>CM070774.1:7215581-16558081 GCA_036346955.1 Dipus sagitta | reverse complement strand
TCTAGAACTCACAGTGGGATTAGAGGCGTGCGCCACCATCCCCAGTCCCAACAAAATTTTTTTGTTTTTTTCGAGGTAGGGTCTCACTCTGGCCCAGGCTGACCTGGAATTCACTATGTATCTCAGGGTGGCCTTGAACTCACAGTGATCCTCCTACCTCTACCTCCCAAGTGCTGGGATTAAAGGTATGCACCACCACGCCTGGCAAAAATATTTTTTGAAGAATATGAACTGGGCTGGAGAGATGGCTTAGCAGTTAAGGCTCAGTCACCAAATTCAAATTAGAAAGTAAAATAGCTGTAGACTATAAATGAATTACCTGGTGTATAGTGAGCACTAAGAAAGGCTAGGTTTCTGGCTCTTGCTCCCTTGATCTCCAGGAACCGCCCAAAGTCCTTCGCTGCCTTTGTTCCTTTAGGTGACTCTGGCATCAGTTGGTGGAGCAGTGTGTGATGGCATCCCAGATTCAAGACCGTGAGTACTCCTACAGAGGATGGGGACTTGGGTGAAATCCCAGGGAAGGGAATGAGGTTGGCACTTCGCCCCAGAGCTCCTCTAAACCTACCTTCCTCTCTGGCCACTCAGTCCCTGATTTTCCTGGCTCAGGGCTGACCACTGATCAGGACCTGCTGCTGATGCAAGAAGGCATGTTGATGCGCAAGGTGAAGACGAAGAACTGGAAGAAGCTAAGATACTTCAGACTCCAGAACGACGGCATGACGGTCAGGCATGCACGTCAGGCCGAGGGCAAGGCCAAGCCCACCTGTGAGTGACCTGGATAGCTGTGAGTGGGTACATGGTACATGGGTGGACAGGTCTCTGAGGAACCCAGTAGTTTGAAAACATGGGAAGGACTGGGATCTTATGAGAGTGGGTCCTTTTTTTTTTTTTTTTTTTTTTTTTTTCGAGGTAGGGTCTCACTGTAGCCCAGGCTGACCTGGGATTTACTATGTAGTCTCAGGGTGGCCTCGAACTCATGGTGATCCTCTTACCTCTGCTTCCCAAGTGCTGGGACTAAAAGCATGTGCCACCACGCCTGGTAGGTCCTTTAGATTTTTTTTAAATTTTTATTTATTTATTAGAGAGAGACAGAGAGAGAGAGAGAGAAAGAGAGAGAGAGAATGGACCTCTAGCCACTGCAAACAAACTCCAGACGCATGTGCTACCATGTGCATCTGGCTTATGTGGGTTGTGGGAAATCAAACCTGGGTCCTTATGTTTTGCAGGCAAGTGCCTTAGCCACTAAGCCATCTCTCCAGCCCAGAGTGGGTCTTTTTGGTGGCTTTCTCTGAGTCTCTATAAGGAGTTCACAACTAGTATTTGCTTGTGTAGGATTTAATAAGGATTAAATTAGTCGCCAGGCATGGTGGCGCATGCCTTTAATTCCAACACTCGGGAGGCAGAGGTAGGAGGATTGCTGTGAGTTTGAGGCCAGCCTGAGACTACAGAGTGAGTTCCAGGTCAGCCTGGGCTAGATCAAGACCCTACATTGAAAAACCAAAAAGAAAGCCTGGTGTGATGGCACACGCCTTTAATCCCAGCACTCCGGAGGCAGAGGTAGGAGGATTGCTGTGAGTTCAAGGCCACCCTGAGACTCCATAGTGAATTCCAGGTCAGCCTGGGCTAGAGTAAGACCCAACCTCGAAAAACCAAAAAAATAAAAATAAAAAAGCATCATAATAGTATGAATCCTATTGGCCAGACTTTTTATGATACTTCTAAACATTTGACCACAGGATATATCCACTTTAAAGGCATAATCAAAGCTCAAGATCCACACCACCCCCAGCAGAGGGAAGGGAGTAGAATTTCTCTGGCTCCCTTCTAGACTCCTGGAAAAAAGGAAACCTTCAAACCTATAACATGGACATATGCTTTTTTTTTTTTTCAGTTTTGTTTTTTTTGTTGTTGTTGTTTGTTTGTTTGTTTGTTTGTTTTTTGAGGTAGGGTTTCACTCTGGTCCAGGCTGACCTGGAATTCACTATGTAGTCTCAGGGTGGCCTCGAACTCCTTGCAGTCCTCCTATGTCTGCATCAAGTGCTGGGATGATTAAAGGTGTGCCACCATGCCAGACATGGTTGTATACTTTTTTGTTGTAACTATTTCTCCACTTCAGATTTATTTTCATTTGTCATCCCCACTGGTTCTGTGTTCATTGTTGTGAATGGCCATGGAAAGGAACTATGGTAGTTTGAATGTACAGCCCCACAGATTCAGGTGTTTTATTAAAATTCAACTCCTAGCCGGGTGTGGTGGCGCACACCTTTAATCCCAGCACTCGAAGGCAGAGGTAGGAGGATCACCGTGAGTTCGAGGCCACCGTGAGACTCCATAGTGAATTCCAGGTCAGTCTGAGCTAGAGTGAGACCCTACCTTGGAACCCCCCCCCCAAAAAAAAAAAATTCAGCTCCTTACTTTAGTCCTCAGCAGGCAGATCCCTGCTTAGGGGGCATGTCACTAGGGGCAGATCTTGAAGTCCAGCACTAAGGTGTGTTTGGGGGTTGATCTTGTGTCTAGCCCTAAGGTATGTGAAGAGCAATTTCAGCTCTGGAGGTTTTGTGGTGCTGGCTGTTGGTATCTCCCTGTTTGGATCTATGAAAGTGACCAGTTTCTTTCACCATTGATGGTATGTCCCCTGGACTCTGTAAGCCTGAAATAAACCCTTTCCTCCCATAAGCTGTGTCTGGTTGGATGTTTCTCCCAGCAACATGAAGCTGACTGCAGCAGGAACCATCCATTATTTAAGATGAGGATATTGAGGGGTTAAATTTAAGCTTCACACGGTGAGCTGGTTGCTGGAAGCCAGGACTTGCCACTTCTAGCCCAGGCCCCTTGCTATGCTGTCTATGAAAAAAATAGTGATTCATGTGGACTCCTGAATCCCTGGGGTCTGCATCTCCCTGTACTCATGACCTTTGGGATTCAGCCTATGGAAACTCAGGTTCCTCCTCTCTATGTCTTCATGGAGAAGGGGGTCCTAGTCCTGTCCCTTAGCTCCTGCACTTTGTCTGACTCCTTTCCTTAGTGCTCCTACCTACTTCTTCTCTGGCAGTCTCAATCTCTGATGTGGAGACCATACGTAATGGCCATGATTCTGAGTTACTGCGCAGCTTGGCGGAAGAATTCCCCTTGGAGCAGGGCTTCACCATTGTCTTTCATGGCCGCCGTCCCAATCTGGACCTGGTGGCCAACACTGTTGAAGAGGCCCAGAACTGGATTCGAGGTCTCCAGCTGCTGGTAGACCTTGTCACCAGCATGGACCAGCAGGAGCGACTGGACCAGTATCAACCAGATGAAGTCAGGGTGGGGTTACTGAAGGAATCAGATGCTGCAGAACCAGAGAAGGTGGGAAGGCACACAGGGATAGTAAGGCCAAAGGATTTAAATAGTGTGGGCAGAGACAGAGGCCGATGCAGAGCTGAGGATGCTGCAGGAGAATGGATGTTGGCCAGGCAGAGTTTAAGCATGAGTCAGAATTCCAAGATCAGAGGGAGGACCTCCAGGTAGAGAACAAGCAAGTTGCTGCTCCTGAAAGCTGAGGATCCCAGTGGCATTAGCTACCATAGAAGCAAGAAACAGATTTATGTTCACTTCAACACTACCAGACCGTATCACTTCCTGCACAGATGCACTCTTTCACCCTCCGTTAAGACGAATGTGTCAGCCACTATGCCAAGTTTTAGGGACACCAAAGTTAATGAGACACATATATTGCTTTAGTTAGTGCAGAGGAGCAATTTGCATGAATAATCTAAGTACCAAAGAAGCAGATTACTTGTATGTGTTCAAAAGAAGGATTAGGCATGATAATTCTACCCGAGAGTGTTCCGAGAAAGCTTCAGGGAAGAAATAGGATGTGAGCTGGATCTTTACAATGGGTACCATTTGGGTTAGAAATGTAGCTCACTTGAGAAGTACTTGCCTTAACATGCACAGAGCTCTGGGGTTTGACCACAGTATGGCATAAACTGGGTGGTGGGTGCATCCTGTTATGCCAGCACTTGAGAGGAAGACCAGAAGTTCAAAGCTATGCTCAGCTACATAGCTAGTTTGAAACCAGCCTAGGACTGGTTTTAAAAAAAAAAAAAAAAGAGTACAATTTGAACATGAAGAGAGGAAAAGGAAAAAGCACTCCTGAGTGAGAGAACAGCATGAAAAAAGGAGGAGACTGAAGAGTAGGGTCAGAGGAACCTCAGAGTAGGAAGTTGCTTTGTCTGTCAAAAGCATGAAGACAGAGATACCTTGCAAAGGCAAGACTGGCCCAGATCATAATGTCAAAGAAGATCAACTTCTGTGTTAAGGATTTGGGGTTTATTTCTGCTGGCAACAGGCAGGTCCCTGAAGGCACTTGAGCTATGCAGTGACAAAGTAGATGGTGCTTCAGAGAGATTCTTTTAGAAGTTGTGTTGAGAATGTAATGGCATGAGAGTGAGACTGGGAGCAAGGACAGGGAGAACTCAGTGGATGAGCACTCAAACACACAGTGCTTTTGCCTTAACTCAGACCTGGATGGCTGAGAGATTGGTTCCAACGTGGAGACAAAAACCAGGATGGCCGGATGACTTTCAAGAAGTTCAGCGGTTACTACACCTGATGAACGTGAAAATGGACCAAGAATATGCCCTCAGTCTTTTTCAGGTGAGTCAGCAGGGGAAGGTTTTTCAGTAGCCAGACGGACTGTTTTCATTTGTCTGAAAGGCCTCTGTGGTAATTTGAATTAGGCATCCCCATAAACTCATGTGTTTTGAATGCTAGGTCCCCAGCTGGTGGCAGTTTGGGAATGGGAGTCTGGCTGAAGGAGGTGTGCTTTGGGGCATGGGCTTATGGTGGGTACGGCCAGCTTCCCTTTGCCAGGATTTGGCTCACTCTCACGCTGTGGGGTTCCGTCTGCTGTGGCAGAAGTGATGTCTATGCTTTGCTCATGCCATGCTTTCCCCTGCTGTCATGGAGTTGCCCCTCGAGTCGATGAGCCAAAATAAACCCTTTTCTCCCACAAAGCTGCTTTTGGTCAGGTGTTTGTCCCAGCAACGAGAAGATGACTACAACAGCCTCTGACGCCATACAGCAGCACTCATGTGTTGACTCCTCTGTGTACTCCATCACCATAAGAAGCTCCATGGGGAGTGTACAGAATGATTCTTACTGTTCAGTGTTGTTGGAAGTGTGAGTCATAATCCTATGAAAGGGAAATGATGCTATTATGTTGGACCTCGCTGTTCATGGTCAGAATTTCTCAGGTGCCTAGTACAAAACTTCAGTGGAATGTGAGTAAATAAGAGGAAGGGTTTTCTTTTTTCTTGCGTATTTTTCTTTGTAGAAAGAGAGGCAGTGTGTTCGTGCGTGTGTGTGTGTGTATGTGTGTGTGTGTGTGTGTGTGTACCAGGGCTTCTTTTCTTTTTCTTTTGAGGTAGGGTCTTGCTTTAGCCCGGGCTGACCTGGAATCACTCTGTAGTCTTAGGGTGGCCTCAAACTCACAGCAATCCTCCTACTTCTGCCTCTTGAGTGCTGGCATGCCCAATGTCTCTCTCTCTCTCTCCTCTCAAATAAATAAATAAAAATAAAATATTAAAATAAACGCCTCTCCAGTAAGTAAAAGGCAAAATTTTAGTCATATCATTTGCTACTAAGAATATATATATATTGGTTTTTCGAGGTAGGGTCTCACTCTAGCTCAGGCTTACTCACTATGTAGTCTCAGATATCCTCGAATTCACAGCAGTCCTCCTATCTCAGTCTTCCAAGTGCTAGGACTACAGGTGTGCACCACCATGCCTGGCCAGAAAATAAAATTTGTGAAAAATTTCAGAAGGTAAGAAGGAGGATCTTCTGTTATGAGCATAGGCTCCAAAATATATCAACGATATTTGTTATCATTTTAATGTGTCCCCCAGAGTACGTGTGCTGGGAACTTAATTCCCATGCAATAGTGTTGAGAAGGAGCACCTTAAAGTGAAACTTCCTGTGCAAATTCCTGCCATTCCCCACTGTCTCCAGGATTTGTTAAACTTGCAAGGGTACTGAGTATGAGAGTCAGGTTTCCCTAACTCTCCACCAAACTTCTCTGCAGCAACATTGCCCTCAGTGAGACTGTACAACCCAGCTGTGCAGAGCGTGGCTCTGATACTTGACTGCCTGGGTTCAAATCTCAGCTCCTCCACTTACTAGCTGTGTGATCGGGGGCAAGGGATCTAACTTTTTCCTGAAAAGTTTTGTATAATATTTTATAATGTCCACCTCACTGTGTTCGTAAGCTGCTGCACAGAATGTCCTTGGCACGGAACAAGACTTAATAACTGTTAGTCATTATTGTTATAATACGAAGCCCATGCCGAGAAAGGTTAGGGTTATGGAAGGAGTCAAAGGGCCCTTTCCTCAACAAGGGTGTAGTCAAAGAAAATATTGACAAATGTTTCCCAAACACCAAATGGACGCATTATCGGGAAGAAGAAATCCTCAGGTCATAGGTCACAGTGAAAGAAGCACAGACCTCCTCAGAGGTTCTCACTCTGGCGTGTCCACTCCGCACTGCAGGCAAACTGCGGCATGTGCTGAGCATGGACGGCTCCCTCAGCTACCTCTGCTCAAAGGACGGAAACATCTTCAACCCAGCCTGCCTCCCTGTCTACCAGGATATGACTCAGCCTTTGAACCACTACTTTTAATTTAAATCCTCCACAAACCACCTACCTACTGGGGGACCAGATTTGTGGCCAGAGCAGTGTTGAAGGGGTAAATACGGTTTGGTGGGTAGCAAGGGTTCCCCGCCACGAAATGGGGGCTAAGGGGGGATAACAAAGGGGTTGGGGGAAAGGGGTAGAGGGGGGTTTTGAGGATGCGGAAATTTTTCCAAAACTGGAGGCACTTGGAGAACATAAAAAATGATTGGGATGAAAACCTACCCGAAAAATTTTTGGGAAAAATTTTTTTCCCCGAGCTGTAAATTCTCTGAACTCTGAGGTTCTGACATATTTGGTTTGGGCTGAATGTTTATTTTTGTTGTTCTTTTTAATATGTATTTGCTTATATATTTTAGTTTTGTCTTGTTTTTTCTTTCTTTAGGGAGGATTTTTTATCCTAGCCCCCGGCTGACCTGGAAAAACTATGTAGTCTCAGAGTGGCCTTGAAATCCCTGGGAATTTTCCCCCTACCCCCTGGGCCCCCAGTGCCCGGGGTTAAAGGGGTGTGCCACCAAGCCTGGGGTTTAATACTTATTTGCAAGGGAAGAGAGATAGATAGAATGGGCCCCACCAGGACCTCCACTGCTGCAAACCCAGAAAGTAGTGCCACTTTTTTGCATTCTGGGTGAAAAGGGTACAGGGGAATTTTTAACCCGGTCCCGTTTGGTTTTTTTTCAAGCAAAGGGACCTTAACCCCCTGATTTATACCCCCAGCCACACAAACCCCAACCCCTTTCCCCAAATTTTTTTTTTTTTTTTTTTTGGTTTTTTGGGGAGGGTTTTTTATTCTACCCAGGGTGGGCCCGGAATTTCACTATGTAGCTAAAAGGGGGCCCCTTGAACTCACTGTGATTCTTCTACTTTCTTTCCTTTTTCCCAATTTCTGAGAAATAAAGGGGTACCCCCACCATGCCCCCTCCCTTTTGAGGTAAACCTTTTCACTGTAGGCCCCAAACTGACCTGGAACTTACCCATGTAGTCTCAGGCTGAAAAACCCCTTACCTCTGCCCCTAAATGCTGGAATTAAAGGCATGGGCCACCATCCCCAGCTAGGGGAAATTTGTTTTGAAGGAAAGGAAATTTAGAGTTTTGGGGAAAAATATGGATCCTGGCCCGGCATGGTGGCGCATGCCTTTAATCCCAGCACTTGGGAGGCAGGGGTAGGAGGGAACCTGTGAGTCTGAGGCCACCCTAAGACTACATAGGAATTCCAGGTCACCTAGACTAGAGTGAGACTCTACTTCGAAAAACCAAAAGAAAAAAAGGATTCGGGAGTAAATCCATTTGAGGCCCAAACTCTAGCTCCTTTAGTATGCTGGGGCTGCTGAACCCTTTTTGTGGTTTTCCTATCTGTAAAACGGGGAAAGGTAACAGTACCGATTTTCTCGGGTTTTGTAAAGTTTAAAAATTAGGTGATCCATTTTTTAATACTAATAAGGGGAAAAAGCTGCTTTTATTGTGACAAAATGATTTAGATTGAATGGGAAAGATCTTGATATAGTGCTACAACAAAACAAACCTGATTTTATAACTGAGCAAAATTTTTGTATTCCAAAAAAAGTAAAATAATAGGGTCTCCCCTTCAAGAGTCTAGCTGTGCCACTGGGGCCTGGAAGTATAGCTCAGTGATAGTTTTGTGCAATTTCTTGGGTTTAATCCCTTTTTGGGGAAAAGGGGGGGAAGGGGCAAGCGGGCCCATTTTGGCATATATTTATACGAAAAGCACCAAGAGGCTGAGGGGGGAGGATTGAAAATTTGAACCCTAGCCTGACCCCTACACAGCTGAGACCCTGTCCCCAAAACACAAAAACAGGGGCTGGGTGAGGGTTTGGGCATTAAAAAACTTTGAAAGGGAAAAACAAAAGGACCCAGGTTTGATACCCCATACCCATGTAAGCCAAAAGGACACATGCATTTGGAGTTTTTTTTGGCCATGACTGAAGGCCCTGAGGTGCCCATTCTTTCTCTCTCAAACTGCCTCTCCCTAAAATAAATAAAAAATATTTTTTTTAAAAAAACCAAACGAAAAACGGGTTGGAAAATTTGAAAAAAGGTTAAGGTACATGCCTGCAATACCAAAGGACCTGGGTTCCATTCCCCAGTACCCCACAAAGCCAGATGATTTTGTGTCAGTCATGTGTCATCCCACATGGCTAAGACCCGGCACACCCATTTTCTACCCCCCTCTGCTTGCAGATAAACAAATAAAATATTTTTTAAAAAAGCCGAGCTTTGGGGGCACACCCTTTTAAACCCAGCATTTGGGAGGGGAAGTAGGGGGATCCCCTGTGATTTTAAGGGCACCCTGAGACTGCATAGTAAATTCCAGGTCAGCCTGAGCTAGAGTGAGACCCGACTTTGGAAAACCAAAAAAAAAAAAAAAAAAAAAAAAGAGAAGAAAAAAGGAAAAGAGACGGGCTTACTAAGGGTTTTAATGGGCACAATGTCATATGGGATATACATCCAAAACAGAATTTTTACGAGGCAAAGTAAATGATTGCTAGGGAAGGGTTTTTGGGTTGGGGGGCAGGAAAGTGGGGGTTTGGTGGAGAAACAGTGTAGCTACAGCTGTGTCCCCAAGGGGCCAAGAAGGCCCCTATGGAGTTTTTAGCTTGAAGGGGTCGATGGGTAAATGCTAGTCAATCTGTTTTTCTTCAGAGTGATGGGGGAAAGGGCCTTAGGTGGGAAAATCAGACTTTGAATTCTGCCTTGGGGTTTGGGGGTTTTTGAGGCCCTGAAGCGGGGGGGCCCTGTGTGGAGATGGGTGTATGGGATGGACCTAATGGGGAACCTATTGTTTACCAAGGATACATCTGACTACCCCGGGGATTTCCGTTTTAAAGATGTCGTGGCAAAAAGTAGCACAATAAGCCTTCCCCGGGAGTACCTCAGGGTTTGGGAAAAACCAATAAGTGAGGGAAGATGGGGCCCGGGGGAAAATGTGACTGGGGGGGGTGGGGAAGTGCAGGGGAAAGGGTTTTTTAATGGCCCTGATATGTTTAAAAGGGGGTTTTTAAATCTAACGAACAAAAAACAAATTTTTAGTAACCCCACTGCAGGTAAAAATTTCTATTACCTATGTGGGGGGGAAATGGATAGGAGAAGAAACAATGGGGAGTTGGGCGGGGGGCAATAGGGGTCTAGAATGAAAACATGGGAGTTTCAGGGCGGAGAGATGGCCTAGCAGTTAAGGACTTCCCGCAAAAACCCCCAAAAGGGCCAGGGGCTGATTTCCCCCCGAACCCCCGTAAACCAATGCACAAGTTGGGGGCATGCCCTCCCGTTTTTCGTGGGGTAAGGCTCTGGCACCCCCACTCTCTCTCCTTCTTTGGCCTCTTTCCTCCTTCTCAAATAAATAAATAAAATATTTTTGTTTTGTTTTGTTTTGTTTTTCTAGTCCAGGCTTACCCTTAAAAATTTACTCTGTACTCTTAAAAGTAGCCCCGAACTCACGGTATCCCCCTACCTCTGCCTCCCGGTGCTGGCATTAAAGACATGTGCCCCTTAAAAAACACCCCCCTCAAAAAAAAAATAAAAAATTTTTTTTTAAAAAAAAAAAAAACTATTAAAAAGGGGGATTTTAAATTTTTTTTTTTTTGGCCCCATAAACCTTTTGGGGGAAAATGGCATGGGCCCCCCCATTTTCCCCAAGGGCCTTTTTTGGGAAAAAAAAGGTCTCAAGGGGGGAAGGGGGCTTGGCCCTAGGTTTATGAAATTTTTGGGGGTCACAAATATGGCCTTTTGATGTAGATAGTTTCCCAAGAATGAATTTCCCGACCCCTTTTAATTCTCATGGATCCCTATAGGAGAGTTTTGGGGAGATTAAACGTAAGTGTACTCATTTTAAAAAATAGGGGTCTGGGGAACCCCGGGATCCAAAGAATGGTGTGTGGGGTTTTAGAATTTTAACCCCGCAGCACCCCCCACCAAACATCAAACTACCCTGTCATCTTGTCCCCGGAGAACCACTGCAGCTGGGGGCAGCAGCTCACCATGGCACGACACCTCACTGAGATCTTGGAGAGCAGCTGCTGAGCACCACCTTGGATGGGCTGCTGCCCAAACGCTCGCCCCCTCACCAGAGGTAAGGGCAGGCCCCAGTCAGGCTCTACTGTGGCTTCGGCACCCTCTCCCTGTGGCTCCTTTTTCCATATCCCTCTTGATATTGCTGATTAAAATGCCTGAAATTCACTTGAACACAGAATTTGCTTCTATCTCTAAGTTTTTGGTTTTTTTTCAAGGTACGAGTGCTGGGACTAAAACTATATACTACCATGCCCGGCCTTATCTCTGTTTGTTTGTTTTTTTTTTTTGGTATTATTATTATTATTATTATTTTATTTTATTCTTTGGTTTTTCAGGGTAGGGTTTCACTCTAGCCCAGGCTGACCTGGAATTCTCTATATAGTCTCAGGGTGGCCCTTGAACTCACTGTGATTCTTCTACTTCTGCCTTCCAAGTGCTGAGACTAAAGGTGTACCGCCACCATGCCCCTCTCCCTTTGTGAGGTAAACTCACACTGTAATCCAAGCTGACCTGGAACTTACTATGTAGTCTCTCAGGCTGATAATCCTCTTACCTCTTGCCTCCTAAATGCTGGAATTAAAGGCATGGGCCACCATACCCAGCTGAGTGGAATGTTTTGAAGGAAAGGTAATAGAGGTATAGAGGTTAAAAATATGGATCCTGGCCCGGCATGGTGGCGCATGCCTTTAATCCCAGCACTTGGGAGGCAGAGGTAGGAGGATCACTGTGAGTCTGAGGCCACCTAAGACTACATAGTGAATTCCAGGTCAGCCTAGACTAGAGGTGAGACTCTACTTCGAAAAACCAAAAGAGAAAAAGGATTCTGGAGTCAGTCCACTTGAGGTCAAACTCTAGCTCCTTTAGTATGCTGGGGCTGCTGAATCCCCTGTGGCTTTCCTATCTGTGAAACAGGGATGGTAACAGTACCGATATTTCTCAGGCTTGTAAAGATTAAATTAGGTGATCCATGTTTAATAGCTAATAAGTGGAAGCTGCTTTTATTGTGACACATGAGTTAGATTGAATAGTGAAGATCTTGATATAGTGCTAGCAACTAAACAAACCTGATTTTATAACTGAGCAGAATTTGTATTCCAAAGAAGTGAAATTATAAAGGGTCTCACTTCAAGAGTCTAGCTGTGCCACTAGGGCCTGGAAGTATAGTCAGTGATAGTATGTGCCAGTTTAGGGTTTAATTGTTTGTGGCGAGGTGGGGAATCTGGGGCAAGTGGTGTTGGCACTCAAAAACAGACGCACTCTCTTATCTTGCGGCTTCTAGCACCTAGCCGTAGACTGTGACCTATGTCTATTCACCCCCCCCTTTTCATTTTATCATTTACTTCTACTCCAATCATTTCCACTTCTTAAATAACCTACCATATTATCATCAATTCTAACATAATTATCATCCTTATCTTATACAAAAAAAACCAATAAAAACACCAAACAACCTTTTAATTCTACTCCTTATTCCTCTACCCTCTTTAACACAATACAAAACTATCCCTAAACACAAACAACAACCCCCCCACAACCCCCACCCAAACAAAACACCCAACCAAAAAAAAAAAAAAAAAACCAAAAACAAAAAAAAACCCAAATATCTAAAAATTTAACCCCCTCCCAAAAACCCTTTTTCTCCACTTTTAACTACTTTTCGCCCCCCCTTTTTTTTTACACTGTGCGAGGGTTCCCCCCCCCCCCCCCCCCCCCTTTCTAGGCCCCCGCCTTTAATCCCAGCATTCGGGAGGCAGAAGTAGGAGGATCGCTGTGAGTTCAAGGGCACCCTGAGACTGCATAGTAAATTCCAGGTCAGCCTGAGCTAGAGTGAGACCTGACTTTGGAAAACCAAAAAAAAAAAAAAACAGAGAGAAGAAAAAGGAGAGAGACTGACTTACTAAGGGTTTGAATGACACAATGTCCCTAATCGGGGAACCCTCCCCCCCCAGAAGGATTACGAGGCGGGCCCCTGGCCCCCCCCCCCCCCCCCCCACCCCCCCCCCCCCCCCCCCCCCCCCCCCCCCCCCCCCCCACCCCCCCCCCCCCCCCCCCCCCCTCCCCCCAGCCCATGTTACAGTGGACCTTGCTAGGGGGAATCTGGATTGGGCTGCCGGAAATTGGGGTTAGGTGGAGATCAGTGTGAGCTACAGCTGTGTCCCAAGGGACCAAGAAGCCTCTATGGAGTTGTAGCTTGAAGGGGTCTGATGGGTAAATGCTAGTCAATACTGTTCTCTTCAGAGTGATGGGGAAGGTCCTTAGGTGGAAGATCAGACTTTGAATTCTGCCTTGGGGTTTGGGGTTCTTGCAGGGCCCTGAAGCGGGGGTGCCGCTGTGTGGAGATGGATGTATGGGATGGACCTAATGGGGAACCTATTGTTTACCATGGATACACTCTGACTACCCGTATCCTGTTCAAAGATGTCGTGGCAACAGTAGCACAATATGCCTTCCAGGTAGTAGCCTCAGGTTGGAAAGACCAATAAGTGAGGCAAGATGGTCTGGGGAAGTGTGACTGGGGAGGGTGGGGAAGTGCAGGGAAGGTTATTTAAGTGGCATGATATGTGTAAAAGGGGTTTTAAACTCTAACGTAAACAGACAACTAGTTGTTAGTAACTACTGCAGGTAAAAATTTCTATTACCTATGTGGGAGGAAATGGATAGGAGACAGAAACAATGGTGAGTTGGGTGCGGGGACAATTCGGGAGACTAGTCGATGAAAACATGGAGTACAGGGCTGGAGAGATGGCCTAGCAGTTAAGGCACTTGCCAGCAAAGCCAAAGGACCAGGTTGATTCCCCAGAACCCACGTAAAGCCAGATGCACAAGTTGGCGCATGCGTCTGTTTGCAGTGGCTAGAGGCTCTGGCTACGCCCACTCTCTCTCCTTCTATTGGCCTCTTTCTCTCCTTCTCAAATAAATAAATAAAATATTTTTGTTTTGTTTTGTTGTGTTTTTCTAGTCCAGGCTGACCCGTAATTCACTCTGTACTCTTACGTAGCCTCGAACTCACGGTGATCCTCCTACCTCTGCCTCCCGAGTGCTGGCATTAAAGACATGTGCTACCACACCGGCTCAAATAAATAAATAAAATATTTTTAAAAAGAAAGAAACTATAAGAGTATTATGTGAGGCTCATACCTTGGGGAATGGCATGGCCTCCATTCTGAGTCTGAACAAAGGTCTCAGAGAGACTTGGCATAGGTATGATTTTGGGGATCACAAATATGGCCTTTTGATGTAGATAGTTTCCCAAGAATGAATCACAGACCTGTCTAATTCTCATGGATCCCTATAGGAGAGTTGGAGGAGTTTTAGCAGTAAGTGTACTCATTCATAAATAGGGGTCTGGGAACCAGGCATCTAAAGAAGTGGTGTGTGGGGTTTTAGAATTCTAACTGCAGCACCCCCCACCAGACATCAAACTACCTGTCATCTTGTCCTTGGAGAACCACTGCAGCTGGGAGCAGCAGCTCACCATGGCACGACACCTCACTGAGATCTTGGAGAGCAGCTGCTGAGCACCACCTTGGATGGGCTGCTGCCCAATCGGCTGCCTCACCAGAGGTAAGGGCAGGCCCCAGTCAGGCTCTACTGTGGCTTCGGCACCCTCTCCCTGTGGCTCCTTTTTCCATATCCCTCTTGATATTGCTGATTAAAATGCCTGAAATTCACTTGAACACAGAATTTGCTTCTATCTCTAAGTTTTTGGTTTTTTTTCAAGGTACGAGTGCTGGGACTAAAACTATATACTACCATGCCCGGCCTTATCTCTGTTTGTTTGTTTTTTTTTTTTTTTTGGTATTATTATTATTATTATTATTTTATTTTATTCTTTGGTTTTTCAGGGTAGGGTTTCACTCTAGCCCAGGCTGACCTGGAATTCTCTATATAGTCTCAGGGTGGCCTAAGGTTGAATTTAGAACAATCCTCCTACCTCTGCCTCCCAAAGTGCTGGGATTAAAGATGTGCACAACCACACCCAGCTTCACGTTTCTTTTATTTTGCATGTGTATGTGTGTCTGATGTGCATATGTGTATGTGTTCCTGTTTTTATGTTTGTATGTGTGTGGGTTCACATGTGTGTACAGGGGCCTATACACATGTGTGTGTGCAAGTGGAGAGGATGAGATTGGATATCTTCCTCAATTTTTCTAAACCTTATTCTTAGAGACAATGTCTCCTGCTTAACCAAGAGCTCACCAACTGGCTATGCTAGCTAGCCAGTGATCCCAAGGGATTACTGTCTCTGCCTCCCTAGTGCTGGGATTACAGGTACACACCACCACACCTGGCATTTTATGTGGGTTCTGGGATCTGAACTTAGAACTTCATGCTTGCATGGCAACCCTTTACTCACTGACATCTCCTTAGCTCATTCCATATTATTTATATCTTATCTATTTGTTAGAGAAAGAGAGAATGAGAAAATGGGCACACTAGAGCCTCTAGCTACTGCAAATGAACTTCAGACACATGTCCAGATGTATGTGCCACTTTGTGCATCTGGCTGTACATGGGTACAGGGGAATTGAACCTGGGTCTGTTAGGTTTTGCAAGCAGGCACCTTAACCACTGAGTCAAACCTCCAGCCACACACCCCTAACCCCTCCACTTTTTTTTTTTTTTTTTTTTGGTTTTTTGGGTACGGTTTCATTCTAGCCCAGGCTGGCCTGGAATTCACTATGTAGTCTCAGGGTGGCCCTTGAACTCACTGTGATTCTTCTACTTCTGCCTTCCAAGTGCTGAGACTAAAGGTGTACGCCACCATGCCCCTCTCCCTTTGTGAGGTAAACTCTCACTGTACTCCAAGCTGACCTGGAACTTACTATGTAGTCTCAGGCTGATAATCCTCTTACCTCTGCCTCCTAAATGCTGGAATTAAAGGCATGGGCCACCATACCCAGCTGAGTGGAATGTTTTGAAGGAAAGGTAATAGAGTATAGAGGTTAAAAATATGGATCCTGGCCCGGCATGGTGGCGCATGCCTTTAATCCCAGCACTTGGGAGGCAGAGGTAGGAGGATCACTGTGAGTCTGAGGCCACCCTAAGACTACATAGTGAATTCCAGGTCAGCCTAGACTAGAGTGAGACTCTACTTCGAAAAACCAAAAGAGAAAAAGGATTCTGGAGTCAGTCCACTTGAGGTCAAACTCTAGCTCCTTTAGTATGCTGGGGCTGCTGAATCCCCTGTGGCTTTCCTATCTGTGAAACAGGGATGGTAACAGTACCGATTTTCTCAGGCTTGTAAAGATTAAATTAGGTGATCCATGTTTTAATAGCTAATAAGTGGAAGCTGCTTTTATTGTGACACATGAGTTAGATTGAATAGTGAAGATCTTGATATAGTGCTAGCAACTAAACAAACCTGATTTTATAACTGAGCAGAATTTGTATTCCAAAGAAGTGAAATATATAGGGTCTCACCTTCAAGAGTCTAGCTGTGCCACTAGGGCCTGGAAGTATAGCTCAGTGATAGTTTGTGCAAGTTCTTGGGTTTAATCCCTGTTGTGGAAGAGGTGGGGAATGGGGCAAGCTGGCCATGTTGGCATATATTTATACTGTAAGCACTCAAGAGGCTGAGGGAGGAGGATTGCAAATTTGAAGCTAGCCTGAGCTACACAGCTGAGACCCTGTCTCAAAACACAAAAACAGGGGCTGGAGTGATGGCTTAGCAGTTAAGACACTTGCATGGGAAAACTAAGGACCCAGGTTTGATACCCCAGTACCCATGTAAGCCACAGTGACACATGCATTTGGAGTTTGTTTGCAGTGACTGAAGGCCCTGAGGTGCCCATTCTTTCTCTCTCTATCTGCCTCTCCCTCAAATAAATAAAAAATATTTATTTTAAAAACCACGAAAAACGGGTTGGAGAATTGCAACAATGGTTAAGGTACATGCCTGCAATACCTAATGACCTGGGTTCCATTCCCCAGTACCCACAAAGCCAGATGCATTTTGTGTCAGTCATGTGTCATCCCACAGTGGCTAGAGACCCTGGCACACCCATTCTCTACCCCCCTCTCTGCTTGCAGATAAACAAATAAAATATTTTTTAAAAAGCCGAGCGTGGTGGCACACGCCTTTAATCCCAGCATTCGGGAGGCAGAAGTAGGAGGATCGCTGTGAGTTCAAGGGCACCCTGAGACTGCATAGTAAATTCCAGGTCAGCCTGAGCTAGAGTGAGACCTGACTTTGGAAAACCAAAAAAAAAAAAAAAAAAAAAATAGAGAGAAGAAAAAGGAGAGAGACTGACTTACTAAGGGTTTGAATGACACAATGTCATATAGGGATATACATCCAAAACAGAAGTATTACGAGGCAATGTACAGTGGATTGCTAGGGAGGATTCTGGATTGGGTGCAGGAAAGTGGGGTTAGGTGGAGATCAGTGTGAGCTACAGCTGTGTCCCAAGGGACCAAGAAGCCTCTATGGAGTTGTAGCTTGAAGGGGTCTGATGGGTAAATGCTAGTCAATACTGTTCTCTTCAGAGTGATGGGGAAGGTCCTTAGGTGGAAGATCAGACTTTGAATTCTGCCTTTGGGGTTTGGGGTTCTTGCAGGGCCCTGAAGCGGGGGTGCCGCTGTGTGGAGATGGATGTATGGGATGGACCTAATGGGGAACCTATTGTTTACCATGGATACACTCTGACTACCCGTATCCTGTTCAAAGATGTCGTGGCAACAGTAGCACAATATGCCTTCCAGGTAGTAGCCTCAGGTTGGAAAGACCAATAAGTGAGGCAAGATGGTCTGGGGGAAGTGTGACTGGGGAGGGTGGGGAAGTGCAGGGAAGGTTATTTAAGTGGCATGATATGTGTAAAAGGGGTTTTAACTCTAACGTAACAGACAACTAGTTGTTAGTAACTACTGCAGGTAAAAATTTCTATTACCTATGTGGGAGGAAATGGATAGGAGACAGAAACAATGGTGAGTTGGGCTGGGGGACAATAGGAGTCTAGAGATGAAAACATGGGAGTACAGGGCTGGAGAGATGGCCTAGCAGTTAAGGCACTTGCCAGCAAAGCCAAAGGACCAGGTCTGATTCCCCAGAACCCACGTAAAGCCAGATGCACAAGTTGGCGCATGCGTCTGTTTGCAGTGGCTAGAGGCTCTGGCACGCCCACTCTCTCTCCTTCTATTGGCCTCTTTCTCTCCTTCTCAAATAAATAAATAAAATATTTTTGTTTTGTTTTGTTGTGTTTTTCTAGTCCAGGCTGACCCGTAATTCACTCTGTACTCTTACGGTAGCCTCGAACTCACGGTGATCCTCCTACCTCTGCCTCCCGAGTGCTGGCATTAAAGACATGTGCTACCACACCCGGCTCAAATAAATAAATAAAATATTTTTAAAAAGAAAGAAACTATAAGAGTATTATGTGAGCTCATACCTTGGGGAATGGCATGGCCTCCATTCTGAGTCTGAACAAAGGTCTCAGAGAGACTTGGCATAGGTATGATTTTGGGGATCACAAATATGGCCTTTTGATGTAGATAGTTTCCCAAGAATGAATCACAGACCTGTCTAATTCTCATGGATCCCTATAGGAGAGTTGGAGGAGTTTAGCAGTAAGTGTACTCATTCATAAATAGGGGTCTGGGAACCAGGCATCTAAAGAAGTGGTGTGTGGGGTTTTAGAATTCTAACTGCAGCACCCCCCACCAGACATCAAACTACCCTGTCATCTTGTCCTTGGAGAACCACTGCAGCTGGGAGCAGCAGCTCACCATGGCACGACACCTCACTGAGATCTTGGGAGAGCAGCTGCTGAGCACCACCTTGGATGGGCTGCTGCCCAATCGGCTGCCCTCACCAGAGGTAAGGGCAGGCCCCAGTCAGGCTCTACTGTGGCTTCGGCACCCTCTCCCTGTGGCTCCTTTTTCCATATCCCTCTTGATATTGCTGATTAAAATGCCTGAAATTCACTTGAACACAGAATTTGCTTCTATCTCTAAGTTTTTGGTTTTTTTTCAAGGTACGAGTGCTGGGACTAAAACTATATACTACCATGCCCGGCCTTATCTCTGTTTGTTTGTTTTTTTTTTTTTTGGTATTATTATTATTATTATTATTTTATTTTATTCTTTGGTTTTTCAGGGTAGGGTTTCACTCTAGCCCAGGCTGACCTGGAATTCTCTATATAGTCTCAGGGTGGCCTAAGGTTGAATTTAGAACAATCCTCCTACCTCTGCCTCCCAAAGTGCTGGGATTAAAGATGTGCACAACCACACCCAGCTTCACGTTTCTTTTTATTTTGCATGTGTATGTGTGTCTGATGTGCATATGTGTATGTGTTCCTGTTTTTATGTTTGTATGTGTGTGGGTTCACATGTGTGTACAGGGGCCTATACACATGTGTGTGTGCAAGTGGAGAGGATGAGATTGGATATCTTCCTCAATTTTTCTAAACCTTATTCTTAGAGACAATGTCTCCTGCTTAACCAAGAGCTCACCAACTGGGCTATGCTAGCTAGCCAGTGATCCCAAGGGATTACTGTCTCTGCCTCCCTAGTGCTGGGATTACAGGTACACACCACCACACCTGGCATTTTATGTGGGTTCTGGGATCTGAACTTAGAACTTCATGCTTGCATGGCAAACACTTTACTCACTGAGCATCTCCTTAGCTCATTCCATATTATTTATATCTTATCTATTTGTTAGAGAAAGAGAGAATGAGAAAATGGGCACACTAGAGCCTCTAGCTACTGCAAATGAACTTCAGACACATGTGCCACCATGTGAATCTGGTTTATGTGGGTTCTGGGGAATCAAACCTGGGCCCTTAGGCTTCTCAAGCCTTAATTGTTGAGGTCTCTCTCCAACTCTATTCTGATGATTTTTTTGTTTTTTTGTTTGTTTTCCAAGGTAGGGTCTCAATCTAACTCAAAGCTGACCTGGAATTCACTATATAGTTTCAGGGTGGCCTCTAACTCACAGTGATCTTCCTACCTCTGCCTCTCAAGTGGTGGGATTAAAGGTGTGCACCATCACACCCGGCTGATGATTTTTTTTTTTTTTTTTTTTTGAGGTAGGGTCTTACTGGAGCCCTGGCTGACCTGGAATTCACTATGTATTCTCACGGTGGCTTTGAACTTCACAGCCATCCTCCTACCTCTGCTCCCAAGTGCTGGGATTAAAGGCGTGCACCACCATGCCCTGCTCCAGGCTGATTCTTTATCTTTATACTCTTATTTTTTTTTCCTAGGGGAGGGGAAGAAGCATTGGGAGCCTATGTAAAAGCTGCTTATATATTCTGTGCTCTCTAGCCCCGGTCCTTGCCTCAGGCTGGAAGGAAAACCCATCCCCAGAGGCCACCCAAGGCCCAGACCAATAGAACTGGCTGTTTGATAGAAATAGCAAAACCCCCTTGCAAGCTGCTCACTCAATATGTACCCCAATACCGCACAGGGCAGTGAGTCCCGTAGCCTTACAGCAAAGGGACTGTCTTCTTTTTCATTTGTCCCAGAGATAGAATCCTGACCCGCTGGTAGACAGCACACAGCAAGACACATGAGGATGCCACTGCACACAAAACTGCCACAGAGAGATTGAGAGCACTCAGAGCCGAGCAGTGCGATGGTTTCCACAGGGTCGGATTAGTGCCAGGTGGGTGGCTGAGGGGTGCATGGAACCAGGGAAGGCTTCTGTAAGGAGGAGGTGGTCACTGCCCAGGCTCCACACCTAACCCATGTCCTCCTAGAGGTCAGGCTCAGACTTCTACCAGGACTGGAGGATGTAAGATAGCAGGAGGCATCAAGCAGGCCAGGAGGTGGCATAGGGAAGCACCAGGAGTGGACTTACCAAACGTGGGAAAGACTTCATACCCTCTCCCTACACTATCATTGACCAGGGCATGTATTTATTTTTGGTTTTTTGAGGTAGGGTTTCACTCTAGCCCAGGCTGACCTGGAATTTACTATGTAGTCTCAGAGTGGCCTCAAACTCACAGCAATCCTCCTATTTCTGCCTCCTAAGTGCTGGGATTAAAGGCAACCACATATGGCTTTATTTTTATTTTTAGTTTTAGTTTTTTTCGAGGTAGGGTCTCACTCTAGCCCACTAGCCCAGGCTGACCTGGAATTCACTCTAGTCCCAAGATGGCCTCAAATTTATGGTGATCCTCTGCCTCCCAAGTGCTGGAATTAAAGGCGTGCACCAACATGTCAGGCTCTTATTTTTTACATATGTAAATCTTTAACGTGAAGGAGTTTTGTGTATAATATGTGAGAGCCTAAATTTATTTTTTCCCTGTGAATAGAAATATTACAAGTTTTCTTAAAAAGAATGAATTGGGTGGGAGAGAAGGCTTAATGGTTAAGATGCTTGTGAGGCAGAGGTACCACTCCTGGCTAATTTTTTTAAAATTTTGTTTTTATTTATTTCAGAGAGCGATAGAGAGGGGAAGAAAGAGAGAGAGAGAGAATGGGCACACCAGGGCTTCTAGCCACTGCAAATGAACTCCAGATGCATGTGCCATCTCGTGCATCTGGCTTATGTGGGTCCTGGGGACTCAAACCTGAGTACTTCAGCTTTGCAGGCAAGTGCCTTAACCACTAAGCCATGACTCCAGCCCTGGGAGAACTTTTTTTTTTTTTTGAACGAGAGAGAGAGAGAGAGAGAGAGAGAGAGAGAGAGAGAGAATTAGCATGCCAGGGCCTCAGCCACTACATTCAAGCTCTAAACGCTTGCATCCCCTAGTGGGCATATGAGACCTTGCACTTGCCTCACCTTTGTACATCTGGCTTACATGGGCTCTGGAGAGTTTTACATTAGTCCTTAGGCTTCACAGGCAAGTACCTTAACTGCTAGGCCATCTTTCCAGCCCTGGGGGAAGTTTTGACCACTTTCTTCTGCCTTTGAGAGCAATGGGCCCTGCTCTATCAGGAGGGAGCCAGAGCAGACAAGTAGATAGGTCTCTTCATTTTTGTCCTTTAGCAACTTCAAGGGAAGATCTTGGTGAAGGGGAAGAAGTTAACACTTGTCGAGGATTCTGATGATGAAGAGGAAGAGGACCCAGAGCTGGAGATGATGAAAGAGCAGGGGCCAGACCTGGAGCTAGAGTCCTGCTGTGAGATCCAGCCTCAAGAGCTGAGCCCTGGAAACAAGAACAAAGAGACGAAGGTATTCTAGTACTTGTCTTTCTGCCATGGCATTTTTGGTCAGCCTGTGTCACAAGCTGAGGGCCCTTTTCTGAAGAGACTAGAGCCAACTAGGGTGGAAAACCATGGTCAAAAAAGACCCTTCTTTCCAATAAGAGAGGCATCAGAATGTATATATGGCATCTCTATGCATGATATAGTGACACAGATACATATATTGAAGTGGCTTTCCAACTTCTTTGGGCCATGAAACCTTTTCTTCTCTTTCTTTTTGGTTTTTTCAAGGTAGGGTCTTGCTCTAGCCCAGGCTGACCTGGAATTCACTATGTAGCCTCAGGGTGGCCTCAAACTAACGGCTGTTCTCCTACCTCTGCCTCCTCCAAGTGTTGGGATTAAAGGTGAATGCCACCACGTCCAGCTCTTTTTTTTTTTTTTTTTTTTTCTAGGTAGTGTCTCACCTCTGTCCAGGATGACCTGGAATTTACTATGTAGCCTCAGGGTGGCCTCAAACTCACATCAATCCTCTTACCTCTGCCTCCCGAGTGCAGGGATTAAAGGCATGCACCACCATGCCCAGCTACTCTTTTTTTTATTGTTTTTATTTTTATTTATTTTTTGTTTATTTTTATTTATTTATTTGAGAGCGACAGGCATAGAGAGAAAGAGGCAGATAGAGAGAGAGAATGGGCACGCCAGGGTCTCCAGCCACTGCAAACAAACTCCAGACGCATGTGCCCCCTTGTACATCTGGCTAATGTGGGTCCTGGGGAATTGAGCTTCGAACCGAGGTCCTTAGGCTTCACAGGCAAGCGCTTAACTGCTAAGCCATCTCTCCAGCCCCTTATTTTTATTTTTGAAGCAGGGATTTACTATAGCCTAGGCTGACTTAGAATCACTCTGTAGCTCAGGCTGGCTTTGAACTGATGGTGATCCTCTTATGTCAGCCTCCCAAGTGCTGGAACTAAAGGCATATACCACCTCACCCAACTTCTTTCCTTTCTTTTCTTTTTAAATTATTTATTTATTTGTAAACACGGAAAGAGTGGGAGAGAGACAGAGAAAATGGGCATGCCAGAGCAAAGTGGCCACTGCAAATGAACTGCAAATGCACTTTGTACATCTGGCTTTACATGGATACTAGGAAATCAAACCAGGGTCGTTAGACTTTGCAGGCAAAACCTTAACTACTGAGCAATCTCTTCAGCCCTAATTTACTTTTTTTTTTTCTTTTGGTTTTTCGAGGTAGAGTCTCACTCTAGCCCAGGCTGACCTGGAATTCACTATGTAGTCTCAGGGTGGCCTCGAACTCATGGCATCCTCCTGCCTCTGCCTCCCGAGTGCTGGGATTAAAGATGTGTTGTTTTTTGAGGTAGGGTTTTACTCTAGTGACCTGGAATTCACTATGTAGTCTCAGGGTGGCCTCAAACTCATGGCAGCCCTCCTACCTCTGCCTCCCAAATACTGAGATTAAAGGAGTGCACCACCACGCCTGGCTCTAATTCACTTTTTTAAAAGTTGTGGGTGTATGAGTACAGGCACATGCCACAGTGCACACATGTCATGGAGTAGAGTGTAGAAGTCAGAGGATAACTTGAGGATCAGTCCTTGCCTTTCAACTTCAAGGCAGATTTCTTTCTCTAGATCCTGCTTAGCTGTTCTATGACGTACTTGCCATGAGCTTCTGGGAAATTCTCATCTCTGCCTCCCATCTTGCTATCAGTGTACTGGGATATAGAAGCCCACCACAGCTTCTGGCTTTTTTTTCCCCCCGAGGTAGGGTCTCAGTCCAGCCCAGGCTGACCTGGAATTCACTATATAGTCTCAGGGTGGCCTTGAACTCACGGCAATTGTCCTAGCTCTGCCACCCAAGTGCTGGGATTAAAAGCATGCACCACCATGCCTGGTTAGCTTCTGGCTTTTTACATGGGATCTGGGGATAAAATTCAGGTACCTAGGCTTAAGTGCAAGCACTTTATCCCCTGAGCCCTCTCCAGCCTGAAATATTTTCTTTCCTTTTTTTTTTTTTTTTTTTTTTGTTTGTTTTTTTGAGGTAGGGTCTCACTCTAGCCCAGGCTGACCTGAAATTCGCTATGTAGTCTCAGGCTGGCCTTGAACTCATGAGGACCTTCCTACCTCTGCTCCAGAATGCTGGAATTAAAGGTGTGTGCCACCACACTTGGCTGAAATGAAATCTTTTTTTTTTTTTTTTTTTTTTGGTTTTTTCGAGATAGGGTCTCACTCTGGTCCAGGCTGACCTGGAATTAACTCTGTCATCTCAGGGTGGCCTTGAACTCATGGCAATCCTCCTACCTCTGCCTCCCGAGTGCTGGGGATTAAAGGCATGCGCCACCACGCCCGGCTCTGAAATGAAATCTTAACTGAAAGGCTAGTATTCAAAATAGATAAATGAGCTGGGCATGGTGGCACACACCTTTAATCCTAGTACTCAGGAGGCAGAAGTAGGAGGATCCCCGTGTGTTTGAGGCCAGCCTGAGATTACATAGTGAGTTCCAGGTCAGCCTGGGCTAGAGCGAGACCTTACCTCGAAAAAACAAAAAAACAAAACAACAACAACAACAACTAAAAAGATAAATGCAAGTGAGTTTGAGGCCAGCCTAGGACTGCAGAGTGAGTTCCAGGTCAGCCTGGACTAGAGCGAGACCCTACCTTAAATAAATAAATACAGAATCATCCCAATTCAAGTCCTCGTTTGGCTCACCTGGGTACAAATGGCATAGGGAGTTTCAGGCTTGATGGGTAGTCAGGTAAGTCGGAAGAAATCAGGCAAGGGAGCTAGGGAAGAGGGGAAGGAGCTACATGACCCAACACATCTTTGTTCTCAGATTCCTTAAAGTGTGGAAAACACTGGCATGTGTGAGGGTATTTTATTGGCTAAATAGAGGTTGCTAGAATGATTGCTATGACCTCTGCTACAGTGGATTAAGTTAGAGAAAGTTTCAAAAAGGTAAAGCTTAAGGAGGGACAAGAAGTATCCAAAAGAAAGGGAGAGAAATATGAGGTGAGGAAAGTGCTCAGTGCTCCCATGGAGAAGGGGAGGGTGAAGGGAGAAGGTTCCATTGGTGGGACTCCAATATCCGGTTTTGAAGTCTGCATTTCTCTCTCTTGTGCACTTGCTTGGCTTACCCAGCTGACTCCTAGCTTACTCTGTTCTCTCTGAGGTTGTGGTGTTTAGCCTTCTGCCTTGTCTGGGCATGGGCATGGGAATTAAAGAGATAAATCCAAAGATACTACTCTGGGACCCTCAGGTCATGACAAGTGTGAATTCCATGACCATTTGCACAACTTGATATATTTGTCTGGATTCACATACATTTTCTTTTTTTTGTGTGTGTGGGGGGGTCTCCAGCCACTGCAATCCATGTGCAACCTTGTGCACTTTTGTCACCTTGCACATCTGGTGTATGTGGGATCTGGAGAGTTGAACATCAGTCCTTAGGTTTCACAGGCAAGTGTCTTCACTACTTAGCCATATGTGTAGCCCTCAGGTACATTCTGATCAATGAGTACTCTTCACTTGTTTTCAAGGTAGGGTTTCATTCTAATCCAGGCTGACCTGGAATTCACTATGTAGTAGTCTCAGGCTGGCCTCAGACTCACAGCTATCCTCCTACCTCTGCCTCCCGAGTGCTGGGATTAAATGAGTGTGCCACCAGACCTGGCCTATTCACTTTATTTATTTATTTATTTATTTATTTATTTAATTTATTATTTTTTTCAAGGCAGGGTCTCACTCTAGTCTAGGCTGACCTGGAACTCACTCTATAGTTCTAAACTGTCCTCAAACTCACAGCGATCCTCCTACCTGTGCCTCCTGAGTAAAGGCGTGTGCCACCAAGCCCAGCTGTTCACTTACTTTTGGTTTTTTTGAGGTAGGGTTTCACTCTAGCCCTGGAATTCACTACGTAGTCTCAGACTGGTCTCCTTTTTTTTTTTTTTTTTTTTTTTTTTTTTTAAAGAGAGATAGGGAGGCTGGTGTCTCTCTGTTTGAAAGTAGTAAAGACCTGGTACCCAAGATGTAACACAGAGCAGACCCCTCCACACCCAGAGCTGAAACTGATCCCATCCCCACCCCCAGGTTGTGAAGCGCCTGCTGTTTTCTCTGCCTGTCTGTTGTCAGGTTATGGCCCAGGTTCCTAGTTCCGTTTCTGGGTCCCTTCTCTTGCCCAAGCAGGTGAGGCAGGAGGGAGAATGCAGTGGGGGGAGGCAGTGGGCAGAGGCTTAGAGTGGGTGGCCATTAGCTTCTTCCCTTCAATCCACTCGGGATTCAATTCCATCTTCCTCTCCACGTTCTCCTCCAGAAATCCAAGGTCATCCTGTGTCCGGCCCTGTCTTCCCTGGTTGTGTACTTGAAGTCTGTCTCCTTCCACAGCTTCCCTCACTCCAAGAATAACTACCACTTCTATGAGGTGTCGTCCTTCTCCGAGGCCAAGGCCAAGAGCCTCATCAAGGAGGCGGGTCAGGACCAAGATGGGAGGACAGGGAGGGACATGGCATGGGTAGGTGCAGGTTTGATGAGCAGGTAAGTCTCCAGAAGCAGGACAAGAAAGCAAGGGAAAGATGAAGGAGCTAAGAAACGCTTTAGAGTAGGCAAAGGGAAAAAAGAGGAGTAGTTGGCATAAATGGCTCCAAGGAGAAAACTGGGGCACATGGTTTGAACAGCTTAGAGGAGAAGCATATTGAGGTCTTCTGGAGCCAGCCTCGGGTTTTCAGAAGAGCGAAGTGAGTGGATGGGGTTCTTGGGATCAGGAAAGTGGAAGGACTTACCTTGAACAGATGGGATTTCTGTCTCCCTCCCTGTCCCTTACAGGCAATGAGTTTGTGCAGCACAATGCCTGGCAGTTAAGCCGTGTGTATCCCAGTGGTCTGAGGACGGACTCGTCCAACTACAACCCCCAGGAACTCTGGAATGCAGGCTGCCAGATGGGTGAGGAGGCAGTAGGGACAGGAGGGGGCAGTGGAGCAGCAAGAAGCTGATGGGCATGAAGTCCCTAAAAGTAGGGCCAGGGAATGCTTTAAGGAATGTTAGAGTGAGAAAAGTGATGTTATCTAGTGAGATGTTTCCAAAAGACACTCTTTTTTCTTAATCCTTAAAGAGGCCTCCAGGGAGAATCTCTTTTTTTCCTCCCTCCCTTCTTCCTTCCTTCCTTTCAATGACTGGTCTTCACTTTTTTTGAGGGGGTGGGGTTTCAAGTAGGGTCTCACTGTAGCTCAGGCTGACCTGGAATTCACTATGTAGTCTCAGGCTGGCCTTGAACTCACAGTAATCCCAAGTGCTGAAACTAAAGGTGTGTACCACCACACCTGGCTCGCTCTTTCTTTCTTTCTTTCTTTCTTTCTTTCTTTCTTTCTTTCTTTCTTTCTTTCTCACACCTGGCTCGCTCTTTCTTTCTTTCTTTCTTTCTTTCTTTCTTTTTCTTTTTTTTTTCTTTAAAAAATATTTCATTTTATTTATTTGACAAAGAGAGAGAGAATGGGCACACCAGGGCCTCTAGTCAATGCAAACGAACTCCAGACGCGTGCGTCCCCTTGTGCATCTGGCTAGCATGGGTCCTTTGGCTTTGAGGCAAACGCCTTAACTTCTAAGCCATCCCTCCAGCCCTCTTTCTTTTTTATTTACTTATTTTTTCCACCCCCAACCCCCACCAGGTAAATTCTCACTCTAGCTCAGACTGAGCTAGAAGTCACTGTAGCCCCAGGCTAGCCTTGAACTCACAGTGATCCTACTACCTTAGTAGGAGATTAAAGGTGTGTACCACCATGCCTGGCTACTTTCTTTTTTCTTCCCTTCTTTCCTTTCCTCCCTCACCCTTCCCCTTGTCTCTCTCTTTCTTTTGAGACAGGGCCTTGTTATGTAGCCTGGAACCCACTTAGACCAGGATGGCCTCAAAATCGCAGCAGTCCTGCTGCCTCTGCATGGAATTACAAGCAGGCGCCACTCCACCCAGCTCCCAAGGTGAATCTTTTCCCTCTTTCTCTCCGGGACCTTCAGTGGCTATGAACATGCAGACTGCAGGACATGCCATGGACATCTACGATGGGCTCTTCCGCCAGAATGGAGGTTGTGGCTACGTGCTGAAGCCAGAATTCCTGCGTGATATCCAGAGTTCCTTCCACCCCGAGAGGCCCATCAATCCTAACAAGGCTCAAATCCTCTTAGTACAGGTATGATAGAAACTGTTGGGAAGAATCTGGACTAGCTAGAGGAAAGTGAGGGAAAAGCTGGGTTGACCTGACAGTCCTAGCTGTGTATCTTTGGACAAGTTCCTTAAACTCTCTAGACCTCAGTGTGCTCATTTGCAAAGTGGGAGTACTACTACCACCTACCTCACAGTTAAGAACAAGTGCTTACAACTCCTGATACACAGTAAAGAGGCTGCTGTTGACGGGCATGGTGGCGCACCCCTTTAATTCCAGCATTTGGGAGCCTGAGGTAGGAGGATCTCAGTGAGTTTGAGGCCATTCTGAGACTACAGAGTGAATTCCAGGTCAGTCTGGGCTACAGCGAGACCCTACCACAAAAAAAAAAAAAAAAAAGTCAGGTGTGGTGCATGCCTTTAATCCCAGTACTTGGGAGGATAAGGTAGGAGGATCACTGAGTCCCAGGGCAGCCCGAGACTACATAGTCAATTCCAGGTCAGCCTGGCCTAGAGTGAGATCCTACCACCAATAAATAAATAAATAAATAAATAAATAAATAAATAAATAAAATAAAAATAAATAATAATAGATGGGCATGGTGGTGCACGCCTTTAATCCCAGCACTTGGGAGGCAGAGGTAGGAGGATCACTGTGAGTTCGAGGTCACCCTGAGACTCCATAGGGAATTCGAGGTCAACCTGGGCTAGAGTGAGACCCTATCTCAAAAAAAAAAGGGAGGGGGGACGACAGAGAGATGGGTCAGCGGTTAAGGCACTTGCCTACAAAGCTGGACAACCCAGGTTCAATTCCTCAGTACTCACATAAAGCCAGATGAACAATGTGGTGCATGCATCTGGAGTTCATTTGCAGAGCTAGTGGCTCCGGCATGCCCATTCCCTGTTTGCCTTTCTTCTCTCTCTGCTTGCAAATATATATATATATATATATAAAATTGTATATAATTTTTTTAAAGAGGCTGCTGTCATTGGCAAGCCTACCTTCTTTAAAAAAATTTTTTTTAGACAAACCTCTTTTAAAAATTTATGTGTATGTATGGGCATGTACATGACGCAGTGTGCATGTGGAGGTACAAGGACAACCTCGGGGTGTTGGTGGCTTCCTTCCACCTTGTTTGAGACGGCCACTTCTCTTCTTGTTTGTTGCTTGGAAGGCCAAAGTAGCTGGCCTGCCAGCTTCACGGTTCTCCTAAGTCTGCCTCCCACTACTGACATGTTGGGATTGATTACACAAGCACGTGCCACTTTGCACCCAGCTTTACATGGGTACTGAGGATCCAAACTACTTTCAGACTTTACATTTTCATGTTGATCCACTTAAACTTGTGGGTAGAATACCAGAAGAAAAAAATATTACTCATAAAGGATTAGTGCAAATTAAGAATCTATTTATTTAGGTTTTTCCAGGTGGAGTCTCACTCTAGCCCAAGCTGACCTGGAATTCACAATGTAGTCACAGGGTGGCCTTGAACTCATGGTAATCCTCCTACCTCTGCCTCCCAAGTGCTGGGATTAAAGGCATGCACCACCACACTCAGCCCAATTAAGAATCTCTAATAGAGCAAAGTCCTGTGTCTGGGGTATGAGGGCTGGGGCTGGGCTGAGCAAGAACTCAAGTTCCGGGGCTCTGATTGCAGGTGATCAGTGGTCAGCAACTCCCCAAAGTGGATGACACCAAAGAGAAGTCCATTGTGGACCCACTGGTTAAAGTAGAGATCTTCGGTATTCCTGCAGATACAGCACAGCAAGAGACCAACTATGTGGAGAACAATGGTGAGACTGGGAAGTGAGGAGAGAGGTACAGAAGCATGACCGCGGGTTCCGTCCATGCATTTACCTCTATGGAAGGCAATGTTGAACAGGACAAACACTCCTGGCCCCCGCTTCCAGGTTCCAGCGAGACGAAAATTACTTACATATTTTGTACCCATTTCCTCACCTGTAAAATGCTGATTGCCATTTAGATAAAATGAGTTTTGGCTTTATTATTATTTTCAAGGTAGGGGGTCACACTAGCCCAGGCTAGCCTTGAACTCAGTGACCCTTCTATCTCTGCCTCCTGAGTGCACTAAACCCTGGCAGGTGTGATAAAGATGACACATCCTGTGCTAAACCCTGAGATTCTTGTCATTTTGATGAGTTTTGGGTCTCCCTGGTATTCACCACCATCTGTAAGAAGGTTTTCTAGCCAGACATGGTGGTGCACGCCTTTAATCCCAGCACTTGGGAGGCAGAAGGATTGCCATGAATTCGAGGCCACCCTGAGACTCCATAGTGAATTCCAGGTCAGCCTGGGCTAGAGTGAGACCCTACCTTGAAAAGCCAAAAAAAAAAAAAAAAAAAAAAAAAATTGGAAAGAAAGCAACTCTGTACATGCCTAAAGATAGTCAATAATGCCTATTCCTTTATTCCTGCCTATCCCTACTTCAGGTTTTAATCCATACTGGGGAAAGACACTATGCTTCCGGGTCCTGGAACCTGAACTCGCTATACTGCGTTTTGTGGTAAAGGATTATGACTGGAAATCCCGAAATGACTTTATTGGTCAGTACACTCTGCCTCTGACCTGCATGAAACAAGGTGAGAGAATCTTGGACCCCTGGCCAATTCCTCAACTCTGGCTGTCTTCTGAATATAATCCTTCTGCCCCTTTCCAGGTTACCGCCACGTACACTTGCTCTCCAGGGATGGCACCAGCCTCCACCCAGCTTCCATCTTTGTGTATATCTGTATCCGGGAAGACCTGGATGATGAATTCTGAGGTGGGTACTTCATAGCAAGGATGGATATGCTGGCTTTAGATGGTCAGCAAAACCAGGGGAAATAAAGGGAGGTGGTGAAAACCAAGATTTGGACTCAGCATTCCTAGGCACGAAGTTAGTTTACCCTTCCTCACAAGAAAATCTAGGTTATTTTTCACCTTTCTTGTCCCTTCCCTTTTCATAAGCCTTTGTTATCTTTACTGCCCCTTTCTTTTGTGTACTGTACACTGGTGTTCTCTCCTTCCTCTTGGCATAGGCTCAACTTCATACTCAGATCTACTACTGATCTCTCCCATCAACTCTGGGGCACAGGCAGATTGCAACTAGACACCCAGAGTGGGGCTTGGAGCAAAGAAACCTACAGAAGCATTATCTTTTCCACCCCTAACTTCCTCAAAAACCTGCAGCCAAGAGAAGAATAAACCAAGGTTCAAGGCTCCTCAGGCAAAGGTTGGGGAAGGATACTTGCTCCCAGGACTATTATGACTCTCCAGAGAACACTGCACATCACTTAGTACCTACTGGACTGCTCTTCCTTAGTGTAAACAGAGTTTCTCTCTCCAATTTGGCTCCTGTATGGTCTGTTGGGCAAGAAGGGGAGTATGAGGGCTGGGGACATTTAGGTAGCCAGATGGGACAAGAAAAAGGCAGAGAAACAAGGTCTCCCAGGGGCCCTGAATACACTACACTGGAAGGACACACATCTTGAGAGGCTTCACAGAGTTGGGGCAAAAGGAGAGAGGTTTGTAGTCTCAGCCCTTAAGTTTGACTGAAATATTCTGAATTGAGATTGTCTTCCCCAGTCATCTACCTGCCTTACACCTGCCCCAATGCTTATACTTCTTAGCATAGCTGCTGAGCCAGTCTGAAGACTGACGATTAAAGCTGCTCCCAGGAGGACTGAATGGGTGGCAATCCTCTTCTACTGGCAAAGGAGTTTGCATGTAGAGTAAGGCAAGGGCCAGGATAGCCTCAAGGACAGAGAGAAGTTAGACTTGGGTCGTTTTAGAAGCTCTCTGAGTGAAGATGGAAAAGCCAAAGGAGGAACAGAGCAGAGGTCTAAGAGAAGAGGTAACAGCTTGGTAATGTTATGATAGGGATTTGAACAAGTCTGTTCACTGGTGATCATTCTGTTCAACATGCTTTATAGAGAATTAAGTACAATAGCACATGCAGTTAGATACAACTGTTTTGAAGATGTTGAAAGTAAGACTTGATACAGCGAGAGGAGGAGTGAATAAAGCCAAGATCTTATAGCTGGGGATTGGGGCAATAATGTTAAGGAAATTGACTCACAGATGAAAAAACACACAGTGCTCCTCAAGAAGAAATCAATGTTTGGTTCATGTCTTTTATATAGCTGTTAATTTCAAAGACCTATGACACCACAAAGCCAGTCCTTCTTTAGACTAGCTCAAGTCCATTGGCACATCTTGGAACAGTGTTCTTCCTGTCTGGGAGGTGGGGTAGGAGCTCAGCCCTCAGGTCCCGTAGGGGGAACAGCAGGAGCAGGAGGGCCAGGGTCTTCCAGCTTCACATCATGCAGGTGCACTGTGGGTGTGGTGGGGTCTTTGCCCACACCCTGGTTGGGGTCAGTCTGGTCAGGGTGGTGTCTGCGTACATGCTTCACCACCTGAAACTTCTGCTTGGCCTTGTAGCTGCAGAGGCGGCAGAAGAATGGGTGCCGGTCAGTGTGGGTGAGGGCATGATGGCGCAGGCCGGCAGCCCAGCGGAAAGCGCGGTGGCACACATTGCAAACGTAGGGTTTGGCCTCACTGTGCTTGCGCAGGTGTGTGCGCAGCAAGAAGCGTGTCTTGAAGGCCTTGCCGCACTGCTCACACATGAAAGCCCGTGCCTCTCGGTGCCGTGTCTCGCGGTGCACACGAAGTGCATCAGCCCGGTTGGTGCAGTACTCACACTCAGGGCACTGGTATGGCTTCAGTCCTATAGGACAAGGAACCAATCACCATGGAAAAGAGGGAGAACAAGGTTTAGTGGGCCATAAACTCACTGTTACATTGGGGTATAAAGAACACAAACAACGGGCCTGGAGAGGTGGCTCAGCAGTTACGGTGCTTGCCTGCAAAGCCAAAGGACTTGCGTTTGGTTCCCCAGTACCACATAGTGTTTGGAGTTCATTTGCAGTGGTTAGAGGCCCTGCTGCACCCATTCTCTTTCTATCTGCATCTTCTTATCTCTCCTTCTCATCAATAAATACATAAAAAGAACATAAGCACTAAGCTAATCACCATATCTTTATGTTCTAGTCATGTCTAACATTCAATACCCTTCTTTCAACATGGTCCTTGTATACAAAAGTGCCCAGTGAGTGCTATTGAATAACTGGACTTCTAACCAATTGGCCACTTGTAGTAATGAATATTCAACTATAGTAGGGTTTTAAATGGGAAATTTCAACAATCTTTTTTTTTTTTCCTTTTCAAACTTTTTTTTATTAACAACTTCCAGGACTATAAAAATCATCCCATTTCAACAATCTTTTGGTCATGCAATACTATAGAATTTAAGAATCAAGGGACTGGGAATATAACTCAGTTGGTAGAGTGTCTGCTTAGCATGCACAAGGCCTTGGGCTTAATCCCCGGTATCACACAAACTGGGTGTATGTAGTATTTTATGCCTATAATCCCAACATTTAGGAGGTACAGGCAGGAGGATCAAAAGTCCAAGGTAATTCTCTCCTACACAGTGAGTTCAAGGATACAAGAGATCATGTCTCAAAAACGGGATGGGGGTGGGGCAGGAGAGATGGCTCAACAGTTACGGTGCTTGCCTGCAAAGCCTAAGGACCCAAGTTCAATTTCCCAGTATCCACATTAAAGCCAGATGAACAAGGTGGCACATGTGTCTGGCATTCGTTTGCAGAGGCTAGTGGCCACTGGTGTGCCCGTTCTCTCTCTATATCTGCCCCTTTCTCTCTCTCAAATACATAATCCTTTAAAAAAATATTTTTCATTTGTGATACACAGAGAGAGACAGAAAGAAAGAAACAGCCGGGCGTGGTGGCACACGCCTTTAATCCCAGCACTTGGGAGGCAAAAGTAGGTGGATCATCATAAGTTTGAGGCCACCCTCCCCTTTAAAAAAAAAAGAAGAAAAAACTTTGCCATGGGCTGGAGATATTGCAGTGGCCGGAGGCCCTGGGTGCCAATTAGCTCTCTTTCTCATAAGAAAAACAAAAACAAAAAAAAAACCTTTGCCAGATGCTTGCACCACTTTTTGTGTTTGACTTATGGCAGCTTGGGGAATAAAACCCTGACCAAAAGGCTTTGCAAACAAGTGCATCTAACCATTAAGCAATCTTCCCAATTCAATAATCCATTTAAACACAACTACTTATTGAACTCAAAAAAATGTAGCATTGGTTGGTCATGGTGGTACACGCCTTTTATCCCAGCACTTGGGAGGCAGAGGTAGGAGGATCGCCATGAGTTCAAGGCCACCCTGAGACTACATAGTGAATTCCAGGTCAGCCTGAGCCTGAGTTAGAGTGAAACCCTAGCTGAAAAAAAAAAAAAAAAAAAAAAAAAAGCATTCATAGATAGAAGCAGGTTTAAATACATTTGACCACTTTCTCCACATATGGGTGAACTACAAGAGTAACTAAAGGTACGCAATCAATCATCCTCTTCAGAAGAACCATAGTTTGTAGACTTTATACATAGGAGAGGAAAAGATCAAATTAGAATAGGGAAACTTCAACTTTCCGCTTCTTACTCATGATAATTCTATTACATATACAGAGAAAACCAAGTATATACCTTCAGTCACTCACATTAGAGTTGGAGGTTTCCAGTGGGCATATGTACATGTGTCGACTTATACTACAATCTCTTGGGAAGCTTTTGTGAAGTATACGCTGAGGCTCTCAGGTTTAACCCTTGTCTGTTTACAATACGTCTTCAGAATGCTGGGGATACACTCTGACATATACTATTCAGCTAGCCCCTCCCCAAGCTGTGAAAACTGATATAGGCCCTGAATCTGAGCAAGGACACCCACCATCTCAGAGAGTTAAACAAAATCAACCTCACCTGTGTGCTTGGTCATGTGGTACTTGAGCTGGTTCACCCATTTGCACTTGTAGCCACACTCAGGGCACAGGTACTTCCGTTCCTCCTTGTGGATCCGCATGTGGTACTGGAAGGAGGAAGAACCAGATGCAGAACATGTGTACCCCTTAGTACTGGATGTAAGCAGGGAAACTTTTGTTTCCATCCTATCCACATTCCCCTTACTAGCAGGGCCCCTCAGAAAGATACCAACTGTGGTGGTTTGATTCAGGTGTTGTCCATAAACTTAGATGTTCTGAGTGCTAGGTTCCCAGCTGATGGAGATTTGGGAATTAACGCTTCCTGAAGGCAGTGTATTGTTGGGGGCGGGCTTATGTGTGTCATAGCCAGTTTCCCCATGCCAGTGTTTGGCATACTCTCCTGTTGCTATGGTCCACCTTATGTTGGCCAGGGGGTGACGTCCACCCTGTTCATTCGTCATTTTCCCTGCCATCGTGGAGCTTCCCCCTTGAGCCAAAATAAACCTCTTTTTTTTCCCACAAGCTGCTCTTGGTTGGGTGAGTTCTACCAGCAATGCAGACCTGATTGCAACACCAACCTAACCTAATATTTAGCCTTTCCCTACTTCTGCTCTATCTCACCTCTGCTTTTTACTAGCTGTGTTCTTGGGTGAGCTAACCCCTAATTCCAAGTTTCCTAACCTGTAACATGGAGAATAGTAAAAATATTGCTCTCCCCACCCTTGGTGTGGGGAATTAAACCCAGGGCCTTGTGCACATTAGGCAAGCGCGCTACCATGGAGTTCTGTACTCAGCCTTATTTTGAAAAGATTAAAGTTATAGTGGTTGGGGCTGGAGAGATGGCTCAGCAGTAAAGTCACTTGCCTGCAAAGCCTAATGGCCCAGGTTCAATTCCCTACTACCCATGTAAAGCCAGATGAACGAAGTGGGACATGTATCTGGAGTTCATTTGCAGCTGCTAGAGGCCCTGGCACACCATTTTTTCTGTCTGTTCCTCTTCTATCTCTGCTTACAAATAAATAAAAAAAAAATTTTTAAAGTTGGGGGCCGGAGAGATGGCTTAGCGGTTAAGGCACCTGTCTGCAAAGCCAAAGACCCAGACTTGACTCCCTAGGACCCACCTAAGCCAGATGCACAAGGGGGCACACATGTCTGGAGTTAATTTGCAGTGGCTGGAGGCCCTGGTGCGCCCATTCTCTCTCTCTTTCTACCTGTCTAGTTATGTATCTCTCTCAAATTAAAAAATAAATTTTCTTTTTTTTTAAAGTTGGGTGTGATGGCAGATGCCTTTAATCCCAGCGCTGGGGAGGCAAATGTAGGAGGACAGCTGTGAGTTCAAGACCAGTCTGAGACTACATAGTGATTTCCAGGTCAGCCTGGGCTAAAGTGAGACCCTATCTTGAAAAACCAAAGAAAATAAAAAATAAAAAAAATTAGAAATCTGGGGTGTGTTGGTACATGCCTTTAATCCCAGCACTCGGGAGGCAGAGGTAGGAGGATCCCCATGAGTTTGAGGCCACCCTGAGACTACACAGTGAATTCCAGGTCAGCCTGGGCTAGAGTGAGACCCTACCTCAACACAACAACAACAGACAAACAAGACAAATAGATTGCTGGACATTATACTAATTGCTCAATAAAATGTTAACTGTCAGCTGGGCGTAGTGGTTCATGGCTCTAATCCTAGCACTCTGGAGGCAGAGGTGGGAGGATTGCTGTGAGTTCAATGCCAGTCTGGGACTACAAAGTTCCAGGTCAGCCTGACCTAGAGTGAGGCCCTACCTCAAAAAATCCAAATAAATAAATAAATAATAAAATGTTAACTATTATTACCCAGATCTTCTTCAAATTGTTACAAAGATTTTATCATATGGCAAGCATGGATTATGAAAATTTTATATTTACAGAGCCTTGTGAAGCTGTAGTAACCTTTTTTTACAGACGAGGAATCTGAGTCTGGGAGAAGCTAAGGAACCTGTTCAGAGTCACAGAACTAACAGGTATAAGAGTTAAGATTACAGAATCTGGGCTGGGGAAATGACTTAGTGGTTAAGGCATTTGCCTGTGAAGCCTAAGGACCTCAGGTCGATTCCCTACGACCCACGTAAGCCAGATGCACAAGGGGGTGCATGTGTCTCAAGTTCGTTTGCAGTGGCTGGAGGCCCTGCCTTGCCCATTCTCTCTTTCTCTCTACCTGCCTCTTCCCCTCTCTCTCAAATAAATAAATAAATAAAAAGAAAGAAAATGTGAAAAAAAAAAAAAAGATTACAGAATCTGCTGGACGTGGTGGTGCACACCTTTAATCCTAGCACTTGGGAAGCAGAGGTGGGAGGATTGCCACGAGTTCAAGGCTGCCCTGAGACTACACTGTGAATTCCAGGTCAGCCTAAACCAGAGTGAGAGCCTATCTTGAAAAACCAAAAGATTACATAATCCAAAGCCTACACTCCTTTCCTTCCCTGCCACATGGCTCTTAACCTTACCTTGAGGCGGGAAGGGTCAGCACAGGCATAGGAGCAGAGGTGACAGTGGTAAGGCTTTTCCCCGGTGTGAATGCGGCTGTGCCAGGTGATCTTCTGCCGGTTCTTGGTGCTGTAAGCACAGTCAGTACATTTGTAGAGTCGGGTGCCCCCATGTCCCTTCACATGGTGATCCAGCACCAGCTGATGGCGACATGTAAAGTCACAGAAAGGGCAGTGCAGAGGGGGCTGTCCAGCCCCTCCGTCCCCATCTGAGGCTGCTGCTGAAGGCTCCTCATGCTGTTCCAGGTAGTGCTTCACCAGGCCCACCCGCTCCCGAGCAGCAAAATCACAGAGTTCGCAGCGGTGGCTGAAATGCTGCTGCCTCCGGTGTTCATCCAGCGCTGGCCGGCTAGGGAATGCCTCCTGGCAGGCCCCACACTCCAGCCGTGGGTGCTGTTTGCGGGTGTGTCCTCGCAGGCTGGCAGGGCTAGGACACAGTAGGCCACAGTGGGAGCAGTGGAGGGGGCTGTTGGCGGCCTCTGAAGGAGAGCCAGAGGTAGGATGTGCGGGCTCAGGGTGTCTGCGCAGAGCATGTTGCTTAAGTGCTGTTTCTGAGCTGAACTGGGCCTCACACTGAGAGCAAGAAAAGGATGGCGTGCCCTGGTGGCAGCTGTTGACATGGCGAGTGATATCATGGCGAAGATAGCCACTATAGTCACAGAGTGGACAGAAATGGGTGGGTGTTTTGTCATGTACCCGTAGTCTGTGCAAACGCAGTTTTGAGTTGGTACCAAATGTCTGGGAACAGGAGCTGCAAGGGATGCGCCCAACACCTGTGTGCCGGGACTGGTGCGCCTCTAACCGGTACCGTCTAGTGGTAGAAAAGTCACAGAAAGGGCACTGATGCGGCTTCACCCCTTCATGCTTGAGCCGCCGGTGCTGCTGTAGGCACCGACTTTGCTTGCAGGTAAATCCACAGTCCCCACACTGCAGAGGGGGCCGGGGGCCGGGGGCCGGACTGGGATGCCTGCGCTTCTGATGGAGCCTCAGAGCAGCAGCAGCAGGAGCAGTAAATGGGCAGAGACCACAGCGCAGTTCCCCAGACTTCCGCAGGGGGCAGCCCTGGGCCTGGTGAGTCCGCAGGGCCCGTTCCTGCTGACAGCTGAAAGGGCACCTGGGGCAGGAGAAGAGCGCCCTCTTCGGCTTCTGAGCCAGAGTATCCCCATCACCAGGGCTGGACTCTGTCCTCCTGTCACTCAAGGGAGCAGCGTCCCCATTGCTTATGGGAGACACACCAGGCTGGGTCTGGTGGGGCCCTCGCTTTCCTCCTCGGGTACGACCCCCTCGGCAGCCTTCAGCCACATGAGAGGTAATAGAGGAGAGCCGAGAACAAAGGAATGTGCACGAATTGCAATGAAACTTGCCCAGCTTAAAGTGGAACTTCTCAGGGGTCTCTGTGGGTGATGAGCTTCCTGTAGGAGGGGCTGGGGAACCAGACGGTGTGGCCAGAGGCTCCTCTATTTCTCCTGGTTCCCTGTCTTTTGGCAACAGTTGCTCTACTTCTGAAGGTACAGGTGGAAGCTTCCCATGTTGAGCATCCTCTGAGGCCTGACTACCTGGGAGCTGAGGACTGAGAGAGGCGGGGGAAGCTGGTGTGGGCAAGCCTTTGTTCTTTCGGGACAGGACAGGGCACTTCTTCAGCAGATGGGTGCTGAGGCCACGTTGTTGTTTAAAGCAAGCTCCACACTCAGGGCATAGCAGAGGTTCTCTGCGGACCTGGCACCCCGATTTAGAGTGCAGATTCAGGGCTTTCTCCCGGCGAGTGATAAAAGGGCAGTGCGGGCAACGGAAGGCTTGCCCCTCTGCCTGGATCACTACCATTTGCACTCGCCCCTCTAGCACCAGTGCCTCTGCCTGTTCTTTGTCCTGCCTCCTTAGGGCCTTGAGTAATGACTCTGACTCAGGGAACTGGGGCAAGGGGACTGTCTCAGCAGACAGAGTCGCCTTGAAGGTGTTAGGGGCCTCTTCTGATGGAGGATTTCTGGGGGGCTCAGGAACTGGCTTCTCCAGAATGGGCTCTTCTTCAGCACCCAAGCCAGAAGTCCCAACACCTTCAAAGCTGGTCAATTCTGGCTCTTCCAGCCCATCTGTCCCTTCTAGTCCCAGTGGTCCTGAGGGATCCAGAGGCCTGAACTCCACAGCTGTTTCAGTGAGCCCCCCAAGGGGTGGTTCAGCCACAGGTTCCAGCTCTACTCCCAGAGCCTCTAAGTGTAGTGTGCACCCACCCTCTTCCACTTCCATTGGGCTGGGGTTGCTAACTGAGTCATCCCCACGAGGAGCCTTGCTTTCATCCTGTCTTCTGGAGCTGACCTTGTCACTCGCCTCTGGCAGGGCCTGGTCCAAACTTGCATTTGCCACAATCCCATGCTCGTGGTCTAGTCCCTCAAGCTGGGCTGGCTGCTGGCCTGAAGGCTCTGGGTCTGGTGGAGGTACCAAGCACTCCCTGACCCCCTCTGGCTCTTGGCTGGCATGACGGAATTGCCAGACCTGGTCCCCAGGCATGTAGCCATGGGCCTTTCGCTTATGGAAGAAGAGCGTGGTGTTGCTGAAGGCGCGGTAGTCACAGAGGGCGCAATGGAACTCACGGAGATGGGTGTGCTTGCAGTTCTCGTGGCTCAGCAGAGCCTGCTTGTGGCGGCTCTGATAGCTGCAGTAGCGGCAAGGGTAGAGTGGGGCGGGGGTGCCAGGGCGGTGCTGAGAAGCCATGTGTTTCTGCAGCTCATACTTCCGCTTGCAGGCAAAGGCACACACCTCACACATCAGGGACTTGCCCTGGTGTCGCAGCTTATGGCTGCTTAGCTGATCAGCCCGATGGCAGCGATAGGAGCACTGGTTGCACTGGTATCTGGCAAGGGGAGAAGAGGCGATCACAGTCATCAATTGATCATAATGGTTAAGAGCCACTGAATAAATGCTATGGACCAGACTTTGCACTCAGTACTGCATATGTACATACATCATCTAATTTAACTACCTTTTTAAAAATTTAATTTATTTATAAGAAGCAGAGAGAGAGAGAGAGAGAATGGGCGTGCCAGGGCTTCCAGCCACTGCAAACGAACTTCAGATGCATGCACATCCTCGTGCAGCTAGCTTACATGGGTACTGGGGACCAGGGTCCTTTGGCTTTGCAGGCAAGTGTCTTAATGGCTAAGCCATCTCTCCAGCCTGCTAACTACCTTTTTACTACCTCATCAATCAAGCATTTCTTTCTTTTGTGTTTGTAGTGTGTGTGCATGCACATGTGTGCACATGCATATGATTGTTTCCCTCTATTGCTCTCCATCTTTTTTTTTTTTTTTTTCCGAGGTAGGGTCTCCTTCTAGCCCAGGCTTATCTGGAATTCACTATGTAGTCTCAAGGTGGCCTGAACTCACAGCAATCCTCCTACCTCTGCCTCCCAAGTGCTGGGATTAAAGGTGTGCACCACCATGCCTGGACTTATTGCTCTCCATCTTTCAAAAAAATATTTTATTTAAGAGAGATAGAAAGCAGCAGACCGAGAGATAGAGAGAATGGGCATGCCACTGAAAATGAACTCCTATGTCACCTATGTTTTTGACTTTAGAGGGGTAAACCCAGGCCATCAGGCTTCGCAAGAAAGCGCCTTAAACCACTGAGCCAGCTCTCCAGCCCTTCATCTGTTTAATGATATTTTGTTCACCAATTTCTAAGTAGAAAGGGGAAGAGAGAGAGAGAGAGACTGAAATAAAATGGAAGCACCAGGGCTTCTTGCCACTGCAAAAAAACTCCAGATGTATGTGTCACTTTGTGCATATGGCTTTACATGAGTACTGGGGAATTAAACCCAGGCTGTCAGGCTTTCCAAGCAAACACCTTTAATTGCTGAACCATCTCTCCAGCCCTCTCCATCTTATTTATTGAGATAAGGACTCTTGATGCACCCAAAACTCATTGATTCAGCTTGTCTAGCAAGCTAGCTTACCCTGAGGAATTACTGTCTCTCCCTCCCAAGCATGTAGATTACAGGTGCATGCCGTCATGCTTGCCAGCAAGTGCTTTACTGACTGAGCCATCTCTTCAGCCCCAAAAACATGTATTCCTATGTTACAGGCAAGGAGACCAAGTACTGAAGGTTGGTTCTAAAGTAACAGGCAGAGATGGCCCTGATTTAGAGATAATATTCTAACTCCTATTCTACATAGCTTCCTTCTTCTCCCTTGCGATGTTTTGGGGAGTGAATCCAGGGTCTTGTGCATGTTAGACAAATGCTCTACCATCGAGCTGCATCTCTAGCCCCTATGCTATTTTCTGCATGTACTGCCGCCCCCCCTATGCTATTTTCTAAAGCTAATCGTACATCAGCACTATCCGCCTGGCTTTTAACATGGCTACGGCCCATAGGGAAGCCTTCTGTACCTTGTTCCCATTCCCCAATGGAGACATAAAAGATGTAGAGAAAGCTCCTAGGCAGTTTGCCCACATATTAGAGTATCCTGAAATCTCCAAGTGGCCATTTGGTGACAAAGAGTAGATACTATCCCCATTTTCCCAAGACCAGACTCTGAGAACTCAAGTGACACTTTAATCTCTAGTGCTGTCCTCTCCACTGGCCCAGAATGCTCTCACTATACAGACTAGACCACAGGCACAGGGGCCAACTGCAGGTAACGGAGCTGAAATTGTAGAAGCAGAAAAGAGTGTTAGATGGACTGTCTAGCAGTCAAGAGATAGCCATAGGGCCAAAAGCTATATCCAAGAAGTGGCTAACTTGGCTTAAGGTTCTTGGGACAGGGACAGAGATGCATGTGTACTCGTACCTGAGGTCCCCTGCATGTTTTCGCATGTGCACACTCAGGTAGTGCTTCCACTTGGTGACATAGCCACATTCAGTGCACATGTAATCCTTGGTGTTGGAGTGGGTCAGCATGTGCTTGGATAGGTAGCTCACATCTCGACACGTGAAGTCACACAGCTCACACTTGTGAGGTTTCTCACCTTATATTGGGGATAGAGGAAAGACACAAGTCAGATGCATACTGAATGAATGGCCAGACCATCTCCTCCAGCAACCTTGCCAAGCTGTTAGGCAGAAGCAAAGCTTCACATGCTACCAGGTATGCATGTGCTCACCAAACCTGGCCTAATTTAACTCACAGAGTTTGTCTCTTCTCACCTCTGCCTTGCTTATAAGACTGATAAGAGTAAAATGGGAGAATGCAGATGAAAGAACTATATTATTACACAGCCATTATTGTTACCATTTTTTTGGGGGGGGGGTTTGAGGCAGGGTTTCACTTTAGTCCAGGCTGATCTGGAATTCAGTAATGTAGTCTCAGGGTGGCCTCAAACTCACGGTGATCCTCCTACCTCTGCCTCCCGAGGGCTGGGATTATAGGCGTGTGCCACCACGCCCGGCACCATGATCAGTAACGCATTATCATAAGGATGGAAGCCATCTCACCAGTATGCAACAGCATGTGTCGGATGAGCACCCTCTTGTGGGCGGTGGCAAAGTTGCACTCGGGGCACTGGTGGATCTTCTCATGCGCGTGCATCTTGCCTACGTGGTCCTGGTAGGCTACAGGGTTGAAGGTGGCAAAGGGGCAGAAGGTGCACCGCAGCTCCTCACTGCCTGGGTGGCCTTGCTTCTTATGTTTGCGGAACAAGTGTTTGTTGGAGCAGGCAAAGTCACAGTGGGGACAGTGGAAGGCATAGTGGCTCTTGTGGTGGGCCTCCATGGCTTCAGTCGTGGCAAAGAGCATGGGGCACGAATGATGGCGGCACTCCACAGCCCGCACCCCGTGGGTCTCCTTGAGGTGCTTTACAAAGGCCTTGCGGTCAGGAGCTGCGTAACTGCAGCCCTCCTGAAAGCAGTGTAGGGGTGAGGGCTCTGCTGCAGCTGCTGCCGCGTGGCTCTTGAGGTGCTCCTTGAGTGCCTGGCTGAGGCGGAACTCCTCCCGGCAGACGGGACAGGCATACGTGTCTGAGTAGAAGTTGGAAATGTCCTCATGCATACTGGCCATGTGGCGATTGAGGGCATTCTTCTCCACTGCACTGTAGTGACACAGGGGGCAGCGGTGGGCCTTCTCGCCCAGCTCCCGCAGCAGATGGGTCTTCAGTTTGCTCTTGCTGGTGAAGAACTTCTGGCAGTTGGGACACTGGAGGCTTGGGTCTGGGAAGTGGAGATGGAGGTGCTCTACTAGATGGGTCCGCTTCTTAAAGCAGCGCTTACATTCTGGGCACATGTGTGTCTTGAAGAGGGACTCGGTGCTAGATGTCACATCCCCTGTGGGAGGGAATGCAAAGGGTTCAGAGATTCTCTAGTAGCTCAGTGGCTGATCAGTTACCAGAAGAGTCACAGTTTGCCCAGAAACAAATATTGTCTTATAGGAGTAAGAAACTTGAGTATTAAGAAAAACCCCTTTTAAAATAAATAAAGAAGAAGAAGAAAGAAGGAAGAAGGAAGAAGGAAGAAGGAAGAAGAAGAAGAAGAAGAAGGCGGCAGCGGCGGAAGGAGGAGGAGAAGGAAGAAGAAGAGGAAGAAGAAGGAGGAGGAGGAGGAGAATAGGGCTGGAGAGATGGCTTAGCAGTTAAGTGATTGCCTGCACAGCCTAAGGACTCATGTTTGACTCTCCCACTCCCAGATGCAGTGATACAAGCATGTAATGTCACACATGTGCACAAGGGGGCACACGCATCTGTACTTTCTTAGTAGTGGCTGAAGGCCCTGGCACACCACTTCTCTCTCTGCCTCTTTCTCTCTCAAAATAAATTTAAAAAAAGAAGAAAGTGGTAAAGAAAGAAAGAAAGAAAGAAAGAAAGAAAGGAAGGAAGGAAGGAAGGAAGGAAGGAAGGAAGGAAGAAAGAAAGGGAAAGGGAAAGGGAAGGGAAGGAAAGGAAAGGAAAGGAAAGGAAAGAAAAACCTAAGCCACAAGGATTCTCAGTCCTTACAATGGCTGGTTTTAAGTTTAGTGCTGTTTTTAAGTTTAGACCTACTCAGAACAATTTGGACAGAATTTCATATTCTTTTCATTTTTATGAAATTTTTTCTTTTTATTTATTTGAGAGACAGAGCTAGAAAGAGGCAGATAAGATGGAGAAGAGAATGGATATGGCAGGGCCTCTAGCCACTGCAAAGAAACTCCAGACACATGCGCTACCTTGTACATCTGGCTTACGTGGGTCCTGGGGAATAAAACCTGGGTCCTTAGCTTTGTTAGCCAAGGCCTTTCCTGCTGAGCTATCGCTCCAGTCCCCTGATTTTTCTTCTTTTTTTCTTTTTGTGGTTTTTCAAAGTAGGGTCTCACTCTAGCTCAGGCTGACCTGGAATTCACTATGTAGTCTCAGGGTGGCCTGGAACTTTTGGCGATCCTCCTACCTCTGCCTCCCAATCCTGGGATTAAAGGTGTGTGCCACCTCGTTGTTTTTTGTTGTTGTTGTTATTGTTTTGTTTTGAGGTAGGGTCTCCCTCTAGCTCAGGCTGACTTGGAATTCACTATGGTCTCAGGCTGGCTTGAACTCACAGTGATTCCCCTACCTTGGCAGCTTCCATAAGTATAGACGATAAACCATGATATTTCCTTCCCTCCACTCCCATTCTCTCCCTCTCAAACCCACCCTCCATTAAATCCCCTCCCCTTTCCACTTAGTCTCTCCTTATGTTTTATGAGAGATTGAGAGAGAAAGAGTTGGTCCAACAGGACCTCCAGCCACTGCATCTGAACCCCAGATGTGTGCGCCATCTTGTGTGCATATGTGACCTTGTGCTGTGTCACCTTGTGTGTCTGGCTTATGTGAGACCTGGCAAATCGAACATGGGTCCTTAGGCTTTGCAGGCAAGCACCTTAACCACTAAGCCATCTCTCCAGCCCTATTTATTTTTAGTTTTTGTTTTTTTTTGGTTTTTCGAGGTAGGGTCTCACTCTAGCTCAGGCTGACCTGGAATTCACTATGTAGTCTCAGGGTGGCCTCGAACTCATGGAGATCCTCCTACCTCTGCCTCGAGTGCTGGGATTAAAGGCGTACGCCACAATGCCCAGCTTTTTTTTTTTTTTTTTTCTTTTTCTTGATGTAGGGTCTTGCTCTAGCCCAGGCTGATGAGGAATTCACTATGTAGTCTCAAAGTGGCCTTGAACTCATGGTGATCCTCTTCAGAACCTTCATATTCTTGCTGCCCTTGTTCTACAAGACAGGCAAAAGGATCAGCAGGGTTGATCAGAAAGAAAAAGAAGCCAGGTTTGGTGGCACATGACTTTAATCCCAACACTTAGGAGGCAGAAGTAGGAGGATTGCCATGAGTTCGAGGCCACCCTGAAACTACACAGTGAATTCCAGGTCAGCCTGGGCCAGAGGAAAACCCTACCCCAACCCTCCCCTTCCCCCACAAAAAAAGAAAGAAAGAAAAAGAGCCACAAAAGGAGTGAGCCGAAGGGAAGAAGGTAATGTGCTCTTAACGAAGTGCAGCTCACTGAGCTCCAGATAAATATGAGCTGCTAAAAAATAAAATCAAACGTTTCTTATTCACCCAACAGTCAATATGCTCTTTGTGAAATGAGTTTCAAGTATTCTCCTAAGTTAGAAAACTGGGAAGCAAAGATTCAGGAAAGTCTTAGGGAGCTAGGCAAAACAGGCTGATCATCAACAGTCTCTGCCATCTGCATGCTAACACACCCTTTTTCCCCACAGGAGCATTCTGGCTGAGAAGATACAGCCCATAAGAGTCAACTGTGTTTATCCCTGTCCTGCTTATCATTGCCCACTAGACCTGGACTTTCTTTTGGCTTTTTTTTCAGTACTGGGGTTAAACCCAAGCACTTACCAAGTCCTCTACCACTGAACTAGTTCTAGGCCTTGACTTAGTCCAAGTGGAAGATAAAGAATGTAAACAGCACTGAGGAAATGGCTTAGCAGTTAAGGCATTTGCCTGCGAAGCCTAAGGACCACGATTCAATTCCCCAGGACCCACGTAAGCCAGATGCACAAGGGCACACATGCATCTGGAATTCGTTTGCAGTGGCTGGAGGCTCTGGTATGCCCACTCTATCTTTCTCTCTATCTGCTTCTTCCTCTCTCTCTTTCTCAAATAAATAAATAGCATATTAAAAAAAAAAAAAACAACATAAAAAAAGAGTAAATATTGGAACCATCCACTGTCTGCTCCTGTCCACCACTAAAAGCTCCAAGCCTAGTGAATCTATTACCTTCGAACTGCTGGTCCTGCTGGCCTTCACCCGGAGCTTTCTGGACAGCTTTCCGGCTGCCACTCTCCTTCTCTTCCACATCTTCCTCCTGAGCTGACTCCTGCTGAGCCAAAGGTGTGCCTGCTTTCTTGGAAGGATCTTCTCCTGGAAGCACTTGGGGAGCTGCGCAGACACATAAAATTTGTATTCCAAAGGGATCAATGACAGGACTAAAAACTTGTACTTCTCCCTGACTAGCTAACAGAATCGGTTACATTCCTTTGAGCAAAAAGTAAAAAGTGCTTCACTTAGTACCCTGGGTGCTAGGTAGATACACATATCCCCAGTCAAGATAGGGATACGTTATCAGTAAAAATCTAGTCTAAAGAAATCAAATCTTAGGTAATACCAGACCCAGACCACTTTCAATTCTCTAAGGATAGGGCAGAGGCTTGGGTATAGAGAACAGGAGACTGTACTTCCTTGGTCCAGGTCCTCAGAGCTAATGGTTGAGGTAGTTCAAGGTTGGTAAACACACTAATTTTTCCCTCCCTCCCTTCCTTCCTTTTAGAGGAGAGAATGGGAGCTCCAGAGCCTCTAGCCACTGCAAACGAACTCCAGACTTAGGCACTACCTTGTGCATCAAGCTTATGTGCATACTGGGGAATTGAACCTGGGTCCTTAGGCTTCACAGGCAAGCTATCTCTCCAGCCCCATGTTAACTTTTCAACTGTTCTATTTAGAAGCTCAATTTGGTGGTTCAGGGATACACGTTGCCCCTCAGAAGTCTTCTTTAGGCATTACTGCTAAAAGGGGGTCTTAGCAAACCAAGTTCTCATATCACAATCCTATCTTCTCCTGGCACCTATTTTTCCTGTTCTCTTCACTCCATTTTGATTTTTGTTTTTGACTACAACGAGGAAGAACTGATAAAACACCCATCTTTTTTTTTTTTTTTTTTTTCCCAAGGTAGGGTCTTACTGTAGCCCAGAGTGATCTAGAATTAGTATCAGGGTAGCCTCAAACTCACAAGAGATCCTCCTACCTCAGCGTCCAGGGTGCTGGGACTAAAGGTGTATGCCACCATGGCTGCCCCCCCCCCCCCCGAGGTAGGGTCTCACTAGCTCAGGCTAACCTAGAATTCACTATGTAGTCTCAGAGTGGCCTCTAACTTTCTGTGATCCTCCTACCTCTGCCTCCCAAGTGCTGGGTTTAAAGGCATGTGCCACTATGCCCAGCAATTGCCTGGCTCTTCTTGATGGTTTTCTTTCTTTCTTTCTTTCTTTTTTGAAACTCTTGCCCAACCTCACTTGTTTTATATATTTACTTGACAGAATCTCTTATTACACAGGCTGGCCTCAAACTCACTATGTAACTGCTGAGAATGACATGACCTTCAATCCCTGATTCTCCTAACTCCATCTTCCAAGCAAACCACCACAACCAGCTCCAATCTCACTCGTTATAAAGGCAATCTTTTAGGCATTCCACTAGTGGCCATAGCCACTGACAGTCACTTTCACCCTTGCCCTCAGAAAGTACGCTCTGCAATGGATCAGCAGAGGATAGCGCTAAAATAACTTCAGATCAAATGTTGCCTAAACCAAATGTCACTCAGTGTCACAGACAAAAGCTTCTCTTTTGTCCCATATATGTTTGGACTCATTTGAATTTTCTAAATGCATTCCCATGTCATCTTGTAATTCCATCCTTATGAGCCACTGTCTAGATTCCCTTATGCTCATGATATATTCATAATGGAAACAAATGTTTCTCCTTTAAGAGACTGACTGTGGCTATATTCCAGGCAGGGGACTGCTGGGCCCCTAGCACCCTACCTGGCAGCAGCTCCTGGGATGGAAAGCCCTGAACAGCAGAAAGTTCTCCCTGTGTCCTTGCCCCATGGGTCCGCTGATGCTGCCGGAAGAGTTTGACGTTGGAGCCCATGAAGCTGCAGTGGCTGCAGTGGAAAGGGTAATGGGCCTGCCGGTGCAGCTCCATTCCCTGCTGGCTCCCAAAAAGCAGGGAGCAGCCCCGGAATGAACAGGGGACGGGCACTGCTTTGTGGGTCTGCCTCAGGTGGTGCTGCAGACCCTTGCGATCTTCAGCAGAGAACACACAGCCAGATTCTGGGCAGGAGAATGTATTGCGAATGGCCCGGTGAATCTTGAAGTGGCTCTTCAGGGCCTGGGGTTGGACAAACTCTTGTCTACACACAGGACATGGCAGGGGACTATCTGGCAAGCTGGGTTCCTGTAGAGTGCCATGGAGGGTGGAGTTGCTGGGGGCCAGCTCTGCAGAGCACAGGGGGCTAGAGAGGTCCTGCACAGGCTGCATATGGGTCTCAGTGCACTGGTGCAGCGACAGCAGGGTAGGCTCTGAAAAGCTCTGTTCACAGCGCTCACAGAAGTATACCTCCACCACCTTTACCAGGACACCTGCAGGCAGAGGACCGACAGAGAAAGGCACAGAATCAGATGGACACGATGACAGGAGTTAGTTACTAGTAGTAGTGTACGTGAATCTTTACATAGTCAGTGTAGATGGGATTCATGTCTGGCTCTGCACTGGACTGTAAGCCCACAGGTCAGGGGTGGCCTGTCTGGCATGTGTTCAGATTTCTACTGCATAGCACAATACTTGGCAAAAGCTTATGTGCCTAGCTTGTGTGTTAAGGAATCAGCAATCAAATCCAGAAAGTATTAGGAAAAGACCTATCTTGGGCTTAGGAGATGGCTCAATGGTTAAAGGTGCTTGCTTGTTAAGCTTGTCAACTCTGGGTCAATTTCCCAGTACCCACATAAAGCCAGATGCACAAAGTAGCACATGTGTCTGAAGTTTGTTTGCAGGGGCAACAGGCCCTGGCATGTTCATTCTTTCAAACTCCCTCAGAACTAAAAATTTAATGACATTAACAAAAAGATTCATTTTGGCCAAATAAAACTTAGAAACTTCCAAGACAACAAGGACCAACTAGGGAAAATATGTGCAATACATATGACAAAGTGTCACTTTTAAAACAGAGAATATTCTTTTTCAGAAGAGCCAAATCAGCAGGGCATGGTGGCACAGGCCTTTAATCCCAGCACTCGGGAGGCAGAAGTAGGATGATCGCCATGAGTTCGAGGCCACCCTGAGGCTACATAGTAAATTCCAGGTCATCTTGGGCTAGAGCAAGACCCTACCTTGAAAACCCAAAAATGAAATAAAAACAAACAAACAGAAGAGCCAAATCACCTCTATGAGTGCAACCTTTCTTGTTGTTCTTTAAAAAAAAAAAAAAATTATTTATTTGAGAGAGAGAGAGAATGGGCTCCCAGGGCCTTCAGCCACTGCAAACAAAATCCAGATGCATGTGCCTCCTTGAGCACCTGGCTTACATGGGTACTGGGGAATTGAATCTGGGTCCTTAGGCCTCACAGGCAAACACCTTAACTGCTAAGCCATCTCTCCAACCCCATTTTTTCTGTTTTTGTTTTGTTTTTTTTTTTTTTTTTGAGGCAAGATTTTACTCTAGCCCAGACCGACCTGGAACTTGCTCTCTATAGCCTCCAGAGTCCTGGGATTATAGGTGTGAGCCACTATATCTGGCAGTAACCACTTTTGGGGAAATGGGCTGACCTCAATAATGCTTTTGGTCTTCCAACAGCTCTATAAAAATAACCTGGGATTCCACAAGGTCAAGGACGTTCTTGCTAGTGGGGGAACCCATCATTTATGCCTAGGTCTGTCCTACATTTATTCTGCTGATCATTTTTCACTTCACTATTATTATTATTAACTTTATTTCAGAAAGAGAGACAGATATAGAGAGAGAATGGATGCACCAGGGCTTTCAGCTGCTGCAAACAAACTCCAGATGCATGCACCACCTTGTACATCTGGCCTATGTGGGTCCTGGAGAATTGAACCTGGGTCCTTTGGCTTCACAGGCAAATGCCTTAACCACTAAGCCATCTTTCCAGCCCCCCCAACTATTGTTATTTTTAAATTTTAATACATTTCAAATGATACAGAAATATACAAAGAGTAAACTACCTTGACCCTAGTCTGTATCCTTTTGGAACTTTATTTTTTCTAAGATTATTTTATTTATTTGAGTGAGTGAGAGAGAGAGAGAGAGAGAGAGAGAGAGAGAATTCACCAGGGCCTCCAGCCATTGCAAATGAACTCCAGATACATGCACCACCTTGTGCGTCTGGTTTACATGGGTCCTGGGGAATCAAACCTGGGTCCTATGGCTTTGCAGTCAAGCCTTAATCACCAAGCCATCTCTCCAACTTAGGCCTTTTATTTTGAGACAGGATCTTGACATATAGCCCAGGCTGGCTGAACTTGATATGTGGCCTAGGCTGACCTCCAGCTATATATTCTCCCGTCTCAGCTTTCCAAGTGCTAAGATTACAGGAGTTTTAGGATTATAGGCATGCACCAAGATACTATTTATTACAGATATATTTGGATTATAAGTACATTTAAGTCTACTTCATGGTTTTTCTTTTTGTCTAGTTCTTAGTATTTCAGAGCATTGATAAATAATCAAATGCTGCCTTGATGAACCACTGAGTTTTCTTTCTTTTTTCTTTTAAAGATACCTTTGGGATACCTTCCAGTGAGTTGTTGGCCAGGGAGGTCCCTGATACCCCCGAAACATTAGAGGCCATTGCCGAGGCCCTTGGTTTCCCACCAGGAATAGATGGTAAGACCCTATTGCTGAAGACTCCACATACTTGGGCTACAAGGTCATTGAGAAACCCTGCTAGAAGTGAGCTGAAATCCTCCTCCATGTAGACCAGCTGACTGAAAGCTGGAAAAAGCCACACTGCATGCAGCTCAATGGGACAGAGAAATCACCTGTGAAGATACCCAACAGTGGACAGTGCAAGACTTGTATTTGGCCAACCAGGCCAAATAAGCCAAGGGGTGCAATAGTGGCACGTCTGTCATGGTGGAAACTAACTGCCCTCTAATTGGACTGGAGGCCCACTCCATGGGAAGAATATATTCCTGATACCGAAAACCTACAATAGGGGTAGTCATGAGCCCTAGGGGTATAATGTCCGCTAGTGTCTGGCTAAATGTATATACTATGCTCAGCAAGCCGCCCAATAAGCACTTCTCTTAATGTTCACACCCAAATATTAATGCTACTCTCACTTTTTTATTAGAGAACTTTCTCTTTTCAGATGTCAGTGACCTTGGGATGACTCAGAAGGCATCACGGGGCTGAGAAGAAGTGACAGAGGAGTGCTCAGCACTGAAATAACTCTATCACACCTTCCAAGGCTCAGGGTCCTTTGCAGAAGAGGTGGCAGAAAGAATGTAAGAGCCAAAGGAAGGGTAGGACTCCTTACAATGTGCTACTCCAGACACAAAATGGCCTAGATATCCATGACCTCACAATGCCTGACACCACCTACATAAGACCATCATAATAGGAGGAAAAAATGATGACATCAACATAAAAGAGAAACTGATTGAGAAGGGGAGGGGATATGATGGAGAGTGGAGTTTCAAAGGGGAAAGTGTGGGGGGGGGGAATTACCATGGGATAATATTTACAATCATGGAAGTTGTTAATTAAAAAAAAATAAAATAAAATATTTTATTTATTTATTTGAGAAAGAGGATGGGCATGCTAGGGCCTCTAGCCACTGCAACCAAACTCCAAATGCATGTGCTGTCTTGTGCATCTGGCTTTACGTGGGTACCGGAGAACTGAACCTGGGTTACTGGGCTTGCCAGGCAAGGGCTTTAACAGCTAAGCCATCTCTCCAGACCCATTAAGATGTTTTTTGTTTGTTTTGATTTTTGAGGTAAGGTTTCACTCTAGCCCAGGCGGACCTGAAATTCACTATGTAGTCTCAAGGCAGCCTTGAACTCACAGTGATCCTCTTACTACCTCCTGAATGCTGGGATTAAAGGTGTGCACCACCATGCTCAGCCCCTGTTTTTTAACTACTACCAGTTACATCTGTTACTATTTCCCCTGGTATTATAGTACATTAGTAAAGGATAGTAGGAAAAATTAGCTAATTTGACCATGTAATATTTAAAAATTTCTCTTTGTGCTAGAGAGATGACTTAGCAGTTAAGACATCTGCAAAGCCAAAGGACCCAGGTTTGATTCCTTAGGACCCACATATGCCAGATGCACAAGGTGGCACATGTGGAGTTTAGTTTGCAGTGGGTGGAAGCCCTGGCACATCCATTCTCTCTCTGACTCTTTTTCTCTCTCTTAAATAATAAAATTTGGAATCTAGAAACTTCTCTTTGGTGAAAAGAACCTTGGAAAAACATTTTAAAATATAAGAAAGAGTTAAAGCCAGGTGTGGTGGCGCACACCTTTAATCCCAGCAGTTAGGAAGCAGAGGTAGGAGGATCACTGTGAGTTTGAGGCTACCCTGAGACTACATAGTGAATTCCAGGCCAGCTACAGTGAAACCTTACCTCGAAAAAGCAAAAACAAAACAAACAAACAAACAAACAACAAAAAAGAGTTAGTATCTTTAAATTTCAGAACTAATCTTTAGAGGAGCCAGGCATGGTGGTACACACCTGTAATCTCAGCACTTGGGAGGCAGAGGTAGGAGGATCACCGTGAGTTCAAGGGCACTCTGAGATTGCATTGTGAATTCCAGGTCAGCCTGGACTAAAGTGAAACCCTACCATGAAAAACCGAAAAATAAACAATAAACAAATGAGGAGGAAAAATACCTGCTGTAATCCTAGCAGTCCAGGAGGCAGAGGCAGGAGGATTGCTACAAATTAAAGATCAGCATGGTCTACATAGTCAACCGTATCACAACATAAAAAACCTAATGCTAAAGAAGAAATAAAATCAGTAACCATATGGAAGAATGCTTAATTACACACACATTTCATTTAGTAGTAACTATGAGATGTCATTTTCTTTTCTTTTTTTTTTCTTCTTTCTTTCTTTATTAATTACTTTGTATTCAGCAAATACAGTCAGTTTGGTACCATTATTAGGCTCATCCGTGACCTACCCCCTCCCATTTTATTTTTCAAGTCTGTCCAAAATTAGTTCTTTTGGGCTGGAGAGATGGCTCAGCAGTTAAGGCATTTGCCTGCAAAGCCAAAGGACCTAGTTCAATTCCCCAAGACCCATGTAAGTCAGATGCACAAGGAAGCGAATGCATCTAGAGTTACAGTGGCTGAAGGCCCTGGTGTACCAAATCTCTCTCTCTCTCTCTCTCTCTCAAATAAAAGCAAATAAAATTTAGCCAGACATAGTGGTGTATTTAATCCCAGCACTCTAGAGGCAGAGGTAGAGAATTGCTATGAGTCGGAGGCCACCCTGAGACTACACAGTGAATTCCAGACCAGCCTGGGTTAGAGTGAAACCCTACCTGGAATAAATAAATAAAACAAAAAAAATTAAAATGAGGTAGGAGGATTACCATGAGTTCAAGGCCACCCTGAGATTACATAGTGAATTCCAGGTCAGCCTGAGCTAAAGTGAGACCCTACCTCAAACTCCCCCCAAAATGATAATACTAATAAAAATAAAAACGAATAAATAAAAATTTAAGAATTTAGTTCTTTTCTAATTCCTAGTGTTAGAGAGATTATATACTATGTTACTATTTAAACGAACTCCAGATGCATGTGCCACCTTGTGCATCTGGCTTATGTGGGTACTGGGGAACTGAACCAAGGTCCTTTTGCTTTGACGGCAAGTGCCTTAACCCCTAAGCCATCTCTCCAGCCCAAATTACTATTTTTTTTTTTTCTTTTTTGAGGTAGGGTTTCACCCTGGCCCAGGCTGACCTGGAATTCACTACGTAGTCTCAAGGTGGCCTCAAACTCACAGTGATCCTCCTATCTCTGCCTCCCGAGTCCTGGGATTAAAGGTGTGTGCCACCACGCTTGGCCCAATCAAATTACTTTTTTTTTTTTTTAATTTGTTTATTTGACAGAGAGAAAGAGGGGGAGAGAGAGACACAGAGAGAATGGACATGTGCCAGGGCCTTCAGCCACTGCAAACGAACTCCAGACACATGTGCCACCTTGTGCATCTGGCTAACATGGGTCCTAGGGAATCGAACCTGGGTCCTTTGGCTTTGCAGGCAAATGCCTTAACCACTAAACCATCCCTCCATTTTATTTATTTATTTATTTATTTATTATTATTATTATTTTTTTAGTTTTGCTCTAGCCAAGGCTGACCTATGTAGTCTCAGGCTGGCCTCAAATTCACACAATCCTCCTACCTCTGCCTTCTGAGAGCTGGGATTAAAGGCATGTGCCACCATGTCAACTTTCAACACCCCATTCTTAATACTATACCTTGGATAAGTGAAGCATGGTATATCAAGGAAATAGGGAAAAAATATACCAGTTACATCTGGAAAGTGCTGCCAAGCCAAGGGTGGTGGAACAGGCTAGGCCTCTTGCCTAATCCCTAATTTCTGTGGATAGCGTCAATAAGGGCGAAGAAATCCCTGGTAACTGTATGAGAAAGGACAAGCTGAACCGCGGCGTAGGCATACTCGGTAGGAGGACTGCTGTGAGTTCAAGGCCAACCTAGGACTACAGAGTGAATTCCAGGTCAGCCTGGGATAGAGTACGACCCTATCCCAAGAAACAAGGGCTAAAGAGATGGCTCAGTGGTTCAGTAGCTTGCCTGCCAAGCCTAATGACCTGAGTTCCCATGTAAACTAGATGCACAGAATAGGCGTATGTATCTGGAGTTCGTTTGCCATGGCTGGAGGCCCTGGCACACCCATACACTCGCTCACTCTCTGCTTACCAATAAAATAAAAACAGAAGAAGAAATGGCTCAAACAAAACAAAACAAAGGACAGGGCCAGTCGTGGTGGCGCATGCCTTTAATTCCAGCATTGGGAGGCAAAGGGAGGAGGATCGCCATGAGTTCAAAGCCACCCTGAGACTACATAACAAATTTTAGAGTGAGATCCTACTTTGAAAAAAAAAAAAAGAAAGAAAGAAAGAAAAAGAAAAAAAAAAAGGGACAAGCCAGATTTGGGCACAGGTCAGAAAAGTCTTCCCTTCTGGATTACTGCATAGCAGACACAAATCTGTAGATTTTGCCAAAAGCTTGGTTAAAGGCTATGTACTATCTACCAGTCTTTCATCAATGTGCACCAAATACAAACCAAATTACATCTCAAAGGATAAAATAGTATGCTATATTGTGTTGTCATCATATTTATACAGAAGAATCAAAAACAGAACAGATAGGACTCAGCAGATGGCTGAGCAGCCCTGGCATGCCCATTCATTCTCTCTCAAAGAAATAAAAATAAATAGCACAGACAAAACTTCAGTGCTATGTTCCACTGGCCTGACAGCAAACTGTGTTTGTACCTGGGGTCTCTCCAGAAGCTCCTGGTGACAAGGTTCCAGCTACTGTTTCCACAATGATTTCCATGTTCTCTGGGCCTGCTTCAGTAGATGTGGCCTCTACCAGGAGGCAGCCTGGGTCAGCAGGCAAAGGCGCAGGGTCCCCAGAAACACAGGAGCTCTGGATGGGGCTCAGGATTCCACGGTTAGAGAGAGGTGAGGGAATCAGCAATAGCTCAGGGCACAGTCCATCCATCTCCGTAGTGGTGTTGGCTGGCTGAGACTCCAACACAGGGTCGGTCATCACCATTGGCTTCTGTGCTGTGGCCTCTTAAATGCTGATAAGACAGAAGAAAAACAAAATATAATCAAGGCTCTTAACTTCCTCCCCAGCTGGCCCACCCATTTAAGTATTTCCTTGCACTGCAGCATGCTGGCCCTTATTATAAAACCTAAATGGTTTCCTTTCATAACAATACTTAGAACAAAACACTTAAGAATGGTAATGGGGTCATATTAGGAGAGCACCCAGAAGTTTTGGCTAACATTAAAGATTGCAGATTATGTTTCTTGCTAGCTGCTAAGTGACCTTGGTCACACCATGAAGCAATGCCTATTTTCTTATTTGCAACAAAATTGGGCAGGGCCAAGAAGATCCTCTTCCATTATTCCCCAGTGTGAGAATAAGACCCTTCCCTCACAATCTGGCCCCTGCTGACCTCCCCAGACATATTTCCCATTTCTGTCCTCACTAGATCTCTGAACCAGATGATTTACTATTCTTCAGACTCATGACATTCTCTTGCTTGCAGACCCTGCCACCTTTTGCCTCACTCTTGGCTTGATGTGTATTTTCTTCTTCTCAATCTCTTGTCTAATTAAGTACCTATACTTACTTACCCTTCTTAGATGCGGAACTTTAAAAGTGGTGGAAAGAATGTAAGAGCCAAAGGAAGGGCACCACTCCTTACAATGCAACTGACCAGACAGAAATTGGCTTCAATATCAATGACCTTGCAGTGCCTAGCAACACCTTCACAAAAGCCTCATAACAGGAGAAAAAGACGATGACATCAAAATAAAAGAGACTAATGGAGAAAGGGAGGGGATATGATGGAGAGTGGACTTGTGAAGGGGAATGTAGGGGAAGGGAGAGAATTATGGTTTATTGTCTGTAAGTGTAGAAGTTATCAATGAAAAAATTTTTTAAATATTTTATTTATTTGGGGAAAGGAAGAGAAAGAGGCAATAGAGAGAGAATGGGTATGCCAGGGCCTCCACCCACAAATGAACTTCAGATTCACACACCACCTTGTGCATCTGGCTTACATGGGTACTGGGGACTCCAACTGGGTCCTTAGGTTTTGTAGCCAAGTGCCTTAACTGCTAAGCCATCTCTGCAGTCCATAGAACTTTTTTTTTTTCGAGGTAGGGTTTCATTCTAGCTCAGGCTGAACTGGAAATCACTATGTGGTCTCAGGGTGGTCTCTGAACTCATGGCAATCCTCCTACCTCTGCCTCCCAAGTGCTGGGATTAAAAGCCACCATGACTGGCTCCATGGAACTTTTTGCAACAGGATGTAGTCCAGGCTGGTCTCCAATTCACTGTGTAGCTATGGATGACCTTGAATTTCTGATCTTCCTACCTCCTCAGATTATAGGCCTGCTCCACAATGGTTAGTTTATGAGGTGCAGGGGATGAAACTCAGGGCTTCTTGCAGACCAGATAAACATTCTACCAGACTTAGATGTGGAGCTTTTTGAGAAAATTTATTCAAATTGTCACTTTAATGAACACAAACCACTGGCAAACTTATGCAAATCAGACAAATAAAATTATAGTGAATAAATGCATCACAGTAAAGCTACATATCATGCACCAAGATATCAAACCAATTGGCTCCTCACATACAAAGTAACACATTTGGAGAAATTTCAAACTCATTAACTTCCTAAAGCCTGAAATTAGAACGCAGAAATGAATAGCCATTAAAGTGCATGTCCCGTTATAAATGGCTGAAGTGGGTTTAAGCAGAGTAATTTGTGTAGTTAATAAGGATGACAATTATCATTTCACGAAACTGAGTCAAGGAGGTTGGGTAAGGGCCAGATCACAAACGACTATTCCTTTCTCTGCAGAATCCCCCATGAAAAGCCAAGACTACATACAGGAATTCAGAAGGGAGCAGGGAAGTGCCCTTCGGTGGTCAGAGAGGTTCTCTGGAAACCACAGCCTCCACTTACTGCAAATTACCGCCGCTCTGGGGCCTCTGCCAGCTCTGGGGCTGCATGGCCTCAGGAGAGCCAAGGAAGATGTGTTGAGGACCAGAGTGAGACCCCTTCACCCGTGGGAAAACAGAAGAAGGGAGGATGGCAGGCGAGTGAAGGCAGACGGAAGACCCCGCAAACAAGCGGTCCAGGCCTGGGCACACCGGTTCCCACCTGCTTCGACTCACCGTGGGGTCTTGAACAAATGCAGTCGCCTCGCCTCTCAGGGCCTCAGCTCTCCTCTCTTGTGAATGGAAGCGGCGAAAGCGTCTAATGTGCGCGGCAGCAGCTGGATCCCAAGAGCCAGAGGACGGCACAGGCATCGAGTAACCTGCAAAGCTCGGGGTGCTGCTTCGTCACGACAGTCGTCCAGAGGAGAGGCAGCGGATACCCGGGCGGGGCACAGAGCGGTGACGCGGATGAAGCGCCGGGGGGCCACTGAGATGCGCCGGGGCCCCACTCGTCGGCGTGCTCCATTCAGCACCTGCTGCCACGGGTGCCCACCGCCCAGGTCCGCTCATCCTGTGGCCCGAGAAACTTTTACCTCCAGCTCTCTGCACCCGCACTTCCACTGGCTCCCGCCGACAGCCGCTCTCTCACCTTGCAACCCAGAGACGGCTGGACGCGCATCTCTATGGTCCACCACCGCGGGACCGGCCTCCCACGGCTCCTGGAGGTGGGGACCGCCCTCGACCCAGACGCCTCTCGGAGTCGGCCCCGTGCAAGCCACTCTCTCTCTCTCTCACTCAGCGGCGGCTACTCTATGGTTTTTTCCTTTAAATCCCATCCCTGAAGCCAGGGGAGGAGCATCGAGAGTTGCGGGGCAGAGCGGCCTCGCCCTGGCGGGTGTGGCGGGAAGTAGACGCGGGAGGGGGCGGGGCCGCGAGCGCTTCCCCGAAGCGCGGCCGGGCGAAACCACCGAGTCGCAGGGCTAGAGGGTCCGGGCGGCGAGGGGGCGGAGTGACAGCACTCCCAACCACGCTCCTTGGGGCGCGAGCCTTGCAGGGTGTCTGGGAGGAAGCCTCTGCGTGTCACGCCAGGACCGGGGATCAGAAGAGATTCGTCTGTGGCTCTCCTTGCAAAGGTGTCTTGGAATTCTGGTTCCCAGCTCTGAGCCTCAGTCGAGGTCACTGATGTCAGTTCACCCGTCCAGAGTGCCAGTAGCAGGGCAAAGTGGCGGGGGTGGAGTGTCGCAGGAGAGGTGGACTTAGAAACAGTTTTGTCCCCTTTCCCTCCGGTTCGTAGTGTCTTGTCCACAGTTAGGCGTAGTCACGTATTGAGTGGAATTCATGATAAGGCAGTGTGGGAAATATGGCAAGATTTCTACTGGGGAGACTGCAAAGAATGGACATTCCGAATCGGGAACTGGAGAGCAAGGAAGTGGGTGGTGATATTTGGTGAACAGGGAGCATTAGGAGCTCAGCTATGAAAGGTGGGTGCGCTGTTGTCTTGCTCGCTGAGTACCAGGCTGAGGAGTATGTACCCAATGGGAGCAAGTCTCTGAAGGTGCTGGAGTAGGAAGCGTGATCGAGTTGATGTTGAACCTAAAGAAACAAGCTTTGGATTCGGGTGTAGCTGTTCGGTGATGAAGGCCCATTCAAATGCCATTTCAAGAACTAAAATTTAATTTGAAACTGTTCAGGTGGGAAGTCATAAAGGTTTGAGCAGGACATTAGGAATTGGGTATAAATAAGGAAGCGAGGTTACCTGAAGGACATTTCTCTTGCTAAGACATGGTAACTGACAGATCAATGGAAAAACTTCTGCTGGCTCCACCCAGTGGGCTCCTTTCTATCTCACCTGTTCTCAGGGACCACAAAATTCTGTCAATGTGAAGCCAGTCATATTGCTCTTGAACTTAAGGAAATTATCTTCCAGCAGAAAACAGCTAATGGAAGGGTAAAATGGGAGGAAGGGTCTGGGATGTTTGCCCTTGCATTCCAACATCATTCCTGCTCTACAAAGATACGGAAGCATCCAGTACTGCTGACCTGGCCCTCCTGCTTCTGAGGGAGGGGAAGGGTGAGGCTGGGCCCTAGGGTGGAATCTGTTTTCTAAACTTTTCTTGTGCTTTGTTCCATCTCCATTGCTCCCCCACCCCTAGGATTTGATAGAGCCTCAGAGCCTGTAAGCATTGTGCTTCTCTTTCAAGATGCCGCTTTCAGACTTTGTTCTGGCCCTTAAGGACAATCCCTATTTTGGGGCTGGATTTGGGCTGGTTGGTGTGGGCACAGCTCTGGCTCTGGCCCGGAAGGGAGCCCAGCTGGGCCTACTGGCTTTCCGGCGACATTACATGATCACACTGGAAGTTCCTGCTAGAGACAGAAGCTATGCCTGGTTGCTTAGCTGGCTCACTCGCCATAGTGCCCGTACTCAGCACCTCAGTGTCGAGACGTCATACCTTCAGCATGAGAGCGGCCGCATCTCTACCAAGTTTGAATTTATCCCCAGCCCTGGAAACCACTTCATCTGGTAAGATTAGGAGCCAGGGAGGGCTCTGAGAATACAAAAGGCTATTGGAGAAAACTGGATTACTTTGACCATTTTTATTCAGGTATCAGGGGAAATGGATCCGGGTAGAACGAAGTCGAGACATGCAGATGGTGGACTTGCAGACGGGGACTCCTTGGGAATCTGTCACCTTCACAGCCCTGGGCACTGACCGCAAGGTTTTCTTCAACATCTTAGAAGAAGGTATGGGATGGTACAGGCAGGCTTCATATAGGGGGTTGCAGGGATGGGAACATTGGGCATCAGAAGATAAGCAGCTTGGAGAAGAGGGATAAGGTATTGAGCCCTTGGGAGTAGCACACCAGGAAGCCAGAGTCCTACCCAATTGAATCATCTGTGATCAGGAGAATTATTCCTGGCTTTTCTCATGTCCCTGGTCTCAGCTCGACAGCTAGCCCTACAGCAGGAGGAAGGGAAGACAGTGATGTACACAGCTGTGGGCACTGAATGGCGTACCTTTGGCTATCCACGTCGGCGGCGACCACTGAGTTCTGTAGTTCTGCAGCAGGGTTTGACTGATCGAATTGTCAGAGATGTCCGGGAATTCATTGATAACCCCAAGTGGTACATTGATAGAGGTAAGAACCAGGTGGGAACTACAGTACTTTCTAGCTAGATGGAGCGATAAGAAGCCGAAGTCCAGGTGAAGGGAAAAGAAGCGTTGTCTAAGAGGTGATTTCTTCTGCTACCAAGGCCACCAGACTGATAGAGAACAGGGCTGAGAGTGAATGTGGACAGCTGGGGTAGAGTATGATTCACTTTGTTATTTATCCTGGTGGTATCTCTAGGCATTCCCTACAGACGTGGCTACCTCCTTTATGGACCCCCTGGCTGCGGAAAGAGCAGTTTTATGTGAGTGACCAAATTCCCTTAACTCTGCACAACAACCTTTGCAGGAAAACTGAGTGATGGGGTTGGAAAAGGGAAATGAGTGTGGACACCAGGAACCAGGGTAAACATGAGGTGTGGAATATAAGGCAAGTGGAAGGAGACTTAAGCCTCAGACACACCTCTCAGACTGGGAGTAAAGAGGGCTGGGCTGAAAGAAGAGTTTTCAGGGTGCCTCCTGCCGTGCCATCATCCACAGCACAGCCCTTGCAGGGGAACTGGAACACAGCATCTGTCTGCTGAGCCTCACAGACTCCAGCCTCTCAGATGACCGGCTCAACCACCTGCTGAGTGTAGCCCCACAGCAGAGCCTGGTGCTCCTGGAGGATGTGGACGCTGCTTTTCTCAGTAGAGACTTGGCTGTGGAGAGTAAGTGAGGGGACTGGGGACAGGGGAGTGATTCTTAATGAAAGTGATACCTGGATGAGCAACAAGAAGCTCTAATGAGTAGGGAGCCATGGTGGGAGGTGGAGCAAGATGCTAACTTTTAAGCAGGACATGATCTCCTATGCTCGTCTTCCTGTGCTAGACCCTGTGAAGTACCAAGGTCTAGGGCGTCTTACCTTCAGCGGACTGCTCAACGCCTTGGATGGTGTGGCTTCCACTGAGGCACGCATTGTGTTTATGACCACCAACCACATTGACAGGTAAGGAACAAGACAACACTATTCCTTCCATGCTTTGAGGATCGGGAGCTTGAAGGGACCGTCTCTTTGGGGTGTCAGCAGGACTGCTGCTTGTGCCTTTGCTTCTCCTCTTAGGCTGGATCCAGCCCTGATACGCCCTGGACGAGTAGATCTGAAGGAGTATGTGGGCTATTGCTCACACTGGCAGCTGACCCAGATGTTCCAGCGGTTCTATCCAGGGCAAGCACCTGCTTTGGCTGAGACTTTTGCCGCACATGTCCTTCAAGCTACAGCTCAGATCAGTCCTGCCCAGGTACAGGGCTACTTTATGCTGCATAAAAATGATCCTGTGGGGGCCATTCACAATGTTGAATCTTTAAGGTGACCTACCAAGCCACTCTGCTTACCTTGAGGAAATCCATAAACACCTGCCACACTACTCTGGCCTTGGACCTTCCTTCCTTCACCCTTCTATGTTGGTACTTGAGTACAAAATAGGGGCTGCAATCATAAGTGCCTATGAAATATACACAGACAGATGATGGGGCCCTGATCAAAGACAGTGGAAACGATGTTAGAGTAAGTGGCAAGATATGCTTTTACCTCAGGGCACTCAAACAAGGATGTAGCTGGGTTTGGGGGTGCACACTTGTAGCACTTTTGAGAGGTTCAGGCAGGAAGACTGCTATGAGTTCAGGGCCAGCCTGGACTGCATAGTGAGACCCTGTCTCAAAAAACCAATGAAGGAGAGCTGGGCGTGGCAGCGTACACCTTTAATCCCAACACTCAGGAGGCAGAGGTAGGGATTGCCATCAGTTCGAGGCTACTCTGAGACTACATAGTGAATTCCAGGGCAGCCTGGGCTAGAGCAAAACCCTATCTTGGGCGGGGGGGAGAGACAATGAAGGCTTGGTATAGTGGCACATGCCTTTAATTCCAGCACTTGGGAGGCACAGGTATGAGGACTGGTGTGAGTTTGAGGCCAGCTTGGAACTACAGAGTGAATACCAGGTCATTAGCCTGCTCTAGAGTGAGACCCTAACTAAAAAAAACCAAAACAAAAACAAAAAACAAACAAACAAAAAAAGTAACAAAATAAAGGGCCTCGTGGCAGAGTGCTTGCCTAGCATGCGCAAGGCCCTATGTTCAATCTTCATTACTCCAAACAAAACCTATGTAAGGGCTGGAGAGATGGCTTAGCAGTTAAACACTTGCCTGTGAAGCCTAAGGACCCAGGTTTGATTCCCCAGGACCCACGTAAGCCAGATGCATGAGGTGGCTCGTGTATCTGGAGTTTGTTTGCAGTGGCTGGAGGCCCTAGCATGCCCATTCTCTCTCTCTCTCTCTCTCTCTCTCTGTTGCTTTCAAATAAGTAAATAAAAATAAGCAAAAAAAATTTTTTTTTAAATCCTATGTAAGTATAGGTATATACTATATAGAATGATTAATGTGTTAATGGTACTTCCTAAATATCAATGTCCTAGTAGTTTTCTTTGAAACTGTCCACACTAGCAGGGAATTTAGACTCTTTCCATCCTGATCTCAAGAGAACAGACTTAGGAGCAAAGTTACGGCCCTCTGCCACACCCAAATCTTGTAGGAATTTAGACTCACACCTCACAACTCACAAGCTAGATACTGCTGAGCAAAGAAAGCCTTAACAAGGCCAAATCTTTATTGCCCCCTTCCCATCCCCAGTTCCCTGTCCCCCCCACAGTACTGCTAGGAGCCTTCCTCAGATTCCAAACCCAGAGGCTCCCTCCGAGTACCAGGCCGGTATGCTCCTTGGCCCCTAGGTAGATGGGGGTAGGAAGTACCCGGTGTCCGGCCTTTAGAACGCTCCCAGCGAGCACAGTCCCGAGTCCTGCGGGATGGGGGCCCCTGCCAGCCACCAGGCCCCTTTTTCCTGGGAAGACCTTCAAGCCCTTGGTTATGGGATTCTGACTTTAAGTCCACAGGCTCCTTGAGGGGCCTGCCAGGAGGTGGCAGTTCCTGGGCATCACTGGTACCTTTTGGGGCACAGTACTCGCCTCCTTTCAGGTGCTTCCGATCAGACTGTCGCCAGGAACTTCGACCAGGCCGTGGGGGATCTAACACAGCTTTCTGGGTCTCACCCAACCTCTGCTGATTTGACCCAGCCCTTGGAATCTTCTCACACGCATACTGGGTGGCCACAGGTAGAGGAGTTGGCAGAGTGGATTGGGCAGCTGGTGAGGTGGATTGTTCCGCAGCAAGGGCATTAGGTGGGTGGGTTCCTCTGGAACCATCTACTACTGACTCAGGCTCCAGAGGGGCAGGAGGCTGGGAAGAAGAGAGGAGGTGCATCAGGGAGACCCTTTTCCACTATCAGCCAGCCATCACCTGACACCTCCCTGGGCAGAACAAAAGTACACCCTGGGGCCATGGCATTTGTGAAGGCTGGAGTTGTTGAGGGACAAGTGGGAACCTTTCCTCACCTGCTGAAGGCTGATAAAGTACCGATTCCGCTCAGCCTCAAGATCGATGATGCCACCTCGCTCCTGCTGCCTCTGGTAGAGCCGCTTGAGCTCTTCCTGCTGGCGCAAGCTCTCTACACTTGGTTGGTACAGCTCCTTGGAGGGAAGGGAGCAAAGTGGTAGGGAGAGAAGGAGCAGGAGAAGGTGGCAGACTAGAACCCCTACTCTTAAAAGGATTGCCCCAGAAAGGCTGCACATGGGTCCTGGTCTTCTCCCTTGGGCTGTGGCTTTGCAGAGTCATCCTAAGTAGGTCAGCCCCACTTCCAAAGATCCTATTCAGTTGAGACAAGATGCCATTCTTCTCTCCTCTTAGAGAATGCCATTGGTTCCTGGCTCATACCAGAAGGGAATCCCTTACCATGGGTTGTTGGGGCTCAGGGGCTGCTTTCAGCGAGGCAAGATCATACACGAGGGGCTCCCTGCACACGGGACACTGCACACCGACTGCCTTCTAAAACAAGAGGAGAAATCACATCCTGCCCCCTGCAAGGCAGCCCAGTCTTCGGAAGGCTGGGAATGAAGGGCACAGACATGGCTGCTCAGCAATGAGGTAGTACAGAGGAGGGGCTATCCAACAAGAGATCTACAGGCGTAATGAAGCTGCATGCAATATGTCAGTGTACACAGGCATGGCCTTCTTCCTGGACAGGGGAGACTTAATTCATCTCAAAGCTACCTAAGCCACTGGAGTAGAGGAATGGAAATGGTTGTGAAAGTCCAAGGGTATGTGGGCTGGTGGTTTACCTGTTTGGTGGCAGCATGCTGAGGTTCCTGTCCCTGCCCTTGTGTCTTCAGCTCTTGCTCCATGTGTTGGATGTACCGAGCAAGGCAGTGGCAGTGAAAATAGTGGTAACAGGGCGTTTTGGTGAAGGCCTCCTTCTCCTGTGGGATGGATGCAGAGCACCGAATCAGTGCCCACTCACCAGCCTTCACCTGTCTGTCCTAAGTACATCCCAGTTCCCAACCCAGAAACCCACCTGAAAGCCATATAGGCAGATGACACACTGGCCATGAGGGATGTTGTTGTCTGTGAGAATTTCCTTCCCCTTCTGAGAGGAGAGAAGATGCTGTTCAAGCTTGGAGGCAGAACTGTGAGCACAGCCTGCCTACCACACGAGGAGTGACTGGCTGGGTGTGACAACTGGCAAGCTAGCTTGTTACCTTTCTATTTCTGCATTCCTAACTTGATGATAGGCTTGCAAGCAATCCTTCTCCATGTCCCCACTCCTTCCCAAATTTGTCTTCCTGGCTTCAAAATCCAAGTCACATGTTTTGCTTCTCATTAAGTCACTTACTTCCTCCCTTCTCCTCCCCCCCAAAGTAGGGTCTCACTCTAGTCCAGGCTGACTTGGAAGTCATTCTGTAACCCCAGCTGGCCTTGAAGTCACAGCAATTCTCCTATCTCAGCCTCCTGAGTTTTGGAACTAAGAGCTCATTAAGTCACTTTTTTTTTTTTTTGGTTTTTTCGAGGTAGGGTCCCACTTTAGCTCAGGCTGACCTGGAATTCACTATGTAGTCTCAGGGTGGCCTTGAACTCATGGCGATCCTCCTACCTCTGCCTCCCTAGTACTGGAATTAAAGGCGTGTGCCACCACGCCCGGCTGTCATTAAGTCACTGTTAACATATCCTGGAGATGAAAACAATACACCTTGGAGGGGGAAAAAAAAAGTATTCAGCCAGGCATGGTGGTTCCAATCCCAGCTCTAAGGAGCTGAAGTAGGACTACTGAGAGATCAAGGCCAGTCTGGGCTACAGGGTGAGACCTTGCCTCACAAGTTCCAAACAACAAAACGAACATTTTCTGGAGGTCTCTTTCTGTTTGAAATAGAGGTCTTGTTTTGCTTTGTTGTCCAGGCTGCCAGCCCTGAGCTCCTGGGCTCAGCTGATCCTCTTGCTTCAGCCTCTTAGGTGGTAGCCAATACATATGCCACTGCATAGGATCTAGGAGGCCTTTGTTAACTAACATCCCTCAAGTATAACTCCTAAATGGGTCAAGGTGTATGTTCTGAAGGTAGCTTTCAAAGCAAAAAGACAAGCCGGGTGTGGCTGGCACATGCCTTTAATCCCAGCCCTTGGGAGGCAGAGGTAGGAGGATCGCTGTGAGTTCGAGGCCACCCTGAGACTACATAGTGAATTCTAGGTCAGCCTGAGCTACAGTGAGACCCCACCTTGAAAAACCAAAAAAAAAAAAAGTTATTTGAATTTCAGTTTCAGAGGCTAAAGCTGCACTGAGGAGGCCTGACCTAAAAGTGCTACAGTGGTCTAAATGCCCTGACTCTAGGCTACCCATCCTCACCATACCTTTTTTTTTTTTTGGTTTTTCAAGGTAGGGTCTCCATTTAGCCCAGGCTGACCTGGAATTCACTCTGTAGTCTCAGGGTGGCCTCGAATTTTCCTACCTCTGCCTCCCAAGTGCTGGGATTAAAGGCATGCACCACCATGCCTGGCCCACCATACTCTATTTTTCTTAAAATAATTCCAAGTAGAGCCCGGCACAATCACTCATACCTATAATCCCAGCACTTGGGAGGCTGAGGTTGGAGGATAGCCAGGAGTTTGAGACCAGTGTGGGCTACCGAGTGAGTTCCATGTCAGCCTAGGCTAGAGTGAGACCCTGCCTCAAAAAGTCAGGTGTGGTGGCACAGACCTTTAATCCCAGCCCTCAGGAGGCAGAGCTAGGATAGTCATGATTTCAAGGCTACCCTGAGACGACGTAGTGAAAATTCCAGGTTAGCCTGAGCTAGAGCGAGACCCTACCTCAGAAAACAAAAACAACAAAACAAGTCGTGTGTGTGCTGTCACACGCCTGTAGTCCTAGCACTTGGGAGGCAGAGGTAGGAGGATTGCTGTGCATTCAAGGCCAGCCTGGAATTACAGAGTTCTAGGTCTGCCTTGGATAGAGTGAGATCCTACTGAGAGGGAAACAGGTAGCATTGAGGAGAGGCAGTGAAAAAGGAATTTAATATTTCTCTTATGGGCCTTCCTGTCTGCCTCTCTCTAATGCTGCCTATTTTCCTCTCACTACCTTGAAAAAAAAAAAAAAATACCAAGAAGATGAAAACAAGACTGATCTTGGCTGGATGTGGTGGCACACACCTCTAATGCAAGCATTTGAGATGCCAAGATAGGAGGATCACCATGAGTTCTAGGCCAGCCTGGGGATACAGAGTGAATTCCATTTCAATCTGAGCTACAGTGACAGCCTACCTCAAAACAAAACATAACAAAAAACTGATCTTATGTGCTTTTAATCTCAAACAAGTCATGTGTATTTTAACTCACTGCTCTATGTATTGCTTCCTGTCTTTCTGTGAGTCATTTCCTTAACAGGTGTATAAAGTTTTCTTATTTTTATTTTTTAATTTTGGAAATAGGGTCTCATGTAGTCCAAGCTGATATTGAAATTGCTTATGTAGCTGAAAATAGCTATGAACTCCAAATCCTCTTGCCTCTACCTCCTAGGTGTTAAGATTATAGGTTTGTTCCACCATGCCTGGCCTAGAGTATAAACTCTGAGAAAGGGAACCCATCTTTTTCTAGTCAGCTCCCAGTCACAGGCTAGTCTTCAAATTTATCTGTGGCAGGGCTGTAAAGATGGCTTAGCAGTTAAGGTGCTTGCCTGCAAAGCCAAAGGACCCAAGTTTGATTCCCCAGGACCCACGTAAGCCAGATGCACAAGGGAGTGCACACAGCTGCAGTGGCCGGAGGCTCTGGCGTGCCCATTCTCTCTCTCAAGTAAATAAATAAACAAATAATATAAATTAAAAATATTTTTAAAAAAATTATCTGTAGCAAAAACCCACCTTCAGGTGCCCTGTCACTTTCTACTTCCAGTTGCCAATACCAGAGAACAAGAAATTCCTGAAGCCAGACCTGGTGGTACAGGCCTGAAATCAACTACTGCTAAGGCCAGAAGGATCACAAGCTCAAGGCCTGCAAGGCCAATTTGGTAAGACCTACTCTCAAAAATTTTCAGAGGTCCAGGTGTGGTGGCACATTCCTTTAATCTTTTAATCAGAAGGCCATGGTAGGAAGATCACTGTGAGTTCAAGGCCAGCTTTCAGCTAGAGCAAGATTCTACCTTGAAAATACATACATTCATTCATCCGAGGGCTGGCAAGATGGAGCAAGACCCTACCTTTAAAATATATACATGACTTAATGACAGCCGGGCGTGGTAGCACACACCTTTAATCCCAGCACTTGGGGGACAGAGGTAGGAGGATCACAGTGAGTTCAAGGCCACCCTGAAACTACATAGTGAATTCCAGGTCAGCCTGCACTGGAGTCAAACCCTACCAAAAATAAATAAAATACATACATATATACATTTGGGGGCTGGAGAGACGGCTTAGTAGTTAAGGCTCTTGCCTGCAAAGCCCAGGTTTGATACCCTAGTACCCATGTTAAAAAAATCAGATGTATAAAGTGGCACATGTGTCTGGAGTTCATCTGCAGTGGCTACAGGCCCTGGCATGTTCTTTCTCTATCTCCGCTTCTGTCAAATAAATAAAAATGTAAAAAAAAAAAGGTGGGGGGGGATGGAGGATGCTGGAGAGATGGCTTAGCAGTTAAGGCACTTGCCTGCGAAGCCTAAGGACCCAGGCTCAATTTCCCAGTACCCACATAAGCCAGATGCATAAGCCAGATGCACAAGGTGGCACATGCATCTGGATACGTTTGCAGTGGCTGGAGATCCTGGCGTACCTGTTCTCTCTCTCTCAAATAAAGATAAAACAGTTTTTTAAGGGTTACGGTTAGCTTCTTACTAAAGCCCTTACGGAGACTAGATTGTCCTAGGTTCAATCCCTTGTGCATTAAAAAAGATAAGAGGGCTGGAGGAATGGCTTAGCAGTTAAGGCACTTGTTTACAAAGCCAAAGGACCCAGGTTCAACTCCCCAGGACCCAAGTCAGCCAGATGCACAAGGTGGCACATGCGTCTGGAGCTCGTCTGCAGTGGCTGGAAGCCCTGACGTACCCATTCTCTCTCTCTTTCTCTCTATCTCCCTCTATTTCTCAAATAAATAAATAAATAAATAAGAGGCTAGTGTTGGTGGCACATACCTTTGGGAGGCAGATGTAGGATGATTGCCATGAGTTCGAGGCCACCCTGAGACTACATAGTGAATTCCAGGTCAGCCTGGGCTAGAGTGAGACCCTACCTTGAAAAACAAAAGAGTGAAGACGGGACCCTCAAGGTAAGCTGGTTAGCTAGACTAGCTGAACTGGCAAGCTCTGGATTCAAGTGAGAGACTGTTTCAATAAGTAAGGTGGAGATCAACTGAGAAAGATATCTGACTTCAACCTCTGGCCACTACATGCACACACATACAGGCTCACACACATGAATATGACAACACACAGACATATGGAGAAGAAAGAAAAGTGCCTTTCTGTCCAGATGCTGGAACAGGCAATTTGGAGAAGCTACTGAACTTTGAGAGATTTTTGTATTATAAGAGTTATCTTTCTAGCTGATCGAGGTAGCACACACCTTTAATCCCAGCACTCAGGAGGCGGAGGTAGGAGAGGACTGCTGAGAGTCCGAGGCCACCCTGAGACTACATAGTGAATTCCAGGTCAGCCTGGGCTAGGGTGAACCAACAACAACAACAACAAAAAAAGGAGTTAAAACTTTCCCAGGCAACACACCTTACCTCAATGAGTTCATAGAGCATGGCTGTGCCTAGCCCCTCCTTTGCCACATGGCCCAGCGCCTGTGAGATCCTGGAAGACAAGGAAGGTAATATTAAGCCTTCCCCCTTCCCTCACCAAGCAGAGTGGAATTTTGCTCTAATCAGCCCAACTTACTTGTGGATCTGTTCATCTGAAAGTCCTCGGGGGTTACGGATAGAGATCTGTGGCACCTCATGGGGATACTAGTGGGGGAGAACATGCTGTTAAAGTGATCCACCTCAGGGACCCTCCATTCACTACTGTGCAACAGAACCTCACCTGCACTGGGACCTGAAGCACCAGAGTGAAGCACACGTATTGTGAGTCTTGGTCATCTGCAGTGGCTGGGTGCAGAGTGATGAAGATCTGCCATGGTGAAGATCTGCAGGTGGATGAAGTGGAGACCCAGGATGTGACTGGGCAGGGGCTTGAAAGCTAGGGAGGAGGTGGCGAGAGAGTAAAGCAGGCAGAGGAATGCACAGTGGATTCTTTATTTTGGGTGGATTAACATTATCTGAGTCAAGGCTCATAGTGTCTTAAGATCAGATTCTGTATAGAATCCTCTCATGACTAAGGGGACATCTGCCCACCCCTAGATGGATACGTACCTGCCATTTCCTTTCATCACCTGTAGTTCATCCAGGTAGATAGATTCTAATACTTCAACTTCAGAGGGAAGGACCCTAGAGAGTCAAGAGGAAACTGAGTCACCATTCAGCTTTCCCTGCTGAAGCCTGCTAAGGCCTATGAAGGCTGGATTTAAAAAAGGGGAAGGGAAGCCGGGCTTGGTGGCACACGCCTTTAATCCTAGCACTCGGGAAGCAGAGGTAGGAGGATTGCTGTGAGTTTGAGGCTACCCTGAGACTATAGTGAATTCCAGGAAAGCCTGAGCTAGAGTGAAACCCTACCTCGAAAAACCAAAAAAAAGGGGGGGGGTTGAAGAGATGGCTCAGCAGTTAAGGCACTTGCCTGTAAAGCCTAAGGACCCAGGTTCAATTCCCCAGTACACACGTGAAGTCAGATGCACAGTGGTGCATGCATTTGGAGTTCATTTGCAGTGGCAGGAAGCCCTGTCCTCCTCTCTCTATTTGCAAATGAAAAACAGTTCAGCAAGAGAATGCATTCAGAAGCAGGTGGCCTTTAAAAATTTTTTTTCAAGCACAGAAACAGAGAGAATGGGTGTGCCAGGGTCTCCTGCCACTGTAAATGAACCCCAGATGCATTACCACTTTGTGTGTCTGGCTTTACAACGGGTACTCAGGAATCAAACCTGGGTCAGCAGTTTGTGTAAGGAAGTGCCTTTTTAACTACTGAGCGATCTCAGCCACATTTTGCTCATTTTAAAGAATAATTCAGGGGCTGGAGAGATGGCTCAGTGGTTTAGGCATTTGCTTGAAAAGCCTGGTGGCCCAGGTTTGATTCCTGAAAAAAAAATTTTTTAAGGCATCTGCTGGGTGTGGTGGCGCATGCCTTTAATCCCAGCACTTGGGAGGCAGAGGTAGGATGCTGTGCTGTGTGTTTGAGGCCACCCTGAGACTACATAGTGAATTCCAGGTCAGCCTGGGCTAGAGTGAAACCCTACCTCGAAAAAAACAAAAACAAAAACAAAAGGCAACCTGCCTAAATGTGTTCTCTTGCTGAGCTCTTTGTTCTTTTATTTGCAAGCAAAAAGAAGGGGTGTGCCAGGGCTTTCTGCCATGGCATAAGAACCCCAGATGCATCCACCACTGTGTATGTGGCTTTATGTGGGTAGTGGTGAATCGACTCTGGGTTTTTAGGCTTTGCATGCAAGTACCTAAACTGCTGAGCCATCTCTCCAGCCCCTGAACTTTTTTTTTTTTTTGGTGGTGGTGGTGGGGGGGTTATCGAGATAGGGTTTCATTCTAGCCCAGGCTGATCTGGAATTCACTAGTAGTCTCAGGGTGGCCTCGAACTCACTGCAATCCTCCTACCTCTGTCTCCCGAGTGCAAGGATTAAAGGCGTGCGCCACAACACCCAGTTCCCTGAACTATACTTTTCTTTAAAAAAAAATATTTTAGGGCTGTTGAGATAGATGGCTTAGTGGTAAGGTGTTTGCCTGCAAAGCCAAAGGATCCCGGTTCAACTCTCTTAACTGCTAAGCCATCCCTCTAGCCCTGAACTATTCTTTAAAATAGGGAAATGTGGCTGGGGAGATGGTTTAGCAGTTAAAAAGCCTTGTTTTTTCAAAAAAGCCTTGCTAACAAAGCTTGCTGGCCCAGGTTTGATTCCTGAGTACCCATTGTAAAGCCAGATACACAAAGTGGTGCATGCATCTAGAGTTTATTTGTAGCAGCAGGAGGCAGGCTCTGGCACACCCACACTCTTACTCTCTAAGAAAAGGAAGGGAAATATTTTCTTAAGTTGTCAAGAACCAAGTAGAAGGCATGAAAATCAGAATTTTAGAGATCACATCTGCCAATCTAAGGCAACAGATTCCAGAGATGAAATGACTAACCAATGCTTAACATAGGCAGATCTGGGAACAGAGCCAGTCTGCCTCACTGTTCAAGCTTCATTCTACTGTTGGTTATCCCTAAGTGGCTATCTGTCCGACCTACATATTTGTTTGTCATCCATTCATTAATCCTGCCTTCCTCTATGCTACAGTTCAGTGTGGATCCCTTTTCGCTGGCTCTTGCTAACGCCAGTCACTCTAAGCCTCCTAAAAGGAGGTATTGGCCTGAACAGAACAGATCTAGGTGGTATAACAGCAACATTGAAGTGATAGAGCCATTAGCCTTGAAGTTAATAGGCAGAAACTACTTGTCAGCAATATGGTCTAGGTAGTTATTTGTGCAAATCTGAGCTATACAGTTCACCACATATAGATAACACAACCTACTCTCTAAGGTTACTGTGAAGATTAAAGTGATTTGTTTATATAAGGTCCCTAATTGTCTAAAACATAGTAGCTAAGTCTTTTTTCCTGTTTGTACACAACCTCATTTAAAAGAAAAGAAGGTTATTAGTCAGTAGAGATGACCTGATGTCTGTTTGACCTAGGACCCATGGTCCTGATGCAAATCAGAGGACATACATTTAAGCACAGAAATAGCAATTGTATTTAATCTCAGCACTTGGGAGGCAAAGGTAGGAGGATCACTGTTGAGTTTGAGGCCACCCTGAGAATACAGGATGAATTCTAGGTCAGCCTGGGCTAGAGTGAGATCCTATATTCAAAACAAAAAAAAAAAAAAAAAAAAAGAAAAAGAAATAGCAATTCTAATGACACTGAAGATGAGTGATAGAGCCCACAGCTCTACCCAGGTGAATCATGGAAAGAGTCAACCTTTGCTTTCTTATATATTATTCCCTGTCCATCAAAAGTGTTTTGGGCTGGGCGTGGTGGCACACGCCTTTAATCCCAGCACTTGGGAGGCAGAGGTAGGAGTATCACCGAGAGTTCTAGGCCACCCTGAGACTACATAGTTAATTCCAGGTCAGCCTGGACCAGAGTGAGACCCTACCTTGGAAAAAAAAAAAAAAGTGTTTTGGGGGCTTAGCAGTTAAGGCACTTGCTTGCAAAGTCTAAGGACCCATGTTCAACACTCCAGATCCCACATAACCCAGATGCACAAAAGGTGAAGTAGGCACAAGGTTGCACATGCCCACTAGGTGGCAGAAGTGTCTGAAGTTCCATTTCAGTGGCTGAGGCCCTGGTGTGCCAATTCTCTCTCTCAAAAAAAAAAATTTTTTTTTTTCCAAGGTAGGGTCTCACTCTAGCTCAGGCTGACCTGGAATTCACTATGTAGTCTCAGGGTGGCCTTGAGCTCATGGTGATCCTCCTACCTCTGCCTCCCAAGTGCTGGGATTAAAGACAACCATGCCTGGCTTCTAAAAAAAACAAAAATTAACAAATATTTTATTTATTTATTCATTTGATAGAGAAAGGGGAACAGAAAGAGAGAAAGAATGGGTGTGCCAGTGCCTCCAGCCACTGCAAAAAAACTTCAGACGCATGTACCCCTTTGTGCATCTGGCTAACATCGGTCCTGGAGAATCAAACCTGGGTATTTTGGCTTTGCAGTCAAATGCCTTAACCACTAACCAGCCCCTAAAAGAAAAATTATTTTAAGTGTTTTGGGCTGGAGAGATGGCTTAGCAGTTAAGGCACTTGCCTGCAAAGCCAAAGGACCCAGGTTATATTCCCCAGGATACATGTAAGCCAGATGCACAAGGTGGCGCATGTATCTGGACTTGGCTGGAGGCCCTGGGTCCCATTCTCTGTCTTTCTCTCTCAAATAAATAAAAAATTTAAAAAGTGATTATTATTATTATTGTTGCTGCCCCTCCTCTAAAACATTAGGCAGAGATGTTAAAATATAAAGCTATACATCTCACAGATAACAGTAGAGAAGTTTCTCGTTGACAGTCACTTGTCCCTTCAGTGAAAGCCACCAGCCTAGATGGTCTTAGAAAGTCAACCACTGTAGAATTAAAAGGCTTTTTCCTAGAGTGGAAAATAATCAACTAGCATTTACTGATTGCTGACTACATAATGAATAAGAATAAAAACTGAGAAACCGAAAAAAAAAAAAAAGAAAGAAAGTCAACCACTGGTTGGGCTCCTTGAAACAATTTAACAACTGAAGTGTAGCCTCAGCCAAAAGGCCCTTCAATAGCTCAGCATGGTGGCTCACACCTTTAATCCCAGCACTCTGGAGGCAGAGGTAGGCGGGTCATTGTGAGTTTGGGGCCAGCGTGGGGCTACAGAGTCAGTTCCAGGTCATCCTGGGCTAGAGTGAGACCCTACATGGGGGGGGGGGCGGTGTCCAGGGGAAGAGGCCTTTTACTACTGTGCCCACCTTGGCTGTGATTTGAGCCCTAGATATATGAAGGCCGGGATGATGACAAAAAAGGAGAGAAGGTGGTGGAGTACTAAGAGTCAGGCCAATCTGGCTTCATTTAATCTCTTCAGAGGCTATACCTCAATGATGCTGAAAAGGAGGCTTATGTATGTTATAAATCCATTGTGATCCCTTCAACTGTCTCTAAAAGGTAATGCCACACCCACTTTTTTTTTTTTTTTTTTAACAGCTGAAGACACTGATTCATAGAAAGTAGGTGAGCTGGTCAGCATCACCAAGCTAATAAAATATGGAGTAAACCCATTTTTATCCTATGTCCAAATGCCAAAGTCCTTAAAGGCTCTCGACTTTGTTAATACTGCTCAGGAGGACTAGGTGGGCTTTCTGTGGCGATAGACTACATTATGACAGCAGTTCTCAGTGCCATCGGGGAGAGGGAGATTGAAGAAAGTGTAAGCAGAAGTGGGCAGAGCCAAGGGGCACGAGAGCTGCAGGACAAGGTTGCAAGAGGTGGTGGGGAGTGATGAGCAGCATCCCTCAAGCCCCAGGGAAAAGACACAAGGTGGTCGGGGGGGGGGGAGAGGGAAGAGAACCCACTAAAGGCGTGGCCCCCAACTGTCCAGCCAGCGCAGACCGGGTCCTATGAGATCAGCTTTGCTCCACCCTCCTTCCCGTTCCAAAAGCTCGCCCAGGAAGAGGTGTCAGGGTCTGCCACCCCTCATCCCTCGCTCCGCCCCACATGCCCGTCTTCGGGACGGTCTGCGGCTGCCATCAGTTAACAGCCACCAGACCCAGGCGGCCAGCCAGAGCCCATGACCCAAAGTTACCAGTCCTCCTCCCCGGCAGCCGCCGACGCAGACGCCGCCATGTCTTCTCCGGCCCGCAGCCGGAACCGGAAATGCCTTGGGGAAGCAGGAGGCGGAGAGCTAAAGGGGGGGGGGGGGAAGCTCGCCGTGTTTCTAGGCAACCGAGGACTCCGGGTCCTTTGTGGGGTCAGGTGGCGGCATCCAAGTGCCCTAGGAAGTGCCTTTGGGCGGTTTGCACCGGTCGCACCCCTCCGAGAGCTTAGTCCTCCGGGTTTCTGGCTAGTTCTAGCGGGTAGAACTGGTGAGAATGAAAGAGCAGAGAGCCCGGCTGTAGGAGCGGAGGAAAGCAATGCAGGCAACCAGAAGGGACCCGTGGAGGCCCGGCCGGCATGGCATCCCTGGCCCTGGAGAGCTCTGAGTCCCTAGGCTAGGGGGTAAGGGAGACCGAGGATGTGTGGTCAGGGCTTCTGAGCGGCTGTGCCCAGGGGGCTGCGGTTGGCAGGAACTTGGGAGTCCTGGTCTGCCTTGCTGATAGAGCGGGCAAGGAAGACGCGGCGGGGGGCGCGGGAAACTGAAAAACGGTGGGAGGGCTCCATGGCTTCTAAGATCTTACTATTTCTATGCCCCCCCCCCACCACCACCATGTTTTTAAGACTTGGATTATTGTGAGACAGACAGAGAGAGGGACCAAAAAAAAAAAAGGATAAAGCAAGGCTTCTAAACTTTACCAGGTCTCCTGTGTCTTGAGCCAGGCCTCCCAGATCTGTGGAACTGTATCTACTGCTCTTCGCAACCATTTATATTTTCTTCCTTCTCAGACACCCTGAAACCTTTGGCATGGAAAAGTACCACGTGTTGGAGATGATTGGAGAAGGCTCTTTTGGGAGAGTGTACAAGGGCCGAAAGAAATACACTGCTCAGGTGGTGAACAAACACGGTTAATCTTTTAAGTGGAAGCTGGGGACAGAAGGGATACATTTATACCAGCATGCGTTCCTGGCCCTGATTCCAACATACTTTAAAAAAAAAATTATTCCCCTGTTTGCAAGTGTGTGTGTGGGTCTCTTGCCTTTACAAATGTATGTCGCTCCTGGTTTATGTCGGTAGCTGGAGAACTGAGCTTGGGCCAGCTGGCTTTGCAAGCCAGTGAATTTCACCGCTCAGCAATCTCGACAGGCCCCTGACTGCAACATTTTTTTCCCCCTTAGAGACAAGATCTCACTCTAGCTCAGACTGATGGTGTGGTTATGCCCTGACTCTTCTTTAATCACTGACAGGTGGTGGCCCTGAAGTTCATCCCAAAATTGGGGCGCTCAGAGAAAGAGCTGAGGAATTTACAACGAGAGATTGAAATCATGCGGGGTTTGCGGCATCCCAACATTGTTCACATGCTTGACAGCTTTGAGACCGACAAAGAGGTGTGCTTGGGTGGTAATGGTCACCTCTACTCAAACACAAGTGACCCAGCCTCAGAGCTCATGATAGTGCCTTCACTGCCACTGCCTTCTCCCTGCAGGTGGTGGTGGTGACAGACTATGCTGAGGGAGAGCTCTTTCAGATTCTGGAAGATGATGGAAAACTTCCTGAAGACCAGGTATGCTTTCAGGCTTAAACTTCTTCCCACCCTGATCCCTGAGTAGACTGGTGGGACAAGCTGAGGGTACTGAGAGTCTCATTTTTGTCGAGGCAGGGTCTCACTCTAGCCCCCCTCTGACCTGACACTTAAGCCTAGGGTGGTCTCCAACTCCCAATAATCCTCTTATCTCAGCCCTCTGAGTTCTGAGATTTAAGAATGTACCACCACACTAGGCTTGAATCTTGATTTTTGAAGACTCTAGGTTTATCTAGAAGGAGTGTGGTATAAGAATAAAGTATGTGAACACGAGCCACAATATTTGAGTATAAGTCTTGGATCTGCCCTTCACTAGCTGAGTCCTCATGTACAAGTTACTTGTATTTGGTTTCTGCTTTCAAAAGTGGAGATATTGAGCTGGAGAGATGGCCCAGCAGTTAAGGCACTTGCCTGCAATGTGTAGTGACCCTGGTTTGATTCCCCATAAAGTACCCACATAATGCACAAAGTGGCACATGCATCTAGAGTTCATTTGCAGTGACTGGAGGCCCTGGTGTGCCCATTCTCTCTGTCTGTGTCTCTTCTATTTCTCTCTGCTTGCAAATAAATAATATCAAAAAAAATAGAGATATTATGCCAAGGATGGTGGTACACATCTTCAATCCCAGCACTCGGGAGGCAGAAGTAGGAGGATCACTGAGAATTTGGGATTACAGAGTGAGTTCCAGGTTAGCCTGGGCTAGAGTGAGACCCTACCTTGAAAAAAAATGGAGATATTAATAATGTTTACCTCATAAGGCTATTGTGGGTATCTGTGGGTTCATTCATCAGTGTTTAAGTAGTTATTAGTAATGTTGTGGATATTGGTCGTTGTTATTATGCACCTTCAAGGAGAAAGCTCTAGATTCAGCAAGAGAATAAAGGTTGTGGTTACATAGGATTAATTCACCACCAGGACATAGTGGTGAGCAATGGAATTTTATTTTATGTTTTTTTTTTTTTTTTTTTTTTTTTTGGTTTTTCAAGGTAGGGTCTGACTCTAACCCAGGGTGAGCTGCATTTCACTATGTAGTCTCAGGCTGGCCTTGAACTCACAGCAATCCTCTTACCTTAGCCTCCCAAATGTTGGGCTTAAAAGTGTGTGCACCACCACGCCTAGCAGCAATGGAATTTTGTTGACTAGTGTCCACCCACATTCATCCTAGAGGTTTCTTTATACTTTAACAAGTAGCCCCACTCCATCTCCAGAAACCCTATCATAGGACTTTCCTTCTGGGCATCATCACTGTTTGTAAGCAATCATCTTATTGTTCGAGTTTGAGAGATTACTTCTCTTGAGTAAAGGGATGTTGTTGATTTAAAACAGCTAATGTGTACTGAATTTTTCCTATGAGCCAGGTGCCATCCTGAGCACTGCTTTACGTGATTTAACTCACGTTATCCTTGTAATAACCCGATGAGATAGGTGCTATATTATTGTCACCTTATTGTGACTCCTGAGAGACACAGTATAATTTGTACAAGGTCATAAAGCTATTAAGTGAAATTCAATATATTTTCGTAAGCCAGGCATGCTGGTGGTGCATGCTTGTAATCCCAGAATTTGAAAGGTAAAGACAGGACTAGGAGTTCAAAGTCATCCTCAGCTTCATGGTACAGTTGAGGCCAGCTTAAGCTATATGAAACCCTATCTCAAAAAAAAAAAAAAAAAAAAAGAAAGAAAGAAAGAAAGAAAGAAAGATTTTTCTTGAATAAATGAAAGAATGAGTTAACAAGGGGAACAAAAGCTGAGGAAGGTATAGTGTGAGGCTCTAGAGAAAGGGAAAAAGACAAAAGACTAATGAGCAGCAGTATTAGAAGTGTTTGGCTTCTCAGCTGGCTCCTTCTCCTGATCTTTTCTTTCTTCCTCCCACCTGTCTGACCTCTAGGTTCAGGCCATTGCTGCCCAGTTGGTGTCAGCCCTGTACTATCTGCATTCCCACCGCATCCTACACCGAGACATGAAGCCTCAGAACATTCTTCTTGCCAAGGGTGGTGGCATCAAGCTTTGTGACTTTGGGTAGGGTTTCTGAGCTTCCATCCATTGTTTCCACTTCAAGGAGTCTTCAACCACCTGCCTGACTTGCTTGGGCCTCATTCTAAAGCATGAGCTGGAGATTGGGCCTCCAGCTGGGTCCTTTGGAACTAAGCAGAGGTGCTCTGTGTATTCTGATTCAGAATATCTCATACATAGCAAGTAGTATAACCAGATTTAATTTTCTAGTTGGGACCATGTTTAGATGATATCTTCCCTTTCCATTTCTATCCCATCATCAGATTTGCCCGGGCTATGAGCACCAATACAATGGTGCTGACATCTATCAAAGGCACACCACTCTATATGTCTCCAGAGCTGGTGGAGGAACGACCGTATGACCACACAGCTGACCTCTGGTCTGTAGGCTGCATCCTATATGAGCTGGCTGTAGGCACCCCTCCCTTCTACACAACGAGCATCTTTCAGCTAGTCAGCCTCATTCTCAAAGACCCTGTGCGCTGGCCCTCTACCATCAGTCCCTGCTTCAAGGTAAGGGGAGTTCAAAGAGGATAACTTAAAAAAATGTTTTTTAATTTAATTTAGATAAATAAATATTTAAAAGGAGAGAGAGAAAGAGGAAGATGGAGAGAGAGAGAATGGGCATGCTAGGGCCTCTAGCCATTGCATACAAGCTCCAGACTCATGCGCCACCTCATGCATCTGGCTTACATGGGTACTAGGGAATCAAGCCTGGGTCCTTAGGCTTCGTAGACAAGCACCTTAACTGCTAAGCCATCTCTGCAGCCTGAAGATAACTTTTAGATCAGAATCCTTTTCCAGAGCTTGTGTAAGACTGCAGGGATAGGCCAAACAACCTTGCTTTTCTCCTGCAGGAGAGTATTCTAAGGCCTCCCAAAGCTGGGAGTAGTAACTCCCACAACCTATGCAGGAAGGCTGTGCCTTATCGTATTAGGAAGTAGTTTCAAGCCACCGGAGGGGGGGAGATAGTGTTCTTTTTATTAATTTTTAAATTTTATTTTTACTTTTCAAAGTAGGGTCTCACTCTAGCCCAGGCTGACTTGGAATTCACTATGTAGTTCCAGAGTGGCCTTGGACTCATGATGATCCTCCTACCTCTGCTTCCTGAGTGCTAGGATTAAAGGCATGTGCTGCTATGCCTGGCCAGATTGCCTTTTTAAATATGTGTGTGTGTGTTTATTTATTTAACAGAGAGAGAGAGTATGGGCATGCAGGGCTTCTTGCCATTGCAAATGAACTCCAGATGGACAGGGTATTGGGGGATTTAACCTGGACTGGAAGGCTTTATAGGCAAGCACCTTTAACCTGTGGTCCATCTTCCCAACCCAAGAGAAAATGATTTTGTGGGCTTTTTTTGTTTGTTTGTTTGTTTCAGGTAGGGTCTAACTCATGACCAAGCTGACTGGGAACTCTCTCTACAGTCTCAGATTGGCCTCAGACTCACAGTGATATCCTCCTACCTCTTCCTCCCAAGTGCTGGGTTTAAAGGTGTGCACCACCATCCCTGGTTGAGAGAGTGGTTTATTTTATTTTTATTTATTTGAGAAAGAGAGAGAGAGAAAATGGGCATGCCAAGACCTCTAGCCCTGAATTAAGAACTCCAGACCCACATGCCACCCTGTGCATTTGGCTTATGTGGGTCCTGGGGGATTGAACCTGGGTCTTTTGGCTTTGCAGGCAAACACATTAACTGCTAAGCCATCTACCCAGCCCTGAGACCACAAAGTATCTTCCTACCCATCCACAAAAAAAAAAAAAAAAAAAAACAGTGAACGGGAGAACAAATTCCTTTGAATGTTTGCTTTCTGAAGATGATATCCCATATTCCTCCTAGGTTTTTCTCCCTTCTCCAGAAATTTAATGACATCGAGATTTCTGTTTCTACTTGTGGTATAGAGTATTCATGAACAGGAATTGGGGCTCCCTGGAAAAGGAAGCAGTGGTTGGCCTGGACATGGACACCCAAAGAAAGGATTGTCGTGGATATGGTCAAGCTGCTGTAAGAATGGACGCAGGAGTATTGACTTGCCAGTGCTGCTGTTAGGTCAGAGAGAGACTAGAGGGAAGGGGAGGGAAGGGACGGCTGATGGAGTGTTATTTCTCTCCACAGAACTTCCTGCAGGGACTGCTCACCAAGGATCCCCGGCAACGCCTGTCCTGGCCAGACCTCTTATATCATCCTTTTATTGCTGGTCGTGTCACCAGTGAGTCTTCAGGGTTCCCAGGCTCTGGCACTACCTAGGATTTTCTGCACTCTTCCTTCCTTCTCCCATCATCTTGATTCCACACTTTCTTTCTTCTATCAGTTCAAGCTTCTTCCTAGCCCTTTGCCTAATGTTTGCTACTGCTGCTCTATTCTTGTCACATTGTCAAAATAGTCTCTTTCCACAGAGGTCTGGAAACAGTGAAGTTGTCCCTAGCCAAGTAGACATGGTAGCTGCAACCGTACAATAATTGTGTCTTCCCCTTCTCCCCTCTCTTCAGTAATAACGGAACCAGCTGGCTCAGATTTGGGCACCCCTTTCACCAGTCGCCTACCCCCAGAACTTCAGGTCCTAAAGGATGAACAGGCCCATCGCCTGGCCCCCAAGGGTAACCAGTCTCGCATTCTACGCCAGGCCTGTAAACACATAGCTGAGGAGGCCAAGCGAAAGGTGTGTGGACCAGAGGAGACCATGTAACATAGCTAGGCTAGTGACTGGATAAATTAGAGAAGGAGGTAACTTTCTAGAGAATTCAAAAAAGGTCAGGAATAATAGGATCCATATTTTCCAAATAGTTCTGATCAATTGTCTCCTACCCACCTCTCACAGAAAGACCAGAATGCAGGACCTGCCCTTGAGCAAGAAGAAAAGACTCCTGGCACATTCCCTTTGCCTGAAGCTAAGGCCCCTCCTCAGAAATCGAGCATTTCAGCTGGTATCTTGGCCTCAGAAATGAAAAGCAACTGGACAGAGCAAGAGGCTCAAGCAGCCGCCCCTGCCCCTGGGTGAGGAGGGTGGGGAGTTTACAGTCTGGGGTGGAGGGAGGGGTATTTTACAGATCTTTGGTTATGAAATGAATGGTCTCTATAACTAGCTGTTGTCTAAATACAGGCAGATGGTTAGAGAGATTACTCAGTGATTAAAGGTGGTTTGCTTATAAAGCCTGATAGCCCAGGTTCAATTCCCCAGTACCCTCATAAAGCTATACTCACAAAGTGGCAGAAGCAGGTGGCCCTGGAACTCCTATGTACTCTCTCTGTCTCAAAAATAAAGAAAACTAAATATAGGCAGGACTTTAGGAGCCCTGGGTTCTTGGGTTCTAATTATGATACTATGATTCATCAGTGAACTTGAGGACTTTGTCTTCACATCCCGATTGTACTTTGACTGAAAGGGAAAGGATCCTTTCTTTCCAGAAGGGAAGATTATTTGAGTTGAGAGTCATAGGTGAAAACTATAAATAAAGTCTACTTGAGCATCAGACCAAACTGGAAGGTTCTGTATATGGAGGTCATGCAGACATATCCCATACTCCAAAAGGAAATTTCCTCTATTTACCTATATAACTTACTCCGCATTCCTTACCTATGCCTGGAGGGAGGAAAGGTCATAAGGCCTAAGCCTCACAGGACTAGAACTCATCCTACTTCCCACCTTCCTTTGGCAGGGAAACACGTGTCAGCCTGGATTGTGAACAAGCATCCCCAGAGCTCAGACCAGAGGTGGAGGGTCAGCGGAACATTGACGCGGTAGACCTAGAAAATGAGGTGAGGCCCAGGGGCTCTTCTTGGCCTTATCTCTACCATGAGACTTTGAGTCTAGGTGAATGCTTTTCTAGAACAGTATGAGATCTAAATATGAGTTCTCTTTATATCAAACATGGCTTTATTAAGCCAGGTGTGGTGGCACACGCCTTTAATCCCAGCACTCGAGAGGCAGAGGTAGGAAGATTACTGAGGGTTTGAGGCCACCCTGAGACTACATAGTGAATTCCAGGTCAACCTGAGATAGAGGGAGTCCCTACCTCAGAAAACCAAAAAAAGAAAAACAAATGGCTTTATTATCAATATAGATTTCTAATATATATCTGAACATGTAATATTCAAAAATTGGAATGCATAGATAAAAATAAAAGTTGCAGGGCTGAGGAGATGGGCTCAGTGGGTAAAGTGTTTGCCACTCAAGCATGAGGATCTGAGTTCAGATCCCCAGTACCTATGTAAAAACCAGCTACAGTGATGCACACTTGTAATCTCGGTACTGGGAGAGACAGGGAATCCTTGGAGTTTGTCAGTTTGGCTGAATCAGTGAGCTCTAGGTTCAATGGGAGACTGTCTGAAAAATTAGGTAAAGCCAGGCGTGGTGGCACACACCTTTAATCCCAGCACTGCGAGGCAGAGGTAGGAGAATTTCTGTGAGTTTGAGGCCAGCCTGAAACTACATAGTAAATTCCAGATCAGTTCTGGGTTACAGCAAGACCCTACCTTGAGAAAAAAAAAGGGGGGGGGGGGAGTGCTGGAGAGATGGCTTAGTGGTGAAGGCACTTACCTACAAAGCCAAAGGACTCCAGTACCCACATAAAGCCAGATGCACAAGGTGGCACGTGTTTGGAGTTCATTTGCAGTGGCTAGAGGCCCTGGTGCAAACATTCCTTCTATCTGCCTCTTTCTCAAATAAATAAATAAAATATTTAAAAAAACAAAAAAATAGAGCCGGATGTGGTGGCACATGCCTTTAATCCCAACACTTGGGAGGCAGAGGTAGGAGGATTGCAGTGAGTTCAAGGCCACCATAAGACTACTGAGTGAATTCCAGGTCAGCCTGGGCTACAGCAAGACCCTACCTCGAAAAAAACAAACAAACAAATAAAAACACATACATGTATGGTGGCACACACCTTTAATCCCAGCACTCGGGAGGCAGAGGTAGGAGGATCATCATGAGTTCAAGGCCACCCTGAGACTACATAGTGAATTCCAGGTCAGCCTGAACTAGTGAGACCCTACCTCATAAAACCAAAAAAATAAAATAAAATAAAATAAAATAAATAAAGTGGAGAATGACTGAAGGAGACATCCAACTTCAACCTTGGGCCTCCACATGTTCATACATGCATACATATGTTAAAAAGGGGGGGAGGGGCTGGAGAGATGGCTTAGCAGTTAAGGCACTTGCCTATGAAGCCTAAGGACCCAGGTTCAGTTCCCCAGTACACACATAAGCCTGATGGACAAGGTAGTGTGTGCATATGATGTGCATTTGCAATGGCTAGAGGCCCTGGTACACCCATTCTTATTCTATCTGTTTGTTTTTCTCTCTCATTCTCACTCTCTCTTAAATAAACAAGATATAAAAATTTAAAAAAATTCCAGAGATGAGTGCCATGAATCTGTCTTCCAAACTTTCTGTGCTTTTACATACTTGCATATGTATACAGAGAAATACATAGCTTGCCTGTTTTTGCATTGCTGAGTCATTCTATATGTATTGTCTTATTCTTATTTTACCATATGGCCTAATAGGGCATTTTCTACATCAGTGTATAGTTTTTCTTCAATCTTTTGTGTTTGTTTTGAGGTCTTAATTTTGTATTTTGAAATCGTTTCAACTTAAAGAGTTGATCCATTTTATGTTGCCAAAACAGAATGCCCAAGACCTAGTAATTTATAATGAATAAAAATTTATTTCTTAGCCAGGCATGGTGGCACACGCCTTTAATCCCAGCACTCGGGAGGCAGAGCTAAGAGGATCACCATGAGTTCGAGGCCACCCTGAGACTCCATAGTGAATTCCAGGTCAGCCTGGGCTAGAGTGAGACCCTACCTTGAGAAACCAAAAAAATAAAAAATAAAAAAATTTATTTCTTAAAGCTCTTAGGCTAGAAATTCTGAGATGAACCATGTTAGCAGGTTAGAGCCCAGTCTTTGTGATTCTAGGATGCAAAAGAGGAACATGTACCCACATTGCCGATCAGAAGAGAATGAATAACTCACTCCTGAAAACTGTTTCTGGTTTTGTTTTTGCTTTGAGACAGGTCTTACTGTGTAGCCCAGGATGGTCTTGAACTCACAATCCTGCTTCAGCCTCCTAAATGCCAGGATTATTATAGGCATGTGCCTCCATGTCTGTGTCTGGAAACTTTATTTATTTATTGTTTTGGTTTTTCGAGGTCGGGTCTTGCTCTGGTTCAGGCTGACCTGGAATTCACTATGCAGTCTCAGGGTGGCCTCAGACTCATGGCAATCCTATTTCTGCCTTCCAAGTGCTGGGATTAAAGGTGTGTGGCACTGCACCTGGCTTTTTTTTGTTTGTTTGTTTGTTTTTGTTTTTTAAAGGTAGGGTCTTACTGTAGCCCAGACTGACCTGGTATTCACTATGTAATCTCAGGGTGGCCTTGAACTCACAGCAATCTTCCTACCTCTGCCTTCTGAGTGCTGGGATTAAAGACATGTGTCACCATGCCTTGCTTGTTTTTGTTTTTGTTTTTTTCAAGATAGGGTCTCACTATAGCCCATGCTGATCTGGAACTAACTCCATGACAAAACCATTCAAATTATAGTTCCTTTTACACCCAGATTCAAAATTGTATAACATTTATTATGTTAGTCTCTGTGTTTGTATGGACACACTGTCTTTTTTAATCACTTTGGCATAAGTTGTAGACATGTTTCCAACCCTAAATACTTTAGTACATTTTTCCTAAGAATACAGTCATTCACTTGCACCACCCAGCATGATTATGAAGATCAGAAATTTCACATGGACACAATACTGTTATTGTAACAACAGTAAGTAGATTAGTAAACTAACCTATAATCTGTATTTAAATTCTGTCTATTCCTCCAGTAATGTACTTTATTAAAATCTTTTTCCTGGACTAATAAAATTATAGTTTTGAGGCTCATGAGCAAGACACTGACATTGGTTTGACTCAGATGAGGGAGGTTCTCATGGCTAATGGCATCACAACAAAAGGGGTGCATAGCTCATAATAGAAAGCAGGAGAGATTGGGTGAGTCCAGGCTCAAGGTTTTAGAGTTTTGTTTTGTTTTTAAATTTTATTTATTTATTTATTTGATGACGGGCATGGTGGCACATGCCTTTAATCCCACCACTTGGGAGGCAGAGGTAGGAGGATCACCATGAGTTCTGGGCCACCCTGAGACTACATAGTGAATTCCAGGTCAGCCTGGGCTAGAGTGAGACCCAACCTCGAAAAACAAAAAACAAACAAACAAAAATTTCCAACATCTCTTAATACCACTATGCTGAGATCAAGACTCTAGCACACGAACTTTTGGGAGAACACACTTAAAGCATATGCAAATCATAATAGTTCATAAGCCAGTTATCCTGTAGAATATTCCTCAAATTGATGTTTCCTCATGATTAGATTCAGTTTATGCATTTTTGGTGATGTGTCCTTAGACCTAAAATCTTTTTATTGACCCCATAATATTTCCTAACAAGAATGGATTGACTAGCTGGGCATGGTAGCGCACGCCTTTAATCCCAGCACTTGGGAGGCAGAGGTAGGAGGATCACTGTGAGTTTGAAGCCACCCTGAGACTACATAGTGAATTCCAGATCAGCCTGAGCTAGAGTGAGACCCTACCTCAAAAAACCAAATAAATAAATAAATAATGGATTGACTTTATGATGTTTACATGTTTTGTTATTTTCTTTTTTTTTTTCCCCTTTGGTTTTCTGAGGTAGGATTTCACTCTAGCCCAGGCTGATCTGGAATTCACTATGGAGTCTCAGGGTGGCCTCGAACTCACAGCAATCCTCTTACCTCTGCCTCCCGAGTGCTGGGATTAAAGGCGTGCGCCACCACGCCCGGCATGTTTTGTTATTTTCAACCATGTAACAGTGGACCTCTTTCTAGGTATCTTTTTTTTTTTTTTTTTTAATGTGAGAGATATAGAGAATTGGCATACTAGGGCCTCTAGCTACTGTAATCGAACTCTAGACATATGCACTACCTTATGCGCATGTGCAACCTTGCATGCTTACATCACCTTGTGCATCTGGCTTACGTGGGACCTGAAGAGCACATGAGTCCTTAGGCTTCGCAGGTAAATACCTTAACCGCTAAGCCATCTCTCCCGCCCTAGGTATCTCTTTAGGCACATACACTAGTCCTCTCTAAGGGATTTCCTTAGACTCTTTATAATATTGCCCACTGTGCCTTTTATGGTTGGTGTCTAAACTCTTACATTTGTGCCCAAGGAGACTGGCTGTTTGCAGTTATTTCAGAACTCTCTTGGTTTCTAATCTGAGATTGGAAGTTATGACCCTGTGATTTAGGCACTCCTTTTGACCACTTTCATTCTCCATGCCCAGGAGCCAGACAGTGATGATGAGTGGCAGTGCTTCCTCGAGTCCACTGAGCCTGTGCCCTTAAAGCTGAAAGCCCCTCTCACCCTACTGTGTAATCCTGACTTCTGTCAGCGCATCCAGAGTCAGATGCACGAGACTGGAGAGCAGGTAATGGGCAGAAGATGCTGTGGGTGGGATTTTAATTTTTCAGAGATGAAACTTTAGAAAACACTGACTGGGGGTGGAGAGATGGCTTAGTAGTAAGGTGTTTGCGAAGCCTAAGGACCCATGTTCGACTCTCCAGATCCCATGTTAGCCAAACTTACAAAGGTGAGGCAAGCACAAGGCTGTAATACCCACTAGGTGGTGCAAGCATCTGGAGTTTAGTTTCAGTGGCTGAGGCCCTCTCTCTCTCTCTAGAACAATAAAAAAAGAAAACACTAGCCATACGTGGTGGCACATGCCTCTAATCCCAGCACTTGGGAGGCAGAGGTAGGAGGATCACCATGAGTTCAAGGCCACCCTGAGACTACATAGTGGATTCCAGGTCAGCCTGAGCTAGAGTGAAACCCTACCTTGAAAAAAAAAAAAGAAAGAAAGAAAGAAAGAAAGAAAGAACGAAAACACTGACTGGTGTAACTGGTGTAAAGAGAGAAAGTGTCCTCTTCCTGTTCTTTCAAGGAGGAGGTTAGAGGAACACAGAAAGAGCAGGCCTCCAATTTCCCTTTCTGAAGGAAAAAGTATCTGTTAGATCGGGATCAACAAACTTTCTCTCATTGTAGGCCAAGAGGCAAAAATGGAGGCTCTTGTGTAAATATGAAAACAATGAGGGAAAGCTTATTTCCACATAATTGTTACTGACAAGCTTTAAAGTATAGCAGTATATAATACATTGTATTGCAGGAATAATAATGAGAAAAATGAGATTCTTTGGGGGTCATTTTGATTAATTAACTTTAAAAGTTAAGAGTTCTGGGGTGGAGAGATGGCTTAGCGGTTAAGGCGCTTGTCTGCAAAGCTAAAGGATCCCCATTCAATTCTCCAGGAACCACTTAAGCCAGATGCACAAGGGGGCGCATGTGTCTGGAATTCGTTTGCAGTGGCTGGAGGCCCTGACTCGCGCATTCTCTCTCTCTCTATCTTTGTACCTCTTTCTCAAGTAAATAAAATATATTTTTTTAAAAAGTAGCCGGGTGTGGTGGCACATGCCTTTAATCCCAGTCCTTGGGAGGCAAATGTAGGAGGATCACAGTGAGCTCGAGGCCACCCTGAGAATACAGAGTGAATTCCAGGTCAGCCTGAGCTAAAGTGAGACCCTACCTGGAAAAGCCAAAAAAAAAAAAAAGGTAAAAGTTCTGCTGGGTGCAATGGCACAATGCATTTAATCCCAGCACCCAGGAGGCGGAGGTAGGAGGATTGCCCAGAGTTCAAGGCTACCCTGAGACTACATAGTGAATTCCAGGTCAGCTTGGGCTAGAGTGGTTTTTTTTGTTGTTGTTGTTTTTTTAATATTTGTGTGTGCTTCAGTGTGTTTGCCTCTTTCTCTCTCTTTCTCTGTCTCCCTCTCTTTCTCTCAAATAAATTAAACAAAAAATACAATACTGTGAAGACTATGTACACGTGTCAGGTTAGATTTGGCCCATGAGCTATAGTTTGTCAGCCCTTGGTCCAGAATTTAATGATGTTTTGCCTCTTAAAGTTATTAACATTGTTTTGACCCATTGGTTTTAATTTTCAGAAGAGAGTAGAAAGTAGAGCAAATAGTAATGGCAGTAGAGACCTATCAGAGATCCTGAGGTCTCCCTGTCCTTTGGTCACCAATGGTATGATTCAGGTGATCTTCTGTAGTCATGGTCTCTGGTAGTTTCCAGGTTTTTTTCCCTTGTCTTCCTTGGATTTTAGAGTTTGATAAAAGGAATGCAATATTTGGTCTGCTTTGCCAGTTCCTTGGGGACATTTGGTGTTTGTACTTCTCCTTTTACCTATGATCATATTAATTGCTACCTCTTTCCCTGTGTCCTCTAGATCCTGAAAGATGTCTTGGAGGGTGCTTCCCAGCTCCTCCCTGCACTCCGGGTCCTGAGCAGTCTCCTGTCCAGCTGCAGTGACTCTGCTCCTTTGTATTCCTTCTGCCGAGAGACAGGGCTGCCTGAGCTACCCCTCAGCCTCCTCCGGCACAGCCAGGAGAGCAACAGTATCCAGCAGGTACGCGTTGCACCAGCAGCCTCAGAGGAACAACAGGAGGTCCTTTTCCCTGTACTCCCCCCTTTGAACTGCCAGCTCTGTATCGTAGTCTCCTTTTTCTTCTTCTTTTTAAAATTTATTTGCAAGCAGACAGAGAGACACAGAGGGAGAGAGAGAGAATGAGCACGCCAGGGCCTCTAGCTGCTGCAAATGAATTCCAGATGCATGTGCCGCTTTGTGCATCTAGCTGTATGTGGGTACTGGGGAATTAAAACTGGGTTGTTAGGTTTTGCAGGCAGCCACCTTAACTGCTGAGCCATCCCTCCAGCCCCATAAGTAGTCTTTTTTTAATGTTTGTTTTTGTTTTTGATATTGTTTGAGAGAGAGAGAGAAAGCGGCAGCCAGAGAGAGAGAGAAAATTGATACACCAAGGCCTAGCCACTGCAACAAACTCCAGATGCATGCGCCACCTAGTGCCTCTGGCTTTACATGGGTACTGGAGAATCAAACCTGGCTCCTTTGGCTTTGCAGGCAAGGGCCTTAACCTATCTCTCTAGCCCAGTGTTTTGTTTTTATTTCATGATACGGTGTCACTTTAGCCCAGGGTGACCAGGAATTCACTATGTAATCCCATATGCTGGGATTAAAGGCATGTGCCACTGTACCAGGTCAGCCTGGGCTAGCGTGAGGCCCTGCCTCGGAAAAACAAATGCTGCACAAGCTAAATAAGACAGCTGTTTGTGACCCGTTGGCCAACACTGTTTCCTCTTGACCTTCTTTGTCCATACGTCCCTTCCCCTTTGGGAAACTTGATTGGCTCTCTGTGTGCCTTTCTACTGCTTTTTCTCCTCTGGGTCTTCATCTCTCACATTGCCCATTCCTCTCTTCCTTGGCAGCAACCTTGGTACGGGGCCTTCCTGCGGGAGCTGACAGCTGTGCTTCAGGCCTACTTTGCATGCTCCTTCAATCTGGAGAGGAGCCAGACAGGTGACAGGTAGGAGGAGAAAAGCTCTAATGGATTGTTTCTACTCCATTTCTCCCTCTCCTCATTAGGAAGAGGCCAAGTAAGAAGATGCTTCTATGTATGATAGGGTTATGTTTCAGCTGAGTGGCCCTCAAATTCCTGTCATTCAGCATCGTCAGTTACAGTGGGCCTAAATAGGATGGTCAAGATGTAAAAGTAGCAGAAAAAGGGCTTAAAGAACATGTATATGAGACTCTGTGTGCACGCGTGCATATGTGTGTGTTTTGGGGTGTGTGTGTGTGTGTGTGTGTGTGTTTGAGGTAGGGTCTTGCTCTAGCCCAGGCTGACCTGAAATTCATTATGTAGTTTCAGGGTGACCTTGAACTCATGGCAATCCTCCTACCTCTGCCTCCTGAGTGCTGGGATTAAAGGCGTGCACCACCACGCTGGCTTACTGTTTTTTGGTTTTTCGAGGTAGGGTCTCATTGTAGCCCAGGCTGACCTGGAATTCACTATGTAGTCTCAGGGTAGCCTCAAACTCACAGCAATCCTCCTTCCTGTGCCTCGTGAGAGCTGGGATTAAAAGCATGCACCACCACACCCAGCTTTTTGCTGTGTGTGTTTTGAGGTAGGTTCTTGTTGTAGCCCAGGCTGACCTGGAACTCTATATAGTTCCAGGCTGGCCTCGAACTCACAGCAGTACTCCTACCTCTGCCTTCCAAGTGCTGGGATTAAAGGCATGTGCCTGGCTGTGTGTGTATTTTGTGGAGGAGAAGAGGGAACATTCTAATATGTTCCTTTGCAGAGATGCAGAGATTCTTCTGTCTGCCCAGAACCCCAACCCATTTACCATATCTAATCTTTAGTAGAAGGATGAGAAGATGCCAAGAAACCATTTTTTTCCCCCAGCTTACAGGTGTTTCAGGAGGCTGCTAACCTTTTTCTGGACCTGCTAGGGAAGCTGTTGGCCCAGCCAGATGACACAGAGCCAGCATTTAGGAGGGACGTCCTTATGGTAATATACTTCAATCTCCAGATTTCTTTGGTTTTCATCTTTCTCTGTTTCTCTCCGCCCCTTTCTTACGATGACAAAGGTTCAGGTCAAGTTAATATAACAAACAGTTACTGAATTTTCACCATGTGTTATATGCCACATGTGTAAAATAAAGTCCCCACCTTGAAGGGACTATAGTCAAGTAGAAGAAAGTGAAATGTCCTATAGGACTTTGTATATACAGAAACATCACTGAAGGGCTGGAGATATGGCTTAGCTGTTAAGGTGCTTACCTGTGACCCATGTTCAACAAGGTGGCACATGTGTCTGGAGTTTGTTTGCAGTGGCTGGAGGCCCTGTTGTGCCTATTCTCTATCTCATTTGCATCTTTCTCTCTCTTAAATAAATAAAGAAAATATTTTTAAAAAAGAAATACCACTGAAGAAGATACCATTATCACTATCTAGTGAGTCCTCTAAGAAATCTTGTAGAAGAAAGTCATCTGTGCTAAGATTTGAAGAATATATAGCTGTGTGCCAGGTGGATGAGGCAGAAAGTAGGTAGAATATTCCAGAAAGAGCAATCCATTGAAACACCGAAAGGAATTAAGTAGTTAGGCATTTATCAGGGAATCATAAATAGAAGTGACTTGCCCCAATTCATCTAGTATTTCCCGAACTGTTTGTCCTAAAGAGTAGTGAAGTCTGATTTTCTGCTCTAGATTTTGGAAGTAAGGACTGGAGAATTCAGGATTGGATGAGAAAATACCTGAGTTGTCACTAATATTAAAGGACACTAGAAGTCATGTGCAATGAAGTAAACAGTTAGGTACTCAGTTTTTTAAAAAATTTTTATTTATTTACTTGCAAGCAGAGAAAGAGATAGAGAAGAGACAGAGAGAATGGGCATGCCAGGCTATCTAGCCACTGCAAATGAATTCCAGTTGCGTGCACCCCCATGTGCAGCTGGCTTACATGGGTCCTGGGGAATCGACCTGTGTCCTCTGGTTTCGCAGGCAAGTGCCTTAACCATTAAGCCATCTCTCCAGCCCAGGTGCTCATTTTTGAGACTAGTTATTGGGAACATAGCCATGGGCTGTAGTCCTGCCTTTACTTAGTAGTCCATTCAAAATTTCTTCTTCTTATTATTATTTATTTATTTTTTAGTTTTTCAAGGTAGGGCTTCACTCTGGTCCAGGCTGACTTGGAATTCACTATGTAGTCTCAGGGTGGCTTCGAACTCACAGCAATCCTCCTACCTCTGCCTCCCAAGTGCTGGGATTAAAGGCATGTGCTGCCACGCCTGGCCCATTCAAACTTTTCTATCTGAGATCCTAGTGCTGTATTCCTCACCCTTTCAAGTCGGGAAGCTTTGAATATCTAGCCCAAATGTTGGCCAGTAGTCACTCATATTATTGGCCAGCATTTGCATGTCGTTTATACTGGGGAGTTTGGGATAATTGCCCCTCCTCTTGAACTTCTGAATTCTTATACAGATCATACATTGAGAAACATCATCTAGGAAGATGCTGATCAGAAAACAGAAGGATTGGCTTGTGTGGGGCATGGGAGGGTTTGTGGTAGCTTGATTGGGAGCATGTATAAGGAGTTCAGTCCTCAGCACAAAGAAAGAGAAAGGGTGGAGAGGGGAAAGAAAAGATAAGGCTTGACAGCAAAATTCTTGCCCTTCTAGTAGGAAGGCAATTAATGTATTTTTCTGTTCAATGAATATTTAGAATTAAACAATCATCCCCTGGGTTTTTTGGTTTTTTTTTTTCTTCTTCTTTGTTTGGTTTTTCGAGGTAGGGTTTCACTGTAGTTCAGGCTGACCTGGAATTCACTATGTAGTCTCAGGGTGGCCTCGAACACATGGAGATCCTCCTGCCTCTACCTCCCAAGTGCTGGGATTAAAGGCGTGCACCACCATGCCTGGCCATTCCCTGGGTTTTTATCCCCCTTTCTTAAGTTCCTAGGATATCTTGTTTCTCACACTAAGCCCAGTCAGTGTTCTTTTCTTTTTTTCTTTTCTTTTTTTTTTAACTTTTTTATTGATAGCTTCCATAATTATAGACAATAAACCATGATAATTCCCTCCTCACTCCCACTTTCCTCCTCACAAATCCATCCTCCATATCCCCTCCTCCCCCTCTCGATAAGTGTCTCTTTTATTTTTTGTTTTTGTTTGTTTGTTTTTTTGTTTTTCTGAAGTAGGGTCTCACTCTAGCTCAGGCTGACCTGGAATTCACTATGTAGTCTCAGGGTAGACTTGAACTCACAGTGATCTTCCTACCTCTGCTTCCCGAGTGCTGGGATTAAAGGTGTGCACTACCACACCCAGCTCTCTTTTATTTTGATGTCATCATCTTTTCCTCCTGTTATGGAGATCTTGTGGAGGTAGTGCCAAGCATTGCAAGGACATGGATATCCAGGCCATTTTGTGTCTGGAAGATTGAATTGTAAGCAGTCCTACCCTTCCTTTGGCTCTTACATTCTTTCTGCCACCTCTTCTGCAATGGACCCCTGAGCCTTGGAAGGTGTGATAGAGATGTCTCAATGCTGAATACTCCTTTGTCACTTCTTCTCAGAACCATATTGACTTTTTAAAAATTTAGTTGTTTATTTGAGAAAGAGAGAGAGTGGGCATGCCAGGGTGTTGCAGTCAGGTTCGCATTGCTGGCAGAAAACACCTGACCAAGAGCAGCTTGAAGGGGTTTATTTTGGCTTGGAGACTCAAGGGGAAGCTCCATGATGGTAGGGAAAAACGATGACATGAGCAGAGGATGGACATCACCTTCTGGCCAACATCAGACGACAATAGCAACAGGAGAGTGTGCCAAACAGTGGTAAGAAGAAGCTGGCTGTAAGACCCATAAGCCCACCCCCAACAATACACTGCCTCCAGAAAGCTTTAATTCCCAAATGGCCATCAGCTGGGGATCCAGCATTCAGAACACCTAAGTTTATGGGGGACACTTAAATCAAACTACCACAAGGGGCCTCTAGATACTGCAAATGAACTCCAGACACATGCGCCACCTTGTACATTTGGCTCACATGGGTACTGGGAATCCAACCTGGGTCCTTATGCTTTGCAGGCAAGTGCCTTGATGGCTGAGCCATTTTTCCACCCCTGTGGTGACTGTTGAGTCATCCCAGTGGTCACCACTGTCTGAAAAGAGAAGCTTCTTGGGCTGGAGAGATGGCTTTAGCCATTAAGGTGCTTGCCTGTGAAGCCTAAGGACCCACTAACATGGCACATGCGTCTAGAGTTTGTTTGCAGTGGCTGGAGGCCCTGGTGCACCCATTCTCCCCCCCCCCTCTCTCTCTCTCTCTCTGTCTCTCTGCCTGTTCATCTCTCTGTCTCAAATAATAAATAAAATAAAGAGAAGCTTCTGTAACTGAAAGTGAGAGTAGCATTAATGTATGGGTATAAACATTAAGAAAAGTGCTTACAGGGCAGATTGGTGAACATAATATATGCATTTAGCCAGACAAGAGCAGGCATTACATTCCTAGGGCTCATGGCCTCTCTCATCATAGGCTTCTGAATAGGTTTTTAGTACCAGGCATATATTCCCTCCCGTGGAGCGGGCCTCCAGTCCAATTAGTGAGTGGATGCTTTCCCCATAACAGACATGCCACTATTGCACCAGGTGGCACATTTGGCCTGGTTGGCCAGTCTTAAGGTTTGCAGTGTCCACTGTTATTTGCACTGATGACTTCTCTCTCTCCCATAGGGCTGCATGCAGTATAGCTTTTTCAAGCTTTCTGTCAGCTGGTCTACAGGGAGGAAGTTTCCAGCTCAGCTCCAGCTTGACTTCTCAGTGCCCAGTCAATATTCTGATGCCCTTATACTGTCTCTACCCTTGTCTCCCATAGTGCTTTGCTGTTCTGTGTGAAGCCATGGATGGGAATAGCCGGGCCATCTCCAAAGCCTTTTACTCCAGCCTGTTGACCACACAGCATGCTGTGTTGGACGGGCTCCTTCATGGCCTGACAGTTCCACAGCATCCTTTCCACACACCCCCAGGTGATCAGTCTTCTTTGTTACATTGGTCTGGCTCTGCTCTTCCAACTTCCATCATCTGGAATGGTGCCTGTCATAGCATGGATGCTCAAAAATGTGAGCTGAAAGATTGGGTGGGGACCTGAGAAAAGTAACCAGATGTCATGCTACATTCTTTGCCTTTTTCCATAGGAGCCCCACAAGTGAGCCAGCCACTGCGGGAGCAGTGTGAGGATCTACCTGGGGCCATGTCCTCTGCCCTGGCAGCTATGTGCACTGCTCCTGTGGGACTGCCCAGCTGCTGGGATGCCAAGGAGCAGGTCTGCACTATTTGTTCTTGCTCTTCTCTTGCTACAGAAGAGTTGGAGAGGCTGGCCACACTTTATCAGACAGATAGAAAAATAAGCTTTTGCACCTCTCCTTACTCAGTACTCCCAGCCACAGATAATTCCACCTGGTTCTGGGCCATTTGCTGAAAAAATTTTAACCAGAATCTAATCCCAGAGATGACCAGCTGGTGAGGGAGAGAGCTCAGTGATAGCTTCTGAGGTGATAGGGCAGCCAGTTGGAAGCCACTATGTTTCTCCAAGGACCCACAATTCAGTTTCCACTTTCCTCTGTACTGCCTGCATGGAGGCCAAACTAGGCCATAGAAACTGAGAATAGAATGGAGTCTGAGGTTCCTGACCAGTGTGAAAGGAGGGACTAGCAAGGGATTGAGGGGCCTGATCAACTGGGGCTAGGTGAAGAATAGAATTGGAGTAAAGTCCTTACAGATGTCTCCATAGGTCTCTTGGCATTTGGCAAATCAGCTGACTGAGGACAGCAGCCAGCTGAGGCCGTCCCTCATCTCTGGCCTGCAGCATCCCATCCTGTGCCTCCATCTCCTCAAGGTACTTCCTTCCCATAGCTCCTAACACCTCAGATTTCTTTTTTTAAATTTTTTATTTTATATATCTGGTTTTTTTTATTAGAGGCAGAGAGAGAGAGAGAGAGAGAGATCAGGAGGATGGGTGCACCAGGGCCTCCAGCCACTGCAAACGAACTCCAGATGCATGCACCACCATGTGCATCTGGCTTACATGGGACCTGGAGAATCGAACCCAGGTCCTTAGGCTTCGCAGGCATGTGCCTTAACTGCTAAACCATCTTCCCAGCCCTCAGTGAGGGAAGGGAGAGAGGGGAAAGGAAGAGGGAAGTTGAGAGAAGAGGAGAGGAAGACTGAGATCAAGAAACTGTCTTGAGGGCTGGAGAGATGGGTCAGTGGTTAAGGTGTTTCCTAAAAACCCAACAACCTGAGTTGGGTTCTCTAATACCCACGTAAAGCCAGATGCACAAAAGGGGTGCATGCCTTCTGGAGTTCATTTGTAATGGCTGGAGGCCCTGGAGTGCCCATTCTCTCTCTGTCTTTCTCTTTCTCTCTCTGCTTGCAAAATAAACAAACTATTAAAAAGAAAGGAAAAAAAAAAAAAAAGGCTGGGCATGGTGGTACATGCCTTTAATCTCAGCACTTGGGAGGCAGAGGTAGGAGGATCGCCATGAGTTCAAGGCCACCCTAAGACTACCCAGTGAATTCCAGGTCAGCCTGGGCTAGAGTGAGACCCTGCCTCAAAAAAATGGAAAACCAAAAGAAAAAGAAAAAGAAACTATCTTTGAGCCTGGCATGGTGGTGTATGCCTTTATCCTCCTACTTCTGCCTCCCGAGTGCTGGAATTAAAGGCATGTGCTACCATGCCAGGCCATTTGACCATGTTAGACTTTTCATTATTGTGACAAAATACCTGACAGAAACAACTGACAGGAAGAAGTTGATTTCAGCTCAGTTTCAAAGGTTTTAGTCCATCGTGGAGGTTAGTAAAGCATACTTCTGGAAATTTCTGAGATGGAGATGGTGTTTCCAAAGAGATAAACTAAGGGGGAAAGACCATCCTGAATGTGGGCAGCATGTGGGGGGTGAGGGAGTTGTCTGCATGGAATAAAAGGGGAAAAAGTAGAAAACCAGATATCATGGGCATTCTTTCTGCTTCCTGGACACCATGATGAGCTGTTCTACCCTGACCTGCTACACACTCTCTCCACTTAAGTTCATAGTCAAAACAGACCATCACAGCCCCCAAGAATGGACACCCTCTGTTGAGAGGCGTGCCTGCTTCTCAGGGGAGCCTTCCAGTCCAGCACCCTGGGGCTGCTGTACTTGGCTCTTCCTTTCCTGCTGCAGAGGCCACTCTACTTTACCTGCCTTTTCTCCTTAACTGACTGGAAGAAGGGGCTGGCATTGACAGACTGCTTCCTACTTCCCAAGGTTCTCTACTCCTGCTGCCACATCAGTGAGCACCTGTGCCATATTCTGGGGCAAGACCCTCTGGCCTTGGAGTCACTATTGATGTTGGTTCAGGGCAAGGTAAGCACATGACACTAGCGTGCCTGGGTAGCTCATGATGGCTCCCATCTCACCCAGAGGTTATTCTGATAGCTCAGGTTTCCTTTGTAGGTGAAAGTAGCAGATTGGGAAGAATCCACTGAAGTGGCACTCTACCTCCTCTCCCTTCTTGTCTTTCGGCTCCAAAATCTGCCTTCTGGGTGAGTCATAAAGTCAGGTCTCTTCACTGAAGTGTTCTTCCCACATAAAACCCTGACACATTAGGGAATGGTACCCTTTAGCCTAAGCTTGGGAGAGAATGGGACAGAGAGAGTGAAGGTTTCTCTGCAAAGAGCAGACCTGAATTCCCATCATCTTTGGGCTTTGGAGGTAGACATGCAGCCAAGGTGAAAAGTACAGTTCAGGGGAGAGGATGGGACCCTTGCCAGCCTCCTTTAACAATCTGTCTGATGTCCCTGTTCCAGAATGGAGAAGCTAGCTGTTGAGGCTGCTACTCTCTTTACCCACTCACACGTCGTCTCTCTTGTGGTGAGTTGTCAGCCTTCTCCCTTCTCCCCCTTTCGCCTTCCTGGGAGCAGGCCTGCAGCCACGCTCCCATTAGTAGTTACCTCTGTGGGCATTCCTTTAGACCAGGACAGAGGCATAAATTGTCTGTGTGTCTAACATCATCCAGATTCAGACAGTCCTTCTCTTCCTCTTATCTCTTCCACAGAATGCAGCAGCCTGTCTCCTAGGACAGCTTGGTCAGCAAGGGGTAACCTTTGACCTCCAGCCTCGGGAATGGATCGCTGCAGCTGCACATGCTCTGTCTGCCCCTGCAGAGGTGAGGCCTACCAGGGAAGGCCCAAGCAGATTTTCTCTGTGAAACCCCAGGACAGGGCTGAAGAGATAGTTCAGTGGTTAAGGCGCTTGCCTGCAAAACTTAATGACCCAGGTTCAGTTCTCCAGTACCCATGAAAAGCCAGATGCACAAAATGGCACATGTGTCTGGAGTTCATTTTCAGTGACTAGAGGACCCGGTGGACCCATTCTCTCTGTCTTTGTTATCTCTCTCTCTCTCTCCACATAAATCAATTGTGCCTTTAATCCCAGCACTCAGGAGGCAGAGATAGGAGGATCACCATGAGTTTGAGGTCAGCCTGAGACTATATAGTGAATTCCAGGTCAGTCTGGACTAGAGTGAAACCCTACCTCCAAAAACCAAAACCAAAACAAAACAACAGCAACAAAAAACACAAAATAAACAAACAAAAAAACACCAGGACAACCCTCCTGAAAAAAGAACAAAATGTCAGCAAGCCTGAAAGAAGCTACAGAATGGAAAAGAAATCCAGGACTCCTTTCTTTCCTCTCTTTTGATCCCAGATAGTGAGCCCTTCAGAGCCTATCAAATAGCTTATGCGGACTTCTAAAGAGGGAGACAGGGAGGGGAAGGAAGCTGCCCAGTTTGTTATCTGAGGTGTGAAGTTTCCCTGCCTGAACAGGTCCCTTCAGGAAGAACTTGTGCACTACACACACTTTGTCTCTTTCCTTCCCTTCCTGCTCTGCTTAACTGACTGGGAGAAGGGGTGACATCCTATAGTTCTTTAGGAATTCAGGCCGTTACATGGCCTTCTTTATTTCCCCCTTCCTTCAAGATCTTTGTCCGTTTCCTTGCCAGATCCTTTGAAACTCTTACAGACCCACATTATTGTGATCCTGAGATATGTACAATTCTTTTCTTTTTCTTTTTTTCTTCTTCTTCTTTTTTTTTTTTTTTGTTTTTTTTTTTTTTGTTTTGTTTTTCATGGTAGGGTCTCCCTCTAGCCCAGGCTGACCTGGAATTCACTCTGTAGTCTTAGGGTGACCTTGAACTCATGGCAGTCCTCCTATCCCTGCCTCCTGAGTGCTGGGATTAAAGGTGTGTGCCACCATGTCCGACTTTTTTTTTCCTTTATTTTTTTTCTTTTTCTTTCTTTTTTTTTTTTTTTTGTTCACGTTTTATTTATTTGAGAGCGACAGACACAGAGAGAAAGAGAGAGAGAGAGAGAAATTGGGCGCGCCAGGGCCTCCAGCCACTGCAAACGAACTCCAAACACATGCACCCCTTGTGCATCTGGCTAATGTGGGTCCTGGGGAATTGAGCCTCGAACCGGGGTCCTTCGGCTTCACAGGCAAGCACTTAACCACTAAGCCATCTCTCCAGCCCTCCTTTATTTTTTTTATTGACAATTTTCATAAGTGTAGACAATAATCCATGGTAATTCCCTCCCTCTTCCCCTCTTGCCCCTTTGAAACTCCACTCTCCATAATATCCCCTCCCCTTCTCAATTATTCTCTCTTTCATTTTGTTGTCATGATCTTTTCCTCCTATTTTGATGGTCTTGTGTAGGTAGTGTCAGGCACTGTGAGGTCATGGATATCCAGGCCATTTTGTGTCTGGAGGAGTACGTTGTAAGGAGTCCTACCCTTCCTTTGGCTCTTACATTCTTTCCGCCACCTCTTCCGCAATAGACCCTGAGCCTTGGAAGGTGTGATAGAGATATTGCAGTGCTGAGCACTCCGGTTACTTCTTTCCAGCACCATGATGCCTTCTGAGTCATCCCAAGGTCACTGCCATCTGAAAAGAGAAGGTTCTCTACCAAAAGTGAGAATAGCATTAATATAAGGGTATGAACATTAAGAGAAGTGCTTACTGGGCAGTTTGGTGAGCGTAGTATATACATTTAGCCAGACACTAGCAGATGTTACACCTCTAGGGCTCATGACTACCCCTGTTGTAGGTTCTCAGTGTTGGGGATGCATTCCCTCCCATGGAGCAGGCCTCCAGTCCGATTAGAGACAGTTGGTTTCCCCCCATAACAGACGTGCCACTATTGTACCCATTGGCTCATTTGGCCTGGCTGGCCAAATATAAGGTTTGCAGTGTCCACTGTTGATTATCTTCACTGGTGATTTCTCTTTCTCCCATTGAACTGCATGCAGTGTGGCTTTTTCCAGCTTTCTATCAGCTGGTCTACATGGAGGAGGTTTTCAACTCAGCTCCAGCAGGATTTCTCAGTGGCCTTGCAGCCCCCAAGTATGTGGAGTCTTCAGCAATAGGGTCTTACCATCTATTCCTGGTGGGAAACCAAGGACCTCGGCAATGGCCTGTAATGTTTTGGGGGCATCAGGGATCTCCCTGGCCAACAACTCACTGGAAGGCATCCTATCCCCGCCAGATTTTTTTTTTTTTTTCAAGGTAGGGTTTTACTCTAGCCCAGGCTGACCTGGAATTCACTATGTAGTCTCAGGGTGGCCTCAAACTCCTGGTAATCCTCCTACCTCTGCCTTCTAAGTGCTGGGATTAAAGGCATGCACCACCATGCCTGGAAAGAGAATGATTTTTTAAATACCACATTTTATTCCGATTTTACAAAGGAGTGCAGAAAGGGGAAGGCTGAGAGGTGCAGGGAAGTAAAGGAGGGAGAAGAGAAGTACACCACGTGGAGCCCAAAAGCCCATGTGGGCCATGTGTAGCTCAGGAGTCCATGTTACCAGATGCAGCTGGGGAAAAATAGTGTGGAAAGTTCAAGGAGTTCCTGCCATTGGAGCTGCAGGGGATAAAGAACCCATGTGGGGAGTAAGGGCTATGGGGCCTCCTGGCTGGGCCTAGGCCTGGGCTAAGCCATCCCAGGCCCAGCCGAGGAAATACTCACCCACAGCTGGACATTCCCAAGTGATCATAGAGCCAAAGTGAGTCCTCCCCTTGCATAGGTATTTATAACCTTAGGGTGGTGGGCTGTCCCAGGAAGAAATTAGCTCTGGCACCCAAGTTCCGGGGGTTGAACTTGGCCAACCACAATGTTTAAATCCTATGAAAGGCCTCCCTCCCAGGAGGGGTCCAGACTGGAAAAACAGTTCTTTGGAACTACGCAAGAGATAAAAACTTTCCTGCCCTTTTTACCTTCAGGGGTGCAGCCACCCTAATTCTGCCCCCCCTTCAATATTTTATTTATTTATAAGAGGCAGAGAGAGAGAATGGGTGCATCAGGGCCTCTAGCTACTGTAAATGAACTCCAAGCACATCACCACCTTATGCTTCTGGCTTTACATGGGTTCTAGGGAATTGAATTCCAGTCCTTAGGATTTGTAGGCAAGCACCTTAATTGCTGAGCAATGTCTCCAGCCCAAGATATGTAAAATTCTCTGTATGCTTTACAAGTTATACTCCACATCTGTTCTCTCTTGACACACTTGGAAGACAGATACAGCAAATATAGTATTACTCAATTACTCACTTGCTCTTTTTTTTTGTTTGTTTGTTTGTTTTTGTTTCTTTTGGTTTTTCAAGGTAGGGTCTCACTCTAACCCAGGCTGACCTAAAATTAGTCCCTGGCTGGCCTTGAACTCACAGTGATCCTCCTTCCTCTGCCTCCCTATGCTGAGATTAAAGGCATGCACCACCATGCCTGGCTAAAATTTTTGTATAATTATTTTATGGTACCAGAGAGAGAACTTAGAGACTTGCACCAGCTTGGAAAATACGAAGCTCTACCCTACCCCATCTTTAAAATGTTGAATCCATCAGTTTCCTGCCTCTAGACGGAGCCATTAGCCATGCTTAACTGTGCAGCAACTTCTTGTTTAGTAAGTGTCTACTTAAACTGAAATTGCTTGTGGGCACAGATGCTTATCCTACCAGGTTGTATCTTTAAGATACACTGAAGGAGTAGGCAAGAGCAAAAACTCCTAAATCCAGACTTTGTCCCAACCTGCTTGACCAGGAGGGATTTTCTACCCAAGTAGGAGTTGGGAGCACAGGTCTCGGCAGCGCCTCGTCCTCGTCCTCGTCCTCGTCAGTGTGCGCGTTCTTGTCTCCTGCACCAGGTCCGGCTGACTCCACCAGGTAGCTGTGGCTTCTACGATGGCCTCTTCATCCTTTTGCTGCAGCTTCTCACCCAGGTACGGGTGTGTTGTGGAATAGATGAGATGATAGGAGAGACAAACTGGGAATTCTTTTGAGCCCCTGGATCATAGAAATGAAGAAGCAACCTGCCTGTCCTCTCAAACTACTGTGCTAGCCTGAGAATTGCCCCACTTGCCCTCAGTGGGATCCACCCTCTGATGAAGAGTGTTCTATCGCAACCCTGGAGATCCAGGGAGAACAGCAAATTCTCTGGGCTGTGGATATTGTTTTTTGCTTTGTTGTTTCACATGTGTTTGTGTGTGGTATGCACGCATGTGTGTATGTACATATGTGTTCAGGTGCATATACACGTGTGCATGTTTGGAAGCCAGAGCTCAACAGCAGGTGTCCTCTTCAGTCAGTTCTGAATATATATATATAGCTTCTTTGTTTTTGACGTAACGTCTCACTCTAGCCCAGGCAGACCTAGAACTTACTCTGTAGTCCCAGGAAGACCTTGAACTCATGGTGATCCTCTTACCTCTGCCTCCCCAGTGCTACGACTAATAGTGTGCACCACCACGTCCAGCTCCATCATGTTTTTTTTAAATATTAATTTTTCTTTATCCATTTTGGGGGGCGGCAGATAAAGAGAGAGAGTAGGCATGCCAGGGCCACCAACCACTGCAAACAAACTCCAAATGCTTGTGCCCCCTTATGTGTCTGGCTTATGTGGGTACTGGAGAATCAAACCTGGGTCCTTAGGCTTTGCAGGTAAATACCTTAACCAGTAAGCCATCTCTCTAGCCTTCCATCTTTGATTTTTGAAATAAGGTCTCTCACTGAACCTAGAGTTTGTTTTTTTGGCTAGATTAGCTAGCCAGCTAACCCTAGGGATCCACCTGTCTGTGACTCCTTAGTGCTAGGATTACAGGTATGTGTCACCACACCCAGTATTTTATGTGGGTGCTGGGGATCCAGACTTATTTCCTCATGCTTGCATAGCAAGCAGTTTACTTACTGAGACATTTCCCTCAGTTCTTATTTTTCTTTTTAGTTTTAATTTTTTTCTTCACTTGGGAAGTAGAGACAGAATGATGAGGAACAGAAGTTCAAGGCCAGCCATAGTCACACAGTAAATTTGAATATGGCTTCTCACTGCTTCTAAGATACGTCCAGTGTATCCCAGAAGTTTACAAAGCCTAGAGTGAGGGTTACATGAGACTCTGTCTCAAAGCAGAATTTTTGTTTGTTTGTTTCAAGATAGTGTCTCACTCTAGCCCAGGCTGACCTGGAATTCACTATGTAGTCTGAGGGTTGCCTCCAAGTCATGGTGATCTTCCTACCTCCGCCTCCCAAGTGCTAGGATTAAAGGCGTGTGACCTTATGCCTGGCTCTTTCTTTTATAGTCCCTACACACAACTTAGCTTTGACATGAACTGACCCAATAGGACAATTCCCTGTTTTTTAGGAGGCATACACATATTGCAAAGGAACATAAGCTAGATCTGGTGGTGCACACCTCCAGCGGTCAGGAGGCTGAAATAGGAGGATCATGAATTTGAGGCCAGCCTGAATACATAGTGAGACCCTGTAGTCTAATAGGAAGAAAAGGAGGGAGAGAGAACAGACAATTTGGAAATACTAGGTAGGAAGACAGAAGGAATTATTTGTTGGACTCCCTTCCTTGTGTGTCAGGGATAGGAAGGACAAAAAGTGTTTGGACCCTCCTCATCATCTTTGCCTTCTTTTATTTTTGTCTCGCACAGGGGAAACTTAGCCTGATCAGAGATGTGGCCAGTTCAGAAGTGTGGACCATCCTGTGGCACCGCTTTTCCATGGCCCTGAGGCTGTCTGAGGACGTGTCTGCACAGGAGGAGGAACTGTCACTGTCCAGTCCAGCCAGCCCAGAGCCAGACTGGACACTGATTTCACCCCAAGGTATCGTTCCCTTAGAGTATCCTTGTTTGTGGGGGTGAAGTACGAGTCCCTTTTCTAAGGGAGGCCATTTGCAGTTGAGAATTGGGTTAACCCACAGAAATGTCTGCAGCTGCTGCTTGCAGAGAAGGTGTCAGAGACTACAGTGTTACTGCTCACAAGTAGGGAAGGGATTAGATTGCTTATGGCCTTGAGAGCTTTGGGGAGCAGGGGCATCTGGGCCTCTTGCCTGCTATATAGGTCTCCACTCTCTGTGTTTTTAGGCATGGGAGCCCTGCTGAACCTGGCCATGGCCACCTTCACCCAGGAACCCCAGTTATGCCTAAGCCACCTGTCTCAGCGTGGAAGTATCCTCATGTCCACCCTGAAGCACCTGCTGTCACCCAGCTTCCTACTTCATCTGAGCCAGGCGTGAGTCCGACCTAGCAGGAGAGGCTGAGACTTGGAGTCAGCAATAGGGAAGTACCCGGTAGAGGCAGGATAGAACTAGCGGACAGCTTGAGTTATGAGGCCAGAAATGGGATAAGGATTAGGCTGGAAACCTAAGGAGTTGCTGAGATGGGGGAAGTGGAGCTGGGGGAGGAAACTTGAGGAGAGGGAGGGCAGCGTCATAAAGGGCAAGTGAACAAGGACAAGCTGTTCTTCACTCTTGTCATAGGCCTCAGGGGCCCGAGTTTCTCCCTGCTGTGGTGCTCTCGGTGTGCCAGCTCCTCTGCTTCCCCTTCGCCCTGGATGTGGATGCTGACCTCCTCTCAGTTATCTTGGCTGACCTTAGGGACTCGGAAATTGCAGCCTACCTACTTCAGGTACTTGGGAAGCTGCCCAGGCATGAAGGTGGGAGAGGAAGATGGCCAGGGTTATGTTGTCGAATGCACTTCCCAGCAGCTCCAGGGCTCTCCCAGGCGCCGGAGCATAGCTTGACCAAAGAGTTGAAGTGGAGACATCACTCAGGCCCAGACAAAAACATGCAGGCAGAGCTGAGCTAGTATCTCTCTCTCCATTGGTCTCATATCTGGTTGTGTTGGAGCTCAGTGGGGAAATCACTCTAGTCTGGGCACTGGATGCTCAGTTCCTTGGCCAGGAATCACTTCCCTGGCAGTCCTTGGCAATATTTATGCCATAGATCTTTGGAGGCAGAGATTGTGGCCCTTGCAGAGCCAGGCGTACATGTGGAAAGTACCTGCTCCCAGGTTCCATTGGGCTTCATGTGGCATGCCATGGGACAGGGCTCCCCGATAACCTTCAGCATTTCTCTCATGAGCTTGGCTTTCTTCTTCCCAGCTTTTTGGCTCCCCTACCTAGCTGCAGTGCACCTTTCCTTCCCCCTGAACTCCTTTTGCCTCCATTCCCATTTCTCCTAGGTCTGCTGCCACCACATTCCGTTGCCACAAGCAGAGCTGCCCATCAGCCTCCTCACACGCCTGGCCCTCACAGATCCCACCTCTCTCAAGCAGTTTGTGAGCACAGTCGCTGACTCCCCTAGAACTGTTATCTCATTCCTATCTGTTGCCCTTCTGAGTGACCAGCCCCTACTGATCTCCGACCTTCTCTCCCTACTGGCCCACACAGCCCGGGTTCAATCCCCCAGTCATTTGTCCTTTATCCAAGAGCTCCTTGCTGGTTCTGATGAATCCTACTGGCCTCTGCGCAGCCTTCTGAGCCACTCAGAGAACTCTGTGCGGGCCCGTACTTATGGGCTCCTGGGACACTTGCTCCAACACAGCATGGCCCTGCGTGGAGCACTACAGAGCCAGGCTGGACTACTCAGCCTTCTGCTGCTGGGGCTTGGAGACAAGGACCCTGCTGTGCGACGCAGTGCCAGCTTTGCAGTGGGCAATGCAGCCTACCAGGCTGGTCCCCTGGGACCTGCCCTAGCAGCTGCAGTGCCCAGTATGACCCAGCTGCTTGGAGATCCTCAGGATGGTATTCGGCGCAATGCTGCATCAGCTCTGGGCAACTTGGGACCTGAAGGATTGGGAAAGGAACTATTACAATGCCAAGTACCACAGAGGCTCCTAGAAATGGCCTGTGGAGACCCTCAGCCAAATGTGAAAGAGGCTGCTCTCATTGCCCTTCGGAGCCTCCAACAGGAGCCCTGCATCCATCAGGTACAGCCAGGAGACCTGGGAGCCATGATCAGAGACCACAGTTCACATTGCTTCTTCCTTGGGTGCAGAAAACTCAAGGGACAGTGTGTTGGAGATGAGTTTCCTATTTACCATCTTCTGTGCTAAAGAAGGGAGGTCAGCTGGAATGGGCTCCATTGGGATAGGACATGCCTGTGATTTAAAGGACCACAGCTTATCACTCTCTCTCTTCCAGATGGAAGAAACATATAACTGCCAACTTTTTTTTTTAGCACCATGCTAAGCATTTTACCTTTATTGTCAAGTTTAAGCTTATAGGCCTAATTTTTCAGGGGAGGAAACTGAGACATAATGTTTTAACTTGTCTAAGTTTAAAAAGCTACCAAGTGGGGGTGGGGTGGCGCACGCCTTTAATCCCAGCAGAGGTAGGAGGATTGCAGTGAGTTCGAGGACACCCTGAGACTACATAGTGGGCTAGTGTAAGACCTAACTTGGAAACAAACAAACAACAACAACAAAAAAAAAACATTTAAAAATACCCACTTAAAAGCCGGGCGTGGTGGCACACGCCTTTAATCCCAGCACTCGGGAGGCAGAGGTAGGAGGATCGCTGTGAGTTCAAGGCCACCCTGAGACTACAGAGTGAATTCCAGGTCAGCCTGGACTAGAGTGAGACCCTACCTCGAAAAACCAAAATAAATAAATAAATAAATAAAATTAAAAAAATAAAAATAGCCGGGCGTGGTGGCGCACGCCTTTAATCCCAGCACTTGGGAGGCAGAGGTAGGAGGATTGCCCTGAGTTCGAGGCCACCCTGAGACTCCATAGTGAATTCCAGGTCAGCCTGGGCTAGAGTGAGACCCTACCTCATAAAACCAAAAAAAATAAGTAAATAAAAATACCCACTTAAGCCAGGTGCACAAGGTGGTGCATGTGTCTGGAGTTTGTTTGCAGTGGCTAGAGGCCCTGAAACACCCATTCTCTCTGTCTCTCTGCCTTTCTCCCTCTCTCAAATAAATAAATGAAAATTAAAAAACAAAAAAAGCTACCGGGTGGGATTGAGCTTTTGAACTCAGAAGTCTAGGTCTATAGCCTATACATTTTTTTGTTTGTTTGAGGCAGGATCTTACTCTAGCCTAGGCTGACCTGGAACTCATTCTGCAGCCCAGGCTGGCCTTGAACTCTCAGCAGTACGCCTACCTAAGTCTTCTGATTAATAACATGAGCCACCATGCCTGGCTTTATACTCTTAAAACATGCTGTAGGCCAGGCATGATAGTGCACGCCTTTAATCCCAGCACCCAGGAGGCAGAGGTAGGAGGATTTCCGTGAGTTCCAGGTCAGCCTGGGCTAGAGCAAAACCCTACCTCAAAAAAAAAAAAAAAAAAAAAAATCTGTCATCTGCGTGTTCTGCTAATGTTCAATATATAAAAGCGCAATGGGGGCTGGATAAGTGGCTTAGTTTGCCTGCAAAGCTGAAGGACCCAGGTCCGATTCCCAGGACCCATGTAAGCCAGCTGCACAAGGTGGCACATATGTCTGGAGTTCATTTTCAGTGGCTGAACGCCCTGGCATACCCATTCTCTGTCTCTCTCTCTCTCTCTCTGTCTACCTCTTTTCTCTCTCAAATAAATAATAAAATAAACCAGGCATGGTGGCGCATGCCTTTAATCCCAGCACTGGGGAGGCAGAGGTAGATGGATTGCTGTGAGTTCAAGACCACCCTGAGACTACATAGTGAATTCCAGGTCAACCTGGACTAGAGTGAGACCCTACTTCGAAAAACCAAAATAATAATAAATAAATAAATAAATAAATAAATAATTTAAAAGCCCAATGGAAGTCCCACATCTGTGATCTCACAGATTAGAATAGCCCAAAATAACAATCAAGATTTGTCAGGATGCTGGTGATATTATAGGAAATTCTGGCAATCCATGTGAGGAAATAAAAGACTTTTGGTTGGAAACTAGGGATCAGATTAGGACCTAATGGGCTGAGAATCAAACATTGTGGCCTCACTATTGATGATTACGGCTTTCCTTACCTCTTACTGGAGACAAGCGGAGAGGTTTCTTGGTGCCTTAAGACCAGCACCCCTCCACCCCACACAAAAATGGAGATAATGTCTTGGTCCTAATAATTCTTATAAGATTTCTCATCTCCCATTTAGTCTATTCGATCTATCTCAAGTCCCCAAAAGCCTATTTCCCTTTTCTGGGCTAAACAAATGTCATCTTCATGTGCCGTGGAGTCCACCACCATTTCTGAGCCTCACCTCCCATTCTCTCTGCATCCTATCCTATAGGTGCTGGTGTCCCTGGGTGCCGGTGAGAAATTGGCTTTGCTGTCTTTCGGGGATCAGTTACAACCGCAAAGCAGTCCCAGACCTGCCTCTGTCAGACACTGTAGGAAACTCATCCACCTACTGAAGCCAGCCCATAACATGTGACCTCAGATTCCTGGGATCCTGCCTCCAGCCTTCATTGCTCTACTGTTGCCAAGTCTTCCTTATTCTCCTACACAAGCCACTAACTCAGTGGAAAGCTGAAGAGACTATAAAAAGTGATATGCTGCCAACTCCCCTGAGAGCTAGAAACTAGAAGAGATTTATGTATAAAGTTCTTTCCTTCCAGTAGATTCAAGATGCTTTTAACCAGTAAACTTCATCACTGTTGGTGCCAGAGAAAATACCTTTCTTTTCTGTATTCAATAATTTAACTCCAGGACCATGGCTCCCAGATGTTCTGGAAACACCTCCACTTGACAGATTTCTTTCTACCTGGAGTCGCAGCCTTTTCCCTTAACTACAATGACCTTTGTCTCAGCTGTAGCCTACGCCCATCACCTCTGGTGTTAAAGGCATTCCCAGTCTTAGCCCACATGCCTTCCATGAGTGGGGAAAGTGTATCTTTTTTTTTAAAGTTCTATTTATAAACTTTTAATAAAAGAAAAATATATCTCACTCTACTTGAAGCTTCCAAGATGTAATGGGTTGGGAGGCTTAGCCCCCCCCCCCCCCCCCGTCTTCTATGTGATTCTAGAAGACCTTTGAACCTCTTTCCACAAGATACTGATTTGAAGGTAAATCTTCCAAGGTAAGACTAATAGAGGAATCTGTAGAATTGTTAAATAGCTAAGTCAGATTGCTTTGAGATGTCAGACACTAAGTTTAATATTTAGTTCAGTTTTTTTTTTTTTTTTTTTTTGAGGTAGGGTCTCACTCAAGCCCAGGCGATTCTCCTACCTCTACCTCCCAAGCGCTGGGATTAAAGGCATGTGCCACCATGCCTGGCTTGTTTAGTTTTAATGTATATGGAATCCCATCTGCTTTAGAAGGGCAGCTCTTTATGGAGATTGTACAATATATCGAAAAAGGTGTTTGGCAGTCCTGTTAGAATTATAATCTGTGAGCCGGGCGTGGTGGCACATGCCTTTAATATCAGCACTTGGAAGGCAGAGGTAGGAGGATCACCGTGAGTTCTAGGCCACCCTGAGACTACATAGTAAATTCCAGGTCAGCCTGAACTAGAATGAGACCCTACCTCAAAAAAAAATTATAATCTGCCAAGATGGGCATGGTGGTACACCCCTTTAATCCCAGCACTTAGGAGGCAGAGGTAGGAGGATCGCCATGAGTTTGAGGCTACCCTGAGACTACATAGTGAATTCCAGGTCAGCCTGGACTACAGCAAAATCCTACCTTGAAAAACCAAAAAAATAAAAATTAAAAAAAGAATTATAATCTGAGTATGTATCAAACCTTTACTCATTAGATCATTAGATTAAGACCAACTTTCAGGGCCCTGATCTCTCCATTAAATTGGAGAGTCCTACGGCTAGAGATGTAGTTCAGTGATAGAATACTTACCTAGTATATATGATGTCTAGGTTCAGTCCCCAGCACTGAAGGGGAAAAAAAGCCCAGGTATAGTGGTACATGCCTTTTTTAACTTAATTTTTATTTATTTGCAAGCAGTGAGAGAGAGAGAATGGGCACACGAGGGCCTCTAGCCACTGCAAACAAACTGTTAACATGTGCCCCCTTATGCATCTGGCTTTATGTGGGTACTGGCGAATCAAGCCTGGTTCCTTTGGTTTTGCAGACAAATGCCTTACCTGTTAAACCATCTCTCCAGCCCAGTTCATTCACACCTTTAATCCCAGCATTTAGGAGGCTGAAGTAGGAAGATGAGTTTCAGCCCAGCCTGGGTTAGAGTGAATGGGACTCCTTTTTATTGTTCCAATTTTTTAGGAAATGGGAGATGAGTAAAATTTCTTGCGGGTGTGGTGGCGCACACCTTTAATCCCAGCACTCAGGAGGCAGAGGTAGGAGGATTGCCCTGAGTTTGAGGCCTCCCTGAGACTACATAGTGAATTCCAGGTCAGCCTGAGCTAGAGTGGGACCCTAACTAAAAAAAAAAAAAAAAAAAGCCTGGAGAGATGGTCTAGTGGTTAAGGGGCTTGTCTGCAAAGCCAAAGGACCCAGGTTCAATTCCCTAGGACCAACATGAGCCAGATACACAAGGTGGTGCGTGCGTATGGAGTTTTTAAGAATGGGAGAGGGGGGCTGGAGTGTTGGCTTGGTGGTTAAGGCACTTGCCTGCAAAGCCTAAGGACCCAGGTTCAATTTCCCAGAACTCACGTAAGCCATATGCACAAGGTGGCCCGTGTCTGGATTTTATTGCAGTGGCTGGAAGCCCTGGTGTGCCCATTCTGTCTTTCTGCCTCTATCTTTCTCTCTCTCAAATAAATTAATAAAATAATAAAAAAAGAAAAACACGCCAGGTGTGGTGGTGCATGCCTTTAATCTCAGCACTCGGGAGACAAAGGTAGGAGGATCGCCATGAGTTTGAGGCCATCCTAAGACTACATAGTGAATTCCAGGTCAGCCCTGGCTACAGCAAAACCCTACCTCGAAAAAAAAGAAAAAGAAAAAGAATGGGAGAGGGACTGGAGAGACGGCTTAGTGGTTAAGATTAAGGCACTTGCTGCAAAGCCAAAGGACCTAGGTTCAACTCCCCAAGACCAACATAAGGCAGATGTATAAGGTGGCACATGTGTCTGAAGTTTGTTTGCAGTGCATGGAGGCCCTGGTACACCCATGCACTCTCTATCTGCCTCTTTCGATCTCTCAATAGATAAAAATTTAAAAAACCTTTAGCAATAAAAAAAAAAGTTTAAGTGTGTGAGATGGGTTGGAGGGGTGGCTTAGTGGTTAAGGCATTTGCCTGCAAAGCCAGAGGACCCAGGTTCAATTCCCCAGGACACACATTAGCCAGATGCACAAGGGGGCGCACATATCTGGAGTTTGTTTTCAGTGGCTAGAGGCCCTGGCATGCCCATTCTCTTTCTCTCTTTCTCTCTATCTCTCTCTCTGTGAAATAAATAAAATAAAATATTTTAAAAAATGAAAGTGTGAGAGAGGGCTGGAGAGATGGCTCAATGGTTAAGGCATTTGCCTGCAATGCCTAATGTCCAGGGTTCAATTCTCTAGTACCCATATAAAGTTAGATGCACAAGGTGGTGCATGCATCTGGAGTTTGCAGTGTCTGGATGTTCTGGTGTGCCCATTCTTCTCTCTATATCTCTCTCCACAAATAAAATATTTAAAAATTGATTAAAAAAAGAGTGGAAGAGTGCTGTTGCAGACAACTTCATGTTGCTGGGCCAAACCTCGCAACCAGACACAGTTTATGGGAGGAAGAAGGGATTTATTGAAGCATACAAATCCAGAGAAAGTTCCATGATGTCAGAAGCTGGCTCCCTTTCACAAATCCACACAAAGAGAAATGCCAGCCCCATAAGCAAGCACACTCCAAGGGCCCCAGGCAGAACGGGAATACTCTGTATACCTTTAGGCTTAAAACACTTTTAACCCCATTAACACCTTAGGGCTGGACTGTAGGATTGGTCCACAGTGACACCAAGTTACAAACTTGAATAAAACTCTTGAGTCTGGGCTGGAGAAATTGCTTATTGGTTAAGACACTTGCCTGCAAAGCCAAAGGACCTAGGTTCAATTCCCCAAGATCCATGTAAGCCAGATGCACAAGGTGGTGCATGCTTCTAGAGTTCATTTGCAGTGGCTGGAGGCCCAGGTGTGCCCATTTTCTCTATCTGCCTCTCTCACTCAAAAAAAAAAAAAAAAAAAAAAAAAAAAAAAAAAAGCTCCTGGGCCTGGAGAGATAGCTTAGCAGTTAAGGTGTTTGCCTGCAAAGCCAAAGGACCCAGGTTTGATTCCCCAGGACCCACATAAGCTTGATGCACAAGGTGGCACATGCATCTGGAGTTCATTTACAGTGGCTAGATGCCATTGCATGCCCATTCTCTCTCTCTCTCCCTCTGTCTCCCAAATAAAAATAAATAAATAAATAAACCTCCTGAATCTACTGGGGGACATTCATTCAAACTACCACATTCTGCCCCTGTCCCCCAATAAATTCATAACTGTCTCACATTGCAAATTGTATTCAGTCCAACTTCAAAGGTCTCCATAGTCTTTACCAACTTAAGATCATTCCAAAGCCCTAAGTCTCATCTGAGATTCAAGACTGTCTCTTAACTGTGAGTCCTGTAAAATCGAACAAGTTATATAATGACACTGAGTAAACATTTCCAACTGCTATAAGGCATAACGAGGAGAGGACTGGACCATTGCAAACTCAATAACCATCAAGTGAATATCAAATATCTGCAGTTCAAGTCTGATATAACCAGTGACTGACGGTTTCCAGATTTTCTAATTTCTCCCCTCCAGCTTGGCTGAATAGCCAGGGAAAACTTCCATCCTGAGGCAGCAGCGCTCCATGGTAGCCCTTGTATAGCCCTGGTGTATCTAAACATCTTTGAGTCTCCACTGCAAACCACAGTCCATCTTCCAATGCTTCACCAGCCTCTTTATCAGGGTCACACACCTGCCTCATGCTGCATCTCATCCAGGAACCATGTGCACTTCATGACCCATTTCCTCAATTTTTTCATGCTTCTGAAACCAGTATCAGGTATGAAGAACACAGCCATGTTGTTAACTCAGGGATAAAATAAGTTGTGACCTTGAATAGCAGGTTTCTTCCTTTCAGTCAACTTCTATCAAAAGAGTTTGTGTTTCAACCATTCAGTCTTTTCTCACATATCCTTTCCGTGTTTCAATGTAAAGTAGTTGGGTCATTTTCCTTACGATTGCTAATATAGGGCTGGGGGGATAGATTAGCAGTTAAGGCATTTGTCTGCAAAGCCAAAGGACCCACGTTCAATTCTCCAGGACCCACGTAAGCCACATGCACAAGGGGATGCACACATCTGGAGTTTGTTTGCAGTGGCTGGAGCCCTGGCATGCCCATTCTCTCTCCCTCTTTCTCTCTGTCAAATAAATAAATAAATAAGTAAATATAAATTATTTTTAAAAAGATTGCTAATATAGAGTCAGGCATGGTGCCACATGCCTTTAATCCCAGCACTCGGGAGGCAGAGGTAAGAGGATAGCTGTGAGTTTGAGGCCACCCTGAGACTACATAGTGAATTCCAGGTCAGTCTGGGCCAGAGTGAGACCCTACCTCGAAAGACAAAAACAAACAAACAAAAGATTGCTAATATATTTGACAATAGCAGCTTCAGTGATCTAAAACCAGTCTCTGTGCCTGTAAGTTTTAAACTTGTTTGAATTTCTCTCATTTTAAATCTTTTGTTGTTGTTGTTGTTGTTGTTTTGGCTCTTACGTTCTTTTTTAAATTAATTTATTTTTAAATATTTATTTATTTATTAGAGAGAGAGAGAGGAAGAGGCAGAGAGAAAGAGAATGGGCACTCCAGTGCCTCCAGCCACTGCAAGCGAATTCCAGACACATGTGCCCCCTCGTGCGTCTGGCTTACATGGGTCCTGGGAAATCGAACTGGAATCATTAGGCTTTGCAGGCAAATGCCTTAACCACTAAGCCATTTCCCCAGCCCAAAATTTATTTATTTTTTATTAACAACTTCCATGATTGTAAAGGATATCCCATGGTAATACCCTCCTTTACCCCACTTTCCCCTTTGAAACTCCACTCTCCATCATATCCTCTCCCTGTCTCAATTAGTCTCTCTTTTATTTTGATGTCATGATCTTTTTCCTTCTATTATGATGGTCTTGTGTAGGTAGTGTCAGGCACTGTGAGGTCATGGATATCCAGGCCATTTTGTGTCTGGAGGAGCACGTTGTAAGGAGTCCTACCCTTCCTTTGGCTCTTACATTCTTTCTGCCACCTCTTCCACCATGGACCCTGGGCCTTGGAAGGTGTGATAGAGATATTGCAGTGCTGAGCACTCCTGTCACTTCTTCCCAGCATCATGATGCCTTCTGAGTCATCCCAAGGTCACTGCCATCTGAAAAGAGAGGGTTCTCTACCAAAAGTGAGAGTAGCATTAATATATGGGTATGAGCATTAAGAGAAGTGCTTACTGGGCAGTTTGATGAGCACAGTATATACATTTAGCCAGACAACAGCAGATGTTACACCTCTAGGGCTCATGGCTATTCCTATTGTAGGTTTTCAGTGTCAGTCTCATTTAGGAGAGAGTGGGTCCCCAATGGAGCCCTGATATAGAACCATCACTCCCTTGCAAAACCTCCTCTATAAGGGCACAGAGAAGGATGTTATTCACACATTGGAGGATCTGAACTTGCATATGAGACCAATAACAATAGCTTTTGTCATTAACAGTAAAGTTTTATCAGTATAATTTTTATAACCATTTTATGTTGTTTGATCAACAAATTCAAATCAAGCAATCTGTCAGAAATTAAGTTATTGTAATAAGCATTAAATCCATCTAAATTTTGAGCTTTTAATTGAGTCTGTAAGAAAATCTAAAATTAGAGTTGAATTTTGGAAAATTTTTTGTACTTAAAAACCTCTGGCTACTGTTGTATAAACAAGCACTTTTGGTTTTAAAATTGAAAATCTACAAGTCTATGCTTACTAACTTAGAAGCACCTTTGTGCCTGTGTACATTTTAGTGGCTTTAATCTTTCTGTCTAAACTGGACTAGACACAAACTTAATTCTGATAGAGAAATCTATAACATCAATCTGATGTTCCTTGTTTAGAGTTGCTTTGATTAACATAAATCAATTTTATATCTCATATTATTCATGTTACCCATGACTATTAAATGAAGCTTTGGCCATATATCTGATAGTTCATGTTTAAATTATATTGTTTGTAAATAACAGATTCTACAACTCATTTTGGCCCAAGAATTGTGAATGGAGCTCCTTAAAAATTGAGAAAGCACACAGTTCACACAGTTATTAGAATACAGGGAGATTTGTCTCCCTAAGAACAACAGTTACAGTGAATGAAGTTAGATTGTATCCTTTATAAAACCTGAGTTATAAACACAAATAACTGTTTAGTAGATTTAGTTTTATTTTTTTATTTATCTATTTTTTGGTTTTTCGAGGTAGGGTCTCACTCTGGCTCAGGCTGACCTGGAATTAACTATGTAGTCTCAGGGTGGCCTCCAACTCTCGGCGATCCTTCTACCTCTGCCTCCAGAGTGCTGGGATTAAAGGCATACGCCACCACGCCTAGCTTAGATTTAGTTTTATAAAAGAAAAATCAGTAACTAATAAATCTTAATCTTATTAAGACTCAGGTTTTTTGTTTGTTTTGGTTTTTCAAGGTAGGGTCTCACTCCCATCCAGGCTGACCTGGAATTAACTATGTAGTCTCAGGGTGGCCTCGAACTCACGGTGATCCTCCTGATCCTCCTATCTCTGCCTCTCGAGTGCTGGTATTAAAGACATGTGCCACCACACCCGGGAAGACTCACTTTTTTTTAGTAGTTAAAAGTTTAATATAGAAGCATCATCAACTTAATTAAACATTTAAAGGCAGCTTTTATAATTCACCATGAGCAAAACAATATCAGTGTATCAAATTTAGATTTTATAACCTGTTAATTTGAGACTTTTCTTTTTTATAATCCTATGAGACATATTTTAAAAGCATGGATTTGTAACTGCAAGTAAAACTTGATTACTGCCTTTTAATAATATAATACATCTGGAAATGGCTTTATTAGTAATGACAAATATGAACTATATTTATGATATAATAAATTAAGATTATGTTTTTATATATTGCTAAATCATAAAATTCTAATTTGTTGTGAAGCCTAATTAGAGCTGGTTATTGTTTGTTATATTTAAGTCTGAGAACTGTATGCTAAAAAGGCTTTAGTGACCTTAGACAAGAGAGAAATTGAAAGAGAACCAAAATTATATGTTTTTTATTATTTTTCCTTTTCCTTTAAAAAATACTTTATTTTTACTTATTTATTTGACAGAGAAAGAGGGTGAGAGAATGGGTGCACCAGGGTCTCCAGCCACTGCAAACGAACTCCAGATGCGTGCACACCTTTGTGCATCTGGCTAACGTGGGTCCTGGGGAATTGAACCTGGGTGCTTTGGCTTTGCAGGCAAATGCCTTAACTGCTAAGCCATCCCTCCAGCCCTATTTTTCCTTTTCTTGTCCAGAGGCAATAGGCCAATCTACCTAAGAACAAGGTGTGGATGACACATGGTTTTAAATATGCTTGGGGTCTGAGTTGGTGAGGGGGGGGGCAACCCATCTCTCAGAATCCAGTTTACCATGAATTTAAATAGCATATAACAATTAATATAAGTTAAATTAGAATGAAGTAGAAGGAATCATTAGCAAGTATCTCTAAACATTGAGCAAACCTACCAGTCCTTAGCTTTTACCTGGCAGACTTTAGGACCCAACTTGTGTGTTGAGCCTGTGTGTCTGGATGTGGCATGGGGTCTCTTGGTCTCTCCGCCACCATCCTGCTGCTGTTTGCCATCTAGCATGGACCACAGAGTTCCTGTGTTTGTGCATCCTACATGCAGCATGTCCTAAGATGCAGAGTCCCACGTGGAGTCTTGTCAGTGTGATTATGCTCACTGTTTGAATCTATGTCCCACAGCACTGCTGCAGACACAAACCAGCACAGCCAGAACCTGCATTTCCCAGTCTTGCACTGGTCATTACTATCTGAAATTCAGGCCAGAGTTCAATCTCACATTCATGCACAGTCATTCAGAGTTTAAAACAGTTGTTTCCTAGTTATTCTCATTAATTTCTGTTCTAGCTAAACGGGGCCAGTCTCACCTCAGAAACCCTTTGAGGTTTAACTATGGCTCCCCTTTCCTGCCAAATCAGGGGTCGATATGAGAGTGGTGGACGGGACAGCATAGACATCACGTCAGGTAAAGTCATAGGCCTGAGTAAGGTAGTAGAATTTGTTAGTATAGTGCGCAGGGTGAGAAGAAAAGGATCCTAAGTGCACTTTAATTTGAGACAGGTCAGACATAGAAAATGGGATACGGACATACGGACGTGTGCAATTCCCTCGGTCCCACTACCCCTCATAGAGAGAAAACTCCATCTGTGTGTGAGCAGGTGCATTGAGCATGAGGGGAGAGAGGCGGGGAAAGGGAGGATGGAGGTGGTGAGGATGGATCAGATGGAAGTGGGTTGAGGGGTTGAGGAGTAGCGGGAGCAGTAGTAGGGGCAGGTTGTCGATGCCATTGGGACTGAGAGCTGAAGGTGAGGGAGAATTAAGGACAGGGTGCTGAATTTGGTTTTGTCCCCGAGGCCTTGGCCAGAAGAATCGGGTGAGTAGGTTAAGCACAGTAGAGAGAAGGTTGGGCATGTAAAGCGAGAAATGTTTGGATTGAGGGTATGTTGGGTATCTGCAGTGGCAGAAGTTATCTAAATCAGTAAGAATTTGGAAATCAAAAGTATCATTTTCAGCCAGGCATGGTGGCGCACGCCTTTAATCCCAGCACTCAGGAGGCAGAGGTAGGAGAATCACCGTGAGTTCAAGGCTACCCTGAGATGACACAGTGAATTCCATTTTCAGGTTATATGGACCCATTGTCCAATTTATATTGAAGCCAGGCCGTGTTGCAATAAAAGATTAAACGACGAGGTTTGCTATCATCCTGGAGCCTTAATTTCTTTAAGTTTGGAAGGAGACATGTTGGGGGTGGTAATAGAGACATTTTGGAAGTCTGATTTCCCCTGTCAGTTGAGAGGGAGAAGGAGAGGGTGTGGGATGAGGCTCTCATAAGGAAGAAAGGAGGGACATGAGAATGAGAAGAACCAGAGCTCAAGCTGGGCTTACATGGAAAACCATCAATATGACCCCTGGCACATGAGGGTGAACAGGGTCTGCACCTCCCACGTAGGCAAAGGGTGTACAGGTGTAGCTGATAGCTGTTTAAACTCTTAGCGGGTGAGGCGGGTGAACGTGCTCCCAAAGGTGCGAGCAACTGGCGGTGAAGGAGGAGATCTCAGGAGGAGGAGGGAGAGAGGAAAGGCGGGAGAAAGGCCTTGGTGGTTATGGTAGCGGCACCCTGGGAGGCCGGGCCAGCACTTGCAGGTCAGAGTGGCTCAGCCCACTCGTGCCCAAGGCAGTCAGGTGATCAGACTTGAGGCTGGTGCCGCACCAAGCTGTTAGCCCTGTGGGACTGTGGAGTGGCTCAGGAAGTTCAGCAGGGAGGGGAGGAAGAGGAGGAAGGAGGAAAGTGTCCCTAAGCCATCAAACCGAGCAGAAACTCGCCCCTCGGGGCTTGGTGGACTGGAGAGAGAGAGTCCCGGATGTCAAGAGCGCATCTTTCTCAAGACCTGTGGGGCCCCAGAAGCAAGCGATGGGTGTGGCCCGGCGTTGCTGGCATGGCTTAAAGGAGAGAGAGCGAGGGAACTTATCTCCGAGAGTAGGCCAACTCATGAGGGACACTTACAGAGGAGGGGAGGAAAAGTGATGAAGCCGAATTGTGGTGGGTGGGAGAGCTGCCACCAGGCAGATGGTTTGAGGTCTTCAGAGGGTCAATGGCAGCTCAGGGATCTGGTTGGGGATGGAGGTTTGCCCAAAGGAGGGGACAACTCCTATCGGAGTCACAGCATCAGATGTAAGGTTCCTGAAAGACCAAGACCACGCAAGACCACTGTGGGGCTGAAAAGAGCTTTTATTGGGACCTGAGCTGCCAGACTGTCTCACCGGAGAAGAGAGAGCAGCCGGGCTGAGACTGGATAGTTTGATTTTTATAGTTTTTCTTTTTGGGAGGGGGTTTACAGGGGACAAAAGGACTGAGGAATTCAGGGGATAACAGGACCCAACAGAGAAACTAATTAATCAGGGGGGACAGGGACCAAGCTGAGAAGGTACTCAATCAGAGAATGGATTGCCATCAGAAGAGGAGCCAGGTTGTCTCTAAGATAAGATCAGCAGAAAACTGTGGCTGAGGGCATTGTTAGGTTACTGGGAGTAAGGGTTAGGCAATGTAAACATCTAAAGTTGGACAAGTCAGGCTGCTGCCCTTCTCTTCCTTCATCTTGACTCCATTTTGGGACTCTTGTCTTACCTAACACTTTTAGTGTAAAATTCCTGTAGTAGGATCACTGTGAGTTCAAGGCCAGCCTGAGACAACATGTTGAATTCCAGGTCAGCCTGAGCTGAAGTGAGACCTTACCTAAAAAACAAAACAAAACCAAACCGTAGGGGTCTGGGGAAATGGCTTAGTGGTTAAGGCGTCTGCCTGCAAAGCCTAAGGATTCCAGTTTGATTCCCCAAGACCCACATAAACCAGATGCACAAGGGGGCACATAAGTCTGGAGTTTATTTGCAGTGGCTAGAGGCCCTGGTGTGCCCATTCTCTTTCATCTGCCTCTTTCCCTCTCTCTCTCAAATAAATAAATAAATATTAAAAAAAACAACATAGCTAGGAATGTTGGCACACGCCTTTAATTCCAGCACTTGGGAGGCAGAGGTAGGAGGATCACCCAGAGTTTGAGACCACCCTAAGATGACATAGTGAATTCCAGATCAGCCTGGGCTAGAGTGAGACCCTACCTCAAAAACAAAAACAATACAAAACAAAAATAATAAAATTCCTGATAATCCTTTTATAGTTTAACATCCACCAATAATTGCTGCTCAACTTATTTAGCATCCTTATTTTGACAAAAATTGTTTTCTTTAAAAAAATTTTTTTTTGTTTATTCTTATTTATTTGAGAGAAACAGAGATTGAAAGAGGGGAGAGAGAGAGAGAGAGAGAGAGAGAGAGAGATTGGATGCGCCAGGGCTTCCAGCCACTGCAAACGAACTCCAGACGCATGCGCCCCCTTGTGCATCTGGCTAACGTGGGTCCTGGGGAATCGAGCCTCGAACCGGGGTCCTTAGGCTTCACAGGCAAGCGCTTAACCGCTAAGCCATCTCTCCAAGCTCCCCCCCCCTTTTTTTTAGGTTTTCAAGGTTGGGTCTCGCTTTTGCCCAGCCTGACCTTGAATTCACTATGTAGTCTCAGGGTGGCCTCAAACTCACGGATATCCTACCTCTGCCTCCCAAGTGTTGGTATTAAAGGCTTGCGCCCCCACGCTCGGCTTCAGAATTTCTTAAAGTTCACACTTGAAGTCCATAAAGCAGGTGGTTGTAGTTATGCTCTGCTTTGTATGTTGGGTTAGGGGAAGTCAGAGAGGAGACAATGTGAATTGGGTCATCTCTTCGTACCTGGCCTACTTTCAGTGAAAATTCTTTAACAGAGCCTTGGCTTTTTGATTTCAGAATAGCGATCTGAGGCCAAAAAAAGAAAAAAAAAAAAAAAAAAAAAAAAAAAAAAAAAAAAAAAAAAGTCCACTGGGGTTAGGTAGAATCAGAGTAGAAAGGTAGGGTCCTGGATTCCAGGAATAAAGCCTTTAACTTCAAAACTACACTTCCCAGAATTCTGTTCGCTCAGCCATATTGCACGCACTGCGTGTGCGCAAAGCCAGTGCTTCCCCGCCCCCTCGGCCCACAAGCCCTGGGAATCGGCGGTCCTGGCCTCCTGCCTGTCGCGGCTCACCCCTTCGTGGCCCTCGGTCTGTCCGCTGGGGGCGCGCGCAGTGCGTGGCAGGCGGCTGGCGGCGTCGGCGGCTGTGCGCGGGTCGCGTGGCGGTGCGTGGTTGCTAGGGGCGCCTCAGGTCGCTGGCTCACTCAGCACGCTAGCGAGGAAGGTAGCGCGTAGCCGGCGTGGAGCCGGGCCCAAGCTCGGTCCCTGAGGTGAGTGTGGCCGGGGAACCAAGGGGCCGAGCTCGGACCGTCCGTCGGCCCCATGCTCCGGCCTCTCTCTCGGCCTGGGTCCTTGGGCGCGGGCCCCCAGCTCCGCTTCCGGTTCGCCGCCTCTCCCTCCTCCCGGGAGCCTGGGGGCCGCGGCCTCTCCTCTCCCGCAGCATCCCCGTGGTCCCGGCCCCACCGCAGCCTCTTAGCTCCCCTGGCTTGGGTGGGAGCCCATACTCTTCTCTGGGCCCACTTGAACGTGGATGCCCACTGTTTTACGTCCCAGCTCTCAAGTGATCGGGAAACACTAGCGGGAGCTGAGAGCTTCTGGAATTCGACTCTTTTTTTTTTTTTTTCCCCCATCCATTCCTCCATTTAATCAATTACAGTTTTTAAAACTATTTATTTAAGAGTGCGAGAGAGAAACAGGCAGACCGAGAGAGAATGGGCGTGCCAGGGCCTCTAGTCACTGCAAAAGAACTCCAGACGGGTGCCATACCTTGTGCATCTATCTGGCTTTATGTGGGTACTAGGGAATTGAACCTGGGTCCTTAGGCGTTGCAGGCTAGCCTCATAACCGCTGAGCCATCTCTCCAGCCTTCATTTACAGGTTTTAATAAACAGCGACAAATACTTAGCCCTTCCCTCAGATACTCCAAATTGCATGTTCTTAATAATTTCAGCACCTGTTGTTTCTTCCAATCAACAGGAATCTGGGGGATCCTTTGAGAGAACCCTTTGCCCTATCCCTTCATTTATTTGTTACAATACACACTAAGGTAATATTTGCATAAAAGTACCTCTTGGAGCCTGAGAGTGGTGGCGCACACCTTTAGAATCCCAGCACTGGGGAGGCTGAGGCAGACTCGCTATGAGTTGGAGTCCAGCCTGGGCTACAGAGTAAGTTCCTGTTCAGCGTGGGCCAGAGTTAGACCCTGCCTGGAACAATCCAGGGGTGGGGGAACTACCTCTTTGCTGTACTTAAAAAGTTGTTGATTGGACTAAACCTAGCCTTGAAAAGTTATCAAGTGTTTTCTGGGCATGAAGAGGTGGGAGTCAGGCATACAAGATACAAAACGTTTTTAGAAAACACACATCATGGCCTAAAGACAGAACAGACCTGAAGCAGTTTGACAGGCCTGAGTAGTGTTTGTTCGGAGACATTACCTGCATGAGGAAATTGAATAGGAGGTAGATTGCAGAGTTTCAGATAGGTTAGAACTGTATCCTCTAGATTAGTGGTTTTCAGGTTGAGATTATCAGAGATACACCTGCACACACAGGTTTAGATGAATCAATTTCCAGACCTATAGCTTCCAAATAGCTCTCTTCCAAAACTGTCCCAAAAGGGGGAACATAACTCTCACACGTATCAGAGTTTATATATAGAGGTAAAAACCTTAGATGCCAGACTAGGAATACTTGGAAATTCTGATCACAGAGAAGCCTTCTTTGGTGGTTCATTTATCTTCTAAGTCAAGTCTAGTAGGCTGTTCAAGTGGAGATTGCTCCGTGTTGGGACAGTCTAAATTCACAAGAATATGACAGTTAAAAGATAACTTTTTTTTTTTCTTTTTTAAAATGGTCCTGGGGATTGAACCAGTGCTTTGACCATGCTAGACAAGCACTCTGTCTGAAATGTTATTTGGGGATCATGAGTTTTGCACAAAATTATTTTAAGTGGTTTCTTTTAGTTTATGTTATTGTGTTATTCAGTAAGATAATAAAACTATTAAATCAAGTGATGAAATATGTATTCTTTTTTTTGGTTTTCTGGGGTGGGGACTCGCTCTAGTTCAGGCTGACCTGGAATTCACTATGTAGTCTCAGGGTGGCCTCGAACTCACGGCAATCCTCCTACCTCTGCCTCCCGAGTACTGAGATTGGGATTAAAGGCATGTGCCACCATGCCTGGCTAAATATGTATTCTAATTACAATTGACTTTTTAACATTTTATTTTATTTTTTTAAGGTAAGATCTTGCTCTAGCCCAAGCTGACCTGGAATTAGTCTCAGGCTGGCCTAGAACTCACAGCAATTCTCCTACCTCAGCCTCCTGAGTGCTGGAATTAGAGGTATGTGCCACCACACCCAGCTTATTATTATTATTTTTTAAATACTTTATTTATTTATTTGAGAGAGAGAGAAGAGGCAGAGAGAGAGAGAGAGAGAGAGAGAGAGAGAATGGGCATGCCAGGGCCTCCAGCCACTGCAAACGAACTTCAGACACTTGCGCCCCCTTGTGCATCTAGCTTATGTGGGTCCAGGGGAATCGAACCGGGCTCCTTAGGCTTCGCAGGCAAATGCCTTAACTGCTAAGCCATTTCCCCAGCCCCAGCTTATTATTTTTATTTACTTATTTGAGAGAGAGAGAGAGAGAATGGGCACACCAGGACCTCTAGCGAATGCAAACGGATTCTAGAGATATGCATCACCATGTGTATCTGGCTTACATGGGTACTGGGGTCTGTAGAATCTGGGTCGGTAGGCTTTGCAAGCAAGTGCTTTAACTGCTAAGCCATTTCTCCAGCCCACAATTTACTTTTTTTTAAGTTTTTTTGAGGTAGCGTCTCACTCTGGTCCAGGCTTACCTGGAATTCACTATGTAGTCTCAGGGTGGCCTTGAACTCACGGTGATCTTCCTACCCCTGCCTCCCGAGTGCTGGGATTAAAGGCATGCGCCACCATGCCCAGCTACTTTTTTTTTTTCAAGGTAGAGTTTCACTCTAGCCCAGGTTGACCTGGAATTCACTATGTAACCTTAGGGTGACCTCAGACTCACAATGATTCTCCTACCTCTGTCTCCCAAGTGCTGGGATTAAAGACGTGAGCCACCATGCCTGCCTCCACGCTTTTTTCTTTTTCTTTTTTTGGTTTTTCTAGGTAGGGTCTCACTCTAGCTCAGACTGACCTGGAATTTACTATGCAGTCTCAGGGTGGCCTTGAACTCATGGTGATCCTCCTACTTCTGCCTCCCAAGTGCTGGGATTAAAGGCAGGCACCACCACGCCTGGCCACAATTTATTTTTAAAAACATGTTTAGGGCTGGAGAGATGGCTTAGCAGTTAAGGCGTTTGCCTGCAAAGCAAAAGGACGCTGCTTTTATTCACCAGGACCCATGTAAACCAGATGTACAAGGTGGAGCATGCGTCTGGAGTTCCTTTTCAGTGTCTGAAGGCTCTAGAGTGTCCATTCTTTCTCTATCTGCCTCTCTCGCAAATAAATAAGTAAATAAAAATATGAGCCAGGCATGGTGGCATACACCTTTAATCCCAGCACTTGGGAGTGAGAGGTAGAAGGATCATCATGAGTTTGAGGCCACCCTGAGACTCAGTAAATTCCAGGTTAGTCTGAGCTAGAGTGAGACCCTACCTAGAAAAAAAAAAAAAAAAAGAAAAAAGAAAAAAGGGTGGAGGTGGGCATGGTGGCCAGGGTATTCAGCTTCTGCAAATGAACTCTCTCTCTTTTTTTTTTAAAGTATTTATTTATTTATTTATTTCACAGAGAAAGAGGGAGGGAGGGAGGGAGAGAGAGAGAGAAAGAGAGAATGGGCATGCTAGGGCCTCCAGCCACTGCAAACAAACTCCAAATGCGTGTGCCCCCTTGTGCATCTGGCTAACGTGGGTCCTGGGGAATTGAACCTGGGTCCTTGGCTCTGCAGGCAAATGCCTAAGCCATCCCTCCAGCTCCAGCCCTGCAAATGGACTCTTTTTTTTTTTTTTTTTTTTGGTTTTTCAAGGTAGGGTCTCACTCTAGCCCCAGGCTGACCTGGAATTCACTATGTAGTCTCAGGGTGGCCTCAAACTCACTGTGATCCTCCTACCTCTGTCCCTCGAGTGCTGGGATTAAAGGTGTGCAACACCACGCCCAGCGTCATGAATTTACTTTTTAGTTTTAAACATTTATTGGGCTGGAGAGATGGCTTAATGGTTAAGGTGCTTGCCTGTGAAGCCAAGGGACCCAGGTTCGATTCCCTAGTACCCACGTAAGCCAGATGCACAAGGGGGTACATATATCTGTAGTTCATTTGCAGTGGCTAGAGGCCCTGGCATACCCCTTATCTCTCTGTCTCTTTCTCTGCTTGCAAATAAAGAAATAAATAAAATAAAGTCTATTTTAAAAAGTTATTTATTGGAAGCCAAGTGTGGTGGTGCATGTCTTTAATCTCAGCACTTGGGAGGCAGAGGTAGTAGGATCATTGTGAGTTCGAGACCATCCTGAGATTACATAGTGAATTCCAGGTCAGCCTGAGCTAAAGTGAGACCCTGCCTCGAAAAACCAAAAATAAAATAAAAATAAAAATAAATAGATCATATGGTGCAGTCTGACCTTGAACTCAAGGTGATTTTCATTCAGATTTCTGAATTTCTGGAATATAGGTGTGAGCTAACATGCCTGGCTTGGAATACATGATTTTAAAAAAGTCTTTTAAGAATGTATGAGTAAAATCATTTGAGGAGTATGTTTTAGGAAAACCATGAAAAGGTAGCAGTAGGCAAATACCATTAGACTTGTGTCTGCGAGGACTGAGAGGTGTGGGTCATGTGTGGGTGGAGTAGGAAGAGTTTCAGACCACAGGCAGGGTGCCAAGTATCAGGCTAGTGATAAGAGGATAGAGTGCAGAAACATGTTAAGTCTGGCAAAATTAACAAGACCTGGTGGCAGAGTATGTGCAGAGAGTAGGACCAGACTTGAATGATACATGGGTCAGAAACTGTTAAGAAAAGTAGCTTCAAAGAAAGATATGGAGTTACATTTTGGACACATTTGGAACGAAAAGCCCAGGAAGTTGTTCTCTGTGTCTGGTTGGTGATAGAGGTGGGGATATAGGAGGTGGTGGGGGCTGGTGGAGTGGAAGAGGTTTCTTTGGAGGAGGGGAGCAGTTGGAACTAGTATAATTTGCTCCCTGGGTGCCCGATAGGGAGACTGAGCTCAGAGGACACCAACATGGAAAGGTTGATCACGGGAAAGGTGGGAGAGGATGAGAGTGTATAACTGGATACAAAAATGCATAGAAAGTTGTCACTTGCAGAATGTGTATATCTAGATAAAACCTTAGCTCTAGGATATATTTGATACTCAGAATCTAGGGTTGGATTTGGTTTGCTCACCACACTGTGTCAGTGACCTTGGAATTGGCTGATCTTAGCCAATTAGCTGGATTTTAGCATGAGATCAGGGTGCCTTGATCTGCCAGTGAAGGGCAAAGAAAAGGTTTTTGCTTTAATGCCCTGAGTGTCTCACCCTCATGCCTGACAGAACTGGGAACCAGTATTGACAGTGCCCTGAAATGCAAAAGACTGCGTTCTTCAGAGCCCTCATCGGTGTCTGGACAGGCAGTACTGCTCTGGAGCAGCTGTTCTCAGGCTTTTTGACTCAGGACTCCTTTGTGCCTTTTAAAAAGCTCTTTGGCATCTGATGGTGATTAATTTGTGTGTGTGGTGAACCCAGGATACATGCTAGGGGCAAGCACTTTATTCTCTCTCTCTCCTCTCTCTCTCTCTCTCTTTTTGAGGTAGATTTCGCTCTGGCCCAGGCTGACCTGGAATTCACTATGTGGTCTCAGGCTGGCCTCCAACTCACGGCGATCCTCTTACCTTGGCCTCCCAAGTGCTTGGATTAAAGGCATGCGCCACCATGCCTGTCTCCCTCTCTCTAACAAAAAAATATTTTAACAACAGTAAAAGTCCGTAGTCATAGTGTCACCTAATCTTCAGAAAAGCAGTCGAGTATTGCAAAGCAGTCAGCCTCCTAGTGGCAGATACAGTTTTGCTAAAATTCTCATTTTCTCTTGGGAGCTCAAATTTTACTATTGGCAGCAAGTACCATGTGCTGTTTTCCTTGAAGTAACAGGCTTACTTTGTTTCGTTTTCCAGAGCATGTTTGCCAAATACCAAAGTCTGAAGAACTATTGCTTATGTCATTCTTTCAAGTGTTCTTCAGTCACACAAGTGGCTTTTAGAAGAGAGACCCATCTTTTGTATTCATCTTAAGTGTTTTAGTGTGCCTTCTACCTGGCTGCCTCTTCCCCAGGTGCTGGGATCATAGCCAGGGCTTCCTCACTGCTAGGCAAGTACTGTTCAAGACCCACAACTCCAGCCCTCTTCTCATTTTGTTACACAGACTGTTAAAAAGGTGCATACTGAAGCTGGGCGTGGTGGCACACGCCTTTAATCTTACCACTCTGGAGGCAGAAGTAGGAAGATTGCTGAGAGTTTGAGGCTACCTTGAGACTACAAATTGAATTCCAAGTTAGCCTGGGCTAGAGTGAGACCCTACCTGAAAAAAAAGAAAAAAAAAAAAAAAGATCCGTATTCAAGGGTGAGGTTTGACTGATTTTTTTCTTTTCTTTTTGGTTTTTGGAGGCAGGGTCTCACTAGCTCAGGCTGACCTGGAATTCACTATGTAGCCTCAGGGTGGCCTCGAACTCATGGAGATCCTCCTACCTCTGCCTCCCGAATGCTGGGATTAAAGGCGTTCACCACCACACCTGGCTCTGATTTTTTTTCTTTTTCAGTTTGAGTACTAAGTTTATTCACCAATCAATAAACTAGAAAGCAGTAACATTTTCTCAAATAATAATTAGTAGTGAGTAGATGTCCTTGTACTCATTTAGAATAAATGGGTCATTTTTCTTCAGTGATTTATTTTTTAAAGTGTGCTGTGGAGTCAAACTGGCGTTCTTTTCACCATGTGTTATAGGTATACAGTGATGAACCATCTCAGCTGCCATTGTCTTGGTTCATGCTAAGGGGCCAGCAGTTTCACTCTTCATTGCTGGGCTGCACCATTAGTAGAAAGGTTAGCACAGTGAAAAATGCAAATAACATCTTAGTTGTGTTATGAAAATACTTTGACTTAGAAGAACCTCTGAGAGAGTCTCAGGTTCCCCTCGGGGTCTGTGGAGCAGAACTGCTGCACCAGGGATGTGGGGAGAAAGGAGTTTTCTTTTGGAAGCTGACAGATCAAGGCTTCTGAAGAGCTAGTCACTGTTAGAGAGGGCTTTCGCCCGGCTGCACCTATCAGTAGTCTGACGATTTATCTCCCTCAGCTCTGGCTCTTTTCCTTGGGTTTGCTCTCATTTTACATTACCAGACTGTGTTCTGCCCACCTACCTGTCACTTCACTTGTACTACTGACCCCCCTTTTTTGGGGGGTTGTTTTTGTTTTTTAAGGTAGGGTCTCACTCTAGCCCAGGCCAACCTGGAACTTACTACGTAGACTCAGGGTGGCCTTGAACTCACAGCAATCCTCCTACCTCACCTGGCTCTGACCTTCCATTTTATTAGAGCTAAAGCTTGACCTTCCTCCACATGGCTTTAAGAAGTTCTCTTTGCCTTTCCAACTTTTTTCCTGGAGCTAGAACTTGGTACTTATCTCACAAGAGGAAGTGGGTCTGATTCCTACACTCCTCCCCTATCTGTTCCCTATCAGCTGAACCACTTACATCTTCTCAGGTCATAAGTATTGGGCTGTTAGAGTAATCTCATCCGAGATCTTGAGGACTGAAGACTGTGCAATCATTTCTGATGAGTTCCTTTGGTGACCTAAGAAAATACTGAGATGGAGGAAGAAAGGGAAACGGTATATCCCACATGCTACACATCCTCCTGTAATCCAGGAGAGAGATGTAATCAGTGGCTAATGAATACTTGCTTTCTGTAAAAACAGGTATGCTGGCCTTGAATTCATGGACTTACTCCAACCTCTGCCTCCTGAGTGCTGGGATTAAAGTTCATGGAGTTATTCCAACCTCTGCCTCCTGAGTGCTGGGATTAAAGGCATGTGCCACCATACCTGACTCCCCCCCCCCCCCCCCAGAGTAGGGTCTCGCTCTTGCCCAGGCTGACCTGGAATTCACTATGTAGTCTCAAGATAGCCTTGAACTCACGGAGATCCTCCTTCCTCTGCCTCCCGAGTGCTGGGATTAAAGATGTGTACCACCTCACCCAGCTTAATTTTTATTTATTTTTTATTTTTTTGAAGTAGGGTCTCAATCTAGCTCAGGCTGACCTAGAATTCACTATGTAGTCTCAGGGTGGTCTCAAATTCACCGCAATCCTCCTACCTCTGCTTCCGAGTGTTGGCATTGAAGGTGTGCACCACCAAGCCTGGCTTGTTCTTTTAGTTGTTGTTGTTGTTGTTTTTTTGGGGGGGGGTTTCTGAGGTAGGGTGTCACTGTAGCTCAGGCTGACCTGGAATTCACTATGTAGTCTCAGTGATCTTAAACTCACTGTAGTCCTCCTACATCTGCCTCTCAAGTGCTGGGATTAAAAGCATGTGTCACCATGTCTGGCTGTGTGTTTGTTTTTTGGGGCAGGATTTCACCATGTAGCCTAGGCTAGCATCAGCTCCTCCTGTCTTAGCGTCCTGATTACGTGTCTGTTACCATGCCTGCTTTGGATCTTTGTTCATTGAAGTTTTCAAGTCGTCTTTGTGCAGTTGCAGCTTCTTTCCTGCCCTTATTCTTTTTTTCCCCTGCCCCTAATTCTAAAAGATTTATTTATTTTTATTTTATTTTATTTTTTTTGGCTAGGCAGAGGTAGGAGGATTGCCATGAGTTTGAGGCCAGCCTGAGTCTACATATTGAATTTTATGTCAGCCTGGCCTAGAGTGAGACCCTATCTCGAAAAAAAAAAAAAAATGTAAGCAGAGAGAGAAGAGAAACAGATGGAGAGAATGGGCATGCCAGGGCCTCCAGCCACTGAAAATAAACTTCAGATGCTTGCACCATTTTGTGCATCTGCTTTGTATGGGTACTGGAGACTCAATCCTGGGTTGTTAAGCTTTGCAGGCAAGTCCCTTAACTGCTGAGCCATCTCTCCAGCCCTCACTCTAAAAGATTAATTGGCCAAGGGAGAAATAGGATTAATTCACCCCAATTGACTCATTCTTATGTCAGCCCTCCTACCATGACTTCACTAAAATCTGACAGTCCCAACTAATTTCTAGGAGATTAAAAGATAACTTGTTCCCTCCTTGAATAAAAGTGGATAGAAACCCTTGAACTTTCCACAGTGCCCCCTGTTTCCTTCTCTGTAGCCCGGGAGACCTTATCTCAGCATTTCAGGTTTCTGTTTCTCAGCTGGGTGCTGATAGCACCTTCAGTCTGTGAAGGACGAGACAAGGACTTGTGTTTTGTGGACAGTGAGGTTTCCATGGAGAATCATGTTTCATGTCTAAACAGCATTCTTCCCCTAATGGAGACCCCCCCCCCAATTCCCCCATCATGTGTATATGGGCTCCAGAGAAAGTGGTTCTGTTGAACATCATCTTCCAGGCTCTGGCGTTGGCCTTCTCCCTTGAACTCCCCTTGAGCCAGAATTTGTAGACTGACTGCCAGGTGATGTGGGCAGAGGACTAATTTATATTAAGGTAGCTACATTTAAAAGACTGTTAAAAGCTGGGCGTGGTGGCGCACACCTTTAATCCCAGCACTCGGGAGGCAGAGGTAGGAGGATCGCCGTGAGTTCAAGGCCACCCTGAGACCCCATAGTGAATTCCAGGTCAGCCTGGGCTAGAGTGAGACCCTACCTCGAAAAACCAAAAAAAAAAAAAAAAAAAAAAAAAAGACTGTTAAAGTGCCAGGTGTGGTGACACACACGTTTAATCCCAGCTGTTGAGAGGCAGAGGTAGGAGGATCGCTGTGAGTTCAAGGCCACCCTGAGACCCCATAGTGAATTCCAGGTCAGCCTGGGCTAGAGTGAGACCCTACCTCGAAAAACCAAAAAAAAAAAAAAAAAAAAAAAAAAGACTGTTAAAGTGCCAGGTGTGGTGACACACACGTTTAATCCCAGCTGTTGAGAGGCAGAGGTAGGAGGATCGCTGTGAGTTCAAGGCCACCCTGAGACTACAAAGTGAATTCCAGGTCAGCCTGAGCTAGAGTGAGACCCTACCTTGGTGGGGAAAAAAAAAATACTGTCTCGTGCTTTTCATTCTGCACTTCAGGGATAGTAGGTAGATTTTCCAGTCAAGTACACTTCAGGTAATGGAACAAGGAGCAATGTGCATTCGTTGATTCAGATGTTAAAAATACATTTCTGCCAGTATAATTCAAAGAAAATTTGAAGTTCATTGTGTGCTACTTGCTTTCTTGTCTGAAGAAATCCAAACAACCCTCCTGCCCCACAATTTTTTGGTTTTTCGAGGTAGGGTTTCACTTTAGCCAAGCCTGACCTGGATTTCACTATGTAGTCTCAGGGTAGCCTTATACTCACAGTGATCCTCCAGGGATTAAAGGCGCGTGCCACCATGCCTGCCTTATACTTTTATTTATTTATTTTTAATTTTTTTGTTTGTTTATTTATTTATTTGAGAGCAACAGAGAGAAGGAGGCAGAGAGAGAGAGAGAATGGGCACGCCAGAGCTTCCAGCCTCTGTAAACGAACTCCAGATGTGTGTGCCTCCTTGTGCATCTGGCTAACGTGGGTCCTGGGGAATTCAGCCTTGAACCGGGGTCCTTAGGCTTCACAGGCAAGCGCTTAACCACTAAGCCATCTCGTTCAGCCCTCATACTTTTTAAAAATAATATTTAATTAATTTATTTATTTGAGAGAGAAAATGGACATGCCAGGGCCTATAGCCACAGCAAACAAACTCCAGATACATGTGCCAACTGCATCTGGGTTACGTGGGTACCGGGGAATCAAACCTGGGTCCTTAGGCTTCATAGGCAAGTGCCTTAAGCCATCTCTCCAGCCATCATGTTTTTTTTTGTTTTTTTAACATGGGTGCTGGGGAACTGAACCCAGGCCAGGCTTTGCAAACTAGCATCTAACTGCTGAGCCATCCCATAGCCCCTGGATTTTTTTTTAATTTATTTATTTGAGAGAGAGAGAATGGGCATGCCAGGGCCTTCAGCTACTTCAAACTCCAGACACATGTGCCACATTGTGCATTTGGCTTATAGGGTCCTAGGAATTGAACCTAGGTCCTTTGGCTTTGTAGGCAAGCATCTTAAGCCACTAAGCCATCTCTCCAGCCTTCATACTTTTAAGGAAAAAATTTTTTTTTATCTATTTGAAAATGAGAGGGAGAGAATGGGCATGCCAGGGCCCCTACCCACTACAAACAAATTCCAGATGCATGTGCCACCAGCTGCATCTGGCTTACATGGGTAGTGGGGAATTGAACCTGGGTCCTTAGGCTTTACAGGCAAGCACCTTAACCACTAAGCCTTTTCTCCAGTCCCCTCCCTCCCCTCTCCCCCAGGTAAGGTCTTGCTGTAGACCAGGCTGACCTGGAGTTCACTGTGTCGTCTCAGGGTGTCCTTGAATTCAGCAATCTTCCTACCTCTGCCTCCCAAGTGCTGGGATTAAGAGTGTGCACTACCATGCCTGGCCCTCTATCTCCCTTTTTGGCTTTTTGAGGTAGGGTCTCGCTCTAGACCAGGCTGACATGGAGTTCACTATGTAGTCTCATGGTGGCCTCCAACTCACGGCAATTCTCCTACCTCTGCCTCCCAAGTGCTAGGATTAAAGGTGTGTGCCATTATGCCCAGGTGGCTGGCTGGCTGGCTTTCTTTTTATTTTTTATTTTTTTATTTGAGAGCAAAAGAATGGCCATGCCAGGGCCTGTAGTCACTGCAAAGGAACCTCCAGATTCATGTGCCACCTTGTGTGCATCTATCTTATATGGGGTCCTGGGGAATTGAACCTTATGTCCTTTGGCTTTGCAAGCAAGCACCTTAACTTGCTAAGCCGTCTCACCAGCCCTCTCTCTCTCTTTTTAAAGATGGTCTTCTGTAGGTCTTGAATTTACCTGTCTAGCCAGAGATGAGCTTGAACTTTTGATCCTCCTGTGGCTAGATCCAAAGTGCTTATAATGATGTAATGATGATAGGCAGGTATGCAGGAAATGGCAGTCACTGTGAATCATGAATGCAGTGGCCATGGCATTTCTGGATGACAACGTTCCACAGTACTCTTTCCCATTCCCTTTTCTTTCTTTCTTTCTTTCTCTTTTTTTTTTTTTTTTTTCCGAGGTAGGGTTTTATTCTAGCCCAGGCTGACCTGGAATTCACTCTGTAGTCTCAGGGTGGCCTCGAACTCAGAGCAATCTTCCTACCTCTGCCTCCCAAGTGCTGGGATTAAAGGCGTGTGCCACCATGCCCGGCTTCCCATTCCCTTTTCTTTTTATCCATCTATCATCTATCTAGGAGGGGAGAAAGAGAATGGGCATGCCAAACCTCTTGCTGTTGCAGATGAACTGCAGACACATGCACCACTTTGTGCATCTGGCCTTATATGGATACTAGGAAATCAAACTCAGGTCAATAGGCTTTGCAAGCAGGCAGCTTTAACTACTGAGCCATCTCTTCAGCCCCTCTTTCATTCTTTTTAATTAAAAAAATTTTTTTGTTTGTTTGTTTTTGAGGTAGGGTCTCACTCTAGCCAAGGCTGACCTGGAATTCACTATGGAGTCACAGGGTGGCCTTGAACTCATGGCAATCCACCTACCTCTGCCTCTTGAGTGCTGTTAATTTTTTTTTATTGACAACTTCCATAATTGTAAACAATATTCCATGGCAATTCCCTTCCTCCTCCTACTTTCCCCTTTGAAATTCCACTCTCCATCATACCCCCTCCCCCTCTCAATCAGTCTCTTTTATTTTGATGTCATGATCTTTGCTTCCTGTTATGATGGTCTTGTGTAGGTAGTGTCAGGCACTGTGAGGTCATGGATATCCAGGCCATTTTGTGTCTGGAGTAGCATGTTGTAAGGAGCCCTACCCTTCCTTTGGCTCTTACATTCTTTCTGCCACCTCTTCTGCAATGGACCCTGAGTCATGGAAGGTGTGATTGAGATATTTCAGTGCTGAGCACTCGTCTGTCACTTCTCAGTTCCATGGTGTCTTTTGAGTAGTCCCAAGGTCACTGCCATCTGAAAGAGAAGGTTTTCTCTAACCAAAAGTGAGAGTAGCATTAATACATAGGTATGAATGTTAAGAGAAGTGCTTACTGGGCAGTTGGGTGAGCATCGTATATTCTTTTAGCCAGACAGCAGATGTTACATTCCTAGGGCTCAGGACTATCCCTGTTGTAGGTTTTCAGTATCAGGGATGTATTCTCTTCCATGGAGCGGGCCTCCAGTTGAATTAGTGGGTGGTTGGTTTCCCCCATAACAGATGTGCCACTGTTGCACCCATTGGTTCATTTGGCCTGGGTGGCCAAATATAAGGCTTGCTGTGTCCGCTGTTGAGTATCTTCACTGGCGGTTTCTCTCTCTCCCATTGAACTGCATGCACGGTGGCTTTTTCCCAGCTTTCTGTCAGCTGGTCTACATGGAGGAGGTTTTCAGCTCAGCTCCAGCAGAGTTTCTCAGTGACCTTGCATTGCAGCCCAAGTATGTGGAGTCTTCAGCAGTAGGGTCTTACCATCTATTCCTGGTGAGAAACCAAGGGCCTTGACAATAGCCTGTAATGTTTGGGGGGCATCAGGGACCTCCCTAGCCAACAACTCACTGGAAGGTATCCTATCCCTGGCACTGAAAATTTTCTAGTAACAATCTATGGCTCCTGTGTGTTCCATTGTCCAAAAAAGTAGGTTTCCATATGACTTATTTATATCCTGTTAGATTTTGATTAGCCCTCTCTCTTCCTTCCTTACTCAATCTCTTCCGCTGAACTCACGTAGTGCTTTTCACCCCTATTAATCTGTTCTACTTACATATATACAATACTATCCTACTAGGTCCCCCTCTCCCTTCCTTTCTCTTCCCTTTATATCTCCTTTCTAGCTTACTTGCCTATGCTATTTAGTTTTCTTCCTACTCACACAGAAGTCCAGTTATGTCTAGCTATGATCCACATATGAGAAAGAACATGCACTGTTTGGTTTTCTGGGCCTGGGTCACCTCACTTAGTATAATCCTTTCCAGATCCATCTGTTTTATGTTTTTTTGTAATAAAATTATTTATTTAATTATTTATTTATTTGAAAGTGACAGAGAGAGAAAGAGGCAGAGAGAGAGAGAGAGAGAGAGAGAGAGAGAGAGAATGGGCGCACCAGGGCCTCCAGCCACTGCAAAGGAACTCCAGATGCATGCGCCCCCTTGTGCATCTGGTTAACGTAGGTCCTGGGGAATTAAGCCTTGAACCGGGGTCCTTAGGCTTCACAGGCAAGTGCTTAACCTCTAAGCCATCTCTCCAGCCCTAGATCCATCTGTTTTCCTGAAAATTTCATAACTTCATTTTTCTTTACCGCTGAGTAGAACTCCATTGTATAAGTGTGCCATATCTTCCTTATCCACTCATCATTTGAGGGACATCTAGGCTGGTTCCATATCCTAGCTATTGTGAATTGAGCGGCAATAAACATGGTTGAGCAGGTATCTTTAAGGTAGTGGGACGAGTCCTTAGGATATATCCTAGGAGTGCTATAGCTGGGTCATATGGTAGATCTATTTTTAGCTGTCTCAGGAACCTCCACACTGATTTCCACAATGCCTGGACCAGATTGCATTCCCGCCAACAGTGTAGAAGGGTTCCTCTTTTTCCACATCCTTGCCAGCAGTTATGTTCATTTATTTTCATGATGGTAGCCAATCTGACAGGAATAAGATGGAATCTCAACGTAGTTTTAACCTCATTTCCCTGATTACGAGGGATGTATAACATTTTTTTGGATGCTTATATGCCATCCATATTTCTTCTTTTGAGAACTGTCTAATTAGTTCCATAGCCCATTTTTTAATTGGGTTGTTTGATTTCTTATTGTTTAATTTTTTCAGTTCTTTGTATATCCTAGATATTAATTCTCAGTCAGATGTATAGCAGGCAAAGATTTTCTCCCATTCTGTAGGTTGCGTCTTTGCTCTATTCAAAGTGTCTTTTGCCTTACCAAAGGCTTGTAATTTCATAGGGTCCTAGTGATTAATCTGTGGTTTTATTGCCTGAGAAATTGGGGTTATGTTCAGAAAGTCCTTGCCAAGACTACTTTTTCCTCTAGCAGTTTCAGATCTGATATTAAGGTCTTTGATCCATTTGGACTTAATTCTTGTGCATGGAGAGAGATAAGGATCGATTTTCATCCTTCTACAGATACATATCCAGTTTTCCCAGCACCATTTGCTGAAGAGGCTGTCTTTTCTCCAGTGAATATTTTTGGCATTTTTGTCTAAGATCAGGTGGCTATAGCTACCTGGACTTACATCTGGGTCCTCTATTCTGTTCCCTTGATCTACATATCTGCTTTTGTGCCAGAACCATGCTGTTTTTGTTACTATGGCTGTGTAGTGTAGGTTAAAATCATCTGTGGTGATACCACCAGCCTTATTTTTGTTGCTTAAAATTGTTTTTAGATATTTGAGGTTTTTTGTGCTTCCAAATGAATTTTGGATTGTCTTTTTCTATTTTCGTGAAGAATGCCATTGGAATTTTGATGGGGATTGCATTAAATGTGTAGATTGCTTTTGGTAAGATTGCCATTTTCACAATATTGATTCTTCTAATCTAAGAACAAGGGATGTCTTTCCATTTCCTAGTGTCTTCAGCAATTTCTCGCTTGAGTATTTTAAAGTTTTCATTGTAGAGATCCTTCACTTCCTTGGTTAGATTTATTCTAAGGTACTTTATTTATTTATTTTTGATGCAGTTTTGAATGGGAGTGATTCTCTGATTTCATCCTCTGTGTGTTTGTTGTTATCATATAGGAAGGCTACTGATTTCTGTGTGTTTATTTTGTATCCTGCTACATGGCTATAGGTGTTTATCAGCTCTAACAGTTTGCTGGTAGAGTCTTTAAGGTCTTATATGTATAGAATCATGTCATCTGCAAATAATGATAACTTGATCTCTTCCTTTCCAATTTGTATTCTTTTTATATGTGTCTCCTACCTTATTGCTATGGCTAAGACTTCCAGTACTATATTAAATAAAAGTGGGGACAGTGGACACCCTTGTCTTGTTCCAGATGCACAGAATGGTACATTCAGTTGGAGTTTGGTTGCAGTGGCAGGAGGCCATGGCATGCCAACCCCTTGCAAATAAATAATAAATTAACCAAAGCAATTTCTTTTTAAAAAATATTTTATTTATTTATTTATTTAGGAGAGAAAAAGAGGGAGGGAGAGAGGGAGGGAGAGAGGGAGGGAGATAGAGAGAGAGCACCAAGGCCTCCAGCCACTGCAAATGAACTCCAGATGCATGTGCCCCCTTGTGCATCTGGAAAAGCAGTTTCTTTTTGCAGCTGGTAGTGATTACTGGGGAGACTCAAAGCTAATCAAGGTACTGTGTGCGTGCTCAGTAAGTATTAAGTGAGACATTTCTATCACCTCCTCAAGGCTCAGGGAACACTGTGGAAGAGATGGCAGAAAGAATGTGAGAGCCACTAGGCTGGAAAGATGGCTCAGTGGTTAAAAGCACTTCCTTGTGGGGCGGGGGCGGGGGGAAGTACTTACTTGACCCAGGATTCAATTCTCAAGCCAGCCATGTAAACTGGATGTTTTGCAAGCAAGCCAGGCATGACAGCGCACAACTTTAATCCCAGCACTCATGAGGCAGAGGAAAGAGGATTGCTGAGAGTTTGAGGCCACCCTGAGACTCCAGGTTAGCCTGAGACTCTTATCTTGAAAATCCTAAATAAATAAATAAAGTGGTGCAAGCAGCCAGGCATGGTAGCAAACACCTTCAATCCCAGAACATAGGAAACAGAAGTAGGAGGATTGTTGTGAGTTCAAAGATAGCCTGGGAATACAGGGTGAATTTCATGTCAGCTTGGGCTAGACTGAGACCCTACCTAGAAAACAGAGGTAGTCTTTTTGAGGTAGTCTCACTCTAGCCCAGGCTGACCTGGAATTTACTATGTAGTCTCAAAGTGGTCTTGAACTCATGGTGATCCTCCTTCCTCTGCCTCCCAAGTGCTCGGATTAAAGGTGTGCCCCACCATATCCAGCTGTTTTTTAATTTTTTTTTTATTTACTTGAGAGAGAGAGAGAGACAGACAGAGAATGGGCACATCAGGACCTCTAGCCACTGCAAACAAACTCCAGATGCATGTGCCACCTTGTACATCTGGCTTACATGGGCACTGGGGAATTGAACCTGGGTCCTAAGGCTTCTCAGGCAAACGTCTTAACCACTAAGCCATCTCTTCAGCCCTAGTCCTTCAGTTTTGCACAAGCATACTTGGATGCCCTGAGAGCTATCCAGGGAAACAAACAATTTTCTCCTAAATTTGAATTCTACAGCTCAATGTTTGTATCATGTTTGCCTCTGAAGCTTCTGTTTGTGGGGATCATGTATAGGAACAAGAAATGTGAGGTCATTTGCTTTACAAAATGTTAGAAACATGAAGCCAGGCGTGGTAGCTCATGCCTTTAATCCCAGCACTCAGGAGGCAGAGGTAAGAGGATTGCTATGAGTTCGAGGCCACCCTGAGACTACAGAGTGAATTCTAGGTCAGCCTGGGCCAAAGTGAGACCCTACCTCAGGAAAAAAAAAAAAAACAAAAAACATGAGATCATTGGCTTTATAAAGTGTTAGAAACATTTGAGATTATGCTGGAGAGATGGCTTAGTGGTTCAGGCGCTTTCTTGTCTGAAAGGCCTAAGGACCCAGGTCTGATTCCTCAGTACCCATGTAGAGCCAGATACACAAGGCGGTGCATATATCTGGAGTTTGTTTGCAAATAAATATTTAAAAGAGAAAAATTTGAGGTCATTGGCTTTCCAAAATGTTAGAAACATCTGAGATCATTGGCTTTATAAAACATTAGGTTCTTCACATGTTATTTTCCAGGTGAGGGTGGTTTATTGGCTCCTAAAGTAAATTTCCTGCAAGTTGCTGATTGGAGAGTCGGCTGATGGTGGATCATTTGGAGTTGGGCGGTAAGTATGTGTGTGTATGAGATAATAGAATTTATGGAGTTTTTCCTTTTTGTTTTTGGAGGTAGGATGTCACTGTAGCCCAGCTGACCTGGAATTCACTCTATAGTAACAGGCTGGCCTTGAATTTGCAGTGATCCTCCCACTCCTGCCTCCCTAGTGCTGGGATCTACCATGCCCAGCTCCAGTTCTTTTAATTACGTAATCACCATTTATCCCCCCCCCCTCATTTTTTTGAGGTAGGGTCTCACTTCTAGACCAGGCTGACCTGGAATTTACTCAGTAGTCTCATGTGGCCTTGAACTCATGGGAGTCCACCTACCTCTGCCTTCCAAGTGCTGGGATTAAAGGCATGAGTTGGGCTGGTGAGATGGCTTAGCAGTTCAGGCACTTGCCTGTGAAGCCAAAAGACCTAGGTTCAATTCCCCAGGACCTGCATAAGCCACAGGTACAAAGTGGCTCATGCGTCTAGAGTTCGTTTACAGTTGCTGAAGGCCCTGGCATGCCCATTCTCTATTTGCCTCTTTCTCTATCTCTCTCAAACAAATAAAGTAAAAAGGTTTTAAATAAAAAGGTGCAAGAAGCTGGGACTACTTGCAAGAGACTTGAGATTAGGCCTGTTAAGACATTCCCCCATACTGGCTGGAGAGATGGCTTAGCGGTAAGCGCTTGCCTGTGAAGCCTAAGGACCCCGGTTCGAGGCTCAATTCCCCAGGACCCACGTTAGCCAGATGCACGAGGGGGCACACGCGTCTGGAGTTCATTTGCAGTGGCTGGAGGCCCTGGCGTGCCCATTCTCTCTTTCTCTCTCTGTCTCTCTCAAATAAATAAATGAAACAAAAAAAATTTAAAAAAAAAGACATTCCCCATAGAAAGAAGGGTATGGGGAAGGTCGTCAGACACTCACCTGAGGTCTCTGGCACCCCCTCTGCCAGTGAATGCAATGATGAAGGAGGTCTCATGGGGAGATGAAGTACACAGAGGGTAGAAGAACACAGGATGGTGAGCTCCAACTAAGCAGCTATGGGAACACGATCATCTATGCTGGGATGAGACTTCTCAATGTTATAACTATTTTGTTGCCTCTACAGGAATGTAGATAACCTCTTATCCTGCTCTGAATGTAACCCCAATAAACTCATTGGTTCATCAAAAAAAAAGTAAAAGTGTGAGTCGCCATACCTGGCTGCTTCCCCCCCCCCCCCCCTTGGAGGTAGGGTACCACTCTAGCCCAGGATCCATTGCTGTTTATGAATTAGGTTGGAGGTGTTTTTGAAGCAAGACTTCCAACCAGTGGCTTGGTTATGGCCTTGCACATGTATTTTTTTTCTCTGTGTATCTTTCTTTTGATGTCTTATCCTAACATATTGCCTGGGAGATGAACAGTCTGTTTCTTGTCATCTCAGTCCATTTGGAAATTTTAGGGAGGCTGGAGAAAAGATCTCTTGGATGTTGTGTCAGAAGCCAGCTGCCCTGTGAGGGGGTGCTACCTTCATGGTCTGGGTACCAGCCATTTGTTTATGTGGACTTTATGGCAAAAGACACCATTCTAAGTGTGTTAGCTTTTTAAGCTATTTTCTTTTATTTTTTTTGGTTTTTTGAGGTAGGGTGTTGCTCTAGCCCAGCCTGACCTGGAATTTAGTATGTAGTCTTAGGGTGGCCTTCAACTCACAGCAATCCTCCTACCTCTGCCTCCCAAGTGGTGGGATTAAAGGCATGCACTGCCATGCCTAGCTGAAGCAGTTTTCTTTTTTAAATTAAAAAAATTAATTTAATTATTAGACACACACACACACAGAGAATTGGCATGCCAGGGCCTCTAGGCACTGCAAACAAACTCCAGATGCATGTGCCACCTTGTGCATCTGACTCACGTGGGACCTGGAGAATCGAACCTGGATCCTTGGGCTTTGCAGGCAAGTGCCTTAACCCCTAAGCCATCCCTCCAGCCCATGAAGCTGTTTTCTTGATTACTCAACTTTTTAGGCATTTAACCATAAAATTTGCTACTTTAGCCACTGGACAGATATAGGAAAAGGGACTTATGGCAGTGGTCAGGGGTTCTGGAACAGGCTGCCTGAATGTTCTAGCTTCCTATCATATTGAGTTGTGATTCCATTAGGAATTTCTACAAGAAAGAAAGAAGTTGGTTTTAGCAACTGTCATTTCCTTGTCTGAGCCAGACACTACTTCTGAACTAAAACCAGGTTGGGACACTTGTGTGTGATACTCTTGAGGAGTGATACCGTGTATTTCATGTTCTTAGTGCTCTTGTCTGTAGAGTATCTAACATGACAAATTTGTCTTTGTTTGGCACTTCCTGACACAGCCATGTAGTTAGCCCTGGATGTCTATTAGGAGCTGTAGAGCTCTTTTTCAGAGAGTTACAGAAATTGTCTCATCTTGCTGGCCCTTGCATGTAAACACCTTTCTTTAAAGACAGGTAGCCCTTCTCCAGGTTGCCATCTGACATATTAGGGGCATATGAGAGGGGAGAAAGAGTGAAAATGACCATTGCACAGACATGAGCTCTGAATCCCATCAATTAAAAAATAATTCGCCCTATACTGGAGCTAGTCCACCTAGGTACCTTCAATATCTTGGAGCAAACCCCATCTTGACCTCTGAGGAGGGTGGGAATATGCTCTTAGCCCCTCTCTAACTTATTTGTATTTAAAAAAAAGCAAGTTGGGTGTCAAGCCATTGTTCTCAAGTGTTCATGGCTCTGAGGAATCACATGCAGAGAGGCAAAACTCAGTAGTGTGTGAGAAAGGAAGGGTTCTCTTTACCCAGGCCAAATATTCTGCAGTTAGTGCTAGCAGATGGTGGCTATGGAAAGTGGAATTATCTGCAGTGTTTGATGAGAAATCTGTGGGTGCTGTTACATGTTTCACCCATGAAAGCCTACAGCACTTATAAAGGCATAAAGATGTGAGATAGCATGATGTTCATGGGGGGGGGGGTAGTCATTAGTGGGGTTGCTCTTCAGAGATTGCCAGCCTGACATTTCCCTTTCCTAGCCCTTTCTACTATTACCTTGATGTGTCTATTATGTTGCATCGGTGGAACATAATGTGGGTTCATGAAAGAGGACTGAGTTGGGACTGTGAATCTGGTTGAGTATAATAAGCATGTGCACATATGCACACATCATTGGCAAGGCTTAACTTCCCATTGTGCGGGCTTCTCTGTTGTATGTGCATGAGGTAATGATCCTTTACATGGTATTTCCATAAGTTGGACTTGGATGGAGGTGCATTTTGTCACCTCATTTTGAGGTTGCTGGCCTCAAAATCTAGTTTTAGCATTTATGCTATTTTTAATCCACCATCATTTTAAATATTATCAGTGATGCCTTGTCTGTCTTTGTATTCTCCTTGAGAAAGAATCTCTGTAGGTCAGCTTTTGCAGGAAAAGAGGGCAACAGTATGAGGCTCCTGCAGGTTTGTTGGTGTCCTCCTTTCAGTTGGAGACAGGAGTCTTGGAGCTTTCTTAGCTATTGCAGAACGCAACGTCTTCTCCCTGCAGTGTTGTATTTATTTATTTATTTATTTATTTATTTATTTATTTATTTTTGGTTTTTCAAGGTAGGGTCTTGCTCTAGTCCAAGCTGGCCTGGAATTCACTATGTATCTCAGGCCGGGCTTGAACTCAGCAATCCTCCTACCTCTGCCTCCCAAGTGCTGGGATTAAAGCTTGCGCTTCCACACCCAGCTTATTTCTGGTTGTCTGAGGTCAGGTCCCACTCTAGCTCAGGTTGACCTGGAATTCACTGTGTAGTCTCAGGGTAGCCTCGAACTCCTGGTCATCCTCCTCTCTCTGCCTCCCAAGTGCTGGGATTAAAGGCGTGTACCACCATGCCCGGCTTTATTTTTTTACTATTTGGTTTTTTGAGGTAGGGTCTCTAAAATTCACTGTGTAGTCTCAGGGTGTCCTGGAACTCACAGTGATCCTCCTCCCTCAACCTCCCAAGTGCTGGGAGTAAAGGCATGTACTATACAACACTTGGCTTTCCCTGTGGTGTGGTGTGATGTTTTGTTTGTTTTGAGGTAGGGTCTTGCTCTAGCCCAGGCTGACCTGGAATTAACTATGTAGTCTCAGGCTGGCCTGGAACCCACAGTGATCCTCATACCTCAGACTCTCAAGTTCTGGGATTAAAGGTGTGCTGCACCATACTGGGCAGAGAAAGAGAGAGAATGGGTTCACCATTCTCCAGCCACTCCATACACATGCATTTTTGTGCATCTAGCTTAATGTGGGTACTGGGGAATCGAATTCTAGTTGTTAGGCTTCATGGGGCACGTGCTTTAACTGCTGAGCCAGCTCTCCAGCCCTTCTCCCTGTTTTTGTATTACAAATATAACTTAAGCCAAAACCTCACTGTTTATTCCTTCTCTCTGGCTACTGTTTTTTAAAAAATATTTTATTTTTATTTATTCACTTGAGAACACCAGAGAAAGAGGCAGATAGATAGATAGAGAGAGAATGGGCATGCCAGTGCCTCTGCTGCCACAAACAAACTCCAGATGTATGTGTCACCTTGTGCATCTGGCTTATGTGGGTCCTAGGGAATCGAATATGGGTCCTTTGGCTTTGCAGGCAAATGTCTTGACCACTAAGCCATCTCTTCAGCCCTAAATGCTTTATTTATTTTGCAAGCAGAGTGAGAGAGAGAGAGAGATAGACAGACAGAAAGAAAAGGTGTGCCAGAGCCTCTAGCCGCTACAGACAAATTCCATATTCATGTGTCGCTTTGTGCATCTGGTTTCTCTGTCTACTCTTTATATAATATAATTTATTTGAGAGAGAGAAAGACACAGGAAGAGAGAGAATGGGTGCCCCAGGGCCTTCAGCCACTACAAATAAGCTCCAAATGCATGCACCACCTTGTGCATCTGTCTTACGTGCATCCTGGAGAATCAAATTGCGGTCCTTTGGCTTTTCAGGCAAAGGCCTTGACCGCTAAGCCATTTCTCCAGCCCTCTGTCTGTTCTTAACATTTTGTTTATTTTTTTATTTATTTTTATTAAAGAAAGAGAGGCAAAGAGAGAAACAGAATGGGCATGCCAGGGTCTCCAGCCACTGCAAATGAATTCCAGATGCATGTGCCACCTTATGCATTTGGCTTGCGTGGGTACTTGGAAATTTTACCTGGGTTCTTTGGCTTCACAGGCAAGCACCTTAACCACGATGCCATCTCTGGAATTCATCATGTAGTCTTAGCGATTAAAGGCATGCACCACCACGCCCAGCCCATCTGGCTACACTTGATGAGAATATCAGGATTTCACTTAGAATTATCTGATTCCCTCCTCCCCCCACCCCAGGGAGGGTCTCGCTCTAGCCCAGGCTAACTGGAACTCACTTTGTAGCCCCAGACTGGTCTCACAGTGATCCTCCTACCTCAGCCTCCTGAGTTCTGGGATTAAACACCATCCACCACCATGCCTGGCTACTCAGTAATCTGAGGTGATTGACTAATTTTCCTCTAGGTGCTTCCAAGCAGGCAGACCTACTTTTCCCTTATTAGTTGTGACATCTGGAGAATATTTTGTGAATTTGATTTAGCAAGTGACCATGCTGAAGAGGTGGTTTGGGTCCCACAGCTGCAAGGCTGGTTCAGGCTTTGTGCAGTAGAGGAAATGTTGACTGAGAAGACATACAAGACAGGTGACTCTCTATCCTTGAGAGCAGCCTAAAGCAAACCAAAGTCTGGGCTCTAGAATAAGGAAATTTTCACTTCTGGCTTCTCTTTGCTGCTCTCTCTACTCTTCTGTCTCACTGTGTCTACTGAAAATAAAGTCACTGTAAGTAAAATAAGGTTGATGTTTAGTTTATTTTCTTTCCACTTTTCCCCACCAATATATGGGTTGGAACTTAAGGCTGTATATATGTTTTATTGGTAAGATTCTTTATTTATTTATTTGAGAGAGAGAGGGAGAATGGGGACACCAGGGCCTCCAGCCACTGCAAACGAACTCCAGATGCATGCACCACCTTGTGCATCTGGTTTATGTGAGTCCTGGGGAATTGAACCGAGGTCCTTTGGCTTTGCAGGCAAGTGCCTTAACCGCTAAGCCATCTCTCCAGCCCCATTGACAAGATTCTTGAAGGGTGAAATTGCTGTCTCAGCTCTAAGGTTAGCAGGGAAATCCTCTGCTGCTGTGTGAATTTGTCTTTTGAAAAGAGACCAGAGCTGGGAGTGCTGGGCATGCCTGTAATCTCAGCACTCTGGAGGCAGAAATAGGAGGATCACCATGAGGCCATCCTCCCTGAGACTACATAGTGATTCCAGGTCAGCCTGGGCTAGAGTGAGATCTTACCTTGAAAAAACAAAACAAACAAAAAACTAGACCAAAGAAAAGGCAGTCAAAAGTTGGAGTATGGAACTGTAGAGGTAAAATGCATTCTCAAGTAACCTTTGAGCTTTCAGAATTGATTGAGAGGAAGATACTGGCTGATCTTTGCACTTCCAGACTTGCCTTACTCCTGGTCACATGTTTTTAGGGGATGGAAGGTAGTCATTCAGGTGGTGTCCTGGAGAGTGAGGCAAGCTGTACACATAGGAGCCGCCTCCTGGTGGTAAACCTTAAAAATCTTAGTTCCCAGTACAGCAGATTTGAGGGCAGTAGGAAGACCCCTGTAAGCTCTCGGGAAATCTGTTCTCCTACAGCCCCAAAATGATGACCAAAACTGGTTGCCCAAGAAGTGCTAAATGACCCTAATTGCTTTCCCGAGTATCACTGTAGCATAGGGCCCATTCCCCCAGGACTGCAGCATTCCTATTGACTTTTCTCCCTGCAGGCTGACGGACTTCAAGGATGCAGCTGGTGCTCCTGGGAGTGTGTGGCACTTTATCTGAGGCAAACCATGTGGCCATGTGGCCATGATGTGGGTCCCTCATGGCCTCAGCAGGAACAGAGCACTGTAGTATTGGCCTCAGTCGAGGAAACAGCTTCAAGCAGAGAAGCCCCTCAGGCACAGTTCTTGTTCCATCGCCTCAGAAATCCTCAGAGGGCAAGGTCTGGTTTCAGGCCCATCAGCAAGTGAAGCCAATCTGGAAGCTGGAGAAAAAGCACGTGGGCACACTGTCAGCAGGATTGGGCACGGGTCTCTTAGGAGTCCGTACCCAGCCAGCTTATTTCTTTTGCCCCAGCACTTTATGTAGTTCTGGGACCACAGCTGTCATTACAGGCCACAACAACCCCTGTTACATACAGTCCCTCCCGGATTTGTTCAGCAATAGTCTGCTGTACCGCCGTACCAACGTCAAGCAAAAACCATACCAGCAGTTGGAGTCTTTCTGCTTGCGTTCAAGCCCATCACAACAAAGGCCTTGTTCTCTCCTTCAGAAGGCCCCCTTTGCCAGTGTCACTGCCAGTCAAGCCACTTCTTCCACTGTCTTCCCTGTTGCTCAGCCCATGGCCTCTTCACTTTCTGATCCATACCTCTCACTGGGAGCAGCTGGGGAAAACCCTCCAAGGAAGAACCTAACCGCTGCCATCTCAGGGAAGGTTACATCTCCACTGTCCTCTACTAAACCCATGCTGAACAACAATTCCTTCATGCGGCCAAATAGCACTAAAGTGCCTTTATCACAGGCCAGAGAGGGCCTAAAGCCAGTATCCTCCTGGCATCATTCAGGGGGTACTGGAGACTGTGTACCCCCGCCTGGTGATCATAAGGTGCCCAAAAGCATTGGCATTGTCCTAGATGATGCCACTGCTCATATCACCCCTCCTACCCCTAGCACCCTTGACATATCCACCACCAGTGTTGCCTCTTCCCAGCACAACCAGAATAACTTAACCTCGAGGGCAGAGCCACATCCCTGTGGCCTGGGTGACAACTCAGATTCCCAGACTCCTACCAAAGATGTTCGGTTTTCTGAGGCTGTAAGGAAGCTGACTGCAAAGATGCCTCGGCACGGCTACAAGTTTGAACAATCCTGTTTTGCGAAATCCCGCTTCCGATGGGGCCTTCTCAACAGAAGCAGGCCATGGAAACCTTCCCTGGTGGGCCAGCGGTTTCCTCAGGAGGACACTGGATCTGACATTGGGATCCTCCCTGCTGCCTCGAACACAGTGGGCTTGGACAGTACGGTTTTCTGTACCAAGAGGATCAGTATTCACCTCCTTGCCTCACATGCTCATAGGCTCAACCCTAATCCAACCTGTGGGTCTGTAATTGACCCTCAACCAAATGGGAAAGACAGGACTCCTGTTCCCTCTATCCCTGTCCAGGCCCCTGGTGTAGCTGAAGTGGCCACTCGTCTTTCTTCCATTCATCTTGACCAGGCTGGGAAGGAGTGTGATGAGGCCAAGGAGCTGAACTCATTTGCAGGGAATACTGGGTAAGTTGAAACGTTTTTAGTTTATTTAGAGTTGTATCATAGCTATACTGTAATTTGGTGACACTTGGCATCCTGTATCTCTGATGGTTTTTATTCTTTTAGCTATCCTAGAAATTTGGATTAAAAAATATATTTTATTTACTTATTTGAAAGGGAGAATGGGCATGCTAGGGCCTCTAGCCACTGCAAACGAACTCCAGATGCATGTGCCACCTTGTGCATCTTGCTTACATGGGTACTGGGGAATTGAACCTGGGTCCTTAGGCCTCACAGGCATGCTCCTTAACTGCTAAGCCATCTCTCCAGCCTGAAATTTGGATATTTACTTTAGGATCAGGATGGGAGACTATAATTTGGTAGCCAAACCCTACTTTGTTGTTTCTGTTTGTTTGTTTTTTCGAGGTAGGGTTTTACTCTAGCCCAGGCTGACCTGAAATTCACTCTGTAGTCTCAGGGTGGCCTCAAACTCATGGCGCTTCTACCTCTGCCTCCAAAGTGCTGGGATTAAAGGTGTTTGTCACCATGCCTGGCTTTGTTTGTTTGTTTTTGAAGTAGGGTCTCATTTTAGCCCAAGCTGACCTAGAACTCACTCTGTAGCCCTTGACTGGCCTCAATTTTTAAAAATTTTTATTATTATTTTTTTATTGACAACTTAAATAATTGTAACAATATCCAATGGTAATTCTCTCCCTCCTCCCACTTTCCCCTTTGAAACTCCACTCTCCATCATATCCTCCCTCCCCCAATCAGTCCCTCTTTTATTTTGAAGTCATGATCTTTTCCTCATATTATGATGGTCTTGTGTAGGTAGTGTCAGGCACTGTGAGGTCATGGATATCCAGGCTGTTTTGTGTCTAGAGGAGCACGTTGTAAGGAGTCCTACCCTTCCTTTGGCTCTTACGTTCTTTCTGCCACCTCTTCTGCAATGGACCCTGAGCCTTGGAAGATGTGATAGAGATATTTCAGTGCTGAGCACTCCTCTCAGCACCATGTGCCTTCTGAGTCACTGCCATCTGAAAAGAAAGTTCTGTAACCAAAAGTGAGAGAGAGTAGCATTAATATATGGGTGTGAACATTAAGAGAAGTGCTTACTGGGCAGTTTGATAAGCATAATATATACATTTAGCCAGACACCAGCAGACGTTACACCCCTAGGGCTCATGACTACCCCTGTAGTAGGTTTTCAGTATCAGGAATGTATTCCCTCCAATGGAGCGGGCCTCCAGTCCAATTAGAGGGCAGTTGGTTTCCACCATGATAGACGTGCCACTATTGCACCCATTGGCTTGTTTGGCCTGGCTGGCAAAATATAAGGCTTGCAGTGTCCACTGCTGAGTATCTTCACTGGTGATTTCTCTCTCTCCCATTGAACTGCATGCAGTGTGGCTTTTTCCAGCTTTCTGTCAGCTGGTCTACTTGGAGGAGGTTTTCAGCTCAGCTCCAGCAGGATTTCTCAGTGACCTTGCAGCCCAAGTATGTAGAGTCTTCAGTAATAGGGTCTTACCATCTATTCCTGGTAGGAAACCAAGGGCCTCAGCAATGGCCTGTAATGTTTTGGGGGTATTAGTGACCTCCCTGGCCAACAACTCACTGGAAGGTATCCCATCCCTGGCACTGAAAATTTTCTAGTAACAATCTATGACTTTTGAGTGTTCCATTGTCCAAAAAAGGAGGTTTTCTTGTGACTTATTTATATCTTCTTAGATTTTGATTAGCCCTCCCTCCACCTTTCCTTTATTCAGTCTCTTACCCTGACCTCACTTAGGCCTTTTCACCATTAAATCTGTTCTTCTACTTACATATATACAATACCATCCTATTAAGTCCCTCCCTTTTCTATTCCCATCATATCTCCTTTCTAGCTTACTGGCCTCTGCTACTGAGTTTTATTCCTACTCACATAGAAGTCCAATGTTGCAGTCAGATTCACATTGCTAGTAGAAATCACCCAACCAAGAGCAGCTTCTGGGAAAAAGAGGGTTATTTTGACTTACAGGCTCGAGGGGAAGCTCCACGATGGCAGGGGAAGACAATGGCATGAACAGAGGGTGGACATCATCCCCTGGCCAACATAAGGTGAATGATAGCAACAGGAGAGTGTGCCAAACAGTGGCAAGGGGAAACTGGCTATAACACCCATAAGCCTGCCCCCAACAATACACTCCTTTCAGGAGGCGTTAATTACCAAATCTCCATCAGCTGGGAATCTAGCATTCAGAACGCCTAAGTTTATGGGGGACACCTGAATCAAACCACCACATCCAATCATTTGTAGCTAGAATCCACATTTGAGAGAGATCATGTGAAGTTTGACTTTCTGGACCTGGGTTACCTCACTAAGTACAATACTTCCCAGATCCATCCATTTTCCTGCAAATTTTATAACTTCATTTTTCTTTACCGCTGAGTAGAACTCCATTGTGTAAATATGCCATATCTTCATTATCCACTCATCAGTTGCGGGACATCTAGGCTGGTTCCATTTCCTAGCTATTGTGAATAGAGCAGCAGTAAACATGGTTGAGCAAGTATCTCTAAGGTAGTGAGACGAGCCCTTAGGATATATCCTAGGAGTGCTATAGCTGGGTCATATGGTAGATCTATTTTTAGCTGTCTCAAGAACCTCCACAGATCTCAAACGTAGTGTTGTGGTGTTTTTGTTTTTGTTTTTGTTTTTGTTTTTGTTTTTGCTTTTTGAGGTAGGATCTCACTCTAGCCCAAGCTGACCTGGAATTCACTAGTCTCGGGGTGGCCTTGAACTGACGGCAATCCTCCTACTTCTGCCTCCCAAGTGCTGGGATTAAAGGCATGCACCACCACGCCTGGCTCAACCGTAGTTTTAATCTGCATTTCCCTGATGAGTAGAGAATAGAACTTTTTTTAGATGTTTACATGCCATCTGTATTTCTTCTTTTGAGAATTCTCTATTTAGTTCCATAGCCCATTTTTTAATTGGCTTGTTTTATTTCTTATTATTTAATATTTTGAGTTCTTGGTATATCCTAGATATTAATCCTCTATTAGATGTATAGCTGGCAAAGATTTTCTCCCATTCTGTAGGTTGCTTCTTTGCTCTATTCACAGTATCCTTTGCCATACAAAAGCTTTGTAATTTCATGAGGTCCCAGCGGTTAATCTGTGGTTTTATTGCCTGAGCAGTTGGGATTCTATTCAGAAAGTCTTTGCCAAGATCAGTATGTTGAAGGGTCTCCCCTACTTTTTCCTGTAGCAGTTTCAGAATTTCAGGTCTAATATTAAGGTCTTTGATCCATTTGGACTTAATTCTTGTGCATAGAGAGAGATAAGGATCTGTTTTTATCCTTCTACAGATACATATCCAGTTTACCCAGTACCATTTGCTGAAGAGGCTGTCTTTTCTCCAATGAGTATTTTTTGGCATTTTTGTCAAAGATCAGGTGGCTATAGCTACCCGGACTTATATCTGGGTCTTCTATTCTGTTCCATTGATCTACATGTCTGTTTTTGTGGACTGGCCTCAAATTTATCAGCCTCCTGAGTGTTGGGATTAAAGGTATGAGCCACAAACCCTATTTATTTTTATTTTTGGGGGGGTTTTTCAAGGTAGGGTCTAACTCTAGCCCAGGCTGACCTGGAATTCACTATGTAGTCTCAAGGTGGCCTCAAACTCACAGTGATCCTCCTACCTCAGCCTCCCTAGTACTGGGATTAAAGGCATGCACCACCACACTCAGCTACACAAACCCTATTTTTAAAAGAAATTCATTTGAGAGCTAGTGAGAGAGAGGGAGGCAGATATATGTAGAGAGAATGGGAATACCAGGACCTTTACCTGTTGCAAGTGAACTCCATATATATGTGCCATCTTGTACATCTGGCTTATGTGGGTCCTCTGGCTTTGTAGGCAAGTGCCTTAACCGCTAATAACCTCTCCAGCCCCAAACCCTACTTTAAAAAATATATTTTATTTATTTATTTGCAAACAGAGATTAGAAGAAAGAATGAGTGTTCCAGGGCTTTCAGCCACTGCAGTGAACTCCTGATTTATGTGACACTATACATCTGGCTTTATGTGGGTACTGGGGAATCAAACCCAGGTTGTTAGGCTGTGTAGGCAAGTGCCTTAATTACCAGGCCGTCTCTCCAGCCCCCAAACCCTGTTTATTTATTTATTTATTTGGGGGGGGGGTTGAGCATGCTGGGGCCTCCAGCCACTTCAAATGAACTCCAGATTCATGTGCCACTTTGTGCATCTGGCTTTATGTGGGTACTGGGGAATCGAACCCAAGTTGTTAGGCTCTGCAGACAAGCACCTTAATTGCCAAGCCATCTTTCCAGCCCCCAAACCCTACTCTTTAAATTAAATTAAATTAATTTCTTTGAGAGAGTGTGAGAGAATGGGTGCGCCAGGTCCTCCAGCCACTGCAAACATACTCCAGATGCATGTGCCACCTTGTGCATCTGGCTTACATGGGTACTGGGGAATTGAACCTGGATCCTTAGACTTTGCAGGCAAGCAACTTAACCGCTAAGCATCTCTCCAGCCCAAACCCTACTTTTGTAAATAAAGTTTTATTGGAATCCATCATTGTACATCTATTTGTGTGTGGCAGTGACTATCTGTCAGTCACTTTTTCTAGCCCAGGCTGACCTGGAATTCACTGTGTAGTCTCAAGGTGGCCTTGAACTCATGGCAATCCTCCTACCTCTGCCTCTCGAGTGCTGGGATTAAAGGCGTGTGCCACTACACCCACATCATTATTTTAAATACAATACCTATTGTTGCTTTCTTCTACAACAGTAGGGTTGAATAGTTATAACAGACGGAATGACCTGCAAAACTGAAAATATTTATTATCTGGTATCTTTAGAGAAAGAGTTTGGTAACCCTTGTTTTAGGTTATAACCAGGGGAGAAATAAAAATTCCAGACACCAGGTGTTGAGGTTTGTGACTTTTCTAATTACTTGAAACCAAACAGGTTCCTAAGTACTCTTGCTATGACAGCAGTTCAGAGCAAGGTCATGGTCATAACTGCATAACTGGTTCCCTCTCTTGGATCTTTTTGTTGTTGTTATTGTTTGTTTTTTGTCTTTTTTTTTTTTTTTTTTTTTGAGGTAGGATTTCACTCTAGTCCTGGCTGACCTGGAATTCTGGAATTCACTAGGTATTCTTAGGGTGTCCTCGAATTCACAGCAGTCCTCCTACCTCAGCTTCCCCAATGCCTGGTGCTGGGATTAAAGGCATACTCCGCCATGCCTGACAGCCATTTTTTTCTTTTAAGAGAAAGAGGGAGAGGGAGAGAATGGGTGCACCAGGGCCTCCAGCCACTGCAAACGAACTCCAGACACATGTGCCACCTTGTGCATTTGGCTTATGTGAGTCCTGGGGAATTGAACCTGGGTCCTTTGGCTTTGCAGGCAAGCAACTTAACTGCTAGACCATCACTCCAGGCCTTTCTTGTCCTTTTTACTTTTCTTAGACTTTGGTCTACCAAAGCCTTCTAATTTCCCAGTGAGCAGCCCAAGGATGTGTAGATTACCAGGTAGTTAGTGGGCTTTTATTTATTTTTGTATATTTTGTATTTTTGTATGTGAAGGACTTCAAGGAAAGTGGAACACATAGTGTGTCTATGCAGGTGTGTCTATGCAGATGGGGTATGTAAGGCTAAGAAACCATGGCTTGGCCTAAACTTTGAGGACCAGAGAAATAGGTTATGAGGTCCAGTCAAGGGATAGAAGATTGGTAAGGGTAAGAGACAATTACTAGGAGGTGATGAAGGAATGAGGCTCTAACTAACTTCTCTTATGGAATTGCTGGACTGGGGCATGACTCTTTTAGTTCAGCTACTAGCCAAGCAGACCAGACGGAGGCTGAAGATTCAGAAGAAGATCTGGTAGATGAAGATTGCTGCAGTCATGAGGAGGGTGAAGAGGAAGAGGGTGAGTAAGGAATGAAGGCTTCTGTCTGTGGAGTTGGTCATTACCCCTGGGGAAAGGAACTGACAGCTTCTGTTGGTCTTGACTCAAACATTACCACCTGCATTAATCATTTGCTCTGTGTGGTCCCAATGGGGAGCTTCTGGGGGGGGGGGGGAGACAGTCTGGTGTCACTAGTCCTTCTGTCCCACCAGTCTTGCCTCCTCTTTACTTCTTTGAGCTCAAGGAATACAGCACCAAGCGTTGGTGCTCATTATTACCCCAGAAGGGCTGAGCCCAAGATATTCCAGGAAGAGTGGTCTGGGCTGAGTGAGTGTGTGTGACAGCCTCTTCCAGCTGGAACTTCTCTGCTCTTCCCCCTCAGCAGACTCAGAGTGCTCCTTCTCAAGTGCCACCTGCCCCAGCGAGTCAGTGGAAAGGATCTCTAGGTAAGTGGGGCAGGTGTTCCTCTCTGTCTCTTAAGGTTGTAAAACCATTAACTCTACTGGCCCTGAAAATCTAACTTCACAGAATTTTTGTGTTTGTGAATACATATAGTTTTTGAACAGGGAGAAATGGAAGTACCTGTGCTATCTGGGCTTAAAAACAATACCATGTTTCTTAGGTTTCAGTTTGATTCAGATGATCCAAGAAATTGTTCAACTAGAAAGACAACTTTAAGAAGTTTTTTAAAAAGTGTGTAACCGCCAGGCGTGGTGGCGCACATCCTTAATCCCAGCACTTGAGGGCAGAGGTAGGAGGATCACCATGAGTCCAAGGCCACCCTGACACTACATAGTGAATTCCAGGTGAGCCTGAGCTAGAGTGGACCCTACTTTGGGAGAGAGAAAAAATGCCCTTTAGGTGAGCTGGGCATGGTGGCGCACACCTTTAATCCCAGCACTCAGGAAGCAGAGGTAGGAGGAGCACCATGAGTTTGAGGCCACCCTGAGACTACATAGTGAATTCCAGGTCAGCCTGAGACCCTACCTCGAAAAACCAAAAAAAAAAAAAAAAAAAAAAAAAGCCCTTTAGCTTCCTTCTGAGGATATATATGTATATATACTGTTTGCAAGCAAAGAGAGACAGAGAATGGGCACACCAGGGCCAGGGCATGGTGCTACTGCAAACGAACTCCAGATGCATATGCCACTTTGTGCATCTGGCTTTAAATGGGTACCGGGGAATTGAACCTGTATCGTTAGGGTTTGTAGGCAAATGCCTTTAATGCACTAAGGCATCTCTCCAGCCCAAGGTTAGTTTTATATTAGGAAATAAGACTGATGTTAATCCTAATAATAAGAAATTAAGGAGGTGAGGAGATCAAGTGCTTGCCACTCAAGCTGGCATGCCTGAGTTTGATCCCCAAGCCCTACATAAAATGTTGGATGCTGTGGTGGGCTTCTGTAAAATGTTATTGATTGTTTTTGGTGAAGTCTGAGTGATGCTCATTTTTTATATAGGGAACCAATAAAATCAGTTACTTTTTGTTTATTTTTGTGATACTGGGGATTGACCACAGGGACTCATACATGCTGGGCAAGAACTCTACCACTGAATTACACAACCATCCCAAATCAATCTCTTGACCTTAAGTCCTTGTGTAGAGCAGAAATTTTAAGTAAAGGCATGGAGCGGTAGGGCATGTCATGTTAAAGGCTTCTAGAACATGTGAAAGAATCATGTAAAGCACCTTTACGACTTGGAGTGGTGGCACATGCCTGTAATCTCAGCTCTCAGAAAGCTAAGGCAGGAGAAATTTGATGCCAGCTTTCACCGTATAATATAGCAAGACCCAGTCTTAAAGAAACAAAAAAATTGGGCTGGAGGGATGGCTTAGTGGTTAAGGCGTTTGCCTGCAAAGCTAAAGGACCCAGGTTTGATACCCCAGGACCCACGTTAGCCAGATGCACAAGGTGGCGCATGCATCCAGTTCATTTGCAGTGGTTGGAGGCCCTAGCGCACCCATTCTCTCTCTTTCTCTCTCTGCCTCCCTCTTTCTCTGTCAAATAAATAAATATATTAATAAAAAAAAAACAAAAAATTGAATATTTTTCACTATAATCTTGTTTGTTCCCACTTGATACTTCTAGCCTTACCTTAGAATGAACCTCTGTCTTCATTAATTAATTGTGTTTTTATTATGTATTAAAAAGAACTTCTCTAAAGTATTAAAAAATAGGCAAGCACCTTAACTGCTGAGCCATCTCTCCAGCCCCCTAAAATATAAAAAAAATAATTGAACTGAAATTACAAAAGAAACAAAACATAAGACTGGAAAATTAGTATTTTGGTTTTAGTACAAAAGTTGTTTTTTTTTTTTTTTTTTTAAGGTAGGGTTCCACTCTAGTCCAGGCTGACCTGGAATTCACTGTGTCATCTCAGGGTGGCTTCAAACTCATGGTGATCCTCCTATCTCTGCCTCCCAAGTGCTGGGATTAAAGGCATATGCCACCATGCCTGGCTTATTCTTATTTTTAATAAAATCCAGCCTTGTCTCTCAAGGCTTGCCCAACATATGGAGCATCCTTAGATGTAGCTGAGAAGAAAAGGAACTTTCTGTGACTTTGTTGTCATGGACAGGGGTGCCCACATCTCCTTAAATGTGATGGGGTCATAGCAGCTATGCCACATTGAGGGCCTCAAGCTAACAAAGTGAAGGCAGAGCTATGAGGGAAGTGAGAAAAATAGAACTGGGATTTCCTATGAAGGTGGACAGAAATCCTATCATAGGTACCCTGAGTCTGGTGCATGAATTGCCCTCTTAAGCTTATCTTCTCTTTCAGAAAACCAATCTGGTTTTGGCTCTAGGTACTAGATATTGCTCCATTCACTATGAGAAAGATACAAAACATGTAATTGTGTTTATATGTGGGCCTGCATCAGGAGAGCTACACAGCCATGTCTCTAGCATTACTGATACATAAGATAAAATTTATTAGTTGGGGGATATAGTTCAGTGTCATAGTGCTTGCCTAGCATGAGGCCCTAGGTTTGATCCTTAGCAGCACTAAAAAGAAAATAATAATAAAATAAAAAAGATAAATGTCAGTCATTTGTTCATTATTTAACTCCTACATGTTATATATTTTTTCCTATTGATGAGGCTAAAAATACAGTTTTCTAATAAAATAGAGATATATGATTTCCAAAGCAGTTTACATTTTTAATGCTGGCTAAATCAGAAATACTTTCAGATTGCCAAAAGATAGCCTAGAACGAACTCACTTTGTATACCAGGCTGGCCTTGAACTCATGGCTGGCCCATGAACTCATGGGGACTTGGACTTTATTTATTTACAAGGGGGAGGAGAGAATGAACACGAGAATGGGCATACCAATGCCTCTTACCATTGCAAATAAACTGTAGACACATGCCCCACCTTTTGCATCTGGCTTTATGTAGGCACTGGGGATTTGAACCCAGGTCATTAGGCTTTATAGACAAGTGCCTTAACTGCTGAGCCAGCTCTCCAGCCCCTCCTCCCCCCTCCCGTTTTGATTTTTTTGTTTTTTCTTTTCAAGGTAGGGTCTCACTCTAGTCCAGGCTGACCTGGAACTCATTCTGTAGCCCCATGCTGGCCTCAGACTCACAGTGATCCTCCTACCTCAGCCCAGTGCTGGGATTAAAGGCATGAGCCACTGTACATGTTTAATATTATTACTATGTTTTTGATTTTCCGAGTTAGGGTCTCACTCTAGCTCAGGCTGACCTGGAATTCACTATGTAGTCTCAGGGTGGCTTCAAACTCTCGGCAATCCTCCTACCTCTACCTCCAGAGTGCTGGGATTAAAGGTGTGCGTCACCACGTCCGGCTTTTTCTTGTTTTCTTGAGGTTGAGTCTCACTAGCCCAGGCTGACCTGGAATTTACTGTGTAGTTCCAGGCTGGACTCGAACTCACAGCAATACTCCTACCTCTGCCTGCTAATTGCTGGGATTAAAGGCCTGCACTGCCACGCCTGGCCTTTTCCCTTTTTGATCATTCATATCCTTTTTCTGTCCTGTCTCTTTGTTGTACAGCAGTCTTCTGCTTGTGTCCTCTGCTCATTTCCCTTTTTTAACTTGTTCAGAGACTTCTGCCTGTGGCTTATCACAGGACACATTGGAGATATAACACTATATGGATTCATCTGCTTTTCATAAACTCAGGGCTACAGCTTTCCCTTTCTCTCCTACATCTTTGTTTTTCATCACAGGAACTGTGTGGATCTAATGACCAAATCCCTTTCCAATCAGGACAAAGTTGTCCGGCCAGCCCTCATCTACAGTCTCTTCCCCAACGTGCCTCCTACCATCTATTTTGGTACTCGAGATGAGAGAGGTAAAGGTGATCACGTGACATGGCCTAGGGGTCCCTAGGAAAAGGGCGCTAGCTAACAGAAGGAGAGTAGGGTGGGAGAAGGCTTCTAGACTAGCTGTTGAAGATGTGGTAACACACTGTGCTTGCTTTCCACGTGGATGTAAGTCTACTAGAGGGACTTTCTTGTCCTTTTGTTGGCCCTTCTCACCCTTATGATCTTTGGCTCACCCTCTAACCTTATTTCTTTCCCCTCCAACCTTTCCTTCCTCTGTGCCTCATTCCTGCACAGCCCTCTCCCCGCAAAGTGTGCTCCCCAGAAGCCTACCTGGGCCCTGTGCCTTACCTCACCCAAAAACAACGGGCACCAGTGCCGTCTTTTTCATCTCACTACCATGCCTCTCCTGCTCTTTTCCATCTCCATTCCCCTCCCCCTCCCTTCCCCTGCCTTTCCCCAGTGGAGAAACTTCCTTGGGAACAGAGAAAGCTGCTCCGGTGGAAGATGAGCGCAGTGACCCCCAACATTGTCAAGCAGACCATTGGACGGTCCCACTTCAGAATCAGCAAGCGTGAGTCACTTGCCCTACTCTGAGCCTGTCCTCTTTGTCCACTAGATGGGCTTTGAGTAGGAGAACCTGGGGAACTCTATTATATGAGCACAGCAGTAGACCTTGTCTTGAAGAGGTTATAGCTCTGAAGCCCTAAGGGCTCAGCCTATTTCCAGATTAGGAGACAGAAAGCCATTGTTCTCTCTCTGGCCTCAGGGTCTTCTGAATGACAGCTCCATGGCAACTCTTCAGAGTCAACTCTGGAAGCTGTGCCTAGGTCCAGCGGTATTTATGGGGCCACTAGACCTCTCTGTGCCATGGCCTGAGCTGTTAGCAGGACTGACTTCCTGATTGCCTTCTGTAGGAAATGATGACTGGCTGGGCTGCTGGGGTCACCACATGAAGTCTCCTGGTTTCCGATCCATTCGAGAGCATCAGAAGGTAGGGGTCCTTTGTCCTTCCTGAGGAGTTAGCTGTTTCCCTGGACTTTGAACTAGGTCAGGAGGAAGGTGCTATTGGAATGCTGAGAGGCAGTGTGGGAAGAAGAGGATGGCCAAAGGAAAATGAGGAAGGCCAGGAGAGGAGTGTGGTAGAAGGCCCTGGTAGACCACACACCTCTTCATTTCCACTGCCATGTCTTTTGTGCAGCTTCTGCCTCTCGAAGATGTGTTTGTTTTTTAATTTTTTTTTAATTTTTACTTTTTCGAGAGAGACACAGAGAATTGGCGCACCAAGGCCTCAGCCACTGCAGTCGAACTCCAGACACTTCTGCCACCTAATGGTCATGTACGACCTTTAATGGGCATGTGCGACCTTGCACTTGCCTCACCTTTGTGCATCTGGCTTACATGGGGTCTGGAGAGTCAATAATGAGTCCTTTCGCTTCACAGGCAAACGCCTTAACCGCTAAACCATCTCTCCAGCCTGTTTTGGTTTTTTGAGGTAGAGTCTCACTGTAGCTCAGGCTGACCTGAAATTCACTACGTAGTCTCAGTGTGGCCTTGAACTCGTGGCGATCCTCCTACCTTTGCCTCCCAAGTGCTGGGATTAAAGGTATGTGCCACCACCATACCTGGCCTTCAAAGATGTGTTTTACTCCATGTCTTGAGAGACATTGTCTGGTTTCAGTTGTGTTTCCCATATATCCACTCACATTGACTCCACTCCTTGAATTGGATGTAGGTAAAGAGGATATTTGGGGTCTGGAGTGATGGCTCAGCAGTTAAGGTGCTTGCTTGCAAAGCCTGAGGACCCAGGTTTGATTCCCCAGAACCCATGCAAGCCAGATGCACAAGGGGATGTGTGTGTCTGGAGTTTGTTTGCAATGGCTAGAGACCCTGGTGTACCCATTCTGTTTCTCAAACAAATAAATAAAATATTTTTTAAAATAAAAAATAGGATATCTGGACTCATGTTGGAATGAATGAGTTCCTGTTTTCTGATTCCCTAAAGGCCTGATGCTTGTCTATCCCTGTTCTATACGTTGTCCTCTCTTTATCCCTTTTGTAGCTAAACCACTTTCCAGGCTCCTTCCAGATTGGGAGGAAGGACCGTCTGTGGAAGAACCTGTCTCGCATGCAGAGCCGCTTTGGCAAGAAGGAGTTTGGTTTCTTCCCACAGTCCTTTGTCCTCCCCCAAGATGCCAAGCTCCTGCGCAAAGCCTGGGAGAGCAGCAGCCGCCAAAAATGGATTGTGAAGCCAGTGAGTAGGGCAAAGCGGGTAAGAGATCATGGTCTGAGAGGGAACGAGAAAATGGCAGGCCTGAAGCAAATCTGTACTTCCATTTGACTCCTAGCCAGCATCAGCTCGAGGCATCGGCATCCAGGTTATTCACAAATGGAGTCAGCTCCCCAAGCGTAGGCCTCTTCTGGTACAGAGGTGAGCTTGTTTCTAGGCTGTATCCCTCTCCATCTTCCCATTTCCTCAGTCTCTAGGTACCCTTCCTAGAATATTCTCCTGTCTCTTGACCTAGCCAAAGACTTTCCATAGCCACCTGTTTTAGGGTCTTCTTGGGGACTGTTAGCTCTCACAATGGCTCAGATTACCACTGAGCCCCATATTATCTGACTGGATTTAAAACTGGCCTTTTCTCTATGTAGGTATCTACACAAACCCTACCTCATCAGTGGCAGCAAATTTGATCTGCGGATCTATGTTTACATCACTTCCTATGATCCTCTACGGATTTATCTCTTTTCAGATGGACTCGTCCGCTTTGCCAGTTGCAAGTATGTTATAGTGGTGAGGTGTCCCCTTGACAGTTTGGAGGATTTATTTTCCTCATAGGGAGTAAAAGTAGACACCAAACAGAAAAATAGCAGATATTTCAGGTGGTTTTTGTTAGCATGGGACAGTATAAAAGGTAATGGGAAATAAGGAGGTTCTCTACTTCCAGACCCTGATGAGGGTCTTCTACAGGACTGAGGTGGGCCATAGGAGATTAGCTTAGCTGTGCTCTTCTGGAACTCTGTCAACAGATGCAGTTCTCAAGCCTTTAAGAAACAGAGCAGATCTGGGCACTTGGCCTTCACTTCCTCAGGGCCTGGGGAAGTACTTGGCTCACTGTACATCTGCTCTCCATTTTACCTCTGCCATTCTTCTCACTTCCAGGTATTCCCCTTCCATGAAGAGTCTTAGCAACAAGTTCATGCACCTGACCAACTACAGTGTCAATAAAAAGAACACCGAGTACCAGGCTAACTCAGATGAGACAGCCTGCCAGGGCCACAAATGGTATGCCAGTCTGGACGAGTTAAAGGTTCAGGGCAATGGTTAGGGAGGATTAATGTAGACCTAGAAATTACATAGGCACTTGTAATGCAGACTTAGTCTGTATTAACCATAGTCCTCTCTTATTTCAAATTGTCAACAGAAGAAATATGAAGACAATATCTTTAGGCATGTTCTTTCCTTTTTTTTTTCTCTCTCCTCTTTTCACTCATTTCTAGGATATAACCCTAAATACTCCCTCCTCCTCCCCATATAGGGCACTGAAGGCTCTGTGGAGCTATCTGAGCCAGAAGGGAATCAATAGTGATGCTATCTGGGAGAAGATAAAGGATGTTATTGTTAAAACCATCATCTCGTGAGTTACACTACTGCTTCTTAAAAATTGAATTTATTTTAAAAAATCAAAACAATAAACTGATTAAATAAAATAAAATAACCAAAACAGTAAGATATATGTAAAACCAAAACAATGTTAAGAATCTTAAAGCAGTTTTTAAGGATGGACATATTTGTAAGTCATTATATGCCATGTTAACTATAATAAAATAACAAAGATCAAACTGTCACATAAAAAAAAATTGAATTTCTTTATTTATTTGCAAGGCGAGAGAGAAGGTATAGGTGCAACAGGGACTCCTGCCACTGCAAACAAATTCCAGACACATGCACCACAAAGGTGCATCTGGCTTTACATGAGTACTGGGGAATCCAACTCAGGCCATCAGGCTTTGAAAGCAAACGCTTTGCCATCTCTCCAGCCCCTACACTACTACTTTTGGTGTAGGGCATGCCTCTAAGACCCCTCTGCATTTTGTCATTGGCCTCACACTGCTGGGCACTAGGCGTTGACCATGCTAAGGATATGGAATAGGATGGAGTAGTTAGAGTTAAATTCTGCTCATTTGCTGAGCTTCACCCCAGAGGATGGCTCAGATGAGACAAATAAAACTCTCTTTTTGTAATATTTATCTATTTCTTGACAAGAAAAAGAAAGAGAAAATGAGAATGGGCACACCATGGCCTCGTGCCACTGTAGATAAACTTCAGACACACATGCCATATTGTGCATCTGGCATGGGCACTGGGGAAGTGAACCCAGGTCAGCAGGCCTTGTGCACAAGTGCCACTAATTGCTGAGTCATCTCTCCAGCCCTAGACACACCTCTTAAGAGCCACTTTAAAAAAATTATTTATTTATTTAATTTGGTTTTTTTCAAGGTAGTATCTTGCTCTAAGTCCATGCTAACCTGGAATTCACTATGTAGTCTCAGGGTGGCCTCAAACTCCCATGATGATCCTCCTGCCTCTGCCTCCCGAGTGCTAGGATTAAAGGCGTGCACCACTACGCCTGGCCAGTCTGTCTTTTATTTTGATGTCATCATTTTTTCCAGTTGCTATGATGGTCTGATGGTCTTGTGTAGTTAGTGTCAGGCACTTTGAGATTATGTATATCCAGGATTTTTTTTTTTTTAGGATGAGATGGCTAGAGTTGATTGCCTCATGTAGCCCAAGCTGGCCTTGAATTCTATGTAACCTGTCAAGTGTTGGGATTCCAGGTGTACACCAATACACCTGTCTCAGAAATTTTTTTTTTAAATATTTTATTTATTTATAAGCAGAGATACAGAGAGAGAGAGAGTGTGTGTGTGTGTGTGTCTGTGTGTGTCCTCTAGCCACTGCAAAGGAACCCCAGATGCATGCACCTTTCTGGCTTTACATGGGCACTGGGGAATCAAACCCGGGTTGGTAGGCTTTGCAGGCAAGTGCCTTAACTGCTGAGCCATCTCTCCAGCCCAAGATCTATTTTTAAGAGAAGTTGCTTCTGCTCTCCTAACGCTGGGCCATTCCATTGGGAGGTCTTTGTGAGGAGCTGGCTGAGTGTTTCCTTACCCCTGTGAGCAGGTCAGAACCCTATGTGAACAACTTGCTCAAGATCTATGTGCGACGGCCCTATAGCTGCCATGAGCTCTTTGGTTTTGACATCATGCTGGATGAGAACCTTAAGCCCTGGGTCCTGGAAGTCAACATTTCCCCAAGGTAAGTGGTATTTTCAGCTTACTCAAAGTCGAATCTTTCCTTCACTTTGCTTCTAGCAGATCAAGGTCATAGGCAATCTTACCAGCCTGAGTGAGAGGACTTATTGTGTGATAGGGCTCTCACGAGGGTGCTCATGCACTGAGGTTTTAGAATCCCTCTTGCCATAAAGAAGCCACAGAGTAATGGGGCATGCCCCGATTCAGATGTAGGGCCAGGAATCATTCTAGAGTGCTTGTTTGATCCTGTTTTGTGTTCTTTTCCTGAAGCCTCCACTCCAGTTCTCCCCTGGACATCAGCATCAAAGGCCAGATGATCCGTGACCTTCTGAACCTGGCGGGCTTTGTTCTGCCCAACATGGAGGGTATCATTTCCAGCTCCAACAATTCTAACAGCTCCAGCATCAGGTCTGCCTTTGAGCTTCCCTCCAGTTGAGCTGGTCACATGAGTGACCCATTGGATTCTGGGAGGGAATGTGTTCTGAACCTTCTCTCCTTCTTGATCTCCCTTGCAACTCAACTCTGCCTCTGTTGTCCTTCCACAATCACTGCCTCACCAGTGTCCCTGAAAGTAGGTGTGGTTACTTGCCTCCCTTGCTCAGAAATCTCCACTGGTCCTGGGAGTGAAAATTAAACTCTTTACTCTTGGTTAGTCCAGTCTTCTCTCCAAAGTGTGGTGCTTCCTGAGGGGATGGAAGTAATAGTTCGTCAGTCTCCAGGGTGGGTAAGGAAATACTATGATAGTCTTCTAATAACCTTATGGACTTAATATTAGTATTGTAGTATACAGATGAGGCTCCTAAAGAGTAACCATCCAGGGTTCTTCAACGAGAGTGGGAGGGTGGAATTAAAGCCCACTTTGCTGCTGATGCACACCTGTGACAGGTAGGAGGGTCACAAATTAAAGACTAGACTGGCCTACATAGTAAAAGTTGTTTAAAAAATATCCTGGGTCATTACCCCCTCCTGCCATTTTATGAGCAGGAGCTCTCTCTTTTTTTATTTATTTATTTATTTATTTTTTTCGAGATAGGGTCTCACTCTAGCCCAGGCTGACCTGGAATTCACTATGGAGTCTCAGGGTGGCCTCGAACTCACGGCGATCCTCCTACCTCTGCCTCCCGAGTGCTGGGATTAAAGGCGTGCGCCACCACGCCCGGTTTCTCTCTCTTTTTTTTTTTTTTTTTTTTTTCGAGGTAGGGTTTCACTCTAGTCCAGGGTGATCTGGAATTAACTATGTAGTCTCAGGGTGGCCTTGAACTCACAGTGATCCTCCTACCTCTGCCTCCCGAGTGCTGGGATTAAAGGCGTGTGCCACCACGCCCGGCTCTCTTGGGCAGTAGCTCTTTATACTGTCTCCTTTTTCTCTGTCTCTCTTTTTAAATATTTTTTTTCTTTTATTTATTTGACAGAGAAAGAGGGAGAGAGAGAGAGAGAGAGAGAATGGGCGCATCAGGGCCTCTAGCCACTGCATATGAACTCCAGACACATGCGCCCCCTTGTGCATCTGTCTAACGTGGGTCCTGGGGAATTGAACCTGAGTCCTTTTGGCTTTGCAGGAAAATGCCTTAACTGCTAAGCCATCCCTCCACCCTCCCTCTCTTTCTCTCTATCTCTTTTTTGGTTTTTCAAGGTAGGGTCTCACTGTAGCCCAAACTGACCTGGAATTCACTATGTAGGCTTAGGCTGGTCTAGAACTCACAGTGATCCTCCTACTTCTGCCTCCTGAGTGCTGGGATTAAAGGCATGCACCACCACGTCCAACATCCTTTTTCCTTCTCTTTAACTAATAAAGTCAATCTAAATCTTAAAAAAAAAAAAAAAAAGATCCTGCTTTGCTTAGTGGCAAACTTTCTTTGTCCACTAAATACTTTGTGTACTTATATTTGACTCTGTCCTGCAGTAACTGACAGTTTAATTATTCTGCCTGCCAGACCTTAAGTTCCTTGGCACAGGGTCTGCTTTCCATTCATCTTTGTACCTCTCTCAACAGTGATCTTAGCCAGGTGTGGTGGCTCATGCCTATAATCCCAGCACTGGGGAGCCTGAGGCAGGAGTATTGCCATGAGTTCAAGATGAACTTGGGCAACATAGTGAGTTCCAAGCCAGCCTGAGCTATAGAGTAAGATACTGTTTTTTGTTTTTTTTTCTCAAAACAATAACAAAAACAAAACAGTGATTATAGTAACGTGGATGATGAAACTGAGGTATCAGGCTAGGTCACTTGCCCAAGGTCTCACGAAAGCTGGGTGTGCAGTAAGTTTTCTCTAAATTAAACTAAACTGAAGTGTTAAGTGATCAGGCTTATTCCAGCCTCTTCTTTTTTTCTTTTTAAATATTTTATTATTTATTTATTTACTTGACAGAAAGAGAATGGGCGCACCAGGGCCTCCAGCCACTGCAAACAAACTCCAGATGCATGCACCCATTGTGCAGCTAGCTAACATGGGTCCTAGGGAATTGAACCTGGGTCCTTTGGCTTTGCAGGCAAACGTCTTAACCACTAAGCCATCCCTCCAGCCCCCAGGTTCCTCTTTTTCTCTCTCTCTTTTTTTTTGGGGGGGGTCAAATTTAGGTGCATTGCCTCTTTCAGTTCCATGGTACTTGGTGGATGACTGTTAGGCATGCTGCTTGAGTGGAATGTATTTTAGTAATGAACATCTTCCATATGCCTTATTCAACTCTTGGGAAGGAATCTTCCTAGGCTTGAACCTCTCTCTGTGTCTTCTCAGTACGGGAGGCTGCTGACTTGCCCTTTGCTTTTTGTCTATGCCCTGACTTAGCCTGCCTGGTTCTCCCAGGGACAAATGTCGGATGACTCCAGAGCATTTCACTGCACAGAAAATGAAGAAAACTTATTACTTGGCCCAGAAATATCCTGACCAGGTAGGGGATTGGTCTCTCTCTGTTGCCAACATTAAGTTTCAGTGATCTGACATTATAGACCCCAGGGAAGACAGCTTCCATCTGCCTAGAGCAGGATTTCTCACCAAGAAATGGGCTCCTGTGATGTACAGCAGTTTGTTGTCATGTACATTGTAGAAGAGTGGGTGTTTGTTATAACTGTGCTCTTGGCATAGGGCTGCAGTGGCCTATTCTTGTAGAGCTTTACCCTTAGGACTTCTTTCCCTGAGAGGCACAGGGAGACCTGGGAGGCTGACCTCAGAGAGATGTGGCTTTAGAATATGGGAGTGTTAACTATAAGACATATCCGAGTTGCTGGGTCCCCAAACTCAACTCTATCCACCACACCACTTCACCTCAGCCCCACTGGTTACCCAGATCTAGCCAAGAGCATCTTTCTCTACTAGCTGAGGTCGGTGGGCTTAGGAAGAGATGAGATACAGAGCTGACCCACCAAATGACATTGATGGTCCCCTGAGAGTTCTGGAACCCTAGGACCCCAGGGCTGTACTTCCTGTCCCCTTGCTGTTTGATTCTCTTTATCTCTGGCTTAACACTGTCCATATCCTCTTTCTCTGGTTGTAGGAATTCTATGCATCTGTGCTAGATGTCCTGACACCAGATGATGTTCGGGTTTTGGTCGAGATGGAGGATGAGTTTTCTCGTCGTGGTCAATTTGAAAGAATTTTTCCTTCTCGAATCTCTACTCGCTATCTCCGCTTTTTTGAGCAGCCACGATATTTCAACATTCTTACCACCCAGTGGGAACAGAAGTACCATGGCAACAAGCTCAAAGGTGATATGCCCCCTTGGCCTATAGGAGCTATGTTTAGTGAGACATTACATTAAATTAAATCCATTAGATCAAGGGATGGGCTCCTCTGGAAAGTAAATGAGCCACTTGATTCCTCCCTATTAAGTCCCAATCCCTGCTCATCTTATCCTAGGAGTAGATCTGCTTCGGAGTTGGTGCCACAAAGGGTTCCACATGGGAATCATCTCTGATTCTGCTCCATTGGTGAGTAATGTCAGGGCAGGGGCACAGCTTCTTCTCTGGCTCCTGCCTCCTTTGTCTTAAAAGTATAGTAGCCCATGAGCTGGAGAAATGGCTTAGTGTTTAAGGCACTTGCCTGCGAAGCCAAAGGACCCAGGTTCGATTTTCCAGAACCCACGTAAGCCAGATGCACAAGGGGTCGCATGCATCTGGAGTTTGTTTGCAGCAGCTGGAGGCCCTGGTGTGCCCATTTGTTCTCCCCCCCCCCCCCCACCTATTTCTCTCTCTCAAATAAATAAAGAAAAATAAAATATTTTAAAAAGTATAGTAGTCCTACCCCCCCCCTAGTCAAATAAATAAATAAATATTTAAAGAAAACAAACAAAAAAGTGTAGTAATGTGGAGACCTAGAGAAATGGCCTGGTGGTTAAAGATACTTGCTTGCAGCAAGGCCTGACAGCCTGGGTTCAATTCCCAAGTAAGTATGTAAAGCTAGATGCAGAGTGCTGCAGCATCTGGAGTTCAGTTGCAGTAGTGGTTGGCCCTGGCACTTCCATTTCTCTCTCTGCTTGCAAATAAATAATAATTAAAAAATATTTTTTAAAGTACAGCAGCTGAGGGTGGTGGCTCATGCATTTAATCCAATCACTCAGGAGGCAGAGGTAGGAGGATCACTCCAGCCTGGGCTGGACTAGAGCAAGATCCTACCTCGTAAAACAAACAAACAAAGTGCAGCAGCATGGGGGCTAGAAAGAGGGCTCAGTGGTTAAGAGCATTTCCTGTGCAAGCATGTGAGCTTGAGGGGTCCTGAGATACTGCTCAAGTTTGATCCCTGGGATCCACATAAATAGCTGAGCACTGCCACCCTAGTCTGTAATCCTAGTCCCATAGGGGAGCAGAGGCCCCCAAATCACTGGAGCTTGGGAAAAATCAGCAACTCTGAGATCAGTAAAAGACTGGTTCAAATAAGAATGGACAGAAGAGCAATGGAATGGGATACCAACATTCCACTCCTTCCACCACAGGTGAACACATTAGGCACTGCATGGACCTACACATGTACGTATATGCACGTGTACACTAGTGCAGTCAAGTTCACATTGCTGACAGAAAACACCTGACTGAGAGCATCTTATGGGGAACAAAAGTTTATTTTATCTTACAGACTCAAGGGGAAACTCCATGATGGTAGGGTAAAAAAATAGCATGAGCAGAAGGTGGACATCACCTCCTGGCCAACGTCAGATGGACAACAGCACCATGAGAGTGTGCCAAGCTCTGGCAAGAGGAAGCTGGTTATAACACCCATAATCCCATCCCCAACAATACACAGTCTCTGGGAAGCTGTAATTCCCAGATCTCTATCAGTTGGGAATCTAGCATTCAGAATACCTAAGTTTGTGAGGGACACCTGAATCAAACCACCACACACAAGCCAAAAAAAAAAGGCATGGATTGAGTTGCAGGTACCCAGTTTTTCTCCTCTCCTCCCCCCTAGACCCTGCCTCTATGTCTTGTGACCCTTTCTTTTCAAGGATTAAAAAATACTCCGTTGGAGCTGGAGAGATGGCTTAGAGGTTAAGGCACTTGCCTGCAAAGTCTAAGGACATATGTTCGACTCCCCAGATCCCACATAAGCCAGACACACAAGGTGATGCATACGCAGGGTCATACATGCGCACAAGGTGGCATATGTGTCTGGAGTTCAATTACAGTGGCTGGTGGCTCTGGCACACCTATTCTCTTTCTCTATCTCATAAAAAAAAAAAAAAATCAATCAAAAAAACTACTCTGGCCAGGCATGGTGGTGCACGCCTTTAATCCCAGCACTCAGGAGGCAGAGGTAGGAGGATCGCCATGAGTTCGAGGCCACCCTGAGACTACATAGTGAATTCCAGGTCAGCCTGAGCCAGAGTGAGACCCTACCTCTAAAAACAAAACAAACAAACAAACAAACAAAAACTACTCTGTTTCCTTAACTTCTGTCTGTTTCAAGAGAGAACCAAGACTTACTCAAGGCATGACCCCATCCTTAGTAGAGTAGGGCAGGTTCAAGCCCTCGGATTATGCCGAGGCAGGGTCCCAAGACTCTGAACTCTGGCTGGCCTCAGCCTGGGTCTTGTGCCCCATCTTTTCTTGTATTTTTTTTTCTTTTTTCTTTTTTTTTTTGTTTTTTTGAGGTAGGGTCTCACTCTAGCCAAGACTGACCTGGAATTCATTATGTAGTCTCAGGGTGGCCTCGAACTCACGATGATCCTCCTACCTCTGCCTCCCAAGTGCTGGGATCAAAGGCATGCACCACCACGCCTAGCCCTTGTATTTTCTTTCAAGGTAGGGTCTTGCCCTAACCCAGGCTGACCTGGAATTCACTGTGGAGTCTCAGGGTATCCTTGAACTCAAGGCAATCCTCCTACCTTTGCTTCCCAAGTGCTGGGATTAAAGGCGTGTGCCACCATGCCTGGCTACAGAGAGAATGTACTAGGGCCCCTAACTGCTGCAAATGGACTTCAGATACATGTGCCACTTGGTGCATCTAGCTTTACATGGGTACTAGGGAATGGAACTCGGGTCATTAGGTTTTGCAGCCAAGTGTCTTAACCACTGAGCCATCTCTCCAACCCTTACTTCTTTTGTTCCTAGTGGTCTCTGCCAACAGCGCTTCTGACTGCCTCAAAGAGTAATATGACACCCAATGCCTTCAGCAAGCCAGAGCCCAGCAAGCTGGGGTGAGTACTATCCTTTCTGATCCCAGACTAACAGTAAAAGAAACAGTCTGCAATTGGGAGTTGATAGGAATCATAATATGCACATCATCTTCCTGGTGGCTCTGGGGTGCTCAGCCCAGGGTAATTTGTAGAAGCAGCCACTTTCAGCTGTGCCTGCTGGCTATGGGAATTCCTGAGGCCTCTTACCTTCACCCACATTCACACTTGCACTTGAACTCTTACCCCTTTATATAAATAAATCACATGGCTGCTCCTATGTCCATATCAGTTTTGGCTTGCAACGCTATAGTGCTGTCATTGTCTGCCTCAAACTGTGGGAGTGGACTACAGGTTGGTCTCAGTTGCAATTCTTTTTTCCTTTCAGAAAGCACAGCTCTTCCGAGGGAAACCTGCTACCCTCTGAAGATGGGGCCACACCCAAGCTCAAGAAGAGTGAAGCCAGCCTTTCCCCTCTCCCTAGGAAGCCTTCTTCCTTAAAGGACACTGAAGACACCAGCAAAGAGCCCAACATCTCCACCCAGGTGTTACCTGAGATCAAGTACTCCGGGCAGACTTTGAGATTTTCTGTTTCCTCTACATCCCAGTTACCAGTGACTCCTTCCTGTTTGCTGTGAGCATGACTGGCCTCCTACCCAGGAGCATCAGTATCTGCTACCTCACAGGAACTGGCCTGCTGACCAGCCTGAACCTCCTCCACCTTGCCCCTCATCAGAGCTTTTTTTTTTTTTTTTTTTTTTGAGGTGATTCTTTTGTAGATATAGGCATCTGGAGGGCTGGAGGGTTGGTGGTGATGGGAAGATGATGAGGAAAGTTCACCCTCTGTCACCTGTCTGCCTGATACTTTCTATCTCAGTAGAGGAGCCAGTGATAGCCAAGTAGCCTTATAAAGTAGGGTTTGGTTTCTACTCTCGGAGAGCCATGTGTGGTTTGTTTGAAGCCCTGCTGCAGCGCTTAAGTTGTGGCTAAAGAGGAGATGATGATATGCTGAGCAGACTTGGGCCAGAAGTTTCTGGTCCTGTGATTGAGTGAGATTCCTTGAAGGTCCTTATTGTCTTAGGTTGTCTGTCCCCTACTCCTCCCTCTTTCACCCCGCGCCCCCCATCCTGAAAAGCCACTTTTAGAAGCCTTCAGATTTCCTCATAGAAGAGCAAGGGGCCATGATATGCTGAGCCCATTTCCTTTCACCTCTCCATACCATTTCTCCCTTCATATTTCCACCCAGCCCTAGGTCTTGCTGTTCCAATTTCACATCACTGCTTATCCAGCCTTCTAGAGACTTTTTTTCTCATGGCTATTCAGCTGTTGGGTTTCTTTGAGTCTGTGAACTTGGTGAATTTCCCATGGCTCCAAGTGAACGATCCTAGTTGCTGTTGTCTAGGTCTGTGTATGAAAGGACCCAGTCCAGAGGACGTCTCATGGTGAAGCAGGATCCAGTGACTTGGCAGGTGGATTTCATTAGTCACTATTGGTTGCAGAACAGGCTTCCAGCTTCACCTCTGATTAAGCTCATACTCAGCTGTATCTACTATCTACCTCCTTTCTAGATTCAGTAAACACTGAGTGATTCAGAGATCTCCAAGGACACGGGCATCTGACCCAGGAATGCTGCTTCTCTCCTGGCTGTAGGAAAAAATAGCTTAGGGAAGAATTCCAAGGTGGGAGAGTTTGGGTCAGAAGGGTTGTTTTCACTTAAACTGTGGTGTCCCCAGTGCTTACCACTTCTCCAGGCCCTGTAGTCTCTTTAAGTTTTTCAAGCCGCAGGACACACAAGAAGCCATTGGGCCCTTTGTCTGATAGACAGGGTTTGCCCTTTGCACACCAAGCAGGAAGCTCAGCTACTTAGTCATACCCTGGTCTTTACTGTCATCATTCCTCTGGGCTTTGGACAGATTTCCTCTCCTTCATGGCTCCTGGAGTCCTATGGCCAGTTGGCATGGAGCCCTGCAAAGATCAGAGCCTGACTGAGTTCAAGGCCACAGAGTAGGTGGATGTGCTGGCCAGTCCTAAGGCCGTGTTGACAGTTGTGAAGAAAGGTTGGGGGCGGTACCTACTGCTGAACAATAAAGACTTCAAAGGCGGTTCACTGTGAGAGAGTCCTTGGCAGTCTAGGAAAATACAGTCTGTCAGCAGCGTAAACTCTCTTCTGCTCCTTGACAAAGTATTCTGGTGCACATGTAATAAGGGACAAAGCAGTCGTCCTAAGTGAAAATGAACCCAAGCTTAGCCTCATTGTGGCTGGTGCAAGTCTTAGTGGGTGGAAATCTGGTTAATTCACTTCAGTGCCTCAGCCCCTATTACACAATCATCTTTCCATACCCTTAACTGGAGGGAGGGGCTTAAGAAGTGATGAAATGCAATGTTCCTAGTACTTTAAAACACATTTATAAATAGACTTTGTTGTTTTGCTTTGTGTTTTGAGATAAGGTCTTATTATGTAACCCAGACTGGCCTCGCACTCATGTTCCCTCCTTGCCTGGGATTAGGGGTGTGTACTACCATGCTTGGCTACACATAGTATGTTACATCACATTTGAGTGTGCTAAGAGTACTTTGTGAGAGAAAGGTGTGGGGCTTATGTATCACATTGACCTTTCATTCCCAAGAGAAAGCAGAATCCTGCTAGGTTATTTAGCATACATATGTAAGCATTGAGTAGTCAACAATACATGTAATTCAGTTAAATAGGGAATTTTTTTAAAAGCAATGATAGGGGCTGGAGAGATGGCTTAGTGGTTAAAGTGTTTGCTTGCAAAGCCAAAGGATCCCAGTTCAACTCCCCAGGACCCCTGTAAGCCAGATGCACAAGGGGGTGCACGCGTCTTGGAGTTCGTTTGCAGTGGCTGGAGGCCCTGGCATTCCCATCCTCTCTCTTTCTCTCTGCCTCTCTCTCTCTCAAATAAATAAATAAATAATATATATTTTTAAATTAACAATAGAGCCGGGCATGGTGGCACACTCCTTTAATCCCAGCACTCAGGTGGCAGAGGTAGGAGGATCACTGTGAGTTCGAGGCCAGCCTGAGATTGCATAATGAATTCCAGGTCAGCCTGGGCTAGAGTGAGACCCTACCTTGAACTCCCCCCCACCCAAAAGAAGAAGTAATGATACTCATTTTTTTTAAACTTGGAAGTATAATTGAATACATATTTGTCATAATATGTCATATGTTTTTCCAGATTGATAGCTTTCCAGCCCCTGTTTGGAGGATAGGAAGCAAGTGCTTCTGAGAGAAGGAATGAGATACAGGGTGGTTTGGGAGCTACAGAGTAAGGACTTGATGGGAAGACTGTCCACTGTTCCCTTTTACTTCAGTTCCACTGGACTGATTAGAAACCTAGTTTCTCCTGGGCATGGTAGTGCATGTCATTAATCCCAGCACTTGAGGGGTAGAGATAGGAGAATTGCTATGAGGTCGAGGCCACTCTGAAACTACATAGTGAATTTCAGGTCAATCTGGGATAGAGTGAGACCCTACCTCAAAAAAAAAAAAAAAAAAAACCTAGGTTTTTTTTTTTTTTTTTTTTTTTTTTTTTCTCGAGGCAGGGTTTTGCTCTAGCCCAGGCTGACATGGAATTCCCTATGTCGTCTCAGGGTGGCCTTGAACTCACTGTAATCCTCCTACCTCTGTCTCGCAGGTGCTGGGATTAAAGGCATACGCCACCATGCCTGGCTCTAGTTTTTTAGTAAAAGAGAAGGAAAAATAGTGTAGTTTCAGAAGCTAATCTTGGCTACAAACCCCAGTGCTGCCTTGTGGTATACCTTGGGTATGCCATCTAACATTTTCAAAGTCTCTGTTTTTGTTTTTTTTTTTTTTTTTTGGTTAGTTTTTTTTTTTTTTTTTTTTTTTTTTTGAGTTAGGGTCTTGCTCTAGCCCAGACTGACCTGGAATTCACTATGTAGTTTCAGTCTGGCCTCGACCTCATGCAATCCTCCTACCTCTGCCTCCTGAGTGCTGGGATTAAAAGCTTGCGCCACAGGCTGGAGGGATGGCTTAGCAATTAAGGCCTTTGCCTGCAAAGCCAAAGCATCCAGGTTTATTTCCCCAGGACCCACGTTAGCCAGATGCACAAGAGGGCGCATGCATGTGGAGTTCTTTTGCAGTGGTTGGAGGCCCTGGCGTGTCCATTCTCTCTCTGTCTCCCTTTTTCTCTGTTAAATAAATAAAAATATAATATTCTTTTTTTAAAAAAGCACCACCACGCCCGACCAAAATCTGTTTTTTTTTTTGTGATGTGAATATAATGCCTACATTGCGAGATTATGAAAATATAAGGCAAGCATAAATGTACATAGAACACAAAGAATCCTCCTGTTGATTGGCTATTAAAGCTTTGTTAATGGCAAATGTAAAAAAGCTGAAGAGAGATAGCTACAGGGATATTTCCAAAGTCAAGAGGCCAGAACAGTCTAGGTAGCTCAGTCTCTAACCTCTTTGACCTAGCACACAAACATGGTTTTGATTGTTCTTTTAATAACACTGCAGTGGGAATTTAAGTCTTGGGTTAAGTACTTCATGGAATGCAAGCTCTGTAGAGAAGGGAGCACAATAAGCCTTAGAAATAGGTCTGTGAAGTTTGATTCTCCCAAGATCTTTGGTTGGCTCTGAGAAGAGATGGAGACAGATGGGAGCAGGAGTCAGGTGACTGCCAAGGGACAGTGTTGTAGGCCCAGGATCAGGGTGGCAGGCTGCTTTGCTGAGAGTGACTTTTCATCACCACAGCCAAAGAACATTCTATTAAAATATTTTACTTATTTGAGAAAGAGAATGAGAGAGAGAATGGGTGCAACAGGGTATCCAGCCACTGTGAAAGAACTCCAGATACATGCACCACCTTATGCATCTGGCTTACATGGGTACTGGGGAATCAAACCTGCATAAAGACATTCTTTTTTTATTTTAGTTTACAACGTCCATAATTATAGACAATAAACCATGGTAATCCCTCCCCCCACTTTCCCCTTTGAAACTCCACTCTCCATCATACTCCTTCCCCCTCTCAATCAGTCTGTCTTTTATTTTTAATGTCATGATCTTTTCCTCCTATTATGATCTTGTGTAGGTAGTGTCAGGCACTGTGAGGTCATGGATGTCCAGGCTATTTTGTGTCTGGAGGAGGACATTGTAAGGAGTCCTACCCTTCCTTTGGTTCTTACATTCTTTCCACCACCTCTTCCACAATGGACCCTGAGCCTTGGAAGGTGTGATGGAGATATTTCAGTGCTGAGCTTTCAAAGGTGTGATAGAGATGTTTCAGTGCTGAGCACTCGTATGTCACTTCTTCTCAACACTATGGTGCCTTCTGAGTCATCCCAAGGTCACTGCCCTCTGAATAGAGAATCTTCTCTAAGCAAAAGTGAGAGTACCATTAATATATGGGTATGAAGCTTAAGAGAAGTGCTTACTGGGCAGTTTGCTGAGCACAGTATATACATTTAGCCAGATACCAGCAGACATTACACCTCTAGGGCTCATGGCTTTCCCTGTCATAGGTTTTCAGGATCAGGCATGTATTCCCTCCCGTGGCATGGGCCTCCAGTCCAATTAGAGAGCACTTGGTTTCCCCCATAACATACATATCACCATGACCCATTGTATCATTTGGCCCTGCTGGCCAAATTTAAGGCTTGCAGTGTCTACTGTTGAGTATCTCCACTGATGATTTCTCTCTCCCATGGAACTGCATGCAGTGTAGCTTTTTCCAGTTGGTCTACATGGAGGAGGTTTTTACCTCTGCTCTAGCAGGATTTCTCAGTGACCTTGCCCAAGTGTGTGGAGTCTTCAGCAATAGGGTCTTACCACCTATTCCTGGTGGGAAACCAAGAGCCTTGGCAATGGATTGTAATGTTTTGGGGGGCATCAGGGACCTCCTTGGCCAACAACTCACTTGGAAGTTATCCCATCCCTGGCAATGAAAATTTTCTGGCTATGGCTTCTGGGTGTGCCATTGGCAAAGACATTCTTGGTGGCCTTCTGGGGCAGTCTAGCACTGCTGAGGGCCAATGAAGGGGCCTGATAGTGGTACTTAGCCCTGTCCACTTCCCTCTATTGAACTGGTTATGCACATAAGGCAATCAGACAAGGCAGCCTGAGGACCTCCCTCTTGGATTCCTCTTGTTTGGTCCTTAAGACTTTCCCCTCTGACTCCTGCTCCAATATCCTGTCTGCTTTGGGCTTAGAAACGGTAATGGTTTTTAGAGCTGTGTGGCTGGGCCAGGCATAGTGGTGCACACCTTTAATCCCAGCACTCAGGAGGCAGAGGTAGGTAGGTGGATCGCTGTGAGTTTGAGGCCAGCCTGAGACTACGTAGTGAATTCCAGGTTATCCTGGGCTAGAAAGGAAAACCCTACCTCAAAAAAAAAAAAAAAAAAAAAAAACCAGAAAAAAAAAAAAGAAAGGAAAAAAAAAGAGCTGTGTGGCAAAGAGAGCTACATCTTCCCACTTGGGATTTCTACTCAGCATCCCCAGCAACTCTTGTTGATCATTCATTCCCCTGTAGCAGTTTGCCTGCTCCCCAGTGCCCAGAGCTCTGTGCAGGCTTGTTTGATGTTTCCCTTCACCAGCTTTGGATGAGTGAAAAGCAGCCCCAGTCTTCCGTTGGTCTTAGCAGATTTCTTATGTAGGTGGAAATATTACCAGTGGGGTGGCACTCAAGACTCATTTATTTGTATGCTGGGCATACAAATCCCAGCACTCAGGAGGCAGAGATAGGAGGGTTGCTGTTAGTTCAAGGAGAGCCTGAGACTACATAGTGAATTCCAAGTCAGCCTGGGCTAGAGTGAGAACCTGCCTCAAAAAAACCCAAAAATAAATAAATAAACAAGGGGGCTAGAGAGATGACTTAGTGGTTAAGGTGCTTGCAAAGCCTCAGGACCCAGGTTCGACTTCCCAGAACCCACATAAGCCAGATGCACATGGTGGCACATATGTCTGAAGTTTGTAGTGGCTAGAGGCCCTGGCACACCCATTCCCTCTCTGTCTTGCCTCTCTCTCTCTAATAAATAAATGAAAATAAAATATTAAAAAAATAAAAAAAAATCATCATTTGTGCAATTGACTTACAGGGTTATTTTCTTTCTCTAAATTTTAGTTAGTAACCTGGGATACCAAAGTCTATCTAGAGGTAGTTGGAGGGACTGATTGTAAACACACCTAAGAAAGTGCCTCATATATAGTGCATATTTAAAATGGACTCTAAAAGAGACCAAAAACCCCACCAAAACCATTTCCTCCTTGAAGTAACAGTGAGAAAATGCCATGGTGACACAGTCCCGTTAGAGCAGCATGTTGTGTTCCAGAACTGTGGTAAAGAAGTCCTTGGGGTAGGTGCTGTGTTGGTGCCTGTCTTGCCTGTGGACTCATGCAGCCAGACCAAAATGAACTTAGACCTATGATGGTTGTGTATGTACTGGACATGAACAGACTTATTTTCTTGTCAGTATTTGTCCACAATTCAATTATTTACATACTATTTATATAGTACTGGGTGGGGAAAGGAATCTAGACCTGACAAAATAAAGAGGACGTAGTAGGTTATACACAGTGGACACTGCACCATTTTATACACAGGGCTTATATGCATCAGTGAATTTGATGTCTGAGAAGTCCTGGAACCAACTCCCCACAGATAATTGAGGAACAACTGTACCTTGATTCTATCTAGGAGATTAAAGCTGAGGGTTTACTGAAGGTAACTAGATTAGTCATCAGAGAGGGCCAACTGAAACTCTGAGATACCACTTACGCTGTAACAGACCCAGACTGAATGTGGGGTCCCTGGAACTCGATTGCCGCTTGTTGGCCAGGGAAAATGCATAGGGCTGTTGGAAAACAGCTTGGCCATTTCCTGCAAAGTGAAACACTCAGTGTACTGCCAAGCAATTCCATTCTTGCAAGCAGATGTTCATTGCTGCTTTGTTCAGAGCTATAAACAGTCACAAAGCCTTGGCAACAGCCCATATGTCCAGCAATCAATGGACAGACAAATGTGAAACATCTGTTCAATGGGTACTACACTTAAAAAAAGGAAACACCAGGAGGCAGGGTTGGAGCGATGGCTCAGCAGTTAAGGCACGTGCCTAAAAAGCCTATTGGCCAGGGTTTGATTCCCCAGTATCCACATAAAGCCAGCTGCACAAAGTGAGGCCTGAATCTGGAGTTTGTTTGCAGCAGTTGTATGCCCAATTTCTTTCTCATTCTCTCTCTCTCGCTCTGTGTGCACACGTGTGTGCATGCAAATAAAAAAGAAAAACCAATTTGTACAAAACCCACAATACACGATCCATATTCCCCAATGAGGAGGGTCCCTGTGGAGGGGGGAGGACAGGGAGGAGGCTAACTATGGAAACAACATGACTGTATACACTGTACATAACTAATAAAAAAATAAAAAACAAAAAAGTATAAACAAATAAAAATGAAAAGGGGGCTAGAGAGATGGCTTAGCAGTTACTTGCCTGCAAAGCCTAAGAACCCATGTTCAACTCCCTGAGTGCCACGTAAGCCAGACGTATAAGATGACAAATGCAAGATCACACATGCACACAAGGTGGTCCATGCATCTGGAGTTTGATTGTGGTAGCTGGAGGCCCTGGCATGCCAATTCTGTCTCTCACTCTTTGTCTCACTCATAAGAAAATTAAAAAAAAAAAAAAAAAAGAGCCCAGGTATGGTAGTACACACCTTTAATCCCAGCACTCTGGAGGTGGTGGTATGGTAGAAAAGAAGCTAAAAGTTGAACTGATTCACTGAGTTACTGTAAGAGTTAATTGTTGAGGAGCTAAACTTTGTTGGCAGATGGAAAATTCCCCGAGAGAACTGTTCAGAAAGGGCCCAGAGAACGATAAGAAGGAAAGACAGTTTAGAATAAAACAAAGTATTCATTATCATCTGATTCAGTGAAAATTTTTTGCATCTCTTTTTTAATTAATTAATTTATTTTGGGTTTTCGAGGGTCTCACTCTAGCCCAGGCTGACCTGGAATGCATTGTGTAGTCTTAAGGGTGGCCTCGAACTCATGGTGATCCTCTGCCTCCCAAGTGCTGGGATTAAAGGCATGCACCACCATGCCTGGTTAATTTATTTTTCTATTGCCAACTTCCATAATTGTAGACAACCTATGGTAATTCTCTCCCTCCCCCCACTTTCACCTTTGCAACTCCACTCTCCATCATAGCCCTTCCCCCTCTCAGTCAGTCCTCTTTTATTTTGTTGTCATGATCTTTTCCTCCTATTATGATCTTGTGTAGGTAGTGTCAGGCACTGTGAGGTCATGGATATCCAGGCCATTTTGTGTCTGGAGGAGCACATTGTAAGGAGTCCTATCCTTCCTCTGGCTCTTACATTCTTTCCGCCACCTCTTCCACAATGGACCCTGAGCCTTTGAAGGTGTGTTAGAGATGTTTCAGTGATGAGCACTCCTCTGTCACTTCTCAGCACTATGGTGCCTTCTGAGTCATCCCAAGGTCACTTCCATCTGATAAAAGAAGCTTCTCTAACCAAAAATGAGAGTAGCATTAATATATGGGTATGAACATTAAGAGAAGTGCTTACTGGGCAGTTTGGTGAGAGTAGTATATAAATTTAACCAGACACCAGCAGATGTTACACCCCTAGGGCTCATGAATACCCCTGTTGTAAGTTTTCAGTATCAGGGATACAAACCCTCCCATGGAGCAGGCCTCCAGTCAAATTTGAGAGCAGTTGGTTACCCCCATAACAGACATGACACTATTGCACCCGTTGGCTCATTTGGCCTGGCTGGCCAAATTTAAGGCTTGCAGTGTCCACTGTTGAGGATCTTCACTGGTGATTTCTCTCTCTCCCATTGAACTACATGCAGAATGGCTTCTCCCAGCTTTCTGTCAGCTGGTCTACATGGAGGAGGTTATCAGCTCAGTTCCAGCAGGATTTCTCAGTGGCCTTGCAGCCCAAGTATGTGGAGTCTTCAGCAATAGGGTTCTACAGTCTATTCCTGGTGGGAAACCAAGGACCTCGGCAATGGCCTGTAATGTTTTGGGGGCATCAGGGATCTCCCTGGTCAACAACTCATTGTAAGGTATCCTATCCCTGGCACTGAAAATTTTCTAGTAACAATCTATGGCTTCTGAGTGTTCCATTGTCTAAAAAAGTAGGTTTCCATATGACTGTTTTTTATATCCTCTTATATATATTTTTTGTTCATTTTTTTTTCTTTTGTTGTTGTTGTTTTTTCGAGGTAGGGTTTCACTCTAGTTCAGGCTGACCTGGAATTCACTCTGTATTCTCAGTGTGACCTCAAACTCTCGGCAATCCTCCTACCTTTGCTTCCCAAGTGCAGGGGTTAAAGACGTGCCACCACACCCAGCCCTCTTAGATTTTGATTATCCCTCCCTCCTCCTTTCCTTTACTCAGTCTCTTCCCCTGACCTCACTTAGGCCTTTCCATCCCCATTAATCTGTCCTTCTACTTACATATATACAATACTATCCTATTAATCCCCTCCCTCCTTTTCTATTTCCTTTATATCCCCTTTCTAGCTTACTGTCCTCTGCTACTGAGTTTTATTTCAACTCACATAGAAGTCCAAACGTTTGTAGCTAGGATCCACATATGAGAGAGGACATGTGATGTTTGGCTTTCTGGGCCTGGGTTACCTCACTAAGTATAATCTTTTTCAGATCCATCCATTTTCCTGAAAATTTCATAACTTCATTTTTCTTTACTGCTGCATAGAATTCCATTGTGTAAATGTGCCATATCTTCATTATCCACTCATCATTTGAGGGACATCTAGGCTGGTTCCATTTCCTAGCTATTGTGAATAGAGCGGCAATAAACATGGTTGAATAGGCATCTCTAAGGTAGTTAGACAAGTCCTTAGGTTTTGCCTAGGAGTGGCATAGCTGGGTCATATGGTAGATCTATTTTTAACTGTCTCAGGAACCTCCACACTGATTTCCACAATGGCTAGACCAGATTGTATTCCCACTAACAGTGTAGAAGGGTTCTTTTTCCACATCCTCACCCACATTTATGGTCATTTGTTTTTGTGATGGTAGCCATTCTGACAGGAGTGAGATGGAATCTCAACGTAGTTTGTTTGTTTTTATTTATTTATTTGAGAGTGACAGACAGAGAAAGAGGCAGGCAGAAAGAGAGAGAGAGAATGGGTGTGCCAGGGCCTCCAGCCACTGCAAATGAACTCCAGACGCGTGCGCCCCCTTGTGCATCTGGCTAACGTGGGTCCTGAGGAATCCAGCCTTGAACTGGGATCCTTAGGCTTCATAGGCAAGCGCTTAACCGCTAAGCCATCTCTCCAGCTCCTCAATGTAGTTTTAATTGGTGCTTCCCTGATGACTAGGGATGTAGAACATTTTTTCAGATGTTTATATACCATCTGTATTTCTTCTTTTAAGAATTCCCAATTTAGTTCTATAGCCCATTTTTTTTAATTGGGTTGTTTGATTTCTTATTATTTAGTTTTTTTTAGTTCTTTGCATATCCTGGATATTAATCCTCTATCAGATGTATAGTTGGTAAAGATTTTCTCCCATTCTGTAGGTTGCCTCTTTGCTCTATTCACCGTGTCCTCTGCTGTACAAAAGCGTTGTAATTTCATGAGTTCCCAGTGGTTGATCAGTGGTTTTATTTCCTGAGCAACTGGGGTTCTATTCAGAAAGTCTTTGCCAATAGCAATATGTTGAAGGGTTCCCCTACTTTTCCTTCTAGCAGTTTCAGCGTTTCAGGTGTGATATTAAGGTCTTTGATCCATTTGGACTTAATTCTTGTGCGTGGAGAGAGAGAAGGGTCTATTTTCATCCTTCTGCAGATACATATCCAGTTTTCCCAGCACTGTTTGCTGAAGACGCTGTCTTTTCTCCAATGAGTATTTTTGGCATTTTTTGTTGAAAGTCAGGTGGCTGTAGCTACCTGGACTTATATCTGGATCCTCTATTCTGTTCCATTGATCTACATATCTGTTTTTGTGCCAGTACCATGCTGTTTTTGTTATTATGAATGGCTCTGTAATATAAGTTAAAATCAGGTATGGTGATACCACCAGCCTTATTTTTGTTGGTCAGAATTGTTTTAGATATCTGAGGGTTTTTGTGCTTCCACATGAATTTTAGGATTGTTTTCTTATTTTTATTTTTTCTATTTCTGTGAGGAATGCCATTGGAATTTTGATGGGGGGATTTCATTAAATGTGTAGATTGCTTTTGGTAAGATTGCCATTTTCACAATATTGACTCTTCCAATCCAAGAACAAGGGATGTCTTTTCATTCCCTAGTATCTTCTGCGGTTTCTGTCTTAAAGTTTTCATTGTAGAGATCCTTCACTTCATTGGTTAGGTTTATTTCTTCAGAGCATTTACAAAATGTATTACATTTATTGATTTGTGTATGTTGAACCATCCCCGCATCTCTAGGATAAAACCTACTTGGTGGGAGTGAATGACCTTTCTGATATATTCTTACATTCTATTTGCCAATATTTTATTGAGAATTTTTGCATCTATGTTTATGAGGGAGATTGTTCTGTAATTTTCTTTCTTTCTTTTTACTTGAAAGTTTCACAGTTTATTTATGTACAGTGAGCTAGCATGATCTTTCACTGGATGGATGGTCTTGGAGTAATCCATTCCAGAAGGTTGCTTAGGCCAACTTTATGAAGCCGACGTCCTTTGGTACTGGCAGAAACACGGCCGGCACATGTTCAGGGTGACGCTGGCTTCATAGAAGGAGTTTGGTAGGATTCCTTCCTTTTCTACTTTATGGAAAAGTTTGAGAAGCATTGGTGTTAGTTCTCCCATGAAGATCTGGTAAAATTCACCAGTGATAGAACCACTTCTGGTACCACAAGGCCTGGAAGTGTCCTGGAGAGACTGCTGGTCTTTAGTCCACACTGGAAAGCAGCAAGCAGCACCAGCAGCCAGGTGGGAGGGGAGGAGGATACTTGTCTTCCCAGAGCTTCTTTAGATAAAGCCCACTGCCCCTCTGGGAGGGGCCCCTGAACAATCTGGGGAAAGGGCTCACCCTGGGGGAAGGATTCCACCTTTAGTTACTCCTTCCTGGAAGCAACCTCAGAGACCCAGTTATGAGGAATGTCTGTGGATTCCTAGACAGATCAAGTTGACACAAACTTAACCATCACAGTAGGATTCCTTCCTTTTCTACTTTATGGAAAAGTCTGAGAAGCATTGGTGTTAGTTTTTTCATGAAGGTCTGATAAAAATTCACCAGTGAAGGCCACTCTGAGACTACATAGTGAATTCCAAGTCAGCCTGGGCTAGAGTGAGATCCTACCTCAAAAAACAAAACAACAACAACAACAACAAAAATTCACCAGTGAATCCATCTGGTCCGGGACTTTTTTTAGTTGGTGAATTTTTGATAACTGCTTAGATCTCCATACTTGATATAGGTCTATTTAAGTGGTTAATTTCATCTTGATTTAATTTAGGTAGGTCATATAAAGCAACTTAGTAGAGTATATGTTCTTATAGTATGTCCTTATGATTTTTTTTTTTTTTGGTTTTTCAAGGTAGGGTCTTGCTCTAGCCCAGGCTGACCTGGAATTCATTATGAAGTCTCAGGGTGGCCTCGAACTCATGGCAATCCTCCTACCTTTGCCTCCCAAATGCTGGGATTAAAGACGTGTGCCACCACGCCTGGCTGTCCTTATGATTTTTTAAATTTCTCTGGTATCTGTTGTAATGATGCCTTTTTCTTCTCTAATTTTTGTCTCTTCTGTCTTTCTTTTGGTCATATTTGCTAAGGGCTTATCAGTGTTTATCCTTTCAAAGAACCAACTCTTTGTTTTATTGATTCATTTTTTTGGTTTCTATTTCATTAATTTCTGCCCTAATCTTTATTATTTCTTCCCGTTTACTGATTTTAAGTTTGCCTTGTTCTTCTTTTTCCCAGGCCTTAAGGTGAAGCATTAAGTTGTTTACTAGTGATCTATCTTTCTAATTTATTTTTTTTCTTTTTTTTTTTTTCGGTTTTTTGAGGTAGGGTCTCACTCTAGCTCAGGCTGACCTGGAATTCACTATGTTGTCTCATGGTGGCCTCAAACTCTCGGAGATTCTCCTACTTCTGTCTCACAAGTGCTAGGATTAAAGGTGTGCGCCACCATGCCTGGCTCTAATTTCTTTCTTTCTTTTTTTTTTTTTTTTTTAAAAAAACACCAAAAAGATTTATTTAGATTAACAGTTTCTTTGAGAAATGGCAAAAGAAAATCTAGGACACACACAGTTACCCACCCACCCCCACAAACTAAGATCATCTAAAAGGAGGAGGGAAAATTATCTCCGTTTCTGGAAGATGTTTCCACGCCCCATTCCACGTCCTCTTCCTCTGGCAGCCACTTGGGCCTTCAGGATAGCAGCTTTTCCACGGCCAGCCCCCGAGCCTTGGTTTTTATTTTTCATGCTCTTTAACATGGGCGCATTTTTCAACATGTCAGGTAAAATCAGAAAGCGGATCTTGCTGCCACGGATGTACACTTGCTCCAGCTGTGCCACTCGGCCGTCTCTGTACGTGACTGTGATGTTGGACATCTGGCAGTTCATGTTGTCCTCCGCTTCAATGAGCTTCCCCCGATACACCTCACCAGTGCTCGTCTCACACGTCACTATGTGGCCCTCAGCCTCGTGTCTTAATGTAGGCACTTAAAGCTATAAATTTCCCTTTTAGGGCTGCCTTCATTGTGTCCCAGAGGTTTGGGTATGTTGTGTTCTCATTATCATTTGATTCATGAATTTTTTTATTTCCTTCTTGATTCTTCATTGACCCATTCATTTAATAGATTATTGTTTAGTTTCCATGATTTTGTGTCTGCTCTGTAGCTTTTCTTGCTATTGATTGGAAGTTTAATTCCATTGTGATCAGATAGAGTGCAAGGAATTATTTCAGTTTTCCTGTATTTGTTAAGATTTTCTCTGTGTCCTAATATATGGTCTATTTTAGAGAATGTTCCATGTGCTGCTGAAAAGAATGTGTATTCTGTAGCATTTGGGTAAAATGTTCTATAGATATCTGTTAGGTACATTTGTTCTATGACCTCACTTAATCCAGATGTGTCTCTGTTTATTTTTTGTCAGGATGACCTATCAATTAATGAGAGTGGGGTATTGAAGTCACCCACTACCACTGCGTTTGGTGTTATCTGTGACCTTAGTTCTAATAGCGTTTGTTTGATGAAGTTGGGAGCCCCCATGTTAGGTGCATATATGTTTAGGATTGTAATGTCCTCCTATTGGAGTGTGCCTTTAATCAACATAAAGTGACCTTCCTTATCTTTCCTATCTTATGTTGGTCTGAAGTCTGCCTTGTCAGATATTAGGATAGGAACCCCTGCTTGTCTTCTAGGCCCATTTGTTTGAAACACTGTTTTCCAACCTTTCACCCTAAGATAGTGTCCATCTTTTGTGGAAAGGTGAGCTTCTTGGAAGCAACAAATTGAAGGAGCCCCTGATTTTTGTTGTTGTTTTGTTTTGAGGTAGGGTTTCACTCTAGCCCAGGCTGACCTGGAATTTACTGTCATCTCTCAGGGTGGCCTCAAACTCATAATGATCGTCCTACCTCTGACTCTCGAGTGCTGCAATTAAAGCCATGTGCCACCACTTCTGCTAGGATCCTGCTTTTTAACCCAGTCTGCAAACCTATGTCTTTTGGTTGGGGCGTTGAGGCTGTTGATATTAAGAGTTATTATTGAAATGTGTGTATTTATTTCTGCACCTCTGGGGAGCCGCTAGCCAGAAACTGTGAGTCTCTGGCCACCTAAATGAGGGGGAGACTAAAAATGCCCCAGCCAAGCCCTGAACCTAGGCGCTTGGCTGGAAAGATTTTTTTCAACAGGCCTGGGTCCCAACCACATGCCTTCTCCCTCCTATGGAGCTGAGGCCCGTGGCTGTGGCAGCTGGGTGCAGGAGGTAAGCATGCTGTCTCCCAGGAAATAGAGACACAATGGGAAAGACGTGCCTGATGGTGCTCACTAACTGCTGGGTTTTTCTGTTAAAATGCTCTATGACAAATCTATCTTTACCAGTTATTCATACAGGTATTATAAAAAGTAAAATGAGCTAGGCCTGATGGCACAGGCCTGTTATCCTAGCTACTTAGGAAGCTGAGACAGGAGGATCTCCAACTCAAGGTTCCAATGTGACAGCTTGACCTCACATTTAAAAACCATGTGACTTTTAAAGTGCTTGGTAAAAATAAGTACATAATTTTAATTTGAAGTGTATCTGATATTTTCTCTTTTGTTTAGGCTTTAAGCAAATATGATGTTTATAGGCACTTTTTGGTTTTTTTATTAAGCCAAAGAGTCCAACAGATCTCTCCTAAAGTTTTTGTTGGCATTTGAATAAAAGCATTTTCAAATGTGTTAGCATCATTGATAAAGATTATACCCAAAATGGTTGTCATGTTTTGCCTGTGTTCATAGACTTAACTAAAAAGTCTATTTCATGGAGTTTATTAATAGGAGATATCTCAAATCAATGGGTTATATAAAATCTGTAGGTAGCTGGAGAGATGGCTTAGTGGTTAAGATGCTTTGACTCCCCAGAACCCACATAAGCCAGATGTACATGGTGGCACATGCTTCTGGAGTTTCCTTGCAGTGGCTAGAGGCCCCGTGTGCCCATTCTCCGTCTCTCAAATACATACCTAAATAAATAAAATATTTTTAAAAACCTCCTTTAATCCAAGCACTCGGGAGGCAGAGGTAGGAGGATTGCCATGAGTTCAAGGCCACCCTGAGGCTACATAATGAATTCCAGGTCAGCCTGAGCTAGAGTGAGACCCTACCTTGAAAAAACAAAACAAAACAAAAAAAACAAAACAAAAAAAAAACTATAGGTATATATACTGATATTATAAAACAAGTCTAGTTGTCATGTAGAGATTTTTGGTAACATAAATACCAAGGAAGTTGTAAGTTTTCCTGCCAAGGCTGTTTCTCTACAAATTTCCAACAGTAAGATGATTAACTCTTTGAAGCTAGACTCCTTGCTTCTTTGTCAGTAGGTAATAAAATTAAATCTATTTGGTGTAGTTTTTCTTAATAATCTTATTTAAAAAATGGTTAATTACGGGTTGAGATGAGATGATGAAGGCACTGGGAAGGAAGTTTTCAACATAGAATGATTGTTGAAAATGTTTTTTTTGAGTGGAACTTAGATCAGAATGTTAATGTATGTGGATGAAGGTGTGTGTATGTGGAAAGGATGTAAGAAATCTAAAAAGGCCCAATTTTGCTTAAAGTTAATTTCCTTTTGTAAGGAACAAAAGCTAATTTTCAGGCTAAACAGATAAATCTGAAGGAGGGCAGAGTTAGGTGACTGGACCCCTGAAGGTTAAAAGGACAGGACAGGTTGCACTTGCCAGAAATCCAAGATGATCTGACTTCTTATCTTTTGCCTAGCTCTTTATAACTGTTTTTCCAGTCAGGACCCCTCCTGAGAGGGAGGTCTTTCATAGGATTGAAACACTGTGGTTGGTCAAGTTTAGCCCCCTGAACTGGTGCCAGAGCCAATCTCTTCCTGAGACAGGCCTTAGCCCTAACCAACCAGCTGGCCCTCTGGTTCACCTGGACCAAAAGAGAGCCCACCGCCCTAAGTTATAAATACCTTTGCATAGAGAAGCATCTCTTTTCAGATGGCAATGACCTTGGGATGACTCAAAAGGCACCATAGTGCAGAGAAGATGTGACAGAAGAGTGCTCAGCACTGAAATATCCCTATCACACCTTCCAAGGCTCAGGGTCCATTGCAGAAGAGGTGGCAGAAAGAATGTAAGAGCCAAAGGAAGGGCAGGCCTCCTTACAACATGCTCCTCCAGATACAAAATGGCCTGGATATCCATAACCTCATAGTGCCTGACACTACCTACATAAGACTATCATAGTAGGAGGAAAAGATCATGACATGAAAATAAAAGAGAAGCTGATTGAGAAGGGGAAGAAGTATGATGGAGAGTGGAGTTTCAAAGGGGAAAGTGGGGTGAGGTAGGGAATTACCATGAGTTATTATCTATAATTATGAAGATTGTCAATAAAAAAAGTAAATTAAAAAATACATAAATAAATACCTTTGCAAGGGGAGGGCAGTCTCTGGCTCTCTGATCACTTGGGAACTTCCAGCAGTAGGTGAATTTTTCCTTCAGTTGGGCCTGTGCTGGCTCAGGCCTAGGCCCTAGCCCAGGCCCAGCCAGGAGGGCCCCTAGCCCTTACTCTCCACATGGGTTCTTTATCCCCTCCACTTCCCCACATGGCAGGAGCTCCTTGAACTTGCTTTTTTCTCTTTTCTTTCCGTGTTTTTCCCCCTGATCCATGTCTGGTCACATGGACTTCTGGGCTCCACGTGGTGTACTTCTCCCCACTTTATCTCCCCTTACTCCCCAGCCTTCCCACTTCTGCACTCCTTTGTAAAATCTGAATAAAATGTGTATTTAAAAAATCATTCTCTTGCCAGGCGTGGTGGCACACGCCTTTAATCCCAGCACTTGGGAGACAGAGGTAGGAGGATTGCTGTGAGTTCAAAGCCACCCTGAGACAATATAGTGAATTCCAGGTCAGCCTGAGCTAGAGTGAAACCCTACCTCAAAAAAAAGAAAAAAAAATCATTCCTTGAATCTGGAGTTGTCAATTCTTTGGTTAGTTTGCAGATATTAACTCAGGGCTTGGGGTTCCAGGAAGCACCCCAGAACCCCAATTTCCCCATTATAATACCATACCTAAAATTAAAGATTTTTCAACTGTTTACAAACTTTTAAGGATGCTATAAATTTTTTATATAGGGACACAGACTTAATGTAAATTCATCTTACATTAGACACAGGTGATGTCCTATGTTTGGTGGGTCACAAAGTCATAAGCACAGATATAATTCACACTCTTTGGAGGTCTAACCATGTTAGACATAGACAAGACCCTATCACCTTGTGTATTGCAAATGGGTAAAATAAATTTCCTAGGTGAAAACAGACAACTTGAGAATAGGATAAGGAATGTCAGGATGCTTAGCTCTCTGCTCTGTCATTTCCTTTTGCTCTTGCTTATGTTATATGCTATTTAAAGTCATGGTAAACTGGACTCTGGAGAAAGGGATAGCACCCCCTTTATGTCAGATCCCGTGTAAGTTTAAGCCATGTGTCTCCCACACCCTGTGCAGAGACAAAATGGCCAATTGTCTCTAACAAGGAAAAGGGAATGACAAACAGCATATCACTCTGGTTCTCTCTCTCTCTCCTTTTTTTTTTTTTTTTTTTTTTCTTTTCTGAGGTAGGGTCTCATGCTAGCTCAGACTGACCTGGAATTCACTATGTGTAGTCTCAGGGTGGCTTCAAACTCTCAGCGATCCTCATACCTCTACCTCCCAAGTGCTGGGATTAAAGGCATGCACCATGACCATGTCTGGCCAACTCTGGTTCTCTTTATAGTTCCTCTCTTTTGAACACTTAAAGTCACCTCTGTCAAATGAAGTTTCTCACTAGACAAAAAGGTCAAATTGGTAAACTGAGTGAAGTTATTTGATCAGGTGACAAACTCTTTACCTAAGACAAGCATCAGGCTTACCTAAAGGATAAAAACATTAATCCTAGCGCTTGTGAGGCAGAGGTAGGAGGATCACCATGTGTTCAAGGCCACCCTGAGACTACATAGTGAATTCCAGGTCAGACTGGCCTGAGCTAAAGTGAGCCCCTACCTCAAAAAAAAAAAAAAAAAAAAAAAAAACAGGAGGCTGAAAAGATGGCTTCACGGTTAAGGCATTTGCCTGCAAAGCCAAAAGACCTTGGTTCGATTCCCCAGAATCCATGTAAGCCAGATGCACAAGGGGGCACATGCATCTGGAGTTCATTTGCAGTGACTGGAGGCCCTGGTGTTCCCATTTTCTCTTTCCCTCTCTCTGCCTCTTTCTCTATCTCAAATAAATAAATAAAAATAAAGTTAAAAAAAGAAAAAACAAAAAACAAAAAAAATCCCAAAACATATGATAGACAAGCACAAGCAAATGATCTCTCTTATATCTCTCTCTAATATCAACAAAGGATAGGATCCCTAAAATAATACCTTTTAGTCCCTAGACTACTCTGAAACATTTGCAAATGGGGGGATCCATATCCCAGGCTACCACAGAGTGGAGAAGGGAAAGTAGTCCCAGGAAACCTCTCCCCCAAAAGGGCATATAGGCTGTCAACACAGGAGTAGATGTGGAAGTCTTCACACTTGGGCCTATCTTGGCCAATGGCACTGCTTATATGCCGTGATGTAAGAGATGTGCAGGGCTGAGGGGCTGCTGTAGGGCCCGGGCTTGGGAGCTGGCCAGATGGGACCTTCCTTGCTCCCAGAGGAACATAGACTGCACTATGTATCCCCGTTTGGTTGAGGAGAAAACAGGGAAATTTGGGTGAGGGCTCCTGTAGGAAGGAGGTAAAAAAGCCTTAATTTCTTCTCTCAAATTTGGTCAGATGTCTGCCCCTCTTCTGCGAGAAGATGAAAGCCAGGATTGGGCATAATGTGACTCTAGATTCTTCTTTCACTTTCCTCCACTGTGTTTCAGATGGGACAATTGGCTTCTAAGATACCCCAAAAGTCTTTGCTACCCTGTCTCCTGAGAAACTGGGCTCATTTAGATAATACAGGGAGAACAGGAATTTCCCATCACGTCTCTCCAGAGACTTGAGACAATTAGAAAACATGTTAATGTGACTCCAGATACCATGGAGGAGGGAATTCTTCTTAAAAACTTAAAACAGGGTTGGAGAGATGGCTTACTGGTTAAGGCATTTGCCTGTGAAGCCAAAGGACCCAGGTTTAATTCCTCAGGGCCCATATAAGCCAGATGTACAACCTCTATTTCTCTCTGCTTGCAAATAAATAAATAAAGTTAAAAAAAAAAAAGAACTTAAAACAGTTGCTCCAGGTGGTAACTTCTGCTTATTATAATCTGGAAGACAAGGAAAAGAAAAAAGGACCAGCAAAGGTGATAAGGGAAAAGAAAAGACGTCACCAGCACATCATAATGGTAATGAAAGTTACTCAAGGAACATTTAATGGAATAAAATACAGTATATTTAGTTGTCAAGGTTTTAACCAGTAGAGAAACTGGGTCTTATGATTAAGGCTTCACTCATTAACAGCTCACTGATGCTAATAGTTTAAGGGTTATAAAAATTGGCTTGAGCCAGGTGTGGTGACGCATGCCTTTAATCCTAGCACTTGGGGAGGCAGAGGTAGGTAGGATCACCATGAGTTGAAGGCCACCCTGAGACTACATAGTGAATTCCAGGTCAGTGTGGACTAGAGTGAGACCCTACTTCTAAAAAAGCCAAACCAAAAGAAACCAAAACAAAACAACACACACACACACACACACACACACACACACACATCAACAAAAACAACAACAACAAAACTGGCTTTAAGATTCTCAGTAAAGTAAATTAGGTTCCTCTATTCATCAAGGTTTTAACTACTGGAGAAACTGAATCTTAAGATAAAGATTCATGTATAAGTGTTTAACTTCCAAAGATGAGGTACTCATACCTAAAGACATTGTGACTTTAAAGATAGCTTCTGTTGTACTTATGCTAATTCTATTGAATTGTCATCACTAGATTTAATCACTTAGGTTTAAGTGATTTAATTTCAGTAACAATAACTTTCATCTTCCTGTTAGATAAAAAGTGTTGGGGTAGCTTGTCTAAACTTTATCAATTTCAAGTCTAGATAAGACATAAATTATTTTATGTTAATAAATTTCTATGGAACATAAAATCAATTGCTATCAAGAGTAAGCTAACGGGAAGAGATTGAGTAAAGGAAAGGTGGAGGGAAGGCTAATCAAAATCTAAGAGGATATAAATAAATCATATGGAATCCTACTTTTTTGGACAATGGAACACTCAGGAGCCATAGATTGTTACTAGAAAACTTTCAGTGCCAGGGATGGGATACCTTCCAGTGAGTTGTTGGCCAGGGAGGTCCCTGATGCCCCCAAAACATTATAGGCCATTGTCGAGGTCCTTGGTTTCCCACCAGGAATAGATGGTAAGACCCTATTGCTGAAGACTCCACCTACTTGGGCTGTAAGGCCACTGAGAAATCCTGTTGGAACTGAGCTGATAACCTCCTCCATGTAGATCAGCTGACAGAAAGCTGGAAGAAGCCATTCTGCATGTAGTTCAATGGGAGAGAGACAAATCACCAGTGAAGATCCTCAACAGTGGACACTGCAAGCCTTAAATTTTGCCAGCCAGGCCAAGTGAGCCAACGGATGCAATAGTGGCACATCTGTCATGGTGGAATCCAACTGCCCTCTAATTGGACTGGAGGCCCGCTCCATGGGAGGGAATACATCCGTGATACTGAAAACCTAAAACAGGTAGTCATGAGCCCTAGGGGTGTAACGACTGCTGCTGTCTGACTAAATATATATGCCATGCTCATCAAACTGCCCAGTAAGTACTTCTCTTAATGTTCATACCCATATATTAATGCTACTCTCACTTTTGGTAGAGAATCTTCTCTTTTCAGATGGTAGTGACCTTGGGATGACTCAGAAGGCATCATGGTGCTGGGAAGAAGTGACAGGAGTGCTCAGCATTGCAGTATCTCTATCACACCTTCCAAGGCTCATGGTCTATTGTGGAAGTGGTGGTGGAAAGAATGTAAGAGCCAAAGGAAGGGTGAGACTCCTTACAACGTGCTCCTCCAGACACAAAATGGCCTGGATATCCATGACCTCACAGTGCCTGACATACCTACACAAGACCATCATAATAGGAGGAAAAGATCATGACATCAAAATAAAAGAGAGCGTGAATGAGAGGAGGAGGGGATATGATGGAGAATGGAGTTTCAAAGGGGAAAGTGGGGAGGGAGGGCATTACCATGGGATATTGTTTATAATCATGGAAGTTGTTAATAAAAAATAATAAAATGAGTAAGCTAAAAACATTGTTTGACAAATGGTATTTTCTCTTTCAAAACAGATTTGTCAAGGGTTGTACTAGAGCTTAGCTGCTTTGGCTCAACAATGACCAGATTCTGCTCTATTATATGTGAAGTAACTCTCTCATTTCTGGCATCTCAAGTCCAGTGCTTATAACAAAATTAATTCTTAAAACATATCCCCTACTTTAGGGTGACAGCCTCATGCTCAAACAATGGTCTTCATCTGAGAGAGAGAATTTAAATCTCTGTGGTTCTGTTTACAATGTTCCCTGAGTAATTGGAACCCACACAGGTATCTGGACTAAGCAAAGATGTTCTCAAACACAAGTGCCAAGACTTTATACTATCTTTCTTGTCTTTTTACTGACAATTTCTAGGTTAAATTAACTGGTTTCGATTTGTGTTGTTTTCAAGACTGGTAACAGGTTCTGCCTGCATTAATAGCTATTAGATATTTAAAAGATAAGATAGGGCCGGAGGGATGGTTTAGCGGCTAAGGTGCTTGCTTGTAAAGCCAAAGGACCCAGGTTCGATTCCCCAGGACCCACGCTAGCCAGATGCACAAGGTGGTGCATGCATCTGGAGTTAATTTGCTGTGGCTGGAGGACCTGGTGTGCCCATTCTCTCTCTCTTTCTCTGTCAGATAAATGAATAAAAATAAAATATCTTTAAATAAAGATAAGAAATGCATGGTTTTTATGCTTCAGATATGGTCTGTGTTGCCACAGAATAACTAAACTTAGAAGTTAAACAAAATAATTTAAAACATTGTTGCCAGCCAGGCGTGGTGGCTTATGCCTTTAATCCCAGTACCAGGGAGGTAGAGGTAGGAGAATTGCAGTGAGTTCGAGGCCACCCAGAGATTACATAGTGAATTCCAGGTCAGTCTGGGTTAGAGTAAAACCCTACCTTGAAAAAACAAAACAAAACAAAACAAAAAACAACAACATTGATGCCATTCTTTAACTAGATCTATTTCAGTAATTAAATATGCCGTATATGTGCACCCTTCAAGGTTTGTGTAACTTCCTTTCTAAGTGTATTAATAATCTATGTATCAGCCAAAGCCAACTGGAATCATTGGAGCAAAAGGGCCAATATTTTGGCCCCTGCTCCAAGGTCATGAAGCCACTGGAGATGATGGGACACTTCTACACTGGCCCCGGCCAAGTCACCTGTCTTCCTGATCAGAGAGGATACAGAGACCCAAAAACAAGACAATGTGTGTACAGTCAGAAACAGGAGAGTGACAGTTGAGGAGCAATCAATCCTCCTGGCTTTCCAAAGAAGGAAAAACTACTTGCCCAGCACATCCCTGACTCATCCTAACAGACAAACACCAGCGTCGGAGAAGCTATAGGGCTACTCCTGGGTTCCTAAAGTATCCTTTAGAGAGCCATTAGCAACCTCCAAAATTAATCTTTGATTAAATTTTGGCTATCTGCTTGGTCTTAAACACTCAGAGAGAAATGTATAACCAAAGATAAAGGGATAACTCAAATATATGAATGGCCTCTTAAGTAATACAAGAAGAGCTTTCCAAGAGGGGAAACAAACAAGGCCTTAAGATATGTTGTCCCCATCTCTAATAGTTCTAACCCATAGATGTCAAAAGGGTTATTTTCAAATCTAGAATATATATGGATGTCTCTTACCAAGCATTGCTTAATTCAAAAGACTTCCTTATACTGGGGACAATGGTGGGTCTCATAACTTCTACCAGGACATCCTTAAATAAATCCAGAGATCAAAATTATATTTGTGTCACTTTTAATGGCACCCAATGGCTCTATGGCACCAACCATTGGCCCTGGCTACACCCAGGACAAATTTAAAAAGGTACACTCTGGAAGGCTATTATACAAAATACTCACTATTATCAAAGTTAAATGTTGTGTATATATTCTTGATAACTCTGCTAATATCTCGTCTGTTTTACAAGCCATACAGGAACAGATTCAGACCATATCAAGCACTACTGTGTCATTCAATGAACAGTTCTGGAAGAAAACCTCAGCCAGCTCATGCTCAGATGGTCCCAAGACAAACCAACTCCACCTACCTGGGTTCACTTGAATGCTCCCCAAGGCCTAAAAGTCCACAAGAAGGACAACCCTGAAGGAGACCAGATTGCTGTGTGCTCACTCTTCATTAACTCCTTATTTTTATTCTTTCTCCCCAACATTCTCTTCCAAGACTATCTTCCTGCACTCCATCAATACACTTTTGGGGTCCTTTAGAGCAGTTCCCCTCTCTGGGAGAGACTCTCTAACTGCCACAGCTTTGTGCCCCATTCAGCAGGAAATAGTTAACGATCTGAGGTCATCACCCCTTGTCCTCCTCTAACAGCAGTTAGAGTGTCTTCTCATGAGAGGGGAAAATGAGAGTAGGGTAGAGTTAGGGTGACTGGGCCCCTGAAGGTGAAGACTGCAGGAAAGTTTGCACTTGTTATAAATCAAAGATGATCTGACTTATCTCTTGCCTAGTTCCCCAGACTTGTTTTTCCACAAACAGCCAGGATCCCTCCTAGGAGGGAGGTCTTTCATAGGATTTAAACATTGTGGTTGGTCAAGTTCAGCCCTTGGAACTTGGTACCTTGCCTGAGGTAGCCCCTAGACCTAACCAACCAGCTGTCCCTCTGGCTCACCTGAGCGGGAAGACAGCCTACCCCCATAAGGTCATAAATAGTTTTGCAAGGGGAAGGCAGGCTCCCTGATCACTTGGGAACTTCAAGCTGTGGGTGAGGGAGGGTCCCTTAGCCTTTGATCTCCACATGGGCTCCTTTGTCCCCTCCAGCTCTCCACATGACAGGAGCTCCTTGAACTTTCTTCTCTCTCTCTTTTGTCTTTTTTTTTTTTTTTCTTCGAGGTAGGGTCTTGCTCTAGCACAGGCTGACTGCCCTGGAATTCACTGTGTAGTCTCAGGGTGGCCTCAAACTCACGGCGATCCTCCTACCTCTGCCTTCCGAGTGCTGGGATTAAAGGTGTGCGTCACCACTGCCAGGCTATCTTTTCTCTTTCCAGTTTTTTGCCCCAGCCCTCCACGTGGGATCTCTAGCTACCGTGGGTGCCTTTCTTTGGCTCTGTACTTCCCTCAATAAATATAATAGTTTAGTAATTATCCTTCTCAGTCTTTTTTTTTTAAATTCAATTCTCTGACTACAATTAGAAACAAACCTAGGGTTTGGTGTGCAAGGACTCTCCTGAACCCTTAGCACCCCGTTACAGTGGCGCACACCTTTAATCCCAGCACTCAGGAGACAGAGGTAGGAGGATCACTGCGAGTTCAAGTCAATTTTGAGACTACACAGTGAATTCCAGGTCAGCCTGGGCTAGAGCAAAACCTTACTTTGAAAAACAAAAACAAAAAATTAGCTGTCAATCTAACAGTCTGAAATCAGTATAGCTTTTTTTTTTTTTTCCTTTTTTGGCTGGCTTTAATCAACTAATTCTTCACATGCTTAACTATCATGCAGCTCCTTCATTTACCAGTTAAATTGTCATTGACCTGTGTTTATTTCATTTTAATTGCAGTACTGAAGATGAACCAAGACATTCCTGTGCCACTGAGCTATAGCTGTAGGCCCTGTGTTTATTTTCTATTTGAATAACCCCAGAGACATGTGCTGCTTTGTGCATCTGGCTTTGTATGGGTACTGGGGATTTGAACCGGGGTTGCTAGGTTAATTTCCAAGCACGTGCCTTTAACCGCAGAGCAATCTTCCCAGCCTGAGAACTGAATTCGTGAAACTACTATGTAGATTTGTTCTGCTCCACTCCTCCAGGAGTCACATGACCTTAGCCGATGGCCTGTTCTAAGTCTCCTGGCTCAGCACTCAGATTCGGGACCATTCTGGGCGACCCTGAAGAACAGCCAGCAGGCAGTTCAGCCTCAGCCCTTGGCTCCCCGGCCACCCCGGGATTGAGGGGGGTGGGGAATCAGAGTTGTTGGAGGTCGGGCCGGGCCAGTCTTGCTGGGAGGGGCCTGAGAGCCTAGGAAGACAACTGCGGTGCTCCAAGCCACAGTTAAAAGTGGGGACAGGTCTTGCGTAGAGTCCCCGGGGGCTCGGTGAAGTAGGCAGCCAATACCAGAGCGCGCGGTTGGGGGTGGTAGTGGGGGTCTCCCAAAGTCACCGTGTCCACTCCAGCCTTTCCCCGGGCCCGGGGGTGGCTTTGATGTGTTCCTACTTTGGAGGGGTGAGGACCGCGACGAACCGCCACTAGGTAGGGGCCAGGCTGGCCTTTATCGGCCCGCCCCCGGGTCACCTCCGCCTAGGAACCCGCCCCCATCCCAACCTCCCAGTTCTGAACCTCCCGGCCTGGTCCGGGTGGCCCGAGTCGTGGTCCAAAGGCGCAGCTGCACCAGCCAGATCCATGGCCACCCTGGGCTGCGCGAGGCTGAGGTGGGCGATGCTGGGCATTCGGGTGGCCGGTCGTGGCCTCTGCCCAGCAGGGGCCAGAGGCAAGGCCGCGATCCCCGCCGCCCTACCCGCAGACGAGGGGTCTGGAACCGGTCCTGGAGACTCGCGGAAGTTGCGGAGCCTGGAGGAGCTTCCCAGGCTGGGGCAGCTGCGCTTTCTCTTCCAGATGTTCGTGCAAGGCTATGCACTGCATATGCACGAGCTCCAGGTAACTGGGCAGGGGCATCTCCACCTGAGGATGGGGGTGGCCCCCGGGATGGAGAAACTGGAAGTGGGAGAGGTGTGGGACAAAAAGTAAAGGATACAGGAAGGAACTTAGCTTGCCACACTGCCTGGGGTCATAAATTGAAAGTGTAAAATGCAGACAGTCCTTTGAGCTAAAACAAACAGGCGAAGCATGGTATGGTTCCGGAAGGCACCAACCGGCAGGAAGGTGACTTGGAAGCGAAAGTGGACCGGAGATCAGGAGAGGAGAGGAGAAGGCTGTCTTGGGAGACAGTGGCTCAGACAAGGGTACACATCGTTAGATGCTGTCTACCTCGGACATCATCTTCCCAAGGAGGTCGCTTTAGAGGGAGCACAGAAGCTTCGTGGCAGTTTGCAAGCTCCATTGCTGCTGAGGGAACAAGAGTTTGCTCCTCAGAAAGTGAAAGAAAAATCACAGGCAGTGAGGAAAAGTCCGTGGAGTGTGGCAGCGCAGGGGATGGAGAAGCAGAGCCCAGCTGCACTCCTCCAAAAAGCAGGGCTGAGCCGTCAGGGAGGAAAGACATGAAGGAGGGGTCAGATGGCAAAAGTAAGGCAGCCAAGGCCGCTGTCCCTGTCCTGCTCATGAGATCCTGTGAGATGGTTCACTGGTCTGAGGAGATGGCTCAGAGGTTAAAGGCACTTGTTTGCAAAAGCCTGCGGCCCAGGGTTCAATTTCCCAGTACCCACACAAAACCAGATGTGGTACTATGTGACTGGAATTCATTTGCAGTGGCAAGAGGCCCATACTCTTGCTCTCTCTCAAATAAATAAATGAAATAAAGTAAATAAAAAAGAAATCATTTCCTGTGGACCTGGCACCTCCCAGCCAAGAAACAAGAGTCCCGGGAAGCCCCCCTGCTTGAAAAACCTGTAGAAATGTGAGAGTCAGGGTGAAGTGACTGGATCTAGGAAATAAGGCTTTCTCTGGGGGATTTGCTAAGGGTTAGCTGTACAGCAGTAACTAGGAAAGAAACTCTAGAGGGCTTTAGGAGGAAGAGGAAGTAAGACAAAGCCTGGTTTAAAAAAAAAAAAAATTCTTTTCAGACTGTCTCCCTACATAGGCTGGTCTCTCTCTATCCTCCTGCCTCAGTGCTGGGATTACAAGTGTACACCATCACACCCCACAAGACATGTGATCTCTTAAAGGAGAACGTAGGGCTGAGGTGTAGAACCTCCAAATATCTTCATCAAATGAACGTGAGCGTTCCCATGGAAATACCTTAATTGTCCCCAGTACATGTGCCTGGTATGAGTTAATAAAGACGGAAGTTACCAAATCAAAGAGCCAGAGACCCAGAGGCCCCCAACACCTCATCACTGAAGCAGACCAAAAAGGAACCCAGCATGGCTCAGGGAAATTTTGCGGAAGAGGGGGCGGAAAGAATGTCAGAGCCACAAGTTGGGTCATGATATGCAGAGACATTTATCTTACCCATAACTGTGGGCTAACTCCACAATGCATGACCCATATACCTCAACAAGGAGGGCCCAAGGGGAGAGGGTAGGTCACGGATGAGCCTAATAATGGTACCAAACTGACTGTATATACTGAATACAAAACTAATTAATGAAAAAAAAGAGGGAAGTTTTGTACATCCATAAAACCCAGTTGTGGGGCTGGAAAGATGTCTCAGCAGTTAAGGCACTTGCCTGCAAAGCCTAATGACCTGAATTCCATTCTCCAGTACCTAGATAAAGCCCCATGCACTGAGTGGCGCATGCATCTGGAGTTCATTTGCAGTGGCAGGAGGCCCTGGTACACCCATACTCCCTCTTTCTGTGTCTCATTGTCTGCCTCTTTCTCTCTGTCACTTCTTTAAAAAAAATTTTTTTTTAGGGCTGGAGAGATGGCTTAGTGCTTAAGCGCTTGCCTGTGAAGCCTAAGGACCCCGGTTTGAGGCTCGATTCCCCAGGACCCACATTAGCCAGATGAACAAGGGGACACACACGTCTGGAGTTCGTTTGCAGTGGCTGGAAGTCCTGGCATGCCCATTCTCTCTCTCTCTCCCCCCCCCCCACTTTCTCTGTCTGTTGCTCTCAAATAAATAAATAATAAACAAAAAAATTGAATAAAAAATTTTAATATTTATTTATTTGCAATGAGAAAGAGAGAGGAGAGAGAAGAGAGACAGAATGGGCATGCTAGGGCCCCTAGCCACTGCAAATGAACTCCAGAAGCATGTGCCACTTTGTGCACCTGGCTTACATGGGTCCTGGGGAATTGAACCTGGGTCATCAAGCCTTGCATGCATGTGCCTTTAACCATTGAGCCATCTCTTCTGCCCCAATTTGTGAGGTTTTTTGTTTTTTGTTTTTCGAGGTAGGGTCTCACTCTGGCCCAGGCTGACCTGAATTCACTATGTAGTCTCAGGGTGGCCTCAAACTCAAGGCAACCCTACCTCTGCCTCCTAAGTGCTGGGATTAAAGGTGTGTGCCACCATGACCAGCTGTGTGTTTTTTTGTGTGCGGTGGGATGGGGGAATTTAATCTACTCCTGTGAGTGGATAGTGCTTATAACCTCCTTCCATTAGGCCTCACCTCTTAAAGGTCTCACCACCTTTCAACTCTGTTTACATTGGAGACCAAGCCTCCAACACATATACCTTTTAGGAGACAGGCCATGTCTGAGCCATAGCATCCTAGCCCCCAAAGTTTCTGTCCTCAGAATGAAAAATGCATTCATTCTGTGCCAATAGTGCCCAAAATGTGTTTTCTTTTGTTGTTGTTGTTGTTGATGTTGATGTTGTTGTTGTTTTTCAAGGTAGGGCCTTGCTCTGTCTAGCTCAGGCTGACCTGGAACTCACTCTGTAGTCTCAGGTGGCCTTGAACTCATGGTGATCTTCCTAACTTTGCCTCCCAAGTGCTGGGATTAAAGGCATGTCCCACCATGCCCGGCTATTTTTTGCTATTTTAAAAAATATTTTATTTACTTATTTGAGAGAGAAAGAGAGAATGGGCATGTCAGGATCTCTAGCTACTGCTAACGAACTCCAGACACATGCACCACCTTGTGCATCTGGCTGACGTGGGTAGTGGGAAATCAAACCTGGGTCCTTAGGTTTCACAGACAAGCAACTTAACTGCTAAGTCATCTCTTCAGCCCTCCCTTTTCTATTTCGATGTTATCTGGGTTTTTTTGTTTGTTTGTTTTGGTTTTTTGCCTTCGTATTATGCAGGTCTCTGGAAGACAGAGTTTCAAAACACTTCCTTTTCTTTGGGTCTTTCATCTTCCCACACCTCTTCAGCGGTGGTTTCTGAGCCCTGGAGGGTGTGATGGAGATGTCTCAGTGCTGAACACTCCACCATCACTTCTTCTGAATACTTTGATGAGTCTTTGTTGTTGTTGTTTGTTTGTTTCTCTTGAGGTAGGTCTCACTCTAGCCCAGGCTGATCTGGATCTCTCACTATAATTCTAGGCTGCCCTCAAACTCACACCTATCTGCCCACTTCTGTATCCTAAGTACTGGGATTAAAGGCCAGGCCTGGCTTTTGATGAGTTTTGAGTCTCTCCAGTGGTTACTGCCATCTGAAAAGAGAAACTTCTCTAACCAAAAGTGAGTAGTATTAATACATGGGCATAAGCAAAACTATTTAGGGGACAACATTTTTGAACATATATATCCATTTGGCCAAACAACAGAAGTGCAGATATTAAATCTCTCTTCTGTCTCTCTCTGCTTGCAAACGAATAAATTCTTTGTGCACTGGGGCAGGGGTGAGCAGCCCTGCCCTCCAGCCTTCCAGCCTTGTTGATTACTATCCCGTGATTGTCCTCTCCTGTTGCTGGTGCCTACTCCTCCCATTTTTTAAAATATATTTTATTTATTTATTTGAGGGAGGGAGAGAGAGAGACAGACAGAGAGAGAGAGAGAGAGAGAGAGAGAGAGAAAATGGGCATGCCAGGGCCTCCAGCCACTGCAAATGAACTCTAGATGCATGCGCCCCTTTGTGCATCTGGCTTACATGGGTCCTGGAGAATCCAACTGGGACCCTTTGGCTTTGGCAGGCAAACGCCTTAACTGCTCAACCATCTCTCCAGCCCCTGTTGTTTTTTTAAGGTAGTGTTTCACTCTATCCCAGGCTGAACTGAAATTCATTATGTAGTCTCAGGGTGGCCTCGAACTCACAGCAATCCTCCTTACTTCTGCCTCCCAAGTGCTGGCATTAAAGGCATGTGCCACCATGCTCAGATTTCCCAAATATTTTTGAACTGCTCATGAGCAGTCATCTTCTTTGAGATACTCTTCTTCCAGCTCTGTGATCTGGGTTATTTGATCCAAGTTAGTGGGGAAGAGAGGGAGAGTAAGGGAGGTGGTTAGACCTGTCAAGACCTGTCCCCAAGTAGAGTGGTCTAACACAACCTTTTTTTTTTTTTAAGGTAGGGTCTCACTCTAGCTCAGGCTGACCTGGAATTCACTATGTAGTCTCAGGGTAGCCTCCAACTCACGGTGATCCTTCTACCTCTGCCTCCCGCGTGTTGGGGTTAAAGGCGTGCGCCACCACACCTAGCTCAAACGTTTTGCCATGGCCATGATTTTGTGGGAATTTGAGCAGAGCACTGTAAAAGTGGCTTGTTCTGGATCATGATGGAGTGGGGCTTCAACAGATGGATGGAATGCCTCTGGTTTCACTTGGCTGGCATGGCACATCTTCTGGGGCTGCGATGGCCAAGCTGGCTGCTTCAGTATGGTGGTTGCTGTCCAGGCTAGCTTGTGAATAACTGCTCTATCTATATCTCTCCCTGGCCTTCCCCCCTCACCCTTCCTCCCTCCCTCCATGGCTGCCTTGGACTTCCTCATGGCCTGGTCATCTTGGGTTAGTGACACTTCATACATGGTGCTGGCTTCCATCAGAGTGAGCATTCCAGAAACAGAAAGTTGAAGCTGTCACTTTTTTTTTTAAGCTGTCACTTTTTTGACAGGCACAGCAGCATGTCCATGCTATCCCACTCATCAAAGTGGTTCTAATCCACTGAGATTCTCCCAGAAGTGACAGGATGTCAAAGAATCTGTAGCCATCTGGGGCCCACCACATCTTTTAAGGACCCAGATAGCTAGAGAGAGACACTAGTCATGACAGGTGTGCACCACTTGGTGTCCAGTACCAAAGGAATGGCATAGCCTGGAAGCAAAACTCCTGCCTCAGCCTCCCAAGTGCTGGAATTACAATCATAAATGCTGCTCCTGTCTTCTAATTTTAAAACTATTTTTATTTATTTATTTATTTGCAAGCAGAGAGAGATGGAGGGAATGGGCGCACAAGGGCCTCCAACCACTGCAAAGGAACTCCAGATGTATGTGCCACTTTGTGTGCGTCTGGCTTTACGTGGGTCCTGAGGAATCAAACCCGAGTCATTAGGCTTTGCAGGCAAGTGCCTGTATTGCTGATTCATCTCTCCAGCTCTCCTGTCTTACCATTTTCATTCTTTTACAGAAATTTAAAAACATTTCTATTCATTTATGAGAGAGAAAGATGCTATGGGTGTGTGCCAGAGCCTCTTTTCAGTGTGGTGCAACTCCAGACGCATGCACCACTTTGTGCATATGGGTTTACTTGGATACTGGGGAATTGCATCCAGGCCAGCAGGCTTTATAAGCAAGTGCCTTTAACCTCTGAGCCATCTCTTCAGCCCTTGCTTGAATTTTCAACACAAATGCCTTCATGATAAAAAGAGAAAATACAAGCAGTTTTACTTATCATGAGTCCAACTGGTGCCACTGGCTGGGTCTGAAGTTGGAGGCGATCACTGGAGGCCAAGTACAGAGCAAGGGGAAACTGGAATGCTGTTAATTATTTAGCACCTCCTGTCACTTGGACATGTGGATTCCACTTCTTGAGGGGTTGGGGTTAACTCCTAATGCCACTTTGACAGCACTGAGATAGGGCTGCCCACGCCACACTTCCCTGATCTTACCTGACCTAGAATGGGCCTTCTTTGTAACATCTGTCAGCCAGCCCAGGCCTAAAAGCGGCCTGTGCTTGAAGTTAGGTCACTCTTGTTTATCCAACTGATGGTGCCAGCTTTCAGGGCTTGGCTAGTTAACATGATAAAATAGCACTTGGCCTTTGTAAGTTTACTTTGCTTGTTAGGGCTATGGGCTTGTTGTGTTACTATACTGAGAGCTTCCCTAAGGGGTCATGATGTCTAAAGCAAACCAGCCTCTTCTCATGATCAAAATGCAGCTGCTGGCCAGCCGTGGTGGCGCGCGCGTTTAATCCCAGCACTTGGGAGGCAGAGGGAGGAGGATCGCCATGAGTTCGAGGCCACCCTGAGACTACATAGTGAATTCCAGGTCAGTCTGAGCTAGAGTGAAACCCTACCTCGAAAAACCAAAAAATAAAAATAAAAAAAAAATAAACAAATAATTAATTAAAATTAAAAAATTAAATAAATAAATAAAATGCAGCTGTCAGTTTTGAGGGGTGGTGGATTTGAGGTGACCTACCTTCATTTCTTCCTTTCTTCGATTCTTTGTTTCTTCCTCCCTCCCTCCCTTCCTTCCTTCCTTCCTTCCTTCCTTCCTTCCTTCCTTCCTTCTTTCTACAGCACTGGGGCTCAAACCAAGGGTCTCATGCCTGCTAAGCACACTGCCCCACTAGCCTGGTAACAGCTTTACTGAGATATAATTGTATATTGTGCAGTTCGGTCATTTAACATCGATTTGTGCATCCCCTGGAGAGGAAGCAGATCCTTTCCAGCATCACTCCTCATGTTCTCATATAGCATACCTCTAATCTAGTTAGCAGCTTCTAGGACCTGCCTTCATATATATAGGCTAACACTGTGCTTCTTTGGGATCAACTAGTAGTTGAATTCCTGTTTAACTAGCAAGGATAGAAACGTTAAACTCATACATGTGAGTCAAGGCCAAGGATTGACAGATTCAACCAGGAAAGATACAAACAGACACTTAGATTTAGATAGTTTGTTATTTAGTTGTGGTGGTTTGAATCAGATGTCCCCCATAAACTCATGTGTTCTTCAACGGTAGGTCCGCAGCTGATGGAAATTTGGCATTTGGAGCCTTGTTGAAAGAGATGTATCGTTGGGGGCAGGTTTATGGGCTTCACCTTGCCAGTGTTTGGCACACTCTCCTGTTGCTATTGTTCATCTGATGTTGGCCAGGAGGTGATGTCTGCCCTATGCTCATGCCACATTTCCCCCTGAAATCATGGAGCTTCTTCTCCACTCTGTAAGCATGAATAAACCCTTTCCTCCCACAAGCTGCTCCGTGCCAGCAACGTGAAGCTAAGAGCAACGTTAGTGAAGGAGAGAAGACACCAAAGGTGCGGGCGCCCCAAGAACCTTTGCACATACTCACAAATGCAATCCCCGGTACCAATGTTCATCACAGGACGTCCTCCAGTTCCAGAAGCTTTTCCAGTCTATCAGTAAGGCGTTTTATTTCCTGCAGGTCTTGTCTGAGATGAGCAGGGCAGAAAGGTTCATGCCTCCACAGAACCTAGGAAGAAGGCACAGAGATGTCCCATGACCTTATCCCTCCTGAGGATAAGAGGTATTGGCCTCACAATGTCTCCAAGACAGACCTCCATTTCCATCTTATTCCAGGAGGATTGTAGTGTTTTGTCTAGACTCATAGGCTGTGGCTCAAAGCTTTGTATGCACAGGTACTTTAAGGGTTGAAAATCTGGGTCTGTTTCCCTATGGTTCCTCCCTGAACCCCATGATCTATAGAGCTGGGAATTTCCAGGAGTGCAGGCCATCCCATCAGGTGGTGTAATTAATTTTACTGGTTGAGTCTCTGTCCCAATCTGTTTTTATTTATTTATCTATTTCTGAGAGAGAGAGAGAGAGAGAGAGAAAGAGGCAGAGAGAGGGAGAGAGAGAGAATGGGCATGCCAGGACCTCCAGCCACTGCAAACAAACTCCAAACGCATGTGCCCCTTTGTGCATTTGGCTAACGTGGGTCCTGAGGAATTGAACCGGGGTCCTATGGCTTTGCAAGCAAATGACTTCACCACTAAGCCATCTCTCCAGCCCCCCCCCAAATCTGTTTTGTTTGTCTTCAGCGACGTCAGACCACAGTACACACAACCTCCACCTTGTGCATGCTCATCAGGTCTGCCTAGAGGACAGACTGTAGCCTGCACCCATTTGGAACTAGACCTGTTGCCAACCTCACTTACCCCCTCAGCTGGTACTCAGAACTGGCTGACAACCTTCAGAAAACCCATGACCAACATGTCAAAGAGGCCACGGAAAACAAAGAGACCAAATCAGAAAATGAATCTTGTCCTGTCATCTTTTGTGAAGGCCATGCCTTTCTGACCACAGCGGCTGCTGGAAAGTTGCTATGAGCCCTTAGATTCAGATTCTTCATTGGCTGCTGATCAAGTTGAGGGTGTTGGTAGCAGTCTGGGTTAGATGGTCTATGGGCAGTTGCTGAAAGAGAGGGATCACAAGTCTCTTCTAGGGCTGGAGAGAGAGCGCTTAAAGCCAAAGGACCCGGGTTCAATTCCCCAAGACCCATGTAAGCCAGATACACAAGGTGGTGCATGCATCTGGAGTTTGTTTGCAGTGGCTGGAGGCCCTGTTGAGCCCATCTATCTATCTCTATCTGCCTTTTTGTCATATATATATATGTGTGTGTGTGTGTGTGTGTATATATATGACAAAATATATATATATTATATATATAATATATATAATATGTATATATAATATATATATATATTCTAGCACATGCCTTTAATCCCAACAATCTAGAAGCAGAGATATATTTGCCTCTGGAACCCCAACTTAGGTCTTCATGCTTGGGCACGGTGAGTTCAAGGCCAGCCTGGAAGTACAGAGTGAGTTCTAGGTCAGCTTGGGCTAGAGCAAGACTCTGCTTCAAAATTAAAAAAATAAAAGTCCCTTCTCTCACCTCTGACCTCCTAGGGATGGCTCCCATGTCCTCGCAACTAGAGTTGTTGCTCTCCTTCATAGTCATATGTCTGGTGTGATGAGTCCTTTCTCTTCAGCCTTCCTCATGGCTATCCACAGGTATACTAGTTACCTTCTGGTCGCTGGGATAAAACACCCAACCAAAAGCAGCTGATGGGAGAAAAGTTTTTATTTTAATTTTTTATTCATTTTGGCTTATACTCTCAAGGGGATGCTCCATGATGGCAGACACTGGACATCACCTCTGCCACAGTAGGTGGAAAATAGCAGCAGGAGAGTGAGCTGAGCTCTGGCAAGAGAAGGCTGGCTATGACACTCCAAATCCCATGCACAACAACACACTTCTTCCAGCAAGCCTCCACCTTACAAATTACCATCAGCTGGGGACCAAGCGTTCAAAACATGAGTTAGCCGGGCATGGTGGTGCACGCCTTTAATCCCAGCACTCCGGAGGCAGAGGTAAGAGGATCACCATGAGTTGGAGGCCACCCTGAGACTACATAGTGAATTCCAGGTCAGCCTAGGCTAGAGCTAGACCCTACCTCAACCAACCCCCGCCCCACAAACCCCACATGAGACATGAGTTTATGGGGGACACCTAATTCAAACCTCCACAACATATTGTCTCAGTCAGCTCCAAAGCTGCTGGGATGAATTTCTAAACCAGGCACAGTTATGGAGGACAGGATTTGGGATGTATTAAGCTTACAGATAGAGGGGAGGTTCCATAATGGTAGAAGAAGCTGACCCCCTTTCACAGGTCCACTCAGAGACTATAGCAGCCACCACCACCACAAGCAAGCACACTCTAGGAACCCCCATGATGGCAGAACTGCAGCATTCTGTGGGTCTTTTGTCTGGAAACAGATCTGCCCCAAACATACCTTGGGGCTGGACCCTAGGATCCGCCCACAGTCACAGCTCCTCCAGCCAGACAGCTAGAGATCTAAGTTATAAGCTTGAATAAAACTCCTGTATCTTTTAAATTTTTTTAATTTTAAAATATTTTTATTTATTTCAGAGAGAAAGAATGAATGAGAAAGAGGCAGACAAGAGAGAGAGAGATTGAGAAAATGGGCATGCCAGGGCCTCCAGCCACTGCAAACGACCTCCAGACACATGTGTCACATTGTGCTTCCAGCATTCGTGGGTACTAGGGAATTGAACCTTAGGCATCACAGGCAAGCGCCTTAATTGATAAGCCATCTCTCCAGCCCTGTCGCTACCCTTCCCATCCAGCGGAATAAGGCAACGGCAATCGGAACCCTTCTCGAAGCAGTTTATTCAGGAATCCTTTACATCTGGGTGGGGCCCCGATACCAAACCCTCCGCCCTATATATAGCCAGCCTGACCCAATCAGCAGCTGCCACGTGGGCGTAGACAACAGGGCGCAGCCAACCACCTGATGGTGGTCTGATCTTGCATAGCGCTGTACGTGCGCACTTTGCAGTGTGTACGTGTTTACTCAGAAGGGGAAGCAGGAAATGGTGTTTAGTCATGAGACTTGGCAGCCAGCCAGGCGCCATTTTGGAATGGCCGCCACACCCGCGGAGACTTGGCAGGAAGCCTGGGCAGCCATCTTAGGATGGCCGCCACACCCGCTCTCCACACAGCCCCAACCTCCTTTACCTACCATACATTCAACCTACCATACATGTACATCATATTTGTGTCAAGATGGCTCATTGTGTACCCTGTCGAGCTTCTGCCCTCTTAGAACCTCTCCATGCCCATGTAAGATCACCTTAGGACTTGTCACCTGACATGAGTAATACCATACCTGTCCATGAGTGCCCATGATCGGTAGGCAGAGCTGATCATTCATTTCCTTATCTTTGCTATATATGAATTCCAGAGCCTTGTTTCCCAGTGAGTAGGAGTGGCAAGAAAGATCGTGGGATGATTGTCACCAGTTGTTCCACGTGCTCCCTTGGCCTCACATGCTACGTCCATGAGGCTGTGGACTGAGCAGCCTATTCATTCCACTAATGTCCATCCCAAGGATGCCTTGGCCATGAGTGCCCGTTTGGTTCGAGAACAGGGAACGTAGACCTTAGGTGGCTGAGGTCTGTTGCTATCATATTCTCCTGGACCAGACTGAGATGTAGTCACCGAGTCAGATCGTTGCCAGTAACCAGACTACGTTTCCTGTCATGTACAGTGAGATGTAACAACATGTCTTCAACTGTGTTGTCCCTAGGGTTGGTGCCTAAGGCGCCTCCCTCTTTCTGTATATATATGCAGAATGCACAGATGTGTGTATGTTTATTTATATATCAGAGTGTGTGCGTGCCCATTTGTGAGTGTGTGTGTAGGCCTAGAGGTTGACATCAGGTACTGTCCTCAATTTTTCTCTTCTTTCTTTCTTTCTTTCCTCCATTCTTTCCTTCTTTCTTTCCTTCCTTCCTTCCTTCTTTCTTTTCTTTCTCCCTTTCTTTCTTTTTCTTTTGAGGGGGGCAAGCCCAACCGTCTAGCCTTTTTTATGAGAGAGAGAGAGAGAATTGGCACACCAGGGCCTCCAGCCACTATAATTGAACTTTAGATGCATGCGCCACCTTGTGCATGCATCACCTTGTGCGTCTGGCTTACCTGGGATCTGGGGATTTGAACATGGGTCATTAGGCTTTGCAGGCAAACACCTTAACTGCTAAGCTATCTCTCCAGCCCTCTACCTTATTTCCTCAGACCAAGGTCTCTCACTGAACCTAGAGCACACTGATTGAAGTAGACTAGCTGATCGACAGGCTCCAAGGATCCACTTGTCTCTGCCTTCACAGTGCTGGGATTTCAAATACAGGCTACCATGTTGGGTTTTTATGTGAGTGCTGGGGACCCTAACTCAGGTCATACTTGGGCAACAAGCACTAAACCACCTGAGCTATCACCCCAGTCCTCTGTCTCCCTCTGATTAAAAAAATTATTTATTTGAGAGAGAGAAAGAAGCAGATAAAGAGAAAATGGCTGTACCAGGGCCTCTAGCCACTGCAAACGAACTTCAGATGCATGCACCACCTTGTGCATTTGGCTTTACATGGGTATTGGTGAACTGAACCCGGGTCCTTAGGCTTTGCAGGCAAGGGCCTTAACTGCCAAGCCACCTCTCCAGCTCCTCTCTCTGATTTTCTCTTTTTTTTTAAAAAAAAAAATCTTATTTATTTATTGACTGTGGTGGTTCCCTGCCACTGTTTTATGCCATTTCCCCATTGTGAACACCCCTTACAATCAAGAGAAGCATTTCATGTACTTAACATATCTATTTTCACAATACATTATATTGGTTCAAAAAGACTCACCAACTGACCAACTATAGTCATTTGTTATTAATTAATTAAATTATTTATTTTTGGCTGTTTTAAGGTAGGGTCTCATTCTAGCCCAGGCTGACCTAGAGCTCACTCTGTCCCAGACTGGCCTCAAACTCACAGTAATCCTTCTACCTCTGTCTCCTAAACGCTGGGATTAAACAGTGCACATGAGTTTAGCACCTTCATGATCCATCATTTATCAATAGCGCAACCAGCTGGAGACCAAGCCTTAAACACATTGCCTTTGGGGCCTTCCCCTCATGCAAAAGGACATTAATGGCCTTGGTGGGGGAGGGGAGCGGTCACAACTCCTTTGAGTCATCCTCTTAGCAGGCTGGCAGCACCCTGGTGGCATGGCCCTTTTGGCAGGCACAGCTCTGAACAACCTACTGCTTTTTTTACTTGGTAAAGGATGCGTTTTTTTTTTTTTTTTCGACTCCAAAGAGATTGATTGTTTTGAGAAACCTGACGTGACAAGCAGGCTCTGAATCTTGGCAGGGCTTACCTGTCCTTCCTGCTGAGGCTTGCCCACGAAGACATCACTACAGAGTGAGTTCCAGGTCAGCCTGTGCTAGAATGAGACACTACTGTGAAAACAAACAAACAAAACAAACAAAAAAAAAAACTGAGAGAAAAACAAAACAAAAAAGATGCATCAGAGGCATTCTCCTAACACCTTATAAACACTCAAATATTTCCATGCTGCTATGCCTTTTGTCACAGAAGTAGAGGAGAGATTGGCTCAGTTTCCCTTCTGTTCTTGCTCCAAAAGGGCCCCTCCTGGAGTCATGCGGTCGCTGGAAGCTCCGGCCATTTCCTGGCTGGGAGGAGTGGCTGCTCCATCAGCTAACAGCTTTGTACTTGCTTTGCATTTCACTCAGCTTCTGGAAGCTTATTTTTAGCAGTCAGAGATACTAATCACACAATTGGTTTTAATGTTACAGTCAGCTGTTTGGCCTCTGAAGGTTTAGTGACAGAATCGGTGGCGCTGGTGGAGGTCCTCAGCCCTCTGTCCTTCTGGATTGTAGGAGCCATGTCTCCTGGTCCCCTGTGGGAGGACCCTGTCCTGGCCCTCAGTCTCCAAAAGTGGCATTGCAACTTTACTGGGTCCATGTTGGTCACCAAATATGTCAAGTGAACACATAGCAAACAAGCGAAAACCAAGTTCTGTTGGATACCATGAGCGCAGTGAGGCTCAGACACTGTTATTTATACAGACAATGACAACAATAAAAAGCTGAAGGTCGGGCTCAGTGGTTAAGGCACATGCCTGCAAAGCCTAACGACCTGGATTCCGTTCTCCAGTACCCACGTAAAGCCAGGTGCACAAAGTGGCACATACATCTGGAGCTCATTTGCAGCTGCTGGAGGCCCTGGGACACCCATTCTGTGTGTGTGTGTGTGTGTGTGTGTGTGTGTGTGTCTGTCTGTCTGTCTGTCTGTCTCCTCCCCCTCATCCTTCTTAGCATGTGTGGGTGTTTGTAGTATGTATGTCGTGATGTGTGCATGTGTGTGGAAGCCAGAGGAGAATATTGGGTGTCCGCCTCTCTCGCTATCCATTAGTCTTCTTGACACGGAATCTCTCTCTGCGCCCATAGCTGCGGTGTATTCTGTCAGCCTGATTGGCTGACCAGTGACTGAGTCCCAGTGATTCTCCTGCCTCTGCTCTCCGTAGGGTTGGACTTACAGGTGTGCTTGGTCATACCCAGAAATTTTTTTTTTTTTTTTTTTTTTTTTTTTTTTTTTGGTTTTTCAAGGTAGGATCTTACTCTAGCCCAGGCTGACCTGGAATTCACTATGTAGTCTCAGGGTGGCCTCAAACTCACGGCGATCCTCCTACTTCTGCCTCCCAGGTGCTGGGATTAAAGGCGTGCGCCACCACGCCCGGCACCGAGCACTTTTTTTATATAGCAATATAAAATATAAAATGAGGCCCACTGAGCCATTTTCCCAGACCCTTATGTATACTTCTCTAACTTGATTTTCTAATTTTCAAATGGACTTCGGGTCCTTTTTGTATAGGAAGGTTATTTTATTTATTTATTTTTATTATTTTATTTTTTCTCAATTTTTTAAAACATTTTCCATGATTATAAAAAATATCCCCTGGTAATACCCTCCCTCCCCTCTTTCCCCCTTTGAAATTCCATTTTCCATCATATCCCCTCCCCATCTCAATCAGTCTCTCTTTTATTTTGATGTCATGATCTTTCCCTCCTCTTATGATGGTCTTATGTAGGTAGTGTCAGGCACTGTGAGGTCATGGATATCCAGGCCATTTTATGTTTGGAGGGAGGACGTTGTAAGGAGTCCTACCCTTCCTTTGGCTCTTACATTCTTTCCGCCACCTCTTCTGCATTAGACCCTGAGCCTTGGAAGATGTGATCGAGATGTTACTTGGTACTCTAGTCACTTCTTTTGTATAGGAAGGTTATTAACCCTTTGTCATAGAAGTGTACAAATTCAAATACATAGTTTGCATCACTTAATGATGTGAAATTCTGAGAATGCAGTTGTACAAACATTATGGAATGTACTTACATGAAACTACAATGGTTACTACGTTACTGGGCCATATAATCTTTCTTTAAGTTTTTGTGTTGAAACCCAGGAATGAGCCGTATAATTATAAGGAACCAACATTACCTATGTGGCCCATCATTAAACAGAATGTCATTTGCAGTGCATGACCTGACTGCAGGCTTGATGTTTTAAATAATTTTTCTCTGGCTGGAGAAGTGGCTTAGCAGTTAAGGGACTTGCCTACCAAGCCAGAGGACCCAGGTTTGGTTCCCTAGGATCCACGTAAGCCAGATGCAAAAGGTGGCCCATGTGTCTGGTGTTTATTTGCAACAGCTAGAGGCCCTGGCATGTCCACTATCATTCTCTCTCTCGCACTCTCTCGTTCTCAAATAAATAAATAAAATAAAATATTAAATAACTTTCTCTCATCAGATTAGTTTTTGTAGTGTGTCTTTTAAATGTGGGTATGGTATTACATAGTTGCCTACTGCATGACTTAAACAGAGGCTTCCTTCACATTATCTTCTTGTCATTTTGTTGATGCTTTTAAAATCTCTAGTTTGTCTGGGACTAATTACTGAGTGCTGACATGAGGTTCATAGGGAACAGGCACCTGATCAAGGGGGAGAAGGGCAGGAACGGCATCTGGACCTAGCTCACCAGGCTCTGAACTATGGCCCAGGACTATGGCCCAGGCTGTGCGGCATCCTCCCTAAGTCGGCAGTTTTTCTTTTTCTCTTCCTTTTTGATTGCCTAAAAAGAGTATCTTAAATAGGAATAAGAAAACAGTGGCGGGGCTGGGAGTGTTCTTCAGTGACTGAGCACTTGTCCAGCATGCACAAGGCTTTGGGTTCCAGCACCAGAACCTTCTCAAGATTCAGACAAAACTACTTTTATTTTATATTTTTATTTATTTATTTATTTTCAAGGAGAAAGACAGAGAGAGAGAATGGGCATGTCAGGGTCTCTAGTCGCTGCAAACAAACTCTAGATGCATGTGCCACTTTGATGCATGCACCACTTTGTGTATCTGGCTTTATGTGGACACCAAGGAATCGAACCTGGGTCATTAGGCTTTGCAGACAAGTGCCTTAACCACTGAGCCATCTTTCCATCCCCAAACTATATTTTCTCAACAAAATACTACCGTTTGGGAGATGATTCAGTTAGTAAAGTGCTTGCTGGGTATGCATGAGGGTTTGGATTCAGATCCCCAGCTCCCATGTAACATCCAGGCAAGGCAGTGCTGGAGGAAGTGAAGACAAGGGGATCCCTGGGGCTTGCTGGCTCACTAGTGTAACAAGTCTGTGAGCTCCAAGTTCAGTGAGGGCTTGGTTTCAAAAAGAAAGAGAGGGGCCAAAGAGATGGCTTAGCAATGCCTTGCCAAACCAAATGATCCCGGTTTGATTCTCCAGGACCCACGTAAGCCAGATGCACAATGGGGGCACATGCATCTGGAGTTTGTTTGCAGTGGCTGGAGGTCCTGGTGTGCCCATTCTCTCTCTCTCCCTCTCTTAAATAAATAAAATAAGAATAAAAATATTTTTTTTAAAAAAGAGAACTAGGTGGATAGTGATTGAGGAAGGCACCCAACATGAACCTCTAGCCTCCACACGCATGGGCACACATGTGCACATGCATCTGGTATATACGTGTGCCCACACACATACAAACATGTATATACATACACCATACACACACCACACATGCAAGTCTATTTCATGTTGCATTTTTTCATCAAATCAAATCTTATTTTTTAAAATTCTTTGCATATAGAATTATATATGTTAATTAGAATGTTTGACTCTTTGTAACCTTATTTTATAGTGAAGACCCAGGAAGAAGGAATTTTTTTTTTTTTTTTTTTTTGAGGTAGGGTCTTGCTCTAGCCAGGCTGGCCTGGAATTCACTATGTAGTCTCAGGCTTGTCTTGAACTCACAGGGATCCTCCTACTTCTGCCTCCCAAATACTGAAATTAAAGGTGTGCACCACCATGCCTGACAAATTTCTTTATATACTAACAATTTATGAAGACACATAGACACATGTCTTTTCTTTAGAAATTTAAAAACTGAGAATGAGCTGGAGTGATGGCTTAGTGGTTAAGGTACTTGCTGGCAAAGCCAAAGGACCCAGGTCCAATTTGTGCCAGATGTACAAGGTGGCACATACTTCTGAAGCTCATTTGCAGTGGCTAGAGGTCCTGGTATGCCCATTGTCTTTCTATCAGCTTTTTCTCTTTCTCTCTCAAATAAATAAATAAATATAATATTAAAAAATTATTTTAGAGCTGGAGAGATGGCTCAGTGGTTAAGGCATTTGCCTGCAAGACCTAAGGACCCAGGTTCAACTCCTCAGTGTCCAGGTAAAGCCAGATGCACAAGGTGGCACATGCATCTGGAGTTCGTTTGTAGTGGCTAGAGGTGCTGGCATGCCATTTTTTCACTTTATCTGCCTCTCTCTCTCTCTCAAATGAGTAAATAATAATAAAATAATTTTTAAAAAGCCAAGAGTATTGAATTTGTATATTTTAACTGACTTTTCAGTATTTTAATTTAGAAAGGACTCAGATGTTTTATATCTATCATTAAATTAACATTGCTAAGAAGTTACATGGAAAGTTTATTTATTAATGCTTGCCTAATTTATTTAAGCATTCTAAAAGGTTTGTTTGTTTTTTGTTTTTGGTGGTGCACACCTTTAATCTAAGCACTCAGGAAGCAGAGGTTGGAGGATTGCCATGACTTTGAGGCCAGTCCGGAACTATAGCATGAGTTCCAGGTCAGCCTTAGCTAGAGTGAGACCTTATCTTTCAGTCTCTCTTTTATTTTGATGTCATGATCTTTTCCTACTATTATGATGGTCTTGTGTAGCTAGTGTCAGGCACTGTGAGGTCATGGATATCCAGGCCATTTTGTGTCTGGGGTGAGCACGTTGTAAGGAGTCCTATCCTTCCTTTGGTTCTCACATTCTTTCTGCTACCTTTTAGACTCTGAGCCTTGGTGGTTTTGGTTTTTCGAGGTACAGTCTCACTCTAGCTCAGGCTGACCTGGAATTCACTATGTAGTCTCAGGGTGGTCTCAAACTCATGGTGATCCACCTACCTCTGCTTCCTGAGTGCTGGGATTAAAGGCGTGCGCCACCATGCCCAGCTTTCTAAAAGGTTTTTTTTGTTGTATTTGTTTAATTTTTTTGAGGTGCTGGAGATTGAACCCAGGGCCTCACATTTGCTAGGCTGAGCTGTATTCCCAGCCTTTATTTAAACTCTTATGTACAGATTTTTTTTAATGAAAACTGAGATTAGATATTTGTTATTTTGTTTTCTTATCAAAGAATACCTAAAAGTTAACTAGCTGTACTTGATACCCAGAATGCAATGACCACTGCATTATACTTTCGTTTGCATATTTACTTCTAGATCAAACCTGCCCATCTGTGATCTTCAATATCCAACATGGATAAAGTTGTGTCTGCGACATGTTCAATGCTAACAAGTTTCGAGATATGTTCATCTTCATTAAACCAACAGCATGAGTCTTGTTTATCAACGTGTTCCACAGCGATCATTTTGTTCTAGGCTGGATTTATAGTTTTATGACGTTGGGTCAAGCGCTGACACTGTAAGACATGTAGCCAAGTTAAATATAACCTTATCTGGCCAGAACACCCAGACACAAATTATGCTAACAGTTGTGAAGACATTTTCACTTTTAGTTTACAAGCAAACTTAAATCCACTTATTTAAAATTATTGTTCATGTGAATGCAAGGCATTTTAATTAATCTGATATTTTTAGTTTATGTGACGTTTTGTTTATCTATGAAACAATTTGAATGTAATATAATTCCCTAGAAGATTTTATAACGTAGCCACACAGCAAATAACATGTATATGAAGGCAATACACATAAACACATTTACGTAGAAACAAAGATCTTGAGCCAGGCACAGTGGTGCACACCTTTAATCCCAGCACTCGGGAGGCAGAGGTAGGAGGATCGCTGTGAGTTCGAGGCCACCCTGAGACTACATAGTGAATTCCAAGTCAGTCTGACTAGAATGAAGCCCTGCCTCGAAAGAAAAAGGAAGAAAAGAAAGAAAGAGAGAAAGAAAGAAAGAAAGAAAGAAAGAAAGAAAGAAAGAAAGAAAGATTTTATAGCTTTCATCTTAGAATTTTAGTCATGAGTGAATAATATACTAATGTAAATTTACCAATTTATTTAAGAGATAGGGGATGGGCACAGCAGGGCCCCCAGCATATGCTGCCTCATGCATCTGGCTCTACATGGGGAACTGATCTTGTGCCATTAGGCTTTACAAGCAAGCACCTTTAACCTCTGATCCATCTCTACAGCCCCTAAATTTACCAATTTATAAAAAGGCAGTCTACCCAAATGATATATATGACAAAAAATAAAAACCATGTTGGCTAAAATCTTTAAGATTAAGAAAAAATATTTTATTCATTTATTTATTTGAGAGAGAGGGGTAGAAAGAGGCAGATAGAGAAAGAGGAGAGAACGGACATGCCAGGACCTCCAGCTACTGCAAACACAGAGTTACGCGCCACCTTGTGCATCTGACTTTACATGAGTACTGAGGAATTGAACCTGGGTCCTTTGGTTTTGCTGGCAAATGCCTTTACCACTAAGCCATCTCTCCAGCCCAACTTTACCTTTTTTTTTTTTTTTCTTTAGTTTTCCGAGGTAGGGTCTCACTCTAGCTCAGGCTGACCTGGAATCCACTATGTAGTCTCAGGATGGCCTCAAACTCTCCTTGATCCTCCTACCTCTGCCTCTTGAGTGCTGGGATTAAAGGCGTGCGCCACCACACCCGACTCCAAATAAATATATATTTTTTCAGCATCCATTTTTATTTATCTACTTATTTTTTATTAACAACTTCCATGATTGTAAAGAATATCCCATGGTAATGCCCTCCCTCCCCCCACTTTCCCCTTTGAAACTCCATTCTCCATCATATCCTCTCCCCCTCTCAATCAGTCTCTTTTATTTTGATGTCATGATCTTTTCCTCCTATTATGATGTTCTTGGGTAGGTAGTGTCAGGCACTGTGAGGTCATGGATATCCAGGCCATTTGGGGTCTGGAGGAGCACATTGTAAGGAGTCCAAATAAATATATATTTTTTAAAAAATTTTTTTGTTATTTTTATTTATTTATTTGAGAGCAACAGACAGAGAAAGAGGCAGATAGAGAGAGGGAGAGAGAATGGGCATGCCAGGGCCTCCAGCCACTGCAAACAAACTCCAGATGCGTGCGCCCCTTGTGCATCTGGCTAATGTGGGTCCTGGGGAGTCGAGCCTTGAACCAGGGTCCTTAGGCTTCACAGGCAAGCGCTTAACCGCTAAGCCATCTCTCCAGCCCCAAATAAATATTTTTTTTAAAGCCTATTTTACCCTTTTGAGTTTCCCATTCTCAGTCTCATATGAATTTAGGAGTTACCTATTTATCTTTTACATAGGTTTGGCTCAGATAACAAAATTGCAAGGAACCTTGAATAACAAAATTAATACAAGCAAAAAATAAAGAAATAAAACGAGCAGGGTGTGGTGGCACATGCCTTTATCCCAGCACTTGGAAGGCAGAGGTAGGAGGATCACTGTGAATTTGAGGCCATTCTGAGACTACATAGTGAATTCCAGGTCAGCCTGGGCTAGAGTGAGACCCTACCTCAAAAAACCAAAAATAAATAAACAAACAAATAAATGTAAACAGATCCAAAACAGGGAGAGAGAGAAAAGTCTCTGCATGTTATTTTCTTTGTATTTATTTATTTATTTATTTATTTATTTATTTATTTATTTATGAGAGAGGCAGATAGAAAGAGGGAGAGAGAATGGGCTTGCCAGGGCCTCCAGCCATTGCAAATGAACTCTCGATAGGTGCACCACCTAGTGCATCTGGCTTACATGGGTCCTGGAGAATCACACTTGGGTCCTTTGGCTTTGTAGGCAACTGCCTTAACCATTAAACCATCTCCCCAGCTGTGAGCCTCCGCATGTTAATCTTATAAGTGCAGTTTAAGGATTATTACTTCCACAAAAAAAAAAGACTGTGTCAGAAATGGACCATTAACGGCTGGAGAAGATGGCTTAGCAGTTAAGGCATTTGCCTGCAAAGCCTGGGGTTCGATTCCCCAGGACCATGTAAACCAGATGCACATGGTGGCGCATGCATCTGGAGTTCACTTGCAGTGGCTGGAGGCCCTGGCATGCCCATTCTCTCTCTCTCAAATTAATTAATTAATTAATTAAACTAAATAGATCTTTTTAAAAAATTGGACCATTATATTCAATTACATCAAACAAAAGTGAAAGTCAAAAGAACAAACGCTCAGAAGTTCTGCCAAAGAGTGGAGCAGCTGCCTCTGGAGGGCCCAGCCAAAACGACACTCAAAGGCTTGCTCAGAAAACAAGCAGCCAGGGCTCAGGATGCAGCTCCATTGGTAGAGTGCTCTTCTAGTCCACTCACAGCTCTGAGCTTGATCCTCAGTGTCACACAAAACTTACGTAGCAATTTTAGGCCAGCACTCCCCACACAGTCGTGTGTGTGTGTGTGTGTGTGTATGATGAGTATCATTATGTCACCCACAACAGCCTGAAACTCCTGGGCTGATTTCATTCTCCTGCCTCGGCCTCCTGAGTTTGGGAGCACTTGTCCAAAAGATAGCCTTAAGGATCCACCTTTTTTTTTTTTTTTTTTTTTTTTCGAGGTAGGGTCTCACTCTATCCCAGGCTGACCTGGAATTCACTATGCAGTCTCAGGGTGGCCTTGAACTCACAGCGATCCTCCTACCTCTGCCTCCTGAGTGCTGGGGTTAAAGGCTTGTGCCACCATGCCCGGCAAGGATCCACCTTTGTTCCTAATGAAGGAATCTGTACAAATCATCTCAGATGAAGTCAGCAGGAGCCTCCTGCATTATGCTTAAGCATTAAAATTGTCAATTAAAAAATTGTCAATTAAGGCTGGAGAGATGGCTTAACTCTTAAGGTGTTTGTCTGCAAAGCCAAAGGACCCAGGTTCAACTCCCCAGCACCCATGTAAGCCAGATCCACAAGGGGGGGCATGTGTCTGGAGTTTATTTGCAGTGGCTGGAGGCCCTGAGCTTCCATTCTCTACCTCTTTCTCTCTCTCTCTCAAATAAATAAATAAAAATAAAAATATTTTAAAAGTTGTCAATTAAAAAAAGGAGGCTGGAGAGATGGCTTGGCAGTTAAGGCACTTGTCTGTGAAGTCTAAAAACCCAGGTTCCATTCCCCACGACTCATGTAAGCCAGAAGCAGATGACGGTGCAGCATCTGGAGTTTGTTTGCAGTGACTGGAGGCCCTGGTGTGCCCATTCTCTCTATCTGCATATTCTCTCTCTCTGTCTCTCTCTCTCTCATACACACACACACACACACACACACACACACACACACTTTCTTTTAAATAAATAATTTTTTTTTTAAAAAGAACAGGGCAAGAGTGAGACCTGAGAAGACAGACACATCAGAATAGAAAAGGCAAGCTACGGAGCACTGAGATCCTGCTTGGTCTAGGAGCCTCAGTTTCCTTCAGATGTGGACTTGCTTCAGGTTGCACTTCAAGGCACCAGATATGTCAGAGAGCAACTTTCTATAAGGAATAATGATTTGAAGTGACAGAGTGCTCAGTACTGAAATATCTCTATCACACCTTCCAAGGCTCAGGGTCCATTGCGGAAGAGGTGGTGGAAAGAATGTAAGAGCCAAAGGAAGGGTGAGACTCCTTACAACGTGCTCCTCCAGACAAAAAATAGCCTGGAAATCCATGACCTCACAGTGCCTGACACTAACCACACAAGACCATCATAATAGGAGGAAAAGACCATGACATCAAAATAAAAGAGAGACTGATTGGGAGGGGGAGGGGATATGATGGAGAATGGAGTTTCAAAGGGGAAAGTGGGGGGAAGGAGGGAATTACCATGGGATATTGTCTACAATCATGGAAGTCATCAATTAAAAAATTAATTAATTTAAAAAAAAATAATGATTTGGAGCCAAGCATGCACACGCCTTTAATCCCAGCACTTGGGAGGCGGAGGTAGGAGGATTGCTGTGAGTTCAAGGCCATCCTGAGACTACATAGTAAATTCCAGGTCAGCCTGGGCGAGAGTGAGACCCTACCTCGAAAAACAAAAACAACAGAAAATAATAATAATTATTTGGGAGCAGCAGAGGGCTGTGATGAGACTAGAAATGATATTAAGCTATGGGCATAGTCAAGGTGGAGGCAAGGGAAAACTTTTTAAAGCCAAAATGAGAATTTCATCATGTGCTTTGAAACACTAATCTTTGGTCATGATTAAAACCCACAGTGATGTTGGTCTACTGTTTAACACGCAGTTTCCAGGTAGATGTCCTCATAGAAACACTTTTTAGCTGGTCTTGATGGCACACGCCTTTAATCCCAGCACTGGGGAGGCAGAGGTAGGAGGATTGCCATGAGTTTGAGGTCGCCCTGAGACAACATAGTGAATTTCAGGTCAGCCTGGGCTGGAATGGAAAAAAAAAAGAGAGAGAGAGAGAGATCATGTGGAAGAACCAACCCTTCATAATCTCCCAGCTCTACGTGACTCAAGTGACTCCATTTTGATTCTGACTACTTTCTGTTTTTAGAATATTTTATTTGTGAGAGAGAGTATTTTCTTCACATTAGTTAATCACTGGTCATTTTATTTTATTTTATTTATTTTTTTTTCTTAAATTGAATTTTATAGAGAAGATGAAAAAGAGAAGCACATAAAAGCCAAGCTCTCCTGGTTACTTAAGAGAGGCACATCCATTCTCCTCCTCCTCCCAGGCACCTATGACACAGTTCCAGAAGTAGAGGGCTCCCAGAAACCACCTCAGATCTACTGGTTCAATTGTTCCTTTGGTTTTATTGATTTTTCTTCTTGAAGGAAAGGAAGGTGGAGGGGAGGAAAACAGCTGTTAGGCATATAGCATTAATCCTGTCAACTTGAGTAGGGAGGAGATGGACATGTTTCTATGTTACCAGCCCAGTGTGCTTGGCCCAGTGTTTAGGAGCAAGGTTTCTCACTCTGGACAAGTTTGATTTCTGTTAGGTTGGTAACATTTCTTCTGGTTGACTAAAAGAATTTCTTCCACTGATTTTCAAATCAAGAGGACATGTTTGGCCATACTGGCCTTTTCCTTTGTCAAAGTGCAATGTCAAAATGGGCAGAGGGTGGGCTTAATGATCTGAAAAAGGCACACATGCCATACTATGTACTGTTTTTGGTTGGGAAAAATTGGTGCCTTCAGTAAATTGCCTTTGGAGAGGAAGTGGACAGAGAAATGTCACCTTGGCCTGACCTATGCCTCATGCCCTATGAACTGTTGGAAGTTACTCAAAGATATCTTCTGCATCCTTGATTGACATCTAGGCTTTAGAAACCTTCCTTTCTTTTTTCTTTTTTCTTTTTTTTTTTTTTCTTTATTAGTTAGTTTTGTATTCAGCAAATACAGTCAGTTTGGTACCATTATTAGGCTCATCCGTGACCTACCCCCTCCCCTTGGCCCCTCCTTGTTGAGGTATACGGGTCATGCATTGTGGAGTTAGCCCACAGTTATGAGTAAGCTAAATGTCTCTGCATATCATGACCCAACAAGTGGCTCTGACATTCTTTCCACCGCCTCTTCCGCAAAATTTCCCTGAGCCATGTTGGGTTCATTTTTGGTCTGCTTCAGTGATGAGGTGTTGGGGGCCTCTGAGGCTCTGGCTCTCTGATTTGGTAGGAGTTGGTTTTTCTCTGTGCTGATCTCCTTCCCCCTTGTGCTGGTATCCGGTTCATCAGGAAAACAGCACCCTTGCTTGTTTCTCCAATTTTTCTTAGTTTTATTCGGGGCCCTTTTGAGGTATGATGGGGTGGCTCTCTCCTTAGGATCTACATCTATCCTCTCCAGTGTCTTGTGGTTCAGGTGTTCCCTGTAAGGGCCTGGTGAAGGATCAGCCATTTGGTCTGTCCGTGCAATCACAGTGGAGTTGGAGAGGGTCACTCAATCCCATTTACCAGGTGCATCTTGGACTTGGCCCTGCCTGCCGCACCGGCGGGCCGCCATTGTCCCGTGGCGGGGGAGCGCAGACTCCATTTTATTTTTTATTTTGTTTTCTTTTGAGGCAAATTCTCTCAGTCTAGCTCAGGCTGACCTGGAACTAAGTCTGTAGCACCAGGCTGGCCTTGAACTCATGGCAATCTTCCTATCTCTGCCTCCCAAGTGCTGGGATTAATGGTGTGTGCCACCACGCCTGGCATCACTAGTTATTTTAAGTCTGTTTTTGGTCTCTATGGATTTGCCTTTTTGAGAAAAAAAAAAGTCATAATAAAAAGAATCATATAGGACTGGAAATATAAATGTATGAAGCCCTGGTTTTGAGCCCCAAGAAGAGAGAGTGAGTGAAGGAGGGAAGCAAGAAGTGAGGGAGGGAAGGAGGAGAGGAGAACCCATGTGATCTGGATTCTTTTTCTTAGAGTGTGCTTTCAAGATTTGTTCAAGTTGCAGCATGAATCAGTATTCATCCATTGCACAGGTGAATAAGATGCTATTTTGTGTATATAGTACAGTATGTTTATCTGCTCATCTGTTGATGGTATTGGGTTGCTCTGCCCTTTGCCTAAGTGACACTGCTGTAAATATTTCTGGGAAAGCTCTGTGTAGGCACGTTTTCATTTCTCTTACTTATGTTCATAGGGATGCACCTGCTGAGTCATCGTATTTCGGTCCTTCTTGTATGAATCATCACATTTCCCCACATCAGGTTCCCAGTTTTATCTTCCCTCCAGCAATGTATGAAGGTTGCAGGTTTTCCACATCTTTGCCAACACTTGTCATTGTCTTTTTTGTTTGTTTGTTTGGTTGGTTGGTTGTTTGCTTGTTTTAATTATTTTCAGGCTATCTTAGTAGGCACAAAGTGGTGTCTTACTATGGCTTTAATTTACATTTCCTAAATGATCAATAAGATTGAACATTTGTCCATGTGGTTACTTACATATTTTCTTTGGAGAATGTCTATTCAAGTCCGCTGTGAAAATTGGGTTCTTGCCAGATATGGTAGGTGCACGCCTTTAATCCCAGCACTCAGGAGAGAGGTTGGAGGATCATTGTGAGTTCAAGGCCAGCCTGAGACTACTACTGAGTGAATTTCAGGTCAGCCTGGGCTATAGCGAGACCCTACCTCTAAAAAACAAAACAAAACAAAAAAATTGGGTTATTTGTCTTTTATTTTTTGCTTTTTGTTGTTTTTTTTTTTTTGTTGTTTGTTTGTTTGCTTTTGAGGTAGGGTTTCACTCTAGCTCAGGCTGACCTGGAATTCACTATGGAGTCTCAGGGTGGCCTCAAACTCATTGGGATCCTCCTGCCTCTCTGCCTCCTGAGTGCTGGGATTAAAGGCGTGCACCACCACGCCTGGCTTTTTTTTTTTTTTTTTTTTCTTTTTCAAGGTAGGGTCTCACTCTAGCCCAGGCTGACCTGGAACTCACTCTGTAGTCCCAGGCTAACTTTGAACTCATGTGATCCTCCTACTTCTACTTCCCAAGTGCTGAGATTAAAGGTGTGTGCCACCATACCCAATTGAGATAGTTTTTTTAAAAATATTCTGGATATTAACCCCTTAACAGATATCTTTTCCCATTTTGAGGATGCATTTTAATATTTTCAATAATGCCCATTGTTGCACAAAAGTTTTTAATTGTTTAAAATTGTTCATGTTGGGCTGGAGGGATGGCTTAGTGGTTAAGGCACTTGCCTGCAAAGCCAAAGGACCCAGGTTCTATTCCCCAGGACCCCATAAACCAGATGCCCAAGGTGGTACATGTATCTGAAGTTCATGTGCAGTGGCTGGAGGCCCTGGCATGCCCATTCTCTCTCTCTCTGTCTCCCTCTTTCTCTCAAATAACTAACTAAATAAATAAATAAATATTAAAATTGCTCATGTCAAATCTAAGGAATAAAGTTTTACCCCTTTCTTTGTTTTGTTTTGAGAGAACATCTCAACTGTGCAGTTGATAAACCCCAGGCAGGCTTTCTAAGCCTTTTCTGCTGTGTTTACTATAGTATTAGTAGCCCCTAGGATGGGAGAGGGGAACGGGGTAGGGGCTCCATACATGCATGTGAAGTGAACTTGGCATTCTCCATTTTTGGAGTTTGAGCAGATGAGGGCTCGCCCTCTCATCCATCCTGAAAGACATGCCAGTTGGTAAAGTGGCTCTGAGAGCCTGAGGCTGGCCAGCTGGCTCCAGTTACCTCCTAATGGTTGGCACACAGGCGCAGCACACATCTCTCAGCAAGTATCCGGGTGTCTTTCTAAAATAACCTCTTACATAAGGAGATTCCTGAGAAGTGCCACCAGGCATCAGTGGAGGGAAGTCTGAGGGAAAAAGGAGACGAGCCCAGAAACGTCCTCACTGATGGCTGAGAAGTGGTTTCAGAAGCCTTAGACTATAGGGAACAAACTTATATTCATTAAATATCAATTTATCTAGTCTTTAAAAAAATTGTTAATTTTTTTATTTGAGAGAGAGAGGCAAATAGATATAAAGAGAGAATGGGGGTGCCAGGGAATTCAGCCATTGCAAACAAACTCCAGAAACATGTGCCACCTTGTGCAGCTGGCTTACATGGGTCCTGGGGAATTGAACCTAGGTCCTTTGGCTTTGTAGGCAAGTGCCTTATCCACTAAGCCATCCCTCCAGCCCCCATAGTCTTTTTTTTATTTTTATTTATTCCATATATATATATATATATATTTATTCCATATATATATATATATTTATTCCATATATATATATATATGTATATATATATATATATATATATATTTGAGAGACAAACACAGAGAGAGACTGAGAGAGGGTGAGTATGTGCGCCCCAGGGCCTCCTGCCACTCCAAATGAGCATGTGTCTCTGTATGTGTGGCTTTACATGGATACTAGAGAATTGAACCTTGATCATCAAGCTTTGCAAGCAAGCACCTTGTACCACTGAGCCAGCTTTCCAACCCTTTAAAAATATTTTGTTTATTATTTATTTCCAATCAGAGAAAGAGAGAGAGAGGGAGAAGAGAGAGTGAGGATGGGCACACCAGGGCCTCCTGCTATTGCAAATGAACTCCAGATGCATCGGCCACGTTGTGCAGCTGACTTTATGTGGATACTAGGATTTGAACCCAGGTGGTAAGGCTGTGCAAGCAAGTGCCTTTACCCGTTAAGCAATCTCCCCAGCCCTAGTCTGTCTGTCTTTCCTTTTTCTTTTTTATTTTCTTTTTCTTTTTGAGATGGTAGTCCCAGGCTGGCCTTGAACTTCAGCCCTAATCTTTAAAAAAAAAAAAATTGTTTTAGGGGTGGAGAGATGGCTTAGTGGTTAAAGCACTTGCCTGCAATGCCTAAGGACTAATGTTCAACTCTCCAGGTTGCACAAGGTCGCACATGCACACAAGGGGCCACATGCATCTAGAGTTCAATTGCAATGGCTGGAGGCTCTGACCCACCAATTCTCTCTCTCTCTCTCCCTCTCGCATTAAAAAAAGGGTGGGGGGGGGGCTGGAGAGATGGCTTAGTGGTTAAGCACTTGCCTGTGAAGCCTAAGGACCCCAGTTCGAGGCTCGATTCCCCAGGACCCACGTTAGCCAGATACACAAGGAGGCGCAAGCATCTGGAGTTCATTTGCAGTGGCTGGAGGCCCTGATGTGCCCATTTCTCTCTCTCTCTCTCTGTCTCTCTCTCTCTCTCTGCCTCTTTCTCTCTGTGTTTGTCTCTCTCAAATAAATAAAAATTTAAAAAAATTTAAAAATCAGTTTATATTAAAAAAGGCCAGTCTGCTGGACTTGCCTAAAAAATAATAATATTTTAGCTGGGTGTGGTGGCACATGCCTTTAACCCTAGCACTTGGGAGGCAGAGTTAGTAGGATCATTGTGAGTTTGAGGCCACCCTGAGACTACATAGTGAATTCCATGTCAGCCTGAGCTAGAGTGAAAAAAAAAAATTGTTTTAGGGATTGGAGAGATAGCCCAGTGGTTAAAGGTGCTTGCTAGAAAGCCTGACAGCCTGAGTTTGATTTCCCCAGTGCCCACGTAAAGCCAGATGCACAAAGTGGTGCATGTACCTGGAGTTCATTTGCAGAAGCAAGAGACCCTGCACACTCATATCTCTATCTCTCTCTCTCTTTCTCCTTACAGATGAAGAAATAAAATATTTGAAAAACTAACTTTTTTTTTTTGAGGTAGGGTCTCACTCTAGTCCAGGCTAACCTGGAATTCCCTACGTAGTCTCAGGGTGGCCTCCAACTCATGGCGATCCTCCTACCTCTGCCTCCTGAGTGCTGGGATTAAAGGCGTGCGCCACCACGCCTGGCTGTTTTTGTGATTTTTATAAACATTAACAAATCGTCCTCCCAATAGGGAAATGTCGTTTTGGACTTCCTCCAGCCATATGGGCATGCGCTTACTTTCCTGAAGGGAAGTAGGAGCATTCAGCTATTCAAGATCAAACCACACCAGGTTCTGGGAGGGAAAAGTGGGTTACACACTTAAACGAATGTGAACAGTTTTCTGTCTTCCTGGCTTAAGCAGCCTCGGCTATTATTAGTTTGTGGTGGATGCTGGATGACTGAGTGATAACACGGGAAGCAGTTGTGTTGCAGTGGTTGGGGTGCATGGTGAGAACCAGTAAGATTGCTTTTCTTTCTTTCTTTTTTTTCTGAACTAGGGTGGTGTTTCCTTCAGTAATCTTTATGATGGGTCTTTAACTTTAGTGCGTTTTGCAGAAGCCCTTTGGTTTAATTTCTGTACTGGAGCAGACCTTGAGTCTCTTAAAACTTGTTAGTGACAATGAGGAAAGAGTTAATAGCTGGGGAACCTCTGGGTTTTATTTTCTTTCACTATGAGGTGATACATTAGCCAGGAAATTTTGTTTCATATTTATGAGTTTGTGTTAGAGTTTTACCTCCTTCAAAACCAAAATGTGTCTCTTTTCTTGCTCTTCTTCAGCCACTACAAATACAGTGTAGCCTCCAGGCCTTGTCCATTCTAAGAAGCTTTGTAACCCTGAGTGACCTTTAGCCTCTGCAGTGTCAGTTTCATAGAGGCTAAACAGAGCAGTTCAGTGCCTTAGAAATTCTAAATGTGTCTGTGGACAGATTTCCTTTTTTATATTTTATTTTTTAATGAATTTTATTTTTATTTATTTGAGAGAGAGAAAGAGGCATACACACACACACACACATATATATATCAAATCAAATATATATATTATATATTATATATATTATATATATGTATATATATATATATATATATATATATATATATATATATATATTCCTTAGGCCTCACAGGCAAGTGCCTTAACCACTAAGCCATTTCTCCAGCCTCTATTTATTTTGTTTGGAGCAGGTTCTTACTAGCCCTGTATGGCCACATTCTTTTTTTTTTTTTTTTTTTTTTTTTTGCTTTGGTTTGGTTTCTTTGAGGTAGACGACTCTCGCTCTAGCCCAGGCTGATCTGGAATTCACTATGTAGTCTCAGGCTGGCTTCGAACTCACAGTGATCCTTCCACCTCTGCCTCCAGAGTACTGTGGTTAATGGTGTGTGCCACTGTGCCCGCTGCAAGGCTTCTTGTGCTGTATTCTGCCTGCAGAGTCACTGGTCACCACGGAGCCTGTGTCTTGCACAATGTACCTTTTGCACTTCCTACTGGCTCTGGCGTAGCCATCAACTACCCTCCCCTACTTATCTCCTCTCCCAGAAATGTCTGCCATGCTGGACTTCAGCTTTGGTCGCCCCCTACTCCCACAGGTGCTGAACAAGGCCAAGTATGGTCCGATGTGGATTTCCTTACTTGGCTCTCAGAGCTTTGTGTACCTGGCCAGTGCCCCCCTCATCGAGCAAGCTATGCGGCAGGAGGGCAAGTATCCTGTAAGGGACAGCATGGAGCTATGGAAGGAGCATCGGGACCATCAGGGCCTCTCTTACGGGCTCTTCATCAAGTGAGCTGGGGCCTAAAGGGTCTGGGACAGGGTACCGGAGAACTCGGTTTAAAGAGAACGTTCACAGGGCAGCCAGGGCAGCAGATACAGGACAGGAAGGGACCTCCTTGTATACTCTGATCAGGCTTGAAAGCAGTCATTGGGACGTGCTGAAACCCAGGGACCAGGTCACTGTCTTTTTCCATGAATCATTATGTCATTTTGGACAAGGGAATACTTTTCCTTTGGCCTTGTGGTTTCAATCTGTGACAATAGGTTGATAGGATGAGAATGTCTCTATGGTTCCCAAAGCCTTTTTTTCTGATCTCTTCCCCTTCCCGGAACTGAACCCTGGCCCTCACACATGCTAGGCAAGGTCTCTACCACAGAGCTACATCTGAGCTCTTTCTGTCTTATTGTTATTGTTATTATTATTATTGAAGTGAATTTTTTTTCATGGTATTTGCCCCACGTCCTCCTATCTCAGCCACCTGAGGATCACGGGTCTGCACCACCAGGACTGGCTTCACATCCAATTTTTTTTTTTTTTTTACATTATGGTTGCAAATGTGTCAATTTGTAGTTGAGAAAATGTCATTATCATTTTTGGGGGGAGGGCTCCATTTATTTTTTTTAAAACATGACCCAAATTGTGTTGTATTCCTCATGTATTATTGACTCTAAACTTCATGAACACCCTCCACACATGGAGACACACGTAGGCTGTTATCATGCCTAAGACAGGTAAGATTAAACCGACAGTGACATTTGAAGGATGGCATGTTGTTTATTCATGTGCTGTTTGAAGCAAATCATGGGAATTATTGGTAATAACCCATTCCTAATAGCACAGCTTGTAATTGGGTGTGTTACAGATTTCTTTGGGCTATAGTATGTTAATAGGACTCCCAAACCAAGTAAGTGCTCTCCTCATTCATGATCAAGTTGACAATCATGTTTGTTTATTTATTTATTTTTAATATTTTATTTATTCATTTATGAGAGAGAGAGAAAGAGAGAATGGATGCATTTGCTACTTTGTGCATCTGGCTTTACAAGGGTCTTGGGGAATTGAACCTTGGTCCTTAATTTTGCAGGCAAGCGCCTTAACTGCTGAACTATCTCTCTAGCCCCTATTTATTTATTTTTGAGCAGGGTCTCACTAACCCTGGCTGACCTGTAACTCACCCTGTAGCCCAGACTGACCTCAAACTCACAGTGATCCTCTTACTTCAGCCTCCGAAATGCTGGCATTAAAGGCATGTGCCGCCATGCCTGATTTAAGTTAATTCTTTTTTTTTTTTTTTTTTTTTTTTTTGAGGTAGGGTTTCACTCTAGTCCAGGCTGACGAAGAATTCACAGTCTCAGGGTGACCTTGAACTCACAGCAATCCTCCTACCTCTGCTTCCTGAGTGCTGGGATTAAACACATGCGCCACCACGCCCCACAATTTTTTTTGACAACTTCCATAATTATAGGCAATAAACCATGATACTTCCCTCCACTCCCTCACTTTCCCCTTCACAAATCCACTCTCTGTCTTGTCCCCTCCCCATCTCAGTTAGTCTCTTTTATTTTATTTTATTTTTTATTTTTTAAATTAATTTTTATTTATTTATTTGAGAGAGAGCACTATACAGAAATAAGCAGGTAGAGAGAGAGAGAATGGGCACCCCAGGGCCTCCAGCCTCTGCAAATGAATTCCAGATGCATGCGCCCCCTTGTGCATTTGGCTTACGTGGGTCCTAGAGAGTCAAACCTGGGTCCTTTGGCTTTGCAGGCAAGTGCCTTAACCACTAAGCCATCTCTCCAGCCCTCTCTTTTATTTTGATGTCATCATCCTTTCCTCCTATTATGATGGAGTTTGTTTGCAATGGCTAAGGCCCTGGAGTGCCAATTCTCTCTCTCTGACGTTCTCTCTCTCTCTCATAAATAAAAAAAATATTTATATAAAAATATATTTATATAAAAGAGAATGGCGCTGGGCGTGGTGGCACACTCCTTTAATCTCAGCACTCAGGAGGCAGAGGTAGGAGGATCACCATGAGATCGAGGCCACCCTGAGACTACATAGTGAATTCCAGGTCAGCCTGGACTAGAGCAAGACCCTACCTTGAAAAAAAAAAAAAAAAAAAAAAAAAGAATGGACCTGGAGAGATAGCTTATGGTTAAGATGCTTGCCTGTGAAGCCTAAGGTCCCAGGTTTGATTCTCCAGGTTCTACATAAGCCAGACACACATTGTGGCACATGCGTCTGGAGTTTGTTTGCAGTGGCTAGAGGCCCTGGCACACCCCTTCTCATTCATTCTCTCTCTCTCTTTCTCTCCCTCTCTCTGTCTCTAATAAATAAATAAATAAAATACATTAAAAAAACGAAGGATGGGCATGGTGGTACATGCCTTTAATCCCAGAATTTGGGAGGCAGAGGTAGGAGAATAACCATGATGAGTTCAAGGCCACCCTGAGACTACATAGTGAATTCCAGGTCAGCCTGAACTAGACTGAGACCCTACCTCGAAAAACCAAAAAAAAAAAAAAAAAGAATGGGGCTGTAGAGATGGCTTAGTGGTTAAGGCACTTGCCTGCAAAGCCTAAGGAGCAAGGTTTGTTTCCCCAGTACTCATGTAAGCCAAATGCATAAGGTGGCACATTCATCTGGAGTTTATTTGCAGTGGCTAAGGCCCTGGTGCACCCATTCTCCTCCCAGACCCCTCTCCCTTTCTCTCTTGTAAACAAATAAAATATTTTTTTTTTAAAATAATGACCTTGAACTCTTTGTCCTCCTGCTTCCACCTCCCAAGTGCTGAAATTACAAACATAAACCACCACCCAGAGTAGTTTTGTAGCTCTGGGATTTGTGTCATTCCAATTTGGTGGTGGTACAATTCTAGGAGTCTGATTTCCCTCAACTCGAAGTTGGCCTCCGGGTGGGAAAATGCCATTTAACGGGTCCCCTTGCTTGCCTGTGCCATTCTTTCTCGGTGTCCCCCAGAGAAGGACACCACTGGTACCAGCTGCGCCAACGTTTGAACCAGCGGCTGCTGAAGCCAGCGGATGCTGCACTGTACACAAATGCTTTAAATGAGGTGATTGACGACTTCATGATACGGCTGGACCAGTTACGGGCAGAGAGTGCTTCGGGGGATCAGGTGTTGGATATGGCTCACCTCTTCTACCATTTTGCCTTGGAAGGTAACCTTGCTGATGGAGGGGCTGCGGCAAGAATAGGCTCCTCACGGCCCTCCAATTCTCTGTTCCTGGCTCTGCCTCTGCCTCTTATTTACTTATTTATTTATTCATTCATTCGTTTGTTTGTTTGTTTAAAGAGAGAGGGAGGGAGAGAGAGGGTGGGAAAAGGCAGAGAGAAAATGGGCACACCAGGGCTTCCAGCCACTGCACACAAACTCCAGATGATGCACCGCCTTGTGCATCTGGCTCACGTGAGTACTGGGGAATCGAACCTGGGTCCTTAGGCTTCAGGAGCAAGTGCCGTAATTGCTAAGCCATCTCTCCTGCCCTGTGTCTGCCTCTTATGTTGGACTCTGCACTTCCTAGCTATTTGCTACATCCTGTTTGAGAAACGGGTTGGCTGCCTGGAGCCCTCCATTCCCGAGGACACGGTCACCTTCATCAGATCAGTTGGGCTCATGTTCCAGAACTCAGTCTACGTCACCTTCCTTCCCAAGTGGACCCGTCCCCTGCTCCCTTTCTGGAGGCGATACCTGAGCTGCTGGGACACCATTTTCTCTTTTGGTGAGATGTCCCAGTCTGGGGCCTTCTCCATCCTGCCATCAGCTCTCAGAGTGGCTTAACCTCATCTTTCCTCGCTTTCCATGGTCCCTGCAGGCAAGAAGCTGATTGATCAAAAAGTCGAGGAGATGGAGGCCCAATTGCAGGCAGCAGGGCCAGAAGGGATCCAGATATCTGGCTACCTGCACTTCCTGCTGAGCAAGGAACTGCTCAGTCCGCATGAAGCCGTGGCCACCTTTCCTGAGTTGCTATTGGCCGGGGTGGACACGGTACATGAAGAGGGCTGGCAGGGGCACCAAAGGCTCCCAGATTCCATTTTGTATCAATGACCTGTTGTCCTCCACTAGATCCTGACCTTTATCTTCCATCCTGGCTTCTTTCCCTTCCATGTCACTGATACAGCCCAGCTGAGGAGAGCAGGAATCTCTCCAGGTCCATTCCTTTTAATATTATTTATTTATTTAAAGCGAGAGAGAGAGAATGGGTGCACTGGGGCCTCTAGCCACTGCAAAGGAACTCCAGACACATGAGCGCAACCTTGTGCATCTGCCTTACGTGTGTACTAGGGAATCAAACCTGGCTTAGGGAATCTCCTTAACTTCTATCTAAGCCATCTCTCCAGAGATGGTCTTTTTTTTTTTTTTTTTTTTAATTATTTGCTTGTGTGTGTACAGAGCGGGTGTGCAGGCTGCAGCATGTATGTGGAGGTCAGAGGACAACTTCGAGGTGTCTGTGTTCCACCTTCTTTGTGACAGGGTCTCTTGCTGCTGAAAATGAACAGCCAGACTAGAGGTCAGGCTAGCTGCCCTGTGGGCTTCAGATTGTCTTCACTCTGTGCCAGGTTGTTGGAGGCATGTTTGGGATCACAGATGCATATGCAATGTGTCCAGCTTTATGTGAGTGCTGGGCACACAGAACTTTGAACTTACGCTGGCAGGCTTTGCAAGCCATCTCCCCAGCCCAGGACTGATGTCTTTTTTTAAATATTTTATTATTTTTATTTATTTATTTATTTGAGAGAAAGACACAGGGAGAGAGAGAGAGAAAGGATGGGCGCACCAGGGCCTCCAGCCACTGCAAACGAACTCCAGATGCATGAGCTCCCTTGTGCATGTGGCTTACGTGGGACCTGGAGAATCGAGCCAGGATCCTTTGGCTTTGCAAGCAAACATCTTAACCACTAAGCCATCTCTCTAGCCCCTGATGTTTTTACTTATTTATTTTATTTTATTTTTGAGAGAGAGAGAGAGAGAATCAGAATGGGTACATCAGAGCCTCTAGACACTGCAAACAAACTTCTGACGCATGCACCACTTTGTGCATATGGCCTTATGTGGGTGCTGGGGAATCAAACCCAAGCCTTTAGGCTTTGCAAACAAACACATTTAATCATTGATCCATTTCTCCAGACCCAAGGACTCTTCTTGTTATAGGGAGAATCCTATCACCTCCTGGGCTCCCTGGCTCTCTCTGGCAACTAGGAAATTTCATCTCACATCCAACCTTCCTGCTGAAATTTCGGGGAGAGTTAGAAGCTTGTCCATGAGCACCTTCTGTCCCCAGGAGGTTCAGTCAGCCCATTGTGATGTGCAGTTTCCCTTTGTTGGAATCTGTTCTTAAAAGTAAGATCTCTTGCTGCGAGTGGTGGCGCACGCCTTTAATCCCAGCACTCGGGAGGCAGAGGTAGGAGGATCGCTGAGAGTTCGAGGCCACCCTGAGACTCCATAGTGATTTCCAGGTCAGCCTGGGCTAGAGTAAAACTCTACCTCGAAAAACCAAAATAAAAATAAAAATAAATAAATAAATAAGATCTCCCGCTGGGCGTGGTGGTGCACGCCTTTAATCGCAGCACTCAGGAGGCAGAGGTAGGAGGATCGCCGAGAGTTCGAGGCCACCCTGAGACTCCATAGTGAATTCCAGGTCAGCCTGGGCTAGAGTGAGTCCCTACCTCGAAAAACAAAAAACAACAACAACAACAACAACAAAAAGATCTCCCTCTACATACGTCCTCATCCCACTGCAGATTTGCTTAGCATGGTAGTCTTCAGGAACCCTCATCTGTTCCTACCATACTTCCTCCCACATTTTATACTCACCTGCTTATACACCTTGCCACCACTTAGCCAGCTTCTACCCTAGAAATGCCCCGTCATGGGCTGGGCAGGTGGCTCAGTTGGCAGAGCGCTTGCCTAGGACGCAGGGAGCCCTGTGATTCATGCGGGCACCACGTCCACCAATGTGAAGCACACGCCTGTAACCCTGGCACTTAGGGGACGGAGGCCGGAGGACTAGGAATAGAAGGTCGTCTTTCACTCCACAGAGAGTTAAGAGCATGAGGCCAGCCTGGGCTATACGAGACCCTTCTTTTTTAAATTTTTAAAAAAATTCTTTCTTGAGCCGGGCGTGGTGGCGCACGCCTTTAATCCCAGCACTCGGGAGGCAGAGGTAGGAGGATCGCCGTGAGTTCAAGGCCACCCTGAGACTCCATAGTGAATTCCAGGTCAGCCTGGGCTAGAGTGAAACCCTACCTCGAAAAACCAAAAAAAAAAAAAAAAAAAAAAAAAAATTCTTTCTTTAATTTAATTTTTATTCATTTATTTGCAAGCATAGAGAGCGATAGAGAGAAGAGATACAGACAGAGAGAATGGGTGCGCCAAGGCCTCCAGCCACTGCAAACGAACTCCAGATGCTTGTGCCACTTTGTGCATCTACCTGTAGCTGGCTTTACATGGGTACTGGGGAATTGAACCTGGGTCCTTAGACTTTACAAGCAAGTGCTTGAACAGCTGAGCCATCTCTTTAGCCCTATAAACCTTTTAAACAAATTATTTCCCTATGTGTGTGTGTGTGTGCGTGCGTGTGTACGTGTGTGTGTGTGTGTGTGTGTGTGAGTATTCCAAGGCCTCTTGCTGATGCAAACAATTGCCAGACGTTTGCACCACTTTTTTGTGTCAGGCTTTATGTCTGTGGCTGGGGAATTGAACCCAGGTCTGCAGGTTTTTCAAGTGAGGACCTTTAAGTGCTAAGCCATCTTTTCAGCCCTGGAGACCCTTCTTAAAAAAAAAAAAAAAAAAAAAAAAAAAAAAAGAGGGAAAACAGGGCGTGGTGGTGCACGTCTTCAATCCCAGCACTCAGGAGGCAGAGGTAGGAGGATTGCTATAAGTTCAATGCCACCCTGAGCCTACATAGTGAATTCCAGGTCAGCCTGGGCTAGAGCAAAACCCTACCATGAAAAACAAAACAAAACAAAACAAAAAAGAACAAGAGGGCTGGGAGATTGCTCAGTTGTTAAAGGTACTTGCTAGACTACTGGTCTGGGTTCAGTTCCCCAGTACCCATGTAAAGACAGATGTACAAAGTGACACATGTATCTGGAGTTTATTTGCAGTGGCAAGAGGCCCTAGTGTGCCTATTTCCTATCTTATTCTCTCTCTCTCTCTCTCTCTCTCTCTCTCTCTCTCTCTCTCTCTCCCTGCTTGAAAATAAATAAATTAAAATTAAATTTAAAAAATTTAAAAAGACGAAATCTAGCCCCCCCCTCACCTCATTCCCATTCTACCTCCTCCTAGACATCCAACACTCTGACATGGGCCCTGTACCACCTTTCAAAGAACCCAGAGATCCAGGAGGCCTTGCACAAGGAAGTGGTGGGTGTGGTACCTCCCGGGCAGGTGCCCCAGCACAGTGACTTTGCCCACATGCCCCTTCTCAAAGCTGTGATTAAGGAGACCCTCCGGTACGATGCGATTTCGTGATCATGGGGTCTATGTGGTGTGGGTGGGGGCTAGGTATAAGAGTGAGATGGGAAAAGGGACTGGGCATCAGAGAGGTAGGCGAGAAAGAGCGGAACTTTGCCCACATCTGTCCCCTGAATCTGGAAGTAGACCTTAGACTTTGGTTTCTCTATAGCCTCTACCCTGTGGTCCCCACAAATTCCCGGATCACCGTGGACAAGGAAGTTGAAATCGACGGCCTGCTCTTCCCCAAGAACGTGAGTGGGGGCTAGAGAAACTCTGCCCAGGGGCGCTGCAGCTCTCCACCCATGCCTTCACACTGCCCATTCTTCCCGCGCAGACCCAGTTTGTGTTCTGTCACTATGTGGCGTCCAGGGATCCCAAAAGCTTCTCTGAGCCCGAAACCTTCCTGCCTTACCGCTGGCTGAGGAAGAGCGAGTCTGATACGCCTAGAGTCCAGCACCCATTTGGTTCTGTGCCCTTTGGCTATGGAGTCCGTTCCTGCCTGGGCCGCAGGATTGCAGAACTGGAGATGCAGTTGCTGCTGTCAAGGGTGAGCAGAGATGGGTGAGAGGGCATGAGGGCGAGGGAGGGGGAGGAGTGTGCCAAGCAGGCAGTGGCAGGAGATCAGGACTCTTGCATCTGCCCACTCTCTCCCTGTCAGCTCATACAGAAGTACGAGGTGGTCCTCGCCCCTGAGACTGGAGAAGTGAAGAGCGTAGCCCGCATTGTCCTGGTTCCCAATAAGAAGGTGGGCCTGCGCTTCCTGCAGAGACAGTGCTGAGCTGGTCCCCTGCCTCCCTGCGGGGTGCCCAGAGCCCCCGCAGCCCTGGCACATCAGTCCCTGGCTACTGCTGCGTGTCAGATGTCAAGATGCCACACTTGACAGCCAGAGGAAATCTGGGCCCTTCCCACAGACCCCTGAGCCACAATCATCACACCACTGCCCCATATCACATAGCTGTCCCCAGGTATAACATAAAAGAACTCCTCTGAGTTTCTTCTGGTAGCTTGTTCTTTCCGATCACCCTTTTCCATGTTTGGGGAGCTCCTTTTTGCAGCTTGGAATCATGGTGGGTGGCCCTGTTGCCCTTCTTGGAGGCTCGGAAGACCACATGCTTCTTTAGGCCCCAGTGAGTGTTGGAGCAACAGTGTCAGAGAGCTTATGTGTGGAGATCAAGCTAATTGGCAACAGGGTAATCTTTGCACAGGCTAAGCCTGAGGACATAGAACACTATGTGTCTTGGATGGCGCTTAAAGATAAGGAACTCGCAGCTTCTCCAAAGATTTCCTGGTAAACATGAATAAAACTCATGTTCTGATCTGATGCAATCCTGTGATCTCTTTTATGCTCAGACTCCTCATAGCTTGGACTGCTTGAAACTGAGTCAAAGCTGTGCGCAGTCAGTTGGGGAGCCCTTGAGTGCGTCCTCCTGACTCCCCCTTAAATCACATTTTGAGTGTTGTGTGTTTATTTTCGCATTCTTCCAAGCACTACTGGGCAGTGCGAACGCTTACGGGCAACCCAGAGGAGCTTTAGTCGTACATAGGCAAACCCATGAAACAGGACTGTGGTGTGCACCTATAGACCCTGCTACATGGGAAGCTGAGGCAGGAGGATTGCTTGATCCTAGGAGTTCAAGACTTGCCCAGGTACACAGCAAGATCCCTTCTGAAACATAAAATATAAACTGAAATAAAATAAGGCCCTGAGATATGACTCAGTGGTTAAAGGCCTGAGTTGGATTCCCCAGTACCCATGTAAAGTCAGATGCACAAAACTGGCACATGCATCTGGAGTTTGTTTGCACTTGGCAAGAGGCCCTGGTCTGCCCATTCTGTCTCTATCTCTGGTTGAAAATAAATAAATAAGGGCTACAGAGATGGCTTAGCAGTCAAGCACTTGCCTGTGAAGCCTAAGGACCCCAGTTTGAGGCTAGATTCCCTAGTACCCACCTAAGCCAGATGCACAAGGTAGCGCGTGCATTTGGAGTTTGTTTGCAGTGGCTGGAGGCCCTGATGCACCCATTCTCTCTCTCTCTGTCTCTCTCTCTGTCTTGGTCTGTCTGTCGCTCTCAAATAAATAAATAAAAATAAACAAAAATTTCTTTAAAAAAGAGAAGAAATAATAAATAGAAAGAGGGCTGGAGAGATGGCTGGCTTAGTGGTTAACGTGCTTGCCTGTGAAGCCAAAAGACCCAGGTTCAATTCTGAAGGTCCCACGTAAGCCAGATGCAGATGGTGGCACATGCACCTGTAGTTCGTTTGCAGTGGCTAGAGCCCTGGCATGCCCATTCTCACTCCCCTCTCTCTTTCTATCCCTCTCTCTGTCTCTAACAAGTAAATGAAAATGAAAATAAAATCTTTTCTTAAAAACAGAGAAACAGAGGCAGATAGAGAGAAAGTGGAAGTGGCAGGGCCTTTAGCCACTGCAAACTCCAGTCGCATATGCTGCCTTGTGCATCTGGCTTACATGGGTAATGAGGAATTTAACCTGGGTACTCAGGCTTCGCAGGCAAGCAATCACCTTAACCACTAAGTCATCTGTAGCAGACAGATTCAGGTTCGCTGAGATGAACTTCCAGACCAGGCACAGTTATGGAGGAAGGGATTTATTGAAGCTTACAGATCCAGGGGAAGTTCCATAATGGCAGAAGAAGCTGGCCTGCCTTCAGAGGCCCAAGCAGAGAGAGAGAAGTACAAGCCAAAAGCCAAAAGCCACAGCACACTTCAGGAACTCCAGCTAGGCACACTTTGCATATCTTTAGATTGAAATCTGAAACCCACCACCACACCTTAAGATCCACCCAGTGACACTGCCTCCAGCCAGGTGGCTGCAGATGCAAACTACAAACAAACAACTGAATATATTGGGGGCCATCTATTCTATTGAAACCACCACATCATCTCTTCAGCCCTTAAATTTTTTTTTTTTTTTTTTGGTTTTTCGAGGTGGGGTCTCACTCTAGCCCAGGCTGACCTGAAATTCACTATGGAGTCTCAGGGTGGCCTCGAACTCAAGGCGATCCTCCTACCTCTGCCTCCTGAGTGCTGGGATTAAAGGCGTGCGCCACCATGCCCGGCCTTAAAATATTTTATTTTTTTAGTTTATTAGTTAGTTGAGAGAGAGAGGTCGGGCAGGGGAGACAGGTAGAATAGGCACGCCAAGGCCTCCAAACTCCAGACACATGCACCACCTTGTGCATCTAGCTTATGTGGGTACTGGGAAATCTAACCTGGGTCCTTAGGTTTTGCAGGCAAGTGCTTTACTCACTAAGCAATCTCTCTGGCCCTAAAATATTTTTATCTGTAAGGAGAAAGAGACAGAGAGTATGGGTGTGACAGGGCCTCCTGCCCTGCAGATGCATGCGTCACTTTGTGCATCTGGCTTTATGTGAGTACTGGGGAATCAAACCCAGGCTGTCAGGTTTTGCAGGTAAGCACTTTTAACCACTGAGCAATTTCCCCAGCCCCTGGATAGAGGCTTCTCCTGGTGTCTCCCAACTGTCCTGATACCGGAAAGAAGCACACGTCTGCCTTGCTACCCACCAAGTCTCTCAATTGTGTCTGACAGACTGAATCCAGGTCAGCTGGACCACTAGCTACAGAAGAGGCTAGGGATTATAGTTTTCAGTGGTCCAGCCTCCTCAGTACAGTATGCCACCAGAAGGGAAGAGGCTTGACATATGGTCCTGTTTGCCATACCTCAGGCTGGACACCCAAAGGAACTGTATTCAGCCTTTCAAAAGGAAGCAGTCCTGAGCTCTGGAAGCCTCCTCCTCGCAGAGGAGTCTACTTTCTTTCCCTCTTACTCCAAAATACTCTAAAACAAACTTTATTCTTTTTAAGCAAAAAAGGAGGAAATCCTGTCACTTGTGACAACAAGGTTGAACCTGGAGGATGTTGTTAACTGAAACAATGCAGGTGTGTGTACTGGAGACCGAACTCTGGTTCTTACGCATGTGAGATAAGCATGTCACCAACTAAGCTATCTCCCCAGCCTCTGATGCTAGGTGTTTGTTTTTGTTTTTTCTTTTGAGATAGGGTCTCACTCTAGCCCAGTATGACCTGAAACTCACCCTGTAGTCCCAGGCTGGCCTTGAACTCATAGTGATCCTCCTACCTCTGCCTCCCAAGTGCTGGGATTAAAGGTGTGCACCACCATGCCAGCTCTTATTATTATTATTTACTTATTTTTATTTATTTTTTGGGTGGGGTTTTCTGAGGTAGGGTCTCACTCTAGCTCAGGCTGACCTGGAATTCACTATGTAGTCTCAGGGTGGCCTCAAACTCATGGCAATCCTCCTACCTCTGCTTCCCAAGTGCTGGAATTAAAGGCATGCACCACCATGTTTGGCCCTCTGATCCCAGTTTTAATACATGTATCATGTGAAAGCTTTGCTAATCATCATCATGGAATCAATATACACAACTTTTGTACTGAATCCTGTATTTCAAGATGTGTAGGGGGGAAGAGGTGTGAGAATCTTAAATAAGTCGTGTCTTACACTGGGCATCTAACCTTAGCCAATGTTTCTTGTAGACTAGTCATAAGTAATTGGTAGACCCAATCATGTGGCCAATGATTTGCTGAGGAGAATGAGACATCATTCTTGCTGATTAGCATGGTGTGGCATCGTGCTCATGATGTGTTAGTGATCATAAATTTCTAGTTCTTAACAGAAAGCAGAGTTGCCCAGATTCCACCTAGAATCAGGAAATGAGTCATTGTGAGAGTGAGGCCCTGGGCTCTGCATGTCACAAACTTCTTGGGTGACCCTGAGCTACATCCAGAGTTGAGAGCCACAGAGAGGATTGTGAGAAGGAACCTGAGAGCATTGTGGGTACAGCCCAGAGGTCCCAGAGTCTCACAGAGGCTTTGGGAGAGGAGCCAGAGAGTGGAGGCAATGCTGTCTCTTAAATCACCCGGCCCTGTTCCAGTAGCAGAACAAGGACCCAGCAAGGCGGTGGCACAGGAAGACACTTCTTTGCAGCTCCCCATCTTTTCTGGAAGCCTCAAGGGCTGCAAAAGCTGGGCTCCATCAGAAGAGGGGTCCAAGGCAGTGGGCTGGGATGATCCCTCACTGGGGTGGGATGTTCACTGTCCTAGGGAACGTTTGCCAGGTCTTCAGGATGGTGAGCCCAGAGAAACAGAGTGCCTCTAAAGAGTGTGCAAAGGTAGGCAGAGGGCACTAAGGTCCCCTCAGCCTTGGTGTCACCTCTGAAGGTCTCTCTCCAGAGGAATAGCCTCAAGGGAATAACCTCTCACACCTTCTCAGAGACAGCCACTCTATCCCCTTTTGGTCCAGACCCACCAATCACCCCCATCCCATGTTCCCCTTGGAGCCCAAGACCCCAGGTTTCCATTGGGGGTGCTATAGCACAGTTGGCACTGAAACTGGGTTGTTTTTTTTTTTTAAAAGATACTTATTTATTTATTTATTTATTTATTAGAGACAGAGAAGGAGGGAGAGAGAGAATGGGCACGCCAGGGCCTTTAGCCACTGCAAACAAACTCCAGACACATGTGCCACCATGTGCATCTGGCTTAGGTGGGACCTGGAGAATTGAACCTGGGTCCTTAGGCTTCACAGGCATGCGCCTTAACAGCTAAGCCATCTCTCCAGCCCTGAGACTGGATTTTGGCAAAATGTTTAGGGAGAAAATGCCTTGGTTTCCTGCCTGGCAGACCAAATACAAACACTTCCACTGACCTACCCTTCCTGCACTGGACCTCTGGACCTGAGTGCCCATATTGCCACTGAGGATGGTGACAGCAGAAGCCAAGCTTTTGCTCTGGAAATTCAAATGCTCAATCCTTAATGTGGATGGTAAGAACTTAGGACACACACAGTGGATTGGGAAGAGCACACAATGGGTCATAGTGCAAAGGTCACCTTATCTCCCACTGGTAGGATTCTGTAACCAGGGATGGGGTGGGAACAAAGAGCTGATACTCTTCTTAGGTCCCTAAGACAAGCCTTGGGCCATGTGTTCCCGGATGGAGCCTGGGGGAAAAGGTAACGCAGAGCAGCACAGACTGACTGGTGGCTATGCATTTCAGTAGGTGGACTGGGGTCAACCTGGCAGAGCTTCCTAAAGCCCAGAAAAGGGCAAGGCCACAAGCTGGAGTACCCTGCATGACACTACATGCAGGTAGGGTCAAAACAACTTTGGGAATGAGATACAGGGCAGTGACCCTGAACACCATGGCCAACCAGCTGACAACCAGATAGGAACGAGGTTTTGGCAGGTTCTGGCAGTGGATGGACACTGATAACTGAGGACCAAAGCCTTCTACTACCTCAAGCTTTCGTATTCACTAACCTTAGCTTCAGGAAAAGATGGAGAAGAGACCTCAAATTGATGGCCCCTGTTGAAATGGGGTTCACTACAGAAATCACATCCAGTGTTATAGTAACAGTTATGTTTCCTTTTAAAAGTTATTTTATTTTATTTATTTGAGAGAAAGAGAGAGAGAGAGAGAGAGAGAGAGAATGAGCATGTCAGGGCCTTCAGCCACTGCAAATGAACTCCAGACGCATGTGCAAACTTGTACATCTGGCTTACGTGGGTCCTGGGGAATCGAACCTGGGTCCTTTGACTTGGCAGGCAAATGCCTTAACCGTTAAGCCATCCCTCCAGCCCAAAGCTATGTTTCTTACACACAAGAGTTTGTGGGCTGAATTTTACCTACTGTGTGAGTAATTAATAAATATTTTCTTTATGGTTTTGTTATAAATAAAGGGTTATTTTCAAAGTCAGTAGACTAACATTCTATGCACAAAACTAATGCCACTATTGTAGTTTTGTCACTTGCAGACTTTGCTTTGCATCTTTGAAGTCAGTCAGAAAGCACAAGTTTGACACAAGTTTAGGTTCAGGTTCAACAGCTATAGCATGTGAGTGAAGCCTATAACATCCAATTTCATGGATTGCTTTTTGTTTCGTTTTGTGGTTTTGTTTTTTCGAGGTAGGGTCTCTAGCTCAGGCTGACCTGGAATTCACTATGTAGTCTCAAGCTGGCCTGGAACTCATGGCGATCCTCCTACCTCTGCCTCCCGAGGGCTGGGATTAAAGGCGTGCACCACCATGCCCGGCTTGTTTTTCTTTTCTTGATTGCCCATGCTCAGGGAACTGAAAACAAGGCCATCTGTCACAGGAGACTGAGAACACCCTTCACTGGTGAGAACTCAGGATCTCCCTGGACAATGGTGGAGGGAGCAGTCTGCTCCAACAGGCATGAGAATCAGGCGCTCTCCATGGTGACGCCTGAAATGCCAATGCCAGGAGAGTAGAAGGGCAAACTGGTGGTTCCCATGGAGAAAGAACAGCTGGGACTCCCATGAGCTATGGGCAGGAGTGTGCATGGTCCAGAAGCCACGTGATCCAGGCTCCCGAGGGCATCCATGGGCTGTGTGCTCGTACAGACAGGACAAGGAGAGTTTGGGGGGGGGGGGTGGCTAGAGAGCCTGTAAGAAAAAGAGAAGAGTGTGATAAAAGGAAAAGAAAAAGAAAAGGAGAAGACAATAACCAGAGGGGTAGTTGCCTTCCTAACAGGAGAGTCTTGCCATCCACTGCTAGCTGCGTGGAACTCGTATCCCCTTCTTTGTCCTCACCCCTCAAATGTGCTACCAAGAGAGTGTGCAGTCTTATCAAACTTGCTGAGATGAGCAGTCGGTCGACGCTCCCTTCTAGTTTAGTTCTTACTGAGGACAGAAATTCCATCCAACAAAGGTTTGTTGCCTTGCTTTCTTCTCATGCAATACCCAGCAGGTGGGAATTGAATGGGTAGATGGTCGGGAAATCTTCCCAGTGCTCAGCCCACCTCTGCCCATCCCTCTATGAGGGCCTCCATGACCTCAGCTGGAAAGGAGACAAGGTGGTGGGCTTTGAGCACTCAGACCGGCAGTTTTCACGGGGCGGCTCAGTTATGATGGGGGCAATCCTCCAGGTACCCCAACTTGAGATCTAAGAGCTCAGAAATACCAAGACCAAGGGCATCGCTTACCTGTACACGGGCCAAACCAGCAAACGGGAATGGGGGGAAAATGAAGACTGAGTCCCCCCCCCCAGCTCTTTTCATTGCTTTCTGGGTACGGAAGGTGTTCTGGGAGTGAAGACTCCATTCCTCTCAGGCACTGAGAGCATCGATGCCGGCAGGGCTGAGCACCAGTGCTTGAAGGATGTCCGAAAGGGAGACCACACCCAGAAGATGCTGGGTTTCATCCACAAGCACCAACCTGTGTACCTGTGGGTCCACAATGTTCAGAGACAGGGCAAAGTGTGACATAATTCAAGGAACAAGAGGAAGTCTCCAGGGAACCAGCTGGCCATGGCCTTTGACCACTGGCTGTGGCCTTTGGCAGGAGGACCTCATGGACAGGACCAGGTGCATCCAATGTGGTTGCCAAGAATTGGTCATGGAATGGGAGGTCAGGCCAGGCGCCCAGTATCTGGGGATGGTGAGAGCTATGCACAGAAGTAGGCCATCTGTACCAAGGGCATGCCTGGAGGGGCACTGGGTTACCTGTTCCCGTGCGATCCTGTCAATGACTTCCCCCAAGCTCTCATGAGGCTGGCAGGAGAGGACTCCCTCCAGACACAGTGTCCTCTGCCTCAGAGCTTCGCCCACGCTCATGTCTAGGTGGTTGTAGGTTTTCTGGGCAGCCAGGTGCTGAGGTAGGAACAGAAGACCAGCTCAGAGTCACCCAGTCACCCTGATACACCTGCAAAGGGTGTCACAAATACTCCCCCCCTGATCCTCACATCGCAGCCCCCCCCCCCCCCCCGTAGCACCCCAGACCCTCACAGATACTCACAATCACATCGAAGCGGGAGTAGAGGCCCACAACTTGACCTGCAGGGAGAGGAAGGAGAAAGACAGGGAAGAGGGCCACTTCAGAACCGGGCGTTCTACCGTGGCCATAAGCTACACAGTAGCCCCAGAGTGCTGGCCTGACAATGGAGCGTCAGGTTGCCTTACCTACAGATCAACTTAGCATCACTGAGAGTTGAGACACCTGACCTTGGGCCTCCTGGTGAGATGGGTATGAGCATGTGGCATCACTTATGAAACATGCCAGCTACAAACATAGAGTCTCACCCCATCAAGCCTTTTGGTCCCATTTCTAGTTCACAGGAAAGAGCAACAGAAGATTAAAGCACAGACCATCTCTGGGAGGCAAACAGACAAATCTGGAGGTGGGTTATGCTTTTTAAAAATATTTTATTTGGGCTGGAGAGATGGCTTAGTGGTTAAGTGCTTGCCTGTGAAGCCTAAGGACCCCGATTCGAGGCTTGATTCCCCAGGACCCACATTAGCCGGATGCATAAGGGGGCGCATGCGTCTGGAGTTTGTTTGCAGTGGCTGGAGGCCCTGGCGCGCCCATTCTCTCTCTCTCTCTCTCTCTCTCTCTCTGTCTATCTGCCTCTTTCTCTCTGTCTGTTACTCTCAAATAAATAAATAAATAAATATTTTATTTATTTATGAGAGAGAGAGAGAGAAAGGAAAGAAAAAAAAAAGAATGGGTGTGCCAGGGCCTCTAGCTACTGCAAACAAACTCCAAATGCATGTTCCACCTTGTGCATCTGGCTTTACATGGGTACTGGGGGATGGAACCTGCAGCCTTTGGCTTTGCAGGCAAGCACCTTAACTGCTAAGCCATCTCTCCAGCCCTGGAGGTGTGTTATTCTTGTGTGTAGTGTATATGTGTGTGTGTATGTGTGCACGTTTGCATGTGTGCAGACACACATCTACGTGCATCCATGTACACATGTGAGCGGAGGCCAGAGGATGACCTCAAGTGTCATTCTCAGGTATGCCATTCACATCTTCTTGAGACAGGGTCTCTCACTGGCCAGGACGCCCCAGGGATCCTCCTGCCTCTGCCTCCCCCGAGCTGGGATGACAAGCACAGAACCATGCCTGGCATTTACGTGGGTTCTGGGGATGAACCTCAGGTCCTCATGCTCGGTGGGCAAGTACTTTACTGACCAAGCTGTCTCCGGTTCCTGGAGAAGGGATAGGCTTTGCTTTTCTATCTTTCTTTTCTCTCTCTCTCTCTTTTTTTTTTTTTTGAGATAGGGTCTCGCTCAAGCAGCCCAGGCTGACCTGGAATTCACTATGTAGTCTCAGGGTGGCCTCGAACTCACGGTAATCTGACTACCTCTGCCTCCCAAGTGCTGGGATTACCCCCCACCCGGTAGATCAAAGCTTGTCCACTGACCTGTGTCATGCAAATGAGGGAAAAGGAAACCGTTCTAGATTTAAACAGATTTCATGGACAAAAAGAGACATGGACAAAAAATGGACTATGCTGGATGTGGTGGTGCACACCTTTAATCCCAGCACTCAGGAGACTAAAATATGAGGATCACTATGAGTTTGAGGGCAGCTTGCGCTACAGAGTGAATTTCAGGTCACCCTGGCTTAGAGAGGCCTGTTTCAAAAAATAAAAAATAAAAATGGGGCTGAAGAGATGGCTTAGCTGTTAAGCACTTGCTTGTGAAGCCTAAGGACCCCAGATTGAGGCTCGATTCCCCAGTACCCACGAAAGCGAGATGCACAAGGTGGCACATGCATCTGGAATTCGTTTGCAGTAGCTGGAGGCCTTGGTCCACCCATTCTTTCTCTCTCTCTCTGTCTGTTACTCTCAAATAAATAAATAAAAATGAAACAAAAGTTTTTTAAAAAATGGACTTCAGTTAGGTCTTTGTTTAAGCAAGTTAGTTTTTTTCTTTTTGTTTTGTTTTGGTTTGGTTTGGTTTTTTGAGGTACGGTCTCACTCTAGCCCAGGCTGACCTGGAATTCACTACGTAGTCTCAGGGTGGCCTTGAACTCGCGGTGATCCTCTTACCTCTGCCTCCCGAGTGCTGGGATTAAAGGCGTGTGCTACCACGCCCGGCTTAAGCAAGTTAGTTTAAAAGTCATTCTTGGGAGAAATGAGAATGCAGATTTGAAAAAAGTAATATTAAATTATTCATTGTTCTATTAGGTAGTATACAATGTTTATTTTAAGAGATATAGACTGGTAAGGGATGAAGTAATATGATATCTGTATTTACTTTCAATTGCTTTAGAATAATGTTGAACTGATTAGGGCAATATGTTAACTATAGATAATCTAGGTGATGGATAGATGGGATTCAGTACATGATTTTTCCTATCATTTCATCTGTTTGAAAATTTTCATATTTAAGTATGAATTAAAATCACTTCTTGAGGCCCAACTTTGAATTATCATATAGCCATAGTCTAACTGAGGAAATATTCTTGCCTTCTTCTCTGTGACCCTTTTCCAAACAGGAAATTGGTCTTGGTTGGAGGCTCACACAGGCTTCAGCGGTGAGAGCAGCGAGCAGAGGAGCAGTGTGGGAGAGACACCCTCCATCTGAGCCCCCCAAAACAGAGTCACTTAAGTTGCCTCATCTGTGTACTTCCCAAGAGGAGAATGCCACGGCTCATTTTAAGATGAACTAAAACAAACAAAAAAATTGTCTCTGCTTCCTCCCACTATGTTCATCTTATTGTAGATAATCTTAGCCAGGCTCCTTCAAAGTCAGAGGGACAGGTGTTAAGATGCCCCTTCCCATGCATGGCATGGTGGCGTATGCCTGTTATCCCCACTCTTGGGAGGCGGAAGCAGAAGGATTGTCCTGAGTTGGAGGCCAGTCTGGGTTACATAGTAAGTTCCTGGATGGGAACTCTCTGCCTCAAAACAACAACATCTCCTCCCCCCACCCACCCCTGAAAAAGCAGATTCTCTTTCACAGATAAGGAAACTGAGGCACGGAGAGCCTAAGTAACTGATCCAAGGCTCAAAGCGGTAAGACAATTTCAAATCCCCCTCCACCTCGGGCCTCAGAGCCGATGCCACATAGACTGCCACCCCAGCCCCTGCCCATGTTCTTCTGGTCAGACCCTTCCTCCCCCAGCCTAGCTAGCGGCCCCCCCCCCCCCCCCCCCCCGCCTCCGCGCACCATACCCGATTCATTGACCACCGGCAGCGCAGAGACACGCCGGTCCACAAAGATGTCCAGGGCCGTCAGGATGGGGGCGGTTTCCAGAACCACAGCCAAATCTCGGAATGTGCCAATGCCCAAGTCTTGGATAGTGCGACAGAGGAAGGAGGGCCGGGGCAAGAGGGCACCCTGGTTGGTTTGGGGACAGGTGGAAAAAAATCAGAGATCAAGCAGCAGCACCCAGAAGGCTCCAACGTCTCCCTCCCCCTTCCTGAGCCTAGCGACTTGGCCACTCTGGTTGTCGCCAACGGCGCCCCCCCTTGCTCCCTGGGGCCCCGTGCTCACAAAGATGTGCAGGAACTTGAGCAGCCGCTTGTGCGTTAGGATGTACAACACTGCGCCTGAGACCGGGTCCAGGATTGGTAGGCGATGGATCCGGTTCTTAATGAGGGCGTAAACAGCTTCGAACAGGCTGTGGAGGTGGGAGCAGTGAGGGGGGGGGGGGGACACGCCCTCCTTCCGGCCCCCAAACAGAAGCACCAAGGTTCCTTTCATCTATCTGCTTCCCAGGAAGGAGGAGTGAGTTCAAGACTGACAGGAAAGGGAAAATGGGATGGTGCAAGAGGCTCAGGTAAAGACACCTGTCGTTGGAAGATGCTCACCTGTCATTGGGAGATATAGAGACCAGAGGCTTGAAGCAGCCTTGAAGGTAGATCTCTGCAGAAAAAGTCCAAGTCAGGGCTGGAGAGATGGCTTAGTGGTTAAGGCGCTTGCCTGAGAAGCCTAAGGACCCAGGTTTGATTCCCCAGGACCCACGTAAGCCAGCTGCACACGATGATGGCACGTGAGTCTGGAGCTTGTTTGTAGTGGCTGGAGTCCCTGGTGTGCCCATTCTCTCTCTCTCTCTTTCTCTCTCCATATATGATAAATTTTGAAAAAACAAAATTTTTAAAAGGTCCAAGTCAGATCATAGGAGCCACCACAGGCCTTGTTCTGTGGCCTGACCGCTTCCTTCCCTGCAGGCACCCAAGGTTCTCTATTGCCTTGTACCCTCTAGGAAATCCCACCCTCTGCCCCCCTAGCCCTGGGCCGCACCTTCAATCCCAGAGCCCTGTCCCAACTCACCCCTCCAGGTCTCAATCTTATGTTCCTCAATCTCATAGATCTGGACCTAGAGACATGGTCAGGACTCCAGTCAAGCTGAGGGCCCTAGAATAGCAAGTTCCCTGAATGTTCCACTCGAACTCAGCCCCTCCGACAGCCCGGGACTCACCAGCGGGGACCTGTAGTAGCGGTGTAGCACCAGGATGAAGTCCGTGATGGTGAGCATTCCTGGAGGGGGTGAGAGCGGGCAGACGGTCAGTCTAGGGTCTTTGAGTGTGCGGCAAGTTAAGGACCCCACCCTGCCAATGCCCAGCGACCTTTCCTCACCCACAAAGCTCTGTTTCTTGCTGTCCCACAGAGGGGCTGCCCGCACACCATTGGCTACCATGGCAAAGAAGGCTTTCTTGATCTGAGGAATGAGAAAGAACAGGGTGGACTGAGTCCCGGGAGGCCCTCATCCTCCTCCCTCACTGACCATCCGTGGACACCTTCTGTCCCCACCAGGGTCCTCGCAGGGTACCTTCTCCGGTGTCCTCCTTCACATGAGCCTGCTTGCCCATGTTGTGGTACACAATAGACATTATCACGCATATGTACAATACAGATAAGGTGACCAGTGGCACATCAGGGTGTAAGAGACTCTAACTTAGTGTTTCCATGTGGAGGTCATGCATATATAAACATAGCATAATTTTTGCTTAAATATTAGAGGTGTAACTCTATTCACATATTTTCATATATACAACAATTTTCCCTTCCAAATAAATTTTTTGTTTGTTTGTTTTTCGAGGTAGGGTCTCACTCTAGCCCAGGCTTATCTGGAATTCACTATGTAATCTCAGGGCGGCCTCGAACTCACAGGGATCCTCCTACCTCTGCCTCCCCAGCGCTGGGATTAAAGGCAAGCGCCACCATGCGTGTCCTTCTAAATAAATTTTATGTGCTGGGAGTATTTGCCTTTTCCCTCCCCTCTCCTCTCATCCCTTCCCTTCTCTCCCCTTCCTTTTTCCCTTTGTCTCTTTTCCTTCCCTCCCCTTCCTCTTTTTCTTCTCTTTTAAAAAAATATTATTTCCGGGAGTGGTGGCGCACGCCTTTAATCCCAGCACTCGGGAGACAGAGGTAGGAGGATCACCGTGAGTTCAAGGCCACCCTGAGGCTACAGAGTGAATTCCAGGTCAGCCTAAGCTAGAGTGAGACCTTATCTCGGAAAGCCAACAAAAAAATTATTTATTTATTGAGACAAAGAGAGAGAGGGAGAGAATGAGAATGGGCACACCAGAGCCTCTAGCCACTGCAAATGAACTCCAGACACAAGTGCATCTGGCTTACGTGGGTACTGGGGAATCAAACCTGTATCCTTAGGCTTCAGAAGCAAGCACCATCTTTCCAGCCCTTTCTTTGTGTGTGTGTGTGTGTGTGTGTGTGTGTGTGTGTGTTTAAATTACTTTAAAAATATTTCTATGGTTTTTGAGAGAAAGAGGAAATAGGGAGGGAGGGAGGGAGAGAGAGAGAATGGGCATGCTAGTGCCTCTTGCCACTGTACACAAACTTTAGAAGCATGCGCCACTTTGTGCATCCGGCTTTACATGGGCACTGGGGAATCAAACCCTGGCTATCATGCTTTACAAACAAGTGCCTTAACTGCTGATCCAGAGACCTTTCCTCACCCCTTTTATTTTCTTATTAAAATATTTTTTATTTATTTGCAAGGAGAAAGAGTATATGGGGGGGGGGAGAGACAGAATAGGTACATTAGGGCCTCTTGCCACTGCAAATGAACTCCAGATGCATGAGCCCCTTTGTGCACCTGCGAGTGATAGCTAGAGAACCGAGAGGCTGAGCCGGCAGCTCAGGTTCCATCAAGCTGGAGCCTCACCTGTAGCATGGTGTCAAAGATGACCAGTTTGGAGCTGGTGGCCATGGCATCATAGCAGGTGTGCTCCTGCATGAAGTGCATGTAGACCTGGGCCCCGGGCTTCTGCAGCTCATCGTCCCAGCTCAGGCTGAGGAGTGGGACCTGTGGGGACGGGCATGGCCGAGGGCTGTCCTCTCCCGAGGTCTTGGAACTCACAGCCCAAGGCCTCCGGGGCTGAAAACTCAAAATCCAATTCCAGATCATCTTTGCTGGAGTCCACCACTGACGCTGCACAGTCGGGCAGGAGGAGGTCCCACTCTGTGGAGGAGGTCCCCACCCTGGATAGTGGCACGTCTTGAGCCAAGGGTGTGGCCTTGGGGAATGTGGCCTCCAGCCCAGTGGACTCAGCAGCTGGTCTGGACTGTGCACCTGTTGGGGGAAGAAAGGGGAGGGAACAGTAACTTCATCTTCCAAAGCACGTTCCCCTGGGCCCTCTCAGTAAGCTGGCAGCTTTGGGATGCCCAGATGGTGTGGAGTCTCAGAGTCCCAGCAGAGACTAGCTCTGTCCCATCTTTCTGAGGTGGCTATCCTGGGGTACTCAGTCTGCAGTAGAGTGGTTCCCTCCCATGTGGGGAGACTGAGGCCACGCCATGAGGGTTGGGTCCAACTATGTTCTGGAGGGATGGAGGCCTTGTCCCAGCCCAGGCTCTGGTATTCCCAACTGCCTCCCTCCCATCAAAATTGACCTTGGGAGCCGGGCGTGGTGGCTCACACCTTTAATCCCAGCACTCAGGAGGCAGAGGTAGGAGGATCACTGTGAGTTTGAGGCCACTCTGAGACGACATAGTGAATTCCAGGTCAGCCTGAGCTACAGTGAAACCCTACCTCGAAAAACCAAAACCAAAAGAAAAAAAAAAAAAAACTGATCTTGGCCGCACCTTCCCCCAAACCTGGTGGCTCTCTTTCCTCCACAGCCTCCTGCCTTGTCCATCTTGAAGCCTTGACCCCCCTTTTCCCGTGGATTCTTTTTGAGCTGGTGGTCACAGCTGGTGTTGGCCACGAGCTGCTGTCCGCTTGGTCTAGAAAGCTCATCTCTGGAGGAGGAAAGGGTGCCTGTCTCATTGACAGAGAGTAATTCAACAAAGTCGATTGCAGTGTCATTAGTGAGAATATTGGCAAGCTCCCGAAGTGTGTTTTCCCTGAGATATTTCTCATTTCATAGAAACCTGATAAGGGAGGGCATCGCTAGCATTCCTATTTCACTAGTGAGGGACCAGAAACTCCGAGAGGGTAGGTAATTTGCCACAAATCACACAGGGAAGTGGTCATGTCAGGACTGGGGTTCAGGTCTTCAGCGAAGAAGGAAGATGGTGAGGGGCACACACGGAAACGAGGAGGAGGAGGAGGAGAGCGGAGAGAAGGAAGAGGGTCTCTCCTGATCAAAGTCAAGCTAGAGAGCGGGGATTAGGGACAGAGGAGCTATAGGAGAAGAGGCTAAACCCACAGGGTGTGGCAGTCTACCCACCTGGACCCTCAGGCTCCCCAACGCTGCTCCAAGACCGGGTCTATGGAAAAGAATGTCTGGAGGGTGAGGACAGTGCACTTTGCTCCCAAGCCCAGGTCATCCTGTTCTTGCAGTGCACACACACACACATTCCACTATTAAACACGCACAGAAAAACACACACCACCACATAGAAGCACATACATGCAGAATACACACACACACCCAGGCCCGCTGTTCTCCCTGGCCCCAACACCCCATGGCCAGCCCCCCCCCCCCCGGGGACCCCTGTACCGCGCACAGTGCGTGCTCCAGCTCCGGCTCCATGCAGCCAGCGTCTGCCCGCGAGCGAGTGCGCCACAGCAGCCGGGTGGCACTATTCTAGTCGGGCCCTGGCGCCGTGCCCGCCCGGATCGGGTTCTCGGTGATGGCATGTCAGGAGGGAGCCCTCAGCCGGTCGCTCCGCTGCTTGGGCGCAGGAGCCTGGGATTGGCTGCGGGGCGCAGGGACGCACCCAGGGAGGCGGTGACTGCTCCTGGGCTGCCCGGGGGCCCCTGGGCACCGGCAGAAGGGCCCTTGTTGCGGGCCAGGTGGTCAGGCCAGTTTAGAGGGTTTAGACTCCAGAAAGAAGCTGGCCTCTGAGCCCCGGGCCTTCTGGTCTTTCTTCACTTTCTTCCCCCAAGCAAACTCCAACCTCCACAGCCGGTGGGTAGGAGTTGGGAAAGAGGTGCCTCAGCCCAGCTCAGAGGCTGAGGGGTTGGTGTGTGGTCCTGGAAGTGCAGCCCGGTGGGTGTCCCCGTTAGACTCGTTAGACTCGACTCCCGGGAGCCTGTAAGGTGGAGATGGAGTGGGCGGGCAGGGAACGTGGAAGTCCTGAGAGTCGCCTCGGAGGCGGAAGATGGGCTTCAGGACTTGGGCCTGCGCGAAAGGGAACACACCTGTTCCTGTGGGTGGGAGACAGGTCCTGGTGTGCTGGAGCTCAGCCCCCACCCTTCGCTGGGTACTGTCCCAGCATCTCCTGATGCCTGTGGGATCCCAGGCTGGATCCGGTGGCTTCCCACCCCCTTCCTTGGCATTCCTGGGGTCTGAGTCAGCGTCCAAATCCAGAGTGCTGACCCAGCTGCTCTGGCTTTCCTCTCTGCCCCTCCCTTCCTCGCCTCCTTCCAGCTTCTTCCATCCCAGCCCCTGGCCCTAGGGTGGACATTCAGGAATGGGTTATTGGATTTCTTGCTGAATTACTGAACAGATCTCCCCCTCCTCCCTCAGAGTGCCTGCATTGCCTCTGGAGAGGGTACAGTACAGAGCAGGGGCAAAGTTTTGCCTTTTCTTTGTTTTCTTTTCATTTTTTTCCTTCCTACCTTCCTTCCTTCCTTCCTTCCTTCTTTTTTCTTTCTTTCGGCAGGGTCTCACTCTAGCCCAGGCTGACCTGGAACTCATAGCAATCCTCTTACTTCAGCCCTCCAAGTGCTGGGATTAAAGGAATGAGCCAGCACCCTGGGCTGGGCTTTGTGTTTTCATGTGTGTCTGGGATAGTACAGTGTCCCTAAGGCCTAGAACTTCTGGAACATAGCTAATGGGCCACCTCAAACAGTGGAAAAGCCATCAATTTGTGCTTTACCTCCAAGATATCACAGATGACAGGCATACCCTATATTATACTGAAATCTCACAGTGGTCTGCAGATTGCCCACATGCAATTTGTTTTTTCCTTGCTATCTGCTGTTCAAGCTATAAGCCAATGGCACTTATTTTAGGCTTTTGTTTTGTTTTATTTTATTTTTCAAGGTAGCATCTCACCCTAGCCCAGACTGATCTGGAACCCACTCTGTAGCTCCAGGTTGGTCTCAAATACATGATGATCCTCCTACCTCAGTCTCCTGAGTGCTGGGATTAAAGGTATGAGCCACCATGCCTGGAATTTTAGACTTTTGAGTAGCATTAGTTCCAAATAGAATACATGTTTTGGTTGTTGTAATGTCCCACTTAGGAATGCCTCAAATAGGAAAGTTGTTTTCTCTCTTCTAAAATAGGTTGTAGGGCTGGAGAGATGGCTTAGCGGTTAAGGCACTTGCCTATGAAGCCTAAGGACCCATGTTTTGACTCTCCAGATCCCACGTAAGCCAGACGCACAAAGGTGAGGCAAGCGCAAGGTTGCACATGCCCACTAGGTGGCGCAAGTGTCTGGAGTGTGATTTCAGTGGCTGAGGCCCTGGAGCACCAATTCTCTCTCTCTCTCTCTCTCTCTCTCTCTCTCTCTCTCTCTCTCAAAATAAATAAATAAATGAATTAGTTTGTAGATAAGCCAAAGCTGGTGGAGTGATTGTGAAACCATTCAAAAGCATCTTCCAACTTGGATACAAGGTAGCAGCTCTTCCTGGTAACACCACATTAACATTGCAGCCAGCAGAGGGGAAAAAGAAAGGAGAGCTCATGTATCTATCTTCTAAGACCTGAGCTGGAAATGGCTCCCAGCACTCTCACTGAAACCACATTGGCCACATTTAGTCACAAGGCCATGTTTGGGAATTGGAAATCTCAGTCTTTTCAGTTAAAATTCATATGACTCTATTGCTATAGGAAGAAGAGAGAAATAGAGAGTCGGGCCATCTGACAGTCTTTGCCACAAACTGTTTTCATCTTCCTCATAAATTCATGGAAACAGGCTCAGAGAAAACAAGCAGTACTCCCTATGGCCATTTGACAAGCAAATGTCAGAGCATAAACTTCAATAAGGCTTGGCTTACCCCAAAACAGACTTTTTAAAAAAATATTTTATTTTATTTATTTATTATAGAGAGAGAGGGAGAGAGAGAGAGATAGAATGGGTACACCAGGACCTCTAGCCACTGCAAACGAATTCCAGACACATGTGCCACCATGTGCATCTGGTTTATGTGGGTTCTGGGGAATTGAACCTGGGTCCTTAGGCTTCACAGGCAAGCGCCTTAAGCACTAAGCCATCTCTCCAGTCCTTTTTTTTTTTTTTTTTTTTTGAGGTAGGGTTTTCACTCTAGCTCAGGCTATCCTGGAATTCACTATGTAGTCTCAGAGTGGCCTCAAACTCACGGTGACCCTCCTACCTCTACCTCCCAAGTGCTGGGATTAAAGGTGTGCACCACTAAGCCCAGCTTTTAAAACAGACTTTTTTTTCGCCCAATCATATCCAGGCATCATATTTTGGGCACCCAGGGGCACTCAGTCAAACAAGCTGAAAAGGGTTTGCCTGTGAAGGGCCAGCCCAGCTCTGCACTGAGATGGACATGCAGGACACGTGCTATTGGGAGATCAGTGCCATCTGTATGATGCACTCGGGAAAGGCTTTGTGAGGAGGGGGCCCTGCTATGGGGGTGGTGTGTATCGGGGGGAGGCGGGGAGAACGGGGCTTGGCAGGGAAAGGCAGTGGTATGGGTCTAGTCTGCTTTGAGCGTGGTGAGGGTGACTTGGGGACTGTGGGTGAGGATGGGAGTTGTGTGGGCTTTCCAGGCATCATGTGTGTTTGGGGGTGGTCCGCAGAAGCCCGTGGAAACATTGAAAGCACTGGTGCCGCTGGCAAGGTCCAACGGTGGAGAGCACGCGTACGAGCTGTGTGAGCGGCCTCGGAGGAGACAACCTCACAAGGGCACCGTCCTGCCCAGCAGACAGCAGAGCCGCTCGGCGGGCAGCTGAGCAGTGGAATTCTGAGCATGTGAATCCTAGAGTTCCATGCCCGTTATCTCTCTCTCTCTCTCTCTCTCTCTCTCACACACACACACACACACACACACGGAAAAAAGAAGAAAAGAGAAGAGAGGAACTGGAGAGATGGTTCAGCAGTTAAAAGTTTTTGCTTGCAAAGCTTGATGACCGGGGTTCAGTTCCCCAGTACCCACCTAAAGCCAGATGCACAAAGTGGCACATGTGTCTGGCGTTGTCTGTAGTGACAAGAAGCCCTGGAGTGCCCATAGTCTCTCTCTCTCTCTTCTTTCCCTCTCGCAAATAAATAAATAAATGGTTTTTTGTTTTTTTTTTTTTTAACTGAAAGAAAAGAGGGAAGCTGGGCATGGTGGTGTACGCCTTTAATCCCAGCACTTGGGAGGCAGAGGTAGGAGGACCGCCATGAGTTCAAGGCCACCCTGAGACTCCATAGTGAGTTCCAGGTCAGCCTGATCTAGAGTGAGACCCTACCTCGGAAAATAAAAAAAGAAAGAAAAGAAAAAGAAAAAAGAGGGTGCTAAAGAGATAGTTTAGTGGTTAAAGGTGCTTGCTTGCAAAGTCTGTTGGTCCAGGTTCAGTTCCCAGTGCTCATGTAAAGGCAGATGTGCAAAGTGGCACATGCATCTGAAGTTTGTTTGCAGCAGGAAGAGTCCCTGGTACACCCATTCTGTTTTGCTCTCTCTATCCTTATAAATAAAAATAATTTTTTTTTTTTTTTTTTTGAGGTAGGGTCTCAGTGTCAAGGTGGCTTCAAACTCATGGTGCTCCTCCTACCTCTGCCTCCCAAGTGCTGGGATTAAAGGTGTGTGCCAATGTGCCTGGCTAATTTTATAAACATTTATTTATTATTTATTTGCAAGCAGAAAGAGATAGAGAGAAGAGAGATAGAATGGACACACCAGGGCCTCCAGCCACTGCAAATGAACTCCAGATGCGTGCCCTACTGTACATCTGGCTTTATGTGGGTCCTGGGGGAATCAAACTTGAGTTTTCAGGCTTTGCAGGCAAATGCCTTAGCTGCTGAACCATCTCTCCAGCCCTAATTTTTTTAACATATAAAATAACAGAGTACTCTCTCTCTCAAATAAATAAATGAAATATTTTTTGAAGGGCTGGAGGGATGATGTAGCAGTTAAAGGATTTGCTGTGAAGCCTGAGGACCTGGGTTCGATTCCCCAGTACCCATGTAAGCCAGATGCACATGGTGGCAGATGTATCTGGAGTTCATTTGCAGTGGCTAGAGGCCCTGGTGTGTCCATTCTCTATCTCTCAAGTAAATGAATAAAATATTAAAAAAAAAATAAAGCTGGGTGTGGTGATGCATAGCTTAATCCCAGCACTCGGGGGCCAGAGGTAGGAGGATCGCCGTGAGTTCGAGGCCACCCTGAGAATACATAGTGAATTCCAGGTCAGCCTGGGCTAGAGTGAGACCCTACCTTGAAAAACAAAACAAAACAAAACAAAACAAAACAAAACAAAAAAGATAGGAGCTGGAGAGATGACGCTTGCCTGCAAAGCCAGAGAACCCACGTTCAATTATCCAGGACCCATGTAAACCAGATGCACAAGGTGGCACATGCATCTGGAGTTCGTTTGCAGTGGTTGGAGGCCCTGGTTCACCCATTCTCTCTGTATATCTGTTTCTCTCTATATCTGCTTCTTGCTCTCTCTCTCTCAAATAAATAAAATTAGATTTAAAAAATGCAGGGCATATGGCACACACGTCTTTAATCCCAGACAGAGGTAGGAGGTTCACTGTGAGTTCGAAGCCAACCTGAGACAAAGTGAATTCCAAGTCAGCCTGGGCTAGAGTGAGACCCTACCTAAAAAAACAAACAAAGAAACAGTAGCTAGGCATGATGATGCACACCTTTAATCCCAGCACTCAGGAAGCAGAGGTAGGAGGATTACCATGAGTTCAATTTGGGGTTCATATAGTGAATTCCAAACCAGCCTGGGCCAGAGCAAGACCCTACCTAAAAACAAACAAACAAACAAAAGAGTAAAAGAGGGAGAGAAAAAGGCAATTAGAGGATGACAGTAGCTAATCTTCTTTTTTTTTTTTTTTTTTTTTTTTTGGTTTTTCGAGGTAGGGTTTCACTCTAGCCCAGGCTGACCTGGAATTCACTAGGGAGTCTCAGGGTGGCCTTGAACTCACGGCGATCCTCCTACCTCTGCCTCCCGAGTGCTGGGATTAAAGGCGTGCGCCACCACGCCCGGCTCAGACAGTAGCTAATCTTCTGATCTGAGCTAAGATCCTTTTTTGCCAGTTGGGGGTGGCACATGTTGATAGTAAATGCTAAAAAGGATGAGTCAAGATTACTAGTTCAAGGCCAGCCTGGGCTATATCGCCCTTCAGACTCTCTACATCACTGAGTTCAAGTCTGTAAGTGAAAAGAGATTATTGGCCATTACCTATGAGAATTCAGAGGCATGGTCTCTTGTGGGACATATCTGTTTTATGGAGAGTTCATTATTCAAGAAAACAGCTAGTCTGGTCTGATATTTTTTCCTTCTTCTTTTTTTTTTTTTTAAAGGTAGGGTCTTGCTATAGCCCAGGCTCACCTGGAATTCACTATGTAATCTCAGGGTGGCCTTGAACTCATGGTGATCCTCCTACCTCTGCCTCCCAAGTGCTGGGATTAAAGTTGTGTGCCACCACACCTGGCTATTTTTTCCTTCTTAAGGAGTGGGTCTGACATGCAGTGAAGCAATGTGGGGACAGAAAGATCAGTTTTCTGTTCTGACCTTGTGTACAAGCAATATTTATTCTCCATTTTTTCTCTATTAGTAAATCCACACACCTATACTTCCCAGCTTCCTACAGTGTGAGTAGATCAGACCAGTGAGATTCAAACATCAATATCATAGCTATAGATAAAAGGAAGAGATGTTCCTGAGACTCCTGGCTGGGGTTATTATAGTGGAAGCTGGATTAGATCCATGATGGAAGATGGAGGTTGAGAATGATAGAATAAACTTCTGCCCATCCATCTATGTGTCATGTGTTTTGTGATTCCATAATAGAATATCACAGAACAGGTAGTTTACAAAGAAAAGAAAAAATTTTTTTGCGATTCTGGAGGTTGAAGAAGTCCAAGATCAAGGGCCTGCATCCAGCAACAGAAGGAGAGAAAGACAGGACTGAACTCATTTTGATAACACTGGTGTGTGTGTGTGTGTGTGTGTGTGTGTGTGTGTGTGTGTGCGCGCGCGCGCGCATTCAGGGTCTCTTGCCCATGCAAATGCACTCCAGATGCATGCTCTATTTTTGTATCTGGCTTTCTTTGGACGCTGGGGAATTAAACCTGAGCTTTAAGGCTTTGCAAGTAAGCACCTTTAACCACAGTGCCATCTCCCCAGACCTTAAAATATTTTTATTATTGCAGTTTTACAGATGAAAAGTGGAGCCATAAATAAAGTAACTTGGTCAAAACATCAAAACTAATATAAGGAGTGAGTAGGCCAGAGCTCCCTGTTCTTTCCCCGCTTCCCTGGTCCCCACTACCCGTGCTGCTGGCTCGGGGCGGCCTGGATCCTGCATATGTGCTGTGGAAACAGGCCTTTTGCTCAAGTTTCTTGACTGACCGGCCCCTGGGTCCCCAACCCCCTGTTCTTCTGAGCCAGAGGTTTCCAACGGCCACTGTGGGAGCTGGCCTCTTGCTCCAGGCTCCCCAGCTTCCTGGTTCCCCAACCCCTGGCTCCCCTGTGCTGAAGAGTGTGGGCAGGTAGAGTGAGTAGGCCTGAGCTCCCAGTTCCCCTGATACCCTTGATGCACTTTCAACCTTCTCAGTCTGTGCATCTGTGGTCATATCCCATCCTACTCTAACCTAGTTCACAGTTAAAACAGAACCCTCACTGAAGAACTGACAAGGACAAATACTTGCTTCCTCCTCAAAAAAAAAAAAAAAGACCTTTACTCCAAGATGGTTAGACCACAATGCAAAAAAACAATGAAGGTCAGAAAACTGAGAGATCTCCACCAAGGATGCCTAGTCCCACAATGGAAGCCTCCAGAGAAAACAACAGAAGTTGAATTCCAGGGCTGGAGGGATGACTTAGTGGTTAAGGCATTTGCCTGCAAAGCCAAAGGACCCAGGTTTGATTCCCCAGGACTGCAAAGCCAAAGGACCCAGGTTTGATTCCCCAGGACCCACGTTAGCCAGATGCATAAGGTGGTGCATGCATCTGGAGTTCATTTGCAATGGCTGGAGGCCCTGGCATGCCCATTCTCTCTCTCTTTCTCGCCCTTTTTCTCTCTGTCCAGTAAATAAATAAATAAATAAATAAAAATAAAACATTAAAAAAAGAAATTGAATTCCAAAATGAAAATACAGCAAACTATGTAACCCTGATCAAGAGAATTGCTGAACTGAAAGCAAATCATCAAAAATCCAACAATCAAGGCAGACATGGTGGTGCACGCCTTTAATCCCAGCACTTGGGAGGCAGAGGTAGGACAATCACTATGAGTTCAAGGCCATCCTGAGACTAGTGAATTCCAGGTCAGCCTGAGCTAGAGAGAGACCCTACGTCAAAAAAACAACCAACCAACCAACCAAACAAACAAGCAAACAAAAAAACCCAACAATTGCATAAATGAAATTGAGCAGAATTGTCTCTTTTTTTGTAACATTTTTATTTTTATTTATTTATTTATTAGAGACAGAAAGAGGGAGAGAGAGTGAGAATGGGTGTGCCAGGGCCTTTAGCCACTGCAAACGAATGCCAGATGCATGCGCCACCATGTGCATCTGGCTTATGTGGGACCTGGAGAATGGAACCAGGGTCCTTAGGCTTCGTAGGCATGCTCCTTAACTGCTAAGCCATCTCTCCAACCCAGAATCGTCTCAAAGCACACAGCTTTTGTCACTAAGCTTAATTTAATTTAACTGAAGAAAACCAGAGAGGGCTCAGAAGAGAGATAAATGAATTGAACTTCAGTCAACAAATAGAGGATCTCAATAACCAGCTGGTTAAGCTTAATGAAGACATAATCAAATGCAAGAATGAATTCCAGGAAGCCTCAAGAAAATAACACCCCAAAAGGGTTTCACTGTAGTCCAGGCTGACCTGGAATTCACTCTGTAGTCTCAGGGAAGCCTCAAGCTCAGTGATCCTCCTACCTCTGCCTCCTGAGTGCTGGGATTAAAGGTGTGCACCACCACACCCAACTGCTCCCCTAATATTAAACATAAAAACCACATGGGAAATATAGAAATTCAAATAGAAGTACTATAAACCTGTCATAAATCATAATCAAAAATTATTTATGGGCTGGAGAGGTGGCTTAGTGATTAAGCACTTACCTGTGAAGCCTAAGGACCCTGGTTCGAGGCTCAATTCCCCAGTACCCATGTAAACCAGATGCACAAGAGGGCACAAGCATCTGGAGTTCGTTTACAGTGGCTGGAGGCCCTGGTGCACCCATTTTGTCTCTCTCTTGCTCTGCCTCCTTCTCTCTCTGTCTGTCTGTCACTCTCAAATAAATAAATAATAAATAAATAAAAATAAATGTATTCAAAAAAGAAAATAAGACCTTAAACTGAAATTGCATCTCAAAAAAGAGATGGACACAATGCAAAAAAAATCACAACAGAAAACAAAAATGAAATAGAGTTTTAAAAAACTCTCTAGAACCCCTCACTAACAGAGTCACTCATGTGGAGGACTGAACCTTTGAGCTGGAAGACAAAACATAAGAAATTGATCAGGAGTCCAAAAACTTTGCTAAGTTCAAACAATCATGTTAACAGAATCCAAGGGAACTGTGGGATACTTTAAAATGACCAAACATCTGGATCATGGGTATACCAGAAGGGAAAGAAATCCAAGCCAGAAATATAGAGAATATATTCAACAAAATTTGGAAAAGAGAATTCTCTCAGTCTTACAAAAGAGAGGTCCATCCAGATATAAGAAAGTCACAGAACACCAAAGACAGGACCAAAGAAGAAACTCTCCAAGGCACATCATAGTTAAAACTTTTTTTTTTTTTTTCAAGGTAAGGTCTCACTCTAGCCCAGGCTGACCTGGAATCCACTATGTAGTCTCAGGGTGGCCTCGAACTCACAGTGATCCTCCTATCTCTGCCTCCCGAGTGCTGGGATTAAAGGCGTGCGCCACCACACCCGGCTTCTCCTATGGCCTGGCACTGCAGCCCACAGAGCCTGAGTCCTTCCTCCCTGTCCTGTGCTACACTGACAGACTCTCAGCACCGTCTCCACACTGCCCTTCATCTAGCATGAGCCAAATGTCTCCTCTCCCCGCAACAGACAGGTTATAAAGCATGCCTCCATAGATTCAGGAAATTGACAGAATTTCCTGCATCATATCAGATCACAATGCTTTAAAGCTAGACATTAATAACAAGAGATGCATCAGGAATTCCACCAGCTCCTGGAGAATGAACAACACACTTTTAAACAATGAATGGGTTGTGGAAGAAATAAAAAAAAGAGGGGGCTGGTGAAATGGCTTAGCAGTTAAGGTGTTTGCCTGTGAAGCCTAAGGACCCCATTTCGATTCCCCAGGACCCATTTAAGCCAGATGCACAAGGGGGTGCATGTGTCTGGAATTCATTTGCAGTGGCTAAAGACCCTGGTGGACACATTCTCTCTTTCTCTCTATCTGCCTCTCTCTCTCAAATAAATAAATAAAATATTTTTTTAAAAAAAGAAATTGTAAAATTTCCAAAATTGAATGATAATGAAAATACAACTTACCAAAACTAATGGGACACATTTATCCAATTTAACTTATGCTGACCTCACTCTCCATTGGAGAATAATCCGTTTTTCTTTTCCAGAAGGTAGTGAGACCTGAGGAGATAAACTACTTCTTGCATTTCAGCCAAAGCCCAGGCAAAACCACAGAGGAAGAGGGGAGATGAGCAAGAGTGCTGCTTCCATAGCAAGTCTGTCGCCTTCACCCTGAGGACACTCAACACTTACCAAAGCATAAATCCAGAGGCTCCTAAGAGCTCATCATTGAAGCAGACTTAAAACTCACCCACCAAGGGCTGGAGGAATGGCTCAGCGGTTAAGGCATTTGCCTGCAAAGCCAAAGGATCTCAGTTTGACTCTCCAGGATCCACATAAGCCAGATGTACAAGGGGGCGCATGCATCTGGAGTTCCTTTGTAGTGGCTGGAGGCCCTGGTGCTCCCATTCTTTCTCTCTCTCTTTCTCTCTCTCTCTCTGTCTGCCTCTTTCTGTCTCATAAATAAATAAATAAATAAATAAATAAATAAATAAATAAATAATATTTTTAAAAATTCGCTCACCAAGGCTCAGGGAATTTTGCAGAAGAGGGAACAGAAAGATTGTAAGAGTCACAGGTTGTACGTCATGCCCAGAGGCACTGCCCCCCCCTCCCATAACTGGCTGCTATTCCACAATGCATCACCCACAGCCCCATGGGGAATACCAGAAACCCCACTGAGGAGGGCTCCCTGCAGAATCGGGGCAGGGATGAGGGAAAAGATGGTACCAACACATGATGTATCCATACAAAGTATGCTCATTTTTTTAACGTTTTATTATTTATTTGAGAGAGAAAGAGGCAAGGAGAGAGAGAGAGAGAGGGAGAGAGAGAAGGAGAATGGGCACATCAGGCCCTTCAGCCACTGCAATTGAACTCCAGACGCATGCACCACCCTGTGCATCTGGCTTACATGGGTGCTGGGGAATCAAACCTGGATGCTCTGGCTTTGCAGGCAAGTGCCTTAACCACTAAGCCATGTCTCCAGCACCAAAGTATGTTCTGTAATAATAATAATAAAATAAACAACCCCATTCATCTAAACAAAAATAAAAAAGACTAGTTTGCTAGAGAGCCAGGTATAAAACCCACACGGACAGTTCTGAGGTTCTGAAGGCGGACAGCGTGGGGAGGCTTTGGCTCTCCCACAGTCACCGCATATTGACTCCGGCACAGGAGCACTGACACCATTGTGATTTTCCAGTTTGAAGGAGCACGCTGTCCCGTCCTCCCCTGCTGCACCTGCTCTTGGCCTGCGGGAGCTCCCACACCTGCCCTTGCAGCCAGCCTCACCCCCACCCCCAACCCTAGGCCAGGCGAATCAGCAGAAGGCCCTGGCCTCAGCTGCGAAATGTACACGTCTTGGGTGATTAGTTTTCGCCTCTGGCCACGCTCTCATATTTCTTGGAACCCGGCTTCTTGGCTCACTCACACAGTGGGTGTATAAGGACCCTGCACCTTGACCCGAGGGTAAATTTGGCTGCCATCACTGGAGAAGAGATGTGTATATTACATGGGGTGAGGGATCCTGTTTAAGTGTTTTATTTATATCAGAGGGAGGTGAACAGCTTGAGGAGGCCAAGGGAGTGGCCTGGATGAAACCTACTATTGATAAGGTTCAAATGGGGTCCCCTGGGCCAGAGCCTATATGGTGGGAAGGCAGCCTCTGTTAAGTCACCAGCCACATCACTCCTGCCCTGCCTCTGAGGCGGGTGCGTGCCAGTGTCCCAAGGACCTGGACCAAACTAGCACCTTGTTAATGTAATCCTGCTGGCCTTTCAGGCTGCCTTGGAAGCTTTTCCTGGGGCTCCGAGGTCTGAGTGAGGGATGGTGGTAGACAAACAGTGCTCAGGATCTCTTTACTCCTCTGTTGGCCAGTCTCCAGGGCCCCCTTCAATGCACCTGAGGAAGTGCTCCAGCAATTATCTATCCAGTAACTCCAGTTATTGAAGAAACCCCACCACCCCCAAATCTCAGAGCATGTGACTTTAGGCAGACTTCACTGCAAACGCGTTCCAGAAGAGCAACCACATGCCAAATGCCTCTGGCCAGTGTGTGTGTGTGTGTGTGTGTGTGTGTGTGTGTGTGTGTGTGGTGGGGGGCACTGGTAGAATTCATCCAATGTGTGTGTGGGGGGGCACTGGTAGAATTCATCCAATAAGGGACAATTCTGGGACTTTGGCTAGAGAGATAGAATGCCTCTCCACTCTACTTGGAGCTGGGAGGATTAAGTGTGGAGATTCTGGGTGCCGTCAATCAGAATGAAACCAAATCACGGGGCAAAGACCAGACCCTTCTGTCATTCGGTACCCTGGAAGAGACCACCTGGAGACCTACCCTGGGTTTCCAGGTCTAGGAGCCACTTGGACCTTTTTCTGTTGCTGAATATTTCAAGGTAGGGTCTCAGGCTGCAGAGATGGCTTAGCCGTTAAGGCGCATGCATGCGAAGCCTAAGGACCCAGGTTCGATTCTCCAGGACCCACGTAAGCCAGATGCACATGGTGTCAAGGTAGGATCTCACTTTAGCCCAGGGTGACCTGGAACTCAGTGTGTAGCCTCAGGCTGGCCTCAAACTCGTAGCTATCATCTTACCTAAGCGCTGAGATTAAAGATGCGTACCACCAAGCCTGGCTTAACTTGAACTTTTTGTTTTGTTTTGTTTTTCTGAGGTAGGGTCTCACGCTAGCCCAGGCTGACCTGGAATTCACTATGTAGTCTCAGGGTGGCCTCGAACTTTCGGCGATCCTCCTACCTCTGCTTCGCAAGTGCTGGGATTAAAGGCGTGTGCCACCGTGCCTGGCAACTTGAACCTTTTAGATGTGGACTGCTGTTTGACTTGAGGCTTCTGTTCCCTGCAGCTGAAAGAGTGCTGTTATCAGAATGAATGAAGAAACAGAAGACCTAAGCACCCTCAAAGGCTTTGAGGGCTGTGCAGTAACTGAAAATTTCCAAGTAATAGTGCACATTTGGAAAAGGCAATTATGGTTAGCTAGACATGGTGGTGCATACCTTTAATCCCAGCACTCAGGAGGCAGAGGTTGGAGGATTGCCAAGAGCTCAAGGTCACCCTGAGACTACATAGTGAATTCCAGGTTAGCCTGAGCTAGAGCAAAACCCTACCTTGAAAAAAGAAAAGGAAAGGAAAGGAAAGGAAAGAAAAGAAAAGAAAAGAAAAGAAAAGAAAAGAAAAGAACAGAACAGAACAGGGCAATTTCGGGCTGGGAAGGTTGCTTAGTGGTTAAAGGTGCTTGCTTGCAAAGTCTGCTGACCCAGGTTTGATTTCCTAGTGCCCACATAGTACAAAGTAGCACATGCATCTGGAGTTCATTTGCAGGGGCAATAAGTCCTGGCATGCCAATTCTCACTCTTTCTCTCTTTTCTTCTGTCTCTCATAAATAAATAAATAAAATATTTTTTAAAAAGGCCAGGAGTGGGCTGGAGAAATGGCTTAGCTGTTAAGTGCTTGCCTGTGAAGCCTAAGGACCCCAGTTCAAGGCTTGATTCCCCAGGGCCCATGAAAGCTGGACGCACAAGGTGGCGCATGCATCTGGAGTTCGTTTGCAGTGGCTGAAGGCCCTGGAGTGCCCATTCTCTCCCTCTCTCTGCCTCTTTCTCTGTATCAAGTAAATAAATAAACACATAAATAAATAAAATATATTTAAAGATTTATTTTATTTTATTTATTTATTTGAGAGTGACAGACAGCCCCCTTGTGCATCTGGCTTATGTGGGTCCTAGAGAATTGAACCAGGATCCTTTGGCTTTGTAGGCAAATGCCTTAACCTCTAAGGCATCTCTCCAGTCCAAAATAAATCTTTAAAAAAAAAAAAAGGAAGCTGGGCGTGGTGGCACACGCCTTTAATCCCAGCACTCAGAAGGCAGAGGCAGAGGCAGGAGGACTGCCATGAGTTCGAGGCCACCCTGAGACTCCATAGTGAATTCCAGGTCAGCCTGGGCTAGAGTGAGACCCTACCTCAAAAAAAAAAAAAAAAAAAAAAAAAAAAAAAAAAAAAAAGGCCAGAAGTGGTGGTGTATACCTTTAATCTCAACCCAACACTCAGAAGGCAGAGGTAGGCGAGCTGAGGAGATGGCTTTGTGGTAAGGCGCTTGCCTGCAAAGCCAAACTCCCCAGAACCCACATAAGCTAGATGCTTGTGGTGGTGCATGCATCTGGAGTTTGTATGCAGTGGCCAGAGGCCCTGGAGTGTCCATTGTCTCTCACGATCTCCTACCTTCCCTCCTTCCCTCCCTCTCTCTCTTAAATAAATAATTTTTAAAAATTAAAAAAAAAAAAAGAAGGCAGAGGTAGGAGGATCACTGTGAGTTCAAGGCCACCCTACCTTAGAAAACAAAAACAAAATAAATCACTTGAAGATAAGAGAGTAAAGAAAGATTGGAATGGGGCCTACAGAAGGTGAGTTTGCAGATAGGAATAATCACCTTAGTGACAGGACTGTACACTGAGCACCTTTAACCCCAGCCCTTGTGAGACCAAGGTAGGAGGATCACCATGAGTTCAAGGCCACCCTGAGACTACAAAGTAAATTCCAGATCAACATGGGCTAGAGTGAGACCCTACCTGGTGGAGGGGGGGGGGGCGAGAGGGGAACAGAAAGAAAAAATATGGTGAGTTTGCAGATAGAAATAATCCCCACAGGGTCAGGACTGTGTGCTGAGCTCTGGTGCTGGGCACTGGGCTGGGAAGTTGTAAAACATCACCCAAATGAAAAGGGGTTCTTCCTACCCGACCACTCTGTGTACTTGCAAACATGGGGTTTCTTCGTTTATTGCCTCTGGGAAGAAATGATACAATGCAGAGGATCTCTTAGCTTGTTAGTGTCCGAAGTGAGATCTCCTGGGAAGAAAAGAATAGCTTTGCATTCAACAAAAGAACTGGGAGCTTGGGCAGGCTAGGATATTCAGGAAACATCTTCCACAAAAAATAACTAACAATGATGGATAAAGTATAAAGAGCATTTTAGTTTTGTGGGGTGTGCATAGAGTAGTGTGGGGTGTGTGTGTGGGGGGAGAAGTGTGGTATATGGAATTCACTATGTAGTCTCAGGCTGGCCCTGAACTCACAGTGATCCTCCTAACTCTGCCTCCCAAGTGCTGGGATCAAAGGTGTGCGCCACCACATCTGGCCATACTGGGTTTAAAGAAACACATTATGGGGGCTGAGGAGGCTGTTCAGTAAATAAAGCGTTTGACACACAGGCTTAAGGACCAGAGTTTGGGTCTCCAGAAACCTCGTAATGAATGTCAGGTGGATGTGGCAGCCCTCTATGATCCCAGTGCCTGGGAAGCAGAGAACAAGGGTTCCAAAGAGTAGGATGGCTGTCTGGACTAGCCAAACTGGTGAACTCTGGGTTCAAGTGAGAGACACTGCCTAGGTATGGTAAAGTGCAGAGTGATTAAAGAAGATACCCGATGCCAACCAGTGGCCTCCACATGCACGTACACACATGCATAACACACATGCAGGCATACCACACACACAAAATAAAACAAATGAGTAAATAAATGAATAAGACATGTTAAGACGAGTTTGAAAAAGTGTGGTGGCACAAGCCCTTAATCCCAGCACAGCAAAGGTGGGAGGATCACTGCGAGTTCGAGGCTAGCCTGGGACTACACAGTGAGTTTCATGTCAGCCTGGGTTAGAGTGAGACCCTACCTTGAAAACTAAAAAGAAAGAGAGAGAGAGAGAGAGAAGAAGGAGGAGGAGGAGGAGAGAGAAGAAGGAAGGAAGGAAGGAAGGAAGGAAGGAAGGAAGGAAAGAAGGAAGAAAGCAAGCATGGAGCCAATAGAAAACTATAAAAAGGAGCTGGGAGATGGCTCAGTGGCTATGGTGCTTGCTTGAAAAGCACTTTTCTTAATGGTCATACCCACATATTAATGCTACTCTCACCTTTGGTTAGAGAAGCTTCTCTTTTCAGATGGCGGTGATCTCTGGGATGACTCAAAAGGCACCATAGTGCTGAGAAGAAGTGACAAAGGAGTGCTCAGCATTGAAACATCTCTATCATACCTTCCAAGGCTCAGGGCCCATTGCGGAAGAGGTGGCGGAAAGAATGTAAGAGCCAAAGGAAGGGTAGGACTCCTTACAATGCAATCTCCCAGACACAAAATGTCTTGGCTATCCATGACCTCTCCATGCCTGGTACTACCTACTCTAGAGCCCCATAATAGGAGGAAAAGATGATGACATCAAAATAAAAGAGAAACTAATTGCGAGGGGGAGGGTCACAGGCTTGCTAGCCTGGTTGTATGGAGCAATGAGCAATGTGAGACTCTTACCACAACAAGGTGAAAAGCAAGGACCAACATCCAAGATTATCTTCTGGGGCTGGAGAGATGGCTTAGTAGTTAAGCGCTTGCCTGTGAAGCCTAAGGATCCCAGTTCGAGGCTTGATTCCCCAGGACCCACGTTAGCCAGATGCACAAGGGGGCACATGCGTCTGGAGTTCGTTTACAGTGGCTGGAGGCCCTGCCATGCCCATTCTCTCTCTCTCTTTTTCTCTCTGCTCTCAAATAAATAAATAAAAATAAACAAAAAAAATTTTTTTTAAAAGATTGCCTTCTGACCTCCACCGTGGTCTGCACATGCACATACACACATATGTAAAAATAATAATAGGGGCTGGAGAGATGGCTTGGTGGTTAAGGCACTTGCTGGCAAAGCCAAAGGACCCAGGTTCAATTCCCCACTATCCACATAAAGCCTGATGCACAAGGTGATACATGTATCTGGAGTTTGTTTGCAGTGGATAGAGGCCCTGGTGCACCCATTCTCTCTCTCTCTCAAATAAATGTTAAAATAATAATAATAGGGTTGGAGAGATGGCTCAGCAGTTAAGGTACTTGGCTTTCAGAGCCTAACAACCAGAGTCCCATTCCCCAGGACCCATATAAAGGCAGATGCACAAAGTGGCACATGCATCTGGAGTTCATTTGCATGGCATGGCATGCGCATTCTCTCTGTCTGTCTCTCTACTATCTCTCCTTGCTTGCAAATAAATTATATATATGTATATATATATATATATATGTATATATATAATATATGTGTGTGTGTATGTGTGTATACATGCATATATATATTATATATATATTTTAAAAATAATAGAAGAAATGCTGGGCATGGTGGCATACACCTTTAATCCCAGCACTCGGGAGGCAGAGGTAGGAGGATCGCTATGAGTTCGAGGCCACCCTGAGACTACATAGTGAATTCCAGGTCAGCCTGAGCTAGAGTGAGACCCTACCTCAAAAAACCAATAATAATAATAATAATAATAATAATAATAATAATAATAGGTGAAGAAATAAAGAGACACTAGGGAGATGACTCAGTAAATAAAGTGCTTGTGGTACAAGCATGAGGACCTGAGTTCGGATCCCCAGAACCCATACAAAAGCTGAATGTAGCTGGGCATGGTGGCACACACCTTTAACCCTAGCACTCAGGAGGCAGAGGTAAGAGGATTGCCATGAATTCAAGGTGACCCTTAGACTACATAATGAATTCCAGGTCAGCCTGGGCTACAGCAAGACCCAGCCTAGAGAGAAAAAAAAAAAGAAAAGAAAAGAAAAGAAAGTTGAATGTGGTGGTGTGTGTCTTGTGCCTGTAATCACAGCACTATGGAAGTAGACACAAGAGGATCCCTGGTGGCTCATGCCTTTAATCCCAGCACTCAGGAGACTGAGGTAGGAGGATGGCCATGAGTTCAAGGCTAACCTGGGCTATGAAGTGAGTGCCATGTCAGTCTGGGCTACAGTGATACCCTGCTTTAAAAAAAAAGAGTATCTTTGAGACTTGCTGGCTAACTGCTAACCAAATCAGTAAGTCCCAGGTTCAGTAAGAGGCCTTGTTTCAAAATAATAATAATAAGGTGAAGAGTGATTAAATAAGACACCCCACATCAACTTCTGGCCTCTTTGAGCTGGTGTGACCACGTGTGTATGTACACCCACACATATGTATATGTGTGACTGCACACATATGAACTTTCATACACACCCTACTCATACCACATACTTGTCAAAAAATAAGGAGGAAGGAAGACGATCTGGGACTAGAAATAAAGTAATTATTATGTACTGTGAAGAGTTAACTTTTGCAAATCACAGTTTGTAAATTAAGAGTAGGGAGAGCTGGGGAGATGGCTCAGCAGTTAAAGGCACCTGTTTGCAAAGCCTGCCAGCCTGGTTTAATTCTTCAACCACTCACATAAAGCTGGACAGGCATTTGCAGTGTCAAGAGATCGTGGTGCTCCCACACACATATGTGCAAATAAATAAACATTTAATAGTAAAAAAAGAACAGGGGGGCTGGAGGAACGGCTTAGCAGTTAAGACGTTTGCCTGCAAAGCCAAAGGACCCAGGTTCGATTCCCCAGAACCCAGGTTAGCCAGATGCACAAGGGGGCGCACACGTCTGGAGTTCATTTGCAGTGGCTGGAGGCTGGCGCGCCCATTCTCTCTCTCTCCCTCCCCCTCTTTCTCTCTGTCAAATAAATAAATAAATAAATAAATATTTAAAAAAAATTTTAAAAAAGGAATAGGGGACAGTGAAATTAAAGCGCTTAAAAATCTTAGTGTTGGGCTAGAGAGATGGCTTAGAGGTTAAGTGCTTGCCTGTGCAGCCTAAGGACCCTGGTTTAATGCTTGATTCCCCAGGACCCATGTTAGCCAGATGCACAAGGGGGCGCACATGTCTGGAGTTCGTTTGCAGTGGCTGGAGGCCCTGGCACGCCCATTCTCTCTCTCTCTCTCTATATCTGCCTCTTTCTCTCTGTCTGTCACTCTCAAATAAATAAATAAAAATAAACCAAAAAAAAAATCTTAGTGTTTTCCAGAAAAATACAGTGTTCGGTTGGACCTGGGCCAGCAGGCTTTGCAAGCAAGTACCTTTAACTGCTAAACCATCTGCACCGTCCCTAATTATCTTTAGATTTTGGCATATCAATTATGCTGCTACAATACCTGGAAAATCAGGAAAAGAATAGGAAGATGACTATTAAGTAAAAGGAGCCAAGAGATGCAAATGAGTGGCAACAGAACAGCAGAATTAACAAAAAGCACAAAAGGTTTAGCAAAATACACAAGTTAGAGTAAAAGCTCTGTAGCCCCAAGCGATGAGAAAGTCCCTTGTTTTGGCAGGGAGAGAAGAGTCAGTAAGAAGCAAGATGGAGCAGGCCCTGCAGGAGCGGCCCCCCCCCCACAACACCCCACTAAGCTCCTTGTGGGATTTGAGAGCAGAGTGGCAGGTCCGTGCCTCACTTCCAGCATAGAACCCAGAACTGAATTGCAGTTCTTCGCCTTCCAGAATTTTCCCAGGTCTAGCATGGTATGGAAACAGTAGAATGATCCTAGTATCAAGAACAATACAGGAAGACACCAACCTTTAAAAACCTTATGAAATTTCCTGTGACCTAGCATAGTGCCTAGGCAGCAAGAGTGTCCATGATATGGACTTGGGAGATGGTTCAGTGGTTAAAGCGTGTGCCTGCAAAGCCTAAGGAGCCAGGTTCAATTCCCCAGGACCCACGTTAGCCAGATGCACAAGGTGGGCATATGTGTCTGGAATTTGTTTGCAGTGGCTGAAGGCCCTGGCGCGCCCATTCTCCCTTTCTCTCTGTCTCTCTGTCTCTTGCTCTCTCTCTCACTCTCTCTCTCTCAAATAAATAAATAAAATATTTTTCCTTTTAAATTATTTATTTATTTGACAGAGAAAGAGGGAGGGAGGGAGGGAGGAAGGGAGGGAGAGAGAGAGAGAGAGAGAAGAGGCATGCCAGGGCCTCCAGCCACTGCAAACAAACTGCAGACGGGTGCACCCCCTTGTGCATCTGGCTAAAATGGGTCCTGGGGAATCAAACCTGGGTCCTTTGGTTAGGTAACGGCTAAGCCATCCCTCCAGCCCAAATAAAATATTTGTGTGTGTGTGTGTGTGTGTGTGTGTGTTTTTCAAGGTAGGGTCTCACTCTGGCTCAGGCTGACCTGGAATTCACCATGGCGTCTCAGGGTGGCCTTGAACTCAAGGCAATCCTCCTACCTCTGCCTCCCGAGTGCTGGGATTAAAGGCGTGCGCCACCAAGCCCGGCTGTTCCAAATAAAATATTTTTAAAAAGCATGTACATGGCGTGCTCAACACCAGGACAGATGGCAGCTGTGGAGGAAGAAAATGAGAGCTGTGGGGAATAGGAAACAACAGCTGCCCGTGTGCTTCGTCAGCTGGGGACTAGATGGGTTCTGGATACTGTAACAGATGCCTGTGCAGTCAAGTGATGACTGAGGACTCTCATTCTCCAAACCGCAGCCTTACCTAAGTCCCTGGGTTGTAAGCACAATTCTGGGGAAGCTGAGGAGACTGGATGATCGGAGTTCTCGGAAGGCAGGCTGCCTTAGTTAGGATGACTTTAGCCATGTGAAATAGAAAACTCAATTCAGCTTGGGCTGAGTAATTTGGAAATGTATTGGTTCCCTAGGGTATCAAAGGGAAGACAAGGCTTCCATGTGATTTAAACCACGGGCTCTGGTATATTTCCCCTTGATTTTCTCAGCCCTGTTTTTCTCAGACCAGCGTCAACTAAGGTGGTAACAGCACTCTGGGCCCTTTGGCTCATTCCCTACAACATCCATAATGGAAGAGATCCTCATTTCCTGCACTTTATTCTAAGAAGAACAACCTTCCCCCTCCCCCAACTTATCTCTGTACGGTCTCATAAGTTCCAAACTGAGCCACATGCTCATTCCAAAATCAGTTCCCTGGCTGGGAGAGAACTATGCTTGACTTAAGTTAATCAGGGCTTACTCCAACTCTCCCAATCACGGGGTACTACATAACAAGGAGGGATGGAACAGGGGTCAAGTGCAACCACAGTCTTCCGTCTTAGCTGTCCCGTCATCACAGGCACCCTGTGTGATGTCACATAAAACTTCAGAAATGCACATATTTAATAAATGCCCTCTCTCCATTCTAAATCAATACCACCAAAACTTCATCCGTCATGCTCCGGCAGTGAGCCTAGGTCTCTGAGACATGCAGGCTTCCCCATCAAGTCAATTACATATCTGTACCTGGGTTTAAAAGAGAATGAGGGGGCTGGAGAGATTGCCCAATGGTTAGAGGCGCTTGCTTGCAAAGCCTAATGCCCTGAGTTTGATTCCCCAGTACTCACGTAAAGCCAGATGCACAAAGTAGTGCATGCGTTTGGAGTTCCTTTAACAGTGGCCGCATCCTAGTGCACCCAATGTTACCTTATGAAGGCTGAGGATTGGACTTAGAATTGTGATTAGGCCAGTGAGAGAGAGATGACTTAGGCCAGAACCAGGCTTGGAGCCCTGCTGACTCACTGGATCACTCCCCAGAGCTTTGAACCCTACTGGCTCGCTGGATTCCCCTCCTCAGGCTTTGTTCTGAGCAGGTGTTCTTCAATCAGCCCCTGAGGGATCTGGGCCTTGTCCCTTGGCTCTTTGTGGCTCCTTGAGGCGGGGCTGCCTCATCCCTGCTCCTTAGGATCTGGCGTCCTCTGCTGGCTTCTAGGACTCATCACAGTCCTTGAATTTAACACTGGAATAGGGCTAGTCTTTGACCCTCCCCACCCCCTTTGTGCCCTATGTGGAAACCGAAAAAAGTGAAGCAATGACTTGCAGAAGAATACAAAGCAAGTACTCATGTCCTAGAGCCAGAAGATGAGCCTCCTAATCTTCCAGAACTGTCTGTAGCACACCACTGCGGGGAAGACTGCCAAAGTCCGCACCTTCCCCTCCAGGCCCCAGCCTGGGGTAGGATGCCCTCCGACTTTGGCCCCCTGGGCTGTCTGGGCACCTCTGGATTGAAAGGGCAAATACTCTGCTGGAGTGGACTTTGGAGGTGCTCAGGAGCTCCTCCCATGGGTGTCCCTGGGAGTTGAACAACATGGGGCACGGGCCATACCCTGTCCTCATCTCTCCAGCCTTAGTATATTTTTGTTGTTGTTTTAGGCAGGGCCTTACTGTGGCCCAGGCTAGTCTAGAATTCACTCTGTAGCCATGTATCACAGGCTGGCCTCTAACTTAGCCCCCTACCTCCTAGCCCTGATATTTTTTTAAAATCTGAAGCAATAAAGAAACATATTTATATATACTAATATGATATGTCAAGTAATGAAGAAACAATTTTCTTTTTAATCTTAAATTTTCTTTTTATTTTAAGCTGCGTGTGGTGGCGCACGTCTTTAATCCCAGCACTCGAGAGGCAAAGGTAGGAGGATCATCGTGAGTTCAAGGCCACCCTGAGACTGACTCCAGGTCAGCCTGAGCTAGAGTGAGACCCTATCTCAACCCCCCCCAAAAAAAATTATTTTAAAGAGAGAGAGAAAATTGGCATGCTGGGGCTTTAGCCATTACAATTGAACTCCAAATGCTTGCACCACCTAGTGGGCATGTGCAACCTTGCGCTTGCTTCACCTTTGTGTGTCTGGCTTACATGGGATCTGGAGAGTCGAACATGGGTCCTTAGCCTTCGCAGGCAAGCACCTTAACAGCTAAGCCAACTCTCCAACGCACAATTTTCTTTTTAAAAATATCTTTATTTATTTATTTAGTTGAGACACACACAGAGAGAGAGAGAGAGAGAGAGACAGACAGACAGTATGGGTGCACTAGAGCCTTTGGCTACTGCAAACAAACTCCAGATGCATGTGTCACGTTGAGCATCTCACTTTTTCTGAGTACTGGGGAATTGAACCCAGGCTGTCAGGCTTTGCAAATAAACACATTTAACAACTGAACCATCTCTCTAGCTCAGAAAAACATTTTTTACAGTATATGTCCTTAGGTACTAAAAATGCTTTTTAAAGGCAGTGGTTGGAGCTCAGTACTAGCGTGCTGATTCCGTTTCCTGGCTATTGTAAATACAGCAGCATTGAACATGGGTGTGCGTCTCTGTGGTAGGACAGAGAGTCCTTTGGTTATAGGCCCAGGAGTGGTATAACTGAGTGATCTGGTAATTCAAGTTTTAGCTTTTTGAGAAACCAACACACTGATTTCCTTAGTGGCTGCACTAGTTTACACTCCACTAGCGGTGATTAAGTCTTCCTCTCAGGCAGGAGAGCTGGCTTAATGGTTAAGATGCTTGCCTGTGAGGCCTAAGGACTCATGTTCGACTCTCCAGGTCCCGTGTAAGCCAGATGCACAAAATAAAGCAAGCACACAAGGTGGCACATGTGCATAAGGCGGTGCGCCCGTCTGGATTTCTATTACAGCGGCTAGAGGCCCTGTCGCGCCAATTCTTTGTCTCTCACTTTTTTGCATAAAAGAAAAAGGCCAGTCTGTTGGGCTTGCCTCCAAAAAAAAAAAAAAAAAAACAAAGGTGTCCTCTCTCCCCACACCAGTATTTTTTGTTCTTTCTTTTTCTTTTTTCCATTTTTCTTTTTGGTTTTTCAAGGCAGGGTCTCACTAGCTCAGGCTGACCTGGAATTCACTATGTAGTCTCAGGGTGGCCTCAAACTCACAGTGATCCCCCTACCTCTGCCTCCCGAGTGCTGAGATTGAAGCTGAGATTGAAGGCATGCACCACCATGCATGGCTCGCTCACCCTTCCTTCCTTCCTTCCTTTCTCTCTCTCTCTCTCCCCTCCTTCCCTCCCTCCTTTCCTCCTTTTCTTTCTTCCTTCCTTCCTTCCTTCCTTCCTTCCTTCCTTTCTCCCAAAGTAGGGTCTTGCTTAAGCCTCAGGCTGGCCTGGAATTTACTATGTCATCTCAGGCTGGCCTCAAACTCACAGTCTCCCAAGTGCTAAGATTAAATGCGAGCGCCACTACGCCTGCCCAGCGTGTTGTTGCTAGTTTTCTTGATGATAACTATTCTGACCGGGGTAAAATGAAACACTTAAAGTGGTTTTAATTTGCATTTCCCTGATGGTTAACGATGATGAGCATTTTTTTAAAAAAATATCTCTTAGTTGGGTGTGGTGATCCACACCTTTAATCTCAGTACTCATGAGGCTGAGGTAGGAGGATTGCCATGAGTTTGAGGCCAGTCTGGGATTACATAGTAAATTCCAGGTCAGTCTGGGCAAGAGCGAGACCCTATCTCACAAAAAAAAAAAAAAAAAAAAAAAAAAAAAAATCTTGGGCTGGGGAGATTGCTTAGTGGTTAAAGGTAGTTGTTTGCATTGCAAAACCTGGCAGTCCAGGTTCAATTCCCCAGTTCCTACGTAAAGTCAGATGCACAAGGTGGTACATGCATCTGGAGTTTGTTTACAGTGGCAAGAGGCCCTGTGCACCAATTCCCTTTCTCTCTCTCTCTCTCTCTCTCTTTTCTTGAAAATAAATAAATAGATAATAGTTTTAAAAATATGTTTATTGGGCTGGAGAGATGGTTTAGTGGTTAAGATGCTTGCTATGAAACCTAAGGATCCAGGTTAGATTCCCCAGTACCCACATAAGCCAGATGCACAATGTGACACATGCATCTGAAGTTCCTTCGCAATGGCTAGAGGCTCTGGTGCACCCATTCTCTCTCTCTATCTCTCTCTGCCTCTTTCTCTCTCTGTGTCTCTCTCAAATAAATTAATAAATATTTAAAAATAGGTTTCTTGGCCATTATGTTTCTTCTCTTGAGAATTAACTGTTCAATTCATCAGTCTATTTTTATTCCTTATTTTTAATATTTTTATTTTATTTGAGAGAGAGAGAGAGAGAAAGAGAAGAAAAGCAGATAGTGAGTGACAGATGGGTTGCCTGGGCCTCCTGTCACTGCAAACAAACTCCAGACACATGCATCACTTTATGCTTCTGGATTTTCATGGGTACTGTGGAATCAAACCCAGGCTGTTAGGCTTTGCAAGCAAGTGCCTTAACCACTGAGCAATCTCTCCAGTCCTAATTGTTTTCTTTTTTTTTGAGAGAGAGAGAGAATATGGGTGTGCCAGGGCCTCTAGACACTGCAAATGAACCCCAGGCCCATGTGCCACCTTGGGCATGCAGCTTTACATAGGTACTGGGGAATCAAACCTGGGCCTTTTGGCTTTTGCTAAGCTATCTCTCCAGCCTCCTGCCTTTTTATAAGGTGGAGTCTCTCTAGCCCAGGCTGACCTGGAATTCACAGTGATCCTCCTATTTCTGCCTCCTGAGTGCTGGGATTAAAGGCATGTGTCACCATGTCCAGCCCAGCCCTAATTGTTTTTTAATTTTTAGTATTCAGCCTACTTATTTATTGCAAGTTATTTTCCTTTCCCTGAAGTTTTCACTTGAAAAAGCATTTTACTTTTGCTTGTGTGTGCATGTGTGTGTGGTGTATGCGTGTGCATGTGTCCATGTGGCACCCTTTGTGTGTGCGTGTGTGTGTGATGTACACCCCTTGTACTCATTTGCAGAAGGGTGTGCTTTTCTTCAGTGGCTAGAATAGAATGTAGAGTATCCGCAATCACTCTTCCACCCATTCTTTTTTTTTTTAATTAAGAACATGCTTTGCATGGGTACATCATGTGTTGGTACCATCTTTTCTCTCCTCCCTGTCCCCATTCCACAAGAGGCCCTCCTCAGGGGAGCTGCTGGTATTTCCCATGGGGTTGTGGGTTATGTCTTGTGGGAGCAGCAGTCAGTTATAGCTGCCCATTCTTTTTTTAAAAAAAATATTTTGGGGCTGGAGAGATGGCTTAGTGGTTAAGGTGCTTGCCTGTGAAACCTAAGGGCCCATGTTCAACCTTCCAGATCCCATGTAAGGCATATGCGCAAGGTGATGCAAGTGCAAGGTCTCACATGAACACTAGGTGGCGCATACGTCGGAAGTTCGATTGCAGTGGCTGGACGCCTTGGTGCACCCATTCTCTCTCTCTCTCTTCTCTTTCTCTCATTTTCTTTCTCATAAAGGCATGTGCCACCATGCCCATCAACAAAATAAAAATATATTTATTTATTTCTAGGTATGGTGGCATACTTCTTTAATTCCAGCACTGGGGAGACAGAGGTAGGAGGACCGCTGTGAGTTTGAGGGCAGCCTGGGACTACAGAGAGAATTCCAGGTCACCCTGGGCTAGAGTGAGACTCCGCCTTGAAAAAAAATTTTTTTTTAATTTATCTATTTGCAAGCAGAGAGACAGAATGAGAAAGAAAGGTAAATATGTGCACCAAGGCCTCTTGCCACTGCAAAGGAACTCCAGGCGCATACACCACTTTGCGCATCTAGCTTTAAGTGGGTGTTGGGCACTCAAACCCAGGGCCATCAGGCTTTGCAAACAAGAGCCTTTAACTGCTGAGCTCTCTCTCCAGCCTTTCCACCCATTCTTTATGAAGCTTGCTTTTCATGAGCCGGGCAGTTCTTGGTTTTCTGCTCCCCCACAGTGTGAGGGTTACAGCCATACCCTGGTGTTTATGCGGGTCCTGGTCCTGGCACTCAAAGGCAAAGCCCTCTATCAGGCCTCCTCTGGCCTCATACTTGCACAGGCAGGGCTCTTAGCTGCTGAGCCATCTCTCCGGCTGCTCCCTGCTTTGAGGAAGGTGCCTAGGATCTCTCAGTTTTGACCTTGCTCAGTGCTTCACCAGGCCAGCTAGTTATACGCCTACCTTCCCAAAGCTGGTAGATGGTTGCGCTGAATTTGGTCCCACTCTGGCTATTTCCAGAGCCAGCTGATGAGCCTTCTTCCTGCCTGCCTTCTGAAATTGAAAGTAAAATGAGGCACAGTAATGAGTAGGAAGTAAAGGTCAGGACCCACAGAGAGGCTTGCTGTGGGAGAAGCACAGAAGTGGCCACAGCTGCAGGGACAGAGGTGGAATCCAGGTGTGCAGGAGGCTCTGGAAGGGAGGATGAGAAGCCCTGGAAATGCACTGGGGTGGGAAGGAACATTCTGACTCCTGAGTATCCTGGGGCTCCCTTTGGTCATTGGCAGGTCATCAGTAACATTCCTCTATGGGAACCTGTCTGGATGGGGTGGCTCCTCTGGAGCCTGCCACCGTGGGACAGGGCAGAAGGGGATGGCTGGGGATATGGTCAGAAGCACAAGATGGAATGATTGCTATGTCTCATGATAACCATGGCCCCGGTTTCCTCATCTGCCAAAATGTCCCAACCAAGTAGCAGAGCTGTAGCATCCGGATTCTCCTTCAGGGAAGGACTTGCTGACCAGCTACAGGGAGAGACCTCCAGCTATTTGCTTCCTTACAGTCGGCCTAACCGGTGGAGAATACCCTGTGTCTTTGTCAGGCCTCCCACATAGCCGAAGACAGGGAGGCAGGGGCCTGGCCATTTCAACCCAGCAAGGGACACGGGCAGGACAGATTTGCCCCAGCACTCTGGGCTTCCAAGGTGGGAACTGGCAGAGGCTCGGTGTGCTCGGGCCTACTTCCTTCCCTTCTTAGACAGACATTGATTTCCAGTGCCTTCTTTCACCCCAAAGTCATCTCAGCATTTGCTTCCTGGACAATCCAGTGTGTGGCCTGTCTAATACACATGTCCCGCGTACCAATTTTGATTCAAGGATGCCAGATGCGGGTGCAAACCATGAGACTTTACCCTGCTTGCTGGGAACCCCCTCTGGCTGCCCTAGGCTCATCCCAGCTGAGGTAGTGAGCTAGAAGGTCAGATTGTGGGGCTCTGCAACGGCCTCCTTGTGTGACTGGACCCTCCTAGAACCTGACAGAGTACCCCGGAGGCCATCAGGCTGAGGGCTGGCTGAGGAGGGCTTCCTGAGAAGAACGGCAAGGAAGAAGGCAGCAGGGGTGGCCTGTCGCATGTCCTGTTCACTCAGCCGCTCCACAGTCACTGATCAAGCAGCCTCTGGGCCAGACCTGTGCCGAAGGAGATACACTTGAACCCTGACCGTCCCCGGGAAGATAGTTCCCAGCCTGTGATCTTTGGGTATTTTTCTTACCAATTCTCCATTTATTTGAGTATCTTCATTTAAGAGCTGATGTTTCCATGATAAAGACAATTATCAACCAGAGTAAATAAAAAACTGATGCTTCTTCACCAATTAATATCAAGATCTTCTCCACCTCCTGACTGTGATACCAAAGTCTGCTTCATAGTCTTCTTATTTTTAAAATATATTTTATTTTTATTTATTTAATTGAGAGAGAGAGAGAAAGAGGCAAAGAGAGGGAGAGAGAGAGAGAGATAATGAGTGTGCCAGGGTCTTCAGGCACTGAAAATGAACTCCAGACACATGTGCCACCATGTGCGTCTGGTTTACAAGGGTACTGGGGAATCAAACCTGAGTCCTTAGGCTTCACAGGTAAGCACCGTAACTGCTAAGCTAAGCCATCTCTCCAGCCCCATAGTCTTATTATTAATAGCATTTAACTAATAATTAATTAAGAGCATTTCTGTAATTACTAATAACACTTTGGGTACTTTATGTCACTTGACATTGAGAATTTTCCTTGTTCTAATGCAAGAAACACACTTATCATTTAAAATTTTTTTATTTTTTTAAATTTAGTTATTTGAGTGAGAGGCAGGGGGACAGAGAGAGAGGGAGAGGGAGAATGGTCACACCAGGGCCTCAACCCTCTAAAAATGAACTACAGATGCCTGTGACACTTTGTGCATCTGGCTTTATGTGAGTACTGGGGAATCGAACCTGGGTTCTTTGGCTTTGCCAGCAAGTGCCTTAAATCACTGAGCATCTCTCCAGCCCACACTTGTCATTTTAAGACCTGTGTGAGGGTCCACTGTGGAAGAGGTGGCGGAAAGAATGTAAGAGCCAAAGGAAGGGCAGGACTCCTTACAACGTGCTCCTCCAGACACAAAATGGCCTGGATATCCATGACCGCACAGTGCCTGACACTACCTACACAAGACCATCATAAGAGGAGGAAAAGATCATGACATCAAAATAAAAGAGAGACAGATTGAAAGAAGGGGATATGATGGAGAATGGAGTTTCAAAGGGAAAAATGGGGGGGGGGCATTACCATGGGATATTGTTTATAATCGTGGAAGTTGTTAATAAATAATAATAATAATAAATTTTTGAAAAGACCTGTGTGCTAGCCCATCATGTGGTCAAGCCATAATTGGTGTAACCATGTCTACTTCCAGGTAGATACTGCAGATGCTTCTGGGTCTTCCTGAATATATAAATGTACTTATAGTTACATTTTCATGCATAGATAGATTTTTTTTCTCCCTCTTGAAGAACTTCTTTTGAATATCAATCCAGAAGTTCCACCAAGTGACCAGTTTTGGCAGCACTCTGTCCAGAAAGCATGGCCAAATTTAGTTTCATTGGCAATGGATAACGGATTCTCCAGGCTTCTGCCACGCTTTAGTCTTTCGGTTTGGGCAATGTTATTGTTAATTTTACAGACTGGAGTGTTCAGTGTAGGTCTTACTGTTTTGATTTTTTTTTTAATATTTTTATTTATTTATTTGAGAGACAGAGAGAAGGAGAGAGGAAGAGACAGAGAATGGGCGCTCAGGGCCTCCAGCCACTGCAAACAAACTCCAGACGCATGTGCCCCCTCTTGTGCATCTGGCTTACGTGGGTCCTGGGGAGTTGAACCTGGGTCCTTTGACTTTGCAGGCAAGTGCCTTAAAGGCTAAACCATCTCTCCAGCCCTTATTATTTTAAATAATTATTTGAGAGAGAAGGAGAGAGAGAATGGGCACATAGGGTGTCCTGCCACTTTGTACATATGTCTTTAAGTGGGTACTGGGGACTCAAACCGGGGCCATCAGGCTTTGCAAGCAAGCGCCTTTAACTACTGAGCCATCTACCCAGGCCCTAAATTTAGATTTTAATTCACTTTTTTTTTTTTTTTGGTCTTGTAGACAAGCTTTCAGTGCCCTCTTTCTTGAGAAGCAGCGTGACACGTGCCAGGAGATGTCGCTGTAGCGCTACGTTAACTCTCCCCGAGAAGGCAAGAGTGTGGGGTGTACAAGCGCACCTGAGGCAGTCATGTCTAGAAAACCAATAGTGGGAGCACCCCAGTTTCTCACCTGAGTTCATAAGGCTGAGTGCAGAGGCACCATTCTCTTCTAGGACACGCTGGACTGCCCTTCCCTGCACAGTATCTTTCCCTTTCTGGAAATTCAAGAGTAGCCCGTTATGAAGTGTCCTCCGTAGACTAGGTAGACTCAGGTCTTATCCTCCAGCCCATTCAGTCAGGATGCTGTACTGCCTATAAAGCGGCTTCGAAGTGCTGAGGGTCATTCGGAGCTGGGCTGTTGCTACAGACATCCGAGATCTTGGGTAAATCTGGGGCTAAGGTGGGCAGCCTGAGGAGTGAGAGTATAGAGACCAAGAGCCAGGAGCTACTGTGAGCTGGGACCCTTCCTGGAGACAAAAATGGAAGGTGAGGGCTGGAGAGATGGCTCAGCAGCTAAGGCGCTTGCCTGTGAAGCCTAAGCACCCAGGTTTGACTCCCTAGAACCCACATAAGCCAGATGCACATGGTGTCACATGTGTCTGGAGCTTGTTTGCAGTGGCTAGAGGCCTTGGCATACCCATTCGCTCTCTCTATCTGCCTATTTCTCTCCTCTCTTTCTCTCTCAAATAAATAAAATTTTAAAAAAAAGTTGGGGCTGGAGAGATGGCTTAGCAGTTAAACGCTTGCCTGTGAAACCTAAGGACCCTGGTTCAAGGCTTGATTCCCCAGGACCCATGTAAGCCAGATGCACAAGGGGGCACACACATCTGGAGTTCGTTTGCAGTGGCTGGAAGCCCTGGCGCGCCCATTCTCTCTCTCTCTCTCCCTCTTTCTCCTTCTGTCTGTTGCTCTCAAATAAATGAATAAAAATAAACAAAAAATTAAGAAAGAAAAGAAAGTTAAGCCTGGCATGGTGGCACACACATTTAATCCCAGCATTCAAGAGGCAGACATAGGAGTACTGCTGTGAGTTCAAGGCTACCCTGAGGCTACAGAGTAAATTCCAGGTCAGCCTGGGCTAGAGTAAGACATTACCTTGAAAAACCAAAAACGGAAGGAAGGAAGGAAGGAAGGAAGAGAGGGAGGGAGGGAGGGAGGGAGGAAGGAAGGAAGGAAGGAAAGAAGGAAGGAAGGAGGGAGGGAGGGAGGGAGAAAGGAAGGAAGGAAGGAAGGAAGGAAGGGAGGGAGGGAGGGAGGGAGGGAGAAAGGAAGGAAGGAAGAAAGGAAGGAAGGAAGGAAGGAAGAGAGGGAGGGAGGGAGGGAGGAGGAAGGAAGGAAGGAAGGAAGGAAGGAAGGAAGGGGGAGGGAGGGAGGGAGGGAGGGAGAAAGGAAGGAAGGAAGGAAGAGAGGGAGGGAGGAAGGAAGGAAGGAAGGAAGGAAGGAAGGAAGGGAGAGGGAGGGAGGGAGGGAGGGAGAAAGGAAGGAAGGAAGGAAGAGAGGGAGGGAGGGAGGGAGGAAGGAAGGAAGGAAGGAAGGAAGGGGGAGGGAGGGAGGGAGAAAGGAAGGAAGGAAGGAAGGAAGGAAGGAAGAGAGGGAGGGAGGAAGGAAGGAAGGAAGGAAGGAAGGAAGGAAGGAAGGAAGAGAGGGAGGGAGGAAGGAAGGAAGGAAGGAAGGAAGGGGGAGGGAGGGAGGGAGGGAGAAGGAAGGAAGGAAGGAAGGAAGGAAGGAAGGAAGGAAGGAAGGAAGGAGGAGGAGGGAGGGAGGAGGAGGAGGAAGGAAGGAGGGAGGAGGAGGAGGAAGGAAGGAAGGAAGGAAGGAAGAGAGGGAGGGAGGGAGGGAGGGAGGAAGGAAGGAAGGGAGGGAGGGAGGGAGGAAGGAAGGAAGGGAGGGAGGAAGGAAGGAAGTTGTACAGCAAGAAAATGGTAGGATGGTGTTTGCACCTTAGCAAAGTTGACCTAAGGTTTAGCTCACTCATTGGTTTCCTTTACATGTTCTAGAACACATTTTCCATATCACTGACATCTCGAAGGGCTTAACAGATCTGCCCACTTCTCTCTTCTTAAAGTGGCCTTTGTCTTGGCTTCTGTGAAACTGCCACCCATATTTTTAAAATCTATTTTATTTATTTATTTGAGAGAAAGAAAGAGAGAGAGAGAGTGGGCGTGCCAGGGCCTTCAGCCACTGCAGAAGAACTCCAGGTGCATGTGTCCCCTTGTGCGTCTGGCTTACCTAGGTTCTGGAGAGTCAAACGGGGATCCTTTGGCTTTGCAGGCAAATGCCTTAACCGTTAAACCATCTCTCCAGCTCCCGCCACCCATGTTCTTTGTGCCCTGACTCTGCAGCCCCTTTCCCTGTCTCCTCTGCCGGCCCTTCCCCTCAGTTGGCCATTACTGACCGTCCTTTCTCAACACTGCTGTCAGTCTGCACTCTCTCCCAGGCAATCCAGAACAATTGCACCCTATACCCTGATGACCAGCCCCAGCCTTCCCTCTGCTCCAATCCTATATGTCTAACTGCTTGCCTGATAGATCCTCGGGAATGTTTCGGAAACATCTCAAATTCCTGTCCCAAACTCCTCCATCCAACCTTGCCCAGTTCTGTTCATCTTCGTGCATTTCTTGCTAATGGGTGACATCAGCACCCATCCTAATACAGAGGCTAAAACTCTCAGAGACAGGCTTGAGGCACCCTTTGCCTTTCCCTCCAAGTCCACTCCACCCTACTTCCTTGACCCTGGTCAAGCTGTCTGCCTCTGCTCTCCCCTCTGCCACACATCCAGGTCAAAGCCACATTGTTTTGTACCTGGATAACCACTTCAGGCTCCCACTTTGGTTCTTTTCCAATCCTGGCCCTCCCTATACAGTGAGTGTCCTGATCCATGTTTACAAACCATAGGACTGACCCTGTCACCCACTGCCTCAGTGTCCGCAGTGGCTTTCCATGATGTTAAAAAAAAAAAACTTCTATTCTTGAAAATGATGAACATAGAAAATAGCATAAAATAGGAGCTAGAGAGATGCCTCAGTGGTTAAGGCACTTGCATGCAAAGCCTAAAGACCTGAATTCAATTCTCTAGTACCCATATAAAGCCAGATGCACAAAGTGATGTATCTGTCTGGAGTTGGCTTGCAGTGGCTAGAGGCCCTGGCATGCCCATTCTCTCTGTCTCTCTTCTCTGTATCGCTCTCTGCTTGCAAATAAATAAATACAAATATTTTTAAAAGAAAAGAAAATAGCATAAAAAGGGGCTGGAGAGATGGCTCAGAGGCTAAGGCACTTGCCTGCAAAGTCTAAACACCTGGGTTCAATTCCCCAGTACCCACGTAAAACCAGATACACAAAGGGGCAAGTGCATCTGAAGTTCATTTGCAGCTGCTGGAGGCCCTGGTGTACCCATGCTTTCTGTCTGTCTCTCTTCTCTCTCTCTCTCTACTTGATATACTTCATACAAATGAATAAATATTTTTTTAAAAAAATAGCATAAAACAAATGCACAATTGCACACCTATGAAATGAGTTGCCATGAAAAGAAGTAGAATCTTGCTCTCTGCATATGTCCCTCAAACTAGACCTGCCTCCTCTTCCCACCCCCAGAACAACGACCTCCACTTTTATGGCTGTAAGGAGCTATTTTCAGACTGCTCTCGGCTTATCCCACGTACCACCATTGACTTCACAATGACATGAAAGCTCTCTGCATCCAGTAGACAGCATACTTTGAATTTGGCTCATTTCCTGGGCTAGCGAAATGCGGCCCCATGCTCTGGTGAGATCGCGGACGGCAGCAGGGAGCTGTAGCTCTGTAAACCCCACATCCCCAGAGGAAACACACAACATATACTGTGGTGACGGTGGTTTTCGTCTTTCTTTTTCCTTTCTATTTTTATTTATTTATTTGAGAGAGAGAGAGAGAGAGAGATAAAGAGGCAGATAGAGAATGGGAACACCAGGGCCTCCAGCTACTGCAAACGAACTTCAGACGCATGCTCTCCCTTGTGCATCTGGCTTACGTGGGTTCTGGGGAATCGAACCTGGACCTTTGGCTTTGCAGGCAAACACCTTAACCACTAGACCACCTCTCCAGCCCCTGGTTTTCTCTTTTACATATTGTGTTAGATGGTTTTGCACCCATTCATGTGTATAAAGTATATAAAGTACCCACTGGGTGTGCTGTTCCCATTCAACCATTGTACTCTTCCTTTGCAGTACAGTATAAATTACATGCGATTTTAGCACTTTATTATAAAACAAGCTTTGTGTCACGGCATTTTGCCCAACTGTAGGCTAATGTAAGTGTTCTAATCATATTCAAAACAGGGTAGGCTAGGCTGGGCCGGAGGGATGGCTTAGCCGTTAAGGCGCTTGCCTGGAAAGCCAAAGGACCCAGGTTCTATTCCCCAGGACCCACGTAAGGCAGATGCACAAGGTGGCACATGCATTCTGGAGTTCACTAGAGACCCTGGTGCACCTATTGTCTCTGTCTCTCAAGTAAATAAATAAAAATAAAATAAAATAATAAAGACAGACAGGCTTGGTTAAGCTGCCATATTCAGTGGGTTGTGTATTGCATGCATCTTCCACTCCAGAAATTTTCACTTGATGGTGCTTGATTTGCACCCTCGTGGTAGGCTAAGGAGCATTTGTAATGTGTCTCAGCCATCCAAATGTGCATTCCTAAAGACTAGTGATATTTGCCCGTTCTGTTCTTTATTTATATATATTAGGTCTCCTTTACTCTAGAGATCTTCTTCCATCTCTTCCCTCTGACTATGGATTTGACTTGTAGGGCTCCCATTTCCTTGAAAAAGAGGGAGACGGCTGGAGAGATGACTTAGCAGTTAAAGAGCTTGCCTGCAAAGCCTAAGGAGCCAGGTTCAATTCCCTAGTACCCACGTAAGCCAGATGCACATGGTGGTACATACGTCTGGAGTTTACTTTGCAGTGGTTAGAGCCCCTGGCACATCCATTTTCTCCCTCCCTCTCTCTCTCTCTCTCTCTCTTCCTTTTTCTCACTAATAAAAAAATAAAAATAAAATAAGTGAGGGAGAGAGAGTGGGAGGGAAAGGGGGAAAGAAAGACAGAAAGATCCCTTCCATGTCTGGAAGGCCTTTCTTAATGTAATCAACCCAAATCCCTCCAGCCTAATCTCAGAGTCTCCACACTCTTCAACTTCCTGCCAACGTTGTCTTGCCCCATGCTCACCGACGTCATCCATCCCACCTCTCTCCCATGCTCCTTATAACGTAAAGTATGTTTGCTCTGCTTAAATGCCCTTCTGTGTCCCTGTTTCTACCAGGAAATTCCTTAGATCTCAGTTGAAATGGACCTTCATCCGAAAACCTTGGTTTCCTGCACAAGTCTCTGCCTCCTAGAAGCTCTCCCAAGCCCCTGCTGTCAGGGCCCTGCTTCTCCTTCTGCTTGGGAGACGAATGGTGGTCATCCTCATGAGAGTAGGGGTCAGCATTTCTCCCCACTTGGTGCTGACCCGGTGCCGCGAGAGAGTCAGGAGCCACCCACACAACAAGGACGGAGGCTGGCTCTGGAGACCTGGCCTCAGGCAGTGCCACTTGCTCCCAGGTGAGCACTGGGCCAGCAGGAAGTGATAAGAAGAGTGGAGAGCAAGGAGGCTTTTCTGTCCTTCTCCCCACAGTCAAGGCCACAGAGCTGGGCTCAATCATAGTGTGCTTACTCGGAGTTCGAGCCTCAGGCCCCAGGCTCCCTCTCCCACCAAAAAAGAAAAGCCCTTCAAGAGCCAGTTTTGTTCAGGATAGGATGGTTGAAGAGGCTCCTGGGATCAACAGTCCTCAGGGATTGAGCTAAATTATAGCCAGTGTTCCCTGATGTCCCTCCAACCCTGCCAGCACTGGGTGGCAGCAGCAGCCCCTCCCTCCTCAGCCCCTGCTCTCCTCACTCTGACCCAGCTTTCAAGATGCCCCTGGGCTGCTTCTTTTCCTCCCAGGTGCAAGGGGTGATTGGAGGGTTGGGGGGCAGAGATAGGGTTGAAAATGTGAAAATACTGCCAGGTGTGGTGGCGCGCACCTTTAATCCCAGCCCTTAGGAGGCAGAGGTAGGACGATTGCTGTAAATTCTTGAGTTCAAGGCCACCCTGAGACTACATAGTGAATTCCAGGTCAGCCTGGGATAGAGCGAGACCCTACCTCGGAAAAAAAAAAAAAAAAGGAAAAGAAAGAAAAATGTGAAAAGAAATGCAAGGTAGGTGGACTCTGAGGAATTGGTGGGGGTTCCCATGGATAAAGGCCCAGAGGGAGTCTCCCCAGAAGCTGGCTCTGCAAGACCAGGTAGGGACTAAGGATGGGAACTTTGTGTGCTGGAAAGGCAAGGCACAACCTCGGGTCTACTGAAGAATTTGGAATAGAACTGTCCGGGACACTGAAGAGAGAGGAAATGAATCTCTCCCCTCTCCTTTTCCTTCCCTCCAGCTCTCCGGAGGGTTGGCCTTTCCTCTCTCTGTTCTCCTGGGACCCAGGGCTCTTAGGAATTCTCAAACTCCGTCACCTCCTTGGATATGGCAGTCTGGAGCCCATAGCAGGGGATACAGAGAGGGAAGGGAGAGGGAGGGAAGGGGGGAAGTTGTTGGGATGGGAAGGGTCACAGGCCTAAATTCCTGGGCTCCTGCAGCTCCAGTCATTCTGAGAGACAAAAAGGAAAAGAGAAAAACAGCAAAAGTGATTTAGGGAGAAACAGTGAAGAGACAGAAAGGCAGAGAGGAGGGAAAGAGAGAGGAATAAGGAAGAAGGAGGAGGAGGAGAAGAAAAGAAAAGAGAAAAGAGAAAAGGAGAGAAGCGATATCTAGTGGAGAAAGGGGGCTCTGCTTTTGCCTGCAGCGGTTCTGATGTTATCTGTCTCTAGCTGCCTCTCCTCCTCCACAGTCCTCACCTCTGGCCCTCTTTCCTCTTTAACCCCACAGCCAGTCTCTCCTTTGGGGTCTTTCTTTGCACCAAGGTACAAGTGTAGTTTGCAGGTTTTCAGCATTCATAGATGGAGATGAAGGAAGAGGTAGAGGTGCCTGGTGTTCACAGGATAAAGGGCCAAGGCTGGTGCCTCCTAACTCAAGCTGCCTGTTTCAATGTTGCTGTCTTTCTAGTCTGCTCTCCTGTGAACATTTCTCTGCATGCATGTCTGGGCAGAGATGGTGTGTGTGTGTGTGTGTGTATGTGTACACACATGTGTGTACATGTGTGATTGCCAGAGAGGCCAGCATGGATCTCAGCCTGAGTCAGCCCATCTCTCTCCATCTGTATGTGGTCTGTGGAAGTTACCCAGCCTTGTGTAGAGGGAGGCCAGGGTGTGGTTTCCCTAGGGTTATCCACTTGCATGTGCCTAGCTGTTGGTGTGAACGTGCACGCATTCTCATCTGTCTGTGTCTCAGTCCCCAGCCCTGCTTTCTTTTTTTTTTTTTTCTCCATTTTTATTAATATTTTCCATGATAACAAAAAACCAGCCCTGCTTTCTAATAAGGTGACAGTCGTGGGTTGGGAGCACCCAGCACTTCTGTGAAGGTTGGGGGAGGAAGAAGGACAGAAGTCATTGCTCTGGTTCTGCCCAGATGCCAAACAACTCCTGGGTGAGGATGTAAAAAGGGTGAAGGAGAGTAGGCAGAGGCCAAGGTTATCCTTGGAAAAAGTGCTAGAATGGGGGGGGGCTTCAGGAGCCCTGCCCACCACAAACTCAGGCCGGTACCTCCCCTGCTCCATGCTTCTGCAAGCACTACTGCCCCAGCTGATTCTGGAATGGGATTCTGGGGGTGGGGGGGGGTAGGATGAAGGCTTGCCGAGTCCAGGGATGGCTAAAGATTCTGCAAGATCTGGCTGGAGTGAAGGCTGCAGGAGGGGTGGGGCGAACTGTGTGTGTTTGGAGGAAAGGTGGGGGGTGGGGGCAGAAAGGCCGCCTGCGGGGGAGCAGGCTTCTTGGCAAACGCCCCAGTTTCCTGAGCTGATCCCTGCTCCCTGCCACTGCTCCCAATTCTGTTGTTTCAATAACATCATTTTTATCCACCCCACAGAGAGACTGTGTCTTGGGAAGGAGAGACAAGGGGCAGGGCTAGGGCATGGGGGTGGGGTAATGGGGAGAGGCTGGGGTCTGGAGTCAGCAAAGAGTCGGTTTGGGGCGCTCCCTCTTCAGGCCGAGGCTGGGCGATCCCAGAGCCCAGGTCCCCTGATGACAAAGACAAATACATTAAAATTCTTGCCTCCGAGAAGAATGCAGGACTGAGAAAGCATTTCATAACCTGCAATAACAGTAGCAGGGTGGGGGCAGGGGGGCTGGAACCCAAGTGCTGGCTCCCAGGGGGCTGGCCACTGGGCACCTGCACCCTCTAGGGACCCTCAGAGTCTTCTGCTTGTCTGCTTGGCACCATTTGGCCTGGGTGTGTATGCAGCCTGAACCTGGATGTGTCTTTGAACGTGCGGTGCCTAGGATTGGCACTGTCCAGAAAAAAAGAAAAGCAACTGTGCACAAATTTACTAGTGTTTGCATTGGGATGCTGTTAAAGGTAAAAAAAAAAAAAAAAAAAAACAGGAGGGGCGCAGAGCTCGGGTCGTTATCTCCCAGACCCACTGCCCACCTCTGCTCGGTCTCCTTCCCCAGATGCCCCACATCCTTTTATCTCTCAGCACCCAGTACAAGGACTGCACTGACCTGGGTCTCCCCTAGGCCAAGGTTTCTCCATTTCTTTTCCTCTTTACCATATACCGTCTTTCCTCGGATAGTCCCCTGTCCTGGGGTATCTGTGGTCTTTTGGTGTGTCTCCTCCACCCTCCTACTCCAGCCTCATCTTCATTCTCTTGTCCCCACTCTCGAGGGGGGAGGGACATTTTTTTGGCAGTAATCTCAAACTCCACAGATCGGTTCCTACCGCAAATGACACGGAGTTTTCCCCCCTGGTGCCAGAACGCTGTGGCACGTGGGCTTGAGGTCCTCCCTTTATAGTTGATGGCCCCTCTACATGGTGGTGGCGGGGAAATTGGCCCTTGCTTCGGAATGTCCGCACCACCTGTTCCTCTGCACTCCTGGGGCACCTCAAGCGGGGGGGGGGGGGGGCGGCGGGGAGGGCCTCTGCCCCAGGTCGGAGGAACAGGGGTTGCGGCCTGCTGCCAGCTTCTTGGCTTGATGAATGGAGCTGTCCCTCCTCCCCACGGGGCCTTTGATCTCTCCCTCTCCCGTGGGGAGGGGGCCCAGGGGCATCAAAGACATTTTTGTGGCATTAGAGAATCAGATAAACGCCACCTCACCTGCAGCTGGTTCTACCACCCCTCTCCAGTCCTGGCCAAACCTGGGGAGGAACTCGAGGCAGGGGACCTGCGGATAATCGGGGCTGGTGGGCTACAGCAAATGCGGAGCCCTGATCTCTTCGAAGTTTGCCCACCTCACTGTCTCGCTGGCTGACGCTGGAGAGCAGGCCCTGGTCTGGTCTCCCACCCTATCTGTGTGTCTGGGACGCGGGCACGAGGTGGCGGGAGGGCTGGGGGAACAAGACCCCCGAGGCTTCGGGCTTCCCTCCCAGGCTCGGGGAGAGGCCGAGGAAGGGGCGTACCACGCCGAGTTGGCAGCCTGCGAGAAGCGACCTCCGAGGTCCGCTGGGCGGGCAGTGGAGTTAGACACCCCTCCACGGAGCATCCCTCGCCCCGGGCCGACTTCCTCCCCTGGCCCCCGCCTGGATCTCTCTCCGCACAGTTCCCTCCCCTCCAAACTCCCTCATTCCAGGGAAGTTTTCTCTCTTTACAGTCAACAAACCTGTCAAACGTCTCCCAGCCAGCAACCGGGGCCCCCCCTCCCGTCCTCGGCTCTTCTTCCTCCCTCCGCTCCTTACCCCTCTTGGACTCTTCTTCCCGCCCCCTGCGTGCCCTCCACTCCCGACAGCCGGGGACGGCGGGAGGCCGTCGGAGCCGAGAGGCACGGCGGGCGGGCGCGCGGGGCGGGCGGGCGACCCGGAGCGCGCGGGCCCCGCCCCAGGACCCGGCTCCCGCCCTCCGCCGCGCTCGCTCCGCGCCCGCCGCCCCGGGGCGCACGGCTCCCTCTCCCGAGAGTCCCGCCGCCTGACTGTCGCAACTGCCACCCCCGTGGCCTCCCCGGTTCTCTCTTCTCTCCCCCCCGCCACCCCCCGCCACCTCCTCCGCCCACGCCCGGGCCCCGCTCCCCTCCCACCTCCGCCCCCGGCTCTGATTTCTTCTCCCGAGCGAGCTCGGCAGGAGACACAGGCGCTGGCTGCCCGGTCCGCTCTCCGCCTCCGCCGCGCCCTCCAAGCCCGGGATGGGCGCCCCCTCCGCCGCTCCAGCCGTCGCCTCCCGGCCGCCCGCCGCTCCGACGCCGCGCTCCGCCTGAAGCCCGGCCGCCGCGCACCCCGCTGCAGCGCCCGAGAACCGTCACGATGCTGCCGCCGGTGCCCTCCGCTCTCGGGCTGCTGCTGCTGCTGCTGCTGTGTCCAGCGCACGTCGGCGGACTGTGGTGGTGAGTGCCCCGCGGGGCTGTCCCCCAAGCCAGGCTCTGGGGAACCCCCCCCCCCAACTATGTCTCCTGCTGCCTTCGGGCTCTACCTGCTCGGGGATGCCAGCCGCAGGGTAGTCACACGAGGTTGGGGGGGGGGCGTTGCTGGACGACAGTGCATCTAGGTCCTCCTTCTGGCCTCCCTTGGCACTTCTGAAGTGCCACTTTGACGTTCCCAACGCGTGGGCACATCCTATTGTGTTTCTCCCTCCCTTCCCCACCAAGAAATGCGCTCCGTTCACATTACCAAGGTATGGGCAGGTAGGTAGGAAAGAGCGGCTGGGGAACCCCGGAGGTCTGGAGTGGGAGACTGGGGGGGGGGCTGGGGAGGACCCTGGGGCCGGGGAGCCGAGAAGAGGAACAAGGTGGGAGGCTACATGGCAGAGAGGGACAAACAGCTGCCCATTCCCCGCTCCTCTTTGCCTACCAACCCACCAGCTATAAGTCTCCCGGGTGGCAGTAAAGGGAGAAACTGAGTCAGGGACTCTTGGCTTTCTCCACCTCGTCCTCTCCTATCAAGAAAGAAGAAACAGAACCCTCGGGGGCAGGCGCCCGGCTTTTCCTTACGTTGGGGGGGGGGTTAAGGATGAAAACATTAAAAAGTGCAGCCCCGAAGATGGGACGTTCCGGTGCCAGGGAAGAGGGGCCTGACCAGCCCAGAGGAGAGCTGGGACGTCTTCTCAGACCCGGACTCTGGGCTTGGCCCTAACAAGGCAGACACCTAGACTGCAGAGTGTGAGCCTTGAGGAGTAGGGAAGATGGGTTCCCAGCCCGGACAGTTCAGATCTAAATCCTGAAGACTTTTTTTTTTTTAATTTTCCTTCGTAGTTTTCAGAGCAGCAAACACCAGCCTGGAGTAGCTCAGTGTTCAGAGAAGGAAGGATTTGGGCAATAGTGCTGCTGGGTGAACCAATCCTAAGAAGGCAGGGGCTTTTCTATTTGCATATCGGCACGTCATTGGCTAGATTCCTACCCTCCAGCCCCCCCTCTCTTTCATCCCCACCCCCAGTTTGGAACCAGGGGTGGGGCAGGTCAATCCCTCTCTTCTATAAGATACAGTACTATGCCCACACAGGAAGCTGCTGGCCGCTAGCCTTCCTTCCGCGATGCCTGCGAGACATCCCTCGTGGGTGTCAGGGAGAGGGCAAATTCAGGACGACCAGGTCTCCGCTAGGGAACATGCATCCTTAGATTTTGGCTCAGCAGGGCAATGTTAAGCAGCTTTGACACAGACTTGAGATCCAATCAGCCCTTAAATCTGTGATTTTGGGCGAGTTCCCTTCCTTACCTGCCCCACAAGGTCTGTTTTTAAAATCAGAACAACTTCCCTAGTTGGTAAGATTGCTGGGAGAATTTGGTGGGAAAGATCTATAAAATTACATTAATTGGTGTTCTTCCAACTCAGCCTGTCCTGCCCACTGCCTTCCCCACACCGCGGAGTGAAAAGGGGGATTAATTTATTTTTTGAGAGAGGCAGATAGATAGAGCGAAAATAGGCAAACCAGGGCCTCTAGCCACCGCAGACGAACTCCAGACACATGTGCCACCATGTGCACCTGGCTCACGTGGGCACTGGGGAAATCAAACCTGGGTCCTTAGGCTTCCCAGGCAAGTGCCTTCACTGCTAAGCCATCTCTCCAGCCCAAGAGGGATTAATTTAAATTCAAAATCTAATGCCATTAGCAAAACATAACAAAGAGTTCTGGTTCCTCTAACACATCTTTCCTAATTTTGCCCCCCCCCTTCCCTCTCCTCCCTCCCCATTGGTGTAAATTGTTCTCCTTAGAGTTAAAATACCGCTTCCCCCATAAAGCAGTTGTCTTTGTGTTTCTACTATGTCCTGATCTCTGGGCAACTATGCAGTTACTGCATTTTACTGGCATCTGTCTTCTCTGGAGTCTCTTTTCTCTGCTCCTGGAGGCCAGAGCTTTTATCTTGAGGGTCTTACAGGCCCGGGATAGTTTAGGTCCTGGAGATAGGTGTGGAGCCTAGCTAAAGGGGTTGATTCACCTTTCTGGGGTTTGTATCTGCGGGGGTTCCTTTGTTCAGGAGGGAATGCTGGGTGGGAGCCAAGCCAACAGAGAGGGGCCTGGTCCCTTGGAGACTGACCCTGAAGCCTGGAGGCAGAGAGTGGGGGAGGAGGTGAGGAGGGCAGGTGTGGGAGAACACAGAGGCCTTCATGACCACAGCTGCAGGGGGAGCTGGGTGAAGAGTGAGGGGCCCGGGTGATAAGGTGACCAGCGAAGGCTTCTCTCAGATGTGTCTCAGAGAGAACCTGTTCCTCCCACCTGCCTCGGCCCCCTCTCTTTCTTCTATTTCTGACACTTCATTCCTTTGGCTTGAGCCCAGGCTTCCTTTCACATAGTTTTTGACTCTGCTTACAACTCCCCTCTCCGTGCAGTGCCATCATTGCCCTCGAAAGTCAGGTTTAGTCTGGTCGGTGGGATCTTGGCTTGGTCGCCCGAGGCTCTTGCCACTTTCTCCCTCACTTCCTCACTCTTACTTGAACTGGACTTTCCAGAGTTGATGTCCAGGGCCTGCTTCCCTGGCTCTCTTCTCTCTGCTTCTTGGAGGACCGTGGCCAGGCCAGAGCTTCAGGGATACACAGGAAAGTAGCAGGACTTGCAACAGACATTCTATTTATTTTCTTACGAGAGAGAGAGAGAGAGAGAGAGAGAGAGAGAGAGAGAGGGAGCGGGGGTAATGAGTGTCTAGCCATTGCAAACGAACTCCATCCAGATTCATGCACCACCTTGTGCATATGGCTTATGTGGGTACTGAGGAATTGAACCTGGGTCCTTAGGCTTCGCAGGCAAGCACCTTAATTACTGAGCCATCTCTCCAGCTCTGCAACAGCCATTCTGACATTCTAGCCACAGGCAGGCTGGGGTCCAAGAGGACTGTAGGGACTTTGAGTGTCTTGACTGTCCGGGTTAGGAAAAGTTCTTTCTGGGGCATTGACTAGATCCAGAAATCAGGTCAGAGACCTGGCTCCAGGTCCCAGAGTTGTTCCTCTTCCACTGTCCTTTCCTCTCCATCCACCCCATGAAATGCATGATTTCTATTTCTATTTTGATTTTATTATTTTGAGAAATGCATGCTTTCTAAACTCTGCCACCAGCCTCTCTGAGTCTCTCTCCATCTGTAACCATATCTTTATGAATCACAGATTCCCAGATTCCAGGACATTGGCTAGGCCCTCTTGAGGTCATCTTGTCCAGCCCACTGCCTCTGGGCCACGCAGCCTATGCTGTGCCCTTCCCCCTCCCCTGCAGTCCCTGTCCTGGGAGTGGGGCAGGAGAGAAAGGCTCTGGCTCCCTGGTCACCAGCTCCCTGCTCCTCCCAGAAGTTCTCCACAATGCCTGATCCATCTTTATTTATACCTTCAATCAGTGGGTGTGGAAAATACCTCACTCTCATAGAAGAGCTAAATCCATCTCCCTTCTCTCTTCCTCTTTCTGCTCTATATTTTCTAAGAAAGAAACTAACTCCCTTCCCCACCCTGCCTTGTTCCACTAGGAAAAATACCACCCAGTCTCTCCCTCCCCCATCCCAGCTTCCCCTGGTCCTCCTTCCTTATGGAAAGGAAAAAGGAGCCGGAGGCCCAGAACAGCCTCAGCGCTGAGGGGGCACAGAGAGCCAGGGAAGTGACACAGGCCTCTTCATAGGTCTCCTAGCTGTAGTGGCCACACATGCCCAGTTTCAGCCTGGCCACCAGGCCATCTTGTCTATCTGAGGCCTCTGACCCTTCCTGGACAGTGCTATTGCTGGCTCCCACTAAGCCCCATGGTGGGGTGGGGTGGGGGCGGGGTAGCCATCCATTCCCCGCCTTTAGGCCTCTGCCTTGGCAGCTTCCTCTCCAGGGAGACAAAGGGGCTGTGAGCAGAAAAGGGCAGGGGCAAAAGGAGGCTGGCTTGATCAGGGCCAGAGCATGCCCTGGGCCTACCAGAGTCCTGGCACTGTGACATTTCCTAGGGGTGGCGGGGGGGGGGGGACAAACCCCTCCTGCCCCTTTCTCATCAGAATCGAGGCGTTGATGGGGAAGAGGTCAGTGGGAGGCTCCATCACCAGGGCCCTGCGAGGGGCATTCCAGAATGTGTACTTTGATGGGGAAGTGCAGCTGTGGACAGGATAAGGCAGGGTAAGGTTAGCAGTCAGCTCTGGGCAGCCAGCAGGAGGCCTCAGGGAACCAGGCCTCTGTCCTCAGCAGACTGGTAAGGACATGAGAGCGCCCCCTAGCCTGGGACCTCCTTCCTGACCCTCTGGCAGCTCTGAGAAGTTGGGGGAGAGACATGTGGCCAGGAGGCTTCCTGGGCCGGTTCCACCAGCTCTGAGTCCTCTGTTTAATCTAGAACTTGATCTAGAAAGGACTGGGAGATCATCTGCTCTACTGTGCTCACAGGTGAGGGCAGAAGGTCCAGGGACAGGAGGGGACCTGCCCAGTGCCAGCTAGAATGCTGGTAGCTGACAGTGGACCTATGAGTGAATCTACCTCCGGCTCAGTGCTTGTCCTTGTGGGTAGTGAGGGTGGGAGGCGGGACTGCCGTTCGGGTACCCCACCCTCAAGTGAGTGCTCTCCACTCCACACGGAAGAACAGAAGGCCATGACAGCAGCCTGCCGGGCGTCCAGTAGAGGGCCAGCCTGCCCATTGCTTTGACACCCAGTATCCTGGCCAGTGGAAAACCCTTCTGTATGGTGAAGTCTTTCAGGGAAGGGGAAACCCCGGCTTCTCTCAGGAGTGGTAAGAAGAACTTGGGTCCGGGTGGGAATAGGACGGGATAGGGGCTGTGGGGAGGCAGGAGTTAATGGAGCTGGGGCATCAGTGGCTTTGATGTGGTGGTTGAAGTGGGGCTGGGGACTGGGGGAGGGGAGCAGTAATTACCGAGTTAGGAGTTAGACAGAGCAGGACAGGACAGGCGGGCGGGCACAGGCCCGGCAGCCTCAGCAGCAGTCAGGCAACATTTTTCTGCCCCTTCTCCACCACCCACCTCCCCCACTCCTGGACACCCCCACTCACAGCCCCAGGGCTTGGGGCTCCCTCTGCTGGCTCTTGGGAGGTGGGGTCAGTCGAGGGACCTTGGGGGTGGGGAAATCGAGAGAGGCGAGCTGTGAGATCGGTCAGAGGGGGCAGGACACTTACATGGGCTGTGATCCCTTCGGCCTCAGTGGTCCAGCAGGGCGCTTCTGGTCCCTGGGCCTGCTGAATGGAAGAGGAGATCCAGCCCCAGGCTGGGAAAGGAAGACAGAGTTGGACAGAAGGACAACCTGCAGGCCCTCAGGCAGAAGGGGGTGTGCGTAGGGAGAATGCGAGCACTTGTGGAGAGCTACCATCGGGACAGATCTTGCCCACGGAACTAGGGAAGAAGGCAAGCATCAGTATTTCCATTTTCCCATTAAGGCCCCAGAGGCCCGGGAGGCTCATCCGTTCAGCAAATACTAGGTGATGCTTCACACGTGGGGGACTCCCTCAACCACCCACAACTAGCCAATGGCAGAGCCCAGATCCGCTCTAAGCTTTGGGACCCCAAAAGCCTTAAGTGTGCTTCACTGACGACATCATGTCCGCTTGTGAGATCTGTGTCTGCTCTGAGGCTTCTGTCCAATTGAGGGATAAGAGAAGCAAATATGGTGGCAGGACAGTCCCAGATGAGTGACACCCAGAAGGACGCATGCGGGCCCAGGGCTGGTGTTCCTGGGGGGCAGCGGGAGATGCTGGCCAAGAGTATGTTAATGACTTGGGGGTGCACAGGGAGTGGCTCTGAGTCTAGAAATGTAGTGTTTGGTTCTTGGATGGGGTCAGAGCTCTACTAGGAGGAAGGGGCTGTGTGGACCACACCGTGAGAGGCCACTCGAGATCTTCCCATGACTCAGGCAGCCATTTTCTTCTGGTCCTGCGTGGGTTTTATCTTATTTTATTTTAGCAATACTAGGGATTGAACGCAGGGCCTCAAGCATGCTAGATAAACATTCTTCCACTGACCTACATCCTCAGCCTTGTTTTTTTTTATTTAATTTTTTTGCTCATTTTTATTTATTTATTTGACAGCCATAGACAGACAGAGAGAAAGAGGGAGGGAGAGAGAGAGAGAGAGAATGGGCATGCCAGGGCCTCCAGCCACTGCAAACGGACTCCAGATGCATGTGCCACCTTGTGCATCTGGCTAACGTGGGTCCTGGGGAATCGAGCCTCAAACCGGAATCCTTAGGCCTCACAGGCAAGTGCTTAACCACTAAGCTGTCTCTCCAGCCCCCTCAGCCTTGTTTTAACGTTTTATTTTGAGATAGGGGCTCACGAAGTTGCCAGGCAGGCCTTGTATTTGTCATTCTCCTGCCTAAATTTCCCGAGTAGTTGGAATTACAGGCCTGGGCCACCAGCTCCAGATCCTGTTTGGGTTTTAAAACCACCTAACCTTTTCTGTAATGAGGAATCCCTCTATCAAGTGGCCAGTGTCTGTCATCTCTCTCCTGATAGTGCTCACGTGTGTGACAGGTGAGGCAGATGGGGTGGTGAGGGGGGGGGAGGCCTAGATGGTTTTTGACATTCTCTTTCACCTTCTGAATCCAGAGGTGGAAAGGTAGGTTCCACCAGAGAACCTTGGGGCCTCCAAGGCTCGGGTCTACAGGTGTTACCAGTAGGTACTGACTGGTCCCTGATGCTGTCTTGCAGAACCACTGATCCTACCAACTGTGGTCCTTGGAAGGGAGCATTCAGTGCAGGCCAGGCCAGCTGGAATGGCCAGTTAGACTTATCCCTTCCTGTTTGTATACTGACTTCTTTTAGGGCTAGCCTCATTTCCTAATTTTTCTATGCCCAGAAGTGGCACTTTGATTTATTACCAGATCCTATATATTATATATTATATATTATATATTATATATTATATATTTCCTACCACCATGGCAGTGCAATCTCTGAGCTGTGTAAATTGCCATAGAGGAGCTTGACTTCTCTGGCTCCCTCGAGACCAATGTAGTGCAGAAGCTCCCACAGCAAAGTTCATTCCCTAAGGAGTCAGAAGGGGGGGGGAGGAAAGTGAAGGGGTACTGAGGAATTGGTTCTAGAAGTAAAGTCAACTGTTACATCTGATGGGGAGGCCTTGCATTAATTCATCATCTTTCTAAAGGCAAGAGAGAAAGTTGAATTGTCTGAAGTGCCTCAGCCCACCCACAGTTGATAGAAAACAGGGTCAGAAGTGTTGCAGGATGTCTTGCTCAATGCCCCCTGCCATGTTCTTTCTGGAGTTTCATTTCCTATGTATTTAGGGTGGGTGTGAAAACAGGAGGGCAGGGAGCAAGCAGGTCCCTTGGGATCCTAGCTGCTATCACTGCCCATCCCTCCTCCTGACCAGCTGGTAAACAAGCCTAGTTCCCAGGAAGCCAGCCAGCCCCACTTCCTTGGGGCCCTCTCTTCCTAGCCCCACTGATTCCTCTCCTATCTCTAGTCCCCGGGAAGCAGGCAAGGTCACAAGGTTTCTGCCTCTCTCCCTTACTCGTCCAGGCGGCCTTCCTGCTTTCCTGGGGGGGGGGGGAGAAGAGAGGGATGGGGCAGAGTGACCTTGGGAAGATAAGTCCAGTCAACCTTGGAAAAGTAGGGAGTGTGCAGAGGATGGGGTGCGGTGGGGGTGAGGCTGGGGAATGGGGGGATGAGTCTGCAGAGCTCCAGCCAGGAGGACTCAGGATGCACAGGTGGTGGCAGGGGAGCTGGCCAGCCGTGGAGAGCCTTCCACCCCAGAGGGGAAAGAAAATGAATTGAGAGTTATGAAATAATAACATGTCCACAGGGCCTGGGCTCAGGGGAGGACCTTCTCCCTGAATGCCTCATACATTCACTTAGAAACACGTGTTAAATATTCACCGACATATTATGTGCCACATGTGATGCAGAAGTTCATGATCTGCAAAATGTCTGAGTAAACATTGTGGGGAGGAGGTGGGTGTGAGTTAGGCATCTAGAAATCGAACGGAGGAGAGGAAGGAAAAGAAGAGAGTCCTGACTCCCAAGGAACTCATCATCTTATGTACCAGCCCTGAACAGCCGTGCTGGAAGCTTCTCAAATCCTTTTTATAATGAGGTGGATGGAGGGGGACGGATAAACAGATAGGTGGATGGACAGAGGCTGACCAATTCTCCGAGGTCACAGAGCCATCGGGAGCCAGCTTGGGCTCTCTTAGCTTAGGCCCAGTGCTCACCATTCCATCTGTCTCTTGTCTGGGGCTGGGACTGGGCACGTTCCAGGCTCAGTGCAAGGAAGGTTGTGTCTCTCCACTGGGATGCTTGGCTCCTGAACTGTATGGGTAGGGATGATGGACAGCCACCTGAGTGTGTGTGTGTGTGTGTGTGTGTGTGTGTGTGTGCGCGCGCGTGTGTGCGCGCATGCCCTTCAAGAATGAAGCTTTCACATCTTCTTGAAAACACCTAATTTTTCAGTGTTGAGCATTCTACCTTAAGACTCAAATTCCTCTTGCTGCTATTTAAGACCATTACATCTCAGGACATGCCTGAGCAGCCTGTACTTGTGGGGCGAATGGGGACAGTGGGGCGGATATGCACTGAAGCAAAACTGAAAAGTAGGCCACCTTGACCTTTCACGCCCATCTGCCAACATTTTCCTCATCCCTCCCATTTCATGCACCCCCCCCCAAAAAAAAATCTTCTTCTGCCCTCTGCTGAAGGCTTTTGGGTGGTCTCAAATTACCCTCCCCAGTGCTCTGCCCACATATTCCTTCCAGCCTGGGATCTCAGCTATGTTCAAATAGGAGCCATCTGATTCAAGTGGTTTTCCCCCCAGGTGTGAATTCCTGGCTGACAACTTATGGAAACCAAGTGGCAGCTCTCTCCTCAGGTGGAATGAAGGTGGGGTGGAAAGGTTTCTGACAGAGTGCAGAACTTCCCATGAGTTCTCTACCCACCCCTCAGCCAAATTCACCCCTCCTCCATTGCCCAATTGGTTAGGTCACCCCAGTGCACAGACTTGGCTTGTCGCCATCTTACTCTGGGAAAGCCAGGCACCCTGGAGCAAGAGAGGGCTCAGTGTCCCCTACTTTCCAACATGCTGAGAAGTTCAGTCTTCAGTTCTTTCCTCTTGCTGTCTGCTCCAAGGCAATAAGGAATATCAGGGTAGGAGGGCCCACCCTAGTGATCTAAGCTGAATTCTCCCATTTGACAGAAAGAGAAAGTTAGGACTAGAGGAGGGGGCTGGAGAGATGACTCAGTGGTTAAGGCACTTGTCCAGAAAGCCCAGCAGTTCGATTCCCCAGTACCCATGTGAAGCCAGATGAAGAAAGCGGCAGCATGCATCTGGAGCGGTTTGCAGTGGCTGGAGGCCCTGATGTGCCCATTCTCTCTATCTCTCTTCTCTCTCTCCTTGCAAATAAGTAAATAAAAAAATTTTTTTAAAGATGACAGAAGGGCTGTGACTTTCCTCAGAGGCACTGTTACCTAGCCAGTCTAGTATCTCATGGTCCCTGGGAGAGCCCTGGGCTTTGCATTAGGTCTGACATGCTCAGCATGTGGTCCACGAAGGCCAGGACCTTTCCTGATACTACTGCTTACTTCTCTTAGATGTCCCTCCATGGAGTATGCTTCCTTTTCTTCCACAGCCTTCCTGATCTTTCTTCTGCTAGTTTCTTCCTTGTCTTTTTTTTTTTTTTTTTTTTCCGAGGTAGAGTCTCACTCTAGTCCAGGTTGACCTGGAATTCACTATGGAGTCTCAGGCTGGCCTCGAACTCAAGGCAATCCTCCTACCTCTGCCTCCCGGGATTAAAGGCGTGCGCCACCACGCCCGGCCCCTTCCTTGTCTTTTTTGAGCTAGGCCTGTTAAATTTTAATTTTGGCCTACCTAGTGTCAGCTGCCTTCACCTTGAGTCAAGTTCTTCTGAGTATTGATTAATGAAGATGTATGCAGAAAGATAAGTCTAAATCCTTGTAGTAGATGAATTTTCAGTCTAGACTCTAGTGGAGAAGGAATGCAGATGTAGAATGGTGAGAGACTAAGACAGGACAATTTCAGTCTCTGTTGGGGCTAAGATGGGAGGCTTCTGCGGATCCTGGCTGTAGGTTTAGTGGGGCTGGTCTTTCTCTTCTCCACCCCACCCCCATCTCCACCTTTTTGTGAGTTACACCCCTGACCTGCTGTTTTGTTCCCCCAGGGCCGTGGGCAGCCCCTTGGTCATGGACCCTACCAGCATCTGCAGGAAGGCCCGGCGCTTGGCGGGGCGGCAGGCCGAGTTGTGCCAGGCAGAGCCAGAAGTGGTGGCAGAGCTGGCACGGGGCGCCCGGCTCGGGGTTCGAGAATGCCAGTTCCAGTTTCGTTTCCGCCGCTGGAATTGTTCCAGCCACAGCAAGGCCTTCGGGCGCATCTTGCAGCAGGGTCAGTGTGGGGAGCAGCGGTCCCCTGAGGGAGGTGCTTTCTCCCCGCTGGAGGGATCAGAGGAGAGGGGAGCAGAAGTGAGGAGTCCTGTGTCCTGGTCCAGCTAGGGGTACCCCGCTCCCTCCGCCCCTCGGCCGAGCCATCTCACTGGCTCGAGTATGCGCACCACCCTGCGCAGCCCAGCGCAGCTCAGGCCCCAGAGATGGTCCTGAGCGCCCACTTTCCCTTTCCTCCGCAGACATTCGGGAGACAGCCTTCGTGTTTGCAATCACCGCGGCCGGTGCCAGCCACGCGGTCACGCAGGCCTGTTCCATGGGCGAGCTGCTGCAGTGCGGTTGCCAGGCCCCCCGCGGACGGGCTCCGCCCCGGCCCTCCTCCGGCCTGTCGGGCACCCCCGGACCCCCGGGCCTAGTGGGTTCTCCATCTCCTGATGCCAGCGCCCCCTGGGAGTGGGGAGGCTGCGGTGACGACGTGGATTTCGGGGATGAGAAGTCGAGGCTCTTCATGGACGCGCAGCACAAGCGAGGACGCGGAGACATCCGGGCTCTGGTGCAATTGCACAACAACGAGGCCGGCAGGCTGGTGCGTGCGTGCGTGCGTGCGGACGGGAGGTGCAGATGCTCTAAGTGTGGAAGTGTGGGAGGGTGTGGGTGAGTGTGAGTTTGTGGATATGTGTGGCAGCGCGTTTGTGGAAGTGTGGGCGCGAGTGAGGGTGGGAATGTGTGTGGGAATGAGCAGAGGACTCGGGGAAGGGACGTGGGTACGTGTGGGATGTCCAGTCTAGAAGTGCACACCACTGGGGAGTTGGGAGGCTCTATGGACAGGGTTAATACTCATGGAATGGCCAAAGTAGGGACGTGGCAGGTGAGGCAAAGTTTGGGGTGGGTGGAGAGGTGGATACCACACAAATGCAGGGAGTGAAAAAAAATAAAAATTATGTAAAGGTCTTGGGTCTGGAGGCAGGGAAGCCAGGGGAAGTGAGGGAGGCCTGGGCAGGGGCTAAAACGTGTCCAAGGAAACTGGGTTTGGAAAGAGGTGAAGGACCAGAAGCTCAGGAGGCTGGTATGGTAGGAGGGGGTCAGTGGAAGGCTGGGAAGTGATTTTGAGAACTTGTTGCCTGGCTGCCTTTAGAGTAGGTCTCACCTGTCCCAAGCCTTGGCCGCTTTCCCAGTCCCTTTGCAGTGAGGAAGACCCAAGGAGCTCTTGGTTCTGGGCAAAAAGTCTCCCTGTGTCAGATGGTTCTAGAAAGGAGGGGGGGGGGAGTCAGGTAGTGAGAGGATCACCCGAATCAACTCGTGGTCTGTGAGTTTCCACTGATGACACTCCTGGGTGATCTAATGGGGCTGTGGATGTTAGAGGTCCACAAACAAGGGGAAGGGCTCCTGGGTTCTATTCTCAGTGAGCATTCACGGTGAGCCCTTCTGCGGGCTCTGCAGCGGTTCAGAGACACCCCTCCACACTTTCTGTGTCCCTTAGGGTTCAGTCTAAGGCCTTGGGCGGAAGGAGGGGGCTGAGACAGGAATGTCAGGACAGGCCTACATACCTGTTGAGGGGCTGGGGAGGAGGGTGGTGGCTGGCTGAGTCTGCTCAGCTCTGCCTTGGGGCACCACAAGGGACAGGAAAGAGGGGTCCAGGTTTTAAGGAGGGTTATGCTGAGACTGCCACCAGAATCCAGTTTATTCTCCTACCTCCTCGCCTTGGAACCCGGAGTCTTTGCCCTACCTACTTAATGTCCTACAGTACTGAGGTTTTTGTTTTTTGTTTGTTTGTTATTTCCTTCTCAAAACCTCTTTCCTTCCTCCCTCCTACTTCCTTCCCTCCCTCCCTTCGTTCCTTCCTCCCTTCTTTCTTTATTTCTCATTTCTTTCTCCCTTCCTCACTTTTGCTCACCACCCCGCCCACATCTCAATCCTGACCTTTCTCCGCCCTTCCCATCTGTCCACTATCTTGTTCCCTGCAGGCAGTGCGGAGCCACACGCGCACAGAGTGCAAGTGCCACGGGCTGTCGGGTTCGTGCGCGCTGCGCACCTGCTGGCAGAAGCTCCCTCCGTTCCGCGAAGTGGGCGCACGGCTGCTGGAGCGCTTCCACGGCGCCTCACGCGTCATGGGCACCAACGACGGCAAAGCCCTCCTGCCCGCTGTCCGCACTCTCAAGCCGCCTGGCCGCGCCGACCTCATCTACGCTGCCGACTCGCCCGATTTCTGCGCCCCCAACCGGCGCACGGGCTCGCCAGGCACGCGTGGCCGCGCCTGCAACAGCAGTGCCCCGGACCTCAGCGGCTGCGACCTGCTGTGCTGCGGACGCGGACACCGCCAGGAGAGCGTGCAGCTCGAGGAAAACTGCCTGTGCCGTTTCCACTGGTGCTGCGTGGTGCAGTGTCACCGCTGTCGCGTGCGCAAGGAGCTCAGCCTGTGCCTCTAACCCACCACTTGCCTCTGCAAACTGGACACATCCGCCACTGGGCACCGCGAGACCTATGGGTTCCAGCAGGGGGCGCTGCATGGGCCAAGTTGCTCCCTGCAAAAAAGTCTATCTATCAGGTCTCGGAAAACTGGGGTGGGGGGGCGGGAGAGGGGGAAGGGGTCCTCCAGGAGTTTCTGTGAGATACAAAGCAGGCCCTTCCTCTCTCCTTGCCGCCCCCGCCCCAGGAGGAAGCCAAAAAGCCAGACTATAGCCTCTGGAGACCAGACTCAGAACTGCTGGCTATGGGATGGGTGGGTGACTTTAGTATCAATAAAGATATTTAAACCAATAGCACTGGATCCACAAGGGAAGATGGAATCTCCTGCCAGCTGTCAGAGGGCCAGAATTTGGAAGGGGTGTGTAAAGGGAATATATATATATATATATATATATATATATATATATATATATAGTCTCAAGGAGAGGGAGGGGGAGAACAATGCAGGGCCTCTTACATGGCAATGGCAAATGAACTCTAGACACAAGTACCACTTTGTGCATCTGGCTTCACAAGAATCCTGAGGAATCCAGCCTGAGCTGGCGGACTTTGCAAGCAAGCACCTTTAACCACTGAACTTTCTCCCCAGTCTGGGAGGTACTTCCAAGGGCACTAGCATCCTAGCACTCATCACCCTATGTCCTTATCTTACCCCACACTACAAGGGGGGGGGGTCTGCTGGAACCTTTTTGCTCCCTTGACACTCTTGTGTACTCTTGTTTCACACCAAGGGCCTGGATCTGGGGAAGGACTAGAGGTTCATTTTGAAAGGGATGGAGCGTGGGGCTTAGAAGCTTCTGACAGTGTGCTCAACTCTTAGACCAGCCCTTTTTAGGGCATTATGTCTGTTTCTGTAGCTCCTGGAGGAAAGCAAGACTTTGGGGCCACCCAAGGTCTATGAGATTAAAGCTTTCTATAAACTGCAGAAAATAACAAAACTACTTGTTAGGAACGTTAGTTTTTGTTGCCACTAAAACTAACCACACCCAAAAAGCATTGAAAAGGCTGCCCCAAACCAGTATTTCTCCCCCACCCACCTCTCTCTCTGTGTTTTGTTTTGTTTTTTAGAGGTAGGGTCAGGCTGACCGCTGACCTGGAATCCACTATGTATTCTCAGGCTGGCCTCAAACTCACAGCAATCTTCCTGCCTCTGCCTCCTGAGTGCTGTATATCTAATCACACCCCAAGGGGAAGCAAGGTTGTCCCAACATCACACTTGGCACCCAACCACATCATGGCCTTCCTTCTGGTTCCTTGAAGGAAGCTGATAGGGAAGGGGAAGGGACATGGGTGGTTCAGGCTCTCTGGAGCTGAAGCTTGTGCCTCCATTTTCTTCCCAAGAGAACAAGAGGGGGAGGATGTAGCCTAACTGGGAAAGCAAAGCCTCAAATTTCTGAAGTGCAAACACCTCAGTGGGGAGTGACTTCCCCTCAAGGTACACAGTGCAAGGTGTGAGCTCTGAGTTCAAATGATCTGGGCTGAAGCTGACAGACAAGGCAGCCTCAGTTTCTCTACCTGTACAGTGGGGTAGCACTCCATTCAGTTGTCTATTCTGGCATAGCAAGCAACCCTGAAGTAACTACTCAAGATTCTTTTTGGTCAGAAATGTGTTGGAACCTCAGCTGGGTGGTTCTGCTCATTGGGCAGACCATGGGCAGAATGATTGAGGGCTATGTTAGGCTGGGCAGTCCATTGCTACGGCCTCAGGGCTCCTCCAGTCGTCTCCTGTCTATGTGGCTGGCTTGGGCTTCCTTCCATCATGGTGGCCTTGTGGTAGCAAAACTTCTTCCCTAAGGCTGCTTGAAGGCAGCCGATGTCTTCTTGAGGTCCAGCTATCGTAGTGACATGTCACGCTCCATGGACTGAAACAGGTTACAAAGAGCCAAAATCCAGAGAGGGGAATAGACTCTACCTCTTAGTGGGAGGAATGGCAAAGAATTTGCAGTCATCTTCACCCATCTGGGATCCTCCTGGGTGGCACAATTTCTTTTTCTTGAGAAATGAAAAGCGCTTAGCATGGGACACATAATTTATGTCATTTACGTTTAATAAATAGTAATTCTTGTGAGAATGGGATAGACTGCTGAGGCTTTGCAGGTATCGGGCAGCTCCCAATTGCAAAGATGTCTGACTATTAGACTAGGCCAGAAGGAATTAAAGAATGGGAAATCCGTTCACTCAGTTTAAATTTAGCCACAACTGACCCCCGAGGCTCAAATGCTGTAACTGACCTCGGTCTCATCCTTCCTTCCCTACTTTACACCTTTCTTTGCTTGTATATTTTCTCTGTATGATAGCTCTGTGCCTAAGTGCTTAGAGATCACGATGAAAAAAAAAATAGCCTCTGAAGTTATGTCTAGCAACAGTCCCAAGGAAGATGCTAGCTATTTGCCTAGCCCAGAACCAGTTATGGCGTCTAGAGAGATCTATTCTCGTAACTGAGATGGCAACTCTTGGGACTATAGGGGCTGGGGGGACACAGGCTTCTTCAAATGGAACAGACAGAGACTTCAGCTGTGACAGACCCTAATGGTGGCTTCCAGTACACGCATCTTCTCCTACAGTGTCTTTGCATCCACTGGATGACATCGAGGGGCTCAGTCCCCAAGGACCACAGTGGGCAGGGGCCATCTGGCTGTGGTGCAAGGAGGGAGCATTGGTTGTTTCCCTCCTGCCTCCTCCAGGCTCCCTCTGATCAAATGCCTGGGCTTCAGGGAAAGCACGCTGAGAATTTAGACTCGTAACTTCCCAGCCACAGCAGGTTCTTTTAACTTTTCAAGGCGGGGGAGTAGCAATGGCATTACGGGCCACACAAGGAGAATAAAAGGTCTGAGGGACAGGGTTTATAGCCACAGTTTTGTCTTCCCCAGAACTCACGAAGGGTCCTCCCCTCTGGTATTCTCCCCCCTTTCTCCCATTCCTTTCCTCCCCTCCTTCCCCACTCTCTTCCTCTTCTATCCTCTCCCTTCCCCAGAGCTGGCAGCTAAATTCTGGGCCTCGTGAGGCTATGGCAGGGCTCCACCGCCCAGCTACAGATTTTTAAATCTCCCGAACTTCTCAAATACACCACCAGAGGGCGTACACAGTCCAGCTTCTCTATTATCAGGGAGCCAAGGGAGGAGTAGGACAACTAGGGATCTCAGAGCAGTGGATAGGACTGAGAGGAGTCAGAGAGGCCCACAGACAGCTTAGGTCAAGCTGCTAGGATTCCAAGCTGTCTTTGGGACCTGTGCGCTGGCCAGACCTAAGGCCCTAAGGCTGCAAGGCCAGGCTCCTAGTCTCTATTACGGCCCCGTCCTCCTTGGGAGTACTGAGATGAGCTAGGTGACGGGGGGGGGGGGGGGGGGGGGGGGGGGGGGGGCATTTTCCTCTGGGATGCCAGAAAAGCAAACTGGGACAGTGGCATGAACCAATACCATCTCCAACTGTGTTGAAAGGAAGTGTCATGGTACAGTTAACCTGAGCCTCAATCTCTCCATCACAAAACAGGCTTTGTCTGGGAGCTTCTTAGCGCGCTGTGAGGGTGCGCAGAAGTCATTACATCGCTAGTCACCCAGCAGCGATCCATCTTCTGTCACCAAGTCCCACAGGGGCCTTGAAGCTGTGTTAACATGAAGGGTGACTGTGACAGTCCAGGAGGCATGGTTGGGACCACGAGTCCAGTCGTCAGAACCCCAGGCTCTGTGTTCTTGGGAACGGGAGGAGGAGCACGACCCAGAAGTGCCCCCTCCATCCTCCTCCCTTCGCTCACCCAGATGCGCAGCCCCAGGCACAGGCAAGGTCCCCTGCTGACTGAGTGGGACAATGGGATAAGAGCACAGAGGAACCCCAGATGTTCGCGTGACCACACCGAAAAGAGCAGAACGGGCAGCTGGAGGAGGCCAGGTGGAAGGCTTAGAACCAGCCTGGGGCCAGGGCCACAAAACACATCTCCCTGTCCCTTCAGTGACCACACATTAGGAATCTGGAGACAATGACACAGCAAGCTGTTCCCTTTACCTTGCTGAAGCCTGGACAACAGGACCAAGGACCCTCTTAACTGTCCAGGGACACCTTCCCTGTTTTCTTCACCAAGATCAACTTCTCCAGAGCTATGCGTCGGGATCAAGCAGGGCTGGTCTGGACTAGGCTGCAGCCTTGAGGGTCCCACCTGTTCTCACCCTGTGCCTCCCCTGCGACCTCACCCCCCACCCCCGAGTTGCCACAGCTGGAACCATTCTCCAAGATGCCTTTCATCCTCCTGGCTGTCCCCCACCATCCCCCAGTGGCCCCTGTAATTGTGGTCTCAGGCAGCGGCTGCGGGGGCTGGGGCTGGGCTGAGGCCCAGGGCCTAGGGTAGGGCTGGAGTGGGGACTGGGGGATGCTGGTGTTGATAGGGGGCTTGGCCATGGCTTGGGTCATCAGGACTGGGACCCCAGCCGCACACTCTCTACATACCTCATCTACATACGGGCCATGGTCTGGTGCTCACACACATGGGCAGCCCAAGTCCATCACGAGGGTCAGGCCAGATCCATCATGGCACGAGCCAGGTTGTTCTCAGAGAAAAGGTTCCTCTCTCGCATTTGTTTTGCTCTTCTGTGTCTCATAGACAGTGGGGTGAGGGAGCAAAGAGACTCACACTGTCTGTCCAGGGGGAGGCCAAGAGGAGAAATAACTCAGCATCTCGGCTAGGTCAGCACTTCCCAAAGGTTCTCTCCCCACCCCACCCCAAAATACTTGAGATAGAGTTAGAAATGCAGGACCCTCCCCCCCCAAACCCAGGCCATGTGCCTGGAAAGGCTGACTCAGCAGCATGGGGCCTGGAACCAGTATTTCCCACAGTGACTACCCCAGGGGGGATAGATACACCCCAGGGGTACAGCAAGTGTAGGGAGCACGAGGGGGAGCACTGAGCAGGGAGCACGGCGGTTTGCATCCTGAGTGCATGACCTCCTTGCCTGAGCTGGGTGGGATAACCTCCTAGTCCGTGCCGGGCCTCAGTTTCCCCTACAGCTAAGAGGCTGTCCCTGTGCCTCTTTCCTGTGCTCACTTGCTTTTTCCCTGTCCCCTGCTATACAGTCCCAAGCTGTCCCTGCTGCATAGTGGGGGAGTGCGGGGAGGACAGGGGATGGCTAAGGTCAAATAAGGCTCCAGTGACGCAGTCTGCTTCCTGCCCCCGGCTGTTTTCCTGCTGTCCGGCCAGACTTTTCCCCCATGGCCCCACCCCCACCCCCAGCAGCCTCAAGCCCTTAATTCCTGACAGCTGCGGTGGCTGCCGGCAGAGATGGGGGAAGAAGGGGTGGTGTGTCGTCAGCTCGCCTCTGCTCAGGCCACCCCCACCACCTGATAGTCTGGGGACCAGAAAGGCCCCTCCCCTCCATTCCCCAAGGACGTGCAATTCCAGGAAAGGGCCCCCCCTTGTCTCAGAGCCCAGAGGCTCTGACAGTTTTGTCCCAAAGCCAGAAAGAGAGGGACCATGGGGGTGGGAGGGATGTGGGTGTGAAGACTGGAGGGCTTGTGCCCATTGCACAGAGGGAGAAACCACCGCGGGAGTTCACCGTCAGGGCCAGCGTTCTGACCGGAACCACAAGCCCTCCTTTCCCTCACCTTCTGGTCCTCCAGCCCTTTCCTCAGGCACTCACACTTGCCCCGAATTGAGGACCCAGTGCTCAGCCAGAGGTGGGAGAGGAAGAAGGGACCTCAGATGTCCGTGCGCAAGGAGGGCCAAGGGCCAGTTCCAAGAGCAAGGAGCATCCCTCCCTGGGCCGAGGCCAGCAGCTCTCAGTACCTGGGCCACTGGCAGCTTGCTGGGCTGGGAGTCTACTCATTTGCTGTGTGACCTTAAGTAAATCACGGGCCTTCTCTGGGCTTCAGTATTTTCTTGTAAAATAAAAGCGGGCGGATGAAAATGTCCTCAGGCCCTCTTCTAGCACTAGGAAACGCGCTAATCCCTCCTCCCAGCGTGAGCTAGCCTAAGGCACCTGGCTCCCGACGAGCACTCCCCGGAGGGTCAGTGGCTCACGGGACTAGATGAGGTGGGCCTCGTTAACCTCTTTCATAAAGGGGCAGAGGGTGTCTCCTGGAGCACCCGTGGCAGGCTGCCAAACCCCTTTCGCAGGACCCCACACCTGCCTCCCAAGGCCGACTGGGGGGAAGTTCAGCCCCTCCCCTAGAGCCCCCGCAGGTGTGCGGCGAGGTGGGGCGAGACGTTCCCCAGCAGCTGCGTCCCCAGCCGGCGCACGGGGCACGCACACCTCGCGGTGACACACTCCTTCCCCCACACACAGCGGCGCACACGCACGCATTTCCAGGTGCAGGTCCCAGCACCTCGCCTTCCTCCCTCTCTCCCACCTCCAGTCCAGAGCGGATGGACGCGGTGGCCTCGGGACGCGAGCGCGCCTCCACTCCCCAATCGTGACGTCACGTGGGGTAGAGCCCTAAGACACTACATGTGGGGTGGGGTGGGGTGTGTGTGGGGGGAGCCACAGAGCTCCCGGAGCCGGGACAGTCACTTACTCCCCGGGCTGTGGGGCCGGGCCAGACAGCGCCGCCCTCACCCCCACCCCGCCCGCCTCGCACACCCTCGGAAGCGCAGGCTCGCGGGCGCGGCGCTGGGGGGGATCCCCCGCACCCCAGTCTCGCGTCCCCAGCCCGCTGCACCTCCGGAGCCCTCCCCCACTACCCTTGAGAGGCACCAGAAGTTGTCGCAAGGGGGCCTCGGGAAATTCCCTGGACCCCTGTGCCAGGAGGTGCCCGGTTCGCCAGCTTTCTCCCCCCCCCGAGGGCGGTGCCCGGGGGCGCTGCCCCATGGTACGGAGAGGCGGGCGCCGTCTGCTCCGGGAGCCGTGACCCGAGTCGGAGCAGTGTGTCGCAGCCGCCCTGACCCCTGCCGATCATGCGCCGGCGCCCCTTGCTCGCCAGTCCCACCGGGCTGTGAGCCCCCCCCCCACTCCCGGCCTGTCACGGCCCGCGCGCCATGGGCAGCGCCTACCCTCGCCCCTGGCTGCGGCTTCTACCCTGGCCCCAGCCGCGGCCTGAGCTCTGGGCGCTGCTGTTCTTCCTACTGCTGCTGGCTGCCGCTGTGCCCAGGTGAGCCCTCACCTCATGCTCCGCCCTCAAGAAGAGCTGGGACCCTCTCCTAGGGAGCTCCGGTGTCCGGGCAGGGGAAGGGACTTTGGAATGAGGGAGGGACAGGGACCCAGGAAAGTGCTGATGTCCCCACCAAAGACTTGGAGCTCCTTCCAAGGAAGAGTTTAGACCAGTGACAGGATATGGGCAATCCAGGCAGTGAGGAGGGGAAGTAGATAGATGTGTGTATGGGGTGGCAGCTTAGAGTCCCTGTCACCCTAGGGCAATATACCCCCACCCCAAGAGTCAGCTCAGATTGCCTCCTTCCACCTTGCAGATCACCCCCAAGAAAGAGCAGAAGTGTGTGTGGGGGGAGTAGAGTGGGAGTCCCATCTCAGGTGAGGTCATGCACAGCAGTGTGTGTGTGTGTCCCAGTGAGCCCAGAAGCTCAGGGCTGGGTGAGCAGCAGTTTACATGTGTATCGAGAGCGCATGGGTTAACCCACGTCATGGCAAGCACATGTGTGCAGTGTCTTTGTGTCTGTAACTGTGCCTAATGAAGTGTGCATGGATGCAAGTGCTCCGCGGCGTGTGCAGAGCATGTTTGCGTAAACATCACTTACTGAAACATGGCTTTGGGGTGGGCTCTGTGCCTGGGGGGTGTGCTTAGGAAACGCTGTTTGTGCAGGCATAGCGGGTGTGTGCACCTTCACACATGTTTACCTGTGTGGGTGCGCAGCTGGGTGGGTTATGTGGGAGGGCATGAGGAAAGGAGTGTACTGATGGCCCAACTTTCAGAACCAGGAGTTGGGGTAGAGAGTGATTATGGCCTTGGAAACAGAATGTGTTATTAAATGGAGCCCTCATGGTGGCCCCCCCCCCCACCCTACCAAATCCATCCTGTCTTACATGCCTGCAGGTCAGCACCCAACGACATCCTGGGCCTCCGCCTACCCCCAGAGCCTGTGCTCAACGCCAACACCGTGTGCCTGACATTGCCCGGCCTGAGCCGGCGCCAGATGGAAGTGTGTGTGCGTCACCCTGACGTGGCCGCCTCAGCCATCCAGGGCATCCAGATCGCCATCCACGAGTGCCAACATCAGTTCCGGGACCAGCGCTGGAACTGCTCTAGCCTGGAGACTCGCAACAAAATCCCCTACGAGAGTCCCATCTTCAGCAGAGGTAGCTGCCCTCCCCTTAATCGCTGCCAGACCCCAAAACCCTGCATCTGCAAGCTATGAAGCTTTCCTGCTTTCCTTCTCCTTCTCTCTCCCTCTCTCTCTCTCTCTCTTTCTCTCTCTCTCACTCGCTCTCTCTTTCTCTTTTAAGATTTATTTATTTAAGAGAGAGAATGAGAGAGAGAGGGAGGAATGGGCATGCCAGGGCCTCCAGCCACTGCAAACGAACTCCAGATGCATGCACCATCTTGTGCATCATCTGGCTTACATAGGTACTAGGGAATCAAACCTGGGTCCTTAGAGGCAAGCGCCTTAACTGCTAAGCCATCTCTCCAGCCCTCCTGCTTCATTTTTTTTTTTTTTTAATCTCAGAAAAGCAAGGGTTTAGGAGCAGACCCATGAGACTGAAGGTGGCAGGTTCCATGCCTGAGCCCCTGGCTTATCCCTCCATGTCATATGCCTCACGCCCAAGAACTACCCTTGTCACTTGCCTCAATTTACCCTATACTTAAGCAGATCACACTTAGTATGGAGAGCCTGTGAGAAGGCTCCCAGGGCCCCCTAGGGACTTCCTGGTGCATGATGCAGGTGCGTAAACCTGGGCCCACAGAAGTTCTGCCCACTGTGGTGGGGTCTGCACACCAGCCTGTGTGTCATCCTCACTGCCCACGCCCCCAACCCTCTCTCTGGGTGTGTGCGGGCTTGAGTGCAGGCCTGACAGCCCTGTCAACCCTTGTTCCGCCATTGCTCAGAGGACCCACAACCCTCCCTTTGCTCTCTCCCAACTTTTGGGTGAACCAGAGCCCACCTAGACAATCCCTTGGGAGGAATCTGTGTCACTCCATTCCAAAGCCACCCACCTCTGAGCCTCATCTAGGCCTTAAAGCGGGTCTCTGGAGCAGGATGGGCGCCTTGGTTCTTGGCTTTGCTACTACATGCCTGCAGGTCAGCCCCCAACGACCTACCTCTCCTCCTCTCAGCTACTTGGGTGGGACAGTTGTGGGGACCAGAAGATCCTGGCTCCTAGGGGCTGGAGTGACCTTATTTGATTCCGGAGCACCCCAAGAAGCCTCGGAGCCTGCTGGCTTCTGGTGACTCAGCTAGTCTCGTTTGGACTCCAGCTTCCGAGAAAGAACTCCGCCAGGGCCTTTACCTTTCCACCGGGATCTTTGCTGCTATCTCTAGAGACCCCCCCCCCCCCACTCTCCAAGACAGGGAGCCACCCCACTTTCCCGGAGCCCAGCCCCAGGCCGCCGCCCCGCCCCCGCGCGCTCCCTCTTCCCTCCCCCGCGCGCCCGGGGCGCTGTTTCTACCCGGCCGAGCCCAGCCCGACGCGTGTGGCGGCATGCAGCCGCGAACTAATCCCCGCGGGCCTCGGCGGACGGCTCGCGGGCCCAGCCGCGCGGCGCTCCGAGAAGGTGTCCCCGCTGCTCCACGCTCCCGCCTCTCTGGCCCCACGTAGCCCGATCCCTTCCAACTCACCCCCGGGGAAGAGCGACGCTGCCCGGACCCCCAACCCCCCCCCCCCCAGATCTGCAGGCCGACCCCGCACAAGCCGCCAGCGCTCGCTGACACCAAGTGGCAGACAGGCCCGGGCATCATCCAGGCCCCGTTGGGCCGGGCCCGGCCGGCGCTCACCGCCACAGAGCGCCCCGAGGCCGCCCTCGAGGGTTTGAGGTCACCCGCGCTCCCTGCAGCTCCGGATCCCCGCAGCTTCTGCTTTCTTGGGGCGCAGGCCCGAGTTTGAGATTGTCCACAGGCTTAGCTCTTCGGCCCCCTCCTGGGCCAAGTATCCCCTCTCACCCTCCTGTTCCCTCTAGGCTGGACCCAGGCGTCCTGATGGGCCCAAGCGGCCCCGGGAAGGACCTGGGGTCTTTGAAAGCTGGGGGCGAGTTGGGAGCAGTTGGAGCCTGGCGGGTTTGGCGCGGGGCCAGGTGCTCTGGGTTCACCTGCAGTTTAATAAGCGGGAGGTGAGCTGGGGGGACCTGGAGGAGAGAGGTTAGGGGTGGAGGGGGAGACTTGCCAGGGCTAGCCGGGGAGGGGCGGTGCCCAGCGGGGGAGGAGGCGGGACAGCGACTCCTGGGCAGCCGGGCTGGGTTACTTCCCTGGGCCTAGGAACTCCGCCTATCTCTGTGGCTTTTGCTCCCCCTTTTCGTTGCAACAGCTCATTTCTACCTCTCCCTCCTTAGAGGGGATGACTGTAGGCCTTTAGAAAGACAACTGCTACTCCCCCACACCGCCGCCTTGCCGCCACTGCGCCCCTGCCCGCCTTCACATCTGGGCCCCTCTAGACTCATTTCCGGGTCCATCTTGGTCCTTTCTTCCAGGACTAGCTAACTTTGAGTCCCAAGAGGCCACTCTTGGTAGAGGCTATCTCCTGGTTGTCTGGTTTCTTTCCTGAATCACTTCAAGCTAAAAACTGATCATTATAGGACCAAGTGACCTGGTTTTCTTCCAAGTGGAACGTCAGGGCACTGACCCTTCGGACCCAGGCTGCTAAAAGGGTTCTCTTGAAATGTATTCTGCCATGTTAATTTCAGAGACTGCTGGGAGAGACATATTTTCCCTTGGGTCTTCCTTCATGTTGTTCATATTATAAATCCCACACTTCCCCAGAGATGGGGTTGAGCTGGATGGATATGTCTGGAGAGGAAAGGGGGGCAAAAGGTGGTTGAGTTCCTAGGGTGTACAAGCTGGGGAATATAGCTGGGCCTTACCTAGTCAAAGAGGTGCTAGGAACCGGAAGAAAGGTGGGAACATGGACAGGAGTCTTCAGGGTGATAGAGAGGGTCAGAAACAATTGTGGGAGGGTCCTAAGGCCATTCTAGTTGTTTTGCCCAGCCCAAGGGCAACAATGGCCTAAGTGCCAAGGGCATGGTAGCCTCAGCTTTCTGTAAAGGTTGGTGGCTGGGCTGGGTACTGAGCAGAACATGTTAGAAGAGGAACAGAGAACCCTTCCATCTGTCACTCAGGAGGTAGGGGACAGGGAGGACATTTGGAGAAGGGGCACCAGGGCTCAAGCTGTGGTATGAACAGGAATGGGAAATCAGGGGGAGGCTAGAGGAAGGGAGCATGGTATGTGGACAAAACAGATTCTGGGAACTTACAATATTTAGGTGTTGCCCTCTCCCCAAGGCCTGGGTGTATTTGAAATGGATGGAAAGTGGGAGTCTGCCCCCCCCCCCAAACCAGCAGTTTCAAGGGTTCAGCTTCTGCTTTCCCACCTACCTTTTACATTCATTCTCTTTGGGAGTTATGGTTTTAGAACCAGGCACCCAGAGCTTGGGGTATGTGTCGGCACTCAGATGGGGAAATTGAGGCACAACCAATTATATCTCAGAATCATATAAAATCCTACTATTCTAGGGCTGGAGAGATGGCTTAGTGGTTAAGGCGCTTGCCTGTAAAGCCTAAGGACCCAGGTTCAATTCTCCAGGTCCCACATAAGCCAGATGCACATGGTGGTGCTTGCATCTGGAGTTCGTTTGCAGTGGCTGGAGGCCCTGACATGACCATTCTCACACTCTCTCTCCCCCTTTGTCTCTTAAAAAAAAAAAGTCCTACTATTCTAATGACATTCAAGGAATTAGCAAACAAGTATTGCATATTTTGTATGTGTTGGGAACTGTTCTAAAATATACTCACCAAGCAGGGCGTGGTGGCACACACCTTTAATCCCAGCACTCGGGAGGCAGAGGTAGGAGGATCGCTGTGAGTCCAAGGCCACCCTGAGACTACATAGTGAATTACAGGTCAGTCTGGGCTAGAGCAAGACCCTACCTCAAGAAACCAATATATATATTCTCCATACTTTAGGGTCCTCAAATGATCCCCATGTGATAGATTCTATTATCCTTATCTTTAAAATGATGCTAAAAAAGGAGAAAGAAACTGATGGCATAAAAAAATGATGCTGAAAACTGGGCGTGGTGGTGCACACCTTTAATCCCAGCACTGGGGAAGCAGAGGTAGGAGGATTGCTGTGAGTTTGAGGCCACCCTGAGACTACATAGTGAATTCCAGGTCAGCCTGAGCTAGAGTGAGACCCTACCTCAAAGGGAAAAAAAAGTGATGCTGAGAGATTGGGTCATTTGCCATTAACCATATTTTTGTTTTATAAGTGAGCAGGAGAGCCATAGTCCACGCAGGCCATCTGACTTTAGAGCTTGCAGCCCGCTGTCTGCTATACTGCCTCCCAAACTTCAAGGCCAGTATAACACCCACCATGGGCCCAGCGATGGGCTTGTGCAATGGGAGCATTCTCCAAAAATAAAGCTGACACACACACACACACCTACCCATGTTTGTGCAAACACGTAGACCCATTAGTGTCACGCCTAAGTGTTCTGCAGGCACACAACTCCCCCCCCCCCAGCACATGGAACACACAGCACAGATTCTTTTCCCAGAGGGAATGGGGACCAGACCTCTCTCCTTTCCTCCCTCTTTGACTCTAATGGGAAGGGCTTCATCTTCTCTAACCCCTCCTCGTTCCCAGGGGCCCCCCAAACGTTTCTTCCTCCATCCTCCCCTGCCCTTCAAGCCTCTCCCCTCAGCCCCTTCCTGGCCGTTGGCCGCGGCCTGTAGCAGCTGACTCCACTTAGATGCTGGCAGTCCCTGTCCCAGATCAAAGGCAGGGCGGCTAATTGTGCGTCTTAACAAGCCCCCCCCTCTTCTGCTCCGGGCAGCCCAGCTGGCCATGGCCCCACCCCTTTCCCCCTCCAGCTGGCCAGATGGCACAGTGCCTGCGTCTGCCCCAGACAGTCGGGGCCAGGACCGAAACTGGGGCCCTGAACAGGAGCTGCGGGAAGACCCAGTGGGCAGGACTTCTCTGAGCCTGGATGCTTAGAGTGGAGGGTGGCCACACAGGCCCAGTCACCTCTACACGTGGCTGTCACAGCTGTCAGGTGCCATGGGGTGGCGTAGGAGAAGGCATCTTGAGCTGCATGGTGTTCTCTATGGCTGTGTTTCTCTAGGACTGTTTTGACCATGACAGAGCCTCAGAGATGGTGGTCGGTCCCTCGCACCTCCCTACCAGCACCAGCCTCCTGCCCTTGCCTGATGAGAAGTGTGGACAGGACTATAAGAACTGGAAACGAGGGTACCTGGGTTTCTTTGTCAGCAGCAGGATTCTCTTGGAGCTGGTGTCCTTCAGTAGAAAATTGCTGGCCCTGGGAGCTAGGAAAATTGGGTGCATGTCCAGCTTCATAATCTTTGTGACCTTGGACTTCCCCAGTTTGCACAGTCTGTGTGTGGCCGTGGAGTGTGTATGTGTCAGCGGGGGGCGGGGGGGGCGGGGGGGGGGCTGATTTCTGGTGTCCTAAAGCAGGCAGGAGGATGACTCTCACAGCAGTAAGAGAAGTGTTCAGAGCTTCAAAGATAAAAGGGAATGGATAAGTGCAGGGTGTGCTTCCTGGGGACTTGGGTCTACCCTTAGGCTCCAGAACTCTGTGGCAGCTTCTATTCCCCAGGCAGCTCCTGCCAGTTCCCAGCATCCCTTTTGAAGGCTCCAGCCTCATCCTCATGCCCCTCTTGTCGGCTCCTAGCTGGGCTCTTTATGCACAAAGGTATCACAATGCCATGGCCTGGAAAGGGAAGGCAGAGGAGCGTCTGCTTCATAGGCTTCTACTAACCCACATGATTATTTTAGACATGGGTCAGGAGCTGCTGTGCTGTCTTTGATCAGGGCGCAACAGAAAACAATGACCTCAAAAATGCAGCAGGATTGAATGAGCTCAGACAGCAGGAAGAACTTCTCAATGAGAGCTATGTTTATGTAGTACTCACTGAGGCACTATTTCAAGCATTTTAAATTTAATAACTGATTTAATTCTTGGAACAACAATGAGGCAGATGATAATAACACTGGTTTATAGATGAGAAACTGAGGCATAGGGAGGTTAAGTCACTTGGCCAAAGTCACATAACTATTAAGTAATCAGTGGAAGAGCCAAGATTTGAACCCTGGCAATCTGACTCGAGAGATCAATTCTTAGCTATAAAAGATCTTGTATCATTATTGTAATTTGTCTGGGCAAGAAAAGGACAGGCATCTATGATGTGGGGTGGGTGAGGATTAAAGCCGGAATAGGCTAGGGTTTCTGTCTAGCCTTAGCTGGCTCTCTAGGGCCCAAGAGGCCTCTGAAAGCAAGTCTTCCCAGGCTTTGATGCTGGTGTGGAAGGACCCAGAGTCTGTTTCTTCTGAATCTCTGGCCTCCCCTAAGGTCATAAGCCTCTGGCCAGGTTCTGGGCTTCTCCCACAAGCACTCCTGGCTCAGGCGGACTCTCCTCATTGCTTGGGAGCTGACTTTCCTTGCTTCTCTACTGCCTGCCCTCTTAGGGGTCCAGAGATTGCTCAGAGATTTGTACAGCAAACTGCTCCTAGCTAGTCTTTTTCTCAGTTGCAGAATAAGCATGAAGTTGCCTGCAGGTGTGGGAGCTGGAAACACCTTCGTAAGTAGGCCTCCTGTTGCTCCAGGTCCACAGCAGTCCCTTGAGATGGGTCAGGATGGAGGACCCAGAAAGAAAGCCCAGGGCCTGAGAGCGGCTCAGCCACTTTTTTTTTTTTTTTTTTTTTTTTTACTTCTTGAACCTCTAACAGAAAGCATTGTCCCACTAGCTTGCAATTGGCTATATGTTAGACCCCCATTTAGGACACTGGGCCCACCTGTGCCATCACTTAGATATTTTCAACTGACCTAGACAGAACAAAGGCAGTGCGTGTGTGCGTGTGTGCGTGTGTGCGTGCGTGCGGTGGAGGATGCTCATTTCTGAGTGGCTTTTAGCCATGTCCTGTGATTAAGGATGGGAACAACTGGGAGGGTACTGGGCTGGGCCTAAGGTGGGGGCGCACAGTAGTAGGCAAGCTTAGGGTAGTATAGATTAGGGTAGATGATCTTGTCTTACCCTCCTGCCCACTGGCATCTCCGAAGGCCTGGAATTCCACCACTCATAATGTGTTCTTTGGGTTGAACGTTACTTTCCTTCTTCAGGCTATTTTAAAATAATTGCAGATATCACCATGAAAGGTAATAGATTAAATCCCTGATCTTAAAAAGAATGTGTTTACCAGGTATTTTCTGCCCTAGAGGAGAGATTTAGACACACAAGTTCTGAGCTTTGCTAAGGGGTGTTAATGAAAAAGAGAAAGGAAAGGGAGTGCAAAAAGAAAAGTGCTAGGGGGAGACCTCCCCAATATTCTATGTGCAGAATGACAGACTTGGGCTGTGATCTCTCTCTCTCTCTCTCTCTCACACACACACACGTTTGGTATTGAACCTCTTGCACACAGCAATCCATCTATCATTTCTATCATTCAAGTGCACCTCTGGCCTCCGCTCCCTCCCCACTCTGGGTCCTTAGTACGCGACCTTCCCCTATGTTGGGTCTCAGTTTCTCCTCCTGGGTGTGATGGCAAGGTTGAGCAGGCTATCAAGGCCTCTCCAGAGTCCGTGTTTTCCTGGTATCTAATTGCAGGTTTCCGAGAGAGTGCTTTCGCCTACGCCATTGCGGCTGCGGGAGTGGTGCACGCTGTGTCCAACGCGTGCGCTCTGGGCAAACTGAGGGCGTGCGGTTGCGATGCGTCGCGGCGCGGGGACGAGGAGGCCTTCCGCCGGAAGCTGCACCGCCTGCAGCTGGATGCGCTGCAGCGCGGGAAGGGCCTGAGCCACGGGGTCCCAGAACACCCTGCCCTGCCTCCTGCCAGCCCAGGCCTGCAGGACTCTTGGGAGTGGGGCGGCTGCAGCCCAGACGTGGGCTTCGGAGAACGCTTCTCTAAGGACTTTCTAGATTCCCGGGAGCCTCACAGAGACATCCACGCGCGCATGAGACTCCACAACAACCGAGTGGGCAGGCAGGTGAGAGTCCCCTAGGCTCAGTGCACGTCGCTCTGGCCAGCCCACCTCTTCTGGGGACCACATCGCTCTTTTCATTCCAGTAACCTTCTCACTGCCCCCTCTTTTAAAAAAAAATATTTATTTAACAGAGAGAGAGAGAGAGAGGAGAGAGAAAGAGAGAATGGGCGCTCCAGGGCCTCCAGCCACTGCAAACGAACTCTTGTGCATCTGGTTAACGTGGGTCCTGGGGAATCGAAGCTGGGTCCTTGGGCTTCGCAGCAGGCAAATGCCTTAACCGCTAAGCCGTTTCCTCAGCCCTCACTGGCCCCTCTTAATGCAGTCAGCAAGCATTCTTAGGCCAGGCACTGGACTGGACCTAGGAATTAAGAGTTGAAACAACCTATGCTGGGGTCAGTGCACACCCTGCTCAGTAGCCTGCTCTTTCCACTTTCTCTGCCAACCACCGGAGGAAGGAGCAGACTAGTAGTCAAGATCTGGACTGCTACGCTGTCTCCCCTCCTGTAGAGCCGGGAAGTTGTCAGGTCCCCTAGCTCTAGTGAAGGGACTAAAGTGAGGAACCTAGGGGCACTATAGATCTATACTATAGAGCCTTTCTTCTTTCCTCTCTGCCCTTGAATGCTCTTGCTAAAGGTCATCCATGCAAAATAAAGTAATACATGCATAGAGACTTAGAAGGCATGCTAGACTGCATTTGTGGAGTGTCCATCATGTGTTCTGACCATCTTACTCTATAGCAACCTACTTTGGCCTTACCTGTGAATTCATCATGTGCTCAGATATGGAAACTGAGGCACAGCTTGACTAAGGAGCTTGCCTGAGGTGATGCAGGTGGTGAGAAAGTGGTAGAGGCAGGCTCTGTCTCCAGGCAGTGTGGCTTGTAGCTGACCACTTTCCATTCCTGGCAATCCCACCCTCATCTTTCCCTTGACCCAGCCCCACCTGCTCAGGCCCTGCTCCTGGGGCTTCCTCTCCCTGCATTCTCCTTTCCCTTGGCCTTCTTGCCCACCTCTCACCATCTTGACTTAGACGTGGGGTAAACTGAGGCACCCCCCCACCCTCAGGTCTCATCTAGCTGCCACCCAGCCCTGCCCAGTACATGGGACTCTTTTCCCAAGTTTCTGATACCATCCCAGCCAGGACCAACAGCGCCTCCTCCTCAGTCCTCGTTAACTGGTTAATTAATGGTTGGAGCCTGTGGGAAGCAGATGTTCTGGAGCTGTTGGCCTGGGGAGGCCTCAGGCTGGTTCCCACGTGGTGCTGACACCGCGGGCCGCGCATGTGCAGTCCTCCGGGGCCCAGGCCAGCGGGGCTCTGTCTCTTATGCCTCTCTCAGTTTTGAGGGCCCTAGATCCTTTCATAGGACTGACGTTCTGGCTATGTGGGTTCTGTCTCTAGGGAGTGCTTGGCCCCTGCTGTCATTCAGCAAGAGGCAGAATAGGCCCCAGTAATTATAATGAGGGAGAGGTCTCTTTGGTTTCTGTCCCTATAAGGGGTTGCAGGGCGCTCTCAGACTCTTTGTAATCTTCCTCCCCCCCCCCCAACTCCTTTACGTCCTGGAGGGATGCCAGAGGGTTTGGGGCGGGGCTATAATGGCATGTGCACCCCCTCCCCCATCCAGGAGTGAGAGGAGAGGGAATTTCCCTAAAGATCTGGGATCCGCCAGGGCTCAGGAAACAAGAGCCCCCAACCTCAAGGGCCTCCTGCAGCTGCTAGTAAAGCCGTCAAGGATAGGCACCCAACCACCGAGCAGGAAGGAGGGAATTCCTCCTGGGCTTAGCCTGGTGGGAGGTGGGTGGGGGAGCCCGCAGGAATTCTGACTGTACCCCCTGCGCGGGCCTCAGCGTTCGCTTCTGCACAATGGGAGCTGGTTTCCAGCCTCGGTGGCAGTAGGAGAGGGCTAGGGCGCTGGCCCGCCAGCCTCAGCCCTCACCGGCGCCTCCCTCCGCAGGCGGTGATGGAGAACATGCGGCGAAAGTGCAAGTGCCACGGCACGTCGGGCAGCTGCCAGCTCAAGACGTGCTGGCAGGTGACGCCCGAGTTCCGCGCGGTGGGGGCGCTGCTGCGCCACCGCTTCCACCGCGCCACGCTCATCCGGCCGCACAACCGCAACGGCGGCCAGCTGGAGTCCGGCCCCGGCGGGGCACCGTCCCCAGCCCCGGGCACCCTCGGACCTCGCCGCCGGGCCAGTCCGGCCGATCTGGTGTACTTCGAGAAATCGCCCGACTTCTGCGAGCGCGAGCCGCGCCTGGACTCGGCGGGCACCGTGGGCCGTCTGTGCAACACGAGCAGCGCGGGCCCGGACGGCTGCGGCAGCATGTGCTGCGGCCGCGGCCACAACATCCTGCGCCAGACGCGCAGCGAGCGCTGCCACTGTCGCTTCCACTGGTGCTGCTTCGTGGTCTGCGAGGAGTGCCGCATCACCGAGTGGGTCAGCGTCTGCAAGTGAACGGCCCAGGCTGCCCTGGGTCTCAAGAAAGGTTCCAACCTCCTGGAGCCTCGGCAACCTCAGCCGGGCAGCATCGCTGTTGGCGAGCCCCCCACCCCCTCTGGAAGAGGAAGTTGGACCTCCCAGCTCTGAGGGTCTGGAATCACCGGAGTAGTCCAGCCAGTGTCTGACCCCAATCATCACTTCTGTGGGCTCTAAGGTCGACCGGCCTCCCTTCTCCTTGCTCAGACAGCCAAGGGGCTAGAGACTGCCCACCCCCCCACTCTTAGGACGCGTCAGCAAGGCAGCTCTGCCCCCCCCCCCCAGGCCTCTCTCCTGTCATTCTCTCATTCCTTTGGAATGAGCGCAATGAACTGAAGCCGATGGACACTGGGGAAGATTAAAATGAAGAAACGGGCATAATCGAGCTGCAGGGATTCCATCAAGGCCCTAGAGGCCCTCCTCCACTGGCTTTTGCCTCATATCGTCGTTTCATCATTCATTTAAGGGATATTTATTTTGCACTCTCGTTGTGACACTCTGGGGGGGGGGCAGGGGAGAAGCACTCCTGGAGTTTACATGCTTGCTGAGGGTAATGGACAATAAACCAGTAAACGTATAAACAAAGCCATTTCAGACAATGCTATGGGCCATGAGGAAAATAAAGCAGGGTACTAGGTGTACACTGATTTGTGGGGGATGGGACCCTTTCAACTAAAACCACTGGCCAGGGAAAGCCCGATCTGTGTGATACGCATGCTGAGACCTGCAAGGTGGGAAAGCCGTGTAGAGAATGAGGGGAAGGGCTTTCCAGACAGGCCAGAGAAGCCAGAAGCTGTGAGGGGAGAAAGACCTCCACCTGTTGGAGGAACAGAGAAGCCACTCCGGAGAGAAGAAATCTCGGGCTGATTGGCCAGAAAGGAGCATAGAGGGCAGGCAAAGGTTATATGCTAAGGAGCTGGGGTTTTTTAAAAAATATTTTTATTTTTATTTATTTATTTGAGATAGAGATACAGAAATAGGCAGGGAGAGAGAGAAAAGAGAAGAGAGAGAGGGAATGGGCTCGCCAGGGCCTCCAACCACTGCAAATGAATTCCAGATGCATGTGCCCCCTTGTGCATCTGGCTTACATGGGTCGTGGGGAATCGAACCTGGGTCATTTGGCTTTGCAGGCAAGAGCCTTAACTGCTAAGCCATCTCTCCAGCCCAGGTTTTTAAAAAATGATTTATTTGAGAGAGACAAAGAGGGAGAGAGGGGGAAAGAGAGAGAGAGAATGGTCACACCAGGGTCTCCAGCCACTGCATATGGCTTATGTGTGTACTGGGGAATAGAACCTCGATCCGGGGTCCTTAGGCTTCACCGGCAAGCGTTTAACCGCTAAACCATCTCTCCAGCCCAGAAGCTGGGGTTTTAAGGGGAATCTGCAAAGTCTTAAGCAGGAGTGCGTTTTGCTCTGACTCTCACATTGATGAACGTATGGGAACTGGAGACAATGTGACACCTTGAAGGACAGTTGCAAACATCCAGAGGCAGGTCTGGATTGGATTGGGTGGTGGCAGCGGAGAAGGGACGAGATCCATGTCAAGAAGGGTGCCAGAGCTCTAACCGCCCACTTGGTGCCTGAGACCTCTGCCACAAGCCGGGACGAGTGGCCGTGCCCAGCAGCAACTGTCGGTAGAGACAGGAGGCACTCTGAGGAGTAATCCTGGGCAAGACCCAGCTCAACCCAGCCCAGCGCCTGGGGGAGCAGGTGGGGCCGGGAGGTGCGGCTGGGAAGAGGTGAGTGGGGGAGGGTGGCAGACTCACTGTCTGGAGCTGGGTTCTGGAGTCCAGGCAGAAAGGCTGTGTGTGTGTGTGTGTTGGGGGGTAATTTTCCTGAGCTTCTTGTGCCCCCAGAGCCCCACATCAGGGTACTCCTTAGGAGCTCAGTGGTCCCTCTTACCCCTGTGCCCCCACCAGGTCACTGCTGAGCTGGAAGGTTGGGTCCCGGTTTGCTTCCCTTTGGCTCAGGTTGGATGATTGTCTGGAACAGATCCTCGGGATCTGAGTGAGGTGGTGGGTGGGAGGAGAGCCCTCCAAGTGCTTCATCCATGCCTAGGCCTCCTATTTCATCCAGGCCTCCTGCTACTCACAGCGGGCGACCCTGCTGGCTACCTCAGTTTCTGAACTAAGGGCATCCTTGATAAACCAAACATGGACGAAGTCTTGTTCCTTTCCACAATGACTAGCCTGCACAAACCCCAAATAGTTCCCTGCCCCTGTCCCATTCTCCCTACCTCTGGGTGGGGGTGAGAAGGAAAAAGGGAGGCTCTGGGATGCTGCACCCCTGTTGTCCCTGCAGCTGGGGGGATTTACCTCACTAGCTGCCCGCAGCTCCCTGCCCTCCAACAGCGGCCAGGCACACCTAAGGCAGCAAGCCCTCTCAAGCAAGCAGTAGAGGACAGTTTCTCTCCCCATCCCCCAAAAGACAGCCCCAAAGGCAGGCGGTGGAGAGGTTGAGAGTCCCCGGGGAAGGAGGGGTGGGCAGGAGCAGTCAGACACACCTGCCTCATTCCTTTCCTCTTGTTCACCTAGGAGAGAGCTGTGGGGGCTGGGTTTCCCGCCCCCTTCCTGCCTCCCATCCTCAGGAGGAGGAGAGGGGTGCTGGGGGAACTGGGACACCTTGAGGGGGGGTAGTCCCATCCCCAGCAGTGTCCATTACAGCATTAGCCCTGACCTCACCCTCTGCTTTCCAGGCTTGCCAAGGACAGGGCTGGGGGAGGGGAGACTGGAAATGAGCACTCTAGGATCAAGTTGATGGACTACAATGGGAGAGTAACAACAGCACAGCACAGGCACTGGGAAAGGAGGGTGGGTGATGAGGTAGGGCGCGGGCTGGACACTGAGTAGGGGAGGGGGCATGTTTTAGTGAGTCGTCAGTGATCTGAAATATGCCAGCATGCTCAGTAAGGAGGAGGAGGAAAAATTGGGAAGGGGGTCAGATTGAGTGTTGCCCACTCCCCAGCATCTCCTAGAACCAAGCAAGTTGAGGCTTTAGGTCGGGGGGGGGGTGTTCCCACAATAAAAGGGGTGTATGGGACACTGTAAAGGCTCTAAGGGACATGTGAAGACGATGGAATTGAGAAAATGGGGCCCAAGAGGTGCTGGATTTATGAACACTGACTGAAGGGCGCAGCAGGGAATAATGTGCTGGTTGGAAACAGGGAAAGTGAACTAAAAATAAGTTGCAGCACAGAGTTGAGGTGGGCAGGAGAACGTGCCAACAGCCGGGGAAGCATGAGGTGAGACACGGAACGTGAACAGAAAGAGGCAAGGGTTCACTTCGAGGAAGAAAGGCCCTCTCCTGTCCGCCCTGCACCTCTGACCTGATGGGCCCTAGGTTACTCTGTATAGGCAGAAATAGAAGTAGGGTCTAATGGAGCCTAGATAGTCCCCAAAGGAGAGAGGTATTAGGGAACCAAGAGAATGAGGGTGGTGGACCGATCGGAAGAGGCAGTCAGGCTAGAATGGGATGAGAAACCAGGCTGCCTGCATTTCAGAGGACCCAGCAACCTGAGGTGGGCATTCAAAGGTGCACTTGGGAACTGCAAAATGTGCCCTTGTGGGAAGCAAGGCCAAAGCTATCCACGCGTTCTCTCTCTTTCCTCCGAATTAATGCGCCCCGAGCTAGCCCCCGGTAGGGGGGCCTTCCACTTTGGACAATGGCCAGGACCCCCTCCTCCCCTCCCACCCCCTCTCATGTGGTTGCCGGCAGCTGCCTGCGGTCGCCGCAGCCCCTGCGCTCAAGGCACGGGGACTTTCCAACAGGGGAAAAAATGACTTAATGAGAGTGGGAGCCGGGGGCGGGAGGGACAGGTCCCTGTAATCACCGCTCGGCTGTGGGGCCTGCGCGCCTCCGGGTCCTGGCCCGGCTTCCTGCTGCCAGCGCCCCCCGTGGGTTTTGCTGGGGGAGGGGGCAGGTTCCGGCTCCCTGAGGCCCTCGGGCTGCCTTTTTCTTTTTGGGATCGCTCTGGTGTGGAAGCTGGAGTACCCCAGGATCCCTCTCCGGACCCCGCCAGGTCCTTTGCTGGTGGATCCGCGGGGTAAAGGGTCGGAAAGAGAACATTTTGCCACTTTGCGACTGCGCATTGCGAAACGCCCGCGGTTGCTAAGGCAACCAGGGCAGCCGAGGTGTGTCCGCGGGGTTGGGAGGCGCCCCCCCCCTTTCTCACCGCTGCTGTGGTGCGCGGGGGTGGGGGTGTGCCGTTACCATGGCAAGGGTGAGCTAGGAGGGCACATTCTTCCCCAGGGTGGGAGCGCCCCGGGGACACGAGAAGGGGGGTGACGGGGGCGGCAGCAAGAGGAGCAGGGGATGGTCAGGACAAGGGAGGAGTCTCGGACAAGACCGAGGTTGGGACGGGGGAGTCTGGAATTCTGTCCTCCACCTCCTGTAGCTCTCCTCCAGAACCATTGTTGGGGCTCGACGCCCCCAACCTCTAGTTTCCAGGGGAGAGATCCCCCCCCCCCCGCAACCACCGACCCAAGGCCCTGTGGCTGCTTGCAGGTCCGTGTCTGCCGACCTGAGCCGGTCCCGCCCCGCTCCCAGACAGTGGGCCAAAGACCTGCAATTAAGCCCCTCGCCCGCCCCTGCGGCGAGCACGGGTCCTCCGCCGTCCCGGCCCGCACCGCCAATTACCGCGGCGCGGCGGCTGATTACTGCCGAGCCCAGGGAGCGGCCAGGGGTGGGGACGACGGGCAGGTCAAGAGGGTGGGGTCGCTGGGGGTGTCTACTGACCCCGGGGTCCTTATCTGGCCTGCAGCTCTGGACCCTATGAGGAGATGGGTCTACTGGGGGACAGTCAGGATGCGCCTCAGTTTCTCACTCTTCGATTGCATACAGCGCCCAGGGCAGTGAGAGCCCGGGAGAATCTGGCGTGTTTGTGTGTATACGTATGCCTGTGTCTGTGTATCTGTGCCTGTATGTGTGTATATTTCTATGTGTATGTGTGTGCATGTGTGTGTGTTGGAACGTCTGGAGGCCAAGGCTGTGTCCTCTGAAAGTTCAAGGCCTTCAAGGCCGGCTGATGCATGGGTCTCTCTCAGCCCCACGCCCGGCTCCACGGACCCAGCTCTGTCTCGTGGCTGCAGACGTAGGGCCACCGCCAGCGTCCGTCGCTGTTTTGCGGGTTTCGGAAAACGGCGCCCCCTCTGGATAAAAGAAAAGCCATCCCGGAGTCTGTAGAGAAGCGGCGGTGGAGCATTCTGCCACCACCCCGGCCCTCTGCCGTTCCTTCTTCGCTCTCCGCAGCCGGCTAGTCTGCAGGGGATCGGGTAGAGCCTCGCGCCTCCCGCAGTCCAGCTGTCCACATCTGGCCAGCAGCTGGAAACCTCCGGCCGCAAACTGCTGAGGACAGCGCGCCCTCTGTCGGCGCGGCGCAGCGGCGCACCTACTTTCTGGCCCGGAGTCGTGGGCCACCGCCGCGGGCCGAGGTCTCGGTGCAGGAGTTCCCGAGTGTCCCGCTCCACCCACTCGGACCCTCTGCCCGTGGAAACCTCCCGCCCTGTGACTCGCGTGGCTCCTAAATCCGACTCTGCGGGCCCGCTTCTCTCTACTCGCCAAGAGCTGGCTGAGCCTCCTTTCTCCATCCCTGCGCGCCTGAAACCCGGTCCAGCGACTTTGCTGAGCCGAGACCTCCCATTTTCTCTAGGCCGCAGGTTCTGTGAGCGATCACTCCGCGCCTCACAATCACTCCGCGCCCATTAAGTCCTAACATAGGAACACTGTTATATAAATCACCATCCAGCTTGCTCAATGAAATTCCATGCCTTGTCCTTAAAATAAATGAGGTACTTGAAGTATACTTAGTGTCTGAGATGGTGCCTGCTCTACACCGAGGAGGAAGGATGGAAAACCGCAGGATGGTGAGGGGCAGGGTCCCTCTTTCACTGCAACAAAATACACAGATGTGACTTGCATTTTAATAGTCTCAAATAGGCATCCAAGAGCTAACACATTATTTTGGATAGGGGATTGTTGGTGATTTAAATTTTTGTTCTCTGATTATCTGCATTTTCCATTTGCATACAATGAACCTATCTTAATTTGGACATGGTAATGATTTTATGAATGGAACATTTTGGCTCAAATGTGAGCATCACATTATATTATTAAATATATTAATTTTGAGGGTGGGAGCTGTGGCGCACGTCTTTAATCTCAGCACTTGGGAGGCAGAGGTAGGAGGATTGCGGTGAGTTCAAGGCCACCCTGAGACTACATAGTGAATTCCAGGTCAGCCTGGGCTAGAGTGAAACTCTACCTCGAAAAAACATATATATGTGTGAGAGAGAGAGAGAACTCTTTTAAAACTAGAAATTGGGAGACCTTGCCTCCTCACAAGAAATCATAGGATTATGTCACTGGGATTTTCTTTTAAAAACTAATGGCTTGTGCTTGGGACAGGTTTTCAATATCTGAATCTCTAGCCCTAGGAAAGTCAATGGGTTCTTAGAAGGTTTCTTAAGTCTCACGTATTTCAAGACTACCCTGATTAACAATATAGAAAATTGATTTTAAAAGTTTAATTCCTTCTCAGTCTCCATCCTCCTCTGTCCCTATATATCAACTACCTGTTCATATGACCTTGTATGTGTCCTTGAATGGTTCCATCATTCTCTCCTCTCTGCTTCAGCCATTACATTCTTGTTTTGTTTTTTTTGTCTTTTTTTTTTTTTGCCTCCCCACCTCCCATACTAAGGGTTGAATCCAGAGCTTCAGGAATTCTAGACAAGTTCTCTATCACTGAACTACATCACCATTCATACACCTTTAAAAATTTATTTATTTATTTAGTTGAAAGAATGGAAGAGTGAGAAGGAGAGAGACTGGGCACACAAGGGCCTCTAGCCACTGAAGATGAACTCCAGATGCATCTGCCATCATATGCATCTGGCTTACATGGGTTCTGGAGAATCAAACCTGAGTCCTTAGGCTTCACAGGCAAGTGTCTTAACCGCTAAGCCATCTCTCCAGCCCCCATACCCTTTTTAAAGATTATTTTTATTTATATATTTGAGAGAGGGAGAGGGAGAGAGAATGGTGCACCAGGGCCTCCAACCACTGCCAACGAACTCCAGATGCATGTGCTACCTTGTGCATCTGGCTTATGTGGATCCTGAGGAATCAAACCTGGGTCCTTTGATTTTGCAGGAAAGCACTTTAACAGCTAAGCCATCCCTCTGGCCTCCCTTTTCTTTTGAAATAAATTCAAAGATTACAGAAAAGTTTCTACAAATGTACAAAGAACTTCGTTTGTTGAACCATACAAGTCAGCTGACTACATGCTGCCCCATTGTTCCCTAATGCTTTTTGGATGTATTTCCTACAAACGGGCATTCTCTTGCTACCTAACACAGCGCTCACAATCAGGAAGTTAACAAGGATGCATCAATTCTATCTAACTTTCAGCCCCAATTAAACTTACATCTTTTTGGCTGATGATACCTTTGTAACAAAAGGATCCAGCCCAGAATTACTCATTGCACCTAGTTATCATGTCCTTTTAGTGTCCTTTCTTTTCTTTTTTCTTTTTTTCTTTTTTCTTTTTTGGGTTTTCAAGGTAGGGCCTCACTCTAGCCTAGGCTGACCTGCAATTCACTATGAAGTCTCAGGGTGGCCTCGAACTCACAGTGATGCTCCTACCTCTGCCTCCCGAGTGCTGAGATTAAAGGCGTGTGCCACCATGCCCAGTTCTTTTCTTTTCTTTCCTTTCTCCCTCTCTCTTCTCTCTCTCTCTTTCTCTTTCTTTGTTTCTTCAAGGTAGGGTCTCACTCTGGCCCAGGCTGACCTGCAATTAACTATGTAGTCTCAGGGTGGCCTCGAACTCACAGCGCTCTTCCTACCTCTGCCTCCCAAGTGCTGGGATTAAAGGCGTGCGCCACCACGCCCGGTTCTTTCTTTCCTTTTTTAAAAAAGTATTTATTTAAGGGACAGAGAAGAAGAGAAAAAATGGGTACAACAGAGTCTCTTACCACTGCAAACAAATTCCAGATGCATGCACCACTGTGTGCATCTGGCTTTATGTGGGTAATGGGGGATCAAACCTAGGCCTTCAGGCTTTGCAAGCAAGTGCTCCCCTTCAGTGTCCTTTCATATGACACAATTTCCAGGCCTTTTCTTTTATGACCGGGACAATTTAGAAGATTACAGACCAGGTGGACTGTAGAATGCTCCTCATTTCGGGTTGATCTGCTGTTTCCTCATGATTAGATGTGGGTTATGCATCTTTGGCAACAATACTGCAGATGTTAAATCTCTTCCTTGTTGCCTCATTATTTATTCTGATGCTTAAAATTTCCCAGATTTGATCCAGCTGCCAAGCTGGTTTCTATCTCTGCAATTCATTGAACACATCCCTGCTCTCTGACCTGACAAGATGTTCCAGTCTCATCTTGTACGTACTCTGTCCCAGCCCCGACACCAGCAATTTCTGCAAGGGACTCTTGTTTTCTGATGAAAGATAAATGTAGAAATGAAGATTTGGATGCTAGATAATTCATTGTTCTTGGGGGTTTCATAATATGTTGTCTTATACAAATATAAATTATTTATCCACCCACCCATCTGTCATTATTGATCTATGTAGAAAAAAACTGATTTCACTTTCAATTCCAATCACTTACCATATAGCTGATTTTCATTTTCATTTTCTCCTCTTCCACTTTATAGCTTCCTTCTCCATTTATTTTCCTTTGGTTTTTTGAGGTAGGGTCTCTCTCTAGCCCAGGCTGACCTGGAATTCACTATGTAGTCTCAGGATGGCCTTCCCATGCCCTGCTCTTTTCTATTTTTTTAAAAGATATTTATTTGGCTGGAGAAATGGCTTAGCAGTTAAGCACTTGCCTGTGATGCCTAAGGACCACGGTTTGAGGCTCCATTCCTCAGGACCCACGTTAGCTATATGTACAAGGGGGCGCACGCGTCTGGAGTTCGTTTGCAGTGGCTAGAGGCCTATTCTCTCTCTCTCTATCTGCCTCTTTCTCTCTCTGTCTGTCGCTCTCAAATAAATAAATAAAAAATGAACAAAAAAATTAAAAAAGGTATTTATTTATGTGGTGTGTGTGTGAGAGAGAGAGAAAGAGACAGAGGGAGAGATAGATAGAGAGAAAGGGAGAAAGACATGCCAGAGCTTCTTGGTGCAGAAAATGAATGAATTCCAGACGCATGTCCCATTTTGTGCATCTGGTTTTACATGGGTACTGAGGAATTGAACCCAGGCCATCAGGTTTTGCAAGCAAGTATTTTCCAATCTCTCCAGCCCCCTTTTCCATTCTTACTCTTTGTAGACACTAGCTTTAATAACTTCTACCCACTCCCACGTTCCCTCCATCCCACATGGATGCCTCATTATGGCTTTTTGTTTGTTTGCTTTGAGGTAGGGTCTCACTCTATCTAGATTGGCTTTTGGCTTTTGAATGAAATTATTCAGAACGAAAAGTCAGAAAGCATGCTGGGTGTGGTGGTGCACGCCTTTAATCCCAGCACTCGGGAGGCAGAGGTAGGAGGATTGCCGTGAGTTCGAGGCCAGCCTGAGACTCCATAGTGAATTCCAGGTCAGCCTGGGCTACAGTGAGAGCCTACCTCGAAAACACCAAAAAAAAAAAAAAGAAGAAGAAAGAAAGAAAGTCAGAAAGAGAGGACAGCTGGAAACAATTCCACTCACTCAAGAAGCTTTACGGAGATGTCTCAACCCTTCCCATTTAGTAAGGGACAACTGCTCTTCTAGATCTTCCCATCAAAAGCCCTGGAATAACAGATTCCATTATTTCACTGATGCTTCACATCTAGTCCACCAGCAGACCATGCTGGTTCTCCATTAGTTTTTATCTGTTCACACATCATCTCCTCCACCACTACAACCCTGGTTCCAGCCCCCATCACCTTTAGCCTTGATTGACAAGGCAATTATCTCCTAGTTGACCTCTCTGTTTCTGCCCTCAGTCCTCCACATCTATCCTATACCCAGCCACCTAAGGGGTTCTTTTAAAGTGTCAGTCATAAGGGTTCCTCCCTCTACTCAGGCTTCTCTGATGTCTTCCTATCTCACTCAGAGTCTAGGCCAAAAGTACTCATCATGATTACAAGGCCCCACAGATGTGGCTTCTGCCCTCATTCTTCATTTATCTTCTACTACTCCTTCCCTCTTCTGTTTGCTTCAGCCCCACAGGCTTCCTGAAAGTTCTCTGAGCTGGCCTGCCTCAGGGCCTTTGCACGTATGATTACCTTTGTCTGAAACAGGTTCCCTCCAGATAACTATAAGGATGTGCTTGTAAGAGGGCCTTTGCATAACACCTTACTTAAAATAGCAAGCTTGGGCTAGAGAGAAGCCTAAGGACCCCGGTTTGAAGCTCGATTCCCCAGGACCCACGTTAGCCAGGTGCACAAGGGGGCGCACGTATCTGGAGTTCGTTTGCAGTGGCTGGAGGCCCTGGCGCACCCATTCTCTCTCTCTATCTCCCTTTTTCTCTGTCTGTCACTCTCAAATAAATAAATAAAAATAAAAAAATAGCAATCTTCCTCTTACCTTTACTTTGTTTCAATTTTTCTTCATACTATGCATGTTTATGTATTTGTTTACTGTTTGTGCTCTTTGCTGGAGACTCCATGAGTGCTCACTCTCTTTCTCTCTGTCTCTCTCTCTGTATTTTTCATGTCACAAATGGTATTGAGTACACAGTAGTTGCTTAGTAAATACAATTGAATAATGAATGGATGAATGAATGTCTATGGGAATGACTGACTAATGTCTGCCTTCAGCCAAGATGTTTTTCCTAGGGTCTTTCTTGAAGTTCCCAGTATCCAGACATGTTTTGCTGTGAGTCTGTGACACCAAGAACCAATTATTAACACGCACTTATTTCCTGTGTGTATATTTGTTTGTTAATTGAAGCACTGAGACTTTGCTTGTTCACTATTTTCTCAGTGCCTCTCCCTCCCTGGCACACAACAGGCAGTTGATATTTGTTGAATGAATGAATGACCTTTGTCTTCAAGGCCCATTCCCTCTCCCTTGTTCATTTCTCTTTGTAGCTTCAATGTGTAAGTTACCAAGTCTTCAAAACTCCTGTCAACTTGTTCTCCCCATCTCTTCTCTTTTTCATGTCGTCAGTGGCCAAGACTGTCCCATTCTTGCATTTCATCCCAAAGTCAATGTCCCAGTTCTCTGCAGCCCTCAGATGTCATCATGGCCTGCTAACTGGCTGTTCTCATTCTTTTCTCCTCAGATGTCACCATGGCCTCCTAACTGGCTGTTCTCATTCTTTTCTCCATCTTCCATTCATCTCCATCATCTATTTTCCTGTCCCATAAAGTGCTCTGATCATGTCACTTCCTCTGACTGAAGCTTTCAGTGGGTCTTTGTATCAATTAAGGCTCTTAATTACGGACTTGAAATGGTTTCTGGTTCATTTACATGGAAGAGGAATTTCCTGAATAATATCAGGGAACTCCCCGAATTGACAGGAAGTTTCCAGAATCAAGCTTGGTGGGGGGTGTGAGGGCAGGAGTGCCCAGAAGCCAGACAGCCAAACTGCAGCCAAGTCCTGTCTGGAGAGCAGGCTGAGGAGGGAGCCACGGCCTCCCACGACTACTACAGCTCTGACAAGGGCCTGTTGCTGCCTCCGAGGTGAACTGTGAACATTTCTCTCCTTCATGGGTCACTTCGTGAAGACCCCCAAGTCTGAGTGGAGCATTGATTTGGGTGTGCTCTTCCTGTCAAGGGTCAGGGCAGCAAGTATCTGGTTTCTACTGAGGCTCACACCAGGGAAAATTCTCCAACATAGAATGGGGCTCAGATGCCGGGCAGCTAAAGGCCCCCACTGTGTATCTACACACAGGTTCCTCCTGAGCAAGCCACTGGGACTCCCCCACCATCTGCCACTGTCACCTTGGATTTTCCCCCTTCCACACCAGGTTCTACTGAAGCATAGTTCCATGTGATTTCTTTTTTTCTGCTGTCTCTTTCTGCTTTGGCCTGTGTACCAGCTGGTCTCCAAAAATTGGCCCCCAATTGACGATGCTTCCCAATGCTACGTATTGTCCTCTCTGCTTGGATCTAGGCTGATCCTGTAATTCATCTTCACTGACAGCATGCTGTGGAAGCAGTGTCGCCTGACTTCTGAGATTGGCCACTAAGAATGCTTGTAGCTTCTGCTTTGGTCCCTTGCAGTGCTACAAGCCAGCCACTGGGTATGAGATTTATCTGACATCACAGTACCAAAAGGAAACCTAAGCAAGTCACACGGGAAAGCTGTACGTATTGAGAGAGAACAAGGCCTGTCGAGCCCCCACCATTCCAGCCAAGTCAGGTGATGTACCACACGTATGATTAACAAAAGCTACCTAAGCCAGGCGTGGTGGCACCCACCTTTGATCCCCGCACTCGCTAGGCAGAGGTAGGAGGATCACCGTGAGTTCAGGGCCACCCTAAGAATACATAATGAATTCGGGGTCAGCCTGGGTTAGAGTGAGACCCTATCTCAAAAAAAAAAAAAAAAAAAAAAAAAAAAAAAAAAAAAGGAGCTACCTAGGGGTTGGGGGAGATGGCTCAGAGTGGTTAAAGGCCCTTGTTTGCAAAGGCTTGCTAAGCCTGCATCCGAGGTTTGATTCCCCAGTACCCACATGTGTAGTTTGAGTGGATGTCCCCCAATAGATACAGGAGCTTTTGTTGTTGTTTTTCAATGTAGGATTTTGCTCTAGCCCAGGCTGACCTGGAATTCACTCTGTGGTCTCAGGGTGGCCTTGAACTCAAGGTGATCCTCCTACTACTGCCTCCCGAGTGCTGGGATTAAAGGCATGCGCCACCATGCCCGGCACATACAGGAGTTTTATTCAAGCTTGTCACTTAGATCTCCAGCCGCCTGCCTGGAGAAAGTGTCACTGTGGGTGGGTCCTAGGGTCCAGCCCCAAGCTGTATCTGGGGGTGGATCTGTTTCCAGACAAAAGACATGCAGAGTGCTGGAGCTCTGCCATCATGGGTCCCTAGAGTGTGCTTCTTTATGATGGTGGTTTTTCTCTCTGCCTGGGCTTGTGAAAGTGGGCCAGCCCTCTTCCACCATTATGGAACTTTCCCTGGATCTGTGAGCTTCAAACGCCATTCCTCCTACAAACTGGGAGGCTGACTCTACACCATGTAAAGCCAGATGCACAAAGTGGCACATGTATCTGGAGTTTGTTTGAAGTAGCAAGAGGCCCTGATGTGCCCATATTCTCTCTTCTCTCTCCCTCTTTCTCTATCACACACACACACACTTTCTCTCTGCTCACAAGTAAATAAATTATTTTGTAAAAAGAGCTATCTTGTGGAGTTTGCTGGAAAACTCACCAAAGTGCTGAGAAGAAGGGACAGTGGAGTGTTCCCTAGGTGAGACATCTCTATCACACCCTCCAAGGCTCAGGGACTATTGCAGAAGAGGTGGCAGAAAGAATGTAAAAGTCAAAGGAAGGGGAAGAGTGCTTACAGTAGTCTTCCAGGCACAACGTGGCCTTAATATTCTCAGTGGCTGATGCTACCTACACAAGATCTGCATAACAGGAGGGAAAAAATGATGACATCAAAATAGAAGAGAGACGAGTTGGAAAGAAGGGATTCAGTGGAGGACTTTGAGAGGGAGAAAAGGGAGGGTGGTGGAAGGGAATTTTGATCATGGGTTGTTGTCTTTTTATGGACATTGTCAATAAAATGTTTTAAAAACTAACTAAATTAATAACTAAAAAGAGCTATCTTGGATGCCCAGTCCAGTCAGACCTTCAGATTATATCAGAGCCAGCCTCACTGAGTGATAATCCCCAGGTGACGGTCATCCATCCAGCACTGTGAGAGATAATGAAAAGGTATTTCAAGTCTTGAATTTGGAGATAGCTTGTTACTCAGTAATACAGAGCAGACAAACCCCTTAGTGATATGTTTGGTTTGTTCTAGAATGCTGCCTCCCACTGTCCTGCCTTGGACATATGCCTACCCATCTTTTTCTGTCAAAATCCCTATCACAGGGGCTGGAGAGATGGCTCAGTGGTTAAAGGTGCTTGCTTGCAAAGCCTAACAGCCTGGGTTCGATTTCCTGGTACCCATGTTAAAGCCAGGTGCACAAAGAAGGGCATGTATCTGGAGTTTATTTGCAGTAGCAAGAGGCCTTGGTGCACCCGTTCTCATCCTCTCTTTCTCTCCCCCTCTGATTGCAAATGAATAAAAACATATCTTAAAAATCCCTATCATAAGAGTGGTATGGGGCAGAGGGAAATTCCAGGCTTTGTGGTCAGCCTATGGGTTGAATCCTAGTTTTATCTCTCATTATCCCCATGATCTGGGACAAAATAATTTCTCTGGATCTTCATAACTTCATTCACTACATGGAGATAAAAGCATTTATCCCTGGGGATACCTTCCAGTGAGTTGTTGGCCAGGGAGGTCCCTGATGCCCCCAAAACATTACAGGCCATTGCTGAGGCCCTTGGTTTCCCACCAGGAGTAGATGGTAAGACCCTATTGCTGAAGACTACACATACTTGGGCTGCAAGGTCACTGAGAAATCCTGCTGGAACTGAGCTGATCACCTCCTCCATGTAGATCAGCTGACAGAAAGCTGGAAGAAGCCATTCTGCATGCAGTTCAACGGGAGAAAGAGAAATCACCAGTGAAGATACTCAACAATGGACACTGCAAGCCTTATAATTGGCCAGCGAGGCCAAATGAGCCAACAGGTGCAATAGTGGCACGTCTGTCATGGTGGAAACCAACTGCCCTCTAATTGGACTGGAAGCCCGCTCCATGGGAGAGAATACATCCCTGATACTGAAAACCTAAAACGGGTAGTCATGAGCCCTAGGGGTGCTCCTTACAACGTGCTCCTCCAGACACAAAATGACTTGGATATCCATGACCTCACAGTGCCTGACACTACCTACACAAGACCATCATAATAGGAGGAAAAGATCATGACATCAAAATAAAAGAGAGACTGAGAGGGGGAGGGGATATGATGGAAAATGGAGTTTCAAAGGGGAAAGTTGGGGGAGGGAGGGCATTACCATGGGATATTGTTTATAATCACGGAAGTTGTTAATAAAAATAAAAATTATCTGATACTGAAAACTTAAAACAGGGGTAGTCATGAGCCCTAGGGGTGTAACTTTTGCTGCTGTCTGGCTAAATGTACCATGCTTATCAAACTGCCTAGTAAGCACTTCTCTTAATGTTCATACCCATATATTAATGCTACTCTCACTTTTGGTAGAGAATCTTCTCTTTTCAGATGGCAGTGACCTTGGGATGACTCAGAAGGCATCATGGTGCTGGAAAGAAGTGACAGGAGTGCTCAGTACTGCAATGTCTATCACACCTGCCAAGGCTCAGGGTCTACTGCGGAAGAGGTGGCGGAAAGAATGTAAGAGCCAAAGGAAGGGTAGGACTCCTTACAACATGCTCCCCCCAGACACAAAATGGCCTGGATATCCATGGCCTCACAGTGCCTGACACTACCTACACAAGACCATCATAATAGGAGGAAAAGATGATGACATCAAAATAAAAGACTGATTGAGAGGAGGAGGGGATATGATGGAGAATGGAGTTTCAAAGGGGAAAGTTGGGGGAGGGAGGGTATTACCATGGGATATTGTTTATAATCATGGAAGTTGTTAATAAAAATAAAAATTAAAAAAATAATAAAAAGCATTTATCCCTTGATTATTTTAAAGGCCCAGGCTGGTCCCAAACTCTCAGTCCTCTGATTCTATCTCCTAAATTATGGAATTACAGGCTTGTACCACCATACTCATCTTGGAATTGTTTTGAAGATCAGTCATGTGGAATGCATGTAGTCACTCGTCCTTGTTATTTTCACTGAATGGTAATAGCCAGCTGTCTAGACCTGCACTGAGTGGCACTCCTCAGTCTCATTTCCATCATTTATGCACAGCATGCTTTTGGACAATCCCCTCAAATTTTTCTGAGCCATGCCTTCCTGTAGTGTCACATGCTTTCATGATTTCATCTGTGTCATGGGGCTTTAACTAAGCTGTTAGTGGTGTCAGGCAAGGATGCCCCTCCAAGCAGTATACTCAGATTGTTGAGCCATGTCCCTTAACCAGTCTGGCACCAAGAATCCTTTACAAGCATGTGCCTTAAACTCCAGTCAGCCTTTGAAAGTCCACAATTGGGGTTTCAGCATGAGCAGATATGACTAGTGGGTTGAAGGACTGTGGTGAGCACCAGACTGCAGACAAGAAGAGCAGGGGCCCTGAGAACTCATCACCTAAGAGGTTTGGCTTGAGGGGGAGTGGCACATCAAACATACAAGACAGAAGAGGATTTGGAATCATGTGATATTGGACATGACCATCCCGTGGCTTCCTTGTTGGGCAAAGTAAGGTCTGGGATCTAACGGCAAGGACAGGGGTACAGAGGCATAGACAACCTTGCTGTAGGAACTCCTCATGAAAGCTCTAGAACAAGAAGCCTACCAGATGCGGTAGCACATGCCTGCATTTCCAGTACTCAGGAGGCAGGAGGATGGACACATGTTCAAGGACAGCCTGGTCTACACAGCAAATTCTAGACCATCCAGAAGTGCACAGTGAGATCATGTCTCAAACGTACCCAAAGGAAGTGACTGGGGGATATAGCTCAGTTGGTAAAGCGTTTGCCAAGCATGCACAAAGCTCTGGGTTCCATACTCAGCCCCAGATAAACTAGAAACTGTGGAACACTCCTGTAATCCCTGAATTCAGGAGGTGGAGACAGGAGGATCAGAAGCTCAAGGTCATAGTGAGCTTGAGTTTGGACTACATGAGATCCTGTCAAAAATAAAATAAAATAAAGGAAGGAGGGAAGGAAGGGGCCTAAGGTGCATTTTTATTTATTTATTTTTTCACCTCCAACAAGGCAAGGGGCAGAACATAGACCAGAAGCAGCTGGTTATGGTGAGATGGGTGTCACTGGGTAGCCGTCCTGGAGGCCTGAAAATTAACTCTGTGACTCCAAATGAAGACAAGGATACACACAGAGATCTAGGAAATCATGGGAGAGTGCTCACTGTAAGATTCCAGTTAAATCCAGTGCAAAACCAGACATCACTGATGCATGCTGTTTGCAGGCAGTGCAGTGGTTACCCCTGTTTTGTTTCCTCCTAGTTACATGATTGGAAGGAATTTGTGAGCCTTGGCAGGTTTCTTCACTCGTCGGAGCCTGTTTCCCCAGCATGTAACAAAGATTAAAAAAAAAAAAAAAAAAAAAAGTTCTCCAGCGGTTACTGTGGGGACTAAGTGACGCTGGTACAGACCAGTGTGCAAAACTCAAGAACGCCTGCGGGGGCTCACTTAGCATCTTTTGCTTGGCATACAAGGGAGAGGCTAGGAGGACCAAGGTCAGGTTTGCAGGTTCCCATCCTTTGGCCTCCTGATCCCAACCTTTAAGGCTAGCTGTATTGAAAAATGGACAAACGGGTTAGAGAGATAGTTCAGCAGTTATGGAGCTTGCCTGAAAAGCCTAAGAACACGGGTTCGATTCCCCAGTACTCATGTAAAACCACAAAATGACACATGCATGGAGTTTGCATGTGGCTAGAGACTCTGGCATGGCCATTCTCTCTCAAGTAAAAAATATTTTAAAAAATGAACAAGTATTCTTCTTCTTCTTCTTCTTCTTCTTCTTCTTCTTTTTTTTTTTTTCGAGATACGGTTTCACACCTGGAATTCACTATGTAGTCTCAAGGTGGTCTCGAACTCGTGGTGATCCTCCTACCTCTGCCTCCTGAGTGCTGGGATTAAAGGCGTGCGCCACCACGACCAGCTCTAAACAAGTATTCTTGTTTTGTTTTTTGTTTTTGTTTTTCGAGGTAGGGTTTCGCTCTAGCCCAGGCTGACCTGGAATTCACTATGTAGTCTCAGGGTGGCCTCGAACTCACGGCAATCCTCCTACCTCTGCCTCCCGAGTGCTGGGATTAAAGGCGTGCACCACCACGCCCGGCTCAACAAATATTCTTTTTTTTTTTCCTTTTAATTATTTAATATTTCTTTATATGAATATGCCTTTTTAAATTAATGTCTGCCCTTGCTGTCATTTATATGGCTTCCTGTTCTCTATTATTATAAACAGCACCACCCAGAAATCCTACTGTGCGTATCTTTTTTTTTTCTCCATTTTTATTAATATTTTCCATGATAACAAAAAAAATCCCATGGTATTACGCTCCCCCCTTTCCCCTTTGAAATTCCATTCTCCATCATATCCCCTCCCCATCTCAATCTTTCTACTTACATATATACAATACCAACCTAATAAAAGCCCTCCTCCCTTTCTTTCTCTTCCCTTTCTATCTCCTTTTTTAACTTACTGGCCTCTGCTACTGAGTTTTTTCCTTCTCACACAGAAGCCCAATCATCTCTAGCTAAGATCCACATATGAGGGAGAACATGTGGCGCTTGGCTTTCTGGGCCTGGGTTACCTCACTTAGTATAATTCTTTCCAGATCCATCCACTTTTCTGCAAATTTCATAACTTCATTTCTCTTTACTGCTGAGTAAAACTCCATTGTATAAATGTGCCATATCTTCATTATCCACTCATCAGTTGAGGGACATCTAGGCTGGTTCCATTTCCCAGCTATTATAAATTGAGCAGCAATAAACATGGTTGAGCAAGTATCTCTAAGGTAATGAGATGAGTCCTTAGGATATATGCCTAGGAGAGCTATAGCTGGGTCATATGGTAGATCAATCTTTAGCTGTTTTAGGAACCTCCACACTGATTTCCACAATGGCTGGACCAGATTGCATTCCCACCAACAATGTAGAAGGGTTCCTCTTTTTCCACATCCCCGCCAACATTTATGGTCATTTGTTTTCATGATGGTAGCCAATCTGACAGGAGTGAGATGGAATCTCAATGTAGTCTTAATCTGCATTTCCCTGATGACTAGGGATGTAGAACATTTTTTTAGATGCGTATATGCCATTCGTATTTCTTCCTTTGAGAATTCTCTATTTAGCTCCATTTCCCATTTTTTGATTGGTTTGTTTGATTCCTTATTATTTAACTTCTTGAGTTCTTTGTATATCTTAGATATTAATCCTCTATCAGATATATAGCTGGTGAAGATTTTTTCCCATTCTGTAGGTTGCCTCTTTGCTTTCTTCACCGTGTCCTTTGCAGTGCAAAATCTTTGTATTTTCATGAGGTCCCAGTGGTTAATCTGTGGTTTTATTGCCTGAGCAATTGGGGTTGTATTCAGAAAGTCTTTGCCAAGACCAATATGTTGAAGGGTTTCCCCTACTTTTTCCTCTAGCAGTTTCAGAGTTTCAGGTCTGATGTTAAGGTCCTTAATCCATTTGGACTTAATTCTTGTGCACGGAGAAAGAGAAGAATCTATTTTCATCCTTCTACAGATATATATCCAGTTTTCCCAACACCATTTGCTGAAGAGGCTGTCTTTTCTCCAATGAATATTTTTGGCATTTTTATCAAATATCAGGTGGCTATAACTACATGGGGTTACATTTGGGTCCTCTATTCTGTTCCATTGATCTACGAGTCTGCTTTTCAACAAATATTCTTAATAGCTCTGTTCGTGCTGATCTGAAACAAGCCAGTCCATAAGACCCGACCCAAACCACAACACTAGAAGCCTACAAGTAAGAGAAGACCAGCGAGGCCACTGGCCCGGGCGACTCAGGCTGGCGAGAAGACGCGCTCTCGCGAGATCTGGAGAGGCTCACGGGCTAGGCGGCCGGAAGTGGTAGGCGGGCCCAAAGGAGCGCGCTCATTTTGAAACCTCGCGGAGGCTGGGCGGAGGTCGTGGGAGAGGAGCCGGGGTCGCGGGAGGGCAGAGCTGGGTCAGCAGGGACCTGGGTGTGCCCCGGGAGCTCCGGACCTCTGGAGAAGTCGGACAGCTCGGCCGAGCCTCCTTCCAACCCCGGAACACACTGTTCTTGGGCCTGGCCTTTGTGGGCATACGTGACTTGACCCTCCCATAGGGCCCAGGCCTCTTCTGTGACCTTAGAATAATTTTTTTTTTTTTAATTATGTGCTTGAGCCGGTCGTGGTGGTACACGTCTTTAATCCCAGCATTTGAGAGGCAGAGGTAGGATGTCCTTGAGTTCGAGGACACCCTGAGACTCCATAGTGAATTCCAGGTCAGCCTGAACTAGAGTGAGACCCTACCTCGAAAAACCAAAATAAATAAGTTAAAAAAAAAAAAAAAAAAGCCAGGCATGGTGGCACACGCCTTTAATCCCAGCACTCGGAAGGTAGAGGTAGGAGGATTGCCATGAGTTTGAGGTCACCCTGAGAATACAGAGTGAATTACAGGGTCAGCTTGGGCTAGAATGAGACCCTACCTGGAACTCCCCCCCCCCCCAAATAAATTAAAATTATGTGCTTGAGTGTGTATATATGCATGCCAGGGTCTCTGGCCACTGCAAACACAGACATGTGTGCCACTCCGTAATTGAACCCAAGCTGGAAAACTCTGCAAGCAAGTGTTTTTAGACGCTAAACCATCTCCCCACACCTTGGAAGGAGATGACTTATCGGTTAAGGCACTTCCCTGTAAAGCCAAAGGACCCAGGATTGATTTCCCACTGCCCAGATATACATGGTGGCGCATGCTTCTGGAGTTCATTTGCAGGGGCTGAAGGCCCTGGCACCGCATTATCTATCTGCCTCTCTTGCTCTTTCAAATAAACAATAAAATAAAAATAAGTAAATAAGGCCGGGCGTGGTGGCGCATGCCTTTAATCTCAATACTCGGGGAGGCAGAGATAAGAGCATCTCCATGAGTTCAAGGCCACCCTGAGAATAGAGTCTTTGTGGGCATAGGTGACTTGACCCTCTCATAGGGCCCAGGCCTCTTCTGTGACCTTAGAATAATTTTTTTTTTAATTATGTGCTTGAGCCAGTCGTGGTGGTACACACCTTTAATCCCAGCACTTGGGAGGCAGAGGTAGGAGGACGTCTGAGTTCGAGGCCACCCTGAGACTACATAGTGAGTTCCAGGTCAGCCTGAGCCAGAGTAAGAGCCTACCTTGAAAAGCCAAAATAAATAAGTAAATAAAATTTAAAAAAAAGAGCCGGGCATGGTGATGCACGCCTTTAATCTCAATACTTGGGGACGCAGAGATAGGAGGATCTCCATGAGTTCAAGGCCACCCTGAGAATATAGAGTGATTTACAGGTCAGCCTTGGCTAGAGTGAAACCCTTCCTTGAAAAACTAAAAAATAATAAAATTAGCTAAACAGACACCCCCAAATCTGTTAAAACTGCTTTCACTTTCTATACTGAATTTCCCTATCTGGGGCATTGGAGAGACTGTGGGCATTTTTAGGTATTTTTGGAGAAAGGAATTCTATGAGTTTGAGTTTAGTGGTATGTATTTATGTAGCTCAAGTGTATACTTGTTATAATTAGTCTTCTCAGTGTAGGAATGGCCTATAGAAACATTCCTTAATCTACGCTGCTCCTAACTACAAATGTGACTTGAGTATGCAGGAGGTCCTTCGGTCCTAGGATGTCCAGCATCAAAAGGCTGGGAAATACAAACTATTAACTGCTGCACAAGGCAATGTAGAATTCCGTGATATCATGAGTCATAGAGAAGCCTGAAAAAGATTTCCCCAAATTGAATCCCTTCTAAAGGTAAGGGGCTGAGGAGCTGAATAAGAAAAAATCTACTACCCCACCCCTTATCTTTATTCACATTCAGTTACCTATGGCCAGTTGTGGTCTCAGGCTGACCAGGAATTCACGATGTAGTCTCAGGGTGGCCTCAAACTCATGGCGATCCTCCTACCTCTGCCTCCCAAATGCTGGGATTAAAGGTGTTCTCCACCACGCCCGGCCTTTTATTAGTTCTATTTATCAGCTATTGTTAATCTCTGATGTTACCCATCAGCTGGCTGGGGATCCTTTTGCACAAACAGATAGAAATCATAGGTAGGGCTGGGTATGGTGACATATATCTGTAATCTCAACACCCTGGAGGTGAAGGCAGTAGATTCAGGACAATTTTGGCTCCATAGTGAATTTGAGGATAGCCTGGGCTACATGAGATGAGAGAGAGAAAAGAAAAGAAAGAAGATAGATTGGTTAATTGTGAGTAGGTGAGGATAAGTTTTTCCAGTGCTGGCAAGTAGACTTTGAGAACCTATGGTTTAGGCTCTTGACTCAAAACAGCACCAAACTGAGGCTAATGGTTCTAGGCACCGAGGTTGGTGTTATGCCCAGTTCTCGGCATCCCCAGTGACCACCAAGGAGAACCCAACACGTATGCAAGAGCAAGGAGCTTTATTTCAGGCTTAAGCTCGGTCTCTTGACTTCACCAACACAGTGGATCCGTACAAGAGCCCCGAGTAGTGGGAGGGTAGGGTTTTTATAGGGATTTGAACATAGAAGAAAGGGATGGGTACATGATTGGTTGATTTAAACAGTGTACTCTTCTGGTTGGTTTAGGAATTTGGCGGGCAAAGTTGGTGGGCTGGGGCTAGGGGAATTGAGTTTATCTTATGACTTCAGGAATGTATGGCATAGTCAGTTTCCAGTAACTGTTAAACCCACCCTTACCGGAGATCTTGCCGGGAAACAGAAACTTAGGCCTACTGAGGACTCTGAAGCCTGTCATGGCTTCTATCTGGTTCCTGAGTCCTTCAGTTGGAGGCTTCTTGCTTTGGGTTTTAGCCAGCAGTGGCCCAAGTATTTGGTAGCTATTTAATCCTTGACTTCCATTAGCGATGAGCAGCAGGTAGCAGGCAGCAAGCAGGCTATTGCCTTCTAGTGTTAGAGCTCTTGAACAGGCCTCCAGTGCTGGATCTCAGCACTGTGGCAACAGAGGTTATAGCTCTGGGGCCTCAAGCATCTGAGACCCTTTGCCCTTAAATCTTAGCAGCAACCTGGAATTATTCTAGAGACCAGGGCCTTTAGCTCAGCCCTTGTTGTCTGTGTTACCTCTAGTCCCCACAGCTTCTGCCCTGACCACTCTCCAGAGCTCTTCAGCGTCCCTCTCCTGGCTGTTGCCACTGTTGCTGCTGCTGCCACCACTGTGACAACTGCTAGTTCTTCTGCCATCCTATCTTTGTCTTTTCTTCAGGTTACTAGGTCAGAGCATTCTAAGGATAAAGCTCAGAAGTAGGTAAGAAAAGACCCCTGGAGAGAAGCCTTTTGTTGGGCCCTATGTTGTAACACCAGAAACTGTCTCCCAGCTGACTCAAAGTGAGCGGAACAGCTTGCTTATATAGCTAGAAAGGGGGTGTGCTGGTTTCTTTCCTCTCCAGTGTGACTAACTACCTGACAGAAACAAGGGAGGAAGGTTTTTGAGGATTTCAGTACTGAAGACATGGCCGAGTGGCTCTGTGGTGACAGGTGTGTATGCGCGAGAGAGACAGGCTTCTTCCCGCTGGCTGCGGACCAGAAAGCAGAGAATGGGACTGGAAGCAGGGCCAGGCTACAACTCGCAGCGCCCCACTCCCACCAGTGACCTACTTCCACAGCCAGGCCCCACCTCCTCAAGCTTCTATAAATTCCCCACGTAGTGCCTCCAGCTGGAGACCAGGTATTCAAACACACGAGCCATATCAGAACAGGGAGTGTGGCAAGGATATCTGCACCAATCTGTGGTTTCAGTAATCTACTGCGAATCTTAGAATGTAGCCTCCAAAGATATGGGGGAGGGGCACTACTCTAATGAATTTTGGTCAACCATGACGTAGGAAAGACTGAATGAGTTTCCTGGTCTTTCCATGGAAAAAAAATGTTACAAAATCATTGCCGTTAAGGAGGTTGTCAAGAATGTGTAGCTAGGTGCTGGGGCAATGGCTCAGTTGGTAAAGTGTTTCAGGCACAAGCAGGGGGGCTTAAGTTTGGATTCCCAGCAGCCATGTAAAAAGATGGGGCATGGTGGCACATGCCTGTAATTCCAGTCAGAAGATGGAGATGGGTAGAGCCCCTGGGGAAGCTGGCTAGCTAGGCTAGCTGCATTGGTGGTTTTTGGGTTCGGTGAAAGACCTTGTCTAATAAGGTGGAGAGCATTTGAGGGACACACCTGAAGTCTGCCTCTGGATGTTACATGCGTGTGTGCACATGAGCTATACACCTGCACACTATACACACAGACACACATAAAAAAAGAAAACAAACAGCCAAAACAACAATGAATGTGCAGCTAAGCCTGTGCAGTGGGGTGGGCCTGCAGTCCACTTGAGCCCAGGACTTGGAGGCCAGCTTGGACAACATAACTAAACCCTGTCTCATACTAAGATTGCATGATGTTTCGGGTATATAGTAATTCAAAAATTTGAACTTGAATGTAATTCTTTTCCTCATTATAAGTAAACATTTCCATTTGTACCGGTTTTTTCCTCCCGAGGTAGGGTTTCACTCTAGGCTAACTTAGAATTCACTCTGTATTCTCAGGGTGGCCTCGAACTCATGGTGATCCTTCTACCTCTGCCTCCCGAGTGCTGGGATTAAAGGCATGTACCATGCCTGGTTCATTTGTACCAATTTAATTTTTTTTAATATATATGTTCTTTTTCTTTTTTTTTTTTTTTTTGGGTTTTTCTTTTCTTTTTTTTTTTTTTGGTTTTTCGAGGTAGGGTTTCACTCTAGCCCAGGCTGACCTGGAATTCACTATGGAGTCTCAGGGTGGCCTCGAACTCACGGCGATCCTCCTACCTCTGCCTCCCGAGTGCTGGGATTAAAGGTGTGCGCCACCACGCTCGGCTTATATGTTCTTTTTCTTAAGGAGCTGTTTGAAATTCTATAAACTCTGGCCTCACAGAAATCTAGGTCTGTCTTGACTTGGTTGTGTTCTCCTGGCTACTATGGTGAGGACGGAGCTTGTGTTTCTTCTCCTAACTGTGGAGAAGATGGACACACCCGCAGAGCTTAAGTTGCTTGACAGTGGCTTTCCTAGTGACTGACAGACCAACAACCTGACTCCTTGGGTACTTAGTTCAGACATCTAGTCAAACCACTGACAATCTTATTCCAAAACCTCCCACTATGTTCTTGGCCTGAGCTGGGTTCTGGCTTGTACTTTGTCCAAGTGAGAGGGCCTGGTAAGCTAGATGGGAACAAGTTTGTGTTTCTGTTATTTGTCTGAATCTCAGATAATAGCAAGCCAGCTCTGTCCTCTCCTCCAGTGAAGAAAGGCAAGCCTGTGGTGGGAGCCCAGGGCTGAAGAACGATGGCAGTGATCCTGCCTCTGTGTTAGGATGAGTCTTGTTCAGTCCTTCAACAGACTCAGAATGGACCGGTGAGCCGGCTGTGTGTGAATATGCATGGGAACATGTCTTTTGTTACTTTTCAGCCAAGTGTATTTTTGGTCTGTCTCCCTGGAGACTCACAGAGAGTAGGGAGAGACCTTACCAAGGGTAGTGTGAGTTTGCCAGTTGTACTTCCTTTCCATCTCCCCAGATTAGTCATTCCAGGCTCCACCTGCACTGATTTTTCCAAGGTCACCAACCAACTTTTAAGTCGTTATGTTAACAGACTTCCTCTGCTGCCAAGTGTTCTTTTCAAATGTAAATCCGATCCACCCCCATGTAAAATCCTCTTGTGGCTCCTCACTGCTTTTGGATTCAGACTAAAACAATTGGATGCAATTCTAGTGTCATTCCTGTCAGCATGGAGATCCAGTGGCTCATGTTTCCTGACACTAGGCTGTTGCACATTGCATTAGTTGCTTTCTCCTGGCTGTGACAAATACTTGACAAGAAGAAATTTAAGGAAAGCTGGCCCAGAGGGATGGCTCAGCAGTTAGTACACTTGCTTGCAAAGCCTGCTGGCCTGGGTTCGATTCTTCAGTACCCACATAAAGTCAGATGCACAAAATGATGCATGTGTCTGGAGTTCCTTTACAGTGGCTATAAACCTTGGTAACACTCATTCTCTCTCTCTCTTTCCTTGCAAAAAAGAAGAAGAAATTTAAAGAAGGATGGGTTTCGCTGGGCATGGTGGCGCACACCTTTAATCCCAGCACTCGGGAGGCAGAGGTAGGAGGATTGCCGTGAGTTCAAGCCCAGCCTGAGACTACATAGTGAATTCCAGGCCAGCCTGGACTAGAGTGAGACCCTACTTCTGAAAACAAAACAAAACAAAAAAAAAAAAGAAGGAAGGGTTTATTTTGTTTTATTATTATTGCTTGTATGCCATGCACTTGCTTGCTGTGGGGTATGCTCACCTGCTGTGGCTGGAGTGAAATGCCAGGTGTCCCGCTGAATCATTCTTTTTACTTTTAAAAAATATATTTTATTAGTATTTATTTATTTGAGAGAGACAGAGACGGAGAGAGAATGGACACACCAGGGCCTCCAGCCACTGCAAACAAACTCCAGACACATGTGCCACCTTGTGTACCTGGCTTACGTAGGTCCTGGGGAATTGAACCTGGGTTCTTCAGCTTTGCAGGCAAGTGTCTTAACCACTAAGCCATCTCTCCAGCCTATCTTTTTTCTTTTTCTTTCTTTCTTTCTTTCTTTTTTTCAAGGTAGAGTCTCACTCTAGCCTGGGCTGACCTGGAATTCACTGTGTAGTCTCAGGGTGGCCTCGAACTCACAGTGATCCTCCTACCTGCCTCCCAAGTGCTGGGATTAAAGGTATGGGCCACCATACCTGGCTCATTTTTCTTTCTTACTATTTTTTAAATTTATTTGCAAGAGACGGGGGTGAGGAGGATGAGAATGGGTACACTAGAACCTCTTGCTACTGCAAACAAACTCCAGATGCATGCAACTGCATGCACCACTTTGTGCATCTGGCTTTACATGGGAACTGGGGAATGGATCCTGGGCCACCAGGCTTTGTAAGCAAGTGCCTTTAATCACTAAGCCATCTCCCCAGCCCCATGATCATTTTTTTCCACTTGAGCTAGAGTGTTTTACTGATCCTGGAACTTGCTATTTTTTTCATGAGCCCAGGTGATACTCTGGACAGGACAGGATTACAGACGCATGTAGCCACACCCCGCTCTTTATGTAGGTCCTGGGGATGGAACTGAAGGGTTTTCTCAGTCCGCCTCAGGTCCTCAGGCTTGCGCAGGCAGTACTCTCTCTCCAGCCCAGAGGGGTTTATTTTAATTCATAGTTTGAGGGTTTTGTCCATCAGGGTGAGGAAAGCATGGTGGCATTAGTATGAGGCAGTTAGTCACATTGTATCCAGTTGGGAAGCATAGAGGGATTAATACTGGCGCTTAGCTAACTTCCTTTTTCTTTTTAAATTCACTCCCAGACTTCAGCCCCTGGAATGGTGCCGACCATTTATGGTGGATCTTCCCACCTCATTAGCCCAGTCCAGAAAGTCCCTTATAGGCAGGCCCAGGGATTTGTCTTCTAGATGATTCTAGATTCTGTCAACTTGACAAACAACATTAAACATTCAAGTTGACCCGTTGTCAGCTTGACACCCAAGCATGTCATTTTCAAGCAGTAACCTTGCACTCCTTGTCCCCGTGGGCTCGTGGCCATCTCATAATGCAAAATGCATTCAGTCTGACTTCAAAAAGCCTCATAGTCTTCAACAGTTCCAAAGTTCCAACAGTTCAAAGTTTAAGGAACAAAACACTTCTGAGGCTCAGGAATCTCTTAATTATGAGCTCTTATAACATTAAACAGGAAGGAAGGAAAACAGAAAGAATAAATGAGAAGAAAAAAACCCAAGCGTGGTGGTTTGATTCAGGTGTTCCCCATAAACTTACATTTTTCTGAATTCTAGGTCCCCAGCTGGTAGTAATTTGGGAATTGGAGCCTCCTGGAGATGATGTATTGTTGAGGACAGGTTTATGAGTTCATGAGAGCCAGCATCCCTTGCCAGTGTTTGGCATAATCTCCTGCTGCTGTTGTCCACCTGATGTTGGCCAGGAGGTGACGTCCACCCTCTGAGTATGCCATTGTTTTCTCCTGCCTCATGGGCTTCCCCTCAAGCCAAAATAAACCTTTTTCTCCCATAAGCTGATCTTGATCAGATTTTTTTTTTTTTTTTTTTTTTTTTTTGCCAGCAACCTGAAGCTAACTGGGACAGAAAAATGGGCACTGAGAAATAAGGTTGTTGCTGCTAGAAACCTGACTGTGGCTTTGGTCATTTAGAACAGACTTGAAGGAGGAATGTGGAAGGATTTGAAACCTTGGCCTAAGAGACACCTTACGGTGATGGACTATTAGGTTTGGCTTATGAGGGTGAGAAAGAACTTTGTCAGGGCTGGACTAGGAGAAGTTTGTGTGAGAGGCTTACTGCGTTCTGCCTGCTGTCTCCTGAGAACTTGTGCAGGGTTGCATTGCATAGAAATGGACTGGTGTGAGCAGAATGATATGGCACAGAAAGAAATGAGATCTTTGGGCCAAAACTGCTGCCCATTCAGCTGCAATTGTTTAGGAGATTACAACTATTGAGATTGGGCCAGCTGATCTGCATTGGGACAATAGGAAGAATGCAGACTCTTGAAGGGGCCTGAATGCTGAACAAATGTTCCATTCTTCAACGTCTGCTTTATTCCTCTCCCCCTGGATTAGCAAATTGGTAGCCTACCTGGTACTATGGAGTATGACAAATTCAGGAAATGGAGGACAATTCAATTTGCAACACAGTTTTGTATTTTGGAAATGGCTATGGGCAATGTGAAGTAGATTTGTTGGACTACCTGCATGGAGACCCAATGGAGCCATGAGGATGAACTGTGGGTTGTAGTTAGAGACCCACTGGAGATGCCAGGACTATGAGATGGCTGCCAAGGAATGCTTCCAGCACTGGATAAAGGTTTCCTGGACTGTGAGTAGCCTAGCTGGAGGGGTGGAATTGGAACTCCAGGGACTTGTCACTGGTTAGAATTGGATTTGGTGACTTGTCACTGATTACTGTTGCCAGACTTGGAGCTACAGAGTCTAATGTTTGTCCTGTTTTTTATTCATTTATTTATTTTATTTGCTTGAGAGAGAGAGAAAGAGGCAGAGAGAGAATGGGTGTGCCAGGACCTCCAGCTGCTTCAAACGAACTCTAGATATGTGTGCCACCTTGTGCATCTGGCTTACGTCGGTCTTGGGGAATCGAACTTTGGTCCTTTGGCTTTGCAGGCAAGTGCCTTAACCACTAAGCCATTCCTCCAACCCATTTTCCTGTTTGTTTTAAATGTTGTATTGGTTGAATATTTGTCTGGTATACCCAGTACCATCTTTTGCAGTGTGAATATTTTTTTCTGTGCCATTATGGTTTTTTTTTTTTTCTGTATTACAATTCAGTTAAAATTCCTTGGATTATGGGGATGTTTGAACATCATTAGAATTGATAAAAAACTATGGGGACTTTTAAAGTTGGACTGACTGCATTTTAAATCATGGATGGTTATCAGTTTATGGGAGCTGGGGTGCAATGTGGTGGTTTGATTCAGGTATTCCCATAAACTTATGTGTCCTGAATGCTAAGACCCAAGCTCATGGCACTTTGGGAATGGGAGCCTTGTTGGAAGAGGTGTATTGTTGGGGGCAGACTTATGGGTGTTATAACCAGCTTCCCCTTGCCAGTGTTTAGCACAGTGTTCTGCTGCTGTTGTTCACCTGATGTTGGCCAGGCGGTGATGTCCACCCTCTGCTCTTGCCACGTTTTCCCCTGCTATCACGGAGCTTTCCTCTGGAGTCTATAAGCCAAAAGAAACTACTTTCCTCCCTTGTGCTACTTTTGGTTGGGTGCTTTCTGTCAGCATCAGGAAGCTTACTACAACAGACATCTTTCCTATTGTCCCAGTACACAGCAGGAGGTTTCTCTTTAATGGTGCTAATCTCTTTAACAACTTCAATTACAGCTAGTTTCTCTGTACTGTCTTGTCTGTACCTTGAAATTCACTCATACTCTCTTTCTCAATAAACCGCACATTTAAAAAAAAAATTATGGTATACTTGATTCTGTCTATTATTTATCATCTGTCTATCTGTGATGATTAAGTTCTTTTGTCAAATTGATCAGATTAGGAATCTACAGACATTCCTCTTGGTTGGGTCTCTGAGGTTTTGCTCCCAGGAAGGATTAACTGAAGGAGAAAGTCCTTCCTCCACAGTGAGCCCTTGCCCCAGAGTGGGCTGCCTTCCCAGAGGGGGGCTTTATGTAAGGAAGATCTGGGAGAAAAGATTCCCTTCCTCCCATGGGCTGCCAGTGTTGCTGGCTGCCTTCCAGCGTGGACTGAAGACCAGCATGGGCTGAAGACCAGGACACCTCCAGTCCTTCAGTGCTGGATTGGGACTGCTGAGGCATCCACCCTCATGGACTGAGCAGCTAGCTACTGGGTTCCTTGACTCTCAGGCCTGCAGACTATTGTTGGACTGCCATAAGCTAACCCAGTAAAGTCACTTTTTAATACAATTTATTCTCAGTTCTGTTCCTGTAGAGGACTCTGAGAAATACATTCTCTTTCTCTCCAGACCTGGATAAAAGTTGTAACCAGTAACCATGACACAGCTTGAATTCTATCCTTTCTCCCTCTCTCTCTTTAAGCAGAGGCACCACCACACCTGGCCTCTATCTTGTCTTAAAATTTCCTCTGACAAACAAATTAATCCATTAATTTGAATCCATCCTCACTCAAGTTCTCAGGACACAGAAAGAATATAGTCAGATTATTTGTCAGAATATATATGAATGACTCTAGTTCAGTTCCCAGGAGTGTCCTTATTCTCCTCAGAAACCTCATATACCAGGTCTCCACTGCCTGCATTTCTTTCAGCTTTCTGATCTTCCAAACTCCCCACTACACTTTTCTTATAGCATTCTGGTTATTTTCTAGCCTAAAGTTCCAAACTCTTCCACATTCCTCCTGCAAACCAATTTCAAAATCTTGAGAACCATGTATGTTTATCAGAGCAATGCCCTGACTTCTTGGTCTCTATTTTCAGTGTTACTTGTCTGTTGCTGTGGCAGAATACCTGACAAGAAGCCACTTAAAGAAGAAAGAGTTTATTTGGCTTACACACTGAGGTTATAATCCATGGGGGGGCCATTAGCCTGAGGCAGCTGGTCACGTTGCAGCCACAGTGAGGAAGTAGACAGTACGTGTTTAGCTTACATTCTCCTTTTTATCAAGCATGAGACCCCAGCCCATGGAATGGTACTGCCAACCTTTAGGGTGAGTCTTCCCACCTCTCCTAATGAAGTCTAGAGACTCACAGATATGCCCAGAGGTTTGTCTTCTAGGTCATTCTAGATCCTGTGAAGTTGACAGTCAATATTAACTATCTATGTAGTTCTTTCAATCACTGTTTTATGTATACATACTGTGTGCCAGATCTTGTTTTGATATTAGAGATACAACATCAAAACAAACAGGCAGCATCCTTGCCATTCTGTAACTCACTTTCTACTGATAATGTATATGGTGGTTTGAACAAAATGACCCCCATAGCCTCATGTGTTTTGGATACTTGGTTCCCAGCTGATGGCAGTTTGGGAGGTGGAGTCTTGCTGGAGGAGGTGTGTTGCTGGGAGCATGCTTTGGGGTGTTATAGTCCAGCTTACCCCCTGCCAGAGCTCAGCTCACTCTCTTACTGCTTTCTGCCAGCAGCTATGGCAAAATTGTGATGCCCAGCCTCTGATCGGCCATGCTTTCCTGCCATGATGAAACTCCCCCTCGAGACTATGAGCTGAAATAAACTCTTTCCTCCCATAAGCTGCTTTTGGTCAGTGTTTTTCCGAACTGCAAGAAGGTACCTACACCAGTGTTTGTTTGTTCTGCCCCTTATTTTTTCCTTTTTCCCTTTTTTTTTTTTTTTTTGAGGTAGGGGGTCACTCTAGCTCAGGCTGACCTGGAATTCACTATGCAATCTCAGCGTGGACTTGAACTCATAGCAGTCCTCCTAACTCTGCCTCCCAAATTGTTTGCTTACACTATTAAGTTACTTAAAAAATATATATAATAAAAGTTTCTGGTATGAGCATTATTAGCTGGGTGTGGTGGCTCACACCTTTAATCCCAGCACTTGGGAGGCAGAAGTTGGAGGATCACTGTGAGTTCGAGGCCAGCTGGAGACTACATAGTGAATTCCAGGTCAGCCTGAGCTAGAGTGAGATTCTACCTCAAAAATAAAAAAAAAATAAAAATAACTATAATAAAGGTCTGGAGAGATTGCTTAGTGGTTAAGGCACTTGCCTGCAAAGCCAAAGGACCCAGATACAATTCTCTAGGACCCATGTAAGCCTGATGCACATGGTGGTGCATGCCTCTGGAGTTCCTCCCCCTCTCTCGCTCTCTGCCTCTTTCTCACTCTCAAATAAATAAATAGATAAAATGTTTAAAAAATAATAAAAAGTTTCTGGGGCTGGGTATGATGGTGTGTGCCTTTAATCCCATCACTTGAGAGGCAGAGGTAGGAGGATCACTATATGTTCAAGGTCAGCCTCAGACTACATAGTGAATTCCAGGTCAGCCTGGGCTAGAGCACAACTCTACCTCGAAAAACCAAAAAAACAAAATGCTGAGCTTGATGGGGCTGGAGAGAAGGCTCAGCAGTTAAAGGCACTTTGCTTGCAAAGCCCAATGATCCTGGTTCGATTCCGCAGTACGCACATAAAGCCAGATGCATGAAGTCATGTTCATTTGCATGGCAGGAGGCCCTGATGCAACCATTTTCTCTCTCTCAAGTAAATTAAAAAAAAAAAATTTTTTTTTTTTTTTAATTTCCTGTGCTTAGGATGTAGCTCAGTTGGCTGACTGCTTGTCTAACATGCACAAAATCCTGGGTCTCATCCCTAGCACTGCATATACTCAGTTTAGTGGGATACTCCTGTAATCCCAGCACTCAGGAGGTAGAGGCAAAGGTTCAAAGTCATCCTTAAGTACATAGCAAGTTTAAGGCCAGCCTGGACTACATTAAATCCTGTCTCAAACATACTCATTTTGGGGCTGGAGAGATACCTGAGCAGTTAAGGCACTTGCCTACAAAGCCTAATGACCTGGGCTCGATTCCATAGTACCCACGTAAAGCCAGATGCACAAAGTGGTGCATGCATCTGGAGTTCATTTGCAGAGGCCAGAGGCCCCTGGCATACCCATTATGTCTCTCTCTGCTTGTAAATAAATAAATGAAAATTAAAAATAAATAATCGCCAGGTGTGGCCGCCCATGCCTTTAATCCCAGCACTCAGGAGGCAGAGGTGAAGGACTCAGGAAGCCGTAATAAGCCTCAGAATCATCAATAGGCCTAAGTTTCTGCTTCCGGCAAGGTGAGTTTCCTGATAAGGGGGAATAGACTGTCTGCACCATGCGTTCCTGTGGTCGTAGATAAGTTTGCTTAAAATAAGTTTGCTTAAAGTTCCTCAAATACACATAGCCAGTCACAATAAAGGTTACCTAATCTGCTTGGAATCCCCCTAGCCCCCTGCCCACCAGTTTTGCCCACCAGAATCCTAAGCCTATCAGAAAAATACAAGTGCAGTTACTGCTTAAATCAACCAATCATGTAACCATTCTCCTACTTCTTTGTTCAAATCCCTATTAAAAAAAACCTGCCCCCTGCTGCTCAGGGCTCTTGTACGGGTCCACTGCCTTGCTGAAGTCAAGAGTGCCAATTTAAGCCTGAAATAAAGTTCTTCGCTGTTGCATACGTGTCTGGCTCTCTTGTTGGTCTTTGGGGACTCCGCAATCTGGGCATAACAGAGGTAGGAGGATTGTCATGAGTTTGAGGCCACCAAGAGTACATAGTGAATTCCAGGTCAGCCTGGGCTAGAGCAAGACCCTACCTCAAAAAAAAAAAAAAAAAATTTAGGGACTGGGGAGACAGCTCAATGATTGAAGGTCCACAAACCTGCCCACTGGAGTTCAGCTCCCCAGTACCCACATAGAGCCAGGAGCAAAAAGTCCATGATCTGTCTAATCCCAGCACAACAACAATAGGAGCAGAGTCTGAGGAATCCTGAAGCCCAAGGGTTCCAGCTAGTCTGGCTTTCCCAGTGTCAAAAAGAACAAGATAGGCCCCATCTCAAACAAGGTGGAAGGGCAGAACCAACACCCCAAGGATGTCCTCTAACCTCCACATGTGCACTGTGTCACATGCATGCCCATACACATGTACACATCATAATATGCACACATTAAAAATATGTTCAGTTCTAAGGTGTGGATATTAACATATCCACCAACTCAATTTTCATATGAAGAAACTGAACCTCCAAGAGGTTAAGTAACTGGCCCAAGGTCACACAGTTGTTACACTGAGGCCTGTGCTCCTTGTTTTCTTCCTTGTTCTTGAGGTAGTGTCTCACTCTAACCCCAGGCTGACCTGGAGCTCACTCTGTAGTTCTAGGCTGGCCTCAAACTCACGGCAAGCCTTCCACCTCTGCCTCCTGAGTGCTGAGATTAAACACATGCACAGCCCTGTGCTCTTACCTAGGTATTTTCTAGAGATCAAGGCCACGTTCTCTGCTGAGGAGAGAGAGGAGCTTGGCACAGAGGGTGAACTGATAGGAGCATATTTAGGCTGATGGGAACATTAATAATAAAACAGAGCCAGATGTGGTGACACACACCTTTAATCCCAGCACTCGGGAGGCAGACGTAGGAGGATTGCTGTGAGTTTGAGGCCAGCCTGAGACTACATAGTGAATTCTAGGTCAGCCTGGGCTAGAGTGAGACTCTACCTAGAAAAACCAAATAAACAAAAACAAAAACAAACAAACAAACAAACAAAAAACCCAGTAGTTATTGGGCTGGAGAGATGGCTCTGCAAATAAGAGCATTTCTGTTGCAAGCACAAGGGTCTGAGCGGCCCTGAGACCACCTGAGTTCAATTCCCCATCACCCATGTAAAGAGCTGGGCATGACCACACACGCCTATAACTCCAGTCCTGAGGGGAACAGGGACTGAAGAATTGTGGGAACTCACTAAAACCGTATCTCCTCATTCAGAGAGCCACTTTGCCTCAAGGAAATATGAGAACAATAGAGGAAGGACACCTGGTGTCCTCCTCTGGCCTCTGCACACCTGCACACACACGAACACACACACACACACACACACACACACCTCGCTACACATACTACAAGCAACAACAACAACAACAACAACAAATATACAGAATTGAGGAACCAAAGCTTAAGCTGTTAGGAAGACTTAAAAGTAGCCCCTGAGCACGTCCAGCAGAGAGGGGCAATTCCCAGCTGCACTGTAGAAACTTCTGGTCAGAGACATCATTTGTATGGAATGTGTTGGGGAGCACTTGATGTCCCCAGGCACCGTGGTAGGCACTGAGGACACAGTTTTGAATGAAGCAGGTCCCACAAGGAGAATTCCACAAAAAGAAACATCAGAAAGAGTCACATTTTCTTTTTTTGTCTCCAAAGGTAAATGCTGATTTTACCATCAGGCACGACACAACAGTGCCCCTGCCTACGTTCCTTTCGGCAAGCTTCCTATGAAACTGGTGTGCCAGGCACCATGTGCAGAGGCTGTGGCCCACAGATGAAGAGGATGAGTCTTCTCTCCTTAAGCATCCAGTGTGGGAGAAGGACAGGTAGGCAAGGAATAGAGGAATAGAACTGATAGGAAGTATACACATTCTAGACGTGGCTTACAAGATAGAGGCTGGGTAGTCCAGAGGCCCTCTGCAGGCTGGAAAGGCCAAGATTGCAGAAGCTGCTCAGTCCATGAGGCTCAAGACCTCAGCAATCACAATTGGGTGCTGAAGGCCTGGAGGGTTCCTGGGGGGTCGCTGGTCTTCAGTCCATGTTAGAAGGCTGAAAAAGATGGGGTGTGGTGTCAGCAAAGGACAGCAGCAGTGGCAGCAACAGTAGGCACAGCGAGAAGCAAAGGCAAGCAAGCAACACGCTTTGCCCTGGGACGGCTTTCTGTCTGGGCAGCCCTCAGGAAGGTGCCACCCATTCTAAGAGAGAATCTTCCCCCACCAGCTAATCCTTTCTGAAAGTGCTTTTACAAGCCAGCTCGGAGGTGTGTGTAGTAGTTAATTCCAAATCTCATCAAGTCGACAAGATTAACTACCACAGTGGGTAATTATGTTACCAGTGACTCCAGCTACCACTGAGTTGTGAAAAAATTTCCGTGAAATCAGAGAAAAGTGAGAGTGTCTTGATAGTGTTTAATGAAAGAGAGGACATCTCAGTGTGATCTGAGGGAAGTTAGGAGATTTCCAGGTAGAAGTGGGGAGGAAAGTCATGTAGGGAGAAATAGTTTGCAGACAGGATGACTGTTGCAGTCAGGTTTACATTGCTGGCAGAAAACAACTGACCCAAAGCAGCTTGTTGGAGGACTTCAGGGGAAGCTCCATGATGGCAGGGAAATATGATGGCATGAGCAGAGGGTGGACATCACCTTCTGGGCTACATAGGATGGACGACAGCAATAGGAGAGTGTGCTGAACACTAGCAAGGGGCAGCTGGCTATAATACCCATAAGCCCGCCCCCAACAATATATTACCTCCGAGATGCTCCAATTTCCAAATTGCCACCAGCTGGGGACCTAGCATTTAGAACACATACGGTTATGGGGAACACCTAAATCAAGCCACCACGTTCTGCCCCTAACCTCCATAAACTGATAACCATGCATATTGCAAAATGCAATGCATTCAGTCCAACTTTAAAATGCTCATAGTTTTTAGCCATCCCAATGATGTTCAAATATCCCCATAGGCCAAGGTCTTTTAACTGAGCCATAATACTAAAAAACAAAAAAAAAAAAAAGAAAATAATAATAGCACAGAATAAACATTCACACTGCAAAAGATGGCACTGGGCATAGCAAAGAAATAGTCAACAAATACAAGATTAAAAATTTTTTTGTTTATTTTTATTTATTTGAGAGCAACAGAGAAAGAGAAGGAGGCAGAGAGATAGATAGATAGAGAGAGAGAGAGAGAGAGAGAGAATGGGCGTGCCAGGGCCTCCAGCCACTGCAAACAAACTCCAGACACGTGCGGCCCCCTTGTGCATCTGGCTAACGTGGGTCCTGGGGAATCTAGCCTTGAACCAGGGTCCTTAGGCTTCACAGGCAAGCGCTTAACTGCTAAGCCATCTCTCCAGCCCAATCAATACAAGATTTAAAACAAACAGGGCAAACATCAAACTCTGTAGCTCCAAGTATGACAACTCTAATCAGTGACTGATCTGTAAGCCTGATAATTCTTTCTTTTTTTTTTTTCCTGAGATAGGGTCTCACTCTGGCCCAGGCTGACCTGGAATTCACTATGTAGTCCAATAATTCTAACCAGTGACAAGTTTCTGGAGTTCCAATTCCACCCTTTTAGCTAGGCTACTCACAGTCCCAGGAAACTTCATCTAGTACTGACAGCTCTCCTCAGCAGTCATCCCATAATTCTGGCATCTCCATTGGGTCTCCACTGTAATCCACGGTTCATGCTAATGGCTGCACTGGGCTCCATGCAGATAATTCAACAAGCCTGCTTCACACTACCCATGGCCATTTCCAAACTACAAAACCATGTTTCAAATTCAATGGCCCTCTGTTTCCTGCATTTGTTATACTCCATAGTACTAGATGGGCTGCCAATTTGTTAATCCAGGGGAAATAAAGCAGACTTTGAAGAACAGGGCATTCCTTTAGCATTCAGGTCCCTTCAAAAGAGTCTGAATTGTTCCTCTTGTCTGAGTGCTGATCAGCTGGCCTAATCTCAAAGGTTGTAATCTCTCAAACAATTGCATCTGAAAGGGCAGAAGTTTCAGCCCAATGATTTACTTTTTTTTTCCTGTGCTATATCCCTCTGCTCACACCAGTCCATTCCTACACAATGCATCCCTGCACAAGTTCTCAGGACATGGGCATTAACAGCAAGCCTCTCACATAAACTGCTTCTAGCCCAGTCCAAGCAAAGCTCTTTCTGCCCCTCATAAACTAAACCTCACAGTTCATAGTTCTTGCTGCATTCAGATCTTTCAACTCTGACCGGAATAGTCCATCAAGCTGTACTTACAGCACTGTAAGGTGTCTCTTAAGCCAAGATTCAAACTCATCCACATCCCTCCTGCAGAACAGTTCTAAAAGGCCAAAGCCACAGAATCAGTTTTCTAGCAATACAACCCCACTCTCCGTACCAATTTTCTGTTGCAGTCAGGTTCATGTTGCTGGAAGAAGACACCAGACCAAAGGCAACTTGTTGGAGGAAAGAGTTTATTTTGGCTTGCAAACTTGAGAGGAAGCTCCATGATGGCTGGGAAATACAATGGCATGAACAGAGGGTGGACATCATCTCCTGGCCAACATCAGGTGGACAACAGTAACAGGAGAGTGTGCCAAACACTGGCAAAGGGAAGCTGGCTACAACATGCATAAGCCTGCCCCCAATAATTTTTTACCTCCCGGATGCTCCAGTTCCCAAATTGGCACTAGCTAGGGCTCCAGCATTCAACATATATATATTTATGGGGGCCACCTGAATCAAAACACCACAATGACCAAGTTACGAGGCTGTGTAATTTTGAAATTCAGGCGATACATGAATAACCAGGCAGCCTCAGGCAAGGATAAGGGTGGGGGTGGAGCCCACAGGGATTCATGATTGTTATAAATAAGGACTGAGGTTTATGTTGGTATCAGTTTAAATGACGGGGTTGGTGGATGAGTAGGTCATCTCTGTTTCTCAGTCTCAAATCAATCAAATGCCCACCATAGTTTCCCCATTGTGTGTTTAAGTTAAGATATCAAACAGGGGTGAAGTATACTTGGAGAATGGGGATGTATACTGGTACAACTATGAAAGGCAAGTTTCATACCATTTAACTTTTAGAAGTTAATTATCAGTTTAATTATAATTAATTACCTTTTGTTGAAATATACTTGATTCTGAGTGTTCACTACATCATTGTTTTTCTTTAAATTTGATTCATTTCTTTCTTTTTCTTTTTTTTTTTAAAGAAAAGTAAAAATCAAACTTTATTGTTGCTTTTTGCAGTTTTGGTAGCATTTTAAACACAGCTTCGATCTTCAGAATACCCTGGATTCAGTAGAAAAAAGCCTTTTTTTTCTCTCTAGCTCAGGCTGAGCTGGAATTCACTCTGTATTTATTTATTTATATTAGAATGCCAGAGTTTTGGCTTAGCACATGATTACCCAGTTAAAATCCATCTCCCAGATTCCTTCCTGTGTAGCTTAACCAATGTAAACTAAGTTCTGTCCAATGACTTGTGAGTAGAAGTAGGGCAGTCTTTCATTCCTCCTATTCTCTTCCCACTGGCTGGAATGAGATATAATACTGAAGCTGCACGGGCATCCTACACCGTGGCATGGAAGCCATAGGTTGAGGATGGCACAGCAACAGGACAGGAGGAACGACATTGCTGTCACCACGAAGCAGCCCAGAACTATGACACTCAAACCATATGTTGCACATTGATAAACTTCTCAATCGTTTAACACACACACCACTGAAGGTGACAGCATCAGGTTTCTACTTTGAAATGGTCCCACTGTTGTATGGAGGGTAAAAGCAGTAAGATCAGGGCAGCCACCTCTGAGGAAGATGGCATCTGGGACCCACAAAGTAGCAATGAAGCTAGGACCAGCCCCCGTGAGGAAATACCTTCTGCATGAGGTAGTGGGAAGAACCTGGACTTTTAGCCTCAGAAAGAGACCTAAGTTCTCCTAGATCCACTACTTTTTTGTTGTTTGTTTGTTTTAAGACAGGGTCTCACTCTAGCTCAGGCTGACCCAGAACTCTCTCTGTAGCCCCAGGCTGCTCTTGAGCTCACTGCAATCCTCCTACCTCAGCCTCCCAAGTGCCGGGACTAAAGGCTTGAGCCACCACACCAGGCTCTTTTTTTTTTTTAACTTTAAATTATTTATTTATTTGTATGGTGTATTTGTATGTGTGTGAGATACTTGTACCCCATGAAACACACTTGAAGGCCAGAGGAAGACAGCGGGTGTCCTCCTGTATCACATTTCTGTCTTGTTTCCCTGAGACAGAGTCTCCCAATGAAGCTGAAGTTGCCAGTTTTTAGTCAGACTAGCTGAGCAGCAAGTCTCCTGTCTCCACCTCCCTCAGCACTGGGGTTACAGGCATGTGTTGTCCTGCCTAGTTTTTTATGTGGATGTTAGGGAATAAACTCAGGTCTTCATGCTTGTACAGCAAGCACTCTTACCTACTGAGCCATCTCCCCGGCGTTTTGTTCTTTCTTTTTATCCCCAAGGCAGAGTCTTGCTCTAGCCCAGGCTAACCCAGAGTCATGTATGTAGTCTCAGGGTGGCCTCAAGATCACAGTGATCCTCCTGCTTCTGCCTCCGCAGTGCTGGGTAATCCCAGCATGTGCCACCATGCCCAGCTGAACATATCTTTCTTTTTAATCTGAGAGAGAGCTGGAGATAAAGGAGATAGAGATAAAGACGCAGGCAGAGAGAGAGGAAGTCCGCTGCAAATGAACTCCACTGTGTGCACCACTTTGCGCGTCTGGCTGTACATGGGTACTGAGGAATCAAACCCAGGTTATCAAGCTTTGCAAGCAAGTGCCCTAAACTGCTGAGCCATCTCTTCAGCCCCTCCCCAGAATTTTTCATTTCATTTATTTATTTATTTGAGAGAAAGAGGGAGAGAGAGAGGGAGAGTGTGTGTGTGTTCAAGGGCTTCCAGCCACTCCAAATGAACTCTAGATGCATGTGCCACCTTGTACATCTGGCTTATCTGGGTACTGGGTAATCAAACCTGGGTCCTTAGGCTTCATAGGCAAGCCCCTTAACTGCTAAGCCATCTCTCCAGCCCCTCCGTAGCATATATATATATATGAATTTATTAGAGAGAAAGAGAGCTCCAGGCCTTCCTGCCTCTGCAAACAAACTTTAGACCCATTGACCACTTTGGCCATCTGACTCCATGTGGGTTCTGGGGACTTGAACCTGGGTCATCAGGCTTTGTAAGCAAGCTCCTTTACCTGCTGAGCCATCTCTCCAGCCTTCCTCCTCAGCATTTCTTTTTAAAACATATTTTATTTATTTATTTATGTATTTATTGGAGAGAGATTGGAGTGGGGGAGAGAAAGAGGCAGATAGAGAGAATGGGTGCACCAGGCCCTCCAGCCATTGCAAATGAACTCTAGACACATGCACCACCCTGTGTATCTGGCTTACATGGGTCCTGGAGCATTGAACCTGGGGCCTTAGACTTCACAGGTAAGCACCTTAACTGCTAAGCCATCTCTCCAGCCCCCTCCTCAGCATTTCTAAGTCTCATTTTTATAAAGCCAAATTTTATAAGACTTTTTTTGTGGAGTGTAATAATTTTAATCATTTCAGGATGGCCTTCAAATTTGAACTGCAAATGCTGGCTCTTGGCTGTGACTCCAGCCTATTGACTTACTGTATGAGTGATTTTTGTATCACTGTGACCAAAACACCTGACCAAAGCAATTCAAGGGAGGAAAAGTTGATTTTGGCTCATAGTTTTATACTATGCCCTTCTATCACAGTGGGAATAGAGAGGCAAGGTGGGGCAGTTTGGTTGGAGTGGGCAGTGAGGGGTCCTCACATTGTAGCAGACCAGGAGTAGATAGGCTAGAACCAGGGGCCAGGCTAGCACCATCAAATACTCACCTCTAATGACCTACTTCTGCCACGTGGGCTTCACCTTCTAAAGGTTCTACAGTCTTCCAAATAGAGATACACACACTCAAAACCTGAGTCTGTGGGGGACAGTTTAGATTCAAACCATAATACCTATTCTAGATATTTTGGATTTAACAGCCTTCATAATTACATGAGCCATTTCCTGACAGTAACTCTGTGTGTGTCTGTGTGTGTCTGTGTGTGTGCGCACATGTGCATGCTACTGGATCTGTTTCTCTGTAGAGCCCTGACTAATACAGGGAGATAGCTTTCTATTGATCATTAATATGCATAGAGCAAACCTTGCAAACATGAAAGGCCTTGCTCAATGGCATTTCAGCACCTTCAATTAAGCATCTTCCATCATAAGAAGATATTAAACATTGGAAATCTTTTGAAGACAGCAGAGGCAGAGTGTGTTGTTCAAAATCCCTATCCCTCCCCGCCATAAAAACCAAATATAATGATTAGATAGCAAAACTAAAACTCTACCAAGAATATTCGCAACAAAATTAGGTGACAAGGTATCCCCAGGAACCCTAAATACAAGGAAAGACCAGCAGACTTTCATGGTGTCGGTTGTTTGTGTACAAGAAAGCAGAGGAGCCGGGCATAGTGGTGCGTGTCTCTAATCCCAGCACTGGGGAGGCAGAGGTTGGAGGATCGCTGTGAGTTCGAGACCAGCCTAAGAATACATAGTGAATTCCAGGTTAACCTGGGCTAGAGTGAGACCCTGCCTCAAAAAACAAAAAACAAAACAAAGAAAGCAGAGGAAAGCAGTGGAGCTTCAATAAAGCAAAGAGCAGAAGAACGTCAAGGTGACAGGCAGTTTTGTTCGTGGGTCAAGTTGAGAAAGCAGCAGAAGTTGGCTGGGTGGGGGCTGGCGAGATGGCTTAGTAGTTAAGGCCCTTGCCTGCAAAGCCTAAGGAACTGGGTTTGACTCCCCAGTACCCATGTAAGCCAGATGCACAAGGGGGTGTGTAGATCTGGAGTTCGTTTGCAGTGGCCATAGAGGCCCTGGAGCGCCCAGTCTCTCTTTATCTGCTTCTTTCACTCTCTCCCTCTCTCAAATAAATAAAATTTAAAAATATTAATAAAAAAGAAATTGGGTGGGGTACTTTAGAAGTGGGTAGTATACCCAGCCCACAATAAGACCTCAAGAATAGAGTACCCTAGCTCTTGTCACCTTCCAGTGCCAACCATTAAGTCTTTTTTCCAAGACAGGGTCTCACACAAAAAGAAACAGAGGAAGCTGGGCATGGTGGCACACACCTTTAATCCCAGCACTCGGGAGGCAGAGGTAGGAGGATTGCCATGAGTTCGAGGCCACCCTGAGACTATATAGTGAATTCCAGGTCAACCTGGGCTATAGTGAGACCCTACCTTGAAAGCAAAACAACAACAAAAAAAAAAAATAGAGGAAGAGAATCAAAGTTAAACATGACAGGGACACCAAAGACAAGGGCAAGATAAAACCCAGAAGCAAATGAGGAGGAAAGCAGAGCCAAGAAACCCCAGAAGGCAAGCAGGGCACAGTGGTGGCACACACCTTTAGTCCCAGCACTCTGCTGGTTGGGGTAGGAGGGTCATTGTGAGTTCAAGGCCAGTCTGGGGGAACAGAGTGAGAACCACGTTAGCTTGGGCTAGAGTGAGACCTTGTCTCAAAAAAAAAAAAAAAAATCTCAGCATATTGTCATTTTCTTTCTTTTTAAAAAATTATTATTATTATTTATTTATTTAAGAGAGAGAGAGAGAGAGAGAGAGAGAGAGAGAGAATGGGCACACCAGGGCATCCAGCCACTGCAAACAAACTCCGGATGCATATGCCATGTGCACCTGGCTTACATGGGTCCTGGGGAATTGAACCTGGGTCGTTTGGCTTTGCAAGGCAAGTGCTTTAACTGTTAAGCCATCTCTCCAACCCCATCACTTTGTTTCTTTAACTTCTGCATACAAATAACAGGAGAAGGCACTCTGTGCAATTAGAACTACCCAGAAATGTATGGGGTGCTCTCTGATACTTCAGGACAATTCATTTCACATAAAAATAAACAACAAAAATTGGGTGTGGCTGGGTGTGGTGGTGTATGCCTTTACTCCCAGCATTTGGGAGGTAGAGATAGGAGGATCACTATGAGTTTGAGGCCAGCCACTACATAGTGAATACCAGAGGTCAGCTTGGGCTAGAATGAGACCCCTACCTAGAAAAAACAAAAACAACAACTGGGTGTGGTGGTACATACCTATAATCCTAGCACTCTGGAGGGCAAAGTAAAAGTATTAGGCATTCAAGACCAGCCTGAGCTTCATAAGACCCTGTCTCAAAAAAAAAAAAAAAAAAAGCAAAAAGACCACCGAGGAGACTCAATTACATATAGAGTTATTATCAAGAATAAGCTGAACAATGGCACCCACAGGTACAGAGAGCAGGCTGAAAAAATGTGGTCAGCACAGCTGAAAACTAACCATAGGGCTGGAGAGATGGCTCAGCAGTTAAGGCGCTTGCCTGTGAAGCCTAAGAACTCATGTTCCAATCTCTAGGTCCCATGTAAGCCAGACACACAGTGATGCGAGTGTGCAATGTTGCACAGGTGCACAAAAGGGCTCATGGGTCTGGGGTTTGTTCGTAGTGGCTAGAGGATCTGGTGTGCCTATTCTCTCTCTCTCTGCCTCATTCTCTCTCTCTCTCTCAAAATAATAATAATGATCATGATTAAAAAAAAAACTAACCATAGCATTGAAATGAGGATAAGAGGCCTTCAGCAAAAATACAAAACATGAAAGAACAACGAAGTTAGAGTGAATAAAACTAAAATGCAATGGCAGAAACCAGAGAAGAATTAGAAAACTGAGTTTCAAAGGGAAGGTTAAATTGGAAGAGTGAATTAACACAGCAGATAATGCTGTAAGAGAAATGGAAGATAAAAGGTGAAAAACATCAAAAACTGAAATGAAGCTAAGAGTGATGCTATATATTGGTAATCCTAGCACTTGGTAGGCTGATACAGGAGGAATCACAAGTTTGAGGTCAGCCTGGACCCTGACTCAAAAACATGGAAATTACATTTTAAAAATGGTCTCATTTATTTATTTGCAAGCAGAGAGATAGATAGAGACAGAGAAAGAAAATGGCCACACCAGGGACTCCACCCATTGCAAACAAACTCCAGATGCATGTGCCACTTTGTGCATCTGGCTTTACGTGGGTACTGGGGAATTGAACTCAGGTTATTAGCTTTTGCAAGAAAGCATCTTAACTGCTGAGCCATCTCTCCAGCCCAAAATTGCATTTTTGAATAGATGAGTCCAAGAAAGAGAAAATTACAAAATTGAATCTAGGCAAGTGAGACCATCAAACAGTAAGTAGAAATCAAGGCAAGGGGACATCCTTTGGGAGGCTCATCTGGGGAGGAACTGGGTCCTCGGACTAGCCAGCAGTAAGGACCTGAGGCTTCCTGCCCACAGTTACACAGAGGAACGTGGACGTGGTCCTCCAGTGCAGCCAAGTCTTCATCACAACCTTCATTGTAAGTGGACAAGATTCCCTGACCAGAATGATCAGCTAAGCCACTCTGAAATCCCTGGTCTTAGAAGCTGTTCAATAAAAACAATGTCAATCAGTTTAAGCCATTAAGTTTTGGAATGATTTTAAAAACTTTTTATTGATAATTTTTATATATGTATTTCAAAATATATTTAATTAATTAATTTATTTATTTATTAGAGACAGAAGGAGTGAGCATGCCAGGGCTTCCAGCCACTGCAAACGAACTCCAGAAGCATGTGCCTGGTGCATCTGGCCTACGTAGGTCCTGGGTAATCGAACCAGGGTCCTTTGGCTTTGCGGGCAAATGCCTTAACCGCTAAGTCCTTTATATATGTATTTTGATAAACCCATCCCATTTTTAATTTTAATTTCCTCCCATCACCTCCTCTTGTCTCTCTCCTGCTCCCTTTCCATTGAGCCCTTTCTTCCCAACTAGTCTGTCTTCTATTTTGTTGTCCCTTTTATCCGTGTGTGTGTGTGTGTGTGTGTGTGTGTGTGTGTGTGTGAGAGAGAGAGAGAGAGAGAGAGAGAGAGAGAGAGAGACCCTTTGAGTTTAATTTGGTTGTCTGCATGAGCGTGGGTGGGGGATTATTTACCAGAGCACGTGCAGCTTGCCAATGGCCGCACCAATGAAGAAAATGTCTCATCTCCCACCCCAGCAACTATTAACTGACATGAACTCCTCAAGGAAAGATGGGGCCTTCATGCCCTCCTCCATCATACATGATGGGATGTTGATGGGTCCCATATTGTCCAGGTCCTGTGCAGGTAACAACACGGACTGACTTTTTATGCAGCAATAAATAATTAATATAATTGACACCAGAGTAGCTTCTTGTGGGAAGCTATTTGGAATATTTTTGCTAAGCATATGGCTTATGGTGACTCTGTGTACATTTCTGTGGGGGTATAAACCTAGGAATGAAAATGCTGGGTCGTAGGATATCTATCTATCTATCTAATATATATATATTCAGCTTTAGTGAACATTGCAAAAGAGTGTCCCCAGTGCTTGTATCAGTTTACACCCCTCTTACCAACAGTGAAAGAATTTTTATTGTTCATATTCTCACCAACACTTGCTATTCTCTTAAATATTTTATTTGTATTTATTTGGCAGAGAAAGGGGAGGGGAGAGACAGAGAATGGGCACACCAGTGCCTCCAGCCACTGCAAATGAACTCCAGGTGCATGCACCACCTTTTGCATCTGGCTTTACATGGTTATTGGAGAATCGAACCTGAGTCCTTTGGCTTTTGCTTAACGGCTAAGCCATCTCTCCAGCCTGACACTTGCAATTTTCTATCCTTTTTATTCCCATCATTTTAACGAGTCATAGTGGAACCTCATTGCAGTTGTAGTTTACATTTTCTGGAAGTTTAAGTAGGTTTATTCCCTTTTCAAAAGCTTAATGGCCATTTAGATATTTCCATTTATAAATAAATTTAATTCAGGGCTGGAGAGATGGCTTAGTAGTTAAGGCATTTGCCTGCAAAGCCAAAGGATCCCAGTTCAACTCTCCAGGACCCTCATAAGCCAGATGCACAAGGGGCGCATTCATCTGGAGTTTGTTTGCAGTGGCTGGAGGTCCTGGGGTGCTCAATCTCTCTCTCTCAAATAAATATATAAATAAAATATATTTTAAAAAGAAATTTAATTCAATCAAGTCCTTTACCCATTGTAAAAGTTGAGTGATGCTTTGACTGATGTATTCTTTTATAATTCTGAAATCCTGTTTTGTATCCCAGAGCGAGTACTTAGGTAGATTTATAATGTTTCTTCTCCTTTTCCTTTGGGCTTCTTTCTACTTCCTCAATTGTAACTTTTGACAGACCAAAATTGTTAATCGTGTGTGTAGTTCAACTTACCAATCATTATCCATATGGTTACTAATTTTATGTCCTATTTAGGAAGTGTTTGCCTACCCAAGGTCATAAAAGTATCTTTCTATGTAATCCTCAAGAAACTAACTCAGGGCTAGGAGTTGGGGGACCTCAGTGGTAGAGCACTTGCATAGCAAGAGTGAGGTCCTGGGTTTAATCCTTGCAAAGGGGGAGCTCTATTCTATGACTCACATGTGATTGACTTTTCCCTGTAGTGTGAGGTAGATGAAAATTTACAATTATTCCAGCAACATTTATTGTAAAAAAATTAAACTAAATATATAATGTTTCCTTACCCACAGCACTTGGATACTCTTTGTTTATCCATTTTATTTGAGACAGGGTCTCTTCATATAGCACAAACTGACCTTGAACTTGTAAACCTCTTGCCTCACCCTAAGGAAAACAGGGGCCAGATTCTCACTGTTGGAGAAAGAAGTCACAAATCTAGAAAGAGATAAAACTAGGGCTGGAGAGATGGCTTTGTGGTTAAGGTGCTTGCCTGCAAAACCAAAGGACTCAGGTTCGATTCCCTGGACCCACATAAGCCAGATGTACAAGGTGGTGCATGCATCTGGAGTTTGTTTGCAGCAGCTGAAGGCCTTGGCATGCCCATTCTCTCTCTCTCAAATAAATAAAATAAATAAAATTTGAAAAAAGAAATAGATAAGACTAGTGCAAATTCTGGAGTGCTAATTATAATTAGAAGTATTAATGTGAACTTTAAGTTTCCAATATGTGTAGATTAACATAAGTGTGAGTGTATGCACACACTTGTGTCTCTGTGTGTTATATGGATATTTAAGATTTGTCCACTCAGATGGCTAAGAGCAGCAACATCAGTATCAGTATGGGCACAGAGAGCCCTAGGATCTTACTTTCTAAATCTCTCTCTCTCTTTTTAAAATAAGAACCAAACTTCTTTAGAAAAATGTTGGTTTTATATCTGAGGCAGGAGAATTATAAGATAAGCCTAGAATATCTTACGGTGTCAGAATATAAAGAAATACTCAGAGAATTACATCTATTTTGTCAAACAGGCACAGAAACTAGCTTGAAGGAGCTCCCATTGGCCAAATCTGGGACAATTTGAACATTGCAATAAAGATAGTAACAGATTATCATGCATTGTATAAAATAGGGACCTATAAACTTGACGATATAAATAAATTAATTAATTCAAAAGTTTTATGTGGAACAGTTATTTACATAGTATCAAAGGAAAAAGATGAAAAAAGAGTAATTTTACATTTGAGAAGCCAGCAGACACCATCTTCATTGAATGATCAAGGTTAAAATCACCAGGAAAGAAACAACTAAATGCAGATTGTTTTCCTGTAACTGGGAAAGGATATTAATAGGATAACTGATTAATTTTGAATAAGATGCATAGGTTATTGAGTAGCAATGTGTCAGCATTAATTTCCTGACTTAAAAAAAATTTTTTTCCCTGACTTAATGGTTGTATTGTGGTTAGTAGAAGGAAGTCCTTGCAATGTACTGACTGTTGGAGTCCTTCCATCCTATTCATATATTGAAATGCTAACCACTAAAGCAAATGTATCAGAGGGCAGTGTCTTTGGGAAATGATTTGGTCAGCAGAATGGGGTCCTCATGAATAAGATTAGTGCATTTATATGACAGGTTATGATGGTTAACCTTTGTTGCCAACTTGATTGAACCTAGAACCACCCAGGAGGCAAATCTCTGGACATATCTTTGAGGGGATTTCCAGATTACATTAGTTGAGGCAGAAAGACCCACCCTAATTGTAGACAGCGTTATTGCATGGACTGGGGTCACAGACTGAATAAAAAGGAGAAAGCGATCTCAACACCAGTATCCATCATCCTTTGCTTCCTGACTGTGGTGGTTTGAATGAGATTCCCCCCGCCCCATAAACTAGCATTTGAATTGCTGGTGGCAACTGGGGAGGCAGAGCCTTTCTGGAGGAGGTGTGTTGCTCAGAATGGGCTTAGGGGTGTTACAGACAGCTCTCCCTTGCCAGAACTCAGCTCACTCTTTATATAGTTTTTATATTTGACAGAGAAAGGCGGGGGGCGGGGGGAGAGAGGGAGGAAGGGAGAGAGAGAGAATGGGCGCACCAGGGCCTCCAGCCACTGAAAACGAACTCCAGACACATGTACACCCTTGTACATCTGGCTAACGTGGGTCCTGGGGAATCAAACCTGGATTCTTTGGCTTTGCAGGCAAACACCTTAACTGCTAAGCCATCTCTCCAGCCGTCAGCTCACTCTTGATGCTTTCTACCAGCCACTATGACAAGATGTGATGTCCAGCTTCTACTCTACCATCCTGTTCCTGCCATGCTGAAACTTCCACTCGAGACTGCAAGCTGCTAGAAACCCTTTCCTCCCATCAGCGGCTTCTGGTTGGGTGTTTTGTCCTAGTGGTATGAGGGTAACTGCAACACTGACTGTGGATTGAATGCGACGAGATGCTTCCTACTCCTGCCACAATGCCTTCCCACCCATGATGATCTGTGATCTCAATCTGTGAGTCAAAATAAGCCCTGGAGTGAGGCTACCCAAGTCCTTTAGAGTCCAGATGGTCCCATCACAAGCTGTAGACATCCGAGGTGGAGCTGCAGGATTTGTTGTTTGCCATGCTGGGTTTCAGTTTTGCTTTGTTCCTATCTTTCCTTGCTAGGCTGTCATTCCTCCCTTGTGGAATGGGAATGCTTAGTCTATGCTATTGTGTTGGAAGTATGTAAACTTCCTTTCTTTTGCACGTGTGCAGTAAGTGTGTTTTGGTGTGTGGTGGTATGGTCATGTGCCACCATGCCTGGCTGCACTCACCACACCTTTGAATAGTGTTGGCACTGTGAGAGGTGTGGGTACTTTAAAAAAAAAAAAAACTTACTTATTTGAAAACGACAGACACAGAGAGAAAGGCAGATAGAGAGAGAGAGAATGGGCACGCCAGGGCCTCCAGCTGCTGCAAACTGACTCCAGACATGTGCGCCCCCTTGTGCATCTGGCTAACATGGGGTCCTGGGGAATCAAGCCTCGAACTGGGGTCCTTACTCTTCATAGGCAAGCGCTTAACCGCTAAGCCATCTCTCCAGCGTGAGGTGTGGGTACTTTTAACTCCAGCCTTTAATCCCAGCACTTGGGAGGCAGAGATAGGAGGATTGCCATGAGTTCAAGGCCACCCTGAGACTGCATAGTGAATTCCAGATCAGCCTGAACTAGAGTGAGACCCTACCTCAAAAAACCAAAACCAAAAAAATTATATATATATATATATATATATATATATATATATATATATATATATGTATACACACACACACACACACACACACACACACATATATATGTATTTTTATTTATTTATTTGAGAGAAACAGACACACACACACACACACACACACACACACACACACACACTTGGGGCTGAAGAGATGGTTCAGTGGTTAAGGCACTTGCCTGTAAAACCTAACAACCCAGCTTTGATTCCCCGTACCTATGTAAAGCCAGATGCACAAAGTGGCTCATGTGTCTGCAGTTTGTTTGCAGGGGCTAGAGGCCCTGGTGTACCTTTCTCTCTCTCTCCTCTCTATGCTTGAGAATCAATACGTAAAATATATTATATATACTTGGGACTGGAGAGATGGCTTAGTGGTTGAGGCACATGCCTGCAAAGCCTAAGGACCTGATTCGATTTCCCAGGACCCAAGTAAAGCCAGATGCACAAGGTGGTGCATGTGTCTGGAGTTCATTTGCAGTGGCTAGAGGTCCTGGAGCACCCATCATTTCTCTATATCTACCTGTCTCTCATAAATAAGTAAATAAACAATATTAAAAAAAATATTTTTATTTATTTATTTGAGACAGAGATAGAAAGAATGGCAAATCAGGGCTTCCAGCCACTGCAAACAAACTCCAGATGCAAGTGCCACCTTGTGCATCTGGCTCATGTGGGCCCTGGGGAATCAAACCTGGGTCCTTTGACTTTGCAGGCAAGCACCTTAACTGCTAAGCAATCCCTCCAGCCCAAAATTTTTTAAAATTAAATATATACTTGTATGAAATATCCTTATGCAACATAGTATCATGTATAATGAATACACACGATGAAAATTACAAAAAAGTAGATAACAAAAAGAGAAAACAGGGTTAGAGAGATGGCTTAGCAGTTAAAGCACCTGCCTGTGAAGCCTAAGGACCCACGTTCTATTCCCCAGAACCCACATAAGCCAGATGCACATGGTGGCCCATGTGTCTGAAGTTCACTTGCAGTGGTTGGAGGCTCTGGTGCACTCATTCTCTCTCTCTCATATAGTAATTATTTTATTTTATCTCTCTTCCTGGCTGGCAGATGACCACTTTCTTCCTCATTGTGCTTCCGTGGCAGGAGGGGGTGGAAAGCACATTCTTTTCATCAGGACACTAATTCTACCATGACGGCCCAACCCTCAGGACCGCATCTAATGTTGCTCAGTTGGTAGGTGCTTGCCTAGTATGCACAAGCCCTGGGTTCAATCGCCAACACCATGTGAAAACAGGTGTGGTGGCACAAGCTGGTAATCCTAGCACTTTGGAAGTAGACACAGAGTGATTAGCAGTTCAGTGTCATCCTTTGCTGGAAAGCAGATTCATGTTTGAGGCTAGACTGGGATTCACGAGTCCCTGTCTCAAAAAAAAAAAAAAAAATTGCACACACACACACACACACACACACACGTTGAAAATGGACATGCTCCATGTGATGATTGGTTTTATTTTTTTTAAGATATATTTTACTTTTATTTATTTGTTTGAAAGAGAGAAAGAGGCAGATAGAAAGACAATGGGCGCGCCAGGGCCTCTGGCCACTGCAAACCATCTCCAGACGCATGTGCCACCTTGTGCATCTGGCTCACGTGTGACCTGGGGAATCTAACCTGGTTCCTTTGGCTTTGCAGACAAGTGCCTTAACTACTAAGCCATCTCTCCAGCCCTGATGATTGCTTTTATTGTTATTATTGTTATTGGTCCAAAACTTTAATTGAACCCGTTTTTTTGGTTCTCTTTTAAAGCACGTTAGACGTATTTGTGTCTATCATGTAGCCTCTATTGTAGCTTATGTAATATAGCCTCCTATTTAGCTTCTATTAGGGAGCCTGGAGAACGTAGACGAGTAACCCGAAGAAATGGCTGCTTGCTTTGCACATCTTGAACCACACAGTGGGGGAAGGGGTGGGATTTTGCTAGATAACTGATGGAGTTCAAAGGTTAATCTTCAACACATCTTTCAATTCAGTTTCCTTCAGTAGAGAGCAAATAGGCCTGGAAGAGGTTTTTCTTTTCTTTCTTTCTTCTCCTTCTTTTTTTTTTTTTTTTTTTTTTTTTTTTTTTTTTTTTGGTTTTCTGAGGTGGGGTCTCACTCTAGCTCAGGCTGACCTGAAATTCACTATGTAGTCTCAGGGTGGCCTCGAACTCTGGGCGATCCTACCTCTGCCTCCCAAGTGCTGGGATTAAAGGCGTGTGCCACCACGCCCGGCCCTTTTTTTTTTTTAAACCATTTTATTTATCTATTTGAGAGAGAGAGTGAGAATGGGTGCTCAGGGCCTCCAGCCACTGCAAACGAACTCCAGACGCATACGCCGCCTTGTGCATCTGGCTTACATGGGACCTGGAGAATCGAAGCTGGGTCTTTAGGCTTTGCAGGCAAATACCTTAACCACTAAGCAATCTCTCCAGCCCTGGAAGAGGTTTCTCTTTTTCCTGGTTTCGAAGGTCACAAGGAGGCAGAGATTTTTGGACTTACAGATGGGGCCAGCAGAGCCTCTTGAAAAGGCTGAGTCAGTATCAGGAAAGTATTTCCTTCCCCCTCTTGCATTGAGCCGTGCTCCGGGGTTAGTCCAACTGGAGGTGTGCAAGCATGTGTGTGGTCTAAGCCGCTGTCCAACTGGAAAAACCAAGCCGTCAAATGGCATGCAGGAAACTCACAGGAGGCAAAGAACCCAGCTTGAAGGGTGGTGCCCTTCCGAGCTTGCCTTTAAGTCCAGAGAAAAGCCCTTCCTCCCGGGAAGTTCGCCAGCCTGCGGCCTTCACAGCTGAGCACCCCTCCTTTTCCCAGGGCTTCATTTACTTGGGATGAGGGTTATTGGCTGGAGAAGGGATGCTTTCAGGATTCTGCCTCCAGTGTAGGGCAGGTTTCCTGAAAACTGGGTGGATAATGCAAAAAATACTTTCAAGAAGACACCTCTTGGTGAAGAAGGCACATGGCAGAGGCTCTGACTTCCTCACTAGGGAAATGACTATACTCTCCAGGGGATCCCTTGACAAAAATTTTGACTTTGCAGTTGCTTTTCTGGAAAAGTCTTATCTCATACATGCTTTGTGCTCCTGGCTTGTAATTTCCTTGGGAAGAAAAGTCAAACATTCTCCAGGAATGGGCTCACTTAGCAAACCCTTGGACATGACAGGGAAGCCATCCCGCTCAGCCTGGAATGCTGCCCACAGCAGAGGGTCCCTGGCGCCCAGAGGCCCACAGCTTCATTGCAACCTCAGTGGCACTTGCTGGGACATCGCTTCTGCACAGGAGACGTCCAGGAGTAAAATTGGCACATGATACTGTGATGTTTCCGTGGGGGTGATTTCCACGCCTTGCTCACTGGTGCAGTTCTTAACACAGCTGGAAGATCCTAAGTGCTCAGAGAGACAGAGAGCCCGGTGACTGGTTTTACTTGTCACCTGACAAAGACTTAGAGTCAACCTAGAAGTGCTTCTGGGTTATGTCTGTAAGGAGGATCTTCAGAGGTTACCTGAGAGCGGCACCTTCCAACTGAAGGTCTGAGGTAAAAAGCTGTGTTTTCTGCCTCTGCTGTTTTCTTCCTGAACAGGCGTGTTTCTAGATAGGTGTAGATTCTGATAGATATAGACAGATGGAACTTCAGATGGCCTCCAAGCTCCCTGACCTATCGTGCTCTCATGATTATGCTACAATATATGAAAAAAAGAGATCATTTTCAAGTGTAATTAAAAATATTAACGACCTTAAAATAGGAAGGTTATGTGGGCAGGTCAAACCTATCAGATGATATGAGTCCTTTAAGAGGAACAAGAGACCTGGGAGATGGCTCAACGATCAAGGCACATGGCTGCAATGGTTGTCAGCCAGGGCTCAACTTCCCAGCACCCATTTAAAGCCACTGGTCAAACACACACACATAAAAATTTTTTTAAGATAGGGTCAAACTCTAACCTAGGCTGACCTGAAACTCACTGTGTAGTCCCAGGCTGGCCTCAAACTCACAGCAATCCTCCACTCTCTGCTGGGATTAAAGGTGTGTGCCACCATGCCTGGCAATAGTTCTTTTTTTCTTTTTCTTTTTCTTTTTTTGTTGTTGTTGTTTTTGGTTTTTTAAGGTAGGGTTTCACTGTAGCCCAGGCTGACCTGGAATATTCACTATGTAGTCTCAGAGTGACCTCGAACTCATGGCAGTCCTCTTACCTCTGCCTCCCAAGTGCTAGGATTACAGGTGTGTGCCACTATGCCCAGCCTAATAATCCTTTTTTAAAAAGCAAAATGTTTCTTTCAGCTGGTCAACCTCAGACTATACATAAAAGACATCCTAAATGTCAGGAGGATTTGCTTTTCAATTGCTGACCTGGTGATGCACAAGGCAAGAGATGAACAATGTAGGAGCTACTGGGGCCTCGAGACTGAAAATGAAGAAAATGAGGGCTTCAAGTCTATAACAAGGAATTGGCAGCAACTTAAATGACCTCAGAAGCTGGCTCTTCTCCTGACCAGCCTTTGATGTCACCTTGTGAAGTCCTAAGCAGAGAACTGAGTCAAGCCCACCTGAATTTCTGACCTACAGAGGTGAGATGATAGCTTGATATTGTTTTAAGTTTCTAAATTATGATAATTGTGTAACGGTAAAGCATACTCGCATTTGCTTAACAGGATATCTACCTATGTGCTAAATGTTAAAGACCTATGTGGAAAGGATAAGTACCAGATTTAGAACATCAGTTGTTGCTGTAAGGGGAGGTCATTAGGGACAGGATAAGGGATACTGAATTGTATAAAAACTATTTTAAGCTCAGTGTGGTGGCATATCCCAGCACTTGGGAGGCTGAGGTAAGAGGATTGCCATGAGTTCAAGGCCACCCTGAGACTACATAGTGAAATCCAGGTCAGCCTAGGCTAGAGCAAGACCCTACCTTGAAAGCCAAAAAAAAAAAAAAACAAAAAAAACAAAAACAAAACAAAACAAAAAAAAACCAACCCCACAAACAAAACAAAAACAAAAACAAAACTATTTTATTAAACAAGATAGTACACGTTATATTAGTTTTATATTTTTTTATCATAAGTCTCACATATTACACAACAATTTTAAGGATTCCTGGCCTTCAGTCACAACCTAGAAACAGTGAAGATGGCAGATTTTGCATCTTTCATTGTTCCGCTTAGACCATACCTTTTTCCAAAGAAGCTAAACCTCCCTCCATTTTCTGGACGTATGTAACCTTTGGAAGTAGGACTAAAACCTCACAAGAACTAAGACTGGGTGGGGGACATGGCTTAGGGATAGAATGCATGCCTAAGGCTCTGTGTTTGATGCTCAGCAACACACACGCGCATGCGCGTGCACACACACACACACACACACACACACACACACACACACACACCCGAGACTGAATGTTCTCCCCATCAAATAGGATCAGCAGCTCAAGGTTTTCATCTCACTAGTTCAGCAACCTCAGAGCATCTCTTTCCCAACAGTTCCAGTAAAATTCTAAGAACTAAGTCTCGGGCTGGGGAAATGGCTTAGCTGTTAAGCCTGTGAAGCCTAAGGACCATGGTTTGATTTCCCAGGACCCACGTAAGCCAGCTGCACAAGGGGGCACATGCATCTGGAGTTCGTTTGCAGTGGCTAGGGGCCCTGGTGTGCCTGTTCTCTCTTTCTCTTTATCTGCCTCTTTCTCTCTCAAATAAATAAATAAAAATACATTAAAAAAAAAGAACTAAGTCTCATAGCACTGGTCTTTGAACCATTGAGACCAAGGTGAGAGTTGGGTCAGGTCCATGGTGTGAATCCACCTCTGGGGATTAGGCAGAGTTAATCCTCAAATAGACCACATGGGTTAAGAGAGTGGGAGAAGTGGTTTCCCAAAGGTGAAGTAGAATACTCTTACCATGATGGGGGAGCAGGGAGGCAAGGGGCTGTGCTGCTTGGCCAGCAGCAACCGCAGTACTTTCCAGAAGACGGATGGGATCCAACCATCTTCTGACCAACTTTCTCTTCCCTCCCTCCCTCCCTCCCTCCTTCCCTTCTTTCTTGTTTTGTTTTGTTTTTTTCATTTTTCGAGGTAGGGTCTTACTCTGGTCCAGGCTGACCTGGAATTAACTCTGTAGTCTCAGGGTGGCCTTGAACTCATGGCGATCCTCCTACCTCTGCCTCCTGAGTGCTAGGATTAAAGGCGTGCGCCACCACGCCTGGCTCCTTCTTTCTTTCTGTGGTATTGGGGATTGAACTCATGACAGGCAAGTACTTTACCACTGAGCTATATCCCTAGCCCTCTTTTAACTTTTTATTTTGAGGCAGAGTCTCATTAAGTTTCTCAGGGTGACCTTGATCTCATTCTAGCCCAGCCAGGTTTTGAATTTGCGATTCTCTTCCTCCAGACTCCCTAGTAGCTGGGATCATAGGCCTGTGTCACCAGGCCCAGTCAGAATTTTTCTTGTAGTGATTCATCTTGAGCCCACACAATGAATGATGATGATTCCATAGCTTGGAAGTCGAGCTCAGAGATTGTATATTTACAAAACTCCCCCAGGAGTTGCCCAGCACTGCCAGGCACAGGCTGGAGCCTTCAGGAGAGGGATCTGAGCTGCCAGGCACAGCTAAGGACCCCCAGGCAACAGGAGGGGACTCCCTCTCCAAGCCAGGCACACCTGAACTTAGGCTTTACCCATAGCCCTGTGACCTTTGGCCAGTTGCCTAGGAAACTCCTTATCAGCCAGCACCTTCAAACAGCCCATCCCCCTGAGACCCTGTTCCTGCCACTAGATCCCCTGACCCCGCCCTCCCCTGCCATTGCCTACGTGCTGGAATGAAAGTCCCCATATGCTAATTAGGCATCAGCAAACAACCTTGTACATCCAATCCCCTTAGGACCCTTTTCCCACCCTCAGATGCTTATCAATCCATTTCCCTGACAATAAATCGAGAGCTACTCACTGAAACTATCTCTTTACTTTCATGCTCTCACCACCCCAGTTGCCTGGGATGCCTTGGGGGACCACAGCCGGCCCAAGGACCCAGGAACCCACAAGGAGGGCCTGCTCAGTAGAGTATCTTAGAACTTTTAATCCAGTGGGCAATCTCTTAATTCTTTGCTCCCTACTCAAAATTAAAAAAAAAAAAAAGTACTGAGCTGGATAGATGGCTCAGTGATTAAAGGCACTTGTTTGCAAAGCCTGATGGCCTGGGTTCATTTCCTCAGTACCCTAGTAAAGCCAGATGCACAAAGTGGCACGTGCATCTGGAGATGGTTACAGTGGCAAGAAAGGCCCTGGTGTGCCATACTCTCTATCTCAAATAAATAAATTAGAAATAAAAATGTGTAGGGCTCTAGCTTATGAAATTGGGAATGCATTTTACTCAGAGGAGGTCTGTGGTAATTTCAATCAGGTGTTCCCCGTAAATGCATGTCTTTTGACTGCTTGGTGCCCAAGGGGTGGCAATTTGAGAGGTGGAGCCTTGCTGGAGAAGGTGTTTTGCTGGGAGTGAGCTTAGAGTTGTTAGGGCCAGCTCCCCCTTGCCAGGGCTCAGCTCACTCTCCGGCTGCTGTTTTCCACCTGCTATGGCAGAGGCGATATCTAGCCTCTGCTCTACCATTTTTAAATTGCCATCATGAGGCTTTCCCTCAGAACTGTAAGCCAAAATAAATCCTTTCCTCCCATGAGCTGCTTTAGGTCAGGTGTTTTGTCCCAGCAATGTGAAGTTAACTACAACAAGACCAAGATAAAGAACTGTCTTGGGCTGGAGAGATGGCTTAGTGGATAAGGCATTTGCCTGCAAAGCCAAAGGATCCCAGTTTGATTTTCCAGGACCCAGGTAAGCCAGATGCACAAGGAGGCGCAAGCATCTGGAGTTCATTTGCAGTGGCTGGAAGCCATGGCACACATATTATCTCTCTCTCTCCATCTCTCTTTCTCTCAAATAAATAAATATATTTTAAAAAATTGTTTTTAGAATTGTGGATGTTAGCTCAGTGGTAGTGTTTGTCTATCATTCAAAAGACCCTGGGTTTGAGCCCACAAAATTGAAAGGAAGGAAGGAAAGGTCTTTAGCTGAGTGAGGTGCTGCATGTCTATAACCTTGGGCTACATAGTTGTAGAACCTTGACTAAAAAAGAGTGGAGTATGTTGGCACACCCCTTTAATCCCAGCACTCAGATAGGCTGAGATAGGAGGATTGCTGTGAGTTCGAGGCCTGCTTGGGACTACATAATGAACTCCAGGTCATCCTGGGGTAGAGTAAGACCCTACCTTGAAAAACAAAACGACAACAACAAAAGAATGATGATGTTCTAGAACTAGGGAGAGGCAAGTATAAATTAATGAACCTGTTTCAAAGCCATCCCCCACGCACCCCTAGTCTTGGAGCAGTAAGAGATAAACAGAAATGGCTTTTATCCAAAGATGTTGGAGCAATAAGCAGACCTACCAGGAACCTTCACACAAGCAGTTACTCATTAACCCTTATCATGTTCAGGGGGGAGGGATCTCTGTCACTGTGGCAGAGCAGAGGCTGGAAAGGTGCTGACCATCACTGCTTGGGTATGACAAGAATGGCCAGATTGGAGGGGATGCAGTACCAAGTCGGGGACCTGGATCTTAACTGAAAGTTGATTTAAGCTCCCTGTGTATGGGAATTTAGGGCAAGCTGGAACTGGATTAACTATAATGATGGAAGGTGGTGGGGGATGGGCAGGATTAGCCAGTTGTCAAATCCCATCTGTAAGTGATCCTAGGGTGCTGATCATTTCACTATTTATTGCCATTTTTTCATATCTCTTTTGCCTATATTGCACCCTTTTTGGGGAGACCGAGCCCTGCTTCCCACCTTTTTGTGTCCTCATCAAAGTCTCTTACCTTACCAAGTCTCCTAACTACTCTTAGTTCACACGGATTTTACAAATTTGCAGAACACTTTTCTCCAAACCCTTGACAAGCAGAACAAACTCTCCATGGAGTATCAAGAGTTTTGGAGAAACAATGGGTGTGTGGAATGCCTTCTAGAAAGTACAGCTGGGGGTGGGGAGGTGAGGAGAGAGCTCTGTGGATAATGTGCTTGCTATACAAGTATGTGTACCTGAGTTCGGACCCCCAACACCCAAGTAAAGCCGGATGCTATAATGTTTCTGTAATCCCAGTGTGCCTACAAGAAGGGAGGTGGAAACAGGAGAACAGCCCTGAAGTTCACAGGACAGCTAGCTGGTGAGTGCAGTAGTGAACGAGGAGAGGAGGAGACCCTGCCTCATGAAAGAGGAAAGCGGGGCACACCTGAGGTTTTCCTCTGCTCTCCACATGTGCTGAGGCAGGCACATACCTGCACTCACACACATGAACACACACATGCACACGCACACCCCACAGGCAGAACATGGGGCCTGACTCATGAAGTTCATGAGGCCTGCAATGGGACCAGGGAAGGGGGTTAGTGTATATACTGTACATGTTAGTGTATATACTGTAGCAGGCCAAGCTCTGGATATAATGATCATGTATAATTTGTGACAACTAACATTTTTGAACACCAAGTACATGTAATATACACACACTGTTGAACATTACAAGATGGAATAAACTCCTATAGTAACCCTATGGTGATGATACACTTTTCAAAAAATATTTTACTTATTTATTTGAGAGAGAGGCAGATCAAGAAAGAGAGAGGGGGGAGGAGAGAGAGAGAATGGGCGCTCCAGGGTCTAAGCCACTGCAAACTCCATGTGCATGTGCCGCTTTGTGTATCTGACTTTACATGGGTCCTAGGGAATCAAACTTGGGTCCTTTGGCTTTGCAGGCAAACACCTTAACCACTCAGCCATCTCTCCAGCCCAATGATCCACTTTTCTAGACCTCAGAAGAATTAAAATTTTCAGAGATCTTAACTCCTAAGTGGAGGGTTGGATTGGAACCCAGACCTGAGTGATTCCAGAACTCATATAAAAGTCTCTGTGGGGCTGGAGAGATTGCTCAGTGGTTAAGGCACTTGACTGAAAAACCTAATAACCTGGGTTTGATTCCCCAGTACCCACATAGAGCCAGATGCACAAAAGAGGTGCATGCATCTGGAGTTTGTTTGTAGGGGCTGGAGGCCATGCATTCTCTTTGCCTCTCCCCCCTCTCTCTCTCTCTCTCTGCTTGCAAGTAAATAAATAAAAATATTTTAAAGCCAGGCATGGTAGTACATGCCTTTAATCCTAGCACTTGTGAGACTGAGGTAGGAAGATTGCTGTGAGTTTGAGGTTAGTCTAAGATTACATAGTAACTTCCAGGCCAGCCTGGGCTAGAGTGAGACCCTACCTCAAAGAACCAATATGTATATATATTAATGTCTCTGTATCTCTCTTTGTGTGTCTCTCTCACTCAAGGTTACAGAAATTTTTCTGTGCTATTTGTGAAAGAGTAGATTTCTTCTTGGCTCTTCCTTCTGCTAATAAAATCTGGGCCAGTGAACTCCTTGTTCCTTCCCAAAGGTGGACTAGACCCTAGAGGTCAGCCCCTCCCAGGAGTTATTCGTCAATGATTCCTGTAAATCAAGATAAGAAGGATCATGGATATTTTTTATAATCATGGAAGTTAATTAAAAAATTGAAGAAAAAAAATAAAAGAAAGATCATGGTTGCAGATGAGTCTAGGGACCAAGTACCCTGCAGAGACTGTTGGGGACAGATGAAAGTGGGCCTTGGGGAGAGAGAAGGCTATGTGCAGCTTTGGGGCACATCTGAGCTGGAGTTCTCAAAGTTTCCCCAAGAGTCCTCAGGAGCAGGATTTTCAGATCTTGCTGGGCTAGGCTAAGCACAGACAGAACCTTCTAACCCAGGTCAGGGGGTGGGAAGGTAGGCAGGATAATGGACATGGCACTAGATGAAGACCCAGTCAGTGGCAGCTTCTGGCAGCCACCTGCCTGGTTGAGATGGAAACGCTGATTCCAGCTCCAGCCCCCAGACAGGCTAAGAATATCTCAGCCGAGCAACAGCCACCACCCCCGCCCTTCTTGATCTGTGCCTACATCTGTAGTGCTATCCTGGGTACAGTGAGGAGATGGAGTGGGGGGATTGTGGGGTGTGGGGTGAGGGAGAGGAGGCCAAGAGGGGCTTGGTGGAGGCAGAAGGTGAACCGAGAAAGAATTTCTAGGGAAGGCTGGGAGGACTGAGCTGTCCCCAGGGAGCAACCAGAGCCAGGAGAGACGATGCAGGTGAGGACAGGAGAGGGCTTGTATGGGTAAGGAGAAGGGACACATGGCTCCCTTGGAAGGACTAGAACTCATGGCAGGGAGCTTCCAGTTCACCTCTGCCCTGTTGTGTCCCTTCATCTATCCTTCCAGGATGGCCCTCTACCTCAGGATTGGTCCCTTCTCTCCACCCCAGAGTGTCACATTCTTTGTCCACATTCCCAATCCTATCCCTGTTATAAAAAACCTGTATGGAGACACTTTAGTTAAGTCCTTTTAGCAAGGAGCCTACTGTTAGGGAAAGAGGTGAAAAATTGGTGTGTGTGTGGGGGGGGGCTCCTTCCTCACAGCAGTTTCTTCTCCTCCTCTTCCTCTCCCCACTTATTATCTTGGGAGGGTTCTGCTCCCAACTATCACTGCCCACCCCCAACACCTTACTCCTCCCACCCCAGCTCTCCTGTGATAAAGTACCCGGAAGAAAGGAGAGGGAAGAGAGCTGGGCTGATGTATGCCCTCTGCCTTGTACAGCTCGGAACCCGAGAGCCTGGGGTGGGGCTGTTGGATTTCCGGGTAAGTTAGAGGTGGGCACCAGAATCCAGGCACTCAGCTGCCCAGGCCGGGCCTCCCTTCTGACTGATGTAAGAATTCGTGTTGCCATTACTCTTTGTAGGGGCTCCTAGGGGACATGTGCATACACTGACCTTGGGGTCTGGGATCTCCAGGTTTGATATTTACTGACGGTCTCCTGGACCTCAGCTTCCTCAGACGTCCTCTTCTGTGCCTTCCAACCTTCCAGGACTCCTGAAAAGCTCAGAGGGACCGAGAGCCATTTACATTGTTAAGACCTTGAGCTCCTCTCCCTTTCCCTCCCAGGCTGAGCTGCAGAAGTGCCGACACTGTGCACACAAAGCCTGAGTCCCACAGACAGGAACAGATTAGGGAGAAGCTCACAGGGCTGGAGCTACAGTGAGACAGATTCCTAGGCAAGATCTGATTTGGAATCAGAGCTGAAGAACTGGATGAGCCTTTAGGAATCCTCTTCCTACACAATTCCTAAAGTGTCATTTTGTGCTTTTAATATTCATTTTTATCCGATAAAGAAGTAAAATATGCCAAATCCATGCATTTTAATATGAAGAATCAGGGGCTTGGAGAGCTGAAATGACTTCCCCAAGGTTATATAACTAGTAAAGCATGGGCTAGAACTCCTGGTTCCTGCCTTCTCAGCTATGTCCTCTCACAGAGGGAGACCAAGGGAGGAAGAGTCTGGGATTCATGGCCTGCAGACATTGCAGGCTCACCTGCCCAGGTAGATGAGTGTTGGGCTCTCCTGAGGTCAATTCTGGTGACCCTCATCAATAAGACCACAATCCTGCACTGGGCCCTACAGCTCTTGGTCTGGGGCCTAAAGTTCCAGCATGGAAGAGCCTTCAGAAATAACCTATTACCTGGACAGGGTGCTATTCTAGGTGACCTACAGAGTGATGGACACAGACGCGGAGCTTGACCTCAGCACTGTTCTACAGGTCCATACTGGAAGTGGTCAGATGAGAAACAACATCCAGGTTGTGGTGATTTGATTCAGGTGTCCCCCATAAGCTAATGTGTTCTGAATTCTAGGTTCCCAGCTGGTGGCAATTTAGGAATTGGAGCCTCCTCCAGGTGGTGTGTTGTTGGGGTCAGGATTATGGGTGTTATAGCCAGCTTCCTCTTGCCAGTGTTTGGCACAGTTTGCTGCCACCATTGCCACCTGCCGTGGCAGAGGTGATATCCAGCCTTTGCTCATACCATCATTTTCCCCTGCCATCATGGAGTTTCCCCTTGAGTCTGTAAGCCAAAATAAATCTTTTCCTTCCACAAGCTGTTTTTGGTCAGGTGCTTTCTGCCAGCAACGTGAAGCTGACCACAACACAGATGATACTAATTGATCCTCCTCAGCTTCCTATGGAAACATAAGATTTCTCTTTGATCCTGTAGTGCCTCTGGCTTATGTATAATAGCAATGTGGTCACTCTTTATGGATGTGTTTATCTTTGATATGTTTATTTTATTTTATTTTATTTATTTGAGTGAGAGAAAGAGAGAGGGAGGGAGGGGAAGAATGGGTGCACCAGGGCCTCTAGTCACTGCAAATGAACTCCAGACGCATGCACCACCTTGTGCATCTAGCTTACATGGGCCATGGGCAATAAAATCGAGGTCTTTTGGCTTTGCAGGCAAACACATTAACTGCTAAGCCATCTCTCCAGCCCTGTTTGTCCTTTAAAAGTCTATCCACACTCATCTTGTGCATCTCAGGCTAGGGACCCAGTGCCTATCCTTAAGGCAAGTTGTTAGGTAGAAGCTGTTGGCAAACAGAAAGACTGGAAAGGCTGAGGCCAGAGAGAGCAAAAGACCCCTTCCAACCAGTTCAGAAGGCTTCTTGAATGAGTTGGCTTCCAAGAGCTTGACAGAAGGCAAGGTGGTATTCTGAGGAAGGGTTGTGATCTATAGCAGAGCTCAGAGATCCAAGAGGGATAACTACTGCACTAGGGAGAAAAGCGTGAGGACCAGAAAAAGGTACTGAGATAGGGTAAGATAAAGAGTGAAAGGGTGGAGTTACACGTCTAGAGGCACCTAGTTTGGGGATCCTGAAGCTCAGCAGGAAATTCTTGGTTCTGACAAATAGGATTGTAGGAGGTCTAGGCCTGGTGTGTGTGTGTGTGTGGGGGGGGTGAAATACCAAGATGGTGATATCCATGGGTGCTGCAGGGAAGGTCTTGTCCTAAATGACACCAGCAATAGGCCTTCCATCAACAAGGGGCTCCTGGGAGCAGATCAGGAAGGCCCCACGTGCCATTCAGATCCACGTGCCCAGTCTCTGTGGGGCCTGTCCTTAACTACCAGTGAGCCAGCTGTTCCTTGGGTGTCAAATAAAGGCTGACTCAGAAGGCCTTGTAGGAGGAAGTGGGGCCAATTACAGGAGCTGAAAAGAGGGAACATTTTCTTGAAACTATGGAGAGAATGAGAGGTTTGCAGATCAGCTTGGGCTACAAGAGAATAGAGATGGGATCTAAAGGCACAGACGAGAGAGACCCTGCTGAGAAAGTGCGCACTAGGCACTGAGTCAGGGAGAAGGTACAGTATGTGACCATGACTCTGGTGAAGGGAGGGCGATTCTAGACAGCCAGGCCTCCAGGAGGCGGTGTGCGAGTGGGGGCTGTGAGACTGCAAAGAAAAAGCTGAGGCCTCTGGTGGCTGCAGCTGCCACCCAGGGGGATTGTGAGATAGCCCACCTGGAAGGAAGTGTGTGCATACACATGGGTGTGCATGCACACGTGCACACATGAGTGCACACTGATTCTGACTGCAGTGGATCTTTGCTTATGTGTTGGGTGGGGGAGGAGATGGTGGCAGGCATGGTAGTGCATACCTGTAATGCCTACTCCTGGGAAGCTGACAAAGAACAATAAGTCCAGCTGTATGAGAAGAGAGAATGACAGAGACAGACACAGGGACAGAGGGTATCGAGGATAATTCCTAGGATTTTATTGAATGGGTGGGCAATGTGATCATCTCTCCGCATCAAACCCAACCCGTCTCCAAGGTCCACCTAAGAAACTGGAGGACTCCTGGGCTGAGAGTCACAGAGAGTAGACCGCAAGAGGGATGGACTGGTCCTATAAAGCACACAGGACAGAACGAGTGGCGCTCAGGACCCCCAGGTAAGACCCTGAGAGTCCAAACTCCACAACAAAGGCCTGTGGACATTGCAGAGGGAACGGTGAGTCCCAGAAATAAATGGGCAGGACTCAGCCGAGCACCTAGCAGCTGCGAGTGGGACCAGCTAGGATTTCATCTAAGCAGCTAGAAGCATTTAAGGATGAAAACCTGCTTCAAGTTGGACCCAGGTCTGGACTGGCGGTTGGGCCAACCTTCATGGATCCCTTCCCACAGAGAAGGCCCCATCACTATCCCCACCCACTGATTCAATGTCCACTGTTCGTCTAGAGACCAGTCATCCATTACCCTCTCAATGTGAGACCAATGTGTTGATGGACACAACCAGCCAAAAGGAGCTGCCCAGGCAGGGAATCAGGACTACACACAGCGGAATCAGGAACTTCTCCCAGGGGTCTTTCTCCCACTCTTGTCCCTGCCCCGTGAAGCAAAGAACCCCCACCCCCAGGAAGAACAGTGATCTGCAGGAAGTCCTGCCACCAGCACCCTCTCACCTCCTCTCACACGTGCTGCTGCAGCCCCCCAGTGGGGGAGGGGACGGGGGAGGGGGAGAGGACAGACACCCGACTGCCGGACTGGAAGGACCAGCAGCCCAACCTCGTTGGACCCGGGGAGTCTGGATGTGGGGACTCACTGCCCCACCCCTAAATAAACTCAAAGGCAGTCAGAAGGAAAGGCTGCTCCTATGGCTTCTCTACTACCTGCTGCCGTGACCCTGGGCATGAAAACAGGCAGAGCCACGGCCCCTGGCACCTGCAGGTGGAAGCAGCCATTTCCAGTGCCACCTCCACGCCTGGCTCAGACCCCGAAAGGGACCCTAGATCCACAGCCTCTCTCCCCCTCCCCTCTCCTCCCCTCCCCCCCTTCCTTTCCCCTTTCGGGTTTAGGTAAAGGACCAGCAAGACGCCGGGCGGTGGGTAGGGCAGGACTTATGATTGTCATGCAATATTTCTATTGGTCAAAGCAGCTGCCAGTCAAGAGGACAGCTCGAGCCCGGATTGGCTGCGCGCGGCGGGGCGCGGCGCGGCCAAAGCTGGGGCCCGAGGGGTGGGGCTGACGCTGCAGCTGGCGCAGCTCAGACTCCGAGCCGCCGCCGCCGCCGCCGAGCAGCGGAGCAGCTCCGTCCCCCGCCCGTCCTCTCGCCCGCGGGCCCGCGCGCCCCGGCCGGGGCCAGGCCCCCCCCCACCGCCGGGTCCCCCGGGGCTGCAGCAGCAGCAGCGGCTCCGCCCGCGGTTCCCGCCGGGGCCCGGGCGCCGGCCCCGCTCTGCAGGATGGGCACGGTGCTGTCGCTGTCCCCTGCCTCCTCCGCCAAAGGCCGGAGGCCCGGCGGGCTGCCGGAGGAGAAGAAGAAGGCTCCGCCCGCGGGGGACGAGGCGCTGGGGGGCTACGGGGCGCCGCCGGCGGGCAAGGGCGGCAAGGGCGAGAGTCGGCTCAAGCGGCCGTCCGTGCTCATCTCGGCCCTCACCTGGAAGCGCCTGGTGGCCGCGTCCGCCAAGAAGAAGAAAGGCAGCAAGAAGGTGACGCCCAAGCCCGCCTCCAGCGGCCCCGACCCGCTCGTCCAGCAGCGCAACCGCGAGAACCTTCTCCGCAAGGGCCGGGACGCCCCCGACGGCGGCGGAGGTGCCAAGCCCCTGGCCGTGCCGGTGCCCACGGTCCCCGCCGTCGCCGTCGCCGCCTGCGAGCCCCCGTCGGCTGGCAGCGCTGCCGCCCAGCCTCCGGGCTCCGGCGGGGGAAAGCCGCCGCCGCCTCCTCCGCCCCCAGCCCCGCAGGCGGCCCCGCCGGTGCCCGGAGGCTCGCCGCGGCGGGTCATCGTGCAGGCGTCCACGGGCGAGCTGCTGCGCTGCCTGGGGGACTTCGTGTGCCGGCGCTGCTACCGTCTCAAGGAGCTGAGCCCCGGCGAGCTGGTGGGCTGGTTCCGCGGCGTGGACCGCTCGCTGCTGCTGCAGGGTTGGCAAGACCAGGCCTTCATCACGCCCGCCAACCTGGTGTTCGTGTACCTGCTGTGCCGGGAGTCGCTGCGCGGGGACGAGCTGGCGTCGGCCGCCGAGCTGCAGGCCGCCTTCCTCACCTGCCTCTACCTCGCCTACTCCTACATGGGCAACGAGATCTCCTACCCGCTCAAGCCCTTCCTCGTGGAGCCCGACAAGGAGCGCTTCTGGCAGCGCTGCCTGCGCCTCATCCAGCGGCTCAGCCCGCAGATGCTGCGGCTCAACGCCGACCCCCACTTCTTCACGCAAGTCTTTCAAGACCTCAAGAACGAGGGCGAGGCCGCGGCGGGCGCCGGGGGTCCACCGAGCGGAGGCGCATCCGCCGCCGCTGCCGCCACCACCACCGCCGCCACCTCCTCTTCCTCCACCTCCTCCTCCTCCTCCTCCTCCTCGGCCGCCAGGGACAGCTGCGCGGCCGGAGCCAAGCACTGGACTATGAACTTGGACCGCTAGGGATTCCCAGGGTCGTACCCGTCCCCCGTCCCAGCCCCTGACACATACCCGGAACCCCCGGGACCATCAAGCCACCGCAGCTATTACCGCCGCTCCGCGCCGGCCCGGGCTGGGCCGAGGAGGAGCCTCCCCTGCCCCGCGGGGGGGAAGGTGGAGGCTAGGACACCAGAGGCCGCGGTGTCTGGATTTGCTGGGCGTGGGGTGGGCATAGGGGGTGATCACGGGAAGGACGCCCCCGACTTCATTCGCCCTTTCCGTCTGTCTGTCTTGTCTGCGCCCATTATCTATCTACATTTCTGCCCTGGTCTCTTCCTTCCCTGCCGTGGGCATCTGTAAGTCTGCCTCTCCCTGGGTTTTGTCCATTCCCTCACCTTTCTGTGTCTTCATCTTTCCTTCTGTCTGTATTCCTATCTCTGCTTTTCTATTTGGATCCTTAGGCATCTCCACCTTAACCCTGGCGGACCCTGATGATACCCTGTTGCCCTGTTTCTCTTCCAAACCTGTGTCCCCATCTTCCCTTCCTGTTCTCTTCCTTTCCTTTCCTCCTGTCATATGTCACCATCTTCCCTCCTTTCTGCTTTCCCTCTCTGCTTGTGTCATTCTGCATTTCTTCCTCCATCTGAGACCCTCTCCCCCTCTTCCCCCGGTCAAAGGGACCTTTAGTTTTTAATTTGGATGAACTGAGGTGCCCAAACACCAGAATGGTCCCTTGCCCCACCCCCACAGCCTCTCCCCACCTTTTCCAACGTGTTGCATGCTGGGAGTTGAGGGAGAAGGGGCTACCTCTTTCTTTCAGACGGCTGAGATTTGGGGATGAAATCCAACCTGGGAGACCACCGCTGTGCCGGTGGTGGGGTGCCTCTGTTGGATGGGTGAAAAGAGAGAGAACTCTTCGTGTTCTGGGGGAGGGGCGTCCTCTTCCTTATCCTTAGACTTCTTGTTATATTGCCCCCCCCCGCCCACATACGTTAATTTATTTTGCTGTTTCCGGAGGGAGGGGGGTGGGAGGGGCTGGGCCGGGAACTGTCCGAGGTGCTGATCTGGGCGGGACCGGAATCCTCCCGGGAGAGTACCAGGGACTGGGTTGGACCTGGGGCCTTGTCCAAGGTGCCAATGATGCGGGCCGTCGGCGTGGGGCCGCACCATCTCTGTCTGTCCGTCTGTCCCGGAGAGAACTATAAAGCGCTGGAGGCGCCTGCAGATGGTTTTGCGCCGGCCTTTCTTTGGGACCCCGGAGGGTGGGAAGGAACGGGTTGCGGGGGGTAAAACTGTCAGGGTTGGGCAGGAGGGCAAGACCTAAGGGCCTAGTTGGGAAGAGCAGTCCCTTAGAGCTGTAGGTACCTGTCCATGTTAGGGGCTTCCATTTTGCAGAGAGTAAAGCGAGCTAGCCAAGGGTTGAGGCTGAATCGGTCTCCCTGTACTGACCTCCATCTTGTCTTACCTAGATCCTTATTAATGCCCAGGCCACTTAAGGTCGAGTGGTGAGGATAGCAGAAGCCATTCCCCTCCATGAGGTAACCCGTTGGCCAGCAGCTATCATTGTTTTTCTCTTCTCCCCACCAGACACTATCATGTGTCAAGACTAGTCAGGCCTGACTGTGCTCACCACTGGGTCGCAGGATGGTTAGGGGCCTGGCTGCCACACTCCACCCTCCATGTGTCCAACCATCACTACTACTGGGATGTTCCGAGGCTACTTGGGTCATGTGCCCTACCCAGGGCAGTCTTGGGAGGTCCATTCTTGCTTGAGAATCACACCCTGTCCTTTAATCACCAGGGGTCCTCAGACACAGGCAAAAACAAAAAAGGGGTGGGGGAGAAGACAGCCTTTTTCCGTGCTTGAAAGAAGGGAAGAAATAAGCTTATTTATTTTGGCCCAAGATCCCTAGTCTTAGGGATTGCCTTCTTAACGACACTACTAAACATCCTGTTCACTGTTGCGTTGGCTCACGGAGGCCTGGCTTCAAAGCACAGAGCTTGTGGCTCGGGATTTGGTCTCCACGGACGCGGCGAGGATCCGGAGAGGATGGGGGCGCGCGGGCCAAGCTAAGGCCTCGGGCTCGCTGTCCGTGGTGCTGACGGGCGCGTTCGTGCAGGGTGGGGGTTTGCACCAGCAGAACGTTGGGGACTCTGCCTCAACAGGGTCTTGTGGATTATTCAGGAATGGGAAGTGAGCTATTCCGGGGCGGATTACAGAAGTCGGCCTGAGAACCCAGGAATGTCTTCTCCCACTTGTCCTTGGGGGCAAGACTTAGATTTCACCCAGAGCCCAGAGCTTGAGCACCCGGCCCGGAGCCGGAAATCCTCAGTCCAGATTTGTGAATCGAGTTCCCCGGGGGAGGGGGGGAGGGGGTGACTGGCGGAAGGGGAGGCGGGAGCCGCCGCCCATTGGCTGGAATTTGGCGCAGTCAGCGCGGTGCCGTCATCTCTCTGGATTTGGGAGGAGGGAGAGAGGGAGGGAGGATCACTTGGGTCACTCGGCGGCTGTCGCCATAGTAACCAGACTGAGCGGGCGGGGCCGCCTCTCAACTCGCCTACCTATAATTGGGGAAACAATCCTGGCTCTCCTTATTTGGAACTAATTAGTGAGGCTAGCTTCTTGGTGGGAATTTCAGAGTTCAAACAGCCTAAAGGTAGGGGTCGGGGGGGGTGGTAGGGGACAAGAGAACCCACCGAGATCCTCAAATACCGTGCCCTGGGGGGGCGGGGGGGGGCGTGTGGACACTGCTCGCAAGCTCCCAGGCACAGCATCTTCCCTTTCCGAGCGCGCGCGCGCACGTCCGCAATCCGCGTGCGCGAGCAAGCGCTTCCAGGAACCTGTGGCCTGGCACTTGGAGAACTAGAAGTAGTGGAGAAGCATCGTGAATGGTGTCAAGCTAAATCTTTCCTCGCCATGCTCCAAAACCTGAGATACTTCTATAATACGATTACCGGGGGCGGGGGGGGGGGGCGCGTACTGGACGGTGGATCAACAACAGGAATTAGCTTCCCTGGGTCAGATTTGGTCATGGTCAGTCCTGTTTTCTCTTGTCAGAACAGCAGTAGGCAGAAGGACCCACCCAGTCTTTTGAGGAGCCAAGGGGAGAAAAGAGTAAGGGCGAAGAATTGGGAAAAGTGAGTCCAGGCTGGTGAAGAGGGCCCAGAGCTCTTGAGAGCCCAGCGGGGCCAGAGGTGAACTATGTGGAGATGGAGAATGGGAGATGAAAACCCGGCTGGAGCCACATGACTCAGCATTTCCCCTAGCAAAGTGCTGGAGCCACTCTTCCTGCTCTGGGAGCAGAGTGGAGGCCTCAGGGAGAAAGCCAACAGATGGACAACAAGTGGTGAGCCCCTTTGCATGAGGTAGGCATTGACACATTTTAACCTAGAAGCAGGCACGAACGAATGCACTTATACCGAGGAAGGTCCATTCACTCGTAATGCATACATATCTCTGCGCTTCCCCCACTCCTTAATTGTCTCATTTGCTGGAGCAGAGGACATTCAGTTCCGAGAGCCATGTTTGCCTGTCCCTAGAATACCTTAGTACTTATTGCAAAAAGAGGAATGCAAAAAAAAAAAAAAAAAAACCCTCAGATATGAAGGGAGGAAGGTTGTCATGACAACTACTTTGCCAGCCAGCCAGGGTGCCCAGCAACCAGAGTGTCTGTTATTATCCAAGAGGACATCCTATGGCTTCTGCACACTGGGTTCCTGCCTCAGGCACGCAGGTGGGTACCACTGGAAGATTTCTGCCACACTGCCAGCCAAAGCGGCCTTTCCAGCCAGGCTACCACAATCAGGGGGAGCTGAAAGCCCAGATAGAGGGGCCTGACCTTCCTGTACCTCCCCTTCAAGTCAAATAGCTTCTCTCCCTCTGAGATGCTATTGGTAGGTAATGGTTACTGTAGGAGGGAGAGTCATGTTCTTTTTTAAACAATTCATTTATTGGCGAGAGAACATGGGTGCGCCAGGGCCTCCTGCCACTGCAAACAAATTCCAGATACATGAACCTGGCTTTACATGGGTACTGGGGAATCAAACCCAGACAAGCAGGCTTTGCAAACAAGGGCCTTTCACTGCTGAGCCATCTCTGGAGCCCGGAGTGTCATGTTCTTTAGTCGTGTAGCCGTTGGTAAGTTGCCCCCCCCCCCCATCGCTCATGCGAGCATCCCTAACTAAACTGACTGGGACACGTGCACACACGGAAGTAGCAGGGGGAGGACTTTGGGGAGGAAAGGTTGAGTGAGAGTGGGAGGAAGATAAGGGAGGGTGATTGAGTGTGAATATAATATAAGATATATGGAATTGTCAAAGAATAAATTAAAATATTTTTAACAAGTAAATTAGAGAGGGCTTGCTAAAACATATGGCACTGGTACAAGAATAAACAGGACACGAGTAAAGATAATCCAAAGGTAAACTCTGCTCTACATAGGAATCTAATATAGAACGAAGGCACTAGAAATTCACTGAGGGGTTAGAATAGGGAGCAAACAGTTTTGGTACAACCAAGCAGTCATTTAGATGAAGAGAGAGGCCAGGCGTGGTGGCACACGCCTTTAATCCCAGCACTCGGGAGGCAGAGGTAGGAGGATCACCGTGATTTCGAGGCCATCCTGGAAATACAGAGTGAGTTCCATGTCACCTTGAACTAGAGTGAGACCCTACCTCAAAAAGCCAAACATACAAAAAAGGGGGGTGAACTTTTTCCCATCCTTTATGCAAAAATAAATCCAAAACTGATCAAATATTTAATAAAATGTTATATATAAAAGATATAAATATATATACATATATATGTACACATATATGGTCTTAGAAGAGGAAACAAGTGTAACCTGGGTACTCAGGAAATTGTGTGGCAGGAGGATCATGAAATTGAGGCCAGCCTGGGCTACATAGCAAGTCTCTGTCTCAAAACAATAGAAATAAATAAAATGCCTGAGACTGTATGTACTGACATGAAAGTGGTCTGAAACATGTAGATAAATTAAGAGCTCTGTCATAGTACATATGAATCAACATAAACTATGCAAAACAAAGCAAACATCATTTGAATATGGATAACAGAAGCTTGAAAAAGAGATATGTCATATCACATTTTATTTTGTTTGCCGTTCTGGGGGTGGAACACAAAGCCACCTCACTCTTAACAAGTGACTTCTGGAGAGAAACTGGGTTTGATGTTGTCTACGGGACTTCCACCTTATTTTTACAGTTTAACATTTTGTTTTTTAAGAGATTTAAAAAAAATACTTCATTTCATTTATTTATGTGAGAGAGAGAGGTTCACCTTCCATCCCATAACCCTGATTCTTTTCTTCAGACTATTCTTTCCATACTTGATAATTTTTCTCATTGATTTTACATGTCCTGTCAATAAAAGGTGTATCTTGTTCACTGCTAGATCCCCAGCATCTGGTATAATGCGGGGAACACACGAGAGAGTGATAGAAGGACAGAGGAGGGGCTAAGGATGCGGTAGATGCCTCACATGCATAAGGTGCTGGGTTGAGTCTCCAGAACCACATAAGGAGGCATGGGGGCTGCACACCTGTCACCCCAGCCCTCAGAAGGTGAATGCAGGGGGATCATGACTTCAAGTCTCCCTGGACTACATAGCAAGTTCCAGGCAAGGCAAGCCTGGGCTACAAGAGCCTCTGTCCCTCTGCCCTCCCCTGCAAAAGGGAAAGAAGGTAAGAAGGGAAGCAGGGAGGGACAAGAAAGGAGAGAGACTGGACAATGACTGGAAAAGGAGAAGCTCACATTCACAGTGCTGGCTCCTCCTCTCTCACACATCTCCAACGTCCCTCTGCTCTCTCCCTCTCAAGCTCTTTCCAAACTGATAGGACTCAAGAATGCCTCTTGCTACATAAGGGAAGCTAGGTCCCATCTAGCTCAGCAAGCATGTGTGATTACACACACAGCACATGTGTGTTGTATGCACACACAGAGAACATGAATGCACATAGGTGCAAGACCATTTAAAGTGTACTTCTTGGGCTGGAGAGATGGCTTAGTGGTTAAGGCACATGCCTGCGAAGCCTAAGGACCTAGGTTCAATTCTCCAGGTCCCACATAAGCCAGATGCACATGGTGGTGCTTGTGTTTGGAGTTCATTTGCAGTGGCTAGAGGCCCTGGCGTGCCCATTCTTTCTCTGTGTCTCTAATAAATAAATAAATAATATAAAAGTAAAAAATCTTAAAGTGCACTTCTCTTTCTTTTGCATAAGCACCACAGAAGAGCCACTACAAATACTAAAACTAGAAGAAAATCACTATTTATTTATTTGGTTTTCTCGAGGTAGGGTCTCACTCTAGCACAGGCTGACCTGGAATTCACTATGTATTCTCAGGGTGACCTCAAACTCATGGCGACCCTCCTACCTCTGCCTCCCGAGTGCTGGGATTAAAGGCGTATGCCACCACGCTCGGCTGAAAATTACTTTTATTTTAAATTAAAAAGTTGTATATTCAAGTTATAAAACCAGAGGAAATTTTTACATTAACCTGTTCCTATCCCCCCCTTTTTTTGAGGTAGGGTCTTGCTCCAGCCCAGACTGACATAGAATTCACTATGTAATCTCAGGCTGGCCTTGAACTCATGGTGATCCCCTTACCTCTGCCTTCCAAGTGCTGGGACTAAAGGTGTGCACCACCATGGCCAGCTCTGTTTCTAGCCTTTAAACAAAGAGAAGTAGCATAGAGTCCAGTGTGCAGTGGGTTCTCAATACACAAGCTGAGGTCCATTCAGGTTGTATTCAACTCCTATATTATCATGACAATGCTATGCTATGCATCAGTGTGTCACATCTTTTTCTATTATTGTCTTAGGACAACAAATAAGTGATTTTTTAAAAATATTATTTTTATTTATTTATTGGAACAGAGAAAGAATAGGTGCACCAGGGCCTCCAGCAATTGCAAACGAACTCCAGATGTGCGCGCCCCCTTGTGCATCTGGCTAATGTGGGTCCTGGGGAATTGAACCTGGGTCCTTTGGCTTCACAGGTAAATGCCTTAACCGCTAAGCCATCCCTCTAGCCCAAGTGATTTTTTTTTCCCCCGAGGTAGGGTTTCACTCTAGCTCAGGCTGACCTGGAATTTACTATGTAGTCTCAGTGTGAACTTGTGGTGATCCTCCTACCTCTGCCTCCCAAGTGCTGGGATTAAAGGTGTGTGCCACCACGCCCCGCTAAATAAGTGATTTTAAAGAACTATAGAAGTACAGTATTTGAATTAATTTTAAAAAGTGACAGTTTGGGGTCTGGGGACGTGGCTCAGCAATTAAAGGCACTTGCTTGCAAAGCCTGTAGGCCTGAGTTCAGTTCCCTAGTATCCATATAAAGCCAGATACACAAAGTACCGCATGTGTCTGGAGTTCATTCACAGTGGCAAGAGGCCCAGGCATGCCAATGCGCGTGCTCTCTCTTTCCCTCAAGTATTTCATTTATTTATTTATTTATTTATTTTGGTTTTTCAAGGTAGGGTCTCACTCTAGCCCAGACAGACCTGGAATTCACTGTGTATTCTCAGGCTGGTCTCAAGCTCACGGCAATCCTACCTCTGCCTCCCGAGTGCTGGGATTAAAGGCGTGTACTACCGTGCCCAGCAAAAAATATATTTTTTAAAGTGACAGTCTAATAAGACATCCATATTACCCTCCCCAAGGGTCAGGGAACATTGCAGAAGAGGGAGCAGAAAGAATGTATGAGTCAGAGAATGCGGAGGAGTGCTCTAAAGCGCTGTCTTCTAGACACGACAGAGCTGTTGTACTCCTGATTTCATAGGGGCTGTTGGATGTCAGCCATCTTTACCTGTACAAGATTGGGCCCATCGACATTCCATCATGGAGGATGGAGAGCACATGAGTCCCCCTGTCTGAGGAATTATTAGTAGTTAGTGATTGCTCTGATGAGTAACTTCCCACCCATACTCACGTAAGCAACCCTAATTAAACTCAGTGGGTTAAAAAAAAAAAAAAGACATCAAACTGCTCATGGTGGCATATACTTTTAATCCCAGTACTCGGGAGGCAGAGGTAGGAGGATCACTGAGAGTTCGAGGCCACCCTGAGACTACATAGTGAGTTCCAGGTCAGCCTGGGCTAGAGCGAGACCCTACCTCGAACCCACCACCACCACCAAAGAAAAGAAGAAAACATCAAAATAGTTGGGAAGAAGGGTTCTGTGGTAGAGGGACAAGGGAAGCAATGGGGGTGACTATGGTCAAATATGGTACGGATATTTGCATGTGTAAGAAGTGTCAGTAGCTCTTTAGCTGTTTATCTTTCCTGACACCTGAGCCTCCAGGGCCCTGCTGGGATGGAGGGTGTTGCAGTCAGGTTTGCATTGCTGGTAGAAATCACCCAACCAAGAGCAGCTTGAGGGGGAAAAAAAAGAGGTCTATTTTGGCTTACAGACTCAAGGGGAAGCTCCACGATGGCAGTGGAAAACGATGGCATGAGCAGAGGGTGGACTTCACCCCCTGGCACACCTAAGGTGGACAACAGGAACAGGAGAGTATGCCAAACACTGACAAGGGGAAACTGGCTATAACACCCATAAGCCCGCCCCCAACAATACACTCCCTCCAGGAGGCGTTAATTCCCAAATCTCCATCAGCTGGGAACATATCGTTCAGAACACAAGTTTATGGGGGACACCTGAATCAAACCACCAAGAGGGGATGACCCTTAGTCACGGGCTCTCTGCTCCTCCTTCTTTCCCTCTCTTAATCTGATAAAGTCTCTCTAAACCTTAAAAAAAAAAGTCAATGAATGAAATTAAAAAGTGACAGTCAAGCCAGGCATGGTGGTACACGCCTTTAATCCTAGCACTTGGGAGGCAGAGGTAGGAAGATCACTGTGAGTTCGAGGCCAGCCTAGAATAACAGAATGCATTCCATGTCAGCCTGGGCTAGAGTGAGACCCTACTTCAATATAACAATAAAAGTGACAGTCTTCATGGTTTTTCTCATTGTCAATGAATATATAACTGTATCTGTAGATTGGAGAGATGGCTTACTGGTTAAGGTGCTTGCCTGTGAAGCCTAAGGACCCGGGTTTGATTCCCCAGTACCCACATAAAGCCAGATGCAGAAAGTGGTACATGCAACTGGAGTTCATTTGCAGTGGCTGGAGGCCCCGGCATGACCATTGACACTCTCTCTCGATCTCTCTCTCTACCTCTCTCAAATAAATAAATGAATGGATAAATAAAATATGTATCTTTAGGGGTTGGAGAGATGGCTTAGCAGTTAAGGCACTTGCCTGCAAAGCCAAAGGACCCAGGTTCGATTCCCCAGAACCCACGTAAGCCAGATGCACAAGGGAGCACATGTATCTGGAGTTCATTTGCAGTGGCTGGAGACCCTGGCACACCCATTCTCTCTCTCCATCTCTCTCTCTCTGAAATAAATAAACTATTTTTAAAAATTAAAAAATAAAATATATATCTTTAGTATACCTTCTAGCCATTCATATTTCTCTGTTTTTCAGACGTTCTTGTTTAATGCTGGGATTTGGGGGTTGATTTATTTAAATTTTTAACATTTAGTCTGGCACATTTATAGTGTATTTGTTTTATCCATTGAGCTATTTGGGAATCTATTTATTTATTATTTTTTGGTTTTTTGAGGTAGGGTCTCACTGTAGCTCAGGCTGACCTGGAATTCACTATGTAGTCTCAGGGTAGCCTGGAACTCGTGGTGATCATCCTATCTCTGCCTCCTGAGTGCTGGTATTAAAGGCGTGTGCCACCACGCCCGGCTGGGAATTTATTTTTGTATATGGTAGGAAGTTGAGATATAACTATTTCTCCCAGTTAATAGCAAGTTGTTCCAGTGTTGAACAGTCTTCCCTTGGTGAATGCCTTAGTGTTGCTATTATCATTTATTTGAGGCAAGGTATAACTTCATAGCCCAGGTTGGATTGAAAGATCCTTCTGCCTCAGCCTCCTGAGTGCTGGGGGTCTAGGCATGTACCACCACACCCAGTTCCTTGTCCACAACTTCACGGGAATGCGTCTCCTATTTCACAGACACATTTGTCTTTTAAACTTGGATATTCAGTTTTATAAACATTCCTGTACAATAAATCATCTCACGTCATTTTGTTTTGTTTTGTTTTTTCAAGGTAGGGTCTAGCTCTAGCCCACACGGACCTGGAATTCACAATGTAGTATCAGGGTGGCCTTGAACTCATGGCAATCCTCCTACCTCCACTTCCAAATGCCAGGATTAAAGGCGTACATCATCACGCCCAGCTCGAGTCATTTTTTAAAAGTTGTGTAAAATTTTAATCGTAGGGGCTGAAGAGATGGCTCAGCAGTTAAATGTGCTTACTTGTAAATGCTGATGGCCTGGGTTTGATTCCCCAGTACCTATGTAAAGCCATGCACAAAGTTACACCTGCATCTAGAGTTTGTTTGCAGTGGCAAGAGGCTCTGATGTGCCCATTCTCATTCATTCTCTCTCTCCTAGCAAATAAATAAAAATATTTTAAAAAATAATTTAGGGGCTGGGAAAATGGCTTAGTGGTTAAGGCATTTGCCTGCGAAGCCTAAGGACCATGGTTCAATTCCCCAGGACCCACGTAAACCAGATGCACAAGGGGGCGCATGCATCTGGAGTTCGTTTACAGTGGCTAGAGGCCCTGGCCTGTCCATTCTCTCTTTCTTTCTTTCTCTCTCTCTCTCTCTTTCTCTCCCTCCCTCAAATAAATAAACAAAATATTTAAAAAATAATAATAATTAAAAAAAAACTTCAATCTGAACGAAGTTCCCATCTGAGCCATGGTGGCCTACATGATTCTGGGCATGTGGAATTTGAGGATATAAGAATGAAGCAATGAATGTCCCCCTAAAACTCCTTCTTTCTCATGACATTTAGAGGCAGTGAGATGTAATGTCCAAAACAAGATGGGTCAGGTGTGGTGGCGCATGCCTTTAATCCCAGCACTCTGGAGGCAGAGGTAAGAGGATCACTGTGAGTTTGAGGCCAGCCTGGGACTGACGACAGAGTGAATTCCAGGTCAGCCTGGACTACAGTGAGACCCTACCTTGAAAAAACAAAACAAAAAATAAATAACTGAAATAACCCCCCCAACAACAACAACAAAAAAAAAAACATGGGAGAAGCAGAGGTCTGAATCTCTCCTTTGCCATCTAATAACTGTAAACCTAAAACATTAATCTAGTGTCTCTGAGTTACAGTTCTCTCATCAAATGGAAAATAAGACTCTCAGAATTCTTGTGTTAATCAAATACCTGTGATAGGAATGACAATAGGGCTGTTGTTTTGGTGGCCACTATTACTATGGTAATCAATCTATTAATAAATATTGTCAGGGCAATAGGAGACAAAGTCCAGAATAGGGCCTTCCCATGCACTGCAAGCCCTTGAGGCCATGGGGATCTTGGGGGCTGGGCCTCCCATGAGCTCTCCTGTGACCTGGGTGACATGTGTTTACTCCTTGCTGCCAGGCCTGAAGCCCAGTGGGACCCACGTGCCTCTCTCTGGAATGCCAGCCAGGGACTTGATTCAGTTGCTGGTGCATAGGTACTCCTGCAAGCCTGGCTTAGCTCAGCAGCATTGCTCAGCCTAGGCCTTTGCTAGCAGGCATGGCCTTTCTGGGAACCTTTCACTCCAGGGATGAACAGCTGAGCTCCGCCTCCACCTCCACCACTCACCTCCACCTCCACCTGAACCACTCACCTCCTCCACCACCACACACCTCCACCTCCACCATTCACCTCCACCTCCACCATTCACCTCCACCTCTACCTCCACCATTCACCTCCACCTCTACCTCCACCACTCACCTCCACCTCCACCTCCACCACTCACCTCCACCTCTACCTCCACCATTCACCTCCACCACTCACCTCCACCTCTACCTCCACCTCCACCACTCACCTCCATCTCTACCACTCACCTCCACCTCTACCTCCACCACTCACCTCCACCTCTACCTCCACCACTCACCTCCACCACTCACCTCCACCTCCACCTCTACCTCCACAACTCACCTCAACCTCCACCTCCACCACTCACCTCCACCTCCACTCACTCACCTCCACCTCCACTCACTCCACCTCCACCTCCCCCACTCACCTCCAACCTCCACCTCACACCACTCACCTCCACCTCACACTCACCTCCACCACCCTCACCTCCACCTCTCACCTCCACCTCCCACTCACCTCCACACTCACCTCCACCTCTACTCCACTCACTCACTCCACCTCACCTCCACCACTCACCTCCCCACTCACCTCCACCTCCACCACTCACTCCTCCACCACTCACCTCACCTCCACCCTCACCTCCATCCACTCACCTCCACCTCACCACTCACCTCCACCTCCCCACTCACCCATCCACCCCACTCACCTCACACTCCACCTCCACCACTCACCACCACCCCCACCTCCACACTCACCTCCACCTCCACCACTCACCTCCACCTCCACCACTCACCTCCACCACTCACCTCCACCACTCACCTCCACCTCCACCACTCACCTCCACCTCTACCTCCACCACTCACCTCCACCTCCACCACTCACCTACTTGGTGATCACAGGAGAGGAGAGGTGCATATTTGGTACAACCTGAGCCTAAGATGGCATGCCTGCCTGTGTGTACTATTGCCTGAATTAGTGTTCATACTACAGGGAGTGAGGAACAGAATTTGTGAGGTGCAGCAAATCTGAGTTCCACTATTCCCTCACTGTGGGACTTTGTTTCTCAACTGTGAAAAGGGAGTAAAAGTATACTACAGTGGCCTGGGAGACTGACTCAAGGACCACCTTCCTTGGATAACAAAATCAGTAGCTGCCCGAGTCCCTTTAATAAGATTGTGTGGAAAATAAAATAAAATGGTATGGTAGCTGGGTGTGGTGGCATACACCTTTAATCCCAGCACTTGAAAGGCAGAGGTAAGAGGATCTCCGAGAGTTTGAGGCCACCCTGAGATTATATAGTGAATTCCAGGTCAGCTTGGGATACAGTGACATCCTACCTCGAAAAAAAACAAAAACAAAAACAAACCAAACCAAAAAAAAAAAAAAAATGTGTTGTAGGGCTGGAGGAATGGCTTAGTGGTTAAGGCATTTGCCTGCAAAGCCAAAGGACCCAGGTTCAATTCCCCAGGACCCACGTTAGCCAGATGCACAAGGGGGCTGGAAGCCCTGGCACATCAATTCTCTCCCCCCACCTTTTCTCTGCCAAATAAATAAATAAAAATAAAATAAAATAAATGTGTTGTATTGGCATAGAACATATGCATCTTCTTTTATAGGCTCCAGATGGTCTCTAGATAACTAAAAATGTCTTATACAATGTAAATACTACGTAAGTGGCTGCTTTATTGTTTTGTTTAGGGAATAATGACAAGAAATATCCTATGTGTTCGACACAAATATAATTTAAAAAGTTTTTTGTTTATTTTTATTTATTTGAGAGCGTGACACACACACACACACACACACACAGAGAGAGAGAGAGAGAGAGAGAGAGGGGGGGGGCACGCCAGGACTTCCAGCCACTGCAAATGAACTCCAGACATGTGCACCACCTTGTGCATCTGGCTAACATGGGTCCTGGGGAATCAAGCCTCAAACCGGGGTCCTTAGGCTCATAGGCAAGTGCTTAACCGCTAAGTCATCTCTCCAGCCCACAAATATAATTTTTTTTTTATTTATTAGAGATGGAGGGAAGAGTCAGTGAGTTAGAGAGAGAATTGGTGTGTCAGGGCCTCCCGCCACTGTAAATGAACTCCAGATGTATGCGCCACCTTGTGCATCTGGCTTTACATGGGTCCTGGGGAATCAAACCTAGGTCCTCAGACTTTGAAGGCAAGCGCCTTAACTGCTAAGCCATCTCTCCAGCCCACAAGTATAATTTTCAAAACTAAATTTATTTAGACATGTGGGCATCCACGTGCATACACATAGGAGTGCCAGGGTCTCTGGCAACTGCAAACAAAGGCTAGATGTTTGTGCCACTTTTTTTTGTATTCTTTTCAAGGTAGGGTCTCACTCTAGCCCAGGCTGACCTGGAATTCACTAGGTAGTCTCAGGGTGGCCCTGAACTCACAGCGATCCTCCTACTTCTGCCTCCTGAGTGCTGGGATTAAAGGCATGCACCACCATACCTGGTGCTTGTGCTAGTTTTTGCCTCCAACTTTTCATGGGTGGCTGGGGAAATTTTAAGGTTTGGGAGTGACCAAGACCATGCAAACCACTCTGAGGCAAAGATGATAGCTGTTATTTAGGGAAAACACGAGTGGCCAGGGCTGGCTCACGAGACAGGAGCACAGTCCACCTGAGATTCCAGAGAGTGGGCTTCATAGGGCTTCTTCGGTTGGGGGAAGGTGAGGAAGGGAAAAGAACTCCTTTGTTCTTTACATTAGCCATTTCAAATAGCTAGGGGGTAAGACCAGAACAGTGAGCAGGAGACTTATGAGATAAGGGGGCAGGAAACCATGACCTGGGGACATTGTTAGGAAAGGAAGGGATAATGGCTGGGTGGTTTCTTGAGGAATGTGGATAAGTCTCTGTCGCCATCCTGCTGTCCTTGGTGACTCCATTTTGGGAGCCTGTCTCTACCTAGCAGAATTGAACCCATGCTAGCAGCTTTGAAAGCAAGTGTCTTTAACTACTGAGTCGGCTTCTCAGCACCCCCAGATGTAATTTAACAATAGTCTGAGGGGTTGAAGAGATGGCTCAGAGATTAAGTGTGCTACCTATGCAAGTATGAGGGTCTGAGAGGGCCTGAGATCGGCTGAGTTCAAATTCTCAGAACCCACATAAATAGCTGGCTGTGGCCATGCATGTCTGTAACCCCAGTCCCCCAAGTCCTTGTGAGGAGCAGAGACCCGAGAATTGCTGGAGCTTGTGAGAAAGCAAAATGGCAAGCTCCAGAATCAGTAAGAGATTCTGTCTCAAAGACAAACAGGCCTGTGAGTGTTGGAGGGAGATATCTGATGGCCCCTCTGGCCTATACAAGCAAGGGGAGTGGGCACCACATCAGCACATTCGCATGCATACAACACACACACATGGTATTTTAGATCCATGCTTAGTCAAATTCACAGGTGCAGAATCCCTGGATACAAAGGGCCAATTATAGTAGCATTCCTCTATTTTAAAGGCTGTTGTAAGGGCTGAAGAGATGGCTCCATATTTAAAGGCACTTGCTTGCAAAGCCTACTGGCCTGGGTTAGATTCCCCAGTACTCATGTGAGGCCTGATGCATAAGGAATGCATCTGGAATTCATTTGCAGTGGCAAGAAACCCTGGTGTGACCATTCTATCACTCTCTCACTCTCTTCCTCTCTCTCTCCTTGCAAATAAATACAAATATTTAAAAGTAAAGAACAGAAATCCCTGCTACCACCTCCTCCTCCAGTGAAATCCGTGGTACCTCCTCCGGTGGAAACCCTGCCTCCTCCTCCGGTGAAATCATTTAGCATCTCAGGGTGGCAGAGAAAGTGTCTCATGATGCTGGGTCCCGAAGTCAGCATTTAAGAATATTCACTATTTCCACTTCCTTGAAGACTCCTTTCCTTTCCATTTTCCTAGTGCTCATTGTGATGGATAAAAATAAATGTGTTTTGCATTATAGAAAAATAAAAATAAAAATAAAAGTAAAGAACGACTGTTGTAAATTTCAGATGAAATCATGTTGATGTATGTCCTTTGTAAGCTATAAATCACACAAAGCAGTCTTGAGCCTGGCTTTCAAGTGCACGTTTAGAGATGTGGCATCACAAGATGGTGTGTGCAGACAGACCCTGCAACTATGTTGAAATGAAAAAGGAAGAGTGGGGGTACTGGGGAAATGATGACAGAATAAGCATTCATTCAGGAGCTTACCATCAGGACCCTTCCATCTTCCCCATCCAGTGACCTCCACATCACTCCATAGTGCAGGATGAAAAAGGAGAGCTCTTTCAGAGCCTCCCTGACAACTCCTGCTATGTTGCTAAGCAACTTGGCTTCCTCATCCAAAAAGAGGAGCCCAGTGCTCAGAACCTGGCCTTCCAGATTCTTTTAGCTACTTCCGACTCCTCCGACCTAAAGGAAAAACAGAAAGCCACAGAGGGAGTTTCCTTCAGTCCTAGAGGGGAAGAGTTGGGGTGCAGAATTAGAGGATTCTGGGGAATCAAACCTGGGTCCGTAGGCTTCTCAGGCAAGTGCCTTAACTGATAAGCCATCTTTCTGGCCCACTGTTTCTTTCTTTCTTTCTTTCTTTTTTTTTGGTTTTTCAAGGTAGGGTCTCACTCTTGCCCAGGCTGACCTGGAATTCACTGTGTAGTCTCAGGATGGCCTCAAACTCACAGCAATCCTCCTACCTCTGCCTCCCAGTGCTAGGATTAAAGGCGTGTGCCACCATGCCCGGCCCACTGTTTCTTTTTTATGCAGTTCAGGACCCCAGTCCACACTGAGGGAGGGTCTTCCTACAGATGTACCCTGAGATTTTGCTTCATGATGATCCAAATCCTGCAAGTTGACAACTGAGATTAGCCATCACAGGTATATCATTCCCAGTCCATAGATGAGGAATAAAATGTTAACGAATTTGCTTGGGATCCCAAAGCCACCACGTGGTAGGGATGTGATTCAAGCACGACAGTACAGTTTTTACTTCCCTTCGCACTCCTTATCATCACATTCACAAGACAGTAAAGATTCAGAGATTCTGAGAAGCCCAGGAGGTGACAGATCAAAATGACCAAGTCCCAGCTCAACACCAGAACAGGTTTCCAGTGCCAGCAGTCACCATGAGTTTCAGATGAATAACAAAGTGGGAAACACATTTAAAAATATATTTTATTTATTTATTTGTTTATTAGAGAGACAGAGAGAGAGAGAGAGAGAGAGAGAGAGAGAGAGAATGGGTGTGCCAAGGCCTGTAGCCACCGCAAAAATAAAAACAAAAACAAAAAAACTCCATACTCTTGCACCACCACTCTCAAATAAATCAATATTTTTAAAAAGAAAAAGCTGGCTGAGTTCCATCTCCTCCTTCTCTCCTTCATGACAGTGGACTGATGGTGACCAGCTGCTTCATGCTCCTACCAATATGCATTTCCTGCCATGATGAACTGAATCTCCTCAAGCTACAAGCCAAAACACACCCAGCCTTCCTCTTCAAGTCGCTTTTGTCACAGCAATAAGAAGAGTAGCAAGTACAGGAAATTGGTACCAAGAAGTAGGGCCATTGCTGTGATAAACCTGACCATGTGGTTCTTAGGACTTTGCAACTGTTTTGTGTGTGGGGGAGGACGTGAAGATTTTGAAGCTTTGGACTATTAAAGCCATAGAATGCTGTAGGCAAGACTTAATGGGCCAGTTTGGCAGAAATTTGGAAGATCAGAATGAATGCCTGACATAATATTTCAGAGGGAACAATGACTTTCAATAACTGGGTTAGAAGTAGTTTATACTATACACTTGGCAAAGAAATTGGCTGCATTCTGCCCATAGGCTGAAAACTTGAATGAGTTTGAATTCAAAAGTAATGGACTGGGGCTGGAGAAATGGGTTAGTGGTTAAGGCACTTGCCTGCACAGCCAAAAAACCTAGGTTCAATTCCCCAGGACCCATGTAAGCCAGATGCACAAGGTGGCGTATGCGTCTGGAGTTCATTTGCAGTGGCTAGAGGCCCTGGCACATTCATTCTTTTTCTATCTGTCTTTCTCTCAGCTTCTTTCTCTCTGAAGTAAATAAATACATAAATAAAATTAAAAAACAAACAACCAAAAAAAAAAAATGCCGGGCGTGATGGCACATGCCTTTAATCCCAGCATTCAGGAGGCAGAAGTAGGAAGATCACTGTGAGTTCCAGGCCACCCTGAGACTATATAGTGAATTCCAGGTCAGCCTGGACTACTGTGAAACCCTACCTCCAAAAACCAGTAATAATAATAATAATAAATAAATAAAATTGATATCAACAACAAAAAAGAACAGCACCATTGAAGAGAGCCCTCCTGTACTGCACTGGGATAGTAAGAAAGGTGCTTTGAGGGGCAGATCCTACTCATCTGAGGATCTATCTTGTGAAACTACAAATTCATTGGAAAGAAGAAAGCCTCACCTGAAGGGGTCTCCTGTTCAAACACAGCCACCCAGGGAAGTGGTTCTCCAGGGTCAGCCTGGGAGGCACACAGAGGCAGGAACACCTGTGGTCTGAGGGGGCGGGGCTGCACCCCAAGCTGGCAGCAGAACTTGGCTGCATTGTCCACATAGTTCTGGTTTTGGAGGCTACAAGATTGGGAGTGGGGGCATGACGTCTTCCTCCACAGATACAGAGAGATGCTGAGGCCAGGTCAGGTGTGGCAGTTCAGAGTCAGTGCAATGCCACTGTGTGAAGCTATGAAAGTGAACCCTAAGTTGCAATGGGACCCCAGCATGTTGGAGATTCCAGAATCATAGAGCATCCGTGGAAGAAAGCCGTTAAGTGTGCAGCAGAGCTAGCCCATGTGAGTTACGTGCAACTGAGCTGGAGGGCAAGACTACTCAAGTCCTTTGGAGCCCAGATGATCCCATCAGGATCTCCAGATACCAGATTTGGAGCCTGTCTTGTTAGGTTTCAGTCTTGCTTTGTTCTACTATTTCCTTGCAATGTCCCCATCCCTCCCCTTCAGAATAAGAATGTGTCATTGTATATTGAAAGTATGTAACTTGTTTATTAATTTTATAGGGGCTGTCAGCAATTGCTTGGAGTTTTGAACAGTGTTGAAACTGTTAAAGACTATGGGAACTCTTAGAGATGGATTGAATGTATTATGAGATGGGTTTGAATTTACAGGGACAGGGGGTGAAAGGTTATATCTTAAAAGTGATATATTTGGGCTGGGGAGATGTCTCAGTGGTTAAGGCACTTGTCTGCAAAGTCTAATGACCCAGGCTCAATTCCCCAATACCCATGTAAAGCCAGATGCACAAAGTGGCACATGCATCTGGAATGTAGTTACAGTGGCTGGAGGCCCTGGTGTGCCCATTCTCTTTTCCTCTCCCTCCCTCCCTCTCTCTGATTGCAAATAAATAAATAAAAATATTTTTAAAAAGAGACAAATTGTGGGGCATAATGGTACATGTCATTAGTGCATGCCTTCATCACTTGGAAGGCTGAGGTAGGAGGATTGCTGTGAGTTTGAGGCCAGCCTGATACTACATAATGAATTCCAGGTCAGCCTGGGCTAGAGCGAAACCCTACCTCAAAAAGAACCAAAGGGGGGGGTGGGAGTCAAATCTATAAAAATAAGTGATATATTTGAGTGTCAAATTGACTTATGATGATGAACCTCAGTTGTCAGTTTGACAGAATTTAGAATCACCATGGAAACGAATCCCTGGGCCTGTCTGTGAGGGATTTTTCTAGATTAGGTTAATCAAGGTGAGAAGACCCACCCTAACTGTGGGTGGACTTGGACTGGAGTTTTGGGCTGCTAAAAAGTAGAAAGCTGGGGCTGGAGAGATGGCTTAGCAGTTAAGGACTTGCCTGTGAAGCCTAAGGATCCTGGTTCGAGGCTCGATTCTCCAGGTCCCACGTAAGCCAGATGCACAAGGTGGCCCATGCATCCGGAGTTCGTTTGCTGTGGCTGCAGACCCTGGTATGCCCATTCTCTCTCCCTTTCTGTCTGTCTCTTTCTCTCTCTGCCTGTCTTTCACTCTCAAATAAATAAATAAAAACAAACAACAACAATAACAACAAAAGGCTGGGCGTGCACCAAGAATAGATGGTAAGACCCTATTGCTGAAGACTCCACATACTTGGGCTGCAAGGCCACTGAGAAATCCTGCTGGAACTGAGCTGATAACCTCCTCCATGTAGACCAGCTCACAGAAAGCTGGAAGAAGCCATTCTGCATGCAGTTCAATGGGAGAAAGAAATCACCAGTAAAGATACTCAATAGTGGATACTGCAAGCCTTAAATTTATCCAAATTTGACCAAATGAGCCAATGGGTGCAATAGTGGCATGTCTGTTATGGGGGAAACCAATCACCCTCTAATTGGACTGGAGGCCTGCTCCATGGGAGGGAATACATCCCTGATACTGAAAGTCTACAACAGGGGTAGTCATGAGCCCTAGGGGTGTAATGTCTGCTGGTGTCTGGCTAAATGTATATACTATCCTCAACAAACTGCCCAGTAAGCACTTCTCTTAATGTTCATACCCTTATATTAATGCTACTCTCACTTTTGGCAGAGAGCCTTCTCTTTTCAGATGGCAGTGACCTTGGGATGACTCAGAAGGCATCATAATGCTGGGAAGAAGTGACAGAGGAGTGCTCAGCACTGCAATATCTCTATCACACCTTCCAAGGCTCAGGGTCTATTGAGGAAGAGGTGACAGGAAGAATGTAAGAGCCAAAGGAAGGGTAGGACTCCTTACAATGTGCTCCCCCAGACACAAAATGGCCTGGATATCCATGACCTCACAGTGCCTGACACTATCTACACAAGACCATCATAATAGGAAGAAAAGATCATGACATCAAAATAAAAGAGAGATTGAAAGGGGAAGGGGATATGATGGAGAATGGAGTTTCAAAGGGGAAAGTGGGATCACCATGGGATATTGTTTATAATCATGGAACTTGTTAATAAAAAAATTTTTGTTGGGTGGCAAGGCCACTGAGAAATACTGCTAGGACTGAGCTGATCACCTCCTCCATGTAGACCAGCTGACAGAAAGCTGGAAGAAGCCATTCTGCATTTAGTTCAATGAGAGAGAGAAATCACCAGTGAAGATACTCAACAGTGGACACTGCAAGCCTTGTAATTGGCCAGCCAGGCCAAATGAGCCAACGGGTGCAATAGTGGCACATCTGTCATGGTGGAAACCAACTGCCCTCCAATTGGACTGGAGGCCCGCTCCATGGGGGGGAATACATCCCTGATACTGAAAACTTAAAACAGAGGTAGTCATGAGCCCTAGGGGTGTAATATCTGCTGATGTCTGGAAAAATGTATATACTATGCTTATCAAACTGCCCAGTAAGCACTTCTCTTAATATAAATACCCTTATATTAATGCTACTCTCACTTTGGGTAGAGAATCTTATCTTTTCAGATGGCAGTGACCTTGGGATGACTGAGAAGGTATCATAGTGCTGGAAAGAAGTGACTGGAGTACTGAGTAACATCTCGATCACACCTTCTAAGGCTCAGGGTCTATTGTGGAAGAGGTGGCGGAAAGAATGTAAGAACCAAAGGAAGGGTAGGACTCCTTACAACGTGCTCCCTCCAGACACAAAATGGCCTGGATATCCATGACCTCACAGTGCCTGACACTACCTACACAAGACCATCATAAGAGGAGGAAAAGATCATGACATCAAAATAAAAGAGAATGGGGAGGGGATATGATGGAGAATGGAATTTCAAAGGGGAAAGGGGGGAGGGTAATACCATGGGATTTTTTTTTGTTATCATGGAAAATATTAATAAAAATGGAGAAAAAAAATGCTATTGTTTTCAAAGAAAAAAAAATAAATAAAAGAGAGACTGAGAGGGGAAGGGGATATGATGGAGAATGGAGTTTCAAAGGGGAAAGTGGGATCACCATGGGATATTGTTTATAATCATGGAACTTGTTAATAAAAATTTTTTTGAAAAGAAAAAAAAAACTGGGAGTGGTGGCTCATGCCTTTAATCCCAGCACTTGGGAGGCAGAGGTAGGAGGATTGCTGTGAGTTCGAGGCCACCCTGAGACTATATAGTTAATTCCAGGTCCGCCTGGACCCGAGTGAGACCCTACCTCAAAAAAACAAACAAAAAAAATTAAAAGTAAAATTAAAAAAGGAAAGGAGAAAGGTAGCTGAACACTAGTGCTCATCTCCCTCTGCCTCCTAACTGCGGGCTCATGGTGAGCAGCTGATCCATGCCCCTGCTGCCCACGCCCTCCCTGCCGTGACTGCTGTGTCCTCTCAAACTGTGAGCTGACGCAAACCCACCCTCCTTAAATTGATCCTGTCAGGTAAATTTTGTCACAGCAATAAACAAAGTAACTGATACAATACCAGAATCAACTCCAGAGGGTTTTCAAATTACTCATTTATTTATTTATTTGCAAGCAAAGAGAGAAGAGAGAGAGGCAGAGAGAATGGGTGCACCATGGCGTCTAGTCACTGCAAATGAACTCCAGATGCATGAACCACTTTGTGCATCTGGCTTTACGTGGGTTCTGGGGAATCAAACACGGGTCATTAGGTTTTGTAGGCAAGTACCTTAACTGCTGAGCCATCTCTCCAGCTCTGCAGAGGATTTTAATTATTTAAATGAATGTAAACTTCTTTGAATAGTGAGTGAGATATAAAAGTTCAATATTCTCCCTTCTTATACCTACTTTTTAAAAAAGATTTATTTTTATTTTATTTATTTATTAGAGACAGACAGAGAGAGAGAGAGAGAGAGAGAGAGAGAGAGAGAGGGAGAGAGAATGGACACACTAGGGCCTCTATCCACTGCAAATGAACTCCAGATGCATGTGCCAACTTGTGCATCTGGCTTATGTGGGACCTGGAGAATTGAACCTGGATCCTTAGGCTTCACAGGCAAGTGTCTTAACTGCTAAGCCATCTCTCCAACCCATTATACTTACTTTTAAGAGGTCTTTAGCACATGATGTCCTCTAAAGACTTATGTTTATACCATATGTTAATGCTACTCTCACTTTTTTTTGTTTGTTTGTTTTTGTTTTTCGAGGTAGGTTCTCACTGTAGTTCAGGCTGACCTAGAATTCACTATGTAGTCTCAGGGCTGCCTCAAACTCCCAAGTGCTGGCATTAAAGGCATGGCCACCATGCCCGGCTCACTACTCTCACTTTTTGTTAGAGAGGCTTCTCTTTCCAGATGGCAGTGACCACTGGGGTGACTCAAAACACACCACAGCGCTAAGAAGAAGTAACAGTGAAGTGCTCAGCACTGAGATATCTCTATCATACCCTCCAACACTCAGGGACCATTTTGGAAGAGGTGGAAGAAAGAATGTGAGAGTCAAAGGAAGGGGATGACTGCTAATAATGCTGGCATCCAGACACAAAGGGGCCTTGATATTCATGGCCTCACAGTGGCTGATGTTACCTACACAAGATCTGCCTAATAGGAGTAAGAAATGATGGCGTCAAAATAGAAGAGAGACTAGTTGTAAAGAAGAAGGGATTTGGTGGAGGAGGGTTGGGAGAGGGAAAAGGGAGGGTGGTGAGAGGGGTATCATGGTATATTGTCTGTACTTATGGAAGGTGTCAATAAATGGATTTTAAAAATTGGTGCTGTTGTGTATGGTGGTGCATGTCTGTAATCCCAGCACTCAGGAGGCTGAGGAAGGAGTATCGCTGTGAGTTTGAGGCCAGCCTGAGAGTACATAGTGAACTCCAGGTCAGCCTGGGGTAGAGTGAGACCCTACTCTGAAAAACCAAAAAAAGGGCTGGAGAGATGGCTTAGTAGTTAAGGTGCTTGCCTGAGAAGCCTAAGGATCCATGTTTGACTCTCCAGGTCCCACGTAAGCCAGATGCACAAGGTGATGCAAGCATGCAAGGTCGCACATGTGCGCAAGGTGGAGCACACATCTGGAGTTTGATTACAATGGCTGAAGGCCTTGGCCCACCAATTCTCAATTCTCTCTCACTGTCTCTCTCTCTGTGTCTCTCACTCTTGTTCTCTTGAATAAAAAAGGCCCCAGTCTGTTGGGCTTGTCTCAAAGAAAGAAAGAGAGAGACAGAGAGAATCATGCTCATGGTTACCCCAAGTTTAAAGAAATTGCACAGGTAGCAAGCCTAGAGTTGGTGAGAACATCCACATGGTAGATATGGAGTGTAAGGAAAATACACAAATGGTAGATTTGGAGACCAGAGGAACATCATACAAGTAATCAATGTGGGAAAGTATTCCAAACTATAAAACAGGCAAACAGAAATGAGAGGGAATACAGAGAGGACGCCCCCGCACCCCCGCCCCAGCCTCAATACACGCATCAAAGTTTGTGCCAAGAGAGAGAGGGAGCGACAGGGAAGGCAGTAGCCTTTATAGCATCAGATTCAGGTATGCAAGGGGAAGACCTGATTGGTTTGTAGATTTGCAGGGCCAGCCCACCCCAGGCCACTTTGCCACTTTATTTAGATACCATGCTAGGCTGTGGGCAGCAGGGGGCACTATAGATCAGTCTCCATCAGATACAAGCTCCATTCTTGCCGGTTCTCTCTGGGCCTCAATCTCTAACTGAAACTGACTAAAAGAAGCTAGCTTTCTCCTAACCTCCTTTAGTGGGATCATTACTTTGGAGGGTCAAGAGTTAGGGTTAAAGCCAGGCATGGTGATGCACACCTTTAATCCCAGCACTCGGGAGGCAGAGGTAGGAGGATTACCATGAGTTCGAGGCCTACCCTGAGAATACAGAGTGAATTCCAGGTCAGCCTGGGCTAGAGTGAGACCCTACCTCGAAAAACAAACAAACAAACAAGTAACAACAACAACAAAAAGAGTTAGGGTTAGTGGGGACAGGTCTGCATTGTCAGGAAGCAGGGTATGAGAAGACTATGTCTTCTTGGGCCTGTGGTAGTGTGTTGGCCTAGCATTCTCAAGGCCCTGGATTCAAACCCCAGTACTGCAAGATTGTCTCCTTCAGAGCTTGAATGGAATGGATAGTCACCCCCTGACTACAGTAACCCTTGGCTTGGACACATCACAGCACAGAACTACCACAGCTGAAATGGACTGCAGATGCTGCGGCTAGATTTCCTTATACTGATTGCTCTGAACAAATGCTTTCCAAATCTTGTTTTGTGGGCAGAGATAGTCTGTGTGATCCCTGAGGTGCCACAGAATAGAGTTTGCGAATCCCTGGTTCTTCCCTGTGAGTGGAATCCCAGAAAAGTGAAGGTCATATAGCAAGTTAGTTAACAAGCCAGGATGGGAATGCAGGCTTTCTATTCCCAGTCCTACATCAGCCTCCCAAACGAGCTATATGTTCAGGGAAGAACAAAGAGTTGGGTGGGTTTTAAGAATTGGAATAAGCCGGGCAAGGTGGTGCATGCCTTTCAACCCAGCACTCGGGAGGCAGAGGCAGGAGGATTACCTTGAGTTCAAGGCCACCCTGAGACTACATAGTGAATTCTAGGTCAGCCTGGGCTAGAATGAGACCTTTCCTTGAAAAAAAACAAAGAAAAGAAATTAGGAATACAGGGCTGGAGAGATGGCTTAGTGGTTAAGGCACTTACCTGTGAAGCCTAATGACCTAGGTTCAATTCCCTAGAGCCCATGTAACCAGATGCACAAGATGGCTCATTCATCTGGAGTTTGTTTGCAGTGGCTACAGGCCCTGCTATGCCCATTCTCTCATTCTCTCTCAAATAAGTAAATAAATAAATACTTTTTAAAAAAAGAATAGGCACACAGCTGGGAAGATGGGTCGGTGGTTAAAGGCACTTGCTTGCAAAGCCTATCAGCCTGGGTTCAATTCCCCACTATCCACATAAAGCCACATGCACATAAAGCAATGGCAGCAGGCCATGGCACACCCATATTTTCTATCTCTCAAATAAATAAAAATACTTAAAAAAATAAAAAGAATGGGATTTCATAAGTGAGAAGATGCCTTAAGTGAACATCTGCCCCAGCCACTCAACAGAGACTGAAATCCCTCCTTGGTCGACTCCTCAATGGGCCCTCCTGAGGCTCAAGGTCAGAGAAGTCATCTAGTTCCCCTTTCAACTGCTCCCAGAATGGGGTCTGCTGGACACTCTGGTGACAGAGAACTCACAAGGCACGTCCCATAACAAAGGTTCTTTGTTAGATCCAAGGTGTATCAGTCCCCCTCCAGCTTCGAAGTGCATGTGGCAGTACAGTCCTCTATCCTATGCATGAAGGCCCTCTGCTTCAGGACAAGCCCTTGCCCCCGCTGATGGCCAGACTGCATTTGTACTGTTGTTGGCTCCAAAGTTCTTCTGCTTTGCTTTTTGGTCCCTTACACAGTGTCTTCCCTTCATTCATCTCCTAAAAGTAGTGTTTAATTTTGCGAGCTACATTCTGAGAGAGAAATCGTTACATCAGATTAATCCTTTCCTCCATAGATGGACGCATCCTCAGATCACAGTTTTTCTGCCTTTCGCCCTGTGTTGCCTAAGACATCAATCTCTATACACAGCCTTTGCTGGCCCCAACCTTGCCACAGCTCACACTCTGGCCTCCTGCCGTGTCACTTAAAGATCTCAGAAAAGAACCTCACAACTTCTGCTAGGAAATTATTAGCAGCTCATATCTTCCTGGATCCTGCCTTGGTCTCCTCAGATGTACTCCCTCCATGCAAACAGGGCTGCAAAGAGGTCCTCAAATGCTCTGTGCAAGTCACTGAGCCCTCAGCAGGCCAGGGTCCCCCTGGTCCATGTACTCTGTGGATTACCTGATGCTGCATGACATAATGATGCGGAACACACTTCTGCCAGAATGTCAGGTGATCAAAGCACAGCACCACCAGGTTTTAAGGCATAAAGGAGAAACCTAGTGAAAAGCCTGGTGGCTGGCAAGGTTGTAGGCCCCAACATGGAAGCTACAACTGTTTAAAAGGCATAGAGAGGCTGGAGACATAGCTCAGTGGTTAAGGCACTCGCCTGCAAAGCCTAACGACTTGGGTTCAGTTCCCCAGTACCCATGTAAAGCCAAATGCACAAAGTGACGCATGCTTCTGGAGTTCATTTGCAGCAGCTGAAGGCCCTGGTGTGCCCGCCCATTCTTTCTTTCTTCTCTCTCACAAATAAATAAATAAATAAAATATTTAAAAGGCATACAGGAACTGGAAGGAGATGGGACAGAGGGAAGAGTGGCCTCTGTGCAATTGGACGGCAGGTGATTTTTCTCCCTCCCCTATGTCTCATACACTCTTCATCCAATCAGCATTTAATGGAGGCCTTATGTGTATATTATTCAAGGGTTTTTTGTTTGCTCCTCTTTTTTTTTGAAATAGCGTTTTGCTTTTAGCCCAGGCTACCCTCAGACAGTGGATCCTTCTGCCTCTGCCTCTCAAGTGCTGACGTCACAGGAACGCACCACCATACCTGGCTGGATTTTCTACATTAAGTATGTGTTGTTTGAAATACCCGAAAAAATAAAGTGAGGAGTAAAATAAACATGAATGAAGGCTCCTTCCCTAGATGGACTGGAGTGACTCATGCGCTTTCTGGAAAGAGGCACTCAGACAAAAACTCAAACCCCAAGTGCCCCATCTTCCCGCTTTTCCTCTTCCTGTCTTCAGGACACAGGAAAATCTCGGCAGTGTGCGGAGGCCCAGGCGTTCTTCCACCTACTAAGTGGAACCTTTATTCTGGAAAGAGACCCTCAGGAAACAAATGCCTGGACCATGGAGAAGGGACGGAGGGGGCGCTTGGCTCGGCTTGCGAGCATCTTGAAAGACTGGCCAAAGTTATTTTCTTCTGAGGGAAGCCTTCAAGGCCGCTTCCCAGACAAGTTTTGGAAAAGGCAAGAAGGCGACAGGGGCGGCTGTAAGCAGTATTCAGGAGGGCCTTTGGGGGTTAAGAAGACCCCGTCATAAAAATTCACGCGACCCACTTCCCAGACTTCCCAAGGCCGGGTTCAGGATAAACTGCATGGATTCCTTTTTCTCCCGCCCCTTCTGGCTTCGCTCTGAAATCTTAAAGCAATTTGGAGCCAACCAGACCCGGTCACCGCCTGGAGAAATACCTGAGTTTCCACCAGGCTGCATCCGAAATTCAGCTGTAGTCCCTGTCTACTCTATCCATGACCAGCAGAGGGCGCGCACCACCCGCGGGAAGCAGAGAGGCGCAGCCAGCTCCGGCGGGGAGCAGCCCGCGCGGGAGCTGGTGGGAGGGACATCCCTTCGGAAAACGAAGAAAAGAGACAGAGACAGAGACAGAGACGCAGAGAGAGAGAGAGAGAAAGAGAGAGAGAGAGACAGAGACATAGAGAGACAGAGACACAGAGCGAGAGAGAGAGAGCGAGTGAGCGAGCGGTTTGTGAGGGGAAAAATGGGAGGTCTGGGGAGAAGGGGTGGAGAGAGGGGGTGAACTTGGGGGAAGGCGTGGAGGTGGGGAAGAGGGTGGAGAGAGGATGAGAGAGGTGGGCTGGCGGGGAGATGATGAGATGGAGGAAAGTGGGATGTGGTGGCCTATTAGGTTGGAAGTTGAGATGGGCCGCGGGTGGAAGGTGCCCAGGGCGCACCCACCAGGGCTCCTTGCGCCAGGCCATCGGCGCCCAAGCTTGCTCTGACCTAGCTCTAGAAACCTTTCTGCTGGGCTGCTGAGGCTCTGCCTTCTAACCCCCTTATTAAAAGGTCCTGTGCGACAAAACAGAGAGGAGGCACTGGGGAACTCAGGGACCTTTAATGGGGCTGGGAGGGAATAGAAACACGTGGGGGGGGCGCACCTTAATGGGGTTGGGAGGGAGGAAGGGGGCGATATGTCTTGGGGGTGCAATGGTCTTTACCCAACTTGCTCAGGTCCCTGGAAGGAGGAGGGACTTGAGAGACCGCCTCCCCCCCCCATCACGTGCTGGGATTTGGGGCAGATCCGTGGGGGGGGGGAGAGAAAAGCAGAAAAGACAAACTAGAAAAAGGGGAGCCTCTAGGAGCCAGCGGTCCAGGTGAGGAGATTAAAAGACACCGGAGTTCCAGGAGCCCCCCTACCTCCGGGATCTAAGGACCCAGAAGAGAAATATGAAAGAGGGGACACAAACGTCCTTTCTGGGGCGTTAAGTGTGATGGGGGGTAGCCTAGTGTTTAAGGAAGACCTAAGAGGACTTTGCATTCCTTCTCCCTGGGATGTGGAGGGGTTTGGTCTTGGCTCTGGGCATGAGGGAGAGGTACCCAGCCACCCCGACCTAGTGGTAATGACCTCCCAAGTGCGACGCGGCCACCGCGCCGAAGGGCCCGGGCGGAGGCTGCAAGCCCGGGGTAGGGTACAGCGCGGCCGTGGCGGCGGCGGTGGCAGCGGGGTTCGGGCCGGGCCAGTAAGAGAAGCCAGCGGGTGCGACGCCGGCGGAGGCGGCCATGAGGTTGAGTTTGGAGAGGCCCGGGAAGGGCAGCGGGGCGAGGCTGGCGGGCAGCTTGTAGAGCGCACCGTCCTGGGCAGCGGCCGCGGCTGCGGCTGCGGCGGCCGCGGCGTGGGCATGGGCAGGCGGTGGTTGGCAGGCCTGCGCCAGGCCCTGGAAGTCGAAGCGGTAGGCGTAGCGCTTGCCATGCACCTTGCTCATGATGTTTTTGTCGTAGTAGTAGCGCAGGGCGCGGCTCAGCTTGTCGTAGTTCATGTTGGGCTTGCTCTTGCGCTCGCCCCAGCGCCGCGCCACCTCGTCGGGGTCGGTGAGCTTGAACTCGCCGTGGCCGCCTTCCCACGCGATGCAGCCCGCGTTCGCGCGGTCGGCCAGGAGCTCCAGGAGAAACTGCCACAGCTGGATCTGCCCGCTGCCTGTGGGCGAGACGGGGCGCCGTCAGCCACAACTGTACCGGGAGGCGACCTACCCTGGGGAGGGAAAGGGCACGTCCAGGGACGCAGCTGCCCACGGGTGGAGGAGGCTGGTCAGGGAGGGGCGGCCAGCAGCGCGTTCTCTAGCCGGGGAGAGCTTTTGCACAGTGGAAACGCAGCTCTTGGACTCATTGTTTTGTGGGAACTGGGGGGGGGGGCGGTTATTGCTTCTTTCCTCCATGATGAAGAAGCGGTGAACCATGGCCCTTGGCTTTCTAAGGTAAGGAACCAACACCAGCCTTCATCCCTTCCTCCCTTCCAGTGTAGGACAGAGCCCGCACAACCCCGCAGGAAAGCCCTGTGCAGAAGGTTGAACTGCCCAAGCTCGCTGGAACCCCTGACCAGAGACCTAGAAGAGAAGGGGCGGGTGCGGGAGCCGAAGTCAGCGCAGCGCAGCGCAAGGCCCACCCGGTGACCAGCACCTGAAGGCATACAATTAAACAGACCCCTCCAGACGTGGGCTCAGCGGCTTCCTTTAGCACCCCACCGGCAGGCAGGGCAGGTGCCCTGCTGCACACTAAGGAGAAGTAGACCCGTAGAGGACCCCCCCATTCTTGCCACCTTCGGCTACACAGACCTCTGAGACACTGAAGTTCCCCCTGCTTTTCCAGAACAGGCAGGGTTCCCTGTGTGGGAAGCTACCATGCTCCGTGTCTTGGTGGACATTTCTGAGGAGAGAGTGGGGACTAAGAAAGGGCCCAAGGTGACTCCCGATCAATCCAGATTTCAGGGTTGCTGGAGATGGCATGAGATGTCACCTGACATACACAAGTGGCCAGGGCCCAGAGCTCCCACTCTCCTGTCTTGGAACCTTGGACACAGAAAAGTCTTGATAAATCGTCCCCAGTGCCTTTTAGAATAAAACAGCTTTGCCTCAAATGGGGTCTGGTGAGTCACCCCAATGCCTCCAAGTCTGCCCAGCCTGCGGCTCCTGGTTCCAGTTCGCCAACATTCAGTTTTAGGGTCAGAAGCAAGGGCATAAAAGATGCATCTGACACCAAGTGGGAGCAACATCAGAAGATTGGACCCCCCCCCCCGCCATCCATGTTCCCTTTCTTCTAGAAAAATCACTTGTCAACCTTGGTTATGTGTGTATATATATGTGTGTGTGTGTGTGCGCGCGCGCGCATGTGTGTCTTATGTAAATTGCGTGAGACCCAAGACCATAGGGCCACAGGATCATTTAGTGACCTGGCTGGAGTATAGTATGCTGTGGCAAACCTCGGAACGAACGACGACGATGTCGGAGGCAGGCTTGGCTGGCAGAGATGTGAGAGTCTGCGGGCTCTGGTGGACGAAGCAGGGAGCGCCCACTGGGTCTAGGCCCTCAGCAGCCGGGGTGGGGGGGCGTAATTCATGGGGAACCCTTGCCAGACATTGCTACGACGCGCTGCCGGCAGGGAAAATGACGCCGATCGCCTCAGCCAAGGCCTAAAGCTTGGGAAATCACTCAGCAGAGAAAGGTCTGGAGGCCACAATGTTCTTTGGCTGCCCTCGCCTACACGTCCAGTCCCGGGACTCAGAAGATGCCAAGCCGAAGGTCAAGTGAACGTCTCACCCCAGCCTCCCCGCAATTCGGCCAAGACCTTAATGCTTTTCCCTAGCTGGCGGACGCACCGCTCCACCGCTCTGTCCAGTGGTAGTACGGCTCTTAATGGGGTCCCTAGCCCCCATCTACTGCTCGCTTCTCCATCTTCCCAGCGTACCGGCCGGCTCACCTTTCTGTACCGCGGGGCTCAACGGCCCCCAGCTGGGGCTCTTTCCTTCCTTGAAGAGACCGTCTCCGACGGGATCTGCGACAGCAGAAGAAAACGGTCAAGCAGACTGGGGCGGAAATTGTGGGCTTGACCGAAAGGGACCCCCCGGCCCCGGTATCGAGGGGGTAGCTGTGTTCTGGGGGGTCCAGACCACCCAGCTCCTCCTCCCTCCCGGAGCTCGACAGCGGCGCGCACGGCGCCGAGCCCCTCCATAGCGCCCAAGTCAGGAAACGCGTCCAGGAAAAAGGAAATCCGCTTTCCGAAGGGGCCGGCTGGAGCCTTATAAAGCCGAGCTGGGGATCGCGCCGGCCCAGCCTGGGCGAGCGACGCCCCTCGCAGAGGAGACTGGGGTGGGCACTTGGAGGGCCGCGCCCGGGGGAGCGCGGAGCGGGAAGGTGAGGACCCTCGAGAGCGCACGGGCGACGCCCGCCCGCCGAGCCACGGCCTCCTCGCTAGGTAGGAGTCCAGGGTCCACCGCGCCATAAGACCCCCGCGGCCCCTGCCAGGCTCTTCTGGGCTCCAGGCCTGTGCTCTTGGCCTCCTAGGCTCTCCATCTGCAAGTCCTCTAGACCTCACGCTGAAACCCCAGAGCCCTCCATCCATCCATCCTGCAGGTGCCTTGAACGCCCTAAATTGCAACCAGCAATCCCCACACCCACGATTCGAGTCCGATGCGATCCTTTTCTTTGGACCACGGAACCCCAGGTCCCTTTCCCTGGCCTAGACTTCCCGCCCCTGGTCCCGGTGCCTCGAGCCGCCGGCTGGTCCCTGGTACCTGGCAGGTACATGTTGATCAGCAGGGGCTGGGAGGCGCCGCTCTGTCTCATCGCTGCCAGGGGACTGGGCGGTGGGAGATTGGGGGGGGGGACGGAAAAGGGGGGCGCGTCAGCTCTGCGCTTTGGGGCGCCGATCCCCGCCCGAGGCGACCGAGGGTGGCAGCGCGGAGAAGACAGCGCCGGGTCCGGCGAGGCCTGGCGGGAGGGGGCGGTCAGGGTGTGGCGGGGAGGGAAAGGGGGGGGGGTCCTGAAGCGACGCTACGGGGCCGCTTGGAACCCTCCGGCCCCGCGCGGGCAGGGGCCGCAATTTCCGTTTTAATTAAAGTGCGCCGCCTCGGCCCCCCAGACCCCGCCCCCGCCCCTCTTATCTTCCCATCGCAATAAAGTCTCCCAGCGCGCTGCGCCGGAGCCCAGCGCACCCGGCAGCCCCCCGCGCCCCGCAGCCCGGGAGACGCGCGGCTGCGGGGGGGTGGGTGGGGAGGGATGGGCCACAACGGGGCCGATGGGGGCCAGGAGCGCCTTTCTTTTCCGCTTCCCTGACTCTGGGCAAACAGTGATGGGGCGGAGTGCCGGACCCCTGAGGCCACAGCCCCAGGCCCCCTTCCCAGAGTCATCTTTCCAACCCGCTCCCGCCCCCTCCCCCCCCCCCCGCCCCCGGGTGCCCGTCTCCAGGCGGCGTTATCTGCATCTTCACTTTTTAAATTTCCGCTTCCCTCCCTCTCGCCTGTCGCTGCGCTCCTGGCCCTGCAGCCGTGGCTCCCTTTATCTCAGCCCACTCCCTCGCCTTTTCCCTCCTCTTCTCCCACTCTCTGCTGGTCCCTGGAGACCCGATCCCCTGCCCGGCTTCGCCCGGCTTTCAGAGGCTTCCTGTTCTACACTGGCCCCCAGGTCTCTGGTGGGGCGCCGGGGTGATTCCCCTGGCAACTTCTTGTTGCTCGCTCCTTCCTCCTCCCCATCCTCTTTCTAGGTCTTTCCTAGTAGTTTCTGCTCTTTTCTTTTTTCCTCCCCTCCTCTCTCTCTCTCTCTCTCTCTCTCTCTCTTCCAGACTCCTCTCTCCCTCCCTCGGGTTTTATTCATCCAGTGCCCACAAATTGGTTGTGATTGGGCCTACTGTCTGGCTCCAGAGACACATAGAGTCTGAACTTAATTTTTTGTTTTTCTTTCTGGTCGACTCGTGATTCCTTCTTCCTACAAGTATGTCTCTCCCGCCATCCTCCGCCCTCGGTCACCCCAGCCTGCCCCCCACTTTCACAACCTCCCCCTGTCTGGTTATACTTGAATCACGTGTAGAATTGTTGTGTGTGGGGGGGGGGTCGGGTTATGTCCTGTAGGTGCCTTTCCGTCACACATGTAAAGAGGCTGATGTGCCTCCCGGGACACCTAGACTGTCTGGGTACTTGAGAACCTTCGGGGTCTGAAGACTAAGGAGGGATGCTAGCTGAAGATACGACCCTGGATCAGGAGTGCACCTCCTTCAGCCATGCAGGACTAGGTGGCTGCTACCAGGTTTAAGACTCTCTGGGTCCCCCTCTCAGGAGTGAAGAGGCCAGGGAGTGGGCAAGTCTCCTGCACAGTGGCTGGTTCTAAGGTACTTGTATAAGGATGGCTGTGAAATTCAACTCCTGAGGTTCTTACAGGGCCTGTCCACCCTCATGTGCTGTAACTTCTGGAGTGTTCGTCTTTGCTGGTGAAGGTGAGTAGGTAGTGGTCTTCGAGGAGAGTGTGTGTGTGGAGGGGGGCCACCCAGCATCCTAGAGGGACAAGGATAGCGCCTTCAGGATGCGGATGTGGCATCTGGTGGGAGCAAACAGAGGTTGCAGTGCTCCTGGGGACCAAGCATAGAACACCACGAGAGAGGCCTGGTGCTGAGGTCCAGGCATCCTCCTGGGTCCTCACTGCGATTCTTACAGCAACAAGCAGGAGGTAAGAGCCAGTGGACAGGGAGGTTCAGTCACTAATTTTCAGTGGGAGGCTGAGGCAGAAGGGAGAGGTGCTTAGAGACGGGGTGTCCCCAGCTCTGAGCTGGACAAGGACCCACTGCTCAGGTTTTGTGTCTGATGACTCTGGTGCTGAATGGGTGGGGAACTAGCAAAAGTTTGTGTGCAAAGGGTCCCCTCTACTCCACTTCCTTCATATCCCCTCCTGCCGATGGAACTAAGCCCAGTGAGAGTCTTTGGCAGTTTTTCTCCAACCTCCTCCTTCCTGGACGCGTGCCGCAGTCCCTGGGGAGTCTACAGACTGCCGTCAGGATGCCAGAGTGGAGATGCGAGGACTCGATCTGACTAACGCCCTCGCTCCCCAGGGGTGATACAAGTAGGGAGAAAGGCTTGACCCTTAGGTGCAAGAAACCTAAAAAGATGCATGCTGGGAAAGGCTGCAGGAAATATTACCACACCAGCTTCTCCATTCTTTATTTTTTATTATTTAAATTTTTTAAAAAATTTGTTCTCAAGGTGAGAGAGAGAGAGAGAGGGAGGGAGGGAGGGAGGGAGGGAGGGAAGGAGGGAGAATAGGGCACTCCAGGGCCTCCAACTGCTGCAAACCGTGCATCTGGCTTTACATGGGCACTGGGGAACTTGGGCCATTAGGCTTTGCAGGCAAGTGCCTTAACAGCTAAGCCATCGCTCCAGCTCCAGCTTCTCCAGTCTACAGAGGATGCCCTGTGGGTCTCTCTACCCATTCCTGAAGATTTGTTGGTACTTCTCACTGCCCACAAACCCTCCTAGAGGGAGGTACTCAACAAAGGGAAATACCAGGTCTCTCTTTTGTCCATTGCCTATTGCCTGCAGCAGGTGGTGGGGAGATAGGCTCTGAAGGCAGTTGGTCTGGGTTACATTCAACTCCTAGCTCGCCTGTTTTCTGCCTGGGTAGCTTTGAGGAAGTCACCTAGCCTGTACTGGTTTGTAGTCTCTTTGTCTGTAAAATGGGGATATATTTATTTATTGTTTCTTTTTTTAAGGTAGGGTCTCACTCTAGCCCAGGCTGACCTGGAATTCACTCTGTAGTTCCAGGCTGGCCTCAAACTCACAGTGATCCTCCTACCTAAAGGCATGAGTGAGCCAGCACACCTGGCTAAAACGGGGATTTAAATACCTGCTTATACAGTTGTGAGCTTTATATAAGAGCACATGTGAAATGTTTAGTTCAGGTTCTCATACATTTAGCTTTTTGTCATTATTACCAGCCTGCAAGGGATTAACCTACTAGGAACCCTGGGATCCCCTGGGGTTTACAAATGTTTGTATTTCTGTTGAACTGCGCCACCCCTTCCACAGGGGCGTGACAACATGGGAGTCCTTAAAGAATTGGAGGACTAGGGGAGTCCAAAGGGTTAGAAGAAGTTCTGCCGATGTGGGAGCAGGAGAATCATTAATTGCCAGAGAGGAAAGCTGGGGGGGGGGCACCACAGATCCAGGGGTTCTGATGGCTGCTGTCATACTCAGCTGCCATGGCTGTGGGCTTTGGCCAAATGTCCCAGAACTCAGGCTTATATGTCAGCCAGTGGCTGTCTGAGGAGTGGCATGTCCAGGTCTTTTGTTCTCTAAGGGGAGAAAGAAGAATGAAGAGGAAATAGTTCAGATCGGCTGCAAGGAAGGCATGTCAATCCTTCAAACATGCCAGAGTTCAATATCTCAGGACATACAAGAGATTGTTATTATTCAAAGGCCAAGTCTCCCCCTTAGACGAGCCTGGGGGACAATGAGACCTCCTACTAATTCCTCTCCTGAGAATAGAAGAAAGGGGACGATTGAAAGAGGCTGGCCAGTGTGAAGATGAGCCGGAGCTTAGCAACTCCAATAGAGCTTTCTCCTGGGTTAATGAATTCTGCTTCTGCTTGGTGGTACCTCCTGGCCCAGGAGTGTGCGGAGACTGAAATTTAGCTATGAGCCTTGCTTGTGTGTTGGGGTGGGGGTGGGGGAGCAAAAGTGCCATCTGGCTTTGAAATATCCCAGACCCACATTGGTGGGCCTTTCCCAAGGAGAGATGTAGGCTGGTAGTATTTCACTAGGTACCTTCAACTCTTCCCAGCTGTTTCCACTTAACCCCATCAGAACCTACCTGTCTGCATCCTAAACCAGCTCATGCTTGGGTCCTGGAGCCTGAGGGAGGTCCAGGTTGGCAAAGAGCAATTCTCAGACAGATAAGAATCAAGATCACCATGTGAGGCATGGGGGGAATGTAGTACAGTGGCAGAGCCCTGGTTTCTATCCTCAGTGAAGCAACATCACACACACACACACCCCAATACACCTCAAGAAGGAGCCAAGAAGGCCAGACAGGTTCGAGAGCCTTTATTGAGAATTGTTCTTAGGGGATGTGGCTGGGTCTGTGGAGCCTAGTGCTGGACTCTCCGAATGGACTGCAGCTGCCCAGTATGTGCCTGGGTGCCGAACTCGCTGTAGTTGCGGAACTCCCCACTATGCCTGTCCCGTTCCAGTACATACTGGTAACCTCGGTAGCCTGGGTACTGGTAGGCTACCCACCTAGGTCAGTGAGGAAGGGTGGTGAATATACTCTGCTTCACTGCCACCTGTGCCATCTACCTCCTCAGCTCAAGACCATTGCTTTAACTTTCTTCATGTGGCCTCTTCCTCCTGCCTGTCTCTACATTGCTCCTCTCCCCACATTCCACGGCCTCCTTACCCATATTTTCAACCCTTCCCTCCATCCCCACCCACGTGGCCCCACTAGCTCCCTCCATGACCTCTTCCTACTCTCCATCCTCTTACTTCCCCCTCTTCTCCATGTCCCCAATCTCTCTGTCATGTCTGTAACATCCTTTGTCACTTTTCTCCATCTCTCCCTTAGTTCCCTTCCCATTGTTTCCCTGACCTTGTCATTTCCCCCGTTCCAGTCCCAGGACTTACGCTCCAGAGCTGACTTTGAGGGAGCCTACATCCTTGCTGGCCCAGCCCATGGAAGGCAGTGATGGGTAGTCATCACTGAGTTCAAACTTGCAGCCCTGGAAGTTTTCTCCCTCAAACAGAGTCACCCGGCTGTCACTGTGGTTCTGAGGCACAGGAAGGGAGGGGGCATGATGAGAGATTAGGTCCTCCAGAGGTGTCCATGGATATAGTCTTAGCCCCGGGCCCCCATCTCCCTGTTCAACACAAGCCTCTTGGACACTACCAGCACTGGCAGAGTTCACCTCATCAGCTTCCAGGCACTCTAGCAAGTTGGGGTGCGCCAAGGCCCCACCTGGGCCCTCCCATGACTTTGGGTTGATATCGTCAGATTGGGGCGTAAGGGAAGTTGCCAGAAATCCCTTGAGATCAAGGCTAGAGGGCATCTTTTGACTTTTGGGCTTTCAAAAATTGTTTTGTGGTCAGGTGTGGTGGCACATGCCTTTAATCCCAGCACTTGGGAGGCGGAGGTAGAAGTGTGAGTACGAGGCCACCCTGAGACTATATAGTGAATTTCAGGTCAGGCCTGGGCTAGAGTGAGACCCTACCTCGGAAAACCGAAAAACAAAAATTGTTTTGTTTTGTTTGTGGTATTGGAGGATGAATACAGGTTCTTACATATGCTAGTCTGGCCTCCAACTTGTGATCCTCCTGCCTCAGCCTCCCCAGTAGTTAGCATTACACCCATGTAGGCCTGTTTTTAGTAGGAAATCTTAAGTTCCAAGAGAAGTCTGGTCCATTGGCCAAGTCTCACTGAGTACCCAATTCCCCGCCCAGCTCCTGGTCAGCCTTTCACAGGGCATGACCCAGCTAAAGGGTACTGGATGGCAGAGCCCACACAGACAGCTGCCTAGTCCTAAAGCCTTCCTCCTGCTGGGTTTCTTAGCCTCTTGGAACAGAGAAGCTGGGCTGGGTAGGTTCTATGTCCCCCCCCCCCATGAAAATAGTCCCAGGACTCTGAAGTACCTACGTGAGCACAAGTGGAAAACCAGGTCCTTCTCCCAGGGCATTTGACTCACCATCCTTCCTCAAACACATGCTAACAGTGACGGTTCTCAGCCTTGGTCCCTAGACTGAGTTTTCCTGACATCTCCACGTAGCCCTTATTGCTGGGCCTCACGTGCAAACCTGTCTCTGGGTGGGGTTAACAGCAGCTACCCCAACCTTTCAGTGCTGTGTGAAGACAGAGGCTCCTGGCGTGTTCGAGCCTGTGGTGGGCTGAATGTGACTATCTTGGGCACTCAGGAGGGCCTAGGTGCTGTCCGTGGTGCTGACACACACGCGCACGCGCACACGCGCGCGCGCGCGCACACACACACACTCAACACAGAGTCCCAATTTTCAGAGACCTGGTTCTTAGGTTCACAGACCTAAGAGTTTGGTCGCATGCCCTATGTAGGGGTTACGGCCTTGCCAGGGCTCTGAGATGGGACGAGAGCTGGGAGACAGGGGAGGAGGGGAAGGGAGCTCACTGCACAGAGCACTGGCCGGAATGACAGCAGCTGGTCGCTGTGGTGGCTGCTGCTGCCGCTCCAGGCACTCCAGCGAGGATAGTCTCCCTTCTCCAGGATGAACTGCTGTCCTTGGAAGTCCGGGTACTCGAAGGCTACCCATCTGGAAAAAGAAGAGGAGCCCAGAGGCGTCTACCCAGCCTCACTTCTTCCTCTCCCCTTACTTGCTGTGGTTGGAAAGACCAAAGAACCCAAACTCTTTCTCCAACACTACCCTCTTCCCCTGGACACCCTCATCTCTTGGCAAGCCAGCTTTTTTTTTTTTTTTTTTTTTTTTTGAGGCTGAACACCCCGAACTTGTTGCTATATGCGGTCTGAAGGGCTCAGACTTCCCATTTCAAGGCCCCCAGGTTGGAAGGAGATTTTCGAGTTACAAAGATCAGAGGACCAAGACTTTTATTTAAGGATCTAGGCTCCTGTTAATGACGCACCGAACCCTCCAGCCAGCTATATAGCACCAAGCATCAGGGTCTCTGGTCTCCCCAGGACCACAAGCTGTCGCTCTAGAAGACTAAGATGGGACCAGAAAAAAAAGAGATCTGGCTTTACAAAGCCGGCTAAGTTTGCACAAAGAAAAACTTTGGGACAGGCCATGCCTGCAACGCACTGATCTTTTTGGAGTTCAGGGTGGCCGCGTGGACAGCTCCTTGTCTTCGTGTCTAGTTTATTGGCGAACACCCTCACATGATGTGTCGGAGCGAGTTAGGAATTTTGGAGGGAACACGGGAGGGGGGGCGGTTCCCGTGCTGGTGAGTCTCGGGGTTTGCCGGACTCCCTCCAAGGCTCCAACTTTGGCCAGAGTTAAGCTCCCTCTTTCCCCCCACACCCCGCCCGGCCGCAGCGTCACTCACGCGCCGTTTTCCACCTTGACCGAGCGCACCCTGCGCAGGGCTCCGCGCTCGCCGACGTTCGCGCAGTCGCTCAGCAGCCGGCAGCGACGGCCCTGGAAGTCCTCCTCGTCCCAGAGCGTGAGGCAGGCGGGCGCCGGGCCCGGCGCGGGGGCGCTGCTCATGCTGCTGCGGACCGGAGGAGAGAGAGGGGCGCGGGCGCGCTCAGCTCGGCGGAGCCCCCTGCCTAGCCAAAGCCGGCCCATCCCCAGCAGGGTGTGAGGGGCCCAGGGGCTGGACTCTGGACCCCGGCCGCCCGGGGCGCTCCCGCATCGCGCCCTTCCCCCCACCCCCAGCCCTAGGCATTCACCGGGTGCGTGAGCGAGGCTGGCACGGAAAATGGAGAGGCTGCGCGCGAGCCGCTTTATAAAGTACCCAGGCCTCGCGCACCTCCCCGGCTGGGGGCTGGGGTCCGGGCTGGGGTGGGCGAGCTGAGTCAGCCGGCGGGCTGCAGTCGGCCATGGTGTCCCTCCGGGCAGCAGAGTCGCTTCCCAAAGCCAGCCCCAGCCCACCCCCGGTCCCCCATCGGCGGGGATCACAAGAGAAAGTGCTGACGTGCACATCCGCGCCCGGGCTGACTCGGCTCTTTTCTTTCTTTGCAGCCGGAGCCTGGCAGGGAGTCCCCAGCCTGGGGGTGTGGAGGGGGGGGGGCAAAGAGCGCTCCCAGGCCTCCGGGCTGACCCGGCGCCTAAGTTCTCCCATTCAGCAGCCCTAGGGGCCATTCTCTCTTTGGGGGTGAGGGGAGCAGGCTGCCTGCAAACGGCATTGCTTTTTTTTTATTCCCCCCCCCACCCAAAAGATGGGTACGCGCCACCCCCGTCCTCCGGAGCGCAGGTTCTCCCGCCCAGGGCGGACCTCGCAGCGCAGGGTCAAGGACAGCTGGGCTGCTTACAGATGGTTTGAGAACCACAGTAGCCAAGTGAGGGACTAACCTTGGTAGTTATGAAGAACACCTCTACCATTCATCTCCCACCCTACCCGCAAAAGCTGCCAAGTCTCCCCCCCCCCACCACACACACACCACCGCCAACTTTAGGGTCCGAAGCTCCGGCCCTGACCTTGGCCCCAGAGCTAGCAGCTCGGGAGGAACAAGCGCTCAATGGAGGCCAGAGTCTTTGCTCAGGCTTTCTGCGTCCTTGGCCTCAGAGAAATCCTAACACTCGTGAAGTGGATGCTGTCGCTTCCTAAAGGCGGGGAGGACCAGAAAGGGGGCCCTGACGTGCTCGGGGTGTCACAGCTGAGAAGTGGCCTAGCTGAGAGGTGAAGCTGCGCCTCTGTCGTGCATACATCGGTTCTTACTCACACAACCCCAGTGCCACCTGTGGTGGTGGTGGTGGAAAGGGGTACGAAGGCATGGGGCAAGCTTAGAGGCCCAAGCTGGTAGCTCCAGGAAGATATCCTCACCACCATAGCTGCTAACTAGACATAAAAGCTTCTTGCAACATTAAAATGCAAGCACTCCTTAATAGCCGGGAGAATATTCTACCAGAAGTGTGAGGGGTGGAGAGGTTGGAACTGTTGTTGTTTCTCATATGAGACAAGTGCTTCCTTTATAGTCCCACAGCTGCCCAAAGAAGTCAATTTGCATGTGTAGATGTGGGAATTGAATTGATGCAGGGTCTTTGCCAAACTCATTGCTGGCCAGGTTTAGAGCAAGAATACAACTGACTTTTATTTTTTTTAATGATTTTTTTGTTTTATTCTTATTTATTTGAGAGCGACAGACACTGACAGAAAGAGGGAGAGAGAGAGAGACAGAGAGAGAGAGAGAGAGAGAGAGAGAGAGAGAGAGAGGGCACGCCAGGGCCTCCAGTCACTGCAAATGAACTCCAGATGCGTGCACCCCCTTGTGCATCTGGCTAACGTGGCTCGTGGGGAATCGAGCCTTGAACCAGGGTCCTTAGGCTTCACAGGCAAGCGCTTAACAGCTAAGCCATCTCTCCAGCCCCTGACTTTTATTTTTTAATATTTACTTATTCATTTGCAAGGAGAGAGAGGATGGGCACACCAGGGCCTCCAGCCACTGCAAAAGAATTCCAGATGCACCCACCACTTTGTGCATCTGGCTTTATGTGAGCACTGGGGAATCAAACCAGGGTCATGAGGCTTTACAGGCAAGCACCTTAACTGCTAGAACTGACTTTCTGACTCCCAACCCAGGGCTTCACGGCTACCCATCCCAACTCCTGTGACTAAACAGGCTCCCAGGTCCCATGTGAAAGTGCACCCTTGCCACCTGCCACCTTTTTCTTCCAACCTGCTAAACTCATTCCCAGCTTAAAGGTTTGTGCAAGCTCTTCCCATTCCCTGGAGTGTCAGCCCTGAGATCTTGGCTTAACCACTCCTTTGTCACCTCCTGGGGTGATGCTGTTCCTACCAATCTCACCATTCATCACATTGGCCTATTTTCCCTCGGGTGTTTGTCACTCTATAAGGACATCTTTTTCTACTCATGTTTATGGACACACCAGTCTTTCCCTTACGAGGCTGTAAGCTTCACTCAAAGGAGCAGGGACTATGTCTGGCTTTATTCAGAATTATCCTCAAAGCTAGCGCAGTGCTGGATATGCATACCTAGTGGGCACTCAGTAAAATGAGTGAGCAAGCACGATGGTCAGCTTTGGGCTCAATGTCCATGGAAGGTGTGTGATTTCTCCAGTGGGAGTAAGAGAGATGGCCTGTGCACGCTGCTAACCTGACTAGGTTGCTGGTACTGGGGCCAGGTAGACCCTCCCTTGAGCGTCTCCTTTCACTGCTGAGAAATCACTGGTAGGTCTCACAGTATAACGATGAGTGATCTAGAACTGAAGCTGGAATCCAAGTTAAAAGAACATGGATGAGTGGGACGTGGTGACAAATGCCTTTAATCCCAGCACACAAGAGGCAGAGGTAGGAGGATAGCCATGAGTTCAAGGCCACCCTGAGAATACAAAGTGAATTCCAGATCAGCCTAGACTAGACTAGAGTGAAACCCTACCTCGAAAAACAAAACAAAACAAAAAACACTTGGATGAGAAATGGGGACAAACCCAATTGGGTTTGACAGGGGACAGGACCAGAACCACTGCACAGTTCCATGACCCTCTACAAACCCTCTAGACAAACACAATTGGTGTATTAATTCTCCCCCAGACAAGACTGAGGGGGAAAGTCAATTCTGGGCCCTCAATGTCCTAGCCACTTCTCTGTTTTACAAGTCCCCACCGTGACAGAGGTAAGGCTTGTATCAGACCTCATGCCTTGTCTCAAATTCATCCATTTCCAGAGGTGGCCACCAGGGGGCGGATCCAGTCCGCTCTGGCAGGAAAGCCGGTGTGGGCACTGGCGTCGGTGGGCTGTTAAGATCCAGAAAGGCCGTCTGCCCTGGCAATGGCCTCAGGCTGTGTGTCTGTCTCATCCGTTGTGTGAGATGAGTGTGTTTGTTCTGAGGCTGTGTTTGCCAGGAGCTGGGTTTGAGGTCTGGCAATGCCCCTGAGGACTGGGCTCCAACAGGGGTGGGGGTGGTTTCCAGGCCAGGTGGTCAGAGCCCCGTATTATTCCGTAAAGGTGTGTGCCTGCGCCAAGTGCCAGAATTTAAGGAAGGGTGAAGGGAAAGTGAGGTTCCCATTAGAATTGGACAACCCCTGGATCTTGCGCCCCCTCCCAGTCTGAAGTTCTAATCTTAGCACAAGCCAATTTCTCCCTTCTTTGTATCTGAGTTTCCTCATAAGAAAAGTAGTATGTGGGTCTCACCACCCCACTCAGGGTTTTAGTTATTTCTACAGAGAGCTCCCTCAGAAACAGGCACACACCTGTCACCACCATCTACAGCCACTGAAGTCCCCCCCCCCCCAAGGCCTCATAGTCACTGAGAGACAGGGAGACAGGAAGAGGATCTCAGGCAAGCCCTTTGTGCTCAAGAATGGGACACTAGAATATATTGTCCTTTTCTGTGCTGTAGACCCCCTCCTATTTTCCTCCTTTGCCCACCAATCTGGTCCAACACCAGCCCCAGTACCCCCCTCATGCCCCCTCCCACCCCTACAGCTGTTCCTGTTTGTTTTCCCAGATCAGTTGAGCTTAGAGCTTCCTGAAGGATGGATGCCCAGGTGGCTTTGTTTGCCATCTCAGCACCATCTCCTCTACCCCCTCCACATCCACAGATTTGACCTTCGGGGAACAGGCAGGAAAAAAAAAAAAAAAAAAAAAAAAAAAAACAACCCACCAGAATCCTCAGATCTGTATCACAAAATCATTACAAGACCTTGTTTCTCATCATCCTCATGGGCTCCCCTCTGGTCCCATGAGAAATCCTCAGGACCTTGACCATGATTCTACCAAAACACCCACTTCAACTAGGCATGGTGGTGCACACCTTTAATCTCAGCACTTGGGAGACAGAAGTAGGTGGATCGCTGTGAGTTTGAGATCAGCCTGAGACTATATAGCGAATTTCAGGTCAGCATGGGCTACAGCGAGACCTCAAAAACAAAACCCCATCCATCTCATGTACACCCTTAGATCCTGCAGAGAAACCTGCAGGCTCTCAGATCCCCCTACCCAGATCCCTCATCCCATGTGGGGGCATAAAAATACTGCAAAGAAACCCTCAGACTGAATCCTGAGTAAAGGCTCTGAGATTTCCTAGAGAAGCAGCACCGCCCTCACACAGTGATCTCATCCCATGGAAAGTCCAGCTTCTGGGCTGGACAGATGGCTTAGTGGTTAAGGTGCTTGTTGGCAAAGCCAAAGGACCCAGGTTGGATTCTCAAATACCCACGTAAAGCCAAATGCACAAAGCAGCAAGTCCGGGGTTCGTTTGCAGTGGCTAGAGACCTGGGCTCGCTTGTGCTCCCTCTCTTCCTCTTTCTCTCCCAAATAAATAAATAAATAAATAAATAAATAAGTGTTTTTTTAAAAGCCTGACTTCTCAGTCTTGCTAGGCAGCACAGAGGTACTGGCAGCCAATGTCCTCTCAAGGTAGCCTGCTTCCACCTCGTCCCCTCATTTCACTGGGAAATTATCCAGAGCATTGGAGACCAAAGATGCAAATGCCGTGTGATGCCCTCATCCACCCTGGTTCCATCCACGGCCCTTCTTTCCAGTCCGGCTCCTTTAGTCCCTGCCCAAGCCTGGGTCTGGAACAGGCGCTGAGCTCCTTCCCTGGGGCTATACAAGCCTGGTCTCCCAGGAGACAGAGATAATTCAGTGCAGAGACGGGCCCAGTTCAGTCAAGCTTGAGGGAACTCCACCTACATTGACTTATTATCTAACCTCCAACTTCTCTTCCCCTCCGTAGGGCTGGAGAACTGGCTGCCATCCTGACAGGTGGGTGGTAGTTTTCACCACAAGCAGCTCGCCTGGACACAAAGCCACTGGGCTTTCACAAGGCAGCAGACAAGTTCACAGTCAAATAGAGACTCAATCATTTACAGTTACTGGCATCCCACACACTGCACATGTGAACTCTGCTGTAGGACTCACAGACACCTTCACGTCTGTCCATTTGCGGACAGACATTTGCCCGGTCATTTATTTCTGGTGCCATATGCCAAACACTTGGGAGGGTGGGACTCACACTGGAGGGTGTGTGCATGCCCCTTCTGTATCGCCCACACAGGCACCTCTGGGTTGTAGCTGCCAGGCCAGGAGGTCGATCATGCTGGCACAGAAGGGCTAAGAGAGTGGCTCTACAGCCAGGCTGCTGCCTAAGATCAAATGTTGAGTTTTGCCCTCTGTAAAATGGGATTATCTTGAATGCTGTGAAAGCTCAAATGCAAATAAAACACAAAACTGTCCTATAACATGTACCAAAGCTGCAACTGTTGTGTTTCAGGCTATAGCTGCCTTTGTTTCGTAGGTTCTCCCCACTGCCCTTGGGGTTGTGCTTGGGTGGAGCAGGGTTGGGAGGAGTCAGGGCAGCAATCGTGGCCTCCTTCCCACCTTGGTCCTGGGGGAGGTTGCAAAGCACTCAATATGGGCTATCTTTTGCTCTTCCCCCTCGGCCCCCCGGGAGCCACCATGCTCATGACTTCAGCTTGATGGGATCCCAGGAGGTGTCCTGGGTTCCCTCAGTCTTGCTCAGGCCTCTCTGCTCTCAAGGAAAACATGCTGGGGAGTGATGACTTGTCCTCAGCACACTCTCTCTGCTTTTCTTGGCTCCATACGTGGCCTTTGGCCAGTAACTCCCCCTCTTGGGGCCTTAGTTTTTTTTCTTTTCTGTCTTTTTCTTTACTTATTATTTTGCCTGTAAGCTAAAATGGCTGCTGGAGGGACCTGTCAGCACCCCCTGCCTGGGATCTTGCTTTGTCTGGGGGAAGGCTTTCTCTTCTCCCCATCCAGCCCCTGTCTGCCCCACCCAGCCACCCACCTGTCCTAGCCAGAGTGAGGGGGCGAGCTGCTGCTGGTCTCCATGGGGATTAATCTCCAAGAAGGTCACCAAGGCTCTGGTACTGCCTTGGCTGGATGGGGATTAGCACCTGGCTGTGAGCCCCCCCCACACACACCCCGCCAGAGTCCCCCACTCACACAGACCCAGGGAGGCCTCCAATCCCTGATGTTCCAAGGCTGGGCCAGAAGCTACAGAGTGGGTGGGGGCAGGGCAGCTGCCCCAGCTGTTGCTCTATCCAGCTATGACCTGCCTGGGAAAGATGGAGTGGTGTCCATCATTGCTCATGGCCCTCAGTGTCCAGCCATGGCGTGAGTCTTGTACTTTGCATGGGAGAAGAATGATCTCCCAACGCAGGAGCATCACCAGTGCCACCCCCACCTCGGCCGTCCCCACTTGTAGCCCACCTCTACATCCTCGGTTGGGTGCCAGTTGTACACCTCCCTGTGTTTTCGGCCTTAGCCCCTCGCAGGTCCCTCCTCTTGTTCGCTCACACTGTCCCTCTGTCTCTCTCTCTCTGGCGATCTCTGCCTTAGGTCTCCCCCTAGGGCTTCCATTCACTGTTGGGGTCTCCCCCACCCCTGAGTTCTAACTTTCTATTGGCTTTCTTCTGCCCATGTTCTCAGCTCCCCATCTCATCCTTCCCCACCGGCTGTTTCTCCGCTGCCTTTTCCCCCTAGTTTCCCCAGGCCAGCACTCCAACTGCTCAGTCCCCTTCTCTCTTCCCCCACTACCTGTCCCCTCCCCCCTCCCCCTGCTGACAGGGAAGACAGGAAGCAGGCTCTGGCTTGGAGCAGGAGGGGGGAGGGGCCACCCGCACACCAGCTGCTGAATACCCCCCTTCCAGCCCTGCACCTGCGGGCCTGCCAGGCGTCTGGAAACTCCACCCCAGTTCAATGGGGTGGGGGGGAGGGACCTGGCAAGCCAGATCCCCAGTTATGGCCTGGAAATGAAGGTCTTGGGGATCGGTAGGGAGAGTGGAGGTCTGGGGAAAGAGGCCCTGTGGAAGGGGCAGTAGTCTCCATCACCAGCCCACTGGATTGCATCCTTCTTCTTGCCATCCTCCTTCCAAGGACTGCTTTCGTGTGCCTTGGGGGATCATCCCAAAGGGAGATCTCAAGAGCTGGCACCCCTGTATGAGGGAAGTACTAGCCTTTTGCCATGATCAGGAGGGGAGAAGATGCCCTCAAAACACAAGAAAGGCACACCAAGCCAGGTCAGGCCCTGACAGGTAAATCATTCACTGCTGGCAAGAAGGGACCAAAGGATGGGTCAGGATGTGCCCAGCTGGGGAGGCAGGGGTGTAAGCCAGCCCCTGAAGACAGCTCCATCAAGAGGCGCCCTCTCCCCAGACCTGTGCCCGTTCATCATACCCACGTCTCAGCCTCCACACAGGGGCCTCTGGATAACTGGTGACAGGTGTGGGGGAGTGTGGACAGTGAAGCGGTGGAGGGGACATTTGATTCCCTGAGGGCTGCCTCTGCCTTGGTGGGTAAGCGGGGCAGCTCTGCCATCATGTCTCCCCACCACAACCTACAACTGACCCCTGTCGCCGAACGTTCTGGTAAGGAGGAGTGGAGGACACCTGGAGCCACAGGACAGACTCAGTCCTGGCCCAGCCTAACCCCAGGCCTTGTGTGGAGTCCTCAGTTTGGGTTCGTTGGCCAGGGCCCAGGCAATCTCAGACCCCCCCCCCCCATAGCCAGATCATAGCACTTGGGGAACTGAAAGGGGGTGGCCATTCCCAGGTCTTCCTTGTAGCTAATGAGCCACCCATCCAAGGCACCATGGGCTACTTAGATTCAGCCAGCCCGGCCCAGCTGAAGAGGATGCTTTATTCCCGGGTTTGGGAAAGGTGATGGGCTCCTCTGTCTAATAGTCTCAACATGGTTAGACTGAAAGAGAAGCCAGGGAGGTGGCAGGAATGACAGTCTCAGGATGGCGGCAGCGCCAGAGCTGGGGGGGGGTGGTGGTGGTGGATGTGAGTCTCTGCCGGAGGTCTTCAGCCCTCCACACCCACATTTTCCACACCTGTTAGCTTCCACCGCGACCCCGGTGAAGGCCTGGTCTGGGGGTTGGGTGTCCAAAGTGTGGCCAGGAGCCCAGCAACCAGGTAATGGAGGGTGGAGATGTCCTCACCTCTTGGGAGGCCAAGCCAGACCCCCTCACTGTACAAATGGGAAAACCAAGAGGCCGGGGAAAAGACTTGCCCAAGGCCACAGAAGTCGCTGGGACTAAGCCGGACAAGAATCCGGGTTTCCACTTTCAAAAGGGCCTCTGTTCCGGGCCACAGCCTACTCTGTCACTCGGAGCCGCCTCAGCCCGCATTACCGGGCAGCTCGGAGTCTGCGGGCAGGACAGGTGGGGCTGGGCCGGATGGGAGCCGGATGTCCCCAACCCCCCGGGAGCGGCGCGCGGCTTCTAGGACCCATATGGTGGTGGCGGCGGCGGTGGCGGCGGTGGCGGCAGGTGCCTGCGTGGCGATCCGGCCGGCCCCGGGTGGACGGTGCTGCGGGGCCGCCCCAGCCTCACGCGAGCCGAACGAACAAAACGCTCAGGTCCGGTTTGTGCGAGGGGCTCGTCGCGGGGCGGGAGCGGAGGGCCCGGGGCCTGGCTGGAGGTGGCCTTCGGCGATCGGCTGGTCCTGGTGCTCTCGCTAGCCACCTCGCTCCCCCGCGCGCCGCTGGGGCTGACACGTCGCCCGCGGCGGCAGTCACAGGTGCGCACCTGGCCCGCCCCTCCCTCCCTCCCTGGCCACCCTCCACCGGCTCTCCCGGCCCCTGTGCCCAGCCCAGCTCAGCTTGGCTTCGTCCCCAGCCCACGCCCCGGAGCTTGTGCCTGAGCCCGGGCTCAGGACACTCTTATACTGCCAATTCAGTCCCCGCCCCTACACACACACACACACACACACACACACGCACACACGCACGCACGCACGCACACCTGTCCCGGCGCCCGTTTGCTCGGGGCAAATATTGACTCATGGAGGCAGAGAGCCCTCCTCCCCTTCCCTGCCCTGGCTCTGAGACAGGAGCTCCTCTGCTGAGGCCTTGGCGGTGGGGGGATGGAGGGGAGGGTGCTGGGGACCTGGGCGCCTCTGGAACAACACCAGATGTCACTTTTCCACCCACCTGGCCCTGAGTGGGGAGGAGCCGGAGACAGAGGCTGCCTGGTGGGGGTTAAGGGGAAATGGAGAGGTGGGTGTCCTAGGGAAGGGTGGAGCATCTCCTGGTTGGGAGATGGGTTCACAGCGGGGGAGGGGAGGTGTCGCTTAGTAGGGTCTGTAGCCCACTAATCGTGACCTCCAGCTGCACCAAGACTCTACTTCCTGGCCCTCTGAAGGCCATTTCACTTTCTCTTCCTTCCTAACCTCTTAAGAGTTCAAGGAGCCAGGCCAATTCTAAAAGGTTGACCCTGAGGGATGCTGGAGCAAGGAGCCATGGGAAGGGGTGTCCACTCTGCTTTCATGGACACCTGTTTAGCTGACCAGTCCTGGCGCTGGGCTCTTGTCCACCAGCCAGCGCAGGAGCAAAGGCCAGCCAGGCCCCTCTCCGAGCGCCCTCCGCTGGCCAGACTGAGACTAGCACCTCGTGGTGAGCAGAGAGCTCTCACCCGTCCAGGGAAAACGCATCTCCCCAGCTCTTCCGTTCCTGCAGTCTACCCTGGCTGCTCCTACCTGCCCCACGCTTCAGGGCGTTCATTCCCCAAGTCGGGAAGAGTAAAATCCAGGTAGATAATCACAACAAGACTCACTAGATGCTTTACTGACAGACAGGACGGCAAAAGGCGGGGCCAGGAAGGACTTAGGGCAGCACGTAAGAGGAGCTGGGCACCAGCGAACAGTCAGTCACAGCTGGCACCCCTGGGCAGGGTGTTTCTCCTTGCTGCATGGGCAGCAGCGGATCGGTCCTGGAAAACAGAAAGCCCAAGGTCACAGTGGTGGGGGACAAGGTTTTTGGTCACACTCCTAACTGCAGGGGCTGCTCCAGCTGGGTTAGGGGGCCCCGGACCCCCACCTGTGCATGGTCACTGGGGGCAGGGCGATGATTCGTGGCCGGGAGGTGAGCACCACCTCCCCGCGCGTAGCCTCCACCAGAATGTTCTGAATCATGTTCTCCAGCAGCGCCTCCTGCAGGTTGGCGAAGGCGGATAGCCTGCGGGGAGCGGGAGAGGAAGTGGGGGGGGGGCACGCTAGCGTCAGTGAGGCCACAGAACTGTGAACCACTTCACTCAACCTGCGTGCAGTACAGTGGGCTAAGCTCTGCACAGGTTCTCATTTAAACTGCTCAGCCCACCTCAGCACTGTGAGGGCATCCTGTTGTAGCTTCTCAGATGCCAGCTGGGTAGCTACAAGAGACTAATTAGTAGGTGACCTGCTGGTGGTATAGTGAGATTCAAACCCAGGCAATGTAGTCGACACCTCAGAGCCAGGTTTAGAGGAAGACCTTGATGACAGAGCTGGAGAATTAAAAAATAAAAATAAAAAAAAAAAAAGAACTGGCCCCCAAAAGGCCTCAGGAGGTGATGCCAGAAACGGTACTTTTTCTCCTCTGATCCTATAATAGCAGTGGTTAAGGCACTTTCCTGCAAAGCCTAAGGACCCAGGTTCAATTCCCCAGAACCCACGTAAGCCAGATTCACAGGGTAGCGCATGTGTCTGGAGTTCGTTTGCAGTGGCCGGAGGCCCTGGCGTGCCCATTCGCGCACGTTCTCTCTCTCAAATAAATAAATAAATAAATAAAATAATTTTATTTTTAAAAATAAAAAAAACATAAAGCCGGGTTTTGCAAACACTCCCACACCGGCCTTAAGCTGCCAACAGATGTCATTGGACCTTGAGTTAGGAAGAGACTCACACGGCCTCAGCATACCCTTCCTCCCAGCTCTCATCTGGGCTGGACCGCTCACCTTCCAATGGCCTCCTTCTCATCTCGTTCTTGCTCCTCCTTCAGTCTGACTTTCAGGTCCTGCTGCCATCGCCACTGCAGGGACTGCTGAGATACAGTCTGCTGTGTGCTCTTAATCTCCGACCAGGTCAACCTCGCTTCCTTCTCTACTTCCTCCTCTTCCTCCTCCAGCTCCTCCTTGCCCGGCTCCTCCTCTTCCATCTCCCCCTCTTCCTCTTCTTCCTCCTCCTCTTCCCCGCCTTCCTCCTTCCCCAGGTTGTCCTTGTCCTCCCCTTGCTCCTTGCCTTTCTCGTCCTCGCAGCAGCTGGAGCGCGGGGACAGGACTGACATTAAGTACAGGCTGTTCTGGGCCATGGACTTAGCTGGCTGCTTATTCAAGAACTGGCAGAAGTAAGGCACCTGCTCTACCAGGCTTTGGTCCACAGCCTCCTGAAAGTTCTTGTCTTCCAGTAGACCCCTGGGTGGAAGGGAAGAGGAAGTGAGACTTTAGGTGGAGCTTTGAAGCCCCCTAGACAGCTCCTACTGACTATTCTCATCAGCAAGTGCTAGGTGTGGAAGGAGAGCCCTTGGAACAAGGCATCTTTGACCCTGTGGATTCTTAGAGGTGACCAGGATATGGTGTTGGCAGAGCCAGCAGGGCAGAATGACACAGGTGAGGGCAGAGTCCCTAAGGTGATAGAGAACTGCCTACAGACCTCATCTACTAGCGAAGGACAGAATCAGGACCCAGCCCTGAGGATCCTTCTAGACAGCTGTTCTGTCCTGGGCCACCAGTACAGAAATATCTTGCAAGGCCATTCTCTATTTCTCAAGGACGGAGATGCTGTGACTTTATGGGCACTGACAGATTGAGCTGGAGAGGTGGGAGGCTAAGGATAGAGCTCAGAGAGTGCTGGGGACCTGATGATAGTGCTGAGGCAGTCGATCAGAAGCTGCTTCTTCTGCCTGCAGACAGGAGCCTCCTTGCTGTTGGGAGAGTCTTCATCAGAAGCCTCCAGCTCTTCCCTGGGGGCCTTCTTCTGTGGCAGCTTCCTGGGACAGGCCATGACACTCTGAGTGGCCTGGGTAAGTCACCGTACGGGGGGGGGGGGGAGGCACAGCCATGGTTGCAGCTCTGTGGCTGTGAGAGCGCAGACCCCTGGAGGCGCCCCCAGCTTAATGACAATGTCACTAGTGCACAGCCGCACTTGGCAAGCCATGCCACAGGCCCACAAGCCCCCAGTCGGCAAACGAAGGAGCAAGGAGGGGTGGGAGGTCTGGGTGTGCTCTCCACAGGTGTCTTTGTTCACCTCCTCACAAGGGCCTAAGCAGTCATGGGGGCATCTTGGGCCCGTGGTGCCCAGTGAGTGTCACTGCCCCTGTTCTTGCCCTAGTCCTCATTAAGTGTTGGAGGCGGGCAGGCTGTGCTCTGAAATGGGGGCGGGAACCCAGGCTGGAGGAAGATGACCCTTGCCCCCCTCCCCAAGTTTACCGGTACAAGAAGTGGCAGGGAAACTCGGAGAAGAAGTTGGCCAGGTAGTAGTCAGTGGCATGGGCCCGGGCAGTGAGGCCCAGGCAGAGCAGGCCTGGCTCGGGTGGCTGGGGACAAGGCCAGGATGTCTTCTCCTTTGTGACGCTCAGGTTCCGGCTAGCAAGCTGGCCAGTAGACGGCTGGTTTGTAATGGGGGGCAGCGTCTGTGGGAAGGGGGGGTCACGAGTGACACGGTGACCACATTCCCACCACCAGTGGGTCCCCTGGCTTACCCTCTTTATTCATTCGAATTCCCCCCAGCTTCTAGAAGGCTGATTCAGGGGTTGGAGTATCTCTGAGAGTGAACATGGACCCTCCCAAGTCATTGCAAGAACCACCCCGGGCTTTAGAGCTCACCTCGTACCTCCTCACAGGTTTGCAGGTCGTACAATGTGTTTTCCTCTGTGGAAGTGCAGAGACCCCAGCTTAGGAGGCAAGAAGCCCCGCCCCCTCCCCAGTCCCCAGGCTCTGGGGTTCCTAGAGACTAGGAAGCAGTCTGTGGAAACCTGACTGGGAAAGCTCTCCGTTTCCTCCCACAAAAGGGATCTGTATTCACAGGGGGATGAGTTTCAGGGGGAGCAGAGCTTTTCTGGGATGTGTGATGGTCACAGAGGTGACTGAAGGGCAAGAACACCTGCATGGACAGGCTGGGAAACGAGCAGGAACCAAGGGAGCTTCGTCTTGTGTTTACTATTGAAATCCCTGCCTGAGAAGTAGAACAGCGCACGTTTAGGGAAGCTCATTGTTTGCTGGGCTCAATTGTAGACATGTTATATGTGTCATCTCATTTACTTCTCTTAATGTTACAGAACAGATATTTCACTAGCGTTAAGACATATTTTAGGGCTGGAGAGATGGCTTAGCAGTTAAGGCACTTGCCTGCAAAGCTGAAGGACCCAGGTTGGATCCCCAGTGACTCACATAAAGCCAGATGCACAACGTGGCACATGTGTCTGGAGCTCATTTGCAGTGGCTGGAGGCTATGGCACACCCATTCTCTTTCTCTCTATCTGCCTCTCTCTCTCTCTCTCTCAAATAAATAAATAAGTAAAATATTTTTAAAAGACATATTTTAAAATGTAACTCATGCTCAATTTTTTAAATTATTTTGTTGTTTACTTTTATTTATTTATTTGAGAGTGACAGAGAGAAAGAGGCAGAGAGAGAGAGAGAGAGAGAAAGAGAGAGAGAGAGAATGGATGTGCCAGGGCCTCCAGCCACTGCAAATGAACTCCAGACTTGTGCGCCCCCTTGTGCATCTGGCTAACGTGGGTCCTGGGGAATCGAGCCTCGAACTGGGGTCCTTAGGCTTCACAGGCAAGTGCTTAACCTCTAAGCCACGTCTCCAGCCCTCAATATTTTTTGTTTGTCCCCTACCTGTGGATTATCTTGAAGGAAATCCCTAATTCATGTTATCTCCATTTTACAGCTGAAGGAACTGAGAGGTGAAGTAAGATGACCAAGATTACAGAATGATAACAAAGCCAATTACCAAACATGGGTGATCTTTCCAGAGCCTGCTCCCAAAGCCACTAGGCCACAGTGTCTTCCCTCAGAAGGTGAACTCTGTGTTTTTCTCTGTGTCCCCAGCACTTATCACACAGTAAGTGCTCACGAAATCCTGCTACATGAAGCATGGCATGATCGGCCAACTTTCTGCACCCTGAGTGGCCCAGGATGGATGTGGAGATGCTATGCCAAGTCTAGTGAGAAGAATCTAACATCTTAGGGCAGGCTGGCCAGATTTGAATGAAGGGCCTCCCCAGCCCATCACCTCTGGTGAGGCTAGTGAGACCCGGGTGAATGAGACCCACTCAGCCCCTCTCACCTTCACTTTCCTGTCGGTGATGACGAACTCCACCTCTTGCCGCACCTTCTCATCATTCCACTCCTGCAGCTCTCTGTGGTATTGCTTCATGAGTTCCTTTCGGTACACCTGGGCCCAGCATAAGGTGAGCAAAAAGCTTAGGTCTGGGGCTAGAGAGATGGCTTAGCGGTTAAGGCACATTGCCTGTGAAGCGAGCGTACCTGGATTTGATTCCCCAGTACTCATGTAAGCCAGATACACAAAGTCGTGCATGTGTCTGGAGTTTGTTTGCAGTGGCTAGAGGCCCTGGTGCACCCATTCTCTCTCTCTCTCTTTTTTGAGGCAAACCCAGCAGGCTGCCCCCTTATGAAAGGGAGTGAGAGAGGAAAAGAGAGAGAGAGAGAGAGAGTTGGCACACCAGGGCCTCCAGCCACTGTAATCGAACTCCAGACATGTGCACCACCTTGTGTGCATATGCGACCTTGTGTGCTTGTGTCACCTTGTGCATCTGGCTTACATGGGACCTGGAGAGTCAAACACGGGTCCTCAGCCTTTGCAGGCAAACACCTTAACTGCTAAGCCATCTCTCCAGCCCCCCCCTCTCTATCTACCTCTTCCTCTCTCTCTCTCTCGCAAATAAATAAATAATAATAACAATTTTCAAAAGGCTTAGGCTTGGAGGGTCTCAGCTGGAGCTTGCCCTGGGTCAGTGTCGTGAACATTGCACCTAGCCCTCCTCCATCCCCGCCCGTCTCTCCGTGCTTGGTACCTACCTTACATATCAGGTCCATACTGTAGAAGCTGGCATGCACTGAGGTCTTCAGCGTAACCAGGATTGGGATTGCTTCTTCAGGGCCCACCTCTCCTTCCATGGGACTCACAGATACCTGCCAATTTGTGGAAGGAGTCTCTGGATTGGATGGGGTGGCATGGGATAGGATGAGACAAGATAGTATAGGACATGTTGTGACGGGACAAGGTGAGATGCCATAGAATGGAACAGAATGGGATAGGACCAGTTGAGACGGGTCAGAATGGGATAAGATGGGATAGAGTGAGATAGGGCAGGGCAGGAATGAGACTGGAGCCCCGAGTCTGTGGGCAAAGGGACTCTCACCTCTCCAAGGTCTAGGGGCCGTGGCTGCCAGATAAAAACAATAGTCTCATTCTTAGAGATGTTGTTGAGGAACAGCAATCGGCTGCACTTGCTCTCCACAGGGATGTTTCCCAGAGAGATGTGAGACTGGGACAGGAAGACAGTCTGTTGATGAAGACAGTGTAGCAGCAACTTTGAGAAGTGAAGAAATAACCACACAGACACTACCAGTCCTTGAGATTTTTCTACAGTCCAGGTATTTTGTTAGGTGCACCTGACCCTCACAGTGGTCCTATGCCACAGTGCTTATTTGGCAGATCTGTTGCTAAGGCTCAGAGAACATAGATAACTTTTCCAAATGCCTCTCATGTGGAGAGCTGGAGTAAACTCATAAAGACTTACCATGAAGCCTATGATTTCAACTATTAAAGTAGGCTTGGAAGATCAGAAAGCAAAATCAAAGTCAACTGATGGGAGGAGAGTTGTTTATTTTGTCTTACAGTCTTGAGGGGAAGCTCTATGATGACAGGGGAAAACATGGCATGAGCAGAGGGTGGACATCACCTCTGCCACAGCAGGTGAAAAACAGCAGCAGGAGAGTGAGCCAAGCTCTGGCAAAGGGCAGCTGGATATAACACCCCAAAGCCCACCCCCAGCAACACACCTCCTCCAGCAAGGCTCCACCACCCAAATTGCTGCCGGCTGGGGACCAAGTATTCAAAACACATCAGTTTATCTGATTTAAACCACCACACCAACATAATTTGAGTTTCTAATGGGTAAGTGTAAACAAACGGTAATCAGCTTTTGACGTCTTCACTGGGCACGGAATAAGAGCTGCACCGTGGGGATGTCTGGAAAGACACACCACATGGAACGAGCATGTTCTCCCTGCCCCGAGCCTGAGTGCTTCCAGGGAAGGCCTTTGTCAGGCTCCTCTGTGTGTCCTCAGCGCTTCCGCGGTGCTCATTCTGGACTAGACCTTGCAATGGAGGCGGGGGGGGGGGGAGGCGCGCTGGTCAGGCTCTGAATGGAAGGGTGGACAGGTGGGTAATGATTGGATGAGTTGCCCCATGGGTAGATGGCTGGATAGATAGGTGCAGAGATCAGTAGGTAGTATATAGTCGGATGAGTGCATGTATAGGTGGATGGAGGGATGGATGAATTGGTTAGGTTTCCCAACTATGAGACGAACTCAAGACAGTTGGAGAGATGGATGGCTCAGCTGTTAAAGGCACTTGCTTGCAAAGCCTGATGGCCCAGTTTCAGTTCCCCAGCACCTACATAAAGCCAGATACCTAAGGGTTGCATGCACCTAGAGTTTGTTTGCAGTGGCAGGAAGCCTTGGCACACCCATACTCGCGCTCTCTCTCTGTCGTAAATAAAGTATAAAAAGAGAACTAAAGGTAGAAATATTACTATCTTCAGCAAAATACATCTAGATCTAGGAAAGGGACTGTTCTATATGAAGATATCCCTAGAATGGGAGGCCTTCTTTCTAAACCTTGAAACATCCCTGCTCTATGCTTGTAGAAGGAAAACAAAACAAAAACTGGAATCAAAGGCCCTGAAGCAGGTGATGTAGCATGAGCAAGGACACTGTGGGCACTAGCTGGCTGGCAGGGCAAGCCCCTTGTGAAGCTCGTGCCACCTCCGAAGCTGGAGCTAGGGGTGCTGGAGAGATTGCTCCACGTTTAAAGCTGCTTGCTTGCAAGTGTGCCAACCCGAGCTCAGTGCTGAGTGCTCACGTAAGGCTGGATACAAAGTGGTGAACGCCTCTGGAATCGCAATGCCTTATGACCACAGGAGGCAGGCAGAGCCAGGAGATTCTGCAGACTCATGGGCCAGTTAGACTGGCCTCTCTAGCAGCACAACAGTGACATGAGCTCAGACCACCTGGGAACTTCCAGCTGTGGGTAAGTTTTCCCCTTGGCTGAGCCCAGGCCCAGCAGGGAGGGCCCCCAGCCCTTACTCTCCACGTGGGTTCTTTATCCTCTCTAGTGGGATCTCTAGCCACATGGGTGTCTTTCCTTGGTTCTATACTTCCCTCAGTAAATATAATAAGTTAACAATTAAAAAAATAACAGTGACATGAGAGACCGTGTCTCAAGGTGGAAGGAGAGAACCAAGCCCTGAGACTGTCCTCTGGCCTCCTCACATGCACCATGGCGCATGCATGGCCCCCACATATACATACAAACACCAACACAAATAAATAAATAAGTTTAAAGTTGGAGCCAGGTTGATTGCTGGCCTCGCTTCTATCTGTTCCTCCTAAACTCCTTCATATTTTCTCCCCAGCCTCCCCAGCTCTTAGACTTGAAGGCCCTTCTGCAAGGAATCATCACAGCCCCCCATCGTTTCCTCCCACCTGTCCAGGAACCATCAGCCTGGAGTATACGGAGCTGTTGTCCCATGTGGAGATGTTGTAGAAAGGGGCTGAGTTACCCATGGCATGGGGGTCATAGCCTACTCCCTGGAAGGAGATGACGGCAGAGTTCCATCCCAGAATTTGTATGGGCACATCCACCTAGGAAGTTAGAGAGGTGGGATAGGGTCTGGTCAGACCACGACCTGGTGAAGAAGTCATGCCCCCCTCCCCCCGCCCACATTCTCCAAGTTGCTGCTCACTGTGTAGGTCTTGGCCTCAATGGGTGAGAAGATCCACAGGAGCCGAGCAGTAGTGCCTGGCTGGATATCCCCTTTGGGATTCAGGCAGCAGAAGATAGGGTGATTGAAATTTTTCTCTTGAACCTGTAACAGCACGCTGGTCTGCACTTCATATGTCACGGGCACTGAGCCACCGTTATACAGCTCATAAATCTGCAGGAGACAGGAATGGGGAGACTTCCACACCAGCTCAGAACTGCAGACCAGAAAGCCTAGAACTCTGTGTGCAATGTGGGAGGGCAGTCTGATCTCCACAGTCACCCTGAAAGTCCATGAGCTTCCCCAAAGACCTGACTTCCCTATGGCTTGACCACCTGTGTGTTGAATCTGTGACATTTCAGGATAATCTGGAACTCTGTAAGGAGCAGCTTGTTTGATTTGTTCCCAGTTTACCTCTGTCAAGTTTATAAGGGACCCTAGTATAAGCATCTTTCATGTTGAGATTTGAGGAAATGCCCATAAATACACCATCTAGACCCTTCACCGTCTTACAGACTCTCATTCTAGTCCCCCATGATGCTATCTCTTTCCAGATCTAGAGTTAATTTTGTTTAAAGTGGTCAGGGGCAGGCTGGAGAGATGGCTTAGCGGTTAAGCGGTTAAGGCAAGCGGATGGCTTGCCTGTGAAGCTTAAGGATCCCGGTTCGAGGCTCGATTCCCTAGGACCCATGTAAGCCAGATGCACAAGGTGGTGCATGCATCTAGAGTTTGTTTGCAGTGGCTGGAGACCCTAATGTGCCCATTCTCTCTATCTCTTTGCCTCTTTTTCTCTCTGTCTGTTGCTCTCAAATAAATAAAAATAAACAAACAAAAAAAACTGAAAAAAATGTTCAGGGGGAGAGGGAAGGAAGGTTCGAGTTACTAATCGACATGCTCTAAAGAATGTCCTGGAAGAAACATTCTTGTCCCATACTTCTTATTAGAGATTAGAAAACGGAAGCCAGAGAGAATAAAGGGCTCACCTGGGTGTGGTCCTAGGCCTTTCGCTCTCACTTCTCACAGTGCTGACTCTGTTTCTACTCCAGCCCAACCCATCCCTTTGATCTCCATGTGCCCAGCCCGCCACAAGTCCATAGGCTGAAGCCTCATCTCTGGTGCAGCAGCATTAAGAGGCGAGTCCTGGGCTGGAGAGATGGCTTAGCCGTCAAGACGAAGCCTACAGACCCTATGTTTGACTGTCCAGATCCCACATAAGCCAGATGCACAAAGGTAAGGCAAGCACAACGTTGCACATGCCCACTAGGTGGTGCAAGCATCTGGAATTCAGTTGCAGTGGCTGAGGACTTGGTGTGCCAGTGCTCTGTCTCTCTCTCTCTCTCTTTCTCTTTCTCAAAAATAAAATAAAAATAAAGAGGTGAAGCCGGGCATGGTGGCACATGCCTTTAATCCCAGCACTTGGGAGGCAGAGGTAGGAGGATCACCATGAGTTCGAGGCCACCCTGAGACTACATAGTGAATTCCAGAAGAGCCTAAGCTAGAGTGAAACCCTACCTCGAAAAACAAAACAAAACAAAATAAATAAAGAGGTGAGTCCTTTAACAGATTATTGGGTTATGAGGGCAGAGAGCTCAGGACTGGGATTCATGCTGGTCCAAGGAGCTTGCTTGCTTCTTCCACTGTGTGAGGACCAGCATGAATCCCACTCCTGAGCTCTCCTCTTTCTTTTTATTTTATTAAAGGCGTGCACCACCATGCCCAACAGGAACACCTTCTTTTTTTAAAATTTTTTTGTTTATTTATTATTATTTATTTGAGAGTGACAGACAGACAGAGGAAGAGGCAGATAGAGAGAATGGGTGTGCCAGGGCCTCCAGCCACTGCAAACGAACTCCAGACGCGTGCACCCCCTTGTGCATCTGGCTAACATGGGTCCTGGGGAATCAAGCCTCAAACCGGGGTCCTCAGGCTTCACAGGCAAGCACTTAACCGCTAAGCCATCTCTCCAACCCAGGAACACCTTCTTTTAAGAGGGTATATCATTGGCCTAGAGCTTGCCAATTGGACAAGAATGGCTAGGCAGCAAGCCAGGGATCTTCGTGTTTCTACCTCTCCAGTGCTGGTAATATTATGGGCATAGCCACCGCAGCAAACAGTTTTACATGAGCACTAGGGATTGAGCCCAGGCCATCATGTTCACAAGACAAGCCCTTTATCCACTTAGCTATCTCCTTAATATTCATATTCAGCATTTATAAATAGAACAGAATGAAGTTAAAAGAAAGTATCAGTGTACTTTGTATGTAGGAGACTAAGGGTAGATTTGCAATACCTATGTTCCAGTTGTATGTACATATAAAAACTAGGGTGCAAGCATACATTATGTAAAATATATTATACTTCTAATTCTCCATGGTCAAAGAAATAGCAAGGCCCCTGTACTAAAGGGTGAAAACCCCTCACTTTTGCAACAGGAATAGAGCTTGCCAAAAGGGCTTGGTACCAAGAAGTCTTTGGACTTGGGTCTCCCTGGTCACCTACTCTGGGGGTTCAGCCTGCCAGCCTCATTCTTGAGGGTAGTGACTGTCACCTCTAAGGCCTGATGCAGATATGCAGAGATCAGGGCCCCTTGAGACCACTGACCTGACGGGGGGGCAGTGTGTCACCAATGGGGACAGGGATGAACTGGTGTCTCGTGGAGGTGAAGTGCACGTACTTCTGATCCGGTTTCACTGTCACACCTATGAAATGTAACTGGAAATAAAGATCCCAAGGATGGTACCCTGCCCTCGGAAGAACTGGAACAACCAACAGAGAAATCTGGGTACCAGGTCTCCAGGGGCCATCACTCCCTGCTCCTCTCTTGGCTGTCCAGAAAGCTCATCCTCCAGTCTGACACCCAGGGCAGGCCCAGCATGCTGGGGACTCACCAGGATCTCCCGGCCATGGGACACTTTGAAGAGTACAGGGAGACGGTCAGTGCCGATGAACAGGTGGCTGGAAGGGAAAAGACCAGTCAGACAGAGAGCTTCTGAGCCTGACTTGAGCGGGAGAACAAATGGGCATGGCATGTTTGTGGCCTTGAGCCAGCCAGCCACTGGGAGGGACTCACCCTGAATTCAGATGTGGCAGAACAACATTAGACCTCCCTGAAGGGATTAGCCTCCCAGGGGAAGACCTCGGATCCCCCCTGAAGTCCCACAGGAAAAGGCCAGGGTAAGTGTCTTCCTGGCCAGGAAGGGCTGGCTGGGTGAGGGGTAGAGGAGCACCTGTATTTGAACTCCACCATCTGCTCCTGTCCAGGGCTCAGGGACCCAGACTTGGGACTGATGGAGAAGAGACAATTGTCCTCTGCACGCATTTGGTGGAGTTCAGTGAAGTTAAGCTCTGCTTGATCTGCCCATATCTCCAGGTCGATCTGCTGGTCGCTTGGAAAGAGGAAGGCCCTGGGAAAGGGTGTGAAGCAAGGGGATAAAGCCATGCAAAGGATGGGCTGGCCTCAGAGAAGGGAGTTCTCAGAGACGGGGACTTCTGCCATGTCACATCTCCTGCATGTCACACCCCCATTTGGTAGGGTGCTCCGTGTTTAGCTAGGCAAATGTGGCTATGTGGATTTTCCTTTCATAATGGTCCCTAAACATGGGACCATCCGGGAGTGGTGACTCACACTTGTAATCCAAGCACAGGGGAAGGGTGCGGATGTAGGAGGACTGCTGTGAGGTCAAGGCCAACCTGGCCTGCATAGTGAGTTCCAGACCAGGGATACAGAGAGATACAAAAATAAATAGCAAAACAAACAAAAAAAAAACAGGCTGGAGAGATGGCTTAGTCATTACTGCGCTTGCCTGTGAAGCCTAAGGACCCATTTTCATCTCTCCAGATCCCACGTAAACCAGATGCACAAAGGTGAGACAAGCACAAGGTCACACATGCCCACTAGGTGGCACAAGCATCTGGAGTTTGATTGCAGTAGCTGAGGCCCTGGGCCAAGTCTCTCTCTCTCTCTCTGTGTCTCTCTAAAAAAAAAAAAAATTAAAAAGAACAAAAAATAAAATAAAACAACTGGGAATAGAGGCAGAATCATGTAGACTAGAGGAGAAAAGATTAAGGGTGCCATTGTGGATGCCAGGGCCTATGGTGTTAGTTATTTGTATATGTGAGCTACTTAGAGTTGGCCATTGACCCTTCTTCCATGAGCCCTCAGGAGGGTGCTGATAGGACCTCCTAAGGGTTCTTGGGAGGGAGAGTGTGGAGGCCAGTTTAGGAACAAGGTAGAGAGCAGGCGTTATGCAGGGCTGGCCCTCTTAAAGCAAGCTAGGCTATGCATAGACGTAGAGCACCAGTGCCTTGCACTGTAGGAATGTAGATATCACACTCTAACCAACAGTGGCTAGAGGCCCTTACACATGCATTCTTTTCTCCCTCCCTCTTTCTCCTTGCAAATTACATATATATTGGTTTTTCGAGATAGGATCTCACTCTAGCCCAGGCAACCTCAAATTCACTCTGTATTCTCAGGGTGGCCTCGAACTCACAGTGATCCTCCTACCTCTGCCTCCTGAGTATTGGGATTAAAGGCGTGTACCACCACACCTGGCTCAAATGAAATATTTTTTAAAATAACTTTCTTGGGCCAGAGAGATGGCTCAGCACTTAAAGGTACTTTCTTGCAAAGCCTGACTATCTGGGTTTGATTCCCCAGTACCCATGTAAAGCCAGAAGCACAAAGTGGCACATGTATCTGGAGTTCGTTTGCAGTGGCTGGAAGCCCTGGAGTGCCCATTCACACCCCCCCCTCTCATCTGCCCCTCTCTCTAAATAAAAATAAATAAATATTAAAACATTTTTTTCTGGTTTTTCGAGGTAGGGTCTCACTCTAGCCCAGGCTGACCTGGAATTCACTATGTAGTCTCAGGGTGGCCTCGAACTCATGGTGATTCTCCTACCTCTGCCTCCTGAGTGCTGGGATTAAAAGTGTGCACCACCATGCCTGGATTATAACAATTTATAAATAACTTTCTTTTATATAGGTGAAAAAAAAAAATGACCCACGAACCCTGGGAATAAAGTCATCCAATAAAGAAGTGTCTTAATAACTTAGGCCCCTCTAGACTGTGGGACATTATCAGCTACACTAGTCTATATGGAGTGGTCTATATGCACTAGTCTATATGGGAGGAATATGATTGATAGGATGCTTACTAAAAATAGTCTCCGGAAAGTGTGGCATTGTGCTGTCTATAAAAACAAACAGACAAACAAGAACCATTCTGAGACTGCAGCCAAGTGTCTGCACTGGTGTGAGCGTGGAGAGCGCTGCCTCAGCAGCGGGCCCGGGGTTTCTGTCCTTCTTCATGACTCTCATCAGCTGGATGGCTGCCCATGAGCAAAGTGCTTCAGTTATTTTATGTGGGGGGGATGGTGATAGGCGCCCAGTTGGAGACCTTGCTACTTCAGGATCCATTGAGTAGTTCCCACACCTTTTTTTTTTTTTTTTTTTTTTTTTTGAGAGAGAGAGAATGAGAGAGTAAGAGAGGGAGAGGGAGAGAGGGAGAGGGAGAGGGAGATAATTGGCACACCAGGGCCTCAGCTGCCTCAATCAAACTCCATAGGCTTGCGCCACCTACTGCACATGTGCGACCTTGCGCTTGCCTCACCTTTGTGCATCTGGCTTACGTGGGATCTGGAGAGAGATCGAACATGGGTCCCCAGGCTTCTCAGGCAAGCGCCTTAACCTCTAAGCCATCCCTCCAGCCCCCACATCTTAACACACACTCAACTGGACTCCTGCCTACATAATTCCAGTCCTCCTTTCCCCTGACTTGCATCTAGTGTGGGTATGTCCTCTGACAGCCTAATGTGGAGGACAGCAACAACTTCCCAATCCATCCTCCTCTTGAAATCAGAGTGACAGGTCATGCACAAGGAGGCCCATGCGTCTGGAGTTCATTTACAGTAGCTGGATGCCCTGGCATGCCCATTTTTTTTTTCTCTCTCTCTCCCTCTTTCTCTCTCCCAAATAAATAAATAAATAAATAAATAAATATTTAAAAAGATAGTCTGTTGGTCTTGCCTCAAAAAAAATTTTTTTTAAGTTCATGTGTGAACAAATAGTAATCAACATATTTGACATCTGTAAGGAGTTCGCCACTTAAACACATGGCCCTACACATCCGCATCCTCAGGCCAAACAGAACAGGGGCATCAGAAAGAGAGGGACAGCTTCATAGCTCTCTGCTCCCTCCCACACTTGAGGTTTCCCTCCATCCTGCCTGCTGCCCATCTCCAGGCCAAGTCCACACTCCCGGGCCCTACTTGTCCTGGCAGAAATAAAACCTTCCATCTGTTCTTTATGAGCTCAGCAGAGACACATTAGAATTTGCAAAAATAGCCTTCTAAGAAATTGAAAGGAAACACAACACAAAAAGCACAGGAGAGTCGGCTGCTCGCAGCCCTGAAGAAGCACGGCCAGGTTTCCTGTACTTTAAACGATCTGCTGGCAGATGCAGCCCAGTGGGCATTCTGCCTGGGCCCCTCCTGGCCTAGTTTCCAACAGCTTGGAGCCACTCCACAGAGAGTGTGAGCTGGGCTGATCCTACACAAACACACACATGCCCATGTCCACCAAAACACCCCATAACACAAGCCAATGCCTTCAGTTTTGTAGGGTCTGGCTCTTAGCCTGCTTGGGGGTGCAGTGAATGCAGACCTAGACCTCAAGGCAGACTCTGGGCTTTCCCCACTAGGCCAACAGCCCTGCCAAGCTTCCCCAGTTAGTCACAGTCCTACCTTTCCTGGTAGCCGTCTAATAAGCCAACCTCCCTATCTCAGTCCATCATGAAGGAGTGGGACAATCCATGTCCTGTGTCTGGCTGGTGGTGCAACCCCTACCCTCCTTTGCCCTATACTCCCATAATCCCCTCTGCTCAGTCAAGCAAGTCCTGACCACAGCTGCCCTTCCCTGTACCCTTCACTCATCCACCCTCTCACCATGTTCAAGCTGGACCTTACTTCTCTCTCGCCAGACTAACCCAGATGCGGACCCTTCTTTTTTAATTTTTATTTTTGAGGGAGAGAAGGCGGGGGGGAGGGAGAATGGGCATGCCAGGGCCTCCAACCACTGCAAACAAACTCCAGATGCTTGCCGTACCATGCGCATCTGGCTTATGTGGGTTCTGGGGAATCGAGCCTGGGTCCTTAGACGTTGCAGGCAAGCGCCTTAACTACTACGTCATCTCTCCAGCCCTTCTTTTCTTTTTAACCTTTCATTAACCAAGCAAAGCTAAAAGTCCTCAAAAGGATGTTTACTAGGAAATCCTGGCACATGGCAGAGGCAGGAAGGAAGAACAAGAACAGGGCCTGGCATGGAGATAGGAGGTTTGCTGGGCATGAGTTCTGGGCCCCGGAGGGAAGACAGAGGAACACAGGAATACCAGGCTTGGCAGGCTCGGCCTCCATGCCTGCCTCCCGTGCACCCCGTTCTGTGTCCAGCCTCCACTCACCCTTCCTGCAGCCCCACGCCTTTGAGTGCAGACTCAAACGCTCCTGACTTTCCCCCACCCCCTGACTTGGCCTAACCCCTGAACTGGGATGTCAGGCAGCACAGTGCCTAGACACTCTTGGGATGTGAAGAAGCAACTTGAAGCCACCTTGCTGACTGGCATAAGCGGGGGGGGGGGGGTGGGGGCTGGAGTTGGACAGATGCGAGTTTGCACACTAATAGCTGAATGGCCTTGGCCGAGTCCTTAGCACACTGACCCTCAGGTCCTGTCTGTGTATGATCCAGGCGAGGACTTTCTCATAGGAATGCTGGGAAGATTTGAGGGTTGAAGGATGTCACGCAGCAAGAGCTGAATGAATGCTTTTCATACATTCAGTTACTAAGATAGCCATATAGTATCCACCTGGAAAATTCTACCTTGCCCTGGGATTATTGACAAGTTACAGTCAGTGACATGTCCTGAGTGTTGCTGGGAGACCTCAGGCCCCCCAGATTCCTTTGTCGTGTCAACAGGGGGCCTACTTCTCACAGACACCTGGTAGTCAGATCTCCGAGGAATACCCAGGAAGTGGATCTTTCACCCTTGGGCCCCTACAACCCTGTTCTTCAACCCCCCACAGAAACCTCTTTATGGCCAGCCATACCAGTCCAAGGGTACGAGTCCACTGTTCTTCATGGCTAGAAGCACCACTGAGGGTGGGGCCTTGAATGGTGCTGCCCCAAAATTGAAGTCAAGCTTCAAAGGGGTGAAGACAGGGGGGATCTGGCTCATGCTGTGTGAAATGGAGAAGCCGGGCTCAGAGTGGGGAACTGAGACAGGGTAAAACTCTCCCCTTGGGTGTTCCTCCCATCCCTGCACAGGCACAAAACAGAGAACGTGGGACCCAGGGGCACAGGTGGGTTAGCGCTTCAGCCCTCAAGCCAACTATTCCCTTCCTACCCCCACCCTGCTACACCAGGAACAGGTAAGAATTTGGGGTGCTGCTTGACAGTGCCATGAACATCCCCAGCGGACCCTGCCAGCTCCCCAGCCCAGCTCACCTGTGCCGGGTGGGAACCTTGTAGGTCAGCTCCAAGGGGGTGGGGTTATGTGCCAAGTAACTGTTGAGCATGTCCAGGGAGAAGAGGTGCCACAAGTGCTTCCGGGTGATGCCCTCAGCGCTGCCCATAGAGCAGACATCCAGGATGGAGAGTAAGGGGTACACAGCCATCAGGGAGACCTGACACAGCTCCTCCTTCTCACCAATTATGTTACCTGGGAGAGCGGGTGTGGGAGAGAGGAGAGAGCTTACCTTCCAGCTTCCTTGGGTAAAGCGGGCAGGACCCTGGTGACTAAGTCCCAGGCTCTGGGACTTCCCCAACCCTTGCCTGATATACTTTCTTTTTTTTTCCTTTTTTTTTTTTTTTTTTTTTTTTTTGGTTTTTCGAGGTAGGGTCTCACTCTAGCCCAGGCTGACCTGGAATTCACTATGGAGTCTCAGGGTGGCCTTGAACTCACGGTGATCCTCCTACCTCTGCCTCCCGAGTGCTGGGATTAAAGGCGTGCGCCACCACGCCCGGCTCCTTGCCTGATATACTTTCTATGGACAGGCACTGTCCTAAGTACTTCACACATGTCCTGGCATTTAATGTCAACTGGGATTTGTTTCTAAGCTTTTTTTTTTTTTTTTTTTTTTTTTTTTTGGTTTTTCGAGGTAGGGTCTCAATCTAGCCCAGGCTGACGTGGAATTCACTATGCAAGTCTCAGGGTGGCCTTGAACTCACAGCAATTCTACCTCTGCCTCCCAAGTGTTGGGATTAAAGGCATGTGCCACCACAGCCAGCGAGAAGCTACTTTTCTCCTTCCTTCTCTTCCTTCCTTCTTTCCTTCCTTCCTTCTTTTTTGTTTTATTTTTGGTTTTTCAAGGTAGGTTTTCACTCTAGCCTAGGCTGACCTGGAATTCACTGTGTAGTCTCAGGGTGGCCTTGAACTCATGGTAATCCTCCTATCTAGCCTCCCCAGTGCTGGGATTAAAGGCGAGTGCCACCTCGCCCGGTTTAAGCTACTTTTCAATAGCAGTTTTGAGAGACAATTTATATACTATAAAAATCTACTCTTTTAACACATTCAGTTCAGTGGGTTTGTTCATATTTAGAATTAAGCATTTACCACCATTATCTATTTATAGAAAATTTCCCATTACCCCCCAGAGAAACCCAGGACCAGTTAGTCATTTACTCCCTACCTACCCTCCTCCTCCCCTGACAGTCACCAATCTCACCACCTGTATAGTTTACCTCTTCTGAATGTGTCATATAAATGGAATTATGCAACATGGGGCTTTTTGTGACTGGCTTCTTTCACTTAGCCTCGTGTTTTCAGTTTATCTACATGGCGGAATGTCTTATTGCTTCATTCCTTTCTGTGGCCTGTGTGCCATGATTGTCTCGTTTTATAGACGGGGAAACTGAGGCACAAGGAGATGAAACAACTGGCTAAGCCTACACAGCTAATAAGTGTGGGAACTAGGATCCAGTCCCACTGAGCCAACATTCTTCCAGCTTCCATAGGGAGGGTTAGTAACATGGAGGATTGAACTGAGGCCCCGGACGCTGAGGATTTGCCCATGATCCCACCAGAAAGCAACACAACTCTTCGGGCTGTGTCTCCAAAGCTCAGGGCCATACTTTAGTGAATGCCCATATAGACAAATACAGCACCTGCATCAGAGTCCAGAGGCCTAGTCCGGCCTGCCCCCACTCACTGTGCCAGCTGTCCCAGCCCTAATTCCCACGGCTCCCCATGTCTCCTCTGCCCTCCCTGGTGCTGTCTTTCTGTCGGGTGCCAAGATACCTCTGTGAGACAGGATAGTGTAGCTGATGGTCCAGGAGTAACGGGACTGGTGTGTGGGGCAGGCGGTCAGGCAGATGGTGCCCTGCGAGTGAGGTGGCATGCTCCCCTCTGAGGGGTCCAGCTGCAGAGCTGCTTGGGGACAATACAGGTGAGGTCAGTGGGCAGTGGGCAAAGGCAGCTGGCCTCCTCTGCTCCTTCGATACTCTTCCCTGGTCAGCAGAACATTGCCGGAGAGTAGGCCCAAGTTGGGAAACAGGAAGCAGAGCCCTTCCTCCCAGGCTGAGACAGAGGGACCATACTTCTGCTGTCATTGGTATCTGCCACACAGTATGGAAAGTAGGAACTCCATTTTCAGCTCTGACCCACACAACGGAGTTGTTCATCAGTCTTAGGCAGTACCCACCCCACCCTCTACACACATACACCTCCCTGGCCCCAATACCAGGAGGGTCGCTGTTGAAGTCCTGGGGCTCGTGCTGCTCCGGCACCAGGCGGTAAGAGAGGGTACAGTTGCCTTCGTTCAGGAGCACCAGAGACTTACACTGCCGACTGTTCACGAGCACATTCCCGAAGTCCAGTTCCCGCACCTGTGCCTGAGGTCACAGCCAGCCAGCTACTGGGGACTCCCCAAGGCCTCCAGACCTCAGAGCATCCCCCAAGGCAGGGCAGGTTGGGATGTGAGCGGGGAACTATGCCCTTCCCTCCCCGAGATCAAGCAACCAGGCCTTCCCCTCCCACCTGGGTCCAGAGCCCCACTGGGGTCTTCACTCACAGACAGGAAACTGGTGATACCCATGCCCACCAGCCGGATCATGTAGTGCATGGTGGCTTGGGGCTTGGCATTTGGGGGCAGGCCAGCTTCCCAGATCCACATCCCCACTCGGAACAGGTACTTGGTCTCCTCCAAAGGGCTGAACGCCCATGTCAGCATCTGGGGTAACAGAGATGAGTCCCTGCATGGGGGCTTCCAGGACACCTCTCTGGGCTCCTGCCTGGTAGAGGTCCCATTGCAGGCAGGGCCATGCTTTGGTAATGCTTTATGTCTGTGTTTCTATCCAAGTGTCATACATCTCACTTCCCAAAGGCCCTTAATCCTGCATGCACACAAGTCAGTTTTATTTATTTTTTTATTTTTATTTTTTTTAGGACAAGTCAGTCTTTTTTTTTTTTTTTGAGACTTTTTTGGTGGCGAAAAACTGGAACCTCAGAGAAGTAGAGTAACTGACCTAGGGCCAGTGCTGAGGTGCCTAGTGGGAGCTCAAGATGACTCCCAAGTCTGTGTTTTTTCTTGCACCTCCATTTCCTGTCCCCCAGTGTTCACAAATGCCATGTATTAGTAGTTCTTGCCCCAAGTGTGACCTCCCTAGACAAAACAAAGTCTGCTATTTTGAGTCCCACCCTATGCACCCCCCCCAGGACCCTGGGTGTCTCCTTCCCTGCTCCTTAGTAAGAGCCACCTGTGTGGCCCAAATCCACCTGCTTCAAACCACCTTCCAGGGTTCCTGCCGCTTGGCATTATGGATGATGGAACATGAACGTGGTCTGGACCGTGGCATCAGCAGTGTTGCGTCCAGTCCCTGCTCTGCATTTCCTAACCTTGATCTTAGTGGAGAACGCTTCCTCCCTAAGTCTCAACATGCTCTAAGATGGCAGTGAGAACGGTGGTACTGACGCTGCTCACAGATCGGGGGACGTGACTGTGGATTGAGTGGGTGGGTATACATTGTAGCTGATGAAAGCCATGCGTGACAGATGGTGAAGGTGATGGACACCCTGTCCTCTACCCTTGGCAATGGGCTCAGGCACTCACAAGATTTTCATTAGGATGGATGATGCCCCTCGAGGGCTGGACAGCCAGCACCTTACGGTATTGCTGGGAGACCCTCCATTCAAACTCCAGGGGCAGGCGTGTGGGGTTGTGGAAGGTGAAGCTGCTGGTGGAGGAGCAGCCCACCCAGGTGGGCTTGAAGAAGATGCTCTTGTGGTTGTCCAGCTCCAGCTGCAGTGGCTCCTCCCGACTCTGCATGCTCACCTCCTGGGTCAAGAGGAAGGAAGGCAGCGCCATGACCCCTTGGCTCCCCACACCCACATCCAAGAGGCCATGGGTGTGCAGATTTCCAACCTGGAAGGGGGCAGCAAAGGCTCTCTGCCAGCCTGGGCATAGCAGCTTCTGTTGAAAGCAGATTAAAAAGAACTCGGAAGCTGGGTGTGGTGGCGCACACCTTTAATCTCAGCACTTGGGAGGCAGAGGTAGGAGGATCACCGTGAGTTTAAGGCCACCCTGAGAATACATAGTGAATTCTAGGTCAGCCTAAGCTAGAGTGAGACCCTACCTCGAAAAACCAAAAAAAAAAAAAAAAAAAAGAACTCAGGGGCAGGGGGGGGACTGCTGGAGAGATGGCTTAGCAGTTAAGGTCCTTGCCTGTGAAGCCTAAGGATCCAGGTTCAATTCCCCAGGAACCATGTAAGCCAGATGCACAGGTGGCACATGCATCTGGAGTTTATTTGCAGTGGCTGGAGCCTCTGGCACACCCATTCTCTATTGGCATCTTTCTCTCTCTCTCTCTTCCTCTCAAATAAATAAAATACAAAAAAAATGTTTTGTTTTGTTTTTTTAAATAAAGAACTTGGGCTGGAGAGATGGCTCAACAGCATTTGCCTGCAAAGCCAAAAGCACCCAGGTTCCATTATCCAGTGCCCACGATGCACAAGGTGGCACATGCATCTGGAGTTCGTTTGTAGCAGTTGGAGGCGCTGGCATGCCCATTCTCTCTCTGAGTCTGTCTCTCTTCTCTCTCTGTTTGCAAATAGATAAATAAAAATATTTAAACAATAAAAATAAAATGACTCAGGGCTGGGTGTGGAGTATGGGCTGGATAAGATGGTGTACATCTGCAATCCCAGCATTAGGGAGGCTGAGAACAACTGCAAATCTAAGGCCAGCCTGTGCCGCACACACACACACACACACACACACACACACTCACACACACATGCACACACACTCAGGGACTGAAAGAGGATGTGCAGACCATTTCATGGTGTCAGCTACCCCTGGGCTGGCTGCAAATGCCCTCCTCTACCACCTGCAGCTATGAGTCTGAGACCTCTGCAGCCTCTCTCTCGGTCCCAGACTCCATGAGGTGGACACGCAGGGCTCTGAGAAGTGACAGAGTTGTTCACTGAACAACTGCTGTAACACGACTTCCCAAAGCACTGCCTCCCCCCACCACAAGGCCCATCCCAGAATGTGATTTTGAAAACAGAAATCCCAGATTAGGGCGTACTCCCAAGGACGTGGCTCCCTTACCCTGCCTCCTACCTTGAGGTACTGAGGGTAGAAGTTGAATTGCAGGTAGAAAAGGTGCTGCTTCCAGGAAGTGCCCTTGGGGTAGGTGCAGATGAGGAACACCTGGTGGGCCCCGGGGACTACAAGGCCGGAAGTGGGCCGCAGCGTGATGTCCGAGCTGCTCTTGGGGGACAGACTGAAGGTCAGCAGCATGTTGCCTTCGTTGACCAGAAGCAGGCTTCTGTAGGAGGGGTTTCCAGAGGACACGGCAGGAAACAGCTGAAGGCAGAAGAGGCGGGAAGGGGACCCCTGCTCAGATCGCCGCCCTTAGATACACATTCAGGGCCCAGGTGCAGGCTAGGCACACGGGTTTGAAAGAAATCCAAGGTGCCTGCATACAACCCAGCCAAAACCCTGGCTGCAAAGCCTGTCCTCAGCGTTGCAGGAGTTGTTTCTCAGTGTCCCCTCCAGTCACTCTTAAGAACGACTTCTGAAAATCCTAATCCGGAAGCTTGGGGATCCACATTCTAGATGATTCCGACTCAGGTGGCAGCAGAGAGTCAGTGGCAATAGTTCCAGCTCCCACACTCTCCTTGGGCATCTCTAGTGTGGTCAAGATGGCTAAGAGCCGAGCAGTCTACACAGCACAGGACCCATAGTCCCTGTCCTAAATTCCCATCCAGTCGGTGTGAGACTAACATGGGCTGGTAGAATCTGCTGGGCTGCAGGAAAGGCCTCAGGGCACTGGTAGGTTCTGGTAAGGAGCCAAGTACAGCAGTAAGAAAAGTCCTGTGAGCGAGGTGGGGGGGAGTCTTGAGCCAGATGCCTGGGTGGTGTAGGCTTGGGGCTGGAAGGCAGACGCGCAGTTGGTGGGGATGCAGCCATTGTCTTAAAATGACACCTTCCTAGCAACAAGAAGACTAATAAAATGTTGATCATGGTGCTAGAAGCTTGGAGGAGGCCGCAGAGGAGACATGGAGCTGGCAGCTGGGAGCCTGACCCCTCAGGCCCTGCACTTTTCCGCCTAATGTTATCATGCTTCTAGGTCAAGCAAGGCCTGCAAGGGGCCAGAGAAGAGGCCTGTCCCCAGAGATACGCTCCCGAAGGACAGCGTTCATGGTTTGGGTTGTTGAATCCCCAAGGATCTAGCCTGGGACTTGAGCAGTGTTCGGTGGCGAGGACACTGACAAATGAAGGAGGTGGAGGATGAGAGGACCAGGTGGGTGTGCTTTACATGGAGCGGGGGGGCTGGTGTCCAACCCCTAGACTGTTCCTGGGCCAGGACCATGGTCCAAGAGCAAGCCCTCCACTGGCCCAGTTCCACAGGATGGCCATGAAGAGATGGGGATGTGTTTCCAAGGCTACAAGGATCTGCAGGCTGGGATTCCCCATCTGGTTCCCACTGTTGGTGGGGTCTGGCTCACCTTAGGTGCATCCAAGAAATACTGGGGGATGTGGTGCTCTAAGGCAGCACAGTAGCTGTGGCCTCGAGCCCGCACCGTCAGGCACCAGGATGGGGACACAGTGCAGTCCTCCTCGATATTGTTGTAGTGCTGCAGGACCTGAAGGAGGCCAGCCATGAGGAAGCTCAGTGCCCGGGGTCTGAGCCTGGAAGGCAGCCACTGTTCCCTTCCCAGCCCCGTACTTCAGGCACAGGGAAGAGGGTCGGGGAGACTGCGAAGAATAGCCTTGCATAGCCATTCGTGACAGGAGCCTCTACCAGGCACTGCACATGCCGTCTCCACAGGCCCCACAGCTGCCAGGAGGAAGGTGGGGCAGGATGTGGAAGAGGCATTCATTTTGTAGAAATGAACCCAGAGAAGTACTGGCCAATGGAAATATAACATGAGCCACGCATGCCAGCCGCAAATGCAGTTTTAAATGTTTCAGTGGCTACACGAAAAAATAAAACACATCAAATTAACTTCAATAATATATTTTATTTAGTCCCATAAATTAAAAATCTTATCATTTTACCATAGAATCACTATAAAATGATTTCATATTCCTTTCATGATAAGTCTGTGAAATCTGGGCATATTTTATGTTCACAGCACATTTCTATTTGGACCAGCCATTGTCATGCACTCGCCAGGCATGTGTGACTGGTGCCCGCCTTGTGGGTTACAGGTCTAGAGCCTGTGACCTAAACTGATGTGTCCAGGACTGGCAGAAGTCAGCAGCATTACTCCACATACCCCGCATGCTCCTGTCAATATCTGAGAACAGGCGCAGTTAAAGACTGCTTTGAGTCACATGTGGCTCATGCCTGTAATCCCAGAATTTGGGAGGCTGGGGCAGAAGGATTCTCAAGAGAAGCTAGCCTGGGCTACACAGTGAGTTCCAGGCCAATCTGGGATACAGTGCAAGATCATGCCTCAAAAAATAAAAACAGGTGTGTTATGGTGGTTTGATCCAGGGGTCCCTCATAAACTTAGGTGTTCTGAATGCTAGGTTCCCAGCTGAAGGAGATTTGGAAATTGACGTCTCCTGGAGGCAGTGTGTTGTTGGGGCCGGGCTTATGGGAATTATAGCCAGTGTCCCCTTGCCAGAGTTTGGCACACTCTCCTCTTGATATTGTCCATCTTATGTAGGCCAAGGGGGTGATGTCCACCCTCATGCCATTGTTTTCCCTGCCATCTTGGAGCTTCCCCTTGAGTCTGTAAGCCAAAATAACCCCCCCCCCAAAAAAACCCTGCTCTTGGTCAGGTGATTTCTGCCAACAATGGTAAACCTGACTACAATATGGGTATAGTGGTACATGCCTTTAATCCCAGCACTTGGAAGGCAGAGGTAGGAAGATCACCATGAGTTCAAGGCCAGCCTGCGACTACATAGTGATTTCCAGGTCAGCCTGGGCTACAGCGAGACCCTACCTCAAAAAAAAGGAAAAAAAAAACATAAATAATCCACTTTATAAAACCTCCTTACAGGGCTGGAGAGATGGCTTAGTGGTTAATGGTTAAGGCACTTGCCTGCAAAGCCAAAGGACCATGTTTGATTCCCAGTACCCACATAAAGCCAGATGCACAAGGTGGCATAAGTGTGTATAGTTCTTCTGCAATGGCTATAGGCCCTGGTACACCCATTCTCTTTCTGGACACACACACAAACACACTTGCCCCTTCTCTTAAATAACTAAATAAAATATATATTTAAAAAAACTTCCTTAAAAAATTCTTTAAGCCAGGCATGGTGGTGCATGTCTTTAATCCTAGTACTGAGAAGGCAGAGGTAGGAGGATCACTGAGAGTTCCTGGCCACCCTGAGACTACATAGTGAATTCCAGGTCAACCTGGGATAGAGCAAGACCCTACTTCAAAAAACCAAAAACCAAAACAAAACAAACACTTCCTTACAGGACTAAAAGAAAAGCTAGGGACCTCCTAGCTGAGAACCCCCAAAGAGTTCTTTAGGAACTATTTTTCTCCCCCCCAAAATGCTTGATCCCAGCTGAGCTCTTCCCTGGTGGTGGGAGGTTAGGTCATGAGCCTGGAAAGATCAAACCAGTAGAGGGCGCTGTCCAGCCAAGAAAAAAAGGAGAAGACTAGTGTGGAAAGCAAGCACCCTGCAGCCCCCTTGACCCACCCTTCCGTAAGGCTCCCGAAAGATGGCTTGTTTCTCCAGTCTGACTGGTCTGCAAGTACACACCTTGAAGACAGCGAAAGCTTCGAGCTCCGCAGCGTAGAGGCAGTTGGGGGAGGGTGGCTGGAAGTGCAGACGCATGGCGGTGGACTTGAGTGGGGGCACATCAGTAGTGTCTGGGGTCACCCAGAAAGGGCAGTCAGACCTGCGAGTCCAGACCACCGTGATCTTGCCTTTGGTATAGTTCCTCAGGCACAGGGGGATAGAGTTGGGGACCTCGGGCCCAGGGCAGGCACCAAAGTCCACTTCAACAGGCTCCAGACTGACGGCTGGGGGAAAGATGGCCACGTCTCTGGTGCCATCGCAGAAGTACTCTGCCATGGGGGGGACACAGGGATACTGCGGGGCTGAAAAATCCTCCAGGTCCTGCACAGGGAGAGACAGTGACAGGCCCAACTGCTCTTTGTGCTCCTGCCCTCCTTTGGCCCCCTACTTTCCAGAAAAGACTGCAAGAGCTCCATGCAGCTCATCCCCAGCTACAGTGTCATCCACGGGCTCTGGGAACACAGGACTGCCCGACGACGGTTAGGGAAGGTGGCAGGGACCCAGGGAGGGCAGCCTGACTCCGGGAGGCTGGAACACATGGGGCCCAGAGAGACCCACTTACCTCCACAGGCACCAGGAGGGCCCCATCCGCGTCCTGCTCCAGTTTTCCCTCCTTGAGCATGGCCGTCAGGATGTCAGGCGGGTAGAGCGCCAGGCCACGAGCCAGGTGTGTGCGGTGCCACACGAGGTGCTGAGGCTTCAAGATGACTGGCTTGGTGCTATCTGAGTGGCAGGTCCCGATCAGATCCAGAAAAAGGGGGTCCTGTGACATTTGTCCATGTGAGACAGGACACAGGATGGGTGGTTGAACTGAGGACAGACATGGGAAGGGAGCTTCCCGAGAGCTGCCTACTGGCTGAGACCATAGGAGCCATCTGTCTGTCTTTCCTCCACTGTATATGGCTCCTGGGTATCCTCCTGCCCATCCTAGTGCCAGCTAGGAGCCTACCAGACCACCATGCAGCCCCACCTGGGAGGAACAGAAGCCTGTCAAACCCATCCTTCGGCCTCAACGCCTCTCAGAAAAGGCTCTTCTCCCTCAGGCAAAGGGGTATAACCACTGCCCAGCTCAGGTGTGCGTGTGGCAGGAGGAGGCCAGGATTCCAGTTAGACAGCAGCCCCTACCTGCCATCATGCCCAAGCTCCACAGATCAGCACGCCTCTTGGGTGCCCTTACCCTTTCCAGGGCCTGGGCTTGGGTTCTAACCTCTGCTCTGCACTTGCTGCGTGTGGAGGGGACGGGCGTGCCCACGTCTTGCCCAGCTCACTCCTGGCAGCAACAACAAAGACTCTAGCCTGGCAACAATCAGGGTAAACTTGGCACATCTGCCTGGCTCGGTAGGCCCTGACGCTGTGGTCATACTCTGCTTTCAAAAGCCAGATCAGGGGTTCTGAAGATGACCTGCATGACAGCCAGCCTCAGAAGTTCCAGAACACAGGAGAGGGCCCACCGGGCCTCAGACTGGACCCCCATGAGTCAGAGGGGCCCCTTCGCCCGCAGCCTTGGTCCCTTTCCCACCACTCACCTGGTGGTGGATGAGACAGGCCACCCGCCGAAAGCAGATGATGGGGTGGGTGGGCTGGTAGACACAGTGCAGGGTCAGGCGAGCCTTGCCCTCCAGGGTCCCAAAGGCAGGCTTGATACTGAAGACGCTGTCCTGGCAGTCAATGTCAAACTGGAAGTGAGCTGAGCAGTCTGACTTGTTCTCCATCCACAGGGTCTGCTCTGAGTGCTCCCCAAGGTTGACCCAGCTGAAATTGACGCAGTCGTGCTGCAGGAACACAGCGGGACCTGGGCATAGGAGATGGGTTCCTGTGAGGGGGCCCTGCCCCCTGGGTGAGGTTGGGGGATCAGCCTCCGAGGATGCCTCAGAAGAGGATCCACTGCTGAGATGGGGTGTCGCCTGGATCCAGATGGCCATCCTGGATAGGCCCACAGCCCCTGAAACCTAGAGAGAACCCGGACACTAGGGTGATGGAAAGATCCAGGTGTCCACAATGCTTCTCCAAAGGACCACTAGGGGGCAGCAGACATTCGGGCTAAGGGGTCAGGATGCAAGGCCCCTTAAGAGCAGACCAGGCAGGTACACCAAGGAAGCCTGGGAGGACAGCTCCAGCCTGAGGAGTGCGGTCTTTTGGGCTGACCAGTACCTCGACAGAAACCAACAACTTGGACCGTGGTTTGGGAGGCAGAGCCAGAAGGCACGACGGAGAAGTACTCTATGGTTCTGTAGTCCAAGGTCTTGGGGTGGAAGAACACTGACACACATTGCTTCTCTCCCGGGGGCACAAGGCCATGGTTTATGGAGCACCACAAGATCTGGTCTTTGGCCTGCATGTCTGGAGCCATTTCAATCCTGAAGGGGGCGTTTACCTGTGGGGCCAGGTAGGAGGGTGAAGGGCCAGGCCACAGGTTTGGGCAGCCTGTGCATTGCATCAAGAACCCAGATGGGGGGTGAAGAGAGGGCTTAGCTGGTAAGGTGCTTGCCTGCGAAGTGTAAGGACCCAAGTTTGATTTTCCAGTACCCATGTAAGCCAGCTGCACAAGGTAGCACACGCGTCTGGAGTTTGCAGTGGCTGGAGGCCCTGGCATGCCCCTTCTTTCTCTCGCTGTCTGCCTCTCTCTCTCTTCCTCTCTCTCCAGTAAATAAATAAAGAACAACAACATCAAAAGAACCCAGATGGGAGCTGGGCATGGTGGTGCACACCTTGGAGGCTCAGGTAGGAGGATTGCTGCGAGTTCTAGGCCACCCTGAGACTACCTAGTGAATTCCTGGTCAGCCTGGCCTAGAGTAAAACCTACCTTGAAAAAACAAACATACAAAAAAACCACCCCAGAACCCAGAACCTAGGTCCACTGGCCAGGAATATTGCTTCCACCAGGAGGAAAGAGCCAAGATGTACGCCATTTCTGGGGGCTTCCCAGAGGAGAGCATCTTATTCTTTACCCAAAGATACTGTCACACTTAGTGGTTAAGGTGCTTGCCTGCAAAGCCAAAGAACCCTAGGTTTGATTCTCCAGAAGCCACGTAAGCCAGATGCACAAGGTGGCGCATGCGTCTGGAGTTTGCTTGCAGTGGCTACAGGCTTTGGAGGGCCTATTCTCATTCTCTCTCTCTCAAGTTAATTTTAAAGAGATACTGTCAGAGCTAGACATGGGGTAAAAGTTAACTCTAGAGGTTGTTGTTTCAGGGGACCCAGGACCCCTGAGGCAAGCCTCAGCTGAGAGGAGAGAGAGGAACACCTGTTGAAACGCATGCGCGTCCACAGACGTGAGTGAGCCGCCCCCTCGCCAGTGCTGTGCGTACCCCAGTCGGGTTGTACAGCAGGATCTGCCTCTCAGATATGCAGCCCACAGCAACGGAGCCGAAGTGCAGCACCTTTTGCAAGCCCTCGGCATCCTGGTCCTCTGGCAGCTTGCGCTTTATGCTCACCAGCAGCTGGGCACACTTACCTGTGGTAGGGATGGGTGAGACATAGGGGAGACCTCTGTTGCCCCAACTGACCAGCCCTTAGAAAGTACAAGTCCTGGCTGGGCGTGGTGGCACACGCCTTTAATCCCAGCACTAGGGAGGCACAGGTAGGAGGATCACTGTGAGTTCGAGGCCACCCTGAGACTACATATTGAATTCCAGGTCAGCCTGGGCTAGATGAGACCTTACTTCATGGGGGGGGGGGGGAAAGAAGAAGAAAGAATGTTCCCCCAGGGAAAGAAGAGTCAGTGACATGAAAGAAGGTAAAGATTGGGACGGGGGAGGATGGGCGGCCGGCAGGGGTCTGTGGGGAGCACTGGGGACTTGAGCGGCAGCAGCAGGGTCCCAGGGACAGGTGGGGGCGTGTCGTACCTACAGCCTGCAGCTGGATGCTGCTGTTCTGCTTGCAGCCCTCCCCGTACCAGCACGTGGCCTCGACTTCGTGGACGACAGCTTTGACAGGCTGAAAGGTCACTTTGATCTTGCAGGTCAGGTTTGGCTCCAGTAACCCCGTGGTGGGAAATATCTGGAAAGGGCTTGGGACCTCCCAGGCAAAGAAGGTGGGTAGGTCCCTGGGTACAAAGGGTTGGGTCAGAGTCACAGCACTCCTCACCCCGCTCCCGACTCAGCCAATGGAAGGCTGTCGGCAGCTCTCTTTGCTCCCCACCAGTGGATGCTGCTCTCCCCTGCTCCCCACACCCTTCCTCCCAGGACTTGCTCTTACTACCCTGGAGTTGCAGCCTCTCCCCTTACCCCACATTTTTCAGGCAGAACCAGGCATCCACTGTGTCCCCGATGGCACACATGGGCAGCTTCAGGGATGGTGGGCACGTTAGCTTGTGGCAGGGCAAGGTGGCCCTGAGGGCAACACAGAACATCCCCTCTTCTTTCTCAAACCATAGCTGGTCCATGTACTCCTTCTGCAGGGTACGGCGGAGGAGGAGGGACAGTCAGCAGCCAATGGTACCCAGGTGACACTCATGGACCACACGTCCCATCCACAACCCCCCGCAGGTGGGCTGGGCTGTGACCCACTGTGTCAGTCTGAAGAGAGGATCAGTTTCCAGAACTCTTATTTTAATTTATTTATTTGAGAGTGACAGAGAGAGAGAAAGAGGAAGATAGAAAGAGAGAGAATGGACATGCCAGGGCCTCCAGCTGCTGCAAACGAACTCCCAGACGCGTGCGTCCCCTTATGCATCTGGCTAACGTGGGTCCTGGGGAATGGAGCCTTGAACTGGGGTCCTTAGGCTCACAGGCAAGTGTTTAACCGCTAAGCCATCTCTCCAGCCCCCAGAACTCTTTTTTTTAAATGTAATGCTTTTTAAAATATTTTATTTATTTGCAAGCAGAGAGATATGGACACAGAGAGATAGAGAGAGAATACGGGTGTGCCAGGGTCTATAGCCTCTGCAAATGAACTCCAGAAACATGTGCGATTTTGTGCATCTGGCTTACGTGGGTACCAGGGAATTGAACCCAGGTCATTAGGCTTTGTGGGCAAGCACCTTAACTGCTGAGCCATCTCTAGCCCTTTCCAAAACTCTTTTTTTAAAAAGAATTTTTATTTTATTTGCCAGGGGAGAGAGAAAGAGAGAGAAAATGGGCACAGAAGGGCCTCTAGCCACTGCAAACCAACTCTAGAGCATGTGCCCCCTTTGGCTGGGCCCTTTAGCTTCACAGGCAAGTGCCTTAAGCACTAAGTCATCTCTCCAGTCCCTTCCAGAACTCTTATACTGTTTTGGTCTCAGAGATGAAAACCTGTTTTGTAGGGAACAAGGAATTTTAAGGAGCCAGATGTAATGGCATGTGCCTATAATCACAGTCACTCAGGAGGCTGGGGTAGGAGGGTTACATCAGCCTAGCGGTTTGAGGCAAACCTAGGCAATATAGGGAGACTGTGGCTCAACATAGTAAGTCTCAAAGAAAGGAAAGTTTTACAAAAAATTTTGAGAAAATCTGCAGAGACTGAAAAGACCCCATGGAATTTAGGGTTTTCTGGCAGTCACCGATATCCAGTGGGGAACACCCCTCTACTGAATGAGATCGAAGTATAAGCCCCTCCCAAGTCTTTCTGAGCTGGAGTTTGCCAGAGCTTGCGGAGTGTATGGGTGGGGTGGGGGGATCCTTGCTCCCCATCCTGCCTGCAATTCTGAAGTCTTTCCTTTCATATCCCGTCTCGCACTCCATTGCTTGTCGGGCAGACCTCACCTCCTCCAGCGGCCGGAAGATGATGGGGAGTGTGAGGGTGATGCCTGGGCTCAGGAAGATGGGCTGAGGGATGATGGTGAAGAAGAACTTGGTCTTGGGAGGCCTGTGGAAAAAAGCCAGGAGATGAGCACTTCCGATCTGGGCTCTGAACCACCAGCAGAGCTGAGGGGCCCAGAAACACACACACACATACACACACCACATGTATAACATATGTATGATTTAAAAGAAATGGGCTCTCAGGCTGGAGAGATGGCTTAGCGGTTAGAGCACTTGCTTGTGAAGCCAAAGAACACAGGTTGAATTCCCCAGGACCCAAGTAAGCCAGATGCACAAGGGGGCACATGCATCTGTGCTTTCGCAGTGGCTGAAGGCCCTGGCACATCCATTCTCTTTCTCTCTCTCTTCCTTTCTCCCTCTCTCTCAAACAAATAAAGTTTTTTTTTTTTTTTAAATAGGCTCTCATGTAGCACAAGCTAGCCTTAAACTCAGTATGGAGGTGAAGCTGGCCTTGAACTCCTGGTACTCCAGGTGTATGCCACCATGCCCAGTGTGCTCATTTGACTGTATGGTCCCATAGCCTCAGGCTTGAATCTTGAGTCTCTAGTGGGCAGAGCCCTCCTACGGAAGATACATGTCACTGGGGGCAGATCTTGAAGTCTGTCCCTAAGGTATGTAGAGAGCAGTTGGAGCTCTGGCTGTTGGTAACTCTGTGGTGCTGGCTGTGGGTGTCTGTCTGCTTGGATCAATATTAGGGAGCTGGCTTCTTCCCCCATTGATGGTGTGTCCCCTGGACTCTGCAAGCCTGAAGTAAACCCTTTCCTCCCATAAGCTACTTCTGGCTGGATGTCTGTCCAGCAATGAGGAGCTGACTGTAACACCCAGCTCCCCTACTTTTCCTATTCCTTACAGTTCTTCACTTGCTGAGGTGGGGTGCATGTGCCTGTGGAGGCCATAGATACCCTCAGTGTTCTCACACATGCTATCCACCTCCTTTCACACAGGGACTCTCACTGGCATGGAGCTCACTGAGTAGGCCAGGCTAGCTGGCCCACAAGCTCCAGGAATCCACCTGTCTCTGCCTCCCCAGCACTGGGTTTACGGATGCACACCATCACACCCAGGAGTTTACATAGCTACTGGGGATGAAACTCATGCCCGCAAGCTTGTGAGACAAAAATTTGCTGACTGAGCCATCTCCCCAGCTCATTTTTTCTTTGTTTGTCTTTGAGACAGGGTCTCATGTAGCCAAAGCTGACCTTGAACTCTTAATCCCCCTGTCTCCACCTCCCAACTGCAAGGATTACAGGTGTGCACCAACATGCTTAGCCTGGGAGACAGGTTTGTATCTCTGCTAAAATGATGGCTATGGGGACTGGAAGGACAGTTCACCCTGTCTTAGCAGATTCCCTGAGCAGTTACCAGGGAAGCTAGGCTGGGAAAGGAAGTGCCAGAGACACAGAGCAGCAGGTCCCAGGGTAGGTGACAACACAGGCATTAAACAAGAGTATAATGTTGTCAACAACTCAGCACCAACATACAAATAACTGCACTCTAGGAAAATACAACATATCAAACTTGCTCAAGAATTAGACAATGACTGGCTAAATGTATATACTCTGCTTATCAAACTGCCCAGTAAGCACTTCTCTTAACGTTTATAGTCATATATTAATGCTACTCTCATTTTTGGTAGAGAATCTTCTCTTTTCAGATGGCAGTGACCTTGGGATGACTCAGAAGGCATCATGGTGCTGGGAAGAAGTGACAGGAGTGCTCAGCACTGCAATATCTCTATCACAACTTCCAAGGCTCAGGGTCTATTGCAGAAGAGGTGGCGGAAAGAATGTAAGAGCCAAAGAAAGGGTAGGATTCCTTACAACCTGCTCCCCAGACACAAAATAGCCTGGATATCCATGACCTCACAGTGTCTGACACTACCTACACAAGACCATCATAATAGTAGGAAAAGATCATGACATCAAAATAAAAGAGAGACTGACTGAGAGAGGGAGGGGATATGATGGAGAGTGGAGTTTCAAAGGGGAAAGTGGGGGGGAGGGAGGTCATTACCATGGGATATTGTTTACAATCATGGAAGTTGTTAATAAAAAAAACTGAAAAAAAAAAGAATTAGACAATGAAAGTTATGATCATCCTACTTAAAATCATCAAAGAAATGGAAAAGACAGGCAAAAAAATCTTCCCACAAAGAAAATTCGAAGCCAGATAGCTTCGACTCACTGCGAGTCCTACCAAGCACTGGAAGAAAAACTACTCCAGTCTTAAACTCACCCAGATAATAAAAATGAGAGAACACTCTGCATCTTCTTTGAAATCACCATGAGCTATTACCAGAGCCTGATAGGAGAAGTCAGAAGAAAGGAAACTACAGGGCAATCTTAGCCAGAAACAAAATATAAGCAAAAAGAGCAGGGCGTGGTGGTGCACACCTTTAATCCCAGCACTCATGAGGCAGAGGGTAGGAGGACTGCAGTGAGTTTGAGGCCATCCTGAGACTACATAGTGAATTCCAGGTCAGCCTGAGCTACAGTGAAAACCTGCCTTGAAAAAAAAATACACACACATACACACACACACACACACACACAGAGAGAGAGAGAGAGAGAGAGAGAGAGAGAGAAAGAATTTAGCAAAGTATAAAAAGCATACTCAGTCATGGTCAATTTGGGATTATTCAGGGATACATGGTTTAGTTTAACATAGAAAATTACTTAACAAATTAGTTAACATAATCTACCATTTTAATAAGAGAGAAAACCAAATTAAAATATCATAATCTCAATTAAAATGTTAGAAAAACATAGCCAGGCATGGGGGCTCACACCTGTTATACCACCACTTGGGAGGCTAAGGCAAGAGGATCACCAGAGTTCTTACTAGTTACATAACAAGTTCTTGGCCAGGCAAGGCAACACAGAAAGACCCTGTCTTAAAAACAAAACATAGGAAAGAAAGAAGGGAGGGAGGGAGGAAAGGAAGGAACGAAGGAGAGAGGGAGGGAAGGAAGTAAGAAAGGAGGGAGGGAGAGAAGGAAGGAGAAAAGGAAGGAAGGAAGGAAGGAAGAAGGGAAGGAAGGAGAGAGGAGAGGAAGAAAGGAAGGGAAGGAGGGAGGAAAGGAGGGAAGGAAGGGAGGGAAGAAAAAAGAAGGAAGGGAGAAAGGAGGAGAGGAAGAAAGGGAGGGAAGCAGGGAAGATGGGAGGATGGGAGAGTGGGAGGAAGGAATTCTTTAATGCGTGTTTATGAGAAAAACTATCAGTGAAGTAGGAAAGGTTTAGAAGAAAACTTCCTTAGCCAGCTGTGGTGGCTCATGCCTGTAATCTCAGTGTTTGCAAAGTGAGGCCTGAAGACCAAAAGTTCAAGGCCAGTCTTGTCTACATAGTAAGTTTGACGTTAGACTGGGCTACATGAGACCCTGTATCCAAAACAAACAAACAACAGAAAATTTCCTTAACCTGATAAGGTCTACAAAATGAAAGCAAAACTCTACGGGAACATTCAACTTAATAGCCATATATTAGAATCTTTCATGTTGAACCCAAGAACTAACAAGGTTGTCTTCTCTAACACTTCTGCTCCAAAACTTTCATATTTAGCAGCACAGTAAGGAAACACAAAGCAAGAAGAGGCATAATAACTGGAAGGGAAGAAAGAAAGATGCCATTTTCTATATAAAATACAAATGTGCATGTGAAAGGAAAACAAAAAAGATAAATCAATTATTAGGTTTAATGAAATGCTTTACCAAGGTTGCTGGGTAAAATATCCACATAAAAATTAGCACCATTCAAGGCTGGGTGTGATGGCACATGCCTTTAATCCCAGCACTAGGGAGGCAGAGGTTGGAGGATTGCTGAGAGTTTGAGGCCACCCTGAGTCTACATAGTTAATTCCAGGTCAGTCTGGACCAGAGTGAGACCCTACCCCAGAAAACCAAAAAACAAGAAAAAAAGAAAAAAAGAAAAAATTAGCACCATTCAAAAAACTAGGAGAAAACAAGAAAAAATGAAGACAACTTTAAAATATATCACACATGAAGCCAGGCCTGGTGGTGCACGCCTTTAATCCCAGCACTTGGGAGGCAGAGGTAGGAGGATTGCTGTGACTTCAAGGCCACTCTGAGACTACATGATGAATTCCAGGTCAGCCTGGGCTACAGTGAGATCCTACCTTGAAAAACATATACATATACATACATACGTATATACATCACATATTGCTGGACATGGTGGCACATGCCTGTAATCCAGCACTTGGGAAACAGAGGCAGAAGGATTATGAATTTGAGGCCAGCCTGGGATACATAGAGAAACCCTTTCTCAAAAAAAATCAAGGGGCTGGAGAGATGCTTCAGCAGTTAAGGTGCTTGCCAACAAAGCCTAAGGACCTGGGTTTGATTTCCCAATACCCACATAAAGCCAGATGCACAGGGTGGTGCATGTGTCTGGAGGCCCTGGTGTGCCCATTCTCTCTGTCTGTCTATCTTCTATCTTTCTCTGCTTGCAAATATGCAAATAACAATGTTTTTTAAAATGCTGTAATAGGAAGGTGGGTGCTGACTACAATGTTAGCCTGACAAATGCAAAAATGCAAATGGTCACAAGTCTATGCAAAGATACTTAGCCTCACTGAGTAGTCCTTCAGAAAATCAGTAACGACAGATTAAATTAAAGCCACAACAAACATTTTCTTTTATTCCTTTTTTTTTTTATTTCAGAGAGAGAGAGAGAGAGAGGGGGGGGGGGAGAGAAAGAGAGAGAGAATTGTCCAACCAGGGCCTCAGCCAATGCAATCCAACTCCAGACACTTGTGCCACCTAGTGGGCATGTACGGCCTTGTGTTTGCCTCATCTTTGTACGTCTGGCTTACATAGGATCTGAAGAGAGATCAAATATGGGTTCTTGGGCTTCAAAGGCAAGCGCCTTAACCACTAAGCCATCTATCTGGCTCCAAATATTTTCTTTAAAAATTTATTTATTTATTTGAGACAGAGAGAGAGACAGAAAAATGCAGAGAAGGCAGAAGTAGGAGGATCACTGCAAGTTCGAGACCAGCCTGGGACTACAGAGTGAGTGCCAGGTCATCCTGGGCTAGAGTGAGACCTTACCTCAAAAAAAAAGAACAAAAGGCAGAGAGGGTAAGTAGGTATGGGCACACTAGGGCTTCCTATCACTGCAAATGACCATCAAATACATGCGCTACTTTGTGCAACTGGCTCTATGTGTGTAGTGAGGAATCAAAACTGGGTCATCAGGCTTTGCAAGCAACTGCTTTAACCACTGAACCATCTCTCCAGACCCCTGACAAATATTTTCAAACTTGATGATAGCACTTATGGTAACAGCATAGAAAAATGGAAACTCCTGGGGCTGGAGAGATTGTTCAGAGGTTAAGGTGCTTGCCTGCAAAGCCTAGGGACCAGGGTTTGATTCCCCAGTACCCGTGTAAAGCCAGATGCACAAAGTAGTACATGCATTTGGAGTTTGTTTGCAGTGGCTGGAAGCCCTGGCATACCATATTCATTCTCCCTCTCTCTCCTTGCAAATAAATAAATTAAAAATTAAAGAGAGCCCACTTTGGGGGGTTGAGGGTTCGGAGACTGGGCCCCTGGTCCCTCTTCTGGTACCTGTACTTCATCTTCTGGATTTTTAAGGAGAGGTTTTTCAGAACCAAGTTCCTTGTAGTCTCCTTTCCCAGCTCCCAGCCTTTCCACTGCAGCTCTTCAGCGACCTCAATGCCCCACATGACTCTCTTCTTTATTCTGTCCTGCTTCTGTGAGAAGCACCCCTGAGCATCTGGGAGGCTGGCAAGCTGTTCAGGTAGCAGGGAGAAAGGACAAAGGAAGATTGCATTAGTGGCAACAGGATATAAAGACTCCAATAATGAGCAAAGATTCCCCTACCTCCATTCCTGACTTCAGTACATAAGAAATGACATTTCAGCTGGGTGTGATGGTACATGCCTTTAATTGTAGCACTTGGGAGGCTGCGGTAGGAGGATTGCCATGAGTTAGTTTGAGGCCAGCCTGGAACTATGGAGTTCCATGTCAGCATGAGTTAGAGTGAGATCCTGCTTCAAAAACTCAAAGGAAGGAAGGAAGAAGAAAGAAAGAAAGAAAAAAGAAAGAGGGGGGGAGGGAGAGAGGGAGGAAGGGAGAAAGAAGAAAGAAAGAAAAGAAAGAAAGAAGCAAGGCAGGAAGGAAGGGAGGGAGGAAGGAAGGAGGAGAGAAGGAAGGAAGGAAGGAAGGAAGGAAGGAAGGAAGGAAGGAAGGAAGGAAGGAAGGAAGGATATCTTTCACTCTAGGGCTTTTAAAGAGTGACAGGGTTGAAGAAAAGGCAGACCTTGGAGATGGACAATGTTCCAAGATCACTGGAACAGTTTGCCTATGAGAGGCCCAGGCCTTCCCACCTAGCCACTCTACCAGCTACACAAATGCAGTGCTCTGTCCCCGGGCAGGGCAGGTATAGGCATCTGTCTCATCTTCTTCTTCCTCTTCCTCTTCCTCTCCCTCTCTGTTTTCCTCCTCCTCCTCCTCTTCTTCTTCTTCCCCTTCTTCTTCCTCCTCCTCCTCCTTCTTTTTCTTCCCCATCCTGCCCTGAACTATAGGAGCCTCTCCTAGCTGGAATGTTCTATCCAAGGCCCTTTCCCAGATCTCTTGGCACTCCACAATTCCTCTCCTACCCCTCTGAAGCAGAGGAAGAAGCCCATTGTCTGAGACCAAACTCCAGCCATGCCTCCCTAAATCACTCCAAAACTCAATGTGCCAATGTTTCCTTGTCTGTAGTGAAGAATCCTTCATAGACTGATAAGGCCACTTGCCTATCTGAGAAGGGAGAGGGGTGGTACCTCCCACTCCTGCCCGAGATGATAAAGTAGAGGGAAGATGGAGCAGACACCTCTTCCTACCATGGCCATTGCCATAAGCACTCAACTCGTGGCTGTTTTATCTTTAAGCCAGTATTGCTTGTCCATTGTTGCAAAACACAGGCTGAAGTCACTCATTCAACAAATATTTCTTCACTACCTCTCATGTGCCAGATGGTGTGCTAGATGCTGCTACAATGGCAAACAACACCTCCAAACCCTCTCTAGGAGCTTACAGTCTCACTTTCAGCATTCACCAAGAGGGCTGGATGGCCAGTGTGACATATTCTTTTCTGGACTGCCCATGGATGAAAAGTGACATGAATGATAATGGACCATAAGTATCAGTTAGTGCCTCAGTCAGGATCCATCCAGAAAAACAGGTACCACCCTTGTGTTTAAAACAGGGACTGTAGCTGGGCGTGGTGGCGCATGCCTTTAATCGCAGCACTCAGGAGGCACAGGTAGGAAGATCACTGTAAGTTCGAGGCCACCCTGAGATTACATAGTGAATTCCAAGACAGCCTGAGCTAGAGTGAGACCCTACCTTGAAAAAAAAAAAAAAGGAAAACTTTAAAAAGAAAGTAAAATAGGGACTGTACTGTCTAGTTCACAGGGCCAGTAGGTAATCCTGGGATTAGCAACATGGTGATGTGGCCACTATAACAGACGCAGCTGAAGCTGAAGACAAAGGGGAACCCTCCTACACTGCTACTGGGACTGCAAACTAGTCCAGACACTATAGAAATCAGTATGGCGATTTCCAAAAAAAAAAAAACAAAAAAAAACCAAAACTAAAGATAGGGCTGTGGGGTAGCTAGCTCAGTTGCCTGAGGAACAATACCCAAGATTGTCCTCAGGCCTACACACACATACACACACACACACACACACAGGCATGCACACATACACATGCACAAACTGAAGCTATCTACCACGTGTCCCAGCCATACCACTCCCGGGTGTATAGACAAAGGATTCCAAGTCAACCTATCACAGATATACTTGCACTTCAATGTTTATTGCAGCACTGTTCACAATAGCTAAGTTGTAGAATTAACTCAGAGTACATTGACAGAGGAGTGGATAAAGAAAATGTGTATGTGTGCACACACACATATATATATATATAAAATAAATTTTGTCTTGTTTATGGACAGGATCTCATGTATCTCAGGCTGCACTCAAAGTCACCTGTAGCCAAGAATGATTTTGAACTTCTGCTCCTTATGTCTCCAACTCCTAAGTGCTGAGGTTACAGGCATGCCCCACCATGCCTGCTTGTATACAGTGTTAGGAGTGAACCCAAGACTCTGTGCATTTTCAAGAAGCACTCTACCAACAGACCTACACCCCCAGACTCATAATGGATTTTTTTGTCCTAAGGAACTAAGTCATGTCATCTGCAGGAAAATGGATGTAACTGAAGATGACCATATCAAGTGAATCAAGTCAGTCTGAGAAAGACAAGACAGTCATATTTTCTCTCTTTTGTGGATCCTAGATATTATCCAGATGCATAAAACCATGTATGTATGACATGAAAGTAGAAGTGAAGCTGTTGAGGGGAACAAAGGGGACTAATGGAAAAGGGAGGAAGGAGAAAGTGAAGGGGAGGGATATTATATACTAGTATGAAAATGTCCTTATGTAATGCAGTACAACAGACAGTGAATATACACTAATGAAAATTATAGAGAGGTAGATAGGCATATACACATACATACATACATGAATGAATGAAGGGAGGGGACATTGCAGCCCTGTGGCCTGGCTGGGGGAAGAGGAGCAATGGGGAGGTCCAGCTACTGGTGAGTCCACCATCAAGAGAAGAGGCTGGAGAGATGCCTTAGCAGTTAAGGCACTCACCTGCGAAGCCTAAGGCCCCAGTTCACTTCCCCAGGACCCATGTAAGCCAATGCACAAGGTGGCGCATGCATTTGGAGTTCGTTTGCAGTGTCTAGAGGTCCTGGTGCACCCATTCTCTCTTCTCTCTCTCTCTCTCTCTGCCTTTCTCTATAATAAGAGAAGAAGGAAAACACTCTGGCTTCTCCCTTCCTCTCAATCTCCTGTCAGCTCAGAGCACAGAAGGGAAGGATGCAAAGCAGGCCCAACGGAAGGGAGACTCGTCTTCCATGGGTCCCTGGGTGTGATGCACATCACATGTAAGGAGAAAGGTATCACCCCTATTCAGACACACTGCACCACCCCACATGCAACAAACACACCACACTAACACATACTCATACCCCTAGATAGTGTCACACACACAGAGCAAGAGTTACAAAGAGTAAATAACATCCACATGTTGGTCAAACACAAAATCCCAGGGGTCAAGGCGAAAAGTGCTTCCTGGTGGAAGAGAGAAATGCTGTCTACAGCCAGGCATGGTGGCGCACGCCTTTAATCCCAGCACTTGGGAGGTAGAGGTAGGAGGAGGATCGCCATGAATTCGAGGCCAGCCTGAGACTCCATAGGCTACAGTGAGACCCTACCTTGAAAAAAAAAAACAAAAATCAAACAAAGAAATAAATAAAAATAAGCACAGAAATGCTGTCTACCGCCCACCTCCATCTTGGCCCTCCCTGGAGCTCCCCTGTTGTTGCATGCTTACTGCCAGCAGTCTGTCGGTGCCCACTAGGCAGGGCTGCCACTGGGGTGTAGATGGAAGGCTGCACACCCAGACTCCCACTCCACTGCCCCGCCACCATGTCCCCACTTGGCCCAGCCACGCCCTGCTCTGCCCGCCCTGGCCAAGTCCTCACCTGGACACTGCTGCTGCTGTCGGCGCTCATGGGCCCACTGCTGCTGTTGATGGTGGGCACAGGCATCGTGCTGGCACTCAGACATGATCCACCAGAGTTTACAGTATAGGCCACATTGTTTCTGGGCCTTGTGACAGAGTTTGGAGTTGCTTGGGTGAGCATTGGGCACCTGGAATATAAATTCAAAACTGGTAAGCCAGGAAGAGTCATATGAGTCTGCAGCTTGGAGGGAGGTAGAGACTGGAGGGACATTAAAAGTGAGTTGAGGGGGTACACTTGTCATGGACAACACAGAGATGAAAGAGAGCCTGCTTTGAAGTTCTGGCAAGAGGTATAAGGGGGCACCATGAGAACTGGCCTAGGACTTTGCCTGGGCATTAGAGCACCAGTCAGGAAACCACCTGAAGGAGTGGTTTATGATAAAGCCCATGCAGCCATGGCCCTCCAAACCACAGCTGGCATTGCCCAAGATGCCCCCAGCAGGGGTCACTGCAGGGCAGGCTTTACTTTTCATCAGTTTTTACACTGTACTTGTTTCTTTTAAACGTGTCTTATCTGCTGTGAGGAAAGGAGTAAAGGTAGGAAAGAGGCAAAATACACTGGAGGGTTTTTTGTCTTCTGAGTTTGCTCCAGCAGGGCACATTCTACGGTCCAGGTGGAAAGTCAACAGTAACTGAAATAATGGGCTGATAGAAGGAGAAGTGACTCGGTTTCTAGAGGACAGGCTAGATGACCGTGGGGATTTCATCCAAACATATACAACAACCATGTGTAAAGCACACACGATGCCGTGGCATTCTGTTTCTCTGCAAGCGCATCCACAGCTTTCACCTCATTTAAAACGGGGGGGGGGGGGCAGATGTAGTGGCGCACGCCTTTAATCCCAGCACTTGGGAGGCTGAGGTAGGAGGATTGCTGTGAGTTCAAGGCCAGCCTGAGGCTACATAGTGAATTCCAGGTCAGCCTGAGCTAGAGTGAGACCCTACCTCAAAACAATAACAACAACAACAAGTGGCAAATGAAGCCAGGTGTGGTGGTGCACACCCTTAATCCCAGCTCACTGAGTCTCACATTCCCTTTCTCATCCACTCATTCATTCGTTCATTCAGAAAGCATTTACTGAGTGCCTGTTACATAGGCACTGCTCTAGACAGGAGACAAGCCGGGCAAGGCTCCTCCTACCTCCAGTTATAAGATGGATGTTCAGATAAAAGAAATACAAGCTGAAGTCCCTAAGGGGAGAGCTCTGTTACTTTTCTGCCGCTGGCTGCCTTCCACATCCTGCCCCCTATTCATTAACGTCCATGACTTCAGGGATTCAACAAAGAGCTCCTGCCTTAGGCCTCTGAAAGTCTCCACTCAACACATTGATCTATCACAGAAAGTGCCCAGAATATATAGAGACAATGGGGTAGAAAGGGCAAGCAGGTTTCAGCAAGGGATAGACGAATTTCTCTGTCTCCTCAAGCCTCAGTCTCCTTGCCTGTAAAATAGGCATTGTCCTGGCCTTTTGACAGTCAAAGTGGAGCCTGAGAGGAACAGGGGATTTCTAAAAGCACTCAAAACCTGTCACTATGCCTAACAACCACCACTTCCACACTAGCATGCACTCCTCTCCCAAAGACACTTCTGTAATAATTGTGAAGAGAGGGTGCAATCGTGGGTTTTTAGTTGTTTCAGTTTATCCTAGCTTTCTAATCTCGAGAGGAAAAAGTTTATATAACACCAAACTTTCTTTATTTGCACAATTTCCGCCCACAAAATACTCCCAAAGTAACCAATGGAATAACTGGAGGGAATTGAAGAAGAAACGGGTAAAATGAAGAGAACAAAGCATACTTAGGAAAACAACAACATACCTAGAGCTGTTTCTCCTTGATTAATCTCCTCCAAATCTCGGTCCCCCGGAATGTGCGAAGGGCACGGGGAGGACCCTGGCCACGACTTCCCGGAGGAGGCGGTCTCTCGGTACAGATCCCTTTCCTGCAGCTAGCTCGCCAGGACCCAACGCTCAGCGCTCAAACAGCCGCCATGCAGGCGTCTCCCTAGAAACGGGACGCGTAGGACAGGGCGTCTCTCGGTATCCCAGGGCAACGACGGCAACCCACAGGAGCCAAGGTTCATAGAAAGCGAACGCGCCTCCCAAATGTTGTTTTGTGTTGTGTTTTGGGGGGGTTGTTGTAGTTGTTTTCGGTGTTAGGGATCAACTAAGGCCTCGAGCATTCTAGGCAAGCCCCTCTCCCCACCACCACTAAGCGACACCCCGGATCCTGCCGTGCAAGTTTGATACCAGCCGTTCCCCGATTTTTCTCTCTAGCAGCGACCCTATCTAGTACCAGTCCGGGCATGGTGAACACAGTCCCCGGATGTCAGGACGGCCCAGCAAGCTTCACGCAGCCGCTGATCAAGTTCGCAGGAGACGACTTGCTGGACTCCATCCCCGAATGGGGCGTCAGCCTGGCCGCCGTGGGTCAGAACCTCGTCCCCTGGGCTGGCCTCGATCTCTTAAAAGCAGCCCGTTTGTAAATGGGTTCCTTCCGCTGGCGAACGAGCACGGAGAAAGGATGTCCGCGACGATTTCTATCAGCATTTCTTCTGCTCCGTCGCCGAGACAAATTAACCCTTTAGAAGGGAGTCAGAAGTTAACGTCTGGGGCTGGAGAGATGGCTTAGCGGTTAAGCGCTTGCCTGTGAAGCCTAAGGACCCTGGTTCGAGGCTCGATTCCACAGGACCCACGTTAGCCAGATGCACAAGGGGGCGCACGTGTCTGGAGTTCGTTTGCAGTGGCTGGAGGCCCTGGAGCGCTCTCGCGCTCGCTCGCTCTCTCTCTCTCTCTCTCTCTCTCTCTGCCTCTGTCTGTCGCTCTCAAATCTAAAAAAAGAAGTTAACGTCTGAAGAAAGAAGTTGTTGCAAAGTTGTTGCATGTGGGGTTTTGGAAGCCCAATTGTACATGTGTTTCGTGTGAGCAGTGTGAGCAGTCTCACTGAGCGAGGACTAGGCGGGTAAAGCCGCGTTCACTATGCAGTCTCAGGGTGGCCTTGAACTCACGGTGATCCTCCTACCTTTGCCTTTGCCTCCCGAGTGCTGGGATTAAAAGCGTGTGCTGCCATGCCCACCTGCTATATATATGAAAATGTGCGCACCAGGACCTCTAGCCACTGCAAAGGAACTCCAGACGCATGCACCACCATGTGCATCTGGCTTACATGGGTTTGGGGGAATCAATCCTGAGTCCTTAGGGATCTCAGCTGGGAGCCTTAACCACTAAGCCATCTCTCCAGCCCGAAGATTTCAATTCTTCCACAATTAAAGATGCTTTGTTGCCTAGACAGTGAGCCCATTTCTTCTCAGAGTGAAAGGGATGTGGTGTGGTTATGGGGAGAGGGCTAGAGTTAAGTCCGGAAAGTAAGCTATCATTTTGAAGGGTTGACTTGTAAAAAGCTGAAGGTAGGGGGGAGGGAGGGTATTACCATGGGATATATTTTTTTTATAATCATGGAAGCTGTTAATAAAAACTTGAAAATAAAATTTAAAAAAAAAGCTGAAGGTAGTCTGGGATGGCAAAGTGACCCGAGTCATCTTGGGAGATGACATGGCAGGGAGGCAGGACTGGAGAGAAGGGACAGGCCAAGGGGTCAGTTAAGTCATGCCAGCAAGATTAAGCCTGATATTTTCTTGGGATCAAGGAATGTGAAACTCACTGAGCGTTTCATGGGTTTAAATGGGATTCTCAGAACCTGAAAACCTGTACTTTGGACATGACGACTTTTATGTTGTTTAGAGTTTCTATAATGAGTTCCTTTGTGTTTTTCCTCAAGTTCTTTTTGAAATGGTTAGCCTGACTCAGCTGGACTTTGGGGACAAAGACAGGGACCTTTTTATTCCTAGATCAAAAGAGAAATTGACAGCACTGACCGTAGAAGCAAGGTTTGGCTGGGCACTTTCAGGAATCCAGTAAGAAAACCCAGAGAAGGAAATAAAATTCCTAGTAGTTGTTGCACACACTTGTCTCTTCACTGGGGGAGTCTCCCTCCAGAGTCCTGGTCTGTTCATGCTTTGGTGTATTCGGAGTTTGAGACAAGAAAGGAAATGATTCCTTCTGTTAGCAGGGCCCTGTGGCTTGTGCTTCCACGGGATTCTAACTGCCTCTTGGAAGCTCTGCAGGAATGACCTGAGCTGACATGAAGGGAACTCCCAGGGAGAGGCCTGCCTACTGGACTTTGCCCAGGACAGTGAATAGCTTAGAAAGAGGTTAGAAATGGCTAGGGATTGGTTATGAAGAGGAGGAAACAAAAGCCAGGCTTGCTTTGGAAGTCCCCTTCTCAGGAACCTAGATGCTATGGGAGATAACAGGTGTTGGGTCCTGGTGGTCATGTCTTCCCTGGACCCACAGAGGCTAGCCTGGAAGCTGGGAATGGGGATAAAGCACACTTTCAGTTTCAATGTGTGTGTAATTATCCTTGCTAGGTTTTTGTTCTAAAGGTCTTCTCATCATGACCCCAATCCACTGCCAGGAATAGATGATTCTGGACTGGGAAATCAGGCAGGCCTGGGGTTGATCACGACTGTTGTTTTTCTGGCTGTGTGGAAAGTCACATGATCTTACTGTGCCTCAATTTCCTCATGTTTGTTGGGAACAATTTCCTCTCTCTCTCTCTTTCTCTGTTTCCTTTTTTGTCTGCTTTTCTTCTTGTTGTTGTTGTTGGTATGTTTTGAGAGAAAGTCTCTTTTCTAGCTCAGGCTGACCTTAACCTTGCAATCCTCTTACCTCAGCCTCTATGCCTGGCTTTATCTGGGATAATTTCCCAAAGGTCATGTGAAGATTGAGTGATCAAGTATGTGTGAAGCAGTCAATAAACTCACAACACACACACACACACACACACACACACACACACACACACGACTCCTGAAGTGGAAGGTCTCTGCAAACAGCCATTCAGCTTTCTGGACATTTACACCCCAGCTCCAAGGCTCTCTGCAGGACACTCTCCACACCTTCCTCCTCTTTTTCTCTAGCAAGGAGGCCGCCTTTCTGCGCTGAGGGACAGAAAGCTGAGAGGGGCTGATGGTGTTCTGTTTGCTGACCAGTTTATAAGTCCAGACAACTCCAGAGCTTATAGTTTAAAGGGCTGTTTCACAACTTGAGGAATTTGAGGTAGCCTGGTTTTCTCATTTCTATGATGAAATACTTGATAAAAAGAAGGGTTTGTTTTGGCCCCAGGTTCGAGGAGGGGCTGTCTGTCCTGGTGGGGCAGTACGGCCGTGCTCACGGCAGGGGAGGGTGTGGCTGGGACTCTTCCCATCTTGATGGACCAGGAAGCAGAGGAGGGGCGATGCTGCCTTTCTCCTCCCCCCCCTTTTAGTCAGTCTGGCCCTCCAGCCCATGAGATAGTGCCACCCGCACTGAAGGTGAGTCTTTCTCCCTCAGTCTTCTCTGGAAACACCCTCACAGACACACTCAGAGGTGTGCCTCCGGGAGATTCTAAATCAAGTCAAGTTGACAAGGAAAATTAACTATCATAGCTGTCATACGGCAAAAATTCAAATGAAAGAATTCCAATGTGCTCGGGACCAATATGTGGTTTTTCTGAACTTTTTTGAAAAATATGTTTACTTATCCATTTGACAGGAGAGAGAGAGAGAATGCATCAGGGTAGAGGGCCTCTTGCCACTGCAAACAAACTCCAGATGCATGTGCCACATAGTGTAAGTGGCTTTACATGGGCTCTGCATACTCAAACCCAGGACATGAGGCTTTGCAAGCAAGCACCTTTAGCTGTTGAATCATCTCCTTGTATCCCTCCAACATGGACTTTTCTAATTTTTTTCTAGTATGGCCTAGCTTCCCTAGACAATTTCCCCCTATACCTGTCCTTTACCATAGTACAGCTTAGAAAAACATACTGGCCAGTACGAATGGAATGGAGGGAAAAGAACATGAGGTTTAATATGAGAATACTCAGCTTCAACTACTGGTGTTTTAAACTTTTATTACTTTTGAAAATATTTTAACTTATTCATTTATTTACAGATAGAGAGAGAGTGCATGCATGTGCACAAGAGAGAGAGACAGGGAGGGAGGGAGAGAGAGGGAGAGAATGAGCATGCCAGGGCTTCCAGCCACTGCAAATAAAAGCCAGACGCATGTGCTATTGTGTATCTGACTTTACATGGGTACTGGGGAATCAAACCCAACCCAGGTCTTTAGGCTTTGCAGGCAAATCCTAAAATCTGAGGCTGAGAAATCTCTGCAGCCCTGGTTTCAATTTTTTTTTTTTTTTTTTTTTTTTTTGGTTTTTCGAGGTAGGGTCTCACTCTAGCCCAGGCTGACCTGGAATTCACTATGGAGTCTCAGGGTGGCTTCAAACAAACAGCGATCCTCCTACCTCTGCCTCCCAAGTGCTGGGATTAAAGGCATACGCCACCACGCCCGACCCTGGTTTCAATTTTTAATAGCTACAAGTCAGGCAGATTGTAATGCCTCATTTTGTTTATCTATAAAATGGGAACAAATAGAAGTAGTGTTTAAAACACTTAACAAGTAGATACAGGCACTGGATTTCTCAGAATGGATACCAGTTGGCCTCAAAGCTAAAGCAGTGACCTTGAAGCCCACTTTATATCCGGCCTTAAATCCTTAGCTCTTGGGTCATATAGGAGGGTCTGAGCATGTGAGTAGGGGGCTGAGGGAGTAATCGTGGCAGTGGAGGGTCCAGTCAGTGACTGTTTACTTTTACTAATGGGTACTAATGTGTTACCGGATATTAATGACCAGCGTTGTTATATATACAGATTGCAAGACAGTCTTGAGCACATACCCCCGCCTCACCAATTACTATATACACATTTATTTACTTCAACATAGAGCCTCTCAAATTTGAAGTCTCCGCATCTTGATTCCTCTTCATTGGCAGAATATCCACCAGCACATCTCACTGCTCCCCATGGCCCACTCCACCACCATCTCCCATTGGCTCTTCAGCTCCATACCAAGTTGAGGGGTGGCAGCACCACGGACAGCTCCAGCCACGACGCCATCCCCTCCCTCCTTCCATCTGCTTTCTAACTTCTCTTCCCCTACGCACCCCATCAACGCAGAAACCCCAAGGTATAAACTAAACGAGAGCACCTTTGAGAAGACAGTGGAGCGGCAGAGTTAGGAAAGAGGCCAAAGGCCAGCCAACTGGATTTAACTCCAACCCTAACTCTTATGACCTGTGAAGATCCTGCTCATTCACTTCCGGAAGGTCCAGTCTCATCAGCCAACATGAAAAATTATAACAGCTACTTCAAAAGCTTGTGAAGCTTAAGTGAGATAAAAGACCTCACCATTTCTGGAGCTGGGGAGATAGCTGTCAGTAAAGTGCTTGACATGCAAACAAGAGAACCTGAGTTCATTTCCCCTGAACCCCCATAAAAGATGGGTGTGGTGGCACAATCCTTTAATCCCAGCACTGGGGAAGCTGAGGTAGGAGGACTACCATGAGTTCAAAGCCAACCTGAGCTATAAGGTAAGGTGCAGGTCAGTCTTGGCTAGAGTGAGACCCTGCTTCAAAGAAAAAAAAAAAAAAAACAGGGCTGGAGAGGTGGCTCAGGGGTTAAGGCACTTTCTTACAAAGCCTAACAACTGGGGTTTGAGTCCCCAGTACCCACGTAAAGCCAGATGCACAAAGTGGCACATGCATCTAGAATTCATTCGCCGAGGCTGGAGGCCCTGGTGCACCCATTCTCTCTGTCTGTATCTCTTCTCTCTATCTCTCTCTGCTTGAAAATAAATAAGCAAATGAGGAAGACACCCAATGTTGATCTCTGGCTTCCACATTTATGTGCACGCACGCTTGCACACACATGTGCACTTGCACACATATAAACACACAAAAAATGTCAGAACTGTTTCTAATTAGGACCCCCTCTCAAAAAAAAAAAAAAAAGATTTGGCTATCAGCAGAGATCCTACCAAAGAAGCTAAACATGGAGCTGGGAAGATGGCTCAGTGGTTAAAGGTGCATTCTTACAGAGCTTGGCAGTCCAGGTTCAATTCCTCAGTACCCACATAAGGCCACATGCATAAAGTGGCAAATGTATCTGGAGTTTGTGTTTGCGGTGGCAGGAGGCCCTGGCACACCCATACACCCCCTCTCTCTATTTCTCAAATAAATCAATCAATAACTTTAAATGGGGGGGGGGCAAAAGGCCAAACACACACTTTTTGAATCGTTTGAGTTGGAGAGATGTGTTCATCTGACCCTCCCTTTCCCTCCATTTCCATCTTCCCTGAGCTAAGTTCTTCCAGCATCTTCTCATGCCTGCCCTCCAGGTGAAGAAGAAACACCACACCTTCTCCAGCCTCTCCTGGGCTCCATATCTAAAAGCCTTGCAGCCAAATCATAGCAAAGACCTCAGGAAAGGGCTGGGGAGACGGCTCAGTGGTTAAACGCGCTTGCTATGAACTCGAGTTCAGATTCCCAGAACCCACGTAAAGCCAGAAACGGTGGCACATTTGTCTGCAGTCCCGGTGAACCTATGACAATGGAAAGTGGAGTCAGGAGAATCCCAGCGCTCACAGACCATCCAGTCTGACATTTGCTATGGCAAGTGACAAGGGAGACTCTGTCCCAAACAAGGTGTTTGTTCTCTCTCACACACACACAGAGTTGATGACTTCCTCAGTCCCCGACCCTTCCCTCTTTGCTCTCTATTGTGGTTTGCATCATCTAAGAAGTTACTCCAAAATGTCAAATTACCAAGCAACCATTGCGTTTTGCTTATGGTTTTGTGGGTTAGGAAGCCAGGATCCATCCAGGAAATTCTTACTTGGGATGTCTCCCCTAGTTGCAATACTGTGTTGATTAGGGCTGCTTCTAGCTTTGGGGTGTCCTAAATGGCACACTCATGTGGCTGACAACTATTAAGGAGCTCAGCTAGGCCATGGATGGGAACAGCTACCTCTAAGTCAGGTGGAGACTCAATGTGGAGCTGCCCGGGCATATTTTGAGCTAGTCTCAGATCAGACCCTTTCCTAAGGAGGATCAAAGAATTTGTGCACATGTATTTAAAAATATATATTTATTTATTTATTCATTTTATTTGTTTGAGAGAGAAAGAGAGAGAGAATGGGTGCACCAGGTCCTTCAGCTGCAGCAAACAAACTCTAAACACATGTGCCATTTTGTGCATCTGGCTTATGTGGGCCCTAGAGAATCAAACCTGGATCCTTTGGCTTTGCAGGCAAGTGCCTTAACTGCTAAGCCATCTCTCCAGCTCTGTGCAGTGTCTTAAGACCCTATCTTGGCTTCCCTCACATCGCGTAGAACATTACTGATCCAGGACCTCTTTCTGTAACAGGGAGCCATCCACCTCTGGCTTTACACATTCTTTGCATCGTGTTTGGGCATTATCAGCTCTCACCGTCCTAGCTTCAGGAGGCCTTGCAAATGTCCTTAACCTTCTGATCCACCAGTTTCCAACTCCCACGTGTTAGGATTACAGATGCCTGCCACTACACCTGGTTTATGTGATGTTGGGGATCCAACCCAGAGCCTCGTGCATGCTAGGTAAGTGCTCTACAAACTCAGTTACAACCTTAGCCAAGAGGGGTCTTAAAAAGGCCATGGATAGGGACAATCCAGGGAACAAATGTGCCCCAAACTGGACGGAAGGTCCCTGTGTCCCTGCCCAGCTGGGGTGAATGCATGCGTGCGAGGCAGCAGGTGTGGCTCGGGGCGGTGCAGGGTATGTAGGGCTGGGCAGCTATCTACCCCAAGAGGCTTTATCGGATCCTGGCTGGCCACATTCAGCCTGAGGAACAAAGAGCCTTTGAGAACCAGGCTGGGGTGTGGGACGTGGGGCTGAGCCCCAGGAGGTACAGCCACGCAGAGGGGAGAGGGCACAGTATAGGAGAGCTGCCACTGCTGGGGAGTTTCACCTGCACAGGGGCACCCTCTGGAGCGAAAAGCAAAGTCTACGCTCTCCCTCACAGACCTCCGTTTCTGGAGCCCACCCTGTTTGGACACTTCACATTAGGCCCTTGTCTCTGCTCCTGCCCCCAACAGCAACCCCTCCCACGACCCATGTCCTAGCCTTTCTTTCTGGCACTTTTAGCCCCAATTACACAGCCACCTTGAGTCCCTGGGCATGCCCTGAGCCTTCCCTCCATGCATTTGCTCCTGAGGATCCATTTACCCAAACAACTCATGGCTCTGAAGACCCTGTGCTTTTCAACAGAAGGTGCCTGTTTCAAGTTCCCTCCCTCAGACCTCCGGTACAAGCAGTAAGATCACCACCTGAAGAGATGTTACTTTGGGTTCACTCCTTCCCAACATGGGGCTACCAAGTATCAAAAGCCTCCATGGGTGCTAAGGGAAAGGAATGCAAGCCCACATGGCTTCCAAAGAGCATTCCCAGGTGTCACTGGAGTTTTCCAAACAAAAAAGGAGGTGGCAGGTACTACTTGGGCTGTGTACTTGCAGAGAGGCCCCAGTGAAGATAAGAATGGGAGCCTAAGTGCACTGGGTCCCCCTCTGAGGGATGGTCTGTCTAGACAGCACCAGAGATCCCACAGCTAGTTCTCCCACTTTGTCTCCTGGACTCCAACTCCAGGTCTTGCTGTTCTCATAGCTTCCCCCATGATCTGTGAGTTTAGACATAGGGAGCCACTCTGAATTCTTTCCATGCACAAAATTTACGTGTTGGGGGCTGGGAAGATGGCTCAGTGGTTGGAAGGTGCTTGCTTGCAAAGCCTGATAGTCTGGATTCAATTCCCCAGTCACCCACATAAAGTCACTTGTTTGCAGTGACAAGAGACCTTGGCACATCCCCATGTGCGCACGCGCACACACACACAATGAATATATAAATAAACTTTTTAAAAAAGATTTTGTGTTAGGGGCTAGAGAGATTGCTCAGTGGTTAAGGCACTTGTTTGCAAAGCCTGAAAGTCTGGGTTCAATTACCCAGTATCCACATAAAGCCAGATGCACAAAGTGTCACATGCATCTGGAGTTCATTTGCAGTAGCAAAAGCCCTGGTGTGCCAATTCTGCCTCTCTTCTTGCAAATGCATTTTTTAAAAAATATATGTTGGGGGCTGGAGAGATTGCTTAGTGTCATGAGTCAAAATAAATAATTCTTTCCTTAAGTTGTTTTCCTCAGGTGTTTTCTCCCAGTTATGAAAACTAATTAACATATATAGCCCATTTGCCATATTTGGGATATTTGTAAAAAATAAGTTTCTGGGTCTTTTAATTTTTTTTTCAAGGTAAGATCTCACTCTAGCCCAGGCTGACCTTGAATTCATTATGTAGTCTCAGGCTGGCCTTGAACTCACAGTGATCCTCCAACCTCTGCCTCCCAAGAGCTGGGATTAAAGGCGCGTGTCACCATACCCAAGAGCGAGTGAGAAAGAAAGAGAGAGAATGGGCACACCACTGCAAATGGACTCCAGATGCATGTGCCACTTTGCGAATCTGGCTTTATGTGGGTACTGGGGAATTGAACTCGGCTCATTACGCTTTCCGGGCAAGTGCCTTAACTGCCAAGTCATCTCTCCATCCCAGTTTCTGGGTCTTGAATGAGATGTATGAAAGTAAAATACTGGATGTGAAGTCAGGCATCTCCTTTAAACAAGCTGTTCAGGTAATTGTGAGGTTCCAGCTTACTGACCTCTGACTTGTCCAAGACGTCAGAATGGGCCACAGACAAACGTGAATAGCACAGAATCTTCTCATATCATGGTCCATTACGAATAACAAAGAGTCCAAACCCCAGGCCTTGAAAAGAATCAGAGGAGGCAAGAGAATGACCCTGACTAAGGCACAATGCCGTGGCTCTGGGTGTGCGGCGTGACCATGGGCTAGTTAACTCAGCACTCTCCCTGCACCACGTTTAGGGGTGATCTGAACGAAGGCCCAGCCCAGCTCTCAGCTGCTCGGTGGGAAAGGAATCTGCAGAAGGGATGGGAGCTCTGAGGTGTCCTTGGAGGAAGGCACCAAAGAGGGAGGCAAGCTCCAGACCCACCTGTCCATGGCTGCACACAGCTGTGTATAGGGTCTTCTCAGCATCCTGGACTCGAGACTCTAACAACTTAAATAATTTTATTACAAAAGGAAGGAAAGACCAAAACATTCCCAAAATTCTCCCATGGGCATCCCACTCCATGCCAATAAATAAGGTGGGGGAGACTGATGGAGGAGGTGGGGAGGGTCATGGTTCAGCAGAAAAGGGAGCTTAGCCTGGGCAGGGGTGGCAAAGACATCCAGGCCTCCTCCCCAGTCCCAGGCACTGTGGTCACACTGGCTGGGACAGAGAACTCTGCCGACTGGCAGTTTCAGGATATCTGGAGGAGTGTGGCCAGTAGGGGAAGTCATGCCTCAGGATGGCCAGACTGGCTATGGCCTTCTCAGGACTGGGAGGCAAAGAGTCCAGCCAGCTCCCTGCTGGCTCCCAGGGAATCTAGCAGCATCAACTGAGGTGCAAGCCTGCCTATGGGCAGACTCTCTTCATATTGCGGTCTGTTACCAACAGTGAAGTCACAAACCCAGAGTAAGCAATCCAAAGACAGATGGATTGGGCCCTCCCCGTGGGGGCAGGGGGCAGGGCGTGAAGAATCGCAGTGAGTGCTGGCTGGGTCTGGATGGCTCAAGAAAGAAAAAAATAAGAGCTCACCACCCCCTCACCAGCTCAGCTTGCAGCTCTACCACTACAACAAGGTAGGGGTGGGAAACTTGGCATTGCCCAGTCAAGTCTCAATAAGGTGTCACCACTCTGGAGCAGAGGATGGGAACCTGTATCCTTAGCTCAAGTGCCTTCCAGGGTCCAAGCCCTCCTGGCGAAGCCTTTGGATCCAGCACAGCCTTTCTGGGAGGGCAATGGTAGTGTCCTTTCAGCTTCCTGCCCCAGACATACCCAGTGGGTGAAAACTGCTCTCTTCTAGCAAGAGACGTCCTAGGCGGTAGAGCAGCTGAGGGTACCAGTGCACACCCTCACTCAGAGTCCGGCTGCCCCATGCCAAGCTGGGAAACAGTCGCAGGGGCCAGAAGGCCAACTGAGCCAGGTGGTGGTCAGCCACGGCTGCAAAGCAGGAAGCTACCACATCTTCTACCACCAACGTCCCATGCCTTGTGAGTGGAGCATAGGCTCCAAGGGCCACATGCGTGGAAACAGCCACTACCTGGGCAGGTTGTAGGCCCGGCACCCCTGCCACCAGCACGTATTGGCCAGGTTGTACACGGCTGGCAAACGTGGCCCGGTAGTGGGCTGCTGGCTCTGTGTGGTTGTCGGCGGTGAAGAGCAGGTGAGCAGGCGTGAGCTCCAGGCGGCGCGGGGGATCCTGGGTCTCGATGACCTGGAAAGCCCTCAGCCGGTTTGGCTCACGGTCCAGAAAATGAGCACTTCACTGAAGGTGGGGTTCCCATCCTCCCCCATGGCCAGCACCCGGTCTCCCGGCCTTACAGCTGACAGGGACACCCGAGCTCCAGTCTCCAGGCGCACATGGGCTCCAGCAGGGAAGCAGCCACCGGTCTTGGCGGCAGCAGAGTGCTCTGTGGGGAAAGAGGACATGAAGGTGTTACTGAGGGGGAACTCACATGCCCAGGCGCGGTACCCCTTTGGTAGCCAGCCTAGCCCAGTCAGAGGTCCTCTTGCTCCCAGAGAGAGCACTGTGGCCATACCCAAATCAGTGACCCTCTCTTCCCACACGGGCATGAACCTACCCTAACCCACGTGATGATCCTCAGCCCTTCTCTGCAGTCCAGTCCTTTGCACACTGGGACTCCAGGGCCAGGTGATGCCCCGATGTGCTCCCATGCCAACAATGCTACAACGCAGCCAGCTGAGGCCATTGGTTAGTTGTGGCCTGACCCCAGGAAAACTGTTGGCTCGTGGAGAGGGCCAATCGCTTAGCTCCTCTTGAGCCTAGATGGCCTGCTCTACCCCTGTGCTCAAATCCTTTCAAGAACTTGCCCTCTGAGACTGGCACCCTGAGTTCTGCGACAGTGCTGGCCCTTTGAATCTATGGAAGGGAAGGGAAGGAAAGGCTAGACCATGGAGCCGACATAGACTCCTGGGGTAGCCTCAGAATGAGTGGACAGGGGCAGCTCAAGGACAAGGACGAAAACGTCATCTTCAGTTCACGAGCTGATTCCTTGTGCAGTAGTGACAGGACACAATGGCATCAGCAGGTGGCATGGAGAAGTGTTTGGGGGTCAAGTCTAATGAGTGGCAGTGGCCACTGGGCGAGCTGGTCTTGGCCCAGTGTTTGCAGGTGAAGGTGAATTGAAGTGCACAGAACTGAATCAGGCCGTGAGATCACCTCTGTGAAGCCAGGTGGATCACGAATTCCAAAAAGCGGGGCTGGTGTCAGGGTGCAGGGTCTGTAAGTGCAATTACTGTGTAGTGCCCATGTGCAGGACGGGGTGGGGGCGGGGGGGGGTGCTCTCAGGAACCGTGTGAAGCATCCAGGAGTGGAGTGGGTTCAATGTATGCAACAAGAACACTGATGAGACTTGGGGAGGGGGCGAGGCTCCGTTGCCTGCCAGGGCTGAACAACAAGGCGGCCAATCTGGGAAAATCCACTTTATTAAGAAGTCCACTTTGTTTATTACGGCTCTTATGGCTAGCTTTAACCAAAAAATGTTCAGTTTCCGGGGTGGGAACGCCTGCGCCCCCTGGGAGGCCTGACCTGCAGCTGGCTGATGGGCTCTGAATCTCTGGGCGCCTGGCCAGGCGTACTGGTTGCCTGGACACACTCGGACCTCGGGCCCCACCAGGCCTTGTTCTGCACGGGCCTGGATAGGGGGTGGTGGAGGGGAGGGGAAGGCGGCGGTGCCTGAGCGCCTGGCTTCCTCCATCTCTCTTGCACTTCCTGTTGCAGGCTCGGGGAACAGGCCCTGTCTTCCTAGGCTCTTGCCACGACACTACCAGACATGGGAGGAGCAGGCAGTCCAGAGCAGCCGTGGGGAGCGCCGCCGCCGCCGCCGCTGCGGAAATCCTCTTCCCCTGTGTCCCCGCCTCCATGCCCCGGAGGGCATCTTCACCTTCTTGGCCCTGGCGGGCCTCGATCTGCCTGCCCACGCCCTGCGGCCCCGGCCCCGAGCCCAGCCCCCCGGCAGCGGCTCACCGGACTTGACTGAGCAATGCACGTGGGCCTTGGACTCGTAATACACCCAGTCGAAGCCGGCCTCCACGGCCAGGCGCGCCAGCAGTCCGTACTTGTTGCGGTCGCGGTCCGAGGTGGTGATGTCCACCGCGCGGCCCTCGTAATGTAAGGACTCCTCCGAGTGATGGCCGTCTTCGTCCCAGCCTTCGGTCACCCGCAGCTTCACGCCGGGCCACTGGTTCATGACAGATATGGCCAGCGAGTTCAGACGGTCCTTGCAGCGCTGAGGGAGAGAATGTGAACGCAGTTAGGGGCAGGAGCCGGCTCCCCAGCAGGTGCCAAGCCGCATCCCCACAGTACCCACTGGACGGGCAAAACCTAGGAGGGTCTCCGTCCTTCCTTAGGAACAGAGGACTCTGAAGTGTGCCCCCCCCCCATTCTTTCCACCTAGGAACTCCCAGGAAACATGATGGCGCCACAAAGGTGGCGGGCACCTGGAGTCACGCACCTTTCTCCAATAAGTGGAGTTCATCTTCCCTGTTCTGACATTTGGTTCCTCCTCTGGGGGGGAGGGGACACACTTTTCCAGCTCGGGGGATCCCTGAGTCCCGCCTAGGCACAGGGTGGGCCCGTGGGCGGGGAAGGAGGGCGCTGACTGCCCGAGGGCGGACCTGCGAGGCATGCAAGGCCCAAGATGCCCAGTAGGTGTCACCGTAGCCTCAGGGCTGAAGCCCCGGGACCACGAGCCCAGTAAGCACACAGCAGGTGCAGACAGCACTCACGGCATGGGGCTGGGGGTGTGTGGGAGGGAAATCCCAGGCCTACTCGGCTCTCCTGAGCACCACAAAGCATTCCTACGGAGACCCGCTTAAAACCCCAAGCCCGTGCGCGCTGGCCGCAGACACAGCAAGGCAGGGACTAGGAAGCTGGCGGGCCAGTAGTAACATGACCACCACCCAACAACTGGGGGAACGTGGACGATCTCCCTTTGCAAGGGGCTCGCAAGCTCTCCGCACCTTCACGCGGCTGCGTTACCCCTATTTGGGGAAGGGACCCGGGAAACGGAGCCTTTGATCTCAGAGAGCTGGCTCCGTATCTTCACCATCTCCGCAGCAAAGCACCCCAGTGAAGGACAGGCAACATCTTGGGTCTTTCCTGCCTCTCCCTGTGCCTGGGTCCTTGGAGCCCAAGGAACCTTGGGTGACTAAGGGAAAGGGGCGGGGCGTCCACCTATAGGGAAAGGGGCCTTCTATCAGTCCTTGACTCTGAGGTGTGTGTGTGGGGGCGCCAGGTGTGGGCAGCCCCCACCCGCCCCGTGAGGTCGGGCCCCACAGACCCTTGGACTCGGCCTCCCAGGAGCTAACCGTGACTACAATCTCAGGTCCGGCCTGGCCGTCCTACGGGTCGCGCAGCCTGGCTTGGGGGCGCTTGCAGGCAGGAGAGGTAGCTCCGCGTGCCTCTTCCTGATCCTTGCGGTCCAGCCTCTAGCCCCCAGCCGTACGTCCACCCCACTGGGCCAGCTCCCGCCCATTTTTCCCTCTCTGCTCCCTCCTTCGGGTGCAGAGCCTGGGCGCTCGCTGTCAATGATTGCCCAGCCTGTGGCCCGGATCCTTATCTGCATTCCTCGGCGCCCAGCCCGGCCCGGCCACCAGCCAACCTTCGGCCCCGACATCGGCCCGGCCAGCCCAGGCGCCAGGACGCATGCTGAAGGCCGTGGTTCAGCTGCTCTTCCTAAAGTGTTTAGAAAGCCGGCCGCCTGTTTGCGGAGGAAAGACCCGGAGGGGCCCCAGAGGAAAGGGGCGTAAGTCTCTAACGCACCGGGCTTCAAGGGAAGGAAGTTTGCGCCCTTGCGCTCTGGCGGAGCGCCGGTCGGGCTCCGGGCATGCAGCGACAAGAGTCAGCTCTGCTCCCTTCCTCCCTAGGCATTCCTATTTCTATGTGCAATCCTTCCCGACCCTGCCACCAAGCCCAAGGATACCCCAAGTTTCAATCCCAGAGTCCGAAGGGTTGGGCTCTCCATCCTTTAACCACGACCTCACCGCTCAGCTCCAGCCACAGACACTTGAGCTCGCCCAGCGGGCTGCCTTTCCCACCTCCGCTTCCCCGGCTCAACTCTTCCCTGTGGTTCCCTAACCCCAGACCCAGTCTGGATGTTGGTCCAGGAGAGGGCAGCGCAGGGAACCAGAGCCTGCGGGGAGGAAAAGCCATTGGGCCCCTTGCGCCCAGAGCTTCTCCGCTTGGGGTGCCAAACGGCTTCGAAATGACCTGGGAGCCGCCGGGAGGAATGTTAGGCCGGGAAGGACCGCGCGGGCCCCGGGGGATACGAAGGCAGTCGGAGCGAGGTACCTTCGGGGGGCCGCGTCCGACCTGAGCCGCCAGCACTCTGGGGCAAAGAAACCCGCCCGCCAACCTGCCGGTCTGTGGGGCCTGGCAGCCCCGAGCTCTTTCCAAATACTCCGGGCAGGATCTGGGATGCTGACACCCCCTCTAGGATCCCTGGCTTGTCCCGGTCTAGGGCAGAAGACACCCTTGCTTGGCGAGAGGGGCAGGTGCCAAGGGGCGTGCCAGGCAGTGGAGAAGAGGTGCCAGGCGGCAGAGTAGGGCTGGGCAGGTGATGGTGCTTCGGTGGCGCGCTGGGAGGACGGAGGGCGCTCACCTGTGTCATGAGGCGGTCTGCACCCGTGTTCTCTTCGTCCTTGAAGATGATGTCTGGATTGTAGTTGGGGGTGAGCTCCTTGAAGCGCTCCGAGCTGCGCGCGATCTTGCCTTCATAGCGCCCGCTGGCGCCCAGGGTCTTCTCGGGCACGTTCGGGCTGAACTGCTTGTAAGCGAGCGGCACGAGTTTGCGTGGCGGCCGCCGGCGGCTGCCCACCACCCGGCCCGGCCCGCAGCCCCGCGCCGCGGGCACCACCACCGCCAGCAGCAACAGTAGCAGACAGAACCGCAGTCGGGGCCGGAGCCAGGCGGGAGACATGGCCGGGTAGCCCGGGAGAACGGCGGGCGAGGGTGCCTGGTGGACTGATGGGTGGGCGGGTCGGTGGGAGCGCTGCGGGGGTTCAGGCGTCGGGGTGGCTCCGGGGGACTCCGGGCGGGGGCGCCATGGGCAGCGCAGCGCGGCTCGAGGCCGGCGGGACTCAGGTGCGGGGCGGGGGCCCGGGGCCCTGGCTGGTGGCGGCGTGCTGTCCCCCTCGGCGCCTCGACTCTGAGCTGCCCGGCTCGCCGGCCGCCAATAAATAGGCCGGCCCGTTTGTTTTGGCAACGCGGCGGCGGCGGGGGGCGGCGGGCGGCGGGGCTGCGGGCCGCCGGGCTGGGCAGGGCTGGCCGGGGCCGCCGGGCTGGAGGGACCCGCGGTTAGCACCCCGGCCCGGCGGTCAGGCGGCTCGGGCGGAGCGGGAGCTGCTGCCGTCTGCGGCGCAGCCCGGGGTCGAGTGAGAGGGGAAATGGAAGAGATCCGGGCTCGGGCCCCGCGCAGACCGCACCCTACCCATGTCCCTGCCTCCTGCGCGCTCGACAGCGAACCTGCAGCCAGGGCGGCCCAGCCTCCTCCCCCTCGGGCGGGCGCGCGGGCGGCCCCGCCGCTAGCCAGCCCTCGTCCCGCGCGCTCCGGGGCCGCGCGTCCGCCAGCCCGCTGCCCTCCGCGCCCCCTGCGCTCCGCCGTTCGCCTTCCCGACGCGCCCCACCCCGCCCTCGTCTCGCCTCCCGGGCTCCTCGCGGCTCCGGGGAGCCCCGCCAGGCGTAAACCTCCGGGACAGGAGATGCCACCCCCACGGAGACCGCAACCCACGGCGCAGCCGGACGCAAGGGGCGGGGGACAGTGGCCGGACCGCACCGCCGCCTACGGTGTCCCCTGCGGAGAAGCCAACCCAAAATGCAGGAGGCCGCTCCTAACCTGGTGCTGCTCCACCCCAGCTCAGGCAGCGCGTCCTCTTCTTGGGGGACTTGGGTTTTGTATTGACCGGGTGAACACCCCCCACCACCACCACCACCTGCTGGATGTGAAACTGGGGTGGATGGGTGGGAAGTACGGTCCCTTCAAGAGTCACATACGGGTTCCTGAGTTGGAAACACTGTTAAAATAAGCAAGACGAAGGCTCGAAAAGATAGGCCAAGATTAAGAGAAGAGCAGCCGAAACAGGGGCATCCACGGGGTGTGGAGGAACACCAACCTCCCGCGTGGAGGAGGGCAGCAATGACCCCACAAGCCCAGCTTGGTAAGAATGCCAAAGGGATCCCCAGCCACCTGCATGCAGAGGCTCTCTGAATCCCACCCACGTGAAGCACACCGACTATGGAGATGCCCATAGAGAAGGGGGCATAGGTTGTGTGTTTTCATAGGCATTCAAAAAAGCTGGATGGGTGGCATGTATACGGCCCAAACAAGAAAGATCAAGAAAACCCATCACCCGCAGCACAACGCCATGTCATGTGGTTGCAGTAGGGTCACTGAAATTCATTGTCAATGGAAATAAACGATGAGGAGGAAAAGCCTAAACTTTCTTATCATTCCAATATATTAATACATCTTATTGGTACTTACGAGAATTATTAAGTACACTGTATGCTGCTTGTGTGACCTTAATTTAAACTCACAACAGCCAGATGAGCTGTTACCCCCACTGTAGAAATGAGGATATTGAAGGTCGGACGTAACAAGAGGCTGACAGCTGAGGGGCAAGGGTCTGACCCCGGGAGGGCGCTGGGACCTACACCCCTTTCTGTGTGCAGCACAGCCCCACTTGGGGGAGGGGTCCGTTTTGTTGTTGTTCTCTTGGACCTCACACCGTAGCCCATGCCAGCCTCAAACTTGAAGCCATCTACCTACTTTGTCAGCCCAAGTGCTGGGATTTCAAGCATGAGCCACCATGCCCAGCTTTTTTTTTTTTTTTTTTTTTGCATAAGTCTTTCGAATACAAAATCAGAAACTGGGAGGGACTAAAAAGAGTGCTTAGTCCAAGCACTTTGCATTACAGAAAAGGAAAAGTGAGACCCCAGGAAAGACACACATAGGAGGGCTCCACCAGGAAGGGAGCAGCACTTGTAACTTGGAAGTGCAATGGACAGCCTGTTTTCCTCCCCTTGACCAATCCTTCCTTTCTCCCCAGTGTCCTTCCATGAGTTCAACTCAATGCTTCTTTGCATTGAAATCTTTCTAAGGGTTTTAACTTGCGCTTTCCAGGATTCAAGAGCCATCCGGCAGTATTCTCACGCCTCTGCCTTCAGGTTCCAAGGATGGAGTTTCCAAAAGGAAATCCCACAGGCTTCCTCCACACCTACCCTATTGTGTTTAATAGAATCTTCTAGAGAAGTTTAGCTACGTTCACTTTTGTCCATCCCTCTCTCGTGCAGATTTAATTTTTCTTCTTCTTCTGGCCTTAACTTAGGGCCATTGTCTTGCTTAATAGCTCACAAGCATGGTCTTGAAATTCACTTTCCATCTTCTTTCTCTACATAGAAGACCGATTCTTGGGCTAAAGTGATTTAGATGCTTGCTTGCAAAGTCTAATGATCTAGGTTCAATTCTCCATGCCTATGATGTGCAAAGTGGTGCATGTGTCTGGAGTTCATTTGCAGTGGCAAGATGCCCTGGTGCATTATCTCCTCTCTATGAATAAATAAATAAATAAATAAATAAATAAATAAATAAGTAAATAACTTTTAAAGGACTTTCTGGGGCTGGAGAGATTGCTTAGCAGTTAAGGTGCTCGCTTGCAAAGCCAAAGGACCCAGGTTCAATAACCCAGTACCACGTAAAGCCAAATGCACAACGTGGCACACGCATCTGGAGTTTGTTTGTAGTGGCTAGGAGGCCCTGGAGCTCCCTGTCTCTCTCTTTCTCTTTCTCTGCCTCTCTCCCTCTCTCCCTCTCTCAAATAAATAAATAAATAAATATTTAGAAAAAATTTTTTAAAACAGAGTTTAAGAGTGGCGCACACGTTTAATCCCAGCACTGGGGAGGCAGAGGTAGGAGAATTGCCATGAGTTCAAGGCCATCCTGAAATTACAGAGTGAATTCCAGCTCAGCCTGGGCTAGAGTGAAACCCTACCTCAAAAAGACAGAGAGAGAGAGAGAGAGAGAGAGAGTCAGAACTTCTAGTATAACCATTTACTAGCTTTCTCACTTTCTCATTTAAATGGTGATTCCTATCTTTTTTAATAAGTCTATATAGATCTGATCTATGTCCAATAAGGAATATGCAGGCAGAGCAGCAGCTGGCCACTAGCTGGGTGTCTGAAGAGCACCGCCTCCTTAGCTGAGCCTGGGCTTCACTAAGAGTACACCGACCCTCCTGTGCCCATCTGATCACTGAGGTACGGTGATCCCTGAGGTGTGTGCTGTAACAAGCTCATGGAGACTTACATGTACCGAATCCTTGCTTTGTGGCAGGAGCTTCACCTAGTAGTGAGATCTCCACAATCACCCCTCTGCCTCTCTGTGCCCAGGTAGCAGTTTTGTGGATGTGTGCTGGGGATTAAACCTGGGTCACATGCTGAGCACCTGCTAAAATCTACCACCCAGCCACAAGCCTAGTCCTATGCCCAGTGATCACTGCTGTCCTTTTTACAAGCCTACAACTTCAAGCTCTAGAAGTAACTTGCAGGTGATTACTTTATATGTTGGGCTGCAGCTAAAATTTGAACCTAGAATTTTTATACTTCAAAACTATGCTCTTTCCTGAGGACACAATAGTGCTTCAAGATCTGAATATTGAATGGGGCGTACTGCCCCACACCTGTAATCCCAGTGCTTGAAGATCAGAAATTCAATGTCATGAATCTGGACATGGTGGCGCACGCCTTTAATCCCAGTACTCAGGGGCAGATGTAGGAGGACTGCCATGAGTTCAAGGCTACCCTGAGACTACATAGTGAATTCCAGGTCAACCTGGGCTAGAGTGAGACCCTACCTCAAAAAAACAAAACAAAACAAAAATAAATAAATAAATTCAATGTTATCCTTGGCCACACAGTGAGTCAGGATCAACCTGGGCTACACGAAACCCAGTCACAAAGAAACAAGCAAACAAATGCTCAGATTGGAAGCATCATGATTTCTCTAGCATGTCTGACATGGTGACACATTCTTGTAATCCTGGCACCAGAGGTCATGGCAGAAGGATCCAGAGTTCAAAGGTAGCCTGAGCTACAAATGAGATTACCTCAAAAATAAGAATAAGCCAAGCATGGTGGTGCATGCCCTTAGTCCCAGCACTTGGAAGGCCAAGGTAGGAGGATCACTGTGAGTTCAAGGCCAACCTGAGACTACATAGTAAATTCTAGGTCAGCCTGTGCTACAGCAAGACCCTACCTTGAAAAACCAAGTAATAATAATAATAAAAAGGGGAGCCAGGCATGGTGGCACATGCCTTTAATCCCAGCACTCGGGAGGCAGAGGTTGGAGGATCACTGTGAGTTCGAGGCCACCCTGAGACTACAGAGTGAATTCCAGGTCAGCCTGGGCTAGAGCGAAACTGCACCTCAAAAAACTAAAAAGGGGGAGGTGGAGAGATGGCTTGGTGGTTAAGCATTTGCCTGTGAAGCCTAAGGACCCACGTTCGAGGCTCTATTCCCCAGGTCCCACGTAAGCCAGATGCACAAGGGGGCGCATGCATCTGGAGTTTATTTGCAGTGGCTGGAGGCCCTGGCACCCCATTCTCTCTCTATCTATTTGCCTCTTTCTCTCTCTGTCACTCTCAAATAAATAAATAAAAATAAACAACAACAACAACAAAAATACTAAATAAAAAGGGCTGGGGAGTTGGAGAGATGGCTTAGTGGCTAAGGCACATACCTGCGAAGCCTAAGGACCCCAGTTTGATTCTCCAGGTCCCACATTAGCCAGATGCACAACGGGGCACATGTGTCTGGAGTTTGTTTGCAGTGGCTGGAGTCCCTGCCATGCCCATTCTCACTCTCTCCCTCTCTCTCTTTCCCTCCCTCTCTCTGTCTCAAATAAATAAATAAATAAATAAATAAATATTTTTTTAAAAAAGGGCGGCTGGGGAGATGGCTCAGTGTGCAAGAGTGCTTGATGCAAAAGGATGAGGAACCAAGTTCAAGTCCCAGTACCCACGTAAAAAGTCAACTATGGCTGGCCATACATGTCTATAAGCTCGGTGCTGAGGCGGGTAGAGACAGGAGGACAACTGGCACTGCTGGTCAGCCAATCTGACTGAACAGTAGCTCCAGGTTCAGGGAGCGACTCCATCTCGATGAAACAGAGAAGAAGACACCTAACATTCTCCTTCAGCCTCCACACGGGAGCACGTAGGGCACACTAATGCACACACCACACACACACATACAATAAAAATTAAAAACAGGTTATTTCAGGGGCTAGTGATGTAGCTCAGTAATAGAGTGCTTGCCTAGCATGTTTAATCCCTGAATTCAATCCTTAGTTCAAGAATAAAAGAAAGGAAGAAAGGAAGGGAGGGAGAGAGAGAGAGTTGGAGATACAGCTCAGTGGTAGAACTAGCTTAGCATTAGGGAGGATCTGTATTCAATCTCTAGCACTGAAGAAGAAAAAAAAGAGAGAGAGAGATTTCTCTAACAGCTATCTCTGGAGCACGTTTTTCGTGTGAGACAAGACAGGCATGCACCACCATGCCTGGTGACCAGGAGCACGTTTAATTCAAGTCAGGGCCTTGAGGACCTTGGACATCTGTGCTCTTGGTGCCTTAGTAGATGTCAGTAGTGACTGAACTGGGCCAATGCTGAGTCACAGCAAACAACCTGATTCTTTTTCTGATCACTGCCAGGCTTTGTCAGCATTAAGACCAGAGGTGAGGTGGGCCACTCTGGAGGCACCAAGAGTCGGCAACCGCCTCTTCCTCAGGAGCCAGCTCTAGTGAGAGCCTCATCAGGCCACCTCACGTCACAGTCCTGGGCCTGTTGGCAAAATGGCTTTCCATCCCCACCTTTATACATGCCATCTCTCCTCAATCAGCTCCTTTGAGAAATGAAAAGAAAAATCTAATGCTTTGCATAATTGTTTTGTCTATAAAAGCAGAATTTAGAAAAATGGGTTATAAAAGAAGAAAATATACCATGGGACTGGATAATTTAAACATCTGTTTTGTGTACTGCCACGTTCGATTTTTAGTAAGTCTGAATTTTACAGGCTAGTACAAAGACAGTGTATTATAGCATATGATATAATCATAGACACGTGTAATATATATGCATATATACACACACGAACTACATAGGACCCAAACTGTTAAAGTAGCCTTTTTCTCCTAATTCTGCCACTTGACCAGATCAGTCGAACCTTGCACTCAAGGGTTCTGGGCCACAACCAGAGTTTTCAGGATGCAGTTAGTCAAATGTCCTCCAGTGACTCAGGCCTGGTAGCTCTGACCCAGCAGAAAGAACTCTCGCTCTGGAGGTGGCAGAACATTGTCTTCTACCTCTGTGACCTTTCTGGAATCCAGTTTTGTCATTTAGTAAGCTGAGAATAAAGCCAGGTGTGGTGGTATGTGCCCGTAATCCCAGCACTTCTGAAAGCTGAGTCAGGAGAATGGTGACTTCCAGGCCAGACTGAGCTACAGCAAGACCCTGTCTCAAAAACAAAAACCAAAACAAAAGCACCTATCGCTTAGGGTAGTCGAGAGGCTTGAAGAATGTAAACATCAAGCACAAATGTTACATGTAAGTTACTTTCACCCTCTTCTGGTTCTCTAGGAGTGGCAGCAGTACAGCGACCTCTGTGACTTGTCTCAAGAGAACCCATGAGGGTGCTCAGGTGTGTGTGTGGGGGGGGGGGGGACGGCAGCGGTAATTTCAGTTAGGGTGCATCTACCTGGACCCAGCAGTAGAGAGAGTGCAGACAGCATAGCAGAAGATGCGCTTGTTCTCAGGAATTTACTATTTGACCTTCCAGATAAATCACTACAATAAAAGGCAATTACAAAGCCACAACTGCCACTCATAAATGAGCACAGAGCAGTGCACTATAAACTAGGTAGGCTAGAAGATAAGATGGACTTGATTCAGGAGACTGTGGAATGAAGAAACAGCCTAGGGCTAGGAACCTCCTGAGAGAAAGCGGTTTTAATGTGACTACAAAGTAGGAAAAGGATATGAGGAAAGGGTATGGGACAAACAAGATGACAGCCCTACCAGTCATGAAGAGCTGAGTGACATGACGTGCTGGGGGCGGGGAGGAGGCAGTGCCATCTCGCAAACTGTAGCAAGAGCCTTACGAAAGCTCGCACCATTATCTTAATTTTACAGATGAGGAAACTGCTTGCAAAACGGTGCAAGGCTGGCTCAGGTTGCACGTGAGGGAGTGGGAGTTGGAATCCAGACCTGTGTGACTCCACAATGGCGTGGTTTCTTGGAGGGTGACTCTACAATAAGCATGCTGAGTTACTGACCTCTGTTCAAGTCAATCATTTTCTCTGTGAAATCTAAGGAACTGTTTTTCCCTTCAGGAGTTATTACCTTCTTTGGTTTTCAAGCCTTCATACTCTGACTCCTTCCCCAACTGGTTGGGATCACTTTAATTTCTATTATTGCTTTTTTTTTGGGGGGGGAGGGGGCTAAGCAATGTCTTACTCTAGCCCAGGATGACCTGGAACTCATTCTGTAGCCCAGGCTGGTCTCAAACTCACAGTGATCTTACCTCAGACCCCCAAGTGCTGGGATTAAAGGCAAGTGCCACCATGCCTGGCTTGTTGATTTTTTTTAAAAAAGAGATTAGCAACTCCACCAAATTTGGCCCATATCGAAGCACACTTGTCTTTCAACTCTCTGATCAGTCCAGAACACATTTAGAGATCCAATTAGAGTCACTCAAAACTAACAATGCCTTGAAAGCTAGCTATTGATTAGAAATGGAATGTCAAGTTACCTTTGGCCAAACAATAAGCTCATTACAAGGCACTTCAGAGAGACTCAGGCATTGAAGAGCTTGCTTTGATGGCTTTAAAAAGGTAAGGCATGGCAGCAAAATTAGTTACAAAGAGTGTTTGTTTCTCAAGTTAGAGACAAAGATGGTGGGAAACTCATAGACTGAGGGCCCAGACCCATAACTGAGACAGGGGGATCAAAAGTTCAAGGCCAGCCTGGCCTACAGACTGAGTTCCAGGGCACCCTGGAACTTTTTTTTGAGCCTTGTCTCAGAAAGAAAGAAAGAAAGGAAGGAAGGAAGGAAGGAAGGAAGGAAGGAAGGAAGGAAGGAAGCAAGCAAGCAAGCAAGCACAAGCTGTAGAGATGGCTCAGCAGCAGTGTAGGCGCTTGCCAGAAAAGTCTAAGGACCCAGGTTTGATTCCCCAGAACTCACATAAAGCCAGATGCATAAGGTGGCACATGCATCTGGAGCTCTTTTGCAGTGCCTGGAGGCTCTGGCATGCCTATTTTCTCCCTCCCCCCTCCTCTCTCTTTTATAAAGAGATAAATAAAATTTCAAAAAGGAAGGAAAGAGAGAAAGGAAGAAAGAAAGGAAAGAAAGAAAGTCAGGGGCGTGGTGGTGCATGCCTTTAATCTCAGCACTCAGGAGGCAAAGGTAGGAGGATCGCCATGAGTTTGAGGCCACCCTGAGACTACAGGGTGAATTCCAGGTCAGCCTGAGCTACGGTGAGACCCTACCTTGGAAAATAAATAAAATAAAATAAATAAAATAAAATAAAATTAAATAAAATAAAATAAAAAGTACTGATGCTCAAATTCATAAAGTACTCCATATTGGAGAAAGAGAGGACTGTGGTAGCATTATATGACAAAGCTCTAGGTTCAATCCTCAGTACCACACAAATAAGTAGAGGGAAAGGGGGGGGTGGAGAAGTAAAAAGGTAATGTGGGCTGGAGAGATGGGTTAGTGGTTAAGGTATTTGCCTGCAAAGCCTAAGGACCCAGGTTCGATTCCCCCAGTACCCTCATAAACCAGACGCACAAGGTGGCTCATGCATCTGGAGTTCATTTGCAATGACTGGAGGCCCTGGCATGCCCATCCTCTCTCTGTCTCTCTTTCTCTCCCTCTTTCTCTCTCTCAAATAAATATTTTTAAAGACAGAAAGGGTAATGGAATGGATGTGGTGTAAAAGCAGAGGGGGGGGGACAACTTGGGGGAGAAAGGGCACTAACAGGATGAGGGAAGAGGGTACAGTGAAGAAGGAAGATGAGCAAGAACAAAGTATAATGACAGGAGGTATGAAAATGTCATAGTAAAACTCATTACTTTGTATAAAATGTGTTTCTGTATATGGATTATAACATGTTGACTAACTAACAAGTTTTCTTTTCATCCCAGTGTCTACTTGGGAAGGAATTGTTTGCTTAAGAGAAAATCTTGGAAAATACCAGTTCAGTGAATGTTCAATAGGGGGGATTACTGTTCTGTTAATACTTAAGTGATTCTCCTAGCATGCCTGTTGGCTTCTGTAACTGGATTTGAACTAGTCTACTCACATTCTCACCCAGTCTCTCTTGGTGGAGATGGCACCCCAAAGGATCCTGGGGATCTCAGGTCAAAGAAAGCAAGAAAGCACATATTCACTTTCCTTTTTTTTTTTAAAAAAAAATATTCTGTTTCTTATTTGTTATTTATAAGTGTAAGAAGAGAGGGAGAATGAATGGGCACACAAATAAGGGCTTCTAGCCATTGCAGACGAACTCCAGACGCATGCTCCACCTTGTGCATATGGCCCTATGTGGGTCCTAGGGAATCAAACCTGGGTCCCTTGGCTTTGCAGGCAAGTGCCTTAACCACTAAGCCAACTCTCCAGCCCCTCACTTGCTTTTTAATCACTTATATTTTTAGTTTCCACAAACTGAAAATCACTCCATTAAAAGTAACAGCTTGCCACACATTGCCTGTGAGGTATAAATTCGAGGCCAACCTGAGACTACATAGTGAATTCCAGGTCAGCTTGGGCTAAAGTGAGACCCTACAAAAGGTATTTTACTCCACTCCCTACAACAGATTGCCCCAAACACACAAAGACTACATTGCTTATATGCACAAATTCCTAAAACAGCCCCAAGATCTTTTCTTTATACATTTTGTGTGTGGTGTGTGTGTGTGTGTGTATGTGTGTGTGTGTGTGTGTCTGTGTGTGTGTGTGTGTATGTGTGTGTGTGTATGTGTGTGTATGTGTGTGTGTGTGTATGTGTGTGTGTGTGTGTGTGTGTGTGTGTGTCTGTGTGTGTGTGTGCACACGTGCTGCATTCCATGGCCTGGGTGTGGAGGAGATCAGAGGACAACGTCAGGCTGTTTGTCCTCTCCTTCCACCTTCTTTTTGAGACAGGGTCCCCAACGTTCTCACTGCCGCTTGTGCACCAGTCTAGCTGGCCTTGGAGCCTCTGGATTCTCTGGCTTCACTTCCTGTTGCCACAGGAACCTGCCACGGGCACCACTTTGAGTCAGGCTTTATGTGGGTGCTGGAGAATTAAACTCTGGCTGGCAGACTACAAGCAAGTGCCTTTAACCTCTGACCCACCTCCACAGTCACAGCCCCGAGATCTTGCTGATGTGAAAAGAGACATGCATGTGAATCTTCAGTTATTCACTCAAAAAAAAAAAAATTCTGGAGCATCTACTTAATGCATAACTAGTCGAAGGGATTAGAATGTGAGAGGACAAAATTTCTTTTAGAAAACACAGATTCCTGTTTTCGTGGAGTTTTATTCTAGTGGGAGGAATTGGGGAGATAGACAATTAAAAACAAACATAAAAGCAAGGAAAATATATCTTGTGTTAGAAAAAAAAAATAAGGGAGACATGAGCAAAATGTATTAACTAGGACAAAGGGATCTGGGGTCAGCCAGTTTGAGGAGGGAAGGGAGGGTCAGTAGGTCGCTTGCTCCATTAGTGGAGTGGTCAAGGCAAATCTCATTGAGAAGGAGCAAACTGCAATGACCTGAAAGAAGTGAAGGTTTCATTCAAGTAAACATCCAGGGAAGGAGCATTAAGCAGACAGAATGGCCTAGAGTGAAGGCCCTGACATGTTTGACATGCCCCTGACAGAGGAAGGTGATCACTATGAGTAAGAAAGATAAGATTAAGGGAGAAAACAGAGTGAGTGAGCTTAGCTTTACTTTCTACTTTCTGATCAAAGGTGGTTTTCTTTCCTCCTCTTCTTTTCTTTTTTCTTTCTTTCTTTCTTTCTTTTTTTTTTTTTGTTGTTTTTATTTTTTCAAGGTAGGGTCTCACTCTAGTTCAGGCTGACCTGGAATTCACTATGTAGTCTCAGGGTGGCCTTGAACTCATGGCGTTCCTCCTACCTCTGCCTCCCGAGTGCTGGGATTAAAGGCGTGCTCCACCATGCTTGGCTTTCTTTCTTTTTTATTTTTAAGCAGTTTTATTGTTGAATTAAATATTTTGCCAGATGTAGTGGTGTATGCCTTTGATCCAGCACTTGGGAGGCTAAGGTAGGAAGATCACTGTGAGTTCAAGGCAAGCCTGAGACTAACTCCAGATCAGCCTGGGCTAGAGAAAGACCCTACCTCAAAATAAATAAATAAATAAATAAAGATTCCATCTCAATCTTTATTTTTTAAGCATGCTAGGGCAGTCAAACCCAGGTCCTTGTGCATGCTAGGTAAGTGTTCCACCACCACACTACATCCCCAGCTGATGAGGGTGATCTTCAAACTTTTTATAAAAGTCAAAGTGAGGATAATTTACCCTTTACAGGAATGTATGTGCTGACATGTAAATATAGATAAATATAACATAGTTCATAAAGAGAGAAGTATTGTCATAGTTCTATTTCATACATTTGAAAATATTTGGAGAAAAATCCCTATCCTTTAAATACCAATTTTGGGGGACTATATCAATGGCTCAGTGGTTAAGGAACTGCCTGCAAAGCCTAATGACCTGGGGGTTTGATTCCCCAGTACCCACATAAAGCCAGATGCACAAAGTGGAGCATATATCTGAAGTTCATCTGCAGTGGCTAGAAGCGTCCATTCTCTCTCTCTCTTTGCAAATAAATAAAAATATTTTTAAAAATATCAACTTTGGCTTGTAGGCTGGTTGAAAACAAAGTATGTCTTTGTGGTCATATAGCAAGTAAAAAAAAATGTCTGTTGGTCGAAATACTTGGCACATACATGATTTGAGTCAATGCATGTTTAATTGTTCCTGTTTTTGGTTGAAAATGGGGTTTTCTATCTGTTCCCAACACTTTACCAACGAACATGTGCCAGCCCTTTCCATTTCTTCCTAGCAATCTGAAATGTCTCCCTGCTGAACCTTCCCATTTTCACTTGAAGTTCATGAGCAACACGAGGTTACCCAGCTATCTTAGTTTCTTACATCCTACTTTCTGTCAGCGACACTGATCATCCTCTAACACTTCCACGAGGCTCTTTCTTCCCACTGAATTCTTCCATCCAGTCATTTGAATTGCTTGTTGACATGCTTTCCATAATATTTGGGTCACTTTGGTGCCAGTTTTCTCTATCTGCTTCGGTTCTATTTGATGACTATCTTTGAGTTATTTTTCTGGATTCTGCTCCAGAAACTGCTTGATTCCCAGATGTCTTTCTGATGCAAAGCTCCACTCCCAAGTAGTCTCTGTGTCACAGTGCTTTGATAAATGACCGCCGGGAGCCACACGACTCCCCAAATCGTCACCTAGCACCCTCAGTACGAAATGTCTGCCGGGGTTCTCTTCTTTTGGACCGCTCCACCCTACACGAACAGATTAGTGCAGTTTCGTTTGGCACTGTTCGCTCCTTCCATTCTTCAAATCCTAAAAATGCATGTACACTTTGACCGTTCAATAGTCCACAGTGCTGGAGCTGGGGCCTCACTGTACTTCACGTCATTGACGGGCGACACCTCCAAAAGCAGCGTGGCTGCAACCCGTGCCCTGTGTGTCTGGGGTACATGACAGCCCGGTTCAACCTGAAGTGGCCTCGTGACTGCAAGAGAAATGAGCCTTCTGTCTCCTGCTGAATAGACCACAGTACTACATTTCCCTTCCCGATCTCTCACCTTTTCCTTTGTTTCAAAATCTCCTTAAATGATCTACTCCTTTTGGCTTCCTATTATAATTAAACTATCTTATCACATTTAGTTCATAACTATTAAGGAGAGTGACACGATGGACCTAGCTATCACCATGACACCACTTGTTTCAATATCACTTTTGTAGAACATCAGGATATTAGTACTAATTTTGTCTTTATTTTGCTACTGGTGAAACAAAAAAATCATGATCAGCAATTCTACCTCCCTAACCAGTGTGTTCCATTCCTCCTGTGTGTGACGCAGAACCAGTAATAAATGGATTAGTAAATCTTCTCAGCAGTCCTTTTTACTTGAATATGGGATCTTTTTACCACCCATGATTCCCAGGGGTGTGGTTCTTGACACAAGTGAAGATTCACAAACTAGCTCCAATCCACGTTACCAAACCCTGCTCACTCTTGAAGGCCTGGAGGGGGAGGAAGGGTAGAGCAGATTGGAGTGACAGTCAAGAGGGCTGCCCTTCCCCTATTCCATTCTCCCCTCTCCTGTCACCGATTTTTGACCGCTGTCGATCCTATCAGGGGTCCATAAAGCTGTGAGGACTCTGGCCCGGGAGAGGGGGGTAGGGGTTAGGCAAACAGGCCAAGGAGGTGGTTGGTTGAAATTTAACCACAATATTCTTGGTCTCTATTGTTTTGAGTGAGGCCCAATATTTCCACAGCAGGATTATAGGATCTGATTAACCATGTTAGACAACAATGCCGAGCTGGGATGGGCTTCCCCTTCCAGCTGCCAATATGAAAAAGTAAATACAACACCCAGATTTCAGAAGGGACTCCCAGATGCCCCCAAGCCCTACTCCCCAGCTCCAGCCCTACCACTGTTTTGGGTCCCAGAGTTTGAGGAAGAAGAGTGGCACCACGTGCAACCTTAACCACTGGCTCTTGGCCCAGCAGCCTAAGTAATCCTGGCACAGTCTTCCCAGGTGAGTCAATGGCCGTGTGCTCCCCACACCCTGGAGTTCTTTCAATGCCTCTTCCGGGTTCCCCTGGTAGGCTGGTCCGATTCTCAGAAGTCCATGAAAGTTGGGTGCTCAGAGGCCAGCACTCATTCGAAGGGGATCCAAGGGTGTGGAAAGCAGTAAAAGATCTGTTAGCTCCAGATAGAAAAGCTGGGCGAGGGGCGGGACTTCCCAGCTCAGGAGGTAGAGTGAGCATTTGGAGACAGAGCATTTTCTGGAGTACTCTGGTGTTACCTTATGACATTCCATGTGCCAGGGCAGAGAAATGAGACCCCAGAACTGAAGGATACATATAGCATCTGGATAAACAACAGTATTTCTTAAAGGGTCCTCATATGAAAAACAGACAAGCTGCCTCATACTCTGCCCTTTGTAGATGTTTTTCCTCAGGATGGGATCTTTTTTTTTTAAAAATAAAAATATTATTTATTTGCAAGGAGGAGGGGGGGAGAGAGAATGGGTGCTTCAGGATCTCTTGCTGCTGCAAACACCAGACACCTGTACCACTTTGTGCATCTGGATTTATTTGGGTATTGAACCCAGGCTGGCAGGCTTTGCAAGCAAGCACCTTCAACCACTAAGCCACCTTTCCAGCCCATCAGATTAGGATCTTCTGAGGCCTTGGACAAGGAACACAGAAGGTACCTTCAGCAATAAGGACCTTGAGCATCTGATAGCAACCAGCAAGGGAGTCATCCCCCCCCCCACACACGCACACTTTGCCTGGGTTTCCTCTGTATCTAAGAGCCTAGTATAAACTGTTACAACTTTGCCAGCCCATACATTGAAGGACTGTGGCAATAGGAACTAACAGCCATGATTCTTTTTAAAAATTTTATTTATTTTAATTTTTTTGAAAGAAAAAGACAGAGAATGGGCATGCCAGGGACTGTAGCCACTGCAAATGAACTCCAGATGCGTGTGCCACCTTGCATGTCTGGCTTACCTGGGCCCTGGAGAATTGAACCTGGGTTCTTTGGCTTTGCAGGCAAGCACATTAACCACTAAGCCATCTCTCTAGCCCCAGCCATGATTCTTGAGCTCTGAATTTGGTGGCTTCCTTACAATATGTAACTTAGTCCTTTTCTAGGAATATCACAAGACAGAAACTACTCCAGACAAGACTTAGATAAACACATTTTGATTGTCTGAAAACTGATTTAACATAAAGTTATACCCTTTAGTACTGTAACGCCACCACAGTGATGTGTTAACTCTCTTCTTGTGGAGTAGGATCTAATGAAAGGAAGACAACAAAAAGGCACCTGGGCAATGTATCTGCTGACACATTACATTACTAACAATAGTGAGGGCTAGGCACAGCATAGTGAGCTCTGGTCAGGAGAGTTAGGTTCCCCAACTCTTTGGAACAAAGCATTGTAATTTTACAAGTGGGTGAAAACAAAAAGACAACGTTAGGTGGAGAGAAGATATTGTCCCTGATAACATCAGGAATGAGAGTAAATCTTGAACCAGGGGGCAGGCAAGCTGCAGCTCCTCCCAGGACCCATCCCCACTGCCATCTTTGCAGAGATACAAGGAGCTCCTGCAGATCTTCCCTCAGCTCCACGCAGAGGTGGTAAGGATTGGGGAAATAGAAGACTCAAATGACCAAGAAGGAGGGGGCGAGGCCAAACATACCCCAGGAAACAAACGAGAAGCTGATGATCAGGTTGGCATCCGTCCTCTCCCAGTGCCCACAGTAGCGACTGGGTACCTGCTCTCGAACACTATTGATCTGACCACGCCAGGCTCTGCCAATCCAGAGCACAGGTCTCACTCCTTACCGCCTAACGCTTTAGGAATTCCGGGGAAGATGGAGACTACAAAGCTCATCCCTTCTCAGTAACTTCACTGTGCCTAGGAATCACTCCTGGACTTGGAGTCCGCTGGCTCCTGGTGGCAATGGAATGGCTCTGATGGGATTTTTTCCAGAACCCCGTTTGGGCTCTGTCTTGAAGCGCTCCCAGAAAAGCCCCCATGAGACACGCGTAACGGGGTGCTACCGAGCTGGAGGGCAGGAAGGATTTCCCTTCAGCAAAGCTAGGGCCTGTCCTGAACGCGCGGTGGCAGCCAGCAAGGCCAAGAAGGCCTTGCAACCTAGGTGGCGCTATTTCTCTACTTTTTAGGTCCAGTTGCCGCAGGAACTTCCTCGAGGTCCCAAGTCCTGCTCCTGGTTTGCTGGCTTGCTCGTGTAAACCACCTTATATTATTTTTTTTTCTAAAAATACTCCAAAGCAATTGAAAGAGTCCCTTCTCCCACCAGCCAGCCCTGGCCCCAGCCCCGGCCCCGGGGAGCGGGCGGGCAGGCGGGGAGGTGGGCCACTGCTTTATTAAACACAGGGAAAACTAATATTTACGGAATAAAATTTATGGAGCAGCCACGAGAATTCGACCCTTTTATGTGCATGGGGAAGTGGGGGTTGGGCCAGGCTGGGGGCCGAAGGGAGGGGCCCAAGCCAGGGGGCAGGGCTGGAATACAGCCTGGCTAAGGCCAATTTGTCAAAGCGGGGATTTCCCTGGAGTTGCCCGGGGATGAATGATTCTGACACCACCCTAGCTCAGGGGTAAGGGCTTCGGGACAGGGATGCCCGGGGCCAAGGACTCTGGCAGCAATGTTTCCCTAACAACTCATTTGAGTAATACCCCCAAGTTGGGAACCACCTTTGGGAATACTAGAACAGTGGACCCAAAGGTTACTAGGCATATTTTCCTAAAACCTTTTGAATGAGTCACATAATCTTATCAGAACATGAACTAAGTTATTCTTTTAGAATTTTCCTCCCAATTGTAGGAGATTCATGGTTAGAAATGCCTCCTTGAGGTTACCATTTCAGGCAGGTTTGTGCCTCTGATAAAGAACCTAGGTTGCTGGGGAAGTCTTTTCTCCATTTTCCATGTGGTCTTCTGCCATGTAGACTTTGAAATCTGGCTGAAGTGAGCCGCCTGATAGGCTGTTTTCACATTCACTGCTGACGCGGTACTGTGACCTGCCGGTGAGGGGTGAGGAAAAGTGATTGGCAGCTGGAGAACACACCCTCGCAGAGGCAGCTGGCAGGAAAAGGAAGGCACATGGAGACCCAGAGCCCTCAGGGGGTCCTTCCTTGAAGAAGCTGCAAGGGTGGACAACACCCTGTCAGAAGAAGGCAGTGTCCAAGATGAAAGCTTGGAAGAGAACTCAGAAGTTTTCCTGAAAAATGTCTTCATAATGTATAGACTAATGACGTGAAGAACTCAATTGTCTGATTTCCAATTCTGGCTGTCAATTACCTGCAGGACCTTTGATACGTCATTTGAAGACTCAGTTTCTTAGTGGGCTAATAGCACTTTCTTCAGATCACACTGCGAAGAGTCAATGTCAGAGAAATGTTGGCCTCTTCAAGATGTGCTTACTAATGCAATGTTGGCATGACGTATGGTGGCAACCAACCACTTTCTGCTTGTACGTGAAGCCTAGCTGCACAAGACAGAATTCATGCCTGGCACTGAAAACCTTGTCAAAGTCTTGTGGCTAGGAGGTCACAGACCCTAAGGAGGAGCCTAGTGCTGTTATTACACTAAATGGACTAGCTATCAAAACAGAACATCTTTTCTTTCTTTCTTTCTTTCTTTCTTTTTTTTTTTTTTTTTTTTGAGGTAGGGTCTTGTTCTAGCCCAGGCTGCTTTAGAATTCACTTTGTAGGGCTGGAGAGATACCTTAGCTGTTAAGGCGCTTGTCTGCAAGGCCTAAACACCCAGGTTTGACTCCCCAGGACCCACGTAAGCCATATGCACAAGGTGGCGCATGCATCTGCAGTTTGTATGCAGTGGCTGGAGGCCCTGGTGCGTCCATTCTCTCTCTCTCTCAAATAAATAAAATTTTTTAAAAAAGAATTCATTTTGTACTCTCAGCATGTTCTCAAACTGATGGTGATCCTCCTGCCTCTGCCTCCCAAATGCTGGGATTAAAGTCATGTGCCACCACCGCCAGCTCAGGACATCTTTATAAGAAATATTTTATTTGCAAGGACAGAGAGAGGAAGAATGGGCAAGTTAAGGCCTCTTGACATACTGTAAATGAACTGCAGATGCACGCACCACTTTGTGCATCTGGCTTTATGTGGGAATCAAACCCAGGTCATTAACCTGTGAGTCATTTCTCCAGCCCCTAAACAGGACATCTTTATCAGCACCTCTAAGGCTCATGGAACATCATGAAAAGGGAGAGTTGAGCATGGGGAGGAGTGCTATGGCATGTTGTCTTGTTTTTTTCTTTTTTCTTTTTTTTTGGTTTTTCGAGGTAGGGTCTCACTCTAGCCCAGGCTGACCTTGAATTCACTGTGTTGTCTCAGGCTGGCCTCAAACTCACAGCTATCCTCCTACCTCTGCCTCCTGAGCAGTGGGATTAAAGGTGGGCATGCCAGCAGGCTGTCTTTTGAAAATAAAATGACTGTTCAACACTCCTGAACTCACAACAGCTGTGGCTTTCTGCCCCAGAGTGAGCCCATCCTCATTCCATCATGGATGGAGGAGAGGCTTATCAGACACTTCTCCTCCCACAGTCATTATGGACAGTTAATGGTTGCTGGGAGAAGAGTCATGTTTTTCAGTGGTGTAGCCACTGGTTAATTGCCTAAGATCAGTAAATACCTTCCCATCCATGCTTAGGCAAGCAACCTTAACTCTCTCTCTTTCTCCTCTCTCTCTCTCTTGAATGTGAGCGCACATGCACATATACACAAACATGAAGGTATGGAGGGGAATAGTTGAAAAGGGATTCAGTGAGAGGGGAATAGGGTAATGGGGGTGAATAAGATCAAAATAGATCATATAATATATGTGTGAGTTTGTGAAAAATAATAAGAAATGTTAGCCTCGTATTACTGTTGCTGTAACACTTTTTTTTTGTTGTTGTTGTTGTTTTCTCAAGGTAGGGTCTTGCTATAGCTCAGACTGACCTGGAATTTACTATGTAGTCTCAGGATAGCCTTGAACTCATAATGATCCTTCTACCTCTGCCTCCCAAATGCTGGGATAAAAGGTGTGTGCCACCACACCCAGCCACTGTAAGTATCATAACAACTAGAACCTTATTATCACTGGGATGATTCTCTCCCCATGGGAGACATCAGCCCCAGTGAAAAGCTACACGGATGAGGACCAAGGCAAGCACACCGAAATGGTCTTTGCATTCTGCTCCTGGCCCTTTTCTCTGCCTCAGGGTTCCCAGTGAGTATCTGAGCTCTCTTTCATTCCTTTCTCCAAGGTCAAGGGGATGTGCAAGTCTGGGTACTCAAGAACAACCATAGGATTCTGCCTGTTTTCACATATCCATATCCCCTGATACCTCCCATAATTTATATATATATATATATATATATATATATATATATATATATATATATATTATTTTTTATGAGAAAGAAAGAGACAGATAGAAAGAGAGAATGGGCGCACCAGGGCCTCTAGCCACTGCGAATGAACTCCAGACACATGTGCCCCTTTATGCATCTGGCTTATGTGGGTCCTTAGGCTTCACAGGCAAATGCTGTGACTGCTAAGCCATTTCTCCAGTCCCCTAATTTATTTATTTGAGAGAGAGAGAGAGAATGGGCATACCTGGGCCTCCAGCCACTGCAAATGAACTCCAGATGCATGCGCCCCATTGTGCATCTGTCTTATGTGAGTCCTGGAGAATCAAACCAGGGCCTTGAGAATACTAGGCCAACACTCTACCACAGGCCCAAGAAGACATAGTCTTTTCATATCCAGCTTCCTGACAATGCAGACCTGTCCCCATTAACCCTAACTCTTTTTTTTCAAGGTAGGGTCTCACTCTAGCCCAGGCTGACCTGGAATTCACTCTGTATTCTCAGGCTGGCCTTGAACTCCTGGTGATCCTCCTGCCTCTGCCTCTTGAGTGCTGGGATTAAAGGTGTGTGCCCCCATGCCCAGCTTCACATAGCCTTTTGTGTTGTATTGAGACACTCTCATTCATTCTCAAACTCATGGCAATCTTCCTGCCTCAACCTCCCAAGCTCTGGAATTACAGATGTGAGCAGTCAAAACTGGCTCACATTGCCTTTATACTTCCTCTTGTTAGGCACTGGTAGTTCTATATGCCAATTTTGTTAATCTAGGGAAGTCCTGGGGTCATTTCCCGTTCCCTGGCATCCTGGTTCTATTTATTATTTGAAATGGAGTGGAGAATGAGAAAGTCAAATTCCCCTTTCTCCCATCTATGGGAAGCGACTTTGGCCCTAGTACCCGAACTTATTTGTAATTTCGACCTGACTCTGTGGTTTAACCTGCTGTCTATGCTTTGGAAGCAAACATAAAAACACATCCAAGCTTGGCAAAGGAGACAGGCAGTGTGTGTGAGCCTTGTGCTACCGTGGAGAGAGTTTCTCTAGAACAAAGTTTCTAAATGTGAATGACTCAGACCACATTACAGAAGCCAAGAAAAGATCTTTAAGATCAGATTGAGGGCTCAGATGTTGCCCAGAGACAGCAAGAGAACCAGAGGTGACCGGGTTAGAGCTCACAAATAGGTAGACTCAGACGCAGGGGAGTGTGTGCCTTTTATTACAATGCTACAGAGAGAAATGGATCTCTAAGGAGCATCTGGTGCTGGAGAGGGACCCCTGAAAATGGTAGACAGGCTTTCTGACCCTAGGTAGATAAAGCATGTTTGCAGAAAGACACAGTAAGTCTAAGTCCACCACAGTGTGCTGAGACTAGGGGGAAAAAGTCTTTACTGAAAGCAGGCCTGGCTTCCACCCACATAGGGAAGGCAATGCCAATGAGCTGAAGTCAAGCTCCCCTCCGTGAACTATCCCCATTCAGACGCCTGTTCTCTGGCTCTGACAGTGGGCAACTCTGTTTGAGAGATACTCTGCCATGCAAGCTCCTTTCCACATGATGCCAGGCAGCTATTCTCTTCCATGTTCAGTGGCTAAGGCCATGGCAGGTTAACTGAAGAGCCCCGTTGGCTGCTGCTTCTTCTTTTTGGCCTTTGACGGCAGAGATTTCTGCATAAAGCCCGAAGGACCCTACAAAAATAAAACAACCCAGTTAATGGAGATTTTGAAACAGACCCATTTATGTTAGGAAAGGAACTTCTCCCCTCTCCTAGCTCCTGGTCAGGATGAGGCCCTCTGCTGTTTTGAGGTCTATAGTAGACCATAAACATGTCATAGGCAGGCATGAGTGCATGCCTCCTCCCCCAAGGCGTATCTTACAGACTACCACTGGAAGTGGGGTCAGGTGACAAAGGTTCATCATTCAGTCCACGAATGGCACAGGGGAGACGGCAAGGGAAGGTGTGAATGACCAGGACTCCCCACAATTTGAAGGAGAGAACAACCCTCATATTGTTGAGGAAGTGTCAAGCAGGTGGCTGTAGTTGGGACCACTGGTTCGGGGGTTATAGGTGCCAACTCTCCAGCGCTCAGATCACCGTCCAGGAAGCTGCTCATGCATGACTCACCGTGGGCTCAGGTTCAGGTGCTGAGAGGACTGGAGCTGAGGGGACTGGAGCTGAGGGGACAGGCTGTTCTGGCTGTTTGCTAACTTGGCTATCAGTTTCTTGAGGGGAGGCACTGCTGGAGGTCTGACTCTCTGCTGAAATCAGGAAGATCAAGAGAAGATAATGAGAAATGCCTTCTGACCAGGAAGACATAAGCATTTACCAAGCATTCGGATCAAGGCCAGACAGTTTGGTGCTAACACAGTAACAGACCGAAGTAGCCACAAATCCAGCTTCCAGCTGACTTTGAGAAAGCTCTGTTTCTACAAAGACTGTTCAAGCGCACTTTCAGCAGGTAGGGTGAGTCTCCTTGACTCAAAGTTGCTGACTGTTCCCCTCCGTATCCCCTGACATCTCTCAGTAGGGAGGTTAATCTTACCACTGCTTCTCTTGCTAACCTCTAAGCACTTGGGCTGCTGCCAACTAAAAGAACTTTTTGGGGCTGGAGAGATGGCTTAGCGGTTAAGTGCTTGCCTGTGAAGTCTAAGGACCCCGGTTCGAGACTCGATTCCCCAGGACCCACGTTAGCCAGATGCACAAGGGGGCGCACGCATCTGGAGTTCCGTTTGCAGTGGCTGGAAGCCCTGGCGCGCCCATTCCCTCTCTCTCTCTCTCTATCTGCCTCTTTCTCTGTGTCTGTCGCTCTCAAATAAATAAATAAAAACTGAAGAAAAAAAATTTAAAAAAAAAAAGAACTTTTTGCAACAAGGCAAGTGTCTTGTATCTGCACTGTACAACTTGGTAGCTGCCAGCCATATGGCTATTGTGGCAGTTGGAATGTGTGTCCCCCCACCAAAAAAAAAAAAAAAACTCAGGTGTTTTATTAAAGCTTGTAACTTGGACATCCAGCTGCCTGGCTGGAAGAGGTGTCACTGGGGCAGAACTTAGGGTCCAGCCCTAAGATGTATTTGGGGGCAGATCTGATTTCTAGGCCAAAGGTATACAGAGATGTTTGAGCTCTGCCTGTGTCTGCCCTGCTGACTGCTGCCAAGTTTGTGCTTGTTGCTTCCAGTGTTCACTGGCTGGTGATGGTTTCTCTCTGCTTGGTGGAAATTCCCCCTGGATCTGTCTTCTCGAAGTAAATACCTTCCTCCTCTTAGCTGCGCCTGGTTTGGATGGTCATCCCAGCAACACGGAGCTGACTACAACAGAAACTTGGTACCAGAAGTGGAGTTGCTGTGCAGTGAACCTGACCATGTGGATTTTGGTTTTTTGGAACTGTGTGCTGGAGGAGGAATATGTATAACTTGGAACTTGTCACTACAGAAGCCTCACAGTGTGGTAAGCCAAGTTTTATGAGCTATTCTGGTGAGAATTTGAAAATGTTAAGTGAACAGAGAATTGTGTTTGAAGACTTTGCTTATGAACTTTCAAAGGGGAAGAAAATATCAGAAAGAACTTTATTGGGACTGGGCTACTGGCATAAAGGCTGGTTGTGTTCTTCTGCCCAAGGCCTAAGAGTTTGGTCAAGGTTTAATTTGAAAGCAATGAACTAATATGCTTGGCGGAAGATACAGAACTGAAAGATATAAAATTTAAAGTTGGGAGTTGGAGAGATGGTTTAGTGGTTGAGACTCTTGCCTGTGAAGCCTAAGGACCCAGGTTTGATTCCCCAGTACTTACATAAACCAGATACACATGTGGTGCATGTGTCTGGAATTTTTTTGCAGTGGATGGAGGCCTTGGCAAACCCATTCTCTCTCTCTCTCAAATAAATGAATAATAAAATATTAGTTAAAAAATTTAGGGTTAGGGAAATTGCGTAGTGGTTAAAGCATTTTCCTGTGAAGCCTAAGGACCCAGGTTCGATTCCCTAGGACCCATGTAAGCTAGGTGCACAAGGGGACGCATGTGTCTGGAGTTCATTTGCAGTGACTAGAGGCCCTGGCATGCCCATTCTCTCTTTTGCTCTGCTTCTTCCTCTCTATCTCTCTCAAATAAGTAAATATATATATATATATATATATATATATATATATATATATATATACACACACATATAAATTTAAAGTTGGAAAATTTTAAGTTTAAGGTTACTGGTACAGAGACCGGTTGCTAAGACTGCTATTGTTAAGGATGGCCAACTGCTTTACAATGAAACAAAGGAAAGGATGCCTGACGCAATTCTACCCATAAAAGGCTGATTGAACACGAATGAAAACACTTTTGAAAGAAGATGACTAAAAGTTAACCTGCTCTTGAAGATTATGATTTATTTCCTCAAAGTGGCTGTGTCACTGAATACCTGGTATTGGATTTGGAAAAGTGAAAACTGCATGGAAGTGGGTCGTGGAGTGCACAGGGTTCCAGGAGCCACTGCTGAGATGAGGCAAATGAGGCAGGGTGTGATGTCCCTGATATAGAGTCCGGTGAGGCCACTGTAGCATGGACCATGGTTTGCAATGGAGACCCAAACATGTTTTGGACGTAAAGGCTACATGGAGCACTGCTGGCTTGAGATGGGAGTTTTCCCTGGCTACTTAGCCCAGCTGGAGGACTGGCTATGGATGTCGGACTTGAACTGCAGATGTCTGGTGTTTACCTGATGGTTACTGAGTTTTCATTGGTCCAGTCTCTCCTTGTTATGCCTGATAGCAATGGAAATGTTTACTCTGTGCATTATATGTTGGAAGTATATAACTTGTTTTGATTTTATAGGACTTATAATTAAGAGACAATCTTTTTTGTTTGCTTGCTTTTTTGTTTTCAAGGTAGTGTTTTACTCTAGCTTAAGCTAAGAGACAATCTTAAAATTGGTAAAGATTGTGGGGACCTTTGAAGTTGGACTAAATACAATTTGTAATGTGAGATGGTCATTGACTCAAGTTTTATTAAAGCTTCTAACTTGGATTTCTAGCTGCCTGGTTAGAACAGGTGTCCCTGGGGGTGGATCCTGGGGTCCAGCCCTAAGGTGTGTTTGGGGCAGATCTAATTTCCAGTCCAAAAGTATACAGAGATGTTTGAGTTCTGCCTGTGTCTCCCCTGCTGACTGCTGCCAAGTTTGTGCTTGTTGCTTTCAGTGTTCACTGGCTGGTGATGGTTTCTCTCTGCTTGGATGTATGGAAGCAGCTTCTTCCATGGAACTTCCCCCTGGATCTGTAAGTTTGTAGTAAATCCCTTCCCCCCCAGAACTGTGCCTGGTTTGGATGGTCATCCCAGCAACATGAAGCTGACTACAATGGCTACTGAGCACTTGAAATGTGGCTAAAGTACATGAGAAAAAAATAATCTTATTTAATTTTTTTAATTAATTTAAATAAACATGTGTGCTACAGCTATAAAACTGCATAGCACAAGCCTGGATTACAACTCTAACCTCAAGCAGACCAGGTTCCACTGGGGCTACTCACCCATGCCTTGATGCTTCTGCCTTGCTTGGACCTCCTGTTTGGTCACTGCTACATACAGACTCTGAAGATTTATGGCAAAAGGCCTTCCATCGCCAATGTTACATGCCTCTGGTAATTTCTAGAAGAAAGGAGACACTGTCATTGGCCTGTCTGGTCAGAGAAAAAGGAACCTGGTAGCCCGCTGACAGAATTGCCACCAATCACAAACAGGTGTATACAAAGAAGTTAAATCCAGGGCTATAGAGATAGCTTAGTGGTTAAGGCACTTGCCTGTGAAGCCTAAGGACCTAGGTTTGATTCCCCAGGACCCATGTAAACCAGATGCACAGGGAGGCACATGCATCTGGAGTTCATTTGCAGTGGTTGGAGGCTCTGGCATGCCCATTTTCTCTCTCTACCTGCCTCTTTCTTTCTCTCCCTCTCTCAAATAAATAAACAAAATATTTAATTAATAAATAAATCTGGGCATGGTGGATACACCTTTAATCCCAGCACTTAGGAGGCAGATATAGGAGGATCATCATGAGTTCAAGGGCCCCCTGAGACTACATAATGAATTCTAGGTCAGCCTGGGCTAAAGGGAGACCCTACCTTGAAAAACCAAGTACATAAGTTAGATCCAATATAGGGTGTTAACATGCAAGCTTACTGGCTGCCACCAATATACAGACTTCCGAGGAGGTCTCCTCTGAAAGCTAACTCCAAAATGTCTCCTCTATTTCTGTCATTCCTTAGGTCTATTATGTATTCCCATGAAAATTCCAGGGGCATGTCCTAAGTGTCCCTAAGATGTAAAGTTTACAATTTTTAACTAAATTTAAGTGTGAGCATCCACTCTAAAAGGAAAAAATGAAATTCAGGGTGGAAGAGAGAGCAAAACAGGAATGACAGAGAAACAAGAAAAATTATGGAGGAGTGATGCTAGCCAGAAATGGAAAATAAAGTTGAAAGAGCCTATGAGGCCAACCTCACATTTTATATACTGTACTGCAATTCCACTGTGCTTTACCTAAAATCCACACGCCCTCAGTGGAAGTGTTATTTCTAAAGGGGGTGAGATTTTCTTGAGAGGTAAAAAAAAATTTTTTTGTTTAAAGTACAACACATGGGCAGGAGAGATAACTTAGTGGTTAAGGCACTTGCCTACAAAGGCTAATGGTGTGCATTTGATTCCCCAGGACCCATGTAAAGCCAGATGCACAAAGTGGCACATGCATCTGGAGTTTGTTTGCAGTGGCTGGAGGCCCGGGCATGCCTATTCTCTCTGTCTCTCTTCTTTCTCTCTCTCTCTCTCTGCTTGTAAATAAATAAATAAAATACTTTTAAAAATAAAGTACAGCCAGGTGTGGTGGTGCATGCCTTTAATCCCAGCCCTCGGGAGGCAGAGGTAGGAGGGAGACTACATAGTGAACAACATGTCAGCTTAGGCTAGAGGGAGACCCTACCTCAAAAAAAAAAAAAAAAAAAAAAAAGGTACAACACATAAGTGAAAGGTGATGGTTGTAACTCAGTTGGTAGACTGTTCACCTAGCATGAACAAGGGCCTGGGTTCAACTCCTAATAAAGGATAAAATGGGTGTGGTGACACTGTGGCATTGTGATTTTCCTGAGAGTGGGTGAATAGAAATAAAATTAAAGGCTTCTTAAGGAGGTGATAATGAAATACAGGGTAAGAAAGTGCTATAATCACATTCTATTACCTTCCCTGTAGAATGAACAGTGCATTAACACCTATAGCTACATGCTCTGCTTAGTTCTAGTTTCATATACTTGGCTGACCTAAGCTGAAAGAATGGCTGAAGATGAAGACGGAACAAAATGTCATGAAAAATGAGATGAAAATGTGTCCAGTGGTCTCAACCTGGCCGCACTTCAGAGTCCTGGAATGGGCCCAAAACAATTTCATCTGTCCCCGTACGTGCCAACAATGATGGTTCCCAGCCAAGTCAGCAGGTCCCCAAGAGCGGCCATGCCAGCAGCTCCCATGGGAACCAACCCAAGAACCTACGGACCATAATATCTCATGTCAAGGGCACCTTTCCTGTGCTGTGAGGACATTGTCCTCACCACTCCCTGGGGCTGAAGATTGAACCCAGGACCTCACACATGGCAGGTAAATGCTCTGCCACCAGGCTACATCCCCCTGCCCAACATTTATTTCTAAAACCCACTTGAGGAGAAGAGTGGGAGGGAGAACGCACGCAGTGAAGGAGGAGCTGAACCACAGTTAGGACTGCACAGTCATCTTTCCCTGAATGGGGCGGTAGTCAGAGAACCCGATGAGGCCCAGGGAATAAAGCCTTTTTCTATTCCAACCCCACCACCATGGAGACTGCCTTCAGCTTGGACGTTCTCATTTTGTTGCGATGTCACCTCAGGTTTCAGTAAGACTTAAACTTTCACTGGAAACCATGGATGAATCAGAAGCCTGGAGACTAAACTTTGCCTCCAGCAATAATCACACTGTGAGCTATCACACCAGTCTTCAGCTACACTCCCCAAGGAATGACCTGGAACCAGGAAGACAGGCTACAGACTCCACTCCCCTTCTAATCCCCAAGCCACCTCTTCCAAAAGAAGGTCACTCAGTGGGCGGTGGGCCCTCACAACAGAGACACACAGCAGCTCTCCTTCAGTTTCTGAGATTTTCATATTTCTCAAGAAATGTAGCACCTCTCAGGTAGGCATGGTTCAGTCTGTACAAACAGGCTTGGCAGAATCTCAGCAGTCTGGGGTCATTGCCTCCTGCCCTTTCTATGGAACTAAACAGACTCATAAATATTTCAGGCTGATCTTTACCCAGCTTACGTCTTTAACCTCAAATATAAGGGCCAGAGGCGAAGGGCCATTCAAGCCAGGGCTACCCTGGACCTAAATCCAGCAGCACATCCCAGTTTTAGCCTTTTATGTTTTTTTTTTTTTTTTAAGGTAGGGTCCCACTTTAGCCCAGGATGACCTGGAATTCACTATGTACTCTAAGGGTGGCCTCGAACGCAAGGTGATCCTCCTACCTCTGCCTCCCACCTCTGCCTCCTCAGTGCTAGGATTAAAGGTGTGCCCCACCACGCCCAGCAAGTTTTAGCCTTTGCTCTGTCCTTTGTCTTCTCAGGAAGATTTGGTCCTGAGGCTAGAGAGACAGCTCTGCATTTCAGGTGCTTGCCTGCAAAGGCTAATGATGCAGGTTCTGTTCCCTAGTACCCACGTAAAACCAGATGCACAAAGTGGCACATGCATCTGGAGTTCTTTGCAACAGCTAGAGGCTCTGGTATGCCCATTCTCTCTGTTTCTCTTCTTTCTATCTCTCTCTACCTGCAAACATTAAAAAAACAAACAAACAAACATGTAAGCTGGGTGTGGTGGCACATGCCTTTAAGCACCGGGAGGCAGAGGTAGGAGGATCGCCATGAGTTCGAGGCCACCCTGAGACTACATAGTAAATTCCAGGTCGGCCTGGGCTAGAGCAAGGCCCTACCTCGAGAAACAAAAATGAACAAATAAATTTTTTTTAGAAAAACCATATCTGGGGGATGGAGAGATATGACTCAATGGTTAAGGCATTTGCCTGAAATGCCTAAGGATCGGAGTTCAATTCCCTGTACCCACATAAAGCCAGATGCACAAGGTGGTGCATGTGCCTGGGGTTCATTTGCAGTGGCTAGAGACTCCCTATCTGCCTATCTCTTCCTCTCTCAATAAATAAATAAACAGATTTAAAAATATTATTTATTTATTTATTTGAGAGTGACGGGGGGGGGGGCAGGGGAGAATGGGTGCTCCAGGGCCTCAGCAAACAAACTCTGGAGAGATGGATTAGTGGTTTAGGGCACTTGGCTGCAAAGCTGAAGGACCCAAGTTCAATTCCCTGGGATCCATATAAACCAGATGCACAAGGTGGCACATGCATCTGGAGTTCGTTTGCAGTAGCTAGAGGCACTGGTGTGCCCATTTTCTCTCTCTCTATCAACTAAAGTAAACTAAATATCTAGTAAACTAAAGTAACTAAATAAATTTCAAAAAAAAAAAAAAAAAAAGATTTGGCCAGTCACCAGTCATGGTGGCTCATGCCTTTAATCCCAGCACTCAGGAGGCAGAAGTAGGAGGATCGCCATGAATTCAAGGCCACCCTGAGACCACATGGTGAATTCCAGGTCAGCCTGGGCTAGATTGAGACCCTACCTCAGGGGGAAAAAAAAAAAAAAAAGGTTCTGCAGCAGCTGCCAATGGTTAACCCATCCACATATCTATTTTTAGGAAGTACTGGAACCGAATAACATTATACTGCTAAATGCTCACTATGTACCAGGCACTCTTTTAAGTACTTTAAATATTAACCCCCTTTTTGATTTGTTCACTATTGTTTTTTCTGGCATCTAGAACAGACCCTAGCCAATGTTGCGGACTCAATGGCTATTTGTGAATGGATGAACATGACAGGCACTACTAGGATCTCATTTGGCTTAAGTAGTTAGTCACAACTAGTAGGTAAGACGAACAGGATTAAAATCTGCCTTCAGAATCCACAACTGCAATCGCTACCTATTCTCTGAACAGAAGAATTTTAGTCTAAAACAACTGAGCCTCTCCCAAGACCACAACCCCCAATCTCTCAAGTCACAGGTTATCTATCATCCCTGAAGTGACAAAGAAACAGAGAGCAGATTAAAAGCAGACAATTGAGGGCTGAGGGGCCACGCCTAATCTCTCCAGCATCACTGCTTCCTTGGGCATCCTCTCAGAGTAGCCTAGGGAGAGAGGTGTGGGCTGGCCTGAGCTAGAGAAAGAGAAACATTAGCTCCCAGGGCAGGACAATGGTTGGGGTGAGGTGGGGCAGGGCTGCAAAGATCAAAGCGAGAATGCTGGAGTCAGGTCTAAGCAAAGCAAATAGTGTCCCCTTCTGTGAGTATGCCTGGCCAGGAGCATGGTGTACCAGCACAAAGCGGGTCACTGCCCAGAATGGGAGGGGAAGAAGAGCTGGGCCAGCCTCGTGCACAACCTGTTCATCTCACTAGCCCAGAGTCAATTCTAGCCATTACAAAAGCCACTGGGATTCTAGGTGCCAGGCATACAGGACTAGGTGCAGGGGAATGGAGACCTCAATCTCTCCCTCCTTGGAACAGGTCTGAGTCAAAACACAATGATAAATAAATAAGAATTTTGCTTTTTTTTTTTTTTTATTTTAGTTTTTGGTTTTTTGAGGTAGGGTTTCACTTTGGTCCAGGCTGACCTGGGATTCACTATGTAGTCTTAGGGTGGCCTTGAACTCACAGCGATCCTCCTACCTCTGCCTCCCGAGTGCTGGGATTAAAGGCGTGTGCCACCATGCCCGGCTGAGTTTTGCTTTTGAGAATTCACGTTCGCATGTGTTGAGAGATAGGCAGGTGTTTGTTGTTTGATTTTGTGTTTTCAAATGATTTGTTGTTAACAATATTAAACAAAGGAACCCAGTGGAGAAAGAATGCCAAGTGAGAAAAGCTTCTGAAGTGTGACATCAAGGTAAACCCTGCAAAGGTGTGTGCTGGAAGTGTGTGAGGCACACAAGTTGAAAAAGAGAATATATGGATAGGCCCATGCAAAGTTGCCACAGACGAAGTTTTCTGAATTAAGGTTTTGCCCATGGGAATTTTCTTGTGTTTCACAAAGTGACTTTCTCTACTTTCTGTTTGCCAACGCTTCCTTGGCTCCCAAATAACACTGACACAATGGGGAAGCCTCAGAAGCACCCTCCAGGTTTCCATTTATTCATTTATTTTTTAATTTTAGAAAGAGAGAGAGAGGGAGAGAGAATTGATACACCAAGGCCTCCAGATGCTTGTGCCACCTAGTGGGCATGTGAGACCTTGTGCTTGCCTCACCTTTGTGCATCTGGCTTGCGTGGGATCTGGAGAGGTGAACATAGGTCCTTACCACTAAGCCATCTCTCCAGCCCAACTTCCCTTTTTAGATTCTTTTTATTTCTATTTATTTCTCAAAAAATATTTTATTGGACTGGAGAGGTGACTTAGCAGTTAAGCACTTCTCTGTGAAGCCTAAGGACCCCAGTTCGAGGCTTGATTCCCCAGGACCTACGTTAGCCAGATGCACAAGGGGGCACATGCATCTGGAGTTCATTTGCAGTGGCTGGAGGCCCTGGTGTGCCCATTCTCTCTCTCTCTCTGCCTCTTTCTCTCTGTCTGTCGCTCTCAAATAAATAAATAAAAATAAACAAAAAATTAAAAAGTATTTTATTTATTTACTTATTTTTTCTGAGAGAGACAGATAGCAAGAGAGAATGGGCACCCCAGGGCTCCCAGCCACTGCAAACAAACTCCAGACACATGTGTCACCTTGTGCATACGGCTCACGTGGGTACTAGGGAATTGAACCTCGGTCCTTAGGCTTCACAGGCAAGAGCCTTAACCACTAAGCTATCTTCCAGCCCTATATTCATTTTAAAAAAAATCTTTATTTTTTCCATTCTTGACATTTTCATACATGTATATAATATATTTTAATCTTTAAAAAAATATTTTATTTAAGCCAGGCATGGTGGCTCATGCCTTTAATCCCAACACTCAGGAGGCAGAGGTAGGAGGATCGCTGTGAGTTCAAAGGCCATCCTGAAACTACATAGTGAATTCCAGGTCAGCCTGAGCTAGAGTGAGCCCTATCTCCAAAAAAAATTATTTATTTATGAAAGAGTGAGAGAATGGGCAGGCCAGGGTGTCCAGCCATTGCAAACAAACTCCAGGCACATGTGCCACCTGGTACATCTGGCTTACGTGAGTCCTGGGGAATCAAATCTAAGTCCTTAGGCTTTGAGGACAAGTGCCTTAACTGCTAAGTCATCTCTCCGGTCCTGTGTATTTTAATCTTTTTTTTTGTTGTTGTTGGTTTTTTTGAGGTAGGGTCTTGCTCCCTAGCCTAGGCTGACCTGAAATTCACTATGTAGTCTCAGGGTGGCCTCAAACTCATAGCAATCCCAAGTGCTGGGATTAAACGCGTGTGCCACCACACCTGGCTGTATTTTAATCTTATTTCCCTCAGTTATTCTCACTTACCCCCTCCTCTCCATTGACATCCTTATTCTTCCTCATTAATCCCCAACTTGCTTTCATGGCTATTTATATATTTACATATTTAAATTAGGGTTAAATTAGGGTTGTTAGATGATCATGGGAGGACGTTATTCACTTTGGAATGGGTAACATCAATGGCTACACCGCTAAGGAACCTGACTCCTGCCTTTTTAGATTCTTGGTTATATCCACTTAAACTCCTAGTACTTTTCCACTACTGACTTCTAGTATCATGACTTTTCAGTAGCTACAACAGTTGTATTCCTCTCCTATTGCCAAGAAATGTCTTGTTCTCCTGTGAGGATTCACTAGGACTCTGGTTCTTGTTTAAACCACACCAGAAGCCTTAGGAAAACCAAGGTCACGGAAGTCCTATGTGGTGTTTTAGTTCTCCTTGTCCTTGCTGCAGCCTATCTTTGTTTGTGGGGCCCAAACACAACACCCTCTTTTATGAAAACTCCCACCTTCGTCGAGTCCAAAACATACTCCTAGAGGATTTGTTGGTGTGATCCCAGTGGTCCCTCAAAACTGATCTATGTGGTCTGCTTCTTCTCCTTTCGTTGCCCCTTCTCTTCTCTGAGGTGTTTCAGAAAAGAAATCTTTAGGATCCTGGGGATGGAAAGGTTCAACTCTGATATACCACTCACTTTGTGAATAGGTGCCTTGGTCTGAGGACAAGTTTACTGGACAGGACAAGGTAGAACAAGCCAACTAGAGCTCTCTGGCATTGGGCCCTTCTGGCACAGTCTCAGGGTCCTGAGACTGACCTTAGACTGTGACAGCCAAGGCCAGGCCCCTGACATGAAACTTCCCTAAAGGTAAGAAGCCTTCTCTTCTTACAATAGGCCCACAGTTTCTGCACTCATGGTGATGCTCTTCATTAGCTTATTTATTTATTTATTGGTTTTTCAAGGTAGGTTCCCATTCTAGCCCAAGCTGACCTGAAATTCACTATGTAGTCTCAGGCTGGCCTCAAACTCACAGAGATTCTCCTACCTCTTCCTCCAGAGTGCTGGGATTAAAGGCATGAGCTACCATCCCCAGCCTTCATCAGCTTTTCTTAGGAATATATTCTAGAGGGGAGACCAATAACAAACATACAGCTAATTAAAACTCATACTCTCAGGGCTAGAGAGATGGCTCAGTGATTAAAGGCACTTGCCTGCAAAGCCTAAAGGCCTAGGTTCAATTCCCCAGTACCCATGTAAACCCATATGTGCAAAGCAGCACATGTGTCTGGAGTTCATTTGCGGTGGCACTGGGCCCTAGCGTGCCCATTCTTATCACCCCCCCTCTGTCTCTCTACTTCCAAATAAATAAATAAAATTATATTTAAAAAACCTCATAGTCTCAGAGTCATGAGAAAAGCAGTTCCGTGGAGTAAAAGAAACTAACCAAAGTACTGTGGAATAGGAGGGGGCAAGGATGGGATGCAAGCTTGTTTTATTTTGTTTTCTTTTTGAGATAGGGTCTCATGTAACCCAGGCTGACTCCAAACTAGCTATGTAGCTGAGGATGACCCTGCACTTCTGATCCTCCTGCTTCTACCTCCCAAATGCTGGACTAACAGGAATGAGCCACCACACCCCGTTTTACATGGTGCTGGTGACCAAACTCAGGGCTCCCTGCATATTATATGCAGGCACTCTACCAACTGAGCTATATCCCCAGCCTATGATGTGATTTTAAATAGAGACCAAAGTGGTGGCAAGGACACTGAGAAACCGAGAAGGAACTGAGCTGGAAGCCTCCTTGCTGGCTAGCTGTCATTATGTTGGAAAGTGCTTTGTGGGCTACCGAAGGAGAAAAGTCATCATCAGCCTCAACCAGCAGTGGATCCCGTGAGCTACAAAACTGGCCAGCTAGGCAAGATGTGCCCACTGGTGCAATAGTGGCATGTCTATCATAGGGATAGCCAATGGCTCTCTGGATGGATTTGAGGCCTACTTCTCTCTCTGTCTCTCTCATTCTCACTCTAGCTCATGCTTTCTTGCATAAAAAGGCCAGTCCAGGGCTGGAGGGATGGCTCAGTGGTTAAGGCATCTTCCTGCAAAGCCAAAGGAACCCAGGTTCGATACCCCAGGACCCAGAACCCATGTTAGCCAGATGCACAAGGGAGCGCAAACATCTGGAGTTAATTTGCAGTGGCTGGAGGTCCTGGCACACCCGTTCTCTCTTTCTCTCTCTGTGTGTCTCTCTACCTCTTTCTGTTAAATAAATAAATAAAAATAAAATATTTAAAAAGGACAGTCCATTAGGCTAGTTTAAAAATAATTTTGCTGGGTGTGGTGGCACATGTCTTTAATCCCAGCACTCGGGAGGCAGAGGTAAGAGGATCGCCGTGAGTTCGAGGCTACCCTGAGACTCCATAGTGAATTCCAGGTCAGCCTGGGCTAGAGTGAGACCCTACCTTGAAAGACAAAAAAAAAAAAAAAAAAAAAAAAAAAAAGCCCAAAGTGTCTCACTCAAAGAGGAAGCAGCACTCCCACCTAGGAGGAGCCAGGGATACAGTGGAGTGCTTGCCTAGGTGGGATCTCCAGAGCAGGGAAAACATAACAAGACAATCAAGAAAAGAGGAAAGTTTTTTTCTTTTGATTTGTAGTTTTTTTTTTTCTTTTGTAGTTTTTTTCTTTTGATTTGGAGAGTGTGTTGGTTTGATTCAGGTGTCCCCCATAGACTTGTGTTCTGAACGTTTAGGTCCCCAGCTGATGGCAATTTGGGAACTGAATCCTCCTGTAGGCAGCGTATTGTTGGGGGCAGGCTTATGGGTACTATAGCCAGTTTTCCCTTACCAGTGTTTGGCACACACTCCCGCTGCTATTGTCCATCTGATGTTGGCCAGAAGGTGATGTCCACCCTGTGCTCATACCATCATTTTCCCCTGCCATCATGGAGCTTTCCCTCAAGTCTGTAAGCCAAACTAAACCTCCCCCCACCCCACAAGCTGCTTTTTGTCTGGTGTTTTCTGCCAGCAGTGAGAACCTGACTGCAACAGGGATCAAACCTGGAGTCTAGGGCATACCGAGTAAGCATTCTTCCCCTGAGCTACATCCTTAGCTAGAGGACTTCTTGGGGAAGGGGAGAATTGAAATAAGCTTTAAGTTCTAGCTTTGGAATCTCAAAGACTTCAATTTATACCTAAGGTTTTCTCTTTGCTAGTTGTGACATTTTGAACAAGTTCCTATGTCTTATTTTGAGAGAAGAAAGGAAGGAAGAAGAGGGAGAAAGTGAAAGAGAGAAGGGAAGACTGAAACTAACAGCACAAAAAGTTGGTGAAAAGATCAAATATGAGTGTAATGCATGAACCCAAGAAGTGGCTGTTCTGTCCCTTTGCAAGGCACACCAAGACACACACACCATATCACCATATATGTGTGTATATATATATATTTCTTTTTTGAGGCAGGGTTTCATGTAACCCAGTCTGGCCTTAAACTTGCTATGTAGGGGCTGGAGGGGCTTAGTGGTTAAGGTGTTTGCCTGCAAAGCCAAAGGACCTCAGTTCGACTCCCCAGGACCCACATAAGCCAGATGCACAACGTGGCGCATGCATGTGGAGTTTGTTTGCAGTGTCTGGAAGCCCTGGCTCACCCATTCTCTCTCCTTCTCTCTGCCTCTTTCCCTCTCTCAAATAAATAAATAAAAATTTTTAAAAAACTTGCTATGTAGCCTAGACTGGTTTTGAACTCCTGATCCTCTTGCTTCCACCCTCCAAGTCTTTGGATAATAAGTGTACATCTCCATGCCTGACTACTGAGACTTTTCTTGCCTAGCCCTTCTCCTGTTCCAAGTCAGCTCAAGAGACATCCCAAAACAAAACAAAAATAAATCAATAAAATAAAAAATAACAAAGAAGTGTCCTATAACATATACGGAGAAAGCCAGGGCCTAGTCCTGTTATTAACCGGTCTCTCCTGGTATCCCGAAACATACACCTTCAAACGATTCAGTAGCTAATCAAGGCTCAGATGAGGGAGACAGCCATGGAAACCTAGCTAGTAACCTGCAGGTGGCTCACCATTTACCACTGTCAGATAACCCTGCCAGTCTCCAGCAAAGACCAAGACAGCATGGCTTCTACGTCTTAAACTTGCATCTCCATTGGCTCTGCCAGTTCCCTGCTATGGTACCAACTGCTGCTATGCCCCTGACAGCCGCTGTTCCCTCACTGAAAACTTGAGGGGACCAGCACCTAGTGCTGCTGCGCTGGTGGACGGATCAGGTGATAGTTGTGAAAGGCGCCTGCTTAGTGTGTGTTATGGTTCTTCACTCCCCACACCAGCTCTCAATGTTTCTCTTTTTTAAAAATTTATTTATCAGGTTGGAGAGATGGCTTAGCAGTTAAGCGCTTGCCTGTGAAGCCTAAGGAGCCCGGTTCGAGGCTCGATTCCCCAGGATCCACGTCAGCCAAATGCACAAGGGGGCGCACGCATCTGGAGTTCGTTTGCAGTGGCTGGAAGCCCTGGCGTGCCCATTCTCTCTCTCTCTCTCTCTGTCTGTCGCTCTCAAATAATAAATAAAAATAAACAAAAATTATTTATTTATTTATTTGAGAGAGGCAGATAGATAAAGATAGAGAGAATAGGTGCGCCAGGGCTTCCAGCCACTGCAAATGAATTCCAGACACATATGCTATCCTGTGCATCTGGCTTACATGGGTACTAGGGAATCAAACCTGGGTCCTCAGTCTTCACAGGCAAGCGCCTTAACCACTAAGCCATCTCTGCAGCATCTTTGATGTTTCTTAAAAATAGTCCATGCTGGGCGTGGTGGCGCATGCCTTTAATCCCAGTACTGGGGAGGCAGAGGTAGGAGGATCACTGTGAGTTCGAGACCACCCTGAGACTACATAGTGAATTCCATCCAGGTCAGCCTGGGCCAGAGTGAGACCCTACCTCGAAAAACCAAAAAAAAAAAAAAAAAAAATGTCCAGGCTGGCCTCAAACTCACACAGATCCCTCCTACCTCAACCATGCCTGGCTTCTCATTCCAACTCTTTCGTTGTTGTTTTTGAGACAGGTTCTCACTCTAGCCCAGGCTGGTCTTGAACTCACAGCAACTAGCCTACCTCTGTCTCCTGAGTGCTGGGATCAAGGGTGTTACGCCACCATGCCCAGCTTCATTCCAATTTTTTTTTTTTTTTTTTTTTTGGTTTTTCGAGGTAGGGTCTTGCTCTAGCCCAGGCTGACCTGGAATTCACTATGTAGTCTCAAGGTAGCCTCAAACTCTTGGCAATCCTCCTACCTCTGCCTCCCAAGTGCTGGGGTTAAAGACATGTGTCACCACACCCAGCTCATTCCAAATTTTTTTTTTTTAAAGTTTTTTGAAGTAGGGTCTCACTCTAGCCCAGGCTAACCTGGAATTCACTATGTAGTCCCAGGGTGGCCTTGAACTCATGGCGATCCTTCCTACATCTGCCTCTCGAGTGCTGGGATTAAAGACATGTGCCACCACTCCGAGCTTCATTCCAAATTTTTGACAGCAGCTCACCTAGATAAACAGTTTCTGAGTTTCCAGGCAAGGTCCAACCATGAAGAGTCCCCTGATTTGTCCCTCATATACTACCTCTCTAGCAAATGAATATGATCAAAGTACATTGTATACATGTATGAAAATATCATGATGAAGCTCATTGTTTTGTACAAATGCACACTAATTAAAAAAAAAAACCCTTCTATCAGCTCACTAATGAGAAACCTTGGTGACTTGGGAAAGAACACAGTATCCTAAGGACACAAGCCACGTTGCCCTTGAAGGTCCCCATGTGAAATCAACGAGACAGCACTACTCTGTGTTTGGTCTGACTTAGGTTTGTTTGGGTCTGTGCCTGTCACAAGGCCTCCTCTGGCCATTCTGCCCCAGCCCTGCCGACCTCCACTATTAGCCTCTGGTTCCTACGCATCAACTCAGTATTGGACTAGTTTAAAAAAAAAAAAAAAACAGAGCACTCTGGACATTATCTTGTGTTTAGAGACCTTACAAATTAATTATAGCTTAGGAACCTTGCAAATGATTAAATTGAAAGTCCACTCTGCCCCCTCCTCTTTTATAACAAGGTAGAGTGGAGGCATGAGTGCATTATATGTGCGAGCATACATGGACGTATCCAGTTAAGCCCCTAGATCACTTTCCCTGTGGTTTCTCTTCAGAGTGGGATAATTCTGACACCTGGCTCTCTCCCACGATGCTGGAAATACAGTGGAAGTAAAACAGGTAAAGGGTACAAAGGGTTCCAGATACAGACCCTAACTCAAACAAACAAGCCGGGCGTGGTGGCACACGCCTCTAATCCCAGCACTCGGGAGGCAGAGGTAGGAGGATCTCCATGAATTCGAGGCCACCCTGAGACTACACAGTTAATTCCAGGCCAGCCTGGACCAGAGTGAGACCCTACCTCGAAAAACCAAAAAAAAATAAAAGGTAAGGGCTTTTTGTTTGGCTTGGTTTTTTTCTCTCTCTTTTTGGTTTTTTAAAATTTATTTATTTATTTATTTGCAAGCAGAGAGAGAGAGAGAGAGAGAGAGAGGGAGAGAAGAAAAACAGAGAGAGAATGGGCACACCAGGGCCTATAGCCACTGCAAATGAACTCCAGATGCATGCGCCCCTTGTGCATCTGGTTTATGTGGGTCCTGGGGGAATCGAACCTGGATCCTTTGGCTTCACAGGCAAATGCCTTAACTGCTAAGCCATCTCTAGCCCTTGGTTTGTTTTTTTGAGACAGGGTCTCACTAGGCTGGCTTCAAGCTTGTGATTCTCCTGCCTCAGCCTCCCAAGTGGTAGGATTCCAGGAATGTGCCACCACACCTGGCTAATTGTTTGTTTGTTTGTTTCTCAAGGTAGGGTCTCACTCTGGCTCAGGCTGACCTTGAATTCATTCTGTAGTATCAGGGTGGCCTTGAACTCACGGCGATCCTCCTACCTCTGCCTCACGAGTGCTGGGATTAAAGGTGTGCGCCACCATACCCGGTTATGACTATTTTGTTTTTAATGTGCTGTTGGAGATGCATGCATGCTAAGCACATGCTTTGCCATCAAGGTACATGGCCATCCCCCAGATTAACTTTCTTAATGGTTTCTATGTGCTAAATACGAGGCTAAGCATTTTAATCCTTTACCCCAAGCTCCATAGTTACCGTATCAGCTAAGCACTGAGCATTCTCCTATGTGTGAAAAGACAAAGGCTCAGTTAACCAACGCTACCAGGTCAAGGTGGAATGAAGAAAGAGAAGGCCCAGGCAGCGCCGTGACTCCAGGAGCTGCCCTGGGCCCACGAAGCACTTACAGACAATGGAGCTCCTCCCCAGCCGGCCCCCTGCCAGCTCGAGATCTAGTGAGATCTAGTGGCACAGACAGGGAACTCTCACCTCCCTTATGGCTCCAAAGGACCAAGAGGCTGAGAGAGAGAAAGACAAAATGCCTTCTCGCAGAGGGGGGGGGGGGCTTACTTAACCCTCCAGGGTCTCCAAGGGCACCAGAAAAGTCCGCAAAACGACCCCAGCACAGGGAGGCTCCGGCCTCTGAATCTCCTTCTCAGAGAAGCACCACCTCCCAGAGTCAGCGCAGGAAGGCCCCAAAGAAAAATAATGGCAGGGGTGGAAGTGGAGGTGGGGGTGGGGGCAGCTGCTCTCATAAGAGCCCTTTGTGGTGGCTGCCTGTGAAAGGGGGTTTTGCTAGACAAGGTGGAACTTCTCAAGGTGACAAGCTAATGGTACAGAGTGAGCTGTGACCCTCTGCTCGCTCCGCAACCACCCCTCCCGTTTCGAAGGCCGGGGCCCAAACTGTCCTGCAGCCCCACCCAGCGCGGCCCAGCACAGACCGCCGCTTTCTAGTCTGCAGGGCGACTAATGAGAGGCGGAGGGGCGCTGGGACGAAAGTGGTTTCCTGGGGGGGATGAGTCCTCAGAGCCCCTCAGAAAGTGCAGCAGCAGCCCTCACTGCTCCTCTGCTCCCGTCTCCCACTCCCTTCTTTCCCCAGAACAAGCAGCTCCTGTCCTGGGCCTCCAGCTAGCCTGGCAGGGGACAGCCAGTCTGAACATTAGGTGATCACCTCTCTCAAATGCGGCCACCTCAGTATCCTTTCGCTAACTAAGTGGAGATGAAACAATGTGGCAGAAATCAGAAAGAAAGGGGGTGGAGGGGGGCGCGTCAGGTTTAACAGGAAAGGCACAGCTCTAGGCAGGCAGGCATTTGGCTCTGATGAAGGCCCCAACACCACCTTGTGCCACCGGTCCTCTGCCACTAGCTGGGTGAGGGTTCCACCGACTCCCTGGTTGAGTGGGAAGGAGGACAGTCAGCTGGGCCAGCAAGCACAGAGGTGAAGTAAGGGACCCCGTAGTGTTCCCTGCAGGACCTCTGCCACCAAGGAGATTCTCTTTCACCCCAGATTACATGCTTGACAGCTGGGAACACAGCCCATGGCAGGGTTCAAGGGCTCCCTGCCCCCACCAGCTTGCTGCCTGCTGTCTGCAGGGTAACAGTGTCATCTCTGCCCTGAGAAATCTGAGGACACTACATGATGCACCATTCCCCCAACACACACACACACACACACACACACACACACTCACACACACTAACAACAAGATCTTCATGACCTTGTGAGGTAAATATTTCTTAATAGGACACAAACAGACTATGTTAAAATTAGAAACTTCTGTTCATTGAAAGACACAAGAAAGTGAAAAAGCAAGTTACAGAATAGGAGAAAACATGTAATAACCAACAAAAGGACTTGCTTTCAAAATATATTTAAAAAAAAAAACTTGGGCTGGAGAGATGGCTTAGCAGTTAAGGCGCTTGCCTGCGAAGCCAAAGGACCCAGGTTCAACTCTCCAGGTCCCATGTAAGCCGGATGCACAAGGCGGCTCAAGCACGCAACTTTGCACACGTGCACAAGACGGCCAACGCATCTGGAGTTCGATGGCAGTGGCTGGAGGCCCTGGTGTGCCAATTCTCTCTCTCTCAAATATATAAATTAAATTTTTAAAAAAGGAAAAAGGAAAGATGTAGTACAACCAGAAGTCTCATATATTGCTTGTGAGTGTCTAATAAGTCAATGTGATCGCTTTGGAAATGACTGGACAGTATCTACTCAACCTAAACCTAAATATTCACTTATTTCCTGTGAGCCAGACATTTCAATTCATTGTGTTCATTTGCCAAACTTTGGGATAGCCTCACGTGAACTTTTATATAGAAAAGAAAATTAATAAAATGCTACTACATACCTATACAATGGACAAATTTCATAAGCATTTTGCTGAGTGAAAGAAGTCAGACAAAATAATGTATATCTGGGGCTGGAGAGATGGCTTAGCGGTTAAGCGCTTGCCTGTGAAGCCTAAGGACCCCGGTTTGAGGCTCAATTCCCCAGGACCCACGTTAGCCAGATGCACAAGGGGGCGCACGCATCTGGAGTTCGTTTACAGAGGCTGGAAGCTCTGGCATGCCCATTCTCTCTCTCTCTCACTCTCTCCCTCTCCCTCCTTCTCTCTGTCACTGTCAAATAAATAAGCAAACAAAAAATTTAAAAAATAATATATATCTGATTGCATCTATATGAAATTAAGAAAACAAGCAGGGTGGTGGCCATGGAAGTTGGAGAGTTGAGAAGTATGGAGTGTGTAACAACTTGCCTGCCCCATCAACCAGCCCTGACAATGGATGCCACTGGACACTCATCAGAGCCCAGAAATTAAAAAACTAGAAGAAATGGTTATCAAATTAGAAGTTAAAACAACAGTGCTTACCCTTCCAAGGCTCTGTGAGGGAATAGAGGAGTGCTGGAAAATTTTGAGGTTTTTTGTTGTTGTTGTTGTTATTTTAAATTATTTATTTATTTGCAAGCAGAGAAAGAGAGAGAGAGAAAGAGAGAAGAGAGACAGACAGACAGAATGGGCATGGCAGGGACTGTAGCCACTGCAAATGAACTCCAGATGCATGTGCCCTTTGTGCATATGGCTTATGTGATCCTGGAGAATCGAACCTAGGTCCTTTGGCTTTGCAGGCAAACACATTACACTAACCCATCTCTCCAGCCCCCCCCTTTTTTTAAGGTACTGGAGATTGAGCCTAGAGCCTTGTGTTAAGCAAGTGTTCTACCACTGAGCTATATTCTCAGTCCAAATTTCTTTTTTCTTTTCTTCATTATTAATATTTTTGGTTTTTCAAGGTAGGGTCTCACTCTAGCCCAGGCTGACCTAGAACTCACTCTGTAGTCCCAGGCTGGCCTCAAACTCATGGCAATTCTTCTTCCTCTGCCTCCTGAGTGCTTGGATTAAAGGTATGCACCACCATGGCCAGCCAGCTCCCCAGCCTAAATTTTTAATTCTTTTTTTTTGAATTTTAATTTTTTTAAATTTAAACAAATTATTTATTTATTTTTATTGACAACTTCCATGATTGTAAACAATGTCCCATGGTAATTCCCTCCCTCCCCCCACCTTCCCCTTTGAAACTCCACTCTCCATCATATGCCCTCCCCCTTCAACAAATTTTTATTTTTTTTAATTTATTTATTATTATTTTTTTTTGGTTTTTTGAGGTAGGGTTTCACTCTAGCCCAGGCTGACCTGTAATTCACTATGGAGTCTCAGGGTAGCCTCAAGCTCGCGGCAATCCTCCTATCCCTGCCTCCCGAATGCTGGGATTAAAGGCGTGTGCCACCATGCCCAGCTCCAAATTTTCAATTCTTGATTTGACTGCTGGCTACACAGTCATTCATTTTGCAATAATTCATTGTGGTGGTTTGAACGTAAAATGTTCCCATAGCCTCCTGTGTTTTGAATACTTGGTCCCCAGCTGGTGGCAATTTGGCTAGGTTGTTGGGCATGTGGGAGGTGGAATCTTGCTAGAGGAGGTGTGTTGCTGGGGGCAGGCTTTGGGGTGTCACAGCCTAGCTCCCGCTGGCCAGTCAGTGCTAACTCACTGGGATTACTTCCTTTCCATTGATGGGGAGATGTTACTCAGCCCTCCTGCTCAGGCCCATCATTCTTTCCCCTACCATGATGAAACTTCCCTCCAAACCATAAGCAGAAATAAACCCTTTCCTCCATCAGCTGCTTTTGGTCGGGTGTTTTGTCTCAGCAACAGTAACTGCAACATTCTTCAAGCTAGGCACTTACAGTATTAGCATTTTCATATATACATCTTACTTGATTAAATTTTTAACTTTTTATGAGAGAAGATGGCTTAGCGGTTAAGGTGTTTGCCTGCAAAGCCAAAGAACCCAGGTTTGATTCCCTAGGATCCATGTTAGCCAGATGCACAAGGAGGTGCACGCGTCTGGAGTTTGTTTGCAGTGGCTGGAGGCCCTGGCGCGCCCATTCTTTCTATGTGCCTCTTTCTGTCTCTCTCTCCCTCTCTCAAATAAATAAATAAATATGTGTTTAAAAAAAAAAGAAAAAGAAAAACCAAAAACAAAACAATTTTTTTTTAAATTTTTTTTTGTTCATTTTTATTTATTTATTTGAGAGTAACAGAGAGAGGAAGAAGCAGATAGAGAGAAAGAGAGAGAATGGGCACGCCAGGGCTTCCAGCCACTGCAAACGAACTCCAGACGCATGCGCCCCCTTGTGCATCTGGCTAACGTGGGTCCTGGAGAATTGAGCCTCGAACCGGGGTCCTTAGGCTTCACAGGCAAGTGCTTAACTGCTAAGCCATCTCTCCAGCCCCAAAACAATTTTTTTTTTTAAAGAAGATAAACTAGGGCTAGAGAGATTGCCCCATAGTTAAGGTGCTTGCCTGAAAAGCCTAACGAACCAGGTTGAATTCCCCAGTGCCCATGTAAAGCCAGATGCACAAAGAGATACATGCATCTGTAGTTTGTATGTAGTGGCTGAAGGACCTGGTGTGCCCATTTTCTCTGTCTGTCTGCCTGTCTTCTATCTCTCTCTGCTTGTAAATAAATAGATAAAACTTTTTTTGTTTTTTGTTTTCTGAGATAGGGTCTCACTCTAGCCTGGGCTGACATGGAATTCACTGTGTAGTCTCAGGGTGGTCTTGAATTCATGGTGATCCTCCTACCTCTCCCTCCTAAGTTCTGGGATTAAAGGCATGTATCACCACACCCGGCTAAAATTATTGAAAAAAAAAAGATAAACTACTACAAAAAGCAGAAAGTTCCTCAAAAAGTTAATGACCCAACCCTGAAAACATATTCATACAAAAATATGTTGCCCATTCTCTATCTATCTATCTATCTATCTATCTATCTATCTATCTATCTATCAGATTGTCTCCTTCTGCTTGCAAATAAATAAATAAGGTTAGAGAGATGACTTGGCAGTTGGGGGACACTTGCCTGCAAGGTCTAGAGACCCAGGTTCAATTCTCCAGGACCCACATAAAAGCCAGATGCACGGGGTGGCACATGAATCTGGAGTTGGTTTATAGTGGCAGGAGGCTGTGGCATGCTTTCTCTCTATCCTTGCAAATTAATAAAAATATGGACACACATATGGGTTTGGGGTACAGCTATGGTAGAGTGCTGGGTTCAATCTCAATATCACCAGAAGCTACACACAAATAGTCATAGCAGTATTATTCAGAATAGCCAAGAAGCAGAGAGAGCCAATCAAGAGATGGATAGATAAACAAAAATGCGGCATGCCCAAACAACAGCGCATGCGTACTGTTCTTCCATAGAAAGAGATGCAGTTCTGGTATCTGTTCCATTAGATGGACCTTGAGCATATGCCAAGTGAAAGAAACCAGACACAAAAGACTACATACCGTAGGAGTCCATTTGTATAAAATATACACAAGACGCCCGGCATGGTGGTGCACGCCTTTAATCCCAGCACTCAGGAGGCTGAGATAGAAGAATCGCCATGAGTTCAAGGCCACCCTGAGACTACATAGTTAATTCCAGGTCAGCCTGGGACAGAGTGAGACCCTACCTCGAAAAAAAAAAAAAAAGCAAACAAACAAATATATAGATTTCCTGGGGTTGTAGAAGGAGGGAATGGAGAATGACTGCAGATAGGTATGGGGTTTCTCTTTGGGGTGATGTCCTAGAAACAGATAATAGTCATGGTTGTACAATCCTGCGGATATACTTAAACCATTGAATCGTGTGCTTCTGACATATATTTATGGGAAAATTTCATTATGTGTAGATGATAGCTCAGTTTTGTTTTTTTTTTTTTTTTTTTTTTTTTTTTTTTTTTTGGTTTTTCGAGGTAGGGTCTCACTCTAGCCCAGGCTGACCTGGAATTCACTATGGAGTCTCAGGGTGGCCTCGAACTCACAGCGATCCTCCTACCTCTGCCTCCCAGTGCTGGGATTAAAGGCGTGCGCCACCACGCCAGGCCTTTTTTTTTTTTTTTTTGGTTTTAGGTAGCTCAGTTTTTTAAAGGATCACACACAAAAAGTCTCTGCTCTTCCATCTTCTTGTTTGTGCTCCACACTGCTCCCTCTATTAGGAACGGACACTCAGGCTATCAATAACCTGGAAAACTTTTATAGAGCGCAGGTGGGCCTCGTGCTTCCGAGTAGCTGGAATAACGGGAGCATGCCTCCAAGCCCAGTCAGACCTGGACGAGTTCTTTGCTTTTGTTTGGCAGGGTCTCACCATGTAGCCTTGCTGGCCTGGAACTCACTACGTGGCCTATGCAGACTAGGCTGGCCTCAAACTTGCACTGGTACTCCTGCCTCTGTCTCCTCACTGTTGGGATTACCGTCATGGGCCACCATACTCAGAGGGGCCTGGACAACTTATAAAGGACTTCAGCACCTGCCCAGGGATTGAGAGGGCAGGGGTCATCATGGAATTGTGGAGGATCACAGAACCTAGAAGTAGATAGACCTCGTTTTGAATTAATCTACCACCTGCTTAACTGTTTTGTAACCATGGCCAAGCAACTTAATTTCTTTGAGCCTCAATTTTCTCACTAGAAAATGAATAAATTAAGGGCTGGGGTTTCACTCAATATTAGTGTACTCGCCTAGCTCTTTTTGGGGGGGAGGGATAGGTTTTTAGAGGCAGGTTCTCACTCTAGCCTAGACTGACCTAGAACTCATTCTGTAGACCCAGACTGGCCTCGAATTCCTGCTGATCATCCTACCTCAGCCTCCTGAGTGCTGGGATTAAAGGCGTGTGCCACTACTATGCTGGACCTTGCCTAGCATTCTTGCAGCCCTAAATTTAATTCCTAGTACCACAAAAAGGAAAATAAGTCCTTATCTACATGGGATGTCTCAAGGATTGTTAAAAGAGATGATATAAGTAACATTAATTCTGTTCCTTGAAAATCTCCAACTATCTCAACTACTTGAAGGCAACTGGGAAAAGTTCTTTATTTCAGCAAATAGTGGGACTCTGCAGCTAAGTGCTGGATGTTCAAGTCTTCAGCTCCCTTAGGTCATCTTTCTAAGCCTTTATTTCATCAACTGTGCAAAAAGAATTATAATTCTATTTGCATTACAGAATTATTGCTAGGATTAAATGAGATGATACATGTACAGTACTCACGACAGTGCCTGGCACCTAGGAAATGCTCAATAAATATTGCTATTATCCATTCAATCACTAAACAAAATTATTGAGTTTACCAATCATGTGCTGTTTCCTAAGGATGAAACAGGGTTCACTGCCCTCAAGGAGCTCATAGTCTGGTTAGGGAGTCAGACACATAAACAACCAATTGTTCTTCCTGGCCAGGCACACACTGGAGCCTTTGATTCCCAGTCAATAGCACCAGGTCTGGGGCATTATGGAACAAAGCTGGATATATAAGGAACAGTGGGGTGGGGGTGGCAGTGAATGGACTAACCCTGAATCAACAGTAGACCCTTCTTTCCCCACAAATTGCCTACAAAAGTCCTAGATAAACAGACACGCAGACTTCCTCCTTGGCATTACTAGTAACTGGCCAGGGACTGAAGGACACCTCCTTTACAAACAGTGCCTTCAGCCACCGAGGCATCTGCCCAGCCCAGGACATCCCTCTTATATCTGCCTCTTCCTCCTCTTCTGGCGCTGGGTCTTTCATCTTTCAGGTCACTTCCAGCCCCTGATCACCACAACATCAGAACAGTATTTGTTCTTACAGCACTTTTTCCTCAAAACAATTATAACCTTTTCACTCATTCAGGGGTTTTGTTTTTCATTTACATGTTTGTTTTTATTTTAGTTTTTGGTTTTTTTTTTTTTTTTCTTTTGAGGCAGAGTCTCAACTCTATCCCAGGCTGGCCTCGAACTCATGGTGGTCCTCCTATGCCAATCTTCTGCGGGTGCTGGGATCATAGGCTTGAGCCAGCATGCTGGTTTGACATAGGATCTCACTATGTAGCTGACCGCAAGCTCTCAATCCCCTTGCCTTAGCCTCCTGAGTGAGATCACGGGCACGTGCCACCATGGCCAGTTTCAATTACTGATCTGTTGAACGGTTTCCTATCTCTCCACCAGGCTGTGAACACCTGGTGCCCAGGCAATAGTCACTCTGCTAACAAACATGTGCCTAGTATGTACAATGCACCAGGATCAGGCACTGGGAGTTCAGGTGAAGGTAGAGACATGGCCACCACTCTCCTGGAGCTCATGATCTATATTCGTACAGAAGCTTTGAGATGGATGTTCACCCCACTTCTGGCTAAGGATCCTTGTCTGATAATTGGCTCTTGGATGCTAATTATTTGAGTAACAAAAAAAGGTTTTTAAGGAAGAAGCTGGAACCTAGTTCATCCTTCTGCAGCCCTGGATACCAATGATCACAGCCCAAAAGTCTAAGCTAGGGCAAACAGTACAACCTTGGACCCATTTCTGTAAGTTATTTTCATATGGAGCTGTTAATTTCAGCATTAAGAGTTAAGTATGACAGGTGTCAGGCAAAGGACATGGTGTCTGGGGTTGTAAAGAGTGAGGCAGGGCCAGGCATATTGGCACACTCCTTTAATCCTAGCACTTGGGACGCCAATGCAGGAGGATCGCTGTGAGTTCAGGGCCAGCCTGAGACTGCATAGTGAGAGTGGGGTAGGGAGTGTGGAGTAAGTCTTTCCAGGTCTCATTGAGATGAAATAACTGAACCTGCGAGTGCTGGGCCCTATACATCTTTGAAATTCAATGTCCTGAAGTTCCCAGATGTCCACAGTCTGAGCTTCTCTACCAGATGAGTCTGACTTCATCCAAAAGCCTACTTCCTGCTTAGCCAGCCTGAGTGCAGGGACGCTGAATTCAACTTCAATAAAAATACGTGACTGAAAACCCTTGGTTTCCCACCAGGAATAGATGGTAAGACCCTACTGCTGAAGACTCCACATACTTGGCCTGCAAGGCCACTGAGAAATCCTGCTGGAACTGAGCTGATAACCTTCTCCATGGAGACCAGCTGACAGAAAGCTGGAAGAAGCCATTCTGCATGCAGTTCAATGGGAGAAAGAGAAATCACCAGTGAAGATACTAAACAGTGGACACTGCAAGCCTTATATTTGGCCAGCCAGGCCAAATGAGCCAACGGGTGCAATAGTTGCACATCTGTCATGGTGGAAACCAACTGCCCTCCAATTGGACTGCAGGCCCATTCCACGGGAGGGAATACGTCCCTGATACTGAAAACTTAAAACAGGGGTAGTCATGAGCCCTAGGGGTGTAACGTCTGCTGCTTTCTGGTTAAATGTATATGCTATGTTTATCAAACTGCGCAGTAAGCATTTCTCTTAATGTTCATACACATACATTAATGCTACTCTCACTTTTGGTAGAGAATCTTTTCAGATGGCAGTGACCTTGGGATGACTCAGAAGGCATCATGGTGCTGTAAAGAAGTGACCGGAGTGCTCAGCACTGCAGTATCTCTATCACACCTTCCAAGGCTCAGGGTCTATTGTGGAAGAGGTGGCGGAAAGAATGTAAGAGCCAAAGGAAGGGTAGGACTCCTTACAACGTGCTCCCCCCAGACACAAAATGGCTTGGCTATCCATGACCTCATAGTGCCTGACACTACCTACACAAGACCATCATAAGAGGAGGAAAAGATCATGACATCAAAATAAGAGGGACTGATTGAGATGGGGAGGGGATATGATGGAGAATGGAATTTCAAAGGGGAAAGTGGGGGGAGGGAGGGCATTACCATGGGATATTTTTTATAATCATGGAAGTTGTTAACAAAAATTGGAAAAAAAAATAAAGACTGATTGAGAGGGGGAAGGGGATATGATGGAGTTTCAAAGGGGAAAGTGGGGGGAGGGAGGGCATTACCATGGGATATAGTCTACAATCATGGAAGTTGTTAATAAAAAAAAATTGAAAAGAAGAAAAAAAACCAAATATGAAGCACACAAGTCACAAACTCTTAGTGCTATATTCAAAAGACAAAGAGGTGAAGTTGATTTTAATCCTGAATATCGTTATCACTTCAGCAAGTAAACAGTATAAAAATTAAAAATATATATATGTGGCTGCAAACTCCCTGGAGATAGGACAAAAGAACCCTTTTCCAGAACTAGAAGATAATAATGTTCAAAGGGTTGTTGAAAAAGCTGCCCCCAATTATTTATTAAATGAACAGGGGTGTATGTATGTATAAGTGTGCATGTACAAAATTAATGAACAAATCCTTGCCTTAATAGCAGGAAATAATGCACTCAATGCAGAATCAGAGACAAAGTCTCAGGCCACAGAAACAAATACATTTATTCATTCAGGAGCCACTTAACTTGGCGCCTTCTCTGAGCCAGACTGTTCTAGGTACAAAGAAATAAATGCATTATTATGAGTTTAAAGAATCTGTTCAGTTCTGTGATATGGGTTCATTTACAGCCTGCTTTGAGAGAATGGTAGAAAGCCAACAGGACTGCCCAGCTCTTTTAGGGACTTTTCTTGCCCCACCCCTAGCCCTCAGCTCTTAACCTATACCAGAGGAGACCAGAAACAATACTGTCAGGTCATTCTGGAGGAGATGGGGGTGGGGTAAAGGGGAGTCCATAAACTCATAACATACTGAGTTGAATAGACAAGGAAATCCATAGGAACCAGTCAGTTAATAGCCCCAATCCAAATCAATGCTGCGAATGACCTGCTACAATTAATGCTGAGTGTGGGAGAGATGAAAAGGAGAAACAACCTTGTATGGGAAGTCATGTGAGTATTTTTGGCATGTTTATGTGGTTTGCGTGTGTGTGTGTGTGTGTGTGTGTGTGTGTAGGCCAGAGGTCAATGCTACACACCTTAGTTTTTTCTTTTTATTTATTTGTTTACATAATTTGTATATGTGAAAACACACACACACACACCAGAGCCTCTTACTGCTGCAAACAAATGTCCAACTGGCTTTATGTGGGTGACCAGGGAATTGAACCTGAGTGGCAGGCTTGCAAGCAAGTGACTTTACCTGTCAGGCCATCTCCTCAGCCCTTCTACTCTAGTTATTTGAGACAGGGTCTCTCAATGCACCTAGAACTCACTGAGTTAGTTAAACTAGCTAGTCATCGAACCTCAGGAGCCCCTATCACTGCCTTTCTGGTGCTAAGATTACATGGTGCGCCAACATGCCTGGCTCTTACATGAAGACCCAGGCACAGGTCCTCATGTTTATGCAGCAAATGTTTTGCCAGCTGAGCCATCTTTCCAGCCCAGGTGGGATGCTTTGCAGGTAAATCTGTATGAATGTTCCAGGCTTTGTTTGTTTGTTTGTTTGTTTGTTTTTGTTTTTGTTTTTCAAGGTAGGGTCTTGCTCTAGCCCAGGCTGATCTGGAATTCACTATGTAGGTTCAGGTTGGCCTCAAACTCATGGCAATCCTCCTACCTCAGCCTCCCAAGTGCTGGGATTAAAGGCATGCGCCACCACGCCTGGCAGCAATTTTTTTTTGTTCACAGTGCTAAGGGTGGAATTTAGGGTGTCATGCATGCAAAGCAAGCATTCTCCCAATTGAGCTACATCCCCAGTCCAGAAAAATAAGATTCTCTAGAAATCTCTGTGCTTGAATTCCTAATTCAGCCCCAGGTTAGAAGAATGCATGTCTTCAGTAGTAATTCTCCCCACCCTACTCCTCTTTACGTAGGTAGTATTATTTTATTATTTTTAATTAATTATTTATTTATTTTTAGAAAGAAAGAGGCAGATAGAGAGAAAAGATGGGTGTGCACCAGGGCTTCAAGAGACTGCAAATGAACTCCAAACACATATGACACCTTGTGCATCTGGCTTATAGATTTGCCTGAAATATCCTCAAATTCATTATGGGTCCTTAATAAAATTCCTAGGATAATAAAACTGTTTACCCAAACCTTCATAACCCAACATCAGATGTTATAAAATGCTGAAAGCAAGCTAACTTCAGACGTTTGGGTTGAAGTGTTTGATATCCTCTGACTTTCAGAACAAAACGAGAGGCAAGGGATCTTGCTTGCTTTCAGATGTGCCTGACTACCTCTGCTCAGCTGTCTTCGGCGATGCTTTATTAGAGATGCACAAAGCATTCACTCTCATTGGGCACAAATGTCCCAACAGTTCTAGCCGAGTGTTCATGTATCCATTCAGCAAATAGAGAATGTGGGGTTTGTAGTTGTTTTTTTACTTTAGACTGTGGGAGTCTTTACTCTGTGTTTGGTTATGGATGTTGTAGAGCAAAAAATTATCCTGCCAGCTCTTAAAGGGGTTCCAGTGTCTGCTATTCTTCAAGGTTTGAATTATCCTCAAAACTTACATAGGAAACTAAAAGCCCTTGGCAACAGTTCACATTACACTAGGATCTGAGGGCTACTTAATGCTTGTATTCCTGCTGTCTCTTCCTCAAGTAGTTGTACATAGTAGTCTATTTCTATTCTCTTTCTCTCTCCCTCCCTTCTCCCTTCCCTCTTTCTCTTTTTCTCATAAATTGAATATATAATGTCCTATGTTTAAGTCATTATCACTAATATAGTACCAAGTTGTAACAAAAATTAGTGATTTATTAGTGAATCTTATATGGCATTACTTCAGCCAGAAGACATATTTATATGTTTAGCTTTTCTGTTTTAGTTGTTTTTGTCTAACACTTTCAATGTTTTAGATAGTAAGTTGTATAATATGAAAAGTTTAATAAAATGTTGAAGCAAAAAAACATATAAGATTACAAAGGAAACTATTGTTTGCTATTTGAACATTTAAAAGCAAAATTATAATATTATGGCATAAGTGCTTTTATTGAGAACTTTACTATATACACATACAGTAATTTATGTTTCCATTTTTTAATCCATTTTTGTCCATTCTCCTCCACCCCCACCCCAAGGACCCTCCTCTTTCAAGGTAGTCTTTCTTCTGTTTTATAGTCTTGTTCCTTTTGTCCCCCTCTGTCATTCACACTAAAATGTTGATGAGTTCAAAACTGTGTGGTCTTGTGGGAGGGTTGGTACCCACTGTGGGCTCATGAACGCACTAGTCAGTTCATGTTGGAACAGTGCTCCAAAGAATGCCTATGTACCCTGTAGCTCTTACATTCTTTCTGCCCTCTCTTCCACAATGTTCCCTGAGCCTCAGAGGGTGTGGTAGAAATCTCCTTTAGTGTTTAACTCTTTATTTATTTGCTTATTTATTTGAGAGAGAGAGAGAGAAAGAGGCAGATAGAGAGAAAGAGAGAATGGGCGCGCCAGGGTCTTTAGCCACTACAAACGAACCCCAGAAGAATGCAACCCCTTGTGCATCTAGCTTATGTGGGTCCTGGGGAATCAAACCGGGGTCCTTAGGCTTCGCAGGCAAACACCTTAACCGCTAAGCCATTTCACCAGCACTAGTGTTTAACCCTTAACAGCCTCATATTTTCAACTTTGATGAATTTAGAGCCACCTCAGGATCTAGCCCATGTCCAAGGGACAGTTTTCTGGCTAGCAGTGACAACAGCGCTCATATTCTTTCTGTGACTACCTCTGCACTCTTCCCTAAGCCCTGGGAGGTGTGATACAGATGATGCACCCTGTGCTAAACCCTGAGATTCTTGTCATTTTGATGAGTTTTGGGTCTCCCTGGTATTCACCACCATCTGTAAAAAGGTTTTCTAGCTGGGCATGGTGGCAGCACATGCCTTTAATCCCAGCACTCGGGAGGCAGAGGTAGGAGGATCGCCATGAGTTCGAGGCCACCCTCTGACTACAAAGTGAATTCCAGGTCAGCCTGAGCTAGAGTGAGACCCTACCTCAAAAAAAGAAGAAAAAAAAAAAAAAAGGTTTTCTAACCACAGGTGAGATCAGCATTAATCTAAGGACGAATACATACACACTTGCAAGGCTTTTTGATGGGCATAATGCCTCTGCTTAGCCAAAGGACAGTGGAAACTTCCCTCTGGGGTCTGTGACCTTCCAAGCTATAGGTTTTTTACTTGATTCTCAGTACCAGGTGTGAATTCCCTCCCAATCAAAGAGTAGATAATTACCCCATAACTTATATTACACTATTGCACTGGTGGGTATATCCTACCTGGCTTTTGTAGCTCACAGGATCCACTGCTAGTTCAGACTGTTGATGACTTTTCTCCCCCAGCATCTCTCATAACACCTTCCAGCAATATGACAGTTATCTTGGAGAGAGATGGCTTCCAGCTCTGTTCTAACTTGATTTCTCAGCATCTTCCAAATGTAGCTTATGGTGTCTTCAGCAATAGGGTCTTACCATCCACTTATGACGGGCAACCAAGCACTTTGGCAATGGTCTGCGTTGTTTTGAGGGCCTCATGGCCCTCCCTAGCCAACAAGTTACTGTGTACATGTGGCAGTGGGAGAGGGGTTAGTTAACCTATTTTAGGCACTGGGATTCACATAGGGGCTCCTTTAATAACACATTAATAAGATCTAGCAGTAAGCCTAATGACCATAATTTCAACTAGTAAAGAGCAGGAACTATATTTCAAGGTATCTGAGGTACATATAAAATGGTATGAAATTGTTTGTGTTTCTCTATAAGTGACAAAGTCCTACTGTTAAAATGACTTTTATCATTATTATTTGCAGAGAGAGAACACACAGGCACACCAGGGCCTCCAGCCTCTGCAAACGAACTCCAGATGCATGTGCTGCTTTGTGCATCTGGCTTTATGTGGGTACTGGGGAGTCGAACCTGGGCCCTCAGACTTTGCAAACAAGTGCTTTAACCACTGAGAAATCTCTCCAGCCCTAAGGTGACTTCTTATTTACATTTATAGTTGAAAGAAATGCTAAGCTATAGTAACACCTTAATGAAAATAAAGATGCACTCTCCCTCCATTCAATTCATGTAATCTTGAACTCTAAGCACTGATTCCCAAGAAATGTGTAGCTCTCAGAGGGGCAAAAAATTCCTGTCAAAAGACTCTTTGGCTGGGTGTACATCTTTAATCCCAGTATTTGGGAGGCAGAAGTAGGAGGATCACCATGAGTTCAAGGCCACCCTGAGAATACATAGTGAATTCCAGGTCAGCCTGGGCTAGAGTGAGACCCTACCTTAAAAAAAAGAAAAAGACTCTTTGGATAACAATGGATACAACGGATGCTGAATTAGAAAGAGCAGTGTGTGGACTTAGTGAGCAGCAAGCCAAAGCCGCAGGTCAGTGTCTGCTGGAGTGAGACAGACGGGCTGTGAGGAGCAGAGATAAGAGACCCGTTGCCTTTCCAGGTCCTGAGAGGCAGGGACGCACACCCTCAGACTATGTGCTGAAAGTTGCTCTGCAGCTTCTTAGCAAATCTTTTCACTAAAAGTATTAAGTTAAAAAAAGTATTATTAAGTTGATCAATTGCTTAAAACTAATTGCTGAGCGTTAGACAAATATGCTCATTCAACATGTTTATAAAATATTCTGTATATTTGTTTATACAAGTTGAATATCCCTTGTCCAAAAATGCTTGAGACCAAAAGTGTTTCAGATTTCATATTTTGCTCAGTTTGTGCAATATTTGCATATGCATAATAAGATATATTAGGGATTAGGGAAATGCAAAATTAATTTATTTTCATGTATAGCTTACATACTCCGACTGAAGGCAGTTTTATACAATAGTTTTTGTGTATCTGCATACTGGCCGTGACCCACCATATGAAGTCAGGTGCGGTGTCATGTCAGCACTCAGGAAGTTCGGATACTGGAGCATTTCAGATTTTGGATTGCTGGGTTAGGGAAGCTCAACCTGTATTAGCATCCTATTAGGTTATAAATTCTTCATTATTGCAGAGTGTGTACACTCAGTTATGTAAAGGCTTAGCTGCTGAGTTCCAAAATCCAAACCTCAAGTCGCAACAGGAGTGTGGTGGAACTATGGGGGAGCAATGGGTGGGTGCTGGGAGAAGTGACTGGAGAAAGAGAGATGTGTGACTCTACAGAGAAGTCAAGAAAAGCCAGATGGATGTGACTAAGAGGTACCTCCCGTGATGCTTAGTTCTTCAATTTAGAATTTCGGCATCCCTGCCCTTGCTCCTGGCAATGGCCTATGCGTCATAAAATACCCAGGTCCTTTGTAGCTGGTACAGTGCATCACAACTCTTTTGAATGCAGGTTTCACTGAGAAGGAAGGGGTACCTTGGTTACTTAATTTAGCATTTCCTAAAAGCTAAACTTTTCATTTCCTTAAAGGAAGTCATAGCTTGTCGGTGCAGAATTCTCACTGATTTGCTACTGTTCCATCCTCGGCCTTGGAGACAAGAATAAGCAGTGTGACACCAGGCTGACCCTAGGCAACATACTGCTCCCCCAGGGTTCATCTTCAGGTGAGGGGCTGAAGGAAGGAGCAGACCCTGGGCTCTGGTTACAGGGTATCTAGAACACCTGCTGATAATAAAACACTGCCTGTCAGGGTCTTGGCCCTCCACCCCTCCAAAACAGAGGGAGAAGATGGGAGAGGAATTTTACACCCTCTGATTTCCACTCCACAGAATAACCACCCCCAACTTTACCTCAGAGGCCACCAGCCAGAGTAGAACACCAAAGAGAGGACCCAGAAAAGGTTGCTGCTGTCAGGGGGTGGGGGAGGTAAGTAGCTGTATCACTTCCTCCCAGAAAGGGAAGGTGGGAAGCGGATTTTCACCTCCACTGGGCCTCGCTGCTGTGGCGCCTTCTATAACATGTGTAGGAGAATACAGCAGGGAAGAGAATGGGAATAAAAGCCCACCATAATAAAATACAGACAAAATACAGCTCAGTGATGGAGCACTCACATGCATGAGGGCCTGGGCTCAATCCCAGCACTATAAAAATACATACACACACACACACACACACACACACACACATACGAATAGACGAGGCATTTGCACTGGGTGTATAGTTCAGCGGTGGAGAACTTGCCCAGGATGCACAAGGTACATGGCTTAGGTTCCATCCTCAGTACTGGAGGGAGCGGAACACAGGGAGCGAGAACGAGAACGAGAACACAACCCACGCACATGCACTTATTGTGGATTGTTCTTTGCTACTGAGACATGAACGAACATCCCTGCCCTTGTGAAGTTTACATTAGTGATGCAGGACCAGCAATATTAAACAATGTTACATGTCATGGGGTAAATAAAGCAGCTACAGTGGGGGCTGGAGAGATGGCTCAGCGGTTAATGCGCTTGCCTATAAATCCTAACAATCTGGGTTCAATTCCCAATTCCTTAGTACCCATGTAGAGTCAGATGCACAAAGTGGCACATGCATCTGGAGTTCTTTTGCAGCAGGCCCTATTATGCCCATTTTCTCCTTCTCTCTCTCTCTTCTATAATGTTTTATTTTTATTTATTTATTTGACAGAGAAAGAGGGAAAGAGAGAAAATGAGCGCACCAGGGCCTCCAGCCACTGCAAATGAACTCCAGATTCATGCGCCACCTTGTGCATCTGGCTAACGTGGGTCCTGGGGAATCGAACCTGTGTTCTTTGGCTTTGCAGGCAAACCCCTTAGCCATTAAGCCATCCCTCCAGCCTTGTGTGTGTGTGTGTGTGTGTGTGTGTGTGTGTGTGTGTGTGTTTCGAGGTAGGGTCTCACTCTAGCCCAGGCTGACCTGAAATTCACTATGTAGTCTCAGGGTGGCCTCAAACTCTTGGTGATCTTCCTACCTCTGCCTCCCAAGTGCTGGGATTAAAGGAGTGCACCACCATCCCCGGCTTTCTCTCTCTCTTCTCTCTGCCTCTCTCTGCTTGCAAATAAATAAATAAATGCATAAATATTTCATTTAGAAAAAGCTACAGGGTTATAATGCTATCCCCAGAAGCCATAGGTTATCACAGAAAAATTTCAGTTACAGGGTTGGGATACTACCCAATGAGGAGTTGGTCAGTGAGGCCCCTGGGATCCCCAAAAAACAATATGGACTATGGCCAAGATGTGGTTGCCCACCAAAACTAGATGGTAAGACCCTACTGCTGAAGACACCATATGCTTGGTTGCAAGACACTGAACAATCAAGCTGGAGGAACCTGGCTGCAAGCCACCTCCTTCTACCAGGGACACAGTGCTGGAAAGTGCTAGACAGCCTGCTGGAGAAGAAAAGTCATCACTGGCTTTAACCAGCAGAAGCCACTTCAAGCTACAAAACTGACCATCCCAGCAAGATGTGCTCACTTGTGCAACAGTGGCATGTCTGCTATGGGGGTAACCAACTGCTCTCTAATTTGATTTGAGGCCCATTTCATGAGAGGAAATTCATACCTGATACTGAAAACCTAGTCAAAACCTCTGGCTGGTAACCAGGCGTGGTGGTGCACATCTTTAATCCATCACTCGGGAGGCAGAGGTAGGAGGGTCGCCATGAGTTTGAGGCCACCCTGAGACTACATAGTGAATTCCAGGTCAGCCTGAGCCAGAGCAAGACCCTACCTCAAGGGCTGGAGAGATGGCTTAGTGGTTAAGCGCTTGCCTGTGAGGCCTAAGGACCCAGTTTGAGGCTCGATTCCCCAGGACCCACGTTAGCCAGATGCATAAGGGGTGCACGTGTCTGGAGTTCGTTTGCAGTGGCTGGAGGCCCTGGCGCGCCCATTCTCTCTCTCTCTCTCTCTCTATCTGCCTCTTTCTCTCTCTGTCTGTCACTCTCAAATAAATAAAAATAAACAAAAATAAATTTTAAAAAAAGACCCCGCCTCAAAAAGCCAAAACAAACAAACAACAAAGCCTCTGGCTGGAAGGGTTATAAACCCTAGGGGGGAAGTTACTGTTGTTTGGCTATATGGACATATTGTACCCTCTAACTGCCCTCTAAGTACTACGTCTATGCATATGTATTCATGCTGCTCCCCTTTTTTGTTACAGAAGTCTTTCTTTTCAGCTGGCAGTGACTGCTAGGAAGGCTCAAAACATCCAAGTGTTGAGAGGAAGTGACAGTTGTGTGGTCAGTAGTTAATGAGACATCTATATCACACTGTCAATGGCTCAGAAGAGATGGCAGAAAGAATGTAAGAGCCAAAGAATAAGGAGTCATTGGAATGCTGTCTCCCAAACATACAATGGTCATATTCATGATTCTCACTGTAGCTGTGTTATCTGCACAAGACCTGCATAATATTGGCTCTACCAACATGTTGTGTGGATGCTGGAGAAGGGCAAAAGGGGGGGGGGACAGGAGAGATGACTTAGTGGTTAAGGTGCTTGCCTTCAAAGCCTAAGAACCCAAGTTCAGTTCCTTAGACCTTATGTAAACCAGACGCACAAGGTAGCTCATGTGCATGGAGTTCCTTTGCAGTGGCTAGAGGGCCTAGCATGCCCATTCTCTCTCTCTCTCCTTCTTTCTCTTTCTCTCTTAAATAAATGTATAATTCTTTTTAAAGGACAGCAATATAGAAGAGGGAATGGTAGGGGAAAAGTGGAGGGGGTATATATAAATTATGTCAATTTTTCAAAAAGTTTTTTGTTTATTTTTATTTATTTATTTGAGAGTGACAGACAGAGAGAAAAAGAGGGAGAGAGAGAGAGAGAGAGAGAGAGAGAATGGGCATGCCAGGGCCTCCAGCCATTGCAAAGGAACTCCAGATGCATGCATCACCTTGTGCATCTGGCTTACATGAGTCCTGGGGAATCAAGCCTCGAACCAGGGTCCTTAGGCTTCACAGGCAAGCACTTAACCGCTAAGCCATCTCTCCAGCCCTATGTCAATTTTTAATAGGAGTTTTCACTTAAGTTTAATAAAAAAAATTAAAAATAGCCAGGTATGGTGGTGCACTCCTTTAATCCCAGCACTCAGGAGGCAGAGGTAGGAGGATCACAGTGAGTTCGAAGCCACTCTGAGACTACATAGTGAATTCTAGGTCAGCCTGGGCTAGAGTGAGACCCTGACTCAAAAAAAAATAACTAAAGATAAAGAAGAGGCCAGGCGTGGTGGCATACGACTTTAATCCCAGCACTTGGGAGACAGAGGTAGGAGGATTGCTATGATTTCAAGGCCACCCTGAGACTACATAGTGAATTCCAGGTCAGCCTGGGCTACAGTGATATCATATCTTGAAAAAAAAAAAAAAACAGCTGGGCGTGGTGGTGCACACCTTTAATCCCAGCACTCGGGAGGCAGAGGTAGGAGGATCACCAAGAGTTCAAGGCCACCCTGACACTACATAGTGAATTCCAGGTCAGCCTAGCTAGAATGAGATCCAACCTCAAAAAACCAAAAGTGAAGAGTAGTTTCAGGAGTTGGAATTGTAGGAATAACAGAGTGGATTACAATTTGATATTGAGCGAACAGGTCGGGTTTTATAAAGCTGACATTTGAGCAAAGGTTAGGAAAAAGATGACTCGGGACTGTCTGAGGGGATCAGTGTTAGAAGCAGAGGGTCCAGCTAGTATGAGGCTGGAGTGTGGTCAGTGTATTCAAAGAAAAACTAACTAGCTACAGTGAAGTGAGAGGAACACTGTAAAGGAAGAGGTCTGGGGGCTGGAGAGATGGTTCAGCAGTTAAGGCACTTGCCTGCAAAGTCTAATGACCTGGGTTCAATTCCCCAGAGCCTACATAAAGCCAGATGCACAAAGTGGTGCATGCAGCTGGAGGCCCTGTCATGTCCATCCTCTCTGCCTCTCATCTTGCTATCTCTCTCTGTTTGCAAATAAATAAAAATTCAAAAAAATAATAAGAGGAACTTAAAGGAACATCACACCTGCATGCCACACGCACAGACACACACACACACACACACACACACACACACACAAAGAGAAGAGATCTGTTTATGGGGGTCCAATGTTTAGAGCCTTATAAACCACTGGGAGGACCACTTTTCCTTGGAATAAAATGAATTCTTAGTAAATAAAATACATTTTTAAAAATTTTAAAAATAAGACTGGAGGGATGGCTTAACAGTTAAAGTGCTTGCCTGTAAAGCCAAAGGACCCAGGTTCCATTGCCCAGGACCCACACAGGCCAGATGCACAAGGGGGCACATGCATCTGGAGCTCATTTGCACTGGCTGAAAGCCCTGGCGTACCCATTCTCTCCCTCTCTCTCTCGAGTAAATAAAATAAATTTAAAAAAAAATTAAAAATGAATTCTCTACTGCAGGGCTTGGAGTAAAGAGGTGGCATGAACTGACACAAAATTCTGAAGGATCACTTTTGGTTCCACGTTTAGAGCAGCCGACAGCGAGAGTGAGGAGCCCACAGACCAGCAGGAGGCCACTACAGAGCGCTACGGAGCAGAAGCACCAAGTCCAGTGAGGACACCACTGTAGCCATCAAAGCCAGAAACAAGGTGGCTCAGATCAAGGTGGCGGGAGTAGAGGCAGATTCTGTGCTTGTTTCAGGCTAAAAAGCCAACAGAATATCCTAATGGATTAGATGTAGGGTATGAAAGAAAGATGAGTCAATCATGCCTCTGTGATTTATTTTTTATTTTTTTTTTATTTTTTGGTTTTTCGAGGTAGGGTCTCACTCTAGCTCAGGCTGACCTGGAATTCACTCTGTATTCTCAGGGTGGCCTCAAACTCTCAGCGATCCTCCTACCTCTGCCTCCCGAGTGCTGGGATTAAAGGCGTGCGCCACCACGCCCGGTGCCTCTATGATATATTTTTTTAATATTTTATTTTTACTTATTTATTTATTTGACAGAGAAAGAAGGAGGGAGGGAGACAGAGAATGGGCACGCCAGGGCCTCCAGCCACTGCAAACGAACTCCAGATCCGTGCGCCCCCTTGTGCATCTGGCTAATGTGGGTCCTGGGGAATCAAACCTGTGTCCTTTGGCTTTGCAGGCAAACACCTTAACCGCTAAGCCATCCCTCCAGCCCAACCTCTACGATTTTTAACCTGCACAAGTGGAAGGCTGAAGTTACCATCAGCTGAGAAGACTATTGGAGGAGCAAGCCTAGATGGAGACACAGGATGGGGAGAAGTACACAGATTAATATGTAGAAGTGGAGGTTTGGGATCTGCAAAAGTTCATCTGACTGCTATTTGCCACCACCTCCATCTCCAGCAAAATGCTAGATAAGGGGCTGGAGCGATGGCTCAGTGGTTAAGGTGCTTGCTGGCAAAGCCAAAGGACCCAGGTTCAATCCCCCAGTATCCACATAAAGCCAGATGCATGAGGTGGCACATGCATCTGGAGTTTGTTTGCAGTGGCTAGAGACCCTGACACACCCATTCTCTCTCTCTCTCTTTCGCTCTCTCAAGTAAATAAATAAATTAAATGCTAGATAAGTTATGGAGAGAGTGTCAGTGAGTCAGGGGCTAAAGTCCTCGTGACATAAATGGAATGACTCAGTCCTTACATTACGAGGAGAATGAGGTGATTTAATATGACAACATGAGATTCAATGCTGAGGTTTCCTAGGGAGGAGGCAGAATGTCCAGAAAGTAGTAGCTAGAATCAACGTGGTACAGATCCCACCTCTATCCTCAGTGATTAGAGCAGAAATCGCCACCCTGTGAGAGGGCAGCAGAGAAAGGAGCATCCTCGTGGAAAAGCCAGGTTTCTGACAAGGAAGAAGCAAGCAGTGTTCAGAGAAGAGACTGAAGATGAGTGAGATACTGCTGACATGAACTAGTAATTCCAGGAAAAGGGCTCAGGAACTGGGGAAGAGTGAGTGGAGAAAGAGGACAGAATGGGAAAAAGCAAGATCTATTCCTCAATGTAGACAATGAGATCTAGCAGGAGGCCTGAGGGGAGGGCTAGTACAGTTGGGGTAGAGATTATTATTATTATTTATTTTTATTTATTTATTTGAGAGCGACAGACAGAGAGAGAAAGAGGCAGATAGAGACAGAGAGAATGGGCGTGCCAGGGCCTCCAGCCACTGCAAACGAGCTCCAGACGGGTGCGCCCCCTTGTGCATCTGGCTTATGTGGGTACTGGGGAATTGAGCCTCAAACCGGGGTCCTAAGGCTTCACAGGCAAGCACTTAACCACTGAGCAATCTCTCTAGCCTCAGATTATTATTTTTTAAATAAAAGGACCCAGGTGTGGTGGCACAAACCTTTAATCCCAGCACTCAGGAGGCAGAGGTAGGAGGACCGCGGTGAGTTCGAGGCCACCCTAAGACTACACAGTGATTTCCAGGTCAGCTTGGGCTAGTGTGAGACCCTATCTTGAAAAATAAAACAAGCAAACAAAAAAAAATGTTTAAATAAAAGGAGAACCAGACATGGTGGCACATACCTTTAATCCCAGCACTCAGAAAGCTGAGGTAGAAGGATCCCTTTGAGTTCAAGGCCAGCCTAAGACATAGTGAATTCCAGATATGCCTGGGCTAGAGTGAGACCCTACCTTAAAATAAATAAATAAATAAATAAATAAATAAATAAATAAATAAATAAAAGAAAAGAAAAGGAGAAAGATGCCTTCAACATTTGGGCAAGAAGATGGGCATAAGATAGGAATCTACTGGACATGTGGCACATGCTACCAGAAGTCACATTGACTATCAACCCTACGCAAGAACTAGTCTAGGGTAAGTAGATAATTTTCTTACTTTTAATATTAAGAAGTGGAGCAAATATACATAAGTCTACCTAGAGATAAGAGTAAGGGTTTTAAGTGTCCCCGAGGTAAGGAAGCTCTAAAGAAGGGTGAAGCTTGTGTGAGGTTAACACAGATAGGTCTGAATCCGTAAGTAGAAATCTTGGATCAGCGAAGAAGAAAGGGCCTTCCTCATGAGAGGACCACAGTTAGGTTGATCTAACAGAGAGGTCAAAGTGACTCCACATAAGAATGGGATATGTCCCAGAATCCAGACAACCTGATATAGGGTTCACAGTCTCTGGATGAGATTCGAATGCAGATTTACAGAGGAACCAAGAATCCTACCAAGCCAGAAAAGAGTGAGGAAAGGTGGCTGGGACCAGTGAAGTCATGACATTCCTCCAGCTGAGAGAAGAAATGGCAAAGAACTCTATCAAGATAGAGAATTAGGGCTGGGAAAAACTGGCATTTACATTTTTCCTTTGTTGGCATTTTAGAAAAATTATCAGAAAATGTAGATTCATACTTAAGCACTATAGAATATAAATATAAGTAATTTCAACCCACTCTGTAGAGGAAAGTCTTGAAAATAACTTTGTATGCCCTCTCCCAGCCTTTTTCCTACAATATATAAATAAACACACTTGGGGGGGGGGTGATCCTCAATCCCTTTCCATATTTCTGATTTTCCTTACTACAAACAGTGCTTCTTTGAACTTGTTTTTGGATATATCTTTTTGTTTTGTTTTTGTTTTTATTTTTATTTTTTTTGTTTTTGTTTTTCAAGGTAGGGTCTCACTCTAGCCCAGTCTGACCTGGAATTCACTATGTAGTCTCAGGGTGTCCTGGAACTCCCTGTGATTATCCTACCTCTGCCTCCCGAGTGCTGGGGTTAAAGACGTGCGCCACCATGCACTGCTGGAGATGTCTTTTCACATTAGTAATTATATAGATTATATTCTTATCTGCTAGATTGAAGGACATTTCTGATAATGCCAAAAAATGTCTCCAAAAAAAATGTAGCAGTTTAGCCAGGTATGGCAGCTAATGTCTATAATCCCAGTACACAGGCTAGGTAGAAAGATCACTGCAAGTTCAAGGTTAGCCTGGGCTATAGAGTGAGTTCTGGACCAGCCTGGGATAAACTGAGACCCTGCCTCAAAAAAAAGTGTGCCAATCTACTTTCTTACCAAAATTATATGACATCCTTAATTCTCTATACTCTCATTAAAACTATAAAAGTCTTAATATTTGCTAACTGATAGAAACAGACTTTCTTTCTCACTTTAATGTGAACTTTTGCTTGTTTGTTAGTTTTGGTGAGTGGAGAATGTCTCAGTTTAAGAATAATAAACCAGGTGCTGGGCATGGTGGCACATGCCTTTAATCCCAGCACTCGGGAGGCAGAGGTAGGGGGATCACCGTGAGTTCAAGGCCACCCTAAGATTACATAATGAATTCCAGGTCAGCCTGGGCTAGAGTGAGACCCTACCTCGAAAAACCAAAAAAAGAATAATAAACCCGGAGACTTAATGGACAAAGTGCTTGCCTTGCAAGCATGAGGACCTGATCCTCAGTGTCCATAGAAAAATGTGGGCATGATGGCGCACATCTGTACGTGGGGACAGAAGGATCCCTAAAGCTCCCTGGTCAGCCAGTCTCGCCTAAATGGGAGCTCCAGGCCAGTGAAAGAACCTGTCTCCAAAAGAATGGACACCCGAGGCCGTCGTGTGGCCTCCACATACATGTGCATAAATACCCACCATGTGTATTCACACACACAAAACCTGACTGGCTGAAATCATACACATGCACTCATACAGGTACAGTCTCAGGAATGCACCCCCACACACACATGTACTCATGCACACATAAACATGCACAAACACATATGCATAAAAAGAATAATACGCATAAGCACTGAACCAAGGGGACCACCATTTTCATTAAAAAGACTCCTAAAGGGAAAGAAACCTAAGAATCACAAAAGTGCACATACGGGCATCACTTCTGAATGCTTACAGTGAGCCAGACGCTGTGAAAAGCACCCAAGTATTTGACCTTGTTGAGCTCTCTGCAGAGGACATTGCTTCCATTTTACATAAAAGAAAAGTGAAACTAGATATATAAAGTAACTTTCTCAGTCACACAGATCACAACTGTGTAGCCAAGGTTTTGAACCCTGACTCTGAAGCCCCCACTTAGATGCAGTAACCCACAGTGGAATAGCCAGTAAGTAGGAAAGTCAAAAGCCAAACTCGCCAGGGGTGGTGGCGCACGCCTTTAAACCCAACACTCGGGAGGCAGAGGTAGGAGGATCGCCATGAGTTCGAGGCCAGCCTGAGATTACATAGTGAATTCCAGGTCAGCCTGGGCTAGAGTGAAACCCTGTCTTGAAAAACCAAAAAAAAAAAAAAAAAAAAAAAAAAAAAGGCCCAAAGTAAGGTCAGGGGAAGAGATTGAGTAAAGGAAAGGTGGAGGGAGGGCTAATCAAAATCTAAGAGGATATAAATAAATCATATGGAATCCTACTTTTTTGGACACTGGAACACTGAGGAGCCACAGATCATTCCTAGATTCTTTTCAGTGCCAGGGATGGGATACCTGCCAGTGAGTTGTTGGCCAGGGACGTCCCTGATGCCCCCAAAACATTATAGGCCATTGCCGAGGCCTTTGGTTTCCCACCAGGAATAGATGGTAAGACCCTATTGTTGAAGACTCCACATACTTGGGCTGCAAGGCCACTGAGAAATCCTGCTGGAACTGAGCTGATAACCTCCTCCATGTAGACCAGCTCACAGAAAGCTGGAAGAAGCCATTCTGCATGCAGTTCAATGGGAGAAAGAGAAATCACCAGTGAAGATACTAAACAGTGGACACTGCAAGCCTTATATTTGGCCAGCCAGGCCAAATGAGCCAACAGGTGCAATAGTGGCATGTCTGTCATGGTGGAAACCAACTGCCCTCTAATTGTACTGGAGGCCCACTCCATGGGAGGGAATACATCCCTGATATTGAAAACTTAAAACAGGGGTAGTCATGAGCCCTAGGGGTGTAATGTCTGCTGCTGTCTGGCTAAATGTATATACTATGTTTATCAAACTGCCCAGTAAGCACTTCTCTTAATGTTCATACATATACATTAATGCTACTCTCACTTTTGGTAGAGAATCTTCTCTTTTCAGATGGCAGTGACCTTGGAATGACTCAGAAGGCATCATGGTGCTGGAAAGAAGTGACCGGAGTGCTCAGCACTGCAATATCTCTATAACACCTTCCAAGGCTCAGGGTCTATTGCAGAAGAGGTGGCAGAAAGAATGTAAGAGCCAAAGGAAGGGTAGGATTCCTTACAACATGCTCCCCCCAGACACAAAATGGCCTGGATATCCATGACCTCACAGTGCCTAACACTACATACACAAGACCATCATAAGAGGAGGAAAAGATCATGACATCAAAATAAAAGAGAGACTGATTGAGATGGGGGAGGGGATATGATGGAGAATGGAGTTTCAAAGGGGAAAGTGGGGGGAGGGAGGGTATCACCATGGGATATATTTTATAATCATGGAAGTTGTTAATAAAAATTTGAAATTACAAAAAAGAACCCCCCCAAAAAAAGCCAAACTCAGGGCTGTCAACTCTAGAGCGTATATAATATAAGGTGCTCATTTAGTAGAAGTGATGTTATCTTTATGAATAATGTAATAACAGTATTGAAAGAAATTTATTACTACCCAAACATTCTTTTGGTTCTGGTTTTGGTATTTTGGGTTTTGTTTTGCCTGAGGTTAAAAAAAAAATACCAAGCCGGGCGTGGTGGCGCACGCCTTTAATCCCAGCACTCGGGAGGCAGAGGTAGGAGGATCGCCGAGAGTTCGAGGCCACCCTGAGACTACATAGTGAATTCCAGGTCAGCCTGAGCCAGAGTGAGACCCTACCTCAAAAAACCAAAAAAAAAAAAAAAAAAAAAAAAAAATACCAGCATTGCCTTGGTTAAATTAACAGCCACTGCATTGCATCACCCCAGCAGCATCTTGCATGGGAGGAATCACTGGATTTGTACAGTACACAACACACAACTCAACATGGTGGCCCCAGGACCAGATACAGGCTAACTACAGGCAGCCAAGAGAGCTAAGGGAAACACAGTGTCCCCTGGTGGTTGATAATCATGTTGAGAACTGTAGAAATCTAGCTAGGGAAGTCCACAATAGACAAACTGGGGTAGGTGGTTACTGATGTTAATCAGGAGATACGCAAACATCCACGGCTGCTTTCTGAACCCTTGGTATTCATCACGAGGTGTGCAAGATCTAGCAAGAGTGCTCTGCAGAGAACCAATGGTTCCCTAGGAAAGAAGAGGACAGAGGCTCAGGTCGCAAGAGCAACATGACTGGGCAGTAAAGGACAACAAGTAAGGAAAATGATTTGTCCCACAAGAGAGAAGGTGGCAGAGAATAAGAACATTCAGAAATAGACCCAAGACTAGATAATCAGTCCTGGAAACTTCTACACAATCTTCCAAAAGTCTCCCCCTACCCCCTCAAAAAAAAAAAAAAAAAAGCACTAGAAAATTAGGAAAGCCTTGAAAATGTTCTCAAGGGAGAAAATGATGCTAAAAGAAACCCAGATGTGGTGAATATAAAATGAATGGAATTTTGGATTCATTCCTACTGTCAGCCTCTCTTAGAATTGAGGCAAAGGCAATTGCAGACTTGGGAAGAAAGGCTTAACTTGACCAAATTAAAATGGCCTAAAGCCATGAGGAGACCATGGATAAAACAGAAACACACATCAGCTAGGGCAGAAGATAGGCCCTGAGCATTTACACAGTGACTGAAGGAAGTGGGGAGACAGCTAACATGATCACAGCCATGTGCTGAGAACTGCCTGATTGAGAAGGGGAGATTCTGGCTAGTCACATTTTCTACTTTAATGTTTACCACTTGTCCTTTATACAGATTACCAATTGTCAAAGAATTAGAAGGTCTGTTATAAAATAAAAATAACATTAACATACAAGCCTTGCTTAATCTTCTAAAACCACGGGGAGTTCATCAAAAGCACCAGCCGTCACTATGGTCTAAGGGTTGTGCAGAATCTGGTCAGTTATGATCCTGTCAAAGAGCTGGAGAAGAAGAAATACCTGGAAAGACTTAGAGGGCACAAGTAAGGAAATGACCATGCGCAGGCAGAAGAGGGACATTTTGTGGCCGCTCAAAGGCTGTCATATAGTCACAAGTATAAGCAGATAACGGCACTGGGAGAGGAGGGGAGATGCCACACTCATTTTGTCTGCAAACTCCACGAGAGTAAGGACCGTGCTTTGCCATTGCCCTGTCACCACCTCCAGGACACTACTGACTAGCACACGGGAGACACGCAAAAGTACTAGTGTTTTTTTTTTTTTTTTTTTTTGAAACAGGGTCTCACTCTAGCCAGACTGTCCTGGAACTTTCTACAAAGTCCCAGACTGGCCATGAATGCACAGCAATCACCCTACCTCTGCCTCCCAGCTCTTTTTTTTTTTTTTTTTTTTTTTGTCACAAGTATTTACTATGTTCCTACTTAATATACCCTTTTCCCATTCCTTCAAACATATTTCTTTTAAAAAACAATTTTTATTTATTTATTTGCAAGGAGAGACAGAGAGAAAGAGAGAGAGAGGCAGAGAGAGAATGGGTGTGCCAGGGCCTCTGAAAAGTCTAGATGCGTGTGTCACCCCATGCATCCAGCTCTACATAGGCACTGGGGAAACAAACCGGGGTCGTTAGGCTTTGCAGGCAAGTGCCTTAACCACTGGGCCATCTCTGCAGCCCCAAAATATCTCTTAAAGTAAGTATGAATACTCTGTCTTACACACCCTTTTTTCCTAATTGGGGGGATTCCCATCCCCTAATTTGGTCAAGTTAAGCCTTTCTTCCCAAGTCTGCAATTGCCTTTGCCTCAGTCTTGCTCAAATTTATTCACTTCCTCAAAAATCTTCCCACACTTCTTTTTGTTGCCCATTATCCTGCCTCCTTAAAAAAAATAAATAAATAAATAACCCTTTATTCTTTTCACCGTAGCACATTACTTAGGCCTCCAGTATAATTCCACATGTGTGTGTGTGTTTATAATTTGTCATTGGCTTTGAACTCACTCTACAGGCCAAGCATGCCCAGACCTCATGACCCTCCTGCGCGCCTTACAGGAGGGTCATGAGCAGCTGGGATTGCAAGTCTGCGCCACCAGCCCCAGCTAATTTCATTCCGTACTGAACAGTGCTTTAATAGTTATCTGCCTGACTCTTCCAAAGAGTTATAAGCTCCCTGAGGGCAAGGCTCTGATTTTAATTGCTCTTGCACTCCTATCATCACCATCTCCTTCTGCTTTTGAGACAGGGTCTCCAGAGTATCCCAGGCTGACTTGGAACTCATTATCTTCTTCCCTTAGATGCCCAGGTGCCAGCATTGCCACCATGCCCAGCATGAACCCCTACACAACATAACAGCAAATACTTAAAGGTCTGATGTTTCAGAAAGTAGAACTATATCTTGGTGTCTAATATACTAGATGCTCAAAAATGTTTCTTACAAGCCAGACGTGGTGGCGCATGCCTTTAATCTCAGCACTCGGGAAGCTGAGGTAGGAGGGCCGCCCTGAGACTACATAGTGAAATCCAGGTCAGCCTGAGCTAGAGTGAGATCCTACCTCAAAAAAATATATATATATTTCTTATAGCTGGGCATGGTGGCACATGCCTTTAATCCCAGCAGAGGTAGGAGGATCACCATGAGTTCAAGGCCACCCTGAGACTACATAGTGAGCTCCAGGTCAGCCTGAGCTAGAGTGAGATCCTGCCTCGAAAAAACAAAATAAAAATAAGAATGTTTCTCACATGAATGAACTGAAAGAAAGATAATTCCAACATAAATAGGTTGTCTCAAATCCCAGGGCTGGGAGGCATTTTGCCTTGAAGATAGAGCAATAGTCTCTTTCTCTTGGTTCTAAAGAGCCCTTGCCTGGGTGCTGTTCTCAGTGTTGAATAGTCTGGCACCAAAACTATAAAGATAAGTTTAAGGGTGTTCTGGCAGGAGTACTATAACTGACGTGGGCTGGGGGAGAACAGCATGAAAAAGAAGGAACTAGGGGCTCAAGCCAGACAGGTGGCCTAAGTGACGTGTGAAGCTAGACATGATAACCTTCTGCTCGCATGGGGAGAGTGTAAACACCTCGGAGGGGAGGACTTGTTTAGCCTGGCCCAACAAGCTCAGAGCAGGAGACAGGATGAAACCATGCAGGACGGTCAGAGTCTTGTGTCAGGAGAGCCAACCAGGAGAGACACCGCTCTCCTTGGACTGAGAAAACAATGCCACGCACGTCTCACAGATACCACCGTGTGTTCCTATCCATGACAACAGGCACGAAGGAGGCCTACAGAAAGATGGGTTACTAAAGCTAGAATAACTGAACCTCGGTGTGTGAAGCCTATCCTTGGAATAGAAAGTTCTTTTTCCATTACTCTAAATATAGCCCTATACTCAGTATTATTAAGGCAGTGTCCAAAACCCACTGATGCTGGCTGCTCTGGTAAGTGAAAGGCCCTCCAAAAGAAGACGAGGGAGGCAAAAACAGAGAAGAGGTCATAAAGCACAGCTAGACTGACCCCCACTCCATGTTTGGTAAAACGGGTAGACTCCCGTGTGTGTTCTCGTTCGCTGTTTCCCACTTTACCAGTAAGACCTCTCAAACTGGAGTTTGCTGAAAACAGGCTCACGTTTCATTTCCCAGACCACTCGAGTCTTTCTGGTAGGTTCTAGTGGGCTTCAGTAGTTCCTAGGACATTGACAGTGAGAGCTGTGGGTGACTGGATCCGGAAGACATGGTGCTGTGCTTGTGAGACCTGTAATGCGCTTGAGAGAAATAAAACACAAGCATGCAAAAACAAGAAACTAGATGCAGAGAAACATATGATGCATGCAGGAGAAAATAGGATAAATGACATAACTGCGGTGAAGAGTGAGGAAGGTAAGATGGGGTGGGCTTCCTGTCAGAGATGAACTTCCCAAAACAGGAAAAATAAAAATGGAATGGCTGGGAAATGAGTTGGTCGGTAAAGCCTCTGCCTCCAGAGGACCTACAGTCTATCAGCAGGACCCAGGTAAAGACGTCAGGTGTGCTAGTGTGCTCTTGTGACCTCATCACTGGGAAGGCAGAGACAGGAGGATCCCTGGGATCTCTTGGCAGCCAGTCTAGTCTAATTTGTGAACTCCAGGCCAATGAGTGATATGGTCTCCAAGAAAGGAAGAAAAATGGAGGGAGGGAGGGAGGGAAGGGAAGGGGGGAAGGGGGAAGGGGGGAAGGGGAAAGGATAACATTCCTGAGGAGCAACACACACATGTGCACACATACCTACGCATGTGCACCTGTGCCCACACAAAACACCAACAAGCGTGCACACACACACATATACATGCACACACACACACACATTTAAAAAAGCTGATATGCTGAAATAAATTAGGGTATATGCCATCAAAATTGCTCATTTGAGCCAGGCGTGGTGGCGCACGCCTTTAATCCCAGCACTCGGGAGGCAGAGGTAGAAGGATTGCCATGAGTTCGAGGCTACCCTGAGACTACACAGTGAATTCCAGGTCAGCCTGGGCTAGAGTGAGACCCTACCTCAAAAAAAAAAAAAAAAAACTGCTCATTTGATAAAGGAAAGTAAACAGAAACCAGGAAGCTTAATATGTGGAAGAGGGCTAGAGAGATGGCTCAGTGGTTCAACGTGCTTGCTTGCAAAGTCTGATGGCTTGGGTTCAATCCTCCAATGCCCACATAAAGCCCAGTGCACAAAGTGGTGCATACATCTGGAGTTCATGTTTACAGAGGCATGAGGCCTTGGTGTGCCAATACCCTGTGTGTGTGTGTGTGTGTGTGTGTGTGTGTGTAAAACATATTTTTTTAAAAAATAAATAAAGGTGGAAGAACTGGAATTCAAATCAAAGTGTCCTGACTTCAAACCCAGGGCAGATGACGGGATCAAATGTGCAGGAGTGAGAAATAGCCATGCCTGTGAGGAAGAGGGTTAAGTAGGCAGGCTTGGCTTGGCCAGAGGGGGCAATTCATAGGGCAATGAGAAATAAGAATTCTAAATAGGCTTAGTGGCTCCTTCTCGTCAGGAATACCCACTACACCTTAAACTAGCAACAGGGCCCTGCAGGACTCCTTCACTCCCCACATGCACGCTGCTTCGGCAATCTACTCTCTTGTCCTCCATCCTTGCTCCCAGCTGCTCACTGGGCCGAAGGGCCCAAGAAGCATCGCCGTCCACATAGGACAAAGCTAGCAGAAATCACCCCACTTATGAGCTAGTTCTGTTCACAGCTCCACCCTCCTCCTTTGCCCCCACCAACACTAAGGAAACCAGATGTACAAATGGTTAACAGAGGGGAAAAGAAATCCCACCCAGACCACTTGAAACGCGGCTAGTCTGGCTGGGCTTCCAGTCCGCTCAGCGAGTGCTCCGTGGCTGCTATTTATAGCCTCTGGGTGCCCAGCCCAGCTTCCAGGTCACTAATTGTGGCCCAACCCTGAGCCAACCCCACACCTCCTCCCCCTCCCTGCAACACAGGGAACAAGAAGCAAATCCAGCTTTGTCCAGCCAAGAAGAACAGCCAGGAGTGAGATCTGAATCCAAGACCTGGTGTTAAATGCCTTGTGAGAGGTATCAAAACTGTCTGGGGCTGGAGAGATGGCTTGGTGGCTAAGCGCTTGCCTGTGAAGCCCAAGGACCCTGGTTCGAGGCTCAATTCCCCAGGACCCATGTAAGCCAGATGCACAAGGGGGCGCATGCGTTGAGTTCATTTGCAGTGGCTGGAGGCCCTGGCGTGCCCATTCTCTACCTATCTGCCTCTTTCTCTCTCTGTCACGCTCAAAAAAAAAAAAAAAAAAAACTGTCTAGAAGGTCTGCCCTCATGCATCATATGTTGAGAGATGAGCTCTCTCCTCCTTCTATAGTGGGTTACTCTCCTGAATTCTCTAAGTTCATCCAAAGTTAAATCCTGATTTCAGTAGAGCCCATTACAACACTAGAGAGGGGAGATGTGGGCTTTGGCTAGCAAGGATACCAGCCAACAGTTAAGAAAAGAGTTTATCACTTTGAGTATGTGTCTAAGCACCCATGGATCTGTATTTTGGCCTCCTCTGGGTCTGTTGGATCATCCAGCCATTTATTTACATTACTGCTCTAGTTGTCCATAAGAAAAGTATCCATGAAGGCCAGGCGTGGTAGTGCACGCTTTAATCCCAGCACTTGGGAGGCAGCAGTAGGAGGATTGCTGTGAGTTCGAGGCTACCCTGAGACCACATAGTGAATTCCAGGTCAGCCTCCAATAGAGTGAAACCCTAACTCTAAAATCCAAAAAGAAAAAAAAAGAAAAAGAAAAAGAAAAAGAAAGAAAGAAAGAAAGAAAGAAAGAAAGAAAGAAAGAAAAAGAGAAAGAAAGAAAAGCATCCATCATGGATCCATGGAGCATCCAGTATACATGCTCAGAATTAAACTTACCAAAATTCTTAGCACGTACAGAATACATTTTAAACTCTCAGCACCCTTAGTTTCAGATAGGGACCCTGAATATGAGTCTTATGAGAGTGATGTGAACAATCCCTTCTGATTTCAAGATGCTACTGCTTGAGTAGATAGAATCATGATCATATCCCTGCCCCTGCTGTCCTAGAGATACATATTACTAAAAATGAGCAATGACCTTTTTCTTTGGCTATATGATGTTATCTTGAGTGCAGAAAAGTGGTTTTTTGTTTTTAAATAAAGCACAGTGGGCTGGAGAGATGGCTCAGCAGTTAAGGCATTTGCCTACAAAGCCTGATGGCCCAGGTTCAATTCCCCAGTACTCATGTAAAGCCAGATGCACAAAGTGGTGCATGCATCTGGCATTCATTTGCACTGGCTAGAGGCCCTGGCATGCCTATTCTCTCTTCTCTCTCTCTTTCTGCCTACAAATAATTAATTAAATAAATGAATATTTTAAATAAAACACAAGAGAAAAGGCAAAAGGCCTGGCTCAAGTGCTTTCTCTGTTAATTCTGTGCCTGGGTTGCAGTGGACAGCCACCAATGGGCCACATTCTCTACCGTGAATTCCCATCCCAATTAAGTCTGACAGTTGACGATTATGCTCCTCCTCAGAACAAAGGACTATGACTAGAGACAAAGGAGGCTTGCAGTAACAGTGAGATGTCCCCTTCCTTTCCATGTCCTGTCACCCAAACTGTGGTTTCCATTCTTCCCAGACAGTGCAATGAGCTCCCAGCCCTCTGTGCCCTTGACCATCCTCCCAGGCGTCTTCTCATCTGGGGGTTCATTTTGGCCATTGGATCATATACCATAGATTCTGGTTATTCTGGAGCCAGAACCAGCATGTTGTTGTGCTATCTCATCATCACCCACAAATACCAACTCCCAGCCCCAAATGGTCCCAAATCTTTCCTCCCAAGACCACAAGGGGAAAAAAAAAGTTTCCAAATTAAAAAACTAAAACTGGCAACAAAGGTGCCCCATGGCAGTAACCTTTAAAACTGGCCATTAAAGTTTATAAGTCAGACGGGCACCAACGTGAACGATCAAGAAGAGGAAAAACAGCCCCCTCCCTTGGGCACCCAGAGCCACAACCTTCCCCCTAAAGCCACAGAGCTGATGTCACAAGAAGCACTCGCAGTAGTCAAGGGCTCTCTGTGTCACAACTACAACCACTCACAATGGAGGCGGCCTTCAGTGTCTGACTGCAAAGAAAGGATAGGGGAGGGGCAAGGAGGTGCAGACTGGGGCTTAAATGACGTAGGAAAAGGAAAGGGGAAAATCAAATGTGCCCTTCGCAGGACAACTACCTGGGATTCACAGGCCAAGAGGACACATGCCCTGTCAGATTTGCAGGACTGCCGATCTTGACTTTTTTTTTTTTTTTTTTTTTCTGGTTTTTGGTTTTTCGAGGTAGGGGTCTCACTTTAGCTCAGGCTGACCTGGAATTCACTATGTAGTTTCAGGGTGGCCTCGAACTCACGGTGGCGATCCTCCTACCTCTGCCTCACGAGTGCTGGGATTAAAGGTGTGCGCCACCACGCCCAGCCAGATCGTGACTTTTTAAAATCTACCTCATACACAAGAAGCACAGGCCAGATTTCTACCAGCAGCTAGGTGGTTCATTATGTAGCAATTCTTACCCATCCCGAGTCAAGGGAGCACACACCAGGATTATTTTGGAAAAGCCATGAGTAGCTTAGAGAGGCCTCCAATCACTGGGCGTGGGGGCGCATGCCTTTAATACGAGCTCACAGAAGGCAGGTCTCCCCTGTAGGGTATGTACCCCCTAGGAAGATTTGAATTTAGGGAGCCTACTTCTTCCCTCCCTTCCTTCCATGTATTTAGCAAATACATTGCAAGAGCTTATGTGTGCCAGCATTGTTCTAGAGGCACTGAGGGGACAGGTATGGACATCAAGATCCCTCCCTGCCCTCACTGAGAATCCAGGCCCACTGTGTGGAGGAAACACACACACACACACACACACACACACACACACACACAGACACACACACACGAAACTTAAAAAACAAAATTAAAAAAAAAAAAAACACCATCTAGGGGCTGGAGAGATGGCTTAGCAATTAAGGCGCTTGCCTGCGAAGCCTAAGGACCCAGGTTTGATTCTCCAGGTCCCACGTAAGCCAGATGCACATGGTGGTGCATGCATCTGGAGTTCATTTGCAGTGGCTAGAGGCCCTGGCATGCCCATTCTCTCTCTCTCTCTCTCTCTCTCTCTCTCTCTCTCTCTCCTTCTCTCTGTCTCTAATAAATAAATAAATAATCAGAAAAAAACACCATCTACGAATATGAGTCATGATAAATGCTAAGTGAAAACCAGAGTGGGGTAGAAAGTGTCGGAGGGAGCATGGCGTATTCCGGAGGCTCAGATAGGAAAACTGTAAGTTCAAGGCCACCCAAGGTTACTTAGGGAGACTCTGTCTCAAGCAAATAGCAAAAGTAAACAATACTAGTGGGAGTGGGGGTGAAGGTGAGGCTTAAACCGCAGATAAGGTGGTCAGAACATCCTCCATGAGAAAGCAGCATTTGATTTGTTTTAAGCATTTATTTTATCTATTTGAGAGAAAGAGGTAGAAAGAGAGAGAGAGGGAGGCAGAGAATGGACACTCCAGGGCTTTCAGCCACTGCAAACAAACTCCAGACACATGTGCCACCTTATGCACCTGGCTTACGTGGGTCCTGGGGAATTGAACCTGGGTCCTTTGGCTTTGCAGGCAAGTACCTTAACCACTAACCCAACTCTCCAGCCTGAAAGTAGCATTTGAAAAAAAAAAAAAAAAAAAAAAAGAGCTGAAGCAAGAGAAAGAATGAGCCACACAGATTCTGAGGAGAGAATGCTCAGCAGAGGCAAGAGCAAGTATGAAGGTCCAAAGGTGGGGCACATGTCCAGTGTCACTAGACGCAGCGGGATAAGGAGGTGGCCACTGTGCTGAGCCCACATGCCATTGGTCACCACAGAGCTCCTCCTCTGTCTCGGATCCTATGGCTCTGAGTAGTTTGGGCTGCCTGCCTGTTGGACTAAACCCTCCAGGCCAGACCTGCCAAAAAGCAGAACCAACCTAAACAGCTTGGTGGAAAGTGACATGGATAGGTAAGGTGAGCTTAATATGAAGCTGTTTTCTCAATTTATATAGCTCAAATGTCCTATAAATAAAATCTCATCCATTCTTACAACTTCTTGGTAAGGACCAGAAATCATATTCCTTACCTGAGGACCAACGAGAAGAGAGGGAATTGTTTTTAGAATGATTTAAAGCTAACACTAGAATAGGCAAGTTTGCTCATGGCCCAGTTCAGCGGTTTATTATTCATAACAAAATATTAAAAGCTGTAAGGAGCAGCTTCTAAAATTAGAAGTCAGGGTTCCTAAATAAAGGGTTAACACTCCTTAGAAAGCAAAATGGGGAGGGGGGGGGATGGTGTAGCTTCTGAAAGAGGGAAACCGTTCTCTCAAGTCCTGCATTCTGTAACTTCTCATGTAAGGGAACGAGATGGTGATGACATTAGGACCACTGAAGACTAAACATTGTCCTCTGTACCCTAGAAAAAAAATCTAGTCACCCCACCCCCACTGCCACCCATGTTAGGCCCCTGCCCTTTATCTAGCTCTTTTCAATCTCAAATGTCTTTGGGGAGATAGAGGACACCCAGGTGATGGGGCTGCAGGCTTGGAAGACCGATTAAGTCTGCAGACATACACAGATGCATGCATGCATGCACGTGTGCCCAGACATGCAGTCACTGGAGAAAAAGGAGAAAGGGGAGCACACACAACACAACACAGCAGGGCAGCTGCAGAAAACAACTACTTGTTAAGTTAAAATTAAACTCTGCACAAATATTGACCTTTGGAGGGGACAGAAACCGGTCCCATATTTACCAGCTTTATAAATGGGACTGACCACAGCTGCCCCACGCGCTTGGCCAGCACGATGGCAGGATGGGGCGAGGCCACACTTTGGGGGGTGGGGGTGAATGAGAGGGGCAGAAGACATTTTAAATGCTCTCTAAAGTGTTCTTAGTATTGGTAGGTCAAAGTTCCCAAAAGCCTTACAAGTAGAATTTCTAGGAAAGTCAATAAGACAGTCTTTAAAAGTTGGGGGTCAGAGAAATGGGAATAGGGAAGAAAGGGGTCACATCAAAAAAAAAAGTGCTAAGAAGAATGAGTAGCAGCCGGGCGTGGTGGCGCACGCCTTCAATCCCCGCAGTTGGGAGGCAGAGGTAGGAGGATCGCTGTGAGTTCAAGACCATCCTAAGAATACATACTGAATTCCAGGTCAGCCTGAACTAGAATGAGACCCTACCTTGGAAAAAAAAAAAAAAATGAGTAGCAAAACAAAGATTGAAAGGGAATGGAAAGGACTCTGGGGAGCTTATCCTTTTGAACCCTGATCCTTGGTCAAACCAAGAGTCATAAGGTAGAAGACCAGGTGACCAATTTAAGTAACCTAACAGAACAATCTGAACTGACCTGGTTTGAATCTTGGCTCTGCTGCTTACTGGCTATGTAACCTGAGGAAACTCAAAGACCTCCAGTTTCCTTATCTATTAAATAAGGATATCAATACAAACACTTCCCTAATTCACAAAAAAAAAAAAAAAACAGAGCCAAGGAAGACAGCACGAGTTAGTAACTGTGCCTTGCCAACCACAATGATCATATAGACAGAACCGTGTATTAATTCTGTCCCAGCTAAGTGTGCGTCTCCATATTCCAAACTGGCCAACAAGCTAGAATCTCCCTAGAGCAGTCAGGGGCTGGAGGAAAGAGCTTGAGATTGCAGTGAACATGTTAAAAGCCTCCTAAAAACTACTCCTTGATCCTTCCCATGCGGAGGGACAAGGAGGAGGTCAGTCTGCTGGACTGCACCCCTGCGCGTGCACACACACACATACACACACACACACACACACAGCAAGACAGCCAGACACAAGGAGGAGAAAGGACTTATCCATCCTACTTCCCTGAAAGCTGAACTCAGGTTCACCTAAGGTTTTTCAGGAACAAACATCACAGATGCTGAGAAAGTTAATTCTGTTCTTAACCTCTGCTGCTTTGCTTTCTCGTATGTGGCCCTTTGAGCTCATGACTCTAGGATGCATAACAATAGGGATAAACGTCTGCTACCATGGTGCTAAAGCACAACACACACACACACACACACACACACACACACACGCCTCCTCCCGCCCTACAGTTTACACCTAAAATATTCCCCAAAGGCTCATGTGTTAAAATCTTGGTCCCCAATGCAGTGATGATCAGAGATGAGATTTGGAGAGGAATTAACAGGATCATGAGGGCACTCATGTTATCAATGGATTAGTCCATTGACGGATTCATAACTCGATGTGGTTATTGGGAGGTGATAGAAACTTAGGAGGTGCAACTTAGTTGAAGGAAGTGGGTCCTTGGAGGCATGCCGTTGGGGACCATATCATATCCCCAAATGCCACTCCCTCTACTCCTTCTTCCTGGCCACTATGAGGTGAACAGCTTTTCAGATCACATGTTCCCTGCCCTGATGTTATAGCTCAGAAAAATAGTACCAAGTGACCATGGACTGACTGAAACCCTGAGCCCAGATAACCTGTGTTCTGTGAAGTTGATTTTCTCACGTATGTGTCACAGCAATGGATGTCTAACTAACATACCTATTGTACCACAGAGAACCAAAATTCTGAAAGTATCTCAAATAAAAATACATGGGCTGGAGAGATGGCTTAGCAGTTAAACACTTGCCTGTGAAGCCTAAGGACCCCAGTTGGAGGCTCAATTCCCCAGGACCCACGTAAACCAGATGTACAAGGCGGTGCATGCATCTGGAGTTCGTTTGCAGTGGCTGGAGACCCTGACGCACCCATTTTCTCTCTCTCTCTCTCTCTCTCTCTCTCTCTCTGCCTCTTTCTCTCTCTGTCACTCTCAAATAAATAAATAAAAACAAACAAAAAAAAATAAAAAAAAACATAAACAGATTTTGCCAAAATTAGTCGCCTGCTTTCACAGAATGCTATTGTGCCTGTATGTTGTACACTGATTGTGTTTATATCTTAACAGCACAGGGTAGACACAGCTCTCATTTGTGCACATGGAAAAGGTGGTGACTAAGTTAAAGCCCTTGACCTCCTCGGTGCTAAGCAAACCAGCCCCTGTATCTTGTTACTCTGCTTGGCTCCTTCAATGTTTTACCTTAATATATCACAGTTTATATTGTTGAACGTGTGTCATAAAACATAAACAATGTACAGCAGAACCATGTCAGCAATTCAGGAAGAATCCTAACGCTGCAGTCTCTGTGGTCACAAGACAGGAAGATGTTTTGCATTTGCTGTACCAAATACGTGCTGACGCACAGACTCAAAGCCAATTAGGGAGGGAGAGATGGACAGGGATGGACACAGGCAGAAAATGGGGAAATTATGCTCCAGGCAGAGGTGTGGCTTCTTTGGATTCTGAACTTATATTAAAAATACAGGAGAACTTAAGGGGATGGTATTGTATACATGTAAGTAGAAGAACAGATTACTGGGGGTGGAAAGGTTTAAGTGAGGTCAGGGGAAGAGATTGAGTAAAAGAAGGGCAGGGGGAGGGTTAATCAAAATCCAAGAGGGTATGAATAAATCATATGGAAACTTTTTTGGACAATGGTACACCCAGAAGCCACAGATTGTTACTAGAAAATTTTCAGTGCCAGGGATGGGATACCTTCCAGTGAGTTGTTGGCCAAGAAGGTCACTGATGCCCCCAAACATTACAGGCCATTGACGAGGCTCTTGGTCTCCCACCAGGAATAAATGGTAAGACCCTATTGCTGAGGACTCCACATACTTGGGCTGCAAGGCCACTGAGAAATCCTGCTGGAACTGAGCTGATAACCTCCTCCATGTAGACCAGCTGACAGAAAGCTGGAAAAAGCTACATTGTATGCAACACCATGGGAGAGACAGAAGTCATCAGTGGAGAAAAACAATAGTGGACACTGCAAGCCTTATATTTGGCCAGCCAGACAAAATGAGCCAATGGGTGCAATAGTGGCACATCTGTTATGGGGAAAACCAACTGCCCTCTAATTGGACTGGAGGCCTGCTCTATGGGAGGGAATATGGTGCACGCCTTTTAATCCCAGCACTCGGGAGGCAGAGGTAGGAGGGTCGCCATGAGTTTGAGGCCACCCTGAGACTACATAGTGAATTCCAGGTCAGCCTGTGCTAGAGCAAGACCCTACCTCAAAAAATCAAAATTGAAAAAAAAATCTATGATAGGGGAGGTCATGAGCCTTAGGGGTGTAAAGCCTGCTGATGCCTGGCTAAATGCATATATTATGCTCACCACACTGTCTGGTAAGTACTTCTCTTAATGTCATACCCATACATTAATGCTACTCTCACTTTTGGTTAAAGAAGTTTCTCTTTTCAGATGTCAGCGACCTTGGGATGACTCACAAGGCACCATAGTCCTGAGAAAAAGTGACAGAGCAGTGTTCAGCACTGAAATGTTTCTATCACACCTTCCAAGGCTCAGGGTCCACTGCAGAAGAGGTGGTGGAAAGAATGTAAGAGCCAAAGGAAAGGTAGGACTCCTTATAACACACTCCTCCAAACACTAAATGGCCTGATATCCATGACCTCATAGTGCCTGACACTACCTACACATGACCATCATAATAGGAGGAAAAGATGATGACATCAAAATAAATGAGAGATGGATTGAGAGGGGGAGGGGATATGATGGAGAGTGGAGTTGCAAAGGAGAAAGAGGGTGGGAGGGAGGGAATTACCATGGTTTGTTGTCTATAATTATGGAAGTTGTCAATAAAAAAAACTTAAAAAAATAAATAAAATCAGGTCAACCAAGAAAAAAAATAGTAACAGAGGAGTGCTCAGCATTGAAACATCTCTATCACACCTTCCAAGGCTCAGGGTCCATTGTAGAAGAGGTGGCAGAAAGAATGTAAGAGCCAAAGGAAGGGTAGGACTCCTTACAATGCACTCTTCCAGACACAAAATGACCTTCGGATATTCATGACTTCATAGTGTCTAGCACTACCTACACAAGATCATCATAATAGGAGGAAAAGATTATGTTATCAAAATAAAAGTGAGACTGATTGAGCGGGGGAGGGGATATGATGGAGAGTGGAGTTATGAAGGGGAAAGTGGGGGAGGGAGGGAATTATCATGGTTTATTGTCTATAATTATGGAAGTTGTCAATAACAAAAAGTAAAATAAGGGCTGGAGAGATAGCTTAGTGGTTAAGGCGCTGGCCTGCAAAGCTTAAAGACCCATCTCTCTCCAAATCCCACGTTAGCCAGACACACAAAGGTGAAGCAAGTGCAAGTTCGCATATGCCCACCAGGTGGTGCAAGCGACTGGAGTTCTATTGTAGTAGCTGAGGTCCAGGTGCATCAATTCTCTCTCTCTCTCTCTCTCTCTCTCTCTCTGAAATACAAATTAAAAAAATAAAAAATAAATTTAAAAACAAATACAGCCAAGCTGGATATGGTGGTACACGCCTATAATCCCAGCACTTGGGAGGCAGAGGTAGGAGGATCACTGAGTTTGAGGCCATTCTGAGACTATGTAGTGAATTCCAGGTCAGCCGGGGTAATAGTGAGACCCTACCTCAAAAAAAAAAAACAAAAAAAAAAGCAAAGAGCTGAGACAGTTTAACAGTTAAAGGCACTTGTTTGCAAAGCCTGTCAGCCTGAGTTCAATTTTCCGGGATCTATATAAAGCCAGACACACAATGTGATGCATGCATCTGGAGCTCGTTTGCAGCAGGAAGAGGCCCTGGCACACCTATACCATCTCTTTCTCTCAAATAAACAAATACTACAGTTATTGGTCACCATCTTTATGGCTTTGTCCTTCCATGAGTTCTAGATAAGTGGTAAGCCCCAAGAATCATCTACTCAGAGCTTCTAGAGCCTCACCATAGAAAACAGCCCTTTCCTCACTCCACTCCCATCTTTCTCATGGGCAAATGGCTTCCCTTGGTACATCTTAGTTCTCTCTTCCATAAACTGTGGAGTAGAGTTAGCTGACCTTCCTTGTATGAACCTAAGATTTCTTGTCAATCCTATCAGGCAATAGCCAGAACTATCAGTTTCAAGGTATTCCATTCTATAAAAAAGGGGGGCGCTGGAGGGATGGCTTAGCGGTTAAGGTGTTTGCCTGCAAAGCCAAAGGACCCAGGTTTGATTCCCCAGGACCCATGTTAGCCAGATGCTCAAGGTGGCACATACTTCTGGAGTTCCTTTGAGGTAGCTGGAGGCCCAACACACCCATTCTTTCTCTCTCTCTCCCTCTCCCTCTCTCTCTCTCTCTCTCTCTCTCTCTTTCTCCCCCTCTTCCTCCCTGTCAAATAAATAGATAAATAAGAAGCTGGGCGTAGTGGCACACGCCTTTAATCCCAGCACTCGGGAAGCAGAGGTAGGAGGATCCCCATGAGTTCAAGGCCACCCTGAGACTACATAGTGAATTCCAGATCAGCCTGAGCTAGAGTGAAATCCTACCTCAAATAATAGTAATAATAACAATTAAAAAACAAGAGGGAAAAAGAAGATTCACCACAATTATGAATGTCACCCATTTAGTACCCAGCACACAGAAGTGCAGCTCCCAGATGAAGCTCTGAACAGAACTTGGTTTACTCCTCCTCAGGTTCCTCCTCCCGCAAGATTCTTATCCCAAACGCCAGTGGCTCTAACTAAAACAGTGGAGCCAGGGCTAAAACAAGCATCATAAAAGGCAAAGCATATTTAAGGGAGAACTCAGGGCTTTGCAGAAGCTAAGCAAATCTCTGAAAAGAACAAAAACGCCCACAATGGGACAAAGTGATTATCAGCCAGCAAATAGATGTGACATGTCATTTGCCTCTGAGAAGTCTCTTGCCTCTACTCACAGCTCCACCTGTGAGACCCTCTAGGTCTCTCCCACACTAAATACAGGCCATCTAAGTTCAACACAGTTTTGCAAACTGCTACCCCACGTAGGATTTCTAGTTGAACAGTATTTGTTTCAATGGTCTGCTTTCTCTTGACCAAGCTAATAGGTTGGTCTCTCTGAGGAGTCTAAGCAAATCATATATTAGTAATTATTCCTATTTAGAATGTCTTGCCAAAAATAAAAAGTAAAAAATTTTAAAGGTGCATCTAAGCCAGATGTGGTAGCATACACTTTAATCCCAGCCCTCGGGAGGCAGAGGGCAGAGATAGGAGGATCACTGTGAGCTCAAGGCCAGCCTGGAACTACAGAGTGAGTTCCAGGTTAGCCTGGGCTAGAGTGAGACCCTACCTCAAAAAAAAAAAAAAAAAAAAAAGAGCTGGGTGTGGTGGCACACATCTTTAATCCCAGGACTCAGGAGGCAGAGATAGGAGGATTGCCGAGAGTTCGAGGCCACCCTGAGAATACAGAGTGAATTCCAGGTCAGCCTGAGCTAGAGTGAGACCCTACCTCGAAAAAAAAAAAAGAAAGAAAGAAATTGGGATATCATGGTCTAAGCAAGCAAATTGTCATTCCTGGGAACTTTGCTCTCTCTCGTTTTTAAATATATATTTTTTTATTTATTTGAGAGAGAGAGAATGGACACACCACGGCCGCCAGCCACTGCAAACGAACTCCAGACGTATGTGCTTCGCCCTGGAGAGTCTAACTGGGGTCCTTTGACTTTGCAGGCAAATGCCTTAACTGCTAAGCCATCTCTCCAGCCCTCATTCCTGGGAACTTCTGAACAAATGAATCCTTTAACATTGAAGATGATAGCACCATGCTTACACAGGTATGAGAAACAGACATGGAGCTGGGCGTGGTGGCACATGCTTTTAATCCCAACACTTGGGAGGCAGAGGTAGGAGTATTGCCATGAGTTCAAAGCCACCCTGAGACTACATAGTGAATTCCGGGTCAGCCTGGGCTAGCGGGAGACCCTATCTCAAAAAAAAAAAAAAAAAAAAAGACATGGAAGCCAAGGTTCCAGGAAAATGCATGTATGTGGCCCTAACAATAAAGACAGGAAGGAGGCCCTTACATGGAAACTGGGTAATTGAGTCAGAGTGGCAAAAAAAAAAAAAAAAAGACTCCCAGACCCAGTGGACAGACACGTCCACACACAAACTCCTAGACATTACAGAAGCTCCTAACTGCATAAGAACTATGCATGCAATCCAGAAACAACTGAATTTCAAGTGTCCTGGGAAGCACCCCTGCGCCATGGTCTTTGAAGCCCTTACAGGAGCAAACAAGGAAACGCTGCTACCGGGTACCAAGGAGGACTGCCGACTTAGCAGCCCTAGGAAACAGAGTCTTATTCAGGCCCAGGGAGAACGCTGTTAAAACATACAAAACTCCTTTGACTAATGTGAGAGGGGGAAAGAGCCTCTATAATTAACAGAAACTGTCACAGGCATTGGGGGCCTCCGACGTGTTCAATGCAAACCACTTGAAAAGACCCCGGGTCTTCTAGGAGAAGGCTGGGGTTTGTGAGTGGGGCCCCAACAGGCTGGGGGACAGCTTTTCCAAAAGCATCCTGCCATATTTAAAAAGAAGAAGGAGAGAAAGGGAGGCAGGGTGTGGGGAAGAAAAAAACCCCAAACCTCAACTTAATGTTTTTCCACCACTGAAACTAAAAAGCAAAAAAAAAAAAAAAAAAAAGAAAGAAAGAAAAAGAAAAAACTCCAAATGCAACCAGTTTCCAATTAGGGCCTAATTAGAAAGAAAAGTGGCGTTCTCTGACAGATCTGGAGGGGAAGAAATGCAGTCAATGTCTTTCCTTTGGGCTGACCCATCCACTGGAAAGCTGTGATGATTACAGGGACATTTTATGGTGAGAGATACGGAGGAGAAGGGAGGAGCAGAAAAAGGCGGGCCTGGGGCTGGCTGAGCACGCAAGTCAAGGGCCAGAGCAGATAGTCAAAAACATGTACTGATCAGACACCACTGGCCACTCATTACACGGAGGGCAGCAAGGAGGAATAAGACGAGATCGGGCGCGTTCAGGGTGGTATGGCCGTAGACAGCAAGGAGGAATAAGGATCATGGCAGATATCACTTTAACCCGGAGAGGCTTAAAAACACTGTCCTGCTTAGAACTAACCACTATACCCATCTGCACAAGTCTCCAGGGAAAATTTAACTGCCACTTCTTTGTTCGCACAAATCCACGCCAACTCACACGGCCTCACAGCATTTCTCCCAACTCCCTATTCATTTCCGTGGATGACCCGCAGAGACCTCCTGGGGAAAATATTCTACACCAACAGATATTCCTGAATTAAGAGAGAGAGATTTGGGCTGGAGAGATGGCTGAGTGGTTAAGGCATTTGCCTGTGAAGCCTAAAGACCTAGGTTGGATTTCCCAGGACCCACGTTAGCCAGATGCACAAGGGGGCGCACGCGTCTGGAGTTCGTTTGCAGTGGCTGGAGGGCCTGGTGCACCCATTCCCTCTCTCTCAAGAAAAGAGAAAGAGAGAGAGAGGGATTTGTCCCAGCCCTCAAAAGAAGCCAATTCAAGCCTACGCCCTCAAGCAAGCTGACATATCACATCAAGATGAATCTGGAGTGGCTAGAAGGGCATTTTCTATCCTCTTTATGATCCCAAGGGATTGGAGTGAATTTTCAATAGGAAAATCCTAATATATAAACACACAGACACAGGAACTAGGGGTGAGGGGTCTTCTTTATGTGGTATAAGAGGGAAGGAATCAGCTGGTTCCATTCAAATTAAAAAAAAAAAAAAAGCAGTTTGATTAGTACAGGCATGGAATACTTTCTTCCCCTTGCTCTGGGGTACACTCTCCCTTGTTAATTGAGTTCAGGTAACTTGGAGGAGGGACAGGAAGGGCTAGGGCAAACATGTCACAGCCTGCAGTGAATAGGCCCAACAGAAAGAAGAGGCAGAGAACAGAGCGAAGGGGAAAGGAAAAGAGGAGAGGCCTCTCTTCCCATCCCACAACCTGGGCTCCATCCAACACAAAGTTAATTCCTAACCTCGGCCTCACCACCCTGCCCACTGCTTACATGATTAATTCCCCTATCTGCCTGCATTGCCTTTATAAGCCTCCCAGCCCTACACACCATTATAAAAGCTGTCTGTGCTGCTCGCTCGACCTGGTCTGGCCAGGGCTTCTGCCACAGTAACCCTTCCCCACCCTTTCATTTTACAAGCCTTCCGCCATCTGAAATCCCACGAAAGAACAGTAAGCATCGGAGAGGAAAGAAAATACCCAGCCAGGCTACTCTGGATAGCAGAGTCACAAACGGACTGAAGTCCCTAAGCCAGTGAAGACCTCTCTCTCTAGTCAGCAGTAGTGAGCTGCCTTCTTACCTGGGCTCAGCCGGACTGTCTGTCGCAAAGAGATACACACAGAGATGTGCCAATCTTCTGTGGAGCAAAGCCAAGCACTCTGGGAATTCCCAGGCTCAAAGAATCAGTCAGAATGTCAGGAAAGCTCACAGGTAAACACAGGTGCCAGGTTCAGAGAACCATGTGGAAACGTGAAATGTCAAATAGCGGAAAGAGGCTAAACATGATTCAGACCACAGACTAGAATCAGCGCTGCCATTTGCCTACGGGCTCCATAAGAAGACAGCGTGGGGCAGCGGAAAGAGCTCTGGCTCGGGGTCTGGCTAAACGGAGCTGGAAGTCGGCCGCGTCGTTTACTCATTAGCTGTGTGACCCTGGTAACTTACGTCCTCTGAAATCTCGGCTTTGCTCTCTGTGCTATGGGAAGATACCGATTCATAAAAAGCTGGGGACGGCTGTTTAACAGTAAGCTTCAGAGCCAGAGTGCCTGGCCTGCAATACATACACAACATGGCAGCCGGCCACTGTGGTGACTTGGGATGGAGTGGCAAAAGTTGGGGGGGGGGGTGAGGTGGCAGATTCTATTCATTCCCCCATGCAAATTTAGACTTTTTAACAGTTTTCTTCGTTATTCTATGCAAACTTTCCCTCTCGAAGCCAGACTCCACTGCTTGATCTGGCTCAAGAATGAGCCAAAGGGAATTTCCTAAGAGTATTTATTCTCTCTTCCCGTGTGTGTGTGTGTGTGTGTGTGTGTGTGTGTGTGTGTGTGTGTGTGTGTGTGTTTGAGACAGGATCTCACTGTGTAGCCCATGCTGATCTAGAACTCATTATATAAGCTTAGGCTGGCCTTGAACTCACAACAATCCTCCTGCCTCTTCCTCAGCCATCCAAGCACAAGAATTACAGGTGGGAGCTTTCCCTACTGTCGCAAGTAACGTGTTCCCTTTATCACTTGGAACTCATAAAACCTACGACTGCTCCTGCACCACGTCACCAGGCCCCAGTGGCTCCCCTAGCCTCGGCACAGAAAGACATTCTTTCTCATCAAAGGCCTCCAGGAGAACCTGCCAGCACCCACTGGATTCTGCTCTTTCTCGAAAATGCCCTGTTACCACAGAGCCTAAGCCAGAAGTCGGGGGGTCAGCTTAGCAGAGGACGGACCCAGGGGACTTCTCCGCAAGCCTCTGGGACTCCAAACACTGCCAGGGAGGCTGAGCGCTCCCTTGGGCTCTGCTGCTCGCTGGGGGTGAGCAGCCAGGAGATGGCGATGGAGGCGGAGGGCAGGAGGGCCCGGGAGGGCAGGAGAAGAAGAGAGCTTTGATTCAGAGGACCAGACTGAGTCCGCTGCAGGCCGGGCTCCGCTGAGGTTTCTCGGGTGAAACAGGCCTCTGTGGTGGCTGTGTCTGTAAAGCGGGTGGAAATGCCCATAAAGCCATATCAAACCCTGTGCAGGGAAGGACAGGGATATATATAGAACCAGGAACCAAAGGGGCCACAGGGAATTCAGGCGGCCAGCTCCGCCCAGCCCTTAAACCCGCCTCAGGGAAGGGGGAGGCCCAAGAAACAAGCTCCAGGAATGAAGGTTGGAGACAGCCCGGCGGGTTTGCCAAGGGAGTGGGGAAATTAGGGGCGTCGTCGGGGGACAATGCTAGAAGGGAGCTAACAACTAGGCTGTGGAATCAATCGGGGTTGGGCGGAGCCTGGGCCTGAGCCACCTCGGAGATGCTAAGAAGCCCTTCTGGGGAGTTTCAGCAGACCCTGGGGTGGCTGTAACAGTCCGCCCGGGTGTCTCGCAGCTGTGCCAGCTCTGCGTCCTTGTCGGAGCCTCCAGTCCATCTGCTGTCCTAGTCCCCCGTCCTCTCCCCACGAGCACCTCCTCTTTAAGTCAGCCCAGGGGTCGGTACACATCATTTCTCAACCCCTGCACCCCAGGCCCAACATCCCAGAGAAACAGGAGCTGGGGATAGGTGAAAAAAAAAAATCTAGTCAGGTGTGTGGCGCATGCTTTTAATCCCAGCACTTGGGAGACCGAGGCAAGAGGATCTGTGAGTTCAAGGCCATCCTGAGACTACATAGTGAACTCCAGGTCAGCCTGGGCTATCAGAGACCTTACCTCAAAACACTAAAATAAACATAAAAATAAGAGCTCCATCCTTTAAAAAGAATTAAAAAAAAAACAAAGTAAATATTTCAAGATGGAAAACTGTCAAATAGAAATAAGCCACACACGTCTGTCCAACACCTGAGAGGCTGAGGCAGGAGGATCGCTATGAATTTAAGACAAGCCTGGGGTATATAAGTATGAGGACAGTCTGGGCTACAGACCTGGTCTAAAGAAAACAAACAACATGAGACAGAGATGAGGGTGGACTCACCTACTGAGCTCTATGTGAGACCCAGCAGAGCTAAACCCTCTGCACCACAAGTAGAACAAAGCACAAAGTCAAATTCATGAAAATAATAATAATAATAAAACAGCTCCTATAATGAGGCCAGAGCCTCCAAAACCACTGCAGCTGGTAGATTAAGGCCTAAAGCAGACAGTCACACCAGGGACAAAAAGTGACCAAGATCATCTTCTGCTCCGATTTCCTGGGATCCCTCTCCCACCAATCTTCTTGCCAAAGTACAGTGTCAAGGTACAGAGCCTGGGTGATGCGGGAGATTAAAAAAAAAAAACACCAAGCCACAAAACATTCTTATCTGAACCACAGTCAGGGTGACCAATGCCTGCTCCCCCAGTCTCAATTCAAGAGACTGCCTCCTTCTCAATCTTTTTTGTCAAAGCCAGCCCAAGTATGCCAAATGTTTTGGCGCCACCTGGTGTCCTTTTCTGACAGCTGGGTGGACTAGACCCTTAAACAGGATGGATCTGAAGTTAACCTTTAATTCATCATAAATGCTAAAGGAACAAAGTCCAAGAGAACAGAAACCATCATTTCTAGACAGAGGATGTAGCATAGTTGTAGAGTGTTTGCTTACTTTCTACAAAGGGGAGATCCCTGGAGTGTTCTACTCCTGTTTCCTTCGTCTTGTATCTTGGGAGTTTCTACTAGACAGAACCTTTCTATTGCTTTTTTTTTTTTTTTTTTTTTTTTTTTGGTTTTTCCAGGTAATGTATTGCTCTGGTCCAGGCTGACTTGGAATTCACTATGTAGTCTCAGGGTGGCCTTGAACTCATGGCGATACTCCTACCTCTGCCTCCCAAATCCTGGGATTAAAAGCGTGTGCCACCACGCCTGACTTGCTTTTTTTTTTTTTTTTTTTGAGAAGAGAGAGAAAGAGAATGGGCATGCTCGGGCCTTCAGAAACTGCAAACGAACACCACATGCATGCCCCTCTTGTGCACATGTGCAACATTGTGTGCTTGCATCACTGTGCATCTGGCTTACATGGGACCTGGAGATTCAAACATCAATTCTTGGGCTTTGAAGGCAAGTGCCTAAACTGCTAAACCATCTCTCCAGCCCTTCACTGCATTTTTTTCTCAATTTTTATTAACATTTTCCATGATTATAAAAAATATCCCATGGTAATACTCTCCCTCCCCCCCCCCACTTTCCCCTTTGAAATTCCATTCTCCATCATATCCCCTCCCCATCTCAATCAGTCTCTCTTTTATGTTGATGTCATGATCTTTTCCTCCTCTTATGATGGTCTTGTGTAGGTAGTGTCAGGCACTATGAGGTCATGGATATCCAGACTTCATTGCATTTTTATTTGCAGTGTTAAAGCCATTAGTCTGAATGTGAAGTTACCTCTCCAAAAGTCTTGTGGATTTGGGAACAGTGAATTTTTCTTTCTTTCTTTCCTTCTTACTTTCTTCCTTTCTTCTGGGAGTATTTTTGAGGTAGGCTCTCACTCTAGCACAGGCTGACCTGGAAGTCACTCTGTAGTCTTAGGCTGGCCTCAAATTCACAATGATCCTCCTACCTCTGCCTCCTGAGTGCTGGGATTAAAGGCGTGCGCCACCACGCCCGGCTCAACAAGCATTTCTCTAGTTAATGGAGTCCATATATTTTGAATGATCACTACAGTATACTATTTGGTTTGCTTGGTTTTAGGTAGAAGCTCTAATTTTACACCTACAGGACACAAGCTAGTGTCTGTCATCAAACACCATAATGAAAGCAGTGTTATTCCACAAGCAATGACTTAGATATTTTATATGCTCTCTGATATGTAACAAGCTCATTGAGAAGTCAGCTCATCCCACAGACACAGACATAGACATCTGTTCATTCATTTACTAAATATTTCTGTAGCACCTACCATAGACCAAGCATGAACTGGAGGTAGAGTGGTTAAGATATTTGTGCTCCCATGGGGACTACATTCCAGCATTTTATTTATTTATTTATTTATTTATTTATGTAATTTTCAAGCAGAGAGAGAGAGAGAGAATGGGCATGCCAGGGCCTTTAGTCACTGCAAATAAACTCCAGATACATGCGCCACTTTGTGCATCCAACTTTACGTGAGTACTGGGGAATGTAACCTAGGTTGTTAGGCTTTGCAGGCTAGCGCCTTAACCACTGAGCAATCTCTTCAGCCCCACCCAGCATCTTTTATGTACTAATTTAGGCAGTGTAGAAATTCGTCATCCAGGGGACCTGGGGAGATGGCTCAGCAGTGGAAGGTGCTTGCTTGCAAAGCCTGATGGTTTGATTCCCTAGTGCCCACATAAAGCCAGATGCACAAAGAGGCACATGCATCTGGAGTTCATTTGCAGTGGCAAGAGGCCCTAGTATGCACATTCTCTCTCACTCTCTGTCTCACAAATAAATATATATGTATATATTTATTAAATGTATATATATTTAAATTATTTATTTGTTCATGAGAAAGAGGCACATAGAGAGTGAGAGAATGGGTGTGCCAGAGCCTCTAGCCAATGCAAACAAACTCCAGTTGTATGAGCCACTTTGTGCATCTGGCTTTACATGAGTCCTGGGGAATCAAACCTGAGTCCTTAGACTTTTCAGGCAAGAGCCATCTCTTTAGCCCCTATTATTTATTTACTTAAGATAGAAAATAGGCATACTTGGGCCTCCAGCCACTGCAAAGGAACTCCAGACACATGTGCCACCATGTGCATCTGGCTTACGTGGGTTCTGGAAAATTGAACCTGGGTCCTAAGGTTTCACAGGCAAGTGCCTTAACTGCTAAGCAATCTCTCCACCCCCCTATTTTTTTAAATATATATATTTGCTAATATATATTTCAAAAGGAGCCAGGCAGGTGGCACATGCCTTTAATTCCAGCACTCGGGAGGTAGAGGTAAGAGGATCACTGAGTTCAAGGCCACTCTGAGACTCGATAGTGGAATTCCAGGTCAGCCTGGGCTAGAGTGAGACCCTACCTTGAAAGTAAAGAAACAAAATGAGAGGATGGGGACTCAGGCTGGAGTAGCTAAGTTGAGTCCCAGACCCCGCATAAAAAGCCGGAAGCTGTGGCAGAAGCTCAGGGTGAGCACAGCAAGGGACAGTGGAGTGAGAATCCAGAGTGAGAAACTGTGTCTCATATGAGGCAGACAGGTGAGGACTGGCGCAGAAGTCGTCTTCCGGCCTGCTGCCACACACACACACACACACACACACACCTGTGCTCACACAAGCACACAAAATAAACAGGGCCACACACACACACAAATAATGAGAGACAAATGAAGAAATATAAGAATAAAAAGATTGTGGAGGGAGCAATAAATGAATACAGAAAAATAATTATGTGCCGGGCATGGTGGCTCGTTCCAGTACTTGGAAGCTGAGAGGCGGGATTGCCACGAGCATGGCTACATGCAAGGTAGGGTTCAGGCCCGTCTGGGTGTGGTGGTTTGAATGAGATGCTCCCCACAAAGTCATGTGTTCTGAATGTCTAGTCCCCCGCCGGTGGGATTTGGGAGGCCTTGCTGGAGTAGGGGTGTTTTGTGGGGTGGGTCTAGGGGTGTTACAGCCAGTTTGTCCTTGTGGAGTTTGACTCACTCTCCTGCTGCTGTTTCCACCTGGTGTGGCAGAGGTGATGTCCAGCCTCTGCTCATGCCATGTTTTCCCTGCTATAATGAAGCCTCTTCTTGACATAGAGAAGGCAAAATAAAAACTTGCCCTCCATCCACTCCTTTTGGTCAGGTGCTTCTTCCCAGCAACAAGAAGGCAGCTGCAACACTGCGCTTACAGAATGATGAGAGAGAGAGGAGGAAGGGGAGAAAACTGCAGGTCAGCTTTCTCGGGTTTCAAGATTTATAGGTCATTGATATAAAGAATCCTGGAATTCATGGCTAAAATTATATGTAAGCATTTTATAAAATGTTACTACAGAAAACACGAGAATCCATCAAATGTAGTGTCATCTTGTAGACCAGAGAAAAGTTTTTTAAATATATATTTATTTATTTATTGCCAGGCGTAGTGGTGCACACCTTTAATCCCAGCACTTGGAAGGCAGAGGTAGAAGGATCACCGTGAGTTTGAGGCCACCCTGAGAATACAGAGTGAATTCCAGGTCAGCCTAGACTAGAGTGAAACCCTACCTGGAAAAAATATATATATATGAGAGAGAGAGAGGCAGATAGAGAGAATGGGTATGCCAGGACCTTTAGCCACTGCAAATGAACTCCAGATGCATGTACTCCCTTATGAATCTGGCTTACATGGGTCCTGGGCAATCAAGCCAGGTCCCTTAGGCTTCACAGGCAAACACCTTAACCACTAAGCCATTTCACCAGCCCAGAGAGAAAAGTTTTTGACAGACCCTATAACAAGCCAGTATATTAAGGGGATAAAGTCAGACATCAAATCTTAGGGTACTCATACCCTTTCCTAATCCCACTCCCCAATTTCCCCAAGCAGGGCAATGATATGCCAGTCTTGAAAGAATCTTAAAGCATTCTAGAAAAGGAGTTCCCAAAGTTTCTGGTAATATGTTCTAGTCAAGTAAAGCATTCTCTGCAGTCAAATGCTGTGGCACTGAAAGACAGCTCCAGAACATTCTCTGCACTTGTTATGATTCGACTCTATCCCTTCGTGGGATATTCTGAATAAAATACAGAAAAGCTATGAGCTAATTCTTTGTATTTAAAAGAATAAGTTAGGGCTGGAGGGATGGCTTAGCAGTTAAGGCGTTTGCCTACAAAGCCAAAGAACCCAGGTTTGATTCCCCAGGACCTACGTTAGCCAGAAGCACAAGAGGGCTTTAATCCCAGCACTTTGCAGGCAGAGGTAGGAGGACTGCTGTGAATTCAAGGCAACCCTGAGACTACATAGTGAATTCCAGGTCAGCCTGAGCTAGAGCAAGACCATACCTTGAAAAAGAAAAAATCACTGGGGAAATGAACTCAGGTGGTTAGGCTTTGCAGGCAAGCCCCTTAACTGCTGAGCCACCTCTCCAGCCCCCTTGTTTTTGTTTTTATTTGAGAGACGTTCTCTTGCTATGTAGCTGGAACTGATCTTGAACTCCTAATCCTCCTGTTTCCACTTCTCATGTGCTGGAATGACAGGCGGATTTTTGTTTTATTCCTTTTATCATTGTCCTGATTTTCCTTGGGCACTAAGGTTATCATGCATCTTTCAAACATAACACCAAAATTTCAAGAGCCCAACTAACAAAAATACAATGGAAGGGTGGCTTAGAGTTCTTGTGCTATTCTGCAGTTCTATCATCTGGAATTATATTCATTTTCTCAAGTACTCAAACCACACCAAAAAAGTTGGGTGCACTTACTAAGGTAAATCTTTCAGAGCAGAAAGAAATGACATCAAGATGCCATTCTCCATATTTGAATAAAAACAAAATTTAGGGCTGAGATGGCTCAGCAGTTAAGGTGTTTGCTTGCAATGCCTGAAAATCTGGATTCAATTCCCAGTACTTACGTAAGCCAGATGCACAAAGTAAAACATGCATCTGGAGTTTGTTTGCAGTGGCAAGAGGCCCTGGCACGCCCATTCTCTCTGTGTGTCTTTCTTTGTTTACAAATAAAATTTCTATACTAAGAGATTTTACACATCTAATTACATATAATTTGAAAAACAGAAACTGCATATAAAAACAAAATTTAGGGCTGGAGAGATGGCTTAGCAGTTAAGCGCTTGCCTGTGAAGCCTAAGGACCCCGGTTCGGGGTTCAATTCCCCAGGACCCACGTCAGCCAGATGCACAAGGGGGCGCAGGCATCTGGAGCTCGTTTACAGAGGCTGGAAACTCTGGCGTGCCCATTCTCTCTCTCTCTCTCTCTCTCTCTCTCTCTCTCTCTCTCTGCCTTCTTCTCTCTGTTGCTCTCAAATAAATAAACAAACAAACAAACAAAAAATTTATAGGAAAATTGTATTAAGCAGGTCAGAGAATAGGAGAGGCCTCTGACAAAGGTAGTAGCGGTCAAGGCTGATAATATATATGGGCTGTATGCCTCACTGAGGGTCCTTAAAGAAACAATCCTTCAGGCTGGAAGGATGGCTTAGCGGTTAAGGCGTTTGCCTGCAAAGCCAAAGGACCCAGGTTCTGTTCCCCAGGACCCACGTCAGCCAGATGCACAAGGGGGTGCATGTGTCTGGAGTTCATTTGCAGTGGCTGGAGGCCCTGGAGCGCCCATTCTTGCTCTCTCTCTCTCTCTCTTTCTCTGTCAAATAAATAAATAAATAATTTAAAAAGAAAGAAAGAATCCTTCCCTTAGACCCAGCTATCTCTTGCAAGCTTCCTGGGACTCCTTCACTGATTTGCCCATAAAGAATGACACCATTATGTGTCTTGTTTGGCATTTTTGGTATTCTCTATAAAGAACTCTTCCCTGAACTAGGAACATGTGCACATAGACTTGTCCCCTCTCTGAGCCATTTGCTTCTGGGACAGAGATCATGTCAAACATCAGTGTGTCCCTAGCACTCAGCAAAGATGCTCCTTTTAAGTACCTGTGCAAGACAAGACCCCAAGCCCAGAGACATTCGGTTAACACTGAATAAGGACAACAGAATTAACAGAAGCTTTCCAACACAAGTCTAAGTTGTCAGACCAGTTCAGGATATTGGCATGAAAACTCCATTTACTCTCAGCCCAGACGTTTACTCTTAAGGTTTGCCTCCTTCTCAAAAGAATCCAGGAAATAGAGTTAGTTTTAAGTTCTAGAAACTCTAATCATTCTTGTTTTCTCCAAGCTAAGGGCCTGAAGGAAGACTGTGGATACCTCATGAATATTGATGAGCCCCTGTGGTCACATGAATATTAACAACGCCCTGTGGCTTTCGGGAATAACTGCCCAGCTTGAAGGTCTAATATTAACCTTGGCTAGGCCCAAAAGGTGGGAATAGCATATGCACATACATCCCTATGGGCAGTAATGGGTGGACAGCAGATGCCAGTTTAGGGGCTGGCCTCTATACAAACATGGGCACGTGGGCAATTAAGAAAAGGCTAAACATTGTGCCCCGCATCTCTGGCACTGGGGGCTCTATCAGCTGCTACCTGGGCAGTAATCCCTAATTCTCACACTTTACAGAAGTTATGATGTAGAAAAACACTGGCAGGAAGATCAGGACCAAGTTCAGTTGCTACAGCAGCGAGGTAAGCAAGGTTCAAAGTCAGATCACATTGGACAGAAACCAGAATCAAGTCAAAAGACTCAATCAGGCAGCAAAATCTATAGCTGGCATGTCACACATCTTAACAGTAATGAGAGAATTAGAAGTTTCCAGCCCTTTATTCTCCGCACAGAGGGCTGGAGAGATGGTCCAGTGGTTAGGGAGCTAGCCTGCAAAGCCTCACGACACAGGTTTGATTCCCCAGTACCCATGTAAAGCCAGATGCACAAAGTGGCACATGCAACTGGAGTTCCTTAAAAGAAAATAAAAATAAAAAATTAAGAGGGCTGGAGAGATGGCTTAGTGGTTAAGCGCTTGCCTGTGAAGCCTAAGGACCCAGGTTCAAGGCTTGATTCCCCAGGACCCACGTTAGCCAGATGCATAAGGGGGTGCATACCTCTGGAGTTCATTTGCAGTGGCTGGAGGCCCTGGGGTGCCCATTCTCTCTCTCTCTCTCTCTCTTTCTGCCTCTTTCTCTGTCTGTCACTCTCAAATAGATAAATAAAAATAAACAATTTTTTTAAATTAGGAGACATACGGAACAATAACAGGTTTAAGAGGAAAGATGCTCTCGGACCGAACAAGTAAAAGATAAAAGAAGCCAGGTGTGGTGGCACACGCCTTTAATCCCAGCACTCAGGAGGCAGAGGCAGGAGGATCGCCGTGAGTTTGAGGCCACCCTGATATTACATAGTGAATTCCAGATCAGCCTGAGCTAGAATGAGACCCTACCTCGAAAAAAATAAAAGATAGAAGAGGTCAATGTCTATTTGCATATATATCTAAGAGTGTATTTCACTGGTAGAACACCTGTGTGACATACACAAGGTTCTGGGTTCAATACACACACATACATATATGGCTTACATAGATATATGGAATATAAATGTATGTATATATATTCTGGGTATGTTATTTTAAAACACCAAATCAGCTGGGTGTGGTGGCACATGCCTTTAATCCCAGCACTTGAGAGACAGAGGTAGGAAGATCACCATGAGCTCAAGGCCACGCTCAGACTACACAGTGAATTCCAGGTCTGCCTGGGCTAGAGTGAAACCCTACCTCAAAAAAACAGTACTCAGGGCTGGGGAGATGGTTTTGCTGGCAAAACTTGCTGGCAAAGCCAAAGGACCCAGGTTCTATTCCCTAGGACCCACATAAAGCCAGATGCACTTGAAGGCACATGAGTCTAGATATTGTTTGCAGTGGCTAGAGGCCCTAGCATGCCCATTCTCTCTCTCTCTCTTAAATAAATAAATATATTTTAAAAATTTAAAAATAATATATACACACAGGTACATATATGCAAACATTAATACCTACAAATTTTAAAGCCAGAAGAGAGCCTAAAGAATGACCATTATTGGGGACTGGGGAAATGGCTTAGCGCTTACAGGACTGGCCTGCAAAGCCTAAGGACTCGGATTCGATTCCCCAGGACCCATGTAAGCCAGATGCACAAGGGGCACAAGTATCTGGAGTTTGTATGTAGTGGCTAGAGGCCCTGGCATGCCCATTCTCTCTTTCTTTCTCTCTCATAAATAAATAACTAAAATATATTTTTTTTAAACAGAATGACCATTATTTTTTAAAAAACCAAACCAGCTGGGTGTGGTGGCACATGCCTTTAATCCCAGAACTCAGGAGGCAGAGGTAGGAGGATCCCTGTGAGTCTGAGGCAAGCCTGGGACTACAGAGATCATTCCAGGTCAGCCTGGGCTAGGGTGAGACCCTACCTCAAAAACGAAACAAAACAAAAATCAAACAAATGAGTAGCATTGTGAGTCAAAATTAACCAAAGAAACTCATGTATCCCTCATCTTGGTCTATGTTCAACACCCACTTCTATACCACATGGCTGAGATATTAAAAGGAAAAACAGGTTAAGAAGTCCTATGTTGGACTTGACGTCAATGATGAGATTCTTGTTATACTCACACATCAGGACAAATTACTCTTAAAACTAGGAAAGCGGCTCTTCATTCCCCTAGCCTGATCCTGCTCAAAGGCCTTGACCCCTCAGCTCTGCTTGAAAAGCTGGCCCAGCCCCCTTTACTCACACTCAAGAGGAACAGAGGGGCTTGTGGACCTAGCCCGAGCTGAGGTGGTAAGAGGCCACACCTAGGAAGAGGGTGGGGGCTGCTCACGGGAGCTGTGTTCTGTCACACAATTACCATATTATGTGGCACTAATAAAAAAAAATACTTGAAGTTTTACTGGTGCCATATAATAAAGTATTTATAGAATCTGAGGGAGGTGGGTAGAGGCAGAGGGGGGGAGGGAATTAGGAAGAATCAGAATTGTTAGCAACAGCCTGGCACTAGCTCTCAATATTGGTCATACAGATTGAATCCAGAACCTTCAGGTTTTAGGGCAGGGGTAGAGGGTGGGTGACAACACACAGCACAGACACGGGACCCTCTCCAAAACAGTCTGCCTCTCTCTTCTCTCTGGCTAACTACAAGTGAGATGAGGAACTGGGATGAACAGCCAAGAGGAATATGGGATACCAGCAAAACCATGGGACTTTAGGCCTCAAAAGAGTGGGGCATCCACTGAAAGAATGAATAGAATGCCAGCTTAAAAAAAAATTTTTTTTTTTGAGATAGAGAGGCAGATAGAGAGAATGGACGCACCAGGGCCTCCGGCCACGGTGCTACCTTGTGCATCTGGCTTATGTGGGTCCTGGGGAATCAAACCTGGGTCCTTAGGATTCACAGGCAAGTGCCTTAACTGCTAAGCCATCTCTCCGGCCCAGAATTACTTTGTTTGTTTGCTTTTTGTTTTTCAAGGTAGGGTCTCGCTCCATCCCAGGCTGACCTGGAACTCATATGTAGTCTCAGGGTGGCCTTGAACTCACAGTGATCCTCCTACCTCTGTTCCTGAGTGCTAGGATTAAAGGTATGTACCACCACACCTGGCTTTTTTTAAAATTATTTTTAAAAATTCTTATTTACAGAGACACATTTATTCACATAGTAAACGGAACTTAGATAAATGTACAGCAATGTTCTGAGCTCCCATCTAACACAGCCCGTTTAAATCTACAGGCCAACTGACACCTCTTCTCGAGTAGACTCAGGGAGCTGCATGGCTGGAGCCTTTCAAAGCTTTCCTTCTTTTATCATCACTCCCGAATTTATAAACGGTCAAGACATCAACCCTACTTCTACGCAAATTTCTTGACAGATCTCGGTATAGTAGGGTTTCAGAGCAACCCACGCTTTTTTTTTTTTAACTTATTTATTTATTTATTTATTTGAGAGAGAGAGAGAGACAAGAAAATGAGTGTTTCAGAGCCTCCAGCCACTGCAAACAAACTCCAGACACATGTGCCACCTTGTGCATCTGGCTTACATGGGTTCTGGGGAATTGAACCTGGGTCCTTAGGCTTTGCAGGCAAGTGCCTTAACCACTAAGCCATCTCTCCAGCTCAACCCACACATTTTCTTTTAATTTACTTTTTTATTGACAACTTCCATAATTATAGACAACCCATGGTAATTCCCTCCCTCCCCCCACTTTCCTCTTTGCAACTCTACTCTCCATCATACCCCTTCCCCCTCTCAAGCAGTCTCTCTTTTATTTCGCTATCATGATCTTTTCCTCCTATTATGATGGTCTTGTGTAGGTAGTGTCAGGCACTATGAGGTCATGGATATCCAGGCCATTTTGTGTCTGGAAGAGCACATTGTAAGGAGTCCTGCCCTTCCTTTGGCTCTTAAATTCTTTCTGCCACCTCTTCCGCAATGGACCCTGGGCCTCCGAAGGTGTGATAGACATGTTTCATCAACCCACACATTCTTAATAAGGCTTTGAAACATCTTGGCAAGATCGAAGGCTTAGACTGCGCCGGACTCGCACAACAGACTCGAGCTCAACTTCTAACACCATCCACTACACCGGACAGTTCTGAAATCTGCAAGACAGCATTTTCCATCAACGCACTTGCTTCGTTCACAGACACACCTTACACTCTCAAGAGTGACACACCGCACACACCCACAGCTTCTCCCACATGGCCCCTCTTCATGCACATGCACACACGCGCACACATACACACATGCACGCACAAGCATGCACGCTCACCACAACACCCTGCTCTCTCAGGGCATGGGCGGCCTGCTTCCCTGGGCACCTTCCCAACAGAAGACATAGCGTAGATAAAATCGTCTTCTGAGTCGACAGCTCACTTTACCATTTCAGAATTTTCTATTACCCAGAAAACTCTCCCTGAAGAGAAAGAGAAGTGAGGGCTGTGGCGTTATTACAGAGAAGACTATAAACAGAACAAATATAGTGCTGCTTTATTACAAGGCAGTGTGCAGTTGGTGGCTGGCTGATTACAGGGACACTCCCCAGAGCTCTCTGCATTCCCAAACCTCAATAAAGGCTAGACTATAGCTGCCTTCAATTGGGGCAATTGGATCCAGGATGCCCTAGAATCCCTCCAGATTCCAGTCCAGGATGTGATACCTGCCATGCTAAAGATAAGGAGGAAAGCAAACAGAGGCCTAAGAAGGAGGATTGCATTTGGCAAAGAGCCACCAGGCCATCTTTTCAAAGACAAACACAATTAGTCATGGTTTGGGTTTCTTGAAATCAATAGATTGCAAATTTCAGTAGGAAAAAAAAAAAAAAAGCCCCAGAGAAATCAAGAACGATAGATAGATAGATTGAAAACCCATATGCGTCAGTCAGGGGTAGTGTGTGGAAGGGGGAAGGATGGGTCAGAAGCCAGAACGAGAAGCTGTGCAGCCTGCGTGACTAAAACAACCCATGCTACGCAGAAAATCATAGAAGGAAAGAGTGGGAAATCCACAAGCGGCCCCCCCTCTTCTGGGCTCTGGGCACACGACGTCCCTTCCTGGGTGACTCACAGTGGGATCACCTTCACCCCCTGCTTCATGTGGTGAGGTCCTCTTTATAAGGAGACACACCGCGAGCCTTCTCCTCCTCCACGCCTGCAAGCCAGGGCAGTTGCGTCACTGACCTCCACACACACTCACTCCCTCCTCTTTCCAGAGGCCACCACACAAGGGATCTTGTCTTGTGGTCCCTGTGATCCTTTCATCTGGGCTCCAAACCCACTGTCACCTTGGCGTTGAATCACTCCCCAGGAGACACTGGGGAAACATAGCTGGACAAAGAGCGTCTGGGTCCTCTGTGGCTCTAATTTACTGGTCCCTGTTGGGGAGAGAAGCAAGGCCATACTCTTCTCTGCCCAAAGGCAGGCTGCAGGAATCATTCTGAATCGGGCCCTGTAGCCAGCCCTGCCTATAGACCAGTTTTCCACGACTGAGTGATGCCCATTCACTCCAGAGCCCAAGAGCTGAGGGCTGAAAAGGGCCAAGAGGCAGCACTAAGCGCTCTAGCTCCATCTGCCTTGATCAGGGTCTGAAGAATTGCTAGGGGTGGAAGAGGGCGGGCAGATACCCACCTCCCCCCACCACACACACACACACACACACACACACACACACACACACCGGTTCTGCTCTCATCCCACTTGGCTAGTCTATTCTCAGGGCAGCCCCAAGGAAAACATTTGGCAGCTAAAAATGTCAGTGTCTCTCAGATCCTTCTCCAGGATGAAGGATTCCCTCCAACTCTGTCTCAGCTCATTTCCATGTCGCATGATTCTAACATTTTTCCTTGACCTTCTATGTGGGAATAATTTACTTCAGTGCTTGCCCATTTCTTCTGTAACTTCAGAACTTTCACTGCAATGGGCAGACTCAGGATGAATTACAGGAATGCTTTCTGACTCTGTGTTTTTCTCCCATCTCAAACACATTCCATCAGAGCGCTGTCTCAGACAGCATGGACTGCTGGGGAAAGCTCTGTACTAGAAAGTCAAAGGATGAGGTTCTGGTTTCCACCGCAATTACTTGTGGGACTTGGGTTTTCTCAATTTCTCTGAGCCAGTCCATCATATCTCCTCAGCCTTACATGGCCAAATAGGTTTAATATATATATATATATATATGATGACTGTGTAAATGTGTCCTTTGTTTAATCCTCTTTTTCACTAAATAGGTGATCAAAATATTTATGTTAACCTCCTCCCTGTTGACTGGCTGTCAGAATGCTGGAAGGAGCTATGCAGCACGCAGCCTTTTGGGAGAGAGAAGTCACCCGCAATGTTAACTGGCAGTGGACCCTACAAGCCTTATGACTGGCCAGCCAAGCCAAATGTGCCAACTGGTGCAATAGCAGCATGTCTGTTATTATTATTATTATTATCATCATCATCATCATCATCATTTTGCCTTTTTGGGTTTTTTGAGGTAGGGTCTCACTTTAGTCTAGGCTGACCTGAAACTCACTCTGCAGTCCCAGGCTGGTGTCAAATTCAAGGCAATCCTCTTACCTCTGCCTTCTAAGTGCTGGGATTAAAGGTGTGCACCACCATGTCCAGCTCCAACTTTGACTAGACTGGAAGCCTGCTCCACAGGAGGGAATAAATGCCTAATTTTGAAAACCTAGTCAAAAGCCCATGGTTGAGGAGGGTATGGTGGTGTACACCTTTAATCCCAGCATTCAAGAGGCAGAGGTAGGAGGATTACCGTGAGTTCAAGGCTACCCTGAGACTACAGAGAATTCCAGGTCAGTGAGACCCTACCTCAAAAACCTAAGTGAGACACCTCTGTCACACCGTCCACAGCTCAGGGTCCACTGCAGAAAAGGTGGCAGAAAGAACGTAAGAACCAAAGAAAAGGTAGAACTGCTTATAATACTGCATTCCAGACACAAAGCAGCCTTGATATTCATGCCCTCTCAGTACCTGACACAGCCTACACAAGATCTTCATGATAGGAGAGAAAAAATGATGACATCAAAATAGCAGAGAGACCAATTGGAAATGAAGAGATTCAATGGAGGGCAGATCTGGGAGGGGGACAACAGGGATGGGAGGGAATTATTGTGGCTTATTGTCTATATTTACAGAAGTTTTTGTCAATAAAGTTTTTTGAGGGCTGGAGAGATGGCTTAGCAGTTAAGCGCTTGCCTGTGAAACCTAAGGACCCCTGTTCGAGGCTCGATTCCCCAGGACCCACGTTAGCCAGATGCACAAGGGGGTGCACGTGTCTGGAGTTCGTTTGCAGTGGTTGGAGGCCCTGGCGTGTCCATTCTCTCTCTCTGCCTCTTTCTCTCTGTCTGTCGCTCTCAAATAAATAAATAAAAATAAACCAAAAAAAATTTTTAGAAGTGTTTTGAAAATTGAGTTAAATTTCACTCAGTGAAGACTGCCTGTCTCATAAGGTAGCTATGGGAGCCAAATAAAATCATAAAGACAAAAGTCCTCTATGGAACACATTAGCAGCCGATGGCCATGGTGGTGCATGCCTATAACCCCATCACTAGGGAAGCTGAGGCAAGAGAATCATGAGTTCAAGACTAGCCTATGCTACATAGTGAGACTCTATCAAGGAAGAAGAGGGCTGGAGGGATTGCTTAGTGGTTAAGGCGCTTGCCTGCAAAGCCAAAGGATCCAGGTTCAATTCCCTAGGACCCATATAAGTCAGATGCACACGGTAGCACAAGCGTCTGGAGTTCGTTTGCAGTGGCTGGAAGTCCTGGTGTACCCATTCTCTCCCTTCCCCCACCCATAAATAAATAAATATATATATTTTTTTAATTTTTAAAAAGAAGAAAGGAGGAGGGGAGGAAGAGAAGAGAAAAGAGGAAAGCAGCACAAAAATCTACTGAGTGCTTTCAACAGGTCAGCCAAGTTAAACAAGATGTAAAATTCCCATGGAGAGAAGCCAGAACAACCAGGAGTCGAGATGACTTACAAGAGAGCAAGTACAGCAGCACATAAGGAAGACAAGCATCCTGAACTCAGACGACCAGGGGACATCCCCTTAGAGGAAGTAAGGTCTTCACGAACACTGAACAATGAAGGAAGGGTGAGGATGTGGCTCAGTGGTACAGTACCTGTTCAACAGGTGGAGGCCCTGGATTCTATCCCCAGCGTCGGAGGGGGAGGGGGAGGAAGAGGAGAAAAAGGAAGAGGAGGGAGGAGAGAAGAGGGTAAAAATCTTTGTTGATGGTAGACAGTGGGATTTCAGGTGACAATAGCGTTGCCAGGGACTTGAAATCGAGAACAGTGGGCTCTGCGAATTGGTAACAGTTTACTGTAGCTAACAGGAGGATTTGGGGCATAAACAAGTATGCATACAAATGGGAGATAAAATTGGAGATACAAATAGAATTCAGATTATAAAGGACCTTAATGCGTTTTTTTTGTTTTGTTTTGTTCTTTCGAGGTAGGGTCTCACTCCAGCCCAGGCTGATGTGGTACTCACTCTGTAGTCCCCAGACTGGCCTTGAACTCACAGCAATCCTCCTAAGCCTGGGATTGAAATCTTGCACCACTGCACCTGGCTAGGGCCTTAATGGTTTGGTTGGGGAGTTTAAACTTTATCTTTAAAGGGCAATGAAAAGCCACCAACACTTTTTTAAAATATATTTTATTTATTTATTTGAGAGCAAGAAAGAGGGAAAGACAGAGAGAGGGAGAGACAGAGAGAATGGGCACGCCAGGAACTCCAGCCACTGCAAACGAACTCCAGACGCGTGCGCCCCTTGTGCATCTGGCTGACGTGGGTCCTGCGGAATCGAACCTGGGTCCTTTGGCTTTGTAGGCAAGTGCCTTCACCGCTAAGCCATCCCTCCAGCCCCACTAACACTTTTTTTTTTTTTTTTTTGATTTTTCGAGGTAGGGTCTCACTCTAGCCCAGGCTGACCTGGAATTTCACTATGGAGTCTCAGGGTGGCCTCAAACTCACCACAATCCTCCTGCCTCTGCCTCCCGAGTGCTGGGATTAAAGGCGTGTGCCACCACGCCCGGCCCCACTAACACTTTTAAACAAGGACACATAACTAGATTTTCTTTGACCAATAGCGTCTCTATGGTTTCTTTTCCTGACTGTGAATCTTGGGGGTTAGCATAGAAGCAGAGGTAAAGGCTGGATTTATTTCTTCTCTTTCCACCATTTAGCAACCATGGAATTCAGCAGGTTCCCACCTCCTTCGTTATGAGACTCTCCAGTCCTTTAAGTTCTTGGTTTGCTTTCCAAACAGGCTTCTCGCTTAGTTCCCCCCTCCACTCTGGGAAAGAAAAACCTTTGATTGTGTGGCCAGTGTCCTCCAACTAGTTTTCCTATTGACCTGGCTTTTAGCCTCCTTCCTTGACTGTTTCCTCACCATCAGCACCCTACAAATAGGACTGTCAAATAACCCTGCCAATAATCCACATTTCTAATCCAAAGCTCATTTCTTATCTCTCACTTGAATTCCACCAACTCTGCAAATATTTACTTTTCTTCTCAATGCTAGATCTCTCAAACTCTAGAAAGGGCTTGGTGGCTGCCTAACAGAAGACTAAGATAATGCTCAATCTGTGAAGAATGACCTCATATCGCGATGATAATGGCAGGCTAGAAAATAAACCAAATTAAAACATCCCTCCTTTGCTTTCTTCCTTACCTCATTAAGTCACCCAGGGGTAGTTTAAAGTTTAGGATCAATATCCTACCGGAAAATCATCATGGTTATTAACTTTATCTCTTGGCCTCACACCATTTAGCCTTAGAATCACAGAACCTTGGCATTGAGAAGGATTTTTGTTTGTTTGTTTGTTTGTTTGTTTTTCGAGATAGGGTTTCACTCTAGCCCAGGCTGACCTGGAATTTACTATGTAGTCATGGGGTGGCCTTGAATTCAAGGCAATCCTCCTACCTCTACCTCTCCAGAGCTGGGATTAAAGGCGTGCGCCACTATGTCCGGCTTGTTTTGTTTTTTATTTTTTTCAAGATAGGGTTTCACTCTAGTCCAGTCTGGCCTTGAACTCACAGCAATCCTCCAAGCCTTGCCTCCCAAGTGCTAGGATTAAAAGTGTGTGCCACCACACCTGGCTGAGAAAGAAATCTTTAGTCCAACCTTCAACTCACCATCAGAGCTCTTTAACATGAGTTGGCGATTGAGCACTTTTGTTTTGCTTTGTTTTGTTTTTGTTTTTTGAGGTAAGGTTTCACTCTAACCCAGGCTGACCTGGAATTCACTATGTAGTCTCATGGTGGCCTCGAACTCATGGCGATCCACCTACCTCTGCCTCCCAAGTGCTGGGATTAAAGGCATGCGCCACCACACCTGGCAAAGACCACCATGCCCAGCTTGAACAACATCTTTTTAAAATTTTATTTATTTATTTGAGAGAGAAAAAGAAGAAGATAGAGAGAAAGAATGGACATACCAGCCACTGCAAATGAACTTCAGATGCATATGCCACCTTATGCATCTGGCTTTACATGGGTACTGGGGAATTGAACCTGGGTCCTTTGGCTTTGTAGACAGGCACCTTAACAGCTAAGCCATCTCTCCAGCCCATGAGTTGGTAATTGAGATTCCATGCTTTTTGCTCATGGTGAGCATGCCTATAACCAGAGTATTCAGAAGGCTGAGGCAGGAGGATTGCTACAAGTTCAAAATCAGCCTGAACTACATAGTGAGTAGCAGGCCATCCAGAACTACATAGTAAGACCCTGTGTCAAAACAAAATACATCAGAACAAAATGAATCCCCGTCAAAACAGCTTTAGGGACTGGAGAAATGGCTTAGCAGTTAAGGCGCTTGCCTGAGAAGCCTAAAGACCCCGGTTCAATTCCCCAGGACCCATGTAAACCAGATGCACAAGGTGGCACATGCATCTGGAGTTCATTTGCAGTGGCTAGAAGCCCTGGAGTGCCTATTCTCTCTTTCTCTCTATCTGCCTCTTTCTATCTCTCTTTCTCTCAAATAAATAAAATTTAAAAAAAAAATAACAGCTTTAGGGTAAGACTGCTGAGAATGTTAGGTCCATTCATAAGGCTTATTTGTCTCTCTCTCTCTCTGTGTGTGTGTGTGTGTGTGTTCAGTTTTGTTTTTTTGGGGACAGGATTTCACTATGTAGCCCTGGAACTTTCTATGAAGATCAGACTAGCCTCAAACTTGAATGCGATACTCCTGCCTTGGCCTTTATGGGATTGCAGGTGTAAGCCACCACACCTAACTTCACTAGGCCTTTGAATGTTTGAACAATGCTATATAAAGTATGATCAGATACTGAGTATGGTGGCTTGTACCTCTACTCCCAGCACTCTACTCGGCAGACTAAGGCAGGAGGATCTTGAGTGCAAAGCCAGGCTGGGCAACACAGCAAGATCCCATCTTAAAACAATACACAAAGTATGATCAAATGCCTGTTGCTAGTCCATGACCTTGTAGGGAGGTCGTGATGAAATACTTACCAAAATTAAGCATAAGCATTTAAAAACGTTTATACTAATGGGACATTGCCATGATGCCCAAACCTGTGTCCAGAGGACTCATCTTAATGAGAAGGGTTCAAGCAATGCGCGCTGGGGAACTTGTGTGAGCGCATGAGGCCCAGGCTGCCCACCAGCTCCACACAGTAAGACCACATGGCAGATGACTTTGAAAAGCACTCGCTTTAGAAGACTTCCAGAGAAGAAGCCCATAGGGCTGAGGTGAAAGAGCTAGCTCTTCTCCCTTCCTCCTCTCTGGGGTCAGCAGAAAGTGAACCTGCTGCCTTGGGTAAGGACAGGAAGTTGTTCCCACTCAGCTACTTGCTGTATGGGGTGAAGAGGAGGGCAGGAGTTGGTAGCCAGGTTATCAGGCAATAACAAACCCAGCGTCCAAGCACGCGACTTCCAGCAATGCAAGGAGCTTCCTTTGTTTTGGGAAAACAAGAGTTGCATGAAGCTTCTCCTTGACACGTTCTTGCCTGGCTTGGGAGGAGCCCAGCCACCCGTGACACACAAACAGGACAGTCTTGGTGAATGACGGAGAAGCCAGCACCTTGACCACAAGCCCTGTTTGCTTTTCCTTTTCCACCACTTCCTAAGCTGGAGGGCCACTGTGGGGCCATAGGTAGCTGCCAGCCTAGGTCACAGTCAAGAACTTTACCCCCAGTGACCCAGCGCCTAAGCCGTACAACTCTTCGGATGGCCTAAGTTCTCTCTCCAGTGTGGAACTCGTGCTCTGGGGCCAAGGATCCTGGCCCCCCTCCCCGGAGCTGCAGACGACGTCAAGCCTCGGAGAACCGCTGTGACAAAGGCCACGGCACGTTCCGGCAAACTAAACCCAAGCAGCATCTACCCAAGCGCCCAAGGAGGACGCTACTTGAGGTGTTGCTAGAATATTCTGAACACGCATTTTATTTTATGTTACCTGAAGAGTCACTGATATATTCAAGCTTCTGCTTCTAAACCTAGTTATCACCATGACTAAAATATGCAGATACAATGTACCTCTCATGACATACAACGCTGTCAAAACCAAACCTCCAAGGGTAGCTCCGGGCTTAGGACCAAAGACCAAAAGCATCCAACAGCACCTGTGAGACTCGTTCCTGAGGGGATAATCGGAGCCTTGACATTTCGGACTCGCATGAAAGTAGAATGTGTCATCTAAGGGCAAAGGCTGCGGGACAGTTTTTCCAGGAGCTCTAAGAAGTGAGACTCTCAAGATAAAACCTTGGGGGTTTGGGCAGCAACGCTTCTTCCCACCCTGATTAATCAACAGAGCTGACTTGATACTCTGATGGTCCTGGAGCCCAGGTTCCATGAAGACTCATTTGTCCAGTAAGGGGAGGGGTGTGGGGGCGGGACTCCCCCCACTCCAGGCCTCTTTTGTGCCAAAGGAGGAGGAAACAGAATAAGCAAAATAAAATTCATAAAGCGAAGCAGTAATTACGGTGTGGTCAACAAGAGGCTGCTCCTCAGGCCCATCATTATGCGGCTAAATTTAACGCCCTGCGCGGCCAGGGGAGCCATGCGCCCCGGGCACCGTGTGTCCACACAGACGCCAGCTCCACCACCTTCACCCGCTCCACAGCCACCAGGGCTGCCAGAAAGCAGGTCACAATTTTTTTTTTTATAGTCTGTTTACCAAGATGCTGTTTTTACTGCCGAGGTTTCTCTCATTTTATCTCTTTTTCCCTTTTCCCCAAACAGACTGGCCTGTATTTTCTGTCCTGGTTTTTTTTTTTTTTTCTTTCTCCCTCTCTCAGTACTATTTTCAGAACTCTAATTTTATATGGTATGTCCCTTTTTTTTTTTTTTTTGGTAAATATTTGCCATAACTAAGCCAGGCACATCCAGTTTAAAAGGCTCCGTCCCACAAAACATCAGCCTTTAATGATATGCATCTCATTAAGTTGCCTCATGAAAGGAGGTATAGAAAAAAAAAGTAACTTACAGACTCTCTCACTTTTTATATCTAGAGAGACCTATATTTATATATGAGGACAAGCTGAACACTGGCTTTTGGAGCCCCAATCGGAGGCTAGTACAATGGTCATTTGATTCAGGAGACAGGCTCTTGGTCTGTGTATCACTGCTGGTCCACCCAGGTGGTTCTGACCAGTGAGGACAGCTAAAACCAGCCCCTGGACGCTGGGGTTATTAGGGCCGTCTAGATCAGGGAAGCAAGACTCCAGAAATTCCCTTGGCCATTCTTAAATAGCCCAAAATATAAGAAAATACAAAAGGCAAACAGCCACTGGTATTCTCTCCTTCTCTGGCCAATAAAGTTACAGAAAAGCAGCTCTGAGTTGAAGGAGTGCTTAAAGGAGAGATCCTTTCCACCTTAGAACTTCACCCCTCACTCCCCATCCAGAAGGCTTCTCCAGACAAGCAAAGCCCCAGAACCGAGGGAGGATTTCTCACTGTGCATGTGAGCATCTGTGAGAGGGGTCTTCATGGTTGAAGCTGGTTTTTCTGCATCCAACAAAGTGCACAGCATCCCATAAGCAATCTCGAAACACTTAGGATACTTTGAAACTCTACAGTGGTGCACAGGCTTCTCAGCAGGAAGCGTTGGGGAACCCGGGCATGACAGCACATGTCAGCAGTCCTAGCTACTTGGGAGGTGGAAGAAGGAAAATTGCTTGGGCCCAGGGGGTCCAGTCCACACAGGCTCCAACTGAAGAGGAAGTGGAAGAAGGTAGAGGAGGAGGAGGAAAGACGAAAGAGAAGAAAAGGGAAGGGAAGGTTTCCAGAAGAAGCATAGTGTACTTCCCTACCTTTTCACTAAGTTAGGTCTCTACGCCACTCACAACTTGATTTCAGATATGCCTACTTCCCACATAAAGTTGTATAGCCCTGTAACCTGTCAAGGCAATAGGACCTGATGGAAATACATTAAGACTAGAAGTTCAGCCTGTTGTGGTGGCACATGTTGGTAGGAAATTGCTGAAGAGGAAGAGGCAGGAGGATCAGGAGTTCGAGGCCAGCCTGGGCTACACATTTTAAAAAGAAAAGACTGGAAGTTCAGAGTCCTGGTTCCTGCTGCCAAATTCTAAAACTGCCATCTACAGACCAGCTTGCTCTTTCTTCCCTCTTGTTCTTTCTTTAAAAATATTTTATTATTTATTTTTTATTTTATTTATTTATTAGCAGAGAGAGAGAGAGAGATAAACAGAGACAGACAGAGAGAGGGAAGCAGGTAAATGGGCACACCAGGGCATCTGGCCACTGAAAATGAACTCCAGACGCATGCACCACTTTGTGCCCCTGACTTTATGTGGGTACTGGGGAATTGAACCTGGGCCCTCAGCCTTTTGAAACAAAGTGCCTTACCTGATGAGCCATCTCTCTGGCCCTTCCTCCCTTTCTTTCCTTGGTGTGCGCATGGTGTATGTGTGCAGATGCAGGCGTGTGCATTAAAGAGCAATTTCAAAGTTGGTCCTTGCCTTTGACCTTGTTTAGGGCAGCATCTCTTGTTGTTCAGTGCTGCGTTTCACCAGGCTACCTGGCCTTCAAGCTTCCAAGCGATTCTCCTGTCTTCCCTTCCTTTCCCTTCTTGCCCTCGGTGCACTGGGATACAGAAACCAGCACTGCAGCTGTACCTGGGTTCTGAACTCAAGTACTTGTGCTCAAGCAACGAGTATTTTATCCACTGAGCCATCTCTCTAGCCCCTCCTTTTTTTTTTTTTTTTTTTTTTTTTTTTTTTTTTTTTTGAGGTAGGGTCTCACTCTAGCCCAGGCTGACCTGGAATTCACTATGCAATCTCAGGGTGGCCTTGAACTCACCACAATCCTCCTACCTCTGTCTCCTGAGTGCTGGGATTAAATGCATGAGCCACCACACCCAGCTTTTTTACTTTTTTTGGTTTTTCTTTTTCTATTGTTGTTGTTTATTTTTCTTTATTTATTTGAGAGAGACAGACAGACAGAGAGAGAAAGAAAGAGGCAGAGAGAGAGAGAGAGAGAGAGAGAGAGAGAATGGACACACCAGGGCCTCCAGACACTGCAAAAGAACTCCAGATGCATGCACCACCTTGTGCATCTGGCTTATGTGGGTCCTGAGGAATCAAGCCCTGAATCGGAGTCCTTAGGCTTTACAGACAAGCGCTTAACTGCTAAGCCATCTCTCCAACCCCCCCTTTTTTTTGTTTTTTGTTTTTTGAGGTAGGATCTCACTCTAGCTCAGGCTGACCTAGAATTCAGTATGTAGTCTCAGGCTGGCCTCGAACTCACAGTGATCCTCCTACCTCTGCCTCCAAAGTGCTGGGATTAAAGGTTTGTGCCACCATGCTCCCCCCCCCTTTTAAATATTTTTATTTATTTATTTGAAAGAGACAGATAGGGAAGCAGAGAGAGAGAGACAGAGAATAGTCACATCAGGGCCTCTAGCCACTGAAAATGAACTCCAGATGTATGTGCCACTTTGTGCATCTTGTTTACTTGGGTCCTGGGGAATGGAACCTAGGTCCTTAGGCTTCACAGAGAAGTGCCTTAACTGCTAAGCCATCTCTCTAGCCCTTTTTAAAAAATATTTTTTTATTTATTTATTTGAAAGAGACAGACAGAGAGGGGTCAGAGACAGGGAGACAAAGACAGAGAGAAAGAACCCCCCCCCTTTTTTTAAAGACAAGATCTCACAGTCTATGCACTCAGGTTGGCCTTGAACTCGCAATCCTCCTACCTTTGCTGTCCAAGTGCTGAGATCACAGATGGGCATCACCATGCCTGGCTTATAAGAGTTCTTTTGCCCTTGTAGACCTTAATTTCCTCATAAGTGAAACAGAGTTTTGGTAGATCTTTAGACTGATAAAGTCCCATCAAACTCATAAAATTCTGTGGCTATGAACTTCTACAGCAAGTGCCTGAGGTGCCACAGTGCCCTTCATTGAGGTTCTTGCCTGGACCCTTGAGATTGGCAAAGTAGTCTCATAGTAGTATATCCATAAACCATTGGAGGGGTTGCTTTTGTAGATAATTAATCCCATTCTTGTTATACTGATTCTTCTTTACCTCAGGACAAGAGGGGATCCCATCTTCTGGAAGGACATCTGCTTGAGACTGGCATTTCCCTATAACCTCACTAAAAGCAATGATTTCCCTCAGCTCTCCTCCCAGCCTGTGTCACCAACCATTCTTTCTTTAAAAAAAAAAAAAAAAAAAAAAAAAGAGCCGGGCATGGTGGCGCACGCCTTTAATCCCAGCACTCAAGAGGCAGAGGTAGGAGAATCACCATGAGTTCGAGGCCACCCTGAGACTACATAGTGAATTGAAGGTCAGCCTGAGCTAGAGCGAGACCCTATCTTGAAAACACACACACATACACACACACAAAAGAGCTGGAGAGATGGTTTAGCATTTAAGGCACTTGCCTGTGAAGCCTAAGGACCCAGGTTCAACTCCCCAGTACCCATGTAAGCCATATGCACATGACGGTGCGTGCATCTGGAGCTCATTTGCAGTGGCTAGAGGCCCTGCATGCCCATTCTCTCTCTCTAATAAATAAATAAAATATATTTTTTAAATTTAGATGAGGCCAGGCGTGGTGGCGCACACCTTTAATCCCAGCACTCGGAAGGCAGAGGTAGGATGACTGCCATGAGTTTGAGGCCACCCTCAGATTACATAGTAAATCCCAGGTCAGCCTGAGCTAGAGTGAGACCCCCACCTCCGAAAAAAAAAATTTAAAAATTAGATGGGTAGCCAGGTGTGGGGGTGCACATCTTTAATCCCAGCACTCGGGAGGCAGAGGTAGGAGGATCACCGTGGTTAGAGGCCACCATGAGACTACATAGTGAATTCCAGGTGAGCCTAAACTAAAATGAGACCCTACCTTGAAACAACAACAACAAAAATTTAGCTGGGTGTGGTGGTGCATGCCTTTAATCCCAGCACTCAGGAAGAACAGATAGGAGTGAGTTCCAGGTCAGCCTGGGCTAGAGTGAGACCCTACCTCGAATAAAACAAAAACAATTAAAAAATTTTAAAAAAATTTTTTGAGATAGTATCTCACTCTAGCTCAGGTTGGTCTGGAACTTACCATATAGCCCAAGCTGGCCTCAAACTGGATGCAATCCTCCTGCCTCAGCCTCCTCCCCAAGTGCTAGGAAGACAGGCATGAGTCACCTCACCTGGCTAATTGTTCCTTCTTTAAACCAGTATCACAATGCCTCCATCTCATTCCTTCCTTATCTGCACGGAATTAGGAAGGGTTCTTTCAAGGTAGGGTCTCACTCTAGCTCAGGCTGACCCAGAACTCACTACATACTCTCAGGGTGGCTTCGAACTCACAACGATCCTCCTACTTCTACCTCCCCAGTGCTGGGATTAAAGGCGTGCACCACCACGGCCAGCTTGGAGTAAAGATTCTAAGAGGACCATATACAGCATCAGAATTGCTCAGGCTTTAAGCATAAAATTAACTGAAACCAAAGAGCTTTTGAAGAATTCCACTGAAAGGCCACATGATGGTTAATACTGTCATCACGACAGATCTAGAATCACCTGGGCATGTCTCTTAAGGGGGCTGCCTCGTGATCCTGTTGCCACACCCTCCTGCCATGACGGACTGTATCCTCAAACTAACCCTTCCTTAGGTTGTTTCTTGTCAGTTATGTGGTCACAGCAATGAGAGTAGCTAACTCGCTCCACATCTAGGGAGCTCTGTCAGATTGTGTGACTATATAAACTATCTAGTTACGTCTTTTCCTTTATCCAAACTAGTCTGGTATGAACCACAGATCCCATCCCAATGACTGTTCTTCCTGGTCCTCCTCCTCTCTGGTAACACACCTATAATAGCAATTTAGACTTAGACTATTCTTTATAAATATGTAAATTCTAGTATTCTAATCTCCCACAATACTCTTTGTGTGTGTGTGTGTGTGTGTGTTGTTTGTTTTGTTTTGTTTCGTTTTGAGGTAAGGTCTCACTCTAGCTGAGGCTGACATGGGATTCACTATGTAGTCTCAGGGTGGCCTTGAACTCACAGTGATCCTCCTACCTCTGCCTCCCAAGTGCTGGAATTAAAGGCATTCACCACCACACACAGCTTTGTTTGCATATTTTTTAAGGTTTATTTTTAATTATTTGAGACAGAGAGAGAGAGAATGAGCGAGAATGGGCGCACCAGGGCCTCCAGCCACTGTGAACGAACTCCAGAAGCATGCGCCACTTGTGCATCTGGCTTACGTGGGACCTGCAGAATCAAACCTGGGTCCTTCGCAGGTAAGTGCCTTAACTTCTAAGCCATCTCTCCAGCCTTTGTATATTTGTTTTTTGGTAGATTTTTTTCTTCTTCTTTTCTTTTTTCTTTTTTTAGGTTTTTACAAGGTAGGGTCTCACTCTAGCTCAGGCTGATCTGGAATTGACTATGTAGTCTCAGGGTGGCCTTGAACTCATGGCAATCCTCCTACCTCTGCCTCCCGAGAGCTGAGATTAAAGGCGTGCACCACCATGCCCGTTTTTGTGTTTTTTTTTTTTTTTTTTTCTTGAGGTAGGGTTCACAATAACTCAGGCTGACCTGAAATTCACTCTGTAGTCTCAGGGTGACCTTGAACTCATGGTGATCCTCCTACCTTTGCCTCTCAAGTGCTGGGAATAAAGGCGTGCACCACCACAACCAGTATATATATATATATATAGAGAGAGAGAGAGAGAGAGAAAGAGAGAGAGAGAGAGAGTCAAGATCTTCCTACATAGCTCAGATTGGCTTTGAACTTGCCATCCTTCTGCCTGGGCCTCATGGGTGTTGGAATTACAGGCATTCATCGCCATGAAAAATTCATCTACTAGGGACAGAAAGTTGTTTTGAGTTTTTATTTATTTATTTTTATTTTTATTTAATTTAATTAATTTACTTGAGAGAGAGAGGCAGATAGAGAGAGAATGGGTGTGCCAGGGCCTTCGGTCACTATAAACAAACTCCAGATGCATGCACTACCTTGTATATCTGGCTTACACTGGTACTAGGGAATCTAACCTGGGTTCTTTGACTTTGCAGGCAAGCACCATAACTGCTAAGCCATCTCTCCAGCCCTTGACTATTTATTTTTAAATTTTTATTTATTTTTGTGTGCATATGTGTGTGAGAATGTATGTATATGTGTGTGTGCAGTCTCTTGCAATGCAAATGAATGCCCATCTAGCTTTATATGAGGGCTGGAGAACTGAATCCAGGTCAGGAGGCTATGCAAGCAAGTGCCTTTAACTGCTGAGCCATCTCTCCAGGCTGTTTTCAGTATGGCTCCACCATGTTTAATATTTTCTGGGGTGCCTAATAAGTTCTGCACCCACAGTTTAAACTCCTAAACATAAAAAAATACACCACATATAGATCTTCCATATAGAATTAAAAATACCCTTTCTGATACCTTCTGGAACCTTCTCTCTTGACAATTCCAGGATTGGAGACGTCTCAGTCCCTAAGCACTGGGCAGGTAAGCTGCCAACCTAGAACACTCCGTCTCTAACAGAACTCTCACTTTTCAGTGTGGCTTACAATCCACATGAAACACCCCCAAAAGCAAAGAATTTTACAAAAGACTACTTTAAGTATAAGGGTAAAGTTACAATGCCAGGTGATGCTTAAAGGTAAGATGTTTGATACTTTCGTTTTCGCTCTTCATTTCTGTAGCCAGACACATTGTATCAGTGTGACAGGTTCCTCTACAATGTTAAGACCTTTAATCTACAACGGCTGGTTTTGTGCCTCCATCTAAAGGCATTAAACTAGGTCCAGAAAAGGAAACAAGAAGTGAATAAAGACATTCTTCCCTTTAGTACCATGTAAGTTAATGGGAAACAAGTGTAGAAATTCTCGCAATATATTGCATCAGTGACAGGAAAAATCCAGAGTTATAAGACTTCAGGTAAGGAAAAGAACATACCTTGTACTTTACTTTAACTTCTGTCCCTTTCACTATTTTCATTATTCAAGACAGAAAGAGACAGAGAGAGAGAGGGGATGGGTGCGCCAGGGAATCTAGCCACCGAAAACAAACTCCAGATGCACATGCCCCCTTGTGCATCTGGCTTACATGGGTCCTGGGGAATTGAACCTCGGTCCTTAGGCCTCTCAGGCAAACACCTTAACCACTAAGCCATCTCTCCAGACCCCTTTCACTATTTTAAATTAAAAAAAAAAATATTGCGGCCGGACGTGGTGGTGCACGCCTTTAATCCCAGCACTCGGGAGGCAGAGGTAGGAGGATCGCCATGAGTTCAAGGCCACCCTGAGACGAGAGTTAATTCCAGGTCAGCCTGGAGACCCTACCTCGAAAACCCAAAAAAAAAAAAAAAAAAAAAAATGTATTTGTTTACTTATTTATCTGAGAGAGAGAGAAAGAGAGAGATTGGGAGAATGGGCATGCCAGGGCCTCTAGCCACTGCACACGAACTCAAAACACATGTGCCTCCATGTGTATCTGGCTTACGTGGGTACCAGGTAATTGAACCTGGGTCCTTAGGCTTCACAGCCAAGTGCCTTAGCCGCTAAGCCATCTCTCCAGCCCAATTTTTTTAACTTTTTATTTGGTGGGGAGGGATTTTGTCGGGGCCTCTTGCCACTGCAAATGAACCAAACACTTGTGCCACTTTTTGTCTGGCTTTATTTTATTTTATTTATTATTCTGGTTTTTTGAGGTAGGGTTTCGCTCTAGCCCAGGCTGACCTGGAATTCACTATGTAGTCTCAAAGTGGCCTCGAAATCATGGTGATCCTCCTACCTCTACTTCCCACGTGCTCAGATTAAAGGCATGTGCCACCATGCCTGGCTTTGTCTGGTTTTATATGGGTGGCTTGGGAATCAAACCCAGGCTAGCAGGTGTTGCAAGCAAGTGCCTTTAATCACTGAGCTATCTTCCCAGTCTCCCTTTCACTATTTTTTAAATTATTTAATTTATTTATTTGCAAGCACAGAGAGACAGAAAGAGAGACTGAGACAGAGAGCTGCAAATGAACTCCAGATGCATGTGTCACTTTGCGTATCTGGCTTTATTTGGGCACTGGGGAACTGGACCCAGGTCGTTAGGCTTTGCAGGCAAGCACCTTAACCACTGAGCCATCTCTCTAGTCACCCCCTTCACTATTTTTGTCATGCAGCATTTAGGACGCTGAGGTAGGAGGATAACTAGGAGTTTGAGGCCAGTCTCAGGCAACAGAGTGAATTCCAGATCAGCCTAGACTAAAAACCTTACCTCAGAAAACAAAAAACAAAAAAAACAACAAAAAAGTTAAGAGCCGGGCATGGTGGCGTACACCTTTAATCCCAGCACTTGGGAGGCAGTGGTAGGAGGATCACCATGAGTTTGAGGCCACCCTGAGACTACATAGTGAATTCCAGGTCAGCCTGGGCTAGAGTGAGACCCTACCTCAAAAAAACAAACAAACAACAAAAAAAAAAGTTATGTAATCATTTGTCCCTCTTCTCTTTTTGTTTTGTTTTTTCCTTGTTTGTCTTCTTGCTGTGCTGAGGATAGAACCCAGCTTGTCCTTTTCTTAGAATTTTTTTTTAATTTAATTTAATTTTTTTTTTTATTTTAGAGAGACAGAATTGTCAAACTCCAGACGTTTGCACCCTCTAGTGGGCATGTGAGACCTTGTGTTTGCCTCACCTTTGTGTGTCTGGCTTACATGGGATCTGAAGAGTCAAACATGGGTCCTTAGGCTTCACAGGCAAGCACCTTAACCACTAAGCCACCTCTCTAGCCATTGTACTTCTTTTAAGTAAGGAGAATTGAATGCCCTTGAAAAAGGACTTTAGCTGGGTGGTGGTGGCACATGCCTTTAATCTCAGCACTCAGGCAGAGGTAAAAGGATGAGTCTGACATCAACCTGGCACTACATAGTGAGTTCCAGGTCAGCCTGGGCAAGAGTAAGACCCTACCTCAAAAAAGAAGAAGGAGAAGAAGAAGAGGAAGAGGAGGAGGAAAGGTTGGAGAGATGTTTTAGTGGATAAGGTGCTTGCCTGCAAAGCCTAAGGACCCAGGTTCAATTCCCCAGTACCCAGGTAAGATAGATGCACAAAGTGGTGTGTGTGTCTGGAGGTCGTTTGCAGTAGCTGGAAGCCCTGGCACACCCATTCTCTCTCTTTCTCTCTGCCTCTCAAATAAATTAATTAATTTAAAAAAATTTGGGGGGGGCTTCTGAGATAGAGTCTCACTCTAGCTCAGGCTGGCCAGGAATTCACTATGTAGTCTCAGAGTGGTCTCAAACTTATGCCGATCCTACCTCTGCCTCCTGAGTGCTGGGATTAAAGGTGTGTGCCACCACTCACCAGGCTTAACTAAATATTTTTTTAAAAAGAAAAAGGACAAAAGATCATGACATCAAAATAAAAGAGAGACTGATTGAGAGGGGGAGGGGATATGATGGAGAATGGAGTGTCAAAGGGAGAAAGTGGGGTGGGGGGAGCAAGGGAGTTACCATGGGATACTGTTATGGAAGTTATCAATAATAAATAAATAAACAATTTTTTAAAAGAAAAGGGACTTTAAAATTCTTGGGTGATGGGTCTGGAGATATTGTTCAGTGGTTAAAGTACTTGCCTGCAAAGCCTAACGAGCTGGGTTCAACTCCCCAGTACCCACATGAAGCTAAATGTACAACCTAGAGCTTGCATCTGGAGTTCGCATGCATCTGGAGTTCATTTGCAGTGGCTGAAGGCCTGGCACACCCATTCTCTCTCTTTCTGTCTGTCTGTCTCTCTTCTTAATGTCTCTCTCCGCTTGCAAATAAATAAATTAAAAAAAATTCTTGGATGAAGCCAGGCGTGGTGGCACACGCTTTTAATCCCAGCATTCGGAAGGCAGAGGTAGGAGGACTGCAAGAGTTTGAGGCCAGTCTGAGACTACATAGTGAATGCCAGGTCAGCCTGGGCTAGAGTGAGACCCTACCTCAAAAAAAAAAAAAAAAAAAAAATACCTGGATGAAAAGAGTACATTCCCTGGATGGAGGGGCTGGAAGTATGCATAAATCAAATCATTTCTGTTCAAACTCCTTGCCATCCCCCCCAGGCAATCCTCACATTGCAAAGGACACATCCTACCTTGCCCAACCCCATGGGTACTTGTTCCCACGCTCCTCCTTTCCCACTAGCTTCTTTGCCTTCAAACACATACGTGTCTGCCCATCTCCTAGCTCTCTAGTGAGCTCTGGTTTCCCTCTTGTGACACTTCTCCCATGAGAGTTCCACACTAGCTGTCTGTATCACCTTATCAATTGATCCTTCTTCAGTTTTTGGGGGGAGGGAGGTTTCGAGGTAGGGTCTCGCTCTAGCCCAGGCTGACCTGGAATTCACTCTGTAATCTCAGGGTGGCCTCGAACTCATGGCGATTCCCCCTATCTCGGCCTCCCGAGTGCTGGGATTAAAGGCGTGCACCACTAAGCCCAGCTCAACTAATCCTTCTTTAACTGTCTGCAACCTGCTGAGACTGTCCCAGGTCAGTAATTGCTTAATGATCTGAACTCTGCTGCCCTCCTGAATGTGGCACTGTGGATTGCCCCACTTTGGTGACAGAAAGAGCACAAGATCTGATTAAAGACAGACGTGGCTACATCAGCTGACAGACCTTAAACAAATCAATTCACTCCTGGACCTCTGCTGCTTTATCTTTAAAATGAAGATAACAATTAAGCCTAGGTTTGTTATAAGGATTGAAAGTCAAGAGCCAGATAAAGCACCTAGCTTTATGTAGAGTCTTGCACATGGCGCGCGCGCACACACACACACACACACACACACACACACACACACTGCTTTATATTTTGTTATATCCTGACTTCCTGTCTCACATTTCCTACACAGGTTCCTACTACTCCTTCCAATTATGGAGGCTTCACTAATCTCCATGATCAGGCATTGTTTTTTCTTCATGTTCTTCTTAGCAAAATGCCCATCCGTCCTTGTTTCAAACAGTGCTCCTTGGTAGAAAATTCCCATCTCTGACTATAGGTCTTTTTGTCAACTTTAGCTTCAATTTCTTTTTTTTTTTTATTTTTATTTTTCTTTATTAGAGACAGAAAGAGGGAGACAGAGAGAATGGGCACACCAGGGCCTCTAACTACTGGAAACGAACTTCAGACACATGCACTACCTTGTGTATCTGGCTTATATGGAACCTTGAGAATCGAACCTGGGTCCTTAGGCCTCACGGGCAAGTGCCTTAACTGCCAAGCCATCTCTCCAGCCCATAAGCTTCAATTTCTATAGGTCTTTTTTCAACCTAAAAACTCAACCACATTTTTTCAACTCTTTGCTGAGAATTTCTGCTTATATGTCCTACAATCAAGTTAAATTAAATAAGGAGCCAAGTATGGCGGCACACACCTTTAATCCCAGCACTTGGAAGGAAGAGGTAGGAGGATCACCATGAGTTCAAGGCCACCCTGAGACTACACAGAGAATTCCAGGTCAGCCTGGACAAGAGCAAGACTCTACCTCGAAGAAAATAAAAAACAAAATAATAAATAAATATGTAAATTCTAATATCTAGTCTCCTACAATACTCTCTTTTTGCTTGTGTGTATATATATTTTTTATTTTGTTTGTTTGTTTTTGTTTTTTTGAGGTACTGTCTCACTCTAGCTCAGGCTGACCTGGAATTCACTGTGTAGTCTGAGGGTGGCCTTGAACTCATGGTGATCCTCCTACCTCTGCCTCCCGAGTGTTGGCATTAAAGGCATGCGCCACCACACTCGGCTCTGAAGTTTCTTTTTTCTTTCCACGCTTTTTTTCCCAGGCCAACCATGTGGGATCTCTAGCCACATGGGTGCCTTTCTTTGACTCTACTTCCCTCAATAATTTAATAATTATCCTCAGTTTTCTTTTCTTTTTTGGGTTTTTTTTTTTTTGGTTTTTTGAGGTAGGGTCTCACTCTAGCCCAGGCTGACCTGGAATGCACTATGTAATCTCAGAGTGGCCTTGAACTCTCAGCGATCCTCCTATCTCTGCCTCCCAAATGCTGGGATTAAAGGCGTGCACCATCATGCCCGGCTTCAGTTTTCTTTCTTTTTTTATTATTATTCAATTTTTTTTTACTAAATTACAAATGAACCTAAGGTTTGGAGCTCAAGGACTTTCCTGGACCCTTGGTTCCCCATTTCAGTTCGATTCCCCATTAACCTTGTAAAGCCAGATGCACAAGGTGGCACATGCATCTAGCATTCTTTTGCCATTCTCTCTCTCTCACTTTCTCTCCCTCTCCCGCATTCTCTAACTTAAATAAATAAACAATTTTTTTTAAAAGAAAAGGAAAGGATAAGCTTTCATGAAAACTATCCTCCGCTAGGAAGGAGACTCAACTATCTGAATCATTACAAAATGCTCTGGAGGAAGAAGCTTACAAGTCAGGCCTATACGCTCATTTTCCAGACACGAAAGAACTATCTGATGAGAGTTCTACAGTTATTTGCCTAAAATAAGACATCAGTGATCATAGCCTGACAAATCCAACCTGAGCTAAACAAATATCTCAGACTGAAATATATGTATGTATTTATTTATTACTATTATTGGCTTTTTTTCTTTGGTTTTTTGAGGTAGGGTCTCACTCTGGTCCAGGCTGACCTGGAATTAACTATGTAGCCTCAGGGTGTCCTTGAACTCACGGCCATCCTCCTACCTCTGCCTCCTGAGTGCTTATTAAATATTTTGTATTTATTTATTTGAGAGAGAAAGAATGGGTGTGGCAGGGCTTCCAGCCACTGCAAACAGACTCCAGACGCATGCACCACCTTGTGCATCTGGTTTATGGGGGTCCTGGGGAATCAAATGGAGGTCCTTTGGCTTTGCAGGCAAGCACGTTAACCACTAAGCCATTTCTCCAGCTCTATTTATTTATTTTTGAGCTAGGGTCTTGATATGTAGCTCTGGCAGGCCTGGAACTCACTATGCAGACCAGGCTGATCCTCCTGCTTCTGCCTCCTGAGTGCTGAGGGTATAGACCTGTGCTACTACACCGGGCTTCAGACTAGAAGTTTAAACCAAATGAAAGACTAACCATGGATTTGAGAAAGCCTAATGGAAAATTTTATATATTAATATGTGTGTGTGTATATACACATATATATCAATAGACAATTTTCATTTTAGATGAAGAGATAGCTTACTTTGAATAAAGGAAGATATATAGCCTCATGGAGTGGTGTCTGTCAAACTGTGCTAGGCTATCTGGGTCTTGATGACAGGGGTCAATGTGACATGTAATTTTATGTCCCAAAGGTCCTAAAACATCTATTGCGTGTGTGTATGCACACACATGTGTGCTTGTTCAGGCATGTGAGTACACATATATGTGCAGGTATACATGCATGTGCACATGTAGCCAGAGAACCTCGGGTGTCATTTCTCAGATACCAACCACCCTTATTTAAATGTGTGTGTGGTGTGTCTGTATGTATGTGTGTTCATGTATGTGTGTGTTCTACTCCTCTATGGGACTGGGATTATAAGCACACGTGACCATGCTCAGCCCTAACTCCACTTTTCTACCAATCCTCCCACACTTACTCTTACTTTGCATCCTTGCCAATGTGCTTCCTGCCTAGAATGCTTTCTACACAGTTCCCTATCAAATGATGAACCAAGGGCTAGAAATGTAGCTCAGTTATAGAAAGTTCTGCCTAGAAGCCAGGCGTGATGGTGCGCACCTTTAATCCCAGCACTCAAGAGGCAGAGGTAGAAGGATTGCCATGAGTTGTGAATAGTGTGAGTAGTGAATTCCAGGTCAGCCGGGGCTAGAGTAAGATCCTACCTTGAAAAACCAAAAAAGTTTGCCTAGAATTGCAAGGCTCTGAGTTCCAGCTCTCCATCTCCAGCACTAAAAAAAAGAAAAAAGAAAAATAGTAATACTGGGGCTGGAGAGATTGCTTAGTGGTTAAGGTGCTTGCCAAAGGACCCAGGTTCAATTCCCCAGGACCCATGTAAGCCAGATACATAAGGTGGCACATGCATCTGGAGTTTGTTTGCAGAGGCTAGAGGCCCTGGCATGTCCATTCTCTATCTGCCTCTCTCTCTCTCTCTCTCTCTCTCTCTAATAAATAAATTAATTAATTAAAAAACATTTTTTTAGAGCCAGGCATGGTGGCACACACCTTTAATCCCAGTACTCGAGAGGCAGAGGTAGGAGGATTGCTGTGAGTTTGAGGCCACCCTGAGACTACATAGAGAATTCCAGGTCAGCTTTAGATAGAGTGAGATCATACCTCCAAAAAAATTTTTTTAATATTTATGTATTTATTTATTTGTGAGCAGAGAGAGAGTGAGTATGGGTATGTCAGGGCCTCTTGCCACTGCACACAAAATCCAGATGCATGTGCTACTTTGTGCATCTGGCCTTACGTACATATTAAGGAACTGAATCTGGGCTAGCAGGCTTTGCAAGAAAGTGCCTTTAACCTTTAAACTGTCTCTCCAGCCCCTTTTTCTGAAACCACTCCACTGCTAGCCCTTACCATTCCTCAAGCACTGTGAGCCCTTTGGTGTGCTATTACCACGCTGTCTATGCTTACAGACCCTGCATAACACATGTGCACTTTACTAAATATAGAAAGGATGAGTGGATATGGAGCCCTTATGATTGTGATTCTCTTTTCATAATTCTCTTAAGTTCTTTACTCCTTTGGGGTGAATTCCAGGTCAGCCTGGGCTACAGTGAGGCCCTAACTCAAAATACTAAAATAAAAATAAATAAATAAATAAATGACTGCAGCTCCGTTCATCTTGGTCTTTTCTTTTTTTCTTTTTTCTTTTTTTGGTTTTTCGAGGTAGGGTCTCACTCTAGTCCAGGCTGACCTGGAACTCACTATATAGTCTCAGGATGGCCTCAAACCCATGATGATCCTCCTACCTCTGCCTCCCAAATCCTGGGATTAAAGGTGTGCGCCACCACGCCCAGCCTTCTTTTCTTTTTTTTTAAAAAAGAATTTTGAATAAAAGAGAGACTGATTGAAAGGAGGAGGGGATATAATGGAGAATGGAGTTTCAAAGGGGAAAGTTGGGGGACGGAGGGCATTACCATGGGATATTGTTTATAATCATGGAAGTTGTTAATAAAAAAATAATTTAAAAAGTCAAAAAAAATTTTTTTGAGAGAAAGAGGCAGATGAAGAAAGAATGGGTGTGTCAGGGCCTCCAGCCACTGCAAACAAAACCCAGACACATGTGCCATCTTGTGCATCTAATTTATGTGGGTACTGGGGAAACAAACCTGGGTCCTTAGGCTTTGCAGGCAAGTGCTTGAACCACTAAGCCATCCCTCCACCGCTTGGGCTTATTTTCTTGGTCTATTTCAGATCCTTGGCTCTGGAGAAGGCCAGGGGCAGGTAAGCAGCTTTATGAGAGGCTATGTACAAGGAAATGACACCTCTTGCCAGGTGTGGTGGTGCACATCTTTAATCCCAGCACTCAGGAGGCAGAGGTAGGAGGATCACTGTGAGTTCAAGTCCAACCTGAGACTACATAGAGAATTCCAGTTTAGCCTGGGCTAGAGCAAGGCCCTACCTCAAGGAAGGAAGGAAGGAAGGAAGGAAGGAAGGAAGGAAGGAAGAAAGGAGGGAGGGAGGGGGAGAAGGAGGGGGAGGAGGAGGGGGAGGGAAGAAGGAAGGAAGGAAGGAAGGTAGGAAGGAAGGAAGGAAAGAGCAAGAAAGAAATGTTACCTCTTTTTTTTTAATTGTTTATTTTTATTTATTTATTTGAGAATGATAGGGAGAAAGAGAGAGAGAGAGAATATGGGCGTGCCAGGGCCTCCAGCCACTGCAAACGAACTCCAGACGTGTGCGCCCCCTTGTGCATCTGGCTAACGTGGGTCCTGGGGAATTGAGCCTCGAACCGGGGTCCTTAGGCTTCACAGGCAAGCGCTTAACCGCTAAGCCATCTCTCCAGCCCACGTCTTGCCAAAAGCCACATGAAGAAGTTGGAAGCGCATGGCAGCACCCCCAGCTGACATCGTGCCTGCAACTTCATGAGAGTCTCTGAGCTAGAACTGCCAGCTTAGCTGCTTTTGCATTCCTAGAGTAACATCAGCGATGCCAGTAAGGAGGCCACTGCCAAAGTGCAGGTAGGAGATAACAGTGGCTCCGGTCAGTGGCAGCAGCAGTGAGACGGTGGGTACCTTCTTACAGGCACAGTCAGCAGGACTTCCTGAAGGAAGCACAAGAGCCAAGAGGGAGTCCAGGGTTTCTGTCTAAGTAAAAGGATGACATTTCCATCAGCTTAAACAGCAAGAGGCTGGGTTGTTAGAAAAGCAGTTTGGTAGGTAAGATTAAGAATTCAGTTTTGGAGCTGGACGGATGGCTGAGCAGTTAAGGCATTTGCCCACAAAGCCAAAGGACCCAGGTTTGATTCCCTAGGAAGCACATTAGCTAGGTGCACAAGGGGGTGCATGCATCTGGAGTTCGTTTGCAGTGGCTGGAGGCCCTGAGGTGCCCATTCTCTCTCTCTCTCTCCCTCCCTCTCTCTCTCTCTCCCTCTCTCTCTACCTGCCTATTTCTGTATCTCTCTCTGTCTCAAATAAATAAAAAGAAATGGTTTCCTTGCAAAGTCTCACAGCCTGGGTTCGATTCCCCTGTACCAAAGCAAAGCCAGCTGCACAAAGTGAAGGTCATAAATCAGTGGCAAGAGACCCTGACATGCCTCTATCTATCTATCTATCTATCTATCTATCTATCTATCTATCTATCTATGGTAATTTAATTCAGGTGTCCCCCACAAACTTAGGTGTTCTGAATGCTAGATCCCCAGCTGATGGCAATTTGGAAATTGAAGACTCCGGGAGGCAGTGTATTGTTGGGGGTGGGCTTATGGGTGTTATAACCAGCTTCCCCTTGCCAGTGTTTGGCACACTCTCCTGTTGCTGTTGTCCACCTGATGTTGGCCAGGAGGTGATGTCCACCCTCTGCTCATGTCATCGTTTTTCCCTACCATCATGGAGCTTCCCCTCAAGTATGTAAGCCAAAATAAACCCTTTTCCCCACAAACTGCTCTTTGTTTTTATTTTTATTTTTTGTTCATTTTTATTTATTTATTTGAGAGTGACAGAGACAGAAAGAGGCAGATAGAGAGAGAGAGGATCGGCACGCCAGGGCTTCCAGCCACTGCAAACAAACTCCAGACGCATGTGCCCCCTTGTGCATCTGGCTAACGTGGGTCCTGGAAAATCGAGCCTCCAACCGGGGTCCTTAGGCTTCACAGGCAAGCGCTTAACCACTAAGCCATCTCTCCAGCCCACAAATTGCTCTTGATTGGGTGTTTTCTGCCAGCAACACGAACCTGACTGCAACACTAATCTCTATCTTTCAGGTAAATAATATATATATTTATAAATAGTTTTTTAAAGTATTTTTAAAAATTATTATTTACTTATTAGAGACAGAGAGAGAAAGAGAGAGAGAATGGGCGTGCCAGGGCCTCCAGCCGTTAAAACGAACGCTAGACGCATGCACCACAATGTGCACCTTGCTTACTTGGAAACTGCAGAATCGAACCTGGATCTTTAGGCTTCTCAGGCAAGCACCTTAACCACTAAGCCATCTCTCCAGCCCATAAATAATATATTTTTAAAAGAGGCTAGAGTGATGGCTTAGCGGTTAAAGTGCTTGCCTGTGACACTTAAGGATCCAGGTTCGATTTCCCAGAACCCATGTAAGCCAGATGCACAAACTGGCGCATGCACCTGGAGTTCATTTGCAGTGGCTGGATACCCTGGCACACCCATTCTTTCTTTCTCTCTAATAAATAATTAAACAATTACTTAAATATTGATTGGTTTGGGGGGGTTGGTTGGTTTGTTTTTTTTTAAAGGATTTTGCAGTTTTCCGAGACTGATCTTGTTAAGTAGTCCAGGCTGGTCTTGAATTCACTCTGCAGCTCAAACTGGCTCTGAACTCCCTATAATCCTCCTACCTTAGCCTCCCATTATGGGGATTACAGGCCTGAGTCACCACACCAAGTTATCATGTGGAAATATTGAGCAAGGAGTCTGGAGTTGTAGAGTAAGATCTAGGAAGTATTTAAAGCCATGGGACTAGTTGAGCTCAGCAAAGGAGTAAGAGGAGAAATATAAGAGCACCAAGGACTTAGTTCTGGAGCACTCCAACAGTTCAGTGGGCAAGAAGATTAACCAGAAAACGGTTGTAAGAAGCAACCAAGGAGGTTGCATGATGAAGAGGAGATGAGTGGATGACGGAAACCATTCTGAGAAAGAAACTGAGCCACAGCCAGGCATGGTGGCGCACACCTTTATTCCCAGCACTTGGAAGGCAGAGATAAAGGATCACTGCGAGTTCGAGACCACCCTGTGACTACACAGTGAATTCCAGGTCAGCCAAAGCTAGAGTAAAACCTTACTTTGAAAAAAAAAGAAAAAAAAAAAAAAAAAAGAAAAGCTGAAGAGAAAGACTGATAAGTACCATAAAGGAAAAGCCTAATGGAGAAAAGATGGCAAAAACTTCCCTATTTCCCTTCATTTTTTTCTAATTTTTTTTTTTTTTTATTTGCAAGGAAGAGGAGAGAGAGACTGGGCTTACTAGGGCCTCTAGCCACTGCAAACAAACTCCAGAGGCATGTGCCACCTTGTGCATCTGGCTTTACGTGGGTACTGAGAATCAAACCAGGGTCATTAGGCTTTACAGGCAAGCACCTTAAACACTAAGCCATCTCTCCAGTTCCCCTTCTTTTCGGTATTGATATTCTTCCTTATGACAAGTAATCTAGCAGAGGGCTATAGGAACAGCACAATGGTGCAATAGCCCTGAAAGAAAGAAGAGCAGGCCAAGGGAAGGAAGAATTGTTACTGAAGACCCATCAAAGGGATAATCCACAGTTAGAACTGGTGGACAGGACAAGAAAGCACCAGGCAAGCTGGGCATGGTGGCACACGCCTTTAATTCCAGCACTCGGGAGACAGAGGTAGGAGGATTGCCGTGAGTTCAAGGCCACCCTGAGACTACATAGTGAATTTCAGGTCAGCCTGGGCTAGAGTAAGACCCTACCTCAAAAAACAACAAAAAGGAAAGAAAGGGAGGAAGGAAGGGAGGGAGGAAGGGAGGGAGGAGGGAGGGAGGGAGGGAGGGAGGGAGGAAGGAAGGAAGGAAGGAAGGAAGGAAGGAAGGAAGGAAGGAAGGAAGGAAGGAAGGAAGAGGGAAACAGAGCAAACAGAGCAAACAGACCAGGGCAGGAAGCAATCAACACTTCGGGATATGGAAGTGCAGGGCACTATGGCAGAATGACTGGTTAAGAGAAAGGCTAGCGGGAACACATCATGAGTGGTCTTGTGTGGCTTGCAAGGGGTTTGACTTTATCCTACAGGCCACTGGAGGCCACTCAAGGACTATACGTGAGAAAGTGGTATAACCCGGTTTTGTTTTTCAAAGGGAACACTCTAAGAAATGTAAGTTCAACTGAGGTAGGTTAGGAAGCCTTTGCAAAGTCAAGCCAAAAAGAGTCATGATCAATCTAAAGCAGCAGAAAGTGGAACAGAGAAGAAGGATGGATTCCAAGACAGCTGGTAAGTCAGACACTGGAAGTAATAACAAAGAAGGTGGGTGACTCCTTAGTTTCTAGTTTAGAAAACATGGCAATGGCCAGGCATGGTGGCACACGCCTTTAATCCCAGCACTTGGGAGGCAGAGGTAGGAGGATCATTGTGAGTTCAAGGCCACCCTGAGACTACATAGTGAATTCCAGATCACCCTGGGTTAGAGTGAGACCCTACCTCCGGGGGAAAAAAAAAAAAAAAAACATGGCAATGATACAATCTGCCAAGGTAAGAAATATTAGAAAGGAAATGGGTTTAGAAGGATAGAATTCATTTTCTACATGCTTTGGGATGTGATATTGGTGAGACATCTATATGGAAATGCCAAGGATGCAGAAAGAAATATGGGATTGAAACAGAGAGGAGATATAAAACTGGTTCTCGGGCTGGAGAGATGGCTTAGAGGTTAAGCGCTTGCCTGTGAAGCCTAAGGACCCCGGTTCGAGGCTCGATTCCCCAGGACCCACGTTAGCCAGATGCACAAGGGAGCGCATGTGTCTGGAGTTCGTTTGCAGTGGCTGGAGGCCCTGACGTGCCCATTCTCTCTCTCTCTCTCTCTCTCTCTCTCTCTCTCTCTCTCTCTCTTTCTCTGTCTGTGGCTGTCAAATTTAATTTTTAAAAAACACTGGTTCTCAATGGTTTATAATGATGTTGACACTAAGGTCTGGATGAAACAGCCTAGAAGGAAGAAGAGTGAAGAGAGAGATATCTCAGACATAATCCTGGGGAAACAGCAACATCTATGAGGCAGGTAAGGAATAGAGCTGTCCAAACAAACCAAGTGGAATCTTTTGTGAATGAACGTAACTGGACAGCAATTTTCAGGGTAGAAGCCTTCCCCATCTCCCTCAGGCGACTTTGATATAAACTCTGGCTTCATAAGGCAGCAATGAGTATCTTCTTTATCGCATGAAGCATCTCTAGAATGAGACTATAAGCAGACAGGGGTGAAGATAGTAACTCAAACTAGACAGGATACAATAACCATGGCTGCATTGGGACCGAGTCAAATCAGTGTTAACTAGAGCCCCCAAATTTCTTGGTTACCATATTTTACAGAGTATTACCTCTTATGAGGCATTCAGAATACAACAGTGGGAGTCGCTGATATGCTCAGTACCCTTATATATCAACAGAGGTGGAGAGAATTGTAAGGCCTCTATCTGTTAAGGGCCCCCGCCCCAAGGAAGCCAATTTCATGCAACTGCCCAAGTTTCGGTGTCAAGGGCTGATTTCTAGCCAGGGGTTGCCAGCTGCAGAGGGCGGGGCTCTATTTTGGGCAGCCTGCTGTCCCAGAGCCTGGCCGCGTCTGGTTTGAGCAGCATGCAGCCCCAGTGACTCACACACCCATGCAAACCGCCTGTGGCTCAGTGGCATGGCCTCAGAAAGCCAACCTCAGGCCAGCTCCCTCCTCACCCTATTACACTGGGATAAATAAATAAAGAGCCTGCCAGCAGCCGCGCAGCCTGATAGCAACCAGATGGAGAGAGAAAGGCATGGAGGGAGCCAGGGGAAAAAACTCCCTCCAGCGAGCTCCACTGGGAGGGGGCTACGTCAACGTACTCACCGTGAAGTTTAACCTAGTTCCTACATCCATCCAATTCCCTGACTTTTTTTCTACTGCTAAAGGTGCCTCTCAGCGTCCAGTCCTGAGAAATGCTCTGTACCTGGATCAGGTCTTACCTTATAGGAGGATCATACCAATAGACACCCCACCCAGCCCTGAAATCTTGACATTGCTGGCATTTTCCTCTCAAGTTAGGTCACTATTTATTGGTGCCCTTGGGTCTGTAGAAGTGAAAAATCAGAAGCTCTTTAAAGGGGAGAAGCAAAACAAAAGGACATAACCTCTGTTCAGTCCTTAAATATCTTTCCTAGCTTCGGCATCTTACAAATCTCCCTGTCCTTCTGCCCTTGTGCCCTACCTATGCATACGACCTCCTGTCTAGCAATAGTCCCAATCAAAATAGAAAGAGTGACTCCAGGCACTGACCGCATGGCCCTCTGACATTGGCCTGGCCCCCTGTACCTTCATCCCAAACTGTCTCCCTGGTTTGTTTATTTTCCTATTCCATGTTGTTTATTTTGATGGCACATCCTTTCGGTCCAGTCTTGGGTGACCTCCTGACTCTTTTACATCCTGTTTGTAGGACCCCAGGCAAGCACCGTAACTGCAGAGATGCCGCAGCTTGAGCTCTATAGCCCCAGTAGGAGACTTCGGTTCTAGCTGTGCAGGACATTCTGAATACGGAGTGGTGACCCTGGAAGTCACAAGAATGCACATTACCCAGCCCTTATGCCTCTGCTAAATGGTGTGTAACCAGTTGAAACAGGGAGGTCCTAAATGCATAGATCGTGGGCAAGTCACTTAATCTCTTCAGGGTTCAGTGTCTTCATCAACAAAACAGAAAGCTGGCTGGGTGAGATGCCACATGGCTGCAATCCCAGCACTCAGGAGGATGAGGCAGGAGGATCATGAGTTTGAGGCCAGTCTGGGCTACACAGTAAGCTCAAGACCAGCCTGAGCTATTTTGTGAGTGCTTACCTTAAAAAGGGGGTGGGGGGCTGGGTGTGATGGCACATGCCTTTAATCACAGCACTTGGCAGGCAGAGGTAGGAGGATCGCCATGAGTTCGAGGTCACCCTGAGACTACATAGTAAATTTCAGGCCAGCCTGGGCTAGAGTGAGACCCTACCTCAAAAAAATAAATAAATAAGGGGGGGCCTGGAGAGATGACTCAGTGGTTAAGGTACTTGCCTGAATGGCCTAATAACCAGGGTTCAACTCCCCAGTACCCATATAGAGCCAGATGCACAAAGTGCCATATGCATCTGCAATTCATTTACAATAGTATAGGCTCTGGTATGCCCATTCTGTCTCTTCTCTCTCTCTGTCTCTCTCTCTGCTCACCAATAAATAAAAACATTCAAAAATAAATAATTAAAAAATGTGATTGGGCATGGTGGCATAGGTCTTTAATCCCAGCACTCAGGAGGCTGAGGTAGGAGGTTGAAGATTATGAGCTTGAGGCCAACTTGGGCTACAAATTGAGTTTTGGACCAGAATGAGCTACAATGTAAGACTCTGATTCAAAAATAAGTAAATATGGCTGGAGAGATGGCTTAGTGGTAAAGGTTCTTTCCTGCAAAGCCTAAGGACCCAGGTTCCATTCCCCAGTACCCACATAAGCCACAAGAAGGCACGTGCATATGGAGTTCACTTGAGTGGCTGGATGCCATGGTGCACCCATTCGCTATCTATCTATCTATCTATCTATCTATCTATCTATCTATCTATCTGCCTCTCTCTCTCTCAAAATGGATAAATAAAAAATAAATAAATAAACTTAAAAAAAAGGAAGAAGAAGAAAGAAAGAATGCCAGGCATGGTGGTGCATGCCTTTAATCCCAGCATTCAGGAGGCAGAGGTAGGAGGATCACTGAGTTTGAGGCCACCCTGTGAATTCCAGGTCAGCCTGAGCTAGAGTGAGACTCTACCTTGGAAAACCAATAGAAAACCTAGCCATTCGCTCAGGGCTACAGTGAGACCCTACCTCAAAAAATAAAAAAATAAAAACAAACCCTAGCCGCGCATGGTGGTGTATGCCTTTAATCCCAGCACTCAGGAGGCACAGGTAGAGGACTGCTGTATGTTTGAGGCCAGTCTGAGACTACAGGGTGAATTCCAGGTCAGCCTGAGCTAGATGGAGTCCTTGCCTCGGAACAACAAACAAACAACAAAAACAAACCCACACCATCTTGGGGCTACGTGCAACATGCTTTCTCATTCCATTCCACAGGGATTTCTTCTCTAACAGTGTAAAGGAAATGTGCTTACAATTTTACAAATGAGATAATAGTCACTCTGAGAGAAGTGATTTGTTCAAGGCTGCAAAATGAACATTATGTTCTCTAACAAGCAACAACGGATCCCGGGCCATGTTGCCACAATGTTCACAAAATCCCCCTGGCACAGATTTATCAAAATATTCATCCAAGCTGGGTGTGGTGGCACACCTTTAATCCCAGCACTCAGGAAGCTGAGGGAGGAGGATCTCTGTGAGTTTGAGGCTAACCTAACAACACTTAGTGAATTCCCAGTCAGCCTGGTCTAGAGTGAGGCCCTCAAAAAAAAATTCATTAAAGAATGTTTTTATTATTATTTATTAGAGACAGAGAGAGGGAGGGAAAGAGAGAGAGAGAGACAGATAGAAAGACACAGAATGGGCACACCAGGGCCTCTAGCCACTGCAAACAAACTTCAGATGCATGTGCCACTTTCTGCATCTGACTTACATGGGACCTGGAGAATCGAACCTGAGTCCTTGGGCTTCGCAGGCAAGCACCTTAACAGCTAAGCCATCTCTCCAGCTCCCCAAAATTTATTGAAGCTGGGCCTGGTGGCGCACACCTTTAATCTCAGCACACGGGAAGCAGAGATAGGAGAATTGCTATGAGTTCACCCTGATACTACATAGTGAATTCCAGGTCAGCCTAGGCTAGAGTGAGATCCTACCTCAAAAAATAAAATAAATAAAATAAAATAAAATAAAGGGGAAATGTGTAGATACAGGCAAGAAAAAATAGCACTTGAGAAAATCAGAAGTCACCCCATATGGCTACAGCAGAAAGCACAGAGTGAAAGGCATAGAAGTCAAGCTAGGGCAGGAGGCAGGACGTCAACAGAGGGCTAGGGATTTGGTGTTCACTGTCTCACTAAGGAGTGAGGCAGGGAACTAGTGTGTCAGCACCAGCTTAAGTGAACCTTCTCCAACTACCAGAGGAAGCTCGCTGAGGGAAAAGTTACCTAGCAAAGCTCCCTTACAAGGTCAGGTTTAGTGGTCTCCTCTTTCCTCATGAAGACTTGACATCCACTCTGCAGTAGGACTTCCCTGTCCAAGGTTTTCTCCTTCTCAGTGATGACTACTTCGGTCCACGGGCTGAGCACTCACCTCAACATTAATTCTTTTTTTTAAGTATTTTATTTATTTATTAGAGAGAGAGAAAGGCAGATAGAGCGAAGGCGTGCACCAGAGCCTCTAGCCACTGCAAACAAACTCCAGATGCACGTGCCACCTTGTGCAGCTGGCTTACGTGGGTACTGGGGAATCAAACTTGGGTCCCTAGTCTTCACAGGCAAGCAAGCGTCTTAACCACTAAGCCACCTCTCTAGCCCCCACCATTAACTCTTAATGTTAAGACTCTAATTATCAGAGCTCAATCAATGTGCAGAGGCAGAACAGAAGGTTTCAAATCAAGAGCACCTGCTTTATGACTGCCCTATGAAAAATGTTAATTGTCAGGTTCAAAAAAGGCATGAGGCATAGACTTTGTCCACAAGAAACTTGCAGTTAACCCGATGACAAAACAGAATTATGAGCAAGCTACCTATACCTAATAGTGTAATAGCAATATTTACTTTCATAATAAAGTACCAACTTGGGCAGCGTGTGTAATTAGAAAATGGGGCAATAATACTAAGGTACTAACTATATAACCAACAAGTCCCAGAAGGAGGAGGGAAAGACCAATATTGACTGGCATTATCAAAGGTCGCTATTAATACTCCCACTGTTTGGCATTGGGTAGATGTTTCTTTTGGCCAAGCTTACTCCTTAGAAGAGAACCCTAGGCAGAAGCTTCTGACAGGCCACAATTATCTACTCCCCATTCATTCCTTTGCCAGTCCCCTTGTATAAACACTGTGATTTTCCACAGCCTGCTGTGCCCACAAGACAGTCCCCAAATGGTAGCCCTGAGCTTTTTACCTTCCTCTGCTGCTGGATGCTGAAGGGACTAGACAAGAACCAATAACTACCCTTCCGCTCCACCATCCAGATGTCACCAAGTATTTAACAACTGGCCAAGCAACGTTAACGGATTCTAAATTACACCCCCCCACACACAACACACGCATCAATTTAAGAGATGTTAAAGCTGATAAAAGGCCACTTATACCCTTTTCACTCTTTCCCCGTCCTCTCTATGCACAGCTCAAACTTCATCAAACTTTCCATCAGCAACTTTCTCAGACAAAGGGCTTTCCAACCACTTAAGCCGCCTAACACCCAAAACGCAGGGTGCCGCCCAGGCACTTTGGGCATCTGAGTTTGTAGACAGAGAATGGAAACAACAAACACCCTACCTCGACCATAAACTGTTCCGAGAAAGAATTTTCTTCAAATGGCTCAGTCTTCAATCGACCTGGAATTAAGGAGAAATAGACAAAGGAAGCATAAGCCTACCAATGAGACGTTCAGAGGATGCCCTTGCCTTCTTGGGAAGGGGAGAAGGACGTGACATGGAGCAAGCCCTGGCCCAGCAGGAGAGGGATGAGGGGGTAAGAGCACCAACAAACAAGAAGAAACGGGACTGGCAACAATGGCAGCAGGTTCAATGGCAGCATTTGCTTTAGAAGATTTTCCTGCCACAAAAACAAAGGTCACGTGGAACTTTGTACCAAAACTAGGGCTATGTTGCTTCCTAAACTCTCAAGTTCACATTGCATTAATACCATCGTTTTGGTCTTTGTTTGATTTTTCTTGCTTTGGGTTTTTCTTTTTCTTTTTTTTTTAAATAGTTTTATTTGTTTATTTTTTAATCTTTATTTTAGAGAGAGCCAGCAAGCAAGAGAGAGAATTGGCACGCCAGGGCCTCAGCTACTGAAATCGAACTCCAGATGCTTGTGCCACCTACTGGGCTTGTGCAACCTTGTGCTTGCCTCACATTTGTGCATCTGGCTTATGTGGGATCTGGAGAGTTGAACATGGGTCCTTAGGCTTCGCAGGCAAGAGCCTGAACCACTAAGCCATCTCTCCAGCCCTATGTATGTATGTATGTATGTATTTATTTATTTATTTATTTATGAGAGACAGAAAGAGGCAGATAGAGAGCATGGGTACACCAGGGCCTGCAAGCACTACAAACGAACTCTAGTTGCATGTGCCACCTTGTACATCTGGCTGGCTTTATGTGGGCACTGGAGAATCAAACCTGGGTCCTCAGGCTTTGTAGGCAAGTGCCTTAATCACTAAGCCATCTCCCCAGCCCCCCCCCCCCCACACACACACTTTTAGATTTTTCAAGGTAGGATTTCACTCTAACCCAGGCTGACCTGGAACTCTAGCTCCAGACTGGCCTTGAACTCGTAACCATCCTCCTACCTCTGCCTTCCAAATGCTGGGATTAAAGGCGTATGGCACCACACCTGGCTATCTTAATACCATTTTGTATAGCTGCTAGCTCCTTTCCAAGATCTTTCCTTGTCATTGATGTCTGGGCTTGGTTATAACTTCTGTTGGCCACACGGGCCCCACCCAGGTACTGGAGGCTGACAGTAAGGTCACTTAAGTTTCAGGTCCCCAGTTTCTGGTTCGTATCCAGTACCCACCCTGGGGGAAGAAGCATTTTTCTAATACAAATGAGAGTCTCTCTTTTATCCAAGAGTGTTAGACTACTTGTCATTCCCCACTCAGTTTCCCAAGAATGTCCTCTCACCTCGGCTCAACACAGCCCCGCTCTCCTGATAGTCTTGGATCTCCAGGTCCTTCATGCGGAGCAGCGCCGCCAGCTCCTTCGCCTGACGCTGCAAGGCCAGACTCATGCCCAGCAGAGGACGAATCAAATGTTGAGAGACCTTTGATGGACAAGAAACACCAATTAGCCAACAAAGTCTTTAAAAGTACTCCCTAGGGCTGGGGAGATGTTTCAGTGGTTAGGCACTTGCTTGCAAGCCTGCTGGTCTGGGTTTGATCCTCCCAGAACCCACATAAAACATGACACAAAGTGGCACATGCATCTGGAGTTTGATTGCAGTGGCTGGAGGCCCTGGCACACCCAGTCTCACTCTCTTTCTCTCTCTTTTTCCTTCTCTCTCTGCTTGCAAATAAATGAATATTTAAATTTTTTCATTTTATTTTTTATTTATTTATTTGAGACCTACTGACAGAGAGAGAAAGAGGCAGATTGGGAGAGAGAATGGGCGCGCCAGGGCCTCCAGCCACTACAACAAACTCCAGACATGTGCACCCCCTTGTGCATCTGGCTAACATGGGTCCTGGGAAATCGAGCCTTGAACCAGGGTCCTTAGGCTTCACAGGGAAGCACTTAACCACTAAGCCATCTCTCCAGCCCATTAAAATATTTAAAATAAAATAAAAAGTACTCCTTGAGCTGGAGAGATGGCTCAGTAGTTACGGCGCTTGACTTCAAAGCCTAAGAACCCTAGTTCGATTCCTTAGTACCCACATAAAGCCAGATGCACAAAGTGACACATGCACCTAGAGTTTGTTGGCAGTGGCTGGAAGCACTGGCATATCCATTCTCTATCTGCTTCTCTCTCTAATAAATAAGTAAACAAATAAATAATTCTTTTCTTTTTTATGTGTGTGTGAGAGAGCGAGAAAGAGAGAGAGAGAGAATTGGCACTACTAGGGCCTCCAGCCACTGCAATTGAACTCCAGATGCATGGGCTACCTAGTGCGCATATGCAACCTTGTGCTTGTGTCACCTTGTGCATCTGGCTTACGTGGGATATGGAGAGTCAAACATGGGTCCTAAGGCTTCACAGGCAAGTGCCTTAGCCTCTAAGCCATCTCTTCAGCCCTAAAATATTTTTTAAGTACTCCTTAACACTGTATTCGCTACTAGAAGAAAAATACTCAAGAAGAAATGTTTCCACAGGAACTTAGCTTTGTAGATAAGCAATTCATTTACATGAATATAAATACAAATACAGTAATCAAATTTATACATTTTAAAGAGATTCAAGGATTTTCTTTGTGGCCTAGATAAAGAATGAGGAGGATGAAAGAAGAACATCTCTGGACAGATAATCAACAGTTGTGATTTAAAGAGAAGAATTTGATTTAGTTGAGAAGAGGAAGGCTGACTCAACTCTCAGCAGACGAATAACAGAAAAGATCTAGGCAACCCTGAAGAAAGGAGCTGTGGCTGAAACAGCACACCACTGGAGTAAAAGAATCAAGAGAGGGGGCTGGAGAGATGGCTTAGCAGTTAAGGCACTTGCCTGAAAAATCAAAGGACCCAGGTTCAATTCTCCAGGACCCACATAAGCCAGATACACAAGGAGGCGCATGCATCTGGAGTTTATTTGCAGTGGCTAGAGACTCTGGCATGCTCATTCTCTATCTTCTCTCTCTTCTCTGCATGCAAATAAATAAATAAATAAATCTCTTCCCTCTGTCTCTGCCTGCTTGCAAATAAATAAATAAAAGAGAGATGGCTTAGTGGTTAAGGTGCTTGCCTGCAAAGCTAAGGACCCAGGTTCAATTCCCCAGTACCCACTTAAGCCAGATGCACAAGGTGGTACATGCGACTGGAGTTCGTTTGCAATGGCTAGAGGCCCTGGCACACCTATTCTCTATCTTCCTCTCTCTCTCTCTCTCTCTCTCTCCCTCTCTCTCTCATAAGTAAGTAAATAAAATATTTTTTAGCTGAAAAGAAAAGAAAGTTGAGAGCTTTGAAGATCAAATTATATTTCATCATGTTTGTTTTTGTTTTCCTTTTTAAAAAAATTGTATTTTGGCTAGAGGAATGGCTTAGTGGTTTAGGCGTTTGCCTGCAAAGCCAAAGGACCCAGGTTCGATTCCCCAGGACACACGTTACCCAGATGCACAAGGGGGCGTACACATCTGGAGTTCATTTCTCTCCCTCTTTCTCTGTCAAATAAATAAATAAAAATATTTTAAAAATTGTATTTGTTTGCAAGCAGAGAAAGATTGAGAGATGGCTTAGCAGTTAAGGCACTTGCCTGCAAAGCCAAAGGACCCAGGTTCAATTCTCCAGGACCTACATAAGCCAGATACACAAGGAGGTGCATGCATCTGGAGTGAAGAGAGACAGGCAGAGAGAATGGGCACACCAGGACCTCCAGCCATTGCAAACGAACTCCAGACACATGCTCCACTTTGTGCATCTGGCTTTATGTGGGTACTGGGGAAATGAACTCAGGTCATTAGGCTTTGCAGGCCAGCACCTTAACTACTGAGCCATCTTTACAGGCCCTGTTTTTGTTTTTCAAGGTAGGGTCTCACTCTAGCCCAGACTGACCTGGAATTCACTATGTCATCTCAAGGCAGCCTTGAACTCACATCTACCCTCCTACCTCTGCCTCCCGAGTTCTGGGAGTAGAGTGCTGGGATTAAAGGCATGTGCCACCATGCCCAGCCTCATCATGTTTTAACAGCCATTTCAGGACTGATGTGAGTCCAGAGTTAAAATTGATTCTCATAAATGCTGCATGTGTGAAAGAAATAAATAGGAGAAAGAAAGAAAGCAGCCCACTTCACACACTTTGCTTTCAACAAGAGGGAGAAGGATGCGAGCACAAAACTGTATCAGAGTGTAGCTACGGTGAGCTCCCATGCCATAATGCACAGCTGTATGGAAGAGTCGTTAGATTCACCTATACTAACTGTCTACTGGCCTGTCAAAGAAAATAAGCTCAATCATCCATTTGTAGTTAGAGGGTATCATCAGAGCTCCTTTCACTTTCCCCAAGGAGATGAACTAAAAGAGGTCCTGAAAAGAAGAAATGCCCTAGATCAGGGGGTCAACAAGCTTTGTTGCGTAAAGAGCTAGACAGTCAATATTTTCAGCTCTGTGGCCCATACAGTCTCTGCCACAACTGCTCAACTTGGCTATTGTGGCACGCGAAGGCAGCCACAGACAATATGTAAACAAATGAGGTGGCTGCGCTCCAATATAACTTTACAAAACCAGGCAGCAAGCCAGATTTGGCCTGCTGGCCATACACCAACCCCTACCTATATGTAAAAAGGGAGTACTTCAGCCAGGTGTGGTGGCGCACGCCTTTAATCCCAGCACTCGGGAGGCAGAGGTAGGAGGATTGCCATGAGTTCGAGACCATACTGAGACTCCGTAGTGAATTCCAGGTCAGCCTGGGCTAGAGTGAGGCCCTACCTCGAAAAATCAAAAAAAAAAAAAAAAAAAGAAAAAGAAAAGAAAGAAAGAAAGAAAAAGAAAAAGGGAGCACTTCAGATAAAATACTCCAACATGGGCTGGAAGTAAGGAAAAGGGACTAAGTGTCCCATAAGATACACCTGCCAGTCTCATCTGGATCAGGCTCAGAAGTGGTAAATCTTCAGACACTATGTTTGTTTTGTTTTGTTGGATTTTTTTTTTTCCAAGTTACGGGCTCATTGCAGCCCAAGCTGACCTGGAACTCACCTGTAGTTCCAGGCTGGTCTCGAACACACAGTGATCCTCCTACCTCTGCCTCCCGAGTGCTGGGATTAAAGGTGTGCACTACCACACTTGGCTCTCAACGCCTGTGTTTTCTTTTTCCATTAATTTTTTTTCAGGTGAAAGTTACCACTAAAAACTCACTGGTAGCCAGGCGTGGTGGCACACACCTTCAATCCCAGCACTCAGGAGGCAGAGGTAGGAGGATTGCTGTGAGTTCAAGGCCACTCTGAGACTACATAGTGAATTCCAGGTCAGCCTGGACAAGAGTGAAAACATACCTCAAAAAAAAAAGAAAAGCTCACTTTATTGTGACTCAAATTATGAGAAGACTTTTTTCTACATTTCTCCAAGGATCAATTAAAAAAGACTAGATGTTGGGATGTGGTTGAGAAGATGGGGGGTCCTGGCACAGGGTAAGTCAAAGTCAAGTCCAACTGTAGATAACCATCACTTCTTTCTGTCATACAGCACATCATCTCTCCCAGCCCAGGTCCTCAACACTGACTTAGACTGCCCAGAACATGTGGCTTTAAGATTTACCCGCCCTAGGTCCAACCCTCTTCTTAGAAACTCTTTTGTAAGTTTGGTCCTAGTCAAGGTAGATCGGGAAGAAAAGCATGCAAATATTGGTACAAAAGCTAATGAACAGAGCCAGGCATGGTGGCGCACGCCTTTAATCCCAGCACTCAAGAGGCAGAGGTAGGAGGATCGTTGTGTATTTGAGGCCACCTCGAGACTACGTAGCGAATTCCAGGTCAGCCTGGACCCTACCTCAAAAAAAAAAAAAAAAAAAAAAGCTAATGAAGGGGCTGGAGAGATGGCTTAATGGTTAAGGTGCTTGCCTGCAAAACCTAAGGACTCAGGTTTGATTCCCCAGGACCCATGTAATCCAGGTGCACAAGATGGCACATGCATCTGGAGTTCATTTGCAGTGGCTGGAGGCCCTAGCACACTCACTCGCACTTTCTCTCTCTGCCTCTTTTTCTTGCTCTCAAATCTCTCTCTCTCTCTATTTATATATATATTTATAAATAGATATTTTTTTAAATATTTTTTAGTTATTTATTGGACAGAGAAAGAGGGTCAGAGATTAAGAATAGGCACGACAGGGCCTCCAGCCACTGCAAGTGCATCTGGCTAACATGGGTCCTGGGGAATTGAGCCTGGGTCCTTCAGCTTTGCAGGCAAAACACCTTAACTGCTAAGCCATTCCTCCAGCTCTAGAAATAGATATTTTTATTTAAAAGAATGTTATTCAGAAACCCATTTTCCTACTGAATAAACAGAACTACTCTCTGGGAAAAAAAAAAAAAAAAAGAATGTTATTCAGGGCTGGAGAAATGACTCAGTGATTAAGGTGCTTGACTGCAAAGCTTAATGACTTGGGTTTGATTCTCCAGTATACATGTAAACCAGATGTACAAAGTGGCACATGTATCTGCAGTTAGTTTACAGTGGCTAAAGGCCCTGGCGCACTCTGTCTCTCTTCTATCTCTGAGTACAAATAAATAAATAATTAAAATTTTTTTAAAGAATGTGGGCTGGGCATGGTGGTGTGCACCTTTAATCCCAGCATTTGGGAGGCAGAGGTAGGAGGATTGCTGTGAGTTCGAGACCACCCTAAGACTACATAGTGAATTCCAGGTCAACCTGGGCCACAGTGAGACCCTACCTCAAAAAAAACAAAAAGGAAGAATGTGGGCTGGAGAAATGGCTTAGCTGTTAAGGTACCTGCCTGAAAAGCCAAAGGATCCAGGTTCAATTCCCCAGTACCCACATAAAGCCAGATGCACAAGGTGGTGCATGCGTACGGAGTTCATTTGCAGTGGCTACAGGCCCTAGCATGCCCATTCTCATTCTCTCTCTCTCTCTCTCTCTCTCTCTTCCCCTCTCTCTTTCTCAAGTAAATAAATAATTTTAAAAAAGAGAGAGAGCTGGGCATGGTGGTACATGCTTTTAATCCAGCACTTGGAATACAGAAGTAGGAGGATCACCCTGAGTTCAGGGCTACCCTAAGACTACATAGCAAATTCCAAGTCAGCCTGGGCTATAGTGAGACCCTACTTCAAAAAGGAAGGAAGAAAGAAAGAAAGAAACAAACAAACAAAGAAACAAAGAAAGAAAGAAGAAAAGAAAGGAGGGAGGGAGGGAAGAAAGGAAAGGAAAGGAAGGAAAGAAAAGAACAGAAAAAAATGCTATTCAAAATCATATGGAAACCTACTTTTTTGAACAATGGAATACTCAGAAGCCATATATTGTTGCTAGAAAATTTTCAGCGCCAGGGATGGGATACCTTCCAGTGAGTTGTTGGCCAGGGACGTCCCTGATGCCCCCAAAACATTATAGGCCATTGCTGAGGCCCTTGGTTTCCCACCAGGAATAGATGGTAAGACCCTATTGCTGAAGACTCCACATACTTGGGCTGCAAGGCCACTGAGAAATTCTGCTCAAACTGAGCTGATAACCTCCTCCATGTAGAACAGCTGACCAAAAACTGGAAGAAGCCATTCTGCATGCAGTTCAATGGGAGAGAGAGAAATCACCAGTGAAGATACTCAACAGTGGACACTACAAGCCTTATGAGCCAACAGGTGCGATAGTGGCACATCTGTCACAGTGGAAACCAACTGACCTCTCATTGGACTGCAGGCCCACTCCATGGGAGGGAATACATCCCTGATACTGAAAACTTAAAACAGGGGTAGTCATGAGCCCTAGGGGTGTAATGTCTGCTGCTGTCTGGCTAAATGTATATGCTATGCTTATCAAACTTCCCAGTAAGCACTTCTCTTAATGTTCATACCCTTATATTAATGCTACTCTCTCTTTTGGTAGAGAATCTTCTCTTTTCAGATGTCAGTGACCTTGGAATGATGCAGAAGGCATCATGGTGCTGGAAAGAAGTGACAGAGTGCTCAGTACTGAAATATCTCGATCACACCTTCCAAGGCTCAGGGTCTAATGCGGAAGAGGTGGCGGAAAGAATGTAAGAGTCAAAGGAAGAGTAGGACTCCTTACAACGTGCTCCCCCCAGACACAAGATGGGCTGGATGTCCATGACCTCGCAGTGCCTGACACTACATACACAAGACCATCATAAGAGGAGGAAAAGATCATAACATCAAAATAAAAGAGAGATTGATAGAGAGGGGAAGGGGATATGATGGAGAATGGAGTTTCAAAGGGGAAAGTGGGGCGAGGGAGGGCATTACCATGGGATATTTTTTGTAATCATGGAAGTTTTTAATAAAAAAATATTCGAAAAAAATGCTATTCAAGGGGCTGGGGAGATGGCTCAGCAGTGAAAGGTGCTTACTTGCAAAGCCTGTTGAGCTGCTTTCAATTCCTCAGCACCCACGTAAAATTGGATTCAAAAAGTGGTAAAAAGCTGGGCGTGGTGGTGCATGCCTTTAATCCCAGCACTCGGGAGGCAGAGGTAGGAGGATTGCCGTGAGTTCAAGGCCACCCTGAGACTCCATAGTGAATCCCAGGTCAGCCTGAGCTACAGTGAGACCCTGCCTCGAAAAAACAAAACAAAAAAAAAAAAAGTGGTATAAGCAAGCTACGGAGATGGCTTAGTGGTTAAGGTGCTTGCCTACAAAGCCTAAGGACTCATGTTCAACTCTTCAGATCCCATATAAACCAGACACACAAGGTGATGCAAGTGCATACGGTCACACATGCTCACAGGATGGCGCACACATCTGGAGTCCAATTACAGTGGCCAGAGGCCCCGGCATGCCATCCATTTCTCTCTGTTGTCTCTCTCTCTCTCTCGCTCTCTCTCATAAAAAATGGGGGGCTAGCCGGGCGTGGTGGCACACGCCTTTAATCCCAGCACTCGGGAGGCAGATGTAGGAGGATCACCATGAGTTCGAGGGCACCCTGAGACTACATAGTGAATTCCAGGTCAGCCTGAGCTAGAGTGAGACCCTACCTCAAAAAAACAAAAACAAACAAACAAAAAAATGGGGGGCTAAAAAAAATAAATTCTAGAGCCAGGTGTGGTGGCACACGCCTTTAATCCCAGCACTCAGGAGGCAGAGGTAGGAGGATCACCGTAAATTCGAGGCCACCCTGGGATTACAAAGTGAATTCCAGGTCAGCCTGGGCCAGAGTGAGACCCTACTTTGCAAAACCAAAAAATAAAAAATAAAATAAATTCCAAAAATGTGGGGCTGGAAAGATGGCTTAGCAGTTAAGGCACTTGCCTGCAAAGCCAAAGGATCCAGGTTCGATTCCCCAGGACTCCATGTAAGCCAGATGCACAAGGTGGTGCATGTGTCTGGAGTTCATTTGCAGCAGCTGGAGGCCTTGGCATGCCCATTCTCTCCCTCTTTCTCTCTCTCTCTGTCTGCCTCTTCTCTCAAACAAATAAATAAAAATAAAAGATTTTCGGCTGGAAGGATAGCTTAGCGGTTGGTTAAGGCGTATGCCTGCAAAGCCAAAGAACCCAGGTTTGATTCCCCAGGACCCATGTTAGCCAGATGCACAAGGGGGCGCACACATCTGGAGTTCATTTGCAGTGGCTGGAGGCCCTGGTGCGCCCATTCTCTCTCCCTCTTTCTCCCTCTTTCTCTGTCAAATAAATAAATAATAAAATATTAAAAATAATTTTTAAAAAAATAGCCAGTCTGTTGGGCTTGCCTCAATTTTTTTTTCAAGGCAGGGTCTCACTCTAGCCACCACACTCAGCTGCTTAACCCCAGCACTCAGGAGGCATTGGTAGGAGGATCACCATGAGTTAGAGGCTACCCTGAAAATTCCAAGTCAGCCTGGGCTAGGGTGAGACCCTACCTCGAAAAAACAAAAATAAACTTTTTTTGAACAAGAAAAAAAAATTTTTTTTGAGCCGGGCATGGTGGCGCACGTCTTTAATCCAGCACTTGGGAGGCAGAGGTAGGAGTATCACCATGAGTTCAAGGCCACCCTGAGACTACATAGTGAATTCCAGGTCAGCCTGGGCTAGAGTGAGACCCTACCTTGAAAAACCCCAAAAAAAGTAATAATAGTAATAAAAATAAAAATTGCCGGGCATGGTGGTGCACACCTTTAATCCCAGCACACGGGTGGCCGAGGTAAGAGGCTCATCATGAGTTTACGCAGTGACTTTTAGGTCAGCCTGAGCTAGAATCACCCCCTGCCAAAAAAAAAAAAAAAATCTAATTAGTTAATTAACTCTTAGAGTCAATACCTAGGCATGGCAGCCTATACCTGTGATCCCAGCAACTGGAAGACTGAAGCAGGAAGATTTCAAGTCTTAGGCCAGTGTGGGCTACATAGAAAGAGAGAGCGAGAAAGAGAAAGAGAAAGAAAAAGAAAAGGAAGGAAGGGGAGAGGGAGTAAGAGGGAGAGGAGAGGAAGAGAGGGGAGGGGAGGGAGAGGAAGAAAGGGAAAGAAAGGGAAGGGAAGGGAAGGGGACTGGAAAGACGGCTGAGCTGTTAAAGGCACTTACTCGCAAAGCCTGACAGCCTGGGTTAAATTACTCAGGATCCACATAAAACCAGACACACAAAGTGATGCATGTGTCTGGAGTTAATTTGCAGTGGCAGGAGCCCAAGTGCACTCTATACACTCACTCTCCCTTCCTCTCTCTCCCTCTCTTTCTGTCAAATAAATAAATATTTTTAAATAGTTAATTCATTTATTTATGTGAGAGAGAAAGAGGCAGAGAGAGAGAGAGAAAAAATGGGCATACCAGGGCCTCTAGCCACTGCAAACACCAGAAGCATGAGCCAACTTGTGTATCTGGCTTACGTGGGTACTGGGGAATTGAACCTTAGTCCTTAGGCTTCGCAGGCAAGTGCCTTAACCACTAAGCAATCTCTCCAGCCCATAAGTAAATATTTTAAATTTTACTTATTTATTTTTATTATTTGAAAGAGAGAAAAAGAGGCATACACAGAGAGAGTGGGTATGGGCATGCCAGGGCTTCGTGCCACTGCAAATGAACTCCAGATGCATGCACTATTTAGTTCATCTGGCTTTACATGAGTATTAGGGAATTGAACTTGGATCCTTAGGCTTGCAGGCAAGTGCCTTAACCACTAAGCAATCTCTCCAGCCTTAAATAAATATTTTTAAAAACAAAAGAAAGAAGCCAATATGGTGTAGCATGCCTTTAATCCCAGCACTGGGGAGGCTGACATAAAATGATCGTTGTGAGTTCAAGGCCACCCTGAGATAAGACTACATAGTGACTCATAGGTCAGCCTGGGGTAGAGTGAAACCCTACCTCAAAAAAAAAAAAAAAAAAAAAAGGAAAAGAAAGAAAAAAAGAAAGAGACATGAAAGGAAGGAAGGAAGGAAGGGAGAGGAAGAAAGAAAGCCACCAGAAGCAATTGCTTTAGAGAAGGAAAATGGGGGACTAGAGGAGGAGGCAGAAAGAAAACCTGCTTTTTTTCACTGTATACCTTTAAAAGCTGCTTGAAATGTTTGCCTTTGGCATGAATTACCCATTCAAAAAAATGTAAATGGAAAGTATCACAAGAATGAGTAACAAACAAAACTTACAACCGCATGACCTCACAGACACACACCAGCCTGAAACAGTATCCGCCTACATCCCTGCCAGTGTCTACCAGCTCTAACTCTTCCCTATAAAGTTCTCTCAGGTTTGGGGGTTTCCCTGGGATGACATTATCTGCTCTTAATGATAAGTAGTTTATTTTAACTTAAAATATATTTGTTGGAGCCAGGCGTGGTGGTGCACACCTGGAGGATCACTGTGAGTTTGAGGCCAGCCTGAGACTACATAGTGAATTCCAAGTCAGCCTGGGCTACAGTGAGACCCTACCTCAAAAATATATTTTTTTTGGGGGGGGGGCTGGAGAGATGGCTTAGCAGTTAAGGCACTTGCCTGCAAAGCCAAAGGACCCAGGTTCAATTCCCCAATACCCACATAAGTCAGATACACATGGTGGTGCATGCATCTGGAGTTTGTCTGCAGTGGCTAGAGACCTTGGTGTGCCCATTCTCTCGCACTCTCTCTCTCATAACTAATATATATTTGTTAATCAATTGTTCAAAGTTAACTTCTCCCTACGGCCAATCAAAACTCACTCTTGCCGGGTGTGGTGGCGCACACCTTTAATCCCAGCACTTAGGAGGCAGAGGTAGGAGGAAGGAGGATCATTGTGAATTCAAGGCCCTGAGGCTACATAGCAAATTCCAGGTCAGGTTGGACTAGAGAGACCCTGCCTTGAAAAAATAAACAAAAAAAGAAAAAAAAAAAAAGAAAAAGAAAACTCACTCTCCAGGGCTGGAGAGATGTCTTGGAAGTTAAGGTGCTTGCCTACAAAGCCTAAGGACCCAGGTTCAATTCCCCAGAACCAATGTAAGCCAGATGCTCATGGTGGCACATGGGTCTGGAGTTCATTTGGAGTGGCTTGAGGCTCTGGCATGCCCATTCTCTCTCTCTATCTCTCTCTGCCTCTTTTTCTCTCTAATAAATAAATAAATAAATAATAAAAATAAAAATATTTTTTTAAAAAACTTACTTTCCAAAAACAAAAACAAAAAACTCTCATTCTCCTCTAAACACTATTGCTTCTTCCATGATATAGGTCCTCAATCAGAAAAATGTGCTAAAATAGTCACTTTTTTTCACTTTTCTTCAATTATAATATGATGCAAATGTTCTTTACAGCCCTTTTTTTCAGTGCTGGGGATGAGCCTGGCCCAGCATATGCTAGGCAAGTGCTCTGATCCACCCTGTTTTCTTAGGAGAGGTTCTGGAGCCCACCAGCCTCCAATGACCACTCTACCTTTGCAGAATTCTGCAACACCAAATGAGACCACCTATGGCCTGGCATTCTGTAAGGCTGTCCAAAGGTTTGGGTCCTGGAAACAGATATTATTGAGGAAATAGTGCCCTCTGGTGTCACCTGAAAAAGTCAACAGGGGTTTGAACGAAATAAATTCTGTACCTAAAGCAGGGTGGAAGATTTCACAAGAAATCCAATTAAAGTAACAAATGTGATTACTAGATGGTAGACCATGAGGACAGGCCTCCGAGACTTAGTCATGAAGTCAGGCACAGTAGCACACAACAGCTACTTGAAAGACTGAGGTAGGGGGATTACTTGTGCCCCAGATGCGCAAAGTGGCATATACATCTGGAGTTCATTTGCGTGGCTACAGGCCCTGGTGAGCCCATTCTTTCCCAACCCCCCCCCCCCAATCAATAAATAAAATATTTTTTTAAAAGAAGGATAAACTTGGGGTGGAAAGATTGTTAGAGCCACAAGTTGGGACACTACACACAGAGACATTGCCTCTTCCCCATGCCTGATGGCTACCCCCACAATGCACGACCCACAATTCCCATGGGGATAACTGGCACCCCCAACAAGGAGGGCCCCTTCGGGGGGGGGGACAGGGATGAGGGTAAGGATGGCACCAACGTGTGCTGTTTACACACTTGAGTATGTACATAGCTAATAAAAAAATCAACTCTTTAAGAAATATATTTTTTTGCCAAGCGTGGTGGCATGTCTTTAATCCCAGCACTCAGGAGGCAGAGGTAGGTGGATCACCATGAGTTCAAGGCCACCCTGAGACTACATAGTGAATTCCAGGTCAGCCTGGACTACAGTGCAACCCTACCTCGAAAAACCAAATATATATATGTATATATAATTTTTTTTCCAGGCAGGAAGTGGTTGGCACATGCCTTTAATCCCAGCACTCAGGAGGTAGAGGTAGGAGGATCGCCGTGAGCTCAAGGCCAGCCTGAGACTACATAGTGAATTTCAGGTCAGCCTGGGCCAGAGTGAGACCCTACCCCTAAAAACCAAAAAAAAAAAAGAAGAAGAAGAAGAGGAGGAGGGGTTGGAGAGATGGCTTAGTGGTTAAGGTGTTAGCCTGCAAAGCCAAAGGACCCAGATTCAATTTCCCAGGACCCACGTAAGCCAGATGTACAAGGGGCACATGGTCTAGAGTTCGTTTGCAGTAGCTGGATGCCCTGGCACACCCATTCTCTCTTCCTCTCTCTGCCTGCCTGCCTCCCTCTCTCTCTCTCTCTCTCTCAATTATGTAAATAAAAAAATAAAGTTTAATTAAAAAAAAAAAACAGAAGAACAAGAAATAAACTGGGTAAGGTGGCACACACCTTTAATCCCAGCACTTGAAAGGCAGAGGTAAGAGGATCACTGTGAGTTCAAGGACCCAGGTTCAAGTCCCCAGTACCCACATAAGCCAGCTGTACAAAGTGGCACATGCATCTGGAGTTCATTTGCAGTGGCTGGAGACCCTGGCATGCCCATTCTCTATCTCCCTCTTTCTCTCCCTCTCTAATAAATAAAATGAAGATAAAAAAAAAAAAAAGCTGCTGGGGCTGGAGAGACGGCTGAGCAGTTAAGGCACTTGCCTTAGAAGCCAAAGGACCCAGGTTCAATTCCCCAGGACTCACGTAAGCCAAATACACAAAATGGTGCATGCCTCCGGAGTTCATTTACAGTGGCTGAAGGCCCTGGTGTACCCATTCTCTCTCTCTATCTATCTGCCTGTTTCTCCCTTTCTCTCTCTGTCAAATAAATAAAATTAAATTAAATTAAAAAAAAAAAAAACCTGCCAGACATGATAGCTCACATAGGAGACTGAGGTAGAAGGATGGCTGTGAGTTCCAGGGCAGCCTGGGCTAGAGTGAAACCCAGCCTCAAAATGAAAACAAAAATGAATTTAAACATAAAAAGCTGGACGTCACAGTTTTTGTAATCCCAGCAGCACTCTACAGGCTGAGGCAGGGGGGTCATGAGTTCAAGGCTAGCTTGGTGTACATTGCCAGTTCTCAAATAAAACAAAAGACAGTTTCAAAAAAAGATGTCTTTTTTTTTGGTTTTTTGAGGTAGGATCTCACTCTGGCCCAGGCTGACCTGGAATTCACTATGTAGTCTCAGGGTGGCCTCAAACTCACAGTGATCCTCCTACCTCTGCCTCTCGAGTACTGGGATTAAAGGTGTGCGCCACCACACCCGGCTCTTTTCTTGTTGTTGTTGTTAATATTTATTTATTTATTTATTTATTATTATTTATTTATTTGAGAGAAAGAGGAAGAGGCAGAGAGAGAGAATGGGTGCATCAGGGCCTCCAGCCACTGCAAATGAACTCCAGGCACATGCACCCCCTTGTACATCTGGCTTACGTGGTTCCTGGGGAATCAAACAGGGGTCCTTAGGCTTCACAGGCAAATGCCTTAACCGCTAAGGCATTTCCCCAGCCCTTAAAAAATCTTTTTAGTATTTTTTATTAGAGAGAGAGAATTGGTGTGCCAGGGCCTCCAGCCACTGCAGTCAAACTCCAGACACATGTGCCATCTTGTGTGCATGTGCAACCTTGCACACTTGCATCACCTTGCGCATCTGGCTTACCTGGAACCTGGAGAGTCAAACATCAGTCTTTTTAGGCTTTGCAGGTAAGCACCTTAATCACTAAGCAATCTCTCCAGCCCAAATCTCAGTTTTTCACTCTGAAAAATGGGGATAATAATACATATCTGGCAGGACAGTCAGTCATAAGGGCTAAAGAACGAGAATGCTTAGAAAAGTGTCTAATATTGGCTCCATTATCAGAGTGGTCTTGATAAATAACAAATTTGATCTATTAAAGTTACTTTTGGGCTGAAGAGACGGCTTAGCGGTTAAGGCGTTTGCCTGAGAAGCCAAAGGACCCAGGTTTGATTCCCTAGGACCCATGTAAGCTAGATGCACAAGGGACACATGTGTCTGGAGTTTGTTTGCAGTGGCTGGAGGCCCTGGCATGCCCATTCTCTATCTGTCTCTCTTCTCTCTCTATCTCTCTCTGCTTGCAAATAAATAAATAGATTTTTTAAGTTACTTTTTTTTTTTTTGGATTTTTCAAAGTATGGTCTCATTCTAGCCTAGGCTGACATGGAACTTACTGTGTAGACCCAGGCTGGCCTCAAACTCACAGTGATCCTATTTCTGCCTTCTGAGTGCTGGAATTAAAGGCAAACACTACCATGCCCAGCTAAGAAGAGCTTTCTTATTGGAGAAAAATTTCAAACAGGATTTGCAGAAATGTGAGGGCAACTGGTATCTCCACCTGCACCCCATATCTGAATTGCACTTACCAGGAAAGGACTAGCTGGAATACAGTGGAAATGCCAATAGAAGGGGAGACCAGACAGCTCACTCCGGACCCGCAGAATCAGGGCCTCTGCCACACGCTCGCAGGAGAAAGTAGCTTCACTGGGGTGAGCAGCGTCCTTCAACAAGGGGTGAAGCAGATCATCCAAATGACTGAGAAAAGCTGCAGGGGGAGCAGTCAGGCGCTTGTTCAGTTCCTAGAGAGACAGCAGTAGTGCCGAGTGAAGGTTCTGGAAGGAAAGTACTGCCTCAGCTTGTTCAGTTCCTAAAGAGAGGGCAGTAGTGCCGAGTGAAGGTTCTGGAAGGAAAGTACTGCCTCGGCTTGTTCAGTTCCTAAAGAGAGGGCAGTAGTGCCGAGTGAAGGTTCTGGAAGGAAAGTACTGCCTCAGCTTGTTCAGTTCCTAAAGAGACGGCAGAAGTGCAGAATGAGGGTTCTGGAAGGAAAGTACTGCATCATGAATAAGAGTAAAGGAGAGTGCTTGATGACATGAAGACAGGGAGAATGAGAAGGAAAAACATCACAACAGGAAGAAAAGAAATGTGGGGCTGGAGAGATGGCTCAGCGGTTAAGACGTTTATCTGCAAAGCCTAAGGAACCAGGTTCAATTCCCCAGTACCCATGAAAAGCCATATGAATGCATCTAGAATTTGGTTGCAGTGGTAAAGGCCCTGGCATGCCTATTTTCTCTCCCCTGCCCCCCACCCGCTTCTCTCTCTCTCTCTCTCTCTCTCAAATAAATAATAAATAAGAGCTGGAGGGATGGCTTAGCAGTTAAAGTGTTTGCCTGCAAAGCCAAAGGACCAGGTTCGACTTCCCAGATCCACATTAGCCAGATGCACAAGGGGGCGCACATGTCTGGAGTTCATTTGCAGTGGCTGGAGGCCCTGGCATGCCCATTCTCATTCCCTCTCTCTCTCTCTGCCAAATAAATAAATATTTAAAAATAATAATAATAAATAAAAATAAAATAAGCCAGGTGTGGTGGTATATACCTTTAATCCCAGCATTTGGGAGGCAGAGGTAGGAGGACTGCCATGAGTTCCAGACCACCCTGAGACTACACAGTGAATTCCAGGTCAGCCTGGGCTAGAGTGAGACCCTAACTCGAAAAAAAAAAACAAAAAAGAAGAAGAAGAAAAAGAAAAAGAAGAAGAACCCAGGTGTGGTGGCACATGCCTTTAATCCCAGCACTTGGGAGACAGAGGTAAGAAGATCGCCATGAGTTCAAAGCCATTCTGTGACCACATTGTGAATTCCAGGTCAGCCTGGGCTACAGTGAAACCTACCTCCAAAAAAAAAAAAAAAAAAAAAGAGATGCCGGGCATGGTGGCGCACGCCTTTAATCCCAGCACTCGGGAGGCAGAGGTAGGCAGATCGCCGCGAGTTTGAGGCCACCCTGAGACTACGTAGTGAATTCCAGGTCAGCCTGAGCCAGAGTGAGACCCTACCTTGAAAAAAATAAATAAATAAATAAGAAAGAAAGAAAGAAAGAAAGAAAGAAAGAAAGAAAGAAAGAAAGAAAGAAAGAAAGAAGGAATCACAAAGCTCAAGCTTCTGCCTGGGGTAAGATCAATTTACTGAAGGGTAGTATAGACAGAAAATATATACCATACTATGCATTACCATGCATGCAGAAACACACACACAATGGTTCCAGGGTTTCAGGTAGAAGTGCAAGACAAGATGGGTTGAAATACTTGGGATCAAAGATGCTTCAAGGGCTGGAGAGATTCCCCAGGTCCCACATAAGCCAGATGCACATGGTGGTACCTGTGTCTGGAGTTCCTCTGCAGTGGCTGGAAGCCTTGGTATACCCATTCTCCCCCTCCCCCCCCCTTCTCTCTGTCTCAAATTAAAAAAAAATCTTTTAAAAAATGCTTCAAATTGCTAATTTGAGAGGGTTTATTTACGGGTGTACACGTAGACTTTACCATTTGAACTACTCTATTCTCAAAATCCAGACCAGGCATGCTGGCACATGCCTTTAATCCCAACACTTGGGAGGCAGAGGTAGGAGGATCACTATGAGTTCGAGGCCACCATGAGACTACACAGTGAATTCTAGATCAGCCTGAGCTAGAGCTAGACCTTACCTTGAAAAAAAAAAAAAAAAAACCCAAAATGTTGTGAAACCTAAAACTTAAAAAGTTTGAGAGCATTATGGACTTAGGATTTTCAGATTAGGGATGCTGAACTTGTCGCTATCTCAATTCAACTCAGTCTTCTTTGCCAACTTTCAGGCAGCCAAGCTGGTTGTTATGAATGTCCTCTTACCTGCACTAGGAAGGTCACCTCCCCACCGCCCCACAGTGCCACAGTGGAACTGCTCTTCACACTCACCTTGGCTCGCTGGCTGACCACATCGGTGTCCACCTGCTCATGCCACACCTGTTGGAGGTCTGAAACCAGCAAGGCATAACCTCGGCGGGTGACATAAGCCTTGGCCAAGAATGTGTTCTCGCCAAGCTGTAGCCATGCCCACGGCTGTGTCAACAGGCCTTGCTCCACTCCCTCCATCTGTAAGAAAGATCTAATTTAGCAAAGTGCTTCCAGGAAACTGAGGCCTCCAAGGTCAACACCCAGGCAACTTTATGATGAATGAACTCTTGTAGATCTCCTCCATGATTAAAAAAAAGAAGCAGCAGCAAAAATTGTGGCTGGAAAGATGGCTTAGTGGTTAAGGTTGCTTGCCTGCAAAGCCAAAGGACCCAGGTTCAATTACCCAAGACCCACATAAGCCAGATGCACAAGGGGGGCACATGTGTCTGGAGTTCCTTTGCAGTGGCTAAAGGTCCTGGGGCGCCCATTCTCTCTGTGTCTATCTCCTCTCTCCCTCTCCTTCTCTCTCTGCTTGCAAATAAGTAAATAAAATAAAATAAACAAGGAGGCAAAAATTGGGGCTGGAGAGATGGCTCGGTGGATAAAGAACTTCCCATACAAGTGTGAGGACCTGAGTTTGAATCCCCAGAACTCATGTAATTGCTAGGTGTGCATGACAGTGCATCTGTAATCCCAGCACTTGGGGGGAGGTGGAGACAAAGCTGGCTAGCTAAACATGCCGAATGGCCAAGCTCTGGACTCACTGAGAGACCCTATCTCAAGGGAAATGCTCGAAGTCAACCTCTGACCTCTATATGAATGTACACACACACATACACCTATACACATACATATACAAAAAATAAAAAGGGAGCTGGAAGGCTGGAGAGATGGCTTAGCAGATAAGGCACTTGCCTGTGAAGCCTGAGGACCCAGTTTCAATTCTCCAGGACCCATGTGAGCCAAATGCACACAGTGGCACATGCGTCTGGAGTTCATTTACAATGACTAAAGGTCCTGGTATGTCCATTCTCCCTCTGTCTCTAGTAAACAAATAAAATAAAAATAAAAAATAAAAAGGGGGCTAAAAAAAAAAAACATTCTGGTTCACACCTTTAATCCCAGCACTCAGGAGGCAGAGGTAGGAAGATCGCTATGAGTTCAAGGCCACCCTGAGACTACATAGTGAATTCCAGGTCAGCCTGGGCTAGAGCAAGACCCTACCTTAAAAAAACAAAAATGAAAAAAAGGGGGGGCTGCCGGGCTGGAAAGAGGAGAGATAGCTCAGTGGTGAAGTCACTGCCTGCAAAGCCAAAGGGCTCAGGTTCAATTCCCCAAGACCCATGTAAGCCAAATGCACAAGGTGGCCCATTCTCTCTCTCCCCTTCTTTCTCTCTCAAATAAATAAATAAACATAATAAAAAATAAATATTTTCCACTGGGCATGGTGGCACACGTCTTTAATCCCAGTACTTGAGAGGCAGAGGTAGGAGGATCACCATGAGTTGGAGGCCACCCATTCTTTCCTCCTCCCTCTCTCTCAAATAAATAAAATAGATTTAAAATAAATAAATAAATAAATAAATAAGGGGGGAAGAAAGTGATGAAGATAGCAATGACAATGACAATGACTTAGAGAATGAAAAGTGTATGCACACTAAATAATGGAAGTCCTAGGAGCCATAAGAGAGACTTTCCTGCTGGTGGTATCTATGGAAATGAAGTCACCCACCACATTAAAATAAAGTCTGAGAGCCGGGCGTGGTGGCGCACGCCTTTAATCCCAGCACTCGGGAGGCAGAGGTAGGAGGATCACCGTGAGTTCAAGGCCACCCTGAGACTCCATAGTGAATTCCAGGTCAGCCTGGGCTAGAGCGAGACCCTACCTCGAAAAACCAAAAAAAATAAAAAAATAAAAAAAAATAAAGTCTGAGATGGGGAGTTTCAGATAATCGAATGTAAATCCTTTATCAGATTTTAACTTGTGCAGTACTTGAAGTGAAACACAATGAAAACTTTAACAGAAATTGTCTCTTAATACATTTTTAATGTATTAAGTCTTGTATTTACAAGCTAAATATATAGGAAGTCACAAATATATCCCTTTTAAGTTTAAAAAAAAGGAGAGGGAACATTATTTCTTTCATTATTCCAGTCTATAAATACAAAATGAAGAGAAGTAATGAAATTTCTGATTAAATCTGATTAAGTCATTTCCAACTCAGTCCAAGTCATCACTCTTCCCTAGTTTTCAAAGCACTGGCTTGTGACATTACTCAATTTGCATTGTAACTAGACAGGTGAAATATAAATATATATACAACCATGAATAGACTATATAACAATGATCCTTTAAATCTAATGGTCATATATATGTGATATTCACTCAATGATGAATTTGCTTAACAATGCAGTTCTCAAAACATATCTCAACTGATACATGATTTGGGGTTGTTAGTTGCAGCAGGCTCAAACCTTGTGCTTGGAGATGGTATTTCCATTACGTTTCCCATGTGCTGTTACAACAGGGCAAAGTGGTCTTGGAAAAATTTATACTAGTCTTCACTGAGCAAGAGTTCACATTGCCAAAGATTACAAGTACAAATGACTCTCTAATTTCTCTTATAGACATACCCTGGTGTGCACTCTGGAAGTCACCAAAATTGGGTTTATCAACCTACCCAGGTCTTTATTAAGTCCAGAAGTCAGGACCTGCAAGGTGATGGTTTTGTTTGGATGGAGATAGGCAGTTTAGAATGTAACCAAGGGGCTGGAGGGATAGTTTAGCGATTAAGGCGTTTGCCTACAAAGCCAAAGGACCCAGGTTCAATTCCCCAGGACCCATGTTAGCCAGATGGACAAGGGGGCACACGTGCGTGGAGTTGAGTGGCTGGAGTCCCTGGAGTGCCCATTCTCTCTCTCCCCCTCTTTCTCTGTCAAATAATAAAATATTTTTTTAATGTGACCAGGGATCAGTTGGTGCATTTAAAAGGTCCAAAGCATTCAACACCAGACCCAGGCTAGCTGTTCCTTAGCTGGTTCTGCGTCTGAGTTGAGTCCTGTACTTCAGTGTAACTCAATGAGTCAGGCATGGTGGCTCATGCCTGCAACTCCCAGCACTCAGAAGGCTCAGGCAGAAGACAAATTTGGACTATACAGCAAGATCTATCTCAAAAAAAAAAAAAAAAAAAAAAAAGGAGCCAGGTGTGGCGGTGCACACCTTTAATCCCAGCACTGGGGAGACAGGCAGACATTGCAGTGAGCTTGAGGCCACCCTGAGACTATATACTGAATTCCAGGTCAGCTTAGGATACAGCAAGCCCCTACCTTTAAAAAACTATAAATAAATAAATAAATAAATAAATAAGGGGGGACTGGAGAGATGGCTTAACGGTTAAGGCGCTTGCCTGCAAAGCCAAAGGACTCAGCTTCGATTCCCCAGTACCCACGTAAGCAGGATGCTTATGGTGGCACATGTGTCTGGAGTTCATTTGCAATGGCTAGAGACCCTGGCGTGCCCATTCTCTCTCTCTCTCTCTCTCTCTCTCTTTCTCTCAAATAAATAAAATAATATGTAAATTTTTAAAAGAGAAAGTGGATAGATTGGTAGTGGAGCCTGCGTTCGTCTCTGCATTCACATTAACCACCTTCACCCTAGAGAGAGATGGGGGTAGCAAAACAGAATTTCTACAAGACCCAAGCGCAATTCCTGCGACACCCTGCAGAGGGCAGCAGGGCCCCAGAGACCGTGCCGCCTGGGCCACGCCCTGTCCCTTAGCAAAGGGCGAACCTTCGGTGCCGCGACCATAGGCTAACCCAGGAGCGCCTGCTAGCGTGCCTTTTCCATCCGCTACCCCAGCCCGCGCTCCGCCCTTCGGTTTTTACAGCACCGGCTGCACTGAAGCACTGCTCTGGACCCCTCAAAAGGAGCACACGCCTTTAAGCCTTTAATCCCAGCTCTTGGGAGGCAGCGGTAGGAGGATCACCGTGAGTTCGAGGCTACCCTGAGACTACATGGTGAATTCCAGGTCAGCCTGGGCTAGAGCGAGACCCTACCTCTAAAAGACAAAAATAAAACAAAATTTAAAAAGCTATCAAAGCTGACCCAGCCTAGAAGGACAAAACAAGAAGCGACCCAGGTGTCCCTGCCGAGCTTGGTGGCGCCCGCCTTTAATCCCAGCACTCGGGAGGCAAAGGTAGGAGGATGGCCGTGAGTTCAAGGCCACCCTGAGAGACTACAGAGTGAATTCCAGGTACCTTGAAAAACCAAAATAAATAAATAAATTAATTAATTAATTAGTTAAATAAAGAAGTGACTCAGGAGGAGGTCCGCTAAGACCCTGCGCATGCGCGGCACCGCCCACTCCGGGAAGGCCTGCCTTGAAGTCCCGGCTGCGCGCGCGTGCGCGCTCCCTCGAGGGGGGGAAGCGCTCGTGTAGCGTCCACGCTGCGGCACTGCACGCACAGCCGCTGGGGCCGGGCCCAACCCCATCCCGGCGCCGAGGGGGGTCATCCCACCTACCGTCAGCGGCCGCGGGAGCTCACGCAGGCCTACCCTCCAGCGCAGACAGAAAGGCCTACAGAAGGCCAGTCCCCACCATGGGAAGGTGGGGTCTAAGGGCACGGGGCGGGGCCAGACCTGCGGGGGGCGGGGCCTAGGACCCCTCCTAAACCGATTAAGTGCACCAGATGCCTTGATGTAAGTGTACCAGATGTCCCTCGCGGCTCGAAAACTGGACTAGAGATGGGCGACTAATAGTCGAGGGATTGAGGGGTAATGACGCTTTTAAGAGGAATCACCCTAGCAGAAAAAATACACACACACACACACACTAGGCTAAGCTGGGAGTGTTGGCTCATGCACTTGGGCAAGGATTCGAAGATTGAATTTCACTCTATATATAAAATCTCTGGGGTCCTTATCATTACTAGAGTTGTTGAAGCCTTACCTCACCCTTCATTTTTTTTCTCTTTTGTTTCTCCCTCCCCTTTTCATGATTATCACCACAAAAAGATGTGAACTCCTCAACTTGTACTGTACAACTCTACTTATTTATGTTGGTTTTTTCTCAAGTCAGGGTCTTGCTCTAGCAACTCATTCTGTGGCCCCAGGCTGGCCTTGGAAGTCACAAAAATCCTCCTACCTCATCAGGGACTAAAGCTAGACAACAACTCATACTTTTGCTCAACCTGGATTGCTGAGCTTGAAAATCTCTCCCCAACCTTTTTTTTTTTTTTTAATTTTTGTTGTTCTTTGTTCTTCAAGGTAGGGTCTCTCTCTAGCCCAGGCTGATCTGGAATTCACTATGTAGTCTCAGGGGGCCCTTGAACTCACAGCGTTCCTCCTACCTCTGCCTCCTGCTTGTTGAGATTAAAGGTGTGCTGCCCCACGCCTGTTCCAGCCATTTTTCAAAAACCCCAAGGCTCCCTGTCTTATCAACTCTTACCTCAACTCCGCTGCTTTCATAAAGCCTTTCCTGCTATCCCCAATCTGAATGAAATGCCTTGTTTTCATCTTTATTACAGACCATCTTGCATTTAGTTAATAATTACATGGTATTTTTAAACCTTAAATGCCTAGAGAGGACAGGGACCCTGTGATACGTATCTCTGGATGCAGGACTGGGAAGGACTCAATAAATATTTGTTAAGCAGATGCTAGAGTTCAAGTAGCATTGACAGTTCACAGCAAAAATCTCATTTATTTATTCATGACCCACTAACAATGGACCCTGCTCTGAGCAGCTAGGCCCAGTTAAGGACAAGAAAAGACAACCTGGGCTGGAGAGATGGCTTAGCAGTTAAGGCATTTGCCTGTAAAGCCAAAGGACCTAAGTTCGATTCCCTGGGACCCATGTAAGCCAGATGCACAAGGTGGCGCATGCATCTCGAGTTCGTTTGCTGGAGACCCTGGTGCACCTATTTGTTAAAAGAAAAAGAGAGGGAGAAAAAAGAAAGAAAGACAACCTAACCTATTGGTAAATGGGATATGCAGGTAGGCTCATGCCACACACGCACGCGCACGTGCGTGCACACGCACACACGCCCTCTCCCTAGGAGAAAGTACAAATTGCAACTGGCTCTCAGCAAGATGGGAGTTAGTGCTGATAAAGATAGAAATAGGGAGTCCTAGTAATTGCCGGGACCTTCTCTGCTGGATGCAGGGCATGCTTCCCTAGAGCCAGACAACAAGTCTTCTGTCTCTCCTGCCTTAGAGTGCCCTCCTTCCACATCGCCAGAGTCTTCAGGCACTGGGCAGAGGCAACGTTGGGGCTGTGGGATACAGGAACACAGCGTTTGGATAGGCAAAGGAAGCCCATACTCTTGAGCAGCCTTCTTCCTGGACTTCTGAGGCATTCGAGTTTTTTTGGCAGCAAAAGAAGTTGGGGTCTCTTGACTTAAGCCTCGTTCTAGCTGAGTACCTACAAAAGAGGGGTTGGCTAGGTCATTGCCCAACCCAGAGAGTAATAACTTCCTGGCTGCTTGCCAGTCTGCGGGGGCCTGGCCTCTACTTACCAGAAATAGTGTTCTCTAGGAGGAACCCTAAGAGTCCAGCTAGGAAGATGGGCTCTGCCAGCAGGGAACGCAGTAACACATCCAAAGGGCTCCAGCCTACAAGGGGTTTGGGGCCAGACAGGAAGGGAATTCTGATGTTATCCAAAGCCAAGGAATCTTATCCTTTAAGTCTTAAACTAGGGGACAGAGTTTGCTAAGTTGTCATTCCATCTATCTTACCTTTTATCCTTGTCTTTTCTCCATTTTCAACACTCGGGCTTTTTCCATAAGATACCCTCAACACCCTGAGCATCATTTTCTGAGCATCCATATACCTTCCAGATACCCTTTGGCTATTGCAGGTCCTCCCCCTGAGTAGTACGGTATTAAAACATCCCTCTCTTTCCCACCTTTGACCTTCTACACGCTGCCCTGAGTCCCTCCTCAGTGCTAACATTTGAACCAGATAATTCCTTGCCATAAGGAGCTGTCCAGTGTGCTGTGCGATGTTTAGCAACGTGCCCTCATGAACTGAATGCCAGCAGCAATCCCCCTTCCCTCCACGTGTGACAGCCAAAAATGTCTCCAGCCATTGCTAAATGTCCCCTCCTGGGGGGGGGGCAAAGTCACCCCCAGTTGAAAACAACTTATTAGGGGTTAGGGAGATGGCTCAATAAGTAAGAGCATTTGTGACACAAGCCTCGGTTTGATCTCCAGCACACATGTGAGTATCACTGGTCAGCCAATGTAGCTGAAAAACAAGCTCCAGGTCCAGTGAGAAACACTGTCTCCGGGAAATTAGGCAGAAGAGCAGTGGAGGAGGACACTAACATCCTGTACCTCCACAGGCATCTACACACACGCCAAAGAGAAGGAAAGAAGGAGAAAGAAGGAGAAACTAAGCCATTTGGTCTCGGGACATACTGCTTCAATCCTATAATCAGACCCTACTTCTTTAAAAAAAAAAAAACTTTTTTATTGACAACTTCCATAATTATAGACAATAAGCCATGATAATTCCCTTCCTTCCCCAAAATTTCCCCTTCACAAATCCACCCTCCATCATATCTCCTTCCCTTCCCAATCAGTCTCTCTTTTATTTTGATGTCATCCTCTTTTCCTCCTATTATGAGGGTCTTGTGGAGGTAGTACCAAGAACTGCAAGGTCATGGATATCCAGGCCATTTTGTGTTGGAAGATTGCATTATAAGCAGTCCTACCCTTCCCTTGGATTTTACTTTTTTTTTTTTTACATTTTTATTTTTATTTACTTATTTGGAAGGGAGAGAGAGAATGGGCATGCCAGAGCCTCCAGCCACTGCAAACGAACTCCAGACGTATGTGCCCCCTTGTGCATCTGGCTTACATGGGTCCTGGGGAATCAAACCTGGGTCCTTTGGCTTTGCAGGCAAACGCCTTAACCGCTAAGCCATCCCTCCAGCCCGGATTTTACATTCTTGCCGCCACTTCTTCCACAATGGACCTTGAGCCTTGGAAGGTGTGATAGAGATGTCTCAGTGCTGGAATACTCCTCTGTCACTTCTTTTTGTTGGTTTGTTTTTATTTATTTATTTGAGAGCGACAGAGAGAAAGAGGCAGAGAGAGAGAGAGAGAGAATGGGTGCACCAGGGCCTCCAGCCACTGCAAAAGAACTCCAGATGTGTGCACCCCCTTGTGCATCTGGCTAACGTGGGTCCTGGGGAAACGAGCCTCAAACCAGGGTCCTTAGGCTTCACAGGCAAGTGCTTAACCACTAAGCCACCTCTCCAGCCCAACTTCTTTTTTTTTTTAAGGCAAGTTTTTTTTTAATTATTCAGATCCTATTTCTTTGTCTTTGTTTATGGTGGTTCTTCTATCAGGAATGACTTTATTAGCCATACATGTGGCTTATATCTGTAATCCTACCATGTAGGAGACAGAGACAAAAAAGATAACTGTGAGTGTGAGGCCAGCCTAGGCTACAGAGTGAGACCTTGTCACACACACACACACGCACACACACAAAGGAAGAGGGCTGGGGATAGAGCTCAGTAGTAGAACACTTGCCTAGAGTTTGCATTAGGCCCTGGTTTCATAAAAATAATAAATAAAGAAGAAGGGGGAAAATGGCAATGAAGCCCAGTGTAGTGGTGTTTGCCTTTAATCCCGGCACTCGGGAGGCAGAGGTAGAGGGTCACCTGAGTTTGAGGCCAGCCTGAGACTACATAGTGAATTCCAGTTCAGCCTGATCTAGAGCAAGACCCTACCTCGGAAATCCAAAAAATAAGATGAACAATCACACATTTATATCTGTCGATACTCCAAGATCAGCAGATGGCAGTTCTCTGCCATTAAGTATCGCAGTTATTTACATGGAACTTTCTGGTTATTCTCCTGAACAACTCATCTCTTTCATAAGACAGTAACACCTGGAAGCACCTTTGTAGTCCCAGTGGCTATATAGTGCTCAACAAGTATTTTTAAATAAATAGGTGAACTAGTTATACAAAATCCCAGAGAAGGGTGAGGCCAGGAATTCAGAGAGCCTAAGGCCACAACCCTGCCTCTGGGCAGCTTTTCTTTCTCCACCTCACCTACCTGTGTTGAGCAGGATGGGGGCTTCCCGAAGCCACCTTGGCAGCAGCAGGGCCATGAAAATGGAGAAGCCCACGATGAAGACATTCCGCCCAGAGTCAATGTCAGCCAGGTGGAAGCTTGAGAATCCAGCAGACAGAACCACAGCCTGGGTCACTCCCAGCACCCCACCTGTCTCATACAAAGAAATCAAAGGAAGGCTGGGGGTGGTGTGCACACCTTTAATCCCACCACTGGGGAGGCAGAGGTAGGAGGATCTCGGTGAGTTCAAGGCCACCTGAGACTAGATAGTGAATTCCAGGTCAGCCTGGGCTAAAGTGAGAGTCTACCTCGAAAAAAAAAAAAAAAAGAAGGAAAGAGAGAGAGAGAAAGAAAAGAAATCGAAGTAGGAAGAGAGAGAGAGAGCCATTCAGGGTGCTGCAGGACAGGCAGCTTGTGATGAGGAAAAATAATTAACAGGCTTGTTTCAGATTCTACAAGAAGCCCAGGCAAGAGACCACAATGTTGGGCTGAGAAAACGAGGGTTAATGTTCCCATCCATCCATCCATCCAGGGAGGTTATTCAGAAAGAGTACCAGCCTAACCAACTGGTTGGGTTACACTGGGGGATAGGTACTATTCTAATGCCAGTGCTAGTCCATATATCCACTTACCAACCACGGGCAGTGGGATGGTGGTGAGGTGCTGAGCCAGCCTTGGGGAGGGCCCAACCCCCATGCAGAGCAAGCCCACTAAGTATGCCACTCGCCGTGATCCAGCCTGCATGAAGAAGAGGCATCAGCACACATCCACCTCCCTAGACCGCCACAGGTCTTTGCCTGGCCCACTCCTTCTCATCCTGATTTATCCTGGCCACTCTATCCAAAAGTGCCTCCTTGGCTCAGCTACCACACTGCTGTTTTAATTTTTTTTAATTTTTTTTTGGGGGGGGTGTTCGAGGTAGGGTCTCAGGGTCTCACTCTAGCTCAGGCTGACCTGGAATTCACTATGGAGTCTCAGGGTGGCCTTGAACTCACAGAGATCCTCCTACCTCTGCCTCCTGAGTGCTGGGATTAAAGGCGTGCGCCACCACGCCCGGCTACTGCTCTGTTTTTTCTAATATCTTTATTTGCAAACAGAGAGAGATCGAGAAGAACAGACAGACAGAGAGAATGTGCCACACCAGGGCCTCCACCCACTGCAAACGAACTCCAGACACGTGCCACTTTGTGCATCTGGCTGTACGTGGGCACTGGGGAATGGAACCCGTGTCGTTAGGCTTTGCAGGCTAGCGCCCCAGCCACTGAGCCATCTCTCCAGCCCTCCCATGCTGTTTTCTCAGCAGCACTTACCACTCCCTGAAATTATTTACTTCCTTATTTTTCCCCTCTCTCTGAGGTCCCCAAGAGCAAAGGGTCTTCTCTTCACCGCAGCCTTGGTAGGGTACCTGCTACACCTGGTATGATTGCCCGCTTCCTTACACTCCTAGCCCCTTATCACTTCCAGGCACCTCCCTCCAGGACCACCCTTGATGTGAACTGCCTGCTGGAGAGGGCACTGGCGGCAGGCAGGCAGTGTGAGTTCCCTCCCCTCCCCTGCACTTCCAGCTCCCCACCCCCCACCTCCAAGGTTTACATACCTGGAAAAGACTAAGGGCGCCTACATTAGGGAAACTGGACGCAGTGCCCATGGGACTCCCCAGCAGCCCAGCCAGCACACTGCACAGCCCCTCCAGGCTCAGCCCTCGACTGCAGGCATGTGCTGGGGGTGGAGGCAAATGCAGCAGCTGACCACACAGGGCATAGCAGCCCAGGGAGCTGACGGAGGCTGCCAAGGCCATGCTGATACCTGCAGCCAGGGCTCTGGGCGTCAACAAGGGCCAGTCCCACTCACCTAGGGCGAGAGAAGGAACCACCTTGGAGGACAGACTCCAATCAGGAGTAGCCCTCCACCTCTACCTGCCTGTGCCCCAAGAGTCCAAGATTCCCTGGTACCTTTTTTGTTTGTTTGTTTGTTTTGTTGTTCGAAGGTAGGGTCTCCCTGTAACCCAGGCTGACCTGGAATTCACTATGAAGTCTCAGGCTGGCCTCAAACTCACAGCAATCCTCCTACGTCAGCCTACCTAGTGCTGGGATTAAAAGTGTGTACCAGGGCTGGAGAGATGGCTTAGTGGTTAAGGTGCTTGCCTGCAAAGCCAAAGGACCCAAGTTCAATTCCCTAGGACCCCATATAAGCCAGATGCACAGGGTGGCACATGCACCTAGAGTTTGTTTGCAGTGGCTGCGTGCCCTGTTTACAACATTCTTCCCGCCACCTTGCCTCTTTCTCTGTGTCTCAAATCAATAAATTAATTAAACTATTCAAAGAATTTTGAGGCCAGAGTGGACTACATGAAGCAAAGAAAGAAAAGAAGAGCTTGTGATATGGCTTAGCAGTTAAGGAGCTTGCCTGCAAAACGAAAGGATCCAGGTTCAATTCCCCAGGATCCATGTAAGCCAGATACACATGGTAGCGCATGTGTCTGAACTTCGTTTGCAGTGGCTGGAGACCCTGGCATGACCATTCTGTCTCTCTCTCTCTCTCTCTCATAAATAAATAAGTTAATAAATAAATATATATATATTAAAAGAAAAAAAGAAAGAAAACAAGGAGCAGGGTGTGGTGGCGCATACCTTTAAGCTTAGCAGTCAGGAGGCAGAGGTAGGAGGATCACCACGAGTTCAAGGCTGCCCTTGAACTACATAGTGAATTAGAGCAAGACCCTACCTCAAAAAGACAACAAAAAAAGAACAGTTCAGTATTATTACCTCCAGTGTTGTACATTAGCTCATTAAATTTGTTTGTCTCATATTTAGAAAAGAAAAAGAAAAGAAAAAAGAAGAAAAGAAAAGAAGAAGCCAGGTATGGTAGCAGGCACCTTTAATCTCAACACTCGGGAGGCAGAGGTAGGATCGCCTTGAGTTTGAGGTGTCTCTAAGACTCCATACTGAATTCCAGGTCAGCCTAGGCTAGAGCTAGGCCCTTCCTTAAAAAAAAAAAAAAAAAAAAAAAAGGAGGAGGAGAAGTCAGAAAGACAGAAAGATGAAGGAAGAGAGAGAAGAAGGAAGTGGGGGGAGGCAGGGAAGAGAAAAAAAAGAGAGAGGAAGGGAGAACAGGAGAAAAAGGGCTGTGTGGGTTCAATCCACACAAAAGAGAAAACGTTTCATAACTTCCTAGGTTCTCTGGTGGCATCAAGTTCCCTATTATTTTCTCTCACCTCAAAGCATAGTTCTAGGGTACACTTACCACAAAGATAATTTCACAATTACTCAGGTGCCTGTTTGATTACTACCTGTATTCTCCCATAGACTGTCAATACCATGAAGGAAGGTGTTGTGCCTCTTGTATTGTATTATCAGTATGCCTCGGCATCATCAACATTTAGTGGGTCATTATTAAATTGGTAAAGGAGCTGGGCGTGGTGGCAAATGCCTTTAATCCCAGCACTGTGAGTTCAAGGGCATCCTGAGTCTACACAGTGAAATCCAGGTTAGCCTGAGCTAGAGTGAAACCCTGCCTCGAAAAACCAAAAAATAAAATAAAATAAAAATTGATAAACGAAGGGCCAGGGTGGAGCTCAGTGGCTTTACAAGCAAGTGCCTAAACCACTGAGCCCCTCTCCGGCCCTTTACCTGTATGCTTTTTGTTTGTTTGTTTGTTTTGTTTTTGTAGGTAGGGTCTCACTCTAGCCCAGGCTGACCTGAAATTCACTATGTAGTCTAAGGGTGGCTTCAAACTCACAGCGATCCTCCTACCTCTGCTTCCCCAGTACTGGGATTAAAGGCGTGCACCACCACACCCAGCCCTCTACCAGTATTTTTTTTATTTTTTGTTTTTATTTTTATTTATTTGAGAGCGAGAGAGGCAGAGAGAGAGAGAGAGAGAGAGAGAGAGAGAGAATGGGTGCACCAGAGCCTCCGGTCACTGCAAACGAACTCGAGACGTGTGCGCCCCCTTGTGCATCTGGCTTATATGGGTCCTGGGGAATCAAGCCTCTAACAGGGGTCCTTAGGCTTCACAGGCAAACGCTTAACCGCTAAGCCACTTCTCCAGCCCAGTATTTTTTTTTAAGATAACCTCAGCAAGCTGGTCAGCCTGGGCTAGCAGGAGACCCTACCTCAAAAAAAATTTTTTTTGTTGTTGTTTTTTTTGTTTTGTTTTTGGTTTTTCGAGGTGGGGTCTCACTCTAGCCCAGGCTAACCTGGAATTCACTATGGAGTCTCAGGGTGGCCTTGAACTCAAGGCGATCCTCCTACCTCTGCCTCCCGAGTGCTGGGATTAAAGGCGTGCGCCACCACGCCCGGCTTGTTGTTTTTTGAGACATGATCTTGTGTAGCCCAGGTTGGTCTCCAGCTCAATATGTAGCTGAGGATGACCTTGAACCCCTGATCCTCCTGCCTCTACCTCCCAAATACTTTGGAATTACAGGCATGCACCACCACATCTAACTGAAATTCATTAAATCTTGAGTTCAAAACAATACATACTTTGATTTGAGCAAGAGAATGGGAGCCTGCGGGGGGGGGGGGACCTACCTGGGTGAGGCAGCCAAAACCATGGTGCCTCAGTGGGGGCAGACAGCTGCTGGGGTGTAACACTGAGACCCAGGAGGGCAGAAGTGAGCCATATACAGGCCACAGGGGTCAGCACCTAAGGGACAAAACTTGAGATGGGAAAGAGCCCCTCCCCCAGAACCTTTTGCCAGGATGGAAGTCAACAAAAGCCCACAAGTCGGGGTGGGTGGCTGGGGGAGAAGACCCTGTCAGACCCTCTCATCTCATCTGTCGAAAACCCCACGTACCGAGAGAAGCCGGAAGGCAGGGATGTGAAAGTGACTTGAAGAGGCTGAAGCTGGTCTCCAGGGTCGCAGGGGTACCTGACAGGAACCCAGGTGTTGAGAACAGATCACCATGAGCAGGATAAGTCTAGGAGAGAGAAGGAACTTTCTCGTCCAAAGGCAGCTGAATGGAGGTGGAAATGGGCAGAACAGCATCAAAAGGGATCCCCAGGAAGAAATGCTCTTGTGGAAGGGAGGCCCAGCAAGAGACCCAGTGTCAAGGAGACAGGATGAATCAAGGAATACCCTTGGATTCTAAATCTACAAATGTTCTCCCCTACCCAGGTGGCTGCCACATCTGATAGGTCAACAGCTCTGTCCACCCTCAGGCCTGCACACCCACTGGGCACCATCCCGCACCCCTCAGGTCTCACGTACAGCAAGGCCAGCCCCCAGTGAGCAGAGCAGAACTGGGCGACCTCCCTGTGGGCAGAGAGCCCTGCCACAACCAGGCCGGGAGCTAGTACCAGTGGCCCACAGTAGTGAAACACACGGCCAGGCACCCCCAGCAGTCCCAGCGTGCCCTGCAGCAGCCCGGATGCCACCACTGCCCCGGACACCTGGCAGAAGAGAAGAGAGGATGGACGGGAGACTCTTTGCTCGGACGAGTTGACCTCAGCCTGGACTTCCTAACTAATTCTGGGGATAGGTCCCTGCTTGACTCCTTCCCCAGAGCATCTCAGGGCCTGCGTAAAGGAACCAAGAACCTCCCCATGCCTGGACCTTTCAGTCCTCCTGCTGCCCATCTCCAAGCACTCACCTCTCGGAGAGAGGTGTTCCAGAGCTCTAGGCCACGGCAGCCAGACAGTCTACACAGGCGGAGTGACAGGGAGGCTGGAGGAGTTTGGGGCGCAGAGAAACAGGTAGATGCAATGGAGACAGTACTCTCCACCTAGCCCCAAGACCCCCACAGTGGCCGGCCATTGCACTATTTCTCAACTCCCATCCTATCTGTACCAGATCTGTCCAGATGATCAGCCAAACCCTCCCTGCCTTCCCTGGTTCTGTACCCACCATTCCCACGTGTCTCGTTGGCCAGAGGTAGATTCTGGCTGGACAGCACCAGAGCAGGGATAAGGAACTCTAAGGATGGAGCCTGGACGACAGGCAGCCTGTAGGAACAGCAGCCCCAGCGGGTCTGGAAACATGGCAGCCGAAAGGATTCCCTCAAGGATCCCTCCTGAGATGCCACCCCCCTCTCTCTCCAGGGCCGCTCCCCTCACCTGCTGCCCATCCAACTTTGCAGGACCGTAGACACACCGCATGAAAAGAAGCTGGAGGCCAGGAGCTGAGCAGGTGAGTAACTGAGTCCTCCTTGGGGGAAACTGTGAAGCAGGAGCAGGTGGGAGGCACAGAGCAAAGATGCCAAGACCAGGAAGTGCTGTCGATGGAGGAACAGTGAGGGGCAAGCTTCAGAAACAGCCTGAAGATGCTGTCTCAGGGCACAGTGGTTCCCTCCAAATACCTTCTTTAGTTAGTACTGCCTATTCCCACACCTCGATCTCTCTCCTACCTGCAGAGCTAGGAGACAGCGGAGAGCCCAAGTGGGAGGCCCACACCTGGAAGCCCAAGAGTGGGAGGAGGAAGTCTGGTCTTGGAGAGGAGGTAGCAGAGATGGTAGGGGAGCCAGGGCATCCTGCGAGCCCACAGATAAAAGTGGGATGGGACGGGGAGGTGATCGGCTCATGCTGCCCCAACTTTGTTTCTGGGCTGCTTGGGGCTAGAGTTAAATAGAGGAAGAGGTCAGAGTTTGGGTGAAGTTAGCTGACTGGAGTGGGGAGGAGATGAGGATGTCAATGAAGCGAAGCGAAGGGATGAGGGCTTGGGGACAGGACACAGCCCTTTCACCTTTGCCCAGCTCTTGTGCAAATTCCATCAGCCATTAACCGGGAAGCTAAGCTCTGGACCCCTCCCCCAAGAATCTTCCTCCAGATCCCCTGATCCTAGACTCTGGACAGTAGGAAGGTTGGGAGAGACCTATCAAAATAGCCTGAAGAGGGTCCATTGCCGAAGAGGTGGTGGAAAGAATGTAAGAGCCAAAGGAAGGGGAGGACTGCTTACAATGCAAAGTTTCAGACACACAGTGGCCTGGATATCCATGACCTCACAGAGCCCAGCACTATCTACACAAGACCCCCACAATAGGAGGAAAAGATGATGACATCAAAATAAAAGAGACTGCCAGATGTGGTGGCTCATGCCTTTAATCCCAGCACATGGGGGGCAGAAGAAGGAAGATCGCTGTGAGTTCGAGGCCAGCCTGGGACTAGAGAGAGTTCCAGGTCAGCCTGGGCTAGTGTGAGACCCTACCTTGAAAAAACTAAAATAAAATAAATAAAATAATAAATAAAAATTAAAATAAATAACTAAATAAAAGAGACTAATTGAGAGGGGAAGAGGATATGATGGAGGGTCGATTTGTGAAGGGGAAAGTGGGGGAGGGGAGGGAATGATCATGGTTTATTGTCTATAATTATGGACGTTGTCAATTAAAAAAAAAGTTAAGCCAGAGCTGGGTGTGGAGGTGCACTCCTTCAATTCCAACACTTAGGAGGCAGAGAGAGGTAGGAGGATCACTGTGAGTTCAAGGCCACCCCAAGACTACAAAGTGAATTCCAGGTCAGCCTGGGCTAGAGTAAGACCCTGCCTCAAAAAACCAGAAACAAAACAAAAACAAAAGATTTAAAGCTTTTTTTTTTTTTTTTTTTGGTTTCTTCAAGGTAGGGTCTTCCTCTAGTCCAAGTTTATTTTTCTTTATTGATAAAGAGAGAGAATGAGCATGCCAGCACCTCCAGCCACTGCAAACAAACTCCAGATACATGTGCCACCATGTGCATCTAGGTTACATAGGTTCTGGGGAATCAAACCTAGGTCCTTAGGCTTTGCAGACGAGCAACTTAATGGCTAAGCCATCTCTATGGCCCCAAAACATTTAAAAATAAAAGTTTGGGCTGGAGAGATGGCTTAGCCCTTTAAGGTACTTGCCTGCAAAGCCTAAGAATGCAGGTTTGATTCCCCAGTACCCACATAAACCAGATACCCAAGGTAGCACATGTATCTGGAGTTTGTTTGCAGTGGCTGGAGGCCCTGGTGCGCCCATTCTCTCTCACTCTCTCTCTCTCTTTCTCTCCACCCCCTCAAATAAATAAATAATTATTCAAAAATTATTTAAATAAATAAATAAAAATAAAAGTTAAACCTGATGTGGTGGTGTGCACATCTTTAATCCCAGCACTCAGGAGGCAGAGGTAGGTGGATCCTTGTGAATTCAAGGCTACCCTGAGACTACATAGTGAATTCCAGGTCAGCCTGAGCTAGTCTGAAACCCTACTTCTAACAAACAAACAAACAAAAAGTTAAAAAAAAAATAGCTTAAAGAGATTTTTCAGACTCCTCCCCACCCCACCAGAATTTAGCACTTCCAAATCATACAGGATAGGATATGCCCCAGACCACCTCAAAGGGAAACTCATGAATAAATATGTCAACATCCCATTTGACAATGATCACACTACATATGATGCACACACTGAAAGGGGAAAGTATTTTATAGTAACACGTATTTCAATATGTGAAATAAACCAGAAAATAATGGAACAGTCTAACCTCCAGGCTCACATTAGAATACTGTGGATTTACAACTACAGGACCAGCTGATAGTGGCACTTTATTAGTAAATCTGATGCCACAGGCAACATTGGCATTGGTGATCTAATTTTCCAAAATAGTGAACTTTTTTGTATTGTTTTGTTTTTTTTTCGACGTAGGGTCTCACTGTAGCCCAGGCTGACCTGGAATTCACTCTGTCGTCTCAGAGTAGCCAACAACTCACAGTGATCCTCCATCCTCTGCCTCCCGAGTGCTGGGATTGAAGGCATATGCCACTGCTGTCTGGTACAAACTTAAAAAATATATACTTGCAAGCAGAGAGAGAGAGAGAGAGAGAGGAGAGAGAGAGAGAGAGAGAGAGAAAATGAATGGCCAGGGCCTCTAGCCACTGCAAATGTATTCCAGAAGCATGTGCCACTTTATGCAACTGGCTTTACATGGGTACTGGGGAATCAAACCCATGTCATTAGGCTTTAGGCTTTATAAGCAAGCGCCTTAACCACCAATGAATTTCTCCAGCCCATGAACAAACTCTTGGAAAGGCACTGAACAATTATAATTTACATGGAATTATATTCCTGGAAAATTGAGTTTTTCTCATAATTTTACTTGTGAAGAGAAGTGAGTATGGGTGTTCCAGAGCCTCTTGCCACTGCATGTGCCACTTTGTGCATCTAGCTTTACATGGGTACTGGGGAATTGAACCCCAGCCAGCAGGTTTTCTAAACAAGTGTCTTTAACCACTGAGCAATCTCCCCAGCCCAAGTTTTTAATTTTTTTCAAAATATACAAAAAATGTTTCCATGTTTGTATGTTTAAAAAGAAAGAAGCTGGGCATGGTGACAGACACTTTTAGTCCCAGTACTTGGGAGTCCAAGGTAGGAGGATCACTGTGAGTTCAAGGCCAGACTGAGGCTACATAGTGAATTCCAGGTCATCCTGAGCTAAAGTGAGACCCTACTTGGAAAACCCAAAAAAGAAAGAAAGAAAGGAGGGACAGAGAAATGTTCAGCACTGAAACATCTCTATCACACCTTCCCAGGCTCAGGGTCCATTGTAGAAGAGGTGGCAGAAAGAATGTAAGAGCCAAGGGAAGGGTAGGACTGCTTACAGTACAATCGTCCAAACAGAAATTGGCCTCGTATACATGACCTCACAGTGCCCACCACTACCTTCACAAGACCCTCATAATAGGAGGAAAAGAGGATGACATCAAAATAAAAGAGAGACTAATGGAGAGAGGGAGGGGGTATGATGGAGTGTGGGTTTATAAAAAAAAGTTTTTAAAAAGCCGGGTGTGGTGGCACACGCCTTTAATCCCAGCACTCACTCAGGAGGAGGCAGAGGTAGGATCACCACAAATTCTAGGCCACCCTGAGACAACACAGTGAATTCCAGGCCAGCCTAAGATAGAAAAACCAAAAGAAAAGAAAAATGTAGGGCATTAGGGAGCCTTACCTTTTGGGCGTGTCTTTGAAGGAGTTTCTAGAGAGGGTTAAGTCCCGGGAGAAGACTCACCCCATGGGCTAGGGTCCCAAATTGAATAAAAAAGGAAGAAAGAGAAGAATTGAGGACTAGCCACACCGTGAGTTAGAGGCCACCCTGAGACTACATAGTGAATTACAGGTCAGCCTGAGCTGGAGTGAGACCTTCCTGCTTCCCAGTCCACTGAGATGTGAGCAAGCAGCCTCACCCTCCCACTGCCGCAGACAAGTAGTGCCCTCCCAGCATACATTCCCGCCATGATGGACTATGTGCCCTCAAACCGTAAGCCAAAATGAATCTGTCCTCATGATGCTTCTTGTCAGGTATTTGAGTACAGCAATGAACAAAGTAACTGATACAAAATTTGCCATGGAAGCATACATAACACATGGAAAACAGCATGGACATATGGCTAATTCATCCAGCCTGAACACCTCCATACAAACACCACCAAAGCAAGGAATCCAGCATTTCCCAGTCTCAGGGCTTTTTTGTGCTCTACCTAACCAGTACCCCAGGGATACCCACTGCCCTTCTCGGGATCTGCTGCTACAGATGAGCCTGGCCACTCTGGAACTTCATGTTCAGCCTTGTAAACATCTAGGTTTGCCTCTCTAAGTGTGTGATCCATCCTCCAGGATTGAGAATAGCAGATATGTCTTCCTTTCATCATTGTGTAATGTTCCATTATGTAAATATAGCAGAGTTCCATCTTACTGTCTAGAAACATTGTTGGACATGTCTAATGCTGGGCTGCCTTGGGTCAATGATTGTTACATGTTTTCTGATGAACAACTGTGTACAGATATTTCCTGGATTGTTGTCTAGGATTCAGATTGCTTGGTGATGGGATGGCAATACAGCAAACTTTGTACAAAATATCTGACCAGTTTTCTACAACAGTTGCTATGAATTTTCCCTGTTAAGAAAGATAAATGAAGCCAGATATGGTGACGCTCACCTTTAATCCCAGCACTTGGGAGGTAGGGGTAGGAGGATTGCCATGAGTTCAAGGCCACCCTGAGACTATATAGTGAATTCCAGGTCAGCCTGAGCTAGAGTGAGACCCTACCTTGAAAAACCAAAAGAAAAAAAAAAAATCACCAGACTTGCTTTCATTCATTTCTACAGGCGAAAGGCCCCTGTAGTTTCTACTGGCTTTCTCCATAAGCACCACCATGGGGGTTCCATTTGGGATGGCTTTCCCTGTGAAGTGTTTAAAGTTTTGGCTCAGTTTTTAATTGGACCTATTCGCTTTATTGCTTTATTAGAAATCTACATTACCAGTACATTCTCCCAGTATGTGGCTTTTCATTTCACTTTCTGGATATCTTTTTAAAATGTATTTATTTATTAAAAAAAAAAGAGCTGAGTGTGGTGGTGCACACCTTTAATCCCAGCACTTGGGAGGCAGAGGTAGGAGGATTGCCATAAGTTCGAGGCCACCCTAAGACTATATAGTGAATTCCAGGTCAGCCTTGGCTAGAGTGAGACCCTACCTCGAAAAACCAAAAAGATGCCGGGCGTGGTGGCGCACGCCTTTAATCCCAGCACTCGGGAGGCAGAGGTAGGAGGATCGCTGTGAGTTCGAGGCCACCCTGAGACTCCATAGTGAATTCCAGGTCAGCCTGGACTAGAGTGAGACCCTACCTCGAAAAACCGAAAAACCAAAAAAAAAAAAAAAAAAAAAAGAAAAACCAAAAAGAAAAAAAAGGGGGGAGCTGGAGAGATGGCTTAGCAGTTAAGGCACTGGCCTGCAAAGCCAAAGAACCCAAGTTCACTCTCTCTCTCTCTCTCTCTAATAAAAATAAAAATAAAAATAAAAGAAAGACTGACTTGTGTGGAGGTTCCTAAGACAGCTAAAAATTGATCTACCATATGACCCAGCTATAGCACTCCTAAGCATATATCCTAAGGACTCATCCCATTTCCTTAGAAGTACATGCTCAACCATGTTTATTGCAGCTCAATTCATAATAGCTGGGAAATGGAACCAGCCTGGATGTCCCTCAATTGATGAGTGGATAATGAAAATGTGGCACATTTATACAATGGAGTTCTACTCAGCGGTAAAGAAAAATGAAGTTATGAAATTTGCAGGAAAATGGATGGATCTGGAAAGGATTATACTAAGTGAGGTAACCCAGGCTCAGAAAGCCAAGCGCCGCATGTTTTCCCTCATATGTGGATCCTAGCTACAGATGATTGGACTTCTGTGTGAGAAGGAAAAAACTCAGTAGCAGAGGCCAAGAATCTTCTCTTTTCAGATGGCAGTGACCTTGGGATGACCCACAAGGTATCATAGTGCTGGAAAGAAGTGACTGCAGTACTGAGTAACATCTCGATCACATCTTCCAAGGCTCAGGGTCTAATGCGGAAGAGGTGGCGGAAAGAATGTAACAGCCAAAGGAAGGGTAGGACTCCTTACAACGTGCTCCCTCCAGACATAAAATGGCCTGGATATCCATGACCTCATAGTGCCTGACACTACCTACACAAGACCATCATAAGAGGAGGAAAAGATCATGACATCAAAATAAAAGAGAGACTGATTGAGATGGGGATGGGATATGATGGAGAATGGAATTTCAAAGGGGAAGGTGGGGGGAGGGAGGGTAGCATCATGGGATATTTTTTATAATCATAGAAAATGTTAATAAAAATTGAGAGAAAAATAAAATACAATAAAATAAAAAAGAAAGACTGACTTGATCAGGCATGGTGGCTTGTAATTCCAACGCTCAGGAGGCCATGGCAGGAACAGTGTGACTTCCAGGCCAGCCTGTACCTACACAAACCTTGTCTCAAAAAAGGGCGGGGGGAGACCGCTGGAGAAAAGGCTCAGCAGTTAAGGTGCTTGCTTGCAAAGCCTAACAACCAGGATTCAATTCCCCAGTACACATGTAAAGCCAGATGCACAGGTTGTACACGCATCTGGAGTTCACTTGCAGCCCATGAAGGGCCTGGTGTGCCTATTCTCTCTCTCCTCTATTTCTTTCTGCTTACAAATAAGTGCAAGACCCTACCTCAAAAAACCAAAATATATGTATATGTCAATAAAAACAATTCAGGTCCAGCCAGGCGTGGTGGCACATGCCTTTAATCCCAGCACTTGGGAGGCAGAGGTAGGAGGATCACTGTGAGTTCGAGGCCACCCTGAGACTCCATAGTGAATTCCAGGTCAGCCTGGGCTAGAGTGAGATCCTACCTTGAAAAGTAAAGAAAGCCGGGCGTGGTGGCGCACACCTTTAATCCCAGCACTCAGGAGGCAGAGGTAGGAGGGTCGCTGTGAGTTCGAGGCCACCCTGAGACTCCATAGTGAATTCCGGGTCAGCCTGGGCCAGAGTGAGACCCTAACTCGAAAAACCAAAAAAAAAAAAAATATATATATATATATATTTGAGGGCAGGAGAGATGGTTTAGTGGATGAGGCACTTGCTGGAAAACCCAAAGGACCCAGGTTAGATTCCCCAGTACCCACATAAAGCCAAATGCACCAGGTGGCACTTGTCTAGAGTTTGTTTGCAGTAGCTAGAGGTCTTGGCACGCCCATTCATTCTCTATCTGCCTTTCTCTCTCTGTTTCAAATAAATTATTTAAAAAAATAAATTAGGATCTGGAGAGATGGCTTAGCGGTTAAGCACTTGCCTGTGAAGCCTAAGGAACCTGGTTCAAGGCTCAACTCCCCAGGACCCACGTAAGCCAGATGCACAAGGTGGTGCATGCATCTGGAGTTCGTTTGCAATGGCTGGAGGCCCTGGGGTGCCCATTCTCTCTCTCCGCCTTTTTCTCTGTCTGTCTGTCGCTCTCAAATAAATAAATAAAACAAAAAATAAAAATAAAATAGAATGAGCTGGGTGGTGCACGCCTTTAATCCCAGCACTCAGGAGGCAGAGGTAGGAGGATTGCCATGAGTTTGAGGCCACCCTGAGACTACATAGTGAATTCCAGGTCAGCCTGGACTAGAGTGAGACCCTACCTCGAAAAACCAAAAAATAAAAAGAATGAGCATCCCACCACTGCAAACAAACAAACTACTGACTCATCTCACGCACCACTCTGTGTATCTCGCTTTATGTGTGTACTGAGGCATCAAACCCAGACCATCAGACTTTGCAAGCAAGGTCCTTTAACCACTGAGCCCTGTCTCCAGTCCCTGGCTCCACAGTTTGACTCCACAAGGACCCACGAGGCTGGTGTCCACCCAGAACATGCAACAGACAAGGTCTAGGATGACAGTGACCATTTGTATACTATGGCAGGCCAAGTCCAGCAGCTTTAGGGGCTGCAGGGTGCTGGGGGCAGAGACACACGGAAGCTTGAAATGGGAACCTATGACCATCAGACTAATAGGGAAGTTCTGAAAGAGGACTCAAAGGAAATGCTCACAAGATGACAGGATCAGGAACCATGAGACCTGTAGGGCAGACACAGGGAGAAAAAGTCCTCAAGAGCTGCCGCAGAAGACAAAGGCCAGGCCATGCAACAGAAACTGTTTATTGAAACCTCAGTTCTACAAAAGCTTGAAAAACCCAGATACAAAGCAGTGGCCAGAGAGGCCTGTGAAGAAAACACCTAGAGAGGAATCAGAAGAGAGGGAAATCTTGGAGCAGGGAACTCAGGTTGGAAGACAAAAGGTCAAGGTTGAAGGTCCCAGCAATCCTTGGCTGTCAAGGCTACATCCAAGGGATAAAGGTGACAGGCATTCCTTCCATACACAGCCTTCCTTCACAACTTGGCACCATCAGCCCCTGGTTTTCCTGCTACAGGGACATCACACAGACCCGTGCCAATGTTTCCTTCCTTTCCTCACCTCACTCCCATACCCCTATACCCCCAAATCCCACCTTTACCCTTCCATCCTAAGAAACTCAAAAACAAGTCTGGACAAACCTGGGGCGGGGGGGGGGAAGGCAGGAGGCAGAGAGAGGTGCTTCTGTCATCTGTAACATGCCCTGGTCACTGAGCTGAAGCTGCCCGGTAGCTCCGTCAGTGATCTGACTTACCAGCCAGCCTCTGAGGTCTAGAAGAGTGACTGACCTTGTTCTTCTGCCCCACAACCCCTTATGCTCCTACCTAGGAGGACAGGGTACTAGCCAAGGACCCAGAGAGGTAGCAAAGATCTAAATCAAGCTTTCCTCTTCCAGATTCTCGAGACTCCCAAGCCCTCAATGCATTCATCAGGGCCCTGCCTAGCCTGGGAAAATGAAAGACTTGAGGCGGGCCAGCTCTATGACACTGAAAAGGGAACACTGCTGGGACCGGAGGAACGGAGGGGTCACTGGGCTCCAGGGCCAGGGTGGGGCCAGGCCATGGCCATGGTACCAAGGGTGGTAAGACCTAGTATACATAGTACGGTTAGGGTGGTGGCAGGCACGGCATTTTGGAGGGTCTCTCTGGAGTTTCTGGCAAAAGGGGCAGTTAGGGAGAAGAGTGGGTGGGGCAGGAGGGTCTGGAGGAGGAAGTGAAGGGGGAGTCAGTGAAGCCAGAAGACTGCCCCAGAGTGAACGGAGCCGTGTGTCTTCTTCCAGGCAGCTGGAGACATTAGTGGAAGAGAGCAGGCGCCGTGGCACAGGCGAAGGTAGGGAGGGCTCCAATATGCCCTTGGAGTGCAGTCCAAAGCTGCGGGATCCAGAAGGAGAGCTATAGGACAGCCCCAAGGACTGGTGCACTACAGCTAAAGATGCCACAGCCAGGGCCACACTGCTCACATATGCCACAGCTAACAGGCAGGACAGCTGCAGGAGAGAAGAAAACAATTGGCTTCCAACTTTCATTCACACACCCGCCCCCACAAGCCAGTTTCTCAAGCTGAAGCTTTCTGTAGCTCTCTGCCGCCCAAACTCCATCTTCTATTGCTTTGCAACACCCTACTACATACCAGCTTCACTAGCTCCTCTCCTTCTTAACCCCTCCTCACCTTTACCAGCCTCTGGCAGAGGGAGCTCAGAGCCAGCTGCCACGTTGGCTGCTCCAGCAGTACACACAGGTCTGTGTAGGTGTACCAGCCTCGTCGCCGTCCCTGCTGCTCAGCCACACTGGTGGGAAGGGGAGAGAGTCAGTAACTCCTGCAGCCAGCCCAGGGGTAGCCAGCACGGGGGAGATGGCTAAGCACACAGATCCTTGGGACACTTGCTAATCCAGGTACTGAGGATGAGACCAAGGAGGGCAGATGGGATTGAGAACCACCACCTTAAGCAATTTCTTTTTCATGCCTCCCTCCTCCTGGTTATAGATTCTCATCTCCAGCTTCTACAGCAAAAGCCTAGGACCTTAAGTCCCTGAAACATGATTTCTGGAACTTACCAGCTCTCCAGCCAGCTCAGCACCTCAAAGATCTCCCGAGGGTCAGTGTAAAGCCTCCAATCCTGTGAGTAAGGAGGAAGAAAATCAGACAGTGGCTCATGCCTAAAATCCCAGCACTTGGGAGGCTGAGGCAGGAGGATTGCTGTGGGTACAAGCTTGGGCTATAGTATGAAACCCTGTCTCAAAAAATCTAAGTATAGAAGAAAAAAAATCCAAGTAGCTGGGGGTGTGGTATATGCCTTTAGTCCCAGCACTTGGGAGGTCAAAGTAGGAGGATCACAGTGAGTTAAATGCCACCCTAAGACTACAGAGTGAATTCCAGGTCAGCCTGGGCTAGAGGAGACCCTCCCTTGATAAAAAAAAAAAAAAAAGAAAGAAAGAAAGAAAGAAAGAAAAATCTAAGTAAGGAGGGCAAGGTGGTGCATGCCTTTAATCTTAGCACTCAGGAGACTGAGTTTGGAGAATCACTATGAGTTTGAGGCCAGCCTGGGGCTAGGGTGAGTTTCAGATCAGCCTGGGCTAGAGTGAGCCCCTACCTTGAAAAACAAAATAAAACAAAAATTCTAAATAAATTTAAAAAAGGGAAGAGCACCAACAAAACAGATATGAGCCACAGTGACCTGACAGGAGTATAATTACAACTGTCACTTATCTGTCCCAAGTGCTCTTGAATATTACATCATGTAATTATTGCCTACCTAGTTTTACATTATACCCTCTATTAACTGCATAGGGAGAAAATAACCCTGAGAATGGTCTGTGTCCCTAGGAAACTTACAGTGTACGGCAGATAGTTTGGAAGCAAAAACTCAGAGCCTGACACTACAAGTTATGACTGAGAATGTGTCCAGAATAGAACCTGGAGAGGAGGAAAAGTGCTACTCCTGACCTGACTGCTCCAGGAACCCCCAGACTAACCCTAAGAGGACAAGAAGGGTGATACTTTTTAAAAAAAAAAAAAAAGCCCAAATGGAGAGATGGCTCAGAGGTTAGGGCGCTTGCCTGCAAAGCCTGACAACTTGGGTTCGATTCCTCAGTACCCACATGTAGCTAAATGCACAAAATGCCACATGCATCTGGAATTCATTTGCAGTGTCTAAAGGCTCTGGCGTGACCATTATCTCCGTCTATCTCTCTGTCTCTGCTTGCAAATAAATAAATAAAATTTTAAAAGGCCCAAAAAGGGGTTAGAGAGATGGCTTAGTGGTTAAGGCATTTGCCTGCGAAGCCTAAAGACCCAGGTTCAATTCCCCAGGACCCATGTAAGCCAGATACACAAGGGGACACATTCATCTGGAGTTCGTATGCAGTGGCTGGGTGCCCTTGCATATCCATTCGCTCTCTGTCTCTCTCTCTCTCAAAATGGATAATTTTTTACATGTGATCTTAGACAAAAGTCTGAGAAGCGATTCAAAATGGATAATTTTTTTTGTTTGTTTTTTTAAGGTAGGGTCTCACTCTAGCTCAGGCTGATATGGAATTCACTCTGTAGTCTCAGGGTGGCCTTAAAGTCACAGCGATCCTCCTACCTCTGCCTGCTGGGATTAAAGGTGTGTGCCACCACACCCGGCTCAAAATGGATAATTTTTTAAAGACCCAAAAAAGACAAGGAAAGCTGGACATGATAGTATACACCTCTAACTCCAGCACTCAGGAGGCAGGAGAATCATTAAAAGGTCCAGGCCAGGGGCTAAAGAGATGGTTCAGCAGTTAAGGAGCTTGGCTGCAGAGCCTAACAACCCGGGTTCACTTCCGCAGTACCCACATAAAGCCAGATGCACAAAGTGGCACATGCATCTGAAGTTCGCTTGCAGCAGATAGAGGCCCTAGTGTGTGCATTCTCTCTCGTTTTCTCTCTCTCTCTCTCTCTCTCTCTGTCTGCCTGTCTCTGCTTGAAATAATTTCTTTTTTAAATTTTGTTTAAAAAAGAAAAAGTTCAGCCGGGCATGGTGGCACATGCCTTTAATCCCAGCACTCGGGAGGCAGAGGTAGGAGGATCACCATTGAGTTCGAGGCCAGCCTGAGACTATATAATGAATTCCAGGTCAGCCTGAGCTAGAGTGAGACTCTACCTCAAAAAAATCAAATAATAATAGTAATAACAATAATAATAAATTTAAAAGTTCAGCCGGGCGTGGTGGCGCACGCCTTTAATCCCAGCACTCAGGAGGCAGAGGTAGGAGGATCGCCATGAGTTCAAGGCCACCCTGAGATGACAGAGTTAATTCCAGGTCAGCCTGGACCAGAGTGAGACCCTACCTCAAAAAAAAAAAAAAAAAAAAAAGAAAAGTAAATTTAAAAGTTCAAGCCAGGCGTGGTGGTGCACATCTTTAATCCCAGTGCTCCGGAGACAGGGGTAGGAGGATCTCCATGAGTTTGAGGCCACCCTGAGACTACCTAGTGAATTTCAGGCCAGAGTGAGACCCTACCTCGAAAAACTAACCAAACAAACAAACAAACAAAAAAGTCCAAGGCCTGCCTGGTCAATACAATGAGTTACTTCTAAGACAGGCAGAGTTACTTACATACCAAGATCCTACCTCAAGAAATCAAAAAAAGGTCAGCCTGGGCTATAGTGAGACCCAACCTCAAAAAAACAAAACAAACAAACAAAAAAGAACATGTAGAGAGCGAGCTGAAGGCACACAGACAGCTGAGAGAGAACAAAGGAAAAGGAAAGCAAAGATGGACAAGGGAGCCAGAGAAAAACAGAAAAGAAAAGCTACTTACCATGGCACTCAGGAAGCCCCTTTCCAAGGTATTGAGAGTAGGCACAGCCATTCCCCCGGCAGCTCCCCATTCGTCATTGAAGACCTCCTCTTCCTCCCCTTCATCATAGAGGTACTTACTAGCCACCATCTAGAGAGGAACCAGAAGCGGGGTCAGCACCAATTCGGGGCCTGGCTCACTAGGGAGATAAAGGGGAAGGGAAACCTTACCATAGAGATCAGAAATAAGTCAGAGGATGACACATGCTGCAGGTAGTCTGGGTTTCGGTGCCGGAGCCGCTCAATGTACACCAGAGCTAGCATCATAGCACAAGGGGAGATACATGCCTCCCTGGGAGGTGGAAAGGATCAGTAATTAAACCCAAGGGTCCTTCAGCTCTTGAAACTCTCAAGACGCTTATCCCTGTCCTTCCACCTTGCTTTAGAAACATTCCCCATTCTCTCTCTTCTCTAGGGCCCAAACACTCTAACCCTGCTCCCCTCAATCCCAGGCTCACCGGGATACGTGAGCTACATATTTCTTCTGGAGTCGGCGAATAGGGCTGGGTGCTGCCTTCTGAAGCAGTTCCACAGCAATGTCTGCAGGGGAGAGGAGGACAGAGTGAGAAGACACGCAAACACACGCACACATTCTCTCTCTCTCTCTCTCACTCACTCACCAGTCCCTACTGCTTTTAGGGAAGGTCTAGGTCTATAGTATAGAAAGTCTTAGGACAGAACCATAGTAGCAAACTAGAAATCAAATTCTCCTTGCCGGGCATGGTGGCACAGCCTTTAATCCAAGCTGAGGTAGGAGGATCGCCAAGAGTTCGAGGCCACCCTGATAATACATAGTGAATTCCAGGTCAGCCTGGGCTACAGTGAGACCCTACCTTGGAAAACAAGCAAACAAACAAACAAAAACAAAAACAAATTCTCCTAGTGTGGCAGGGCATGGCAGTACATGACTATAATTCCAGCACTGGGGAGGCAGAGGCAGAAGGATCATGCAAAATCAAGGCCAACCTGGGCTACACAGCAAGACCCTGTCTCAAAATACCAAAACCTAAATTTTCCTAAGGTGACAAAGAAAAAAAAGTCGATTCCAAGCTTCAATTTCAGCACTTTACAACATAAAAGTTTATACCCCAGTTACTGGCTTGCCCACATTTGTATGTCACTGATGTCAGTCTGAGAAATAAACATGACTTGTTTACTTTGGAAATATAAATAAAACTAGTGTTTTTTTTTTTCATTTTTTGTTATTGTTGTGTGAGGTAGGGTCTCACTCCAGCCCAGGCTGACCTGGAATTCACTATGTATTCTCAGGGTGGCCTCGAACTCTAGGTGATCCTTCTACCTCTGCCTCCCAAGTGCTGGGATTAAAGACGCGAGCCACCACCACCCGCCTCTGTGCGAGGTTTTCACTCACATAGCTAAAGAACGTGAAATAGCCCGCATTCCTGAACTAAGTACCAAGTGAGCTGGCTATGAGAAAACAAAGTACAGTTCAGAGGGTAAACCTTCAGGTATTTGAGTGACTGATGACAGCCCTGTCCCCGTGCTTCTCATCTGCCCAGTCACACACAACCGTACAGCCTAACCTGCCACGGGGCTGGAGAGCTCCTCCAGGCTGCAGTTGCTCTCCCAGTCCCAGCCATAGTACAGTCTCCTTCGGATGCGGGCACTCAGCTTCTGGTGTCCAGGGAGGAACTGAAACGAGGCAGGGGTGGTGGAGGGTGAAGGGCAGGGAAGGGTATGGTAGCGATCCTGGCTCAGCAAGCCAATCTTGCTCCCGGGGTCGGGGGGGGGGAGCATGCTCCAGCCGGCCCCCGAAGTTCTCCAGATTGTATGCCAACGGCAGCCTGGTCCCAGGGGAGGTGACAAGGAAGCCACCCGGCCTTGACCGGGAGCTCCCGAGAGAAGGACTTCGAGAAGTCCAGCCAACCCTTCTCTCCCTTCCTGTAACCTGCGGCTCTGCCTCAGGGCCCAAAGCAGCCGGGGGCTCGCGTATTACCAACTGCTCCGGCAGGGTCCGCGCAGTCCAGGGTATGGCAAGCAGGAGAGCTCCCGGTCCGCTCGGGCCCAGCGGGGAGCGCCGGGAGGCCGGGGAGGAGGCCGCCTGCGCGCTTACCGTGAAGTCCTGGAAGCCGGTGAGCGAGAAGGTGCCTTCTTCGTCCAGGAGGAGCCCGGACAGGTCCATCGCGTCGTCAGCCGCGGTCCTGCGAAGGTGGCCGGGAAGGGAAGGAGTTGTAAGGGTCGCTGGAGCCGTCCGCGCCCGCCCGCCCGCTCCCCCGGCCCGCCTCTCCCGAGGGCCACCGCCCTGGCCCGCGCTGCCCCCTCCCCGGCGGCGCCGCGAGCGGCAGGCGGAGCCCCGGCAAGGCCGGCGCCTCTTCCTGTTCCGCCCCGGGGCGCGGCGCTCACCGGGCCCGGCGAGTGAGTGAGTGAGCGTTGGAGCTCCGGCTGCCCGCGACGCCGTGGGCCCGGGCCGCGTCCGCCGCGCGTTTACAAGCCGCGGACGTGTCACCCACGGCACCCCGATCTCCTGCGCTCACCGACGTCCCCCCCCCCCCGACTGAGAACTGGACTGGACAGCTCCTAGGGCACCACGCCGCCCCGCAGTGACCTGGTGCGAGGGTGACCCAAGCCAGGGGCTCCGGGAAGGTGTGTGCACAGCTGAAAGGATGGGTGCACGACAGTCACCCGTGGGAGGATGTGCACCCACCAGGTTGGGAGAGAAACTGTCGCGCCTACGCCCCGCCGGGTTTGAAACGGCAAAACTCATTGGGCACCGCACTGTATTTTGTAGGGTTACGTCAGCTGCTTAATATGGATCGCAAGGGATGTGAGGGCTCAGAAAACGATGTAAACACGTCCCCTCCCAAAAGTCAACAGCACCCGAGCGAGGCTTTATTTCATATTTTGTTTTTTTGAGGTGGAGTCTCGCTCTAGGCCAGGCTGACTTGGAATTCACTATGTAGTCTCAGGGTGGCCTCGAACTCACGGCACTAATGGGTCTACGTGTCTGCACAAACATGGGTAGGGTGTGTCAGCTTTATTTTTGGAGAATGCTCCCATTGCACAAGCCCATCTCTGGGCCCATGGTGGGTGTTATACTGTCCTTGAAGTTTGGGAGGCAGTATAGCAGACAGTGGGCTGCAAGCTCTAAAGTCAGATGGCCTGCGTGGACTATGGCTCTCCTGCTCACTTGTAAAACAAAATATAGTTAATGGCAAATTACCCAATCTCTCAGCAACATTTTTTTTTCCCCTTTGAGGTAGGGTTTCACTCTAGCTCAGGCTGACCTAGAATTCACTATGTTGTCTCAGGGTGGCCTCGAACTCACAGCGATCCTCCTACCTCTGCCTCCCTAGTGCTGGCATTAAAGGCGTGCGCCACCACGCCCGGCGAGGCTATATTTATTTATTTATTCACCCGACACTGAAGGATGAGGGAGGAAGGGGCCCAGGCGCGTGGAGGCGGAGGAAGAAGTTCACGGAAGAAACAACTCGTCCGAGAGGGCGGTCGGGGCTGTTTTCATGTCAGCCGCGTCCCGCGCGGGTGCGTGTTGACCCGCTGAGGTTAGGGGAGGATCAGGGCGTCCAAGGATGAGTAACGCCTCCGCCTCCGCCCTCTCCGAGCCCGAGCAGATCCTACCCGATAACATGGGGCGTCTGGAAGCCCTCGGGTCCAGGTCACACGCGGAGCCCGACACCCCGAGCCGCCCCGTCAACACGGGAAGGACAGAACGGGTGGCACCGCCCGACCCCTAGCCCCCGGGGCTCACGACTCCCAGCAGTCAGAAACCGCCAAGCTACGTACGCACGGGGCTCCCGGCCGCCGCCAGTGCGCACGCGCGGGCCGCCCCATCCGGGCGGTTAGACAGCGTCACGTGACGGGCTCGGCGCTCGGCCGTCACGTGACGCCCGTCGGCGGGTTGGGCTCGCGGCTTGCGCCCGGTTCGGCCCGACGCGCCCCCCACCCCCCGGCGGCGGCCGCGCTGCCCTGGCTCCTCGCGGGCTCGGGCAGCGGCAGCGGCTGCGGCTATGGCGACGGGCGGCGCTAACGCCGGCGCGGGTGGGGCCTCCGGGATCGGCCTGGGCCTGGGCTTGAGCCTCGGTATGGCCGAGGCCACCGGCGAGGCTGAGGAGGAGGCGGCCACGGCCGAGGCGGTGGGGCGCCTGGCCACGGCGCTGTGGCTGCGGCTCCGCGGCTGGGAGGCGGCGCTGGCGGCGGCGCAGCGGCTGCTGGTGTGGGAGAAACCGCTGCACAGCCTGGTCACGGCCGCCGCGCTCAACGGCCTCTTCTGGTAACGGCCGGCCGCCGAGGAGGGGGCGGGGCCCCGGGAGCCGGGGCGGGAGCCAGCCATCACCCCCCCCACACACACACACACACTTGGACTGTCGCCTTCGGCTTTGGCCAGTTCCGGCGCGGACGGCTGTCCGGCCCTTTGCGATGGGCGCGGGAGCCTCCCACCCACTCCCCGCTGAGATGCCTTGTCTCCCCTAAGGTTGCTGTCTTCCTCGTCCCTGCGGCCCTTTTTCCTGCTCAGCATCTCACTTTTGACCTATTTTCTGCTGGATCTCTGGCATCCTCGCTTCCTCCCTGACGTCGCAGGTGAGTGTTTTCCTCATTCAGCGTGCGCCGCCGCTTGTGCACCTGCTCGGGGGGTGGGGGGAAACCTCACCCCCGCTGCGCTGCGTGGGGTTGAACCGGGAGGGGAATGTGCAGCCTCCCAGGCACGCTCCCCATCCCGCCAGTCTATTTGGAAATTGTCCTAAACTGAGAATTGCCCTTTTCCCAAAAGCTACGTTCTGATGGGTGTAGTTAAGACTGTCAAGTCTGTAACCACATGAGCTGAGTTCCATTACCTTCCTCTGCCACTTAACCATGTGTGTCACCTCGTAAAGAATCACTCAACCTCTCCCTAAATTTCTTACAAAACAGAGAGTTCACAGAGACCTAAGAATTAAATAATCTGCAAGTTACATGATTAGTGCTTCATTCGAGATAGGAATTGTGTAAATATTCTATGTGTGTGTTGCTGGTAATTGAATTTAGGGTCTCACGGATATTTAGAAAGTCCTCTATCACTGAGCTATATTCCCGGCCTACTGTTAAGTTTTGTTTGTTTATTTGTGTTGTTTTGGTTTTTTGAGGTAAGGTCTTGTTCTAGTCCAGGCTGATCTGGAATTCACTATGTAATCTCAGGGTGGCCTCGAACTCACCACGATCCTCCTACCTCTGCCTCCCTAGTGCTGGGATTGAAGGCATGCGCCACCATGCCCAGCTTACTGTTAAGTTTTTTTGTTAAAATACTTATTTGCAAGCAGAAACACACATGCAGAGAGAGGTGCACTACCTCCCCTCGCCACTGCAAATAAACTCTAGATACATATGCCACTTTGTGCATCTCATTTTAGGTGGGTACTGGGGAATTGAACCCAGGCTTTTAGACTTTGCAAACAAATGCCTTTAACCACTGTTAACCAGCGACACAGGTGTGCACTGGGCATGTACATCTGTGCTCATATACTATACACACGAAAAAGAAAAAAAAAATTGGCCTGGCATGGTGGTGCACACCTTTAATCCCAGCACTCGGGAGGTAGAGGTAGGAGGATCACCGTGAGTTCAAGGCCACCCTGAGACTACGTAGTGGATTCCAGGTCAGCCTGAGCTAGAGTCAGACCCTACCTTAAAAAAAAAAAAAAATTCTTTTTGAAGTAGGCTCTCACTGGATCCTAGGATGACTTGAAGTTCACTATATAGTCTCAGGCTGGCCTAGAACCAACAGTGATCCTATTTCTGCCTCCTGAATCCTGGTATTAACACACCGGTTTGGTTTGGTTTGGTTTGGTTTGTTTTAGAGAAAAGGAGAGAATGAGCATGCCAGGGCCTTCAGCCACTGCAAATGAACTCCAGATGCATGCACCACCTGGCTTACGTGGGTCCTGGGTAATCAAACATGGGTCCTTTGGCTTCACAGGCAAATACCTGAACTGCTAAGCCATCTCTCCAGCCCAATTGTTTGGGGTTTTTTTTTGTTGTTGTTGTTGTTATTTTTATTTATTTATTTGAGAGCGACAGACAGAGAAACAGGCAGATAGAGAGAGGGAGAGAGAATGGGCGCGCCAGGGCCTCCAGTCACTGCAAACGAACTCCAGACGCGTGCACCCCCTTGTGCATCTGGCTAACGTGGGTCCTGGGGAGTCAAGCCTTGAACTGGGGTCCTTAGGCTTCACAGGCAAGCGCTTAACCGCTAAGCCATCTCTCCAGCCCTGTTTGGGGTTTTGTGTTAGTTTGTTTTGAGGTAGTGTCTCACTTTAGTCCATCTGACAGGGAACTCACTCTGCAGTCCCAAGCTAGCCTCAAACTCACCGAGATTTTCATACCTCCTACCTCAGCCTCTTGAATGCTGAACTAAAAAAGCATGTGTCACCATGTCTGGCTAAATTTTAAAAAATGAAAACTAATTTTGGGGGGCTGGGGAGATGACTCAGTGGTTAAATATGCATACTTGGGAAAAGGGTGGGAGATGTGACTTAGTGGTGGAGCACTTGCCTAGCATGTACTCTAGGTTCAGTCCCCAGTGTTGGTGGTGGTGGTATTTGAAGAAAATGCTCCTGGGCCAGGTATGGTCTCTCATGCTGGTAATCCTAATCCCAGTATTCAGGAAGCAGAGACAGGAGGCCAGCCTAGCCTACATAGTAAAATCTTATTGGGTCTGTTTATGTTTGTTTGGTTGTTTCTGGTTCTTCGAGGTAGGGTCTCACGCTAGCCCAGGCTGACCTGGAATTCACTATGTAGTCTTAGGGTGGACTTGAATTCACAGCAGTCCTCATACCTCTGCCTCCCAAGTGCTGGAATTAAAGGCGTTCGCCACCTGGCTGCTTTTTTTTTGAGAGTGTGAGAGAGGCAGAGACAGAGAATGGACACACCAGGGCCTTCAGCCTCTGCAAACAAACTCCAGAAACTGCCACCTTGTGCATCTGGCTTACGTGGGTCCTGGGGAATCCTGAGTCTTTGCCACCAGCGCCATCACTCCAACTCTTTATTTTATTTGTTTGTTTGTTTGTTTGTTTTCAAGGTAGAACTCCACTCTAGCCCTGGCTGGCCTTGAACTCACAGTGATCCTTATACCTCATTGCCTTTTTTTGTTTGTTTTTGTTTTTCAAGATAGGTCTTACTGTAGCCCAAGCTGACCTAGAATTCACTATGTAGTCTCAGGGTGGCCTTGAACTGTTGATGATCCTCCTACCTCTGCCTCTTAAGTGCTGGGATTATAGGTTGTGCCATCACGCTCAGTTTACTTTAGCTTCTTGAGTGCTAGGATAACAGGTGTGCACCACCACACCTAGGGAGAAGCTGTTTAAAAACAAATGCTCTCGTCAGGAGTGGTGGGTCACACCTTTAATTTCAGCACCTGGGAGGCAGAGGTAGGAGGATCTCTGAGAGTTCGAGGCCACCCTGAGACTGCAGAGTGAATTCCAGGTCAGCCTGAGCTAGAGCGAGACCCTGCCTTGAAAAACCAAAAAAAAAAAAAAAAAAGCTGTGGGACTTCAGAGGAGGGTCAACACTTTCTCCTTTGGGGTCTGTCTCCCAGAGCCTGTTCCACTCTTAATTTATCTTTTCCTCTCCTTTATAGCGTCATCTCCTGAGGAGCCACACACTGACAGGTGAGTACAGGCCACCTCTTAAAGACAAATCTCCAAATCTGGTCTGCTTGCTGATGTCATTGTCACCTCAAAGAGGAGAAGGCTGTGGCTTCTGCAGGCACAGGCCTCAGTACAGAAAGGAGACAGTCAGCAAGCCATAGTGTACTTGGTCCTAGGTCCCTGTGCAGGTCCTTGTGTGCCCTTGCCTTCTGAGACCAAGGTTTGGGTGCCCTAAGGATTTGTTCCCAGGACCAGACATCCTTCTTTGTAGAGGTGGGGTTTTCTACTACACTAGACTGAAGAGGCCATCAGAAATACCAGAGGGATTGAGTGCCTAGGAAGCTGGTGTCTGAGGCCTCCAGGGGTCATGTCATGTCTCCCCAGTGAGGGTGCGGGGTCAGGCGCCCGGCCGCACCTGCTGAGTGTGCCCGAGTTGTGCAGATACCTGGCTGAGAGCTGGCTCACCTTCCAGATTCACCTGCAAGAGCTGTTGCAGTACAAGAGGCAGAATCCAGCTCAGGTAAACCTCTCCAATATTCTATAACTATCCTCAAGTCAGGGAAGATGGGAGAGGAGTGATGTGAGCAGTGTCTTGTTGTAAATTTCCTGAATTGGTGGACTTGGATCACCTAGCTTGATTAGACTCGATCACTGGCTGTCGTCCTAGAGGAAATTCCCATCGTTCCATCAGCTGAACAGTAGTTACATTGAGGAGTGGGTGCATGGCTTAGCCCACTTTTTAGACTGTGCTCTTTTCTGCAGTTCTGTGCTCGAGTCTGCTCTGGCTGTGCTGTGCTGGCTGTTCTGGGACACTATGTTCCAGGGATTATGATCTCCTACATTGTCTGTGAGTGGGTCTAGCCCTGCCCTTTGTGAAGCTTTTTTCATTCTTCTTTCCCTGAACTGAACCAAAGGAAAGACTTTGAACTCTCTGCTGAATGAAGTGTAGAGATGTCCAGGGATATTGTAGAATATCCCTATTAACAGCAGAAGAGTCATCTGGGATGGAGGACAGTGGATGTGGCGTGGGACATGGGGTGGTGCCACATCAGGAAAGAACTGTTTAGAGGACAGGTGAATGGAAGCTCTTAGGAAATTGCCATAGTGAACTCTAGACTTTCTTACCCATAGTGCTGAGTATCCTGCTGTGGCCCCTGGTGGTTTACCATGAATTGATCCAGAGGATGTACACTCGCCTGGAGCCCTTGCTTATGCAGTTAGACTACAGCATGAAGGCAGAAGCAGACGCCCTGCATCACAAACATGACAAGAGGAGTAAGGGGTTCTCTTTCTCTTACCCCAGGAATTCTCTTGGAATTAAATAATTAACAGTTCCTTGGCCATGTTTGTCCTCTACCATTGTCCTTGCTCGTCACTCCCCTACTGTCCTTTTCTAGAGCGGCAAGGGAAGAACGCACCCCCGGAAGGTGATGAGCCACTGGCTGAGACGGAGAGTGAAAGCGAGGCAGAGCTGGCTGGCTTCTCCCCAGTGGTGAGGTCCAGTGGAGATGGGGTGTCAAATAGAAGGCTGGGTGGAAGCTGGGTATGGTGGTACACACCTCTAATCTTAGCACCTGGAAGGTGGAGGCAATAGGATTAGGAGTTTTCTAGGCATGCGTTATTTCCATTATGAGCTGGAGGCCAACCTATGGGGAATCCATCTGCTATTGAACTGTCACCTTTGAAGTGGATGGGAACAAGAGGGTTTGAGGGCAACATGTTCTTATCCCCTTACCTATTGTGTTCATCCTGATTTTCTTGCAGGTGGACGTGAAGAAAACAGCACTGGCTTTAGCTATTACGGACTCAGAGCTGTCAGATGAGGAGGCTTCTATCTTGGAAAGTGGTGGCTTCTCCGTGTCTCGGGCCACAACTCCACAACTAACAGATGTCTCTGAGGGTATGAGGAGTCCTTGGCCACCTTGATCTTCCTGTTTCCTGACTTGGGGTACTGGTTGTGCTATCTGGTGAACTGATTCTTTAACTGATCCTTCTACTCTGTTCCTAAAAGACATTGGCTCAGCATCCCAGCCTGTTTGTTTGTGAGTGATAGGTGGCCCGGAATTCATTAAGTAGCTGAAGATGACCTTGAACTCCTGATCCTCCTACCACTGCCTCCCAAGAGTTGAGATTATAGGCAGGGTTCTGCCAAACCTGGCTCCCCACATTTTCCTCTTGAACTCATTGGCTGTGGCCAATCAGAGAGCAGGCCTATTCCTCACCCTTTGTTCTCTTAACAGATTTGGACCAGCAGAGCCTGCCAAGTGAGCCAGAAGAGACCCTAAGCCGGGAGCTGGGGGAGGGAGAAGAGGCAGAGCTGGCTCCTTCTGAAGATCTGCTAGGTGCCTCTCAGTCCCTCTCAAGGCAAGCCCTGGACTCGGAAGAGGAAGACAGAACAGTCAAGGAAACCTTGCTTCGGCTCTCATCACCTCTTCACTTTGTGAACACGCACTTCAATGGGGCAGGGTCCCCACAGGATGGAATGAAGTGCTGTCCTGAAGGACCAGTGGAGACACTGAGCCCAGAAGCAGTGAGTGGTGACCTTGAGGCTCCACCCAGCATCCTCTCACCCCCACTTTGCCTTGCTGAAAGTGGCCCAGTTCCCTTCCTCTCCCCCTCTGTACTCCCACCCTTTCCCCAGGACTCAACCCAACCCCTGCCTTCCCCTGAGGAAGAAGAGGCACTTACCACTGAGGACTTTGAGTTGCTGGATCAAGGGGAGCTGGAGCAGCTAAATGCAGAGCTGGGCTTGAGGCCAGAGACACCTCCCAAGCCCCCTGATGCTCCACCTCCTCCTCCCCTGGGATCAGACACCCATTCTTTGCTACAGTCAGACCAAGAGGCTCATGCTGTAGCCGAGCCATTAGAAGGAGCTGCAGGCACAGTAGGGCTTTCTGGATAGGGATGTGACATTTTCTTCTCTCCCTACCACTTGGGATGGGGGATGCATGGGGAAGCTGGCTGTCTGATGGTAGCCAGCCCACCCTCTGCCTGCCTGCCTGCCTGCTGTCTTGGGCCTGGTATAGTACCTGGGCCTAGGATAGGTTTTAAGTATGTAAATAATTTTCCATTTGGGTTAGTGGATGTAATCAGAGCTAGGGAAGTCCTTCCCGCAGCCTGTACTTGCCTCCCTGCCTTATCTCTGTCATTCCACTATGTTCAAGCCCTGGTGGTCTGCCCTTTCTTTTTCTTCCTATCCTCAGGGACCTGTGCTGCTCTGCCCTCGTGTCCCACTTGGCTGTTTAGTTCCAGCACTTTATAATTTTTCTCTCCTGTCCCACATTCCCCTCGGCTTTATTTCCTGCTGTGTCCTGTCCTTAGCAGCTCAACCCCTACCCTAGCCAGCTCCTCCTCCCCACAGGCACAAGCCAAGCTTTAGGGCAGCTTCTGGTCTGGGAAGAGTAACCTGGGTGGCGGGTCAGCCCAGTAGTTCTGCTCTTTAAGTCACTGTTGCCTCTAACCTGCACTGCACCCTTGCCCAGTTCAACCCTCATGATGCAGGAGAGCAGGGTCCCACAGCACTTTGACCAGAGCTGAGGTTGGTGACAATGCACTGTCTTGTTGACTGAGAGACATCCTAAGGAAGGAGCAAACCTCCTCTGGACTCCCTGCTAGGGTCAGGAAGTGGATAGTAACATCTGTGTAGGTGTTGACTGGCAAAAATAAAAAGTATTGATTGGCTAGAAGTGCTGCCTGCTTCACTGTGAGCTGCCCTCCCACACTGTGCACTTTGTCCTTTCCTCATTCTTACCCTCATCCCAGAATTGCTCCTGGCTATTTACCTTGGTGCAGAACAAGACCAGAAGCAAGGATTGCCCTGAAAACCCTAACTGCCTCTCAGTGATCTTTCCTGACTGTGACATGTTTAGTGAGACTTAGCATGTGTGAATAAAGTATGTGCAGGAGGAAATTGCTGTGTCTTCCCAATCAGTGGAAATGTGGAGCCATAATAAGTTTTTTTTTCCATGTTGCCTTTGTCTTTACTCTCTCTCTCTTTTTTTGGGGGGGGGGGTGGTGAGGGATTAGATTTTTGTTTTGTTTTCTGGCAGGGTCTCTGTCTAAGTCAGGCTGACCTGGAACTGTAGCTCCAGACTAGCCTCAATTCAGTGATCCTACTACCTCAGCTTCCCAAGTGCTGGGACTAAAAGTGTACACCATCATGCCCAACTAACACTGTCTTCTTAGCTCACCTATCTGTGTACGAATTCTGCTTTGATTTAGCCATGCCAGGCAGGAAAACCAGCAACAGAAAAACTAGATACTTTGTGTCAACTGATTGAATGCATAGGGAAAACCTAAAGAAAGTAGCACTTTTTGGGATTTTTTTTTTGGAAAGATTTCACTGTAGCCCAGGCTGATCTTAAAGTCACACTGAACCTTAGCGTCTCAAATACTGGGATTAAAGACATTGTGCAGCTGGGTTAGAGAGATAGCTTGGTAGTTAAGGCGTTTGCCTTCAAAGTATAAAGATCCAGGTTCTATTCCCCACTATTCACGTAAAGCCAGAAGCACGAAGTGGCACATGGATCTGGAGTTTGTTTGCAGTGGCTAGAGGCCCTAGCATGCCCATTCCCCACCCCCACCCCTGCCATGTGTCTGCTTGAAAATAAGTTAAAAGTAAGGACATATGCAGGCTAGAGAGATGGCTTAGCAGTTAAAGATGCTTGCATGGAAAGCATGATTGCCCAGGTTTGATTCCCCACTGCCCAAGTAAAGCCAGATGCTCAAAGTTGTACATGCATCTGGAATTCATTTTCAGTGTCTATGCTTGCTCTTCCCTTGCAAATAATAAATACAATTTTTTTTAAAAAAGGGCTTCATGTGGTGGCACATGCCTTTAGTCCCAGCACTCAGGAGACAGAGGTAGGATGATCAGGATTGCTGAGTTCAAAGCCATCCTGCGACTACAGAGTGAGACCCTGCCTGGGTTGGGAAGAAATGTGCCACCATACTGGGCTCAATATGTAACCTTTGTTTTTTAGAGGTAGGGTCTTACTATGTAACATTTTCTTAAATGTATGATCCATGCTTGTCACTGTCCTACATGATGTGTATGTATTAATTTTTCCCCCTCAACTTTTAAAATATATTGTATTACACAATATATTTAGTAGCTCACATCTGTAATCCCAGTACTTGAGAACCTGAGACAGGATTTGTGGGTTACAGAGGGAGATTCTGTCTGAAGGGGGGAAAAAACGGCAACACTGAATACTCAAATATTTTGTTGTTTTCCGAGGTAGGAACTCACTCTAGCTCAGGCTGACCTGGAATTCACTGTGTAGTCTCAGGGTGGCCTCAAACTCATGGCAACCCTCCTACCTCTGCCTCCCAAATGCTGGGATTAAAGGTGCATGCCACCTCACCTGGCTTTAAACTTTACTTATTTGAAAAAGAGCTTGTGGGTGCCATATGACAATGCTACTGGTCTTTGAGGCTGACTTCTACATCTAAGCGTGAGAATTCTCCATTTGTTCCACATTTGCCTGACAGTCAAGGAGTGTTCACGGAGGCCTGGTCTATGCCATGGAAAGGAATGTCATTTAGTGATTACACAGGCAATTCCAGGAGGAAAAAAATAGAATTAACCATTCAAAATTGAACAGTCTACTTATCTGTCTTTTGGCTTGAAGTTAAAACTAGAAACCTGTACTTGGATCCTTATGGGCCAGTTCTTTATATTTTTCCCTTGTCTCATGGTTTCTACATTTGTTTTATTTTATTGAGGCAGGGTGTAACTCCAACCTCGGCTGACCTGGAACTCACAGGGATCCTCCTACCTCTGCCTTCAGAGTGCTGGGACTAAAGGCATGTGCCACCGTGCCTGGCTACTACATGTTTTTGTTTATGATGTTTTCTATCAGGTGTTTGCCCACTTTGTGCCTCATGATGAAAGGACTTTCCTGTGAAAGCAAGAGAAAAGGAGCAGAAATGTGAAACTTAAAGTGAGACTACCCAAAAATCAATCATAAAAAGTTAATCTTGCCAAGCTTGCACACAACTTTAGTCCCATCACTCACGAGGCAGAGGTAGAAGGATTGCGTTGAGTTTGAGGCCACCCTGAGACTACATAATAAATTCCAGGTCAGCCTGAGCTAGAGTAAAACCCTACCTTGAAAAAAAAAAAAGCTGGGCGTGGTGGCGCATGCCTATAATCCCAGCACTCAGGAGGCAGAGGTAGGAGGATCGTGTGAGTTCGAGGCCAGAGGCCACCCTGAGACTACATAGTGAATTCCATGTCAGCCTGAGCTAGAGTGAGACCCTACCTCGAAAAAAAAAAAGTATGTATGTTATAATCGGCCAGGATTGGTGGTGCATGCCTTTAATCCCAGCACTTGGGAGAGGCAGAGGTAGGATTTCCATGAGCTCAAGGCCACCCTGAGACTACATAGTGAATTCCAGGTCAGCCTGGCCTAGAGCGAGACCCTACTTTGAAAAACAAAAACAAACAAAAAAAAAAACAGGACTTGAGAGATGGCTTAGTGGTTAAGGTCCTTGTCTGTGAAGCCTAAGGACCCATGTTCAATTCTCCAGGTGGTGTATGCATCTGGAGTTTTCAGTGGCTAAAGGCCCTGACATGCCTCTCTCTGTCTCGCTCTCTCTCTTCCAAATAAAAATAAAAAAATAAGATAAAAACAAAAAAATAACCGCCCCCCCCCCCAAATGAATAAAATTGAAAAGGCAGCCAGGTATGGTAGCCCATACCTTTAATCCCAGGTAGGTGAATGGTTGTGAGTTAGAGCAAGCCTGGGCTACAGAGTGAGTTACAGGTCATTCTGGGCTAGAGTGAGACCCTGCTTAAAAAACAAAAAGGTTGGAGGGATTGCTTAGCGTTTAAGGCGTCTGCCTGCAAAGCCAAAGGACCAAGGTTCAATTCCCCAGGACCCACATTACCCGGATGCACAAGGGGGCGCACACATCTGGAGTTCGTTTCAGTGGCTGGAGGCCCTTGCCTTGCGTGCCCATTCTCTCTGTTTCTCTCCCTTTCTCTGTCAAATAAATTAATTAATTAAAATAAAATATTAAAAAAAAACAAAATGATAAAGCAAAACAACAATGAAAATGCAGCCAATCAAAATGAGGCTCCTCCATAGTTGTGTGTGTGTTTTCTTTTTCCAAGGTAGGGTCTCACTCTAGCCCAGGTGGACCTGGAATTCACTATGTAGTCTCAGGGTGGCCTTGAACTCAAGGCAATCCTTCTACCACTGCCTGCCTGAGTGCCAGGATCAAAGATTTTTTATCGTTGTTTGTTTTTCAAGGTAGGGTCTTGCTCTAACTCAGGCTGACCTGGAATTCACTATGTTGTCTCAGGGTGGCCTCGAACTCACGGCAATCCACCTACGTCTGTCTCCCAAGTGCTGGGATTAAAGGCGAATGCCACCATGCCCGGCCCGACTCAAAGTTTTTTTGAGATGGAGTCTGTCACTGAACTTTGAGCCCATGGATTTCTCTAGCTAGCTAGTAATTCTAGGAACCTGTCTGTCTCTACTTCCCAGGGTTGGGATTGCAGGTACACATCATTTTACATGGGCGCTGGGGATCTGAACTCCAGTCCCTCAGCTGGTGCAGCAAGCATTTTACTCACTGAGCCATCTCTCCAGCCCACTTTAATCTTGAAATCAGTGCTTCTCAACATCACTTCCATGAGGTTTGGAGCCAGTTCTTTGGTGGCACTGACAATAGCTTCACTGTTCCCTTTTGACTCTCACATCACAGATTCCATATCAGTAACACCTTCCACCTCACCCCACTCCTGCCCCTGTTCTCATTACAAACAAAGTGTCTCCACACATCACTGCCAGATGTCCCCTGGAGGCAAGAGTGTTCCTTCTTGAGCCATTGATCTAAATTAAATTGCCCTCTTGGCTATAAGAAGAAAAAAAAAAACACTAAACTTGCAAACAAGAGGCGAACTTGAATGCTGGTTTCGCCATGTGAGTGCAGATGTTTATAAACACATGTTGAATTTAAAATAACAGGGAAAGAAAACTACCTGACTGTTAACTTCATATCTCTCCCTATTTCCTCCCCTAATGAGATAGTCCAACCACAGAGCAAGTATTTATAATTCTCTTTGGTTTGTTTTCATTTTGTTTGTTTTTTTCTTTTCCTTTTTCTTTTGTTTTGAAACAGGGTCTCGTTTTATAGACCAGGCTGGCTTCAAACTCACTTGGTAGCCTGGTTGGCACCAACTCAAGATCCCCCTAACTCCATCTTCTAAGTGCTGGGATTATAGGTGATAACCACTATGACTATGTCACTGAACCATGTTTCTCTACTCTCCATCTGACCAACTCTGACTTACTCTTCTGTTTTTTTGTTTGTTTGTTTGTTTGTTTGTTTTTCGAGGTAGGGCCTCACTCTGGTCCAGGCTGACCTGGAATTAACTATGGAGTCTCAGGGTGGCCTTGGATTCATGGTGATCCTCCTACCTCTGCCTTCCTAGTGCTGGGATTAAAGGCGTGCGCCACCACGCCTGGCCTGACAGTCTTTTTTTTTTTTTTTTTTTTTTTTTGGTTTGTTGTTGTTTTTTTGAGGTAGGATCTCAATCTAGTCCAGGCTGACCTGGAATTCACTGGGATTAAAGGTATCTTCAGCATACAAGGCCTGAATTACTCTTTTTTTTATTTAAGATTTTATTTTTATTTAACTACTATCAAAGGTCGGGGGTGGGGGGGGATTGAGAGAATGGGCATGCCAGGGCCTCCAACTACTGCAAATGAACTTCAGATGCATGCACCACCATGTGCATCTTGTTTATGTAGAGCCTGGAGAATCGAACCTAGGTCCTTAGGCTTTGCAGGCAAGCACCTTAACAACTAAGCCATCTCTCCAGCCCTGAATTACTCTTTAAAACCATAGACAGGCCTGTTGTGGTGGTGCATGCCGGTAGGATATTGCTGAAGAGGCGGAGGCAGGAAGATCAGGAGTTCGAGGCCAGCCTGGGCTACACATTTAAAAAAAAGAAAAGAAAAAAAAAAAACCATAGACAGGCAAGCTAAGAGCAGGCTCCAAAAGATCCAGGTTGCTAGCTCCAGGGTGGGGGAGATATTCCAGACTGTAATCATAGACTCACAACTACTAGGACATTGGTTGGTATATCAGAGGACCACCCCAACTTTACATATTCCTGGTAGTGGGAAAATGAAGCATCCAGGAAGGGTTTCAGGAGGAGAGATGGATACCAAGTTTGCACCTGACATATGAAAGCAGGTTTGGAGAGCCCAGTAGAACATAAACAGCCTTGGTTCCTTGGAGACAAGATTCCCAACAAAGGACAAGGTTGAGCCAGGTGTGGTAGTGCATGCCTTTAATCCCAGCACTCAGGAGGCAGAGGTAGGAGGATCACCATGAGTTTGAGGCCACCCTGAGACTACATGGTGAATTCCAGGTCAGCCTGGACTAGAACGAGACCCTACCTCAAAAAAACAAACAGACAGGGCTGGAGAGATGGCTTAGCGGTTAAGCGCTTACCTGTGAAGCCTAAGGACCCCGGTTCGAGGCTCGATTCTCCAGGACCCATGTTAGCCAGATGCACAAAGGGGCGCACATGTCTGGAGTTCATTTGCAGTGGCTGGAAGCCCTGGCACACCCATTCTCTCTCTCTCTATCTGCCTCTTTCTCTCTCTGTCACTCTCAAATACATAAATAAAAATTAACAAAAAATTATAAAAACAAACAAACAAACAAAAAATGACAAGAGTTGCATGGGGGAGATAGTGCAGGCAGCCTAACAGGCAAACCCTTCAGACAGTGCAGGGTTTGGGTGAGAGACTGCACTCTGGCCTTTCCATCCAGTGAAGACAAAAGAACCACCCAGGACAAGCAGCACCCCCATTGCCTTCAATATGCATTAAGGCAAGTTCCTCATAGGCAGGCTTGCATGGGTTTACCAGTCTGACATCCGCACCACTCTGAAAAGCACTGAGTATTCAGAAAATTGTCAAAAAGACACTAGCAGATGATCATAGCTGGTATACCAAATTTCTTAAGCCCCAATTAAAATATAGTTTAAAGGAAAAAAGAGGGCTTGAGAGATGGCTTAGCAGTTAAGGTGTTTGTATGCAAAGCCAAAGGACCCAGGTCCAGTTCCCCAGGACCCATGTAAAGCCAGATGTACAAGGTGCCACATTGAGTTTGTTTGCAGTGGCTAGAGGCTCTAGTATCCCCATTCTCTCTCTCTCTCTCTCTCTCAAATAAATTTAAAAAAAAGTTTTTTAAAGGAAAAGAAAGAGCCAGTCATAGTGGCACACACCTTTAATCCCAGCACTCAGAAGGCAGAGGTAGGAAGATCTCTGAGAGTTCGGGGCCACCCTGAGACTACATAGTGAATTCCAGGAATTCCAGAACAGCCTGAGCTAGAGCAAGACTCTACCTCAAAAAAAAAAAAGCTGGGCGTGGTGGTGCACGCCTTTATTCCCAGCACTTGGGAGGCAGAGGTAGGAGGATTGCTGTGAGTTCAAGGCCACCCTGAGACTCCATAGTGAATTCCAGGTCAGCCTGGGCTAGAGTGAGACCCTACCTCGAAAACCCCCCCCCAAAAAAAAGGAAAAGAAGAGTTCAAGCAGAAATACCTTGCAGGGGAGGAGGGAATGCTACACCCAGAAGCCATAGGTTGTTATAGGAAACTCCAAGTACCGGGGTAGGAACCTCCCAATAAGTTGTTTGTTAGTTAGGGAGGCTCAGGAGTTCCCCAAAACAATACAGGCTATTGGCAATGCTCTTGGTTCCCCACCAGAACTGGATGGTAAGACCCTATTGCTGAAGACACCACATGTGTTGGTGGTAAGACACTAAAAACCAAGCTGGAAATGAGCTGGAAGTTTCCACCCTGCTGGCTAGCTGTCATAGTGTTAGCAAGTGCTATGCATGCTGCTAGAGGAGAAAAGTCACCAGTGATCCCAGCTAGCAGTGGGCCCTGTGAACGACACACTGACCAGACAAGACGTGCACCAGTGCAATAGCAGCAGGTGACTGTTATGAGTGTAGCCAACTGCTCTCTGATTGGATTTGAGGCCCCCGCCATAGGAGGGAGTTCATGCCTGCTACTAAAAACCTAGTCAAAAGCCTATGGGTTGGGAGGTTATAGGCACTAGTGGGGAAGCCACTACTGTTGTTTGGCTAAATGGATATGTTATGCCCTTCAAATTGCCTTCCAAATACTCATGTTTATGCCCATATAGTAGTGCTGCTCTCACTTTTGGTCAGAGAAGCTTCTCTTTGCAGATGGCAATGACTACTGAGGAGACTCAATCAAGACTCATCAAAAATATATAAAAATAAGGGCTGGAGGGATGGCTTAGTGGTAAAGGCACTTGCCTGTGAAGCCTAAGGACCCAGGTTTGATTCCTCAAGCCCATGTAAGCGAGATGCACAAGGTGGTACATAGGTCTAGAGTTCATTTGCAGTGGTTGGATGCCCTGGTGGGCCCATTCTCCCTCTCTGTCTCTCTGTATCTGCCTCTGTCTCTCATAAATAAGTAAATAAAATTTAAAAAACTCATCGAAGTCTAGTATGGTGGCTCATGCCTTTAATCCCATCACTCAGGAGGCAGAGGTAGGAGGATTGCTGTGAGTTCATGACCAACCTGAGACTACATAGTGAACTCCAGGTCAATCTGGGCCAGAGTGAGACCCTACCTTGAAAAACAAAACAAAAACAAAATACAAACAACAACAACAAAAAAAAAAACCCCACAAACAAAAGCCTCATCAAAGTGGCTATGAACATGGCTCAGTAATTAAAAGTGCTTGTTTGTAAAGCCTGCCTGACCAGGTTCAATTCCCAAACCACCTACATAAGCAAGAGGCCCTGGCACATCCATTTATACACATACACACACAAATAACTAATTTTTTTTTAAAAGACTCATCAAAATGCTGAGAAGTAACAGGTGCTAAGCACTGAGACATTCCTAGCACACCCACTAAAGCTCAGGAATCATTGTGGAAGAGGTGGCAGAAAGAATATAAGAGCCAGAGGATGGGAAGGACTGTAGTCAAACACTGTCGTCTGTTTGAAGTGACCATTGCATTCATGACCTCAACAATGATGTCAGTATATGCACAATATTGAGCCCATCATGATGATGGAAGATGGCAAAACAAACAAACAAAAGACATCAAAAATAGAAGAAGGACTGGTTGGAAAAAATCTTGGCTGCTTTAAACCTGCTGAGTCTGAAATTAGAGATGTTTGGCCATGATTACACCTGCTAATTTTCATGAAAGCCAATGTCTGTTCATTGTTAGCTGAGCTACTGCTGAAAGCTGCTTAGCAGGTCCGGGTGTGCTTTGTTGGTCTACAAAAACCCAGACTGGTTAGTCTGGGCTAGAGTGAGACCCTACCTCGAAAAAATAAATAAATAATAATGCTGGAGCCAGGGCATGGTGGCACACGCCTTTAATCCCAACAGCTAGGAGGCAGAGGTAGAAGAATTAAGACCATCCTCAGACTACATAGTGAATTCCTACTCAGCCTGGACTACAGTGAAACCCTACCTAGAAAAACAAAAACAAAACCAGAAAAAGGTCAAGTGTTAGCAACTTCATGTTTTGGACTTTTTTCAACTTCATAGGCTAATGTCGTATTTCACATCTCCCCAGCCCTAGTCTTGGAATTTATAAAGTTGAGGGTTAAAAAAATTTTTTTAATTTATTTGTTTTTGGTTTTTCGAGGTAGGGTCTCACTCTAGCTCAGGCTGACCTGGAATTCACTATGTAGTCTCAGGGTGGCCTCGAACTCATGGTGATCATCCTACCTCTGCCTCCCAATTGCTGGGAGTGCCCGGCACTCCTGTAGCTATCTTTTTAAATTATTACTATTATTTATTTATTTTAAAGAGAGAGAGAAAGAGGCAGATAGAGAGAATGGGCATGCCAGAGCCTTCAGCCTCTATAAACAAACTCGAACTCCAGATGCATGGGCCACCTTGTGCATCTGGCTTACATGGGTCCTGGGAATTGAACCTGGTTCCTTTAGCTTCACAGGCAAATGCCTTAACCACTAAGCCATCTCTCCAGGTAGGACTATTTGTTGCTATCTTGAGACAAAAATTTAGGTATGGTATCACACCTATACTTCTAACATGAAGGAGGCTGAGGCTATAGGATCAGAAGTTCAAGGTCAACCTGGGCTACACTGTTTGACCTTCTCTTAAAAGAAACAAGACAAAGTTGGAGAGGTGGCTTAGCTATTAAAGAGTTCAATTCCACAGCACCCACATAAAGCCAGACACACACACAGCCGGATGCAAAAAGTGGCTCATGAGTCTGGCATTTGTTTGTAGTGGCAAGAGATCCTGGTGTACCCCTATACATACAAAGGCACACACACATGCCAAAAAAAAAGAAGAAAGGAAGGAAAACAACAATAAAACACTTGATGGGAAATGTAGTCCGACTGGCGGGCGTGGTGACGTGTGCCCCCCGGCTCGTTTGGAAGCAAGGAATCTGAGTGTTTGTGGCTGCGGTGTCTGTCCCGGCCTCCTCTCCCTCTCTCAGCTCTGCCTTGTGTAGAGTCAGTGTATTTCCTAGGAAGGACCCATAGGAAAGAAGGCGATGGCTGCTGCTCCCCTGCCCTCCGTGCTCAGGTTTCCCTGGATCTCACTGCCAGGCTAGCCTTCCATTCTGTCCTCTGAGTATCTCGTGCAAGCGGTGAGAAGAGGGTGCGGAGTGAGAGCGGCGCTCACCTCTTCCCAGTCGCCGTCCCACACCTGCGGGTCTGGGGCTGTTCAATGCTGTGTCCGATGCTGCTTCTGTTTTACAAAAACGTAAAGGCAGGGCTGCTCAAGGCGCAGCAGGGAGCCTGTTAATGTCGAAGCCGAAGGATCACGGTCATGACATAAATCAGATGAGGATGTTCAGCAATGAAGGAAACGAAAGTTAAGGCTGGGAGCTGAGACTTGAAACCAGTCAATTTACAAGCCCAACAATATTGAAGATTTGCTGTATGGGGTCATAATGGAAAGGGGAAAAGTCTGGCATTCAACTGCAGAGAATACCTGCCTAGACCTGTGGGAAGACAGTGACCACTAACCCCAAGTAGGAGTGGCCAGAAGCTTGTGAGAAGCAAATGTGTGGAGGCAGAAAGGTCTTCACTGGAGTTCCTAAGATAAAGCAGGACACCAATCTAATGATTCTTATGCTTCCTTCATTCCAGAAATAGTTCAGAACCACTGAGAATGTTCTCAGCTAGTGGTTTTTTTCTTTTCTTTTCTTTTCTTTTTTTTTCTTTTCTTTTTTTTTTTTTTTTTTTTTTTTTTTTTTTTTTTTTTGGTTTTCTGAGGGAGAGTCTCACTCTAGCTCAGGCTGACCTGGAATTCACTATGTAGTCTCAGGGTGGCCTTGAACTCATGGCAATCCTCCTACCTTTGTCTCCCAAGTGCTGAGATTAAAGACGTGTACCACCACGCCCAACCAGCTAGTGTTTTTGAAGCGTAGTGTATGAGCAATCTGTGTTAAAATTCCTTCATGTGGAGGCTGGAGAGATAGCCAAGTGGTTAAGGATGCTTGCTTACAAGGCCTGATGGCCTGGGTTCGATTTCCCAGTGCCCACATATATAGCCAGATATATGGGCAGGGTGGCACATACATCTGGAGTTTGGTTGCAGTAGCCACAGGGCATTGTATACACCCATTTCTCTCTCTCTCCTTGCAAATAAATAATAAAAATTTGAATTTAAAATTCCTTCATGTGCTTCCTACTTACTTAGAATTTCAAGGACCCAGGAGTCCTCATATTAAACTAACTCTGTAGGTGATGCACCGCCACAACTGGCTGTGTTTTTTTTTGTTTAATTTTTGGGTCAGGTTTTCTTTTGTTTGTTTTAAATTTCTTTTGGTTTTTCTTTTCTTTTTTTTTGGGGGGGGGTTTCGAGGTAGGGTTTCACTCTAGCCCAGGCTGACCTGGAATTCACTATGGAGTCTGAGGGTGGCCTCGAACTCACGGCGATCCTCCTACCTCTGCCTCCCGAGTGCTGGGATTAAAGGTGTGCGCCACCACGCCCAGCTAATTTTCTTTTGGTTTTTTGAGGTAGGGGTCTCACTCTGGTCCAGGCTGACCTGGAATTAACTATGTAGTCTCAGGGTGGCCTCGAACTCATGGCGACCCTCCTACCTCTGCCTCCCAAGTGCTGCGATTAAAGGCGTGCACCATCATGCCTGGCTTGTTTTAATTTTTTAAATTAATTTATTTTATTGACAACTTCCATAATTGTAGACAATAACCCATAGTAATTCCCTCCCTCCCCCATTTTCCCCTTTGCAGTTCCACTCTCCATCATACTTCTTCCGCTCTCCATCAGTTTCTCTTTCATTTTGATGTCATCATCTTTTCCTCCTATTATGATGGTCTTGTGTAGGTAGTGCCAGGCACTGTGAGGTCGTGGATATCCAGGCCATTTTGTGTCTGGAGGAGCACGTTGTAAGGAGTTCCACCCTTCCTTTGGCTCTTTCCTTCTTTCCGCCACCTCTTCTGTAATGGACCCTGAGCCTTGGAAGGTGTGGTTGAGATATTTCAGTGCTGATCACTCCTCTGTGCCTCTTTTTTTTTTTTTTTCTTCTTGGGTCTCACTCTGTCCCAGGCTGAGTTGGAATTCACTATGTAGTTTCAGGGTGGCTGTTGCAGTCACGTTCGCATTGCTGGTAGAAATCACCCAATGAAGAGCAGCTTGTGGGAAAAAAAAAGAGGTTTATTTTGGCTTACAGGCTTGAAGAGAAGCTCCATGATGGCAGGGAAAATGATGGCATGAGCAGAGGGTGCACATCACCCCCTGGCCAACATATGGTGGACAACAGGGACAGGAGAGTGTGCCAAACACTGGCATGGGGAAACTGGCTATAACACCCATAAGCCCACCCCCAATAATACACTGCCTCCAGCAGGTGTTAATTCCCAAATCTCCATCAGCTGGGAACTTAGCATTTAGAGCACCTAAGTTTATGGGGGACACCTGAATCAAACCACCACAGTGGCCTTGAACTCGCTGTGATCCTCCTACCTCTGCCTCCTGAGTGCTGGGATTAAAGGCATGCACCACCATGCCTGGCTCCTCTGTCACTTCTTAGCACCATGGTGCCTTCTGAGTCATCCCAAGGTCACCACCATCTGAGAAGAGAAGCTTCTCTAACCAAAAGTGAGAGTAGCATTAATATATGGGTATGAACATTAAGGGAAGTGCTTACCAGGCAGTTTGGTGAGCATAGTATATACATTTAGCTAGACACCAGCAGACATTATACTCCTAGGGCTCATGACTACCCCTGTTGTAGATTTTCAGTATCAGGGATGTATTCCCTCCCATGGAGTGGGCCTCCAGTCCAATTAGAGAGCAGTTGGTTCCCCCCATAACAGACATGCCACTATTGCACCTATTGGCTCATTTAGCCTGGCTGGCCAAATTTAAGGCTTGCAGTGCCCATTGTTGAGTAACTCCACTGGTGATTTCTCTTTCTCCCATTGAACTGCATGCAGCATAGATTTTTCCAGCTTTCTGTCAGCTGGTCTACATGGAGGAAGTTTTCAGCTCAGCTCCAGTACGATTTCTCAGTGACCTTGTAGCCCAAGTATGTGGAGTCTTTAGCAATAGGGTCTTACCATCTATTCCTGGTGGGAAACCAAGATCCTTGGAAATGCCCTGTAATGTTTGGGAGGCATTAGCTACCTCCCTGGCCAACAACTCACTGGAAAGTATCCCATCCCTGGCACTGAAAATTTTCTAGTATCAATCTATGGCTTCTGAGCGTGCCATTGTCCAAAAAAGTAGGTTTTCATATGACTTATTCATATCTTCTTAGATTTTGATTAGCCCTCCCTCCACCTTCCCTTTACTCAATCTCTTCTCCTGACCTCAGTTAGGCCTTTTCACCCCCATTAATCTGTTCTTCTACTTACATCTATACAATATCATCCTCTTAAGTCCCCCTACCTCCCTTTCTATTTCCTTTATATCCCCTTTCTAGCTTACTGGCCTCTGCTACTGAGTTTTATTCCTACTTACATAGAAGTACAATCATTTGTAGCTAGGATCCACATATGAGAGAGAATATGTGATGTTTGGCTTTCTGGGCCTGGGTTACCTCACTAAGTATAATCCTTTCCAGATCCATCCATTTTCCTGAAAATTTCATTTTTATTTTTATTTTTCTTCCTTCTTTCCTTCCTTTCTTTTCTTTTCTTTTTTTTTTTCAAAGTAGGGTCTCATTCTAGCTCAGGCTGACTTGGAATTCACTATGTAGTCTCAGAGTGGCCTCAAACTCACAGTGATCCTCCTACCTCTGACTCCCAAGTGCTGGGATTAAAGGTGTGTGCCACCACACCTGGCTAATTTCATTTTTCTTTATCACTGAATAGAACTCCGTTGTATAAATGTGCCACATCTTCATTATCCACTCATCAGTTGAGGGACATCTAGGATGGTTCCATTTCCTAGCTATTGTGAATAGAGCAGCAATAAACATGGTTGAGCAAGTATCTTTAAGGTAGTGAGACGAGGCCTTAGGATGTATACCTAGGAGTGGCATAGCTGGGTCATATGGTAAATCTGTTTTTAGCTGTCTCAGGAACTTCCACGCTGATCTCTATAATGGCTGTACCAGACTGTATTCCCACCAACAGTGTAGAAGGGTTCCTCTTTTTCCACATGCTCGCCAACATTTATTGTCATTTGCTTTCATGATGGATCATCATGAGCTCGAGGCCACCCTGAGACTACACAGTGAATTCCAGGTCTGCCTGGGCTAGAGTGAAACCCAACCTGGAACCCACCCCCTCAAAAATATATACTTTTTATTTATTTGCTTGCAAGCAGAGAGAGATAGAAGAGAGACAGAGAAAATGGATGCACCAGAGCCTCCAGCCACTGCAACCGGATTCCAGATGCATGCACCACCTTGTGCATCATCTAGTTTTTTGGGGGTACCGGGGTACTGAATTCTGGTCATTAGGCTTTGCAGGTATGCGCCTTAACACTTGAGCCACCTCTCCAGCCCGCGACCCACCCCCCAATGTTCGTTTGCCCATCCCAGAAACCACAGAAACAGGCTCCCGGAGCTGCGATGGAGCCCTTATCAGGCTCCCTAGCTCTGCCCCGACACCCCGCCCCGGCGCGCGATGCCCCGCCCTGCGCGGTGACGTCAGCACGCGCGCGACGGCCGAAGCAGCAGGAGCCCCTGGTGGCGGGGCGCTGGGGCCTCGGTACCTTGGGCAAGGCGGGTTGAGGGGGGCCGCAGAGGAAGGGCGGGGCGGAGAGACCCCCCCCCCCCAGAGTGCCGGGTCGCGGTGGGGACGCGGAGCCCGAGCCCTGGGCGCGCTCAGCGCTCGCTTCTCCCCCTGGGCAGGTCCTGCACGGCCGGGCCATGGAGTTTCCGGACCTCGGGGCTCACTGTTCCGAGCCGAGCTGTCAGCGCTTGGGTGAGGGGCGGAGCGCGCGGGGGCGGGGCGGGGCGGGGCGGGGCCGAGAGGGACGCGGTGGGACTGCTGGTGCGGCGGGGACCCCGGCCTCCCGAGCTCCGAATGCCCCGGGGGCGGTGCCCAGAGTTGGGGGTGGTGGCTAGGAGGCGTGGCCAAGGAGAGAGTGGCCTAGGGAAGGGATGCAGTGTGTTGTAAACAGGGTGGCTTCCCCCCCTACGGGAGTGGCAGCCTTGAGTGAGAGGGAAAGACATCCAGGTCCCCTCTGGACCTGCATTACGACCCATTCTCTGCAGATTTTCTGCCGCTCAAATGCGATGCCTGCTCGGGTATCTTCTGCGCAGACCATGTGGCCTATGCTCAACATCACTGTGGATCAGCTTACCAAAAGGTGAGGGGGCGTTCATGAGGGTGCAGGTGGGTGGGGCAGCCGGTGGCAGATGCTTGCAGTCCACATTCCCCCTCCGATATTGTCTTTTCTGAGCCTAACTCCTAGGGAACTTTATGCTTTCTTGTGCATTTGTGTGTGGTATGTCCTTGTTCTTTGAGGACCTGAGATTTGTAGTCCACAGACTAACTCCTGCTCCTTGACTATAGGATATCCAGGTTCCTGTATGCCCCCTCTGTAATGTGCCTGTGCCTGTGGCCAGAGGGGAGCCCCCGGACCGGGCTGTGGGAGAGCACATTGACCGAGACTGTCGCTCTGATCCGGCACAGCAAAAACGCAAGGTAAGTGATGGAGGGCTTAGTCATGGTGCCTCCTGATGCCTAGAAACCTAAACAGCTAGTTCCAGTGATTGGACTGTTTCACATGTACAAACCCTGCTTCATCCCAGATCTTCACCAATAAGTGTGAACGTTCTGGCTGCCGGCAGCGAGAGATGATGAAACTGACCTGTGATCGATGTGGCCGAAACTTCTGCATCAAGCACCGTCACCCCTTGGACCATGATTGTTCTGGCGAGGGGCACCCTACCAGCCGGGCTGGGTAATTGCCACCAAGTGGTCTTGCATTGCTTCAGTCTTGTCCACATTGGCCAGGGGAGTGTTTGTGCTTTATTATTTCTTTTTTTCTTTTCGGTTTTTCAAAGTAGGGTCTTGCTTTAGGCCAGGCTGACCTGGAGTTCACTATGTAGTCTCAAGGTGGCCTCAGAGGCAATCCTCCTATCTCTGCCTTCTAAGTGCTGGGATTAAAGCCATGTGCCACCACACCAGGCCTATTAATTTGAGAGAGAGAGGGAAAGAAAGAATGGGAACTCCAGAGCCTCTGGCTGCTGTAAACAAACTCCAGATGCATGCACTACCTTGTGCATCTGGCTTGTACGGGTACTGGAATTGAACCTGTGTCCTTTGGCTTCACAGACAAGTGCCTTAACCGCTAAGGCATGTCTCCATCCCTCTTTGTATATTTTTATTTACTTATTTAAGACAGATAAAGAGGCAAATAGTGTAAATATGGGCGCTCCAGGGCTTCTTGCCACTGTAAACAAACTCTAGGCACATGCATCACTTTGCGCATTTGGCTTTTTTGTGGATACTGGGGGAATTGAACCCTGGAACATCAGGCTTTGCAAGCAAGTGCTTTTAACAGCTGAGCCATCACTGCAGCCCTTTTTACTCCTTTGGGACAGGATCTCACTAAGTTGCTGGGGCTGGCCTTGAAATCACTCTGTAGGCCATACAAGCCATGGCCTTCCAAACTTCCTTTCTTGGTCTCTCAAGTAGCTGGAATTACAGGCTTGTACAAGCAGGCCTGGTTTGCTTCGTTGTCTGAGTACATGGTTTTCCAGTGTATAGAGAGCCCCTCCTGACTTCCTAAGTAAGGCATGTTCTGGGAGGCAGGCCAGAAACCTTTCTTTTCTGCAGTCTTGCTGCTGTCTCCAGAGCACAAGGTCTGGTGGCTTCTACAAGCACTGTCTCCAGCCCAAGTCGGACTTCGCCTTCTTCTACCTCTCCTAGCAGGTAGGCCTGCATGTTTCTCCTCTCCCTTTTCCCCTGCTTCCTGTCTCTGACCAGTCTATTTAATGTCCTCTATAGAGTCACGACCCAGTCTCCATCCCGGACAGCCCCAGTGATTGCTTTGCAGAATGGCTTGGTGAGTTGGGTAAGAGGTTGGATGGACAGAAGCAAACCCACAGAGAGTGAAGTCCAAGGACGGTGGTCTTCTTTCTTCCTTCCTTTGCAGAGTGAAGATGAGGCTCTGCAACGTGCCCTGGAACTATCCTTGGCAGAGACCAAACCCCAAGTCCCAAGGTATCTACTTTGCTGAGAGAAGGTAGTGTGAGGGCAGGGACTGTTTGGGAGGATGGCTGTAGGATCACTCCAACATACTGCAAGATCATAGCAAAGCTCTCAGGCTCAAAATTAAGATGAACTATGTGACCTCTGACAAGTTCTTGAGCCGAAGGCCTTGATTTCCTCAGTATCAGTGAGGACCATGTTCACACCCAACCTACTGGTTACTATGAAGATAGAAATCACACACGGGAGGTGCACACACACCATGATGCCAAACAGATCACATGCTCACATTACTGTCATCAGTCAGCTTAAGCTCTTCCTTCCTCTCAGTTCTCAGGAGGAGGAAGACTTGGCCTTGGCACAAGCACTGTCAGCCAGCGAGGCAGAATACCAGCAGCAGCAGGTAGGAGGACAGTGGGTAAGGATGGCTCTGCACTGGCGAGAGCAGCAACCTGGTTTCCTTCAAGTGGTTTAGAGTATTGGGATGGTCACCCTTTGGTTTCTAGTGTGACTCCAGTCTGTACTGAGCCCTGTCCCCTCTGTACCATTTCCTTCCCTTCTCCTTGCTCCAGGCGCAGAGCCGCAGCTTGAAGCCGTCCAACTGCAGCCTGTGCTAGGGGCCTGGGCTTGGGGAGGGAGGCTCAACTGAGGAGGACTGTGGCCCTCACACCTCCAGGGTATACAGGGAGACGTGGCACAGAGCAGCCCGGAGGGCAGAGAGAAGCCGGTGTGAGGTGGAGGCCACTGCAGGGAGAATGTGGAGGAAGCTTGTGTAGCTGAGCCCAGGAAAGGCTTTGGTGGCGCTCCTGGTGTGGGAAGAATGGCTGGGGACCGTTTCCTGACTGGGCCAAACCCCACTCTCAGCCCACCTCATCATGTCATCCCCCTTCTCCTGGGGCTGCCACATGTGGCGGACAGGGAGGGACATGGAAGGAGTAAAGACCTTGGCAGTCAGTAAGATGTGTGAGTGGTGTTTCTTTCCCTCTCCAACCAAAAGCAGATGGGTCTTCTCAGGAATGTTCATCCAGCTCGAGGGTAGAGGTCTCTTATGGTACCCCACACAACCAAGCCGCAGCCGTCTTTGCACAGTCCACTTTTATTTCCCTAAAGTGCTTTCTGAAAAGTCCCCTTCCCTCCCAACAGCTAGCACCAATCACCTAGACCAGGATGCAGTAAGCCAGGGAGAAGGGACATGTCTTATTCCCCTGAGTTAGCCTTTAGGAGAGAAGAGGCCACTTCTGTCATTGAGCTGTGGTCTGGGGCTTTGCATCTTCAGAGACGACTTCTTGTCCTTGCTGCTGCAGTTGCCACATGTCGGCATACACCCCGCCTTGGGTCAACAGAGCCTCATGCCTGGGGTAAAGAAGCAAGTGTAAGGCTCATCCATCAGTTTCACCCCAATCCCACAGACAGTAGCTGGACAAGGGAGACCCTTCCAGAAGCCCCTGCCCTTTGATAATGCGTGGCTCACCGTCCTCGTTCTATGATGCAGCCATCTTTGATGACAAGAATCTGGTCAGCATGGACCACAGTTGACAGCCTGGAAAGTCATATATCAGTTACCCAGTAACCGACCCAAAGTGGCCCACACCACCAGCCGTACCAGCCCTGGACTGTACCTGTGTGCCACCACAATGGTGGTGCGGTTGGCACAGACTTTGGCCAGAGAGGCCTGAATGGCCCTCTCATTAGATGTATCCAATGCTGACGTTGCCTACAGAGAGGAACCGGGTAAAACGCCCCTGCTGCCCAGAAACCCCATGGGCAGGAGGGCGCTGGCTGCTAGGGAAGGTGGCCTCAGACGTAGAATTGGGACTTAGGAACTGAATGGGGTTTTGGTGAAAAAGGGCTGGTGATGTCTTTGCAGGAGTGGCTTTGGCACAGATGCGGGGGATGGAGGGGAAGTGTTGGGGCCTCACCTCATCCAGCAGAATGATATCTGGAGCCTTGAGAATGGTGCGGGCGATGGCCACTCGCTGCTTCTCCCCACCGCTCAGCTTCAGTCCCCGCTCACCCACTTGAGTCTCATACCCTGTGGATAACACCCATCTCCATCAGGTCACATATACGTGAACTCGGTTTCTGTGATCTGGTGGGCACATTAACATGACTCTGCTGGGTAGGGGAGAGATTCTGGGGAAGGATGTAACCTTCAGGGAAAGACAAGATGGCATCATGGATGCCAGCAGCTTGAGCAGCAGTCTCCACTTCACTGTCCGCAGCTGTGACACGGCCATAGCGGATATTGTTGGCAATGGTGTCATTGAAGAGGACAGTATCCTGGGGCACAACTCCAATGTGAGACCGGAGAGAGATCTGGGTCACCTAGAACCAAAAGACCAGATACTGGGCTGCAGAGATGGCTTAGCAGTTAAGGTGCTTGCCTGTGAAGCCTACGGACCCATGTTCAACTCTCCAGATTCCATGTAAGCCAGAAAGGTGAGGTGAGGCGAGCACGAGGTAGCTCAAGCATCTGGAGTTTGACTGCAGTAGCTGAGGCCCTGGCGCACCAGTTCTCTATCTCTTGTCTCTGTGCTCTCTTTAAACAAAAAAAAAAGCAAAACAAAAGACCATATACCCTGTCATGTGAGACCCCCCAGGCCTGGTAGATACAGTGGGCTGCCAGGAAGCCCATGGGGTAAGAGGCCCAGGGTGAGAGTCCTGCCATCGCAGCACGTGTGCTGGCTGGGTAGGCAGATCATTCAACCTTTCGAGTCTTCCCTACTCAATGGAAAATAGGCCCTCTGTCTGCTTCATGGACACTAGAAGGGATCTGTAGCACCACACACCATCCCTGACTAGTTTCCTAGTGTGACTGCTCGTCACATGGCATTAGGAAGGCCCACCTTTTAAACTTGGTTGTTTTGTTTTTGGTGGTGCTGGGGATAAGTCCCAGGCCTTTGGGTAGGCAAGTGCCCCACCACTGGGGTACAGCTCAAGCCCATTTTTTTTCCCCCTTATTTTATTTGCAAACAGAGAGAGAGAGATGGGCATGCCAGGGCCTCTTACTGCTGCAAATCAACTCCAGACACATGTGCCACTTTGTATATCTGGCTTTATGTGGATACTGGGAATTGAACCCAGGCCAGGAGGCTTTGCAGGCAGGCACCTTGAACCACTAAGCAATTTGCTCAACCTCCCCCCACCCCAACTTTTTTCTTTTTAATTTTCAAGGTAGGGTCTCACTCTAGTCCAGGCTGACCTGGAATTTACTGTGTAGTCTCAGGGTGACCTTAAACTCATAGTGATCCTCCTACCTCTGCCTTCCAAATGCTGGGATTAAAAGTTTGCGTCACCATGCCTGGCAACTTTTTTTTTTTTTTTTTTTCTTATTTGGAGATGATGTGGTTAAGTTATCTAAGGCTGGTTGTGAACTCAGCTCTGCAGCCCTGATAGGCCTTGAACTTCTTTTATTAATTACTTGAGAGAGAGAGAGGGAGGGGCTGGGAAGACACAGATGGAGAATGAGCACACCAGGGCCTCTAGCCACTGCAAATGAATGAACTCCAGACACATGCGCCACCTTATATGTCTGGCTTTACATGGGTCCTGTGTCCTTTGGCTTTGCAGGCAAGCACCTTAACTGCTAAGCCATCTCTCTAGCCCTTAAGAGTCTTTTGTTTTTGTTTTTGGTTATTTGAGGTAGGGTCTTGCTATAGCCCAGGCTGACCTGGAATTCACTATGTAGTCTCACGATGGCCTTGAACTCACGGCGATCCTCCTACCTCTGCCTCCCGAGTGCTGGGATTAAAGGCATGTGTCACCACGCCTGGCTCAGGTTATGAGTTTTTTTTATTACTGCTTACTTATTTGACAGAGAAAAAGAGGCTGATAGAGCAGGCCTTGAACTTCTACTCCTGCTTCAGCCTCTAGAGTAGTTGGGACTACAGGCCTGTGCCATGAGGCCAGGCAAGGCCTGGCTTTTATAGGGCTGACAACTTTGAGATGCCCAGTCCTTGCTGTTCTTTCATAAACCCCAAGATTGCATCATCTTCCCAACAACCTTACCTGTGAAATGTCCTGCCCATCTATTCGGATACAGCCAGAGTTAATGTCATAGAAGCGAAACAGCAGGCGCAAAATTGTGCTCTTCCCTGCCCCAGATGGTCCCACCTGTTGCATTTGGAAACATAGGAAAATTCTCAGGCCCAATGCTTTTAAGGATACTTCTCCAAGAAGCCACCAACATCTAGACAGGTGGCCACAGTCCAGGTTCTGACTGCCCAGCCTGGGTCACAAGCTACCATGGGCATTGAACCAGGGAAGTTCAAAGAGTGTGGGCCCAGTAGCTGAGCCTCTCTCACCAGGGCCAGTGTCTGTCCAGGCATCACAGTGAAGGACACATCCTGCAGGGTCTCCCTCCTGCAAGAAAGGGTGGACAGACTCGGTTGGTGTCCTCATAAGAGCTACGACTGGGCCCTGCCCTCTCCTGCGTAGGCTCTCCTTGCCTCTTGCCCCACAGGGGTGGCTTCTAAAGCTGAGGTTCGGAGCAGGATGTGGGGTAGGGGGGCAGCCTTCAGATGCAGAAAGGAAAGAAGGCAAAAGGGGAGCCCTTACCCGTCAGCATAGCTGAAGTGCACATTTTCAAACTCAATCCGGCCCTTCTGAAAGTGAAGGGGTCCTGCTCCAGGAACGTCCTTCACCTGGGAGAACACAGCCAGTATGTGCTACTGGGACTGGCCTGGGCTTCTCCAGACCAAGAAACACCCCTGCCCCAAGCCGCACTCCTCCTCACTCACTTCCTTCTCCTCTTTTAGCAGGTCAAACATATTCTCCATGTCAATGAAGTTGGTCTGGATCATCCTGTGGAAAGGGAGGAAGTTGGGGCGCCCCTGAGGAGCTGGGCAATAGCATTGCACAGGGAGGACCAGGGATCAGGTTACCTGTAGTAGGTGCCAAACCAGTTGAGAGGCATGTATAGTTGGATGATGTAAGTGCCAAAGAGCACAAAGTCCCCAACCTACAGAGACCCAGAGAAGCCGTGTGTCACGGGGAGCCTGCTGCTTGTTCTTGCTGCCACCCTGCCCACTTCCTGTCAAGGAGCCTGGAGGCTCAGACACGGGATGCAGGCCCCTCCCCCTCCCTTACATCCTTTCTTTCGTGATTCAGTCTCACCTGTAGCTTCTGCTCACTGACAAAATATGCACAAAGCAGGGAACCGGAGAGGAGCCCAAGTCCAATCACCAGGTTTTGGGTCTGATTCAGTAAAACCAGGGAAGCACTTGACTTCCACTCCAAGTCCTGGGGCAGTGACACAGGAGAGAGGAATGTCCCACACATGCTGTCACCAAATCCTAAGCTGGGGCCAAGCGTCCTCAACTTCACACCGGGATTGCACTCCTCTTGGCCACAGGCCAACTCACTGCTCTCATGAGACCTCACATGAACATCCTCACCTGATACTTGATGATGGCCTCCTGATAGCGTTCCACTTCATAACCCTCAGCATTATAGTACTTCACCTGATGGATTCAAGTAGCACAGAGCTGTGAGATTTCTGATCCCTTTTCCCTGACTTCTTTCTTGCTTTTTTTTGTTGTTGTTGTTTTTGTTTTTTTTTTTTTTTGTTTTTTTGAGGTAGGGTCTCACTCTAGCCCAGGCTGACCTGGAATTCACTATGTAGTATCAGGGTGGCCTTGGACTCACAGCAATCCTCCTACCTCTGTCTCCCAAGTGCTGGGATTAAAGGTTTAAAGGTGTGCACTACCATGCCTGGCCTTTGATTTATTTTATTTTTTTAATTCATTTATTTTCAAGCAGAGGGAAATGGAATGGGTGCACCAGGGCCTCCAGCCACTGCAAATGAACTCTAGATGCATGTGCCACCTTGTGCATCTGGCATATGTAGGTCCTGGAGAATCAAACCTAGGTTCTTTGGCTTCACCAGACAAGTGCCTTAACCACTAAGCCATCTCTCCAGCCCCCCCCCCCCTTTTTTTTTGAGGTCCTTACCTCACTCTAGCCCAGACTGGCCTGGAATTCACTCTGTAGTCTCAGGGTGGCCTCAAACTCACAATGCTCTTTCTACCTCAGCCTCCCAAGTGCTGGGATTAAAAGCGTGCCCCACCATGCCCAGAGCCCTTTTCATGATTTCTAATATCCTCTGCAGCTCCTCATCACCCCAGTGATTCCAATCATTTCTCCACCTTTTCCAGCCTCCCACCACTGCCTCAGGGCCTCCGTTACCGTCTCGAAGTTTAGCAGAGAGTCCACTGCTCGTGCCCGGGTGGCATTCTCCTGGGTATTCATAGCACGGCGAAACTTGGTTCTCCACTCAGTGACCACAATGGTTAGGACTGCAGGAAGGTGACGGGGGAGGGAGAAGACATTAGCCCCAGCATCAGAGATCAAATGTAGAAACCCACACCTGCCACTCATACCATAACAATACTAGCACCCAGAGACCCAGACCCGGAGGGAGAGCTGTAAAATTTCCAAGGGAAGGAGCTGTGTGCAAGACATTTGCAGCCTGTAAAGTCTTGTGTGTAGGAAACGTTTTTGGTGAATAAATGAAGGCAAGCTGCGTCCTGATGCACAAATGAAGTTTCTCTTCATCACTCAACACAATGGTGACCTAGATGCCCTTCCCTGGTCTCCATCCAGGGAATTAAGGTTCAGCTTGACAAAGGAAGAGACCTGTCCATCACTCCTGAGGAGTGCCCAGAGATTAATCAAGTCCACCAGTCCTCAGCCTGCTCTTGGTTGGATCCACTGAGTGAGGGCAGGGCTCCTGCCCAAGGGCACCCCTGCAGAGTTCAGAGCCAGTCTCCCCAGCAGTACTCACTGAGGTAAAGACTCATGCACAGGAACACAATGAGGCCAAACCAGGCGTTGAAAAACATGCTGAAGTACACGATGCCGATGATGATGTCGGCCAGTGTGGGGAGGACGTTGAACACCAGGTAGCTAGAAGGGCAAGCCGAGTGACAGAGAAAGATTTGATATAAGCAACACTACCTCCAGGAATTTCAGTGTTGTGTTTCATTTCAACAGCCAATAGACTGGGACCTACCTAAATGCCCCTCAAGTAGAAGGCTAGCTAGTTCTGGTACTGTAAGCCTATAATCCTAGCACTTAGGAAACTGAGGCAGAAGGATGAAAATTTCAAGGCCAGCCTGGACAATTTAGTGAGACCATCTCAAAAATGAGAAGCCGGCGTGGTGGTGCATGCTTTTAATCCCAGCACTCAGGAGGTAGAGGTAGGAGGATCACCATGAGATCGAGGCCACCCTGAGAATACAGAGTGAATTCCACGTCAGTCTAGACTAGAGGGAAACCCTACCTTGAAAAAACAAAACAAAAAAAATTATTTATTTATCCTGGAGAGATGGCTCAGTGGTTAAGACACTTGCCTGTGAATCCTAAGGACCCATGTTTGACTCTCCAGGTCCCACGTAAGCCAGACGCACAAGGTGACACAAGCATGCAAGGTCACACATGCACACGAGGTGGCGCACACCTTTAATCCCAGCACTCGGGAGGCAGCGGTAGGAGGATCGCTGTGAGTTTGAGGCCACCCTGAGACTACATAGTGAATTCCAGGTCAGCCTGGGATTCAGTGAAACCCTACCTCGAAAACCCAAAGGAAAAAAAAGAAAAAAAATTCATTTATTTGAGAAAGAGACAGAGAGGAGAAAAGGATGGGTGTGTTGAGACCTCCTGCCAATGCAAACACTCTAGATACATGCACCATTTTGTGCATCTGGAAATATGTTGTGTACTGGGGAATTGAACCCTGGGCCCTCAAGGTTTGTAAGGAAGCACCTTTAGTCACTGAACTGAGCCATCTCTCCAGCTCCTCCCTGCCTCTTTTGTTTTTTTTTTTTTTTTTTTTGAGAGTAGATCTCATTGTAGTCTAGCTTGCCTCAAACTGGCCTTGAACTTCAGATCCTCTTGCCTCCAGCTACCACGTGCTGGGTTTACAGGCATGTACCATCACACCTGGCTGGCTGTATTACTTGAATTATTATGATAGTAAAAACAAGGTCAGAGGGGCAGAGGCTCAGGCTGGGTCTATTCTTACAGCTCCCCTCCCACACAACCTGTCCACCCACGTGGCACCTGAGCAGCCCTGTGACGCTGGACGTGCCCCGGTCCACAATCCGCAGCACTTCCCCCGTGCGGCGGCCAAGGTGCCAGCGCAGAGACAGTTCATGTAGGTGGGAGAAGAGGCGCAGCTCCACGTGGCGCGACGTGAACTGCTGCACCCGGATCCACAGGAAAGTGCGCATGTTGCTCACGAAGCCTGAGGGAGGCGGCAGATCCTCAGTGGGGCTTGGGGCCTCAGGGATGTCAGCCCAACACCAAGATGCTAAAGGTCTGAGAGCTCAAGGAAACTGGGCAAGGAATGCTCAAAGAGGCAAGAGGGTGATGGAGTTCCCACGGGAGGAACGGATGCCAACTGGGGTAAGGACAGAGTCCCTCATACCTGTACTTCCAGTGCCACCCCCCTGAAGAAACTTGAGGAAGACATAGATGGTAACAGTCGAGGCCAGGGAGCTCCAAGGGGCCTTCTCGGTCAGCAAGTTCACTGTGGATAGAAAAGAGTCAGGAGTCACTTCTGGCACCCACTTCACTTCAGGCAAAACTGCCCCTGGCACCAGCCACAGCATCTTAATCACCCAGGCTTCAACTCTGTGCCACCTCGCTAGGTGAAGGGCCACCCCAGCCACCAGGCTGAGCTGTACTTCTCCCCCTCACCAATGTCCCTATAGAAGATAGGCACCAACACGTTGAGTGCTCTGTCCAACCCCATGAGCCCCAGGCAGATGAGCACAACCAGCTGCAGGCCTGGGCTCCCACGAGGCCACAGGTAGCCACTCAGGAGACGGAGCTTCCTGCCAAGGTCTCGCCAAGTGGATGGAGGAGTTGTTGACCCAACCTAGGATAACGACACATAGACGAGGAGAGCTCAGAAACTAACAAGAATTATACTAGCCAAGAACACCCAGTCCTACCCTCCCAGGGGAGAATGTGTGGGGCCACAGCTCACAGGTATCTGACCCACAAGTGATCCTTGACGGGGTCAGAAAAGCCGTGGGACAAAAACTGAAGTTTTGGGAAGAACTAATTCACCGTGAGGGTAAGAAATGACAAAGGGAGAGAAATCAAAAGTACAGCCTAAGCTTCAGAGACGCTGAGGAGGTCCATGATAGAGCTCAGGCTCAGTGTTCACGAGGTGTCGCGTTCAATTCCCAACACCAAAAAAAAAAAAAAAAAAAAAAAAAAAAAAAAAATCCAGGATCGAGAAAATAAGGTATACCTGATTCCTCTCAACATCATGGTCCTCTTCATGAACCTGTAGGGTATAAGACTGGGGGCGAAGTCCAGGGGCCCAGAGCCCCAGGACAAACAGTCCTCCAGAGACCACATATCGCAGGACCCACAGGCCAAACTGAACCTAAAATAAAACATGTGCAGAAGTATGAATGAGGTCCCCAACCCCATTTCATTGCAACTCTTTTTTTTTTTGTTGTTGTTGTTTGTTTGTTTTGCGAGGTAGGGTCTCACTCTAGCCCAGGCTGACCTGAAATTTACTATGTAGTCTCTGGGTGGCCTCGAATTCATAGCGATCCTCCTACCTCTGCCTCCCGACTGCTGGGATTAAAGGTGTGCACCACTACACCTGGCTTCACTGCAACTCTTATTTTTATTTTTTATTATTGACAACTTCCATAATTATAGACAATAAACCATAATTCCCTTCCTCTCCACTTTCCCCTTCACAATTCCACTCTCCATCATATCCCCACCCTCTAAATCAGTCTTTTATTATTTTGATGTCATCATCTTTTCCTCCTATTATAATGGTCTTGTGTGGGTAGTGCCATTTCATTACAACTCTTAACACCCTGGTCCTTCTCAGGGGCCCTGCACTTAAAGAGGTTTAAAAAAAAAAAAAAACCCTACAGTGACTCAGCAGACACACCCCACCAGCTGGCTATCAGCTCCCAGCCGGCGCCAGACACGCCTTTTTTTCTGAAGGGGAAACTCAAAGCCAGGAGCCAATAGGTCCAGACACGCAGTACTTCACAAACCATCAGTTTCCCCTCCTCCCCATAAGGTCTCTCACCTGCTGGCCCAGATCTTTTCTTCTCCACCACCACTGTGGGCTGTGCCAGGACACCAGGGCCAAGTTCTCAGCTGCAAACGCCACTGTCCAGAGGAGCAGGAGACCCAAGCTGTGTCTGGACTTGATCCAAACGCCCATCGCCAGGCTCTGCCGCGCCTGGCTCCGTTCCACCACGAGCAGCCACAAGGCACAGGCGCTGGCCAGACTCTCCAGCACGAAGGCTAGCAGTAGGTAGCCTGGCAGCGGAGACCCCCGAGCGGTGCCCACCCTGCCAGCTAGGCCAGCCAGGGGCAGTGCCACTCGAAGTATGGCCAGGAACAGCTGCAGTGCATAGGGAGCGACGCGAGGGCCTGCCCCCCAAGTCAGTTCGTCTGTGCCAGCTGGCCGCTCCCCACGCTTGCAGAGAAGTGCCACCACCAAGGCCTGCGCCCCCACGATCATCAGTATCGAGGGCACGAGCGTGAAGAAGAAGCATGGGCTCAAGCCATTCTGAACCCAGGCCGGGCCCACGGGCCCCTCGGCCTCGCAGTAGTTGCCCACAGTCACCATGGCGATGCGTGGCTCCTGGCCGAGCCTGAGGTCACTGCGGGACCGGAGAACGGGACTGGCCACTCGGGGAGGGCCGTGGAGGCCGGGGTGTCTTGGGACATGGAGCTACGCCGCGGGGATCGCGGAGAGGGACGCACGTGGACCCTGCCACACCGCCCACTCGCTTCGCGCACGCGCCACCACCACGCACTCACGCAAGCCACGTACGCCGACTTCGCCCGTCCCCCCCCCCCCCGCCCTTGCTCGCAGCCCGGGACCCTCAAGCCGAGTGCAAGCGCAAAGGAATTGTTCGGCTTGGAACTTGCACCGCCCTTTACGGCAACGGCCCCGCCCTCCAGGCCCGCCCCAGCCCCAGTCCTGGGTTCCCATTGGTCAGGTGTCTCCGGGGTAAATGGTGCACGGAGGAACACAAAATAGAGGGAGGGGTAGAGCCGGACCGGTCACGTGCTCACGGCGGGAAATCTGACCACTTGTCCTACTAGAGACCTTGACCTCTACGGAATTGTAGGAATCAGTTCTTCCTCCTTGCCCCTCCCCTTTTAGACAGTCTCATTGGGTGGCCCAGACTGGTCTCCAGGTCATGGCAATCCTCCTGCCTCAGCGTGCTGGAATTACAAGCATGAGCCTGTGTGCCCGGCTTTTTAACTTTTGCTTGCTTCAGTGCTGAGGATCCAACCCAGGGCCGTACATGGTAGGCCAGCTACGAAACTACATCCTGAGACCCTTCCAGTCCTTGGTTAACGTTCTAGCTCGGCAGACCCGGGCGGCGCCACCTGAGAACACTCACATGCGCCTCACTCTTCCTGTCCCTAGATCCCCAGCTGCGTCAGACAACAAGCCGAAACCTGGTCAAAGTCCCTTCTTTATTAAGGACTATCAAGCTGTACACAGTTCCCACCCGGTTCCGCTGTGGACTGGGGCAGCTGAGTTCACCACCAGCAGCTGCGTCCGCCTCCCACAGTGGACCAGAGCTGGGAGAGGGGTGGAGCAGGAGCTGAATCCCAGCATGCAATGCAGCAGCTCAAAGCCTTCATTTCCCCTCCATCCACTTATCAGGGACCGAGGGATGGGCCAGAGATCTCTTGCTGGGATGCACACAGTTGAGGTCACGCTCCAGCCCTGTCAGTCCCATGTGCAGGTGGTGGGGAGTACAATAAGCAGCAGTGGGGGTCCAGGAAGGCCTCACACTCCCAAGGCCCCATCCTAAAAATTGGAGAGGGCAGTAAGGAATTTTCATCCTGTTCCTGCAGTTTAGAAACCTTCCATCTTAGTGTCAAGATAGTGTGAGAGGAGCTGGAAGCTAGGGCCTTCACCCCAACGAAAAGCTAAAGCCAAACCGAAGGGGAGCAAGCGAACAGAACGGACCAAGCGGCACACACATGCCAGTGATGGGCAGGGAGAAGAGAGGCGAGCTGGCTGCAGTACTGGGCGAGGACTGGAGGTGAGGTAAGGGCCACAGCCTGAGCTGCTCATCTGTTCTGGGTGGGGAGTAGGCTGCAGGGGTTGAGGGTTCAGGCCCAACCTTCCCACTCTACAGTTGGCACAGGATCTCCCTGCTTGGCAGCTTCTGTGGTGGGAAGCCCTCTGGAGACTTGCAGGGGTGGGTGCAAGGGTGGCAGTACTGGGGCTGGGCTGGGGACCAGTTTCTAGCACCACACTCTGAGCCAAGGGAGTCCTGGGGATGAGGCTAGAGCCTTGAGCATTCCGAGTCCCTAGGTCTCAAGTTCTCCTGGGGCTGTGGCAAGCCCAGTGTTGGCACCTCCCTTGGCCAGGCACGGACACACAAACACCACACACGTGGAGCCAGGCAACACTCAGAGGAGCCTCCCATGGTGAGTGGGTGGGATGGCTGGGCAGCTGTAGCCTCCATCCTGGGGCATGGGGAACTCTTCAGGCTTTACACCTGTGGAGAGAAAATGACCGGTAGTAGAGATAGTCTTCAGCCATCTGCTTGCCATTTCATTACAACTTGACTTCCTGGGAGGTAAGCCCCGGACTCCAGAACAGTTACAGAAAGTGTATTTCTTGTTGTTTTTCAAGGTAAGGTCTCCCTCTAGCCCAGGCTGACCTGGAGTTCACTATGTAGTTTCAGGCTGGCCTGGAACTCACAATGATCCTCCTACCTCTGCCTCCCAAGTGCTGGGATTAAAGACGTGCGCCACCACGCCTGGCTAAGAAGGTGTATTTTGAAGGGGTGTATGCAGTGCCAGTGCAGAGTGGGAGGCCTTTTCTTCACAAGGGAAGTGTTACCTCAGTCTGGAAGTTACTACTTCTGGTAAATGTTTTTGGCTCTAGAGCCCTCACCTTGTGCACCTGAGGGGGAAGTTCATCCTCAGAGCCCTCCTCCGGCACAGGCTCAGGGTGCCTTGATGCTGGCTGCCCATCTTCAGCCCATCCTCCAAGGGGCAGCCGGGAGAAGTGAGAAGGAGCCCGGGGCACTGTGCCAGGATCTAGAGACACAAACAGAAATGAGAAGGCTTTGTTATCTATTTGAGGGGGGGCTAGTCTCCTTTGGACCCCCGTCCCTCTTAGCTCCTTCCTCCTGTAAGAACCACCCTTCCCTGCAGCCTGTTTGCTTCTATACTCCCAGTCGGGTACCTGTGATGCCCCCGTAGCGCCTCTGGAAGCCCCCATGCAGGGCGGTGGTCTCAGGTGCTCCAGGCCGAGGAGCAGCACATGGATAGCTGGCAGAGCGGGGGATGGGTTGGGAGCCGCGGGCACCGTCTCCCCCCTCTTCAGGGGCACTCTCTCCACTCTCATCACTCTCCCGGCGGTGCCACACGTGCCGCTCAGGTTCGGCCTGGGTCTGCTGTTTGTGGAGCTGGAGAAATGGGAGGCTGATTAGTTGGGGACAGAAGGATGTCTATCTGAAACAACGGTCCCCACCATGTTATCTCCAATTCCCACTCATACACCCTCACCTAGAATCCTGGACCCACAGCACCTATAGTGTGAGCTACTAATACACAACTGGTGTATGAGGCTTTGTGTGTCCCATTCTCAACAGACACCTAGAAGAGCCTGTGAGCTGGGTGTCAGGGCCTTCGTTTTACCCTTTCTTTCTTTCTTTCTTTCTTTCTTTCTTTCTTTTTTTTTGAGTTAGGGTCTCACTCTAGCTCGGGCTGACCTGGAACTCACTATGTAGTCACAGGGTGGCCCTGAACTCACGATGATCCTCCTACCTCTGTCTCCCGGGTGCTGGGATTAAAGGCATGTGCCACCACACCTGGCCTCAATTTTTTGTTGTTGTTTTGGTTTTTTGAGGTAGGGTCTCACTCTAGCTCAGGTTGACCTAGAATTTACTATGTAGTCACAGGGTGGCCTTGAACTCACGATGATCCTCCTACCTCTGTCTCCCGAGTGCTGGGATTAAAGGCATGTGCCACCACACCCGGCCTCAATTTTTTTGTTGTTGTGGTTTTGTTTTTTTGAGGTAGGGTCTCACTCTAGTCCAGGCTGACCTGGAAGTCACTATGTAGTCTCAGGGTGGCCTCGAACTCACTGCGATCCTCCTACCTCTGCCTCCTGAGTGTTGGGATTAAAGGCGTGTGCCACCACGCCCAGCTCTCAATTTTTTTAAAAAGGAGATGTAGCTCAGGCTGACTTTGAACTTGATATTTAGCTGAGGATGACTTTGAACTTCTGATATTCCTGCCTCCACCTCCCTTGGGATTACAAGTGTTTATGCAAGCTGGAGGTCAAGCCAGAGCCTTGTGCAAGCAAGGCAAGCACTCTATCAGATGAGTTACATCCCACCCCTCATTTAAAAAAAAATATTTTATTTATTTATTTATTTGAGGGGGAGGAAGAGAGAGAGAGAGGGAAGACAGAAAGAATAGGCACACCAGGACCGCCAGCCACTGCCAACGACTTCCAGATGCATGTACCACCTTGTGCATCTGGTTTACATGGGTTCTGGAGAGTCAAACCAGGATCCTTTGGCTTTGCAGGCAAGCACCTTAGCTGCTAAGCGATCTCTCCAGCCCCATCCCTCATTTTATCCATTCCTGCCAGGCTTTCTTGTCCATCCTGACCTGGAACTCACTGTGTAGCCCAGGCTGACTGCAAACCCTTGGCAACCCTCCTTCCTCATCCTTCCAAGTGCTGGGATTATAAGTGTGGGCCACCACTCCTCGCTTTACCCATTCCCTTGATTCAAGAACAAACTGACTGAGGCCTAAGGGGCAGGCACTATTTTAAGGTGCCAGGGAAACATCAGTGAAAACAGAACTGCTAGTTTAGTGGGGCTTATTCACTGGTAGTGGTAGACACGGAGGAAAACAGATCATAAACAAGTAAGAAAAAACCAGAGTGTCAGATGGTGCCAGACACCATGGAGAAAAAAACAGAACAGAGAAGGGACTGAAACCAAAGTCTAGCTTCTCCACATCTAAAACCTCTCTTTTTGAGCCAGGCATGGGGGCGCACGTCTTTAATCCCAGCACCTGGGAGGCAGAGATAGGAGGATTGCCATGAGTTCAAGGCTATCCTGAGACTACATAGTGAATTCCAGGTCAGCCTGGGCTAGAGTGAAACCCTACCTCAAAAACACACACAGACAAAAAAAACAACGCCCCCCCCCCCAATTTTATTTTCAGTTGCCCACTCACCTGGTGCATATAGAGGGCATGCAGGCTCATCTCGGTAGACGCATATTCTGACAGAACCAGGCTCTGCAGCTGTCCTTCCCACACACTGCTCCCGGAGCTGGCTGTCCTGGCATCCACCCTGTCCCTCCCAGCACAGACACATATCAGTTGTCAACATCTTTGAGACACACAAAAATTGCTATTGGCTACTGCCATGCCCTCACCCCCAGGCCCACCTCCACTCACCCAGAGCCTGTCATGGTGCTGGGAGCCCGGCCGGCAGGGGCCGGCCCAGCCTGCAGCGGGGAGAAGGAGCGCAGGGCAGAGGCTACTTCAGCTCTGTGCCTGGAGCTCTGCAGGTCTCTGGACAGTGAGGGTCCTCGGCAGGACGAGCCTGCTACCACGTTTGCAATGAGGCTCAGGGGCTGTGAAGGAAAGGGGCAGGCAAAATTCTCAGGTAGGTACCCTGGAATCCTGAACCTCAGGACCCAACAGCACAGACTGAACAAGCACAGGAAACCTTTCAGCCTGTGGCCTGTGCTGGAATCTGCTGTGCCCATCCTCACCCAGGCCCCGGGCACACACCTCAGACTCGGACTGCAAGGACTGGATGGACGTGAAGAGGGCATTTTCAGGGAGCAGACCACCTTGGGCAAGGCCAGCAGCTCCTCCATCCCGCTGAACCTGCTCCTTGAGGAAGCCCAGGAAGGCAGTGCTCTCACGTGGTGGCTGCCAGCCAGGATTAGTGATGGCAAAGTGCATGAGCGACAATTCCGTCTTCCCGTCCTCAGCTTGCTGGTACACTGAAGCCTCAGTCTGCCCTCCAGACAGCCACTGCACAAACAAGAGAGAGTGAAGGAAGCTGGCCTGTTCCTTTCTTGGTAGGCGAGGCCTTGCTCCTGGAGGACAGACTACAGTGCATTGTCTTATCTGCCCAGAGACCCTAATACCCAGCTGGGTCAGTTACCTGTGTCATGCCTTTCTCAAGAGAACTTAGCCGATAGTGCCAATCAGGGCTGAAATCCAGCCAGGCTTCTGGTTACCAAGTAGTGCATCTATCTATAGTGCAGGAATGCCCAGTGGTCGGGCTGCTTTTATGTGATTTGGTGGCTTTTCTGCAGTTTGCTTAAGGACACTACACGTCACTGCCCCAACGCTCTGGTACCTGGGGATGGCCGTGCTGGCGAACATCCATCTGGGCAAAGGAACAGGTATCTCCCACACCAACAACCTCCACGGTGAAATTGCGGAAAAAGTCTATAATCTCCAGGGCCCGCGGGCGCAGACAGAAGATGAGGATGAGGGGTGTGACAATGGGACTCAGTAACTCCTCCAAGATGAACACCTAACCGGAAGTGAACCAAGGTCACAAGAGACGAGGAGGGAGCCCAACCCTCACCACCACGCTACCAGCCAGTCTCTAGCAGCCCCTAACTCCAACTCCACTCACTGCCTTGTACTGGAAGAGCTGGGCAAACTCGTCCCGGGTCTGCGAGCGGTGGGCATTACCCTGCCAGTGGTCGGGCATGTAGTGGATGTGAGCGAGGATCACACGGAGCAGCTGCTCAGGGCAAAACACCATGTGCTGGTCTGGGATGAAGGACCTAATGGGATCAGGATCATGGTGAGAGGTAAGCCTTTCCCACAGTGCTAATCTGTTGCTCCCACCTGCTGCCCTGGCCCACCTGCACACGGTCACGGTGACTCCCAGAAGTGTGACCGTGGTGAGGACATGCTCCACAGCTAACACGTCTTCGTCATAGATGGTGAGAGCAATAAGCACAGCTAGGATGGAGCCAGCGAAGAAGGCGCCATTCTTGGCCAGCAGCGTGAGCAGGGGTGACAAGAAGCAATTCATGTACTTGGAGGCGGGCTTGTAGCCACGGTTGAGGCGGGACTGCAGCTCGTGCTCCAACTCGTTGAAGTGGCGGAGGTAGCAGCGGCCGTATAGTGACCAGCAGCGCGCCCCCAGGGCCCCTGGCTCCCGCTTCAGCACTTCCGCATAGCTGAAGAAGGCATAGAGGATCTGCCAGATGAGGATGAGTGGGCACAGCAGGAAGTTGGCGATGCCAATCCACAGGATGCGGTTGCTGAGGCGGTGGGCCAGCTCCAGCCGCTGCCCACCACGTTTGTACTCAGCCTTGAGGCTCCATTCATTGAGAAACAGAGAGCCAGGTCCCCAGAAGAGGATCAGCTCAAAGTTGTACTTGAGGCCACGGGTGAAAAAGACGGCCTCCCCAAGGCCAGGCAGGCGGAAGCGTAGAGGCAGGAGGGACTTGTTCACCAGGGCCACCATGTAGTTCTGGAAACGCAGGATGCGGTGGTAGATGTCCAGCTCCGTTAGCTCACGCTTGTGGATGCAGATCTGATGCTCTTTTTGGGTCTGCACGATCCGAGCCTGCACTTCCTGCCATGTGCAATATGGAAGGGCAGACTGCAGGGTGGAGTGGCGAAGAGACAAGACACGGAAGGTAGGGTTATTACCTCACCCTCTTGCCTTACGCAGATGTGAATCTCAGGGTCATGTGCTTAGCTGAGAGGTGTCCTCAGACAGATGCTTCCTAAGCTGCTGCTTTAGTCTAGATTTGGAATGACCCTCAAAGGCCTGTGTGGTAAGGGCCTGGTCCCCAGCCACTAGTGGATGGTGGAGTGTTTAAGAGGTAGGGTCTCCTAGGAAGTTACATCATCAGGGGCTACCCTGGGAGGGGATACTGAGCCTTTGGACCCCACCCTTTCCTGCCTTTCTTTTTACTTTCTGGCCACCACAGGTGAACAGGCGTCCTCTGTCATGTCCTCTTGACATGATATACTGCCCCACTACAGGCCCAAAATCAACTGGGCCAACCAACTATGAAATGAAATGCCAACCCTCCCTGCCTGGCCAACTCAGCCAAGATTAACCTTTTCTTCGAATTATCTGATTATCTCAGGTTTTTTTGTTACATTAATAGAAAGCTACTAGCACACCTACCAATGACATGGACATGTTACACTCATGAGTGTGTCTCATCCTTCCTAAGATGTCTTGGGTTATGGTGCTAATTGCCCACCTTTCAGTCTTACCATGGGGATACGCAGAGCGTGCAAGTAGAAGGAGTGGATCTCCCAATAGCAGCAAATGTTATAGATGAACTTGATAAGCCGGTGGATCCAGAAGACACCAGCAATGACCAGGATAGTGATAAGGGAGCCATTTTCTTGAATCCTGGCAGGGAAAAAGAAGGGAGGTGGGGTCCTCAATGACTCCGCCCTTGAAGATACCATCTTAGCAACATGTCCTGGAGTGCTGTGGTCTGGAATGTGAGTTGCTGTCCAGGCCCGGTTCCAGTCCTAGTTGCAGCTACAACTGCAACTTGAGGCTTTAGTTCCCTGGGACTTGTAGCCTACCTGGCACTACAGACTTGGGCAGGTAAAAAGGCATCTGGCAAAGTGACCTTGACGGGCTCAGTAGGATGAAGACTGTGGTTCACCATCTTGTTGGCAAATAGGATGTCGTAGTCCACACAACTAACCAGGAAGGTGGTGAAGGCAACCACAAAGAGGAACTGCCTGAAGAATTGAGAAAAGGGGGAGAGTCCAAGAGTCAGAGGGGTGCGACTGAACTAACAGAGGAATCAGAGAGAGTCGGGAAGCTGAACAAGATGGGAAGTCAAAGGGGTTGAAGACTTCCACTGTGCTGTCTATTGCTCAGTCTCATAAGACCTTTCAGGCCCAAATTGGCTATTTTCTTCTCTTAGCCTCAGATATCATAGAATCAGCCTGCTTTCTTTCTTTATTTTTTGTTCTTTTCGAGGTAGAGTCTTACGCTAGCCCGGGCTAACCTGGAAATCACTATGTAGTATCAGGGTGGCCTCGAACTCACAGTGATCCTTCTACCTCTGCCTCCCGAGTGCTGGGATTAAAGGCGTGTGCCACCACACCAGCTCAGCCTGCTTTCTTCACATGTCTGCTACCACCACACTTGATTTTCAAAGGTTTTGTTATAGTACTCTATATAGTCCCTGATCTTTTTTTTTTTTTTTTTTTCCGAGGTAGGGTCTCACTCTAGCCCAGGCTGACCTGGAATTCACTATGTAGTCTCAAGAGTGGCCTTGAACTCAAGGTGATCCTCCTACCTCTGCCTCCCAAGTGCTGGGATTAAAGATGTACACCACTATGCCCTGCTGTTTATTTTTGTTGTTGTTGTTGTTTTGTTTTGAGATGTTAGAAGCCCTTTGGGGATGTGAAGTCCTTATTAAATATTCCCTTTCTAGCCGGGTGTGGTGGCTCACGCCTGTGGAGGCAGAGGTAGAAGGATTGCTGTGAGTTCAAGGCCACCCTGAGACTACATAGTGAATTCCAGGTCAGCTTGGGCTAGAGTGAAACCCTACCTCGAAAAACCAAAATAAAATCCCTTTCTAACTCCTCCCTTTTGACAACACTACACTGCTCCTCTCTTCTAAAAGGTTCCCTTCCCAACAGCAGGCATAAGGCGCAGCCAAAGCAGAGCAGAGGCTCTTCCCTCCAGTGCTATCCAAGACTCTTAACTGAGCCACACATCATCCTGCTGATGGAATGACCAACATGAGTTCTCTTTGAAAGAGACAGGACCGAGAAAGCACTTCTTGTAAGAGGCTGTAAGTTTTGGTGCAACACCCAGTCCTGACCTATAAACATCTGCTGAGTGTTGAGCCTAGAACTGAGTTGCATTGGCAGGTGGGGGAAGGGAGCAGGGGTGAGTGCAAAGGAAGACTGAGATGCATTCCTTCACCATGGCATCCACCCCTGTGTATACTTACATGAGCTCAAAAATCTCCCCGATGAGCATACACGTGAAGCCATTCTTCTGGTGTAGATTATAAACGTGTAAGTGTTAAGAAAAACGGGTCAGCGAAAACGTTAAGATCACAGACCTTGAGCCGGGTGTGGTGGGCACACGCCTTTAATCCCAGCACTTGGGAGGCAGAGGTAGGAGGATCTCCACCCTGAGATTACATAGTAAATTCCAGGTCAGCCTGAGCTAGTGAAACCCTACCTCGAAGAAACAAAACAAAACAAACAAACAAACAAAAAAAAAAAACGATCACAGACCTTGATGTCACACTTCTGAGCTTCCCTCCTGGCTCTGAATGTGACTTCACACACGTTACTTAACTTTTCTCAGCTTTGTTCACAATGTAAATCAGGACTAGCAACACCTATCTCCTGGGATTGTTAGGTCTAAGAAAATGATGCAAAGTAGTTAACACTGAACTGACAAAGCATGAGTCAAAAGACATTCATGGGCTGGAGAGATGGCTTATCATTTAAGGTGCATGCCTGTGAAGCCTAAGGACCCAGGTTCGATTCTCCAGGACCCACGTAAGCCAGATGCACGTGGTGGCGCATGCATCTGGAGTTCGTTTGCAGTGGCTAGAGGCCCTGGCGTGCCCATTCTCACTCTCTATCTCAAATAAACAAATGAAAATAAGAAGACATTCATTATTACAATTATTAACATCTTTTTGAAAGGAGGATCACCCTTGGAAAAGTTCCGTATAAATTAACACTGCAAGTGCCCACAGCTCTCAGTAGATGTGGGGGTATCATTATGTGTAACAGGCATTATTTCATTAGTCTCAGCTTTAGGATAAGTTTCACTTCCTCGTCTATGGACTGGAGTTGAACCCGCCCAATTCCCATCAGGGACCCAGCTCAAAAAAGGGCCAAAAGTCCTTACGCTCCAACTGACACACAAAGGATATTCGAGAGAAGAACAGGTCAAGGTTTTCGATGTGGTGCCAAGGCGCTGCGGGCACAGGAGCAGAAAGGTCAGAGTCCTGAAGGAACAAAAGCCCCTCACTCCCACCACTAACTCTTCCCCATGCCTCTGCTCTGGCTGTCATGTCCAAGAACTCACACTTGCTCCCCTCAGCAACGTGCACCAACAGATCTTCCTCTCCCGGGGGCGAATCACTATAGGAAGCCTCTAGGCGTTGGTATTCAGTGTCAAATTGCGCCATCACCGCCACCCCCTGTCCACCTTGTCCACCTGCCAATGAGGAGGAAGAAGAGACCCTAAATCAGACACAGGTACTGGCCATCTGCTGCCCTGCCAACCAGGATAGAAGGAATGAGAAAGAATCCTTGGGAGTTATCTCTACCACCAGCCACCTTGGCTTAAAGGCACAGCAGGAGTATTAACCCAATGAGAGCAGTAAGCTTGGGGCTTAAGGGGGCCTTAACTCTGCTCAGTAATTTCCAGAAGCTTTTTTTTGAGGCAGGGTCTCCCTCTGCCCCAGCCTGACCTGGCACTCACTCTGTAGCTCCAGGCTGATCTCAAACTCAAGACAATCCTACTTCAGCCTCCCTAGTGCTGGGATTAAAGGCATGCACCACCACACCCAGCTATTCCCAGAAACTACTGGGAATCTACTGATGTTCCCTTGCCTGAGGCCAGAATTTGCCCCTTTTGTGGGGCGTGATGAGCTGCTTCATGTTCTGTTCAATGGAGAGAAAGTTTCCTCTCCTGCCCCTCCTGGAAACCCTGGTCTCCCCAGAAACTAGCAGTTTGGAAGTTATTTTGTAAAAAAAAAAGTTGAGATAAACATATGGCCCTACCAGCTCCATGGACAGTGTCTGCTCCACTTCAGTCCTGGATGCCCTGGTTGGACAGCTGGGGAAGGAAAAGGTGTGAGGCCTTAAGGAGTGGGGAATTGGGATAGAAAGGATGCCAACTCTCCTTACACCCTCTGAAGCCCCAAGAGGAGGGCAAGGTTGCAGGGGAAGAGGCACCTTTCCAGTCTAGGACTGAGACCATTTCCTGGCTGTTCTATATAGGGGTCACCTCCCTCTAAGACACCCTGGAATAATTTACCGACCCGGTGGTGATTGAGTCAGTACAGGCCAAAGGCCACACAGGCCCTGTGGACTGTTTGAGAACTCAAACATGCCTTTCAGGGCCCACAAAAACCCCAGACTCTTCCATGAGGAAGACCTCTCTGCTCAACCCCTTCACATCCCAAGCAAGGATCAAAGACCAGGAAGCCAGGCACATCTTCTGGCAGAATCCTGGGTGAATAAATCTGTGAGGGTCCCTAGGTCCCTGGAGCCAGACAGAGCCAAGATGGTATACAAGTCAGTGCAGACAGAGCTTGGGGGAAGGTGGATCTTGGCTCTGTCGGGATTACCTGGGTTAGTTAGAGCCCTGTCCCTCAGGAAACACATTCACCAGGTCAGTGTGCCCAGGGCCCATTGATCCCCAGCAGAATGGCCTGGGCTCAGGAGTGCCTGTGGATGGTGGAGGGATCGAGCCAGTCTACAGCTCATATCCCTGGTGGACTGGGAAGCCTCCCCAAACCCAGCCCCCAGGAGCTCCGCACAGTGCGGCCCAGGGTCGCTGGGCCCCAGGCCATGGGGCCAGGTTCCCAACAGCGGACAGCCGGGCGCGCGGCCCCGCCGCTCGCGCGCTCCCGCCCGCGCGCGCCCTCTAGCAAAACATTCCGGCTGCGCGCCCCTGGCCCGCCCGCCCGCCCGCCCGCGGCTCCCCTTCCCCCGTTACCCGTCGCGAGCTCACTTGGGGCTGAGTGGGCACCCCGGGCCAAATCCAGCCTGGGCCTGGGGATTCCAATAACCAGCCTCGCGTGTCACCACAGGAACTGAGACCCGGGCGATTCCAGGGGCCCGGTCGGTTCGGCTGGGCTCGGCCAGACCCGGAGCTCTAGGCCGCCGTCTGCCACTCACTGTCACCCGCAGCCGGCCTGGCCAATGAACGCCGGGGGCGGAGACACGAGGGCCAATTCTCGGTGCAAGGGGCAGGACAAAAGGTTAGAGAGAGGCGGGTGTTGGGAAGCAGAGGACCAATAGTGTGCTCCGCGTGAGGCGGGGCTCGGCGCGGGCGCCGCCGTTTGTCCTCTCCGCGGCTCCGTAGTGACGGGATTGTTGTGGTGTTGCAGAAATCTGGCTCTCGAACTGTGGACGTGCGTGCGGCAGGCTCGGTTGCCGGGCGGTGTGGTGCAGCTTCCCAGCTTCCGAGGGCGGAGACGGGTCCCTCGGGTTCCGTCCCTGCCGGAGCCTGTAGGTGGGTTAGGTTACCTTCCACTTTTAACCGTTGGACTCGTCTGGGTGCTGGATGCTCCCCGGGTTTCTCTGGTCCGACACTAGGGGCTTGAGAGAGCGCACGCGGGTCACTAATTTGCCCCTGAACCGACTGCTGGTGGCCTTTCGGCGTCGTGGCTGCAGCCTGTCACCCTGGAGCGCTCTGTTTCTTACCCTGTTTCTGCTCCAGGAGCTGATTGATTGCTCTTCGGCCATGTCGCCGGCTCCCGGTGCAGCCGCGGCTCCCGCGTCCGTCTCCCTGCTGGACCTCAGCGCGGATGCTCCTCTCCTTCGGGGGCTGAGCCTGGTGAGCCAAGCTCCCGGGGATGCTCTGCCTGGGGCTCCGCTTACTTCCTGTCCAGGTACCGGGGAAGGTTTGGGGTGGGCCCACGAGGAACATCACGAGGGTCCTTACACTCCTCCTGGAAAGACTTCTCACTGGTATTTCCCAGCTTGGGAGGCCACATGGACTTCCCTTTCTGTTCGATGCATTTCTTGTTAAACTTTGGATGATTTCCAGCACCGGCCCACGAGCTGACTCCAAACAAATTCGTACCTGTCATTTGTGACTCGTCACATTAATAACACTACCTTTAAAAACACATTTCCTGGTTATATTTCAACACTAACGAGTCCAATCAAATCTATTCCTTTGTGCTGAATATACAATAATTTACTGATTTTGTGGAACGTAGACTTGTTTTGGGCTGTGCTTTCTTGCATTTCTCTTTAGATTAGCAGTCCACTGTGACTGGAACTGTAAACTTAAAAAAATGGCATTTAGGAAGTTGTTTTATGCAGTTAAAAGAATTTTAGAGGGCTGGAGAGACGGCTTAACGTTTAAGACGCTTGCCAGTAAAGCTAAAGGACCCAGGTTCGATTCACCAGTACCCACGTAAAGTCAGATGCACAAGGTTGCGCATGCGTCTGGAGTTCATTGCAGTGGCTAGAGGCCCTGGGGTGCCACTCTCTTTCTCCTTGGAAGTAAATTAATAAAAATATTAAAAAGTAATGACTTTAGGGGGAAAATCAATATTTTTAGGGGCTGGAGAGATGGCTCAGCAGTTAAAGGCACTTACTTGCAAAGCCTGATGGCTTGGATTTGATTCCCCAGTACCCACATAAAACTGTATGCACAAAGTGGCACATGTATCTGCAGTTTATTTGCAGTCCCAGAAAGCCCTGGTGTGCCCATACTCACTCTTTGTGTCTCTGTGCACACTTCCCATAAGTCCCATAAGTGCACTGGTGGAACCAGAAAAAAAGGTTACCCATTATCCACAACAGTGTAGTTTTAAGGCAAAGGACACATTTGTGGATATGTCAAAGGATTTGAAGAACAGTGATTAAGGAAGCACTGTCCTGATTGATAAGATTTTTTAAAAAATGATGCAGGTGTGGTCATTGACTCTTGCTAGAAAGTTCTTTAGTGTGTTCAGTAGCACTTAATAAAATAAAATAAAATAAAGGAGCTAGAACTCAGCTATAGAGCCCATCTATAGCATGTGTTAACTCCCAGCACCAAAGAGAAAAACATTTAACTTTATCACAAGTGATTTGTTGTTTTGTTTTGTTTTTCTGAGGTAAGGTCTCACTCTAGCCCAGGCTGATCTGGAGTTCACTCTGTAGTCCGGGCTGGCCTCGAACTCACAGCGATCCTCCTACCTCTGCCTCCCAAGTGCTAGGGTTAAAGGCATGCGCCACCACACCTGGCTCACAAGTGATTTTCTTTCTTTCTTTTTTTTTTTTTTAACAACCTCCATGATTATAAAAAAATCCCATGGCAATGCCCTCCCTCCCCCCACTTTCCCCTTTGAAACTCCATTCTCCATCATATGCGCTCCCCCTCTCAATCAGTCTCTCTTTTATTTTGATGTCATGATTATGATGGTCTTCACAAGTGATTTTCTACAAAACCCCTCTAAACAGTCATTTGGCTAATTGAACTGCAATAGCAACTGTGTTAGGCAGATCAAGCTGACAACAGAACTGAACTGTCACTGGCTTACATCTTCTCGGAAGCATCTTTAGCTGTACTGTTTATTTCATAATTATTAGATAGCAAATTCCTTGAAGGCAAGGTCATGCTATCTTTTTCTTTTGCATTTTTTTTTTTTAGACATTGGATTCAGGGTATATTGAATACAGTCCCTTCTATTTACCCTTTATTTGTGTTCAGGTGACAGAGCAAGCCCAGAAAAAAAAGTATTCCAAGGTCCTCTGGATATTTCAGAGAAATTATTTTGTTCAGCCTGTGACCAGACTTTCCAAAACCAACAAGAACAGGTAACAGGCCAGGGTGTAGGGCTAAATGTTAGAAGCAAAAGTGGACTGGTGGTAGTGTGGGGTGAGGGGAGTAGACATTGGATGAAACTTAATAAAGTGTCATGCTTTGTCTAATGCACTTGGTGTTTCCTGTTTATACTTCCCAGCATTTTGTGACTGGTTTTAACTAGTGCACAAGGCTACACTGGAGCATACTTTCATTTCCATCCATTGCTTCCCTCATTGTACCAGAGAGAACATTATAAACTTGACTGGCATCGCTTTAACCTAAAACAACGTCTCAAGAACAAGCCTATCCTGTCGGCTGTGGACTTTGAAAAGCAGAGTTCCACAGGTGATGCCTGGTGGGAGGCCTGTGTGGAAGCAGGACACGGGTGGACAAAAGCCCCATGGGGCTTGGTGAAAACTCAAAGATAGCTAGGCTTGGTGGTGCACACCTTAAATCCCAGTACTTGGAAGGCAGAGGTAGGAAGATCACTGTGAGTTTGAGGCCAGCCTGAGACTGACTACATAGCGAATCCCAGGTCAGCCGGGGCTAGAGCAAGACCCTACCTCAAAAAAAGGGGGGGTGGGTGGAGAGATGGCTTAGAGGTTAAGGTGCTTGTCTACAAAGCCAAAAGACCCAGGTTTGGTTTCCCAGGACCCATGTAAACCAGATGCACAAAGTGGCCCGTGCATCTGGAGCTCGTCTGCAGCAGCTGGCGGCCTTGGCATGCCCATTCTCTCTCTCTCCCTCTTTCCTTCTCCCTCAGATAAATGAATAAAAATAAAATTAAAAAGAAAGGTCAAAGATGGAGTGCCAAACTTGATGTCCCATTTTGTCTGTCTTCAGGAGATCTTTCCAGTATCTCAGGATCAGAAGATTCAGACTCAGCCAGCGAAGAGGACTTGCAGACATTAAATGAAAACAGAGCTGAACACGAGAAGCCCAGTCGACACCGAGGCTTCTACCCCCACCGGATCCTTTTCCAAAATGCCCAGGGCCAGTTTCTTTATGCCTATCGCTGTGTCCTAGGCCCTCACCAGGCAAGTGACAGTAAAGGTTGTGTGATCACTCCCAGCTTTTTGTATACTCAGCCTAAATTTCCCCTTATCCAATCTATGTCATACTACCTCCCTTCTTTCCTTTTCGGTAATAATATCACACTCCGATTGAAACTAGCGTGGATCTTGAAAGGGTCAAGTATAGTGGAATTGTTTGGGAGCAAATGAATCATTTGAATTGTGATTCTACCACTCAGTTTTCTCCTGCTGTCTTCAGGCCTTCTGTAAAATGGAAACAAGGCTCAGGGTGATTGTAATAAATGACCTAATGCATGTGAAGCACTTAGCACTAGCACTTGGTTTCTTGCTCCCAGTGAAAGCAGCAAGTAGAATGTTTTTGCTGTGTCTGTTGTCTAGGTTCCTCCAGAAAAGGCAGAATTTCTGCTGCAGATCCTGCAGAGTGGAGGTCCACAATATTGCGTGGTGCTCATGGCTGCGGCTGGGCACTTTGCTGGTGCTGTTTTTCAAGGGTGAGAGGGTGCTGTGTGGGGTAAGGATAGAATGGTTCCTCTTAGTCCCGGAGCACCAGCTGGTCTCCAGTACTGATTCTGTGCTGTCTACAGAAGAGAAGCAGTGACACACAAAACCTTTCACCGCTACACCGTGCGGGCTAAGCGGGGCACCGCTCAGGGACTTCGGGATGCCCAGTGTAGGGCACCCCGTTCTGCTGGAGCTAACCTGAGACGTTACAATGAGGCCACACTTTATAAGGTGAGTTAGGCCTCCCATTCTGGGGATCTTATTATCATTTTTTTTTGTCTGTCAGTTTAATTAAAATTTAACAGGGGGCTGGAGAGACGACTTAGCCATTAAGGCGCTTGCCTATAAACCCTAATGACCCAGGTTTGACTCCTTGGTACCCGCATAAAGCCAGATGCACAAAGTGGTGTTTGGAGTTTGAATGGAATGGCTGGAGGCCCTGGTGTGCCCATTCTCTCTCTCTCTGCCTCTCCCTGCTTTCAAATAAATAATTTTTTAAAAAGTTAATAGTAAGGAAGTTTTCTTTCATATCTTTCAAATTTTTTGAGTAGACCGAAGAAAGGCTGTCCAGGAGCATTAGTTCCCTCATGCTCTCTCCCTCTGGGTTGTCCTCTATTTCTCTCAGCACATGATCAGAGGACCATTTATTATTATTATTTTTAACTGGTTTTGGTTTTTCAAGGTAGGATCTTGCTCTAGCACAGGCTGACCTGGAATTCACTATGTAGTCTCAGGCTGGCCTCAAACTAACAGTGATCCTCCTGCCTCTGCTTCCCAAGTGCTGGGATTAAAGGTGTGACCAGAGGACCATTTTTGTTCGTTTGCTTGTGTGGAGGATTTAAAAAATGCAAGTGACAATATGCCAAGTGGAGTTACTCTCTTCCCTAGGATGTCCGTGACCTATTGACAGGGCCAAGCTGGGCTAAAGCACTGAGAGAGGCTGAAATGATACTGCTACGTGCCCCCCGCTCTGGCCGGTCCTTGTTTTTTGGAAGCCAGGGAGCACCTCTACAAAGGGATGATCCCCGGCTCTGGGATATCCCCCTTGCCACCCGCAGACCCACCTTCGGGGAGCTTCAGCGTGTGCTCCATAAGCTGACCACCCTGCATGTCTATGGTGAGCCTCTGATCCAGACCTCTAGACCTTGTAGAGCTTTTGGTTCTGTGTGCATCCAGGGTTTCCTAGTCCTTCACTGCAGCCTGATGGCATCTGGAGAGAATCCTGGCTGGCCTTCTCCTTGTCTAAGTTTGAGAAAGCTGAAAGATGTTTTGTTTCATGACAGATGAAGACCCTCGGGAAGTGGTGAGATCGCTCTCACCTCAGACATTTTGGAAACCAGTGAGAGAGGACAAGAAGGCTGCCAAGGAGGAAAGAACAAAGGTTTCCAGTGATGAACATGAAGCACATGGGCAGGATGAAGAATCACCCAAACAGGGTATGAGCGAGCACCACCTGGCAACTGCCACATTCATATGGTGTCTGTTCTAGAAATGTAGTGACAAATCCTTAAAATGAACCCCTCTCCCACTGATAGGTAGACCCTTGTACTATACATACCCACCCCCTCACTCCAGCATGTTTATGAGATTTGTTGTGATCCTAAACCTTTTTGTTGTTGTTGTTTTTTGGAGGTAGGGTCTCACTCTAGCCCAGGCTGACCTGGAATTCACTATGGAGTCTCAGGGTGGCCTCGAACTCACAGCAATCCCCCTACCTTTGCCTCCCGAGTGATGGGATTAAAGGCGTGCGCCACCACACCCAGCCCAAACCTTTTTTTGTTTTGTTTTGTTTTTTCAAGGTAGGGTCTTGCTGTAGCCCAGGCTAACCTGGAATTCACTATGGAGTCTCAGGGTGGTCACAGCAGTTCTCCTACCTCTGCCTCCTGAGTGCTGGGATTAAAGGCATGTGCCACCATGCCTGGCTTTTTTTTTTTTTTTAAATGAGAGAGGGAGAGGGGAGAGAGAATTGAGACACTAGGGCCTCCAGCCACTGCAGTTGAACTCCAGTGTGCCCTCTTGTGCACATGTGCGACCTTGTGTGCTTGCGTCACTGTGCATCTGGCTTATGTGGGACCTAGAGAGTTGAACATGAGTCCTTAGGCTTTGCAGGCAAGTGCCTTAACTGCTAAGCCACCTCTCCAGTCCTTTTTTTTTTTTTTTTTTTTTTTTTTTTTTTTTGAGGTAGGATCTCTCTCTAGACCATGCTGACCTGGAATTTACTATGTAGTCTTAGGATGGCCTTGAACTCACGGTGATTGTCCTACCTCTGCCTCCTGAGTGCTGGGATTAAAGGTGTGTGGGGCTCATTTTTGAGGCAGGATTTCAGTGTGTAGTCAAGTGAGCTGGTGGAGCTCTCTGTTACCCAGGTTGGCCTCTTAACTCGCTATCCTTCTGCCCTTACCTTTCACATGCTGGAATTACAGGCATGTGTTACCACACCCATCCATGGAGGCATGTTAGTAACCTTCCCAAATATCCTGTTGCTACATTTGTTCATGGATATATCCTGGTACTCAGAAAAGTCTTACCACAGAAGGAATGTATTGCTTAAGTCTGTCTGATGGGATAATGTTTGGGCTAAGGGTTGCTTTCCTCTACTCCAGCATCCTAACGATGCCTGTAGGGAGGGTCCAGGGACAAAGTAAAAACACTTCCTTTCAGAATGCTCTGGATTATCTTTTTATAGACAGTGCATCTGAGGAAGCCCACATCCTTCCACTTGCTGCTTATTCCTTACATGGGATTAACATAGCACATTTTTCTCTAGGTTCAGGGTCACAGGGAGATGACGAGTCCCAGATGGAGTTGGAGCTAGTGGAAGTGACAATGAGGACCTTGGATCTTCGCGAGTTTGAAGTATTGCCCAAGCAGAGGAGGAAAAAAAGGAACAAGAAGGAGAGAAGTCAAGACCAACAGTCTGAGGCACATAAGATGCTTCTCCAGCAGCCTCAAGAAGACGAGCCATTCTCTCAGTTGGTCCAGGAGGGTGCAGCCCCTTTGGGCACTTCGGTTGATGAAGCCAAAGCTTCTGGTCAGCCACAGCTGGGGGATGTGCTTCTAGCTGCCTGCCGAGCTGGAGAGGTTGAAGTGCTGAAGCTCCAGCTAGCTGCTGGGCCTGCAGACCCCGGGGTTATGTCCCTACTCAATGCCCCCTTGGGCCCTGGTGGCTTCACTCTCCTGCATGCAGCAGCAGCAGCTGGAAGAGGCTCCGTAGTTCGTCTCCTGCTGGAGGCAGGCGCTGACCCCACTGTGCAGTAAGTGAGAGCCTCCACTCTGAGCCAGGTTGGGGATGAAGAGGATAGTTGGGTAGCTCATGTTGGCATCGGCTCTTACATTATTTCCTTGGATTTGTTTGGTGATGCTAGGAAAGGCAGGAGGCATGTTGAACCCAGTTTTTGGATTTTGCACCTAGGGACTCCAGGGCTCGGCCGCCTTATACCGTAGCAGCTGACAAACCAACACGGAACGAGTTCCGAAGGTTCATGGAGAAGTATCCTGATGCCCATGCTTACAGCAAGGCTCAGGTCAGCTGGAAAAGGAGGACAGTGGGAGGGCATCATAGGTCCTTTTCACTTCCTTGCAGCTTTGTAAAGGATAGCCTGTGTAGGTCTTACTCTCTTCCGGAAATCCTCCAGGTGCCAGGGCCACTCACGAAGGAAATGGAGGCCCGGCAGGCTACACGCAAGAGAGAGCAGAAGGCAGCGCGGCGACAGCGGGAGGAGCAGCAGCGGAAGCAGTGGGAGCAGGAAGAGCAGGAGCGACAAGAGCGGCAGCGATTTGCTGCCCTCAGTGACCGGGAAAAGGTGAAGCCAGCGGCTCCTCCACAGCAGTCCTCATAGGCTTCCTCCTGTCCTGTGCAGATGGCACTTTCTGAGCATGCTGTTCACATGGGCTTTGTCCTCAACACCTTCTCTTTCTCAGAGAGCTCTTGCTGCAGAGCGTCGCCTTGCTGCACAGTTGGAAGCCCGCTCGTCTCTAGTTCCTGAGTCTACAGTCAACACTGGGTATGGTGCCGTGGGATAAGCGTTGGGGGGCAGGCTCCTGTGTTGTAAAGACTATTTGGAGCAAGTGGAATGAGTGGCCCACATGGTGTTCAGAAGGGCTGTTAAGGGGATTTGAGCTGTTCTGGGACCTTCAAGGTCTGGGGAGTTCCTGGGATACCCATCCAGCCATTTTTCTTCCTCTTGTTCAGACGCTGCTGGAGTTGCGGAGTGTCACTGCAAGGCCTCATTCCATTTCACTACCTTGACTTCTGTTTCTGCTCCACGCGGTGCCTCCAAGATCATCGCAGCCGGGCATCGAGGCCTTCTTCCTGATGTCTTTCGGCCAGCTGGGCTTGTGCTAGGCCCTAAGAGGACCCACTCTCAAGCTCTGTTTCTTTTTCTCCATCAAGCAGAGGGTCATTTGGAAGACTAGGGTGAAGGATGCTAAGGAACCAGGGCATAGACAGGGCCACAGGGGTGTGTGGAGCTGGTACTGTCTTTAATCACAATAAAGTTTGGCAAGGAAACTGTACTTGTACTTACAATCAAAGGTACTGTAGCCTTTGTGTGGTCACTGTGACCAACACTGAAGGGTCTTGCCCTATGTCCCAGGTTCTAGGGTCACCTTTTGTTCAGTGCCCACTTAACTCCATTGGTTCATAAGTATTTTGTTTTTCTGAGAGAAAATACATATATGTTGAATGCAAGGTGCTGTTGAGGATAGGCTTATCCAGAAATTGGATTCGGGGCGGGTTAGGCACATTTTCTAACTCCAGGATTGTGATTTTATTGATGGATGTTGTAGGAAACAGCAGGGGTTTTGGTACGTACAGGGTCTGTTGTGGCCCCCGCTTTGTCCAGTACCGACCCAAGTTAAACCCATTGATCCAGACTTGGCCCTGTGAGAGAGGGATGGAGTGGGGAAAGTCAGCTTTCCAAGAGATAAAATCATACCCTTTCAGGTTTCCTTTCTTTTTTCCTTTTGGTTTTTTTGAGGTAGGGTCTCACTGTAGCCTAGGCTGGCCTGGAACTCATGGTGATCCTCCTACCTCTGCCTCCCAAGTACTGGGATTAAAGGCATGCACCACCATGTCTGGCTTCTTTTTGCCTTATGTGTGTGTGTGCACGCGCGCATGCATTTGCACACACATCAGAGAACCTCAGGCATCAGTCCTCACCTTCCACCTTGTTTGAAGCCGGGTCTCTTGTTGAGTCTGCTGCTATGTACAATGGCATGTTAGCTGGCCCGTGAGCTTCCCAGGATTCTCCTGTCTCCACGCCTGTCTCACTATGGGAGCACTGGGGTTATGGGCATGTGCTAGCTACTATGTCCAGCTCCACATGGGTTCTGGAGATCTGAACTCAGGTCCTCACACTTGCATGGCAAGTGCTTTATTTACTCACTGAGCTACCTCCCTAGCCTCCCCCCTTTCAGGCTTCTTATTAGGCGAATAATTTCTGTTCTCCTTCCTTTGCCCTCCCCCATTACCGTCATTAGGAATACCTTGGTCCATCCATGTAGATATAGAAATGTGTCCCCAACCGAGCCTAAAATTTTAAATGTTGTAGAGTAGAAGGTCGGGCCAGAGGGAACTCGAGGCTGTGGTCTTTTCGGCAAATGGAGGGGAAACCACCACCTTATAAGCTTGTCAACTTTCAGGGGGAATATCTTCCACTTAGTAAGAGTGGTTCGCCCCAAAATCGGTGGCTCTAACAAGCCCTGTGGGAAAGCAAATAAAGCCATCAGTCACTGGGTTCAAAGGCCACAAAATCCCTAATCAAGCTACAGAGTGTAACTGTGGTCATGTCCACACCCTCACAAGCCACTATCTCTGCCTGAGGACAGGCTTCTAGTTTACCTTCCATTAGGTCCCTGCCTTCCAAGATTGGTAAGATCTGTTAGTAAGGGTACTAGGGGAAGAACAGAAAAAAGCAGCCTACCTTGAAGTCACTGTGGTTAGACCCAAAACTGAGCCTCCCCATGTTCTCCAGCAAGATGTCCACTTTAGCCCCCTTTTTCCCAGTTAAAAATAGTTGGGGTCTCATATTTCGTTCCAGGACACCTTGGAATACCTGTGGGTAAGCAGTAGACTCTATGAAAGGGTGGATTCAGCATCTAACTCTGGAAACCACATTAGAACACTTAATTTGGGGGGGTAAGGGGAATGTAACCTTACCTTATCTGTCACTTAACTACTATAATTTTTTTTAAATACTTATTTAGAGAGACAGGAAGCACACCAGGGCCTGTGCTGCCACTGCAAACAAACTCCAGACATGTGTGCCACTTTTTGCATCTGGGTTTACATGGGTGCTAGGGAGTTGATCCCAGGCTGTCAAGCTTTGCAAGCAAGTACCTTCAACAACTGAGCCATCTCTCTAGCACCCTCTACCATCATTTTTTTTTGTTTTTATTTATTTATTTTTTTACTTTGAGAGAGATAGAGGGAGAGAGAGAGGATGGGTACACCAGGGCCTTCAGCTGCTGCAAATGAAGTCCAGAAGCATGTGCCACCTTGTGCATCTGGCTTACGTGGGTCCTGGGGAATTGAACCTGGGTTCTTTGGCTTTGCAGGCAAGCACCTTAACTGCTAAGCCATCCCTCCAGCCCATCATTCTTTTTTGTTTTGTTTTTGAGGTAGGTCTCACTGTAGCCCCAGCTGACCTGGAATTCACTACGTAGTCTCAGGGTGTCTTTGAGCTCACAGGGATGCGCCTACCTCTGCCTCCCAAGTGATGGGATTAAAGGCGAGCGCCACCACACCTGTTTTATTTTTTTGTTTTTATGAGAGCAAAAGAGAGAGAAAGATAATTGCTGTGCCTGGGTTTCCAGCCACTGCAATCCAAACTCCTGATGCATGTGCCGCCTTGTGTGCATGTGCGACCTTGCTTGCTTGTGTCACCTTGTCCGTCTGACTTATGTGGGAGCTGCACAGTCGTATACGGGTCCTTAGGCTTCGCAGGCAGGCACCTTAACTGCTAAGCCATCTTTCTAGCTCATCGCTATTCTTGAACTCTGAGACAGGGTCTCTGTGTAGCCCCAGATGGACTTGATCTCACTACGTAGCCTAGGCTCATGGCCCACTGCCTCAGCTTCCTGAGTGCTGGTTACAGGCCTCCTCTCCACACTCCCTAACCACTCTTCTGCATCTCAGCTTCCACATGAGCCCTCTCTAGATGTGGGCAGGTAGGTGGGAAAGATGGAGATGGGCAAACTGAAGGCTATCAAGTGCTGTGGAAAGGAGGACATTCAGACTCAAATGTTAGCCTGGCATTAGGTTCTTACCCCATCTACCAACACATAGGCACGGTCATGAACTCCATTATGTGGCACCCAGAATTGTGTTGGTTCAGAAACAGTATGAGTCAAATACGTCTGGTACAACATGAAGCCATGGTCCTGTTTATGAAAGAATGAGTACTTTATGATGAATTGGGGGAGAAGAAAGGACATTGTGGGGACAATTGGTAGCTAGAGGATCCTTTGGTTGTAGCTACTGAAGGAGCTATAGATGTGAGTTTATGCCTTACGTGCTCGACAGCCTCAAAGGATAATGGCAAAAATGAACGGATGGGCCCCTGGGGGCAGAGAAAGTCTAGGAAAGCCAGCAAACTCCCATCCTGTAAGAATAAGGGGCAGTAATCAAGACAGTGGGTATACTTCTGGATGGAGGGCTGGGCAGGGCAGGCTTTTTAGAAAACCTGATGTCAAATCGGAAGACATGGGGAGGAGCTTACCAGCTTCAGAGTCACAGGTCCAAGCTTCATCTTGGGGCTTGGGGGAGGTAAAGGTCCCAAGGGAATTTCCTGGAACTAATCCCAAATTCTCTCAGGAACCATAAGATAACCCCTAAAACAACCCCATTCCAAGACCCTAAAAGAAAGCTCTTAACTTGGAGCCCAGGGAAGGGCTGCAGGGGGTCATGGAAACATGGTAATTTTTGCACACATGTGTAACTCCCCATATAGTCCCGTTTGAGTGAGCGGGAAATGTTCCTACATGATGCTCTAAAGGGCTCTGTCCCCCAGGCAAGCGCCACAGATTTATAGGATTCCTTTATAGTCTGGGCACTCCCTTTTCCCAAGTTAATAGAAGGGCACCTTGCTGATGACATTTCGAAGAGCAAAAAGCTTGGGTGTGAGGTCCCCTGCTTCAGATATGGGCGCATCGTAGTCGTAGCTGGTGGTAATCGGAAAGAAGCGGCCCTTCTCATCAGCACCTGGGGGTGAATAGTTCCATAATAATTCATCTTTTATGTATTTTTTGAAAGTGAGAGACACAATGGGTGTGCCAGGGCCTCTAGTCACTGCAAATGAACTCCAGTTGCATGCACGACCTTGTACATTTGGTTTTATGTGGGCATTAGGGAATCAAACCTGGGTCCTTAGGCTTTGCAGGCAAGTGCCTTAACTGCTAAGCCATCTCTCCAGCCCAATAATTCATGTTTTTAGATGACTGGTACTAAGCAAAGGATTTGCAGAGAATTTTGTTACTAGTGGGGAAAGCAATGGCCATATCCAGCTTCGAGGCACCCGATCCATCCAGCCCTGAGATTCTACGTTACCTCCAGCTTCTGCCCCAGAGACCATCTGTGCTCACCATTCCAGTACCCAAAGTTGGTACCGCCATGAAACATGTACCTGAAGTGGAGGAAGGTGGAGAGGAAAGGTAAAACTGGTCCACAGACTCTGTGTACGTTAGTATTTTTTTATTTACTTTTTTCTTTGGTCCATAGAATCTTAATTTTTTTTTTCTTTCTCTCTCTCTCTCTCTCTCTCTCTTTTTTTTCTTTTTTAAGGTTTTTCGAGGTAGGGTCTCACTCTAACCCAGGCTGACCTGGAATTCACTATGTAGCCTCAGGGTGGCCTCCAGTTCATGGAATCCTCCTACCTCTGCCTCCCAAGTGCTGGGATTAAAGGCGTGCGCCACCACACCCATCTTAGAATTTTAACTTTAATCACCAATTCCCAGTAACAGATTCATATTGTGTCTCTAGTTACATGTTCACACTGGCTCCCAACTTCAACATGTTTTCCAGTCCTCTGGTCACATCATGGCTGGACCGTGTGGAGTGATTCTGTCCCCAGTAATCCAGCCAGCCTGTGTAGTACTCAGAGTTCACCTAGAGTGTGAAGGAAAAGGAGGCATAAGTGAGGTGGAGACCAAGCTGGACCCATTCCCACCAGATTCTTGCTTTGATTCCCATTCCCCATGATCCCTCACCAACGGCCCATGGGGCTCATACTTCCGAAGCAGGGCAAAGATTTTAGTCATGTTGTCAGCTGCCAAAAGGAAGCAAAGGTAAAAAAGATAAGATCACAGGAGGGGTGGCCCTGTCCCAGACTCCACTCCTAACCCTGTTTAGGAGACCTGGGCCAAAATCTATAGTGGTATAGAGTCCCTGAAGGGAGCCACATTTGAGTCCTTCAGGCCCATCTGTGGTGAAGAGCAAGATCTTGTCTCCAAGTAATGCACGGAAGAGCCCAGCCAAGTGTCTCATATAGCTGAAGTCGCAGGCCTTGTAGCTACCATACTCATTCTCCACCTGCCAGGGAAGGGAAAGAGGAGCCCAGCTAGAAGGCAGAGAAGGTTAAGGACCCTTTGCACCTCCTTCCCTTGCCCAGCCAGTGTACTCCTTGTACCTGAATGCTAATGATGTTACCCCCATTGTGGTAGAGAAATGGATGTATCTTGGGCAGCAAGACCTTGAACCAGGAGTCCACTGCAGCAAGGAAGTCTAAAGGAAGGAGCAGTGTGCTCTGCTTATTAGGAGCTACCACCACCTTCGCAGCCCCGCCCCCTAGCTAGTCACCTCAGTATTGCGCATACACTAGCTTCTATCTCTCTTGCCCACATCTAAATCTGGGAAGCAATGACTTAGAGAAAACTCTTATACCGGGTATGGTGGCGCATGCCTTTAATCCCAGCACTCTGGGAGGCAGAGGTAGGAGGATCACTGTGAGTTTGAGACCACCCTGAGACTTCATCGTGAATTCCAGGTCAGTCTGGGCCAGAGTGAGACCCTACCTCAAAAACCAATAAAAGACAGAAAAAAAAAAAAAAAAAAAACTCTTGTAGCAAGAAATCTTAAAAATAGTGTTTCTAGTTGGGTGTGGTGGCACATGCTTTTAATCCTAGCAGTGGGGAGGCATAGGTAGGAGGATTGCAGTGAGTTCAAGGCCACCCTGAAATGACATAGTAAATTCCAAGTCAGCCTGTGCTACAGCAAGACCCTACCTCAAAAAAGAAAATAAGGGCTGGAGGGATGACTCAATGGTTAAGACACCTGCCAGCAAAACCAAAGGACCTGGGTTCAATTCCCCAGTACCCATATACAGCCAGATGCAAAGTGGTGTATGTGTTTGAATTGAATTTACAGTGGCTGGAAGCCCTGGCACACCATTAATCCCAGCACTGGGGAGGCAGAGGTAGGAGAATTACTGTGAGTTGAAGGACAGCCTGGAACTACTGAGTGGGTTCTAGGTCAGCCTGGGCTAGTGAGACCCTATCTCAAAAGAAACAACAAAAGTAGTGTCTCGAAAAGTCACATGTAAGAAAAGGGTTAAACATTGTATAGATCTAGTCTTTCTTTTTTCTTTTTTTCTTTTTTCTTTTTTTTTTTTTTTTGAGATGGGGCTTCACTCTGTAGCTCAGGCTATCCTGAACTCATGATATAGACCAGGGTGGCCTTGAACTCATGGTAATCTGCCTGCTTCAGCCTCCCTTGTGCTAGAATTAGTGGTGTGGGCCACCAAATCTGGCTCTAGAACTATTTAAGATAGATGGATTGATTGACTTGGGGTATGTGTGTGTGCGCATGTGAGTGTGGGTGCATGTGTACGGAGATCAGAGACAGGTTTCCAGGTCAGTCCCCGCCTTCCACCTTGTTTGAGGTGCTCCTTTTCTGAGCTCCCAGGAAATTCCGTCTGTGCCTTCCTTCTTGCTACGGGTGCACTGGGGTTACAGAAGCCTGCCATAGCTTCATGCTTTTACATAGGATCTAGGGATCTAAACTCAGGTACTCAAGAGTTGTGCAGCAAGCACTTTATTCAGAGAAATCTCCCCAACCCTGTTTAGAACTATAGGCAACTTATATTGAGATAGCTGTGAAGTAACATCATGTATGAATTCACAGAAATGTAGTATTTGTGCTCTGATGTAACTAACAGTCCAGATGATTTCATGCCTTAAACTCTCCTACTTTACTTTTGTGATTTACCTTTGAGGTCTTCATGCATATTATTTCCTCTGTCTGATTTTTTTAAAATTTTTTATTTGTTTTAGTTTTTTGAGGTAGGGTTTCACTCTAATCCAGGCTGACTTGGAATTTACTATGTAGTCTCAGTGTGGCCTTGAATTTACGGTGATCCTCCTACCTCTGCCTCCCGAGTGCTGGGATTAAAGACATGCGCCTGGCTTAAAATACTTTTTTATTTGGGGAAGGGAAGAGAGGCAGAGAGAAAGAGATTAAGTATGGGCACACCAGGACATTTTGCCACTGCAAACAAATTCCAGATGCATGTGCCAATTTGTGCAACTGGGTTTACATGGGTATTGGGGCATCAAATCCAGGCCATCAGGCTTTGCAAGTAAGTACCTTTAACTGCTGAGCCACCTCTCCAGCCCTGCCTGATACTTTTCTACTATCCATCTTTACCTGGCTGACTACAACTCATGCTTCAATTCTTAGGTTCATTTCTTCAAGAAAGCCTGAGAACTGGTCATGAGATGCACACCTGTAATCTTGGCACTCAGGAAGTGGAGGCAGGATCAGGAGTTCAAGGCTAGTCTCTTACATAGTGAGTTTGAGACCACTGTAGGCTACATGAGACTGTCTCAAAACAATATCAAAATGAAAAATGCCTGTACTATCCTAGATAATAGATATTTCTGTTACACACTTCCACATTACTTCATCTTTCTCTCTTTATTTCTATGTTTGGTTTTTCAAAGTAGGGTCTCACCTAGGCTGACCTGGAATTCACTACGTAAGTAGTGAAGCTATAATTGAGCATTTGTTTCTGTAATTGTAAATTTCTTTCCCTCACTAGTGGCAGAATCAATTGTTGCTACATCCTAACACCTGAGGAAAGACACTAGCAGACAGTAAAGTCAGTGTGGATCTGAGGAAAGTTCTTTTGGGGGGCTTGTTTGAATTTTTTTTTTTGAGGTAGGGTCTTGCTATAGCCCAGGGTGACCTGTAATTCACTGTGTATGCACAGGGTGGCCTTGAACTCATGGCAGTCCTACCTCTGTCTCCCAGGTGCTAGGATTAAAGGTGTACACCACCACACCTGGCATTTTAAAATTCTTTTTAAAATATTTATTTATTTATTTGATAGACAAAGAGGGGGAGAGAGAGAGAGAATGGGCATGCCAGGGCCTCCAGCTGTTGTAAATGAACTCGACACATGCAACCCCTTGTGCATCTGGCTAACGTGGGTCCTGGGGAATTGAGCCTGGGTCCTTTGGCTTTGCAGGCAAATGCCTTAACTGCTAAGCAATCCCTCTAGCCCAGCATCTTTGAATTCTTAAAATGTTTAATTCTTTTTCCATTTTATATTTTATATAAAGGAGGCCCATGTTGAACTTCCTTTTCTAACCCAAGTGTATATAAAATCACATTTATTCATTCAACAAATATTTATGGGTGCTGACTATGTAGCAAGTTAGGGATCGAGAAGGGAGCAGAACAAAACTGACAAAAGACTGTACTTGTGGATTTCCCTTCTAGAGATGGAGGGATTAAAAAGAAGGGATAAAAATTAAATCATCTGGGTGTGGTGGTGCACACCTTTAATTCCAGCACTCTGGAGGTAGATGTAGGAGGATTGCCTGAGTTCAAGGCTACCCTGAGAGTACATAGTGAATTCCAGGTCAGCCTGGGCTAGAGTGAGACCCTACCTCGAAAAACCAAAATAAGCTCTGACCACTTGGGAACTTCCAGCTGTGGTGAGTTTTTCTCTCAGCTAGGCCTGAGCCAGGTCCTGGGCACCAACCCAGGCTCAGTCAGGTTGAGCCCAGAGGGCGCTGGCCCTTACTCTTCACATGAGTTCATCCCCTCCAGCTCCCCACATGGCAGGAGCTCCTTGAACTTTCTTTTCTCTCTTCTCTTCCCATGGTTTTTCCAGACTCTTCGTGGGATCTCTAGCCACATGGGTGCCTTTCCTTGGCTCTGTACATCCTTCAATAAATATAATTTAATTTAAAAAACTAACTGAATAGTAAGTAAATCAGGAGCCAGGTGTGGAAGCACATCTTTAATTTCTGCACTCAGAAAGCCAAGGTAGAAGCATCACTATGAATTTGAGGCAGCCTGGGCTACAAAGTGAGTTCCAGGTCAGCCTGGGCTAAAGTGAGACACTGACTTGAAAAATAAATCAGGAAAAATATATAGTGTGTTAGTGCCAAAGAGAACAAATAAGGCAGGGAAGGAGGTGTCAAATAGTGTGGTGGAGAGCATAACACTTAGAAGGTGGCACAAAGCCTCACTGAGGTGCTTTTTGCAGGTGTGTTGAGGGAACACCATATACAAGGGCCTTAAAACCTGAGCCTGGTGGGTTTGAATACCAGCAGTGAGGCCAATGTGGCAAGGGAGAAGAGGGGCTTCTAGTGAAGAGAGCACTAGTCATGTAAAGCATGAGGTAAGTTCTGGAGAGATGGCTTAGTGGTTAAGGCACTTGCCTGTGAAGACTAAGGACCCAAGTTTGATTTCCCAATACCCACGTAAGCCAAATGCAAATGGTGCGTGCGTCTGGGGTTCGTTTGCAGTGGCTGGAGGCCCTAGTGTGCTCATTCTCTCTCTCTCTCATTCTATCTCAAATAAATAATAATTTTTAAAAAAGTAAAAAAGAAGAGCCAGGCATGGTGGCACACACCTTTAATCCCAGCAATTGGGAGGCAGAGGTAGGAGGATCGCCTTGAGTTCGAGGCCACCCTGAGACTATATAGTGAATTCCAGGTCAGCCTAAGCTACAGTGAGACCCTACCTCAAAAAAAAAAAAAAAAAAAATTAGGGCTGGAGAGATGGCTTAGTGGTTAAGCGCTTGCCTGTGAAGCCTAAGGACCCCGGTTCGAGGCTCGATTCCCCAGGACCCACGTTAGCCAGATGCACAAGGGGCGCACGCGTCTGGAGTTCGTTTGCAGTGGCCGGAGGCCCTGGCGCGCCCATTCTCTCTCTCTCTCTCTGCCTCTTTCTCTCTCTGTCTGTCACTCTCAAATAAACAAAAAATGAACAAAACATTTTAAAAAATTAAAAAAGAGGATTGGAGGGATGGCTTAGCGGTTAAGGCATTTGCCTGCAAAGCCAAAGGACCCAGGTTCAATTCCCAAGGACCCATGTTAGCCAGATGCACAAGGGGGTGCACACAGTTCCTCTGCAGTGGCTGGAGGCCCTGGTGCACCATTCTCTCTCTCCCTCTTTCTCTGTCAAATAAATAAATATAAAATATTTTTTCAAAAATTAAAAAATAATGCAGCAAAAATGTTCCATCCCTTAGATAGGCGAGAACACAGCAAGACTGAGGAAAGTAAAGCAGCAGGGCTGGGCCAATGTAGCCAAGAATGACCTTGAACTCTTGATCCTCCTGTTTGCACTTCCCAAGTGCTAGGATTATAAGCATAGGCCATATCCCCAGCTCTCTCTGTTATATATTCTTTTTTTTTTCTGTTATATATTCTATTGCACAGGGACAAGGTCCTTCTGGTCTCAGTGTCTAATGTCCTGCTGGACATGAAGGAAACAACAGTATATAAATGAACGATCTTTAAGTTGAAGATGTTCTCTGTTTGGCACATTGAAATGACCCATCTTTTTCAGTCTGATGTTCTTCTTTAATATATATATTAATATATATATTATTATACTTATAATAATTATATATAATTATATATAAATATATATATTTGAGAAAGAGAGAGAGCTAGACAGAAATAGAATGGGTATACCAGGGCCTCTAGCCACAAATTCCAGATGCAAGCATAACCTTGTGCATCTGGCTTTATGTGTGTACTAGGGAATCAAATCTGATCCTTTGGCTTTGCCAGCAAGTGCCTTAACTACTAACTCATCTCTCCAGCCCTCTAATACTGTTATTACTGAGCTATTTTGGCTATGACCCATCTTTTTGTTTAGTTTTTGCTTTTTTGGTTAAATCTTTTATCTCAGCTTACCTGGATCTGAAGTTCTCAGATGAATTTTAGGTTTTCGAAGCAACCAGGATGGGAGGCCCCCCTTGAGAAAAACAGAGAAACATTTAGAGTTTCTGGAGGTTTTGTTTGTTTGAGACAGGGTCTCACTCTGTAGCCCAGGCTGGCCTTCAACTCTCAGCAATCCTCCTGCCTCTCAAGTTCTGGGTTGTCAGAAGTGAACCCCCACACCTGGCTGCAAGATAGGCTTTATTTTGGGGTGCAGTGGGGGAGGTAAAGAGAAGGGGCTGAGGATATTGTTGGACTTGGCCCTAGAGTGTAGATAGAAAGGAGTAGTTGAAACTGCCCATGGGTATCTTTGGTTCTGTTCCTTCTCTAACTGACTCACCATCTCCCATTCTGCACAGATGTAAGGTCCTGGTCTCAGTATAACAAACAGGTTTGCTCTAGCTGCCTCAGTCAGAAAGGCAATGAGGTCGCGACTGCCATTAAAGTTATAGACCCCAGGCTCTGGCTCATGGTAGTTCCAGGGCACGTAACTGAGAAAAGAAGAGGTTAACAGAACCCAGAGGTGCCCAGGGGCTCACTGAAAAGGTCCTGGCCTGCCCTTTCCCACCCTTGCCCTATGAGGCCTGGAGCTCTAAACGCTCTTCAGACCCACCCAGTTCTTACCCAGGTAGGGTCTTGCTTTAGCCCAGGCTGACCTGGAATTCACTACGTAGTCTCAGGCTGGCCTCGAACTCACAGCGATCCTCCTACCTCTGCCTCCCAAGTGTTGGGATTAAAGGCGTGTGCCACCACACGTGGCCCACCCAGTTTTCCTCCCACCCCTTTCTAAAGGGCGGTAAAAAGAGTAAATCCAGACCCAGCAAGGCTCTCTCGAGCCCTTCTTACAACTGCACAGCGTTGAGGCCGCTCAAATACATCTTGGAAAGCCGGTCTGCCCAAAGCACCCGCGGTACGCGAAAGTAGTGCAGGCTGCCAGACACGTAGCGGAACGGGACGCCGTCCAGGAGGAACCTGTCATGTTTCCGGTCCACTACGAAGGAGCGAGCGTCGGCCTGCAGAGAGTCTAGAGTGAGGTCAGGGCCAGCCCCACGGAGATGGAAGTGGTCCCACCTGTCGTTCGTTCTTCTTCCACCAGATTTGTTCTCAGCTTCCCGCCCCAGGCCGGCGGGTTCGACCCTCCCTTCTTAACCTGGGGCAGTGGGGACAGCAGCAGTGCCAGCGTGGCAAGCGGCAGCAGCACGCAGGGCAGCGTCTTGGGAGCCATGGCGCTCACAGGGTTCGTCTGTCCGAGCAGCGGGTCTGACCATCACGTGTCGGATTCCTGGGAGGGAACTTCAGCAAGCAAGGGGGTGGAGACCACCTCAAGTTTCCAGGCGAATAGCCTAGATTTTGTCTCCAGCCTACATCCACCCTCCACACGAATTTGTAAAATCTTCTACACATCTTCCTACTCAAAATTGCCGTACACGACGCCGTCAACTGGGGGCTTGTTAAAAATGCAGAATCTCGGGTGCTACCCTAGATTTATAGAGTCAGAATTTGTATTTTAACCAAAAATAAATAAATAAAAGGAAAAGAAATAAAGCACTGCTCTGCTGGAGTGAGTTCCTGAGGGCTCCGGTGCTTTGCCAAGTAGCATGGGGATTAACATACACTAACCTAGCAGGTTAAATCTGGATGAATGGCTGACAGTACTGAGGGTTTAAACAGGCTCAGAAACAAGCTTCCTGGTGATCACAGGTGTGGAAGGTTACAAGACAGACCTTTCTCTCCTGGGGACCCCTGTTTCAGCACAGGAGCCTGTCCTGGCCATTCTGACATTTTTGGAGATGCACCCCTCTCCAATTTTTCTGCCTGTCTAGGCTAGAGATTGTTAAACTCAACTGCTTGGTGCAAGAATTTAGGACTCTGTGAACTTCCATTCCTCTGGCTTCACAGTCCCAAGCCAAAGCCAGGAGGACCCCGGTAGTAAGTAATGACTGTTATTCTTGAGGACTGTGTACCAGATGCTGTGCTAATTTCACTCAATCTCCAAGCAACTCCATCCTCATTTTACTCATGAGGAAGCCGAGGGGTTGAAATGTGGAGTTGCCTGTCACACTAGTTAGTAGGGCTGGTATCGGAACTAAGCACTTCGGCCTCGCCGTCCACGCACTTATTACAGCGAGGAAGCGTGAGCATCCGGGAAGCTAAGTTAACTTGCTGCAGGTCACACGGCTCCGGGGACCGCATTTCGCAACTGACACACTGGCTCAAGAGTGTCCTCTTAATCACTGATCCCCGGGACCCCATCTCCCAGTGTCTGAGTAGTGGGACGCAGACCGGGGCCCCGAAGGTGTACAGGATCACCACGTCAGGCGTCCAGGCCACCAGCACCCTCGCCCTTCCCGGGTCCCGCTTTCGGGGTGCACCGCAGGGGGCTGTTTCCTGACGCCATCGCCGGGGGACAACATGGCCTTCCTACCTCCGACACTGGGAGATGGGGGTCTCGGGGATCAGTGCCCGCGTCCTGACCCTCACGGAAGGCCAAGCGGGGAAGCCTGACTTGGGTGCTGGGATCCTTCCACCCCAGCTCTGGCCTCTCACTTCCGGGACCCTTCAGTCTCTGGCTGCCCAGCAGTTGCTAGGACACGGCGAGCCGTTGCTTCGGCGCGGGCTGATGACGTCACCACCGCTTCCGGTCCCCAGCGCGCTGCGCCGGCTGGAGCCAGGTCAGTGGGGCGTCCGGCCTGGCACCTACTGCGCTGTGTGCCAGGAGGCGGCGGGTGGGCGCTCCTCGCCTCCTGTGCGGCTACCTTATGCTCGCCCAGCCTTGGCGGGCCTGGGAGCGGGAGCGGGCCGGGGTTGGAGGAAGGGGCCGGGAAGAAGCCGCGTGGCCCGAGGCTTTTAAGGCACTCGACGACTCCAGCCTCCTTGGAGCTGGCGTGGCCAGGGCCTGTTTTTTATACTAGACGGGAATCTGGCTGCCCAGGGCTGGGCCTGAGCTCTCGGCATGGACGCTTCAGGAGAGGGCCAGATTGTGCCTGCCCCGCAAGCTGCCGCTGTTTTTTCTTCCAGCATGATCCACTGGGTCCCTAGCCCATTGCCTGGAAGAGCCCACTCGCCCTGGACCAGCCCTTCGACAGCCAAAGACCGTCCTTGAGGATGACTGAGACATTATGGGCCACGCACTGTGTGTCTGCTCTCGGGGAACTGTCATCATTGACAATAAGCGTTACCTCTTCATCCAGAAATTGGGGGAGGGGTGAGTGTTTGGAAGTCACTTAGCTGCTTGTCCCCAGGGTTATGGTCATTGAGTGGCAATGGTCTGCACCCGATAGAAGCACAGGGTTCTTGCTTTCCTCTACCTCACCTGACACCTTAGCAGAATGAGTCGACCCAGGCCTCTGAGACCCACTTGTGTACCTTGGTAGGCTCTGGTTTCTTCATTTGCTTAATGTAGATGAGCATGGTGCCTTGCTGAAGGATTTGTATTAAATGAGATAACATACAATGTCTCACCCAGTTCCTGGCTCATGAGCACTTGATAAATGGTGGCTCTTTTTTTGGGGGGGGGAATTTTGAGGCAGGGTCTCACTTTAGTTCAGACTGAGCTGGAATTTACTATGTAGTCTCAGGGTGGCCTCGAACTCACAGCAACCCTCCTACCTCTGCCTCCTGAGTACTGGGATTAAAGGCGTGTGCCACCATGCCCAGCTAAAAATATTTAAAGGCATGCACCTGTGCATGCCCGGCTTATTTAGTATTGATTAAGCATCTGTCTTGTGCAGAGCTCTGTGTTAGGACCACAATATATATGTGTGTGTGTTTTGGAGATAGGGTCTCACTCTAGCCCAGGCTGACCTGGAATTCACTATGTAGTCTCAGGGTGGTCTTGAACTCACAGTGATTCTCCTACCTCTGTCTCCGAGTACTGGGATTAAAGGCGTGCGCCACCATGCCCGGCAGACAGGATCTTGACTGTTTTGTCTGTGCTCTTGAGAAGCTCAGACTACATGTTTTCAAACTATTTGAGCCACATCTTGGGAGGGTTTCTAGTCTTTCAAAAGGCATCCTTCCTAAGGGAATCCCTCTGGGTCCAAGCCATGTGGGAGATGACCATGGTCCTTCACTGACCCCTTTGGCCCACAGTGGGTTCAGCTATGTGGATCTAGTGGAGGGGTTACATGATGGACACTTCTACGCCCTGAAGCGAATCCTGTGTCATGAGCAGCAAGACCGGGAGGAGGCCCAGCGAGAAGCAGACATGCATCGCCTCTTCCATCACCCCAACATCCTCCGCCTTGTGGCTTACTGTCTGAGAGAGCGGGGTGCTAAGCATGAAGCCTGGTTGCTGCTACCGTTCTTCAAGGTCAGAAAGACTGCTGGTTACAGAGGAGATTGCAACAGAGCCATCTACCAGGGCTGGGTTGGCAGTCAAACATGTAATGAAAGCATGTTAGGAAACAGACCACATCCTGGTTTTGACCACTTTGAATTTGGGGGTTAGAGGACTCCAAGTGGGATTGTGAAGTGGAAGTGTATGTGATGAAAAGGTTGGTAGGCTTTGACACAGGGCAGGGATCAGGCCCAGGGAATGGAGGCTTCAAAAACATCTCAACTGCTGGCAAACTTGTGTTGCAGAGAGGTACACTGTGGAATGAGATAGAGAGGCTGAAGGACCAAGGCAACTTCCTGACTGAGGACCAAATCCTTCGGCTGCTACTGGGTATCTGCCGAGGCCTGGAGGCCATTCATGCCAAAGGCTATGCACACAGGTCAGTGGGAGGGCCCCGCCTGCTTGCTGGGTCCAAGGGGAAGAGCCTTCCCAAGAGAACCAGGAGGTCTCTGCTCTCTCCCTGTGATGCTGTTGCTCCCTGGCATGCTAGCTTCTCTGTCCATGGATGCTCTTGGGTCATTTTTATTTCTCTCCAGGGACCTGAAGCCCACCAATATTTTGCTTAGTGATGAGGGGCAGCCAGTTTTAATGGATCTGGGCTCCATGAATCAAGCATGCATCCAGGTAGAGAGCTCACGCCAGGCCCTAGCTCTGCAGGTAAGAGTCTCCTAGTTATTTAGCAATCTGCTCCCCACCCCTGGCTTCATTCAGATGCATGCACCAATTTGGTCACATGACCATGACCTATCCCCCATTTCTGAGTTCTGGGGCTACTGTTCCAGGACTGGGCAGCCCAGCGGTGCACCATCTCCTACCGGGCACCTGAGCTCTTTTCTGTGCAGAGCCACTGTGTCATCGACGAACGGACTGATGTCTGGGTGAGAAGCATGTGGGTGGAGAGGGCTGTAACTACCTGCCATGGAATGAGGGAGGGAGAGGTTTTGTTTCTGTTGAGTGGAGCTCTCCTGAACCACAGTATGTCTCCATACCCCACACTTCCTTTCTGCAAATTGTCACTGATAACTGTACTCAGGAAGTGGTATCCTTGCAGCTGCAGTGGGTGGGGACAGCTTACTGCTGAAAGCAGGTCTAAGCAGGGGCTACACGGGCCTCCAACTGACACAGTTCCTTTGGGACCTGGTAGGCCATATGGCTGAGGTTGGCATGTTCTTTTCAGCTTATGTAGTCTCCTTTGACCATTTCAGTGAGGGGAGAGATGTCACCTCCCAGGAGCTAACCAAGTTATGCTTAGTCCCTAGGCTGTGTGCTTTATGCCATGATGTTTGGAGAAGGCCCTTATGACATGGTGTTCCAGAAGGGTGACAGTGTGGCCCTTGCCGTGCAGAATAAACTCCGCATCCCACACAGCCCCAGGTGAGCAATGGGAAGGGCAGCAGGCATTGCACATTCTTCCTAGGGTTAGGTGAGTTGGTGCCTCAGCAGGGAGTGTAGGTGTCTCTGGTCACTTTGCCCTCTTCCCTCCACAGGCATTCATCAGCAATGCGGCAGCTGCTGGACTCTATGATGACTGTGGACCCCCAACAGCGCCCTCACATTCCTCCTCTTCTCAGTCAGTTGGAGGCAATGCAGCCGCCAGCTCTTGGCCAGCACACTACCCAAATCTGAACAAACCAATGGGCATATTGAGAAGATGGCCCCGTGTGCCTTACAAAGAGGCTCCCATTCTTCATAGAACCCCATCTATTTTACCTGGGACTGCTTACAGCAGGGCTGAGGCCCATCACCTCAGTCCTGTGTCTGCTCTTTTGCTCTCTTGCCCCAGTACCTGGGCAAGGGGCCTAACTAAGGGTGGGTAAGGGAGTGAAACTGAGAAAAAAAAATAGTACATGGCTCTAAGCTGGACTGCTGGGCTCACATCATATTCTGCCTCTAATCTGGGAACAGGAGAATGTATAAACAGAATAAAATGAAAGCAGGCTGGTCTGCATTGTAATATCAGTGTGTCTGGAGAGAGAGGAGGTATAAGGCCAGAATCTGGTCACCATTTCCAAGGGAACAGCCTGGGAAGAGGGACTGGTGTGACACCCGAGAGGCAGGTGTCCTTGCTTGAGATTTGGCTGGTTGATAGTGGACAGGTCTCCTGTCCAGGCTTGCTGTAAATACTTAAGCTGTTCTGGCTTGAGCTGGGTTCTGCCTGTACCAGGACCAGGGTCCCCTTAAAGCACACTCAACTAGTTCTTTTCTTCACTCCCTGGGTGGGTAGCTTAGTCAGAGTAGCTCAGCCAGTTTGCTAGGCCAAGGACCTCTGGGTGGAGACACCAGAGGAGGCTTTGGGACAGCTACATAACAGGTCTCCCATCCTCAGCCTGGGGCAAGGGGAGTGGAGCCAGCAGCCATTTTGACCAGTCTCCCCGATTATTCTAGCTCACACATGGTTAATAATTAATGAGGCCAGTGCCCTGTGGCAGTATCCAGCAGCCACTTCCTGCCTTCTCTGCTGAGTAAACAGGCGCCTGCCTTAACCCAGCTTGAAACCTGTTCCCCAGGGAAGGGCACTGAAGCCCTGAATCACTAGGGAGGGGAGCAAGGGTAGAGTTAGTACCGCCTGCTCCGGAGATCAAAGCTTCCCCCACCAACCATGCCCACCCCTAAATGTTGACGTCAGCATGGCTCCTGGGGTGCCTATTAGCAAAGTAGAATTTTACCCAAGGGGCTGGGTAGGAGGCTCCCACCAGCGAGCATGAGGCTGAAAGAAAGCACAACAAGAGACGACCCGACTTTTAATAAACAGCCCCAGCTACAGCAAAGCAGCAAGACAGACAGTGAGCTATGCAAGGCTGCCAAGAGGTGAATGGCACAACTAGGAGATTGCCCTTGTTCCTGCCCATCCCCCGACCTTATGACGTGGCTTCATGCCCAGTAACTCTGAGCCAGCCCTGCCCCCATTTCCCAAACCCTCATAGTGTACAGCCCAGCCTGGGCCAAGCCTTGCTTCCAGATGGAAATGGAGCAGAAGTAGCAAGAAGAATAGGTAGCCATCCAGCTTTCCAACAGAGACGTCACTGGCCATCAACTCCTATTGGAAAAGGAGCGGAGACTCAATATCCTCTCATCGCTTGTGGCTAGACAAGCAGCTACAGGATCTGATCCTCCTTTCTTCCCTTTCCTGGGTGCTCCTAGGACCTTACATCAAGGTCCCTAGGGTCATACTTCCTGGGCCTCGGAAGAGCCCCTTGGCAAGTCTCACCTATAGCCACAGAAGGGTAAAAGGTCACAAGCAGCAAACAGGGCAGCAGCACGACGCAGAAGCAGAAGCTCAGGGCTCACAGAGGGACAAGAGACCTGCAAGGAGACTTTATTTCGAAAGGACTTTGCAGTGAGCACAGTGAACAGGCTCTGAGCAGCTGTCTATTCTTCTCCCTCGTCCTCGTCCTCGTAGGAGTCGATGCCCACTTCCTCGTAATCCTTCTCCAGGGCAGCCATATCCTCCCGGGCCTCAGAGAACTCCCCCTCCTCCATGCCCTCACCCACATACCAGTGTACAAAAGCCCTCTTGGCATACATCAGGTCAAACTTGTGGTCCAGGCGGGCCCAGGCCTCGGCAATGGCGGTCGTGTTGCTCAGCATGCACACGGCTCGCTGCACCTTCGCCAGGTCACCGCCCGGCACCACAGTGGGCGGCTGGTAGTTGATACCAACCTTGAAGCCCGTGGGGCACCAGTCCACAAACTGGATGCTGCGCTTGGTCTTGATGGCTGCGATGGCGGCGTTGACATCCTTGGGCACCACATCGCCGCGGTAGAGCAGGCAGCAGGCCATGTACTTGCCGTGCCGGGGGTCACACTTCACCATCTGGTTGGCGGGCTCGAAGCAGGCGTTGGTGATCTCCGCCACCGACAGCTGCTCGTGGTAGGCCTTCTCTGCGGAGATGACCGGCGCGTAGGTGGCCAGGGGGAAGTGGATGCGGGGGTAGGGCACCAGGTTGGTCTGGAACTCTGTCAGGTCCACGTTGAGGGCCCCGTCAAAGCGCAGGGAGGCCGTGATGGAGGACACGATTTGGCTGATGAGGCGGTTGAGGTTGGTGTAGGTTGGGCGCTCGATGTCCAGGTTGCGGCGACAGATGTCGTAGATGGCCTCGTTGTCCACCATGAAGGCACAGTCTGAGTGCTCCAGGGTGGTGTGGGTGGTCAGGATGGAGTTGTAGGGCTCCACCACAGCAGTGGACACTTGAGGGGCAGGGTAGATGGAGAACTCCAGCTTGGACTTCTTGCCGTAGTCAACAGAGAGCCGCTCCATCAGCAGAGAGGTGAAGCCCGAGCCCGTGCCGCCCCCGAAGCTGTGGAATACTAGGAAGCCCTGCAGCCCTGTGCACTGGTCAGACTGAAAGGCAAGGGGAAAGAAACAAAAAGAAATGTACATGGACAAGAAGCCTGAGCAATTTTCTTCTAGCTCTATGAAGCCTAGAAGTCAGGGCAAAACTGAGTGTCCCATAGCAGTTATCACATTCTGGGACATGTACAGCTAGAGATGACCCAAAATCGACCTAAAGAGATTTGTCCCTGACCAGTGTCAGCAAAGCTCCCTCCCCGCCACGCTCCATTCTCACCAGCTTTCGGATGCGGTCCAGCACCGGATCGATGATCTCCTTGCCTATGGTGTAGTGCCCACGGGCATAGTTGTTGGCAGCATCCTCTTTCCCAGTGATGAGCTGCTCTGGATGGAAGAGCTGCCGATACGGGCCATTTCGGATCTCATCTGGAAGACCATAAACCACATTGCTGGGGCAGAAACCACAAGGCTATGCTCAGCAGGGGCCTTCCTGCCCCCACCCTCAGGGGGGTAACTACAAGCCCATATATGCAAGAACTAGCTCATCCTTCTGCCAGACTGAGGTACCGGTGGGTGCGAGAAACTCAGACCTTCAGGGTCCGTGCCAACTGCATGTAGGGCTAGGAGTTTTCAGAGCCACAAAAGCCCAATTCAGACACTCCATCAAGAGCCACACTACATTCTCCACCTCCTTCACATATGCACCCCCCTTCTCACCAATGACTGTAGGCTCAAGATCCACAAAGACTGCCCGAGGCACATGCTTTCCGGCACCCGTTTCACAGAAGAAGGTAGTAAAGGAGTCGTCCCCTCCACCAATGGTCTTGTCACTGGGCATCTGCCCATCAGGCTGAATCCCATGTTCCAGACAGTAGAGCTCCCAGCAGGCATTGCCCATCTGCACGCCTGCCTGCCCCACATGGACTGAGATACATTCACGCTGAGGGACAGAGAAGGGTCACCATGTAAGTACCACATCCGTGAGTCCTTACCCCCAGCTTTTCTCCCACCCTGCCGCCAGCAACTAGGAAGACTGTTGACATAAAGGAGAGGCCTGCTGGATATGGTAACACATGCCTTTAACCCCAGCACTTGGGAGGCAGAGGTAGGAGGATCATCGTGAGTTCAAGGCTACCCTCAGACTACATGGTAATTTTCAGGTCAGCCTGGGGTAGAGTGAGACCCTACCTGGAAAAACAAAAGCAAACAAAAAAGGGTGGGGGAGGCTTGGGGGAGGCAGAGGTCAGAAGCAGCTGGCAGCCTTCCGCAGTCTCTCCTGCTCAGGACTCTCCAAATTGGAGGCAACCAGGAGGTCAAGCCAACCCCTTGGCCTACTTCTCAAGTGGAGAATTTGTCAAGTGAGATCTGTGTGACCCTGGTACATACATTACTGGACACTCGGGGACGACAGAGAGGGTACACGCATATCACAGGCAGTCACCAAATCGGGGTCTGTGAAAGACTCCAGCTGCTCAGGACCCGTGCTGCCTACAAACCCAGCTTCCCAGAGGCAGGTCTCGAAGCAGTGTGCAGCTAGAAGCCTCCCACTTGGGATGAACAGCTAGAATTTCCCACAACCCCTTCCTTCCTTCCTGTGGGCAGAGAGGTGTTTCAGCCTTCCTTCCATCTGGCATAACCGACCATCCCCCTATGACATCAGGATGTCCTCTCCCCCCCCCCCGCCACCTTTAAATCCCATCTGGCTCTGGGGATCAATTCCATCTGGCTCTTCTCCCTACCTCCACCCCCGCACTCTGCGTGGCTGCATCACCTTCATCCACCCGCGTCAGCCCGCACCGAAATAGCAGCGATAATGCTGGTAAGCGCAGGCGGCCGGGGCAAGGGCGGGCGGTGCGGGTCGGGGATACCGGGCCACTAGCCGCCTTAGGCACACTTCTGCCAGTCCGAAATTAACCCTTCAGAGCCCAAATCTGTAGGGCTCGTGAGCCTAGCTTCCTAAAGCCAAATGGTGGAGTGACAGTTTGCAAATACCCTTGAAGAGGAAGTGGAACCTGCGGTGTGGCCCCTGAGGTGACCCGCAAGGGGAGCACCATCCGCACCTGGGCTCCACATCCGCTATTCCTCCAGAGTCTTTCCACTTCCCATCCGAAAGCCGGGATTGGGTTTCGGCCCACGCTTCTGGGCTATAAATACCAGCCCCCTCCATACACCTCTCTTCCCTGCCCCCAACCTGGCCTCGGCCCGCGCGCCGTCGCTCAGCGCCAGCTGTCCCTGCCCGTCCCCTGCGCACCCGCAGGAGGGGCCCGCTCGCCCCACGGGGCCGGACCCCATTCCCGCCACCCCTTCGGCTCAGAATAGGGGTGCTGAGTCACGGCTGGGGGGGAAGGGGCACTGTGGATGGAAGGGAGGCCCAGAGAGGAAGAGGGGGGATGCGGCGCTGGCCTGACCCCCTTCCTCCTCCCTGCGCCAAGCACGTGTTCAGTCCGTTCCAGGGACCGAAGGGTAGTGATGGGTGGCGAGGGCAGCCAGGCACGTCTTCCTCCGCCCGCGGCAAGGACCGGGTGCAGGACCGCGTGACTCCCCTCGGGAGGGTAGGGGCACAGACGTTTGGTCAGGCAGGAGGAGACTGCCAGGAGGGGCTGCTCGATGCTGGAGAAGAACGGCCTCCCCCATCGTGAAGGTGGACCGCGCACTAGGCCAAGTTGGGGTGGGGGGAGGTGGGGTGCAAAACCTCTGCACCTCCCGAGACCTGGAGAGAGCTACGTAGAGGGTCCCAAGCATTCCAGCGGGGGAGGCTCCCCGAGGGAAGGTGAGGGACAGGAGAGATCCCGGCGGGGGCCTCACTCACCATGACGAGTCCGAAAGGTGCGTCTCACGTCGAGTCGGGGTCACGGGTCTCAGTGAGAACTGCGCTAGCTGCAGTGGCGCACCGCTCTTATATGCCAGGGGGCGGGGTCCACGTGCCGCCCGCCCGCCGGGGGGCGGGATCATACACAAGCCACGCCCCCGGTTGGGTGGGCGGGCCCTAGGGGTGGGGTCAAGTCGGATTCCCCTCCCTGCCTCGCCAGGATCCCTCACCTGGCGGGTTTGTGTTAAGATTAGCGACCCATTTTCGCTCCTGGTTTTTAGCCACCGCCCCGGACTCCCGAGGTCCCGAGCAAGGGACGCAGGGTGTGGTGACAAGGCGTGTCTCGATTGCACCTGCGTCATGCCGGCGCCGGTGGTCCCGGGGCTCTGATGCCGGGCGGATGCGCTGGAAGCGGTCCCGAGGTGGCTGCGGGTGACCTCTCCCGGGCCGTCTCCGCACCGCCTCCGCGGAGGCTCGGGCCCGGCGTCCCGGGACGCCTTCCAGCCGAACGCCGCCTGCCGGTCCCTGGCCGGGATGGCAGGCTTCGCTCACACCTGTAGGCCGCCGGGGACCCAGAACGACATTTGCCTGAGCCCCAGGGTGATTGTCCCTTCGATTTTCCGGAAGAGCCGAGCTGCGCAACCTGTCCGCCAGGGTCGACCCGGGAATCCGCCACCGCTCGCCGGCCGCGGGTCGGTCTAGACTGTCCTGCACGACCTTGAGCAAGTGACTTCGCGGAGTCCTTGTCGTCTTCAGTGGATGTTTTCTACATTTTAGCTCCATTTCTTACAAAGACGGGCCTTTTCAAAAGAAATTTGTCCTTCCTCAGACTTGCTTTACATTTTCTAGCGGTTTCCCTGGGAAATCCATCAGGCAGAGTCCACGTGCTGGTTAGCATGTCTTTAAAACAAACAAACAAACAAACAAACAACCCTGGGGCTGGAGAGATGGCTTAATGGTTAAGTCGTTTGCCTGTGAAGCCTAAGGACCCAGGTTCAATTCCCCAGTTCCACCTTAAGCCAGATGCACAAGGTAGTGCATGCCTCTGGAGTTCATTTGCAGTGGCTGGAGGCCCTGGTGTGCCCATTCTCTCCCTTCCCCTTCTCTCTCTCTCTCTCTCTCTCTCTCTCTGTCTCAAATAAGTAACTAAATAAAATTAAGTTTTTTTTTTTTTAAAAAAAACTTGTGTCTCAGGCTAGTCTTCATTTGGAAAGGATTCACCTTCCTCTCCTCCCATCCCGTTTCTGTTGACCCAGGGTTGTCTGACCACACAAGACCATAAAATAACTAGTGATGGCAACTTTCTATCAACAAAGTAGCTAATTGGCATTGGATTTAGGCAAGGCATCCAAAAGGATACAGTGAAATATGACAAGGTAAACTGCCCATCTGGTTGTGAGACTGACTCATTCGTTTAAAAAAAAAACAAACCTGACAAGGGCATTTGGTAAAGATGCTTTAAAGCATAGGCCCATGGTTTTGACAGAGCCCTGGTGATCACCAGATTTCTCCTTATGCATCCGCACCTCAGTGAAATGAATATAGTAGAGAGCTGAGCAATCTTGGGCAAAACCCTAAACCTGTTTGACCTTCAGGTGCAGTTCTTCATTTGTAAAACTGGGGTGACTGACTTGTGAAGACCAATGAATGCAGGGGTGCTTTTGCACATCACATGGCCTGCTGGATTTTTGGAGCACTTTGTTCACATTATTATTATTATTATTGTTATTATTTTGGTTTTTCGAGGTAGGGTCTCACTCTGATCCAGGCTGACCTGGAATTAACTATGTAGTCTCAGGGTGGCCTCGAACTCATGGTGATCCTCCTACCTCTACCTCCCAAGTTCTGGGATTAAAGGTGGGCGGCACCACGCTCGGCCCCTATTATTATGATTGAGGCAAGCTCAACAGACTGCCTTTTTTTCTTTTAATATGAGAGAGAGAGAGAGAATTGATGTGCCAGGGCCTCCAGCCACTGCAATCGAACTCCAGACGCATGCACCCCCTTGTGCGCATGTGCGACACTGTGTGTCTGGCTTAGGTGGGAACTGGAGAGTCCAGTCTGAGCCTTCAGGCTTCATAGGCAAGCACCTTAACTGCTGAGCCGTCTCTCCAGCCCTGTTCACATTATCTCAGTGTCTCTGACACACCAGACAGCCTGCTGCAGGAAGCTGAGGGCCTTGTTGCATTCATCTTTGGTGCTCAGCACACATGTCAAGCACTTGCTAAGTGTGTATTCGTGAATTACTTCACTTCCAAGATGGGATGCCAACAGAGTTGCAAGTGAGCAGCCTGGAGGTCAAAGTCCCTCTCAGAAATGTTTTTGTGGCTGTGGATATAGCTCAGTGGCAGAGTGTTTGCTTAGCATGTGCGAGGCTCTAGGTTCAATCCCCAGCACTGCAACAAGCAAACAAACGGATGTTTTATTTGGCCTTAGTGGTGTCAACACCACAGTGTTCAGCATGTGGAAAGACCCCATGTTTCTAGGACTCACAGGCCCCAGCACATAGTCGTGCTCACAGCTAGAGTTTGTTGCAGTGATGTGTTAAGGATGCTTGACTGGGTCAGAAGGGGAAAGACATGGGTGGTGTCTGGAGGAATCTGAGCCTTCTCCCTTTTGCCAGGGCTCACACAGAGCACACTCTTCCTCCAAAACAGCAATCAGAAATGGGGCTGGAGAAATGGTTCAGTGGTTAAAGGCACTTGCTTGTAAACCATCTCTCCAAGCTGGCCAGTTAGCTCAGTTGGTTAGAGTGTGGTGCTAATAATAAACCATCTCTCCAGCCCACAAATAAATACATTTTTAAATAGAAATGCATATCACAGATGCAACTCTCAAATTTCTAACTTCATTTTGTACCTTTCCTCTGAACTTCAGACTCACATGTCTACTTGCTTGCTTGATATCTCTACCTGTTCGACCTGAAACATAGGACAGTCACAAAGGAATCCTCAACGCTCTACCCTCACCAGTTTCCTGCCATACTTGCTTCTGTTCTAGGCATCTCAGCCCAGGTGTGTGGCACTGTGTGCCCAAGTGCTTAAGAGCCCAGGATCAGGCCTGGGGAGTTAGTTCAGTGGTTAAAGGCACTTGTTTGTGAAGCCTGCCAGCCCAGACTTGATTCCCCAATACCCACGTAAAGCCAGATACACAAAATGGTACATGTGTCTGAAATTCATTTGCAGCTGTAAGAGGCCCTGGACCACCTACCTTCCTTCCTTCCTTCTGTCCTCCTTCCCTCCCTCTCTTCCTTTATTTCTCTCTCTCCATTTTTTTTTTTTTTTCAAGATAGGGTCTCACTCTAGCTCAAGTTGGGCTGGAATTCACTATGTACTTTCACACTAGCCTCAAACTCAAGGTGATCCTCCTACCTCTGCCTCCTGAGGTCTGGGATTAAAGGCATGCGCCACCACACCTGACTCTATCTCTATTTCATAAATAAAAATATTTGGGAAAAAAAAGAACTTAGGATCTCTTTCCTCTTTTCCTACTCTTTTTTTTTCCCCACCTCTCTGTCTGTCTGTTTCACAGGGTGTTACTGCGTAGCCCAGGCTGGCCTCAAATGCTCATTCTTCTCCCGTCAGCCTCCTGAGGACTAGGATTATAGATGTGTGCCACCACACTTAGCCTTCCTCTCTCCTCTAACTTTTTTTTTTTTTTTGGCAGCAAGTAATGGAAAGCATATCTAAACATGCCTTAAACAAAGAGGATATTCATTATCCCATTAGAAAACAGAGTAGGGCAGATCCAGGGTTGATTCAATGACGTCACCAATAACTCCAGTATTTCCAGCTTTTTATTCTGGCATCCTCAATGGGCTGGTGACATTTTCTCTCATGATCACAAGATGGGTATAGCAGCTGTAAGCATCATGTCCTTATATGACACTGTCATAAGGCAGAGAAGGGGAGATGATTCTTCCCATATCTGTTCTCATCAGGGATAAAATCTTTCCCTAAACTGGTCGTGGTGGCACACACCTTTAATCCCAGCACCCAGGAGGCAGAGGTAGGAGGGTCGCCATGAGTTCAAGGCCACCCTGAGACTACATAGTGAATTCCAGGTCAGCATGGGCTCGAGCAAGACCCTACCTCGTAAAAACAAAACAAAACTTTTCTTTAAGGCATTTCCTCATGTAAAGTGGAAAAGAAAGGAGGGAAGAAGAGAAAGGAAGGAAAGGGAAAGGGAAAGGAAGGTAAGAGCCTGTGATACCTTAGCGGATATCCCCTTGTGTCTCACTAGCCCATTCCTCAATCAATTGTTGGAAGGAGGGAATGGTTTAGAGTGATCGGGGTCTGAGGAAAAGCCACCTTGAGCAAGTGGAAAAGGGGAATACTTAAAGAAAACCAGCATGCAGCCGGAGAGGTGGGGAAAGGGGCAGGCGAGGCTGTTTAGCCTCCTGCATTGGAAAGTGGCTACTCCCACTACCTCCTGCTACGCCACGCTTGCCTCTGTCCTGGATGCCTGCACTCGTCCCCCCCAAACCAGCTGTCTGGTCTCCCCTGAGCCCCTGTAATCCTCTCCCCACGTAGGAGCTGCAGTGAACCCTCCAAAACAGAAACCAGGCATTGGGACTTCTTCAGAATACTCCCACTGCACCCCACACAAAGCCACTGCCTTTGAGGCCCCTTTCCCTCCAGGATCTCCCCCTCCTGCCCCCAGTTTCTTTAAACTCCTGGGCTTGCTCCTGATTATGAAGTTTTGCCTGGTTGTTCTGTCTGGAGCACTTTATCCAGGTCTTGCTGTGTCTGAGTCCTCAGTCGGGCCTCAGCATGACATCCCCTTCTTAGAGAGCTATTCCTCCTCTGTTCAGCCTAAAACAATAGCCTCTCGTCTCCTTGTATATCCTTAGCCTGTTTTGTTTTCTGATGTGCTGTCTGAAATTTGATTGTTTGCTTATTATCTGTCTTTCCCACAAAAAAGTAAGCTCCTTAAGAGGACTTCTTTTTTTTAAAATTTTGTTTATTTTTATTTATTTATTTGAGAGTCACATACAGGGAGAAAGAGGCAGAGAGAGAATGGGCACGCCAGGGCCCCCCAGCCACTGCAAATGAACTCCAGATGAGTACGCCCCCTTGTGCATCTGGCTAATGTGGGTCCTGGGGAATCAAGTCTTGAACCAGGGTCCTTAGGCTTCACAGGCAAGCACTTAACCGCTAAGCGGTCTCTCCAGCCCAACCTTAAGAGGACTTCTTATCTACCATAGTATCTCTGGCACCAGGACCAATGCTTTGGCCTATAGCCACCACTCAATAAATATTTGTTGAAGGAATTAAGAGCATTGCCTGCCTCTTTACAATTTAGATAACATTCATATGCCTTTAAAATCCCAGTGTGGTGGTTTACACACCTTTAAAACCTGTCTCAGCTGAGTGTAGTGGTGCATACCTGTAATCCCAGCACCTGGAAGGCTAAGGCAGGAGGATTGAAAGTTTGAGGCCAGCTTGGGCTACATAGTGAATTCCAGGATAGCTTGGGCTGAAAAGCAAGAAATATCCTTGGCAAAAGGCAAAACCAAACTTCCTCAATCCTTTGGCCGGGCGTGGTGGCGCACGCCTTTAATCCCAGCACTCAGGAGGCAGAGGTAGGATGATTGCCATGAGTTTGAGGCCACCCTGAAACTACATAGTGAATTCCAGGTCAGCCTGGGCTAGAGTGAGATCCTACCTTGAAAACCCACCCCATTCCCCCCAAAATTCCTCAGTCCCTTTAAAATCCATTTTACACAAGACACCCACCCATTTGTCATTTGTGTAGTAGAATTAGTGATGCTTAGGCTAATTCTGAGATCTACGAGTTCAAGGGCCTCGTAGAAGCTTAAGGGCTACACAAGAGCATTTGGGGCTCAGTAGGTCCTCCAGGTCCAGGCCTCCCCACCTGGATAACAATTCTTTTTTTTTTTTGTTTTGTTTTGTTTTGTTTTTCGAGGTAGGGTCTCACTCTAGCCCAGGCTGACCTGGAATTTACTATGTAGTCTCAGGGTGGCCTCGAACTCACGGTGATCCTCCTACCTCTGCCTCCCGAGTGCTGGGATGAAAAGCATGCGCCACCACGTCCGGCTGGATAACAATTCTTGAGGTCTCTGGCTTTATGGACCAATCCAGCAGGCGACTTGGCTGACTCACCTTGATGTGTTGGTTGCCTTCATATTCTCTCTGAGCCAATTAGTCCAGAAGAGAGAAGAGCTTTGGCTATGGAGAGTCTGTGACACTTACTGGCATGTGGGTGATGAGAGGGTCTCTCTGACAAAAGACCCTATCTTGAAATAACCTGACATTGGCCACGGTAGCTGGAATTTCACACTAGCCACCATACAGGATTGCTAAATGACATATGTTTTGTTGCTGGATCCATCAGCCCGTTCCTGGGTGTGGTTCTTTCCAGAGGCAGGCCTCAGAAAGGCAGTGTGATGTCCAGGCAGCACTGGGGTCCGGTGGAAGCAGCCTTTATTTGAAGTTGGGGCTGTCAGTAAGGTTCTGGGTTTCTCTACAGCTCCAGTTCAGTTGGGTGAGCCCATGCGCAGAGTTGGTGAAGACGGGACTTAATCCAGAGTGTTGGTTAGTTAAATAAGGGAGCTGAAGCTAGAAGGAGGAAAGAGAGTTGAGGAGTGTTCAAGGAAGCCATCTTGGCTGGCCATGAAATTGAAGATTGGGGGGGGGGGGGGAAGAAAATGAAGATGAAGGGGGAAATTATATATACAGTTTTAAAAGTTTTGTATCATGCATATAATTTTTTAAATCACAAGAACCTCCCAATTGCCTTCTCTTTTCTCCTCCCCATCCCACTGAACCTCTTCTTCCCCAGATAGACCTTCTACTTTGATGTCCTGTGTGTGTGTGTGTGTGTGTGTGTGTGTGTAACACAATTTTAAGGTGACATAGGAGGGGCCATGGAGATGTGAACACTTGGCCATATACAAAGGAAAAGCTGAGCCTAAATCTCAGATGAATCTTAATTCCACCACTAATGAACCCCCATGTGACCTTGGGCAGAACACCAGAGACTTCAATTTCCTTTTCTTCATCATGGGAGTGGGAGGACCATCTTGTCTACCTCACAAAGCTGCTGAGGGACTCAAAGGAGACAAGAGACAAAGTTGCCTTAGGAATTATGCAGCAGCCAGGCATGGTGGTGCACATCTTTAATCCCAGCACTCAGGAGGCAGAGGTAGGAGGAATGCTGTGAGTTGAGGGCCAGCCTGAGACTACATAGTGAATTCCAGGTCAGCCTGGGCTAGAGTGAGAAGCTACCTTGAAAAACAACAACAGGAAAAAAAAAAAAAAAAGAATTATAAAGCAGAATCTGAGTGTGGTGGTCATGTCTGTAATCCTAGCACTTAAGAGACTGAAGCAGGAGGATTGCTACAAGTTTGAGGCCAGTCTGGGCTACATAGTGAGTTCTAGACCAGCACGGCCTAGAGTACCTGTCTGTCTAAATATACATATACGTGTGTGTGTGTGTGTGTGTGTGTGTGTAAAGCAGGCTAGTGCATCTATAACTTGCAATGAATTTGGGGGAGACTTTTGTTTCGAGGTAGGGTCTCACTCTAGCCCAGGCTGATCTGGAATTTACTATGTAATAATATCAGGGTGGCCTCAAACTCACGGTGATCCTTACCTCTGCATCCCAAGTGCTGGGATTAAAGGCATGCGCCACCACGCCCAGCTCCTGGGAGAGACTTTTAAGAATAATCATGAGGGGCTGGAGAGATGGCTTGCAGTTAAGGCACTTGCCTGCAAAGCCAAAAGAATCTTGGTTCGATTCCCCAGGACCCACATAAGCCAGATGCACAAGGTGGCACACGGATCTGGAGTTCATTTGCAGTGGCTGAAAGCCCTAGAACACCCATTTTCTCCCCCCCCATCTCTTTCTCTCTCTTAAATAAATAAATAAAAACAAAATATATTTAAAAAATAATCATGAGCTGAAAAAAGAAAGAAAAGGAAAAGAAGTACCCCGAAAGCCACACCTCGCGTTCAGACTTGTAATTCCAGCACTTGAAAGAAAGGTAGAGGCAGGAAGATCAGGAGCGCAAGGTCAACCTCCACTATGCAGCAAGTTCAAGGCCAACCTGGGCTACATAAGACTGTGTTAAAAAAAACCAAAACATCAGGGACTGGGGAGATGGCTCAGCAGTTAAAAGCACTTGCTTGCAAAGCTTGCTGGCCCAGGTTCACTTCCCCGGCACCCACATAAATTTGGATGCAAAGTTGTACATGCATCTGTGATCCCAACCCACCTTCAATGATGGGCAGCAGAGCCGGGAGAAATCGAAGAAGCTCACAGGCCAGTTAGTCTAACATTCCTTTGCAGTCTGGCTAGAGACCCTGTCTTAAAGAAGGTGGATACAGACACTTTGAAGTTGTCCTCTGACCTCCACAATACACTGTGGCATGCACACTCCCCCCTCCCCCACTAATGAATAAAAAAAAATTACAAATCAAACAAATATGCAATCAAGCAAATCAAGGGAAAACAATAGGCCTGACACTGCTTGTCATCTTGCTCTGCTTGTGTAGAGCAGCAGCAACTGCGGACCAAGAACTTAAGGAAGTTCCTCTTGTGTGAACCTCACAGTACTCCCTCTCTCCACTCTACACGTGAGAAACTAGAGCCAAAGAAGCATGCGTTCATAGGTATTAGATGCCATTCCTTATGCTTCACGCCATTCTGAGCTTTACCCAGAATGCTGTGGGCTTTATCTCTTGCCTGAGGATTCATTACTTCTGGACCACCGCAGACATCTTAGACCCCCTTGCACTCCACTTCCCAACCTCAAAACGTGGAGCTCTGGGGGCTTAATTTCTAAGTCTTCTCCCACCTGTGAAGGCTAGGCTGCCAGCAGGAAATGGGATTGTGTGACTAGCAACAGACACAGGCCTGGATACGTGTGTGGAGTTACTAGTCCTGGCCCCTCCTCTGCCTACCCCACCTGGCTCCCCTGTTTGGGCCCAGTGCTTGCCTGCTGCTCTGTTACCAAGTCAACAGGCCAACCCTCCCTGGGGCACCTTTTCTAACAACATTCCCCCCTGAGGGCCACCAGAGAGTATAAAGAGGTCAGGAGTGAATCTCTCATAGATCCAGCCCGCTCCTGTCCAGTAGCAGACGTACAAATAGCAGATCCTAGCTACCTACCTCCAGCCATGCAACATGGTGAGCGGGGGGGGGGGGGGGGGGGAGTCCAATGGGCCCATAAAGCTGGGGTGAGGGAACCTTGGGAGTGCAGGTGTTCTTGGGGTTACAGCATTGAGGTGTGAAGGAGACAGGAAGAGGCTTCCAGATGTGTAATGGCCTGGTATGTGCTGGTATGGGGGAGCATGCACGGGATGGTCCAGGGGTGGGTCTGTCTAGGCTTGAAAGCAGGTCTGAGCCGGGCGTGGTGGCGCACGCCTTTAATCCCAGCACTGGGGAGGCAGAGGTAGGAGGATCATTGTGAGTTCGAGGCCACTCTGAGACTACATAGTGAATTCTGGGTCAGCCTGGGCTAGAGCGAGACCTTACCTTGTAAAAAAGAAAAAAAGAAAGAAAGAAAATACAAAACAACAACAAACAACAACAAAAAGCAAGTCTGCTGAAGGGCTGTGAATTCAGGAGTGGAGAGGGGCGTGCGTGATGAGTAGAACCTGAGAAGAGAGAGTAGCCACTTTCATATCCTCTATAGAAGCTGCTGTGCCCTGGTCTCTCCGGCAGCCCTGCCCTTTTCCTGCATCTCTGACCTCTCATTTCAGATCAGCGGGCGAGAAAGGGAGGGGAGGGCAGTGCTGTGTCTATCTAGAGCTGCTGTGCTACGCTGTGCTGTGCATGGGGCACATTTGATATGTTCAACTGTCTCTGCCAGGCAAGATAGAAGAGCAGTTAAGGGCATGGCTGGAGCCACATGGTCCCCGCTGTCAGTATGCTCAATTTTGTCCGTGACCTTGAACAAGTCGCTTAGCCTTTCTGAGGGTGAGTTTCCTGCTCTGTAAAACAGGGCTGGGAAAGCGTCCACCCAAAGGGAATGTTGTGAAGATGAGATGATATGTATGCAAAACATGTCAGGCTGGGATTGGCATCTAATTAGTGCTTATTAAACAGGAACTAAACAACACGACAAAGCCCGCTGGGCGGGAGATTATGCCGCATTCACAGAAAAAGGACTTCTGGAAGCTCAGGTGAAGAAATGTGTCTCCCGAGGCTGAGTTCTTTGTTCCACACCTGTGGCCCCACAGCATGGAGCATCTCTCCGGAGAAGCCTGGGCCACCCACATAGGCTGGTAGTTCCGGGGACCAGAACCGTGTCTGATTTCATGGGCAGGGCCCCAGGGGGCTCAGAGGTGCTTCACCTGGTGCTGGTTTTACAAGGCAAGAGAGTCCTGCTCCCCGACCTGGGGAGTTCTTCAGTCCTTGTATGCCTAAATTTCTTCCAGCTCAACTAATTACCTTCTCTTATCATGACACTGGGGACTGGGGGTGGGGGAATGGGAAATTAGTGGGGAGCTCCAACAAGTATGCTGCACCCTAGAATGTGTGCAAGGTACTGGGGTCAGTTTCCTTGCATCCATTCACTTAACCCTCATAGTTGTTCATTCTAGGACAGGGATCTTATTGTCACCCCTCTTTTGCAGGGAAGACATTCACAAAAAGGTTAAGAATCTTTTGAGAGAGGGTAAGAATCTTGTTCAAGAGGAGTAGAGAAGTCCTAGGGCTCAAATATAGATTATGTATGGATAAACCTCAGTCATCCAAAAATTATATGTATATATTAAAATGGGGGCTCCAGGGACTCCAGTCACTGCAAACAAACTCCAGTTGCATGCACCATCTGGCTTACGTAGGTACTAGGGAATTAAACCTGGGTCCTTGGGCTTTGCAGGCAGGCGCCTTAACCGCTAAGCCATCTCTCCAGCCCCCTTGTGTCATATTTTAAAAGTCAGTGATGTGTTAGAATTATAGAGAAAGCATCCTCATTAACCATTACAAAATAATCAATCAGATGTGGTGGCCCAGATCTGTAACCCCAGCTATCCCAGTGGCTGAGGCAGAAAGATCATGAGTCAAGGCCAGCCTGGGCAACTTTGTGAAATCCTGTCTTAAAAATAAATAAATAAATAACAAACAAATAAGTAAACAATGGCTTGGGGGTGCAGCTGTAGTGGCAGAGTACATGCTTAGGATGTGCCAGGCCTTACGTTCAACCCTCAGTGGTGAAAAAATAATAATAATACTAAATACTTCATCCATTGAAAAAGATGTAAGGAATAATGTCAGGAATACTGGCTGCCACGACTGACAAACAGTGAACCTCTCCAACTGCATCCACTTCCCTCCCTTGCCAGAGAGTACTATCTCAAATTTGGTTTTAATGTCTTCTTTCGCTGCCTCTATCTCTATGCTGCTTCCCTTTGCTTCCCTCACCACTGGCTCTCCATTTCTTCTGGAACGTGGATGGGTTGACTATCATACTCTGCCAGACCGGTCTGGCCCTCTCACATCCCTCACTGAAACGCTTAGTCACTGAGTAAGGCTCTATAATCTTAGATCTGCCCACATCTGCTTCCCCCAGAACTGTGGCATATCCCCTGCCAGCCAATGTCTGTTGGTCTTCAATGCCACCAGTAAATGCTTAGACACAAGGGTTAGGGCAAGAGAGCAGAGTCCAGGTTCCTTGGCCTTCAGCCAAAGAAACCACTCAAGGCAGGCAAGCAGGCAGGCAGGCAGGGCACATGTCTCTCGTTTATTTGTGTGAGAGAGAATATGGGGGCATCAGGGCCTCTAGCCTCTGCAAACAAACTGCAGGTGCATGCACTACCTTGTGGGCATCTGGCCTACATGGGTACTGGGGAATTGAACCTGGGTCTTTAGGTTTCTCAGACAAGTGCCTTAACCACTAAGCTATCTCTCCAACCCAAGACACATGTCTCTAAAGATGCCTTTTGCCATCTGCCTGCTCAGCGTGAATGCATCTCAGTCCATGTGGGGCAGGCCGGTGTGCAGATTGGCAATGCCTGCTGGGAGTTCTACTGCCTGGAACATGGGATCCAAGCAGATGGGCAGATGCCCAGTGACAAGACCATTGGAGGAGGGGACGACTCTTTCAACACCTTCTTTAGTGAAACTGGGGCTGGAAAACACGTGCCCCATGCTGTGTTTGTGGACCTAGAGCCCACTGTGATCTGTGAGTGGTGATCAGCCTCTGTCATAGCCTTGTCCTCAAGTACACAAGGCTTACTCTATCACTGGAGAGTACTGGAGCTAGCTGGTACAGCCTGCCAATTGCTGCAGCTCATTAGAACTCCAGATCTATAGAATCAAAGTTATTCACCACCTGAGTCCCAAGGCCACCTGCATCCCTTTCCAGGCCGCTGGAAAGGGTGTCCAGGCAGGGTCATGACAGCAGCTTTGATGCACCTCCTGCTCCAGGGCAGAATCTGTGGCCTGGTGATTGTATTCCTTCTGGGTGTCCAGAGGTTCGGGGTGCAAAACTCTGATCCTTGCAGATGAAGGATCACACCACCAGCTCTTCCATCCAGAGCAGCTCATCACAGGCAAGGAAGATGCTGCCAACAGCTATGTCCGAGGCCACTACACCATTGGGCAAGGAGCTCATGGAGCTGGTGCTGGATCGGATCCGGAAGCTGGTGAGGGAAGACTGAGGGCTGGGGTCGGGAGTCTGGGTTCCTGTAGCAAAATGCTCTGGAAACCTGACTAGAGAAGAGGAGCTTCAGGCCCTGCTGGACTAGTGGGGGGCACTCTGCGCTCTGATCAGGGGAGGCCCACTGTGTTTCTAGCCTGGAGCCACATTCTTCTTTACCATAGGAACTGGCCAGTGCTGGTCACAAGACCCTTTGTACAAACGCGTTGATGGGCTGCCTGGCCAAATTATGGAAATCCACAGACACCCTCAGGATAGATACATCGCAAGAATGTGGAAAGGAACACCCGTGAAAATCAGGGGTTCCCAGAAATGTCCCTGGCTTCCAGTGAAGATTATTCTAGATTGCTGATGTCTGTACAGAAGCCCTCCAGAAACTTCTGATGTCATATCTAGGGGCATAGGCACGAAGCTGGGGTTGATAACTTATGGCAAAATGACCCTATTTTAAGCTTCAATCTGGGCATGGTGGGGCACTCCTTTAATCCCAGCACTTGGGAGGCAGAGTTAGGAGGATCACCGTGAGTTCAAGGCCAACATGAGACTACATAGTGAATTCCAAGATAGCTTGGGCTAGAGTGTGACCCTACCTCAAAAAAAAAAAAAAAATTCAAGAAAGCTTTATGTCATTTATTTTAGGAGAGGAAGAGGGCCAAGAAGCAGCAGCAGAAGAAAGAGTGGGCCCTTCCCATATGGCTCTCTTGTGCTCTTAGAAGTCCTCCAAGAATTTCATGAAGCTCTGGGGACTTGGAAACAGCATGGCTGGGTTTTCCCTCTTCCTTTGCTGTGCTGCATTCCCCGCATTCCCTTCTCCTTCTCTGCGTAGTCTGACCAGTGCACAGGGCTGCAGGGCTTCCTAGTATTCCACAGCTTCGGGGGCGGCACGGGCTCGGGCTTCACCTCTCTGCTGATGGAGCGGCTCTCTGTTGACTACGGCAAGAAGTCCAAGCTGGAGTTCTCCATCTACCCTGCCCCTCAAGTGTCCACTGCTGTGGTGGAGCCCTACAACTCCATCCTGACCACCCACACCACCCTGGAGCACTCAGACTGTGCCTTCATGGTGGACAACGAGGCCATCTACGACATCTGTCGCCGCAACCTGGACATCGAACGCCCCACCTACACCAACCTCAACCGCCTCATCAGCCAAATCGTGTCCTCCATCACGGCCTCCCTGCGCTTTGACGGGGCCCTCAACGTGGACCTGACAGAGTTCCAGACCAACCTGGTGCCCTACCCCCGCATCCACTTCCCCCTGGCCACCTACGCGCCGGTCATCTCCGCAGAGAAGGCCTACCACGAGCAGCTGTCGGTGGCGGAGATCACTAACGCCTGCTTCGAGCCCGCCAACCAGATGGTGAAGTGTGACCCCCGGCACGGCAAGTACATGGCCTGCTGCCTGCTCTACCGCGGCGATGTGGTGCCCAAGGATGTCAACGCCGCCATCGCAGCCATCAAGACCAAGCGCAGCATCCAGTTTGTGGACTGGTGCCCCACGGGCTTCAAGGTTGGTATCAACTACCAGCCGCCCACTGTGGTGCCGGGCGGTGACCTGGCGAAGGTGCAGCGAGCCGTGTGCATGCTGAGCAACACGACCGCCATTGCCGAGGCCTGGGCCCGCCTGGACCACAAGTTTGACCTGATGTATGCCAAGAGGGCTTTTGTACACTGGTATGTGGGTGAGGGCATGGAGGAGGGGGAGTTCTCTGAGGCCCGGGAGGATATGGCTGCCCTGGAGAAGGATTACGAGGAAGTGGGCATGGATAGTGTGGAAGGGGAGGCAGAGGAGGAGGAAGCAGATGAGTACTAGGGGGACCCTGTCTATTTGTGATAAATAAATTGCTGTAGCCTTATTGTCTCACAGGACTCTTGTTCTCTTGGGAAAATCTTGGGCTTTTCCTTCATAAAATAAGGCTGCTGACTTAGCCTGGGATCCTCAGAAAATTGCCCTGATTTTAGATTTCATTATTGCATGGTTCCAAGGAGAGAAGGCGACTGTAAAGCAAGAAAAGGCAAAGGCTCCCTAGAGAAGATGCAGCTGGGACAAAGGCATCTTGGGGCCATTGTTGGGTGAGCAGGCAGGTGAGGGGGTAAAGGTGGGGGAGCTTGCACCCAGTCTCTGTTCCATTCTGTTGATTAAACCACTGCCCCATTGGGCTGGAGAGATGGCTTAGCGGTTAAGCTGCTTGCCTGCAAAGCCAAAGGACCCAGGTTCGATTCCCCAGGACCCACGTTAGCCAGATGCACAAGGGGGCGCACGCGTCTGGAGTTTGTTTGCAGTGGCTGGAGGCCCTGGCGCCCCCATTCTCTCATTTTCTCTCCCTCTTTCTCTGTCAAATAAATAAAAATATCTTTAAAAAACCACCTCTGCCCCATCAAGCACCTGTACTTCTGCTCTGCACACACTGGGTACTGCATTGCACACACGGGAGCCTGGGGAAGGAGGAGGCACTGTGAAGCTGACTGGAGATCAATCACTGAGGGCTGCAACAGGAGCCCTGGGTCTGTGCTCATGCTCACTGGCTCCTGCTGGGATCTGGAGATTGGTCTTGCCCAGGCAGGAGGTGGGCTGTGAGGAGAGATGAGCCAGCTGGTATTGCAGAGACCATATTTTGGCTCCCTGTGCAGACACGTCTCAGGCCAGTGTTGATTCGAGTTGCCCATCTCTGCCTGGGAGGGGGTGCATCAGGTATTCTCTTAATTCACACGGAGGAAAAAGGCCATTATAGAGGGGAAGGATCTTGATCGTGACCCCACGTGGAGCAGCAGCATAGCTGGCTGAAGAGCTTACTTCTCTGTCATCTCCAAGGACGCTTTTGCTTTCTGTTTGTTTTTTCAAAATAGGGTCTCACTTTAGCCCAGGCTGATCTGCAACTCACTCTGTAGTTCTAGACTGGCCTCAAACTCACAGCGATAAAAGGAAATAGATTATTCTGAGCTAAACATGAGTGACCATAATCTAGGCACATGGACTCAAGTTACCCTGCGTGACGTGTTCCCCAGGCAGCATATGTAGAAGAAGCTTATTTTGGCAGAATAGCTCAGCTACAGCCTTAATCCATCTTTTTTCCTCACTAAAAAAGCTATTTTTAAATTTCCATCATTTTTTTTTTAAGGTACAGTTTCACTCTAGCCCAGGCTGACCTGGAATTCACTATGTAGTCCCTGGCTGGCCTCGAACTCACACAGATCCTCTACCTCTGCCTCCTGAGTCCCCTTCTGGGATTAAAGACATGTGCCACCACACCGGGCTTAAATTTTAACTTTGTGTGCATCTCTTCCTCACCTGGTTTCAAACTTGGGGACAGAAGAAGGTTACACTGTAGCCCTTTAAACTCCAAGAAATTGCTGTCATCTGTTGAGCACCTACTGTGTGCAGTGCCCTTGTATATCCATAATATCTTGTTTATCCTGAGATGGCTCTGATCGTCTGGTCACTATACCCACTGCAATAGAATCTCCACGGGGACAAAGGCTCTCCTCGCTGCTCTGCTCTCAGCACCCCAAATGCTGCTTGCTTTATCAGACACGCAATAATTGTTGAAAGAACTGGTTACAAGAATGTCTGTTTTATAGATGTGGAGACTGCGTGTCTTGCACAATGTTACCCAGCTAGTAAATGGAGAGCCCAGGACCTCAACCTAGGTCAGCCTGAGCTGAAGTTAGTACTGTTGTCCCCCGTTCACTCAGACAATCTCTCCTCCCGCCCACTGGTGCCAGGCTCCCCTCCAGACATCACCTCTTCTGGCCTGTCAGGTGCCCAATGCCTAGACTGTGACTCAGGCACCTTGAGGGCAGGGAGGGGATGACGCCTGACACTCCCCTGCCAGGCTGTGGCGTATATGGGATCAAGGTGGGGCTCAGGGCCCAAATTAGGGCAGAAATTTCTTTGGAGAAAAGGCTTGGGCTGTCACTCCCCTTTCGAAGGGTCTCTTAATATCTCATAGGAAGTGGGGCAAGGACCTGGGACAGCCCAACAGGAAGGGCTGAAAGGCAGGAATGTCACTTGTCAGAAGGGCTGGGTGCCAAGGCAGGTAGCCAGTGTCTCCTTCTGTTAGCTATATCAGTTAGCCCACCTCGGGTGGCTGTGTAGCTGACTCCTTTTAGCCAGGTCTCCCAGCTCCTACCCCATGCTGGTATGCACAGGGCAGGCCTGGTTTGGATGGGGTGTAGGATGGTGTTGCAGTCAGGTTCGCATTGCTGGTAGAAATCCCCAAGAGCAGCTTGTGGGAAAAAGAGGTTTATTTTGGCTTACAGGCTTGAGGGGAAGTTCCACGATGGCAGGGGAAAATGATGGCATGAGCAGAGGGTATACATCACCCCCTGGCCCACATAAGGTGGACAATAGCAACAGGAGAGTGTGCCAAACAGTGGCAAGGGGAAACTAGCTATAACACCCATAAGCCCGCCCCCCCCAAAATACACTGCTTCCAGGAGGCATTAATTCCCAAATTTCTATCAGCTGGGAACCTAGCATTCAGAACACCTAAGTTTATGGGGGACACCTGAATCAAGCCACCACAGATGGTGACATGACAACACAGACCTCCTACAGAAGCTAGGGGCACCACCTAGCCAGGACTCCCTCGGTGCAGGGGAATGCTTTCATCCCTGATGCTTCTAAAACCAGAGTACAATTACCTCCTGCAGGCAGACACCTGAGGCCGGCTCCCAGCCCTAGATTCCACCCAACAAATTTCTTCCCTTACTTTTGCTGTGTCAGGGATATGCCTGCCTCCAGAGCTGCGTCTCCTGCCATTTCCTCCTAGAACACCACCTCCCCCTCCCTGCTTATGTCACAGCCATCCAGAACCCATCCAGCGCCTAGGAGCTCTTCCTCAGCTAGATTCTCCTGGCCTCACCATCTGTCTCTGTCACACATTTGGCACTTGGTGTAGGCTGCCTTGTACAGTAGCATGTAGCTTCTTATCATTGTCCTAGTTCCCCAGCTAAGTTTAAATTTCTTTTTTTTTTTTTTTTGTTTGTTTTTTGTTTTTCGAGGTAGGATCTCACTCTAGCCTAGGCTGACCTGGAATTCACTGTGTAGTCTCAGGCTGGCCTCGAACTTACAGCAATTCTCCTACCTCTGCCTCCTGAGTGTTGGGATTAAAGGCGTGTGCCACCACACCTGGCTACAGTTTTCCTATTTTTTTTTTAAATCCTTTTTGGTATTTCTTTTTCACTTTTTCCTTTTTTCCTTTCCCTGAGGTAGGGTCTTACTCTAGCCCAGGCTTTTGTTTGTTTGTTTGTTTCTCAAGGTAGACCAGGCTGACCTGGAACTCACTTTGCACTTCCAGGCTGGCCTCAGATTCACAGTGATCCTCTTACCTATGTCTCCGGAGTGCTGGGATTATAGGCGTGTGCCACCACACCCAGCTTTCCTAATTTTTTAAAAGAAATTATTTGTGTGTGGATGCCAAGGCCTCTTGCCACTGCAATGTAAGCAAGTGTCTTTAGCTGCTGAGCCGTCTTCCTAGCCCCCGCCTTCTTAATGTAATATCACATAGCTCATAGGTGCTATACAAATGTTTGTTGAGCTGTAAGAAAGTAGTCTGAGGCTAGCCTTGAACTCACAGCGATCCTCCTACCTCACTCTTGACTTTTTTTTTTTTTTTTTTTTTGGGTTTTCGAGGTAGGGTCTCACTCTAGCCCAGGCTGACCTGGAATTCACTATGGAGTCTCAGGCTGGCCTCAAACTCACGGCAATCCTCCTACCTCTGCCTCCCGAGTGCTGGGATTAAAGGCGTGCGCCACCACGCCCGGCTACTCTTGACTTTTATACCAAATGTAAGCCCCTCGGCCTTTGGGTCAGTTGGGACACACTGTGAACAGCAGAAGCTAACTCTAGTCTAAAGTTTTTAAACGTAAAACAAAACAACAAAATCCAGGCTGGAGATATTGCTTAGTGGTTAAGGCACTTGTCTGCAAAGCTTAAGGATCCAGGTTCATTCCCCAATACCCAGTAGTCAGACGCACAAGGTGGTGCATGTATCTGGAGTTCATTTGCAGCGGCTAGAGGCCCTGGTGTGCCCATTCTCTCCCTCTCCCTTTCTCTTTCTCTCTCTCTTAAATAAACAACAAAATCCAAGCTAAACCCACTAACTCTGCCACCCACCAAATTAGCAACATAGGAGGCCACAGAACACCAAGTCAGTCACTACAAGTGTAGTAGACAGGTGCACGATGCTGCCATGAACATCCAACCAAACACACTTTATGGGAGGAATGGGATTATTTCAGTTTACAAATCCCGGAAATGTCCAATGATGGAAAAAGCTAACCTCCTTTCACAGATTAAAACAAACAAACAAAAAAACACAGAGAAACCACCAAAGAGCCAACACACACCAAAAGCTGCAGACAAAACCCAACAGCAAACAGGGGCCCCACCAAAGCTCAGACCTCTCTGTCCACCTTTGGGCTGGAATTCAGATCTGCCCCCAGTGGCACACGCCCTGTGGCAGGAGTGGGGCTGCTAGGGGCTCAAGCTGTAAACTCAATTTTAATAAAACACCCGAGTCTATGGGGCCACACATTCAAACCACCACAATGAATGCTGGCAACCAAGGCTCAGCAAACAGGTTGGTAACAAAGGAAGCGTGACAACCAGTACCACAGTCAGGGACAGGGCACAGGGTGGCCTGTGGAGGAAACCAGTGTCCTCTCCATCCCCTGCACTGCCCACCTTCCCTCACGATGGGCATTGAGGCTACTTCCTCCCCCAGACACTAGAGGGCGCTGCAGACCCCATGGCAAGGCTACCGATCAGATTTCTCAGTGACCTACACCTGCTTCTCCAAGCCTTGCTCCACATTTAAAGTCCCAATTGCAGCAGCTCTTCATTGGCAGAGCTGTGCCTTTGCCTGAACGCTTGGGCTCTGTGGTAGGTGGTCTACCTCCCATAAGAACCCACACAATAGAAATTCCCCAAACGGGGCTGGATAGATGGCTGAGAGGTTAAGGGACTTGCCTGTGAAGCCTAAGGACCGAGGCTCAATTTCCCAGAACCCAGGTAAGCCAGATGCACAAGGTGATGCACGCGTCTGGAGTTCTATTACAGTGGCTGGAGGCCCTGGAACGCCCATTATTTCTAGCTATCTATCTGCCTCTTTCTCTCTAAAATAAATAAATTAGAATATATATATATATATATATATAATTTAATTCCCCAAATGGGGCAGGAAGTTCAGCTGGTGGGCAGCCAGGCAAACTTCACAAATGCATGCTGCCTTCCCCCCTCAGGTCCTGTTCAAGTCTCTTTGATGAAGCGTTCCCAGGTCACCCATGCTGACACACTTCTCTGGACTCATATAACCATTAGTCGTTGGGTCAACTGTGACGCTAGAAATGACTACACTAATGACACCTTCTATCTACCACACTTCAACTTTCAAACAACTCTAGGTGTTACCTATATTTAAGGAGAACAAAAACAGTCCTTCGAAGCTTCCCCAAGTCACACAGAAGTGCCAGGTTGAAAACCCAGGTCTACCTGTTAGCCCTGTGTGACTCAATGAGCTCTTGCCACAGACTGCTATGTTAGTAAGTTCCAGCTTCGTGAGGGCCAGGGACTGAATCACTTCCTCCTCCCCCTGCCTCAAGTGCTGGGAATTGATACTCAGCAAGGCCTGAGGAGCAGTAGGCAAACATGTAACCTTGAGCTACGCTCACAGCCCCACATTCTTTTAGTACATCCTGGCAGCATCCAGTATACAGAAGGTGCGGTGGATTGGCCCAAAGTTATAAAACAGGAGCCAATTCTGGAAGCTTCCTTAACTCTCCCATGAAGTCTGAACCCTGAGTCATTCTGAGGTTGAATGGGCCTATTCAAGATCAACTGGGGAAGAAAATCATGACTCTGATACTTTCCTTTTACCAAACTCCTTTAACCTCACCTTTCCAGAGTCAAAACTGTCACCAAGAGGTTAGCATGGTCCACCATGTCCGGCTTCCAATGGGGGGTGGGGAATTAATGACTGCTCCAGGGCCTTCAGCCGCTGAACGAACTCCAGACGCATGGACCACCTTGTGCACCTTGAGTGGCTTCTGGGGAATCGAACCTGGGTCCTTTGCGTTCTTGCAGGCAAGCGCGTTAACCATCTAAGCCAGCCCTCCAGGGGCTTCGAACCCTGACTATTGCCCTATAACCTAGTGAGGGAAAAGGAGGGCAGGAATTCTAAAATTTACATTTTAGTGAGGGAAGTAAATGGTTATCAAATAAATGCTAATGTATGGCTCTGACGAGCCTGGAGAAGGAAATGCTATTATTAAAAGCAGGTTGACCTACTCTGGAAAGCTAGGGCAGCCTCTAGAGGGGCTGGAGTTAAAGAGAATGCAGAAGGGGAGGAGTTCGGTCCAGATGGGAATGGACGAGTCCTTGAGTGCATGGCCCGAGCAGCGGAGAGCCCAGGGGCCCCGGGGGAGGGCATCGCGTTGGCTGCCTGCAGCATCAGCGTCGGAGCGGAGCGGAGCGCGTCACGTGCCGGCCACGACGCGCCCGCAACTAGGCCTCGGAAATCCCACCTGGGCCGTGACGTCGCCCCGGGCGCAGCTCGGAAACAGCCGGCCCCGCCCCGGTCTCCCAGCAGCCCGTGCGGCCGCCCACCCCCGCGGGGCCACGGGCGGCGCGGGCCCTCCCGGGCGCTCTAGCAGTTTCCGTGCCGCTGACGCACGCCTGCGCGCACTGCCCGGCCCGGCGCGCCCTACGCAGCAGCCGCCGCCGCCGCCGCCAGCTCCGCGGCCCGGGCCAGGCGGTTCCCCGCGGGGGGCAGGGGCGGGACTCCCGGCCGTGGAGGTGCGCACCCTCCCCCACCCCGGAGCCCGGGCAGGTTGGGGACCCGGTCAGTCTCCTGCTGGAGTCGCCGGGTTCTGATTGGGCTCCCCCGGCCCTGCGCCCAGTGATACAGCCTGCGCACCGGCCTGCAGGGGCAGATAAAGCCGCGCCAGGAGCCTTAGTCACCGGCTGCAGGCTCGGTCCCGTGGGCGCTCCCCACCTCCCCGCCCCGGGTTCCACCTCCGAGCGTCCCAAGGCATCGGCTGTGCTCTTCCCTCCCCGCCCCCCGACTGCCTGACGCCCCTTCTCTCCTGCAGCCCGGGACGAGGCCCGCCTGACGCCTGACCAGTTGCCATGGCATCCTACTACGAGATTCTCGACGTGCCGCGGAGTGCGTCGGCTGATGACATCAAGAAGGCGTAAGTGCCTCGGTTGTGCATCAGGAAACCTGGCACCGCACCCCCTCCCCCCTTCCGCGCTGTGGGGCTTCCCGAGGGATGCCTGGGGGGGGGGGATCAAGGAGACCCCAGCCCTCCCGGCAGAGTCCAAAGAGGAAAGAGGTGCTGCGAGCCACACTATGGGTCCTTCTGCAGGGCCACTCCAGTCCCTTCCCTCCACGCCCCTAACCCTCAGCTTCTAGACTGGGGGCTTTCCTTGCCCGCAGTGCGAAGATGCCCAGGCGCGATGGGAAAGGCGGCGGCCGTCTCCGCGTCCTCTGTAGCCCTGTCCACTGAGCCCTACGAAGGACTTAGGGTGGAGTATTCTCCTCCTCTGCTTATAGCCCTGGCTTAGAGCGAACTTGCTAAAATTTACCATGGCTGTAGTCCGGCTGTTCTGGGATCCCAGCAGCGAAAGGGTGCTCATGGGCTAAGGAAGAATGTGTGATTCAGCTGCCTGATGGTAAGATCCTGCATTTGTCCCCTGACCCACCCTCTGCTCACTTCCTATAGGTACCGAAAAAAGGCTCTGCAGTGGCACCCCGACAAGAACCCAGATAATAAAGAGTTTGCTGAGAAGAAATTTAAGGAAGTGGCAGAGGCCTATGAAGTACTGTCTGACAGTAAGACCTGGGGTCAGGCAGGGTCCAACACATCTTATTTCATGCCCATCCCTCTCTTTCTCAAAGCCAAGCTTCCACCACCCTAGTCTCCTCTGTGTGTGTGTTTTAACAACTTGGCATTTAAATGCCTCCTGTCGCTCAGGGTTTGGAGAGCAGCAGGGGCCTAACCAGGGAAAGGCCAAAGGGCATAGGAAAGGTTGCCAGTGTATCCTGCACCTCTATGTCAGGCCTCTGTAACTCATGGGTCCTCATAGCCATACTGCCAGGCTGGCTTTATTACCTACACATTTTGCAGGCTCGGGAAACTGAGGCCGAGAGAAGTGAAATCATTTGCTCACAGTCTTATGGAGCTAGAATATGAGTCTCTATCTGTCTGTCTTTTTTTGTTTGTTTTGTTTTGTTTTTTGAGGTAGGGTTTCGCTCTAGCCTTGGCTGACCTAGGATTCATCATGTAGTCTCAGGATGGCCTTGAACTCACAGCGATCCTCCTACCTTTGCCTCCTGAGTGCTGGGATTAAAGGCATGTGCTACCATGCCTGGCTGAATGTGGTTTTTTAAAAATATTTTTTTTATTGATTGATAAGAGAGAAAGAGACAGACAGAAAAAGAGAATGGGCACACCAGGACCTCTAGCCACTGCATATGAACTCCAGAAACATTTGCCCCCTTGTGCATCTGGCTTATGTGGGTCCTGGGGAAGCGAACCTGGGTCCTTAGGCTTCGCATGCAAACGCCTTAACTGCTGAGCCATTTCCCCAGTCTCCTTGTTTTGATTTTTTAACCCAGGATCTTGTACATGCCAGGCAAGTGCTCTGTTGGAGAGCTCCATCTTCTGCAGCCCCAGGTCATTCATTTATTCATTCATTCAAAGTATTCCATCTGTAATCCTAGTACTCAGGAGGTGAGGAGTTCAAAGACAGTGTAGGCTATGTATAGCAAGATCTTGTCTCAAACAACAAGCAAGTAAACCTCAAAACAACAAACAGAACCCTCCAGCAAACAAACAGCCACCCCAGAAAGTATCTGCTGCGTAAGGATGGTGCCAGGCGTTGACCGGGTATTGGGGAAACAGTAGAGGACAAGAAGGCCTTGTTCTCCATCCTCAGAGCTTATCACACTCTAGGTGGAAAAGACAGACACCAGCCAGGTCAAGCACAGGCAGGTTATGGGCATGAAGAGCATTCCAAGGAAGAGTAGCATGGTGGTGTAATAGGGAATAGTGGCACCTGCTTGTGTTGTGGTCACAGCGGGTCTCTGAGGAAGTGGCGTCATTAAGCCAGCTCCTGCCTACTTGACATTTATTTGCTTGTTGAGTTGTGTAGAACTGAGGATCAAATGTCGGGTCTGGCCCATGATAGGGAAATGCTCTCCCCCTGAGTTACACCGCTATCCCCTAGCTGACATTTATTGAACATTTACTGTGTGTCAGTTGGTGTAGATTATCCCGTTTAATCCTCACAACAGCCCTAAGAAGTAGATGCTTTTAGTGTGCTCATTTTCTAAATATTTGTTATTTTTATTTATTTATTTATTTGAGAGAAAGAGGCAGATACATAGAGAGAGAAGAGAATGAGCACGCTGGGGCCTCCAGCTGCTGTAAACGAACTCCAGACACGTGTGCTTCCTTGTGCATCTGGCTTACATGGGTCCTGGGGAATCGAACCTGCTTTATAGGCAAGCGCCTTAACCCCTAAGCCATCTCTCCATTCCTAGTGTACCCATTTTACTGATGAGAAGGAGCCAGTTGTGTCAGAGGCTGAGCTGCTGCTAAAACCCATTTCCTTTGGATACCCTGCTGCCCCCAAGTGTCAGTCTCTGGGAAGTCCTCTGTGTCTTAGCCTATTGTATGTGGGTAGTCCATTATCCCAGAGGGAATGGAAATGATGGGGTCTCTTTGTTTTCCAGAGCACAAGCGAGAGATCTATGACCGCTATGGCCGGGAAGGGCTGACTGGGGCAGGTAGGTGGAACTGTGGGGTGCTGGGATGGAAGTGGATCACGGAGGACAGGCAGGCAGATTCTTGGAGTACAGACTCTCTCCTGGCCACATTTTATGTGGGGTCCTCTAATTCAGGGCCAGGAGTCACCCTAAGTCACCCACCCTCTCCTTCAGGAACTGGTCCCTCTCGGGCAGAAAGCGGTGGCGTGGGGCCTGGCTTCACCTTCTCCTTCCGCAGCCCTGAGGAAGTCTTCCGGGAGTTCTTCGGGAGTGGAGATCCCTTTGCAGAGCTGTTTGGTGAGTGGACTCAGAAGAACGGCTCGCTTCCCTTCCCTTGGGCCTCCCTGTCCTCTGTACACTGGGAAGCACTTAGGCAGGAGGCCAGGAGGGAAGTGGAATTCCACAGGCAGATTTTCGTGTTGGGGGTGAGTTCAGGGAGAGCTGGGACAGAACCTCACACATGACAGAACCCACGTGACCCAGTAGTGACACTTCACAGACTGGCCTTATTGAATGACAACAAGAACACTTTGTTAGGCCGTCACAACAGGCACCATGGGAGCAAGACCCAAAGCATCATGTGACAGCTGTGGTAGTGTTACACCTAACAACAGACACCAGTTCTTGGGATGGTTAATATGTGCAAGGATTTTGTATCCCCTAATTCTCTTAGGAACTCCTGAGCAGATGAGAAAACTGAGGCACACTCAGTTGCTTAGATTCACACAGCGAATGGCTGAGCTGGGTGGTGGGATGTTTGTGTGGTAGAACACTTGCCTAGCACATGTAAGGCTCCAGGTTTAGTCACCAGCACTGCAGAAACAAAAACAAAAAGAACTATGGTGGTGAGAAGATTCTGGTCGCCCTCCCCCCCACCCCAGGTATGGTGGCATATGCCTGTAGTCCCAGCACTTAGGAGGTGGATGCAAGAGGATTAGGATTTCACGGTCAAACTCAGCTACATAGTGCGTTCGAGGCCAGCCTGGTCTACTTGAGACTCTGTCTCAGAAGAGTTAAAAAAAAAAAAAAAAAGACACTGGAAGACGGCTCAGTGGCCAAATCACTTGTCATGCAACCCCGAGGACCTGAGTAAAAGCCAGAAGCTGTGACAGGCTTCCATAGTTCAAGTTGTGGAGAGAAAGGAGATGGAGACAGGAGAGTTTTCTGGAAGCTCACAAACAGAGCAGTGAACAATAAGGAGAGACCCTGCCTCAAGAGAGGTAGAAGGCCAGGACCAACCCAAAAGTTGTCCTTTTTGTACATGTGCATGCATGTACACACAACAAAACTTTTGTTTGTTGTTGTTTTTGTTGTTGTTTTTCAAGATAGGGTCACTCTAGCTCAGGCTGACCTGGAATTCACTATGGAGTCTCAGGGTGGCCTCAGACTCACAACGATCCTCCTACCTCTGCCTCCCGAGTGCCAGGATTAAAGGTGTGTGCCACCACTCTTGGAAAAACTTTTTAAAAAAAAAACCTTAAAAATTATAATTTTGTACAGTAGCCCAATCAAAAACAGAAAGAGGAGGACTGGAGAAATGGCTCAGTGGTTAAGGCACTGTCCTGTAAAACCTAAGGACTGGGGTTCAATTCCCCAGTACCCATGTTAAAGCCAGATGCACAAAATGGCGCATGCATCTGGAGTTGGTTCGCAGTGGCAAGAGGCCCTGGAGCTCCCATTCTCTTTCTCTATCTGCCTCTTTCTGCCTCATTAAAAAAAAAAAAAAAAAAAATCAGAAATGTACCCAGTTGCTTAGCCGCTTACATTTCTAGATTTAAAATTGAGGGGCACACACTTTTTTGAAGGAAATCTCTTCATCATGATTAATTAATCTTTACTTCTTGCAGAAGAATTGGGCCCCTTCTCGGAGCTTCAGAACCGGGGCTCCCGGCACACGGGTCCCTTCTTTTCCTTCTCTTCCTCCTTCCCTGGGCATTCTGGTAAGCACTTCCCTGACCTTTCCTTTTTGCAAATTCTTGAGTCCTGTGACTTTGATGTCAGCGTCTCATCTTTCCTAGCCTGGGCAGGTCTGAGGGAGGCCTCTGAGGCTCCTAGCCTTCGGTAACGGCAGCAGGTAGCCACAGCCTCCCTCTCATAGCTTCCTCTCCACCTTTGTTTCACTGCCAGATTTCTCCTCCTCATCTTTCTCCTTCAGCCCTGGGGCTGGTGCTTTCCGCTCTGTCTCTACATCTACCACTTTCGTCCAAGGACGCCGCATCACAACACGCAGGTGAGTGCTCCTTCCGGGGCGTACAGAGAGAGGGGGCTGTTTGCAGGGCTCAGCACCTGGACCCGTCTCTGGCTGCTGACTGAACTGGATTGTCTCCCACAGAATCATGGAGAACGGACAGGAGCGGGTGGAAGTGGAGGAGGACGGGCAGCTGAAGTCAGTCTCAATCAATGGTGAGCTATGGCTCCACCACCCAGCTCCTTTCAGGAGGCCCAGCCCCCATGCCCTCTCCTGAGCTCCCCTGGAGATGGGCCTCGGGGCAGCAGAGGAGACTCAGAGGCCCAGCTAATCACTGCCATCACTAGCAGGGTGACTGATACTTGCAAGGCATGTCATTTATTTAATTTTAATTTTAATTTATTTATTTGAAAGTGACAGAGAGAGAGAGAGAGAATGGGTGTGCCAGGGCCTCCAGCCACCGCAAACGAACTCCAGATGCGTGCACCCCCTTGTGCATCTGGCTAATGTGGGTCCTGGGGAATTGAGCCTCGAACCGGGGTCCTTAGGCTTCACAGGCAAGCGCTTAACCACTAAGCCATCTCTCTAGCCCAAGGCATGTCATTTCTGTGTGTGCTTATGTGTAGTGCTTGGGATTGAGTTTAGGATTTTACACATACTATTCAAGCACTCTACCTTTCAGCCACATTCTGAGACTGCACATCTCTCTTCTTAAAGCACACACACACACATACAGGATCTCCTGTGGGTTTTTATTTGTTTATTTTATTTATTTATTTATTTTGGTTTTTCGAGGTAGGGTCTCAGTCTAGTCCAGACTGACCTGGAACTCACTATGTATTGTCAGGGTGGCCTGGAACTCACTGTGATCCTCCTACTTATGCCTCCCGAGGGCTGGGATTAAAGGTGTGCGCCATCATGCCCAGCTTTCTCCTGTGTTCTTACTGCAGCAGGGGAGTAAGCAAGGCAGGTAGTACTTGCCAGTTATTATTTGAGGAGCTGGAATCACAGCTTGATTAAGTGGCCCTCACTTCCAAGTAGCTTCTGGCTGCAGACTCTCTGGTACCACCCACAGTAAAGTGAGCCAGAGTCAACCCAGGACAGAGGATCCCTGCAGCAGAGTTCTTCCCGTGGAACCATCCCTCCAGCATTGTCGCCTCCTGTGACTGACTCCTTGCCTGCTGGTGTTCAGCACTGTGCCCCGTACTTTATGTGCCTTATTGTATGGGACCACTGAGCTTTGTGTATGTAGGAACTGTCACCATTCACATGTCCTAGACCAGGAAAGGGAGGCGTGGGAGGGTTGAGTACTATGCTCAAGTAGAGAGAACTGCTACCTGGGCAACTAAGCGCCTCCTGTAACCATTATGTTAGGAGCCTAATATATGTGCCACTTCCAGAGAGAGGCTATAAGTGCTCAGGGTCACTGCAATGTGACATTGGCCCAGTAGGGTGCCCTGGCGCTTGGGTCTGGGACCTCATGGTGGTCATGACTCTTACAGGGGTCCCAGACGACCTGGCATTGGGCTTGGAGTTGAGCCGTCGTGAACAGCAGCCTCCAGTCCCCTCCAGGTTGGGGGGCACGCAGGCCCGGCAGACCCCCGTCCCCCGTCGCTCTGACAGTGACCTCTCCGACGATGAAGACCTGCAGCTCGCCATGGCCTACAGCCTGTCGGAGATGGAAGCAGCTGGGCAGAAGCCAGCAGGTGGGCGCGAGGCACAGCAACGAAGGCAGGGGCGGCCCAAGGCCCAGCACCAAGATCCTGACGTGGGGGGCACCCATAAGGGAGCAAGAAGCGAGGCAGCCACATCCAGCCCAACCACAGAGGAGAAGGCCTCTCGCTGCCTCATCCTTTGAACACCAGGCCCAGCGTGACCTGATTCAGGCCCCAGCCTGGGGTCTGGCTCACTGTCATCAATTCAGGGTGGAATGTGGCCCAGGTTCCTGGAGCCTGAGCTCTCTATCCCTCCATAAGTTTTCCTCCTGGCCTTACCCCCCTCCAGTGTAAACCTGGGGTTTGCTGTGCTCAGCCTGGAGCTGATAGGTCCCTGGGTGAAGACCTGGGTGGGTGGTGTCTGGGCAGTGGAAGGGCCTGAGGAGCCTGGAGGCATGGGGCATTGCTGAGGGGCATTAGTGGTTTGGGGTGGGCCTTTTGTGCCCAGTTTCTGTGCCACCTGTGTTGCTGATGCTGTCAAGGAAGGAGGACCTGGTCTGGCGTGCTCTGAGCCCAAGTTGGCAGCTCCCCTGGGGAGCAGTGCAGGCTGAGTGGAGTCTCCGCTCTCCTTGTCCAGCTGCAGACCTCTGGCTTCTGTGCAGAGCTGAGCTTTCACCATCTCTGTGCTTCCCTTCTGGTACTGCCCTCCTTCCTCCTGCTCTGCTCTCTGCGCCTCCTTGCGGGCCACATCGTTTGCTTTCATGGCTGCCTGCCTTTCCTTCCCCGAGAAGCCCCAGTGTGCCCTGGAAGATGCCATGAGGTGGGTGGGGGGGAAACTCTCAGCTGTCCAGTCAGAATTGGAGTCCACTTCTCCTTTCCTCCTCTCTGAGTAGAGTTAAGGCTGGTTGTCCCTAGAGTGGTGGGACAGGGCCAGGGTTCCCCAGGGGAAGGTCTGGACAGGACTCTTGCCTGTACTACTCGCCCGTCAGGGTTCATTTGGAGATCAGCCCCAGAGCCAGCCCAGGTTTGCATGCTCAGCTCCATTCTCCATCAGCTTGCTGCTGACCCTCTCTCCTGTCGCCCACCCCTGCTCTCTCCCCAGATGTGTTCTGAGCTGGATATCCTGGATCCAGAGTTGCTGCAGCTCCAGCAGGACAGCGCCCTCCCCCCATGTGCTGGGAGGGAATACACCACTCCTCTTCCTCACCCATGCTGAGTGTAGAGCTGGGGCCTGGGTGGTGGGTGGAGGCATCAGTAGTCTAAGCCTCTGAACGGTCTGCCCTGGGTGTTTGTGGCTGTCTCTTGGGGACTACAAGTCCCAGACTGCAAGCCATCATGGCCTCATTTCTGATCTTGCCCCAGGGGAAGTGGCGCTTGGTTACAAAACTGTGCTTCTTGGGATCTGTAGTTCCAACCTAGGCCTGCCCATCACTGTGGATAGGGAGATCTTGTCTTTTTGGTGACTTGTCCCTGGCAGGGGTGCTGAGAATTGTGGATGAAGGGGAGTAAGACCAGAGCCTCGGTTCCCCTGACACCTCTTGTCAGGCCCAGATTGTAGCAGGTCACCCGAGTCCTATAGCCCCTAACAGGTCATTTCCCTGTGGGCCGCCTGGGTTCTGACAAGCCAGTGGAGCAGTGGATTGAGTAGGCTGACCCAAGTCCCAGAAGGCTGATGGCTGTGGGCTGGCAGAACTTGGGAGGGAGGGCTGCCCTGGCTGGAGTGTGTGTGGCTGGGATTGGCACGTGATGGGAGTGCCAGGCATGCTGCTGCATGAATGGCTTTCTTTGGCCTCTGACCCTGCTGCCCATTCTTTCTCACTGTCATCCTCGAGCCGCCTCTCCTTCTCCCTGCCTGGGGAGCCCAAGGCCAGGGAGGGGACTGGTGTAGCAGGCTGCTGCCAGCCCCTGTAGCATTGAGCCTCAGAGACCTATCAAAGCCAGCTGAGCCGAGCCCAGATCAAGAGGGAAACTGGAAGTCAATAAAGCTGTTGTGAGAGCTCGGTGCCCCACGTTCCTCCTTTGGGCGACACCTCAGGCTTCGCACTTCCTCCATCCGTAAGGAGACCTGCTTCCCACCACTGTACTCGGCAGAGCACAGCTAGAAGCTGACGTGATTGAAAGCATGGACGATCACAGAAAGCTTTAACACTACCCCAGAGTCCCTAGACCAAGTCCCTCACAGACCTTCATGACTCATAGCCACTGGGATGAGGCAGGGACACACACAGTAGCACCAGTCCACCCGACCTAGAGACTGAGGAGCCAGGTCCCCTCCCCTGTTGTCTCCAGCCACAGGACCGGCACCTTTGTGTTACCTTACAGGGATGTGTGGCCTCTGCTTCCCTGCTCCAGACCCACTGTTAGCTTTCAGAATATATTTTCATTTTATTTTTCAAAGTAGAGTAGCAGCCTGCTCCGAAAGGAATTTCAGGCTTCTATCCTGAGAGAATGCTGAGGTTTGCAAAATGGTCACCCACGTCTAGCCTTTGAGATGTGAAATGTATTGGCTGGGCCTGGGCTGAGGACAGCCCGGTAGGGGCCTTTTCTTCCCGCTGACACACGCGGTGGTCTACCTGACTCTCCTCTCCCCCCGTTTGAACCTCAGTATGGGCAAATGACCCCAGGCACAAGGCTCATCTCTCCCCAATTCTGTGTCCATTCCTGTCCAAGGACTCCATAGATGAGGACTCCTGGGAGGAGAAAGGCTGGGATCACCCTGAAGGAGGAGAGTGTTGGGAGCTGGGATGAGATGACAGGAAGTGCCCCTCCCTAACAGGCACCCCACAGCCCTGACCTCACTCCTGCATGAAGCTGCAGGACACAAGGCCTTGCTGCCCAGCTTCATTCAAATCCCGGTCCCACCACTTTGAAGTCGTATAGTCCGAGCCAGGATGGTGGTGCAGTCTCCTTTGCAAGTCACTGCATGTGGTTTTATGAAGAGAAAACAAACCGACACATACAAGGCACTCTGGAGCCACCTAGAAGCCGTGCGTGTGCTACTAGAACGGCCTCCAGAGCGCGGCACTGCTGCTCAAGCCGGACGGACCTCTGCAGCTCGTGGCGATGCCCTGGGCCAGCGCCGACCCAGGCAGCGGCTGGGGTGTGGAAGCAGAGCAGACAACTGTAGGCTTAGGGTTGCAGCTGCGCAGACGACGCTAACTTTATTCACATTGATACAAAAGTAGATTTTTCTAGAAATGCTCTCTCGTGCTAGAGGGAAAGAGGTGGAGCGGCACATGGCGGGAGGAGGCCTGGGGGGCGCGGAGGGCAGCGCGCCAGCGTGTGGGTCAAGGTGGAGCGGCACATGGCGGGAGGAGGCCTGGGGGGCGCGGAGGGCAGCGCGCCAGCGTGTGGGTCAAGGTGGCAGGTCGGCGGCAGGGTTGGGAGAGCTGGGGTCCCCTACCCTGCCCCGTCTATGCTGCGTACAGGCTGGGAGCATCCAGAGCCAGGGGACAGAGAGCCCGGGGACTCAGGCCAGAGGAAGCTCGGGCACACCTGCTGCTCGTTCTGCTGCTCCTGGACACTGCCAGCCGCCCACGGGCTGTCCCGGCTGTGGCATGTGTGACAGGCCTGCTCCATCTCCTCCCCCCCCCCCACTTCCTTCCACACTGCACCGGGAAGGGCTGGCTTGCCCAAGAGGGGCCAAGGTGGAGGGTGGGTGGGGGCTGAGAGAGATGCTCACACAGGCAGAGGGAGCCGAGGCTGAGCTGCCCACCGAGGGGCCTAGGGGCGTCTCACTGGGGCAGGGCCTTGAGGATGGCATTCACCTCCTCTGCCACAGCTGTCAACGCAAATTCAAACTGGTCCTGCACAAGGGCAGTGGCAGCAGGGTTAGGGGAGGCTGGCCTCTGCTGCCCCAGGAGACCTTGTAGGAGTAGGGGGTGCTGGGAAGCTGGAAGGAGGGGAGTCCCCCCTGGGAGAGCTGGGAGAAGGCTGTTCTTGGTTTTCCCTGGAGGTGACCAAGAACTGGGTGCGTGGGAAGAGAGGCAGCTACGGCTAGGCAAGTAGGTCCAGTTACCTTAGAGCGGACGAGGCCAGGCCGCTGGTCACGGACATGCTCCAGGGTGGCCGCGATGTCGATTTCTTTCACGCCTGGAGATGGAGTGAGGCAGGGTTTGCTCAGAGGTCCCCAGGGGAGGGCAGACCTGGAAAGTCTGGTACCCTGGGTCGGGTGGCTCAGAGGATCGGCCAAGCACGGAGGTGTTAACAGCTCGCTTTCCAAAGAGCTCCCAAGGGTGCTGGGTACAGAGGAGGCACGAGGGCCTGGGCTGCAGGCTCAGCCCTTACCTTTGGCCATGCGGTTCAGTACCATGTCAATGAGGATGTAGGTGCCTGTCCTCCCTGCGCCGTCACTGAAACAGGAGTTGGTGACAGGCTCAGTGCTGACCAGGTAAGAGGGGAGTGGCACAGAGGCTGGGGTGGGGACAACATTGGCTGATCCATTAAGGTTGGTCTCAGAAGGCACGAGTGAGCGTGAATAAGAGGAAAGGGCCTTGAGGGGCAGACCTGTGAGATCTGGCATGTCCCCGGGAAAGGACAGCTGAGTGTGCCTGAGATTTGTGCACAGGTAGTGGGCCCAGAAAGGGTTGGGAATCAGGAAGGTCCCAGGCCAGGGCCTCTGATCTGGGGGGCTGCCTCGACACCTCGGGTCCCCACCCACCTGCAGTGCACGATGATGGGGCAGGAACGGCCGCGGTAGCACTTGTTCACTTTCCTGCAACGAGAAGTGGGTGTGAGGGCCAGGGGCCCGCCAGCGGAGGGGAGGAAGAGCCGATCACACAGCCTTTCTTCCTTTCCCTCTATGAGGCTGGGGGGGGGGGGAGTGTGGGGGTAAGGGGGAGAAAGGAGTCAGAGCTGGGGACAAAGGGCCAGATCTGGCGTGGATGGCCCTGTGCTTGCTTAGTCACTTAGAAGCTACGTGCCCAAGCCATGCACCTGGCATAATTGAGTTCATCTCTTAGGAGTGTTAGTTCTCTCAGGTGTAGAGTGGGAGGAAGATGAGGGTAACCCTCTCTTGAGGGTTCTAATGTCGTGGCATGAGAGAACCTATGTATGTACAGAACTAGTCTTGCATACAGTAAATAACAATGCAGAATAATAAGGTCCCAAGGTGAGAGAGGGGCAGGCTTTCTGGTGACTGCCAGGGAACCACTCCGATATGCTCCACGGTTGTCCAGGCTATTTCTCTTCCCACTGGCTCCCTGTAGTCCACACGAGCCCTGATGCCCTGATGCCCCAGGCACAGCACTCCTCTGGCCAGAGGAGGACAAACCCCCCACTCTGGACTTGGTTGTCTAGCTCCCTGGATCGGCTTCACTCGGCCCAGGCATTCTAGACTTGGGGTCCACTTGGACTTCAGACCTGTCTCTGCTGTCCCTGTCCACAGGTTGGCAAGACGCAGGAGGGACAGTCTGTGCCTATTTAACCTTCCATTGTCCCTTAAAACCTCCCTGCTTTGACGCTCAGCTGCACACTCCTAGTAGCCCCAGGACTAGGGGACTTTAGGGGTCAGATTGGCTTGGAGAAGCTTGGGACGTAGTGGTCTTTCAGCTAAGGAGCTCGTGGCTTTCCTGCACACTGGCGGGTGCACTGAGGGCTGGGTTGGACATGGTCCTTACAGCGGTCTGTAGCTGCTTAGAATGACAATGATAACCCTTCTGCAGAGTCAGCTGAGTCCTTGCCATGCACCAGGCACTTAACTAGATTTTTTTGTTTTTCTTTTTCGAGGTCCCTTGCTCTAGCCCAGGCTGACCTGGAATTCACTATGTAGTCTCAGCATGGCCTTGAACTCACAGCAATCCTCCTACCTCTGCCTCCCAAGTCCTGGGATTAAAGGTGTGCACCACCACGCCCGGCTTTTAATTAGACTTTATGTCCTTTTTATTCTTGTATCTTAGAACTGTCAGCACGCTCATTTCACAGGGAAGGGCTCAGGGGTTTGTGCTAGGCACTTGCTGGGGGCTCTTTTACTAATCTGCTTTCCCGCTGGTGGCCACCAAAATGCATGTAATAAGGACCATTAGCTTGTTTTAGATGCCATATGCCAAATGTATTTATATAATTCTGGCCCAAGTCACAGGAACATCTTAGCTTATCTGTGTGGCCTTAAAACAGATCTGTGCAATGGCTCTATCAGGACCTTTACTAATTTTAGGGCAGAGCATGGGTCAAATCCAAAACCTTTTATATGCTTTATCACTGAGCCACACCTCTGGGCCACTCCTTTATTTCTAATAACTTTATATTTTTTAAACATTTTATTTATTTATTTGCAAGGAGAGAGAGAGGGAGGGAGAGAAAGAATGGGTATGCCAGGGCTTCTAGCCACTGCAAACGAACTCCAGATACATGCACCACTTTGTGTATCTGGCTTTACACAGGTACTGGGGAATAAAACCTGGGTTATTGGGCATTGCAGGCAAATACCTTAACCTCTGAGCCGTCTTTCCAGCCCACAATTTTATCTTTTTAAAAACGATTATTTATTTGAAAGGGGGGAGAGAGAATGGGTGCACTGGGCCTCTTGCCATTGCAAATGAACTCCAGATGCATGTGCCACTTTGTGCTTCTGGCTTTATGTGGCCAATGGGGAACTGAACCCAGGCTGGCAGGCTGTGCAAGCAAGCACCTTACCTGCTGAGCTATCTCTCCAGCCTAATTTTTTTTTCTTTTCTTTTTCAAGGTAGGGTCTTACTCTACCCCCAGGCTGACCTGGAACTCACTATGTAGTCCAAGGCTAGTCTTGAACTCACAGTGATCCTCCTACCTCTGCCTCTCCAGTGCTGGGATTAAAGGCATGCTCCACAATGCCTAGTTCTAGCCCAAATTTTATTTATTTTTATGTAGTAATAAGGATTGAACCCAGGGCCTTGTGTATACTTAGCAAGTGCTGTACCACTGAGCTACATTCCCTGCTCCCCCTTACTTCCCCTCCCCCCCGAAGTAGGGTTTCACTGTAGCTCAGGCTGACCTAGAATTCACTATGTAGTCTCAGGGTGGCCTCAAACTCATGGCAATCCTCCTACCTCTGCCTCCCGAGTGCTGGGATTAAAGGCGTGCGCCACCACGCGTGGCCCCCTTACATTTTTTCAGACACGTTCTTACTACGTTGCTCAGACTTGAACTTGCCATCCTCCTGCCATAGCCTCCTGAATATCTGGGTTGCAGGAGTGTGCCACCATGCCCTGCTAGGATTTTTAAGATGTGGAAGAAAAAGAACAGTTCCAATACCCTGATGCTGTTTTCAAGACATGTCTCAAAGTGTATAGACACTAGCCAGAAACGACTGTCCTGGGATTCAGAAACTCCCCAGGTCCCCACCAGCAGCTCTGCCAGGCACCGGAGACCCGAGCTAACCCAGCAGGGGAAGAGGAACGGAAGCCTGCAGTGGGGTGGCCAGTGGCTCTGGGGGTGCTTTTCCCAGCCTCCTGTGCGTGGGGAGACACGCGAGGCTGCATACATGGCCTCGCCTTGGGTTCAATGCCACGGCAGGCTAACTTCCTCAGTTACTTTCTGTCCCAGCCCCTCCCCTGTTCACGGACTCCTCTGACAGCCTCTGTCCCTTCCTGTGCCCCTGCCCCAGCCCTCCCAGCAGCCTTCAGGCTGTGTCCTGTCTGTCCTGTCCATGCAGCTGCCACACCTGCCAATGACCACTTTTGTGACTATGCAACTGGGATGAGAATACTAGCTGCAGATCACAAAAATGATGCTGGCAGCTGTGAGGGAAGGAGGGAGAGAGGAGAAATGGAGACAGCGAGGCAGAAAGAGAGAGAGATGGAGGAGTGAAGAGGAAAAGGAAGAAAGGAAAAGAGTGAAAGAGAAATAAAAATGGAAGCGAAGAGACAAGGAGAGGGATGAAGAAGGAAGCTGGGAGGGAATGAGTGAGGCAGAGAAAAAACCAAAACAGCTGGGGGAGGGAGGGTTAGAGCAGGGCAGGAGATAAGAGGGATGGAACAGGGCTGGCAGACGGAGGAGAGTTAGAGAGAAGCCCCCTCTCCTGGAAAGCCATCAAAGAAGCCGGATGCAGCGAGGTGCAGGGAGACAAACAGGGCGTGAGAGGGAGACCCCATAAAGACGTGAGGCTTGGACTGGGGCATTGCATAGCCAGAGCGTCGATCTTGGTTTGGGGCTGAGAGACTGGCGGGGAGGGGCGGCCAGAGGTCAAGGGCGAGGCTCCAGGTCAGACCCGGCGCCCAGGAGGAGCTGGTGAACTGCTCTGGGCTAAGGCCCCTGGGTGGAAGGAGTCTCCCTGGGGTCAGTCCAGCGCTGGTTCCAGCTGCGTACTCACCTGCGGAAGTCCAGCAGCGGCCGGGTGGAGGCCGGGGTGCCCTCTGCCGGCCAGCTGAGGAAGTGGAACTGCGTGAGCGTGCGCGTCTCCTGGGTCTGCACGTTTTTCAGGTAGAAGCTTCGTACCAGGAAGTCCTCGCACCAGATGTGCTCGGACACCAGGTTCACCTGCCCGGGATGCCACTGGCTTGAGCACAGCCAAGCGCTCCAGTACCGCGTCTGCGCACATGCTCCTTGCAGCCTCCTCTACTCGGCACCCTCCCGCTTCCCAGACGATTCAAACCCTAAATCCTGCAGGAGATGTGCAAACCCCTCCACCCAACTGTCCCAGCAGTCTCACTCTGCCTGCCCTTGTCATTTTATAGCCCAGGACAACTGGTAGCGTTCCCACCCCGACCTAACTACTACAAATGAGTTAGTTAGTTAGTTAGTTAATTTGTTTGAGGTAGGATCTCACTCTATAGTCTGTTGCTTAATCCAAAAGAGTAACGAAATTCCCTAATACTACCGTTTTCTTTATCAATGACAAAGACCAATAAAATACTTAAAAAAAAAAAAAAGAGCATTCAGACTATCTGGTATTAGGAAACTTCTGCTCCCAAGGTGTTTTGTCTCCTGGGGGACGTTCCACTTGTCCTTCTCCTGCCTTGCTTCTGCCCATCTCCTCCCTATCTTCTCTCCTAATGAGGTTTATTTTATTTATTTATTTTTATTTTTATTTTTTTTGGTATTTTGGTATTTTGAGGTAGGGTCTCACTCTAGCTCAGGCTGACCTGGAATTCACTCTGTAGTCTCAGGGTGGCCTCGAACTCTCGGCGATCCTCCTACCTCTGCCTCCCGAGTGCTGGGATTAAAGGCGTGCGCCACCACGCCCGGCGAGGTTTATTTTTTATTTCACATAAGCAACCTAATGTGACTAGTAGCATCTCTCACTTTGCTTTGACCACTAGGAAACTCTTAGCTGTGTTAGACTGGAGGCAAGTGTTAATCTCCATCTTTGGTTATATTTATTTTCCCTGCCTCATATACTCACAGTTCTTAGCTTTATCATAAGTCCCTATAAATGCTTTTTAATTCTAGACAGGCATACATGTATGCATGGGAACATCTATAATACATATACATTCATAGATGAATAGACCACCGCTCCACCTTCCCCACTCCCGTTGTCCCCTAGCTCTGGGGCCCTGCTGACCTCATATACATGATAGAGGGAGGAACCCTCATCTGGCCAGTAGCGGTCACACTGCTTGACGCCATCCTCCACCAGTGGGGTCAGCATAACGATGACAGTGCAACCACTCTCCCACACCATCTAAGGACAGAGACCAGGCAAGCTGCCCTCCAGCCTCTCTGGCTGGTACAGGCTGACCACAAGGGCCTCTGCTCCCTACACAAGCCTCCTCCAAGAGCTCACCTGCCAGAAGTCTGCAATGGTATGGGACAGTGGTCCCTGAGTGGCTATGTAGGCTGGCATCCGAGGGTCATGCTCGATCTGGGGGCAAGGAGGGTAGGTCATGAGCTGCGATGGGAAACGGCACCATGGAGAGGCTCGGTCAGGAGTAGGCCAGGGTCTGGGGAAGGCTGAGAAACTCATGCTTCCACAACAGGATACAGACCCACAATTTCAGGGCCTCGGCTGGGCTGAGAGGTGACTACAGGGAATGAAGAGGAAGGAGCCGGGCAGATGGGGCAGGGCAGGGGCTGGGATCAGAGCCACTCACGATAGGGCTGGCATTGATGTAATCACTCCGAGAAGGACTGCTCTCCATCTTCAGCTTGATGCGGGCATGGTCATCTGCACGTTACGGGCACTTGGGTCATCAGAGTCACCTGCCACTCAGCCTGAGCCAGAAGCCCAGCCCCTTCCCCAGAGCCTTGTCAGAGCTCCCATCAGCCAGGGCGGGAGGCAAACTGGCCAGCAGGTGACTTACAGGGAAGGAAGTCGGGATGGCGGTTCTTCTTTGCGTTGCCCTCATCCTGCGCAGTGGCGCAGGTGTTTGGTTCTGCTTGGTAGGCGCATAGGGCCTGCCACTCCTTGGCCAGGCGGTCCCGGTTCCGGAGGTGATCTTCCATGTACGCCTGCAGGGACACCACAGCCTGGTTCTGACCCACACTGCTAGTCCTGCCTCTCCCACCATCCTGTCCCCACCCCACCCCGGGGCCTGGTCCCTTTCCTGACCAGAATCATGTGTCCTGTGGAGATGTCCATGGTGGCCTGGGCAGGCTCCTCGCACCACGATGGTGTGCTGCTGTGGGAGCTGGGGCTGGCCTGGGCCGCGTCGCTGAACTGTGAGGACACACTGCTCACCCGAGAAGGCTCTGGAGGACCCTCTGCCCGGTTAAACAGGGACTTCGTGGCCATGTGCTGGCGACACAGATCCTGCGGAGGAAGAATGGGGGCAGGGCCCCTGAAGCCTTTCAACAGGGCCAGGGGATCGGAGATACAGCTGGGCAGTAGAGCACCTTGGGAAGCATGCATGAGGCTCAGGGTTCAACACCCAGGACCAAAAAACAAAGACACATATTAAACTCTGGGCTCATCCTTGACTGAGTTTGAATGAAGCCGATCTCCTCTGCCTAAGGTCTTTGCCCTGGCACTCATCTTATATTGCTTATCAAAACCTCAGCCAGGAGTGGTGGTGCACACCTTTAATCCCAGCACTCAGGAGGCAGAGGTAGGAAGATTGCTGAGAGTTCGAGACCACCCAGAGACTACATAGTGAATTCCAGGTCAGCCTGAGCAAGAGTGAGACACTACCTCGGAAAACAAACAAACAAACAAACAAACAAACAACCTAGACATTAGAGTAGAACCCCAGAATCTCAGAACAGAGCACTGGGCAGAATCTCAGGAACCAGCTGTTCCTAATTTCTATCCATTCAAAAGTGCCACTTCTGGAGAGATGGCTTAGTGGTTAAGGCATTTGCCTGCAAAGCCAAAGGACCTCGATTCCCCAGGACCCACATAAACCAGATGCACAAGGTGGCGCATGCGTATGGAGTTTTTGTTTGCAGCAGTTGGAGGTCCTGGTGCTTCGATTCTCTCTTTATCTGCCTCTCTCTATCTCTGTCTTTGCTTTCTCTCTCTCTCTCTCAAATATAAATAAATAAGCAAAGTATTTTTTTTCAAGTGCCCCACAACACTTCCCTTCGGGGCGTCTCCATCTTTGCCCAAACCAGAACAGCAGCTCACAGCCATTTCACTCCCACTCTTGCTCCACACAAGACCCAGACACCCGAGCCCTTCGCACTTCCTTCCAGCCATGCACACCTGGTACTCAAAAGTAGTGTCACCGTGGGCCCCCTCGGGCCCCAGGGCTGCCAGGCGCTCCTTGTCCCGCTGCCGTGCATGGTGGCGCACGCACAGGGCTACTGCCAAAGCCACTAGCAGCCCAGCGACCCCTGCCAGGGCCACCAGAGTAAGCAGCACGGAGCGCATAGGAGAAACGGTGTGGGCTGCCCGGGGAAGGACTGCGGCTGCCTCCTCCCTCTGTAGGAAGAACGCCGGAATCAGGGAGGCAGACATAGGAGCTCTTCCTCACTCCTGCCCAGAACCCAGAGTTAGATGCAGAATAGGAACATATTTTGAGTACAACGTCCTTTCTGTGCAAGGTTTTCCCTTGAATTTTGGAGACTTTGCTCCAGGAGGCCAAGGTGACCTCAGCCACTCCTGCCAATATGCTGGTCTCGCAGGAAGGAGCCACTACTCCCTCTGCTGGTCAGAAGAAGAAGTGCAACAGCAGGGAGCTGCTTGGAGAAGGCAGCTGGCCAGCCAGATAAAGTTATCGGGGTTTCAACTCCAGTTCTCCGGGAGTTTGCTTCTCTTGAGTCAGGCCCCTGGGGCTTTGACAGATTCCCCAGTGGGGGGCCTACCTGTCCCACTCCCGTCTGCAATATTTGGAGCCCTGTCTGGGCTTCCAGTTCGGACTTCACCAGCCCTGTAGGGAGGGATCAGGTCAGGCTTGTCTCCAGCCCCGCGTGGTCTCCCCCCGTCACACACCTCCCCCCCACACTATAGTATGCAGGCAGACTTCATGTGGGCTAGGAGTATTTCAAGGGAGCATTAGCCACAGGGTTGAGGCCAGGCCCAGCTTGGGCTTGAGGTTGGGGTGTATTTACCAGCTTGCTGGGTCACATCCGCCAAAGACAGGTTCTGCTCATTGTGCTGGATCCGGAAGGTGAGGGCTGGTCCCACCACACTGCCAAATAGGAGCCATATTACAACCTTACCCACGGGAGACCTTGGGCTCTTAAAAGAGAGGCCAGCTGTAGGGATCAGGGATGCCACGGGGGTGTCTGATGACAGGGAGATGGGCGGGGCCCGCGGCAGGGCTAGGCGGGGCTGTCTCTTCCATATTGCCGCGAGCATCTAAGACCCCAGAGCTTTTCTGCCCTTTCGCCCAAGTCCCTCCAGCACCGCCTTGTTCAAGCTGCTCTCTAGACCCCAGCGCGGCTCCGCCAGGATGGCGGCCCCACCTGATGTTGATGAAGCTGCCCGAGGACATGTGTACTCGCTCGGCCAGGAGCTCCAGCAGCCTCACACCTGCGGCCAGGCTCAGGGGTCTGCAGTGGGGGACGGGGGGAGGCGAGTGGGGATTTTCAGTCACTTTCTTGAAACAGGCCTTTGCCCGGGGGAACTGAGCTATTTCTTTTCTTTTTATAAAAAAAATATATTTTAGAGCTGGAGAGATGGCTTAGCGTTTAAGACATTTGCCTACAAAGCCAAAGGATCCCAGTTCGACTCTCCAGGACCCACGTAAGCCAGATGCTCAAGGGGGCACATGCATTTGAAGTTCTTTTGCAGTGGCTGGAGACCCTAGTGTGCCCATTCTCTCTCTCTCTCAAAAAAAAAAAAAAAAAAAAGGGCATGAGCCAAAAAAATAGTTTGTTATTTGTTTTTTTTTAAGAGACATAGAGAGAGAGTGTGTGTAAGGGTGGGATAGAGAATGTGCATGCCAGGGCCTCCAGCTACTGCAAACAAACTCCATATGCATGCACCACTTTATGCATCTGGCTTACGTGGGTCCTGGGGAATCGAACCAAGGTCCTTTGGCTTTGCAGGCAAACACCTTAACCACTAAGCCATCTCCCCAATACCTTTCTTTTCTTTTCTTTTCTTTTTTTTGTTCTTCAAGGTAGGATCTCATCTCACTCTAGTCCAGGATGGCCTTGAACTCACAGCAATCCTCCTTTCTCTGCCTCCCAAGCACTGGGATTAAAGGCGTGCGCCACCACAACCAGCAACCAGTCCTTTTCACAGCTGGATTTCTGCTCTGCTTCCCTCCAGACAGGCCAGCCCCAGGCCCCTAAGGAACTAGAAGGCTTGCTCAGGCCACAGCGCTTACTTCTGGTCAGTGACGATGTAGCCGTACTCTTCCGAGGACAGACGAGCCGATGGCTGTCCCGTCACTGTGGGCTGGCTCTGACCCAGGGGACTTTTTTTCTCCAAAAGCACAGCGGGGACTCCAGGAGGACTGACTGTTTTGGGGGGCTCTGTGGAGGCAGGGCTCGGCACCTGCTGGGCTTTTTTGGAGGTTGGGCTGGCAGTGGGGTGTCCGGGCAGGGAGGGCATGGGGGGTAGAGGCTCTGCTGTGTCTGCACCCTGCACCTGCTTCTCCACTGTCTGTTAGAAAAGAGGATGTAGATGTGGCCTCCGGAGAGTGGATGGTCGCTCTGAGTTCCCTGCCCTGGACTTTAGGACTTACTTAACTTTCTACCCCCAGGGCCCAGTGCTGAGAACAGAAAGCACATCCAGGAACTGAGAGTAAAGAGGGTGACGAGTGAATGAAGGCTTGAATGAATGAAATACAGTCTGTACGTCCACAGGATGGGGCCGGAATGGGAGCAAGTGCCACAGCCAGAGAATCTGGGGTGAGGCTGGGAAGACGGACATGAGGACAATGGTTTTTTGGCTTTTGTTCAGCTCCAACATCTTAGAAGTCCAAGAACTAAAACAGAGACGCATAGCTCCTCCAGCTACGGGGGACAGAAGCCTGACTACTGTCAAGGTCCTGCAGGAATGCCCAGAGCATGATCTCAAAGGATTGTAGCCCCAAGGGAAGGAGATCAAGCATTCTGGCCTCTATTCCTGGCTCTGCCGTTAACTTGAAGTGAGACCACAGGCAATAATTTGAAGTCTCTGGGCCTTAAGTCTCCCCGAAATAAGGTATTGGAAGATAGATTCTGGGGCCTGGTCCTAAGATTTAGGTTTTGGTAAAGGGCACTTGTGGTCAGGAAGGTGCTGGGAACTCACTTTCTTGGTATCAGCTCCAACATTTACAACCCCTCCTGTGGAGACAGGAAAAGCAAAAGTCTGAGGGAAGGGTGACAAGGCCAAGGTCCACGTAACACAGGTGAGAGGGAGAAAGGGCCGCGGCTCCTGAGCCTGTTCCATCCACTGTGGCCTCATTGCCGTCAATGGTTCCATCCCGTGCATGGCCACATTCCTCTTTGCTTCTGCCTTATATGTCATTGTTTTGTTAACTCGTCTCTGTCACTGGCTAAGACCCTCAAAGCCATTTTTGTTCAAGCCCTCCCGTGATCCACTCGTCATTCATCTCTCCTCTACACTGGCCATACTTTCTCCCTGGGTCTTCATTAGCACTGACCCCCACCTCCTCCTATTCCTACAGGGCTGGGCGTGGAACCCCAGGTCTTGCTCATGCCAAGGAGATCTACTACTGAGCTATATCCCCGTCCCTTATCTACTCTTCTTGGGGACCCCTTTTCCCTGCTCACAGCCTTTGCTGGTTTCTTATTCCATTGCTTCCACCCTTGAGTTTTCTTTCCTTCCTTCCTTCCCCTCTCCTCCCCTCCCCTCCCCTCCCATCCCTTCTTCTCTCCTCTCCTTTCCTTTTTGGTTTTTCGAGATAGGGTCTTGCTGTAGCCCAGGCTGACCTGAAATTCACTCTGTAATCCCAGGCTGGCCTCAAACTCACAGTACTTCTACCTCTGCCTCCCTAGTGCTGGGATTAAAGGTGTGAGCCACCACGAGTGGCTCTTTTTTTTTTTTTTTTTTTTTTTTTGAGGTAGGGTCTCACTCTAGCCCAGGCTGACCTGGAATTCACTATGTAGTCTCAGGGTGGCATTGAACTCACAGTGATTCTTCTGCCTCTGCCTCCCAAGTGCTGGGATTAAAGGCACGCACCACCATGCCCAGCTACTCTGAATTTTCTCCTGGTGTCAGTTTGTCACCGTACTCCTTTTCTTTCAGTCCTTTACTAGTCATGACTCATAAAGAACTCTCTTCCTAGCCAGGCATGGTGGAGTTTGCCTTTCGGGAGGCAGAGGCAGAAGGATCATGAGTTCTTGGTCAGTTCCTGGGCTACATAGAAAGATCATGTCTCAGGAAGGAAAAGAACTTTCTTCCTTTGACTGGGACCCTTCAGAGTACCCCATGTAGTCTTTTTTTTTTTTTTTTTTTTTTCGAGGTAGGATTTCACTCTAGGTCAGGCTGACCTGGAATTCACTATGTAGTCTCAGGGTGGCCTCAAACTCATGGCAATCCTCCTACCTCTGCCTCCCTGAGGAGTGCTGGGATTAAAGGCGTGCGCCACCACACCCAGCTTTACCCCATGTAGTCTTGATGGTGGGGCTAATGGCCTCCACAGAGCTGGGAGGTGCTGGCCTCCCTCTCTGGACACTCACCAAGATTTCTTCCCGCACCCTTGGGCAGCAGCTGCAGCAGGGTCAAGAGGGTGGAGAGCTGCTCAGGGGTCAGTTGACGCAGCTCCACTCCATAGCCCGCCAGCACAGTGGCCAGTTTCTGCAGGGTCGCATCTGCAGGGAGGCAGACGCAGTGCTTAGGGCTGGTCGTGCTAAACTGGTGGTTGGAGAAGGGGATGGACACATTGAAGAATGAAGACTAGGCCAAGCATGGTGGCGCACGCCTTTAATCCCAGCACTAGGGAGGCAGAGGTAGGAGGGTCACTGTGACTTCAAGAAGCCACCCTGAGACTACATAGTGAATTCCAGGTCAGCCTGGACTAGAGTGAGACCCTACTTTGAAAAACTAAGTATATATATATATATATATATATATATATATATATATATATATATGGAGAAAGAGAGAGAGAGAGAGAGAGAGACTAAGCTGGGCACTTGGGAGGCAGAGGTAAGAGGATTGAGTTCAAGGCCAGCCTGGGACTACAGAGAGTGTTCCAGGACAGCCTGGGCTACAGCAAGACCCTACCTGTGGTAGTTTGAATGAATATCCCCCAATTGATTCAGGAAACTTGGTGTCACTGGACAGATCCTAGGTGGCAGCCCTAAGGTGAGGGGGTGGACTTGGAATTCCAGACTAAAGACAGGCAAAGTGCAGGAGCTCTGCCTGGAGTTCCTCAAGTGAGCTTGCTCGCTTGTGGTGGCTTGTGGCTTTTCTCTCTCTGCTTAGACCTGTGAAAGTGGGCCAGTCTTCTACCATTATGGAACTTCCCCTCTATCTTCAGTAAATCCCTTCCTCGGGCTGGAGAGATAGCTTAGTGGTTAAGGGGTTTGTTTCGATTCCCCAGGACCCATATAAACCAGATGCACAAGGAGGTGCATGCTTCTGGAGTTCGTTGACAATGGCTACATTCTCTCTCTCTCTCTCTCTCTCTGTGTGTGTGTATCTGTCTCTTTCTCTCAAATAAACAAATAAAAATTTAAAAAATATTGAAAAGATAATAAATCATTTCCTCCATAATTGTGCCTGATTTGGAAGGTCATCCCAGTGACCTGAAGCTGACTGCTACACTACCTCAAAAAAAAAAAAAAAAAAAAAAAGAATTATGACTAGGACACTGAACCCCACCCTCCTTCCCAGCTCTTGAACATACTTTGAGGGAAAGACCACCTGGGCCAAGACCAAACTGCAAACAGACGTTTTGTTTTGTTTTGTTTTTCTTGAGGTAGGGTCTTGCTCTAGCCCAGGCTGACCTGGAATTCACTATGTAGTCTCAGGCTGGCCTCGAACTCACAGTGACCCTCCTACCTCTGCCTCCCAGGTGCTGGGATTAAAGACATGAGCCACCACGCCTGGCGTACCGCAGACATTTTGGCTCTACCTTGTCCGGTTGTCCTCATATCTCTGCTAGTGTGTGCACATACAGGTGAGCAGACATTAGATGTGTGAATGGAAACCAGGCCTGGGATGCCAGCACTCACAAGGCTGAGGCGGGAGGACTGCTTGCAAGAGTGAGGCCAGCCTGGGATGAATAGTGAATTCAAGGTCATCCTGGGCTAACAACATGACCTTGTCTTTAAAAAATAAAAACAGGCACCAGGGAGATGGCTCAGTGGTTAAAGGCACCTGCTTGCAAAGCCTGACGGACTGGGTTCATGCATCTGCAGTTCATTTATAGGCCCTTTGCACACCCGTACTGTCTTCCTCCCGTCTCTCTGCTCATAAACAAATGAACAAACAGATGACTCCAGAGAGAATCAGGAAGGAACCCCATGGTTCTTGAAAGCAGTCCCAGCCCGCGCAGGCAGGGAAGCTGGTGATGTGGGCCGTTACCTGGTTGCACTGCTGGGGACGGGGGCTTCTCCCCACGACTCCCTAGTCCTTCCTCTTCATAGGCCTCTGAGGGTTCCTCTGTCTGGCTGCTGTCCCCTTGCTCTGGCAGCCTTGGCATTCTGGCCCTGCCAGGCCCTGGCAACTCCTGGGCCAGGTAGAGCAGCCCTGAGTCCTGGAAGAGCTGACCAGGTGAAGGCCCTGGAAGGTCCCCATAGGAGTGGCCCGAATGGGTCCCAAACGCGGCCTTGGAGGCAGTTCTGCTGAAGAGGGCGGGCGCCTCGGCCTTGGGCAGGGAGCTGACGCTGACTAGCCCCGCCGCCGCCGAGCTCTCCGAGCTCCGGGAGCCATCGCGGGAGCCGAACTGTGGGAAACCAGCGAGGTTAAGGGCCACTCTCAGGGCTGGGGACTGGGGTCGGGGGCACGGCCCGAGTCAGAGGCTCACCTGGTGGAACATGTAGGGCTGCAGCAGGGCCGGTTCATAACTCAGGGCCGGGTGGGGAGGCTGCGGGGGCAGCAGCAGGTGCTCCAGGAGCGGGGGCAGCAGCTCAGCCTGCAGAGGAGACAGCGGGGAGCCCACCCCAGCTCCACTGCCACTCACTGGAGGTCGAGGAAGCCCCGCCGCGGCACGGGCAGAGCCAGTAGGGTTGCCCTGTGAGAGCAGCTCTCCAGAAGGACCAGGTCTCCTGGACACCAAGGCAGACCTGGGAAAGAAAGCCGGAGAAGGGCAGGGCTTATGCCGGGGTGTTTTGTTTTGTTTTCTTGAGGCACGGTCTCGCCCTAGCCCAGGCTGACCTGGAATTCACTATGTAGTCTCAGGATGGCCTCAGACTCACAGAGATCCTCCTACCTTTGCCCCTCGAGTGCTGGGACTAAAGGTGTGCGCCACCACACCCGGTTTATTTATTTAATTGGGTTTTTCGAGGTAAGATCTTGCCCTAGCCCAGGCTGACCTGGAATTCACTATGTAGTCTCAAGGTGGCCTCAAACTCATGGTGATCCTCCTACCTCTGCATCCCAAGTGCTCGGATTAAAGGCCCGGGTTATTTATTTATGTATTTATTTTTAGGTAAGATTTCTGGCTGAATGCAGAGCCCATCAATTTGGCTAGACTAGCAAGCCAGGAAGCCCCAGAGATCCATCTCTGCCTTTCCAGCACTGGGACCACAGGCATGTGCCACCAAGCCCAACATTTTACATGGGTGCTGGGCATCCAAACTCAGGTCCTCCTGCTTTTGTGGTGAGCACTTCCCCCCACAAAGCCATCTTCTCAGCCTCCAAAGTATATCTATCCTGTTTGGCAGCGTTCTCAGGGTGAGCTCAGCTTCTACTGGGCATAGGAGCATGTCAGAGAATGACCATCTTAGTCTCTCTTTCCCTCTTCCCCCCACACCCCTGACCCTCAGGAAGACCGCAGACCACCAGTGTCAAGAGCTCGAAGTTGTCAAGAAAGGATGCCTGGGGCTGGAAAGATGGCTGAGAGGTTAAGTGCTTGCCTGTGAAGCCTAAGGATACTGGTTCGAGGCTCAATTCCCCAGTACCTACACAAGCCAGCTATGCACAAGGTGGTGCATATGTCCGGAGTTCGTTTGCAGTGGCTGGAGGCCCCGATGAGCCCATTCTCTCTCTCTTTCTCTTGCTCTCAAATAAATAAATAAATAAATAAAAATAAACAACAACAAAAACAAAAAACTGTGAGTTCACTGAGACTACATAGTCTCAGTCAGCCTGGGCTAGAGTGAGACCCTATCTTGAAAAAAGAAAAAAGATTGTGAGCCGGGTGTGGTGGCACACGCCTTTAATCCCTGCACTCGGGAGGCAGAGGTAGGAGGATCGCCATGAGTTCGAGGCCACCCTGAGACTCCATAGTGAATTCCAGATCAGCCTGGGCCAGAGTGAGACCCTACCTCAGAAAAAAAGAAAAGAAAAAAGAGAAAAAAGGGGGTACCTACCTGTCCCTTGTGCGGGGTTCAGGGGAGTGAAGTCTAGGGATGCGCTCCATCTCCTGTGAGATCACATACTGCGTGAGGTCATCGTGCCAGGACAGTCCTGTTCGAGCAGAGGAGATGGGGAGGCTGGCTTGAGTCTGGGGCCCAGAGATGGAGCCAGTGTTCCACAGTGTATTGGGTTTGGTAGAGCTGGGAGCAGGAGAGGGTCTGGAGACCCACTGGGTGATCTGAGTCAGCTCCTCCCTACACTGAGGCATGACTTTCAGAGTCAAGAGGCCTGAGCTGGAGTCAGCTACTGAAGAACTGAGTGACCTTGGGCAAGCGGCTGAGCCTCCATTCCCTCATCTCAGTTCTCCTTGAGCCTTAATTCTGTCATCTGAAAAATGGGGATTTGTACCTCTTAACATTGTTGTGACAATTAAAATGAACACACATCAAATGGAATAGTGCCTATTGTACAATAAGCTCTTAACAGATGCTGCCACCACCATCATCATTGTTTTGGTTAATTCTGAGGCTCAGTTTTCTTTTTAAAGTGGGAATAATACTTCATGGGCTGTTGTGAAAATCAGGTGTGGTGTGGTTAAGAAAAGGAAATGCCAGGCCGGGTGTGGTGGCACAACACCTTTAATCCCAGTACTCAGGAGGCAGAGATATGAGGATCGCGGTGAGTTCAAGGCCAGCTTGAGACTACATAGTGAATTCCAGATCAACCTGGGTTAGAGTGAAACCCTACCTCAAAAAAAAAAAAATAAATAAAAAAATAAAAAGGCTGGAGAGATGGCTTAGCAGTTAAGTGCTTGCCTGTGAAGCCTAAGGACCCCAGTTCAAGGCTCGATTCCCCAGGACCCACATAAGCCAGATGCACAAGGTGGTGCATGGCGCATGCATCTGGAGTTCGTTTGCAGTAGCTGGAGACCCTGACACATCCATTTTCTCTCTTTCACTCTCTCTCTCTCTGCCTCTTTCTCTCTCTGTCTGTTGCTCTCAAATAAATAGATAAAAATAAAAACAAAAAATATTTTAAAAATTATTTATTTATTTACTAGAGAGAAAAGGATAGGAAGACATAGGTAATGGGCATGCCCATTGTCTAGCCACTGCAAACAAACTCCAGATGCATGCGCTAACCATGTGCATCTGGCTTACGTGGGTACTGGGGAACTGAACCTGGGTCCTTTAGGCTTCACAAGCGAGCGCATTAATCACTAAGCCATCTCTCCAGTCTCCCCACCCTTTTTTTGAGGCAGGTACTCATTCTAGCCCAGCTGACCTAGAACTCACCCTTTCACCCAGACTGGCCTTTAACCACAGTGATCTTCCTACTGCAGCCTCCCTAGTGCTGAGACTAAAGGTGTGTGCCACCACGCCCAGTTATACAGCTGTTTCAACCCTTACCATCCTTGTCATCTGACTGTCCCTGTCACCTCTCCTCACCTCGTTATCATCATGTTACCCTGAGGCAGTTTTTTTGGTTCACTCTTTACTCCGAGAAACTGCTCCTAGCAGATCATCCACCTGCTCTAAAGGAATAGTCTCACTTTCCTCCATTCTTTCTTTCTCTGGAATTATTTTGTTTTGATTTTTGCTCTTTTGAAATTATGTGTGTATTTCTGTATTATGTATATGTGGTGTGTGGGGGGGCATGTGTATGCCATGGCACACGTGTGGCGGTCTGAGGACAATCTCGGGGTAGTTGGCCTCGTCCTTCACACTGCCCGAGACAGGCCCCCCACAGTTACTCTGCTTCGCTCCTTCTCTTCAAGCTGGCCGGTGAGCTCCTGCACTTTACACCCCACACCCCCATTGCCGTAGACGCGTCTTCCGGCTTGCTCCCAGCTTTATGTAGTTCAGGGAGCTGAACCTGGCCTTGCAGGCTTGTAAGCAAGCGCATTTAACCACTGAGCCATGTCCGAAGACTTGCTTTGTTTTCTGGAGGCAAGGCCACACTATGTAGTGTAGGCTGGCCTGAAACTCGTGCTGATCCTTCTGCCTTAGACACCCGAGTGCTGCCATCACAGGTGGGAGCTCCTACTGTGCCTGGCTCTTGCTCTGAATTTGTCACCTGCGCTGCTCTTGACCAGTTTGCTGGGATTCACCAGCATCTAACCCATGCCTATTTGTCTGTTAGCATTAGAAGAACTACCTGTGATCCTATTGACAGTCAATTAACTCTTCCACTTGGACACTGGATTTCAATCTCTTACCTACCCAAGAATCCTTTCTGCAATTCTCCTCTATTTCCTGTGTCATTCTTTTTTTTTTTTCTACTGAATTATTCCCATTAGCACACAAACATGATGCAATTGCTTCCACCTTGAAAACAGTACTATTCCATTCCACATTCTCTTTCAGTTAGCGTCCATTTCTTAGCAGCCAGACTCCTTAAGACTTATACAGAGGCTGGATGCTGCAATAGACCTTATAATCCTGCACTTCAAAACTGAGGTGGGAGGCTAACCTGGGCTACATAGTGAGTTCTGGGCTAGCCAGAGTTACCCAATGAGACTGTCTAAAACAAACAAACTAATTAAGACAGGTGTGATGGCTAATGGTTTTAATCCCAGCACTTGGGAGGCAGAAGTAGGAAGATCACTATGAGTTCGAGGCCAGCCTGAGACTACATAGTGAATTCCAGGTCAGCCTGAGCTACAGCAAGACCCTAACTTGGAAAACAAAAACAAAATCAAACTATTGAGAGAGAGCTGGGTGTGGTTGCACATGCCTTTAATCCCAGCACTTGGGAGGTAGGAGAATCGTGTGAGTTTAAGGCCAGCCTGAGACTACATAGTGAATTCCAGGTCAGCCTGAGCTGGAGTGAGACCCTACCCTAGAAAACAAAACAAACAAACATATGTGTGTGTATACCTATATACATACATACACACACACACACACACACACAGAGAGACACTGAGATTGAAGGATGGAAATAATAATTGTTGAAACCAATTCCTTTCCTCCCATTCTAAGTCAAGCCACTGTATTCTATTCTAACAGGAACAAATTCACTCCCTGAACCACCATGTCTACATGCATATTCTGGATTTTATTCCCAATTATTCTACTGAAGCTGCTCTCGTCAAGGTCACTAGTGACTTCTGCATGTCTAAATCCAGTGATCAATTCTCAGATCTCACTTTTTTTTTGTATTTTAGTTTTTAAATATATATATTTTATTTACGAGAGAGAGAGAGAGAGAGAGAGAGAGAGAGAGAGAGAGAGAGCACGCCAGGGCCTCCAGCCACTGCAAACGAACTCCAGATTCATGTATCACCTCGTGCATCTGGCTTACGTGGGTCCTGGGGAGTTGAACCGAGGTCCTTTGTCTTTACAGGTACATGCCCTACCCACTAAGCCATCTCTAAAGCCCTGTATTTTTATTTTTGAGGTAGGGTTTCACTATAGCCCAGGCTGACCTGGAATTCACTACGGAGTCTCAGGGTGGTCTCAAACTCACAGTGATCCTCCTACCTCTGCCTCCCAAGTGCTGGAATTAAAGGCATGTGCCATCATGTCCAGCTTTCAGATCTCATTGTAAAAGAATATTAGGGCTAGAGAGATGGCTTAGCACCTGCAAAGCCAAAAGACTCAGGTTCAATTCCCCAGGACCCATGTAAGCTGGATGTACATGGTTGTGCAGGCATCTGGAGTTAATTTGCAGTGGCTGGAAGCCCTGGTGTGCCCATTTTCTCTATCTATCTATCTATCTATCTGCACCCTCTCTCAAATAAATAAAAATATTTTACAATATTTATTTATTTATTTATTTGCAAGAAAAGAGATAGACAGAGAGAATGGGCATGCCAGGGCCTCCAGCCACTGCAAATGGACTTCAGATGCATGAGCCACTTTGTGCATCTGGATTTATGTGGGTACTGGGGAGTAGAACCCTGGTTGTTAGACTATGCAGGCAGATGCCTTAACCACTGAGACATCTCTCCAGCCCAGATCTCACTTTTCTTTTTTGGCTTTTCCAGGTAGGGTCTCACTCATTCCAGGCTGACCTGGAATTCACTGTGTGGTCTTAGGGTGGCCTTGAACTCATGGCAGTCCTCCTACTTCTGCCTCCCGAGTGCTGGAATTAAAGGTGTGCGCCACCACGCCCCAGCTATGTGTCATCTTTTTTATTCCTTCTTACAGCCATATTTGATATGTCATGAGGTAACCACCCTGGCTCAATCTGCACTCATCTCTTACCTGAGTTACTGCAGTGCTGCGCATGAACTCCCTGCTTCAACTCTGAGGCACATCCTGTGTATTCTCGGCACAGCAGCAAGAATGATCATTTTAAAGCACAGCACACACCCCTGTGCTCAAAACCCTGTAGTGGCTTCCCCTTTTACTCAGAGAAAAGCCAGTGTCCATGCATTGAAGTCCTCATAACCTCCACACACCTCCTTGAAATCCGTTCAGATGCCATAATTTCAGCGAGGTTGACCTTGACCCTCTGGTTCAAGTCTGCTGCTTCCCACTCATCTAACACATAAACTCTGTATCTTTTTTTGTTTGTTTGTTTTTCAAGGTAGGGTTTTGCTCTAGCTCAGGCTTACCTGGAATTCACTATGTAGTCTCAGGGTGGCCTTGAACTCATGGCGATCCTCCTACCTCTGCCTCCCAAGTGTTGGCATTAAAGACATGCGCCACCATGCCTGGCTTAAACTCTGTATTTTATACGGTGTACTTCATGCTCTGTCCCCTGAAGATAAGCCCCGGTAAAGAGATCTTTACCTTATTCCCTGATACGTTCCCAAATACCCTGCCACTCAGTATATACTCCATAACTACTTGTAGAATGAGTGCTTAGGATGAGTGAGTTCTTTCCTGTGGGAAGACCCCAGAATTCACACCTTTGGAGCACTCAGTGCAGGGAGAGAGAGGGGCCAGACCTAAAGAGGATATTTCCAGTGATTTCAGCTGGAGGGCTCTTGTGGGCAACTCCAGAAAATTCACATGTGAACAATCCATCTCCACGGTCCTTTTCTCCAGAAAGATCTGGGAGGTCAAGGCCTCATAAGTAGGTATAATAAAGATATTTCATGAAGAGAAATCTTTGCATCAAGAGAACCCTCACTTCCCCACCCCTATGTGACCAAGTCCCCCATTCTCTCTCCTCCGGTGTACCCAGACCTCACCTTGGGACATGAGCTGCCGGAGCACACCTTGTAAGCGTTGGAGAATTGGGGAGGTGACTTGCAAAAGTGGCCGGGCCTGCCCCACTCCCGCCTGGCACTGTCCAAACAAGCCATCTAAGAGCACACAAAAGGGGTGTCATCAGGGAACTCACAGAGGGGCCTCCCAGAATTCAGGCTGCAGGTAGACTCTCTCCACCTCCTCTCCTGGCTCGAGAGCTCTGTTGTTGGCCCTTTCTCCTGCACCCAGCTGCGTCCCTCTCCTCCTCTGGGGGATCTCCCCCACCCCGGGCCTTTGAATCCTATTCCAGGGACAGAGCCTTACTCACCCTGAATACAGACTTCCAGGTGAGAGCAGAGCCTGCGGTCAAACAGACAGCCTGTGGAAGAGCAAAGGGTCAGACACACAGACAGTCAGATGGAAGAACAGGCTGGGAAACAGGGGAAGTAGACGAGGCCCTCTCTTCCGTTATAGTGAAGGCTTTAAGGTGGGAGGATGGTAGGAAAGAAGAATAGAATTCTTGAAAGAAGGAAACGTGGGGTCTGGCTTTGGATTTCAAAGATCTGAGAATTGATGGGGAGCATCCCAGGTGCCTGTACTTCTGTCCCTGCAGGATCACTGGGGAGAACGCTAGTGGCCTGGGACTCAGAAGAGGCGGAAACTCTAGCACACTTCCTCCCGCGTGGGTGGGGAGGGGTGCGGGTTGGGTGCTGGTCTCGGAGGCAGCTCCCACAAAACATGAGCCCGTGGCGCTGTCCGCGGTGCTGAAGCCTTGAGCCTGGAGGGGCCAAGGGCTTGTCGGGACGCGGTTCCGGAGAGGGGAGGAGGGAGGGAGTGAGTGGTGGGGCCAGTAGTCTCCACGGGACCTGACTCCTCCGCTCCATCTTGTTCACCTAGAGCCTCACAGGAAGTAGCCTGCAGTGGCCTCCAAGCCAGGGTGGGGAAAGAGGACGCCAGATGGAGAGGCTGCGCCCCTTCCCCCACGCGCCACCTTCCCACCCCCCCCCACCCCCGGCCCGGCCCGTGAGTCAGCGCTGACTCTGTCCGCACAGATGTGAGTCAGCACCAGGCCTGGCAGTGGGGAGGGGGACCAGAGAGGACCCTCTCCTCTTCATCCTCCTATGCCTCCTCTCCCAGCTGTCCCTTCTGATAGGAGATCAAACTGCAGCAAATGGTCTCTCTGCTTCAAAGATCTGGTCCTCTGTCTCGAGCCAATCCTCCCCTGAAAGCTTAAACTAACAACCCCCCACCCATGACTGGGGCCGGGTGGTCACCTCTCCTCCTCCCTTCCTCCATGCCCCTCCCCTCCCGTTCTTCAGCTCGGGTCCCCCGCACCCCGGAGCCCCTCGCTTCCCCCACGGTCCTCTAAGCCCCTATGCTCCAGAGCACACCTTCTCGCTCCCGCGCCCCTTCCTACCCTGAGCCCACTTCTCTTAGGTCCCGCCCGCCTATCTCAGCCCCACCCCCCCGGCCTACGCCCCTTTTCTCCCAGCCACCTTCTCCTCTTCCTCATCTCCCCCATCTCCGCCCATCCTCCCCATTCCCTATCCCCAGGCCGCACGTTCTACCTGAGCGTCTCACCTGCGCTACACTCCTCCCCACCCCCTTCCATACCCCCCCCCCCCAAGTTTCCCCCTGACCGTGGGCACTGACGGCGCTGCAGCCCCCGGGACGTCCGCTCAGCAGCAGCAGGCAGACGAGCAGCCGGAGCCCCCCGGAGCCTCCGGGACCCCCGGGCCGCCGCGGCCGCCGCATCCTTTCCCGGCTCTGCGCGCTCGCTGCCGGGGCCGGAGTCGCAGTCAGCGGCGGGAGCTGCCCGGAGGAGCCGGGGCGGAGCCTGCCGCTCCCCACCCACCTCCGAGGCGGGGTCTACAATGCCCCTCTCGTCCCGGGCGGGCGGTGACGACGTGTCCACCCCCGGCTCTGGGCCCGATTTGCGTCATACCTGGCGTAAGAGCCTCGTGCCTGCGCGCAGGGAGGGGGACCCTCCCCTACCTGGTCCCCCTCCATCACGCGGTAGGTGCCTCGCCAGAATTCCCGCCGGGCCCTCAGCCTTCCAACCTACGCTCTTCGAGGGCATCGCCTCCATCCTCCCGGCCGGCTCAGGGCTGGCCAAGTACGGAGGGGGAACAGGAAATAGGCGCGGGCCAGGGAGTGTAAACCCCAAGACGGGCAGCGTAAGAGGGACGAGAATAGGAATTCTTGCGCATCTTCGTTGACGCTGCTGGCGTCAGCCATGAGCCCCGATAACCTTGGACTAGTGGATTACCTTATTTGGTAACGTGGAGGGGGCTAATAGTGCTTCTCTCACCAGGTGGAGGTGAGGATTACATAAATTAATTTTTCACTTGGAACCAGGGCTGCACAGGTACATCTGATGCACATTTTTTTCCTTCTTACAGTCTATTCTTATATTTAGTGTCATATGTTTTTATTTTTCCTAAATAATTCATTTACTTTTGTTTTGTTTTGTTTTTTTGTTTTTCGAGGTAGAGTCTCCCTCTAGCCCAAGCTGACCTGGAATTCACTGTATAGTCTCAGGCTGGCCTTGAACTCACAGAGATCCTCGTACCTCTGCCTCCTGGGTCCTGGGATTAAAGGTGTGTGCCACCACGCCGGGCTTCATTTACTTAAAAAAATTTTTTTAAATTTATTTGAGAGAGAAAGAGACAGATAGATAAGACAAAATAGGCTTGCCTTTAGCCACTACAAGTTCGAACTCCAGATACATGTTCCATGTCTCCTTGTAGGTTCTTTTATTTGGATTTTTGAGGTAGGGTCTCACTCTAGCCCAGGCTGACCTGGAATTTACTATGTAGTTTCAGGGTGGCCTCGAACTCACAGCGATCCTGTATCAATGTCTCCTGAGCGTTGGGATTAAAGGCGGGCGTCACCCTGGCGGGCTGTACTAACTTTCGTTGTTCGCCTCAGCTCTTTCTTGGCCTGTCCCACCCGGAGCCTGTCAACAACCCTGGGGTTTCTCCTGCAAAGCGCATGTCACAGCAGCGCACTTCTCTCCAGCCTGCCCTCTCACACAGCTATTGCAGAAATCATCTATCCGGCATTTTGCTTCTACTCTTGTCACCCAATAAGCTAGGAAGTGAGCTTTCTAAAGTTCAAGAATGACCACTCCACTCTTTTGCTTCCAGTTTAAAAACAAGACAAAATGGCATAGTGAACACACATTGTTTGGACTAAAAATCACTGACATTTTGACATATTTTCTTCCTGTAGGTATTTAAACAGAAATTAAAATACACATTATGGCATTTCTCTATAGCAATGCCAATACACATCTCCTAGACATTGTCTTACAATCATCACTTCTTGCTCAATTCGTATTCAAATTACTCAAATTGTTTCCCAAAATACCATTTTCAGCTATATTGTTGAAAATAGGAGGCAATTAAGAATCACCATTGCATGTAATTATGTTTCTTTTTTGTTTGTTTGTTTGTTTGTTTTGTTTTGTTTTAAGGCAGAGTCTTACTCTAGCCCAGGTTGACCTGGAATTCACTATGTAGTCTCAGGTGGCCTCTTACTTCTGCCTCTGTGCTGGAATCAAAGGTGTGCGTCACCATGCCCAGCCAATGTTTCTTAATTCTCTTTAACATACATACTAATTCACTATCTCTCCACTTTTCATGTTGTGTTGTTGAAGACATGTTGTTTCTGGATTTGTCTCATAATTCCTCATCGTATATTTCCTGGTATTACTTCTGTGCATAACGCATGTATCTCCTCAATTTCTTATAAATTAGAAATTGTAGCTAAAGTCTTGATTGGATCATATTTTTAAAAACCTAATTCTTTATGTTATTTTTAAAAATATTTTTAATCAATTTATTTATTTGAATGAGAGAGAGATTGGGCATGCCGGGGCCTTCAGTTGCTGCAAATGAACTCCAAACGCATGTGCCACTTTGTGCATCTAGCTTACATGGGTCCTGGGGAATCAAATCTGGGTTCTTTGGCTTTGCAGGGAAGTGCCTTAACTGCTAAGCCATCCCTCCAGCCCTATCTTATTTATTTGAGGCAGGGAGCAGAGAGTTGGGGGGAGGGAGAGAATGGGAGCACTAGGGCCTTCAGCCATTGCTAATGAACTCCAGAAGCATGTGCCACTTTGTGCATCTGGCTTGTGTGGGTCCTGAGGAATCGGACCTGGGTCCTTTGGCTTTGTAGGCAAGTGCTGTAAACACTAAGCCATCTCTCCAGCCCTGTTTTTCTTTTGTTTTATGACAAGCTCTTCTATGGCCAAAGCTGGCCTTGAACTCATTATATGTAACTAAGGGTGACCTTGACCTTCTGATAATTTTGCTTCCACCTCCCAAGAGCTGAGATTATAAGTGTGTACCATCATGCCTGGCTTATGTGGTGCTGGAGCTCAAACCCAGAGTATTAGCATGCTAGGCAAGCACTCTACCAACTGAGCAACAGCCCAAGCTCCCCCACTGGTGATTATTGACTAAAATGTTTCACTAGAGGGCTGGAGAAATTGCTTAGTGGTTAAGGTGCTTGCCTGCAAAGCCAAAGGACCCAGGTTCAATTCCCCAGGACCCATGTAAGCCAGATGCACAAGGGGGCACATGCATCTGGAGTTTCTTTGCAGCAGCTGGAGGCCATAGCATGCCCATTCTCTTTCTCTCTCTACCTGCCTATTTCTCTCTCTCTCTCAAATAAATAAATAAATAAAATAAAAATTAAAAATAAATGTTTCATTAGAATTTTCAAAATGTGTTTCTTCTTCTTCTATTGTTGTTTTTAAATATATATATTATTGACAACTTCCATAATTGTAAACAATATACCATGGTAATTCCTTCCCTTCCCCCACTTTCCCCTTTGAAACTCCACTCTCCATCATATCCCCTCCCCCTCTCAGTCAGTCTCTCTTTTATTTTGATGTCATCATCTTTTCTTCCTATTATGATGGTCTTGTGTAGATAGTGTCAGGCACTGTGAGGTCATGGATATCCAGGCCATTTTGTGTCTGGAGGAGCATGTTGTAAGGAGTCCTACCCTTCCTTTGGCTCTTACATTGTTTCTGCCACCTCCTCCACAATGGACCCTGAGCCATAGAAGGAGTGATGGAGATATTTCAATGCTGAGCACTCCTCTGTCACTTCTTTTCGCACCATAGTGCCTTCTGAGTCATCCCAAGGTCACTGCCATCTGAAAAGAGAAGGTTCTCTAACCAAAAGTGAGAGTAGCATTAATATATGGGTGCGAACATTAAGAGAAGTGCTTACTGGGCAGTTTGGTGAGCATAGTATATACATTTAGCCAGACAGCAGCAGATGTTACACCCCTAGGGCTCATGACTACCCCTGTTGTACGTTTTCAGTATCAGGGATGTATTCCTTCCCATGGAGTGTGTTCTTTTATTTTTTTTAAAGATTTTAGTTTTATTTATTTATTTATTAGCAATAGAGAGAGAGAGAGAGAGAGAGAATGGGCACAACCAGCACCTCTAGCCACTGCAAAAGAACTCCAGATGCATGTGCCCCCTTGTGCATCTGGCTAACATGGGACCTGGAGAATCAAACCAGGGTCCTTACGCTTCGCAGGCAGGCGTGTGCTTTAACCGCTAAGCCATCTCTCTAGCCCTATTTGTTCTTTTTACATTTATCAACTAATATTTCATAAAGACAAGCTTTTAGTCATTAACTGAGTTCTGCTACTTTGAAATACAATTCCACCTAGGAATATAAAATATATTATTAGTGGGCTTTTTTGTTGTTTTGTTTTTTTGGTTTTTGGTTTTTTGAGGTAGGGTTTCACTCTAGCCCAAGCTGACCTGGGATTCAAAAAATCAAAAACAATTATTTATTTATTTATTTATGAGGGAGAGAGAGAGAGCGAATGGTGTGCCAGGGCCTGTAGCCACTGCAAACAAACTCCAGATGCATGCACCACCTTGTGCATCTGGCTTTTGTGGGTACTGGGGAATCAAACCTGGGTCCTTAGGCTTCACAGGCAAGCATCTTAGCCACCAAACCATCTCTTCAGCCCTGATTTTTCTATTTATATATTCAATATGCCTCAGTCACAGTAATTATTCTTTGTGATATTCAAATTATCCCAGAATAAGACAGTGAAAGGCCTTTTAAGGTGGCTTTAGTGTCCTTTTGCAACATCCTATTAATCACTAACATCTTTTTTTTTTTTATTTGGTTTTTCGAGGTAGGGTCTCACTCTACCAGGCTGACCTGAAATTCACTATGGAGTCTCAGGGTGGCCTCAAACTCACGGCGATCCTCCTACCTCTACCTCCCGAGTGCTGGGATTAAAGGTGTATGCCACCACACCTGGCCACTAACATCCTTTTTTTTTTGTTTGTTTGTTTTTGTTTTTGTTTTTTTGAGGTAGGGTCTCACTCTAGCCCAGGCTGACCTGGAACTCACTATGTAGTCTCAGGGTGGCCTCGAACTCATATCGATCCTCCTACCTCTGCCTCCTGAGTGCTGGGATTAAAGGCGTGCGCCACCATGCCCGGCTCTAACATCCTTTTAATCACTAGAATCTCCCTTGCTCTTTGTCACTCGAACATGTTCCATTGTCTTCTCCTTCTTCTTTTCCCCTTTGGTGTTTTCAGATAGGGTCTCGCTCTAGCTCAGGCTGACCTGGAATTCACTATGTAGTCTTAGGGTGACCTTGAACTCACGGTGATCCTCCTACCTCTGCCTCCCGAGTGCTGGGACTAAAGGTGCATGCCACCATATCCGGCTTGGGATTGTCTTCTTAAATCTCCTCTGCAGATATGGAAGCACCCATTTCTCTAAAGAGGTGCAAGAGCTTTTGACAAAACAAATATTTTTCCATTCTGAATCCTATACTGCAGATACTGTTCCAACCTCATGTGTGCTGTTACATAAGACTGTTCCCTCAGTGCATCCACTGGCAAGATGTGATCGTTTTTAGTAAGGACTGGTTTTATAGGCCACAATCTGGATATTAGGAGTGATAATGGCTTCTGAGGGGGTATTGCTTCTAGATCCTGTCAGTGAACATAGCTAGGACATTCACATAACACTCCAATTAAAAAATTATCAAATTTGGGCTGAAGAGACGGCTTAGTGGTTAAGGTGCTTGCCTGCAAGGCCTAAGGACTCATGTTCGACTGTCCTGATCCCACGTAAGCCAGACACACAAAGGTGAGGCAAGTGCAAGGTCACACGTGCCCACTAGGTGGTGCAAGTGTCTGGTTTGATTGCAGTGTCTGAGGCTCTGGCTTGCCAATTTTCCCTCCCTCCCTCTCTCTCTCTCTCTCTCTCTCTCTCATAAATAAAAAAGCATTCAGCACCTGAAAACTTGTAAGTGCAGAGATGGGAATCCAGCAAGCATTCCCACAAAGGATTCCATGCAGTGGGCTGGGAAGATTGCTCAGTGGTTAAAGGCACTTGCTTATGAAGCTTGTTACCTGGGTTCAATTCCCCAAGTCATCCACATAAGCCAGATGCAAAAAGTGACTCAAGTATGTGATGTTCCTTTGCAGCAGCAAGAGGCCATAGTATGCATGTGTACACACAAACACATGTGTAAATAAATGCAAATTTATATAATAAAATATTTCAATGAATAACAGTTGTCAGATCTTAGGAAGTCATCTTCAAAATACCTCTCATCAGCCAGGCATGGTGGTGCACACCTTTAATCCCAGAACTTGGGAGGCAGAGGTAGGAGGATCGCCATGAGTTTGAGACTACATAGTGAATTTCAGATATATATATATATTCCATATATAGGTGTTTTTTTCTGTGTCCTCTTTCAGTCCCCTTCAGGTCCTGTATGACACACTCCATCACTGTGAACCCATACTTAGGGTAGAGATGCGAGACTAGACACTTTTGGATAATTTTCACTGTCATTTCTTCTTTTTTGTTCATCTTATTGTCGTTTATTGAAGGTTGGTGTTTCTTGGTATTCTTCCAATTTAAATTCTTTTAAAAATATTTATTTTCAAGTAGACAGAGAGAGATAGGGAGGGGGAGAGAGAGAGAATATGAATGGGCATGCCAGAACCTCTTGCCACTGTGAACGAATTCCAGACACATGCACCACTTTGTGCATCTGGCTTTATGTGAGCACTGGGGAATTGAACCCAGGTTATTGGGCATTGCAAGTAAGTACCTTTCTTTTTCCCCCTTGTTTTGGTTTTTTGAGGTAGGGTCTCGCTCTGGCCCAGGCTGACCTGGAATTCATTCTGTAGTTTCAGAGTGGCCTCAAGCTATTGGTGATCCTCCTACCTCTGCCTCCCCTGGGATTGAAGGTGTGTGCCACCACACCCGGCTCTTCTTTCTTTCTTTTTCTTTTTTTCTTTAAGGTAGAGTCTCACTCTAGCCCAGGCTGACCTGGGACTCATTTTGTAGTCCTAGGCTGGCCTCGAGCACACAGCCATCCACCTACCTCTGTCTCCCAAGTGCTGGGATTAAAGGTGTGCGCCACCATGCTCGGCACAAGCAAGCACCTTTAATTGTTGAGCCATCCATCTCTTCAGCCCTATTTTTAAAAACATTTTTATTGACTACCTCCATACATATACACAGTATACCGTAATTATAATTCCCTTCATGCCACCATCTGGTTTATGTGCATACTCGGGAATCAATCCTGGGTCCTTAGGCTTTGCAGGCAACTGCCTTAATCACTGAGCCATCTCTCCAGTTCCACTGTCACTCCTTAACACTTTGATAAGTTTTAAGTCTCCCCAGTGGTTAATGCCATCTGAAAAGAGAAGCTTTTCTAACCAAAAGTAACAGTAGCACTAATAAATATATGGACATAAACATAAGTATTTAGAGGGAAGTTTCCTGGGCATAATATATCCATATAGTCAGACAACAGTAGTGGTTTCCTCACTAGGGCTTATAACCACCCCAGCCATAGGCTTTTGACTGGGTTTTCAGTGCCAGGTATGAATTCCCGCCTGTGGAGTGGGCCTCAAGTCCAATCAGAGAGCAGCTAGTTGTCCCCATAACAAACATGCACCAATTGTCACATTTGGCCTAGTTGGCTTGCCATAGTGCTTGCAGAGTTCACTGCTGGTCAAGACTATTGATGACTTTTCTCCCTCAATGGGCTGCATAGCTCTTTCCAGCATCCGGACAGCTAGTCAACAGGGAGGAGGCCTCCAGCTCAGCTCCAGTTTGATTTCTCAGTGACCTGCAGCTCAAGCACGTGGTGTCTTCAGCCGTGGGATCTTACCTTCTAGTTCTGGTGGGCAACCAAGAGCCTTGGCAATTATTTGCATTGTTTGGGGGCATTAGGGGCCTCTATGAACAATTTCACTGGAATTTTTTTTTTTTTTCAAGGTAAGGTCTCATTCTACCCCAGGCTGACCTGGAATTCACTCTGTATTCTCAGGGTGGCCTCAAACTCACAGTGATTCTCCTACCTCTGCCTCCTCAGTGCTGGGATTAAAGGTGTGCACTACCACACCCAGCTTCTCACTGGAATTATGTTTGTATCTATGTATTATCTATCTATCTATCTATCTATCTATCTATCTATCTATCTATCTATCATTATCTATCATCTATCTATCTATCATTATCTATCATCTATCTATCTATCATTATCTATCATCTATCTATCTATCTATCTATCATTATCTATCATCTATCTATCTATCTATCTATCATTATCTATCATCTATCTATCTATCATTATCTATCATCTATCTATCTATCTATCATTATCTATCATCTATCTATCTATCTATCTATCTATCTTAGCTGGTAAAGCGATAAGGTTTCTATATGGCTTCTTCACAACATCTTTAATTTTTTGTTTTTTTTAAACATTTATTTATTTATTTATTTATTTGACAGAGAGAAAGAGGGGAAAAGAGAGGGCAAGAGAATGGGCATGCCAGGGCTCTGGCCACTGCAAACGAACTTCATATGCATGCGCTACCTTGTGCATCTGGCTTATGTGGGTCCTGGGGAATCAAACCTGGGTCCTTTGGCTTTGCAGACAAACACCTTAACTGCTAAGCCATCTCTCTAGCCCTAATTTTTTTGTTTTGTTTTGTTTTGGAGGTAGGGTCTCGCTGTAGCTCAGGCTGACCTGGAACTCACTCTGCAGTAAATTCCTGAGCTCTGGGATTAAAGGTGTGTACCACCACACTCAGTTAACATGTTTAATTTTGATAAAGCCTCCTCCCACCATTTATTGTCCTCCATCTCCTCCCCTGGCTCCAATTAGACAAATTTACCCCCAGTATTCTGCCCCTCTACTTCCATATCTATTGCACCCTCCTCTTAAGTCCTCTCTTCTCCTCCTTCCCTCATGGCTTCCTTCTAGCTTCCTGGCCTCTACTACTGACTCTTACTCCAACGCACATACAAATGTACATTCTTTTTTTTTTTTTTTTTGCTTTTTCAAGATAGGGTCTCACTCTCTGGCCCAGGTTGGCCTGTAATTCACTATGTAGTCTCAGGGTGGCCTTGAACTCATGGTGATTCACCTAACCCTGCCTCCAGAGTGCTGTGATTAAAGATGTGCACCACCATGCCCAACTCAAATCTACATTCTTTCAGTCAAAAACTTCTTGTGACTTTTCATTGTCTGTTAGGTACAACCCAAACTATAGGGAGAGATGGCTTAGCTGTTAAGGCGCTTGCCTGAGAAACCCAAAACCCAAACAAGCCAGACACATAAGATCACAAGGTGGCACACATGTCTGGAGTTCAGTTGCACTGCCTAGAGGGCCTGACATGCCAGTTCTCTCTCCCCCTCTCTCTCTCATAAAAAAATTGAAAAAAGAAAAAAAGCCAAATTGTATCACCTGGTCCCCTGCAATAAAAACTAAGTCGACTTGACTGTTATTTGTTTTCTTCTTTATTTCTCGTATGTTGCATGCACACATGTGTGTGCAGATGCACATGCTTCATGAATGCACACACAGGCGGAGACCCGGGAGAATGTGTGATGTCTTCTTCTGCTTTACTTCCTTGAGACAGAGTCTGTCACTGAACCTGAAGCTTCTGGTTGTTTGTTTGAAGTCAGAATGGCGGGCCAGTGAACCTCAGCGATTCTCCTGTGCTCCCCCCCCACCCACACACCAAGCACCGAGGTTACAGGCGTGCATACGGAAGCCCAGCTTTGCTGTGGGTGCTGGGGATCAAACTCAGTTCCTAATGCCTGCACAGCAAGTATTCTTACCCACTGAGCCACCTCCTCACGAACCTCCCTTCCTTTAAATTCACTCATATTTTCCACCCATTGACTCTTCCACAGTTATCAGAATTTGAACTTCCTCTGTTGGCTTTATCGTTCTAATCTCTGCAACTTTTTTTCTGGGTATAGAAATGTTAGGAAGGACAGCGATGTACAGGGAACAACTTAGATTTTTAGGATAAGATTGACAAGGTGTTGGGGATGGGACACCTATGGCATATGCAAGGACCCAGGAGCATACATAGGCTGGATGGGCACACTTTGGGTAACACTATGAGAGCTGAATTGTTGGCACAAAGGATGGCAGGACAGGAGAGAGCCCTGCAGTGCTGAAGAGTGTGGGGAGAGAACTTGATTGCTCTGTGGGTCACATATATTGCTTAGACTTCTCCCTACTAACAGATGATTAGAAAATGGTGTATAGGGGATGGAGAGATGGCTTAGTGGCTAAAGCACTTGCTTGTAAAGCCTAAGTACCCAGGTTCAATTCCCCAGTACCCACTTAAGCCAGCTACACGAGGTGGTGCATGCATCTGGAGCTTGTTTGCAGTGGCTGGGGGCCATGGTGCACCAATCACATCTGCTTCTTCATACCCCTCCGCAAATAAATAAATAAATAAAATTTTTTTTTTTGAGGTAGGCTCTCACTCTAGCTCAGGCTGACCTGGAATTCACTATGTAGTCTCAGGGTGGCCTTGAACTCATGGCGATCCTCCTACCTCTGCCTCCTGAGTGTTGGGATTAAAGGCATGCACCACCATGCCTGGCTTTTTGTCTTGTTTTTTTTTTTTTTTTTTTTTGAGGTATGGTCTCACTGTAGCCCAGGTTGACCTGGAAATCACTATGTATTCTCAGGCTGACCTTGAACTCATGGTGATCCTCCTATCTCTGCTTCCCAAGTGCTGAGATTAAAGGCACATGCCACCATGCCCAGCTAAAATATATTTTTTTAATATTTAAAAAAATTTTAATGATGGGGCTAGAGAGATGGCTTAGAGGTTAAGGCACTTGCCTGCAAAGCCTAAGGACCCATGTTCAGCTCTCCAGGTCCCACTTAAGCCAGAGGCACAAAGGTGAGGCTAACACAATGTCACACGTGCCCACTAGGTGGTGTAAGTGTTTGGAGTTCCACTGCAGTGGCCTGAGGCCCTGGCATGCCAATTCTCTCTCTCTCTCTCAAAGTCAAAAATTAAAAAAGAAAGAAAGAAAACGATGTATAACCTGATTCCATGACAGCAAACACCTTGTCTTTCACAAGTGTCTTCACAGGGCCTAGGAGAGTGCCTAGCACAGAGTAGGCTGAGGGTAGGTGGACCTAAGAGAGACGAGAAATTGGCTGCAGTAGTTTGTGTAGGGGATGACCCCAGAATTCAGGAAGGAGGGGCTGGGAAGTCAGTAATGTAATGCATGACCATGCCATGCAAGTGGCTTGTTGGACAGGCTGTCACTATGCACCGCTGGGCCGACAGTCACCGAGGATAACTCTGAAGAATCAAATTGAAAACCCTTCAGAAGTGTCCCTCAGGGTTGGAGGAGTCTGGGGTATTTTGTACTGGTCTGCAGTCAATTGACTGGAGGCAGACATGGAGCTCAGCTTCCTATAACATGACAGACTGGGACAGCGGACCACGCAGCGTGGCTGGGGTGCCTGCAGGCAAGGTCATCACTCCAGTCATGGTGCCCCTCACTTTCCCCATTGAGGGACTGATCGACGGGTTGGAAACAAGACAGAAACCAGCCTGTTAGCGAGCACTCGGCGTTGTGTTTCCTTCATCGGCCACCTCCCTTGGAGCCCCGCGGTCAAGTTCACACCCCACCTGCCCTGCTGCAAGACAAGCTCACAGAAACTGTTTGCATGGAAGTCTTTAATTTCATCCAGATTTGGGCCATCCAAGAATTGTCCCCTGGAGGGCAATGGGGAGGGCACTAGGGAAGGGAGACCTTATAGGAGGTCTCAGTCGGCAACCAGGTTGCGGCCCACAGTGGGAAATGGCCCAAGGAAGCCCTGAAAAAAAACGAAGAAACAGAGGACCTGGAGTCACGATCCAGAGAGGCGGCCCCTCCCTCACCCGCCCTCCTTCCCCAAACACTTCAAGACCGCCTGATTTGAGTGCCCTTCTGCACAGGGATTCAGCCCACGGATGTGCAGAACTGGCTTCTGCAGATGGCCCCTCCTCTGCTTGTGACTTTCCGCTAGGCTGGGGCTGGAGAAGATTGGCAGCACCTTGTTTGCATCTTCACAGCGCTACAACCAGTTCCCCAGAGGTAGGTCTTTATTGTATTATGTTGTCCCAGCGACTAATCCAGGCTTAGGAAGGCCAGCTGTCCCATTGTGGGTGCCTGTTTCCCTGCACAGCACCAGGGAATGAGACCCCCCTGAAGTGAAGCTGCCTGTAGATGGACGCGTGGCCAGCAGGGAGGAGGGGCCCCCACCCAAGCCACCCCTCATCCATCTCCCTCGACCCAGGGTCTGCTCCTTACACCCTCTCTTTTATTATTTCTCACCATCCAGTCCCCAACATCACAGTAGTGGCTTTTTTAGGGAAGGACAGAGTTTTGCTTATGTATCCCAGGTTGGCCTTGAATTTACAATCCTCCTGCCTCAGCCTCCTGAGTCTGAGATCACAGGTATGTACCACAATGCCTCACTACTAGGGTGACCTTTTAAAATTATAAGCCACATTCTATTTCCTTCCTTAAAACATCCCAATTAATTTCCCACTATAGTTGAAATACACAAACCTTCTACTGTGTGGTCTGGGAGCCCCTGTGTGGTAAGCCCTGGGCTTACTTCTCCATGCTCATCTCTGTTACTGACTGCTCTATCTGTTCCTCTAACACACCATGGCATTCTTGCCTCACGGCACGTGTGGTTGCAATGCCCTTCCGTTAGACCTTCCTCTGGCTGTCACCTTCTATGATTTTCAGTGTGAGGAAGTCTGATGTTTGGAGCAGCTCCATCCCCGCTGTTGTTCTTGAGAGGAAGGGCAAGGGCGGTGCAGGGGAAAGGGCTAGAAATCAGGAAGCCTGGGTCCCAGTCATGGCTCTGCCACGGCCACAGTATAATTGCCTTGAGTAAGTCCCCGTGCCCAGCCCAGGCTCCTCTTTCTCACTGGAAAGATGAATGGGAGTCCTAGGTGGGTGGTTATAATCTGGGCCCTAGGGTTTCAAGGACTCTAAGGCAATGTCTCTGAGCCTTATCCAGGCCACAGAGTAGGGGGGGGGGAGTGAGGCCTCTCAATTCTGCCTCTCATTTATTAGGGAGCTTTACATTCAGCTGCTCTCTACAAGGGACCCTCTTATCTAAATGGAGACCTGCTCAGTTTTCAAGGTCTGGCTCACCCTCAGAGCTGATGCATGAGCGAAGGAAGATAGGAACTTCCCTAGAGCTTCCATCATCTGCCCTGCCTCTCCTGTCTCCTCTGGGTGCCTGGCTACTGGCACTCTGGGGGAGATACAGAAGCTGGGCTGCCCTTTGCTGAGAACATCTGTGGTGGTTAGAATGTAGCATGTGCCCCACGGGTTCACGTGTTTGAACATTTAACCCCCAGACGGTGGCGCTACATGGGAAGGTGGTGGCAGCTTCAGGAGGAGGCTCCCTGCTGGAGGAAGAGTGTGACTGGGCGCAGGCCTTGAGGGTGATATCCTGGGTGCAAGTTCCATCCTCTCTCTGCTTCCTGACTCTGGTGAGATGGTTGGGGTGGGGGTGCCCTGCTCCAGCCTTCCAGGCCTTCTCCTCCATGGTAAAACTTCCTCTCAAAACTGTATTGGGGGGCTGGAGAGATGGCTTAGTGGTTAAGGCGTTTGCCTGTGAAGCCTAAGAACCCACATTTGACTCCCTAGGTCCGACCTAAGCCAGAGGCACAAAGTGATGCAAGCGCAAGGTCCCACATGCACACAAGATGGCACACACATCTGGAGTTCGGTTGCAGTGGCTGGGGGTCCTGGTGTGCTAATTTTCTTACTGTCTTTCTCTCATTAAAAAAAAAAAAAAACTATTGAGGTAAACCCTTTTCTTTCCATTAGCTGCTTTTGGTTGGGTATTTTGTCCTTGCACTGATACACCACCCAGACACCTTCTCGCTCTTTCATACCTGCCTCCCTTATTATTTTTTAAAATATTTATTTAGAGAGGAAGAGGCAGATAGATAAAGAGAGAAAGAATGGGTGCACCAGGGCCATCAGCCACTGCAAAACAACTCCAGATGCATGTGCCACCTTGTTCATCTGGCTTACGTGGGTCCTGAGGAATTGAACCTGAGTCCTTTGGTTTCACAGGCAAGTGCCCTAACCACTAAGCCATCTCTCAAGCCCTGCCCCCCTCATTTAAACAGATCCTTGTTGGTACCAACCCCCCTAGCAAAAGGGAGTCTCTCACCTTGGCAGGGTGGGTCACCTCTTGTTTCGGAGCCTTTGGAGCCGCTTTGGAGGTAAAGCAGTGACCCCTGTTCACCGTGGCTGATGGACTCTGGAGAGAGAAGCAAGGAATCCAGAAGAGAGGGTCTCAGAAAGAAAGCTTTGGCCTACAAGTCAGAGGTGTGCAATTCTTGGGAAGATACATGAATCTCACCTTGGGGAATAAGAGCTGAAGTTTCACCTCCTGCTGGCCTCTAGAAGAGACAAGGGGGAAAGTGGGACCAAGGCTTGACAATACCCTCATCTTTTACAGGTATGGTGAATATACCATGGAACTGTTCCCTGCTGATCTTAGAGCACACTGCTCTCAGTGGCTCCTACTTACACTGTTAGCACCCCTGTCTGTCTGCCAGATAGCATGGGCCAATCACAGGACTTACGCACCTCACCCCAGTGGATTTAGGGGGGAAAACCACCTTCCCATCCTTCAGGCATGGATCTTGGGGGTGGGGTCTGCTGCTGTGCTTCATCTTCTGGGTCATCACATCCTGGGTAATGTCATCCATCCAGAACAGACCTGCCAGATCAAAGAATGGGGTGAGTTGATACCAGGGACCACAGTGACCTCTCTCTTAAGAACACAGAACACCACATTTTGTGAATATTAAATGACACGGTGTAGCACAGTGCTTGGCATGTCATATTTAATGAATCTCTGATCACTTGATTCCATGGTGAGGATTAAATGAGGTTCAGGATGTAAAGAGTACAAAAAAAAAACCCAAACCCTCTAAAGCAGTGACTCAAGCTTTGCTTTGCATCGGAATATTTTGCAAGGCTTGTTAATACAAGATTTCTGTTTTGTACATCTAGAATTTCTGATTCAATGGGTTTGGAGTGAAGTTCGATAATTAGTATTTCTGGGGTTGGGAAGATGGCTCAGCAGTTAAAGGCATTTGCTTCCAAAGCCTGCTAGCCCAGGTTCAATTCCCAAGCCATCATCTAAAGTCAGGCAGGCATCTGGTTGTGCTAGCAAGAGACCATGGTTTGTGTGTGTGTGTGTGTGTGTGTGTGTGTGTGTGTGTTTGTGCTCTCACACAAACCCATGTGCAAATCAATACAAATCTTAAAAAGAATTAGTATTTCTGACAAATTTTCTGTTGGTAAAGGTGCTGTTGGTCTGGATATACTTGGAGACCTACTTCTCTAAGGAATTATACATTTACTGGACATAATAGATTTTTCTAGTCTGGGTGTGGTGGTATACACCTTTAATCCCAGCACACAGAAGCCTGAGGTAGGACAATCACTGTGAGTTTGAGGTCAGCTTGGGCTACAGGGTGAGTTCCAGATCAGCCTAGGGTAGAATTTAGACACTACCTCAAAAAAAAAAAAAAATCTAGCTGGGCTGGAGACATGGCTCTGTAGTTAAAAGTGCTTGCTTGAAAGCCTGACAACCTGGGTTTGATTCCCCCAGTACCCATGTAAATAAAGCCAGATGCACAGAGTGGTGCACTCATCTGGAGTTCACTTGCAGGGGCAAGAGGCCCTGTAACATCCATCCTCTCTTTCTCTCATTGCAAATTAATAAATAAAATATTTAAAAACTAGATCTTCTATGTGCCTCTCTCACCTTCGTGAAACTCTGAAGGGTCAGCCATCTGTCTCCAGTGGCCTCTCCATTTTTTTTTTTAGTATTTTATTTTCATTTATTTATTTGACAGAGAAAGAGAGAGAGAGGGAATGGGCACGCCAAGGCCTCCAACCTCTGCAAATGAACTCCAGATGCGTGCCCCCCCATGTGCATCTGGCTTACGTGGGTCCTGGGGAATCGAACCAAGGTCCTTTGGCTTTGCAAACAAATGCCTTAACCGCTAAGCCATCCCTCCAGCCCTCCACTTTTTAAAAAAATTTTGTTTATTTATTTTTATTTATTTATTTGAGAGCGACAGACTGAGTGAGAAAGAGGCAGAGAGAGAGAGAGAGAGACAGAGAGAATGGGCACGCCAGGGCCTCCAGCCACTGCAAACGAACTCCAGACGCGTGAGCCCCCTTGTGCATCTAGCTAACGTGGGTCCTGGGGAGTTGAGCCTCGAACCGGGGTCCTTAGGCTTCACAGGCAAGCGCTTAACCACTAAGCCATCTCTCCAGCCCTCCACTTTTTTTTAAAAACTCGTTCCTCTGTCACAGTTTCCCTGCTTCCCGTTCAGAGGCTGAAGCATGTGCATCGCTTCCTGGCTGAGCACTTAAGAAGTCCAGGTTCTGGAAAACTTCAATTCTGAGGGTTGGGACTAGTCCCAAGGAGCATGTGATGTCTTCTAGGGAGCCCCTTATCTAGACTGTGCTCCCCCTCCTGTCTTCTTCCCTTCTCTGCGGAGGTGAGCACGAGAAAGTCTCAGGTAGACGTATGAGGAAGAAGACGCCTCTTGTGGGGTCAGGCAGTGTCTCATGACTCCCCTCTCTATCTGACCTGGCCTCTGCCTCCTCTCCAGTTTCTACTCACCTTGGGGTACAATCTGGTGGAGTATTAGTTGTAAGTGCCGGAAGACTGGAGCTGCCAATCCTTGAAACGGCCAGAACTGTCTCATTTCTGCTTGTCCCTGACCATCTAAGACAAAACAGTGATGTCAGCAAGGACCTTAACCAGAGCATTTTCAATCCTAGTTGAAGAGAAGCCCCTAGTGTCCCTCCACGGCCACTCCTGAGCTAGGCCCTTTCCCTTCTTCATGTCTTCCTTTTGTCATTTTTCTCTGCCCCACCCCGTTCTTCAACCCCCAGGTCCCATTCACCCTTGTATCTACTTCCAGGTATGAATCAATCTCTCAGTCACAAAATGGCCTGTGAAAGTGAGAGCTACTCAGGTGGGATGGATAATCAGATGGACAGGTCGGGTGTGGGGAAACAGGTGGACTTCATCTTAGAGCCCTTTGAAGGAAGGAGAGACCTGAATCCTCAGAGAATGTTCCAGCTCCCCCATTATCTTCAGGGGGTTGGATCCAGGACCACCCTCCATACCAAATTTTGTGTACATTCAAGTCCTTTATGCAGAGTGGCTTAGTGTTTGTATAGTATCCATAAACATCATCCTGTATATATTTACTTCAAGGCAGGGTCTCACTCTAGCTCAGGCTGACCTGGAATTCTCTATGTAGTCTCAGGGTGGCCTCGAACTAACGGTGATCCTCCTACCTCTGCCTCCCAAGTGCTGGGATTAAAGGGGTGTGCCACCACACCCGGCTCTCCTTCTTTAATTTTTTTGTTGTTGTTGTTGTTGTTGTTTTTCGAGGTAGGCTGTCACTATAGCCCAGGCTGACCTGAAATTCACTATGTAGTCTCAGAGTGGACTTGAACTCACAGCGATCCTCCTACCTCTGACTCCCCAGTGATGAGATCAAAGGCTTGAGCCACACGCCCGACTCAAAGGGTTTTGTTGTTGTTTGTTTGTTTGTTTTTCAAGGTAGGGTCTCACTCTAGCTCAGGCTGACCTATGTAGTCTCAGGGTGGCCTCGAACTCACAGCGATCCTCCTACCTCTGCCTCCCTAGTGCTGGGATTAAAGGCGTGAGCCACCACGCCCGGCCTTCGTTAATTTTAAAGAAAAGGTTTCCCTACGTAGGCCGGTCTGGGGCTGTAGACAAACACCATAGACACTGGTTCTGGATAGGTGTAAAAATGGGGGATGTCCTCCCCCACCCCAATCAAATGGACGTCTAATCAGTTTCCTGGCTCCAGGAGAAAGTGGAATCTCTAGCGTCTTAGCGAGAAGGGAAAAAGACCTTTGTGACCTTTGGGAGTTCTCTGAGGCAGCGCTCCCAGAGCAGTGATGGGGACACGAGACCCGCACCCAGGGCGCGGCGGGCGCTGTCCGTGGTGCTTAGAGGTGACCTAAGCCCGCCGCGGCCGCAGCTCAGGGAGGAGGGTGTGAGAACCTCCGCAAGGCTTGGCAGTCGTATGGTTCCTATGTCCTCCCCTCATCTCCACCACACCTCCTCCCACAGTGCTTTGAGAGTCATCTGCACGGTCCTCCAAACCCAAGAAGCCCGCGGGGAGAGCGGGCGTCAGGCTAGGACCCGGCGCCCTGGTCACCGCGAGGTCTGCTCCGGGATTCCGAGTCTGCGCACTCGCGAGCCAGCGCCTGGTCCACCCAGGATGGCGCAGAGCGCAGAGGGAGGCAGGATGGTACCCTTCCGTCCATGCTGCCCCCCACCCCACCCCAGCCTCGCTTTCCCCTCCTTCGTGGAATTCGGATCACAGCCCTCCCTAGTCTTTCCGTGCAACCTTCTCCCTGGACATCAGCTCCTTGCCCCCTGCCAATTCCTAGTCGTGGTCACCTCCTCCCTGACCTCCTCAGCTTGTCTGGCACGAACTGTGGCCTGCCCTTGGCCGATTTCTCTTCCCCACCTCCTCCTGCACCCCGCTCATCCCGCTGAACTGGACCTGTATGTCAAAGCCCACCCCCAAGCCTGTGCCTCTTTCTGAGAGACCTCTCTTCCCACGCTCCCAAACACAGCTGTCCCCTCGAGTTTCCCAGCCTCGAGGCCCCCATCCTCTCCTTTCAGAATTGCTCTCTGGTCCTGCCCGCCCCCCCCCCGCACACCCCCCAAAGCCCCCAGCTTTTCTCCTGACCGTGGGCACTAAAGTCGCTGCAGCCCCCTGGACAGGCAAACAGCAGCAGGAAACAGACGAGCAGCCGGACAGCCCCGGGGCCCGGCGGCCGCAGCAAGCACTCCATCCTCCCTGATCGCGAGGGCAGCGCCAGTGGCCAGAGGGGCAGTGCGGGACGTCCCTTCTCAGCCGCTGGCGCTGGCGACGCGGGTTCTGCTTAGCCCTCCTCTGCAACGCGTCCAATCGCGAGCTGGCCCTGCCTCTGCGGACGCCTTCCCAATCCCTCCTTCCCCGTGGCCGCTTTCCAACGCGACCTTTGCAGTCGCCCCCCCCTCCACCCGATTCCGCTCCTTTCTGACCTCAGTCTGGTCTGGGGGTCTGCAGCCTACGCTCTCAGTCCCAAGGTTCAAGAAGTGATGGCATGACCAGGCGTGGTGGCGCACGCCTTTAATCCCAGCACTCGGGAGGCAGAGGTAGGAGGATCGCTGAGAGTTCGAGGCCACCCTGAGACTACATAGCGAATTCCAGGTCAGCCTGAGCTAGAGTGAGACCCTACCTCGAAAAACTGAAAAGAAGAAGAAGAAGAAGAGGAGGAGGAGGAGGAGGAGGAGGAGGAGGAGGAGAGGAAGAAGGAGTAGTAATGGCATGAAAGATGGAGGGTGAGCACTGTACCTAGTTCACCAGCTTGTTGTGAGGTTAAAGCATGAACTGCAATAGGTCAGTAAGCATTTCATGAGTTTAGTGATTTAAAAAAATTTTTTTAAATTATTTATTTATTTATTTGAGAGCGACGGACAGAGAAAGAAAGAGGCAGAGAGAGGCAGAGAGAGAGAGAGAGAGAGAATGGGCGCGCCAGGGCCTCCAGCCACTGCAAACGAACTCCAGACATGTACGCCCCTTTGTGCATCCGGCTAACGTGGGTCCTGGGGAATTGAGCCTCAAACTGGGGTCCTTAAGCTTCACAGGCAAGCGCTTAACCGCTAAGCCATTCCTCCAGCCCTAATGATTTTTTAAATCCTTGATATTCATTTTATCTAATTCACTAAAAACTTTTAGCAATCCTATGGGTTCAACCTTTAAAATATGTTGCACATCCAGTCATACTTTTCCATATCCATTTCAGTTACTATAGTCCAAGCCACAGCACTGTTAAGGAAAAAAAAAAAAAGATCTATGACCCCTCATTTCCTGTGTGTTTATAGAACAGCATGTGAAGTTTTTAAACTCTAGATTGACATTTCAATTTGTTTTGCTGAAAACTGGACACTTTGGGTGGATGCTCTGAATTGCATCTGTCTCTCTTTCTCTCTCGTGTGTATGCATGTGTGTGGTGAGCATGTGTCACACATTTTATATGCGTGATTGCGCATGTCTGAATACTGTGGAGGTACGTAGTGGGCACTGGGCATTTTCCTGAACCACTACCATATTTTTTGAGGCAGGGCCTCTCACTGCACCTGGAGCTCACAGGGTTGGTGAGACAGGCTAGCCACCTCTCCCCGGGATCAGCCTGTCACTCTGCCCAGCACTGGGATTATAGGTGTGCACCACTATTCTTGCTCTTAGGTGGGTTCTGGGGTTCTGGCATGGCAAGCACTTTACTAAGCCATCACCCCAGCCCTGCATTTATCTTTCTTTACTATTTGACTCTAAGGCATGGTCCTTCTCAGATTTCCATGTATGGGGGTTTACCAAAGTCCTCTAATTCTGTGGGTTCTGAACTCCAGGCTGGTCTACCTGGCATCGTGTCAGCAGCCAAAGTCTCTGTTCTGGCATCTGGCCACTAGGCTTCCTGAAATCTCACTCTGTGCTGGTGCCATTTAGAAGGTTAACTAAGGACTTGTGAGGAATGTGTATTTGAACTTGGGGTTCTCTCTCTGGAGATGACTCATGTCCCAGATTTCTTCCTCAATTTCCAGCTGTCCTGGCAATCCTGTACCAGGAGTGTACTCTCAACCATCTGTCTCCGCGGCTCTTCCAGTTACGCCGTTGCTTCCTGGCTGAGCTCTGTGTCCCGACTGCTGAGGGAACTGCAAAGTATCTTCACAAGACAAATCTTAGTGAATGTGGACCACAGCTGACAGGGCTTCTAGTTTCAAAAAGTCTACCCGCCCCCCTTCATTTTTCAGTTGGTCTCCATGCCTCCATACAACTACTGCCGTGTGTGTGTGTGTGTGTGTGTGTGTGTGTGTGTGTGTTTATTTGAGAGAAATAGAAAGAGGGGGAGGGAGAGAGGGAGGGAGAATGGGAGCACCAGGGCCTTCAGCCCACTGCAAATAAACTCCAAACCTCCAAACATGTGTGCCCCCTGTGTGCATGTGCAACATTGTGTGCTTGTGTCACTGTGTGCATGGCTTATGTGGGACATGAATTCTTAGGCTTTGCAGGCAAGTATCTTAACTGCTAAGCAATCTTTCCAGCCCTCTTGTGTGTGTGTGTGTGTGTGTGTGTGTGTGTGTGTGTGTTTAAGATTTTAATTTATTTTGAAAAAGAGAGAGAGAGGATGGGCACTCCAGGGCCTCTAGCCACTGCAAACAAACTGAATATACATGCACCACTTTGTGCACCTGGTTTTACGTGGTTCCTGAGGAATCAGACCTGGGTCATTAGACTTTCCAGGCAAGCATCTTAACCACTGTGCCATCTCTCCAGCCCTATCTTTGTGTTTTGCCTGGAGTACCTAGTGAATAGATTTTTCAGCCCTGGAAAATATATCTGGCTTTTGCTGGCTGTGTGCTAGACATTTCATTTTTCAATGATTTATAGAAATAATTTGAGACATAGAACATATGAGCATGAACCTGTTTGGAGAAATATACTACCCAGAGGCAGAACAGAGGGAAACAGGAACCTGCTGGTCTTCACCAGGACTGAGCACAGGTGGGTGTGTCCTCTCTTTTGTTAGATGCCAATCAACCAGGAGATAACCAACAAAATGACATACCTGGGAGCTGGAGAGATGGCTTAGGCGGTAAGGCATTTGCCTGCAAAGCCAAACGGATCCTGGTTCGATTCTCCAGGACCCACTGTAAGCCAGATGCACAAGGGGGCAGCATGCATTTGGAGTTCATTTGCAGTGGCTGAAGGCTCTGGTGCACCCTGTCTCTCTCTCTCTCTCTCCTCTCTCTCTCTCTCTCTCTCTCTCTCAAATAAAAAAAGAACTAGTATCATGTTGCTTAAGATTGCCTACTGGAGGGCAGGGAAGCCTGAATCTGCTACACAGTTTTACTCAGAGAAGGAAAGAGCCCAAATGTGAGGAAAATGGGCTTTGGAATTTGCAGGTATGTATGCTAGGCCTCCCCTTCCACCAGGTAAGCCCCGCTCTCTAAACTCAATTCACAGTGGGCTCTGATGAGAGTCTTGATTTGCAGAAGTCTTGAGGTGCAGTGACTCAGCAACTGCCAGAGAGCTAGCCTGCCCTGGGCTCGTGTCCTGATGGTCTCACCCTCCCCGGCTCCCCCTCTGTGCAGAGCTGGTTAGGACCCCGAGCCTAGAGAAGAATAGCAGGTTCTCATTTTCATGCTTTGTAGCACCATGGCAACCAGCTCTCATTGTGGGCATCAGTCACTATGCTGATAGCGTCACCCCAGCAACCAATCCAGGCAGAAGCCGCACAGCTGCCATGGTGACGAGAGTCAGAAGCAGATTTCTTGAAAGGCGGGAGGACACGGAGCCTGAGGTTCCCGACGCTCTGGGCAGAGTGCATGGCACGCTGCAGACCCTCAGCTGTGCCAGCACTGCTGATTCCAAGCTGCCACAGTTGTCCTTAGGCCAAGGCAACCCTTCCTTTTTGCTTTATTTATTTTATTGAGAGAGAAAGAGAGAGAGAGACAGAGAGACAGAAACAGAGACATAGTATGGGTGTGCCAGGGCCTCTTGCCACTGCAAACAAACACCAGATGCATGTTCCACATCATACATCTGGCTTTATGTGGGCACTGGGTAATTGAAATCAGGGCAGCAGGCTTTGCAAGCAAGTGCCTTTAACCACTGAACCATTCCCCCAGCCCCCAAGACAACACTTTGGAACAGGTCTATCCATCCCATTCTGCCTTTAATGGTACATACATTCAACAATGTTGGCATAGTCTTTTTAAATTGTACATGTCTTTATACTGTTCCTTTCCTTGAAGCCCCAAGTTATTTACTTATGCACTTGGCATAAGATCTAAGCCCTTTCCTATTCTCTGCAAGGCACTGTATTGTCAGGTCTGGTTGTTTTTTTTTTTTTTTTTTTCTCAAAGCTGGTCTCCTCACTGGCTGCTTTGTGAATTTTTTCTTTTCCAGTGCTGGGAACCAAATCTGGAGCCTTGCCCTTGCCACACAAGCACTCTTCCATTGAGTTACATTCTCAGTCCACACTGGCTGTTTTGTTTGTTCTTCTGATATCCCATTAAGAACTATAAATAGGTTTGAGGATGTAACTTAATTGGTAGAAAGCTCGCCTAGCAAGCATGAAGCCTTCTGCTTGATTCCTAGCAGCATGCAAATCTGAGGTGTGGTGCTTGGGAGGTGGAGGATCAGAAGTTCAAGCCTATCCTTGGCAACATAATGAGTTTAAGGTTAGCGTACGATACACGAGACCCTGTCTCAAAAACAAACACATACGGGGCTGGAGAGATGGCTTAGTGGTTAAGGTGCTTTCCAGTAAAGCCAAAGGACCCAGGTTTGATTCCGGGACCCACGTACACGTAAAGCCAGATGCACAAGGTGGCACATGAATCTGGAGTTTACCTGCAGTGGCTGGAGGCTCTGGCATGCCCATTCTCTCTCTCTCTCTCTCTCTCTCTCTCTCTCTCTCTCTCTCTCTCTCACACACACACACACACACACTCACACATAAATAAACTTAAAAGAAAAACAATTCCCCCCAAAGCAAAATAACATGAAAACTAAAAAAATACAATAACTAAGATAAAATTTAACTGGATGAGCTCAATAGTATATTAGGACAACACCAAAAGTATAACACTTTTATTTAAATTCCATAATGAGAGGAGAATGGCCAATAGTCTTGAAGAAATATTGGCTTGGGGTTGGAGAGATGACTTAGTGGTTAAGGGGCTTGTCTGTGAAGCCTAAGGACCTTTGTTCAATTCCCCAGTACTCACATAAGCCAGATGCACAAGGTGGCACATGCATCTGGAGTTCATCTGCAGTGGCTGGAGGCCCTGGCGTGCCCTCTCTCTCTCTCTCTCTCTCTCTCAAATAAACAAATTAACTAAATATTTTTTAAAAGAAACACTGGCTGAAGACTTCCCAATTTTTTTTAAAGAAGATATAAACCTTCTGATTGACAAAGTTCAGGGAACATTAAATAGGAGAAACCCACAATGTGACACATCATAATCAAATATCCAAAGGCTAAACAAACAAACAAGCAAAAAACATAAATCACACACCACTTACAGAAGGACAGTGGTGCAAGAAATGATCACATAGATGAGGGGCAGTGTTTGCATGAAGTCCTGGGTTTGGCCCCCAGCAGACCTCTTAACCAGGTGTGTGCTACTTGTAATCCCAGTACTCAGGAGGTGAAGGCAGAAGGATCAGAAACTCAAGGTCATCCTTGGCTACTCAGCAAATTCAAGGCCACTGTGGAACACATGAGACCCTGTCTCAAAAAAAAAAAAAAAAAAAGCATAAATGAATGAAAAAAAAAAAAAACAGAAGAAAGGGCTGGAGAGATGGCTTAGTGGTTGAGGCACTTGCCTGCAAAACCTAAGGACTCATGGTCAACTTTTCAGGTCCCATGTAAGCCAGATAAACAGTGATGCAAGCATGCAAGGTCGCACATGTGCACAAGGGGGTGCACACATCTGGAGTGCGATTGCAGTGGCCTAGAGGCCCTGGTGCACCAATTCTCTCTCTCTCACTTACTCACTCACTCATTCTCACATAAAAAAGGCAGTCTGTTGGGCTTGCAAAAAACAAAGCAAAAGAAAATTGAGGCAATTAGATTAATAGATCATTTGACTTTAGCACCGAAAAAATTATGAGGAATATTACATAATGATAAAATGGCCACTTCATCAGGACATACAGCTCTCAGTACCTGCCAGAGCCTCAGACTATATGATGCCCAGGTGAACAGTCCAGAAAAGACAGATATCACAACTATTCTTTGGAGACTTTAACATTTTTCTCCTAGAAACCAAGAGAAGTAGTACATAAAATAGGAGAAAATAGGAGCGGGGCTGGTTGGTGGTGCACGCCTTTAATCCCAGCACTCGGGAGGCAGAAGTAGGAGGATCATCATGAGTTCAAGGCCACCCTGAAACTACACAGTGAATTCCAGGTCAGCCTGGGCTAGAGCCAGACTCTACCTTGAAAAAAAAGGGGGGGGGGCAGAGAGATGGCTTAGCAGTTAAGGCGCTTGCCTGTGAAGCCTAAGAACGCATGCTCAAATCTCCAGATCCCACATATCCAGAAGCATACTGATGCAAGTGTGCAATAAAGCACATGTGCACAAGGGCGTGCACACGTCTGGAGTTCATTCACAGCGGCTGAAAGGCCCTGGCGTGCCCATCTCTCTGTCTCTCTCTCTCCCTCTTTCTGACTCTCTCTCAAAAGTAAAATAATAATTTTTTGGTTTATTTTAATTTATTATTTTTTATTAACAACTTCCACGATTGTACACAATATCCCATGGTAATGCCCTCCGTCCCCCCACTTTCCCCTTTGAAACTCCATTCTCCATCATATCCCCTCCCCATCTCAATAACAATTTTTTAAAACCCCCCAAAAGCAGCAGATATAGAAGACACACCAGTGAGCAATTGATTCTAATTGGCATTTACAGAACATGCCACCCGACAGCAGGGAACACGACCCAGATCTGGTATCATACCCTGGGTTATAAAACAAGCCTTAGTAAATATAAAAGAAGTGAAGTTATACGAAGTGCTTTATGATTATAACACGACCAAACTAAATACTGGTAACAAACGACCTAGTGGCAGAGCGTCTGTTTAGCACATTCAAAGCCCTGGTTCAATTCCCAGCACAGCTACAACCACAGCAAAAAAAATCAATAACAATGAACTCTCCAAACACTTAGCCATTATAAAACACTCCTAAATAATCCATGGCTCAAGAAGGAAGTCTTAAAGAGAAGTTAGAAAATATGTTTAACAGTAAGGAATGCATATTAAGATTTGTGGGGTTCAGGTGCTTAGTACTTAGAGAGAAGTTGATAGCATTAAATGCCGATACTGGGGACATCACCAGAAAGATAAGTAAAGATAAAAGCCTCAATGACCCTGGGAACAGAGGAGAATCAATGAAGCAGCCATTGGCGAGAGTCCTTGCCACGTGCCCACGTGCTCACGGGGTCTGCAGACCTCCCCACGTGCTCACTGGGCTGCGGGTCTGCAGACCCCTCCCCACGTGCTCACTGGGCTGCGGGTCTGCAGACCCCTCCCCACGTGCTCACGGGCTGCGGGTCTACAGACCTCCCCAGGCGCTGTACTTTCCTGACTTGGTGTCAAGGCAATGTCGACTCCATGGAATGTGAGTTGGGTTTTTTTTTTATCATCTCCCCTTTTGCTTTCTAGAAGAGATTGTGTAGAAGTTTCATTTCTGATTTGGTAGAATTTACCAAGGGACCATCCTGGTTTGGAGACTAGTTTAATATGAATTCAGTTTCTTTGATTGTCATAAGACTAGATTGTCTAGTTTCTTTTTTTCTTTTGTGTTTTCGAAGGGAGGGTCTCATTCTGGCTCAGGCTGACCTGGAATTAACTATATAGTCTCAGGGTGGCCTCGAACTCACAGCGATCCTCCTACCTCTGCCTTCTGAGTACTGGGATTAAAGGCATGCACCACCATGCCCTGCTGTAGTTTCATTTTTTTGTGAAATTTGATAGTCAGTGGTTTTCAAGAATTGGTCATAGGGCCTGGAGAGATGGCTCAGCAGTAAAAGGTGTTTGCTTGCAAAACCTAACGGCCAGGGGTTTGATTCCCCAGTACCCACATAAAGCCAGATACACAGAGTGGCGCATACATCTGAAGTTTGCTTGCAGTGGCCCAGAGACCCCAACATGCCCATTCCCTCTCTCTCATTCTCTATCTCTCTGTCTGCTTGCAAGTAGATAAATAAAATAATTTGAAAAAGAATTGGTCATAAGAGATGAGACAGTCTGAATGAGAAGAAGCAGAAATCATAGAACTGGAAAAATCAGAACTTGGAAGTAGAGAAATGTATGTAATTAAATTACTTGCACTGTGGATGACTAATGTGTAAGGTCACTGGGGCTCTTTCTTTAGGATCATAGCTCAAGACAAAACAAAACAAACAAACCCCAGACCCTACCTGCATTCAAGTGTACCTCTGGCTCGCTCTGTGTTTTGTTTTGTTTTGTTTTGTTGGTAAAGGTGGGCGAGTACACACGTGTGAAGACGCGTCCTCCACAGAAGAGGTGGCATGAATTACCAAGTTTACCATTCTCAGCACCCAAACCCTAGCCTTTCGATATTCTTTGTGTCTGTGTATAGTGTACATGTGTATATGAGTGTTCCTATGCGTGTGCAAGTGCGTGTACGTGTGTGGAGGCCAGGGGCCAATGCTGGCTGTCTCCCTCTATCACTTTCTACCTTATTGTTAAGACCCTGAGCCCAGAGCTCACAGATTTGTCTAGCCCAGCTAGCCAACTTGCCCAGTGGATCTGTCTGTCTCCCACCACCTGAGTGCTGGTGTTACAGGTGGGCCTGCTGACCAAACAAGCATTTTCATGTGGCAAAAAGTTTACTGACTGAGCTATCTCCCCAACCCATTTTTTTTCTTTTATTTTACAGACAGGAGAGAGAGAGAGAGAGAGAGAGAATGAAATGGCATGCCAGGGCCTCAGGCCCCTGAAATCCTAACTCCAGACACTTGTGCCACCTAGTGAGTGTGTGAGACCTTGGGCTTGCCTCACCTTTGTGCGTCTGGCTAGAGTGGGATCTGCAGAGTCAAACATGGGTCTTTAGGCTTCTTAGGCAAGTCCCTTAAGCACTAAGCCATCTCTCCAGCCCCTTTTTTTTAAAAAAAATATTTTATTTTTATTTATTTGAGAGAGATACAGAAATAGGCAGGTAGAGGGAGAGGGAGAATGGGTGCACCAGGGCCTCTGGCCACTGCAAACCAACTCCAGATGTATGTGCCCCCTTGTGCATCTGGCTTACTTGGGTCCTGGGGAATCGAACCTGGGTCCTTTGCTTTGAAGGCAAGCGCCTTAACTGCTAAGCCATCTCTCCAGCCCCCCTTTTTGTTTTTAATATGGGAACTATTCCAGTATGTTTGCATATTTATGGGAACTGAGGGGCAACTAACAATACAGGAGAACAATGGTAGGGAGGAGGGAATTGCTGAGTAGGGTATCTGAGTTGGCCTCTGGCTTTAGTTCTTAGGAGTAAACAGCCTTCTTTCCCAAAGCCTTCTCCAGTCATCCTCATTTCCATAAACCACTCAGTCACTCCTCAGCCAACAGCTCTCTAAAGTTAGGCTTCATTTCTCTCTCCTCTCTCCCCTGCAACCCAGACTTGCCAAGACCTATCAACTCATTCTTAATTCATCTCTCAAAGATGTCTCCTTTCTCCTTGCTCCCTCTCTGCCTAGCTTCTGGTCCTTATCGCTCGGGCAAGTCTCTGTCTCACTGTTCTAAGTGGTGGTCTCTTTCTCATATATACATATCCCCTGCCCTTATTCTCCAACCTAGCTCAACCCAGCTTTTTGTTTTGTTTTGTTTTTTTGAGGTAGGGTCTCACTCTAGCCCAGGCTGACCTGGAATTCACTCTGTAGTCCCAGGGTGGCCTTGAACTCACAGCGATCCTCCTACCTCTGCGTCCCAAGTGCTGGGATTAAAGGCGTGCGCCACCACACCTGGCTCTCTCTCTCTCATTTTTCTACAGCTCAGGGCCCCAGCCCATGGGATGGTGTCACCCACAGTTAGAGCGGGTCTTCCAATCCTCAGAATTCTAGAAACCTCCTCAGCGCCATGCCCTAGCTTTGTTTCCATGATGATCTATAAGATACCATCACATTGACTTCTCCAGCTTTACCTCCACTATCCCAGAGGTTTTCAACTCACCCATGAGGCTACTTGTTGGTACTTCCTCATCTTAGAGCAACTGGCTTACATGGGTACTGAGGAGTTGAACCTGGGTCCTTAGACTTCCCAGGCAAGTGCCTTAACCACTAAGCCATCTCTCCAACCGTCATTTTCTATTGAACTTGAACCCAGACCTCAAGAGTCTGCTCAAAAGTCACCTCACTGAAACTTTTCCATGTCACTCATTCACATGTGACATTAAGGATCACAGACTAGAAGAGCCAAAAGGCACTTCTGTGAAAAGATGAGGAGAATGTATAAAGAGGAAAAGCGGGGGGAGGGGGCTCTGGAGGTTTCTGGTTGCCGTGCTACAGGCTTTGTGGGTGGGCTGGGGCTGCGCGCTGCTCACAGCCCACGCTGACCTCTAGCCACGGGCCCCGGGTTCTTCTGTGGGAGCTGGTGGCAAGAAAATAACTCCAAAGCCTGAATTTCTGAGCATGAAGATTCACATGATGATGTCAGACAAATTCACAGTGATGGCACCTCCCACCCCTGAGACTGGGGAATTTCATGAAGACAGATTAGTGCAGCTATTGGGGAACTCAGAAAGGCAGAGTTTGGAGAGTCCTCCTTCTCAGGGGGACAGCTTGAACCAGGTGACAGTGACCCACTGGAAAATCCAAACAGGAGAAACAGCCCAGGTGTGTAGTAAGCCAGGAAGAAACCCTATTCTGAACTCAAATCTTCTTATTCTTCAAAGAGATCGTATTGAAGGGGAAGCCCATCCTTGCGATATTTGTGGCAAAAGCTTCCTGTTTAATTCAGATTTAGTTACACATCAGGTATCTCACATAGGAGAGAAGCCTTATAGATGTGAGCGCTGTGGGCAAGGCTTCAGTCAGACCTCACTCCTCACGGAGCATCCGAGAGTCCACACTGAGGAGCGACTGTGTGTGTGTGTGAGAGAGACGTGTGTGGGAAAGACTTCATTCACTCTGAAGGTCTGGTGGGGCATCAGCAAGTACATACAGGAGAGAAGCCGTTCAGATGTGCACAGCATTTTATTATAGCTCAGACCTGCTTTGGAGCCAGAGGGTTCATACCAGAGAGAGGCCTTTTGAATGCAAAGAGTGTGGGAAAGGCTTCAGTCAGAGGCCCTTACTCATTCGCCATCAGAGAATCCACACAGGAGAAAGACCCTATGAGTGTAATGAGTGTGGAAAGTCCTAGACTCCTAGCTCAAGCCTTATTTGGTATTTCCAGATCCACACGGAGGTAAAGCAGTATGAATGCAGAGATTGTGGGAAGGCCTTCCGTCACTGCTCAGGCCTCATTGCACACCAGAGAATTCACACTGGAGAGAGGCCCTTTGAGTGTCATGAGTGTGGGAAGGCCTTTATTCGAAGCTCAAAGCTTATTCAGCATCAGAGAATTCATACTGGGGAATGACCCTATGTATGTAATGAGTGTGGGAAATGTTTCAGCCAGACGTCCAACTTCAGTCAGCATCAGAGAATCCACACTGGGGAGAAACTCTATGAAAAGTAGTGAATGTGGGAAGGCCTTCTTTCTGAGCTCATACCTTATCTGACCCCAGAAAATCCACACTGGTGAATGGGTTTATGAATGTAAGGAGTGTGGGAAGGCTTTTCTGCAGAAAGCCCACCTCACTGAGCATCAGAAGATCCACACTGGGGACAGACCCTTTGAGTGCAAAGACTGTGGGAAAGCCTTCATCCAGAGCTCCAAGCTGCTGCCGCACCAGATTGTGCACACGGGAGAGAAGCCCTGCGTTTGCAGTTACTGTGGGAAAGTCTTTATGCAGAGGTCGAACTTCCTTCAGCACCAGAAGATGCACACTGAAGAGAAGCTTTATGAGTACAGTCAGCGTGGGAAGGACCTTACCTCACCCCCAGACCTTGTCCACCAGGAAGGCCTTTCCCTGGATGAGGTCCCCGTGCATTTAAGTGAGAGGTCCACAGGTCAGGGAGGTCCTCCAGATAACTTACGAAAGAGATACGCTCCAAGTCAGTGTGGTGCTTGGAAATGGAGGGATTTGGGATACATAGGGCCTCTTAAGACGTGCATGTGTCAGAGCTTCTTGAGTCTTAAGTGGACTGCTCTCTGCCACCACGGTAAGGAAGTCAGTGAGTCTGGAGAACTGACTTTGAGCTGGAACATTGGGGGGTCCTCACAAAAATACTCTAGATTTTATTCACAGAACACCCCCTTTCGTTACATCCTTTCCAAGCTTAGCTGTATTTATTATTACTTAAGAAGTTGCCTGTCTGAAAGGTTGGAAAGGATTCTACTTTCTCATGGAAAGCCACAAGCTACGAGCCCCAGGCTCGCAGCCACACGCCGATGTGTCTCCGTGTTCCAAGCTGTTGCTGTCCCTGTTTGCCCCTGTTCTTGTCTAAAGTTATTACCTCCTCTCTCCCGGCTCCATGAATTGTTACGTGCAGCTTCTCAGGCGTCACATACCAAGACACTCTTCCCTCACACTGTGCTCAGTTGGCATCTTTGTGCCTCTGCTCTATACTCCCTCCTACTGAACTTTGAAGTTCCAGAATTACGACTCTCACTGTGCTCTGTTCTTTGAGGACAGTGATCATATCGCATTAATTTGTTTGTCCCACTGTCTACACAAGACAATTAAAAAAATGCACCCAAGTTCATGTAATTGACATTTTCCCTTATTATTTATTTGAAACAAATTTTGAGACTCTGGCCCAGGCTGGCCTTGAACTTTCAACCTTGCCTCAGCCTCCTAAATACTGGGATTATAAGTGTGTCATCACACCTGGTTTTGGCCTCTTTCTTGCTTTGGACTTTCTGTATTGTTGTTTTAAATTTTGTGATTTTTTTTCAGGGGAGGGGGCTTTGCATCCATGTGCTTTTTTTTTTTTTTTTTCCAAGTAGGTTCTCACTCTAGCCCAGGCTGACCTGGAATTCACTATGTAGTCTCAGGGTGGCCTCGAACTCACAGCGATCCTCCTACCTCTGTCTCCTGAGTGCTGGGATTAAAGGCGTGCGCCACCATGCTGGGCTCCATTCTTTCTCTTTATCTACCTCTCTCTGTCTCTCTCAAAATAAAATAAATAATAATAAAAATAAAGAGGATGGGCTGGGGAAATGGTTTAGCGGTTAAGGCACTTGCCTGAGAAGCTTAAGGACCTTGGTTCGATTCCCCAAGACCCAAGTAAGCCAGATGCACAAGGGGGCGCAAGAGTCTGGAGTTCATTTTCAGTGGCTGGAGGCCCTGATGTGCCCATTCTCTCTCCTCTCTCTCTCTCTCTCTCTCTGTCGCTCTCAAATAAATAAAAATAAACCAAAAAAAACAAAAACAAAAATAAAAAATAAAGAGGAACAGGACAAGTGGTGGCTGTCATTGTAGAAATCAGTAGAGCCGAGCGCTGTTTAGCTATGTCTTCACAGGCAAGGATGCAGGAGGGAGGATAGGTGTTGGTGGCGTCTGTACAAGTGACTTAACTTGTCTGCATTTCATGAAAGGCTGGGCCGCCTGGAAACCCTTCCACGCGCTCTGGTTTCTGAGGACACGAGCTGAGTGTGAAGGCGCTTTGGGGAACGTGATGCTGCAAGTCTGGGACATGCTGAAGCTGGGCTGGCGGGGCAGTGGTGGCCCGGTCCCTCCTTTCGCAGGGACATTTGACCATAGTACCTTTTTTTTTTTTTTTTTTTTTTCCCAAGGTAGGGTCTCACTCTAGCTCAGGCTGACCTGGAATTCACGATGTAGTCTCAGGGTGGCCTCGAACTCATGGTGATCCTCCCACCTCTGCCTCCCGAGTGCCGGGATTAAAGGAGTGCGCCACCACGCCCTGCTCCACAGTACCAAACATTGAATGTCTATAGCCTCTGGCTGCAGAGATGACTTTGTAGATCCTTGGGGTGGGGTTGGTATGACTTGACACTAATAACCAGAGGGAACCTGGACCTCAGAGAGCAAAACAGAGCCCTAGCCCTGCCTGGCCTGGGTCTGGGGGGAAAGGTTTCCTTTCACAGGGCAAGGAGGAACAGCAAGGCACAGAGAAAGACGCAGCGGGCTCCTTCATGCCAGCTGTGAGTCTCCCCAACCCCACCCCCCCGTCCACCTGCTTCAGACATGATGCCCGAGAGACACATACCTGTAACCAGGCTTTCAGGCCACGAGGGACTGGGTTCTTAGTGCCCTGTGCCCCATCTTCCCTCCGGTGCTGCCCCCACCCAAAGCCCACCCACCTTGCCTCCAGGTAGATCTGTGAAAGAGCCAGCCTGACTACCATCTTTTTTTTTTTTTTTTTTTTTTTTGGTGTTTCGAGGTAGGGTCTCACTCTGGTCCAGGCTGACCTGGAATTCACTATGGAGTCTCAGGGTGGCCTTGAACTCACAGCGATCCTCCTACCTCTGCCTCCCTAGTGCTGGGATTAAAGGCATGAGCCACCACGCCTGGCCTGACAACCGTCTTTAGTAGTGGAGATTTGGGCCAGCCAGCAAGGGCTCGGGCTGACAGCATCAGGAACACAGAGGTAGGGGTGCGAGACGTCCAGCGCAGCCTCACATTCAGCGAGGAGGTTGTGGCTGAGTCGCAGTAGTGGAGAACTCCTAAAATGGGAAGAAACAAAGAATTTTCAATTAACGTGCGGGGACTCCCACTTCTGTCCCCAGCAGAGACAAATCACCCAGGCCTTTCCCTGGTGCCTCGGCGCCCCACCCCAGCTCCTCTTAAGATTGTCCATTAGACACGCTGGGTTCCGGGTCAAGTCCCCAGAGCTTGGAGAAACAATGGCAGCTGCTTGTTTACATGCTTGATGGAACCATGGCAACCGTTGGCCATCACGAGGTCAGTCAGAAGGCTAATGATGTGTGGCCCAGCAACCAATCCAAGCTAAGGAGCCCAGCTGCCATGGAGACAGGGCTGGGAACCATTTCACTGAAAGCGGGGAGAACCGGAGCTCCTCGGAAGGACAGGCTGGGTCAGAAAGAATCCAGCTAGACTTTCCCAGCTGTGCCCTTCACGTCTTAGACTGGGCTCTAGTAGATTCCACCTGAAAACTCAAGGCTCCACACGTGTCTCCCTGTCTTCCTGTGTGGGCTTCGTAGTGATCTCACTGGCTGCATCAGTCTACGCAACGTCTATCCGATCGTCACATTCCTTAAAGATCCCCCCCCCCAAAACAGCCAGGCGTGGCGGCGCAGGCCTTTAATCCCAGCACTCGGAGGCAGAGGTAGGAGGATCACTGTGAGTTCGAGGCCACCCTGAGACTACATAGTGAATTCCAGGTCAACCTGAACTAAAGCAAGATCCTATCTTGAAAAACAAAAACAAAAATCCTCCAAGGATTAGCCATGGCTCTTTTCATAAAATCCAATCCCCTAAAATCAACAGCAACAGAAATAAATAAATAAATAACAATCACCCCCCCCCCCCAAAAAAAAAAACCACTATCAACTACCACTGGAAACCTCTGAAGTGGGTCTCATCTATGGCTTCAAGATCTGGCCCAGTGTAGGGAGGGGCCCCAGCGCCTGCTTCTGGCAGTTGAAAAAACCTGTGGAAAGATGACTGAGAGACAGAGAAGCGGGGCGCCCTCTGGTGGGGAAATGGGAAATGTTCCTTTTGTGCAGACCTGCATTTTTCATACATTATCTTCAATCCCCAGCAGTCGCAGTGGGTAGGCTTTGTTACCACACCTCCCTCTCAGTGTGTGGAGGAGGGCTTGGAGGGCTCAGGTAACATTGATGAGGTCGAGGCTGGGGAGCAGCAGGGTCCAGATTGAGCTGGTTGTGTTTGGAGAAAGTCTGGTTTCTTCCCATCCACCTGGCCACCCTTTCAGCAGATTCTTTTTCAATATTTTATTATTTATTAGAGAGAGAGAGGGATAGATCGATATATATATAGAGAGAGAGAATGGGTGCGCCAGGGCCTCTAGCCACTGCAAACGAACTTCAGATGCGTGCGCTATCATGTGCATCTAGCTTAAGTGGGATCTGGAGAATCAAACCTGGATCCTTAGGCTTCACAGGCAAGTGCCTTAATTGCTAATCGCTAAGCCATCCCTCAAATAATTTCAATAATCAAATATTTGAAGCCCCCTTCATATATATATATATATATATATTTTCGAGGTAGGGTCTCATTCTAGCTCATGCTGACCTGGAATTCACTGTACTCTCAGGGTGGCCTCACACTCATGGTGATCCTCCTACCTCTGCCTCCTGAGTGCTGGGATTAAAGGCGTACACCACTATGCCTGGCTAATATTTTATTTCCTTCCAGCAGTTTCTTTATTAGTCTGCATCCTCAGTGAATACCTGTCACTTACTCCTCCCTAAGCCAGTATAAAACTCTGTCCTTGGGCTGGAGGGGTGGCTTAGTGGTAAAAGCATTTGCTTGCAAAGCTGAAGGACCCAGGTTCAGTTCCCCAAGACCCACATAAGCCAGGTGTACAAGGTGGAGCATGTGTTTGGAGTTCGTTTGCAGTGGCTGGAGGCCCTGGCGTGCCCATTCTCTCTCTCTCTCTTTCTCTCTCTCTCTCTCTCATTATTTGCCTCTCTGTCTCTCTCAAATAAATAAAAATAAAATACAAAAAATTCAAAAAAATATTAAAAAAAAACCCTCTGTCCTTACTCAGCCTCCATCCTTAAACAGACCTCTGGTGGGCTCAGCCGTCCTGAATGAGGCCACACCCTCACCTGCAGCCAGACTGTGTCAAGGTTTGTCTCTCCTGGTTCTGGTCTGCAGAAAACTGTCTGAGAGTTAAAGCATTGCTCCCAACCATGTTAGTCAGTGCACTCTGAAAAAGAAGGAAGGAGATGGGGACTGAACGGAGGATCTCAAAATCTCTGAAAAAAAAATCCCTTTGTGATTGCCCCAAGAAGACAAATATTAAGCCACAGGTAGTAAACAGGATTTGTGTATTTTTTTTTTCGAGGTAGGGTCTCACTCTAGCCCAGGCTGACCTGGAATTCACTATGGAGTCTCAGAGTGGCCTCGAACTCACGGCAATCCTCCTACCTCTGCCTCCCGAGTGCTGGAATTAAAGGCCTGCCCCACCACGCCCGACAGGATTTGTATTTTTAAATATTTATTTATTTGAGAGACAGAGAGAGAGAGACTGGGCATACCAGGGCCTCCAGTCACTGCAAACAAATTCCAGACACATGTGTGACCTTTTTTTAACTGGTTTATGTGGGTACTGGGGTATGAAACTTGTGTCCTTAGGCTTTGCAGGCAAACACTTTAACTGCTAAGCCATCTTTCCAGTCCCTGTATTTAAAAAATAGACATTTTATTATTTATTTATTGATGAGAGAGATAGCATGAGTGAGTGCAAATGGGCACACCAGGGCCTCTATCCTCTGCAAATGAACTCCAGATACCTGTACCACCTTGTGCATCTGGCTCATGTGGGCTCTGGGGAGTCGAACCTGGGTCCTGAGGCTTTGCAGGCAAGCACCTTAACCACTAAGCAATCTCTCCAACCCAGGATTTGTATTTTGGGAGGGGGGCGGGAAACGTGTGCTGTGTCTATGGTAGGCCCAATGTGGTGTACGTGTATGTGTTCAGATGCAGAATCCCATGCATGCACGATGCCCACGGAGAACGTCACGGGTCCTCCATCACTTATCCGTTTGCTTCCTTGAGACAGAGTCTCTTCACTGATTTCGGAGCGTTCTGTTTTCTGAAGCCCCAGCGATTCTCCAGTCTCCGCTCCCCACAGGACTGGGGCTTACAAATGACAATAGCCATGACTAGCTCTTTATGTGGGTTTGAACTTGGTGGTCCCGGGCCCTCTTAAGCCCTCACGCTTGGCTAGAAAGTGCTCGTGACAGTTGAGCCATCTCTTCCGCCCCAGGAGCTGCAGTTTTTCAGCCCATTCCTTTTTGTACACATGGCTGACAAATCACAGGTACCTCCCAACTGAAGTGAGACACCAGCACCTACTGGTCTACTCGCTGGACTCCTGGAAATGCCCATCTGCAGTCCCTTTCCGCACTGTGGGCTTGGGCAGCACAGGCCTCAGAAATGACCCAGGTGGTTTTGGTGTGAGAGGCTGCCCGTCCATCCTGAGACTGACGTCTAGGGCATGAGCCTGGGTATCGACTCATCTGCGCCTGCACTTTTTTTCCGCCTTTGTGTGTTTATGGAATATGGTATGTGTGTGGGATGAAAGGCGTGTGCCACCACACCCAGCCCATCTCTCTCTTTTTTTAAAAAAAAATTTATTTATTTATTTGAGAGCAACAGACAGAGAAAAAGGCAGAGAGAGAGAGAGAGGGAGGGAGGGAGAGAATGGGTGTGCCAGGGCCTCTAGCAACTGCAAAGGAACTCCAGACGCGTGCGCCCCCTTGTGCATATGGCTAACGTAGGTCCAGTATCCACGTAAAGCCAGATGCACAAAGTAGTATATGCATCTTTAGTTCATTGGTAGTGGCAAGAGGCCCTGGAGCACCTCTTTCTTTCCACCTTCCTTCCTTCCTTCCTTCCTTCCTTCCTTCCTTCCTTCCTTCCTTCCTTCTTTTTTTCTTTCTTTCTTTCTCTCTTTCTTTTTTTAGAGAGAGTGGCAGAGAATTGGTGTGCCAGGACCTCAGCCACTGCAATCGAACTCCAGACACCACCTAGTGGGCATGTGCAACCTTGCACTTGCTTCATCTATGTGTGTCTGGCTTACATGGGATCTGGAGAGTCAAACATGGTTCCGTAGGCTTTGCAGGCAAGCGCCTTAACTGCTAAGCCATCTCTCCAGCCTGATACTGCTTTTAATGTTTTCTAAAAGTCTTATTGTTTTTCCTTTACACTTAAATGTATTTGTAATTAGTTGTCTATTTGGTAGGGCTCCAATTTCACTTTTCCATATGACTACATAATGTTCATACCTATTGAAAAGACTACTGCTACTTCTGGCATAAAACAAGTATCAGATATTCATGTACTTCTCTGTTCTGTCCTATTGGCCAGGCAATCCTTGAACCACTAATATCCTGTCTTAATTACTACAGCTTTGTAAGAAGCTTAGATACCTGGTAGGAAAGTTGTCTTCTTCAAGTGCGTCTTGAATTGTGTGTGTGTGTGTGTGTGTGTGTGTGTGTGTGTGTGTACATACACAAATAAGCCTGCAAACCACCAAAGTAAAGAAAGCAGGAGAGAGCTTGTTGACATTTTCATTATGATTGCTTTGAATTTATACATCAGTTTGGAGACTAGCTGGTATTTTTTCATCTACAAAGAAAGACCTACTTTCCAAATTATTTGGGCCTAATTTTCTCTGCAAGGATCTTGCATGTCTTTTATATTTATTCACAGGTACTTGATTTTTCTACTTGGTAGAGGCAAGCCTTTTTAAAATTTCATTTCTAACTACTCATTGCTGGTAGATAGAAATGAAATTGATTTTGGTGTACTGATTTTTTTCAGCCAGCTGTCTTGATAAATGTTCTTATTAATTTGAATAATATATCTTTAGGGTTTTCTATATAACAAATTGTATCAAAAACTTTTTTGCTTCTCCCTTTCCAACTTGTCTGTCATCTGCTATTTTTCTAACCATAGTTCATAACTAAGGGCCTTCAGCAAATGTAGAATATTAATAGAATGGCTGGAACCGGGTCCCATTCTCATTCTCAAAGGAATTCAGCATGGCTATCCCCAGAAGCAGATCCCAAGACAAGGACTGAATGCAAGAAATCCTGAACCAAGCATTTATTGGGAAGTGAAGGATAGATGGTAGAAAAGTGGGAATAAGAGACAAAGAAAAGGGGATTGATAAAGTGGGGAGTTATGCAGCTGGACTCTGGGAGTCACCTTGACCCTCACACTTGGTCACACTTGGGTCTCGCCCAAGATTCGAGGAAGCTGGGGAAACCAAGCTTTGTCAGCCATAGGACAGAGCTGCTCTGCGGGAAAGAGCATGCACTTCCTAGCACTCCCAAGCTGTGTGAGTGGAAAACTCTTACTGAGCAGCAAAAGACAGCTCGCAGGCAAAGACGTGCAGGCGCTGGCGGCTGGAAGAGGACTACAGACGGTTAAGTGGTGGAGTAAGGCTAGCAGCCCAATCTTCTATAAACACCTTCAACTTTTTAAACTTCTTTTGTTTATTTTTATTTATTTATTTGAGAGTGACAGAGGGGGGGAGAGAGAGAGAGAGAGAATGGGCATGCCAGGGCCTCCAGCCACTGCAAATGAACTCCAGATACATGGGCCCCTTGTGCATCTGGCTAATGTGGATCTGGGGAATCAAGTCTCGAACCTGGGTTCTTAGGCTTCACAGGCAAGCACTTAACCGCTAAGCCATCTCTCCAGCCCTCGACTTTTTTATTTTTTAGGTAGGATTTCACTCTAGCCCAGGCTGACCTCGAATTCATTATGTAGTCTCAGGGTGGCCTTGAACACACAGTGATCCTCCTACCTCTACTTCCCGAGTGCTGGGATTAAAGGTGTGCGCCACTACACCCGGCTCCAACATTTTGCTGTTATAAGTAACATTTGCAGGCCTCACCAGACAATAGTGGCTGCCCCTGTCAAAATCTGTCTGTTCACCCTTACAAGTTTTTTTTAGGTTAAAAATGGCAGAAGGAGCTGGGTGTGATAGTGCACACCTTTAATCCTAGTACTTGCTAGGCAGAGGTAGAAGGATTGCTGTGAGTTCAAGGCCAGCCACAGACCACAGAGAAGTCAGCCTGGGCTAGAGCGAGGGCCTACTTCAAAAAAGGGGTGGGGCTGGAGAGATGGTTTAGCAGTTCAGGTGCTTGCTTATGAAGCCTACAGACTCATGTTCAACTCTCCAGGTCCCACGTAAGCCAGATGCACAGTGATGCAAACGTGCAAGGTCACACATGCACACAAAGGGGCGCACACATTTGGAGTTTGATTGCAGTGGCTGGAGGCCCTAGCACGCCAATTCTACTCTCTCTCTCTCTCTCTTGCTGTCTTGCATAAAAAAAGGGGTGGGGTTGAGCAAAAGGAAGGGAAAAAATCCTCTAACTTATGTTTAAAGCATAATTAGGAGAAAGAAAATACTGTGAACTCAGACAAAATGCTGTCTGTCACCAGGCCTCTGTGACTCATTAATGTTAGGGAGCTCAGTTCCCTAGCAGCACCCCTACCCTCAACCCTAGCCTACAAAGGACAGCCACCATTCAGTTCAGTAACTGTGACATGATGGCGCACTAGGGTTTGTGACCACAAAGTTAGCACTGTCCATAAATGAAAACGCTGACACTTGGGGAAAAAATACACAAGTAAAGCCGAATACTAGCTAAGGAAACAAAGGAGGGATTAACAAATCCAAGACAGAGGAGCAAAAAAGGAGGGGGGGGGGCGTAGGGTAGAAGGGGAAAGGGAAAGAGGAAGGTAGGGAAATAACAATGGGAAATTATTCACAAGAAAAAACTATAATAAAAGACTACTTTAGAGAATTGTAAAAATAAATGTGGACCCTAGGTAATACGAGTAGTAACACGAAATTTACAAAAATTGATCCTCTTAGAGGTGGAAAGTATAAGCACAACTGTTTCCATACAATGACAGAGGAAAGTTATGCATGAAGTCCAAAAGCAAGAAATATCTCATGTGATTTAAAATTTCCAGAGCAAACCAGGCATGGTGGCACATGCCTTTAATCCTAGCACTAGGGAGGAAGAGGTAGGAGGATCACCGTGAGTTCGAGGCCACCCTGAGAGTACATAGTTAATTCCAGGTCAGCCTGAGTTAGAGTGAGACCCTACCTTGGACAAAAAACAAAACAAAACAAAAAATTTTCAGAGCAAACCAGGCATAGTGGCGCATGCCTTTAATCCCAGTGTGTGGGAGGCAGAGGTAGAAGGATCTCCATGAGTTTGAGGCCACCCTGAAACTACATAGCGAATTCCAGGTCAGCCTGGGCAAAAAAAAAAAAAAAAAAAAAAAAAAAAAAAAAAAAAAGGAAAAGAAAAGAAAAGAAAGAAAAAAAAAAAAAAAAAGAAACATTGGTATCCAAACCTGATAGCCAGAAGAAAAAAACTACAAATTAATCTTATTTATGACTGTAGATGCAAAAATCCTAAATAAAATGTTATCCAACATAAGCAATGAGTCATTAAAAAACAAGATGGGGCTGGAGAGATGGGCTTAGTGGTTAAGGCGCTTGCCTGCAGAGCCAAAGGATCCAGGTTCGATTTCCCAGTACCCAGGTAAGCCAGATGCACAAGGTGATGCATGTGTCTGGAGTTCATTTGCAGTGCCTAGAGGCCCTGGCATGCCCATTCTCTCTCTCTCTCTCTGCCAATTTCTCTCTCTCAAATAAATAAAGAAAAATATATAAATAAATAAAATAAAATATAAGATAGCACAGGTCTAGAATCCCAGTTACTTGGGAGGCTAAGGCAAGAGAATTACAAGTTCAAGGCCAGCCTGGGAAACTTAGGAAGATCCTGACTCAAAAATAAAGTAAAAAGAGGGCTGGGAATAAATACATAAAAATAAAAATTAAAATAGGTTTGGAAAGATGGCTTAGCATTTAAGGCACTTGTCTGCAAAGCCAAAGGACCCAGATTTGGTTCCCCAGGACCCATGTAAGCCAGATGCACAAGGTGGCACATGCATCTGGAGTTCATTTGTAGTGGCTAGAGACCATGGTATGCCTATTCTCTCTCTCTCAAATAAATGAATAAAATATATATAATCATTCTAGTCCAGGCTGACCTGGAATTCACAATGTAGTCTGAGGGTGGCCTTGCACTCATGGTGATCCTCCTACCTCTGCCTCCCAAGTACTAGCATTAAAGGCATGTGCCACCACGCCCAGCTTATTGTATTTTTTTGAAGGTAGGGTTTTATTCTAGCCCAGGATGAGTTGGAATTCACTCTGTAGTCTAAGGGTGGCCTCAAAATCATGGTGAACCTCCTACCTCTGCCTTCCAAGTACTGGGATTAAAGGCATGAGACACCATACCAAGCTAAAAGTATTTTAAAAATCAACAGTTTTCCTGGGCGTGGTGGTGCACGCCTTTAATCCCAGAACTCAGGAGGCAGAGGTAGGAGGATCGCCGTGAGTTCGAGGCCAGTCTGAGACTACATAGTGAATTCCAGGTCAGCCTGGTCTAGAGTGAAACACTACCTAAAAAAACAACAACAACAACAACAACAAATCAGCAGTTTTCATTACCCACACACTGGAAAACTACATAGGCAATGCCTAGCAAAGGATTTATATTGGGAACTATAAGTATATATACATATAGTCAGAGCATAGCCCTTTGTGAGCATGTGTCTTTAAAAATATTTTATTTGAGGGCTGGAGAGATGGCTTAGCAGTTAAGGCATTTGCCTGCAAAGCCAAAGGATCCTGGTTTGACCCTCCAGGACCCACAAAAGCCAGATGCACAAGGGGGCATATGCATCTAGAGTTCGTTTGCAGTGGCTGGAGGCCCTGGCATGCCCATTCTCTCTCTCTTTCTCTCATAAATAAATAAATAAAATATATTTTAAAATATTTTATTCATTTATTTATTTGAGTGACAGAGAGACAGACAGAAAGACGCAGAGAGTAAGTATGGGCATACCAGGGCCTCCTGTCACTGCAAACAAACTCCATATGCATGTGCCACTTGGTGCATCTGGCTTTACATGGGTACTAGGGAATCAAACCCAGGCCATCAGATTTTGCAAGCAAATGCCTTTAGCTGCTGAGCCATCCCTCCAGCCCAGCATATGTGTTTCTAGTATAGAAATTAGTAAGAACAGAATTAACAATCCAATAAAGGCAGACATGTTTGAATAGCAACATCACAAACAAATATCCTAATGTCTCACCATCAAGAAAACTCCAGGCTCTTCTCCTTCCGGTCCCTGGCGCTTCGGGAGCCGCGGCTTGCCGTGCAGACATGGCCAAGTCCAAGAACCACACCACGCACAACCAGTCCCGGAAATGGCACAGAAATGGCATCAAAAAGCCCCGGTCCCAAAGATACGAATCTCTTAAGGGGGTTGACCCCAAGTTCCTGAGGAACATGCGTTTTGCCAAGAAGCACAACAAGAAGGGCCTGAAGAAGATGCAAGCCAACAACGCGAAGGCGATGAGTGCGCGCGCCGAGGCCATCAAGGCCCTCGTCAAGCCCAAGCAGTCCAAGCCCAAGCTCCCCAAGGGCCCCAGCCGCAAGCTCAGCCGACTCGCCTTCATCGCCCACCCCAAGCTTGGGAAGCGTGTTCGTAGCTACATCTCCAAGAGTCGCAGGCTCTGCCAAACAAAACCCAAGGCCCAGGCTGCAGCTGCAGCTCCAGCTAAGGCTCCGACCCAGGCTGCACCTTCTGCTCCAGCTCAGGCTCCCAAAGGTGCCAAGGCCCCACAGTAAAGCTCTCCGTCTACCAATGTAAAGACAGATGGACTGGCATGTCCCCTTGGCTGTTTGCAGATGGCAGGTGTCCTGTGCCGTTTCTACGAATAAACTTATATGGCAGGATCTGTTAAAAAAAAAAGAAAGAAAGAAAGAAAGAAAAAAAAAAAGAAAAGAAAACTCCAGGTGGGCTGCAGATGCAGTTCAGTGTCTGGTCCCTGGCACTGCCAAAGTTAATAAATAAAAAATAAAAGCCACTTGGAATGACAATGGAGAAATGGGAACTGAGTGTGGTGCCACATGTGTGTAATCCTAGCACTCAGGAGGATGAGGCAAAATGACTGCGAGTTTGAGGTCAGCTTGGGCAACACAGCGAGACCCTGTCACAAACAAAACAAATCCCATAGTTAATTACCACTGTGAGCCCCAGGAATGGCTAGAAACTAGAGATCAACAAAAACAAATGTTGGTGAAGGGTACAGAGCCACTGGAATGCTCCTGTTTTCTGTCGAGTGTGTGTAATGGTGTCTATCTACTTTGTAAATAGTCCAACAATTTCTTAGAAAAATAAGCAAGCGGAGCTGGAGAGATGGCTTAGTGGTTAAACGCTTGCCTATGAAGCCTAAGGATCCTGGTTCGAGGCTCAGTTCTCCAGTACTCACATAAGCCAGATGCACAAGGTGGCACATGCTTCTGGAATTCATTTGCAGTGGCTGGAGGCCCTGATGTGCCCATTCTCTCTCTCTCTCTCTGTCGCTTTCAAATAAATAAATAAAAATACCTTTAATTTAATTTAATTTATTTATTTTGTTTTTGTTTTTCAAGGTAGGATCTCACTCTATCCCAGGCTGACCTGGAATTCACTATGTAATCTCAGGGTGGCCTTGAACTCACAGCAATCCTCCTCAAGAGTAGGAAGAATTTGTCCATAGATAGATATACTTGTATAAGAATGTTAATAGCTGATCATTAGAAGCAACACAATGCTCTTCAGTACAATGTGTAAACAAATTATTCAGTAGTCACACACAGGAATACTATTTCAGAAACAAGAGAAAAAATTATGTGCACATGCAATCACATGGATACATTTCAAAAGAATTATGCTGATTTTTTAAAAGCCACATGGTGGTGCATGCCTTTAATCCCAGCACTCAGGAGGCAGAGGTAGGATTGCCGTGAGTTTGAAGCCACCCTGAGACTACATAGTGACTTCCAGGTCAGCCTGGACCCCTGGGCCAGAGTGAGATCCTATCTCAAAACAAACAAATAAACAAACAAACAAACAAATAAGAAGCCATGGTGATGAACATCTATAATTGTAGTGCTTGAGGATAGAGAGAGAAGCTGAGGCAGAAGGATTATGAATTCAAGGCCAGCCTGGGCAACATACCAAGGCCCCATTTTTTATTTTAAAGCTTTTGTATATATGCATACAAAAATATATAATTATTAACAACTTCCATGATTGTAAACAATATCCCATGGTAATGCCCTCCCTCCCCCCACTTTCCCCTTTGAAACTCCATTCTCCATCATCCCCTTCCCATCTCAATCAGTCTCTCTTTTATTTTGATGTCATCATCTTTTCTTCCTATTATGATGGTCTTGTGTAGGTAGTGTCAGGCACTGTGAGGTCATGGATATCCAGGTCATTTTGTGTCTGGGGGGGAGCACGTTGTAAGGAGCCCTACCCTTCCTTTGGCTCTTACATTCTTTCCACCACCTCTTCCGCATTAGACCCTGAGCCTTGGAAGGTGTGATAGAGATATTGCAGTACTGAGCACTCCTGTTACTTCTTCCCAGCACCATGATGCCTTCTGAGTCATCCCAAGGTCACTGCCATCTGAAAAGAGAAGGTTCTCTACCAAAAGTGAGTAGCATTAATATAAGTGTATGAACATTAATAGAAGTACTTACTGGGCATTTTGATGAGCATAGTATATACATTTAGCCAGACAGCAGCAGACATTACACCACTAGGGCTCATGACTACCCCTATTTTAAGTTTACAGTATCAGGGATGTATTCCCTCACATAGAGCGCGCCTCCAGTCCAATTAGAGGGCAGTTGGTTTCCACCAGGACAGACGTGCCACTATTGCACCCGTTGGCTCATTGGCCTGGCTGGCCAAATATAAGGCTTGCAGTGTCCACTGTTGAATATCTTCACTGGTGATTTCTCTCTCTCCTATTGAACTGCATGCAGAATGGCTTCTTCCAGCTTTCTGTCAGCTGTTCTACATGGAGGAGGTTATCAGCTCAGTTCCAGCAGGATTTCTCAGTGGCCTTGTAGCCCAAGTGTGTGGAGTCTTTAGCAATAGGGTCTTACCGTCTATTCCTGGTGGGAAACCAAACCAAGGCCCCATTTTTTTTATACAAATGAATGAATAAATAAATAAACAAAGACCAGATAATAAGTCTATTTTTACATGAAATTTATCACATTCGAAAACAGATCTGTGCCAGATGTGGTAGTACACAACTGTAATACCAACACTCAAGAGGTGGGAGATCTTAAGTTCAAGACCAGAGTAGTCTACATAGTGAGACCCCATCTTAAAAACCCAAAACTAGGGCTGGAGAACTGGCTAAGCAATTAAGGCGCTTGCCTGCAAAGCCTAGGGACCTGAGTTTGATTCTCCAGTGCCCACATAAAGCCAGATGCACAAGGTGGTGCATGCATCTGGAGTTCATTTGCAGTGGCTAGAGGACCTGGTGTGCCCATTTTCTCTTTTACTTTATCTGCTTGTTTCTCTCTTTCTCAAATAAGTAATAAAATATTTTTAAAAATCTAGGGCTGAGGAGATGATTCAGTGAGTTAAATATTTGCTATGCAAATGTGAGGACTTGAGCGCAGATCCCCAAAACCCAGGCAAAATCCAAATGTGGTGGCATGCACCTGAATCTCCGCGCTGGGGAGGCAGTGACACAATGATCCCCAGGGCTTACTGGCTAGCTAGTCTAACCTCAGTGAGTTCTAGGTTCCCTGAGAGACCCTGTCTCACAAGAAAGGGTGGAGCCAGGCGTGGTGGCGCACACCTTTAATCCCAGCACTGGGGAGGCAGAGGTAAGACGGTCACTGTGAGATCGAGGCCAGCCTGAGAGTCCATAGTGAATTCCAGGTCAGCCTGGGCTGGAGGGAGACCCTACCTCAAAAAACAACATCAACAAAGGTGGAGAGCCACTGGCAAGGATGCCCAATGTCAACCTCTGGCCTCCATGAGCATGAGCACCAGCAACACATACGTACATACCCACACACACATGAACATGCATAAAACAAACAAAAAAGTCAAATAAATACAGCAATGCCAGCCTTTTTTTAATGTGTCTGTTATCAATAGCCGTAATAGTTTTTTGTTTGTTTGTTTGTTTTTGTTTTCCAAGGTAGGGTCTCACTGGAGCCCAGTCTGACCTGGAATTCACTATGGAGTCTCAGGGTGGCCTCGAAATCACGGTGATCCTCCTACTTCTGTCTCCCGAGTCCTGGGATTAAAGGGGAGCGCCACCATGCCTGGCTCCGTAATAGTTTTAAAGAAAGAGTAATCTCTAAGGGCTTTCTTCTTCTTGGTATTGTTTGAACATAAAGCCAGGAAGTCATAAAGTCACCAATGAAATAAAGGTCATGTTTCACTCCTATTTATTTGTTTTTTCAACGTAGGGTTTGCTCTAGTCCAGGCTGACTTGGAATTCACTATGTAGTCTCAGGGTGGCCTCAAACTCATGGCGATCCTCCTACCTCTGCCTCTCAAGTGCTGGGATCAAAGGTGTGGGTCACCTCGCCCAGCTATTTTTTAAAATATTTTATTTGCAAACAGAAATAGGAGAGGATGGACCTCCAACTGCTGCAAACAAACTCCAAATGACTGTGCCACTTTGTGCATCTGACTCTACATGGGTACTTGGGAAATGAACCTGGGTTCTTAGGCTTTGCAGGCACAAGTGCCTTAACCGCTGAGCCATCTCTCCAGCCTGTTTCACTCTTATTTGTCCTTTGGTCCTTCATTTTCTGAACACTTACAATGTTCCTTAAGTAATATTGTTTATATTCGTCACAAATGCAATCCAAGTTGTGTATAAACAAATACACTATCTTTTTATCTTCCCTCCATATTCCTTAAGTAGAAAAAAGCTAAATGTCTCTTCGTGGCTTATTGGCTAGTTTTACCTCAGACTGTAATTTGACCTTCTGAAAGACTATTCAGTTAAAGCAGTCCTGCTGGTGTTGCTACCTCCCCAAGGGTGAGGACGGGAACTGGCATGAAACTGGGGACTGTGCAAAGGTAAATTCTGTCAACAAACGGCTTCTTCGGTTAAAGGTAGGAGAATGCATCCACAGCTGACCGAAACGTGGTCAGCTGCGGCGGTTTGATTCAGGTGTCCTCCATAAACACAGGTGTTCTGAATGCTAGGTTCCCAGCTGATGGAGGTTTGGGAATTGAATCCTCCTGGAGGCAGTGTATTGTTGGGGGCAGGCTTATGGGTGTTATAGCCAGTTTCCCCCTGCTAGCGTTTGGCACACTCTCCTGTTGCTATTGTCCATCTGATGTTGGCCAGGTGATGTCCACCCTCTGCTCATGTCATCATTTTCCCCTGCCATCATGGAGCTTCCCCTCAAGTCTGTAAGCCAAAATGAACCTTTTTTTTTTCCCCCACAAGCTGCTGTAGGTAGTGTTTTCTGCCAGCAATGTGAACCTGACTGCGGCCAGGAAGGCTCCTATTAAGTTATCAATAGTAATGGAGTTCCAGGGATCTTTTTCTCTTTCTGGAACCATACTACAGCCAATGATGAGAAACATACTCCCCAAACTGCAAAACTGTGTACCCCTTACCTTAATAGCTGCCAAACTCCACCAGTCTGTGGCTTATGCCAATTGGAGTATTTCAAAGCCTTTGTTTGAAAGATATACCCATCATAACGACCCAAACACAGTCCTCCACGAGACTGTGGGCAGGACGCTCGTGTGTTCCTCAACTCCAGCCACACGTGTCAAACAACTATCGTTTTAAAAATATTAGGTCTGACAATCTTTTTCACTAGTTAGCCCACCTGTGGTGGTTTGATTCAAGTGTCCCCCATAAATGTAGGTGTTCTGAATGCTAGGTCCCCAGCTGATGGCAATTTAGTAATTAAAGCCTCCTGGAGGCAGTGCACTGTTGGGGGCGGGCTTATGGGCGTTATAAACAGCTTCCTCTTGCCAGTGTTTGGTATAGTCTCCTGTTGCTGTTGTCCATCTGATGTTGGCCAGGAGGTGATGTCCACCCTCTGCTCGTGCCATCATTTTCCCCTGCCATCGTGGAGTTTCCCCTCAAGTCTGTAAACCAAAATAAATCCTTTTACTTCCACCCTCCCCACAAACTGCTCTTGGTCAGATGTTTTCTGCCAGCAATGTGAACCTGACTGCAACACTACCTATCTTTTTTTTTTGGTTTTTACATTATAACTTTAAGAAATTGCTTATTCTGATGTGTTGAGATAGCATCTCACCACTATGTGGCCTTGAGCTCAGATCTTTGTGCATTAGTTTCCCAAGTTCTGGGATTATAGGCATGTACCACCATGCCCAGTTTAGTTTCAATCTATCATTGTTAAGAACTGTCTGTTGTTTTACCCACTTTCCCCCTCACTTCTTCCCTGCTTTTGAATTTTGAACAGTACAATCAATAACCATACATTCTCTAGTCAAGACTTTTCAATCCTTCAATGGATTTTTCCCCCCAGGTAGAGGTCTCACTGTAGCTCAGGCTGACCTGGAATTCACTGTGTAGTCTCAGGGTGGCCTCAAACTCATGGCAATCCTCCTACCTCTGCCTCCCAAGTGCTGGGATTAAAGGCATTCACCATTACGCCCAAATTCAACATTTTTTTAAAAAAAATATTTATTAGAGAGAGAGAATGAGTGCACCAGGGCCTCCAGCGATTGCAAGCAAACTCCAGAACCATGTGCCACCTTGTGTGTCTGGTTTATGTGGGTCCTGGGGAATTGAACCTGGATCCTTAGGCTTCCCAGGAAACCACCTTAAGCGCTAAGCCATTACTCTAGCTCATTTTTAAAAAATATTTTATTTACTTGAGAGAGAGAGGCAGAGAGAGAGAATGGACATGTTAGGGCCTATAGTCACTGCAAATGAACTCCAGATGCATGTGCCACTTTGTGCATTTCAGCCCATTTTTTTAAAACTCTTTTTAAAAATATTACAGAGAGAGAGAAAGAGGTAGAGAATGAAGGTGCCAGGACTTCCAGCCACTACAAAGGAACTCCAGGTGCATGTATCACCTAGTATATCTGGCTTACATGGGTCCTAGGGATTAGAACCTGGGTTCTTTGGCTTCACAGGCAAAGACCTTAACCACTAAGCCATCTCTCCAGCCCTCATTTTTTTTTTTTTTTGAAGTTTTGAAGCTGGATCTTACTCTAGCCCAGGATGACCTGTAACTCACTCTGTAGCTCAGGCTGGCCTTGAACTCACAGCAATCCTCCTACCTCAGCCTCCTGAGTGCTGAGATAAAAGGTGTGTGCCACCACTCCCAGCGGTCAACAGTTTCCTATTTATGTAGCACACACATAGGCTAGCATGGCTTTGTGAAACCGTCTCAAGCTGCAGAATGGACTCATTATTTCATTATTCCATTTTCCACTCACCTAGCTGTCTTGTGAAGCAGCTGGGGGCCGAGATGGAAAAGGCTCACATGGAGGTGTCCCGTGAGCTGAGCACAAATCAGCCTAGCTCCCTGGAATTCCTTAAGTGGTTGCACATGTTGTGGCCACATCCTAACCTCTTAAAAAAAAACCTCTTCAAAACAGTAAAGAATGGATGTGCTTTGTGAAGCGTGAAGTCGGTCCCTTATAAGTGGGAGTTTCTGGTTCAGGTGAGTTGAACCCAGAGACAACTTGGCAATACTGAGACACATTATAGTACACAGACCTTTGATTCCTCAACTGATCTCTAGGAATTAATCCTTTTCCTGCTTCTCAATCTCCCCATGCTCTGGTTCCAGAGATTCAAGCCAGGCTCAACCTTACCCTTTGGTTTCCAAATAAGCACAACAGAGTTGGAGTGAAAAATCCACTTTAATAATCCAGCTTCAGCTGAGTGAGCCCTTCCCCTCACAAGTGGAAAGGGGTGCAAGTGCAGTCTTGCCAAGAGGCTCAATCCACTAGGAGGTTACGGCTCAGAGCGGGGAACAGCTCAAAGAAGCCCTAAAGTGGGAGGCAACAAGGAATGGGGGGTCAGTGAGTTATCAGGTGGGGGTGCCCCACTGCTCGCCTCCCACCACCATCAGCAACATGAGTGCAGAGGCTCCTGTGTTTGATGACGGCCCCATCTTCTCTTCCCTCAGTTTCCTCTGAGGGTTGGTCAGGGCCCTGAGCCTTATAAAGAATGAGGAGTGGTAATGAGGAGTTGGCTGGGTAAGTGTCCCCCAAAGGCCCACATGTTCCTTGGAGATACGACGTCTAGTAAGAGGAAGTTAGGTCACTTGGGTGGAGGCACGCCCTTTAAGGGGATGTTAGGACCTGTCCCTTCACGCCTCACTCCTTTGCTTCCTGACCACCCCAAGGTGAGTGGCTTCCTTCACTACATACTCTCACGCCACAGGATCCAAAGCAACATGCCACTGACTGTGGACTGAAAACTCCAAAATTGTCCTTATCAATTACCTCAGTTATTCTATTAGTGATGGAACGCTGACTCAAGGACCCTTGAGTTTTCCCTGGCTGCACATGGCAACAGGTCCGTAGCACCTTACATGGTAGTGCATGGCAACCGGCCCAAGCATCACTTTGTGGTGAGGAGGATGGCTGAGTGGGAGTTACCTTAAAGAGCGTGAGGGTCTGGAGCACTCCAGTGGTGCAGGCTGTCTCCCGGATAGAATGCATGGCCAGCTGGGGGCTGCCTAAATCCAGCACCCGCAGCCCTAACCGAGAGGCCAAGATAGGCCCAATGGTGGTACCACAGGGGGAATCATTCCGAACCATGAGGTCCTGGGGAGGAGAGTCAAAAGCTGAACGTCATGTGTGCTTACAGGCCGAGGAGGAAGCCACCTCAGAATCACAAGGCTGCAGGGTGCTCCCGCTCCACCACTTGGAGCGCGAAGCCACTATGAAATCACAAGTTCGCGCTAACTGGAAGACGGCAAAGGACAGCCTGTTGTGAGTCAGCCGTCTATCTGCACTGCCACCACCCTGGCTCCAGCCATCGTCATAAATAATCTGTTCTCTATAGAGCAGGGAGGGGTGTTTTCAAAACACCTCTCCTTTCTGTTATGTTCAAGCACAATGCGGCCTTCACCCCCCCAAATCACTCACTTTTGGTATTTCAAAAAACACTGCTTTTAAGCCGGGCACGGTGGCGCACACCTTTAATCCTAGCACTCAGGAGGCAGAGGTAGGAGGATTGCCATGAGTTCAAGGCCACCCTGAGACTACACTGAATTCCAGGTCAGCCTGGGCTAGAGTAAGACCTTACCTCAAAAAACAACCCCCCCAAAAAACCAAAAAAACATTGCTTTTGGCATTTTTAAATTATTTTTTTCATATTGTGGTAAAATGTAGATAAGAAAATCATAATATGCTAAATATCAAAAATTTCAGTGTAAAACAAATTATAAACACTTTTCGATTTTCATATGAGAATTATATTAACCTATGATTTAAAAAATCATTATTTTTTTCCAGCTATGTTCATGGGAATGGTTCCAAAGTACTGTCCAATAATTAGCATCCTGGTGGGCTGGAGGGATGGCTTAGCGGTTAAGCGCTTGCCTGTGAAGCCTAAGGACCCCAGTTCGAGGCTCAATTCCCCAGGACCCACGTCAGCCAGATGCACAAGGGGGCGCATGCATCTGGAGTTCGTTTAGAGAGGCTGGAAGCTCTGGCGCGCCCATTCTCTCTCTCTCTCTGTCACTCTCAAATAAATAAATAAATAAACAAATAAAAAATAAGCATCCTGGTGTGAGACCACATTCTCTAATACCAGCTTCCCAAAACTAGCACATATGGGAACAGGAATGAACAAGGTGAGGCTGCACTTTCTTATTGTGCTAAAAAGCAAGGAAACTTTCAAGAGTCATGTCACAAGGGCACAGGAGTTATATTTGAAGGGCTCTCATTGGTCAAAGTTATGACAGTTTGAGCATCAAATATAATAATTACAGTAGGCTGGATTACATTGACTTGATGAAAATTCATGATTTTGATAGTCCAAAAAGGAAAAGGAAAGAAACAATTTGTCACCATTTGTGATGATATGTGGGATGACACTTCACCTTGAAAAGTGGTTATTAGGGGGAAAGAATGAGCACTTCTCTTGTTTCTCCACTAGGACTTTGCTTTCATGATAACCAAACAGTACTAGTTGATGGAAGGGGTTCAACTTTACAGAAAAATGGAAGGGATGAAAGAATGTGGGGGTGGGCCTCCAGTACATTCTGATATAACTATTGATATAGGCAAGGATTATCAATTGATATTAAAAGCCATTTGTGCTGGGTGTGGTGGCACATGCATTTAATCCCAGCTCTTGGGAGGCAGAGGTAGGAGGATCGCCATGACTTCGAGGCCACCCTGAGACCACATGGTGAATTCTAGGTCGGCCTGGGCTACAGCGAGACCCTAACTCGGAAAACAAAAACAAACAAACAAAAAACAAAAGCCATCTGTACGGCTTCCAGCCAGCGAAAGGAAAGCACCATGCGATGGATGGTGGGAGCGTGCCTCAGCTCAGTGGTCAGCCTTAGCACCACTAAAGAGAATCATGCATATTACGTGTGTGATGTCACATGAAAGGGGCACCAGATGTCTGGTTTAGCCAGAAATGTCCAACTTCAGAACACTGAATATTTAGAATAAACTCCAGCTTATACACCACAATATGATGAATTTACCAAGCCTTCAGTATAATGCCAGTTTACAGGAAATGCAGGGGCTACAGGCACAAGTTAAATGACAACAGAAGGAGACAGTGACACAAATCCAGACAGGGAGTGAGATGATCACCTTGGCTGCAACAAACACATATAAGGGCTGGAGAGATGACTCAGTGGTTAAGGCACTTACCTGCAAAGCCTAAGGACCCAGATTCAATTCCCCAATACCCATGTAAAGCAAGAGACACAGGTGGCACATGTATCTGGAGTTTGTTTGCAGTGGTTAAAGGCCCTGGCATGCCCATTCTCTTTCTCTCTCTTGGCCTCTTTCTCTCTCTCTCTCTCATAAATAAATAAATATTTTAAAAACATATATAACTTAATTTTTTGTTTGTTTGTTTGTTTTGAGGCAGGGTCTCACTCTAGTCCAAGCTGACCTGGGACTCATTCTGTAGTCCTAGGATAGCCTTGAATTCACAGTGATCCTCCTACCTCTGCCTCCTGAGTACTGAGATTAAAGGCATGTGCCACCAAACCCAATGGACTTCATTTTTTTAAACTTAATTTATTTTAGAGAGGAAGGGAGAAAGAGGCAGGTAGAGAGAGACAGAATGGGCATGCTAGGGCCTCTAGCCACTGCAAATGAACTTCAGATACATGCACCACCTTGTGCATCTGGCTTTATGTGGGTACTGGGGAATCAAATCTGGGTCCTCTGGCTTTGCAGGCAAGTGCCTTAACCACTAAGCTATCTTTCTAGCCCAGGACTTCATTTTTTAAAGTATGTGATAAGTAGATGCATAAAATTCTGGGAGCCGGGCATGGTGGTACACGCCTTTAATCCCAGCACTCGGGAGGCAGAGGTAGGAGGATCACCATGAGTTCAAGGCCACCCTGAGACTACATAGTGAATTCCAGGTCAGCCTGGGCTAGAGCGAGACCCTACCTCAAAAAAGCAAACAAACAAAAAAAAAAAAAGAGGAAAAAAAGAAGAAAAATAAAATCTGGGAACATGTATCAATTTTTTTTGGGGGGGGGGAGGCGTTAAGATGTAGTCTCATGTAACCTAGGTAGATCTTGAACTCCTGATCTTCTTGCCTCTACTTCCCGAGCACTGGGTGTCTGCCACCATGCCTGGCTCATGTTTTATTTTCTCATTCCTTTCTTCATTTTTTTTTAATTTCCTAAAGTACATGTGTCCTGCTTCTGCTATTAGCTATCAGAGAAAAAGTCTCCAATGTCACAGTACCTTAGAATAAACATGCCCTTCCATGGCCTCAGAAAGTCTCAAAAAAGATTGGCCTAGCTAAGCTTCCTTAGTTACCCTTCCTGCTCTCACTCTGGCCTTCTCGCCTCCTTCTACTAGACTAACCTCGTTCCTGTCCCCCTGGGGACCTTTCTGCTCGTTTCCGCTGGCTTGGACGCTCTTCCCCCAGAGCCTCCCATGGGCACCTCTTTTTCGGTGGCTGAGCACACCCTCTTTTCACCACCACCCGGCTCTACAGTGGACAAGGTGGAGACGCTGATGCAGAAAGAGCCTTAGCCAAGTTCCACCAGAATTTGCTTGCTGTCTGTGACTGGGTCACCCTGCACTGAGTCTCTGATATAGTAAAGGAATGTGTGTGTGTGTGTGTGTACACAGAGGCTAAGAATCAGAGATGCCAAGGTTAGAGGGAAACTGAATGATTGGGGTTCTAGGCTCCACAGCTCTGGACATTCCTTGGGGGCAGTAGACACAAGGGGAAGTGTGAGTACTGGGAGGAAGCAAGAGAGCATGAACCTACCATGTTCCCGGAGTACAAACACCTTCAACCCTCACTGAAATCCAGCAAAGTAGGCATCACTATCACCCCCACTCTGTAAACGGGACTCGGAGGACTGCTTGGGAGTTCAGGCCAAAGACACACCTGGCTCTATGTCCAAAGCCCCCATCACAAAAGGTCATCTACCAGCTCCCCACTCACTGGGATACATTAGCCTGGGTCCTCATCCTGCTCCCTTCCCCACAGCTTCCTAAACAGGGTGCACTCTCACCTGCAGGGGAACCCCCACTTGACTGGCCACCTCTCGGATCAGGGCTTCTGAGACAGCATTGGAGGCATAGCGTTGTTTGCTATTCACCTTGATCACAGGGCCCTGGGGGAGAGAAAGGGAACAGACATGGTGCTAGCCCCAGAAGGAACAAGATGGGCCAGAGTCACACAGGCCACTGAGTCTCTAAGAAGGAACAGCTCACCTTGTGGAAGAAGGGCCGGTGGTTCTCCTCATGCTTGTCCCTGTGAGAGATGACAAACGCCAGGATGGCACGAAGGAGTGGGCCTGTCCACACCCACCACCCTTCCCAAGACGAACAGAGCTCATGGGTCACTGCATACTTTCCTGTCTAGCCTAGCAGGTCCTTACAGACATGCTACACAAGTGCTCCAGGTGGTCTGACCATGGACGAAAACAAGACTGTAGATAAAGTCTATTTAACACTCTGGGCGTGGGCATTACATGACTTTGACCAAGACCTTGGAGCAGTCGAAAGGGAAGACCCACTGAACCTCCCTGCAGATCAAGGAAGGGGAAGAGGAGAGGCAGGGGCCACAGCTCAGCCTAAAGGTGGGTTACACTTTGTTCTCCGGCAGTGAGGACTGTCGGGCAAGGGAGACTCACGGGTAGTTGGGATGCACGGCGTGAGCCATGTCTGCGCTGATCATGTAGGACTTAGGTATAGCTTCCTCGAAGGCCGTCAGGTGCTGTGACGAGGCTGAGACCCGCCGTAGCACCAGCTCTGTCAGCAGAGACTGGGCTCCCTGGGCACTCTCTGACCCCACCTGCGAACAGCAGAGACCTGACTCTGGGGGCTCTGGACAGAACTGCACTGTGATGCCATCAGGAGGGGCTCAATGTCCAGAATTGCCCAGGATCCTCTTGAGTCACTGGGTAGGGATAGCTTTCCTTACAAACTTCCTCGACTCTGGGACATTGCTGAACATCTGACAATGGGCTGGGGCCAGACTAATTCCTAGTATTTATGGAACAGAGCAGCATTTACTGTGGGGGTGTCCCACACTGCTCCCCTGATGAACTAACACCTCAGCAGAAGTAGCCCAACACACTGGCCAACTTCCTCTGATGTATGTTACAGACTTAACTATTTTATCCTTCATAACCAACAACCCAAGTTGTAGCTAAGTACCTAACTATCAGTCAAAGACGTCTTTCCCTGTCTTCAGCTCAGTGCTCTGCAGACATAAGCAGTAATGAATTCCATTTATGGACCATGTCCTTGAAGGCAGGGCATCTACCACCTTTGCTCTCTCCTCCCTTCTTGCTGACTAGGTGTGGATAAGATGGCGAGAACCGGAACAGCCAAGCGTTCAGAATTAGAGACCTGTCCCGAACTGTGAACTGACCTGAGCAGTTACATGAAAGAGAAACACATACTGATCATGTTCCACTACAACTTTTCAGACTGAAGCCTAACACACCACACAGCAGAGGACTTACTATGTGCTGAGCCTTACGCCTGCAAGGCCGGCCTAGGCAGAGTCCCTGTTACTGGGGAAGGACTACACCATGGGCCACCAGAGCATATGTATGCTGAGCAGGAAGGGAACCTGGTGCTAAAGAAGCATCAAGCACTGGCAGCTCCCTTCCCTCCCCTCCCAGCCTCTGGAGCCTCCAGACACCCTGGCCCACAATGGGTGACTGATACCAGGTAGCTTCAAAGGACTCCGAGAGGAGCATCTCCCCTGAGTGGTCCACACACCTCTTCGTTGTCGTAGAGCGTGATCATGCGCACGTGGGGCTCCTTGGCCAGGGAGGCAGGGGCTGCACAGGAATCGATCAGAGCCTGCACAGGGAAGGAGGCAAACGCATCATCCTCACCCTTCCTCTTACAACTCGGTCAGCTGGCACTTGGGAGGGGCATGCTGTGCTGCCAGAGAAGTGGGCTGGGCTTTCCCAGGCGCCCTCTTGTAGAGCACTGCCTGGCACAGGGCATGCCTTTCCAACAGGGATGGGTGAAGCCATCCTCAGGGTGCTCGGCTCCCACACCTCCATGCGAAGGGGAGGATGATACTGAAGGTGAAATGGACAAGCTGGGGATCCCGGAATGTCAAAGACTGCAGAGATCATGCGGACTGATGAACTGCAGGTTAACAAAAGCTCTAGAGAGGACCATGAGCTCGAGTTGGCTGGCTCAGAAGCAGACACAGGCTCAGGTCTGCAGTTACTAGGCAAAGCCTGTCTTCCACCACAGGACAGGCAGGGAACAAGATTACAAGGGCAGAGAGAGGGAAAAGGGCAGGAGGAGAGAAAGAAAAGGACTAGGTGGAGAAAAGGTAAGGAACACAAAGGTGGCCTGGATAAGACACAGGCTGCCCTGCTGAGGTCCCAGGTACACAGAAGAGTTAGGGGTGTGGACTTAAGACAGAGACACGGTGGGAGGGAGGAGGGCAATACTGTCCTGCATCATGACAAGGCCTTTCCTTTGAGGCAGAGGTTGTTAACTTAAGGGAAAGCAGCAGAAACAGGGCTAGTACAAAACCATGGCATCTCGAACGCTTCTCAGCTTCCCCTTACTTAGCACCAGACCTTGGGCCAGGACAAGATAGCGATGCCAAGGGCTCAGCTAACTGAGGGCATGGCCAAGATGGCCTTCTGCCACCACCTGCTGGGGCTTGAGGCCACCCTCCCACCCTGACTCTCCACGCCGCCCCTCTCCAGGGTGTATGCGGCTTGGGGTGCTCCCATGCCTCACCTGCAGGGCACAGAAGCAGCTGTGAAGATTGTCCAGCCGAGGGGCAAAAATGAACTCATCATAGGCTCCACCTAGGACCTAGACAGACAGGACAGACAGCCTGACCCTGAATGCCCACTGCCCCTCACCCACTTCTTCCTGTTCTCAAGGGCATGAATAGAGCCAGTCCCCAGTTTTCCAGTGTAACTACTCTCTGACCCTTGGCTTAGGGCATCATTCTTCTTGCTGTGCAGCCTCAGCAATGGAGGACAGGGTGGGGCTGACAAGGAAGGGAGGCCTAGAGCTCCCGACCTCCACCACGGACAGGAGGGGGAGAGATGAATGGTCAAAAAAAAAAAAAAAAGCCAAGAATAAAGAAACTAGATGATAAAAGGAACTTAGTAAGCATTCAGACAGAAGATATGATCCGAAAACTGAGCAACTGTTAGCAACTGGTGGCTACATCTAGGCCTCAGAGGTTCAGAGCCCGTGTGGGTCAAAGTCCAGAGGGGCCACCAGCAGTGGAAGCTGTGGAATCTATGAAAAGGGGAGATCTTCCTATTTGGGAACCACTGGAGGCAGAGTGGGTGCTGTCTACTGGGAAGAACCTGGATGAGAGTCACTGAAGGGCTGGTAGAGGGATGAGTGTTACAGGGGAGGCCCCACCCTCAAGTTCCTGAAGCCAGTCCTCACCGCAGGCTGGGTATCTGCCAGGCAGAGTTCCATCTCCAAGATGTCCTCGGGGTTCAGGTTCAGATGGGCACAAAGCAGGGACATGAGGACCGAGTGGTGGCGCTCCTCCTGAAGTTGACAGGATGCTGTGAGGACTGCCTGCTCTTCTCTGGCATCTGCCCCTTCTCAGAGGGGCCAGTCTGTTCTGCCTCTATCCACCCTCCTGGGAGTGCAGGAGACCCTCTTACAGCAGCATTGAGAGGCCCTTGCTCAGGAATCCCCTTCTCCAGCTCCTCCTGAACTGCTGTGGCAAGGATGGGGACTCTGTGGGGAGATGTGTTGAGAGGAGGGAGTGGGGAGGGTTGGAAGGTACAGCAGGGTGGGGCACCCCTGAGCGCAGGCATCTTCTGATGGGGAACTGCCCTTGCCCTCGGATTCTCAGCCCATTCTCCAAATGGCAGAGCTGAGGACCCTTAGAAACTGGATCCCAACAGTAGAGCTTGACTGTGGGCATTAAGCACACATTGTAGATCTCAATGGTGCCCCTTCCATCACCTGGTGTCATGTCATCCCTCCCAACCCCTGTCCCAGTCTCACAGGTGCATCTCTGTGTTGGGCCCAAAGTTCTCATTGATGTTTCGCTGCAGGTGGATGGCCAAGTGTGGGATGCGTAGAATGGGCCGGTCCACGTGCACAAGGCGCTGCTCCAGGCGACCTGAGGTAGGGGACTGTGGCCAACAGCCCAGGTCAGCTCAGAAGACCTCCTAAATCTGGCTTATTAAAGCCCTCAACAAACCCAGAATAACCATGTCCCCTCTTCCTCAAGAGGTTCTCCACTGCTACGCTGAGGGAATTCAATCTTTAGGTGGCTGTCCCTAGCCCCAATTCCCACCTTGATAATGACTCTTCCAGCCAAAGTCAAGTCTCGGTCAAACCAGGTGCTCCAGATCCCACCACCATAGGTCTCTACGCCAACCTGTTGGTAGCCCACCTGACTCCTGCGAGACTTGCGTTTCACCTGAGCATGAAGACGAGGAGAAAGTCAGAGAAGGCTGAATGAGGATCTAGAAATGAGACTTAGGCCATGCAAGATATACAGAGCAAAGATCAGTGTCAAGTGACCCACCACACTGTGAAGGAAGGGGTAGCATGTCTACCTTCTTCCCCGTACCAGAAGACAGAGGCCCCCCACCCCCTACACGTATTTCTTGGCTCTCTTGGCTCCATGCAACTCCCTTCAGTCCAGCAGAACCCTAACTCCTTACCCGGAGGCAGGGACTGTCCGTATGGGCACCAATGAGGCTGAAGCCATTGCCAGGAACATACTGGCCCCCCACAGCAAAAGCGATGATGGAGGAGGAGTTCCTAGTCAGGAAGTACTGGGGGGAGGATGAAGGACAGAGGTGAGTCCCTTAGCAAGCTGGAACACAGGACTTTGAGACTCAGCCTCTGCCCCCTAGTACCTTGCTCTCAGGCTTGATATCCCAGCTCTCCGTCTCCTTGAGTTCATGGAAGCCAGCCTGGAGAAGGCGGCTGCGGCACTCAGCCACGGCTGAAGGATAACGGGTCCTTTCATAGCGTCGGAAGCTGGTCGGGGACACTTCCACCCCCAACTTCCCAGCCCCGGACACCTACCGTGGAAAGGAGAGGGACTCCGGTTCACAAACTTGAGGAGTTCCCGGGCCGCGGCCTGGACTGCCTCTTTCCGGGCCCTGCCGTTCATGGCCACCTAGGGGAGGGGGGGGTTCACTCAGGCTCCTACCAGGTCTGGGGCACTGCCTCTCATCTGAGCTCCGAGGATCCCCCCAAAAAAGCTACAGGTCCAGGGCTCAGGTCTTCGCTTCTGTCCCCCTCTCCTACCGACAGCCCAGGTTTCCTTGCTTAACCTCTCTCCGCTGAAAGCCTCAGTTCTCCGGCCACAGGACCACTGCCCAGAAGAGATCCGCGCCAGGCACCTTCCGAAAGGCCCGCTCCCGACCCCGAGCTTTTTGGCTCAGCCCTCTAAGTCCCACCCCCAGGCCCGCCCCGCCAGGAAATCCGGATCTGCACCCCCAAGTCCGCGCCCAAGTGGCTCTCAGCTGGGATCCTGCGCGCGCGTGCGCTGCCGCACCCCGGAATCAAAGGAACCCTCACCTCTCTCCCCCACCAACCCTGACCCGGTCACCCGCTGGACACCCTTTCCGGCCCCGGGGAGGTCAGGGCACGGCGGCGGAGTGTCGGTTTCACTCTGGATCGGGCAGGAGCCCCACCTCGGCCCCGCGCGCGCTCAGTTTGGCCAAGGCCGGATTTGGGATGCAAGTTCCAGTGGGCCTGGTGGCAGGGACCCACCAACCTGCATGCCCCAAGGCGGCGGCGAAGGCGCTGCCCGCCGGCCTCGGCCCGCCCCGGTCCGCCTGCTCCGTGCGCTCCGCCCCTCGCCGAGCCACGCCCCGAACCCGATCCTGACGCTCGCTCCGCCCTCGTCAGGGCGTCCTCGCCGGGCCGTCTGCTCCTCCCCTCACCAGGCCGCGTCTCGGCCCCGCCTCGCCGTTCGCCCCGCCCCGTCAGGCCACGCCCACGGAAGACCTGCTTTAGCCGCGCCGTCATTAGCTCCGCCCCACGTCAAGTCCCGCCCACGACAGACTGCGTTCTAGCCGCGTCGTTGGCTCCGCCCCTCGTTAGACCACGCCCACGGCAGGCCGCGTTCTAGCCGCACTGTCAATCAGCTCCACCCCCAGGTCAGGCCACGCCCACGGCAGACCGCGTTCTAGCCGCGCTCCGCCTCTCTCCGGACCCTCTCCCTTGCCGTACCTCTGGCCGGCGAGTCTGTTCCATTCTCTAGCCAGGTCTCCGAGTCCGCCTGCCCTTGTTCATCATTCCTCCCTTCATCCTCGCTCGCTCCTCGAGAGTCCCCGGCAGCAGAGCCCTCCGCCGCGGTCTGCGCCCCCTGGCGCCTCGGAGGTGTTAGGACAGCTGCGAGCAGGTTGCCTTCGCGGTCCTACCGCCCGGCGTGCGTGGGTGGGAGGGACCCGGGTTCGAAGGGCATAGTAAAATAAAAGTGCTTTTTCTGTACAGCCGCCCCTGCAGGTGATGACACAGGTATCCTGAGTAAAGTTCGTGGGGCGCTTGCAGTGAACTTTAGTGTCATGATGAAGCGGAACAGGATAATCTCCTGCAGCCTTCACAGTCGCCTTGTTGTGATTTTACTGTCGGCGGTTATATGTGAATACAGAGACGAGAAATCAGTCCAAAGTAGCAAATGGCAGAGCGGGGAGTTGGCCCTCATGAATGTGTATGCAGAGGGCAGAAACAACTGGGACAGGCTCCCTGGTCTTCTATATTTATTTGCATGCACAGAAGAGAGAGAGATGGGGTACGCTAGGGTCTCTAGCCACTGTAAACGAAGTCCACATGTGGCACTTTGTGCATCTGGCATTATGTGGGTATTGGAGAATTGAACCCAGGTTGTTAGGCTTTGCAGGCAAGCGCCTTAACCGCTGAGCCATCCATCCAGCCCTCCCTGGCCTTTTCTATATACCCTTGATAAATGTTACGTTATTCGGTAGACTCTGAGGGACACAGAAGTCAATGACTTACTCAAGAGCACGTGGCTATTTGAGTGGCCCTGAGATTTGACTCATGTCCGTGCTCTTAATTTCCAAAAACTACGGGGGGGGGGGAGCAAACTCCATGTTTATGGAGGTAATTCCAGTATTTTATTTCCATGTGCAAGAGCAGTGAGTAGCCTTTTCAAAGCCCGTACACTTGCCGACCTATAACTATTGGCATTCCCAAGGTCAAAACTGAACCCATCTTCCAAGGGTGCAATCAGCATTCCAGGGATCACAAATTCATGGGGGAAAGCTGCCATTTATATACTTTGGGCATATAGCTACAGAAATCTCCAGATGCAAATGGGGAAAGACTAGGACTACTGCAAGTCATGTGTACCTGTAGTCAGAGCCAGCGACACCAAACAAAATAAAATTGGTCATTATTTATAGAGTATGTAGAATCCCCCCCCCCAACAATAAACTGTCAAGCTATCAGAACTGGTAGAAAGGATGACCTGATTTCTAAACCACTGGCTTTCCTGTATAATCACCAAGTAGAAAATACTAAAGTAAGAAGGTCCTATTTACAAGAGTAAGGATTAATATTAAATTCTTAGGCATGGACATATAAAAAAAAACAGTCTTACTGCAAGTTAAAATGAGATGCCACTTTTAAAAATATTTTATTTATTTGCAAGCAGAGACAGACATCAAGGAGAGAGAGAGAGAATGGGTACACCAGGGGCCTGCAAATGAATTTCAGATGCATACATTCCCTTGTTCATCTAACTTATATGGGTCCTGGAGAGAATTGAAGCAGGGTCCTTAGGCTTCGCAGGCAAGTGACTTAACTGCTAAGCCATCTCTCCAGCACAAGAGATGCCACTCTTGACTTTTAAGATTAACAAAAATGGAAAAGGTTGGTAATATCAAGTGTTGGAGAAGGCTTGGGGTAAGGTATATCTTTATATTTGATCTCCTCTAGGGTAAATATCCCCTCTGGCTGATTTCAAGTCACCAGCATGCTGCCACCCAACAGAGAGCTGGGAAGAGAGGTGCGGAGTATACCATTGTGTGTATCAGCCTTGCAGTTGTAACTACACAAATAACCTCGATAGCTGAGATTTAAGGATGCAGTAAAATAGTTGGGAAAGTGATGATTTTCCTATCTTTTTAATTATTTATTTGCAAGGAGAGAGAAGCCTCTTACCACTACAAATGAACTCCAGACACATGCGCCACTTTGTGCATCTGGCTTTACATGGGCACCAGGGAATCGAACCCAGGTGGTTAGGCTTTGCAAGCAAGCACTTTAACAGCTGAGCCATCTCTTCAGCCCTGTTTTTCCATTTTTATTGTCTCTGTCTGCAATATAATTTATTTAAGACCATATAATGTAATGTTTTAATGATTGCCATGTTTAACAACAAGATCACCAGATTCCTGGGAACATGACATTCAGTTCTTGTGAGCTCAGGCCTCCACCCACACTCCACATGCTTACTTCTAAGAGTATACTCTGTTTTAGACAGGCAGAGGCCACCATAAAAGGATAGAAGTCATATAAGGTAGGTTCTGGGCCCTTAACCGGTTACCTGTCAAAAACATGGTTTCAGCAGTTTGTCATAAAACCACAGATTGGATCGCAAGGTCAAATGTTTATAGACTAAGAACCTCCTATGACTAGACCAAGCTAAAACTACTGGGGTTTGAGATGGTCACACCAATGACAAGGAGGAATGGTAACCAAGGAACCTTGTCCTCTAAAATGCCCCGGGAAAAGCCGGGCGTGGTGGCGCACGCCTTTAATCCCAGCACTCGGGAGGCAGAGGTAGGAGGATCACCGTGAGTTCGAGGCCACCCTGAGACTCCATAGTGAATTCCAGGTCAGCCTGGGCTAGAGTGAGACCCTACCTCGAAAAACCAAATAAAATAAAATAAAATAAAATGCCCCGGGAAGCTCCTGGAGTTAGGTCAGATGTAAGAAAGAGCATGAAAACACAGTGCCCTCATAACAAATTCTCTTGATATTATCCAAAACAGAACAAAACAACAGCAAAACTAAACAATCCTAGTTTCACTTATTCTCAGTTAACCTAAAAATCACTAATTTTGAAGGTTGTACAGCTGAGTAATATGTTTCCCACTCACTTTGCTAGAATATCTCTGACATAGGGGTTATGGTAACAGTTACCTAGGTTACTTTTCAATAACTTGAAGCCACTTTTGCCAAAATCACTTCCTCTTCACTTAAACCCACAGATATTTGTTGCATGACTAAAATGGGATAAAAGTCTTAGCATCTGTCTTCCTATTATGTCTGTCCCTTGAGTTAGATTCTACTCAGCTCAGCATGTAGACTTTAGTTTTTTACTTTTATTTTATTTTATTTGAGTGAGCAAGATGGAGAAAAAAAGAGTGAGTATGGGCACACCAGGGCTTCCTGCCACTATAAACAAACTCCAGACACGTATTTTGTGCAGCTGGCTTCATATGGGTACTGGGGAATCGAACTCAGGTCATCAGGCTTCCAGACTTGGCAAACAAGTAAGTGCCTTTAACAGCTGAGCCATCTCTCTGGCCCTCAGCATGTAGACTTTTGATCTTGCTGTGTATGTGTATAGAGTATGTGTGGTATGGTGTGGTATGTATTTATGTAGTGGTCAGAGGAGAACTTCAGATACCCTTCTCTATCATCAACTGTGCACTTCTCTGAGATGGGGGTCTCTCTCTAAACCTGAAGCTAGAGTTTTTGGCCAGTGAGCCCCAATGCTTCTCCAGTCTTCACTCTCTGCAGACTGGGGTTATAGATGTGTGTAACCACTTCCAGCTTTTTACACAGTGTTACAGTCAGCTTCACGCTGCTGGTACAAAACATCTGACCAAGAGCAGCTTGAGGGAGGAAAGAGTTTATTTTGGCTTATAGACTTGAAGGGAAGCTCCACGATGGCAGGGGAAAATGTGGCATGAGGCTGGACGTCACCTCCCAGCCAATAGCAGGTGGACAACAGCAGCAGGAGAGTGTGGCAAACACTGGCAAGGGGAAGCTGGCTATATCACCCATAAGCCCACCTTCAACAGTACACTGCCTCTAGGAGGCTCCAATTCCCAAATGCCATCAGCTGGGGACCTAGCATTCAGAACACATAAGTTTATGGGGGCCACCTGAATCAAACCACCACACACGGGTTCTGGGGAACTCAAACTTTAGAGGTCTCAGGATCTCATGCTTAAGTGGAAAGTGCTCTTAACCACTGAGCCATCTCTCCAGTCCACTTTGATGATTTTTGAATGCTTTGGTCAAGACTATAATACAGGGTTAACTTGGCCTATTGTCCATTGGAGCTGTATGTGTCTGGGCAGCTCAAGCGCCTTTATTCCCTCAGTCTTACCAAAACGTCCAAACCAAACCATGGGGCCAGGATGCACATAATGAACACTTCCGTAGTTCCTGGCTTATGTCCTCACACATTAACCTGCAAGCCTTCAGGCCAGAATGTTTAAACACAAGCAGGAAAAGATCACTGGAAACCCATGACCAATGCACAACTACACACCTTAAGCCACTCCAGAAAATCAATGAACGCTTGCTGCACTCTTCTCAGCGAGCAGTTGTCTGATCCTCCTCTTCATCACCAGCTCACACTGGATCAGCCAGCTCAGGCTGCAGTCCAAATAAAGACGCCTTGCCTGTCCTGTCTTGTTCTATTTTTGTTTTTATTTTTATTTTTCTGGTTCTTGAGGTAGGGTCTCGCTCTAGCCCAGGCTGACTTGGAAATCACTATGTAATCTCAGGATGGCCTTGAACTCATGGCGATCCTCCTACCTCTGCCTCCCGAGTGCTGGGATTAAAGGCGTGCTTTTGTTTTGTCTTGTTTTGAGGTAGGTTCTCACTCTAGCCCAGGCTGACCTGGAATTCACTATGTCTTCTCAGGGTGGCCTGAGCTCACAGCAAGCCTCCTACCTTGAGTGTTGGGATTAAGGGCATGTGCCGGCAATCTTTTTTTTTTTTTTTTTTTTTAGGTTTTTGAGGTAGGGTCTTGCTTTCGTCCAGGCTGACCTGAAATTTTCTATGTAGTCTCACATGTCCTCACACTTATAGTGATCTTCCTACCTCTGGCTCCCGAGTGCTGGGATTAAAAGTGTACGCCACCAAATCCAATAAGACACAGTGTTTTAGAGTGCCATTTTGCAGCCAGAAAAATGTCAATCCTTAAGTGTGACAGAAAAGAGTTCCAAATATGTTTTTGAAATAAAAAGAAAAAACAATTTCTCAAATGTTTATTGGGCAAGTACAAATGTAAAACACATTGTAAACTAGATTCTAGGATATATATATATATATATGTACATGCACACAAATTTGGAAGGAGACCAGTTACCTATGGATAAGGGAATCACAGTGTTGGGCATGAGGCTGGGGTGGAGGGTCAGAGAATGACTCTAGCAACCAGGAAGTTTCTAAGAATCATTCTTGCCCTCAGCCTTTTCATAGATTCTTCCCCACCAGCCCTCGCTGATATGTATAATGCTACAAGTATTTATTTATCTTTTTAGCTTAACAAATATTAATGTGCAAATACCTATGAGTCAACAATAGTAATTAATTATGGCACTCAGTGGGAGTTGATATGATATATCCATGGTTTCTGGCCCATCAGCTTATTAGAGAAACTTTCTAAGTGGTAATTTGTCACATAATTGTTAAGGTGATACAGGATTCAGAAGACCAAAGCGATGCTGTAATGAATAGGTGTGGAGTGTGTGTTTGAACATGTATCTTGCCCTGTTTGCTAAAATGGATACAGTAAGGAGATGAATGAAATGATCTTGATTTTCTAATACCAAGACAGAGTACCTCCCTGGTGGTGGATTGGTTACTTGTTCCAATGAATAAATAATTCACTTCTGGATATGGTGACAGGAACTTGGATGCCAAGGTACAATTTGTCTTCTTATAGTGTTGCTGCAGGGTACTTTAGTTTCTAACACAAGACATTTGCTCAAACCCCATTTAAAAAAATATTTATTTATTTATTTGAAAGAGGCAAATAGAGAGGAAGAGAAAGAGAAAGACAGGAAGAAAGAAGGGAGGAATGAAACAAAGAAAGAAAGAAGGAAGGAAGGAAGGAAGGAAAGAAAGAAAGAAAGAAAGAAAGAAAGAAAGAAAGAAAGAAAGAAAGAAAGAAGAGAGCGCACCAGGGCCTCCAGCCACTGCAGACGAACTCCAGACGCATATACCACCTTGTGCATCTGGCTTACATGGGTACTGGGGGGGGGGTAATCAAACCTGGGTCCTTAGGCTTCACAAGTAAGCACCTTAACCATTAAACCATCTCTCCAGTCTTCAAGCCTCATTTTTAAAATATTTTTTATTTATTTATAAGCAGAGAGAGAGAGAGAGACAGAATAGGTAGACTAAGGCCTCCAACCACTGCAAATGAACTCCAGATGCATGTGCCACTTTGTGCATCTGTCTTTACGTGGATCCTAGGGAATCGAACCCAGGTTGTTAGGCTCTGCAGGCAAGCACCTTAACTGCTAAGCCAACTCTCCAACCTCAAGTTCCATTTTTTTGTATAAGACTCAACTAATTGGAAACTACTTATTGACTAGCAATTGAAAGCGTACAGTAAAATAATATGGCACAGGAATGTATACAAGAGGCTCTATTATCCTTTGATATAGAAAGGATATATTATCCTTTGAAATTATATGTAAATGTAGAAAGGAAATCAATGAGCTTCCTTTTCCTCCCTCCTTTCCTCCCTCTCCCTTCCTCTCTCTGTTTCTTTTCAATGGGGTGTTACTGTGTACTCAGGGCTGGCCTTGCAATCTCAATCCTCCTGCCTGTGCAAGAATTCTAGGAGTGTACTACCACACCTGGAAGAATGTCTCTTTCTTTCTTTCTTGGCTTTTTGAGCTAGGGTTTCACTCTAGCCCAGGATGACTTGGAATTCACAATGTAGTCACAGTTGGCCTTGAACTCATGGCAATCCTCCTACCTCTGCTTCCAAAGTGCTGGGATTAAAGGCATGTACCACTATGCCTGGCTCAGATTGACCTTTTTTTTTTTTATGAGCGAGAGTGAGTGAGCGAGAGAAAGACAGAATTGGCACATCAGGGCCTCCAGCCACTGTAATTGAAGTCCAGACGTGCGTGCCATCTTGTGCACAATGTGTGACCTTGTACATGTATCACCTTGTGCATCTGGCTTACATGGAATCTGGGAAGTCGGTCCTTGGGCTTCACAGGCAAGCACCTTGACCATTAAGCCATCTCTCCAGCCCGATTTTTAAAAAATATTTATTATTTATTGAAGTGAAAGAGAAGGAGGGAGGGGGAGAGGGAGACAGACAGAGAAAAAATGGGTGTGCCAGGGCCTCCTGGGACCACAAACAAACCCCTGACAATTGTGCCACTGTGTGCATCTGCTTTACATGGGTCCTAGGGAATGGAACCTCGGTTGGCAGGCTTTGTAAGCAAGCACCTGCCAGTCCACATTTGGTTTCCCAGTATCCATGTAAAGCCAGATGCACAAAGTGGTGCATACATCTGGAACTTGTTTGCAGTGGCAAGATGCCCTGGTGTGTCTCTCACGTTCTCTCCTTCTCTCTCTGTTCCCCCTTAGCACACAAATAGATAAAGATTTTAAAAAGGAAAAAAAAAATCCTTGCTGGGCTGTAGCTCAGTGGGTAGAGTGCTTGCCTGTTTTACACAAGGCCCTTGGTTCAATCCCCAGCATCACATAAACTAAACCATGGACATAAAATAAGCCTGGTGGTGGAGCATGCTTGGAAAGCATATTAGGTGGGGGGGCCAGAAGTTCAAGATTGTCCTTAGGTAGGTAGGTGGATATATATATATATATATGTATATATATATATATATATATGTATATGTATATGTATATATATGTATGTTCATATATATATATATAATTTGAGGCCAGCCTTGGTTACATGAGACCCTATCTCAAAATAATAATAATAATCCTATAGGTTGGGTGAGGCACATGCCTGTAACATCCCAGCTACTCAAGAGTCTTGTGCAAGAAATTATAAATTGGAGGCCAGCCTGGGCAATTCAGTGTGACTTTGTCTTAAAATAAATTGATGTAATATAATATAGAGTGGCAGAGTTCTTGCCTAGCGCATACAAAAACACAGATTCAATTCCCATTACCATAAAAAGATAAATAAATAAGAATTAAAAAATATAAATAGTTTTCTTATGTCCCAATTTGCCCCCAATTCATGACCTCATTTTCCTGCTCCCCTTTGAGTAAATCTTTCTGAAAACAGTTTTGGAAACTTCCTGCCTCAAGTTCCTCTTCTTCCTTTTTATTGCAGACTCTTTGGAATGACGTTTTCATTTTAATCATTCTATCGCTACTTCTCGTGTCAAGGTCAGAAGCAGCATCCACAGCGTGGGACCCAGTGGTCAATTTTCAGTTCTTGTTGTGCTTGACCCTGGGGCTATATTTGACAGTTACCTTCCATCCCTCCTGGAAATTACACTTAGCTCCCAGAACATGTACTCTTCTGATAGACCTCTCCTTTGTGGCTTTTTGTTGCTCTCGGTGACTCTTCCATACGTTCTCATCTTAAAATGGAAGCCTCGGGCTGAGTTATTAGAAATCTGCCCACCCAGGGCTGGAGAGATGGCTCAGTTGGTAAAACACTACCATACAACCTGAGGACCAGAGTTTTGATCCCCAACACCCACATAAATGCCAGGCTGGATGGTGGCAGGCCTGTAATCCCAGAGTTTGGTAGTCAGACACGGAAGTCCCTGGGATAAGCTATACTAGCCAAATTGGTGATATCTGGGCTCAAATAAGAAGAGATCCTGTCTCAGTAAGTGGGTGCTCACGCAGGGCAGGTGGTGGAGAATACTGGGGAGAACAGGATACATCAATACATCAAGAGAGCCGACTGTCTACCAGGAGGTGGGTCACTTCCGCCTCATCCGGCCGGTCTAGAAGTGATTACAGAGGAAACAGTGACATGAATACTGCTCTCACTGCTGGCCTGAAAACAAGGCCCAGGGAGATTGCAACAGACACTGTGGACACTCAGACCTCATTAAAACAGAGATCCAGAGTCTACAGAGAAAAGCAACATGACATCAGATCCCTGTCTTGCCCACCAGGCTCAGGGAGCCTTGAGGAAGAGGGTGTGGAAAGACTGTGAGAGCCTCTGGGTGGGTGGGGTTAGCCTGAGGCACCTCCACCCCCGCGGGCAGAGACTGACCCGGGCCTCTTGGTCCCCACAATGAATACCAATAACCCCGCCGAAGAAGACCCTCAGCAGAATTGGGTCAGGGAAGTGGGGATATGAGTACAACCTTTTTTATAATTAAAAACAAAAATCAGCTGGGCATGGTGGCGCACGCCTTTAAACCCAACACTCGGGAAGCCAAGGTTGGAGGATCACAGTGAGTTCAAGGCCACCCTGAAACTACAAAGTGAATTCCAGGTCTGCCCCTACCTCCCCCAGCATCTCCACAGGGCAGTGCTCTGGTCCCCTGGCATCCCCTCCTGGAACCTAAGCGTCCTCTCCTGTCTTAGGCCCTGTAGTAAGGTGTCTGAGTGATTGTCATCTCAGAATAAACTGCAGGCCAATGACGGGTGATAACTCTCACTTTGGAGGTGTGATTTGCAGCACTTGGCACATAGTGATATACAACGCCTATTTACTCAATGGAAGGCAGTTTAAAAAACAGTTGTTCTAACTGGTTGTGGTGGTTCATACCTGTAATCTCAGCATTTGAGAGGCTAAGGCAGGAGAGTTTCCATGAGGTTAAGGTTAGTGTGAAAAAGAAAAGAAAAGAAAAGGGCTGGAGAGATGGCTTAGTGGTTAAGGTGCTTGCCTGCGAAGCCTAAGGACCCATGTTTGACTCTCATACAAGGTGACACAAGTACAAGGTTGCACATATGCAGTAGGTGTCACATGCATCTGGAGTTTGAGGGCAGTGGCTGGAGGCCCTGGTGCACTAATTCTCTCTCTCATAAAAAGAAAGAAAGAAAGAAAGAAAGAAAGAAAGAAAGAAAGAAAGAAAGAAAGAAAGAAAAGAAAAGAAAAAATTGGCTGGGCATGGTGGTGCATGCCTTTAATTCCAGCACTTGTGAGGCTAAGGTAGGAGGATTGCTGTGATTTGGGGGCCAACTTGAGACTACATAGTGAATTCCAGGTCAGCCTGGGCTAGTGGGTGACCCTACCTCGTAAAGCAAAACAACAACAACAAAAATTGTTCTTTGTGGACAAGGGCTCCCATGAAATACTCCTCAGTGGTTAAAAGGAGTGAGTTATTGATACATGCAACAACTTGGGTGGATCTCATGAGCAGTATGTTAGAATGAAAAAATTAATAAATTATAGAGCTGAAGAACCGATTAGTGGTTGCCAAGGGCAGGAGGGATGAATGAGGGTTGAATGTTATTGTCAAGGGTTAGTATAAGGAACATTGTTTTTGGTTGAGGCAGGGTCTTGTGGTGCTGGCCCGGTACTTGCTACGTAGCCCTTGAACTCGAGGCAGTCCTTTCGACTCAGCCTCTCAAGTGTTGGGAATTACAGGTGTGCAGCATCTCGCCTGCCTTCTTTTTTTTTTTTTTTTTTTTTTTTTTTTTGGTTTTTCGAGGTAGGGTCTCACTCTAGCTCAGGCTGACCTGGAATTCACTCTGTAGTCTCAGGGTGGCCTTGAACTCATGGCGATCCTCCTACCTCTGCCTCCCGAGTGCTGGGATTAAAGGCGTGCGCCACCACGCCCGGCTCTCGCCTGCCTTCTTTATGGTGATGGATAATTCATCTTGATTATAGTGTTGGTCACGAGTCTTCACAAGGCTGCCAGGGACTGGGAGGCTATCTCAGTGGTATACAGCATATGTGTAACATACGTGAGCCCCAGGACTCAATCTCCAGCACGAGGGGGCAGAAGGAGTCTGCAAAATAAAACACTGAGGCCCAGTTCAAGAGTTTGAAGATAAACAAGGAACAGTTTTGGGAAATGTATGTTCCGAAGTGTATGGAGCATACTCATGGTGAAATAAAAATACTGTCTTATTATTTTATTTATTTATGTGAGAGAAATTGGCATGTCAGGGAGAAAGAGAGAGAGAAAGGGAGGGAGGGAGGGAGGGAGGGAGAGAGGGAGGGAGGGAGGGAGAGAATGGGCACACCAGGGCCTCTAGCTAGTCCAAACAAATTCTAATGCATGTGCCACCTTATGCATCTGGCTTACCTGGGTCCTTAGGCTTCGCAGGTAAGTGCCTTAACTGTTAAGCCATCTCTCCAGCTCCTGTCTTGTTTTTATTTACTAAGCATGGCAGTCCTCAGGAAAATGGCCGAAAGTATATGCCCACACATTTTACCAATGGCACTTTCCTGGCTGTGGTGTTGTGCTGTGGTTAAGTATGTTGTCACCACTGAGGGAAAGGCACAAAACGATCTCTGTACTATTTTGCCATGTCCTGTGAATGTACAATTACTGAAAATGAAAAGAATTTTTTGAATGGTTTTCAAAAAAGAACTAACCATTCCTGCTGGTGAGCAGAGGTGTAAGAAAGTGCTGGGTACTAGCCCTGTGGTTTTAGGGAGTGTTGTAAAACTGGCCTTTCCCAAAGGCCTCATGGAGTGTCCTCAAATGTCAACAATGGCACACAGTTATTGGCCCTCTCACAAAGTGGTTATGAGCGTAGGCTTAAGCTCAGATGCCCCTGGGTCAGACCCTGGCTCTTCCATTTATTAGCTGTAGACTGGGTTTGGCCTGGTGTGCTGGAGTTGGCAGACTCTTGACATTCCTGCTCCTCATTCAGGGAGTCAAACAGGCCTTGTAGCATTTATACTACTGAGGTTAGTAGATGCTACAAGTCAGGACTGCTTTTATTTTCTTTTGTTTTTAATATTTTGTATTTTATATTTTACTTACGTATGAGAGAGAGAGAGAGAGAGGGAGAAAATGAGTGCACCAGGGCCTTTAGCCATAGCAAATGAACTCCAGACACGTGTACCACCTTGTGCATCTGTCTTACGTGGGTTCTGGGTAATCACACTTGGGTCCTTTGGCTTTGCCAGCAAACCCCTTAACTGTTAAGCCATCTCTCCAGCCCAATTTTTTAAAGAAATATTTTGTATTTTATTTATTGAGGGAGGGAGAGAGAAAGAGGAGGGGAGAGAGGAAGAGAGAGAGAGTGGGCATGTGTGGTTCCTGGTCTCCTGGGGCTGCTGCGATTCAGTTTCCCAGGGGTGCCCAGGCAACTGCAGAGCAGGGTCTTGAGTGGCCGTGAGTGCAACGGAAGAAACACCCAGGAGCCGCTGTCAGAGGACACCTCATTTATTTGTTAGGGGAATGGGCTTATAAGCGTTCATGTAGTAGCAGGAAAAGGTATGGGGTACGGGTTACAGGGGGACTGGCTGTGTGAAGGTTGCTGGCTGATACCTCATTAACATACAGGGTTCGAGTGGGGGTACAGGACACATAGCCACAGGGAAACCAAAACCTAAGTCTTATCAGGACGTCCAGGTACCCCAGGCTGGGAGGGCAGGGGAGCAGCCTCATTCCTAAAAGTCTCAAGGCAAGATTATTGGGGTCTAGGCCTGCTGCAACCTCCTGTGGCCTGGGCCCCTTAGTTGTGCCTGACAGCTCAGGCCTGCTTAAACCTCCAGTGGCCCAGGGCCCTTAACTGTGCCCCAAGAGGCATGGACTGCTTTTATGTTTGGGAGAGCTACTCATTAAACATTTGCCACTGTACTGCAAACTTTGAGCCTCAGTTTACTCAACTGAAAAATGGAAGGTGACAGTAGTTACCTCCAAATGCTATACGGATTGAAATAACCCATGTAAGGTGCTTACAGCTAGTTGAATAGTCAGTGAGAAATGAACATTAGTGAGTATTACTTCTGTTGTCATTTCTCAGATTGACCTATGAGAAGTTTGAGGGCAGGGTGAAGTCTCACTGTGCGTATGTGTATGCCCACATGCACGCGACTCACCTTGGTGACTTTGCTGACTAGTACAGGATTGGTGCTTAATAAATATTTGTGAAATTACTGAATAAATGGAAAATAATAGTAACTTAGTGTCATATGCCTCTAGAAAACTCACGTGTGGATTAGACCTCTGTGGTGGTTTGAATGGGAAACATCCTCATGCATTTGTGATTAAGTCTCACGCCTAATCCCCAGCTGGCGATGCTGTTTGGTGATGTTCACAGAGTTTCGGGAGGTGGAACCTTGCTGGAGGGGGTGTGTTGCTGGAGGTAGGCCTTCCGGTGTTACAGCCCAGTCCTGCTTGCCACACTCAACCCTCCACTTCCTCCCTGATGGTGTGAAGGGGAAGGGATGCCATCTGCTCTGCCAGGCTTTCCATGCCATGGTGAAACGTCCCCTTGAATCTCTAACCCACAAACAAACTCTTTCCTCCCATAAGCTGCTTCTGGTCAGGCATTTTATCCCAGTAGTGAGAAGGTTACTGCTATAGCCTCTAAAGACGTGTATGTTTGTGTGTGTTGCATGTATATGTGTGTTGTATGTTCATATGAGTACGGGCACGGGTGCTCAGGCACAGGAATGTGGAGGCTGGAAGTTGATGTCAGTGCCTTCTTCAATCACTCTACCGTATTCTTTGAGACAGGGTCTCTCACTAAACTGAGATCACTGATTATCTAGCCAGTGAGTCCTAGGGATTTTCTCTCTCTCTCTCTCTCTCTCTCTCTCTCCCTCCTTAGCCTTGGGATTGCATGTGGTCATCCCCATGCCAGGCCTTTTACGTGGGTGCTAGAGATCCAGACCTTACATCCTCATGCAGCAAGCAATTTACCCACTGAGCCGTCTCCCCAACCTAGTACTTTATTCTTGGGGATTTTCAGGGTCTGGGGTCAGTTGCCTTAAAAATATGGGAGCACTCCCCAGACACCTACACCTGGTCCTGATCACCAAGGACTAAGGCTCCTGGGACCCTACCTCCAGGTCGCTGGGATAGATGTCCACGTCTTCCTCCTCTGGGAGCCAACGTGGTATATTTCTGGCTATGAGCTTGTCTGACAAGAGGTCATTTAGTCCTCACTGGATTTGTCCTATTTATTTTAGTGAACAGGACTGTTTACTTTCAGTTCTTAGTTCTTAGGGGTGCTTACTCATTTTGCTTCCCTTTTATTTACTCTTTGCAAGCTCTTGGGTTTGAGTAAATATGTCCATAAAGTTCTAGGGACTGGGCTAGTCTGTGTCTGGTATTTTAATGGCCTTTAAACAGTGTCTGCTCAGGTAAGCATTTTATAGATGGATCGAAGAGATAGAGGGATTCTGTTCTGAGTGGCCTCTGACTCCTTCCAGGCTGACAGCTGGCCACCAGCAGCCCATGAATCATGTATCTTCATCAGTGATAAAAATGTCAAGGCCAACACCCAACTGAAACAAAGACAATGACCCACCCCATTTGGCCAGCTTTGGAACCTCTGGTGAGTCATTAAACCAGTGCAGGGCTGAAGGGACCAATTCCCTGGAGTGCTTTTTAAAATATTTTATTTTTATTTATTTATTTGACAGAGAAAGAGGGAGAGGGAGAGGGAGAGAGAGAGAGAGAGAGAAAGAATGGGTGCGCCAGGGCTTCCAGCCACTGCAAACGAACTCCAGATGCGTGCGCCCCTTGTGCATCTGGCTTATGTGGGTCCTGGGGAATTGAACCTGTGTCCTTTGGCTTTGTCAAATGCCTTAACTGCTAAACCATACCTCTAGCCCCTGGAGTGCTTTTTAAAATGCACGTTCATGAGCCTTCTACCTGAAAATTCTGATTCAGAAGGTTTGAGCTGGGGCCCGGGGATTTGCATTTTTAACAGGCCCTGCTAGCGAGTCATTTTGCTATCTTTGGACCACCCCAAGGGAGAAACACTAATCTAGGTTCTCAGAAACCCTTGTGCCAATGAGTGGGCTGTTTTCTAGCTCATGGCTATGTGGCTGAGCTACATGGTGAGAAGCTGAGGAGTCACATTGGTTGGGAACGGCTGCCTAGGTGCTCAGCACTGACTCCCCCAGTTAGCTGGGGTGATGGGGACCGCCCTTCTGCTGGACCACTTACCCCAGGTCTAATCTGTTGGTAGATTGAGAGCAAGACCTTATTCCTTCATCTTTTTAATCCCCCAGAATGCTTAAGACAGTGTACTCCACAGAAGGCTGGTGCTGGGGAGAGGTGACCGTGGCCAGGACACCCTCACTGAACACAGAAGGAAAGATAGGTCTGGTTACCAACAGCGGGGAGTGGACATGACAGAGTAACATGGTGACCTGGACACCTCCTCGTGAGGTTAGGGAGAGTAGTGTCCCTCTGCTCTAACTTACAGGATTCTTTTGCTGTTGTTTTATTGCTGTAGGGTCTCACTTTAGCCCAGTCTGACCTGCAACTCAATATGTAGTCTCAGGGTGGCATTGCGCTCACAGCGATCCTCCTACCTCTGCCTCCTGAGTGCTGGGATCAAAGGTGTGTACCACCATGCCTGAGACCATTAAGATGTCATCAGTACATTCTTTTACTTTTAAAAAATATATATTTTATTTATTTACTTGAGAGAGAGAGATGGGGAGAGTGAGAGAGAAAGAATGGGTGTGCCAGGGCCTCCAGCCACTGCAAACAAACTCCAGATGCATGTGCCCCCTTGTGTATCTGGCTTGCATGGGTCTTAGAGAATCGAACCAGGATCCTTAGGCTTTGCAGGCAAATGCCTTAACCGCTAAGCCATCCCTCTAGCCCATGAGTACAGTTTTAACAGTGGCATCCTCATAGCACCAAGCACCGTTGTGGCCAGTGAATAAACAGTGATATTCCTCACCTAGGGAGGTATACTAGTTACTTTTCTTGTTGCTGTGACCAGCTATCTGACCAAAAGCAGCTTAAATGAGGAAGCCTGTAGTTCAGTTTACCACAGCATGGAGGCAGGAGCATGAGGCGGCTGGTCACACTGCACCCACGGTCAGGAAGCAGAGAGCGATGAAGGCTGGTGCTTAGCTATCTTGCTCCTCTGTATGCAATCCAGGACCCCAGCCCAAGAGCTGGTACCACTCAGTTAGGGTGGGCCTTCCTACCTCAAGTAACCTAATGTAGAAAATCCTTCACAGACCTGTCTAGGGATTTGTTTCCATGGTGATTCTAAATCTTGTCAAACTGAGATGAACCATCACGGGAGGGAGGTGTTGTATTCCTGGAGGCAGACGGTGACCTTGTCTCGGCTTGAGGAACCCCTGCCTTGTCCTCTTGCCAGTCATTTCCTTTCCTCTCCATGAGCCAGTGCACTCGCAACGGTGTCTGCATGCACTGGCACGCTGATGGGAAGATGGGCTCTGTGAGGGCATTCCCACCTCCCTCACTGCTGGGCGCAGACCCTAGCATAAGTTCTCAGTAGGGGTTTCTGGCACATGAATACTCGAATGAGAGGCTTCCCTGCCTCCCGCCATCCATTCATTTACTCATCCGACAGCATGCTCCCAGCATCTGCTGTGGGCCAGGCTCTTGTCGGCCTGAATAACTCTTGTTCAGCCCTGAGGAGCTCCCAGGCCTGTGGTGGGAAGCTGGAGACACAGCCTTTGTGTAATGCACCCTGACAAGGCCTGGATCCAAGGTCTGATGGAGATGGGGTTGCGGGGGGGCGGGGGAGAAGCATGCTGCGGCAATGACAGGTTCTTAAGTTAGAGAAATGGTGTCTTGTCTAGCAGGATTTCCCCCTCCTGATTCAGGGAGCCCCATCTGCCCCGAGGCCTCTATGCCTCTGCTGACAACCACGGCTGCTTGTTTCTGCTAATATTGCAGCAGGGTGCTTCTATAGAAGCAATCTATAAAATACCATTTACAGCCATAACCGAGCCACAAAAATCAATCCCCAGTGCTCGCTCTCATCAACAAACATGCTTGGAGGGCCTCCTGAGTGTGGGGCACAGTTTTCAGGCATCGCAGGAGATAAATGGATGAATAAAATGAAGACTCTGCCCCAAGGGGGCTTCTAATCTCCCTAAGGAGACATGACACCTGGAGATGAGATGACAAACCACACATGCAAAAGCATATGCCAGGTGGTGAAGGAAGCCTCCAGAACTGTGCTGCCTAATGTAATAGCCACGTGTGGCCAGTGTCCACTTGAAATGTAACTACACAGTCAAGTGCTTTTCACACTGAGAGGTGCTTTAGGCTCCAAAGAATGTACACATTGGATTGCAAAAAATAAAAAAAAAAGTATAAAATACTTCCATTCGAAAATATTGATTATGGGCTGGAGAGATGGCTTAGCGGTTAAGTGCTTGCCTGTGAAGTCTAAGGACCCTGGTTCGAGGCTCGATTCCCCAGGACCCACGTAAGCCAGATGCACAAGGTGGCACATGCATCCGGAGTTCCTTTGCAGTGGCTGGAGGCCCTGGTGTGCCCATTCTCTCTCTATCTATCTGCCTCTTTCTCTCTCTGTCTGTCACTCTCAAGTAAACAAAAAATTATGTGTTGGAATATTTTGGATTAAGTATATTAAGTTATTAAAATGAGTTGCATCCATTTCTTGTGTAATTCTTCTCTCTTTCTTTTTTTTCTTTTAGGTAGGGTCTCGCTCTAGCTCAGGCTGACCTGGAACTCACTATGTAGTCTCAGGCTGTCCTCGAACTCACACTGATCCTCCTATCTCAGCCTCTTGAATGCTGGGATTAAAGGCGTGCGCCACCATACCTGGCCTGTGTAGTTCTTAGAAATGTGGGACTAGGGAGACAGCTCATCAGTAAAACATTTGCTGAGCAAGTGTGAGAACCTAAGTTCAGGTCCTCAGCACCCAAGTGAATGCTGGGTGCAGTGGAATGTGCCTGCAATCCCAGCACTGGGGAGGTGGAGGTAGGAGGATTCTGAAGCACGCTGGCTGGCTAAATTAGCTGAACCGGTGAACCGCTGGGCTTAGTGACAGATCCTGTCTCAATAAATAAACGGGCAATAGAGGGAGGCCCGATGCCAGCCTCTGGCCTCTGCTTGCATGTGTGCATATGCCCCTCCACACACACCAAAAATGTGGTTTCTAGGACATTTAAAGCAGGACATCAGCTCCAGATGGCCACAGGGTCCTAGGGTCAGTGTACTCACCAGTGACGCATACTAGCTCTGCCTCCCCTCCGGCTATCACCCAGAAAGACAGGCCCTGAGCATCTGCAGCTGCCCTCCCATGAGATGACTCCAGACTAAGCTGTCTTCATGTCGATCTTGAAACGGGGAGCCTGCCAGCGAGTCCAGGGAGATGTGCTTGGACGCTAAGTCGTGGTAAGTGAGATCTTTAGGCAGGCTGAGCTGGAGATGTGGCTTAGTGGTTAAGGCGTTTGCCTGTGAAGCCTAAGAACCCATGTTGGACTCTCCAGATCCCACATAAGCCAGACACACAAAGGTGAGGCAAGTGCACGGTCACACATGCACACTCGGTGGCGCAAGCATCGGAGTTTGATTGCAGTGGCTGAGGCCCTGATATGCCAATTCTCTCTCTCTCTTAAAAAAAAAAAATCTTTAGCCAGGTCATGCATGGAAATGGTAGGGTGAAAAATGTGGCCCTCCAACCTAGCAGCAATGGTATGCTCCTATGATCCTAGCACTTAGAATGCTGAGGTGGAGGGGGCCAGATCATGAGTTTGAGGCTCAGTCTGGAATGCACAGTGAGACCCTGTCTCAAAAAGAAAAATTAATAAAACACAGAAACCTTCTACCTCTGGCTTTTAGCTTTCAGCCTGGGCAGGAGGCACCGGCCCTGGAAGGGAAGGAGATTGGAAGTGGGGGAGGATATGTGGGGAGGGGAGGAATGAGCCCTGTGACCCTGGCAGAGGAGGAGGCCAGCCCCAAACCTAGCCAGACTAGGCCACCTTTTGTCAAGGAAATCAGGCAGCTGGAATCCAGTGTGATGATGTGCTGTTCGCTTTTCTGCCTCTGCCCCTGACTGCCTCCCCAGGCTATACACAGAAGCTGTAAACACTTGAATACAAAGATTAGCTCTGCGTGTGGTGTCTGGGACATTGTGAACAACTCTTCGTGGCTGTGTTTGTATCTGTGTTAAATTGATCTTTTTAACCCCCAGCATCTAGGATGCAAGGCTTGGTACACAGCCAGTGGTCAATACATATTGATGAATGGATAAATGAAGGAAGGAAGGAGTGTCTGGGTGAACAGATGACACATCTATTAAAACACAGATGCAGGTTCCGGGAACAGGCCCACCCTGTCCATTGCTAGATTTTTGTGGAGGTGGAAGAATGTGGTCTCTCACAGGCCAGATCTCACAGTGCCGGGCCATGAAGAATGATATTTCAGTTCGTAGTATTCCACCATCCTACCTCCCATCTTGGGGGCCCTGGATTCATGCTTTCAGACAATATGTGTCTAGGCTGTAGCCATCCAGGGCTAAAGTTTGCTCCGTGCCCCTTCTACTATGGAGTACCTTTTTGAAACCTTTAAGGCCTCTTTCAAAGGAAGAGTAAACGTGAAGAATCCCAGGAAGGATGGTATGGAGGTGGGTGGTTGAATGTCTTGACAGACCCGCTAAGGAAGGACTACCCAAACCCACCAGGAAGACTGCAGTTCCCCGTTACGGCCACTGGAGGGCACCTGGACCATGAAATACCAGATCTCTGCCTCCCGTGTCTTTGGAAAGCTGTGATTCAATTTCAACAGACGTTTCAAAATCATTATAATAATGATAGCTCTTGTGTGTTGAGTATCCAGTACAGTGCTGTCGAAATATACATATATATCTCGCTTAATATTTAGTATGACTATGAATTTTGGAAGAAAAACTGAGGCTTAAAGAAGTCAAAACACTTACCTAAGGTCATTTATTTTTTTTAATGTATTTATTTATTTATTTATTTTTGGTTTTTCGAGGTAGGGTCTCACTGTAGCTCAGGCTGACCTGGAATTCACTATGGAGTCTCAGGGTGGCCTCGAACTCACTGCGATCCTCCTACCTCTGCCTCCCAAGTGCTGGGATTAAAGGCATGTGCCACCACGCCCGGCCTCCTAAGGTCATTTAGCTAAGTACGATTTTGGGAAAAGGGACTTGAACCCAAGCCTTGAGGCAGCAACCATAAATAAGGAAAGAACACACACAGAGCTGCAAAGGGAGCTCTCTGGACGGACGCAGGAGGCACTACAGTACAGTCATTACTGGTGCACAATTCACATGTCCTGGAACTGGAAGGTGGCGTACAGACAATTTGTATACTCACAGTGGTGGTGTTTTCTTCCATCCCATCTTGAAATAACGTTATTAAATAAATTAAGCATCTCACGATCCATGGTGCCCTTAACATGGAGGAAAGGAAGCTCTAGCAATACAAGGCAAGTTTGTCAGGGCTGGGGACTGAATCTGAGCCTTGTGGGGATAGGCAATTACTCTACCACTGAGCCTAGCCCGCAGCCCTTCAGGACAGTGCCCAGTGTCCCGAACACTTTCAAGGAAGTTCCTCAAATACTCCACCTGGTCCCCACTAAAGGGCAACATTATTATGACCCCCATTTACTGGGCGCCCAGAAAGAGAAGCTATTTGCCCAACAGCAATTGTTTTGCCAAACTAGTAATCTGAAAGACCCAGTGGACTGGGGCCAGTCTGGGCTCTGAGCATGGAAGAACTGGGTGGTCAGGCTGGAGGTGACCTTGCAAGGGAAGTAGGAGAAGTGCTCTGTGGGGTGAAGGTCCCCCCCTCACCCCCCGGGCAGGGGGACAGCAGAAGCAGAGGCTCTCAGGCGGGGAGTCAGGACGAGCTCTCCTTGTCTCTGGAAAGGCCTACAGGCATAACAAAAGCCTGTGTAGCTCAGGCCCCTTGGCCTTGGGGTGGGAAGAAGAGGGGAAGGCCCCGGATAGGAGGCGCTTCAGCCCTAGGAAGAGCTGAGGCTGCCCTGGCGGAGATCCTTTTCCCCGGTGACAGGCTATTTGGGAAGGGCAGTGTGTGCGTGCTCAGGAAATGGCCAGATTGGATTTCAGGGAAGATTAAAGGAGCTAAATCGGGCTGGGCCTGGGGGAGCCGTCCAAGGAGGCACTACGAAGGGCCAGCACTTTGGAAAGCCTAGAGGAGCGGCCTGGGACCTAAGGGTGGGGGCGGGGATCGCCCATCAGGCCGGAAGCCCTCCCGACCCCAGTAAAATTGGAATGCCGGGGTCACACGGCGCAGGGACATTCTATTTAGCTGGAACTGGGGGTGGAGTGGGGACAGAGACCCAGCGGAGGGAAAGATGTGAGCCAAACTCAGGCGCATCCGGGAGAGACTCAGGCCTTGTGCAGGGGTTTATGTCTGGAGCCCCAAGGCTGGTCCTGGCTGGGAAGTGGGGCGCCGAGGTCCACTCGGGGTTGAGGAGGAGGCCTGCTGAAAACTGTGCGGAGCATCTGGAAGCAGCGGGGCCTGCGTGCTCCCACAATGGCAGCCCCACGGCCCCCCTTCTCCTCGCAGCCCCTCCCCTCGCCTGAGTGGCCCCTCCCCACCAGTCCCCAGGGCCGGACTCAGCGCTCTATTCCGGTACCCAGGGTGGGGGGGGGGGGTGGCTTGCTCGTCTCTTGGAGGTGAGATAGGGAGGGGCTGTCAAGAGGTCCCTGGGACTGTCCAGGGTGCAGCTTCTGTCAGCTGTGGTGGGAAAAGGAAAGAAAGGGAAAAAAAAGTTCAGGCTTGTTTTCAGTCCATTGTAAACCTCTTGGGATCTTTCCTGGGAAGGGAGAGCACCCGGGCCATCTCTTGGTGGCTGTGGCTCTCAGGAGCTGGGGCGCTGGGGGAGGAATCCCCAGTAGCTGGCGCTGGGTTTCAGCGTCTCCTTCCAACCTTGATCCAGCCTGGGTCCCCAGCTTCACGCCCCAGGCAACCTGAGCAGGAGGGATGTGTGGATGAGACCGGTGGGGGGCAGTCTGGGGCCAGGCTGTACTTGAACCTCTGCAGCCAGGTGGGGAGTCCCAGAGCTTGGCCAACCTGTGGATGGTGCGGGGCTGAGGGGGTCCAGGGCTTCTTGACCTCCCAAATAGGAAACAGATAGGAAACAAATAGGAAATAGAAAATAGTCCCTTCCTGTGCTTTCCTGTGGTGCGAAGGGGGGACTTATCTGCCAAAGGGGCTTGACTCTGTCCAGGCCCCTCCCGGACGGCAATGGGATTGAGGAGAGGAGCCAGGGAGGATGTTTGAGGGACCTGACACTGAACGTGTTTTTTTTTTTTTTTTTTTTTCTCTCTCTCATGGAAATTCCCTCATAGGATTGTGTTAAGGGAAAGAACTGAGGCTGAACAGCCTATCAATCCGCTGCAAAGCCACAGAGCCCACATACAGAAGAGAGCAGGCCTCTGAGAGCCACCAGCTAAAACATCTGGGCTCCCCCCACACACACCTCCTTTGTAACTTTAGTAAACTTGCTTGCTTTTTTTTTTTTTTTTTTTTTTGAGGCAGGGTCTCCCTCTAACCAGGCTGACCTGGAATTCACTATGTAGTCTCAAGGTGGCCTCAAACTCATGGCGATCCTCCTACCTCTGCCTACCTGGTGCTGGGATGAAAGGCGTGCGCCACCACACCTGGCTACCTTAGGGAATTTTCCTCACTTCTCTGAGCCTGGTAGCTACTCTGTAAGACGGAGATCATAATGGTTGCTTTTCAGTGTTCTGAGGATTAGATGACTTCGCGGGGCAGCTGTCCACAGTACCAGGCCTCGTAGACAGGGGCTGTATAAGTGCTGTCAGTGGCAGCGTAAGCCACGGGGGGAGCCTTGAACCACACGGTCCTGACTCTGATTCTTGGTCCTCTGGCCACTGACCTGTGAAGCAAGGACTGAGGCGAGACCCTGGGCATCCTTGTGCCAGTGTCCTGGTTGGTGGAGAGGGGAGAAAGCGTTAGCCAGGGCTGGCTTACTGAGTGCTCGCTGGGTGCCAGGCACTGTTTCTCCTTTCATCTTCTCAGCAGGCTGTGTTCTTGTTACCATTTCACAGACGAGCAAAGAGAGCTTAACCCAAGTGTGGCTGATCCAGGATTTTAACCACCTGTTCTCCCTCCATTCCTCTCCTTGCCCAGGCCTCTGTGGAGTCAAGTAGAACTTGAACCACTGGGTCACTATTCTGAAGGTGTCATGAGATGGAAGGATGAAGGGCTGGGGCTAGGACAGCATAGAACAAGTCGGGTGTGGTGGCACAGGCCTGTAAGCCCAGCATTTGAGAGGCTTAGGGGGGAGAATCACAAGTTCGAGGCTAGCCTGGGCTACCTAGTGAGTTCAAGACTAGCCTAGGCTTCATAGCAAGACCCTGCCTAGGTGTGTATCCTCTGAAACCCAAGACTCTCTTTCATAGTGTGCCTGCATGGTTCAGAGAATACGTTGTCCCACCAGCCAGTTGAAGGTGTAGTGGTGTGCTGGGGTCTGAGTATCAGAACAGGCATTGGGGTCTAAGTGGACCTCGGGCTGACAGTGACTCAGCTGGCTGGAGGAAGAGGAGGAGGATCCCATATGGCTATAAATAGCAGCTGTGCATAGTGGCCCTGTGAGGTCATTGCCAGTCTGCTCAGGGCCTGTTTAAAGCACTCCACAGCTTCAGGGGGATGGGGGAAACCTGGAAAGAGCCCAGGACAGCAGGAATATGACCAAACTGGAGGGGCTGAAACCAGAAAGGTCTATGAGGGAAGATGAAAGGAATGGGAATGAATCAGGGAGATGGGAGTGCTGAGTGATAGCTTAGGATCCCAGAGAAGGCCCAAGCCTCTAGTCTGTACCCAGGTGAAGGCGTGAGATGGAAAGTGGGGGGGGTCACCTTTCTCCCAGAGGACCCCTGAGACCTAGCTCTGAGGGTGACCCAAGGGGCCTGGGTGGTCTCTTTCTATGAGGGCTCCACACCGTTCCAAGCCTGCTGACCCCTCCCCTCTGTGGCCCTCACAACCTGATGTCCAGGCTGGTCAAAGGGCAGTCCTTTCTGTCCTCCTTCAGGGTGGCAGCCATGCTGAGAAAGGAGCTTCTCTCCCGCTCTGTCTCTTGGGCAAGGCACAGGGCTGGGCAGCAGGCAGTGCAGTAATGAGGGACGGGGTTCAGGGCTGTCCCCTACAGACTTTAGGGACTGGGGCAAGGAGCAGAGTGGTGGAGACGCTGACACTTGGGGAGGCAGAAGGGCCATGGAACTGCCCTTGTCACGGAGAGCCAGTGACTGAGACGACCATAAAGCAAACCTGGGGTCAGGGAGAGGGAGATGAAGGGGTGGGGCGAAGTCAGGGAGTCATGTCCCAACCTGTGACAGAAACAGGTCCACTCTAGGGGATGCACCCCATCTGGGAGGGCACAAAGGCTTCAGGCCAGGCTAACCAGGGAGGCCCCAAAGTGCCAGTTAAGAAACCAGTGGCTAGGAATACGTCCCTGATACGGAAAACTTAAAACAGGGGTAGTTATGAGCCCTAGGGGTGTAACATCTGCTGATGTCTGACTAAATGTATATACTATGCTTATCAAACTGCCCAGTAAGCACTTCTCTTAATATTCATATCCTTATATTAACGCTACTCTCACTTTTGGTAGAGAATCTTCTCTTTTCAGATGGCAGTGACCTTGGGACGACTCAGAAGGTATCATAGTGCTGGAAAGAAGTGACTGGAGTACTGAGTAACATCTCGATCACACCTTCCAAGGCTCAGGGTCTAATGAGGAAGAGGTGGTGGAAAGAATGTAAGAGCCAAAGGAAGGGTAGGACTCCTTACAATGTGCTCCTCCAGACATAAAATGGCCTGGATATCCATGACCTCATAGTGCCTGACACTACCTACACAAGACCGTCATAAGAGGAGGAAAAGATCATGACATCAAAATGAAAGAGAGACTGACTGAGATGGGGAGGGGATATGATGGAGAATGGAATTTCAAAGGGGAAAGTGGGGGGATGGAGGGTATTACCTGGGATATTTTTTATAATTGTGGAAAATGTTAATAAAAATTGAGAGAAAAAAAAAGAAACCAGTGGCTAGCCAGGTGTGGTGGTGCATGCCTTTAATATCAGCACTCAGCACATATTTTTTTACATTTTATTTTTTGAGGTAGGGTCTCTCTGCAGCCCAGGCTAACCTGGAATTCACTATGTTGTCTCAGGCTGGCCATGAACTCACAGCGATCCTCGGCCTCCCGAATGCTGGGATTAAAGGTGTACACCACCATGCCCGGCCAATACCAGCACTCAGAAAGCTGAGGCAGTAGGATTGCTGTGAGTCTGAGGCCAGCCTGGGCTACAGAGTGAGACCCTGCTTCGACCCCTAACCTCCACTCCACCAGGAAAAGAAGCCAACTGCTTGCTTGCCTCTCCTTGGGGGGGGGGGGCCCGGAGAGGGAGGGACATCTGGAGATGTTATTTATTTATTTATTTTTTGTTTCTCAAGATAGGGTCTTGCTTTAGGCCAGGCTGACCTGGAATTCACTTGGTAGTCTAGGGTGGCTTTGAACTCACTGCGATCCTCCTACCTCTGCCTCGCAAGTGCTGGGATTAAAGGCGTGCGCCACCGTGCCTGGCTGAGGGTGTTATTTTTATATGTGTGTGTGGTGTGTGCACATTTGGATGTTCATGTGGGGGGGGAACATATGTGTGCAAGGACACGTGCACATGTATGCGCGTGGAGGCTAGAAGCCCAGTAGGGTGTCTTTCTTCATTGTTCTCCATGTTATTCATTAAGGCGGGGTCTCTCACTGAGCCCAGAATTCCCTGATTCTGCTACTCCAGCTAGCCAGACTGTTCCAGGAATCCCTTGCGTCCACCTCTTGAGCACAAGAGAATACAACGTGCACTGCCAGGTTCACCCAGAATTTACGTGGGTGCTGGGGATCCAAACTCATGGTCCTCGTTGTGCATGGCAAGCGCTTTACCCACTGCGCCAGCTCAGGCTTTAAACTCATAGCATTCCTCCTGCCTCAGTTTCCCAAGTGCTGGGCTTACATCGCCACATTCAGTATTTCACGTTAAACAAGGAGAAACTGAAATTCAGAGACAGAGGTAGTCACTCCAGTGTCGCACAGTCTGTCCCAGAGGTAGCCCAGGACAATGGCTCCCATAGTGGTTCCCATAGTGGTTCCCATAGTGGCAGAAAGTCTTCCCATTCTCTCTCTCTTTCATACTTTATTTTATTTTTTATCTATTTATTTCACACACACAGAGAGAGAAAGAGGTAGATAGACAGAGAGAGAGAGAGAGAATGGGCATGCCAGGGCCTCTAGCCACTGCAAACAAACTCCAGACGCATGTGCCACCATATGCATCTGGCCTACATGGGCACTGGGGACTCGAACCTGGCTCCTTAGGCTTCCCAAGCAAGCATCATAACCGCTAAGCCATCTCTCCAGCTGCCGCCCCTGCCTTCCCCTTGAGGCAGGGTTTCACTATGTAGCCTAGGCTGTCCTTGAATCCTGGATCCTCCTGTCTCAGCCTCCCCAGTGCTAGAACGACAAGCTGTACCACCAAGCCTGGCTCCCAGCCTTTCCTTAATGCTACGGAAGCCCCCTCTTCCCCTCCAGCCACCCCCATGGTTTCTGCTGAGATTCCCGAGGTACCAATGGTCCAGCAAGTGTGTGCACCTCCTCACGCTTGAGGCCAGGCCTCGGCCGCCTCCTCCTGTCCTTCCTCCTCTTCCACCCCCTCCTCCTTCTCCTTCCCCTCTCAGCCTCCTCCCTTCACCATGGGCAGAGATGTCCTATTTGGTAGAAGCGAGGGTGGGAGGAGGTAAGATTAGCCCCAGACGTCTCCTACTTTGGCAGAAAACCCAGGGGCACTCCATGTATGTAAAAGAAGGGAGGGGGCCTGGAGCCAGGGCTGGGGTGAGGAGTGGGGGAGGGATCCATGGGGGGTGGGGTGCTAATGGAGGAACGGGCTGGGCAGCTGGGGGAGGTGGATACTTGAGAACACAGGATGCATTTGAGAGGTCTTAAGCCAAACAGATGTGGAGGGCAGCAGAGGGTGGCAAGGGGTGGGATTTCCTGGAAAAGCCCTACCCCACTCCAAGTACAGCAGGAGAAAGATGAGTTTCAGAGAGAATCTGGACGCCATCCTGGCTGGGCCCCCCAACTCTCCAGCCTCCCCCCACTGCGACTCCCCCAGGGATGATATCAGGAAGAAATAATTGCCTCTGGACATTCCTTCCCTTTTACAGTCACTCAGGAGCCAGCGGCTTGTGTAGGTCGAGCATCAGCACGGCAAGGGAAAGCTGGGGGGGGGGGGGCAGCATGGGAGGCTGTCTGCAAAGAGGCTTCAGGGTGCGGCCTCCCTCTGGGGCCCAGAGACTCAGGGTCTCAGAACTGATGGGACCCCTCAGACGTGACTTGGTCCCTTCTCACAGGGTTTATGCCAGGACCAGAAAAGAAACAGGCCTTTCTGGGGTGGCGGTTAACCCCTAGGGCAAGCACCCATCTTGTCTCCAGAGGATCACCCCACTCCCACCCCTGTGCTTGCGTCTCCAACCATCCTCTCAACCAAGCCCTAAGATGGATGACAAGAGCCTAGAGCCCCAGAATTCACCCACCCTTGCCAGTGTCTTCAAAGCTCTTTCTCATGCTTCCCGGCCCAACCTAGCTTGTGACAGAAACATGAGGTGTGACCTGGGAAGCAGAAAGAGGAGGATGGACCCCAGGGAAAAGAGTTAAATGTGGCTCTGGAGATAGTCATATGGTGTGGCCCCCAAGGGCTCACCTGCTGGAAAGTTAGCACATGTTGTGATGTTAAGAAGTGGTGGAAGAAGCCGGGCGTGGTGGTGCACGCCTTTAATCCCAGCACTCGGGAGGCAGAGGTAGGAGGATCACCGTGAGTTCAAGGCCACCCTGAGACTGCACAGTGAAGTCCAGGTCAGCCTGGGTTAGAGCGAGACCCTAACAAAAAAAGAAAGGAAGTGGTGGAAGGGCTGGAGAGATGGTTTAGTGGGTAAGGTGCTTGCTTGCAAAGCCTAAGGTTCCAGGTTCAATTTCCAGTACCCACGTAAAGCCAGATACACAAGGTAGTGTATGTGTCTGGAGTTCATTCACAGTGGCTAGATGACCTGGTACACACATTCTCTATCTGCCTCTTCTCTCTCTCTCTCTCTGAAATAAATAATAATAATAGTAAAAGAAGTAGGGCTGGAGAGATGGCTTAGCAGTTAAGCCACTTGCCTGCAAAGCCTAAGAACTCATCTTAATTTTTTTTGTGTTTATTATTTATTTATTTGAGAGAGACAGACAGAGAAAGAGGCAGATAGAGCGAGAGAGAGAGAGAATGGGCGCGCCAGGGCTTCCAGCCACTGCAAACGAACTCCAGACGCATGTGCCCCTTGTGCATCTGGCTAACGTGGGTCCTGGGGAATCAAGCCTCGAACCAGGGTCCTTAGGCTTCACAGGCAAGTGCTTAACCGCTAAGCCATCTCTCCAGCCCCCTAAGAACTCAGTTTTGAATCTCCAGGTCCCACACAGCTAGACACACAGTGATGCAATCACACAATGCCGCAATGCACCACAAGGAGACACACACATCTGGAGTTCATTTGCAGCAGCTGAAGGCCCTGGCGCACCTATTCTCTCTCTCTCTCTCTCTCTCTCTCTCTCTCTGCCCACCCCTCTTAAAAAGAAAGCAGTAGAGGATATAGTAGGGTTGTAAGTGGTCTTGGGCACAGGACATCGTGGAGGTAGGTAGGGCATGGGAAGGTGCTGCTCTACGAAGGGATTAAGGAGGTTCTGGAATCCCAATCAACTTCTGCAAGAGTGAGTTGTTACAGAAAAGTCACACTGACCTCTGCACCACTGTGGCTTCCTGCCTGACAGCGTGAGTCTCTTGCACATGCTCCCACTCCTGTGATGCCATCTGCTGTGAACCTCACCAGAGCCAAGCAGTCACACCCTTGAACCTTTAGAATGTGAGCTACACAAACCTCCTTCCTTCCTTCCTTCCTTCCTTCCTTCCTTCCTTCCTTCCTTCCTTCCTTCTTCCTTTCTTTCTCTCTCTCTCTCTCTCTCTCTCTCTCTCTCTCTTTCTTTCTTTCTTTTTTAAGTATGCATGTATTTGTTTAAAAGTATGCATGGAAGCCAGGCATGGTGGCACACGCCTTTAATCCCAGCACTTGGGAGGCAGAGGTAGGAGGATCGCTGTGAGTTCAAGGCCACCCTGAAACTATATAGTGAATTCCAGGTCAGCCTGGGCTAGAGTGAGACCCTACCTTGAAAAAGAAAGCAAAACAAAGCAAAAATGCATGGGCTAGGGAGATGGTTCAGCAGCAGCAGTTAAGGCACTTGCTTGCAAAGCCTGCTGTCCTGGGTTCAATTCCCCAGTACCCATGTAAAGCCAGATGCATAATGTGGTGCATGTGTCTGGAGTTTGTCTGCAGTGGTAAGAGGCCTTGGCATATACATACTCTCTGTCTTTCTTGAATAAAAAAAGCATGCATGTACTTGTTTATTCTGCATGTGTGTGTTTTCATGAGGTGTGGATGTACTTGTGTGCACGGGTGCATGTGTGTGTGGGTGTGCATTGCATGTGTGTGCATGGCTATGCGTAGGTCTGAGGACAACCATGGGTGTCATTCCTTAGGAACGCTGTCTACTTTTCTTGAGCTAGGGTCTTTCATTGGTCTAGAGCTCACCCGGTAGGGTGGACTGGCTGGCCATCAAGCTCCAGGGATCTTTCTGTCTCCACCTCCCCAGTGCTGAGATTACAGGCTCACCGATTACAGGCTCACACCACCACAGTCGGCTTTTACACAGGGATTGAACTCCGGTCCGCATGCTTGAGAGGCAAGCACTTTACTGACTGTACCGTCTCCCCAGCCACTAGGGTATTTTATACACACACACACACACACACACACACACATATATATGTTGTTGTTGGTTTTTCAAGGTAGGATCTCGCTCTAGCCCAGACTGACCAGGAATTCACTATGTAGTCTCAGGGTGGCCTCAAACTCACGGCGATCCTCCTACCTCTGCCTCCCGAGTGCTGGGAATAAAGGTGTGTGCCAGACGGTTGTGGTGGCGCACACCTTTAATCCCGGATTTTTTTTTTAATGTTTACAGAGAATTTATTAGATTAAGAGAAGGAAAGAGGAGAGACTATGAAGAGCTCCTGCTCATGAGAAGGCAGGAGCAAGTGAAGCGCCCAGCCTCTAGTTTTTGTTTTTTAATTATTTTTTATTAACTATTTTTATTAATTATTTTAATTATTTTTTATTAACAACGTCCATGATTGTAAACAATATCCCATGGTAATGCCCTCCCTCCCCCCACTTTCCCCTTTGAAACTCTATTCTCCATCATATCCCCTCCCCCTCTCAATCAGTCTCACTTTTATTTTGATGTCATCATCTTTTCCTCCTATTATATATATTATGGTCTTGTGTAGGTAGTTTTTTTGTGTGTGTATATATATGTATTATTATTAACAACGTCCATGATTGTAAACAATATCCCATGGTAATGCTCTCCCTACCCCCACTTTCCCCTTTGGAACGCCATTCTCCATCATATCCCCTCGCCCTCTCAATCAGTCTCTCTTTTATTTTGATGTTATGATCATTTCCTCCTATTATGATGGTCTTGTGTAGGTAGTGTCAGGCACTGTGAGATCATGGATATCTAGGCCATTTTGTGTCTGTAGGAGCACGTTATAAGGAGTCCTACCCTCCCTTTGGCTCTTACATTCTTTCTGCCACCTCTTAAGCAATTGACCCTAAGCCTTGGAAGGTGTGATAGAGATATTGCAGTGCTGAGCACTCCTCTGTCACTTCTTGCCAGCACCATGATGCCTTCTGAGTCATCCCAAGGTCACCGCCATCTGAAAAGAGAAGGTTCTCTAACCAAAAGTGAGAGTAGCATTAATATATGGGTATGAACATTAAAAGAAGTGCTTACTGGGCAGTTTGATGACCATAATATATACATTTAGTCAGACATCAGCAGATGTTACACCCCTAGGGCTCATGACTACCGCTGTTTTAAATTTTCAGTATCAGGGATGTATTCCCTCCCATGGAGTGGGCCTCCAGTCCAACTAGAAGGCAGTTGGTTTCCACCATGACAGATGTGCCACTATTGCACCCATGGGCTCATTTGGCCTGGCTGCCCAAATACAAGGCTTGCAGTGTCCACTGTTGAGTATCTTCACTGGTGATTTCTCTCTCCCCCATTGAACTGCATGTAGAATGGCTTCTCCCAGCTTTCTGTCAGCTGGTCTCCATGGAGGAGTTTATCAGCTCAGTGTCAGCAGGATTTCTCAATGGCCTTGCAGCCCAAGTATGTGGAGTCTTCAGCAATAGGGTCTTACCATCTATTCCTGGTGGGAAACCAAGGGCCTCGGCAATCAGCCTCTAGTTGTTTTTTGTTGTTGTTGTTTGTTTGTTTGTTTTGTTTTGTTTTTTGAGGTAGGGTCTCACTCTAGCCCAGGCTGACCTGGAATTCACTATGGAGTCTCAGGGTGGCCTCCAACTCACGGCAATTCTCCTACCCCTGCCTCCCTGGCCAGCCTCTAGTGTTTGAGGAGTCTTGTGGGTATCCAGAGCCCTTGCCTCTCAGGGAGCCTCTGTGAAGTCAGGGATCTGCTGAGACCTCCTTTAATCCTCTAGACCTTGTGCTTAGGGGAAGACAGGGAACAGCACCCAAAAAGCCTAGAAGCTGGGGAGAGCTTGGTGGTATTGCCGACGGAAAAGGAGCCAAAATGAGGGAGGTCTGCCTAAGAGACTGGGGGAGCTGAGGTTGCTAAGGTGGACATGCTAGCCCTGTGGGGCCTTGGAGGCTGCGGTGGTTTGGGTTTTGTTGGTTTAGTAGTTTAGGGAAAGAAGAGGAGCTGGGAATGGTGTAGTAGGGGAAGTCTCCAAGGCAGGAGCATCACAAATATTTTCAAGTGAAAGGATTTCTTCTTGTTCCTCCTGGCTCCCAGGTTAGGATAAGTTACCCAGCAAACACACATCACCTGACTTAAAATCTAAAGCAAAGCTGTGCCCTGTACCACAGGGGACATGGCAGGTTCTCAGTGAAGGGAATGTGCTGTCTGCAGACAGTGAGTTTCCAGGCTGTGCAGGGGCTCAACTGGACAAGTTCCAGTGGAGAAGATTCAAGCCTCCAGTGAGAAAGTGGACCATGGGGCTGGCCAAGCTTAGGGTCTGTGAGGCTCAAGCTTACGTTTCTGAGGCTCCGTGGGATTTGAGTACTCTGAAAGATTTTGCACAGCAAGGCAGTCTTCCTTCCCTCATTCAGTCAACAAGTGTATCAGAAGCAAGGGGCCAGATCACGAAATGGTCTGTCTTGGTGGACCTTCCTTCACATTGTCCAATATCAGTGAGCCAAAGAAGGAGGCATGACCGTGAAATAATGTGAATAAATTACACACACACACACACACACACACACACACACACACATGGGTGGGCTGGGGAGATGGCTCAGTGGTTAAAGGTGCTTGCTACACAAGCCTGACAACTGAAGTTTGGATCCTCAGAGCCACGTAAAGGAAGATGCAATGGTGCACACCTCAGTAATCCCAACATACCTACAGCATTGGGAGGCAGCGCTGATAATCCCTAAACTCACGGGCAGCTAGTCTGGCATTCACAATGGCAAACAAGAGGGACCCTGTCTCAAACAAGGTGGAAACCCTGAAATTGTCCTCTGACCTCTATACACACACTGTGGCATACATGCATCTATCCATACACACAAAAAATGCTAAAATTTATATATTCAAAATTATGTCCCGAGGATATTCCTAGTAATCTTTTATTTTATTTAGTTTTTGGGTTTTCAAGGTAGGATCTCACTCTAGCCCAGGTTGACCTGGAAGTCACTATGTAGTCTCAGGGTGGCCTTGAACTCATGGCAATCCTCCCTACCTCTGCCTCCTGAGTGCTGGAATTAAAGGCGTGCGGCACCATGCCTGTCTGATATTCCTAGTAATCTTGAACATTGCTTACATAACAAAAGACTGACAATAATATCAATGCCTATTGTGGTAGTTTAAATGTATGTCCCCCAATAGACTCAGGTGTGTGTGTGTGTGTTTTTTTAATCAAAGCTTGTGTCCAGCCGCCTGGCGGGAGGAAGAGTCACTGGAGGCAGATCCTGGGGTACAATCGTAAGGTCTTACTGGGGGTGGAGCTGATTTCCAGGCCAAAGGTCTGAGCTTTGCCTGGGCTCCTGTATTTGCTGTCCATGTGTGCTTGCTTGTGGTCGTGGCTGGTGATGGGTTTTCTCTCTGCTTGGATCTGTGCAAAAGGGGCCAGCCTCTTCTGCCATTATGGAACTGCCCCTGGATCTATAAGCTTCAATCCCTCCCTACCATAAATTGTGCCTGATTTGGAGGTTCATCCCAGCATTGTGGAGTTGACTACAATACCCATCAATAAGGAACTCATCAGATAAATTTGCCAAATTCATAAGTGAAATACAAATAAAGATAATAGCTAGGAATTGTGTTGCATGCCCTTAATCCCAGCACTCGCACTCGGGAGGCAGAGGTAGGAGGAGGATCACTGTGAATTTGAGGCCAGCCTGAGACTACAGAGTGAATTCCAGGTCAGCCTGGGCTGGAGGGAGACTCTGCCTCAAAAACAAAAGATGTTAGAAAAGTGCTGGGCCAGATGGCTTCACTAGTTAATTCCACTAAACATTTGAAAAAGAACAAATGCCAAGCCTTGTCAAATGCTTGCAAAAATTAGAAAAAGAAGCAGGGCATGGTGGCACACACCTTTAATCCCAGCACTTGGAAGGCAGAAGTAGGAGGATCACTGTGAGTTCAAGGCCACCCTGAGACTACATAGTGAATTCCAGGTCAGCCTAGGTGAGACCCTACCTCAAAAAAAAAAAAAAAAAAATTAGAAAAGGAGATAATACTTCCTAAATTATTCTGTGAGGCCAGCACTACCCTGATTCCAAAGCCAAAGAGATCATAAGAAAACAATACCCTGGTAGCTTTCATGAATTTGGTATAAAAATTCTCAACAAAATATTAGCAAAACAAATTCAACAGCAAAGAAAATACAGCACAAAGAAGTGGAATTTATTCCTTCAATGCAAGGAAATTTCAGTATAAGAAATTCAACCAGTGTGACACAACACATTAACAGAATGGAAAAACCCTACATGTGATCCTCTCCCTTAATGACCAATGGTAACAACTTCATTTATAATAACTTCAACAAGAATACAGTGCTTGGCAATAAACATAACCAGAAAGGCATAAGACTTGTATGTTGGAGACTACATACTATAAAATACATAAAGAAATAAAGACCAAAAAGCCGGGCGTGGTGGCACACGCCTTTAATCCCAGCACTCGGGAGGCAGAGGTAGGAGGATTACCGTGAGTTCGAGGCCACCCTGAGACTCCATAGTGAATTCCAGGTCAGCCTGGGCTAGAGTGAGACCCTACCTCGAAAAACCAAAAAAAAAAAAAGAAAGAAATAAAGACCAAAATAAATGTAAAGACATCTCATGTTTGTGGACTATAAGATTTAATATTATTAAGATGTCAATAATGTTGGGCGTGGTGGCGCACGCCTTTGATCCCAGCACTTGGGAGGAGGTAGGAGGGTTGCTGCCCAGTGCAAGGCTACTCAGAGTCTACAGAGTGAATTCCAGGTCAGCCTGGGCTAGAGTGAGACCCTACCTCAAAAAAAAAAAGAAGTCAATATTGCCCAAAGTGGCCTATAAATCCAGTATACTTTCTGTCAAAACCCCATCAGCTTTTTTTTTTTTTTTTTTTTTTTGGCTGAATAGAGAAATCCATCTGTGGTAGTTTGGACATACAGTGTCCCCACGGCCTCACGTGTTTGTGATTAAGCCTCATGCTCCATCCCCAGCCAGGTGGCAGTTTGGGAGGTGAGGCCTTGCTGGAGGAGATGTGTTACTTGTTGCCAGCCTTGGAGCATCATAGCCCAGACCCCACTTGCCAGAGCTAGCTGACTCTTGCTGCTACCTCCCAGCTGACGTGATAAGCCTGATGCCCAGCCTCTGCTCTGCCGTGCCATCGTGAAGCTTTCCCTGTGGACCGTGAGCTGAACTGCAACCCTTTCCTTCCATACGTTTCTTTTGGTTTGAGGTTGGTGTTTTCTTTTTTTTTTTTTTCCCAGCAATGAGAATTAACTGCAAACACCATTGTAAAATTCATATGGACTTTCAAGGGGTTCCAAGTAGCAAGAAAGATCCTGAAAAGAAGAAAAAAGTTGGCAGACTCATTCTTCTTGATTTCAAACGAAGTGTAGCCAGAGGTGATGGCTCATGCCTCTTATCCCAGCACTGAGGAGATGGAGGTAGGAGGGTGGCTGATGAGTTCAAGGCCAGCCTGGGACTAGAGTGAGACTCTACCTGGAAAAAAACAAAAACAATAACAGTAAAAATTTACTTCAAAGCTACATTTATCAAACATTGAAATACCAGAAAAATGGAATATCATGGAGTCTTTAAAGAAAAGGGGATTCTGATACCTACTGTAACATGGACAGGAGCCATGGCTAGAACATGAACCTTGAAGATATTATGCTGAGTGAAATAAACCAGTCACAGTGAGGCAAATATTGTATGATTCCACTTACTTGAGTTGCTTAAAGCAATTAATTCAGAGAGAAAATCAACTATGGTTTTAGAATAAAATGGCCTGAGGAATCTCTCAGCAGACAAATCAGTTAGGCTTGGTAAGTAACCTAATCCTTGCTTGCTTTGCGAACATAAGGGAAACTGGAGCTATCTTTTTGTAAATGTCTGTATTAAAGGAAAACAGAGTAATTCTAGGTACAAGGAGACCAAGACAGGACAGCTGTTCCATTGTGTAATGGTTAGCACTCTGAAAGTTTAAGGACAGCCTGGCCTACATAACAAGACAACAAATCCTTTCTTAAGAATAACAAAAAGGGGCTGGAGAGACGGCTTAGTGGTTAAAGCGCTTTCCAGCAAAGCCAAGGGACTCAGGTTCGATTCCCCAACACCCACATAAACCCTGATGCATGTGGTGGCACATGTGTTTGGAGTTTGTTTGCAGCTGCTAGAGGCCCATTCTCTATCTGCCTTTTTCTTTCTCTCTCTCTCTCAAATAAATAAATAAATAAATAAATAAATATTTAGAAAAAAAATAATAAGAAGAGCCAGGTGTGGTGGTGCACACAGCTGAGGTAGGAAAATCACTGTAGAGAGGAGAGTTACTGTGAGTTCCAGGCCAGCCTGAGACTACATCGTAAATTCCAGGCCAGCCTGGGCCAGAGTGAGACCCGACCTCAAAAAAAAAAAAAAAAAAAAAAGCAAAAAACAAAAACACCAAACAAACCAAAAACAAAAACAACCAGGGCATGGTAGTGCACGCCTTTAATCCCAGCACTTGGGAGGCAGAGGTAGTAGGATCACTATGAGTTCAAGGCCTCTCTAAGATGACATAGTGAATTACAGGTAAGCCTGGGCTACAGCAAGACTGTACCTCAAAAAGCAAAATAAATAAATAAACAAAAAGAAAAAGAATAAGAAATGCAAAGATAGGGCTGGAGAGATGGCTTAGCAGTTAAGCGCTTGCCTGTGAAGCCTAATGACCCTGGTTCGAGGCTTGACTTCCCAGCACCCACGTTAGCCAGATGCACAATGGGGCGCACGCGTCTGGAGTTCGTTTGCAGTGGCTGGAAGCCCTGGCGCGCCCATTCTCTCTCTCTCTCTATCTGCCTCTTTCTCTCTGTGTCTGTCTGTCACTCTCAAATAAATAAATAAATAAATATTAAAAAAAAAGAAATGCAAAGATAACTTAAGCTGAACCAATGACTGATGATTTTCTTATTGGAGAGACCAAATAAGGCAACTGCACAATGGTAACAACCAAATATTCTTTTGCTTTCCTTTTGTGTCTATCCAATAAATGCATCTCCCTTGTGTTCCCTCACGGAGCTCCTGAACCAGTTGTATATAGATTCCCAATTTATAAATCATTGTTTGTTCAAATAAACTCATTTTTTTTTCTAGACAGGCTCTCTAGCCTAGGCTGGTCTTCAACTCAACATGTAGTGGAGGATGTTCTTGAACTCGTGGACCTCCCAAGTGCTCGGACTACAGGCATGTACCACACTCTATGTCATGCTGGGAATTGACCTCAGGGCTTCGTGATTGCTGGGCAAGCACTTTCCCAACTGAGTCACATCCCAAGCCCCTGCTCAAATAAAGTTTTCAAAAAGGTGTGGGGGCTGGGGAGATAGCTCAGTATTAAGAGTGCTTGCCACTTAAGCATGAAGGTCTGGGAGAACCTGAGACTGCCTGAGTTCAATTCCCCAGAACTCATATTAAAAAAAACAAAGGCTATATGTGACCATGCACACTTGTAATCCCAGTCTAGCTGAGGGGCAGAGACCAGAGAATCACTGCATCTCACTCTCACTAGCTGAAAACTGGCAGTTCCAGGTTGAAGGAGAGATTCTGTCTCAAAGAAGTAGACTTTTTTTTTTTTGGTTTTTGGTTTTTGGTTTTTGGTTTTTGGTTTTTTGAGGTAGGGTTTCACTCTAGTCCAGGCTGACCTGGAATTCACTATATAGTCTCAGGGTGGCCTCGAACTCACGGTGATCCGCCTACCCCTGCCTCTCAAGTGCTGGGATTAAAGGCATACACCACCACGCCCAGCCAGACTAGCATTTTTTTAATATGAGAGTAAGAGTGAGCTGCGAGAGAGAATTGGCATGCCAGGGCCTCCAGCCACTGCAATCAAACTCCAGATGCATGTGTCACCTTGTGTGCATATACGACCTCTCATGCTTGCATCACTTTGTGTGTCTGGCTTACGTGGGACCTGGAGAGTAGAACGTGGGTCCTTAGGCTTCGCATGTAAGTGCCTTAATTGCTAAGCCATCTCTCCAGTGGCCCCTCCCCACCTGCCACCATTTTTTAATTATGTTTTTCGAGTTCAGGTCTCACTCTAGCCCAGGCTGACCTGGAATTTACTATGTAGTCTCAGGCTGGCCTTGAACGCACAGCAATGCCTCCTACCTCTGCCTTCTGAGTGCTGGGTTTAAAGGCCTGCACCACCATGCCCGGCTTTAAGGAAATACATGAATAAGCAATAGAAAAGGGCACCAGAAGTTCTTCTCTGGCCTCCATACACACATGCAAACATCTGTATACACACACACACGCACACACACACACACACACACACACACACACACAATACAGCAGGTACCACACATAATGCACCACGCTGAGAGGGAGTCAGGTAGCTTTGTCAGGCAGTTAGGGTGACCGGGTCCCTGAAAGTATCCTTGTAGTCTCTACTTTGTTAGAGGTCAAACTATAATCTGACTTCTTATTTCTTACCTAGATCTGTTTTTCCACAAACAGCCTGGGTCCCTCCTGGGAGGGATGTCTTCTTTCCTAGGATTTAATTCTCACATTGTGGTTGGTCAAGTTCAGTCCCCAGAACTTGGTGTCATGGCTCGCCTCTTCCTGAGACAGCCCAAGCCCAAACCAACTGGCTGTCTCTCTGGCTCACCTGAGCAGGAAGGTAGGGCCCACCACCATAAGGTTATAAATACATTTGCCAGGGGAGGGCAACTTCTCTTGGCGGCCAGTTCATCACTCGTGAGCCTCCAGGTTCTGGCGAGTGTCCCTTCCTCTCAGTCCGGCTGGGCTGAGACAAGGGGAGAACCCCCCCGACCCCGACCCCTGCTCCCACATGGGCTCTTTACCCCCTCCTTCCCTCCACATAGCAGGAGCCCTTTGTACTTTCTTTGTTGTTTTTAACTTAATTTTATTTTTTGAGGTAAGGTTTCACTCTAGTGCAGGCTGACCTGGAATTCACTATATCGTCACAGGGTGGCCTCAAACTCACAGCCATCCTCCTGAGGGCTGAGATTAAAGGTGTGCACCACCACGCCTAGCTTGTATTTTCTTTTCTTTCCTTTCTAGATCTCTTTTTATGTTTCTTTCGGGCCCACCATATGGGCTCTCAGACCATGCAGGTGTATTCATTTTCCTTCCTTTGGTTTAATAATTATCCTTCTCAGTCTTTTTTTTTTATCCAATTCTTTCATTAGAAGTAGACATGAACCTAGGGTTTGGGGTTCAAGGACTCTATTCACAAACCCCTAACATCCCATTTCAACACCACATATACATACACACACGCGTGCATGCCCACACATGTATGCAAAAAAAAAAAAAAAAAGATTTGTGCCTCAGCTCACTTTTTGACAGTGTTTATGGGGTGTTGAGGAGGGGAGAGTGGAGAGTTATTTTTAATGGGTGTAGAGCTTTAGTTTGAGAAGATGAAACCATTCTAGAGATGGATGGTGGTAATGACTGCACAACAGTGGTACATATATTTTATCATAATAAAAAATGACTCAGCTATTAGGGTGTTAAAATGGGACAATTTCTAAGATATATGTTCATTCAAAGCAGCTTGATTCAAAACAGCATGTAAAATAGTTCAAGAGGGGAAGGGGCCAGGTGTGGTGGTGCATGCCTGCAATCCCAACAACTGGAGGCTGAGGCAGGATGTTCTTAGGGTGGAGGTCAGCTTGGACTACGTGGCGAGACTCTGTCTCAAAAAGCAAAAAGGGGCTGGAGAGATGGCTTTGTGGTTAAAGCACTTGCTTACAAAACTGAAGGACTCGGGTTCAGTTCCCTAGGACTCATGTAAAGCCAGATGCACAAGGTGGCGCATGTGTCTGGAGTTCTCTTGCAGCAGCTGGAGGCCCTGGCATACTCATTCTCTCTCAGTCTGTATCTGCTTCTTTCTCTCTCTCTTTCAAATAAATTAATTAAAATAAAATAAAAGCTGAGCCGAGTGTGGTGGCACACACCTTTAATCCCAGCACTTGGGAGGCAGATAGGATCGCCGTGAGTTCAAGGTTACCCTGAGACTACATATTGAATTCCAGGTCAGCCTGGCCTAGAGTGGAAACCCTACCTCAAAAAACAACAACAACAAACAAACAAACAAAAGAAAAGGCTAGGGCTCATGAAATAGTTCAGTTGATAGAGTGCTTGCCTCACAGGCATGAGGACTGGAGTTGGATCCCTAGCACCCACGTAAATGTCGGGCATGGTATTGTGTACCTATAATCCCAGCGTTGGGGAGGTGGAGACAGAAGGATCTCTGGGGGCTCCTTGACCAGACAATCTAGTCTAATGGTTGATCTCCAGGCCAAATGAGAGAGATCCTGTTTCAAGAAGAGATGGGGGTGCTGGGGAAATTGCTTAGCAGTTAAGGCATTTGCCTGTGAAGCCTGAGGACCCAGGTTCGATTCCCCAGGACCCATACAAACCACATGCACGAGGGGGCACATGCATCTGGAGTTCGTTTGCAGTGGGTGAAGGCCCTGGTGTGCCCATTCTTTTTCTTTCTATCTGCCCCCCTCAAATAAATAAATAAAAGAGATGGATGGAGTATCTAAGGGTGACATCTGTGGTTGTCCTCGGACTGCCACACTCATGCACACACGTGCACCCACACCTGTACACACATGCGTGCACACATATGAACACATGCATGCCACACAGGCAAAAATAAATAAAAAATAAAAGGCAAAAACTGAAAAAAAAAGAGGGAAAAAAGGGGTGATTCCATACATATAAATACACTTGGCTATGTGTGAAGTGTCCGGGACAGGGAGGGATTGTAGAAAGGCGGACATGGTGGTGCATGCAGTTAATCCCAGCACTCGGGAGGCAGAGTTGGTGTGAGTTCGAGGCCACCCTGCGACTACATAGTGAATTCCAGGTCAGCCTGGGTTAGAGTGAGATCCTACCTTGAAAAAGCAAAAATAAATAAATAAATAAAGTGTGTGGGGGGGTGTGACTGGATGTTAAAATAGGAAAGACACTAACTTTCCACATTTTCATACATCTTGAATGTGGTCTGCGTGTATTACCCATTGGATAGACGATGTTTATTTTTAGTGGGCCCAGCAGTTCCCTCAGAAGGCTGAGCCCTTGTCCAGCAGCGCTGCCAGCTCAGAGCGTGTTTTGGAACGCTCCTCTTTCACCTGCCTTCCAAACCCCCAGCGTGTTGTTTTGCTGCCCTCCATGGTAGCAAATCCTCGGGAGTGGAACTGTGCCTTGGAAAATGTCCCAGCTGGTTTGGAGCCAAGGCCGGTAGTTGTTGATTTTGACTAGAGAAGAGACGGTGCAATTTATTTGTTTGTTTTCTGCCTCATTTCACGCAAGAACTGAAGCCTGGAGCGGCTCTGAAAGCCAGTTCCCTCGCGACGGCTGGAGATGGCGCAGGGAGCCTCAGCACGCCCTCCTCGCCGGCACCACGGGAGTGGGTGGCAGTTGCTCCCACACACCTATGGTTCTTTGGGCTGTAAGGGACCAAAGCCAACATCAGATCGGGGAGGGAGAGTTTATTGGTCCAAAGCTGAGGACAGAGTGGGACAGCAGCAATGGGGAGGAAGTACGATGCGAACAAAGCCCCAGGAGCGGAGCACTGCTGTCCAGCTATTCTGCGTTCTCTGCATCTTGCATTTTGACCTCTCACTCCCTTCACTAGCCCAGGTGGGGAAGGAAACCGGGTCACCATTGGATCCACTTAGCAATCCTAGTTCCATCTATAAATTCTAGGAAAGGTCACTGATTGGCCCAGTTCAGTCCCAGGTTCGCCCCTTAAGCCAATCACTGCAGCTAGAAGATGCAATGATTTAAGAGTTAGCTGGGGGCTGGAGAGATAGCTTAGCGGTTAAGGCATTTGCCTGCAAAGCCAAAGGACCTTGGTTCCGTTCGATTCCCCAGGACCCATGTAAGCCACATGCACAAGGTGGCGCATGCGTCTGGAGTTCGTTTGCAGTGACTGGAAGCCCTGGCGTGCACCCATTCTCTCTCTCTAGCTCGCTCACTCTGCCTCTTTCCCTCTCTCAAATAAATAAATAAAAATAAAATATTTAAAAAAAAGAGTTAGCTGGGATCACAGTAACATAGCAAGGGGAGAGAGGTGTAGCATTTGCCATCAAAGTAAAGGGATGGGCCTGTAGTTTGTAGGCTACTTTTCGAGCGTATATGTGCGTGATATGCATGTGTGGAGGCATATACATGTGTACGTGTGTGTGCGTATATGGAGGCCAGAGGACAACCTTGAGTGTTACCCTCACGTGGGTAATGGGCAATCAAACTCAACTCGTTAGGCACTGCAGGCAAGCACCTTAACCACGGAGCTATCTCTCCAGCCACATCCACCTCTTTTTAAGACAGGGTCTCTCAATGGCCTGGAGCTCAGTATTTAGGCTAGACTGACTGGCCAGAGAGCCCCAGGGATCCTTCTGTGTCCGCCTCTACAGCACTGAGATTACAGGTGCGGGCCACCATGCCCAGCATTTATGTGTGTCCTGGCGATTGAACTCAGGTCTTCCCTCATGGTTGCAAGTGCATTCAGGTCTCATGCTTGCAGAGCAAACACTTCACTCCCTGAGCCATCTCCACGGTTCATGTAGGTTACTTTGAATGACAATGACTAAAGCAGCTAAAAGGTGCTGCCTGGAGATGTGTTAAGGATCCACACAACCTCTAAAATCCTCCAGGAGCATACAGTCTAGATTGGGAGCTGACACAAAAATAACTAGAACATAACAGCTTGCACTGACTTGAAGGCTGGATAAGAATATCTGGAACACCCTATCCGCTTGTCTCTTGGATAAAAATTAGACACTTAATGTGAAGAGCTTTGAAAAGGCAGCAGTAGCAAAACTCTTTACAGTTTACCTGGCACCGTCTCACCCAGCCCGGGGACAAAGCCTGGGCTCTAGAGTCAGACTGCCTCAGCTTGCTGAGCTGCAAAATGGGAGTGCTGTGGGCCCATAGCTCATGAAGTTCGCTGGAGGGTTGGAGACTCAAGGGTGTTACATGTTCAGCACGGGCTCAGCACATACAAGACATGTACTATTACTGTGAGATTTATTGTTGCCCGGACCTGTTCAACACCCACACAGAGCAGGCATACAAGGCTCCCTAGCCCCACATTTTGGCTAAGGACACTGAGGCTTAGGGAGGTGAAGGACATATCTTCTAGTCATTTCTCCTGCTGGTGACGGCAGCGCTAGCTATGGGCTCCTTACGGGAGTGCTCTATTTCCAGGGTTTGCATTCAGATGTAAATGCAGCCTGTAGAGAGCCAGGTGGAGGTGTAAAGACACAGCCACTGTGCCCAGAAAAAGTGTTGATGTCTGTAGGGTCAGTGAGGGCCTTGTGCTAAGGAGGACTGGGAAGGACAGGGCAAACCCACTTTAGGGCTTCATTTATTTTTCTTGTCTTTTTAAAATATTTATTTATTTGAGAGAGACAGACAGACAGACAGACAGAGAATGGGCACACCAAGGCCTCTAGTCACTGCAAAGGAACTCCAGACACATGTACCACCTTGTGCATCTGGCTTACGAGTGTCCTGGGGAATTGAACCTGGGTGCTTTCGCTTTGCAGGCAAGGGCCTTAACCACTGAGCCCTCTCTCCAGTCCCTAGTGCTTCATTTCTGTTGAGGGCCTAGAGTGATTGGGGTTCGTCATCCTTCTAGCACTCCTTCACCATCTCCTCAGGTGCTCAGGGGCCCCCAGCCCCCAGAGCTCCTCTCCTGTACCATGCATTCTCCTCTATAAATACCAACTCTGGTATTTCAGCTTGGCAGCTGTTCCTGCTCAGGAGATGGCTGGGTTGACATGCGGCTCCTGACAAAACACAAACCCCTGGTGTGAGTGGGTGTGGGTGGCTTGAGTTAGGGGGATGAATCAGAGAAGGGGTGAGGGGTATGAGGAGGCAGGCAGAGTTGATGCGGGGGTGAGACGGTACACACAATTGGAATCAGTGCATCACAGCTTTTCTAGAAATTACCTTGCTGGTTATAAACGTAAGGGCAGAGGAAGGCCTACATTTTCTAGAGGGAAACTGAGGCCCGAAGCTAGAACCCAGATGCCAGTGGATATATGTGAGCAGGCAGACACTGGCTAGGGTTGCTCTCTGCCCATCGTTGAGCCCCCTACCCTCCCTTGCCTACCTGCAGACCCTTGTGGCTGTGGCTGGTGGACAGTGCAACTGGAAACCTCCACACCTTTCAGACAATCTTTACAAATAAAGTGATTTGAGGTGCTTCTTGCATATAGGCCTTGTTCCTTCCAATGACCCAAAATCTGTCCTCAGAGAAAACAAGGGGGCCCACCAAGCGGAAGGGAAGTCTCTAACCTACTGTCTCCTGTCGCCACTCTCGGGACAAGGCAGGCTCCCCAATGTGGAATGGGTTGCTCCTGGGACTCCAGTACTGCTCATGGCCCCGTGAGGCTGAGCTGGCGTGCTTGTGATCTGCCCTCCCTGAGGGGGTCAGGGGCCCTTCACACGGCCCCCGGGGGAGCCTGCGGGGCTCTGGGGCGCAGGCCTGCGGCAGGGGAGCCGGCCTCCCCGCCCTCCCCCGCCCCCCCCGCGCGCCCGGGGCCCGCCCTTTCCTGGCAGGACAGCGGGATCCTGCAGCTGCTGTCAGGGGAGGGGCGGAGGGGGCTGATGTCAGGAGGGCTACAAATAGTGCGGCCGGCCAGGGGCTCCGTCTCCCCTCGTCGCCTGCACTCGGGCCGGCCGCCTGCCCGCCGTCTCCTCCTGCTCCTCCTCCTCCTCCTCGTCGTCGTCCGTGCGCCCCAGCCTCGTCCGCGCCGCCACCATGAGCCAGGCCTACTCGTCCAGCCAGCGCGTGTCCTCCTACCGCCGCACGTTCGGCGGCGCCCCGGGCTTCTCGCTCGGCTCGCCGCTGGGCTCGCCCGTGTTCCCGCGCGCGGGCTTCGGCACCAAGGGCTCCTCGAGCTCGGTGACGTCGCGCGTGTACCAGGTGTCGCGCACGTCGGGCAGCAGCGGTCTGGGCTCGCTGCGGGCCGGCCGGCTGGGCGCGAGCCGGGTGCCTTCGTCGTCGTCGTACGGCGCCGGCGAGCTGCTGGACTTCTCGCTGGCCGACGCCGTGAACCAGGAGTTCCTGGCCACGCGCACCAACGAGAAGGTGGAGCTGCAGGAGCTCAACGACCGCTTCGCCAACTACATCGAGAAGGTGCGCTTCCTGGAGCAGCAGAACGCCGCGCTCGCCGCCGAGGTCAACCGGCTCAAGGGCCGCGAGCCCACGCGCGTCGCCGAGCTCTACGAGGAGGAGATGCGCGAGCTGCGGCGCCAGGTGGAGGTGCTCACCAACCAGCGCGCCCGCGTGGACGTCGAGCGCGACAACCTCATCGACGACCTGCAGCGACTCAAGGCCAAGTGAGGGCCCGACACCCCCACCCACGCACCCACCCCCTCCCGCTTACCCCCTCCACCCTCCAGCAGGCAGCAGCGCCTTAGGCTTGCACAGAGTCGTCTCCCTCCTCCACTCTGTGTCTCCCAAGTAGAGATGGACCTCACATCTCTCCTTTGGACCCCCCTCCCTGTAACACAAGTGGAATATTTTTTGGGGGGGAGGGGGAGGAGAAGGAATGGGAGACCTTGGGAGGCCAGAGCCTAGTGGGGAGCCAGCCCCCTTTTTAGAATTCTAGGAGTGGTGGTGTGGGGGATGGGCCGAGAGGTAGGAGCGCTGTCCGAGAAAGAAGGGAAGGGACGAGGTTAGGAGACTGGCAAGTTGGGCAGACTGGGAAGGGCAGGAGAGGGAAACCTGGCAGTAGCCCTTAGCTCAGCTGTGCTGGGGCCCTGGGGAGGGGCGCGGTGGGGAGCCTGATCCCTGAGCCTAGCGGGGGCTGTGTCATTTCACAGAGTGGGTAGCTTTCAGTAAAAAGGACAGCGGGTAGGGACTGGCACTGAGTATGAAAAAGGCTCAGGACTCCACCGCAGCGTGATCTCAGCACTTGAGAGGCTGACGCAGGAAGAAGATTGCCATGTGTTCCAGGCCAGCCAGGGCTATATAGCAAGGCCTTGTCTCCAAAATAAAAAAAATAAAAAAAAATTAAAAGAATAGCAAAGTCTGAGTGTAGAGATTTTTGTTGTTGTTGTTGTTTGGAGGTAGGGTCTCGCTCTAGCCCAGGCTGACCTGGAATTCACTATGTAGTCTTAGGGTGGCCTTGAGCTCATGGCGATCCTCCTACCTCTGCCTCCCGAGTGCTGGGATTAAAGGCATGTGCCACCATGCCCGGCCGGAGTGTAGAGAATTTTATTCATGGGTCCTTGCTTTTGTTTACCCAAAGTGAGTAGTGGCCCCTCCTGTCACCAAAGTCACAAACCTTGAGTTGCTGCATGAGTCAGGCTGAGGCTGAGAACCAGGGGACATAGGCGTGAATAAAATAGACACAGTTTCTAACCCCAGAGAGGCAGGTCACAGTCCAGCAGGGACATAGATTTCAAGGGTGTGGCTCCACAGCAGAGACTTGGCCACTTCCTGCCCCTCCCCCCTTGGGCGGGGCGTCTGTCACTTCTTTTCTGGGCCTCTTGTCTCTACCCAACAGCCAGGCCTTCTTCTGTCCTGAGATGGCTCCTTGATAGGTCCCCAACCAGTGGTCTCCACTGCCCATTGTGTCCCCCATCAACTGTCTGTCTGTCTGTCTGTCTGTCTGTCTGTGTTGCCTAGGCTGCAAGAAGAAATTCAGCTAAGAGAAGAAGCAGAGAACAACTTGGCAGCCTTCCGAGCGGTGAGCCCCTTTTTGGTCCCCAAGCAGTCTTCTCTCATTGCTCTCTACCCTGGTCTGCCTGGGCCCCACTGGGGTTGTCCCTCACCCTGACCCTGACCCCGGTTGCTTCCGTCTTCCAGGATGTAGACGCAGCCACTCTAGCTCGCATTGACCTGGAGCGCAGAATCGAGTCTCTCAATGAGGAAATCGCATTCCTTAAGAAAGTGCACGAGGAGGTAGGTACCTGCCTAGGGCGCTTGGACAAGGGTGCAAGCAGCTGGAAGGTAGTGGGGCTGGCTTTGGAAGAGGGGCGAAGGGGGTGCCTTGGGGGACCTGGAAGAGACTGAAGCCCAGCCACACCCTGCAGGAGATCCGTGAGCTGCAGGCCCAGCTTCAGGAACAGCAGGTCCAGGTGGAGATGGACATGTCCAAACCGGACCTCACAGCTGCCCTCAGGGACATCCGGGCTCAGTACGAGACCATCGCGGCTAAGAACATTTCTGAAGCTGAGGAGTGGTACAAGTCCAAGGTGAGTGGCCAGGCCCCAGGACTGGCATCTGTTCCCCTCCATTGCCAGTTTGGAGGCCTGGGATCTCCATGCTCCTTGATCCCCCCCCCCCCGCATCTTTTTGCTCCTCATCTCAGAGCCCCTCTCCCCACCCTTAGGTGTCTGACTTGACCCAGGCCGCCAACAAGAACAACGATGCCCTGCGCCAGGCCAAGCAGGAGATGATGGAGTACCGACACCAGATCCAGTCCTACACCTGTGAGATCGATGCCCTCAAGGGCACTGTGAGTTCCTGGCCACCTCCACAAGCTCAGCCTCTGCTGCCAGTTCACACTCTCTCTGTGGCTTTGAGGCCGGCATAGACCCTGTCTGGGCCTCCATCTCCTCAGATGTACCCAGGTGTAAAACCAGATGGGTGGATTCCTAGTTGGGTATAAAGAAATTGAAGGACTCCTGAGGGTGACTCCCCATGTGGGGAAGGGAGACTAACATAGATGCTCCCTTTTATGTGGCTTATTCTCTGACTGTCCACTTAAGACCATCTGACTTCAGAGTTCTGGTTAAGAAGCCTATGAAAATTCCTAGTCCTGACCTGACAAGGCTATGTATGTCTCTCCATCCTGGTCCACTAAAGACCTCCCTGAGCATGCTCTGAGCCTAGTCTTTTTTTTTTTTTTTTGCAAAGAGAGGGAGCGAGGGGGGAGAGAGAGAGAAAGAGAAAGGAAAAAGGGAGGGCACACAGTGGCCTCTTGCCACTGCAAATTGCACATACATATGCTACGTTGTTTATCTGCCTTTATATGAGTACTGGGGAATTGGACCCAGGCTGTTAGGCTTTAACCACTAAGTCATCTCTTCAGCAGGTTCTTTTTTAACATTAAAAAATACATATTTATTTATTTGAGAGTGACAGAGAGAGAAAGAGGCAGACAGAGAGAGAGGGAGAATGGGTGCGCCAGGGCCTCCAGCCACTGCAAACAAATTGCAGATGCATGCACCTCCTTGTGCATTTGGCTAACATGGATCCTGGGGAATCAAGACTCAAACCAGGGTCCTTAGGTTTCACAGGCAAGCACTTAACCGCTAAGCCATCTCTCCAGCCCTTCAGCAGGTTCTTGATTTGGGCTCCCCTGTCTCGTACAGAATGACTCCCTGATGAGGCAGATGCGGGAGCTGGAGGATCGCTTTGCCAACGAGGCCAGTGGCTACCAGGACAACATTGCGCGCCTGGAGGAAGAGATCCGGCACCTCAAGGATGAGATGGCCCGCCACCTGCGCGAGTACCAGGACCTGCTTAATGTGAAGATGGCCCTGGATGTGGAGATTGCCACCTACAGGAAGTTGCTGGAGGGCGAAGAGAGCAGGTGAGGGGCGAGGCAACGGCTGGGGGGGCCCCAGTGGGCTCCAGATGATCTCAACACCCTAGAAACAATTTTATACAAGAGGCCCCAGTTCTGCTCATTGCAGAGAATTAACCAGGACCACTGGGGAAAAAAGCGATGTAATTAACATCTTTTATAAAAAGAGAAATGTAAGTATTCCCTTATCCACCTTTAGAATTAAGAACCTGCAGCATGAAATCATATTCAGCAATCAGTAATAAAATATTACTGCCAGTCAAGGGAGAGATGAAAGAGTAGGAAATTATGAGGAAGAAAAGGGAGGGGAAGCCAGAGACAAGGCAGAGACATAAGCCTTGCACATGGATAGGCTATGAGAGAGGGTAGAGACGAGTGCTCACGCAACCACACACATGTGCTCGAAGCAGCACACGTCTAGACACAGGACACTGAAAGGGATATAGTGGAGCCTTGTGGGAGACAGAAATGCTGTATATCTGAATGGAGCGGTAGTTACATGGAAGGAAATGTTGAATGTTATGTTATGAGTATTATGCATTAAAGGTCTGCCCATTTCACTGCGTGCAAATTTAGCTTTAATTAAAGAGAGGTCAAGAGCTCCAAGAAATAGCACCCATCAATACTTACAAAAAGAATCTCTGAGGTTAAGAGTGGCAGCCATGTTTAGATACAGACTTGCACAGAGAGGTTTCAGGCTTTGTAGAATGACATCTGCATCTAACAAAATACAGATGGCCTTTTAAGGTAGCTAGAGATTCCATGCCTTTCCCCAGCACAGGCGTAAGTGGCCAGCTCCTGGGAGCTGGCCTGCCTGGAGGCTGGGCACAAAGTGGATGTCACTTGTAACTGCTATTCAGGCCTCCCACTGGGCCAGGGGCAAGGAGGACACGCTGGGCACCTGGAGAGTGGTGTAGTGGGGTAGGGCATCTTGGGGTCATGTTTGAGGGTCAGGATTAGAATCTGATCCTTCCGGAAAGGACAATTCCTGGGACAGCTAGAGCTGGCCCTTGCCCCCATGCCCTGCATGGTGTAGGTAGTGGGAGTACTGGGGTCGTGGGACTGGGGCAGCTGAGGGTGGTGGTTAGGGAGGACCAGCCTTGATGACTAGTCTCAGGGAAAGATGCAAGTGTCCTTGACCTTTTGGGAACATGGTCTCTCCCTTTTCAGGATCAATCTCCCTATCCAGACTTTCTCTGCACTCAACTTCCGAGGTGAGTGTGCTGAGTGGTGGAGGTGGGGTCGCAAGAGCCAGGAAGTCAGCCTGCACGTTGCCCAAGCTGAGTAGGAGGAGAGGAGAGGATAGAACAGGGGACCGGGCCAGACCTGGAAGAGAAAGAGGTTAGGCTCTCTGGTTCGTTTGGCCTCAGGAAGCAGTCTGTGTCCTGGATGGCAAACTCTGGGAGTTCTAGGGGTGTTTCTGGAGTCTAGTATTAAAAAGATCTCATTCTTTGGCCAGAAGGCACCCACTGCCCATGACCTGTCTGGCATGCTGCTGGAGTGCTTGGCCAAACACTGTCTGGTGTTTGTTGAACACCTCATTTGTGAGAGCAAAATGTTGGATGCACGTTAGAGAAAAAAAAAAAAAAAAAAAAGAAGAAGAAGCCAAATGTTAGCAAAGCCAAACAATAGAAAGACCGAGCTCTTCGGGCACTCTGCCATCCTGACATTAGTAATATGCAGATTGAGTGGCTTTCCAACCCCAGAGAGCAGAAAAATGTGCACTAATGATACATTAGGAAAGTGAGTCTCAGTCCCTGGCAGCGTCTCCTTTCCTAGATCAAAACTTTTATATCTTCGATGTTCATTTCCATCAGGAAAAAAATACATGCCGTGCTCCACCGACTCACAGCGTTCATCACCAGCTAGTTGCTTGCTAAGGGATTCATGAATGCCAAAGTCACGATGATAGCAAGGACCTAAATGTGACATCTCCCATACATAAAACTCAGGCCTCTGTTTCCAGTTAGTTGTTTATTCAGACACCAAGTGTTTGAGTCTTGCATGTAAAATTGCTGGATGCTTTTGCAAATTAGTAGCTCTGTGGCCATGATAGGGCAAATATCGTGGCCATAGTGGGAAACCGAGGCACAGCAGGGCCAGTGGATCAGCACAATGAATCCGTGACTAACTCCTATTCCGTCTTACTTGTCTGAAGACACTAAGCTGTTCAATCAGAGAGCCAAAGCGGGACGGAGCCTCTAAGGGCCCCCCCACACCCAGGGGCTGTGTCTTAGAGGAGGGGAGCCCCAGGATGCACACTTAAGCAGGGCTCTCTGGGAGGTCCAGAGGGCCCCGGGAGGGATGGGAACTACGGATGCTGCACCAGCCCTCTCAGTGTACTGTGTTGGCCCCTGAGCCTCTCTCTCCCTTGGGACTGGCCCTAAACTGCAGAGCCACCTTCTGGGCGCTGGATTCAAAACCAGGTGCTGAGGTCTTCAGGAAGTCAAAAGGTGGTCTCGAGGGAGGTGGGGGTCAGCCGGGGTTTGAGATGGCGCTGGGAGGGACTCACAGCCTTGGTGAATGCCTAGCTGTGAACCCGGCCAGGCTGAGCACTTGGCGGCTCTATTGCAGAAACCAGCCCTGAGCAAAGGGGCTCTTCCGAGGTCCACACCAAGAAGACGGTGATGATCAAGACCATTGAGACCCGCGATGGGGAGGTAAAGTCCTCCGCTGGCCCCCTGTCCTTGCTGGGAGCTCTGGGGGCATCTGAGGGGGTCTACCATCCAGGTGTCTTCTACTAGCCGGGCTGATTCAGACCCTGGATGGGGGCAAGTGAGCCCTGCTGCCTTGGGGTAGGGTGCATGGGGCTGAGCCTCGTTTCAGCCAGCCGCAGGTTGGACTGGACTTCTCTCCTTACACAGGTCGTCAGTGAGGCCACACAGCAGCAGCATGAGGTGCTCTAAAGGCAGACACCGTCCCGGCCCCGTCTTCACTGCCTCCCGAAGCCAGCCTCTTCCATCCTGGGACATCACACTCAACCACCTTCCTCCCCTCACAGCCTCTGACCCCTCTTCACTGGCCACCTCTTGTGGGCCCTACCCTGCCCAGCCCCTGGGAGCAGCCCAGCCACTTCTGCAGACCCCACCATGAGTCCTGGTTGTTGGCAGTGGGTGAGCCTGGCTCTTGTGCTAGATGGAGCCCAGCCCAAGTCATGACCTTGCCCCTCCTAATTCTGTCACCTCAGGCTCCAGCCTCTGGCTTTGGAGAGGGTCGCAGAGTAGGGTGTTGGGATCTGCAGGGACAGGGGCAGAGTCCCTAGGCCTCCACAACCCCATAATCCTCTCCCCAGCCTGGGTCAGAGATAGAGAGGGAAGCCTCCTTGGCAAGCAGGGATGAAGACTGAGGGGCTGGAAGCTGTCTCCATGGTCCTTCCCTTTATCTTCCCCATCCCAGGGTGGGCTCAGAAAGCAGGGACTATAAGAGGGAACCCCGAAGGTGCCGGATGTGGGAGCAAGAGATAGAGAAGGAGAGAAGGTGGGTGAGATGCTGGACAGACGGGAAGAGATGAGAGAGGCAGAGAGTGGGCACAGGCTGGCAGGAAGGCGCCACCTCCCACGCCTGCCCCTCCCACTGCAGGGGCCCTGGACTGAAACAATAAAGAACACACATGCCTACATGCCCCTGCCGTCTTACTGTGGAGTCCCCTGGGAGTCCCAGGACCCTGTCATACCACCTGTCGATCCTACCCTGAGATGGACCGTGCCACGCTCTTGCTCAGCCAGGTTGCCCTCCAAACCTCCCGGCCCTGCAGTGTGCATGGCCCATAAGGAGTAGGGGCTGGACAGGGACTTTGCTGGGAAACCATAGTGCCTCCTGTGAGGTCCCAAGTCTATCTCCTTCATCCCCTGCCTCACTTTCAGATCAGCAGGGGTGAGGGCAGGGATGGAGGTGTGGCCTGTGGTTCTTTAACTTTAGACTGGCTCTGAGGGAGGCTCCCTCGGTCCTCTCCTCAAAGGAAGCTTCCAGCCTCTTTCCATTAACTTCTCGTTTAGTTAGTTTTTTTTTTTCCTTTTCTAAAATATTTTTATTTATTTGACAGAGAAAGAGGGAGAGAGAGAGAGAGAGAGAAAGAGAGAGAATGGAATGGGCATGCCAGGGCCACCAGCCACACTGCAAAGGAACTCTAGATGCGTGTGCCCCCTTGTGCATCTGGCTAATGTGGGTCCTGGGTAATCGAACCTGGGTCCATTGGCTTTGCAGACAAACGCCTTAACTGCAAAGTCATCCCTCCAGCCCAGTTAGTTAGTTTTTTGAAACAAGGTCTCATACGGGCTGGCCTTTGAGCTCTTGATCCCCCTGATTCCGCTTCCTAATTGCACACTAACCCTTTCTAAAGCTTTTATGCACAGAGGTCAATTTAGGAAAAATAATAATGCTTACCCAAGCAGAGAAACCTAACTTGTGCTTGGGATTTACAAGGCTCAATACTTTTTTAAAAATGTCAACCCTCCCTACATACCTGCAATGCAATCTCAATGAAAATACCGAAAGCAGGGCTGGGGAGATGGCTCAGTGGTGAGTGGGCTTGCTGTGTGAGTATGAGTACCTGAGATCAACCCCGAGCACCCACGTAAAATGCTGGGCACACCACACATGCCTTAACTCAGCACTGGGAGGCGTGGACACAGGAAGATCACCTTGGGTTCCCTGGTCAGCTACTCTAATCCAAAAATGGGAACTCCGGCTTTCATGAGAGGCTCTGTCTCAGAGAAATAAGAAAGGAGAGCGATTGTCCTCTGCCATCCTCACACGTGTACACGCTCAAAAGATTAAAAAAAAAACCTAAACGGAGGCGATGCTAGCCTATAATCCCAGCACTTAACTCAGCAGGCTCAGGAAGAGGATCTCTCGTTAAAGGACACACTGGAGCTGGACAGATGGCTTAGCGGTTAAAGCACTTGCCTGGGAAGCCTAAGGACCTAGGTTCGATTCCACAGTACCCATGTAAGCCACATGCACCAGGTGGTGTGTGTGTCTGGAGTTCGTTTGCAGTGGCTAGAGGCCCTCATATGCCTATTCTCTATCTGCCTCTCTCTCTCAAATAAATTAATAATAAAAGGTCAGGCTGGGTTACCTAGTGAGAACCTCAAAAACCAAACCAAATATCAAAACAAAAATACTCAAGAACAAGGTGCTGGAGAGGTGGCTTAGCGGTTAAGGTGCTTCCCTGCAAAGCCAAAGGACCCAGGTTCAATTCCCCAGGACCCACGTAAGCCAGATGCACAAGGGGGTGCACACATCTGGAATTCGTTTGCAGTGGCTGGAGGCCCTGGTGCACTCATTCTCTCTACCTGCCTATTTCTATATCTTTCTCTCTCTCTCTCAAATAAATAAGTAAATAAATAAATAAAATATTAAAAAAAAGAACAAGCAAGGAAAAATTTGGGTCAAGTTGGGGAAGTCAATATGAGAAAAAATAGAAAGTTATGGAATCAAACATTAAAAAGAGGCTGGGTGTGGTGGCACACACCTTTAATTCCAGCACTTGGGAGGCAGAGGTAGGAGGATCACCGTGAGTTCAAGGCACCCTGAGAGTACAGAGTGAATTCCAGGTCAGCCTGGGCTAGAGTGAAACCCTACCTTGAAAACCCCCCCCCCAAAAAAAAAAAAAAAAAAGTATTAAAAAGTATTATGAGGCTAAGAAAATTTAAAGTTAATGAGGTGAAACAAAGTATTAATGAAATGAAATAAGACCCACACACATATGGGTCTCTGATATATGTTGAAGGAGGCATTTCGGTTTGTGGGGAAGACTTGGCCAACAGAGGGCTTGGGAAGAATTGAGCAGCTAAGAGGAATTGGGTGAGCCACAACAGTTGACTCATTTTACTTCTTACAAAAGCATATTCTAGATAGAAGATTTGAGTAACTTGATGGGCCCATTGGCCTAAGGTTTTGTGTTGCTCCTCTCACATCTGAGACTACATTTTTTTTTTTTTTTTTTTTGAGGCAAGCCCAACAGACTGGCCTTTTTTTTCTATGAGAGAGAGAGAATTGGCATGCCAGGGCCTCCAGCTGCTGCAATCAAACTCTAGATATGTGTGCCACCTTGTGGGCATGTGCGACTTTGTGCACTTGCATCACCTTGTGCATCTGGCTTACGTGGGACCTGTAAAGTCGAACATGGGTCCTTAGGCTTTGCAAGTGCCTTAACCAGTAAGCCATGAGACTGCCTTTTTTTTGCTGTTGTTGTTTTTCGAGGTAGGATCTTGCTTTAGCCCAGGCTGACCTGGAATTTACTATGATGTCTTAGGGTGGCCTTGAACTCATGACAATCCTCTTACAGCAGCCTTCCAAATGCTGGGATTAAAGGCACGCCCAACCAAGATGACTTTTTTTTTTTAAAAAAAAAAACTATGTTTATTTTCAAGGAGAAAGAGAGAATGAAAATGATCATGGATATTCCAGGGTCTAGTGCCACTGCAAACGCACTGCAGACACATGTGCCACTTTGCTCATCAGGCTTTGCAAGCAAATGCTTTAATCACTGAGCTATCTCTCCAGCCCTACGATACTACCTTTTAAAGGATACAAAAAGGGTAGGGATCAAAAAGATGGTAAATCCAGTTGACAGGTGAATAAACCTAATGAGGTTTTAGGCCCAAGGTCATAGCCATTTTGAACTGGATTATCTAGAAAGTTCCAAAAATCCTTTCTGGTGGCTCATTTTTTTTTTTTTCTCCACCTTTGTAACCCTGGCTTACAAGTTGCCCACTCTTCCTAAGCAGGCTCAGTCTGGCCCAGAGGATCTGGGGATCCACCCCAGGCCCCCACCTCTGCCACCTGTGACCCATGCTCTGATTCACCTTCCCCCAACTCAGTGTTCAAGGACATCAGCATACACAGAAACTACTAGGACCCTCACAGACCATGGACCTAGAATAGCATTTGAAATATCTTTAACACCCAATTAGAATAGAACGGATGGGTGAGGGCCTTGTTGCTGTTCTTTTTAAAATATTTATTTATGAAAGAGAGAGAGAGAGAGAGGCAGAGAGAGAGAGAGAATGGACACACTAGGACCTCCAGCCATTGCATTCGAAGACTCTAGATGCATGCACCACCTTGTGCATCTGGCTTATGTGGGTACTGGTGAATTGAACCTGGGTGGTTAGGCTTCACAAGCAAGGGCCTAAACCACTAAGTCATCTCTCCACCCCCCCACCCCCGCCCCGTTGGTGTTCTGAAATACGTTCCAGCCTCTCTGGAGAAGCTGGGGTGGGGGCTAGGCTTCAGTTGACTAGGTGGGTGAGGTTCTGTGAAAAGATTCTGGAGCCTTGCTGCCTCTGCTTTACTGAGTGAGTTATATGTACTCACCTTTCCCACACAGGGCAAAGGAACACATAGATCAGGGAGGTGTTGGAGGTAGCCTAGGTACACTAGTCCCTAGAGTGGAAGAAGTCCCGGATCCCAGACTCTGTCATGTCTCAAAAGTCCCCTGTACAGAAATCCCCTCCCCAGCCCATCCAGGTGTCCTTGGTGGCAGTGAGCAGGCTCTTCTGCCTGACGCCAGTGTCAAGGCCTCCATGTTCTGTGGAGAGCCCTTCCTTCTGCACGTATCTGTGACTGCTCCTGCCTGTCCTCAGGAAGGAGGCCAGAACCTCTCTCTCTACTCCAGGGGAAACACTGAGTAGAGCCTTCCTGGGCCTGTTCTGGGGAGCTAGCAAGTGACCAAAGGAACTAGGGAAGGAACCAACCAAACAAACAACCAACCAAAGGTCTGTGTCTCACAGTGGTCATGGATCCAGGTGTAGCCCTTCAACATATCCAGCCCCATCTGTGCACAGCCCCACCCCCATAACCTCCATGGCCAAATCTCTCTTTGTTCCTTGGGACAATAGAGTCTTCTGCAAGATTCTGAACACTGAGAAAGAAGAGGGCTCCTGGAGGCTCCCCTCCAACCACAAGGCCGGCTCCAAGCTCATCTGAGGAGGGAGCAGGAAGGACTGCAGAGGAAGCTAGATCCCTGTGTCAGAAAGTGAGGGCCCAGTGGGCACTCTCCTACCCCATCTGTCCATTCTGGCTGCCCTCCCAGCCTTGCCCTCTGAGGCCTTCACTTCCCCCTCTTCCACTCACCATAGCTCAGCAGGGCATATATGCAAATAAGTCAGTGACCTTTGATTCAATACCTAAAAATGTCAGCTGCTCAAGGACGTTTTTTATCCATTTTATTCACTATTATATTCCCAGTGCCCTGAAGAGTACTTGGTACATAGTAGGTACTCATTAAATATTTAAATTCTTCTTGAATGAATACCCACTGGGCATGTTTATTTACTTTTCTCTAAGTTAAATATTTAATAGGAAGGGCTGGGTGGGCCCCCACTTCTTTCAGCTATTCAATGGACATTTACTAAGACTTTTTTTTCCCCCAAGTGCTAGGCATATAGTATATCATTAAGACTTACAGAAGGACTACACGATGGCTCACACCTGTAATCTCAGCACTTGGGGATGCTGAGGCAGGAGGATCATGAGTTCAAGGCCAGTCTGTGCTACGTAGCAAATTTCAAGTCAAAATGGGCAACATAGGGAGACTTGTTTCAAAATAAATAAACAAATAAATAAATAAGTTAAATAAAATCAAAACAACTTAGATGAAATATCCCACAGCCCAGAGAGGTGGTGTTACCTGCCAAGTTCACCCAGCAGTCCATAGCAAAGGCAGAGCAGGGCCCCAGGCTCCTTGGCCTCCAGAGCCCAGATCTCTTTCCATGACAGCATAGACTTGTGATCAAAAGGCAGGACAGCCTGGCAGCACACACACCCATCCCGGCGCCAGGCTGCAGGGGCGGTGGGGCCCACTGTGGGGGACAGACAAGTGCCTTGCAGCCAGCTGCCTTGGGCAACTGGTCTGGCCAGGGCCTGACCTCTTCCAGCTATGGCCACCGCTATGGTAATCCAGGAGAGGGCGCCAGTGACCAACATGGGACTGTGTCTCCCCTACCCAGGACCACAGACCCTTGGGAAAAGTCAACAAATGTCTCTGTATGGACATAGGAAGGCAGGACACAAGGCATATTCCAGGCTCTGTTCCAGACCCTTTTAAATAGTTAATATTCATTTTAATATTTAATATAATAATTTAATACCAACACAACAACTTAGGTCAGATCACGTAACAGATCATCTTCTGCTCTGAACCCAGAGATGAATCCCCATTTCACTAAGAATAAAAGCACCATGGAGGCTGGGGAGACAGCTTAGCGGTTAAGGTGCTTGCCTGCAAAGCTGAAGGACCCAGGTTCGATTCCTCAGGACCCACGTAAGCCAGATGCACAAGGTGGTGCATGCATCTGGAGTTTGTTTGCAGCAGCTGGAGGCCCTGGCGTGCCCATTCTCTCTCTCTCTGCTTCTCTCTCTCCTAAATAAATAAATAACATTAAAAAAAAAAAAAAGCACTGTGGCCTGCAAGATGCTGGGCCATCTGGCCCCTGCAGGCTGTCTGATCTGTTTCCCTGGACTCTGCCTTCAGCCCCTCCGGCCCTACTTGCCTTCCGGCTCTTCTCAAAGCCAGGCAGGTACATCCCAGCTGGGCCTGAAGTGGTCCTTCCCAGATCTCTACATCATTTTCCTCCTCGCGCTGTGAAAGCCTGCTAAAACATTTTATTGTTATCTGACATTGTTTTGGGTGTGAGATGTGAGGGTGTGTGTGCATGTGTGTGTGTGGGGGGGGGGAGTGCGGGTGTGCGCGTGCCATAGCACACACATGGAGGCCAGAGAACAAATTCAGGTGTTGGTCCTTTCCTTCCAACTTGTATGAGGAAAGCTCTCTCGTTCACCACTGTGGTTGCCAGGCCTAGCTGACCCTTGATTTTCCAGAAGATTCTCCTGTTTCCACTCCCCTACTCACCCTGGGCACACATATTACAGAGGCTAGTGCTACGAGGTCCAGCTCTGTACATGGGTTCGAGGATCCAAACCCAGAACTTTAGATTTACCCCGAACTAAGTGTGAGTGTACACGCGCACACTCGACACATACACACTAGAGAGTGCACACAGAACTGGCGAGTCTGAAGACGGTGGATGGACTACACTCACGTCACTTTCCTGGTCGCCATGCTGTGGTCATGCAACACATCACTGTGGGGAAAACCAAGTGAAGTGTACGCGGGATCTCTGGGCTATTTCTGACCTCTGCATGTGAATCTACACCTTCAAGTCAGAAGTTCCAAAAGAAACCTGGGCTGGGGAGGTGGCTCAGCAGTTAAAGGTGCTTGCTTGCAAGGCCTGTGGAGGTCAGAGAACAACTTCAGGTGTGGGTCCTCTCCTTCCGGCCTGTGCGAGGCAAGGTCTCTCGCTCACCACTGTGTTTGCCAGGTGGTGCTTTCTCCACTGAGCCACCTCCCCAGCCTGTGGAGATAGGGTCTAGCTACACAGCTCAGGTCAGCTTCCAACGCACACTTTTCCTGCTTCAGCGTCCCAAGTGCCAGCACTCCAACCACCCTATTCTAAAGCACAGCACCCAGCAAACTCTCATCTACCCCGCCTTGCTGAGCTTGATTCCACAGTGTCTCCTTCACAGTCATTACAATTTATTTCTTTCCATTTGTTGCATATCTGTCTTCTCTAATATAAGCAACTCAGGGGCAGCAGGCATCCTTGTCTCTTTAAATTTTTTTTGCTTTGTTTTGTTTTGGTTTTTTGAGGTAGGGTCTTGCTCTAGTCCAGACTGACCTGGAATTCACTATGTAGTCTCAGGGTGGCCTCCAACTCATGGCAATTCTCCTACCTCTGTCTCCCCAGTTCTGGGATTAAAGGCATGCTCCACCATGCCCAGCCTAATTTTTTTAAAATTTATTTGCAAGCAGAGAGAGATAGAGAGCAGAGACAGACAAACAGAATGGGTGTGCCAGGGCCTCTAGCAGTACAAATGAACTCCAGATGCATGTGCCACTTTGCGCATATGGCTTTTTGTGGGTACTGGGGAATCAAACTCGGGACATTAGGCTTTGCAGGTAAGTTCCTTAACCACGGAACCCTCTCTCCAGTCCCATCTTTGTTTTGTTCATGGTTATATTCCTAGCTTCGGGAACAGTTCCAGATACATAGTAGGAACTTAGAAATGTTCACTAAGTGAATAAATAAATAAACCCTAATTTTCTCATTTTACAGACCAGGAAATAGGCTTAGAGATATTAAGTGACTTGTTCAAGGTCACGTGGTTCATTTACTTAACCAACCAACCAGCTGGACAACATTTACAGATCATTCGGCACATTCCATGCAAGGGTTGAAATGCAGTTTAGGTGGTTTGGGGTTATGAGTTTTTTAAAACTACAGACTCTTTTCCTTTGTTCCTGATGTTCTGTGTTAAATGCCTTCTCCTACATTTTACCTTTTTAGAATTCAATTTACACTGTAGAATTCAATTCATCATTTGTGGTTGCCAGGGACCGGTTGGCGGGGTGTGGTTGACTACAAAGAGAATGCACCAGTGAATATTTAGAGTGATGGAACTATTTTGTATGGTCCTGGAGTAGCGCATGCATGATTTGTCAAACCCATAGACCTGCACTTCACAAAGAGTGAGCTTTAATGTATGCAAAGTACAAGAAAAATTATTCCTTAAGGCTCTTAATCTCTATGGACATAATTCAGTGTTTAAATTGTTTCTTCTTACTGTGGTGTGTGCCTGTGCACACGTGCACACACACGCACGCACACACACACAGAGAATGATGGGAGATAATGAGGTAAGATCAAGAGTACTTTTCTCTATCTCTGAATGACTTGTGGCTCTTTTCAGCTTCATGAGTCAGGGCTCAAGGTCATGTCTGGATCTTTCAAGGATCTTTTTTTCTTTTTTTTTTCTTTCTTATTTGTGGTTCAACAAATAGAACGGAGGGCCTCAGAAATGATAGGTAAGTCCTTCACTTTTAAGTTACACCTCCAAATCCTAGATTTTTTTTTTTTTGAGGCAAGGTCTCATTCTAGCCCAAGGTGACCTGAAAACTCATTTTGTAGCCCAGACTTGCAACCTTAGCCTCCCAAGTGCTGGCATTATAGGTGTGAGCTACCATGCCCAGCTTAGATACTTAAAAAATATTTTTATTAATCATTTTAATACTTTATTTTTATTTATTTATTTGACAGAGAAAGAGGGAGAGAGAGAGAATGGGCATGCCAGAGCCTCCAGCCACTGCAAAGGACTCCAGACATGTGTGCCCCTTGTGCATCTGGCTAACATGGGTCCTGGGGAATCGAACTTGGGTCCTTTGGCTTTGCAGGCAAACACCTTAACCACTAAGCCATTCCTCTAGCCCTTAAAAATATTTTTATTAAAAATTTATTTGTGAGGTGAGACAGTGAATAAGAGAACAGATATGCCAGGGCCTCTTGCCACTACAAACGCACTCCAGGTGCATGTGCCACTTTGTGCAATTTGGCTGTAAGTGGGTACTGAGGAATTGAACCCAGGCCAGTTGGTCCTGTAAGCAAGCACCTTTAACTGCTGAGCCATCGCTCCAGCCCAGATTTCTTTTGGAACTTCTGACTTGAAGATGTAAATTCACATACCGAGGTCAGAAATAGCCCAGAGATCCCGCGTACACTTCACTTGGTTTTCCCCACAGTGGTGTGTTGCATGACCACAGCATGGCGACCAGGAAAGTGACGTGGGTGTGAGTGTAGTCCATCCACCGTCTTCAGACTCGCCAGTTCTGTGTGCGCTCTCTAGTGTGTATGCAGTCGAGTGTGTGGTGTACACATTCACATTTAGTTCAAGGCAAACTTAAAGTTTCTGTAGACTCATGTGACCACCATCAAGTCAAGGCACAGAACTGGTCTATTACAGAAGTCTTCTCTAGACCTTTAAAAGCCATGATATCCTACTTTGATGTTTCTCAAAGTGCAACCCTTAGATGTGTCAGTCACCTGGGCCCACTGTTAAATGTGCAGGTTCCTGCCTCTCAGCCCCTCTACAGAGCCAGAATCCCTTGAGACAGGGCCTGAGAACCTACATCTCTAGCAGGAATCATCTTTCCTTTTTCCTTTTCTTTCTTTCTTTTTTGTTTTTTGTTTTCTGTTTTGAGGTAGAGTCTCGATTTAGCCCAGGCTGGCCTGGAATTCACTATATAGTCTGAGGCTGGCCTCAAATTTACAGTGATCCTCGTACCTCTGCCTAGGATTAAAGGCATGGGGACAGGTGTCATCTTTTGGTGACTAAGGCTCTAGTGGGACTCCACTTCCAATCCACCTCTACATGTGGCTGCTAAGGGAATCTTACTGAGAACACAACGGTGGCCCCGTTCTTTCCCTGCTTACAACCCTGTCCTAGCGCCCCACACCTTCAGAACAGAGACTTTAGTAACCAAAGCCATCTGTAGTACCCTTACCCCAAGGTTCAGTCCCTCCAAAGCCAGCTCCCTCTGGTTCTCCGGACAGGTCGCTCTTTTTTCCTGTCCCGCTGCTTCTTTCTCTTTGCTGCCTGCTGAACCCTATCCAACTACCTATTTGTACAGGTGAAGGCTTGGGGAGAGAGAAAGGATTGAGGGGCGGGAGTCACCCAGTGGTGGGACCACAATCCACCAGACCAGCTGTCATGGAGGTGCTTAGAGGAGGCCTGTGGTCCCCCCTTGACCCGCCAACCTGCTCACCTCCACTGGGGCCTGCCTCTCCAGGCAACCTCTCAGGCATCTTCCCCAGGACGTTGCCTCTTCCTCTCCGCCAGCCAGCCGAGTGAGGCTGGGGCTCTGGGGCCTGAGAGGGAGGAAGCGAAGCGGGCCTGAGCCCAGGGGTAACTCGACTCCTCTGCCTGGAGAGGCTAGGGGGGGACAGACACCCCGTGGGGGGGGGGACTCCTTTAAGCCAGCGCTGGCGATGGAGGCTGGGGGTGAAGGTGGGGGAGAGAAGGAGCCTGCGGAGTCCAAGTCCCCTCCTCTGCTGCCCCCTCCCTCCGCAGCTCACTCGCAACCCGAGCCGGGGGCCCTAAAAATAGCCCCCGAGGCGCAACCGCGGGCCGCCCTGGTGACCTTCTGGGTAGCACAGGCCGAAGGCGGGCGGGCAGCAGGAAGGCAGGCCGCCGGGGGCCCCCCAGGACTCATCTCCGAGGGCACCAGTTTCTGGGTGCTCCTCGTGGCCCCCACCACCACCACCACCACCCACCCACCCCAGCTCAGCTCAGCTCGCAGAAAACCATGCAGAAAGCCCGGGGTACCCGAGGCGAGGACGCTGGCACGAGGGCACCTGCCTAGCCCTGGGGTACCCCCGAAGAGAGCCAAAGTGGGGGCCGGCAAAGGGGCCCCGGCGGCCGGGGCGGGGACCACCGGGGCGCCCGTCTTCCTGCGGCCCTTGAAGAACGCGGCGGTGTGCGCGGGCGGTGACGTGCGGCTGCGGGTGGTGGCGAGCGGGACGCCCCAGCCGAGCCTCAGCTGGTTCCGGGATGGGCAGCCGCTGCCCGCTCCGTCCCCGGAGCCCGGCTGCCTGTGGCTGCGGAACTGTGGGGCGCAGGACGCCGGCGTGTACAGCTGCAGGGCCCAGAATGAGCGGGGCCAGGCCTCCTGCGAGGCTGTGCTCACGGTGCTGGAGGTCAGAGGTAATGCGGAGATGGGGGCCTGCCTGGCTGGGCAGGGGGCCACCGGGGTAGAAAGTGGTGCCCAGGGCCACGCAGGGCAGGTAGTGGTGCGTCACCTTCTTCCCAGGCGCCCAGCTGTGCTAACTCAGATGGGCCGATCAAGAGGGAAGGGTAGGGAAGGCGTGTCCGAGGGAGAGAGGCTTCCCACTGGAAGATCAGCGGTCAAGGGTCAGCAGTTGGTGAGTCAAGCACCCATCCAGGCCTCTTGGGAAATTCAGCAGAAGCTCTTCTATCTAGCCCTGTACAGAGAAGCCCCCCTTCTGCTTCAGTCACAGAGTTGAGACCTGGTGCTGAGCCCCTTACAGGTTTGCGCTTGTGTGAGGGCCCGACCATTTTCGCTGGTCCAGGCTACATTGTGGATGGCCAGAACTCTCTCAGGTCAGCGCTGTGGCAAGGCTGGTGGTCAGCACCAGGCACGGTGCACCGGAGCGTGGATGTGTATGGACAGGGTTTGGGCATCAGTAGGTGGAGCTAGGGCTGGCTATGAATGAAGATGACAGCCGCAGAATCCCACACGCATGCAAATGTGTGTATGTATCCGCTGCATACATTTGTGGGCCGTGGAAGGCTCTGGACTCTGGTGGTGCAAAGAGATGCAGGCATGTGCGGAGCTGGTGTGGAAAAGCTGTGGACTATGTCTACTGGGTTCCAGAGGACACAGACAGGCATGTTCTGGGCTGGGGCGCCCACCTATGTTGGTACTTTGAGACAGAAGCAGGGGCAGGAGTCTTGGCCCTCTGCTCACGGGACTACTACAGCCAGTGGCAATGCCAGGCTAGGGTGGATTGTCCTTGGGTGGACTGGGGTCTTTCTTTCTTATTTCCTCAGCCCATGAACCAAATGGTTGTTGAGGCCACAGACAGAACCTTGGGTTGACTGAACCTCGACAAACAGAATTCAGAGAAAGTGGTCTGCATACAAAAAACTGGGGGGAAGTGTCACCATCTTTGGCATTTACAAAAGGAACATCTCATTTCAGGGTCAAATCCTCAGGGGCTGAGGAGGAGATCCGGAGATGAAAGACCTCAGTAACTGGTCTCAGCCAAGTCAAGAAACAGAACTGAGCTAGACTCCCTCAGTCAGCATGTTCTCGCCCCAGCCCCACTGCTTACTTCCTAGTATTTACCACCACTGGTTCCTTGTGGCCCCAGTGGTCAGGCCTGACCTGCTGAAGGCCAAGGCTGGCTTCTTCTGATTGGCCCAGTTGCTGTCAGGTACAAGCTTCCTTAGCCTGTGGCCAGGGATGGAGCATGGTGTGGTCGAGTTCTACGCTGAAGGAGTGGATTCCGCGGGGCTTTCACTGATCTCTGGTCAGCAGCAAAGGGAACTGAAAATAGACCGTAACTCAAAGGATGAGACAGATCAATTAACAAGAATATAACTGGGAGGAAAGAGCGATGAAGCAAGGGGAAGGCAGGGCAGAGGAAAAGACCAGTGGAGTAGTGGTCATGATGTTCCTTTAGTGTTGGACAGGTCCACAGAGAGCTTCAGCTTCAAACACTTCCTTTTACAGGTGAGGACATTGTGGACCAGAGGGGAGGGAGATCTGCCTGAGAGAAGGGCTGATTATGGCCATGTCGAGACTAAGCACCCTGTCCTTCCAGTTCTGAGGCCTTTTTTGTTTGTTTTGTTTTGTTTTGAGGTAGGGTCTCACTCTAGCTCAGGCTGACCTGGGATTCACTATGTAGTCTCAGGGTGGCCTCAAACTCATGGCAATCCTCCTACCTCTGCCTCCCAAGTTCTGGGATTAAAGGCGTGTGTCACCACGCCCAGCTTTGGTTCTGGGGCCTTTTTACGACAAAAGAAATACTGGACGGAGAAAGTGGGGAAGAGAAAGAAAGAAGGGGGTGGGAAAGAGAACTGTCCAGTGTCTGAGAAGTGACCACTATAAAACTATAGGCCTGGCATTTGTGAACATGGGGAGATGGGGATCTCCTGATCTGGCCTGTCCCTGTGTCATTGGATGGTGATTTGTGGGATAGGCCCAGCACGGCTGTTTCCTTGAAGCTTATGATATAGGTGGTATGATGTGCAGAGCTGAGCCTTGTCTCTACATCCCTAGACAGACATGAGGAACAGTCTCCAAGGCTGGGCCATTTTGATAAACAGCAGGCTTGAGGGGCTTGGTGAACGGAAGGCCTTGTATGCTCTGGAGACTTTGACATTCAAATTAGGCGGCGGCATGTCACCTTTGAGAACATATCTGGACTGCACAGATAAAAGGTGGCAGAACGGGTGGATGCCTCATCCTACCCCCCACAAGGAAACAGGTACTTACCCATTACCCCCTGCCTAAATGGTTTGGGGGAGGGAGGGGCTTGGCTTTGGTGATGTCAGGGGCTGACTGAGTGATGGCTTCGGCCCCTTTCTACTGCTCGCCCCACTAGTCCCTGCTCAGTGGCAGCTCCTGGTTCAGGGCAGCTGCACCCACAGCTCAGACTTCCTCATGGAGAACGTTCTTGTTTGGAATCAACAATAGAAGGACTTGAGGAAGCCAAGCAAGGACCTGGCTTCAAGGGAAGCAGCAGTTTCCTGGCCAAGATTGCTCTGTGGCTGGCCAAGAGAGGGTGATGTGAAGGCTTCTGGCACCCCCAGAACCTGGGCTGTTAGCTCATGATGGAGGGGTATTGGCAAGAGTATAGGAGACAAGTGGGCTGCAGGAATGGAGACTTTGGAATATTGGAAGCTGGGGTGCTAGTGGTAGAATTTGATGGTGTAGGAATGGGAAAAATAAGAAATAAAAGAGGCCAACATGGCAGAAATGCAGGATGCTGGTAAAATCCTTAGCATAGGTAAAGCATGCTGTATCATTTGGTTATTTAATCTCCTAAGCCTCTGGCTACTATTTGGACTATTATTTATATAAGACAACGGGGGCTCCCATTTACCTAAGGTCACATGGCTCGTGAGGTGGCAGGGCTAGTCCCGGAAGCTGGGTCTCAGTCTGGGCGCACACTGCCCGTCCACAGGAAGAGAGGTGGAAGGAGACTAGGTCAAGGGCTTCTCTTCCTGCTTACCTGTCAGTATCTCCATCCACCTCCAGTCCCACCTCCAACACAAACATTCTCCTTCAAAGCATCAGGTCGTCACCTGCACAGGCTGCGGAGCTATGTGAAAAGCAGGTGACCATGGCGAATGGTACCCTCTGAGCATGGGGCATGCCTGGATGCAAAGGCATCCTCTTTTCATCATAATGTAGTAGGTAAGGAGCAACTGAGAGGAGGGACAAGCAGAGGTGCTCTTGTGTGTGTGCATGCACGCACATACACAATCACACGTGCTATTTGAAGCTTTGTAGCCAGGGTCTGGAAGACTGATGTTAATCAGAAGGACCAATGGTCAATTATCCTGGAGACTTGAAGGCATGTAGGGAAGAGGTTAGAGACAGGAAGAGGGCCAGTTTAGGCCAGGGAAGGGAGGGACACACACCACAACCTGTTTCTAGGACTATTTTGTAGTTACCATCTTTTTCCACCTGGAAAGTCTGGATGCAAAGTCATAAGCAAATAGGCGGGAATGGATTTTGAAAGTGTCACCCTCTGCTCATGCCAAGTGGAAATCAGAGAAAGGAGGGACCAGAGTGGAAAAGGAATTAAGAGAGGAGCAGAGGGGGTCCTCCCCCCAAAAGTGAATCAGAGCCAAATCCAGTGATGGAGACATTCTGCTGATGAGAGCAGGCCCTCCAGGTAGATGTGGGTAGAAGGGGAGATGGTCACTTCCCTGTTTCTTGGAAAGAGATCTGGGTCAGGGCAGAGAAGGGGAAAGGCTGGATGAAGGGGACTGTTCCAGAAGATTCCTTCTCTGGGCCCTAGGACTCCTCACCTTCTCCCCCACAGATCGGCCACTCATTTCCATGCTTATGAGTACCTGCCACCATTCGGGGGCTTGAGATACATTACTGGGGGTGGGTGCACCAAAATCTGTGTCCTCCTTGGGGATTTCTTTCTAGGGCGGAGAAGCAGACAGAAAAGAAGTCATCTGTACAGTGTATGACAATAGAGCGGGGACCCTTAGTAATTAATGGAGGGGAGAAAGAGAGAAACTGAACGGAGGCAGGAAAGAAAGGAGCCAAAGCAGAGGGTGGCACAGGGGCCCAGAGAAGGGTCTGCCCAAGACAGAAGTCGTGGCAAGAATTTCTCTGGCTAAAGGGAAGTGCTGGCAGAACAGGAATGACAGAGTGTCAGGGGAAAATGGGGCAGCTGGGGGCCCACTGTGGGGCCTCTGCCGCGAGCAAGCGCACCCCGGGCCAGCCCTTGAAGGGTGCAGCGCGGGCACAGGGCAGGAACACAGAATCTTGCCGGCCACTCCTCAGCCCAGCTGTCCCGTCACTCACGCCCGCTGCCCACTGGTTATTTTTGTTATGGAATGTGCCAGCCCCTCGGATTCTCCTGGCGAGCAGGGGCTCAAGTTACCCCCACTGTGCACTCAGCTCCCCATCTGTGAGTGGGTGTATTTGGGGGTGTCCAGGCTGGAGCTGCTTGCTATAGGCACACAACTGTGTCCTCTCCAGTGTATGCCTGTCTGTGCGTACTTGTCTATATGTGTAACATTTGCCCTTGGCCTGGGAAACAAGAACTGTGTGTACCCAAAATGCACAAGGCAGGGCCTTCAGCTTTAAAATAAATGGGCCCCCAAACTCAAATAACTATAAGAGCCAAGTGGAAACTGAAAATGAGGGAGGTCTTGTCAGCCACTGAATGTAGGTGTGCTTGTCTCCCGTAAACATTGTGTGTAGGTTGAACCAAATTCATTAGGTCTGTCTCTTCATTTACATCAGTGTCCAGGCTTCAAAGCAGTGAGGGTAGAGGACACATTGACCAACCAGCATGTGATGTTTTCTAGCTCAGCAGTCAATAACCCAGTCACAGCATTCCAGCTTCCTCAACGTATTGAGTGTGTCGCCCGGGGCATATGACCGACCTCTCTGTACCTCAGTTTCTCTCTTTGTGAGCATTAAGTGAGTTATTCATGCAAAGTGTGTCACACAATGCGAAATGCAGACCAGAAGGCAGTAAAATGTTAATAATTACTTATTACTCTAGTCACAGCTGGGAAAACAGGGCTGGTAGCACCTGTACATGCTGGGATGGGGAACTCCAACCTGGAGTCTGTGGAGTCCTGGCTAAGTGATACAAGCTTCTCTGAGCCTCAGCCGCTTGTCAGTTTAATGGGAATACTCCTAAGAGTTACAGGCTCGTGACGTTGTGAATGAGGTGATATTTGTAAAGTGCCAAGCTTTTGGCAAATGCTAAAGAATTCTGGCTACAGTGATTATTGGGAAGGGGGAGAGAACTTTGTCTATGCAGTGTGCATGGTGCTGAATAGGGTGGAGGAGAGAGTGGGTGGGGAACACACACACACACACACACACACAGAGTCTTGTGTGATTACTTGTGAGAACATGAGTTGACTTTGGATATTAGGAATAGCTCTGGGCACCTTGGCTTTGCGAGTTTGTGTGTTGTGGGTGAGCGACCCTAGGGGCCATCAAGCAATTCAAGACAAAGAGAGAAAAGCCCTCTTTAGCTGTTCTGAGGGTCTTCATGGTCTGGGTTCATGTCAGCGCGGAGCCCCCTCTGCAAGGACCTGCGCATGACCTAGGCGCCCCCACCCGGCGATGTGCCCCGCGGTGAGTTGGGTACTGCCTGGCCCAGCGTGCGTGTGTGCGCATGTTTGCGGAGTGGAGATAGATGCTGCTGACCTTCCGCCGCGGGAGCAAGGGGGATGCGGCCAGGAGGTGGCCTTACGCTGCCCCTGAAAGTGGCCTGAACTAGGGTGTGTGTGTGTGTGCAAGAGAGAGAGAGGGGAGGAGCAACCACACCGCACCCTTTTCTGTGCCTCAGTTTCCCCATGTGCCCAGGGCCCGGGACGCAGATGTGGGGTGGGGGTGCGGGCTCCCAGCATCCGGAGCTGTCTAGCGGGCGAGCTACGAGGCAGGCGAGGGCAGCCCCGGGGGACACCGCGGAGCGGGCACGAGAAGGGGCGCCAGGTGGGGTGCAGGCAGGCGGGGGAGGGGCGGGCTCCGGGCGCCACCGCCGCCGCCGCCGCCGCCGCCGCCATCGCGGTCCCCCCGCCCGGGCTTCCCGAGGCCCGCAGGCTCCCCGCGCCACCCGCGCCGGCTCCCGCCCGCTCCCCAGCTCGCCCCCGGCCCCGCCTCCGACTCCGCCCCGCCCCCGCCCGTCCCCTCCTCGCCCCGCCGCCGGCCCGGCCCCTCCCCCCGCCATGAAGAAGCTGTGGGTGAAGAAGCGTTTCCAGGTGAGGGCTCCGGGGGCGGGCGGCGCCGGGAGGGGGGCAGGAAGGGCTGGGCGCCCCGGAGGGAGGGCGGGTCACCGCCACCCGGGCCCCGGGGAGGGGGCGCTGGAGCGGCGCTGCCACCAGCCCAAGGTCCACGGAGGGCGACGGGCCGGGCGCGTTCCGAGGGGCGCCCCGCAGGCTCCTCCCTGCGCTGGAGGACAGAAGTGTCCCCCCTCACCCCACCCCTCCACGCTCCAATCATCCCCGCGACCTCCCGGGGGTGGGGGTTGGAGGTCCCCGCCGCAGCCTTCGTAGCGCGGCGCCCACGGCTCCCTTGGCCATCTCGTTTTTCTCTGGGCCCTGGTCTCCCACTCCCCAGCCCCTCGTCTCGCTTTCCCGCCCACCCCCACCCCCCACCCCCAATCTGGAGCCTTCCATATTCCGGAGATCAACGCTGAGCTCAATGAATTTCTCCCAGCCCTGCCCTGTCCTCTGCGTACCCGGGCCTCTCAGTCTTACATTAAGCGAGGCTCTGGCCCTTCGGGGCACCTTACCCTCCCCCCCCCCCACCTCGCTACCTCTCCTCCGCCTCCTTGACACCTGTCCCAGGTATCTGTCCTTCCCCAGCATAAATCTGTACCCTCTGTCCTCCATCTCCAGTCATGCAAGCGCCCCCCTTCCATCATCTATCTCCTCAGTCACGCTGACTCTCCTGTCTCCTCCCCTCTTATCTGCTCTGACCCCAGGCTGTGAGCTCTGTCCCTTAGGGAAATCCTGGTGTTTGACCCACAACCTTGCTGTACCCTGATTCTTTCCTGAACCCGGCTGGGTAGCCTGGAAGGAAAGGTGGCAACATTTTCTCCAGGGCAAGCTAGTAGCTACCAGGTCTCGGTCCCCTCCACCCCCCTCTGGCCCCCAGCACTGTTCCTGCTTGATAGAGCACAGAGGGACAAGAGCTGTATGCACTCAGGAGCAAGCCTTCCCCTCAACAGCTCATTCTGGCTTTTCTCTTTCAGAAAACCGGCCATTCCCGCCGGGCCTTTGGCCGACTTACCCATGGTGCGTGGACTGCGGGCTGCTGTAGCCCATGCCCAAATCCTCCTCTTGGTCCCTGTCTCTTCATGAGGCATCAAGGCCCTGAAGATAGCCCATGAGATACGGGACCCTCCCCCTCATCTACCCACACTGAAGAAGGGCCTTGTGCCCTGAAGCTGACAGGGGCCCTAGCAATGCAGGAGGGTGGGTTTGCTGGCACACCCAATCCTGGGTCCAGGTTTCCTGATGGTCACCTGTGGGGCCAGGCGAGGGCGTAGCTTGCTCATTGCAACCAGCACAGGGTTCCTGTTTGTCATGGCGCCCAGAGGGAAACTGAGGCACAGAATCGGATAGGCTCTGGGAATGTTGAATATCTGCCCAGAAACTTTTGCTCCTACCTTAAGCACTGGGCATGTTTTTTGAGGACTATTGAACATTAGAAGAGCGGTTCTTGATGAAAGGTGGCTGCCAGCGCTAGTGTGGACAGGTGGGTGGGGGGGGGGTTATTTGCAAGGAGTGACCAAAGCATACTGCATATACTATAACGGAAGGTGGGCCTGATCCCTAATATTACGGAGGCCTAGGACTGTGGCCGGTCTGGGCACAACGTGTGTGTGTGTGTGTGTGTGTGTGTGTGTCCAATAGGAACACCAGTAAGTGCCAAGGATACCAGAAATTGCTGGGGCAGTTGGGATGAGCAGCCTAAGCATGTGTGCTTCCCAGTGCTGGGCACATCCTGGGTATCTCCCTCCCCTGCCCATCCCCACAGGGTATCTCTGGACACCAGGGATCCTCATGCCCCCTTATGTCTTGCCTGCCTACCATGCCCCACCCCACAAACACTCTGATAACTGTCTGTCCACATCTCTCTCCTGCTGCTCCTATGGAAGCGAAGTTTTCCGCTCCTGCAGAAAGCAAAGTTACGGTAGGAAGCTGGATCCTGCTCTAACTCCCCATTCCCCTCCCCCCCCCCACCCGGGCCTCTCCTCACCCTGCCTCAGCTGCACCCTGATGCCTTCTGGCTGGTTTCGGGGTGCAGGACAGGCTGGTCCTGCAGTTGGTCACGTGCCCTGACAGTACGACTCTGAGGTGACTCCTTTGTTCCTGGGGTCCTGAAACCCAGACTTTAGAGCCTTGGAAGCTAGGGCCTTGTTATGTTGAGTGTTGTACTTCAGTTATTAAGAACAGGGAGAGGAGAGACCGGGAGATGAGGCTCCGGTAAGCCCTTAAGTGGGTGGGGGTGGATGGCTGTTTGGAGGGCCCCACAGAGGCGAGGGTGAGTATGCAAGGCCCCAGAGATGGAGCCAAGGCGCCAGCATGGAGTGTGGGGTGTGGGGGTGGGGCAGTGGAGGCTGTCCTAAGCCACCCAGGCTGGGAAAAGGGATTCCAGGAGCAAGAGAGGGCAGAAGACTGGGTCATGGAAACCCTCTCTGTGGTAAGATGCAGCCTGCTGTGGGGGAGGCAAGAGACAACTAGGGAAGTGTTGGAGGCAGAGGGAGGAGGGCCCTGCCCACACAGACCCCCTTCTTCTCCAGACTCGGAGACTGCCGAGGATGACATCAGCGATGTGCAGGGGACCCAGCGCCTGGAGCTTCGGGATGACGGGGCCTTCAGCACCCCCACGGGTGAGCTTTCTGGGTGCTCCAAAAGCAAGCAGAGGACTTCCTACCAGGGGTGACTCCATCTTACTGTGCTCTTTTCTTTAGGGGGCTCTGATACCCTGGTGGGCACCTCCTTGGACACACCCCCGACCTCCGTGACAGGAACCTCAGAGGAGCAAGTGAGCTGGTGGGGCAGCGGGCAGACGGTCTTGGAGCAAGAAGCGGGCAGTGGAGGTGGCACCCGCCCCCTCCCAGGCAGCCCAAGGCAAGCACAGGCAACCGGGTCCGGGCCACGGCACCTGGGGGTGGAGCCGCTGGTGCGGGCATCGCGAGCTAATCTGGTGGGCGCAAGCTGGGGGTCAGAGGATAGCCTTTCGGTGGCCAGTGACCTGTACGGCAGCGCGTTCAGTCTGTACAGAGGACGGGCGCTCTCGATCCACGTGTAAGTAATGGCCTCACCTGGGCCCACACTGTCCCATCTCACTGTGCTGTCCTGCGTTGCTCGTCACGCTCCCATCAGCCTCCACCCCATCTCCCCTGCCTAAACCCATCTCTGGCACTCCATTCCCCACTGCTTCCACTCCTGGCCCTGGCTACACACTCCTCCCACACGGCTCCTCCTCTGCCTTTACCACCCACATCCTCCTCTTCCCACCTTGTCCTGGCTCACAGTGCTCTCTCCCCCCCATGATTTCATGGATCAGACCCCTCCTGTCCCCTCCTTGTCTCCTCTCAGAGCTCTAGTTTGCTAGGAGCCCTCTCTGGCCTCGCCTATGCAGGCTCCAGTTGTCCCAGGATCCCTCCCCCCTCGGGGGCCCCCCTCCATGCCTGCTGTCTCAGCAGCTGCTGTGTTTTCATCTCTCTGCACATTCCTGTTCCCATGTGGGCCTTTTTTCTGGGAGGAACAGAACCTTTCCCGCACGGCAGCTCCCGGGAGAGCAGGAGAGAGCAGGGGAGCCAGCCAGCAACCAGGAGAGAAGAGAGTGAGGTGGTCAGGGGCAGCCTGGGTAAAGGGCCTCAGGATGAAGGAGGATGCGGGCTGTGGGGAGGCAAGGGGCTGGGAGAGGGAGGGCCTGGGGACAGGCAGAAGGCTGGGGTGGAGGTGGAGGGCTGAAGTGACAGTGACAGGGGGTATGTGATGATTTTGTGGCAACACCTGAGGATGGCTCTGTGACTGACCTGGTAGGGGGGTGGCGGCCAGTGGAGGTGTTGGAATGAGACATTGGAGCCAAGTTTGGAGATTTAGGGGCTAGCAGAGACAGAAGGAGTGCTATAGCAGCAGAGGGGAGTGGTTGATGGTAGAGGTAACGAGGGGGGGGGCACTTGGGGGAGCCGAGAAGGTCCTGGTCTGTGATGGCTGTAGGTATGGAAGAGGTACCCTTATGGAGGAGAGAAAAAAAAAAGAGACTGGATGGGGTTGTTTGGAGCGTGGTTAGCGTGGCTGGCGGTGGGCAGGGGAGAGATCTAGGCCTAGGTCCAGGGCAGGGAGCAGCTCCTCTGGCTTATCTTGTTGGCATTACATGGCCCTCCTTGCCTGTCTTTCTTTCCCAGGCTCCAGGCTGAGCCTGGAGTTGCTATGGCAACTTCGGAGGAACCCATTTCCTTAGTGATGTCTGTGGTACAGAGTCTGGCTTGGAGCTGGGAGCTGCCAGCAAGAGGTCTCCTCCGCTGTCCCCGATTTCTCTCCAGGCCTTACCAGTTCTAAGAGGTCATTCCTCGGGGCTCTGCTGCCCCTTCCCCAGAGTGGACTCTGCCTCCCTGCAGGTGTCTAGCTGAGGCTTCCCCCCCCTCGGGGTCTCCCCTTCTCCATGCAGAGGTGGGTTTGCTGTGTGTGGGGTGACCCAGGTAGGCTTATACTCCGGTACCCCCAGAACTTCTGTTTTTGGCTCTTTTCTGGGTCCCCAAGAAATCTGGAACGTTGGAAGGGAACAAGGCTTGCTCAGGAGTCAGACCATCTGGGTTAACAGCACTCACACCATTTCCTAGCTGTCCCTTTGGAGGGGTGGGGGCAAAGAACTTTCTTGAAATCCCAATTTCTTCATCTATAAGTGGGGTAATATCAGTTCTTCTCTCAAGGGAATGATGTAAGGATTAACTAACTCCCGCGTCTAAGCACTTAATACATGCTTGGCACACACTAAGTGTTCAATGAGCTCTTTTTATGAGGTTTTAGCTCTCTAATGTGCCAGGTATGATAATAGCTCTCAGATTTCTTTTCTTGCCAGTCTTTATGTTTAATGTGTCCTCTCCCAGATCCAGATGGGGGAAACTGAGGCCTATTTCTTTCTTTTTTTTTAAAGAATTCATGTTGGACTCTCTATGTCACTAAAAATTTTTTTTTGTTACTTTTTATTTATTTATTTGAGAGCGACAGAGAGAGAGAGGCAGATAGAGAGAGAGAACGGGCGCGCCAGGGCCTCCAGCCACTGCAAATGAACTCCAGACACGTGCACCCCCTTGTGCATCTGGCTAACGTGGGTCCTGGGGAATCAAGCCTTGAACCGGGGTCCTTAGGCTTCACAGGCAAGCCCTCAATCACTAAGCCATCTCTCCAGCCCTGAGGCCTATTTCTTGGTCATCAAATCTCTTAGGTGAGGAGGTATTTTGGGTAGATGGACTCCTTCAGTCCTCATCTCTCACACCCCCTGTTCAGGCCCACTTGGTATTTATTTCTGAGTTGAGCTATTTTTCCTTCTTTTCTTAAAAAAAAATTATTTATTTATTTATTTATTTGCAAGCAGAGAGAGAGAGGAGAGACAGGCAGACAGAATGGGCATGCCAGGGCCTCCAGCGACTGCAAACGTACTCCAGACACCTGGGCCACTTTGTGCATCTGGCTGTACATGGGTACTGGAGAATCAAACCCAGGTAGTTAGATTTTACAGGCAGGCACCTTAACCGCTGAGCCCCTGAGTTGAGCTATTTCTGAGTATGGCCCTTGGAAGGGACTTCTGTGTTTCTCAGGAGGGTTTCCAAGGACTTGGGGGAACCTTCCCAGGAGGAGGACAAAGACAAAGGGGTGTACACTGGGGACAGACAGAGTAAGGGGTATGGATGGGAGCCTGGGTATTCCATTCCCAGGGACTTCAGTTGCCACCTGCTGGGCCCTGCCAGCAAGAGTGCTGGGTCATCACTGGGATGGGACACTGGTGTTTAGTGGAAAAGACAGTTTTCTTCTAATGGCCACCGTGAAGGGCAAGTGTCCTGCTGAGGCTGGGCAAGCCGGTGGGGGCCTTCTAGGGACAGGAATGAGTACGAGGCACATTCTTGAGAGGGTCTCTCCCCGTCTAACCCTCCTGTCTTCCCTCATCATTTCATCTTTGGGTCGTCAGCCCCATTCTTTTCTCTCCCTCATACTCAGTTCTGTTCTTGCTGTTTCCCAGCTTCTGGGACTTGGGGGTGGGAGTGGGGGGGGTGCTGGCCAGAGCCCCCTGGGGCTGAGTCTGCCCATGGACCCAGCCACTAGCCCAGTCTTTTGGTGCATGAGCCCCTGGCCCCTTCCCACCACCCGCTCTGGCTGTGTCCTCCTCTTGGGGGGGAGGGGGCAGGAGAGTCTGGCCCATGTCACCACAAGCCTGCCCAGCATGCCTCACTGCCCAATCCCTGTCACAAACTGGGGGTCTAGGAAGGAAGGCCCCCTGAGTCTTCTGTCCCTCTCGGTCTTGATTCTGCAGCAGTGTCCCTCAGAGTGGATTGCACAGGGAGGAGGAGCCTGACTTTCAGCCTCAGCCCGCCAGCGAAGCCCCTCGTCCTCGTCCGTCCCTTCCGCCTCCCTCCAAGTCCGCACTGCTACCCCCGCCGTCCCCTCGCGTGGGTAAGCGGGCTCTACCAGGACCCAGTGCCCAGCCCCCGGCCACCCCCACACCGCCCCACCGGCGCACTCAGGAGCCCGCGCTGCCCGAGGACACCACCGCCGAGGAGAAGCGAGGGAAAAAGTCCAAGTCCTCGGGGCCCTCGCTGGCGGGCACGGTGGAGTCCCGGCCCCAGACCCCACTGAGCGAGGCCTCGGGCCGCCTGTCGGCGTTGGGCCGGTCGCCTCGGCTGGTGCGTGCAGGCTCGCGCATCCTGGACAAGCTGCAGTTCTTCGAGGAGCGGCGGCGCAGCCTGGAGCGCAGCGACTCCCCGCCGGCGCCCCTGCGGCCCTGGGTGCCCCTGCGCAAGGCCCGCTCCCTGGAGCAACCCAAGTCCGAGGGCAGCGAGCCGTGGGGGGCTCCCGGGGCCTCGCAGGAGGAGCTGCGGTCACCCCGGGGCAGCGTGGCCGAGCGCCGCCGCCTGTTCCAGCAGAAGGCGGCCTCGCTGGACGAGCGCACGCGGCAGCGCAGCCCGGCCTCGGACCTCGAGCTGCGCTTCGCCCAGGAGCTGGGTCGCATCCGCCGGTCCACATCGCGGGAGGAGCTGGTGCGCTCCCACGAGTCCCTGCGGGCCACGCTGCAGCGCGCCCCGTCCCCACGAGAGCCCGGCGAGCCCCCACTCTTCTCCCGGCCCTCGACCCCCAAGACCTCGCGGGCCGTGAGCCCCACCACCACCACCACCACCACCCAGCCGCCCTCGGCGAGCGTTGCGGCCAAATCCAGCGATGAGGCTGGGAGGCCCCGGAGTCGAGGGCCAGCGGGCAGGACGGAGGCCGGGGAAGGCCCGCAGCAGGAGGTTAGGCGTCGGGACCAGTTCCCGCTGACCCGGAGCAGAGCTATTCAAGAATGCAGGAGCCCCGTGCCGCCCCCAAGTGCGGAGCCTCCGGAGACCCGGACAAAAGCCCCCTCTGGCCGCAAACGGGAGCCGCCAGCGCAGGCTGTGCGCTTCTTGCCCTGGGCCACTCCTGGCGTGGAGGGCGCCGCTGGGCCGCAGACCTTGGAGAAGAACAGAGCGGGGCCTGAGGCCGAGAAGAGGCTGCGCAGAGGGCCCGAGGAGGATGGTCCCTGGGGGGCCTGGGACCGCAGAGGGGCCCGCAGCCAAGGCAAAGGTCGTCGGGCCCGGCCCACTTCCCCTGAGCTTGGTAAGGCCACAGAGGAGACGGAGAAAAGTGCCCCGAACAGGAGAGGGCGCTGGGGGACAGCAAGACTGCTGGGCGGGAGCCAAGGCTTCACTCGAGGCTATTATGCAGCCTTGGGGGTGTGGTTTGTCAGGGGTGGAGCGAAGGAATGTGGGGCCCTGGGTTAGAACCTGCCACCTGCACCCGCGAGGTGCAGTGTGAGCGTGTTCCAGTGGAGGCCGAGTAGAGCAGAGGTGTGACGCAGTGGTTCCCACCTGCCTCCTGTAGGTCTCCTAAGGTCCAGTGGTCTGTTAAGCTATTGGGTCAAGGGCCAGTGAAGAGAAGAGGCACCGGTCATAACTCGAGGAGCCTCAGTGTCCCCAGCTCTTGGGCCAAAAGAGATGATCTCCAATTCCTGCTCGAGAGCCTTGCATTACCTAAGTCTTGGCTCTTCCCACTCCACCACAGCCCTGTTCCCTGACCCATCTATGGCAACTGAGATGCCACCCAAACCTCCTGTTCTAGCTTCCCGGGCTGTCCTTGAAGCCTCGGTGGTCTCAGCTGACCTGTCCTGGTTAAGAAACTTCACTCTGGCTTCCTCTTTCCTTTATCTCTGCAGTCGAGCGGGGGAGGCCCTCGGCTCCCTCACGCACACTGCTGCACTGAACTTGGCTGTGGTTCCTACACATGGCCGCCCGTGTGTGGTTCCCCTGTCTTCCCATGGGCAAAGAGCATTATCCCTGACAGAATGCCGCTGCCCAGCCCTACACATCCCGAACAGCTGGAAAAGCAGAGGAAGCCATCCTTGACTCTCCCCCACTCCCTGCTGTTTCTTCCCACTGTGCCTGGGAAACTGTGGCAGGATCTCTTATTATTGTGTTTGCCACCCTGCATTTTTCCTCTCAAAATTATTTTAGTATGACCATCCCCCCCCAAAAAAAACTCTTTAGACACGAGAAGGTTCCTGTCCATTCTACTTACCACCGTTACCGTATTCCCACCAAGTAGGCCCACAGGGATGCTATCTTATTTCAGTTTTCATGCCAACTCTACAAAGTATTGAATGCTATCCCTCCATCTTCCAGATAACACAGCTAGGCTCACAGTGATCTCATCTGCTGAAGGCGATGGGACTAGAAACAGCAGAACTGGGACCCCTCATTACCCTTTTGGTTGCCCACATTGTCCCTTATCTAGCTGATAGGATGTCAGAGTTTAAAAAAAAAAAAAAGAAAAGAAAAGAAAGAAAGAAGAATAAGAAACAAAAACCCAAGGAGGGATTGGAGGTATGGCTCAGTGGAAGACTTTTTCAAGTGTGTAAGAGGCCCTGAGTTCAACCCCCAGCCCACACATAGAAGACATCCAGAGGGAAGGACACAAAGGGATTTTGTCAGCTCGGTGTTTATGACCCTGTAAGCAGGGACTACATCTTATTATTTCTGGTTGTGGCCCTGATTCTCAGTGCTCAGAATGCAATAGTGTTACTGCTTGATTAAAGGACTGAATCAGAGGTGATCTCCGTAGACCCCTGACTCCTTTGACACACCTTTGGAATTTGGTAGCCTTAAGCATTTTGACTATTCCCCACATGTTGCCTTGTACAAGTAATATTAGGGCTTAGTCTTGGGTTTCTGGTAGCTTGTCCCCTGTCCATTGGAGCTTGGACAGTCTTGTGCCCCACAGAGAGCCTGATGGGCCACCTATGATGGCTGATTCATGTGACGACACACACCATGCATTTCACCTTCTTCAAGAAGCCAGCAGTAATTGTGGAAGTGGCCTCAGCTGCCCTGTCCTGGTTTCCTGGCTTCCTCTTTCCTTTATCTCTGCAGTCAAGTGAGAGAGACCCTTGGCTCCCTCATCCCCTGCTCTCCAGAGCCCCTTGCTCTGAGCTTCTCGAATGTGGACTACCAATATTCCCTGAGTTGTCCCCACAAAGATTACATCTCCATATCCTCTGCCCCCACCCCCTGTGTCTGGCAGAGTCTTCGGATGACTCCTACGTGTCAGCTGGAGAGGAGCCCCTGGAGGCCCCCGTGTTTGAGATCCCCTTGCAGAATGTGGTGGTGGCACCAGGGGCTGATGTGCTGCTCAAATGTATCATCACGGCCAACCCTCCACCCCAAGGTGAGCTTCAGGGCTGGGGCCTGGCGGGTTACAATGGGGGGGCATGTGGAATAGGGAATTTTCTGCCAAAATGCTCTTATGGAAGAGTGGGAAAGAGGAGACTTGTCACCCCATGGGACTGCACTGGCCCTGGCATGTTCAGGGAGATGCCCTCCACTCAGGGCAGGGCAGACTGTTGTTTTATAGTGAGGGCAGAGTTCTCAGAATTCCTGGGGTGGGAGAGTAGTGGTTTGGGCTTCTGTGTGATGTGGGGTGACGGAGGGGGGTGGGGTGGCGGGGAATGAAATTTCCTAGGAAGGCCTTGTATGCCCTAGTGAGCTGGTTCCTGCTTCTTTTCCAGTGTCCTGGAAAAAGGATGGGTCAGCGCTACACAGTGAGGGCCGCCTTCTCATCCGGGCTGAGGGGGAGCGGTACACGCTGCTGCTCAGAGAGGCCCGGGCTGCTGATGCTGGGAGCTATATGGCTACCGCCACCAATGAACTGGGTCAGGCCACCTGTGCGGCTTCACTGGCTGTGAGACCAGGTAGGGAGAATTCAAGCCAGGGCCATGACCCTTCTTGATGAGCCTGAAGTCATAAGCCCAAGACTCTTACCACTCACACCCAAAAACTTAAGCTGTCATTGGGCACAGTCCTTCCTTGTGTTACATCTGCCTCTCTGGAAAAAGCATTTTAACAATTTATTTATTTTTATTTGTTTATTTGAAAGAGAGAGAGAGAGAGACAGTGGGTATGCCAGGGACCCCAACTGCTGCAAACGAACTCCAGATGCATGTGCTACCTTGTGCATCTGGCTCATATGGGTCCTGGAGAATTGAACCTGGTCCTTTGGCTTTGCAGGCAAATGCCTTAACCACTAAGCCATCCCTCCAGTCCTAGAGAAAGCATTTTAAGTGGTGCTGGCCTCAATGCAGAGGCCACGTTCTCAGGACACATTTCAGACTGGTGAATTTATGAAGTTGGTGAAATTTGTCTTTGGATATCCTCTAAATGCCAGCTTTCAAAGACAGTTCCCTGAACAGTCCCATGGAAAGACCAGCTGTCTTTGAGTCTCTGAGAAAAGAATCTTTCAGCTCAAGGGGTGTAAGAGGCACCAAGAGGAGCCTTTGAGGTCATCTCCTCCCCAGGACAATCCAGATACATTTGCAAAAGAGAAAAGACAAGGTGCCACCCACTTCCTGTTGAATCTCAAACCCTGAAGAAGCGGCAGCTGGAAGCATTGCCCAGAGATGGTTGTGCCCAAGCGGTCTTGTCTATTTTTTGTGAAATCCCTCACTTGGTGTCCGACTGTTTCCTTTGGTTTCAGCCCAGTTTCTTTTGGGTTCAGGCAGGGCTGGGCTGCTGTTTGTGGGCATGGCCAGTTTTACTCACTCAGGTTGCTGGAGCTGGGCCTGACCACGTGCTGAGCCTGGGCAGTGAGGCAGCAGGAGAGGATGGAGGAAGGGGCTGTCACCGAGAAAAGGCACAGTGAAACTCATGGGGTGCGCCCCACTTGGCGTCCCAAGCTAGCTGGGACGGCCTGACTCTTGTTAGATGTCTACACTAAGATTTCAGGGCCCTGGAGCGGGCTGGAAAGTCAGACCACAGGGAGAAGGGCGGGACGTGCCGGGGTGGGGGGAATAGCATGCACTGTCCGGGTGCCTTTCTTCTACTAAGTGCTGCAGGAGACCAGGTGAGAGCCTGCGTGCGCCGTGCGCCTGCGCGCAGTCCCAGAGCTTGAGCCCTGAGTCCCTTCCAATGCGGAAGCTCTGGGTGGGTTCAGGGTGCACGTCTGGCTGGTGCAGTGGCAGGTCTTCATCTTCCTGTGCCCCACCCCTCCCCGGCGCCATGTTGGAAGCGTTCTCCCTCTCCTCACCCTCCCACCGTGCTGAATCATGCCTGCCGCCTGTCCACGGCGTGCTTCCATCCTTCCATCACCTCTGGGATCTGGCCTCTGACTCAGCTTCCAGCTCCCCTGGGGGGGGGGGGCAGTCCTGGCTCCAGAACTCCAGTCAATACCTGGCTTGGGCTGAGATCTGGCAAGGAGTGGGGTGCAGGGTGCCCCGATACTGGCTCGGGGCCATTTGGGAGCCTTTTAAGGTTGGGAAGGCAGCTTGGGGGCACGGCAGCTGTCAGCACTTGATTGGGAGTTCTGTGTTTGCCAGGTTGAAGCTCCCAAGCTTCAGTTTTCCTCATTTGTAAACCAGAGATAATTATACCGTCCGCACGGATGAAAGGGAATGTGCGAACGAGGTTTATGAACTGTAAAGCTGTAGACAAATGTTAGTTGTTAGCGTTTGGGGGTGATGTGCACATGAGCTCAGCTTTCCACGGGGACCTGGGAAGTGCCTTGCCCTTCCATGCCCTTTTCTTTTGCTGTCTGGGCCTTGCAGCCTCCACCCCTGCTCTTGCAAAGCCCACTGCTCTCTAGATCCCTCTGGCTTCTAGCCCCCCTGGATCTTCTGCACCTCCTTCCTCCTGGGGGGCCAGAAAGCCTTTATCCTGTGAGTTGCATCAGGTGCTGCAGCCAGGCATTGTAGCAGCCCCCCACAACCCAGACTGGCTCCAGGTTCCAAGAGGCTGGCACGCGGGTGCGAATTCCACGCTGGTTGTGGAGCAAGCTGACTTTCTTACCGTACAAGGCACTGTTTGGTCGAGAGTGGCTGGATAAGAGCCAGGGGGCGGAAAGGCAGCCGAAGGGGGTGGAACCAGTGGTGGCAAAGACATTTGTCAAAGGAGAGGGTCCAAGGCCTGGAGTCTTTAGGGAGTGAGGGATGATGGGCTTGTGGGAGTGGGGACTTGGGGAGTAGGTGGAGAGAGGGAGTGTCTTGTGGGAAGAGGCCTGTATAGAACCACCACCCTTTCTTACTACCTCTCCCCCCTTATGCCCAGTGCCATGGGAACCAGGGCTGGCTGTCCAATGCACTCCTGGGATGCCCACCCCATCAGGGCCTGCTTTTGCTAGCCCACAGATTTCAATTCCTGGTTGGGAACCACAGTAACCAAGGACCAGAGATTGGGCAACTAGAGAATAAAACTCCTGGTTTGGGGTCCTAAATCCCTCCCACCCACGGAATAACCTTGTCAAGGGGGTGTCTCAGGAGTGTGAGGAGCGTGCCTAACGGACGTGAAGTCACTGGCTCATCACCCAAGCTTCTGTTGAGTACTTCCGGTGCCAAGTGGTCTGCCTTGGAAGTTTCTTCTGCTCACAGAGTACCATGTACTTTTCCCAAAACCTTTCACATCTTTTCCTGAAGTATATCAGGTATATCATGCTGCGTGTGTGCGTGCGTGCGTGCGTGCATCCATCCCTTGAAGGGACCCATGATAGATGACATTCCTGTTTTACCCATGGAAATGGCAAAAATATGGAGAATAAAAATATGGAGAATGTGATCACATAGAGCCAGCAGTCTGGGAATCTGCCTGAGAATGTAATTAGCAATACAATTACCCAAGAAACAAACAGTGTGAATCATGGGTAAAAAATGCCACAACTATCTGGCATTTATTGAGTACTTTGTATGTCTCGGGCCTAGTGTTGATTGTATAATCATATTTAAATCTTTTGTTTGTTTGTTTGTTTTTGTTTTTGGAGGTAGGGTCTCACTCTAGCCCAGGCTGACCTGGAATTCACTATGTAGTCTCACACTGGCCTTGAAGTCACAGCAATCCTCCTACCTCAGCCTCCTGAGTGCCAAGGTTAAAGGCATGTGCCATCATGCCTGGCATATAATCATATTTAAACCCAGCTCTGTGAGGTAACTCCTGTTACGTCCGTGTCACAGATGAGGAAACTGAGAGTGGGGAAGTGCTTGCAAGGCGCTCCAGGAAAATGCCAACCAACAGGTCTTTCCAGAACAATGGAAGTGTTCTGCGTCCTCTCTCCAGTGTGGTAGACACTAGCCACAGGTGTCATTGAGCAGTTGAAATGTGGCTAGTTCAATTAGAAAGTGAAATTTTCATTGTGTATGTTTGTGTGTGTGCAGGTGGAGGCCAGACAATAACCTGTCATTCCTCAGGCACTGTTAACCCCCTTATTTTAAAAATATTTTTTATTTTATTTATCTGAGAGAGAGAAGGAGATAGATAGATAAAGAGAGAAAAAGAGTGGGCAAGCCAGGGCCGCTCGCCACTGCAAATCAACTCTAGATGCGTGCGCCACCTAATGCATCTGGCTTACATGGGGACTGGGGAATCGAACCTGGGTCCTTAGGCTTCCCAGGAAAGTGCCTTAACTGCTAATCTATCTCTACAGCCCACACACCTGCCTTTTTAAAAATGGGTTCTGGAACTTGAACGCAAGTCCTTGTATTTGCAGGGCAAGCACTTTACTGACTGAGCTGTCTCCCCAACCCCCGGAAGTTTCCATTTAATGTCATCTTAATTGTCATGTCTTCACAGCTAGTGGCTCCCCTTTAGAAAGCTAAGCTCTAGGAGCCCGAGACCACTGGAGGCTACTAATTCATAACACTGCACCATATATTCCCCTTCCTGCTACTCTCAAAAGGGTTGAGGGCTGAGGTCCCCTGAGCTTAGGCGGCAGGCCTATGTGGGTGAACAGATTGGGCGAGGGGAGTCCTCTGCTTCATCTGCTCACTGCCTGCCTCCCTCCCTTGTGGCCCTTCCCATCGTGTCCTGGTGCTCTTGGCTTCTCATCCACTGCGAGTTCTGGCAGGAGCCGCTCTAGTCCTAGCCAGGAGAGAGGAGGCTCAAAACGTGCCCTGGTTTCTCTTCAGGTTTTATGTGTTAAGAGTCCAAGGCTCTAGTACTTTTTCAGCCAAAATTTGAGTCTCTTAACTTTGCCTTAGCTAGCCACATTTCCTTGTTTACAACATGAGAAGCATCCTAACTGGTGGGCTACATGCTCTAGTAAGATTCGTGAGCCTCCGAGGGAATATTGGGTTGGCCTGGAATATTTGGGTCAGAGAATTGGCCATCAAGGTCATGAATACAAAAGGAAAGGAGGAAGAGTGTGCCATTGATTTTTTTTTTTTTTTTTTTGCTTCCTCCTTCTGTCTTGGGTCTCAGGTCACCAATGGCATAGTTGCAAGTTGTCTTTGGTGATGGCTGTGGTTGTTGATAGAATGTCGCCCCACCCCTGTTGTCCACCTCGATGTGTTCTGAATAACACTTGAAAAAGCAGGGATCCATGGTCCACTCAACCAGACTTGGCCTTTCCTCCCGCCTCCTCTCTGTCAGCATCAGGACCTATAGGCTGACTCCCCAAGGCTGTTACCTAGAATAGGGCTTACTGCTCACTGCCTGCCACAAGACAGAGACCAGTGTTACTGTGGGCACAAGCGCTTTATCTGCCCTGGAGCACTCCTGTGTGAGAAATCAGCACTTGCGTGGGTAGGTCAGGCTGCCCATGTGAAACTCTCACTGAGGCTTCATACTTTTCTTTCTTTCTTTCTTTTCTTTTCTTTTTTTTTTTTTTTTTTTGGTGCTGGGACTGACTGAACCCCAGGGCCTTGCATTTGCTAGGCAAGCGCTCACTGCTGACCTGTATCCCTAACTTCTGTGGTGTAGGCAGTTCCATGTTGCTAGGATGAGCATCCAAACCAGACACGGTTTGTGGGAGGAATAAGTTTATTTCAAGCTTATGGATCCAGGCGGAAGTTCCATCAGTGGTGGAAGAAGCTGTTTCCATACATCAAACAGAGAGAAACAACCAGACAGCCCATGAAAACCAAAAGCACCAAGCACAAATGGGCAGCCGGACTGCCTCAGAGTCCTCGTATACCCTTGAGCTGGACTCCAGGATCCATTCCTGGTGACACCTCCTCCAGCCAGGCAGTGGGGGATCCAAGCTGCAGTCTTTCCTGAAGCACCCGAGTCTATGGGAGACACACATTCAAACTACCACACCCTGATTCATGCTTTTTTTTTTAGAGAGAGAGCAAGAGACACAGAGAGAGGAGAGGTAAAGAATTGGCACACCAGGGCCTCAGCCACTGAAATTGAACTCCAGATGCTTGCGCCACCTAGTGGGCTTGTCCGACCTTGTGCTTGTCTCACCTTTGTGCGTCTGGCTTACGTGGGATCTGGAGAGTAGAACATGGGTCCTTAGGCTTCGTAGGAGAGTGCCTTAACTGCTAAGCCGTCTCTCCAGCCCCTGCTTCATACATTTTAAACTTAACCTAAAGCACTCCCGGTACGGTATTTCTCCTTGTATCTGGGGAAATGGTTCTGGTTATGTCAGCACCCTGAGGTAAGCAAGCCCCACCTCTAGATGGCCCAGCCCTCCCGACCGACACTTCACTTCTCCAGGGAGGAATCTCTGGAGCAGAATCCCTGTGGAAGATCTGCTAAGGAAGGGCAAGCGGGGCAGGCCGGTCCACATGGAAATGTTCCTCCCTTTCTCCACATCCCAGGGAGCTCCCCTTGGTCTTCAGAGTAAAGGCGCAGCCCTTCACCTGGCCTCCACCCTCCGCCTCAGGGAAGAAGGGGCCAGAGGTGGTCCCTTCCCGTTTCCACATTGTGTCGCCCTCCTCTTTCTCACCCAGCTCTGTCACCACACCGTTGAGCTCCAGGCCTCTGTTTCCTCTGCCGGTTTGTTCATACAGGTGTTCTTCCTGGGATGGTTTCTTTTTTTTTTTTCTAATACAAACTCTGATTCCGTGACCACTTCTCCCTTCAGTTTGCTCCTTCATCTCCAGCTCCACACAGCACTTCTGTGGCCCTTATCTGCTCTTCCTCTGCCACCCTGTCCTCCATTCCTACTCACTATTCTAGCCCTCTGTGCATCTGACTTGTCATTTTATTAATATTTATTTATTTGAGAGGGCATGCCAGGGCCACTAGCCACCGCAAACAAACTCCAGATGTGTGCCACCTTGTGCATCTGGCTTACGTGGGTACTAGGGAATTGAGCCTGGATCCTTAGGCTTTGCAGGCAAGCACTTTAATTGCTGAGCCATCTCTCCAGTCCTGACCTTTCTTTTTTTTTAAAGACGTTTTCATTGACAACTTCCATAATTATAGACAATAAACCATGATAATTCCCTCCCCTCCTCCACTTTCCTCTTCACAAATCCACTCTCCATCATATCCCCTCCCTCTCTCAATTAGTCTCTGCTTTATTTTGATGTCATCATATTTTCCTCCTGTTATGAAGATCTTGTGAAGGTATTGCTAGGCACTGTGAGGTCATGGATATCCAGGCCAATTTGTGTCTGAATGATTGCATTGTAAGCAGTCCTACCCTTCCTTTGGCTCTTACATTCTTTCTGCCACCTCTTCCACAATGGACCCTGAGCCTTAGAAGATGTGATAGAGATGTTTCAGTGCTGAGCACTCCTCTGTCACTTCTTCTCAGCACTATTGTGCCTTTTGGATCATCCCAGTGGTCATCACCAACTGAAAAGAGAAGCTTCTCTAACCAAAAGTGAGAGTAGCATCAATATATGGCTATGAACATTAAGAAAAGTGCAGTTTGATGAGTATAAAATATGCATTGAACCAGATAAAGGCAGGCATTACACTCCTAGGGCTCATAGGCTTTTTAAAAAAATCTTTTTATTATTATGCCATAGGCTTTTTAAAAAAAATCTTTTTATTATTAGTTTTTAATCAGAGAGAGAGAGAGAGAGAAAGAATTGGCATACCAGGGCCTCCAGCTACTGCATTCGAACTCCAGACACGTACACATCTTGTACACATGTGTGACCTTGTTCACTTGTGTCACCTTGTGCATCTGGCTTATTTGGGACCTGGAGAGTTGAACATGAAGCCTTAGGCTTTACAGGCAAGTGACTTAGCCACTAAGCCAACTCTCCAGCCCTGAGATAGGCTTTTGATTAGGTTTTCAGTACCCGGCATGTATTTCCTTCCATGGAGCAGGCCTCCAGTCTAATTAGAGCGCGGTTGGTTTTCCCCATAAGAGACATGCCACTGTTGCACCCGTTCCATCTTTTGACCTGGCTGGCCATACTTAAGGCTGGCAGTGTCCACTGTTCTCACCGCTGATGACTTCTCTCTCCCATCGGGCTGCATACAGTCTACCTTTTTCCAGCTTTCTGTCAGCTGGTCTACAGGGATGATGTTTTCAGCTCAGCTCCAGCTTGATTTCTCAGTGACCTTGCAGCCAAAGTATGTGGAGTCTTCAGCAGTATGACTTGTCTTTTTTTTTTTTTTAATCAAGCCCAAGGATCCCAAGAGCCTGACCATTACTTCTCCACCTGTAGCCCTTGCAGCCACACGCGAGGCCCTTCTGGGCTATGTGGACCACATGGCCTGAGTATGAGGTGGCTGTGGAGGTGGGGGAGTGGAGAACCCTAGAAGCTCTGAGCCCTGGGAGCAGTTTGGGTAGTCCACAGAGACTAGGCAGGACACCCAGCAGCCCAAGAGTGGAGGATGGGTGGCAGAGGAGACCATGGATCTGTGGTTCTCACTGTGTGGTCCTCAGAACAGCTGCATCGGCAGACCCTGGAAGTGCGCCACAAGTACAGAATGGTGCCCGCCTGGTGGCACACACCTGTAATCCAGGCTACTTGGGAGGCTGAGCCTGGGCTACAGGGTGATTTCACGCCCAGCCTGGATAACATGATGATACCTTATCTTAAAATAAAAAGCAAGGCTGGGAAGATGGTTGTATGTTTAAAGGCGCTTGCTTGCCAAGTGCTCACATTCAATTCCCCAGTACCCATGTAAAGTGGCACATGTGTCTGGAGTTCATTTGCAGAGGCAAGAGGCCATGGTACACCCATATATTCTCTCTCTCTCTCTATCTTCACAAATAAAAAATATTTTAAAAAATAAAAATAAGGGCTGGAGAGATGGCTCAGCGATTAAGGCGCTTACTTGCAAAGGCTAACAACACAGGTTTGATTCCCCAGTACCCACATAAAGGCAGATTCCTAAAGTGGTACATGTGTCTGGAGTCCTTTGCAGTGACTAGAGGCCCTGGTGCATCCATTCATTCTCTCTGTGTCTATCACTCTCTGCTTGCAAACATATATATATATATATATATATATATATATATATATATATATATATGTATATATATTTAAATTTAAGAGCTGGGCATGGTGGCACACGCCTTTAATCCCAGCACTTGGGAGGCAGAGGTAAGAGGATCACCATGAGTTCGAGGCCACCCTGAGACTACATAGTGAATTCCAGGTCAGCCTGATCTAGAGTGAGACCCTACCTCAAAAAACAAGAACAACAAAAAAAACAAATCTGGGTGTGGTGGCACACACCTTTAATCTCAGCACTTGGGAGGCTGAGGTAGGAGGATTGCCATTGCCATGAGTGTGAGGCCACCCTGAGACTACAGAATGAATTCCAGGTTAGCCTGGGCTAGAGCAAGACCTTACCTCAAAAAAAAAAATTAAAACAATATTTAAAAGAGGAATGAGAGAAGCAAAGATGAGGTAAAGGAATGACTGCTTAAAAAAATTTTTTTTAAGCAAAAAGAGGACTAGGGACATAGCTCAGTGGCTGAGTGCTGACCTGGCTTGGGCAGGACCCTAAGTTCGTTTCCCAGTATCAAGGAAGGAAAGACAAGGAAGGAGGCCCAGTCCAGTCCAGTGCAGACCTACTGAATGAGAAACTTTGGGTGTGGGTCGCAGCAGGCCATGGTCTAAAGAGCCTTTAAGTGATTATAATGCACAGTAAACTCAGAACACCACAACAAGAGTTAGAGACCTGGCTCAAGATGAGAGAGGCCAAGCTGATGCAGTGGGAATCACAGGAGCTAGACCCCTGAAATCCAGGCCTGTGAGTGGAGCAGGGATGGAATGTGAGTGGCTGGCTACTAGGGTGGTTTTGGACATGGGGCCAGAGGAACCTGTTGTAGAACTCCAGGACCCTCCATTGGCATCAGCTTTCTTGGCCACATAGTTTTGGAGTATGGCAGATTAGTGTGTGTGTGTGTGTGTGTGTTGCACACATATGTGTGTGGTCTCTGCAGGTGTAGAGATCCAAGAAGGACATTGGATGTCCTGTCTGCCTTATGCCTTATTTTCTTTTTTTTTTTTTTTTTTTTTTTTTGAGGGGAAAAAAAAGGATTTATTTTGGTTTACAGACTCCAGGGAAAGCTTCATGATGGCAGGGAAAAACAATGGCATGAGCAGAGGGTGGACATCACCTCCTCACCAACATCAGATAGATAACAGCAACAGGAGAGTGTGCCAAACACTGGCAAGGGAAAACTGGCTATAACACCCATAAGCCCACCCCCAACAATACGCCGCCTCCAGGAGGCTATAGTTTCCAAATTTTATGCCTTATTTTCTGTAAGACAGAGTCTCTCACTGAACCTGGAACTCGCCACTTTTCAGCTAGGTTGGTGTCCAGCAATCTTCCTGTCTCCATCTCCACACCGCCTCCCCCCGCCCCCCAACAGTGCTGGGGTTACAGGCACGTGTGGCCTCGTGCTCGCATAGCAACACTCTTGCCTACTGAGCCATCTCCCAGCCTGACAACAGGCCTTTTCTCAGAGAGCACTAGTTCTACCCCTCTGGAGCCTGAGTCGGCTACAGTCTTTCTTTCTTTTTCTCCACGGGCCTAAGACTTAAAACTTGCTGGTTGGCTGGGCATCCTCTCGGTGCTGTTCCCATTGTGGCCACCAGGGGTCTCTAAAGCGCTCCCCCGCCCCCAACAGACCTTTGCCAGTCCAGCCTAAATCTCCGCCCCACCGTCCTCCCTGGGTTTAGGAGCTGCCTCAGCTCCGTCCAGCCTGGAGGTGACCCTGGAGCAGGACTCCAGGTTCCCTGGAGAGAGAGGAGCCTCCTCCTCTAAGGGCCATGCTTATGACCTCAGCGTCAGCTGGGGGCCAAGCCTCGAGCAAGTGCCATTTCCTCCCCGACCCACCTTGAGACAGCCAGCCTGAGGGTGGACCCTCTTGTTCCTGGCCCCCACCTCTGTCCTCACTGACAGTGCTGGGAAACATGGGTCATAGCTTGGGAATGTGGCCTTGGGTAGGAGTGAAGGGATAGGAGGAGGAGGGAGAAAGCTCAACACCACCCCCTTTTTATATTTTTAATTTTTATTATTTATTTGCAAGCAGAGAGTTAGAGAGATATAGAGAGAGAGACAGAGAGAAAATGGGCATGCTCGGGCCTGTAGCCACTACAAACTCCAGACGCATGTGCCTCTTGTGCATCTGGCTTATGTGGGTCCTGGGGAATTGAACCTGGGTCCTTTGGCTTCGCAGGCAAACGCCTTAACCACTAATCCATCTCTCTAGCCCCTATATTTTTAATTTTTTAAAATTTTTATTTGAGACAGAGAGAGGGAGGAAGAGAGAGAGAGAGAGAGAGAGAGAGAGAATGGGCAAGTCAGGGCCTCTAGCCACTGCAAACAAACTCCAGATGCATGTGCCAACATGTACATCTGGTCTACATGGGACCTGGAGAATCAAACCTGCGTCCTTAGGCTTTGCAGGCAAGTGCCTTAACTGTTAAGCCGTCTCTCCAGCCCTTTTTTGGGGGGTGCGGGTTTCGAGGTAGGGTTTCTCTCTAGCCCGACCTGGAATTCACTATGTAGTCTCAGGGTGGCCTCGAACTCACCGCAGTCCTCCTCCCTCTGCCTCCCAGAGTGCTGGGACTAAAGGCGAGCGCCACAAAACGCCCGGCTCCAACACCCCTTCTTTCTTGCTGTTTCTAAGCCCTCTTCTTCCCCATCTTCTCTGTAAATGGGTGCTGGTTAAGAAGGGAGCAGCCACATTGTTCGTCACTGGCTCTGCTGGGCTGATGGGTGAAGGACAAGTTGCCAGCAGGTGTCCAGCCGAGCCTGTGAGAGGGTTGTGTACAGGCCTATTCCCTAGCGTGGCTGTGGGCCCAGACTTGCTATGTCAGGTCCTGGGAGGCATAAACGGGGTGTTGGTTCCCTTCAGGTCGAAGGGGGCAATGCTCTGACAGTACTCTGGTGCTCTGTGCCTGAGAAAGCAGGGTCTGGCTTGCTCTAGGGTTTGAGGCTTGTGCCGGGCTAGGGGCAGCATAGCGCTGTATATCAGCACTTCCTTTGATGGACTTACTGACGCTTATGGGTCAGGCAGGGTCTTAAATGCCACAGTACAGCGCCACCCCACCCCATGTCTCTCTGAGCTATGGGGTCTCCGCACCTGGAGTCAGGGCTCTGCTCTTGTCTGTGTCCTGAGCTGTAAGGAGAAGAAAACCACATGGCCGCTTGGGAATGAGATGAGCAAGGGCTAAATTCAGCTGGGCTAGGCTCTGCCCCTCCCTCTGCCCCTGTTCCTCTGCTCCGGGGCCCGTTGCCTGTGGTCTCAATAGGCACACCTTCCCAGCCAGCGCCTGCCTGTCACCCAGCCTCTCACTGGCCACCCCCACCTCCTCCTTTTTCCTCCAGGGCTCTTTCCCCTCCCCCAGGGCCAGCTCAGTGCCTCAGCTGGGTCAGCGAGTGAGTGGGGCTGGGCCGGCCAGGTCGGCTGCTCCCTGGGGAGCCAAGGCGGGGTGGGCAGTGGGCAGGCAGCAGGAGGTCCTGGTGCCAGGACACAGCCTCCAGGAAGGTACAGGCTTGGGGTCTGTGTGCCGAGTCTAGGGTGAGTTGGGGTGCAATTCTGCTGGGGGCTTGGGGCTGGGGAACCAGGAGGAGGGGCCAGGGGCTGTGTCACATTCATGTCTGTATTTGGCAGTCGGATAAGAGCCAGCTCAGGAAGGCTGGGCCCCTGGCCAGTTGCAAGGGAGGGCATCAGGGCCCTGGGGACACCCCTCCTCCAAGGCAGACTCTGGTATCCCCCTCCTCTTCCCCAGGCTGAGCTGCCTTTTTCTGTGAATGATTCTAACTTTGTTTTCTCATTCCCTGAGAGTTTGGGGTCCATGTTGTAAGGGTGGGGCTGACAGGTGCTCCTGGGGTGTCTGCAGCAGGAAGCTGAGAAGGGAGAGGGGGGAGGGCTGGCTGGACAGTGCTGCCTCACTGGCCCTGGACCGAGGTCAGGATGGGGCACGTCTGAGTGTCTGAGGTGCGTATTCCTCCATGCCAGGCCCAGCTCGCCTAAGAAACCAGTGTTTTGGTCCTAACACTCTGGGAGCCCTGTGATTGGTAGTTTGGGTCTGCACTCCATGCCAGGAACGTGGGCTTCCTGCTCCAGTAGCATTCTTGGTCTCCTCTAAAGCCTATAGGAACAGCCCCTCTATTGGCCGAGTCCTTCTCCCCAGGCCAGTCCCCACAACGTCCCATCCCAGAAGGATCAGCAGGGTCAGTGTTGGCAGGGTCAGCGGCAGAGGAAGTGCCTGGGCCAGGTCACACAGCACTGAGTGGAGCCCAGGAGGTGAGGTCAGGGCGGCGGGGGGGGGGGGGGCGCTGCAGCAGCTCCCTCGCCTCTGGGGGACTGCACAACCTTCCCACAGTTCTCTCTCCATCTCCTTCCTCCTTAACATCTTCTGTTTCTTCCAGGCGGATCCGTGTCCCCTTTCAGCAGCCCCATCACCTCTGATGAGGAATACTTGAGTCCCCCGGAGGAATTCCCAGAGCCCGGGGAGACCTGGCCCCGAACACCAGCCATGAAGCTCAGCCCCAGCCAGGATAACTGCTCTTCAGACTCTGCCTCCAGGGCACCTCCCACCTTCAAGGTCAGACTGCTGACGCGGATGCCCAGCCCCCCTAAGGTCATACCATTCCTTTGTGTGGCCCTTGTTCTGGGAGCCACATTTAAATTCCACACTTTAAGGTTAATTGGAACTGTGCCCCCATTAAACTGTTTTAGCCAGAGCCAGCTTCAGATTGGTTGTAGAAGAGGCCTCTGTCCCAGGTTCCCCAAGCCTTTGGGAGCCAGCATGACACTCCGTATGTCCTCACTGTCACCTTTGATACTTTGGGGTTCCATTGCAGGTCTCACTCATGGACCAGTCAGTAAGAGAAGGTCAAGATGTAATCATGAGCATCCGGGTACAGGGAGATCCCAAGCCTGTGGTCTCCTGGTGAGTAGTAGCCTTCTGCAACCCCCAACAGAGCCCCACCCCCAAGCTAGGCCTGAGAGCTAGCTTTGGTGGGAGGCAGTAGAGCCTTCGAGGACTTCCTTAGGGGACCCCCTCAACCAAGGTACAGCAGTGCCATTCCCACATGGCCCCTACCCTGACGTTCAGGCTTATCCAGGGCTTCCCTGCTGGGAAGGTGTTTGAGTGATGAATGGTCCCTATGTCTGCCCACGTGGAATGAATGGCCAGGAGTACTCCCGACTCTATAGAAGGCTACCCATTCCCACCCTGTCAGCCTATGCACCGTGACTTTTGAAGCCCAGTCTGAGCTCAGCCCTGAGGTGGGTTCAGTCATCCACAATGTGTGTCTGAGCTGCCTGAAGCCCAGAGTTAAATGTAGGTCCCAGTTGCTATGCCTTGCTCACCCCAGGTGCCTGAAACACCCATTACCCAGCACAGGTTTTCTTTCTTCTTTCCCTCCCTACTTCCCTCCCTCCCTTCCTCTCTCTCTCTCTCTCTCTCTCTCTGCCCCCCCCCACCCCTATCTCCATCTCTATCTCTCTGTGTGTTTCAAGGTAAGGTCTTTTTACTTTAGCCCAGGCTAACCTGAAACTCATTCTGTAGCCCCAGACTGGCCTTGAACTCACAGCAGTCCTCCTACCTCAGCCTCCCAAGTGCTAGGATTAAAGGCATACACCACCATCATCACGTTTTTTGTTTGTTTGTTTTAAACTGGCTTTGGTTCTGTTTTTCCATTCTAGTGGATTGTTTGGTTTCCACTGTGATTTTTTTTAAAACATCGTTAAACTCTTTAGTAGCCCTTTAGAGAAGTGGGAAGGCTATGTTTCTGTTACAAACAAATGGAAATAAGATGCAGGGACATTTAGCGCTATTACGAGGTTGACTAGCATCATGCTATTCCAGTGCAGTAGATTCTGAAGTGGGAGAGATCCAAGTGAGCGGAGCTGGTCTGGAAGTTCTTGGAGGAGGTGGGAGGGAAGAATCGGGATGAATACCTAGCCTTGGATCCCAGGGGACAGATTTGGGGAACCAGTGAGGCGGAGCGGCCTGCGTGATTCTGCAGCCCCCTTTTGCCACACACACAGGTAAAGATCTCTTGGGCTGAGTTCTTGACCCTCTAACAGGCTAAGAAATCGCCAGCCTGTGCGTCCAGACCAGCGGCGTTTTGCAGAGGAGGCCGAGGGGGGGCCTGTGTCGTCTGCGGATCCTGGCTGCCGAGCGAGGCGATGCTGGTTTCTATACCTGCAAGGCTGTCAACGAGTATGGCGCTCGGCAGTGCGAAGCCCGCCTGGAGGTCCGAGGTGAGAGGGCCACACTCTGACGAACCCCCTCCCTGTCCCTGGCCTCTACCCTCCTCATAGTTCACATACAGCCTTAGTCACAGGGTATCACATTTTAAAGATCAACGGAGGTGCCCTAGTCTGGCTGCTTATATTGTGGTTGGGTAAAGTGAGCCCGGAGCAAGGAAGCAACTTGCCTAAGCCAGTTAATTATTCCATTCCACACGGTTGACCTGCTCCATGCTCCTAATGTGACAGCCCCCCGATGTCAGCCAGAGACCCTGCTTCCTGCAGCCAGCCGTCCTCTTCCCACACTCTTCTAAGCCTTTGTCACCGTGCTCGGCCCAGCCTCCTCCCTCACCCAGTTCTTGCTGTCCTCTTGCCCCTGGCCCTCCATGGCCATTCCATTCCATTCCTGGGCAGAAGCTCTTGTGGTTGGGGTAGCGGTGGGGTGGCTGGACCCGTTCGGAGGGACCTTTAGTGTATCTTCATCGGGACACCAGGGGTACCAGAGACCCGAAGTGTGGAAGCCCTCAGAGTCAGGGACACGAGGCAGGCGTCTCTCTAGCTAGGCTGCCCTCCAGAGCCCGCCGGGTCTCAGCCCCTTCCCCCCCCCGGGCTGGCCTCCCCTGCCCTGTGGTGGCTCAGGACCAGGCACCCCTCCTCATCTCCTCACTCGGCCACTCCTGACCCCCACTGGGCTCAGTTCCTTCAAGCTTGGCAGAGGCCAGCTCTAGGACCTTCCCAACATACCCCAAGGCACCAGCTGGTCCTTCTGCCAGGCCTCACGTGCCTCACCCTCCCTGGTGCCTCTCGCTGCCGTGTTGCCACTTCTTAAGTCCAACGCTTTAGCCACTTAGCCATCCTGGTGCCCCCGTGGTTGCCACTTCTTCGGGCTCTCAACTCTTCAGCCCTCTCCCTGGCCTGCTTCTCCTCCAGGTCTGGCTCTGCCTTCGCTTCTTTGTGTTAACCCGTGTCTTGGCGCTTCTCTGTCTTGGGGATTCCTTGACATCCTGCAGGCTTTGGGGTGCTCCTGATGCCTGTGAATGCCTCTCCCCTGGTTGCCCAGGGTCTCTGCTTGCCAAGGAAGTGCAGGGATTCGCGCTAGCTGCTGGCCCTTCCACCCCAGGGCTGATCTCAGAGGGAGCTCAGAGGGACGGTGCTGCCTGCACGTGGAGAGAGGCAGCTCCATAGCCAGAGGGGCCCTAGCCAGGTCTGTGTGCCTGTGTGTGCGTGTGCGTGCGCGTGCGCTGCACTAACCTGCCGCTTGCTGACTGAGGTTTTTGTCTGTACACAGGCGAGTGAGCTCAGGGGGCCACCTGCGCTGCCCCCCGCTACCCTCAGAGCCGCGCCCCTGTCTCAGGCACCTCTCGGACCTCGCTGTGTTTCACTGCCTCCTGCCCAAAGACCCAGCCGGCCAGCCGGCCCGGACCTAGCCCAGCCTCCCCTCCCCAGCCCATGCAACGTCCTGGGGTAGCCCGCGGGCCCCTGTGGACCCTCCCTCCCCAAGCGGACATGGGGCTGTGCAAGCCAAGAGGGCCCCCTGATGGACTGAAGGCTGGGAAGGGGCAGCCATGAGGGGTGCCAAGCCCCCCCACCCTCTGCCAGTTTCCCCCGTAGAGAGCACCAAGCCAGTGCATGTGCTATGCTGCTATAGGCCACTGTCTGTCTATCCGTTTGTCTGTCTGTGTGTCTGTGACAGTCAAGGATGCCTCTGAGCTGGGGCAGGGGTGAGACAGAACGGGAGGACAGAGCATGGCGTCCAAAGGATGGAGGGGACCTAGAGGGGTAGAGGTTGTGGACAGGGGCTCACCGGGAGAGGGAAGGGCACTGACCATTCCAGAAATGGATTTCAAATGGCACAACACTTCTGTTCCACAAGAGACCAAAAGCCAGAGGCCCAGGGTTGAGCCCCGACCCTTAGCAGGCTTAGGGCCCAGTGGGGCTCCTCTCTTCACAGCCAGGCTGAGCACACTCTGGAAATGAGGGAGGTAGCTATGCTGGGTTCAAGAGTGGGGCCATAGTTGGGGTCGAGGTTTGGAAACACTATTTCTTAGCTTAAATAAAGTCCAGTTTGTACCCAGTTGGTGTGCTGTGTTTTCTTTTCCACCGCCGTTGCTGCCGCCACGTGGCCCCCTCAGGTCCCCTCTCTCAATTCCCTCTTGCCTCTCATGAGTTCTTCCTCCCAGGGCCAGCTTGGGTCGCCATCTCAAAGCCAGGTCTAGGGGCTCCTTGCTTTCCTGGCCCCGGGGTGGGTGGGCTTGCCCCATCTCCAGAGGAACCAAATGCATCTCTCTTTCTGTATCTGTCTGTCTCTCTGTACGTGCGTGCGTGTGTGTGTGTCTCCCTTGCCCTGTGCGTCTCTGCTCTGTGTGTACCCCCTGTGGCTGCCTCCCCCCCCCCAGCACACCCTGAAAGCCGGTCCCTGGCCGTGCTGGCCCCTCTGCAGGACGTGGACGTGGGGGCCGGGGAGATGGCGCTGTTTGAGTGCTTGGTGGCGGGTCCTGCTGACGTGGAGGTGGACTGGCTGTGCCGTGGCCGCCTGTTGCAGCCTGCACTGCTCAAATGCAAGATGCATTTCGATGGCCGAAAATGCAAGCTGCTGCTCACATCTGTGCACGAGGACGACAGCGGTGTCTACACCTGCAAACTGAGCACTGCCAAAGGTAACCAGGAATGCCTGTGCTGCCCACACTAGGGGGAGGAGACTGAAAGAGCTGTGGGCAGAAAAACATGCCCAGAAGATGGGACTACATACCTCCCGGTAGAGGTGCTGTGTGCGACTCCAGCCTCAAAAGAGTGGGCCCTTGGGGTGGTACCTGGCACACGGAAAGAGATGTTCCAGTGTTCGCTGTTCCCAACTGGAGCAGTTTCACTGGGGTGTAGCAAACAAGGCTGCACCTGGGCTCCGAGTCTTGTCCCGCAAGTTGCCAAGCACGCATCTTTGGGCGAGTCACTCCCCAGTGTGAGCTTCGGGGGGTTCATCTGTGAGGAGGGAATCGCGCTGACGCTTACAGTGCGCAGGGCTTGGCGGGCCTGGTGAGATAACCCATGCAGAGAGCAAACCGCAGAGCCTGGCGCAGGGCAGCACCTCGTGGACACCAGCTGTTTTATTACCAGTGACATTCTCTGCCCTGACCCTGTGCCCCTTGGAGAGCAGAGGTGATGGTACCTGCTTCCAGGTGATGGGTAGTGAGTGAGCAGGTGACATGAAGGTGGAGAGGCCTCCATGAGCGGGAAGAAGCAAACCGGGTCAGCGTAAGTGCTGGCACTTCCTCCCGAAGATTCTTTGCTCGCAGGAAGGGATGGGGTGGGGCTAGAAGGTTCTGGGTGTGGGTCAGGTCAGAAGCACATAGAGAAGGGTTCAGGCAGTGGGCTTCAGAGACAGGCTGTGTGTCGTCCTAAGTGCTTACAATGAGGTAAGGGGAAGGCTGGGCCAGGTCCCCAGCCTGCCTTGGCAGCCTGCTGCCCGTCCTTGCTGGCCCCCACCCCCCCCCAGTCTCCTGAGAAAGCCTGGTTTAAGGCCTCAGCCTCTATGCTTGGAGCCTTTGTGTGGGGGTGTGCTTGAGCCTCCTAAGGCTGGGCAGGACTGTGAGATGGGGTACTTGGGCCTCCATGGCCTTCTCTGCCCCAATGCTGTCCTCTTCTTCCCAGATGAGCTAACCTGCAGTGCCCGGCTGACCGTGCGGCCCTCATTGGCACCGCTGTTCACCCGGCTGCTGGAGGACGTGGAGGTGCTGGAGGGCCGAGCCGCCCGCCTGGACTGCAAGATCAGCGGCACCCCGCCTCCCTCCGTTACCTGGACTCATTTTGGTATGTGCCCCCCCCCGGCCCTGCATTGATGTTGGGAGAACCCTAAGGGTCCAGACCAGTATGGGTGTGCCTGGAGAGCCCCTGCAGTAGGGACTCTGCTTTCTGTCCCTCCTGTCCCCAGGCCGCCTGGTGGAGGAGAGCGAGAACTTGAGGCTGAGGCAGGACGGGGGTCTGCATTCGCTGCACATTGCCCACGTGGGTAGCGAGGACGAGGGGCTCTATGAAGTCAGTGCCACCAACACCCACGGCCAGGCCCACTGCTCTGCCCAGCTCTATGTGGAGGAGCCTCGGACAGCTGCCTCCGGCCCCAGGTACCACCTGCAACCCCACGTGCTGGCCACACTGCCTCTGAGGGGTCCCTGCCCTGTACTATGAGAGACCCAGCCCTGAACCTCTAGGCAGCTGTGTGGTTCTTACAGTTCAAAACTGGAGAAGATGCCGTCCATCCCTGAGGAGCCAGAGCACGGCGAGCTAGAGCGCCTGTCCATTCCTGACTTCCTGCGGCCACTGCAGGACCTGGAGGTGGGACTGGCTAAGGAGGCCATGCTGGAGTGCCAGGTGACCGGCCTGCCCTACCCGACCATCAGCTGGTTCCACAATGGCCACCGCATCCAAAGCAGTGATGACCGACGCATGACGCAGTGTATGTGACCGGGAAGGGACCCTTGGGAACTGTGCCCCTCCAGCAATCTCTTGGCTTTCAGATTCCTTCTTTCTCACTGCCCCTGACCCCCAGCTCCAGGGCCTTTCTTTTGTAGTCTTGTCAGAGATGGGGTGTCTGGGGAAGGGGAGCCCCCAGGAGCTCTGAGGTCAGAGTGTACCTCCTTGAGTCTATACAGTACCATCTGTTGTGTCAACCTAGAGTGGCTCTGTTAGCACTTACTGGCAGGCAGTACTATTTGTTGGATATAGAACCCACCTGTGCCTCAGTTTCCTTGTCTGTAATTGTGCTGTGATGAAAATTAGATCTCTCTCTCTCTCTCTCTCTCTCTGTGTGTGTGTGTGTGTGTGTGTGTGTGTGTGTGTAGAACTGACAGCAGGGCCTGGTGGTTAGCTAGTGGTCAGTAATTGTTAAAGCTTGCCACAGTGGTTGCCACCGCTCTTGAGCTGCCCATACGCTTGAGACATCTCAGTAGAAGGGCTGTCGTGGGCAGGGCCTGGCTGGGAAAGAAGGCCTGATCCAGGAGGATGGGCAGGTAGCAAAGGAGGGAAGAGGAGCCAGGGGAAGCATGGAGCAGCTTTACTTGGATTAATATCCTCTTAGCTTGGGTGTCTTCCTTAGGGAGCACTGTGTTCCATCCTGGAAGGAATCTGGATCTCACGTGCGGTCCTCCTGCTTCCCTTAAGCCATGCCCACACCGTCGCCTGTGCGGGCTGTCTTCTACAGCTGCACGTGCTCCCTTGGGGTTAGCGGGCCCCAAGTGCTAAAGGCCTCTTGCAGGCCTGTGAGGCAGGTGTTACTAGCCCTGTTTACAGATGGGGAAACCGAGGCTTAGAGTGGTACAGTGACTTGACTCATTACCATCTCCTAAAAGCTGCTCTCAGCCATGCATGTTCCATTCTCCCCACCCCACCCTCACCCCATCTCTAGTGCCTCCCCCACAGCCCTGACCCCTTGCGCCCCTCAGTAATCGAGACCGTTTAGCCACAGACCTCCCTGTGTCGCCATATGCTGGCTGGGTGTCTATCTCAGGATCTGAGTTGGTGTCTCCGCTTGTGCCTGTATCTGGGGTCACTGGCCGCCTCTGGCTTTTCTCCCCTTATCAATAGTGTCAGTAGAGATAAAGGAATGGGTGAGTATTATATACGGCGATAACTGCTAAAGGAAGGGAGAGGTGTCTGGGGACGCCTCTCATGTGAAGGAGGATGCTGCAGGCCTGCTCCTCTTCATGCCCTGCCGGCAACAGCCTCCTTGCCATTCATAGGGCAGAGGGTAATGAAAGAGGTTTGGGATGAAATGGAACCAAGTTCAAGCCATGGCTTCATCAGTTATTCAATGTATGACCTTGGATGAGTCAGTTAATGTCTCTGACCTCATTGATAAATGGGAATAATTTTGTAGAGTTGTTGAGAGGATTAGGGTAGGGAAAAGCACGTCAAGTGCCTGGCATATGTTGAGCACAGAGCAGACAACTCTTATTATAACTTATAATGTGACATTTATTTGGCACTTACTGAAAACAAAGCTATTGTATTCTTTGTGTGTGTGTGTGTGTGTGTGTGTGTGTGTGTGTGTGTGTGTGGTTTTTCAAGGTAGGGTCTCACTCTAGCCCAGGCTGACCTGGAATTCACTATGGAGTCTCAGAGTGGCCTCGAACTCACGGCAATCCTCCTACCTCTGCCTCCCGAGTGCTGGGATTAAAGGCGTGTACCACCATGCCTGGCTGCCATTGCATTCTTTTATTTTTTTTAGTGCGCAGGCAGGGGTGGGAGGGAGGACATTGATGTGCCAGGCCCTCCAGCTGCTGTAATTGAACTCCAGATGCATTTGCCATCTTGTGTGCATGTGCGACCTTGTGTGCTTGCGCCACATTGTGCATCTGGCTTATGTGGGATCTGAAGAGTTGAACATGGGTCCTCAGGCTTCACAGGCAAACACCTTAACCACTAAGCAATCTCCAGACCATTGCATTCTTGATAGAACAAGCAGATCTGGACAAAAGCAGCTTCGTCTTTATGAGCTAGATGGTTTGGATAGGAGCTGTCACTCCGAAGTGAGAAGGAAGACTTCTCAGAGCAGCAGGCTGCAGCCTAGCGATGTGCAGCAAAGGGGCTGGCGGCCCAGGGAAGGAGTCAGGGCCCAGGGAGCAGAGAGGCCAGGGCATGGCAGGGCGGGCTTCATAGGACGGCACACGCGTGAACTGTGTCTTAAAAGAGAAGGCAGGGGCTGAAGAGGTGGCTCAGTGGTTAAGGCAGTGCAAAGCCTAAGGACCCAGGCTCAATTCCCTAGTACCCACGTAAGCCAAATGCACAAGGTGGCACATGTGTCTGTAGTTCGTTTGCAGTGTTGCAGGCCCTGGCGTGCCCATTCTGTGAGTGTGTGTGTGTGTGTGTGTGTGTGTGTGATCTGCCTCTTGCTCTCTCTCTCTCTGAAAATAAAATAAAATAAATATTTTTTTAAAGAAGAGAAGGCAGAACCGGGCATGGTGGCGCACACCTTTAATCCCAGCACTCGGGAGGCAGAGGTAGGAGGATCACCATGAGTCCAAGGCCACATAGTGAATAATTACAAGTCAGCCTGGGTCAGAGCGAGACCCTACTTGAAAAAACAAAACAAAACAAAACAACAAAAAAAAAGGCAGGCTTATGTAAGAGAACATTCCCAAAGAGAGGAAGTTGGTGAGCAAAGACCTAGAGGCAGGGACCCATTGTTCTGTGAGAGTCAGCCCCACCAAGCCCACCCTGCCCTGGTTTCCTCAGGCTCCACTGGGTGTGGGAGCAGCAGTGGCCATAGAGATAGAAAACAGCAGATCTAGGAACAAAGGCTTGTCAGCACTTTGACAGGGAAGCTGCGACCCCCTTTGGGGTGGAGGCACACATGAGGAGGCAGTGCATAAAGACTGACAGAGGGGGGGCCCATGTGGGAGAAAGACTGGCCCTGAAGTACTGGAGGCAACAAGAGGGCCCGGGGCTGTGGCCAGGAGGGCAAGCTTCTTGTTGCCTGTCCTGCGAGACCCACTTGTCTCTTACCCACAGTGAGTGGCATGTATGGCCAGGCCCGGGCTGGCCTAGGCCACTCCACAGAGCACCGTCCTAAACCAACCCCATTTCACTGTCCCCCCCCCACCCCAGACAGGGATGTACATCGTCTGGTGTTTCCAGCTGTGGGCCCTCAGCATGCTGGTGTCTATAAGAGTGTCATCGCCAACAAGCTGGGCAAAGCTGCCTGTTACGCCCACCTCTATGTCACAGGTAAGGCTGGCAGCTGTGTCCACAGTATGGCTTCCAGTACCACCCAGGGGCTAGGCCATGGAGGGGCCACTCTGGGGAACCTCTGGTCTTACCTCTGTCCCTGTGGTTGAACCCCAACTCCAGCCCTCTGTCCGAGGCTTGGAGATCCTATAGAAATTGCTGGGTTCTAAAAGACCCCACCTGTTGCTTTCAGATGTGGTTCCAAGTCCCCCGGATGGTGCCCCGCAGGTGGTGGCTGTCACGGGGAAGATGGTCACTCTCTCGTGGAACCCCCCCAGAAGTCTGGACATGGCTATTGGTGGGTCAGGGCCACTCAGGTTTGAGGGTGGGGATGAGTTGTGGACTGGCAGGACCCGGACAGAAGCACCAAAGGGGACAGGCGTGGGGTTGCGGCCACGAGCCCCTCTGTTGTGTCTTCTCCAGACCCAGGCTCCTTGACATACACAGTGCAGCACCAGGTGCTGGGCTCAGACCAGTGGACAGCGCTGGTCACGGGCCTGCAAGAGCCTGAGTGGGCAGCCACGGGGCTGCGGAAGGGACTCCAGCACATCTTCCGGGTCCTCAGCACCAGTGGCAGGAGCAGCAGCAAGCCCTCGGCGCCCTCGGAGCCCGTGCAGCTGCTGGAGCGCGGTGAGCGGGGCGCTGGGTAGACAGGGACCGAAGGCCCGAGGAGCAGGCTCAGGGGCTGCTCAGGACAGGATAACTACGGCGGGAACAGTATTGCTGGGCAGCACCCCCCCCCCCCAGCCCATCAGAAGCAGCAGGGCTTTGAGGGCAAAGCGTACGCCTGGCTGGAGTCCTGGCCGTGCCCTCCAGAAGAGGCTGAATTCCTCAGAGCCTCATCTTGCCCACCTGTGGAAGTGCAGCTGTAGTGGTGACTGGGTGGAGGGATGGAGGAGCAGAGGGTGCCATGGCCCCAGTGTCAGCCCAGCGTGGGGCCTGTGCTCTCCTCCCCCCAGGCCCACCCTTGGAGGAGGCTCCTGTCGTACTGGACAAACCGGAAATTGTGTATGTGGTAGAGGGACAGCCCGCTCGAGTCACTGTCACCTTCAACCATGTGGAGGCCCAGGTTGTCTGGAGGAGGTAGGGACCCCGGCCCGCCACTGCTCACCCCGCTCCCCATCTGTGACAGCCCAGCCCGGGGCCCCACCTGGCAGAACCTGTTATGTGTCCCTTAGCTGCCGAGGAGCCCTCCTAGAGGCCCGGGCGGGTGTATACGAGCTGAGCCAGCCAGACGATGACCAGTATTGTCTTCGGATCTGTCGGGTGAGCCGCCGCGACCTGGGGTCCCTCAGCTGCACGGCTCGAAACCGTCACGGCACGCAGGCCTGCTCCGTAGTCCTGGAGCTGGCAGGTGGGTGACACCAGGCTCCTTCTTGTTCCTCTCTGAAGCACATTGCCGCTGCTGGGGGTCCAATCCCATGTCTTTCTTCCTAGGCTTACTTACCCGTCTAGTAATAGTACTAGCATTAGTAATACAACAATGATGGTCCCAATAAGATATTTATTGACAGGACGTGATGACGTGTATCTGCAATCCCAGTTCTCAACAGGCCCAGGCAGTAGGATCTCAGGTTCAAGATCAGCCTGGGCTAGTGAGACTCTGTCTCAAATGCAAAACAAAGCTGGGCGTGGTAGCACGCACCTTTAATCCCAGCTCTTGGGAGGCGGAGGTAGGAGGGTAGATGTGAGTTCGAGGCCATCCTGAGACTACATAGTGAATGCCAGGTCAGCCTGAGCTAGAGTGAGACCCTACCTCAAAAAAAAACAAACCAAGCAGGGCGTGGCGGCGCACGCCTTTAATCCCAGCACTCGGGAGGCTAGGTAGGAGGATCACCGTAAATTTGAGGCAACCCTGAGAATACAGAGTGAATTCCAGGTCAGCCTGGGCTAGAGTGAGACCCTACCTTGAAAAACAAAAAGACCACCACCACAACAACAACACCAAAAAAAAAAATCAACCTCCTGTCACAAAAGCTGGAGGCATAGCTCACTGGAAGAGTGCTTGCTTAGCATGCACAAGGCCTCAGCCTTGATCCCCAGCACTGTTAAAAAAAAAAAAAAAAAAAAGGTCAATATCTCATATGGGCCAGGATCAGTGTTAAGCACTCCACCTAGCTCACCTCATTTACTGTGTGCATCAACAGGATTAGTTGTCATCCCCATTTTACAGATGAGGAAACGAGTTTAAAGGGTGCTAAATAACCAGGCTCAAGGTCACATAAGCTGGGAAGTATAGGAGCCGGGTTTGAGTCTTCATGCAGGACTACAAAACTGTGGGTGCCCCTAGTGTGCATGCTAAATCCAGCAGGAAATAGGGTCACAACTAAAATTAGTATGGGAAAGAGAGATTGATTAAAAAGCAAATCTCCACAAGTGAATTGTACCCCTGCCTCCCCAGCTCTGTGGCTCATGGCCTTGTTGACAGAGCCTCCAAGCCTCCCAGCAAAGCACCTTTCTGTAATTTTCTCCTTCAAAGCCATACACTTTCAAGGCATAGCAGGCAGGAAGTAGCCATTGTTTTTGTATTCCTGTTTGTTAATTAACTCTAACATCTGTAACTGCCACTCTGAACTTCAGATCCACATGAGTTGAACATTATTACCTGCTGAGTGGATACAATTGTAGCCAAAAGCAAAGAAAGTGACATTTTAGTTAGCACAGGCGATCTATGAACAAATGGATATTTTCTAATGCTTTAAAAAAAAAAATCATTGAAGTCCACTCAAAACCTTTGGGTCCTATGACCTTCATAGATTGCCTCCGCCCGACCCCACAGCAGACAGGGAACCAAGTTCCTAAAGGGCAGGGGAGACATCTGTAAGATAAGTGAGCACAGCAGGTGTGAGGAGTTGGGGACTTCTCCCCCACTCCCCCATCGTAGGGTGGGGCCACACATCCACTGATCTTTGTTGCGGTTACCCACTCCCCAGCTGACACTCCCTACTTAGTCACTACCGTCGCCCCTGAACAGTGTCATCTGCTTCAGTGGTCGTCCTGTTTAGCTGTAGGAAACTATATCCCAGCCAGCCAGGCAGGGGCTGTTAACAGGGACCTCTTGTATCAGAGACACCCACACACCCCCCTCCCGCCCTGCTAAGCCCCGCCCATCAGCGAGACGGGGCAGGTGGAATGGCCTGCCCTCTTCCCTTCATGCGCCACATAGCAGCCTCTTTCCTTGCTCCGGGACAGCCTCCCCTGTTACCTGTCCGAAGCTAGGCAGCGCCGATGGCAGTGGTGGTTCAGACTTGTCCTTCCCTGCCCCTCCTAATTTCAGAGGGGTCTGATGACTCCCATTCCCCTTCTAAAGCCAAGACGCACAGATAGGCTTAGGTCAGGAGTCTTCACAAGGCGTAGTGTACAATGTGTTTAATTCCATCGTGAGCATTACAAGCTGTTTTGCAGGGAATAATGAAGCTACGTGATATGTGGAAGAACCAAGCCAAGAATTTGCTTCTAGACTGTCCATTTAATATTTGAGGGCTACTCATTGTGGTTCAGTTGTCATCTCCCCAAGAGTACAGTCTCCCCACCCCCAGACATTTAAATAAGTCCATAGATGGGCTGGGAAGATGGCTCAGCAGTTAAAGGTGCTTCCTTGCAAACCCTGCTGGTGGGCGTTCAATTCCCAAGCTACCCACATAAGCTGGACACAGAACAGTGCAAACATCCTCATGTTGGTGTGTCCATTCACAGTACACACACACACACACACACACACACACACACAGTACAAGCACAGATTCTGGGTTAGAGAGGTGGCTTAGTGGTTAATACACTTGCCTGCGAAGACTAAGGACCCAGGTTTGATTCCCCAGTACCCACATAAGCCGTATGCACGTGGTAGCATCAGTGTCTGGAGTTTGTTTGCAGTGGCTAGGGCCCCTGGCACACCCGTTCTCTCTATGTATATCTTTCTCTCCCTCTCCCTCTCTCTCTCAAATGAATAAAAATGAAATTAAACAGATTCATAGAGAGCAGTGTCCCTCAGAAACTTAATTCTAGGTCACAGCCCAGCCTCCTAGAGGAGCCAAGTACAGACCATCAGAAAGGTGGCCAGATAGGGAAAGGAGAAACCCACAGGGGGCGACACTGAGCCACATTGCACCCGCCCACGGGTTACTGCAATGGAAAGGCCTGGATAGCCAGTCCTGATTTTCCAAGAGACACAGAAAATCCAGATTTCTTTTGTGTGTAAAAATCTCCTCGTTTCAAAGCAAGCAAATGAATGCCAAGAGTCCAGCAAAGCAGCCTGCACCTGTGACATTGTTTCTGAAGCTTAGAGAGAACATCACGTTTGGATTTATAGGGAGGGAGGCCAGAAACTCTGGTGTCCTGATGGCCGGGGTTTAGAGGGCCAGAGCCTAGCATTCCTCCAAGCCAGCTGCTCATGGGGACAAAGGCTGACGTCGGGTGACACCTGGCTGCCTCTTGTCCCTGTGCCTTGCAGAGGCTCCTCGGTTCGAGTCCATCATGGAGGATGTGGAGGTGGGGGCCGGGGAAACGGCTCGGTTTGCTGTGGTGGTTGAGGGGAAACCGCTGCCGGACATCATGTGGTACAAGGTCAGAAGGCACACGGATCCAGGCACGGAGTCTGCCCGCTGGCTAGGAGCCTGGGGTGGGGGCGAGGACAGGGGTTCCTGGGATACCTTAGGAGGGAAGGGCTTGTGCAGAGGCACCTTACGAGAAGGAAGTGAGACCAAGGGGACTAGTTAGTTGAAGGGTTTAGAGCTATTTGCGGGAACTAAAGAAGCTGATCCTGGCCCTAGGGTGGGAGGCCCCGCTGCCCTGGGTAGAGACAGGAGGGATAGGGTCTGGTAGGCAGCTTCCTGGCGCCCAAGTTCAGATGAAACTGGCTGTCTGGCATGGAGGGGAAGCTGGGCCTCAGGCGGCAGTGACAGCAAACCTGAACTGGATGTGACACCCATCGTGCAGGACGAGGTGCTGCTGACCGAGAGCAGCCATGTGAGCTTCGTGTACGAGGAGAATGAGTGCTCTCTGGTGGTGCTCAGCACGGGGGCCCAAGACGGAGGTGTCTATACCTGCATAGCGCGGAACCTGGCCGGCGAAGTCTCCTGCAAGGCAGAGCTGGCTGTGCTTTCAGGTGGGCTGGTGTTCCCAGGGAGAAGGGCCCTGTGGCACCCCAGGAGTGTACTGTGAGCCTCAGCCTAGCCTTCAGTCCTGACTATGGGGGGGGGGGAGGATCCCAGCATTCTAGCTCCTCTTTTGTCTCCTGCATCCGTCCTGCCCGTCCCAGTCTCTGCCCTCACCCCTGCCTTATCATCTCCACCTAATAACACGGGGACATCTGTCTGCTTCACAGCTCAGACAGCCATGGAGGTAGAAGGAGTTGGAGAGGACGAGGAACATCGAGGCAGGAGACTCAGCGACTTTTATGACATCCACCAGGAGATTGGCAGGTACGGGCCAAAGAGAAGCCCAGAGAGGCTGCTGGGTGTGAAGGCCAGGACAGACCCAGGGCCAGGGCTGCTGTGATAGCTGCATCCTGTCACCCACCCTCTCTGTGTCATCTAGGGGCGCCTTCTCCTACCTGCGCCGTGTAGTGGAGCGGAGCTCTGGTCTAGAGTTCGCGGCCAAGTTCATTCCCAGCCAGGCCAAGCCCAAAGCATCAGCGAGACGCGAAGCCCGGCTGCTGGCCAGGCTTCAACATGACTGTGTCCTCTACTTCCACGAGGCCTTTGAGAGGCGTCGGGGGCTGGTCATTGTCACTGAGCTGTATCCTGGTGCAGGCTGGGGACGAGTAACTGTCCCTGTTAGCAGCCAACTGGGAGCATGCTTTACCCTTTTCAAAATGGGCATGTTGGGGCTGGGGATGTAGCTCAGTTGGCAGAGTGCTTGCCTAGCATAGATGAAACCCTGAGTGTGCTGGAATATTCCCGTAATCCTATGGGAGTGGGTGGAGGAAAGACCACACTCAACTATGTAGCCATTGAAGTTGGAAGGGATGAGTCTGGGGACTTCTGCGAATACCATTTTTTTTTCCTAGCCCAAATTCTCAAACACTTAATGTCGTCCTGGTAGTGTTGCATGGATGCTACACTTAGTAACTTACTCATTTCTCACATATACTTGTAGAAGTTCATTATCCCCATTTCCTAGCTGATGAAACAGGTATGAAAAGGTTAAATAGCCCACAGCTATCAAATGGCACATACTGTTTTATCACAAGGTACAGTAGGGTATACCCACACATTCGGTGGGACCCCATTTCAGATGAGCACTGATACCCTTGCATGAAAGCTGTGGCTCAACAAAGGCATCACCAGCTGAGGATGCTGGACCCTTGCCTTGGCTTTCCAGAAGTGGGGGGACCTTGGCCTGCACACTAGTATCCCAGTTGTGCTGTTCAAATTCAAACCTCAGCAAAATGACAAATTCTTCCATGCCATGGCCCTCCGGAGGTCATTCTCAAGTAGAAACAGGAGGTTCTCTCCACAGTCAAGAAGACTCTGCGGGAAACTGAGCCCCGTACATGCTTCACAGAGTGGGCAAGGAAGGGACTGTCTTCCTCCATTTCAACCTTGAGGAAACTCAGGCTCAGAGTGGGTGAGGGACTTGCCTGAGAGTTCAAGTAGAGTTGTCCTATCCGTGTAGCCTGACACCAGGAAAGAGAGGTACGGTGTCTGACTGGCGCCAGGTGTGCCTTGAAGGGAAGGAGGGCCCCGGGCTGAGCCGAGGCTGCACTGAGCTCCAAGGCTGAGCTGGGCAGTCGGCACCTGTCAGTGTTCTCCTTGACCCGGGACACAGCTGCACAGAAGAGCTGTTGGAGCGCATGGCCAGGAAGCCCACCGTGTGTGAGTCTGAGGTGAGGGCAGCGGGTGGCAGGGGTTCAGGTTGCGCACGAGCTTTCACCCCCCTGAGCTCTGAGAGCGACGGGTGTGTCTTATGAATGCCCCCTGTGCCCACAAGGAAGCCATGGGCGGTGGTGGAGAGCACGGTTATGCAGGTAGAGACCAGACCACCATCCATCTGGGACTTGTAACTGTCCTCTCTAAACAGCTGCAGATCCACCTCAGACCCCAGCTCTGTTGCTTTCCAGCCTTCCTCGCAGACACATTCCCCAAACACTTCTCCATAGTCCTAAAAAGCTTGTCTAGACCCTGTTGATGCCAGCGCATGACTGTATGTGGTGTGCACTGGCAAAGCTCTACTGATTATAATGCAACCGACTCTACCTATAATAACTGCACTGTGCCTAACCGGTGCAGCTTTATATAGCAAGCCCTGGGTCATAGCCCCCAAGCCTGCATTTCAGCTTCCTCCACGAGCCATCTGAAGGCTACTTGCCCAGGTATTGCCTGACCTCCTGCTACACCCCTGGTGGTGATCAAGCATGGCACCACCCCCAACTTCCACAGACTTGGGATCCCCTGTTTCCACAGATCCGGGCCTATATGCGGCAGGTGCTAGAGGGAATATGCTACCTGCACCAGAGCCACGTGCTGCACCTTGATGTCAAGGTGAGGCCGGGTGTGGAGAGCAGGCAGTGGGTGGGGCCAGCAGGAGACTCCTTCCTGGCGCTGCTCCCACACCTGGCTGGTATCTTGTAGCCCGAGAACTTGCTGGTGTGGGACGGCGCACAAGGTGAAGAGCAGGTGCGCATCTGTGACTTCGGGAACGCCCAAGAGATGACTCCGGGGGAGCCCCAGTACTGCCAATATGGCACACCGGAATTTGTGGCACCCGAGATTGTCAACCAGAGCCCTGTGTCTGGAGTCACTGACATCTGGTAACGCTGGCATGCTGGGCTGGGCTGGGGATTTTCTCAGTGGCTGCAGAGGAGCTTTGGGAAACCAGCCTTCCTTCTCTGACAGCTGCCTGGTGGCATTGCTCCCAGGGTCTCTTGCCCGCATCGTCCCCATCCTTCACTCCTCCGGGCTCACTCAGTCACACAGGGCCTCCTCCTTGCAGTCCTCAGCTCTTGGCTCCCCCAGTGAAATAGGTGTGGTCCCTCCCATTGATCCCCAGACTTCTCTGCACTTTCTGGGCCAGCCCTGCCATTACCCTGACTTTGGGTTGCGGGTCTTCCCTGAAGGAGGTTCTCCTGTACAGTGTTCCCAGGGAGGAGCTGTCTCTTTCAGAGTGGCACTGGAGGGAGCTGCTCACTTCCGTCAAGAGGTGGGCTGGCTTCTCACCCATACCTATGCTCTCCCCACAGGCCCGTGGGTGTTGTTGCCTTCCTCTGGTAAGGACCCCTCTGCACTCTCCTAGCTGTTGGCTGGGTGGCCCACCCCTAACATCTGAAGGGCCTGCCGCCCACCCCCTCCTCTGTCACACCCCCTGCTCCTTCCTCACTCAAGGGCTTCATAAGCATGAGCATGAACGCCAGTCAGCATGCCTCAGTTCTGTCCTCCATCACACCACTCCCTAAGAGGTGGGTACACTGGACCAACAGAGGCCAATGTAGACTTGGTGCCATTTTAACGGGCAACTTCCTAGTCCTGAGTGTCCAGGGCATAGACTAGAAGGAGGGGCACATCTCCTCTCAGAGTGGCCACACTGGAGGAGGGGTAGAACAGGTCCTCTAAGGCATGGGTAATCAGATCCCAAGACAGGACTGCCTCCCTGTTCACATGGGGGGGCTGAGGTAGGGATAGGAAGCCGAAAGCTCTGGCTTGCTATCTAGATTGGCACAGCCTCTGGTGTGCCCACAACCTGGGGCCTCCACTTGTCTCTGGTCCTCTGTGCCCCTCTCCCCCCACCCCAACACACATTACCCTTCACTTTGGCCTCAGCCGCAGGCCCTTTCCCACCTCTCACCACAGCGCTCTCCACCTTTCCAGTCTGACAGGCATCTCCCCATTTGTTGGGGAGAATGATCGGACAACATTGATGAACATCCGAAATTACAACGTGGCCTTTGATGAGACCACATTCCTGAGTCTGAGCAGGGAGGCCCGGGGCTTCCTCATCAAAGTGCTGGTGCAGGACCGACTGTGAGTAGCAGACCCTCCCCCAACTTCAAAGACCCTTCTAGCCACCTTGCCTACTCCCACCAAACCTCTACCCTTAGATATACAAATTCCCGGCTCTTAAAAGGCCTCATTTTCTCAAACATCCATGATGAATGAATGAATGATAAACTCCTGCTCAATTCTCATTTCTTTATAGGAGACCTACTGCAGAGGAGACCTTAGAACATCCTTGGTTCAAAGTAAGTCTAGTCCTGCCAAGTGTGGTACAGAGGTAGAGGGAGAATGTTACTAACAGCCCCATTTATTAAGCATCTACTATATGTAACAACTATGATATGCATTGTGTATATATAATATATATATATATACATATATACATTCATATATATATATGTATATATATATATATATTCCATTAGCCTCACAATAGATCTGCAGAGGAAAGTATTTTTAATATTTTATTTATTTATTAGAGAGACAGAGAGACAGAATGGGCACATCAGAGTCTCCAGGCACTGTAAATGAACTTCAAATGCATATGCCACCTTGTGCATCTGGCTTACGTGGGTCCTGGGGAAGCAAACCTGGGTCCTTAGGCTTTACAGGCAAGTGCCTTAACCGCTAAGCCATCGCTCCAGCCCGGGAAGTATTATTACTGCCATTTTGTTGGCAAGGAAACTGAAGCTCAAATCAGTAATCGAGTGAGATATCATGTACCCCGAGCATAGGCCTGGACCCCTCCCCTATCCTGTGGTCCTCTTGAAGATTCTCTCTGGCACAAAAGATCAGCCTCAGCTGGGCGTGGTGGCGCACGCCTTTAATTCCAGCACTCGGGAGGCAGAGGTAGGAGGACCGCCGTGTGTTTGAGGCCACCCTGAGACTCCATAGTGAATTCCAGGTCAGCCTGGGCCAGAGTGAGACCCTACCTCGAAAAACAAAAAAACGAAAGATCAGCCTTGGTCTTCCTTGCGCCCCTTCTGTAAGGGCCTACCTCTGTCTTGCACTGGTCCCACACTGTGGTGTCTGGGTACCCTGGCAGGCTCACTCTCATATGAGTTCCATGTGGACAAGGCTTTTATTCATTTCAAATGCCAGTATCCTGGGGTACAATGCTAAGCACTGGGTGGGGGAGGGAGTAGCAAATGAACCCATTAAGGGTGCCTGAGTAAACTTGCCATTAGATGGGGTTGTAACTCTGGCAAACCACCTGCCTAGCACGTTCAAGGCCCTGAGTTTGATCCCCAGCTCGCAGCAAGACAAAAGCACACACTTGCCATTGACCGATGTGCTGGGTCATCTGAAGACTGAAGCTAGTCAGCTAGCAGCCCTTGAAGTAAAAGCCTCCTCCCTCAGACTAGAAACAAGCTCCAGGAGAGAGTGCCTGGGTGGGTGCTGTCGGCAGTCCGCCTTGGACTGGACCACTGCCGCTGCGAATGTCTGGGGTGGTGGCCTTACATGGAGGCAGAGAGCTGCTGGCCACGTGGGAGCGCAGGCCTCCAGGGTGCCTTGTGCCCTGGTGATGCTTAGAGGCACCTGTTTTCTCCCTCTTCCCCTGGGCTCGGGCTGGAGGAGCTGTCCTGTCCCAATCAGTATTTGCGTCACTGACCACCCTGGACTTTGTCTTTCAGGGCTCTGGGGTGACAGAGAGCTGTCCCTCAAGCCCTCTTTCCTGGGTTTACAGACACAAGCAAAGGGCGCAGAGGTGAGCACTGATCACCTGAAGCTCTTCCTTTCCCGGCGGAGGTGGCAGGTAAGTTTGCCTGCGCCCTGCCTCTGCCCTTTCCACCCTCGAATTCGCTCTCATTCAGCCTTTTTTAAAAATTCTTTTTATTTTCATGGTGTCCCTCACTTCCAGCACCAGGATGATGAGCTTGTTTTTTTTATTATCTCAATTCCTGGCTCCCTTCCTACCTCCTCCAGGGCTGAGGTGGGCGTGGGCTAACTAGGCCTTCCTGACCCCTCTGGTCTGACTGTAGTACCCTATTTCCAGCGCTCCCAGATCAGCTACAAGTGCCACCTGGTGTTGCGCCCCATTCCCGAGTTGCTGCGGGCACCCCCAGAGCGGGTGTGGGTGGCCATACCCAGAAGATCACCCCCTAGTGGGGAGCTCTCGTCTTCCTCGGACTCGGAAGAAGAGGAGCTGGAGGAGCTGCCCTCGGTGCCCCGCCCCCTGCAGCCCGAGTTCTCTGGCTCCAGGGTGTCTCTCACCGACATTCCCACTGAGGACGAGGCCCTAGGGTCCCCCGAGGCTGGGGCTGCCACCCCTATGGACTGGCAAGAACAGGGAAGGGCTCCCTCTCAAGACCAGGAAGCCCCCAGCCCCGAGGCCCTCCCCTCTCCAGGCCCGGAGTCCCCAGCTGGACCCAGTCCCAGGCGGGGAGAGCTCCGCAGGGGTAGCTCGGCTGAGAGTGCCCTACCCCGGGCCGGGCCGCGGGAGCCGGGCCGGGGCCTGCACAAGGCGGCGTCGGTGGAGTTGCCGCAGCGCAGGAGCCCCAGCCCGGGAGCCACGCGCCTGGCCCGGGGAGGCCTGGGCGAGGGAGAGTACGCCCAGAGGCTGCAGGCCCTGCGCCAGCGGCTGCTGCGGGGAGGCCCCGAGGATGGCAAGGTCAGCGGCCTCAGGGGTCCCCTGCTGGAGAGCTTGGGGGGACGCGCGCGGGACCCCCGGATGGCGCGGGCTGCCTCCAGCGAGGCGGCGCCCCACCACCAGCCCCCTCCCGAGGCGCGTGGCTTGCAAAAGAGCAGCAGCTTCTCCCAGGGTGAGGCGGAGCCTCGGGGTCGCCACCGCCGCGCCGGGGCACCCCTCGAAATTCCGGTAGCCAAGCTTGGGGCTCGCAGATTACAGGAATCTCCCTCCCTGTCTGCCCTCAGCGAAGCCCAGCCAGCCAGCCCTGCGCGGCCCAGCGCCCCCAAACCCAGTATCCCCAAGACCCCAGAACCTTCAGCCGCCAAACCCAGTGAACCTCCCCAGCCCTTAGCACCCCAGTCGTTAGCACCCCAGTCGTTAGCACCACAGCCTGTTCCAGAGAAGACCCCAGAGCCCACCACAAAGCCAGTCCGAGCCTCCAAGCCCGCTCTGGCCCTGCAAACCCCCGGGCTGCCCCTCACGCCCTATGCCCAGATCATGCAGTCGCTCCAGCTGTCGGTCCCCGGCCAGTCCCCGCAGGGTTCCCCGGGGCCTCCTTCAGAGCCCAAACCCCACCCGGCGGTGTTCGCCAGGGTGGCCTCCCCAACCCCTGGAGCCCCCGAGAAGCGCGTGCCTTCTTCAGCCCGGGCTCCCCCAGTGCTAGCCGAGAAAGCGCGGGTCCCCACGGTGCCCCCGAGGCCGGGCAGCAGCCTGGGCAGCAGCATCGAGAACCTGGAGTCCGAGGCCGTGTTCGAGGCCAAGTTCAAGCGCAGCCGTGAGTCGCCCCTGTCTCGGGGTCTGCGGCTGCTGAGCCGCTCGCGCTCGGAGGAGCGCGGTCCCTTCCGCGGGGCCCAGGACGACGACGGCATCTACCGGCCCAGCCCGGCGGGAACCCCGCTGGAGCTGGTGCGACGGGCCGAGCGCTCGCGCTCGGTGCAGGACCTCCGGACCGTCGGGGAGCCCGGCTTCGTCCGCCGCCTGTCGCTGTCGCTGTCGCAGAGGTTACGGAGGACCCCGCCGGCGCAGCGCCACGGGGCCTGGGAGGCTCGGGGCGCCGACGGCGAGAGCTCGGAGGGCGGGAGCTCGGCGCGCGGCTCGCCGGTGCTGGCGGTGCGCAGGAGGCTCAGCTCCACGCTCGAGCGCCTGTCGAGCCGTCTGCAGCGCAGCGGCAGCAGCGAGGACTCCGGCGGCGGCTCGGGCCGCAGCACACCGCTCTTCGGCAAGCTGCGCAGGGCCACGTCCGAAGGCGAGAGCCTGCGGCGCCTCGGCGTTCCGCACAACCAGCTGGCCTCGCAGGCCGGCGCCGCCACTCCTTCGGCCGAGTCTCTGGGCTCGAGGCCAGCGGCACTTCGGGTTCCTCGGGTGAGGAGGAGGGGCTGGGCTAGAATAGATGGTGGAATGGGGAGGGGGCGACCAGGGCGGGACCCCGGAGACCACCCCCCTAGGGCTGCACTGGTGGCACTGGAGGGGTTAGAGGCCCAGGGGCAGGGGCTGGAAAGAGAACAGGGAGAATAAGGGAAAGGAGGCGTTTTTTCCTGCTCTGGATGGAGGACTGACTGTACCGAGGTGGTACACGCTGCTTGGCTGTGGCTGGGCAAGCGCTCACGGGCCTGGGTCTCAACAGCTCCAGGGGGAAAGCCGAAGCCGGCGTCGCTGGGGCTTCTCCAGACTGCGGAAGGACAAGGGCTCATCCCAGCCAAACCTCTCTGCCAGTGTCCAAGAGGATTTGGGTCACCAGTACGTGCCCAGTGAGTCAGGTAAGAGAGGCCTCCTGAGTGCCTCAGCTTGCAGTCCTAGCTGGGTGAGAAACTGGCTACCTTGACGAGCCTGGGCATCCATGCAAGGAGCCTGGGGTCGGGAAGACAGTGTCATAATGACGGCAGCAGCTGCCGTTTAGTTAGCAGAGCATGTCACAAATGCTGTCTCATTCAGTGCTGCAGCTCTCCTTAGAATGTGGTCATCGTCAGGGCTGGAGGGATGGCTTAGCGGTTAAGGCATTTGCCTGCAAAGCCAAAGGACCCAGGTTTGATTCCCCAGGACCCACGTTAGCCAGATGCACAAGGGGGCGCACGTGTCTGGAGTTCATTTGCAGTGGCTGGAGGCCTGGCGTGCTCATTCTCTCCCTCCCTCTCTCTCTCTCTGTCAAACAAATAAATAAATAAAAATAAAATATTAAGAATGTGGTCATCGTCACAGTTTGCAGGTGAGGACACAGGATTAGCAATGTGATGCTAAATAACGTGTCCAAGTCACAGAGTTAGTAAAGAGAGCAGTCAAAGTTGGGCTGCCTGTGACCTCTGCAGCCAGGATTTAGAAGTGGCTCCAGGTCACTCTGTTTAGGCCTTTCTTTGGCCTTGGGCCTCTCAAAAGACCCTCGACAGTTTCTGTCCCTGGGTGTATTTGTCTCCTTAGTCACATTGTTGTGACTAAATACCTGACAAGAAACAGCTTAAGGGAGGAAGCATTTATTTCGGCTTACAGTTGAAGGTTACAGTCATGGCAGGAGGAATGTAAGGCAGCTGGTCACATTCAGCCCAAAGTGAGGAAGCAGAGAGCGATGGGTGCTGGTGCTCAGCCAGCTCTCTCCTTTTAAAAAACAGTATTTATTTATTGGAGAGAGAGAGAGAGAGAGAGAGAGAGAGAGAATGGGTGTGCCAGGGCCTCCAGCCACTACAAATGAACTCCAGACGCATGCACCACCTTGTGCATCTGGCTTACATGGGTCCTGGGGAATTGAACCTGGGTCCTTAGGCTTTGCAGGCAAGATCCTTAACTGCTAAGCCATTTCTCCAGCTCCAGCTCTCTCCTTTTTATACAGCTCAGGACCCCAGCCCAGTTAAGGTTTCCACCTCAATTAACCTAATCTAAAATTTCTCTCACAGACATGCCCAGAAATTTATTTCCATGACAATTCTAAATGCTATCTATTGACAACCAGAGATTAATCATCCCACTGGGCCCAGTTTTTTTTTTTTAATTATTTAGTTTCTTTATGAGAGAGACAGAATTGATGTGCCTGGGCCTCTGGCCACTGCAGTCGAACTCCAGATGTGTGTGCCATTTTGTGTGCATGTGTCACTTTGTGCATCTGGCTTACATGGGTTCTGGGGAGCTAAACCTGGGTCCTTAGGTTTTGCAGGCAAGCACCTTTACCACTAAGACATCTCTCCAGCTCTGGGCCCAGTTACTTCTTTTCTTTTACTAACAACTTCCAAAACTATAAATAATAAACCGTGGTAATTCCCTCCCTCCCCCATTTTCCCCTTTGCAACTCCACTCTCCATCATGTCCCTTCCCCCTCTCAATCAGTCTCTCTTTTATTTTGATGTCATCATCTTTTCCTCCTGTTATGATGGTCTTATGTAGGTAGTGTCAGGCACTGTGAGGTCATGGATATCCAGGCCATTTTGTGTCTGGAGGAGCACATTGTAAGGAGTCCTACCCTTCCTTTGGCTCTTACATTCTTTCCGCCACCTCTTCCACAATGGACCCTGAGCCTTGGAAGTTGTGATAGAGATGTTCAGTGCTGAGCACTCCTCTGTCACTTCTTCTCAACACTATGGTGTCTTCTGAGTCATCCCAAGGTCACTGCCATCTGAAAAGAGAAGCTTCTCTAACCAAAAGTGAGAATAGGATTAATATAAGGGTATGAACATTAAGAGAAGTGCTTACCAGGCAGTTTGGTGAGCATAGTATATACATTTAGCCAGACACCAGCAGACATTACACTCCTAGGGCTCATGACTTCCCCTGACAAAGGGTTTTAGTATCAGGCATGTATTCCCTCCCGTGGAGTGGGCCTCCAGTCCAATTAGAGAGTGGTTGGTTTCTCCCATAACAGACATGCCCCTATTGCACCCATTTGCTCATTTGGCCTGGCTGGTCAAATTTAAGGCTTGCAGTGTCCACTGCTGTTTATCTCCACTGGTGATTTCTCTCTCTCCTTTGGAACTGCATGTAGTGTAACCTTTTTCCAGCTTTCTGTCTGCTGGTCTGCATGGAGGTTTTCAGCTTAGCTCCAGCAGGATTTCTCAGTGACTTTGCAGCCCAAGTATGTGGAGTTTTCAGCAATAGGGTCTTACCATCTATTCCTGGTGGGAAACCAAGAGCCTTGGCAATAACCTGTAATATTTTTTTTTGGGGGGGGGGTGCATCAGGGACCTCCCTGGCCAACAACTCAGTGGAAGGTATCCCATCCCTGGCACTGAAAATTTTCTAGTAATAATCTATGGCTTCTGGGTGTGCCACTGTCCAAAAAAAGTAGGTTTTCATATGATTTATTCATACCCTCTTAGATTTTGATTATCCCTCCCCTCACCTTTTCTTTACTCAATCTCTTCCCCTGACCTCACTTAGGCCTTTCCACCCCCATTAATCTGTTCTTCTACTTACATATATACAATACCATCCTCTTAGGTACCCCCCCTTCCTCCCTCCCTTTCTGGCTTACTGGCCTCTGCTTCTGAATTTTATTCTGGGCCCAGTTGAGAAGCAGCTCCGGATCACACTTCCCTGCCCCCAGAGCCCCCTTCAGGTGTGTCTGCTTGAGTGTGCACTCAAAGACACACTTTGCCTCCTGAGCTGGACTGCGTCCCCACTTCTCCGTTTCTCTACAACTTTGAACACTGGCTGCCCCTCCCTATCCTCCCTGCATCTTCAGGGAACACCAGCCTTCGGGGTTTTTGCTGGGGAGAGGGCCTGCCTTATACCCATGTCTGTTTCTTGCCCAGACATCTTGGGGCTGCAGAGAGTGTGAGGGTTCTCTCTCTAGGGTCACCCCACCTAGAGAGGCAGTGTTACTAAGGAGGCCAGGTTTCCAGGCCAGCAACCAGTCACCACGCAAGGCTCTGTACAGGATCTTTATAAAGCCAACTCCACCTTGGCCCCAGGTCCTGGTTAAACTGCTCAGAATGGGTCTACCCTTGTCTCAGCTGGGCTTGAGGGAATTGTATCCAGCCTTGGCCAAGGCTGGGTGAAGGAGAGGGAGGCCAGCTGGTGAGAGGAAAGGGGGAAAGGAGGAGGAAGGAGGAAGGGAAGACTGGGGACAGATGATCCCTTCCCACCTGAGACCTTTTGCTCAGCTCCATTTTGCTGATGCAGCTGATTCTCTGCCGAGCATTGTCCCCTGACCTCATCATCTCCCCAAAGGACGAAGCCTGTGTCCACTTTACCAACTCGGGCTGCTCCTGGAGGAATGGCCGTAGTGCTGACAGAGCTGAACCATGGTCATCTTTCACCTCTCCTGCCCTGCCTCCCCACACCCCCCCAACTGCATTCAGCCAGTGCCCTCACCTGAAGGCAGCCACTGAGGAGACCATTCACAGCATGCTGGAGCATCCCAGTGGGATTCCTCCCTGGGAAACAATAGGGTGCAATGGGAAAAGAGCACATGGAGTCCTTACCATGCGTTCCTGCCCTTTATTTTTCCCATGCAGCTCACCCCCACTCCCATGCTCTCCTGACTCTTCAGGGCAGCATATGAGTCCCCAGGGGTCTTCTGCTCTCTAGGCCCAGGTAAAAAGTAAATCACCCCCACTCCTAAGACCTGAACCAGATTCAAATTGTTTTTTTTTTTTTTAAATTATTTGAAAGAGAGAGAGAAAGAGAGGCAGATAGAGAGAGAATGGGTACACCAGGGCCTCCAGTCACTGCAAACGAACTCCAGACGCCACCTTGAGCATCTGGGTCCTGGGAAGTTGAACCTGGGTCATCTGGCTTTGCAGGCAAGCATCTTAACTGCTAAGCCATCTCTCCAGCCTCCAGATTCAAATTTTTCTGAAAGAACATTCCAGAGAATCACAAACTCAAATCTTCAGGTCACTGAGGAATCTCTAGCCCAGGGGGCCACTAGCACAGATCCTGATCCCAGCTGAGCCTTGAGCAAGGTCACTAGCAGCAGCCAGTGGGTGAGGCAGCTTTTCTGCTTACCTGAAACAGCCTCTTTTTCTAGGTTCAGCCCCTGGCTTCACTATGGAGTATATTAAGAAGATAATAGGGCTGGAGAGATGGCTTAGCGGTTAAGCACTTGCCTGGGAAGCCTAAGGACCCCGGTTCGAGGCTCGATTCCCCAGGACCCACGTTAGCCAGATGCACAAGGGGGCGCACGCGTCTGGAGTTCGTTTGCAGTGGCTAGAAGCCCTGGTGCGCCCATTCTCTCTGTCTACCTGCCTATTTCTGTATATCTCTCTCTCTCTCAAATAAACAAATAAAAATAAAATATTTTTAAAAAGAAGATAATAATAATGACCACAATAAGACCTAATGTTTGGGAGTACCTCCCTCATGCCAGACAGGTGTTAGCATCTCACGGCCTCGTCTCTTTCCACAGCAAACCTTGAGCTTGGTCTGACTCTTTCCCTCAATTTACAGTTTAGAAATGGAGTTCCTATGAGGGCACATGATTAGCCATGGTCATGTAGCTGTTGTCACTTGCCTTTTCAAAAGTTCTCCTCTTTTAGTCACCTGCAGGAATACGTAGAAGGCAGAATATCTACAAGCCTTTCCCAGACCCCAGGTAGGCAGAGGGGCAGGGAGGTTGGCACCCTTCCAGGGGCTGCCCATAGAGTATGCTGGCTTCAGATCTCTTAAGAGTGCATATTCTGTTTTAATATTTTATTTATTTATTTGAGAGAGAGGGGGAGGGAGAATGGGCACACTAGAGCCTCTAGCCACTGCAACCGAACTGCAGATGTATGCACCACTTTCTGTCTTACATGGGTACTGGGGAATCAAACCTGAGTCCTTAGGCTTTGCAGGCAAGCACCTTAATGGCTAAGCCACCTCTCCAGCCTGATGCACATTCTTTTTTTAAAAAAAGTTTTATTATTTATTTATTTATTTGAGAAAGAGAGAATGGGCATACCAGGGTCTTCAGCTTCTGCAAATGAACTCCAGACACATGTGTCACCTTGGGTATCTGGCTTACGTGGGTTCTAGGGAATCTAACCTGGGTCTTTTGGCTTCACAGATAAGCACCTTAGCTGCTAAGCCGTCTCTCCAGCACCCCCCTTTTTTTCAGCTATTTACTTGCAAGAGAGAGTGAGACAAACTCAAAGGATGGGCATGCCAGGACCTCTTACCACTGCAAATACATGTACCATTTTGTGCATCTGGCTTTACATGGTTATGGGAAATCAGACAGGGTCGGCTGGCTTTGTCAGCAGTCACCACTGAGCCATCGCCCCAGCTCAAGAATGTGTATTCTGATCACAGAGTGTACTCTAGCTCGGCTCACTCACTGCCTCTTCTCTCCCTGCTCTCCTGCCCTGCAGTGCTCCAGAGATGAAATGCATACTGCAGAATCTTAACTAACTGTTAACGTTTTTCAAATTTTGTTTATTTTTTTTTTTACAAATGCTTGTAGAGCACTTAGTGCCAGCCCCTGCCCTAAGTAATTTATAAACGTGAGGCATGTGCCATGCATCTTCAATCAGTGCAAGAAGGTAGTTCTGCACATGCTGAGACCCTGGGGAAGGTGATGCTTGTCTTAAAGGAATTTCTTGAAGGCATAGCATGAGGTCCCACTCCTCACATTTGGCTGGGAAGAACCTTTCACTCTGTTTCCCAGTGGCCCTGTCGTACCAACGCTCTCCCCGTACACAGACAGCTGTCTTTCTCTCCCTCTAGACTTCCCCCCAGTCTTCCACATCAAACTCAAGGACCAGGTGCTGCTGGAGGGGGAGGCAGCCACCCTGCTCTGCCTGCCGGCAGCCTGCCCTGCACCCCGCATTTCCTGGATGAGAGGTAAGGAGGTTGCATCTTTCACAGGAAAGAGGTATGGCAGGGGGCACCAAGTGCAGGGATGGGAGAAGCTAGGCCTTGGATAAGCATCCTCCGGGGGAGGTGGAGGTAAGAGGCGGGTGAGGGGGGCTCTGCACGTGTGCCATCAGTCCCTTCTGCTCCTCTCTGCCCCTAGACAAGCAGTCCCTAAGGTCAGAGCCCTCAGTGGTCATTGTGTCCTGCAAAGATGGACGGCAGCTGCTAAGCATCCCACGGGCGAGCAAGCGGCACGCTGGGCTCTACGAGTGCTCAGCTACCAACGTCCTGGGCAGCGTCACGAGCTCCTGTACTGTGGCTGTGGCCCGTGAGTCCAGGGCAGGACCAGCGGGGTCGTCGGGGGATGGTGAGGCAGAGCTTGATGGGTCCTTAGCCGGAGCATCACGGGAACTCTCCTCCTCTCGCCAGGCATCCCAGGAAAGCTAGCTCCTCCCGAAGTGCCCCAGACCTACCAGGATACAGCGCTGGTGCTGTGGAAACCAGGAGACAGCCGGGCACCTTGCACATACACGCTGGAGCGGCGGGTGGATGGTGAGGGCAGGGGAGGGCGGAGGGAGAAGGGAGGTGGCAGGCAAGGGCCACTGCCTGGGAAAGCCAGTGTCTCCCTCACATCTTTACAGATAGCACTGGGAGCTTGGGCCATCCCTTGGCCTTAGCCCCTCCGCAACACTTTCCACAGGGGAGTCTGTCTGGCACCCTGTGAGCTCAGGCATCCTCGACTGTTACTACAACGTGACCCACCTGCCCGCTGGTGTGACTGTGAGGTTCCGTGTGGCGTGCGTCAACCGTGCTGGGCAGGGGCCTTTCAGCAACCCTTCTGAGAAAGTCCTTGTCAGGGGTACTCAAGGTCAGTGGGTGGTGTTGGATAGGGTGGGGCTAGGGTGAGAAGAAGGGAGACAAGGAGGGGTGAGGTGATGGGGTGGCAGGAGACTAGGAGCCACACACCCCCCCTCCTTGGAGCATCATGGCTTTGCTTCCAGAACACGTGGTGACGATTTTCTCTGTCTCCTCTTAGATTCTTCAGCTCGGCCAACTGCTGTTCCCCATGATGCCCCTGTTACCTCAGGGCCAGCCAGGGCCCCACCTCCTGATTCTCCTACCTCACTGATCCCAACCCCAGCCCCCCTAGCCCCTCAGGCAGCCACTTTCGGCCCCTCAGCTTCCCCCACGTCCTCCAGCCAGGCCTCGTCCTCGCACAAGGCCATGGGTCCACCACCCCCAACCCCGCCACGAAAGCACAGGGCCCTGCTGGCTGCCCAGCAAACACATCCCACCCCGCCCAGTATCCAGGTCACCCCAAGTGAACCCAAGTCTTTTGTCCCTGACAATGGAACCCCAGCCCCAGCCTCCAGTCCTCACGGGGTTAAACCAGCATCTTCCTCTACTTCCCTATATATGGTGACTTCTTTTGTGTCTGCACCTCCAGCCCCTGAGCCCCCAGCCCCTGAGCCCCCACCCGAGCCCACCAAAGCGACTGTACGAAGCCTCAGCCCAGCCAAGGAGGTGGTCAGTCCCCCCACACCTGAGAGTACCACTCTCCGACAGGGTCCTCCCCAGAAACCCTATACCTTCCTGGAGGAGAAGGCCAGGCAAGCGGGGCTGGGGAAGGGAAGGTGGGAAAGAGTGGGCGGGGGGCGGGGTGGGTGGACACAGGCACGCAGAGGATTTGGAGAGCAGAACAGACTGTCCTGACTGGGCTTTGGGGGCAAGGTGTGAGACACGGGTCCTTCGAACTGCCACCTTCCGCTGTGCCAGGCACTGTCCTGAGCTTGTGAGGCACGAGCTGTCATGTAATCTTCACAGCTGTGAGAGGCAGACACTGCTTCGTTACCACCCATTTCACGCGGAAGAGAACTGAGGCCGCAGGCTTTTGTCCGTGAGCGCAGAGCTGGGCTTGGAACCTTGGTTCCCGTCAACTCTGAAGCCCATGCTGGAGCCACGGCAGCCTTGTCCCCAGGGCCCCTCCTCGCCCCTGTAGCCCTCGCACTGGCGGCAGCCCCCCTGAGCTTGCGCCACGCCTTTTCCACGCCCAGGGGCCGCTTTGGTGTTGTGCGAGCGTGCCGGGAGAATGCCACGGGGAGAACGTTTGTGGCCAAGATTGTTCCCTACGCGGCAGAGGGCAAGCAGCGGGTGCTGCAGGAGTACGAGGTGCTGCGGACGCTGCACCACGAGCGGCTCATGGCCCTGCACGAGGCCTACGTCACCCCTCGGTACCTCGTGCTCATCACCGAGAGCTGTGGCAACCGGGAGCTCCTCTGTGGGCTCAGCGACAGGTAGTTGGACACTGCCGGGGAGCCAGGGCCCAGAGTGGGGAGGCTGGTGGGGAGACCACCCGCTCAGCTCCTGCCGCCCTCAGATTCCGGTACTCAGAGGACGATGTGGCCACCTACGTGGTACAGCTGCTACAAGGCCTGGACTACCTCCACGGCCACCACGTGCTGCACCTGGACATCAAGCCCGACAACCTGCTGCTCGCCCCCGACAACGCCCTGAAGATTGTGGACTTCGGCAGTGCCCAGCCTTACAACCCCCAGGCCCTTCGGCCTCTTGGCCACCGCACAGGAACACTGGAGTTCATGGGTGAGGGACCAGGGGCTAATGCGGGGGAGGGAGAGATTGGGGCACTGCCAGAGGAACAGTCTTCAGGATCACCCCACTTCATTCACATATGTACCTTATACTCTGCACTGACTGTTTTAGATTTTTTTTTTAACTTTTTTATTTTTTTATTTTTGGTTTCTTGAGATAAGGTCTCACTCTAGCTCAGGATGACCTGGAATTCACTCTGTAGTCTCAGAGTGGCCTAGAACTCACAGTGATCCTCCTATTTCTACCTCCCAAGTGCTGGGATTAAAGGTGTGTGCTACCATGCCCGGCCTGATTTATTTTTATTTTATGAGAGACACAGAGAGAATTGGCATGCTAGGGCCTCCAGCCACTGAAATCAAACTCCAGACGCGTATGTCACCTTATGTGCATGTGCGACCTTCCGCTCTTGCATCACCTTGTATGTCTGTGGGATCTGGAGAGTCTAGCGTGGGTCTTTAGGCTTTTCTGGCAAGGACCTTAACCACTAAGCCATCTCTCCAGCCCACTGGGTACTTACTATATGCAATCAGTGAACTGGGCCCTTTACCTAGACTTTTAAAAATTAATCTTATATAAACATACCTTTAATCTCAGCACTCAGGAGGCAGAAGTAGGATTGCTATGAGTTTGAGGCCAGCCTGGAACTGCAGAGTGAGTTCCAGGTCAGCCTGGGCTAGAGTAAGACCCTCCCTCGACAAAACAACAACAAAAAGCTAATCTTTATAATAGTTTCAAAGTTTTGAGATGAAGAAACAGAGGCATCCTGAAGTTAAGTATTTATCCAATCCAACAGCTTTATAAAATTTATTTTTACTTATTTATGCTTTTTAATTTAAAACCTGACATTTTTAAGTGGTAGAGGTGGGATTTGCTAATGCTGGAAAGACATGAGAATCAATTATTGTTTTATACAATTAGGAAAACCAGCTGCCATTTAGCTACCTGCTAACTGTTTGACGTTTATTGTCTCTACTGCTTAGAGTTATTCTGTAAGCCACGCTTTCTAGGTGAGACAATGGAGAGAGCCAGACAGGTTTAGTAAATCTCCCAGGGTCCCATGGCTGGAAGGGGCAAGCCTGGGATTAGAGCCAGCCAGGCTGGTTTCAAAGGCTCTTAATCGTGGTGTCAGTCACACTCCGTGTGAACAGGACTCCTGCCTCGGAGCTGATCCAAGGCAGTTCATGATGCTGCTTCTCCTCCGCTCCTGTGAAGTTCTGGGGACTTCCATTGTTCTGCAGCTGGCTAATTCCTCAGGCAGCCTACATCCCCTGGTGCCACCACTGCTTCTGTCTGCCCACTGGCCTTCAGAGCCTGCTGCTCTGGTTGTATCCCTGATTTGGTGACCTGGGCATTAGCCTGCCCATCAAGCCAGCAAAGCTGCCTGCTCTCTCCACTGCTCCCTGTTCCCCTGCTACCAGAGAAGCCTGGTCAGCTTGGCTTTTGTCTCCTGTCAGCTCCTGAGATGGTGAAGGGAGAACCCATCGGCTCCGCCACAGACATCTGGGGAGCCGGTGTGCTCACCTACATCATGTGAGTGCCCGGGTCCTGCCCCAGCCCTCTGCCCAACTCTACCTACACCATCTCCCTCACTCAGTCTTTCCAGCACACACCCAGGTGTGGGGGGGGCATTGTCTCTGAACACTATGATCCCCCCCCACTCCCATATCAGTGTCTCCCAGACCTGAATGCTGACCATTAGTCCCCTAAGGTAGAGAGGCAGTGAGGGGAATGGCTGGAGCCGTGTCAGCTGACCTGTCTTCCCCAACAGGCTCAGTGGACACTCCCCATTCTATGAGCCAGACCCCCAGGAGACAGAGGCTCGGATAGTAGGGGGCCGCTTTGATGCCTTCCAGTTGTACCCCAACACATCCCAGAGTGCTACTCTCTTCTTGCGAAAGGTCCTCTCGGTACATCCCTGGTGAGTAACCCCTACCACATACACACACATGCCTGCCAAGACTTCAGTATACTTCCTTCTGACTATCAACTGCTGTGGCCCCCAACTAGCCAAAGACCCCAGTTCCTCTGTTGCATGAAGAACAGTGCTGTGGTAATAGTCATATTACCCGCCACCGAAGCCCCAACAGTCCTGAGAGGCAGAAGCGCCGCCCCCACTTCGGAGAATGGGAAACTAAGTCACACCCAGAGTGGTGGGGTCAGGATGGAGAGAAGGTCCGGGGCAGGGTGAAGCCTGTCTGCCGGGTGCCTTGGTCTTGACTTACAAGTGTCTGGCTTGCCTGGCAGGAGCCGGCCCTCCCTGCAGGACTGCCTGGCCCACCCGTGGCTGCAGGATGCCTACCTGATGAAACTGCGCCGCCAGACCCTGACCTTCACCACCAACCGGCTCAAGGAGTTCCTGGGGGAGCAGCGGCGTCGCAGGGCCGAAGCTGCCACCCGCCACAAGGTGCTGCTCCGCTCCTACCCTGGCAGCCCCTAAGTGGCATGGACCACAGTCTGGCCTCAGGCTTCAACTCCGGTTCCCACTGTCGCCACCAAGGGACATTCCAGGGCCCACGCTGAGTTGGGCAGGCCAGGGCTTGGGACACCACCAGCAAGCAGCAACATCTGGCCGGGCTGTTACCTCATGGAGCCGAGGGGAAAGATCCCCCCGGGGACTTTGGCCAGAAGTCACCCTGGCCAGAGCCAGAGCAGGAGAGCCGTTGGCCAGACCCGGGCGTGGGATGGGAACAGGAAGAGGCATGAAGGGGAAAAGGAAGTAAAGAGGGAAAATGCTGGGAGGGGGAGACTCAAGAAGGTTCTGGGGTGGGGGTGGGGCACTGTGTATCTCAGGGAGAACCCAGGAGAAGAAGGGGCAGGAGAGAAGGAAGAGGGAAGGAGCCCAGAGTGCTAGGGCAGCGGGCTGGGAGTATCAGTGAGAGAGACAGGGACACGATACAAGGAGCCAGAGCCAGGATGTGAGGGAAGGCAGAGAGGTGGGAGACAGGGAGAGCAGGCGTGGGAGAGGTGGGGCAGAGCAGTATCTGGATCCGCAAAGGAGAAAGGAAAAAAGCAGAGGGCTGTGGGCCAGTGGCCACTCAAACTGGGCTCTCCTTCTGTCCCAGTGGATGCGGTTGTGGGCACTCTACGCTGCCCAGGGATGACCCCACTGCTCCTCCATGGTCTTTGCCCTTCTTATTCATATTTATTTATTTATTGACTTTTATGGAATTCCCCTTCCATCCAATCCCTAACGCCCGTGTTGTCCTGACCATCCCCACTCCCCCGCCCCCTGGCCCCAGCCGTCTAGCTGTCTGTACAACTCTGTCTGTCTGTCACGAGGAAAATAAAAACAGCAAGCAGCAGGACACACGTGTGCTTTCTGGGGCTGGGGTGGGGAAGAGGCTGAAGGTGGCTCGGAGTGAGTCATGGGTGGGGTCTTCAGCCTTCTCTGAGCTATGAAGACACATTCAGGGCTACAGGATGTGTCAGCTAGCACCTTTGGACCTTCCCACCCAACCTCCCCTTATTCCTGGAGGGAGGGAAGAATGGTCTGCTTCTCACCCTGAAGTTTCTGGAGTGTTGACATGCCTAGTGAGTCCCCACCATCAGCCTCTCTCCGGGCCCTGGGGCTCCATCGCTGTCTCCCCCCATGCTGCTTCTTCGCCTCCTGGAGGATGCTGGGCTCTGGAACAGACCTGCACACCCCAGCCCTGGCTTTCCCTCCTTGACCCTCATCCTGCCCCAGGTGGCAGAGGAGTTTCGTTGCAGTTACTTTTTTGCGTTGCTGGACAAACACCTGACCGAAAGCAGCTTATGGGAAGGAAAGGTTTTAGTTCAGGCTTACAAATCCCAGGGGGACACACCATCGGTGGAAGAAGCCGGCTCATTGCCATGGATCCAAGCAGAGAGACACCACTGACAGCCAGCACACGCCCTGAATGCACCAACGGCCAGGGCTCCAAACTGCTCTTCACACACCTTAGGGCCAGGCTCAACTTTTGTTGTTGTTGTTGTTTTGAGGTAGGGTCTCACTCTAGTCCAGACTGCACTGGAATTCACAACGTAGTCTCTGGCTGGCCTTAAACTCACGATGATCCTCCTACGTCTGCCTCCCAAGTGCTGGGACTAAAGGCGTACGTAGGGCTGCACTCAAGATCTGCTCCCAAACACCCCTTAGGGCTGGACTCCCGAGACCCACCTCCAGTGACACGCCGCCTGAAGCAGGGATCTGCCTGCTAGGGGCTCAAGCTGCAAGTTCAGTTTTCATAAAACACCTCAGTCTATTGGGCCATACGTTGCAACGGTCGCATTCGAACTGCCACCGGTTTCGTCTCAGGGCCTGGTGAGAGCAGGCAGCGTGACGAGCTGCAGAGTGCACCGGGAGGAGCCCTGCCCCAGACTCTCTGGGTCACAGCATAGATCAGCATGCACGGGCCAGCTGTGAGTGCTCAGAGCAGCTGTGTCCACTATTTCCCTAGGGAGAAAGGACACATCTGTATGGACCATCTTGTCCCCACGGCGAGTTAGGGGTCTGTTTGGGTGCTAGGACAAACCTGGCTGGCCACTACCCTACAGTACCCAGAATGGTCGCCGGGTCCCGGAACTGAGCTGGCCCTGTCCCGAGGTAGGGAAAAGAGGTGGTCAGGAGTCCTTTGTGCAGAGGGATGGTTCTCCCTACCTGGAAACTCTGTTCTTAGCAAAATGAAAGGGACAAGCTTCTGACCATGAACGGAGGTGGGGGGGGGGGGCCACTGGTGTGCCGCCAATCCAGTTTGGAGACCCCATGGCTCCAACTCCAACAGCCCTTTGCCCACTGCAGCCCAGCCTCTCTGGCTTCCCAGGTCCCCAGGGAAGAGACATCCTGCCCATCATAAAATAACAAGACATTAAAGGCAGCTGGAAGGGATGAGAGGGACACCTTGCCCAGCTGTCATTTCAGTGATGAAATTCTCCAATCCCTTACCCACTGCAAATGTTTTCATATAAAAACGAGGTGCCTGAACTCATATCTTGATAAATCCCCCCCCCCCTTTGATCTGGAACTCCCTTCACATCTCCACTGGACATGGCATGTGAACTGCTTGTTCCAAACCTGGAGGAGAAAAGGGAATTTGTGTCAGCAGAGTGGTGTCAAAATTGTTCTGATCAAAGGGTGACAGTGCCCCACACCTTAGCAAGTAGTTACAATGAGTGAAAGAAGCAATGCTCTGCTTGGTGCCCTGGCCTAAGCAGACTGCACTCCAGTCAAAGCCCGGAGAGGAGAGGCGGTCTGAACCCCTTCACCACACGCAGCCTGATGCCCTTAGACACCAGCTTAGGTCTCCGAAGAACTTGGGGAGACCTGGGGTTGGGCAGTCAATAAAAGTACTTACCTTCAGGGACAGTACTTGCCAGTCAGACCCTACCCTGTCCCAAGGTGAGGAGTGGTCAGAGATGAAGGTGACTGGTGGGGTGCTCTGTTTCCGGGCCCCTCTTGGTTTACCTCAGATTGCCACCAGGGGGCACAGTGCAGAAAGAACAACTAAAGACCTGCGCTAGGTGAGTGTAAAAAAACAGAGAGAGAGAGAGAGAGATGATCCCCATTGGCTTTGACAGCCATGCAGTCTTGTCAGGAGTGATTGTATGGATCATGATGTCCAAGGCTTTGTTCAAGGACACCCTACAAACACTTGTACCCATTTAACCTACAGTGTCTGGGAAAAGGAATATAGTTTGCCTGGAGGCTGAGCTGAATAAAATACTGCCCTAGAAGTGGTCCTCCTGGGAGTGGGATGGATAACCAAGGGTCCTGAGAGGATACGGGCCATGTTCACCGTCCAGGTGCTGACCCAGAGCCACTAGGTTTCCCCCCCCCTCCCAGGCCTTCCCCAGCATCCCAGCCATCCTAGGGTTATTTAAGGAGCCCACTTGGGCAGGGGTGGGGGTGCCAGGGAAGCACAAGGCAAGGATGAGAGCAATGTATAAAACCAGGGCCTGGGGCTGATAACCTGCCTGCATCCCTATTGTGACATTCAGAAAGGCTGCCTGCAACCCAGCCAGCCAGCCAGACAGACAGACATGGCAAAGTCAACCCCTGCAAGGTGTGTCCATTCCTCAGAGGAACCATTCCCAAGGGTGTTTTCCTTAGGCATAGAAAGGGTTGAAGGTGGGCCAGATGTGGTGGCGCACGCCTTTAATCCCAGCCCTCGGGAGGCAGAGGTAGGAGGATTGCCGTGAGTTCGAGGCCACTCTGAGACTACACAGTGAATTCCAGGTCAGCCTGAGCTAGGGTGAGACTCTACCTCGAAAACAACAACAACAAAAAGGGGGGGGGCAGTTGGAGATCAAAGTTTCTCTCTCTCAGTCTGCATCTCCACATCTCTCCAGATGTCCAAAAACAAAAAAATCAAAAAACAAACAAAAAAAAACCCAACAGCTCCACCTTCAGAATGTCTGCTGGACATCAATGACTCCCAAGTCCCCGAGTGCAGCCATTCACCTCCAGGTCTCCTACAAATGAGAAGGACCCCTTGAGGCTCAGCGCAGTGTTTTTTTTTTGTGTGTTGTTGTGTTGTTTTGTTTTGTTTTCGAGGTAGGGTCTCACTCTAGCTCAGGCTGACTTAGAATTCACTGTGTAGTCTCAGGGTGGCCTTGAACTCATGGCGATCCTCCTATCTCTGCCTCCCCAGTGCTGGGATTAAAGGCGTGCACCACCACGCCTGGCTTCAGCGCAGTGTTCTGAACCACACTGGTCGCTGGGGTTGGCGAAGGGGTTAACTGAGGATGAAGTTCAGAAGGAGGCGTGGAGAGGCAGCAAGAGAGGATCATTTTAGGAGAGTAACAGTTCAGGGGCAGCCTCCTTCCCTGAAGCATCCTATTTCCTCAGTTTGGGGTATGGTTGGTCAAGGGGTGCGTGGAGGGGGGGGCGGTGGTGAAGGGTTGGAATGGCAGGCAGACAGGCAGAGCTGGCTGGGTCCTGATCTGTCCCACCGGTAGGTGCCTTAAGGAACTGCGAGAGAAGGGGCCGCCCTGGGCTCTGGAGCCACAGAAGCGCGCGGTGCTTGATGCGGGGTAGCGCAGCCCAGCTGACTTGGAGCACCTCGGCTTTCCCCGACGTTCACGCGCTGGAGCAAGGCCTGCAAGGATCTGCGCGACGGACCCAAGTACCTCTGTGTCCTCGAGGACTCTGCTGCGGTGGTGAGCTGGCCGACCTGGGCCAGTGCAGCATCCACGTAACTAACCCCTTCGGCCAATGGGCGCACCCCGTGTCCCCGGCAAAGCCAGAGCGCCAAACAGCAACCACCCCCCCTCCGCGGGTGCTCTCAACCCGGTGGAGCCACACGTCTAACTCTGGGCCCAGTGGAGTCCGGAGTGCATGAGTGTCTTCCTCTACTTCGCGACCAGGCTCCACCCAGACTGAAGAGGCAGCTGTGGGATTCCATCCTATGAATCCAGGGTCCAAGGCCACCGAGTGAGCCAAAAGCAGAACCAAGGTTAGAGCCCAGTTTTCTGGCTTCTAACCCAGAACAGTTTTCACAGTCAAAGGTGTCTCAAAAAAATAAAAGCGGTGGTGGTGGTGGGGGGGGGGGACTGGAGAGATGGCTTAGCGGTTAAGAGGCTAGCCTGCGAAGCCTAAGGACCCAGGTTCAATTCTCCAGGTCCCACATTAGCCAGCTACACATTGTAGCACATGCATGTGGAGTTCGTTTGCAGTGGCTAGAGGTCCTGGTGTGCCATTCTCTCTCTCTCCCTCTGTCCCTCTGTATCTAATAAATAAATAAAATGATATAAATAAATCCCTGTGGTGGAACACACCTATACCTCCTGCACTGAGGAGGTAGAGGCAGGAGGATCAGAAGTTCAAGGTCATCCTTAGTTACATAGTGAGTTCCAGGCCAGCATGAGATACATGAGCCCCGTCCAGGAAAAAAAAAAAAAAAGTCTCCAAGGTATCTCAAGATGTGCTGCGAATATTCCCTGGGTTCCACTTGCTACATCTCTTTTCATACTCTAGACTCAAGAAGGAGGGCCAGGAGTAAGTCCCACGTGACAGCTAAAATGGAGCCTCAGAGGATAAAGACGTTTCCATGTCATATGCAGGTTCAAATGCAAACTTCTAGATTGAGGGATATTAACTGAGGAGGTGATTGTGCCCACCTCCAGGTCCCTTACTGTGCCGCACTCCCCTACTCTTCCTCTAGTCCCAGGTAAGGTTCGAAGGGGACCTGACAACCGAAGGCTCGCAAAGACACTAACAATAACTGACTGCGGAGATACCGGGCCAAGGACGGACAGGACCTTGAGCAGAACGACAGGCAGGGGTGGGGACTTGCCGCAAGGGAGGACCTGGTGCTGGAACCTAGGCGGCACTGTGCCCAGAAACTTAGCGAGAGAAGGATGGGATGGGAAGCTGGACTGCAAAAACAAAACAACAACAACAAAACAGTGTTGGCTAATTAGCCTGGCCCACGACAGGGGTAAACTGATCCACAACTCCGCCCTCCCTCTGCGCACGTCTTCTCCAGTGTGTTCTTTGAGGTACTACCGCCACCACGCTGACCACCCGCTCGGCCACGGCCCGGGACAGTGGCAAGTATTTATATGGGGTGTGCGTAGAGACCAGCCCGAGCATGGACCAGAGCTTCGCTCGCGTGGACGTGGCCTGAAGGGGACCCTCAGACCTTCCGCCCTAGCTTCGAGCCCAGCGGTCGGCTGGGATCGCTAACCCTTCCCGGGCCTGCTTCTCTGGACTGCTCCGGGCTGCTCTCTCTGGACTCTGGCCATCTCCCCTGTGCTTCAGCGTCGCCGTTCTCCCATCCCTCCCCGCATCCACACTCATTCCAAGACCCACTGCCCAACCTCACAGCAAAGTCTGCAGCACGCCTAGTCCCAAGCTTCGTTTGACAGACGGCAAATCCGATCTCGGACCTCTCTCGCCCTCACACCTGACCCAATGGAGCTATGACTCCGCCTACTCTTCTTTTGCTCGCTTCGGTCGCCCCCTCTCAGAGGGGAGTGAGCTCCTTGCCAGGCTGGCCACACCTCTGGCGTCTTGAGTCCCCCTTCTCCCACCCACTACCTCTCCACTCTGGTCTCTGCGCTTAGGCCCATCCTGGAACTACTGGGGTCCCGACTTTGGCTTCCAGCCCTTGTGTCTGCGCTTCTCCTCCCTCTTCTCATTTAGTTCCCCCAAGCCTCCATCCCTCGACGAAACCCCTGGATGCATGAGCTACGCCCTCCCGGGATTCCACCGCGCTTTCCTAGACGTCTCATAGAGTTGTCAAGAGCGAAGATTCATCCAGAACTACAATTCCCGGCAGGCCCTGCGAAGAAGTTCTCGCGAGCTGCGGGAAGACACGTGCGCGGAAGGAGCCAGCGCTAGTGGGAGGCCGAGCTGGCGTAAAGGGAACTGGTGGTAAAGGGACCCGGTGGAGGGTTGGCGAGAAAGTTGGGTCAGGGGAAGGGACCGAGCCTAGACGGAGGGTAGGCTCGAAGGTCCAGGCTGCCTCTTCAACCCTTGTCTAAGGGAGGCTAATGTTTGTTGGACGGAGTCAGTTGTGGGGGTTCAAGAAGGTCAGCAATCAATCCCCCAATCCGGAGACTCGGCACCAGTCATCAGTATTGGAATTCCAGAAGGTAGTAAGGTAATAGGTTCAGTGTTTGGCACGCCAAGGGAAGCTGATTTATTTTATTTTATTTTATTCGAGCTTCAGCGTATTGAGGTTAGTTTGAGGGTTCACGTTCCGCACCTTCAGGGGTTTTGCGAGGATTGGGTTCACCAAGTGCAAATGAGTGTTGACATGCTCAGGACCGAAGCTAAACATCCCGAGCCCACTCAGGTTTTGCAGTTCTATAAGTTCATCGTTTACTGTTGTGATTCAGAGTTGAGCATCCAGAAAGAGGACAGTTTGAGAATCAATGAGATCGAGGTTTCAGTCTCCCGAGGTTTGAGGTTTGGGAAGGGAGTCTGCTGAGTTTCTGAGTTTGCAGAATTTGTACATGGACAGAATGGAGTTTGTGAGAGATCAAAGGATGAGATGTGGTTTTCCGAAATTGTGTGGAATCTCTGTTGGGCCTGGAAATGAGAGATTTGTGGTCGTGTGTTTGGGGAGGTACTGTATTGAACTCTGGTTTTACATCCTGGGAGAGGGCTATGTGGGGCATTTGGAGTATGAGACCTGAATGTAATTTTCTTGTTGTTGTTTGTTTGAGGTTTGAGGTTTAGGTACCAATCACCATAATGCTCAAAGCTGTGATCCTGATTGGAGGCCCTCAGAAGGGTGAGAAAGAAGCTGGGGAGGAGGGGAAGAAGTGGGCTGGAGAAGTTGGTGGGATAGAGGTAGAAGGGGCAGGAGGTTCAAATGTTCTCCTCTCCTAGGGACTCGCTTCAGGCCTTTGTCTTTTGAGGTGCCCAAACCACTGTTCCCTGTGGCTGGTGTCCCTATGATTCAGCACCATATAGAAGCCTGTGCCCAGGTAACCCCAGACGCTCCCCTCTCCCACTACACCCCCCTCACTGTGCATCGGCCTTCCCCAACCATGATCTCTTCCCACCAAGTATATAGGCCAAGGCCCATCAATTCACACATGACTCCATGTGTGGCGCCCCCCTCCGGTTGTGTAGTGCAGCTGCCCTGCTGATTTCCCCAGGTCTCTTGCTGCTCAGATTTCAAACCTAGTTTTAAAGTATGGAGTGTGAAATCACGAGAGGATCTTAGAAACCATGTAAGCTCATGGCCTGGGGACCCTTCCCGGTCATAGTGCACAGAGCTCACCTGGGAGCTGGTGTCTGTATCGCTTTGGTATTGGGATGGTAAGTTTGGAGTTTGAATCCAGTCTCTCCCTGCTGTGAGACTTGGTGCAAGCAGCCTCCCCATCCTCTCTGAGCTTCAGTTTCCTTATCTGTAGAGATTAGACCTTCTTTGAGAGGTGATGCCTGGTTCCATGCAGGCCCTTAAAAAATCGGTATCCTCACCTCACGCTGATCTCAAGCTTAGGGTAATAGATAAGGGAAAGGGAGAAAAGATGAGTTGATTATACTTTAATGCAGCTTGGTGGAGTGAGTCCCAGTTCAAGTGGGTCGGGGGAGTATAAAAGATTGAGCTGGACTCAGACTGATGTCCTCATTGTCTCAGGGGGAAGGCAGGCCGGAATGGTAAAATGATTTCTCCAGGGCTCCCAGCTGAAGCTGAAGTGGTGACCTTTGGACTGCTAGACCAGTACTAGGATCTCCCCAGTCCCCGTCATGCTTCCTCTCCCTACCTCTTCCCTCGTCCCCAGGTCCCTGGGATGCAAGAAATTCTGCTCATTGGCTTCTACCAGCCTGATGAAGCCCTTACCCAGTTCCTAGAAGCTGCCCAGCAGGAATTTAACCTTCCAGTCAGGTGTTTGAGTATACATATATGACATTGGGTGGGAGGGGGGGATGGGGTTGGGTCTCTTGAGTTCTTGGGAGTGGGGTTGAGTCAGTATTTGCTGGAGTTTACCTCCCCCCCCCCCCGAAGGCATTCTTATGTGGGCATCTGAGTTACTTAATATAATGGAGTTTCTATGGGCAGGAATATTCCTGGCAGGGGTGGGGAGAGGTCATAGCATCAGGTGCTCTGGTTCATATTCTCTGTCTCCTTGGATCTCACTGAGCTGGGGGGAGGGTCCCCTCGGACAGGTACCTGCAGGAATTTGCCCCCCTGGGCACAGGGGGTGGTCTCTACCATTTTCGGGACCAGATCCTGGCTGGTGCACCCGAGGCATTCTTCGTGCTCAACGCTGATGTCTGCTCTGACTTCCCCTTGAACGCTATGTTGGATGCCCACAGACGCCAGTGCCACCCATTCTTACTCCTTGGCACTACAGTGAGCGGGGTTGGGTGGGCTGGAGGAGGTGGGGAGGCAAGAGCAGCCTGAGGAGCTGGAGTGGGAACCGGGGTTGGGAGGGAGATGTGCTGCCCCAGCAGGAAGAGAGGTGTCATTGGCAACCCTGAGCCCTTTGGCTGCTCAGAAGTGGGGAGGGGAGGGGAGCTGTCAGCTCTCACTCCCGCTGCTGGCCTGTCAATGTCAATGCCGAGCTGCCGCGTGCCAGGTGCTAGAGGGGAGGGAAAGAACTAAGAAAACAGCCTTGGCAGCTCTGGGGCAGGAGGGTCACTTTCTCAGGTCTGTCTGTCTTTCAGGCGAACAGGACACAATCCCTCAACTATGGCTGCATCGTTGAGAATCCACAGACACATGAGGTGAGAGCAGGAGGCCCCACCCCACACCGCTAGAGAACGTTGGAATGCTGTGACATGGGCTCCAATCATTTGGAGTCTCGCTCTAGCCCAGGCTGGCCCCGAGCCCTTGGCCATCTTCCTGCGCTGGGATTACAGGAATGAACCACTATGCCTGGCTGGACCCCGCCAATCTTGCCAAACAGATAGGACAGTCCCTTAGTAAGTTATTTTGTAGCCCTTTAAGAGAGACTGGCAGGGAGAAGGGGTGCCAGTTCACTTCCATGGGTGTGGTGCTGTAATAAACGGGTGCGCAGGTGATACAGAACACAAAAGGGGCCGGGCGTGGTGGCGCACACCTTTAATCCGGGCACTTGGGAGGCAGAGGTAGGAAGATTGCTGGGAGTTTGAGGCCAGCCTGAGACTACATAGACCCCATTCAGTCTGTGCTAGAGCGAGACCCTGCCTTGAAAAACAAACAAACAAAACAAGTTATCAAGATGGAGACTGAAGCACTGCTGGCAGAGGGAACAGTATGTGCAAAGCCAGGCAGGGAGTAGCATAGCCCCCCAGGCAGAGGGCCCTGTCTTTGTTTGTGAAACATTTTGCCCCAGAGCCTCACCAACTTTCAAACACCCTTTTACGTACACGGTTCATACTTTAGTACGCATACAGTTTTGTGCCAGGCATGAGCTAGGTGTGAGAGAAACAGCCCAAAGAGCACATTTTCCCTGCCTTTCAGAAAACCACCTTGTGGGAAAGACAGAGTCAACGCCAACCTTTGAAATAGCATGGTGCCTCCGGTGACATGTGACCAGGAGCCAGGGGGGCTAGGCCTGAATAGCTAACTCTAGGGCTGGCAGGAGAGGACTCAGAGGGAGTAACAATGTTAACTAGGTTTCAAAAGGTAGGTTTTCCACGGGAGAAGGTGGGAAAAAGCATTCCAGTGGCCTGGAGTTGTGTTCTAGGAGTGGGAGGAGATGGAGAGGACAGAGCAGAAAAAGGCATGGGGTTGGAATTTACCTTGAAGGTGAAGGACAGTCCTCTCTGATAGAAATCCAGGTAGGGGGCTGGAGAGATGGGTTAGCAGTTAAGGCGCTTGCCTGCAAAGCCGAAGGACCCAGGTTCAATTCCCCAAATCCCATGTAAGCCAGATGCACAATGTGGCACATGTATCTGGAGTTCATTTGCAGCAGCTGGAGGCCCCTGATGTGCCCATTCTCTCTCTATCTGGCCCCTCTCTCAAATAAATAAATAAAGAAATCCAGGTAGGAGCAAAGTGTGAGGTCATCCCTGGCAGCGTAAAGGAGGGCCCAGAGATGAAGAGGGCTCTCAGGTTGTGGTGGGTGTTGGTCTCCTCTGCCGTGAACCCAACCCTCACTGCCCTCAGGTCCTACACTATGTGGAGAAACCCAGCACGTTTATTAGTGACATCATCAACTGTGGCATATACCTCTTCTCCCCGGAAGCCCTGAAGCCTCTTCGAGATGTCTTCCAGCGTCGTCAGCAGGATGGGCAGCTGTGAGGCAGGCTCCGTGACCCTGTGACCCCAAGCCCCCCCCCCCAGTCACACCCCTGGCCCCTGTCAGGCTCTGCAGGCCCCACATCACCCTGACCAGCCACCTCCTCCTCCGGGCTCCCTTCCCCATTGTCATTTCCAGCCAGCCTCAGTCTGTCCCTCCCCTTCTAACCTCATTCTGTCCCTCTTCCTCATGCGTCCCAGCGCCGCCTCTGTCGGTGCCTGCCCACTCCCCTTCTGGTCCATTCCTCTCCAGTCCTGGGTGTCCCGGAGATGTCTTTCAGAACAGACGGCAACACACACTTGGATGCACATGTGCTTGAGTGCCGACTCGCACTTGTGCGCGCGTGCATACACACACACACACTGATTTCTTCTCAGGCTGCCCACACCCCTGCTTGCCAATGCTAGGGTTGTTCCTGCTAGGCCTTAAAGCTGGTCCCTTCTAGACTTGTCCCTCCCCACCAACTCCCATCTCACGCCTCATTCATTTGCTGACAGCCATTTCTCACTCCACCGTGTCTCTGCCTCTCCCCATCTCTCCTGGCCTCTCTGTCTCTGTTTCTGCTGAGCTGGCATCTCTACCATCTCTCTTTCTCTCCCTGTCTCTCTGTGACTGTCTCTGCCCTCACCAGCTGCCTTGCTCTGGGGTGAGTGTGTCCATGTTTCATTCCATCTGTGAGGGAGGGGAGCTGGAAGAGGGAGTGGGAGGGGGGGGGCCCCGAGATGGGAAGCGGGATCTAGGCATGGGGTGTCCCTGTGAGAACAGCCGCTCTGAGGCGGTGGGAGAGATGACTGGGATGCGAGCAGCTCTAGTAGAGGAACCAAGTTGGAGAGGGGCTTGAAGAGGCCGTCAGAGTCCCTCCAGCTCCTTCCCAAAGAGACACCACATTTGGGCTTCGCTGGGAACTGACTGTCTCCTTCCTCTGCCAGGGAGGACTCTCCAGGCTCTTGGCCCGGGGCAGGGACCATCCGCTTGGAGCAGGATGTGTTCTCAGCCCTGGCTGGGCAGGGTCAAATCTACGTGCATCTCACTGATGGCATCTGGAGCCAGATCAAGTCCGCAGGGTAGGCGGGTGGGGGTGGGGGTGGGGGGGCTGGGGGAGAATTTGGATCTGATCATGAGGCCCAGGGTGCCTGAGGGTTGAGAGTAGTGTAGACACAGGTCCTGCTGGTCCCTGAGCCCCTCTTTGGCCCCCAGGTCAGCCCTCTATGCCTCCCGCCTCTATCTGGGCAGATACCAGATCACTCACCCAGAACGGCTGGCCAAGCACACTTCCGGGGGTCCACGAATCCGAGGTACATAGCCCACCCCATTTTTACCCTTTGCCCTGTCCTGGGAGCCTCTTGACCCGGTGTGCAGAGGTGATAGCTCTGTCCCTGCGCCTCCCTCTCCAGAAGTGGTTTGGGGTATCGTCCCCCAGGTCCTTTCTTCTGCTTCTAGGAAATGTGTACATCCACCCAACTGCCAAAGTGGCCCCATCAGCTGTGGTAAGCTGTGGACCCAACCTCGGGGAGGGGGAAGATGGCTCTCTGTCAGGTTGGGGGGGAGTTCCCAGAGACCACCTGAGCTTATGGTGCTCCTCTGTCTTCCTTTTTTTTATTTTTATTTTTATTTATTTATTTTTTTGGTGTTTCAAGGTAGGGTTTCACTGTAGCTCAGGCTGACCTGGAATTCACTATGTAGTCTCGATGGCCTCGAATTCATGGCGATCCTCCTACCTATGCCTCCCAAGTGCTGGGATTCAAGGCGTGCGCCATCACACCCAGCTTGTCTTCCTTTTCTATTATAACCTCTGTGCTCTGAGTACCCCCAAGCCTCCCCCCACTCATGGTACGCTGCTCCTCCCCACAGCTGGGCCCCAATGTCTCCATTGGGAAGGGGGTGACCGTGGGCGAGGGTGTGCGCCTACGCGAGAGTATTGTCCTCCATGGAGCCACGTTACAGGTAGGCACTGGGCACACAGCAGCACGTGGTACTCAAGAAACAGGGGTGGGCTCAGGCCTCCCCTCCCAGAGAAGGGTGGTCCTTCCCACGCCCTCCCATTCCTCACTCACTACTCACCTACTTCATCCTGCTTGTCAGGAGCACACGTGTGTCCTGCACAGCATCGTGGGCTGGGGGAGCACCGTGGGACGCTGGGCCCGTGTGGAGGGGACTCCCAATGACCCCAACCCCAATGACCCCCGAGCCCGCATGGACAGTGAGAGCCTCTTCAAGGATGGGAAGCTACTGCCAGCCATCACTATACTGGGTATGGCTTACGGGGGTGAGGCCCGGGACGCTCCACAGGTGATGGCTGCAAGTCCGTGTGCGTGCATGCGTGCGTGCGTGTACACATGCATGCGTTCCTTTAGCAAACACCAAGTACTTGCTGTGTGCCAGACCTGGCGAAATCACTAGGGGCACGAGGCCAGGGACACAGATGGGCAGGGAGGGATCCCTTCCAATGGCCCCCAGCTCCCTGCCCTCCCCCCCCCCATGACCTGCCCCTGGTGCCCCCATCCGTGCTGCAGGATGCCGCGTCCGGATCCCTGCCGAGGTGCTCATCCTGAACTCGATTGTTCTGCCTCACAAGGAGCTGAGTCGCAGCTTCACCAACCAGATCATCCTGTGAGGGGGCTGTCAGAGGCCCCCCAACTCCTGTCCACTTGCCCTTGGGCTGCTGCCTGCCTGCTTGGCCGGCTCTGTCCAAAAAGGACCAGAGGAAGTCAGGCAGGATCTCTTCCCATGTGAGGAGCCATGTGGGTGGCTAGGGACACCTGGCCTCTCCTCACTCCCAAATAAACCCTGGTGAACCTTGGAGCCTGCACGGACTCCTCCACTTGTGCCTGGGCTGGGGGCGGGGGTGGAAGGGGGGGGCAGCTGAGTCAGGCCCCCCCACATTAGCATTTAAATTGGAGTCGTTGCTGCGGGCTCATGAATAATGAATCTGGGGCCCTGGTAAATCTCCCCCTCCCACTGTCTCAGCCTTGTGTGCTGGCTGCTGTGGAGGAAGGCCCTCCGGGCTCCCTGGCCTTCTGCGCCCCTCCCCACCCCCCATACCACTACCACCTTCGCCCTGCTTTCCTGCTTCCCTGGGCCTGTCTGCAGGATGCTGAGGGAAGGCTGGAGGATTTTAGAGGGCGGCGTTGCTGGGAGCCACAGGCCTGGGCTGAACACCCGGCAGCCCGCCCTCAGCTCCCGTGGAGCTCCAGCCCTGGCCTGTTTAACGCTTTGCCGGCACCATCTGCTCCCAGCCTGGCTTTTGAAGGGGTGGAGGTTTTGCCCCCTCCTGGGAGGCTTCCATGCTTTGTCTCCTAAACCCCTGGCAGGCTGGACTTGCCTGCACTGATGATACGGGAAAGCACTATGGGAGACCCCTGTTCTAGGACAGGCCCTGGTCCTAACCCAGCAGCCTGTGCTGCCCTTTGGCAGGGCTCAGCCCTGCTCTCGCCACCACCTCATGTTTGCCCATGACCCCCGAGTGCCCCTCTCACCACCCTCCTTTCCCCAGCTGTGGGTGCTGAGCTTGGTTGCCAGATGAGCTGCTAATGATCGTAATCTGCTAATTGAGAGGAATCCAATTACCCGAAGAGAATGGGGGGCAGGGTTTGGGTGGGAGGGAGGAGGGGGTCCTGGCAGCCGGCTGGGGTGGCAGGCAGCAGGGTGCTGGGGCCTCGTTGTCAGCACCAGGGTCTGGGACTGAGCCCAGGATGTCATTTGCTTCCTAGTCAGGCAGGCAGGAAGAAACATGGGAGCTGGGCCAAGGCTGACCTGGAGTTGGGGGCCACATATGACCTCCTAACCCCTTCAGGCTGTGTGAGGGCCACTGGAGAAGGCTGGGGATCGGGGGGTTAGCAACGCTGACCTGTAACCTGCCCCTCTGAAGCCCCTTTCCTGGGGTCCTTCCTGTCCCCGCCTCCAGCCCAGACCTGTCCTCTCTGCCACCAGTAGGGAGCTGCAGAGCTGCCCAGCCTGGGGTCACTTCCGCCAAGAAGGAGCTAGTAGAGGGCCGGCCACCTGGCCAGACTCTGGGTCCCTCCCCTCTCCTCCCCCATCCTGACCCTTCTGTTCCAAGTGGTTGGCAGGGACCATGGCAGCTCCATCATAAATATGATAATTTAATTATTTTCTCAGCAAAACACCGTGAAATCCAATAAGTCTGTGTCAGGCCCTGGCCCCCGGGACCCCCCTCCTAGACCCAGTGGAGGTGGAGACATGGTGGGGAGAGACACTGCAAGGGGAGAGGGTCAGTATTTGAAGGGGGTTGGGTAGCGAAGTTGAGGCCTTCAAAACGTGTCCCTAGGCTGAAGGGGTCAGTTGTGCGGGTGTTTAAGGACAAGACGGAATGTCCCTGCCCCTCACCATCACTTCTGTGCACTGGGTGGAGCCAAATGCCCCATCCATCTAAGGGGGCAGCTCAAGGCCCGAGATGGGTGATGTCTTAAGAGGCAGCAAAGTGCCCCCACCGCTTGTCTGGAGCCCTGCACCTAGCCTTCATTAACCTTAGGGAGGTAGAGGGCTAGGAAGGCACTGGTCCTTGGGAGGGGTTTGGGAAGGGAGAAACAGGAGGGAAAGTGGGGGGGAGAAGAGGGGGAGTGATGCGGGGGAGGGGTGCGCTCCTGCCATTAGTGCTTTTTTTCAGTTTCCATAAAAAGATTATTCTGTAAAATCAGCGAGGGGGAGCAAGCTGGGGGCCCAGGGAGGGGGGGTGGGTCCCTGGCACCAAGCTGGATGGGGTGACGGAGGAGGAGAGCTGAGGACAGGGACTGAGTGTGGAGAGAAATTTGGATGGACTTCAGCAGCCCAGCCAAGGGGAGAGGGTGAGCCAAGAACGTTGCGGGGAGGCCGGCCAGGGTGGATCAGGGCCCTCATCTCACTCCAGTCCCCTTCCCCGGGTGGCCCAGAGCCCCAGGCCCACCTCCATTGCAGTCCCCTCCCCCTGGCTCTTAGCAGCCATTATGGGGGAGCAGACTGCAGCCCCCTCCCCCTCTCCGGGAAGCAGGCACAGCTGGGGCCCCGCCACATCTGCCGCATCAGCACGGAACACAGCTGGGTGTGCCCAGAGCCACGCTCCCCAAAACACAAGGGGGGTGGGGACCAAGGAGAGCCCAGACCCCTGAGACAGACACACTGGCACCTCTGCCAACAGACACTCCTCAAAAGTGGAGCTACACCCACCAACACACGCTCCCTCGTGTGCAGAGACGGGGAACTGGCAAACACGCAATTACCCAGCCCCGCCTGCCACCCCCGCTCTCTTCCCGCAGGCAGGCCTCTCTCCTCCCCTCCTTTCCCCTAAGGCTGCCTTCTGTCACCAAGGCCGCCTCTGAACTGCCCTAGGCCGGGTCTAGAGGGAGCAGGGGCTCCATCCTTCTGGGAAAATGGGATTGTAATTGGGAATCCTAGGCTCTCCCCGGGAAGCCACTTGCTTTCCTTCCAAGCCTGTGTCCCTCCCCACAAAGAGACTCATGGCCTGGACATGGTGGGGGTCTCCCTGGTAGGGCAGCGGGTGGCCCCCGATGACCAATCCCTGCGGTCCCTCCTGTGTTCCACTGGCCGCCTCAAGGAGGCGCTGTGAGCCCTCGGTCTTCAGTCCCGCGCCGAGCCGCTCCCCGGGCTAGCCCCTGCCACTCCTCCCTCCCAGTTAGTTATCCCACCGTCCCCTACCCTCCGCTGCTCATCCCTCAGCCTAGCCCTGCGGTCCGGACGTGTGTGGAGTGTGGGGGCCCTGTCCATGCAGGAAAGTCCTGTCCAGAACAGATGATGAAGGGTCCCTTTCCCAGTTAATGGCCACCTCGTGGCCACTGATTAAACCTGCCCCCCTCACAGCTCTCGATTTCCTGCTCATCCCGTTGTCTCCCCCACCCCACCCCGTGTCTTGCCCTCACCCCTCCTCCCGCCCCCTGCCTTCGTCTCACTCCCCCACCCCTGCCCCTCGGAGCTTTAATCCCTCCTGCTTCTGTGCCGCCTTATCTGCTCCTAGCAGCTTTCGCTGCTGCAAAGCCCTCTCCCCCTCCTCCCGGATCTTCTCTCCCTCCTTCCAGGCTTTCTTTGCGCGCGCTCTCTAGTCTGACCAGCGCGCCCCCTCCTGCCCAGCCTCTTTGCCACTCAGGCCCGCTTGGTGGCTCTGGGCTGACACCAGATCTGTGCCCCGGTGCGCTTGGCCCTCTCTCCAGCCTCAGCTCAGAGGCTGTGGGCTGCCCACCCTCCTCCTCCTCCTCCTCCCCTGGCCCGCTTCCCAGGCCTCACCAACTTGTTCAGTTCCTGGCCAGCCTCGGGTTTGAATCTTTTCCCTATCTTCCCTCTCCTGGTCCCATCATCAGTTCCTCAAGGTGCCCCACTGTTGGACCCATTCCCCTTGACTTGAGACTTGACAGCACCCAAATAGAAGTGGACGGTGTTGGTACAAGACAGAAGCAAGGGTGCTTTGCTGGGCTGGCCCAAGGAGGACCAGGTGGGGTGTAGGGAGTACTGGTGACGGTGGGGGCGGGGCACGGCGGTGGGAAACTAACCCTCTTCAGTCGCCTCAGATCACGTCCAGGTCTCCCCACCCCCTTCGCTGGGACTCTCATTAACCGCTTCTCCTGCCTCGTCCGCGGCATAAATAACCCAGATAAATCAGCCGCCGTCCGCCCCCCGCCCCTCGGCCCCCGCATAGCCCGTTTGTCACCGCCGCTCCCTCGCCTGACTGCCCCCTCCATCCTCGTCCCTTCCCACCCACATCTGTCCCGCGCTGGTTTGATTCCCCCCACCACCACCCCATACACACACGCTCAGCACCAGGGCCAGGTCTGGCTGGGGAGGGTGGCAAGGGATGTCCCCTGGGAGGAGATGGGGGATTCACTCTGGAGAAAGCTCTCTGCAGAGTTGGAGGGTCGTGCAGTTTATGGATAGAGCCAGCAGCCAGGTGGTGGGGGTGGGTAGGGAAGCACCAGAAGAGGCTTGGCTTGAGGGTCCCAGAGCGGAGGAAAGAGGTTCCCTAGGAACCCCTTCAACTTGAATCCTGAGTGGTCTCCAGGCCTGACTTTGGGACATTCTGCCCCAAATAAAATCTTTATGTGTCCCCTAAGTGCCGGGAGCCGGCCCGTCCTGCCCTCCTTGTTGCCCCTTACCCCGTCCCTTGAATTCCCAGCCATGTCTTTTTTAACCTCTGCCTCCCAGTCCATCTATCCTTCTCCTCCTCACTGTCAGGAAGCCTAGTTCATCCCCTGGAGGGTGGAGAATTGGACTGGGGACAAATCTGAAGAATGGGGACAGTTGGAGGGCAGAGGAGCCCTGGCTGAGGCTTCCCATGCTGCTCCCAGCTGCCGCTCCCTACACACCCAGCTCCGGGGTCCCTAGCGGCCCCTCCCACCTGCTCGCAGCTGGATTAGGTCCTGGCCGGCACCCCTTCACCCTGATGCTTCACTGCAAGGGGCAGCTGGTCCCCTGGGAGTGGGTGAGGAAGCTGGGAGGGGCTGGGGGAGCTTGGGCACAGGGGTGGGGGTGGGGAAGAAGCTGGGCTGGGCCCCAGGGACCAGCTGGGCAATGAGCCGGGGAAGCAGCCGGGAGGCTAAATGAGGGAGATTATCACCCAACTGCAGCCGGGCAGAGAGGGAGGCAGGCAGGGAAGCAGGGAGAAGGGGGAGAGAGGACGGGGCCAGAGGCAAAGAGGGTGTGGAGGGACAGGATGGGGGCCAGAAGAGACTGGGGAGGAGTGGGGGTAAAAGCCAAGAGATGGGCTGGAAGGATGGGGGGACCCCCATAGAGCATAACCAGACTCCTGGAGAGCTGGGAGACTGGATGGTGGGGACTTGGGGACAATTGGAGACAGCTGGCCATCGGGCAATGGTGGGGGGGGGGGTGTGCCTATCACAAACTGCTGCTTCATTCCCAGTGGCCTGGAGTTCCCTCACAGTCCCGTCGCACACACACAGTTACCACTCAACCTCATTCCTCTCAGAGGGGGAAGGCTTCCTTCAGCCCCACAGGAGGGAAGAGGAGGGGTGTCCTCTGTGCTCACGGCGGAAGGCAGTGTGCACTGGGGGCAGCGTGACCCTGAGATCTCATGAGATGGGTGGGGAATTCAGGGTTGTAAAGGACACAGGAACAGTAGTGAGTGCTGGGGAGAGCTTGGGGAGGGGGGCAGCTCCCATTTTCTTGGCAGAGCCCCAGACTGAAGTAACCTTAAAAAAGCAATTAAATCACCTTAAAAAAAAAAAAACCCAGTAAAGAAAAATCAATATTGGGAGAAAGGGGAAGAGAGAGAAGGATGGGGTATAATGGTGGGGTGGGGAGCTCTAAAAAGGTCTGAAGTCTCTCAGGGAGGGGGACGCACGGGGAGGGGCTGCCAGGGCATGGGACAGAACAGGAGCTGACTGTGAACACTCGGGCACTTCAGTAGGAACAAACTCAGCAGCTGCTCCCAGTGCCAAGTCCACTCTCCCCTGTTGTGTCCCAGGGAGAGGCAGCGACTGGCCTCAGGGGGCCTATCTTCAGCCTGGGGAGCCCACTGACCCAGGCTTGTGGGAAACCCTGCTGCAGGGTCTTGGGAAGCCACGTTGCCAAAAGGCTTGGGACAACCTAGGCAGGATGCTTATGCGTGGACAGAACTGGTGTGTGGGCAGATTTCATACTGGGGCGATGCCAGGAGCCAGCCCACCCTCACAAGGCCTGAACTGGTCTTGAGACCAGGGTAGGCAGAGCGGCACCCGGCCTCTAGGGGAGCCACCCTTATGCCCCTCTGTCAGGGCCAGGAGGAGACTGTGGGAAGGGGGCAGCCTGACGCAGGGGAGGGGTGGCCATTGGGCAGCGGGTGGACCTCGGGCTCTAATCCCCAGCAGCTGCCGTTTCCCTCAAATCGATTCCCTTCTCACTTTTTTTTTTTTTTCAGCTGCTGGTTCCGCGGCTTGGATCGATGGAGCCACCTCCCCCGCCCCTCTGAGCTTCCTCTCCCTGCTGCTCATTAGTGCCCCGATTAATCAGCACCCCCTTTCTCTAGGGACAAGTGCTTTCTCCCCCCATGAGGGCTCACACTTTCACACGTCCTCCCCATAAGCGGCTCATTTTGCCACCCCCAAGGAGAGGCCATCAATGTATCCCTTCCTGATGGTCCAGCAGGGGCACCTCATCCCTAGCTTATGATGGTGGCCCGCGTGCCTGGCTTCCCCTTCCACAAAAGCGGGCAGACCCCAGGCCTCCCCTGTCCCACTCTGCCAGGGGACGGGACATTTCGAGGCACTGTTTTTTCTTAGCATAGCATTTCCATTGAAGCCTCACTCATCTTCCTAGTCCCTCCAGTACCTTCTGCCCGGCCCCCACCTCTGCCCCCACACTCTCCCCTGCCTCTGAGTTCATTTTGTTTTGCTAGCCAGGCTCATCCAGCCCCCCACCCCCACCCCAGCCTGGTCATGGTAAGGGATGTGGACACCATTTGGGAGAGCAAAGTGGCCACAGATTTGCAAGGTAGCTAGGGTGACCTCGGTTCCAGTCCTACGAGTGACTGGGATTGGGGTTGGAGGCAAAGTGAGGAAGAAGGGATCAGCCCCTCCCAGAGGGGGGCAGGAGTACACTGGGTGTTGAAATCAGCAGAAAAGCCCTAGGGAAGGAAAACCGTGGTAGAGCCACAGTTGTCTGCTTGCCTGCCCTCCTCATTCAAACAAGTGGCTCTCAAGGAGTTTCTGGAAGCTGCTGTGAGCGGGGCAGTGGTTGGAGTCGGAGAGGCGAAGAGATGGGGGACAGAGTCGGTTGACCCTCCGCGGGGTGGGGCGCGGAAAAGTGGCAAGGAGTGAGTTGGCCGAGCGCTCTGGGAGCAGTGGGCTTCCCTGGGTAGGCTGGGAGTGGGCCATCTGGGGGTCCCCATGAGTGGCTGTAGTCCTGCAAGAGTTTGGGGAGCACCTCCAATCCGGGGATCCCCATCCTGGTGTGGAGGGGGACTTTCCCCTCTCTGTCCTGGCTGCCGCCGCCCCGTGCAGTCGGTGGAACGCTGTTGACATGTCCTGAATTATTAAGCACGGGGTGGGCTCCGGAGCACATGCTGAGCGGAGCGGAGCGGCTGGGGCTGCGCGGCGTGGCGGAGCAGCGCTCGCTCCCTCGCTCACTCGCTCGCAGGGACACACGCAGGGGCTGACAGCTGTGCTGGTGCTGATAAGGGAAGCCACAAGGAGACGATCGAGGAGAGAGACAAGCGGCGGCAGAGGCAGCAGCGGCAGAGGCAGCGCCAGGGCTGCGGAGCTGCTGGGAGTGGGAGTGACGCCCCCACCTCGGGCCCCCACCCTGTCCCCGTCCTCCTCCCGACTGCCCTGAGTTTAGAAGAGCAGCCGCTGCCACCACCAACCACTCCGGAGGGCGACAGGGCTTCTGGCCAGAGAGGGGCAGTGGCAGTGAGGCACTGGCCAGTCCCAGCAGCTGGGGACAGATGCCGATCGAGATTGTGTGCAAAATCAAATTTGCTGAGGAGGATGCAAAACCTAAGGAGAAGGAGGCAGGGGATGAGCAGAGCCTCCTGGGGGCTGCTCCCGGGGCAGCAGCCCCTCGGGATCTGGCCACCTTTGCCAGTACCAGCACTCTGCACGGGCTGGGTCGGGCCTGTGGTCCAGGCCCCCGTGGACTGCGTAGAACCCTGTGGGCACTGGCCCTATTCACCTCGCTAGCTGCCTTCCTGTACCAGGCAGCTGGCCTGGCCAGGGGCTACCTGAGCCGGCCTCATCTGGTAGCCATGGACCCTGCTGCCCCGGCCCCCGTGGCAGGCTTCCCCGCCGTCACCCTGTGCAACATCAACCGCTTCCGGCACTCGGCACTCAGCGATGCTGACATCTTCCACCTGGCCAACCTGACAGGGCTGCCCCCCAAAGACCGGGACGGCCACCGGGCTGCCGGCCTGCGCTACCCAGAGCCTGACATGGTAGACATCCTGAACCGCACTGGCCACCAGCTTGCCGACATGCTCAAGAGCTGCAACTTCAGTGGGCACCGCTGCTCCGCCAGCAACTTCTCCGTGGTGAGTTCTGCCAACTGGGCCACCTGGCCTGGGGTGGCCCAGAGGCTGGCGTGGGGGCGGAGGGTGGTACGTGAGGGCATCCTCAACAGGGATTCCCTTCCTTCCACCACCAGAGGCGGGCCTCGTGTCTTCCCCAGCCGGTGCTTCCCTCTAGATTCCCCCCCGGAGCGGCAGAAGCTCAGAGGTTCTTACCCTGGTGCTGCTGGTCTTCCTGCTGCTGCAGTGCCCGGGGCTGAGGGCCTGAAGCTGCTCCCATCCCGAGGATGGACTGACTGAGCCCCACTTCACTCTCGCTCCCCTTTTCTTCCAAGGCTACTGGGTTCTTCTTCCCAGGTGATAGGGAGGGTGTTCCCGGGGTGCTTGCCATCTAGGGAAGGGCTCAGGACTGCCTTCCAGGGAGCTGGCCTGGCCAGCAGACTGGATGGAGATGGGCTTCGTGTACAGTGGGTTCCAGTCTCTTCCGTCTCTGCGTCTCTCACACAATCCCCCCCCTCCCCGACAGCCGTCCTCACACACCCCTCTTTCATGCTCCCCTTCAGCCTGTCCTGCTTGCCAACGGCCCCTCCGGCTCCTGCTGCTCCCTTGCCTGGCTCTGGCTCGCACACTGGGAATCACTCATTCCCTCTGTGTGCATCTCTCACCCTCAGTGCTGGCACACGCACACACACACACACACACACACACACACATGCACGCACACTCTGCTCAGGGACACAGTTTCCCTGCATACTCCCTCTCACAATCAGTGGCCCTGTCACTACACTCATGCACACCTGCGCACCCACACGCCCAGAGAGCTACTCATCTCTGTGCCTGCACCCCAGCTCATAGCTGCCAAGGGTGGGGTCATGCTGTGGATGCCATCCCAACCCCTGGCACCCCGTCATCTAGCCAAATCACTGTTCCCCCTTCTCCATGCAGGGACCTCTGGCGCCATAGCTCACATGGATGCGAACTCAATCACACACACCCTCACCAAGAGTGGAGTGTTAGCTCTGCTTGCTATTCTCCTGCACACCTCCACTCCTCCTGCAGTCAGGTGTGTCAGTGAGGCGGGGGGCGTGTCTTGGACACTGTCTGTCTGTCTATCAGGCCTCCATTCACCCACAGTCACAGGCTATCTATTATTCACGGTGCGCTTGAGACGCCTGTCCCCAGGCCCCAGATGACTTCCATCATTACGTACGTGTGCCTGGGGTCTCATCCCTGTGGCCACTGCCTGCTGCATGTGCAAATGTGTGGGTGTCAATGTGGTGGCTACTCAGGCCCAGCTTCCCTCCCGCAGCAGTGGGAACTTTCCCTCCTCAGGGCCCAGCCTCCCAGCCCCAGGGTCTCACTCACTGCCTGGGGGACATCAGCAAACAGGCATCAGCCAGGTGCCTGGCCCCACTGTGCTTGCCAGGGTCTGGGACCCCCTGCCCTTGAGTTGGGGGTGGAGAGGTGGAAGCAGGAGCAGGAAGGAGGGGATTGTGCCAGGAGGTATCTGCCTGTTGTCTAGCGGTACACTCTGTCTTCTAGGGAGAAAAAAAAAAAAAAACACTGCTCCCCAAAGCTAGAGCTGGAAAAGTCCCCAAGGAGGAAGTGGGGTGTGAGTGTGGCCTGCCTCTCAACCCCTGTGTTGGCGGGAGCAGTCTCAGCAGGTGCTGCTGGGGCACAAATCAATGGGGTCTTTGTGTCCCTAAGCCCAAGTCTGTGGCTTGGGCCCGAGTTGGGGTGGGCAGGAAAGGGGAAGGGTACTGACACTCGTCAGAGGAGGAAGGATGGAAAGGGCATAGGAAGTGAAGGGAGGGCGACACAGGGTCCTTGCTGGACCCAGGGCAGGGCAGGTGGGGAGTTCCTGAGGATACTGGGGATGCGTGGGAGGGGAGAGGGTGGCTTTTCATAGAGCCTTGGGTCTTCTGGGGCTAGAGAGGGAGGGTGGAAGCTTGTGGGTCTTAGTTTTGGGGTTGTGGCAGGATAACCAGGGAAAGCGTGGCAAAGAGAGCACTTGGGGACAGAATTCTCCTTTGGTGCCCCTACTCCTCCATCATTCCCTCCTGCCCACACCCTGTTCCCCATGAAAGTGTCACTCCTCCTGGACCTGACACACTTAGTTGAGTCTGAGGCAATAAGGAAGGAGCTGGGCTAGGCCTGTGGCGATGGGGAAGATGAGGTGTGTGGCCCCGGGTGAAGGGGGATGAGGATATCAGGACCCCAGTGAAGACGTGAGGTCCACAATCCACTCTGCTACAACGTGGTGTCCATGATGAAAATTTTGGGATCTTCCATAAAGAGGTGGATACGTGAGCCCGTTGGGGTGGCACCTTCCAGGGAGTGGGTGGCGAAATGGTCAGTGACCGTGACAGACAGGCTTCAGTAAGGGGCCGTTGAGTGTCTTCTGTTTCTTCCCGTTTCCTCCTTCCCACTCCCCACTCTGCTGTGACCTTTCCTCCGGAATCCAAGTTAATAAATGTCACATTTTCCAGCCTATTTTTACTCTGGGTAATGTGCCCTCCCCCAGTCCCTAAGCTGCTGCTCTTGCTTCTGTTGCCACTGCCATGGCTTTCACCTCCACACTCCCAGATCTCTCTTCATTTACTCCCGGCCACTCCGCATGCGTGCCTACTATGCGTGGGGCCCCCTGATACGGGGAAGGGGCGGGGGGGGGGACAGCAAAGAAGGAAAGCCTTAGTTCCTGGCCCCTGCCCTCAGGCTGCGTGCAGTCTCTCGACAGCGCAGAGGCCGGCATGCTCAGAAGCTCAAGCAGCCCTGCAAGAGTTAATCGGCCATGCAAGCAGTGTCATAAGGTGCCGGGATTAATTGCCAGATGAGGTGCGTGGATGGCGAGAGCCCGAGTTCAGAGAGAGAGGCCACTCCGGGCTGAAGAGGGCTGGGGCGGCTTAAGGGATGAGGCAGGCTGGCCGTGGCTTGGAGAGGAGGAGAGAGGAGAGGGAGACGGAAGGCTCTGGGGGTCCTTCTCAGCCCTGCTGTCCTCTCTTTCCTTTTCTCCTCCACCCTCAGCCTCGCAGTAGCCCACTCCCATTTCTACCGCCCACTTTCCCCACCACCCTCATGCCCTCCCACCTTCCTTGCCCCCTCGTTCTTGTTCTTGCCACCGGTCTCTCTCCGACCTTTGTGGGCCAAGCCCTAGGTCTAGCATCAAGGCTCACCTTCAACCTGCCTGCTGACACTATCTTCCTAGCCTTCATTGTTTAACCTGTATCATGCACAGGTGGCTCTGCAAGCCAGCGTTTCCTCTCAGTGGGGGACCATGCGCCCTGCGTGAGCTCTGCAGCCACCTGATCAGGTGGATTTGAACCTCAGCTCTACTCCAGTTGTGTGGCCCTGGGGAAGACGAAATGCCTCCGCGAACAAGTGTCTGCGTGCTCATTAGACAGGACATTAGAATCTGAACATTTGGGGCTGTTGTGAGGATTTCAGAAATGTCCATAAAGAGCTTCTTACGCTGCCTGCCACTCACACAGTAGGCGCACTGGCAAGTGCCCGTTCTCGTGAGTGCCACCAGCTCTTGGTCATCTTTTTAACCTGTTTTCAGCACCACCCACTCCCTGGTCTCTATCCACTGTCCCGGTACGAGGCTGCTCTCCAGCCCCTCATCTTCCCTGAATGTGACCCTTTGAGCTGTTTGTTACAGTGCTCCCAAACAGGCGTGCATGCGCAGGTGGGTGCACGCACCCTGTAGGTCAGTGCTGGTAGGTAGAATTCTGTGATGACAGAAACATCCTGTCTGCACCATCCAGCTTGCTAGTCACTCGCCATATGTGGCTATCGACCATCCAAAGTGTGATCAGGCACATGTGGCTAGTGGCTGTTATCCTGGACAGCACAGTTACTGGTGAGTGAGGTTCAGACTGTCTGGGTGGGGGTGGGGGGGTTGAAATTACAGCTCTGGGACAAAAGGACACACAGTGATGGCCGCGGGCTGTCACTGGAAGTCAGGCCGATGTCCCAGGGTAAGCTGGGCTTGGGGCCTGCATCTGGGAACTGAAGGCTTTGGGATATCTACAAGCACTATGCTAAAGCAGACACCTTTCTTCCTGGGCGCCAACACCACCTGGGGCTTTTCCAATCTCCTGTCTGGAAATTTGAGGCACGGGAGAGGGGGAAGTAGGCAGGGGTAGGACCCTGCCCCTCTCCATGGGGTCCCCAAGACCAGGGATTCAGACAGCCCCTGAAGGGGCAGAAGGCCAGGACCCTGTGGGCGCCTCCCTCCCTCCATCCCTCTTGGCTCCCAGGCTTCCCTCCCCCTCCCAAGCCTCCTTCCCTGCACGCTGGTGACTGCCATGACTATTAATCACTCGCCCCGTTCTCTTCCTCTCTACTAATCAGGCACAATTAGACAAGGCCTCTTCCAGCTGGGCAGTCCCCCTCCCTGCCCTCATACCCCCCCTTCCAGTCCTATCCAGCCGCCACCTAGGACAGCTCTGAGGCAAGGGAGACTGCGTGCAAGCCCTCTACCGCTCTTGGCTGCCCTGGCCCCCAGTTAAGGACTCCTCTTTCCCACCCTCTTTCTTCCTTAGTACCTGTTTCCCTGGTGCAGTCAGGTAGGTCAGTGTGGATAGGCCTCCCCGGCTCCCTGCTGTTGGTCTTGGCAGGGCCTTCTCCAGGCTCCCTTTCCAACTCCACACCTGCCTTTTGCCCCCTTGTCTCCAGGTCTCTGATCTACCAGATGAACTTAATTAACTCTGCCTGAATCTCCTGCCCAGCCCAGTGACCTCTCTGGTCCTGTCCTGTCCCAAGGTGCTGAGCACATTTAGTACATTATCTGGTTCACGATTGGTCCCACCCTCAGGATCCAGGTGTGTCTGGTCAGTGAGGACACATGGTAAGGGGGTGGGGTCCCCACCTCAGACTTAGCTAAATGTCACCCCGTGTAAGGGTTTCAGTAGGTATTCCACAGTGTCAAAAGACGATCAAGGGATGGCTAAACCATTAAGGCATTTACCTGCAAAGCCAAAGGACCCAGGTTCAACTCCCCAGAACCCATGTGAGCCTGATGCACAAGGGGGCACATGCATCTAGAGTTTGTTTGCAGTGGCTGGAGGCCCTGAGTGCCCATTCTCTATCTGCCTGTTTCTCTGTCTCTCTCAAATAAAAAAAAAAAAGACGATCAAAATTCTGCTCATATCAATAAAACTTTCCCTGCCCACCACTTAGATTGCAGAGCCTAGCACTGCCCACCTCTTACTGACCACTGCTTCTCGGGGCCTCCTGGAGGGGGCGCTCTCAGTCTGGCTGCTTTGGCAGTGGAATTGCTACAAGGGAGCTTTGGGCAGCACCTTCAGGGAAGGGAAGGGATGGTTACTGTCAAAGAGAGCTGGTCTTTAAGGACAGTGGGGAGTGTCATGAGGGACGTGCCCCACCCGGGGCCCACTCAGGAGCTCCGTTGGCCTCTTCATTAATCAGGAATCAGCCCCGAGCTGGGCTCATTATCAGCTCAGCTTCTTGTGGCACTGCCGGAAGATGCTGATTAGCATTTGAAGAAATGGCCCCAGATACGGCCTCCCTCTTCCACCCCTACCAGTGCTCCTTCTTGACCCGCATTCCTGCCCTTTGGCTTCCAGGGAGGAACCTGCTCCCTCTTGTGGCGGGTGACAAGGGCTGCCTCACCCAGGTCTGGGCTGAGGAGCCGAAAAGGATCAGCGACTGAAGGTGTCCGAGACAGTGCTTGGGAGACCCAGCCTCAGGCTACTGGATCTAGGCCCCGAGTCTGGAGGGGTGAATGGGGGTGAGCTGAAGGGTGGTCCAGGAGAGATGGACAGCCACCCTGGAGGAGGGGAGGGGAGGGCAAGGGTGACAATCTCAGGCAGGAGGAATGTCAGCTTTCCTGCTCTTCTGGGCCTTTCTGCGCCCGGCTCCTTTGAGCAGCTGGGCAGAGGAGGTGGGGACAGCCAGCTCTGTGGGCGGGAGGCCTGAGAGGAAGAGGACTTGACTTGTCAGGGTGGCTGCTGGCTTTGTGGCTGTCATTATTTTTGCTCTTGGTAAATCCTGGCAGAGGCTGAGGGTCTTCAGAGCTCCCTTGCCCCCTAGATGTCGAGGGAGTGGGTAGGCCGGAGGAGGACAGAGTCAGGGTCAGAACTGAAAAGGTGTGATGCTGTCTTCCAGCAAGGGGTGGAGGTGCCCACACTTCTTCCCTTGGCTCCCAGGCTGGGGGTGGCATCACTGAACATCCAGCCCCCCCCCCCCCCCCAGTGTTCACGGTGCCCTTGGGACACGCGCTTTGGGTTGGAGGGGGAGCAGTTCCAGAGAGATGGGCATAGGCTGCGGCAGCGAGAGTTCAGAGAGGAGCCACGGGATGATTAAGGGGAAATGGAGGATTGATTTAGGAGGAAAGATTAAAGGAGCTAAATCCGTGGCGCTTGGCTCAGCGGTGACTAAGCGTGGACAGGATAATAGCTTACAAATGTGTGAAAGGTGTAAATACCAAGCAGGGGGAGGGGAGGCGGCCAGGCGGGCCGGGGGAGCGGGGACAGGGGGCTGGGCAGGTCCGCAGAGGACTGGGAACCCGTGGACCACTGCCGCAAGGAACGGGCACTTCCTCAGTGGGGATGCGAGTGGGGGGGTGATGGAAGGAGGAATGTTTGGGAGTCCCCAGTTCTAAGCAGATGTTTCATTTCTGGGGCGCAGCTCCCTAGACCTCCAGCTGACCTCCACGTTTCATTCAGATCCAATCCGGACCAGGGACCAAGGTCGCGGGTTCAAATCCCACCCTAATCCCTCATTGCTTCCTCAGCACCAGGTCTCTCTGCGGTTCCCAGGCCCGCCGGCCACGCCCAGCTCTGATCCGCCTCCTCGGCACCCACCCTACCATCCCGGCTCCCACCCCACTCGTCCCCTCTCCAGCCACGGCGGGCGGCGGGCAACGGTGTCTCCCTCCGCGGTGGACGCCTCTGGCGCTGCTGCGTGCGCCGAGGTCACTTTGCCGAGGAGCCGGGAGCCAGGGGAATGCAAATGAGGCAAACCCAGGGAGGAAAGCCGAGGGCCCCGAGGAGTCGGAGGGAGGGCGAGGGCGCCGCGCGCTGATGGATGCCTGGCCCGCAGGATGTAGCGCGGCCCGGGGTGCGGACCCGCGGTGGGGTGCGGCGGATGGCCAGGCCTGCGCTGCCGGGGCCTGCGTCGGGGAAAGGTGGGGGGGGGAGTGTGTTGGGGCTGGGGTCCTCCAGTCTTGTCGCCTCTGAGTGTGTGCCTCACAAAACTCTTAACAGGACAACTTTGTATTGAGGGGCAGGAATGACACGGAAGGACTTAGTTATCAGTTAAAAATACTATCTTTGGGCTACGGAGATGGCTCCGCCATTAAGGCATTTGCCTGCAAAGCCTAAGGAACCTGGTTCGGTTCCCCAGGACCCACATAAAGCCAGATGCACAAGGTGGTGCATGCGTCTGGAATTCGTTTGCAGTGGCTGGAGGCCCTGTCGCGCCCATTCCTCCTTTCTTTCTCTCACACACAAATAAGTAAATAAATAAATAAATAAATAAAATCATCACCTGCAAAATTGACTCTCTAGGGTTTAAGGCTCTGGCGATGTCTGGCTGGGAACTGGTGTGACAGCTTACCTGGGTCTTGGAGTCCTGTCTCCTCTTGGGAAAGCATCCTGAGCGGAGTCCACAGTCTCCTGAGCCTTCCCAGGCTCCAGCAACCCAGCCTTCCTTAGCTGGCTCTGGCTTCCAGTCCACCACGGCTCTCACGTTTCCCATCATTGCCCCTTGGACCTCCCCAGTGGACGTCGGCTCCCTGCCGAGCACATGGGTGCTGGTGGAGACTGAGGTAGTGTTGACCATGTGGTCGGGGAATCTCTCCCCAGTGCACACTGAAAGGGGAGTGTATCCTGTCTTAATCTGATGGTCTTTTTGAGTAGTGGGCCAGTCAGCTTCCTCTCAGAAGACTTTTTTTTTTCTCCCTGACCCTCCAACCTGAACCAAACTCCTGTTGCACCATCAGGGGCCTTGGCAGAGATCCCCCTCACAGCCTGGATCCCAGCCAGGAGCATTTATCTATCTATGTGGTTGTTGGATGTGCGTGTGTTCTGTTCCTGCTCGTAGGCCTGGCACTGACAAATACGCCTGGCACACAGTGTAGGTGCTCAGTAAACACTTTGTGAATGAATGCATGTCTCCATGCCAGACAGCGAACTCCTTGAGGCAGGCTATTTTGTTCTTGGATGTACCTCAGCAAAGCACAGGACCTGAGCACACTGCGCAGGCGCAGTGAACAGGGTTGGATGCATGTGTTGTTTGAACACCCACCGGCTCTGCCACATTATGTGACCTGGGCAGATCCCTTTCCCTCTCTGTGCCTCTGCCACCTTGTCTGTGAAATGGAACCAATGGGATACCTCCTATCGTTTTTCTGAGCATCAAGGGGTTCGTTTATATAAAATATTCAGGGATGTGTTTGGCACTCAGTAAAAGTTAGCTGTTGGAGCCGGGCGTGGGGGCGCACGCCTTTAATCCCAGCACTTAGGAGGCAGAGGTAGGTCCTCCTGTGAGTTCGAGGCCACCCTGAGACTACATAGTGAATTCCAGGTGAGCCTGAGCTAGAGTGAAACCCAACCTCAAAAAAAAAAAAAAAAAAGTTAGCTGTTGGGAATGTGTTATGTATTTATCTCTTCCTCATACCACCTCTGAAGGGTGCTTGATTTTATCCCCATTTCTCACATGAAAAATGAAGGAGCACAGGTTAAATGACAGCCTCCAAATCCCACAGGCTTAAGTCAGGGCAAAGCCCAGAGGTAAGCCAGGTTCCATTTGCTGGGAGAGTCACATCTCAGAGCCTGCGGGTTTCGCTCTGACAGCTCCATGCTCTGAGCAGCTCCCAAGTCGCAGACAGTCTTCACCGAGGCAGAATGCCCTGTGAGGATGGGTCCAGTGAGAATCCAAAGCTAAAGCCGCTGTGTTGTCTTGGCAGGAAGCTCCCTTCCCTGGGTGGGCTCCTCTCTCTGAGTGCCTGACATGTTGCGCCCTGAATTGATCTCTAATCTACAGTCCTAACCCGAGGAGGAAGAATTGCCAGGTCCCTTTTACAGAAGTACAAGCTGAGGCTGAGAAAGGTTGTCAGAGACACCCAAGGTCGTTTTTGTGTCGAAATTGGTAGAAGAGACAGGATCTGAACCATCTCTGTCAGGCACCAAAATTTCTGTCTCTTTCCTCATGCCTTTTCCAGCATCACATGTTAATATTGAGGCTTCATGTATATGATTCCAAACGCCTGTTTGTTTAAGGAGGGACTCTCACTATGTTGCCAAAAATTCCTGGTTTCAAGAGATGCTCCTGCCTCAGACTCCTGAATAGCTGAGATTATAGGTGCTTGCCACCACAATTTGCAACTACTCCATGAAATAGGCAGGAATTTTTCTGGAAGGCTCCATTTGACAGATGAGAAAACTGAGGTTCAGGAAAGTTGGCAAGTCACTGACCCTGACCACAGGCTGACAAAGGTGGAGCTGGACCTAGAGCCAGCATCACCGATGGACTCCCAGGGAGGCGGCACTGTGAGTGGAGAGTGCTGGTGGGAGAGAGGACTGGGTCCCGGTACTGAACCCGTTCCTTCCTTGTGCATGCCTTTGGACGTGGACCTTGACGTCTCTAGGCTTTGGTTTCAGCTTTTGTACAATGAGTTGGTCTGAGCGACCTCAGGGTCCTGACCAACACAGACACACCTGGATGCTTTGAGTGGGCACCGTCTTCCTTTCTCCACCCCTGGAGAGGGTAGAGGAGGGGGCTTGGAACCTGGACACTGGGTCATCCCTGAGTAAATCCAGGACCTGGGAGCTGTCCTGCTGCTCCTGGGGTGCTAGTCACAATCCGAGTTGGATGACAATGTGCCTTCTTCCACCGGCCCATGCAGACAGGAAGCCTAAGTGGGAGGCATGGGGGGGGGCGGTGGCGGTGGACTGCGCAGAGGCGGACCGGGGGAGGATGCAGGAAAAGTGCTGCCATCCATAGAGAAGTGGGCTTGAAGGGAGGTGGCAAGGTCTTGGCAGAAGCAGGGCACCCAGAAGGCAGTGGAGATAAAGCCCAGGCTGCAGATTAGCTGTGGATTAGTGGTCTAGTCTTTGCTGCTCCTGGCTGTGTCTTATCTCCTGGAGGCCCAGGGCCCTCTCCTGCACAGCACTGAGTCCTGGCTCTGCTAATTGCCTATTAACCCTGCGGGCTCTGTGACTGCATGGAGGAAGAGGAGCAGGGGAGGGCAAGCCAGCAGTCAAGCAGGGAGAGAGCTAGCTAGGGAAATGGGAACTAGATGGATGGAGCTCAGAGGGCCAAGAGAAGCCATCGCTCAGGGGAGCGAACTTTGGACAGATCTGCCTGATCACTGTCTCAGGCAGACCCAAGGAGTGGGGGCAGGAGGGGGAGGGGATCGGGTGACTTAGGCCCACTGTCAAGTCCAGGAGGAAGACAAAAGACAGAGACTGGACACCCACACTCCAGCAGAAGAAAGCAGGTGGGAGAGAGGTGCTGAGGACAGGGACTGAAAGGCCAGGGGGACATCCAGGCAGTGGGAGAGAAAAACACACCAAGGTGATGGACAGGTGAGGGCCAGAGACAGAGAAAAAGAGTCCCTAGAGATAATCAGGTGCTAGGGACAGATGGACCAGGGGAATAACGAAACACAGGAGAGAGAGACTGAACCCAGGAAACAGCAGGGACGCTGGCCAGTGCTAAGAGGTGGGGTGGTCAGAGGAAGGTGGCAGAGAGAACCAAGGATATCTTGTCTACAAGCTGTCCACCCTCCACCCAGAAGAGGTCTTGGAAGCCATGCGCTCTGGTGAAGGCTGGGAGAGAGAGAGAGAGGGTCTGGGAGCCAAGACAGAGAGGAGGTAGAAGGGCTCCAACATGGGGCATGACCCTGTGGGCAGGAAGGGCTGAGGTCATCTGGAGATGGCCCCTCCACCCTTCGGACACTTCTTGGCCCGACACTGACCCTGTCTATGATTGGGACCTAGGCTTTCGACTCTTGCACACAAACCCTCCTTCCGGACCTGTCCATGGGGAGAGAACTGTGGACAGCCGGTGGGACCTTGCGGCTGAGCAGCCGTGCCGTCTCCATGGAAGAAGCTGCGGGCTGTGCTGCCACCAGACTTCTGCCACTTAGGAGCCAGCCGCTGCCTCCAGCAGCACTGCTTGGGCCAGGGACTGTCTCCGGGGCAACGCTGTGAGCGGCCCAGCAGTGGGGCCTGACCTGGGCCGTGGAGGTTGCCTAGCCCTGCTGGTCTGGCCTGTCAATTCCCTGTAGAGGGTCCCTTGGGCTCGAACTATCTCCAGCCGCCTCCTGTGTCACTCACTGAGTCCCCCAACTACATAACTACTTTGCATACACACGTGTCAGGTAATCACACCCCTCCCGTACCATCCTGCCAGAGGCTGGATTCGGTGTCCTGTAGCAGATGTGTGTGTGTTGGATATGAACACACACCTCCAGTGCTTCCCCACCCAAGGCCAGGGGCCCATAAGAGTCATTCACACTCAGTGACTACACACCAAGTATCTTGTAAGCACTGAGAGGGCCATCGCATGGGGCGTCACTCCATGTGGCTCTCTGCCGTCCTTCATGCCGTGTGCTCTGTGACAAGCTGCTTTCCTTCTCTGAGCTTCAGTTACCTCATCACTGACAGTGGGTGACAACAACTCCCGCATGTTACTTGCTTGGAAGCTCCAAGGAGAAAAAGCAGCAAATCAGGGAACTGGGCAGGTGGCTCAGTGGGTAAGCTGAGGATCTGACTTTGGATCCCAAGCACCCATGTCAAAGCCATGTTCAGTGCTGCTCCCTGTAATCCCAGTGCTGGGGAAGTAGAGACCGGAGGATCTCGAGGGCTTGCTGGATAACCGGTCTAGTTGTATCGTCAAGCTAGCTCCAGATTCTGCCAGAGACCTTATCTCAGAAAAACAAGGTGGAGGGGCTGGAGAGATGGCTAAGCGGTTAAGACACTTGCCTACAAAGACAAAAGACCCAGGTTCGATTCCCCAGGAACCAGGTAAGCCAGATGCACAAAGCGGCATATGTGTCTGGAGTTCGTTTGCTGGAGCCCTTGGCACACCCATTTTCTCTCTCTCTACCTGTCTCATAAATAAATAAACAAATAGGTGGAGAGTGACTGAGGAAGACATTGGACATCAACCTCCACACACACACATGACCCCCATGTGTGCTCACACACATCTGCTTGATCATATTTGCCTGCATGCCTTCCTTCCTTCTTTTGTTCACCCCTTCTTCCTCCACAAATCTCAGTGACTGGGGATGACAAGAGGGTAGCAGGACTTCAGGCCTCAGGGAGTCGGAGACCTGTGGGTAAGGCTAAGCTCTGGAGAGACCATGGTGTTGCCAGGGTACAAGTGCTGAGGGATAAATGTGAGTAACTTGGGCTGGAGTGATGACTTAATGGTTAAGGTGTTCACATGAGAGGCCTAAGGACCCAGGTTTGATTCCCCAGGATGCCCGTAAGCCAGATGCACACAGTGGTGCATGTGTCTGGAGTTTGGAGCACCCATTCTCTCTCTCTCTCTCTCTCTCTCTCTCTCTAATAAATAAAAATAAAAAAGTGAGGAACTCATAACTAGCCCCCCTCCCCCATGTAGCTCAGTCCTCCTTTAACCTCTCAACTCAAGCATTGCTCAAAACCAGCTGTGTGGCCAGAGCTGATTCTAGCATCTTGGCCTGAAACAGGAAGTCACCGAGTATTTGGAAAATTTTTGCAAATACTTCTATGTTCCCTTCACCTCCCTTTCCCACAGCACCGGGGAGACACGTAACCTGTAATCAGGCCACTTCAGATTCCTGTCCTTCCACAGGCGTGTCGCGAGAGCACAGGACTAGGGTTAAACTGTCCTCTGGACTCATTTCTTTCTCTTGTTTCTTCCTTCCTCCCTCCCTCCCTCCCTTCCTTCCTTCCTTCTTTCCTTCCTTCCTTCCTTCCTTCCTTCCTTCCTTCCTTCCTTCCTTCCTTCCTTCCTTTTAGTACTGAGGATTGAACCTAATAAGGCCTCCTACATACTAGGCAAGCACTTTAACACCAAGCTACACTGCTAGTCCTCTTACTCCTGTTTTTAAAAAATATTTTTTATTTCATTTATTTATTAGAGAGAGAAAGAATGGACCTGCCAGGGCCTCTAGTCATTGCAAATGAACTCCAGATGTGTGTGCCACTTTGTGCATCTGGCTTTACATGGACCCTGGGGAATCGAACCTGGGTCCTTTGGCATTGCAGACTAGTGCCTTAACTGCTAAACCATATCTGTAGCCCCCCCCTTATTATTTTTTGAGACAGAGTCTCACTAGGTTACTCAGGTTGGCCTTGAGCTCATAGCCCAGGCAGGCCTTGAACTTGTAATCCTTCTGATGCAACCTCTAGAGTAGCTGGGGTTACAGGCCTGCACCACCAGGCCCAGCACATTTCTACTGGCCTTGTAGCCCATGGATCAGCAGGTTTTTAGAAAGACAGAACCCCGGTCCCGTCTGTCACCCACTTCCATCTATTAAACGAGAACCGACACTTAACGGAGGTGATGTGCGTGTGCACCAGCGTTTGAAGAGGCACTGATCTTGGAGACCTAAGCAAATGAGCCTAATTCTCTGAGTTTCGATTTCCTCATCTGCAGAATGGGGAGATAATGATGCGGCCTTCAGGGATTCAATTAGACAGAGCATGTAGCTTAACCTGCCTGGGGCGCTTTGAGTGCTCCACGCTGTCTGAGATGCTCCCTCCTGCCTCACAGATGGGTACGCGGTAGGGAAGGGGTAGATGCGGGGAGGAGGAGCGATATAGGTGGAGGGCGAGGATGGGAACCTAGAAGCCGGGGAGGGACAGATGAGGAGTGAAAAGGCAGAAGGGACAGAAGAGAGGAGTGGAAGGAAAAGGGGTAAAATTAAAGAAGGATCAGAGCACGGAGGCACATCTCGTCTCTTTCCACCCAGAAGGGGCTGAGGTGGGAACTAAGTCTGGAGGTGGGTAGGTTTGCATGGGAGATGATTGTGGTGGATTATGGGACTAGCTGGAGCCTTACATACGGAAGACCTCATCCACTCACTAGCTGTGGGGCCTTATGCAAGTCACTTGTCCTGAGCTTCATTTTCCCCATTTGCAAGAATAGAGATGACAGTCACTAGAAATCTATCGGCAATCATTCTTTTTTTCTGGTTTCTTGAGGTCGGGTCTCACTCTGGCCCAGGCTGACCTGCAATTCACTGTGTAGTCTCAGGGTGGCCTCACGGCGGCGATCCTCCTACCTCTACCTCCCCAGTGCTGGGATTAAAGGCGTGCACCACCACGCCCGGCTGCAATCATTCATTTGAATGGATGAAATGAGGCAGCAGATGTGTTTTGTGTTTTGTAAATGCCAAAACGCTTCCTCCCTCTTTGCCTCCTCTTTCAGAAAGGGTCTCATGTAGCCCAGGCTGGCCTCCAACTCATTATGTAGCTGAGAATGACCTTGAACTTCTGATCCTCCTGCCTCCACCTCCCTAACACTGGGATTACAGGAGTGCGCCACCACACCACGTTTTATGTGGTGTTGGTGACTGAACCCAGGGCTTTGTGGGTGCAAGGCAAACCACTCTACCGACTGAACTATATCCCCAGGCCAGTGTGCCTGTTCTTGTTTCAGAGCTCAGAGACAAGGTCTGAGTGAATAAAGAAGTGTGTGTGTGTGTGTGTGTTGGGGGAGGATCAGGATTACTAAAGCTAGGTAGCTGATCCAGAAAGGGGAAGACTGGGCCCTGCCCCTAAGATATCTCGGGAGAGCTCCTGGAATCTCTTAAGAACTCTGCACGTCCCCTGCCTTCAGCCCCCTCTGCAGCCCAGCCTCTAGATCTTTCCCCTCCATGCAGCTTCATGCCATTTTCCAGCTTTTGCAGTGTGAACATGTTCCCAAAGAGAGGGGCGAGGGGTGGAGGCGAGCGATGGAGCACGCTGACCCCCTGGCCCCAGGAAAGGTGCTGCCTGTGATGGGTTTGACCCAGGGGCGCGTCTCTGCGGGGTGAGCCTGGCAGGGGGGGGACTAGAATCCGCCTCTTGCTCGGCTGCTCTCCCACCCCAGCTGGTGGCAGCTGCATCTCCAGCCTGAGCCGGGCCTCCATCTCCAGGACGCCAGCGCCACCTCGTGTCCAGTCGAAAGAACGTTCCACGGAGGAGTAGGGAGAGCTTGGGCAATAACCGCTTATTAACGTGTCCCTTGTGGCTCGCTGCGGTGGCTCACGCTTGTAATCCTAGCGCCCGGGAGGGAGGCTGTGATAGGAAGATCACCGAGCGAGGCCAGCCTGGGGCTACAGAGTTGAGTGCCAGGTCAGCTTGGGCTAGAGTGTGAATCTGCTTCAACCCCTCCCCCGCCACACACAAGATGTCCCTTGTGCCCCACCCCAGGGCAGGTGCCGGAGACCCCAGGCAGGCTTCCTCCTCCTGGGCCAGTGTGCTCTCCAGTGGGGGACATGCACCGCGGAACTGGGGACGAGTAGGCGAACTAAGCCGTCTCAGTTCTTGATATGAACAAGAAAGTGAAGTGTGCAGTGTGCAGCAGGACAGCGAACTCGGCCAAGACGGGGGTGGGGGTGGGGATGCTCAAAGAGAGAAAACAATGACAGCAGCAAGGGCCAGAGGAGGAAATTAGCCCCTTACGCTCGGGCATCCGGGCTGCTGGGGCAGGAGAGGGCAGTCCAAGGTGAACTTGCATGGAGGACACTGGAGAGATGGCTCAATGGTTAAGTGTACTCCCTGCACAAGCGTGAGAGTCTGAGGGGACCGGAAACTGTCGAAGTTCAAAGCTCCAGAACCCACGTAAAACAGTTGGGCGTGGGCGCCTGACACTCCAGCGCTACAAAAGGAAGCAGAGACCAGGGGATTGCCCGGGCTCCAGAAAGCGGCAAGCTCCAGTTATCAGTAAGAGACTCCTGCTCGAACAAAAAAGGCAGAAGGTCAGTGGACTGGGATGCCCAATGTTCTGCCCTGGCCACCACAGGCAAGCACCCCCTGCCACAGGCAAGTGCAGGGGGCACCTGCAAGGGGCACATACCCATGCAAACAGCACCACACACACACACACACACACCATACACATAAGCAAAAAAAAAAAATTGTATGAATATTTTTCAGGGTAGGGAAGGAGTCAGACTTCATTGTCTGGAAAATTGAAAGCCATCGGGTTTTTTGTTTGTTTCTTTGCTATCTTTTGCTTTCAAATAAGTTTCATTGGGTATACTCAAAATTTGCAATGTGATGGTGTGGGAGACAGTAGAATCTGGCAGGAGACTTGATAGGGCCTTAGTATTCTGGATGATGTGCAGAGAACAAGGGCAGGGATAGATGAAGGGAGACCAGGTAGGAGGAGATGATGTTGCATTGGATGTGGGAGTGGGGAGATGGGAATTTCAGGGATCCTGACTTGAAAACTGAATAGCAATAGCAGGATCCTGTATTCAGAGGAAGAGAATGGTGGGAAAGAGGAAAGATTTGGAAGACAGCAACAATTCTGAGCAGGGGGGCTGGAGAGATGGCTTAGCGGTTAAGCGCTTGCCTGTGAAGCCTAAGGACCCCAGTTCGAGGCTCGATTCTCCAGGACCCACGTTAGCCAGATGCACAAGGGGCGCACGCATCTGGAGTTCGTTTGCAGTGGCTGGAGGCCCTGGCGTGCCCATTCTCTCTCTCCCTCTCCCTCTTTCTCTCTCTGTCTGTCGCTCTCAAATAAATAAATAAATAAATAAAGAAAGAAAGAAAGAAAGAAAGAAAGAATTCTGAGCAGGGCATGGCAGTGCATGATTGTAATCCCAGCACTCAGGAGGCTAAAACTGGATGGTGAGTTCAAGGCCAGTCTTGGCTAGGTAGTGAGCTCCAGTTAACATAGTGCGGCAGGTCTTGGGTAGGAGAACTTGGTGAACTGTTACAAGGTCCCAGAGAGAAGCAGATCTAGCCTGGGCTGCACAGCAAGAACCTGTCTGTTGCAGTCGGGGAAAAAAAAGGTTTATTTTGGCTTACAGACTCGAGGGGAAGCTCCACTATGGCAGGGAAAACAACGACATGAGCAGAGGGTGGACGTCACCCCCTCACCAATGTCAGATGGATAACAGCAACAGGAGAGTGTGCCAACCGGGAAGCTGGTTATAACACCCATAAACCCACCCCAACAATATACTGCCTCAAGGAGGCTTTAATTTCCAAATTGCCATCAGCTGAGAACCTAACATTCAGCATACCTAAGTTTATGAGGGACACCTGAATCAAACTACAACACTGCCTCAATAATGGCTGGAGAAATGGCTTAGTGGTTAAGGTGCTTGCCTGCAAAGCCAAAGGACCCAGGTTCAATCCCCCAGGACCCACGTAAGCCAGCTGCACAAGGGGGAGCATGTGTCTAGAGTTCATTTGCAGTGGCTGGAGGCCCTGACGTGCCCATTCTCTATCTGCCTCTTTATCTCTCCTTCTCTCTCTCTCAAATAAATAAATAAATAAAAGGAAGAGTTACGCCACCAATAAGTGATATCTTTCCCCTGCCCCCAGGTCTATACTCGCTATGGGAAATGTTACACCTTCAACGCAGACCCTCAGAGCTCCCTGCCCAGTCGGGCAGGGGGCATGGGCAGTGGCCTGGAGATCATGCTCGACATCCAACAGGAGGAATACCTGCCCATCTGGAGGGAGACAAGTATGCAGGAGGGAAAGGGACAAGGGCCAACCCCGGGGGCCTGGGACCCGGGCCCTCTTCCTGGGATGGTTTCCAATGGCCCTCCTCTCTGCTGTGCAGATGAGACTTCATTCGAGGCAGGCATCCGGGTGCAGATCCACAGCCAAGAGGAACCTCCCTACATCCACCAGCTGGGGTTTGGCGTGTCCCCGGGCTTCCAGACCTTTGTGTCCTGCCAGGAACAGCGGGTGAGCCTGGGCCTAGGCTGGGCACTGGGCAGGTCTCTGCTCTGAGGGAAGCTGGCCAGGCCTGCCCTGCGGGAGCTCACAGCAGGCTGGGCTGTGGAGGGCTGGGCTGAGGCCCCCCCGGCCTTGGTTTCCTTATACCCCATCTCTGCAGCTGACGTATCTGCCCCAGCCTTGGGGCAACTGCCGGGCAGAGACTGAGCTCAGGGAGCCTGAGCTTCAAGGCTACTCGGCCTACAGTGTGTCTGCCTGCCGGCTGCGCTGTGAAAAGGAGGCCGTGCTGCAGCGCTGCCACTGCCGGATGGTGCACATGCCAGGTGGGCACCTCCACCCAGTCCTTGGTGCCACTGTACTGGGCTCCCAAACCTTCAGGGGCATGAGCCGAAGTGCCACATGTGCATGGGCACATGTCTATATGCATAAGGGCGTGCTTATGTATGTCTATGCCTGGGCTCTTGTGAATGTTTTCACGTATGTATTTGGGAATGCATGCATGCACATGCGTGTGCGCATGTTAATGTATCCTCGTGCATGTGTGTGTTCTGTATCTGGGGGAATTGTGTGTCACGTATACAAATGTGTATGTGCTCGTGTGTGGGTAAGGGTGCATATTTTCATGCCTGTGTGAATGTTTGCGTCTTCATGCTTGTATGCATTGCATATACTTTCGTCTGTTATTTGTGAGTGCAAAGATATACATTTATATGTCTGTGTACGTGGATGCCCACAACATGGGTGTGTGGTGAGTGAGAGGGGAAGGGACTGTAGACGCCAGGAATACACTTTTCTCCTTTCAGGCAATGAGACCATCTGTCCACCAAATATCTACATTGAATGTGCCGACCACACACTGGGTTCGTGCTCCCTCCCCCCTCCTCACACCCTCTTCATTCCTCTGTGCACCCTCTCGTCGCTGTCTTGGCTTGTTTATGTGTGGGTAGTACGAGTGGTATGGGACGTGTGGCATACGCACGTGGATGTGCAGATGTGTGTACGCTGGGCACCTGGGTGTGGAGGCCAGAGGAGGGCACCAGGTGCCCTTCCTACGCTCTTCCATGTGCGTCCTCGAGTGGAATCTCACGAAACCCGGAGCTGGTGATTTTGGTCACACTGGCTGACCAGCACGCTCACCAGGGCTATGCTGAGCTGCTTCCTCAGGCGGTCTTGGGCCCTCTCAGACACTCACGCTTTCATAGCCAATGCTCTCCCCCACTGAGCCATCGCCCTGGCCTCTGTCTTGTCTTTTATCCTCCCAACCTCTCCTTGGAGGGTCTTGCCAGGGGCTGAGCCTTTAGCTCGTACCTCAGGAGGTCTGCAGGCCTCTTCAGGCACAGACAAGTGGCCACAGACCACGGGGGCTGCAGAGGAGCCAGACGAGACGTAAAGGGCTGAGCTTCCCAATCTCAGTTCTACGCTCGCCTCCAGAGGAAGTACAGCAATTTCTCTCTGGGTCTCAGGGCGGAAAAAAAATGCCTTGCTGGCCATCACCGTGGGTAAGGTAAACCCCACGTGGCCACAGGGCTTACCTTATCCTCAATCCATCCATCTGTCCACGGATCGATTCACTCATTCTCCAGCCCTATGCAGCCTGTGCTGCATGGTGGAGGTAAGGGGAGCAAGAGCCCTGTCCTTGCCTGGCTAGAGACAGACATTAACCGCACTGTGGCAGCTTTTGGATAAGAACTTCACGAGTTACAAGGCCCTGGAGAGGGGCCTGCAGCCCTGACCTGGGAAGGCAGGGAGGAGTGCTATGGAAGCTAGATGTTAGTAGAGGCCTGAAGGAGGTCATGAATCAGCTAAGTGGAAAAAACAAACAAACAAACAACAACAAAAAAAAACCCTGTATCCACAGACTATGCTGTGTCTAGGGGACCCAAAAGTCAGTGTGGCTCGGGACAGAGGACATGGGGAGGGAGCACTGTGTTTAAGGCAAGGTAGGAATGTGAGCTGATGAGATGTGGAGGGGTGCATAGCACCCAAAGCAGGGGTCCAACCATGAGCTCACTGAAGGAATCCAGATATGATGGGGCCCTGGGAATGGGTTTGAGATCCTGGGGGGTGGCAGACTGCAACATGCCAACCTTATCTTCCCTCCACCCTGTCTGCACTAGTCAAAAGGGTGACTGAAGAGGGTTCAGTGAAGGAACAGATATGTCGGCAGGGATAAAGCAGCCACAAGTATGACAAGAGTCCGGAGAACGAGGGACACCAGAGAATCTTCACTCTCTGGGATCCTTGGGGAGGAAGGAAGGGAGCTTCTTGGAGCCCAGGGAGAGACCTGGGGCTGCGTGACACAAGACAGAGGCAGCCCTCTGTCAACCTACAGCTTGCTGGGGAGGGATCCGAGGAAGGCGAACGCGGGCATCTCTGTCCTCGCACCTTCCTGCTATCTTACCCACTGCCAGGCCAGAGGGAAAAGGAGTCAAAGCAAAGCATTTAGTGGACATCAGCCTCCGAGCGCAGGCAGGGAGCCAAGTGGAGGAGAGAGGAGAGGGGCTGAGGGGACGGGCGGGCAAAGCAAGCCCAGCAGCACAAAGCATGTGGCCACCAGTTCGTTCGTCCATCCATCCATCCATCCATCCATCCATCCATCCATCCATCGGTCCATCCCAGCATCCTCTCCATGCTGCCTTGTGTGTATCTGAGGCCTCAAGTGGTTGGCTAGCTCTGGCAGAAGGGTTCTGACTTCCCTCTGGGCCATGAGACTTCCCTGTACCAATGAGCCAGGGCAAGGAGGTTGAAACGGGTCTGAGCAACCCCCACCCCCGATTCTGTTCCCTCTAGAAAGTGCCAGGGCTGGTCCTTGGCACGGACACGCATGTCTCACTCAGGACAGTGCTTGAACCCCCCCCCCCCCGCAGCCAGTGGGCCTCCCTCCCTCCCCCCTGCAGTTGATGCCTCTATGTTGCAGACTCCCTGGGTGGAGGCTCTGAGGGCCCCTGCTTCTGCCCTATGCCCTGCAACCTGACCCGCTACGGGAAAGAGATCTCCATGGTTAGGATTCCCAACAAGGGCTCAGCCCGGTACCTGGCAAGAAAGTACAACCGCAACGAGACCTACATACGGTATGTGCCTACGGCTGGGCTATGTGTATGTGGTGGTGGTTGGCGGGGAGCTCCAGCGGCCTGGTGCATGGGCTGCCTCTTTGTGTATGGTGTTTTTTTTTTTTTTTTTTTTTTTGGTCAGGAATGCCATTTACAATTCTACTCTTCTAGTTATCCATCCTTTAAGTCACATCCTGGATCCACTTTCAGGAAAGCCCTTCTCTGTCCAAGTTTCCTTTGAGCTCCCATAGCACCCTGTGCAGTTCCTATTGTTCTAGAATGCTTCATGTGTCTTTTTTCTCCAGAAGTCTGGGAAGCAGTAAGCATGCTGAGGGGGAGGGTGGGTGCGAGAGGCACAAGCACCCAGAGGAGGAAGCGAACCTGTGGCTGGGATTCTCCCCCTTTGGGAGCTTGAGGTCACCAGCTGGTCCCCAGCACACAGGGTTCTCAAGCCAGATCTGGGTACCCCTGCCAGCCACCTCCTCGGAGAGTGGTCCCAAGCAGGATGCCCTGCTTTCTGTTTCCCAGGGAGAACTTTCTGGTCCTGGATGTCTTTTTCGAGGCGCTAACTTCTGAAGCTGTGGAGCAGCGAGCAGCCTACGGCCTGTCGGCGCTGCTGGGTGAGGAGGCCCCGGGCCCTGCTTCTGCTTATGTGTGCTTATGGCAGCCCAGCCCGCTCCCCCTGACTCTGACCTCCTGCTTCCCAGGGGACCTCGGGGGACAGATGGGCCTGTTCATCGGGGCCAGTATCCTCACCTTGCTGGAGATCCTTGACTACATCTATGAGGCAAGGGATCTGGAGAGAGTGTGGGAAAGGTAGAGGAGACGGTGCAGGTCCCTGGTGGGGAGCAGCACTCAGGATTCCGTACCTGGTCCCCTAACAGCTGGAAGGCCAGGTGTCCTGAGGTTCTGAAAACCTGTTGGGCTGGGACATGGAGAGACATGGAGAACTGTACTGGTGGGGTGGTGCTGAGGCCCCTGCAACTAACTCCCCACCCTGACCTGCAAGGTGTCCTGGGATCGACTAAAGAGGGTGTGGCGGCGGCCCAAGACTCCACTGCGCACATCCACTGGGGGCATCTCCACTCTGGGGCTGCAGGAGCTGAAGGAGCAGGTGAGGAGAAGCCCCCTCCCCCCAGGGTCGCACTTCCCCATGGTTTCTGAAATAGCCTGTGTGAGGGTCCCCAGGGGACACTGCTTGAACTCTGGCCCACCCCTCTTTATCTTACAGAGTCCCTGTCCAAGCCGGGGCCGCGCTGAGGTTGGGGGTGCTAGCAACCTGCTCCCCAACCACCACCATCCGCACGGTCCTCCAGGAGGCCTCTTTGAAGACTTTGCTTGCTAGGGTGGTGCTGTGTGGGAAAGGACCCAGGAAGTCTGGGACTCCATCTATCTGCTCCGAAGGCCTGGGGCAGCCGGGGACTGAGGAAAGGGTGGAGCTCACAGAGAAGCCAGGCCTGGAGTCCTGCTCCCTCCCACCCAGGCTCAGCTAGCTGCCTTGCACAAGGGTCCTTGTCCATAGTTCCCAACCCCAGGCTGGTGTCCAGGAAGGACTGGAGACCAGACGAGAGAGGCCCTGAGTAGACAGACAGGAAGAGAGGGAGATGGAGCCCTGGCAGGGTAGGCCCCTCTGTACATTTGTATATATTTAGGGAGGGGAGGGGTGGGACCAAGATGTAAAAGAAGGGCGGGTCTACAGGGGAGGGTGATTCTGGGACTGTCAGGGTCCTAGCCCGAATGGCCCAAAGAGGATGAGTCCCCGGGATACAGGCTTGCTGGGCTGCCTGGGCTGCCCTCTCCCCAGGCCTGGCTCCCCTCTTGGCAGGGGGAGTGGGTGGCCCAGCAGGTCTGGCCCAGCTCCCAGTTCCCCCTGTACCAGCCCCACCCTAAGACCTCTCCATGGGGAGCGGGCAGAAGACCTTTCAGACCTTGGCTGAGCTGGGGGGAGGGGGCAGGGAGCCTTCTCAGCCCTCGCTCCCTCCAGACTGGTTTTATAAAGTGCTGACGAATTGGGGAATAAAGCAGCATAATGAATTCTCTGTGTGTGTGTGTGTGACCCAGGCGCTCGCCTGGTGGGGGCTGGGCATCTTGCAGGACTTGTTCCTGTAAAAAGGCCTCAGCAGGGGACAGAGCGCCTCCATCCTCAGTCGACCCTCACTATCCAGCCCCCACACCTCTCAAAAAACTCCAGACCACCAGTCTACACTCAGCCAGTTTATTAAAGTCAGGCCTTTATCAGGGGTTGAAAGAGAGAGGGTGGGAGATACCACAACCCTTCTCTCTCTGCTTCCCCCCTTCTCCAACGACTTGTCTACAGCCCAGCCCCCAGGACAAGACCCAGAAGGCATGGCTGGCGTCAAGCAGGCTGTGCTGCATAAATACAAGGAGGCCACAGCTTGAATCAGCAGCGTCAAGGGTGGGGGGACAGGAAGACTGGACTTGGGGTGAAAATGGGTGGCTCCAGGGCACCTCCCCCAGACAGAGTCAGGGGCCCAGTGGACTGCTCTGGGGTCTGAGGCTACAGCCAGCCCTGTCCAGCGAGGCTGGCAGGCGGCTCTCCAGGTTGTTGGGGAGGAGCTGGGCCGGGTGCGAGGGAGGGTCCGGCGGGGCATGGCGTGGGGTCAGGTGCTGTTGCCCTGCTCCTGCTCAAAGAGCAGCATGGCGAGCTGGGTTCGGGAGCCGAGGCCCTCGAGCGCACTCTGGCGGCAGCGGTGGTACAGGTCCTCGCTGAGGCGCGCGCTGCATGGCTGAGGCCGGTAGTGCTGCACCAGTGCGGGCTCCACGGCCCGCAGCACGTGCAGGCTGGAGAAGCGCAGGAACAGCTCGTACACATCCAGGCTCTCCAGCAGCTCCTCCTCCTGCTCAGAGGCTGCCGCCAGCCGCCCACGAGCGGCTACATAGTCGGAGTTGTAGAAGCAGGCCTCGCTGGCCGCCTGGCGATCAAAGCGACCCGTGTCGCGGCCCAGTTCTGGGGGCCCAGGCCCCTGAGGTGGAGCCACGGCTGGATGGAAGGCCTGGAAGTGCATGGGGAAAAAGGCCTGCCAGCCCGAGATGGCATGCATGCGGCAGCGGTTCAGGAAGTCCGGCGTGAGCACGGTGTCGGGCCCGGCCAGCAGGAACAGTGTGTCCAGTGGGTGCTTCTTGGAGAGTAGGTCCATGAGGCGTAGTGGGGAGGGCGCAGCCGTCTGCACGCTGAGCCAGGGTACCCGGGCACCAGGGAAACGCCGCTCCAGCTCTGCCACGTGGGCCTTGACAGGTGCAAAGATGTCGGCGTGGGCGGCCCGCTGGGCCTGGCGAGGCTCATACAGCAGCAGCAGGGTCAGGGCTGCTGCGTCACCAGGCTCCAGTGCTGCGGTGGCAAAGGCCTCCAGGAAGCCAGGAGCTAGGTCGCGCTCCGCCGCAGCCAGAGGCAGGAGCACGGTGAGACGCGAGGCCTCGGTGACATAGGGCACAGGCAAGATCTCCACGCGGCTCAGAGGCCTGAGGAGCTGCACCCTGCGGGTGAGGGGCCGGCGGCCGCCCTCGGGGGTTAGTGCTTCCAGCTGCAAGTCCAGCGTGTACTCCATGCCTCGCGCTGGGTCAAAGCGGCGGTAGCCGTTCACCAGCTGCTGCTTCTGGAGTCTCAGGGCTGGTTGGTAGCGGCGGTTGAGCTCTTCCAAGGCTGTCCCCAGAATGTCAGCCACATCCGCCCGGTCGGCCCCACGCAGTGGGCAGCGGGGTGAGCCATCAGCACAGGAGAAAACATACTGCTCTGTGAAGTAGTCCCAGCGAAGGACCTCGAAGCGCGAGGCAGGGCGAGATGGCGCCGGAATGCCCACTGGCCAGGCAGCAGCCCGCTCCCCGTCGGCAGCCAGCCGGCTGGTGTTCTGGATCTCCCACTGCGCCGGAGGAAAAGACATGAGCAAGGCAGGGCCACAGGGCTGTGCAGGCTGCAGATAATGTTCAGGGTGGACCCTTGGCCCACTGAAGACCTCTGCCCACCCACAGGTCCCACATGGTCTTAGCACCGATGGGACAGCCTGGAAATTAGAAGTGGGGTTTCTGGAAGCCCCCAGAGAAAGTCTAACACAAACAGGAATCAAACACTTAGCAGGCTCGTTCCATGATTCTAGTGCTTTTTGCTTTCTGGTTTTTTCTTTTTCTTTTCTTTTCTTTTTTTTTTTTTTTTTTTTTGGTTTTTTGAGGCAGGGTCTCGCTCTAGCCCAGCCTGACCTAGAATTCACTATGTAGTCTCAGGGTGGCCTCGAGCTCGTGACGACCCTCCTACCTCTGCCTCACGAGTGCTGAGATTAAAGGCGTGCGTCACCACGCCTGGTTTTATGGTGCTGACTTTTTATTCCCTAAGATCTCAGAGACTCAGACCTTGCTCCCGTCACCTGTTTTCTCCCCTGCCCCCAATCCCCAGACCATACCTGAAGCTCCTGGATCTCCTGGTATGTGCGTTCCAGCTCAGCTCGGGCAAAAGCCTTGTGCAGTCGGTACATATGCACAGGGTCTTGCACAGGGTGGGCTGTCAGGGCACTGCGGAAACGAGGGTCCCCCTCCTTCACAGCCTCCTCAGGGCTCAGCTCCAGATAGCTGTAGTGCACCCCCTGAGGAGAAGGGAGCGGTTTATAATGTAAAGAATGACACGACTAGCTTCCCCCTGGTCCCATGGGTGTTTCATCTTCCATTCAGACTTCTGTAGGCTTTAAGTCTACCACAATCAGTAGGGCTTGCTTACCTTCAAACAAGCCTATCTGTGACGTGGACATATAACCTGTCTCACAGCTGTCAATCAAATTCAAATTAAGTAACTGACACTGGGGCTGGAGGGATGGCTCGGTGGTTAAAGTCATTGCCTAATGACTGGGGTTTGATTCCCCAGGACCCACATAAAGGCAGATGTACAGTGGTGCATGCATCTGGAGTTTGTTTGCAGTGGCTGGAGGCCCTGGTGCGTGTATTCTCTTTCTCTCTCTTCTCTGGGCTTGCAAGTAAATAAAAACATTTTAAATAACTGACATTGAACACTTATTATCTTATTTTGCCTTCATCTCTATACAACCCCGGGCAATAATTATTTACATTAGCATGCATGAGAGTACAGAGGCTAAGGTTTAGATTTAAGAAAAAAAGCCCTGAAAGACAGGCCTGTAATTCCACCGCCCCCCCACCCCACCCGGTGCTGCTCCCGGGGAAGTGTGTGAGCTCAGGGGAGACACTAGTAGGGAGGCTTATCTTTCTACCTCGTGGTCACCAGTACAGCCCACACCAGTTGCATCAAGGATGCAACGTCCCAGCCACTCATCAGGGCGTGCACTGACGATGTCGTTGCGACAGCCTTCCAGGTGGGGGCGCAGTTGCTGCAGTAAAGTGCGCGACAGCAGTATCCCGAAGCCCCCGTGGCAATAACGGCCAGGGGCGGGCTCTCCACCTATGAAGTCCTGGGGCCGGCCAAGATAGAGATGGGTTGCGGAGGCAAGGCTGAGGCGGCCAGCTAAGCGAGCCAGTCCATGCGCCTCAGTGTAGGTGCCATCAGGCACAAGGAAGAACCAGTCAAAGTCATCACCATATTGCTCCAGCAGGTGGCGCAGCGCCAGGTGCAGGTGTCCGATGGGCCTCTCCTCACCCAGGGTCACCACGGCCATGCCTGAGGGTGTCCGACGGCCGCGGGCGCCTGTCAGGAACACCACACGCTCTAGTCTGTGTCCCAGAGTGCGGTTCACGGCCACACCCAGTGTAGGCAACGTGGCCTGTGAGGTCAGTACTGCCACCAGCAGCCTCTGCCTGATGCCCAACTCCGTGCTGATATATCGTGTTCTGGGAGAAAAGAGAGCGCAGGGTTATCAAGAAGATGACAAGACAGGCAGGAGACAGTACGTAGGCTCCCCATGTCATAGCTTCTATGGGCCAGTTTTCTTGCCCATGAACAGGAGAACAACACCTTTATTCCAAGAGATTCAAACATTTAAATATAATACTGGTATTACGCACAGTTTTGCATTTGGAAGACAGTAATATCCATGCATGTTTGCAAGATACATCCTAGATCTGACTCCTGATTATCACTACATAACTGTGTCCTTGAGCACATTATTCAATTCGAGCAATCTGTAAAATGGGACCGCATTTATTAAAACAACCAAATACTTATCACGGCACGCATATACTTATTGCAACGTAAATACATTTATACCTCAGATACACTGGCACAGATGCTGCAAAGAAGTGCGCAGCACAGGAACATACTGAATGTATCTGGGGGAGGGGTAACGTAGGACAGCAGCTCACTTTTCTAAGGCCGAAGGAATGACATGCTGGTAATTCCCAGTTCTTTCCTTTTTTCTTTCCCTCTAATACAGTCACCCTACGTAACCAGTAACTTCTCTAACTCGAGCAGCCCAGCTCGAAGCTTAGGGGATCTGGGGAGAACCATCGGGTGGAGTCGGTTTAGAACCGAGGCCAGTGCAGCTCAGGTCCGCATGGGGCCCAGTTTGGCTCCCTGGAAAGCAGGGCCATAGGAAGTTATCAAGGCCCAAAGACTTCCTGGGGCCAGTCAGCCCCTTCCTTCCGGAGCCTGACCCTGCCCCCGGCGGCCTCCCCAGCACGCGCAGCCCAGCCGGTACCCAAGGGGGGGCGGTGGTGGTTAGGGTTAGGGTGGATGGAGCTGATGTCTACCTGACGGCTTTCTTGGCAGCCTGGCCGGGCTGGGCAGGGTGGTAGGGCAAGACCCGCGGCTCCCAGTTCTCTCCGGCTCCGGGCTGCACCGAGTTGGGCCGGCGAGCCGCGTTGGTGTTGCCTCGCGGCGGCAGCTCCGAGTCTCCGGGTTGGGGCGGCCCTGGACCACACGGTTCCTCCACCCAGGTGACGCTGAGCAGGCTCAGGGTAAAGCCCAGGGAGATGCCCACAGCCACGGGCCCCGCGGGCCGCAGCACCGACAGCAGCAGCGACGCCCGCATGGCGTCCGCACCGCGGGGGCTCCCGGACCCCCGCGCAGCCCGACGAGGCTCCGAGGGGGCGGGACCGGGGAGGGGGGCGGATCCGGTGGGCCCGGGCCCAGCCCCCGCCGAGCAGAGCCGGCGGCCCGAGCCGCGAACCACCCCCCCGGGCGCCGTGCCCCGCTGCCGCCCCGCCCTGCCCTTCCCTTCCCGGCGCGCCCGGAGCCCGAGCCTCCCCGGCGGCCGCCGCTGTCCGACGTGTCACTGCGCGAGCCCCGCCCCCGGGGTGGGGTGTCGGTCTCCAGCTACCGGAGAGGGAGGAGGAGGAGGAGGTGAAAGGGGAAGGACCCCCGGAAGTGCCCCCTCCTCAGCGCCGGGGGGCGGAGTTCCCGGTCTCCCCCGGCGTGATTGGTGCGCCCCGGGTGACGTCAGGAGCAGCCCGCCCCGGCCTGGATGGTGCGCCCTGAGTGACGTCAGGAGCAGAGCCCGGAGCTGTCCATCAGCACCAAAGGCCGCCGGCGGGCTCAGGGCATGGGGCCGCGGCTCCGGGGTAGCCCGAGCTCCTGCCGCTCCCTCTCCCTTCCCCGGCTTGGCCGGACACCGCGAGACTGGAGTGCCAGCCGGTGTTGGAGGCGGAGCGGAGCCGCCGTCGCGCAGAGATCCGTCTCTCTGGCCCAGCAGCCCCCTTCCTCACACGGAAGACTTTGCCCGGACCCCAAGCAATTGGAGCCTCTGGCGTCCTGCAACCTCCCTCCCCCCTTCCCGCGCACCCGGAGCCTGTATCACTCAGCAGCTCAGGTCGCCTCTAGCCCAGGTAGATCTTGGACAATCCCAAATTTAGCCTCCCACTGCTGGGTCTCGGACTGCCTCCTCACCGGCGGCTCTCTACCCCCATCTCCCCACCATCGAGTCCCCCCCCTTTTAAGTTCATCCCAATTCCCCCCCCCCCCCCCCCGCCAAACCCGGTAGACAAGCACTTGTTTTCCTTTGTCTTTTCTCGCCACTCTAGGGATGCTTCCAGAGCTGCACGATGTGGTCACCGTTCCTTTGTCCACTGTGTCCTTGCTGAGTTCTCCCATTTCCACCCTCATCCTGGTGGGGAACCAGGGCTAACTCTTCCTTGACCCCGATTTCCTCCTCGTCAGGTTGACTTGGGAGGGTGACCCCCCCCCCATTCCCTTCCCAGCAGTATGCCAGGCACTATGGATGCTCTGCGGTTCCAGCTGTTGCCCCCCGAGCCAGATGATGCCATGTGGGGTGCACCTTGCGAGCAGCCCCTGGAGCGCAGATACCAGGCACTGCCTGCCCTCGTCTGCATCATGTGCTGTTTGTTTGGAGTCGTCTACTGCTTCTTCGGTGAGATCCCCTTGTCCCTTATCTGGGCTCCCCACTGCTTTCCTGAGTTCTTTTGATCTGGGGCCCACCGAATCTTAGGCAGACCCCTAGAACTAGCTATTTTCTGTCTTTCACCCCACATGCATTTGTCGATTTCTAGAGACCACAGGTTTTTAAGTGAGGCTCCCTGAGTTTGAACCTGGCTCCGTATGTGAGTCGTTATGACCATGTTGTGCCCGTCGACCTGAGCCTCAGCTTTCTCACTTGGGAACAGTGATGTTTGCCTCACAGAGAGTTGTCGGGAGACTTGGTAGGCACTCGGTGAATCAGAGCTATGGCAGTGAAGATGTGCTTGGGTCACTGTGCTGAGCGGGCACTGAGAACACTTAGTACGGTGATTAAACGTGGTCCTTTACCATAGGGCATATTGTAGGAGGGGGGAAGAGTGTCCTGGAATAGTCATACTTGTGATACGTGTTACAGTGGGCTGAGGATGGCAGTCACACACATGGAGATCGCCTACAAGGCAGACTCCCATAACGATAGCTGCTGTGAAGAGTTGTATGGGGGTGGGGGTGTGGTAGCGCACGCCTGTAATCCCAGCACTTAGGAAGCTCAGGCAGATGGAACTCTGTGGCCAGCTGATTATATATATATATATAAAATGTAGATACATATAGATGGTGAGAAAGAGATGGGAGGATGGGGTCCTGAACAGGGGAGTTCAGTTGAATAGATGAGTAAAATCCAGTTCCTTTTCCGTTTGCCACAAAGTACTGGCATGAGGCTGCCTTCCCCAGAGAAAGGTATACCTTTTCCTAACTTTCACAGAGTGTCATAAGGGCTCATGGCAGCCTAGAGTACGTGTCCAGTTATTCTTCACCAAGAGAGACTGACTGACTGCCTTCTATGGGCAAGGACCCAGGAAAAGTCTCTAGGAGGGTTATTAAGTGTCTAGACCCAGTGGGGGTAAAGAGGCTGGCAGGTTTGGGTAGAGGTGTGGTGAGACTCGTCTCCACAGTCCGCAGACTTTTCTCTAGAATGGGCAGGTAAATGGGAGGGGAGCCAGATGGCCATTCCCTTTTACTTCCAAACCGGGCTGAATGTCTGCACAGTAGGCAGAAGGAACTCCCCACAAGGGATCAAGACACGTTCTGGACCCCCAGAGACCCCACCCCTTCTGCTCTGCACACCCGCTCTTTCAGCATGGTGCCCGTTCCCTATCCCTGGCTTCAGTGGGATCCTAACCCTCTTGGATGCCCCTTCTCTAGGTCTGTGAGCCCTTGTCTTAGTTCTGCTCCTTTCTCCGACCCCAGAACCTCTTGAGCTCTCAGACCCTCATCTTGGAATGGTATACCCTCTCTAAGTTTCTCTTTGGCTCTCCCTGCCTCCTTGATTCCCATCCCTGACGTCCCTCTTCTCAACTGCTCAGGACCCACACTTCCCTCCTTCCTTCAGGTATTGCTCATGGGTGTAACAGCCCCTGCAAGTTCTACTTCTGAAACTCCAAAACCACCGTTTCTCCCTACAATCCTCTTTGATATCCTGACCCCACAAACCCCAATGACTCCCCGACACCAAGTTACCTCATTCCCTACCATCTGAGCCCCTGTAGGACTCACAGTTCTGATTCTTGGTTACTCCTAACCCCAGTCAGTGGGCTCTACCCCTCCTCACACCACACATACACACTGTGGCCTCAGTGATCCCCTCCATCTGGCCTTGATGTTCCCCTTTCTCAGAGACGCTTTAATAATCTCAGTGATTCCATTTCTGTCCATCGTTCTCACCTGCAAAGACCTTATCTCCCCAGACTCCTCCCAATAACTCAGCTTTCTGTCCTCTTTATAACCTTCCAGTGATACTTTATCTCTGATGCCCTGTGACCTTGCAAGAAGCTCATCTTTATGAACCTGTGTGATCCCAATATCTCAATTATTCTTTCTGACTTCCAGATACCTCATCTCTAAACAGTCCTTCCCTACAGGTCCCAAGGACTCTTGCTGATCCCCTTGTGACTCCAGTGACCCGCCTCTCTGAGCCCTGTGATCCTAAAAACCCTAATGTCCCATTACTGATTCACTCCAAGCTCCAGTGACTTATGACTCTGGCCTTCAAAGACCCCCGAATCACTTTCTTAATTATCATACCCATCTCCCCAATTACACTCAGAGTATCTATCTCTGACCTCTGACCCCACTGAGCCTTATGACCCCCGTAATTCTCTGATCTTAGTGTACATGACCCTCCCCCCTCCAGCCCAGTGACCTCATTCTGGCCCCTCACTGGCCCTGTCCCCCTCCAGGTTACCGCTGCTTCAAGGCTGTGCTCTTCCTCACTGGGCTGCTGTTTGGCTCCGTGATCATCTTCCTGCTGTGCTATCGAGAGCGGGTGCTGGAGACGCAGCTGAGCGCTGGGGCAAGCGCGGGCATCGCGCTGGGCATCGGGCTGCTCTGTGGGCTGGTGGCCATGCTGGTGCGCAGCGTGGGCCTCTTTCTGGTGGGGCTGCTGCTCGGTCTGCTGCTCGCTGCTGCCGCCCTGCTGGGTTCTGCACCCTACTACCAGCCAGGCTCCGTATGGGGTCCCCTGGGGCTGTTGCTGGGGGGCGGCCTGCTCTGCGCCCTGCTTACGCTGCGCTGGCCCCGTCTACTCACCACACTGGCCACTGCCGTGACCGGAGCCGCCCTCATTGCCACTGCTGCGGACTATTTTGCTGAACTGCTGCTGCTGGGGCGCTACGTGGTGGAGCGACTGCGAGCTGCCCCTGTGCCCCCCCTCTGTTGGCGGAGCTGGGCCTTGCTGGCACTCTGGCCCCTGCTCAGCCTGATGGGCGTTCTGGTGCAATGGAGGGTGACAACTGAGAGGGACTCCCATACAGAAGGTGAGAGGGCACAGGCCAGGGCGGGCATGGGAGGTGGGGAGGGCCAAGGATGGGTGAGGGACTGAGGGATTGGGGAGAAGGGACAGAATCTGTATACAACAAAAGCAGAAGGCCTCAGTCAGGGTCGGGGAAGACAGGACCAAGTGATGCCATACATTCCATAAGACCAGCCCCGTTCCAGGCACTGGGGCTACAGCAGAGCTGAAAAGAAGAGGGCTGAGGATGGAGCTCACTCGTAGAATGCTTGCCCAGTGTGCACAGGGTCCTGAGTTCAGTTCTCAGGACTACAAACGATCAAGCAAATGAGCGCCACCAGAAAAGCGCACTTTTCCTACCTAGCGACAAACAACTTTGGGTGTTCAGAGTGGTTATGAAGCAGAGACATGGGGTAACAAGAAAGAGTGACTTTCAGCTGGGTGTGGAGGCACACACCTTTAATCCCAGCACTTGGGAGGCAGAGGTAGGAGGACTGCCGTGAGTTCGAGGCCACCCTGAGACTAGATAGTGGATTCCAGGTCAGCCTGGGCCACAGTGAGACCCTACCTCTAAAAACCAAAGAAAAAAAAAAAAGAGTAACTTTCTGCTTTCTGTAGTGGTGGTGGTTAAGGAAGGCTGCCTGAAGCAAGTGTGCCTCGGGTGTTGGGCTGATGGTGTGATGGTGTAGGCCCTTTGGGTCATGAGGACTCTGAATGTTATAGAAAGGCAGTGAGATAACAGTAGAGGGCTTAAAGTAGGAGATAAGAGAATGCAGTTCAGCTTCTGGGGTGCTCATTCTGCTGCTGTGCATAGAAAGTCTTAGTGGGCCAGGCGTGGTGGCACGCCTTTAATCCTAGCACTTGGGAGGATTGCCATGAGTTTGGGGCCACCCTGAGACTCCATAGTGAATTCCAGGTCAGCCTGAGCTAGAGTGAGACCCTACCTCAAAAAACCAAAAGAAAAAAGAAAAAAAGAAAGTCTTAGCAGGAGGCAAGTGGAGAGGGGGAGCAGGTGAGGTGACAGCTGCTCAGTTCAACCATGTCAGTGGCTGGACTGGGAATCACCTTAAGGACTGGGACAGCAATGACAGCCAGGGAGGAGCACTACACACAAAGACTTTTGCAAGAAAAGAAAAACTAAAAGAAGTCCTATTTTGGAAATGGGAGATTAAGAAAGTGAGGAGGTGGACATGGACAAGGGGCTGTGGTAGCCTCTGGTGGGCAGAGGAGGGGCAGGTCTCAGGGGAGAAGAGGCAAGTGAGCCTCTGAGTCCCTTCGCTGCCCGTCCCTCCGCAGTGGTCATCAGCCGGCAGCGAAGGCGTGTGCAGCTGATGCGGATCCGGCAGCAGGAAGAGCGCAAGGAGAAGCGCAGGAAGAAGAGACCCCCTCGGGCTCCCCCCAAAGGTCCTCGGGCTCCTCCAAGGCCTGGGCCCCCCGACCCTGCTTATCGACGCAGGCCAGTGCCCATCAAACGTTTCAATGGAGACGTCCTCTCCCCGGTGAGTCTCTCTATCCTCGACAGAGGAAAAGGGGTGTGTAGACTATACAGCAGGGCTGGGCTTTCCTCGAGGTCGCTGATCTCAGGGCCTGGCATCTGCCTGTTCATTGGAACCCTGGCACCTGGGCCCTGCTGGCTACAGCTCTGCCCTTCTGACATAGATGTGTGTCCCAAATACTGATGTTAAATAGGACATGGTATGTGGTGGGGTCTCCAGGCTGTGGACCTGGGGAGGCCCTGGGTCTGGGCAGTCCAGGGGAATGTCAGGCCTGGAGGACACAGGAGAGGTGGGACTCAGGACACACGTCTCCAGTAAGACTCACACTTCTGCTTGCTCCCTCACAGAGCTACATCCAGAGCTTCCGGGACCGGCAGACCGGGAGCTCGCTGAGCTCCTTCATGGCTTCGCCCACAGACACAGACTATGAGTACGGGTCCCGGGGCCCACTGACAGCCTGCTCAGGCCCCCCCGTGAGGGTGTAGCTGTGCTCCTGCTTCTGAACTCTACAGTCACCAGCTCTGCCAGCTTGGGGAGGCCTGCCAGGCCACTACCCAGGCTGCCCAGCCCTGTGGCCTCTGGCTGTCCCTCCCACCTCTCTGGAGAGGGCAGGCCTAGCCACCAGAAGGGAGGCTGTGTCTCAGGCCAAGCCTGGCCTGGGGGAAAAGCTCCCATCCAAGCTCCGAGGGATCCTGAGGGACTCGGGGTGTGAACCCCACTGGGGTGTGCTCAGGGTTGTGTGTTGCCCGTGTATGTGCGTGAGAGGGCAGGCTTGGAGGGGACACTGAGATCCCTGCCTTCGCTTTCTGATCGATCGGCAGGGTTTCTCCAGGGCCGGTCGACCTCCCGTCCCATGGCTGGAGTCTCACGGGCCACTCTCCTGCATGTCTATGTGGAGGAGGTCTGCCTGCATTCCCCACTGCTCTGCCCTCCAACCACTCATTTAAAGCTTCCCGTCTTTATCCATGGGGGCAAATGACAGCACTTCTCCCCCTAGTCTCCTGCCCTCTGCAAAGCCACCAGCCTGAGGGCAGTGGCAGGGGATGGGGGGGGGGTAGATGCTCTGGGCTGGGTTGGGGAGGAGGGTGGAGGGAGAAGGGCTTATATGCACGGTGCATGTCTGGTGTCTGTCATGCCACCCTAGACACCTCATGCTTCTGTCTCCTCCCACCCCACCCTGTTTTACATCTTTTATAAATGTGCCAAACTGTGTGGCCTCTGCCAGGAGTCTTCTTCAGTGGCTGGCATTTCCCATGGGCCGAGATGGAAGCACTGCAGCCTTGAGCCCATGCCACTTTCTACAGGGGCTCCAGGCAAGGTCTGCCCTCTCATGGCACACAGACAGGCGGGGGTATGAACCACAGCACTTTTATTGTTTCCTGACACCTCTGGTTCCCATCATCCCACCCTGCCAACAGCAAGGGCAAACTCCTTCCAAACTCGCCGAGGGCACCCGCCTGGCCTGGTTCAGTCCTCTAGTCACCTGCAGAGCAATGACTTCGAGTGGGGCTGAGGGGAGAGTAGAGCCATTTTCCTCCCCTACCCCACAGGCCCTGGGCATCCACAGGGGGAGAACTGCATCCCACCTTTTTGGAGCCCCTGTTGAAGCTACCCACAGGGGGCGGTTAGGGTGGCACCAAGCAGATCACACAAAAGGAAACGCGGGGATGTGGGGTAGGGAGCGGGGCACCTTCCATATGAAAAGAGGAAAAGATGGACGTAGCTTTGGAGCCTTCTGTGCAGGCTGATGGTAAATTCACTAGGTGGGCAGAAGGCTCAGATAGTGGCGGGTTGTGGGACGGAGGGGAACTGGCAGAAATGAGGAGTTCAGGAGAAACAAGCATGGTTCAGAAGCAGGAGGGAGCGAGGCAGCCCTTGACCAAACCCTCCCCAACTCCTCACACGGACAGGAAGAGCTCTGAACACCTCCCCAGGCATGTGTTAGCGCTGCAGCTTTCCAATGGTTCCTCCTGTTCGGTCAGTGCACATCCCCACCCCCCGCGCCCCGCGCCCCGTGACCTCTGCTCAGACGGCCTTACTCACCCTCTACCAGCAGCCGCGTGCTGGCGCTGTCTTGGCCAGCCTGGCAGCTGTAGGAGCCCTGGTCCTCAGGTCGCACGTCATGGATAACCAGGCTGTGGGTGGGGCCGTGGCTGCGCATCTCGTACTTGTCACCGGGGCACAGTTCAACCCCTTCCCGCATCCAGCACACGTGTCCCGCGGGGCGGGACACTGTAACCTCCAACACGGCCCTGCGCCCGGCCAAAACTGTCTTCTCGCGAGGGGGGCGGCGGCACATCTGGAGAGGCAGCGCTGGGGTTGGGGGAGGGACAGGGGGCTTAATCAGGAGAGGCGCAGCTTCCCTCCCTACGACCTGCATGCACTCCCGGCATCAGCCCTGCATGCACGGCATGCCAGTCTAGTCCCCTCCTCCCATCTCCCCCACACGAAACGCGCTGCCCTCTGTGACCAGTCCCGAGAGAAGGCCCTCGAAGGGGCAGCATTTCTAGAATCAGCCTCCCGTCCATCAGCGCCACGACCCGGGGACATGAGGCCCCTGTCGGCAGGCCCCCACCTCCGCAGCGTACCTTCCACCTCCAGCAGAGCGAGGACTGGGCGGGTCCCGCCTGGAAGCGGACTTCTCCGGCGTCCTCGGCGCGCAGCCCGCTCAGCACCAGGATGTGTTTCTTCCCTGTGGGCAGAGGGAAGCTGGGGAGGCCTTGGGAATGGGCGCGACGCCGCACCAGGCCCCTGCTGGGTCCGCACGCGCTCCCTGAGCGGAGCTGGGAGGCGGAAGGGAAGCAGGGCGGCGCGGGGCTCACGACTGGCTGGGGAAAGTCTGGGGAGACCGGGATCCGGGGGTGTGGCCTGCTCGCGCTGGAGGCGGGGCTCGTCCTAGCGGGCGGGGTCTATGTGACTCCTGGGCGGGATGGCGAGGGGGCCCCGGAGAGGGTGGAGAGGCGCGCAGACCTTCCTGGCGGATGCGGACGCGGTCTCCGGTTCTCAGCGGACGGCCTGCGAGCTGCCAGCGCGCCGCGGTCTCGGTCTCCGACACGGTGCACTCGAACGTGGCGCCGTCGCCCTCGCGGGCGCGCACCGACTGCAGCTCGCGGAGCACCGACACCACGCGCTCTGCACCGCGAGGAGGGAGGCCCGGGGGCGTGAGACGGAGGAGGTGGTGCAGACCACGCCCCCTCTCTAGAAACACCGCCCCCCCACATCCCCGACGCCCCACGCGGGGCCCAGCCCCGGCATCTCCCCATAACCCACCGCGTACGGTCAGACGGACCGGCCCGGCGCGGGCTGTCCCCACCGTGCAGCTGTAGATCCCGGCGTCCGAGGAGCTGCAGCCCCGCAGCTGGAGGAGGCGGCGCGGGCCGAGCGCCTGGAGTCGCAGCCGCCGGCTGGGGGCGAGCGCGCGACCGTCCTGGGGGGCGGGAGGCATAGAGGGTCGGGCCCGAGCCCTGGTGGACTCTGGTGGTCACGGCCCAGAAAGGCGGGCCTCATTCTCTGTGGATGCCAGGAGGTCTGGAGGCCAGCTAATGAGGGCCTTATGAGGGCCTTTGGTTTTGCAAAGTAGGGTCTCCCTCTAACCCAAGCTGGCCTGGAATTCACTATGTAGTCTCAGCCTGGCCTCGAACTCACAGAGATCGTCCTACCTCTGCCTCCCGAGTGCTGGGATTAAAGGTGTGCACAACCACACCCAGCATGGGACACTTCTTTGAGAAGGTGCCATCCTTTGAGGGCTTTAGGGCTGAGAAGGGTCACCACCGGCACGGGTAGCCCAGTGCCCTGCACACGAAGCGTTGATTTTAGAATCAGGTAAATATGACGTCTAATGAGGGGCTTTACCTCTTCTGTCTACTCCCGGGCAACTCAGTTCATCCTACTGAGTTTGCTCCCTCATAGATAGACAATATTGTGATAACAGGCCTACCTCAAGAGGTTGATGTAAGATTAAAGGATTATTAGCTCAGTGTGAGGCACCCCGGGTCAGTGAGGGTTAACTGTTCAGGGTATTATTGTTAGTTTCATCTACAGGTCTGCACTGGGCTGCACTCTGACCTTCTCCCAGGTAATGTCAGCCAAGGCCTGGGAAAGCTCGCACTCGAACGTGGCTGTGTCGCCCTCTGTCACCTCTAGGTCCTGCGGTCCCCGTACAATCGTCACTGGGACCTCTGGGAGTAGGAAAGGGACAAATGCCAAGGGGGCAGGGGTAAGGAAAGGATGAGGACTCTGCTTGCAGGGACAAGGACACACTTGGGCACACTAGGTCAGTGGTGGACACATTTAGGCCACTAGTGAGTAGGGGATATGCAGGGGACATGGGGTTCAAAAGGGATACTAGACAGTGGGTAATATAGCAGGGCCACCGAGCTGATGGGGTGAGAGTGGCCAGCTGGGAGTCACATGCTGAGGGGGGTCAGTGGGGTACATGCCAGGGCTAGAGTGAAGCAGAGATGCCAGAGACCCAGGGACAAGTCTGGACAGAAGGGGCCACATGGCTAGACTCCAGGCAGTGGGGGACATAATGGGCCTGCAGAGCAGTGAGGGAGCCTCAAAATGACCGGGTCAGTGGAGAACATATTGGGGCTAGAAGCAAAAAAATGGGACCATCAAGCACAGTTATGAGTGGAGTCACTCTTAAGTAGGCAGTCAGTAGATTAGAGGGCCCACAAGAGATGGGTGGTCAGTGAGTCAGAGTGGTCAGGGGAGCCATGTCCAGGCAAGAAGACAAGAGTGAGCACACACGGCGTGGCATGCTCAGGAAGGCACTCGTTTGCAGGGCCACACAGGACTGGAATGGTAAGACCAACCATACTCAGGCAGGGCAGTCAGTGAGGGGCCACACGGTGGTTAGATCAGCGGTCACACGCAGGGGATTGGCAGGCAGGTAGCCAGAGGCCACACCTCTCACAGAGAGCCTGGCAGCGCAGCGCAGGGAGTCTGCAGTGAAGGAGACGCAGCCCGAGTCGGCCAGGCCCAGGCCGCTGAGCACCAGGCAGTGAGTGCGGCCCTCCGAGTGAATGCGGCACTTGGGCCCCTGCTGCAGCCGGACTCCTCCTCGGGCCCACTCCCCAGTCACACCCTCCTGGGACAGCTCCAGCTGGAAGGTGGCGCTGCCCCCTTCGCTGACAGTCACATCCTCCAGGGGCTGCAGTGCCCTCAGCTGCCGTGCTGGTGTGGAGAGAAAGGGAAGATGCTGGCTCCCACTCCGGGCACGGGTGCAGGAGCTGGCTCACGTCTGGACTTCACACATACAAGGCCCTGTCCACACAAGTTCAGATGGGTCCGTGACGGCCCAATTAGTCGTCGTGGTGGGGGGAAGAGATGTAATGGCGTTAGGAAAGGAGGACGCATGAAGGGGTGTGAGGTGAAGTTAGCGGGCTGAAAAGTCTGGCTGAGAGGTACTGTGACACTAAGAAGCAGGAAGTCAGACACCCAGACTGGAGCCTAGCTCTGCCATGTGGTTTGTGTGCTGTGTGATCCTTGGCAAACTGCTTTGACCTCTATGGAGCCTACAAGTTCGAGAGCATTGAGGTAACGGATTTATTGTGATGAGAAGACACTGTGCATCACCAGTGACAACCATTCACTAAGCTAGTGTCATCTCAGTCAACATCCTCCAAGTCTCTAGAGGTAGGGAGGGGCTCCATTTTTAAGGAGACTTGGCCCAGAGAGATAAAAAAAAAAAATTTGCATGAAGCCACACAGCTAATGAAGGACTTCAGCTTGGGGTAGCAGGTGAGAGGTGCTGTTTGCCAGCTCGCTCTGCTTGTTAAGTGGGCACAGGTCCTCCAGGGGCACATGACTAAGGATAAACACAGAGAGTTTTCTTGGAGTATAATATTTATGTTACTAGCAAAGCCATTTTGGAAGGAGGAGGCAGAAAGCAAAGTCCACGTGGACTTCAGAGGTAACTAGAAAACATTAGAAAAAAGAGGTTTTGCTTTGAGCAAGCAGCTTCAGGCCCCACTCCCAGACTGGGATGGCCAGGGCAGACTTCGCTTAGCAGCAAGGGGCACTTTGGTGGTGGTGGGGGGGGGGGGAGTCTCAGGGGCACTGGGCCAGCCAGGAGAGGCTGTGCATGGATAGCTGAAGTGTTAGGACAGGACAGGGCACTCACGCCTCATGCTGAGCCTGGCCAGGGTGCGATCGTGGTGGCTCTCACAGCCATAGGTGCCCTGGTCGGCCAACAGGACACCGTGGATGGACAGGCGGTAGACACAGCCATCTTGGGCCATGGATAGGTGAGAGTCAAGCGGGAGGGGCTCCCCTCCTCGCATCCAGCGAACGGTCCCTGGTGCGCCCACTCGGCCGGTCTCCACCTCCAGGCACACGTCCTGGCCTTCCTCAGCCCGGATATCTTGAAGCCTCCTCAGGAACAACAGCTCTGTCTCTGGCAGGAGAGAAAAGAGCAGGCCTTGGAGCCTACAGGGCTAGGGGCTGGCTCTGCTTATCTCACCATTAGCTGGGGGGGGGGGTGGCCGAGGGAGGTCCAGGGAACACGGCACTTTGTAGCACCAAACCTAACCTCGCACGTGGAGCCGGGCACTTGTGGCTGTCGCTCCTGCTCTTGCAGTCACAGTGCCAGCGTCCTCGAGCTGGCAGCCCCGGATGGTCAGGGTGCGGCTCGAACCACTCTGGGCCGTCTCCAGCTGGGGCCCTGGGGTGACAACAGCCCCGTTGCGCAGCCAGGTGACGTCGGCATCCGGCGGCGAAACCTCACACCGGAATGTGGCATCGTCGCCCTCGTGGACAGTCAAGGGTGTCAGCTCGGAGACCAGCTTGCCCGGTGGAGACTCTGCGGGGTGGAGTGGGGTGGTGAACTGGATGGGTCTTTTCCCCATCTCTCACCCCCTCCTTAGGGCTCAGGCCCTCGTTTTCTGATTGTTTAACACAGCTTTGGGGAAGTTCTGCTGCGTGTCCATGCCAAGTACTTTTAGCCTGCTCCTTACAATCCCATCCTGGTGCCCTCCCAACTCCCTAGTATTCACACGTCATTTACTATAGGTCTTTGTTTACAGCATTTAGTGACCACCACAGCACGACCCCCTATTTCAGAGCTGCAGCTCAGAGAGGTCAAGCAACTTGGCCAATGTCACACAACTCCTGGACAACAGACTCCGGGTGGCACTGTGAATGAGTAGGGTCCAGAGGCCCTGCTCTTAGCCACTGGGCCGTACCATGTGGGGGTCCCAGAAAAGGGAGTCCTGTGCCCTCTCATGAATGACAGACAATGACAGACAGTCATGCACACATTGGTGGGAGCCAAAGGTAGCAAGATGGCCACCAGAGGACGTCAGATGGTCCTTGGGGGATACCAGGGCCCAACTGGTGCACTGTTACCTTCCACACTGACGATGAAGATGCGGCTGTCCTGGGGTGCGTCGCACAGGTACTCCCCAGCGTCCCTGTTCCGTGCCCCCCGCACCCGTAGCACCTGCCTGGCCCCGGCTTGCTCCAGCTGCACCCGCCCCTGGCTGGCCAGGCGCTCCCCATCCTTGTACCAGCGCACGGGGCTCCCTGGCCCGGAGAGGCGCACCACCAGCTCTAGGTCCCCGCCTGGGGTGCTCCGAACCCTCGTCTGGGCTGCCATGGGGGCCACCACCCTCACGGGGGGCTCTGTGGGGTTAGAGCTGGGGTCATTGGGAGGGAGAGGCTCCAAGGCAGAGAGGAGGGGAGTGGGAGGCAAGATGGGGAAAGGTGCTAAGAGGCGGACGGCGAGGGGTGGACACGGTGTCTTAGGTTTGCCGCGCTGCTCTGAGACTTCCTGCGTGGGTTGCACTCACCAGCCACCTGGACACTGAAGCTGACACTTGGGGCACCGGGAGCTGCCCCAGACTGGCAGGTATAGAGGCCTGTGTGCGCGGGTTCTGCGGCCTGGATGCAGAGGACACGGCGGGGACCCTCGGCTTGCAGCTCTAGCCCCTCTCCTGGTTGCACCGGCTTCCCATTGTGGCTCCAGAACACGGGGGCACTAGCCCGGGACAGCTCACAGCGCAGCACCACTGGCTCCCCGGGGGCCACGCACAGTGGACCTGGGGCTGCCTCCGGTGCCAGGAACTGCACTGGTGGTTCTGTACAAAGCGAGGAAGACGTGAGCCTGTGCCTACCCTTACCACCCCACCCCAGGCTGGCCCGGAGCACCCACCAGCCAGGCTGACGTTGAAGGTGACGGCCTCATCCCGGGTCTCACACACATACTCCCCAGCATCCTCCGGCTGGGCGTGGGGTAGAGTGAGGGTACGGGCCGGCCCCTCAGCGCCCAGCTGCAGGTCATCCGATGCCTCTACCTCTAGTCCATCCTTGTACCAGCGCACCTGGGACCCAGCAGGGGCCACCTCGCAACGCAGCTCCACACGCCCTGGAACCCCAAACTGCAGATCGAGAGAGCGGGCTGCAGGGTGTATAATCCTCTCTGGTGGCGCTGATGGGTGGCAGAGAAGGGGGCACACAGGTCTGACCTCAGACCGCTTCCTGGCTCTCCACTCCACTCACAGAGAAGGTGCCCCAGAGGAACGGGACTTGCCCACGGCCACACAGACAGAAGGGGCAGGTTGGCCTCACACTCGGATCTATCAATCAGTGCCCGCTTCTCTATGTCTGCCCCACTTCCTAACCCCTTCCATGTTTTGCCTCTGACACACATTGCCTGAGAAGCCAAGTGTCTTACTTATCTTCACCTGTCTACTCTCGCTAGAATGTAAGTGCCACGAACACACGCCTTCACATCTGTACCCCAGAATAACCTAGGACAATTCTAACACATAGGAGCTGCTCAGTAAGTGTTTGGTGAGTGAACGAATGTAAATGGTCCTAACTGCTGGGCTCCCTCTCACCAGGCCTGTGGTTACTGCCCCAGTTTGACCTGGGCTCTCGGAAGGCTGAGGAGGAGGCCAGGAAGCCTGAGCCCGTGAAAGGGGGGGATACGAGCAGGAGTCGCTACGATGTGGGAATGTTTGGGAGCCTACCCAGCAGGCCCTCCCTGCTTTCCAGCCCCCCAGAGGCACCCCGGAGCCTGCCGACCTGTGACAGTGACAGTGAAGAAGGCCGAGTCGTCTCCGGCATCGCACACGAACTCGCCCCCATCCTCGGGCCGGGCAGCCGGTAACACCAAGCGGCGGCGAGGTCCGGCGCTCTCCAGCACCAGGGCTTCGCTCTCCTCCACCTCCAGCCCATCCTTATACCAGCGGACCGGGGCGTCCTCTCGAGACAGCTCACACATCAGCACCACACACTCCAGGCTCACGGCGATCAAGGTCACCTCGTCCCGGGGGTATATGATCCGTACCGGGGGCTCTGCGGGGCGGAGGCAGCCACAGCTGAAACAAAGCCACTGCTGGCCTGGCTCTCCCCACACCACCCACTGCCTGTGTGATGGTAAGTAGAATGGTAAGTAACAATAGATCCCTAATCGTGTCCTCTGAAATCCAGGCATGTCAGAGAATCCAGAATGTTCTGGAGTCTAGAAATGATGTATCTGTCATGTGGCACATACCTTCAGCGCCCACCCCAAATCCCCTCATAACCATTTGTATTCACATTTATGCTGCACAATGTATTTGCCCTCAGCACGATATATTAAAAGATATAGTTATTATCTCACAGATGCAAAGGTACAGATATATTAAGCCTCCTAGATAAAGAAAGTGTAGAAATACACAGCCGTTAAGCTCAGTTTTACTGAAATGACTGATTAGCAAACTTATAACAAGCTCCCTGATTTTGAGGTTTTTTTAAAAAATTATTTCAGAATTGTGGATAAAGTATTGTGGATCTGAAGGAGCAACTTCTGTAACTGCAGGAACAGCCCTTGAGCACAGCAGACATTTAGCCCTCACAGTGAGCCCAGCAGGTAAGTACTGTGTTGCCTTCCTTTTCCAGATGAGGGGTCTGAGGCACACAGTGGTAAGGCAATGTCCTTAAGGTCACAGCTGGCTGCATGGCCTCCAAGTAGGAGGGAGAAACACCATCTATTAGAGGCAAACTCATACTGTGCAGGCAGTGGGAGTCCAAGCCCAGGCTTCCAGGAAGTCGTAATTTTTTTTTTTTGTTGTTGTTGTTTTTGCATCTGTGCACAAGAGCTGCCAACACCTGCCTGAGAGTTCTCCCTCCAGGGATGCCACCCACTGCTTCTGTGAGCTCATCTCCAAGTGCAGGCCACTCCAGAGAAAAGGAGCCAAGTCAATACTGGAGGTGAGCAGGGAGCGTACTGAGCCCAAGCTGGCCCTCAGGACTGTGCCCCCTGGGGATCTTCACGGTTCCCTGTGCCTGCCCACCTTGCCATCTGGCTAGAAAGCTGCTTACTTCCCTCACTAGGTTCGCATGGGCAGATGTACCCAGGACACACACTCAGTGCCCTGCCTCCCAGGGGGGACTGCGGCCTTGAGCTCATACAGCCCACTCAGCTCCTCCACCGATGGCTTTCTCTAAGTGTCTGGAGGATGCAGGCTAGTTCTCCCAGGCCCTGCAGGGCTTGAAGATTGTAGACGGAGGCTGCCTGAGTGCTGGGGGAGGTGCCGTGGGCTGTGGGGTGAGGAAAGGTGCAACCAGGATGGGGGGGTTTGATTCGCTGTGGCCTGGGGCTGAGGTGGTGTTTACGTGAACTTCCCGCAAAGCGCCTGGTGTCTCCGGCTGCAATTTTGTGTGGCTGTGGCCTTTATGGCCGTCCAGGACTGGGGACAGGAGAGGGTGTAGGTGGCTAGAGGACAGAATGTGCGTTCTGGCCTCGTTGGCTCTGTGGGCTGTGCTCTTTGGGGTCTCTAAGCAGCTCAGCCTGGACATTACTCTTAGGGCAGGTAGGAAAGCAATAGGATGTTTGCTCCAGTGCCACCAGGGTTCTTCTGTGCCACCCACAGCAGCCTAAGCACACCCTCCCACCGCCACGCACACTGCTGGCACCATGAGCTGCAGCCCGGAGGTCTCCAGCCCGAACCACCATCACGTCCACAGTTGCCCTGTACCTTTTCCACCTAGAATATTCTCTGCCCACTCCTTATGCCCACTTCGCTCCAGTATCAGAAACTAAGGCTTTTCCCGCATCGGAACCAGGGGAGCAGCCCCAGCCCTGGGATTCCTGTGCTGGCCCTCGACAGCCCACAGTCTGAGTCATTCCAGGCTTCCCTGCCAGGCTCTGCACTCTGGGAAGGAAATGTCCCAGTCTTTTGGCATGCTACTGACTATCCAGAGCCCCTCCCAGACATAGTCATCCTGGGTGACTTTCTCCCAGGCCCTCCCTGCCTCTCCGTTCTTTGGTCTCTCATAGCACTTATCACGAGGTGTCAAGGCACATTTATTGGTGTATTTATTGGTTTAACACAGGGGTCGCAAAATCGAATGCCCACAGAGGCCAGGCACGTTAGTTCAATGAAGTGGTCTGTGGGGAGGCAAGAAGGAATGGCAGGGAGGGTGAGATAGAGGGGGTAGGGGGGGGAGCCCCGTACTATGGGGTAGCTGCAGCTACTCAGTGCCAGCCGTTCGTCGCCATGGGGGAAAGCGGGACCAGAGCCGCCGTGTCTTCGGCTTTTTCAAGAGGACGCATAACTCCGGATTGTTATTTGAACTGTCCTGACTTTGGTAAGTCTCTGTAGGCCAAACAAAACACATCTATGGGCTGCACAGGGCCCCAGGAACTGCCCATTTGCGACCCCTGGTTAACAGCTGCCTCCCCAGCTAGACTGGCATCTCCCTGAGAATGGGGTGGGGTGGGGACCGAGCGTGTATTACTCACCACTTGCTCCAGCACCTGGCCTCGACAGTGCTCAGTCAATGAGCTCCTGGAGCATAACTGGCCCTGGCCTTGGCAGTGGGGAGGGACCAGTACTCCAATACTGACCCTGGCTCTTTCAGCAGGGACCCTCATACATGCACCTGCAACCCATACCTCCCTCTCTGATCCTGGCATGCTTGTTAAGTAGGGGGATATCTGGCCAGCTACCCTGTCCATGGGCTCAGAGTTGTCCCCTGGTGGCTCTGGGCAGCTGGGGTTGGGCCCACACCTGTTACTGTGACAGTGAAGGAGGCCGACTCATCATCGATTTCACACAGGTACTCGCCAGAGTCCTCTAGCTGCACCGAGGGCAGCACGAGGCGCCGGATGGTGTCTTCCCTCTGCAGGAGCAGCGCCGCGCTCTCCACCACCTCTTCCCCATCCTTGGTCCAGCGCACTTCAGCCCAGGGCCGGCACAGCTCACAAGTCAGCACCACGCGCTCCAGGCGCACAGCTGCCACGTACACCTTGCCGCTGGGATACACGATCCATGAAGAGACATCTGGAGGACAGAGACAGTTGCTGCTGGGCAGGAGCGGGTGGGACCAGCATGCCTTGCTGCCCTCCCCTATCCAGGCCTGTTTCCTGCGCTTCAATAGTCAGCTATGTGTTGAAGGGAAAGGGGCCTCTCTTAGGTAGCTGTTCAATGTCATCACAGCCAGGGAGACATGACTCCAGTGTTCAAAGCACAATGGGCTTTGTAATGGGCAGGAGCTGCATAATGGAAACTATGGTGTCAAACTCAGTTGTAAAAAGTCCACATCCTCTACGATGAGACAGGGAAGATATGAAGGGTGAAATGTGGGATGGAGTTGGGTTCCCAGGTGGAACTGGGGTCCCCTGAAGACCTCTGAGATCTTCTGACTCCACCAGTACTTGGTACCATCTGCCCTACAGTAGAACTGTTGGCTCCAAAGACTCCTCCTTGGCGGGGGACTCCTGGAGGATGGAGAAGGACAGGGCCTCCCTGGTGACGTGCAGCCAGTACAGGTGTAGTCGTGACCACACCACTCAAGTGGGAAAGAGAAAGGGAGATCTGACCACCTAGGAAGAGGGTAACAGGAGCTACAAGAGTGACCCATGGGAGAACTGTCACGTGATCTACAGAAGCTGCTGCCCGAACCTGTGATGGTGACGGTGAAATAGGCACGCTCCTCTCCTGCGACACACTGAAACTCGCCACCATCAGGGGGCTGGGCAGCAGGCAGCACCAGGCGGTGATGGGCCCCTTCGTTCTCCAGTACCATGAAGTCACTCTCCTCTACCTCCTGCCCATCCTTGTACCAGCACACGGAAGCGTCCTCTCGGTCCACCTCACAGGTCAGCATGACACACTCAGAAGTGATGGCATGTACAAACACATGCTCCCGGGGGTCCACGATGTGGACTGGGGGGTCTGGAGGGAGACAAACATGGGTCACAGAGACACCTCCCACATGGGAGACCCAAGTCTAAACTGGCCTAGAGGGTAGATACATCTCTGTACAGGAGGACAATGAGAGAGAGTGTTCTCAAAACCATGTCACGTAGGGCGCTTTGGGACAATGGTCCTCCTGACGTGGTGGCTTAAGCATGATTGAAGATTATGTGGCACCTGAGAGCCTCGTGGATCCCCAGAAGTGGGTGGGTAGGGACACAGAGTTCACACGTGCCACCTGCCATTTGCACGGGCAGAGAAAAGGTTCCTATCACAAGCCACCTGACTGAGTTTGCTAATTCCTTTGCAAGGAGGATGACTTAACCAGAAACAATGCTGTCTTTGAATATAAGCCATGTCTCTAAAGGCTCACGTGTAAAGGTCCGGTGGTCGGGCTGATAATACTGGGGGAACCTTCAGGAGAAGGGACCTGGTCACTGAGGTGTATCCTTAAAGGGGATGGTGGGATCCCAGCCTCTTCCTCTCTTATTTCCTGGCCATGAAGATGGGCCACATACTCCCTGGCCTTGTCATCTAGTATCTCCACCACTGGCTCAAAGTAATGGGTCCACACACCATTAGGATGGAGCCTCCGAAACTGTGAGCCAAAATAAACCTTTTCTCACTATCAACTAGTCATTTCAGATACTAGCTGACTAGCACAGGTAGTGAGTTCCCTGTCAGGGTGTTCATTCAGGCTGGGGCCACAGGATCTCCTCGCAATGTAGAGAGGTGGCAGGGAGAAGATGGCAGGTTCCACAGCTCCTATGGTGCCCTCCTTAAGAGTCAAGTTTTGTCAAGAGAGGACCTTCAGGCTTGGTCTGGGGTGTTCTGGCTCGAGATGGCCCAGGAGGCCCAAGGAACGCATTTCTAGCAAGCTTCCAGGGTGCCCCTGCTTTGTGTTCTGAAAACCACTGGACCAATGCACTTCATACTTCCGCATGGGCTGACCACCTCAAATAGCAGAGGAAAGCAAGGCAGGCCGAGGTGTGAATCCACGCCATGATCTCTGCTGACCATGCGATAATGGGGGAGTCACATGGCCTCTCTGAACCTGTCTCTTTATCCATGGACTGGAGGTATATTGTCCCTCATCTAGCTGGGAAGCTCTTCAGACAAAACTGTGCAGGTGTGAAGCACCTAGCACATCGCTGGGCTCAGAGCAGGTGCTCCATAAAGGTCAGCTCCCCTTTCTTCTTCCCCAAATTATGTTTAGCTGCCTCACACAGTCCAGCAAAGGGTGTGTGTGAGGTGCTGGATAAGCGTGCTAGACTGTATTGGGCTTAAAAAAAAAACACCAAAAACAAAAAACAAGTTCAGGGCTGAGGAGGTTGTAGTTCAATGGTAGGAGTGTCTGCCTAGGATGTGCAGAGCCCTGGACTCCATCCTCAGACACATACACACACGCACGCGCACACACACAGGAGGCAAGTACTAAGGACCTTAAATCTGGTCCTTGCTCACTAAGTCCTCCCTAACAGGGACTCCATCACGACCCCTCCACCCACTGAGAGCAGACAGACTTAGGGGGTAGGGCTTACAGGGCGCCTAGAACCAGCGTCAGCTGGAAAAGCCTAGGCCAGCATGGTTTCTGACCTTGCACAAGGACGTTGAAGAAGGCCGACACCCCCTCTGTTCTGCATTCAAACTCGCCGCTGTCTCGGACTTGAGCCTCAGGAAGGATCAGACGGTGTTTGCGTCCGTCCACCTTCACCACCAGCGACTCGCTCTCCTCCACCTGCTTCCCATCTTTGTACCAAGTTGCTGGGAAGTCCGCCCGAGAGAGCTCACAGGTCAGCACTACCCGTTCAGAGGTCGTGAAGGTCAGGGACACCTTGTCCTCAGGGCTCAGGATGTGCACTGGGCTCTCTGTATGGAGAGAAGTCTGTTCTGTAGCATCCTTGGTCTACTCTATCAGGTAAGCATTCCTCTCCCCAGTGCATGTGCTCGGTGTAGGGGTGGATACATGGAGAAGACATGTGCTATGAATGCAGTTGCTGGGACGTTTAAAAATAGGTTTGGGGGCCTTAGAGAAGAGCTTAGTAGTTGAACATTTGCTCAACATACATACGAGATCCTGAGTTCAACAGCACTACCTCAAAAAACAAAAGCAAGAAGCAGAATTGGGTGTTGGTATGGCTTGGGTATGATTTGAGTGTATCTCCCAAAGATCCATGTGATAGAAACTCGGTCCTCAGTGTGGTGCTGGAACCTTGAAGACACTGGAGCCTAGTGGGAGGTAAGGAGGTCATGGCGAGCATCCTTCTTGGACTATCACAGGAGTTCTCCTAAGACCCTGGTCAGTTCTCGAGAGTGGGTTGTTATAAAGCAAGGCCACCCTATGCACTTTGATTTCTTCAGCTCGTTGCTGTCTTCCCACATCTCTGCTGTGCTCACTCTGCCAGGGGCCTTTATGAGATGCTTCAACCTTGGACTTTTTGGTCTCCAAAACTGTGACCTGTGTTGGGCATGGCAGCACATGCCTTTAAACCCAGCACTCGAGAGGCCGAGTTAGGAGGGTTGCCATGAGTTCGAGACCACTCTGAGACTACATAGTGACTTCCAGGTCAGCCTGAGCTAAAAAATCAAGATTCTTATCTCGAAAAAAAACAAAAGAAAAAAAAAGTGAGCTAAATACTTCTCTTTATATAGTACCCAGAATCAAGTATTGTTATAGCAACAGCACGTGAGGCTCTTAGCTCAATGCTTAAGAGTATGGTTTCACTGTCACTCAGCAACCTCTCTGGTAGATGACTTTAAACAGAAGCATTTGGCTGGCCCAACGTCACCATGCCAGGGAACAGAGAAAATGACTTTAAAAAACTAGCAGTAAAAATAGTGATAAAACTAAAATAAAGGTATGACGAGATGGCTTAGCAGTTAAGGCGCTTGCCTGCAAAGCCAAAGGACCCAGGCTCAATCCCCCAGCACCCACATAAGCCAGATGCACATGGTGGAGCATGTGTCTGAAGTTCATTTGAGGTGGTGAGAAGCCCTGGTGTGCCCATTGTCTTTCTCTCTGTCTCATAAATAAATTTCAAAAAAATAAATAAAAAGAGAGCATATTTTATTGTCCCTTAGAATTTCTAGAGTCTGCAAAAAATGCAGGTTCTTGGAAGTCTATAACCATGCAGGGGCCAGGGAATTTGCCCTTCAAGCGACTCTGATGCTGGTGGTCTTGAGTCACATTTCAAAAATGTGTTCTGGTGGCTAGTGACTTCTGTCCTAGCTCTCTGCCTCTGGCGCTGGAAGCTGCCACCATGAGGTTCTATGTTTGGGGGCAGCTGGATTTCTTGACTGGTCTTGCAAACTTCAGCAACAGTGAGATGGCAATTGTTGGGATGGTCCTTGAATTTTCAGCCTCTCTCCACCTACTGACTGGCCTCTGGGATGCCAAAGAAGGCCTGGGGGGGGGGGTTGGAGCCAGACTGCCTGGGTTCATAACCCACCACTCATTAAGTTTGTGACTTTGGGTAAATCACTTAATGCCTGTGTCAGTTTCTCCAGCTGTAAAGTGGGGATGCTGAAAGAACCGCTTCTAAAGCTACTGAGGGGACAGTGCGATTTAGTCTATGTTGAGGGATCAGGGCTGTTGCTAGCACATGAAAAGCTGTGATGAGAGTGTTGACAGTTAGCCAACAGGGTGGGAAGCAGACAGGGAGTGAGCCTGGGGTCCATGTCTCAAGAATGAGGGGAAGCTGGGCATGGTGGCACATGCCTTTAACCCCAGCACTCAGGAGGTGGAGGTAGGAGGATCACCTCTAAAAGCCACTGTGAGACTACATAGTGAATTCCAAGTCAGCCTGAGCTAGAGTGAGACCCTATCTCAAAAAACCAAAAGCAAAAGCCAGGTGTGGTGGCACACGCCTTTAATCCCAGCACTCAGGAGGCAGAGGTAGGAGGAATGCCATGAGTTCGAGGCCACCCTGAGACTACATAGTGAATTCCAGGTCAGCCTGAGCTACAGTGAGACCCTACCTCAAAAAACCAAAAAAAGAAAGAAAGAATGAATGAATGAGATGAAGAAAAAATGTAATAGGATTTTTTTCTTTCTTTCCACAGCCCTAGATATAGTAGGCAAATGCTCTACTACTGAGCTGTAACCCAAGCCCAGCGTGACAGAGTTCTTATAAAGCTCTACAGAAACAGATATGAGGCTGACAAGACAAGGGGTGCTCTGTGTGCTGTGTATGTCTTGAAACTTGTCATCCAGACCTCTGGACCCTTAATCTGAGCCCGTCATGGATGCTCCTTACTCTCCTAGCCCGGCTGTAAGACACATGAACAGCATTCACCTTGTTTGGCCAATAGGGCTTTTCTGTGTTTTGATCCCATCTGCCCCCCTCGGGTCTCCACAAGCACCAACCTTGAATGGTGAGAGCGGCTGAGTCTTGCACACCAGGGCAGCTGAAGCCCACCAGGGCCCCACTGTCCTGGTGCCTGACAGCCTGCAGGACGAGTCTGTGCTGCAGGCCTCTCTGCTCCACCCGGTACCGCAGCGCGCCGGGCTCCACCTGGCCCTCGGGCTCGCTTCTCTTCAGCTCTTCCCCGTTAAGGAACCAGGTGCCCTGGATGATGGTGGAGAGATCCAGCGAAAAGACGGCGTCTTCCCCGTCATATACGCGCACGTCCTCAAGCCCTGCCACCAGGCGAGCTGTGGGCACTGAGAGAGGAACAGTGTATGGCACTCAGAATCAGAAAGGGGTAGCAGAGAGCAGGGGTGGGCAGATGGACGAATGTACGGCGACAGGGACCGAGGGCCAGGAAAGGGAGAAGAGGTGATGGGGGGGACATGACTTGGCTGTGGCATGAGTATTGATGTTTGGCGAAACTGACTCACCCAGATGGGCAGAGCCGTGGAATACGACATGGGGACTGCGGCCATGCTCGCTGACGGTGCAGATGCGGAAGCGGTAGTCGCCCTCGGAAGGCACACAGTCCCCTGGCACCTCCACAGCCCCAGCTTTCTCAATGCTGAAGCACGGGATCCAGTCTTCAGAGCCCACCTCCTGCCGCTCTAGGCGGTAAATGAAGGAGGTCTCGGGAGGTGGATCGGGAGGCTTCCAGGTCAACAGGACTGTGTTCTTTTGGCCCTTGAACATCTCAACCAATATGGGGGGTCCCGGAGGACTGTGCTTGACACCTGAGATGAAGGCAGGGTTTGTAGATGTGCGTTTCCCAAAACCCCCTACAGCCCTGTGCTTTAAAAAAAAAAAAAATCCACCTTGCCAACCCAGGCACTGGCATCTGGTCACCCTCCTGCCCCGGTTCTGGCTACGGGTCTCACACCCTTACATTTGACTCTGAGCAGAGTGGTGGTACGGGAGGTGCCCAGGCTAAAGGTAACCTCGCCAGCATCTTCTCGCGTCACCCCCGGGAGGACCAGGGCATGCATGTGGCCACAGCTGCTTTGGCAGGTGGCAGGCAGCTCCTGCCCGTCGCGGCTCCAGCGCCCCTCGACCCCGGCTTCTCGGGTCTCCACAAGCAGCACTGCATTCTCTCCCTCCAGGACGTCGAGCTTCCGGGGCAACCTCTTCAGGATGGGCCCTGAGATGTGCACAGGCCATCTATCAGCTTAAGGTCTTAAGTCACGGGCAACTTCAGCCTCGGCCACCTCCCACTTGGCCGCCTGACCTTTGACCGTCACGTTGGCCACAGTGCGCACGCGGCCCCGCATCTCACACAGGTAGACGCCGTCGTCGTCTGCCTTCAGCCTGTGGATGATGAGGCGCCTCACAGTGCCCTCTTCGATCTGTTCGTACTTGCGGCAGGGCAGCAGCCTCTGGTCCTCTCGGAACCAGGCTGTGGGGATGCGCGAGTTGGGCACTTTACACTCCAGCACAGCAATCCCGTGTTCGCGGCCCTCTATGTCCTGCAAGGGTCTCGTGAAGCGGAGGCGGGGCTCTGCAGAGAGAGAGAGAGAGAAGAGCAAGAGGCTGTGGAGAAGGACCACCATGGAGGATGGATGACTCCTATATGTACATTAGCCCACAGAGCTTGCTCACCGCCAAGGCCAGTGGGCACGTGGCACGGCAGTAAAACCCGCAGAAGGGAAGTCAGCTGGCCTAACGTCTAACCCTGACCTTGACACTTAAGGGGGGGTCCATTTTAACATGCCCATTTCATTGCTTGTGAAATGGGAATAAGGAGGGCAGGGGTTGATCCAGCTCAGTGACTTTCAAATGGTTCCCAAATTCTAGAAAGTTCTATGCCGAAATTTTCACTTTTAAAGCATTCTAACCATTTTCAAAACTGTTATTTCAAAAATAGAAAACATGGCTGGGTGCGGTGGCACAGCACTCGGGAGGCAGAAGTAGGAGGATCATTGTGAGTTCAAGACCAGCCTGACACTACATAGTGAATCCAGGTTGGCCTGGGCAAGAAGAGTGAGACCCTACCTCAAAAAAAAAAAAAAAAAAAAAAAAAAAAAAAAAAGAAAAGAAAAAAGAAAGAAAGAAAGAAAGAAAGAAAACGTGTTGTAAACCACCAGAGGGTTAACTTGCCAGAGAAGCACGTTTCCGTGCCACTCTGGGAAGTTCCTGTGGCTTTTCTTTCTTGAGGGCATTCCAGTGCAGCACTGCACTGTCCAGGCAAGTTTGTGCACATTAAGTTGTACCCACGAGGCCAGTGTCACAGCCCAGGTGCCACACGTTCGGCTATGTGCCAGGCAGAGCTTCAGAGAACTTGCCAACATATTTTCCTCGGAGGGAGAAAGTTAGGCAGTAAGTAACTAGGGAAGGTGAAATCCCTCAAGTTGTGATGAAATCCTGTTATGGAGAACTGTAGCTTCCGGTGTGAGTTTGGGGTGTGTTTCTGCTTTCTCTGAATTTTCTGTTTATTAATAACGCAAGTATTTGTTGGATATTATTGGTGATTCAACTCTGATATATATATATATATATTTTTTTTTTCTTGCCTTCATTTTCCTTGAAACATAAGGAGCACTGTCTGCCGGAGGTGTTTTCTCCAGCAAATCTAGCTCTCCTGTGAATTAGTTGCTCCAAGGAGATCTGCATGGGCTTTCCCATGCAGATTCAGACCAATCGCTGTGAACACAGCCACCACTCCAAATGTTGTTTTCAACTCAACAGCTCCCTTGTTCTTACCGATTGGTCTCCTAGGTGCACTTTATGAACTTAGACTTAGTAATTTACGCCTATGAAGCTCTTCTTTTATGTGTCTTACAAACTGGGGTTATGGATGGGGAGGGGGGAAACTCAGCTGGGGAAGGAGAACTAAAATAGCAAGGCGTTGAAAAACCACCGAGTGAGGCAGTTCTAGGCCTGGCCTCGCAAGGCTCGCACATCACCATCTGCTGCAGAATCGGCTGAGTGGTTTGGTGAGAGATTCCAGTGCACCCTGAAGACTTCCTAAGTCTGAATCCCTGGGGTGTGTGAGGCAGGCGGGGGGCAAGGCATTTTACTAACTCCCTGGGCACCAAGGGGAGCAGGGCTCTGGAGGCGCGGTGCGGTGCTCTACCTTTCACGTGCAGTTGCACGGCGCTGAGCGTCTGGCCCGCGGAGTTGCGCGCCGCGCAGACATAGAGCCCACGGTCCTTGGCCTGGCAGTAGAGCACCTTGAGCACAAAGCCACCGTCGCGGTCGCGGTACATGAGGCGACGGCGATCCGGGAGCAGCGGGCGGCCCTCCCAGTGCCATTCGATCTCGGGTTCGGGTTTGCCCATCACGTAGCAGCGGAACTTGGCGTGCTTGCCCTCGTTCACCCAGAAGGTCTTGGGCGCGCACTTGAGCGGCTCCACCACGGGCGCGGGGCTCTCGTCCGGGTCCTCGGGCGGGCTCTCCGGGGGCTGCTGGACCTGGAGCAGCGCGCCGGCCTGCGCGTGGCCGTGCGCGTTGCGGGCGTGGCACACGTACACGCCCGAGTCGGGCAGCCGCGCCGCCAGGATGCGCAGCGCCAGGCTCGCGCCCTGGCCACCCGCGGCGCGGCCGCGCTCGAGCGCGAAGTGGCTGCTGTCCCACACCTCGTCCAGGGCCATCCCGTCCTTCTCCCAGTAGAGCGTGGGCTCGGGGAGCCCTCCCACCTGACACTGGAGCACCACCTCCGCCCCACGCACGACCCACTGGGACCGGGGCCCCGTCAGGAACACCGGAGCGCCCTCTCCGGTTCCCGGAGGCGGCAGCGGGCGCTCGGCGAGCTCGGCAGCGGGCTCCGGGGCCGGTGGCTCGAGCACGGTGACGGCGGCCGCCGCGTAGGCCTCACCGGCCGCGTTGCGGGCGCGGCACACGTAGACCCCGGCGTCGGTGGGCAGCGCGCCGCTCAGCAGCAGGCCGTGCTCCGCGCCGTCCGCGGGGAAGCTCAGGCGCTCCGAGGCCACCAGCTCCTGCCCGCCTTTCTCCCACACGACCACGGGCGGCGGCTCCCCCAGGACCACGCACTTGAGCTCGGCCTCCGCGCCACTTACCACCCGCACGGGCCGCGGGAAGCGCAGGAAGCACGGGGGGCTCCCCTGGTCCCCCGAGCCCGCCTTCATCGCAGCGGCTGCAGAAGGGCAGCTGCGACGCCGGCCGGGAAGGACCCGGGAGGGAGGACGGATGGAGGAGGAGGAGGGCTCGCCGAGGCCCAGGGCGCGGAGGGAGGCCCGGGAGGCAGGCGGGAGCAGGCGCGGGAACCCGCGGAGCTCTCCTCCGGCCGCCCGTGCCTCGCCCCACTCCTTAACCCCGGGGCCCGAGCGGCAGCTCTGCCGAGTGGCGGAGATTCCCGGGCCCGAAGCCCAGAGCGCAGGGGGGGCAGTCCTTCCTGTTTGCCTCTCCAGCGAGGGGCCCCGCAGCCTCGTCCGCCCGCGGCCTAGCTTCCTGCTCCCGGGAGCCTCTCCTCCCAGCCCCCTCCCACAAGCCTGGGCCTCTTTCCCCTCCTCCCTCCCACCTCCAGCCGCCAGGTCCTCAACCGCCAGCCAGGCTTGGCCCTGAGTGGCAGAGGCACCTGCAGCTGCCAATCCCAAAAATATTCTCTGATGACACAGCTGGAAGACAAGAGCCCAGACTGGCTCCTCCGGGGCTAAGTATAGAGCAGGCGGGACCACCTGCCCCCTGCTCGGAGCCCCACTTCTAGCCCCAGCAGCCCTTCCTCCCACGCTGGTTCAGCAGCTGCTGTGGCTCAAAGTAGCCCCAGAAAGTCTGAGGGGGGCCTAGTGCATTCTGTCTCCCTCATTAATGACAGTCTCTTGTGGCACCTGGTGTCACCCTCTGTGTTAGGATGTAAGACCGTGTGTGGGGGGGGGGAGGGGGATAGGTTGTATGTCTGTATGTGTGGGTAAGGTCACTTGGGGTGAACACCCTCCTCAGCCCCCTCCCCCACATTCTTGGCGGGAGTGGGAGATAAGCCTCAGGGACACAGACGTCTGCGTCAGAGATAGGAGGTCTCAATGCCATGGGCAGGGGCAACTGGGACTAAAGGGCGTGGGAAGGGCTGGGGGAGACTGGGGGAAGAAGGGTAAAAGAGAGGGGTGGTGGGATGGGAAGGGGAGAGTGGGAGGACCTGGACTGAAGGGGCACAGGGTAGGGGTGGGTTCCCTGTTGGCAGAGCTAGGTGAGCTATGGTACCCCAACTGTCCTTGCTGCTCCTCTTGTTGTTGGCTCCACAGATTGGGCATGGCTGCCATGGGCCAGAACTGGATCGGGAGATTGTGCTACTCAAGGTGAGGTCCCTGATCCTGGATGCCTTGGGACCACCACCAGTGATTGGGGAAAGTGGGGGTCCAGGAGTCAGGCGGCTACCGCGAAGACACGCCCTTGGGGGAGTCGTGCACAAGGCCTCTGAGCAGCAGGAGGAGGATGTCTCCCAAGCGATTCTTTTCCCAGCCACAGGTAATGAGGGCGGGGGCTGGCAAGGTAACTGAGAAGTAGCTGGTACTACTACCGCATGGGCTTGGATGCCAGGCTCAGCCCCATCATCGAGCTGCCTTTGCAACAAAGGGCCATGGTGTTCCTAAGTGTACCTAAGTAGCACCCACCTGTAAGGCTTGGGTGAACCAGTGCACCTAAAGTGACTGGTTTCTGGGAGGCTAAGGATCTCTAGAGACGAAGATGCCTGTCCTATCCCTGCCTCTGTTCTCTATTCCATGCCTTGGTTTTTTAGCCTCAGGCCACCGGGACTTGGATGTCAGGGATGCAGCAGACAGCTCCCCTGGGAAACGAATCTGCCTTCTCCTGAGTTCCTGTCTCACCTCCCCGTGTGCTTCCCATGTCCCACCGGGTGAATAAAGCCCCCACCCCGCCCACTGGGCTCTCTCCTCATCTTCTCTCATAGAGAGACCCTTCTGTCTCCTTTGCTTCAGACCCTGTGCTGCGCTGTGGGGAAGAGTGTGCCTCTGGAGTCAGGTAGAATCCCACCCTGGCCGCTCAGTAGCTTCAATGCCACTTCCTCTCTTTAGCCTTAGTTTCTTGCCTGAAAATGGGTCAGTTGTTAATCATAACAAGAGAAGTGGTGTCATAGTGTGGCCTTAATGGCCAGTTCTTTGCTTTGGCTTATAATTATTTGCTATAGCCTATATGTGTATCAGGAAAAGGATGCCAACTGTACTTTCTTGAGAAGGACTGGCTTCTGCTTTGAGTTCTATCCCTTTTCCTCCTCCTTCTCCTCTTCTTCATCCTCTTCCTTTCTCTGTTGTTCTCTGTGTGTGTGTGTGTGTGTGTGTATGCATGCACACATGCACGTGCACATACATGTGGAGGGTAGAATACTTTGGGTGTCATTCCTCCCAGTGCCATCCACTCTCCCACCCCCCCCCCCAGCAGGTAGGGTCTCACTCTAGCTTAAGCTGACCTGGAATTCAGTATGTAATCTCAGGGTGGCCTCCAACTCACAGCGATCCTTCAACCAGTGCTGGGATTAAAGGCGTGTGCCACCACAACACCTGGCTTTATTTTTTATTTATTTATTTATTTTGAGACAGGGGCTCTCTCATTGGCCTGGAGTTTACCAAGTAGGCTACACTGGCTGCCTTCCCAGCACTAGGACTACAAGTACATACTACCACATACAGCGCTTTTTGTTTTAACTTTTTTTTTTGTATTGACAACTTCTATGCTTACAGACAATAAACCAAACACATACAGCTTTTTAAACGTAGGTTTTGAGTACTGAAATCAGGCCTTTATGTTTTATCAGTTTCTTCCTCTTTACTCTTGGTGTTAAGCTGTGCTTTAAAATTTATTTTTATTTATTTATTTGAGAGCGACAGACAGACAGAGAGAGGGAGAGAGAAAGAGAGAGAGAATGGACACAGGGCCTTTAGCCACAGCAAACAAACTCCAGATGCATGCGCCATCTTGTGCATCTGGCTTACGTGGGACCTGGGGAATCGAGCCTCAAACCGGGGTCCTTAGGCTTCACAGGCAAGCGCTTAACCACTAAGCCATCTCTGCAGCCCAAGCTGTGCTTTAAAAGCACAGTTAACTTAAGGAATTGATCATACAAATTTCTGACATGCCAAAAAAAATACAGAGGGTGATGGAACAAACACATGCACACGGCATCAGTACCTCACTTCACATTATCTGACGGACGCGAACTTAAGCCCAGCAGATCACGGTGCTTGTGATGGTGTTTGGAATAGTAATTGGTAAAACCACTCAGGGGATAAATTGACAATGTTTTGTCTTGAATGATGAATGAAAAATTGGGGAGCCTATGTCTGTTTTCCCAAGGCTCCGGAGAGTGTCCGGGTCTGGGAGGGGCACTCAGCAGTGTTTGAAATGTCATCCGAACTCAGGAACCACAACCACACACATCTGAGCAGAGGTGAAGGGCTCCAGGTTTGGTCAGCAAGGCTGTCTTCTCTTTCCTCTTTTGTCCCCTGCAGGTGCCACCTGTGAGGAGGATCCAGTTGCCGGAGGGCTGGTCCAGGAGGCTGAGGAGGGTCTCTTCACTTTCGTGTTCCGCCCATCCCAACACATGCGCAGCCGCCAAGTGACTTCAGCCCAACTGTGGTTCCACACAGGGCTGGACAGGAAAACCGCAGCAGTGGCGACCAATAGCTCTGGGCCCCTGCTAAACCTGTTGGTGTTGTCATCTGGGGGGCCCATGGCCGTGCCCATGTCCTTGGGCCAGGGTCCCTCTCGCTGGGCTGTGCTGCACCTGGCCACCTCTGCTCTCCCTCTGCTGACCCGGCCAGTCCTGGCGCTGCTGCTGCGCTGCCCTCTCTGTTCCTGCTCAGCCCGGCCTGAGACCACACCGTTCCTGGTGGCCCACACTCGGGCCAGACCACCCAGCGGCGGAGAGAGGGCCCGTCGCTCAACTCCTCCGAGGCCCTGGCCTTGGTCTCCTGCAGCGCTGCGCCTGCTGCAGAGGCCTCCAGAGGAACCTGCTGCCCATGCCTATTGCCACCGAGCTTCGCTCAACATCTCCTTCCAGGAACTGGGCTGGGACCACTGGATTGTGAGCCCTCCTAGTTTCATCTTTCACTACTGCCATGGTAGCTGTGGGCTGCCCACTTCTCCAGACCTGACCCTGCCAGTGCCTGGGGTTCCTCCTACTCCTATGCAGCCGTTTTCTTTGTTGCCAGGCCAGCTGTGCTGTGCTGCTTTCCCGGGGACCATGAGGCCCTTGCGTGTCCGCATCACCTCCGATGGGGGTTATTCTTTCAAGTATGAAACGGTGCCCAACCTTCTCACACAACACTGTGCTTGTATCTAAGGGCATCTCGTTTTCATGCCCCCCTCTGGTTTCGAAGCTCGTGCCTCCATTAGCTGGGGGAAGGACAGAGTGTGGGAAGTCGGTGGTTCTCACTTCCCTTTCCTTCCACCTCCCTGTCTGAGGGCTTCTCTCCCATCACCCTGTCATGGATAGCATGTGACAATAAAGAACACTGTGCATCTGTCTTGGTGTGATTTCTCAGGCTTCTCTGATACTGTTGGGGAGGTCTGGGTGCTGACAGCATGGGATTATGGGATTTCAGGACACTCAGTTGCCCTTGACCTTGGAGGTCTATGATCCAAGGGGTGAAATTGGGTGTATATATCTGTTGGGAAGCTGCAAAGATGCCCCTAAGCTCCTTGGACAGCCACTCTGGAGACAGAATTGGCCTCTTACAAGTTGAACCTGACATGTCAGTCAGACTGTTTACCCAGCCACATCTAAAAGAAACCGCTGCTCTCATAATGCCTTCATCAAAGGCAACCATAGTCCCCTCCATGGCCATTTTCTGCTCCAGCTCAAGGTCAGGGAATTCACAACGGGGCAAGAAACTGGTCTTTGCAACTCCCACTGAAACAGGTGTTCAGAGATGGTTGGATCTGGGGTCTTATGGGAGTGTGGGTGGGAAGGAAGAGACAGATGTATGCACTGGCAGTGTCAGAAACTGTCAAGGACAGAATGACAGTGTCATGTTGAGGTCTGATGACCAGAAACACCCAGATTTTAAATTTGCTGAGGGTTATGGGACTGCTTGAATCCATTGTTGGTTTTTTCTCTTTCTTTCTTTCTTTCTTTCTTCTTCTTTAACCTGAGACAGGGTCTCACTGTAGTTCAGGCTGCCCTGGAACTGAGTTGTAGCCCAGACTGTTACTGTTCTTGAACTCAAGCTAGTCCCTAGCCTCAGCTTCTCAAGTGCTTGGGATTACAGACATGAACCAGTGTTTGGCTTCCATTGTTGGATTTGGAAAAAAAAAATTATTTATTTATTTGAGAGTGAATGAGAGAGAGAGAGAGAGAGAAAGAGCCAGATAGAGAGAGAATAGGCAGGCCAGGGCCTCTAGCCCCTGCAAATAAACTCCAGACACATGGGCCACCTTGTGCATCTGGCTTTACGTGGGTACCAAGGAACTGAACTTGAGTCCTTGGGCTTTGCAGGCAAGCACCTTAAGCATTTAGCCATCTCTCCAACTCCATTGTTGGGTTTTGAGGTAGGTTCTATGGGCCTCACTGAGCTAGGAGTCTTGACTCTTGAAAGCCTTGGCTCCCTTGCTGTTCCCTGTATGTCTTTCCATAACTCTTAACTCACTTCACGCCAGAAGGGTGGAGACAGCCTACTGCTGAGAAAATCTGTGCTCTTTTGTGAAGTGACTTGTTCCATGTGCAGCATACATGCCCAGACTGCAGGACAGGGAGCTGAACAGTCTTTTTCCTTCCCCATGCGTTTCCTGTTACTCCCTTCTGCCTCCAGAACTGAACATCAGAAAGTCTCCTCTTTTTGGCCTGTGTTTTTGTCCCGGCTCTCAGCTGATTGGTTTCATCCTGGTGGTGGTAGTAGTGGTGTGTGTGTAGGGATGGGATGTTCAGTGTGCCATGTGGAGCTACAAAGCACTGGGACGTTGGCTGTATAACGCTAGCATGTTTTTGTGCTAGCAGAGTCTCTCTGCCTGTCGAAGGCTCCCTTCTAGCAGCCCGGCTGGATGGGGTAGGCGAGAAAGCACCTGATCCAGCAAAGGGCAAAGAACCCCAACATACCATCCTCATGCTAATACTACCCCCCCTCGCACACATGTGCCTGGGTGAACTTGCAGGAGCTACTGTTTTGGGCAGAGCGAGGACCCCGGTGCAGGCTTGCCACACAAGCCCCAAGTTCCGTTGACATCACCCCTCCGAAAGCTGCTGCTGTGCTGGAGTGAGGTGGCATGTGGAATTCCATTCACAGTGGAGGTTTTCCCAGAACCCACTCAGGGGTTCAGGGCCCTTACTTTGGGAGTGGACTGTGGACAGGCTGCATAGTTTGGACCAGTGGGAGACCAAAGATTTTTCCCAAGGTTGCCTGTGTTCTTGGCCTGGTTTCCGGGCCAGACTTCCCTGCCTCAACAGTAAAACCTTTCCCTGCGAGCTGCAGTCTTCCTTCAAGACCCTTATTCATTCATTCTTCCTGTTGCGACCCTAGTCTGTCTCACAGAGGTGGAGGGACTCTGAGGGCTAAGGTTACTATATTCATGGCGATAGGCTTCTCCACTAGTTGACAGATGTCTGTTGTAAGCAGAAGTTTTCACATGTCTTATACAAAGAGAGGAAAACAAGTACAACATGATAAATAAATGAACTGTTCACAATGCCAAATGTATTCATTCTATTTTACTTATTTACTTTTCTTTTTCAAGGTGAGGTCTTACTCTAGCTCAGGCTGACCTTGAACTCACAGTGATCCTCTTCTCTTACCTCAGTCTCCCTAGTGCTGGGATTAAAGGCATGTGCCGCCACTCCTGCTCCAAATGTATTCATTTTAAATATTTATTTATTTATTTGAGAGAGACAGAGAAAGAGAGAGAGAGAGAGAGAGAGAGAGAGAATGGGTCCAGTAGGGCCTCCAGCCACTGTAAACGAACTCCAGATGCATGTACATCTGGCTTACATGAGTCCTAGAGAATCAAACCTGGGTTCTTTGGCTTTGCAGGCAAGTGCCTTGACCGCTAAGCCATTCCTCCAGCCCAAATGTATTCATTTTAATTTAATTTTTTACATTTATTTATTTGCACAGAGAGAGAGAGAGAGAGAGAGAGAGAGAGCGAGCAAGAGAGTGGGGTAGGCTAGGGCTTCCTGCCACTGCAAAGGAACTCAAGATGTATGTGCCACTTTGTGCGTCTGGCTTTACATGGGTGTCGGGGAATTGGACCTGGGTCATCGGGCTTTGCAAGCAAGTGCCTTTAATCGCTGAGCCATCCTCCAGCCCCATTGTAAAGGGCTGTTCTTTAGACTGAAGTTATTCTCTACATATACAGAAAAACAGAGGGAGAGGGCGAGAGATTTCTTTTAGGATATTATGGAGATGGAAGAAGTGGAAGAAAGTAGTGAGTTTTTTTTTTTTTTTTTTTTTTTTTTTTAGGTTTTCTAATTTGGACCCTAATATTTTTCTTTGGAAATTTGCTGCTCTGTGAAATATGTGAAATCCCAAGGTCTGTGAGTTAGCAGCTGAGTCACCCTTTCCAGGATTGCTGATTCTGTTAACATAACAAATCAGAGTTATGTCTGCCCCTGTCTAAGAGGAGCCCAACGGTGGCTGGGAATGCCTTTTTGTCCTTGCGGTTCACCATGAGATTAACCCCAAAGAGCAGTGGACCTCAGCTGTGTTTCTTGTTCCAAGTGATAATCATGGGATTACTCTATGAATACTCTTCAAAAATTTATATATATCTACATATATATAATTTGCAAGCAGAGAAAGGTAGCAAGGAGAGAGAGAGAGAGAGAGAGAGAGAGAGAGAGAGAAAGAATGGGCAAGCCAGGCATGATGGTGCATGTCTTTAATCCCAGTACTCAGAAGGCAGAGGTTGGTCGGATTGCTGTGAGTTTGAGGCCAACCGGAGACTACATAGTGAATTCCAGGTCAGTCTTGGCTAGAGGGAGACCCTACCTTGAAACAAACAAACAAAAATAAAAACAACAACAAAAGAATGGGCACAATAGGGCCTCTAGCCACTACAAACAAACTCCAGATGCATGTGCCATTGTGCATCTGGCTTTACATAGGTACTGGGGAATCAAAGTCAGGCAGTTAGGCTTTGCGGGCAAGCACCTTAGCCACCAAGACATCTCTCCAGCCCTGCATGAATAGTCTTTTTTTTTTTTTTATTGACAACTTTCATGATTATAAACAATATCCCATGGTAATACCCTCCCTCCCTCCACTTTCCCCTTTGAAACTCCATTCTCCATCATATCCCCTCCCCTCCCAATCAGTCTCTCTTTTATTATGATGTCATCATCTTTTCCTCCTATTATGATTGGTCTTGTGTAGGTAGCATCAGGCACTGTGAGGTCATGGATATCCAGGCCATTTTGTGTATGGAGGAGCACGTTGTAAGGAGTCCTACCCCTCCTTTGGCTCTTACATTCTTTCCTCCACCTCTTCCGCAATAGTCTTAACTCAGAGTCTGTTTGAGCAGAAAACCCAACTCAAACGGGCTTGGGCAACAAACAAACAAGTAACCGGCTCATTAGCTCATGACAAGTCCATGGGTACCGTGGCTGAGAAATGGCTGGATTCCAGCTCAGAGGACGATTGGGATCCACCTGTAGATGCTTCTTTCCCTGGTGCAGCTCCATCTAAAGTACATGGTGACCCCAGTCACCTTCAGATTTCCTTTGTTATGACACTTGGTCGGCAGGAGGAGCAGGCTTCTTATGAAAGTTCCAGGATGAATCCCCTGGTTGGCTTGATTAGGGTCACAAGCTACTTCAGAAAAGGTGGCTTGAGGAGAATAAGCTAACGATGTAGCCCACATCAGGTGGCCTAGTGTTGGAGCCAGAAGTCTAAAGCAGTTTTTTTTTAATATATATATTTTTTTATTTATTTGAAAGTGACAGAGAGAGAAAGAGGCAGAGAGAGAGAGAGAGAGAATGGGCATGCCAGGACCTCCAGCCACTGCAAACGAACTCTAGACGCATGCACCCCCTTGTGCATCTGGCTAATGTGGGTCTTGGGGAATCCAGCCTCGAACCAGGGTCCTTAGGCTTCATAGGCAAGCGCTTAACCGCTAAGCCATCTCTCCAGCCCTAAAGCACAGTTTTTATTATTTTATTGTTTTGAGGCAAGCCCAACAGACTGGCCTTTTTTTATGAGAGAAAGAGAGAGAGGGAAAGAATTGGTGCACCAGGGCCTCCAGCCACTGCAATCGAACTCCAGATGTGTGTGCCACCTTGTGCACATGTGCAGCCTTGAGCATGCATCACCTGTGCATCTGGCTTACATGGCATCTGAGGAGTCAAACATGGGTCCTCAGGCTTCGCAGGCAAATGCCTTAACCATGAAGCCATCTCTCCAGCCCCACAGTTTTTTTTTTTTGATTTTTTTTGTTCATTTTTATTTATTTATTTGAGAGTGACAGAGAGAGAGAGAGAGAGAGAATAGGCGCGCCAGGGCTTCCAGCCACTGCAAACAAACTCCAGACACGTACGCCCCCTTGTGCATCTGGCTAACGTGGGTCTTGGGGAATCGAGCCTCGAACCGGGGTCCTTAGGCTTCACAGGCAAGAGCTTAACTGCTAAGCCACAAGCAAGCAAGAGAGTGAGAGAGAGAGAGAAAGAGGCAGATAGAGAGAGAGAGAGAGAGAGAGGAGGGAATGAGCACACCCGCACCTCTAGCCACTGCAAATGATTGCCAGATGCATGTGCTACCTTGTGCAGCTGGCTTTATGTGGATACTGAGGAACTGAATTTGGGTCCTTTGGCTTTGCCAGCAAATGCTTAACTTCTAAGCCGTCACTCCAGCCCTATTATTACTTTTTTAATTTTAATTTTTTAAACTATTTTTGGACAAGGTTTTACAGGATAGCCTTGGCTGATCTTGAACTTGAGATCCTCTTGCCTCAGCACCCTGAGTGCTGGGATTATAGAGGTGGGCTACCATGCCTGACACCATTTTGCAATTCTGCTGTGGGCAGTTTATAGTCTCTTTAGCCAGTCTCAAAGCAGTAACTCCCTGCCCCTATATCCATCCTCCACAGAGCTTCAAAGGAATCTTCTAGAAGATCATGCTGCTTAGGTGATTTAAAGCATTGTTTTGTCTAAGCAGAATTCACCTTTTTTTTTTTTTTTTAGGAAGAAGGGGTTTATTTTAGGCTTACAGATCCAGGGCTTGTTTTCCCCATGTTTGATCAGCTTTCAAAAATAAGTTGGTGGTTTAGCAATGTCCATAAGTGACCAAATGAAGGTGTTTGGTTTTCTTTCTTTTTCATTTTTTTCTCAATTTTTATTAACATTTTCCATGATTATAAAAAATATCCCATGGTACTACCCTCCCTCCTCCCCACTTTCCCCTGTGAAATTCCATTCTTCATCATATCCCCTCCCCATCTCAATCAGTCTCTCTTTTATTTTTATGTCATCATCTTTTCCTCCTCTTATGATGGTCTTGTGTAGGTAGTGTCAGGCACTATGAGGTCATGGATATCCAGGCCATTTTATGTCTGGAGGGAGGATGTTGTAAGGAGTCCTACCCTTCCTTTGGCTCTTACATTCTTTCTGCCACCTCTTCCGCATTAGACCCTGAGCCTTAGAAGGTGTGATAGAGATGTTACTCAGTACTTCAGTCACTTCTTTCCAGCACTATGATAACTTCTGAGTCGTCCCAAGGTCACTGCCATCTGAAAAGAGAAGATTCTCTACCCAAAGTGAGAGTAGCATTAATATAAGGGTATAAATGTTAAGAGAAGTGCTTACTGGGCCGTTTGATAAGCATAGTATATATATATTTCCAGACATCAGTCACCTTCTTTTTTCTAAAAGAAATATTTATTTGAGAAAGAGAAAAAAAACAAAAAAGAGGAGGGAATGGGTGTGCCAGAGTCTCCAGCCAGTGCAAACAAACTCCAGTCACATGTGCCATCTGGTTTAAGTGGGTACTGGGGAATCAAACCTGGGTCCTTAGGCTTCCCAGGTGGCGCCTTACTACTAAGCCATGTCTCCAGCCAAGGAGTTCAATTTCTTTTGTGTGGTATGGAAGGCCTTGGAAATCTTATTTTCTTCTTCTTCTTCTTCTTCTTCTTTTTTTTTTTTTTTTCAGATAGTGTCTTGGGATTCATTATATAGTCTCAGGGTGGCCTTGAACTCATGGTGATCCTCCTACCTCTGCCTCCCGAGTGCTGGGATTAAAGGCATGTGCCACCACACCGGGCTTTTGACAGTCATTTCTAAGCCTCTGGTTGCAGCCTAATCTCCTATTCATTCTTCTTTCCCTCTTCCCACCCACTGTGGCCATAATGGAGGTGTCCCTGTTAATGGAGTTGTTAAAGTCAGAGCCTGGGCTCCTGACAGCCCTAACAATCTAGACTTGGCCAGTCACCCTCAGTGGGCTAATTAAATAAAGTGATAGTGAAAAGCAGAAAAAGGAGATTTATTCAATGTGGCCCATTGAGAAGAGGACCAACAGAGGTCCAGTGGCTCCCAAATCCATTTTTGTGGTCCCCACCTCAGGTTTACGTTGAAGTAGAGGGAAAGAGGTAGAATAACTACCAAGCAGTGCTGGTCAGAGTGTGGTCCCTCTGATTACCATTGTCTCTCCTGCAAGATGATCTGACAACCTGTCAGAATTGCATGAAACCTCTTCCTAAAATGAGCTCTCTCTCTGCCTGGCACCTGCCTTCAGCCTTTTCCTTCTGCCAGTGTGAGATTCTTGGGGGAATCCACTGTTTTAATACTGTACTAGCCAAAGGCAGGGGCACAAGCATCTTTTTAGAATACCTTCATTCCTGCTGGGCATGGTGGCACAGGCCTTTAATTCCAGCACTTGGAAGGCAATGCTAGGAGGATTGCCATGAGCTGGAGGCCAGCCTGGGACTACAGAGTGAGTGCCAGTTAGCCTGGGCTAAAGTGAGACCCTTCCTCAAAGAAAAAAAAAAAAAAAAAAACGAAAAACCAAATCAATAAACTAATAAAAAGAATACCTTCATTCCTGCCGGAGCAGTTACATCCCTTTAATTTTTGGGGGGTGGCTGGAGAGATGGCTTAGCAGTTAAAGGCTTGCCTGTGAAGCCTAAGGACCCCGGTTCGAGGCTCGATTCCCCAGTACCCATGTAAACCAGATGCACAAGGTGGCTCATGCGTCTGGAGTTCGTTTGCAGTGGCTGGAGGCTTGATGCTCCCATTCTCTCTCCTTGTCTCTTTCTCTCTCTGTCACTCTCAAATAAATAAATACAAACGACAAAAAAACCTTTAAAATTCTTTTTCTTTTTGTTTTGTTTTATTTGAGAGAGAAAGAGAGAGAGGGAGAGAAATTCCAGATACACAAACCACTTGTGCTTCTGGCTTTATGTGGGTACTGGGGAATCAACCCAGGCCATCAGGTTTTGCAATCACCTTTAATTGCTGAGCCATCTCTTCAGCCCACCCCCCCCCCTTTCAAAATTCTTATGTTGGAACTTAACCTCCAAGATGAAAGTATTAGAGGTGGGCCGTGTCCAGTGTGATAGTACATATCTGTTGACTCAGAACTCAGGAAGCTGAGGCAGAAGAACCATGAGTTTCCAGAAAGCCTAGATTCCATACTGAGAACTTTTCCTACAACTCAAAGCCAGCCCCTGCCATGGCCCACCCTCACTTCCCTGTGCATCAGCTCTGTTCTGAGCCTGGTGAGAAAAGTTCCCCTTCCCTGCAGTGGGCGGTGGTTAATGCCGACACTCCTAACTGGTCAAGTGTTCAAAATAAGTGAGTAATGAGTGCTTGGCCCTACAAGGGATGTATGCACAGGGCACGGGGAACATTGGGGACAGCAGGACCAAAAGAATGTAACGGCTGGAGGATAAGGAGAAGCACTGTGGACCGGTCAAGCCATCTCTCCAGCCCCTGCTATGCATTTTTATCAGATCTTTAGGTATGGTAAAAAGAAGCTTTCTCATCTTTTAAAAATTTTAATGAAGGTAGTCTATTTATTGTATTTTTTTCAGTTGGCATATGGAGACAGCATCATTCAGTCTTTTGTTTTAAAAGCCAATTTGTTGAGCTGGGTGTGGTGGTGCACGCCTTTAATCCTAGCACTCAGGAGGCAGAGGTAGGAGGATAGTCATGAGTTCGAGGCCACCCTGAGACTACATAGTGAATTCCAGGTCAGCCTGAGCTAGAGTGAGACCCTACCTCAAAAAAAAAAAAAAATTGTTGGGCTGGAGAGATGGCTTAGCAGTTAAGCACTTGCCTGAGAAGCCTAAGGACCCTGGTTCGAGGCTGGGTTCCCTAGGACCCACGTAAGCCAGATGTACAAGGGGGTGCATGTATCTGGAGCTCATTTGCAGTGGCTAGAGGCCCTGGCATGCCCATGCGCGCGCTCTCTCTCTCTCTGTTGCTCTCAAATAAATAAAAATTAACAAATTTTTTTTAAATGCTTGTTTTATTTTCAAAAAAACAATTTGTTGTAGTTGATTTTTATGGTCACCTCCATTCTCCAGTCCCTCTCTCTCCCCATTTTTCATTTCCCCCTAATATCCTTCTCCCTTCTGCTTATATATCACATGTGAGGTAGTTTTTAAAAATAAAGTTTTTTTTTTTTTTTTTTTGGCCTTTTGAGGTAGTGTCTTACTCTAGCCCAGGCTGACCTGGAATTCAGTCTATAGTCTCAGGGTGGCCTTGAGCTCATGGTGATCCTCCTACCTCTGCCCTCCAAGTTCTGGGATTAAAGGTGTGTGCCACGCTTAGCAAAAATACAGTTTTGCAGTGGACACTGCAAGCTTTATATTTGGCCAGCCAGACCAAATGAGCCAACGGGTGCAATAGTGGCACGTCTATCATGGTGGAAACCAACTGCCCTCTAATTGGACTGGAGGCCTGCTCCATGGGAGGGAATACATCCCTGATACTGAAAACTTAAAACAGGGGTAGTCATGAGCCCTAGGGGTGTAACATCTGCTGATGTCTGGATAAATGTATATACTATGCTTATCAGACTGCCCAGTAAGCACTTCTCTTAACATTCATACCCTTATATTAATGCTACTCTCACTATGGGTAGAGAATCTTCTCTTTTTCAGATGGCAGTGACCTTGGGATGACTCAGAAGGTGTCATAGTGCTAGAAAGAAGTGACTAGAGTACCGAGTAACATCTCGATCACACCTTCCAAGGCTCAGGGTCTAATGCAGAAGAGGTGGCGGAAAGAATGTAAGAGCCAAAGGAAGGGTAGGACTCCTTACAGCGTGCTCCCTCCAGACATAAAATGGCCTGGATATCCATAACCTCATAGTGCCTGACACCACCTATGCAAGACCATCATAACAGGAGGAAAAGATGATGACATCAAAATAAAAGAGAGACTGATTGAGATGTGGAGGGGATATGATGGAGAATGGAGTTTCAAAGGGGAAAGTGGGGGGAGGGAGGGTATTATCATGGGATATTTTTTATAATCATGGAAGTTGTTAATAAAAAAATTGAAAAGAAAAAAATAAAGTTTTGAATGCCTGGGGCGGGGGGGGGGACCGACTTTCCTTGTTTTGTTTGGTTCTATGTGCCAGCAAAATGCATGTACTCAACTTTCCAGGTCAATACATACACACATTCTCACTGGTCTCTTGTGGTTATTCTCCTGAATACACATTGTTGTTTCTAATCACATTTTTTGGGGTGATTTAAAAACATGATGGGACTGGAGAGATGGCCTAGCAGATAAGCGTTTGCCTGCAAAGCCAAAGGACCTCAGTTCAATTCCCCAGGACCCATGTAAGCCAGATGCACAAGGTGGTGCATGCATCTGGAGTTCGTTTGCAGTGGCTGGAGGCCCTGGCACAGCCATACTCGTTCTCTCTCTCTCTCTCAAATAAGTAAGTAAGTAAGTAAATAAATAAATAAGTAAATAAGTAAGTAAATAAATAAATAAAATATTTTAAACAAACATGAGAGGCGGGCTGGAGAGATGGCTTAAAAGTTAAGGCATTTGCCTACAAAGCCAAACGTTCCAGGTTCTATTCTCTAGGACCCAAGCCAGATGTACGGGGTGGCGGGGGGAGGCATGTACCTGGAATTCCTTTGCAGTGGTTTGAGGCCCTAGAGTGCCCATTCTCTCTCTCTCTCAATCTCTCTACTTCTTTGTCTCTCTCAAATAAATAAATTAATTAAATAAAAACATGAGAGGCATACCCTTTCATAATTACCCTAATGTCCTATTCTTGTCTGTAAACAATTTTACAGGGGAAATGTTATTCAATATATTGGATTACATATCTCTCTTTTAAAATATTGAATTTCCAGGCGGAGGAGATGGTTTAGTGGTTAAGGCGCTTGCCTGTGAAGCCCAAGAACTCATGTTCAAATCTCCAGGTCCCATAGAGCCAGACGCACAGTGACATGCGCGACAAGGAGGCACACGTGTCTGGAGTTTGCTTTCAGTGGCTGAAGGTCCTGGTGCACCTATTCTGTCTGCCTATTTCTCTCTCTCTCTCTCTCTCTCTCTCTGTCAAAATAAATAATTAAAAAAAAAATGCTGGTGGGCTGGAGGGATGGCTTAGAGGTTAAGGTGTTTGCCTGCAAAGCTGAAGGACCCAGGTTTGATTTCCCAGGACCCACGTTAGCCAGATGCACAAGGGGCGCATGCGTCTGGAGTTCATTTGCAGTGGCTGGAGGCCCTGGCACGCCCATTCTCTTCTCTCTCTCTCTTCCTCTTTCTCTGTCAAATAATTAATAAATAAAATACAAATATTTTTAAAAAATTTAAATGTTGGATTTCTTTAAATGATGGGTACTTAGTGGTTGGGAGGTTCTGTTTGCCCTCTCTGTACATTCCTTGGAGAACTGGGTGTGAGATGACCCACAGTGTATGTCATAGTCTATTGTCAGACATTGTCTCCCCAGGGTGGGGTGGGTTCTTCAGATTTTGAAAGTTGGTATTTCCCTTTCCTCTTCTCCTAGGTGTTACCAGTCACCAGGAGCACTGTCCTATCCTCTCTCCTCTTTACCTATGACTGAATATTCATGCTCACATAGGCAGCCCTAGAGTTTTTTGGATTGGAATATAGAGGAGTAGTAGCTGGGTGTGGTGGTGCACACCTTTAATCCCAGCACTCTGGAGGCAGAGGAAGGAGGCTATGAGTTCAAGGTCAACCTGAGACTACAGAGTGAATTTCAGGTCAGCCTGAGCTAGAGTGAGACCCTACCTCGAAAAACCAAAAAAAAAAAAAAAAAAAAAAAAAAAAAAAAAAAAGAAAGAAAGAAAAGGAAAAAAGCAGTGTGTGTGGGCTGGAAGAGGGCTCAGTGGTTCGAGATGCCTGTGAAACCTGATGGCCTGAGTTTAGCATAAAGTTCAGCATAAAGCCAGATACACAAAGTGGTGTTTGCATGTGGAGTTTGTTTGCAGTGGCAATTTTTTTTTTGGGGGGGGGGCGTTGAGGTAGGGTGTCATTCTAACCCAGCCTGACCTGGAATTCACTATGTAGTCTCAGGGTGGCCTCAAACTCATAGTGATCCTCCTCCCTCTGCCACCCCAGTGCTGGGATTAGAGATGCCTGGTCCATTTTGTCTCTCTCATTCTCTCTACCCTCTCTCTCCTTGCAAATAAATAGAAATATTTTTTAAAATAAGGACAGTGTAGTGTGATTGGCATTTGCTTTCCCTGCTGCGTCAGGGTCCTGTTGTTGCTCTGAGTACCCCTGCTTCTAGAACTCACCAACCTTGGGCATGGCCATATCTTCGACTTTGTTTTTCCTGTGCTGAGGATAGAGCCTTGCACTTGTAGCTGCTGGGGACTGAACTTGGGGTCTAGAACACTCTGCTACAGAGCTGTATATCTGAAGCCTTTTTCAACTCTTGAGACAGTCTATTGCTATGCATATTTGAGCTGTGGTTTGGCGGGCTTTTTTCCTCTTGACTATTTTTTTGCCTGACATCCATCTTCTAGAGATCTCTTGTGGTATCTAGTCCACCAAGAGCTCTTATCCAGGGTGATTATAATGGGTCACTTACTTATTTTTATATCTCTTTCTGTTATTTCTAAGAACTTGGATGGGTGAAAAGGGCTGTTGCTTACGTCCAGTGTATAACACTGGACTTGGTGCTGTTTTCACTGTAATGTGCCTCATATTTGTGGTAAACAGGGACATCAGCATCCCAGCCCTCAGAACCCATGGATATATGATATCACATGGCAAGGGAAAATTAAGATTGCAAATGGAATTAAGGTTCCACATCAGATGAGCTTAAAACAAAGAAATTATAGCCAGGATTTTCTAGGTGGATCCAATGCCGTCACAAAGAATGTTGAAGAGGGTGGGAGGTAGGAGTCAGGGTCAGCCTGCTGAGAAAGACTCAGCCAGCCTTTGCTAGCTGTGAAGATGGAACTGCGACAGGCCAGGGAAGCAGGCAGTCACTTGAACCTGGGAAGGGCAAGAGTGCAGATTTTCTCCTAGAACCTTCACAAAGAAACCCGACCTGGCTGACACCTTCATTTTAGCCCAGCGAGACAAGGGCGGGGCTTCTGACCTTCAGAACTATAATAAGCATGTTGTTTTAAATGTGCTTGATAACTAAAGTTCCTGTAATTTGTTACAGCAGCAGTAGGAAGTTAATACAATGTTGTAATGCGATTGCTGGGGTCTGGCTCTTCTACCACAAGGCCAGCCTCTTGGGAAAAGCTGCACCTCTGCCTCCTTTGTTTACCCAGAAGCACAGGGCATGGCTCAGTCGGGCTGAGAAAATATTTATTAAGCAAACAGCAGAACAAAAGCCAGCTCTAACTCTGGTTCTGTAGAAGGGGCAAAATTTCCCAGAGCCCATGACTTGCCACCTCCCACAGCCCGAGCCCCTAAGCCTGTGTTCTCACTTCACTCATGTTTCCCTTTCACCACTGACCGCTGTGGCATTGCACATCCCTACTGCCATTCCGGCTGCAGCCTCCGACCTTGCCGTCGACCCCTCTCCCGTCTTCTGCCCTGGGTACAGGGAGAATTGAGATAGAAGACCCGTGTCACATATATGCCTCACTTAAAAGACCTACCACGGGCTATGTGTGATGTGATGCCTTTTCTTCCTCCTCCAGATTCTGTTTGATTTTTTTAAAAAAATATTTATTTATTTGAGAGAGAGAGGCAGATACAGAATGGGTGCAGTAACCTCTAACCACTGCAATGAACTCCAGACACATGGGCCACCTTGTGCATCTGGCTTTATGTGGGTCCTGGGGAATCGAACCTGGGTCCTTTGTCTTTGCAGGCAAGTACCTTAGCTGCTAAGCCATCTCTCCAGCCCTAAATTTTTTAAAAAAGAAATCAAGGGCTGGAGAGATGGCTTAGCAGTTAAGCCTTGCCTGTGAAGCCTAAGGACCCTGGTTTGAGGCACAATTCCTCAGGACCCAAATTAGCCAGATGCACAAGGGGGCACACACGTCTGAAGTTCATTTACAGTGGCTAGAGAACCCGGCGCCCCCATTCTCTTGCTATCTATCTACCTCTTTCTCTCTCTGTCTGTGGTTCTCAAATAAATAAAGAAAAAATAAATAAATTAAAATATATTTTAAGAAAGAAAGAGGCAGAGACAGAGAGAGAGAGAGAGAGAGAGAGAGAGAGAGAGAGAGAGAGAGAGAATGGGCGCCACTAGGGCCTCCAGCCACTGTGAGTGAAACGAACTCCAGATGTATGCGCTGCTTGTGCATCTGGCTTACATGGGCCCTGGAGAATCCAACCGGGATCCTTTGGCTTTGGCAGACAAACGCCTTAACCACTAAGCCATCTCTCCAGCCCCTATTTGTTATTGTTTTGAGACAGGGTCTCAGCCTGTAGTCCGGGCTGGCCTGGTATTCACTATATACATAGCCCAAGCTGTCCTCCAATTCATAGCAACCCTCCTGCTTCAGCCTCTCAAGAGCTGCAATTATGTCTGCTTTCCAAACTACTCCATAGCTGCCTGCATCACGTTTCCTCTCAAGCTTCTGCTCTTTCCAGACCAGTTTGAGTGGGTAGTCCTCACTACTCCGGTTCCTCTCTGGGTCCTAAATTAAGCATCTTTGTTTATTTGTTTAAGTAGAACGCTTCGCTGATGTGTGTGCCATCCTTGCTCAGGGGCCATGCTAATGTTCTCTGTATCGTTCTCATTTTAATATATACACTGCTGAAACAAGCACAGCTAAGCATCTTAAAAGCCCCCTTTTAAACCCTTCTCTATGGGTTTCCATAGAGGCTAAAGTGAGTAAAACAATTCCAGGCTATCTCAGGCTACAATAAAGTCATCATGGAATCCCTCTGGTATTCATGCGGAACTGCACAGTCCTCTTAGGCTGGGTGGGCCAGATGGGAACACTGCTATTGTAGTCTTTCTCTCAGCTGTTCCCAGTGTTCCCAGGCTCTGGTTCCTTCTTTCCTTGCTCTTCCTCTCTCTCTTTTTTTTTTTCCAAAGTGCCAGGGCCTTGCACATGCTAGACAAGCACTCTAGCACTGAGCTGTATCCCCAGCTCCAGCTGCTCTGATTTCACACTGAGCATGGCTTATGCCTCCCTGGCATTCTTCTGCATTGTCAAGTTCAGCCCAGTCTCTCCAGGAACGAGGCTCCGCTGAATTTGCTTGGTCATGGTCTAATGCGGAGTTCTCAGGCCAGACTTCCTTCAAGTGCTGCTGCTGGGTCCTGTGTTTGCTTTTGGTGGCTCGCCCAATTGCTGGGCCATTCTTTTGTGGCCAGGTGTGACAGCAGAGCCAAGAGACACAATGAGGCAATTCACAGAGAAAGGCCTGCCTCTGACCACTCAATCCACATGGTCTTCTCTAGTACAAAGTCTTTTCCCAAAACTCCATGGAGGCCAGAGTCACACTCTTTCTCTCTCTCCTATTGCAAGACACAAAGTGGAGGGCCTTGAGAGATGGCTTAGCAGTTAAGGTGCTTGCCTCCAAAGCCCAAGGACCCAGGTTTGATTCCCCAGTACCCACATAAAGCCAGATGCACAAAATGGCACATGCATTTGCAGTGGCTAGAAGCCCTGGCTTACCTATTCATATTTTCTCTCTGTCTCTGTGCTTGCAAATAAAAAAAAAATAGAAAAAAATACCAAGTTGACAAAACAAATCGATCACCTAAGCGTGACATTTTCATTCAGCAAAAATCCTTTGGTTTTGGTCTTCTGCTCTTCTGTGGCATCAGAACAATGGCTCACATCCTAAAGTGTACTACGACGTCATTCCTCTGTGGTCATGGTCCTGGGTCTTTTATGTTCTAAGGTATCAATAGGCTTTGCCCTGGAGTCTGAGATCTATCGTCTCGTACTTGGCTTTGTGATTTTGTGTGAAGATACCCTTTGCTTTCTTCTTTTCATGCCAGCAGCCTAAGCTAGTGACTGGTACATCTTTCTTTATCCTGTTTTATTAGAAGCATTTTCAGAGGCCACCCCTGGGGAACTTGAAGGAGTCAGGAAACTACCAACAGCAGCTCTCTCCTCGGGTAACCCTCCAGAGGTGGAACACAAAGCAGATGAGATGTGCCTTCTGAGTACCAGATCCGCGGCTGTGCTGTGAGGTCTTGGTCATGTGCTTGGCAGGGACAGCTCCACATTTCTGATTTTAAGTCGTGTGTTCACTCCTGGGGCCCAGCACCCAGAACAGTGTTTACGAGTTAAAAGCATAATGTCATTACATTTCTTTAGAAAACAATTTCATTCATAGTAATACATCATGCAACACTACTATTTAATGCCATCTTTTTGAAATATAGCATTGCATATCTTTTTAAAAAAATAACTCCCTTTTCTTTTCCATTTTCTTTTTGAAGTACTGGGGATTGAATTTAGGGCCTTGTATATGCTAAGCACTCTAGAACTAAGCAATATCCCCTGCCTTTTTTTTTCCTACTTATTTATTCAATTTAAAATATTTTTGGTTTATTTCCAGGTGAGAGAGAAATAGGCAAATAGAGAGAAAGGACGCATCAGAGCCTTCAGCCATTGCAAATGAACTCCAGAAGCATGTATCATCTTGTGCCCTTATGTGGGTCCTGGGGAATTGAACCTGGGTCCTTTGACTTTGCAGGCAAGTGCCTTAACTGCTAAGCCATCTCTCCAGCCCTCTACTTTTTATTTTTGAAATACAGCTTCTTGTGGTTTTCCCAGCTGGCCTCAAACTTGTGATTCTCCTGCCTCAGTCTCTCTAGTAACTGAGATTACAGGTCTATACACTTAGCCCTGCTAACATAATTAAGAAGTGAATTTGAGTTTGAAACTTTTGAGTTTCTTCTCTTTCTCCTTCCCTCTCTTCTCCTCTTCTTTTTCCTCTCTCCTTTCTTTCAGGACAGGGTGTTACTATATAGCCCAAATGGTCTGGAACTCTTTTTATTTTTTTCAAGGTAGGGTCTCACTGTAGCCCAGGCTGACCTGGGACTAACTCTGTAGTCCCAAACTGACCTCAAACTCATGGTGATCCTCCTACTTCTGCCTCTGTTGTGATCAAAGGCTGGCCTGGAACTCTTAATCCTCCTGCCCCAGTTTCTCAAGCAGTGGGATTATAGGTAAGTATCACCGTGCACAGATAGATTTTTTTTTTAGAAGAAAATACTTAGCTGTTTAATATTCCTGGAAGCTAATGTGCAGGATGTAAGGAAAGTAATTTAGCTCTTTCCAAATGGGGTTAGTTGTTCCAAAACTGTTGAATAACTGATTATTCTGCTGTGTCCATCAATCTAGTAATATTTGTCTCTTTGTCCTTATCATATTTTTTGGTCACTGTGACTTTATAGAGCATTTTGCTATCTGGTAGAGCAAGGCCCCTTCAGTGCCTTTTTTTTCTTTTCCTTAAAGTTTCTTGGCTGTGAACATGTGTTTAGTCTCCTAGATGAATTTTAGAAGCAACTTGTCAAGTTCCAAAATCTTCCCACTGGGATTGGAATTGAAATTGCACTGAATTGACATCATAATAATATGGAATTTCCCTACCAGGAACATCATTTGATTAAGTCACTTTAAAAATATTTATTTATTTGAGAGAGAGATAGATATTAGGTTCTTAAAGTTCTCTTTCTTTTTTCCTATAGGCCTGACACATTTCTCGAAATTTGTGTGTGTGTGTGTGTGTGTGTGTGTGTGTGTGTGTGTTTTGGAAGTTGCTGTAAACAGTATTTTCTTCTTCCCTTTGGTTTAAAATTTCTTTTAAGATTTTGTCTTAGTCAAGGTTCTTATGGTAGTAATTTACCAAAGTGCATTCAAACTAACAGGCAAGGAGAGGGGAGAACACAGGGGAGAATTCTTTGGAAGGCAGCCAAAGCTTTGCCTGCAGGCCAAGGACAGAAAGGGTAGGGGGCCTCACCAGGGGATGGAAACAAGAACTATTTAGTCTCCTGTTGCTGCTGCTTTTAGTAGATTTTCTTCTCTCTCTCTTGTAGTTCAGCTTTCTTTTTTTTCTGTTTTTCACATTTCTAGAAGCACATGGGTGCTGAACAAATGGGGACTTATGAGCTACCCATATGAATGGAGCAATTCTTAGAAAATAACTGACCTGGGGAGGCAAGGCTAAAAACATGCTTTGCTGGGCGTGGTGACGCATGCCTTTAATCCCAGCACTGGGGAGGTTGAGAAGGGAGGATCACTGTGATTTTGGGGCCAGCCTAAGACTGCTTTGTGAATTCCAGGTCAGCTTGGGCTAGAGGGAGACCCTACATAGAAAAAACAAAACAAAACAAAACAAAACAAATAAACCCTTCACATGCTTCAGGGCACATTAGGAACTGGAACTTCTGTAGAAAGGGTTTCTTGCCTAACAGGAGTTGTTTTGGCAGCTAAAGGGTGACCCCTTTCTCCAATCTCTAGTTTAAGGTGATTGCCAAGCAGGAACAGATAATCAAGTTATAGTATTGTTATTACAAAATATTTTACTGGACCGGAGGGATGGCTTAGTGGCTAAGGCGTTTGCCTGCATAAGCCAAAGGACCTAGGTTTGATTCCCCAGTACCCATAGAAGCCAGATGCACAAGGTGGCACATGCATCTGGAGTCCCTGCAGTGCCCATTCTCTCTCTCCTTTCTCTCTGTCAAATAAATAACTAAATAAAAACAAAATATTTAAGATATTTTACTTATAAGAGAGGGAGAGAATAAATATGGGCGTGCCAGGGCCTCTTGCCACTGTGAAAGAACTTCATAAACATGCGCCATGTTGTACATCTGAGCTTTATGTGGGAACTAGGGAATTGATCCTAGGTCAGTGGGCTTTGCAAGGAAGCACCTTCAGCAGCTGAGCCATCTTCCCCGCCCAAGTTATGGTGCTATTAATCCCACAAGTGTTTGCTGGATTCTGGGCTGGAGAGATGGCTTGGCGGTTAAGGCACTTGCCAGCGAAGCCTAAGGACTCATGTTGATTCCCCAGTACTCGTGTAAGTCGGATATACAAGATGGTGCCTAGTGTGTGCATCTGGGGTTTGTTTGCAATGGTTAGAGGCCCTGGCGGGCCCATTCCATCTGCTGGATTCTATTACCGCCCCCCCCCCCCACCTCCCATGTACTGGAGATTGTACCTAGGGCTCTTGCATACTAGCTAATTGCTCCACCACGGAGCTATATTGCCAGCCTCAAATTTGACAACTTGGGTTCCTATTCTCAGCAGGCTTAATGTTCATTTACTTTCTGGTGGTGAATAGGGGGCATTTCAGACAATAGAAAAACAAAAAAGCAAAAAAAAAAAAAAAAAAACCCGAGGAATTTTGTTGAAAGGCATTTTTCTTAATGTAGTCCAGCAGTGGATCATCATTTGACCAGGAATCGAGAACCCTGGGCAGTCTCGGCGCTTTCGGTTACTCATTGAATGACCTTCACGAGTCAGCAAGCTAACCTCTGCGAGCCTGTTTTCTCATTTTCCAATGCAGGACAACCACTTTTCGATTCGGGTGTGCTGAGCCAAAAAAAAAAAAAAAAAAAAAAAAGAATCAGGCTCGAGTGGAGCGTCACTAGTGGCTAATTTGACAGCGTGATGTCGCCGAAGGGAAACAAAGCGGGTTTGGGGGAAAGACTGAGTGTCCAGGGGACGTCAGAGAGGCAGCCTCGGCTCCCTGGTTCAGCCGTGAAGATCTGCCCATGGCCGGCCCCGCAAAGCGCTGGAAAACGAGCGTTGGCTTTGGACGCGTTTTTTTTTTCTTCCGACAGAAAAGCTCACTTCTTCCAAACGCGGCTGCCCCGCCCAATCTGCAAACAAACACCGAGTCAGGTCTTCCCCCCGGCTGGAGGGCCGGCCCCTCGCGCAGCTGGAGCCCGGGCAGAGCAGGGGGGCCCCGGCTGGGGGACAAACTCTGGCCCGCAGCTCGGAAAGCCGAGGGCCCGCCCCGCCCGACACGTAAGCACGACGTAGGGCGTGGCTTCAAGCGGCAGGGGCGGGCTTTCCGCTGCTCAATCGGCGCGCCTTCCTTCCGGGGCGGGACTTCCTGTCTCTGGCGCGTAGGGCTGTAAAAGTGGTTGGAGGACGGAACTGGTCAGTCTCATTGACCAGACCTCTATATGCTCATCGGGAATCCGAGAAGACGCCCTCTTAGCTCATCTTTCTTGCTTTTTAATTTTTTTTTTTTTTTACTCCACGAGACGCCTCCACCGGCGCGCGAAAGACCTGGGTCTTTGGGCACCACCGGCCCACCTGAGGCTCTTCCGCTTCCTCTTTTCCCAGGCTCCGCCCCCCAGCGTCCCGTGGCCATGACGACGGCTCCTCAGGACTCGGTGGTGTGGAAGCTCGCGGGGCTGCTGCGGGAGTCCGGTGAGTGGACTTCCGGTTGAGCGGGGCTTCGGGCGACGTGCGCCGGGCCTGCCGGGAGCGCGCGGGGCCGCAGTCCCGGAGTTCCGTGTGGCCGGGTCTCGAGGTGTCGGAGTTTCGCTCACTGCTCCTCCCGGGCGTGTCGGCTGTGCTGTCGCGTGGTCTTTGCCCCGCTGAACCCTGTCATCCTCGGGGACCAACCTTCCAGTGCCACCGCCTCCCTGCCTTCTCCGATCCTCCTGGATGTGGTCATTAAGTGACTAAGCCCCTCGAGATAGGGGCTGGCCACAATCAGTGTCGTCTAGAAAGGAACCAAAAGTGGTGCCTTATAGTTAAAAAAAAAAGCACGAGATTGGGAGCAAGACCCTCATAGGTTTACACACCTTTCTTTCAGACTTGGCTAAGTTGTTAACAAGTCTTCAGAGCCTCGGTTTTCTTCACAGCTACTCTGACATTGTGACTATACTTGACTCAAAAGCTGTGGAAGTCTTCCCCCCCACCCCACCCCCGAGGTAGGGTTTCGATCTAGCCCAGGTTGACTAGCAGGAATTCATTCACTATGTAGTCTCAAGGCTGGCCCCTCAAACTCATAGCTGTCCTCCTACCTCAGCCTCCCAAATCCTGGGATTAAAGACGTGTGCCACCATGTCCCACAAAACAAAGTAATCTTTTAATATATTTCACCTGCCAGTTAAATCTGGTGTTTTGGTGTTTTCTTTTTCTCTCTGGTTTTTAGAGGTAGGGTCTCGCTCTAGCCAAGGCTGACCTGGAATTCACTGTGTAGTCTCAGGCTGCTCTCAAACCCACAGCAATCCTCCTACCTCTGCCTCCCAAGTGCTGGGATGAAAGGCATGCACCACCACACCCAGTTTAACATTTTTTTGGTGTGGGTTGGGAGGGGAAGTTTTAACTAGTGTATTTAGTGCAATGTGGACACACAAAATAAGTGCTCAAAATTGGTACTTGTTACTGTAATTGCCAGACGCAGTGGAACCACAGTACTTGTTCAATACATGTTTGACATCAGTTGTGGTGAAATGAGCTCTGATAGCACAGAGAAGTAGCAACTTCCTACCAACTCTGATTGCAGTCAGTTTTCTTTGAGGGCTGGGAATATAGCTCAGTGATAGACTCTTGCCTAGCATGTTCATAGTCCCGAGTTCAATCCACAGCACTACAAAAAAAAAAAAAAAATTCCTTGCACTTCAGTTTTCCTATCTGTAAGATGTGGTTATTGGCGCTTTCCTTAGATTCTCATGAGGCTTAAATGAGGTGACGGTGTCACATGTTACCAAGTTAACAGCCGCCCTCTTATCAGTGCACTTTCATTGATGGTATCTGTGAAATCTTCTAGTTTTGTTTTCCGGTTTATATTAATAACTGTGCACACATCTAACCTTTTCTAGACTGGTAGGTCCTTTGAGAGGGGAAAAGACTCCTTGAATCATATGCTGTGTCTAACATATAGAACTTTTTTCTTCAAGGTTGTAAGGTTGATTATTCAGCAGAAATTCAGTATGGCTTCAGGGGTTAGGGATGATGAAATATGTGAATATAACTATGGAGAAGTAATAGGAAGGTGACCCTTATTGTGATGGAATAGTTTTTTATTTTATTATTTATCTATGACAGAGAGCAAGAGATAGATAGAGAGAGAGAACAGAATGGGCACACCAGGGCCTCTAGTCACTACACACAAACTCCAGGCATATCCACCATCATGTGCATCTAGCTTCCTTGGGTTCTGGGGAATAGATCCTGGGTCCTTAGGCATCACAGGCAAGTGACTTAACCGCTAGGCCATCTCCAGCCTGATAGAATAACATTGTATCTTTTTTTTTTTTTTTTTTTTTTGGTTTTTCCAGGTAGGGTCTCACTCTGGCCCAGGCTGACCTGGAATCCACTATGTAGTCTCAGGGTGGCCTTAAACTCATGGTGATCCTTCTACCTCTGCCTCCCAAGTGCTGGAATTAAAGGTGTGCACCACCACGCCCGGCTTAGTTTTGTATCTTGATTGTGGTGGTGGTTTAGAATCTACACAAACAGCATAGAATACCTATAGATTACCAATATCAGTTTCCTGATTTTGCTATTGTAATAGTTGTATCCTGGGGGAAAGTAGGTGAACGCCCCCCCTTTTTTTTTTGCCTGTTGGAGATAGGCTCACTATGTAGCCCAGGCTAGCCTTGAAACCAGGATTTTCCTGTCTCAGCCTCCTGAGCAATCTCCCAGCCCTAAGCTTTATTTTTCAGAAAAAGTTAAAAAAAAAATTTCTCCATGATTAGCTTGTAACTGTTCTCTTTTGGTGAAGTGAGATGAGTGCAAAAGTGACTAAATGGGGCCCTCAAGGGTGACATTCTTTTTTTTTCTCAATTTTTATTAACATTTTCCATGATTATAAAAAATATCCCATGGTAGTACCCTCCTGCCCCCCCCACTTTCCCCTTTGAAATTCCATTCTTCATCATATCCCCTCCCCATCTCAATCTTTCTACTTACATATATACAATACCAACCTAATAAATACTCTCCTCCCTTCCTTTCTCTTCCCTTTGAAGGGTGGCATTCTTATTAGAGAGCAGTTTTACTAAAAACCTTAGTGCTGTAAAAAATGATGACATACATTTTAATATCGAGAGTTTCTATATAAATGTGCATGTCACTCTTGCAATCAGAAAAAAAGGACAGATAAACATCCAGTCAACTTTTGCAGTGTGGTCAACTTTTGCAGTGTGGAAGCTCAGCAGTATTTTTTTTTTTCAAGGTAGGGTCTCACTCTGGCCCAGACTGACCTGAAATTAACTATGTAATCTCAGGGTGACCTCAAACTCACAGCAATTGGCAGTCCTCCTACCTCTGCCTCCCGAGTGCTAGGATTAAATGCATGCACCTCCATACCTGGCTTTCAGCAGTATTTTTTGGAGAGGGCTTTCTAGGGGTGGTCGATCTCCAGCTAGGCAGTGTGAGGGAATGCATCAGAAAATTAGAGAGCTGTAAGCCAAGTAGGCTGTATTTCCAACACTGAGTAGCCAGGCTCATTTGAATAGAAGGCAAACAAACTTGGGAAAGTGAGTTGGATTCTTGTAGCAAAGAGGTCTGGTCTGTGTGTTAGACTGAAGAGTTAGGTCCCTCCCTTTTTAAGTTATTTATTCGAGAGAGATTGAGAATGGGTGTACCAGGGCCACCTGCCGCTGCAAATGAACACTGGACAGATGCACCACTTGTACATCTGGCTTTATGTGGGTACTGGGGAATTGAACTCACTTCTTCAGACTTGTCAAGCAAGCACCTTTACCCATTGAACCATCTCTCCACCCGCACTTTTTTGAAGATAGAAGGAGCTGGTGGCTGTGGAAGAGATAGAAAATTTGATCCTGCAGTGTAACGTCTATAATACGGATTAGAGTGGTTTTATTTTGGAGGAAAGATCAGTCATTATGTTTGGCCTTCTCCCTGCAGGGGATGCGGTCCTGTCTGGCTGTAGCACACTGAGCCTGCTGACAGCCACACTGCAGCAACTGAACCGTGTGTTTGAACTGTACCTGGGGCCATGGGGCCCTGGGCAGACTGGCTTTGTGGCTCTTCCCTCCCACCCTGCCGACTCACCCATCATCCTTCAGCTTCAGTTCCTTTTCGACGTGCTGCAGAAAACACTTTCACTCAAGGTTCTAGGCATGGGGCTGGGGCAGGATGTACAGCGAGCCTAAGGGAATGATGGAGGCAGTGGCTGGGGTTGGGGTGCTCTTTCGAGAAGCTCGCAAGGGCTGAGGTGTAGGTTGTGTCGGTGATGTGCTGAGGAAGGAATACTGAGGAAGGGGTGCCGAGGAAAGGGAGAGTGCCGTGCCTCAGTAACCTGAGTGTTTGTTTTTTAGCTGGTTCATGTCCCCGGTCCTGGCTTTCCAGGGCCCATCAAGATTTTTCCCTTCAAGTCCCTTCGGCAGCTGGAGGTAAGGAGCAGTGGGGTGCACAAAACCCAACAGGAAATAGCCTCTTGGGGACGAGGACAGAGATGGCCTCTTCTCGTGGGAGGATACATTTGAGTGTGCCATTGCCCTGCATTAATGTGGCATCCACTCTTTTCCATGGAGCATTTCCTTGAACCAGAGCTGGGCTTTGTCATTTCTCTCCCCATACAAGGAAATATGGATGAGCTCATTGTCTTCTGTGACGTTCTGCTTTCCTGTCTTCCTTCTCTTGTGCCAGCTCCGAGGTGTCCCCCTCCACTGCTTGCATGGCCTCCGTGGCATCTACTCCCAGCTGGAGACTCTAGTTTGCTGCAGGAGCATCCAGAAACTAGAAGTAAGGACGACGAGGGTTGGGCTTGGACGCCATGTCCTGAGAAACAAAGAGCAAGCTTTGCTTCCCTTGTGTTGTCCCCTGTCCTTTGTGACCCCACAGCACTCTGCATCTGTCTGTATATGTACAGTCATACATCATACCTGCTATACTGCTTCAAATATTCTGGTGTTCACCTCCCCATGCTCCCCACAGTGTGCTCTTTGGGGACAGAGACCTGCATCTCCAGGTGGAGCCTGGTATATAATGAATGCATGACTCGGGAGGAGGCTGAGAGTGAAGTAGTGACATACCTGTCCCCTGCCCAGGAACTCCTGTCAGCCTGTGGTGGTGACCTGTGCTCTGCCCTCCCCTGGCTGGCTTTGCTTTCTGCTGACTTCAGCTACAATGGGCTGACCACCTTAGACAGCTCCCTGGTGAGTGCCCCAGAGGGAAGAGGTTTGTAGAAGGGCAAGGAGGGGGTCCTTGGGGGGGGATGCCCCCTCTTTGGCAGGTGTCCATGTGTGAAGACCCTTCTTCTGCCTTTTCTTCCTGCTCCCTGTCCCCCTCAGCATCTGTTGTCAGCGCTTCGCTCTCTGAACTTGAGCCACAATCGAGTCCAGGACTGCAAAGGCTTCCTGATGGTAAGTGAGGTGCCTGGTGGCTGGTGCACTGGGCTGTGTTCTCACTGCTTCTCCTGGACTGGCTTGCTTTCCATGTTGCCGTGTCCCTGGCTGGAGCCTCATCTTGGGAGATAAAGACTATTTGGGGGCTTGGCCCCTAGCATGAGACAGGCAGAGCTCCAGTCTCAGCTTGTAATGCTTGCAGAGAACTTCCTTTTGTATAATAAAATGGTTGTGAAGAGTACCTAGTGTCACTTAGCATAGGACCTACCTCAGAAACAGTAGGTTTTGTGATGATAATGGTGACAAAACTTTTTCCTGTGTCTTTCTGTCCCTCATCAAAGATGAACCAGGCTGGGCATGTGTTAAGGTGGTAAACACAGATTTCAAGCAGTGAGGATGTAAGATAAACCGACTTTGATGTGGGCTGAGGTGACTGGGCATTTTCAATGGAGAATGAGGATGAGGGAAAGTGTGTGAACATTCTGAGAGGTGGACGTTTTTGAGTCAGGAGAGGGTGTTGGTTTATGTTTTTTTGTTTTGTTTTGTTGAGGTAGGGTCTCACTGTAGCCCAGGCTGACCTAGAATTCACTATGGAGTCTCAGCGTGGCCTCAAACTCATGGCGATCCTCCTACCTCTGCCTCCCAAGCGCTGGGATTAAAGGCGTGTGCCACCACGCCCGGCTGGGTGTTGGTTTATGTGAAGTGCATCTAGGTTTGCTCACTTTTTGCTCTTACTGGTTGGATCCTTCTCATCCCAGAGACTGGGAGATAGGTGCTATCTTTAGGTGTTGGCTGGAACAAAGAGAAAATTCCTTTAGTCACTTGAGTATTCCCTGGAGCCTTCCCTTTTCTGACAGAAACTTAATGGATTGAATTCCATTCTAGGGGTGCAGTCTGGAGCTGTTAGAACAGTGCTAGCATTTGATCAAGTTTTTCAGTGTGAAATGAAGGATCATTTGTGCTGAGTCTGCAGTTTTCATATGCCAAGGTGGAGTCAAGATGGCTCAGAGGACCCTGGCTAGAGCTTTGTCAAGCAGAGGACCCTTTTCTGCTTTACCTACTGCCAGGATTTATCTGAGCTGTACCATTTGGACATCTCCTATAATCACCTGAACTTGGTGCCAAGAATGGGACCTTCAGGGGCTACTCTGGGGACCTTGATATTGCGAGGCAATGAGCTCCGGAGCCTGCAAGGTAAGTGGAGAGTTGAGTGGCAGGTTCCAGTGTGGAAGGGAATTGTGGAAGCAAGACTGAGGTTGGCCCAGTTACCCACTGAGCTCTAGAGCTTCATAAGCACTTAGCAGTCAGGGGTGAGGCGCTCAGATTTGTCTTCCTCTGTGACTCTCAGCTCACGCACACATGCACGCATGCACACACACACACACCACTACACCTTCACACCTGACCCGCATGGCCTTCTTCCCTCTGCCCTAGGCCTGGAGCAGCTGAGGAACTTGAGGCACTTGGATGTGGCTTATAACCTGCTAGAAGGACACCGGGAGCTGTCACCACTGTGGCTGCTGGTAGAGCTCCGCAAAGTGAGGCATGGGTGCTTTTGGGGCCTGGGATCCACCTTCAGGGCTGGCCGTCCTGTGGCTTCACACAGACAGCACCTGTGGCCCACCTCATTTCCCTTTCTATGTCCTTCAGCTGTACCTGGAAGGTAACCCTTTGTGGTTTCACCCTGCGCACCGTGTGGCCACTGCCCAGTACTTGTCACCCCGGGCCAGGGATGCTTCCCATGGTGTGAGTGATGATCTGATGTCCACCCTACTACTTTCCCCTTCCCCTAACACTCTCGCCATCCCTGGGCAAGGGGACCAAAACCTAGGCATCCTACTATGCTATTAATACCTGAAGTCGTTCAGGATGGGTTGCACCGCGAGCATTGCCCTCTCCTTTGTCTCTGCACAGTTCCTGCTTGACGGGAAGGTCTTGTCACCTAAGGATCTTCAGGTCAGTTGGGTGGGGGTGGAATGGCAAGCAGTGATCGTGGTGATGTGAAGGGAAGTCAGTGGCTGGGGAGACAGGGCAAGAAATTCTCCACGGTCAGTGGAGAACAGTCTTCCTCTTGGCATCCAGCAGATTCCAGAATCCTCAGGACTTGGTCCCGTGGCCCCACCTCTTTCTTGGCCAGTAGGGAGTACCACTGAAACCTCAGGTGGCCCAGAGCTGAGTGACAGCATCTCCTCAGGGGGCATTGTGGCCCAGGCCCCACTTCGTAAGGTTAAGGTAAATGGAGTCCTTTGCTGCTTTGTGCCTGGGGTCGAGACTCTTTCCTGGGGGTCTGGCTTCTCACTAGACTGGCAGTAGTAGGAAGGCCTTATCCTTGTTCATAGTTGGGGTTTCTTGGTAGGTTTGGTATGTGGCTGTGGATGGCAGGGCTGATGGCCCTGACGTTCATAGAATTCCATCTATCTACCCAACCCAGAGCCGAGTCCGTGTGAGGCGGGCAAGCATCTCTGAGCCCAGTGACACAGACCCAGAGCCACGAACGCTGGATCCCTCCCCAGCTGGTAAGTTGGCCTCACTGTCTAATCTCCCTCCCATCCTCCTCCAGCTGTCTCTGATCTTGATGTTGCTTTACAGGTGTGGTAGAAGAAACTTGGGTTTCTGTGGCTTGGTGCATTGTCTAAAATGCCTCTTACTGTTATCTTTCAGTTTAGGCAAGGAGGTGGACCTGTTCCCTGGTTGCATTCTCCAGAGCATTTTAATTGTATGGAGTGTTGAAGGGCTTTGTGGCCAGATAAGTTGGGGAGTATAGAACTCAATGAGTGAGGAGGATTCTTCTCTGCAGGCCATCTCAGGACCTTCCATGCATTGCTGTGTTTTGCAAATGGACATGAGCATCATTTGATGTGCAGTTCTAGATTGCATGTGACTACGGCATTCCAGAGGACACCTTTAGGAACATGGTGCTGAGGAAAGGGCTGTACCCCTTCCCCTCTTCACATTGAGAACTAGCCTTCGAATGAGTGTGGTCATCTGTGTGGGGTACGCCTGCTCTGCTCACTCTGCCCGCTTCCATCCAGGGTGGTTTGTGCAGCAACATCGGGAGCTTGAGCTTCTGAACAGCTTCCGGGAGCGATTTGGCTGTGACTGGCTGCAGTACAGGAGCCACCTGGAGCCCACAGGGAGCCCCCCTCTGGCCACCACCAAGACTTCTGTCCTTAGCACCCTTCCTGTGGATGCTCCAGACCTGGAGACTACACCCGGCCCTCTGGCACCAGAGGAAGCGGGAGGCCCCGAGAAGCCACTACAGAAAACATCAGAGGAGAGCCTGGTGGAAGCGGAGCCTCAAGAAGAGGAAGAGCGGGAGGAGCAGGATGAAGAGGAGGAACATAGGGAGGGCCACGAGGAGGAAGAGGAGCAGGGACAGAAGGAAGTAGAAGGTGGGCACTCGGAAGCCATGGGGAATGTGGGACACCAAGTGGTAGAAGGCCAGGCTGGACTGGGATGGCGGGGTCTCCAGTTCTTCCCTCTTTCAAGGCTACTCTCTCACCCTCACCGCAGCAGAGCTCTGCCGCCCCATGTTGGTGTGTCCCCTGCATGGGCTTGATGGTGCGCGGGGCAAGGAATGCTTTCTCCGAGTCACTTCTGCCCACTTGTTGGAGGTGGAACTCCAAGCAGCTCGAACCCTGGAGCGGCTGGAGCTGCAGAGTCTGGTGGCAGCTGAGCTACAGCCAGAGACCCAAACCGAGAGAGAACCAGTGCTTGAGGTGAGCGGTGGTGTGGGTTTGGGAAGAGGTGCTTGGCTCATGCTAGAGCTGTTAAGACAGTATGGCAGCTCATGTGTGCAAGGCACCAGGCTGGGTGTTTTCTGCCTTCTCTCATGGTCACTGGTAGTTAAGGAGTGGGGCTCTGGGGTTACGGAGGGCCATTGCATGTGGTTTAAAAGGCTGGGCTGAGGACTAGATTCTGTGCAAGGGCTTAGATGTCAGCACCAGCATTTGAGTGGGGACCAGAGTTACTGTTTCCTCCATGTGCAGTGTAACTGTCCTTCTGCCCCTGCTGTTTTCTCCTGCTCCTGTCTTGTTGCACAGGGCCCAGGTCGGCTCCTAGAGGACCCTGTCCTGGTGCTGCGCTTTTCCTACATTTGTCCTGACCGGCAGTTGCGTCGCTATGTGGTGCTAGAGGCTGATGCCCATGCAGCCATCCAGGTGCCAGGGTCTGAGGGGTGGTGGGAGGAGCAAAGGGAGCAGCCCTAGGCTGGAGGGCTAGGGATCGACCAGACCTATCCATCTGGGGTCCTCTTGCTCACAGCTGCTTTCTGACACATCCTCTTTTAGGAGCTACTTGCTGTACTGACTCCATTCACCACTGTGGAACGGCAGCAGCTTGGGGAGGCCAGGGACCCACTGGGGAGCAGTTTCCAATGTCTCCGTTGTGGCTGTGAGTTCAAACCAGAGGAGCCCAGGTTGGGATTGGACAGTGAGGAAGATTGGAAGCCTCTATCCCGAAAGACAGGTACAAGTCTTGCCCGTGACCTCACTGCCCACACAGCTCCGCCAGCTGCAGGGAAGGACAACACTTAAGAGGGGGAGTGTGGAGAGGGAACCCCAGGGAGCAAGGCCTAGGTGGGTGGGGCTAAAACTGCCTGCTGCTACATTAAAAAGTGGAGGAAACTATGGTGGCTTTTTCCTGTCAAAGTCAGGAAGTGCCATTCTGTAAGTGTGCTCAAACATGCTCATTATTTTTTCAGAACTTGAAGGCTTCTGGTGTTTTGGGTAGTGTTTCAGAAACAGCATAAAGCCCAAGAGCTCTCTCTGCAGTGTCAGGTTGTAATGTCCTCTGTGCACAGGGCTGTCCAGTGAGCTATGGGGGGTTGGGATACTTTGTCCTTCTCAGCTGACCTTGTAAGCCACTTGATGGCAAGTAGCAGTTTACCCCTGAACTGTCTCCCCAGCCTAAAATCCATGACTTTTATCAATGACTTTTCTTGGAAACAGCTATATCAGGGCTTTTAAGTTATTTTTTTCCAGATTCAGAGAGCTGCGTCATTGACCACTGTGAGCCTGCCCTAGGGGCTGTATCCCACCAGGCCCAGTAGGCCCAGTATGTGCAGGAAACAGTGCCCAGGCTTTCCTGGCTGTACTACAGAGGTCCTGTGGCTTCTGTATCCCTCCTGGGGCGGCAGTTTTAATGCTCATTGCTGAATGCTGCTTTCTCTTTTGAACCTCATGTGAATAAAGAAAACAAAAGCAGCTCATGGCATTTATGGCTAGGCCGGCCTGAGCTCACTATATAGCTCAGGGTAAACTTGGGGTGATTCTCCTGCCTCATCCTCCCAAGTTCTGGGATTATTGACATGAATCACCATGCCCTGATTCCTTGTGAGATTTAACTGTGATGGTAGAGTACCAAGCATTGCCCCTAGACCAGAACAAAAGTCTTCCATACATAGTAGCTACTGTTATTATTCCCAGATGTATGGCCTTGAGCAAGGCATGTGAATCATTTAATCTTTTCTTTCCTCATTTGCAAAATGGAGTAGGGACAGCTTTGATGGGTCAGAAGGTGATAACATTCGTGTGCGGGCTAGCATGTGCTAGCATCATAGCTGCTCAGTGTCTTCCCTCACTGGGAACTCACAGCCTGCATTCTGTCAAATTTATTTATTTATTTTATTTGACACACACAGAGAGAGAGAATGAATGAGAATGAGAATGGGCACACTAGGGCCTCTAACTGCTGCAAACAAACTCCAGATGCATGTGCCACCTTGTTCATCTGGCTTACATGGGTACTGGGGAATTGAACCTGGGTCCTTTGGCTTCATAGGCAGACACTTTAGCCACTAAGCTATCTCTCTAGTCCTAAAATGGAATTTTTAAATATTTTATTTTTAGAGAGAGAGAGAGAGCTAGAGAGAAAATGGGCATGCCAGGGCTTCCAGCCACTGAAAACGAATTTCAGACACATATGGTACCTTGTGCATCTGGCTTATGTGGGTCCTCGGGAATTGAACCTGGGTCCTAGGTCCTTTGGCTTTGCAGGCAAGTGCCTTAACTGCTGAGCCATCTTTACAGCCCTTGTATCCTGCATTCTTTACCTACTTCCACTCAGACATCCTGCCAACCCTGTAAGATAGATACAATTTCATTCGCATTTTATAGATAGCAGCCAGGCTGAGAGCAGATGACTGAACCACCCATGATTTTTTTTTTAATTTTAATTTTTTGGTTTTTCGAGGCAGGGTCTCCCTCTAGCCCAGGCTAACCTGGAATTCACAATGTAGTCTCAGGGTGGCCTCGAACTTGTGGCAATCCTCCTACCTCTGCCTTCTGAGTGCTGGCATTAAAGGCGTGTGCCACCACACTCTGCTGATCCATGGTTATTATTAGTCCATGGAGCCTAGTGTTGAACCCTGAACTTGCATCAGGGAATTTCCTGTTTTCCTCGGGTTGATTTTGGCCTTTCAGGCATTGCTGGTAGAGCCCTGAAGTGCTTGATCAGCCCAAGGCTGTGAGAGGGGACCATTGCAGGGCCTGGATTGAGAAGGTGGGGTATATTTTAAGGATATTGTGGGTCATGGGCGAGTTTAGCCCCCCTGGGTTCAGGAGGGATCAGTCAGACTATGCCTGGAGAAGGAATTGTTGGTTGGGAAGTGGGGGTTGCACCTGAAGCTGGAATGTGGGTTCAGGTCAGTCAGAGAGTGACAGAGAACATTATGTCCACAGTGGGGTGTGGTCTTGAGGAGAGGCTCACAGAATCTGTATCCCTCATTGCAGAACCTCTTGCTGTATGTCCAAACTGTGGGAGTGACCATGTGGTTCTCCTGGCTGTGTCTGGGCAGACACAGGGAGATAAATCACCCACTCCTTCCCAGTCCCCCAGTTCTGTCCATGACCTTGCTGGCCACAGTGACCATCTCAGCAGGCCTGACGGCCTCCCACCTCAGGCACCTACCTCTCATGGCTGCAGCAGCTGGGGCCTCAGCCCACGTGAGTCTGGGTGGCATAAGATGGGGGTGGACCTAGGGTAGGGGTGGGTACGGGGGGAGGTGAAGATGGAGCCATGGGCTGCCAGAGGCAGGCTGATAGCTGTTGGTTGCTCCTAGCCCTGGGGCACCGTGACCTTCGCTCAGTGGATCACCGGCTCCGGCTCTTCCTGGACGTTGAGGTGTTCAGTGACTCCCAGGAGGAATTTCAGTGCTGCATCAAGGTCTGTACCACCCACTGACCCACGTTCTCATTGCCACCCCAGCCATGAGTGTCAGGTCAAGTGTGTGGGAAATTTCAGATACAGATGCTGGTTTCTGTTTAGCTGTAGGCATGTGTCTTGACATTTGAGACTCAGTTGCCCCCTCCAGGTGGAGGTAGTGCTCCCTGACTGACAGTGGAGGCTGAGAGCTGGCATCCGTGAGCTGCTCAGCATCACACCTAGGAAGAAGTAAATGTCTTGTCAGTACAAACACGAGGTTAGAACCCTCTCTATGCAGGTCATTAAGGGTCAGTCTTGCCCTTGATCTGTGAGAGAATCTGATAAGCTCAGATAGTATGAAGGTACTGCAGTCGGGAAGATCGTAGAAGGGCCATCTTTCCAGCCTGTGTGGGTCAGGAAGCCTTCCTAGGACATGGTGCTAAGCTGAGTCTGTAAGGCGAGGAAAGAAGAGGAGGGAAAAGGATGCTGTGGAGGAAGAAAGCTCTACGGAAGCCTGAAAGAGGAACTAGTGGGGAGGACTGCCTATGATGGCACAGTCAGTGTTCAGGGTGACAGACAAGTGTCCCCAGGGGAGTCTGAAACAGGCAGGCCAGTTTAGAAGCAGTCTAGTATGTCTGCCAAGAAGATTGGATGGAATCCAGGGCCTCCCAGAGGATTTGGAGCCGAGGCGTGACAATCAGGTTTGTTAAATATTTAAGATAGTCAGTGTTGCTGAGTGTGGAGGGTGGGTTGGGGGAAGCGAGAGGACATGCAGGGAGACACCAGGGTCTGAAGGAAGGCAGAGCTCCAGAGTGCAGAGTGGTCGAGTGTTGGATGGAGAGGCTGTTGAGCTCAAGGTTACCTTGACATGGAGGCATAGTGGTAGGGAAGGCAATCAGCGTTTGGCCTCCCTGGTTCTCTTTTCTGGCTTCTCATCGACTTCTTCTCTTAGGTGCCAGTGGTATTGGCAGGCCACATGGGGGAGTTTTTGTGTCTTGTGGTTGTGTCTGACCACAGGCTTTACTTGTTGAAGGTGACTGGGCCCATATGGTGAGTTTGCCACATATGTGGTTGGGGCAACGTTGGGGTCTCCCTGCTGGTCTTACTCCATCCTGTTCTTAGTCTAGGTCATTCTGCTCCCTCTACAGCGGACCTCCAGCCAGCTGGCTCCAGCTGGCCGTGGCCATTCCCCTGAAGGAGCTCAGTGGCATGGAGCTGGGTCTAGCATGCCAGAGCCTGCGGCTGAAGTGGGCAGCTGATGCTGAGAGCTGTGTATTGATGCCTAGAGATGCCAGACCTTGCCGGGCCTTCATTGAAGAGCTCATTGGTGAGGGCAGGCTGGGAGAGTAAGGCCGGGAGGCCAGGCCCTGAGGGCCTGAGTCTCAGTCTGATGCCCAGTAGTAGAGAAAGGCCATGGGACCCTTTCTCCCTTCTAGAAATTTCTGAAGTATATAACTATGGAGAGTGGGAAGGGTTAAGAGGTAGAGTGGTTGAGATAGAGGAGACAGAGGAGAGCAGAGTCCCCTGATGGTTTTTGTCCCTGGCTGGCTCTATCCAGGTGTCTTGCAATCTCTGCCTCCCACCCAGAGGAACTGTGTCAAGACCACAGAGGAGGAGGTGACCCCCCAGCACCGGCTCTGGTGAGACAACAGGAGGTTAGGGTGCAGGTAGTGTCCAGGCCCTCTCTTCACAGAGCTCAGTCACGGTCCTACTCTGGTGCCCACCCCCCATCACACCCACCTTCCCCTCCCCGTCCCCCAAAGCTGTCCCGCCTGGCTGACCCTCTTCTGTGTTTGCCATGGTCTCCCCAGGCCTTTGCTGGGAAAAGACGCTTGCTTGGAGGTTCCCCGGTTCTTCTACCTTCTGGCATTCCTGGTTGAAGGTGAGGCTTGTGCTGCACATGCTCCTTTGGCCTCTGTATCCCATGTCGTACCAGGCCACTGGCTGGCCCCTGGTATCTCCATCCACCCTGTAGCAATTCCTAGTTCCCGGAATCTGGACTCCTTGGCTTCACAGGTGTGCCCACATGATAGTCTGGGTGTTTCCTGCTTTTCTGGGTGGGGCACCAACTAGCTTTGGGGTCCAGGCTTCTTGAAGAAGGCAAGCTGACTGGACTTGCTCTCTTCATTCTGTCCCGAGGGGAAGGTGGGTCTTGTTTGGAGTGTTTGCTGGGGTGGGCTCCCTTAATTTGGGCTCTTTGAGGGTTTGGAGGTGAGGCTTCTCTGGAGTTGGCAGGGGCCCAGACTGCTTTGTGGCGTGTCATCTAGCGTGGCTCACGCCTCTTCTCCAGAGCAGTGCCACCCTGGGTCCCTGCTCTTAGGGGTCCGTGCCTCCACAGCCTTCCACTCTAGGCCTCTCCCTGCTTCTCTTCTCCAGGCTCCTCTACCTGCCCTGTGTCCCTGCTGCTGACGACGTCCACTCTCTACCTGCTAGATGAGGACCCTGTAGGCTCTTGCTCAGAGATCTCCCTTCCAGAAGCATCTGGGGAAGACTCAGGGCAGGCCCCTTCCCTGGGTCCAGGCCCTACCGTGCGGGTCAGGGAGCAGCAGCCGCTCAGCAGTCTGAGCTCGGTGCTGCTCTATCGCATGAGCCCCTTGGACTTGCGACTGGTCTTCTATGATGAGGTATGTGTTGGACGTGGTGGCCAGTGAAGGCTCTGAGGAAATGCACCTAGGAAGGCTGGGAATCGGACCAGGATGGAGCCGAGGCATGGGCGGGCATGTGGCAGGGGTGTGAGAACACGGGTTTGGGTGAGCAGTACTCAGAGAGGAAGGCACTGGTCAGCAGTGGGTGTGCCTTGGCCTTGGAGCCTAGCTGCTTCTTGTAGTGAGGCACCCAGCTGTTATGAGTTGGTGTGATCTGCCAGTCCACTGTGTGGCAGCTGCTTGACCTTCACAACCACAACATGAGGAGGAGTTACTGTCATTGGTCCTGTATTGCAGATGAGGAAATGAGGTTGGCAATATGAACACACTTCCCATGTCACAGTAGTGGGACCAGGAATTGAACCTAGGAAGGAACTAAACCCAAGCAGTTCTGGGAGTTGACTTCAGAACTCACCAGAAGCGGAGAGATGGGACCATGAGCAGTAGTAGCCTCTAGTGCTTGCAGTCAGTGCTGTCTTTAAGGCTCAAGTCTTTTAAGGGGATTGACACAGGCCTGGGGAGGGGAAGAGATGAAATGGGCAGAGGAGGTTGGCAAGTTCCCCCTCCTGATGTGACCCCCTGTTTGTCTCACCTCACTGCTTGGCCTGCAGGTTTCTCGACTGGAGACTTTCTGGGCACTTCGTGTTGTTTGTGGGGAGCAGCTGACAGCCCTGCTTGCCTGGATCCGGGAGCCCTGGGAAGAGTTGTTCTCCATTGCACTCCGGACTGTGACCCAGGAGGCTTTGGACCTTGACCGATGAGGTTGCTAAGCTGAGCCTTCCTTGACACATACTCCAGAGGTTCCTTCCTTCTCCTGGTCTCTCAGCCTCTCTTCCAGCCTGGCTGTTGACTTCTCTAGCTTTGGGCACTGGTGTGAGCCTCTAGTGACTCCCAGCCTAAGGAAAGGATAAGAGAAATGGTCTGGCCCTTGGGTGAGCTGTCTAGAGTAACAGGCTAAGTGGTCAGTGAAAATGTTTCTCCAGGCATGGAGAGATGGCTCAGTGGTTAAAGGTACTTGCTTGCAAAGCCTGCTGGCCAGGTTCAGTTTCCCAGCTGCTTGTAGGCTATACTTGTGTGCAGTGGCAAGAGACCCTATCTCAAGGAAGGTGGAACATAACTCCCTCTGCAAGTCCAGACGACAGCTCTGACCTCCATGCATGCTGTGGCATGCACGCACGCACCCATACACACACACACACACACACAGAGAGAGAGAGAGAGAGAGTAAAAAAGGAAATGTTTCTCTAGCACTTTTTCTCAAGTATCCATAAAGTCATGACCATATTATATGTCATGGGTTGTACACAGAAGTGTCACTTGGCTGGGCGTGGTGGTGCACGCCTTTAATCCCACCACTCTGGAGGCAGAGGTAGGAGGATTGCCATGAGTTCGAGGCCACCCTGAGACTACATAGGGAATTCCAGGTCAGCCTGCACTAGGGTGAAATTCTATATCGAAAAACCAAAAAAAAAAAGAAGTGCCACTCATAAGGTCTGCCATTCCCCCAACCTCTTCCTGAAGGAGCCATGAGCAGTGAGACTGTCTTCAATCCTGTAAGTAGGTCTCTTGACATCCAGTCCTCCAGTTGACAGTGACCTGCCATATGGCCCTGCATGGGACCCTGCTAAATAGCTGGGTCTCAGATTCTCACTCTTGAGTTAAATGGGAGCCAGTGAGGACCTCAGGCCATTGCTGAGAGTGTCCGGGAAAGGGTGTCCCTGGCTGCCAAGGAAGGGTTTGGCACCTGGAGCTTTCCACACTTGCTGCCTTCTTGCCACACTGCTTCATCCAGCCTAGAGTGTTGTTGGGTCAGCCCTGCTCCTTCACTTCTGTCTCCATGTCTGGCCATGATGATAGGTTTAGAAGTGCTCATCTGAGCTGAAGTGCCCCACCAGAGCCCAGCCCTGGCTTTGGGCTGGAGCAACCAAGTTAGAGGCACAGTCCCTCCCTGTGGGTCGCTGGAAGGATGAACTGGAGCTCTGGTCATGTGGGGAGAGGCCTCCTGAGAGTGGAGCCAGCAGAGAAGACGGAGCTCCGATAGGGCGAGCAGGACTGAGTCCACTTGTGCTAGTGGTAGAGACCTCTGTAATTTACAGTAAGAAGGTAAAGGAAACTTTTTTTTTCCTTCCACTTAAGCTTATTTGAATCAAGTATGGGCCTCTGAAAGGGTCCTGACTAAACCTCTACTCTAAAGCCAGCCTGGGTAGGGGATCTGTTTCTTGCACTCAGGAATGAATGCAGTAGACCCAGGTGTGGCATGCCTATAACTCCAGCTGAGGAGGCTGGGGTGGGAGGACTACATTGAGTTCCAAGGCTAGCCTGGGCTATAGGTGAGTTCCAGGTCAACCTGGGCTAGAGTAAGACTGCCCCCCCCCAAAAAAAAGAAAAGAAAACACAGCAGAAGTTAGTGTCACCCATATCCTGGTATAGAGAGGCCCTGGTTTTGGTTCCCATTTCTGAGTGAAGCAGTGTGGTTAATCTAGCTCATTCTGCAAGGCCACCAGGCTTAAGGTCTTGAGCATGCATGGCCTAACTGGTGGGATAGCAGGGCTGGGGCTGTCACACTTAGGGCTTTTTACCTAGAATCCTGGCCTGGCCTGGCCAGTCCATTACATCTCTTAAGGTTTTCTTGTTTGTTTGCTTGTTGTTGTCAGGAGTAGGGTCAAAGTATTTACAAATGAATGGGGAACTTTTAAACGTTTTTATGTGAAAATTAGTGAACTCACCAGAAAATGCTTTCATTGTTAGGCTCTACAACATAACACGAGATGCTCTCATTGCTAAATCTCCTCTAGAGTCAAGCGTTGGTGCTCTTCCTGTAGCTGTCTGGGAGTCTCAGTGCATGTACACTCCTGCGTACACATTTCCCCCAGAAAAGGGAGGTCAAGCCAAGAAGCTTCCTAAGGACTGATTCCCAAGATTAGTTTCTCCCCAGGTGGTTTGGTCTGGTCTGTGGAAATATGAGGAGGAAATTCTGGCTGGGGTAGCAGTCACTGATAACAGTTATGCAAGGGAGCAGGGTACCCAGAGAGCCCTGTGGGGGGAGCCCACAAAATTATTTCACCTATTTCTGTTTTGCTCAGAGCTTCCCTGGATTCTTTTTTTTTTTTTTTTTTTTTTTGTGCGGGGGGGGGGGGGGTCGAGGTAGGGTCTTACCAGCTCAGGCTGGCCTGGAATTCACTATGTAGTCTCAGGGTGGCCTCGAACTCACGGTGATCCTCCTACCTCTGCCTCCTAAGTTCTGGGATTAAAGGCGTGTGCCACCACATTCAGCCTGGATTATTATTTTTTTAAATTTATTTGAGAGAGAGAGAGAATGTATATGCGTGTGTGTGTGTGTGAATGGACATGCCAGGGCCCCTAGCCTCTGCAAACAAACTCCGGATGCATGTGCCCTTGTGCATCTGGCTTATGTTGGTTCTGGGGAATTGAACATGGGTCCTTTGGTTTTGTAGGCAAGTGCCTTAACCGGTAAGCCATCTCTCCAGCCCTGCCCTGGATTCTTTTTTTTTTTTTTTTGTAATATTTTATTTATTTATTTATGAGAGAGAAAGGGAGAATGGTCGTGCCAGGGCCTCTAGCCACTACCTGCGAACTCCAGACACATATGCTCCCTTGTGCATCTGGCTTACGTGGGTCATGGGGAATTGCGCCCGGTTCCTTAGGCTTCACGGGCCAATGCCATAACTGCTAACCCCCTGCCCTGGATTCTTACTTGAAGTAAATTAAAGCTTCCCCAAAATATTAATTCATTCTGAGAGTTCATGTGCAAGGCCTTTCCATCAGTGACTTTGTGATGTCTGTAAAAAGGAGCCTGTGCTGGCATGTGGGAGGTTCCCCAGCCTGTGGTCCAAAGCTGCCTTTTACCACAAGTCCCTAGCAACTGTATCCCACAAATCAAGGATTAGGGTCCAAAAAAGGGCAGAACAGTCTCCCACCATTGAGGCGGATATGCAAGGAAATGTGAAGCTTGGAAGTTAAAAGGGAGCCTTCTGGGGTCACCTTTGTTTTCTTCAACAGTGTGAGTCCTTGTTATACAAAGGTGCTCTTTCTTTGGTAACCCGGAAGATGGGTTATCAGAGCTGAGGCCATTACAACTCCTGGAGGTGTTCGACCTGTTGGCTTTGTGCCTCACCAGGAGCAGGGCCCCAGATTCACTTCCTTCCTCCATACTACTGTACCTTGAGCTAAGGTGACTGTTTTGCAGCTGTCTCTGGGCACAGGTGTCAGGAGGCTCTTGCCTCAGGAGTTCCTGACTGTCCCCAGAGATCAATTTGCCCTGTTAGTCTGGCCTTTCCCTTCCAGCAAGTGCTTATCGATTGGCTGGCTTCTGTCTGGCCTTGGGCTGGCAGGAAGGGCGCTCAGTGGGAGACTTGTGGCTCCTGGAAAGCAGTGGAGAGAGGATTCTCCCCTGAAACTATGCATGTATCTTAGAAAGGAGGGGGGAGGGGTGGGCTTTGGGTTTGTGTTTGCTCAAATTTAAATCTGAGGAGTATAAACAAGAAGTGGTGGGAGAGGAAGAGAAGGGGATGAGGTGGCATGGAGGTTTTAAGAAATATTTTAAGTTTAACCCCTCAGAGCTGGAAAGATGGCTTAGCGGTTAAGGTGCTTGCCTGCGAAGACAAAGGACCAAGGTTCAGTTCCCCAGGACCCACATAAGCCAGATGTACAAGGTGGCGCATGCATCTGCGATTGTTTGCAGCAGCTGGAGGCCCTGGCATGCCCATCCCCCGTCTCTTTCTCAAATCAATAAATAATAAAATATTTTAAAAAATTTAACGCTTCAATATTATTGATTCAAAAATTATAGTTAAAATTTATATGAGGCCCTGGGAGTCTTGTTCAAACCAAGACATGTAAATACTGATTCCTAAGACTGGCAGAAGGATGCAGGCCACCTATCATTTTCTCTATAGGAGATGGGACATCTGGGAGTGAGTCATTTTCAAGAGTTATGGGTGGGCTGGAGAGATGGCTTAGCAGTATGGCGCTTGCCTGCGAAGCCTAAGGACCCAGGTTCAATTCCCCAGTACCCACGTAAGCCAGATAGATGCACATGGTAGCACATGTGTCTAAAGTTCATTTGCAGTGGCTATAGGCCCTGGTGTGCCCATTTTCTCAATCTCTCTCTCTCAAATAAATAAACAAATAAATAAAAATATTAGTTGGGCATGGTGGCGCACACCTTTAATCCCAGCACTTGGGAGGCAAAGATAGTAGAATCACTGTGAGTTCGAGGCCACCCTGAGACTACAGAATGAATTCCAGATCATCCTGGGCTAGAGTGAGACCCTACCTCGAAAAACCAAACCAAACAAACAAAACAATGAAATATTAAAACAGATGATGTGTAACATCCTTCCTTTGTCAAGGTACTGTGGTAGGTTTGTGAAACCTGCGTGGTTGCTAGGCTGCACTTGGGACTTCGGCCGTGGTGCTGTGTGATGCTTTGCCCACCTGGGAGGCCGTGGGGTAGACTGCATGCATCTGCGAAGCTCAGTGTGCTGCGGCTGGTATAGGAAAGGACCCAGGGGATTCAGAATTGAATGATGCAGGTCTTGGCCACGAACAAATAACTTTCTTTTGCCTGCTCATCTACAGCAGAGGCCCGACTAGCCAATAACCTACTAGCTCACCAAGGGGTTGGATGTACATGGATACTGTGCAGACCACAAGGCAATGGGTGCGTGCTGGCTCCACAACCTGCGTGCCAGTTGCTCCATGTTGCTTTGTCACCTAGAAGCCTAGGAATGCTCTTGGTAGTAGGATGAGTGAATGCTTGCGTCTTACTGCCCATGTGTTTATGAGTGAATATTTGCCCAGTGTACCTTGGAGGGAATTCAGACACTTTAGGAGATAGCAGTGAGTCAGGGCGTGGTTCTCCCCACCCTTTGGCCCATCCTTTGTCATTGGATAATTTTGGACTTAGTGACTTCTCTGTCCTCCACACAGACATTCTTCAGTTTATTAGTTACTATAATTACTTGTGCACTTGTTTTCGACTCCACAGATATTTACTGAGCTCTTCTGATGGTCATTGCTCAGTGGGGTGCGGGTAAAGGGCAAGGAAGAGCCAGACTCATTCCTGCTTTCTGGGAGCTTATAGTCCTAGGAGGGCATGGAAAGGGCACCTAGAGCTGGTGGTGAAGGGTGGGAGACACTATGCAGGAGAATATTCTAATAATGACTTCTTGAAAATGGTTCTGAACTTGAGATCTTCCTGCCTCAGCCTCTGAGGCCAGGCCTCACAATCATGTGCCACATGTGTTGACTAATGTCCATTTTTTAGGATGCATTTTGTGCTAGTCTGTTGTCATTGCACCATCCTCAAGGAGAAATCAACTGCATTTACAGGCGAGGAAGCCTAGGCTTTGGTTACTAAGGTGGTTTCACACCTGTGGTCTACAGAATCTGCTCTTTTCTCTAAACCATACTGCTTCTTAGGATTTAAAGAATGCCCATCCTGGTTTCAGCCTCCTCCGATCCTTCCATATATACCCTGGTGGCACCAACTTCCAACTATACCACAGCCTGCTGACAGAATGCCATCCACAACATGCAGATGTCCACACAGACATGATCTTTCCCGATGCAGGGCCTTTCCCAGCGGCTCCTTCCATGCCTGAAACCCTCTCTTCTCTTCTTGCCTCTCCTCTATTATCTTCTCCTCACTTCTTCTGCAGCTCACCCTTATTGCAAGGCTGATTCGTTCATCCTTCAGGTATTTGCTTAATCGTCACCTCCTTAGAGAAGGTGGCCCTTCTTGCCACCTCAAACTCCTTTGCTACTGGGCTTTTCCTTCTCGGTCCTTGTCATGCCTCATAATTATAAATTATGTATGAGTTTGTTGTCTGTGAGCTACCCGAGGGCAGGGATATTTGCAATTTTTCCACCAAATGTATACACAACACCTGGCATGTAATACAGAAGGAATGGGTGAGTATATGAACAGGTATGCAAAGCAACCTACCCTTTCTGTCAAGGCCCTGTCTTGGGGTTGGCAGGATTCTCCAGTCTCATTCTCCTGTACGTCTTGGAAAGCCCCCTCTTGTTTTGCTCCTCTCTAGCTTCTGGCCAAATCCTGTATACTTCCTTTTTCTTTCCTTGAAACCTCCTTTGGCTTTGACTCTGGGTGACACAAAGGCGGAAAGGCTGGAAGGCTATTTCTGCCTTCTGTCCTCTCTGTTTCCTCTACGCAACAAAATTTAAGCAGGTTCCTTGCTTACAAGTGACAGAGGGTGGAAGCACAGAGTCATGCTGCAAAACACCCTACTAGGGGCTCGGGAGATGGCTCAGCGGACAAGGTGCTTGCTTGTAACGCCTGCCCGCCCGAGTTCCATCCTCCCCTGCACCCACATCAAGTAGATGCTGAGTAGATCCCAAATGCCTCTGACAGTGGGAGGTGAGGGCAGGAGAAGTTGACATTTGCAGACCAGCTAGGTGAACATTGGTTTCCAGTGCCAAGGGCCCCTGTCTCAAGGTGGAAGAGTTCAGACACCTGCAGGTTGTCCTCTAACCTCCACGCATGTGCTACCTTCTCCCCTCCAGCAAATTCAAAGAAGAAGAAGAACAAACGCATCAGAAGGGCGGGTCTGGAAGGTGGATTTTGTAGGATGAGATGACAGCCAAGGGTAGTGGTGATGTCCAGAGACTGGATTTGTGACAAAGAAGAGTCCAGGGGTACATGGCTTATGAGATAAGCCCCTTCAGAGTAACAGCAACAGTAAACAAGAGTGGCATTCACTGAGCACCTGTTCTGTGCCAAGTGCCGAACTGGTATTTTATATCCAGCATCTCTAGCTTCAGAGCCTGGTCCCTCACTCAATGCCATCCCACCCCATTGGTAAGCATAAGATATATGTATCATGAGCCCAGTCAATAGTAAATGACCTTGGGTGCCAAGCTGTGGTGGGCAGAGAAATAAACTCTAGCAAGAGTTGAAGTGACAACATAAGCTCACTGCACTCACAACCACTGTCTAAGTTTAGGACTAGTGCAAGTGTTGGTATACAGAGGCTGGGGCATAGCTGGGTGGCAGAGCATCTGTGTAGCATGTGTGAAGTCCTGGGTTCAATCCCCGGCACCACAAACAAAAATTGTGAAGAAAAAAAAAAATTGGATTATTGTCCAAGGAGTGCAAGAATCTACCCAATGGGAGGAAAAAGCCATTGCAGATCTCCCTGCATTTTGGGGGTTTGCATAGTTTGCATCTTTAATTTGACCCACATATATAGCTCTTGTCATCATAAGCCAATGCTGACTTGTCTCATATGTATACACATCAGCACTTTTTCACAGGCAAGTTATCTGAGGACTTCTCTCTCTCAGATTTGTAACAGTATGGAAACTACCTAATATTTCCTGAACGTTCAGTATGTGCCAAGCCATCCTACATGCTGTACACAGAAACACTCATTTCATGCTCCCAACAACCCCATTGGCACTGTCAGAGGATGTGAATCCCAGAGATGGTAATAATTAACTTGCTTAAGGTCAAGCAGTTATCAAGTGGCCAAGCTGGGTTATGATCTCAGGCCACTTGGACACAGGAGACTCACGCTTAATTTCTCCCTTTTATTGCCTCTAGTAGCAAAGATGCAGTCGTGAAAAATTCACCTGGGAATTACAGTGGTATATTTTTGTTGCTCACAAGACTTGAAAAATTTAGCAGTTGCATAAGGGTATTAAGACAGGGCTGTGCCTGAGACTGCATAGTGAATTCCAGTTCCAGGTCAGTCTCTGCTAGATTGACACCCTACGTTGAAAAGCAAAAAAAAAAAAAAAAAAAAAAAAAAAAAAAAAAAAAACCGACATGGAGGTGGGGGTGGCATGCTATGGTTCACAGAGGCAGAGGCAAATGTTAGACATGACGCTAGAGGATCTGAGACTCACTTGGTGCCTATAATTCATGATTCTTAGGCAAGCCACTTTATATGCCTTGTCTTTTTTTTTTTGCCACCTGTCAAATAGGGTCTACCTCAGAGGGTTACTGTGCGGGATCAAAGTGGCTTGTAAGTAGGAAAGTCCCACTTAAATTTCAGGTTAAAAAAAAAATGTTACAGCCGGACGTGGTGGCACATGCCTTTAATCCCAGCACTCGGGAGGCAGAGGTAGGAGGATCGCCGTGAGTTCGAGGCCACCCTGAGACTCCATAGTGAATTCCAGGTCAGCCTGGGCTAGAGTGAGACCCTACCTCGAAAAACCAAAAAAAAAAAAAAAAAAAAACAAAAAAACAAAAAAAAAAACAAAAAAAAAAATGTTACCATCATTATCATTAAGAAATGGGGATGAGGGCTGGAGAGATGGCTTAGCAGTTAAGGCATTTGACTGAGAAGCCTGAGGATTCATGTTTGACTCTGCAGGTCCCACGTAAGCCAGATGCACAATGACGCAAGTGTGCAAGGTTGCATATGTGCACGAGGAGGTGCATGCATCTGGAGTTCGATTGTAGTGGCTGAATACACTGGATTGCCAACATTCTCTCTCTCAAAAATGGTCAGTCTGCTGGGCTTGCCTCAAAAAAAAAAAGAAAGAAAGAAAGAAAAAAAAGGAGATGATGAGGCATGACAGTCATCAGAGGAGAGGTGGGGGCCCTGGTATATTAACAAAAGGGCCATTGTATCACATCCTGTCTTCCAGCTCCGTAATGTTGGCACTGCTCATGCCTGTAACTATTCAGCCCATGACCTGGACTTGGATCCCATCCCAGCTAGGATGCCTAGTTGCAAACACAACAGCTTTAAGCTGGAGAGGCTCTTATGAAGGAGTACAGTGAATACTGGCAGTATTGGGGGAGGAATGGAGAGCTAGGAATCATGACCAAGCCACAAGGAGAGCTTTTAGAGCACAATCGCCACCCTCACCAGGCACTGAAAACTCCATAACTGCTGCCCTGAGAAGAACCATGTGACTCCAGCCCATACCATGCCAACAGAGTGAGATTCCCTGGAAATGTCACTCACTTCCGATTTCAGGTCTTGTACCAGTGAATCTGACTGGTGGAACCCAGGTCTGTGTCTGCAATTCTAGCTGCAAGGGAGTCAGGACACATGAGTTTTTACAGCTTATGCCTTGGCGAGAGAGGACTGGAGATGTGAAACATATGAGAAAGTTTTCAAGATCTAGGTGATCACAGATGACAAATGTGGCTTGGACTCCAAGACAAGGAATGATTCCAGGGAATGTCTGAGAGGAAGCCACCTTAGAGGGCTCCTGGCCTATTTGTGGGGCATCCACAGAACAGTGTGCTTGTGCAGGAATGGGAACTGGTTCCCTGCACAGGAGGGATGGGCTGTGGCACTGTTGCGTGTACCAGGGGAGTTAGCACACAGGGTGGGAAGTTCAAGTCAGACTGGAGTGTGGGGGAAGGTGTGTGGGTAGCTGCTGCTTCAAGCTTGCCTGTCATTATCTACTGCCTCTGCTGTCACCTTTCCTGTCAACATCTGAGCACCTGTGGGCTCTGAGCTGGGAGCTGATATGTAGCAGAATGCCCATCCTTATTGCATGTATGGGACACTGTTGTCACAGTAATGAAGACCCCGTCAGAACACATGGTAAGGGACTGACAAGTGCAGATGTGCTGGAGGTAGGATGCTAAGAGATCTGCAGGCACAGTGAAAGAAGGCATTATGTCAAATCGACTGAGCTGGTAGGAAACAACTGGTGGGTGTCAACCCTGTGTCCCACGCCAGAATCACAGATAAACATGGGCGTGGGGTGGGGAAATGGCTCAGTGGTTAATGTGCTTGCTTGCAAAGCCTGTTGATGCCCTGAGTTCAATTCCCCAGTACCCATGTAAAGCCAGATGCACAAAGTAGTGCATGCATCTGGAGTTACTTTGCAGTGGTAAGAGCTCTGGTGCACCCATTCTCTCTCTTTCTCCTTGCAAATAAAAATATTTAAAACAAAGATGACCATGCACTTGCAAAGCCCCTTCCAAGAAAGATTTCACTCCTTCATCCCAGCAGCATAAACAACAGAGGAAGGTGCAGAGGTGTCCAAAGGATGTCCTTTGTTCCCTTCCAGTAAGAAGAGGATGGTGTTCAGCATCCTGCCCTCCAGGGAACTAGTCATGTGTTCCCTCAGGGTACAGGACCAGGGCTCCCAGGTTGGCAAGACCCTCTTTAGGCTACCTGGGAATGAAAGTTTGGCTGCTGTCTGACTTTATAGGCTGTGAGAGAGGGCCCAGCACCGCGATGCAGAGGACAGATTGAAGATCAGAGATAACCCTCTTGGAATGTTCCCCACAGAGGACGGCTTCAAGGCTCTTGATCCCCGAGGAAAGAAAGACCCTGTGGAAACAACACTCTTTACAGACTTGGAACCAAGTTACCTGGATCAGAGGGACAAAGGATGGGGCAGCAGGTTAGTGTACTAGGGCTGCTGCAATGAAGTACCACAAAGAGAAGAACCACAGCTCAAACAATTTACTGTCAGTTGTGAAGGTCAGAAGTCTGATATCAAGGTGTCTGCAGAGCTGGGTTCCCTGTGAAGATACTCAGGAAGTTCTCGTTCCAGGCCTATCTCTCAGCTTCTGGAATTCCCTTGGCTGTAGCAGCATAATACTATTCTTCACATGGTGATCCTTCTGTGTGCATGTGTCAAATTTTGCCTTTATAAAGACATGCCTTGTGTAAGGAAGGATCCCACTCCATTCAAGTATAGTTTCTCTCCATATAGATAGATAGGTAGATAGATAGATAGATGGATATGTGGCTGGGCATAGTGGCACACACCTTTATATGAGGGGGAGAGAGAGAGAGCAAGAGAGGGAATTGGTGTGCCAGGGCCTCCAGTCACTGCAGTGAAACTCCAGATGCATGCATCCCTTTGTGTGCATGCATAACCTTATGGGTCTGGCGTATGTAGGATCCGGGGAGTTGAACATGGATCCTTAGGCTTTGCAGGCAAGTGCCTTAACTGCTAAGCCATCTATCTCTCCAGTCCTGGTCTTAATATTTTAAAAAATGTCTTCTTTATTATTTGCAAGCAGAGACAGAGAGGAAAGAGAAAGAGAGAGAAAAAATGGGTATGCCAGGGTCCCCAGCTACTGCAAATGAACTCCAGATGCAGGCCCCTCTGTGCATGTGGCTTTACATGGGCACTGGGGGAACTGAACGTTGGTCGTTAGGCTTTTCAGTCAAGCGTCTTATCCACTGAGCCATCTCCCTAGCTCTGGTCTTAATATTTCCAAATACTTGCTTATTCAGTTCTGGAGGTTAACATTTCACATGTGAATTTTAGGGAACACAATTCAACCTAACGATGGGCTTTGAACTTTGCTTTTTCTTTTTTTGTAGTAGGGTCTCCCTCTAGCCCAGGCTGACCTGGAACTCACTCTGTAGCCCTCAAAAATCACACAGTCCTCCTACCTCAGCTGTGACTAAAAGCGTGCACCACCATGCCTGGCCCGCATGCTGAAGTTCTGGAACACAATCCACAGGTTCTGCCTCTACCCGGGTCCCAGGCTGGCATCTTGTTTCACCTTCTCACCACTCTGTGAACTGGAGGACAGGGCGAACGGCTGTGGCTGGGACAATCACCTTCGAGACACCAAGGATGATCAAATCTGTGGGCAGCCGGATTCCTAGCTGTGACTCAAGCAGGGTAACAAGCCTTCTTCAACCTCCATGTATTCAGCTGAAATGGGAATAAACAATCTGCCGAAATGAGGCTGGGAGTATGCACTGCTACCTAACCCAGGGCTGCGTGTGGGGGCCCCAGTGGACCCCACCTCCCTACCAGCCCCTCGGAAAGCTCTGCACACAGGCACTCCTTGGATTGGGCGGAGAACCTGACCAAGGCAGGGTCAGAAGAGTAAAGAACATGCCCTGCTCCTTGTTCCCTCCTCTTCACTACCCTTGCCAAGCCCCGGATTCCACCTTCTGCTGTCCCTCAGCTCCATCCACACTTCTCCCCTTGTTTGTCCTAAGTGCCCAGGGATACGGCCTCAAGATGTTTATCAAGAGCTTTTATGGGCATGGGTTGTGCTAGGTGACTCTGGGAGGGTCAGATTGTGGTCTAGGGATTCCTTCCAAAGAGCTTTGCCCTTGGAAAGTGAGATGGGACCTCAGGGGTTGTGGGGAGGAGGGAGAGGAAAAATGTGGGAGCAGCTACAGGGTCTCAGAGCTGGATGGCACATTATTTCAGCTGCCTCTGACTATGGGTGGGGAAACTGAGGGCCAGGAAGGAGAGGTAATGTGCCAAGGTCAAATGTTAGATGGCACTAGGCACCAGATGCCAGACCTATGATGGGCATCGGCTGTACTGGGACTGATGGTTGCTTTCTGGCGTCTGTGATTTCAAGGCCCATCTAAGGCCCGAAGGGCGTGCGTGCGTGCGTGTGTGTGTGTGTGTGTGTGTGTGTGTGTGTGTGTGTAGGGGTGGGGGTGGGGGGGTCTCCTCCAGGTTTCCTGAGGGGAGGGAAGGGGGAGGTTACAGGCAAGGTGGAGGAGTGTGTTTGAGGGATTATGGGAATTTAGAGCTGTGCATCCGCCCCCCGCAATGCGTGGGGCGTCGGGAGAAGGGGCGTGCGGGCAGGTGGGAGCCTGCGGAGAGCCGCGTGCGGGGCCGGCGCCGGCCGGGTGGGGTGAGTCACCGCCCGCTCCCATTGTGCGGCCGGGCGGCGGCGGCGGCGGCGGCGGGGCCCAGCGGGCGCGAGGAGGTGGAGCCCAGGGCTGCGGGCTCCGGCGCCTGCGTCCGCCCGGCCCCGCTCTGCGCGGCGACAGGCCGGACGCGAACCGGGCGGCCGCGCCCCGGACACCGCGCGGGGAGGGACATGGGGCGCGGCGGAGGCTCGCCTGGGTCCCGCAGGCTCCGGAGCCCCGAGGTACCGCGGGGCGGGGCGGGGCGCCGGGCTGACCCGGACGTGGCGGGGCCTCCGGGAGAAGAAGGGGAGGCTGGGGGGTGGGGTGGGGATGCAGCTCCGGGAGGAAGGGGACCCGAACGCGTGGGTCCTGACCCTGCCCTGCACCCCCCAGGTCTCCCCACGAGGTCCCCGCAGTGTCCCCTTCTTCTCTGCGGGAGCTCAGGTCTCTTAGTGAGCGAGAGACTTGCAAGCCTCCAGCCTAACCATGGCCAACGGGGTGATGCCGCCGCCCGGGGGCGCCTCACCCCTACCCCAGGTGACTGACGCGCGGGGACGGGAGAGGAGGGGCGGGGCGTCCTCTGCCTGACCCTGGGACCCCCCCCACCCCCACCCAGGGATGGAGATGGGCTGGTCGTATGGAGAAAGATGGGTGGGGGTGTCTTTGATATTTTGCGACTTCTCCCAAGGCCTCAGGAGCCCGCAGGGAGGGTGTTTTTTGGGTGTGAGTGTCAGGAGGGAGGGTTGAAGATGGAGCCTGCTGTTTCCTCTCCTCCCACTAGGGCTTGGAGTTGGGATTGGTGGTGGTGGGGTGTACGTGAGCCAGGGGACCTTAGGAGAGGCTGTCTGGCCTACAGGTCCGGGTGCCCTTGGAGGAGCCTCCTCTGAGTCCAGACTTAGAGGAGGAGGAAGATGACTTGGGCAAGACCTTGGCTGTGAGAAGGTTTGGGGACCTTATCAGCAAACCTCCAGCCTGGGACCAGGAGAAGCCCAGCCGCAGTTACAGCGAGCGGGACTTTGAGTGTGGGTAGCCTGGGGACCCCCTAGGTGCGGCCACCTTCACCATCATCACCTCCATCGCCACCATCACTGCGCTCACCTCCGGCTTGATCACCCAGTGCCATCCTGTGCTGGACACTGCTGGGCCACCATACCATGTTAAGTCATCCTGCCTCCCTCATCATTGCCTGTATACCTGCCAGGGGAGCTGGGTCCCATACCAGGGGAGATGTAGGGAGATGACCCTAAGGCCTTCCTCACTAGTGACCTTGATTGTCCCCTGTGGCCCTGCTCACTACTCTTTCTTCTCTGCCACATCCCCTGTTTTGTCCCCCATCACCCAGCTCCTCTTTCTTGCTGTATCACATCCCTCCAAGACCCCTTTTGTGACTTTCCTTCCCCATTACTCCCGTCCCCACTCAGCCAGGCCTCACCAAGGACAGAAGCGTGGACACAAGTGTTGGGGGTGGGGGAGTCTGGCTGTGGAGGAAGGACCAAGGTGCCCTTGTTTGAGGCCTTGAACTAGAAGAAGGTGTTTGTCCCTTGGGTGGGAAGGGGCCCCTCTCTGCTTCAGGGGCCTCAACCGGCTCTCCTGCACCCCCAGTTCACCGACACACATCCCACCACACCCACCACCCGCTCTCGGCTCGCCTGCCTCCACCCCACAAGCTGCGGCGACTGCCCCCCACCTCCGCGCGGCACACCAGGAGGAAGAAGAAGAAGGAGAAAACCTCCGCTCCCCCCTCGGAGGGGACACCCCCCATTCAGGAGGAGGGGGGAGCTGGAGCAGATGAGGAGGAAGAAGAGGAGGAGGAAGAAGAAGGGGACTCTGAGGCAGAACCTGTGGAGCCTCCACCCTCAGGGCCCCCACAGAAAGCAAAGGTAAGGCCTGCCCATTGGAGGAAGGGTGGCCGGCCAAAGGGGCACAGAGACGGTGCAAGATGCAGCCAAGGTCTGTCTGTGTTCACGTGTCTGCAGTTCTCCATTGGAAGTGATGAGGACGACAGCCCAGGCCTCTCCAGCAGGGCTGCCTGCACCAAACCCCTGCCCTCTGTGGGCCTGCACTCTGACCAGAGCCCCCAGCGTTTGGGCAGGTACTCTGGTCCCAAGCCCCTGACCCCAGCCCTCACTCGGCAGGACCCAGCCCAGCCTAGCCTAGAGCAGTCGGTCCGAACTCCTGACCATCACTTCTGTCCTGATCCTGAAATGTGTCCCCAGGTGTGACCTGGAGAGCAGGGGAGGCAGGGCTAGCCTTGTCTGTCTGTATAGTTTACGAAGGGAAGAAAGCAAGAGAGCAAGAGAAAACAGGGAAGCTCAGAGAGAATCAAGAGGTCAAGCGTCCTCCAGGCCCCAAGTGTTGGGGTGAAAAGGATTGGGTGCAGGAGTAAGGCAAGCCAGGGTTAGGCATGTTGGGGAGGGGGGGGTGTTGTGTCTTGGGCCCAGGTGTCCACTCCAGGACCCCATGTGGGGGAAGGTAGCAGAGCCCACTAGTCTCTCTCCAAGTCCAAGGCCGATGTATTGTCTCCTCAGCTCCCCCAGTCCCCGGGCCCGGGCCTCTCGAGTCACTGCAGAGAAGAGTCGGCCCTGGAGCCCATCAGCCAGCTATGACCTGCGGGAGCGACTGTGCCCAGGCAGTGCCCTGGGCAACCCAGGCCCAGAGCAGCGGGTCCCCACGGATGAGGCAGAGGCCCAGATGTTGGGCTCTGCTGACCTGGATGACATGAAGAGTGAGTGAGACCCTGTAGCAACCCCCAGCTTCCCAGGGACTCCAAGAAGCCCTGCGTTCTTCCCGACCCCGGGCTCAGAAACCTTCCGCAGTGTCCTTGTGGAGGGACCCTGGCCGTGTCAGGGAGCTCAGTGCCTCACCAAGCCGCCTCTCTGATCGACGGAATTGAGGTTTCCGTCGGTAGCACCTTTGGTCCCAACTCCGTTCACCTTAACCGAGTTGCCTGTAGCCCAAGACAGCTTTCTCCCCACGTGCTGTTTGAGAATGTCACTGACCTCTCCCGGGGCCTCAGCAAACTTTTCATCTCTTGCTCTTTATTCCCCGCCCCACCTGCCCGGAGGCTGAGGGCTAAGCCACAACTGCCAGGCCTCTGCTTCTCCCTGGGCCAGGACCACAGCTGCCCTCACTCCTTCCCACCACCCTTGGCCTAGCCTGGCTGTGATCTCGGCACATTCCTTCCATCTTATCAGCGCCTGGCTTCAGTGCCACCTGTCATCACCCACGAGGCTCTGTGCCCAGGCCAGGGGCATCACCGGTCCCCCTCCCTTCTCCTCCTGAGAGCCACAGGGTGTGGGGGGAGGAGGAGGGCTTTGAGCTCAATACGTCATGGAAAGTTGCCAGGGCCTGAGGACAGGGACAGGAACAATCCGATGGCAGCGGCAGCGGCGGCAGCAGGATGGGGGGGGGGGCATGGGAAGGGCGTGTTTACACACCCAGGGTGGGAGCTGGTCGTATCCGGCAGCAGGCTGGGGGACGAGGGGAGTTGAGGACAGGAGGTCTCGCCACCTCCGGCTCTGTGTGGACAGAGACCACTGCTGTGGGGGTTTGGCAGAGCTAGCGCTCTGGGGGGAGAGCAGGCACTGAGGCCTTGGCCACTAGGGGAATGACGAGCCCACTGGACAAGGTCATGGAGCCCAATGGGACTCTGAGTCCTGGGCCCCGGGACGCTGAGGAGCAGGGCCCTGGGAGGAATCCAGCCCCCGGCCCTGGCCACTCGCTGGCTTCGGAGGACTTAGAGATGTTTGTGCTGGACTTTGAGGACTGTGGCCCATGGGATCCCATCAGTGGCCAGCCGAGCCCCCTGACAGGGGCAGCAGCTCGTGAGTAACTGGCCGGCTGGCCTTTCCCCCAGCTGCTTGCTTGGACAGGGCAGCAGGAGGGGTGGGCAGCCCCACCTGCGCCTGTCAAGATGGGCACTCATGGGATGGGGACGTGGATGCCAATGGGGATCATGGAAGTATTGGGGGCTCGGTGCCTAGGGACTGCTGTCAGGAATGAGACCCCCTCAGGGAGGGGCAGTGACCGTGGCAAGGGCTCCGAGATCCTGCTGGGGCTGAGGACCAAGTTGAGGATCTTTTTTGCTGTGATTTGGCCAGTGGTCCCTTGTGGCTTTGTGTCTTCCTCTTTCCTGAGAGTCCGTCTTCATGTCGTGGCTACCTTGGATTATGTGGTCTCTGGTTCTTGTCAGGTAGATGGGGTGGGCAGAGCCAGGAGCCTGGAGCGGGGGGCGGGGGCCGTGACTCACACCTAGAGCTGGATCCCTGGACTCCCAAGCCCACCTTTTCCACAGGTCACCGGCTGGAGGACAACCCCGGGGTGAGGCGGCATTTAGTGAAGAAACCATCCCGGACACAGGGCGGGAGGGGCAGCCCCAGTGGCCTGGCCCCCATCCTGCGCAGGAAGAAGAAGAAGAAGAAGCTGGACCGGAGACCTCACGAGGTACAGAACCCCCAGGATGTTAGCCTGTGGGCTCCCGCCCCCTCCTCCCCGCCTGCCCTGTGCCGAGGTTCCCACGCTAGTGGCCCCACCTGACAGCGCTCAGACCCCCGCCGCGGTGTCCACCGCAGGTGTTCGTGGAGCTGAACGAGCTGATGCTGGACCGCAGCCAGGAGCCACACTGGCGGGAGACAGCCCGCTGGATCAAGTTCGAGGAGGACGTGGAGGAGGAGACGGAGCGCTGGGGGAAGCCCCATGTCGCCTCGCTCTCGTTCCGAAGCCTGCTGGAGCTCCGCAGGACCATCGCCCAGGGTAGGGCTCCTCAGAGTGCTCTAGTCCACCTGCCCTCCTCCGCAACTCGTCATGTGCCAGGCTGCCCAGTGCCCTGTGACCACTCCCAGGAGCTCTGTGGGGCAGGGCGGTAGAACCTGGTGCATAGTAGGCCTCACAGCCATGCAGGCCTTAAGCCACGACTCCCCTTGCTTGGCAAGGAGGGGCCTACACCCCTCTTGTGCTTCGTTTCCATCCACTTCTCCTCTGCTGCCTGTACCTTGCGGTGTACTGATGCTCAGCTCACCTGGCCCATTTGTCTGGTCTTAGGGAGCAGAGCACTGGGGTGGGTCTCCTGTCTGGCAGGACGGCTCCTCTTCTCACTGTGTCCTAGGAGCGGCTCTCCTGGACCTGGAACAGACCACCCTGCCAGGCATTGCCCACCTCGTGGTGGAGACCATGATTGTGTCTGACCAGATCCGGCCCGAAGACAGGGCCAGCGTCCTGCGAACTCTGCTCCTGAAACACAGGTGTGCTTGGGGGGCACCTGGGAGGGCTCGGTCCGCTTTAAGTGGCCTTCTAGAAGCATGGCATCTTCTGAGGGCTCCCAGCCTGTTCTGGATGGTTGACTGAAGGTGGTGGGGAGCTCACTCCCCTTCCATCTTGCTACAGTCCCGACCAGCACTTGTACTGCCTAGAAGGGCTGGAGGCTGTTACCCTCTGCCTCTCACCCCCTAACCGGCCTGGCCTTGTTCTCCAGCCATCCCAATGACGATAAGGACAGTGGCTTCTTCCCCCGAAATCCATCAAGCTCCAGCGTGAACTCCGTCCTGGGGAATCACCACCCAACCCCCAGCCACGGCCCTGATGGCGCCGTGCCCACCATAGCCGATGACCTCGGGGAACCAGCCCCGCTGTGGCCTCACGATCCTGATGCCAGGGAGGTCAGTAACTTTGCTCTGACCTGGGTCCGGGGACTGGTTTGAGATGGGAAGGTTGGCTGCCGGGCAGTTTGCCAGGCATGCAGGGGACACGCATCCATGAGGGTTGCTTGTGCTAGAGACGGATTTCAGTGTGGTGATGGGGCTGGCCTAAGGGAGCCATTCAACAGAAAGGACGGAGGTGGTTTGGGGTGCCTGCTGGTAAAGGAGGAAGCAGGACCCAGAGCCAGGTCTGGGACGGTGGGTGGGAGGGCCTGCCACGACCTCCCGGCTGGGTCCCAGCCCTATTCCAGCTCTGCGTCCTCAGAAGCCCCTCCACGTACCTGGGGGAGACAGTCGCCGGGGGAAAAGCCTGAGGCTCCTGGAGAAGATTCCCGAAGATGCCGAGGCCACCGTCGTGCTTGTGGGTGAGGAGGGCCGAGTGCCGGGGGCAGGGTCTGCAGGCTGTGTGCCTCTGTCCGTCGGCTTGTCTTCACCTCTGGCTGGAGGCTGTTATCCTGAGCTCGCTCTGCCCACACTTCCATTTTGGACTGCAGCTCATTTCTCTATTGCCGTAGTGAGGTTAGAGAAAAGCAACCCTAGCTGGTTGTGGTGGCACACACCTTTAATCCCAGCCCTTGGCAGGCAGAGGTTAGGAGGATCACTGTGAGTTTGAGGCCAGCCTGGGACTGACAATAGTATAAATTCCAGATTAGCCTGGGACCCTACCTCGAAAGTTCCTCCCTTTCCCCCCCCCAAAAAAAAGAGAAAAAAGCAAACCTGAATACCCTTGATTTCTACCTATTGGCAAGCTGATACATGTATATGAACACATGAGTGAATTGGGCCCGTGTAGATTACTGGGGGAGGGGTTCTTTGCAGCGGCAACCCGCTCGCTGGACATGAAACTCGGATCTTCGTTCTAGGGCCTGCCTTGACTGTTCCCTTTTGTCCGTCACCCTGTGCCTTCCTCTTCCTGCAGGCTGCGTGCCTTTCCTGGAGCAGCCAGCGGCGGCTTTTGTGCGACTGAGTGAGGCTGTGCTCTTGGAGTCCGTGCTGGAGGTCCCGGTGCCTGTCCGCTTCCTCTTTGTGATGCTGGGGCCCACCCACACCAGCACCGACTATCACGAGCTTGGGCGTTCCATCGCCACCCTCATGTCTGACAAGGTGGGCCCCGTGCCCTGCGCTTGGGTCCTGCTTGTTCTCTGGCCCTCTTACCGCCTTGCAGTGAGCTTTCGCGGGGCTGCTGCTCCAAGGCGGAAAACAGAACCCTGGGCTTGGGTATGGCAGTGGGTGGTGGCACGGGGGACGGCAACAGCCCGACTCCAACACCTTAGATGTAGCAGGAGACGGGGACAGAAGGGCCAGCGGTGCTGGCCACGACTGGCCTTGAACAGGAGGGTCCCCTAGCTGGGGTGATGGTTAAGAGATCTGTCAGTGTGCAGGTTGTGGGCACTGCCCTGTCAGAGTGGTTCTGGAGTCCCCTCCCCGATATTGCTGGATTAGACCTATTCAATGTGGCCAGCCCGTCCTGCCTGCTCTGTGACCCACCACTACCTTCCCGAAGCCCTTCTCCCGGGCCTAGTCCTGAGGTACGTGTCCCCTCTGTAGCTGTTTCACGAGGCCGCCTACCAGGCAGATGACCGGCAGGACCTGCTGGGAGCCATCAGTGAGTTCCTGGACGGCAGCATCGTGATCCCCCCGTCGGAGGTGGAGGGCCGCGACCTGCTGCGCTCGGTGGCTGCCTTCCAGCGGGAGCTGCTGAGGAAGCGCCGGGAGCGAGAGCAGACCAAGGTGGAGATGACCACGCGGGCGGGCTACGCGGCCCCCGGCAAAGGTCAGACCCCAGCCCTGTCCCCATGCCCTGCGTCCTTTGTGTCCCTTGGACCTCCCGTCCCTGGCCCCAAGTCCTAAGGGTGGAGCTGCGTTGGGGCTCCAAGCAACAGGGAGCACTCTTCCAGCAGCGCTTTGTTAACCTCCCCCCCTAGGGTTGTCTTTGGAGATAGGAGGCTCTGAGGTGACCCCTGAAGATGATCCCCTGCGGCGGACAGGCTCAGTGTTTGGGGGGCTGGTGCGGGATGTGAAGCGCCGGTACCCGCACTACCCCAGTGACCTGCGGGACGCCATGCACTCCCAGTGTGTGGCTGCCGTACTCTTCATCTACTTCGCGGCCCTCAGCCCCGCCATCACCTTCGGGGGGCTGCTAGGTGAGGCTACCAGGGTCCCTGTGGGGCCCAGTGTCACCCGCTGGGTTTCTGAGGCAGGGTGTCCCAGGTGCGACATTGTCTTGGGAGACTGATGACCAGAGAGAGAGGCTAGGGAAGCCGTGAGCCCATTGAGACTGTGGGCAATCCTTTGCCTGTCACTCTAGGGGCTGCCTTTCTCCTGCTGAGGACCCCAGTTTAGGGTGAGCTAGATGAGGAAGGGGAGAGGCAGAGCCAGGCTAGGGACCCCCTACTGACGCCTGGCTGCCCCAGGAGAGAAGACCGAGGGACTGATGGGCGTGTCGGAGCTGATCGTGTCCACGGCTGTGCTTGGAGTTCTCTTTTCCCTGTTGGGGGCCCAGCCGCTGCTTGTGGTGGGCTTCTCCGGGCCTCTGCTTGTTTTTGAAGAAGCCTTCTTCAAGGTGAAGCCCCCCTCGCCCTGAGGAATTGTCCCACCCCTTCCTCCTGCCCTGTGTCCTTCATCCAGGTGACTCAGTCCTTTGACTCAGTCTTCTCCCTAGAACCCAGCCCTACCCATCCCATAGGCACCGATTTCCAGAGAGATCTCCCGCCTGTGACTAACCACCCTCCATGCTGCCCCTAGTTCTGCCGAGCCCAGGACTTGGAGTACCTCACCGGCCGGGTGTGGGTGGGCCTCTGGCTGGTGGTCTTCGTGCTGGCCCTGGTGGCCGCTGAGGGCAGCTTCCTCGTCCGCTACATCTCGCCCTTCACCCAGGAGATCTTTGCTTTCCTCATCTCGCTCATTTTCATCTATGAGACCTTTTACAAGCTCTACAAGGTGGCGATCCCCAGAGGGTGGGTGTAGATGGGGCAAGTGCAGTGCCCTAGGGGGGCATGGGCCATGTTGGGGGCAAGGGGACAGGGAGAGGGGTTCCATTGGGGCTGGGGGGTTGGAGATAAGGCAGATCCCGGGCTGGGTCTGAGCTGTCATCTGGCAGGAGTGACAAGGTAGTCTTGTTTCCTGCACAGGTGTTCACGGAGCACCCTTTACTGCCATTCTACCCCCCGGAAGGGGCCCTGGAGGGCGCTCTAGAAGCTGGCCTGGAGTTGAATAGCAGTGCCCTGCCCCCCACGGAGGGACCCCCAGGCCCAAGGAACCAGCCCAATACAGCTCTGCTGTCCCTCATCCTCATGCTGGGGACGTTCCTCATCGCCTTCTTCCTGCGCAAGTTCAGGAACAGCCGCTTCCTGGGGGGCAAGGTACATGGTCCCCATAGATCCCTGCGGTCACTGCCAGGCTCAGCTTCTGAGAGAGGCTGAATCCCATCCTCTCATGCCAACCAAGTCGGGAAAGCCCCTCTACCCTTCTAGGCCTCCTCCTCCTCCTCCTCACCATCATCCTGCCGTTTCCTTCGAGCACAGTTGAGACGAGTGCCCGACAGGCAGCTTGGCACTGAGGGGAGGAGCCTAAAGGGACAGTGGGAGGCATCTTTTTGGATTCCGTTGGGGATTGGGTGCAGCCTCCAGCTTGGGCCCAGGAAGGGCCCAGGGTCTCCGTGGTCCTCACGTAGCCCGTGCTTCTGCCGTGCCCTCTGCAGGCTCGCCGCATCATCGGGGATTTTGGCATCCCCATCTCCATTCTGGTGATGGTCCTTGTGGACTACTCCATCACAGACACCTACACGCAGGTGAGTGGGCTGGGCCATGGCCCCCATTGTCCTCGCCGTCCCCATGGGCTGGGCCACATCCGGGATGGCGGTGGCCTTGAGGACATGAGCCAGGTGTGATCCCAAGGGGGCGGTTGGGGGGGGCAGAATCCAGAGGAGCGAGTGTGGACTGGGACAGGGTGCCAGGTCTCCCCCACAGCAGGTCTTCGGGGGCCTCTGGAGCTCAGGGCGAAGGCATTCCGTTCCCTGTCTTGTGGCCAGCCCCTGGAGGGGCAGTGATTTTGGAGAGTGGAAATGAGTTGTTCCCCGACCCCTTAGAGTTCTGGTGCCGAGGGCTCGGTGTGTGGTGGGAACAGCTGCAGCGTGGGCCTCTCGCCCGGGAGGCCGTGTCCCTGCCCTCCACCCTCCTTCCTGTCATGCAGAAGCTGACGGTGCCCACAGGGCTCTCGGTGACCTCCCCCGATAAACGCACGTGGTTCATCCCGCCCCTGGGCAGTGCCCGCCCCTTCCCACCCTGGATGATGGTGGCAGCTGCTGTGCCTGCCCTCCTGGTCCTCATCCTGATATTCATGGAGACCCAGATCACCGCGTGAGAGGGCCGGGCCGGGGAGAGGAGGTGGAGGGGTCGGCCTTAGCCAGGGCCGGTGGCATGGCTTCATTCAGGGTTAAGTCAGGTCCATCTGGTGGTCTGGGGCTGCTGGGTGGTAGGCCTTGAAGAGAGTGTCCCCTGGCAGGGGTAAAAAGGAGTGGGGGGCAGAGAGCAAGACACGGGCCTGCACACAGTTTTCCCGGATGGTTTGACATGATGCCCAACTCCTGCCACCACCCCTGGCAGTGTGGTACTTAACACTGGTGGGATGTCCTCGCAGCCAGCGATGCTCACGTGCATCTCATTTTGGTTCAACCAAAATAACATGGTGTGATCTGGCATCTGGCTTTTGTGGTGTTTTAAATGTTCTCAGTATAAGACTTTGGCTCGGATTTGCAGCAATGTGAGAACTTCAGTTTGGGAACCTGAGAGAGGAAGCTGGCAGGTCCGGGGGGAGCTGTGGGCTGAACATACACCCCCGGTCCTGTGTGCGCTGTGCCCGCCTGCCAGCCGGGCTCCCTGTCCCCATCCCTCCACAGGCTCATCGTCAGCCAGAAGGCACGGAGGCTGCTCAAGGGCTCCGGCTTCCACCTTGACCTGTTGCTCATTGGCTCCCTGGGTGGCCTCTGTGGGCTGTTTGGATTGCCCTGGCTCACAGCTGCCACCGTCCGCTCCGTCACCCACGTCAATGCTCTGACCGTGATGCGTACCGCCATTGCGCCCGGTGACAAGCCCCAGATCCAGGAGGTGCGGGAGCAGCGGGTCACCGGGGTGCTCATCGCCAGCCTTGTGGGTGAGAGCCGGGCCTCCCCACAAACCTGCTTATTTGGGCCTCCCTGTTTCTGGCTCCACCCAACTCCCTCCTCTGCATCTGCAGATGTACCATACCTAGCCTTCGGGACCCCCAACCTTCCTGCTGACACCGCGAGCCCTTCTTCCCTTTGGTCCTGCTCCATCTCCTGCGGCCTAGCTGATTGGTCAGAGGGCTCATGTCACCTTACCCGGGCCTTCTGTCCTCATGGGAGGGCTATCCCTGAGGGGTCATGTAAGATCCGTGTCACCTCTTCCAGGCCTGTCCATTGTCATGGGGGCTGTGCTGCGCCGGATCCCGTTGGCTGTGCTCTTTGGAATTTTCCTGTACATGGGCGTCACGTCACTGTCTGGTATCCAGTTGTCCCAGCGCCTGTTGCTCATCTTCATGCCAGCAAAGCACCACCCTGAACAGCCCTACGTGACCAAGGTCAGGCCAGGACTCATGGAGTAGGGGATAGGGGAAGGGACTAGCAGAGAGCCCAGAGGGACCCCGGGGCCAGAGATGGACAAGGGGGAGTGAGATAAGCTGGAGCTTGGGGACTCCTCCTGTCCCCTGAGGTCTGGGCGGGACAGCCTGGCCGCCGGCTAGTGAGGCTGACTCTGCTCCCCAGGTGAAGACGTGGCGGATGCACCTGTTCACCTGCATCCAGCTGGGCTGTATTGCTCTGCTCTGGGTGGTCAAGTCCACAGCGGCCTCCCTGGCCTTTCCCTTCCTGCTGCTGCTCACAGTGCCTCTGAGGCGTTGCCTTCTGCCCCGGCTCTTCCAGGACAGGGAGCTGCAGGCGGTAAGGGATGGTAGTTTGGGGTGGCAGGATGAGGGGCAGTCACACTGCGTTCAGATACCCGCTTTCCAGTCTGTGCCCAGCTGCCCATTGGATTTTGTGAATGTGGGCAAGTTAGTGAACCTTAGTTGAGTCCACCATATACACTGTGGATTAAATACTCACCCAGGGAAAGAACGTAATGTAACGGTTTGGTGCACGGTTGTGCATGTCGCGTGTACCCAGCTGGAGGACGAGCTGAGGAACATGTGGTACAGAAAACTGTCCTGACTGTGTCAGCTAGAGGAGGGGACATCTTCCACGGCAAAAGTGGTGTCCTGACGCACTGCGGGAACGAGGGAGAACTTCCTGTGTCATGGCTGCTACCATATTTGTCTTTTCTCAGAGGTTCTGGGTAATCTAGGGGTGAAGGTTTTGGCTGAGGGAAATGCTTTAAGCTGGGTTACGGTCCCTGCTGCTCAGAGGAGGATGCAGCACCCGGGAAGGGACGAGTCTGTCCCCTCCCTGCTTCAGCCCCGTGTCCCCCCTCTGCAGCTGGACTCGGAAGATGCCCAGCCGAACTTCGACGAGGACGGCCAGGATGAGTACAACGAGCTGCATATGCCTGTGTGACCCTCGAGATGGCGCCCCTCAGACACCCCACCGTGGTGACTCACAGACCCCAGGACTCCAGTGCCGGGGCCAGGCGCTCTTCACGGTCCAGAGGTGTGCCTGGAGCCGCTGCCCGGGCCAGGCCAGCAGCCCTCCCCCCCGCCGACTTTGGCTGCAGCCTTTCCACACACCAGACGGCACAGGCTTTGAGCTCACTATTACACACTCCTTGTTTGTGTCCGCCTCACTTTCTTGGTGCCACCTCTGGTTTTCCAGGTCACACTTACCCATCTGGAATCAGAACTGAAAGAATCTCATGATTGGGGTCATCAAAATTCAGAGAGTTTTGAGACAAGGACAGAGACTTGGGGAGGAGGGAGGGGAATGAAGACTAGAGAAGAGGCTAAAACTGGGCCTTATCATCCCCTTCTTATCCCCAAGTACAGCCGAGGAGCAGGCGGCTCAAGGTCTGTTCAAGGTCACCTGCGATTAATCCAGTCCCTGCTTAGAAACCGGTAGGATGGGGAGGGGAGACAATTGTCATTTACTCCCCTTTAGTCACTAGGGAAGTCATGGGGTCTCCCGGAGCTGTGGGGCTGCAGAGAGAATGGAAAACTCTCTTTTCTTGCTCCCTGGCATTCTGGGGAGCAGCTGAGTCCACTAGATGCCAGGGTGGCACAGGGTTTGGGGCCTGGTGGACCATTTTAGATTCTCCTGCCTTAAGAGTGAAGCAGTTCTGGGATTCCTGAAGCCTCTCCTTGTGCAAGAGTCACTGTTTTGCCAGAAATAACCTGGGAGGCCTTGAGGAGGGTGGCAACAGGATCCTATTGCGTCACAGTTGCTAGGTAACCAGCAGCCTGATGGAGGCCATTGGTCCTGTGTGGCCCTCTAGTGGCTGTTCTTGCACATTGCAGGCTCTGTCTGTGTAGCAGGCGTAGCGCTGCCACCTGGTGGATCCTCTGGGATTGGAGGTCTCATTTAAGCGGGGTCTGGGAGATTGGTGGAGGAATGAATTCATGGAGGTTCTGAGCTTCCAGGGTCCGGGATCTCTTTGCTTCACATCCGCAGCTCCCTGTGGCACTGGTCCTGCGTCCTTATATTACCCCACTTTTCTCCTGAAGATCAGGCCAACAGCTAGTGCCTAAGGCGGGGCCAGCAACAGTAGAGTATAGGAGTGTTTGTTGTGTTCCTAAGAGCAGAGCCTCCCAGCTGTCGTGGGTTGTCCAGTTTTAAGCATTTCATCCCAGCCGTCCCCCACCCTTGGCATCCGGCGTCACCATTCCTCCAACTTCATCTGGCTACTGACCAACTCCCCTGTCCCGTGTGAGGACAAGATCCCTTTTCCCTTAGATCAGCCAAGGCAAAGCGGGATTTCAAAAACCTTCGCCAAGGAACAAAGTGAAGGTCAAATGCAAAGGCTAGATCACAGACGAGGGCAGGGCAGAGTCCAGGTGGCCTGGGCAGCAGCCACTGGCAGGCTGAGAGGCTTTATGTGGGAACCTCGCTTCTTCCCTCAGCCTGGAGGCCCTTTGTGGGGTCTGACTGCAGGTGGTCTCTGTTCGTTCTGAAGAGTCCTCTGCACCTGAGAGGAAATGGCACCTTGAGCCAGGAAAGCTGGGCTCCTCGCTGGGTCCGGCTTGTGCCTGTCATCTTGCTTAGCCAATAGCTGAGCACCCTGGGCGCTGTGAACTGCCAAGGGAGACTAGTTTCCCACTTGAGGTGGGAGTTTGGAAACAGAACGAATTCTGTTGGTGGCTAGTGGGTGAGGGTGGCTTCCAGTAAGACCAGCCAGAGGTTTTGGAACAAAGAAAAACCCAAAGCGAAATAAGTAAAGACATTGCAAGGTAACCTCACGTCACGCAGCGTGGAAAGGATGACCAGGACTAAGAGCCGAGCGTTTTAGAGACTCTTTCCTGTCCCCAGCCCCATGGTGCCACTGCTCTGGGGAGGGACTGACCAGCTCAGAGAGCAAGCCTGAGCTGGGCTTGTCACAGGAAGGGAGATTCCTCCTCGTCCACAGTGGGCACTTTTGGAGGGTTTGAGAAGACCAGTAGGGTCGTGTGAAGAGCTCACCAGGGTAGGTCCCCCGGGGGAGAGGAGCAGCGCACACTAGTGAGGACCAGGTTGGGTCTGTAAGAAGCAACAGATGACGGGGCGCATTGCAAGCCCACGGAAAGGTAGCGCGGTCTGGCCCGGGCCCCGGTTACTGCTGTGTCATTTGAGGACGTTGGGAATTTCTCCTGAAGCCATTGTAGTCCCGATGTTTCCTCTGTAGTCCCTGATGTTCTCTTGATGGGGCTTCTGGTCATATCTTATCAGAGGCCTGGGTCCTTTGAGGACTTTTTCAAGGTGTGGAAGGGAGTCAACAGAGTAGAACCCCATCTGGTCGTGAAGAAACAGCTTGGGGAGGATATGACAGGGTAGGTGACTGGAGTGGAGTAAAGGCCACGGTATTTTTGGGCAACCAGCCCCTCTGCCAACTGCTTCGGACTGCAAATTGCCTGGGGGTAGACGTGTGCAAGGTGGCAGAAGACCCCCTTCCTTTCATCACCACTTTGCCTCTTCCCTTGTAGTTTTCAGAGCTGGGTTACAGCCTTGTCTTGAACAGCTGCCCGGAGCTTTCATTCCTGTAGGACGAGTTCTAGCCCCTGTTACTTGGGGCAAAGAGTGGCTGTTGTTGCTTTCCTGCTCCATGCTGAGGATTCGGTTCACTCAAGACCTTGTAGGCCCTTGTGACAGCTTCTGGCTGTCAGAGCGCACAGGCCATCTGCTCACATTGCCTGGCTCCCCTCCTCGAGGGCACAGAAGCTCAAAACAAATGTGTCCCACTTGGCAGGCTGGGTGACATCTCTTCTTGTATGGTACCAGGTGACTCAAATAGTGATTATGCTTGTTGACACTTGGAGCTCTCAAAGGGAATCCTAAGCAGCAAAGGAGAGACGTGAGACAAAACTCAAGGGCACCCATAGCAAATGCCACCCGGGTGGCTGGCAAGGAGGCCACTGTTGAAAACAACAGTCAGATAGGTTCTGGCAGCACCGAACAATGGACTGGATCCAAGGTGGCAAATAAAAGCGAAGTGAGGAATTTGGTTTCCAGATAAATAAATTATATGATCGTTTGAGAGAATTTGATCCGTTGCCTGACTCACCACTTGTGCAAAGCGCAGACTCCGATATTTGTAGGATTTATGTTCTGCGAGTAAGATTTAATGTTTGAGCTGCCTGCTGGGATTCTTTTTAATTTCCTCAGAACTGTTTCTTTTTATTGAACAATACTTTATCAAGTGCTAACTAAGCAGGGAGTTGGTGAGCTTGGGGGTGGCCGGGTGGGTGGGGTGGTGGATGAATCACGGTTGGCTGCAGGTGACGAGACAGTTACAACAGAGCTCCTCTTGTGCAGTGTCCCCAGGACGGGGCTCACGACCATGGGAGCTTAGGGACAGACAGTTGGTGAGGCACAGCTGGAAATGGGGTGTGGCAAGGTAGAGCAGATCTCAGCTGATGAAAAGCTGAAGGGAGAAGGAGGCACTGACAAGGGGGTTAAAGCCAGACTTCCATTTGAAGGGTGCACAGCAGCCTTGGGCACACCTGTCCCACTTTACTAACCCATCCCTTCTACTTTCTGCCTCCCTCTGGGCTGGCTGTAAGGTGGGCAGGAACCAGCCAGAGCCTTCGCGCAGTTCTGATGCCTCCCAAGGTACCTGGCCACATCCTCAGGAGGCGTGGGGCCAAGCAAGTATCAGAGTAGCAAGGACCAAGAGGACCCAGACTCTGTCCCATTTAGCGTCACCAATAGAACCCCAAGAATTCTGCGGATATTTTAGTTCCCATGTGTGTTTCAATGGAAACTACTATTTCTCTACCAGGGAGACAGCTCATGGAAACGGCTTGCCTTGAAAGCGTGAGGACCCAAGTTTGAGCCCCAGAATCCATGTAAAAATGCAGGGCAGGGCTGGGTAGATGGCTCAGCAGTTAAAGAGAACTTGCTGCAAGCAAGAGGTCCTGAGACCACCTGAAGGACCTAACACAACAGCTGGGTGTGGCCAGGCACTTCTGTGACCCCAGTCCTCAGGGAAGCAGAGGCCCCAGAAGTGCTGGGGCTCATGGGACCCTGAAGTTCTGTATTCAGAGACTCCGATTCAAGGAGATAAGCAGTACGTGACAGCGGAGGCACACCTGACAGTGTCCTCTGGCCTCTGTACGTCTGCAAGCACATCCCCACATACATGTGCGCCCCTCCCCTCACCATGCCATGCCGCATTTACTACACACGTGTCAAAAAGTGCCAGGCGTGATTGGCTTGTGCCTGTAACTCCAGCAAGGGGGAGGTGGAAACCAGAGGATCTCCAGGATTTGCTGGCTGGCCCATCTCACATAATTGATGAGCTTCAGCCCAGTGAAACAGTGTCTCGTGGGGGTTAAACAGTATTCCTGAGGTTGCCCTCTGGCCTCCACATGCATGCACACGAACACACACACACACACACCTGCATGCGTGCTTCCACACGTGGCCTTGCATAAACACACACATTAAAAATGGAGCCGTCATTTCTCTGCGGCCGATAGAAACAATGCCCACTGAACACAGGAAGAGGTATTGTGAGTTTCTTTCTGAGGTAACTGAAGGAAGATATATTGGTGATCTTATATCCTGCATACCAGAGTGACAAGTCAACACTGGCAGGGGAAAAAGAAAGTGCCACCATAGGGGCTGGAGAGATAGCTTAGCAGTTAAGGCGCATGCCTACGAAGCCCAAGGATCCAGGTTCGATTCTCCAGGTCCCACATAAGCCAGGTGCACATGGTGGCGCCTGCGTCTGGAGTTCGTTTGCAGTGGCTGGAAGCCCTGGCGCGCCCATTCTCTCTCTCCCTCTCTCTCCCTCTCTGTCTCAAATAAATAAAAATAAATCTTTTTAAAAAAGTACCACCATAGGCTCCAAGAAATGAAGGGTATAAGGGGCGTGGTGGGGAGTCCACCTGGCCCAAGAGCTAGCCCTGGATCTCAAGCCAACAGGAAGGCCCCATCGTCCATTTTCCTTCCCCTACCAGTGATTTCTCACAACACTAAAACTAGACCACCTTCTCCGTTATGGGCCTGGCTGGTCACATACAGGGTATTTGTAGACATTTTCTCCAAGGCTGAGATGCCGAGGGGAAGCTGTAAGCCTCCCCTCCTCCCCTCCAGCCTTCTCAGCTCAGGCATTCTTGGTGTCCTCTGTGTCCGTCACCTGAGGAACTTGATAAAGTTGCCAACCCTACCTGAGTGTGGGGTGGGGTGAAAGATTGTGAGTTTGAGGCCAGCCTGAGCCACATAGTGAGACAGTCTCAAAAGCCATACAAGGGCACTGGAAAGATGGCTTAGCAGTTAAGGCGCTTACCTGCAAAGCCAAAGGACCCAGGTTCAATTCCCCAGAACCCACGTAAGCCAGATGCACATGGTGGCACATGCGTTTGGAGCTTGTTTGCAGCTGCTGGAGGCCCTGGTATGCCCTTTCTCTCCCTCTCTCAAATAAATAAATAAAAACTTAAAACAGCAGGCCCTGGTATGCCCTTTCTCTCCCTCTCTCAAATAAATAAATAAAAACTTATAAAAAAACAAACAACCAAACAAGGGAAACTCAAGAGGCTGTTTCCTGTCGAGCTCTGAAACCGGACTCCAGCAGCCTGATCTTTAAGGGCCACTCAAGGTCTTTTCATCCCCCAACATGCTCTCACAATGGCTCTGGGTCCATTGTTTACTTATCTGGAGTTGAAGCCCAATGTTACCTTGAGGCTCCTCCCTCACTTCGGTTTTGGGGTCAGGAGAATTTGCGCTGGAGGAAGTTGTTAGGGGGATGGGTACTGGGTACCTGCTCCCCTGAGCCCTCTACATTACTCCCTTGTAGTTTGAATCCCTGCTCTGCAGTGGCTCAGAATGATCATGAGTGAAGGCCCCGTTTTCCAATGTGGGTGGAGGGTGAGCTAGCAGGCTGTGTCTCTGGCCTACTGGGACAGATCACTATGGAAGAGTCTGTGTGTCCTCACCTCATACTCTAGAGACCCGAGGGAGGTTGTAGCTTTCCAAGTGTTGGGTAAAAGGAGGTGAGTGGGTAGGACTTTGGGAAGGACATACTTTTAGGAAATAGTGTCTCCTGTAGGGACATCCAGGCATGGGGCAGCTGGCCAGGACATAAGGTGTTTGAAATAGATGACTTTCCCATTGGTGTGGCACACACAGAAATCAGTAGCTGTGGCTGGACCGGTACTCACTATGTAGCCTAAGCTGGCATTGAATTCATGGCAGTCCTTCTGCCTTAAGTCTCCTGGGTGCTAGGTTTATAGACATGTACCACCATGCTCCAAGTAAACATCTTTCTTTTACTTTATTTATTTATTTGAGAGAGAGAGAGAGAGAGAGAGAGAGAGAGAGAGGAGAGTGTGTGAGTGAGAGAAAAGCAATTATAGAGAAAGGGTAGGTGTGCCAGGTCCTCCAGCTGCTGCAAACAAACTCACATGAGCCACCTTGTGCATCTGGCTTATGTGGGTCCTGGGGGATTGAATCTGGGTCCTTTGGCTTTGCAGGAAAGCACCTTAACCCATCGTTCCAGCCCCACCTTTTTTTTTTTTTTTTTTTTTGGTTTTTCAAGGTAGGGTCTCGCTCTAGCCCTGGCTGACCTGGAATTCACTATGCAGTCAGTCTCAGGGTGGTCTTGAACTCACGGCAATCCTCTTACTTCTGTCTCCCAAGTGCTGGGATTAAAGGCATGCTCCACCACGCCCGGCTTCTGGCCCCATTTTTAAATAACCAAGTTGTGTCAGTAAATACACAGCAATTTCCCTCACTGCTGGAAAGAGCCCAAAACTGGAGTCTCTTCGCTTTTCTGAGCTCAGGTAATGTTTCTCCAAGTGGAGAAGGGTGCTGGTGTTGGTGCGTGGACACAGTTAGATGGTGTTTGGATAGTCTGACAGTTTACAGTTGGGTATTCTCGCATGTAGGACAGAAAAATCGAATGGCCATGCCATCATATAGGATAAAGATGAAGTAACTTTATAAGGTAAATATAAGTGAGCTGACTTACAGAAGTAATTGGACAGTTGGCAGGCAGGTGTGTGTGGCTGAAATGTTAGAAATCATTGGTACAAGCCAGAGGTTTTTAACAGTAGCTATTCATTGGGCTCGTGGGGAATGTTTTCTTAAACATATTTTTAAAAATATTTTTTATTTATTTAAGAGAGAGTGAGAGAGAGAGAGAGTGTATGGGTGTACCAGGGCCTCCTGCCACTGCAAACAAACTCCAGACATACACGCCACTTTGTTCATATGGGTTTAAGTGAGTATCGGGAATCAAACCCAGACTGGGGGGTGGGGGGACGTGCACCTGACATTCTTCTCTGGCACATCTGCACACACATCTGCACACACCACACACACCTACACCAAAAAATTCTTATAAGCAATATATACAAATAGCAAAAAATAATAAAAATAAAAAACGAAACAAAAATGAAGCACGTACCGGGTGTGGGTGTGGTGGTGCGCGCCTTTAATCCCAGTACTCAGGAGGCAGAGGCAGGAGGAGTGTGAATTTGAGAGCAGTCTGAGACTACAGAGTGAATTCCAGATCAGCCTGGGCTAGAGCGACACCCTACCTCAAACAAACAAACAAACAAGCACATGAAAGGAATGAATTCTTTAGTGGCAAATGAATAAATATATAGCTTCATAGAGGTAGGACTCTGGCTTGAAGACTGGTAATTGCTAACCTAAGGGACTGGGCTATTGGGTCGCCTCTGACCGTAAATTAGGAAGTTAGAGGCTGGACATAGGATCCAGTCAGTGTCCTCGCCAGGACTTAGCTGACAGGGAAGTTATCATCTCATTTGTAAGTAGAATCTTAGTAGTCCTGGGAATATTTAAAATTAAGCACACAAATGTTTAAAAAAAAAAACTCCACAAAACTGCTATTTTTAATATCCAAAAGTTGGAGAAATTGTGCATATATAATAGCTTATGTATGCGCAAGTTTAAAGAGAATTTGGCTTATTAGTATAATACACCATACTTAACATTCTACTTTCCTGTTCATGCCGTAGTCATCAGTTGATATGTGCAATTTTTAAGTTGAAATCTTTCTAAGTTTACATCTAATGACTTATTAAGTATGTAAGAATCACCTTTGTACTCTGGGAGGTTTGTCAGGCAGATGAAGAATTTAAAAAGGAATCAAATATATTAAATTGGTAATGCCATTTAAAATGTTATAGAGGTTTAATTAACTAAGTGTCTAGATGGGACTAAGCATTAATCAAAAGCCTTCTCCAAGTGAATGCTAATATTTGTTGGACTAATAAATAGGAAATTGATTCCTGAGTTGCTTTTATCAGCTCAAGGAAGAGCTGTAAATGTCTGAATCTATAAACTTAAAGCAAATGTTAATTTTTAAAATTCAGGTAAGCTGGGCTTTGAAACCACCGTTAGTTGGTGTTTTCTGTGCACATAAGTGACCCTTAGTGACATGGGTGGGGGGAACTCTCTACCCAGGAAGTATTTATCAGTGCAGAAGGGCATGGGGAGGTGGGAAGTAGGGAGGAGAAAATGTGGGTTTTACAGTTTTGGGATTGCTTTGCTCCCAAGCTCAGGCTGGCTAGCGTGCTCCACTCAGTGCCAAGTGACTCATCTCACTGGAAGAAACTTCAATTCCGCGCATTCTTGTTGGGGGAGGGGCCAGAGTCACTGAGAAGGTGTGTGGCAAACTGAGCAAGCAGGTCACACTTTGGGCTCTGTTTTCGTTCCTGCAGCTGTACAGAAATTTCTCAGACTTCGAAATTCATAAATAATAGAAAAGTATCTCTCTCAGTTCCGGAAGCTTGGGAGTTCAAGTTCAGCAGATTCAGTTATCTGGTGATGATAGCTCTCTGCTTCCCAGATGGAGCCCTGTTTCTGTGTCCTCACATGGTGGAAGGGGTGGGGGAGGGACGAAAGCTTTCCTTAAGCCCAAGAGCACTGATCCTCTCGAAGATCAGGAGCACCATGGCCTGAATCACTTCCTCAAGGCTCTTAACACTACTGCACTGGGGACTCAGGTTTTTAAAAAATTATTAAATTATTATATTTATTGAGGGGAGTACAAAACCAAGGGAAGGAAAATGAATACATCAGGTGGTGGGTAAGGAAAAACCATAGAAAGAGGTTAGAGAGGAAAGAAAAGAAAGCACAAAAAGCTTCTGCCATGTGGCGGGCAGGAGGGGGCAAAGAGCCCTGTGTGGGAGGAGGGGTCAGGGGTCCTCCCTTCATCCAGGCCCAGCCAGGCGAGATGAGGGAAGACCCCCCAGAACCTGGAGGGTTAGGGGTGCTTGGGCAGCCCAGAGACAGGCTTGTGGGGAGTCAGTTTTTTTTTAAAATTTATTTATTTATGAGAGAGAGAGAGAGAAGCAGGTAGAGAAAGAGAGAATGGGCATGCCAGGGCCTCCAGCCACTGCAAATGAACTGCAGACACATGTACCACCTTGTCCATCTGGGTCACGTGGGTCCTGGGGAGTCGAACCTGGGTTCTTTGGCTTTGCGGGCAAGCGTTCTTAACCGCTAAGCCATCTCTCCAGCGGACTCAGTTTTAGCATGGGTTTTGCAAGAACGCATGCATTCAGACACAGCAGGTTCCCAGCTGTGCCTTTCAGTAAGCCCTTGCCTGTTGAGTTCTACTGCGCCGCTTGCTCCTGTTGTCCTCCGACCATTGCTCCTGGGCAAGAATGAGGACATTCTATGGTGGCTGTGTAATTTTTGTTCCCTAAAGGATTTTGTAGCTGACAGCGGTGGGCACGTGTGTTTGTTTGAATTCTTAGGAGAGAGGGAGAGAGAATGAGAACGGGAGCTCCAGAGCCTAGAGCCACTGCAAATGAACTCCAGACATAGGTGCCACTTTGTGCCTCTGACTTTACGTGGGGACTGGGAAATTGAACCCAGGCCATCAGGCTTTCCAAGCAAGTGCCTTTTAATTGCTGAGCCATCTCCCCAGCCCTGTTAGTCAGAATTATTATTATTATTATTTCTTTTTCCCGAGGTAGGGTCTCACTCTAGCTGAAGCTCACCAGGAACTCATTCTGAAGTCCCAGGCTGGCCTTAAACACACAGTGGTCCTCCCTGTCTCTGCCTCCCCAGTGCTGGGATTAAAGGTGTATACCACCACGCCCGGCTAGTCAGAATTCTTCTTTGCACCCAACAGAAGCAGGCTGCGGTTTAGTCAGAAACAGGACTGTGGAGAGGGACTCCCAGAGCCACCGGAAAGGAGAGAGGATGCAACTGAGACGCACTATTGGCTAGACCGTGGTCAGGTACGTGACACAGAAGACGTCTGCTGAGACTGCTGCCTCGGTGACTGAGCACCGGGTGCCATAGCCGAGCCCCTCGTGGTGGCTGTGACAGTTGGTTCTGCAGCCACTTCTGTTCCGGGAATGGCCTCCAGGGCTCCTGGCTGGTCTGCTTGCCTGCATTGCGGGCTCCTGGAGCGCGCTCCCTGGGGGACGTGCCTGACTGCCACACTCGGTCATGCACCTGCTGGAAGGGTGAGGAGAAGCAGGGTGTCACATCCTGGGGCAGCAGGTGAGGGTGACTCTGTCTGAGATACATGGTAGCGGTATGTCGGAGCCAGGGGTCTTGTTAAAATTTCAGGGATTTGTTAGCTAAAGCCAGACATTGCTTGTACAAATAAGGGTTCTCCTTCCTAATATGTATGAAAGCAACAAAACTCTGAAGAGAGAAGGTAGCTCAGTGGACCAGAGGAATTTGAAGAGTAACATCCGAGTGAGTTTTCTCCTTGACTCATATTTCTCAGACTTGTTGCTGAAGAAGTTGGCAGGCAGAAACAACGATAAGTGCAGACAAAACCAACCAACCAAATAAACAAAAAACCCCTAAACAAACAAACAAACAATCCCCAACTAAAATCCCCCAAACCAACCAAAACAAACCCAAACCCCCACATCAAAATATAAAATTCAGCCGGGCGCGGTGGCGCACACCTTTAATCCCAGCACTCGGGAGGCAGAGGTAGAAGGATGACCGTGAGTTCGAGGCCACCCTGAAACTCCATAGTGAATTCCAGGTCAGCCTGGAAAAACCAAAAAATAAAAATAAAAGATAAATAAAAAAATAAAAATAAATAAAATTTAACAAAAATCTTTTCTCTAGCCAATTTGACCATGGTCAAATACATGACCAGGAAAGGAAGAAAGGAATGCTCTGTGAGTGGCTCTGTGAGTCCCTCTCCACAATCCTGTTTCTGAATGAACCACAGCCTGCTTCGGTGCAGATAAGAATTCTGACTAGCTGGGCGTGGTGGTGCACACCTTTAATCCCAGCACTGGGGAGGCAGAGGTAGGAGGATCGCCGAGAGTTCAAGGCCACCCTGAGACTACATAGTAAATTCCAGGTCAACCAGAGCTAGAGTGAGAGTCCTACCTCAAAAACCGAAACCAAACCAAAACCAACCAACCAACCAACCAACCAACCAACAAACAAAAAAAAAAAAAATGACAATAATTGCCAAATGCCATAGAGAAAATTGAGGGTCCCTTCCCACCCAGGTCCACAAAGGCCAAGGTGGAAGCCTAGAGTTCCAGTCCTGAGGGACTGTGACAGGCCACCTCAATTCTGATACTTCAGCTGGGTCATAGAGGCTCAGTAGGGGGCGTCCACTTCCAATTCCCCTCAGTCCCCAGCTGTAACAAGGTACTCTTCCCTCCTTCTAGTGGAGACTTTTCACCATCACTCAGAAGTCAGAGAGAGAGAGAGAGAGAGAGAGAGAGAGAGAGAGAGAGGGTTGGGGGGTTGGCTCGGTTGATAAAGGGCTTGCATACAAGCATGGGGATCTGAGGATGGATCCCTTGTACCCATGTCAGTTCTGGGTAGGTGTGGTGGCCCACCTGAAATCCCAGCTCTCTGAAGCCAAAGACAGGATCTGTTGCAGTCAGGTTCGCGTTGCTGGTAGAAATCACCCAACCAAGATCAGCTTGTGGGAAAAAAGAGGTTTATTTTGGCTTATAGGCTTGAGGGGAAGCTCCACGATGGCAGGGGAAAACGATGGCATGAGAGGGTGGACATCACCCCCTGGCCAACAGCAACAGGAGAGTGTGCCAAACACTGGCATAGGGAAATTGGCTATAACACCCATAACATTTGTTTCTCTTTTTAATTAAAAATATGAAATCTTATGAATGCTCAGATCTACAAAACTTCCCCTAGGAAACGCCCTCTGAATTCTTCCTCCATTAAATCTGGTCCTTTTCTTAGCACTCAGATTGCAAGATGTGTAAGCCCGCTTTGGGCTTTGCTACTCTACGAGCTTTCCTTTCCTTCCTTCCCTCCCTCCTTGGCCACCGACGGGATGGGAGTGGGAAGAGGTGGGCCTGTGGAGGTGCCTCTCCCGTCCTATCCCATGTTATGGCTGTGGTGACTGGACCAGGTGACATATGTAGGCACGGGGCACATGAACACTGAGTAGACAGAGTTCTCTTCATACACAGGCTGTCCAAGTGGCCCCAGTGGTAGCCACGGTCCCTGGTACAGGGAGAGCACCTCTCCGTAGCCAGAGTAGAGGTAAGATATGGACGAACAGATAGACGCTATGAGAACGTCTGAGTTCCTGGTCCTTCGTTGCCAAATTCTAGCTTGTCTTTCCTTTGCTTGTCTTTTCTAGCCAAATTCTATTTTTGGTCTAAGTAAACTTGAGTTGAGGGTTTTTTTTTTTTTTTTTTTTTTGGCACATGTAGCTGAAAAAATTCCAAATAAACACTCTATAAAGAGCCTTCCCTGGTCTCAACAGCTTCTCTTCCCTCCCTTGGCTGTCTGCTGGGAAACCACATATGCGGTCTAAATCCGCCAGTCACAACTTAAAAGCACGGGCAGCGTCTTTCCCCCAGGGAAGCTGGTTAACTGCAAGACAGGCTTCCCGGTCCCTGGAGGAGCTGCGTTTCTCTGGAACGTCTTTGAGTGCTGTTCTCAGCCAGTGAGCTGAGTCAGAGGCTAGGTAACAGCGCGAGTCTGCTGTTCTGTAGCCTGAAAGACACATTTGGACAAAAATATCCCACTTTTCCCCCCTGCAGCACAGGAGAACCCTCCAAATATCAAGCCAAATGTTTCTGAGGAACGTTTTGTGGGGATAAACTGATTGGGTGCTAAGACACCTCCATCTTGGGCTCCCATATTCTCTGATTTATTTTGGCATCAGAACGGCTGTAGTGCCACCATCCAGCCACATGTTAATTTTTTTTGTCTATGCAAGGGTGTAAACTGCATATGGTTTATTTCAATTAGCTTAATTGTTTTTGGTATTTAATAGCTAATTGTCTTAATTAGCTTCCAAAGCACAACAATGCCGACAACGGTAATGACTGCATCTTTTCCATATGGTTACAGAAGACAGATGACTCAATTTCCCATCCTCAGGCTGTGTGAGTCCCAGGAGGACGGGGCACGTGTGAGAGGAGGAAGATGGAAGTCCTCAGGAGAGCTGACCTGGCCTTGAATGCAAAAACCTGAATATTAAAAATAAAAGAGGAGGTGATGGACGGGGAAATAAGACTGGAGAATGAAGGATTTATGGAGGACTTGAGTCATCTATTTTCTTAATGTCCATACCATGGAGTGATGCTGAATGAATAATAATATGAACAACAACGAATTTCACAGTGCCAGTAGGCAATACTGGCTCTGATATGAAGAGGCAAGGTTTGAAGACCAAACTGTAGGACACAGAGTGAGAAATGTCCCATGGTGCAATCTGTCTTAGGAATAGCTAGTACTAGTCACAACCTGGGTGACATTTTTCTGGCAAATCTGGATCCGAAGTAGTTCATAGCTAGAGCCTGGAATGTATTAAGAGCTTAATATATGTTTTAATCAGCACCTGTCAGGAAATCCTATGGGCTCAACCTTCAAAATATATCTAGAACTCTGGCACCCAGTAACACCATGCTGACTCACTATCAATCTTTGACCTGGCCATCTCTGCCAGCCTTCTAACTGGTCACCCTGGATCTATCCTCAACTCCAGAGTTTTGTTTTGTTTTGTTTTGTTTTGTTTTCGAGGTAGGGTCTCACTGTAGCCCAGGCTGACCTGGAATTCACTATGGAGTCTCAGGGTGGCCTCGAACTCATGGCAATCCTCCTACCTCTGCCTCCTAAGTGCTGGGATTCAGAGTTTTTTTTTTTTTTAATTTAAATTTTTTGTTTTTCAAGGTAGAGTCTCGTTCTAGCCCAAGCTGACCTAGAATTCACTATGTACTCTCAGGTTGGCCCTGAATTCACAGAGATCCTCCTACCTCTGCCTCCTGAGTGCTGGGATTGAAGGTGTGCGCCACCACACCGGGCTGCAGAGTTTATTGTTAACATAGCAACTATCTTTTCCCATTTACTGTGGCTGTAACAAAATTCTCGAGAAGAGGGTAATTTATGAAGAATGGGAGTTCGGTTGGCTCCTTGTTCTGGAGCTTGGAATCCCTAGATCAGAGCATCAGTGTTTGCTTGGCATCTGGTGAGGGACTTTGTGCCCCATCATGGCGTGGTGGGGGCACCGTGGAAGGGTCAGCGTGGGCTCTTTTCCTGCTCTTCAGCTACTGAGGGGGGGCTGGGGAGACGGCTCAGTGGATTAAGCACTCGAAGCCTAACACAGAACCTGAGTTGGGATCTTCAGACCCCAAGTGAAGAGCCAGAAGTTGAGGTGCGGTTTCTGTGATCCCAGCGTGCCTACAGGAACAAGAGGGGTGCGGAGGGGAGAGTGCCCCGCAAGCTAGCCAGCAGGGTTTTGATGACCAGTGAGAGATATGTTTTTAATCCCAGTACGCAGAAGGCAGAGGTAGGAGGATCGCTGTGAGCGCAAGGCCGGCCTGGGCTAGAGTGAAACCTTACCTCGAAAAAAACAAAAACCAAACCAAACCAAAACAACTATAAGTAAAAAAGAGGTGGGAAGCCAGGCGTGGTGGTGCACGCCTTTAATCCCAGCACTCGGGAGGCAGAGGTAGGAGGATTGCTGTGAGTTCGAGGCCACCCTGAGACTACATAGTGAGTTCCAGGTCAGCCTGGGCTAGGGTGAGACTCTACCTCGAAAAACAAACAAACAAACAAACAAACAAACAAACAAAAAATGAGGTGAAAGGTGCTTGAGAGATGGTTCTGCAGTTAAAGGTCCTTGCTTGCAAAGCCTGAAGGCTGGAGTTCAACTCCCCAGTACCCACACAAAGCTTAATGCATAAAGTGGCACATGCATCTTGAGTTTGTTTGCAGTGGCAAGAGACACCAGTGTGTCCATACCTCTCTCAAATAAATAAATAAAAATATTTAAAATGATGTGGGCTTTACATGGTGGCATATGCCTTTAATTCTAACTCTCAGGAGGCAGAGGTAAGAGGATTACTATGAGTTCAAGGCCAGCCTGATGAGACTACATAGTGAATTCCAGATTAGCCTGGGCTAGAGAAAGGCTCTACCTCGAAAAAAGAAAGAAAGAAAGGAAGGAAGAAAGAAAGAAAGAAAAAGAGGTGTAAGGCAAGGACTAACCCAAAAGTTGTCCTCTGACTTCCACATGTATGCCACACATGTGTATACCCACACTCAAACATATGAACACACACATACACATACACACACATACCCCAAATAGCTACTAATGCTATCTAAGGGTCCATGCTCACAATCTAATCACTAGTTTCCTAAGAACCCCATCTCCAAATGCCATCAGCATATAAATTTGGGGTTAAGTTTTGAACACATGAACTTCTGGAGGTCACATTGCAAGCATGACAGGAGACATTCTTCTAGCACACAGATCATGACCTCCTATCACTGTTCTGAGAACCCTCTGTCACTCACAGAGTCCATGCAGTGACCATGACCATGCCCGTCAAGGGCCTTCTCATCCACTTTCACCTTTCTGAGCTCGTCTCTCCCTGCTCCGTGGCACTCAAAGTGTGCCCGTGTTCACATGTTAGGGCTGCATTGCTTGTTTACCCCCACAAGCTGTCTGGGGGTATTTAAATTCAAGTAAAATTTTAAAAAATCATACTCTCTAATAGTCACGTTTGTGTTCTTGTGACAAAATACCTGACATAAAGAAGTTAAGGGAGGAAAGATGTATTTTGACTCATGGTTTTAGAGGTTTCAACCCACATAGTCTTTGGCTCCATTGATTCTAGGTCCATAGTGAGGCTGAGCTTCATGGTGGTGGGAGTGGTGAGGAGGCTGGTCCCCTCATGGTGGACAAGAATCAGAACGAAAGCATCCTGGGACAAGAGATATCCTCTAAGGACATGCCCCCGGTGACCTATTTTTTCCAGCTAGGTCTCACCTCTTAAAATTTCCAGAACTGGGCTGGAGGAATGGCTTAGCAGTTAAGCTATTTGTCTGCAAGGCCAAAGGACCCAGGTTCTATTTCTAGGGACCCACGTTAGCCAGATGCACAGGGTGGCGCATGTATCTGGAGTTCGTTTGCAGTGGCTGGAGGCACTGGCGCACCCATATTCTCTCTCCCCCCTCTTTCTCTCTGTCAAATAAATGAATAAAAATAAAACAAAATTTAAAAAAGTTTCCAGAATTACCAGCTGGGGATATGAGCCATTGGGAAGCATTTCAGATTGAAACCATAACTCATATCTTCTGTCTTCCTGGTACTGTGCTAGGCACTGGGAATACATAGGAGCACCAGACAGGCAATGTACCTATTGTCGTGGAGTTTTCTACGGTAGTGGGAAGAGCAAACTAATAAATGCCTGTTTGGAAAGTTCTCTCTCACTCTTTGTGTTTGTGTGATAGAGTGATGTTGAACCAGGCAGTGTGGCTCCCCTACAGCATGCTGCCTTGACGGTGCTCTGGGTCTCAGGAGCTGAGGAAACTCGCTGTCTTGCTCCTCACAGTCCCCTCAGCAGCCCTTGTGGAGGGAGGGTCCTCCCATCCAGGCAGGCTCCGACCCCCTCTGGTGTCTGTGGCCAGTGTGTCAGTGAGTAGCAGAGGGATCATGGATGTGCGTAGGCAGCTGTGAGTCGGTCCCAATCTGGCAGAGTTGGTTTGGATTTTGTGGGGTCTGAAGTTTATCAGAGACTTCTTTAAGAAAAGATAGAACAGTATCCTCTTTTTCTTTGCAGATATTCTGAGAGCAGTGACCATATGAATCACATGTCCCCTGTTTCCCCAGCCTCTCCTCAGGGCTTAGATCAGGCCTCATTAGCTTCTTTCAGAAAACTTGCCTCTGGGCTGGGGAGATGGCTCATCTGGTAAGAGTGCTTGCTGTGCAAGCATGTGGGCCCAAGAGGGCCTGATCCGCCCTGCACTGATTCCCCAGCACCCAGGTTAAAGGCTGGGTGTGGCTATGTACCCTCGTCCTGTGGGGACAGAGGCAGGAAAATTGCTGGGCATTGCTGGCCAGCCAATCCGACTGAGCCAGAGCCAGCTCCAGGTCAGTGAGAGACTCCATTTCAAGAAAGCACGTGGACGGGTGATGTAGAAAGGACAGCTGATGTTCTCCGCTGCCCTCTGCCTGCATGCACATAGGGTGCACATATCTGCACACACATGTGTACACCACACACACACACACACACACACACGGTTTCTCTCTCTCTCTCACCAATACTATACACAAACACATACAAAAATTTGAAAAAAGAAAGAAAACATGCCTTGGACTCTGAGCCTGGCTTTTCTGGCTGTCCCAAAGAGCAGTCTACCAGCCCAGTATCCTTTCCTTGCTCAAAGCAAATGAGCAGTGCATGTGCATGCTCTTGGAATCTCATTTGCCTTCCTCACTGAGGCCTGGGGTGGCCCATCAATCATCCTAGCATGCAAAAGGGAAGAACTGTCCATATTACTTCATCAAGGAAAAAAATGATTTATTAAAGGCAAACCTTACCAGTCAAGTTTCAGATCTGCTTGGAAGCTAATACTTAAGGGAGGGGGGGAAAAAAGGAGCCCATTATGATAAGGTAGCTAGTCAGAAAATGGCCAGACTATTGTCCCAAAGACCATTTCAAGGAATTTGCATAACTGGAAGAGTTTTTATGGGGAGAACAGACAAGAAGGCTACATGCTGAGGCTCCATAGTGATCTGTCACTTGAGGTATTTTCCTTGTCATTCGCTAGGGCATCTTTACAATAATAACTCATCTAGTCCCCAGGGCCAATTGCTATTATTCCTCAGAAAAATGCTTTGTTTTCCTGCAAGTTAAACATTATCCCAAGGATTAGCAAATCCTTGGCCCACACTTTGATGTTATCTCTAAGTCATCAAGATGTTCTGGAGAACTGAATACAGGTTACTGATTAGGAGGTTCTGAGACCAGTGCTTTTCTTATTTACTTTTTTCCACAATACACAATAGCTGACTCCAACAATTCGGACTGTTGTCTTTCTTTTCAAGGTTTTTTTTTTTTTTTTTTTTTTTTTTTTAGAATGCTGGCCAAGATGGAGGGGCAAGGGATAACTTTACAAGGAGCCACTTGTGAAGTGATCTAGACCAGGGTGGAAGAAGGCAAAATGCAGCATGACTGTGCTACAGCAGGAGGTGGAGGTCTCCTTAGCCTTTGAATCCAACCTTGGCATCTTGCTACTGTAAAACTGAATGTGTGAACTGCTTGTCAGAAAAGCTGCTGGCATTGCCTGGTGGGGATGTGAGGGGTAAGCAGCCATGGGCAGCAGCAGACAGCTCTAGCTCTGCCCCCTGGGCCCTCTGCGTACATCTCGTAAGCACAGGCTACTGGCGGGGGTGGGGTGGGGTGGGTGGGGTCGGGGGGGTGGTGGCCTGGCTTCAGCCTCAGCAGATGGGGAAGTTGAAGATGAGTATCGAGGAGCAAGGTTTCCCTGACCCCCACTTAGGCCAGCTGGGTTGCATCAGAAACTGTTTCTGGTTTGTTCTCACTGAGGGGCATGACCACAGTGGCTCTAGGAACAGTTCTGGAGAGCTTTGGCCAGATTGCTTCGACAATCAGGAACCAGTGATCAAAAGCATGCCTTTTCTTTTTTCTTTTAATGTTTTATTTTTTTCTTTATTTAATTTGAGAGAGAGAGAGAATGAGCGCACCAGGGCCTCTAGCTATTACAAATGAACTCCAGATGTATGTGCCACCATGTGCATCTGGCTTACATGGATCATGGGGAATCAAACCTGGGTCCTTAGAACCCGGGTTCTTAGACTTCGCAGGCAAGTGGCTTAACCAGTAAGCCATCTTTCCAGCTCCTTCTATTTTCTTTCTTTAAAAAAATATTTTAGGGCTGGAGAGATGGCTTAGTGGTTAAGATGCTTCCCTGTGAAGTCTAAGGACTCGTGTTCTACTCTCCAGGTCCCACGTAGACCAGATGCAGTGACACAAGCATGCAAGGTCACGCATAGGCACAAGGGGGTGCACGTGTCTGGAGTTCGATGGCCCTGGTGTGCCAATTCTCTCTCCCCCTCTCTCTCTCTATCTCACATAAAAAATAAAGCCTGGTCTGTTAGGCTTACCTCAATTTTTTTTTTTTAAATTTATTTGACAAAGACATAGAGACACAGAGAAGGAGACAGACACTAAAAGAGGGTATGAGCATGCCAGGACCTCCTGTAACTGCAAACAAAACTTCAGACACATGTACCACCGTGTGTGTCTGGCTTTATGTGGGTACTGGGAAATCAACCCTGGGCCATTAGGTCTTGCAAGCAAGCCTTTAACCACCAAGCCATCTCCTCAGTCCCAAGAACATGCGTTTCTGTCACAGCTCACCCAAGTCTGAGGACAGCATGCACTGCTGCGTGTGTGCTGCGCATGTCAGCTCACTGCGTAGACCTCCACATGGCCGTACTCCTCCGGGCTCCTCCTGCGGCTGACAAAGGCATGGAGAGCACTCACTTGATATTCAGATATTCGTGCTTTTCATTTACCTTCTCCTTCTCAGAGGAAATTGACTGTAAACGGCAACTTCACAGACAGTCCTGAACTGCAAATTAGAGCTAAGCTAGCAGTCCTGGGATTTACAATCATAACCTCTTAGAATTGAACTATTAGCTAATCCAAATAGGAGTATATTAAGCCTCTGGCCCTGGCTTGAGCAATTACTGAAGTCTCCCCTTTAGTCGATAATTTTAAAATGCTCATAATGGCTGCTACCTCCTCAATCAAACCTTCAGGTTTATATCTTCTTTGCCCCCCACCCCCCACCACTCTGTTCCTCACCCTCTATTGTCTTGAGGAATTATAAGGGAATGGGTAGAATGTCTTTTTTCTTTCCTCTAAGAATTGTGTTATGTAAGGCTCGAAGCCTGAAGATGGTAAAGCAAAATTAAATGTTCAAGTTTCTTTTTATTTGTGCATGTATGTGTGCCTGTGCATGTATGTGAGTGTGCATGTATGTGAGTGTGCATGTATGTGAGTGTGCATGTATGTGAGTGTGCATGTATGTGAGTGTGCATGTATGTGAGTGTGCATGTATGTGAGTGTGCATGTATGTGAGTGTGCATGTATGTGAGTGTGCATGTATGTGAGTGTGCATGTATGTGAGTGTGCATGTATGTGAGTGTGCATGTATGTGAGTGTGCATGTATGTGAGTGTGCATGTATGTGAGTGTGCATGTATGTGAGTGTGCATGTATGTGAGTGTGCATGTATGTGAGTGTGCATGTATGTGAGTGTGCATGTATGTGAGTGTGCATGTATGTGAGTGTGCATGTATGTGAGTGTGCATGTATGTGAGTGTGCATGTATGTGAGTGTGCATGTATGTGAGTGTGCATGTATGTGAGTGTGCATGTATGTGAGTGTGCATGTATGTGAGTGTGCATGTATGTGAGTGTGCATGTATGTGAGTGTGCATGTATGTGAGTGTGCATGTATGTGAGTGTGCATGTATGTGAGTGTGCATGTATGTGAGTGTGCATGTATGTGAGTGTGCATGTATGTGAGTGTGCATGTATGTGAGTGTGCATGTATGTGAGTGTGCATGTATGTGAGTGTGCATGTATGTGAGTGTGCATGTATGTGAGTGTGCATGTATGTGAGTGTGCATGTATGTGAGTGTGCATGTATGTGAGTGTGCATGTATGTGAGTGTGCATGTATGTGAGTGTGCATGTATGTGAGTGTGCATGTATGTGAGTGTGCATGTATGTGAGTGTGCATGTATGTGAGTGTGCATGTATGTGAGTGTGCATGTATGTGAGTGTGCATGTATGTGAGTGTGCATGTATGTGAGTGTGCATGTATGTGAGTGTGCATGTATGTGAGTGTGCATGTATGTGAGTGTGCATGTATGTGAGTGTGCATGTATGTGAGTGTGCATGTATGTGAGTGTGCATGTATGTGAGTGTGCATGTATGTGAGTGTGCATGTATGTGAGTGTGCATGTATGTGAGTGTGCATGTATGTGAGTGTGCATGTATGTGAGTGTGCATGTATGTGAGTGTGCATGTATGTGAGTGTGCATGTATGTGAGTGTGCATGTATGTGAGTGTGCATGTATGTGAGTGTGCATGTATGTGAGTGTGCATGTATGTGAGTGTGCATGTATGTGAGTGTGCATGTATGTGAGTGTGCATGTATGTGAGTGTGCATGTATGTGAGTGTGCATGTATGTGAGTGTGCATGTATGTGAGTGTGCATGTATGTGAGTGTGCATGTATGTGAGTGTGCATGTATGTGAGTGTGCATGTATGTGAGTGTGCATGTATGTGAGTGTGCATGTATGTGAGTGTGCATGTATGTGAGTGTGCATGTATGTGAGTGTGCATGTATGTGAGTGTGCATGTATGTGAGTGTGCATGTATGTGAGTGTGCATGTATGTGAGTGTGCATGTATGTGAGTGTGCATGTATGTGAGTGTGCATGTATGTGAGTGTGCATGTATGTGAGTGTGCATGTATGTGAGTGTGCATGTATGTGAGTGTGCATGTATGTGAGTGTGCATGTATGTGAGTGTGCATGTATGTGAGTGTGCATGTATGTGAGTGTGCATGTATGTGAGTGTGCATGTATGTGAGTGTGCATGTATGTGAGTGTGCATGTATGTGAGTGTGCATGTATGTGAGTGTGCATGTATGTGAGTGTGCATGTATGTGAGTGTGCATGTATGTGAGTGTGCATGTATGTGAGTGTGCATGTATGTGAGTGTGCATGTATGTGAGTGTGCATGTATGTGAGTGTGCATGTATGTGAGTGTGCATGTATGTGAGTGTGCATGTATGTGAGTGTGCATGTATGTGAGTGTGCATGTATGTGAGTGTGCATGTATGTGAGTGTGCATGTATGTGAGTGTGCATGTATGTGAGTGTGCATGTATGTGAGTGTGCATGTATGTGAGTGTGCATGTATGTGAGTGTGCATGTATGTGAGTGTGCATGTATGTGAGTGTGCATGTATGTGAGTGTGCATGTATGTGACTGTTGACCAGTGAGCCCCGGGGATCTCCTGCCTCCAGTTCCCAGTGCTGGGGTTACAGGTGCACGTAGCCATGCCCGGTGCTTTTACGTGGGGACAGGGTATTGAACACAGGTCCCTTGCCCCTCAAGTTTCTTGAAATATGTTCCTATCCTTTTAAGAAGGATCACATTATTTGATCAAGACTAACAAGCAGAATTCACCTACAAACTGACAGGACAGGTGAGTTGTAAAAGAAGTACCTGAAAGTTACATGCTGATAAGGCAGATTGACCCTGACAGCGGGGGTTTGTTTTTGTCAAGATCATCTAATGAGTACTAGTTCTGCCTCTACTTCTTTATTTAGAAATGGGTTCTTATGTTTCCCAGGCAGGCCTTGAATTCCTTAGCTCAAGTGATCCACCTATCTCAGCCTAAATGCTGAGACTATACAAGCTCACCTGCCGTTTTTATTCTATTTATTTTTTATTTTTTTAAAAAAATAAAATTTATTTATTAGAGACAGAGAGAGGGAGGAGAGAGGAGAGAGAGAGAGAGAGAGAGAGAGAGAGGGAGAGGGAGAGAATGGGTGTGCCAGGGCCTCTAGCCACTGTAAACAACCTCCAGATGCATGCAGCACCTCATACATTTGGCTTATGTGGGACCTGGAGAATCAAACCTGGGTCCTTAGGCTTCGCAGGCAAGTGTCTTAACCGTTAAGCCATCTCTCCAGCTCTCGCCTGCCTGTTTTTAGTCCTGCCTCTAGCTGTGAACTTGGCTGGGCCAATCTCCCTTCTGTTTAGGTTGCTCTTGACCAGAGATCACTGACAATGGGGGTTTAGGTGGTGGGGAGCAGAACATCAAGTAACATTGAGGAAGGCATTCTGAAAGCAAAAATGTAACTGTGCAGTCTTTCATTATATTTATTTTTACTGTTTATTTATTGATTTTTCAAGGTAGGGTATCACTCTAGCCCAGGCTGACCTGGATCTTACTCTGTAGTTCCAAGCTGGCCTCAAACTCATTGTGATCCTCCTACCTGTGCTGCCCAAGTGCTGGGATTAAAGGCATGTGCTACTGTGCCTGGCTTACATTTATTTTTTGTACCTCACATTTATAAGTCAGAGAAACTGGTTTTCACTTTATGACATTGACAGGTAATCTTTTTCTTATAAAACAATGTTAAATAAACTATGAGATGAGTTATGCCAAAATATTAATACAATGGTGGCTATAAATGGAAAGAGAATGCAGACAAAGATTCTGGAGATGGACACAAACAGCAGAAGCCAGGGAAGCAGTAGATGAGCCTGAAGGAATGCCTGGCATGAACTTCCCTAGGTTGAGGAGGCAGAGGGCATTTTACTTGTGGGTGAGGATGCTGTAGGGGGAAATACCCCCAGCTTTCCACTTGACTCCTTTCCCACTTTTCCATTTCTGTATGGCCATGCTGATGAGTCACTGGTTTAGTCTGGTGACTGTCCTATCCCTGACCATATTTCCCTACCCTCTATGGTCATGCAACCTGGGGAGTGGAGTTTCTCTAGGAATAGGCAAATTCTATTAACTGGTGCAGGGTATTTTTTTGGGGGGGGGATCACATGACAGTAGAAAATGGGACTGTGGGCATCTGGTCATTGTCACCAGGTGTGAACAAGCGACACATTTTGGTTAAGCCTAAACCATGTTGGAGACAGCTCCACATTGCTTGGATGAACATCCAAACCAGGCACAGTTTAGAGGAGGAAGGGGTTTACTTCAGGCTTATAGATCCAGGGAAAAGTTCCATGCAAGCACAGAGAAACCATCACCAGCCAGCATACACCAAAAGCAACAAGCAGAAAACTAGAAGAAGGCAGCAGGGTCCTAGGCAGAGCTCAGACACTGCTCTGCATACCATTTTTTGGCTGGAATTCAGATCTGCCTCCAACACACCTGGATCCCAGGATCTGCCCCCAGTGACACCTCCTGTAGCCAGATGGCTGGAGATAAGCTTTAATAAAACATCTGAGTCTATGGGGGACATACATTCAAACTACCACCCATGGTCTCTCTCTTCTCAGGCACCAATCTTTTCATTGTCCTCAATGAGAAGGACAGCAGATCTGCTCAGCCTCCAGAGGTCACTAGCTGTGTTCACTGAGGGAGGGGACAGCAAAAATTGGACAAGGGCAGCACTGTCTAGGAGCCTGTGCTTTTAGATACAGATAAATAGCTTTTAAAAGATGGAAATGTAAATCAGCTTCTCATTGCTGGGACAAACATCCAACCAGAAGCAACTAATGGTTGGAAAGAGTTTACTTCAGGCTCACTAATACAGGGGAACACCAGGAATGGTTGAAGAAGCTGGCTCCCATTCATAGATCCAATCAGAGAGAGACCACCAACAGCCAGGACCACAAAACCACCAGGGCTCCAATTGCGCTTTACACACCTTAGGGCTGGTCTCCAAGATCTGTCCCAGTGACACACCCTCTGTAGCAGAGATCTGCCTGCCAGGGGCTAAATTTTAATAAAACATCTGAGTTTATGGGGCCATACATTCAAGCTGCCACATTCTGCTCCTGACTCCCATATACTCAGGACCGTCTCACAATGCAAATTTCATTCAGTCCAACATCAAAGGTCCAAATAATCTTTACCAACTTTAAGATTGTTCCAAAGTCCAAAGTCTCATCTGAGAGTTAAGACTGTCTCATAACTGAAAGTCCTGTAAAACTTAAACAAGTTACATACTGCCAACACATAATGGCATAGAGTGAACATTTCCATTGCAATAAGGCATAACAAGCAGAGACTAGACCAATACAAAATTAATAACCATAAGATAAACATCAAACATCTGAAGTTCAAGTCCAACATCTATAACTACTGATGAGTCCCTGGATTTTCTAATTCCACCCCTCTAGCTGGGGTGAGTAGCCTGGGGAAAACTTTTATCCCAAACCAACAGCACTCCATGGTAGTTGTTGTACAATTCTGATATATCCAAAACACCTTCAGTTACTATACTGCAAACAATGGTCTGTCTTCACAGCTTCCTACAGTGGCCTTGAAAACAGGTGATTCCAACAATCCTGTTTCACATGCCACAACTCAGCAGTGGCTTCTGGAACTGTGTATACTTTATGACCTTCTTTCCGGCATTTTTCATGTTTCCAAAACCAATATCAGGTGAGTAGTGGCACAGCCAATTTGTAAACCCAGGGGTGAAATAAATCTTGACCATGAATAGCAGCTTACACTTTTAGAATTCCTTCCTTGTAAAAAAAAAAAAAAAAAAAAAAGAAACAACCCCCCCAAAACCCAAAACCAAAACCCAAAACCAAAAAACTTACATTCCTACTCATTAAGCCTTTCCTGGGTGGATTTTACCCTCAGGCATGTCTTCTATTGTCCCAATGCAAAGCAGTTGGCCCACAGTTAATGGTGGTAATCTGTTTAACAATTGCAAAAGCTTCAGTAACCTAAAACCAGTCTCTGTAACTGTAAACTTGTTTGATTTTTTTTTCCTGTGATAAACAGCACATTTTTCATTTCTTTCTGTTTTACATTTTCCACCAAGTACATCAGCCAATTATAAAATTAACCTTCATCAAACTCTGTTGACATGGGCAGAACTCACCAGCCTTTATGCCAGTAGCCCAGGTTCAATTAAGTTTTCACTTGTTTCTCTTTCCCTTTTGAATGTCTGGTAGTGGCGCCTTCATAGTCTACAATTATCTCCATATTCAGCATTTTCAAGCTCTCACAAGAATAGCTCATAAAATTTGGTTTGCCCCACTGTGAGGCTTCTCCAATCCCAAGTAGCAAGCCCTTCCACATTCTTCCAGCACTCAAGTTCCAAAAGACCAAAACCCACATGATCAGATTCATTGTAGCAATGACCACACTTCTCTGGTACCAAATTACTGTTGCAGGTAGCATCATGTTGCTGGGCAAACATCCAACCAGAAGCAGCTTATGGGAGGAGAGGGGTTTATTTCAAGCTTACAGATTCCAGGGGAACAGCATCAATGGGGGAAGAAGCTGGCTCCTCTTCATAGATCCAAGCAGACAAACACCACTGACAGCCAGCACCACAAAACTGCCAGAGCTCCAACTGCTCTTAACACACCCTAGGGCTGGACTCCGAGATCTGGCCCCAGTGACATGCCCCTGCTGTAGCAGTGATCTGACTGTTAGGGACTAAATTTTAATAAGACACCTGAGTCTATGGGGCCAAATATTCAAACTATCACATTTAAACTAGCACATGGTTATTACAGAGAGGCAGATTAGGCTTTTAGTGAAACCCCCAAATCTGAAACTTTTCATAACTACATACATTTGACCTCCAGTATCCTCCCTTTGAGGTTTCCTGGGTGCTTCTCCTGACACTGTATCCTCCCCTTGGGGCTGCCTGAGTACTCCTTATAACAGTTGGTCAGCTCTGGTCTAGTCCTATCTGAGTGACAGCTCTCTCTGTGAGAATGTCCTGCTGGTTCTGGGAACTAGGTCATCATTGACTTATTTCCTTCAGAGTCTCTATTTGTACCCCTGGTATCTCTTCTGGGTTGGGTACCTTCAGGGGCCAGCATTCAATTTCCCTTCTCTTTCACTTCTGTACCCAAACAGTTGCTCATTCTGCAGATGTTTTCTGTGGGATTACTATGAGCTCAGTGTCTTTCTGTTTCTTCTTTGTGCCTGTAATGCCTTTTTTCTTCAGTCATTTCTTCAGTCCATAAATAGCCAGTGGTTAATATGCGCAGGCATGTGACCTTGTTACCTCCTGTCTGAATCCTTGATATGGAATTCCCACAGGGTCAAGCACAGTATCAAGCACATATTGGGTGTGCAGGAAGTATTTACTCATTTGATCTATGTGTGTTCTCTCTTCTGCTGGAATGGTTTTAATGGCTCCATGGGGAGAGAAAAATTGCTTTTGAGACTCTGGTCCAATGTGAATTCTTCAAATTGGCATCTTCCTGGGGTTCAGCCTTGAGGAGTCACTCGGTCTTCCTAAGGAATCCTAAACTGTGAGGACGAGAGCAATGCTGCAGAGTTGGGGAGTTGGCTTCACTGAGCATCCAGATAAATGAAGGTCCAATAAATGAAGAAATGAGTATGCAAACAACTGAGGGGTAGAGCTGCTGGTCACTTGTGGGATGTTGCATCTCAAGTCCTTGATTTTTAACTTACTCTATGTTGCAGTCAGGTTTGCATTTCTGCTAGAAATCTCCCACACAAGAGAAGCTTGTGGGAAAAAAGAGGTTTATTTTGGCTTGCAGGCTTGAGGGGGAAGCTCCATGATGGCAGGTGAAAATGATGGCATGAGCAGAGGGTGGACATCACCTCCTGGCCAACATCAGGTAGACAACAGGAACAGGAGAGTGTGCCAAACACTGGCAAGGGGACACTGGCTATAACACCCATAAGCCCACCCCCAACAATATACTGCCTCCAGCAGGCGTTAATTCCCAAATTTCCATCAGCTGGAATCCTTGCATTCAGAACACCTAGGTTTATGGGGGACACCTGAATCAAACCACCACACTCTACCTCTTCATGGTTTTTCTTTAATCACTTGGCATTTGTGAGAACCTTTTTCTTTTAGGGAATCAACTCTTGTATGGAGAAATACCTTGTTGGTGGGAGTGGGATACCTTATTATTTATGGAAAATAATGCTGTAGGTACACATTTAAATGAAGAAAAAAAATCTCTTAACTTTCTTTGACAGTTTTCAACAGAATCCCCATGTGCTAAATATTCTCCCCTGAATAACATGCCATAGTGTTTATAGAAAGATTTCTTATTCAACAATAAAATGGTTGTGCTATTTTGATTACATCCTTAGTCCTTGGTAATTGTCTCATTTTCTTTTTGTAAAAGGAATGTAGATCCCTAATACAATTGTACCCCGACACCAATTCAGTTCATAATGAAGAATTCTGCCAATAGAATTCAGTGAGTCGTGAATAGCTTCTTTGCCCACATTTGGTTTCCTCGAATCATCTGGGATTCAGAGGTAGCACAGATGTTCCCAGCTGCTAGAAAATGAAGCTTGAAGTTCATGCCGATAAGGAGAAAAAGATCTCATTCTCTTTCCGAGAATTATTTGATCTAAATCAATTTCAACTTGAGAAAATGGGGTCAACTTTCTGTACCCCACAAGAACCACGCTGGTGATTAAAAAGTAAATCTTGAAGAATTAAATTATGTTGCTGTTTAGCTTTCATATACATATGTGGGAGGGAAAAAAAAAAAAAACGCAGAGCATCAAAGGCTGTCAGAATAACTCAAATTAGTGATGGTGCCCGAGCATTGCTGAAGAAGGGTTTTCCAGGCAGCCAGCTTCGCTCCGGGCAATAGCTGCACACTTCAATTGCCAGCCTAGAGAAAGGAAGAGGTTTTTCTGATGAATAATTTCACAACTTTCAACCACACATATACTGCTTGAATATAAAATTATTTAAAATGAGTACTTCAAAAAAGATCCACTTGGTAAATGAGTAAAGAGCTCTAAATAACTGCCTGCTAGGACAAAGAGATTTGGATTAAAGTGCAAGACAGAGATGGGGGGAGGGCTGGACTCCTCTATTGTGCTACCAGTCCAGGATGCATACTTCAGGGCCTGTTACCCCTCTGTGGTAGTTTGAATAGACAGCCCCAACATATTCAGTGTTATATTAGTTTGTAGCCATCTGCAGCCACCTGGCTGGAGGCGGTGTCACGGGTGGATCTTAAGGTGTGGTGGTGGGTTTGAGATTTCAATCTAAAGATATGGAAAGTGTGCCTAGCTGGAGTTCCTGAAGTGTGCTGTGCTGTGTGGCTTTTGGCTTGTACTTCTCTCTCTCTCTGCTTGGTCCTGTGAAGGCAGGCCAGCTTCTTCTACCATTATGGAACTTCCCCTGGATCTGTAATTTTCAATAAATCCCTTCCTCCATAACTGTGCCTGGTCTGGAAGTTTATATTAGCGAACGTGAAGCTGTCTGCCACACCCTCAAATGCAAGTTGAGATCTCAGTCCATTTCCCTGCTGAAACAAAATGTCTTAGACTGAGTAATTAATAAACCACAAAAAATTACTTCTCATAGTTCTGGAGGCTCAGAGTTGTGAGATCAATGGGAAGAATAAACAGAAACCTTTTACTTCTCTCTTCAAAAATTATAGACATTTAGCTGGGCGTGGTGGCACATGCCTTTAATCCTAGCACTCAGGAGACAGAGGTAGGAGGGTTGCCATGAGTTCGAGGCCACCCTGAGACAACATAGTTAATTCCACGTCAGCCTGGACCAGAGTGAGACCCTACCACAGAAACAACAACAACAACAACAAAATTATAGACATTTATTGAGTGTGATAGCTGAATACATGTATACGATGTGTAATAATCAAGTCTTGGTCACTAGCATCGCCATCACCTCAAGCTTAATATATTTTTGTGTGTTGAGAACATTTAAAATCCATTCTTCTGACTTTTTAAAAATATGTATGTATGTATGAGTATGTATGCATGTGTATGTATCTATATTTGAGCTATTCTTCCTCTTGAACTAGAGAATGCTAGGTCTTATTCCTCCTAACTTATTTTGGTTCCTGTTATCACACCTCTTCCCATCCCCTCCCTCTTTTCCAGGCTCTGATAACCAGTATTCTACTCTCTAATTCTAACATTTTTTTTTTTTTTTTTTTGGTTTTTCGAGGTAGGGTCTCACTCTAGCCCAGGCTGACCTGGAATTCACTATGGAGTCTCAGGGTGGCCTTGAACTCACGGCGATCCTCCTACCTCTGCCTCCCGAGTGCTGGGATTAAAGGCGTGAGCCACCACACCCTGGCTTAATGCTAACATTTTTTGTTTGCTTGTTATGGGGCAGAGTCTCCTTCTAGCCCAGGTTGACCTGGAAGTCACTCAGTAGCCCAGGCTGGTCTTAAATTCCTTCTACTTCCTACTTCAACCTCCTGGGTGCTGGGATTGAAGGTGTGTCCCACCACATTTGGTCCATTCACCCTCCTCCTTCAAAAAAATAGTGACTAGTCCCATTCATGAGGACTCTGCCCTCACATCTTTTTTTAAAATTGATTTTATTGTTATTTTTTATGAAAGAGAGGGAGATAAAAGAGAGAGAATTGGTGTGCCAGGGCCTCTAGCGACTGCCATCGAACTCCAGACATGTGTGCTACCTTGTGTGCATGTGTGATCTTGCGTTCTTGCATCACCTTGTGTACCTGGCTTACATGGGATCTGGAGAGTCGAACGTGAGTCCTTGGGCTTCACAGGCAAGCACCTTAACTGCTAAGCCATCTCTTCAGCCCTGCCCTCACATCTTAACTGCCTTTAAAGAGGTCCCAACGTCAAGACTGGGGAGATGGTTCAGCAAGTTCGAGCGCCTGCTGGACAAGCAGGAAGACTTGAGTTCAGCCTTCAGAACGCAGATGGAGCTGCGCATGCCTATAACCCCAGCACTGAGGGGGACCGAGACAGCACCGCTGAGGCTCCCTGGTCAGCTACTCTAGGTAAGAAACAGGGAGCTCCAGGTTCAGTGAGAGACCGTTTCAGAGGATAAGCTGGAAGAGCAGTGGAGGAGGACACCTGACGTCTTTCTCTGGCCTCCACAAGTGTGCACATGGGGTGTGTGCGTCTGTACCACCCCCTGTATATACACCACACCAAAAAAAAAAAAAAAAAAAAAAAAAGAGAGAGAGAGAGACAGAGAGACAGGCGCCCTTCTTAATTGCATCACTGGTTAAGTTTCAACATATGAAAGGGTGAGAGAACACATGACCTCAAGAGTCTGTGGTTAATCACATTCATCTCTTCTTATTCTCCACATGAAAACACCGAGGCCAGAACAGGTGTCCCCAGACTCCTCTCCGTACCAGATTCAAGGTCTAGTCTAGACACATCCCAAGTGAATGCAACAGGGTGAAAAATTAGTGATTGATGAACTGGTTTGGCCTGGGAGATTCATGAAAGACAATGATTTATGAGCTGAGCTTCCTAGATACCTCTGCATTTTAAAGGTTTCAAAACCTTCCACCCAAAGAAGTGAGGGGAACAGAGGCTTCCAGGCAACTTGGGTCAGTATGGGAGATAACATCAAACAAGCAGATATGTTAGTTGTCCACTGATTGCTGTGAAGAAAAAAAAAAATGCTTTGAATTCTTGTCTTCTGTCTTTAAAATGACTTGATATTTATGCAGTGTGTGTGGTTTAAAGCCTTAATATCATCTCTTTGAAGGCATTTGTCACCCTATCAGCCATGTAGACCTGGGTAATTGGTTTGTTACTACTACTAACATTATTACTATCATTATTATTTAATTATTGACGGTTTCATATATGTATGTTAGATCTTTATGTTATCTTTGCATGGGCTAAGCCCAGGGACACTGAAGACTATGAACCTTGGGTGAAGCTTCTTGAAGACAACTTCTCCAGAGATTTCCTGATAAACATAAACAACTTCTGATCTGATCTGATGCAAACTCATGATTTGTCTTACGCTGTGGCTACCCATTGCTTTGACTGCCTGAATCTAAATAAGAGCTATGAGTATAGTCAGTGGGAGAAGCCCTCCAACACATCTCCCTGACCCTCCATTAAATCATATTTTGCCTATTGTGTGCTTGTTTCGCTTTTATCCAAACACCGCTGGATGGTATATATACTTTTTTTTTTTTTTTCCAAGGTAGGGTCTCACTCTAGCTCAGGATGACCTGGAATTCATTATGTAGTCTCAGGGTGGCCTCAAACTCACGGCGATCCTCCTACCTCTGAGTGCTGGGATTAAAGGCATACGCCACCACACCCGGCTGCTGTATATACTTTTTAAAAAAGTATTTTTATTTAATTATTTGAGACAGAGAGAAAGAATGGGTTGCACCAGGGCTTCTAGCTGCTGCAGATGAACTCTAGACCTGTGTGCCACCTTGTGCATCTGGCTTACGTGGGTCCTGGGGAATCAAACCTGGGTTCTTTGGCTTTGCAGGCAGGAGCCTTAACCATAAAGCCATCTCTCCAGCACATTATACACTTTTGATAATAATCACTCCCATTACCTTCTTTTGTCCTCCTAACACTCTCTGGGTACCTCTTCTGTACTCGTCCCCAGTCTACTTTAGTGTATTTTTGTGTGTGTGTGTGTGAGACCCACTGAGCTTAATTAAGGGTGCTTGTATGAATATGGGTGGGGGTTATTTATTAGGGCATGGAAATTTTACCAGTGGCTACACCACTGAAGAATATCTTTCTGCTCTCCCACTTCCACAATAGAATGTTGACAGTCCAGTCTTGTGCAGGTCACCACAACTACTGTGAACTCCTCAGTGCAACAGCCGTGTTCCATCCAGAAGACAGGGTTCCTCAGCACGCTCCACCATCCTCCAGCTCTTACATTCCTTCTGCCTTCTCTTCCTCCATCTTCCCTGAACCTTGGAGGGGGTTTATCGATGTCCTATACCATTATTATTATTTGACCTGGTGTTGTGTGAACTTGTCCTGGAGGGTCTTGGGTAAATGCCTACTCCCTCCCCCGACAGGCATACCACTGACAGACCAGAGCACTACTCCAACAAAGTGAAGCTTGGTGAACCAATGAGTTTATGGGAGCATAGTGAGGGGTTGCTTACAGGAGCATGCCTGACCTTAGCATGGATGATGACCTCCCCAGTGTTGCACAGTTGGAGTCCTTACATGCTAAATAGTCATCACCTCGTGAGAACATGAGACCATGTGCAGTGGGAAGAGTCAGAGACAGCTGGCAGAGAGGCCCAGGAGGGAATGCCCAAGATCTCAAGTGACAGTCTGATGGCCCTCCCACACCATCTTTTAAAATTGTTTTTTATCTTATTTTCTTGTAGAGAGAGAGAGAGAGAGAGAGAGAGAGAGAGAGAGAATATTGGTGTGCCAGGACCTCCAGTCACTGCAATCGAACTCCAGATGTGTGTGCCACCTTGTGCACATGTGCCACCTTGTGTGCTTGCATCACCTTGCACATCTGGCTTACATGGGATCTGGAGAGTTGAACATGGGTCCTTAGATTTCACAGGCAAGTGCCTTAACCGCTAAGCCATCTCTCCAGCCTCTACATCCTCTTCTCATGAGGGTGGTCACAGCTGTCCTGTGAAGATGACAATGACTGTCATGCTCAGAGGACAGCACTTACCGATACCTGGGTGATGGGTCTATCCACACTGAGCCTGTGGAGATGAGGTACATGGGTGTCTGCTGTGGGGTTCTTCTCTTCTATGATGCTCATCAAAGTGGACGTCTGTGTGGACTGCACTAGGAACCTATGTGAATCTCATTCTCCTTCTACTAGCAGCAATGCCTGTGCTGTCCAGAGTCCATTTTTGCTGGCTTGCTCAGTCCCCAGGACTTAAAAAAAAGTTTTATTTCTATTTATTTATTTGAGAGAGAGAGAGAGAGGGAGAAAGAGAGAGAGAGAGAGAGAGAGAGAGAGAGAGAGAGAGAGAGAGGGCATGTCAGGCATTTAGCCACTGCAAATGAACTCCAGATGCATGCGTCCTCCCATGCAAGCTTTGTAGGCAAGCGCCTTAAATGCTAAGCCATCTCCTCAGCGTCCCCCTGCCCAAGATGTTTTTAAATCTTGGGGACCTGGAAAGTGACATCCTCGTGGAGGAGGAGAGGCTCAGAGATGGACGGGGATGTTTCTTGCCAGACTTTCTGCACTGCATGCTGATCACCAACGCGACGAGGTTTGCAAAAGTGAGTTTATTCACGTGTAAAGAAAGGAGCGCAAGTCTTCAACTGCCTCTCCACAGAGTTTAGGGATATTTATGAAATCAAGAAGCAGGGTGGGGCTGGAGAGAGGGCTTAGCAGTGAAAGCTCTTGCCTGCGAAGCTTAAGGATCCAGGTTTGATCCCCCAGTACCCGTGTAAGCCAGATGCACAAGGTGGCACATGCATCTGGAGTTTGATTACAGTGACTGGAGGCTTGCCAATTTTCTCTTTCTCTTGTGCTCTCTCATAAAAAACCAACCAACCAACAAGCAAACAACAACAACAACAAAACCAGTCTGTTGGGCTTATCTAAAAAAAAAAGGCAAGGAACTAAAAGCAAGTGAAACCAGAGGGTTTATTCAGTTTTGCCATTTCAGAGGGAAGGCCGGCTAGCTCCTTCGTACTTGTACCCAGAGACTGGGCTCAGGAAGCTATTGCAGCCACACTTCACTGGCCCAAGAAGACAGCCAGGCTGTGCCTCTCCACCCCTCTCCCTTCCACATTCTCTTTCCTCTGCCTTTCCTGATCTCTATTCTCAGAGAGCATGCTGCAATTCTTCCACTCCGCCTTATCATCTGCTTGACTTTGAAAAATTTATGAAGGCTCTCATTAGAATTTAAACATTTTCCTTCACATACATCCTGCATAGGTTTTTATTAGGTTTGTCCTTAGATTATTGGTTTAGAAATTTTTTGGCTCTTTAAATAGGATTTTTTTTCTTTCATTATATTTTCAAATTAGGTGTGTGTATGTAGCAAGCTGCTGGGTTTTCATATATCCATTTTTATAGATTGCCACCTATTGAATTCTATTGACTTGAACAGGCTTGTTTCATTTTAACTTGATTCTCTTTGACTTTCCAAGCATGGAGTCAACTTTGGCTGCGATGGTTGTAAACCTTTCTTCTGCTTTATGTTAATGGCTTTGATTTTTCCTGCAGCAATGAGGAGTTAGAGTGGGAGGGCAAGCCTTCTCCAGTCTTCTTGGCTGTTTGATTGCGAATATTCTGCCTCTGATTTTGCTTATGACTTAGGATCGGGAATCTGACCTGGGTTCTCACTGGTTCTGGGAGTGTGGGGGAGAGGCTTCCGGAAGTTCTTAGGATTTGGAGCCCATAATGTCAATGGACTATTTCATCTGCTCCACACGGGTGACTCGTCTCCTTGCCCTGTCCTCCTGACTCCTGACTTTGTGAACCTCCTCCAGTTTGACTTGTATTCTTAAGAGTTTAGCAAGTGGGGAAAAGTGACCACAAAAAAGAAATAGACACACACACACACATACACATATAAATAAATAAATAAATAGACACAATTTTTTTGGCATTATTTCAATGGTCGGATTTTGTAATTAGGGGAATATGTTGTGAATGTATTTCTAAGTATAATCTTGCTTTTTAATTTTTTATTTGAGAGAGAGAGAGAGAGAGAGAGAGAGAGAGAATTGGCACACCACGGCCTCAGTTACTACAGTTGAACTCCAGATGCTTGCACCACCTAGTGGGCATGTGCGATCTTGTCCTTGCCTGACCTTTGTGCATTTGGCTTACGTGGGATCTGGAGCGTCAAACATGGGTTTTTAGGTTTCACAGGCAAGTGCCATAACCGCTAGGCCATCACTCCAGTCCTAATCTTGCTTTTTAAAACTTACCATCCAAACATTTTTAGGTGCCATTAACAGAAATTAAACTTGAACCAGCCTACATTAAAAAAAAGGTGACTTTATTGACTCCTGCGAGCAAGCTGAGGGAAGGCTGGCTTGTGGCACAGTTTACTCCTGTGCCTGCTTCCTGTGAGGACAGGTTTCACTGGAGGACAGACTGACTCGCTGGTTGTCTAGTCATGGCTATGACAGCATGGGCAGCTCTGGGGCTGGAGTGTAAGGGCCATCCACCGAGTTCTTAGTCAGGGCCGGCACTATTCTAAGCACGGAGCTTCTGTCATATAACCCTCAGCATGAAGCTATGAGGTATCATTATAGACAGATATCAGAGTGTGGGCATCTCCTGGGACTTCCAGGTTCTTGTGTTTCAGAACAAGGAATTGGACAGAGGACACATGAATGGTAGCAGAAGCAGAGACAGTTTATGAGGAGAGAGCGCTTCTGAGCAAGGAAGGGGGCCGGAGAGCTGGGCAAGAAGCTTGGCGCCTGGGGCCAAGAGTACTGTGACTTTTATGAGTCGTTTACATGAGGCCCTTCAGCTCCTGCATCTGAATACTGCTGCTTTTCTCAAGTGTGTAGCGCTTGGCGAGGGGTTTCCAGTCTTTTCCGGCACTGCCATTCTTTCCTGCATTAACCTCGATGCCTGCAGAGTCGCTGTTTCTCTTCTGCCTCAGTATGGCCACAGGTTACACTCATCTGACAGATGAGGAAGCAGTCCTGGGGAGGATCTTCAAAACCAGTAAAGGTGTTGGAGTTTGGAGTTGTTTTGCCTGGAGAATTCGGGCTCCTTGGCCCTGCATGCTCTCCTGCTTCTCCTTGGGAGAGAAGAGGGAGCCCTTCCTGCCAACTCCAGCTGGAAACATTCCAGAGCACAGGCTGTGATTGGCTTGGCATGATCATCGGCCGGTGTCTGGTCCAGTCACTGGCATCAAAGGGACCAGATGCTAGGAGCAATTCAGCTGAGGCCCCTTGCCCATCCCAGGGCTATGGAGAACCTGATGGAAGTAAAGCCATTTTCCAAAGAACATGGGGGGCGGGGGTGGTCTTGTTCTGGGTAGATGAAAATGGGCCCTACAACTCCCAAGCACAAACCCTCTACTCTGGGTAGAACAGCTACCGTGAAGCTCTGGGGACAGCTAGACACATTTCTGTCTCCTCGCTTCGTGCATGCCTTCCCCTCTCTCTGAGGGCCTTTTCTGCCCGTGTCTGAGGTGGCAGGTCCCTCTGTCTCTGTGCCCCTGGTTTGGAAGAGTTCCTTTACAGAGTTCTCTGAGCATTTGATTAATGAGCAGGTGGTTTTATTTCCCGGAGGGAAAAAGAACAGCTTTTTCTACTCACATTTCCCGATCTCACCTCTCTGGAACTCTCTAGCTGGGGGAACTTTGCTGGGAAACCAGGCAGCTCAAGGTGCTGGTGCCAAGACATTAGCATACGCTGCCCGAGGCAAAGACACCGCTGGGGTGCTCCATCTGCTTTCTTCAATTCTCTTATGTAAGTGACAGCTGAGGGTGTTTTTAAAGGAACCCCCCGGTTTGTGAATGATATGTCTTAATAGAGGAACAAGGAGATACGCCAGCATGCAGAGCTCCCGGTGTGAAAGCAAGTTTTTGCTGCAGGCTAACTTGGAGGTGAAGAGATGTTCAGGAGGCGTGTTCAGGAGGAAGGCGGGCGGAGCTAGGAGGGAGGAGGGCTGTGTCATGAGTGACAGGTTGTCTGTCGGCATGTCTCCTCTGGGGCACGAGTGGATGCCCTCTAGCTGGAGACACATAGCTCCCTCTTTCTCAGGGGCCAGAGACCTGGCTACGCCTTGCCAACTGGTACCTCTGGATACAAGCATGCCACAAACTTGGGAGATTTGATACTTATTTGGTGAAGGTGGGCGTTGTAGAGGTGGCTGAAAAATGTATGGGCGTTCTTTCCATGGGAGGGTGGGGCCAGGGCTCTTCCCTCGGTGCTGTGCAGGCTGTGACATGGCACAGGGGGTGGGAGGGCTGGGCATTCCTCACACTTCACCACCCGCCCCCACCCCACGTGGAACTGGTATTTGTTACCTTTTTTGTTGCTGGGACAAAATACCAGACAAAGAGCAGCTTACGGAAGGAAGGGTTTATTTCAGTTTACGGTTCCGGGTTCCAGTCCATCGTGGTGGGAAGGCGTGGTGGCAGGAACTTGAGACAGCTGGTCACCTTGAGTTCATAGCGAAGAAGCAGAGAGGAATGGATGCTGCTGCTCAGTCAGCTCTCACCATCTTCGTCTTCTTTTTAAAATATATTTTATTTATTTATTTATTTATTTGAGAGGAGAAGGAGGGAGGGAGAGAGAGAGAGAGAGAGAGAGAGAGAGAGAGAGAGAGGGAGAGAGAGAGAATGGGCATGCCAGGGACGCCAACCGCTGCAAGCAAACTCCAGATGCGTGCACACCCCCTGTGCATCTGGCTTACGTGGATCCTGGAGAGTTGAACCAGGATCCTTTGGCTTTGCAGGCAAACACCTTAACTGCTAAGCCATCCCTCCAGCCCAGCTCTCACCTTCTATACAGTTCACGACCCCAGTCTTGTTAAGATGGGTCTTTTTTCCACCTCAACTAACCTAATCTAGATAAGGCCTCATGAGCATGCCCAGAGGCTATTCTCCTTGGTTATTTTGGGCCCTGTCAAGTTGACAATGGAAACCACTGCTGAAGCCTTCTCTGGTGATCGACATGGGCAGACCACGTACAGATGTCCTGGCTGGTCCTGCCCAAGCTCCAGCTATGTGAGTTCACTGCCACCTTGGGCACTGCAGACATCACAGGAGACAGCAGGGCTGTCCTGCAGGTGCCGGGATTGCCGACGCACAGATCTGTTTTATGAGGTACAGAGCCGGGCCTCTATCACACAACAAAGATAATGGGAATAGCCTGACGGTCTTGATATCAACTGCAACTGAGGGTCCAGAACTCACTCCAGCTCCCTCGCGCTGGAGAAGGAGAGGCTCTATGAGGCAGGGTTCTTTGCAAATACCTGGGATCCCAGGCTATTTAACACTGCTTCATAAGGCTCCTACAAGGTACAAAAACCATGGCATCTTGTCCAAGAATATTTTTCCAGCTTGGAATCTGCTGCAGTTCCCATGGCATTTGGGCACTGGGCCCTACCTATGAGTCTTGATGGAAAATTCCAATGGATCTTTTCCCCCCTTTAGCTATATTTAGTCTCTAAGAAGCAAGCTCCAGTGTCTCATCCCCAGGGCTTGTCAACCACCCAGAGGATTCAAGCTTAATCACTCCTCCCTTACCCTATTGTTTTGTCTTCCAGTTCCTGCTTGTGACCTGCCTTTAGATCATTGCCACCTGAAGACCTTCTATGAGCTAGTCAGTCATAAACAATGGTTGAGTGACTGCTCTTCTTGTGTGTGTGTGCGTGCATGTTTGTGTGTGTGGTACATGCACATATGTGTGTGCACAGGCTAGAGGGAAACCTTGAGTGTCACTCCTGAGGGGCTGGCCACCTTTTCATATATATATATATAATTTTTTTTACATAGGTTATAGTCTTGTATCCCCTCACCCCCAGTCCCTATTTCCCTGAGAGTCCTCTTCAGTAGGGTCCTTGGTGTTCACTGTGGGGTAATAGGACCTCAGTTTCTGGGAGGGGGGGACCTGTACCTCAGGATATTTCTACCCAGCCTGTGGCTCTTAAAATCTTCCTGTCCCCTCTTCTGCAACCATCCCTGAGCCTCGTGTGTGTTAGCAGTTAGTTTTCAGTGTTGAGTTCACTGTAGCCTCTGTATTTCTGTTATAATGTGTTTCAGTTCACCTCTGTGTTTGTTGCTATTTCCCTGGAGGCGGTTGTCAGGCCAGCACTGGGAGCAGTACTCATGTCACTGCTTCCTCTGTGGTTTCTTCTGGCCCACACGGTAAATGTGGTAGAGGTGGCGCATCTCATAGTGAACAGTTGGCTGTCTTTTCTTACTGAACTGGTTCACCTTGAATCTCCCCAGTATTCTCTGCCATCTGTAACAAAACAAAAAACAAAACAAAAAACAAACCCAAAACTTGATTCTCCAGCCAAAGTTGAGAGCAGCTTTGATTAAGGGGGATATGCACAGAAGTCTGAGAGACGTTTTGATGAGGATACCCAATCAATTTGTCCAGAAGACAATGGGGGCTTCTCTGTGGGGCTTGTGCCTTTCCTGCCTGTGGGGCGCTGGCTTGGTTCCCAGTAGCGGTTATGACTCTCCCCCGCTGAGCGGGCCTCATGTCCAGTTGGCTACCCACAGAGGCTGTTTGCCACTGTTGCACAAGTGTGGGCTTCTTGTCTGTCTGGTGTGTTGTCTAGTTTGCAGGGTCTCTTGCTTATTTGTGCTATTGGTAACCAGTATCACATAGTAGCTCCCATAGCATTTTCTAGCACCATAAGATTTTGCCAGGAGAGGACAAACTTTCCTCTTAATTCCCACGTGGCCTCTTGGTGTCCTCGGATGGCAGCCTATGGTGTCTTCAGCAATAGGGTCTTACCTTTTAGCTCTGTTGGGTAACCAAGTGCTTGGCAATGGCTTTCATTGTTTTGGGGCCATCAAGGATCTCCCTGGCCAACTGCTCACTGTGGGGCCTAGTCCAGTTCTAGTCCTGGAATTCTCAAGCCAGAGCCTATGGTTTTAGGATTAAGCTTTCTCCACTTTCTACTGGGCATATTGGTCTTGTCTGTCCCCTCGCTTAATTGGGGGTTATGTACTGGTATCCTGGAGAGCAGTTACTAATGTACAAACTACTATTTTCGTCTTCAGTTTTGTGTAGCTCTTCTCCCCACCCTTCCTTCCCCCGAGCCTCCCTATCCTCCCAGCCCTGATATTCCTTCCCTCTTTTAGTTTGGCGTCCCCTCCTTTCCCCTCTCTCCATTCTCACTTTTTCCTGGTCTCATTCTACTTATATGCCCGTGGCCCTAAGGCTCACTGCCCTCCTCTTCAGCCAGTCCATTTTAGGAGTCACAGATGAGAGAAAACGTGTGGTGTTTGACTTTCTTAGACTGTGTGACCTCACTTAGGATGGTATTTTCCAAGTCCATCCACATTCCTGAAAGTTTCATCATTTCATTTTTCCTACTACTGAGTAGCACTCCGTTGTGTGTGTGTAGCACATGTTCATTATCCATTCACCTGTCGATGAGCATCTGGGTTCATTCCATGTCTTAGCTATTGTGAATAGAGCAGCAGTAAACATGGTTGAGCAGGTATCTCTAAAGCAAAGAGCGGAGGCTTTAAGGTTAATGCCCAAGGAGAGGAATAGCTGTCTATCTTTTTTTTTAGTCAGGATCTCTCATTAGCCTGGAACTCCCCTAATAGGCTAAGCTTGCTAGCTAGCAAGCTCCAGGTATCCAGTGGTCTCTGCCTTCCTAGTGCTGGGATTACAAGCAAGTGTGCCACCACTCCCTGCTTTTTTTTTTTTTTTAGAAAGGGGAGGGGGCAGAGATTGGGAAATGTCTACCTAGGAACTTGAAAGTCACAGTATGGCTCCAGTCGAGGAAACAGTACACAATTGGAAGGAATAAATTGTATGAGTTTCTCTGTTGCCGGATTATCACCAGTCCATGTATTTAAAAAAAAAAACATTTTATTTTTATTTATTTATTTGAGAGAGAGAGAGAGAGAGAGAGAGAGAGAGAGAAAGAAAGAGGCAGAGAGAAAGAAAGAGAAAATGGGTACACCAGGTCTTCCAGCCACTGTAAATGACCTCTGGATACATGTGCTACCTTGTGCATCTGGCTTACGGGGGTCCTGGAAAGAAGCACCATAACCACTAAGCCATTTTTCCAGGTCCCCCCTTTTTTGTGTGTGGGGGGCCTGGGGATTGAACTCAGGTCCTCATGCTTGCAAGGTAAGCACTTTACTGACTGAGCTGTCTCCTCAGCCCCAAGTGTGACTACTTTTTTTCAAGACTCAGAATAAATGATGATCTCTAAGACACAGTCCATGCGCTTGAGAACTGGTAATTTATTTGAGGGAAGAAGACACAACCATGAAAACTGAAATAACAGAATGCTTATGCTACTTGCAGCATTGAGGCAGAATGCCTGCTTAAGAGGTGGGTAGCAGGGACACTTTAAATAATTTTATTTATTTATTTGCAAGGAGAGAGGGAGAGGGAGAGGATGAGCATGGGCATGCCAGGGCTTAGTGCCATTGTAAATGAATTCCATCCAGACACATAAGCTGCTTTGTACATCTGACTTTATGTCGGTACTGGGGAATCAAACGCCAGCCTTCAGGGTTTGCAAGCAAGTGCCTTTTACCTCTGAGCCATCTCTCCAGCCACAGAGACCATCCATCTTTGTTGTGTCTGATGGAGCTTAGGGATCTCTTTGATTCAATGATTATAAAGGGAACTTTCATGGTGAAATAAAGTTCTCCAAATGCTGAAAAACAAAACACGAGCAGGTCTGTGAATGTGGTGAGAGCTTCTGTATTAAATTATTAAACAATAAACTTGGGCTGGTGAAATGGCTTAGTGGTTAAGGCATTTGCCTTTGAAGCCTAAGGACCCTGGTTTGATTTCCCAGGACCCACATAAGCCAGATGTAAATGAGGGCACATGCGTCTGGAGTTTGTTTGCAGTGGCTAAAGGCCCTAGTGCGCCCATTCTCTCTTTTTCTCTATCTGCCTCTTTCTCTCTCTCTCTCAAATAAATAAATAAATAAAAATTCAAGCTGGGACATTATGTACAGAGACATTGCCTCTTCCCCATAACTGATGGCTACCCCCACAATGTATGACCCACAGTCCCCAACTAGGAGGGTCCCTTCAGGGGGGAGGGAAGGACAGGGAGGAGGCTAACGATGGTACCAACATGGCTGTTTACACAGAGTATGTACATAACTAATAAGGAAAATAAAATTTAAAAAATAAACTTTAGCATTCGTTTTATTATAGTCTCTTCAATTTTGAAGCAATGTAGTTTATACTCATAACTGCTTGTGAATTCTGTGACTTGAAGCACCTGTGATTTCTGTTGGTAACAGTGACAGGTAATGCAATATGAAGCTGTAATGTGATATGAAATATCTGTGATGTGAAATATTGGTGACAAAGTCACACAGGTGCTGTTAGTATCTCTGTGAAAGTACGTACACTCACAGCTGAGAGAAATGCTGAATTTAGATTAGTGGTTAAATGGGGGTTCATGGTCTGTGGCCACTTTACAAATAAAAACAGCATTGAAATGGCTCCCGCTTTTATCATCACCATGCACCATCAACTTTAAACCGTGTCGACAGTAGAGTATACCCCTGTAGGGGCCAAAGGTTCCCCGCGCTTGCTTCCCCACCTCAGTTACGCTGCTGCATAAAGATGTAATTTTTTCCCTCACCAAGTTTGCAGAGCCCTAAATTTTACCCATGCATCCCCAGACTCCTCTGCATAGGCTCAGGGGCTGGACAGATGGTTTAGTGGTTAAAGGCACTTGCTTGCAAAGCCTAATGGCCTGGGATCGATTGCCCAGTACTCATGTAAAGCCAGATGCATAAAGTGGCACATGTGTCTGGAGTTTGTTTGCACTGGCAACAAGCCTTAGTGTGCCCATTCTCTCTCTCTCTCCTTGCAAATAAATACATTTCAAAAACCAAAGTTGGGCTTGGTGGCACATACCTTTAATCTCAGGACTCAGGAAGCAGAGGTAGGAGGCTTGCTGTGAGTTCAAGGCCACTCTGAGAGTACATAGTGAATTCCAAGTCAGCCTGGGCTAGAGTGAGACCCTACCTCAAAACAACAACAACGAACAAACAAACAAAACCCACCAATGATGAGGTGATCCATGCTGGAGCGTGGCTGTCGGCGCGCTTCTCAGAGCAGCTAGCTTTGGGCCTTGCTGCCTGGTGCCCGCATCTGCCTGTGCTGTGCGTTGTTGAAGCCTGTAGAGTTTACACTGTGTTGTCCCGAGAGGTTAGTGGGGCATATCAACTATCTCCTAGCAGGGAGGAACACAGAGTCAGAACTATACAAGTCCAAAGAAAGGTGCCTTTCCCTCTTTGCCTGTCTGTCTGTTTGGGGTGCTCTATTTAAACACCACAGACTAGGTGTGCTATTTAAAACCATAGAAATTTCTCATGGTTTCACAGTCTAGAAAGTCCAAGTTCCAGGGAGAGTCTATGTCTGGTGAGAGTCTGCTTTCTGCTTATAGATATTTCCTTCCAGCTACGTCTTCACATGGCAGAAGGGGGCACTGTAAGTCTCTGGGATGTCTTTTTATAAAGCTACCAGTCCCATTCACCTAATCATTTCCAAAGGCCCCATCACCTAATATCGTCATGTTGGGGATTAGGATTGGCATATGGGTTTACCCATGTGCAGCAGGGAGCTTAAAACCCTTAGCACACTAAGGTCTTCAGAGCTCCCAGTCCTGCTACCCCTAATTAAGAACCATTGCCCTACCCTACTATGGGGGTGGCCCAGGTACCTTGGATCTGGACTTGTTAACCCACTGGCTCTGGTGCTATAGTAGTTGGAATGTATGTCCCCCATAGACTCAGGTGTTTTATTTTTCTTTGAGCAAGCCCAACCCCCCCAGTTTTTTTGGTTGTTGTTTTTTCGAGATAGGGTCTCACTCCCATCCAGGCTGACCTGGAATTAACTATGGAGTCTCAGGATGGCCTTGAATTTACTGTGATCCTCCTACCTCTGCCTCCCGAGTGCTGGGATTAAAGGCGTGTGCCACCACTCCTGGCTGAGCCATTTTTTTAAGAGAGAGAGAGAGAGAATTGGCATTTCAGGGTTTCAGCCACTATAATTGAACTCCAGATGCTTGTGCCACCTAGTGGTCATGTATGACTTTGTGTGTCTGACTTATGTGGGATCTGGAGAGTTGAACATGGGTCCTTAGGCTTTGCAGACAAGCATCCTAACTGCTAAGCCAACTCTCCAGCACCCTCTTTTCAATGTGAGAGAGTGAGAGTGAGTAAGTGAGAGAGAATGGGCATACCAGGTCCTCAAGCCACTGCAAATGAACTTCAGACACATGCACCACCTTGTGCATCTGGCTTAAGTGGGTCCTGGGAAATTGGACCTGGGTCCTTTGGCTTTGCAGGCAACAGCCTTAACCACTAAGCAATCCCTCCAGCCTGTTTGTATTTTTTTTCTGGCTGTTTGGTTGTTTCTTTGCACTTGGATGCATGCAGGCAGCTTCTTCCACCACTGATGGACTGTCCCCCTGGATCTGCAGGCTGAGATAAACCCCTTCCTCCCACAAACTGTGTCTGGTTTGGATGCTCATCCCAGCAATGTGGAGCCGCCTACAACAGGCATCTAGTATGTGACTTATTTCCTCATGTGTAACATGGGGCCATGATGGTACCAGCCTCTAGGGAGATTGAGAAGACCACATGAGACAATGTGAAATGTTCTTAATATGGAATAAATAGGAACTTCCCTGATAGTTATGACTCTTCCTGACACCAATGAGTGAGTGTGGAAGAGAGCATGGGGACATGACACCGGTGCTGTGTTTCATGTGAGTCTGGATCCAGCAACTCAGCACACACCAACCCCACGAGAGAAGGTAGTTTGTGTGTCTCTTGCCCCTGTCCATGGAAGCAGAAAGCCACTGAAGCTAGAAACTGTGCAAGGCCTTTAGTACCCAGGCAGGGGGATGAAGGCAGAGATTCTACATTCAAAGCACCTTTACTTTATTAAGAGCCTTTCTCATATAAAAAATGCTCACACAGTCACTTTCCACGGCAGCTGCGGTGTCATTATTTCCAATACTCAGAGGACAAAATGAGATTAGGTGTGGGGAAGGGTCCTCGCTGAGATGAGCATTCAAGTGCTGGATTTAAATCCAATTCTGCAGGCTGAGCCTGGGTTAATGCACTATTATAGGATTTGGAGGCAAGGGCCTCTGAGGCTTAATCCAAGGTTCCCCCAACATCTGGGTCGTTGGCAAAGTCGCTGCTGCCTTTATTCTGACACTATCAAGGGGATAGTTGAGGAGAGAGCGAATTCTTAATTCTCACAATTGATGCCTCCAAGGCACCAAGTAGACACTCCTGCCAGTAAACCTTCCTTGATCACCGGAGACCCGAAATAGAAATGGATTAACCCTTTCTGTTGAGTAGACGAGGCACGCGCCTGTATCCTTGCGTTCCGTCAGATGAACGTGGAGCAGAAGAGTTCCGGGATCAAAGAGGCTGTCATGTAATTACCCCGCCGCAGTCACACCGCTCAGCCTGCCAGGCTCTCAGGAGCCTGGGCACTAGTCACCGCTGGCTGATGTGCCAGGCGAAGAGCGCAGTGACTGGGAACTAGGCCCCTTCCCCTGGAAGTTCAGACATTAGCAGACAACACCCCGTGTTGTGACCAGGGCCTTGAGAGGGCTGGGAGGGCACGATTCCTAAGCTGGCCTAAAAGCCATTCTCCAACCTTCTCTTTTTCCTCGTCCGCTCTGGTGGTCAGGGGAGTTCGAAGCTCACTTCCTATCTGAGGGTGGTGCCTCACGCCTGGGATCCCAGCACTCAGGGGGCAGAGGCAGGAGAACTGCTGCAAGTTTCAGGCCAGTCTGGTCTGTATAACAAGAACTCATCTCAAAAATAAATAAACAGGCACACGCCAAAATGAAACAAAAACAAAACCCAAATCAGGTTCATTTATTTCTTGATTTTTATTTGCAAATAGTATGGCTGGGGAATGGCTCATAGAATAAAGCCCTTGCAGCTCAAGCGTGCGTCCCAGAGTTCCCAGCACCTCCGTAAATGTTGGGTGAGCATGGTGGCTTGCCTGTGATCTCAGAGCTAGGCGGGAGGAGAGAGGGGCTCCACTGGCAAGCTGGCTGGCAGGCTAGCTGCATCAGCCAGCTCTGGGTTCAACGGGGAGAACTTGCCTCAGTAAAAAAAGTGGAGAGTGACAGAGCAAGACACCCCATGTCAACCTCTGGCCTCCTGGTGACCTGTGCCCACATGTACCCAAGTGTACACATACGTGTTAAAAGAAAAATCCCAAGATGGTGAATTGTGAGTAGAAGTCTGCTACTGGGTTTCAGGAAGGCTTCTGTTTTTCTATTAATCTTCTCTTCCTGGAGAAGCAGCTGGCTCTACCTCTCCTTTCTTCTGTCTGGAAAGAAATTCTGATGTCTGTGTGTGCGACAGCCGTCCTGCAACCTGAGGCCGTGAATGAAGCAGGTTCACAGGTGATAACCAGTCTTGGAGGATTAACCATTGCATCGTTAGCAAAGATTGTCACTGACAACTACCAGGGAAAGGAGTCCGAACACTTCTGCCCACCACATCCTGGGCTGTCAATTTTAGCAACTGTCCAAGGCTGGTGAGACAAAAATGAATTCAACAAGTTGTAGGAAGCGGATAGATGAGTTAAAGATAGATGACAAGGGACAAAGTAGCCCAGGATCACAGTGTGCCAGTCTCTCAATGCTCAAGAGAGCTGCTTATATATCCCTCTTGCACCACAACTAGGGACCCCGAAAGACAGCCTGCCCTGGGTTACAGACCTGTGGGACTACAGGGCTCATTGCAGAGCTTCAGGGATGTGGTACTTTCAGGGGAGAAAGGCCCAGTTGCCAGCGGCTCTTCCCCCCTAACTCAAGATGTCACATTCCTTAGGCAGGACAGGAACAAGACCCAGCTTGTTCCAGGCAGTTCCCTCATCTCTGCATATTACATTCCTAGCACATTCTACGGTTATTTTGAGAACTACATGTAAGAAGGGGAGGTGGAGAGAGACTGGGTCAGACAAGGCTGTCTGGGGACGACCCAGCTCAGGCGACAAGCCCAAGATAAAGGCCACTGTAAAGATGCTGTCCCTGATATTGTCAGACCTCCAAATCAAAGCTGGCAAGCGCTTGCCTTGAGACTTATTACGCAAGAAAATCAACACTTCTTTATCTAAGTGGCTGTAAGGTTTTCTATTCCCAGAAGCTCACTGTCATCCTTGCAGACACTGGAAAAGTGTTGGTGGCTGTCAAGGTGGGAGAGATGAGCTGGCACAAGGGGGGGGGGTTTCTTGAAAGACTTCCATGGGGAAGTGGTGACATTTGGGTTGTGATGTAGGGTCTTCTGGGTTAACTAGAGATGAGAGCAGAGAAGGTGAATGTGAGCAAAGAAGAGGTGGGGGGCAAGGTGGCCGGGGAGTGGGGAGCTAGCGCTCTCTGCTCAACAAGTTGCAGAAACCAAAAACACACTAAGGGACAATGACTCACGTGACTGGGAGGGCCAGCAATGGACTCATTGCTGGTGTCCGGACCTAGGAGCGTGGATCTCATCACCAGGAGTTTGTCTGTTTTCTCTTGACTTTCTTGCCGTGGTCTTGTTTTGGGGGCTGTCATTGAGCAGCTGACAAGATGACCAGGAACAATGTCAGACCACAGTCTTAATGGCTTAGAAATGTGTGTAGGAAGCCAGGTGTGGTGGCACAAACCTTTAATCTCAGCCGTGGGGAGGCTGAGGAAGGAGAATACCTTTGTGTTTGAGGCCAGCCTGAGACTACAGAGTGAGTTCTAGGTCAGCCTGGGTTAGAATGAGATCCTACTTCTCAAAAAGAACAAAAACAAATTATAGGGCTGGAAGGATGGTTTAGCAGTTAAGGTGCATGCCTGTGAAGCCTGAGGGCGCAGCTTAGATTCCCCAGTACCCATGTAAGCCGGATGCAAGGTCTGGCACATGTGTTCAGAGTTCATTTGTACTGGCTAGAGGCCCTGGTGTGCCCATGGTTTCTCTCTCAAATAAATAAAACCTCCAAAACAAAACTATCACATAAACACACACACACACACACACACACAAGCCAGGCTTAGTGCTGTAGGCCTGTAAGACTGAGGCAGGAGAATGGAAAGTTCAAGACCAGCCAGGGCTAGAGAACAAGTTCACAGTTAGCCTGGAACACTTACTGAGACATTGTCTTAAAATATAAAGTAGAGGGGATATGATGGAGAATGGAATTTCAAAGGGGAAAGTGGGGGAGGAGGGTACTACCATGGGATATTTTTTATAATCATGGAAAATATTAATAAAAATTGAGAAAATAAAAAAAATAAAAAAATAAAAAGAAATGAAAAAAAAATAAAGTAAAAAGTGGGCCATGGACATAGCTCAGTGGCAGAGCGCTTGCTTAGCATGCGCAAGATGCTGGGTTCAATCTTTACTATAGAAAATAAACAAAAAGAAAATCTGGGCCTGGAGACATGGCTTAGTGGTGAAGGCACTTGCCTGCAAAGCCAAAGGACCCAGGTTAGATTCCCCAGGACCCACGTAAACCAAATGCACAAGGTGGCACATGCGTCTGGAGTTCATTGACAGTGAGTGGCTAGAGGCCCTGACATGCCCATTCTCTATCTCTCTCTCTTTCTCTCTCTCTCTCTCTGCTTCTTTCTCTCTCTCAAATACATAAATGAAAAATCTGTAGGACATTTGGATGTTTAAGCTCACATGTCAGGCGTTGCCAAGACTACCGTTGGCCTTGTTTGTGTCCTCTTGACCAATTCAGATCAGTTTGGCGTGAGGGTGAGTTCTCCACGGAGCCAGGAGCAGACAGGTGCTGTTGGCGGGAGGATCACAGGGATGCAGCCCTTCAGAAGCCGGTGATTCAGCCACTGGTAGAGGGGGAGACAGTCACTAGGCTTGCCCCTGATTTCAGGGACAGGATCATCCAAGCTACTCACTTCCTCTCTAAATAAATATTTATATAAGAAAATAAATAATAAATAAATAGTTATAATTATAAATAAAATAAACAAATATATATGATATAAATATAAACAAATCTATAATATGTATAAATATAAATAAATAACAATGCAAATAATAAAATATATTTATAAATAATAAATAATACATACACAAATATTTATTTATTTAGAGAGGAAGTGAGTGTGGGTGCACCGGGGTCTCTCGGTGCTCTAAACATGCGTGTGCCACTTTGTATGTCTGGCTTTTTACATGGGTGCTGAGGAATTGAACCCAGGCTGACAGGATCTTCAAGCAAGTGCCTTTAACCACTAAGTCACCTCTCAGCCCTCAGGGTTATTCTCTTACCCACGGAGACACGCGTGTTCTCACTCTCTGGCTCGCTGTGTCTCCATCTAAGACACAGGGGGAGAGTGAAGAGCACGCTGGGGTGGGTGGGAAGAGCAGCGGGCACCATTTCTCAGCTGCCACGGCGGGGTGTGAAGGTGCAGACATGGCAACCAGCGCCCCTGGCCCTGCTCCCTGCCGCTCTGGTGTCACTCATTTCTGTGCCGTTCTGGAGGGTTCTGGCCCCCGTGTCTCCCTCCGCTGAGGCATCCACAGCAGAGACCACGCGGCTTCATCTGACCTGCCACATGGAGGCTGCTGTCGCTGGCAGCGCAGACTTAAGTGACCAGGCAAAGGAGGTTCGCAGTGTTGCAGAGGTCAGGAGAAGCTGCATTGGAAGCTCATGGAGCCTTTGTTTCTGTGGGTTCCTGCAAGCACCTCCTTTTCCTGTGGGCTTTTCATTGGCTTGATGACCTCTTAGTGGAGAACTCTGCCTTCTTTCACATTTTATTTCTTTTTTAAAATACATTTTATTTATTTATTTGAGAGAGAGAAAGAGGCAGAGAGAGAGAGAGAGAGAGAGAGAGAGAGAGAGAGAGAGAGAGAAAGAGAGAGGGAGAGAGGATGGGCACACCAGGGCCTCCAGCCACTGCAAATGAACTCCAGATGCATGCGCCCCCTTGTGCATCTGGCTTACGTGGGTTCTGGGGAATTGAACTGGGATCCTTTGGCTTTGCAGGCAAATGCCTTAACAACTAAGCCATCCCTCCAGTCCACATTTCATTTCTTGCTCTATTACTTATCCAAGCAAAGACTCCCTCAGAACTTTGGGCCATTGAGACCATAGCATTCATGACTTCACAGTGGCTGACGCCACCTACTCAAGACCTGCATAATATGAAGGCAAAAAAAAAAAAAAAATGACATCACCATAGAAAAGGTACTAGTTGGAAATAGGGGGTTCAGTGGAGGGAGACAGGGAAGGGGGACAAAGGATGGTGGCGGAAGCAGATTATGGTCAGAGTACATTGTGTATGAGCAGATATGGAGGTTGTCAATAAAAAGTTTTTTGGGGGTTGGAGAGATGACTTAGCAGTTAAGGTGTTTGCCTGTGAAGCTAAAGATCCCAGGTTCAATTCCCCAGGACCCACGTAAACCAGATGCACAAGGTGGCGCATGTGTCTGGAGTTTGTTTGCAGTGGCTAAAGGCCTGGTGCACCCATTCTCTCCCTCTTTCTCTCCATCTTCCTCTTTCTATCTCTCTCTTGAATAAATAAACTAACATAAAAATGAAAAAAAGTTTTTTGTTTATTTATTAATTTATTTATTTGAGAGAGAGAGAGAGAGAGTGAGAGAGAGGCAGATAGACAGAGAATGAATGGGTGCACCAGGGTCTGTAGCCACTGCAAATGAACTCCATATGCTTGCACCATCTTGTACATCTCGTATTACTGGGGAAATCAAACTCCAGACCTTAGGGCCTTAACCACTGAACCATCTCTCCAGCCCTGGTTTTTTTGTTTTGTTTTGTTTTAAGAATTTTTGGTCATTGAATGAAACAGGTACCTCTTAGGCTCATTTTGGGGTGACATGTTTGAGTTAGGGCTCATCTCCCTTCTGCCTTTTTTTTTTTTTTTTTTTTTGTCTCCGTGATCTCAGGCTCCCATTAGTTCTTAGAACAAATCTATTGTCCATTGGCTTTTAGATCAAGTCCATTGTTCATGTATGCTTGCTACTTCTTCATATATGTATTCAAGGCCGGCTTGGACTACAGAACAAGATCAAGGTTAGCCTGGGCAACTTAGTGAGATGCTATCTAAAGAGGGCTAGGGACATAGCTCAGTGGTGGAACGCTTGCCTAGCATGCACAAGGTCCCGGGCCCAATCTTCCCTATAGAAAAGTATGTGCTTATATACACTTCCCAGCCATCCAAGCAATACTTCTATTTTGAGACAGTAAATATTGTGAAAAGCATAGGCAATTTTGGAACAATAAGTTTTCCTCTTTTTTGTTTTGTTTTTGTTTTTGAGAGCATGAGAGAGAGAGAGAGAGACAAAGAGAGAGAAAGAGAGAGAATTGGCATGCCAGGGTCTCAGCCACTGCAATTGAACTCCAGACATTTGTGCCACCTAGTGGGCATGTGTGACCTTGTGCTTGCCTCACCTTTGTGAGTCTGGCTTACATGGGATCTGGAGAATTGAACATGAGTCCTCAGGCTTCGCAGGCGAGCGTCTTAACCGCTAAGCCATCTGTCCAGTCTGAGTTTTCCATTTTAAGTCCTTGGCACCACTGTTCACTTCCTTGACCTTAGGAAAGCTGTTTTTTTTTTTTTTTGACACTGATTCTGTTTTTAAATATTTTATTTTTATTTATTAGAGAGAGGGGGGAAGAGAGAGAGAAAGAGAGAGAGAATGGGCACGCCAGGGCCTCTAGCCACTGCAAATGAACTCCAGATGCATGTGCCACCTCGTGCATCTGGCATACGTGGGACCTGGAGAATGAAACCTGGGTCCTTAGGCTTCACTGACAAGTGCCCTAACCACTAAGCAACTAAGAGTCCTGCCCTGCTTCTGTTTTTAATCTGTACAGTGAGTATGAGATTAATAACCACACCCTAGGCATTTCACAAGGATTAAAGAGAGTGAGTTAGATTTCCTGGGGAAAGTGGGAAGTACACAGAGTGAGAGGCACAATGGCCCGGTTCATGCGATTGGAACACATAGAAGGCATTCCTGGTCTTGTATGCAAAGGGACATGTGTATGCACACTGGGAAGTGTCTTGCACACCCAGATTTGGAGACTCTGGGAAAGTCCTTCATGTCTAGAACTTTCTATCTTTGCTTCAGAGGCAGATGCTGGAAACTGATGTTTTCTAGATTAACTGCTCCCAAACATGCAGGGTTTTACGTATCAGAATATCCACACGGGCTGGAACTTTACCCTCCCCTCTGCCACTCCTAGTCTTAATTTGGAAACGAAACTTAAAGTCACATTTTTGAGATTCCTCGCGCGTGACCACTGAGTTATTTGAAGCCTGGTTTGCTGCTGTTTTGAAGTCCGGACCCTTGGCCTAACATCACCTGTGGTTCTAAGTTCACCCTCCAGCCCCAGGGGCCCCTGGCGCTGGCCGAATCTGTGGGTCTCTGTCTCTGCTGGTCTTCTGGCTTCTGACTGACATGGGCAACCCTCAGATCCCTCCGTCTTACCGACTCCCTGGCAGGCTGTGACTTCTGTCCTGCTCCCCCGCCCCTCAGCTGTCAGTGACCCTTTAGTCCTTGAGATGGGCTGAGCCTCTCTGGAGCACGCTGGGGGCGAGACTCCCCTAAGTTTAAGCAGTACTGTTCTCATGGTTTTAACTGGAATGAGTGACTCAAAGCTTTTTGCTTCACTGAGATTTAATTTACCTGTTCATAGGGTGCATGCTCCATTTTCTCTTAAATTTTATGTTATAAGTGAAACATATAATTTTATTTTATAGTATATAATCTTTAATTTATAATGTTATAATATTATGCAATGCTATACAGACATGTTATAAAATCCTATGTTTATTATATATGCAAGTTTTCCTGCAAGACTTACAGATTGGTTTAATAGTTGGAAAGTCAGAAGAGGTAAAATAATGGGTCATGCTACCCTCTAGTGGCAGAGCATGGCAACAGACTTCCCAACAAAGGTGGACGTTTTATGTACGTTCGCTTAGTAAACAAAAACACTGCAGACCACAGTGATGAATTTAGAATTTGTATAATTATGCTTGTGTGATATATTTATATATCTATAAATGTACTTCCACCACAACACATGTTTCTAGATGCTAAGATTATTTCTTTCTAGCTCCATGATTTTTATTCTTCTTTTTCAGAATAATAGACTATGTCTGTACAAAATAAATTATTTTTTTTTAATGGATTCACAATACTATGTATTGTATTTATATAAGTTAAAGCAACATTTCCCCCTATAGTACAAGTTCTGTTCCAGAAAACTTTCTGTAATTCTGAGGTGTGTCCTGTACCCATGGGTATTTTGTCAACAACAGTGGGAGCTGGAGACAAGCTCTAAGCTATGCAATGCCCCAGCCAGAGAGAGGACTTCTTTTTAGAACACTCAACTCATGTGAATCTGGGATTCATGACTTCCCAGAAGAAAAGAGCTGGAGTTTGTTAACAAGGATTTTCACATAGATTTAAGCAAGGATGGGGGGCGGGGGAGGGACAGAGGCACTTGGAAGAGGACAGTACACACCCAAGTACACTCAAGAGAGAATTGTGCAATTGTTTTTAACAATAATAGCCTTGTGAGGGGTTTTAGAGACTTCTGAAGTCACATTGTTTAAAGGTCTCTAAGAAAAGACTTTTTTTTTCCCCTTATCTTTCAGTAAATGAGCTCTTAGGATAGTTTCTAAGGATCACAGGCTGATAAGATAAGAACAAGTCAAAAGGGTCAAAGGAATCCTTACTATACTAGGTCACAAGGAATTAAAGGCACATGTTTTGACTGTAAACACGGTTTCTAATCTAACCTGTGAGAGTCTCAGAAAGTTACAGGTTTGTAGCTGGGAAAGGAGAAAGGTTAAACTCAAAGGTCATATAAGCTTAGTCAGGCCTTCAGCATGCTTCATGGTTATTTTAGCATTCTTATTTGAAGTATCTCAGAATAAAAAGAACATTGTCTCTCTATAGGCAACCTTCACCACAAATTTTGTTCGTCGTGTGGAAATTCTTGCCTCTCAGCTGACAAGACTTCAAGCAGATTCCAGGGCGAGGGGTTTCTTTCCCAAGCCCCCTTCATTTCCCATGTCTTTCTAGTGTTCCTCACCTGCTGGCAGACATGAGGTCTGAGGGGCACTGGGCCTTGAACTGTCTTTTTGTACCCCACAAATGCTTTGTGGCACAGAGGGCTATGGGAAAGTTGACCCCAGGTTGGTGGGGAACTTGTCCAGGTGTGTCTGCACATGTGTGTGTGTGGGTATACACATGAAGTCCAGAAGACAACCTCGGGTGCTGTTTCTCAGGCACAGTCCAGCTTCTTAGAGACAAGGTCTCTTGCTGGCCTGAAATTTGCCAAGTAGGCTAGATTAGCTGACCAGACAGCCCCAGGGATCTAAGCCTGTCTCTACCTTCCTTGTGCCGGGATCACAAGTAAATGCCCCATGCCTGGCTTTGAAAAAAAAAAAAAACTTTTACTTTTATCTTTTTTGCTTGAGAGAGAGATAGAGAAGGAGGCACATATAGAGAGAATAGTCATGCCAGGGCCTTCAGCCACTGCCAACGAACTCCAGGTGTGTGTGCCACCCTGTGCATCTGACTTACATGGGTCCTGGGGAATCAAACCTGGGTCCTTTGGCTTTGCCAATCCATCTCTCCAGCCCATGTCTTTTTTTTTTTTTAAATATCAAAAAAATTTAAGCACTTGGGAGGCAGAGGTAGGAGGATCGCCGTGAGCTTGAGGCCACCCTGAGACTACATAGTGAATTCCAGGTCAGCCTGGGCCAGAGTGAGACCCTACCTTGAAAAACTAAAAAAAAAAAAAAAAAAAAAAAAAAAAAAATTACATATATTATAATAACAAGTTACATACTACTGTCCCCTCACCCCAACTCCCATTACCCTGGGGGCCCTCCTCAGTGGGGTTCTTGTAGTCATTGTGGGGTCATGAAGGACTCAGTCAGTCCCTGTGGAGTCGTGGGGGAACTGTGCCTCAGGGTACTCCTACCCACTCTGTGGCTCTTACAATCTTTCCGCCTCTTCTGCAAAGTGCCTTGAGCCATGTCAGGCCTGATGGCAGTATGTTATAGTGTTGAATTCCTTGTAGCCTCTGGATATCTGCTTGCATAGGTATTTAAAAAAAATTTATTTACAAGAGTAAGAGAGAGAGAGAGAGAGAGAGAGAGAGAGAGAGACAGAGAGAGAGAGAGAGAGAGAGAGAGAGAATTTGTGCACCAGGGCCTCTAACCACTGTAAACAAACTCCAGACATGTGTGCCTCTTTGTATGCATGCATCACCTTGTGCATCTGGCCCACATGGGTTCCGGGGAGTCAAACCTGGGTCCTTAGGCCTTGCAGGAAAGCGCCTCAACCTCTAAGCCATCTCTCTAGCCCTTACATAGGTTTTGATTATTCTGTCACCATTACCCTGGGGCTGGTTATCAGGCTAGTAGTCAGAGCAGTATACATGGTGTTGCTTCCTCTGCAATTTCTTCTGGGCCCTGTCAGAAGTGGTAGAGGTGGCAAGTATCATGGTGGGCTGTCGGCCCTCTTCTTGTCTTATTGATAGATCTAGGCTCTCCTCTGCTTTGTCTACCATCTGTAAAATAAAACAGATTCTCCAACCGAGTGTGAGACCAATTTGGGTTAAAGGGGGTATGCAAAGGTTGTTTTGGAGATTTTTGGTGAGCCAGCCCTCTCTTTCCTGACTCCAGGATTCTGACTTGGTTTCCAGTACCAGATATGAGTTCCCTTCCACTGCGCGGGCCTCAAGTCCGGTCAGAGAGCAGTTGGTAATCTGTGGAAACTACATGTCACTCTTGCATAAGTGTGTGCTGCTTTTTTTTTTTTCTTTTGGTTTTTCAAGGCAAGGTCTCACCTTGGCTGACCTTGAAATTCACTGTGTAGTCTCAGGCTGACCTTGAACTCACAGCAATCCTCCTCCCTTGGCCTCCCAAGGGCTGGGATTAAAGGTGTGTGTCACCATACCTGGCTAAGTGTGTTCTTCTTGTCCAGCTGGTTGTTTATTAGTTTACAGGGCCCCCTGCTTATCTGTGCTATTAGTGACTTTTGTCCTCTGGCAGCTCCAGTAGGACTCTCAGGTACTATGAGGGCTAGCTGGGAGGGAGCTGCTTTCCCTTTCAGTACCAGTGTGGCATTCTGATGTCCTGTGATTGCAGCCTGTGGTATCTTCAGCAATAGGGTCTTACCTTTTAGCCCTGGCAGGTAATCAAGTGTTTTGGAAATGGCCTACAGTATTTTGAGGACCTCATGGGTCTCCCTAGCTCTCTCTGTGTGTGTGGGGGGGGGATAACCCAATTCTGGGCCTTGGCTTTACCAGCCAGAGTCTGTGGTTGTAAGGTTAAGGTTTTTCTTCCTTCTGTTCAGACTGGTCCCCCTCCTCCTTTATTGGTGGCTGTATCTTATTTTTTTAAAAAATTATTTTTATTTATTTATTTGAGAGAGAGAGAGAGAGAGAGAGAGAGAGAGAGAAAGGCCACTGCAAACGAACTCCAGATGTGTGCGCCCCCTTGTGCATCTGGCTTTTGTGGGTCCTGAGGAGTCAAACTTGGGTCCTTTGGCTTTGCAGGCAAGCACCTTAACCACTAAGCCATCCCTCCAGCCTGGTGGTTATATCTTATAGAATGCTAGTCAAAGTGAGGGTTTCTATGGAACTGATTCTTTTAAAAAGTATTCTGTTAATTTATTTGAGAGAGAGAGAGAGTGCGAGAGAATGGGCATACCAGGGCCTCTAGCTACTGCAAATGAACTCCAGATGCATGTGCATTTGGCTTACATGGGACCTGGGCAATTGAACCTGGGTCCTTAGGCTTCACAGGCAAGCGCCTTTACCACTAAGCCATCTCTCCAGCCCTGGAACTGATTCTTAATGCTGTCTTCTTAGTTTTTGTGTAATTTCCTGCCTACCCTCCCTACCCTGTACCCTTCCAATCCCCTCCCTCCCTCAACATTCTGATTCTCCCCCAACCCATCAGGAAACCCCTGCTCTCTCCCCACTATTTCTTCCCTTTCCTGGCCTCACTCTAGTTTTATGCCCATGTTTCTCATGTTCACTACCATTTTCACTCATCTCCACTTAATCCAGTGAGGAACCTCATATGAGAGAGTACATGCGGTGTTTGACTTTCTGTGTCTGCATGACCTCACTTAGAATGACTTTTTTTCTCCAACGCCATCCATTTCCCTGCAAATTTTATTATCTCATTGCTCCTGTCTACTGTGTAGTATTCCATTGTGTATATGTGCCACATCTTCATTATCCACTCCTCAGTTGATGGGCATCTGGGCCGATTCCAGTTCCTGGCTATGGTGAATAGAGCAGCAACCAAGATGGCTGAGCAAGTGTCTCTAGTAAAGAGTGGAGTCCTTAGGGTGTATGCCCAGGAGTGGCATAGCTGGGTCAAATGGTAGATCGACTCTTATCTTTTTCATGAGTCTCCATACCGATTTCTATACTGGTTGTACCAGTTTGCATTCCCACCAGCAATGAGTAAAGGTTCCTCTTTCCCCACAGCCTCGCTGGTGCTTGTTGCCATTTGACTGTTTGATGTATCTGTCTTTTTCTTTTTCTTTTTTTAACATTGGCTCTAGGGATCAATCTCAGATCCCCATATTTGCAAGGTGAGCACTTTACCAACGGAACCAACTTTCTAGCCCATATAGGGTGCTGGAGATATTGCTCAGTGGTTAAGTCTCTTGCCTGCAAAGCCCAGTGACCTGAGTTTGATTCACCAGTACCCACATAAAGCCAGATGCACAAGGTGGTGCATATGTCTGGAGTTCATTTGCAGTGGCAAGAGGCCCCTGGCACGCCCATTTTCTCTCTTCCCCTCTCATGTCCTCCTCCTTCCTCCTTTGCTTCCTTTGCTCTGTAGCATGCTCAGTCTCTCAGTCTCTCTTCTCTCTCTGCTTGCAAATAAGTACACAAAAATAAAGTCTAGCTCATATATGATGCTGCTTGCTACTGCCTGAGCTTCCTACATCCTGAATGCCATGGACATTACCACCTACCTCTTAGCAAGGGAACACGAATAGGAGGAAGCTAGCTCATTTCTGGAAGTTTCAGTTAGAAATTGAAATCCAGAGAGAACCAGGAGATGCCACCCCACATGCCACCTCACCCTGGCGCAAGAGCAGAACTCTTGGCAGAAATGGAACTCGTGTCTGAACAGGACCTATCAACAGCGCCCCTGCGGCTCACGGTCAGGTGCACTGCTTTGGTAGATGGCCCAGGTGGGCTGGCTCTGGGGCCCACCCTCCAGATCTACAAACCAACTGGGTCTTCCCCTCGTATATAAAGGCTCTCATCTTCTTCCTGTCTTGCCTTTTCCCTGTTTGCAGAGCTTTCTCTGGATTCTCTCTCATCTCTATTCGTGAGTTTGGCTTCCCCCTCACCCAGGGAGAGTATAACACAGTTTCTTGGCCTAGGGGAACTTTTCTGCTTGCCTCTGCCTTGTAATTTGGGGTAACGTCTCACTTTGATCACATGCACGGCTTTCTTCTGGTCTCTGAATCTACCACGTGCCTATTTCCCTTACACTTTATTTTATTTTTATTTTTTTTTGGTTTTTCGAGGTAGGGTCTCACTCTAGCCCAGGCTGACCTGGAATTCACTATGGAGTCTCAGGGTGGCCTCGAACTCACGGCGATCCTCCTACCTCTGCCTCCCGAGTGCTGGGATTAAAGGCGTGCGCCACCACGCCCGGCTTCCCTTACACTTTAGATCTACCACGTGGGTGCTCTCACTAACTCCAGGTCTTCTACCTGTGTAATTTCTCTAAATTTGGAATAACCATGAGTGTAACTCTCTTCATTACTTATTTTTCCTCTGGATTTCTTGGTCTTTTCTTTGATATTTTCCCTCTTATTTTTTCCCTGAGTCCCACCACTTGTCCTCTTAACTTCCCTCTGTGGGGAAACACATGGCAGATGCCGTGGGTGTTCATTCTAAATCTCCCTACAGAAGCTTCTAAATTCTGTCTTCCACATGCTTGTGCTCTACTCCAGGCTTTCTTTGAAAGCCTCGGTTTCTCTTAAGTGAACCTTAAGAACTATACAATGTTTTCTGCCTAAATGTGTGTTTCTTACTTCCCACATGCTTGAGACTCTGCTCCAGCCTTCCTTCCTACATCCCAATCTCCCTTAAAACAAACCCCACAATAATAAACTTAATAATTCATAAGTTATTTTTTTTTGGGGGGGAGCGGGGTTTGAGGTAGAGACTCAGGCTCAGGCTGAACTGAAATTCATTCTGTAGGTCTAGGCTGACCTCGAACTCACAGCGATCCTCCTACCTCTGCCACCTGAGTGCTGGGATTAAAGGTGTGCACCACTGTTCTTGGCTAATTTATCCTCTTCAGTGTTGCAGTCAGGTTTGCATTGCTGGCAGCAATCACCCAACCAAGAGCACCTGTGAGGAAAAAAGGTCCATTTTGCCTTATAGACTTGAGGGGAAGCTCCGCGATGGCAGGGAGAACGATGGCATGAGCAGAGGGTGGGCGTCACCCCCTTGCCAACATCAGGTGGACAACAGCAGAAGAGTGTGCCAAACACTGGCATGGGGAGACTGGCTATAACACCCATAAGCCTGCCCCTAACAATACACTGCCTCCAGGAGGCTTTAATTTCCAATTGCCATCAGCTGGGGAAACTAGCCTTCGGAATACCTAAATTTATGGGGGACACCTGAGTCAAACCACCACATTGAGCCTGTCTTTATCAACTCTTTGTTAAAGGTAGGAGAGAACCTAAACTTGGGGTTCATAAATTTGGGGGACCCTTCCTGAATGCCCAAATGCTACATCATAGGGATCCAGGCTGGGACCCTACAAGAGGCTTAAATGTCCCTCTAGTTGTAGCCCAGGTGCTGGCTATGGGGTCAGCAGCACTCTGATAGTTGTCCAGGGCATTGGCCACACTGAAAATGTTTAACAACACACTAGAGCAGGGCTGGGCAGATTTTTTTTTTTTCTACAAAAGGCAGGAAAACAAGTGTCATATGCTTTGGGCTACACTGTGTCTGTCATAATTATGAGGCTCAGTTCTGCTGGCATAGTCATAAGCAGCCACAGACAGTACAGATCATTTCAGTTGGACCCCATGAGCAAATTGTATTTTCATGTAACGTTCACATATAACAAAGTGGTCTACTGTTGATGTTTCCCAATCATTTTGAAATAGACGAATCATTCTTAGCTCGCAGTCAGGTAACAGGCTGGAAGGAGCCCCTTGGCTGCAGTTTGCTTAGCCCCATCTTGGACTGACCCTTTCTAGCCTCATCCTCTCCAGCTGATGGGAACAACTGGGTTCAGGGCTTTGTCTGGTTTCCTGGCTGCAAACACAGTTCACAAAGGGTTAAAGTTTGTAGTCAACTCTAAGCAGGCACGTGTTTATTTAGGACTTTGGAAATGCTCGGCCCCACTGGCCTTTTATTGTCTCAAAATATGTTGCTGAAAATTCTCTTAGAACTTCACAGATGTTTGATCAAAGACTGATTTAGAACGTTTGGGGCGATGCCCGGTCACGTCCATCCTCTTCTTCCCCTGTCCACACCTCTGTGCTTTTGCTGTTTCTTTTTTTTTCTTTTTCCCCTAACTAGCTACCTGAATAATTCAAGGTTTACTCATTTGAAGGTTCGGAGCTCTCAGTCCTCCTGTGGCTTCTTCTATTTCCTCTCAAGATGAAGTGCTCAGATCTGAATGGCAGTCAAGGTCAGGCGTCTGCATTTGCATTGCATACCAGCTGGCCATTACCATGGTGCTGGCTTAGCGCACACTAATAGCTCACTCTCCTCCTTGCCCTCCAGCCCGAGCCACTGTCCTCAGCGTTCCTCAGTGATATTTCACCATCTCTTCTTTAGGAAGTTGTAACTAATTCAGGGCCCACCAGCCATCATAAATAGTTTAAATTGCTCTTTTGAATGTGAACTGCCTCCCTTGGACCATTGAATTTACTAAGTGTTCCCTCACCGTGCTTGTCCCAGACCAGCCTGTTCTTGTTCACTGTTCTCAAAGCTCACGTTGGTCCAAGCTGAAGAAATGCGACTTACATTTGGGAATGGGTTCAAATCACGCAACGAATGCATGAAGGATGGATTTGATCTGATTCAAGTTTCTTGAAGCCCAAGGGGATTGCTTTGGATGGGCCCCTGAGTGGCTTCACTGAGCCAGGGATTGTGCTTAGCAGTGGTTTGATTATGATCAGAGAGAACCTACGGATGTTCCTTTACTTGAGACTCTCCCAGTTTTAGGGTTTATTGAATTATATCTTGTCCATTCAGGAGAACTTCCAAGACAAGATTCTTCCCAGTTGAGTGTTTTTAAAGCTTCCTCAGGTTGGTTATTTATTTAACCATCCAGCCATTCATTCACTCACTCATTCGTTTGTATGTGTATACGACGTGTATGTGTGGTGTGTATGTGTGAGTGCGGGCACACACGTGTGCATGTGTGCAGTCCGAGGACAATTTCAGGTATCTGTCCTTACCTGAAGTCTTTTGCTAGCTGGCCTGGGGCTCATCTGTCTCTACCTCCCATCTTGCTGTAGGAGGGCTGGGATTCCAGATACTTGCTACTGTATCTGGCTTTATGTAACTTTTGGGGATCTGAACTCAACTTATGTTTGCACAGCAAGCTCTTTTACCCAATAAACCATCTCCCAAGCTTCACTAGTGAAGAAATTCAAAGATGTTTAAATACATGAATCAAGTTGGTAAAGTACAATGGTTGATTGTCATTAGATAATGATATGTATATGTTTTTTCATATGTGGGGTGTGTATATGTGTGTGTGTGGTGTATGCACATGCTCAGATGTCCATGTAGGTGTGTAGAGGCCAGAGAACATTGAGTGTCCTTCTATTGCTAATCCACGTATTTCCTTGAGACAGAGTCTCTCTCTGAAAGCAGCACTGTAGTTGTTTCTCTTGTCTCTGCACCCCATAGGACTGGGGTTACAGGCATGTGTGGCCATACCTGTTGTAGTCAGGTTCACATTGCTGGCAGACACCAACTGGTCAAGAGTAGTTTATGGGTAAAAAGGGTTTATTTTGGCTTACAGACCCAAGGAGAAGCTCCATGATGTCAGGGGAAAACGATGGCATGAACAGAGGGTGGACATCACCTCCTGGCCAACATTTTGGTGGACAACAGCAACAGGAGAGTGTGCCAAACACTGGCAAGGGGAAACTGGCTATAATACCCATAAGCCCGCCCCCAACCATACACTGCCTCCAGGAGGCATTAATTCCCAAATTGCCATCAGCTGGGAACCTAGCATTCAGAGCACATAAGTTTATGGGGGACACCTGAATCAAACCCCCACAACACTCAACTGTTTATGTGGCTCCTGGGGAACTGAACTCACATAGTCTCAGGCCTCATGCTTGTAGCAAGTGCTCTTACCTGGTGAGCCACGTCCCTGCCCAAGATAATCCCATTTTGTTAAGAACAAATTTCTTGAGTTTGATAATTGCTACCAAGGCTCGTGAAAATCCTTGTATTTGGGATCTGCACACTGACAGGTTTAGGGCTAGATTGCAGAGATACTCATTGTAGGCATGGTAGGACTTGGTGATTAATTGAATTGCCCCAATCTGACATCCTTCCATTGAAAACTTTTCTTTTGGTTTGAAAAAAATTTTTTTTTTTGTGCCCACAAAGCATTTACGGATATATCCATTTACATGACATTGACTAATTGTCTTGATTGTGTGTGTGTGAGATGAACGCTCATCTCAGAAAGAGGACAGCTTGTCTCATTCAGTAAGGTCAGGCTCATTAGAAACTGGGACTTACCTATCTCTCATGCATTCTGGAAACGGAAACAGTGGAAGGTGGAAATTAATGTAGCTTTTAAACAATCTATTGCACTTATAAAGTCACATTAGACAAAAGGATTTCTATCGGAAGATATGAATTTTGACAGTGAAGAGACCCTGGGATGATGCAATCTCAATACTGACAAATAAATGCCGTTGTACTTTTCCATGCCACGGATGATTTACAATGAGAGAGGTACTTGGTTCCTTTGATTGATGGCATCCTGTTAGCCATGGAATTACTTAGCAAAATCAGTTTGGCTTGATATAAGGTTTTTTTTTTCCTTACCTAGAAAAAAAAATTTGGCCTGAAGAAAAGATGACATTAATTTAGGAATAGTGGAGTTATCATTGAGTTATCAAAATAAATCTGAGGACATAAATCAATTCTACTGCATGGAGAATGCTAAATCGATAAGTCCAGAAAGACTATTGATTCCGTGGCCATCACTCAAGTCTTCTTCATTAGATTCCTCAGCCATATGTTTAATTGAAATGACAACATGGATGACTGTGGGTAGATCTGGGCAGCCTGACGTTGATCTGGGGTCGTTCAAGTAGGTAAAGAGATCTGTCTGGTCTGGCCCTCTCCTGCAGTTTCAGGAGGGCTCATGAGGGGATGACTTTAAGTCTGCTTCCTGTCTCCCAGAACTCCAGACAGATGTGGACCCAACTGTTACAAGTTACTCCTTTTAAACTCATTGAAAAGACTACAGGGACAAAGTGATCACTGTATTAAGGGAACACTAAAAACTTCCTCATAACAAACACCATCCTACCACATGGGCAAATATTCAATTCACTCAATAGCAGACTCTGCTTTTGTGACTTGTCTCTTTTACTTAAAGGATTGTGAACCATCGAGGGCAAATCCTTCACCTCAGCATCCCTGACATGTTTCAACACATGCACCGCTTCACATCGCTGAAGCCAGGACGGTATCATTAGCTTGTTTTTTTTTTTCAAATGTGTGTGTGTGCGTGTAAATGTATTTGCCCAGTGCACCCATGTGTGGAGGTCACAGTAGAACAGGTGTCCTCCTATATTGCTCTTCTGCCCTCTTTATTTATTTTTTAAAAAATATTTTATTTTTATTTACTTATCTGAGAAAGAGGGTGGGGGAGGAGAGAGAGGGAGATAGAGGGAGAGACAATGGGTGCACCAGGACCTTCACCCCCTGCAAATGAATTCCAGATGCACGTGCCACCTTGTGCATCTGGCTTATGTGGGTCCTGGGGAATGAACCTGTGCCCTTTGGTTTTGTAGGCAAGTGCCTTAACCACTAAGCCCTCCCTCCAGCCCTGCCCTCTTTATTTTTATTTATTTATTTATTTATTTTTATTTATCTATTTTTTTTTATTTTCTCAATTTTTATTAATATTTTCCATGATTATAAAAAATATCCCATGGTATTACCCTCCCCCCTTTCCCCTTTGAAATTCCATTCTCCATCATATCCCCTCCCCATCTCAATCTTTCTACTTACATATATACAATACCAACCTAATAAAAGCCCTCCTCCCTTTCTTTCTCTTCCCTTTCTATCTCCTTTTTAACTTACTGGCCTCTGCTACTGAGTTTTTTCCTTCTCGCACAGAAGCCCAATCATCTGTAGCTAAGATCCACATATGAGGGAGAACATGTGGCGCTTGGCTTTCTGGGCCTGGGTTACCTCACTTAGTATAATTCTTTCCAGATCCATCCACTTTTCTGCAAATTTCATAACTTCATTTTTCTTTACTGCTGAGTAAAACTCCATTGTATAAATGTGCCATATCTTCATTATCCACTCATCAGTTGAGGGACATCTAGGCTGGTTCCATTTCCCAGCTATTATAAATTGAGCAGCAATAAACATGGTTGAGCACGTACTTCTAAGGAAATGAGATGAGTCCTTAGGATATATGCCTAGGAGTGCTATAGCTGGGTCATATGGTAGATCAATCTTTAGCTGTTTTAGGAACCTCCACACTGATTTCCACAATGGCTGGACCAGATTGCATTCCCACCAACAATGTAGAAGGGTTCCTCTTTTTCCACATCCCCGCCAACATTTATGATCATTTGTTTTCATGATGGTAGCCAATCTGACAGGAGTGAGATGGAATCTCAATGTAGTCTTAATCTGCATTTCCCTGATGACTAGGGATGTAGAACATTTTTTTAGATGCGTATATGCCATTCGTATTTCTTCCTTTGAGAATTCTCTATTTAGCTCCATAGCCCATTTTTTGATTGGTTTGTTTGATTCCTTATTATTTAACTTCTTGAGTTCTTTGTATATCCTAGATATTAATCCTCTATCAGATATATAGCTGGTGAAGATTTTTTCCCATTCTGTAGGTTGCCTCTTTGCTTTCTTCACCGTGTCCTTTCCCTCTTTATTTTTAAAAAGTATTTTTTTTTTTAGTAGGGTCTCACACAGGCCCAAGCTGACCTGGAGTCCACTATGGACTCTCAAGATGGCCTCGGATTCATAGCAATCCTCTACCTCTGCCTCCTATCCCAAGTGCTGGGATTAAAGGCGTGCGCCACCATGCCTGGCTTTTCTTAGCTATGTTTTTGATGTTGTTGTTGAGATAGAGTCTCAGGTAGCCCAGGCTAGCCTCAAATTTATAATCCTTTTGCCTCAGCTTCCCAATGCAGGGATTATAGGACTGTACCACTATGCTAGGCTTATAATGTTATTATTATTATTATTATTTAGGTTAGGATTTCACTGTAGCACAGGCTGACCTGGAATTCACTCTGTATTCTCAGGGTGGCCTTGAACTCATGGTGATCCTCCTACCTCTGCCTCCCAAGGGCTGGGATTAAAGGTGTGCGCCACCACGCCTGACTTGTTTTGTTATTTTTGAATCAATGTGTCTAAGCTCACTATGGTCTGCCTACCTCAGCCTCCTGAGTGCTGGGATTAAAGGTATGAACCACCACTCCAGCTATGTACATGTTAATATTAAAACCAATACATTTAATATTTTTCATGTCTTAATTGTTTTACAAATATAAAACAGTCCACAGATACCATTCTAATATAGGTAAAATTATTATCCCCATGTTACTAGAGAGGACTCTGTGGACCCAAGACATACAGCAACTCTTTTGAAAGTCTCACAGCTACTAAACAGAAGAGTTCACATGTTTTAAATTATTTATTTTATTTATGAGAGAGAGAGAGAGAGAGGCAGATAGATAGAGCATCTGGCTTATATGGGCTCTGGGGAATCAAACCTGGGTCTTTTGGCTTTGCAGGCAAGTGCCTTAACTGCTAAACCATCCTTCCTGCCCAAGAGTTCAATTTTAACCCTGATCTCCCTGTTTGTGGAGCCTTACTCCTAGAAGACTTCTCAGGATAACTTTTTGGTTGGGTGTTTCAGTGATGATAATTTTACTTATTTATTTATTTTTAATTTAAAAATTTATTTTCTTTTTGAAAAATATTTTTTTAATATTTTTTATTTATTTATTTGACAGTGAAAGAGGGGGAGAGAGAGAGAGAAAGAGAGAATGGGCATGCCAGGGCCTCCAGGCACTGCAAATGAACCCAGACACGTGCACCACCTTGTGCATCTGGCTAACGTGGGTCCTGGGGAATTGAACCTGGGTCCTTTGGCTTTGCAGGCAAACACCTTAACTGCTAAGCCATTCCTCCAGCCCTGAAAAATATTTTTAATTTGAAAAAAAATAAACAAGATTGCTAAACGCTTGGCCAATTAGATCAAACCAAGGGGGGGTGGGGGGTGGGGTGGGAGAGAAGTCTCAAATTAACAAAATCAAAAATGAAAAGGGAGAGGTTACAACAGGACCAGTGGAAGTGAAGAATCAGGACGTACTTCCAAAACCTCGACTTCACCGAATTGGGTAATCTGAAAGAAATGGATGACTTCCTAGACACATACCACCTACTAAAACTAAACTCAGAGCACATTAATCTCCTAAACAAACCTATCCCATTCATCCAGGCTGAAAAGGCAATCAGCAACCTCCCCGCAAAGAACCGTCCAGCCTCTTGCCACGTGTCTTCCCTACTGTGACGGATGATAGCCCCTAGCCGTGAGTTGTGGTTTGTTTTGTGTTGCTGGGACAATACACCTAACCAAAAGCAGCTGATGGGTGGAAAAGGGATACTTTGGCTTACAGTCTCAAAGGAAAGCTTCGTGATGGCAGAGGGAGATGGTGGAGCAGAGGCTGGGCATCACCCCGGCCACAGTAGGTAGAAAGCAGCAGCAAGAGAGTGAGCTGAGCTAGCACCCGCCAGCTGGGAGGTAATAAAGTTCAAGGTCTGCCCCCAGTGACACACGCCCTCCAGTAAGGCTCCACCGCCCAAACTGCCACCAGCTGGGGACCAAGCATTGAAAACAGACAAATTTATGGGGGACATCTGATTCAAAGCACCATACTATGATAAGTCCTTTTTGGGGGGCAAATTTATTGATATCCTCTATACATATACACAATGTACCCTGAGCATAATCCTAATAAGTCCTTTTAATTTTTGTTTGTTTATTTTTATTTATTTATTTGAGAGTGACAGAGAGAAGGAGGGAGGGAGGGAGGGAGAGAGAGAGACAGAGAGAGAATGGGCACGCCAGGGCTTCCAGCCACTGCAAGTGAACTCCAGACGTGTGCGCTCCCTTGTGCATCTGGCTAACGTGGGTCCTGGGGAATCAAGCCTTGAACTGGGGTCCTTAGGCTTCACAGGCAAGCGCTTAACCGCTAAGCCATCTCTACAGGCCCCTTTTAATTTTTTGAAAATATTTTTTATTTATTTGAGAGAGAAAGACAAAGAGAGAGAGAGAGAGAGAGAAATAGAGGGAGTGAGGGAGTATGGGCCCGCTAGGGCCTCCTGCCACTGCAAACGAACTTCAGGCAAATGTGTTACTTTATGAATCTGGCTGTATGTGGGTACTGGGGAATTGGACCCAGGTTATCAGGCTTTGCAAGCAAGCACCTTTAAGTGCTGAGCCATCACTTCAGCCTCCAAAAGTCCTTTATAAAGTATGTGTGTGTTTGTATGTGTGTATGGACATGCATGCCACTGTGTGTAGGTGGCGGTCAGAGGACAACTTTGAAGTATCTCTGCTCTACCTTCTTTGAAACAGCGCGCAAACAAACCGTTAGATTGCAAACAAAAGTTGAACCAGGTGTCCTGCAAGCTTTGGATTCTCCTGGTTCTGCCTCCCACAGTGGGTGCTTTGGGATCACCCATTCATGCGCCACCTTGCCTCTGGCTTCATGGAAGTGCTGGGGAGTCGGACCCCAGTTGCAGGCTTTGCTAGCAAGTACTTTTGACCACCAAGCCATCTCCGTAGCCCCGAGAAGTCTTTATTCAAGTTACTTCTTGTCAGGCGTTTGGTCACAGCTCAAGATGAGAAAAATAACTTAGACAATGACCAAAGGGGCCATAGGGAGAGCTACTCCATCTTCCAAGGACATCAAATAAGATGCCTTCTGACTTGAATAATTTTGATGTCTGGATCTCTCCTAAGCCACCAGATAAAGGATTGGAAGCAAGATCACCATCAAATCTTAAATTGAGGGTCTGGGTGCCACTCAGGGCTCAACCCCTCTTTTCTCTTCTCTGGCAGTCGGGTTTTTAGTGCCGAGTTAAACCTTAGCACTCCAAATGAGTTTCAGGAATCTGCATGCTCTTGCCCCTTCATTCTAGGTTGAGTAGCCCCTAAATTATCATGCAAACTTTCAGGTGTCCTTCAGCCTTCCGTTGTGATATTCTGTGTCTGTCAGCTGCCTTGCTTGCTGGGGAGCCAACCTGACCAGCCGTGGGCTTAGATGTGCTTCACGGAAGGTTGTGCCATGCTTAGTAATCTCTCTCCTTAAGTGGGTGGGATTCAGAGCAAAACAAAATAGCTGTTTAGGTATAATTGCTGGCCTGGAAAGATCATCTATGAGGTCTGAAGCCTCATACATTTAGGAGAAGCTTTGAAGAGGTCCAGCATGGGCTGGGGCGATGCCTTATTCTGTCAAGCGCTCTACACACAAGCAAGAGGACCCAAATTCATGTCCTGGGCACCCATGTAAAGCTGCACCTGGCCATGTGTGCCTGCAATCCTAGCACTGGAGGTGTGGAGACTGCAGTGTCCCTGGGGCTTGCTGGCTAGCTAGTCTAGCTTAATTGGTGAGGTCCAGGTTTAGTGAGAGACTCTGCCTCAAAATTTAAGGTGGATGCAAAATGGCCTTGATATGCATGACCTCATAGTGACTGACACTACCTACACAAGATCCGAATAATAGAGTAAAAAAAAAAAAATGATGACACCAAAATAAAAGAGAGACTAGTATGAAAGAAGAGATTCAGTGGAGGGGGGATTTGGGAGAAAGGAAAAGGGAGGGTGGTGGAGAGGTTATGATCATGGTATATTGTTTATATTAATGGAAGTTGTCAATAAACAAGTTAAAAAAACCAAGCCATGGTGGGTGTGGGGGCGCACACTTTTAATCCCAGCACTTAGGAGGCAGAGGTAGGAGGATCGCAGTGAGTTAGAGGTTACCCTGAGACAACATAGTGACTTCCAGATCAGCCTGAGCCAGAGTGAGACCCTACCTCGAAAAAACAACAACAACAAAAAAAACAAAATAAAACAAAAAAAAACCCAACCAACCCCCTCCCTCTGCAAAAATACCTCAAAAGAACCACAAAAAATAAGGTGGAGAGCTTTATTAAAGAGGAAATCTGCAGTCAACCTCTGGCTGCCACACATACATGTGCACCTGCCCACATGTGCACCTGCCCACATGTGCACTCGCATGCATACAAACATGCACGCACACACACACACACACACACGAAACAAAACAAAACAAAGAGGTTCAACAGCCTGGTCAGGAGCTCTACCGTGTACATGTGTCTCCATACTGCAACCACCGAGCAAGGAATGAGTTAACAAGCAGACGGTGTCCTTGAGAACTCACACCGGTGTACACGAATATCTCAGATGCTCTGTTTCCGCAGAAGCCCTCGCCCCACCACTGGGCTTCCAGACCCACTCTAGTGATGTGCTGGGCCTGGCTTATACCAGCTCATGAGAACTGATTGCTAGAGTCTCAGGAATTTGTGGGGAGCCGTTGTTAACTACAGCCATTATTTAAATATTAATAACTTATAATGAAACTATACTAAAAAGGTAATTAGGTTGTAATCTCAGCACTTGGGAAGTGGGGGCAGGAGAATCAGAAATTCAAGGTCATCTTCAGATACATAGTGAGTTCAAGGCCAGCCTGGGCTAAATGAGATCTTGTCTGGAAAAAAAGTAAGTGAAATGAAGTATTGCCTCCTATCTTTTTGTTTTTAAGACAATTACTACTATTCTCTGTGATCTTCAGGTTTGTTGTATCTACCTTCCTTTTATTTAAAAATTACATATATATTTATGTAAGTAGAAAGATTGAGATGGGGAGGGGATATGATGGAGAATGGAATTTCAAAGGGGAAAGGGGGGAGGGTAATACCATGGGATTTTTTTTGTTATCATGGAAAATATTAATACAAATGGAGAAAAAAAATAAAAATAAAAATTACATATATATTTATATGTTTATATTTGATTTTTTTGTTTTTGTTTTCCGAGGTAGGGTTTCCCTCTAGTCCAGGTTGACTCAGAATTCACCATGTAGTCTCAGGGAGGCCTTGAACTCACAGGAGTCCTCCTATCGCTGCCTCCTGAGTGCTGGGATTAAAGGTATGTGCCACCATGCCTGGCTAATATGTTTTATATTTATTTGCAGTGGGGGGGGGAGAGAGAGAGAGAGAGAGAGAGAGAGAAAGAGAGAGAGAAAGAAAGAGAGAAAGAAAGAGAGCTAGAGACAGAATGGGTATGCCAGGTCCTCATGCTATTGCAAACAAACTCCAGATACATGTGCTACTTTTTGCATTTGGCTTTATGTGGGTTCTGGGGAATCGAACCCCAGACTTGTAAGAAAGTGCCTTTAACCACTGAGCCATCACTTCTGTCCCTCTACCTTCTTTTTTATTTTATTTAAAATTTTTTTGGTTCATTTTTTATTTATTTATTTGAGAGTGACAGACATAGAGAGAAAGGGAGAGAGAGAGAGAGAGAATGGGTGCACCAGGGCCTCCAGCCACTGCAAACGAACTCCAGACGCATGCGCCCCCTTGTGCATTCTGGCTAACTTGGGTCCTGGGGAACTGAGCCTCAAACCGGGGTCCTTAGGCTTCATAGGTAAGCGCTTAACTGCTAAGCCATCTCTGTAGCCCCCCTCTACCTTCTTTTAAAAATATTTTTATTAAGCCGGGCATGGTAGAGCACGCCTTTAATCCCAGCACTCGGGAGGCAGAGGTAGGAGGATTACTGTGAGTTCGAGGCCACCCTGAGACTCCATAGTGAATTCCAGGTCAGCCTGGGATAGAGTGAGACCCTACCTCAAAAAATTAAAAAAAATTATTTATTTATTTATTTATTTATTCATTTATTTATGAGATAAAGAATGGGGACTCTAGGACCTCCTACCACTACAAGTGAACTCCAGACACATGTTCCATTTTGTGCATCTGGCTTTATGTGGATACTGGGGAATTAAACCCAGACCAGCAAGATTTGTAAGTAAGCACGTTTAACCACTGAGCCATCTCTCTAACCCCATTGTATCTACCTTCTACATGTGGTAGAAATCCATGATAGGGGCTGGGGAGATAGCTCAGTCAAGACTGGTAAAGTAGTTGCAAGCATGAAGATCTGAGTTTGATTCCTAGAATCCACTTAGACATGCTGGGCATGATGGTGCGGGGGCAGTGTCAGTGTTGGGAAGGCAGAGACGGAAGGGTTCCTTGGGCTTGATGGCAGCCAGTCTGGTCACATCGGCAAGCTCCAGTCAAATGAGACACTGTCTTCTAAAAGGTGTTCCTGAAGAACAGCACTAAGGTTGTCCTCTGGCCTCCATATGTGCATGCATGCGCACGTGCACATACATCTGTACATACATGAACATGCACACACGCATTACACAATTTAGAAACTCATATGCGGGTGTTTCCAACTCTGCTCTGGACATCACATCGGTAGCTTGGACTCACCATGCTGGGAATATTTGTACTTTGGAGATCTGCAAATAGTACACATCAGAGCTGGGTTTATTATTCTGTTCATTCCCTAGGTTTGAGACAACGATGGCAAACATGTGAGTAACGCACATTAATCTTAAAAGAAACATATTCTGTCTGTACTTGTTACACTGTAAATACAAAAAGTTGAAGAAATTTTTCCAGTATTTGTAACTGTCATTTGATTGAGTAAGCAATTGTGTCATTGATGAACAGTGGAACTCAGACATACATCTCCATTATTCATTTCCTTTCTACTTGTAAAGGAAAAGATCAACCCATATTCATGCAACTACACTTATTTGTCAACAGCATTCATAGACTGAGCACAAGAATCAGGCAAAGACCAGAAGGCATTGTGTGAAGCTGGGTGTGGTGGCACATGCCTTTAATCCTAGCACCCGAGAGGCCTCATGAGTAGTAGTATCACCATGAGTTCAAGGCTAGCCTGGGCTACAGAGTGACTTCCAGGTCAGCCAGGGCTAGCGAGACCTTGCCTCAAAAAACAAAACAACAGAAAGAAAGAAAAAAGGAAAGCAAGCATTGTGTGATAATCTACTGGCTATATGAAATTTATGAGTACTTTATAACTTGTTATCAGTTGTGAATGAGGTGCCATACATCTTTTATATTGTCAATTTGTACTACACTTCCACAGGCAACGGCTTCTTTCTGGAGAGCAGCCGTGGAACACTTGCCAGCACATCACCACTCTGTTGCTCACCACATCGAAGAAGCTGGGGCATTTTCATCTGCAATCTGTACACTCGAGAATACTCCCATCCTTACACGCCTGGCTCCACTCGGTCACAGACAGCCAGCTAGGGATGCCGAAAGGAAAGAGAAAGCACTTCTCTATAAGCTGAGGTCTTTCCCACGAACTCTCACAAAAGCAGGGAGAGGATAGCGTTAGCCATTCTTGGCTGGCATTTTAAGTCCCGTATCTTAACAACTTAAGGAGGTAGATTTCTTTTCTTTTCTTCTTTGATACAGTCAGGCCATCTTGGCAGGAAAGACATGGCTTTGAGAGTTGGCTGGGTATGGGAAGTAGCCAGTAAGGAAGCAAGGAGTTCCCAATGGAGCCCAGGTGGGCTATGACTCACAAACTCCTCCCCCACCCTCCTCCAAAGTGACCCACTTCCTCCAGGGAGGCTTCAGCTCCTGAAGTTCCACAACCTCTTAAAAGAGCGCCACCAGCTTATCAAGTATTCAAACAGCCTGTGGGCCATTTCACTTCCAAACCCCAGCAGATCCCTTGTTAATGAACGTCTCTTATCATCTTAAGAAACATTTTAGAAGGTTTGTGTCTGTGTTTACCAAAGTAACAAGGACTGTCAAACGTTTATATACATTACCATTTACAAAGCACAGCCACTCCTAGTAGCTCATTTCATATTTCCAAAGATTTCTCTGTTTTAAACAGTTATCAGGGCAGCTGGAGAGAGGTACTCTGCCCCAGGCCTTCCTGCACTCACTCTGCTAGCTCATTCCTCTCCAGCCCCTGGGACGAGGTACTGAGGACGATTATTTGCTGTTTCCTAAACTCTTTGTTGTACTGGGCCTACAGTGATTTCAAGGGAGGAAACAAAGGCCCTTGAGGGATTGTTAAAGTCGGGGTGTGTATCAGACAGCTTCAGGTTCGCTGAGATGAGCTTCCAGACCAGGCACAGTTATGGAGGAAGGGATATTTATTGAAGCTTAGAGATCCAGGGGAAGTTCCATAATGGCAGAAGAAGCTGGCCTGTCTTCACAGGACCAAGCAGAGAGAGAGAGAAGCACAAGCCAAAAGCCACACAGCACAGCACACTTCAGGAACTCCAGCTAGGCACACTTTGCATATCTTTAGATTGAAATCTCAAACCCACCACCACACCTTAAGATCCACCCAGTGACATTTCCTCCAGCCAGGTGGCTGTAGATGCAAACTACAAACAAATAAAAAAACTGAATATATTGGGGGCCATCTATTCAAACCACCACAGGGTGGAAAACCTAATCCCACTTGCCCAAAGTAAGTGTGATATAGTTATCTGAGAGTCTCCTTCTCTCCCTGGGGACAATGGGTAGGGAAGGCCATTGCTTCTCATAGAAGGGTGAAAATAGCCACCCCACTTTAGGGAGAGTTTCTGACTATTTTCTAAATGCTATACCCATTCTAGCTTTCTTATAGGATAAACACCACAATATAATGGAGGAAGGTATCACCCAACGCAATTTTCTTTTCTTTTTTTTTTTTTTTTCTGTAGTGAGCCACTTTGTAGCCCATAAGAATTTCTCTAGAAAATTCTTCCTAGAAGCCAGGCCAAATGAGCCAACGGGTGCAATAGTGGCATGTCTGTTATGGGAGAAACCAACCTCCCTCTAATTTGACTGGAGGCCCATTCCATGGGAGGGAATACATCCCTGATACTGAAAACCTACAACAGGGGTAGTCATGAGCCCTAGGGGTGTAACACCTGCTGCTGTCTGGCTAAAAGTATATACTATGCTCACCAAACTGCCCAGTAAGCACTTCTATTAATGTTTGTATCCATATATTAATGCTACTCTCATTTTTTTTCTTTTTTTTTTTTTGAGATAGGGTCTTGCTCTAGCCCAGGCTGACCTGAAATTCACTATGTAATCTCAGGGTGGCCTTGAACTCATGGCAATCCTCCTACCTCTGCCTCTGCTGGGATTAAAGGGGTGCGCCACCACGCCTGGCTTACTCTCACTTTTGGTTAGAGAACCTTCTCTTTTCAGATGGCAGTGACCTTGGGATGACTGAGAAGGCACCATGATGCTGAGAAGAAGTGACAGAGGAGTGCTCAGCACTGCAATATCTCAATCACACCTCCCATGAATCAGGGTCCATTGCGGAAGAGGTGGCAGAAAGAATGTAAGAGCCAAAGGAAGGGTAGGACTCCTTACTACGTGCTTCTCCAGACCCAAAATGGCCTGGATATCCATAACCTCACAGTGCCTGACATAATAGGAAGAAAAGATGATGACATCAAAATAAGACTGATTGAGAGGGGGAGGGGATATGATGGAGAGTGGAGTTTCATAGGGGAAAGAGGGGGAGGGAGGGAATTACCATGGGATATTGTTTACAATTATGAAAGTTGTCAATAAAAAAATTAAAAATTAAAAAAATTCTTCCTAAAGCATAAATTAGGACAACAGCACGTGACAACTCAGTGGCAACAGTTCATACCTGTTAACAACAATGAGAGACATCTCTCTCTTTAGTGCACCAGGCATTGAGGATTTGGGTATTTTCCAGTGAAAACAGTTGATTTTTCAGAGCTCTGTGGGACTCTCAATCTTGAGAATGGATATTTGGGACTAAATGAACTGAGTCGATGTTTGCTGCCCATCAAAGTAACTCGATTGTTCTCACATCTTCCACTCCACTTTATGCTGTGTGAAGTTTTGTTTTTTTTTTTTTTGTAATAACAGCCCTGGCATGCTTTGGGATGAAAAAAAATTAATTTCAAAAGTAAACAGAGAACAAAAATAGTCCGGAGGACAGGTTATAGCCTTAACGAAGCCCAGCTAATTAGGGCCAACAGATGCAGCAGCAGGTTGCAGAAGCACAGGCATATCTTACGCTGCCAGAGACTGCCAACCATGCATTTTGAACACCAGGATTTGCTGTCTTTTCTCTTTAGTTATTGATTACCTCTGCAAAGGAGAGAATATTGACGTGTGCAGAAGAGCGGAACGAGTTGCAATCGCTTTAGATAGAGTGTTGTTGGCAGGGCTTCGTGTTCAGACTTAAGTGGGAACCACTGTGGGGTCTGAAATAGCTTCTATAACCAGTTCCATCACAGACCTAATCATCCAAAACATCATCCCCTGTAATTTGACTGAAAAGCAGTGAGACAGCCAGGGCTCCAACCCTTGAAAGGGATTTAGCAGCCAGTCGGCTTACGCTTATTAAAGACGCCTTTACATCGTCTTCTCCCGCTTCCTCGCTCTTTATTCCAACCGCAATGAAATCAAGCCAGAGGCTGAGTCAAGGATGGAGGTGGGAGGGCCCACGCGAGGGATTGCTCCAGATTCCTGCGGGAAAACATTTTCTTTTTTTTTTTTTCCTATAGGAGTTCTAGTCTCAGGACTGAGAATTTGAAAAGTGAGTCTCTTTTTCTTCAGAGGACAGACAGGGACTCACCATTGCACCAAAGTGTAGTGGAAAGGACCCAGCACTGACTGGGGGACGTTGGAGAAGATGCTTCAACTGTGACCCTTGACCTCGATGTGAAACCATATTTGCCTTTTACCCTCTTGCACAGACAAAGCTTTCCACCTTTCAAATTCTTTGAAGACTTTTCTTATGTCATCTGATCTTTTTTTTTTTTTTTTTTTTGTTTTTTTGAGGTAGGGTTTCACCCTAGCTTAGGCTGACCTGGAATTCACTAGGTAGTCTCAGGGTGGCCTCGCACTCATGGTGATCCTCCTAGCTCTGCCTCCTGAGTGCTGGCCCATCATCTTATCTTAATGTTTATATTTTGGGCCTTTAGAAAACGTTAAGCTATTTAGATACTATATTTGGGGATATCTGGGAAGGTCAGATGTTTTGGGGATACATAAACCAATATGTAAGGGAAGTATGATCTTCAAGTGAGCCTATGCTGGCACAAACCAGCTTTCATTTTCTTTTATTTGTAAGGAGAGAGGCGGGGGGACATGGGCATGCCAGGGCCTCCAGCTGCCGCAAACGAACTCCAAATGCAAGTGCCACTTTGTGCATCTATATGTGGGTGCTAGGGAATCGAACTAGGGTCATTAGGCTTCGCGGGCAAGTGCCTTAGCTGCTGAGCCCTCTCTTTAGCTCCCAGCTTTCATTTTAACTGTGTACATTAATTACAGTGCTAAATTAAACAGTAGATACCAAACTAGATGCATACCCTTTTCCCTCTGCAGGCCCCCCTCCTCGTGTAAGGCCAGAGGATGCATGGCCTGGGTGCATGGCCTGAGGGGCCCTGCCGGCCAGTATCTTCATTGTTCTCCCTGGACTCCCTCTTCTTCCCTGTCTCAAGCTGTGAGACAGAGTCAGGAGGAGCCAGACTGCACTAAGCATGCGGAGATATCAGAGGAGGGCTGTGTAACAGGACAGGGGTGGCGTCAACTCAAACATTACTGTTCTTAGGAAATTTTCAAAGGACTCCCTGTGGTGGGCTTGTGTTAATGGAGAAGAGGATGGCTGTGTGGAGGACTAAGTGGCTACCCTTCTTCCTCCTCTTACTTGTTTGTTTTTATGGTGTTGGAGACTGAGCCCAGGACCTCGTGCACGCCGTGCAAACATTCTATCGCTGAGCTACATTGCCAGCCTCGCTGTTCCTTGGTAGGTCCTGGCTAAGGCACCTCAGGTCAGAGGAGGGGAGGGCACTCCGGGACAAGCACCTGGGAGGCAGGGAGCTGCCGACAGTTAGTTGCTTTAATCCTGTTTTGCCTGGAGCTGGCTCTGAAATCTCCTTGCCCAAGGAAAACCTTTAAAAATGCCTTTGTGTGTGTGTGTGTGTGGGGGGGGGGGTTGCTGGAGGGATGGCTTAGCAGTTAAGGCACTTTCCTGCAAAACCACAGGACTCAGGTTTGATTTCCCAGTACCCACATAAAGCTAGATGCACAAGGTGGCACATGCGTCCAGACTTCATATGGAGTGGCTGGAGGCCCTGGCTTGCACATTCTCTCTATTTGCATCTATCTGCTTCTTTCTCTCTCTTCAATACATAAATAAAATAGTTAAAAAATAAAAATAACTGAAACTGCCTTTGGGAGCTATGGATGTAGCTCAGTTGGTATGGTCCTGGGCTAGCATGCATGAGGCCCTGGGTTTGATCCCTAGCACCATGTAAACTGGGCATGGTGGTGCATGTCTCTAGCACATGGGAGCAGAAGGCAGGAGACTCAGAAGTTCAAGGTCAGACTGGGATACATGAGGGAAAAAAAACTGCCTTTGGCTCCCAACATCTGGATAAGCCACAGTGTAGCAACATGAAGTTGGCCTGATGAGATGGCCAACTTTGCATTTCTTTTTTCTCTTTTTGCTCTCTTACAGATGTGCTTTTGTAAAAGCTCTTTGGTGTTTAGCTTGCCAGTGACATATGTAGAGGCTTAACCACTTTCAGGCCCCTTGATTTTCGTGGTGGGATAAAGAGATTCTCCCCCATCACTCATCGGATCTACCTTGTCTTTAGACCATGCTGAAACTCCCTTTTGTCATTTCCCCCAGATCGTAATGAAAAGGCAGATTAACCTGATTACGGAGACCCATCAACTCAGCGCTTCTAGTTCCATGACACCCACCGCGAACCCCCGAGCTGCTTCCAGCAGCATTCCCTGGCTGTTATTACAACGACTTTCATTTAATAAACTTTCCGTCAGCACGTTAATCCTCAGTCAAGTTTAAGTATGAGAATCCTCGTTAGCTATGATTAGGCGACATGGTTGGTTAACAACATTTTCTCATGCCCCAGGATTCATTTTCATTAAAAGTCTAAATTGATTAAAAACAACACTTTGACAAGAGCACCTGATTGACAGCGAGTTTATGGGTTTTCATGATGAAGGCTTGTTATAAGGACACCATTTTAATCATTCAGCTTGATTATACATTTGTGTGTATGCATTTCCTGGGTGGCTTTGAATCCCCTGGCTTCCTTTTCTAGCTTACCTGTTTTGGGTCCTGTCAATCAAAGAGGCTAGGTGTTCTCCACATATTTATCAGTTTATTTTAACTAATGTATGTGTGTGTGTGCACATGTGTGTATACGCATGTTTGTATGTGTGTGCATGCATGTGGAGGACAGAGAGCAATCTCAAGTTCTTTAGAATAACATCCACCTCTTTTGAATTTTTTTTTAATTTTTATTTTTTGAGGTAGGGTCTCACTCTAACCCAGGCTGACCTGGAATTCACTATGGAGTCTCAGGGTGGCCATGAACTCACAGCGATCCTCTTATCTCTGCCTCCTAAGTGGTGGGAATAAAGGTGTGCACCGGCTTAAATATTTCATTTATTCATTTTTGAGGTTGGGTCTCGCTCTAGCCCAGGCTGACCTGGAATTCACTATGTAATCTCAGAGTGGCCTCGAACTCACGATGATCCTCCTAGCTCTGGCTCTCGAGTCCTGGGATTAAAGGCGTGCGCCACCACCACCCGGCCAAATATTTCATTTATTTATTTGAGAGAGAGAAAGAGACAGAGAGTTTGGGCACACCAGGGCCTCTAGCCACTGCAAACGAACTCTAGACTTATGTGCCACCTTGTGCATCTGGCTTTATGTGGGGTACTGGGGAACTGAACCTGGGCCCTTTCGGCTTTGCCAGCAAGCGCCTTAACCACAAAGCCATCTCTCTAGCCCTCCACCTTGTTTTGAGATAGGATCTCTCATAGACTTGAAGTGCATTAATTAGGCTAGGCTGGCTGGCCAGAGAGTCCAGGGACCTGCCTGTCTATGCTTCCCCAGTGCTAGGATTACAGACACATGTCATTATGCCGAGCATTTTTATGTGGGTTCTGGGGATTGAACTCAGGTCCTCATGCTTGTGAGGCAAGCACTTTACCATCATTGACTGAGCTGTCTCCTCGGCCCCCATATATTTGTCATCCATAATGGGTGTGTGTGGGGGGCAGTGTAAAAAGAAAAAAACACAAAACACAAAACAAAACAAAACACAACACAGTTTTCTGAAGCAGCCTGGGTTCTTGGCACTGTCCAGGGCTGTGGCTGGATTAGTGAGTTTTCACTTCACTTGGAGCTCCTCTCTCACCTCCCCTCCTCCCTCCTGAGAACGCTGCCATTGTTCTCCCATCCTCACCTCAGTGCCAGGCACGCAGTGAGCCCTCAGAATACCCGAGGCGTGAGAGAATGAGGGGGGTGAGGGTCCCATGTTCCAAATCTACCAGGTCGTTGCTCTTTTCTGAAAGCTGTGTTCATCTGGGTCCTCGAGGAAGCGTATGTCAAAACAGGATTAAACACGTAAGGATTTTATGAGAGGAGATGCCTATGTGAGAGAAAATGGGGGAGTCCAGGAACTGACAACCTGTGACACAAGTCTGATCCCCGGTGAGGATCCCCAGGGAGGGTGGTAGTGGTGTAGACTGCCACTCGGGGCCAAGGAGGGTGCAGTGAGGGTGCAGGGGGCCTCAGAGCCACAGTGGGTCACAGCCCAGGACACCCTGCCTTATCACCCCGACTGCACTCGGTGCCCTTGGTACAAAGCTGGAGCCGTTTCACAGTGCAGCATGGAGACTCGAGAATGCTGCAGGCTGGCATTCGAGGTTGGCAAGGGTCTTCCCATGGCTGCCACTGAGCTAGTGTCTCTCAAGCTAAACCAAATGGCACTGGAGGAAGGGGAGGAGCCAAAAGATGATGACTGCAGTCAAATGAAGAGCAAGACGCTGCGTGGAACAATGCCCGAGTCATTCCTGGAGCACCAGCCTCCTGCCAGCCAGGGCACTCACGCACATACACCTGGCTGTAAGGGTCGCTCAAGGGAGGTTGCCCCCACAGCATCGGTTGGTGAGCCATTTGCTTCTAATTCCCTTGCCTCCCCAGGGACTGAGGGTGTAAATAATCACACCGGGACAGAGTGGGTCTTCAACAAAACTGTTACCCCAAGTCGTTTTAACTGGCATCGGGGCAAGAGAGGGAGAACGTTAGCTGACACGGTCCTCATTAGTCCTGGGTGGGGCTGCTCAGCAGGGACCTCCCAGGGGTGGGAAAAGGCAGACGGGGCAGGTAGAAGTGCCAGGTGGAGAGGGCGAGGCAGAAGCGCCACCCTCCTCTTCACCTGAACCCAAACTCCGCGCCTTCCTTACTCCTCTGCCTGCGCCCCCCCCCCCGCGCCCGTACCCTCCTTTCTCAAGCCATCCATCCTGCCTGTTGGAGTTGTTTCCCCCACGTCCATGGCCGATCATATTGCTGTGTCGTTACAAACCCCTTCAGGTGGTGTCTGCCTTCCGGCTTGGTGCTCGAAGCCCTGCTTAATCTAGCTGCAGTACCACGGTGCTCTCTCCCCTCCTCGACTCTCACCAGCTCAGCTCCCGTCCCTGCTCTTGTCTCTGGAGGGCTATTGCCCTCTTGGAGGACTTTGCTGTTTTTACCCGTGAGGCTCTGCTCCCTGGTCACCTATTACTGCTCTGGCCAAGAGAGGACTTGGGTCTCTTCCCCACGCACAGCCTCTTCTCCTTTCCCTCCTCCTTTTTCTTTTTTCTTCCTTTCTTTCTTCTCTCTCTGTCTTTTTACAAGGTAGGGGCTCACATTAGCCCAGGCTGATCTGATCTGAAACTTAACAACGATCTTCTTATTTCAGTCTCCCGAGTGCTGGGATTAAAAACATATGCCACCCAGTAAGGCACTGTTTTTATTTTTTTTTTTTTTTCAAGGCAGAGTCTCACTCTAGCCCAGGCTGACCTGGAATTCACTGTGTCGTCTCAGGGTGGCCTCGAACTCATGGTGATCTTCCTACCTATAAAGCACTGCTTTTTAAATGGTGGTGTAACTGAATGTGGGGGTTAAAATCAATTTTGCAACAGCAAAAGGTTTCTGAAATGCAACAGTTGAAAATCAATTCAAAGTCAAACATATAATGAATTGGAGTTGTCGTACTCAGCTTCACGCTGCTGGCAGAAAACACCCGACCAGGAGCAGCTTGTGGGGAAAAAAGGGTTTATTTTGGCTTATATACTCGAGGGGAAGCTCCATGATGGCAGGGGAAACGATGGCATGAGCAGAGGGTGGACATCACCTCCTTGCCAGCATCAGGTGGACAATAGCAGCAGGAGAGTGTGCCAAACACTGGCAAGGGGAAGCTGGCTGTAAGCCTGCTGCCAACAATACACTGCCTCCAGCAGGATACAACTCCCAAATCGCGTCCAGCTGGGGACCTGGCATTCAGGGCACATAAGTTTATGGGGGACACCTGAACCAAACCACCATAGGAGACATTTCTAGCAGTATTTGCCGTGTCGCATTGTGTGACTTCACTGCAGTCTTAGTTCTGAACATACAACATCCACACCTTGCACCATGTCACAACTATTAAAGTTGCCTGAACAACCTTGGTTCAGATTTGAGACTATTGTATGTCATAATTTCCATGTTTTTACTGTATACATGGAGTTTTCTGCTCTTATGGGAATATTATGGTTTCGTTACCAAAAAATGAAGACTTTTAACATTTTTTACATTCTTTAGCATGACAGCATAAAATTAGCATATATTTGTATTGTGTTAAAATGTTGGGCTTTAAGTATTACAGTGTTTGAGTTGTTGATTTGAATTCCATAAAAAAAAATTGCTGGATAAGTTTTGGCTTGGAATTAGGACAGAATTTCTAGCAATTTTCTGAAATGGCCCTAAACATACTTCTGCCATTTTACACTACTTATTTATGCAAAGTGACATTCTTTTAAATTTTTTTTATTTATTTAAGAGAGAGAGAGAGAGAGAGAGAGAGAGAGAGGAGAGGAGAATATGGGCACATCTGGGTCTCTAGCCACTGTAAATGAACTCCAGACGAATGTACCACCATGTGTATCTGCCTTATATGGGTTCTGGGAAGCCAAACATGGGTTCTTAGGCTTCCCAGGCAAGTGACTTAAGCCATCTCTCCAGCCCCCAAAGTGACATTCTTAACATTGATGATGATAAAATCAAAATATTGATAAACTCTGAAAAATGTTGAAGATGCTCTGTTCTGGAAGTATCAAATATCTGGCCAAGATTGAATTCTTTGTGTAGAAATAACAAGCATACCTATCTCAGTAGTATGCAAATTTGTTTTTGTCTTTAATGAGTGATAAAATTGCATGTGTGCCAAAGAATTGCTTAAAATACATTTTTATGCTTTATTATCAGTCAATGTTTGATTTGTAGACCTATTTTATATCCCTTTATAACCAGGTGGTATAGAAAATTCTCAGGTGAAAAGGAGTGGGAAGAAGTCTTGCCCTAAGTAAGGCACAGCTGAGGCCAGGTTGGGGGGGGGTGCTTGCCATGACACTGCAGGCCTAATGGGGGAACAAACAAGGGGAGGGTCTACACAGAGCGCTACTGAGCATGGGAGTCAGTGGTGGCTCTGAGCAGCCCTGGCTTACCTAGAGAATGTTGTGGTCTTAATGTCCCCTACAGGCTCATATGCGCGAACATTTTGTCCCCAACTGGTGGTGCTATTTGAGAAGGTGGTGGGGGTCCTTGAGGCTGGATAGGCCAGACTTGTTTCCTCTTCCTCCTGTTTCCTGAGTGTGATTGCAGTGTGACCAGTCACCTCTGTTCTGCTTCTGTCACCAGGTCTTTCCTGCTAGGATGGACTGCAGCCACTGGAACTGTAAAACCCCAATAAACCCTTCCTTCTTCAAGCTGCTTCCTGTCAGATATTTAGCCACAGTGATGAGAAAATAACACAGGGGTCAACATGGGAGAGCGGACAGCAAGGGGAAGCATCCACCTCTCACCCCCCCCCCCCCGTGTTCTAATGCCCTGTTCTAGAGCATCAGACATCCTCATGAACACCTTTGTGAAGGGCATGCCCTTTAAGTAGCCCCGGTCCTCCCCCACCCCAGCCGCTCACGGCAATGTGGCCTCAAGCTGTGGCTGTCTGCCCAACAAGCAATTTTAAATGTGTCCTACATTCATAGTTGGGGTAAATATAAACCTACTGAAATAAAAATCGACGATTTTCACATTGGCATCATACAATGACATTTTAGAAGAAAATCAAATTGCTTTATGCAAAACATTTACCTAATTGCCTTTGTTCCCATGGAGTTTTATCTGAATTCTCTGGCATGTAAAGGAATTGAGGAGAAAGAATAATGGGGAGGTTTTCCACAATGATTTCCAAGGACTGTATGGAGAATGTGGTAGGAAAGAAGATTCCTTAATTTTAGTCTATCTCCACTATACAGGGAATTTAAAGGCTGCAAAATATGTGCATCATAAATGTAGCAGCATGTTCTGTTGGAGATTATTTTTTCTGTCTGTTTTAGCAAGGGAAGGTCAGAAAGATATTCTGGTGATCTTAAGGAGAATAAATCTTGGGTCACTGCAAGGCCTCTCTCCTCTACTCTCATGAAGATGTCTGGAGCAGGAGAAAGTGATAGGTAGTTCAATTTACCAGAAAAGGGGGTGAGAATGGATATTTGGGGACCAGGGCCTGGAAAGAGAAGCTAATAACATCTTGAGTAGGGGGAGGCTTGGGGAAGAGAAGGTGCCTGGGTCGGTGGGTCCTTGAGACAGGGAAAAGCTGAGCCCACCTGTGTCCTGTCTACCAGGGCTGGCTTGCAGTCTAGGAAGTGGGGACCATGGGAGCAGAGAGGGAGGGCTTTAATGATGGGTATCCTCCCATGCCCATAAAAAGGGCTGAGTTGGGCTGGAGAGATGGCTTAGCGGTTAAGGTGTTTACCTTCAAAGCCAAAGGATCCCTGTTCGATTCTCCAGGACCCACGTAAGCCAGATGCACAAGGGGGTGCATGCGTCTGGAGTTCGTTTGCAGTGGCTGGAGGCCCTGGTGCGCCCATTCTCTCCCTGTTTCTTTCTCTCAAATAAATAAATAAATAAATAAATAAATAAATAAATAAATATTAAAAAAAAGGGCTGAGGTAGAGGACCCCAGCTTTCAGCTGTCACATGCTCTTGGCTTGTTCTTCCCACTTGCCTGGCCTGTGTTCCCAGGGATCTTAGGGGTCCTTGCAGGTGGTAATGCCCACTAACTGTGCCAGGGCAGGGTGTGGGGGTTGGGCTGCAGTGCCCATATTTGGAAAGAGGCTGAAGCGTGCAAGCGCCTTTGGGGACATGCGGCTGGTCATCTCAGTCACACAGAGCTGAGGGTAAAGCAGGGCTTTCTGACCACGAGGCATGTTAGCCACCGAGATCGTGGTGGCGCACGCCTTTAATCCCAGCGCTCGGGAGGATTGCCACGAGTTCGAGGCCACTCTGAGACTCCATAGTGCATTCTAGGTCCTAGAGTGAGACCCTCCCTTGAAAAACAAAAGCAAAACAAAACACAAAAGACCATATGGACTTTCCCTTGGGGCCTTCGAAACAGGAAAGTGTCATCTGTTTGGGTGGATTTGGGGTTGTGTGTGAGCCTGTTTGGTCAGGAACTGGGGATAGAAGAAGGGGGACAAAGGGAAGTTAAAGACTATAGACAAAGTTACTCTCCACACTGGGATTGTGTTTTACTCATTTGCTGAAATCCGGATGGGTCCCATCATTGTTCCTGCTTCTTCCAGTTTCTCTAGAAGTCCCCCAGGGCACATTTAAAAAATACGGAAACCGGGTGCTTGGTCCTCTATGCTTGATTTCATAAAAATTAATTACAAGAAAAATACATGCTGTGACGTACTTTCTACCCCATGGGGAAAGAAATCTTTGTAGCACTTTCTCCTGCGAATTGAACGCAATAGTTCTCCTCTGTGTTGTAAAATGGTATTATAGTCATGCTCACGGTGGCATTGCATGTAATTACAAGCCTGTTGAGTTCTGCATTTAAACCCAGTTTGGGGAGGGGGACGTGGAGCTCAGCTTCTTTCAATCACACAGGATTAAACTTGGCATTCAAGTTTTTGTGTAAAGCTGGTGCTAGCTGGCTAATACACATTCTCGACAACTCTGAGAAGAAAAATTAGTTCCATTCTGGTACTCAGCCAATGCAGGCTGGAACGGGTGGACCGGGCCTTTGGAAAGAGGTGTACCCTTTCTGATGCAGGCTTGTGCTGGAGTGGTCTGTATCTATGTCACACCGGCTGTCCAAATATTTGCAATGTTGCCTTACTTAGTATGGTTTTTCTTTTTCACATGTAGGTTGGATTATCAAGCTGCAACTCAAGATATTATGTCTAGCTATGACAATAGGTGGCAACTGACATGTCTAAAATTTATAGGCAACTGATGAGAGGCAATGGATTTACAAGGAGGTACCCTCAGGTTTCATCAAATGAGGCAACTGAGTACTGTTTAAATAATTGTTTTATTTATAGTCCATTAAGCTGTCAAAGGGTATGCTGCTACCAAGGGTTGGTCACACTGGGGACTGTCTTAGGTTGGTAACATCCCTTACTTCTGGCCGTTTTTATTTTTTTCCTTGAGTCCAGTCTAGTGTGAATGTTTTTCTGGCTGAGCCTTCTTTCTGGCTTTCATGACTCTGGGGTGGGTCAGCTTGCCAGGTCAGCTGTTGCAGGACTGGACACATGTTCTCATGTCAGATCATGAAAAACTGACCTCTTCCTGAACTCCTTCAATGCCTTAGCTCTGAATGTTGTATACTATACTGTGTTTCTGAGAAGTGCCACTCTGAAGGGGCTGGGGATTGGGATAAATGTGGGAAGAGGCAAAAAGCTTTGGGATTTAGGTAATAATGAGGAAGTTGGAGTTTGCATTCCTCTCACCCAGTTTTCCTGGGCTGTTGTAAACATTCCTTGCCTGAGAACAGCTAGTCATAAGCAATAGCTCTGCCCCGACCTACTGTTCCAAACATATAATTATGACTTATAATAATAATAATAATAATCAGAAGGATAATATTTGTCATGTGGTGTGAAATAGCCATGTTCTGGACTCAGGGCTGAATGGTTTCACACCCATTATCTCAGGTTTTAGAATAACACCCATGCAGCGAGGCATTATTTCCCTACTTTATGGATATGTAATCTGAGGCTCTGAGAGACTTAGTAACTCACAAATTTTACTTACTTTAGCACCAAAACCCTCAATTCTACCCTTGATCCCATGTGTGTCCTCCCAAGAAAACCTAGTGGTCTTGGCCATTTAATGATTTTTCCCAAATCATGTCACATTCTCCAACTTTGTATGCAAAGTTCATAGTTCCTTATCATTCCCCTGCTCACTCCTCCAGTCAAGGTTATCTGGAGCATAGAAAGTTCTTTAAATATTCCAACCACCTGTCATCCAAGAAACGTTATGAGCCCTGACAATCTCTGAAGTTTCCCTCTCCCTTGCATGCAAACGACTCTGACTTTATATGACTTATAATTAGAAGTGAAATAATTTAGACTGGCTTCCACTCAGCTCAGCTTTCAAAGCAGTTCCAGTTACATATGACTTCACATAAACAGATAATCAGAGGCTAGAACCTGAGTGCACAGTTCCTGCCTCCTAATTGGCATGAAGTGAGGACATCTGTTCTGCATGAGGCGTGGGTCAACCCACCCCCTCATCTGTGACCTCCTGTGGTTGGGAGGAATGGTCCTGGATCACATAGAGACTTCATAGGAATATTGCAAGCCAAGATTGAATCGTGAACAAAAAACCCTAATTGGCCTGAATCCTTCCCTAACCATCACTAATTATTTTGGGGTTGGTAGCTTGTCTTATATAATAGCTATTTCCCATCCAAAGATAGAATTTCTTGCCTTGGATGTAAATCCAAACAAGTTCTGTGCAAAGGCTGCCACAGAGATGAGTCCTAGTGCATCCACTAATGGGGTAGTTTGAATCTAAAATGTCCTCCATAGGCTTATGTGTTTGAAAAACATAATCCTCAGTTGGTAATGCTGTTAAGGAAGGCTGTGGAACCTTTAGGAGGTGGAGCCTTCATGTGGTGGGCCTTGAGGTGTTAAGGCCATGCTCTGTTTGCCAAGCTAGATGGCTGGCATCTGAGCTTCCAGTGGATTCTCTTGTCTTTGCCTCCCTTCTCTCTGTAGGTGCACTAGGATTGTTGTAGTCAGCTCCACATTCCCAGCATGAACATCCAAACCAGGCACAGTTTAGGGGAGGAAGGGATGTACTTCAAGCTTACAGATCCAGGGCAAGTTCCGTAATGGTGGAAGAGGCTGGTCCTCTCTTACACATCCAAACAGAGGGAGAAACCACCACCAGCCACCAAACACCAAAAGCATGTGCAAACAGGCAGCAAACAGCAGGGACCCAGGCAGAGCTCAGACTGCTCTGTACGCTTTTGGGCTGGGAATTCAAATCTGCCCCCAAGCACACCTTAGGGCTGGACTCCAGGATCCACCCATAGTGACAGCTCTTCCAGCCAGGCAGCTGTACACATGCACACACACACACACACACACACACACACACACACACACACACACAGTGGGAAGCCTCATCCTCAGGAATAAAACCAGGAGGAGGAAGTCCATGGTAGTTATGGCTTCTTCCCCAAAAGATGACAGAACCACTGAACTAGGGCCACAGTTTGGTTTCCAGCATATAATAAAATATGTATAGAAAACACCTACCGAAATTTGCATTTCTAAAAACAACAAAAAGGAGAAGGACTTACAAGAAACTAGAGGCATAGTCTATACTGGAGACTGTTCAGCACTCTTAAAGAATGCGTTACCAACCCACGGGACGACATGGATGAATCTCCAAGGAAATGTGCTGAATGAAAAAAGTCAGTCTCAAAGTTACAAAGTGCATGAGTCCACTCATACAGTCTTCTTGAAATAACAAATCGCAGAGGTGTAGTAGAGCAGATGACCAAGATTAGGGAAGGAACGTGAGATGGGGGCAAGTTAGACAATTACAAAACGGTAACATGGGGCTCCTTGTAGTGTGGGAGCTGCGCTATATCCTGGCTGGAGTGACGAATGCACCAACCTACACACGTGATAAAAATCTGCTAAACCCCCAAAATTTGTGAAACTAAACATGCACACACATAGACACCTCCCCCCCCCCCACCTGCTAGGGAAACCTGATAAATGAGTGGATTGTGTCATGTCATTTTCTAGTTTTACAATGTGGCGTGATGAACAACACCGGGCCTAGGGGACATGGGTTTTCTTTCTTTCAGTTATAATAACTACATGCGAACCTATTGTCTCGAAACAAACTGATTTAAAAATGAAAAAAAAAAAAAAGATGTTTGTGACCGTGCTCACACCTGTGATGTCCTCACGTATCCCTGTTTGATCTGCATCTCGCTCGTCCCATGGCATTCTTCGGGGATTGAAGGACTGAGGGCAGAGCTGGAAGTGTAGGAGATCAGTGTCTTTGTCTCTGGGGGCTGGAGGGAAGGTGGGACCTGAGCGGTCCCGACTAGGCAAAGGGAAAAGAGAGTGTTTCTGGGTAGAAAGAAGACCAAGTTGAGCAGGCGAGGAGTCCTGGGGCCTGAGCGGGGTGGGTGGGTGGGGGGAGATAATAGGGGGAAGGAAAATCCAGCCAGAAGGGCAGGTGTGTGTCCAGTCCTGGTTGCAGCCCTCTAGGTCTCTGTTGCCAATGGGAGGAGAATGCTAGGGAGGTTTTGAGGACAGGCTACACTATTATTATCTGTTATGGTTAATATTATCAGCTTGGCAGGATGTAAAATCACCTGGGACACAAGACTCTGGGCATATCTGTGAGGGAGGTTTGAGGTTGGGCTCATGGAGAGGGGACGACCTACCCTAAATGTGAGCAGCAATGTTTCTTGGGCTGGGGTTCCGGTCTGAGTAAAAAGGAGAAAGCAAGCTGAGCACATCTCCTTCTGCTTCCTAACTGTGCATGTAATGTGACCAACTACTTCTAGCTCCTGCACTATAGACTGTACCTCCAAACCGTGAGCCAGAATGAACCCCTCCTTATGTGGTTTTACTCAGGTATTTTGTCACAGCACTGAGGAAAAATAAGTGGGGCATGGGGAGGGGTATTTTCTTGTCCCAAGTGTCGTAATCAGGGCAGAATTTGGACCCAGGCAACTGTTTCCAAAACCTGTGCCCATAGCCGCTGTGCCATGTGGCACCACAAGAATGCCCAGACCTCTACACTCATGCCACTCTTTTCTCCACATTTTTCTTTTCCCTTGATTCTGCTTAGCCTCAAATAGTGGTGCATGGTAAAGAAAGCTTGTTGAATTGATTACCGCATGTGGGCTTGGAAGAAAATCAAAGTGCTGACAGCTTGCCCCTTGTTTTGATCATTGACAATTTCAAGCGTTTGGCCTGGGGTGGCCACTGAGCATTGGCAATGCCTTTTGGGTTCTGGGGTTATCTCTGGGAGATGCTTCTCAGATTTCCTAGTTGGTGAGAACGTAGACTGCCAGCAGCCTCCATTACCACGTCCAAAGGGGCCAAGAGAGGAAGGAAACGCAGAAGGAGCACTGGGGCTTTAGGAGCCTTATGTAACCCATGCCCGGGCAAGCTTGGGGGCCGGGTAGGTGGGCTCTTCATAAGGGTCCTGCGGTTAGTGGGTAGCTCTCTCCTCCAAAGGCTAGGGTATGTGGCTCTACAAAGAACAGGAGGGATTTGTTTTGTGGTCAAATGTTTCTTGGAAACAATGTTCTCTGTCTGCCATTACTGCTGTTGAGAGAGCATGGTTGGGGCCAAACCCATGCCAGGGCTGGAGACCAAGAATGGAGTAATGTCTGCAGAGAGAAGTGCAATTAGCAAATTCCTTAATTAGAGTTGGGTTCCTGTCTCTCCAGTCAATTCTAATAACTTGTTACATTTAAACTCAATGTTTTTGGCCAGTGTAATGCAGCCACAAAGCTCAGAAAAATTAGAACCCAGTGGTGTTGGATAAAGTAAGACCCTGTTTTCCCTACTGTAAGGAGACTTATTTCCAGACTGGAGAGATCACTTGGTGATTAAGGCACTTGTCTACGGAGCCTAAGGATCCATGTTCGACTCTCCAGATCCCATGTAAGCCAGACGCACAAGGTGACACGTGTTCAAGGTCGCACATGCGCACAGAGTGGCTCATGCGTCTGGAGTTCCGTTGCGGTGGCTAGAGGCCCTGGTGCACCCATTCTCTCTCTCTCTCATAAAAAACTCATTTCCCAAAGCAACGAGGATTAAAAGAAATGATATGTAAAATATTGGCAAGCTCTTAGTTCTCAAGGTTAGTTATTTATGACATGAGTGATAATATTGCTTCATTAGTCATTAATACCTATTAGTAAATGATGGTGTGCTTAAAATTTTCATCTGTGTGCAATTTGACACTGTTACCTGTAATCAAAGTTTGCAGATTTACTTAGGCATCTAAAGAAGTCTTGACAAAATTCATAAAGGTTCTCCCTCATCCCCGTTCATTAGACTTTATTCACCATCTCTGGCCTGGGATGTCCTTTTATTTGGATGGGAACTTGTACTTTACCAGCAAGTGCCTTCAACTGCTGAGCCATCTCTCCTGCTGGAAAGTTGTTTTTAATATATTGTTTAATTATTTATTTGAGAGAGACAGAAACATAGAGAAAGATAGTAGTGGGCATGGGTGCTCCAGGGCTTCCTGACACTGCAAATGAACTCCAGATGCGTGTGCCACTTTGTGCATCTGGCTTTCATGGGTACTGGGGAGTCAGACCAGGCCTGTCAGACTTTGCAAGCAAGTGCCTTAACTGCTGAGCTGTCTCTCCAGCCCTGGGAAGTTGTATTTAAATATATGTTTAGAAACTATACTTGTTTAACAAATTAAGATGAGAAGCTATGGGAATTCAACTGCGAATTTTGTTGTCCAATCAAAAATTCCATTCTAGAACAAACCTTAATGTTTTGCTATATGATAATCCATTCTAGATTGTTGTTGAATATTTCTTTCTTCCATAACACATCTCCCTTGCCATCAACCAAGATTTAATTGCTGGGGGCGAAATTTATATGTAACTTTTCTTTTTTAAAAGCTTTTTATTGTCAGAGCTGGGTGTGGTGGTGCATGCTTTTAATCCCAGCAGACGTAAAGGTAGGAGGATCACTGTGAGTTCGAGGCCACTCTGAGACTACATGTCGAATTCTAGGCCAGCCTGGGTTAAAGTGAGACACTATTTCGAACCTTCCACCCCCAAAACCCCCAAACCCAACCTTTTGTTGTCAATTTTCACACATATACCTAATCTATTTTGATTATAATGTCTCCCATTATTCTTTTTCCCCATTATTCTTTTGTCACCCCCATTTACAACTTTTCTATGCTAAAGATATAGCAAATCATTTCATGCTCAAGAAGCTTACAGTCTGGGAGAGAAGACAAACTTGCAAATAAAGGACTAATTCAATGAGACAAATGTCATTGAATTATTTATGCAGGGTACAGAGGTAATAGTTTAAGAGGAAGGGGAAAATGCAAATTACTCTGTCCTCGTGTAACTGGGAAACCTTGGAATTTACCCATCATTTATCAAGACTTGACTTTTCACACATATATTGTTTGGCTAATAATCCTTGCAATTTCAGAGTTTAAGTCATAATCTACTAGCTCTAGTTTCTTTCTTTTTTCATTCCATTGTTACCACCCCCTCGACTTTTTTTTTCCTTTTGAGACAGGGTCTCAGATAGCCTAGGCTTGCCTCAAACTAGTTATGTAGCTGATTATGACCTTGAACTTCTGATCCTCCTGCCTCCAAAGTTTTGATGGGTGTGCCTCCTGGTCTGATTCTCATGATGCTTGTCAGTCCAGACAATGTATTTATAATAAAAAATGTTCACGCTTCCATTCTCTCCAGTGATTGTTCTATGTACTGTTTCTATTGTTCTACTATGAATCTTTAATATGCATAACTGTTTATTTCTTTAAAGTTGAAATTTGCCCATCAGATTTGCCAAATATTGAAAGGTGGACAATACATTCATTGTTGAGGCTATTGAAAGATAAGAATTCTTTAAAATTTTTAAATTTTTTTGGGCTGGAGAAATGGCTTAGCAGTTAAGGTGTTTGCCTGCGAAGCCTACGGACCTGGGTTCATTTCCCCAGGACCCATTGTAAGCCAGATGCACAAGGTGGTGCATGTGTCTGGAATTTGTTTGCAGTGGCTGGGAGTCCTGGTGCACCTATTCTCTCTCTCTAATGCCTCTTCCTCTCTCTCTCAAAGAAATAAATCAATAAATAAAATATTTAAAAATTGTTTATTTATTTATTTATTTTTGTTTTTTTTTGAGGTAGGGTCTCACTCTGGGCCAGGCTGACCTGGAATTCACTATGTAGTCTCAGGGTGGCCTCAAACTCATGGCGATCCTCCTACCTCTGCTTCCCAAGTGCTGGGATTAAAGGTGTGTGCCACCACGCCCAGATAAGATTTTTTATTTTTATTAATTAGAAACTTTGTTGTGTGGACAAATCATGTGTTGGTCTCATTTCCCCCCTCCCTGCCCCTACTCCCCTGAGGGCCCTCCTCAGTGGAATTACTGCTAGTCCATGGGGTTATGAGTTATGGGAACAGCAGTCAGTCACTGTGGTGGGGAAGTGTTGCAGTCAGGTTCGCATTGCTGGTAGAAAGTACCCAACCAAGAGCAGCTTTTGGGGAAAAAAAAATGCTTATTTTGGATTACAGACTCGAGGGGAAGCTCCAAGATGGTAGGGGGAAACAATGGCATGAGCAGAGGGTGGACATCACTTCTTGGCCAACATTAGGTGGACAGCAGGAACATGAAAGTGTGCCAAACACTGGCAAGGGAAAACTGGCTATAATATCCATAAGGCCGCCCCCAGCAATACACTGCCTCCGAGAGGCGTTAATTCCCAAATCTCCATCAGCTGGGAACCTAGCATTCAGAACACAGAACGCCTAAGTTTGTGGGGGATGCCTGAATCAAACCACCACGGGGGGCAATGCCTCAGGATACTCCTTTGGACCCTGTGGCTCTTACAGTCTTTCTGCCTCTCTTCCACAATGTTCCCTGAGTCTTGGCAGGTGTGCTCTCAGTCTGCTTTAGCGTTGAGCGCTCAGCAACTTCTGCATTTCTGCTTTGATTTTGAGTGTCCTCATTTCTACCACCATCTCTCGGGCACAGGCTGTCGGGCTCACCATGAGAGCAGTACTCACGTTGAACTCGCCAATTCCTCTGTGGCTTCACCTGGATCCTGGCTGATGCGCAAGAGGTGGCTTATCTTATGATAGGAAATCAGCTATCTTTTCTTGTCATGTTGTTGGATTTTGGTTCTCTCTGTTTTCATTGCCTTCTGTAAGAGCAAAAACAGATTCTCCAACAGAGAGTGAGAGCAGGATGGGTTAAAGGGGATAAATATAGCTAATTAAGAGAGACTTTGATGGGTGTATCCTCATTTTTTTTTTTTTTTTTTTGGCCAAAGACTAGTGGGAGCTTCTCTCTGGAGTCCACGACCCTCATCTCCACAGGATTCTGACCTTGTTCTCAGTACCAGTCATGAGTTCCTTGCCATTGAGTGGATCTCTTTTCCAATCAGAGAGCCACTGCTTACTTGCCTATGCTGAGTGCCATTATTGAACAAGTGTGTAGATCTTGTCTGGCTGGTTGATTTCATATGCAGCAGCATCCCATGAGCTGCTCCGGTCTGGTGTTTTGTCCCAGCAACAAGAAAGAAAGTGCAACATCTACTGTGAGAAAGTCATCAGCAGTGAGGCTGGGTATGACTCACTGGGAAGGATGCAATGGCACCTGTGTAGTAGTGTTCTGGCCAACGGTATATAACCTGAACCATGAGGAAATAGACAAAGTCTAAATGAGAAAAATCCTATTAAAATCAGGGCTGGGGGGAGGTCCACACTTGGTAAACATCATCATGCATGACAAAGGAAGGTTCCGGAAATGTTCCAAATTAGGGCAGGAAAAAGAGACATGACAGCTAGGTTCAGTCCTCACTCTAGACTGGCTTCTACGCTGGAGGGAATAGTGCTGTAAGTGCATTATTAGATCAACTGGCCAAAATGAGATAGGGAGAGTAGATTTAGATAAACGTATTCTCTTAGTTAAATTTACTGGGATTGATAGCCATACTCTAATTATGTAAGAGAATCTATATTCATAGAAAATCTATTGAACTACTTAGGGATAAGAGGCTATGAAATGTTAAATTTTCCTAAAATGGTTTGAGGAAAATACACACACACACACACACACACACACACACACACACACACACACACAACAAAGAAAGGTGAGAGGGCATGAAAGAGACTGCAAGTGGTAAAGCAAATGAATAAATGGTTAACAACTGGTGGATTCTGGTGGAAGAAAAAAAAAAAAAACACTTGGTGTATTCTGGTCTGTTTCCCCCGCTCCCTTTGATTTTTCAAAGTAGGGTCTTGCTCTAGACCAGGCTGACCTGAAATTCATTGTGTAGTCTCAGGCTGGTCTTGAACTCACAGCGATCCTCCTACCTCAGCCTCCCTAGTGCTGGGATTAAAGGCTTGTGCCACCATGCCCAGTGGCTTTCTTTTATAACCTTCATCCATATAATTTTCCTCTGAGCTTAAAATTATTTCCAAATTAAAAATAAAAAAGATTGCACATCCTACTTTGATGCAGGAACATTTAGTCTCCCAGTGCTGTGCTTGTTGTTTTGGTTCTGGGGAACCATGTGGCTGTATGACCACTCATTAGGTTATATAGCAATAATTTTCTTAAATTGAATTTTAACCATTTATTCTTATTATTAACTTTATAGTATGAATATATTGCAAGTTGGTCATATTCCCATCAGGTTCTACTCATGGATCCCCTCTCCTCTTCCCCCATTCCACTGAAGACCCTCTGCATCTGGGTTATTTGTATTTGCTGTGGGATCATGAATGCACTAGTCAGTCTCTGGAGGGGAGCAATGCCTCAGGATACACCTTCCCACCCTGTGGCTCTTACAAGCTTTCTTCCCCCTCTTCTGTAATGTCCTCTGAACCTTGGTGGGCATAAGTCCCCTTTAGTGTTGGGCTCTCTGCATCCTCTGAATTTCTGCTTTGATTGAATTTAGAGTCCACCACAGTGTCTCCCACCATCTACCTGGAGGAGGTTGTCAGGCTAGCAGTGAGAGCAGCACTCATGTTTAAATTGCCACTTCCTCTGTAGTGTCTCCTGGGCCCTGGCAGATGTGATAGAGATGACTCATCTCATGCTAGGCTGTTGGCTATCTTTTCTGTCGTTGATGGATCTTCATTTTCCCCAGTATTCACTGCCATCTGTAAAAAGCAGATTATCCAAGAGTGAGAGAGAGCAGCATGGATCAAAGGAGATAAGCACAGTCTTTTCAAAGACTTTTTGGTGGGTATACCCTCTCTTCTTAGTGGAAGTTTCTCTGGTGTCTGGGACCTTCCTAGTCACAGGATTCTGACTTGGTTCTCAGCACCAGATGTGAATTCCCTCCCCCTGAGCAGGCATCATATCCAGCTGGAGAGCAGTTGATTACCCCATAGCTTGTGTGCCACCATTTCACCAGTGTGTACATCCTGCCCGGCTGGTTGATTTGGTTGCTTGCTCAAGTTGTTGGTATTCATTTTCCCCCAGCAGCTCACATAGCACTTTCCAGCACTATGAGGGCTAGCTATCAGGGAGCCGGCTTCCTTCTCAGTCCCAGCATGATGTCACATTATCCTGTGTTCACATCCTGTGGTGTCTTCAGCAATAGGATCTTACCATTTAGCTCTGGAGGAAAAACAAGTGCTTCAGTGATTGTCTGTTTTGTTTTGGGGACCTCACTGACCAACAGCTCTCTCTCTCTCTCTCTCTCTCTCTCTCTGTATGGGGGGTAACCCAGTCTGGCACTGGAAATTACCAGCCAGAGCCAGTGCTTTTAGGTTTAAGCTTTTTCTACTCCCCATAGGACACTTCTGTCTGACAATTCCCCTGCCTTACTAAAAGTTATCACTTGACGTGGTGGCACACACCTTTAATCTCATCACTTGGGAGGCAGAGGTAGGAGGATCACCTCGAGTTTGAGGCCACCCAGAGACTACATAGTGGGAATGATTCCAGGTCAACTTGGGCTAGAGTGAGATCCTACCTTGAAAACCCACAAAAAGTTATATTTTTTAATTAGATAACCAAGAAGAAGGTTTCTATGGTACTGATTATTGCTGTCATTATTTTTGTGTAAATTCATCCCCCCCATTATCCCCATGACTCTTTCACATCCTGTGTTCTGTCCCTCTACTTGTCTGTCAAGTACCTCCTCCTCCCATTCCTCCTTGTTTTCACTCTCTCCTCCACTCACTCTAGGTCCTTGCCAGTACTACTGATGCTTATTATAGCTTTCAAACAAATCAAGCTGTTCTATGTTAGGAAATGCACATGAGAGAGAATATGACATTTGTCTTTCTAAGTCTGTGTGATCTCACTTACTATGTTTTTTTCCCCCAAGTTCATCTATTTTCCTGAAAATTTCATTATTTCATTTTTACTTACTGCTGGATAGAATTCCATTGTGTGTATGTACCATATCTTAATTATCCAGTTATCAGTTGATGGGCATCTGGCCAGTTTCCAATTTCTAGCTATTGTGAATAGAGCAGCAACAAATATGGGGTTAAGCAAGGATCTCTGTGAATAAAGCATAGAGTGTTGTGGGGTATATGCCCAGGAGTGCTATAGCCAGATCAAATGGTAGATCTACATTTGGATTTTTGTGGAGGCTTCATACTGATTTCCATCATTCAATCAAAATGTTTGTTGTCATAGTGAAGCCCTTTCTCAGGTGGAACATTATTGAGTTGAAGGAGAGGTGACAGAAGGGCTGCTCTGACTGACGCATTTGTATAGTTTTTGGGGCAGACATTAGGGTCCTGTCCACTCCACCTCCTATGACAGTTGGGCAGCCTGAGGCACCTCCAGGGACTTGAGTTTGGTACCCGCTATTCTCAATTAAGCAGGGCATGATCTGCCTGACCTCAGTGTCCACTGAGTGAGAATGGCTGCTTGATGACTGGATGAAAACCTTGGCATTAATTCATAGGAGTTGACTCGTGTTTTCTGGATATGTTATCTGAATGCTTTCAGAGACAAATGGCCAGTTGTTTTTCCTGTCTCTCTGTGAGATGATTCTATCTTTGGCCTGTGGTTCATGCTTGATAGCTATTCAGTGACAAGGACCTGTATGTGAAGCCCAGCATGTGATTGTTTTGGAGTAGAATCATGCTGAAAAGGAGTATTTAAATAAAGATTCAGGCAAATAGAATTATACTTTTTCTTAGCCATTTCCTGGTCACTTGGAAGTCATTTTTAAATAGCCACAGTGCTCCACTGCTGATGGGGTTCATACTTATCCAACCATGTTCTTCCTTTCCCTTCCTCCTGGGTATGTTGAGTGGAAAGGGATGTGGCATTCAGAGAAGCCCATGGAAAACTGTTAGGCTAAGTGACTTAATCTGTCTTCCTTTCCTTCCCCTGTCCCTCTCTCCCTCCCTCCCTCCCTCCCTCCCTCCCTCCCTCCCTCCCTCCCTCCCTCCCTCCCTCTCTCCCTTCCTTCCTTCCTTCCCTCCCTCCTCTTTCTTTGTTTCTTTTTTAATATTTTATTTCTTTCTTTATTTGAGAGAGAGAGAGAGAGAGAGAGAGAGAGAGAGAGAGAGGAAGAGGCAGAGAGAAAGAGAGAATGGACATGCCAGGGCCTCCAGCCACTACAAGTGAACTCCAGACACATGTATGTGCCCCCTTGTACATATGGCTTATGTGGGTCTTGGGGAATTGAACCAGTGTCCTTAGGCTTCACAGGCAAACGCCTTAACCACTAAGGCATTTCCCCAGTCCTTCCCTTCCCTTCCCTTCCCTTCCCTTCCCTTCCCTTCCCTTCCCTTCCCTTCCCTTCCCTTCCCTGCCCCTTCCTTCCTTCCTTCCTTCCTTCCTTCCTTCCTTCCTTCCTTCCTTCCTTCCTTCCTTCTTTCTTTCTTTCTTTCTTTCTTTCTTTCTTTCTTTCTTTCTTTCTTTCTTTCTTTCTTTCTTTCTTTCGAGGTAAGGTCTTGTTCTAGCCCAGGCTGACCTGGAATTCACTATGTAGCCTCAGGGTGGCCTTGAACTCATAGTGATCTTCCTACCTCTGTGTCGTGTCCCAAATGCTGGGATTAAAGGTGTGTGCCACCACGCCTTGCTTCCAAGTTCACTTTTTCTGAGAGGAGGAAGCTCCATGTATTTTACCTAAATTCAATCCCAAATGAAATTAAATTTTAAATATAGTTACAGATTGAATAAGAAATTGTCCCCCAGGTTATGTGTTTGAACTCTTGGTTCCCAGCTGGTGGCTCTGTTTGGTGAGGTTGTGAAATCTTTGGGACATGGCACCTACCTGACTGATGTAGGCTGCTGGAGGTTGACCTTGAAGGTGATACCTGCTTCTGATTCCAGCCAGAGCTTTTGTGTCCCGTCATCAAGATGTGAACAAGCAGAGCCGTGAAGCTCCCACCACCAGTGACTGACTCCTGTCTCCATGCCTTTTCCACCACGATGACCTGATGCCCTCCAAACTATGAACCGAAATAAAGCCTTTCTCCCTTAAGCTGCTTGTTAGGTATTTGGTCACAGAGATGAGAAAAATAGCTAACACAAGTATCATTTTTTCAGTGAACCTTACAAGGCTGTTTATGACATGTACAGTTGGTTTAAGGAGATGTAGCCTTCTTCTTAGTGATTTAGCTCAAGTTGCCACTAAGCTCTTGGACAAAGCTCAAGGTCCCAATTGCTACATGTCCCATAGTTCTTTTCATGGGAAGCCAAGTCTCCCACTGCTGAAAAGGTAAGGACAGAGACACCCTTGGATTTCTTCTCTTGGGATGCCCCTATCAATTGGCAGTGATGTCCTGGAGTGATGTGATTGTGTTGTGATGCCTGCTTAAGGTAGGGAAGTTATCAGGGGTATGCAGCATGTGGGATGTCCCAGGGCTCTGTGTGTTTGTGGGGGGGAAGGGTCCATTTCATTTGTTTTCTTACTAAATGAGTTGCCTGGCTGTGGTGGCCCAGGTTAGATAAGGAAAGGGATGACAGATTATCCTACTGAAGCTTCGAATGTTTTCTTGAACATGTGTGTGTTTCCTCCCAATGCGACAGAGGAGCCTTCAGGGCAGGGGATGACAAAACCCGTGTCCACCCTGCCCCCTCCCTGTTCCTTGTTTGACATCACCTGGTTGGCAGTTTATCCTGATATTTTTGAAATCCCAGCCTCTCTTTTCTAAGAGGTTAGAGTCGTGACATTTCTTGTACTTGCACAAACACTGATATTTCCTTGTAAGCTAAGTGCCAGGAAAATATGACTCTGGCAAAAGCCAGCCTTTCTCGGTGCCTACTTCATTAAGGAGGCCCATGGAGCACAAGAGGATTTAAAGAAATGCCTCTGTGAAGGAAGCTTCATCCCCTGTTCACAGATGGATGAAGAATTCTCCCCACCCTTAAATCCAACATGTTGTGTGCCTTGGAGGTGCTGGTTATTTTCTTTTATTTTTGCTGTAGGGACTCACTCTAGCCTAGGCTGACCTGGAGTTCACTCTGTCATCCTAGGATGGCCTCAAACTCATGGCCATCTTCCTGCCTCTGCTAGGATTAAAGGTGTGCGCCACAATGCTCGGCTTTAGTGCTGATTTTTGATGCTCAAGAACCTTCAATAACCATCAGTAAATAATTTTATTGACGGTCTCCATACACATGTACAACGTACCCTGACCATCATCCCCTCCTACCACCTCCTTTGTCCCTGTGTCACCCCCCTTCTACGGAGCCCCCTCTTCTTTCCAACTAGCCCCTCTTCTATTTTGATGCATCCATCAGTGGCATTTTCTTTCTTTCTTTTTTTTTTTTTTCGAGGTAGGGTCTCACTCTAGCCCAGGCTGACCTGGAATTCAGTCTGTATTGTCAGGGTGGCCTCGAACTCATGGCGATCCTCCTACCTCTGCCTCCCGAGTGCTGGGATTAAAGGCGTGTGCTGTCACGACCAGCCAATCATCAGTGGCATTTTCGAAGGACCATCTACTGTGTGTCACTTTTCTTTGTTTTCTCAAAGCTTCCGACAATGTTGCCAAGTCCGCTTTGAACACTGCTGCACCTACCTTCTCCTTGCTGACACAGAGCCCCTGACTCAAAACAGCTGATGGGAAGAAAGGTCTCATTTTGGCCTAGAGTCCATGATGGCAGGGGAAGCCTGACATGAACCTCGGCCACGACAGGTAGAAGACAGCAGCAGGAGAGTGAGCCAAACTCTCCCAAGGGGGAGCTGGGCTATCCTACCCCAAAGCCTGCCCTCACCAACACACCTCCTCCAGCAAGGCTCCACCTTCCAGGTTGTCACCCACTGGGGACCAAGCGTTAGACCCGATGAGTTTGTGGGGATATCTGATTGAAACTACCACAAAGACCCCAGTGTAGCACCTGCAAAGCGAGTTCTCCCCAGAAGTCTTGTTTTAGTTTGGTTATTTTATTTTATTTACTTATTTGGTTTTTCGAGGTAGGGTCTCACTCTGGCCCAGGCTGACCTGGAATTCTCTATGTAGTCTCAGGGTGGCCTCGAACTCATGGTGATCCTCCTACCTCTGCCTCCCTAGTGCTGGGATTAAAGGCTGTGTGCCACCACGCCTGGCGGAGACTGGAAGTCTCGTTTCAGCATTAGTTTCCAGGGTATGAATATCAAGGCTAGCAGAACCATGCACAGGTAGGTGCTGTTCACCAGAACTGTGCCTTCCCCACTGGCATCTGGAATCCAGTTCCTTTGGGAGTCCTCACAGACCCACTTCCTGAAGCAGAGTAGTTGGAGGTTTTCTACCTGGAGGCAGGGTAGTAAAGGCAGTGCTCAGAAGAAGGGGCCAATGCTGCTTTACTCACAAACAGCTCTGAATGAGGAAGACTAGGTTGTCCTGTTTTCCAGTCACAGGTGCTGGAACGAGCCAGTGTGACCCGCCCTTCCCTGAAGCAGAAAACAGGCCTCGTGTCTGCGGCACTGTCAGGTGGCCCCGGTTAGCCCGGATGCTTGACTTGAGTAGGTTCTGACTTTGAATCCAAACCCAAAAACATGAGGATAGAGGCGAAAATATCTCCAGGAAGTTGGGCCCCAGATGGAGAAGAAATAGGGGCAGAGAGCTGAGAAAGGGAGGCTTAAACAATGTTGTTTGGAATAGAGAAGGAGGGTCTACATTTCTATTTTCAAATTGCTGAAAATGGTTCCTTCCTGCCTAACTTCCTCCTGTATCCTTTCCTCCTCACAAAGCAATCTGTGAATATCTTATAATTAAAACATTGAAAATAGAAAAAAAACCCTCCAAACTGACATGACACACACACACACACACACACACACACACACACACACACACTTTGTTTCCGTGATTAAAAGAAACTGGAAGTGAGAAAATTAATTTCAGAGAATTTTTATCCAATTCTGCTGCAACATATTGTCCCGGTTTTATTCTATCCAAGTGGGTCGTCTTGATGTGATTATGGTTTGAGAGTCTGTGAAGAGTCAGAGTCATGTTATTGTTTATGGAAGATGTAAAAAAATAAATAAACAGAACCTGGAACTTTTAGTAATTTTGAATCCAAGTAACCTGTTAGTAATTACTAATCAGACTCCAGAGTTTGACAAAATTTAAGATGCAAGTACATAAATGTACAATGCATGTTTCTGCCCACCTCCCAAATTTACCTGCAGTCTCTGTCCCTCTTTTCCTACCCACCTTTCCTACCTTGATTACCCCAGGGTGGGCAGTAATAACCCTTTTCTCCTTTATTTTAGCCTCCTTTGTAAAAATTTTTTTTTTGTTCATTTTTATTTATTTACTTGAGAGTGCCAGTCAGAGAGAGAAAGAGGAACATAGAGAGAGAGAGAGAGAGAATGGGCACGCCAGGGCCTCCAGCCAGTGCAAACAAACTCCAGATGCATGTGCCCCTCGTGCATCTGGCTTACGTGGGTCCTGGGGAATTGAGCCTTGAACCGGGGTCCTTAGGCTTCATAGGCAAGCGCTTAACCACTAAGCCATCTCTCCAGCCCTTGGCCTCCTTTTTTTGTTTCCTTAGAAGCATTCATCAAAATCCTTGTTATTTTATTTGATTGCTTACATGTTTTTGGATTCCCTGTGACATAAACTCTTCAAACATTGTGTTTCCTTCAAAGCATTCATCAAAACTTTATTTTATTTGCTTGCTTAAGAGGTTTTGGACTCCGTGTTTTATCACAGAACTGCCAGTCTCAAAAACACTGGATGAGTGAGTGGTTTGGTGAATCATCTGGCGTTCCCTAAGCTGAGCTACAAGGAATAAAACTAACTTGGCTTTTTTTCTGATGGAGCAACTTGCAAGCAAGGTATGTGGTTTCTTTTAGCAACCTGCCTCTGCTCATGGCCAGGGTCGGTCAGGGGGTATTGATGTGAAAAACTACAATATCCTTTGCTCTCCTAGTCAGTGTGGTAGGGTGCATGTAAACTGTCCCTCATACACTCATGTGTTTGAATACTTAATCCCCAGCTAGTGGTGGCGTTCTGGAGGACTGTGGAACGTTTAGGAGGTGAAATCTTGCTGGAGGAAGGCAAGCCCTGAGGTGTCATTGCCCAGCCCTACTTACATCCATTGCTTTCTCCCCCTCCGTTTCTCCCTGCTGATGTGAAGGTGTGACATAGGCTTCCTACCTAGGCCTGCCATACTTTCTCTGCCATGAGAGACTTCCGCTTAGAACTGTAAGCCAAAATAAACTCTTGCCTCCCCCCTCCCCTCAGCTGCTTCTGGTCAGGTATTTTGCCCTAGCAACTAGAGAGTACCTGATACAGTCACTAAAATACATGGTTCACACTTTTTAAGTTATTGAGACTGTGACCTATTCTGGCTCTAGGTAGGGGAGTAATGGTAGAAGAGGTGTGTGTGTGGGTCACTGATGCTACTTTTCAAAAAAATATTTTATTTCTTTATTTATTTGAGAGAGAAAGAGAGGAAGAGGCAGAGAGAAAGAGAAGAATGGGCATGCCAGGGCCTCCAGCCATTGCAAACGAACTTCTGACGCATGTACCCCCTTGTGCATCTGGCTTATGTGGGTCCTGGGGAATGGAACCGAGGTCCTTAGGCTTCCCAGGCAAATGCCTTAACCACTAAGCCATTTCCCCAACCCATGAGGCTACTTTTAATATTAGAAAGGTCAGAGCTCAGATTTTTTTTTTTATTCTGAAAAGAAAATATGGGCTTTTACTAGCAGACAGTCCAGAAACCCTGAAGAGAAGTCTTTTCTTTCTAAAAATTAATTTATGTATGTGTATGTGCATAGGCAGACCAGGGTCTCTTGCCACTGCAAATAAATGTCTGTCTGGCTATGTAGGTGGCTAGGGAATTGAACCTGGGCCAGCAGACTTTGTAAATAAGCACATTTATCCTCTGAGCCATCTCCCCAGCCCCATGGAGCTGACTTTTTCACCAAGGTGGTACTTGAGGCTAAAGGCAGAAGGATCAAGGAGACAAGGGGCTCTGTGTCTTGCAGGAAGACTGATGTGTAAACAATTTTAATGTGAAATGACAAGTGCTGCTACCAAGGGAGGGCAGACGTTTTGTGGCAAGTGGAGCAGTTGGGGTGCAAGAGGGCAGTCATAGAAGACTTTCCCGAAGGGTCAGTCTCGGTTTGTTACCGCCTTCAAAGAGGATTTGGTGACCTCTGCTGGGGAATGAAGCCTCCAGTTTGAATGAGATAAGGGGGTGCCAGGAGGAAACCAGGAAGACTTTCCGAAGTAAAACATGGGCTCCGAGAGAGAATCTCAAGGGAGGTTTCAAAAGAGCTGGAGTGACTTGGACCAAGAGCAGGTAGGGGAAATTTTATACACTGCGAGGGTTGGTGAGTGGGGAATGCAGGGCTGTGGAGGGGACATGAGAAGACAGAGGGACGGGGCGGCAGGACAGGAGGCCCCACTCAGTGGTAAAGTCATCTCTGGGGATTTGGATCAAGCACTTGAACTTCCAAGAATTTATTCTAAGGAGCCAGTTGGGTAAATGTGCAAACACGTGAAGGCATTCATTCCTTTACTGATGGTGAATGCTGGAAAAGCTAAACGCAGGGGTGAGTGAAATAATTTATGGTCTATTTAGAACATGAAGGGAACACTGAGAATGATGGTAGGGCTTTATTTATTGTTTATTAAGGGTTCAATTAGCACATATAATAACGTATATTAGCACATATAATAATATATCACAATGAGGTTCATTATGACATTTTCATACATTTATATACTATGTTTTGATTATATTCACCAATTGCTCTCTCCTATCCCCTCCTACCCCCTGTCAATTCCCTTCCTCTTCCCTAACCAGTTCCCTTTTTACTTTCTTCCTTTCTTTTGATATATGACCTATTGAGTTTAATTACAGTTACTTACATGCTTACAGGAGCATGGGTGATGCATTTATTTATTTTTTTTTTTACAGGAGCATGGGAAATTCACCAGTGGCCACACCACTAAAGAAAATGTCTCCTTCTCCCCCTGAAACGATTAGCTGTATATGGCTTTGCTTATATTGTGATGGGAAGGCATTTGGGAAATATTGATAAGTAAAAAACACAAGTTACAGAAAACGATTAAAATACATGACTATATAAAGATCTGGGGATGTCGCTCAGTGGGAGAGCCCTTGCTAGGGGTGCTCAAGGCCCTGTGTTCAATGCTCAGCACTGCAAGAACCCACTACCACCCAAACCCCCCACATAAAGGTCTAGAAGTAAACACAAAATGCTCACAGCAGGAGAGTCAAGAATGGTTAGCTTTTACTGCACACTTTCATGTAGTCTACCCACCCTGTAATGAGAAGGCATTACATTTACAACCAGCAAATCCGTAAAGCCACTTCCATTTTGAAAGGAAAAATCCACTGAGTTTTAAAAGAGATAATTAGGGCCAGAATTCCAGTTGAGTAACTGTAGGAGATATTGTGTTACTCTTTCTGGACCCTCCCAGCAGGCCAGCTCCTGGCCTTGTCTCAGGGGGCAGATGAGCACTTCCTTAGGATGCTCCCCAACACTGACCTGGGGTGGGGATATCCTCCCCTTTAGCGCCCTGGCTTTAATGGTCAGGGCATGAGCAGAGTCCTTTGCCATGCTTCTGGAATCAGTGGCTTTCCATGCCAACCACATGTGAGGATCACGGGGGGAGCCAAACATAATTTAGTGCCCAGGCCTGTGCCCCAAGACCAATTAGACACAAATCTCTGGAATGAGGCTCAGGTAATGGGCCAGGTGATACCATTTTACAGTCAGGGTTAAAAAGAGAATGAATATAGACTTTGAGTAGTTTTGTAGTTTTGGAATTCTTAGCATCTTTGCTTGGCATTTAGAATAAATACACAGGTGTACTTAAAAAAAAAAAAAGAGAATAAATAAAAAGGATCCTCAGTGGAATGGGGGTGGGAGAGACCGAATATAAGAATATAACCGGATGAGAATATGACCAATATGCAATAGGCTCATACAGCAAAGTTCACAATTAATTTAAAAAAATGAAGAAAAATTCAGCAGATCCCAGAATCTACATCAGGGTGCAGGGGAGAAATTCTCATTTTGGAAGCTGAGGAGAAGCTTCTCATCTATGGGAACTGTCACCCATTTGGGACACCCTGGTTGCAGAGTCTGGTGTAGATGGGAAAATCAGGTCCAAAGAGGTCATTGAGTGCCTTATTCCAAATTAAAAGCTGAGTGGGGACTAAAAACAGACTTTTTCTATGTCAGTGCCCCTCCCCCCTTTCCCACCAAGACAAAGAGGTCACCCCAGGCATTTAATAATCTTTGCGTAAAGAAGCAAAGCTGTGATTAAGGAGAAGTTCCTGCCTTCTTACCCCATTTTGTGTTTCTGATTCCATCTGCCAGGAAGATACCCAAGGCGCTAAGTATCTTTTGGTTGAAAGGAATGTTTAGAATCGAAGAGCTGGCCTGACACAATTAAAAGCTTCCAGAAGACCGTGATGGCGCCAATTATTTACATAGCGATAGCAAGCTATTTAACTTTCATTATGGAGTAGAAAATAGGAGATAAGAACAAAATACGGTCAGGCCAGCTGTGACCTCAAAACCCTGGCTTCTTTTGTTCATAACAGATAGCAGAAGCAGAACGTTCTGATGCAAGGATCATTTGGTTAAACTGTGCATTCCCTTAAGCAGAACTGTTTCTTAGTTTCTCCATGGGCTGCTAATGGGCCATTTATCAGGGTGTTGGGTGGCTGAATGAACCTGGAGCAAATACGGTTACTGACTTGGGCAAGGCCACCCTGTATGGCACACTGGACAACGACTCAGTGACTCCCTCAGAGGCTCCCAGCTGTAGAGTCATGAATGTTCCCTGTCCCCCAAGCCAAGAAAGGAATGTTTGGTCTCTATTTTCTGGACTCTTTTCTACCATTTGATGGTTGGAACTCTCCCTCCTGGTTCCCGGTCCCCATTCAAGGCTGTTCTATTTTAAATATTTTTAATTTTTATTTATCTGAGAGAGAGAAAGAGGCAAAGAGAAAGAAAGAAAGAGAATGAATGGGTGCACCAGGGCCTCTAACCACTGCAAATAGACACACGTGCCACCTTGTGCCTCTGGCTTACATGGGTCCTGGGGAATCGAACATGGGTCCTTTGGCTTTGCAGGCAAGTGCCTTAACCACTAAGCCATCTCTCTAGCCCAAGGCTGTTTTTTGTAGTGGTTTACCTGTAGCATTTCCAGTGATGCAATATCTCCTTTGGTTTTTGTGTAGTGGGTAGCAAGGAGCTGTACGCTATGGCGGGAAGGAGGGCCTGGCTCATGGGATTGTCAGATGGGCACTTACTTGATGGACGTACACACACCTGCACATCGTATCCTGGGGGTGCAGCTCTGTGGTAGAGAGGTTGCACGTGGTCCCAGGGTTCAACGCCCAGCACTACAAAATAAACAAATTCAATCATTTATTATATATAATTAGTAATTATATATATAATGACCAGTCAAATCCACTCTTTTCCATGTCTAACTGTTTCAAAATGCAGTTATGTAACTACTCCAGAAGTGAAGATGGAGCCCGGCTCCATTGCTGAGAAACGGTCCCGGTCCCTCACACCTCTGCTGTTAATTCCTCCCTTCCCTCGTGTGAACTGAGACTCCCAGGAAAAGCCACACCTCTGCCAATGATTCTCCAAAACTGATTAAAACTTTGCCATTGTAGAGAGTTGGGATGTTGCAGATCCAAAGCCAAAATCATCACGGGCTATCTTTAGTCCCCTTGAAACCATTCATTGCTCATCTCCCTGTGTGACTAACTTCCTTTTGACAGTTAGGCGAGACCTTTGGAATGTGTTCTGAGCACAGTCCTAGCTTAACAACCGAAAGGTAAGAACGTCATCAGATTCTGAAAGCGACAGCAATTTCCTCTGCTTTTCTTTAACCTGCCTACCTCATGTTCCCACCGACGTGGTTGAGAAATTCATGGCCGCGTTTTGTTTGCTGACTATAAATATAGAAGTTGATGTATCTCCTTCCATGTTGGAAAAATGCTATTTGAGGCAACCTGAACCTGTGTTCCTAGGCTATGGTCACTCATGTTTGGCTCAACACAAATGAACAGGATACAAATAACATAAATAAATATAAATAAATTCGGTATGGACATCTCCTGGTAACCAAAGATCGTTTTCTTGCCTTCGTAGCTTTGCATTTTCCAGAAAGCCCTATCCGTGGGCCCATACAAGGACAAGCATGCATTCGTTCACTCAATATCATGTATTTGCAGTTCAGTCTCATTGTACATATCAGTATTTTGCTCCTTTGTGTTGCTGAGCCGTGTTCTGTGACCCAAGCCCACAGCAGTGTGCTTCCCTTTCACCAGGGAAAGGACACTGGGGCTCTTTCTAGTTGTAGGCAGTTGAGAATAAAGCAGCTGGGCTGGAGAGATAGCTTAGCGGTTAAGCGCTTGCCTGTGAAGCCTAAGGACCCCAGTTCGAGGCTGGATTCCCCAGGACCCACGTAAGCCAGATGCACAAGGGGGCACATGCATCTGGAGGTCGTTTGCAGTGGCTGGAGGCCCTGGCGCGCCCATTCTCTCTGTCTATCTGCCTCTTTCTCTCTGTCTGTTGCTCTCAAATAAATAAATAAAAATAAACAAATAAAAAAATAAAGCAGCTATATACTCATATGTCAGATTTTGTGTGGTTCTGTATTTTTATTTATTTCTTTGAGAGAGTGTCTCAGGCTGATTTTAAACTTGTTATGTGGCTGAGGATGATGTTGAAATCCTGATCCTCCAGCACTGAGATTACAGGCATACACCACCACTTCTGTTTTTTTTTTTTTTTTCCTGGCAGGGTCTCGCTGTAGCCCAGACTGACCTGGAATTCATTATGTAGTTTTAGGGTGGCCTTGAACTCATGGCAATCCTCCTACCTCTGCTTCCTGAGTGCTAGGACACCCAGCTCACTTCTGGTTTTGCAAGGTAGGGTCTCACTCTAGTTCAGGCTGGCTGTGAACTCCCAGTGATCCTCCTACCTCATCCTCCTGGATGTTGGGATTATAGGTGTGAGCCACCCCATGTGGCTTAGTTACGTGACTCTTATTCTTAACTTTATTAATAATATCTGTTTTTGTCTTTGTTTTAAATGCTGTAAAGGAGGTCATGCTGAGGTGATCTCCTGGAGATGGTGACTCACTGTTTCTTCTAGTGTTGGATTACGCTTTATCCACATTGTGACATGTCTGTAAGTTTCGTATTCTAGCAGCGCTCCACTCATCCCTGTCCTGCTGAGGAGCACTGGCTTGTTTCTAGGATGACACGCTTTCGTCTGTCTTGCTGTATGAGTTATCTATTGCTGCTTAACACTGTGACATTTCTGGCTTCAAATAACCCACATTTATTATATCATGGGTTCTGACTTGAAATATGGGCACGGCCTAGCAGGGTCTTCTGCTGCAAGTCCCCCCGGCCTGCAGTAAGGTGTGGGGCAGGCCAGTCGTCTCATCTCAAGTCCCCCCGGCCTGCAGTAAGGTGTGTCCAGGGCAGTCGTCTCATCTCAAGTCCCCCCGGCCTGCAGTAAGGTGTGTGCAGGTCAGTCGTCTCATCTCAAGTCCCCCCGGCCTGCAGTAAGGTGTGTGCAGGTCAGTCGTCTCATCTCAAGTCCCCCCGGCCTGCAGTAAGGTGTGTGCAGGTCAGTTGTCTCTTCTCAAGTCCCCCCGGCCTGCAGTAAGGTGTGTGCAGGTCAGTCGTCTCATCTCAAGTCCCCCCGGCCTGCAGTAAGGTGTGTGCAGGTCAGTCGTCTCATCTCAAGTCCCCCCGGCCTGCAGTAAGGTGTGTGCAGGGCAGTCGTTCATCTCAAGTCCCCCCGGCCTGCAGTAAGGTGTGTGCAGGTCAGTCGTTTCTTCTCAAGTCCCCCCGGCCTGCAGTAAGGTGTGTCCAGGGCAGTCGTCTCATCTCAAGTCCCCCCGGCCTGCAGTAAGGTGTGTCCAGGGCAGTCGTCTCTTCTCAAGTCCCCCCGGCCTGCAGTAAGGTGTGTGCAGGTCAGTCGTTTCTTCTCAAGTCCCCCCAGCCTGCAGTAAGGTGTTGGGCAGGCCAGTCGTCTCATCTCAAGTCCCCCCAGCCTGCAGTAAGGTGTGTCCAGGGCAGTCGTCTCATCTCAAGTCCCCCCGGCCTGCAGTAAGGTATGTGCAGGTCAGTCGTCTCATCTCAAGTCCCCCCGGCCTGCAGTAAGGTGTGTCCAGGTCAGTCGTCTCTTCTCAAGTCCCCCAGCCTGCAGTAAGGTGTGTCCAGGGCAGTCATCTCTTCTCAAGTCCCCCCGGCCTGCAGTAAGGTGTGTCCAGGTCAGTCGTCTCATCTCAAGTCCCCCCGGCCTGCAGTAAGGTGTGTGCAGGGCAGTCGTCCCATCTCAAGTCCCCCCGGCCTGCAGTAAGGTGTGTCCAGGGCAGTCGTCTCTTCTAAAGGCTGAACTGCGGTAGGATTCACTTGTCATTCAGGCTTTTGTGCTCATTGCAAGCTTTAGGTTCCTGCGCTGAGGGACTCTTTTTTTTTTTTTTTTGCTGCCTGTTTGTCTGAGGCCATCCTCAGTTCTTTTCTTTTAAATTAATTTATTTTTTATTAACACTTGCATGATTGTAAACAATATCCCATGGTAATTCCCTCCCTCCCCCCACTTTTCCCTTTGAAACCCCACTGTCCATCATCCCCTCCCCCTCTCAATCAGTCTCTTTTATTTTGATGTCATGATCTTTTCCTCCTATTATGATGGTCTTGTGTAGGTAGTGTCAGGCACTGTGAGGTCATGGATATCCAGGCCATTTTGTGTCTGGAGGAGCACGTTGTAAGGAGTCCTACCCTTCCTTTGGCTCTTACATTCTTTCCACCACTTCTTCCGCAATGGACCCTGAGCCTTGGAAGGTGTGATAGAGATATTGCAGTGCTGAGCACTCCTGTTCCTTCTTTCCAGCACCATGATGCCTTCTGAGTCGTCCCAAGGTCACTGCCATCTGAAAAGAGAAGGTTCTCTACAAAAAGTGAGAGTAGCATTAATATAAGGGCATGAACATTAAGAGAAGTGCTTACCATCCTCAGTTCTTTGCCACGTGGAACCCTCAGAGTACTCACTTGTTTCGTGAAAGCCAGCAGCAGAGTCTGCTGCTGTGACAAGTCCTCTGTAGCACAACCACAGAGGTGTCACCCGTCACACTTGTTACGTTCTGTTCCTTTTAAATAAACAAGTCACAGGTGTTGCCCACACTCAAGAGGAGAATTTAGGTTGTATTTGGCTTTAACATTTCAGTAGCAGTTTGGTTGAGTATAAAATCTCAGATTCTAGGGCTTGGTAGTAGGGCTGGCACTGTACGAGGAGGCTGTGTAGGGTATGATCATGAGTCCCAGGAAGCAGTGACCACCGGACGTCATGTTAGAGCTCATCTGCTTCACTTGTTGCATAAATATAAAACTTTCTCTTGTACTTACACCAAGATGTGGGATTGATGTGTCCTGGGGTACTGTGACGGATTGGATGTAAGGTATCCCCCACAGGCTCAAGTGTTTGAGTGCTCCTTTTCCAGTTGGTGGTGCTGTTTTGAGGAGTTGTGGAACCTCTAGGAGATGGAGCCTAGCTCAAGGAAGTGGGTTTCTGGGGGAGAGGAGGAGGTGACCTTGAGGCTTGTAGCCCCAGCCTTGCTTCCTGTCCCATCTCTGCTTCCTGACCCACCTCCATGTGAACAAGTAGCCTCATGATCCCGCTGCCACCGCTGAAAGGTATTCCTGGCACACCACGCCCTTCCCACTGGCCTTTGCCCTCAAGTCATGAGCCCAAGTGGAGCCTTCCTCACTTCAGTTGCTTCTTGTTAGGTATTTGGTCACAGCAAAGAGAAAAGTACCTAAATACAGGTACTCTATTGCTAATAAGGCCCTTAAAGTCTATTTTCTGGAATTAATGTAGCTTGGGTCAGCTTTCTTTTGATTAATATTTGCCAATAGGTCATTTTCCACTTGCTTTCAGCCTTTGCATATCCTCGTATTTGAAACGTGCCTTTTGTCAATAGCATTAGCATTAGAATTCTGAAAACAAATGCGGCCTGCAGCCCTTGTCTTCTGTGGAGTGAGCCCGACGCTTCTACCTGTTATCATAAATGGCACACGTGGGTCTATTTTTATCATTCTCATTGTTGCTTAAGTTTGTGCCATATGTCAGTGTTTTCTTCTAAATGTTTAAATTATTTTACTGATGTATCGTAACTCTTGATTTTTTTCTAATGAGGTTCCCTCTTCTGCTCTATTATAATGACATAACATGGCGGAGGCAGGTGGACCTCTAGCTGTATTAGACCCAGTGAACTTGGCATGGGACTGGAAGAGCTCCAGGGTGGGAAGCCCAGATACTAGAAATTTCCATTCACGAATCCTTCAATTCATGCCCTCGTCATGTCCTTTATCCCCCAGAGAGAAGCAGATTTACAAGAGATGCTAGACATTCGTTTCTTTCATGACTTGACTGTTGCCTGTCCACTCACCTCACCTGGGAAGATCTTAAAAGCCCCGATGCCTGGCTGTGCCCCAGACTCATTCCACGAGCCTCTCTGGTGGAATCCAAGCCTCACAGGTGATTTTCACGTCCAGCCAAGTTTGAGCCTCACCGTCAAGACTAGATTGTAATTCCCCAGCCCTGAAACTTTGCAGACATACAGTGATATGAAAGTGACTTCCAGAACTCACCCCGGTTTTCTTTTTCTCTAAGGACATCTGGAAAAGATCTCTGCGTCTTCTCAGTGACGTGCAGACCCTGTGTCCCAAGGAAATGAGGTGGGGGTGGGGGAAACAGGAGCAGAATCCCATTAGTTCTTCTATTTTGTCTCCACACTGTTGCTGGGCTCTTTCCTCTCCTAGGACAAAGCCATCAGTCCAAAGCAACCCCATTCAGCTCAGGAACTTTGCAGTTTGTGTCCTCTACTTTTCTAGTTCCTGTAGGTTCACTGGGGTAGAGAATCAGAGGAGGCATGGGGAAATAGCTAGTCTGCTAGTTCATTATCTTGGCCTGAGCTGGAGCCACTCAGGATTTTACCCATAGACTTCAGAAACTGGCATCCCATGAAAGTTGATGGGAAACGCAGAATCTCAGGCCCAACCCTGGACCTCCATTCTCAAAATCAGCATTTGAACTTGATGCCTTATCCTGTGCACATTAAGTTCTGCCAAGCACTGCTTGATTATAGTGGAGATGCTAAACAGATATATTTAGATTGAATCAGGTTCCTTTTTGTCTATGTTCCTCGGAGTTTGTTCGGTCATGTTGTGCCTATTTTGCTTCTTTCATTTGAGGCATCTCTGCTCTAGGCCAGAACTCAACAATGCTGGCTTTGCCTACTATGTGGAGGGACTTTTAGAATGGGTTTCTTTAGTGCAAGGAGAACAGTGTTCTAGTAGCACCATCTACCTCTCGGCTCCAGCACTCACCACGCTGCACTTTCCTGGTTCTCATGTGGACGGGTGGTTGATGTCTAGCGAGGCATGATAAGCTAGGAAAGTATCTGACACTATCAGCTGTTGTCTCCTAATGTCTAGCCCAACATATTGTATACAGTAGATACTTAATAAATTTTATCAAGTAAACCAAATGATAGGTATTTGCAAAGAGCTACTTAATTGTTGATTGTTTTTTGAATGCTAGTATGAATAATTATGCCTGTAAAGTGTTATTTTGCTAAGAAATTATATATATGTATATTATTTATTGTGGTAGTTTGATGACCCCCCCATACACTTAGGTGTTATTAAAATTGAGTTTTCAGCTTCTACCCTTTGCAGACAGACTCCTTCTAAAGGGGGGCATGTCACTGAGGGTGGATCTGGAGTCCGGCTTATGGTGTGCAGAATGAACTGTGCCAGGGTCTCTGCAGTTTGGTGCTTGCTTATGGTGGCTGCTGGTTTTCCTGTCTGCGTGGATCTGTGAAAGGGGGCCGGGTTTCTTCCTCCATTACGGAACTTCCCTGGATCTCTAAACTGAAGTAAATTCCTTTCTCCCATAAACTGTGTCTGCTTTGGAGGTTCATTTTAGCAATATGGAGTGACTATGACATATATATATATATGTATATATATATATTTTTTTTTTCAGAAATAGAGTTATTCTGTTATCAGTATTTCTTGTTTTATTTTATTTATTTATTGGAGAAAGAGAGAGAGAGAGAGAAAGAGAGAGAGAATGGGCATGTCAGGGCCTCTGGCCGACTGCAAGTAAACTCCAGACACATGCACCACCATGTGCCTCTGGCTTACATGGGATCTGGAGAATCAAACCTGAGTCCTCAAGTTTTGCAGGCAAGCACCTTAACCACTAAGCTATCTCTTCAGCTCACTATTTCTTATTAAAATTACATACAACTGTTCATTTTTTAAAGCTTATTTATTTATTTGAGAGAGAAAGAGAGATAGAGAGAGAGAAAGAGGCAAAGACAAGGAGAAAGAGAATTGGCGTGCCAGGGCCTCCACCCACTGCAAACGAACTCCAGACGGATGCGCCGTCTTGTGCATGTGGCTTACATGGGTCCTGGGGAATCAAACTGGGGTCCTTTGGCTTTGCAGGCAAATACCTTAAGTGCCGAGCCATCTCTCCAGCCCAACTGTTCATTTTTTGAGTCTTACATTTATTTATTTAAATTTTGTTATATTTTATTTATTAGAGAGAGAGAGAGAAGAAGAAGATGAGGCAGATAGAGAGAGAATAGGTACATGGCCTCTAGCTGCTGAAAACGAACTCACTACCTTGTGCATCTGGCTTACATGGATACTGGGGATTCGAACCTGGGTCCTTAGGCTTCACAGACAAGTGCCTTAACTGCTAAGCCATATCTCCATCCCTGAGTCTTAATTTTTTTTTAAAAAAATTCAAATGTATCCTGGCACTTAAATGCAAACAATTAGAATTTATTTTCTTAATGCAATGTCTGCTTTTAGTCTGTCTTGTGTTGCAGACTGAATAATTTATAAGGAGAAGCCACTTATTTCTCAAAATTCAAGAGGCTGGTAGTTCAGTATGGCAGCACGAGCGGCCAGTGTCATCCTGTGGCGGAAGGTGGGAGGTGAGGAGCTAAGAAGGCTAACTTGTCCCCATTGCATTCTCAAGGGCAGATCCACTCTTGTGATAGTGACGCCAGTACACTCATGACCTGTTGCCTCTTAGAGGTCCGTCCTTTCAACATGGGTGCTTTGGGGACTAAGTTCACAGTGCACAAAATTTGGGGCACATATTCAAAACACAGCGAGGTCTATATTTTTTCTTTTCATAAAACAAAACAAAAACATTGCTGTCATGGAGTGTCTCATCTGCTTGGTATTCTTAGGAAGGAACATGCATTTGGTACAGCAGATGAAAAGCAAGGTGACAAAGAGATCAGGGCAAATTCTAGGAATGAGTCGTATTTGACCTATTTTGTTTGCGTTCTCTCCTCTTTCCCCAGCGCAGGCCCAGGAGATCAGCACATGCGATGACTATTAAGTCTACTCTTTCTCCTTCTGTGTCCTCTGCCTGATTCCCAAAGAGGTGCTGACCTCCAGATAGCCTGGTCTCTTGTCAGCCTGGTAGAAGGGAGAGGGAGTGTGTGTGGGCTACAGAAAGGCATCTGACAGGATTACAAGCCTTTCATTATGTAGGGCATATAAACAGGCATTTAAATACCTTATTTAACTTGAATATTTTATTGGTGAAGATAGGGCATAAGTTATATTATACTAGCTAGCGATCTTTTATAGTCATTTGGGAACTTTTATAGTTGCCGAAAATATGGTCCTTCTTCTAGAATTCTGAATGGAGCTGTCTGGGCGTCCTCTCCTCTTCCCTATCCTCCTAGTAAGTCTGATTACACAGACATAATAATTACATGCGCAGCACTATTAGTCAATTAAATTGTTTTAGAAAGGAAAGTTCTTGCCCAGTTTTTCTATGGAAAACTTAAAATAAGGTATTTAGATTTAAACTTGACAAAGCTGAAGACCAAAGTGATGTCTGTGGTCAGGTCAAATCTGACTTATGATTGAGTACTGTCTGAGCGCAGTAGCACGATGCATGCTTTTTGCTTGTCAAAAGACGATGAAAGACAGGCAGAGGGGAAATCAGGCAACATAACAAGAACGAAATGGAAATGATCTTGTTTTGAGCACTGCTGAGCTTTCAAGCAACGTAACTCACTTCCAGTTTTGCACAGGGTTATGAAATGTATGGACTCTGAAGAATTAAAAATCTCAATTCTTAAATGTAGATTCATTGAACGAATAAATGTACATGCTAATGAGGCATTTGGGGGCGGCTCTTTCATTTATCCTATTTAATTTCCATATTTCAAAACCAGTTGAAAATTATTCATCTCACCAGTGACATGGCAAAATAAGCAAAAGAAAAGGAAAAGAAAAGAAAATAAATTATTGAGTTCCAAATGAAAGCATTTCTTTACTTTTTCTAGTGAATAATGCTTAACCATAATAAATATGTAGTTGAATCTCATTTCTACACATCGTTAAAGAGTTCTTGAGCCAAACATACAATGACCTTTTTGCTGATGAGATTGTAAAAATCACCGGTGTGGAAAAAAAAAGATCATTTATTCAGGGAGGACACTATCACATTCATACCTCCTCCCACTCTGGTCGCTTCTTTGCAGAGTTGGGGAAAATGACCAGAGAAAAATCTCATTTCACCAGTAGAGGTCACCCTTTCTCCTTTATCGTTCTTGGTAAACTGCTTTTTGTGATTCCGGTGAGCAGCAAGCAGAGGCTGTTGGAAATATAACGACTATTCACACTGGCTCCATCTCCTCAGACAAGCACCATTTAAACATTCCCCTCGACTTGGACTCTCAAACAAATAACTTGCATAGGTATCATAAGACCCATAATACTGTTCTTTTTTAAAAAAGTTGTTTAAAATTTTATTAAGAACATACTTTGTATGGATACATCATATGTTGGTACCATCCTTTCCCTCCTCCCTGCCCCCATTCCTCAGGGGCCCTGCTCTGTGGGGTTGCTGGCATTACCCATGGGATTGTGGGTTATGCGTTGTGGGAGCAGCAGTCAGTTTTTGGGCGGAGGCAGTGCCTCTGGACATGACGTCCCAACCTGTGGCTCTTACAGTTTTCCCGCCTCCTCTTCCACAAAATTCCCTGAGCCTTGGTGGGTGAGTTTTAAATCTACTTCAGTGATGAGCTCTTAGGAGCCTCTGGATCTGCTCTGTATGTGGTGAGTATCCTCAACGTCTGTCTCCTTCACCCTGGCACTGATTGTCACGCTCACCATGGAAGCAGCACTCTTGCTCGTCTCCCCAGTTCTTCTGTGGTTTCCCCTGGGCCTTGGCTGACATGCGAGGGGTGGTTTATCTCCTTGGGTCTTGCTGCCTTCTGAAAAAGAAAAACAGATTCTCCAACAGATATCATTTTATTTTTCCAACTGTACAGTCAGTTGAACCTGTTTATGCATCTTCACAGTCAGCTGGCCTATCTCTACCCTTAGCGTTTCTGGTGTAAATTACTTGAGCTCTGAGCTGACGCCACTTTGCTAAGTCCTTCACCAAGGAGCTCCTGAAAGGCTTCGTGAATCTTCAGTCTTTCAGACCACTGGGGTCATCTCATAGTTGGGACCTTCTCTTCAGTCTATCTAAGTAGCTTTGTCAGACAGGGCTAGGTTATTGAGTTGTTGATTTGTCCCTAACTTTGCCTTTGGACCACATCTTCGTTTATTTTTTAACGTTTTATTGACACCTCCATAAATACAGATTATAAACCATGATCATAACCTCTTCCCCTTCGCTCTCCCATATCCCTCCTCTACTGAATCCTTTCTTCTTTGCAACTATTTTCATATATATATATATATATATTGTTTTGTTTTTTCAAGGCAGGGTTTCACTCTAGCCCAGTCTGGCCTGGAATTCACTACGGAGTCTCAGGATGGCCTCGAACTCACGGCGATCCTCCTACCTCTACCTCCTGAGTGCTGGGATTAAAGGCGTGTGCCACCACGCCTGGCATATATATTTGAGAGTGACAGAGAGAGAGAGAGAGAGAAAGAGGCAGATAGATAGAGAACGGGTGTGCCAGGGCCTCCAGCCACTCACTGCAAATGAACTTCAGATGCGTGTGCCTCCTTATGCATCTGGCTAACGTGGGTCCTGGGGAGTTGAGTCTCGAACAGTGGTCCTTAGACTTGCCAGGCAAACGCTTAACTGCTAAGCCATCTCTCCAGCCCTCTCTTCTGTTTTTTTAAAAACATTTTTATCTACTTATTTATTTGAAAGAGGGGAAGGCAGAGAGAGAGAGAGAGAGAAGAGAGAGAGAGAGAAGAAAGAAAGAGAGAGAGATTGAGAAAGAGCACACTAGGGCCTTTAGCCACTGTGAATGAACTCCAGACACATGCACCACCTTGTGAATCGTGGGTCCTGGGGAATCAAACCTGGGTCCTTTGGCTTTGCAGGCAAGTATCTTAACCACTAAGCCCTCTTTCCAGCCCTCTCTCTTCTATTTTGATGTCACCATTTTTCCTCCTATTATGCAGGTCTTGGTAATACTATTCTCTAATTAATTGACTTCATTAAATATTAGGTTTTTTTGTTTTGTTTTGTTTTTTTGAGGTAGGGTCTTACTCTAGCCCAGGCTAACCTGGAACTCACTCCACAGTTCCAGGCTAGCTTCAAACCCATGGCAGTCCTCCTACCTCTGCCTCCTGAGTGCTGGGATTAAAGGTATGCACCATCATGTCTGGCTAAGTATAAATTTAATGCACTAAGGTGCCAACTCAAATTCTTCCCAGTTCTCTGACTTATGTCCAAAGTGCAGATTTTCATAACTGCCTGTAGGTGACTGACATGAGCCTTCAGAGAGAACTCCCTGATGAGTTTCTGCAGGGCAAAGAGGAAGAGTGAAACAGGACAAGGAGGTGCTTGACCCTCGACCAAGCATAAAGCCCAGTGCCAGATACTAACGGTTAAGCTAGAGAGGAACAAACCCAAGGCCAGGCTTCTGTGCTTGGTTTGGTCTTGGAATCTAAAGCACCTGTTTGTAGTGCTTTTGAAGGCTCACACTTGACCATAGAAGGAAGAAATAGAAGTGAATTATACTTGACTGTCCAAAGAACTGGCCAGTCCATAAGAATCCACAGAAGTTCACTGGCGGGTGAGTGACAGAATTGCCCTGTATCAGTGTAAAACACCCAGCATGTGCTTGGCCAAATCCAAAACTGTAGTTCAGGAATTCCTTTTCCCAAAGTGTCATTGTCTTATTCCATGACAAGTCAAGCCTGGGCTCCGTGGCCTTGCTTTTGAACTGCTGCTGAGGCAAACCCATGGGGAGGGGACGGCAGCCATCCATCCATCCATCCATCCATCCATCCATCCATCCATCCATTGCCTTCTACCTGAACTCTGGGCACTGTTCCTTCCCACTCCAAGGGAGGCACTGCCAGGAGGGTCTGGAGGCGCCAGCATAGAAAGACCGTGGATCCTGGAGTCAGCGGGCTCGAGGTGCTGCATGGAGGGAGGGGTTGTTATCATATTTTCTGCTATGAACCCAGTGTGTGGAAAATGCTTCATTGTTAATTGTTGACTAGCCCACCGCATTCCCTTCCTTAGGCAGGGACATATCTTTTACACAAACGCTGCATTATCTGCTAAGGTTGCCATAATAGTATACCATGCACTGAGGGACTTAAGACACTGCCATTTGTATCCTCTCTGCGGAGGTCAGACGTCTCCGATGAAGGGCCTGGGAAATCTGGTGTCTGGTGAGGGCTCTCTTCCCACTTTATAGACAGCCACTGGTATGGTCATTAGGATACCAGTCCTTCCTAAAAGCCTTTTTATTTTCCCCCAAATACAGTCACATTAGGGATTGGGGATTAGTTCCTCAGCATATGAACCATGGGAGCGCCCGATTAAGTCCATAACAGATGGGAACTGGTTCTGGGAGGTGGTTCTGGGAGGCACTTGTTCCGTCAGCCTGCTGAGCACAGTTCAGATCCCCAGCATCCATGTAAAGCCAGGACGCAGAGTGGCGCATGCCTCTGTGATCTCCAGACATCGGTGATGATGGGAAGCAGAGTCAAGAGAATTCTGCAGCTCATGGGCCCAGTAGTCTGGCTTTCCCAGCACCCTGTCTAGAGCAAGGTGGGGAGGGGAGAGGACCAACACCCCGAGGTTTCCCTGTGACCTCCACGCATGTGCACGTGTGTGCGCGTACACACACACACACACACACACACACACAATGTTTGCAGAAAAAGGATATGTCCTCACCAACTCTGATCCCCGTACAGAGTTAACAACTCTGTTAATGAAAGTCTCTTCCGCATGGTCAAAGTCTTGCTGGAGGTGGGGCAAGGCCACGTGTTCTTCCGGCTCCAGTGAGGAGAGCAGAAAGCTAGTCTTGATTCTGTGTATCTGTGGTTTCCATCCATGTATCTACACTTAACCCTGCAGAGTTTCTGTACTCAAAATTAATTTTTCATTCAAATTTAATAATAAACATATGCCGTAATTTGAGAAGACGTTTATGTGGCCAAGTCAAACAGTGATAGAGATTCACAGTTCCCCAAAGGGAGAATTTTTTATTCCTCAAAAACCTTCATAAAGTAGCGGGGTTCAAAATTTTCCTTTGCACTACTCCTTCTCCTGGTCTTCCTTCCCAGCTAATCCCTTCTCCAATTCCCGTTTCTTTCACTAGTTGAGGACATAAAATAAACAGAGTGAAAGTCAGACAGCAGGGATATTTGTGTACTTACTCCTATTTGGTTTATTCTTCAAAAATTAAGTTTCATGCCTCTCTCTCTGTGGGGGAAGTTCACGTGTTTGTTAGAAGCCTTTGTTCTGTGCTTCAGGGCTGGAGGAGGAGCAATGGGAGGTGGAAAACATTAGTGACATTGGGAAAAGAAATCCAAGTTGGAGTACACGCTCCTCTTCTGTGTACATTTGCATTTAACAGGAAACTTCTGGAAACAAGATGCCTGCATGCAAAGAATCTGGCTGCCTGTGATGAGGATTTCAGGCAGGACTGTGAGGGCGATATTTTGTGGCTGTGTGGGGACTCTGTTCAAATCACACCATGTAGTCAAGCTCTTTTCCACTCACCCCAGAGTGGAGAGCTGGGGCTTGAGGAGGAAGCCTTGAAGAGCTGTCAGGCGTGTGAGTATTTGTGAAACACACACATATTCCGCATGGGTTGTGTCCGTACTTGGGACTATTCTGCCCACCTAAGGCACCCCCCCCCCCCCGGTATGCAGGCTTGCAAGAAGCTAGGCCTGGGCCATGACATGGGTGGGGTTGGGCCATCCTTCTTTCCCTCCAGTGGAATTACTGAAGATCAAGACTTTTGAGCTGGAGACACCTTCAGAAGTCCAGCAAGGATAAGCCTTTCATTTGCAGATGAAGTCATTGAGTCCCCCACAGGGGTCCACCCTCTTTCTATGCTTGTCAGAGGCACTTAAGAAATACATGTTGACTTGACATGACCCACTGTGAAATAGGCATAACAAAACTCCCCACATGGCAGCTGGCTTAGGCTGCCAGCAGCTGGGAATGATTCTCCCTCTGTTGGTGTAAGCTTGCATGGTGGGGCGCAGCAGAAGGGCATTGTGGGAAGCTTTGCCAGGCTTTGGATGGTATAAGCCACATGGAGATTGAAAACCTCCTTTCGCACAGAAGAGTTTAATAGACATCAGAGCTGGAAGGGACGTTGGGAATCGCTGGCATCAGTACTCCATCCCTCAGGCTGCAGGTGGCTAAACTGAGGTCCAGGGAGGGGAAGCCCTGTGTCTGATGTGTTGCTGGTAGAACTGTTTTTTTTTTTTTTTGGTTTTTCAAGGTAGGGTCTCTCTCTAGCTCTGGCATTCACTATGTGGCTTTGAGCTCGTGGCGATCCTCCCACCTCTGCCTCCCAAGTGCTGGGATTAAAGGTGTGTGCCACCATACCTAGCTATTTTTTTTTTTTTTTTAATGAGAGAGAAAGAGAATGAATGAGAATTGACACGCCAGGGCCTCCAGCCACTGCAATCAAACTCCAGATGCGTGCACCACCTGGCGTGCGTGTGCGACCTTGCGCTTGCGTCACCTTGTGCGTCTGGTTAACGTGGGATCCGGAGATTTAAACATGGGTCCTCAGGCTTCGCAGGCCTAACCACTAAGCCGTCTCTCCTGCACTAGAACTGGGTTTTGCTTCCTGACTCCTGCTCTTCTGGCTGTGCCATAACGCTCCTCTTGGCAGTCAAGTTGCAAATCTGATCTTAACGGTGGTGTCTAGAGCCGAGCAGTGGAAAACAGGAAAGGGAAGGAACACAAAAGCAGGTGCGATGAGGTGCAGCCATGTTGTGACTTAAAGCCGGGTAAGAGTTATTGTCCCGCTAGTGAAACCGAGCTGCATAAATTAAAACTTCAATGACCTGTCTGCTGAAGGTGTGAACAAGGCGGGTAAATCCCTGGGAGCTTAGAAAACATCTGCTCCTTACCACAAAGGCAGAGACTTCACCATAAAGTAGAAAAGTCCAGGACTGGAGTCCTTCACTTTTTCTGATGGGCTACGTAAAGATAAGGCCTAACTTGCAGATATGCCCCCAGGCCCAGAGAGGCTTTGTGAACTGTTGCCCCTCTTCTCTCCTTCCCCTGGAGGAGCCTGAGGTATTGCTGGTTTCTTGTTTCTGTCGTGTTTGTTCCGTCCTTGTGCTGTGCGGCTCTGCAGTCCTGGTCATCTTGATCCAGTCAAGGTATTTCCTGCTGAGCCCGAGGCATGAAGGGAAACGGGAGAAATGACCACAAGGCTGCCAGGCTGGATTCAGGAGTTGGGCTAGGCCATCAGGCCTGGGTCGGAGTCCGAGTAACCAGTAATAGAGAAAGGGCTGATGGCAACGGAGAACGGAGGTCGAGTCCAGGAGACCTGCGCTGGATTGCCAACCCGAAGTAAGGAAGCTTACACTCAGTGGACTATGAAGAGGCACTATGATTTAACCTAACATGAAGTACTGATTTCTAGCCAAAGAACATGGTCTCAAGACACAGCATGGCCAGGAGGTGGCATTTCACTTGCCAGTCTCAAATGATGGGGACAGTTACTTGAAATGTGATGTCTAGGAGGATCACAGTCCTTGGCTGGGCCACAAGGTGCAGTGGTCCACTGATGAGGCCATGTGTGGGGAGGCCACTGCAGGCCCCAAGAGGAAACCGTGTTCTAATATTCCTTGTGCCTCCTTACCCTGTTTGTTTTTGTCTGTTTCTTTCCTGTTACATAATGAGGCTCAGAGTCGCCACTTTGGACTTTTTGGTACTTCTCTAGTGGCAGGTGTCCACACCCTTCCCTCCAGGAAACCGTGTGTGCAGGTAAGCACACGGTGATAGGAGACCTGGTGTTAGACATGGGTGTTTCTCTCATTGCTTCATTGAATCACTTTGTGTGAATTGCTTACTTAATCTTTTTTTTTTTTAAACATTTTTATTTATTTATTTGAAAGACAGTGAGAGTGAGAGGCAGATAGAAAGCATGGGTGCGCCAGGGCCTCCAGCTGCTGCAAACGAACTCCATGATGCCTGCGCCACCATGTACATCTGGCTTTACATGGGCACTGGGGAATTGAACCTGGGTCCTTTGGCTTTGCAGGCAAATGCCTTAACCGCGAAGCCATTTCTCCAGCCCCTTATTTGATCTTTTTATCTTCCTATTTTCCTTGAAAAGAATTTGCGAGGTAGGTAATAATGCCTGCCTTACCATCTAAAAGGTTTGAAAATGTTGATATATATGAAAAGAAAGCATTTTGTGAAGCATTATAAATACTCAAGGATTCATTATTATGATATTATGAATAATTAGATACAAACTCATACCTATTGCATTAAAGTGTGGAAAGCAGGGACTCCTTTTCTGAATTTTTATTCCGTATCTATTTTTTTTTGTTGTTGTTGTTTTGAGGTGGAGTCTTACTTTAATCCAGGTTTCCTGAAATTCACCATGTAGTCCCAGACCGGCCTAGAACACATAGCCATCCCCTGTGTCTTCTTCCCGAGTGCTGGGATTGAAGGTGTGTGTCACCACGGCTGGTTTTTTATTTCATATTCTATTCCCCAATGTAGAATGTGCATAGTGAGTGTCTCTTCTATCTTTTGATGGTGTCTGCTTCTGATCAATAGAGAAAACTGATGGGATTTTTGTTTTGTTTTTATTTTATTTATTTATTTATTTTTCAGGTAGGGTCTCATTCTAACCCAGACTAACTTGGAGTTCACTTTGTAGTCCCAGACTGGCCTCAGACTCATAGCTATCCTCTTACTTCTGACTCCCAAGTGCCAGTATTAAAGGCATGTGCCACCACGCCTGGCCCTGTGAGATGCTTTGATGTGTTAGTAAGTTTTCCTGAGATAACGAGAACCTGAGGCTGTCAGCTTATATTCTGACTCAGCTCAGAAGCTCTAGTCTCATTGCCTGTGATGGCATATTATGGAGGGAGCGTGTGGTAGCGAAAAAACTGCTAACCTCATGGCTGGGAAACAAAAGAGAGAGCTAAGAAGAGACCATGGGTCCCACGGTTCTCTTTCCCTCCTTCCCTTCCTCTTTACTTCCCTCCCTCCCTCTCGCCCTCTCTCTCTCCCTCCCTTCCTTCCTCTCTCTCTTTCTCTTTGTGTGTATGTATGTGTGTGTATGGGTGCACCAGGGCCTCTTGCTGCTGTAACCAAACACCAGACATTCATGCTACTTTTTGCTTCCTGCTTATGTGGGTAGCTTGGGAATTGTGCTTGGGCTGGCAGGCTTTGCAAGCAAGTGCCTTTAACCATTGAGCTATCTTTCCAGCCCCAACCAAAGTCCTCTTTGACCCGAAAACTTCCCTTTAGGTTCCACCTCTTCAAACTTCTATTACCTCCCAGTAGTGCCAAGTTGAGGAGCAAACCTTTACCACATGACCTTTGGAGTAGAGTTAAGATCCAAACTTCTCCAAAGGTAGAGAATTCCCTCCTCGTTCTTCCATGGGCCAGTTGCTTTGTGGAGAGAGGTAGCATTTACGATGGGCTACGAGGGGATAGTTGCGCTCTTGGTCTGCCAAGTCATGCAGAGCTCCTGGCCTCAGAGGCCTTGATATCCTGGTTAGCTTAGCTAGGCCAACTGTCCCAAGGAATGAGAACGGCCATGGAGGCTTGGGGCTCACTTTATTCCAGTGCCTGTTTATCTTTCTTGTAGCCTTGTCAGGATACAGGCGTTATGGCTAGTGAACACAGACCAGGGAGTTTCACTGCAAAATCTTATTAGCTTCCTTGGGCAGAAGGTATTGTCCCATTGAGTTTAAAGATTTGCAAATTGGAGCAAGGGCACTTTGAGCTCAGATCAAATGCTGTGCTGACAATCTGTTTTAAACTTTCATTTCTTTTTAAAATTATTTTTATTCCTTTATTTATTAGAGAGAGAGAGAGAGGATGGGTGCACCAGGGCCTCTAGCCACTGCAAATGAACTCCAGATGCATGTGCCACCATGTGCATCTGGCTTATGTGGGTTATGGGAATAGAACCTGGGTCCTTAGGCTTCTCAGGCAAGCACCTTAACCACTAAGCCATCTCTCTAGCCCTTAACTTTCATTTATTGTAGTTAAGAAGGATACAACCCAGAGCTTTCAAATGTCATTTGCTGTAATGATTAGCTCCAGTGAGAGGTCCTATTTATGATTATTTGCCTCAAAGCTTTAATTGGCTGAAGCCTGTATACTTGATCATTAACGAAATAATCTCTTTTCTACCATGTTAATAATCTTATTGAATAGAGATGTAGCTTCAGTTTCTTCCTGGGTGAGATTTCTATTTTTCTGGCACTAAGAAGTGTTGGTTTAAGACTTTGCTACATAGGAGACACAGTAAAAGTCCATTTTGGAAAGCTCTGATCTTAGGCAGCTCAAGAAGATGGAACTTGAAGTAATATTCTTGGCCCAGCTGTGGGAAGCAGTTTGTTTAGATCAGAATGAACCAAAGAGGTTGACTCATGTGGAAACTGTATACCTGTCCCACATGTTTCAGACACTTCTGAAAAACAAACAGCCCCATATCTCCAATTATGAGGTCAAAAAGTCACATGTTGGCCCCAGTGCCAATTTAGCTGACTGAGTCCTCAAGCAAGCAGCACTGATGCTGGGAAGTAAGGGTATGCTGTGGCCGCTTAACCAATATCCACACCTGGGGGGAAAAAAAATTTAAAACAAGAAAGAAAGCAAAGTGAATTTGAAACCAGATACTGGGCTCTAGTGACAATGTTCAGATTCTGAGCTCCTAAGCTCTTTCTGCATTCCAGGCTGGGAGGAATATTTGAAAAGCATGCATCTTTATGGGCAGAATCTCCTTAATCTCTATCTCAGGGGCAGGATTAACGCTGTGCAGCACCCCACGTGGACCTGGATGTCTGGAAATACGTTCTCATGAAAAGTGTCCCACTGACTGTGTCATTTCTTCCTCCTCCTCTCTCTTAAGCCAGCTGGTTCATCTCCTGAAATTCAATATGCGCCCCATCTTTTTTTTTTTTTCTTCAGATATGTCAGTGCACATAAGGGGCCCATGAAGAGAAACAGCTGCCCGATGCCAGCAGGAGCTGCTGGCGCTACAGATTTGAGGCATGCACCTGCGTGGAGCTGGGTGACTGGAGAGCTGTCAGGGGAGGGAGTGTCAGTGGAACATCAGGACTTGAAGGCCAGAGGGATGGATGGCTCTGCGGTGGCAAACTGGATATCCCACTGCTCACCTGGAGGTCACGGGATCACACCTGACTTGAATTAGTCAAAAGAATTCCAGGAGGAAGGTTAGTAGGTTGTTTATGAATGAAATGATTAGCGGGGCTGCAACAGTTCCTAATAAACAGATTGTCCATGGCAATGACATCTATTCATCAAGCCACTAGAAAATGACGTCTCTGCAGCCCTGATGGCAGAAGGGTTAGGGTTAGGCTCGATGAGACATAGCTGCATGCTGTTGAGTTTGAGTCCTTATGCAGAAATGAGCTGGAGCAGGGAGTTGAGCCGATGAATGGCTTGGTCTGAAGCATGCTTTCTGTAGTCGCGCTCTGACTGTTGTGTTGGGGAGAGACAGTGAGGGAGAAAGGTAACATGAGCAAGATAAAAAATGATGGCCTGGAGCGTGAGGTATTGATGAAAGTGGTGAGAACCTGTTGGATTCTGGGTATATCCTGAAGGCCGAGCCAACAGAACGCCCTGATGGATTAGAATCAGAGTGTGCAGGAAACGGAGTAAACAAGGCCCCTGAGGTTTTGGGCTTGGACAAGTGGAAGGGCTGTGTGTCAACAGCAAGAGAGATGAGAAAGGCTGCACAGAGGAACAGATTTGGGGGAGGAGTGTCGAATGTCCATGTTGTCTGTGCCTGCTAGAATCCAAAGGGAAGGGGTGAATAGGCATTTGGATAAATGGAGACTTAAGAGAGATGTTCTATCTGGAGGTAGAAATATAAAAAACCATTGCCAGAGATAAGGAATTTAAAACAAGGAGCTGGGTGAGGTTGTGCGTGGGCATAAAGAGAAGAAAACCAAGTGCTTAGCCCTAGGCGCCCCAGTGTGAGAAGGTTGGAGAGCCCAGGAGGAACCCATGAAGAATGAGAAGGAATGGCCGTGATGTAAGAGAAAACCCCACAGAGTATGGTGTCCTAAGAGCCCAGTGATAACTGTGTTCCAAGGATTACAGAGAGAGCAACTATGTCCAGTGAGAACACAAGATGAGGGAGAGAGCCACTGTGTCCAGTGAGAATACAGGATGAGGGAGAGAGCCACTGTGTCCAGTGAGAATACAAGATGAGGGAGAGAGCAACTGTGTCCAGTGAGAATACAGGATGAGGGAGAGAGCAACTGTGTCCAGTGAGAATACAGGATGAGGGAGAGAGCAACTGTGTCCAGTGAGAATACAGGATGAGGGAGAGAGCAACTGTGTCCAGTGAGAATACAGGATGAGGGAGAGAGCAACTGTGTCCAGTGAGAATACAGGATGAGGAAGAGACCAACTGTGTCCAGTGAGAATACAGGATGAGGAAGAGACCAACTGTGTCCAGTGAGAATACAGGATGAGGAAGAGACCAACTGTGTCCAGTGAGAATACAGGATGAGGGAGAGAGCAACTGTGTCCAGTGAGAATACAGGATGAGAGAGAGAGCAACTGTGTCCAGTGAGAATACAGGATGAGGGAGAGAGCAACTGTGTCCAGTGAGAATACAGGATGAGGGAGAGAGCAACTGTGTCCAGTGAGAATACAGGATGAGGGAGAGAGCAACTGTGTCCAGTGAGAATACAGGATGAGGGAGAGAGCAACTGTGTCCAGTGAGAATACAGGATGAGGGAGAGAGCAACTGTGTCCAGTGAGAATACAGGATGAGGGAGAGAGCCACTGTGTCCAGTGAGAATACAGGATGAGGGAGAGAGCCACTGTGTCCAGTGAGAATACAGGATGAGGGAGAGAGCCACTGTGTCCAGTGAGAATACAAGATGAGGGAGAGAGCCACTGTGTCCAGTGAGAATACAAGATGAGGGAGAGAGCCACTGTGTCCAGTGAGAATACAGGATGAGGGAGAGAGCAACCGTGTCCAGTGAGAATACAGGATGAGGAACAGACCAACTGTGTCCAGTGAGAATACAGGATGAGGGAGAGAGCAACTGTGTCCAGTGAGAATACAGGATGAGGGAGAGAGCAACTGTGTCCAGTGAGAATACAGGATGAGGAACAGACCAACTGTGTCCAGTGAGAATACAGGATGAGGGAGAGAGCCACTGTGTCCAGTGAGAATACAGGATGAGGGAGAGAGCCACTGTGTCCAGTGAGAATACAAGATGAGGGAGAGAGCCACTGTGTCCAGTGAGAATACAGGATGAGGGAGAGAGCAACTGTGTCCAGTGAGAATACAGGATGAGGGAGAGAGCAACCGTGTCCAGTGAGAATACAGGATGAGGAAGAGACCAACTGTGTCCAGTGAGAATACAGGATGAGGGAGAGAGCAACTGTGTCCAGTGAGAATACAGGATGAGAGAGAGAGAGCAACTGTGTCCAGTGAGAATACAGGATGAGGGAGAGAGCAACCGTGTCCAGTGAGAATACAGGATGAGGGAGAGAGCCACTGTGTCCAGTGAGAATACAGGATGAGGGAGAGAGCAACCGTGTCCAGTGAGAATACAGGATGAGGGAGAGAGCCACTGTGTCCAGTGAGAATACAGGATGAGGGAGAGAGCAACTGTGTCCAGTGAGAATACAGGATGAGGGAGAGAGCAACTGTGTCCAGTGAGAATACAGGATGAGGGAGAGAGCAACTGTGTCCAGTGAGAATACAGGATGAGGGAGAGAGCAACTGTGTCCAGTGAGAATACAGGATGAGGGAGAGAGCAACCGTGTCCAGTGAGAATACAGGATGAGGGAGAGAGCAACCGTGTGCAGTGAGAATACAGGATGAGGAGAGAGCAACTGTGTCCAGTGAGAATACAGGATGAGGGAGAGAGCTACTGTGTCCAGTGAGAATACAGGATGAGGGAGAGAGCAACTGTGTCCAGTGAGAATACAGGATGAGGAAGAGAGCAACTGTGTCCAGTGAGAATACAGGATGAGCGTGGCGTCCTGACAGCTGGACTCAGCTACTCGAGGGTCACTGGTGGCTTTGAGTCCACATTGGTGGAAGAGAGGGTAATTATTCGGGTGTGAGGAACATAGAGGAGGAGCTGATTCAGCAAAGGAGCGCCACCAACTGAGAGAAGAAAGTTTTATTTATTTATTTATTCATTTCTTCTTTTAGGATAAGAGAAATCATGTGCTAGTAGAGAAGGTAAATCCTGATGATGCAAGAGACAGATGAGGGTTTTGGGGTAAATGTCTTGGGTAGGGTGACACTCAATATTCTCATTTGCTCTCTCTCTTTGTGTGTCGTACGTGTGTGTGTGTGTGTGTGTATGTGTGTGTGCGCACATGCACACGTACATGCCCTGTGCACATGTGTGTAGAGCCTAGAGAAAGACATCAGACGTCTTCCTCTATTGCTCTTCTACCTTGTTTTCCTGAGTCAGAGTCCTTCGCTACCTGGAGCTTCCCACTGTTTGGTTAGGCTGGCTAACCAGGGATCCTCCTGTCTTTGTCCCCCATGAATGCTGGAGTTATGGGTATGTTCATCCTTGCCTGGCTTTTTATGTGGGTGCCTTGGGATTGAACTCAAGTCCTCATGCTTGTGCAAGCAGACTCACCTGTCCATCTCCCTAGCCCCTGCATTTAGCTTTTTTAAAAAAACATTAAAAAATATTTTATTTTATTTATTTGAGATAGAATGGACCTGCCAAGGTCTCTAGCCATTGGAAACAAACTCCAGATACATGTGCCACATTGTGCATCTGGCTTTACGTGGGTAATGAGGAATCGAACTCAGGTCCTTAGGCTTTGCAGGCAAGCACCGTAACCACTAAGCCTGCATTTAGCTTTCTCTAGCAGTAAGAGTGATTCATCCTTAGTAAGGGAGGGAACATGGAGTTTCTGGGAACAGATGCTAGGAATGCAGAGGGGAGGGAGATTATGGCACTTTGTTTCTGAGTGTTTCTATTTTCTCAGTGAGGCAGGAGGTCAGGTGAACCAGTGATGAGTCAGGAAGAGCTGGATGCCAAGGACAGATGGCGGCCATCTAGGGACCCCGCAGGTCATGGCAGTGAGTCCCAGGAAGGCTAGAGGGGCTTCCCCTGACCATGTTCAACTGTGGGGTACAGGTATGAGGGGTGGAGGCTTGGATTTCAGGGGCCATGGATGGAGGTTTACAGGCAGGAGAAAAGCACCCAAATGTTCCTCCTTTTTCCACAGATGAACATATTTCTTTGTTTTTTCCAAGGTAAAAATACTGGTTATGGACTTACAAGGTATTTGTCATTCCTAATGAGTTGTGACACACAGTTTGAAAATTATTGATCTATATGGCCTACTCATTTATTTTTCCTACTTGTTTTGTAATATAGACACAGTTTCAGTATTTCCCTGGAAATAATAAATCCACCAGGCATTTACTGAGTACCTATGATGTGCCTAGCACAGTTTTCAGGGCTGTGTGGGCAGATGCATGAGGGATAAGACACCATGGTTCTTGCCTTTAGGATGACGGGTTTGTGTGGACCTGAAGTAGGCACAGGGTGGTAGATGCTTAGCTGTCCCATCTCATTAACATCTGGGCTAGGTTTCACTAGTCACAGATGACACCACACCACTGTGTGTGTTATTGCCTTAAGAATTGAGTAGTTTCTGGAGGCTGATATGGTCTGAATGTGAAATATCCCCTCAGGTTCATATGTTGAACACTTGGTCCATGGTTGCTGGCATCACTTTGGGTGGTGGTGGAAGCTTCTGGAGATGAGGTTAGCTGTAGGTCACTGTGAGTGTGCCTTTGAAGATTATGCCTGGTCCCCAGTCCCTTCCAGTCTTTCTCTGCTTCCTGTTTCTATTATGAGGTGAGTAACCTCTACCATACATTCCTGCCACCAAGGTGTTCTGCCTTACCTTGACTCCAGAACCAACAGAGCCAAGGACTATAGTCTGGAACTTCTGAAATGTGAGTCGAAATAAATTCTTTCTCCTTTAAGTTCTTTCTGTCAGGTGTTCTGTCACAGGGATAAGAAAAGCTACCTAACAATGGGGTCAAACAGCACAGATGTCCACCTTGATGTCAATCTCAGAACACCTGTTCTCCACATGGGGTCGGATCATCTGACCCTAAGACTGTCACTTTCTTTAACATAAGCAGTAAATGTTATTAATGCATCTAAGATGGTATTAACCTCTCAGGCAACCTTGTCAGGTTGTTGGCATGCACTAAACTTGTGGTCAGACTTGACCTTCTGAAACATTTAAAGAGTCCATAGGTCTCATCAGTTCTTTGCATAACTAGTACTGAATTTTTAGGTGGGTTGGATAAATGCCCTGACTATTAGCGATTGAGACTGTGTTTTGGAGCTGAAGACTCATGCTTGATGAGTGGGGAGAAAATGGTGCTGTTGCCTAAAACTTTGGTTTAATTCAAAACACAACACCCAGGCTGGAGAGATGGCTTAGCGGTTAAGCGCTTGCCTGTGAAGCCTAAGGACCCTGGTTTGAGGCTTGATTCATCAGGACCCACGTTAGCCAAATGCACAAGGGGGCGCAGGCATCTGGAGTTCATTTGCAGTGGCTGGAAGCCCTGGCGCGCCCATTCTCTCTCTGTCTCTCTCTCTCTGTCTCTCTGTCTCTCTCTCTCTCTACCTCCTTCTCGCTGTCGCTTTCAAAGACATAAAAACAAACAAACAAAAAAATTTTTTTTTAACAAAACACAACACCCTGCAGGGAACTGTATGCAGGGAAAAGCATGCTTAATTTTCACATCTTTTATTTTAATTTTAAGTCTTTGGCTCAAAGGTAAAAGGAGTTACAATAAAAGTGGTATGTTCAAGGCCATCTTCTAATTGCACTTTTATTCAATATGCAATATTGACTGTAAATAAAATATTCCTCCTGTGACCTTGAATGTTGATGGCCCCAGATGCATTTCCACTCTCTGTTCAGGGTGTGGGTGTTGTGTGTGAACATAGTTACCACGAATGTAGTTGGGTTTGCCTATCCAGACAACAGTCAAACAAGCGGGAGGCCACTTGTGTGCAATTTGTTGGAGTGAAATCTACATTTTGGGATTAGATTACTTAGTAGTGTCATTTTGCGTCGAGTCGACTTTGTGGGTGGCCTCCAATAAAGCCTGCACGTACCGCCAGTGTCAGCCCCGATCATCTCCAAGCAAGCTTGTAATGACTGCACAGCTTGGTATTTACAAGAAGAAAACAGCTTCCCTTACTTTTAATTCATGGAATGCAGAGGCGGGGATGAACCCCACAGGAGGGGTGGCAGAAGGCCCATTCTTGGAGCCCTGAAACTTAACTTTATATCTTCCCCGGAGATCAGGGCAATAGTCCTAACTGCCACTTGGGGCTCACCAATTAGAACATTTGTCTTTAATGATGCCTGAAGGAGCTGCTTCCTCAGAATAATAAGGACTAAAGGATTAGTTGAGGAGGGCTGACCTAACACTGTGAGGTGAACTATAGATTGGCTTAAGCATTCATACATACAGAAAATATCAAACAGCATCTGGGATCATTGGCGTGCCAGTCTGCTGCTAGCGATCTCCTAGGGTGCTTGGTCTTCAACTAGTGGTGCTCTGTCTCTGCAGGGGATCTTTGGCGCTATGTAGAGGTGTCGCGGCTAGGGGGCGCTACAGCATCGAATGGGTAAAGGCCAGGGATGCTTGTAGCCATTCCGCACGCACAGACCTCGCTCTCCACTCCTACAATCAAGAGCAATGGTGCTCAAGAAGTCAGCACTGAAGTTGAGAGGACCCTATTCCAGGGTACCAGGGGCTCTTGATCCAGTCTTCCTTCCCCCGCCTCAACATCTTCGGGTTCACTCTGATTCCTTCTGTATCCCTGCTTACCAGCAAACATCATGCATTCCAGAGCTAAAATTATAGAGCCCTTGGATGGTTTAAACTCTAAAGTGTGACTTGACAGTTGATTAGAATTACAATGGAATTAGCAATCGCGCGTGTTCTTTTTTTATTGATTTATATTTTATTTATTTAAGAACAGACAGATAGAGAAAGAGAGAGGGAAGGGATGGTGAAGAGAAGAATTTGTAGAGAGAGAAGAGAGGAGAGAGGAGGAGAGAGAGAGAGGAGGAGTGGCGCCAGGGCTTCCAGCCACTGCAAACGAACTCCAGAGCATGCTCCCTTGTAATTGGCTACGTGGGTCTGGGGAATCGACTCGAACTGGGTCTCTTAGGCATTAACCACTAAGCCATCTCTCCTGCACCTAGAATGAAGCCTTTTTGTGCTCACTTGCAACTGTACAAATACACCCCACAGTAGCTGATCCACAGGGGTGGCTTTTCCCCTGGGAACATGCTATTTGCATCCATCTTAATGAAGTTACTGCTCCCATAGTGTGAGGTGGATAGTAGAGTCAATGATTTCTGCTTTTTATGAAACAGCACAATGGGGTGATTCTGAGCCCAGGCTCTGGAGTCAGGCTGCTCAGATTCAAATCCCAGTTGGGCACATGACCTCCTTTACCCGAGCCTAGTTTCCACATCTGTGACATGGGGAATGGCAATTCTGTTTGCATCGCGGAGCTGCTCGGAGAATGAAAAGAGGAGGGCCGTGTTAGAAGACCTGGTAGATAATAAGCACTCAGCGTGTCTTAGTTCATATTAGGTGATCGCCTCCTGGATGGGCTTCTCCTGTGAGAAGCCCAGGCTGCGGTGGATCTATCGTCGAACACTATCAAACGTCCTTGCCCTGGGCCAGAGAGAGTTTCAAGATCTCTTCTTGCTTGCTTTCTGGAATTCTCCTTTTCCTTCTCGTGTTTGGTATGGGTCTTACTATTTGCTCAGGCTGACCTTGAACTATGGGACCAACTGATTCTCTTGCCTCAAGCCCCCATGTGCCAGTACTACAGGTGCAGACCACAGTGCTCAGCTTTCTGGGGCTGTTGTCTTTCACTGCCACTTGTTAATGTCCTACGGTTGCTGTAACAGATAACTGCACACTTGGTGGTTTGATACAACACAAATTTATCATCTTACCATAGATTAGATGTTCAAAATCAACTTATGTCAACATGTCAGCCAGAATCCATTTCTTCTGAGGCTATGGTGGAGAATCCATTCTCTGGTCTTGACCAGATGCTAGAGGCTGCCCTCGTGATTGGCTCCTGACCTTGCATCACCCCAACTTCTGCACTCATATCTCCTATGTCACTCTTACAAGGACACGTGGCTATTCAGGGTCATGTCCCTATTTCTGCATGTGTGACTTCCATTACATCTGCCATGTAAGAGTCATGCTAACAGGTCTGGGAATAGGAGGTTGACATCTTTGGGAGATGACAACAGGTCTTTTAAAAATTTTTTTAATCTATTTATTTGAGAAAAACAGAGAGAGAAAGAGAGAGAGGGAGAGAGAATGAGCACACCAGGGCCTCCAGCCATTGCAAACGAACTCCAGACACGTGCACCCCCTTGTGCATCTGGCTAATGTGGGTACTGGGGAATCGAGCCTCGAACCAGGGTCCTTAGGCTTCACAGGCAAGTGCTTAACCACTAAGTCATCTTTCCAGCCTGAAAACAGGTCTTGTACAAGCTACTTTATTAATTTACCCTTTAAAAAATTTAAAATTTTAAGTTTTTAATTTTTTTTGAGACACACACACACACACAGAGAGAGAGAGAGAGAGAGAGAGAATGGGCATGCCAGGACCTTCATTCTGCTGCAGATGAACTCCAGACATGTGCTCTTCCTTGTGTGCATGTGCAAAATTGCATACTTGTGTCACTGTGTCTGGATTTGTGGGACCTGGAGATTTGAACATGAGTTCTTAGGCTTTGCAGGCAAGTACCTTAACTGCTAAGCCATCTCTCCAGCTCGAATTTACCTTTGTTTTCTTTTTTTAAAAACAAATGTGGCTGGGAACCCAGGATCTGAACACACCTGACAAGTGGCCAGCAGCCCTGGTGGATATCTGTATATAGGGTCCTTGCCCTGGACCAGGTTTAGCATCTGAATGATGCCTGTGTTGCAGGCAGGAGGAGGCACAGGAGCACCTTGCTCCAGAACCAAGCCCATTGCCGAAAGGCTGCACTGCTCTGGCCCCTCTGCTTCAGTCTTTCACCCCCACGGTGCTTGGTTGCTCAGAGGTCTCCCGGTTCATGCTTTGTTCACTGTCACGAAGGCCCTTTCCCTAGCACCTGCCAGTACTCTTGTTCCATTGGACAGACTCCCTGTGTCCTGGGTGATGTCTCCTCCTTTTTCTTTTCCCCACACTGCCTGCCTCTGAGCACCCCACACAGCTTCTCTCCAGCATAAGAGCCAGCTGAACTACTCCACAAAATGGAGCTGGGGAGCCCCGCTCCCTGCACGTGTTCCCCAATCTGGAGTGCCCAACAGCCATTCTTCCTTACTGTTATTTAATCTGGGATCCCTGTCACCTGGCTTGGGATGTTCAGTGTTACCCCAGGAGTCCTGCCATCATCTGGTTGATCCAGTCTCTCTGGGCTACTCATCCTAAGGCCGAGGCTCAGGCAGGCTCTCTGCTTTCTCATGTCGTCGCTGGACCTCCAGAGGCGGTACTGTGAGCTGGGGTAGTCAGCCAGTGAGATCCCAAGATCCCTTGGGCTGTGGCTGGAGCAGTCCTTCATCTGGCATCTCGCAGCTATCGACCTGCTCAGTCAGCCTTCTGGGACATGATCCTGGGTGAATGGGTCCCATCCAATGTCCATTCTGCCCCTCCTTCTTTAGAAAGACTCAGTCCCTACCTGTACTTAGTGCCCACTATGATATTTTACATCAACAACCCTCAAGACCCACCCTTCAGGTAAGAGTCTGTAATGGATGCATCCTTTTCCAGATTCTTGTGCTGAGATCTTGACTCCCAAGGTGATGTATTAGGAAGACAAGAGTCTTTGGTAGGTGATGAGGTCATGTAGGTGGAGACTCAGTGAAGGACAGTGTGTTATAAAAAAGACCCAGGGTTGAAGAGATGGCTTAGCCACTAAAGCACTTATATGCAAAACCTAAAGACACAGGTTCAGTTCCCCAGTACCCAAGTAAACCAGCTGCACATGGTGGCACATGCGTCTGGAGTTTGTTTGCAGTGGCTCCATGCCCTGGTGTTGTAGTCAGGTTTGCATTGCTGGTAGAAATCACCCAACCAAGAGCAGATTTTGGGAGAAAAGGGTTTATTTTAGCTTACAGACTCGAGGGGAAGTTCCATGATGGCAGGGAAAACAATGGCATGAGCAGGGGTGGACATCATTCCCTGGCCAACATAAGGTGGACCATAGCAACAAGAGAGTGTGCCAATCACTGGCATGAGGAAACTGGCTATAGCACCCATAAGCCCACTCACAACAATACACCACCTCCAGGAGGCTTTAATTTCCAATTGCCATCAGCTGGGGAACCTAGCATCCAGAACACCTAAGTTTATGGAGAACACCTGAATCAAATCACCACACCTGGCATGCCCATTCTCTCTCCCTCTTTCTCTCTATGCCTCTCTCTCTCTCCCTCTTAAATAAATAAATAGATAAAATATTAAAAAGGAGAGACCCGGGCTGGAGAGATGGCTTAGCAGTAAGGCACTTGCCAGTAAAGCCAAAGGATCCAAGTTCAATTCTCCAGTACCCATGTAAAGCCAGCTGCACAAGGTGGTACATGCATCTGGAATTTGTTTGCAGTGGCCAGAGGCCCTGATGCACACATTCTCTTCCTCTCTCTATCTCTTTCTAATAACTGAATAAATAAATCTTTAAAAGAAAAGAGACCCCAGAGAGCATCCATATTCCTTCCACCATGTAAGGACACAGCTAGAAGTGGCTATCTATGAACAAGAAAGCAGCCCCCCACCAAACGCCAATCCTAAGTGGATCTGTTCACCACAACTATGGGAACTTTGCTTATAAGCTTCCCAGTTTATGGTGTTTTGTCACAGCCTCCGGAATGAACCCAGAGCCCCAGTTCTTAGTCCCACAAAGTTTGTCTGTTTTGTCTGTCTCAAGTAGGACCCAGTTGGTTACTCAGATGTATAATGTGCTGTCTTTAAAGCAGTGAAAACCAAATTGAATTTGGAAATAAAATATCAAGTTGAAGGCTGAAGAGATGGCTTACATGTTAAAGGTGCCTTCTTTTTTTTTAAAAATTTTTTTTTGTTCATTTTTATTTATTTATTTGAGAGTAACAAAGAGAGGAAGAGGCAGATAGAGAGAGAGGGAGAGAATGGGCACGCCAGGGCTTCCAGCCACTGCAAATGAACTCCAGACGCATGCGCCCCCTTGTGCATCTGGCTAACATGGGTCCTGGAGAATTGAGCCTCGAACCGGGGTCCTTAGGCTTCACAGGCAAGCGCTTAACCGCTAAGCCATCTCTCCAGCCCCAAAGGTGCCTTCTTACAAAGCCTGCCAGTCCAGGTTCAAATCTCCAGTACCATGTAAAGCTAGGTGCACAAAGTGGCACATATATCTGGACTTTGTCTGCAGTGGCAAGTGGCCCTGGCATGCCCATCTTCTCTCTCCTTCCTCCTCCCAAATAAATAAACAAAAAATAGTTTTAAGGGCTGGAGAGATTGCTTAGTGGTTAAGGTGCTTGCCTGCAAAGCCAAAGGACTCAGGTTCAGTTCCCCAAGATCCATGTAAGCCAGAAGCACAAGTTGGCACATGCGTCTGGAACACATTTACAATAGCTGGAGGCCCTGGCATGCCCATTCTCCCTCTCTGCCTCTTTCTCTCTCTCAAATAAATAAAAATAAAAAATATTAAAAATAGTTTTAAAAATCAAGTTAACTATTCCTGTCCTTCTAGATAAATCCACTTTCTTACTCTCAGGCCTTTTTATCCTCTCCAGTTCCCACACATTCCCAAACCTATGTTGTATTTTAGCTTTTGAAAATTTGCTTAGTATTACAGAGCCATTTGCTAAATATAAAGGAGAGAAGAAATCCACCCATGCCATCAGTTATCCCCAGCAAATTAAGCTATTTTTTTTCTATGTTCCCTTCCAGTTTTTGTCCACATGAACATATAATTTAAGGAGTTGTAATCATAATATAGCTATCATTTTGTGTTCTGCATTTCCACTTAGCATTAATTATATCATAAGCATTTTCCATGTTGTAGCAAAGTCATCATAATTATCATTTTTAATGACTGGATAAGAATTCATCAAGAGGGAGCGCATTACTTAACCCTTATTTTGTCATGTATTTTGTGACTCCCTTGGTCTGTTTCCCCTTTGGTGTTGCCCTTGATGTCACATCTGTCTACTTTCACTGGTTGCAGTGAGAGGAGGCAGGGAGAGAAGTGGGAAGTGAGTGGGACAGGAGGAGATGATGACACAAGGACAGCAGATGGAGGGGACTGAAGGAGCCTGCTGCACAGATACCCACAGGGAAGCCATCTAGAAGTGAGGGCTGGAAGGACATGTGGCCTGGCCTTTCCTTTGCTAAGCCTTTTCACTAATGTCATCTTTTAAAAATGTTTTGTTTATTTATATGAAAGAGAGGGAGAGAGAGAGAGAAAGAGAGAGAGAGAGAGGGAGAGAATGGGTGTGCCAGGGCCCCTAGTTTCTGCAAAAGAACTCCAGATGCACGCGCCCCCTTGCGCATCTGGCTTACATGGGGTAATTAAACCTGGGTCCTTAGGCTTCACAGGCAAGTGCCTTAACCGCTAAGCTATCTCTCTAGCCCAATGCCGTCTTTTAAAAAAAAATTATTTTTGGGCTGGAGAGATGGCTTAGCGGTTAAGCGCTTGCCTGTGAAGCCTAAGAACCCCGGTTCGAGGCTCAATTCTCCAGGACCCACGTTAGCCAGATGCACAAGGGGGCGCAAGCGTCTGGAGTTCGTTTGCAGCGGCTGGAGGCCCTGGCGCACCCATTCTCTCTCTCTCTATCTCTATCTGCCTCTTTCTCTCTCTCTCTGTCTGTCGCTTTCAAATAAATAAAAATTTAAAAAAATTATTTTTATTTACTTGACAGAGATAAAGAGGGAGAAAGAGAATGAATGGGCATGTCAGGGCCTCCAGCCACTGCAAACAAACACCAGATGTGTGCGCCACCTTGTGCATCTGGCTTATGTGGGTCCTGGGTAATCGAACCTGGGTCCTTTGGCTTTGCGGGCAAACGCCTTAACTGCTAAGCCATCTCTCCAGTCCCCAATGACATCATTTTAAATAAAACTTTTTGTTTATCTATTCATGTATTTATTTATTTATTCATGTATCTACATGATGTGTTTTGTTTCGACTTGCCCTGTTACCCTTATTTCCTTCCCATCCCCACTAATCTCTCTCCCTAAAGAATCCTCTTCCATTTTGTAGGGTATTTTTTTTTTGTGACTGACTGAGTTAAATTAGAGTTGCTGCATGCGCGTGGGTGGAGGGTTATTTACCAGAGCACGAGCACCTAGAGGCAACACCGTGAAGAATCTTGATGATGTTTTGAGTGTTTTTTTGTGTGTGTTTTTCTTTTGTTGCAGTGACCTTTGTTGCTAAATCCAAGCTGCGGATTGTAGGAACAAGTTAAACCATCCATCCTCACTCCCCTCACTCACAGAAGCATCTCCCGAACGCGCCTCTAAATTCCACCAACATAGCTACAATTTTTGCTAATCAGATATTTAGTGCTGATTAGCAGTAACGTGATAGCTTGAGGGGATTTCAGCGATGACAGTGTTTCCGGAAGTTCCACAGATGCCAGGCCTGCAACTTCATGAAACGGAATCCCGTCTCCTGAACAAGCCTCCACAAACAAGCGTTCCCTTTCGGTGTCTGGGAAACAGCGATGCTGCACGTTATCTCCCCCTGTAGATTTCTAATGCCCACTCACGTTACTCAACACCCTGCAGAGTTCTGCATGAAGGAAAAGGTGCCTACGTTTGACTGATGCAGGATTTTTCCCAGGTCGTGCACCTTCACTGACCAGAGTCCGCTCAGGGAAACAGGAGCACGTCAGGTGATTTAGAGAATACCAGCACAGAGATCAGCTTGAGAAATATGACATGTCCCAGAGACTCACAACTAAAGGAAGCAGTTACAACCCAAAGGGTGAGCATGGCGCTAACAGGATCTAGAGACACCCTGTCTCTGCATTTCTGGGGGTAATTCACAGGGTCCTGGGCCCCCAGAAGGGCTGTGGAGCATAGTGCGATGCAGCTGACATGGGGCTCCTGGGGAGGTGCTGGGGCCTGCTGCTGTGATGTGGGGAGAGGACTCAGCTGAGTGCTGGACCTGGGGAGGACTCTAGAGCTATCTGCTGTCTGTTATCCTGCACTGTCTTATCTTCTGTGGAGGACAGGCAGAATTTTGGTCCCTATTATCTCTGTCTCCTGCTATCATTAATTAATTAATTAATTAATTTATGATACAGAGAGGGAGGGAGAGAGAGAAAGCGAGAGAGAGAGACAGAGAGAGAGAGAGAATGGGCACAGGCACACCAGGGCCTCTAGCCACTGCAAATGAACTCTAGATGCATGCGCCACCTTGTGCGTCTGGCCTATGTGAGACCTGGAGGATCGAACCTGGGTCTTTAGGTTTTGCAGGCAAGTGCCTTAACTGCTCTCCAGCCCGCCATCACGCTTTTGAATGTGTCACATTATGTGATAAGAGGGATTCTGCAGATGCCATTAAGGCTATTGATCAGTTGACCTTCTGGGAGACTGCCCTGGATCATCTGGCATGGGTCCCATGTAACTACACAAGCCCTTGATAGTGAAAGAGTAAACCAGACAGGAGGTTGAAGACGTTCAAAGCACGAGTGGATTCAATGCACAATTACTGGCTGTGAAGGAGGAGGAGCCATGAGCTGAGGAGTGTGGACAGTCTGTAGAAGTTAGGGACTGGCCAGCCATCAGCCAAGGAACCAGAGTGCTCAGTTCCACTAGTTCGCGAAACTGAATTCTGCCCCTGAATGACCTCAGAAGTGTTCTTTCCCTTAGGGCCTCCAGGTGAGAGCTTGGGCAGGCTAGCACGTTGGCTCTGGCTTTGTGAGACCCTAAGCAGTGAACCTGTAGAGCACACTGGACTTTTGACCTACAGAAGTGTGTAGGGTGATAAATGGGTGTCATGCGGTGTCACTGTGTTTTGGGTACATTGCTATGGCAGTAACAGAGGATCAATACACAGTCCTCTTTTTTTTAAAGTATTTTATTTTATTTATTTATGAGAGAGAGAGAAAGAGAGAGAGAGAGAGAGAGACAGAGAATGGGTGTTCCAGGGCTTCTAGCCACTGCAAACTCCAGATGCATGCACCACCATGTGTATCTGGTTTACGTGGGTTCTGGGGAGTTGAACCTGGGTCCTTAGGCTTCACAGGCAAGTGCCTTAACTGCTAAGCCATGTCTCCAGCCCCACTGTCCTCCTTTAAATCAACATGCCATTTTCCCACATTTGTAGAATCTGGTGGAAGTCTATTGCAAAGGCACTTGAGAAACGCAGTTTGTGGTTTCCAGCTCCCCCTTGACTCAGCCCGGCAGTATAGACGTGAAGGCGAATGGCACATGGGTAAGCCTCCGCACAGCGGCCTTTGACGGGCAGATATTAGGAGAACCGCTCTGAGGGCTTCTCATGCAGAACTGAGACCTCGCTTAGCGTGCAAGAGGGTGACATGCATACACCGCTCTTATGAGGCAGCCAAAGGGCACAGTGGAGGGGGGACATGGAGAGAGAAGCTCACTAGAACACAAGTCCTCAGCTTCTCCATGTTCCTACTGGGTGGCCTTGAGCTGATAACCCTTCAGACTGGAAAGGAAGGCCTGCTGCTTGGAGAATACTTTTACATATTCAAATGATTTTGAATTCCTATTCATATCTATAATTGATTTGATGCTGAATTCATGACAAGCAGGAGAACTCCCAGGCATGAGGTTGTTGTTAAGGGAAACTCAGATACACTCTGCAGTTATTGCTCTGCCAAAATGGAATAGTGCTCCTAACAGTCTGGGAGCCAGAGATGTGGGCTGGGATAAGATGCCTTTTCCTTTTTTTTTTTTTTTAAAGGAAACTTTATGTATTTATTTATTTTTCAATTTACTTAGAGAGAGAGAGAGAGAGAGAGAGAGAGAGAGAGAGGGAGAGAGAATGGTTATGACAGATGCATGCACCACCTTGTGCATCTGGCTTACCTGGGTCCTGGAGCATCAAACCTGGGTTCTTTGGCTTTTCAGGCAAGGGCCATAACTGCTTAGCCATGGCTTCAGACCCCTTTTCCTTTTTTTGTGTGTGTGCGCACATATGTGTACGTGTGTGTGTGAAAGTGTGGGTGTGCACAGGCTAGAGAACAACTTCTGGTGCCGTTCGTAGGAATGCTGTCTACCTCCTTTGAGACAGGGTCTTTCATTGGCTGAAAGCTCCCCAATTAGGCCAGACCAACTGGCCAGTGAGCTCTAGGGATGAGCCTGTCTCGGGCTGTCCAGCACTGACATTATAGGCATGTGCTAGTGCACCTAGCATTCATGTGGTTTCTGGGGCTCAAACTCAGGTCCTCATGCTTGTGAGGCAGGCGTCCTACTGACTGACCTGTCGCCCCAGGCCAAGCTTGCTTTTTCTTGATAGAACAACTGTTGGATATACTAGGCTACCTCTGAGCTGGTACAAACGAGGGCAACAAATCAGGTAGTCCCTGGTTTCAAAGAGCTTCTAATCTAGTTGGGGGGGGGGGCAAGTTTACTGCAACGACTCAGTGTGGATGGCACTGGCAAAGCCATGTGTTGGTTTACATTGCAGGTTTATGTCAACTACCTGATCCTACCTTCCCTGGGCTTTTTATGAAGGAGGTCTTTTCTTTGATCTTTCCAGATCACAGAGAGAGGCACAGTCCTTTGAGCAGCATGATTCAGAGCTGCTTTTTTTTTTCTTTTTTTTTTTTTTAACAGCTTGTGCATTTTCCTTGGCTCTCTGGGAACTGCTCCCTGAATCTGTGAGCGTCTTTCATGACAGTTTCCCATAGGGTGTTAACCAGAGCTTGCCACCCACCTAGAACAGGTTTTTTTTTTTTTTTTTGAGGCATTTGAAAGTAAAACAAAGTACTCTGCTATTAATGGAAAGCTAGAATTTTCTATCTGCTTGTACTTCTGACAGGTTGGTTGATGCTGTCACAGGCTCTATGCATCTTTTGAGCTCATTTCTCCTGGGTGGATTAATTCCTAATGCTCTCCATTGACACCTTCTTTACCTGCACTGACAGGGCCATGATGTCAGGCTCTCTAGAGAGCCCTGTGCTTGGGGTGGTGCTCGCAGCCCTGCCCTCCAAGAACCTGCTCTTCTGAACAGGTGCCAGAACCTTCCTTTTACACCTGGATGTTCAGGGGTCACAGCGACCCAGCCTCTGAGTGTGGAGCACCCCCTTTCCGTGGTGTACTCTCAGCGTTTCTTTTTCTTCCTGTGCTTTTGGCAATGTTTTAAAAGGGGCACAGAACAAACTTTTGCTTCCTCTTTCATAGGTTCTGTAGGATAGTATGGGACAGTAGTGTGGAACTGGGGAGAGTGACCTGGGACTGGGTTTTGATTTCAACATTTCTTTGGACAAGTTTCTTCAGCCCTCTGAAACTCGGTTTTCTCATGTTTGAAGTGGGAGGGAAACACCCTGACAAGATTGTTGTGAAGATTAATGCCCATTAAGTGATTAAGCGGGCATCTGCCCATCTGCCTATCTATCTATCTATCTATCTATCTATCTATCTATCTATCTATCTATCTATCTATCTCTCTATCCATCTATCCATCCACCCATCCATCCATCTGAAATCTGTCATCTATCTTCCCTTCTCCTCCTCCTTCTTCACACCACCATGATCATCATCACCATGGCTATGGGGTCATCACCACCAATATTTATTTTTTTGAAACAGTGTCTCACAATATTGGCTAGGATGGCCTTGAACTCCTGGGCTTAAGTGAACCTCCTGCTTTAGCATCCTGAGTAGCTAGGTTTGTAGCTATGCCCCTTTGCCATGACCATTATTATTATCATTGACATCATTTTTGCTCTCATCATCACCATCTCCATCACCATCATGACCACCATCACCATCATCATCACCATCACCATCCTCATCATCACTATCACCATCACCACCATCATCATCATCACCATCATCATTATCACCATCACCATCATCATCACCATCATCATCATCACCATCATCATTATCACCATCACCATCATCATCACCATCATCATCATCACCATCATCACCACCATCATCATAATCACCACCATCATCATCACCATCACCATCATCATCATCACCATCACCACCATCATCATCACCATCTCCATCACCATCACCATCATTATCACCATCACCACCATCATTATCACCATCACCATCACCATCATCATCATCACCATCACCACCATCATCACCATCATCATCATCACCATCATCACCATCATCATCACCACCATCATCACCATCATCATCATCACCACCATCACCATCATCATCACCACCAGCAGCAGCAGCAGTGGCAGCATCTTGCCTTTCCAGAGTTTCTTTTTTGGTCATCTCATTCAAGTCTCTGTTTTCCAGGAAATGATCTGGAATCTAGAAAGAGGGAGTGACTTGTCCAAGTTCAAAGGGGACTTGCCCCCTACTCTAGTCCTCTTTTGATGGCTTTCGCATTGCATGATGTCACACTGGAATGGTCTTCTATTCTTGTCATTTTTGAAAAAAAGAATTTCCTTTGCCCTTTAATCTGGATCTTTCTTTCCCCCATGAGAGACAATAAATGGAAATATATTTGGAAAGGGAAGAGCATTATGTCAACTGAAGAAATCATTTTTTTTACTACTACATGAAAGGTCAGCTTGTAGCTAATCACGAATAGTTTCCAATATTAGGTTTTCTTACAGTGCAGCCAAGTGATGACTTTACCCGTCTGCCTTCCAGCCCCTCTGCTGAACAACGTTGAAGACCGCCAGCAGCCACAATAAACCCACCCTCCGCCCCGCCCCTTCTGTCTGGTGAGAGGGGTGAAATCACAGGGTGTCAGGCAGGCTGTAAACATTGGGCTGCTCTCCCTCAACTTTTGGGAGGGCTGCTTTGGGATGACAGGGGGACAAAGGGTTGCAGTATAAATTACCATGCAAATTGCCACAGTGTTTGAACTGAAGACACCTATGCCTGCTGCAGAGAAAGAATTTAAGCTCCTGTGGCTCCCACTCAAGGGGAGGCGGGAAGCATCTTTGGGAAGCACCTTCCATAGCTGAGCCGCCCAGTGCCCCAAACAGCCTTATGTGCTTGACTCCAACCAGTGCCTGGACATACACTTGAGCAGATGCTGGACTATGACACCCAGATAGAAGTGCCTTGTAAGGTGTCCCCTGCTGACCTTTTAGCAGGCTTTCTCTTTATTTATTTATATTTTATTTTATTTGTTTTTTTTCTTTTTAATTCTTTTTTGTTTTATTTTTATTTATTTATTTATTTATTTTTTTGTTCAGTTTATTTATTTATTTATTTGAGAGTGACAGAGAGAGGAAGAGGCAGATAGAGAGAAAGAGAGAGAATGGGCGCGCCAGGGCTTCCAGCCACTGCAAACGAACTCCAGACGCGTGCGCCCCCTTGTGCATCTGGCTAACGTGGGTCCTGGAGAATCAAGCCTTGAACCGGGGTCCTTAGGCTTCACAGGCAAGCGTTTAACCGCTAAGCCATCTCTCCAGCCCTTATTTTTATTTATTTATTTGAGAGCAACAGACAGAGAGTGAAAGAGGCAGATAGAGAATGAGTGTGCCAGGGCTTCCAGCCACTTCAAATGAACTCCAGATATATGTGCCCCCTTGTGCATCTGGCTTACGTGGGACCTGGGGAATCGAGCCTCAAACTGGGGTCTTTAGGCTTCACAGGCAAGCACTTAACTGCTAAGCTATCTCTCCAGCCTAGCCCTTATTTGTTTTCTTTTCTTTTTTTTTTTTTTTGAGAGAGAGAAAGAGTGAGAGCGAGAGCGAGAGCGAGCAAGCGCGCGCGAGAGAGGTAGATAGAGATAGAGATAGAGACAGAGAGAGAGAAAGAGAGAGAGAGAGAGGCAGATAGAGAGAAAGAGAGGGAATGGGTGTACCAGGGCCTTTAGCCACTGCAAAGGAACTTCAGACACACACACCACCTTGTGTATCTGGCTTCTATGTGATCCTGAGAATCGAACCTAGGTCCTTTGGCTGTGCAGGCAAATGTCTTAACCGCTAAGCCATCTCTCCAGCCCCCCTTTTATGTTTTTTTGAGGTAGCGTCTCACTTTAGCTCAGGCTGACCTGGAATTCACTCTGTAGACTCAGGCTGACCTCAAACTCATGGCAATCCTCCTACCTCTGCCTCCCCAGTGCTGGGATTAAAGGCGTGCGCCACTCACTACTGCTGGCTATCTTGAGCTTTTTGACAAAGGAACTGGCTTATGTGACTGTGATTGTTGGGGCCAGCAAGTCTGAAGTCTGTAGCACAGGTTGGGTGCTGGCGATTCAAGGAAGATCTGATGGTCAGGCTGAGTCTGAGGGCTACCTAGAGGCAGAATTCCCTTTTTACTGGGGGCAGTCAGTTCTTTTCTCTTGAAATCTTCAACGGACTGGACAGTGCTCACCAAATTTTGGAGGCTCATTTTCTTTACTCAAAGCCTTCTGATTCAGATTCTAATTTCATTCCACCTTCTGACCTGCTGCTTAACCAAATGTCTGGGGACTACGGCACAGCCAAATGGACACATGAATTTAACTGTTAAAACAGATACCATTTCTTCTCCTGGGCAAGGAAAACAAGCCTCAGCAATGAGCTGAATAATGGCTGTAACTATGTCTATGTGCTCTCCCCAGGGCTTGGGCACGTGACCTTACATAGCAAGAAGAATTTTGTGCTTGTGATTAAAATGAGGCGGGGATATTTCCTGGGTTTTCTAGGTGGGCCCAGTAAGTAATTGAAAGGTCATCCCACGAGGGATGAAGGAGGGTCAGGCTCGGAGGGGAAGGTGGCTCTGTGATGGCAGAAGAGCCTAAGCTGTGCTCTGTGAACGTGGAGGGAGGGGGCGTCGCCGACTAAGAAGCACAGGTGGTCAATAAAGTCAGAGAAGGCTGAACATGAATCGTTTCACCCTTGGAGACTCCCGAAGGAACCTTGTCTTACCAACACCCCGAGTTTGGACTCTTTACCTTTAGAAGTGTAAGGGAATAAATTTGTTGCGTGAAGCCACCAAGTTTGTGGTAATTGTTATAGTAGCCATAGGAAGCTACTATACGTGGCCAGTGCCATGTAACCAGTAAAGAGTGGGTATAAAGGCCGGTCAGGCTGACTCCACAGCCTCTGACATTATTTAGCAGTTCTGCCAACTGTTCCCTAGCAATAGTTCTTGAGCCCCTCTTCCCTCCCTCAATCCTTGTCCAGACGCCGTGACAGGGAACTGTTAGTCATACAGGAAAGCGGGACTGGAGAGAGAGAGAGGAGGAGGCAGAAGGTCTAAAAATGGGAGGCTTTCTCGGGATCTTTCTTTGTGGCAGATGCTTTATAATCATTGTGTTTAGTTCTCCCAACCTCCATGGAAGGTAGGTAGTGCACTTATCCCCATTTTATAGTTGAGGAAATTGAGACCAAGAAAGGAAGTAACTTGCTGTAGGGGGAGGCAGAGCTGGGGTTTAAACCTAGGTGGTCTGGTGCTGACCCTCTTGGACGCTCTCTTCAGAACCTTTATCAGGACAGGAAGTTGTTGGTTCAAATCAGCTGTTGCTGAAGACAGAGTTCCTCCCCTGGGCATCTTGGTCACCCTTGGCGCCTGTGATGATTAACCTTCACTGTCAACTTGACTTGATTGAGAATGACCTAGGAGACCATACCTTTGGGGGTGTGTGTCTGTGTTTCCAGAGCGGTTTGAGGTGGCACTGCCCACCCTGAGTGTGGGCAGCACCGTTGATGGGCTGGGACACGGGAGGAAGCCAGCCAAACACCTGCATTCATCTCTCTCCACCTCCTGACTGTGGACACACTGTGACCAGTCACCTCACGGTCCTAACATCATGAATTCTCTAGCACGATGGGCTGTACCGTCAACCTGTGAGCCCCAATACCGTCTTTCCTCGTTCTTCCCTCCCCCCTTCTTCTCCCTCCTCAATTCCCCCTTTCCATGGTCATCGCTGCCCTCTCCTCTTCACTCTTCCCTTCTGGCTACCCACGGAGGGAGGGGGGTAACTCAGGGAAGGAGGTGAGCCCAGGTAGGCAGTGCTTGCTACAATCTGGCCAGACTTGCTAGGCCTACTGGGGGTGGCATATAGGCTCCTGGGCGGGGGAGGGGATACAAGCTTCTGTTGCCTGGTGAGCTTGACACCCAGGGATCCAAAGACTGTTTCTGGCAACCAGCGGGGCCTGGAAACTGTGGCTGATGCTGAGCTGAGCTGCTAACTTAACGAAACAGGTTATCTACTGCATTGGGCTAAAAATACCATGTTTATTTTTGAAATAATGTGCTTTGGCAGTTATAAATACTCGGTGAAGTCAGCTTAGAATGTAGTCTAGCAGCTCTCAGGCATGTGAGTAATATTTCAGCTGCAGACGTTATTTCCCATGCAGAGTCCAACATGCAATCTCCAGACGTTTCTTTGCTGTCCTGAGTCATGGAGGAAGACTGAGTGCAGATAAAACCCGTGAATAATCAACTTAGTGAAGGGTTACAGTGCAGGTCTCCAAGCTGAGACTTTTACTTTGGAGTAAGTTCTAGAAGACTTATGAGAGGGAGTTTTTTTCACTTGCCAGGGACCCTTTTGCTCCTGGCTAGCAGAGTTAAAGTGAATTGTTCCAGCTCTCCTCTTCCTTTCCTCCTTGCCTTCTTTTTTTCCTTTATGTTCCTTCCTCCCTTCCTCTGCCCCCTTCTTCTCCTCTCCTTACCTCACTCCTTTTTTCCCTTGCCCATTCCTTTTCATCAGTCTTCCTTCAAACACTGGTTGGACACCCACTTTGTGCCAGCCACTTTGCTGGGTGCTGGAGGTAATGCCAAACCAGACTAGGGGCCCCCATGGAGCTTCTGATGCACTGTGATGGGGATTGATAAGCCAAGAAAGAAGATGACGAGATGCGACCCACGCTCTACGGAATAACCAGAAAGGAAGGAGGGAGGCCGGCCGAGGCGGAGGTGCCGGGCGTTCCAAACAGAGCAACCCATGGTGTGCCAGAAGGGCTGGGGATGAGGCTGACCGGCTTGAGGTAGTGCTCGACACTTTTTGTTTTTAAACAAATTGCTAAGGCAATTTGTTATTTTTTTTTAGAGAGAAAGAGAGAGAGAGAGAGAGAGAGAGAGAGAGAGAGAGAGAGAATGAGAATTGGTGTGTGCCAGGGCCTCAGCCACTGCATTTGAACTCCAGATGCTTGTGCCACCTATTGGGCATGTGTGACTTTGTGCTTGCCTCACCTTTGTGTGTCTGGCTTACGTGGGATCTGGAGAGTAGAACATGGGTCCTTAGGCTTCGCAGGTGAACACCTTAACCGCTAAGCCATCTTTCCAGCCTGACACATTGTTTCAACTGAGAATTTTCATGCATTGACACACTCTCATCTGATCATAACCCCTCCCATTGCCTTCCTTTTCTCCCAACTTCCTTGCCCCCCTTCCACTGAACCTCCTCTTTCTGACTAGTCCTTCTTCTGTTTTCATGCCTCTTTCTCTTTGGTCTCCCCCTCCATCATCCATGCGAAAGTGTTGATGGGCTCAATATTACCCAGATCATGTGGAAGTAATGGCAGCCAACAATGACTATGATGTCACCATCAGACCAGTCATCTCATCCCAGAGTAATGTCTCAAAGTCTTCCTCACCACCCTTCCTTCATTCTTTCCTCCTTTCACGTTTTAAAAATAATTTCATTTATTTATTTGCAAGGAGTGAGAGAGAGAGAGAAAAAGAGAGAGAGAGAGAGAGAGAATTGGCATGCCAGGGTCTCTAGCCACTGCAAACAAACTCCAGATGTATGTGTTATTTTGTGCATCTGGCATTATGTAGGTACTGGAGAATCGAACCTAAGTCATTAGGTTTTGCAGGCAAAGAGCTTTGACTGCTGAGCCGTCTCTCCAGCCCCTCTTCCATGCTTTTATTTATGACATTTCCACTAAGTGTTTGCTGAGGCTGCTTATTGGAAAGAGCCAGCGCTGTGTTTTTTTTTCCCTCCCTTCTTGCTGTCTTTCCCCTCTCCTTACTCTGTTGGTGTACTTTTTCCCCTGCTGAAGACACTGCTCACTTCCACCGTACCTCTCACTTCCCTTCCCCCCACCCACCCCGTACGCCCTATGCTCCCACCACCCCACTGTCTTCCTGTGGGAGCGCCCGTTTCTGCTGCAGACCAGTGAAATGACAAGAAGGCACATCTGCATTCTGACTGCTGCTCTGCCACCAGCGTCTCCACCATTACCCTCAGCCCAGCAGCCTTGAAGAGGCCCTGGCAGTGCCATGGTTGTTCCTCACTGCTCCTTTGATGTTCGCCCCCAGACCTTGACCATCAACTCTGTGCTCTCCTGTACTCCTCCTCTCCCTTCTGTCCTCCTTCCTCTGTCTTCTCAGGTGCACTCGTCCCTTGTTTCTCCTCCCTGCCTATCAGCCTTGCATCTCTGATCTGCCCAGCCCCTGGGGAAGGCCAGCCAGTGGAAGACCTGGCCTTCTGCTGAATGTCAAAGCTGGAGGGCCGTGTGGACTTTGGAGTCAGACCTGCATTTGAATTTGCTCAACCACCATTACCTCAGTGGACTTGGGAAACAGCCTTAACCTGTGGACGACAAAGATTGTTGCTTGATGATGGAGGATTTTGGAAATAATGAATCCGAACTGTGCCTGACATTTAGTAGGTGTTTAGCAAAAAGGCAGTTTTTCTACCCCAGGGGATGCTGGTGACTCACAAACAGGAAATGACCCAAGGCATCACCATCACCTGCACCTGGCTCAGCTTGTGTTTCAGCACCTATGAGGTGGAAGGATCTGGAAACCAGCTGGTGCCCCAAGTACTTTCAAACTTTGTGGTTAATGGTGCTTAGGATTTTTTTAAATTACACAGTAGCACATGAATATCTTCTGTACAAAACAGATAAAAGGGAAATTTTTCTTAAGCCTTTACCATTCTCTTGCTTTATAATCCCACTTTGCCTTAGTATTTATTTGAGAGAGACAGAGGGAGAGACAGAGAGGGAGAGAGAGGGAGAATGGGTGTGCCAGAGCCTCTTGCCACTACAAATGAACTCCATACACAAATGCCACTTTGTGCATCTGGCCTTATGTGGGTACTGGGGAATTGAACCTGGGCCATCAGACTTTGCAAGCAAATGCTTTTAACCACTGAGCCACCTTTCTAGCCCAGTAGTACTTACTTTTTTAAAAAAAAAACTTATTTTACTTTTATTTATTTATTTGAGAGTGACAGAGAGAGAAAGAGGGGGAGAGAGAGAGAGAGAGAGAGAGAGACAGAGAATGGGTGTACCAGGGCCCCTAGCCACTGAAAACGAACTCTATATGTATGTGCCACCTTGTGCATCTGGCTTTATGTGGGTACTGGAGAATTGAACCCAGGTCGTTAAGTTTTGCAGGCAAACATCTTAACCACTGAGTAATCTTTCCAGGCCCTATTCTTTTCTTGAAATAAAAAAATTATTTTTAGAGAGAGAGAGAGAGAGAGAGAGAATGTATGGGTGTGCTAGGCCTCCTATCACTGCAAATGAACTCCATGTGCATGTGCCATTTTGTACATCTGGCTTATGTGGGTACTGGGGAATTGAGCCTGGGCTGTCAGATTTTGCAAGCAAGTACCTTTAACCACCGAGAAATCTCTCCAGACCCTAGTCCTGACCTTGTCTCAGCCACCTGAGTGTTGGGATTATAGGCATGCATACCATATGCAGCTCCTATTTTTAACTTTTTATTAAGCAAAATTTAAAATAGATGCAAAAGTGGACAGAATAGTATAATCAGCCCTTCTGTAATCATTGTTCACCTCCAACAGTTAGCAACTCCTCCAGACTAGACCATTGATCCCATTTACACTCTCTCTCCTCTTAATTTATTTAAATTTTTTTGTTTATTTTTATTTATTTATTTGAGCACAGCAGACAGAAAGAGAGAGAGAAAGAGGCAGATAGATACAGAATGGGCGCGCCAGGGCTTCCAGCTACTCCAAATGAGCTCCAGGTGTATGCACCCCCTTGTGCATCTGGCTTATGTGGGACCTGGGGAATTGAGCCTTGAAGAGGGATCCTTAGGCTTCACAGGCAAGCGCTTCACCACTAAGCCATCCCTCCAGCCCATCTCCTCTTTATTTTAAAGAAGACCTCAGATATATTGTTTCATCCATCAATGTTTCTTTATGGGGCTGGGGAGATCACTTAATGATTAAGAGCACTTGTTGCTTAAGCATGAGGGCCTGGGAGGGCCTGAGACACGTAAGTTTGACCCTCCCAAATTTACATTAAAAATATAAAGCTGGGGCCTGGAGAGATGGCTTAGTGGTTAAGTGCTTGCCTGTGAAGCCTAAGGACCCCAGTTCGAGGCTCCATTCCCCAGGACCCACATTAGCCAGATGCACAAGGGGGCGCACGTGTCTGGAGTTCGTTTGCAGCAGCTGGAGGCCCTGGTGCGCCCATTCTCTCTCTCTCTGTCTATTTGCTTCTTTCTCTCTCTATCTGACACTCTCAAATAAATTAAAATAAACAAAAAAATTTAAAAAATAAAGCTGGGCGTTACATATACATGGATATAACCCTAGTCTGGGGTGGGGCAGAGACTGGAGAATCAGTGGGGCTAGCTAACTGAAAGCAGTAACTCTGTGTTGAGGGTGAGAACCTGTTTCAAGGAAATATGCACATGAGCTATAGAGAAGGGATGTGAATTCTCTTCTACCCTGTGCATATACGCACAGCATGCATACATCTGCACACACACATGTGCATAGACCACACACTCCACTCAATATAACATACCACGCATATTCTACACACACACACACACACACACACACACACACACACACACAGTTCATCTTGTAAGTTGGAAATTAAGGGCTATTACAAACATAAACCAAGGGCTGGAGAGATAGCCCAGTGGTCAAGACACTTGCCTGCAAAGCCTAACAATCTGGATTCATTTCCCCATTACCCACGTAAAGCCAGATGCACAAAGTGGCATGTGCATCTGGAGATTGTTTGCAGCAGCTAGAGACCCTGGTGCACCCATTCTGTCTCTCTCTCTCTGCTTGCAAATAAATAAATAAAAATATCAAAAATATTTAAAAAACATAAACACAATATTATCATCACACTTAACTGTTCCTTCCTGTCAGCCTTTATTTAGTTTAAAAATTATTTTAATCAAGATCCTATTAAGAGCCTCACATTACAATTGGATAATAACTCTCTTTAATTTTTTTTAACCCAACTCTCTTCTCCCCTCCCCCCTCTCTCCTTGAAATTTATTTGGTAAAAAGATCTATTTGCTGCATTCCTGAATCTATCAGGATTTATTTTACCATTCCCCTATTGATGGGCATCTAGGTTATTCTCAAATTCTTACTGTCACACACATGCTGGAGAGAACATTCTAGTAACATCTTTGTGCACACATGCTAGCATTTCTCTCAAGTAGAAGTGGGTGTGCAGAGTTAAAGGATGTGTGGAGTGTATTCATATGAACCACGTAAATTACATGTCAAAAAGATGGTGGAGTGTTAATTTTTTATAGTTCAGCTTGATGCATTTTTGTGTGGGTTCTTATGTACGTGGGTGCACATGTGTGTGCAAGTGTGCACATGTGTGTGCAGGCCAGAGGAGAATGCTGAATGTCATTCCTCAGGAATACCATCACCCCCCACCACCTTTTTGTATACAGAGTTTCTCATTGACCTGGAATTCACCAAGTAGGCTTCACTGCCTTGCCAGGGAGCCTAAGGGATACTCTTGCCCCTGCCCGCTCAGCACTGGAATTGTTAGAGGCATGTGCCAACACGCCTGATTTTTATGTGGGTTCTGGAGAGTGAACTCAGATCTTTATGCTGGTGAGGCCAGGACTTTACTTACTGAGATCTCCCCAGCATGCAATGAAATACATTTTAAAAAATTTATTTATTTATTGAGAGAAAGAGAGAGAGAGCGAGAGAGAGAGAGAGAAATGGTGCTCCGGGGCCTTTAGCTGCTGCACATGAACAAATGAACTCCATGCTGTGTGTGCCTCCTTGTGCACAGTTGTGGCATTGTGCACTTGCGTCACTGTGTGTCTGGCTTACGTGGGACCTGGAGATTCGCAAATGAGTTCTTAGTCTTTGCAGGCAAGTGCCTTAACCACTAAGCAACCTCTTCAGCCCTGAAACACATTTCAGTTGGGATTCTCCAGTTGTCTTTCAACTAAGCGTATTGATTTATCCTCTTCCCCAGAGCTTATGAGGGTTCTCATTTCCCTATTCTGCTACCACAGTTCCATTGACCGGCATTTTCAAACCCATGGGTGAAGAATGGCTCGATGTGTCTTTGCCAATGACTCTCAAGAGCCATGCAGCATTTGCAGTCTGAGGGTGCTGCTCCCAGGAGGGGAGTGGGCAAGAATTCGAGGTGGATGTGTGGCTTACCCGGTGTTCAGACATAAGCCCACTCTTCTGTCTCCTCCCAGGGAGTGCAAGGGCTCAATGGCACAGCTAGATCTCTTGAGGACAGGCAGAAAGCAAGCAAGGAGGCAGAGGCCCACCCCCACCCCCGTGATCAGCACACCGAGCTGGGTGGCTGTGAGTGCCAGTGGAAGGGTCAGCTGACCACATAGCTCACCTGCAAGGCTGACCACTCCCAGAAGTGCTGGGCACCCTGCTTGGCGGAATTCTTTGCATGACCAGTCTCCAGAGCAAGTGTGGGCTCCCGGCCTGAGGCCCTATTCAGGAGAGAGGCACTTGCTGCCTCACAGTTTGGCAAAGGGCAGGAGCCAGTTGCAGCACCTCTGAGAGTCTAGATGGCATTCAGCTCAGCCTCGTGCATCGCTCCACGGCCCCAGCTAGGCAGGGAGACAGAGTTGATAGAGCCGACTAGAGTGTCCATCAGCGGGTAAAGGAAACGTGGTGTATGTGCACAGTGGGAAACTGTTCAGCACCCCTCGAAGGAAAGAACCTTTGTCATTTGCAACAACATGCACTTGGAAAACACAAAACATAAGTGAAAAAAACCAGGCACAGAAAGTCAAGCATCACATGTTCTCACACGTGGAATCTAAAACAGCTGAACTCATAGCAGCACAGAGTAGAAGCTGGGGGGCGGGGGGGGGGGTCCCCAGAGGTGCAGAGTGCAGTCTGCAAAGCTGATGGTTATAGAGTAGAAAGCCTCCTAGGGGCTGGAGGGATAGTTGTTATTTTTACTTTTATTATTATTATTTTATTTTAGAGACAGAGTGGGGAGAGAGAGAGAGAGAGAGAGAGAGAGAGAGAGAGAGAAAGAGAGAGAGAATTGACGTGTCAGGACCTCAGCCACTGCAATTGAACTCTAGATGCTTGGGCCACCTAGTGGGCATGTGCAACCTTGCGCTTTGCCTCACCTTTGTATGCCTGGGATCTGGAGAATCGAACATGGGTCCTTAGTCTTTGCAGGCAAGCAGCTTAACTGCTCAGCCATCTCTCCAGCCTGATAGTTGTTATTTTGAGATGGACTACACAGCTTGGTGAACATAATTTAACGCAGAGCATTGTGCACTTAAAAATTGCTTGGTGAGTAACTATTAAGTGTTCTTATCACAGAATGTGAAAAGCCTTTGAAGTGGTAGATATGTTCATCATCTTGGCTTTACTATTCCACATTTTGTGTTCCACATATATCTATATATATCTGTAATTTATCATTTCCTAATAAAAATAAAAATTTCATACAAAAAGAGATACAGGCAGTTGGGAGGCCGAGGCAGGAGGATTGAGAGTTTGGTGTCAGCGTGGACTATACAGCAAGATCCTATGGGGGTGGGGGAAGAGAGAGAGATTGATCGGGAGACAGAGCAAGCACTCATGGTATGAGGACCATGGTGGCTACAGGTGTGATTGGCAGGCAGGGAGCGTTCATGTGAGGCAGTAGAAAAGATGCTGCATGGGCCACTAGTAACCTAGTTGTGAGAGCCCACTTGGTCCAGCAGAACAATGTGACAAGAGCCATTCACATGATCCGTCTCATCGAGACAATGGAGACACGCAGACCTGCCACGGGCCTCCCCTTCCCAGTGTTGCCACGGCCACTCCAAGTCTGCATAAATTTCAAAACAGGCATTTTGAAAGGCCCTATGTGCCTTGCACAAGCGAGGCTTAGCGTTCAAACCCACAGACTGTGGAAACTAGAGACATGCCTTTTTTTTTCTTCTTGGTAATTATTCAGTAATTATTCACGTAAGAAGGATTTCATTGTTATGTTCCATAGAGCCGTCGTAGCTGATGGCCTTTTAATAGTGGCATTGAGTTTGTGTACAGAAAGGTCATTCATTTTAAGATTTCTGGGCCTTAATTGTTATTTGTTTTGCTTGGTTCCAGTGCGCTATAAATTAGCGATATCGACAGAACATGTTTGTCTTGGCACCGTGGCACATTGTCTGTGGTGAGCACTGTTTGGCCTGGCACTGGCCTGGATTTCCCCATCTGTTTCTGATGTTTACATTGTTAAGGATCTGACAGACACATAGGACACGGCCACATGCAGAGGGAACTTTTTTTTTTTTTTTCCACTCCAGTGCATCAAACAAAGTCTGAGGCCGTAATAAGGGCAGCTCTAAATTACACTTGAGCCTGCTAGTGGCCAGCCCTGGTCCTGGCAGTGGGACTGATTCCTTAACCCAGGGGAATTCGCTTCTAGGAATGTTTCTGGTTGGCCGGATGGCCCAACAGCTAGTATCTCGACAAATTCATTTTTTCCCTTGTTGTTTTACTTGTGGTCTTTTTTTTTTTTTTTTTTGGAGTCAAGGTCTCATGTATCTCAGGCTGTCCTTGAACTCACTGTGTAGCCCAGGATCACCTTAAACTTCTGATTTTCTTGCCTCTGCCTCCCAAGTGCTGGGATTACAGGCGTGTCCCACCATGCCTAGGTTTATAAGGTTCTGGGGGTCAAACCCTGGGGCACTTGTGCATGTTAAGCAAGAACTCCACCAATTGAACTACAACTTGAGGCATTTTGCCTTATGTTTGAAAAGGGAGGCCCCCATCCCCTGCCCCAGTTCCAAGTGGCGTTCCTGAGGGAGCTCTTGACACCCAAGGATGGGAATAAGAAGCCTTAAGAAATCTTGGGGTGGTGTCCCTGAGGTCCTGTCTGTCAGGTCTGCTTCCACAAGCCCTACCTGCCTGTGATTCCATGAGATGTTTGTGTGGATGGGCTGGTCCTAATTCTTTTTTTCTCTTTTTTTCTTTATTAATTGGTCCTAATTCTTAAGCAATTCTCCCACGAAGTCACCCCCAGTCTGCTGAAGTGAGGCCCCACATCATTTTGTGAAGAGGTGCGATCTGGATTTTTCATCATTGTACTGGAGACCACAGGGCCTGCAGGAAGTGGGAGGGGGTACCCCGTCTTGGGCTGGGCAGGGAAAAAGATCCTTTAGAGTCTGTTGAGAGCAAAGGCTTTGAGGAGAGAGGGGTTGGGGACAATGTCCTCTTTAAATGCCCTGAATAATGAGAGAGAGAGGGAAAGAGAGAGAGAGAGAGAGAGAGAGAGAGAGAGAGAGAAAGAGAGAGAGAGAATGAATGTAAGGCAGTGGGGGAGAGAGAGAGATAATTGTATATAGTACCTATGCTGTTGATGGGAGCAGCTGGCAGCCAATTGATCAACTTAGTACCACTTGCTGTGTTATCATTGTCCTCTGTGCCCACCTCAGATGTTGCCCTTGGGTCAGGGTAAAGCCTCTCTCTATTGCTGAGCCTTTATCCCCTCCTGATCCCCTGAACTGAAAGAGCTTTGAGGCTGGATGGTGTTAGTTTTTCCTTATATGCAAGAGGACACTGAGGACTGGGCTTTTCAGAACTCAGAGAGGAGAAAATGCGTACTTCACTTCAGTAGTGTGCAAAGGAGGCCCAGACTTTTCTCTTTATTTTTATTGAGTTTATTTAAAAAATATTTTATTCTTATTTTAATTAATTAATTTATTTGACAGAGAGAAAGAGGGAGGGAGAGATAGGTAGAGCGAGAGAGGGAGAGAGAGAGAGGGAGAGGAGAGAATGAATGGGTGCACCATGGCCTGCAGCCGCTACAAAAGAACTCTAGATGCATGTGTCACTTTGTGCATCTCGCTTTACCTGGGTACTGGGGAAATGGACCTGGGTTGTTAGGCTTTGCAGACAATCTCTCTAGCCCTCTTTTCCCCATTTTATTTATTTATTTATTTATTTTTGTTTTCCAAGGTAGGGTCTCACTCTGGTCTGGGCTGACCTGGAATTCACTATGTAGTCTCAGGGTGGCCTCAAACCTACAGCGATTCTCCTACCTCTGCCTCCCGAGTGCTGGGATTAAAGGTGTGCACCACCATGCCTGGCCCCATTTTATTTTTTTAATCTGGTGCCCTATTTGGGAGCACTAGCTTCCTGTCATGGCAACAGGGTAGTGAGTTATGTGGGCTGATTGAACGTTGCAGACTTGTTCAGGCATCTGCTTCCCACCCACAGGAAAATGCCTCAATGCTGTAATACAGGCTCTCGATCTCATGTTGGGAGTACTCGCTTCTGAATGACTGCCCTCCTTTCCTTGCCTTAACCATAAGCCATTTCTCCAATCCTCTCACCAATCAGTACTGAAGGTGAGCTTCCTGGAACGTTTGTGGAAAGCTCACAAATTGAGATATTCATTGATGTTTTGCTCTTGCTGTCTTTCCCTGTGTCTAAGACTGACCCCATGTGCATCTCTGAAGGACGTACTAGAGATCTGTGTTTCCTGGGAAGGAGGTGAGAGCTCTGAAGAGGAGCGAGCATCAAACATCTTGACAGGATGATGCTGGGAAGGAAAATGGGGGTGAGGAAGAGGGAGGAAGGGTACCAGGGCCTAGCCTATTTAGGGGCTTGTTACAGCTGTCTTCTCATTGCTGTGATCGACACCTGACCAGAAGCAGCTGCTGGGAGGAAAGGGTTTACTTCAGACTTGCGGTTTCCAGGGCAAGCCTCATGATGGCATGGCAGAGCAGAGGCTGGGCATCACATCCTGTCACCTCAGCTGGGAGGCAGCAGCAAGAGTGAGAACATGGCCAGGGGATGCTGGGCTGTAGAACCCTCCAAGCTCACAGGCAGGAGCACACCTCCTCCAGCAGTGCCACATCTCCTAAGGCTCCAGCGGCTGATCATTGAGTACGAGGCTTACTCACAGACACTTGAGGCTACGGGGATCATTTCACATCTGAGCCATCACGGGGTCATACTCTTTACATGCCCTTTTGTAAACATCCACTTAGACTGTCATTCTTCTAAATGCCACTCAGATGTGGCCCCAGGAACTCTAGAGGTAGCCAGGCCTCCTCTGAACACCGTTAACACCCTCTGTCTCTTTCCCAGTGCTTGTTCCACTGGGTTCCTGTTGCCTGGTAACATGCCCCCCCCCCCGACCTCCAGAGTTTTGTCTTATGATGGTGGGGACATGTCCCCTGCGGAAGGGTCTGGTCAGGCAGGTTGCATTTGCCAAGGGACTGGCTGGCTGTTCCTTGAGGGCATCTCCAGTGGTACGTTTTCTCTATGGCACCCTTTTCTGAACGGGGCCAGGGTGATGGCTCTGTGGGTAAATGGCTTGCTGTGCAAGCACAAAGACTGAGTACAGATTCTTGGGCTGGTGCAGCAAGCTCTGGGTTTAAGTGACAGACCCTGTCTCAGTAAATAAGGTGAAGAATTATTGAGGAAGACACCCGATGTTGACCTCTGGCCTCCACGTGCATGCACACACACATGCATACACACACATGCATGCACACACACATGCATGCACACACCATTGATACCTTTGCATGCACACAAGCCAAAAAAAAAAAAAGGAATGACAGAAAAGGAAAAATAATTTAATAAAAAGGAAAAACAATTCCATCACTCACCTGTCTAGTGAAGGAGCAAAACTGGATAATTTCCCAAGTTCTTTCCAATGTTAGTGTCCCCAGGGAAGAAGGCCATAAAACCTTGGCCAACTAACAGTGGCCACCTCCCCGCCGTAACCGCAGCATCTTCTCCACCGTAGCCACGGCTTCTGCTATGGCGATGTGGTGTATTAGTCAGGGCTCTGTAGAGGAACCGAGCCAACAGAATGAATATGTATTACAAAGGGGATTCAGTCGATTGACATACAATACAGGCTGGGCAGTCCAACAAGGGCTGTCTGCAGGATGAAGATTCAGAGACCTCGGTAGTTTGCCCAGACCACGAGGCTGGAGGCCTCAGCAGTCCCAATCTGGAGCTCAGGGCCTGGAGGATCCGTGCAGAGTCGCTGGGCTTCAGTCTACACTGCAAAGCTGAAGCTGTTGGGTTCTGAGGCAGGTGGAGAACGGCGGCAAGAGCGCAGATGCACTCGCCAGCAAGCTGCAAGGGCAGCCAGGCAGAAGACATGGTTCCTGGAACCTTTATATGTATATAAATGCTGCCAATGGAAGGGCTGTCCACTCAGGGGCACGATCTTCCTGTCAGCTCATTCTTCCAGGAGACACCCTCACAGACCTGCCTGAAAGGCATTCCTTTTACCTGATTCCTCGTCTGATCAAATTGACAACAGAAATGAACCGTCACAAATGGTCAGGGAAAGGCGTGCATGAACCTGCCACCCAGAGGTCCAGTACTCCCCTTTTGAACTGGACATCCTCTCGCCAGTTTGATCTCAGCAGCGACATCATCACCCGTCCAGTTCAGTGAGACAGAAGCCCAAGAAGCGTCCTTTGACATCTTGCTTGTTTCTACCACAGTCCCATTCTGATGCATAACTGGCGCCAAGGAGCTGCTGGGCATCTCCTAAGGACATTCCCCTCCTCCCACCCCACCCCCGCCCCATGGCGGGCACTGCCAATATCATTGCTGCCCTCTCTCCTTGACACCAACCTGGTCTCCGTGCATTCTCTTCATCTCCCATCTGTACTGATGCCAGAGTGATCTTGAATCTTTGCAACCCTCCCCCTTAAAGACCCTCTGATGGCTTGTTCTCCGGAAGAAGACAAAAGTCCAGGAGTGGCCTTACGGCCCCTGCCTGCCTCTTCAACGTCTTCTAACGTCAGCCAGTTCTCTCCTTAGACTTGCTGTTCTGGTCGCTTCAGTCTTCTGTTGCTTTCACTACAGACTCTTGTCCCAGGCCCTTCACACGCGCTTATCATCTGCCAATTTCAACTTTATAGTTGTGAGGGAAATTATCTGATGAACATCTGTTTTCTTCAGATCGTAAGACCCAAGAAGTCAAAATCATGTCCGCTTTTACTCACCATTGATACCTTTGCCCTGTATGGTGTTTGACATTCAAATACTTATTATTATTTTTGTCTATGTGAGGTATGTGTGTGTATGTGTTAATATGTGGGCGGGCTCACATGTGTGCAGATGCATGTGATCTTGTGTGCGGGTGAACATGGAGGCCAGAGGTTGACATCAGGCGTCTTCCTCAATTTGCTCTTCACCTTATATTTTTAGACAGTGTGTCTCATTAAGCCCAGAGCTCCCTGACTGGGTGGACTAGCTAGCTATCAAGTCCTGGGGATCATCCCATCTCCATTCCCCAGTGCTGGGATTATAGGCACTTGCCACCACACCCAGCTTTTGGGGAACTGAACTGAGGTCCTCATGTTTGTGCAACAAGCCATTTGCCCACTCAGCTATTTCCACAACCCCTCAAATATTTATTGAATTATAATAGTTTGGTCCATGTTCAAATACCACTTCATGGGAACACATCTTGTCTTGTTACTGACTGGTAACTCTCTTCTTTGAATTGTATTAACTGAAATAGAAACAGTCTAAGGATTGCTCTATTGTAAAAGGTTCCATATGGCCTTAAGAATTAGTTCTAATAAAATGATGAATGGCTCTTCACTCCATTAACAAATGATCATTAGTTTTAATTCTTATGTCTGACATCTGTTCCTGATCTTTGTCCTTTCAAGTGTAATTAAAATAATTGTAAATATGCAGCCCATCACTGGGAGTTACAGGTGACTTACTACGCTGAATCTGCTCTCCAGCCAGCCAAGGTGCAGTTCCTTGGGTCTAGGATCCATTAAAGCTGGGTGCCCAGTCAGGAAAGGGTATGTGAGGGAACAGAAATGGGGTAGATCTGTGTGAGAAGTGGCCCTTCAAAGAGATGGCTTCAGAATAGACTTTGTTCTATGGCCACAAGCCAGTTCTCTGAAGGACACCTCCGCTGCTTTGACTTTCTTGGTTCAGACATCTGGTAACATCTTCCTTCTCATACCTTCAGGAGTCTAAGCAAAGACACCTGAGAGTCCTCCAAGAAACAAAAATATTCTTTCTCACAATCAGAAGGACTATTTGTTAAAATATCTTTGGAAGGGGAAGATATTTGAATTCCTACTGATGTGCGAGTGACTGACAGCTTCTTTCTCCGGAGGGTGCTTTAGCATGGGGAAGGACCATGCATGCCTAGCGGAAGGAAAAGGACACAGAAAGGGAGGTGTCATTGTACTTCCGCTGCCTGGGCATCTCTGGAATGTTTACGTTTTGTACCTTTCTATGGCCTGCCATGGTAACGGGAGCCCCATCAGTTGCTGTGTGGATGGGATTATCTCTGGGGTGATAGGTGTGGTGTCAAGGTGGTCCCAGGTCTCAGTTCTAGTCTGAATCATGGGAAATCCCCCAAAGAGCAACTTTCTCAGTATCTGCAGGAATCCCTAGTCTTGGATGCAGGAGTAAACCAGCCTCCACCAGCTGGGGCAGTAACCATAGCAAACCGCGCCTTTATTTAGCCTTTCAGATCTCTTTCAGGGTGGGGAGGGAGGGGAAGCGGGCTGTATCGTAGATGAAATAAAATTTTTACTATACTGGGGAAAACTATGCATGTAAAGTGTTTTCCATATACCTGGGTCTGAATTGTTACAGGGAAATTTTACTGTAATAGGACCCATGATCTCAGAAAGCAGGTTTTTATCCTGAGGCTAGAGGGCTTTTATAGCCACATCAAATCAGTGGAACATATGAGCTTATGACGACTTTGTTTCTCAGATCTGTCGTGTTTGTGAAACCAATTTATGCTCTTGGCACAGGTTCGACCAGAAGGTTTTATCAAGGGGAAAACAACAGGCACCTTCCTTTCTCCTCCCCCAGTTCTTTCCTTCTTTCACTCCCCACTCATCCTTCTCCTTCTTCTGACAACCCCCATCTTCCACCCACAGGAAGGGTTTAAGAGTTTTCTGGGGATCTGTTTGCATTTTTGAAACCAGAAGAGCAGGCGCTAGGCATATTGGTCCTGAGAACAGGGAGTGGACATGCTCATTTCTTACCTCTCCCGACCCCAGATGTGAAAACTGTGATGTATGGGCTCACTGTGGACAAACTGGCTTACGTGCTAAGAAGCCACAGATGTCTAACCTTCATCCCTCCTTCCCTTCCTTGCTTCTTCCTTCTCTCTCTCCTCCCTCCCTCCCTTCCTTTTCCTTTTGCTTTCCTTTCATTCCGTCCCTCCTTCCATCCTTCCTTCTGTGTCCTCAGTGTTTCAAGACTGGCCTGGAACTCACAATCCTCTTGCTTAACCCCCTGAGTTCTGATCTCACAAGTGTGTGTCACCATGCCCAGCCACAACAGGAAAGCTCAGACTCTCCTGGATGTAAACTGGCTTCTCCCAACTTCTAGTGATTTGCTCATTAACATTCTCCCAAGGAGTGACTTCCTCCACCTTACGACTTTACACATTTTTATTCCAAATGTTTATAGGGTTACCCTTGGACATACTCTAGACATGCTGTGTTTGTTGGAAAGAGACAATAATTTCTGGTCTCCACATTGAATCTGAACTTTGCATTTGACTCTTCTCTATAGTCAGGGCCTTATAATGGAGGAGACACACCTTCACGGTGGACGAGAGGGAGCAATGTCCTGTAGGTAGGAAACTGAGTGACCAGGAGGGGACACAAATACATCTTTCTTTGCGCAAATGTCCTACGGCTTATTTAGCTGTATGTTCTAGAAAAAGAAGAATAATTTCTCTCCAAAAGGTCAGGTGGGAGGGCGATGCTGCCTCCCAGAGCTAACCACTGTGGCTGTTCTAGCAGACTTCTTTCCTGTGCAAATATCTGCACGTTAGAAAGCCCTCACCTTTTTCTTACTGTTTTCTTGTTAGCTGCTTTTTCTCTTTTACTTTGTATTATTCTGTGGGAATGTTTCCATGACAATATACAAAAATCTACAGTCTATGGTTTTTTGTTTTTTTGAGACTGACATGCTAGCTATAGCTCTAACGAGAGGCGCCTACAGTCCAGTTTTTTTTTTTTTTAAGAGCTGCATAGAATCGAGTTTCTTGGATGCACTTCACTTACCTAAGTTGCTACTGATACATGCTGAAGTTTCCTAACCTCAACGCTATAAATAACTCTGCTGTAATCATGAGTTTTATACCTTTTTTAACTTTGCCCAATTTCAGCTCATAGAATGGATATTAGGGTTCCTGAGTCAGAAGTACCCACTTGGCATTCATGAATGTACCTGTTACAAAACTACACAAAATACTCATCTGAGAGGGAGAGGGAGAGGGAGGGGGAGGGAGGGAGGGAGGGAGAGAGAGAGAGAGGGAGAGAACGGGTCTGCCAGGGCCTTCAGCCACTGAGAATGAACTCCAGATGCATGCACCCTCTTGTGGCGCATGTACAGCATTGCATGCTTGCGTCACTGTATGTCTGGTTATGGGGACCTGGAGATTCAAACAGGAGTTCTTAGGTTTTGCAGGCAATCACCTTAACCAGTCCCCTGATTCCTTTTTTATTTCTCTAATTCTTCCCCCCACCTGTGTCACTTATCTATTCTTTATGATGCATATGATGTTTCCTCTTCCATTCTGAACCTGTTTGCCCACATACTATTCATTCATTCATTCATCAAATATTCATTAAGTTTTATCAGCTGATGCCCTGTTCTAAGCTTTGAGATATATATAAAATCTATTTATTACCTACCTATCAATCATCTATCTACGTATCATCTATCTACCTGTCTGTCTCTCTGAAGAGATGAAGGAGAGGAAAAGGGAAAGGGGGACAGATAGAGAAGAATGGGTGAAGAGAGACACAGACTTGTGTTAACATATTGAGATCTATATACTTTTCTCTGACCTTCCACTACATTGTTTGGCTTATTGTTCTTTTATACATTTTTATATAGGGCAAGGCAAGACCGTTAGAACTCTTTTTAAGGGAATTAGTGAAACAGAGCCAAAGAGCCACACGTGCCAAGAGAAAGGGGGAGAACCTTGCCTCTGCTTAACTCTACAGGAATTGCTAGAGGGATGAGGAAACTCCCTTTTGATTTAAAAGAATTTTGTGCCCAGGGAATTCCCCACTAGCTGGAAATGGGCAATGCCAATTTAACATCCAGGAAACTCTGGGCATCTGAAAGTTCAGTCAAGGAAATTGTTTTTCGCTTGTGTCTAATAAGAATTGGGTAGACAACAGCCATGTTTGTGGGATTGCCTTGATAGTTTCTCGGAGCTCAGAATGACTTTAGCCAGCATAATAATCAGATCCAATTGCAACATCCTCAGTGTAGTTCATTGATGTGAAACTGATCATGATGAGAGGGGAAAAAAGTCATCACCTTACTCTGGCCATGGCTAACCTGATTTCCTTGACTGTAACTCAAAGAGGAAACACATTTCTTAAGTAGATTTTCCTTTTATTTTTATTCTTAGCAAATTCTCTTTTAAAATTCAAATAAATATTGACTCTTTTTTAAAAATTTTATTTATTTATTTGAGAGAGAGAGAGAGAGAGAGAGAGAGAGAGAGAGGAAGAGGCCAGAAAGACAGAATAGGCACTCCAGGGCCTCCAGCCACTGCAAACGAACTCCAGACTCATGCGCCCCCTTGTGCATCTGGCTTACGTGGGTCCTGGGGAGTCAAACCGGGGTCCTTAGGCTTCACAGGCAAACTCCTTAACTGCTAAGCCATTTCACCAGCCCCTTTATTGTTTTTTTTTATAAATACTTGTGACACAGATTCTTCCCATTTTTGAGTTTTAGCATACTATTGTGCTTCCTAGCCTGAGCAGGAATTGATTTTGGAGAGTCAGAAGGGGCAGTTCTGGTGAATAGCTGCTTCTCTCAACGTGGTGCATTGGTAGATGAGGACTTCAGAATAAACATCGAGACATCGAGATGCTCTGGCCGGGAGCTTCTACAGTGATTTTAAAATAGCTGTTAGATTACTGAGTTTTCCATTTTATCATTATAAATTGATCATTGTAGTTACCTTCTCATTGCTGGGACAAAACACCCAACCAAAAGCTGCCGATGGGAGAACAGCATTTATTTTGGCTTACAGTCTGAAGGGGAAGCTTCATGATGGCAGGGGAAAGCATGGCATGAGCACAGGCTGGGCATCACTTCTGCCACAGCAGGTGGAAAACAGCAGCAGGGGAGTGAGTCAAATTCTAGCAAGGGGGAGCTGGCTATATCACCCATAATCCTGACCCCAGAAACACACCTCCTTCAGTAAGACTCCACCTCCAAATCACCATCAGCTGGGGACGAAGCATTCAGAACACATGAATTGATGGAGGACATCCGACTCAAACAACCACAGTGATCGTGCTGGAGTGAACAGACAAGAAGAGCTCTAGTAACATGGATTAGTTTTTAATGCATTAGGAAGGCAGAGTGAGCCAGCTGTGGTGGTATATTCCTGTAAGTCTAGCACTCAGTAGGCTGAGGCAGGAGGAGCATGAGTTCTAGGCCACCTGGGATACATGGTGAGACTCTGTCCAAAAAAAAAAAAAAAAAAAAAAAAAAAAAAAAAAAGAGGATAAAAAACCAAAAGGCAGATTAGGGGTTACAAGTGTAGCACAGTGGTAGAGCACTTGCCTACCATGAATGAGGCCTTGGGTGCTAGACCTAGTGAGAAGTGGAGGTGTGAGAGAAGGCATCTTAATTTCAGGATCTATGTTTGGTATTAGGTTTCTGTTAGGTAAGCACCTTAACCGCTGAGCCATCTCTCCGGCCCCCTAGCTTGGATTTCTATGAGCAGAGTTGCTCTAGTATCTCCTTTCTCTTCAGTGAATCTCAGTTGTGATTGTGTAAAATAGCAGAAGTCAGGCTTGCCCATATTTTCATTATGGAGTGAATAGAAAAAGATAATGTACCAAAAGTCACTCTGTAAGAAGGCAAAGCCTTAAGCCAGTGTTTAGGGGCTGTGCCTACAAAACAGTAAGCAAATATCTAGGGACGTGAAATGTTGCTCAAATTCCTTCTCAGCAGTACATTAGAAATAACCCATTTAACCCGCTAATTATTTTTTAGACTCTATTGTAATAGTCACAGTTCCATCTACTTTATTATTTTTTTCGAGTAAGTTTTTCAATATTTTATATTTATTTATTTGCAAGGAGAGAGAGAGAGAGAGAGAGAGGAATATTATGGGTGCATCAGAGCCTCTAGCCACTGTAAACGAATTTCAGATGCATGCGCTATTCTGTGCATCTGGCTTTATGTGGGTACCAGGGATCAAACCAGGGCTCATAGGCTTTGCAGGCAAGCACCTTAACCACTGAGGAATTTCTCCAGCCCATACTTTATTATTTTTAGTGAGGGCCATTTATGAGTAAATCTAGACCCCTTTCCCTTTCCTTCTTCCCGCCTTCTTCCTCCTCTCTCCCTTCCTCTTTCTCTCCCTCTTTTTTCATGAAATGATCCATTGTTGTTTGGTACCCAGGCATGGAGGGCAGAAGATCAGTGGTGTCTAAGCCAGGTCTCCACAGTACTCACAAGGGAACTTTGAAAAATGTGGCTTCCATGGGGTAGAGCAAGGATACCTCAATACATGAAAAAGAGAGAGCTGACTGTCTACCAGGAGATGGGTCACCTCCACCTCATCTGCCTGCTCCCAGAGGTCATTACAGGGGAAGCGGTGACATGAACCCTGCTCTCATGGCTAGCCTGAAAACTAGTTCCAGGGAAATGACGACAGACACTGTGGTCACTCAAAGCTCATAAAAACAGAGATCCAGGGGCTGGAGAGATGGCTTAGCAGTTAAGTGCTTGTCTGTGAAGCCTAAGGATCCTGGTTTGAGGCTGGATTCCCCAGGACCCACGTAAGCCAGATGCACAAGGGGGCGCACACATCTGGAGTCACAGGGTGGCCTCAAACCTACAGCGATCCTCCTACCTCTGCCTCCCTAGTGCTGGGATTAAAGGCGTGTGCCACTATGCCTGGCACACCCTTTTTTTTTAATAAAAAAAATCAATAAATTTAATAAGTGAATTCCAAGTTCTCACTCCAAATCCACTGACTCAGAATTCTCAGAGGCCAGTGCACCTAAATATGTGCTTTAGATTTAATTATTATTATTTTTCTTGTACAAATTAGGGGGTACAATGTGATTATTCAATACACGTGTATGCTCTGCAAGGATCAGATGCAGGTAGTGACTACCATCTCCTTAAACACTGACTTTTTTTTATGAACACGCGGTGATTATACGAGTGTCTGAGGTACAGGCCGTGTTTCAGGCCAGCTCTCCAGTGGCCGGTGCCGCAGGTGGAGGGATGTGGGATGCAGAAGAGGTGAGGAGGTGAAGGCCTCGGTCCTGCCTGGTCACGTGGTCGCTGCGTCACTCTAGGTCTCACTTTCTTCGTTGCTAAAGTGTTCAACTTTTTAAGCTGTAATCAAAACCCAAGTGCAAAAAATCTTCAGGCGCTCTGTAAATCACGTGTTTACAGTCAATCTAACGTGTTAAATTGTCCTGCAACAATATCATATTCTGGATTTTTTTTGTGTGTGTGGAAGATGGAACCCTTGGCCTTTCCCATGCTAGCATGAACTGAAATTCCTAAGAAAAGCTGCATCTGTCCTGCAAGAGTATGCAACTGGCTAAAGTTTCCATGCGGAGAGATTGGAATATTGCAAGTCCAAGGTCAAACTATCTTGGGCTGTCTTTAGCCCCTCAATAGCCATTTATTGTCCACCTCTGTGTCTGACCTACCATCCTTGTGACTACCAAGTGACCAGGTGGAACCTTTTTGGAATGTGCTAACAGACCTCCAGCTTCCACTAACCCAAAGGCTGAGACTGTCATCAGACGCATGTATAGTCTACAGCAGAAATTCCCTGCTCTGCTGTAACCTGCCTACTTGACATTTCTACCTATGTATTTGAAATGCTTTGATTTATTTATTTGTGAAGAGAAAGAGAGTGAGAATGAGAGAGAGAGAAAGAGAGAGAGAGAGAGAGAGAGAGAGAGAATGGGGGTGGGTGGGTGTATAAGGGTTCTTGCCACTGCAAATAAACTCAGATTCATGGGCTACTTTGTGCATCTGTCTTAATATAGATACTGGGGAATTGAACCCAGGCTGTCCAGGCTTTGCAAGCAAGTGCCTTTAACCACTTGTGCCATCTCTCCAGCCCTCCACCAATGTATTTGAGAAGTGCCTTGGTTTATGATTTTTTTTTTTTTGTTCTGTTAACTATAAAACCTGAGACTGTTAATAGGTTGGAACATGGAAATGGGGTAACCTGAATCTGCGTTCCCAGGCCATGGTCACTAATACTTTGCTCCAGACAAACTGTCTCTTATTCTCTTTGAAGTGAGAGCTGTGTGATTTACATTGAGGCTAAGCAAGTGCTTAACCACTGAGCTATACCCCCAGCCTGGATTCTGGAAAACCTCCGTTAGATATGTTTCATGGCTTGGGATGTTCAGATTTACTAAGAGTCCATGACCTCCACTTTACCTTCCAGCTCCAAAGAGAATGACAGTCTTTAGTTATACTGCCACAGTTGCAAGCTCTCAGGAAAGGTGGTGTAAAACTTGTTCCTTTTGTTTCATGTTCTGGTTATTAAAAGTCAGCACAAACTTCAGCCACATTGAGAGACCAGCTTTGAGGATAATTTGGATCTTCAAAGAACACTCCTCTGGCTCCTTGAAAAAGTTGTGTTAAAGCAATTAAATGTTATTTGAAGGAAAGAAAAAGCGCAGAGTGACTACTGAATAACAGGAATAGTGTTAACAAAACAAAACAATCCCTACCCTGGGATCAAAGCCAGGGAGCTTGTGTGCAGGGGATAAGGCGAGAGGGGAAGAAAGGAAGGCGTTAGAATGGCTTCAGCTCAATTAAAGCCATGAATGTGCAATTTGGGGATAGTCTTCTGAATTCAGAACAATAGCTGGCAGCGACAGGAATGGCCCCATGAGAGCTAGCAATGCATCGCTGTTCAGACAAGAGGCCAAATAAAAGAACCAAACAAACAAGTGGACATAATTGTTTACCATTCAGGGGAGCTACAGACAGCCCAGCATATGGCGTGAGGAGATTCTGGAATGCTTGGGAGATCTCATTTGGACTGATTATTCTCCTTCCAGAGACCTAGGAGCCAGGTGAGCATGAGCGGCCCGGCTGAGGCATGAGCTCGTGCACACTGAGCATTTTTATGCTGGACAGTAGTTCTTGGCTTCGTCACCTCAGTTCATCAAACTTGGCTCGAAGAAAATCTTCTCTAGCTATACATAACATCTGAGGGCTGGAGAGATGGCTTAGCTGTTAGCTGTTTGCCTGTGAGGCTTAAGGACCCCGCAGTTCAAGGCTTGATTCCCCAGGACCCACATAAGTCAGATGCCCGGGGGGGGGGGGCACATGCATCTGGAGTTCATTTGCAGTGGCTGGAGGCCCTGGTACACCCATTCTCTCTCTGTGTCTGCCTCTTTCTCTCTCTCTCATATATATATACACACACACACATATAACATCTGACAGGATTAATTAATATGCAGGATATATAAAGAACTCAAGAAAAACTAAACAATAAGACATCAAACAACCCAATAAAAATGGGCTATGGAACTGATTCTTCCTGCAGTTGGTGGTGACTACTGGAAAGATTCAAGACTCCTCAAGGTGCTGAGACTTCAGTGGCCGTTGAGTTCACAGTGCTGAGACATCTCTCATGCCTTCCGAGATGCAGGGGACATTGGTGAAGAGGAGGTGGGAAGAATGTAAGAGCCAGAGGAGGGGAGGAGAGCTTTGTTTGGAGTGCTATCTTCCGAACGGGAAGTGGCTGTCATTTATAACCTCGCTGCAACTGTTGTTACCGCTCAAAACCTGCACATCACTGGGCCCATCCACACCCCGAACATGCCGTTAGGGATGGTGGAGGGGGGGAACACTGACCAACATCAACAACATCAAAGTAGAAGAGGGACTGGTTGGGAAGAAGAAGGGGTTCTGTGGAAGGAGAATGGCGAAGGGGGGGGATAAAAGAAGGTAGTAGGGGAGGAGCTTCTGATCAAAATACATTATGAACATGTAAGAAAATTGTGAATAAAATGTCTTGTTCCTTTTTTTAAACATTTGGCTCCAATAGGCTTTCATTATTTTAAAAATCTGAACCTTTCCCACAAAGAGTAATATTTGGAAAACTGAAGACTCTGGAGAGAAGGCTCCCAAAGGTGTTTCTTTTGAGTGGCATTAGGAAAAAGTGCGTGGAGTCCCCATGCACCGGCTGGGGCCAGTGGTCCCTTATGCTTCTGTTGCCTTGTTCTTAGAGCTTTCAGAGGATGGCCAGGCCAGGCAGTGGACACTCGAGGGTCCTGTGGGAGGAGACTGCAGGCGAGAGTCTGCGAGGCTTTCTGATCTAGATGAAAGCATTCCCAAAGCGCCAGGCTCACTACGTGCAGTGCAGGGACTCTGTCTGGAGAAACAAGACATTGATGTTAAAAACATCCCAGTCCGCAAGTGAACAGGTGCTGAGGACATTAGTCCAGGGGTTCTGGCCACGTTAGAAAGGGCAGAAAGGGAAACTCTTCAAACACATCTGGGAAACAATTGAAATAACACGGATATGCTAAATTGCAGGACTTTTCATAACCTTTGCTAGGAATGGGAGATTGGAGGCAGCCATTTCTAAGTTTGTCTGCTCACGGGACGATTTGTTTGCATGGCTTCTCTTGGGCCTCATGTTCTGTGGAATCTGCCTTGTAAAGAAACCAGCTCAAAGAATCTCAGGGATCTTGGAGTCTATTTCCTCTATTAGAACAAGAGTTATGGACCCTTGGAGAGAGACAGAATGATTTTCCAGGATCACACAGATGGTTTTGACTCCTGGTAAATGAGTGCTCCACACCCCATGCACAAAGTCATAGGTCTTAGTGATCCTGGCATTGTTTTTTTTTTTTGGCCACATCAATCATACTGTACTTGTCACTGCCCCTTGGTGGGCTTCTGAGGGAAGGGGCTGGATGCTTGTCTCCCATCCATGTACTAACCAGGCCTGACCCTGCTTAGCTTCTGAGGTGAGACAGTTGTGTTCAGGATGGGTATGGCCATAGAAAGCTGGAAGATTTGAAGGGGTCAAAAAAGAGTTAATGAGGCCGGATGGTTTTGAGGGCCTGGCATGGCAGGTGACTTTGGATTTTCTCCTGCTGAGCAACTCTTCCATCTTGGCCCTTATTACATTTACAACCTTACTGCTTCCCGCTGGTAGACATTATTTTCCACACAGTTCTTGCTGCTTTTTCCCCGGCGGATGGAGGAGTATTATTTCCCACCCCACTGATGCTGGCCAGGCCCATGGATTGTGGACTGGGTGGTGTCCTCCTCAAGTTCATATGCTGAAGCGCCTCGGCAGGTGACTGAGCTTGGAGAGAAAGTCTTTGAAGGGGTAATCGCGTGAAGATGAAGCCATTAGGCTTCATCTGGATCAAGTGTGACACGTGTCCTTACCAGAAGAGGAAGTCTGGACATAACACATAGAGAGGAAAGAGACAGGTAGATTCCAGCAGCCATCCATAAACCAAGGGTAGAGGTCTTAGAGGAAACCAAACCCATTGGAATGGCAAGGGAGTAAGCTTCTGTTGTAAAAGTCCCCCAGTCTGTGATATGTTTGTTGTGGGAGACTCAGACATGTGCTATGATTTGCTTTAGTCTAGGGCATGTGGGTAGAAACTCCAGAATGTCAGCCCTGGGCCCTGCTCTGAAGACGCAGTGCCTCGCTCTGTCCACGATCTCCTCACAGGCCTCTGCTATGTATTGCTGCGCCGACTCCAGAGAACGAGGAGGTGAGGCGCAGAGCACACATGGCTATAGCTTAAAACACAGCCACAGACCCACGAGGAGGAACAGCACGTGCTCTTATAATGGCTGAATTTTTGGGAATTGTTTGTCAAGCAACATTTTTCTTTTGTAGCAAGCCCAACAGACTGGCCTTTTTTTTTTTTTTTTAATGAGAGAGAGAGAGAGAGAGAAAGAGAGAGAGAGAGAGAGAGCAAGTGAGAGAGCACATGCACATGCACGCGCAAGAGAGAATTGGCACGCCAGGGCCTCTAGCCACTGTAATTGAATTTTAGAAGCGTGCGCCACCTTGTGTGTATGTGCGACCTTGCGCATGCGTTACCTCGTGTGTCTGGCTTAACGTGGGATCTGGGGAGTGGAACATGGGACCTTAGGCTTTGCAGGCAAGAGCCAAGGGAAGGAAAATGAATACCCATCCTGAACACAATTGTCTCACCTCAGAAGCTAAGCAGGGTCAGGCCTGGTTAGTACATGGATGGGAGAAAAGCATCCAGCCCCTCCCCTCAGAAGCCCACCAAGGGGCAATGATAAGTACAGTGTGATATGGGTGTGAGAGCCCACATGGGCCTAGTGTAAAGAGATTTAGAGAGAAAAGAAGAGAGAGTACATGGAGCCCCTGCCATCTGGAGGGCAGGAGGGGGTGGAGAGGGGCCAAGGAAGTTTCAGCTGGGCGAGAGGAGGGGGACTTACCAGAACCCGGAGGTTCAGCAGTGATGAATGGGCCACCAAGACCTCAAGCACCATTTTGGGCAATAGTTGACAAACACTTTTGTTCCTTATGGTCATAAGCTCCTTATGGGCCCCATCACATGTTTACCTCATGATGCGCTATCTTGTCACGGACCCAAAAGCAATGGGGCCCACTAACTGTGGATGTAACCCTACAGAGCTATGAGGCAGAGTCAATCTTTCTTCTCCACAAGGTGATCATCTCAGGTATTTTGTTAAAGCAATGGAAAGCTGACTAGCACAGAAGTATAGTGTGACCATGTGCCCATCATGAAGAGATGGATTTGGAGATCACACGGTCAGGCTCAGTCTTACCTCCTAACTGTGCTGCAGGAGAGATGACATGGGGCTATGAAATCATGTGTTTCAGATTATATCAGCTGCTATCTCATTGCTGGGACAAGATACCTGACCAGAAGCAATTTAGGGAAGGAAAGAGTTTATTTCGTCTTACAGTTCCGGTTACCGTCCATCATGGCAGGGAAGGCGTGGCGCCAGGAGCTGCTCACCTTCAGGCCACGGTGAGGAAGCAGAGAGCTATGTATGCTGCTGCTCAGCCAGCTCTCTCCTTTTCAGACCATCCAGGACCCCAGCCCATGGAATGGTGGTGCCCACAGTTAAGGTGGGTCTTCCCACCTCAGTTAAACTTATTCAGATAATCCCTTACGGGTGATTCTAGGTCCTGCTAATTTGGCAATCAATATAAGCACAGATCATGTAGCTAGAATGTGGTAAGTAATTTATATTTTTATAAAGGAAAATATTATGAAACTGTGCTGATTTTGTTTTTTTTTTTTTTAAATGTAAGAACTCTATACATAAAAAGTAAAACTGTTCTAATTCTTCTGTTTCTCCTACAGTCTCAGAGGAGACCAGAGTGCCATGCCTACGTGGCAGGTTCTCATAGCCTACTTCCCAGTACTGCCACCAATGGGGGTGGTTTGACTGGCTTCAGCTTGATGGGGGGTCATTTTGATGTTCATTTAAGTCATTGCCCTTTAGTGCTTCTCCTTCCTAATACAAAAGCCACCTTCCATGTCCTGGTTGGGAAATTGCACCGATTTCTACACACACAGACTAGTAGTGACTCTTCCATGCCAACCTGTGCTAATTTGGTGACAATTCATCGAACCTCAGGCAAGTTTAGGAGTTCAGAAAAGCATCAGACCATATGGGTAAAGGAACAGTTGGCACAGGCTCAGAAAGGGTGGCTATTATTTTTCAGTGTTGGGGCCTGGTTTAATTTTCTTTGATTAATGAAAACATGATTTCAGCAGTAGCATCCACTTTTCTATAATGGTGATCTTTTGACTCCTGTGTTTTCTCCCTGATACTGGAAAATGTTGATTATAACTCAGTTCCACTTAAACCTAGGGCGATCAAAGGTGTTACTTTCCCATTTAGACAAAGGTAAATTTGCCTGGATTACTGTCAAGTCATCTCTAAGGGAGGTTTTGTTGTAAGCCAGGAACACCCTCCGGTTTTGCTATTGCTGACATTTGGCAATGCTCATCTTTGTTGTTTTGCTGTTCACTTTTCCCAGGTGTCTCTTATCTTTCAGGAACACCGACCTTGTTCAAGGGCTATTGCTTTGTTAGAAAACAGGTTTGAATTCTCTTAAGGTGAAACATTTTTCTCATTTGCTTTTCATTCATTCTACAAACATTTATTGAATGCTTTTGAGTGCCAAGTCTCCAGGAGACCAGAGTGAACAAGACAGCTTCTACCCTCCAAAGACCCAGCATCTAGTGGGGCTGGTTCCATTGTCCCAGGAACTTGTACTGTGCATTGTGAGAAGCCAGGCTATCTTATCCTCTGGCCCAGGGGAGTTTCACGCATTGACTGAAAAGATTGAACACAGTCCCCATGGTCTTAAAGTCCTATAACGTGACTCCTTAGACGCATGCATAGATAACATTTTCCTTATTATAAAAGGTAGCTGATGAGAAAGTGAAGATGATATCTCTATGAACCTGCATAATATTCAAAATGATTAGGAATGAATTACTGACTTTTATTTTATTAGATAACACCTCTCAATTAAATGATATTGAACTATATTAGGGAAACATCTGATAGGAAGTGATCTAAATTTTGCCTTTGTGCTTCCTTTTCTTCCTTCCTTATTTCTTTCTCCCTTCTCCTTTCTTCCCACTCTTCCCTTCCTTCCTTCTTTCTTTCCCTTTCCCTTTCTCCCTCTATCCCTCTCTCCCTCCATACCTCTCTCCCTCCATCCCTCTCTCCCTCTCATCTTTCCTTCCTGCCTTCTTTCCTTCCTATCCTCTCTCCTTCCCATTCACCTGTTCCTCTCCTTCTTTTCTTCCTTGTATCTATGACTTAACATTTTTTGAAAATGAAAAGAGCCCCAAGGAAGGGGCAGGGATATGAGATGAACAGGGTTTGGCCTGTAATAACCCGAGGCAGACATCCACATCTGTCAGAGGCAGGATTTGGTGTGCACACACCACACCCCTCAGCCAGCCTTTCAGGAAGCATACAGAAAGCAAGGGATTACTTCAGCCTCTTGATTTTCAATCTCCACACTTACATTCAAAACAACTCCTCTAGACAATATGCTGCTCAAGAATCTGCTTTTTGTTGATTTGATAAAACCCATCACTCAACTCATCGGAGAATTTCCGACATCCTTTGTTGCATATTGTGGGGATCAGCAAACCATAGCCATCTGGTTTTGTATGGCCCATGAGCTAAGAAAGGATTTTAAATATTTTAAAGATTGGGGAAAAATTAAAAGAAGTGTATTTTGTGATAGGAGAAAATTATATAAAATTGAAATTTCTGTGTCCATAAATAAAGTTTTATTGGCACACAGCCATGCTCATTAATTTATGTGTTGTTCATGGTTGCCTTTCTACAATGGCAGAGTTGAATAGCTGTGATGGAGGCCACATTGTGTGAGAAATAAAACTGAAAGTGTTGACTATCTCATCCTTTATGAAGGCTTACTACCCACGGATATATTGTTTTATTTGCTAGTGAAGAGGATGAAAAAAAGGCATCTTAATTTTGAAAAAACTGACATGAAGGTGGAAGGGGAACTATGTGTGGGAGGAAGACTTATAAAGAGGGGGGAGAGTGAACAAGAGAAGGTAATAGGAAAAAAGACAAAAACTACATTTTTCCAATAGGTGAAACCAAGATTTAAATAACACACACACCCACTCACCCATATGAAACCAAACAGGAGGCCATTTGAAGGGAGAAAGGGGACCAGTAGGACTGGAGGGCAAGGGAACATAATGGGGAATGAAAAGTTTAATGACATTTATGTATAAACGTGTCATAATGAACCCATTATATTCTACCCTAAAAAAAATTAATAAGGCATCAAAACCCTGGCTCCAGAATCTCTTTGTTTAGAAAACTCCTCTGGCTGGCCCTGTGCATACAAAAGACCAGTCCTGCTACAGAGGATTGAAGATCTCACTGGGATGATCTATACTGATTGTCAACTTGACAGGACCCAGAAGTAGCCAGGAAACTGGCCTCTGGGCATACCTGTGAGGGACTGTCTTGACTGGGTGAATTAAGGTGGGAAGCGCCACTTTCAGTGTGGGTGGTACGGTTGGTTCCTGGAACATACACAAAGGAGAGTGCTGGCCGAGCAGCAGCGTCCTGCAGACGGTGACCAGCTGCCTCCAGCTCCTGCCACCATGCCCCCTATGTGTTATGTGCCACTATGCACGTAACTTGGAGCTGTAAGCTCAAACCAACCCTTCCTTTCTTAAACTCAGTCGTCACGTGTTTTCTCCCAGCAATGAGACAGTAACAAGTGCACACACATGCAAAGCTGCTTTGTCTAAAAGTGGAGGATGGTTTCTCTGCACCTCTAGGCTCAGTGGAACATCCCGGGGTGCTCAATACTTCTCTGACTCAGGCCTGTGGTCCAGTATGACCCGTAGTCCAGAGACATGCAGAAAGACATGCTGGTGTGCGTCTGAAGGTATGTGGGAGGGTGTGTCGCCTTTGCAAGGGTGAGTAAGAATGGTATCTTGGGCTGGAGAGATGCCTTAGCGGTTAAGCGCTTGCCTGTGAAGCCTAAGGACCCTGGTTCAAGGCTCGATTCCCCAGGACCCACGTTAGCCAGATGCACAAGGGGGCGCACGCGCCTGGAGTTCATTTGCAGTGGCTGGAAGCCCTGGCGCGCCCATTCTCTCTCTCTCTCTCTCTCATCTGCCTCTTTCTCTCTCTGTCTGTTGCTTTCAAATAAATAAAAATGAACAAAAAAAATTTAATAAAAAAAGAATGGGATCTTAACACAAACCACGGCATTGCATGGGACAAACAGAGATTAGAGGGGTCTTGTCTCCTCAGAGGTTTGAACAGGAAGAAATGGGTTAGTGGTACAGGTATAGGGTGGGTTCAGTCTTTAGAGAAAAGATCTACTGACAAGGGCGTGAAATTGATTTGCTAGGAAAGTGAGGACTTCCTTGGAAATGGGAATATTTCATAAAAAGACACAGCCTGAGATGTATTTATTATTTATTGGACATATTTATTTATGATGGGTAGTTTAGAACTTTGTCTCAGCAAAGGTTTCTGATCAGCTCTTCATGTAGAACCAACCTGACTGGCTGCCCTACTAAGCGCTTTTGAGCCATGTGTTAAGTTAGAAGAGTGAACATGTTTCCATGTATGAGTTCAGGTTCCCGAGGCAGGATGACCAGCCAGATTTAAATCTTGACTCTGGCATTTATTAATACTGACCTCGGACAAGTTACTTCTCTTGCTTTTGCCTCAAATGCCTCACGTGCAAATCTGGACTGCTGATAATAGCTCCTGGCGGCAGCTAGCTCCAGTCATCTCAACCAACAGCACGCACGCCTGGTGCAGCTCCCTCTGATGTGGCACCAGGCTTTCCTGTGTGACTGAGGGGACATGGCCGAATGGAGGTACGTCATTCCCAGTATGGGCTCAGCTGCATTCTCTTCTCTTTGTGTCAGCCTCCCTCATCTCTCTTGGATCACTTGCTCTGAGGTAGCCAGATGTCATGGAGTGAGGACACTGAGGCAGCATGTAGTGATGAGAACGTGGTGAGAAACGGAGGCCTGCTAAAACCATGCGTGAGCTTAGACGTGGGTCTCCCAGTCTCAGAGGACAGTATCCCTGCTCAGCAGTTTGACTACGGGTGAGAGACCGCAAGCCTGAACCAGATTCCTGAGCCACAGAACCTACGACCTAATAAATGGGTAGTTTCAAGTTGTAACCTTCTGAAGTAATTTTTTACTTATCTATTTATGTTCATTACGCTCTTGAATAATACCTACTGCTACTCATATTAACCAAACACACTGAACTACAACCATACCTGGGAGATTAGGGTAGGAATGAAGCCTTCTGGTTGGTCAGAATCCAGACAGTCAAATCTTGCTTGTTTCACAAGCAAAGGTACCTGCTTTCTTTAGGGCAATTTTGTCTGCTTCCCTAGCAGTCTGGAATAAGCAGGAGACCCTGATTTATATTTTGCACAGAAGAGAGATTGAAATGGTAAGTGCCAAAGAAATTAACCGTCATTTCGTTTTTTTTTTTTTTTTTTTTTTTCAATTCATTACTTCTGGAAAAAAAAAATTCAAGCCCGGCTTCATTACGAGCGCTGTGTTTAGTGCTGATGATAATTGCAAAGGCAGTACTTTAAATTAGAATGTATAAGACACATGTAATTAACCTGTACAGAAGGGCTGAGACTTCATATTAGACTATTAAATCAATCCCAGCAGAATCACTAATGCTGAGCAATTGAATTGAAAATACTGTATGGGCAGGGTAAAGGAGCTGTATGCTAATTACCATCACGGAGAATTTAGCACACTCCCCGGATGCAGCAGAGCCTGTTCCTCTGGTCCTTAACCCACTCAGAGCTGAGCATTCACATGCGTCTAGAGTGCATGCTTCAGACAAGGAGGACGTTAAGGCAAGAGCTTCCGTTTACACAGCTTGTGTGCATGTGCAGGGACCTGGTGGAAAGGCCCTGGCAGAGGCTGCTTGAATCCGCTCCTTATGTACGGAGTGAGTCCCTCCCTCTATCTCTCGCATAACCCTTTTACATAGCTCTTTTTTTTTGTGTGTGTGTTTTAGTAGTTCTAGGGATTGAACCCGGGGCCTTATCCATGCTAGCCAAGCACTCTACCACTGAGCCACATCCTCAGCCCACACAACCCTCTTTCAACACTCATCTCTGTTTCTTCTTCTGTTTGAGGCAGGGTATCCTTATGTAGCCCAGCTCAGTCTAGAACTCGTTATATGGCCCAGGCTGGCCTTGAACTCATGATCGTCCTGCCTCTGCCTCCTGAGGACTGGGATTGCCGGCTTGCGTTATCTCATCTCTATTCTTGTTTGTTTTTTGTTTATACCCTGCAACATCCATTTTCATTCTTCTTCTTGTGCACTGATTCATTCTAGCAACCAGAAAATACCTACCAGCTACCCAACCAAACTATTGAGTATGAGGCCAGGGAATGTAAGCTGTCTGTGAGAAACCAGCCCCTGCTTCCCTAGAGTAATCTCAGGGCAGCCAGAGGCGTGGCTCTTGCCTTTCCCAGGCTCGCTTGTAGTGAGCTCTGATCGAGTCCTTTCAATGGGAAGAGGAGGGAAGTGACGCGCACCCCTTCTGGGTGAGGCCTTCAAGTGAATGGATGATCTGCCTCCGATTTTCTCCCCACATCCTTCCTTGGCTGGTTGGATGCAGATGACAGCATAGTCCTAGAGCCATGCGATGGAAGGAATCTGATTCCTTGTAGTTCAGGAGGGGTTTGAGTGTGTTTCTCAAAGCTTCATGTGCCAGAGGCTTAAGTCTCGATGCAGAAGCATCAGGATGGGTGAGGTTAAGAGGTGAGGCCTAATTGTGGAGTGTGTGTGGGGGGGATGTGGGTAACTGGTCATTAGGCACATTATACTGGTATTCCAGAGTGAGTGTGTTCTCCAGAAAGAAGGTGGTTATAAAGTGAACTCCCCCACAGGAACTTTGGCCCTATCTGGTTCCCTTTCCCTCCCTCCCTCCCTCCCTTCTTCCTTCCCTCCCTTCCTTCCTGGGTCCTTAGGCTTTGCAGGCAAGTGCCTTAACCACTAAGCCATCCCTCCAGCCCAAAACTATCCTTTAAATACTTATGTTTCTGCCCACATAATAATGCTACTCTCATTTTTGGTTAGAGACAATTCTCTTTTCAGATGGTAGTGACCACTGGGGAGACTCTAAATTCATCACAGTGCCGAGAAGAGACAGAGGAGTGTTCAGCACTAAGGGGGACCTCTCTATCACACCCTCCAAGGCTCAGAAGTCATTGCAGAAGAGGTGGTGGTAAGGATGTAAGAGCCAAAGGAAGGGGAGGAAGGCTTTGCAATACTATCTTACAGACACAAAATGGTTGTGGTATTCATGACCTCACAGTGGCTGAAGCTCCCTACACAAGACCTGCATAATAGGAGGAGGACACAGAAGAAAAGCCGTTTTGGTTCTTCCATTGTGCCATGGTGGTTTTGGAACAAACACTTCTGGGTGTGATTAGACAATAGTACCTGTGGGTAAGGGCGTCATTTTCTGAGGAAAAGAGCCCAGGCTGGGTGCTGTCAACATTGGGGAAGTTGCCTGTGTGTGTGCATGTGCGGGTGGAGACCAGAAGTTGACCTCAGACATCTTCCTTAATCATTCTCCACGTTATTTTTTTTTTGAGATAAGGTCTTTTATTGAATCTGGAGCTCATTGCTTTGGCTAGCCTATCTGGCCAGAAAGTCCCGGAGTCCCTAGTGTCTCTACCTCCCCAGCGCTGGAATTACAGGTGCACAGGCCATGCCTGGCTTTTTACACGGGTGCTGGGTAACTAGACTCAGCTCTTCATGCTTGTGCGGCAAGCATTTTACTGACTGAGCCATCTCCCTAGCTCCTGGGACAGTCACTTCTGACGTCATTGTGGCAGGTTTTAAGACTCGTCACCCGTTTAAGACCTGAACTCTCTGATGTCCCTCAAGTTGAGAGGCGGGTCAGTTCCTTCCTTCCCAGTCTTGGTGGCCTCTGTGGCACACTTGTTCCCAGTGGCATGCAGGGGAGTTATGGCTGCTGGCTTCTGAGGTTAGGTAAGGTGAGGCTATGCAGATTTCGCGGTTGCTTCTCAGCTCACTTACTCCGGGGGACGCTACTTCCCAGAATCCCACTGTACTGTGAGAAGTCCAAAGTCCCTGAAGACTTCGGTACTTCCTGCAGACAATGGCCCAGCTGAGTTCCCAAAAAAAAGCAAGCCTCAGCTTCTACACATGGGAGAGTGCCGTCTTGGACTCAGAGGAGAGGTTCAAGCTGATCTGATTCCCACTTCCCAGCCCACAATATCAAGAACAAATGAACTTGGTAGTTCTGTTAAGCCACTAAGTTTTGAAGTAATTCGTTACACAAAACAGCTGCTTAAGATTTCCCCTCTGCATAGCTTTGCATCAGTATGTTAAAACCGGAACCTTGGTTTCGGATTCCGTAGGGGACGGAGAGAAAGTTCTATTCTGCTTGGACTCTAGGCTATTTAGGACTCACTAACTTGAGAAGTTTCAGGTCTGAGTTGTAGACAATATCACTTTGACAAAAGTGTTTTGTGTTGGTGTTGGAGTCTGGGTAGAGACAACACAAATTTTCGCCAGCACTCCTTGGATGTTTTACATACATATTCTCTGGTGCAGTTTCACAGATATTTGGGACTTGGAGGCTCAGGCATTGATGGGTTCAACTCAGAGGTCACTGTTACTTGTGTACTGTCAGGAAGAAAAGCCTGTTCTTTCAGTAAGATTTAAGATGTCTTTCAATTATTTGCAGTCAGCTCTGCTTTGGGAATTTTGCATACCAAATCCATGTTTAAAAAAGTAAGAAAAAACAACCCCCAAGTCCTTTTAATGGGGTCTGATATTACTGTTTGTAAAACTTCTTGGCCAACACCCTATGGAGCGGTGCTGTGGAGTTTGTGCCGTGTTTAGTTTATCACCCAAGAACCTGCCTTGGAACGCAGACATTTGGAGGAAGATGAAAGAGAACCTCATCAGAAGTCTTCGGTCAGCCCAAAGTTGCCAAAATGTTTAGGTTTTGAAGTTGATTTTCTTTTTATTTTCTTTCTTCATTTGTCCAAGATTGGTAACTTGAGGTGGGACTTAGGGATCCGAAGAGCTTATCACCCAAATGGAATTTAGGTTCAGTTTTGTATAAACAGTGTACTTCAGGAAATTAATGAAACCTGTTGAGCTTTGAAACTCCATGGGCCCAAACTTCATGTGCAGTTTTAAGATTTATTTGGAATGGGACTCCGGTCGGAGGCGTGGTAATTAGTGTCTTCTAACTGGCTGCTAGATTCGATAGCCTCCTCATGTCAGGCTGATTTAACGTGTGCTCTGTAGGAGGAAGGGGAAGGTGGTCACCGCAGGACCAGTATTTGGGATTAAGGGCTTGAGTTATGATCTGTGGGTTGCCTCTGATTCACCCTGTTCTTCAGTTTCCACCTTGCACTGTTAATTTCTGTGTTTTAGACCACCAGTCCTGCCGCATGGCATTCCACGTAGGGGACTTAGGAAGGCCTGTGGGGATGGAGCAGTGAAGCAGGATGTGAACCCCGAGTTCTGGGGTTTGGTCCTGAGTTCCTCGAGGCAGCAGTGGGCATGTCTTTCATCCTAAGTACTAAGGAATGGGCCCATTTGGTCAAGTTTATCTCTGACCCTTTTGGTAACCTATCAGTGTGTACCTCTCTTTATACTTTTTATCCTTCTTTTCCCATACCTCTGGGTTAGTTTAACAGAGGTCTGGTTTTAAGAATGGACACTTAGATAAAACTCATGCAAATTAAACCCTACCGCTTTCAGCTTGGAGGATGGCGGCGGGGGGGGGGGTTCCCAGCATAAGATATGAACTGTGGGGCTGGAGAGATGGCTTAATGGTTAAGCACTTGCCTGTGAAGCCTAAGGACCCCGGTTCGAGGCTCAGTTCCCCAGGACCCACGTTAGCCAGATGCACAAGGGGGCGCATGCATCTGGAGTTTGTTTGCAGTGGCTGGAAGCTCTGGCGCGCCCATCCTCTCTGTCTCTCTTTCTCTCTCTCTCTGCCTCTGTCTCTCTGTCGCTCTCAAATAAATAAAAATAAACAAACAAAAAAATTTAAAGATATGAACTGTGGTAGTGTTGGACTCCATGGGACAGTCCCTCAAGTAGTGGTGTGGTGCCCAGCCCAGCAAGGTGCAGCTCTCACAGGATGGAAGAAGCCTGTAGCTAGCCCTGGTTCCTGGGTTCCAATCTAGATCCCCCTGGGAATTTGAAGTTACCCTTATTATTTGGTCTCAATAATGGCCTTTAGCCAACCCTGTTAACTGGGATTTATTATCATGACTCTAGGTACCAGGTCATAACCCTATTCTTTTTATATATTTTATTTATTTATTCGCAAGCAGAGAGCTAGCTAGCTACAGAGAGACTGAGTGAGTAATTACACACCAGGGCCTCCAGCTACTGCAAACGAACTCCAGATGCATGAGCCACTTTGTGCATCTGGCTTACATGGGTACTGGGGAATCCAACTCAGGTCATTAGGCTTTGCAGGCAAGCACCTTAACCACTGAGCAATCTCTCCAGCCCCAGTGTCACATTCTTGCTTGAGCCACCAGCTACACTGAAGGAGAAATCACACTTGCCTGATGGTACCGTGGTTACGCGGTGGTGTCTAACTATTGGGCATGCTCAGTCACTTACTTATGTGCTGTGGCATGGAGTGAGGAGGACTGAGCTGTGTAAGTCTGGCATGGGCGTACTACACTGACTTTCCCACCGGCCAATATCTATAGTTGTAATATTTTTAAATTTTTATTTATTTGAGAGTGACACAGAGAGAGAAAGAGGCAGAGAGAATGAGTGAGAGAGAGAGAGAGAGAGAGAGGCAGGGAGGGAGAGAGGGAGGGAGGGAGGAGAGAGAGAGAGAGAGAGAGAAAATGGGCATGCTAGGGCCTCCAGCCACTGCAAACAAACTTCAGATGCATGCGCCCCTTTGTGCCTCTGGCTTACACAGGTCCTGAGGAATTGAGCCTCGAACCAGGGTCCTTAGGCTGCACAGGCAAGCACTCAACCACTGAGCCATCCTCCATCCCAGTAGTAATATTTTTTAATTTTATTTTATATATTTGAGAGAGAGATAAAGAGGCAGATACATGTACCGCCTTGTGCAGTTGGCTTTCCTGGTTACTGGGGAATCAAACCTGAGTCCTTAGGCTTCACAGGCAAGTGCCTTAATCATTAAGCTGTCTCTCCAGCCCCCACTTGTAATACTTTTAAGAGTGGGAGGGAGAGAGGGAGAGAGAGAGAGAGAGAAGGAGAGAAAGAGAGAGATTAGTGCACCAGGGCCTCCAGTGACTGCAACTGAACTCCCAGACATGTGCACCACCTTGTGCGCATGTGCGACCTTGTGCACTCATGTCACCTTGTGCATCTGGCTTATGTTGGACCTGGAGAGTCGAACATAGGTCCTTAGGTTTCACAGGCAAGCACCTTAACCACTAAGCCACCTCTCCAGTCCACGAAAAATCTTTATTGGTTAATGAATAAATTAATAAATGAGCAAGTCAAATAACTTGATAACATTTACGAAGAGCCTGTTATGCCTAGACACCTGTGCTAAGGTGTAGGGTGGTGAGTAAGATGAATGTGACCCTTAGCCCCAAGAAGTTGAGAGCTGGGGAGGGGGTGGGTTCTCACACCTAGCCCAGAGGGAGCCATGAAGCCCTTCACAGGATCCACAAGTGAGGTCACAGGTCCTCCTGGGGATCACATTGAACTTCCTCATTCCATGGATAGTTCAAAGTGGTGAGACAGGAGATGAGGTGCTATCATGAGGAGTAGTTTGCACTTGGCAGTGAATGTCTGGAGGGCAGTTTATTTCACGTTGATGTGTTGGCCATCTGAACCATAGCGCTTAGATGCTACATGTTTTAGTTTTCTGACCATTGTTATAACAAAATACACAAGGCTGGGTAATTAAGAAAGAAGAGTTTTATTTAGTTCACTGACCACTGTTATAACAAAATACTCAAGGCTGGGTAATTAAGAAACAAGAGTTTTATTTAGCTCACTGTTTTTTTTTCTTCTTTATTTATTGTGTGTGTGTGTGTGTGTGTGTGAGAGAGAGAGAGAGAGAGAGAGAGAGGGAGAGAGAGAGAGAGAGAGAGAGAGAGAGAGAGAGAGAATGGGTGCCCCAGGACCTTCAGTGCTGTGAATGAACTCCAGACATGTGCGCCCCCTGTGGTGCATGTGTGACAGTGCGTGCTTGCATCACTGCCTCTGGCTAAGCGGGACCTGGAGACTGGAACATTTTCAGGCAAGTGCCTTAAGTGCTAAGCCATCTCTCCAGCCCTAGCTCACTGTTTTTTTTTTAAATGTATTTTTTCTTTTATTTATTTATTTATTTATTTACTTGTTTTAGCTTTTTAAATTTTATTTATTTATTTGCAATGAGAGAGAGAGAGAGAGAGAGAGAGAGAGAGAGAGAGAGAGAGAGAATGGGCACGTCAGGGCCTTCAGCCACTGCAAACGAATGCCAGATGCATGTGCCCCTTGTGCATCTGGCTTATGTGGGTCCTGAGGAATCGAACCTGGGTCCTTTGACTTTGCAGGCGAATGCCTTGACCGCTAAGCCATTTCTCCAGCCCTAGCTCACTGTTTTGAAGGCTGAAAGCTTTGAGATCAGACAGCCTGTGGTGGGGGCCTCATGATGGTTATCATCACAATGTTGGAAGCCCCTACAAGAGCAATCACGGGGCTAGAGAGATGGCTTAGCTGTTAAGGTGCATGTCTGTGAATCCTCAGGACCTGGGTTTGATTCTCCAGGTCCCAGGTAAGCCAGATGCACATGGTGGCACATGCGTTTGTTTGCAGTGGCTAGAGGCCCTGGTGCACCCATTCTCTCTCTCTCTCTCTCCTTCTCTTTGTCTCTAATAAATAAATAAAAATAAAATCTTTAAAAAAATTAAAAAAAGAGCAATCACATGGCAAGATGGGGAGATTGAGAGAGACCTGAGATCAGGATAAATCATTAAAATGGGAACTAACTAGGGTCCCATGAGATTACCTAAATACCTTCATTGCAGGAAGAGTCCCAATGACCTCATCACCCCCCATTATGTCCCACCTCTTTTGGGTTCCATTCTTCCCAACATGGCCACACTGGGGACCAAGCTTCTAACAGCCAAACTCTTGGAGGATACTCTTTAACCATATCCAAGCCACAGAAATATGTATTACTCTGTGGTGAAAGTATTTCTAGGCTCAGAGGGCTGGGGAAAGGAATGGACTTAGGGGCCAAGCTGCTGTTGCCTTTGCAGGCTGATGAAATCTTGGGGGAGTCTCCCAGGAATTCTCTACTTAAAAATTGTCTTATTATTTATTTATTTGACAGAGAAAGAGGGAGAGAGGGAGAATGGGCACGCCAGGGCCTCCAGCCACTGCAAACGAACTCCAGATGCATGTCCTCCCTTGTGCATCTGGCTCACGTGGGTCCTGGGGAATCGAACCTGGGTCCTTTGGCTTTGCAGGCAAACGCCTTAATTACTAAACCATTCCTCCAGCTCCCTTACACTGTCCCACTGCCCACCTTCTTCCAATCCCTGCTTGATGGCTGCTTGCTGCTTGGTATAGAAGCGAGAGAAGAAATGTTGGGGGGCTGGAGAGATGGCTTAGCAGTTAAGCACTTGCCTGTGAAGCCTAAGGACCCCGGTTCGAGGTTCAATTCCCCAGGACCCACGTTAGCCAGATGCACAAGGGGGCGCACGCATCTGGAGTTCGTTTACAGAGGCGGGAAGCTCTGGCACGCCCATTCTCTCTCTCTCTCTCTCTCTCTCTCTCTCTCTCTCTCTGCCTCCTTCTCTCTGTCGCTCTCAAATAAATTAAAAAAAAAAAAAAAGAAAAGAAATGTTGGGAAAGACTGGTCTGTGGAGAATGCCGCATTCCCAGGCTGGAATGGGAAGGGCTTTGTGCCTGGGCCGTGGTACTGTTCTAGAGCGTGTGAAGGGCTCAGGGAATGTGGGGCCCTTAACCCCACGCTGGCTCTGGTCTCATGGAGCCCATCCACTTCCATCTTGGGTCCCACACATAAATGCAGACTGGCCAGCCATCCAGTAAGGAAAAACAGGTCTAGGCTCTGAGCACGGTTTGTGCGTGCTTATTGATCCTGTGGGTGTGGGGTGGATAAAGTCTGTATAAACTCTCCAAGCTCATTTAAAGTCTTAAGAAAACTCATCAAAGCTTCCATTTATCTATTAGAAGGTCAATTTTTTTTCTGTGTCAAGGTTATTTACATAGAATCTGCTGCAGGGACGAGTATTGCTTATGCAACAGAAAGTAAACCCACTTCATGGTTTTTCTCCCTCTCAGAATCACTCACCACTCATTCCATGATTTTTTTTTTTTTGAACTTGGCTGGAGTACCTGTGTTCTCTGAGTACAGTGGCTTCTAACCCATGGCTTCCCCAAATCCCTCTTGTGGAGGCCTAATCATGTCTTCTCTACTTGTCTAGCCCCTGGGGACTCACAGGACATCGTATTGTAAATGTCAGGGGGCATTTAGGGAAACTGGAAATCCTTGGCTTGAGCTTTGGGGAATATTCCTCCTAGTCATTTCTCTTGGAATTATGCAATGGAGCCCCATAGGTATGGGGTAGTGAGATCTCAAACTAGCAACTTATTGATAGCAATCCCCAACACAAGGCCTAACGTTTTTGAACATCTCTGTTTACAAAAACAATAAAGGCCATTCTCCTGATCCCTACTATAGTAAGTAAATAAAACAGCCGTTCTCTCCTACCCCAACTTGGGAAAGAATCAAGTTTTAGGAACCTAGGTTAGGGTCATGTATATCTGTTCTTGAAGGTTCCTGGGATGGATCCACAAATCATTGTTACACTTCATAGGATTGTTTGAGGCTCTGTTGTGTGCCACATATACACACTATGCTAGGCCTTGGGGGTGTCATGCTGCTCAACATGTCACCCCTCTTTTGAGGAAACTGAGATCTGCCTTGGGAGCAAGACAAGTAGAGGATCATAAAATGGAATAGCAAAGGTTCCATGGTTGCCTACCTTGTGTATGTTACATGGCTATAATGTCTACAGCAAAGAGTTGCAGAAGAGAAAAGCCTTCTTCTGTGTGGGATGGAAAAGGAGGAGGGCGTTGGTGACTTTTCTCTTAGAGGTCGTATGGCAACGCCTGGAAACGTTTTGGTTGTTACAACTGAAGGTAGAACATTTGCTGCTGGCATCTACGGGGAGCCTGCCCGCAGCCTGCAAGGCATACGGTAGCCTCCTGAAGAAAACATTATCTAGTCCTAAACGTCAACATAGTCAAGGAACAGTGCTGTAGGGTGTGATTTGAGCTGGGTCCCAAAAGTGACGGAGTGTGCTAGGCAGAGAATAGGGAAGGCCATTCTGCTCATTTACTCCGCTAATCGCTCTGGGGTTTTGGAGGGGGAAGATCAAGAAGACATGGGGCTCTAGGTCTGGAGCAACAGCTACAGACACGGGCTCCCTGGGGAGAGGGGGATTCAACACTGGCTCCAGGGGTTCCTGCACCTGCCATGATGCGGGGGTAGCTGGACAGAAACCTGACGTTGCCTCTTTTGTGGTGACAGTTCAAAAAGGAGAATTAAGAACTTTGTCCTTCTGAGCAGGAAGAGGGTGGGTGGCCAGTGTGCACTGGAGAGACCAAGAGGACACCTCTGGTGGACGACAACTGCAGGAGGCCGTTGTTTCAGATTAAGCTCGTGCGACTGGGCTCCAACAGAGTAGGCTAGAATTCAAACTGGGGTTCCTCATGCTCACTCTAAAGTTCATTGCCAAGATGACGCTAAGCTCTTTATCTGACCTTCTGAAAAGTTGGGAGTAAGGAGATCATAGCCTAATTTTCCAACTAGGACAGTGTCATTTACGTAAATTCCCCCTGCCTTACTCCTTTTACTCAAGAAGATATCCCAGAGTAACTACTACATTAAGTAGTGAGTTATGATCTTCTATTGTTCTGTTTCCTGTTCTTGCCTTACAAGTCATATAACTTTGAAATGGCCAATCTGTTGTTTGTTTTTATTTTAAGTCTTTTTTCTTTTTTTAAAATATATTTTATTTATTCATTTGAAAGAGAGAAAGAGGGAGAGAGAGAATGGGCACGCCAGGGCATCCAGCCACTGCACATGAACTCCAGACGCATGCACCCCCTTGTGAATCTGGCTTACATGGGTCCTGGAGCATTGAACCGGGATCCTTTGGCTTTGCAGGCAAACGCCTTAACCGCTAAGCAATCTCTCCAGCCCCTTAAGTCCTTTTTCTGTCTGTAAAACTAACCCCTGCCTGGCACATTGAGATATATGTTGTATTTTATAGAATGAGGTGTTGTCTCATTCTAAAATTAAAACAGTAAAGCTAATTGAGATCTTTAAGTGGTTTTTGACAGCTCCCGCAGTAACTGGATCAGTGGAATACTTTGCCGCACTGTGCGAGAAGACCATACCATTGCATGTGAATGCCAAGAGCTAGAATGGCAGAAACTGGCTAATGAGCCTATTCTACCCCAAACTGTAGAATGGAGGGACTAAGCTGGACCATTGACTCTGTGCAAAAATGTCCCCAAATGAAGCCAAACAACATTGTCTGAATAGACCTTCCAAATACAGGCGAGGCTGGCCAGAGCCATTGTCCACTGAAGGAAGCAGACTCAGATCCGTCGAGGGGACTCTGTCCAGAAGTGTGTTGATGCTAGAGTCCTGGCCTGGCTGCTAACCAAGATGGAGCTGCTCTCTGGGCTTGCCTGGAGCCCCTGATGGGCTCTGTCCTCCAGTGCAGTTGACTGCTGGCCTTTGCTGTGCTTTTTATGTCTCCCCCACCACAACCTTTTTTATTCACGGTCACAGTGAGCATAGTTCAAGTGTCAGGGGAATGAGCTCTCCCGTGGTACCTATTTGGTTTTGTTCCTGCAGTTATGCCCGTGGATCCACAGTGACAAAATAATCATCTAATTGGGACAGGAGGGATGACTCAGTGGTTAAAGGCATTTGCTTGCCAAACCTGCTGGCCTGGCTTCAATTCTCCAGCGGGGTGCAAAGAGGAGCCTGAATCTGTGATCCCAACATGCTTCCGGCGGGGGAGGGGAGCCAGGAGGACCTGATGCTCCAGACCAGCCAGTCTGGCATCTGCTGGTCTGGCATTCCAGTTTGCTGTTCGTTTGTGGTCAGGCAGAATGTCCGCAGCAGCAGCAGGAGACCCTGCCTCAAAGAAAGTTGGAGCACAGACCCTCTGAAGTTCTCCTCTTACCCCCCTACATGCATCCCAAGGGGAACACACACACACAAATAAAAATTAAAAAATAATGTAACTACTATTGATCCCCTTTTCACATGTTAAGCTGTGCTGGTCCCCATCCTCCTATGCAGCGCATGGGTCATTTCAACAAGCCCGTAGTGTCCATCCAGGCGATGTGTCATTATTTATCCATTAGTTCCCTTGTTTGGTCATTTCAGAGGCTCCCAGAGTTTCAGCTCAAATAATAACACTGTAGTGAGCATTAGTGTGTAAATCGATTTTTTTTTTTTTTGCTTCTGTTCAGATTTCTTTAGGGTGCATTTCCAACAGTGGGATTAATGTGTCAAAGGGTATGAACATCTTCATGGATCCTGATACATGTTGTCAAATTGCTTCCCGGTAGAATGTAGCAATTTGTAAACTTGACATGCATACGTGTGTATAGCAGTCTGGAAAAAAAATATTGTCAGCATTGAATATTATTTTATTTTCAAAGTTCTTTTGCTGCTTTAATACATATGAAGTGATCCCAACTATACACATGTCACACACCTCAGATGCTGTGCATGGAACATGGACATGTTTTTATTTTGCTTAATTTTGCTGAGTTTCTCTGGAGCTCCTGATACCAGCCCTGACCTTGAGCCTTCTGTGTCTCGCCCATCCTCTGGCCTGGCCCTGATTCCTGTCAGTCTCGAGAGGGGCCTGGCCAGCCTCCCATGACCGTAGTTGTTCACGAAGATACTGATACTTGAGCCTGCGTGCAGCACGGTGCTTAAAAGATTGCCCAAGTTCATCTCTTGGATCCTTAATTTTATCAGCTGTGTGACTTTCAACAAGTTCTTTAATTTCTCCATGCCTGGAAATAACTGAGATAATGTATGTCAAGGAAGGGACTCTATGCCTGACCCAGTATGAGTAACATTATTCTTTTCTTGGAAATTTATTTTATTAAATTTTAGTTTTTTTATTGACAACTTCCATAATTATAGACAATAAACCATGGTAATTCTCTCCCCCCATCACATTCCCCTTCTCAACTCCACTCTCCATCGTGTCCCCTCCCCATCTCAATTAGTCTCTCTTCTTTTTGATGTCATCATCTTTTCTTCCTATTATGATGGTCTTGTGTAGGTAGTGTCAGGCACTGCAAGGTCATGGGTATCCAGGCCATTTTGTGTCTGGAAGAGCGCGTTGTAAGGAGTCCTACCCTTCCTTTGGTTCTTTCTGCCACCTCTTCCGCAATGGACCCTGAGCCTTGGAAGGTGTGATAGAGATGTTTCAGAGCTGAGCACTCCTCTGTCACTTCTTCTCAGCACCATGGTGTCTCCTGAATCATCCCAAGGTCACTGCCATCTGAAAAGAGAAACTTCTCTAACCAAAACTAATACATGGGTATGAACATTATGTGAAGTGCTTACTGGGCAGTTGGATGAGCATAGTGTATACATGTAGACAGACGCCAACAGGTGTTACACTCCTAGGGCTCATGACTTCCCCTATGATAGGTTTTCAGTATCAGGGGTGTATTCCCTCCTGTGGAGCTGACCTCCAGTCCAATTAGAGAGCAGTTGGTTTGCCTCATAACTGACATGCCACTATTGCACCTATTTCCTCATTTGAATGGCCAAATTTAAGGCTTGTAGTATCCACTGTTGTTTATCTCCACTGGTGAATTCACTCTGTCCCATGGAGCTGCATGCAGCATAGTTTTGTCCAGCTTTCTGTCAACTGGTCTACATGGAAGACGTTTTCATCTCAGCTCCAGCAGGGTTTCTCAGTGATCTTGTAGCCCAAGCATGTGGAGTCTTCAGCAATAGAGTCTTACCATCTATTCTTTTGTTTGTTTGTTTGTTTGTTTTTGGTTTTTTGAGGTTGGGGTCTCACTGTAGCCCAGGTTGACCTGGAATTCACTATGGAGTCTCAGGATGGCCTCGAACTCAAGGCGATCCTCCTACCTCTGCCTCCCGAGTGCTAGGATTAAAGGCGTGCGCCACCACATCCGGCCCATCTATTCTTAATAATCTATTTTAATCAACTATATCTGCCTTTGAGATAGGTGTTGATGTCATCCTCATCGAGGAAGGCTTCCAGAGGACTTGACAGATGGCTCAGTGGTTAAAGGTGCTTGATTGCAAAGCCTGATGGCTCAAGTTTGATTCCCCAGTATCCACATAAAGCCAGCCTCATAAAGTACCACATGCATCTGGAGTTTGTCTGCAGTGGCAGAAGGCCCTAGCATGCCCATACTCTCTCTCTTTTAGTCGCTTAATAAGTAAGCAAATAAGTAGTTTTTTTTTTAATTATTTATTTGAGAGAAAGATAGAGAGAGAGAAAGAGAGAGAGAGAGAGAGAGAGAGAGAGGGAGGGAGGGAGAGAAAATGGGTACACCAGGGCCTCTAGCCACTACATATGAACTCCAGACACATGTGCCATCCTGTGCATCTGGCTTACGTGGATACTGGGGGAATCAAACCTGGGTCCTTAGGCTTTGCAGGCACGTGCCTTAACTGCTAAGCCATTTCTCCTGCCTTTTTTTTTTTTTAATTAAAAAACGCTCCAAGAAGTTGAGGGCTTTGCCCAGTATGAGCACTGGCCACTGTATGAGTTCTCACGTGTTCCCTGTGGTATGAGAGAATGGGCCTGTTGCTCAGTAGCAGGCTTGGGGAAGCCATTTCTGCACCAGGGCTAATAGCATGAACACCCGTGGAAATGCGCACAAACTCAGAATCCCAAACTGCCCCTTCATCAGGATTCCCAGACTGCCCGGGGGCCACTCCAGCGGTGCTCAGTCTGAGGGCAAGGAGGACGGGAGAAGCTGGAGCAGAAAGAGAGATCAGTCTCAACCAATTGTGGTTAAAGTGCCCTACTTCTGAAAACGTTACAGAAGCCTGTGACCATGCGGACCTACTGCTCTGGGCCCTGAAGTTGAGGCCTCATTAGAGTCGCCGTAAATGGGCCTTCAGTCTGAACTGTTAAAGCAGTAACCGGATCCGTTGCCAGCTCCTCTTGATTGCCTGTCCTGTCCCCCCGAACTGAAACTTTGTCATTAGCATAGCTGCAGTCGGAGAGTTACTGCCAGGGTGGAATTACTCTAATTAAGAGGAAAAGAAAAATATGTTGCTAGTCATTAATTTTTCTTGATTAGAGGGTGACCCAGTTTGAGGTTAAATGAAGAGGACTGGGGTGGTCATTTAGCACTTGAGGGGTTTGGTATGTGTGGGGGGGTGGTTTGTGAGCTGGAGAGGCAACAGCTGGGTCCCAGGATTGCTGTCTGATTTGAATTTTTGCCTACTTGTAAGAAGGTGTGCAAAGAAGAAAATTTTGGAAATGGCAGGCACATTGTTAGACTAAACAAAAGCAAAATAGCTTTGTGGGACAGCCCTAGAATGTGGAGGCCAGCATTTGCTGTATCTATGCTCCAATGAATGGAGGAAAACTTTTTCTGCTTTAGATGTGAAAAAAAAATACATATATATGATTTTTCAAGGTAGGGTTTCACTCTAGCTCAGGCTGACCTGGAATTCATTATGTAGTATCAGGTTTGCCTCGAACTCACGGCGGTCCTCGTACCTCTGCCTCCCAAGGGCTGGGATTAAAGGCGTGAACCACCATGCCCAGATGTATTTTTTTTTAATTTGAGGCATAATTTAATGAAAAAGACATATACTTGGAGCCAGAAGCCCTGGATCTGCGTGTGAGCTCTGGCCCTAACTTTGCTAACCCTGTGACTTTGATGTGAATCTTTGAGCTCACCATGTTTCTATTAGCAGTGCATCTGAGCCTGGGGCAGGTGGAGACCACAGCAGTGGTGGTTCTTGTGCCTTCAGGATTGATCCAGTGAAATACCATATGCCTCACAATCCAAAGAGGAAAATGATAGCATTGGTTGAGACCCCACTGCGTCTGAGACCTGCTTCATCCAGTTCAAAGAGTCAAAGAAAGATAGGGTTTGGGGGGCAGGATCTCCTGTACTCCTTAATCACATTATATTGTGGGTGACCTCTGAACAGGGGTCATAGTAGTTTTCTAGAACTTTCCAGTCAATTTTCTTCTTATCCAGACCCTCATCATTTACACAAGGGAAAATGGGGCCATCAAAAGGCCTGGTAGAAAGGAAGGGACTGGCAGCCTGAGCCAGAGTCACTGCCACGTGGAAGTCCATGTCACGTCTCATTAGGAAGGTGAAGTCACAGAATGACCAAGGAGACTGTAGCGGTTACTTTCTTGTTGCCGGGACAAATCACCAGACCAAAAGCAGCTCATGGGAGGAAAAGCTTTGGTTTTGGTTTACAGTTTTGAGGGGGAGTTTCATCATGGTTGGGAAAGCATGGCATGAGCTGACAGCCAGCCAGGCAAACCATCTCCACAGCAGCAGGAAGGAAGTAGTCTGTGCACTGGCCTTGGAGCTGGGCTATATTAACACAAAGCCTGCTCCCAGTCACACACCGCCTCCAGCAAGGATCCACTCCACAAAGACCCTACAACTTTCCCAAATTGCCACCAGCGAGAGTCCAAGTATTCAAAACACGTGAGGCTACGGAGGCCATTTTATATTTAAACTATCATAGGACTTACGGTTTTTTTTTTTTTTTTTTTTTTGTTATTGATGCTTGTTTTTCGAGGTAGGATTTACCTCTAGCCCAGGCTGACCTGGAATTCAATATGTAGTCTCAGAATGGCCTCAAACTCACAGCGATCCTCCTATCACTATCTCTTGAATGCTGATCAGAGGTGTGCACCACCACACCTAGAGGGAGCGAGGAGAGAGAGAGAGAGAGAGAGAGAGAGAGAGAGAAATAATGGGCATGCCAGGGCCTCTAGCCACTGCCAACAAACTCCAGATGCATGTGCTACTTTGGGCATCTGGTTTTACATGGGTACTGGGGAATCGAACTCAGGTCGTCAGGCTTTGCAGGAAAGTTCTTTAACTGCTGAGCCATCTCTCCAGCCCGAGACTTTATGTTTTAAATACATTCTTCCTGGGATTATTCAGTAAGCAAAGGCTCACTGAGTACTTACTATGTTCAGGTCCCTTTTCAAGAACTGGAGCCATACTTTAAGGGAATATAAATGGGGGTGGGCAGAGAAATATAGCATAATCAAATCAAAGGTTGTAGATATCAATGATTCCTATAAAAATAAATGAAGTAGTAAAAGCAGATATGGTGTGCACACGTGTGTGTGTGTGTGTGTGTGTGTGTGTGTGTGTGTAGGGTCTTTAGGTCATTGGGGATGTACTCTAGAAAGGGAGGTGGAGCCTCTGTCCCTCCCTATTTTTGCTCTTTGGCTTCAAGGTGAGTTGCTTTGCTTCACCATGTGCTCTTCCCATGATGCATTTGCCTTGTCATAGACCTAAAGCACTAGGAGCAACCGTCATGGATTGTAGCCTCAAAAACTGCAAGCCAAAATCAACCTTTTCTCTTCATAACTCAATTATCTCAGGTATTTTTTTAAAGTAGCAATGGAAAGCTAACACAATGAAGAATTTGTGGGAATACTGTCCCTTTATCTGAGCCAAGAGTTACCACTAAGCCAGTGAGGACAAATGGAACGAGAGTGAGGTTTCTGGAATCACACCTAAATATTAGGCATGCATGGGCAGGGTTTTTTATACCCGTGCTTACTTTGCCTCTGAATATCTGCTGCTATCTTTAGCTTCAAGTTTCATTTTAGGGACAATGCTCTAGGAAGGACAAGGTGTGTGGGGGGGGGGGTCTCAGAGCTGTGGATAAAGTCCTCTTGAGACCACACCTTTCTTTTTCTTTAATTTTAAAATTATTATTTTATTGTAGAGATAGAGAGAGAGAGAATTGGTGTTCTAGGGCCTCAGCCACTGAAATCCAACTCCAGGTGCTTGCTAGTGGGCATGTGCGACCTTGCACTTGCCTCACCTTTGTGCGTCTGGCTAACGTGGGATCTGGAGAGTCACACATGGCCCCTTAGGCTTTTCAGGCAAGTGCCTTAACCACTAAGCCATCTCTCCAGCCCCACATCTTTCTCTGATCTGCAAAGGCTCCCTTGGCCCTGGAGACTGGCATATTTAGGAGAGACGTAACTTCATAAGTTTAAAGTCAAGGTGACACCATGTTAAGTTTTTATTTCTGATGTGATTTTTCGGTATTCAGTGTTCACAGGTACTGACAAGGTTGAATTTCTGGAAGTGGAGGCTATTTTAATGTTGTCCTCTCAGTTTAAAATGTTGCTACTGAAGGGAATGTTGGAATTTGGCTACAGTGAATGGCACCCTTGGAGTGGCTTGTCCTTAAGAAACACCGAAATTGTGTTATAACTTGCAGTTGAAAGGCTAAGAGTTGTGAATTCAACTTGAAATTCACACAGATTTCATTCTGGCTGAGTAAAGTTTTGTTTTCCTGGATTTATCCTTAATTAGTAATTCAGTTCAAGTTTAATTAGTATTGCTTAGTGATAGCTTTGGTCTCTTTAGCGTTCTTTTAACGTATTAGTTTTGAAATTGGAAGGAGCTATCTCAGAGTGAATAAAGAACCTCCCCCCCACCCCCAGCTTGCGGACAGTTTCTTCAGTGGAAAAAAAATTATAATCCATGGCCATTTGCAATTGATATATACCAATGGAGAAAAGGCCAGCGTTGAAGCAGAGGCTGGGAGGGTGGAGGGTGGGAGTAGCCCAGATCTCTCAAGGCCTTTGCTCAAGTGTCTTCTGGTGCAAACAGAAACCTTCTCATTAAGCCAGAGCCTTGATCCAGTGTGCAGACACAAAAGACTGCTTGGCATAGTTTTTAAACTTGAGCTGCCCTTTGCAAAGAAGCTCTTGCTTTTATTTTTTAAGGGAAAGGCTGGGCATCTGAGAGGCATGGAGATGACAGATCATTTCTGAGAGATTATATGTGACAAGAGAGAAAGACAATGTCATGCATTCAACATATACTTTTTTTTCTGAAAAAATAAAACTTTTTAGAAATGCCTAAAGAAACACAATTATAGAGTGATTGATAGTTTCTGGAGCTGTAACGGGGAGCCCTCAAACCCAGAATCCTAGCAGAAATAATTCATTAGCCTGATTAGTAATTTCCCAAAATGAGAACCACAGTGTAGCAATAAATAAATAAATAAATAAATAAATAAATAAATAAAATGTTCCAGTGAAAGCCATTCCCAAGTGGAAGGTCATAGGCTGTCCCAGCAGTCAGAGCTTCTTAGAGGTTCTTGTCAGGGCCTTTCTCCAAGAAGTAGAGGGAAATTATGCAGTAGGATTTCATATTTGTGGGTTTCAAAGCCATGGATTCAACCGACTGCAGAACGTAAATATTCAGAAAACAATTGCATCTATGCTAAACATGTACAGTTTTTTTTTTGTTGTTGTTACGATTCCCTGACCCACTTACATAGACTTTGCATTGTATTAGGTATTATAAGTAATCTAGAGGTGACTTACGTCCCCAGTAGATAAGACTGGAAGATAAGGGCTCATGGTGCCCCAGGGTCTGGGAGACAGACCAGTACACAGCCATCACCTGGGTCCTGGTAGTTCTCTCAAGCAGGTTACAGCAGCTCTTGGACTGATGATTCTTCTGTCCCTGAGCAGATAGGGGATGGTCCTGTGAGTCTCCCTGACTGTCTTCTTCAGTTCTATAACCGATATTGATTGATTGAATGTGTCAAAGGCTGAAGCCTTGCACATGCTAGGCAAGTGCTCTGCCATCGAGCTCGATTCCTCGTCCTTGTCTTGGAGGGGTAGTTACCACCTTCCCAGTGATATTTTACCAGCCAGACACTTTCCTAAAAAATGTCATATGTGGACTGGAGAGATGGCTTAGTGGTTAAGCGCTTGACTGTGAAACCTAAGCACCCCGGTTCGAGGCTCGATTCCCTAGGACCCACGTTAGCCATATGCACAAGGGGGCGCAGGCGTCTGGAGTTCGTTTGCAGTGCCTGGAGGCCCTGGCGCACCCATTCTCTCTCTCTCTCTTTTTCTCTCTATCTGCCTCTTTCTCTCTGTCTGTTGCTCTCACATAAATAAAATAAAATAAAATAAAATAAAATAAATAAAATAAAATAAAAATTTCATATGTTCTCCTGTTGGAGGGGTGATTGCACTGTGTTTTGGCCATGCTGGTAGTCTCCAGTAGGATCATGGAGGCTCCATCTGGCTTTGTGAGTAGAGAACAGAAGTGCATTAGGATCTAAAGCGCAAATAGCATTGATAAGAGTCATATTTACATCCTTGTTATTTATTTATTTATTTATTTGAGAGAGAGAGAGAGAGAGAGAAAGAAAGAGGGGGAGTGTGAGAATGAGTATGCCAGGGGCTTTAGCCACTGCAAATAAGTCCAGGCTCATGAGCCACCATGTGAATCTGGCTTATGTGGGTGCTAGGGAATCAAACCTGGGTCCTTAGGCTTTGTAGGCAAGCACTTTACCACTAAGCCATCTCTCCAGCCCTTAATTCCTTGTTTTTGTTGTTGCCTTTTTTTTTTTTTTTTTTTCTGAGGTAGGGTCTCGTTCTATCCCAGGCTGACCTGGAATTCACTGTGTAGTCTCAGGCTCGCCTTAAACCCACAAAGATCCTCCTACCTTGGCCTCCTGACTGCTGGGATTTTGAGGCAGAATTTCACCTTAGCCTAGGCTGACCTGGAACTGACTTGGTAGCCCAGGCTGGTCTTGAACTCATGGTGATTCTCCTATCTGTCTCCCAAGTGCTGGGATTATAGGCTGAGCCACCATATCTGGCCCTACATGCTTGATATTTAATGACCTTAGAAAGTAGAAAAAATGCCGGGCGTGGTGGCGCGCGCCTTTAATCCCAGCACTCAGGCAGCAGAGGTCAGAGGATCACCGTGAGTTTGAGGCCACTCAGAGATTACAAAGTGAATTCCAGGTCAGCCTGGAGTAGAGTGAAACCCTACCTCAAAAAAAAACCCAAAAACAAAAACAAAAAACAAAATCAACAACAACAAAACAGTAGGGAAAAGAGCTGAGCTGGAGAGATCACTCAGTGGTTAGAGGCACTTGCTTAAAAAGCCTGATGGCCTGGGTTAGATTCCCTAGCACCCACATAAAGCCAGAGGCACAGTGGCTCATGGTGTCTGGAGGTCATCTGCAGTAGCTGGAGGCCCTGGCATGCTCATACTTACTGTCTCTGTTTCTCTCCCAAATAAATAAAAAAGTACTTAAGAAAAAAAAGAGTAGGAAAAAGATGTTTGTAGACATTGTTGAATGATGGAATGATGGTTTGATTTCTTGCTATGCTCTTTGTTCTTTCTAAAAGTGTTTTATTATTTATTTATTTGGGGGCGGGGGGAGAATGGGCACACCAGGGCCTCCAGCCACTGTCAAAGAACTCCAGACACATGCACCACCTTGCACATCTGGTTTTATGTGAGTACTAGGGAATTGAACCTGGGTCCTTAGGTTTCACAGACAAGTGCCTTACTGCTAACCCATCTCTCCAGCCCTCTTTCTTCTTTGGCAAATAGAGGCAATCAATTTTTGGGGTCCTTTCCACTTTTTAATGATTTCAACTCCCCATATATTTAATGTTTTCTTTCTAGAAAAGCAAAAGATGACTTGCATTGGTGGTTCAATGGTTGAATTCTTGCCTGTTGCTGAAAGTGAGTGATGGAGCTGTGGTGAGTGTGATCAGATTTGTGTGTGTGGTGTTTAGGGATTCATGTGGCTTTACTTTTCTACAAAATGGGTGAAAATGGGATCTCTAGACCTAGACTCTGTTATTTATTAAAAAAAAATTTTTTTAGTGAGTGGGAGAGAGAAAGGGAGAGAGAATTGGCACACCAGGGCCTCAGCCACTGCATTTGAACTCCAGATGCTTGCGCCACCTAGTGGGCATGTGCGACCTTGTGCTTGCCTCACCTTTGTGCATCTGGCTTATGTGGGATCTGGAGAGTCGAACATGGGTCCTTAAGCTTTGCAGGCAAGTGCCTTAACCACTAAGCTGTCTCTCCAGCCCTAGACTCTGTTATTGTAAACACCAAGAAGTACCAACTGTGTGAAAGACCAAATGTGGGGTTTTCTGGTTCCCCTCTGCTCTGGAAGACCTGCTTCTAAGACATACTCTAGGGATGGTGAATCAGAGCTGTCTCCATCCCATTCCATAAGATAGCTAACAGAAGAGGGAAAAGAGAAGGTCAGGTCAACTCAGGCTGACATGTCAGCTCATGCCCCTCTGAGGTGAGGCCTGCACTCCCTTTTTATTTTTCCTTTATTTTTATTTTAAAAATTTTCTTTTTATTGATTTGAGAGAGCAAGAGAGAAAGAAGCACACACACACACACACACACACACACACACACACACAGAGAGAGAGAGAGAGAGAGAGAGAGAGAGAGAGAGAGAGGAAGAGAATGGGCACTCTAGGACCTCCAGCAATGCAAACGAACTCCAGACACATGCGCTACCTTGTGCATCTGGCTTATGTGGGTCCTGGGAATTGAACTGAGGTCCTTTGGCTTTGTGGGCAAACGTCTTAACTGCTAAACCATCTCTCCAGCCCTGCACTCCCTTTTTCTGTACTGGAAGCTTGGGCAGTGGCAAGTATGGGATGCATGGTGCTCAAAGCCTTTATATGAAAAAGCTTGACTTTGTTCTTTTTAAGTGGGGAATGAGTTTCAAAGAAATCACTTTTTTTTTTTTCCTTTTTGGGTCAGGAACAGACCAAAGAGACTGCAACCTTAAAACCTTACCACAGTTTTAGAATTTCAGAGTCGAAGGGATCTTGTCTATTTTCATTTTTCAAAGGAAGAATGGGCGACTTAGGGAGATGATGCTTGACCCATAGTGCCCATTTATATGAAATCTGGGTTTGAGGGACTATAGACATAGCAAGGACCCACAGCAGAAGCTGCAGAACGAATGCAGCCGACTCAGAACTCCATTCCTCTTTCCTCGTCTCTCAAAAGGAGGGGTTGACATTGTTTCATTCTTGTATCATCTTGTATGTGGGACTTTTTTTTTTTTTTTTCTTTCTGGTGGTTCAGTGGTAGAATTTTTGCATGATGCTTTAAAGAAAATGGTAGATCTGAGTTGGGATATGACAGATTCATTCTCTCTTTTTTCTGTATGTTTGGGGATCTTATATGTCTTTCCTTTACCAGAAAATGGGTGAATATGGGATTACCAGACTGAGGGTTGCGTAGCCCAGGTTGGTCTTAAACTTCAGACCCTATTGTTTTAATCTCTGGGATATTTCAGAGATTATAGGGATTACAGGCATGCATTCCCACTTCTAGCTAGGCAAAAAAAAAAAATTTTTTTTTAAAACAACTTGAGTATACATCACTAGATATTCAGCACCTCTCTCTTTCATGGAGGTCAAACAGTATCACAGAAGAAGTTCCTGGGAGTAGTGAGGTATGTTCCCAGATGGGCAATGAAGCAATCAGTTCTTTCGTCTGCTCTCCTCAATCCTCGTCTCCACCATTTAGGCGGAGCTGGATAATAAATATCCCAACTATATCGTAGCACTAAAGTTCTAGAACTTTATGGTTGTACAAGCACTATTTGTTGAGCCAGGTCTGTGGTCTATAAAACAGCAGTGCTTTAAACAAGGTAGACTTGGACTTTTTTCTCATGTAAAAGGTTTACATGACCCAGTGGCTCTGCTCTCTGAGGTCATCAGGCTCCTTCTGCGTTGTTACTCTGCCAGCCTTAGACTGTCCCCTCATCATTGCCGCCCAAGATGTCTTTACTGTGTCCATGTTCTGAACAGCAGGATGAAGGAAGGAGAAGGAGAAGGAGAGTTCTCTCACTTTGTGAATAAACGCTGTACTTAGTATCTCTGCTCCACCCCCAGTTGCCAGAACTTATAAACTGATCATGGCTGGATGCAAGGGGTCTTAGAAACAAAATCTTTCTTCTGTCTGGCCATGGCCTAACTGCGAGCTCCAGTTCTAATGGTGAAGAGAAAATGGATAATGGAGACAGCTGTCAGCCAGTGACATGTAAGTCACACTTGAGGCCGTGTAGAAGACAGGGTGCCTGGGGGGCTGAGGTGGGGCGGGGTCTCTGACAGCCATGGCAAAAACCTGATGTGGAGAAGTAATGGGGATTCTTAGCAAGCCTACCTCGGAAACTATTGTCAAGTCAGTGGATACCAGTGGTAGAATCTTTTTTTTTTTTTTTTTTTTTTTTTTTTTTTTTTGTGGAATCTGAGGTTCTCCGATCTCTGAGCTCTGTTTCTTATTCTCCATCATGGAGTAATGTAGCAGCCATGTTTGTTTCTGTACTCACCAGTGGTCACAGGCAAACTGGTGCAGACATAATCTTCACAGGGCTGTCACATCCTCTGTGCAGGACTTTTGGAGCAGTGATTGAGAGAATTATGTCATTTTGATTGGGGGCCATAGCCTTGAACTTGGGTTTTGTACACTCAGAAGTGGTTGGGCACTACCACCTTTCACTGTGAGAATGGGAAATAAGGCTGGTCCTCAGAGAAAAATGAAGCAGAGAGGAGACAGATAGAGATAGAGATAGAGAGAAAGAGAGAGAGAGAGAAAGAGAGAGAGAGAGAGAGAGAGAGAGAGAGAGGAGTGGGGAGAGGAGAGAGAGGAGAGAGGAGAGAGGAGAAAGGAGAGAGAAGAGAGAGACTTTCAAACACTAAAGGGCACAAACAGCCACAGCATAGGGCCATGCTTCCTGATTTCTATGCTGTTGGTGGTTTTGTTTTCCATAAGCTGAAATGCACTTGTTCCTACTGAATTCATCAAAAGTCTATAACTCCACAGCATTTTCTTCTCAGCACTTTGATACCCAGAGGGTGGGGAAGAGTCCTTCGGGACATTATCCTCTCTCTGGACAGGAAGTGACCTCCTAGTGGTTGTCCCACCAGGCCTTGCACAAGATCGATCCCGTCTACCTTTTAACGTGGATGATCATGGAAGGCTGAAAGAGACATCAAAATAGAAGACATAGTCATTGGAAAGAGGAGGGGGTTTAATGGGATGGGATTATAACTAAATTATGGTATTTTATACATAAAAATTCTTAATAAAAACCCACTTCACAAAACAGCATATGCATATATGGAGAACTTATTTTTTTAAAAAATAATTCTTCATCTGACAAGAAGAATTTTTTAAAACAAATCTCAAAATCTCATGTATCATCTTAACAGCTAATGGCTTGCAAATTTCAATTTCCTGCTTGTCACTGAAAGTGACAACTCAGAGGAGACTATAGAAATTGATTCGGCTAGCTAAACTTATCCAAAGAAGGGATGCTAAATAGGTCAGTCAATGGAAACCAAAGCCACACTGTCTTTTTCCAAATAACACAGCAAGAAATCCACATCGGAAGGGACGAAGTGCAATGCAGTGCTTGCAGAGGAATATTGAAAACAGCTCGTCTTTATTTTTAAATATCTTCCCCTTGCTTAAATAGGCATGTGGATTTGGAGAAGATCAGAAGTTGGTATGAAAAGACAGCACTCACTATACATTTTCAAGTTGAGGTCAAAGGGAAAAATAGATAGGCAAGTCATCAAGTTGCTTAAATAAAACTTAAGAGTGGAGGTTCCGATGAGAAAGGGTCCATGCTGTGATGCTCTCTGTATGAAATATGAAATCCACGAAAAGAAATATATTAGGGTAAGACTTCAATTGACCGGAACCTCACTCATCAGAGCTTTCAATTATTATTTTTCTTTTTTTATTTTCTTTAAAATTTTTTTTGTTATTGTTATTTATTTATTTGAGAGCGACAGACAGAGAGAGATAGAGGCAGATAGAGAGAGGGAGAGAGAATGGGTGCGCCAGGGCCTCCAGCCACTGCAAACGAACTCCGGACGCGTGCGCCCCCTTGTGCATCTGGCTAACGTGGGTCCTGGGGAGTCGAGCCTCGAACCGGAGTCCTTAGGCTTCACAGGCAAGCGCTTAACTGCTAAGCAATCTCTCTAGCCCATTTTTCTTTTTTTAAATTTTATTTTATTTTGAAAAAATATTTTATTTATTTATTTAATTTTTTTGTTTATTTGAAATATTTGAAAGAGAGAGAAAGAGGGAGAGAGAAGGGGGGGGGAGAGAGAGAGAGAGGGAGGGAGAAAATGGGCACACCAGGGCCTCCAGCCACTGCAAACGAACTCCAGATACATGTGCCCCCTTGTTCATGTGGGTAATGTGGGTCCTGGGGAAGCGAGCCTCGAACCGGGGTCCTTAGGCTTCATAGGCAAGTGCTTAACCCCTAAGCCATCTCTCTAGACCTTATTTATTTATTTTTCAGAGAGGGAGAGAGAGAGAGAGAGAATGAGAATGGGCATGCCAGGTTCTCTAGCCATTGCAAATGAACTCCAGACACATGTGCCACCTTGTACGTTTGGCTTTACATGGGTACCAGAAAATCAAACCTGGGTCCTCCAGCTTTGCAGGGAAATGCCTTAACCACTGAGCAATCTCTCCAGCCCTGTTTTTTTTTTCTTAAACCCACTTAAATCGGGGATGTAATAAAGTGAATCATGTCCTAGGCATTGTCCTAGCTTTTTAGGTCCTTAAAGATTTTTTTTAAACTTCTGATACTTATGTAGACACACAGAATATGCTTAAATGTTGGGGTTTAGCACAATGGTTGGCAATCTTGTCTGCACATTACAGCCATCAGGAGAGCTTTTTAAAAATTCCATTTCAGCAGATACCAGTGAAAACAGAATCTCTGGGGATGGCCTTGGACATCTGAATTAAAGTTTCCAGATGATTCTAATGTATAGTTAAGTTGAAAGTCAGGGTCCATCTACATCCCAGGAAGTGAAGTGACAGATGGTCCTATCCTCTTCACGATGACACTTGGGCTCCCAGCATGTGTCCCCTACACTTACGGTTAAGCCAGTGCAGTCTCATTTTGCTATGCCATACTCCTGCAGCTTCTAATGAATGGCTCTTCGCTGGGCTGAGAATTTGCATTTCTGACAAGTTCTCCGGTGCTGCTGCTGCTGACCCCACTTTGAGAACCGCTGTTTAAAGCTCTTGTGGGGTTCTGCCTTTCCCTGCAACACACCTGCCTAGCACCCAGGAGGAAGAGTTGCACCATTCTCCTGCTCACTTGAGATGACTATTGATGCTTGTTGAGGCCTTGCCTTGCCTCCCTAAAAGCTAATCTATTCATTCCGAAGGCCTGATCGGCCCTGAGTTTGAGTCCCTTGCACAAGTAAAACAGCTGGCTGTGGCCACCATGCCTGTACCCCAGTCTGGGGTTGGAGAGGAGCGGCAGAGACTTCTGGGTTTACTGGGTCAGCCAGTCTTTCTGAAAAAAAAAAAAAAATTGGCAATTCTGGGTTCAGTGAGAGACTGTCTCACGGAACACCTGGATGAGCAAACAAGGAGAACACTTTGTGTGTCCTCTGGCCTCCATGTGTGTGCACATACATGTATACACCATACACACACTACACCACACATCCTACACACACACCCTACTGCACACACACATACTACACATAGACACACACATAATAAGGTGTGGAGTGACTGAGGAAAACATCTGATGTTGGCCTCTGGGCCCCACATGCATACACACATGTGTATGAGCACAGCCACATATCTGCACACATGCACACCACACAAACACGCACATGTGAAGAGGAAAAATCCAAGAAGCTCAGAATGGTCACGAAGCGCCCGTTGATGCTGAGGAATTCTCCAGCCATGTGCTTTGCAGAACAGCAACATTTGGTCCATCATTCTGAGTAGCCTTGTTTTTTTTTTTTTTTTTTTTTGAAGCTTATTCTTGAGAGAGTGAAAGATGTGCTTCTTACTGGGCAACACTGAGGAGGTTAAAGTTCACTGACAGGGACCATTTGTTAGGTGGGATGCGTGTCTGAGCTCCACTCATCAGGCTGCACATGTGGCTAGAGATGGAAAAACTGACTGGCGGTATAACAAAACCCGGGCACCTGCGGAAGCTCAGGCCTAATCCTCTCCCGTAAAACAGAGTGGAAGATAAGCAGAAATGGTCGACATCTGAACGCAGATGGCCGAGTTCCCCCTCGCTGGATTGTAAAGGGGGACCTTCGTGACAGAGTATTTATGGATCTGAAGAAAACTGACAAGGTGCTGCTGTAAGTGCCAAGCGATACAGAGAGCAGTGGTTTTGTTATCAGAGCCCATCCCGTGATGCCTGAAGCTATGTTGGAGAAAGACAGCAGCCTAGTGTGTGCGTTTGCATGTGTGTGTGTGTATGGGAGTAGCATTCGTCTTGTCCACACGGCAGCGAGCCAGACCAAGTTGGTGGACGGGGAAGGGCTGCTCAGTGAGGTCTCCTGCAGGGCTCTAGCAGCGTCAGGTCGATGGTTTGGTCAGGGGGGACCGTAGGCAGGGCGCTAGGAATGGCAGCGGGTGAGGAGCGTGGACTTAAACCTCTCGCTTGAGAACTGCTTTTGCCCCAACTAAAAAGGGCCCAATCTGCTGCAGATTGAGGCATGTCTAAGTCTGTCTGACGATTCCTGTTTTAGGAAGGCCATTACTTTATGAGACCACAGCCTTTTGTGTTTTACCCTTTCCAACAAGTTTGCATTTTTGTATAGGTATCAAGCGGTGATTAGTATCTTTCACTCGTCAGACCATACACCTGGTCTTTTGAGGTTCTATCCTTGGTCCTGGTCTGACCCATAGAATACCTTTGATAGATAAAAGAATTCCTTCCCATACAAAGGCATAGCTAACTGAACCTTTGAAAGCTATTGTCTCTGGAAAAACAAAACAAAACAAAAAAAGAGTACCATATGGACTATTTAGAAATCCATTTTTTAAATCCAAAGAGCCCTTTCTAATTGCAGGCTTGAAACAAGCCTGCAGAGTTGTGGGCTTTGGGGGAAAGCTCGGCCCTTCTGTGTCTTAAGTCTGAGAAACACGTGCTCCCTGTTTCAAAGTGGGTGAATCAAGCAGCAAGATTTTCAATTGTACTTTAAGCCTAGTGGACCCTTCGGATCTTCCTGGAGCTTGTCGGAATTCTATCTCTGGGAAGCCGCATTGTGATACAGAAAGACAAGTGTGTGTGTGTGTGTGTGTGCGTGTGTGTGTCGGGGGGTGTCAGGAAGAAGAATCAGAATGGGAAACATGCAAAGGGAAAACAGATGTCTCGAAGTCACATGCAGAACCCTCATTTGCAGTGTTCAGTAAACATGGCTGAGTCTGGAGGAACAGTTTGGACGTGAACAGTAAACACAATCAAAAAGGGACCTACGGCCCTGGAGCCCCACGGGGGACTGCTGCACGCTGTGGCTTCTGAGAACTGTGCAGGCTGCCTGTATGCCAGGGAACCAGACGTGTGCCCTTCTCCATGGGCAAGGGGGAAGGTCCGTTTGTGTCCCACCCGATTCCCATCATCTTCTTCCTCTGCTAGCCTAGAACCTGCTAGTTCAGTTGGGTCTGTGAAGAGTTCAAGCGGGTGCTGGGGAAGCGCCCCTCCCCATCTAGCTTCATTGGCCTCACTGAGATCTACAGGCTGCAGGGTCCAGTCCCTTCAGTACTGGCGACAGATGGCAGCTCCACAAGACCATTAGTGTCTGTCCACCTAAGCCAGTGGTTCTCAGCATGTAGTCCCTTGGACCAGCAGGATCAGCAGCACCTGGAAGCTTCTAGAAGTGAATATTCTCCCAAACTAGGAACTCTAGAGGGTGGGGCCCTTCAGATGATTCTCGCTGAACCTTGAGAATCAGCCATGCAGAATCAGCCAAGGGCAGAGGTGCATTTCCTGGTAGGACTCTGGGCCACCATAGCAGGTCAGTGGAAGGGTAACGTTTAGGGGAGCAGCTGGATCCCCTTTTAGCCCTACTGGATGACCCCATATTCTCCCCACGTGTTAGACCCTTCCTGTGGCCATCACTAGTAGAGTCAGCCTGGGGTAGTGATGTTCCTTATTGTGTCCTTGAGAAGGACCTGCTGGGCGCAGCTCACTCCTGCCACGGTCTCCTTTTTTGTCCCCTCTCAGGGCTGTTTGCTTTGGTCTCGCTCTCTTCTATTCTCACACGTTCTCAAATGTCCAATGCACACGTAGCTATGCGTGCACCCAGTCTCACTCTCCTCTCCGTATCAAAGCCGCTGAGGGCATCTTGCGTGCTTTGACTTACTTTTCTCCTGAGAAATGAGCCTGAGAGAAGCAGGCAGCAGACGCTCTTTGATGAAAACTCTGTTAAGTATTGCTCGCAGAGCGGCTTCCCACATGTCTGGCTGTAGAACTTTCAGTTGCAGATTAAACAGTGCATATGTCTACTTAAATTAGCTCCTCCTGGCCCTGGATCTTTGAGTCAGCCATACTGTGGTCCTGATTTTCCCCACGTGCTGCCTGGATGCTGATGTGGGTTTTAATGTGGCCACAGTGAGCTCTTCCTCCGTGGGACTTGAGGTTTGTCATTGGCTTTTTTGGTGGTGAGGCCAAACTTCTCTTGGGTTGCTCACACATTTCTGGGCCTTCTTGTAAGTGTACCCGGAGGAAGCTCTCTACACTCTCTGCTCCCCATTCCTTTCCCTGGCAGGAGAGCAAAACTTTATCCTGACCTTTCCTGAATTATTATGGTATCCAAGGGCCAGCCATTAATGAATAACGAGGCTGGGAGATGGCTTAGTGAATAAAGCATTGTTGTGCAAGGGTAAGGACTGGAGATGACTTTTCCAGAACCCATATAAAACAGCCAGATGTAGTCACATGTGTATATACATATACAGTGTATATACGTGTATATACATATACAGTGAGACGGGAGGCTGAGACAGGAGAACTGTAGGCACAATGGGTCACTAGCATGGCACATGTGGTGATGCACAAAGAGACCTGCCTCAGAGCAAGGTGAAAGGCGAGCTCCGACGTATGGAGCTGTCCTCTGACCGCCACGCGTGTGCCTGGCATGAGTGTGCAGCTGCACATGTGGGTGAGCATGTACCTCTCCTCTCCACAATGCGCAGCGGTTGAACTTCTGACTCTCACCCCCAAGATGGAGTCAGAAATCGTATTGAGAAGAAATCATGTTGCGTTTCTTTTTGGATGATGTTGGGGAGAGATTAAGTGATTCAGAATTTGAAACAGGTGGGGTGGCTCATGCCTTTAATCCCAGCACTTGGGAGGCGGAGGTAGGAGGATGGCTGTGAGTTCGAGGCCACTCTGAGACTACAATAGTGAATTTCAGGTCAGCCTGGGTTAGAACCAGACCCTACCTCGAAAAACCAGAAAATAAAAAAAGAACTTGAACTGTTCTCTCCTGTACTGCAATTCCCTTTTGAAACTTGTCCTGGTTTCTCAATGAAGAACCTCTTGGATCTTTGCCGAGCCAGTACACAGGATTTGAGGAGTGAAAGGACGGTGTAATAGAATAGAGGGGCTGCCCAGGTCCTCCTCCTTGGTGTCTTCAGTAAGAAGGGGGTACCCTAATTGTCGACTGGACAAAGGCATTGGATTCCTCAACCGGTGACTACTGACTCCCACCCCCGAATCCCCGAGGAGAGAATGACCACAGATAGGAGGACAGATCCCAGCTGGGGAACTTGAAACAGGTTGTCGTTCAAGGTGACCTTATATGTCATGGACATCTTAGTACTTAAGGAGAAGGCATGGGAATGAGTCAAGCTTTAAGAAGTGTAGGATCAGAGACGAGACTCAGAGCCTTGAAGGTGGCCTTGGGGAACATGAGAGTTTGTGAACTTGAGTCAATATTCCACCATTTTGGGGCTGCTCCTCTGCCTACCACGTGCTCTGATCATTATTTTTGTTGATCTCTCTATTGATCTGTTTCCCCCCAAAGTTTACTCCATTCCATTTACCTCTCCAGAATCGACCTCCCTCCTTCACCTGTCCAGCTCTGCTCCCAGGGAGGTTGAACCACATAAAAACTAAGACCATCAGAAGTTTATTAATTTGCCAGACACCAGAAAAAATAATCTCCTAAATTGTTCTCAGAGGGAGAAAAATAAAAATTTTTTAACCACCTGGGGAGAGGGTTTCAGGGTGGTTATGCCAATTAAGGCAGAAACACTAGCTGCATTAGTTACGTTTCTTATTGCTGTGACAAAATAATTGACAAGAAGCCCTTTGTTTTGGCTTATAGTCTTAGAGGATACAGTCCTGCATGGTGGCAGGAGACAGCTGGTCACATTACATCTGCAACATCTGCAGTCAGGAAGCAAGGAGATAACAGGAAATAGGGCCACACTTTAAAACCTCAAAGTCTGGGCTGGAGAGATGGCTCAGTGGTTAAGGCACTTGCTTACAAAGCCTGACAACTTGAGTTCGAGTCCCCAGTACCCATGTAAAGCCAGATGCATAAAGTGGTGCATGCATCTGGAGTTTTTTTGCAGTGGCTTAGAGGCCCTGGCATGTCCATTCTCTCTCTCTGTCTCCTCCTCTCTCTCTCTCTGTCTACAAATAAATAATAATAAAGAAATAAAAATATTTTAAAATCTCAAAGTTTGGGATCACTGACAGACCCACTTGTTTCAGCAGGGCTTCACCCCTTAAAGGGTATACAGCCTTCCTAAACAGCACCACCAGTGAGGCCAGGAACCAACGACGTGTTCGAACATGTGAGCCTTTGGGGTACATTTCGCACCCTCAAACCAACACTAGGACTCCTGATAGGCCTGAGGCTTATTGGTTAAAACAAGTCCCAGTATTTATTAGACTTGAGGAAGAAGTCTGTAGTCAGGTCCAGAGAAGGCTTGGCCTCCTGAGTTGCTCCAAGGTCACAGTGGGTTATCAGTGTCAGTTCATTAGCACCAGTGGTTAATTCAACACTAGTTCCGTTTTACTGTCTTCTGGCCACATACTGTTGTACGGAGAGCACTTTCCTTCCACACCTGAGTGGGTCGTCCCTCGGCTCTGCTCTCCGTGGTCCCAGCGGAGTCAGGGCAGGAGCTGAGAGGGCAGAGGAAGGTGAGATTGAGAACATATTCTGGCAGCATCTTTCAGCTGCCTTGCTGTGAGCCTGCTGCAGCCCTCTGTGCCCCAGGCAGCCTCTCCAATGCTCCCCTCAGTGGTTCTGATGCCCTCGCCCCCGTTCTCTCAGGCCAAATGCAATGATGGCTCCGCTGTCGTCTTTCGCTGGTTTCCCTAAATCCTGGCCCAGCTTTGAAAACAATGTCTCTATCCAACCTTTCTCAAATTCTTCATTTTGATTCTGCCACCCTCTGCCTGCCAGGACCTTGACAGGAAGGTTGACAGATACAACCAGCCTGAATTGGCAAATGTTTTATTATTTTTCTTAGTTAGCATAGAGTTTGAGGTATCATTAGAGCATTTTCAAACACGATTTATTTTAGTTGATGCTCCCCTCCACATATCTCCTCCACCCTCCTACTCCTCTTGTGTGTCCCCCCCACCCCCCGCTTTTTCTGTTTACGTGTCACAAGCGTCTTTTTGCCCTTCCTCCAACCCCTTCCTGGTCATCTCTCATTCCCTGCCTTCTTATTCATACCTTTAACATCCTCTTGGCTTTAGCCTGCCCTGATCGTGATCCTATTCTCCACGTTACACGTTATAGCTTTGCAGCTGGCTCCCTCCGCTGAAGGTCACCCTGTCTGCGTTTCTAGTTAAACATTTTGAGCAGGTATCAGATGAGCTGTTCTTACATCTAGGTCACGTGATATATGCCTGGAAAACCTATAATTGGCTCATTTGTACAAATACCCTTGCTTCTATATCCTGTGGCTGTGGCTGCAGGAATCACATAATACAAACTGTTTGTGGTAGAGGATGTGATCTTAGATGGAAATGTAGCTACCACAGATGCTGTAAATGATATTATACTTTTTCATGTGCTATAATATACAAAACATAAAGTTTACAATTTAAGCCATCTCCCCCAGCATTTTAAGGGCATGGCTTATAAAATTATATGTTGTAATATATAATACAATGTTTTGCTATTTGTACACATTATGAAATGCTTACACCAAGCCATTTAATGCACTCATCACCCTACATACTTACTGTATTTGTGGTGAGAACATTGAAGATTTACTCACTTAATTTAGATTTTTACATTATATTATGTTATTAACAATAGCTATGATATTTTACAGTAGACCTCTAGCATTTATTCAGCTTAGCTGAAACTTTCCACCCTTGGGCCAACATCTCCTCACCCACCTCCTCCCTCTAGCCTCCGGTAGTTGGCCTTGGACTCTCAACTTCTGAGTTCAGCTTTTAAAGGTTCATATATAAGTAAGATCCTGTGGAATTTGTCTTCCTGTACCTAGCTTGTTTTGCTTAGTATAATATACTCCAAATTTATCTAATGTTGTTCCAGAGTACAGGGTTTTCTTATCTTCAAGAGCTAATATTATTCCACTCTATCTACATGCACCACATCTGCGTGTCCATTCATCTGTCAGTGGATATTTAGGGTGTTTCCATTACTAGGCTATGGTGAACAGTTCTGCAGTGAACATGGGAGTACACAGATCTCCTCTGTACTTTAATTTCATTTCCTTTCACTATATATGCTGCACTGAGATTGCTGGATCATATGTTGGTGCTATTTTTAAGATTTCGAGAAACGGCTATAACTTTATAATGTCTATACCAGCAGTTGCTGCAGCCAGCTTCATGTTGCTGGGACAAACACCCAACCCGAAACATCTTATGGAAGGAAAGGGGTTTATTTTGGCTTATAGATTTCAGGGGAACGCCATCAATGGCAGAAGAAGTTGGCTCCCTTCTAGAGAGTCACAGCAGACAGACACCATCAAACAGCCAACCCCACAAAACCTCCAGAGTTCAAACTGCTGTCCACACACCTTCGGGCTGACCTCAAGATCTACCCCTCCCCAGTGACACACCTCTTCCCCAGTAGGACTCCACTCACTGGAGACTCAAGATTCAAGCCTGAGTCTATGGGGGCATACATTTAAACCACTACATCAATTTACGTCCCCACCACCAACATTCTTGGAAATTTTTTTTTTTAACTTTTTGAAAATAGTTGCCCTAGTGGGTGTGAGGTGAGACCTTGTGGTTTTGATTTACATTTCCCTATGGTTAGTGATACTGAGAATTTTTGACTATTTGTATTCATTCTTTTGAGAAATTAAGCCCATCCATTTTTTAGTAGGATTATTTTATTTCTTGCTATTGAGTTGTTTGAATTCCTTATGTATTTAGAATGTTAGCTCCTTAGGACTTGTATGACTTACAATCATTCCCTCCCACTTTGTAGCTTCTATTCCCTCTGTTCACTGTTTTTCTTGAGTGTACAGAAGCCTTTTAGTCTGAAGTAATCCATATATTTTAGAGAGAGAGAGAGAGAGAGAGAGAGACCCAGAGACAGAGAATTGGCATGCCGGGGCCTCATCCACTTCAATCACACTCCAGACACTTGCACCACCTAGTGGGCATGTGCGACCTTGTGCTTGCCTCACCTTTGTGCATCTGGCTTATGTGGGATCTGGAGAGTCGAACATGGGTCCTTAGGCTTCACAGGCAAGCGCCTTAACCGCTAAGCCATCTCTCCAACCCCCAATTTGTTTTTGTTTTCAGTGTTTTTTGGAATCATTCTAAGAAAAATAATTGATCAGACAAATCTCAAGAAGTTCTACTCCTATATTTCTTCCAGTATTTTATAGGTTCAGGCCTTACGCTTAAGCCCTTAATCCAGGTTGAGCTGATTTTAATACATAGTGTGGAGATAAAGGTCCAATTTCTTCTGTATGTGGAAATCCAGTTCTCCCTACAGGGGTTACTGAAGACTATTCTTTCCACGTTGTGTGTTCCTAGAGCTTTTGTCAAAGGTCAATTTACTAGAAATGCATAGGTTTATTTCTGTGTCTTCCATCTGCTTCACTGGTCTACCTGTCTGTTTTCATGTCACTACTAGGCAATTTTGAATACTGTCACTTTGTAAGTTGGAATCAGCAAGTAAGACATTCACAGTGTTTTTCTTTTTGCTCAGTATTGCTTTTGCTGTTCAGGGCCACAGAAATATTCAAATGTACAGATATTTGTAGTTGCATGAGAATTTCAGGACTTTTCAGTTATAACTACTTAAAAGCATATAGTGATGTTAAGTACTATATGATCGTGCATTGTTAGCACCACTATTAATTGCTAGAACTTTTTCATCCTCCCAAACCGAAACTTGACCTTTAATGAAGTTAATACAATAAATCACAATGTCTCCTTCTTTAAACCCATGGTAACCTCTACTGTTTTTTCTATTTTTATGAATTTGTCTTTTAGAGACATCATGTAAATGGAATGATGCAGTAGTTACCTTTTGTATCTCGTTTTTTTCCCACTTAGCATAATGTCCTCAAGGCTTATATATATCTGGCATATATTTGAATCTCATTCCCTTTTCAGGCAGAATAATATTCCATTATATGTATGTGCCATGTTTTTTTTTAAATCCATTTACTTACTGATGGAAATGTTGGTTTGACTATTATTTATTTACCAATGGCTACTTCTTGACTGTTATTGTGAACTGTGCTGCTATAAACATTGGTGCCCAAGACATGCATTTTGAAAATCCAGTTCTGCTTCACCTCCCTAATGTCCAAATGCTGAGCCCAGTTCCTTTCCCTGGGTGTTCAGTGAGTCCAGGCGAATGGGAAGGGGCTTCCACGGCCCCCTTCCTCCCCCGAGGGTCAGCAGGCTGCCCAGTTCTGTTACAAAGAGGGAGAAATGGCTTTGGAAACTGTCTATTCATCTCACCTTTTCAATTTCTGAAATGCCTCAGTCATCTTTCTCAGGGTTGGATCCAATTCCTCCCCTCTGAATCAATTTTATTTTCACTCAGCCCTGCATCAGTGAGCAGGTGAGCTGACAGGCCAGCGTAGGCTGGGGAGTTTGCCTTCCTTCTTGTGCCCAGGTGTCCTGGTACCACATAGCAAAGGGCTGGTGGTGTGGAGTCCATGGTTTTCTGAGTCAGCCTTGGGGCCTTACCAAAGACCTTATGCAAAGAGAGGAAGTAACTGACATTTATTCAAATCCAGCTGGTTTCAGGCACTTTTCTCCCAGGCTACCCAGGATATCTCTTTTAATTTGTTCCAGGTCCCCATGACGTCAGCATTCATGCTGCCATTTACAATGGGGAAACTGAGACTCAGATAAGTTACTTAACTTTACCCAAATCCAGTGGCACGACCAGGACTCGGACCCTTGACTAAGTCTTATGTGTGTGTGCACGTGTGTAAGATATGTGTACGTGTTCACATGTGGAGATCTGAGAACAACTTCAGGTATTGGTCTTTGACTTCCACTTTGTTTGAGACAGGTTGTCAAGCCTCTGCCATTTCTACTCGGCCACATTTGCAACACATATGGTGGGAATGACACCATCCCATTGGTGTCTGACCCTGTTACCCCAATTGCAAAGGGTCCTTGAGGTGTTCCCAGTAGCCTCCCGTCCATCTTCCAGACTTTGGTAAATTGTTTGCAGTGACTTGGGAGTGGAGTCCATCACATGCATTTTCTCTACATACCCCCCAGTGCTTAGCACATAGTAGGTCTTTAGTAAATTCACAATAAGTTGAGTTGCAATTGTGACAACAGGAAATAGTTTTGACTAGGTAATTTCTGTTCAACAGAGAGCAGGGTAGGGGAGAAACGTCTGTAAAATAATTTACCATGCTTACCATCCCAACATTGTTTCTCACTTTTTATTTCTTTTCGTGTGTGTGGACCTTATGAGAGTAGATGTTTGATTGTCCCCATAAGCTAGAATCCAATCAAAGTGCAGCAAAACTCAGCCCTTTGCTATCCCTTCTCTGCAGACTATAATTTTGAGAATTGCTTTCTTGATTGGCTATTGTGGATAGGTAAGAAGAGGCTGGTGCTCAGGTAGGCCAAAGAGATATTCCTGGAATTCCAATGGAGGTCTGCTTTGAATGCTGGGTACTTATTCATGAGAACTCTTTCATATGGAATCACGCTCTCCTTGCAAATGAAAATATTTATATGATGGTATTCATGCAATTTTGGAAAAAAAATTGCAGCCCTCACGGCTTTCCTTTCCTCTGTGCTTGGCATCACAGAATATTTTCTTTCCTCCCCTAATATTAATAAAAAAAAAGAAATCAAACTTTTGCAGGCTTCACTTAGTTCCTGACTTTCAATCAGATAAATCTGTGACCTGAATATTTCCTTCTCTTCTTTCAGTATTCATGAAGGATCATTTGTGGCTTCGGTGGATTTTAGCATTTGTCTAGTTCAGGAAAGACAGATTTATTTTTTGGGAGTAGTGTAACTTATAGCCTGCATATTTCTTTCCCCTCCCCTGCCTTCCCCCACTCCTTTTTTTTCTGTCTTTGAATTTAGAGGACCTAATTTTTTCCCCCTGGTTTGCTGTTAGTACAAAGCTAAGGAGTTTGAGCTTAAAATATTGATCTAGCTTCTCCCACAGAGACTTTGGTCTCCAAGTTCTGCAGTTTGATATGGCTGATTGAAAGTGGTCTGGGTTGAATTTGCTTAATAGGATGTCGCACTCCCCTCCTGAGTCAATTTTTATCCACTTTATCAAGTTACTTATTGATTACAGCTCTTGTCACACTCACATAGTTTGCTGGGAAATTTAAAAGATGCGTTTTGTGTTTTGCTTAGAGTAGGCTAGGAATGTTGTGGAGTTGAGTGCACCAGAGACTCCAGATGTTTTGGTATTTAAAAGTGACTCCGGAGCTGGAGAGATGGCTTAGTGGTTAAGGCGCTTGCCTGCAAAGACCAAGGACCCAGGTTCAACTCCATAGAAGCCAGATGCACATGTGCAAAAGTTCACATATGCACACAAGATGGAACACGTGTCTGGAGTTTGATTGCAGAGGCTAGAGGCCCCAGCGCGCCGATTCTTTCTATTTCATTTAAAAAAAAAAGTATTTAAAAAGTGCCTCCATTCTCTTTTAGGCAGCGAGCTCAGAATTGTGAGAATGATACTGGCTGTTTTGAATAGGATCACATGTAAACATTTGGCCTTTTTTTCTCCCTTTTATTTTTTGGGAATGTGTAGATGGACTATCATGCTTGAATACAGGGAATAAAAGGGAAGTCATGAACATTTTGCTTGGTGTTTTGGTTTGAATATAAATATCAGGTATTTCTGATTGAGTTTCCTACTTCTCAGCAGGCAGAGCCCTGCTAGAAGAGGTGTGTCACTGGGGGCACATCTTGAGTCCAGGCCTAACGTGTTCTGAGTTAGCTCGTTCTTGTGCTTGCTGGTGCTGGCCGTGGCCTCTGCGCTGTGGATGTATGATGAAGTGAGCCAGTATCCTCTGCCATGATGAAGCTTCCCCTGAAATAACCCTTTCCTCCCATAAACTGCTTCTGTCCCCACAGTGAGGAGGTAACACCTGGGTAGGAGAAATAGCATAGAAACGAACTGGCTGGGTCCAGAAGAGGACAGGAAGGTGTGTGGAAGCAGGAAGTGATTGCGGGGGAGGGGGGGAGGAAGGAAAATTGGCTTTTGCTCCTGTGCCGTCCATAGGGCCAGCTTCTCGTGAACTGTTCTCCTTAATTTGCAATGGACACACGACAAAGGCAGTGGATGGTCTCTAATACGCTTGATTCTGAAGACTTGGAGCCTCTCATAAGGTCACATATCCTTCCCAATCCCAAATACTTGTGTCCGGTGGTTTGAGTGTGGAGTGATCCCCCTGCATAGACTCATGTGTTTGAACACTTACTCCCCAGATAATCGTGTTGTTGGGGAAGGTTGTGAGCCTTGCTGCAGGAAGTGTGTCATTGGAGGCGGGCCTTGAGGTTTTTTTAGCCTTGCCCTGCTGTTCCCTCTCTTGCTACTTCCTGAGAATGTGTTGATGTGACACTGGTTATCTGCTCCTGTTATGATTTTCCCATGATGATGGTCTGTACCCTCTGGAATGGTGCTTCCTTCTCTAAAGTGCCTCTGATTAGGTGTTTTGTCCTAGCAATGAGAAAGTAACTGATAACACCATATGATTGCTTCCCAGGACACACTCAATAGGGAAACATTTATCGAATTTCAACTTTGCTCGGGTTAATGGTTATTTCTAGGGCCAAAGACACATAGGGGGACATTGATCACGTGTATTTTGACATTTATTTATATGTAACTGAGAAAACGCTATTCTCTGTGTAATTATCAGTATTATTATAGACTTTGTGCTAGTAGCCATCAACTGGGCTACCCAGTCTGCTAATGCCTTTCCTTATAGTGGAGAAACCCAAGTTTAGCAGCCAGCCTCCAAGATAGCCAACACCCATGCCTGGTCCTTGTCGTTAAGCCGTTGGGCAGTCCCTTCCCACTTTGTTTCAGGGTTATTTTGTGTGTCCAATGTGGCCAGAGTGATGGTGTACCATGATGAGACTAGGTCATAAGAGAATGCTGTGGTTCCTACTTTGTTCTCTCCAGGACCTCCCCCCTCCCCCAAGCGCTGGGCGGGGGCCAAGCCGGGTGCCATGTTATGATCACACTTCAGCAGCTGGACGGAGAATGTCGCCAGGAGCTGAGGGGATGAAGAGAGGGGAGTTTAATGCCCAGCCTCTTTCTCCCAATCCACCGATCAAATTCACTTCATAGGGAGCTGATTGTCGTACACTCCAGTCTATGACAGCCAGCATGTTGTGTGTGTCTCTCTGTGTGTTTGCATGTGGGTGCACATGTGTGCACATGCATGTGGGGACCAGAGGACATTCCCCAGGTGCTGCCCACTGTTTTCGAGACAGTGTCTGTGTTAGGCCTGCAGCTCATCAGGTAGGCTGGGCTGGCTAGCCAGCGAGCCCCAGGGACCCGTTTCTCCCTGTTTCCCAGTGCTGGGATTACATGTGTGAGCTAGCATGCCTGGCTCTTTATGTGGGTTCCAGGGATGGAACTCAGGTACTCATGCCTGAAAGGCAACACCTGACTAAGCCATCTCCCCAGCCCAACAGTCCATATTTTCTTTTTGTCTTGGTTTTTCGAGGTAGGGTCTCACTCTAGCCCAGGCTGACCTGGAATTCACTATGGAGTCTCAGGGTGGCCTCAAACTCACAGCGATCCTCCTACCTCTGCCTCCCGAGTGCTGGGATTAAAGGCGTGCGCCACCACGCCTGGCCCAACAGTTCATATTTTCTTCATGTCCAGGAGATAAAGCGCTGCCTTCGAAAGGAGGGAGACAGCTGAGGTGACATGAGAAGGGGCGCAGGTGGGTTTGTCATTGCTGGTACTCAGGTTCTGGACTGTGAATCACTTACCTGCTGTGGGCTTTACTTATTCCTGTCAGATTAGGAAAATGGTAGACATGGCCTCCAGTCCTAGTTTTCCACCTACTGTCTGGCTTTGGGAGGTGAATTCTTCCCATTGGTCTGATGCACAGAATGAGGAAACTGAATTAGAGGACCATGAAGGTTCTCCCAAATGTCAGCGTCGTTGGCGTGTCCCTGTTGGCCTGCTTTCAAGAAGCAGCTGGCTGGAATGAAAAGGACCATGCATTTTTAGGCAGAAAGTCTTGCCTTCAAGCTTGGTTCTGCTAGATACTAGACATGTGACTATAGGGTAAGTCATTCAATTTCTTTGGGCTTTAACTCCATCCTCTATAAAATGGAAAACTAATACCAGTTCCACAGAGCACTATGAGGGCAAATGTACAGACACAATTCCATATGTAGGCACGCAGTGGGCACTTGAATATTGGTTCAGCATTTTATAGCACTTTGAAGGTAATTGCTGATAATGGAAAGGGATTTATATATTAAAAATCTGGATTCAACTATAAGTAACTATTTTGCCCATAGACACAATGAAATCTAGGAGTGGAAAACATATTCTAAAGCCGGATATGTAAAAAGCAAAAAAAAAAAAAAAAGGATTTTAATTTAATTAATAGTAAGCATAAAACCAGAATATGCCACACAAAGGTTCTGCCTGGTCTGAAATAATATGAGATTGCAAATATTGCATTTCCTCACTGCTGTTGGGTTTTAGGGATTGGATTTCCAGCATTTAAAAATATTTTATTTATTTATTATTTATTTATGAGACAGAAAGAGAGAGAGAGGCAGAGAGAATGGGCATGCCAGGGCCTCTAGCCACTGTAAATGAATTCCAGACACATATGCCACCTTGTGCATCTGGCTTTTGTGGGTATTGCGTCCTTAGGCTTCATAGGCAAGCACCTTAACTGTGAAGCCATCTCTCTAGACCTCCAGAACTTTTTAAAATATTTTGTCTTTATTTATTTATTTGAAAGAAAGAAAAAGAGGGACACACAGAGAAAGAGAGAGAGAGAGAGAGAGAGAGCTTGAGAGAGAAGGAATGTGTGCTCACCAGCACCTCCAGCAAACAAACTTTAGATACATGAGCTACCTTGTGCATCTGGCTTATGTGGGTCCTGGGGAATCAAACCTGGGTCCTTTGGTTTTGCAGGCAAGTGCCTTAACTGATAAGCCATCTCTCCAGCTCCCTCCAGAATTTTTTGATCACCTTTCACCCCTACACTCCTGTTAGGAGAAGTTAGTTCTCACAAGTCAAGGCTAAGAAGATGCATTGGTGGTCAGTTCAGCATGAATCTGAGGGCCTAACAACCATGAGGGCTGGAGAGATGTATTTCCTTTCAAGAAGACCAATATCCCACCTCAACAGTCGGGTGGTAGAAGGAGTGAATTTTGACTTCCTCTGCTTTTCATTTTACTCAATCCCTCCACAAACTGGATTATGGCCACACACAACGAGTGGGGACAATCTGCTTCACTCAGTCCCTAGATTCATGTTAATATCATCCAGAAACACCTTTGCACACATGCACCTGTGCATGCACACACACGTGCACAAAGCAATGACGTTTCCTAATGATCTGGTCATCTGATCGTCCAGTCAAGTTGACACCATGTGGCGACACAGGGAGAAGGAGTTGCTCCAAGTCTGGGTGAGACACCACAGAAGAAATCAAGTGCTGACACCAGGAGCTCATAAACCCCGACTCCAGACCTGTGAGCACCTGTTGTTTAGCCCCCCCCCCCCCATACAAGCTATGGTACTTGTAATAGTTACCTTTTCATTACTGAGACAAAGCATCCAATGAAAAGCAGTTGAATGGAGGAAAGCTTTATTTCAGCTCACAGTTCCAGGTTGCAGTCCATCATGATGGAGAAGGCAGACAACAGGAGCTTGAGGCAGGGGTCACCTTCAGCACAGCGAGGAGGCGAGAGCGGTGACAGCTGCTGCTCAGCCAGCTCTCTCCTTTTCATAGAGTCTAGGACCCCAGGCCCCGGAATGGGGGCTGCCCACAGTGAAGGTGGGTCTCTTCCTACCTCAATTTTAACTAATTAAGATTATCCCTCACAGATATGCTCAGAGGCTAACCTATAAATTCTAGGTCCTGTCAAGTTGACAATTAATGCACACCATCAGAGTTTGCAACTAAACCAGTATGGAACCCCATTTCTGTAAGTGAGAGGCCTGCAAAGCCCTTGACAGTCTGAGGCAAGGCAAGCGACCTTAGCGTCACCAATAGGAGTCAACAAGGATGAGCTTTGGCTCAGACATGAGCCACAGCGGGGTGGGGGGGCACAGACTCAGTGAAGATCACACTTGTCTGGGGAGGGTGACAGTGAAGGCAACAGGCTGCTGGATGGGCATTGGCTGCCAGTCACACTTGCAGAGGAGAAGTGGCTGTCCTTTGCCCTGGCGGCAGATGCTGCTGCAGAAGAGCTTGTGTGTCAGAGGCTGTGCTGGATGCCCTTTGTAATGCTGGATGCCATGCGTGCCCTCCGGCTGAGTGGCTGCCCTGTGCACTGTGTTCCCACTCATGATTTGAAAGGGTTCTGTGTTAGATATTTTCACTGTGACCAAGTACCTGACATGAAGCAGCTTAAGGGAAGAAAGGCTTCCTTTAGCTCACGGTCCTAGAGGATATGTCATCGCAGTGGGGAAGGCATGGTGGCATGCGCACAAGGCAGAGCTGGTCACATCACATCCAGAGTCAGGAAGCAGAGAGAGGGTGAACGGGAAATGAGGCTGGGCTGTAAAACCCTAAGACCTGCCACCCTAGTAACCCACTTCCTCCCATGGAGCTCCATCTCCCAAAGGTTCCACAGCCTTCACAAAAAGCACCATGAGCTGGGAGTCAAGGATTCCAATACAGGAGCCTGGGGGGGGGGGTGTCATTTCACACTCAAATCACAGTAGTTGCAAACGCGGTGTGTGTGGGTGTGTAATTATGCATCAGCATGGGAAGTTGAAGGAGACATAAGAAATTTTTTTTTTTTTTTTTCGAGGTAGGATCTCACTCTAGCTCAGGCTGACCTGGAATTCACTCTGTAGTCTCAGGGTGGCCTCGAACTCTCGGCGATCCTCCTACCTCTGCCTCCCGAGTGCTGGGATTAAAGGCGTGCGCCACCACGCCCGGCTTCATAAGAAATTTTTGACATTGGTGATTTCTAGGAAGGCTAGTATGGAAAAACTCACTCTAATGAGCTATCTGAGGGCTTGGTACATGGCTCAGGGGTTAAAGGTACTTGCTTGAAAAGACTGATGGGTGGGGTTTGAGTTTAGAACACCCAGGTAAAGCCAGATGCACAAAGTGGCACATGTGTCTGAAGTTCATTTGTAGTGGCAGGAGGCCCTGACATGCCCATGGTTTTTCTCTCTCTCTCAAATAAATGAAAAATATGTAAAAGAACTATTTCAGTGTCTCATTTTGAGAAATGTCTATTCAGATCACTTTCCCATTTATAGTAGATTATTCATTTCTTTGCTTTTGAATTTTTTGGATTCGTTCTATGTTCTGGATATGAGTCTCTTCCTGACCCAGATTCTGTAGCATGTGTCAGAGCCACAGTCCAATGGTGCCAAGCTGGCATCTATGACTCCGGGGAAGCCTTTTCTAGGGGACGTGTGGGCAATGGCAGATGTGTGAATAATGGAGTCTGAAGCTAGGCATCTAGACTTTCCCAGAGAGGGGATCAATCAGGAAAAGGACTGGCCAGTCCCACCACACCCCAGAGCAGCAATGGAGTGGGAGAGGGAGAGCAAGCCCCTTGGATGTGCTGGGTCTGAAATCAGTTGCTTGCACACAAGGACCATTAGGCCAGGAGTCAGGAACCTTTGGGTTGCATTTGTCAGAAAAACCCAGAGAAAGAGCGCATGCATGAGCAAGCGAGTAAGAGATATTGAAATTTTCAGAGGCTCCCTCAAAGCGGCACCTTGCTTCTGTCTACTCTATTTGCTTACATCTTTCTGTTCGTCTCCATCTTCTATGTTACTTTCCTTTCAATTTTAGTGCAAAGAACTCTTTTTTTTCTGATTACTTTGAACAATTTCTCAGAGTTAAATTTCACTGGCCTGGAAGGTGTCATGTGTTCCCCCCTAAATCTGCCTTGGTGGTCAAAGGATAGATGCTTGGCAGGCAGGGATAGATGCTGGCTGACTAGGAGAGTGCTTTCTCAAAGAGCAAGTGAGATTTCTTTACCAAAAAAAAGGGGATGCTTGTACCAGTGAAGCCAGCTCACACTCACTGCAATATGGTCCTGGTCATCTCATGATGCCTTGGAGCCCAGTTTCTTCACGGGTAAAGTTCTTACTTGGTGCAGCACCATGGCGGTTGGCAAGAACAAGCGGCTTGCAGACAGCGGCAAGAAGAGAGCCAAGAAGAAAGTGGTTGATCCATTTCCTAAGACAGATTGGTATGATGTGAAGGCACCGGCTATGTTTAATATTCAAAATATTGGAAAGACGCTAGTCACCAGGATTCAAGGAACCAAAACTGCCTCTGATGGCCTCCAGGGGCGTGTCTTTGAAGTGAGCCTTGCTGACCTGCAGAATGACGAAGCTGCCCTCAGGAACTTCAAGCTCATCACTGAAGTTGTTCAGGGCAAAAACTGTCTGACTAACTTCCATGGCATGGATCTCACCCGGGACAAAATGTGTTCCATGGTCAAAAAGTGGCAGACCATGATTGAAGCTCATGTTGATGTCAAGACAACTGACGGCTATTCACTTCGTCTGTTCTGTGTTGGTTTTACTAAAAGTGCAACAACCAGATCTGCAAGAGATCCTATGCGCAGCACCAACAGGTCCGCCAGATCCTGAAGAAGATGATGGAAATCATGACCCGAGAGGTGCAGACAAATGACTTGAAAGAAGTGGTTAATAAATTGATTCCAGACAGCATTGGGAAAGACGTAGAAAAGGCTTGCCATTCTATTTACCCTCTTCATGATGTCTTAGTTAGAAAAGTAACAATGCTGAAGAAGCCCAAATTTGAATTGGGAAAACTCATGGAGCTTCATGGCGAAGGCAGTAGTTCTGGAAAGGCTACTGGTGACGAGACCGGCGCTAAAGCCGAGCGAGCTGATGGATACGAGCCGCCGGTGCAAGAGTCTGTTTAAAATTCTGGTTTTAATAGTGACAAGTAAAAGGTCCTATTTGTGAAAAAAAAAAAATTCTTACTTGGTGGAGCTGCCGTGAAAACTGTAGATGATAAATGCACAGCACCTGTCAGATAGCGGGCCTTCAGTAATTAGCAGTAATTCTTATTGTTAGATGCAGAGAGCCGGCCATTGGGAGGGAGAACTTTATCCAACTAGAAGATGTATGTGTGTGTGTGTACATGTACGAGCCTGTTTGTGTGTGAATGTGTGCATTTCTGTTGGCCATCATGGAAGGGCAGGTTGAGTGTCCTCAGTGTCTGTCTCCATCACCCTTGTGTTGATATCAGATTCACTAAGAAAGCAGCACTCTTGCTTATTTCCCTAATTCCTATGTGGTTTCAGCTGGGGCTGGGGTGGAGTGCGCAGGGTCATTTATCTTTTGAGGTCCAGCTCCTGTCTGAAAAAGAGATTTTTTTCATTTTTGATTTCTCTTCATTCTTGTCCTTTCCTCTCTCAGTATCTGGCTTTCTAATATACATATACATATACATATACATATACATATACATATACATATACATATACATATACATATACTCATGCACACTCACCCTCACACACATACATACACGTTATTAAAATGTACTGTTTTGTTTGTGATATAAATTGAATTTATTTATGAACTTTTTTCCATCTTGACTAAAAAATGATTTGAGATATACACTCAAATGCATGCTGCAGAATTATATAAACAACAGCACAGATCAGGGGGAAGGGAATAAACAAGGGAGGTCAAATTAGAAAAGGAAATGTATGCTGCCATGTCCTACAGGATTGGAGAGGAGGGCTCTGTTTACTGAAAATAAAGCTTCCTGTTCCCTATTAATTTAAAAACCAAGTCACTTGAACATTTTCTGTTTTCTCCAAAACAAGCCAAGCAATGAAATTAGTTCTATGACTGTGCCTGTGTGGCCCTTGATCTTGTCCATGGGGCAGTTAATCTTATAATAAAATGCTTCCACCCAGGTTTATTAGGACCAGAGTGGGTGTTAAAGATAAATGAGGGTGACAGGCCACCAGGTAGGCAGGAGAAGAGAGTCAGCAGATCTCTACTCTGAGGTCCATAGACTGAAGACAGGAAGAGATTAGTACAACGGAGAAATGTGAATGAAGATGGAATAGAAAACGTGCCTGATCAAAACCCAGCTTCTCATAGAATCAGACACATGGGCCTCTGTGCGGGGCCCATCTGCAGCCTCCAGGTTGGCTATATTCTGGCCTACACTTTTTGGGGCTGTTATTGTTGCTAGGAGAGGTGGTTCTATGCTGGGCAGTTAGTGGAATGTGGCGGCCAGCTGTATAAATCACGTCCCTGATGCCATCTATGTGCATGGCAGCCTGTCCTTTCTCTGTTGAAGGGGCACCAGCAATACTGGCACAGCAGAAAGCAGAGGGCACATGAAGGGAAAGATGGGGAATTCTGCCTGCTTCATGCACTGAGTAGAAAGGGTCCTGGGGACTGGGGCGATGGCTCGGCAGGTGGGCGTTCTTGCTGCACACACATGAAGACCTGAGCTCGATCCTTAGCATCCACATAAGAAGCCGGACATGGGTGTGTATGCCTGTAACCCCAGTGCAGAGGGGAGTGGGGAGAGAAGGATCTCTAGGGAAATGGAAACTCCAGGCTCAGTGAGAGACTCTGTCGTGGAGAAGTAAGGTGGAAGAGCAATAAAAGATGATGCACAAGGTCATCCTCTGGCTCCTGCATAGGTGTGTGTGGGGCGCACACACATGCATGCACCACACACATGCCACACACACACAAAAAAAAAAAAAAAAAGAAGAAGAAGAAAAGGAAGGTTTGAGTATTGCAGAGCCATGAAACTGCAAGATGGCAAGAGAGCCTGGCTTGGTTCTAACGCGGCCCATGCTCAGGAGAACACGGGGAGAGGTGGCCTTTGATGTTCTCTGATGCAATCAGAGGGCACTGAAAGATGGTCAGCCTCATCTCCAAACCTCCAACCCCCAGAGTTCTGGCTGAATCTGGGGGTGCTTCTGTGGGCTCTGCCCTCCTCCTCAGTAAGCAGGGACTCTAATCCTTTCCTTATATCCTTCCTGGAACTGTTGTGGGGATTCCCTCATTCGGAAAGAATTCACAGAGCTCCTCCGACCACACAGTCAGCACTGGGTGGGTCACTTTGGGGAATAGGGAGCAAGGTTAATTCTCAGCCTTTATCCTTAAAGAACTAACAGATGTGAAGGGAGTTAAAAGAGCTGTTAGGGGTGTTTGTAGATGAGTTATGCAGGCTGAGGTAGGTAACCAGCTCAACTGGGCCTGGGGCTCAGTTCCGCTCTGCTTTTCTCTGACGAGGGCTGGGCGCCCCTTCCTGAGCCTCACCTACAAAGCCAGCGGCTACGAGTAGTTGCTCCAGGGGGTCTCGTGTAGATCTGACCAGCACGAATCTCCTGACCATTCAAACCCTTTGCTTTTGAGACCCAGAGCGACAACTGTAGCGAATGCCCCCAGGGCACTGGCTTTTCATGTATGGCAAATCTGGCTCACGTCTTCATACCCCAAATCTTTGGGTTCTCAAAGGGCAACGCCTCGAAAAATTCAAGCTGCACAATATCATAGCTCTGACCATGACTTTAGCGCGGGAGGGGCTGGGTCTGGGCTGATGAGTGAGGGCACACTGGTGTCACTTTCAGAGCGATGGGGGACTGGTTAGCGTCCTCAGCAGTACCACGGGGAGGATCTCCCAGTTTACACCTCTGCTTTTGGTGTAAGTCTGCTCTTGGTATTTTCCTCTGCTAAGGGTCTGATCATGGCAGCTGGAGACTTGCAGAGGCTTTGCATAGCCCAATGTTTTCAGGGTCCCTTTCCTGCCCCCCCCCCCCCCCGCACGCTGCGAGACTCCTGGGGGCAGCAGGTAGGACGAGCATTCTCGGTGCATCCTGCTGCTTCTGTGCACTTTGTACAAAGAGGAAGTTGACAGTGGAGGCCATTGCCCACACTGCCACTAACCCACGGGACAGAGCGAAAGTCCTGACCTCACCACGCGCAGCTCTGCCGACGGACTGGTCAAGACAGAATCTTCCCAGGTCCGGTCACTTTAAGACAGTGTAAAACCAAACATGTGCCCACTGGTCTGGCCACATCCCCTATAAAACAGCTGGCGTCTCTACTTTTTGTGGGAGAACAGCAGAAGGGGGTTATACTAATGAGTTTCCTTCCAGGAATGTGATTAAGGGAAGGTCGAGCAGGGTTGGAAAGAAAAGCCCCCCCCCGCCCCCCAGACCAGACTGTCACAGAGGAGCGCCTTTTGGTGCTGAATGGCTGCCCAGAGGTACCGTGAGCGTCCTGGCTGTCCCTGAGTTCTAGCAGGGCCTGGACTGTGGCCCTGGAAAGGAAGAGAATTCATGACCTTGGACAGAGGTTATAGGACAGGACCCGGAGGTTCGCTGTGACTCTCAGATGGCCTTGCAAAGCTGAAAGACAGGGGAGGACACATTTTCCTCCAAGTCAGTGTTCTCATTACTAACTGGCTGGACACTGAGATTTTAACTCTTTTTTTTTGGTTTTTCAAGGTAGGGTTTCACTCTACAGGCTGGCCTCGAACTCACAGTGATCCTCCTACCTCTGCCTCCCGAGTGCTGGGATTAAAGGTGTGCTCCACCACAGCCCAGCTGATTTTAACTCTTTTTAAGTGCCTATAGTCTCTCTCTCTGTGTATGAGTGTGTATATGCCATGGCACACTTGTGAAGGCCTGTGGACCTTGGAGTCCTGGTCCTTTTCTTCCATTTTGCTTGAGACAAGGTCTTCCTTATTGCTTTCTTCTTCCCGCTCTGTGGGCAGCAGTCTAGCTGCCCCAAGCATCTAGCTTCTTCTTGTTCTGCCTCTCATTGCTGTAGGCATGTTGGGATCACAGCAGCCTGCACCACTTTGTGCCTGGCTTTACGTGGGTACTGGGGACTCAAACTTGGACTAGCAGGTTTACAAGCCACCTCCTGTTTCCCTCTTTTCTATTTTTGACATTTTTACATTTATTTATTGTTTTTGAGGTAGCCAAGGCTGACCTAGAATTGCCTATGTAGTCTCAGGAAGGATTTGAATTCATGGTGATCCTATCTCTGCCTCCCAAGTGCTAGGATTAAAGACATGTACCACATGCCTGGCCCTCATTTATTTATTTGAGTATGGGTACGTGCATGCCATCTTCAGCATGTGGAGGTCAGAGGCCAGTCTTGAGGCATCTGTGCCCTTCTCCACTTTCCTCGAGACAGGGCCTCTTGCTGCTCTAAAAGAATATCAGACTAGCTGGCCCATAAGCTCCGCCTCCCATTGTTATAGGTGCGTTGGGATGTCCAGCTCTATGTGGACAGGAACTGGTATTGACATACTTTGCAAGCAAGCATCTTAACCACTGAGCAATTTCCCCATGCTTTTGACACTTGGGGACAAAGTGCACATAGCATAAGATTTGCCGTTTTCAAGTGGCATGAGGAATACCCACAGGCTTGCATCCATCCCCATCATCCGGGTCCAGAACTTGTTCATCTTTTTGAACTGAGTCTGCATGCATTAAGTCTTAATTTCGCTCTCCCAGTCCCTGGTAACTACCATTTTGCTATCTGTTTCTATGAGTTTTACTACTCTCGACATGTCATGTATGTGGAGTGACATAATATCTCTCTTGTGCCTGGCTTATTTCACTTAGCGTAACGTCTTCAAGGTCCATCCATGCTGCAGCACGTGTCACAGTATTACTTCATGTGTACGCACCACAGTTTGCCTTTCCTTTCACCTTTTGATGGGCATGTGGCTATTGTGATAATGCCAGTGTGAGCATGGGTGTGCAAAGACCTGCTTGATTCCTCACTGTCAGTTTTGCTGCTATGAACCTAGAATTGGAATGGCATTTTTAGAAGCACCATAGACTGTTTTGCACACCAGCTGCACCGTTTTATGTTTGCCCAGCAATGCACAACATTTCAGTGTCTGTGCTCTGAATGAGCCCTTCTTAGTCCCCTGGCACTCACCGGATGCCTGGCAAGAGATGAGCTGTTGTGCTTGCCTCATCTGGACCATCCAAAGAAGAGAAAAGGTCAGCTCAGTCTTGTCTCCAGCGATGGGGAGCTGGGATGTAACAGCCTTGCAGTCACTGGTAGTTGGGGCACATTAAACATTTAACAGGGAGGGTCCAGTCACCATTCAAGTGTGGAAGAGCAGGGCCTTTGTTGCTGCTCTAAACAGTGGGGTTGAAGAAGCATCCTTGGGTCTCGAAGGCAAGGTTTGCTCATTTCACATGCAGGCACCAGTGTTTGTGTTTCTAATCAGTACTGACAGAACCAAAGGCATCTATCTGCAAGGACCCAGTATTTGTGGAGCATTGGAGATGAGCCAGGAATTGTATAGAAGCTTTACATTAATTTCTTCATTACTTGTCTTTAACATCTGGAAGGTGTATGCCCTGAAAAAAAAATCACTAAATTAAAAAAATACTAAGAGCTGGGCGTGGTGGCACGCGCCTTTAATCCCAGCACTCGGGAGGCAGAGGTAGGAGGATCACCATGAGTTCAAGGCCACCCTGAGATTACATAGTGAATTCCAGGTCAGCCTGTGCTAGAGTGAGACCCTACCTCGAAAAACAACAACAACAAAATACTAAGGCTGGGGAGATAGCTCAGTGGTTAAAGACACTTACTTGCAAAGCATGCTGGCCCAGATTCCACTCCCCAGTGTCCATGTAAAGCCAGGTGTACAGGGTGGTACATGCATCTGGAGTTCATTTGCAGTAGCAAGAGGTCCTGGTCACCCATTCTCTCTCCTTTTTCTTCTCCCTCTCTCTCTGCTTGCAAATAAATAAAAATGTTTGAAATAACATAGCAGCTGCTATGATTTGAATGTGTCCCAACAAATTGAAATGTTGGAAACTTAATCCCCTACACAAAAGTGTTGGGAAGTGGAGACTAATGGTCATAATAGGCCTGTCCTCATAGGTTGGTAAAGTTTGTTCTCACAGGAGTGGTTATTAGAAGAGAGTTCAACCTCATTCTTCCTTGATTTAATACTTCTGTATGAGTCAGAGTTCTCTAGAGACATGGGACCAGTGGAATGAATATGTATTATAAAGGGGACTTAATAGAGTAGCTTACTGGGCAGCCCAACACTAGCTCTCTACAGGCTGGAGTGCTGGAGAACCCGATAGCTACTCAATCCATGAGGCTGGATGCCTCAGAAGTCCTAATCTGAGGCTGAAGGCCTACAGGATCCCTGGAGAGATGCTGTTTTCAGTCTGTGCTGGAAGGCTGAGGAAGCTGGGTTCCAATGTCTTTGAAGGATGGCGATGACAGGGTAGATGCACGCACCAGTGAGTAGCACGGGCAGCCAGGAAAAAGGCACGGGGTTTCCTCATTGCTTCCTTATATATAGTCCACCACTGGAAGGGCCATCTACTCTGGGGGAAGGCCTTCCTTCTCTGTCATTCCTTCCAGGAAACACCCTCACTGGTCCATCTAAAAGATGTGTCTCTTACTTGATTCCTACTCGGATCAAGTCGACAGTAGAATTTAACTGGCACACCTTCTCACACAGGAGAATGCAGTGGGAGGTCCCTCGACTGATGATCCCATCTTGACATTAGATTTCCCAGCCTCAAGAGCCATGAGATACAAATTTTTACTGTTCAAAAGTGACTCGGTTTTTGGTATTCTGTCATAGCAAAACACAATAGACCAAGACACTAGCCTGACCTCTCTCCTGTAAAATGCAATCGAACACGACCATAAATTGCAATGAGCCCTTCCATGTGAGCTTCTGAGAGTGTGACATTAGGTCAGGGACAACTGACTTCCTGAAGACTTGGAGGCTAAGCCCTGGGCTCTGGCCCCAGGGTTTGTGCCTTTTACTTTCCTGCTTACCAAATCAGTACCGGCTACATTGCTTCTGCAGTGACGCAAGGTCACGTCCATCAGTTGGTTCCAAGCTGAACCTTCTGCCTAGCTGTCAACTTAGACAAAGCTGTCAAGAGTGAGTTTCTTCTCTGAGTCTTAAAGGGACGTGGGGCTTCTTTTCCAGGCCTTGGAGATACAGGGTTGCTCTGATTTCTGGATCGCTATGCCCGGCTCTGGCACATGTGACTTAGCTGATGTGCTTCATGTGCTCTCTTCGTTCCCGGCTTTGATCATCATCATATCGTCTCTTTGACGGGGTCTCCTGGGGATGCCTGACTTCTTAATCATTTCACCCACATCTTGGCTCCTGGGATCAGAAGTATCCTGGCTTCCCGGACCTTCAACCTTGGGGTCACCTCTGAGTGCTTCCTTCCTCGTCAGCCCCTCTCAGAATGGGCAAATCTGCCTCTGCAACCTGACCTTGAGCCAGTGGCACAGCCAAGCTTCCTGCCGAGTCCAGGCTCTGACAGCCCCTCATGCTGGCTTCCACGCAGCCGTCCTCCGAGAGGGCGCTTTCACCTGCAGCCTCACCCTTCTCCGGACATTGAGACCCAACAGCTAGGCTAATGTTCTTGGAATGCTATTTTTATTCTGTCACTTGTCCATTCAGAAGCCGGCAGGAGCTCCCATTTGCCTCCCACCTTTAATCTAAGCCCCTCAGCGTGTGTTTCAAGACCTTGGCAAACTCACATTGAACTACCCATACTCTGCGACTCCCTGGCTTCTCCTCTTAGCTCTGGCCTGACAGTACCAGCACGAGTTGTTAGCTTTGGGGCACGGCTCTGCGCTCGCCTCTCTGAGTCATGTCTATTTCTATCATGTCACGGCAAAGAGAAGGAACTTCGCTTTGGTTTCTCTATCACGTCTGTCACGTAATAAATGCTCAATGAATATTTGTCACATGAATGTTAAGGACTCTTATCTTTGAGTACCATTACTTGGGTTAATCAACACATATATAAAAGTCCAAACGTTTAGGGCACATAATGAAATAGTTTCTGTTTAAGAAGTGAATAGCTTAGTATAGACCTATAACTATGTACTACAGTCCTTTAGTAATATATATCTATTGTTAGATACATGTGAATTTAATGAGTTTGAGAGGATAACAGAAACTACCACTTTGATTACACACAATGAATGCTGAGTCTTAATAAACTTGGAACTGTAAAGAATATATGCATAGAATGACAAAAATCAAACTGTGACATGGAGCTTTGGGTGCTATCATCATGAAAACGTCTTATATCCTTTGAGTTTGGACAGCCTTGAAGACTTGCATGTGAGGCTCTGAGTGGCCTCAGAGAATGACTTAACTTCTTTCAGCCCTGCTTCCCTTCTGTGCAATGAAATCAAATCAGACCCTACCCGGTTACTAGCAGTTACCATTTACCAAGACCCTGCTGTGTGCCCAGCTAGGGCCAAGAACTTATAATCTGTTTACTCTCCCGTGGCAGGAAAAGCAGCCCAGTCCTGGGTGCACGGTGGGCACTTGTCAGGTGGACGCGTTGAGCAGCTTTGTTCGGGTTGTTGATGTAGTGTCTACTTGCTCCGTGTTCATTCACACTTTGCCTTGTAGCACTCAGGTTCCCCTTCGAGCAACACCCGTCCGCATGTCAGTCTTCCCTTCTTGTGGGACCCAGAGGTAGAACCCAGTCTTGGCCAATGAGGTCACTGAGTCTCCTGGGCAGCGACAATCGACTCAGTGGCAGAACCTGACCCAGCTCTGTAGATCTATAGCAACGTCTCCTGTCTCTCTTCAGGTTGTCAGGTTGGTTGGACATGAGCAGGTGGGCATCCTTCTATGGCATTCGGGGCACCTGTCTCAGGTGTAAGGCTGGCAGGAAGGAAATGGATTGTGTTTGAACACTTGGGTCCAGATGGACTGTTTTTCCTGAGGCATTTCAGCTGATGTGAGCTGCTCAGCCAATGTATTTCCCCTCCTTTATTTTGCTGAAGCTTGTTTTGGTTGGGTGTGTTTGCTCAGGGGTCTGGAAGGCAATACTTGAGTGCCCAGGGGAATGTGTGGCCAGGCAAAGAGGAGGGGGTGCGGTGCACACTGGTGGGGAGCATGGGCAGAATACACTGCATGGTGTATTCAGGATGAATGTAAAAGAGGGACCGGCCAGTCACAATAGAGGAGGGCGAGACACAGAGCACACAAGACATGGGTACTGCCCCTCGCCCGGATAATGGGGGTCAGTGCCAGCCTCTCCAGCACCCCCTCATGACCCAGTACCCCTTTCACTCCATGGAGCTGGACGGATGGCTGAGCAGTTGACGCTGATTTGCTTTTCCTGCTCTTTGAACATATCCTGTTCTTTCTGCATTTGAACATGAGCTCTGTCCTGGCAGGAAGCAGCTTCCGTCTTGATTGTGGACCACACTGTAGTGCTGTGGTGTCACTCTCAGGCTGCAGAGTGTGGGCTGATGGGTTTCTATCCTGGCCTAGCCACTGCCAGCCTGGACCCCATAGGCAAATCACTGCGTTCCCTATGTACCCCAGTTTCCCCATGTGTAAAATGGGAATGCTGTCTTCCTTAGGGGGCTGCTGGGAATTCTGCAGGAGCCAGTGCGCTCATAGTTAGGCTACGCAGTGATGGGCATCTCATCCTTGCTGCCACTTTCATGCGACGGTGCTCACTGGAGAGGATGGCATAAAGTGGGTACCTAGTAACTGACTTTCGGATGAGGCGATGCACGCTCAGTGGAGTTAGGAGTCTTGCCTAAGGCCGTAGGTGTTGGGGGAGAGAAGCATATTGCCACCATTACAGGGAGACCCTTAGCATTTACCATTACAGTCCGCTTGAGATGTTGATTATTTCTCTCCATTCCCTTACCTGCCCACTCATTTGGAGTTCCATCATTAGCGTCACTCTCTGGTGGCTCCTGACCCTGACTGGCCTATCAGTGACACTTCCAACACCGAGTCTCCTCGTACTTGGACTTCCTTCCCTGTAGATGCTAGAAGCATCTGTTTGTAGGATTCTAACACTCCTGGGCTCTCACAGCCATGGGGGCTCATAAGCGTAAGGTCCCTCCATTCCTACACTGAAAGACAATTTACCTAACAGATGGGGTCTTTTGAATATTTATGTCTGGGCACATCTGTTCCGGACTTGAAAGTTTTAATAAAGCTTTTCATTTTCTAAAGCGCTGGTGAAGCCTGTAGGTGGTGAGCTGACAGCCCCCTGGGGTCAGCTCCTCCACGGTGACTCTGGGGCATAGGGGCTCAGCTTGGGTCACCTCAATTGGCAGGCAGCCATACCCTCCAGACCCCCTCCCTCCTCTCTCTCTCTCTCTTTTTCTTTTCCTCTGCAGCAATGGAGAGAATGACCTAGAGGCCAGATGCAGGTGGGGCTGTAATGACATGGACCAGTTGAAGATGTTTATAGAGAGGAGAGGAGCAACAGTTGTTTGCAGAGCTGAAAACAATGTTTACCAGTACTCTGTTCTTCCCTGGGGAGAGTGGGTACCTTAGTGTGGGTGAAGGATGGGGTATTCTATCTTTATCTAGGTCTTTGCCCCCTCCCCCAGCACACTGGCAATCCTTGAGAGAGATTCTAGCTGTATATTAGTTAATGTGATAAAATACCTGATGAAAACAAGGATGGAGTTAATTTGGCTCGCAGTTTGAGAGTACAGTCCATCATGGTGGCAGAAGAGTAAGGGGACTGGTCACGTGGCTTCCACGGTCACAAAGCGGAGCCAGGCGAGTGCTAGTGCCCAGCTCTCTTTCTCCTTTTTTATTCAGTCTGGGACCCCAGCCCATGGAATGATTCCACCCGTATTCAGAGTGGGTTTCCTCACCTCAGTTAACCCAGCCTAGGAATCTCCTCAGAGACATGCCCAGGGATTTATCTTGTTGGTGATTTTTAGCACCTATCAAGTTGACAAGTAATATTAACCATCATGGGATGGTTGGGTAGGGAGAGAGCTGGGCGACGATGCTCTTTGAGGTGGGGTGTTAGAGGGACTTATCTGGAGGACATCCAACTGGAACATGCTGTGGATGTCATTTTTTGCCTTATGGGCTCGTGTTCTGGAGATTTGGTCACCAAAGTAATAGTATTGAGAAGTGGAGCTTTTAAGAGGTGGGACCTCAAGAAGGTAATTAGATCATGTGGGTGCCAACCTCACAAGGAATTAATGCTGGTCCCACAGTGTAAGGTAGTTCTTGAGAAAGCAAGTTGTTATAAAATGACTGGTCTACTCATTGCAGCTCTGTTCCAGCCCACAGGCTCTGATACAGGATGATACTAACAAGAGTGACAATAACGTGTTGTAAACACACATTGAGCCATTACATGTAACCAGAACTATGTTAACATTTTTATCTCTATCAGTTGTCCCCCAAACACCCATTTAGGAACTTTTCTTGTCTCCGTTTCCAAGAAGAAGAAACTGAGGCACGGGGAGTACAAGTGACTTACTCAAGGCCAGACAATTATCAAGTGCGATAGCCAGGATTTGAACCCAGCCCACCTGACCTCAGAATCTCAACTTCTAGTGCTGTCTTGCTTGCTAATGGGAAGTTATCAGCCGGGATTTCCCCAAATGTCTTTTTTCCCCCTTTTTTTTGGACTCTGCCATGCAATAATCAAATAACTACAAATGCCTCTTCCTCTGAAGCCAATTTCAAACACATACCAACTTCAGGAAGGCTCCGAGGAATCCTGTAATAAAGAAACTTTGTGTAACTCAATGTTTTCCAAATTTCCTTAACCACAAAATTTCCTTCTCCTTAATATCTATTCACAAATGTTTCATGGGTCTAATATATTGCAAGCTACTTTGGGAAACATTATTGAAAATGAATGTTGGCTTAGAGTGTCAGCTTTCCTAGGGATACTGGTCTTAACAAAGTTCAAAACTCTTAAGTCTCAGAGAAAGCAGGGCAGGAGTGGGTAGAAATCACATTGGTGGGATTTTAGCTATCACTAGATCGATTTTTCTTAAGGGGGAAACTTCTAGAAAGCACGGGATTACTACCTGTATGAAATATTTTATTTGAAAACTATTTCAAACTCACAGACCTCTGTAAAACATAGTCCAAAGAACTCTTGTCTACCTTCTTCCCTGAGACCTCACTCAAATATTATTGATGTCCCAATAACATCCTTTATCACAGCCGGTCGTTTGAGGGTCACACGTAGCGTCAGTTGTCATGTCCCTTTCGGTTCTTTCTACCGGAAATGATTCCTCGTCTTCCTTTGACTTTCATGACCTTGAAAATCTAGCTTTACACAGGTCAGTTATTTTGTAGAATACCTCTCAATTTGTACACAATACATAGCGATTAGATCATGTATACAGGGGCCTACCTAGCACCTTAGACATTTGTCATTCCCTTGTGTTGAAAACATTCAGTCTCCTGGGAGGATTTTGATATGTCTTCATTGAGCACTTCCTTGCTTCTTTTGGGGGCATTAGATGCTCCAGCTGCATCTACTTACCATTCTGAAGGGAAGCCACAGTTCCTTTCAGCGTAGAATGACATGTAGAAACAACGATTTGGAGGACAGATCAGTGGACAGAGATGGGAAGCTACAGTTCATAGGTGGCTGTGGCGGCTCATGTCTGTAACCCCAGCACCTTGGAGGTGGGAGCAGGACAACCAGGGGATGAAGGCCAGCTTCAGGTTCACAATGAGTTTGAGGCAAGGCTTGGCTTCGTGATATCCTGTTTCAAAAAAGAAAATAAAAGATTTGGAAATTGTACATTAATTTCATATACTACAGATACAATCTATTTCTAAGTATTGAAAGCCTTGAGTTCATGTCGATGCTTCCAGTTCTAATACAACACCATGGAATATGTTCTGGTCTTCTCACTTTCTTTTTAAAAACATTTATTCATTCATTATATCTATATCTATATCTATATCTATATCTATATCTATATCTATATCTATATCTATCTATATCTATCTATCTATCTATCTATCTATATCTATCTATCTATCTATCTATCTATCTATCTATCTATCTATGGAGAGAGAGAGAGAGAGAGAGAAAGGCAAAGAGAAAAAGAGAGAAACAGAGAGAGTAAGTATGGGCCTGACAGGATCTCCTGCCACTGCAAATCAACTTCAGGTCCATGCTCCACTTTGTGCATCTGGATTTACATGGAGATTGGGGACTTGAACCTAGGCTATCAGGCTTTGTAAGCAAGTGTCTATAACTGCTGAGCCATCTCTCCAGCCTGTGGTCTTCTCACCTCCTATATTTTTTTAAAAATATATTCATTTATTTAAGAGAAAGAGAGAGAGAGAAAGAGAGAGAGAGAAAAAAAGGGAGAGAGAGAATGAGTGCACCAGGGCCTCTAGCCACTGCAAACAAACTTCAGACGCTTGTACCACCCTGTGTATCTGGCCCATGTGGGTCCCGGGGAGTTGAACCTGGGTCCTTTGGCTTTGTAGGCAAGCGCCTGAACCACTAAGCCATCTGTCCAAGCATGGTGTATATTTTTTTCAAAAGATAGAGTGGAAGGAAAGAATAAGAGGCAGAACTGCTCCATGTCAGTATGGCTGTGGTTAAGAGGGAGTGAACTCCTGGCACCGGACAGGCTGGTTGTAGAATAATCATTCAGTGACTGGGAAGAATTTTCTTGCGTGGGAGAGGAGTTGAGTGGAAGTCCAGAGTTCTGTGTTGACTTGGTGAAAGTGGCTTAGCCAAAGCCAGAACTTGATGCCGAGGGGCAGTGAGCCCAAGTCCCCCCACTCCTGCCCCATAGGTGGCCGAGGAAGCAGAGGGCTCCAGGGGACTGTGGGTGAGCAGGGAGAGGGCTCCTGGAGGCATGCGCACACTCTCTGTGCAATCCCATGACGAATTTGCATCTCCAGATAAAACGTGGTACAGACTGAGACGGCGTTAGTTCCAGTGCCAACCATCCGGCGTCGGCTTCAAGGGAGAGACCAAAAATGTTCTCCTTGGAGCAGGTTCTGGCCGGGAGTTCTGTTATTGTTCCCAAATGAACCACACACGGGGAGCCGTTGTGATTGCCTGACGACAGAAGCCTGTCAGACTCAGCAGGCAGGACCCTAACTGGGTCTGCGTTCAGGAGCAAATTGGAACATCAGGGGCTTGTATGTTCCTGGCTCCACGTTTTCACAGCTCCTGCCCAACCAGTCCTCCCGGAACTTTATGGGAAAGAAGCTCGAGTTTTAACATCTTTTCAAATATTGAAATAAAACTTAAGCCTTAAAATGGTCTATAATGCCAGGAAGTGAGTTTTTAGCTGCTCGGGAACAGTGACAATTCAGTCAACATTGGTCAAGTGCCTTATTCATGCCAGTGACGGCGCCTGCTCTGAACCGGACAGCCAAGCAGGGGGACTGTGGTTCCCTGTTGCAGGTGAGATCGCTGAGGTTGAGAGCAGGCAGTAACAACCTTCAGTGCCCAGGCCTCTTCCCTTCCACTTCCCATGTTGCCTTGGTGCTGGGCATAGCTCACACACCTTTTCTAAGAGGCGGTAAATGACATCTTTCACGACTGCTTCAGTTTTAAAAATAGTTATTTATTTGTATGTGTGTGTGTGTGTGTGTGTGTATGGGTGTGCCAGGGTCTCTTGCCATTGCAAATGAATGCTTGCCTGGCCTTTACATGGGGTTTTATGTGGGTTCCAGTGATTTTATTTATTTTTAATTTTTAATGGACGTGTGTTTATGTGTGCATGCATGTGTGTGTTCATGTGTGTGGGTAATGTGCATGTGTGTGTGTGTGTGTGTGTGTGTGCATGTGAAGCCAGAAGACAGTTCCAACTAACGCCATGCACCTTCCTTCTCTCTTCTCCTCCTCTTTCCTTCTCCCTCCCTTCCTTCCTTCCTGGATCCTTCCCACTTTCTTTCTTTCCTTTTTTTCTCCCTCCCTTCCTTCTTTCCTTTTTTCCTTCCTTCCTCATTGCCTCCCTTCCTCCCTTCCTTTCTTTTTCTTTCACAGGGTTTTTCATTGACCTGGATTCACCAGTTAGGTTAGACTGTCTTGCCACTGAGCCCAGGGTCTACCTGTCTCTGCCTTCCCAGTGCTGGGATTACAATCATGTGCTACTACTATGCTTGACATTTTTACCTGGGTTTTGGGGATCTAACTCAGGTCCTTACGCTGGCAAGGCCAGAACTTTACCTACTAAGCCGTCTCCCCTGTTGTATTTTCTTCACAAAAGTGTTGTGAGTCAGAATCATTTTGAGCTTGAAGTCAAATCTTTTAAAAATATTTTATTTACGAGAGAGAGAGAGAGAAAATGGGGACACCAGGGCCTCAAGCCATTGCAAACGAACTCCAGACGCATGTACCACCTTGTGCATCTGGCTTACGTGGGTCCTGGGAAATCAAACTCAGGTTCTTAGGCTTTGCAGGCAAGCCTTAACTGCTGGGCCATCTCTCCAGCCCTGGAAGTCAAGTCTTAGTGTCACCCTGTATCTGGGCACTTCTTTACCATCACAAAAAGCCTGGTGGGTGACTGGCCAGCTATAGTAATGTGTGTACACGCTCTTAAGCACCGGTAGTTTTCAGTAGGAGGCATTTGTGTTTTGGGCGTGCCTTTCGTGTTCACCCATTCTAGTCACCACTGATCCCGGAGAACTAGTGGCACCCTCACAGGGCAGAAATGACGTAGCAGTGGCTGTTTATGGAGCAATTTGCTGTGTGCAAGGCCCCATGCCCACATTACCTTAGATCTTGGCAATAGCAGAGTGAGGAGGGAAAATTTGCAGAGGAGCAAACTCAAAGATTGTCATGTATTCCTTACAGAGCCCCAAGGCAGAAAGTGGCAGAGCCAGGTTTTAAACTCGGAATTATTCTACTTCTAAGGGGCAATGTCCACCCTGCTATAATGCCCCTTACAGAGCACACTGCCCATGAAGTCAGGTGGGCAAACATTGGGTGGCAATTACACAGGGGAGTAGTGGGCCTGGAAGACATAGATGATACGAGTTAAAAAATATTCTACCAGGGAAGTATTTCACATGTCTTTTCCAAAGGCCAGAGTTCAGATTTATGATACTGGAATATTCATGAGCCACTGTGGTTTGTGCTGCCACAGGACTCAGAAGAAAGGTTTCCTTTAATCAAAATTAACCCCTAGGTGAGGGCTCCCTGAGCTGAGGCTCAGACACAGCAGGTGTGATCAAAGCAACCCTTAAAATCTTAAAATGGCCTCTAATGATTTAGAACATGGCAGAGCCCATTTCCATCCACACATCCATCCACCTGCGCACCCACCCATCCACGTACCCGGACCCACCAACCCATCCACCTACCTGTACGCACCCACCCATCCACCTACCTGTGCCCACCCATCCATATACTTACCCACTCACCCGTCCACCTACCCACTAACCCATCCACTTACCCACCCATCTCATCCATTATCTGATAGTTTGCTTTCACACTATTGGTGACTAAAGAGATGTGCCAAAACCAAACCAAGCTACCAAACTAAGCCAAATCAACCCCTTGTCCTGTAGCTGCAATCATGAATCTTCCCCAAAGGCCATGTATGGAATCATGTATGCTTGACCCTTGGCCTGTGGCATTACTGGAAAATGGCAGACACTTCGGACTCACCACTACCACAGGTCTAAAGTCACAGTGCCCAGAAACCATGGAGCTGAACCTCTGTGAGCCAAAATAAACCTTTCCTCTTAGTGTGTTGATTATCTCATACTATTTTGTCATAGCAATGAAAAGCTGCCCAACACACCTTGTAAGTGGCTTTAGCCCGAGTCAGGGAGAGATAGAACACGTAGTGGGGGAATGGCTCAGAGGGTAAGAACATTTGCCCTGCAAGCATGAGGGCCTGTGAAGGCCTGATTTGCCTGGAGTCTCATTCCGCAGCACCTCTGTGAAAAACTGGGCATGGCCACACCTGCTTGTAACGCCACTCATAGGAGGAAATCACTAGGACTCACTGGTCAGCCGAAAACGACAGCTCCGGGTTCTGGGAGAGACTCTGATCTCAAGAAAACCGACAGAGCTAAGAGGCTGTCACTCAATGTTCTCCACAGATCTGGATGCGTGTGCATGGCGTGTGCACATCTGTACACACACGTGCATGCACTGTACACACGCACACAGCACCACACATGTTGCACACACACACACACACACAAGATAGAGTAGATAATAGGAATAGATGGGCCACAGGGTGAAGACCTGCCTAATTATCAAGATCAGTGGTCCAGCTTGTGGTGTTTTGTAGGGATGTAGACAAGAGAGGCCTTTGGGACATGGGTCTGGCCAGTCTGGCCATTGTGATTGCAGCTGTGGGCTACGGTGGCACTTCCCAGGAAGGCAGTTAGTTTACGCCTGAGCCGAACCATTGGATGCACGATTCCATCACCACTGACATGCGGTTTTGTGTCTCATCAGCTCTCTGCTTGGAGAAGAGGTGTCACGTTTAATCTTGAACCTAGGGTGATGTCCTCATGGGATTAAAAGACGCTGAAAGCAGCAGGGATTCATTTGAGGGAGGGTGGTGACTCTCATTTCCCAGTTTCACTGTCTTTAAGAGTTTGCTTTTCCAAATCCAGAAAACTCCTCTGGCTTTTATGACCCAAAGGGCTGCAAGGTTGACAGTAGGGGACCAAGACTCTGGGGGGCCCTGAATAGGAGGTGCAGACCTTTGTGACCTAATTAGGCAGCCTTTATGAGCGGAGCAGGGAGAAGTCATTAGAGCCACTGGCTAACAAAGGGAAACTTCCTGCTTTTGCCCCTCTATTCCCGAGCTGCTTCTCCACGGTGCTGCATTTCTTTGATCTCAGAAGGCTCCCGATGTTTTGCTCACATCCTGTCACGATACTTAACGATGCCTCACACGTGCACCAGGAGCATGGCCCAGCTCAGCATCGTTGGGGAAAGGTCCCGTAACATGACAAGTTTTTGATGTGGTTCCTTGTGCGGCAAGGTTAGCGAGGCAGCTATGCAGGCGCCAGTGAGAAGCCTGATGTCGCTTGGCAGTGAAATCAGTTGAAAAGAATGATGGAGAGACCAAGCCACTGCCAAGTTCCCTGGCAGAGACGTTGTTTATTATGGGACGCTCGGCATCAGCTGGTGCATTGCTCAGGAGAAGAAAGGGAGAATTTGGTCTTGGATGGTCTTTCAAGAGACTGGAGAATATTTCTTAGGAGCGGGTTGTCTTCAGTCTGTGTTTGCCTATGAACACACCCGTGAACAGCTGCTGAAAGATAGACCAATAGATTTTTAGAGATCATCTTGCCCAGAGCAGATATATAAGTCCCCCCAAATTCCTGGTAGGCAGTTTCCCCCATCTGCCTAAACCCTCTGCATATGAGGAGCTCACCACTGTGAGGGTGTAGCTATAGCGGTGTCCTGATGGTTTGAAAACTCTTTCTGCACCAGCTGCCTCTTGAAGCTTCTAAGGCTTTTAAAAAATTTATTCATTTACTTATTTACTAGAGAGAGAGAAAATGAATGGGTACTCCAGTGCCCGCCCGCCCCCCCCCGCAAACAAACTCTAGACACACGCGCCACCTTGTGTATCTGGCTAAAGTGGGTACTGGGGAATTGAACCTGGGTCCTTAGGCTTCACAGTCAAATGCCTTGACCACTAAGCCATCTCTCCAGCCCTTTTTGTGTCCGCTAACATAGGTCATGGTTTGCTCTAGGCAAGCTCCACAACCACCCTCTCTTTGGTCAGAGTTCTTCAAAAACTCAAAGGCACTTGCCAGTTAGTTGTCCCCTGCGTGTTCTTACTGCCAGGTTCAGCATCTCATTTCTGCTACTGTCTTTGCTGTGCCCTGGTTTCTACACCCTTGTGTCTGGCGGACCTTCTTGGAAGAAGCTGAGAGGACGGTGTTGTCACCCTTTTCCTTTGAACACTGGTTAGATCAGCCTTGGCTACTTGGGTTGTCGCTAAGCCCAGGTCTCTGAAATGGGTCAGTAATCTCAACAGACGAAGGCAGTAATTTGTCTCTACGATGCAATTTCAGAATGAGGCCAAGTGTGTGCTCCAAGTGTGGGCCTGTGAGACCATTGTCTTTCCCTCCCTGGCCATTTGAATTCAAAGCATGTCTCCAGCACAAGGGGGATGGAGATCAGCACAGAGAAAAATCAACTCCTACCAAATCAGAGAGCCAGAGCCTCAGAGGCCCCCAACACCTCATCACTGAAGCAGACCAAAAATGAACCCAACATGGCTCAGGGAAATTTTGCGGAAGAGGGGGCGGAAAGAATGTCAGAGTCACATGTTGGGTCATGATATGCAGAGACATTTAGCTTACCCATAACTGTGGGCTAACTCCACAATGCATGACCCGTATACCTCAACAAGGAGGGGCCAAGGGGAGGGGGTAGGTCACGGATGAGCCTAATAATGGTACCAAACTGACTGTATTTGCTGAATACAGAACTGACTAAAAAAAAAAAAAAAAAAAAAAACATGTCTCGGATCAGCGGCCCTGCCTTTGGGGTTTTCATCTGGAGAGCACTGACTGTCCTGCAGTGGATGGAAGCAAAGTGTTCCTAGCTGCCCCATAGGGGAGCCGCTTCGCGTCCCATCCTATCTTTCCAGCTGCTCACCGCCATCGTGCCCGAGCCGTGCCTTCCGTCTCCCATGATAGCCAGCGCCTCCCAATGCTCTCTGTACTTGCTCCTACCCTTCCCAGTCTGTTCTCTACATGGCATCCAGAGCAGTTTAAATTTTCTTCTTTTCTTTTCTTTCTTTTTTTTTTTTTTTGCTTTAAACCACACTTGCTAAAAACATTTCAGCAGCTTCTCATTGTGCATTTGATAAAACCCAGACATGTTACCATGGCTGTCGAGGCCCGGCAAGATTCGGCCCCTGCTCAGTTCTCCAGGGATGGTTTGGATGTCTCTTCGCAAGCCCATGCTCTTTCCACCCTGGTCATCCCTCAGGTCCTTGGGCACAGTGGCTCTTTCTCCCACACGGGGCTTTTATATGCTCCTGTTGTCTAGCATGGCCCTCTTCCTATACCTAGTAGCTCTTTGACTGGTTCCTTTTCATTTGAGTTCTTATGTATCAGTGGCGTCTATTTCTTGTTGCTGTGACAAAATACCTGACAGTGTCCACGGAGGGTGGAAGTGTTTGTTTACGCTCGTGCTTTGAGGAGATGCAGTCCATGGCAGTAGGTAGGGAAGACGTGGCAGCAGGAGGTGCTATTATTTCCACAGTCCAGAAGCAAAGCGGAAAAGCTGACTTTTTCCTTCTCTCTCTCTCTCTCTCTCTCTCTTCTCGAGGTAGGGTCTCACTCTGCTCCAGGCTGACCTGGAATTAACTATGAAGTCTCAGGGTGGCCTCCAACTCACGGTAGTCCTCCTACTTCTGCCTCCTGAGTGCTGGGATTAAAGGTGTGTGCCACCATGCTGGGGCTTCCTTTTCTCTTTTGATTCATTCTGCAACCCTAGCCCACAGCATGGTGCTGCCTGTTGTATTCAGAGCAGGTCCTCAGTTATCCTCTCTGGATATGCCCTTTCAGACACAAAGTTGGTTTTCACTAATGCCCTAGATGGTTCTTTAAATTATTTATTTTTATTATTTTTTATTTTAGACACACACACACACACACACACACACACACACACACACACACACAGAGAGAGAGAGAGAGAGAGAGAGAGAGAGAGAGAGAATATGAATTGGTGCTCCAGGGCCTCAGCCACTGCAATCGAACTCCAGGCGCTTGCGCCACCTAGTGGGCATGTGTGACCTTGTGCTTGCCTCACCTTTGGAGAGAGATTGAACATGGGTCCTAAGACTTTGTGGGCAAAGGCCTTAACTGCTAAGCCGTCTCTCCAGCCCTAAATTTTTTTTAAAAAAGAAATATCTTTATTTATTTGTGAAGAGAGAGACAGTGACAGAGAGAATGAGTGAGAATAAGTGTACTATGTCCTCTTGCTACTGCAAATGAACTCCAGATGTATGCACCACTAATTAGGTACTGGGGAATGGAACCTGGGCTGTCAAGCTTTACAAGAAAGTGCCTTTAACCTCCAAACCACCTCCCTTCTAGATGTTTCTTTAATTAATTAATTAATGAGAGAGGCAAGGGAGATAGATAGATAGATAGAGAGAGAGAGAGAGAGAGAGAGGGAGGGAGAAAACGCATGCCTGCATGCCTGGGCCTCCAGCCACTGCAAACAAACTCCAGACTCATGTGCCACCTTGTGCATCTGGCTTATGTGAGTCCTAGGGAATCAAACCTGGATCATTTGGCTTTACAGGCAAGCACTTTAACTGCTAAGCCATCTCTCCAGCCCTTTCTAGATGTTTCTTAATCCAGTCAAGTTAACAATTGAAATTAATCATCACAAGGCTTAAATATGATAGCTGTAGAGAGGTACTCCCATATCATTAATTCCCTATCATCATTGACTGATCTCACACCTCCTTATGAAACCCATCACAATTTGTACTTACATATTTGTTGGTTTACTTGCTTATCTTAAGTCTCCTCTGGCTTCTCCTATCTCCATCAGGCCTCAGTCTTGTTTCTCCCAGTTCCTGTGAGGGTCCTGGTGAGAGATGGAGACTGATTACACATTTGTTAAATGAATAAATGAGTGAACGGATGAATGAATGCAGTGGCACATTTGTCTCTAGCTGTCCATTAAGTTGAATATAAGATTTATCTCTGAGGGCTGGAGAGATGGCTTAGTGGTTAAGGTGCTTGCCTGCAGAGCCTATGCATACCCATTTCTCAGCACCCGTGTAAAAAGCCAGAAGCACAAGGTAGTGCATGCCTCTGGAGTTCATTTGCAGTGGCTGGAGGCTCTGGTGTGTCCATTCTGTGTGTGTTTGTGTGTCTGGTTCTCTCCCTCTCTCACATAAATAAATAAATAAAATATTTTAAAAGTTAAAAAATTCCTCTGTGAGCTATAAGCTTTATGTTAGGTGATACATTTAAAATATAAAATAGTCGTGCTGAAATAAGTGTCCTTTTGCTTTCTTTGTTCTCCAGATCCCATCAAGATGGATCTTTCTAGAGTCTAATCACAGTAATGCAGGCTCCAATTGTCCTGGTCAAATCACAGAGCTTCCTTTTACATTTATATTGCTCTTATTTTTGACAGACTGAGAATATTGTTTTCCACGGCTCTTTCTATGATGTTTTGGTGTCTTCTTCATATAAAAAGAAGGAGTCTATGGTCATACCACTCCAAATGTGAACCCATGCCAGATCTCCTCAGATAAAAAAAAAAAAAAAGAAAGAAAATCCGGGCCTGGTGGCACATGCTTTTAACCCCAGCATTCAGGAGGCATAGGTAGGAGGACTGCCATGAGTTCGAGGCCACCCTGAGATGACATAGTGAATTCCAGGTCAGCCTGGACCAGAGTGAGTCCCTACCTCGAAAAACCAAAAAAAAAAAAAAAAAAAAAAAAAAAAAGACTTGTGCTTTGGAGCCCCATTCCTTGCTTATATCCCCAAACAAAGGATTCAGATAATTTCATTTTAATGTAGACTTAGGTTTTCTGCAACTCCACCCCCCCAAAAAAAAAAATCACAGGAAGGATAGACTAACTCCATTTCTTTCAGGCATATGTCTGAACTGGAATGTCTGAATTAGTTCCTACCTTGTTGTAACAAAGAACCCCAAACTGGGCAGCTAAAACCAACAGGAACTTACTCACCCAAAGTTAGAAGTCTGAAGTGTGGTGTCATGGGATGGTTTCCTGTGGAGACTTGGATGGGTCTGTCCTATGCTCTTCTGGCTTCTTGGGGTTGTTGACAGTCCTTGGCTCATAGATCTCAGACCAATCGTCTCCATCTTCTCCTCTAGCTCACTGTGTCTATGTTAGCCTTTCCTTTCTCTTAAAAGGACACCAGCAATTAAATCAAAGGCCCATCCTAAATCCATGGTGATCTTCAGTTGAGATCTTGAACACTGTATGTGCAAAGACACTGCTACTTCAAAATAAAATTATTGTAACAGGTACAGAATTAGGACTTAGATGCATCAAATGGAGGAACAAGACACTGGTGAGATCTTAGAGGCAGAGTAATGGGCTCAAGATGCACAGCTGCCTGTGGGTAAAATCAGAACCACAGTGGATCGCTTTAGTCCTAGACAAATAGTCTCTATACTCAAGTATATTGTCTCTCAAAAAATTGGCAAGTGGGGCTGGGGAGATAGCTTAGTGGTTAAGGTGCTTGCCTGAGAAGCCCAAGGGCCCAGGTTTGATTTCCCCAGTACCTAGGTAATCCAGATGCATAAGGCGGCACATGTATCTGGAGTTTGTTTGCAGTGGCTAGATGCCTTGGCTTGCTCTCAGGTAAGAGTGCTCGATGTGCAAACATGAGGACCTGAGTTTGATCCCCATTACACAGATCTAAAGCTGGGCATAGCCACCCATGCTTGTTACCCCAGCCCTGGAGGGGGTGGAGATTGGAGAATCACTGGGGCTCACTAGGCAACCAGTCTGACTGAAAGCAGCAGTTCTAGGTTCTGTGAGAGACTCAGCCTCAAGGACACAAAGTGGAAGAATGATAGAGGACGACACTTACTCTGGCCTCCTTATGAGTGTGCATGGGGTATATGCCTATGCATACACATGCATATACACTACACTACACACACACATCAAAACAACCTCTGGCTTCTATGTAATACTTACCCACAGTATTTTTTTCTATCTTAGAATCCCTCTTGTAATGCAAGAATTGACTCTATAGGCCCAGGCCATTAGTTAGTCCAGTCCAAATGATGGTCAAACTGATTTGTGAAGATGTTTCTTTTTGTTTGAAAAGAAGATAAAGGATTATTTTGTAATGCACACACATATACATATACATATATATGTACAGACATATATATATACATACATATATTGCTGAGCTGATTATATCTATCTGACATAATTGCATTGCTTGATGATAAATGACAGCCACTCTCTATATAATTAAAATTGTAATTTCTCCAACTCTGTCACTGACTGAGAGGGCTAGAAGCAGTTGTTGCTTCTGAACAGGACCCAGTGGCTAACAGTCAAGGTTGCAATAGCCATTTGATCACAGAGCAGTGGTCCACAGCATATGCGCTCACAAATCCACCCAGGTTTCCACAGAATTCAAACCGCTTTGTAGGAAAATAAAACAAACAGCAGCACAATCATGTTCTCTTGGCAGGGGAATAGTGTGAGGGATTTGCTATTCATGAAAGCATTTTACAAGCATGTAAATAATGAAGCCCATCTTTTAAAGATCAGTGCACTCTACAGGCTTTCTTAATCTGCTCTTGCTTTCCTTCTTCCTTATAAAAAATTTAGTGATGATTAAATTAAAATGAAAACAGAAGTCATAATAAAATACCCCACCCAAGCTTCATGGTAATTTGTAATTGCCACAAATATTAATGGGGCACCTTTGCTTGGCACTCCACTCCTGTGGTCTACATAGGACAGGGCATCTCTAAGTTCCTTGTACCTGACTCCCTTCCCACTCCAGAGAGCGTTTGGAATATGTGGCTTAAAAGATAGCTATAGATAAGCCATGCATGAACTGTGTGGCTGAACCTCATCATTACGTGGCCGTGTAATTGAAAAGCCAACTTGAAATTCCTTTCACAATGAGCACTCACCAGTCTTGGCTCACTGCCCTTCACCGTTGCAAGATGGCAGCCGCAGCTCGGCACGAGGCTCACAAGCACGAGGGTAGTCAATAGGGAGAGGTCTCTCCTCCTTACATCTCTTCTTTCTTCTAAAGCAAGAAACTTTCCTAAAAGCCCCTAGAGGCTTCCTAACCCCATTTCATTGGCAGATTTGGGTCACGTTCATACTCTAGGCCAATCCTTAATAAGGAAATAGAACAACAGTTAGGCTTAGTGATGGGTGGGACATGGTCTAAGACATGTGTCCTTAGGCACTTTCATCCTTACACAAACATCAGACCATACTCACACACGCTGAGATAGCTCGGATGTCATTAAGTGATATGCTCTATGGGACCAATACACTGTATCTGGTCCATTATTTACAGCAACTTTATTTGCGGCATACAACTGTGCTACTCAGTTTTGTCTATGATTAACATAGTCTATTAGGATAACAGGTTCCTCAAGGACAACTGAGAGTTTTGCTCTAAAGGAATAAGGGGGTATATACTGACAATTCTATTTATAAGTTTTAGGACATCCAGATAAAAACCTAAAAATTAGTGAGAATCTCATTATCTTACATAATGAGGAGATTGTAGCTGGTGGCTTCAGAGACAGTGGATTCAGCAACCCAGGGAGGTCAGGCTCCTATTGTCCTTCCTCGTCATGATCTTCTTGTCTTTACTTAAATGATTGGTTTTGCCTGTAACTGCCACAACTCAATGCATTGCTGTATCCACATGCAAGAAGGGGTCAAGGTCCCTGGCTGGTATCCCTCCCTTTTGAATACCAGCGACTTTTCTGAAGGACCTGTAACAGATTTCTCCTTATGTCTTATGGGCAAGTGTTACATGATACACCTTGGCCTAATTATATCACTGGCAAGTGGATGGAGCCAACGTGATTGACTTAAACATTTGCATGTTTACCCTTGGGATGGGAAGGCAATGTCCTTGGCTAAAGACACAGGTGAGTAAGAAAGGGTTACTGCCAACACCTGGAGAACAACATGGGTAACAAGAAAAGAAAGGGCTGGGACTGTTGTAGAATATTCCCCATGTGAGTTTTTGATTCTCTATTTGGAAGCATGAAACCATGCTTGTAATATATGTGAGGGGAGGGGGTTCATGCTTGGTTGGAAAGATTTAAGGACCACAGACTTCTCAGTGAGGAAGAGATGAAATGTAGTAGCTTTCTCTAACTCACAGGAGCAGCAAACAGCAATACTTTTTAAAGGGTTTATTCTCTTTTAGGCTAGAAGTAGAAAGGAATGGGAGTACCTTTGGAAACAGGAAAGTTTGTAAGAGCTCTCCTGGTGGAGGGGTTCAGACCTCCACCTCTAGCCCAGCTTCCTGAATTTTAGGGAAGAAAGGAGGGAGATTCATCCCCTGCCCCGATGCTGCTGGCACAGGGCTCTTTCTTTGCTCCTTCTCCCCCGAATTGTCCAGAAATACCTTCAGGATCTGCAGGTCCCAGAGGCATTCTGCATGAAGTGTAATTAAGTAATTAATTGTGATTAAGACAGGAGTAAGGGACTGGTGATTGCCAGGCTGTGTCTACCAAGAGAGCTCATTGGTGCTTGGAGAATGAAGGACAGCAAACCCAAAGCAGCTTGCGATTTTTTTTCTCCTGTTATCTAATAAGTTCTGAAATTGTGGAAAGACATAAATGTGTCTGTGTGTATTTCTGACATAGCATTCTCATGGTACGAAGCAAATAGGAGGATTGTTTATTACAACTTTTATCAGAACATATGATAGCTATGCACAGTTTCTGCAGTGGGCTGGGGGCATTTATCTCTTTGAAGGCATCCAACTGACCATCATCATTGTAGGGGTGAGCAGAACTTCCCTTGTGTCTTCACTGAGTCAGATAACACAAACTGACCAAAGACAGGAGAAAAGGGAGAAGATATTATTATCAGCATAGGGCATCCCAGCAAACTGAGCACCCACAGATGAGATTTAGAAGCTCATAGACCGTTCTTTATTATAGGGACAGGGAAGTAGGGACTGTGGGCAACTTTAGCCCAAAGAACCAAGGATAGGGCTAGAGAGATGGCTTAGTGGTTAAGGCGCTTTCCTGTGGAGCCTAAGTACCCAGGTTTGATTCCCCAATACCCACATAAGTGAGATGTACAAGGTGGCACATGCATCTGGAGTTCGTTTGCAGTGGCTGGAGGCCCTGGCGTGCCCATTGTCTTCTCTCGCTCTCTGTCTCCCTACCAATCTCTCTCTCTCTCTCTCTCATAAATAAATAAACAGATAGATAAATAAATAAACAAACTATTTTTAAAAAGAACCAAGGATAATAGCTTGGGACAAAGTTCATCTGGGCTCTGGGTGGGATGTGAATTTCAGTGTCCCCTGTTTGGTGGGGTTATGTCCAACAGAAATGCATTCCTCATGGAGGAACTTCCCTTAGTCAGATGAGAGAACATTGATGCAAACCCTTCTTTGTGCTTCTAGAGAGCCAAAGGGACCAGAGCCGGGAGTAGAAGGAGAGGGAGGGAGGGAGGGACAAGGTCAGAGAGATCTTGGTTCTGAGACTGCTCTTTACTTCACAGTACTTTTCACATCAAAGTACCATGCTTTGAAGTATTGTTTTCTGAACCCCAACACCGAAGTTCAACCTACTTCAGTCCCCCAGATTTGTCCTGTATGCTGAGGAGGAGGCTTAAGGCCTCACCACTGAAGAACTGTTAGAGCTGTGGACTGGGGTCTGGAGGATATCTGCTAGGATTTCCAAGTTTTTCCATCCTGGCACAAGAATTGGACTGGAGCAAATGGAGAGAGGTAGAAACAGAAAGTTCATTAGAAGAGAAAAAGATGCATTTTTTTTTCTTACTTTACTTTGCAGATGTATTTGTTACTTTACTCATGGCTGTGACCAAATGCCTGACCAGCAGAAGTTTAAGGAAGAAGAGCTTTATTCTGGCTTACAGTGTTGAGGGGACATATTCCATCATGGTGGGAAGGCATGGAGTAGGAGGTGGCCATAGTGCAGTCCCAATCAGGAAGCAGAAGGTGGACAGGAAGTAGGGCTGGCCTTTAAAAACCTCAAGACCTGCTTTCGGGGCTCACTTCCTCAGCAAGTCTCTGCCTCCTAAGGGCTCCACAACACTCCCCAACAGTAACACCACCGGGGACCAAGTGTCAAACACAGGAGTCTATGGGGGACGCGTGGCATTTTATATTCAAACCACAGCAGCAGACAACAGTCTTTTCTCAGACATGGTCTGTGCCCTGCTGTGGGCCTTGGTTAGTGGTTTCCAATCTTTTGCTCTTTGTTTGGTTTCTTTCAAATGTTAATCTTTTTGCCTCTCTCCTCATCCTACTCCCCTGCCACGGAGCGAGCAGGCACTTAATGAGTCTCTTCACAATTATGAGGAGCAAATTCCTCGTGTCTGAAATGGTGCAATTATCCTTGGCTTAGGCGGACAGAGTCTCCTGCTTACAGAGCTGACTGCAAGTTGTGCAGTGAGCTCCAGACAGGCAGCTTCGGGGAGCTATCGGGTACCCAATATGCAGTTACCCGTGAGTTGTTGATGCTCCTGTCAACAACCCCCCACTCACACTCCCATAAATAACCTCAACAAACTCATTGGTTCGCCAAACTGGACTTTGTTGTAATCACTTGTTTGGTGTGTTGTGGGTGATTTATGTGGGGCGAACACACATTTGCTTGTGTCTCTCGAAGGAAAAGCCAGCGCGCCAATGCTGTACAATGAAAGATGTTCTCATTGAGCAGGGATCTCCCCTCTCTCTCTCTCTCTCTCTCCTCCGAGGCTTTGCTCCCTCTCCTTTGTGTTTTGTCATCTGCCTGCCTGTGGCAGGCAGTTCACTTATTTATTTATTTATGGCAGTGTACGCTGAGCCCCTTTACCCGAGGATGGCCACGATCAAAACCAGTTCGTCTCTGGACTCTTCATTAATATTCGCAGAGCGCGGGCGAGGCTCCGGAGGCCTCCCCTCCGCGGATGCTTTAATGTGGCTGCGCTGCGCAGAGCAAGCTCGATTAGCATGATAATGAAGCTGCGCGCAGTGTTGTCACCCTCAGAGGAAAGCGCTGGCGTGGTCACAGAGCCTCTAACAAGTACCACTTCAGGATAAAGAAGGACAGGGTGAAAAACGATGGATGGATGGCAAACGTAGAAAATGGGAGGAGGGAAGGCCTGCGGGTGGGGTGCGGAACTAGGAGAAGTGTCAGGGGGCCTTGTTTGGTATCTTTCTGCCTTGTTCCTGGTGTCACAGGCGACTACGGTGGCCCTTTGGAAATGCCTTTGGAAATGCGCTAGTGTCTGAGTTTCTAGAAAAAAACCCTAATGCTAGTGTCTCTTTTGGCTGTAGGAGAAAAAGCAAGCAGCCTGCAATAACATCAAGCTATGTCAGACGCCAAGAATCCCCCGGAAAGAGGCTGGATGCAGACTGTTATATCTCTTTCACAGATGAATGTCCATTTCTGCATCCACCCATCTTCCCTCATGCTCCAGAAATGCCCTTGGACAGTTTCCACATGAAGGGTTTACAGTTTTAGAGTTGGGAAGAGTCAGGGCGGACACTTGAACTTGGGTCTGTTGCCACTGTCCCACACATTCTGATTCCTTGGATCACTTCAGAGTCCAGGCTAAGGACCATATGCTTGTACTTTTAGAAAGCAGTTCAGCTGAACTCTTGGGGCTGGTCCACATTTAATCCTGCCTAGTCATTTTTTTTAAAAAAAATATTTTATTTTTCTTTATATATGTGAGAGAGAAAGAGGTAGGCAGGGGTAAGGAGGGAGGGAGGGAGGGAGGGAGAGAGAGAGAGAGAGAGAATGGGCACGCCAGGGCCTCCAGCCACTGCTAATGAACTCCAGATGCGTGCGCCACCTTGTGCAGCTGGCTTACGTGGGTCCTGGGGAATGGAACCTGGGTCCTTTGGCTTTGCAGACAAGCGCCTTAACCACTAAGCCATTTCTAGCGCCCTGCCTACTCATTTTTGTAGTCAAGGGATCCTCACCTGAGTATGTTCTGTGCCTCCACAGGTCACTTAATTGACCATTGACTCTACTTGAGCCAGTGTAATAACTTCAATTTGCACATTTCACGTCATTGCCTATTTTGCTGGATTTTTTTTTTTTTTTTTTTTAAAGCCAGGGATCAGCTGTCCTCTCATTACACAGACATGGAAAACAGCAGGAAAGCTACAGCCTTCTCGGCTCTCTGCAGCCATGTAAAATCAAGCGCCAGTAGAAGGGATAGTCCGGATAACTCAGGAAAATCTCGTTAGGTCCCTCCCTGGCCTGTTCCAGCACACACACGCCTGGAGTAGGAAGAAAGAAAATTCCCACAACAGAAACGGAGGAGCAGCTGCGCTTCTGAGCTAGACAGTGGCGCAGTCCCATTAGGGGAGAGCGCTCTGTGCAGGCCCACCCTGTGGTCCACGTGGCACGGAAGAGGAAGCTTCTGGAGGGTGATTTGGAAAGGAGACAAAAGGAGATTAGAAGTGCTCAGTGCGCAGAAAGCGAGAACGAGGAGCAATGGGAAGGGGGAGAGAGTGGCAGGGAGACAGAAGGCTGGAGACCGGGAGATGGGGAGGGGCGGGGAGGGAGGGAGGGCTCTGAGATGCAGATGTCCAGTGATGGAGGCTCCAGGTTGGAAATGACCCAGGAGCTGTTTTACAGTGTTGGTGGTGCTGTGATGGGATTTGGCTGACAGTCCTCGGCCTTTAATAAAAGCCTGTCACCATTTACAACTTCAGTGTGGCCCATTCAGCCTGGTGTGGGAATGAAGGAAGTGTGGCTTGCAGAAGGAAGGAGAGATGTGACAGTTTGTGACAGGTACAGGACACACCAACGAGAAGTAAGTACGCAAAGAGTCAAGGGAATCAGCCCTACACCTTTCAATACATGGAATTTCTTCCCAAATTTAAAATGGGGTACCAGATGTTCCTGGAGGCAAAATATATTTATTTCAATTTTCTTGAAGTTTTATTTTACTTTTTTATTTCAGAAAGAGAGAGAGAGAATTGGCCCACCAGGGCCTCAGCCACTGCAATTGAACTCCAGACGCTTGGGCCACCTAGTGGGCGTGTGTGACTTTATGCTTGCCTCACTTTTGTGCGTCTGGTTATGTGGGATCTGGAGAGTTAAACATGGGTCCTAGGCTTTGCAGGCAAGTGCCTTAACTGCTAGACCATCTCTCCAGCCCTTTCTTGATGTTTAAAAAAATTTTTTTTTGTTTATTTTTATTTAGTTATTTGAGAGCAACAGACAGAGAGAAAGAGGTAGAGAGAGAGAATGGGTGGGCCAGGGCTTCTAGCCACTGCAAATAACTCCAGATGCTGCGCCCCCTTGTGCATCTGGCTAACATGGGTCCTGGGGAATTGAGTCTTGAACCAGGGTCCTTAGGCTTCACAGGCAAGTGCTTAACCGCTAAGCCACCTCTCTAGCCCTTGATGTTTTGATAGTAGTCTGAATCAGGATGACTGCTCCATTAGGACTCCATCTTTCAGCAGAGTCTGTAGTCCGAGATCAATTGTCAGAAGCGTCACATCCACTTAGTTCTCTATTGTTAATAAGAACTTTGCAGTGGTTCATTTAATCTTCACAGCCATTTTGGATGGACACTGAAAACCTAGATCAACCTGTATATCAGTTACTTTCCTGTTGCTGGGACAAAATGCTTGACCAGAAGCATCGTAAGGAAGGAAAGAGTTTATTTTCAGCTTACAGTTCTGAGAGGAAGGATCCACGATGGTGAGGGAGGCACAGCTGACTTGAGCAGGAAGCCTGTGTCACATCTTCCCATCAGCAGAGAGGAAACAGAGAGAGCAAACAAGGCTGGGGTGTAGCACCTCACGGCCCATCCTGAGTGACACACTTCCTCCAGCAAGGCTTCACCTTTTAAAGGTTGCATAACTTTATCAAAGGGTGCTACAACTGGGGATGAAGTATTTGTTGTCATTACCTTCTCATTGCTGAGAAAAACACATCTGACCAGAAATAGCTTATGTGAGGAAAGGGTTTGTTCCAGTTGAGAGTTTCAAGGGGACATTTAATCATGGTGGAGAAAGCATGGCAGAGTGGGTTGCCAGAGTGTCATATCTTGTTCCAGCGACAGGAAGCAAGTCATCTGAGTGAGCTAGCTCTGAACACCCAGTGAGGAGGATGGGCTAATAAGTTTCAAGGCCCGCCTTTCAGGGACATACCACCTTCAGCAAGCCTTCATCACCCAAAGGCTCCACCAGTTGGGGACTAAGTAGGAAGCTTAATCACACACACTTGAGACTCTGGGGGACATTTTATTTTCAAACTGCCACAGTATTCAAACACCTAAGTCTATGGGGGACATTTTACATTGAGACCATCAAACCCTGGGAATATAGATCTATTGTCATTAACTTAGTTTTCTCTCACTAAACAATTTACCTGGTAATGTATTTTTAATCCAAAATGCTCTCCAAAGACCCATAGGTTGAAGGCTTAGTCTCCAGCCTTTGGTGCCATTAGAAGGTGGTGGAAACTTAAGATGTAGTTGGAGGAAGTTATGTCATTGGGAGCTGTGCCCACAAAAGGATATTAGGAACCTGACCACTTCCCTTCACTCTCTCATGAAGGCAGTAGCTTCCCTTGCCATATGCTTTTGTCATGAGGTACTGTGTCACCATAGGCCAGGCCCAAAGCAATGGTGCCGAGCAACGATGGACTTCAGCCTCTGACACCATGATCCAAAGTAAACCTTTCCTCCTGTAATGCTGAGCATTTGGGGTATTTTGTCACAGTTACAGGAAGGCTAAAGTGACACTAAATCCAGTGTCTTTATAGGGAAGATGTGGCAGACAGCTTCAGGTTCGCTGAGATGAACTTCCAGACCAGGCACAGTTATGGAGGAAGGGATATTTACTGAAGCTTACAGATCCAGGGGAAGTTCCATAATGGCAGGAGAAACTGGCCTGCCTTCACAGGCCCAAGCAGAGAGAGAGAGAAGTACAAGCCTAAAGGTCAAAAGCCACAGCATACTTTAGGAACTCCAGCTAGGCACACTTTGCATATCTTTAGATTGAAATCTGAAACCCACCTCCACACCTTAAGATCCACACAATGGCACTGCCTCCAGGTGGCTAAAAATGCAAACTACAAACAAATAAACAACTGAAATATATTGGGGGCCATCTATTCTATTCAAACCACCACAGAAGAAGATATTGGAATTGCCAGGGTCTTGGTGCCCAGAGTGGGAGCGGGTTGAGGTTGCAGCTATAGAGCAATTTCTATTCCATTATCTTTTAAAATTATACAGTTTTCCTTCCAGTTGCTTTTAAAATTTTAAGTACAAGCTAAAAAGGATTAGCACATGTAACCCTACTGAAGCCACGGCCACATGTGGTCCAGACTCTATAGTCAAAGAAACAGCCCAGGAACCAAAATGTGATTGTATAGTATTTCTAGTTCTTATATTTCTTTCAAACGTCATGAATTACATGCAAAGCTCACAGCATCACTTCTACACATTCACTGTTTGACTAATTCTCACATATTTCCTTAGTTCTCCAAAGGGGCTCTCCTTTAAAGTTCCTGAACCCACCCCTCAGGACCAGCCGTGAGGTTTCTGCTCCATCTGTCCTTTGCTGGTTCGCACCCCTTTCTCCTAACTTAACTTCTCAAAAGCTCCCAGGAATAAACCTAGCAAAGACAGACCCCTCCTTAAAAGAAAAGGAAGGGGAGAGAAACTGAGTCCAGGAAGCTAAAACTTGTTTTTGTCATAATGGGAAGAGAAAAGCTAAGAATATTAATGACTTTGTTCTGCTACATTTACATAAACATTCAGGGTTGTCATAAATAAATGTTAAAATTTAATCCAACAGTAATATTCATGATTAATGTTTTGTTGTATATTAATTAGATAATAAATGGTAATGGTATAGGCAAATGATACATACTTAGTTTTAATATTGAAACCTTTTATAGAACTTTTTGTCGTTGTCCTTTTCTGGCTTGGCAGGTTATTCAGTGCTTTTATATAATGTCTGTCTTGTTGATGCTTCGTGAAACACATGAACCCAGTCCATTTCTCATCTCAGGGTCCCAAACCAAGCACATAATTATATTAAAGGCAAATTCTGCAATCAAACTCCTTAGTAATATAGGCTCCAATAATTCTATTAAGTCTTTGTTATTGAGGGCTGTTGGATTATAGTGCAAATATTTCTTTTGCTTCCAGCACATCTTAAAATAATTAAAGCTGAGAACATCTTAAAATAATTAAAGCTGGTTTGCCTTCAAGGTCAGCTTATGAGCTGTGTGTGGTGGCACGTGTGTGTGATCCCAGCTCTCAGGAGGCTGAGGCAGGAGGACTGTGAATTTGAGTCCAGCCTGGGATACAGAGTGAGTTCCAGGCCAACCTGTATATATTGAGATTCTATTTCAAAAATAACCAAAACTAGACCAAACCAAACCAAACAAAACAAAAACCAAAACAAAAACAATCAGCCATATGGTGGTCTACAGGTGTGATATATTTTGGACAGGAGTGTGTGGAAGGAACCCCCTTCTGTCCCCTGCATTCATTCCCACCCCCTATTTGATGGAACTATTTTGCTGTTGTAAGCTTTTGTTGTCTGCATGCAAAGAGAGGAAACACTTTGATGCCATCTTCACATCTCCAAAATCAGCTGAGTAGGGTGGCATTTTAGGTGCTTTATGAAAGGGGACCCAAGGAATCAAGAGTTCAGGCTTCAGCCAACTCTGAAAGATAGGCATGGGAACTCACACCTGCTACCTGGGGAAGAGTAAGTGGTCTGATCCAGTGAAGGGCAGGAATGGGAATTTGGGTGAGACTTGCCAGGCATTCAGGAGAAGACTGGTATCACACAGGTCTTGGTGACTGCCATTTTCTCCTGGCTGCATCCCAAGGATCTTACAGTCCTCTTCTAGGTAAGAGTATTGCTCATTTACATGATATGGTGGGGCTTTGGGTCCCATAGTTTTCAAGGGGCTGCAGAACAAAGAGAAAGAAAAAGCGGTGAAAGGCTTCCCAGGGCCGGATCTGGCTGGGGCACTCATGTTTCCTCTTCTTTTTTTCTCTGCAGGCAACACCAGGCTACTTTCCAGCCCACCTTCTTTCTCTCTCAAGCTATTATTTAAAGTTCAAGGGCTCCGGGACACCTCCTCTCTGCCTCTGAGTTGCAGGGAGGGCTGGCTGGGATCTTGAGGGCAGGGGCACACTGTCGCTCTTCTCGACAAGGAGGAGCAGGTTCTCTCCTGCAAAGCCTGGGCTGGGGCTGGTCAGTAGCCATGTCAACTGCTTTCTGCCAGGATAGTCCCCGATTTTCCCTGCAGTGAGACGTGGGCACCTTAGGTGGCCACCAAGTCCATGGGGCAGGGGAAGGAAAACTGCTAGAGGTTGCACTAGTCAATTAATTAACATCATATATAATCAAGGGGAAGGGGAGCTCTTGAACTTGATATGCAAACTTATGCAAAATCCTATGTAGATTATCCTGGGTTCAAATGGAGAGTTCTGGAGGTCTGGCATTTTTCTTTAATAAGAATTTAGTGCTGATGAACCACAAGGAGAGCAGGGAGTGGAAGTACTTGGCATAAATGGCTAAGTCCTTCATCATTCATATTCACTGGAATGCTCACACTTGAAATTTGGTGAATATAGGGAAGGCATGCTCCATTTGCCAGCACAGCTGCACGACTCTGTTCTCTAGAAATGCAATCTCAGGGCTCCCACTGACCTCAGTCATTACTGTGACACCAGCCTCTACACACTTTTTTTATTTTTTAGAGGTAGGGTCTCACTGTAGCCCAGACTGATCCGGAATTCACTCAGGCTGGCCTTGAATTCACAGTAATCCTTCTAACTCTGCTTCCCTAGTGCTGTGATTAAAGGTGTGCACCACCGTGCCCAGCTTCTCATTTAAAATATTTTATTATTTATTTATTTATTTATGAGAGGGAGAGAGGAATAAAGAGAGGGAGGGAGGGAGAATGAGCACGCCAGAGCCTCCAGCCACTGCAAACGAACTCCAGACACATGTGCCAACATGTGCATCTGGCTTACGTGGGTACTGGGGAATCAAACCTGTGTCCTTAGGTTTTGCAGGCAAATGCCTTAACTGCTAAGCCATCTCTCCAGCCCCTCTACACATTTGAAAACTATTTTGATTTATTTATTTGAGATAGATAAAATAGTGAGGATGGGCACACCTGGAACTCCTTCTGCCACTGAAAATTGCAGACATAGGCGCTACTTTGTGCGTCTGGCTTTATGTGGGTATTAGGGAGTCAAACCCCAGCCTTAAGGCTTTGCAAGCAAGGGCCTTTAACCACTGAACCATCTCTCAAGATCTCTCTACACGTTTTTACTTCAGCTTTTGTGGTATTCCAGGTAGCCATGTAATGTGTTACGGGGTGAAGGGTTTCAGAACTAAGTTGGCACTTGATTCTTGGCCCTAAGTGAAATGATATTACCTTAGTGAGTCTGTTTCCCCTCCCCCCTGCAAAATGGAGTTAGTAACATTGTTGTGGTTTGCATGTAAAATAACCCCATGTGCTCACGTGTTTGAATAAGGGATCCCCAACTGGTGGTTCTGTTTGGGAAGGTTGTGGAACCTTTCGGAGGTAGAGCATTGTTGGGGGAAGTGGGTTATTGAAGGTGGGACTTGAAGTTTATAAAATGGCCCCACTTCCTGTGTGACCTCTCTTCTTGCCTGTGGATACAATGTGACCAGCAGGCTTCCTACTCCTGCTGCCATGCCTTCCTGCCAGGATGGTATGTATCCCCTGGAAATGTAAGCCGCAGGAGCCCTTTAGGTCCTTAAACTGCTTCCTGTCAGGTATTTTATCACAACAGTGAGCAAAGTCACTAATACAGATATGGGTACAATCAGGATTTTTATCACTGTTCAGTGAGCTACTGTGTCTGAGACACATAGTATTGTGGGCAGGGCCACACAATAAGCTCTGATTAGTCTTCAAATGTAATGCAAACTGGGCCTCCCAGTTTGATTCCCACTTCCTTCATGAAAGTTTTCATTTCCACCACAGCTTGAAGTAATCTCTACATTCTCTTGAGGGATTTGCTGTGCAATTCATCTGGAAATTAAAATCGCATCGCTTCATAACTCCTCTTTTGTTGTTGTTTTATTAATTAACCCTCTGTTGTTGTTTAATTAACTCTTCCGGTCAATTTTTGTCTTCCCAGTTTGACTTTCAGTCTTTGAGGATGGCAACTATGTCCTAATATTTTTTAGCCTCCCACAATGTCTGGAAACCGTCTTTGCAAGAAATACTTAATGACATGTTTGTGTGCAGACCTGGAATCCGGAAGATTTGTCATTAGCACTCGGAAGTGTTCATGTAGACCCCAGAGTATGTTTCTTCTCACAGGAGCTTATAGTCTTCGTTTTTAATTTTTATTTATTTTCACAAGCATGTGTGTGTGTGTGTTTTGTGTGTGTGTGTATCTGTCTTGCTACTGCAAACAAATGTCCATCTAGCTTTATTGTGGGTGGCTGGAGAATTGAACCCAAGGTGACAGGCTTTGGAAGCAAGTGCCTTTAATGGCTGATCCCTCTCAGCTCTACAGGAGATTATATTCTAACAAGAAGATAACTCCTCCTTTGCACTGCTTTCCTTGTTTACTCTCTCTCACACACTCTACTTCAATAAGGAACGATAAAGTCCGAGCTGGCCCACAGTGTCAAGCAGAAGTTAATGTCAGTAATTTTTTTTTTCCAAAGTAGGGTCTCACTCTAGCTCAGGCTGACCTGCAATTCACTGTGTAGTCCAGGGTGGCCTCGAACTCACAGTGATCCTCCTACCTCTGCCTCCCGAATGCTGGGATTAAAGGTGTGCACCACCATGCCCGGCTAATGGTAGTAGTTTTAATTTTATTTTTTAATATTTATTTGAGAGCAACAGAGAGAGAGAGAGAGAGAGAGAGAGAGAGAGAGAGAGAGAGAGAAAGAGAGAGAATGGGCATGCCAGGGCCCCCAACCACTGAAACTAACTCCAGATGCATGCGCCACCTCGTACATCTGGCTTACGTGGGTCTTGGGGAATCGATCCTCGAACCAGGGTCCTTAGGCTTCACAGGCAAGCGCTTAACCACTAAGCCATCCCTCCAGCCCCATAGCAGTAGTTTTGGATCATCTCCTTAATTAACTCCTGCTTTTTGGAAAGTGTGACAACAGGAAGAGGACTTAGCACCCTTTGCTTCCCCTTCTTTGATCCAGTTCAGCTTGAAAAAGCAAGCTATGGCATTCTAGGGCCCCAGGTTTTAGGGATAAGGTATATCATGTCATGGGAGCTTCCTACTTTCTCCTGAATTAAATCAGATGATTTCAGTTGTAAATATCCAGGAGTTATTTTTTTTATTTTTTTTGTTTTTATTTATTTATTTGAGAGTGACAGACAGAGAGAGAGAAAGAGGCAGATAGAGAGAGGGAAAGAGAATGGGCACGCCAGGGCCTCCAGCCACTGCAAACGAACTCCAGGCACGTGCGCCCCCTTGTGCATCTGGCTAACGTGGGTCCTGGGGAGTCGAGCCTCGAACTGGGGTCCTTAGGCTTCACAGGCAAGTGCTTAACCGCTAAGCCATCTCTCCAGCCCCAGGAGTTATTTGTTGAACAAAGTATCTTGATACATTGCTTAAAGCTTTGGAGAAGTCTTAGGGAGAAGATAAAAAAGTTTATGTAAGCCAGGTATGGTGCCACACGCCTTTAATCCCAGCACTCGGGAGGCAGAGGTTGGAGGATCACTGTGAGTTTGAGGACCCCCTGAGACTACTTAGCAAATTCTAGGTGATCCTGGATTAGAGAGAGTCTTTACCTTGAAAAAAAAAAAAGTTTATGTAAAACTGTTTAGCATTTTAACACACATATACACACTGCCCCGACTCACTATGAAAAATGGGGATGATTGGTTGTTAAAAATGGTGTATTTGGGGGCATGTGTGCTGAGCAAAGCTCTTATTTTCCATATGAGTTCCAACATGAGAGTTCCTAAGAGTTTCCTGTTTCCCCTAAGTTCACTTGAGGATGAACGAAATGTGCTGGAACCTCAGTTTCATATCTTACCTGAATACAAAACAGATCCAGAAATCTCTGTTTTTTTAGAAAAAATTATTTATTTATTTGGAAGAGAGAGAGAGAGAGAGAGAGAGAGAGAGAGAGAGAGAGAGAGCATGCCTGGGCCTCCAGCCACTGAAAATGAACTCCAGATTCACCTTGTGAACCTGGCTTACATGGGTACTGAGGAATCGAACCTGGGTTCTTAGACTTCCCAGGCAAGCACCTTAACCACTAAGCCATCTCTCCAGCCCCAGAAAACTTTTTGAATGGCATGATTAGTACTCAATATTCTATGCACATTTGGTATCTTTGCACATACAGTGAGTTTGTCTATGGATGAGGTGCTCAAGGGAATTCAGACCAAGCAGCAGAGGCATGCTAGTAAACCTAGTGGCTTCTGCCCCTTGTCCTTGGGTTGGCCCTGTCTTGCGCTCTGATCCTGAGCCAGCACCTGCTATTGCCCAGTGGATTCACTTTTCTCTTCTTTTGGTTGTCTTTCTCCTTCTTTTATTCTGTCTTGCTACTGCTTTTCTATTTCACCATTTCCCTCTCTGTCTGTGTCTCTCTCTGCAGGTCTCACTCTAACCTAGGCTGACCTGAAACTCACTCTCTAGCCCAGGCTAGCTTAGAACTCAGGTGGTCTCATTCCTCAGCATCCCAGAATCTGGAACTAAAGGTGTGAACCATCACATCCAGATTTTCTGCCTTTCTTTTCTTCCAAAAAGATACACTCAAGGGAGGTTCATGGTGGAGCAGATTTTAGCAAACTTTTGCAACACACACACACGCGTGCACCCACACACACATACACACATGTACTGTCTTAGTATGAGCAGGTTTTAAACAGAATAGAGCTCTTGTAAAAGGAAAACAAAGGGCTGGAGAAATGGCTTAGCAGTTTAGGTTTTTGCCTTTGAAGCCTAACGACCCATGTTTGGCTCTCCAGATCCCATGTAAGCCAGATGCACAAAGGTAATGAAAGTGCAAGGTTGTACATGTGCACTAGGTGGCGCAAGCATCTGGAGTTCGATTGCAGTGGCTGAGGCTCTGGCCTGCCAATTCTCTCTAAGAAAAAAGTAGAACAGAAGCAACAAATGAAACAACTATGACATTGATAAAGATTGCTTTCTAGGCCAAATTTTAGTCATGTTTCTGAGATCCTTTTTTTGGTTAGAAGTCACTGCATTGTCTAATTTTATCAAGAATCCTCCCACTTCAGTTTGACTACCACCCCTTCTGCCTGCCCTCCACATATGATCACGTTCAGCATCTAATATCTACCTAGATTACTCATTCCTCATCATTCATCAGGGTGATATCTAATCACCCTGGCTAGCCCTTAACAAAAATTCTGTTAGGCTGCCTTAGCCACAACTCCCTTTCTACTCTGGAAACTGACTTACTATTCTTATCCTTGGTTATATATGCCCACTTGCCCAAGCTGAGTTCTCTGTTGCCTGTCTCCCGGCCCCCTGCCTCCCCACATTGTAATAGTCCTAAGAGAAGTGCCAGATGGCTTGCTTGATATCTTTCTGCCTTGTTCCTGGTGTCATAGACAACTAAAGTGATCTTTTGGAAATGCATTAAGTGTCTGAATTTCTAGAAAAAGCTACTGCAAGTGTCTCTTTTGGCTGTAGAAGAAAAAGCAAGTAATCATACTAGGCTATTTCAGATGCCCAATAACCCTTAAAAATAGGCTGGACATGGTCTATTATCTCTCTTTCACAGATGAATATCCATCCATGCATCTACCCATGTTCCATGGCACTCCAGAAAAGACACAGGGCAGTTTCCAGATGAAGGGCTTACAGTGTCTGACAGCATCTAGAAACAACGGTGTGTACATGCTTCCGTTTAGTATTTATGTGACTCTGTCCATAAAAACCAGTTGTGATTCATTTTTTAAAAAATATATTTTATTTATTTATTTGAGAGAGAGAGAAAATGTGTGCACCAAGGCCTCCAGCCACTGCAAACGAACTCCAGATGCATACGCCCCCTGTTGCATCTGGCTTTCGTGGGTCCTGGAGAGTCGAACCAGGAACCTTTGGCTTTGCAGGCAAATGCCTTAACTGCTAAGCCATTTCTCCAGCCCGTGATTCATTATTTTTGAAGATACTGAAAACCACAACGTAGCAGACCCTGCTGCTCCCCTTGGACTTGTAGCAGTTTCTCTGTGATATGCTCAGATTTTCTTCTTAAGTAAATATCCTGAAGGTCCTAGAATCTGTTCATGAGTTTTGTAAGTTTGTCATTATTCCTCTAAATACTGATTCTATTTATTTCTTTCTCCTCCAAATATAACCATAAATATATTGAATATTTTTATTTTTTGCATGGAGAGAGAGAGAAAAATAGGCACATCAGGGCGTTTTGCCACTTTATATGGTTACTGGGGAATTGAACCCAGGCCATAAAGTTTTGCAAGCAAGCACCTTTACCTCTGAGCATTTGTCTAGCCCCTTGAATATTTTTATTGCAATTATCATTTATGTTTCTTTTTTGTTTATTTTTATTTAGTTATTTGAGAGCAACAGACAGAGAGAAGGAGGGAGAGAGAGAAAGAGAGAGATTGAGAGAGAGAATGGGTGCACCAGGGCTTCCAGCCACTGCAAATGAACTCCAGACGCATGCAAGCCCTTGTGCATCTGGCTAACGTGGATCCTGGGGAATTTAGCCTCGAACCGGGGTCCTTAGGCTTCACAGGCAAGCACCTAACTGCTAAGCCATCTCTCCAGCCCCATTTATGTTTCTTATTTTCTGCTTTCAGTTTTTTTTTTTTTTTTTTTTTTTTTTTTTTTTTGAGGTAGGGTCTCACTCTAGCCCAGGCTGATCTGGAACTCTGTAATTCCAGGCTGGCCTCAAACTCACCGCAATCCTCCTACCTCTGCCTCCCAAGTGCTGGGATTAAAAGTGTGAGCCACCACACTCAGTCTGCTCTTAGACTCTTAGATTTTTATATTCTAGCATTTTCTTTCCAATTTATCAATTCTTACTTGCATCTCGTAAGCTGTTGAACCATCTATTAGGTTTGTGTAATTGTCTTTCTTGGTTCTAAGTTCCCACTGAATTCTTTTTATATAATTTCAAACCTCTGATGAACTTCTACATCTTGTAATTTAAAATTTTGTGTATATTAGTAGTAATATAATAAAGACTGGATTTTCTGTAGGTTTGTTTCCATTGTCTGATTTTTAATTGGATTTTGATTTTGCATTATGTTTTTGTTTTCCTAGTTATTTTTACTGCATGCTGGACATTCACTATGAAAACTAAAAAGACAATTTGAGGTTCTAGGTCTTGCTTGCTCCAGAGAGCATTCAGTTTTTATTTGAGCAGCAGTTACAAGAAGAGCAGACAACCTTAATCTAATCAGATTCTGTTGACTTGTTGATTTCTGTTTGATTCTTTGTAAATGCTGTGCTAATTAATTCTTATTTATCCTTTACATTCACTAGAGCCCATCTATGTTAGTGAGCTATTTTAGATATGTATGTGTTGCTATGAAAAGTATTGTAGGACTGGTATTTTATAAAGAAAGGGGATTTACTTAGTTTACAGTTCTAGATGTTGGAGAACATTGAGTTGGTATTGGCTCAGCTCTGGTGAGGGCCTTATAGCAGGTGTCATCACAAGGGTGGAAATATGTGCAAAAGAGGTCCCGTGGGAAGACATGCAGGAGTGGGAGGGCAGGCAAGCTCACGCTCTTATAAATCCACTCTCACAGGAACTAATCCCTTTCTGTAAATTTTGACCCACTCCTACCAATCAGGCAAGATAACCTCCATTGATGAAGATGGAGCCCCGCCATGACCTCATTATGTTTTACTAAGCCCCACCTGTTAAAAGTTCTACTACTTTAATACTGGGGACCATGAACCAATGCTATCCTTAAGTCACAGCGTGGGCCTTGAAGTCAAACTTTTGGCCCTTTGCCCCATGGAATTCTGGATAATTCTTGCTTACCTTCTTGACTTATCAACTTCTTTCACCTTTCAAACTAGCAATTGGGGCTGGAGAGATTGCTTAGTGGTCAAGGCACTTGCTTGCAAAGCCAAAGGACCTCAGTTCAATTCCCCAGGACCCATATAAGCCAGATGCACAAGGTGGCACATGCATCTGGAGTTTGTTTGTAGTGGCTGGAGGCCCTGGTGCACTCATTCTCTCTATCTCTTTTTCCCTCTCAAATAAAATAAAGTAAAATAAAATAAAATAAAATAAGCCCGAGCAATTGATTTAAGGGAACAAGAGGCCTTAATATGCAGTGATCACTAATATTTTATTTCTCTTATTTTCTGATCTTGGCCTCTCAAATTCTGTCCAGAGCTGTCAACAAGTTTTTTTTTTTCTGAAAAGCATTTTGTTCATTTTTTTTTTTTTTTGATTTGTCTCAGTGGGAATGTTGGTCCAAAACAACCCAGTTTGTCCTTTCCAGAAATGGAGCTCTAATCGACACACATGATTATCTCAGTTACTCGGCACAGCAACTCTTCAAGGAATGTCTTATTATTACCATCATCCTCTTTTTACAGGCGAGGAGAGTGCTCGGGGAGAGTTAGGTAAATGGTCAAGGTCGCTTGATTAGAAGTCCTGGGGCTGGGAATTGAATCTGGGAAGTCTGATCTGAGAGCCTCCTTCTTAGAGAGCCCACACATGTTCCCGTTGTATACTGTGTTGGCAAATGGCTTGTTTGTAGTTACATCAGCTGCTTTATTTCACTTTGTTCCTTTATCAGAACCAATATTACTTGTCCTATCCATGGTACCTAATTATTTACGTTCTTTGGAACCAAACTGTTGCAGATAGACTTTTAACCATCAGTGTTCTGGTTTTTCCTTTTTAATCTTGTTTTTTAAAATATTTTATTTTTATTTAATAGAGAGAGAAAGAGCACGCCAGGGTCTCCAGCTGCTGCAAATGAACTCCAGACTCGTGCATCCCCTTGTACATCTGGCTTACGTGGGTCCTGGAGAATCAAACCTTGGTCCTTTGGCTTTGTAGACAAGCATCTTTACAGAGCCATCTCTCCAGCTTCTCTCCCTCCTCTCTTCCTCCTTCCCTTTCTCTTTCTCTTTCTCTTCCAGCATTTATTAGCCTTAATTCTGGAGGTACAAATTAGATTTCTGTAGTGTTGGGAGGTAACTATCTAAAATGGAAAGACACTGACCCATCTTCCATTCCAGGCATGGCTGGAGGCTCTAGATGCTATTGCTGCAGATCCCACAGGCTTTGCATTGTCCCGCTTGCTTCTCACTCTGGGTTCCTGCTGGAAGTCTTGCTCTAATGCATGTCTTACCATCTCTATCTCATTTTTGTGTCCCACATCATCTTGAATGTGGCAGGCATCCTCTGTCAGCCTTTGCACAAAGTTCCTCCACCCAAAGGCTCTTGCATATTATGGATGTCATTAAAGGTTTAGGCTCACACTGCAAATTACAGATAATATTTTATCTACCATTTTGCTCCCTTTGGCCTTTCTTTTAAAAATATTTTTTATTTGTTTACAAGCGGAGAGGGAAGAGAGATAGACAGAGAAAATGGGCTGCAAATGAACTCCAGATGCATTTGCATCTTTGTGTATATAGCTTTACGTGGGTACTGGGGAATCAAACCCAGGTCCTTAGGCTTTGCAGGCAAGTGCCTTAACTGCTGAGCCATCTCTCCAGCCCTCCTTTGGGCCTTTCTATCATGGAAATTACTGTCTAATTTTTCTCCTTAAGTGTCTGTATTCTTCAACTCAGTTCTCTCTTTTTACTTTCATGCCCCTCAAGTCTCTTTAGTTACTAGTGGTAAGCCACTAATAAACTTCTGTGTTTTTTTAAATTTATTCTTATTTATTTATTAGAGACAGAGAGAGGGAGAGAGACAGAGAGTGAGAATGGGCACACCAGGCCTCTAGCCACTGCAAACAAACTCCAGGTGCATGTGCCACCATGTGCATCTGGCTTACATGGGACCTGGAGAATCGAAGCTGGGTCCTTAGGCTTCTCAGGCAAACCCCTTAACCGCTAGGCCATCTCTCCAGCCTGTCAATAAACTTCTTAAACCTTGCTATTGCTCTAGCTAAAATAATTTACCTTTTCTTTGTTTAAGCCTTTTCTAGGGGCTCTTTTCTTCTAAAATCAAATATTTTGATACTTTAGAAAATGTTTCTAAGAGACCTCCTGTCTGCCTTCTAAGTTTCCTGGTTCAAAATACACTTTGCTTATAAAAATAACAGTTTTCTTCCTTCCTGTTACATCATCCATATGAGACTCATATCCATGCTATATCTTTTTATTTTATTTCCTGTTGGCCTCTGGAAATAAGATGACATATAGTATAAACTTCTCACATTAATTCAGTTGACATTTAACCCTTATTTGTACAAAGAGCTCTTCTGTGTTTAACAGAATCAATGAATAAAATCACTCCCCCTAAGTAAGACTTTTTATTTGTGACTATTAAAGCTTTGAGTTGTAAAACAGGCTCACGAGCTGGTGGTTCATGTCCGTCAGCTCCTTGTACTTTCAGTCCTTTCCTGTCCCCAGTAGTTTTCCAGAGCCGCCACCTTCCATCATGAAGCTTTCTCAATTTAAACTTGGGTTTATTTAGTATTGTCGTTGTTTTGTGTGTGTGTGTGCGCGCGTGCATGTGTGGCGCAGGTGCAAATGCATGCGTCCTGTGGGTGTGAGAGTGAATGCCAGAGGAAAACCTCACATGCCCTCTGTTATTGATCATCTGCAGCTGTTCTTTGAGATGGGGGGTCTTTCCCTGAATCTGGAGCTAGAGTTTTGTGAACCCCAGTGATTTTCTGGTCTCCACTCTCTTCAGAACTGGTGTGACAAGCATACATGCTGTTTATGTGAATGCAAGGGAACCAAAAACCAGACTCAGCTGCTCTCAGACCCATTCAGGTCCTCAAACTTGGGACAAGCTCTCTTAGTGACTGAGCAGTCTCCCCAGTCTCTCTTGTGTCAGTTGCTTGTTCCTGCCAACTGCCAAAGGCTGCTCAGAGAACCAAAGGGTCACTTCTGTCTTTACGTTGGGATGGAATCTACCTCTTCTGTTTTAAGGATGACTGCAAGAGTGAAACTATGAACAGAAATACCGGGTTGCAGCTCTTTAGTTCAGTAGCATTCCTGTATTTATGCTTCCTCAACTGTGGAGAAGATTTTAGGGCCAAGTACAATGGTGTTCTATGACTATGCATATTGGATGAGCACCTGGAATCATCTTTCTTTGCTTTCATGGATTCCTTCCCTGCTTTTCTCTGCCATTTTCAAGTTCCTTCCCACTCCCAGGGTCTTGGTGTGATCTTAATTACCCCTGGGCAACATGGAGATCCCCTGGAGGTTGTTTCTGGCTCAGTCCTCGGACTGTGCCTCTGTAAAAGCTACCCAGAGGAGGAGAATGCATCGGGTTAACAAGGGGAAAGATGTCTTAAAGAGCTACATTCATTCTTGAGCAATGTGGGCTTGCGCACGAGCCACACGGGGCTCCTGGGAGGGACCCTCACAAAAGCCAAGGCTTGCCTTTAGAGGGGCTTTGTCAGTAGGAGGAGCCCACGGTCTGGTACACGGTGAGAACATTTATTTTGAAGCTGTGTTGGAGTGGAGATCTTGTGCACTTATTGGGGTGCTTGCATTCATCAAGCTGTGATTTTTGTACCATTCTAACACATTTCCTCTCTCCGATGGTAATTACTGTGTAGGGTCCTAATTTTGCCTGTTGTCCAGACTGGCTTCTCCCCCTGGGCAGTGTCTGTGTTTGCTGTAATTGGATGATGCCACACAACCCACTGCCATTGCCAGATTTCATTATGACTTGGCATCTCCTGTATTAATTTCCCCACTTTGGGGGCTGTTTGGAAGCAAGCGAGGCCAATTTCCTTTTCAATAGCGCAAATCTGGAGGTCCAATTTGAGCCGGGAGCTAAGTGGGTGCAGTTGTGCACCTCTCATTGACTGACAGTGTTCGCTTTGTTTGATTTGATTTTTTTTTTTTAATGAGAGCTTGATCCTGAAAGGCAGCTGGCACTCACTAGAAGCCAGAGGAGCCATCCTTGGAAAGTCCAGGAAGACATTTGGGCAGTTGGCTTTATCCAAAGTACTCTTTTTCTTATTTTTGAGTCAAATTTTGGTAGAATGAAGCATATGGTTCTCAGCATTTGCACTACTTCTTGGTAGCTCCTAGTCCTGTTGACCCAGGAGAACCTCAGCGTCTGGCCCCGGAGGAACTCAGACTCACAAGGAGGGAGGGGACATGAAGAGATTCAAGAGATAAAATACAGGAGTCCTAGTTAAATTTGAAACTCCAAATGAACAAGAAGTAATGTTATTATATGTCATGTGGTTGTGGTTACTGCAAAAGGCAGTGAAAACGAAGGAGCTCAGGGAAAGAGGAAGATTGTTTGACAAAGAGAAGCATGCCCATTGAAATCTCATTTAATTGCCACAAAAATAAACATAAAAATAAAATCATATTTCCTGGGAATGAAATTTCCTACTACAGGCTCCCTAGCAACCAGAAGATGAGGAAAGACAAGTTTAAAGTTTTCTATTCTTGGGCTGGAGTGATGGCTTAGTGGTTAAGGTGCTTGCCTGTGAAGCCTAAGGACCCATGTTCGACTCTCCAGGTCCCACGTAAGCCAGACGCATATGGTGATTGCAAGCACAGAAGGTTGCACATGCACACAAGGTGGTGCATGCTCCTGGAGTTTGATTTCAGTGACTGGAGACCCTGGTGTGCCAATTATCTCTCTCTCTCTCTCTCTCTCATAAAAAATAAGGCCAGTCCGTTGGGCTTGCCTCAAAACAAATAAACGTTCCTATTCTCCACTAGACCTTGGTGATGCTGGAAAGCTAGGAGCCCATCAGGCCTTTCCCATGTGGCAATCTACAGATCAGTGGTTTCCAACCCTAGTGGGCACTGCACCTGTGTGGTAAAAGACCGAAGGCTCCGTGGTGCACTGAGCTTCTGACTCAGTAGTTCTGATGTGGTACTTGAAATATCGCCTTTCTAACAAGCTCCCAATGGGAACTTGGACTATTTCCTTGTGAGATGAAAGCTTTCAAGCTCCCGACTCCCTGCTCAGGGGACTACACTTTGAGCGTCAGTAGCTTTAACCTGTGCTGCCTAACACTATGGTGGCCACTACTGCATGAACTATGGGTGGGCCAAACGGAGGGGTGTTGTCAGTGTAAATGCACACGGGGCCTTGAAGCTTCCATAGAAAGGAAGTATGAGCAATGTCTTCCTAGTATTCTGACTTGTGTTTTATTTTATTTGAGACAGGATCTTACTCTAGTCCAGGATGACCAGGATGACTCTGTAGGACAGACTGGTCTTGAACTCATGGGAATCTCCCTATCTCAGCCTCCTGAGTACTAGGACTAAGAAGATGAGTGTCACCAAAGCTCACTTACAATGTCATAGTAGTTTAAGATTTTTAAAATTTATTTTATTTTTATTTTAGAGAGAATGAGAGACAGAGAGACAGAGGGAAAGACAGAATTGGCACACCGGGGCCTCAGCTACTGCAGTTGAACTCCAGATGTGCCACCTTGCGCCTCACTTTTTGTGTGTCTGATAACATGGGACCTGGAGAGTCGAACATGGGTCCTCAGGCTTCACAGGCAAACACCTTAACCTCTAAGCCATCTCTCCAGCCTGTAGTTTAAGATTTTTTTATATTTTACTTATTTATTTGTTTATGAGAGACAGCAAAAGAGGCAGATGGAGAGAGAGAGTGGGTGTGCCAGGGCCTCTATCTGCTGCAAATGAACTCCAGACACATGCTCACTTTGTGCATCTGGCTTTATGTGGGTACTGAGGAATTGAATACGGGTCCTTAGGGTTTATAGGCAAGTGCCTTAACCACTAAGACATCTATCAAGCCCAAAAATATTGATTAGAGCCAGGTGTGGTGGCACATGCCTTCAATCCCAGCACTCAGGAGGCAGAGGTAGGAGGATCGCCATGAATTTGAGGCTACCCTTAGACTACATAGTGAATTCCAGGTCAGCCTGGGCTACAGTGAAACCCTAACTCAAAAACAAAATAAAACAAGCAAAAGAATATTGATTACATGTTGAAATGACATATTGGGTTAAAGAAAATATATTTTAATATCAATTTCATCTTGTTCTCCTCAAAAATATTGCCAGTAGGAAATGTAAAATTACATCTGTGATGCACATTGTAATTTAACAAGATGTCAAGTGAGCTGGGATCATGTTATATTTTTATTGGATGGTATTGTTTAAGAGCCATTTGGATTGCAATTTGGACATCCATGAGTTAGTGAGGGATATAGGTGAAAACTCTGAGTTTTTCTTTTGTGTGTGTGTGTGCGTGTGTGTGTGTGTGTGTGTGTGTGTGTGTGTGATGTGTTCGTGAGTTTAGCATTCCTTCCAATGTTTAAAAAATTCTCTCAGGTAGGTGTGTTGTATAGAACTTAAAAATATTCTAGTATCTTGGTAGGAGTAGGAGTTGAGGTGAGCATAGAGTGGGAGGGCAGGTCAAGAAAGGAGGACCTTTGGCTATGCAGAGATGACTGGCTATTACTCCTGCTCAGAAGTGTCTGGTGTGGACGTGAGAGGAAACGGTCACATCAGGAAGGTGATCACTTCTGCTCCACGATTACCTCCTCACCCAAGATAGGGCTGCTAATGATGGGTTCTGTAAGCGCTCCTGGGACCCAGGGTCACTGAGACACCCCTTCTCCTCTGTTGAAACTCTACAAGACACCTGTGTCCAGGTCTGGGTTCCACAGCTAATAAGGACGTGCAGAACATGGACAAGGTTAGGAAGAAAGCCCCAGAGAAGGTTAAGGCATCACGAAATTGAATTTCTGACAAAAGGCCAGCCTTAGACTGTTTCCTCAGGAGAAGAAAAGCCTTTCAGTGTCTGAAAGGTTACCTCGCAGAAGGTTGTGGATAATTGTTCTGCTTCCACCAAGAATAAAACTGGTGGAAAAAAAATGTTTAAACGTGACACAGGGGACTCGGTTTTCAGGCAAAGGAGAATTTCCTGACATTGAAAAGAGTTTCTTATTAGAAGACTTTCTGTTATTGTTTACCCAGCCCTTTCTCTCTAATTTATTGAAGAGCAGTGACAACATTCCCTAGTTGCGGGGTCAGGAATTATGTCCTGGGATACGGAAAAGGCTCAGTGTCATTTTAGCCTGTAAGGCATAGTCTCACACCTACCATGCCAGACTTGGTCCTTGTCCAATTCTTAGTTTCCGACACATGTAGTCTTTTTTTTTTTTTTTCAGGTAATTTTTACTACTCGGGTTTTTAGTTTAACACATAAAGTTAGCTTAAGCAGAAAAAAGAATGGATTAAAAGCTGTTCAGCAGCCGTGGGTTGGAGTCAGCTTATACTGGCTCGTAGAGGCCAATTGTTAATTTACACAAACTTTTGTGAACTGGTTGAGGCCACGTTGGTGGCTTGAACTCAGCTGCGATAGAAGCATTTACACCATGAGACTAGGAGAGCGCTCCCATTAGAGGCCCCTGCTCCATTTCTTCTGCCCAGAGAACAGGTCGTAAATGTTGGCCTGCACACAGCTGGAGGCTGGGTAACACAGCGAATGTGTTCTGTGTCATCTCACTTCTCACTGGACACCTGTGACTCCAATGGCGGCTGTCATGGTGAGTCCCAGGTCAGCCTGGGCACACGTACGGTATCTTACCTCAAGTGTCCTCTGTCTTTTTCCTTTCTCCTCACTCGAACCTTCTGAGGAAACCCCACAGTTTGCTCAGTTTCTGCATGGGGCAGCCGGGAAGTAGCAGGGAGTCCGTGCTGTCGTCTGCAAACCTGAACAGATGGGACTGGAAGCCAGAGGCAGGATGCTAAGCCTTGTGTCCTCTGCAGGGAGACTGCACTCTGTTCTCCAGGACTCCTCTGTGGGTCCCCAGGAAGTCTGAGCCCCTTGGCTCACTTCTCCTCCTCTTCTCCCTTTACTTCCCCCTAACTTCTATACCATATCCTTGCCTTGGTCTCTGCTTCAGGGCGAGCTCAAATTAAGGCAGATGGCTCAGAGGGTCCCTCGATGGTACTGTGCTGACAGGATGAGAAGTCTGGTCCGAGAGGAGCTGAGAGAGAGGACATGTCCTTGGAGAACTGGAGCTTTACTGGGAGAGCTGGTTGCGTCATAGCATACATGGCATGGTGGGGTATGGAGTGTGTGTGTGTGTGTGTGAGAGAGAGAGAGAGAGAGAGAGAGATTGAGAGGGGGTATGGGAGAGGTAGGGAGGGAGAGGAAGAAGGCAGATGGGAGAGAGGGAGGGAGAGAACTGGAGTGGAACTCTGAAGCTCAAAGAACAAGAAATTTTTATGAATTTCTGGGGAGAGGAGGAAGGGGTGCATCTGGGCACAACTGCTTGAGAGAAGTCGCGGAGGCGACAGAGGAGCGAACGGAAGGTGCAGCAGGCCTTTGGTCGTACAGGAGGGCGTAGACGGCCGTTCTGCTCCTGCTCACAGCAGCGTGGGGCTCAGAGGGAGATGTGAAGACGCAGAGACAAGGCAAACACGTTATAGTCCAAGGTTGGCTCAGCCAGGGAGGCACGGGGGCTGGGCTTGCCCACCTGGCCTTGGTCTCGGGCAGCAGGGGGAGTGGTCAAGTCACCCCATCTGTGTTCTAACACTAAGGGGCCCAGAGTCCGGGCTGGCAGGCCACACACCCAGAGACAATGCCCCAAGTCATCTGTAGAGTTGGTCGTTGGCAGCGTCACTGCCACCTCCCCATGGCCAGTGTCACTATTGGCTCGTAGCCCCTCTGCTGTGCCTTGGAAACCAGACATGGCTGCTGCTCCTCTCAACAGATGCTTCCTTGAGCCACTCGCTTCCGGCAGAGTCTGAAGTGACGGTGTGGGTCTTACCGTTGCCCCCTAGATCACAGATTCTCTTCCCGCTGTCAAGAATGGTAGCAATAAATGTTTGAGTCATTTACTGATGTGTGACAGGCAAACCACCCCTGAATGCAGTGGCTTAAGATGGGTCATGTGCTATATGACGATGTTTTGGGTCAGTGACAGCCCATATGTATGACATGACATTGGTTCTGTAAGATTGTGACGGAGCTGAAGAATTCCTAGAGACGTTTCAGCCATCCAAGCACACTGCCTCACTCATGCATTTTTGGTGTAAACAAAGACACTGTGCTAAGGCTCCATAGTATGTACAGTCGAAGTACAGTGTACAGAACTTGTTATGATAACAACAGGCTATGTTACTGGTTGTGAATATTTTATGCTATACTTTTAACTCTACTGTTTTAGAGTATGGACCTTCTACTTACATTAAAAAAATAGTTTTCTGTAGGGGTTGGAGAGACGGCCTAGCAATTGAAGGTGCTTGCCTGTAAAAACTTAAAGCCTGGTGGCCTGGGTTCATTTCCTCAGCACCCATGTAAAGCCAGATGCGCAAAGTGGAGCATGCGTCTGGAGTTTGTTTGCATTGGCAGGAGGCCCTGGTGCACCCACACTCATTTTCTGTCTGCTTCTTTCTCTTTCTCTTAAATAAATAAAAATATATTTTTAAGAATGTTTACTATAAAACAATGTGCTATGTTATACCAGCAGCATCCTCATGTCTCTGCCATCTCTTGGTTGCATTGAGAGGCACAATAGATAATGAAGCTACCATCTAGGTGTGCACAAATGATGAAGTTTTTACAGCAAGGAACTCACCTGAGGAGCCCTTTCTTAGCACACAGTACCATCATTAAGGGACCCACGCTGTATTTTGTAGGTTTAGGATGATTAGCATTGAGTGGACTCTTAGCTGGGCCTGGAGAGTCTACGTGATCTCATTGCATGACTGGCGGCTGGTCTCGCTGCCTGGGCCTCTATTTCTACCTGGCTACATCCTCAAGGAGTCTAGCCAAAGTGTCCTAACATGACATTACCAAGCTTTAAGAGAGGAATAGTGGAAGTCACTATGTCTCTTGAGCCCTTGGCTCTAAATTCCCCAGACATGACTTGGGCATAGACTCTATAGGTAGTGAATAGATTCTTGACTGTTGATGGGAGGAGAAAGGACACATGACAAATGGTGACAATGGGGTCATCGTAGCCATTTTGTTGACAACCTGACTTGGGAAATATTTGGTGGCCACAGTGGGAGATGGGATTCGTCAGGTAGGGAACTCCCCAGGTGTAGGAAAGGTGTTTGAAGGTGCCAGAAGGGTCAGAAGAGACACATGCTCGCTACAGGTGGCTTGCTCCTGAGCTGGGAAGAGACATCACCCATTCTCATTCCCAGGCCCCTCCTGGGCTACTGACCTTCTGTGAACTATATCCTGGCTTCAGCTTCATGGATATACAGCCAGGAGTGGATTGGGCCTGGTTTTGTGACCAGCATCACCCTGAGTGGAGTCTCTACAGATCCTAGACAGAACTGAAGCCTGAAGAAGGGCTTCATTATTAAGCAAATAAAATGAGGGTCCTTACTAAGTAAGGCATTGCTCAGGAGGCATGCACTGATTGATATAAGGATGTACTGTTTTCTGAGATTCGATAACTCAGTACTATTTTAGAATACAGAACTGTCTATTCTTGAACTCATGACAAGTGGCTGAGCCAGTGACCAAGCTTGCTTTTCTCCAGGGGAGTATGCAGGTGAGACAGGAAGAACATGGGCAACTGGGAACAGGGCAGCAAATGCTGCCTGGTGGCCAGCGTTATAGCAGGTGTTAGGCTGAGCACAGACTCATGTTCGCACTTACCCTATCCTCACCTCAGCTAGGAGACGGAGAAACTGAGGCTCAGAAGTCTACAAAACTTGACTAAGGGCACACAACTAACAAAGACTAAAGGATTTCTACACTGGATGTGCTTTCTGTCTGAATGTAAAACTTTAGGGTCTGCCAAAGATTTCTCCAAAGAGGCAGAGTCCTTTTGTGATGGTTAATACAGAATGTCAACTTGACAGACTTAGAGTCATGCAGGCGACAAGCCCTTGGGTGTGTTTATGAGGGAGTTTCAAGACTAGATTGATCCAAGTGGGAAGACCCCCCCCTGACTATGGGTGGCAATGTACCTCAGACTGGGGTCCTGGAGTGGATCAAAAGGACAGAGCACTCTGAGCACCAGCATTCGTCATTCTGCTTCCTGACGGACAACACAATGTGACTGACCAGCTGCCTCCTGCTGCCACACCTTCCCTGCCAGGATGGGTCACACGTCAAACCGTGAGCCAAAAAATATTCTTCCTCCCTTAAATTGCCTTTGTCATAAACATTCCCAAGTATTTGCTAGTCAAGAGCTCTTGCTCATACTCAGAATAGACCTGGACTCTCAAATCCTCATTTTACTACTTGGAAACTCTGATTTCAACTTCTTTGTTAAAAAAATCATTTTTATTTATTTATTTGAGAGAGACAGAGAGAGAAAGAGTGGGAGGAGGAGGAGGAGGAGGAGAGAGAGAGAGAGAGAGAGAGGCAGACAGACAGACAGAATGAGAATGGACATGCCTGGGTCCCCAGCCACTGCAAACAAACTCCAGGCACATGCACCACCTTTTGTATCTGGCTTAAGTGGGTCCTGGGGAATAGAGCCTGGGTCCTTTGGCTTTGCATTCAAGTGCTTTAAACCACTAAGCCATCTCTCCTGCCCTGTTCTTAACTTCTTAGACCATTGTTCTCCTCATCTGTAAAACGGAGGTTATAATACTATCTTGTTGTTGAAAACTTAGCAAGGTCCTTGTAGCTAGTAAATTATAACAGTATTAGTTATTATTATTATTTTTCCATGAGCTCCAGTGATTCCCAGCTTCAGCAACTCCCCTATGGGACTGAGGTTATAGGTGTACATGGCTATATTCAGCTGTTTACGTGTGTTGTGGAGATTTGAACTCAGGCCATCTCAGGCCCTTTCAGGCCCTAATGTTTGCATAGGAAGCACACTTAGCCATGGAGCCATCTCTCCAGTCCCTTGTTATTAATAATAGCAACTTGATTTTATTCTATAGTATGTTTTACATATGTCTATGTAGTTGATTCAAACTAAAAAATGCTGTAGAATTACTTTTCAGGGTAGTTGTGAGTGTTGACTATGGTACAATGGATGGAGTTACTGCATAGATAATCTAATTTGGTTATTAGGTACTTAAGTTCTTGTTGAAATTAATTGTGGAAAAAGCTGAAAGCACTGTTTCAGCTGTTTAATGATATGTTTAGTGGAGATGTGCTAATGACTGAATTGGATTAATTATGGGTCCTTTCAATGGTTGTTTAGTCGTGAATTCACAGATATATTTTCACATAAGTCCACATGTTCAATGAATGGTTCGAATTTCAAGTTTACCTGTAGCCACAGGAGAGTCAGAACATGTCACTTCTGAAGACACACTTGTGAAAACAAATATCTTGGTCTTCCAGGACATGGTAGTGACATCATCAAAACTGCAAGGAAAGTCAAGGGAGGGAGGGGCTGGGAGATACTGATTTACATTTATTTCTGGGTGTGTGAAACTCACATGAGCTTCGTGTGAAATGCTCTGCATGATCATGGTGGCCAACATCTATCTAGGTGTCTTGCTGGTTTCTAGGCACCATGCTAACTACTTCATCTGTGCCTATCTCATTTATTCTGCATATTGAAGCTATGCCAGCAGATGCACTTAGTGTGCCCATGCACATGCCAAGAAACTAAGGCTCAGAGAAGCTAACTAACTTTTTAAGCTTACACAGGCAGAAAAACTGACCCTCATTCTTTTGTTTGTTTTTATTTATTTATTTAAAATTTTTATTTTTTATAATTAACAACTTCCATGATTATAAACAATATCCCATGGTAATTCCCTCCCTCCTCCCACTTTCCCCTTTGAAACTCCACTCTCCATCATACCCCCTCCCCCTCTCAGTCAATCTCTCTTTTATTTTGATGTCATGATATCTTTTCCTCCTATTATGATGGTCTTGTGTAGGTAGTGTCAGGCGCTGTGAGGTCATTGATATCCAGGTCATTTTGTGCCTGGTGGAGCACGTTGTAAGGAGTCCTACCCTTCCTTTGGCTCTTACATTCTTTCCGCCACCTCTTCCTCAATGGACTCTGAGCCTTGGAAGGTATGATAGAGATATTGCAATGCTGAGCACTCCTCTGTCACTTCTTCTCAGCACCGTGATGCCTTGTGAGTCATCCCAAGGTCCCTGCCATCTGATGTAATCCCTGGTGTAATCCCAGTTACCTTTTGGGATTGTTTTGATCTCAGTTACACTGCGCTCCTGCTTGGGTCCCTCTTTGCTGCACTGTGGGCTCAGGTAGGCTGGCTGGGTCACTGCTGCTCTGGTCACCTGTGCCAGGTGCTGGGTGCCGGGTGCTGTGCAGGTGAGCTTCTGTGCAGGTGAGTTTCCTTCTCCAGGTCTCTGGTGCTCCTTGGTGCTTGCGCTGGTGGTGGTGAGGGAAGGCTGTGGTTGGTGTCTGTAGTTCTCCTGCTGGTCCACGTGATCCTCTTCCTCACTAGCTGTTCTCCGTTCTTCCCTGCCCTCCTCCCTTCACGTTTCTTGAGTTTGGGAGCAGGTCGGTGTGAGTGGAGAATCCCCTTACCTGGCTTTTCCTGTGGCTCAGGTCGAGCCTGGCAGCTGTGGCCCTGCTGCTGCTGGAGCCGCTTCTGCCTGCTTCTGCGGGCTCTAGACACTCTGGATTTCTCCTACTTCGGGTATAGTTGATAATTTTTTATACACCTCACTTTTTAGTAGAAGAATGTATTTTGCTGGTGTTTTTTTTTTTTTTTTGGTTTTTTCACCCCTAGACTGCTTTGTCGTGGTTCCTATGCCGCCATCTTAACCGGAAGTCCTCATTTTTAACCTAACCCAAACTAGTGAAATGAAAGCCCTTTGTTGCCAATGGGATTCCTATTGGCTGAGGAGTGGGGGTAAGGTATTTAATATAAAACCACACACAGTCTAATGTATTTTCTTGAGTAGCCTCTTGTTTACTTGCCCTTAAGAGAGAGATGGACAAAAAGCCAGATATGAATGAGGACACATGTCACCTGGTTGTCACTGGCAGCCATTCCACAAAGTGACTGGGGAGCTGGCCTTAGGCTGAAGCCAGTGCTCTTAACAGCCGAGCAGAGAGGTGGGGAATCCCTGGGATCTGAGCATATTACTGAGTTGACCCGGGGGCAGCTCTGCTTCTGGATGTTGGTAATGTAGTTGATTTCCTTGTTGATTAGAAGCAGATACAGTTGTATGTAGCCCCAGTGTCATTCTTTCCTCTTATTAACCACACACCGGTTTTGTTTAGGGTGTCCATTGCCTGCATTTCTCAGTCTCTTTTGTATGAGTAGCCCTGCAACAGAATTTTGGCCAATGACACCTACATAGTAATCCTTGCTGGACATTTCTAGAAAAGCTGTGTCTCTTCATCCTTCCTGAGATGCTGGTGGCTAGAGGTGGAACTGCCTTCCATGTGGCATGAGGGAAAAAACAAGGGAACTGTGAAGAGGGGAGCTCTGAGCTGCCAAAGCAATGTTGGGAAGCCTTACCTTCTTTTTTATAAAGGAAAAGAAAGCCATGATTTGTTTGAGCCAGTATTCCCCTGTCTTTGGCATTTGTATATAAATGTGTTTCCTAACTCTGAAACTGAAATCTTTTATTGAGGTAGTGGTGTTGTGTATCTGGTATTGCACAAGAACGATACCAGGACTTACTGATTGACAGCTTATTTGTTTTCATTTCTGATAGTTGGATGGGACTCAGTAGGAACAGCTCATCTCTGCTCCAGTGCGTTTGGAGCCTTAGATAGGAGGGCTCTAGAAGATGGAGGCTGGGCCACCAAAGCTGACATCTTGGTTCCTGTGTCAGTCACTTTAGTGACGTCTTTATGGTGCCTCTGTCTTGATTATCATAATATAGTGTGTCAGTTACCTTCTGGTTGCTGGGATGAAACATCTGACCATAAGCAGCATATGGGAGGAAAGGGTTTATTTTGGCTTACCTTTTCAAGGGGAAGCTTCATTATGGTGGGGAAGCATGGCAGAGCAGGTGTCACATCCTGTTACAGAGCAGGAAGGAAGGAGTCTGAGTGAGTTATCTCTGAACACCCAGTGGGAAGAACTCATAAACCTCAATGACACACCTCCTCCAGCAAGGCTCCATCTTTCAAAGGCTCCACACCTTTCCTAAATTGCCACGATCTGGGGACCAAGTATTCAAAGCACATGAGGACCTGGGGGGCATTTTACATCCAAATCAGCACACATGGTCTGCTTATATGGTGGCCCAGGGCTCTTGAGAGGGAGAAAGTAGAAACTTCCCATTCTTTAAAGAGTTGCTACAAGAGCTGGTACTGTGTTGGTTCCATCACGTCTACAGTTCTGAGCTTCCCAGGTGGAAGGGAGGAGAGATATAGACTTCACCTCTTGATGGGAAGAGGAAAGAAATTGATATCAGCTATCTTTGGAAGCTAGTAATCAGATTGCATAAATTGGGAAGCATTTATAAGCAACACCTTTCTCTTCTCTCCTCTCCCCTCTCCTCTTCCCCCTTCCATCTCCCCCTTCCTCTCTCCCCTTCTCTTCTCTCCCCTTCTCTTCTCTTCTCTTCTCTTCTCTTCTCTTCTCTTCTCTTCTCTTCTCTTCTCTTCTCTCCTCTCCTCTCCTCTCCTCTCCTCTCCTCTCCTCTCCTCTTCTCTCCTCTTCCCTTCTCTCCTCTCCTCTCCTCTCCTTCCTCTCTACCTCCCTCCCTTTTTCTTTTTGCCTGTATGTGAATGTGTGTGCATGCATGTGTGTTTGCGTGTGTATAGGCGCATATGTGTGTAGAGGCCAGAAGTTGCCATCAGGTGTCTTCTTCAATCACCCTCTACCTTAATTTTGAGAGAGTCTCACACTGAGCCCAGAGCTCATTGATTCATCTAGACTAGCTATACAGCAAGTTCTATGGATCCTCTTGTCTCTGTCTCTCCAGATCCTGCATTATAGGTATGTGCCACCACTCCCAGCTTTGTGTAGATACTGGAGGTCTGAACTTACATCACAAGCACTTTGTTATGTATCCAGCCCCTATTCTTTAGTGTAAAGGATAGCCTGACCTTATCCTCTCCCAGCGCAGTATTTATTGCTTGAATGTGGATCAGATGCTGGTGTGGGGCCCATTGTACTTTTCATCACCTGGCACAGTTGAAAATTTGCCATTTTGCTGTGGCAGCTTTTCAAGATTGACAGATAAGGCAGTCTCGTGGGAAGACAGGAGGATGGCAAGGGTGTGTATGGATTAAGGAGCAGGGTGAGGGGCAGTGAGTGAAGGTAGCTTTCATGAAGGAGGAGAGAGCTCATCCAGGACTGGACATGCTGGAGTGAATTAATAAGAGAACCTGCTAGCTGGTACATGAGCTCAGAGATAAAGGGAACTTGGTTTCCATCCCAGAAGTGATGAATCGGGGACTGTTTTCTGGGCATCTATCACCAGCCAGCTACCGTGTGCTTGTGAATGTAGCGTTACATGCCACCAGCCAGTTACTGTGTGGGTTCAAACATGGAGGAGCCTTTGGCTGCCTCTGGCCCACTTACCAGTTTGGTGTGGAAATGGGTCTTTAGAAGATTTGGTCAGGATTCCAGTTATTGAGTGCTGAGTGAACAAACACGAATGAACACAAGTAATGACAGACTTAGAAACTTGTAGTAGTCTTCACTCTCTGCAGTTAACATAAGAAGACTTTGAACATCAACCCCATAAACAAACAAACCCAAACCAGACTATGGTGGTGACGGATATGACTGCCGATGGAGGAAGAACCCAAGTTCCTGCCCTGGGGCCTCAGGAGCTGCTTCATAGATGCTAGAAGTGAAATTTCATCCCTGAGCCTGGTAGATGGATGACGGAACCCTTTTAAGATAGGTTTTAAGCAGACCATGTGTGGCATTTTGAATGTAAAATCTGAAATGTGAAGGGTCATGTGGTGATAAAAGAAAACATAGAGAAGTAAGGTTATAAGGTTTGGGACATGGCCCATGTTGCCCAGGGAGCAGTTGCCTGCTGACCTCTTCTGGGGAGGAACTTGAGCCTGGTCAAGGCTAATATAGGTATTGTCACAGGCCAACCCTGAGATACTGTAAAGACAGTATTATGACAGAGCTGGGGAGGACTCTGTGGTTGCAAATAGGCTTCTATGAAGTCACCATTTATTGAGTCTTCATTGGTTCTCACTGACTATAAAGGTGTCTTCATTTCTGATGCCAGGCCTTGGGGAGAAGTTTTTATCTTACTTCTGGCTTAGAGAAGAGTCTCTCTCTCTCTCTCTCTCTCTCTCTCCCTACCTCTCTCTCTCTCTCTCTTTCTCTCTCTCTCTCTGTGTATGTGTGTTTTGGGGGGCTTCTCTTAGTCTATTTGCTGTTAATCAGCCTCAAAGGAGACTTACTTATCTATTGCTCAGGAAAGGTTCTACTTATGGTGCCATTCTTTCTGCTTTAAGTTTAAGCTATAAATTCAGGGCTTATCCACAATACTGCCCTGCTTTTTATTTGTTCATTTGTTTATTTTTGGCACGTGCACCTGTGTGTGGTGTGTGTGCACAGGTGTGTTCATATGTGTGTGGGTGCATGTGTGTTGTGTGGTGGCCAGAAGTCAATATTGGGTGTGTTTCATAGTCATTCTCCACTTTATTTCCTAAGGAATCCCAGAGCTCACCAATTTATCTGGTAGCCGGCGAGCCCTAAGGAACCTTCAATCTTTCCTCCACCAGCACTGGGGCTGTAGGTGCCTTTATGTCTGACTATTATCATGAGTGCTGTGGATCCAAACTCAGACCTTCATTCTTGCATGGCAAGCGCTTTATCCACTGAGCAATTTTCCTAGTTCCTGTTAATTTTGTTCTTTGAGATACAGTCTTTCTATGCAGCTCATGCTGGCCTTGAACTCAAGAGTCTCTTGCCTTTGCCTCCCAAATACTGTGATTACAAACATGTGTCACCATGCTGTGAGTGTGCATGTGTGTGTGCGTGTGCGTGTGCATGTGTGTGTGTGTAGGAAGGGCACACATTGCTTCCCCTGCATTAAAAAAAAAAAGGCAACTTAATGTGTGCCTCTCCTGAGCTGGAAAGAATGAAATTCATTTTTAGAAAGGTAGTTTGGGACATAGTTGGTTTAGGTACCATATCATTGTAGGAAGAGGAGAGGGATGGATGGGGAAATGCTCTCTCCAAAATTACCAGCCCGTCTGACTGTCTTTGTACCAGTAGAGATATATTCCTATCATCCATATAGCTTTGAGAGTCTTCTGAAATGCTGCTGCCTTAGGAAAGTTTAGTTTTGAATCTATTATCTCCAATTGCCATTTTCAGGGATGGAGAAGCCCAGAGGGAAACATCACTTGCCTCAGGAAAGGTTGCCATCTGCCTGGTAAGGCAATACACTGTTCTTTTTGTATAATTCATCCAGATGTATTTTGAGACAACAACACATTTGCATGCATGTTTAAGAACCGTCTTCGAAGAACCCCGAATGTAGTGAAATCAGGGTCAGCTTCTACTGCAGCCAGGGTGGACATTGTTTGGCTCATGTCACTACGAGCTATGACATCTGAACTTAGTCCTCTGTTGAGAGCAAGTATTTGTGGGAACCTTCCACAGACCACCATAGGCAGTGAGGTTGTCAAGCCTTGCTGAGGGAGCGACTATAGTTGATGTAAATTTCACCGGGGGTCTTGGTTTTATAGATCAGGAATGTTTATTAGGTTTTAGCAACCCAGTTCCTCACTATCCAAACAGGTGATTATCTGAGTACTTATGTGTGCAATTTGCCTTTTGGTTGGCATATCATCTTGCTTCCAGCCTCCCCTTGAAAAATTTCAGAATCCAGCTGGATGTAGTGGCTCACACCTGTAATCTCAGCACCTATGAGGCTGTGAGGCAGGAGGATTGCCGTAAGTTTGAGGCCAGTCTGGGGCTATGTCTGCTTTAAACAAAGTAGTAATAAAGAAGAATTTCAGAATTCATTGTCCATGGGTCACCCTTTGTGAGTTCCTTTGTGTATACTCTGATAAAATGGCCGTTACCGGAGAGGTTGACCCAGAGCTCATTAATTCAGACATCTTGACACCTCACTCACGCTGATTATGCTCATCGCAGGTACCACCGGAGCCCAGCCTCAGTTCTATTTGTTCCTTTTTATTTTCTAGCTGAAACCTCATGGGGACTGTTTCTGTCATGATGTTAATTTACATTTTTCATTGCTTTTTTTTTTTCTACTTCTGTGGTTGACAAAGTCAGTGGCAGGCTGAAAAACATGTAGAGCTATTTTTAACACAATCTAGGAAAATCCAGAAAAAAAGAAGACGTAAGCATACCTTTTTCCTGAAATCTACCCTTTCTTCATTTTCCCTGTGGTATTTATTTATTTTCAGAAACAAAGAGTCTTAAAATACCTCGAAATAAAACCTAACAAACAAAACCTGCTGTACTTGCTCAAATATTCTCAGGCAACTTCAGTCCACCATTTTTTTTTTTTTTTTTTGAGGTAGGGACTCACTCTAGCCCAGGCTGACCTGGAATTCACTGTGTAGTCTCAGGGTGGCCTTGAACTCATGGTGATCCTCCTGCCTCTGCCTCCCAAGTGCTGGGATTAAAGGTGTGTCCACCACCATACCTGGCTTGTGTCTACCATTTTTGAGATAGGGTCTCTCAGTGGTTCCCGAATCACCTAGTTGGCCAGATTGGCTGACTAATGAGGACTAGGGATCTGTCTTTCTCTGCCTCCCCAGTTCTAGGGCTGTAGGTACATTCTGTCATATCCAGCATTGTATGTGGGCTCTGGAGATTGAACTCAGGTCCTCATGCTTGTGAAGCAAGCACTTTTCCAACTGATCTCTCTCCTCAGCTGTTTTTCATTTTTAAGTTTGTATTTTGTTACTGTGAGGACATATGCAAGGGCAATGTGGGATGCAAAGAGGGGACAAAGGTGTTGGTGTGAAGGCGAGGTCACATGATAGCAAAGTTAAGTGTCATGGCATTGACTTTCATGTGTCTTTTGAAGAAAATGGACATGGTGGATTGTGGAAATGGAGGTTGAGGTCACATGAAAGAAAGCCCCACCGCCTTTGCCTCCCCACTCTGCTGATACTAATGTCAGGGTCCCAGAATGCTCATAGTGGAAAAAATTAAGAGGACAAAAAGGATTATTGTGAATGGAGGAACTGGGTTGGGCGAAGTACTCAGGGTTAATGTTGCTTTGGGGCTTGGAAAGATAGGGATGGGTCATGTGGGGAGGCCTGATGATGTCAGGGTGGACATGGCTGTCCTGTTCAGAGTTAGCCTGGGCTGTGTGGTATTATCACCTGTCAGAAATGGCCTTCCTGGTGACCTCACAGGGGAAGAGCTGTGGGATGAATCCCAGCTCTCCAGTCTCCCAGTGACTTCCTACCATGCCAATGTTAGTGAGGGGGTCTACATAGAAACAGAACCAATGGTGTGTGGATATGTATAGAGAAAGCAGAGATAATTAATTTTAAATAATTGGATCATGTGATTATGAAGGTTTCTTGTATTCAAAAATCTGACTAGGCAGCCTATGGAGAAAGAGCTGAGGTTCAAGTCCCAAAGCTGTGAGCCAGCAGAATTCCTTCTTTACTGTTGGGTAGGGGAGATCAGTTTCTCTTTCCTCAAGGCCTTCAACAACTGCATGAAGCCCATCTGCACTTTAATGGAAGGCTATGGATTTAGATGCTTTCCTCATCCATAAAGCACCTTCAGAGAAACACCTAGAATATCATTTGACCAAGTAGCAGGGTACAGTGGCCAGCCAAGTGGACACATAAAATTAACCATCTAGGCTCAGTGGGTAAAGGTGCTTGCTTGAACACCTGCCGGCCTGAGTCTGATTCTCCAGCACACTTTTCTGGATGCAGAGTGACACATACATCTGTGATCCCTATGAATGGGAGGCAGAGCCAGGAGAAGATGGGAGCTGACAGGTCAGCTAGACTAGCACACAGACAGTAGCAGAGAAAAAGAAAAAGAAGGAAAAACACACAAGGGAGACCCTGTCTGAAAAAAACGAGGCCAAAATGAGAGGACAAACACTCCAAGGTTGTTCTCTGAAACACATGCACTCGTGCGTGCACACACACACACACACACACACACACACACACACACACACCACCCATACACAAACTTAACTATCACACTACCTATTGGTTGATCTCATTCAGGAGGCAGAAGGAGGATTGAACCTCCCAGGTGCAGTGCCTGGTATAGGCTGGACATCAAGGGGACAAGCTGCTTACCCCAGCGGGATGTGGGAGAAAACAAGGTGGGCCTCTTGTTTGCTTTCTACTTTCCCCAGCCTGTGTAGAAGCTTGGATTGAGGGTGAGGGTGTTTCTAAACCTTAAGTGTTTCCAGTGGCCCAGCATAATTTAATACCTTCTCCTGCATAAAGAAGAAATGAAATCTCTTTAAACACTGCTGGATTCCCTTTATGCTTTCATTTAATTTTTTTTCCCCTTAAATTACGTGAATCACAGCAGAGGCCATGTGTGATTTCAAAAGGCAAGTCACCTGGACAGTGTGGAGAGATGGTGAGCTGTGACCTCGAGCCCTGTGTGTCTGCTTCTCAGTAATACACCCCTGCCCAAGGGCTGCTCTGCATTCCCTGAGACAGCACGGAAGGACCTGGTCGTTTCCAGAAGGATTTATAAGAAGCTTTATTACTGAGCCTGTGAAACACTGAGAGGAGCTTTTCTTTGGCGTTACTTTGAATTTTGGACTTATTGAAAAGCAAACACACCAAGGTCAAGTTCACATCAGAACAACACATGTCAGATGGAGAATGGAAAAGGTTTTTTTTTTTTTTAGATATTTAAATTAGAAATAGTTTTAAAGACTTCAGTGATTTTTTTTTGTTTTTCTTCATGTATTTTTGTCTTTTTATTGAGTATGTGAACATACTGTAATTTGATCGTAATTCCCTCATACTACCCTCACTAGTCCCCCCACCCCAATTCCAGGGAACCCACTCCTCTTTGCATGTAGTCCTTCTATTTTGTGTCTCATTCTTTTTTTTTTTTCAGCCCCTTCCTCAATCTTCTTTGTGAAAGTGAGGTAGCAACCTCTGCTGCGAGGTCATGAATGAACGAATCCCTTTATGATGGGAGGATAGCGTCCCAAAGTTCTCTTCCCCATTCTCTGGCTCTTACATTTTTTTCACACACTCTTCTGCAGTGTTCCCTGAGCCGGGGGGGGGGGGGGGGGGCTGGTGACAGAGATGTCACATGTAGCGCTGAATTCAAGAACCTCATGTTTTCAGCACTTTGATGGTTTTAGAGTCCCCAGTATCCACAGCTGTCTCCAACAAGGAACTTCTTGGGTGAGTGGAGGGAGCAGCACTCATATTCTTTCCACCACCTCCTCTGCAATGTTCCCCGAGCCCTGGAAGGTGTGATAAAGATGTGTTGTCCAGTGAGGAGCACTCAAGGGTTACTTCTCCTCTCCACAGGCCATGGGTCTCTCTGGTCACTTCCATCTGCAAAGAGAAGCTTCTCTATCCAAAAGTGAGAAGAGCATTAATCAATGGGTATAAGCATGTGCATTTAGAAGGCAATTTGATGTGCACAGTGTATTCATTTAGCCAAGGAACAGGGATAGCTTCCCCCTTCCGAACCATATGCTTTTGACTCAGTTTACAGTACCTGACATGAATTCCCTCCCAAGGTGGGTGCCTTAAATACAATTAGAGAGCAGCTGGTTAATCCCTGTGATAGTCTGAATAAGATGGTCCCCAGTATATTCAGTGTTTTATTACAGTTTGTAATTCAGATCTGCGCTGACCTGGGTGGAGGAGGTGTCACTGCGCAGATCTTAGGGTCCAGCCCTAAGGTGAGGCGGTGGGTTTGAAATTCCAGTCTAGAGATACGCAAAGTGCCTGGGGCTCCTGAAGTGTGCTTGTTTGTGGTGTGGTTTTATAGGGATTTGGCTTGTGGCTTCTCTCTCTGTGCTTGGACCTGTGAAGGCAGGCCAGCTTCTTCTGCCATTATGGAACTTCCCCTGGATCTGTAAGCTTCAATAAATATCCCTTCCTCCATCACTGTGCCTGGTTTGGAAGTTCATCTCAGCGACCTGAGGCTGTCTACTCCACTCCCATAACTCATGTGACACTGCTGCCCCAGTGGACACATCTTGTCTGGCTGCTTGGCTGTGTAGCCTGCAGGATCCATGCTGGCTCAGCCTGTTGATGAGCCTTCTCCCCCAGCAGCTCTTTCCAGCACTGTGACAGCTAGCCGGCAGGGAGGATGCTTCAGCTCAATTCCAGCTTGGTTTCTCAGTGTTCTATGACCATAACATGGGGTGTCTTCAGCAATAGGGTCTTACTACTTAGTTCTGGTGAGTAACCAAGAAATTTGGCAATGCTCTGTATTGTTTTGGGGGCCTTATGGGCCTTCCTGACCAGCAATTTATTGAGAGGTATCCTACCCCAGGCACTAGGATTTGCATACAACCACCAAAGGCTTATGCTATGTAGCCCAGGCTGGTCTTAAACTCATGGCCATTCTCTAGCCTCACCTCCCAAGTTCTGGGATTACAGGCCCAGCTCACTAGTTGCCTTAATTCTCTGTTTTGTTCTTCAGTGTGTCTGGAGTTCTGACATGGTGTTCTGTAGGAAGTGATGAGACTTTGGAAACTGTTATCACAAGTAAGCAGGAGATGAAGTGCTAAGCTAGAAATGCCATCAGGCCTAAATTCAGTTGACCTGAAGGTAGCTTCTAGAAACAGAAAAAACGTGGCTACCATGGCTGCCAGGTTGGGGGGTGGTGGTGGTAATAAAACAATCACAGTCTTAGCAGGAAAATAACTGGTTTCAGCTACCTAGGAAAAACTCTGGATTCTTCTCTGACAATGAGGGGCCCATCCTGCCCCAGGACAGGAGTGGTAGCTGTGAACACAGCTTGCTGGATAAAATAGCCAAGAACACTTTTATCTGCATCTCATGTATGGTTCATGTCATGGGTAGAGGGAAAATGTGGTTTTAATGTGAAATGTCCCCCATAGGCTCATGTATTTGAACGCTTGGTCCCCATCTGGTGGTGCTGTTTTAGAAGGCCATGGTGCCTTTAAGAGGTGGAGCTTCACTGGAGGAAGTGTGTCTGTGGGGCAAGCCTTGAGATTTCATAGTGCAGCCTCATTTCCTTTCTAGTCTCTGTTTCCTCTCTGTGGTCTCATTGTTACCAGGCACGTCTCACTTGTTCTCCTATACCTTCCACAACATGATGAACTGTGTCTCCTCAAACCATAAACTAAAATAAGCCCTTTTTCCCTTAAGTTGCTTCTTGTCAGGTATTTGGTCACAGCATTAAGAAAAATGATGAATATAGAAATAAACCTTTTTTTCTTTCCTGGCTGTATCTGATTAGACTGCACTGATGTACTGAGGACAAAGGCATCTATATCTTCCCACCAGGGCCTTGGTCGGGGGAGTCTCTGAGGGGCCTGGTAGAGTTGGCTTAACCCAAGTGTTCGTTGGTTGGTAGAAACTTAACCCAATCAAATTGTCTTATCTTCCAACTCAATGCTAAGTGCCACTGAAAGAGGCATCTGGTTTTCCAAGAGCTTGCTACATGTATTACTTTCATCATTCCCATGACCAAACACCTGACAGAAACAACTTAAGGGAAGTTGGCTTCATTTTGGCTTATGGTTTCTGAGATGCCAGTCTTCCATGACAGGGGAGGCTGCAGCACAGCAGAGCATTTCAGTTCATGGTTTCCATGAAGCAGACAGAAAGGGTAACATAGGAACAGGCCAGGGCAAGATATAACCCCCAACAACATGTCATTAGTGATGTACTTCCTCCAACTCGCCCCTACCTTCCCCATTTCATCATCTCCCAATAATGTTATCACAGGCCATCATAATTCCATCAAAGGATCAGTCCTTTCATTAGGTCAAAACTCTCATGATCTAGTTGTTTCTGGAAATACCCTCACAGACATCTCCAGCAGTGTGCTTTACTAATTTAGGCGTTTATTATTTTCTTTTTCCTAATCTTTTTTGGTTATGTGGTGTGTGTGTGTGTGTACGCTCGTGTATGTGAATACAGGTGCACACATGCCACAGCATGCATATGGATGTCAAAGAAAACCCTCAGGTGTTGGTCCTCAGGTCCCTTGTTGTTCATTGCTGTGTAAGTCATCAATAGTCTTAACCAGCAGTGTACACTGCAAGCTTTATGGCTGGCCAGCCAGGCAAAATGTACCAACTGGTGCAATGGTGGCGTGCATGTTATGGGGGAAGCCAACTGCTCTCTGATTGGACTTGTGACCCATTCAATAGGAGGAAATTCACAGTTGGTATTGAAAACAATCTAAAACCTATGGCTAAAGAAGGTCATAAGCCTTAGGGGGGAAACTACTACTGTTGTCCAGCTAAATGGATATATTATGCCCACCAAACTGCACTCTAAATATTTACATTTATGTCCAAATATTGATGCTACTCTCACTTTTGGCTAGAGAAGCTTTTATTCTCAGATGGTGGTGACTCAAAACTAACAAAAGTGCTGAGAAGAGGTGACAGTGGAGTGTTGAGCACTAAGTGAGACATCTGAATGACACCCTTTAAGGCTCAGGGATCCTTGCAGAAGGGATGGTAGAAAGAATGTAAGAGCCAAAGGAAGGGGAGGAGTGCGTACAATACTTTCTTGCAGACATAAAATGGCCTTGCTATTCATGACCTCACAGTGTCTGACACTACCTACACAAGACCTGCATAATAGGAGGGAAATATATGATGACATCAAAATAGAAGAGAGATTGGTTGGAAAGAAGAAAGGATTCATTAGAGGGGGGATTTGGAAAGAGGAAAAGAGAGGGTGATGTGAGGGGATTATGATCATGATATATTGTCTATATTTATGGAAATTGTCAATAAAAAGTTTTTAAAAAGCTCATGACAGGCTGGGGAGATAGCTCAATGGTTAATGGTGCTTGCTTGCAAAGCCTGGTGGCTCTGGTTCAATTCCCCAGTCCCCACATAAAGTCATATGCACAATGTATCATAGTAGCAAGAGACCCTGGCATGCCCAATTTTTTTCACTCTCTCATAAATAAATAAATTTTTTTGAGAAGCTTATGAAACATTAGCAACAACTCTTCCTCATTTCCAGAGTGAAACAGAACGAAAACATGGAAAAAACTCAACATCCATTAAAAAAATGTAGCCATTCCTTTAATGACCCATGAGTGAAAAAGAGCTTGTTGAGATCTTTCCTGTCATGGCATTTTTTTTTAAAAGACATGTGCTAGGACAAACAGAAACCTATAGAATATTCCCAGTGCCTTACACTATCATTGCATAACCAATGACGTCATGCCCTAGAGATGGTGACATCACATTCTGCAAGGAAGAACTCCTGGGGCAAGACCTCTAGAACCTGACTTGAAGTTTTTCAGAGAAAGCAGAGTTGCCTGACTTCTGTGAGCTTGAAAGTTAATCATGCCTAGTATGGTTTTGAAGAGAGACAGAGAGGGAGAGAGAGGGAGAGAGAGACTGTGTGTGTGTACATGTGTGTGTGGTGTGCCTGCATGTGAAATTAGCCCCATACTGATCAAACTCAGCAAACACACAAAAGGCATGGGATGATTTTGAGAGTGACTGGAAGGAAGAAAAAAATGAACTTGTCATGTTTTTTGACTCACCGTACTCTGAGTTTCGGAAACTCAATCACAGCCATTAGTGTGTGGCTTTACGTTTTTAGTAGGGAAATGTTCCCCAGCAGTGTAACATTTGTGTTAGGGTTGTTTAACACTTTCCTCTGCTTCTGAGACGGCTCACACACAGTGGGTCTTGAATCGTGCACAATGCATACAATTATTTCAGACATCTCAAAAATGAAGTGCTACCAGCCTCATTGTGTTCCTCTGCTCTGGCGAGTAATGAAAGACATATTCTTAATGTGAAACAAAAGAAGATTGTGAATATTAACAAAGCAGCCCAGCCAGCTAGAGTTAAACCATCGGGATAAGATATTAACTTGAACCACATGTGAAGTGCAGCTGTTTCTGTTGAAGCTTTCATCAGGCTCAAGTGGAAAGATTGGTGGGTTTTAATATGTGGTTTCCAGCCAAGCCAATAGGAATCTGGGGAAAATGTGTGTGAAATCAGGCCTCTGCCAGGGGGGTCCTGGGCTCTGGGCTGGCTTTTCTTTCTGCTAACATAAACAAGGGTAACCCAATGCTCAAGGCCTCCCCACTCCAGAGCTGCGACTGAAGGACTCTGGAGTGACCACTGGGTCTGTGGAGCTTTGGGGGTCTTTATGCTCTGTTCAAACGTGAAGGGCCCATGTTGAGAGGAGTGGGGGTGGGAAGCAGTCTTTTGTTTTGTGTGGGTGCTGGGGATGGAGCTCAGGTTCTCATGCTCACACAGAAGACATTCTTACCACCTGGGCCGTCTCTCCAGCCCAAAGGCAGAGAGAGTTCGCTCTCATCCTGTCCTCTACCCATTCCCCTCAGAGAATTTATTCAGCTCTTTCGAACTCACGGCTTGTATGGTGGTTTCAGCCTCTGAGGGGCTTCAGTCTGCTGAGAAGAGCGGGAATTCGTGCCATGAGGTGCTTGCTTGTCGTATGAACATGAAAATTCTAGAAATTAATAAAAGCGCGGGCAGAGTGCAAATATCACGATTAATTATTTCTTTACAAAGGCTGAGTTAATTCATTAGCTTGGAGGAGGGTCTGGCTTCTGCTTGCCTTTATCTAGCCTGCTGTGGGGGCTGAAGGTATTGCTGCCGGACTGACGATTGGGTGACCGTGTGTCCCCCAGCACCTCAGCATTGCCTCAGCTTCCGAGGCGTGAACCCAACTGTTGTGGGTGCTGTACTGTGAGCATAGTCACCATTACCACTGGAGCAGCTGCGACTATTTGCAAGGGACCCTCTGTGGGGTCTGTCAATGTTCCCTCATAGAAAGGGGGTGAGGAGGGCCTTGCCTGAGACTTAGCCACTCCGTCTTATACCTGCCTCCCAGCTGTATGTAATTCTGCCCCAGCTGCATGTGTTGTCAGGATGTGTTAGGGTGTACAGAGTGAAAGGGCTCTCTCTATACGGCTGTGTGCAGGTTGTAGTCCATGCTGGGGTGAGACGTTTTGTTGATGCCAGGGAGTCACACACATTCCTGTGACTGAACTCCTCACTCATGTTCCTATAAGTAAGATCATTGGTTCACCAAGCAAGACTTGGGTGGAATCGTTCCCTTTTGTCTCTCACTGATGCCATATCTGGGGTGAGTAGATGTTTGTTTTTTTTTTTCTCCCCAGGGGAAGTCTATGCAGCAAAGAGTAATGTTTATGGGTCACAAACTCAGGAATTGGGGGGGTGTGTAAATGAAGATGACCTGAGTGCCCTCGCCAGCCTTAGGAAAGCAGTTGAAATGCTGCCACATATACCAGTTGATGTGTTCAATATTTATAGGCAGCTCCAAGAATGGAGCGACTTTGCAAAGTGCTCTTGGGGATACGTGATGTGTAAGGGGGAAAGGATTTGACATTTATTGAGCACATACTAGTTGCCAGGCGTCGTGTGGGTCCTTTGATTACATTTTCTCATTTAGCTTCCAAAACCTTGAAAGGGAGAAATTATAAGACAAGATCTTTTCTCTCAAGAGCTTTCCAGTCTAGGATTAAGTAATAGATAAAAGACATAACCAGACACCCATGAAATAAGATAATTATAATCACATGGAAAAGGAGCTTTTAATGGGAACTAAGAGATTGGAGTGATCACTCAGGGAATGAAAGGATGTTTATTGGAGGAGGCCACATTTGCACTGGACATTGCAGGTTGAGCAGGATTTAGGTTCACAAAGAGGTAGACAAGCCATGATCCAAGTGAAGAGGATTGTGGGGCTGAGAAGAGGGCTAGCAAGACCTGGGAGTCATATTCAAGACTTAAGTGAGGGGCTGAGAAATGGCTCAGCATTAAAAGCACTTGCTTGCAAAGCCCGATGGACTGCCTGTGTTCAATGCCACATTGCCCACATAAAGCCAGGTGCACAAAGTGGCATATGCATCTAGAGTTCGTTTGTAGTGGTAGACATCTCTGGTGTGCCCATTCCCTCCCTCTCTCTCTGCTTACAAATAAATCAAATGTTTTTTTAAAAAGAGTTAAATGGAACATCACCTGTAATCGAACCTTTTCCTTTTCCTTGCCTTTGCATGCATGTGTATGTGTGTGTGTGCGCATGTGTGTGTGCATGTGTGTGAAGGCCAGCTGACAATCTTGGGTGTCATTCCTCAGGAATGTTATCATCTTTTTTTGAAACAGAGCTTCTCATTGGTCTTGAGCTCACCAATTAGACTAGGCTGGTTGGCCAGCGGGCCTCAGAGGTTAGTCTCCTGTTTTGGCCTCTTCAGTGCTGTGATGTCAAGTACACATTCCCACGCCTGGCATTTCCTGTGGGCTCTAGGGAGTTGAACTAAGGTCTTCTTGCTTGCAAGGAAAGCACTTTATGGACTGAGTAATCTCTCCAGCCTTCAGATTTATTGTTACTGTTCCTATTGTTGTTTCTTGGGTCCAGCTGTAGGATCAGTGGGTGGCTTGACTTTAGAGCCATGCTGTGTGAAAAGTGCATGCCTCTAAGCCTAGGTGCACAGTGTGGTGAGATGCCGAAACATCATCAGAGGCTTGCTCAGGTAAGGCCCGTTGAGAAGTCTTTTTTCCTATCTCATGCTCACCTTGGGGCCTAAGTGAGATGACTGGCATGTGTGTAGCACCTCTCTTTCCATCTGTCGTAGGGCTGTGCTGTCAAGAGGGACTACAACAAAGTCAAGTACAATTTTATTATATGGCAGGTATATGTCTGTGTGTGGGGTGGTGGTGGTGTTGGAAGGTAAGGACATGAGCGTGCTAGCCTGGCAGGAACAGAGAGCCAGGGACAGGTATTTGGACTGTATTGGACATAGGATTCAGTGACAACAGAGTACATGGGAAAGACTTGAGGAAGTTAGTTTCAATAGGTCAAGGCATTGAATGTTAGCTGGAAAGCAGGGCTGTGTTTGAGGGAATAGTCACCAAAATTCTATATCATCCTGTTAGAATTTGTGACCTTGTTTAAAAATGAGATGTCCTTTGCTTCTTTCATTTTGAATGTGTATATGTGGTGTGTGCATATGTGCAGGCACACAATTGGAGGCCAGAGGTTGATGTTGAGCGTCTTCCTCCACATTATCTTATTGAGGCAGGGCCTTTCATTGAACGTAGAGCTCACCAATTTGGATAATTTGACTAGTCCATTTATCCACAGAGTCTATCTGTTTCTGTCTTCCCAGTGCTGGAATAATAGGCATGTACCACAAAAGGCCTGGCATTTTCTTGGTCCTGAGAATTCAATCTATGGTCCTCATGCTTGTTGGGCCAGCACTTTGCTAACTGAATCATCTGAGTCAAGTTACCCTTTCTTTTCTTTTCTTTCTTTTTTTTTAGACAAGCTCAACAGACTGGCTTTTTTAATGAGAGAGAATAAGAGTGAGAGAGAGAGAGAGAGAGAGAGAGAGAGAATTGTTGTGCAGGGCCTCCAGCCACTGTAATCGAACTCCAGACGTGTGTGCCACCTTGTGCACACGTGTGACCTTGCCCTCGGGTTACCTTGTGTGTCTGGCTTACGTGGGATCTGAGAAGTCAAATATGGGTCCTTAGGCTTCGCAGGCAAGTGCCTTAACTGCTAGGCCATCTCTCCAGCACAAGTGCCCTTTTCTTTAAAATAATTTTATTATTTTATTTGCTAATGAATCTCATTAGGACATTTTCATTTACATATGTGTATTTGTGTATCAGTAAGTGCCCCTTTTAATTAGCCTCATTCTCGATGGAATATCAACAGTCACCATGCCTGAAGGTTGAGCAATCAAGCTGCCAGGCTCCTGTCACAAGGGAGGCTACCAGGACATAGGAAGGACAGTCACATACAAAGTGACTTCTGCCCAAATAAGCCTCTGAAATACGTATCAATACATCTCATCACAGCTTATGGGTGGGCCATCCAGTGTGGTAGGTGCCCAAGCAGGTCTAACTTGACTAAGTCTTGCACGCTATCACAAGGGCATTTGTGAATTTAACCAATGTACCACCAGTACGGCACAACAGCTCTTCTCTTTGGACTGTGGCTCAGCCTGTGACATGCTGCCGTCCCTTGACTATATAATCAAATTATTTAACTTACGCTGCAATAGATTTAAACCAAGCCTGCCTGCAAATATCCTTCCATTTGACACAGCAGCATTTTCATGTCTACTTCACTTCAGAGATAGTTCCCTGACTTGCAGCAATGCTCAACTGGTTAAAGGCAAAGCTAGGCTTGAACCCAGGCCTTTAGATTCCCATTTAAGGTTCCTGATATCACACCAGTGCCTCTTATATGATCACAACTTCTGTTCACTCAATTATTTGTTCAGTCACCAAGCACACTTGTGCTGTGTGGTAAGTGCTCTGCTAGGTCCTTTAGCTACAGGCATGATTAAGATAGGGTCCTTACAACTCACAAAGTGCTGATGCTGGCCCGATGTGAGGTGTTCTACATAATGGGAGAGCAAAAGCTACAATCTAATCCAGGTAGGTTGTTCTCACTCACCAAGCGACACCTACCATGAGGAAAACGTCCTCTTGGATAATGTTCTTGGGCCAAGTTTACTTTTCCATTTGTCAACATGGAGCTGCTACTAAAGGCACACCTGACTTCTTACGTACTTTAGTCCACATCTACTGTCAGCAACACTTAACATTAAATAGGAGGAGGATGGTCAAAATGGAAGCTTTCAAACTGTAGCAGTTACCCTCTTGTTGCTGGAACAGAGCACCAAGCCAGAAGCAATTTATGGGGGGAAGGAGCTCATTTTGGCTTACAGTTTCAAGGGATAGTTTTATCGTGATGGGGAAAGCATGGCAGAGCTGGAGCCGGAGCTGGGGCGTAACATTTTGTCATAGCAACAGGGAGGCACCAAGAGTGAACCAACTAGCGCTGGAAAGTGGGCTGGACTAATAAACCTCCAGCCCCCCCACCAAGTGACACTCCCCTTCCTCCAGCAAGACTCCACCTCCCAAAGGCTCCACCAGCTGTGGACTAAGTAAGAGGCTTAATCACAAACACAAGACGCTATGGGGGACATCTTACATTCAAACTACAATAGAAACTGAGTCAGCCACTAACTAGTACATGAATAAAAGGCATTTCAAAATAACTCCCAGGCCTTATTCCCTTAGGTGTGCATTGTATTCTTCAGGTTGCAAAGCTCTTTGTATGTGATGTCACTTTAGTAGGCAGCGTATGCTGAGGATCAGGCAGACCTTGGACACTGTCACTCATAGGAGTGACCTTCATAATTGCTTCTCACAGTCAGATTCCATCTCCTCATTTGCAAAATAAGCATGTTTCCAACTTCACAGGGTTTACGTGTGTGAGGTTGTGTGAGGGGCATGGGCTTAACTGGCTTTTAAAAAGCTATGGGTTTCTTCCCAGTCTCACATTGAATAGCCTTAAGCATGATAAGTAGCCCAGAGCCCTTTGCACAGGCTTCTCTGTGCTGGGTTTTGACTCTCCCTGTCCTGTGAAAGGGAAGGACATGATTTCCTGGCCCTTATGTCATCTATGGCCTTCACATCGTCTTTGTGTAGACACCAGCAAGGTGGACAAGTGAGGTGGAACTGGGAAGGCCTCTGGCCTGTTTCATCATTTTAGTTGCTCTTACTTTTTTGGGTGTGTGTGTGTGTAATATATGTGTGGTATGTGTATGTCTAATATATGCATGTGTGTGTGCAGATGCATGTGCCTCATGTACACGTGTGAGGAAGACAGAACATCTGGTGTCTTGTTTCCTTGAGATAGAGTCTCTCACTGAACCTGGAGTTTCCCTCTTTGTGGTTAGACTAGCTCACCAGTGAGCCCCAGTGATCCTCCCGTCTCTGTCCACCTCAGTGCTAGAGTTACAAGCATGCCTGGCCATCCCTGGCTTTTCACGTGGACACTGGGGATTGAACTCAGGCTCTCAAGCTTGTATGGTGGACACTCTGACCTGCTGAGCCATCACATTCTCAGCACTTTAGTTGGTTTAAATTTGGCTAATTTCATGTTTGAATGTGTGAAATGAACTGCTGAAAGGTTTCTTGTCTTGTAAGTTTGAATCCAGATTTTTTCCCTCCCCTTTTTAAGCCACTGGTTTGATTCAGGCCTCAGAGATGGAGCCATCTTTACTGTGTATGAGAAAGGAGATGGCAGTCCCATCCCCCAGACCACCTCCAGCCTCACCGTGGGCCTCCTTGTTTTGAGAACTAGGTTGGATCTGCTCAGGGGCTCAGGGGCTACGCTTGCTCAGGTTCAGCCTGGGGGTGTGAGGTGAATGAAACACAGGCCTTCGTTACTTTTCCCTGCTCAGCTTATGTGAACCCCAGGTTCTGACTGAACTATAAGGAGAGCTCACGTGCTGATTCCCAACTATCCAGAAACGCACAGAAACCCTAAGATTATTTAGATAGACTCTTTAAAATATAAAAATTCTCCATCCAATTGCCTTGCTAGGGTTGGAGTGTCATGAGCATAAAATGAAATTTAGGGCGACAAACAGCTAAAATGTGAGAACCGTAAGCAGTAGAAGCAGGAATTACTCATTCTTGCCAATGCTGGCGCTGTGTCTGGTGCTTGCTCTCCATCTCGTACATCTCTTTGGAAGAAAAAAAAAAAAAAAACAGCTAGAAGTTGCCACTGGGACACAGGCATTCTTTCCTGTGTTGGAGCCAATGGAGCTGTTGGAGACACTCAATAAATCTCATCTTGTGTACCGTGACCTTCAGCCCTCTGGGGGCAGCTCTCACTTTATGATCATCCTGCAAACCGCAGTCGATGAGTCTTGCAGCAAGACCCAAGGGTTCGCATCTCTGCCAGGAGAACAAAGAGGAAGGACGGCCAAGGCCTGAGCTGTCTTGAGGAGAGAGGCTTGGCTCTCCCAGCCAGGAATCCAGCTCACATTCCAGCCGCCAGAGAACGGCAGCGCTCCGAGCTCGGAATCAGGTCACTGTGCTTCCAGGAGGTGACCTGCGATTCCTCTCCTCTCCTGTGCTCACTCTCAAGCTTAGTGGCCGAGACACAGCATGGGCATCTCTGTCGTCTGCCCCAAAGAGTGGTACAAAATAAAACTGGGAGCACGAAGTGGCTGGCTGACTTTGGAAGAGGGTGCCTCTTCTTTTATTGGCTAACATGTAGATTTCTTTTGCTTTTGATGATTTTATTTTTCAATTTAGTGCAAGGTGTGTCTTGAAGAATTCTTATGCTAATTTGAAACAGGACTGTTGCAGCGCTGGGCCTTGTGAGGCAAGGCCCATTCTGTCTGATCATGGGAGGCACCTGGCCTATAAATCCATACCAGGCTAAGGCCTGATCCTGGCTCCAGGGAGATGCTGGGTGTTGTCTGGGCTAATGGGACTGGCATGCCTTGCTTTTAGTCAGGCTGTGTCTTAGATGGGGCCTAGGATAGAATATGGAAGGGAGACATCACAGAGAGATTTGAAACACAAATTCGTTTGTAGCCTGGCCTACAGATGGATGAAGAATAAAGCTGAAGTTCAGGTGCAGGTCTGTTAAATTTCCTTCTTTGTGTGCATCTGTGTGTGTTACATGTGCACATGTATATTCGTGTATGTGAATGGGTGCCCGTGTGTGTGTGTGTGTGTGTGTGTGTGTTTATGTGTGCATGCCTGCGCATGTGGAGGCCAGAGATTGAAGTTGGGAGTTTTCTTAAGTTGCTCTCCCCCTTATTTTGAGACAAGGTCACACTCCTCTGGACCTCACCATCTGGGCTAGACTAGCTCACTAGCAAACCCAGGAACCCCCTGTCTCTGCTTCTCCCTTGCTGGGATTACTGGTGCATGCTTCCATACCTGGATTTATGTGGGTGCTGGGGGTGCTCCTGCTTGTGCAGCAAGCACTTTAGCCATTGAGGAGCCATCTCTTCAGCCTCTGTAACTTTCTGAATTGCACTAGGGACTTTGGGGTACAGCTCAACCAACCTGTGCTCCAGTGCTCTCCATGGGCATCCTCTCGTTTGAGACCTTTGACAGGCATGAGGTTGGCACGGGGTTCATTTGGGCAGCCGTTCCCTTCAGGTATTGCTCGTGAAGTTCATCATTTCCCTAGTGGGAATCCGAATTCCTGGAGGGGCCTCGGCAGATTCTTGTTCATCTCCCTGGTTTTCAGCACCCCCTAAGCCTGCGACACAGGTCAGGGAACTGTCCACTTCCACAGCTGTTGATGCTGGGCCTTTGCTCACGACTTTGCATTCTCAAAGCTAAGAGGACACCACGAAGGGTGTCTAGGACACAGCATGGAGAGAACAGCTTTGCTCTGAATTATGAGCTTGTGCAGGGTTACAAGTGGTTCCACAGGCGAGGGAATCCCTTACGGTGAAAAGCTTTGTAGCTCCAACCTCATATGGGCCTGGCCAAGCTGCTTCTGGAGACAGAGTGTGTCTACAGTGGTTGCCCACATGCCTCCGTGGCATCTGGCGGGCTTCCAGCGACAGCTAACCTACCATGGCTTATCTTCCTGTCTTGGCTCACCATTGCCATGGGAGGCATGTCAGAGTGGTGCAAACAGAAGACCCAGGTTGCTGCATACACTAGCTGTGGCAAAGGCTTCCTCTGACCAGGAGCTGACTGTGTGAGTGGTCTTGACTCTTGAAATCAAATACTGATTCCACGGTTCACATCTGGTGAGTGGCTGAGTGAAGACCCAATGCCAGGTCTGCTGGGTGCTGAGGGGTGCGTGTTGCAGTTGCCTTCTCCTTGTTGGGTCAAAGCACCCAAGCAAAAGCAGCTGATGGGAGGAATGTTTTTATATGGGCTCATAGCTTCATGGTGCATGGCATGAGCAGAGGCTGGACATCACCTCTGTCATAGCAGGTGGAAAACAGCAGCAGGAGAGTGAGCCAAACTCTAGCAAGAGGGAACGGACTACACCACCCCTAATCCCACCCTCCTCCAGCAAGGCTCCACCCCCAAATTGCCATCAGCTGGGGACCAGGCATTCAGAACACACGAGTTAAAGCGGATTCATGCCACCACGCTGAGCCCTCCCCACTGACCTGAACTTGAAGAGCCTAGTGCAGCTCCAAGTAGGGGCACAGTGTGGCTGGCAGAAGGCACCAGTAATGGCTATTCATTCTGTCCGTGTTCTGGCACATGGGCTAGTGGCCAGGGCGAGGCAGACAGGGGCCAGTGTGAGTGAGGACAGAGGACAGAGGTTATGATGCGCTTCTGAGGTTCCTGAAGGAGCCTCTGTTCTCCAGAATTCTTCACTGCACTCTGAGCCCTTCCCTCGTGATTCTGCAAAGACGTGCTGTCAGGTGTCTACAGATTGGCTGGGTGAAGGTTTGCTCTGTGTTTTCTCAGGCAGAGCAAAGAGGCTCATTTGCATGGCTAACAAAAAACAAGATAAAAAACAAACAAACAAACAAGGCCCCACGCTGGCTGTTTTTCAGCCCTGGCTCATTACGAGCACCATTCTGGTTCTTGAGAACCTGGGGATCTTTCAATATTCTAGAAGCTTTTGGGTGTGGGTTTAGCTGAGACAGTGATTTGGACTAACTTGGGGGATTTGCCACAGAGCCTGCTCCTACTTGAGTCTGATTTCCCTCTCTCTAATTTGATTTAACTCAGTGATTATGGGGGTACATGTTAGAGAATAGTGAGTTTTCACAAATACAACATTAAAAGATCTTTCTCTGTAGTCACTTGGCATTGGCTTTCGCTCAGGAACCCTTGACAAAGTCATTATTTTCTTTGATGAGTTCTCTTTTGTATATGTTTGGTGTGGGTGAGGGGGGGGGAGTGGTAGCAGATATATTGTGGAGTCAGTGAGATTTAGTGTTTTTCTGGTCTGAGCCTGCCTGCCTCTTGTGTAGGGTGAAGATGGTAGACCTTTTGCCATGTGGCTTTAGCCAGGGTAAGAGACGCACTTTGGTGATGTGCGGTACACATGAGTTTCCTTGTGTGTTGGGTTTTCATTGTGACAAACTCCTGAGAGAATTCACTCGTCAAGGGAAACACTTTATTTTGGCTCACAGTTTTGGAGACTTCATGCCATGGTCATGTGGCCACATTGCTTTGGGCCTGTGGCAGCATAGTACACCATCATGGGAACAAATGGCTCACCTCATGGCATCCAGGAAGCCAAGAAAAAGAGTGAGGAAGGGGCCAGGATACCAATCACCTCTTCAAGGGACTGCTCCCAATGACTTAACTTCCTGCTTCCAGGTCCTACTCCCTAAAGGTTCTACCTTCCAGCAATACCATGGGCTAGGGGCCAAATCTTTAACATATAGGCCTTTGGAGAAAATTCAAGATCCAATCCCGAACACCTGGCCTTCAATGTTTCAGGAAGGTGAATCCAGGTTTCTGTCTTGGGTCTTCTAAACTTAACAATACATCATTTTTTGATTTTTAGAAAGTAGCTTTCACTTTTTGTGACTTTTTTTTATTAACTGAAGCCTCTGTAAAGGAAGGAAGGTAACTTTTTATGAGTAAAGAGGGCTGTCGGACAGCTGTCACAGCCCTCATATTTGGTGGATGCAAGCTGTGCTTAGGAGAATAGCTCTCTCAGTTACTATTGTGATTTTTGTAAAGAACAAATAGTAATAAAAATGTCACCTAGTGCCTGTTAGAGGCTGCAAGCTGTCTATACATTCCTTTGGTCCTCACAATGAGCCTAAGCTAAGCACAAGATCCTACTATTAGCTCCATTTTACAGATAAGGAAATCAAGGCTCAGAAAAGTGAAGGCAACCCAGCTTTAGAGTGGGAAAGAATTCCAGGGGTGGAATACTGGCTTATTTGTTTCTTCATGAGCTTTCATTTGAATGTGTCTATTGCTTTAACTCTTCTAATATAAACTTCTTTCATCTGGAGAAAGAAGTGTTAACAGTACAAAATGTGGGCACTCATTGATTTTAAAAAAGTCAAACAAAGAGGGGCCTGGAGAGATAGATGGCTTAGCAGTTAGGCATCTGCCTGTGAAGCCTAATGACCCAAGTTCATTTCCCCAGCACCCACATAAAGCCAGATGCACAAAGTGGTGCATGTATCTGGAGTTTGTTTGCAGTGGCTAGAGGCCCCAGTGTACCCATTCTCATTTTCCTCTCTCTCTGTGCTTGAAAATAAATAAAATATTTAAAAAAGTCAACAAAGAGACAAATATGCCACTTCCCATGCACCCTCAAAGCAGCCCAAGATTGAGGTTGGTAAACTGGGTCCTGACCATGATGGAAGAAGGGAAGATGAAGTTTGAAGGATGGAAGTCTTCTCCGTGACCATCCCACTGCGTTTCACTTTCAGCATGAGGAGGGATTAGGGAACCATTCTGAGTCTTAGGGGACTTTGGCTTTGTGAGACCTGCCTTAGCTTATGGAAAGACTCCTCTGTCATTCGTCATGGAGACCAGAAAAGCCTTGGTTGAATTCCTTTAGCTACTGATCCAGAAAAATGGCTTCCTGTTCAATTGGCTGGGTAATAAATGCCCATTGAGCTGGTCAGACTGTGGTTGTGGCACTGTGTGAATGCTGGTGGCATCTGTGTATCTAGCCAATGGAAGTTTCAGATGGGTTAGCCAATGGAAGTTTCAGATGGGTTAGCCAATATGAGGGCTGATTTCTAACAACTGGATTCCTGGAGGTTTGAAAGTTGGGGATTTGGAGATGGAAGGGGAGTGTTCATGCTCTTTATTGAAACAGGAGGAAACTGGATGGAAATAATTGTTATTGTATTAATTTGGTGAGTGTGTGTGCGTGCACACATGTAGGCTAGAGGTCTGATACCTCCCTCTATTACTCTCTACTTTGTCTATTGAGACAGGGCCTCTCATTGAATTGAGAGCTCACTGATTCATCTGGACTAGCCAAGCAGCTTGCTTCAGGTATCTGAAGTGTTGAGATTATAGGTGCATAACACCACTCTAGCAGTTTTGTGGGTGCTGCAGATCTGCGCTTGGGTTTTTATACTTGTTTGGACACTGCTTTATTAGCTGAGTGATCTCCCCAGCCCCTGGATAGAAATCATTGTGTGTGTGTGTGTGTGTGTGTGTGTAGTATGGTTTATGCACATGCGTGCCCCGTGCACACGGAGGCCAGTGGAGAACATCAGGTGTCCGACTCTTATCAGTAATCTGCATGTTTACTTGAGACAGACTCTTCCACCGAACCTGGAGCTGCCATTTTGTGATCAGAATGGCTGATCAGTGAGCCCCAGAGATTCTCTGGCCTCTGCTTCCCACAGGACTGGGGTTACAGGAGTGCATGGCCATGCCCAACTGTTTATAGGTGCTGGGACTTGAACTCAAGGTGACTCAGGTCTTCTCAGGCCCTCATACTTGCAATGGCAAGCACTCTTTCCCACTGAGCTATCACTCTAACCCCGATAGAAATCATTTCAAGTGAGAGGTTTAGAGGCGCTACTCCAAACCTGATACTGTGTACCTCTAAGCCCAGCTCTGAAAGGGTGTGAAGCTTACACAAGACAAAAGGCCTGGGTTTCTGGAGGGGGCGGGATTTAGGAGAGGGAAGGTAGAAAAGCACCTGCATATTGGGGTAAAATAAGAACATATTTCGGAGGCATGGGGCGAGATCAAGGAGGAAAGCGTTCTTGGCAGAGATTTCTTCTGTAATTTATCCCAGACCCTTTAATTCCTGACCACAACCCCAGGGAGGAGATTATCACCTCCCCCAGCCAGCACAATTGGCTGGTATGGAGGCTGTTAACTTGAGAAAATCACCAGAGATAGTATTGGGCAACTTCAAAAGTCCACTGTCTTTTTCAATGAGCTTGTTGTGAAAGGGCTTACACAGAACACTAATAACAGCTAAAGATCTAGCTGCAGGTGGCTGTCTAATTCCAATCAAAATAATCTTCCCCCAGTCTTAGTGGATAAAGGAGGGCAGAATTAAAAAGGGACTGAGAGTGATTTTTGGCATGGGCACCATGTCTGTGGAGGAAGGCTATTGGTGTTGGCAGTGTGCAGTTAACATTTCTTCCCAGCAACAAGTTCTCCTCTCCCCTTCATGGCTTGGGAGGTCGTATACACATATCTCTATGTCCCTTGTACACAGCTGCACACACCATGTGGTATTGGCTTTAGTTCATGGTACAGTGGAGAGAGGGTGGATTGTTGGTGATTGAAAACCCAGAATTATTACAAGCAAACATGTTGTCCCATTTCTTAGAAGTTTGCTTGTTGATTTGAAAATATGCTCTTTGGGTGCCACAGACTTAGGACCCTTTGGATTTCTGGGACTTCTCTCAGGGATTCTGTGTTTTATCAATGTCCTATCAGTTTCTATGTTTGTGTTACTGAAGTATGATTTCAGTAGTCAATGAAAATTGCCAAATGCTGGCTTAGACAAGAATGAACAGGGGTCTCTCCTGTAGGGTTTTCACTGTGTTGATCAGTTCTGAATCACCTAGACAGAGATATTGTTTTATTCTCAGAAATAAAATGTGAAAAAAAAAATTGCCAAACCATTTGACTCTTTGTTTCAGTACTGCCTGCCTGGTTATGTCCTGAGAAATGCGTCTCCCGCAAGGGCAGGGATATCCCAGAGGAAAGCAATTGAGCAGGTGTTTCCTTACAGCTGGTGGTCCCCGACCTTCCTGCCAAGACACCAGGCTGTCACTGCAGATGAGGTTGGAGTCAGGTGTCCATAGAGCCCCTGGCACTTTGTGTGTGTGTGTGTGTGTGTGTGTGTGTGTGTGTGTAACAGACACAGAATAAAGGAGAGCGGTCAGACGAGAACCTCTCTTCCCCTGCATGCCCCTGGCACTTTGTGTGTGTGTGTGTGTGTGTGTGTGTGTGTGTGTGTGTGTAACAGACAGAATAAAGGAGAGCGGTCAGACGAGAACGTCTCTTCCCCTTCATGCTCTGGAAGACCCCGGCTCATGGATTCCCCCAGAAACGCTTTCTTGGGTCTTGAGTGCCAAATGTAGTCACAGGTGGGACTATTGTAAGACATTCCCATGTGCCTCAGTATGTCTAGCTTTCTCAGTAAGCAGATTTCTGCAGCTGAATATAGTGACATCCAGTTGTTTGAGCCAATTTGTGTTTTCCTCAGGGACATGTTGAGATCAGGAAAGTAATTCTGTGGCCAGAAAGTAAGTCCCTGGAAATAATTGTTTTCCTGAAAAGCCATGTCTCCTCATTTTCCCTTGAAAAGGAGACAGCATCTTTCAGAGAGCTTGGGGGCCAGGCACCGCTGATGAACTGGGGAGGAATTTTTCCTGGGCTTTACAAGTCTCATGGCTTCACTAGTTTACTCGTCCTCTCTTGGTCCCTTTAGGACCTGAGCTCTGGAGGTTTCTGAGGTTATGATGGTCTCAATATATTGTCCACCTAAATTGTTTTTATCTTGCTGAACTGTTAAGGAAAAAAAAAAATCCACATCCTGAACTGCCTCCTTATTCTGTTCAGGCTTCGCGAGCAAATGCAGAGGATGCTGGGAAAGGCAGAGCCCAGAACCCCTAAAGACATGCTTTTTGGAAGACAATCTAATCTAAGGAGCTTAGGAAGAGTTTTGCCGAGCCCAGATCATGCAGGCAGATTCTCTTTCTGTAACTAAAGAAGGAAACCGACCTCCCAAGAACTGACATGAGCAGTTCTATCAGATCAGAGGATGGGGAGGGGAACGGAGTTGTTTATTCATCTTCTAGTATCTCTTTCCTAATAAAACCCCAGTGGTCTGTCTCATGCATGTCACACCGACACACAAGCCAGGTCTGTTGGTTATTTATTCATGGAAGATGCTTGGCCCATTTGGAAATCAAACACTTTCTTGGATTTCACCTCCTCCGGCCCATGGCAGACGGTCTGGGGTGATCCTAAGAGGATCCATGATAAAAGCCTTCACAGGGCAGCGCAATGGGGAAAAGCCAGGATGAATTAGCTTGCTGGGACATGGCTAACATCATCGCATTTATATATGTTTCATTAAGCAGGGGCCTGACAGCTTTATGAGGAAACAGTGGGGTTTGCTGTGGAGGAAGGCCCTGTAACCTTGCCAAAGCTGATCGTGGCCTGTGCCATGCGTGCTCTTTAATAGAATAATATTTGCGCAGTGAAAATGTCATTTTAAATGACTGGTTTGATAATCCCTTAAGCTTTTAAATGATCTGCAAAGTCTGGAAATTCTACCCCAGTGTTTAAAATTGACGGGAACATTAATGAATGCAAACATTAAAGGATGGCGCCCAGCTTTGTTTCCCGAGTCCCACATCGCTGGCCGGGGCTGCTTTTCCTTTTGTCTCTCACCCTTTCCCTGACACAGCGCCACGCTGCTGCCACAGCGGCAGCAGGCCTTCCCTGCAGGGTGACTTTTTGGAGAGGGGGAGTTCAGCCTGAAGTGGGGCCCAGAGTTCCAGGGCTTGCTGCTAGCTTGAAGTTCCTTCACACAGAATAGGAAAGGCACCCCTTGTGGGAGGGTGCTTGCAGAAAGGAACCCCCTCTGTGCAGAGCAATTAGCAAAGGCCATGGCTCCCGCTAGCTGGTGTATCCGGAGCCAGGATTCCGCACAGCGAGCAGTAAGTGGGAAGGAGTTAGGCCCTCGCCGGAGACACATGCTGCATGCCTGAACCAGGATCAAAGCCTTCCATTTCCCTAGATAGCCTTTGCTGTGAGATGCTGAGGGTGGGGGGGGAGGGGAATTCATTCCCCCAGGAGCGCCTTTCTTCTTTCAGTGACTGACTCTGAACAGGAGAGAAAAGCTGGTATATAGATTGCCTTCTCATGAATGGGGCAATATGATGCAGGGGTTGGCAAACTATAACTCAGGGGCAAATATGGCCTGTTTTTACAAATAAAGTTTTATTGGAACACAGTCATGCCCATTGGTTTATTGTTCATGGCTGTTTTCCAGAGGCACTTCTGGAGTTGAGTAGCTGTAATGGAGACTGGACTATATGGCCCCCCAGATATGTATGTACCATCAGACCTTTTACAGAGCTTGCAGACCTCTGGCCCTGGACATTGTGCATCACGAGGTAGGATCTCTGTCTTGGGCCTTAAACTGTCAGTTCCTCTGTGTCATTGCAAGTTATTTAGTATCTCTGTGCTTCAGTTTCCTAATAAGTAAAATGGGGCTAATGTTTCTGATTTGTCTACTCCATGCAGCTGTGGAGAGGACTGAGCGATTAAACAGAAGGGAAACTGCTACACATGTGCAAGTTATTGTTCATCAGAGGCTGGCCACGATCTGGTGACGGAACCTGGGGGAAGCCTTGTGACCTCCTCAGAGCCGTTTCCTCCTCTGTAAACCAGGAGGGGTTTCTGATTAACACTTCACAAACTTACATGCACGCATTGGTTCACCTAGGTAGGGATTAGTGAGATTCTGGTTGGATGGATCAAGAATTGGGGGTGTTTTGCTTTTCTCCGTGTGTTTGTGCATGTGTGTGTATTAACACCTGTGCAGAAGTCAGAGGATAAACTTAAGGGTTATTAATCAGGTGCCATCAGCTTTTATGAGACAAGGTCTCTCACTGGCTACAGCGGCTGTCCAGTGAGCTTCACAGGTCTGTCTCTCTCTACCTCCCCAATGCTGGGATTACAAGTATATGCCACAATGCCTGATATTTTTTCATATGGGTTCTGGGGATTGAACTCAGGTCCTCAGGCTTGCAAGACAAGTACTTTTTTTATTTTTGAGAGTGACAGACAGAGAAAGAGGCAGAGAGAGAGAGTATGGGCATGCCAGGGCCTCCAGCCACTGCAAATAAACTCCAGATGCGTGCGCCCCCTTGTGCATCTGGTTTACGTGGGTCCTGGGGAATTGAACCTCAAACTGGGGTCCTTAGGCTTCACAGGCAAGTGCTTAACCACTAAGCAATCTCTCCAGCCCCAAGACAAGTACTTTTCTGACTGAGCTATCTTCCTAGTCCTGCAAGTGTGCATTTCTACCAAGTTCCCAGGAGATGCCAAAACTATTGGACTGGCCTATAAGTGAGGATTCTCCAGGGAAGGAGAACCAATATATTGCAAGAGGAAGATTATGTCTTCTAAGCAATTGGCTTCTTCAGTTGTAGAGGCTTACAGGCCTATAATCTGCAGTGTAGACAAGAAGCCTGGAAAGAGGCTACCGTGGGCATTCAGATCCAAAGTTAATGGCTGCAGAGCTCACCTTGGCATTAATTACCTCCTTGTTGCTGAGGTAAAACACATGACACAAATCAGTTCAGGGAGGAAGGGTTTGTTCCAGCTCACCATGGTGGGGAAGGCTGGTCACAGTCAGTCCACAGTGAGGAAGCAGAGAGTGGTGAGTACTAGTGCTCAGCTCTCTCCTTTTTATACAGCCTAGGACCACCCCCCCCACCCCCAGCCTATGGGATGCTACTTCCCATACATAGTTAAAGTAGGCCTTTCAATCTCAATTAACTTAGTCAAAATAATCCCTCACACATGATTTCATTTTCTATCAAGTTGACCATCAATATAAACCCTGCCGCCATTGTTTGGCAGAGGTCGGTCTTCGGTTCTTCCTTGGTAATCAGATGTGGCCCGCCACACAATGGAGGGCAATCTGCTTTACTGAATCCATAGATTTAAAGGTTAATCTCATTAAAAGCAGCCAGTAGGTACTTGGTAGCCTAGGGCAATTAATTAACGCATCAAATTCACTAACACATCTAGGCAGCCCACTCTGAGTAGCCGTGAACTTGAAGGTTGTGCTGACACTGCCCGCAGGGTGCTGTAAGTCCAGCCTGACCTGCGAATGCTCCTGCGACCCTTGCAGCTGCTTACCCTCCTCACCACACCCCCTAAGCAGAGGGCTCGCGCGTCAGTCACTCTTGGCTCCCCGCCTGCCTGTCTCTGGTGGTGGGATGGTTCCTCTCCCCTCCCCCGCTATGCCTTCCCTGCCAGGGTGAGCTGGGATCTGGAGCTGCGAGCCTGGGGCTGCTCTTTCTTTCTGTCAGAATGGCTGAACTGCAAGCCCCATCGATTCTCCCGTCTCTGCTCCCTACATGTCGCGACGCGGCCATTCCCAGCTTTTTACGTGGGTGCTGGGGATTTAACTCAGGCTGTCTCAGACCCTCATGCTTGTGTGGCATGGACTCTTACCCAATGCACCATTTTCCTAGCACACATTTTTTTTTTCTTTTGGTTTTTCGAGGTAGAGTCTCACTCTGGTCCAGGCTGACCTGGAGTTAACTATGTAGTCTCGGTGGCCTCGAACTCACGGTGATCCTCCTACCTCTGCCTCCCGAGTGCTGGGATTAAAGGCGTGCGCCACCACGCCCAGTTTAACATATGTTTTTACAAAGGAAAATGAAGCCGTTTAAAGCCCTGGTTTGGTTAGCTCACATCTCGAATCCTTCCACTTGTAAGAAAGTTCCTTGAGTTTTCCATGTGGCACGGCTTCCTCACTCTCATGAGATAAACCACTGGAATTGTTTCATGGGGCCGTGGGGAGATTAGATGAGATGTTGTAGCCTTGGTGCACAGTCCACACTCGGCGCTCCTCGATCAGCTGTCATCGCACCTCCCCTGGTACGCTCGGCCAGACAGAGAAATGGTCCCGTGTCTATCTTCCTTGCTGTACTTGGTCTTTTCACCCGTTTGACCTGCTGCAAGTGGTTGAGGCCAGCAGTGTCGACTTGACCATGCCAAAGTCGCCCAGAGGAACTCTAAAGAGGAAAATCCAATCCTAAACCCCAAGCCCCAAGATTGTGATCCAGCCCATCAGTGTAGAACCTCAGACATCTGTGTTTTCAGCCCTCCCCAGGTGATTCCAATTTGCAGCCCTGTTAAGACTCGTCGCTAGAGGCTTTCCTGTGTTCAGCTGCAAAATCAGGAGCTCAGCAGCTTTTAGAATTTTACTTTTCTCACCTGCTGGAGGAAAAGGCTGCCATCCACCCAGGCCGATGCAATTAGACTGGATGCTTCAAGCCCGGCTCTGACACCTCCCCGTCTCTAAATAGACGACAAACGACTGACCACTTTGCTGTCTCTCATCCCATTTTGCTTTCCCTGCACTAATTTGGGCCTTGACATCCTTCTTTAGACAGCAGACATCCTGGGGAAGGATCCACAGCTTGTTTAACTTTGTGTTCCCATAATGTTTAGTACAAGACTTCTCACATAGTAAATCTTCAATATATTGGATCGACAGTCAGTTGTTTTGTGTGCCCCACAGGGTCTAGAACAGTACTGAGGGCACAGTAAACACTCAATAAACATTTCTTGATTGATTGATTAGTATGTCTCCTTCATAGAAAGGAAATAAGAGGGCAGAGAAAAAGTCCTTAGCCCTATATTGACTGAACTGTTATGGGTAAGTGATTTAACTGAGTGACTGCCTCTAGTATGGAGGAATGAAAGAGCTCGCAAAAAACACAAGCATGCAAATACACCTGTGTGCACACACCTGCACGTGTGCAAAGTTTTTATGAATGTAAGTACTGATGACCACTGGATTAGATGATCCTAGCCAGCGAAAACTAAAATGTTCGGTGAGAACACATTACATTTAGTCATGTTCAGTGTGATAAGATCTAATATCAAAGTATTTTGAAAACTACTGTCTGTATATTACTTACTACAGATGGCTTAGAAACAAGGATACTAGGTCCAGTCTACCAGGTCCCAGTCTTTGAGGTGACACCCACCTGCTAGACAATATTGCCCGTGTCCCTGAACTTCAGTCTTCTCACTTGGAAATTAAGCCTTCCATTGACTCAGCGGGATGGTAAAGAGGTGGCAACAAACCAGTAAACAGAAACTTTAAGGAATGAATAAAAATGTCGCTTGAGGAATACTGCTATGGTATTTCAGGGCTTCATAGAGCCTTTAGTTCTTGGTGTTTATTAGGACTCCCCAAGAGGCTGCATGCAAGATTCCCAAAGGTGTTTGATGGTGAAGCCTCCCTTGCCCTCCCGTGCTTATTAGCTGTCTGAATAACAAGCAAACACAATAGCTGTCCGTCCTGAGTAGTGCCTGGCATTCTGCTGGGATAAACCCTCCGTAGTTTGCCCCCCACCCTATGTCTATCATGTTGTTAGTTCACTTTTCCTGGCATTTAGTCTTTGCTTGTCCTTCACTAACTTGCCTCTTCCAGGGTCTTGCTCCATCCCACAGTGATGTCCCATGGTTCTGAAGCTATTCATGCCGTGGGGTGAAAAGAGGAAGGACTTTTCTGATAGACAGCCACAGTTTGAATTCCAGCTCCATCACGTATATGGGTCCCTGGGCCAGGAGCAGCTAGCTTCTAGAAGTCTTGGTGTGTTTGTCTATAACACAAGGATAACACTGTGTGAACATCTGTGTTTTGTACTATGTGGTTGCCCTTTGGGGCCAGTCCCATGGGCCACACTGTGGTCTCAGTGGTGGGTAGATGCCCCAACCCAAGATAATCAGAGTATCACATCCTCCTGGGCATCACAGTTGGCATGGAACCCAATCAAGATCAAGTGACATAATACAGTATTCCTACATTAGTTTAGTAGAGCAAGAAGAGAGTCCTTCGCTATTTTCTACTGCATTTGAAATTCAGGAAATTCAATAAGGCCCAAGGATGGTGCAACCATGTTAAAACTGTGAGGGAGAGCATTTCTGCTAGAACCAAAGCAACAGAATATAGACTTAATGATTGGAGTTTTAATAGCCATCTTGGACCATGAGGTGACCTTGGAAATGAAAAGCATAGAAAATGCCACCATAGAGTATGATTCTGGTTTTAGATAGACTGTTTCTTGCCCTTTTAAGGTGAGAAATAACATCCTATTGCATTTAAGCCACTGTGTTTTTTACTTGTTATTCATAGAAGAACCTAATTCTCACCCATAGCTTGAGTCATATTTTCTATCTCCCTGCTTATTTATTCATTCATTATTTTTTTTTTCAGTACTGGGGGTTGAAACTAAGGCCTTCTGCATGCAAAGGCTGTACCATTGAGTTATACCCTCAGCTCTCACTCAGCTTTTGTTCTCATTCTTTAAACTTTTTAATATAGTTCTATTTTTACTTATTTATTTGTGAGAAAGAGGGGGAGAGAGAGAGAGAGAGAGAGAGAGAGGGAAGGAGGGGGAGGGAAAGAGAGAAAGCACACTCCAGGGCCTCCAGCCACTGCAATCAAACTACAGATGCATGCGCCCCCTTGTGCATCTGGCTTACGTGGGTTCTGGGGAATCCAACTGAGGTCCTTTGACTTTGCAGGCAAATGCCTTAACCACTAAGCCAACTCTCCAGTCCCCTTTATTTTTAAATATTTATTTATTTATTTGAGAGAGAAAGAGGGAGAGAGAGAGAGAGAGAGAGAGAGAGAGAGAGAATGGGCACACCAGGGCCTCCAGCAACTGCAATCAAACTCCAGATGCATGTACTACCTTGTACGTCTGGCATTATGTGGGTATTGGGGAATCAAACTCGGCTTTGTAGGCAAGTGCCTTGACTGCTGAACCATCTCTCCATCCCTAGATTTTACTTTTGATACGAGGTCTCTCTAAATTGCCCATGGTGGTCTTGAGCTTGAGATATTCCAGCCTCAGTCTTCTGAGTACCTGGGATTACAGGCCTGTACCACCAGGCCCAGCTTTTCTTGTTTGTTTTTAAACAGAAAGATCATATCTGGTATTTTCCCACATCTAAGGTAGAACTAAATTGAATCCTCACACATTCATTTGTTAAAGTTCTAACCTCCCTGTACCAATTACTTGCGGCTGAGGTATTGAAATTCAATTTAGTCTTTAGGGTGTGTCCTACTGAGTTCTTATAAGCAAAGGAAACGTGGACATAATTTGTGCACTCACACAGACAAGGAACGAGGGAACAGATGGCCTTGGTATTAATTACTTTTCTCACTGCTATGACCAAATGCCCGACAAAAAGCAATTTAAAGGAGTAAGGGTTTCTTTTATCTTACAGTTAGAGGGGATAAACTCCATCATTGGCAGAGAAGACATGACAACAGAAGCCTGAGATAGCTGGTTGGTCACATTTCCAGCAGCCAGGGAGCAGAGAGTAGACAGGAAGTGAGGCTGGGCTATAAACTTCAAGGCCTGCTTCCAGCAACCCACCTCCTGAAGGTTCTAAAACCTTCCCAAACAGCATCGTCAGTTGGAGACCAAGACACGACATTTCACATTGAAACCACAACAGCCCTTCTAGCCCAGCAGAGAGGCCTCAGAATAAAAGAGACCGTGAGGAAAAGCATTTCTGTTCTTGAAGCCATCTGGTCTGCAGTACTTTGTTATGCAAGCTCAAGTAGACTAACATGGATTAAAGGAAATAATGCATATAAGAAATGTAGCTCCAGGTTGTGGCTTGGGGCCTTCCACAGATGTGACTAACTTCTTCCTACCTGCTCATGCATTCTGTGAGGAAGCCCTGTGTGAGGCAACGTGCTCCATTTTCCTGACGAGATTTTTGAAGGCCCCACAGCACCTGACTCTGGACTATTATGCACATTAGGACACTCAATAAATGCTTATTGATTAATTAGGACTCCCTAGGCCACACTAGGCAGGCAGAGATAGATTAAGTTGTTTAATAAGGTCTGTCCAAATGTGCCACACTCCTCTGGTAGGCCTCTCCTTTAAAGGGGGAAGAGGAGGCGCAGGCAGATTTCGCATGGGTTGAACTACGCCGGAAGAAGCTGTCAGGGCCGAGCACTGTGGAGAGGAAGCTGACAGCGATGGCCGGGCGGCCCTGTGCTATCAATTTGCAGCCAGCAGTTATGTCTGTTTTAATCTGGGGGATGTGTTTGGTGAGGAGGCAAGCACATGGCTCTCAATAATGCAAAGTCAATGATGTTAGCCTATGCCCCATCATGCCTTCACTTTTGCTCATCAGGGAATTAACTTTTATCATCTTTCTTCAGACTGTACTAGGATGGAGAGATTCCTGTTCACTGTTATTTTTGAGACGTGTAAGTGAACGTTGGCTCTTATGCCCCTTAAATCCACTGCAACAGAACCATTCCTTTTAAAACCTAATTTCAAAACAGAGGCTAGACCTAGAAATCTATCCTTTTAAACTCACATGTGGTATGGCAGAGGTTATATCTTCACTCCTGTAATTTTCCCCCGGGGAACGACTAGACCTTCGCTAACAAAGTATTGGTTAAATTTCACCCACTGGGAAAAAGAAAACTGACAAAAATATGTCACACGTTGCCTGAGCATAAAGCAGCAGAATGTGACTTTTTTCCCTACCTGGTAAAAATGTGATGATATTACTTAATCCTTCGCCCTTTCCTGGGTACAGTGGCAGACAGAAGATGGCTTCATCTAGGCAACAGAAACAAGCAAAATACATAGTTCACGTTTTGGCGAGGCTCTTTGAAGTTCTTCTTGAGGTAAAAAGAGAGAGAGAAGGCGAGATGAAATTATTCTGATAATTGCCTCAATTTAGCTCACTGTGTGCAAGGAGACATGGGAACCCGGGAGGTCTAGCCTCGCTTTGGAGTCAGCTCCGTTTACAGTTATCTGGCTTAGCTTTTTGAGAGCATCTTCTGAGAAGCCATGCCGTCGTCTTCCGAGGATGCCACAGAGGGTCCATTAGACGACTCCCTCCTAAGTAAGTACATTACAGAGATAACCCTGTGTCATCAGGCCCACGGATGACCTGCTGCTGCTTAGTTTTTAAATCTCCTTGTGTCTGACTGGTCTGAAGAAATATTCCTTTAGAAAATGAGTTCATTATTAAGCGTTTCCTTAAATATTTCATGGCTGAATGATTTTTTTTCTTATCAATTAGTGATTAATATCAGATGACATTCAATGAATAGACTCTAAGACAAAGTTTTGAGAAAATTTACCTTTATTTCTACATTTTGACCTTGACTAACTTGAGGAGAAACTCACAGCTAAATGTACTTTTCGGATGTCTAGCTTTTGTCTATTGTTTTTTTTAAAAGGGAGTCTGCATACAAGTGTGTGTGTGTCTGTCTGTGAGAGTACGCGCACACACATTCGTGCATGAGTGCCCATGTGGTGTATTTGTGTGTGTGCTCATTCTTGTGTTTAAATAGAAAAGAAAAAGTCCATTTTGTACTGAGAGATGAGTGGAAGAGCTGCTAATTTGTCCTGAGTAGCACACCCCAGTGGTCAGGGCTCTCCTGCCTCCTTCCCTGGGACACGAGGGGTAGCACACCCAATGGTCAGGGTCTCCTGCCTCCTTCCCTGGGGCACGTGGGGTAGCACACCCAATGGTCAGGGTCTCCTGCCTCCTTCCCTGGGACACGTGGGGTAGCACACCCAATGGCCAGGGTCTCCTGCCTCCTTCCCTGGGACACGTGGGGGAGCACACCCAATGGTCAGGGTCTCCTGCCTCCTTCCCTGGGGCACGTGGGGTAGCACACCCAATGGTCAGGGTCTCCTGCCTCCTTCCCTGGGACACGTGGGGGAGCACACCCAATGGTCAGGCTCTCCTGCCTCCTTCCCTGGGACACGTGGGGGAGTACACCCAATGGTCAGGCTCTCCTGCCTCCTTCCCTGGGACACGTGGGGTAGCATACCCAATGGTCAGGGTCTCTTGCTTCCTTCCCTGGGGCACGTGGGGTAGCACACCCAATGGTCAGGGCTCTCCTTCCCTGGGGCACGTGGGGGAGCACACCCAATGGTCAGGCTCTCCTGCCTCCTTCCCTGGGACACGTGGCGGAGCACACCCAATGGTCAGGGTCTCCTGCCTCCTTCCCTGGGGCACGTGGGGTAGCACACCCAATGGTCAGGCTCTCCTGCCTCCTTCCCTGGGACACGTGGGGGAGTACACCCAATGGTCAGGGTCTCCTGCCTCCTTCCCTGGGACACGTGGGGGAGTACACCGAATGGTCAGGCTCTCCTGCCTCCTTCCCTGGGACACGTGGGGTAGCATACCCAATGGTCAGGGTCTCCTGCTTCCTTCCCTGGGGCACGTGGGGTAGCACACCCAATGGTCAGGGTCTCCTGCTTCCTTCCCTGGGGCACGTGGGGTAGCACACCCAATGGTCAGGGTCTCCTGCTTCCTTCCCTGGGGCACGTGGGGTAGCACACCCAATGGTCAGGGTCTCCTGCTTCCTTCCCTGGGGCACGTGGGGTAGCACACCCAATGGTCAGGGCTCTCCTTCCCTGGGGCACGTGGGGGAGCACACCCAATGGTCAGGGTCTCCTGCCTCCTTCCCTGGGACACGTGGGGTAGCACACCCAATGGTCAGGGTCTCCTGCTTCCTTCCCTGGGGCACGTGGGGTAGCACACCCAATGGTCAGGGCTCTCCTTCCCTGGGGCACGTGGGGTAGCACACCCAATGGTCAGGGTCTCCTGCCTCCTTCCCTGGGTCACGTGGGGTAGCACACCCAATGGTCAGGGCTCTCCTGCCTCCTTCCCTGGGACACGTGGGGTAGCACACCCAATGGTCAGGGTCTCCTGCTTCCTTCCCTGGGGCACGTGGGGTAGCACACCCAATGGTCAGGCTCTCCTGCCTCCTTCCCTGGGGCACGTGGCGGAGCACACCCAATGGTCAGGGTCTCCTGCCTCCTTCCCTGGGGCACGTGGGGTAGCACACCCAATGGTCAGGCTCTCCTGCCTCCTTCCCTGGGGCACGTGGGGTAGCACACCCAATGGTCAGGGTCTCCTGCCTCCTTCCCTGGGACACGTGGGGTAGCACACCCAATGGTCAGGCTCTCCTGCTTCCTTCCCTGGGGCACGTGGGGTAGCACACCCAATGGTCAGGGTCTCCTGCCTCCTTCCCTGGGGCACGTGGGGTAGCACACCCAATGGTCAGGCTCTCCTGCCTCCTTCCCTGGGGCACGTGGGGTAGCACACCCAATGGTCAGGGTCTCCTGCCTCCTTCCCTGGGACACGTGGGGTAGCACACCCAATGGTCAGGCTCTCCTGCTTCCTTCCCTGGGGCACGTGGGGTAGCACACCCAATGGTCAGGGTCTCCTGTCTCCTTCCCTGGGACACGTGGGGTAGCACACCCAATGGTCAGGCTCTCCTGCCTCCTTCCCTGGGGCACGTGGGGTAGCACACCCAATGGTCAGGCTCTCCTGCCTCCTTCCCTGGGACACGTGGGGTAGCACACCCAATGGTCAGGGCTCTCCTGCCTCCTTCCCTGGGACACGTGGGGTAGCACACCCAATGGTCAGGGTCTCCTGCTTCCTTCCCTGGGGCACGTGGGGTAGCACACCCAATGGTCAGGGTCTCCTGTCTCCTTCCCTGGGACACGAGGGGTAGCACACCCAATGGTCAGGGTCTCCTGCCTCCTTCCCTGGGACACGAGGGGGAGCACACCCAATGGTCAGGGTCTCCTACCTCCTTCCTTGGGGCACGTGGGGGAGCACACCCAATGGTCAGGGTCTCCTGCCTCCTTCCTTGGGGCACGTGGGGGAGCACACCCAATGGTCAGGGCTCTCCTTCCCTGGGGCACGTGGGGTAGCACACCCAATGGTCAGGGCTCTCCTGCCTCCTTCCCTGGGGCACGTGGGGTAGCACACCCAATGGTCAGGGCTCTCCTGCCTCCTTCCCTGGGGCATGTGGGGTAGCACACCCAATGGTCAGGGCTCTCCTGCCTCCTTCCCTGGGGCACGTGGGGGAGCACACCCAATGGTCAGGGCTCTCCTGCCTCCTTCCCTGGGGCACGTGGGGTAGCACACCCAATGGTCAGGGCTCTCCTGCCTCCTTCCCTGGGGCATGTGGGGTAGCACACCCAATGGTCAGGGCTCTCCTGCCTCCTTCCCTGGGGCGCGTGGGGTAGCACACCCAATGGTCAGGGCTCTCCTGCCTACTTCCCTGGGGCACGTGGAGTAGCACACCCAATGGTCAGGGCTCTCCTGCCTCCTTCCCTGGGGCACGTGGGGTAGCACACCCAATGGTCAGGGCTCTCCTGCCTCCTTCCCTGGGACACGAGGGGGAGTACACCCAATGGTCAGGCTCTCCTGCCTACTTCCCTGGGACACGTGGCGGAGCACACCCAATGGTCAGGGTCTCCTGCCTCCTTCCCTGGGGCACGTGGGGTAGCACACCCAATGGTCAGGGTCTCCTGCTTCCTTCCCTGGGGCACGTGGGGTAGCACACCCAATGGTCAGGGCTCTCCTGCCTCCTTCCCTGGGGCACGTGGGGTAGCACACCCAATGGTCAGGGTCTCCTGCCTCCTTTCCTGGGGCACGTGGGGGAGCACACCCAATGGTCAGGGTCTCCTGCCTCCTTCCCTGGGACACGTGGGGTAGCATACCCAATGGTCAGGGCTCTCCTGCCTCCTTCCCTGGGACACGTGAGGGAGCACACCCAGTGGTCAGGGTCTCCTGCTTCCTTCTCTGGGGCACGTGGGGTAGCACACCCAATGGTCAGGGCTCTCCTGCCTCCTTCCCTGGGACACGTGAGGGAGCACACCCAGTGGTCAGGGTCTCCCGCCTCCTTCCCTGGGACACGAGGGGGAGCACACCCAATGGTCAGGGTCTCCTACCTCCTTCCCTGGGGCACGTGGGGGAGCACACCCAATGGTCAGGCTCTCCTGCCTCCTTCCCTGGGACACGTGGGGTAGCACACCCAATGGTCAGGGTCTCCTGCCTCCTTCCCTGGGGCACGTGGGGTAGCACACCCAATGGTCAGGGTCTCCTGCCTCCTTCCCTGGGGCACGTGGGGTAGCACACCCAATGGTCAGGGCTCTCCTGCCTCCTTCCCTGGGGCACGTGGGGTAGCACACCCAATGGTCAGGGCTCTCCTGCCTCCTTCCCTGGGGCACGTGGGGGAGCACACCCAATGGTCAGGGCTCTCCTGCCTCCTTCCCTGGGGCACGTGGGGTAGCACACCCAATGATCAGGGTCTCCTGCCTCCTTCCCTGGGGCACATGGGCCTTCCTGTTGTCAGCTCTGGAGCTCAGGGTTCATATTAGGGGTACCCTCTCTCCCAAGCATCACCCAGTAGCTGACAGTCACTGGAGGGGAGGTGAGTGTAAAGGCTGTCCCCAAGAACATTTGATGGGTGTCTCTCCCCAGAGGTTGATGGGACCACCTTACTGATTAGGTAAGTATGCATTGTTTAAATGGGCCAGGGGTGTCTCTGTACATTAGCTCCAGTTGATTATTTCTTTTTTTGTTTTGTTTACCTTTATTTGAGAGCAACAGACAGAAAAGAGAAAGGGTGGGGAGGAGAGAGAGAGAGAGAGAGAGAGAGAGAGAGAGAATGGGCACACCAGGGCCTCTAGCCACTGCAAAGGAACTCTAGATGCATGTGCCACCTTGTGCATCTGGCTTACGTGGATCCTGGGGAATCGAGCCTCGAACTGGGTCCTTAGGCTTCACAGGCAAGTGCTTAATTGCCAAACCATCTCTCTAGCCCGTTATTTCTTCACTGTATGCTGAAATCCATTGGTTCCAAAATCTGCTGGCACTAAAGTCAAATTTTATATAACCAGTTATTAAAGATAGCCACACGAAGAACTTTAGTCACATAGGGCCTGCTCTCCTTGCATATCTTGTGAGACCTCTCCGAGCAACTGTTGGCCATTAAAAGATAGGACCTGGGGCTGGAGAGATTGCTCAGTGGTTAAGGTGCTTGCTTGCAAAACCAAAGGACCCACATTCAAGTCCCCAGGACCCACGTAAGACAGATGCACAAGGGGGCGCACACATCTGGAGTTCATTTGCAGTGCCTGGAGGCCCTGGTGTGCCCATTCTGTCTTTCTCTCTCTACCTGCCTATTTCTGTATCTCTCTCTCTCTCTCAAATAAATAAATAAAAATAAAATATTTTAAAGAAAGATAGGACCTTCTGGTTATGAACCCCAACTTCTACTGATATATATATATATGTATATATATATATATATTCTCTACCTTCCTGTCCAGCCACATTACCTAGGTAACTTAGGAATAAGCCCCCTCTTGGTGTGTACAGCCCTCCTCTCTTTCTGAGCGGCAGATCCCTGTGGACACTGCTGGTTGAAGGGACATACTTGTCTACACGTCACCCCGGAAGACTCATGGGTCACCTTTTCCTTGATCAATACTCAGTTTCTTTTTCTTTTCTTTTCTTTTCTTCTCTTTCTTTCTTTTTTTATGGGGGGGGGGTACTTTGAGGTAGGGTCTCACTGTAGCCCAGACTGACCTGGAATTCACTGTGTAGTCTCAGGGTGGCCCCAGACTCGTGGCAATCCTCCAACCTCTGCCTCCTGAGTGCTGGGATTAAAGGTGTGCACGCTACGTTCGGCTCAATGCTCATTTTCTTTAACCCTCTACAGAATGTTATGATCAAGGCCTTGTAGCTCTAGGCCATCAATGCAATACCCTGTCTCTGAACCAAAGAGCTGCCTATGCAAGGAGAATATGACACTTCACTCTTTTGTTTTGTTTGTTTTTCTCTAGTCGGAAAAATGCTCAGCCTTGGGGAAAAACAAAAAACAAGAAAAAAACCTGTTCATTCTGTAACACCCAGAGAAATAAATAATCTTGCTCACAGGCAACTACTGACTGGTAATGTTTGCTGGCTGAAGGAGAACAGAAAATATAGAGAGGTTTATTCTATCATCATGCTATAAACCATACCATGAATTTCAGCTATTGTGAATTATATATGTGTAAGATATGCAGATATATATATATATATATATATATATATATATATATATATATGTAATGTAGATATATCTGCATGTACATAAAATGTATATGCATAAATATGTATATGTGTATATCTTTGTGTAAAAAAAGGAATCAACATTTTTAACAAAAAAGGAAAATAGTGGGATCTGTGGTGAAGAAAAAATGAGGAGCAGAAATAAAATTGGTTATCATGATTGTTTAAGACTGCTTCATGCTTTTGCTAATATTTTTCTATAACTTGGTTTAAAACTTTTTTTAGAGAGAGACAGAGAGAGATAGAGAAGGATAGAGAGAGAGAATTGGCATGCCAGAGCCTCAGCCACTGCAATTGAATTCCAGATGCTTGTGCCTCCTAGTGGGTATGTGTGATTTTGTACTTGCCTCATCTTTGTGCATTTGGCTAATGTGGGATCTGGAGAGTTGAACATGGGTCCTTAGGCCTCGCAGGTGCCCTAACTGCTGAGCAATCTCTCCAGCCCTTAAAAACATTCTGAGGGCTAAAGAAATGACTTAGTGGGCGAATAAAGACCTGAGTTTGATCCCCAGTGCTTGTGTAAAAAGCCAGGCATGGCTGTACATACCTATGGCCCCAGCACTGAGGGAGGCAGAGACAGGAGGAGTCCTGGGGCTCTCTGATCAGCCAGTCTGACTGAAAAAATAGGGACATTCAAGTTCAGTGAGGGACTCTGTCTCGGGGAAATAAGGCAGAAGAGTGACAGAGGGAGGAGGAAACCTGATGTCTTCCTTTGACCTCTGCATATGCATGCATGGTGTATATGCATCTGCATATACATGTGCATACCTCACACACACCACATACCACACACATATCAAAAGCAATAAAACCTTTTTGAGAACACAGATACATGTGTTACACTTTTCTCATTTGTCTTTGCCCAACATCAAATTCGTATTCTTAATAAACTGATGAATTTCAAGATAGAGAAGAGGAAGATGACTGGGAGAAAGAAGATATGGAGGGAAGGAAGAATATTCAGGGCTTAGAGAATGGAGGTAACAAGGAAAGGGAGCTTAGTCACAGGACCCTAGGCATGTCTTTGAGCTTCAAGTGCCTACTCTGCTCATGCGGACAACATGAGAGTTGTGACTGATCTGGAAATAGGATGACTTTTATTGGAGCACAGGCACATGTGTATATGTCATTTCTTTCCCTGTGCCCCAAACCCACGAAGGGAATGCTCAGAAGAGCAGGTGGTGCATGGCCACCTGGAATCCACTGGAAGTCTCAGAGGGTTAGGTGGAAGACCTGAAGAGATGGCTTAGCAGTTAAGGCGCTCACCTGTGAGGCCTAAAGACCTATGTTTGGCTCTCCAGATCCCTCGTAAGTCAGATGCACAAGACGACCCATCGTGCAAGGTCACACATGCGCACAAGGCGGTGCACGCATCTGGAGTTCCATTGCAGTGGCTGGAGGCCCTGGCGTGCCAATTCTCTCTTTCTCTTGCTCTGCCTCTCACTCTCATTAAAAAAAAAAAAAATACAGAAAAAAAAAAAAAAAAGAAAAGTAGCCACATTGATTGTGTGCTGAGCTCTAAGCAGGATATCTAAAGCACCCCCTGGAAGGCTCAGGGGACCTTATGGAAGAGACAGCAGGAAGAAGGTTAGAGCCGGAGGATGGGGGCAGGGATTGCAGATGCTGTCTTTTGGATATAACATGGCCGCTACACTTGTGAACACAGGGCAGCTGTGGTTTCCCGCGCAAGACTGAGCCTGTCACCAATTTCACCATGGATGGGGGAAGGGCTTGGAGGACAGCACACCTCCCCAGCAGCTAATGGCAGCTAACAGTTACTGGCAGGAAAGGGAGTCCCAGTGGTATGGCCACCGGTAATTTCCCCACATTTCAGTAAATAACCTCCCATCCTCGCTCATGCAAGCAGCCCTAATTTTACTCAGTTGGTCAAACAAACAAAACTCCCAAAGCATGAAAAGAGGTTGGGGATCAGTTAAGAAGAAGGGTGTTGAGTGGGTGGAGGGGAGGAGATAAGAGAGGGTAATCGGGAGGGCTGTAAGGTCAAAATACATTATATGCATGTGTGAAAGTGTCAAAATTAAAGAAAAAAGTTATGAAAGTAGCCACTTTGCCTGGGGAATTGTTCTTTAGTCAGGCTCTTTGTGTTTTGGGGGCTCAGAAGGTAAAGTCTAGACTGGAGCCAAGGATCCCCCGGGGAGGAAAAGGGCACTGGGTCCTCCTGGGGACTTGGTGTCATCAGTAGATCCAGATCCCAACCTCACCAAGCTCTCTAGGCCCACCTGGCAGCCGCATGTGGCCACATCTGTGAAGAAAGCTCAGAGAAGTAGGTTGTGGGGTGCGGGAGGAGTTAAGGAATGGGTGATGGTGTTAGGAAGACATGTGTCCACCAGCCCAGGTATGGCCTTCCTAGACAGGTGTTCTCAGCCAGTCTGGGAGCCAGAGCTTGAGAGGAGCCACGGAAGGGAGGCAACAGACTCTGTGTGGTAAGGCATATGGAGATGCTCCTGACTGATTGGAAAAACAAAAGGCAATGGAATTTGCATTCTACATTTGTGGAGTTGTGAGCAGTTATATTATGATTAAACGTGCAGTGTGCCTCCCCAAAGGAGAGGGAACCAAATCCGTATTCCAAGGCAAGACAAGAACAATTATGAAAAGATTTAGCAAGACGTTAAGGTCATTGATTGGAAACATCCATTGTTCTGCTTAGTGGCCCTGCTTGGGCTGTCTCCCTGGAGAAATTGCTCTACAGAGTATTTGTTTCACACTGGATTCTACAGCACGTAGGCAAAAATCACGGGTTTGAAAGGTCGTTGTACCTGCAAATCTTAGGTAGAACCCCATGTAATTGGTTTTAAAGAGGCACTAAAAAGGGGGGGGGTGGCATTTGAAAACTTCCTAGCACTGCTAAGGATTCCAGAGCTCTATAGGATAAACAGTCCAACTTTCCTGTAGGAGACACGAGTAGGAGGTTTCTGGAAGGTTGTCTGGACTCTTCCAAGATAATTATGTCACCTTGGCCTGAACACAGGGTACAGTGTTCAGGTACCCACAGAGCCCTTCCAATTTTAAGCCAACTTTTTCCTCTAGATCATTATAGAAAATTGAAAAAATGCAATGAAAAATAAAAAGAGTCAAAGAATATATGCAAATTCAACCATCAAGAAAATCAAGGTACAGTTTGGCATATATATGTAGAATATTTTGCATGCGTAAACATTTTGTCATGTTTGCCTATATAGTTATATATGCATATATGATACATATATATTAAGTTGCTTACATAATTGAGATCAGATGACTCTGAATATATGAATATTTTTGTCATTTTTAATTTTTTTTAGTTTAATATTTGACATAAGCATTTCCCCATTTCACCCAAAAGTTTTTTTTTTATAAACATTTAAAAGAAGCAAATAGCATTTTCATTTGAAGGCACCATGAGGAGATGATCTGATCTCCCATCTTGAAGCATTTCCATTGTTTCCAGCTTTTGGGTTTTTATAAATAGCCCTGCAGCCAGCATTTGTGCTCATGATTCTTTTTTCCCCTGGTGTTTGGCTAAGTGGCTTGACTGATAGACTTTTTTTTAGTTCCTCATATGCACTGCCAAAACACTTTTCAAAAAAAAATATAGCTTTTGTAACCCACCGTCAGCGAATTTCCTTTGCACTCTACCTCATCAGCAATGGTTATTTCATTTTTTTAAGTAAATGACTAATTTTAGAGTTAAAAATTACAGTAGAATGTTTTCTTAGCTTGCCATTAATATTTTTGCTTCTGACTTTTCCATTTGCCTTGCAAACTTCTCTACTGATCTATTGATTAATGCCCTAATTTTTTATTTTATCTTTTTTATTAAAAACTTCCATGATTGTAAACAATATCACATGGTAATGCCCTCCCTCCCCCCCACTTTCCCCTTTGCAACTCCACTCTCCATTATATCCCCTCCCCCTCTCAATCAGTCTCTCTTTTGTTTAGATGTCATGATCTTATCCTCCTATTATGATGGTCTTGTGTAGGTGGTGTCAGGCACTGTGAGGTCATGGATATCCAGGCCATTTTGTGTCTGGAGGAGCACGTTGTAAGGAGTCCCACCCTTCCTTTGGCTCTTATATTCTTTCTGCCACCTCTTCCACGATGGACTCTGAGCCTTGGAAGGTGTGATAGAGATATTGCAGTGCTGAGCACTCCTGTCACTTCTTCCCAGCACCATGATGCCTTCTGAGTTATCCCAAGGTCACTGCCATCTGAAAAGAGAAGGTTCTCTACCAAAAATGAGAGTAGCATTAATATAACATTAAGAGAAGTGCTTGCTGGGCAGTTTGATGAGCATAGTATATACATTTAGCCAGACAGCAGTAGATGTTACACCCCTAGGGCTCATGACTACCCGTTTTAGGTTTTCAGTATCAGGGATGTATTTCCTCCCATGGAGCAGGCCTTCAGTCCAATTAGATGGCAGTTACTTTCCATCATGACAGACGTGACACTATTGCACCTGTTGGCTCATTTGGCCTGGCTGGTCAAATATAAGGCTTGCAGTGTCCACTGTTGAGTATCTTCACTGGTTATTTCTCTCTCTCCTATTGAACTGCATGCAGAATGGCTTCTTCCAGCTTTCTGTCAGCTGGTCTACATGGAGGAAGTTATCAGCTCAGTCCCAGCAGGATTTCTCAGTGGTCTTGCAGCCCAAGTATGTGGAGTCTTCAGCAATAGGGTCTTACTATCTATTCCTGGTGGGAAACCAATGGCCTTGGCAATGGCCTCTAATGTTTTGGGGGCATCAGGGACCTCCCTGGCCAACAGCTCACTGGAAGGTATCCCATCCCTGGCACTGAAAATTTGCTACTAACAATCTATGGCTCCTGAGTGTTCCATTGTCCAAAAAAGAAAATTTCCATGTGATTTATTTATATCCTCTTAGATTTTGATTAGCCCTCCCTTCACCTTTCCTTACTCAATCTCTTCCCCTGACTTCACTTAGGCCTTTTCACCCCCATTAATCTATTCTTCTACTTACATACATACAATACCATCCTATTAAGTACTCCCCTCCCTTCCGTTTTATTCCCTTTATATTTCTTTTCTAGCTTACTGGTCTTTGCTACTGAGTTTTCTACCTACTCACACAGAAGTCCAATCATCTGTAGCTAGGATCCACATATGAGAGAGAACATGTGTCGCTTGGCTTTCTGGGCCTGGGTTATCTCACTTAGTATAATCCTTTCCAGATCCATCCATTTTCCTGCAAATTTCATAGCTTTATTTTTCTTTACCGCTGAGTAGAACTCCATTGTATAAATGTGCCATATCTTCATTATCCACTCATCAATTGAGGGACATCTAGGCTGGTTCCATTTCCCAGATATTGTGAATTGAGTGGCAATAAACATGGTTGAGCAAGTATCTCTGAGGTAATGAAAATAGTTGTAGTTTTTACATTATATTTCTTATAAAGATTTAAGCTTTTTATAGTTATATATATATTTATTTGTTTATTTGAGAGAGAGAGAAAGAGAGAGAGAGAGAGAATGGGTGCACCAGCCAGAGCCCCCAGCCACTGCAAATGAACTCGAGATGTGTGTGCCCCCTTGGGCATCTGGCTTCTGTGGGTCCTGGGGAATCAAACTGAAGTCCTTTAGCTTTGCAAGCAAGTGCCTTTACTGCTAAGCCATCTCTCCAGCCCGATTTTAGTTTTTTGTTCTGTTTACTTAAAAATTTTTTTTTTGCAAGTGGTGATGTGCTTGTGTGTATGTGTGTTCATGTGTTGGGCACATGTGTGTGGGGGGGGACGTGTGTGCATATATGTGCACGTGGAGACAAGAAGATGACCTCAGATGTATTCCTCAACCACTCTCCATCTTATTCATTGAGACAAGGTCTGTCACGGAGCCCAAATCTTGCTGATTGAACTAGCCTAGCCAGCTTACCCAAGGGATCTGTCTGTCTCTGCTTCCTAAAGCTGGGATTACAATTGTATGTCATGTTGCCTGCATTTATGTGGGTGTTTGTGCCCAAACTCAGGTCCTCTTACTTGCAAGACAAGTCCTTTACTGACTGAGCCATTTCTCCAGCCCCTGTTTTGTTTAATTTTATATGCACAAGTTATAAATTAATTATTTTATTCAGTTTAGATTAGATATTATTCTGTTGTATGCTTTTATAATTTTTTCTTTCTTTATTTGGGAGAGAGGGAGAGAGAGAGAGAGTAGGAGAGAGAGAGAGAATGGACACATCAGGGCCTTTAGCTACTGCAAGCAAACTCCAGGCACATGAGCCACCTTGTGCATCTGGTTTCACATGGGTACTGGGGAATCAAATCTGGGTTCTTTGGCTTTGCAGGCAAGAGCCTTAACTGCTAAGCCATATCTCCAGCCCTTTTTATAATTTTCTTTTAATAATTTCTCCAATTTAACTCCTTTTTGTTTTCAAGGTAGGGTCTTGCTCTAGCCCAGGCTGATCTAGAATTCACTATGTACTCTCAGGCTGACCTTGAACTCATAGCAATCCTCCTACCTCTGCCTCCTGAGTGCTGGAATTAAAGATGTGCATCACCATGCCTGGCTTAACTCTTTAATCAACCTAGAATTTGCTTGGTGATATTTCTGAGATGAGGGTTTAGATGAACTTTGCCCCAAAGTTACAAATAGTCAGAACTTTCTTTACATAAAGTAGAGATGTTCATTTTCCTATTTATGTTGAGTGCCTTGTTAGGCAATGAAATTTTACATGTATTAATGTCAACTCCAGCTGGATATTGCGTTTCATTGAGAAACCTTGCTGATTCTTATACTAATATTGCACTGATTGGATGTGTATTGCCCTACCAATTATTTTAAAATGTGGCATTATTTTTGTTTTTTAATGTTCTTGATTATTCTCAGATGATTATTCTTAAAGATGAGCCAAGGTTAAAAATAAGCTCCATGGAATTTTCATCTATATTCTTGTGGAAATAAACACCAACCATAGGAGAACAGCTAAAGGCTATTCAGAGCTCAGAGCTCGCTACAGAGTGAGCAGAAAGTGCAGAAACCGCAGGCAGGCAGAGAGGCAAGCACTGGAGTGGAGGCAGAAAGACTCAAGTATGCCCAGCTGAGGCTACGGCCCAAGGAAGCCGCAGGCTCCAAAACACAGGGACATCTTCGTACACGTTGTTTGCATGCCGTATTTGACTTTCCATGTGGTCTGAGGTTAGAAACAGGAGAAAGACCTGAGAGAGGTTGTCAGTTACAAATGAAGTCTTGTTGATTTGAGGTCAATTGCCGCATAAGTTAGTTTCACCTCCTGAGGCTGTGACCTAGACATAGTGGGCTGCCTGCACAAGTCTGAGTTACAGCAGGTTTCCTTCCGAGGCTGTTTATTGTAGTAAGGAATGAGTTTCCTGGGTGGATTGTGGGTCAGAGTTCTATTTTTTTTTTATATGGGATCTGGGCATGTATATTCACTTTCTTGTTTTATTAAAACTACAAATTTACTTGCAAACTGGTATCTAGAGACTATTAAGAATTTCCATTCAAGAAATAACTTTTAATTTATTTGCATATTCAATAGGTTTTTTAAAAAATGAATCACTTATTTTACTTTAAAAGGCTACTTCTAGGTAGTGTGTAGTTTTTTTTTTTTAAGGCTTTTGTGCATGGGCTGTTTATTTATTTATTTTGTATTAGTCTTACTCTGAAGCTCAGGCTGGCTGGAATTCACTATGTAGTCCAAACTCACTTGGAATTTGCAGTGATCCTCCTGCCTCAGCCTCTTGAGTGCTTAAATTACAAGCATATTTTGCTGTTTTCAAAAAATAACTTTTCTTTCTTTTTTGATAAAAAATTGTTGGCTGGGGAAATGGCCTAGCAGTTAAGGTATTTGCCTGTGAAGCCTAAGGACCCCGGTTCAATTCCCCAGGACCCATGTAAGCCAGATGCACAAGGGGGTGCATGTGTCTGGAGTTCGTTTGCAGTGGCTGGAGGCCTCGGCATGCCCATTCTCTCTTTCTCTTTGCCTCTTCCTCTGTCTCTCTCTCAGATAAATAAATAAAATATTAAAAAAATTATTTGTGCACGGGAGCGTGTGTGTGTGTGTGTGTGTGTGTGTGTGTGTGTTGGGTGTGCTAGGGTTGTATGCTGTTCCAAACAACTGCTAAGTGCATGTGTCACTTTTTATATCCAGCTTTGTGTGGATGGCTGGGGAATTGAACCCTGGGTCAATCAAGCACCTTTTAACCACTGAGTAATCCCCCCAGCCTCTTGTTCTACTTTATAAGCCACTCACTCATGGCACAAAATTAAGCTACTTATTTAAATTATTTTCTGATGTTTAGATTATTTGCTAAACTACTGAGTTTTGTAGACATACATTGTCTTCTATCTTGATTCTGTCACAGATTGTAGTGTCTATACCAGAAATCAGGGATGGCTCGAGGACCACATTTTCCCATGCAGTGTGCTGCTGGTGATGTTGGAGGGTGTTCTGTATTCTGCTGAGGGTAAATGATCCTTGAAAGAATTTATTTGTTTTTACTTTTATTTATCTTTATTTATTTGAGAGAGAGAGAGAGAGAGAGAGAGAGACAGAGACAGAGAAAGTGAGTGAAAGAGAGAGAGAGAGAGAGAGAGAGAGAAAGTCAGACAGAAAGAAAGAGAGTGAGTATGGACACAACAGGGCATCTTGCCTTTGCAAAGAAACTCGAAATACATGCACCATTTAGTGCATCTGGCTTTACCTGTGTACTGAGGAATAAAACCCGGGCTGTCATACTTTGCAAGAAAGTGCTTTTAACCACTGAACCATTTCTCTAGCCCCTATTTTTACTTTTAAACCACTTTAACATTAATATTAAATTTTATAGCATGTCTGGCATGTTCCATAGTCTTTTGATGGGTTACAGTTTCACAAGTTTCTTTTACGAATGCAAAGTCTGTATTATGAGATCGCTTTCTTTCAATACCAGATTTATTTATTTTGAGATAGGATATAACTATGTAGCCCAGGCTTGTCTCAAATTTGTGACTTTCCTGCCTCAGTCTCCCAAATACTGAGGTTATGGGCATGCACTACAATGCCCAGCTTATGTTAGATTTAAAAAAATGTGTGTGTGGTATATGTATGTATGTATGTATATGTGTGTGTATGTATAGTGTGTATGGACACACACATGAATGCCAAGCTTCCAGATGCCAGCCAGGGGCCAGTCATGTAAGCAGACGTGTGGTGTTTACTTTTCTCTGCACATCCATGGTTGTGTGTATGTGTGTGTCTGTATGAGTTATGTTGTCAGTGTCTTGTATCACAGTTATAATAACTTGAGGAGGGCATGTGCTCATGTATGTTGAGCGTGTGTGTGGTGTGTGTGATGTGTGGTATATGCACATGATGCGCACCCTGTGTGTGTACATGTGGAGGCCAGAGGAGAATACTGGGTGTCCTGTTCCTATGGCTCATAGGTGTCTTTTCTTAAGATGGAGTCTGTCCCTCAAGCTGGAACTGTCTGATGATGCTACTGGTCTCTAGCCCCTGAGAACTGGGATTATAGACATGCATGTCCATGCCCAGTTTTTTATTTTTAGTTATTTAATTATTTGACAGAGAGAAAGGAAGAGAGAGTGTGAGAGAATGGGTGCGCCAGGGCTTCCAGCCACTGCAAATGAACTCCAGACAGGTGCAACCCCTTGTGCATCTGGCTAACTTGTGTCCTGGGCAATCGAACCTGGGTCCTTTGGCTTTGCAGGCAAATGCTTTAACTGATAAGCCATCCCTCCAGCCCCCATGCCCAGTGTTTTAAAATATTTATTTGAGAGAGAGAGATGAAGAGAGACAGTGAGGGGTGGAGAGGTAACTCAGCTGTTAAGGCACTTGCCTGCAAAGCCCAAGGATCCAGGTTTGATTCCCCAGGACCCATGTAAAGCCACATGCCCAAAGAGGCGCATGCATCTGGAATTCATTTGCAGTGGCTGGAGATCCTGGTGTACCCATTCTCTCTGTCAGTCTCTGTTCTCTCTCTCTTGCTCTCTGCTTGCAAATAAATAAATAAAAATATTTAGAGAGAGAGAAAGAGAGAGAGAATGGGTGCATCAGGGCCTCCTGCCATTGCAAATGTACTCAAGATGCGTGAGCCACTTTGTGCATCTGGCTTTATGTGGGTACTGGAGAATCAAACCTAGGTTCTCAGGCTTTGCAAGCAAACCCCTCTAACTGCTAAGCCATCTCTCTAGCCTCATACCCAACCTTTTTATATGGGTTCTGAGGCATCGAACTTGTCCAACTCTGGCCCAAGAGGCCCTCATACTTAAGATGCAAGCACTTTTAACTTGCTGAGCCAACTCCCTAGTCCCACAGTTATGATAACTATAAAATAACTAGGTAGAGTTATGTTTGTTTTTTAAATATTTTATTTATTTATATGTTTATTTTTCATGTAAAGTAACAGTTACAAGGAATGGGAATTTTTGCTTTTTTTGATAAAAATTAAAACAAATTGCGGGATAGAAAGATGGCTAGGTGGTTAAAGGCATTTGCATGCAAAGTCTGCAGGCCAAGTTTAAATTCCCAAACCACCCACATGAGCCTGATGCAAAAAGTAGGGCAAGTGATTGGTTTTGTGTACAGTGGCAAGAGGCCCTGGAGTATGCATGCACACACATGCAAATGAATACATTTTTTAATTGCATGCGTGTGTATGTGTGTTTATAGGTATGCCAGGGTCTCTTGTGGCTGCAAATGAATGCTCATCTGTTTTTCCATGGTTGAGGAATTGAACCTGGGCTAGCAGGCTTTGAAAGCAAGCAACGTTAACCACTGAGAAATCTCCCCAGACCCTCTTTGAAGAATTGTAATAATCTACCTATGAAATTATCTGGCTCTAGAGTTTTCACTGAGGATAATTAAAAATAAGGTTACATTTTGATTTAATTTGTTTTCCGTACATATACGTGCCCTTGCTGAAAGTACCTACCTCGTTGTGATTTACTAACATGTCTGTGTGCCTCGTGAACTTTCACCTTCTAATTTAAAAATCTCTTTGTTCCATTCATCTATCATCTTTCATTCCTAAATAAAGTTATTTATGATTTTTTTCTATGGCTTATTGATTAGTTTATCCATAAATTTGCTTGTTTTATTAAATTTTTAAAGAACAAGTTCTTGGTCTAATTTATCAATTTGTTTTTCTGCTTTAAACTTATTTTGTACACATTTGTCTTCATTATCTTCTTTGCCTGAGTTATATGTTGTCGTTTTGTCTTAGTTTCTTGAGTAGAAAACATTATATTACTTCTTTTAAAATAGTGTCATATATTTGTGGTTACAGGTTTCAGAAAACTGCAGAGTTAGCTGTGTCCTATAACTGTGTGTGCATATAGTGTGTGTGTACCTGTGTGTTTTTACACACACATGTGTAGTACACATTCACACTTACCTGATATACTTTTAAAGTTTTGCTTTGATTCACTCATTGTGTTTTTGTTAATTCTTAAGGATTTGGAAAGGTTTGGTTTGGGCTTACTTGAACACTTATTATTTATTTCTAGTTTTATTGAGTTATATTCAGAGCACATTACCTAATTATTATTATTTTTTAGCATTTGTGTGGCTTAGTGTGTGTGTGTGTGTGTGTGGTGTATAGTAAACACTAGTGTGTATGCGGATGCGTGTGCCCCATGCACACATATCTAGCAGCCAGAGGAGAGTCTTGCGTGTTCTCCTGTATCCCCCACCCACTAGCTACCATGAAAGGTTGTCTCTACTGAGCCTGCTGCTTCCAGTGTGACCAGTGAGCCGCAGTGATTCTCTGGTCTTCTCACAGGACTGGGGTAACAGGCATCTATGGCCATGCCCAGCTGTTTATGTGGGTGCCGGGGAATCCAGCAAACTCAGGTGGTCTCAGGCTCTTCTGCTTACTTGGCAGCACTCTTTACCTTCTGGCCCATTTTCCCAGCCCCTTTTACCTACTGCTTCACTTAAATTTTTTTTATTTTAGTGAGAGGGAGAGGGAGAGAAAGAGAGAGGGAGAATTCAGGTCCCAGCCACTGCAACTGAATTCCATACGCTTGAGCCACCTAGTGGGCATGTGCGACCTTGCGCTTGCCTCACATTTGTGCGTCTGGGTTATGCGGGATCTGGAGAGTTGAACATAAGTCCTTAGGCTTTGCAGGCAAGCGCCTTAACTGCTAAGCCATCTCTCCAGCCCTACCTACTGCTTTCTAATTTATATAATGCATTGAGATTTTTCAGGCTGATACTTAAAAAAGCGCGTGCTGCTCTGTAAGACAGAAATACACACACACACACACCCATCTAATCTTATGGATTCAAAAACTATTTTTTTTTCATACAGGCATTTTGTTGGCTAGCAAGGAGACAATGAACCATATATTCTCACACTGTGGTACTACTCAGAAATAGAAAACAACTGTAGATGTTTGTTACAGCATGGAGGAATCTCATTGACATTCTGAGTGAATGCTGGAGGTCAAAGAGTGCCCACTATAGTGTTCCGTTTGTAGAAAGCTGTGGAATAGTGGAAACAATCTATGGGGGTGGAAGTCAGAGCGCATGCTTTGGTTTCAGTTCTACCCTTCCTGGGTAGAGCTATCTTATGCATTACTGGGGCTGGCATTGCTGTTTCCTCCCAGTTGAACCTGGCAATCACCACGTTTCAGCTAAGCATCTGTGATGACCCACCCGAGACCCTCACAAAATTGGGCCCATTAACATTCCTTTGTGGAGGGAGGGTCACAAAACACGCAGGACTCAGGTGACTCAAAACGCTTAGGACACCCCGTCAAGGCCAATCCCCAAGAATACATGGAAGGCCAGCAATTGGCTGGGGTGCACCTTTGCTAATAATAATATAACACCAATACTACTATAAGACTAATCCTGCAAGTAAACCAGTGAACTGATTTATTCGCCATGCTGAATCTAGACAGAATCTTCTGCTTGGTCTGTCAGCACCTCGCTGCTTGGATGCCTCGCCAGGAAAATTTACACAACAGTAGGGGCCTGAGTACATAGATGTTTATGCTCAAGAACTTCATCAGGAGGGCCAGATATGCTAACCTAGTGCCTGAAATCCTAGCACTCAGGAGGTGGAGGCAAGAGGATCATGGATTCAAGGGCAGCCAGAGCTACTCACCAGGACACTGTCTAAAACAGAAGACGTTCCTCAGGGCTGAGAGTGCTGCTCAGCGTGAGATGGTCACCTAGCACCCATGAGGCCATGGGTTCTAGCTCCAGCCTCCTTCCACACATGCGTTCAGCAAGGTGTACACTTAAAATTTTTGATTTTCATATCGTATGATGCTACTTCAATCATAAAAGGGGGGAAATGAATAAATAAAACCATAATGATCTGTTTTTACAAACAGTATAATTCATTTCTCTTCCTGACCAGTGACCTTAATGCATTTACCAGTTAAATCATAAATGTTGCTTTACCTATGAAATAAGATTTTAAAAGAGATCTTCCTGGTTCTAAAGTGTTAACTCATCATCCAGCCTTCAGCATATATCTATGTATCAACTAGTTAAAATTAAAAATAAAAATTATAGTTTGTTTTCTTTTTCACTTATTTATTTATTTTTGAGATGGGGTCTGATGTAGGCCAGGGTAGCCTGTAACTTGCTGTGTAGTGAGGGATGACACTGAACTTCTAATATTCTTGTGTTTAGCTCCCAAGTGTTGGGAGTTACTGATTGTATTATTATTTTTTTTTGGAGAATATGAATAGACTGCTGTGGAAAATTTTATTTAATTTGTTTTTGAGACAACGTCTCACTATGTGTCTTAGGCTGGGCTCCAACCTATACTCCTCCTACCTCACCTTCCACAGTGCTGGTTGGTATTATTACAGGACTATGTCACCATGCATGGCTTTGGGTCCTTTTGTTTCTACATAAATTTAGGATTGCTTTCTTATTTCTGTGAAAAATGACATTGGGAATGATAGGGACTGTACTGACTCTGTAGTTCATCTTAGCAATAATTACCTCAGTGTTTTCATGTACTTGTGTCTAATTTAGTTTCTTTTATCAGTATTTGCATTGTACATATATTTCACCTCCTTAGTTAAAGTTATTCCCAATAATTTTATTTTTGATGCTGTTATAGATGGGATTGCTGTTTTAATTTTTAAAATTTGTATATATTTATTTGTAAGGAGAGAGAGAGAGAGAAAGACAAAGGGCATGCTAGGGCCTATAATGAACTCTAGATGCATGTGCCACTTTATGCATCTGGCTTTACATGGGTATGGGGGCACTGAACCTGGGTTGTCAGGCTTTGAAGGCAAGTGACCTAACCACTTAGTCATCTCTCCAGCCCTTTAAAAAAAATTATTTGTTGTTAGTGAATAGATACACAAATGATTTTTCTGTGCAAATTTTGTATCTTGAAGTTTTTATTGAATTTGTTATTTGTTCTAATAGTTTTTTTTGGTGGTGACTAAGAGTTTTCTACGTCGTACCATCTGCAAACAGACGATTTCTTTCCTGATTTGGATAACTTTTATTACTTTTTATTGCATTACTGCTCTTGCTAGGCTTTCTAGTACTATATAGAAGAGATGAGAATGAGAATTTGCAACTTATTTTTGATGTGAGAGGAAAGGCTTTAAGCATTTTACCATTAAGTACGGCACTGTCTCTCTCCCTTGTCTGTGCTGTTGCATATTCTCTTAGCCCTCATCTGCGGAAAGTTTTATTTTTATAATGAGAATGTTGAAAGTTTCAATGCTTTTTCTGTGCTTACTGAGGTGATCATATGATTTTTATCCTTCTTTCTACTAACATGGTGTATGACCTGATTTGTGTGGCGCTATCTTTGTACTTCAAGGACAAATCTTGCTGAATCATCATGTATGATTCTTCCAATATGTTGTTGAGTTTTTAAAGGTTATTTATATTTATATTTATATTTATATTAGAGAGAAAGAGAGAGTGAGTGATCAAGAGAATGGGTATGCCAGGGCCCCTAGCCACTGTAAATAAACCCCAGATGCACTACCTTGCGCATCTGGCTTTACATGAGTACTAGGGACCTTAACCATCTCTCCAGCCCATGCTGTTGAGTTTGGTTTGCTAGTTTTTCTTTTCTTCTTGAGGATATCATCAGAGAAGTTGGCCTGTCATATTTTTAAAAAATAATTCCTTCTCTGGCATTGGCATAGGGTAATACTGGCCATGTAAAATGAGCTTGGAAATGTTCCCTGGGATTTTTTTTTGGGGGGGGGGGCGGGGGAGAATTGGGAAAGAATTAACACCAGAACCTGGATTGTTGTTCGGAGTGTGAGTGTTTTGACTATTAGTTTAGTTTAATTACTCATTCTTGGCTTCTTCAGGTTTTTAAAAATATTTAATTTATTTATTTCCCTGAGAGAGAGAGAGATACACAAAGATAGAAAGAGAATGGACACACCAGGGCCTCCAGCCACTACAAACAAACTCCAGACACATGTTCCACCTTATGCTTCTGGCTTATGTGTGTCCTGGGGAATCGAACTGAGGTCCTTTGGCTTTGCAGACAAGGGCCTTAACTGCTAGGCCATCTCTCCAGGCCCTCTACAGGTTTTCTATTTTCTCATGCTTCACATTTGGGAGGTTATATTTCTAGGGATTTGTCTATTTCTTCCAGAGAATCAACTTTGTTGGTAAAAAATAATTCATTACAGACTCTTTTATTTTCTAAAGAACTCAAAAAATTAGTTTTGTTATTCTTTTCTATTGCTTTTCTGATACCTATTTCACTTAATTTTTGCTCAGAGTTTTAAATTATTATTATTTCCTTCCTTCTGTTGACTTTGGATTGAGGCACTGTTTTGGGTTGAGTGTAAGATGCTGCACACAGGCTCACGTGTTTGGACATTTGGTCCACTGTGGTGGTCTTTTGAAAGGCTATGGAGCCTTCAGGAGGAGGGGCCTAGCTGGAAGAAGTGGGTCATTTCAAGGCAGGTCTTAGGGGTTATAGCTTGGCCCCTCTTCTGGCCAATCAGTTTCTCTGCTTCCTGGTCTACTGAGATGTGAGAACCCACTGCATGTTCCTACCACCATGCTTTCCCACCATGATGGACTACATGCCTTCAAACCATGAGCTAGAAACCTTCCTTTAAATTGCTTCTTATCAGATATTTGGCTTTATTGATAAGAAAAGTAGCTTATATACCTTTATCAGGCCTTGTGATACAAAGTTTGATGGCTTATTTGAGATATTTCCCCTCTAGAAACCAAATCTGTCAGAGAGAGAATAGGTGAATAGCAGTACTGAGGGATCTCTGTGAATTCTTCTCTATGGAAGGCAATTTTCCACCATAGAGCAAAGCCCTCCACCATAAAGTAAAACCGTCCACCATAGAGCAAAATCTTCAAAAATAGGTAGCAGTGAAAATCTACCACTAAACTGTTCGGAAAAAGACTTCAGAGTATTTCTGGATTAATCAGTTCCAATACACTGGGCGAGTCAACAGTCGTGGACCATTAACATCCCGTCAACATCTTCCAGTTGGAAGTGGGAATAAGCTCAAGGATGAAGAACACAAAGAAACTATCCTGAAGACGTGTGAGAGGTAGACCTGGGATCCTTCAGTGTAAGTAATGGAGGTTGCTAGCAACCTTTTTGCTGACATATCCATCCTTTGGCCCCACCTCAGTCCTCCTGTACAGGACACCTGGTCAGGTTGGACTCCAGGAACCGGCATTCTGACATGAGAGCATCCGTGATGACTCTGATGAACTGTTAAATTTAGAGACAATCAAGGGAGAAGGAGCGTGGATGCCCCAGAGCCCCCATGGTTCACTCACTGACTCAGCTCCTCCCTCTGGTTTTCAGTGTCCCCCATCTGTGCTAGTCAGCAGCTGATGCCATTTGCTTTAGCATCTGCACGGAGAGCCTCTGACTTGGCAAACTGAAGATGGGTTGGCATGCACTGTGCCAGCCAAGTCACACATGCTTCCCACATGCTATATCTCATGATCATGTCAAGACGAGGGAACTGAAAGCAGAAAGTGAGGCTCCTGCCTGGGGAGAAGTCTCTGGATGACCCACAGAGTGGCCCTTGGATGGGAGCTGTTGAGTAGCAGCTGGTTGGGTCTATGAGATTTTTGCAGCTGTTTGTGACATGTCAAGTGAAGTTTTGTTTTTATGTGTTAATGTACTCTAAACTATTTTACAGTGTGTTTGACATTTTACAGTACAGTAAAGTGTGTACATGGCTAATTAAAACAGATGCACAGTTGATAAAATAATTACTGGATATGCTGGAGAAAACAGCTAATTATATATACAGTGCAAACACCTAAACATGTGTTATAAATACCTAAGAAGTGTTGGAAAGCGGGTGGAATTGGGTGCTCAGTTTGTGCCTGGACTGAGTCATTGCTTCGAGTTTCCTAGCGCCTGGATGCATCAGCACTAGAATGGTCTAATTTCTAAACCACTATCTTGTCCCTTTTCCCTTTGTTGGATTGAAGAGGAAGAGAGATTCTCTCTCCACTGAAAAGAAGTAGAATTACTACAACAAAAACGCAAGAAGACATAGTAAACTTGTGTTACCATGGAGCCAGCAGAGTGCCAGGTGCTCATGTTATCTCATTGAGTCTTACTCTAGTTCCATAAGGTAGCTGCTATCACTCTTTTTCTTTTGTAGATGGGGAAACTGAGGCTCAGAGAGGTTAAGAACTTACCCAAGATGTCTAAGATTGAAAAAGTAAGATCTAAAATTTAAGCTGAGGTTTACTTATTCACTCTAACCACTGCCTTTACTGCTTCTAGAAAAACATCTTTTTGTTTAACCGGTTTTCTGTTCTCTGTGGGGAATATTGCTGGTCTGGCAAACTTCAAAGATGTCTGCCACCACTTTGACACTACAGAATATACTGGATGAGACTGACTGACTGACTGATTTATTTATCTATCTGCCAACTAATTTATTCATTGACTTCTTTAGAAGCAGAGTCTCATGTAGTTGAAGCCGACCTCCAACTCCCTATGTAGCTGAGGACGGCCTTCTACCTCACCAGTGTTGAGATTACAGGCATGTACCACCACACTCAGTTAACGCGATTCTGGGACGAGAACCCAGGGAATCATGCCCTCTAGGCAAGTGCTCTGCCATCCTCAGTTTGGACCAGACTTCTTGGACAGAAGGTCTTTTTTGTTTTTTGTTTTTTGAGACAGGGTCTCCTTCTAGCCCAGACTGACCTGGAATTTACTATGTAGTCTCAGGCTGGTCTCGAACTCACAGTGATCCTTCTACCTCTGCCTCTTAGGTGTTGGAATTAAAGGCATGAGCCACCATGCCTAGGGGAGAGAAAGTGAGAGAGGGAGAGAGAGAGAGAGAGAGAGAGAGAGAGCGAGCGAGCATCATGGCCTCTAGTCACTGAAAACAAACTCCAGACACATGCACCACTTTTGCGTCTGGCCTTATTTGGGTACTGGGGAATTGAACTCAGGTCATTAGGCTTTACAGGCAAATGCCTTAGCCACCGAGCCATCTCTCCAGCCCCAGAAGGTCTTAAGATCTTGGGGGTTGCAGGTTCTCATGGAGACTTTCAGCTTGGTGCCAGTATGGTGTCTGGAGCTGGATGTCTGTGACTGCTGGATGAAGCAGGGCAAAGTGCGCTATAGGCAACAAGTAACGGAAATATCGGTAAGTTCCTTACATGCTAAGCAAGGGTTTGTTTCTTGAAGACTTGTCAAGTGTATTTTTTCCTTTCTATAAATAACCAGCTTATTTGGACTACAGAAAAGAGTAAAACAATTAGTTGGTCAGTTCCTACTCATGGGAAGGGAGTCACCATTAATCTGCTTACTGCTACTTTGGAGAAATGGATTGATTTGGTTCTCTGTGACCATATATGAGTTTTAAAGGATTCCATATGAAATAATTCATACAGTGATGATCTAGGAAGTACCCAAGGGCACAACAGGGGTCTTGCATGTCCTGAGTATTGAGTGCATGGCTGGTGGCAGGAACTCTTCTGTCAACTTATTGAAGACCTCTGGTCAGGGTATCAACGTGCTTCATTTCATTTGTAATATGGAGACAGTAGACACCGCATAAGGATGGCTTGAGGTTTTATGTGTATGCATGTGAGTATGCATGCATGTGTGTTGAAGGCTACAGGACAACCGTGAGGCATTCCTCAGGAATGCCATCCGCCTTTCTTGAGATCGTGTCTCTCATTGGCCTGTGGCTCACCAGTTAGGTTTGACTGTCTGGCCAGCAAGACCCAGGGATCTTCCTGTCTCTGCCTCCCCAGCACTGGAATAGCATTTCAAGGGCACCACCACACCCGATACTTTTATGTGGGTTTTAGGGCTCAGACTCAGGTCCTCATGCTTGTGAGACAGGCAGTTCACCAATTGGACTATCTCCCCATCCTGTGAAGTTTAAATGAAATAATACTTGAAAGGCACTGGGAACAATACCTGGTAACAGAAAACTGATGTCACTGCCATTATTATTATTATTATTATTATTATTATTATTAATTTCTGTGGTGATTTATAGCTGTTTGTTTTGGCAAGCCATAAGAGCAGAGGGAATGAAGTCAACTTTAGACTACTATGTTGTAGCCATGGGTAAGCCACACCTACAACATAGTCACCTCAATCACCTCAATCATTAGCTGTGGTGTTTCTGTATAGGCTTGGAGGAGCGCTCTGGCCCTATGAATCTGTTACTGTGGGCTGCACATTTCTGAACTTCTTTCAGCCTTCTGGCCTCATAATCAGCTCTTGGGAACCATGGGTCTGAGAAGGTGAGATGGAGCCCAGGCGGAGGGAACAGACTAATAGACTCACAGTGATGACTAGCACGTGCTATGAAGATCTGCCAAGCAATCTCACTGAAGATGCCCTCTCCCGAGCTTGTTTCTTGTTCCTTTCGCTGACATTATTCCTGTTTGACAATCCTACTTGGCACTCCACAAAGAGCCGAGGTGGGAAACTCCCAGGGTCCCCGTGTCAGGGAAGTCTGGGTGGGCAGAAGACAGGCTGTGAGCTTCAGGGTTTGGAAGGTGTTGCTGCTTCGGGTGACTGCCGGCCAGCAAGTGATTCGCGGCAGCATCCTGACGTGAGCTGTGCCGGAGTGGCAGGGTCACAGGGCTGCTCTAGTGGTGGGGATGAGGACGGGGTGGGGGGCATGCTGCTGGCCTACTCTTTGTGCCCTGGGCTGTTCTTTTAGGTTGACACCTGCAGCTAAGGCGGTTTGAGCCTTAGTGCATGGAGGTGGGATGGAGGGGGCTGCTTCCTTCATTTCACACACAGGTAGACTTACTGTTAAAGAAAATAACCATATTTTGGATATATTTTTTTCCACACATTCATGTGTATATACATATTATTACTAATGTGTGGCTTAAAGAATTGCCATGAGTGGTAAATTTTGTGTAAAAGGCAAAGTCAGTGCTTCTCGTCCGAAGGTGATGATACGACCCATAGGAAAGATGTCTTCAGATGCCCTCATCCCTCTGCTACTAATTGCCTTGCATGTTTGACTTTAAGTGGATCCACCTTTTAGTAACAAGACACACCTCTAGAAATAGCTTAGGCTCTGCTTTTCTTCTGTATGTGATTGTAGCAGGTGAAGGGAGTGAGTGAGAGAGCTACAGTCTTAGAGTGCACTGGGAATGGCTGTAGGAGCAAGCCAATCTGGGTGTTTAAAGATCTTGGGGGTAGGGTATATGGATGGATTGTGACAAATGACCTCCATAAGAAAATATAGAAGGGATAAACCATAACTATGTTTATCAATCTGAGTTTTGGATCTAATTAGGTAGTTTTGATTTTTACAGCAGGACCAGTTGATGAATGTCAAGCAAAATGTCTTTGGGGGTTCCGTCCTAGTTGGAGTAATATACACATGAATGAAACACATGCTCTCATTTGATATCCAGTCTCTGTTTCTTTGACTGAGCTCAGGCATTTGCACTTACATTTGGATTCAAAGTGACAGGTCTTACAGTGGAAAATATGCCTGTCAAAGAAATGTCAGGCATGAAAATGGAATATACTCCTAACTCTGAAGGTTGGGATGGTAAACTGGATTGTTGCAGATGTAGTTACCATCACCCATAGTTAGAATCCACCCAGTGTCCCTGAAAGAAGGAAATCATCCATTTCACCATGGTCATACTTCCATACCTGTAGGGTCAGAATGTGGGCTGACCAACTAATCCTGTGACCACTGCCCCCATGAGACAGAAGCCCATGGAAAGATAACAAAAGTGTGGTAAACATTAATGGATCTTGATTGTATGTGGGTTTTTACCCTGTGTCTTTTTTCTTTTGTTCCTTAATACTGATGAAAAGTAATGATTATAAATGACTTCTGAAGAGACCTTCTGCTTTTGAAAAAATTCCAATTTTCAATTAAGTATATTAAAAAATTCCAACTTATTGAGCTTAATTCTCTTATCTAAACACCAGAGAGCAGACATCTATGTGTACAGTTCTCAGAGTGGAGGTGGAAACTTGGGAGGAGAGACTCTCCATGTATTGTGGTGAATTTGGAAGGATTATAGTGGCAAAGTCCCTAGGACATTTTTTTTCAAGATCATTAGTAGTGGAGAGGATAATTGTGTAGACTAATTTTATTCTTTTCCTAAGTACAGAGGTGACATTTTTTGATGTCATGAATATGAGTAATTTACTGCACTTTAAGGAGATAGAAAGCTACATCTCATAGGAAAAAAAAAAAAAAAAAGAAAACCTTGACAAATCATTAGGAGCAGAACACATTTTCTACCAAAACAAAAACGTTCTCTCTCATGAAAAAAAAAAAAAATCCCTGGTGGGTGTTTTGAATCCCACCTAAAAATAATAATCTGAAGGGAAAATTAAATACTATAAGAGACTAAGGACATGTGTGAAGCAGCTTAACATTTGTTTTTTTTTTGGGAGGCAAATTTAGTGTTCTGAAGCCTTCAGATCTCATGGCCATCTGATAGCTCAGGATATGCTATGTGGGGGTGTCTGGTTAAGACTGTTAGAGAAGGAACTGCCATTTCATTCCAGCTCTTTCTATTTGTAAGCTGGAAGTCATTTCCCTCCCATAAGGAAGAAAAGACAGATAATTAATCTGGGTTTTAACTCTTTAACTCATTTTGAAATATTTTCTATTTAAAAATATATTTTAGACTGGACAGATGGCTTAGCGGTTAAGGTGCATGCCTACAAAGCCTAAGGACCCAGGTTCAATTCTCCAGGTCCCATGTAAGCCAGATGCACATGCTGGCACATGCATCTGAATTTCTTCTGTGGTGGCTAGAAGCCCTGGCACACCTATTCTCACACACTCTCTCTCCTTCTCTCTGTCTCAAATAAATAAATAAATCCCCCAAAAATGAAAAAAATTATTTGTTCATTTGAGAGAGAGAAAGAGAAAGAGGCAAGTAGAGAGAGAATGGGCACCAGGGCCTCTAGCCACTGTAAACGAACTCCAAACTCATGTGCCACCTTTTGCATCTGGTTGCACGTGGGTACTGGAGAATTGAACCTAGGTCCTCTGGCTTTGCTTGCAAGTGCCTTAATTGCTAAGCCATCTCTCCAGCCCTGAAATATTTTTCTAAAATGTGGATGTTTTAAGGGGTGGTCTTATCTCAAGACAGCCATTCTAGACTCTGCATAGCTCTGGACCAATAAGTACCTGTTTTGTGGAGGAAATGTTTGACTTTTTTGAGGCTTGATAACACCACACAAAACTGGGGGAGCATAGTATGTCAACACACAAAATGTTGCTCAGTGAAACAAGTCACGAGGGAAATGAAATCTGAAAAATGAAATATAATGTGTGCCCACCATGTGGCTCAAATTCAAGACACTATCTAGACCGACTCTTGGTGAGGCCACAGAAAAATCAGAACTCCCCACTGCTGGTGAGAATAGAAAGTATTACACTCAATTTGGAAAAAAAAGATTTTAAAGTCAAATACACATTTACTATATGACCCAGCATTTTCATTCCCAAGAATTTACCCAAGGAAACACAAAGCCTTTGCACGTACATGTGTTTGCATATCCAGGGTGACTTCATTCCTACTGCTTAAAACTGAAAACCACCCAAATGCCCATTAGCTGTGGTATATCCATACAGTGGAACACTGAACAAGTGAATGAACTATTAATTCACACAACAACATGAATAAACATCACATTTTTTGCTTGCTAGTGGAAGAAACCAGACTCAAAAGGCTACATATTGTAAGGTTCAATGTACATGAAATTGTACAGAAGGTGAAATAGCAGTGATAGATAGGGGTTCCCTGGGAGGCCTGCCAGGGGGTAGGGGTAATGGAGTTGAATGCAAAGAAACAGGAAACCTTTCGGGGTGGTGATTCGTGTTTCCTGTGTTGGTGGTAGCAGTGGTCATGTGATTGTGAACACCCCTTACGGCCACCCAAACAATGCTAACTGACTTTGGATGGAAACCTCTGTAACCGTGAGCCGAGATTGCAATTTCTACCTTTCAAGTTGACAGAAAGCTAACACATGGTCTTCCTAAAGGAAAAAAGTTTTCCCCACTAGGAAACAAGGCTGGTTCTAAAAACAAAATTTCACTTGTCTGTTCACTTATCCACAACCTATCCTGAGACCCTGTCAAAGCCTAGCACTGACCTGGCTCAAGACAACTGGATGGAATTGAGAATTTGGGTGTTTTGTGGAAATAGTATGTTAGAATCCTAAGGTGAACCCTACTAGAATTCACTGGCTCTGTTGGGTTCAAATCACCAGGACTGGTCTGTGATCACGAGACAATGAAGTACTGAACTCTGATTCTGAACGTGCACCACAGTGCCGCCCCCTCTGTCCAGACGATCGGCTGGTCCTCTGCACAGGAGAGCGGAGCCACTCTGATCAGTGAGAGAGTGAGGCAGAGAAGTTTCCACTCTGAGCATATGCTCAGAACTCTATGGCTGGTGTTCAGCACGGTTATATAATCCCCATGCACATGCCATCTGCCATGTTTGGCACTTGCAAGAAAATATTTGAGATATTTTATTCATTTTGCTTGAAAAACAGATTTTGAGAAATCAGATCTCCCCTTCCTGAGAACACAGCTCTGTAGAGAGTGTGTACGAATCCTTTCATGCATGACTGTGACTTCTACTTTTAACTATGGCTTCAGTTATAAACTTGGTTTAAAGTTCCTAAGTTTTTGTTTGCCGTTTTGGAGCCCTGATTTTAAGTCAACTTAAAACTTCGCCTGCTTTTTTTTGCTTTTTCTTTAGGATGACATTTCACTGTTCTTTTCAAAGGCAGTTTGTACTTTTAGAATGAGATCATGAGGATAGCTTCTAGATTTAGATGATTAAAACAGAAAAGAAAAGAAAGCCAGAAGACAAAAACCTATCATTATGTGTGCAAAGAGGAGACATGTTTTCTCTAACACAGCTGGTCTCTGACCCATAAACATTTATCAAAACAATTTACATATACATGTTATTGACCCGGTTATTCAAACACTTTGCCTACCCCTATGCCTATGCTGCTTTCTTTGGGGACAGTATTCAGCCTACTATAAACTGCTCCATGTGTGTGTGTTTGCAGATGTGTATGTACACATGGAATGGACAACTTACCAATGTCTACACCTCTGATTAACCTGATTCCCCCTCTCCTAGAAACCACTAGCTATGCTGGGATGTCTGGAGTTTCATGTGTGCTTTTTTTTTTAAAAAAAATTTGTTATTTTTATTTATTTATTTGAGAATGACAGACAGAGAAAGAGGCAGAGAAAGAGAGAATGGGCGTATCAGGGCCTCTAGCCACTGCAAACGAACTCCAGATGCACGTGCCACCTTGTCTATCTGGCTTACGTGGGTACTGGGGAATCGAGCCTTGAACCAGGGTCCTTAGGCTTCACAGACAAGCGCTTAACCACTAAGCCATCTCTCCAGCCCTCATGTGTTCTTTTGATGGTGGAGTATTGTTAGGTTCAATCTTGTGCTGGAAATCACACCTGCAGTGAGTTCATAAGTATAAGGGCCATGTTGTACCCAGAAGACAGTGTTTCATAGCCCTCCTCTCCATCCTCCTGCTCTTACATTCTTTCCTCCCCTTCTTCCACAAGGTTCCCTGAGCCTTGAAGGGGGTGGGTTAGATGTTCTGTGTGAGACTGAGCACACAGTAGCCACTTATTCTTGGCGATTTTGCCAGCTGTGCCCCTCTGCATTAACCACTGCTCATTGCAGCTCACAGGATGCCATAATTTTTACTTTGGTCACATGAATCTTTGTGTGTGTGTGTGTGTGTGTGTCATGTAAGCAGCATTACCTGGGATGCACCAACACCAAAGGAGAACACTGGATGTCTCTTCTATTTATCATCAGTGTGTTTCCTTGAGATAGTCTCTCACTGAATCCAGCACTAGCATTTTCAGACTGGTTGGCCAGTGAGCCCCAGTGATTCTCAGGTCTTTGCTCCCTGACAGTACTGAGATGACAGGCATGCACGGCCATGCCCAGCTGCTTATGTATGTGCTGGAGTATTGAACTCATGGCACATCAAACCCTTTTAGGTCCTCATGCTTGAGTGGCAAGTGCTCTTACCTGCTCAGCCATCTACTTAGCCACTACTCACATGTATCCTAAATAAAAAAGGAAATGAAACTTTTATCTAAACATTGACCGCATATGTTAGTAATTCCTTTCTGAATATTCAAGACAGTCTCAGCTCAGTGTCATTTCTTTGCAGTCTAATTTCCTTTCAGAGTTTCCTTCCTTCCCTCCCACTCTCTCACCTCCCTCCCTCCCTCCCTCCCTCCCTCCCTCCCTCCCTCCCTCCCTTCCCTTCTTCCATCCTTCCTTCCCTTCTTCCTTTTCATCTTTTTCCAGTCCTGGGGATGCCTTTAAAATTTCTTATTGAGTGGGTTCTGTTAGTTTTCATGTACAGGAAAAGTTTTTTCATTTTCCCTTCATTATTGCAGTATGTCTTTGTTCTATAGAATTCTAAGCAGGAAGAGTTTACCTTTTGAACCTTTAAGGATGCTGTTTCACTGTTCTTAAAATCATTTCCTTGGATGAGAACTGAATGGTTACTTATATTGTTATGTCTCAGTCTGTATTTTGATGCTTTTTTTCTAAGACTTTAGAGGGCTTTTTTTTGTTTGTTTTGTGATTTTGGTTTCATCAGTTTGGCTATAATGTGTAGTTCTTTGTATTTATCCTTTGGATTTGGTGAATCTATAAATTTCATGTCTTTCTCTAAAGTTGGAAAGTTTTTATAATTGTAGTTTCGAGTATTTTTCTATCCTATTTTATCTCCACTTTCCAATGACAGATGTGTTGTATCTTTTGATATTGCTCGACTCTTCCCCAATTATGTCTCAACACATGTTACAAATAAGGTTGATCATTTCTATTAATTTCTCTTCAGGCTCATTGTTTCTTTATTATCTCCAGGTTCTGTTAGAACCATTTACTGATATTTTAATTTAGATTTTATATTACTAACTACTAAAATATCAAATTTTTAAGTTTCTAATTTCCCTACAAACATTATTCAATTTTTTTTCATTGGGAGCCAGTTTTCCATTTGATCCTGATCATAGATATGGAAATTGTTCAAAGACTCTTAATTCAAACATCGAAGGGCATTTTAGGATCAGACACTACTGAGTACTTTTGCTTTTTTAGCTCACATCTCCTGCATCATGATTTGACTAGGAATTTTGGATTGTGTTACAGACTCATATATAAAATGTAGAGGCTCTGAATTCTGTTATGTTCCTCTGAAGATCATTGATTTTTTAAAAAAATTTCAGCAGCATTACCTGGACTCAAACTCCAAATGCTGTAATTTGAGGCAAGCTGCAGCTGAAATCCTCGTTCAGTGTTCTGAGCATAAGTTGGGTCTTGTAAAAGTTTGTCCTGTGCTCACGCTGACCAGAGGTGGGCCAGAGATACGAGCAGAATTCATGTGTGAAATTTAGAGCTTCCTCTCTTTCTTTGGTTCTCACTTTTCCTGGTTTACCCGTCTCACTTTCTGGCTGCTGCGGTCACCTCATTACTAGCCTGTCAATTTTCTATCCCAGAATTAGCTGCTGGGGCAACAGTTAATATAAGTACTCATTACTTTTCTGGGGAACATCCCATCCATCTTTCTGTTTTCTTATGTAGTGAGTTAGGGTTAATTTTTACATCTTTTTAAGAGTTTATAGCCATTATATAGGAGAGAGATGGTCTGATAGAACATCTCCTCTATTCCTATGGAACTCTGGTTCAAGCAGGGAAAGCTGTTTTCAGCTCTAGGTAGGGAGGAGGTAAGTGAAGTGTTGGGAAAGAAGTTCAGAAACTGAGTACCGTCAAGTAACTATTTATTATTTCAGAAGAAATATCAAGCCAACCTGTCTCTCTCTCTCCATTCCTACCCTCTACTCCTCTCCACCATCCTTCACTTCCTTGCCTTTTTTTGCCCCAGAATCACACTATCTCTCTATCCTAGGACCCAGAACTTAGCAAGGTGCCCATGTTTCTGGGTAAGGACACTGAGGATTAAACATGCATTCACTGACTGCTGAAGGAATGAGCACACAACCTGTGAAACTTTGTGTCCTCACTGGAAGTCAGCCACTGAATGAAGTCTGCCAGGGCTTTAGCATGAAATTTCTCCTGACTTTCAGCCAGTGGTGGGTCTTATTCTCTGCCCCACCCCTTCTTTCTTTAGTGCATAGTATATGTGTGTTTGTACTGTATGTACCTGTGCGTGCAGATTTACACACCCCATGCAGGTACATGTGCCCTGTGCATACGCGTGTGGAAGCCAGCAGAGAACATCAGGTGTTCTCTATTGCTCTTTTACATGTTTTCTTGAGACCACGTCTCTGACTACACCTGGAAATACTGATGTTTTGGACAGACTGGCTGACCACCATTCTCTGGTCTCTGCCTCCCATAGGAGTGTGTAACTGGGGTTACAGTGCATATGGCCATGCCTAGCTTTTTACATGGATGCTGGGGAATTGAATTCAGGGTCTCTCATGGTTATACAGCAAGTGCTCTTACCTGATGAGCCATTTTCCTAGCCCTAAACTCCTTCTTTTGACAGTAGCTACAGAGTACCAAGAGTTTCTCTCTGTTGGATATGAAGGCTGCTGTCACAGCTACAGCTGGTTGCTAACTGGGGAAGAAAACTACTTTACAGTGATGTGTTAGTTTTTATGATGTGTGTGTTCATTTATGTACACATGCATATAATGTGCATGCGTGTGGAGGCCAGGTAACCAGCTCAGGTGTCATTCCTCAGGAGGGCTTGTCCACCTTTTAAGATAGCCTCTTACTGACTTTGAACTTGCCAAGTAGGCTGGACTGACTGGCCAGCAGTCCCCAGGAATCTGCCTATCCCCACAACCCTAGCCCTTGGTTAACAAGTGTGTGCCACCATGCCTGGCTTGTTTCTGTGTGGGTTGTGGAGATCAAACTTGGCTCCTTGTGCTTTCAAGGCAAATACTTTTCCAACTGAGCTATCTCATTATCTCTTCAGTGCTGATTTTAAAGGAACATTCTGTTCTGTGCCTCTCGTTCTCTGTCTATAATGTAACCACTGAGACCAGTGTCAGCTCTGTCAGATTTTTTGTTGAGTCACTAGCAGTGGCGTACTGAACAATCATTTGAGTTCAGGGTAGCCCATGCTATTATTTTAGCTGACCAATCACCCTGGCCTCTTAGAATGGAGTCAGCCCTCTGACACAAAGATAGAAAATTGATCAAAGACAGGTCATTTAGGAATGATGGGGAGATGAGTTCTTAAGTCCTGCTAGATTCAGGCATGCTTCTTGGGAGGAATGACTCAAAATTTTGCAACTGAACAATTGGGAGGAGGAAGAAACAAACATTTTTATCATCATCATCATCATTATTCTAGAAGGCAGCCTTTGGAAGCATATTGCATTTCCCTAGAACAGTTTCTTTCGGTCTTCTTATCTGCTCATATACACTTTGGAATATGTATGCATTGGAAATAGATTCAGCATACTACAAGAAAACTGGTTCTGCAAAACACCCACCTCACAAAATAGTCACATTAATGGTCTAGTGTTCACAGTACTAAAGGGTTATTTGTTTTATAAAAGGTTCTCTGAAGTGTTCCCTAAAATACCAAATTCCCTTAGTGCTTTTAAAATGAGAATCACATTACAAAAATCCTCTTTAACAGAACATTTTGGGAACGTACAAGGTATGATTGTAAAAGATTATAGCTGATTTGAAGGAAAACTCCAGAACATATAAATTCAAAGGAGTGCTCCCTTCAGAATAATCACCGCATGGGTCTTCACACTTACCTCACCCAAGATGAGGATGACAGCAGGTCCCAACAGTGTTGCTGGAGGCCTCATGGAGATAACTAGGGAGAGAGCACGGGTGTGGGAAGCGCTCACACAGTGTTGGGGTTCGTCTTTGGTTCCTGGGGAGGTTACACTCACTCACTCAGCTCTCGTCACTAGCACTTCAGTGTGAAACTTGCTCTCTGATCCTCCGTGATGACTCAGCTTTAGTGTATGGGTGGAATCTGGAGCCACGGAGAGGGAGGTAGCTGAAGGAGTGTGCATGTGTGTGTGCACGCACATGCATGTACTCTGGTTTCTCTGTGCTCTGTCCAGACTAAAAATTCATGTTAAGGCTCAGTTCCTCAGTGGGGCTGGTGGTGCTGAATGGTAGGTGGGACCTATTGTGAGTTGTTCAGGTCATGTGGTTTAAGCCCTCACCCGTGGTCTGATGCTTATCTCCAGCGAGTTCTTGCTTTCTCAGGACATTGTTAATTACCCAAGAGCAGCTTGTAGTAAAGAAAGTCCATCCTTCTCATTCTTTCTTTTCTGCATGTGCCTGCTCACCTTTCTGCCTTCTGCGAGTGGAAGTGGTCCAAAGCCATCACTGGTGCCATGCCATGGGACTTGCCAGTCTCCAGAACTGTGAGCCCAAACAAACCTCCTTCCTTTATCCATTATGCGTCTCATGTTTTCTATTATAGCAACATTTCACAGATGGCTAATATGTACATGCAACATACCTAAATAATATATGTATTATATATTTAATTTGGCAGGGCATGTGCCGAGGAGGTGGCGGGAAAAGTGCTACATGCCTGTGGCAGGGGATAGAAATACAAATATCTACAACCGTGGGTCACAATTTTTGGTATAAATCCAAACACGCAGTGAACTTAAGAAAAATCCTGATTCTCAGCCCCACCTGATATCAGGATTTCCAGAAAGAGTCATGGGTTGCTTTTCAAACCCTTGGTGGATGTCAACATGCAGCTGAGCCAGAGAACTGGAACCCTGCTGTGGGCACCCCGCTGGGGGTCCTCTGAGCTGGATGTACAGTGACTTACCTGGGGAACTCTTAAAACTTACCAGGGTCCGGGTGCCACCCTTAAGAAATTATGATGTGATTGTCTGGGGTGGAGCCTCAGTAAGGGGCATTTCTGCAAGCTCTCCTTAGTTGCTGGGGAATGAGTGACTTCAGAAGCCAGCTGGCAAGGGAGGTGGGTAAAGGGGGTGGAGGCAGTGGCCATGGAAAACAAGTGAGCATCTGCTCTAAGGGGTCAGAGGCTGTGTGGATCCCCGGGGGGGAATGTCACAATCTCTTCTCCCTGTTCAAAGGACACTGGAACTCTGGATGCTTATGTGAGAAGGTTTCATTTTATTTGGCCTTTGTGGTTTTCCCTTTCTATTTTAACTTTTGATTTTGTGTGGATATGACATGTGTGGGTGGTGTGTGTGCAGGCACATATGAAGCTGCACATATGTGTGTGTGTGCACGAACATGCATGCCCCCTGTGAGCATGTGTGTAGAGGCTAGAGGAGGCCATAGGGTGTCCTCCTCTACCATTCGTCCACATGTCTCCGTGAGACTGAGGCTCTCACTGAACCTAGAGCACTGGTTTTGTTCAAACTGGCTGACCAGGGAACCCTAGTGATTCTTCTCTGTTCCCCACATGAATGTTACAGACATGCACGGCCACACCCAGTTGTTTTATGTGGGAGTTGGGGAATCAAACTTAGGGCAAATCAGGCCCTATGGTCATGTGACAAGCACTGTTTACCTTTTGAGCTGTCTCACCAGCCTGGAAACTATATATATATTCGTGAAGTTCACCATTTTATCCATTTATAAGCATACAGCACAGTGGCCTTAAGTACATTGACATTATTGTTTAAGCACCCTTCCTACCCATTGTGGTTTGAATGTGCAACGTCCCTCATAGATTCACGTATTTGAGCACTTGCTGCCCAGCTGGTGGCGCTGTTTGGAACGGTGGTGAAAGTTTTAGGAGGTGGAGCCTCAGTGGGATAAGTGCATCACTTGTAGGAGGGCCTTGAGGCTTGTAGATGACCTCACTTCCTGTTCACTCTCTCTGCTTCCTAACTGTGGGTGCAGCGCAACAGTCAGCTTCCCACTCCTGTGGCCGTGCCTTCCACACCATGGTGGATGGTGTCCCCTGGAACTGGAAGCTGAAGTAAGCCCTTCCTTCATTAAACTTGCCAGGTCACAGCAATGTGCAATGTGCAAAGTTACTAATACCTCACCCATCTGTAGAATTTTTCCCATCTTTCTCAGATTGAAGCTCCACCCCCAGCCCCATCACTAGGTCCTCATTCTCTTCTCCCTCTAGCTTTTGGTTTCCATGGTCTACAGCCTGTCTCTCTGAATCTGGTCAGGTAAGTGGAATCACGTAATCATTTTCATTTACGACTGGCTTATTTCACTTCATGTTTTCAGAGTTCATCCATACTATGGAATATGCCAGAATTTCCTTTCTTGTTAAGGATGAATAGTGTCGCACGTTTATACAGACCAGACTTAGTTAATTCAGTCAGCTGCTGATAGACACTAGGATTGCTCCCTCTGTTGGTTATTGTGAATAACAGATATACAAATATTTGATCAAATGATGATTTTACTTCTCTTCAGGTATACCCAGAACTGGAATTGCTGGAGCATGGGGTGATTCTATGTTGAAGCCACCCTGCTGAGCCTCCTATTTTTAAATGTTTGCAACTAAATCCCATTTAAATAATAGCGACAACAACAGCAGCCATTCTTTTAGACTAGCTTTGTGATCTCAAGATGGGTTAATGCAATTCCTTATGCTGAATGACTTTTAAGTCCATAGAGCTTTTCTTGGGGCCTCAGTTTCTTCAACTGTAAAACAAGGAGATGGCATCGCATCATCCTTGGTTCTGTTTTGTTCCCACAGTCCACAAGGGTGGAGTCAGCAGTATTCTGACTTGATTGTGGTTCTTATTCATGCTTGAACTTCAAGACATTCTGCATCCTGGCGCTCAAGTCACCAAAGCCCCCACCATCCCCACTGTCTAGATAAGATAAGAGAATCACACCAGACACATTGTTTGCGTCCTATCTGACATGGTGCAGTCTAAGTCAGCCAAGAGCAAACCTGTTTGTGGCGGCCACAGAGCAGTCGGTATGCCTTTTTGGGGGAGAGAATAATCTATTTTCCAGCCCCAACAAATTTCAACCACATTTGAAAAGAACAGATCACATTTCCAAACTGTAGGTGAAAGACTGCTGTGGCGGTAACATGATGCTTCGTATATTTGTGACAATCTCTTGAGTAGGAGCACTTTGTTGGCTTTTAAAAAGAAGACATAGGTCTAGCCTTTTGAAAGTTTGTTTGCTTATTTTTATGAGCCCTTTAAATTACCAATCTCACAGGACTGAGGCATAAACATGTGGCTACTCCCAGAATCCTTTGGGGCCTCTTCGCTCTCAGGCAATTTCTGTCTCCATATTTTTTCCCCCTAATGTTATTTAAGCTGATATACAGCTTCTCTGAATTCTTGTTTTCCTTTCCCTTCCTATTCTAACTTTTAATTTGTGAGTGCATGTGTGCATGGTGTGTGTGTGTGTGTGTGCATATGTTTATGTGTGTTCATATGTGTGTGGGTACATGTGTGTGAAGGTGAACATATGTGTGTGAGTGTGTGTGGAGGCCAGAGGTCAAGGTCAGTTTTCTACCTCAATCATGCTCCACTTTATTTTTTGGCACCAGGTCTCTCTCTGAACCTGGAGCTCACTAACTGGGCTAAACTAGCCCTAGGGATTCTCCTATCACTGCTTCCTGGGGTCACAGGCTGGCACTGCTGCACCTCACTTTTATATACATGTTGGGGATCTAAACTCAGGTCCTCCTGATTGCCAAGCTCTTTATCCACTGAGCTATCTTTCTAGACCCTTAATTGTGATTTTATAAAATATTTTATTTATTTATTTGAGGGAGAGAAAGAGGGAGAGAGAGGGAGAGAGGGAGCGAATAGGCACACCAGAGCCTCTACCCACTGCAGACCAACTCCAGACACATGCCACCTTGTGCATCTGGTTTTACGTAGGTACTGGGGAATCAAACCTGGGTCCTTAGGCTTTGTAGGCAGGCACCTTAACTGCTAAGCCATCTCTCCAGCCCTAGTCCCGTGATTCTTATTTTTGAAATAAAAATCGTACCCAAAGGAAATTTTCATCTACCTCTAAAACCCAGCACTAGCCATTTATTTAATCATGCCAGGGTTTCATGAGTCATTCGGACAGATATATTTGTTTGTGCTGATTGGGGAGCAGGGGATCCTGGAGTAGAGGGCACGGGTGTGGGTCCAGGTAGGTTGGTCTGCAACCACCTACCAGCTCTGCCATCTACTTGTTCTGTGATTTTAGATAAAGGGAACCTGGGTTCAACATGCATAAATTGGGGCTGTCATATCAAAGACTGATGGTCAATACATGCATGAGCAGTGGGCACGTGTCCCACTCCACCTGTTTCCTTGAGACAGGACTTCGCACTCAAACACTTTTTGAGGTGAGCAAGCCTCAGTGATTCTCTGGTCACTGCCTCCCTATCAGGACTGGAGTAAAAAAGGAAAAAAAGAAAAAGAAAAGAAAAGAAAAAAAGAAGCCATTAGCAATCACCTTTAACCCCTTTGAGGAGCGGAGGAAAAAAATAGAGAGCTGGGAATGGATAGAAAAGTGGAGTCTTAGCCCGGCATAGTGGTACACACCTTTAATCCCAGCAGTCGGGAGGCAGAGGTAGGAGGATGGCTGTGAGTTCGAGGCCACGCTGAGACTACACAGTGAATTCCAAGTCAGCCTGGGCTAGAGCCAGACCCTACCTTGAAAAACCAAAAAGCAAAAAAGCAAAGAAAAAGAAAAGTTGATTCTGTGGCTATATTAGCTATGGCTTTGGGCAAATGACGAATTTATTGGACATCATGTTCTATACCATTTATTAAATAAGCACATGTTCACTGTCTGTTAGTGGGCAGGACCTCCGATACATCTTTAGAACCAAAACAGAACACACCCAGCTCTTAGCTGCTTACCAGCTAGTTGAAAAGACAGATTCCCCACCGTCGTGGAATGACGTCATAGGCATGAGAAGAGCAGTGTCCAGGTGCGCTAGTTTGTCCTGGCACAGCAATTTGATGTGGCGGTCGTTAGGGGGCGCCAGCGAGCCAAGTGGCTTCTTTCCGGTCCGTGAGCAGCCCCCTCTTGAGCATCTGCGCAGAGAACAAGTTTTCCGCAAATTTCTCTAAGTAAACTTATTGTTGACTGGCTCTGAACTGGAAACCGCAGAAAGCCCCCAGTCTTCCCAGTCTTTTGTTATTTGTTTTGCAGCAACCTTACCACCATAAGTGACCAGCGGGGCGTCTGTGTTTCATTTCAACTCCTGGTTCAAAGAAAATCATTCTTTGTTAATCACATTGCATTGTAATTGGGAAACGCCATGTTTGAGGAAGAGTTTGAAGGCAGACATACCCTTGAGGTCTGCTTCCTTTTTTTTTTTTTTTTAATTTAGAACGAAGGAAATTCTCTCATCTGAATTCCCCTATCGCCTGCAGGCATTGGTGTTCTTTGCATCCTGCGCAAGAAAAAACAAAACAAAAAACCAAAAACAAAAAAAAACAAAAAAAACACCCAGATCATATTTGAAAGTGTCTTCTTTTGCCCACCCCGGTTACTCCTGTACCATTCAAGGGGTGGTACAGGTGTGGGATGGGGAAGGTGTGAAAAGGGGAATCTTCTTAATAAAACAACACCAAACCTTCAGTCCAGGGAACTTGACGCAGGCTAAAAGAAAATCTCTCCTCGTTTGGCCTTGCAAATGAGCCTGGATCTTGGAAGGCCCAGCACCGGAGAGGAGGCGTCTTTACCGTGTGGTTTTCTGCTGCCCAAAGGGACATGGCGAGTCCATGGGTCCGGAAGGACCGCTGGGTCGGCTGCTGGGCCGGAAAGTGGTGGCCTGCTGAGGTCCCCTAGAGACCCCTGTGTTTACTGTACATGCAAGAAGCAAGGATTCAGGATAGGAGTGGGGGACAGGAACCCCTGCAGGTATACACCTGGAAAGTGCAAAACAAGGAAGTTTGAGAGGGGGAGAGAGAGAGGAGAAAGGAGACAGAGAGAGAGAGAGGGAGAGAGGGAGATTGAGATTTAATTTGGAGTCATCTGTAGTGATAGAGATACTGAGGAAGTTTTTGGCGTCATCATTACTTGTCTCCGTGGAGCTACTTCTGCATCCCTGTTTTGTGTGTGCGTGTGTGTGTATGTATGTGTGTTCCTATGTGTGTGGACACACGTGTGTGCAGGTGTGGCCATACATGTGCACATGTGTGTGGTGGCCAGAGGTTGATGCTGGGTGCCTTCTTCAGTTGCTCTCCATTTTACTCTGAGACAGCCTCTGTACTCAGCTCGGAGCTCACACACTTGGCTAGACTTGCTAGCCAGGGAGCTTCCTCTCTGCCTCTCCTGGGCTTACAGGCGCACACAGCCAAAAATGTCTGGCATTTTTACCTGTAAACTGGGGATCCAGGTTCAGGTCTTCATGCTTGTGTGGCCAACCACTTCACCCACTGAACATCTCCCCAGCCCTGCTCATCTGCATTTGTGTGGTGTATTCATCCTCACCCTGGGTCTTGAACACGTACCCTTGTAGTGCCTAGGGCCCTTTGAGGGGCTGACTTCCACCTTGAAAGGAGTAGTGGTCCTCTAAGATCTTGTGAGGAGTTGGTCTGGGGCCCAGGGGATTGCCCCGAGATCAGGTTAGCCAATCCCTTTGGTGTTCCCGGGTCTCCCATTGTCTTTGCACCCTCTTCCACGTCTCGCTTTCACATGACTCCCTTTAACATGTTTCCTCGTTTAGTGTCCTCACGTGTTCACCCATGACAGAGGTTGAAAGGCACCACTCTTGGAGCCTATCCTTCAGCCCCCCTCTTCCCTCACAGGCCTGCCTCTTTCTCCCCACCTTCTGCTGTCCTCATGAGTTGCTTGTCCAATCCCCACAAGGCTGGTTTAACTGCCACTCAGTGCTCCGTGGTCCCATCTTTCCCTCTTTGGTCCCTTTCCCCGTTCTTGGCTCCCCGCTGGACTGTAAGCCTCTTGAGCAAAGGGGGTGTGCCTTTCTGCTGTGTGCTGCAGGTACCCCCAACACACTCAGTGTGCACTTAGTAGGCATTCAACAAGTGCTTGTCTGCACTGCTGTGCACATCTGGTTCACATTTTCTAGGAATGTCTGTTTGTTCTGATTACCTGCCAGCCAAGTGTACTCTTGGGTAGAGAAAGGGAAATGGACTAGAAGATGTGGTTCAAGGGGTAGTCAATAGCCTGCTCATAATTACTAGTGGGAATGGAATAAGCATAAACTTCCTTGCATAACTAATCAATATCTTAATATATCTCCATTAGTGAGGGTGTGCTTTATGTTATTGATATTAAATATCTACCTATTGTGTCAGAAAGGTTTCAGGGTAATTGTTATTGATGGTTAAAACCTTGTCGGCTGCTAAACGTAGATTTAAGAAAAAAAAGATGATGATTGGCCAAGATTTATTTTTCCTGTATTGCTATAAGCCAGATTCTCCATTAAGCTATAAAATATTATGATACACTTGAAGCAATGTAATGTGATCCAAACACACAGTTATAACTCATCTCATTATTAGTCACATGTGCCAAGACATTAACATAGCAGTTAACTAGTACTGGGATAAGCCACATACTCCGGAATATTTTCTAACAACGCAATTGCATTAGTCCCAGTGATAGTTTAATTATCTGATGGCTATAATCACATGCTTGATGATAATTGGACAGTGGAATGACTGCTGACATGGGGTTTTGAGGAAGAAGTTATAAATACAAAAATCTTATCTGAAAAGCAATTTGATATCCACACCATCATTAGGTAGACTTCAGTTTATCAGATGTGACTCCAGTTCACTTAACTGTTCTCTGTGGTTGGGAGAACCTAGTTTGTAACCGTTTAGAGATGGATTTGGGGGTTGGTCCTAATAGTCTGTGGTATTCTTGTACTCCCGGAAGCATCCCAAAGGTCATAAATCGTATCCCTCAGGTGCTATTGATACCCAAATGTTCAGAGCCCATTCTTCTGATCTTTTGTCCAGATTTTTGCTGTAACATGTCTCACTTTTCCTGATGGAAAGTCGCTGTGTTAGATTGCATGAATGGCCCCACTTCCTTACCCTCCTTATGGCCACATCGTTTACCTTGTGACTTTGCAGTGCCTGTCACAACACAGGAGTGATGTTTCCTGTCCCTTGGATTGGGTTTGGCTGTGTGACTTGCATTGGGATGGTATAGCTCACATAGGCTACCCCTTTCTTCCCTGGTTGTCTGCAGTTTGTGTACATGTTGTGGTAAATTCTGTGTTTCTAGACCCCATCACATGCCCTTATGCCATACATTTCCTAACTCTGAAACAGCCATTGACATGCCCACTTCTCCAGCACCCTGAGGGTTCCACCTCATTGGCTACCTCTGATTCATTCTTCAGTCAATGCTCAACTAAGAGTCATCTTCTCTGAGATGTTCCCTGTCCATTGCCACCCACACACCCTGCTGTTCCTTCCTCAAGCAGCCTTCTGGTGCTGCCCTTGTTACCCTGTCTTACGTTGTTGTTGTTGGTGGTGGTGGTGGTGTGTATATGTGTGTGCTATGGATGCACATGTGTATATGGGTGTATGTGGAGACCAGAGGTCAATGATGGGTGTCTTCGTTAGTAACTCTCCACCTTTTTCTTTGAGACAGGTTTGTCACGGAACCTTGAGCTCACTGATTTGGCTGGACCAGCCAGACAGCAAGTCCCAGGTATCCTGCTCCCCGGTGTTAGGATTATAGGTGTGTGCTTTTATGTGGGTGCTGGGAATATGAACTGAGGTCAAGCAGTTTATTGGCTGAGCTGCCACCTCAGCCCCCACCTGTCTTAGAATTACTGGCTTCATTCCCTGGAGGATGGGGACATTGTTCTTGTCTATTTTCCAAGGTCCTGACATGTACCAGTCAAGCCAACCAGGTTCATCCCTCTGTCCTTTTGTTGTCATTGGCTATATTCCAAAACAGGGTTCAAGCCATGTTAAAGAGATTTAAAAACCACAAGACAAGATTGAGTTAAGCATTGGGAAGCTGTGTGTGGCAGTATGCACTTGCGGTTTCAGCCACCCTAGAGGCTGAGGCAGGAGGATAACTTGAGCCCAGGAGCTTGAGGAACTCTGGTATACTGCTGCTGAGACAAGAAAACCATGGCAAAGGAAAGAGCCTGGTTTCAGTTCGTGGTGGTTTGTGTGCAGTGCTGTGGGCCTGGGGCCAGGGAGAGCACCATGGAGGCGGGAGTGTGCCGTGGAGGGAGCTGCTCAGTCCACGGCAGCCCGGAACCAGAGAGAGCAGAGGGCAAGCCTGAGCTGTGGGGCTTCCTCCTGCACTGGCCCATCCAGGGCCCTGGGCTATTGGTTGGTGCCACCCATGTTCAGGGAGTTTATCCCCCCAGCAGCTTTCCTACATGCCAACTACCTCTGGAAACACCTTCACAGACATGCCCAGAAGTGTGCTTTTACTAATCTTCCAGCCATCTCCCAAGCCAATCAAGTAAATAAGCATGATTACCCATCACAGAGAATTTGCCGGTTTCTTATGAAATTAAATGTGCATGTAAAGCCTGTGGCCCAGTAGTTTCACTAAGCTTTTAGCTTGGAGACTTATTCCTGACTTTTCTTTTTTACATAAAAGATTATTACATGATTGCAGTAGCAACAGCTTTATTTATAATAGCTAAGGATTGGAAACAACTAGTTGTCAGCACACAAATCAGTAAACAACCTTCCCTTATCCCCATAATGGAATACTATTGAACAGTAAAAGTGAGCAATCCACTGGAGAGGTGGTTCAGTGGTGAAGGTGCTTGCCAGCACAGCCAAAGGACCCAGGTTCAATTCCCCAGTATCCACATAAAGCCAGATGCACAAAGTAGTACATGCATCTGGAGTTCATTTGCAGTGGCTAGGGGCCCTGGTACTATGCCCATTTTATAGTTCTCTATCTGCCTCTTTCTCTGAAATAAATAAATAAATAAATAAATAAGTTATTAAAAGTAAGCAAACTGCTGATGCATGTATCAACATGGTGTATTTCACAAACATTATGAGAGAGATAGAAGCCAGACACACACACACACCCACACACACACACACACACACACACACACATTATGATTTCATTTATAGCTAGCATGACAAAAACCAGATCAGTGGTTGCCTGGGATGGATGTAGGGGTATAGAACTTACTTAAAATGAGAATGTGAGAATGTTCTGGCACACATTGGTAATAGAGAAGTTGGTGACCTTTTTCTATAAAGGTTAGACAGTATACATTTTAGGTTTTTCCCATCAGAAGGTCTACACCGAATCATCTGTGCCATGGTCACTGTGAAAGCAACTGTGGATAATATGCAAATGAGTAAACATGGCTACGTCCCAATAGAATCTTATTTGTGGACGTTGAAATTTGAATTTCATATATGGTTCATATGAAATGAAATGCTGTTTAAATTTTTTTCCAACCATATAAGAATATGACAACTATTTTTGGGCTTGATGGCCATATAGAAATTGACATCAGGACATAGTTTGCCAACTCTTGTCCAAATCTCAACTGAGCTGGTGGTCACTGGGTATATCCAGTCTGTGACACTCATCGAATGATGCCCTAAATCTTGGTGTTTTATTTTATACTTAATTTAAAGTATAATGTAAATTATATTTAAGAAAAGATTCACAGTTTCCATAAGATAAAAATATGTGTCTTTCAATCATTTGAGGCTCAGCTTTTGAGGATAAAATTATATTCTCTGGGTTTAAATAAGGTGAGAGTCGGGTGGCTACTTACTGTGTGTTTGCTGGTGGGCAGGCGCTTGACTGCAGATGGGTTTTGTTTGACTGCCAGAGTTTTATAGAGATATATTTGAACTTGACTAGCCTTGCCTATCATTGTTCACCCCTTTATGATGACCTCTCACTGTTGTTCTATTTAAGTTGTTTCTTCCATGAGCAGTATATATTTGGATCTCTTACACATGTCATTGATCTGCATTGTTACTATTACACAACTACTCTGATTTGAATGTTGGAAACTTGGTCCCTAAGCTCCCATGTATTTGGAGGAGGGGCTTCTGGGAGATAAGTAGGGTTAGATGGAGTCAGAAGAGGAGAGCTCCTATGGTGGCATCAATGCGCTTGAAAGAAGAGGAAGAAAGACCTGAACTAGCATGCTTGTTCTGTGCACGGTACGAAGCAACAAGGGAACTTTCACCAGAGGCCTAGCACCACGCACAACCTCCCAGGTTCCATCATTGTGAGCCAGATTAACTTTTACTGTTTACAAGTTAGTACTAGCATTTCACTATAGCAACAGAAAATGGAGAAAGACCAAATGTGAGAGTGAGGACCCTGGCAACCTGCTCAGCACTGTTCCCCAGATCCTGGCAGAGCTCTGCTCCTGGTAGGGGCTGAGTAAACACCACTGGATGACTATGTAGTTATGTAGATAAAATATATTTTTTTTCAGAGAAGCCTCAAGATGAGTCTTCTTTTTCTATTTCAAAGAGAGAGAGAGAGAAACAGAAAGAGAAACAGAGAGAGCGAGAATTGATGCACAAGGGCCTCAGTCACTGAAATTGAACTCCAGATGCTTGTGCCACCTAGTGGGCATTACCTCACCTTTGTGTGTCTGGCTTATGTGGGATCTGGAGAGTCAAACATGGGTCCTTAGGCTTCGCAGGCAAGTGCCTTAACCGCTAAGCCATCTCTCCAGTCCTTTAAATATTTTTAAAAATTTAATAATGATGAACCTTCTTAATAAGGTAGTGATAGATAAGAATTGAGAAGTTATGAGTCTGAATGAAGTGATAAAACATTGTTTTCCCCTAAGAGAAGATGAAAGTGTAGACAAAGCCTGTGATCTTGACCTGCGCTGTTCAATATGGTTCACATGGGGCTATTTAAACTTAAGTTCATTAGAATAAAGTGACATCAGCTTCCTCTCTTGCACTAACCACAGTTCAAGGGCTCACCCCCATATGTGTCTAGTGGCTATTGGATGAGGTAGCATAGATATACATAATATCTTTTGTGACCAAAACTTGAAGAGACAGCCTGGACCTAGACATCTGTGATTTGTTCTAAACAATTACAGAAACAGAAAAGCAATACACTTAGATAATTACTACCTCTTAAGTATTAGATATTTTGTGCATATTGAGACTTGTCAAATTATGAACCTAAGCCAGGTTTTTTTTTCTTTTGTTAATAATTTTTTTTTTTTTTGAGACAGGATCTTATGTAGCCCAGACTGGCTTTGAACTTCCCATGTAACCCAGAATGACCATAAACTTCTGACTCTCCTGCCTCCACCTTCCCAGCATCACAATACTTAGTTTTATGTGATACTAGAGCTCAAACTCAGAGCTCTGTGTATGCTAAGTAGGCACTCTGTGAACTGAACTGCATCCCCAGCTCTGTAAATAAAGTTTTATTGGGTTACAGCCACACTTACTTGATTACATATTTTCTGGTTCATTTGTACTACCATGGCAGAGCTGAGTAGTTACAACAGAGATCATGTAACCTCAAAGGCTTCAAATATTTATTACTGTGTTTGTTCTTTTATGGAAAATAAGAAAAAGCAAAACCAAAACAAAATAAAACCCAAACAAACAAAAACAACCCACTTGCTGACCCCTTGGCCCCATAAGACTGACTTATATTTATGGTATTTATATTTCAGTGTCTTTTGGAACAAACTCTGCTTACATGCTAAAAAGCAAGTGGAAGAAATATAAATATTATTTTTTAACCCACATGTATGTGATGAATTGTTTCAAGTTCATAAAATCATTCTTTAGCCTGTCTGCATTTAACTGCAAATATTTTAGCCAAACCTTTACCTTTCAATTGCTTCTAAATCAGATTTGAAAATTAGCATCCATCTCTTTCTCTTTCCTAATTTTGTTTATTTGATCTTGGTTTTAAAATCTGATTCACTGTAAGTCCATACATATTATTATATGATATTATTGAACTCAAGAATAAACTTTCATGTTTTCATTGTTGTTTATTATGTGATGAATATAACATAAATCTGAATAGTTTACAATAGTTATTTAAATTTGTCCTTCGTTTTGGTGTATAATACCAGTTGTTTTGTATCTTGACTTTTTTATTCCTAGAAACCTTAATTTTATTTAATTTCTTGGTCGATTGCATCTTATCACATTACTTTTTTTGAAGGAAAGATAGATTAGTAACATATACATTAGCATTCATATATCTGAGAAAGCTTTTATGTTACATTTGCCCAGAAAAGAGAAATGGTCTATTGAAGGAACTATAGAGTCTACATAATTATTTTCTGATAATTAGTGTTAGAGAAGTCTGAAGCAGACGCAATAATTTTTTTTCATAGGTTACCTTTGTTTCTAATTTGAATGTCTGGAGGCTATTTTCTTTGTTTATGTACTTCTCAAAAATTACAAGAATTGATTTAGGTGAATTGTTCCTTTTCATTGATTTTCTTTACTAGTTTGTGATGAAACTTTTAAACAGAAAACGGCGATATCCATATATTTCTTCAGCTCATGGTAGTTTCCCTTGCCTTTGGTTATTGCTTTTGTTTTCCTATTCTAGTGTTTTCTTAATGAATTTTAATTATCCATATTTACTCTTTGTTTTGTAGTTTTCTTCCATTTTTCCTCATATGTTAACTTTTATTACTTATCTCTCTACCCACTAAGTTGAGGGAGCCGTGGGAGGTTCATCCTGCATGTCATGACTTTTTATTTTATTAGTTCATCATACAATCTTTATCACTGTCACAAAGAATGCATCACTACCTCCGTTCTGAGCCGTCCTTCCTTATCTCACCTGTCTTTTCTTCCTGTTATCCTGCCATCCTCTTTGCATGCTGTCTTTAAAAAAATGTATTTTATTTATTTATTTATTTATTTATTTATTTATGAGAGAGAGAGAGAGAGAGATCTGGGTCCATAGGCTTTGCAGGAAAATACTGCTGAGCCATCTCTCTAGCCCTTCATGTTGTCTTTTTAACATGAGCATTGTCTTATATCTCTTTTAGTTTCAGCCTTTCTTCTACATGCCTAGGCAAAATACTTTCCAGAAGTACAGTCTATCTCTTGGTCTTCAATGCCTTGTCTCCTTTGTGTTTTCTGGCTGCTTCTCTCCATAGGAACTAGGATATTTGTTTCCTTATTCTTTTCATGAAGCAAGAGTTGTGTAATTCTCATAGAGAGTGTTGGTCAATTTGACTGCCCTTAGACCTTTTCTCTGCCCTTTGGATGGTGGTAACTGTTCCTCATTTCTTTGGAGCGAAGGCATGTGGCAGCACAGAGATCTGGGAGTCACCAAATCTAACAGGCAACTCAGCTACAGGAATTCTCCAAGTTCACTGCCTAGGTTTCAAAGTGGGCAATGGAACAGCAATTTCTGGAATGTTCTGTTCAGGTGCCCCTTCTCTGCTTGCCTCCAAAGCATGCCTTTTCCTGTGGAGCTTACATTTCCAGGATGCCAAGTTCTGCAGGGAGCTCTTGTAGGATTTCAAGGGCATATAGAAAATCTCTGTTTTTATGAAGGGGTGGGGTAACGAAAGTCACTGTGTTTGAAAGGGCTATAGAATATAATGAGGAAGTCACATTGAGAAGCAACAGCATCTATACAGATTTCTAGGCCACATACAGCCTTGATTACAGAGACAAAGAAGGATGGAGGGGGAGAATGAGAATATGTGTGTGGCAGGGGAAGGGGTAAGGTATCCAAGCTGTAGCCTTTCTAGCAGCCTCTCCCTTCTAGTCTCTGAAGCCATTTGGTATGTAGAGAGGAACCCAACATATCAACATATGGTATAAAATGAAATCCAGGGATCTATCTTAGTGAACTTGCTATATAGTAAAGACTGAATCCTGGGGGCTGTGAAGATGGCTCAGTGGTTAAAGGAGCTTGTTTGCAAAGCTTGCTGAACCCAGGGTTCAGTTACCAAGCCACCCTCACAAGCCAGATGCTAAAAGTGGTACAAATGTCTGGTGTTCATTTGCAGACACTTGTTCAAATAAATAAGTAAAAATAAAAAAGTGAGACTTCTAAACCCCTAAGAAAATATTCTCACGGAGATGAATTCTGGCATTAGATGGATCATGCTTGTTTTTGCTGCTACGAGTTTTGCTTTTTATCAGTTCTTTTCCTGTTTTATAACCAGACATCAGGAGTATATATTAGTCTGTTTATATTGCCACAACAAAATAACCAAGGCTAGGTCATGTTATAAGGAAAGGAGAGCTAGGAAGATGGCTGTATGAACAAAGCACTCACTACTGAAGCCAGAGTATTTGAGTTCAGTCCTCAGTTCCCACATGAAAAGCTAGAAGCCATGGTAGGCTTCCGCAATCCTGGCACTCTGGCAACCAGATGGAAGGTGGACACAAGAGAATATCATGGATGTTCATGGTGAGGGCATCAAAGAACTACAGTAGCTGAGTGAGAAGTGGAGAGAGAAACGCTGCCTCAAAATGAGGTGAGAAGAGAGAGGACTGGTCTGAAAGTTGTTCTCTAAACTCTACATGCATGCTGTGGTACGTGTGTGTGTGTGTGTGTGTGTGTGTGTGCATACATAAAGTTTAGAAATAAAGGGTTATTCTGGTGTATGTTTCTTGTAGCAGAGAGTCCAACGAACATGGCCCTGGCCCTGGCTCTGTCACAGTGTGGTGGAGAAATGGAAAGGGCTGTGGGCAGAAGGGGCATGTGTACATGGAAGGAAGGAAGAGACCAGAGTGAGGCCAGGCTCACTCTTTCATGGCAATTTGCTGTCAAGGGGACTAATCTACTCCCACCAGAGCTGCCCACTCCTGGGAGACAGCATTACCCACTCCTGATGGTGGAGATCCATGAGCTGGTTGTCCTAGGGCCCTACCTGTCAAAGGTCCCATCACCTCAAGACCACCTGTTGCAGTTACCTTCTCTTTGCTGGACAAACACCCAACCAGAAGCAGCTTATGGGAGGAAAGGGTTTATTTCAGACTTACAGATTCCAGGGGAAACTTCATCATGTCATCATATGTCTATAGCACAGAAGCAGAACAGTGACCATCCAGGGTTCAAGCTGGCTCTCTACGTACCGCTTAGGGCTGGACTCAAGATCCATCCCCAGTGACACACCTACTCCAGCAGGGCTCCACCTGCTGAAGACTAGGTAGGAAGCTCAATCAAAAATATCTGAGGCCATAGGGCCATTTACACTCAAACCAACACACTGGGGACCAAGCTTTCAACATGAACATGAACCTGGACATGACACACAAACCTTTCAGGAACAAACCATATCCAAATTGTAGCAGATGGATTACACTGATGTAGATCGTTATAGCGCAGTGATACTTTGACTTGATCCTTGACTTCTTTGTTCTAAATTAGCGTTTCGCCGGCAGCTTCCTTGTGACCACTTGACTACTCCTCCTGATACCAGCAGTGGCATTGCTGAGCCACTCCAAGATTTCAGCTTCTGGCCATACCTGAGCTCACCTCTGAAGGGGCCTCTCTTTTCTTTCCCCTCTGAACAACTCCAATCACATTTTGAAGGACCATTTAGAAACAGAGTTATGAAATGATTCCCTCAGAGCTCTAGTCCTCAGTGAGAAAGCACAAAAGAAACCTCAGACAGTGAGCAGAAAAGTCAGTCTTTGCCTTGCGCACTTTGGTTTGACAAAGGGATACCAAAGCCATTGTTGGTCCCACAGGCAACCCACAACTAAGAAGTCTTCTATTTGTTGTGTGTTATGTGAAGGCTTTGAAGAACTTCCTGAATTGGAAGGTAACTTCTATGTTGAGGCCTTGCTGTTCATTTCGGGATTTAGTTTTGCAGTGTAGTGACATCTTGGCTCAAGAGAACTGGGTGGATAGAACCAGTTTTGAGCAAAATGGGAGATGAGTAAAGAGGAAAACAGTGGTGTGTAAAAAAAATGTAATTTATGCTGAGACCTGCCCTCCATCTCCACAGAATATTACTGGGAGATAATTTTCTCACTGAAACGTTGGTGGTAGCTGACACTGGTATCTGTGCATCAGGGGAAGGGTTCTAGTGAGGCTTGGCTGTTTTTGAAAGCGTGTGTGTGTGTCTGTGTGTGTTCATGCGTGTGGGTACCCATGCGGGCATGTACAAATGCATGTGAAGGCCAGGTGATAATCATGGGTGATGTTCCTTAGGAACTCTGTCCACCTCTCTGGAGGCCTCTCACTGGGCTGGCCAGGTGGGCTCTAGAATCTTTCCTCCTCTGCTTCCCTATGGCTGGCGTTACAGGTGTGCACCATGATGTGCAGCATCTCCACATGCGTTCTGAGAACTTGAGCTGAGGTCCTCACGTTGTGAGGCAAGCCATCTCCCCAGCCCAAAGCTTAGCTTTTGCGACAACATACTTTCAGTCATGAGAAATTGAAGATATTCAGATATTTAAGCACAGGGGCACCCGTGAAAGCCCAGTGGTGACACGAGCATCCATTTCCAAGTTGGGAACATGAGTCTGATCAGTGGATGAGCTCACCCCTCTTGCTTTCCTTATGGCTTCTTACTTCGCGGTTATGTCAGGAACAGGGGAAGACTAAGTATGAGTCTCACCTCAGCTCTCGGCGTGGCTGTGGGGAATTTATGTCTCCTCTCCGGGCCGCCTTTCCTCACATGTAGGAAAAGGATGTCTTAGAGGCTCCTTCTGGCTGGCATTGTTTGATGCTGTGTTAAATGTGCTTTGCAAACACACAGTGGCTTTTTCAGGAGGTGGAAAGGTTTGCTTTTGTGTGGTCAGTTCATGCTAACTAGCCCACGAACAGCAGGGATCTGGAGTTATTTGTTGGGCTTGTTCTCCAGGGCATCCTAATGAGCTGTGGCAAATTGGAGCTGTTGAATCTTTCAGGCAAGTCCTCTCCCCCCAGCGAAATGTCCTGAGATAGCACATTACAGAAATGAAGATGTGTTTTCATGAACTCTATGCTATAAAATATTTATACCCTGCCTTTGGTTATATAAAGTCTTGCAGTATAGGTCATCTTCTCAGCAAAATGTTCCAGTACAAACGTAGCTTTCTAAAGCCCCAGTGGATCTTCAGGGCAGGCATGTAAGGCAGCCCTACAGAACAAGACTCTGTCAGGGCTGATGCCTGAATATAAATGGATCATGCATGACTTAACCCTAAAAGAAGATTTGGCATGAATAGAATTTCCAAGATGTATAATTAACTCTTTTATGTTAATGAGAAATATAGCCTCCGATGATGTTAACTGTCTCAGGCTATAGTCTACTGAATGTTAACTCTTTCCCTCCTTTACTGTTCAAATCTACCAAGGTATGAAGTCTTAACACTTCTTTGTCATATCTTCCCCCTACAACATACATTTTTTTGTGGGGGAAGGAGTTATATTTCCTAACTATTTTTTGGCTATCTATGCCCTGGTTGGCAAGGTTTGCCCTCTCTGCTGTAGGCTACAGAAAAATGTAATCTCTGACCACAAAAGACTGATTCTTTCATTAAATAGTTAAAACATGCACTTGTCAAAATAGCATACAAGGAGATGTATACATCTTACATATGATGTAGCTGAATTTTTATTTATATGCTGTTAATTGTAAGTATGATCATAATTACAAAGGGTAAAGGTTAGTGCAATTGGGAACAGTTAAGGTAGGATTTTTTTGAGGGTACACAGGTGATATTTTAGTTGGCACATAAAAGATAGGCAGGATTTTAGCAAGTAGGAAATGGGAAGAATTTGTGTGGCTCAGTCACACTTGGTAAGACACTTGACCAACTTGTAGAAGTGAAGGAAATGTTCTTGGAGCTACATCAGCCAGGATGGAGCAGGTTATGCATCAGTAACAAAGAAATCTCAGTGGCTTAAATTGACCAAAGCTTATTTTTCACCTGAGCTGCATTGATTCAGGAGTCTCTTCTTCATTTACTCCTTGAAGGATGCAGGCTGATGGAGCCACCACTACCTGGAATATCTCTGATCACTTTGATGGAGAAGAGAGGGGAAAGTCACCCACTGGCTTTACAGGCTTCTGATTGGATGTGACATACATCTCTTTTTATATTTCACTGGCTATAACAAATCACACGTGTCTACTTGACTTCTAGGGAAAGGACCTCCATTCTTTGTGCTGGGAGGAAGACAACAGGAAACATTAGGGAGTACCTCTGAGAACATTGCAATTCTGAACGTGTTCTTCCAAATCCATGTGTTGAGCTCTACACCCTACTGTGACGATGTCAAGAGGTCGGGCCTTTAAGGAAGTGATTATGTCATGAGAGTTCCCTCCTAATAAATGAGTGCATCATGAAAGGGCTGGAAGCAACTAGCTCAGCGTTTCCCTCTTCCACTCTTCTTCTGTGTGATGACCCAGAGTTCATCTCCATTGGAAGATATGGCACAAGGTGCCATCTTGGAAGTAAAGAGCAGGTCCTCACCAGACACCCCAATCTGTCAGCACCTCTATTTTGGACTTTCCAGCCTCTAGGACCAAGAGAATAAATTACTGTTCTTAGGCATTTTGTTATAGCAGAATAAATAGAAGACTAAATTGACTGTCCAGGGTGAGAAAGACTGTGTGTAGGAGTGGACAGTGGAGGATATCGCATACAGATGCACCTAGACCTGAGTGGTTTGTCTTTTACCAAGTAGGCGACTTTTGGTGAGTGTCTGAACTGCTCAGATATTACATTTATAGAATGAGATTGGTTCCTCTGACCTAGCAAAGTTGTTGTGAGAACTATGTATACCAGTAACTGTTGATTGAAAGCTAACAGCTTTCTATTTTTTTATTCAACACTTGCATTTCAGCTATGTTGTTTCTTGCTTAAGCTCTGCCCTAGCCTCTGCTGCCCCATGGGTGCCTGTGCAGATCAGAAAGGCTTTCCCTCTTAAGTGGAGCTGCAGGTGACCTTGTGTGAATTAAGAAACATTTCTCTTCCTTTTGCTAGCCCAAGGCTTGGGATGCAAGCATAGACCAGATATCAACCCCTTGTCTCTTTGGGAGATACCCTTACATGGTGAATAAACTACCCAAACATATGTGATGACCCTAGATTTAGCTTTTTTCCTTATTTTTTTCTCTTCTTTTTAAAAAAGATTGCTGAGAAAGGCAATAGTCCATTTATTGTTCATCTTTCCTTTACAAGAAGGAAGGGAACTTTCAAATGATGTCTATGTGTTTTTGCAATAGCATTTTGTACATATATTTCCAATATATTAATTCTCAAGAAAATCACTAAGAAGCATTATGCTTTTGTAATCTTCAAATATCCTCACTTATCTGCTATATTTTGAATCAATAGTATAGTTATTTATAAGCAGTTCCCACTGATTTTAATGAGTTTAATGAATAAAGAATGAACACAATAACTGAGTTTAACTTCACCAAGAAATAATTTCTTTTGCAAAAGAAGTTTGATATTAAACTACCCCCAAATATGATATAATTAAATCACATTAATTCTCTTAGGTATAATGCAATTGTCTGTGCTGTGCATAGATAAGAAGCTAAAAGCAAATTTCTGGTGTGCCTTTGAGAGGAATTTGTGTGATTTTTTAAAATAACTTGGAGGAAAACAGGGCCAGTAGTGAGAGGGTTTTCAAAGCTGCAGGAGTCATTTTCATTTGTATCACTCACTTACTGGAGGGGTATCTAAGTTAATGGTTATGATTCACCGGAAGAGATTAGAGGGATGGAGCTGGACAAATACTGACCTCAGATTTTCCCCTTCTGAGTGGGGTGCTCTTCTAGGAGGCAATAAGCAGAGGGGAGGAGTGCTATCCATTCTGCATGGATACCAGAGCTGCATGCTAATGGCAGCTCCTTCTTTTGCATAGTGTGAGAGTCTGAATGGGTGTGTAGTTGGCCAAATAATAGCTCTCTGCAAGATGTCTAGGCTACCCTAATCCCAGAAACCTATGAGTTTGTTACTTTACATGGCAAAAGTGACTTTTCTAAGAGTACTGAGATGAGGTTACCTTGACTTTCACTGGGCCCAGTGTAGACACAGGGGTCTTCATAAGTCAAACATGGAGGCAGGAGAGTCAGAGAAAGAGATGTGAGAGCCGCGGTAGACATTGGCATGCTATTGCCACAAATGCCTATAGCCTTTGGCAGCTGGAAGAAGACAAGAGTGGGCATCTAGACCAAGCTTTGCTGGAGGCCAGCTGTTCACAGCCCTGTGCACATTGTCTGTGGCCAGTCTCATACCATCTTGGCGAATCCACATCCAGGCTGAGCTTACTACTAGATTATTTCAAATCAATTCCTAGATGTCATGTCATCACATCCACATGTCTCTTCATATGGACCTCTAGGTTGCTTTATGAAAAATAGCCACTACACCATTGAAATATGATTTTTTTTTTGAGGATGGGGAAATGGAGTGAAGGAGAGACAATTTAAGGTAGGAAAGTAGATAAATTGAGGCAGAGTGCTCAGAAGTTGTTCCAAGAGAATGTCACTCATGACAAACTCTGGCTCAGGCTTTCAGTCCCTGTGTCCCAAACATAGATACGGCGGAAAAACAGCTTATGCGAGTGGGGACTAAGCACAGAATCAAAGTGTTGGAAGAAACAAAAAAATTAAGCTGTCCAGAGAAAATGCCAGATCAAACCCTGGAGCAAAGCTGTAGGCATGGTGGATGTGGAACCCTGCTGGGTGAGGCAATAAATAATAAAGCAGAAGAGTGCTGGCCAGAGTCTTGGGTTTTGTGAGCAAGCTATGCATCTACAGTTCCCCGTCTCCCCTCCTGTTTCCTTGCAGATCAACCAGTTGAGTGGCTATCTACATGCTTATTGTGGAGAGGAGAGCAAACAATTTGCTGATCTCTTATTTTTTTTTTTTTCAAAATTTTTATTGACAATTTTCAAACATGTATATACTGTGTTTTGATCATAATCCCCTCTCATTACCTCATCTTCTCTCCCTGCCCTGTCCCCCTTCTATTGAACCCCTTCTTTTTTCTAACTAGTCCCTCTTATACTTTTATATATATACATAATATATATATATATATATATATATATATATATATATATATATATATATAAAATATATATATATATATATTCACCCTCCTCTGTCATCTGTGATGGAGTGCTGGTGGGCCCAATATTGTGCAGGTCTTGTGTGGATAATGATAGTCACTATAAGGGCATGAATGCAATGGCCACTTTGTGTCCAGAACAAGCATTCCAAAGCACTCCTCCCCATCCTCTGGCTCTGACATTCTTTCCACCCCCTCATTTGTAATTACAGGGTGTGATAAAGATGGCTCATTCAATGCTGAGCACCCAATTATCACTTATTCTCAGCACAGTAATGAGTTTTGAGTCTCCCTACTAGTCACTGCCATCTGCTAAAAGAAGCTTCTTTGACTAAAGGTGAAATACGCTGATGCTTTTGGTTCCATCTCTGGGGTGACTTGAATACAATGGCCCCACAGCCTCGGGTGTTTTTGATTAAGTTTCCTACTTAGTCTTCAGCTGGTGAAGCAATTAGCAGGTGGAGCCCTGATGAGGGGAGTGTGTCACCAGGCACAGACCTTGGGGTGGAGTCCAGCCCTGGGTGTGTGTTCAGGGCGAGCTCTTATTTGCTGGTGCTGGCTGGGTGTCTCTCTGGCATGGATGTATGATGAAGTGAGCCAGCTTTTTCTGCCACGATGAAACTCTCCCCCTGGAGTCTGTATGTTTGAAATAAACCCTTTCCCCTCATGAGCTGGTTCTGTTCAGGTGTCGGTACCAGCAACAAAAAGGTAACTGAAACAATCTCCATTCCTGCCACCTCTTGGTGTCCCAGTACAGAGCCAAGTTGGGGAAGGCACAGAAGCAAAGGGTCAATTTATGCCTCACAAATGAAAGTCAATTTTTCTACTTGTGTTTTATCCCAGGATTTTTTTTGTCCTACTCTTCCTCATAGGCTTGCAAGTGAGCACCAAATGAAATTGCACATGGAAATATATTTTATAAGTCAGAAACTATTATTCCAATATAAGACCTGGCATTAGGTTGTACTGAGCAGTGTATTCTTATTTTCAACAAAATTTATTTTGTACTTCTCATGTTCTTAGCTCTGCTCCGTGGATTCCTAGAGGGCCATTAAGAATCATTGGCAGGTGCTACAAATTCTCTTTCTTTTTATTAGTGGTTTTGTTTTTCTTGTTTGGCAGGGAAGTGATATTTTATGTCACTTTGACCTGACTCCACTGCTGCTGACTGTGGTTCATACGTTTCTGAAATGTAATCTAGTTAAGGGAAAAGCAGACATTTTTCATCCTGGAAAGTCCCGTATGTCTGCCACATTGCTCTGAGCCATAGTGATGGGATTTCCAAATTCTTATCAGTAAGAGAACAACATATTCTTGGGGGACGGAGAGGCCTGAGAGAAAAAAAATCTTTGTCAAGACTGTGTAGAAAAAGGAGACTGGAAAAAGAATACAAATTCTGGTGGTCATTAACTATACCCCTGTTCATTGTGCCTGGGTGGAATATTAGAGGATTATGCATAGGGAGATTGCTTTAGGGTCCTGGCTTTGAATCCCAACAAATAAGACCACCCTCTTAAAGAAGAAGTATCTTGTCTACTACACATATAACAATAATTGTGAGCCAGCTGTGGTGGCGCACGCCATTAATCTCAGCACTCGGGAGGCAGAGGTAGGAGGATCACTGTGAGTTCGAGGCCAGCCTGAGACTACAGAGTGAATTCCAGGTCAGCCTGGGCTAGAGTGAGACCCTACCTCATAAAACCAGAAAAAAATAATTTGCAAGAAGTTTTATCTATCTATCATCTAGCTATAAAACATCTATCTATATATCATCATTTCTTATCTATTTTCTTTGTGTGTGTTTATGTGTGTTGGCACATGTATGTGCACATTCATGTGGAGGTTAGAGGACAGCTTCATGTGTCATCCTCATTAATGCTCCCTACCGCTTTTTGAGACTGTCTGTCATTGGTCTGGAGCTCACCTATTAGACTAGACCAGCTAGCCAGCAAGCTCCAGTGGTCCTCCTGTATCCTCCTCCTCCTCAGTGCTGGGATTACATGCATGCTGCCATGCCAGGGTGTGTGTGTGTGTGTGTGTGTGTGTGTGTGTCTGTGTGTGTACCACAGCACACATGTGCAGGTCAGAGGACAACTTTGGGTATTGCTCCTCAGCTTCTCCCTTGCTTGAGGCACATTCTGTCATTCATACTGTTCACTGCTGCATTTGCTAGGATGCTGGCCCATGAGCTTCCAGATGATTCTCCTGTCTTTTCCTAACTTCTTGCCCTAGGTGTGCTGAAATGACAGACACAGTGCTAGAGTGTCCAGCTGTACACGGGATCTGTGGATCCACACTCACATACTCACACTTGTGCATCAAGTGCTTTATCTATTGGGCCATCTCTCCAGCCCCTGCCTGACAATTTTTTATGCTAAGGACTCAGAGTCAAATTCTGGTCTTCATACTTGTGAGGACTTTGCCCACTTACTATCTCTCAGGCCCTGGGAAAGTTTTAAAAAGGAAATAGTTGCAGTTTTTAGGGGGCTGGGAAGGGAGGGAGAGAATTGGTGCACCAGGGCCTCTAGCCACTACTATGGAACTCCAGATGCATGCGCCATCTTGTGTGCATGTGTCACCTTGTATGTCTGGCTTATGTGGGTTCTAGAGATTCAAACCTGGGTCCTGAGGCTTCGCAGGCAAGCACCTTAACTGCTAAGCCATCTCTCCAGGCTGAGATGCAGTTTTAAAGCTGGGTGGGATCCATTTGATCAATGACTGTTTTATAAGGATGTGGTCAAGTCAGACACTCGATAAAAATTTGCTCTTTATATAGTTTACCACCCATTATAACCAGTAGGGCTGCCCCACCATACATATGGCCTGCTTTAGAAAAGCCAATGTTTACTATCCCACAAATATTTGAGTTAGAAGGTGATCTTTTCTATATAAAAGGATTCATTTGTACAGTCTCTTCCAGAATGTCTAAGCTGTGGCCATGACTAGCAAATACTGGTTATCTGTGAGCTTTTAGAGATCTAGGAAAAGTAAAAACCCCACATAAACTGGGTGTGGTGGTGCACACCTTTAATCCCAGCACTTGTGAGGCAGAGGTAGGAGGATCACCATGCGTTCAAGACCACCTTGAGACTACATAGTGAATTCCAGGTCAGCCTGGGCTAGAGTGAGACCCTACCTTGAAAAACAACAAACAAACAAACAAACAAAAAAAAAAAAAAAAGAAAAAAGAAAAAAGAAAAAAGAAAAGAGAAGAAAATAAAAAAGAAAGAAACCCTACCACATAGACATGCTTTATGGGTTTAACTTCTTCCTAATGGTAGATAGATGTGCATGATGTCTCAGAATGATTGTACCTACGACAGGCCTGTCCATCCTGCAGATGACCAGCTTGCTTGGTGTGGTAGTTTAAATAGACGGCCTCCAATATATTCAGTGTTTTATTACTTTGTAATTTGCACCTGCAGCCACCTTGCTGGAGGCAATGTCACTGGGTGGATCTTAAGGTGTGGTGGTGGGTTTGAGATTTCAATCTAAAGATATGGAAGGTGTGCCTAGCTGGAGTTCGTGAAGTGTGCTGTACTGTGTGGCTTTTGACTCATGCTTCTTTGGGCCTGTGAAAGCAGACCAGCTTCTTCTGCCATTATGGAACTTCCCCTGGATCTGTAAGATTCAATAAATTCCTTCCTCCATAACTGTGCCTGGTCTGGAAGTTCATCTCAGTGAACCCGAAGCTGTCTGCTACACTTGGCAATCAAGGACTCCCTATTGCTGGGAGAGGCACTCTCTGGGCCCCGAGAATCCTTGCCCTTCTTGCTGGGTGTGCTCCTTCACTCTGTAGAGCTCTGGCCATTCCCCCCCCCCCCCCGGCCACTTCTTAGGACTGAGTTTGCTATGAGCAGACCTGAGAGATGTAGCAATGCACTATGGGGTTTGGAACAGATCGCCTACTCATTATATATCAGCGTGTTCCTTAAAGTCACTGTGCTGCACACCCACTGTGTGCATAGCCTCCACCTGGGCTCACAGCCTGCTCTGATGGGGTTTGGAGACACCACAAACACACTGGTGCCCATGTTTCTCACTATGCTGTGCAGGATGGAGTCCTTTGTCTCTGCCCTGGGAGCCTCATGCATTCTGCCAGCGCCCCAGACAGGATCACCAGCTGACTTATTCCTTGCATACGGTGTCAGCAAGTCCCTGACCTGATGCTTCTTCTGATGTGACTGTCCTGGGTCTCGATCTGTAGATTTTTGGGTTATCTGAGTATTTGTTGACTACTGCTTTATTTTCCTGTTTTTATTTGTTTAGGACTGCATGCTGTAGTAGTAGTTACTATTCTATTGTCTTAGGGCTTAGCTACCCTAGCTGGTATTTGCTTTAGATTTTTGTTGTCATTTCCTTTTATGTGCAGAAAGGGAATATCACTGAAACTTTTAAATTGACATCATATTTTCCAAGTGCAACTCTTGATTATACACAGAAGGGAAAAGATGAACTTAACGAATCTTCACATGGAGGGAAGGGCAATGGTACGTACTGCAAGTCTATGTAGGATTTATGAACTGACTTTTCTAAACTCTAGCCATGATTTGCTGTGTGTGTGTGTGTTTTCCAATGGTATTATTATTTACTTTCCTTTTTGTATTTTTTTATGAGAAAGAGGGAGAGAATTGGCATGCCAGGGCCTCCAACCACTGCAATCAAACTCCAGACACGTGCACCATCTTCTGTGCATGTGCCACCTTCTGTGCTTGCATTGCCTTGTGCATCTGCCTTATGTGGGACCTGGAGAGTGGAACATTGGTCCTCAGGCTTTTGAGGCAAGCGCCTTAACTGCTAAGCCATCTCTCCAGCCCTTGCTTTCTTTTTTAAAAAATACTTTTATTGGCTGTGGAGATGGCTCAGAGGTTAAAGGCACTTGCTTGCAAAACCTGAAAGCCTGATAGCCCTGGGTCAATTTCCCATATAAAGCCAGATGCGCAAAGTGACACATGCATCTGGAGTTTTTATTTTTTCCAGTGGCAGAAGGTGCTAGAGTGCCCTTTCTCTCTCTCTCTCCTCACAAATAAATAAACAAAATACTTTAAAATATTTTTTATTACTTTAAAGAGAGAGAGAAAATGAGTTTTAGTATGTCAGAGCCTCTTTCCTTTGAAAATGAGCTTCATACACATACAGCACTTTGTGCATCTGGTTTTATGTGCGTACCAGACTGTTAGGCTTTGCAAGCAAACATCATTAGCCACTGATCCATCTCTCCAGCCCTTATTTATTTGCTTTATTTTTTTATTTTTATTTTTTAAAAATTTTTGTTCATTTTTATTTATTTGAGAGTGACAGAGAGCGAGAGAGAGAGAGAGTGAGAGAGAATGGGCACACCAGCGCCTCCAGCCACTGCAAATGAACTCCAGATATGTGTGCCCCCTTGTGCATCTGGCTAATGTGGATCCTGGGGAATTGAGCCTCGAACCAGGGTCCTTAGGCTTCACAGGCAAGCACTTAACCGCTAAGCCATCTCTCCAGCCCTTATTTGCTTTCTTGAAAACAACTTATATGAAAAAAAATCATAAGTCTATTTTGAAAGGAAATTTTATATATCTTTTTATTTATTTATTTATTTGGCAGAGAAAGAGGGAGAGAGACAGAGACAGAGGGAGAGAGAGAGAATGGGTGTGCTAGGGCCTCCAGCCACTACAAACGAACTCTAGATGCGTGTGCCCCCTTGTGCAGCTGGGTAATGTGTGTTGTGGGGAATTGAACCAGGGTCCTTTAGCTTTGCAGGCAAACTTCTTAATTGCCAAGCCATCCCTCCAGCTCAGAAACTTTATACTATTATTACAAATGAAAAGCATGTTGCATAAATACAAGATTGTCAGAGAATAAGAGCAACTGAAAATAATGCTGTTAATTTCTACTGGACACTGATTCTCTGAACCTAAGATGTGCATTTGGCTTGCTAAGGAGGGAACTTAGCATGGACTGGAGAGCTGTGAATGACACACTAGGTCTGGGTGACCACTGCCCTGAATCTGTGCATGCCTGCCTGTACCTATGCTCTTGGGTAGTCCCTGCCCACACCCCGTGTGTCTTAGTCATGTAACCTGATTTGGCTAATCAGCAGTAGCAAACGTCACGCTAGCAGTGACTTGAAAAAGTGCTTGCACACTGGGCTCTCCTTCTGTTGCTGCTGTTAGAACATCTGGCCAGCACGTGACCTGGCCCAGCCTAGTCTTCAGGATGATCTAGGCACCCATTGGTCCAGCCAATTGCAGACCCATGTCCAGACATGTGACCAGCTGTTCCTAGTCACTCTTCCAGCTGTAGTAGTAACTTTGGCCAAGATCAGCAGAACCTGGCTCAGACCAACAGAATTAATAGCTCTATAGACACAAGAAAACCAATAAATGATACCGAGCTGTGAAAATATTTCACAGTGCTTTTATTGTTCCATGGAAGTCACCTTAGACCTTAAAGTAAGGTTGTGCTGTGTGGCTCAGTACCATTTCTTCAGTGTTGATTTTGAGTAAACCACCCCCATGACCAGTGATCTCATACTCCAAGAAGCACTGATCCTTTCCAAGCTCCGCCTTTTAGGTTTCATCCTAAGGCTTAGAGAGGTGAAATGACATTACTCAGACTTCATAGTAGCACATGACAAAGATGAGAGCAGACCTCAGGTCTTTTGTGTAATCTGAGTTTATTTCCAGAGCACTGTGCTGCCTTCAGGGTTGGTGGGTTTAATCATATTAAAGTGATGAGGAGGGTTGCAGAGTGTTATCATGGCAGCGTATGCTTTCTTTATCCTTTCATGAAGGGAGTAGAAATCAAGTTAGCCCACAGAATTGAAAAAAAAAATACTTAAAATTTTAGATTATCTTGTACTGTGGATTGAACTGTGCTCCAAAACCCCAACATATGCCAAGGCCTTACCTCCTGTACTGGGAGATATTATCCTATTTATCAATAAAGTATTTGTAGGTGTTATTGGGCTAAAAATGAGGCCAGCTGGATCAGATAGTCCTAATACAATGTGTCCTTACAGGGATAGAGTTGGACACAGAGATACACACGCAGGCCATGTGGCCGCATGAAGATGGTGGCAGAATTATCACTGTCACCAACCCAGGGATGCCAAGTTTCAGAGAGCCTTCAGACAGTAGGAAGAGGTCAGATTTTCTCCAAAAGCCTTCAAACTTGGCTCTGCCTTTGGAGCTGGGAGAGGGGAAATTTGTTGTTTTAAAACACCCAGTTTGTGGCGACTTATTACAGGCTATCCTGGGAAACCCAGCACACCTTGCCTGTTCCCTTTTGTTTTCGAATAATATTCTATCTATATTACACTCTATGTAATACAGGCAGCAGAGAAATTGACAGACAAGACAGGGGATCCTGGGGTTCAAAGGCAGAAACAAACCCCATGTCTACCTTACAAATAAGCCCGTCGATAGAAAGCACCGCTGTGTGGGTCCCTGAGAGCTGAGCTTGTGCAGGTGACTGAAACGCAATGCGCTCTGGGGTTTCTTTCCATCAACAAAGGAGGCCCTCGTGCCACGCAGTCCCTTGGTGCCACTCTGTCTTGTGCAGCAGAGTGAGTCTTCCTTGCAGGATTTTCCAGAGATCATAGAAAATGGAGAAATTCAGCCGTTGGGAGATGGGGGCGGGGGTTGGGATTCACCTAAAACTGCACCTGTCAACATGTTTCCTGACAAATGTCTGTGTCTTCAGTATGCGTGAAAGCATCTCCTGGGAGTGGGGAGAGTCACACCCTGAGGTGACACTACCTCGTCTTCCTGCCCATTAGGTGGTGGTCCTAACGCTGGCCCTCCTCCTGTGCAGTGGGCGATGATGTTACACTCCGTCGATTACCACCTTCTGCTCGTTCTCCCAGCAGTTGGCAGCCTCCTCCCCTTGCTTGTACCGGGCATGACCATTTGCAGTCATTTGCATGTTGAAATCTTTATTCCGCAGCATCAAAGTGCTGATGGAGACTTAGGGAAGCTATGTTAAGCCAATTTGCTTAGCTTCTGAAAAACCTCCTCCAGATAATCCAGAAAAATCCGCCACCCTGAGGACCCCCATTTGTGTGCTTACCTTTGGGAGCACATCCTTGCCCTTTTGTGTGTGTTGCTCTCATTTGGTTAATTCTGTTCGTGGCCTATTCCAAACATGAGAGTCAAATGTTGTCATCGTGAAACCCCCAGGCCTGCGTTCCTCCTCATCGTTCAACTGACAGAAGGTTCTGGATGTCCTAAGGTGCTGCTTCACAAGGCTGGGGAGATCAGTTGGTGGGTTGGTAAACTGTGTCTCAAGCATCAGAACCCATGCTGGATCCCCAGCACCTATGACAATGTGGGACGTGGTGCCTGTAATCATGGCACTGGGGAGATGGACATGGACTGAGCCCAGCACTCACGGGTCAGCCAGTCTAGCCTAACGGTGAGACAGTGGGAGACCTTTTGCTCAAAGCAGTGGACAGCATCCGGAAGAACAATCTACAAGGTTGTCCTCTGGTCTCCACACATACCCACACAGATGCTTCATTGTTTTCTGTCAATCTGCATTTCTTCATCAATTTTTTTTTTAATAAAACAACACTTAATCACAAAGAAGGCAAAGTGGCCATGGTTACAGGAAAGGGGGAGAATTGGAAAACATCTGCTTTGCTGGATTTGGCAGCTCAGTGAAGTCTTCAGCCATTCCTGACAAGCTGGTTTGGTAGGTGTGCTTGCTGGTGACTTCCAGCTGCCTCAGGATGACCTCTTACCCCTGCTGCCTCACGTGCTGATCTGTGGAACCGTGTGCTCATCTGCCAAGCTACGGTACCGAGCTCCTTGGCAGCTCGGTGGCCACGTGACTGAGTGCTGGTTAGTGACATGCAATTAGCAGTCTGGGAATTTGGGGAATATTTTTTCCTTCTTAATATAGACATCTTTTCCCTATCTTCCTGCTCCCATTCTTTTTTTACCTCTTGGAGTGTCAGGGAAAAGACTGGAACTGAAGCAGTCATCTTGTGACCATGGAGCAAAGACTAAGAGAATTGCACAAACTCTGCTTTGATGCATTTATTTGCCCAACCAATACCATAAACCAAATCATTGGATTTCCTCCATCTTTGTCTCGTGTGTGTGTGTGTGTGTGTGTGTGTGTGTGTGTGTGTGTATTCATGTGGAGGCAAAGGTTGAAGTGCAGTGTCTTGGGGTGCGCTCCACCTTATCTGTGGAGGCAGGGCCTCTCTCTTGAACACAGAGCTTGGTGACTTGGCCAGCCAGCTTGCTCCAGGGATCCGCTGCTTTCATCTCCCAGTCTCCCAACTGCTGGGCTTCCAGGTTGCTCTGCCAGTCCTAGCATTCACATGCATGTTGGTGAACCCAGCTCCTCACAGCTGGCAAGTGCTTTACCGATGGAGCCGTCTTCCCAGCCACACTTCCCTCCTCTTTTCCCTCTAGACTTCCTCCATGAGGAACTGTAGTGCTCCTTCCTTCCATATCACTGCTGGTGAGCTTCCCATGTTATTCAACTGAACTCTGCTGACAGGGTGGGGTTTCTAAGAGCCCAGTGTGCTGTCGATGCTGTGGTGTCTGGAGCCCTAAGGACCATGAACCAGAGCCGGCACAGGAAGTCCAGCAGAGCGGAGCCCTGATGTCCCTGTGTGGGTCAGACTGGGCCTTTTCTCATATTCCCAGGTCACCCTATAGTGTAGGATCTGACTGGTGATCTGGGTAACTGTTCATGTGGATTCCCTGGGGCTGTGTGCATCTTAGGGGAGGATGGCTTTTAATGAACCGCTGCTTTGTTCTTTTCCTCACTAATTTCTATTGCTTGACAGAGAAAGGAATCTGACTCAGATGATATCCTAGTGCCCGTTGGGGGGAAAAACAATGTACCTCTAAGTGAATTGGGAAGGATGCAGCTTTGGGAATTGAAAACAAAATGTCATTTTTGTATAAAAGAAGTCATTCTGATTAAAGACTCACATATGAAAACCAGAAGCGTGGCTGGCCTGGCTCCTCTCTTTCCCCCAACATGCTCTTTAAAAAATTTGTTTCGGAGTGTTCAAGTAGTCATTTACCGCCATAGTCTGAAGGGCGGGATTCCACTGGGGTCTCATGCATTAGTTCTGCGGGGACCCATGGGGTGCAGTGTCAGTAAGAGGCTAGTCAGGCCACATTGTAGTGGGGTGCTCCATGCTTGCTTCAGGCTTTGCAGGGTCTGTCAGACCCCTCACGGCCTCGGGCTCACACTTACAGGAAGACACTGGTGTGATCAGCATGCAGGGGATGGAGGGAAAAGCCACCCTATGAAATCAGGGAACTTTGCTCTGTATTCGCTCTGAGCCTCACCTGGCCAGGTGTAGGGGTTACTTACTTTTTATGACTATCCTCCTCCCACACAACTTGACACCAAACATACACATTCCTGAGCAGTGAGGGCAGGGAAGCGCGCTGAGTCAGAACCTTGGCTCCAGGGCCTGAAAGATGCAGTCCTACCATTTATGTGCTGGCTGGCCTCAGGTAAGTTACTTAGGTTCTCTAAGCCTCATTTTCCCCATCTATAGAATTCATTCTTAGTAACATCTAGTATCCTTGGATAATAAGCAACCACCCAGTCTTTCTCCCAGGGCTGCTGGCCAGCTGGGGCGTGCCTCAGGTTGCAGAAGGGTGAACTTTAGGCCCAGGTTGTGGATCTGCTGTGTGTGGATTTACTTTGGACCCAAGAGGGAAGGCCCTTGGTAATGAGACATTCTCATGGTGGAGCTCAGAAGCTTCCAGATGGGTGAATGGGCATCTGTAATACTTCTTCGGCATGAGATTTATGTGCTGTTATGTTGCCACTCCCAAATTCCAAGGCTAAGTTCCACTCACCTCTCTAGGGGATACAGCCCTGCTGTGGAGGGAGGTAGGAAGTGAATATTTACGGAATGAGACTCTTAAGTATCACGCTCTGCTGAAACAGATGTTTGGGGAGGCTCAGTGGGAGGATGACACGGAGTGTGTAGAGGGCCACCATACGCATAGTAAGTACTCATTAATGCTGCTGCTCTTTCCATTACTGCTGCTCTATCTGGTCTACCAAGCTCCTATCCCCAGGGCAGAGAAGGGGGCTCATGGTAGGAGCTCACAGGAGTGGCCCATGTACTGTTCAAGGCCTTGCCAGCATGGGTAACTCAAGCTTCATCTGCCAGCATTTAATGGTCTCTTCTTTGACTTCAAATGGGTCCATGCATTGCTTCTGGAAACTTCATGTCATTGAAATGCTGAGTCATTTTTATGTACGTATTATATTTGAAGCATGTTAATTCCTATTTGATCCGACTACCTTGAAAACAAAACCCAGAAATGAGTGGATGGGAGGGTAGATTAATTCTGATGTATGAAACGGTATTAAATATCTATACTTGAATCCTACAAAACTCAGCTCAGACGCTCGTCATGAAAATGGCACTTTGGGGCTGGGGAGATGGCTCAGTGAACAAAAGTGCTTGCTACTACCGTTTCTTAGAGAAGGGACCAGATTGGCTTGAGCTCAAGCTTTGTCTGTTCTTTGACATTTTTCTACTCTAGAGCTTAGATAATAAAGTACCATTTTCTGTTTTTAAAGAATAATTTATTCATTTATTTGCAAGGAGAGACAGAGAGAAAAGAGAGAGAGAGAGAGGGGGAATGGGCATGCTAAGGCCTCTTACCATCACAAATGAACTTCAGACACATGGGCTGCTTTGTGCATCTGACTTTACGTGGGTACTATGGAACTGAATCCAGGCCATCAGGCTTTAAAAGCAAGCACTTTTAACCTCTGAGTCATCTCCCCAGCCCCCAAAGTGCCATTTTCATGATGAAGGCCTGAGCTAAGTTTTGTAGGATTCAAGTATAAATATTTAATACCATTTAATACATCAGAATCCATCCACTCATCCATCCATTCCCTTAACAAAGCAGATGGGTCTGGGGCATCTGCCATGTACCCCATCAACCTATAATGGTAAGTATCTGAGACATGTCCTGGAAGGAGTGGAGGGCTCAGGATTGCTGTGGCATTTTCAGACCTACTTGGTTGCCACACAGAGGCAAGGCGTGGGTGGTGAGGGCCAGCGCCAGGGAGCCTGCGCTCGCTCCTCCTATCTGTGTTGCTCGTCACTGTGTGTCCCTCATGACCCACATGCAGCCTCCTTTGTGACTCCTGAGAACAGTCACTGGGTTTAACTACGCCACTCTTTCAGGAGACCTCGGAAAGTTGAGGTTTCCGAGAGAGTCCTAGACATCTCCAGGACCTCAGCACCATTCTGACCCACGCAACCATGCACAGCGTCCCTCTTCTGAGCACTCAGTGGTGACGGAGCAGTGAGGTCCGCGGTCAAGAGCTGGGTGGCAGGAGCCTGGGCTGCAGCACTGAGCTTACAGCTGCAGGAAAGCTTGAGGGGCGGTCTGATTGTACTCCCTCCCAACGCTTTGTCCAGCTCCTTGTCTGAGAAGGAGATAGGAGGGAGAGGGGGAGAGAGAGAGAGAGAGAGAGGCCAGGGCAGGGTTGGGAATGGGCATGCCAGGGCCTCTTGCCAGTGCAAAAGGATGGATAGATGGCCTACTCGGATGTAGGTGGTCTTGATTCTCTAGTTCCTTAGTCCCAAACCTTAACCAAATCTACGAACAGCTATGAGGGGAACCCAGATAATTTGGCTTTATTTTGTGGATGAAGAAATGGGCTCAGAGAGAGGAAGAGTCTTGTGTTGTCCTCCTGGAATCCTGGCTGACCTTGTAGCTTCTTTCTCCTCTTCAGATGCCATAATATTCTTAAACCCATGATATATCCCAAGCTTGCCAGCACTTACCTGTCAGTGGTGCCAGGAGGAGGCCAGAGGAAGGAGGAGCAAACAGGGAAGGAGAATTTTCCCTTCTTTTTGGCCCCCAATACTACCCCTAACCTGGACTTTTCAGGTGAGTGATGGACCATTCAGGAACCAAACTCACGGGAGCCAGTCATGGCCTGGCTCGGCCTGGACTCACCAGGTCTGGCCACTGTGTGCCAGAAGGGCTTCCTACATCTACTCCTTCCTACTGATTGGCCCCTTGGCTTCTGGTCCTCTTCAGCCTTGGCCTTCTGTGGACATGGGGAGCCTCTCTTCTGCCTTCTGGGCAAGTTCTAGATTCCAGAGGTCCAGGACCTTCACAAGCTGCAAAGGGATCTGGTTGCTTTGCGCTGCCCACTCTCCCAGCCCTCTACTAATTGCTGTAGATCCGTTGTTTGCTCACAGCCAACTTGATCCTCATTTTCCTGTGTTAAGAAGTGATGTTTCTTCCATATGGACAGGGCACTGTGAATCCGGGAAAGGCTGTTTATTATCTTTTTCCAGATTGCACAACCGGTCCACAAAGCTCACTCTTTCCATCACATGATTCTGTCTTGTCAGTACTGGCTGCTGACATTGAGCCAGCGACTTCTTATCCATCATGTGCATTCTCACAGCTCTGCCTTTATATCCCCTCCATAGATCAGGCCACAGAGCCAAGGCACACAGGAGTTGAGTAAATTGCCCTAGGTACCACAGTGAATAAATTATGGCTAGGTTATTCATTCCTGAAGCTGTGAGTCTCCCAAACCCCTGTGATATTCCCATTGTATCCGAGACCTCTGGGACTTCTGTATGCTCTCATAGCACCCTTCTGAAGCAACGTGTTTGGCAGAAATCTGGTTAAAAATATAAGACAAAGCATTAAGGGGCTGGGAAGATGGATCAGCTGGTAAGAGTGCTTTCCGTGCAGGCATGAAGATGTGAATTGAATCCTCAGCACTCATGAAAATCCTGAGCATGGCTGCACGTACCTCTAACCCCAGTGCTGAGTTGGACGGGGGCGGGGAGGTGGGTTGGGGGGAGCTGGAGATAGGAGAGTCACTGGTGCTCTGTGGTGTCAGCCAGTCTAACTGAAAAACGGAGAGCTCCAGGCTCAGTGAAAAACCCTGTTTCAGAGAAATAAGGTGGAAGAGTGATAGAGGAGGACGCCTGATGTCTTCCTCTGGCCCCCACACGTGTGCGCACTGGGTGTGTGTATCTGCACACATATGTGCATATACCACACACATACTACATACACACCAAATAAACCATACATACTATATACATACACACTTCACAACTTTAAGAGCAGAGGTATCAGAGAAAAACATATCTGTCTTGCAGGTCATCCTGTGTGTATGGTGTATTGAGGGAGGAAAGTGTGGTGGTTTGATTCAGGTGTCCCCCATAAAGTTAGGTGTTCTGAATGCTAGGACCCCAGCTGATGGCAATTTGGAATTAAGGCCTCTTGGAGGCAGTATATTGTTGGGGACGGGCTTATGGGTGTTATAATCAGCTTCCTCTTGCCAGTGTTTGGCACACTGTCCTGTTGCTGTTATCCATCTGATGTTGTCCAAGAAGTGATGGCCACCCTCTGCTCATGCCATTGTTTTCTCCTGCCACCATGGAGCTTCCCCTCAAGTCTGTAAGCCAAAATAAACCCTTCGCCCCCACAAGCTGCTCTTGGTTGGGTATTTTCTGCCAGCAATGCGAACCTGACTGCAACAGGAAGTGAAGCTCTCCCCCACGTGTTTGCTGGCTCCCAGGATGACTGTATGAATGTGTGACTCTCACACCTCGTTTTTGGGAATCTCCTATTGTCTCCTCTTTTTCTAGTCTTCAGCTTCCTGAGTGTTTGTTTCACAGCTGTTGCTCACAGCCCTGGCTGCACCCTTCTGGCCTGCATCAGACCTTTACAAATCAATTGAGTACCTGCTTTAGTGAGGGAAGCCACCAGAGGCACCAGGAAACTGACTGGTTTCTTGCCTGGACCCCAGTCTCAAGCTCAGAATATATAGCCAAAAGGAGAAATGTGGGAAAAAAAAAAATGTTTGTTCTCTCTAGCAACATTTAGCATTATTGCTGTGGTTTCTTCCCACTTTGGAATAAAACTTCTTTTTTCTGTCGACCTCTCAATGCTGCTATATAAACTCAGATGCTCAGGGCTGAACTTATTAGGCAAACGCACGAAGCTCACCCTAGGTGACTGGAACTGTGAGATTTCGTGCATCTTCTAATATGAGTACAGGTCCAGTCCTAATCACCTTCATTTCTCACCTCCTAATTGATTTCCCTGTTTTTGCTCCTTCATTTTCCCCATTTCCTCGGCAGCTACCCTGATCCTTCTCAACTGTGAGTCTAATCGTGACATGCCTTTGCTCAGTGTCCTGTCCCTAATGGTTCCCCATTGTTCTTTTGAGAAAAAGAAGAGCCAGAGTATTTCCGGTGGCCTCTGATGACACTGACTGTTTTGGTCAGCAGAGCATTGGCGTCCGTGTGGACGTCCCTGCAGCTTTAACGTGGCTGCAGAAGATGAGAGGAGGCGTGGGTGTGGGCGGCCGCGCCCCAGTGCATCACGTGCATGAGCAGGAGGGAGGCTGGATCTGGCCCGTGACTGGCAAGATACTGACCCCTCTGGGGGACTTGGCTTTTGAAATTTCTTGGTCCTTTTGTCTTCTGGTCTTGCTTTGTGCTTCAGCCCCACATATTTCTTCAAATGTACCAAACCTTTGCTTGGGTCTTAGCACTGGCTATTCAATGTAGAACATTCTTTGCCTATGTCTCTGAGTGACTCATCTTCTCATGTCCGTTTTCTCCGCTGATAAGTCACTACAAGAGCCCTCCCCAATCTCCTTATTTGAAATAGCAATGCGGCCTATTTTCTCAATGCCCTATCCTCTTCATTCTGCTTTCTTCTGCTCAGTAGCTTTTGCCACCACCTGGCAGAACTACCCGATGCATGGATAACTACTTCCTGCAGCAACTACTGCCAAGTGCTTCCTTAATGCTAGGCAGCTCTCAGGGGCCTGAAATTCCATACAGAAAAAACACAGGCCTTGCTATCAGTGTACTTAAAGTCCAATGGGGAAGACATGATAAGAGGAGCTTAAGCGAGGCTGGGAGATAGCTCAGTGGGCAAAATATTTGCCTTATAAGTACGAGGACCTGACTTTGATTCCTGGTACCCACAAAAATATGCCAGACACGAAGGGTGTGCCTGTAATCTGTAATCCAAATCCTGGGAGGGTGGAGACAGAGGGTCTCTGGGACTTGCAGGTCCACCAGTGTAGCCTAACTGTTGAACTCCCTGCCAATGATAGAGCCTGTCTCAAAAATAAAATATTGAGAGAAAGAGAGAGAGAGAAGGGCAAGGGAGGAGAGAGGAGAGGGGACTGTTGACAGCATTCCTGAAGAACAATACCTAAGATTGTCCTTTAGCTTACACACATATACGCTGCTGCCACGAGCAGACACACACGTTAAAAAAAAAAAAAAGAAAAAAAAGAGGAGCTTCAGTAAACAAAATCAGAGGTAGAGGTTCGTGCTATGGGAAAAATGAGTCTGGGCAAGAAGCCAAGTTGTGCGGGCTCGCCTCTCCATTTCTTTTTCTGCCTGACTGTGAAGGTTACCTGAGTTACAGCGAGCTAGCTCAGCTTAGAGTTGGATGCTGGAACTGCTGACCAACTCCCAGCACCGACAGGGGGCGCCACAGCTCTGCAGAGAGTTGCTATCCCACCAGGGGCAGCCAGGCTTCTGAACAGGGTGGGAAGGGAGGCGAAGGCCTTAGCCAAGGGACTGGGAAGTTGGAAGTTGTGGGATGTAACAGGATCTGAACACAAGGGCTGCACCGCAAGTGTTTTTCATGGAGCGCTGCCTAAGCTCCAGGGCCTTACAGAACAATGCACTTCTAAGTTAGATGCTTTATAAATCAGTCGAGTATGCATCATTCTGCTGCAGCAGAGCCCATGTTGTGTCTTAATGCTCAATTATCCAGCACAGAATCTGGGTCGGGCTTTCTATCATCTTAGATGTGTGGCAGGAACTGGCCCAGGTTTAATTGCTCTACCTGGGAATGGATTCATTTGCATCTTAGCCGAGAGAGGCATTCTGATTGATATTTAAATGGAAGAGAATCATGGGCTCAGAGAACTAGACCTTGATACAGTCCTTAGCTGTGATCCTACTCCAGTCTGCTGATGCTACTGATGGGGAAAGTGTAGCTCACAGAGAAGATGAGCGGCATTTGGGGCTTCAGTTCTGTCTATTCAATTCTCTGAATCAAATGCTGGCTTTACCATTGTGATAGATTCTCAGGACATTACTGATGCCCTTCCTGCACCTGGGACAGGTCCATGACAAATCCTCTAATCCTGGTCTGGCTCTAGGCTTAAAGACCTACCAGAGGAAGCTGTGCCTTATTTATTTGAACACAAATGAATAACCAGAAAAATAAAATAAGCAAAACCTCCGTATTTGAAGGACCCTCAGGCACTCAGTGACCCCCAAACTCTTGGACTCAAGGGAAGAGGAAAAACAAAACCTTCTTGCTGAATTCTGCTGCCTGCCGACTTCCCAGTGCCCAGCAAGCATTCTCTGGAATGGAGCCGGCCGTGTAAGATAGCTGGACAGCACCAGTGCAAACCAGGCTTTGCATTCTGCTTTTTATAATCGATTTACATAGATCTGCATACTCTATGCTCTGGGTGTTCCTTTTGTGTTTTGTTCCATCTCCACAGCCTCCTTTTTCCAAGGTCACTTGGTGTTTCGGCTTCCTCAGCTTTGCTGCGTGAGACCAGCGCTTGGCTGGAGTTTGATCTGCAGAAACACCTGGAGGTTCCATCCCAGGTTATAGAGTGACTGCGGTGGTCAAAGATGGGTCAACATCCCCATGACTATCTTTTCCACCAAGGCTCTGTGGTAAAAGACTGTTTGTTGTAGTCAGTATATCTTATCTCCAAGGCTAACTGTATTTACAAGTACCTAGGGGCATAGCCCATGTAATCAGAGTGGCTATGTGTCAAGTATAAATCAGTGACTTCAAGATGTCATGATAGAGGTGGTTAACTTTTGGGCATCTACATTTAGTCTTTGTTGAGAAATAGTCCTGGATGAGAAATTCAAATTAAAACCATAATGAGCCATTACTACCCACCCACTCTGATGGTTAAAATAGTAAACGACCGCCAATAGTAAGAGTTGACAAGTGAAATTCCCATATGGAGCTGGCATATGGTGTAGATTGGCACACTCACTAGAAAATCACTGTACAGGACCATCTAGAGATAATGATATTCCTCCCCTGCATTTAAGACATTATGCTATGAGATCTTTCACCAAAGGGAGTGTAGGAGTTCCTTTCTTGTTGCTGAGACAAAATACCTGACCAGAAAGGGTTCATTCTGACTTGCAGTTTCAATGGGAAGTCTATCATAGCAGAGAGAGCATGGCAGAAGCAGACAGTTGGGAGTCCCATCTTCACATCAGCAGGGAGGAAGCAGAGAGCGTGAGCCATGTAGGGTGAGTGGAACAGGACCATAACACCTCAAAGCCAGCCCTCAATGATACACTTCCTCAAGAAAGGGTCTACTTCCTAATGGCTCCACAAAAATCCCAGACAGTGCCACCAACTGGTGATCAGCTATTCAAACACATGAGGCTATGAGGGACATTTTATATTCAAACCAGCACAGGGAGTGAGTGCACATGTCCACTGAGACACGTGCCCCACAATGTTTATTTATAGTAGTACAATGCTGGAAACTAAATGAAAACGTAACGCCGGAAACACAAATGGATAAGTGAATCTATCCAAGTGGATAGAAAATCTCATGTACTCTTACTTCATACATACAGAAAAACTTGGATGTAGACAAGGACATAATGTACAGCCGAAGAAAACAGATACAAAGAGTCTACAGTACAGAATTCTACCAGACCCAGCTAGTCTATGGGATAGGAGTCAGCCTGTGGTTACCTCCAGGGATGAAAATGTGCCAGGAAGGAGCCTTCTGAGGTGATGGAAATATTACAACAAATGTAAAAATCCATTCATTCACCTAAGTTTTGTGCACTTTACAAGGTTCTGTCATACCCCAAGACATTGAAGGAGGGTCTGGAGAGGTTGTGCAGTGATTAAAGGCACTTGCTTGCAAATCCTACTGGTCTAGGTTTGATTCCCCAGTACCCATGTAAAGCCAGATATACAAAGTGGGGCATGTGTCAGGAGATTTTTTGTAGTGGCAAGAGGCCTTGGCATGCCCATACTTTCTCTCTTCCTCCTTCTCCCTTAAAAAAAATAAATAACATAGTTTTTGAAAATAAAAAAAAAATTGAAGGGGAAAAACAAAAACAAAAGACAAACAACAACAAAGAGAGACTTCGGTAAGAAAGCCTCTAGACTCAGTCTGGTCGCATGTCCCACATCTGACTTCCAGGACTTGACCTCTGTTTCCCAAGTCTAAATACCAACTTGCTGTATGAACTCTACTGTTGATTCTCCAGATCTTCATTCTGCCACTTGCCTATCAGCTTACTGCTCCAACATGCCCCAGGCCTGTCAGCAGCATCTGATATTTGAATTATCTATGCACTCCTTCAGATTTGCTTAACTTCAAATTGAGCCAGAGCTGACAGAGCTTGCCTACATCAAGATAGCTTTTCCATGGTCTGCCTTCCCCATGCTCCGGACCCATTAATCTCATCATATCGTGCTGAGATGGGCTCAGGACCTCGCCTACCATTCCTCTATCAGTTGCCCACTGCTGCCACACATTGTGAGGAGTACTTGCATGGGGGACCCTTTCCGGTCAGTGTACATGCTGTCACAGGTTACGTAGTCCTGAGAGTCTCCTCAACTGGATTGCATAGAGCTATCTGGACTCCTTCACACTATCTAGAGGTCAGCTTTCGGCATAGAATAAAAAACAAAACAAAACAAAAACCAAAAACAACAACAAAAAAACCCAGATCTTGCATCCTCTCCTGTATTATAGGGATGGCAAACTTCCACATGGGCTAACTTGTCCTCCCCTGCTGCTTCGTATCCCGTGGCAGACATTAATAATTGATCATAGCATTTTTCCAAAAGTGTGAATTAGAAAAGTACTCCAATAAAGCACAGGAGACAAATTATGTGCTTGGGCATGTGGAAAAAGAGTTGCCCTGTTCTCTCCAGGTGTGGACACCCTGTGTCCTCAAAGGGCAGCCACGGGTCTAAAGCATACCAGCTGCAAAGGGCGGAAGAAGACAACACTCTATATCTGGTTCCCTAGAAGTTGAGCGGAAAGGAGGATTTGTCTGCAAGAGACTTATCGAGGAATCAGTCCCAGGCTAGGAAAGGGATGGAGGTTTAAGTGTACAATCTCAGGCAGAAGATCCCCAGAGAGAAGATGAGAGGGTAGGTACTCTGGAGTGACCCATTTGCTCTGGGAGGTGGCTTGAATACCCTCACCACCCATCTCTGGTCAAAGGCCACGGGGCGAGGTGCATTCCCAGGCACTCCTGGCTGGCTGTGTGTGAGAAGTGCCCTAGTGTCCTCCAGGGACAGTCTTATATAAAGATGAACCTGAGATATGGGTGTGGGGAGCAAGTGCATACCCAAACTGGGCGGGCAGAAACAGGGAAACACCAACACTCTCTGCTATTCAAGGCAATTACAAAAGACAAAACCAATGAGAGACACTATACCTATCAGAGTGCTCCTTAATCAGATCTTACTCTAAAGAGAAGACAGGGCATGGGGGGCGTTGAAGGGAGTGGAGGGTGCTCGAATTCCTCATGGTCACTGCCAGCCTGACCCTCCACTGTTACCATGCTTTGTAGATTGAAAAGGACAGAAGGATCAGGTGCCCTGTTTGTGTGTGCCCACAGTATCTGCTATACAGGAATCTCCACAAGATCCACTAGCATGGTGAACACTTCTATGTCTATCCCACTGTGGTTCCAGAATCCTTTCTGAGTGCAAGGCATTTCCACGCCCCACAAGGCAAGCTGGACTTTCATTTTCATTGGTCAAGTAATACAAAGGGTGCCTCTCTCTATAGTGTGCTCATTCGTTCTGCTTCTCCTGTTAGTTGATGCTTTCATCTCGAACTGACCCTGACTGTACAGATCCACAGCTGAGCTGGAGTGAGCAGGGAGCGTGTGTTATAACGTCCCACCTTTAAACCATTCTCTCCTTACTCAAAGTCAGACAATGATTTTTTTTTTCCTTTTGTTCAAAAGATGTGGCATCTGGACACAGGCCCAAGTGTTGGCTCAACCACCTGCTAACTGTTAAAATTCTTTAACCTTGCTGGGCCTCAGTTTCCTCACTTACAGTATAAAGAAGGCCTAGATTATAATGCCAGCCCTCACGTGGACATGGTAGCTCACCTGGCTCCAGGTTATGGGAATTGTGTTCCTTTGTTCATCAGGAACAAAGACCTGGACTTAAACTTCTAAAAAGGTTGTTATTATATTTTAGCTTCAATACTTTAATTTCTAGGCAACATTTTTCTTTAAGAGGAAGGAGCTATCTGGCATAAGGAGACCTGCTTTTTTTTTTTTTCTGCCTTTTCCTTTCTTTCTTTTTTAAACATTAAAGCCCCTGTCTTCAGGGAAGAAGAGTCTGCTGGATGTGTTTGAATGTTTCAAATCAAAGCCTGCAGAGGATGGAGAGCTATAGGTTTCAATAAGCACCTTCCTTTAGTCATTTTAAGAATTTCACTTATGAGGATAATGAAATCTTCAGAGGCCCTGGGAGACATACCAGAAAAAAAAAAGTCAGACTCATCAGTGGAATTTTTCTTAATGCTGTCCCCCACACACCTCAAGTCTATTTGCCCCCCAGGAGGGTCTCATCTGTGGGTTCAGAAGATGTCTGCAGCCTCCTTGGCTAGTTTTGAGAACTGAAGAACCTTCCAATTCTTCCCACCATCACCCAGGTCCACTGCTGACCACACTGCCTGACTCCTGGAGCCAGAGTCCCAGCATGCACTGGTGTGTGTGTGTGACTGTTGGTGGTAAACATTTCCACTGGAAGTCTGTCTGGGTGTCCTTGGCAAATATGAATTCCCTTATGCCTTCTTCTCACAGTGTTGCCTTAATACAAATGATGGGACAAATGCAATATTCTGTGTATGTGCCCACTGCTTTTAGATGTGCAGTCTGAAGCCTGGGATTTCCAGGCCTCTGTTCAGTGCTCTGAGATGTGTGTGCTCAGGCCCCGGCATGCAGAATATGCCCTGCTTCTACTTGGGAGGGAGATGGGTAGAACCGGCTTCTCCTTTTACAGGTTTTCTTGAGATGTTGCCAAAATTCATTCCAAGCTATTTAAAGATTAAGAAATGTATTTTTTGAGAACTTGATTTGATGTAATTTCAGGAAAAGACAAGTACATTTAGAAAAGACAATGTAAAATCCTCAAAGACCCAGTTGAAAGAAGGAGTTGATGTGTAATTAAAAGCAGTGGGCATGAATGGATTCTGCACATTTTCGAGGATCAAGTTACCTGGAAAAAAAAAGGAAAATTGTGGGATGGGTATAATATAAACAAAAAGGGGAGTTCAAATGAGGACTTTAAGAAATTAAAATCAAAAGAGACTCTTCAAAAAGAGTGTCCATCTTGGGTATTAACCTCCAACATTGAAATGAAAACAATTTTGAAAAGCTTTAAAAAAATCCAAACAAGGCAGCCCACATTTGGGTCTGCTTCAGATCTCTTGGCCTCCAGCCTTCTGAGGGAAACTCTGCTTTTTTCTCATCATTTTCTGGGTCTAGCATTTATTTTCTGCAAAGTGCACCTAAGATTTCTTACCAGCTACCGAAAGGCATGCTGATTTTAGAAAAGGAAGATGGTTACCACCTTGTATGTGAGGTTCTCACAGTTTCTGAGTCCGGTGTAATGGTTCAAACACACTCAGCAGTAACCAGGGGGTATACATTCTTGCCCATGTTCTTGTTTCTTACTTCGTGGGGCACAGAGCTGATTATTTTGTTTTTCTGAGTCAGTACTTTCAGTATGACGTGAGACTCTTCTCAGTGCTGTCCAGCAAATCTGTCATGAGTTTATTCATTGTCCTCTATGTCCACCTAGAACTCATGCCAGGATGGGGAAGGGACTTGTCCAAGGTCCCAGAGCTGACAGGGTCCTGATAATCAGAGTTTAGATTCTTCTTCAGAAGTAGATACTTCAGAGTCAGGCAGTGGGGAGGCTGAGTGGTCTGCATTTGATCTTAGCCTAAAGGTGGAGAAGCAGTTGTATTTGTGCCCTCCAATGGTGTAGCTCTTAGGCTGTGGCTATCATACCCTGGGAAAGTGGTTTGTGTGACTGAAGAGTATCATTTCAATTTTATTTCACTTCAGTTCATTTTGATTTACATTTAAATAGCCATGCACAGCTATTGGCCAATATATTGGGCAGACCAGTTTGAAATGGTGGCTCAGTCCAATTTGTGGGGCTATAATAGCATACCTGAGGCTGAGTATTTTCTGAAGAATGTAGTTATGTGGTGTCTGGAAAGTACAAACAGCATGTTCCTGGCAACTGGAGGGAACTCTTGGACATATCATAACATGGTGGATAAATGGGTATGGAGAGAAGGAACATAAGAGAGAGGAAGCAAGAGAACTAACTGAGGAAGATGACCTGATATGAACTCAGTGTTGCATTAACCACTAGTCTGGAAAGACTAACCTGCCCTCAGGCAATGGGCATTAACTGTTTCCAAGGGTGTATACCAATGACCTGATCACTTCATGTTGTCCTGAGGATGTGTACCAATGACCTGATCACCTCCTGTTGCCCTAAGGGTGTGTACTATTGGCCTGATCACCTCCTGTTGCCCTAAGGGTGTGTACCAATGGCCTGATCACCTCCTGTTGCCCTAAGGGTGTGTACCAATGGCCTGATCACCTCCTGTTGGCCCCACCTCTTGAAGGTTTCTTGTCTACCTCATGAACCTTTGCGGGCAAGCCACATCAGAACCATATCAGATGGTTATAGACATCCTTTCGTGTTCCCAAATTTTGTTCCATACCCTGTTACTCAGGCTGACATTGCTAATTAGTCATAAGTGTTAATCACTGGCTGTTGGGGTCTGGCTTGATCTAAGCCCCAGTTTTAACTGCTGTGGAAGTAAGGGTAAGGAAGGGGTGGAGTCCTTGTTCCCTGGGAGCTTGCAGTGGGAGAGAATAATCCACTTCTTGAAATGTCAGCTGGTAAGGATGGTACTCCTGGGAAAATAAGCAGAGCCAACCTTTGTTAGCAATGTTATATGTGGGCCTGTAACACCCACTGCATAAGGGTGTCCCATCAGGAGGTGTGCTCTGCATTCATCTGGCCCACTTTCCCTCCTTCACCTCCAATGCTAAAACTAACCAGGACACTCGCCAGTTGCTGAGTCAAAACTTGGTTATTTCTAGCTTTGGTAGCTTTAATGACCTCAAGGAATGTGCATTTTGAGTGTCAAGCAGTGATTAGGCATTGGGGGACCCATGTGACATATGACAGTTTCACTGGGCCCTTCCTTCTGGGGGGGCTGGCACAGCATGCTAGGAGCATATGTGGACAATGGACAATTAAGTAGAGCTAGTGTTAAGAGCAGGACATGGGACTGGTGAGATTTCTCAGTGATTAAAGGCACTTGCTTGCAAAGCCTGATGGCCTGGGTGCAATTCCACAGATGAACAAAGTGACACATGCATCTGGAGTTCATTCGCAGTGGGGAAAGGCCCTGGTGTACTTATTCTTCTTTATTCTCCTCTCTCTGCTTGCAAATAAATAAAGAAATATTAATAATAAAAGAACAAGAGATGGTGGTTGCTCATAGAGTAACTGACAGTTACAACATCAGGTAGGACAACCCAACCAAGTCTACTGGCTTGTCATCTCTGAGCAGCTATTAGTATGGAGAGAGAGGATTTGGGGTGAACAACAATGAGTTCCAGAGCCGGCTGCACTTCTCATTTTGGTGTGAGCTTGAAGAAGCGTGTGCTTTACCAGGGGTGAAATGTGTGTGACAGACTTTCACAGTCATTGGGCACCTGACATGGTAAAGGCACCAAAGTCTTGTCACAGACAGTGACTGACTAGTTGGAGACCTGGTTTAGCAATAAAAAAGAAAAAAAGTAGGGGAGTGGGGTCCCTTGAGGAGGGACGAGGAACATCTGGAATAACATCTGAGGGGTGCTTTGGTTAGAGGCCTTCCAACAGCTTTCTCAAGAGCCCTGGGTTTTCCTGGAGGGCCTTCTGCTGCTATGTAGTCTGAGGCAGCCCAGGGAGTCTGACCTCCATTAGAGTAGAACCAACTGATGGGAACTGCTCTCTATGTTGGGAGAATGGGAAGTATATTCCGGTGGACTGCGAAGATGGCTCAGTTGGTAAAATGCTTGGAGCGCAAACACAAGGATTCCTAGAACCCAAGTAAATGTCAGATGTGGAGGTGTACGGCTGTGATCCCAGCACTGGGGAGGTGGAGTCAGGCAGATTCCCCGGGCAAGCTGGCTAGCTAGACTAGCTGAGTGGATGAACTCTTGGTTCAGTAAGAGACCCCATCTCCATAAGTAAGTATAGAGTGATAGAGGAAGATAGTCAACATCGACCTTGGGTTTCCCCACACATGCACACAGATGTGCGTGCACATATTCATGAATATGCATGTACACATCATGCATAACACACACACCAAAAAAAAAAAAAAAAAAGAAAAAGAAAAAGAAAAAAAGGTGTATTTTGAGTTTAGGGAGATGCTCAGTGGATAAAGTGCTTGTCCTACAGTGTGAGCACTAGAACTTGTATAAAAGCCAAAAAAAAAAAAAGAAAGAAAAAAAGAAAAAAACCATTCAGATGCCTTAGCCCTACTGTGTGCTATACCAGCACATCTATGGTGAGAAGGAAGGTGGACACAGGAGAACCACCTAGAAGCTTGGTCCACCTAGCCTGGTGTTCAGAATGGTGGAGCGAAGACCCTGCCTCAAACAAGATGGACGGTGAGGAGAGGCACCTGGAATTGTTCTCCATAAACGTATGATGGCACATGTGTGCCTGTACTCACATTCATGAATATTCACATACACACACGCACCCCATAAAAGTCTATTTTGGCAAAAATTTCTTTGAAATTGAGTGGATGCTGAGAGTGGGTGAGTTATCCAATAGGGCTTGTAGAGTATTGGAGGAGAACAGACCAACTGAGCCCCACTTTGGGACTTTGCTTCCTCCTATGACAAGATGGGTGTGGTAGTTTGAATAGATGCCTCCCCCCAATATATTCAGGAGTTTATTGAAACTTCTTGGATTTCCAGCCACCTGACTGGAGGTGGTGTCACTGGGGGGCAGAACTTAGGGTCCAGCCCTAAAGTGTGGTGGCGTATTTGAATTCCAGTCTAAACCTATGCAAAGTACCTGAGTTCCCCTTGGAGTTCCTGAAGTGTGCTGTGTGGTGTGGCTTTTAGGTTTTGGCTTGTGGCTCTCTCTCAGTCTCTCTCTGTTTGGTCCTTTAAGAGGGAGCCAGCTTCTTATGTCATTATGGAACTTCCCCTGGGTCTGTAAGTTTCAATAAATATCTCTTCCTTCATAAGTGTGCCTGGTTTTGAAGTTCATCTCAGCGACCTGAAGCTGTTTACTACACTGGATATGAAGCTGGGAGGTCAGTAGGATCTCAGGAGAAGTCCTTGGACAGGAAAGGAGAGAGCCAGTGAGTGTGTCAAGCATAGGATCTTATTTCCAAGATCTTACAATTCCCATCATGATGCCCCAGCATCATGGGTCTAATAACTGGTTATATATTACTTTAAATTCCGGTGATAAGCCTTGAATTATAGTGCATTAAGTTGGGAAAACCCCTAAACTCATCACATCCCCCCACATCCAAATTTAACAGATTAGGATACAAATGGCCAGCATGAGGGAGGGGCTTGCCCATAGTTCCAAGGCCCCGGAAGATCAGATTCCAGATCCTCATGCACGGGCAGGACTTCGGAGTTTGGAAGTGTTGGGGTTGAGCAGTCCTTTCTCAGCCAATTTCTTCTAACATGCCTGGTCTTGGTAACGCCACTGACTGTCACATGTGGCCCTATTAGTATATACTGTGTATTCCCAGCATTGAGCAAAGCACACCTTACATTGCCTCACTGAATTCTTGATGCTCCTCGTCTCCTGTTTGCCCTGAAGGCCCTGTGTGCCCTGTTCTCTGCCCACCAGTGCCCTCATGGTGCTCCAAGTGGAAGGCAAGTTAGGTCTCCTTTGTCCCCTAGGTTCTTATGGCTTTGCCAGTGGAGTGCAGGGAGAGCTGCAGGGAGGGAGCACGGTGAAATGAATGCGTTTGTACATGTGGCTCCGTTGCTGGTTGACCCCAGAGGTTGGTTCCCTCTATGGTTGGTCATAACTTCCACAATGGAGCCCTCACTTTGGATGCAGATATGCTTGTCCGAGTGCCCTTTCAGACATAGGCATGATGATGGTGTTCCTGCTGCCAGCTGTGGGGTGTTGCACTCTTCCTCCCCCCTTGTGGTTTGGCAACATAACATCGCCATATTTCTTTATCAGTAGTGTTTTGTTAAACTTTCCTTAAATTATACCAATTTTTATTTATTTATCTATATTTATTTGAGAGAGAGAGTGAGACAGAGAAAGAGGCATATAGAGAGAAAGAGAAGGGCATGCCAGGGCCTCCAGCCACTGCAAATGAACTCCAGATGCATGCTCCCCCTTGTGCATCTGGGGAATCAAACCTGGCTCCTTAGGCTTTGCAGGCAAGTGCCTTAACTGCTAAGCCATCTCTCCAGCCCCCATTTTTTTTATTTGTTTAAATTTATTTACTTATTTATAAGCAGACAGACAGAGAGAAAAGACAGACAGGAAGAATGAGCACCCTGGAGCTTCCAGCTGCTGCAATCGAACTCTAGATATATGTGCCACTTTGTGCACCTGGTAAGTACTGGGGAGTTGAATCTGGGTCATTAGACTTTGCAGACCTTAACCTCTGAGCCATCTCTCCAGCCCAGTTTGTACCAAGTTAATGCCCAATATGATTCAACTTGCTGTATATGCAACATAACCTCATAAAATAGGCACCTTTATTGCCCCACCAATGAGCAAACTGAGGTATAGATGTATGTCTGAGTCACATGGTAGGTAAGCACTGGAGATTCCAGAAGCATTGCCTGTCTTAGAGAAAGTGAGGTGGGAGGAAGCATGGTAGGTGATCCAGAGCTTGATTTCCATCACTGAGAGTTTGTTGCCCCATCTTATGTCCCTTTGAGATCATTCAAGCCAAGGTCAGTTAGTGCTGGCAGGCAATCTATAAGAGGAGACAGTGTGGTGATATCCAAAGAAAGTGGCAATAAAGTTTGTTTCTGGGGGACTGTACTCAGTGGATGAAGTGTTTGCCACACAAGTATGAGGACCTGTATTCAGATCCCCAATACTAATGTAAAATACTGGGTATGACAGCAAATGTCTTTAATCTCAGATCTGGGGTGGTGAAGACAGGAAGATCCCTGGACTTTGCTGGCTAGTTATCCAGCCCAATTGGTGAGCTCTGGGTTCAATGAGAGACTCTTGCTCAAAAATTAAGGTGTGTGGGGGGGGGGGGTGGAGAGATTGCTTAGTGGTTAAGGCACTTGCCCATGAAGCCTGAGGACCCATGTTTGACTCTCCAGGTCTCATGTAAGCCAGGCACACAAAAGCGAGGCAAGAGCAAGGTTACGCATTCCACTAGGTGACACAAGCACCTGGAGTTCGATTTCAGTGGCTGAGGCCCTGGTGCCCCAATTCTGTCTCTCTTTCTCTCTCTAAAAAAAAAAAAAAAAAAAAAAATTAAGGTGGAGGGCTAGAGAGGCAGTTCAGCAGTTCAAGGCACTTGCTTACAAATCCTGACAGCCCTGGTTAGATTCCCTAGTATCTACATAAAGCCAGACACACAAAGTGGCACGTGTGTCTAGACTTAATTTGTAGTGGCAAGAGGTCCTGGCATGCCAATTTTCTCTCTCTCTCTCCTTGCAAATAAATAAAAATTAAAATTAAAAAAGTAAGGTGGAAAATGATCGAGTTAAGATACCTGATGTCAACCTCTGGCTGCACACATACATGTGCACATACATGTGTGCATATATATGAACATGCATAAACACATAACACATACATATGCACACAAGAAATTGCCTTTGTTGTTGAGGATTGTTGGAAATTTTTTAAAAAAAACTTTACAAACCAAGATGACACTAATTAATTAAAGGAGCAGAAAATAGCCTCCTGGATGTGGTGGGGATGACAGCTTCCCTGGCTGATTTCATTTGGTGGTGATGGCTTGTCGATATGACATGCCGCCCGTAACCCACACAGTCTCTTCTCCCATCTGAGAACATTTTTCCCCCTCTGAGTTGTGCAAGCTCAGACTGGGAGTGCCAGAAGCCAGCCTATAGCTTTGCTGACCTACTTCCCTGCTGGCTCCAGCATCATCCATTTTAACCAGCTTTTCAAGGTCATGACTTTGCAACACAGAAGCTGGCTGTTGCTTGACACAAAGGCAGGTTTCATCAATTGTCCTGTTTACTAAAATTTCAGTGTTCTCGTACCTCAGTGGAGGAGTAGAATGTAGGGGTGGGCTCCTGTGTAGGACAGATAACAAACACAGCTGCTTTGTGCCTAACTTGGCCACTTGGTCTCTACTCCAGGTGCTTACAAAGCAGGTTTTCACTGTTATAAAACACCTGGGTGAGACCAAATGTGCACAGGGAAGGATCCAGGCTGTCTGGTGGACCGTCACGCTCCCCTTTTTGTGTGTGACGCAGACAAATGTATGCTGCACATGAACACAATGTCTTATTTTTCACTTTTATGAAAGGATCATATGAAGCCAGCTCCTCGCTGATAAAAAGAAACTGCTTTGTGTATCTATTACGGTACCTTTCATCTCGACAGGCTTTGTGAGCAACTTCCGGCTCCAGCTACATTCTTCTCTGGTTTGATAAAGACAAATTGTATTCAGTGAGAGAGAAAGAGGAAAATTTTCTTGATTATTCCCTAAATAAAGAGTCAGGGGAAATGTGATTTTTTTTTTCTCTCTCTACTACTCAAAGAAGAGTCTCCCTTCCAAATGGCCCCAAATTTTCTGTGCTACTCAGCACACTCAAGTTGTTTGATCTTAAGGGAAACTTGTCCTACCTCTTGCTCTGCTAGCCATCATTAGAGAATAAAGAGTACACAGGACCCTTGCCATACATATCAGCTAATCATTGACAGCCAGGGACAGGTGATGTGAGTGCTAGTTTATGGCCTGACCTCTGGAATGGATTCCAGCCTTTCTCCTTCCTAAATGCACACATTTTGACAAGTTGTTGACAATGTCCATGCCTCAGTTTCCTTGCTTACAGTATAGGGAAAACAGTAATACCCTCACGAGGGCTGGGGTATAGCTTAGTTCTTAGCGTGTTTGCCTAGCATGAAGGATGCCAAGGGTCAGATCCTCAGCACTGCATATACTAGACAGAGTGGCACACACCTATAGTCCCAGCAGTTGGAAGGTAGAGGCAGGAGGATCAGGAGTTCATTGTCATTCTCAGATAGTGAATTAGAGGCCAGCTGCCTAGGTTACATGAGATCATCCCTCAAAAAATAATTCTTTTAAGATGTGTGCTATGTTCTGAAAGTAAAATGTCCCATAGACTCAGGTTTGTAAACACTTGGTTCCCCAGGTGGTGGTACTATTTGAGAAGGCTGTGAAACGCTAAGAGATGGAGTCTTGATGGAGGAAGTGGATCACTGGGGGTTTATATCCCTTTAAGGTTTTATAGTCTGGCCACACTTCCTGTTCACGTCTCTGGCCACACTTCCTGTTCATGTCTTGCTTCCTGACTGCAACCTGAGCAGCTTTGCTCAATGCGCCTTCTGCCGTGCCTTCCTTGCCACCATGAATCTGCCCCTGAGAACTGTGAGCCGAAGTAAACCCTTTCCTTCCTTTCATTCCTTCTTGTCAGGCATTTGTTCACAGCAATGACAACCCAACTAGCGCAATGTGCATCAGGTAGCAAACAGTACTTGGCTTATAGGTAGCTTTTGTCTTAATCCATTTGGGCTGCTTTAACAAAAACACTGAATGCTGGGTAATTTGTGAACAACAGAAATTGATCACCCATAGTTCTGGAGGCCGGGTTGCCCTCAATCAATGTGTAAGCAGATTTGACGTCTGGTGAAGGTCTGTTTCTCATACATGATCTCCCCACCTGGTGACAGGGAGCTCCCTCTGGCATCTCCCGAAGAGGGGAAGCCCTCCTGCCCTTTTCACTTCCTCAAGGCCCCACTTCTTACTACTTTGCATTAAAGACTAGGTTTCAAATATGGATGCTAGGGGCGTACAAACAAAGGACAGACAGACACAAGGAAACCTAGCTCTGTGTATGTGCTCATTAGGAATACATGTGCATGCATGGATGCATGTAGATATAAATGTGTATGTGCATGGAAGCATGAGCTCATATGCATGTGTATGTGCACGACTGCGTATGTGAGCATGAATGCATGCATATGAGTGCATACGTGTGTTTGGATGCAGAGTTGGGTTGCTCTTTTCTGGGAAGACGGTGCCTAGGGAAATGGAGGGAGGGAAAAGGGAGGGGAAGAGTTTGCTAAAGGACAAAGATACAAGCGCCTCAGGACAGCTTCTCTTTCTCGGATCACTTTCAACATAAGAAGGAAGACAGGAAGAGACCAAGTGCCTCTTGGGCTGCTGTCCTTGCTTGGGCAGTGCCATCTGGTGTTTTGGTTGTACTTGAGCTGCCATTTCGGGGCTTGCATCTCTGGAGGCCTGCTGAGCAGGAGCATGGTGGGCATGCCTGCATGACCTTTTTATTTTCATCCAAGAACTTTCCCTTCACCAGACCTTGGGCCAGTCACAGTTTAGGGGCCCTTGACGCTTAGTTCTATGTATAGTTTCAAGAAACAATTTTAGTTTTATTTATTTCTTTGGTTTTTTGAGGTAGGGCCTTGCTGTAGCCCAGGCTAACCTGGAATTCGCTCTGTATTCTCAGGCTGGCCTTAAACTCACAGTGATCCTCTTACCTCTGCCTCCTGAGTTCTGGGAAAAAAGGCATGTGCCACCACGCATTACTATTTTTATTTTTTTTTATTTGAGAGAAAAGAGAGAAAGAGGCAGATAGAGAGAGAATAGGCCTGCTAGGGCCTCCAGCTGCAGCTGCAAATGAACCCCATATGCATGTGCCACCTTGTGCCTCTAGCTTACGTGGGTACTGGACAATTGAACCTGTGATTTTGCAGGCAAGTGCCTTAACTGCTCAGTCATCTCTCCAGCCCTCAAGAAACAATTTTGATGGAATCATACCAATATTAATGATTTTTGAAAATGTATATTTCTTTTTTAATATTTTGAAAATATTTTTTACTTTTTGAGAGAGAGGGAGAGAAACAGGCAGATAGAGAGAGAAGGAGAGAGAATGGATATTCCAGGGCCTCCAGCCACTGCAGACAAACTCCATATGCATGTGCTCCCTTGTACATCTGGCTTATGTGGGTTCTGGGGAATTGAACCTGGGTCCTTTGGCTTTGTAGGCAAGTGCCTTAGCCATTAAGCCATCTTTCCAGCCTGAAAATGTATATTTCTTAGATAATCCCAATAATTCATTTAAATTTCCTCAGCAATGGTTTAACACAATACATACTTTTTCATTGTTTCCTCTTATTAGTGAACCTGTTTTCGTGATGATCAGGAGCACCAAAAGAGAAAGTCAGAAAAGGGAAAAGAGAATGGGAGAACGAAAGTGAAAGGTGGAAAGACAAAAGCAGAGAGGAAGAAAGGAACACACACGTGTGAAAACGCAGGACTCAAAGGTGCGCAGAAAACCGCAGAGAGGCATGCAGAGACGGGGGAGATTTCTAGAGGCAGTGCACGCAGCGCAAGGGAGACAAGCTCAGAGAAGGAAGCAACCCCCCCCCCAACCCCACGCCAGACCAAGGTGATGGCAGTTCTTCTGGTGTGTCGACTCCTAAATCTCTGGCTCCCATGGGCTTAAAATGGAGTCAAACTATCTATAGGATCAAAATAGCAGGATTTTAGACAAATGCATGAAGTTCCTCACATGGGTTTAATAAATTGAAATTACTCATTTTAAGAAAATCTTTTAACCCAGACCCTCTCTTTTCTTCTCCTTCTCCTCCTTCTCCCCCTCCTACTCCTTCTTCTACTCTTCCTCTTCCTCCTCCTCCTTTTCTTCCTTCTCCTCTTCCTCATCTTCCTCCTACTTCTTCTTTCCTTTTTTTAACCAAAGTCTGTGCTTTAATAAGATGCTTTATGCCTTCCCTCCTTCCTTCCTTCCTCCCTCCCTTCCTTCCTTCCTTCCTTCCTTCCTCCTCCCTCCCTCCCTCCCTCCCTCCCTCTCTCTCTCTCTCTTTCTTTCTTCTTTCTTTCTTTCCTTCTTTCTATAGACATACTTAGTATGGATATATCATGCATTGGTTCCATCCTTTCCCTTGTCCTTGCCTCCGTTCCACTGGGGGCCCTCCTCAGTGGGGTTGTTGGTATTCCCCAAAGGGCTGTGGGTTATGTGTTGTGAGAACAGCAGTCATATACTGGGGGGGGGGGCGGGGGGCGCAGGGGCAGGAAATGCCTCTGGGCATGACATCCCATCCTTTGGTTCTTAGAATCTTTCAGCCCCATTTTCCACAAAATTCCCTGAGTCGTGGTATGTGTGTTTTAAGTCTACTTCAGTGATGAGCTCTTAAGAGTCCCAGAATTCGGTTGCTACCCCCAATGAGTTATTGACCAGACAGACCTATGAGGTACCCAGACCCCCCGTTTTCTAGTAGGAGGATCATCTTCATGTGACTTCATAGATTTCTTTTTACTTCCTGGGGCGGGTGCCCCGTAACCTCCTCACCAGGGTCATTCCACTCATCCTCTCTGTTCTGAGACCCATGATGGCCTGACATGATGCAGCTACTGGGCCCTGGGCCCTAGGAAGCTACAGACCTTACAGGGATCAATGCAATGGGGACTGGTGGGCGGAGGAATTTTGTCTAGCAGACAGAAATAAAATGTCCATGTTGGGGCACCATAAGTATGACTCTCACATTAAACATTTTATATAGTTGTCTCAAAATCTCAAAATCCTTATGCTTTCTTAAATCCCAAGGAAATGGGCTCGAAGACACAGAGAATGTAAAAGAGATCTTTGCAATTCCCTTCGGTTATTCTCTGGAAACGTATTTCTGCAGAAGGGCCTGCTGACTGACAATAGCTCACTTTCATATTCACCATCTCACCCTGTCAAGGTCTAGTCTAAAATCACCCTCAGAGAATATTGTGCAGTAACTTAAAAAGCCCAAATCCTCTCGATTTATGCATTTAATTTATTGTTTTTCCTCTGTCAGAGCTTTCCTTTGTACATAACCAAATCCCAATTTTGAGTGCCTATCGCGCACTGCTAAGCCATGATGTTGGAAGGCATTTTTTAATTTAGAGTTAGAAATTCCCACAGTTTACTTTCAAGTCCCTTGTTCTTTGGAAATTTATATGAAATTTCCCACCACCCTCCCAGCCTCCTACTTTCTGCTCCCTTTGGAAGCAGTTAATTAATTTCATTTCTCAAAGATGCTTTGTTTCCTTAAGTAGTTCAGTGTGGCTAGTCTTCCTCTGGGTATCACCTTTCACCAGTACTTTATGCAGACTGGCTCAGAAATAGCTCATTGTGGGCCCGTTGTCTCTGTTTGCGAGGACAATTGCTTATGAGGTCAGGGTCTGTCTGCATCACTCAGGAGGGCTTGATTCCGGCCATACACTCAGAGCGAAAACTGCCCAACTTCTGGGAATCTCCATTGTCACCTCAATGGCCCCCTGCTGGAGGTCTTCAGGGGGCCCTTTGGGGTACTTTATATTGAAAGTAAAAAAAAAAAATGCAATCTGGTGAGCAAGACCAATCCTTTGACGGGGGATGGGGTGTGTGTGTGGGGGGGTTGAGAGACTAGGAGAATGTACCCATCTGTCAAGCCAGCAGGGCTATAAATGGGAGATAGAACCAAGAGTCAGTTGCTAGACAAAGGGCAGATTAGAAAGGGATTAGGGAGAGCTGGGTCCAGGATGTCTGCTGTGAGCTCTGCTGGGGTGTTGACAGCTCAGATTTATGATCTGGCAGGTACACAGCACACGGAATCCAGTGCAGGCACACGGTGGATTGTAGGTACAGGATCTGCAAGGTTCGGCCTCTGTGCGTGGAGGTTGGACCGGGGCCGCCCCATGTGCCTCCGGGGAAGAACAGAGGCGTATTCTGGCACATTTGTACTCAAAGCCTGATGACTTTGCCTTTTATTCTCCACCAACTCCTTTGCCTGGGTGGACTTGGAAAAGGTGGCTGTGATGATACACCGTTTCCTCCCTTGCCTTCCCCAACCAACTTCCTGTTTTGGGCCAGAGGCTGGAATGAGGAGGTTTAGGGGAGAATGGAGGTGCAGGTACGGCAGAATAACAGGGAGTGGGGTAGAGAAGTTGAAATGTGCACCGACATTGTGGCTTGGGGCAAAAGTCAATATGGTCTAACTTAAGGAGAGTCTAAAAATTGCTTGTGACTGGGGCGGTGGCCTAGAGCCATGATTGAGACGTGGAGAACGGCTGGACCGACGGAAGCAGACAGCAAGTCACTGTAGGAGTTCATCATCAGAGTGGCCTTAGAAAGGTGGCAGATCCATTGTAAAAACGAAAATGATGATGTTCAAGAAGCTAGGTTTAAGGATGAGGAGTTTCCTTGGTTGTCCCTTAGGGGTGTTATACTGGAGAAAATTGTGCTGGGTTCATGTGTGTGGATGGCCTCAGGTTCCCTGCCTGTGCCTTCGCCCCGCATCCACTGCCACTTCCGGTCCCTGCGGGTCATGTTCCCCTGTGGTACATGGAGCCAGAGGTTCGGTAGAGCTGGGTCTTTTAGTAGATAAGTCACATCTAAGGGGCTTCCAGAATACTTCAAGCAATATCTGGCATGATTGGAAATAGATGCTCCCTCTCTTTTGCACTAAATTGGCTTTATTTCACTTGTGGCTGGACCTCTGAGGCACTGTGTTTCTGGGCAGGAGAGTTCTCAGAGTTGAGCATTTTGCTGTTACTTGCAAAAAAAAAAAAATATATATATATATATATATATGTTAATAAAAGTATCTTATTTATTTATTTATTTAAGGGAGAGAGAAGAAGAAGATGGGCACGTGTCAGGGCCTCCAGCCACTGCAAACAAACTCCAGACACGTGTGCATCTGGCTTACATGGGTACTGGGGAATTGAACCTGGGTCCTTAGGCTTTGCAGGCAAACACCTTGACTGCTAAGCCATTTCCCAACCTTTCAAGTTTTGAGTGTTTGAAAATAATTCTACCTCACTTGAAGACTAAGGAAGTTAACATTCTGACATAGACTAGCATAAGGCACAGTTGCCGTGGGTCACAGAGGACAGATACGGATGAGGTGCTTTATGGCAGAATATAACAGGGTTTTTAAAATTAATTTATTTGATAGAGATACAGAAAGAGGGAGAGAGAGAGAGAGAGAGAGAGAGAAGGGGGAGTGGAGAATGAGACCACTAGGGCCTCCTGCCACTGCAAATGAACTCCAGATGCATATACCACTTTTGTGCAACTGGCTTTTACATGGGTACTGGAGAATTGAACCCAGGCCATTGGGCTTTGTAAGCAAGTGCCTTTAACCACTGAGAAACCATCCCTCCAGCTTAGAAATGACAGTTCTAGCTCTACATGTTCAAGGTACCAGCGTAGAGGAAAGACAGGGCAGCTGGGACTCAGCTGTTTAAGTGTTCCAGCAGAGCCTAGCATTCCAGTCAATCCTACCAGGGAGGCAGGCAGGTGGGAGAGCTGTCCTGAATGTCCAAGTCCTGTTGATGATCCCTGATGTCTGCAGAGGCAGCGAAGTCATATGGAGCAAGAGAACCACCTGCTTTACCCCAATAATGCACAGAATCATAAAAGAAGAGAAAATTGCCTCAAGTCACTTAATTTGGGTGGTATGGTATGTAATAACAGGTAACCAAAACAAAAGCTGCACCCTTCATAAATTGAATCTGTTACAGGGGATGCAAACTATGTCTTTGGGATTAAATCTGGCCTTCCATTTATTTTTGTAAATAAAGTTTTATTGGAATATGGTTATGTTGATATGTGTTCCCTGTGGCTGCTTTTGTGTTTAATGTCAGAGACAAATAGCTGCATACAGAGACTATGTAGCTTGCAAAGTTGATTATTTACTGTCTGGTCCTTTATAGGCAATGTTTACTAATGCCCAACATGTTACACTGATATACAACATGGTGAAAACAAAGCAGATCATTTTTTTTTTAAAGCAGATCAATTTTAAAAGTGTGCAAAACCCAGTGTGCAAAGACCACGATAGGGAATGGCTTGCCACAATATAGAAATAGTATCTATATCAATTAACTTCTCATTGTTGGGACAAAATACATGACAAACATCAGTTTAAGGGGAGAAGGGTTTATTTCAGCTTACAGTTCCGGTTACCGTCCATCATGGCAGGGAAGGCGTGGCGCCGGGAGCTGCTCACCTTCAGGCCACGGTGAGGAAGCAGAGAGCGATGTATGCTGCTGCTCAGCCAGCTCTCTCCTTTTCAGACCATCCAGGACCCCAGCCCATGGAACGGTGATGCCCACAGTTAAGGTGGGTCTTCCCACCTTACTTAAACCTAATCTACATAATCCCTCACTGGTGATTCTAGGTCCTATTAAGTTGACAGTCAGTATAAAGCGTCACACTGTGTAATATTTTCTGAGCTTAGCAATGGCGGGTGTTTCCTACTACGTATTTTCATTCTACCACACAGTATCAGAAAAGGTTTGTGGCAGGCTATGTTACATCTTACAAAAATCCTCTCTCCTTTCTCCACCACCATGAGAAGAGCATACTTCTCTACCCTTCAGATATACTTGACTATGAAAGCTTGTTTTGGTTTGTGGAAAGTGAAAGAATGTGACGTGAGCCAAAGTTTGAATGCATTTGTGTGGTTTGGCTTAACTTCTTGAGCTCCTGCTGTCTGTGTGGGAGAAGCATGCTCCAGGTAGCTGTGGCTAACAGCCTGGTCTCTGGATCAGTGACCACAGAGCAGAACTAAACTTGACTTGTGGTTTTGATTGCAACCCCATTCAGATATAGCTGAATCTAGCAGAGAACAACATCCCTGCAGATCCATGGAAAATGATGTTTTTTCTGCTTTTCTCTCAATGACCATTCATAGCAACCCTGCTGTTGTTAGTCACTGAAGCTTATGGAGTTGTTTGTTATACAGCATTTTTGAAGCCATGCCTAACTAATACAAAGCCCAGGAATCGTAGAAATGGATTTTTTTTTTTCTGTATATAGATGCTACTAGCTTCTTTGTGAAAATTGGAGAAAATGGACCTCTATCAAGATTCTTTGTCAGAAAATTTCCATGTAATGATTTTTCTATAAGACACTTGATTGTTATATTCACACACAGTTCTAATAGAAAGATGTGACAGTTACCTTCTTGTTGCTGGTATGGAATACCTGGCCGGAAGCAGCTGATGGAAGGAAAGGGTTTATTATAGCTTACAGTTTTGAGGGGAAGTTTCATCATGGCAGGGAAACCAGGACAAGAGCAGTCATGCATCTGGGTGTCACTTCTTCATAGCAGTAGGTAGGAAGCAGTAAGAATGAGATAGTAAGGGGGACAGGATGGATTATAAAATCCCAAGGCTTGTCTTCAGTTGATACACCTCCTCCAGCAAGGCTCCATTTCCCAAAAGGTCCACCAGCTGGGGATCAAGCATGAAGCTTAATTGTAAACACATGAGACTATGGGGAACATTGTACACTCAAAGCACCATACAAGATAAAGCTATAAGACCCATGATAGGAATGTTAGCCAATCATGATTATCACCTATGTACAGTCAGCAATACCCACAGCCATGAGTGATGCCTGAGTCCTCAGAGATCCAACAGTAGGTCGAATCTTCTGGAATTAGTCATTTATGTGTGGGATGCAAATAAAAGACCAGGTATTGTTGATGGCATTAGCTTGCTGGATGATACCAGTTTTGAATGGCACAGATATACAATATTTTGCATAGTATATCTTTGTATTTCTTCATGAACAGATTGTAATCTTTTTCCTTGAAGGTTGGGATCTGGTTGCAAGTGTGAGCCAAGGAAGAAAAGGTAATGTTCTCAGCAAGGAAAATTGTTAAATAATTAAATAATTTAGTTATTTAATTAAAAATGCTTCAATAGGACTGGAGAGATGGATGCCAGTTAAGGTGCTTGCCTGCAAAGCCTAAGGACCCATATTTGACTCTCCATATCCCACATAAGCCAGACACACAGGTGACCCAAATGTGCAAGGTCACATATGTGCACAAAAGAGGTGCACGCATCTGGAGTTTGATTGCAGTGGCTGGAGGCCCTAACATGCCAATTCTCTCTCTCACTCTCTGTCTCATAAAAAAATAAAAAAACAACTTTAATTTTCATGATTAATTCTGGCAATATTTTACATTTCCGGGTCCTTTCACTGGGACAACTGCAAGAAAAAAATTTGTGTTCTTTGACCTCCTTTTTTCTCCTTCCTTCCTTCTTTTCTTCCTTCTTCCCTCTCTTTCTCCCTTCCTCCCTCCCTCTGTCCCTCTCTTCCTCCATCAAGTGAGGAAGGCTTCATAGATTCTCAGGAGAGTTATAACTTAAGGAGGTGTGATCAGATTAGTTTTTAGTTATAACTTAAGGAGGTGTGATCAGATTAGTTCTTCTAAGTGACTTCTTTAACTTATTGCAGGCTGAGAAGTGTGACTTTCTGAACTGCTTCTGATACCTAACTCAAGCCTGTGTGCCTCAAGACACTGGTGGGCATGTATCATATATGGTGATGGAAAACCGGAGACTGGAGAATGAGAAACAAAACAAAATAGCTGTGCTTTGAATTCTGGCCCTTTGATTTATTAATACCTTGAGCTCCAATCTTATTTATAAAATGGAAAAGCACTAATTAGGCTTCAAAGGATTTCTAGGAGGATTAAATAAGATAATGTACAGGAATAGTCAAGAAAAGTGAATGTGCTGTGTCGTAGGCACATACTTATTGGCTTATTTTCTGTTGGCTTCCTTTTCTCTTCTCTTGAGACCAAAGGAAAAGTTTTGTGAAGGAAAAAGCACGCATCCCCGGTGTCTCCTCATGTCTCTTCTCTATTTACGTTGTCCTCTCTCTTTCCCTCTTGCAGCATCTTCAGTGTGTGCAGGTTTCTGCTCTTGTTCAGAATAATTGGTGACAACAAGGCCTTGGGTGTGTTTCGTGCTCAGTTACACCCAGGCAAGACCCTTACATGTCTGCATCTCCTCCTGGGTTATAAAACCCCGGAAGATCTGGCCCTGTGGTTCTTCTTCGTGCCACGTGTCCAGCGCACCAGGCATGCTACAGCCAATCAGTGACACTTGCTAAACTCAGACTGGAATATCCAAGGATAAGTAAAAGTGTAACTACATTACATCACAATTTTTCAATCCATCCGCTTAGCAAATTTTTCTTGCATGCCTACCATTGGCGTATCTGAATTTTATGGCTATGAGGAGAAATGGTGAAATTGTTGGAGATTTTACTGAGAAAGCAAATGCTTCTTAGCATTCTTCTTTAAGCTTCTGAGCCAGCTTAAGCCATCCTGCAACAGAGGTAAATGGAAATGGAAATTGCACATCAAAGCTGATATGAGACTGCCATTAAGGCCTCCAAACCTATTTTAAAGTGTGTCACTCCCACGTACTGTTCAAGGGTGGGAAAGGTTCAGTAAAGTGCCTACCAAGCATGCACGAGGACCTGAGTTTGGATCTGCAGCACCCATGTAAATGCCTGGTTTGGTGGTGTGCCCCTTTCATCCTGGCCTCAGGAGGCAGAGGCAAGTGGATCCCCAGGGCTATCTGATTAGCCAGTCTAGCCTCATCACGAGCTCTGGGTCAGAAGGAGACCCTGTCTGAATAAACACAGTATAGAGTGAGTGATCTAGGAAAACACCCAATGTCACCCTCTAGTCTCCATATTCACACACATGCACAAGCAAGCATACTTGCACACATGTGTGCCTGCATACTTGCACACATGTGTGCCTGCATACATGCACACATGCACCCACATCACACACATACAAAAACTATTGACCAAAAACGTTATTGCTTCAATTTATAATAATTAAATGTTATACAAACTCAAATTTATAACATGAAGTGCTGGCAATATTTGGCTTTTGATCTGTTTGTTCCCTGAGGACCCTGATAAGATTGAAGTCAAGGAAATAGCTGTCACACATTTGTTTAAGAAGTTGATGACTCAGTATCCACTGTTAGGCTTGAAATAGTTACTTTGATTTTTAGACCTGACAAAACTTATCACCTGTAGCTTCATTAAAACTTCTCTCCCTTAGCCACCAAACTGTCCTCTAAATAGACATATATGTCTATGCCCATATATTAATGCTACTCTCACTTTTGGTTACAGGAGCTTCTCTTTTCAGATGGTGGTGACTACTGTGGTGACTCAAAACTTATCATAGTGCTGAGAAGTGATACTAGAGTGTTCAATACTAAATGAACATCACACCCTCCAAGGCTTACGGTCCATTGCAGGAGAAGTGGAAAAAAGAATATAAGAGCCAAAGAAGCCAGGTATGGTGGCACATGCCTTTAATCCCAGCATTTGGGAGGCTGAGGCTATGAATTCGAGGCCACTCTGAGACTACATAGTGAATTCCAGGTCAGCCTGGGCTAGAGTGAGACCCGACCTAGAAAAACAAAAAACAAAAACAAACAAAGAGTCTAAAGAAGAGGAGGAGTGCTTACAACACTGTCTTCTGGAAACAAAGTGACCTTGATATTCGTGACCTCACAGTGGCTGATGCTACCTACACAAGATTTGCATAATAGGAGGGAAAAGAAAGATGACATTAAAATAGAAGAGAGACTAGTTGGAAAGAAGGGATTCAGTAGAGGTGGGATTTGAGAGGGGAGAAAAGCAAGGGTGGTGGGCAGAGATTATGGTCATAGTGTATTGTGTATATTTATGGAAGTTGTAAATTAAAAAAAATTTAAAAATTTGCTGTGTGAGTGTTGGTAATAGAGCTCACTTGTTCCTTAGGTCTGTGCTGAAAATTCAACATGTGTCCCAGCTGCTGACCACAGTGAAAAGTAACAGTCAACACAGGCTCATGTAAGTCTCTCCTTCTGTGAGCACGTTATCTTTAAACTAGCCAATCCACAGACTCCAGGTAAGCCCAAGGGATATGTCTATGGATTTTAATAAAGGCTTACTCCCATTGTTGTCTTCTCTCTCTCTCTTTCTCCTCCTATATGCCCTCCCTTACTCCCCATCTCTAGCTTTCTTTCTCAGTAAAACTCTGCTCACCCTCACCCCAGTCATGGGTCACCCACACAGTGACTTTCTTGGCTTATGTTATTCTTAAGATAGAGCTACCTCGAGACCAAATTAAAACAAACAAACTAACTCAACTAACTAACTAACTAAAAATCCAAAACACAGTGACAAAACTCAGTCACCATAAGAATAGAAATCACAGCTAGACAGCACTGCTACTGGGAAAAGCACCAGTCTTTCTTTGCAAAGTTCTAGGTAGTACTTTTTGGCTTTGCAGCCCATATGGTCTTCATTGTAATTACACAGGTTTTTGGAGCATGAAAGCAGCCACATGTAATAAATAACAGAGTGGGTGTGGTTTTGTTCTAATAAAACTTTATTTACAACAGCAGTAGTGGGTTGGGTTTGGTCTGTGGGCCATAGTTGCTAATCCCTGTCCTACAGGAAAGAGAGAGGGATTTGCCATTTCCAGATTTCTCTAGACTTATTCTTTCTCATCCTCAGGGTTCTCACGTTTAAGAGGTGAAGTAAGATAGGGTATGAAAACACCTAGGATTGCTATAGTTTTCCAGTTCCTTCCTGCCCTTTTTTTTTGGCCTGGGTCAGGATAGTTGACATTGCATACTAGTGATTTCTAGTATTTTATATTTAAGGAAAAGGAGGCTATCACTTCACACTCAGAGGACTTGCTGTTTGCAGTGGAGCTTACTAGTTTAGCTGGCACTTTAGGGAGAAGATTCTGGAGCTGGGAGACTCTCTTTTCTCCATTACTATCCTTACTTTGGATGTATATTAATTTTCACCTTTGTTAACTAGTGGCCTTTGTTCCCCCCACCCGAATTAATTAGCCCACCAAGTTGTGAAATATAGTAACATTGTGGTACTATGTTCTTCACAGTGATGTTGAAATGAAATATATGAAACATACGAACAAAAGTTCAGGTGGACACTTTCCTCGTCTCCGGGCCGAAGGAGCAGCTCTCTCCACACGGTGCATTCTAGGGATTGAGGTCCAGCCCCTTGGGCGGCCCAAAGCAGAGTCCATTCCCCAGCTGCCGCCACGGAGGCCCCCCGGCCCACCATCCTGTTTACCATGCAGCCTGCTTCTGCAAAGTGGTACGGTCGAAGGGACTGTGTCTTCATTGAATTTTGTGTTGAAGACAGTAAAGATGTTAATGTAAATTTTGAAAAAATCCAAACTTACTTTCAGTTGTCTTGGAAGAAGTGATAATTTTTAAACATTGACATTAAATTGATCTTTTTCACTGTATTGATCCAAATGATTCCAAGCATAAAAGAATGGACAGTTCAATTTTATGTTGTTTACGAACATAAAGGAGGAGAATCTGGTTAGTCATGGCCTAGGTTAACAAAAGCAAGAGCAAAGGTGAACTGGCTCAGTGTGGACTTCAATAACTGGAAAGACTGGGAAGATGATTCAGATGTAGACTTGTCTAATCTTGATTGTTTTTCTGAGATGATGGACCACATGGGTGGTGATGAGTGTGTAGACTTACCGGAAGTAGACGGAGCAGATGATGATTCACAAGACAGTGATGGTGAAAAAATGCCAGACCTGGAATAAGGAGTATTATCACCTGGATTGTGAGAAAGAAAAAATAACTTCTCTGCAAGATTTCTTAAAAGAGAATTCCTGAGTTGATAGCTCTAAAGGCACATGCTGTATTTGCCATCTTTAACCCAATTTTCAACCTGTTTGTTTATTTTAAAGGCTTCACTAAGGGTTGATAAAGTACCATTGTATGGGGCAATTTTGACTCAGCTAAGGCAATGTCCTTATGCATGAACATTTTCCAGACTTCCCATGAAGCTGTTGAGAACCTAGACAGTTAACTCAGCAGTTGCGATAAATAAAAACTTTTCTAAGACCTCAGTCTCCCTTACTTCATTACACAGTCACTGACATGATAGGACGCTCTCCGCTGAGGGAAAGATAACGAGTTGTAGATACTAGTACATGGACTTAAAGTGGCTGAAACAAATTGGCCAACATCTTAAACTGACAAACCTACCTTCCTCCATGTCTTTCAGGATTATTCCACTAAAGTTTATTTTTCAAAAAAAAATGTATTTCACGTTATTGTACGTAACTTGTCAGTGGTCCAGGTGTGTCTTAGCTAAAACTAAAACTAGTGAATGCCCTAACTTTAGATGGTTTCCGAAGCCTATGCATGTGGTATTATTTGGCCCTTAAGCTTTTCCATCTCTCAGCATGGAGGACGAAGAAAGCTGAACACTGTCGCTGGAGAGTCTGTGCACGTTAGACCAGGTTTGTATTTGCACTGTCAGTACGGCAAGTGAGTGAAAAGATGTTAATACACTATTGGATTTTTTTTTATTTCTTATTTTGATTTCAGCTCATACCCTGGCTGAAAAACAAAAACAAAAACAAAAACAAACAAACAAACAAAACCCCTCAATTTATGTTCATGACCGTGAGGATTTTTTTAAAATGACTACATTCTTTCTAACAAGTTGTTGGAAGATTTCGTGGCTATCCTTTTAAGTGTCTGGTTTAGTGTAACTTCATGTATTTGCCATTTACTGGAATGGAGTTTTTATTTTTGAAGAAGAATTTGGGCCTATTCTGTTTGAAAACAGAGGCTTGCTGTAATCTCACAGGAAACCCCCTTATAAAGTGGATCTGTCATGGAAAACTGGAGATGCATTTTGCAGCAACTGGAAAAGTGTTGTGATTTGATTGAAATAGAACTAAATATGTTGTCCTCCTTAAAAAAAAAAGCCCAGGTGATTTAGATTTAAATATATATTTTTACCTATTTATGCAGATTATATATGATATGAAAACAGACAATGACTATTTGTGGGGAGGAAGGGAGCCAATAGGAAGGAGAGAGGGAACAAGTCAAGGTGACAGGATCTCACCTTAGTCCAGACTGACTTGGAAGTCACTCTATAGTGCCAGACTGGCCTTGAATTCATGGCAATCCTCTTACCTTTCTGCCTCCCAGATGCTGGGATAAAACTAGTGAGATACCATACATAGCCCCATCATTGTTTTTATCACAGAACTTGTGGAAACAGATATTAATCTCTAAAACTGACATCATTTATCATCATCTTCAGCCTCTCTTATTACTTCCATTACTGGAAGCAAGTCATGCATAACTTTTTTATATATTTTATTTTTATTTATTTTTAGAGAGAAAGAAAGAGAAAGATAATGGGTGCACCAGGGCCTCTAGCCACTACAAATGAGCTCCAGATGTGTGCATCACCATGTGCATCTGGCTTATTTGGGTTCTGGGGAATCAAACCTGGGTCCTTATTTTGCAGGCAAGGGCCTTAACTACTTAGTGATCTCTCCAGCCCAATTTGACAGAGAGAGTGGCAGAGAGAGAATGGGCGCATCAGGGCCTCCAGCCACTGCAAACGAACTCCACATGCATGTGCCCCCTTGTGCATCTGGCTAATGTGGGTCCTGGGGAATCGAACCTGGGTCCTTTGGCTTTGCAGGCAAGCTCCTTAACCACTAAGACATCCCTCCAGCCCCCACGCATAACTTTTAAATGCATTGCTATTTTATTGCTATTTTGCTATTCCTAGTATGAACTTCAGGGCTTTCAGAATGATTGAAGCTGAAAGATTTGGAAGTCAGTAGCTGTGAGTTTAGCCTCCAGCGCTGCCTCTACTTCTTAGCTGGTGGCATGTAAGCTCTTAGCATTTAAGTGATCTGGGGTTAATAAGAGATAAGTTACTTGGAAGTTGGGGAGGATTAAGTACCTAATAGTGCCTTAATAAATTAGTCCTGTGAGCAGCCAGACAGCTTTTCATTCTCTTCCAGATAAAATATAGAAACTAGGTATGTGTTTAGTGTGCCTCAAATTCTCTCATCTTTCAAATAATACTTTTGTTGGGCCATCAGCATGTAACCCTTATTGCTCATTCACACCAGGCATGAGGGGCTGTTGACATTTGGAAGTGTGGAATCTCTGGGTGAGGAAGCAGTGTGGGTGGTGTGGTGGTAGTCATTGGAACATGTATTTAGGGACATTGCTGCAATTTTTGAGGAAGGCTCCTGACATTGACCTCTGGCCCCCACCTGCACACACATATACTCATATGCATGTAAACACATCAAGCATACATACACATGCAAGTGCTTGTGCAAACTTTAATGGTATTTTAATCCATTTTCCATTACCATAATGTAGTACGTGAGGCAAGCTCACTTTGAAGGTTTGTTTCTGTCCCCCTTCTGGAGGCTGAAAGTCCAAAGAGCATGCAGGTGCAGTCTTTTGGCAAGAGCTACAGTATCTCATGGTGATGGTGGTGGTGGAAATTTGTGTGGAAGGAAGAGACATGCCTTGTAAGAGGGCAGAGAGGGGCTCAGGAATTGTGCTTGCTTTTGTAACACCTTAACTCTCATGAGATACCAGGGACCTCACAAGAGCTATCTTAATCCCTTTCTAATCCAGCTACCCTAATGACCTAAGGCCTTCTTTCGAGACTCTACCTCTTTTGTTTGTCTGTATGAGTATTGTGGGGGGCAGTACCTGTGTGAGGGGTAGAGGTCAGAGGTCAATGTCAGGTGTCTTTCTCAATTACTCTTCACCTTGCTTTTGAGGTAGGATGTCTCAGTGAGCGCACACCTCACTGATTCATCTAGACGAGCTAGCTAGTAAGCCTGGGGATTCTCCTGTCTTCACCTCCCCAGTGCTGGGCTGCCGGGCTCCGCCGGCGGGGGCAGGTAGTGCCGAGGGAAGGACCAGGCCCGCTGGTTCCTCCCGAGGGGCTGAGGAGGAGATGAGCGTCCGACGACTCAGACCTCTCCTGGCCACCGGAGAAAAACCACACTGAGTCGGGAGTCTTGTAGAAGCAGGAACTCGATTTATTGCTATGAACAGTTGCCTATATAATGTTGGGGGTGAAGGCGGGGATTGTAGGATGGTGGGGAAAGGTAAGGGCCAATAGTAAACTGTGACTATTGAAATGATAATTCTAACTCCCATGTGGAGGTAGCAGGTAAGAAGCCATTAGGCGTCTTGCTGAGTCACGTCTGGCCAGAGGCAGATCACCAAACTTTAGCTAGGCTCAGGAAGTTCCACTAGGCCTCACACCTGGGCCTTTAGAGGCCAGCATCTCCCCCTTTTGTTTTTGTAAGAGCATTAGTCACCATGGCCCCTGTTTTAGGTTGTCCCCCTCTGGGGGTCTTAACCGTCATTGGGTACCAGGTGTTTAGCTCAGAGCATTCATCATGGCCCCTGTCTTAGGTTGTCCCCCTCTGGGGATCTTACCCGTCACTGGGTACCATGTGTTTAGCTCGGTGAGAACCCACCCCATGGCCTGTCTTAGGTTGTCCCCCTCTGGGGATCTTACCCGTCATTGGTCACATGGAGGGCAGAGGAGGTGGCAGTGGGTCATCTGAGGAACTTAATTCCTGAGTTTCCAGCCTGTATTTTGACCTGATGAGGTTTTATTGCCTCTAGCCATTGGTGAATAAATTGTGTAATCTTATTAATTACACAAGGCCCGACAGTGAGGAGAAGGAAAAGGAGAAGAAGGAGGGGGAGGGGCCCAAGTAGAGGGAGAAGGTAGGGTAAGAAGTCATATAAGCCCGTCCACAGCAGGTTGTCCTGGAGATCCTGCTGCCACCTCTCCAAGTCTTCCTGGAGCCTCTTAATCTTGTCCTGGATGATTCCTGATTTATTGGCGTAAAAGCAGCATTTTTCCTGTAAAAACAAACATACGCCTCCTTTTTCGGCCGTTAGTAGGTTTAGTCCTCTCCTGTTTTGTGGGACTACCTCAGCCAGGGAATCTAGCTGTTGTTGAAGATAGGTCTCCCTCTGATACAGGGAGGGCCTCATTTCCAGGGATGATATTTACATCTGGGATTAAGGTGGCTGGGGCACAAAGGCCCGTCCAATTGGTGGGCAGAAAGTCATAGGCCATCCCGCCTCCACAAACATAAACCATTCCAGAAGGTGGGCAGCATTGAGCATTGGGATCAGCTGTGTTAAAAGTACAGAAGGAAGGATGAATGTATCCCACATCTATACTGGAATTATTAGGGGAAGGCGGGGCCCAAATGCAAGTTCCAGGGGAAACATTGGGAAAAGCTGGACGGGGATGGGGAAGGTGGCTGAGTAATGTTTTAAGGTCGTACAGGCAACTGTACTGCAAGCAGCCAGAGAGGCCCAGATTGGAGGCAAAGCCAGCAATCCTCCACAAGGGAGGGAATTGTTTAGTTTAGTAGGGTGAAGGACCATTTTAGGAACAGTCCTCAGGGGTGGGACACTCCCTAGAGAAGTGACTGTCAGTGTCCTCTTGTTGGGACAAATATTTTAGGTCTCTCGCTGGTACCCAAATGGGTCTTTTTTCATCTTGAGGGAAGACACATCCAAACCCTCTCCCTGCTGTGAGGAGCGGATCAGGCCCTCTCCAGGCCCCAGTCAATGGGTCCCTCCATCTTACCCAGATAGAACTGTAGGTAATGGATGAAGACCAATGTTTTTGAAAAGGGGAGAGTTGTTTATCTTCTTTAGAAAAGTTTAAAATATTTAGGGTAAATAATGCCTTTTTTAGTTGGTCGTGTGGGGGTAAGGATTCCCCCTTTTGTTTTTGTAATTGAGACTTGAGAGTCTGATTATATCTTTCAACGATAGCTTGGCCCCGGGGGTTGTATGGGATGCCTGTAGAATGTGAGATTTTCCAGTTCTGGAGAAAATCTACAAAGGCCTTGCTTACGAAGCAGGGGCCATTATCTGTTTTAATTTGATCAGGCAGCCCAAGAGTGGCAAAACATTGAAGCATATGACTAATGGCATGTTTAGATTTTTCCCCGGCATGTGCTGATGCCCAGCAGGCACGGGAAAAGGTATCAACTGAAAGAAAAATATATTTAAGTTTCCCAAATGGAGAATAGTGTGTGACATCAATTTGCCACAGATGATTAGGGCGTAGCCCTCTAGGATTGCTTCCTGTAGTTTGAAGGGGGGGTACTTGGAGGAAGGGCTGACAGGACTTACAAGTCCGGACAATTTTTTTAAGGTCCTTGACTGGTACCTGTGGAAACCTGTGCTTGAGACCTCTCCAGTTGACATGGGTCAATAAGTGGAAGCGTGTAGCTTCTGTAATAGTATTACATTGAGGCATAGAAGCCATTTTATCAGCCAAATTGTTTCCTCGAGAAAGAAATCCCGGTAAGTTTTGATGACCCCTGAGATGTTGAAGAAAAATGGGGTTAATTCTTTGTTTGAGTAGGGAACGAGCTTGAATCATCAGAGGAGATATAGGGTTGGAGTCCAGTCTAATATGGGCCTCAACCAGGTTGGGTAATAAATTAACAACATAAAGGCTGTCAGAAAATAAGTTAAATGGCTCTTGAATAGTGTCCAAAGCTAGAACGACAGCAAATAGTTCTTTGAATTGTGCTGACCCCTCAACCTCATGAGAGACTGACTTTATGGGCATAGGCTCTTTTTCCTGTTTTAAGGGAGGGTAAACGACTAGGGAAGCCCCCAGGTGCCCTCCATCAGTAAACACGGTAAGAAAGTCAGGGTTAGGTTGAGACAGAAAAAGCCTGGGGGGCTTCCATTCTAATCTGGAGAAAGAACTCATCCATTTGTGGGGGCCATAATGGCAATCAATTTTACCTAGAAACCCCTCGAGAGCCATAGCAACTCTATTATTATTTCTCTGAAGCCAGGTGAAATCTGTTATCTTAAAGGGGGTGACAATAAGGTGAGGTTCTGTGCCAAACAACCGGACAGAGGTGTCTCTGCCCTTGATAATGCAATCAGCAACCTGGTTGGTTATAGAATAAACTCTGGGGACCCCACCGATTGAGAGGTGGACCCATTGGATGGGTTCACCTTCCTGGGCCAACAGTGCAGTGCATAATGTTTCCCCAGAGAAAATGTAGAGGGAGATGGGCAAATCAGGATTGAACCTCTTTAGGGTCACAGTATTTATAGCCTGTTGTACCTTACGAAAAATTTGTTGATGACAAGGGGACAAAATTACCTGAGAGGAGAAGTTAAGGTCCTTTAGGAGGTCAAATAAAGGGGACAGCTCTTCAGTAGTTATGGGTATCCAAGGCCTCATCCAATTAATTTTTCCCAAAAGCTTCTGGAGTTGAGGCAAGGTGTAAGAATCCTGAATATAAAGTTGTGGTTTAACAGGTGAAACTGTATCTAGGGTAAGGATCGAGCCCAAGATCTTAAAGGGAGGCACAGTTTGAACTTTTTCCGGAGCTACTTTAAAGCCGTGAGTATGCAGGATAGTTAGACATTGGTGGGTAAGGTCCTGGAGTGTGGAGGAATCTAGGCACCCAAGAATAATATCATCCATGTAAATATAAAACAGGGTATCAGGGAGATTGATAAGAGAAGAGAAAATGGATGACAGGTAATATTGACAAATGGGTGGGCTATTTGCCATGCCCTGAGGTAAGACAGTCCATTCAAATCTCCTATCTGGGCCACAAAAATTAACAGCAGGTACAGAGAATGCAAATTTTTCCATGTCTCCTGGATGGAGAGGGATAGAGAAGAAGCAATCTTTAATGTCAATGATAGTAATATGGTATATATTGGGAATAGCTGGGATCCATGGGAGTCCCCTCTGGGGAGTTCCGAAGGGGATCATGCGTTCATTGATCTTTCTTAAATCATGTAAAAATCTCCAGGACCCATTAGGCTTTTTTATGACAAAGACAGGAGAGTTCCAGGGACTAGTGGAGGGACGAATATGTCCGGCCTCCAACTGTTGATCAATAAGTATGTGGAGTTGGTGTAACTTAGAAGAAGGGAGAGGCCACTGCTCAACCCATACAGGATCCCCCGGTCTCCACTGGATTTTAAATGGGGGGGGCTGGGCAGTGGCCCTTAGAATTGGGGGTGTTTATTGGAGTACTTTTGTCTGAGTTGCTCAAAGTAAGGGTCATCTCTATAATTGGGATGATATTCCCTCCCTTCCTCAGACTGTTGTTGATATTCTTTTTTATCTAGCAAATCATTATAAAAGGCCTTATGGTCAGTAGTGATGAAAGCCTCAGCATCTCCAAGGATGTCTTGCCCCAGTAAGTTAGCAGTGAGCCCAGTCACCACGAGAGGGCGGACTTTTCCCCTGTCCCCACCTGGGTCAGTCCAAGGGAGCCACGTGGCAGTCTCCCAGGAGGTGGATTGCCCGCCAATTCCCAGTAGGGGAGGGCCGGGCACAAGCTGCCAGGAGGGGGGCACTTCCTCCTTTCTCAGGACCGTTCGGTCCGCTCCAGTGTCAATGAGAAGTTTGAATTTTTTATTGTCAATATTTAAAATAATTTTGGGTCTAAGGCCGGAGACCAGGGGGACGGTCCAATAGGCTTTGATGGTCTCTTTCCCCTTATTTAACGGGGCTGGGGAAGCCCCTGGAGGAGTTTAAAGGCTTTCCCTGTATGTTAAACTTTCATTTACATTCCTTAGCCCAATGAAACCCTTTATTGCATTTAGGGCAAAGGGTGTGAGGGGCGTTGGTCGTCCCCCCAGAGCGCGGAGGAGGCTTTGTCCTGTTGGGGCACTCCTTTTTAAAGTGGCCCTCGTCCCCGCATCCAAAACATGTTAAGTTTTTAGAATTTAACTGTAATGTACAGATCGTATTGGCCAAATCTCTCTGTTTATTTTCCTGAAGGGCGGCAGCCATGGCCCTAGCCTGATGGGAGATAGTGCCAACGTCCTTGGTGGCTACAATCCATCTACTCATGGAGTTGTCCTTGAGACCCGCACAGGCGAGGCGGTGATCGGCCGTCATCCCATCCCAGACCAACATTTTAGTAAACTGATCCCGTAATGCCCCTGGGGGAAATTTTCTTTGGAGACTTTTTTCCACCCTATCTATAAATGTAGCCAAATCCTCAGATGGTTTTTGAGTAATACTCATAAGGGGAGTTTCAGAGGGTCCCTCATCAAGCTTTTTCCATGCCGCCAAGCCCAGTGCCCTGACCTGGTCCCTATACGGGTCAGGTATAGCCGCCTGTTGAGTGCCTGTAGCATATTGATCAGAGGTACCAGAGAGCATCCCAAAAGTTATCGGCACAGGGGGCTGTTGATTTTGGTTTCGTTCTGCCTGTGCATGGCATTCATCTCTAAAAAAGGCACACCACTTAATGTATAGGGGACCTGACAAGACAGCCCTGACTAGATTTTTCCAATCTTGGGTTGTACAAGGTTGATGGGCAAGGCCCTGTAATAGGGTCTCAGCCCAAGGAGAGTTGGGTCCATCCTCCGAGACCGCTTTTTTAAGCTCCTTAAGGTCCTGAGCTTCCCACGGATACCAGGCAGCAGGGCGATTGCCCCCAGGATTTAGATTGACGGGAAATAAAAAAGTAGCTTTATTTTCTGACGGCTTGGCTGCCGAATATGGAGGGGCTGAGGGGGTCTCGGCGGCCGAATATGAAGGAGGGGCCGAGGGGGTCCAGAAAGGGTTAGTTGATGGAGGAGGTGGAGGAGGTCCCCCGGAAGGCCAGGGAGCACTCTCAAAGGGATCGAGTGAGGAGCATAAAGATGCATCCTTTTGGGGTTTTTTTAAAGCTGTATCTCCAGGAGGAGTAGCTGGATTAGGCTGTATATTATCTTTTTCTTCTGTCTTTTGTTTATGTTTGGTTGGCCTTGGAGGGAAGCAGGCCTTGAGGGCTGAGATCATAGGGAGGACCCCTGAGGGGGGTATTTGACCCTTCTCCACATGTGCCCGACAAACAAGGGCCTCTACCCTATCCCACGTGTCCCAATCAAAGAGATTTCCTTCCGGCAGCCATGGCGCCAGTTTGAGAAGGCAATCCCAGGTCTGTTGAGCCTGATTATCAGTCAAATTAAGCCCTCTACTCTTTAGGAGTGCCCTGAGAGATTCTAAGGCAGGATTGGATTTACAGTTAGACTGTCCCTCATTATAAAGTTGAGAGAAAAATGTCCATAAAATTAGGGCAATAGCAACCCACATACACATGAGTACAATACAACCACAAGGATCCAAAAGATAGGTAAACATGCTGTACAAAAGCCGCAGATGTAGCTTGTCTGCAAACTAAAAGTGAAAGGAAAGAGAAAGAGAACAAAGAGACGTTGATCAACAAGTACAGGTTATAGAAGCAAAGTTTAGCACATTAAATATAAAGACTACTTATAGGGGTACGCTCACCCGCATATGTACACCGATTGACCTCCTCAACGAATGTCTCTCAGGGGGCACTAGTCTGCCGGATTCCAAGAGCCGCACGTTAGGCGCCAGATGCCGGGCTCCGCCGGCGGGGGCAGGTAGTGCCGAGGGAAGGACCAGGCCCGCTGGTTCCTCCCGAGGGGCTGAGGAGGAGATGAGCGTCCGACGACTCAGACCTCTCCTGGCCACCGGAGAAAAACCACACTGAGTCGGGAGTCTTGTAGAAGCAGGAACTCGATTTATTGCTATGAACAGTTGCCTATATAATGTTGGGGGTGAAGGCGGGGATTGTAGGATGGTGGGGAAAGGTAAGGGCCAATAGTAAACTGTGACTATTGAAATGATAATTCTAACTCCCATGTGGAGGTAGCAGGTAAGAAGCCATTAGGCGTCTTGCTGAGTCACGTCTGGCCAGAGGCAGATCACCAAACTTTAGCTAGGCTCAGGAAGTTCCACTAGGCCTCACACCTGGGCCTTTAGAGGCCAGCACTGGGCTTCTAAGCCTGCTACCATGTAAGCTGTAAGCTTCTACATGAGTGCTGGGGGTCTGATCTCAGGTCCTCATGCTTATTGGAAAGCACATTATTAATTAAGCTATCTACCCAGCCCTGAAGCCCACCTCTTAAAGATCCCACCACGTTGCCATAATGGAGGTCAACTTTCCCACAGGGGAACATTTGTGGTCACACTCGAAACTATGCCCAGATCAAGTCAAGGCCTGTAAGGGAATTCATAAAGTGAAACAGGCCACCTGCTCACCTCCTAATCCTAAACAAGCCATTTTTGGGGGGAGCTTCTTTCTTGCCGTACTGGTATTTTTCTCTAATAGTGTAAAAGCTAGTGGCAGCTTCTTGTCATAAACTGAGGCACTATCATCGTCTTAGAAGCTATTGTACTCCTCACGGCCATGTGCCTACATTTAAAAAATAGGCTATTTTCATTTTGAAATGCCCTTGATATGTACATATCTCCATATACATTCAGTGCATGAAAATCAGAAGCGCAGCCCAAGGACGCCTTCTGTACCCTGGAGCGTGACGAAAATTTCAGAGAAAAGCCCTTGCGCGGTTGCTGAAGTTGTGAGTTTTGGGTCATTTTTTTTTCCCCCAGGGAACGTTTTTACCTGAAAGAAATGATTAACAGTCAAATATGGTTATTCAAACTTGGGCATCTGGGAGATATTTTCTCAGAAATGAATGAAGTTAGCCTGTCACTTTAAGGAAAGTGACTGTCATAATTTGTTCGCCACGATGAGGCCAGAGCTTTCAAGCATCATTAAAGTGTAGGAAAGTTTGCATCTACTACTGTGAGCTTGATAGCCATGTAATACTTTAAAAATTTTCTGATGAGGTCACAATGAAAACAAATATGATTTTTTAAAAAAATATACAATGTATGTATAATATTACACTGGAACATTTGGAAAATCTATAACTCAGTGCACCAATATTTTCCAAATGACTAATATATGGTGTTAAACAATCTTGCATGGGTAGCAGATACATTCAATGTATAAGACAGACCAATGCTATTCCAATGTAACATTTTATAGTGAATTCTTTGATTTGGTTTTAGGCCTACATTGCAAGTAGCCTTTAGTAATCTTGCTAAATTTTGGTGTAGTATCAAAGAAGAGTATCCAGTTATCTGAAGAAGTTATTCCAATGTTTTATTTCCCATTACTTATACAAGGGTATGAAGCCATTTTGCATATGTCACATATGTATTAACCAAATGAACATATCACAAAGGGTTGAATGCAGAATATGTTAATTAAACTAGACATCAAAGAGTTCTTCAAACATACGAAACAAGGCAATTCTTCCCATGATCTTTCATTTGTTTGTTTGGGTACACAGTATTTTCCATAACTTGGTTTGTGTTTAACGTGTTTGTATTTTAGCATTTTCTCAGTTTTAATTTTAATATGGAAAATCACTGTAGTTATAGTATGCATAAACAGGAGGTATGTAGGTGCTAGCTCAGTTCAGAAAGTCCTTGCCTTGCAACCATGAGGACCTGAACTTAGTCCCCAAATCCATGTGAAAATGCTGAGCACAGTGCAGACCTCAGGGATCCTTTTGTCACTGCCTCCCCGGTGCTGGGGTCACAGGCCTGCACCACATCCAGCGATTCCACTTGGATTCTGGGGATCACACTCAGATCCTCATCTTGCAAGGCAAGTGTTTTATGGACTGAGCCATCTTTCCAGTCCAGGTGCTTGAGGAAAGCACAACAATATGTTTTAGCTTTTAAAGGAAATCTAGAACCTGAGGTCTTAATGTAAAAGCTCTCCATTTTGACTTTGAATATGTTTTCTGCACCCTCTGTGGGTCAAAAGAAACCACAGGGACAGGATGCGGTCCTGGACCCTCGGGTACAGCCTCTAGTCCAGGCTTGTGGATTGACAAATTTTGTATTTAGAAGAATAATAGGTGACTACAATGAAAATATTTATTATTAAGGGTTTAATGGATTAGTAAGCCTTCCCGAATTCTGTGGAGGTGATAAAAATTCTTTTGAAAAGCATAATTTCTAGAAACTTGCCGGATCTGCATGGCAAACATTGTGCTCACGGCGCCGTGGAGCCTGCAGGGAGAAGTGAGGACTTTTCCTTTCTCTTCATTTCTTTTCTGAAATGGAGAGCTTTTTGTCTCTACCCCTCACAATAGGGAAACCAGCTCCAGAGAACACAATAGCTCTTTGTTTTACTGCAGTATGGCTGCCTTCTGTTCTTAATGGTTTGCCTCCTTATAAGTTGGCAAAAGAAGAATAAGGAGAAAAAGAAGGAGAAGAAAAAACAGCAGCAGCAACAGCAAAGTTGAGTTCTGTGAAGTTCAGCAGCTTGTGGCTCGAATTGTAGCAAAAGTGAAAAACAGCTCAAAAGTAGCACAATTGGAAAATTTGTCTGGATAAAAACACTTTTTAATTTAATATAACAGACTAATTTCAAGAGCCCAGCAATCCATGTAAAATGTGCTTTTCGTTTCTAAATCAAATGACTTTAGATTTATAAAGGGTATGAAATAACAAGTATTGTCTATACTTAGTTTTCTTCAACATTTTTGATTGTCTGTTTATTTAAAACAAACAAGCCCCTTCTCACTTCAACCATCAATTATAATGTTACAGCAATTTATGTCATTTTTAGTGCCCACATTATACATCTTTTTCATTTCTGTGAAGCGAGAAAAGAAAATCAATTTTTGAGCTTTGTGGTGTAATGGAAACAGGTAAGGTGGGCTCGTGTCTTCATGGGTCTGAATTTTCCTTCTTTCATGCCTGCTTGCTCTCTGACAAGATAATAAGTAAATTCTATGAAACTCACTTGTATTTCACAGTGTGGAAATAAGGCTGGTTATCAGAGCCGACCTGGCAGGTGGGAATAACAACTACCTCAATATGACGGGACTTATACTTTGTTGAAAGTTTTGCACCAGGTACAAGATATTGATCTAGGTGTATTTCATGAATGTATTCATTTAATGCAATGGCTTCTTGAGAGATGTGCTACAACCATACTTGGAGAGTAAGTAGTTTACCCAGCATCATGTAGCTAGAAAACTGAGACACCAGTGTTTGAGCCCTGGCAGTAGACCCTAATGCTGTTCATTTCTTCCCTTTTTTCCGTCCCTCTCTCCTGAATTTGTGATGTCTGTGAAGATCTAGGCTAGGAGGTTTTGTGGGTAGAGCATGATCATGATGAGTCCAGCTGCCAAGAGCACAAAGTTTGACCTGGACAAAGAGCGACCCTCCCCCTCCAGCTCCATTATCAGTCTGAATTTGATAAACCTTGTAGCAATCAATTTTCAAGGGCCTACATTAAAAAGAAAGAACCCAAAATTTACTCAACGGTGAATGATTATTTAGAATCAGAAAGAAATCTATTTTCAGAAAACTGATAAATAGGGCTGGGGAGATGGGTCTGTACATAAAAGCTCTTGGCTTCACAGGTGTGCGTATGAGAGTTCGGATCCCTAGAGCCCCTGTAGAGCTGACTGTGGGCGCCTGCATCTATAATCTCAGTGCTCCCATGATGAGCTGGGAGGCGGAGAGAGGAGAATCCCTGGGAACTCAAAGGCCACCTAGCCTGGTATATACAGTGGACATGAGAGAGACCCTGCCTGAAACAAGGTGGGAAGCAAGGACTGACCTCTCAGGTTGTCCTCTGACCACCACGCATGTGCTATGGCGCACGCGCACACGCACACACATGCATACACACAATTAAAAGATTTTAAAAATGATGAATGTAATTCAAGCACTAAAAAACTCCAGGAAATACATCTTTATTTGACAATGATTTTATACTATCATATGACATGATACAAATATAAAGATAATTCAATTTGTTGAAATTTTAAAAATATGTAAATGGTTCAGAAAAGTCCCTTTGAACTTCATAATTTGTTCTTGGTAATGCCATTTACATTTAAGTTGGCTGTCAGAGTGGAGAAAACCACGAGTGAGTTTTATTTGTAATTGAGCTGTTACAGCTGATGTTGTCAGTTTGTGGTACTACTTTGGGTTTCTCCCAGTAGATCCAGGAATTCTGATAAATTTATTTCGTATGTTTCTCATCATAGGAAAAAATAAACGGCGCATTTATAATTGTATATGCTGCATTATTGAGTATACTTCCTCAATAAGAGAGAACTTCTGTTCTTATTAAGCATTAATAAGAACCAAATCTTCTACTTACAATTTTAGACATCTGATGACTGGAAGAATTTTCCACAGACTAGCTTCTGGTTCCATACATTTTAAATTATGTTCCATCTCCAGTACTCATACTTCATGCTGGATGCCATCAGACCTGTGAATATTTTGATATGACTTCTGGCTTTTGTCCTGAGGCTAGGTAAGTTGGCACAGTAAGTGTTCCTGAATGTTCTGGCGACATCAGGATGGTTGACAAAGTTGTCACTATGCACAGAAGTGCATATGCTCTGAATTCATACTAAAAGTGCCCCTGCTGAACTCTGTTTTAATAGATGTGGAAGATCCCAGGCTGGAGTGATACCTCAGGGGTAAAGTGTGCTTCCTGCTCTAGCATGAGGGCATGAGGGAGGCTTGAGACTGCCAAAGTGTGAATTTCCAGATTCTACATAAGCAGCTGGCCAAAGTCACCAGGGCCTGTAACCTCAGTCTCCCAGGGGTAACAGAGACCCTGGAATTGAAAGAGCTGATGAAAAAACACCAAGCTAAGGAATCAGAAACTATAGCTTAAAACAAGACCCCGAGGAAAAGTGATGGAATGGGACATGGGACATTCTGCTCTGACCACTCAAGGTGAGTGCATCTGCCTCAGACCTGCACATGAGGTCTCATGTGGGTGCATGCTCCCACCTGTGTGTGTCCATGCATGTGCGCACACACACACACACACACACACACACACACACACACACACAGAGAGAGAGAGAGAGAGAGAGAGAGAGAGAGGCAAAAATAAATAAAAGGAAGGAAGGAAGGGAGGGAGCTAAAGAAATAAGAAATAAATCTATAAGACACCTTCTATAGTCGTTCCAACAATAGCTATCACCCAGGGCAACCTTGATAGACAGTAAGAACAGAGGACTTACTACTTGTAACTCATTGAAGTTAATGTCTGCTTTTATATATCTTATAAAAGTGGTTGACCGTATGAATATATGCCAGGAATCCTCAGCTCTTTGTGACAAGCTCACCAAGTAATTATAAAGAGCCAGCATGTCATTGACTTGGTAGGGAAATTTGAGAAAGACACATTATCTTGAAATAACTTTGGCTAATGTTAGCTAATCACCTAATTTAGAAGTATAAAAATTTAACACAATTTAGTAATTTAATTAATCCTGAGATTCTCACCTCATAATTATAAGCATTGAGTATCACAATAAAACAGTAATTTAAAGAAATCTTGAAAGCCTTCTTCTATAATTATGAGACTGGGTGTTTGTGAATTAGAATGACATTTCTAGTGCGGAATTTAACAGTCCCTCAAGAAAGCTGCATAACTGCTGTCTGGTTTTTCTGTGAACATTTAATGCAATTATTTCATGAAGTATGAGAACATAAAAGGTATTGCATTAATATATTAATTTATATGCCTTAAATATATACAAAATTAAATTGATAAAGTAAATGTTAGATCTGTATCTGATGATTTCACCATATCCTTGGAGAGTAGGTGGCTATGAGATCTCAGTGGTATGAACAACAGACATGTACCTATGTACATGTATCATTATTGTGTGTGTAAGGTACCTTAGGCTGTGTTGGGTCAATCTGGGCTTTAGGCTTTGACTTCTATTCAAGTTTGCCTCATGTTAATGATGTTGAATTTTTCTGTTTTTATTCAATATAGTGCTTGAATTCATAGCAATAGCAATAAGGCAAGAGGAAGAAATGAAAGGACTACAAATAGAACAGGAAGAAGCCAACTTATTCTTGTTTCCAGATGATATCATCCTATATTTTAAAAATCCTAAAGACCTAAAGGCCACACTAGCAATTTCTCTTTGTGCGTATGTGTGTAGTATGTGTGGCATGGTGTGCGTGGAGAATGTATGTGTGTATATGCTGATATGGCAGCCTGAGTGGTTTCCTGCAGCAGCTGGAAGACAATGTTGGGTGATCCTCTTTATTTTTCATGGCCTGTTTTTCCTGGTAGAAGAGTCTCTTACTGATCCCAGAGACGGCTGTTTGCAAATCCCACCCGTTCTCCAGCCTCTTCTCCCTGCAAAACTAAAGGAGAAATTGGAAGTTGGAAAGACCTGTTTTCATGGATCAATAGAATTAATATTGTGAAAATAAAAATATTAGCAAAAATGATCCATAAATTTGATGCTATCTCCACCAAATTCTAACATTTTTCATAGAAATATAAAAAATGTATAGTTCTAAAATTTATATGAAAGCACAAAGGACCACAGATAGCTAAAGTAATCCTGAGCAAAAAGAACAATACTGGAGGTATCACAATATCTGATGTTAAGTTCTGTATAGAGCCACAAAACAAAATAGCATCGCACTGGTACAAAAATAGACATGTAGGGCTGGAGAGATTGCTCAGTGGTTAAGGTGTTTGCCTGCAAAACCAAATGACCCAGGTTTGATTCCCCAGTACCCATGTAAAGCCAAATGCACAAAGTGGCACATACATTTGGAGTTTGTTTCAGTGGCTAAAGGCCCTGGCATGCCCATACACACACACTCTCTCTCTTTCTCTCTGTGTGTCTGCATCTTTTTGCTTGCAGTTAATAAATAAAATATTTAAAAAATAGACATGTAAGCCAATGAAATAGAACAGGGGACCCAGAAATAAGCCCATGTAGCTACTGTTATCTGATTTTCAACACAGATATCAAGAACATGCTGGAGAAAAGACAGCTTTTTCCACAAATGGTAGTGGAAACCCTGGATATCCACATGGAGAAGACTGACATGAGAATCTTTTCTCTCCCATTGACATAAACTCAAAATTCACCAAAGAACTTAGTGAACTATTGTAAACTTTTAAACTACTAGAGAAAAACATTTTAACATATAGGTATAGGCAACAACTTTCTGAGTTGCTTAGGAAATATTTTTAAATGTTGAAAAATCAAATTAAAGTGCTTTGCACAGCAAAGGAAGCAATTATCAGAGGGAAGGGGAAGCCTACAGAATGGTAGAAAATCCTTGTCAACTATACATCTGACAGGCAGATTAATATCTAAAATATATAAACAACTGAAACAACCACTGAACCCCCAAATAATCCAATCAATAAATGGGCAAATAAGTTGAACTGATAGTTTTCAAGCATATAACGGCCAAAAAGTACATGAAGAAAAATGTTCAATCTTTATACATCAGGAAATGCAAATAAAACTTGCCTTGAGGTTCCATATTACCCCAGTGAGAAAGGCTAGCATCAAGAAAACAAGCAATAATAAATGCTGATGAGGATGTGGGGGTGGGAAGGGACCTTTATACAACTACCAGTAAGAATATAAGTTAGTGCAGCCACTATGAAAATCAATATAGAGCCGGGCGTGGTGGCGCAGGCCTTTAATCCCAGCACTTGGGAGGCAGAGGTAGGAGGATTGCCGTGAGTTCGAGGCCACCCTGAGACTTCACAGTGAATTCCAGGTCAGCCTGGGCTAGAGCGAGACCCTACCTCCAAAAAAAAAAAAAAAAAAAAAAGAAAAGAAAGAAAAAGAAAAAGGAAAAGAAAATCAATATGGAGGTTCCTGACAAAACTAAAAATAGGGGTGGGAAAGATGGCTTAGTGGTTAAGGCAATTGCCTGTAAAGCCTAAGGACCCATGTTTAACTTCCAGATCCTACATAAGTCAGACACACAAGATGATTCATGTGTAAGGGTGCACATGTGCACAAGGTGGTGCATGTGTCTGGAGTTCGATTGCAGTGGCTGGAGGTCCTGGTGTGCCATCCTTTTCTTTCTCTCTCTCATAAAAAAAAACTAAAAAAAAGCTAAAAATGGAACTACCATATGATTCTACTCTTCTAATCCTGGGAATATAGACAAAGGAATCAGTGTCATCTTATTATAGTGATACCTGCACACCCTGCACCATTCCCAAGAACCCACAAGCCATGCAGTTGGTCCAGGTATCAATCAACAGGAAGAGGATATGGGAGTTAATTTGATCAAGGTGCATTATGTTCATGTATGAAGAAGAGAATGAAGCATTATTTTGTAGAGTTAAGATATGTTAATGAAAGCATAAAACGTGGTTTCATGGATTGGTAGACTTAAGAGTGTAAAGATGAAAATTCTTCCCTAACTGATCTAAACACCCAACATAATTCTAAGCAAAATCTCAATGAGCTATATTTTAGAAATCAAGAAGCTGATAAAACAACAATAATGACAAAAAAAACCCCACAAAAACAAAACCAAAAAAACAAGCGCCCTGGCCCACGCCTTTAACCCCAGCGTTTGGGAGGCAGAGGATTGCTGTGAGTTCCAGGCCACCCTGAGACTGCATAGTGAATTCCATGTTAGCCTGGGCTAGAGTGAGACCCCACCTTGTAAAACAAAATAAAAACAAAACCAAAAACAAACAAGCAAAAACACCAGGTGACCAGGGCCCGTTCTTCCCTGGTGACAGCAGGGACATAAGTAATCTAGTCCAACTAACAGGGCACATCTTAAACCTCTGTTCACATCAAATCCATAACATGCTATTGGCCAAGCAAGATACGCTTGTGAACCATCAAGGGCAGAGATGCAATTTCCACTTATCTCTAGATGACGATTCTCATTGCACAGCTGGGCAGCAGTGATCAGGGACAAACGTCCTTCCCAGTGAAGTGTTCAGCTATTGAACAATAACCCAACTATTGCTGTGTTACTTTCTTACATCCATTGTAGCAAATTAGCACCAACTTGATGGCTTCTGGCCATGGAAATCTATTCTCCCATAGTTTTGGAGGCCAGAAATTTGAAATGCACATCACTGGATGGAAATGCAAATGCTATGAGAGCAGGGCTTTTCCCAGACTCTTCCAGTGAGGAGAGATTCTTCCAGTGAGAGGAGTCCATTCCTTCTCTTGCATCTTGCGGTGTCTGCAGACTGCCTGCATTCCATGGATTTGGGCCACCCAGTATTATGACAATAAATGTCTTTCCTTCCCGTCCTTACTAAAGCAGGCCACAGCCAGCTTCTATTTCGTGAAATAAAAATAACTTGAAAGCACTGATGTTCATGTCTAGGAGCTCTTATGTCTTAAGAAATGTTCATATAATATTCTGGCTCCTAACTCAATGTGTATATGTGCATGCATTCTAGCTGCACAAAATTAGAGCACACATTTTGTTTGACAAAAAAATTAAAAATCAATATTTGAGGCAATAAGTACTAAGAAGTAATGTGTACTGATGGCACTTTACATCTGCGAATGGAAGCTGAGCTAGTTAGATCTATATAAAGAGGGAATAGACAAATTGATCCAGATACTGATGTATAGTGAGATGGATCATCGTTAATATATACACGAGCTGGTTATTAATGCTTAAATTACTAAAATATTGACTGAAGTAACTTTATCTCCTCATGTTAGGAGAGAAAACTGCTGAATCCCACCATATCTATCAGCTTACATAGACCTAACTGTATATAATATGCGACCATAAATAAAAATCAGCCATTACATTTAGGGGAGAGAGATCATTTTGATAGCCTATGTCCCATCACATTAAAAGGAGTGAAACCTAATATCAGGAGCCCAAAACACTTTTGTTTAGCAACTTGCTGTCTTTGTACTTTCCATAAATTAGATACATAACAGCAGGTTCAATTAACTCTACAGAGTAAAAATAGCAAGTTTTCAAGTGACTTCAGAACATTTCTGTGTAACTCTACAAGATGCTTTCATGCCATTCAGTGAATGTAATAAATATGCTGGTAAAAATAGCATTTGCATTGAATTTGGGGTGGAAAATAGAATCAGTGGGGATATTAATAAATACTAAACTTCCCAGTGAATCTCCAAGTCCATTAAGAGTATTAATGCTGCATTTGAAGCTCATAACGCCAGGCAATTCCCTGTCTAACTTAGCTTTGGCTAATGTTTATTTTGAGAAGTGCTCAGTCATCTGTTTTATAAGCTGATTCTCTTTACACCTGAAACTTTTCATAAGAAAGCTGCTGGACTAAAATTAGATGATTTTTAAGAAGGCTTGAATTCATGTTCATTGTGCTTGGGGACTGTTTCAACTGGGTGGAATGGAGGAGGGCATCAGTGCTAGTCCTTGGTTTATAGACTGTATGCCAAAGCCTAGATTGAGGAAGTTCATGTGCGAGATCACACAGAGGACTGGCAGAGTCAAGGTCATGCCCAATGCTAACTCAAAATTCTTTTTATCACATCCATGCTATCTCTCATTTTACATGCAAGGAGTCTGAACCCTAGAGAGATTGTATTACTAAGGAGGTCAAATGACTGCTTATCAGTTAATGATGACCAGTAAGCCTTGTGATGCTGTGTGCTGGTTTGCATCCAAGTCTATAAGGATCTGTCCTAATGCTAGAGTTTATCTGACCAGTGATGGTTACTGCCAACCATCAGTAAATGGCCTGTGATATGAAGATGGCTTCCTCTACAGCTTACCAAGTCTATTGTATTTTATTTTAATGAGAAAGACACTCATTTCATTCATAACTACACATTAGGCTGAAAATGGAAATACCATTGGGGAAAGCATTGGTTTAAATGTGTGCCAAAGTACTCTAGATTTTCACAGTTTTCACAAGCTAGTGGGTATTCTAGTAACATTAAGACTTTTCTCTTTCTGGCCCTAGACGTCCTCTAACCTAGATAAAAGTTTACTGGAGCTCTTAGGCTCTCTGGGGTCGTGTGGCCACATAATGGTATAACTGACAAATCAAAACTGGAAACAGAGGTGCTAGATCAAACTTTGCTAGTTCGTAACATTTTTCCTTTGGAACGTCTTGCATATGCCCAGAGGAATTTTGGTAACTTTGCAATTGGCTTTACATAATCCTGTTGCTTATTAGCATCTATAACTATTTTTTTCTTCATCAGTATTGTCATTTCTTTCCTTCAATGAATTTATTTAGATAAAATTTACTGTGTTTCCACTTAATTATGTTCTTTGGACTGGGGCAACCATAGGAATATCTAAATATGGGTGTTGGACAAATGGAGATTATATTCTAGAAGGAAAACAGGCAATAAAGAAGCAAGCAATGCCCTTGGTGTTATAATAAAGAATACTGGTGGGTGTGACAGCAAGAATGATTAATGTAAAGTGGTCATAGAAGGCTCCTGAGATCTAACCAATGGGGAAGCATCAGATGTGTGATAACCCAGGGAAAGTGGGATTTGAGGTTGAGGCAAAACTAGTTGAGGTCTAAGAGCTGACACAGACCAATATGGCTGAGGAGCATTGAGCAAAGTAGAAAGAGCCTTGAGTTACATTTCTCAGAGAGCCCTAGGACATTTTTGCTATGGGTTGAGTAAGTGTGAAAATTGGTTCCAAGAAATGGGGAGGGAAGAGCTTGCTGTGATAACCCAGACCACATGGTTCTTAGTAAACCTTTGGAGCTGGTTTATAAGAAAAATGTGGAAAAGCTGGGAACATCCAATGTGTAAAGCCCTAGAATTCTATAAGCCGAGCCATCCTGGTGGGAGTTGGGAAGACCAGAATACTGAGGACAGTGAAGGGCCCAGAGCATGAGGCTTTAGAGAAGAACAAGGATTTTATTGAGAACTAGGCTAGAGGTCATTTATGCAACATTCTGGCAAAGAATCTGGGAGCATTCTATCCCTTCCCTAAGATCCGAAGCGAGGCAAAATCTAAAGTAATGGACTCATTTGTTTAGCAGAGGAAATTCTAAGATAGGATAGCATTCAGGTCATTCCATAGTCACTGTTCACTGCTTCTATCCAGATCTGGAGAGGGAGAGAAAAAAAACCCAGAAAGACATGAAAATGTACAATTTGATGAGAAAAGGATCCTGGGTGAGATTAAAGTTGCAGACAAGGCAGTTGCAGAGAAAGTAGCTATACTTATTAACAAGCTTAGTGTCAGTAAAGAGAAACTCACGCTCTGCACTGGAATAATAAGAAAGGTACTCTAAGGGTAAAACTCCATGCATTACAGGCTCTATCTTGTGAAAATTCAAACTTATCTGAAAGGAGAAAGACTAAACTGAAAATGCCACTGAAAGCCCTCCCCCCACCCCCGATCAAAACCACAGAGGCAACCATGGCTTTGATCAAAATGGTCCAGTGTATATCTTGGGTGGGTAGTGGAACTTGGCAACATCACCCATGTGGTACTGGATTTGCGGGTGTGAAAGATGCAAGGTTGAGGAGGTCATAAGTCTTGTACTGAAATTTCAGAGAGCTACTGAGGCCTGGAAATGTGTTCAAGTCTCTGAAGGAAGGCTCTGAGAAGCTACTCATGATGCTTTGAAGAGGAAACCCAAGTTGCAATGGAGACCCCAGAATGTTCTAGATGTTATACTGTGGGATACCCACTGAGGAAAGTGGAGTGGAGCTATCCCAAGAGAGAGAATCCGTGTGTGGTGCAGTAGCAGAACTTGAGGAGTGGGGCTTCCTAAGCCATTTGGAGCCTGATGTTCCTATCATGAGCCTCAGATGCCTAACGTGGAGCTGCAGATTTTGGTGTTGGCCCCGCTGAGCTTTGGTCTTGCTTAATTGTGATATTTCGTTGCTATGCTCCTATTTTACTCTGTGCCATTGGATGTTGAAAATATTTAGCTTCTTTATTCATTTTATAGGTGTGTACTGTTAAGAGACTGCCTGAGTCTCAGAAGAGACTGTACTTACAGTTTTGAGTACTGTTGAAACTGTTGAGACTAAGAGATTTTGTGGGTAGAGGGAGGAGGTGAGGTTGGAGTGATTGCTCAGTAGTTAAAGGCACTTGCTTGCAAGCCTGCCAGCCCAGGGTTTGATTCCTTAGTACTCACATAAAACTAGATGCACAAACTAGTGAACACATCTGGAGTTTGTTTGCAGGGGCAAGAGGCCCTGGCATGCCCATACTCTTTTCCTCTCTCCCCCACTCTCTGCTCACAAATAAATAATAATAAATAAATAATTTAAAAAGAAGACTGAGGGACTTTTCAATGCATTTTGATTTCTGAAATGGCCGTAAGACTATGGGCACAAGGGGTGAGGGTTATAGATGAAATGTTATGTGTTTTTGTGTCCAGTTGACAAAAAGTGGCCTTGTGATAGCTAATGTTATCAACTATGACAGGATCTAGAATCATGTAGGAGACAAACCTCGGGGAATATCTGTGAGGGAGCTAAATGTTGGTGGCACTATCCCATGGTTGAGGTCCTGGACTGAGTCAAAAGGATAAAGTAAGCTGAACACTAGGATTCATCTCTTTGTTTCCTAACTACTGAAGCAGTGTGACTAACTCCCTCATGCCACCAGCCCTTCCCTGTCGTAATAGACTGTGCCCAGTGTGGATAAGATTTCAGTAGAGATTGTCTCCTACGTGTCGAAGTGGTGACAGGAAGGCTAATAGAACAGGCCTCCCTGACGGCAGTGACAATGGTACGATCCTGGAAGAAGAGTGGCCTGGTGGCTCAATCAAGATGAGCGAAATGACTATACTGAACAGTTGAAGCCAGAGCAACAAGAGAGGGATAGTCCAAGGAAGACGAGTGATGGGAACTGCAGATAAATGTGTTGGAAGGGGAAAATGGCGAGTTGTGGTCAGAGCCTTGAATTTAACTGTGGCAGCAGGATTTTTTTTTTTTACAAGTTTATCTTGTAAATTTGTTCTGGAAACAAGATCAACCCCAGTTCTGGAAAAGTTATCCCCCAAATTGGACAGACCTCTTACTAGAATTAGGATCTAAGTACTTAAGGAGTAGTTGTCATGGGTACTGTTTTTTTTTTTTTTTTTTTCCCCATCTAGATTCTTGTTCATAGCTGATGCATCCATCCTCAGCTTCTACAATAGTGGCTGCTAATGGCTCATAGCTTTGTCTGTCATGTGGAATTGCTTTCAGCCACAGAGAACTGCAGCCTTTTCTAGGGGACAACCTATGACCAATTAGCGACTGTGGGAATACATAGGGCCTGGCTTCTTATGTCAGCTTGACACAACTATTTTTGGCCACCTTGATCTCAGAGCTCTCATGCCCCTGAAGTCTCTGTTGTAGCCACACTGTGGGGCAGTTTCCCCATCGATCCAACCCTACTCTCCTCAGCTCCCGATATCCCGACAGCACTGCAATATACCTTCAGTGAGCAACTGTCCATCTCAGAATCTGTTTTCAAATGTCCCAACTTGAGACGCTGTGGAAGAGGAAACAGAAACCAATTCTTTGGTGCTTGTTCATGAAGCCAAGGCCTAGAAGCTTGATTGAATGGAATGTCCCTGTCCTCCTGAGAACAGGGTAGAAAAAAAGTTTCAACCATGTTACTCTGAACTGTTTGCATCTGGAGCACAGGACCTCTGTTGGGGGTTTAAATTTGTGAGTAATCATTATTATATGCCTAAGGGAAAACTCCTTGGTTTTGGGAACCGGGTAGGTAGAGGTGGGGGTGCTGTGAGAACTTGGACTGTGTCTTCTTGTCAAGGGGGTTCGTAACATGAGATAATATGAAGAAATCAGACTGTGAGAGGGAGGCAGAAGGAGTAACCTAATTCCATGGAGGATAATTTGGGCCCCCTCCAGTTTTCATCTATAACAAGAATTTTTTATGCTATTACATTCAGATAGCTAAACACTTGTTGGAAAATGTGTCTCAGAGAGGAGTGCTTCCTACATCTCGGGAATCACACATTCATTTTGCTTTGAGCTGTAAAATGTGGCTGTGCCATGCTCTCCCAGTTCTGATAGCTGGGTAAATTTGACCCTCTCATTCACCATAATTTCCCCATTGTGGTCAGCTTGGATAAACAGTGGCTACTGGGTGTGGTCAATGTGGGGTATTTTAAGGCTCCCTCACGAGTAAGCACCCTCATTCTTGGTAGGGAAAGGGAAAGGAGGTTCGATTATGTGCAAGGACCCTGATGTTTGTTCCACTTCTTGGTGGGCCATGGGTGGCCAGGTGCCATGGCCAGAGGCCGGAACTGCAGCTGGCTATTCTAATGTTCATTCCAATGCTCTTGGGTGGTACTTTGCCCCCAAGGCCACAGAACCAGTCCAGCTTGTGCCAAAATGGCTTCCCTGCTCAGGTCTGTAGATGGCTTGCCAAGCAGAAAAATGTGTTCTCCAGCAGGCGCTGCCAGCTGCAGCTTGTGGGTAGGGGGTGGGGTAGAGGGAGGCCTGCTGCATAGGCAGGGGGTTGTCATTTTTAGACCATGACTAATAAGAAATCTGGATTTTTTTTCAGTTGTAAAAACTCTTCCCACTCTTCCCTTTCCCTCTCCAAAAAGGTAATTGCAGAAGTCTAGAGCTCTGGAGTTATTTTATGTACTCTTTTGATGACCTAAAGTGAATTAGAAGCTGGAACACATTGTACATGGGAAACGCTATATATGTATTGTGCATTACATCTTAAGTTAAATGTTACATGAAAACAATTGGCTTAAGGGGGTTTGTGCACACAAAAGAAGTTGGCAGTCATCTTAAGCCCAATATTTGGCCCAAATTAACAATTTTCAAATATTCATGTTTCTATTTGAATACAGAGATTTCTTATTTCAAACCAGTTGCTGCTCATCAGTAGCGTAACTTCACATTTGTTACAGCCTGTGGGAAAAGGGAGGCGGGGAAGGCTGGAGCGAAGTGGAAACTTTGGATGTGGAGTCAGAAGACGTTGGTTTTCCGTCCCTTCACTTGCTAGCGTGATCTTGGGGAATTTATTTCTCTTCACTTCAGCTATCTATTGATACAATGAGAGAGGTGATTTTGATCACATAGGAATATGGAGAGAACCAAGAGAAACAATAAATGTGAAAAAGTGTCTTGAAAAATCAGTGTATGAAACAGGACAGAATGGAAGAGGATTTGGATAACATCCTAGTAAATTCAAGTCCCAGACCTACTTTCAAAAAGAAAAAAAATAAAATAAAAAAGCCCTGGAATGGATCAGATATGAATCACAAACAGGAAAGCATCCAGTTCTAGGAAACATGTCTGTCATTGATCCCAATTCTCTACTCCATTGAGGATTTTCCCATAAATCCTGTATTTAAAGCTATTGCACTTTTTTTATTTTGGAGAGAGAGAGAGACAGAAGGGGTGGGAGAGAATTGGTGGACCAGGGCCTCAACCACTACAGTCAAACTCCAGACACTTTCACCACCTAGTGATCATGTACAACCTTGCACTTGCTTCACTGTGCATCTGGCTTATGTGGAGTCTGGAGAGTTGAACATGGGTCCTTAGGCTTTACAGGCAAGTGTCTTAACCACTAAGCAATCTCTCCAGCCCCGCATTCTTTTGTTTGAAATTATTTATTTGACATACACACACACACACACACACACACAAACACACATAGGGACTGTGCAAATAGAGAAAGAGAATGGGTACACCAGGGCCTTCAGCCACTGCAGCAAACACGCTCCAGACCATGCATCTGGCTTCCCTGGGTCCTGGTGACTGGGTCTTTAGGCTTCACAGTTGAATACCTTAGCTTCTAATCTATCTCTCCAGCCCAAGATATTGCATTCTTTTTTCTGTAATCTGTTATCTTTCTGTATCTATCATCTATCAATCATCTGTCTATCTTGAGTGTGTATGTATGTATCATGCACGTGCATGCATATGTGTGTGTGTGCAGATATACCTGCACCCACTGTACCTGAGGAGGCTACAGGTGATGATCAGGTGTCCTCCTTTATTGTTCTTCCACTTTCCATGAGCTGAGACTCTCACTGAACCTGATGCTGCCATTAAAAAAAATTTTTTTTGTTCATTATTTATTTATGTATTTATTGGTTCATTTTAATTTATTTATTTGAGAGTGACAGAGACAGATAGAGAGAGAGAGAGGAAGAGAGAATGGGCACACCAGGGCCTCCAGCGAACTCCAGACACGTGCGCCTCCTTGTGCATCTGACTAAAGTGGGTCCTGGAGAATCGAGCCTCGAACCGGGGTCCTTAGGTTTCACAGGCAAGCACTTAACCGCTAAGCCATCTCTCTAGCCTGATTATTTATTTATTTATTTGAGAGCGACAGACAAAGAGAGAGTGAGATAGAGAGAGAGAGAGAGAGAGAGAGAGAGAGAGAGAGAGAGGGTGTGCCAGGGCCTCCAGCCACTGTATACGAACTCCAGATGCGTGCGTCCTCTGTGCATCTGGATGCTGCCATTTTTTAGTTCAGACTGGCTGACTAGCAAGCCCCTGTGACTCTCCTGTCTGCTCCCAACAGGACTGGAGTTACAGGTGCATATGAGCATGCCAAGCATTTTTACATGGCTGTTCGGGATCAAACTTGTGGAGTCTCAGGCCCTCACGCTTATGTGACAAGTGCCCTTACCCACTGAGCCATTTCCACAGCCCTGAATCTATAATTTTTATGTAGTGATTGACCAACATCTTCCCAGCCTTGGACAGGAAATACTTCTGTTGCATGTCAATTTCTTTGGAAAGTGGCCTTGAACTCACTGCAATCCTCTTACCTCTGCCTCCCAAGTGCTGGGATTAAAGGCGTGTTGCCACCACACCCGGCTCTTATCTTAAATTTTTTATTTTAAATTTTACTTAATATTTTATTTTAAAAATAATCTTCCACAACTGGCCAGTTTCATAAAATAAATTGCAATGGTAAAGGTTGGATGCAAACTAAACACTTTACTTTTATATTGTGCCGGTGCTGATGGCCACGCATCTGTGTGTTAGAATAAGAAAAGGGTCATGTAACCAAATTAAATCTGCATTCTGTAACTTTTACTAAACTTTCCATTTGTTATAGGAAGCTTGTATAATGGGGGGCTGGGAGTTCAGGCATAGTCCTTGAACTCCAAACCCTGAGTTTGTGTCTGCTTTTAACCAAAGAATTGCATGAAACAAGACTGAGAAGGACAAGTTATGAAATACCACATTTTTATTGAGCAATATACGAGGGAGAGGGCGGGCCCACGAACTGAGAAAGGGAAAATGGTGCACCCACGTGGCCCACGAGCCCGTGTGGGGGAACAAACACGAGCCTTGGGGCATGAAAAGGGATTTAGAGAGGAAAGAGAGGAAAGTGCAGAGAGTTCCTGCCCTGTGGAAGGCGGGAGGTGGCAGACAGCCTATGGGGGAGGAGGGGAGGCTTACCTGAAGAGGAACCTGGAAGTTTGGGAGAGATAAGCAGCCCTAAAGAAACCTGCCCACCTGCTAAGTGGCTACTAGAACCTCATTGTGGTGGCTCCACCTTCAGGACCAGGTGAGCCAGAGTGAGGGCTGGTTGGTCTGGGCTAGGGGCTGGCTCAGGAAGAGGCCAGTCATGAAGCCACGTTTTGGGGCTGAGCTTAACCAACCACAATGTCAGGATCAGACTTAAATTCTAGGAAAGGGGAACTCCCTCCTAGGAGGGGCTCAGGTTGTTTATGGAAAAACATATCTAGATAACTCCTTATTTAAGAGATAAGGAGTAGAGAGACACTTCTCTGATCTCTAATAAAGTGGAGAATGGAAGGGCAGAATTAAGGACATTTCTGCTTTTTGTATTCAGGGCCCAGTCACCTGAAACTACCTCATAAATCTACCTGACTCACTCTCACTTGTATGTATCAGGATGTCTTGGGCTGTAAGTAGAAGAACAGACCTCTTTCAATGTGGACTAACCGTAAGAAAATGTATTATCTTAGCTAAAAAGAGTCTTGAGGTTGGGCAGGCTCTAGGATCAGTTTACCAAGGCCCAGGCTACACATCTCTCTTTTTTGCCTCTGACCCCTGCATGCTGATTTCATCACTGTGCTGTTAGTGAGAGAGCTGTAGCATTTATAGGTGTCAAAACAGGACATTGATGTTCTTCTGAGGAAGAAGATAGCTTTTTTTTTTTCTTTCCAGAATCTTCTCCTTACAACTGAGAAAACTTTTCTTTGAAGCCCCATGTAGATTTCTCTTCATAGCTCATTGGCTAGCATTGGGTCACAGGCTCATTCACAGATCAATACTTGACAAAGAACAGAATCACTATATGTGAGTTAGAATGAGTCAGCGCCTGTGTCCAGAGCTGTGAGTGGAGATGCCTTTCTCTGCATTATGTGAACACCTGAAAAACAGAGTTCTGATGTGATGGAAAAAATAATGGAGAAATGTATTGGGTAGACAACCCAATGCTGAACTCTTTCTGAATGGACTTTTTACTGTGTAACTAAAAGAAGCTGATGATGGATATCCCATTACTGAGAGAAGTACTTATCATGTACAAAATGCTTTATATAAGAACCCCAGATGGAAAGAAACCAAAATTGGCAAGGATGAATTAGGGGCAGAAGCAAGATGGGGTGGGCACGCGTCTTCTCATTCTTTTGCACTGTGAGACAGCAGGAAACATCTTTCAGACGGAAAGATCCCCACAGAACTTGGTGGAGACTTCTGATTCATCTTTCTTGTCTCCTTTCACATAAAATATACAAAAGAAAAGGAGAGCTCCGAGGGAACACTGCTGAAAGTTGTGAGGAGTTATTTCAAAATTAAGCTGTAAAAGAGGAAATGATGATTTCCTAGACCGAGACAAGCACAGCTGGCAGTTGGAAAAAGCAATATGGGTTTGTGATTGGAAGTTGGCTTAAAATCCAGATCAATCCCAAGGAGGCTTTGACTCAAAAGTAATTATAATTCTGGATGATTTGGAAGGAATTCTAAACAAATCTCAAGAACAAAGCTACGTTGAAAAACCAAGCTGCAAATGACGATAGATACTACTTACTCTTTTTTTTTTTTTTAATACACACTTCAATGTACGTGGTGTAAAAGCTTGCTCCACACAGGTCGCTGACTCTGGTGGTTACTCCATTGCTCAGGTGGAGAATGTGTATTTTGCTCCTGAATGGTTTGGAGGAAGAGTCTCAGTTGCATTAGCATCCAAGGGGGGGGGGGGATCACCCACCTGTCTCCTGCTGCTGCTAAAATTCTGCAAATGGGAAATGAGGCCTGTGCATCATAGCACGGGGTGGTACTGCAGGCCTTCTCAGTTGCTGTGTGTGGGTGATCTGCCAGGTTGTCTCTGTCTGTTTTCCATGCTTGCCTTTCTACCAGCCCTCCTCACCCCTTCCCTTGATGTCTGCTTATGAGGAGACCTGCCTCACTGAAGGTGCAACATCTTCCAGACGCTCAGTGCCAGCTGCCCATTCATGATGTTCTTGGAAATCCCATTCTGGGCAAGTTTGTTCCTGACTCTGGGGCAGATATCGCACAGTCTGTGGTTGGTGAACTGATGTTGTCACAGTGTCACCTGGCTCTGCTGGTGGAACTTCTCACTCAAGAACGCAGGTGGGACAGTCAGACCCAGCTGTGGCCTGGCTGAGCAAGTGACTGTTTTTAGGGCAGGTTCCCACCATCCCTGAAGGCATAGGTGACCCAGTTCTATCAAGTGGACTCTCATATTTTAATCCAGCAGAGGTAACTACAGGCGAATGCTAGTAGTCTCTTAATAGGGTCCCATTGCAATTTTCAGCTGTGTGTACTAAGACAGAGTTCCAGTCCTCCTCACCAGGCCCTGACTGAAACAAAGTCCCCTGACATGTCCCAGGCTATGAATGGGGACTGCAATGGAGGGGGTGGGAACTCAGGGTGCCAGTCTGGGGTCCATGGTCAAGCTGGGGACAGAAGGATGAAGGTGCCACAGTAAGGAAGAGTTTAGTGAGTTTTGATAGAATGGTTCTAAGAGGAGATTTGGATAAAATTAGGTCTTGCTTCTCACAGCAGCAGGGTCATGCCATGTCCAGACCCCTATATACTTTTACGCATAGGTTTTTCTTTTCTGCCTGCTTCTTCATGATGATATAGAGATTTGTGGGTTGGTTCATATTTCTCTATTTTTTAACTTTTAATTTTATTTATTTGCAAGGGGGGCTTCTAGCTGCTCCAAAACTCCAGATGAATGTGCCGCTTTGTGCATCCGGCTTTACATGGGTACTGGGAAATCGAACCCAAGTCATTAGGGTTTGCAGGCAAGCCCCTTAACCCCTGAGCTATCTCGCTAGCCCCTCATATCTCTCTTAGTGCGATTTCTATTGGGATGATTGCAGAGATGGCTCTGGACTCTGGAAAGGTGGGCAAAAAGATTAGCGTGATGTGTGATTTCCTTGGGAGGTTGTTCACGCAAGTCAGCTCTGGCATGTGCTTTAACCGTTGTTACTCTCCTGGGAGAGGATGATTTTACTGGCTCCTATTAGTTTGCTTTTTCTTTCAACAACAACAACAACAACAACAACAGCTACTACAACAAATAATAGCATTATTTATTGATTTTCTTCTACTTTATAAGAAGTGCTCTTTTTATTTCTTTGTATCCACATTTTTTTCTTTTTTTTTTGTTTTTTGAGGTAGGGTCTTGCTCTAGCTCAGGCTGACCTGGAATTCACTATGTAGTCTCAGGGTGGCCTCAAACTCACAGTGATCCTCCTAACTCTGCCTCCCGAGTGCTGGGATTAAAGGCGTGCGCCACCACGCCCGGCTTGTATCCACATATTTTTTAATCCTTACGAAGTACAATTGAAGTATGACTCCCAACAGGAAGTCAAGGCTCACAGAGCTGACTGAGGCGACAGCAAGTGGTGGAGCAGGAACTGAGCCTGGAGCTGTGATTGTATCAGCCGCAGGCCCCTCAATGCACCACCATGTTACCCATGATTCTTGGCGCCCTTTCAACATGGTGACTTAAAGGGGAGTTGAGGATGGCTATGCAAATTAGTCTTTCATAACTGAAGTATTCCTACATACCTCCACAAATAGCTCATAATTTGATTTCTTTTTTACGAAAGACTCTAATGAGTGTACCTTCTTAAGACATCAGCATTTCTGTACAAGAAATGCTATTTCTCTCCAAGTCTGGTGGCTAAGGGGAAGTCAAATCAACATAGCCTAAATTCTGCTTTAAGTAGGGATTAGAGCATACCCTACACAGAACAAAAGGAAGTGAATTTGAGTTAAGATTGATGGGAACCATATGGCCCGGGAAAGGAAAGAAAAAAAAAGCGTAGCTTTTTGAGCAGGAAAAGGTTAAGCTAGATGTCATCCAAAGTTGTACAAACCCAATTTTTAGCCTTGACCACTACTCTAATATGCATTCCTCTCCTCCTCCTGCCCTGTCATTAATTAGGGCCTGGCTAAGAGACCCAGTGGGACAGGGAGAGTTTAGGGGAGACTATCCATGGAATAGAACAGATGGAAGTTGAGTGGAGCCCTCATTGAGGTTTAAGTGAAAATTTGGCTCAGGATTTCCTTACTGTATTTGTGTTTTGTTTCAGAGTTGGTGATACCAGAGTTAAAAATATGTATGTGTGTGGTGTTAATGCGTTTAGCAGCATGATTGATTTAGCAGATCTCAGTGAGAGGGGCTGGAGGACTATTCTCTCAATGACAGGGTATCAAGCTCTAGGGGTACGTTTCTCCGCGAGTCACCAGTGTGTAAGACAACAACTTCCGTGGGCTGGTTCCTGCCCCCTCCGGTTTGCTGATGAGCTGTGCCGTGATGCCTGGCAGTGGCGCCATTGTGAGAGGGGCTGGCTAGGGACCCAGCAGCCTCATTACCTGTAGGACTCCGACTTGAAGCGTTGGAAATATAAATAAAAGATCGTCATGGTTTTTTTTTTTTCTTGGTTTGGGAAGAAAAAGGCTTTTCAACAGGAATGTTATTCAATTCAGCTCCCACTTTTTTTTTTTTTTTTTTTTTTTTTTTTTGCCAGCAGCTCACTGAGGCGACGAGGACTTGAGACATGGTGGGATTGAAATGGGGCAGCCAGATTAGTCAGCGACTAGAGTCATCTGGGCTCAATATGTAGTGCCCCCCCCCCAACCAGGTCTCCATGGCAGGAATGCTTGAGCCCCCCCACAAACACATTGAGACCCCCCATACATATCCCAAGAAATGACTTTGTTACCAGAGTTGTTAAGGTCTGAGCCCAAGCCCTAACTTTAAGCTGGGTTTGGTAACATATTCCCAGCAGGCAAACACAACAAATAAGCTATAGGTGAAAAGCAGAAAAAGATTTATTCAATGTGACCATCTTGGGAAGAAGCACAAAGATGTCCTGTGACCAGCCTAGTACATCATCGGGTCCTGACGTGAGTTTTGGATTTGAGTAGAAGGCAAAACGTACGTAGCCAGGCAGCCCCAGTAGAGGTGGCGTGCCGTCCATCCTCCTGCCTCAACTCCAGTCTGGCCTACAAGGCCCTCTAGTCTTGCCTTGGGTCAAGTTCCTTCTCTGCCTGGCACCAGATGTCAGCTCTTTCCTTTTCCCAGCATGAGATTCTTGGGGAAATTCCAATTTCTTGGGGTCCATTATTTCTATTTTCTGAAACCCAATGGCAAGGGCACAGTGTCTCCAGAATATGTTCCTGCCAAGCACAGTTATGATGTGAAAAGCCAATTCTCAAGGCACAGAAAAGGACTTTTCTCTCCTTTCAGGCTAAAGGTGACACTCCTCTGACAACAGGGGATTCGCTGTTACAGCTTCCCATTCAGTTGTAAGACAATCGGCACGGCTGAGCCAAATCTGAAATCCGAAATACACTTCTTTAGGCAGAGGCTGGGAGCATCCATCCCCAAGCCTGTAGTGTGTGTGTGACCTTCACTTGGTCCTGTTCCACGCTGGCTTGGAATGTCCTGGACAGTGTGGAGGGAGCTGGTCTGTGACAGAGTGTTTAGTGTCGGCTTGGATGTTGTTGGGGAGTTGATAGTTTCCAGTGGCCGGAGCCAGCCTCGGCATTACCCGCTGGCAGGAGCCCCGAACCCATCATCCATGCTGTTGGCAGAGCTGTGCGCACTAGTAAATCCTGGTGTGTGAAAGCTGGAGAGGATGTCGCAGGTTATTTCAGAGAATGCTTTTCATTTTATTGTTGAGGAATGGAGCTGGGAAGAATGAGTGGCCTGTTTAAGACCACAGAGCCTTTGGTGCAGAAGCAGGGACTAACCTCTGATCTCCTGGCCTCAGTTTCTCCGTTCCCTCCGTCACAGACATTCTGGATTACTCATGGGGGCTTCTCCTGGAGTGCTTTCTGAGACGGGTATCTACAGCTCGCTGGTGTCACCGCAGGGACTTGGTGGAGCTGCCTTAGCCGGTCCTCAGGAAGCAGCCGCCTCAAAGGGCCCCTGTGGGAGCCACAGACAAGCTTGTTTCGCACCTTCCAGGAGGTAAAAGAGAATGAAGCCAATTACGTGTCCAGAATACAGGAGCCTTCTTTTCCACATTCGATTCTCTGGTCTCCCATGGTGTATGAGCTCCTTGTTAAATTAATGTTTGCCTGTCTGGAGTGCCAGAGGGATAGACATTATAGGCCAATTAGAGATAAAAATCAAACCAACCAGAGTTGTCCCTTTAAAAATTAAAAGTCCTTTTTATGTGCTGTGGAGGTGTCGGCATTATCATAAAGACTAATTAGGACATTTTACAACATCCTGGTAACGGGAGGAAACAATATTGTTGGTAACTTTAAAGATTATTAAGCATCTTTGGCACTTCAGGTCAGATATTTAAGACACATTCTGTGCTCACCTGCTGTTGCTGCAGGAAGTATTTTATTGTCTCATAAGAAGAAATGAGCATTTTGAAGGCATTACTGCCCAGCTGTAATGGATGGCCCTTCACTTTGCAAAGCCTTAAAACAGGGTCTCTGGGAAGAGGTGACTGGGACTCCACATGAGGCTTGTCGCCCGCTGTTCATCCCTCTGCATTCAGGCCACCTGGAGAAGAGCATCCCCTCCGAGGCGAGGCACACATTAGGAGGAGGGTCTTTGTGGCACTGGCAGCAGGATCAGGAAGCCAGGGAATGCCTATTCCTATAAAGAAAAGATGCTCTTTGAGATGGGCCGTCCCAGTGGAGGGAGAAGGATCCTGAGATCCAGGCCAGCCTGGCCTGTCCAAATTAAAAACAAATAAATAAACAAAACAAAGCTGCCCTTCATGTATAAGACAGATCTTTTCCCTATGTTCTGGCAGAACTAGTTAGGTGAAAGTAGAGAGGGTTATGTTTACGATTCAGGAGATCTGGCAATTCCTCCCAGAGTCCCTCCTTCCTTCCACTCACAGGACACAGCACTGTTCTTTGGAACTTAGCCGATGACTTTCTGACTGGTGGCGGATGCTGGTTGGTTGCTGGGATGTCATTGTCATTTAAAGAATTGCATATTGTCTTGCAATCCAAATGACCTTTGACAAATGGGAACATTGCATCAAGGTTAGACAAAGAAGGGTACAGTTAGGCACCAGAAAGTGTCTGAAACTCTAGAGATAAACACACAGAGAATTCCAGAAAGCTCAGGAAGTGTTAAGCAGTTTCCAATCGAAGGCTATGCATTTAAAGTGTTATTTATCAGTGAGGCTGTGAGAAAGCCTTTCACATCCTTTGCAATTTTAATAGAGACTAAAACCCACACCATTAGACCCCACTTAGTTATCAGTGACAACCGGGGCTATTTTCTTTATCGTCTGATTGATATATCGAGTGTGCTTCCTGGTTAGCTTTGTGCTCCTGGGCTTTGGATTTGAAACTTTACCACTTCCTGTTTGCTGGCCTGCCACACTCCAATTTTCAAAGGATGATTTTCTTTCTAAAAAGCTAATTAAAAATGAAATGTGGGCTGGAGGGATGGCTTAGTAGCTAAGGCGTTTGCCTGCAAAGCCAAAGGACCCAGGTTCGATTCCCCAGGAACCCACGTTAGCCAGATGCACAAGAGGGCGCACACATCTGGAGTCTGTTTGCAGTGGCTGGAGGCCCTGGTGCATCCATTCTCTCTCTCTCTCTCTCCCTGTTTCTCTGTCAAATAAAGAAAGGAAGAAAGAAAGAAAGAAAATAAGAAAGAAAGAAAATAAGAAAGAAGAGAAAGAAAGAAAGAAAGAAAGAAAGAAAGAAAGAAAGAAAGAAAGGAAATGTAAGGCCAGGAGTGGTGATGCACACCTTTAATCCCAGCACTCGGGAGGCAGAGGTAGGAGGATTGCAGTGACTTCAAGGCCACCCTGGGACTACATAGTGAATTCCAGGTCAGCCTGGGCTAGAGTGAGACTCTACTTCGAAAAACAAAACAAAACAAAACAAAACAAAACAAAACAAAACAAAACAAAACAAAACAAAAAAAAAGAAGAAGAAGAAGAAAGAAAGAGAAAGAAGGGGAATGTGAATGCATTAACGCCTTCTTCTGAATGGAGCCTGAAGCAGCAGAGCCAGCCGGCACCGACCAGTGGCGCAGACACACGGTGTGCGTTTCTTTTCCCCTTTCCCCCTGTATGAACAGGTCTATGTAACCTTCATGCAACTGTAACTTTAGTATTTATAAAAGTTTATAGCCTACCCTTTTCACTTGCTAGAATGTTAATCCATGGACTTCATGGTGTTTGCAAGCGGAATGTCTACAAGTCTCATGATCTGTGATTGACAGCATTGTGGTTTCCATAACCGGCCCTTTCTTCCAGATTTGTGGGTTATGTCCCTCCATCTTTCTTTTCTTTTTCTTTCTTATTTTTGAAAGGTTGCCCTGTCAGCAGGAGAAGTTCAGCCTGAAGCTTTATCTGATGCTGTATTATTTTCCTGCCATCCCAGATTGCAAAGCATAAGCAGCATATGGAAAGCACGCTTCCTTGCTCGCTCGTCAGCGTCCGTCTTTGCACACACGCACACTCACTCTAGCCGGGCACATGGCAAGCGTGGGTTAGCTTGAACTTCTTGATGGCTCCTCAGCTCCGTTGTTTCCATCTTGTGTCAACTAGCTGCTCTTCCTTAACAGTGCAAATTCATTTCTCAATTTGCTACCTTATATCAGTTACTTTATCTCATTATCCAGAGGTTTACAATTTTTATGCAGTTAAATCCATGTAGCTTCACTCTGTGGCTTTTTTCTAAGCTTTTAAGCTGAGAAATTCCTCTTCACTCCAGAGGTTTGACAAACATTCAGTTCAGTCGCCTTTCAGTTTCTTCCTCTGGCTTAATTCTTATATGTTATTCTTCACTGTGTCTGGTATTTATTCCAGAGTGTTATGTGAGGTATGGATGTAGATTGTTTTTATTTCCAAATTCCAAAACTATTTTTTCCTTTTTGCTGACTGGATTCCTCTCCTGTTTTGATTTGTGATGACTTCTTTATTGTATATTAAATTTATGTGTGTTTTTTGCAGGCCTAAGGTAATTTTCAGTCCATTTTATTCATGTATTTATTTTTGCACGGTGGAAGATTTCTGACTAGAAAATTATCTGACTTTGGAGTCAGAGAAATGAGGTAAGTGTAGACAATTGATTGTGTTGAGTGGAAATTCCTCTGAAGACCAAGAAAGAAAAGAATCTAGAGAATTCTGTTTGAATGATGGTGCCCACAACTAGGGTTCCAACATAGTTTAAGTGTATCTCCCCCAAGACTCATGTGGGCAGGCATTTCTCCCAGTGTGGTAATAATGGGGCCCTTAGGAGGTGTAGCCTAGTGCAAGTCACTATGTCATGGGGGTACTGTCTTTGGAAGAGATTAAGGTAATCCTCTTGTTACCCTAGTTAGTTCTGCAAGAGGATTGCCATCGAAGAGCAAAATTGGCATATTCCTGTGTCTTTGACTTCCTGTCTTGCCATGGCATCTCCTCCTATTGCATGCACGCCTGCCATGACGCCGTGTGCTGTGGTGTGACGCCGTGTGCTGTGGTGTGACGCCGTGTGCTGTGGTTTGTCGCCGTCTGCTGTGGTGTGACGCCGTGTGCTGTGGTGTGACGCCGTGTGCTGTGGTGTGACGCCGTCTGCTGTGGTGTGACGCCGTGTGCTGTGGTGTGACGCAGTGTGCTGTGGTGTGACGCCGTGTGCTGTGGTGTGACGCAGTGTGCTGTGGTGTGACGCCGTGTGCTGTGGTGTGACGCCGTGTGCTGTGGTGTGACGCAGTGTGCTGTGGTGTGACGCCGTCTGCTGTGGTGTGACGCAGTGTGCTGTGGTGTGACGCAGTGTGCTGTGGTGTGACGCCGTGTGCTGTGGTGTGTCGCCGTGTGCTGTGGTGTGTCGCCGTGTGCTGTGGTGTGTCGCCGTGTGCTGTGGTGTGACGCCGTGTGCTGTGGTGTGACGCCGTGTGCTGTGGTGTGTCGCCGTGTGCTGTGGTGTGTCGCCGTGTGCTGTGGTGTGACGCCGTGTGCTGTGGTGTGACGCAGTGTGCTGTGTTGTGACGCCGTGTGCTGTGGCGTGACGCCGTGTGCTGTGGCGTGTCGCCGTGTGCTGTGGCGTGACGCCGTGTGCTGTGTTGTGACGCCGTGTGCTGTGGTGTGACGCCGTGTGCTGTGTTGTGACGCAGTGTGCTGTGGTGTGTCGCCGTGTGCTGTGGTGTGTCGCCGCGTGCTGTGGTGTGACGCCGCGTGCTGTGGTGTGTCGCCGCGTGCTGTGGTGTGACGCAGCGTGCTGTGGTGTGTCGCCGTGTGCTGTGGTGTGACGCCGTGTGCTGTGGTGTGACGCCGTGTGCTGTGGTGTGACGCCGTGTGCTGTGGTGTGACGCCGTGTGCTGTGGTGTGACGCAGTGTGCTGTGGTTTGTCGCCGTGTGCTGTGGTTTGTCGCCGTGTGCTGTGGTGTGACGCCGTGTGCTGTGGCGTGTCGCCGTGTGCTGTGGCGTGACGCCGTGTGCTGTGGCGTGTCGCCGTGTGCTGTGGCGTGTCGCCGTGTGCTGTGGCGTGTCGCCGTGTGCTGTGGCGTGACGCAGTGTGCTGTGGCGTGACGCCGTGTGCTGTGGCGTGTCGCCGTGTGCTGTGGCGTGACGCCGTGTGCTGTGGCGTGACGCCGTGTGCTGCGGCGTGACGCAGTGCGCTGTGGCGTGACGCCGTGTGCTGTGGCGTGACGCCGTGCGCTGTGGCGTGACGCCGTGTGCTGTGGCGTGACGCCGTGTGCTGTGGCCGTGTGCTGTGGCGTGACGCCGTGTGCTGTGGCGTGACGCCGTGTGCTGTGGCGTGACGCAGTGTGCTGTGGCGTGACGCCGTGTGCTGTGGCGTGACGCCGTGTGCTGTGGCGTGACGCCGTGTGCTGTGGCGTGACGCCGTGTGCTGTGGTGTGACGCCGTGTGCTGTTGTGTGACGCCGTGTGCTGTGGCGTGACGCCGTGTGCTGTGGTGTGACGCAGTGTGCTGTGTTGTGACGCCGTGTGCTGTGGCGTGACGCCGTGTGCTGTGGTGTGACGCAGTGTGCTGTTGTGTGACGCCGTGTGCTGTGGCGTGACGCCGTGTGCTGTGGTGTGACGCAGTGTGCTGTGTTGTGACGCCGTGTGCTGTGGTGTGACGCCGTGTGCTGTGGTGTGACGCAGTGTGCTGTGGTGTGACGCCGTGTGCTGTGGTGTGACGCCGTGTGCTGTGGTGTGACGCAGTGTGCTGTGGTGTGACGCAGTGTGCTGTGGTGTGACGCAGTGTGCTGTTGTGTGACGCCGTGTGCTGTGGCGTGACGCCGTGTGCTGTTGTGTGACGCCGTGTGCTGTGGCGTGACGCCGTGTGCTGTGGTGTGACGCAGTGTGCTGTTGTGTGACGCCGTGTGCTGTGGCGTGACGCCGTGTGCTGTTGTGTGACGCAGTGTGCTGTGGTGTGACGCCGTGTGCTGTGGTGTGACGCCGTGTGCTGTGGTGTGACGCCGTGTGCTGTGGTGTGACGCAGTGTGCTGTGGTGTGACGCAGTGTGCTGTTGTGTGACGCCGTGTGCTGTGGCGTGACGCCGTGTGCTGTTGTGTGACGCCGTGTGCTGTGGCGTGACGCCGTGTGCTGTGGCGTGACGCCGTGTGCTGTGGTGTGACGCAGTGTGCTGTTGTGTGACGCCGTGTGCTGTGGCGTGACGCCGTGTGCTGTGGTGTGACGCAGTGTGCTGTGTTGTGACGCCGTGTGCTGTGGTGTGACGCCGTGTGCTGTGGTGTGACGCAGTGTGCTGTGTTGTGACGCCGTGTGCTGTGGCGTGACGCCGTGTGCTGTGGTGTGACGCAGTGTGCTGTGTTGTGACGCCGTGTGCTGTGGTGTGACGCAGTGTGCTGTGGTGTGACGCCGTGTGCTGTGGTGTGACGCCGTGTGCTGTGGTGTGACGCAGCATGGGTTGCACCATGCTTTCACCACAGTTGGCACCATGCTGGTTGAATTCTCAGCCTCTAAGGGTGTGTGAGCTAGATAAACCTAGTTAATTGTGTATATAGGGCTGGAAAGAAGGCTCAGCAGTTGAAAGCCTTTGCTTGCAAATTCTGATGACCCAGGTTTGATTTCCCCAGTACCCACACAAAGCCAGATGCATAAAGTGGTGCATGTATTTGGAGTTTGTTTGCAGCCACAAGAGGCCCTGGTGTGCCCATACACATATTTTTTCAGTTTTTCAAATAAATAGTGAGAAATATTTTTAAAAGAAATCATCAAAGCAAACAAACAAAAAAAGTGAAACAAAAGAAAACAGCAACAGCAACAAAAACTTCGCCAAATGCATGGCTATACTGGAAAGAAAGCTAAGGTAGTTCCCAGGGACTTCTAATACAGTAAAAAGACAAACCCAGAGGGTTAGAGTGTGGAAAATTTGCCACATGGCCTCGGGGAGTCTTCTGATCTTTGTGATTACTTCAGGGAATAGGAATCAAAGTCTGGTACCAGTCCACAGTAGAGAGTTGGGTTCTAATGCTGCTTCCCCCATTAATATCAGGACTACAGAAGGTCACCATCTTTATTGAAAGCGTGATCTATGAAATAAAGTCACATAAAGAGAGACAACAAAGAAATGGTCTACCTTAGTCTTTTGTTTGGATAAGGGAAAAGTTCTCTCTGAGAATTCAAAATATAAACCGGACCTCTACAGATTGGGGGCTGGGATTGACTTGGAAGTGTATGAAGACCACAAGAATTAGCTTCAAAGTTTCAATCTGGTGGTGCCACTGGATACCCGGAAGCAGGAAATATCCATTCTTCCTGTGGGCAACCATCCTCCCCGCCCAGCACCTGCCGCAGATAACTCTTGCATGTGGCATTCCAATGGCTGTCAACTCCCACACAGATAAACATACAAATAGCGAGATGTATGCGGAACTAGCAGAAGCAGTCCTCTACAAACTTCAGATAAAGGAATTACTGGATACAGAGTCAGAAATAGCCAAATTTTAAAGTGTAGAGAAATAGGAGGATGAATCGAAAGTATGAGGACTAATCAAGAGTCTATTTAAAATTACCAACAGGAGCCTGTGAAGATGGCTCGGTGGTTAGAAGCACTTGCTTACAATGACCAACAGATTTGGAAAAGAATGGGTAGAACTTGTAGAAACAAGCATACAAAAAATTTTTAAAATAATACAATGTCAACTCAATCCACTGTTTGTGGGGAGGTGCTGGATAGTTTTGGAATGAACTGTAGAGAGCTCTGAAAGATAGGCTGAGGGGTTTGAAAGTGACTCTGAATGCCCTGAAGAAACATCTCCTTTGAAAACTAGTAGGGGTGGTCATACGCATATTCAGATGCCTGCTGTGCATGACTCTGAGCCTCCCATCCTCCAGAGAATAGAATAAGTAAGAATCCCTGTAAGATAGTGCACCCTGACTCGGGAGTCAGTGCCCAACTTCACCCATCGGTGTCCTTTCAAAACGGAGTGTTTGCTCAGAAGTTTTGCTTTGCTTAGGCATGAAGACCGCTCTGTGCAGTGCAAACCCAGAAGCAGGGAAGTGAAGAAAACAAAGACAGAAGTCCAAGGGAGAAACATGGTGGATTAAAATGGTTAAAAAAAATAAAGCTCTACGATCATTTCTAAAATGTTTAGTTGGTATTATTTTCCTAACATACAATTTTTCAAAGTCACAAATTAACCTTTTTATAAGTGCATTTGTGGCTCTAATTGATGTTGTTATGCTGTGGTTTGATACCATAACTCCCTTGTGTCTCAAAATCCTACCCCCACTGTGTGAAGCCCAAATTTCTGAAAACTTTCCCAGACAGCTCCAAGGAGACTCTCTGGTTCTCCTTCACCCTGTGTTTTCTGTTTGATCTTCATAGGTTAATCTCATCATGAGACAGCATGCAATTAATGAGACTTGTTATGTTAATGAACACATAAGTTATTATTTAATAATTGTTAGTGATAAAAACACTTATGGGTTAATTGTTACAATTATTATTAAAATAACAAGCTGAAGGTTGAATTTATGTCTACAGCTTAATTAAAAGGGAATTTAAACATAGACTTGTGAGCAAATGACTGGTGTGTGGAGTCACAGAACGCGGTTTTTGCACGTGAAAGTTAACAGCTACCAATCTCAAGTAGCAAAGTCTCACTGTGTAGCCCAGGCTGGCCTTGAATTCATGGTTCTTGTGTTTCTGCCTCCTGAGTGCTGGGCTACAGGCAGACACCATCACACCCGGCTACAGGAAACGTTTCGCGGTAAAGAGACTGTACAGAGTATCTTCTAAACAAGCAAAATGACTGGACAGACAGTCCATTTGGAAAGTACTCTAATGGGTGAAGTTGGATGTTAGGACAGATTCCAGTGTCAAGGTTAAAAAGGTCTCAGCACAGAACACAAGCTATAGTTATGTCAGATTTCCTGCCTTCTGGGTTACTACAGAGCCATAGATGTTCAATAATTCATTTTATCCTCTGATTTACTCAGTTTTCTTATCTATCTAAAAGGTTTTAATAGTATGAGAAGTATGAAAGGTATAGCTTTCCATACACCAAAACACCAAAGTCTGTTTATATTATTTTTATGAGAGTTGGCTTCTATAAGGATCAATGAACTGTGTGTGTGTGGGTGTGTGTGTGTGTGTGTGTGTGCGCACGTGTGTGTGCGTTTGTGTCTGTGTGCTCATGTATCCCGGCACACAGATATGTGCATATTTGAGACAGTAAGCAGATTTATATAATTAAACTATTTACCACTAGGATTCTTTGTCTATAAATGATTTGTCTTAAAAATCTTGTTCTTAAAACAATGGATTGAAACTTATTTGCTGTTAATAGAAAAGCAGGCTATGAGACTACGTCTGGGTTTGGAGAAAGAGGGTCATGATCAATAAACCATGTCTGATTGTTTTTCATTTTTTGGTTATTTTACAGTTTAATATTTTAGAAAAAAACATATCCACTTTACTTTGATTAGTTTCTGTCTCTTTGTTTGGCTTGAACTCAGTGACTGTTGTCACTTGTAGCTAATCTGGTCTAACTCTCTCATTTCACAGATGATGAAACTGAAGACCAGGGTGAGATGTCATTTACCAAAGCTATAGAAGAGATAGATTTGTAGTGAACATGGATGTGGAACTAGAAATCCAGCCTGCGACTTCTTGTTAGAACTCTGCTTTCTACTTTCCAAGGTATGTTGTGATAACACCATTTTATATTTGTGATTATTTTATAACTATTTTCTGAACACTTTCCTGTGCATCATCTCACCTGACCTTCATAACAACCTGTGAGTTATACTTGGGACTTTTGTTATTGTTTTCTTGAGATGAGGTCTCACCCTGTAGCCCAGGCTGTCCTGAGCTTATTACACAGATAACCATGGCAATTTGCTGACTTTCACCTCCCCAGTGCTGAGATTGTAGGCAAGAGCCACCATGCCAGGCAAGACTTAGGTATTTTTGTTTGTATTTTAAATGGATGAGACACCTCAGATTCTCTTGTCCTAGGTCACATGCTAAGTAAGTGTTGGGAATGCAACCAAAAACCAGTCTGGTTTGTCCTGGCTTACTCCTTTAGTGTTCATTAGTGTTATATAGGAAATTATAGGATGAGATAATGGTGGTTTATTTCAAAACACCAATATTGCTTTACATTTACCTGGTGAATATACTTTTTTTTTTTTAAAGTCAATCTATTCTATATAAAGAATTTTCCCCTCAGACCCTGCACAGTTTCTGTGGCAGTGAAGAGAGCTAGGCAAACAACTGGGTTGTGACCAGCATGGTTCTAGCAGAACCACTTCAGTTACCATGCAAAGATCAGAAATATCAGCGCCAGTGTTGTCAGGCACAGCCACCAATGAGGACAGAAGCTCTAGGGTCTTCTATCGGTATTGAATAAAGAATGCAGTAAAAGGAGAGAGTTTAGAAGGATAAGGATGGAGGGAACAGAACTTTGGAGACCGAGATAAAACGAGAGGATCCCAATGTGAGGATGAGTAGCATTATGTCAGCAGGCACGTGTCTTCAGGTTTCCTGGAGTAGGTGAGATGCAAGGCAACTAAGATCCATGGCTCAGAGTGGACACTGGGAGTTATTCCTTGTTCAACTTGTTATTAACTTATGTCCTTTCTTTGTTTGAGGATGGCCCAGGGTAATAGCCTACATGAATCAGCCTTCATTCAGAATCTTTTGGAGCCTGGGCAACATGAGGAAAATTAATAAAATCAGGCAATGAGTATTAAGATGAGCTTGTTGTGACAAAGAGCATTTATTGAATGTCTTAAGTTCCAGGCATATTTCTGAATCCTCTAGGTGTATTAATTCACTGAATTCTCACAACTCTATGAAGTAATTTCCTTTTATTTTTACATATACTAATTCATTTATTTTAAAAATTATAAGATTATATTTCATCCTGGTATATTCTAAGGTATGGTAAGCATACACACTTACATAAGAGTATATTTTCATCTCATATGTTTATAGCATATATTAGATACAAATTGGTTTTTCTAAAATACATTATCAAGTGAGCAAGCTTGTTAAAAATGAACTACAGAGCTCTGTAATTTCCTTTTGTAGAAGAGGAAAGTTACAACTATATGAGTTGAATTCCTAAAAATAGGATTTAAAACTAGAAACAAGTCGGGCGTGGTGGCGTACACCTTTAATCCCAGCACTCAGGAGGCAGAGGTAGGAGGATCACTGTGAGTTTGAGGCCACCCGGAGACTATATAGTGAATTCCAGGTCAGCCTGAACTAGAGTGAAACCCTACCTCAAACAAAACAAAACAAAATAAAACAAAACAAGCAAACAAACAACAACAACAAAAAACTAGAAACAATGGCTGGGGAGATGGCTCAGCAGTTACAGTACTTGCCTGCAAAGCCTAATGACCCAGGTTCAATTCCCCAGTACCCACATAAAGCCAGATGCACATTTTCAGGGACTGGTGGCCCTGTTGTGCCCATTCTCTTTGTCTGTCTCTCTTCTCTCTCTCTGCTTCCAAATAGATAAATAAACATGTTTAAAACTAGAAAACAAGAAAGTGAAGATTCTTGCTTAATATCACATGGCTAATAAGTGTCAGAGTTGGGATTCAAAGCAGAATCCTTGGGATTAATCACCATGCTGTGCAGCTAAACACTGAGTACATATTAAATGATGCTAGCAATTAAATTACATTAAGCCAGGCATGGTGGCACACATCTTTAATAATAGCACTTGGTAGGCAGAGGTAGGAGGATCATTGTGAGTCCAAGGCCACCCTGAGACTACATAGTGAATTCCAGGTCAGCTTGAGCTAGAGTGAGACCCTACCTTGAAAAAACCAAATAATAATAATAATAACAATAATAATAAAATAAAAATATTTAAATTAAATCAAATAATTGCTTCCCTGGCCTCTTTAATGTCATCTTAACCGACAGGCATGTTACTCTGTTCCTTGCTCAAGTTGGGAACTTGTATTAATTACTTTTACACTGCTGGGATAAAATACCTGACCTGAAGCAGCTTAGGGAAGGGAAGAGTTTATTTTGGCTTACAGTTCCAGAAAGTCCATCATGGCAGGGAAAGAATGGCAGGAAGCTGGTATCACGTTGGCAGGGAGGAAGTAGAGGAAATGAATGCTGCTGCTTTTGGCCTTTCCATTTTATATGGTTCAGAACCCCAGCCCAAGGAATGGTGCCACACACAGTTAGAGTGGGTCTTCCCCCTTCACTTAACCAAGTCAGGATGATTCCTCACAGACATGCACAGAGGAGGCTAACCTCATCTCTGTCATCTCTGTCTCACAGGTGATTCTAGGTTCTGTCTAATTGACAATCAATATGAACCATGAAAAAATTATTGGGCCTGGCTGGGGAGATGGCTGAGTGGTTAAAGGTGCTTGCTTGCAAAAGCTGCAGGCCCGGGTTTGATTGTCCATGACCCACGTAAGGCCAAATAAATGAAGTGGTGCATGTGCCTGGAGTTTGTTTGCAGTGGCAAGAGACCTTGGAATGTCCATTCTTTGTCTTTCCTTGAAGTAAATAAGAAAAAAAATCTTAAAAAAAAAAAAGTACAGCTCCCTAGGAAGAAGTGTAAAGTCTTTCACAGTTTCCTAGTATGTTATGAAAACCATGTGACTGAAGGCTGGGCAAACCACAGCCTCACCAACAAGGGTCCTCCATGTGAATTTCAACATTGCACTTTCATGAGAAGTGTGCTCAGGATGTGCTGTGGACTCTCCAAGCCCTTCCTCACCTCTGTGATCTGGGAATGGAGGAAATGACGCTCTTTCAAAGGCAGAAGGAGAGTTCGAATGCGGCCGGCTTTTAGTAGGGAAGGAAAGAGTACTAAGAGTAATTCTCTGCATCAGCATCGTCAGTGTTCCTCTAATTCTCCTCCTTCTCAACAAAGTTATTACTGGTGGAGGGAAGAGATCAGTCCAGGGGAGGCTCCAAGTGAACCTGGGCGGCAGTGAGGAAATAGAGCACGTGTTTTCTGTCAAGACAGTTTTGTTTTCTTCAACAGATCAGTGGTCACACAGGGAAAAGGGCCACCTACAGGTCCACAGGCAAATGTAACGGCGACGGAAAGATTCACACCGTAGACACACTGTCATTTCTGGTCAGAACAGCTTGGGGAGGTGTGTTCAGTTAAAGCTGGGGCCAGGCTTCCAGTGCTGGCTTACGGAAGGCTCAGCAGAATCCAAGTCACTGCTTCTGTATGGCTATTATAAGGCAGCACAGGAATGAATTCAATTAGAGCACAACAACAGGACTTTAAACCAGAAGAAATGATCCGTCTTCAGGTTGGAACAAGCAGCATTTCCTTTGTTCTTTCAGGATGATTTCGCGTTTTCCAGATTACTGTCTGTGATGGTGTTGAATATTGTTCCAACCTACCGAGTTGCTTGTCTCTTAGGAGACAGCTGAGGAGGAAATACTCTTTACTCACCAGTGAGGCATTTCTCCGTGAAAAACCAACCAAGCAGGCAAACAATCCAATAAGCCAACATTTGAAGAATTTGAACATCTGTATTAGTAAAGAAAAAAAAAAATTGTGGGAGTGTCTGGGAATACATGTTTTTCAAATTCACAGGCTGAGCTGTGTATTTATCCGGCAAAATTCAGGGCATTATTATTAGCTGAATGAATTCAAAGCATTTAAGAAGTCCATCTTTCCTTTGAAAACCAGCCTTGCACAAAGAGGGAAAGAGCCGTCCTCTGGCTTCCCCACGGGCTTCCCCCATCAGGTGGGAGGGAGGAGCTCCTTGCTGCCAAGCCTCGTAGGCTGCCGGGGGTGCGGTTTTGCTACCTGTTTTCAGGTCATCAGACAGGCCAGTTCAGTGGTGGTTCCCATGTTCACAGAGTCCTCCACTCGAGTGAGAGCAGAAGTTTGGAAGAGGTTGTGACGATCAAAGCATCTAAAAGGCAGCTCTGTGATTACAGTGAATGGAACCAGAGTGACGGTTGGATAAGTGTGTGTCCACCCCACACTAAAGGTAAGTGTTACCATCAGGACAGGGAGGAGTCTACAGCTGAGTCTGCCTGTGACTGATACAGGGTCATGGTTGGGAGTAAGATGACATAGAGTGCTTCGAGGTTTTTTCCTCTTTGGAGAGCACGTGTGGGAAGACAGACTTGCTGCACTGGGCGCTGTGGGCAGAGGTGCTGCTCAGGGACCCTGGAGCATCAGAGTCGCTTGGCTGTGGTGGGAATAAAGCCTCGGCTGATACTGGATTTGATTTAAGAACTGGGAGGGGTTTCCAGGTGTTATCATAAAGGAGGCTCACAGAGTGCTCCGGCCATGGAGCTGTGAGTCTGAGCAAGCACATGCAGGAATCCTGGGTCCTCTCCCAAATGGCAGAGGGAGGAGCTGGGGCAGAGTGCCTGCACCTGCTGCAAGTCCTGGACTCTCCTTGAAGCCTCCTCTGGTCCCCGTGGTGAGTATGGAAGCCTTCAGCTGAGCTTAGCTGGACACAGGGTCTCATTATATAGCCCAGGCTGGTTTACAGCTGGGGTCTTGTCTGCCTTCACTTCCTGCATGCTGGGATTACAGATGTGCTCCACTGTCCCTGGCTTACACCACATTTAATGCTGCAAGTAATGTGTCCACTTGGACTCCAATCATTGCAATATGGGGGGAAGGAAGACTTACAAGAGACCAAATATTTGGGTTGGAAAGATGGCTCAGTGGTAGAGTACTTGCCCAGGATGCTTAAAGCCCCGAGTTCAATTCCCAACACCTCAAGCTAAGTATAGAAATGAAGGTGTTACAGTAACCTTCTTGTTGCTGTCAGAAAATACCTGACCAAAAATATAGCTTGTAGGAGGAAAGGGATTATTTTGGCGTACAGACTCTAGGGGAAGCTCCGTGATGGCAGGAGAAAATATGGCATGAGCTGAGGGTGGACATCGCCTCCTGGCCAACATCAGGTGGACAAAAGTAGCAGAAGAGTGTGTTGAACACTGGCATGAGGAAGCTGGCTATAAAACCCATAGACCCACCCCAACAAGCCCTCCTCCAGCAAGGCTCCAATTCCCAAATGCCAATAGCTGTGGACCTAGCATTCAGAACACACGAGTTTATGGAGGACACCTAATTCAAACCACTGCATACGGCTACTAACTTTTCTGAAATTTGAGTTCAACTAAGGCATTACATAAGGACTAAACAGTAAATGAACCACATTTTAACAAATTTAGTAAGTTAATTTAAGCCAGAACTAAGATAGTACTGTTTTTAACTTTTTATTTTGACATCATCTCAGAGTAGCAGCAAAGTTGTAAGAACAGCAGAGTCTTTCCCTATATCTTTCATCTTGACTTTCCACATGTTAGCATTTCACCACTTTTCTTCTCATTTTGACTGCTTAAGTAAAATTGCAGACATGATAGCTCTGTGCTTAAAATTCTTTTCAGAGTGTATCTCCTAAAAAGTAAGGTCATTCTACCAGACAACCGCAGTATAATTACCCAAATCAGAAAAACATATCAATATTAACATAACATAATTATTTGACCCATAAGCCAGACTCATATTTTGCCAATTGTCCTAAGAACAGCCTTTGTAGAAAAACAGAACTCCAGATGACGTGCTGTGTTCGGCAGCCGTCTCTTTCCTTTGCTTTATAGAGGGGCTGTGTCCTGCTCTTCCTTTCTACCTGCGTAAAATCATCTCAAGTAGATTAAAGGACAGGATCAAAATATCATCGAGACTGCCAGTTTTCTTTCAATTCTCATAACTAGAATTTTCACACGAATAGAATTTTTAGTTGGATATATGGCCACCTATTATTTGAAGACTACATTTTCCAAACTGTCTCTAGGTATGACCATGTGGCTAAAATCCTGAGCAATGGAAAGGAAGTAGAACTCCTACATCAATGGGGATCAGGGCCTTAAAGGAAAGAATGGGCTTCTCCTTCCTTGATTTTGCAGTGTGGGACAATGACTTGAGGGTATAGCATGTGTGTTACTTGGACCAGGAAACAGATTGGCAAGTAATCTCTGATCTTGAAGCAAGTTCACCAGCCCTTGGACACACCCTGACTTGTTCACTCCAGGCTCTACACCCTCTCAAAATGTGGGCATGTAGAACAAAACATAACTATACCATTAGCATACCCAGGAAAATGAACAGCGATTGCTGAATTTTAACAAATGTCTGCATCTTCCCGCCCCCCACCCCCACCCCATGGTAAAAGAATAAAATTCTATCTTATATGTGTCACTTTCACTGTGATTTCTGGGTCTCTTTTCTACATCAAATGTGCCAGTAGCCTGACCAATGAAATTGTTTAAATCATTATTTGAGGGTTTGTCAAAACAGAAGAAGGGCACAACATTTTATGCTGCTAACAGTGTAACAATGAGCCTCACTTGTGTGAAATTTTATACTGGTAATTTTAGTGAGACTAGAAGATTTGCCCCCTTTATGCTCTTATTTAGTTTTTTTAAAAGTCATTACATTTTCTCATTTGCATTAGTGTCAGTCAAAGTTTATTCTTTGTGAAATTACAAAGCTGTCTTTGTTATGCAAATTCAGTCTTAGAGGAATTTTTGAAGATCTGCTCCTGCAATTTCTGCGTGTTGACACCAGGGGGTAGTAGAGTTGTAATCTGGGAGGCTTCTGGAACCACACCTTCACTCTAAAATTAGTGTGGATTCACAAACTAACCTTTGACCAAATAATAATAACAGTTTCCTTTAAGAAATGCAGTGCAAACTGAATAAAATGTACAGAAAATTTAAAAAAATCACATCTATTCTTCAGCATACTGCAAGTACAACATGGTCTTGGTATTAAATTTACAAAGGGATTTTTTTTTTTTTTTTTTTTTTTTGAGGTAGGGTCTCACTCTAGCTCAGGCTGGCCTGGAATTCACTGTGTAGTCTCAGGGTGGCCTTGAACTCATGATGATCCTCCTACCTCTGCCTCCTGAATGCTGGGATTTAAAGCGTGCGCCACCACACCCGGCACAAATTTTTTCCCCACTTTTTCTTCCCTTGATTCCTTCCCTTTTCCCTCCCTCCTTCCTTTCTTCCCTTTCTTCTTCCTTCCCTCACTCAGTGCTGAGGATTAATGGCCTGCCAGGCAAGCTGTCTACCACTGAGTCACCACACACCCAGCTATATTTTCCATTTTCTGTTTCTCACGGGCTTCTGTAACTGACAGTCATTTTTCTTGTTTACTTTCTTCAAACAGGGTAGTGCTCTTCTCTTCATAATCTAGACAAATGGGTACTTTAAGTAAAATGGCCTAAACTTAAACTTCTCTCTTTAGCTTCTTGCTAAAATTCCCATTATTCCCAAAACTTTCAGATGAGGGAAAAATTATAAATGATAGCTTTCTTAGCCTATTAAAATTTCTATTTATATACTTTTGAAACTCGTTTGGTATTTTGTCACTCAGAATTCTTTCCAAAATGTCCTCCTGTGAGTTAACACAATTTGGAGATGAGTGGGTCTCTTCTGTCTACTGTACTGTTTCATCCAATTCTCGTGTTTGATATGTGGGTGACCAAAGCTAACACTGAAGAGAGACATCAGGAAATGGAAATGAAAGGAACACGGTCTGGATTTGTGTTTGCTGCTTGTATAAAGATAAGTAATCTCATGTGATCTGCTCTCTGCCGGCAGCAGTGTTTCGGGACACAGGGAGAAAGGAAACTTGTGATTGCCAAGGAGGGTGTGAAGGGGCGGGGTGCGGCTGGGTTACTATGGGAGGAGAAGTCTGGTGCAAATATGTTTGACCTCTTTCCTGTGCCTATGCCACTGTATGTGAAACGTAGGGGGCATTTGGTCCATGATGAATTTTATTTAGACATCCTAGTGTCCTTTAGACTAGAGGTAGCTATGACGTGTGCTAGGTATACATAATGCATAATTAAAAAATATTTAATTTATTTTGTAACAGATTATATTCTTATTACCTCCAAAATGCATAATTTTGGAACTCTGAAATCATTGCAGAAGTTAAATGATAAAACCCGTAGCTCTTTGTTCCGCCCACAGGCAAGTAATTCATGGAAAGCTGCTTTCGTTACAGATGGAATTGGACCTAGCATCTTTTCCAGCTCTGCCTACAACCTCTGCTGTGCTCCCTTTTGGGCCTTTTTTCTTTCTCTACAGACTCGTATACAATTATATACACACGTAGACATGTATCAATGTCATCCATTGCTTTATTTATAGCATCAAGAAAATATGGACTTGGACTGTAGCCAAGTGGCACAGTTCTTTCCCAGTACAGGTAAAGGTCTTGGGTTTGATCTTCAACACCATAAAATAAATGTATTTATTCGTGGAATGTTTGAGATTCTGCTGTGTGCGTGGTACTATCCTAGGTATGTGGCATCACAGGCACAAAAGATATGTAGGGCCTGGGGAGGTGGCTCTGTGGGTAAGAGTGCTTGCCGTGCAGCATGAGAACCCGAGTTGGATCCCCAAAACTCACCGAAAAAAGCCAGGAGTGGCATGTGTGTCTTAACCTCAGCGCGGGGGGAAGCAGGGACAGGAGGATTGCTGGGGTTCCGTGGTCAGTCAGTCTAGCTAAAGAATGGCGAGCTCCAGGCTCCTTGAGAGTCTGTCTCAGGGAAATAAGGCAGAAAAACAATAGAGGGCACTCACTGTCCTCCTGTGGACCTTGCATGGGTGTTCACAGGGCACACCCAGCAGCACAGATGAGTGTACAAGCCCCACTCACATACCACACATACTGTACATGCACATCAAAAATTAAAGATAAAAATGACATGGCTTCCACTTCCCCAGGGCTCACAGTTTCATCTTTGAAATACATACTTACAGGTAAAGATGCCAGTTTTCTTTTAATTCTCTTCCATTGTGTGTGTGTGTGTGTGTGTGTAGTATTGTGGTGTGGTGTGGTGTGTGGAATGTGTGCATCTGTGTGCAGATGCATGCAGTATGCATGTGCATGTTGCAGCCAGAGGAGAACCTCCACGCCTTTCTCTACTGCTCAGCTGCATGCTCCATTGAGATAGGGTCTCTTCCTGTGGCTTTAAAAATTTTTATTTCTATTTATTTATTAGTGAGAGAGAGAGATAATGGGCATGCCAGGGCCTCCAGCCACGGCAAATGAACTCCAGATGCATGTGCCACCTTGTGCATCTGGCTTATGTGGATACTGGGGAATCGAAGCTGGGTCCTTAGGCTTTTCAGGCAAGTGCCTTAACCACTAAGCCATGTCTCCAGCCTCTTCCTGTGGCTTTTAAGTCAGCCAATCCCTGAGATTCTCAGGTGTCTGCCTCGTGCAGCCTAAGGTTACAGAGGTGCATGATCATATCCAGCTTTTCTACATGGGTGCTGTGGGAACTGCTGTAGCTTGGTTGCAGGCCCTCCCAGTTCCTTATGCTTAAACTGTAAGCAGTCATAACCACTGAGCCATCTCCCCAGCCCTAATGCTCAGCTTTTTAATTTTTTTCTTTTCTTTTTTTAATTTTATTTTAGAGAGAGAGAGAGAGAATGCCAGGGCCTTAGCCCCTGCAATCAAACTCCAGATGCTTGTGCCACCTAGTGTGCATGTGTGACCTTGAACTTGCCTCACCTTTGTGCGTCTGGCTAATGAGTGATCTGGAGAGTCTAACATGGATCCTTAGGCTTTGCAGGCAAGTGCCTTAACTGCTAAGCCATCTCTCCAGTCCTAGTTTTCAGTTTTAAATGGTATGATTCACTGAGCTTTGTAACAAATGATCTGTCTTTGTTGGAGTTTCTCAACCAGTGGGATCTCATGAAGCTAAAAAGCTTTTGCACAGACAAGCATACCATAAGCAGAACCAATAGATTAGCCACTGAATGGGAGAAAATCTTTGCCAGCTATAACACTGACAGAAGCCCGGTATCTAGAATCTACAAAGAACTCAAAAAAACTAAACAATAAAAAAATCAAACAACCCACTCCAAAAGTGGGGCAGAGAACTAAATAGGGAGTTCTCAGAGGAAGAATTACAAATGGCTAACACACACACTTTAAAAAATATTTGACATCTCTAACCATTAAGGAAATGCAAATTAAAACAACTATGAGATCCCACCTTACCCTAGTAAGGATAGCAAACATTAAAAAATCAAATGTACACAAATGTTGGTGAGGCTGTGCAGAAATAGGAACCCTCATTCACTGTTGGTGGGAATGTAAGCTGGTACAACCACTATGGAAATCAATACGGAGACTTCTGGAAAGGATGAATATAGAATTAACAACAGACTCTGTTATTTCCTTACTGGGCATTTACCCTAAAAGCTCCACATCTCAGTTCAGCAATATTTGCTCAACCATGTTTATAGCTGCTCAATTCATAATAGCTAAGAACTGGAATCAACCCAAGTGCCCATCATTGGATGAAAGGATAACCAAGATGTGGCATATGTACATGATGAAATTCTACTCAGCAGTAATAAATTTGTAGAAAAATGGTCGAACTTGGAACAGATCATTTTAAGTGAACTCACACAATCACAGAAACACAATTGTCGCTTGATCTCACTCATCTGCAGTTCCTAACCTGGATCAGCCCAAGTTGCTGATGTAACTGAATAGCATCTTGAGGCTTAGACAACAGAGAGGGTAGGGCTTGGGGAAGGGAAAAGGTGTATGTGTGGGGAGACACAAAATCTGAACCCAAATTGAACTGGTACCATAGAATCGTATATCCTGGAAATCAGGCTAAAAGGTGGAACCCTCAAACAAACCTCAGAGGGAGCACCTGAATCGAAGGGACCCAGAGAGAGTGAGATGAAACCTAAACTCAAATTTCTCTTTCTTCCCTGGCTTTTTCTTTTGCTTTTCCCTTGGTGCTGCCCTGCAATTCCCTGTACCAGGATGTGGTCTACATCCACAATGAGCTATTGATCAGAGAGCCCTATTAGATCTCCCAAAACAAACAAGACAGACTTCTGTCAGAGTACTTGATTACCCACCAGAGGTTAATGGTAAGATCCTACTGCTGAAGACACCAATTGCTGTCAGAATGTTCCATGGAAAGACCTGATTTACGTACCATGGAGAGATCTGATTAGAATCCAGAGGAGAGCCAGTCCTCAGATAATTTTCCCATCTAGTGCTGGAAGGTGCTACATGAGCTACCAGGGGAAAGTGGCCAACATCTGTCCAAGCAACTAAAAGTCTAAGAGACTCAGAAGCAAACAACCTGATGTGATGCTCACACAAGTGCAATACTGGCACACAGCCATGGTAGGGTAATCAACTGCTCTTGGATTGGCTAACAGATTGGCTCAGTGGAAAAGAAACCATATCTAGAACTGGGAAACAAGTCAGAGTCATATCCAGATAATGATTCTGCTTTCCATTGTCAAGCTCCCATTTACCTTACACTATAAAAGTTTCTGAACCCTTACAATTCTCTCTAAATTAATAGTGGTTATCCAATTTAACTGGCGCTGACTTCACTCTCCTTTGGAGAATCTGCTTATCTTTTTCAAATGGGAACTGGACTTGAGGAGATAAACAACCCAGTTCACTCCATCCTGACCCCAGCTGAAACCACAGAGGAAATGGGGAAGTAAGAATGCTGCTCTCTTAGTTAAGCTGATATCAGCACAAGGGTGATGGGGAAAGGTACCGAGGACACTCAACACCTACCAAACCAGACATCTAGATTCTCCTAAGTGCCCTTCACTGAAGTAGACTTAAAATTCTCCCAGCATAACTCAGGGACTTTTGTGGAAAAGGGGGCGGAAAGATTGTTAGAGCCACGAAGTTGGGACATTTTGCACAGAGACATTGCCTCTCCCCCATAACTGACTGCTGCCCCCACAGTGCATGACCCACAATCCCCATGGGGTTGACCTGCATCCCCAATGAGGAAGGCCTCTTCAGAAAAGGGGCAGGGAGGAGGGAAAGGATGGTACCAAAATGTAATGTTTACATACTAAATATGTCCATATCTAATAATAAAAAATGAAAAAAAGCATGAATCACAATGGCTAAAAAAAAAAAAAAAAGGAACAATTTTAAAGCATGAGGCTGAGACTCAGCTCTAAGGTGGCTCAGATCCCAAAGTGGGTAACTTTTTGGAAATAGCAAATCTACTTATAACAGAAAGCAGTTTTTCAGTGACATTTTAGCCTCTTGGTAGGAAAAATTTTCCCACTCATTTTACCCCCATAATTCTTTTTAATAAACCAGTACATTCAGACCTCACAACAATGCTAGCAAATATTATCATTCCAATCCTCAACTTATAATAGAAGAAACTTGGTTCACAGGGTGGATGAACAATGTGTCCTAAGGCCACAGTAGTAAGAGATGGCCAGGATCCTAACAGATTTGTATGTGGACTCCAGGTCAGTGCTTCTAGCCACCGCTCTAGCCATTGATGGTCCTAGTGTAGGAGGGACTGTTTATGACAGAAAGCACATCACCTAATTTGGAATTTCACCCCAATTCAACTTATTTTTTTAAATTTTATTCATTTATTTATTTGAGAGTAAGGCAGATAGATAGAAAGAGTATGAACATGCCAGGGCTTCTAGCTACTGCAAATGAACTCCAGACACATGTGCCACCTTATGCATCTGGCTTTATGTGGGTACTATGGAATTGAACCTGGGTCCTTTGGCTTTGTAGGTGAGCACCTTAACCACTAAGCCATCTCTCCATCCCCTTACTTTTCTTTTATTACTTAGCAGTAATACTTGTCAATAGCCAGCAAATTCATAGATTTATGCTTAGGTTAATATTCCTGTTTTCAACCCAAAGTTTACTTCTTTATTCAATTATCTCCATTCAGCTCAGAGAATTTCCGGACCCTAAACTCATTGATGGATAACCATGAATGGGATTATCGCACTTGCTCACTGAAATTAAGTCTTTTTTTTGGGGGGGGGGTGGAAGATATGCATTTCAGCTGGGTACCCTAGTCAACTATGTAGCCAGACACTCAGAGCATAGGTACTGTATCACTCCATTACCATTTTTGTTTGCTATAATAAAATATTGGATGCTGGGTAGTATAAAAAGAAAACAGTTTTCAAAAGAGTTTTACTTAGCCTATAGGCTTAAGGGCCCAAGAATATAGTTCCAGTGTCTACTTGGCTTTGCTGAGGGCCTTCTAGTTACATCACAGCCTGGCAGATGGCATCATGGAAGGAGTGTGTCTAAGAGGAAGAGACAACATGGGTAACAGGAAGCTGGAGGGAATAGGTGCCAGGATTGCTTTTTGTTTATTTGTTTATATAACACAATGGTTCACTCTCCCAGGAACTCACCAGACACCAGAGAATGACATTAATACCTTCTTTAAATTTAAAAAAAAATTATTTTCTAGCAGAGAGAGATAGAAGAGAGACAGAAAGAATGGAGAATGGGCATGCCAAGGCCTCCAGCCATTGCAACTAGACTTCAGATGCATACATATGCCACTTTGTGCATTTGGCTTTATGTGGGTACCAGGGAATCGAACTCGAGTCATTAGGCTCTAAGGGAAAGTTCCTTAACCATTGAGCAATCTCTCCAGTCCAAGATTAATACTTTCTGAATCACCTAATTATCTTCCACTAGGTCCTACTCTTTGCATCTGGTTTACATGGGTGGCTTAGGAATTGAGCCCAGGTCAACAAACTTTGCAAGCACCTTTAGAAGCTGAGCTATGTTCCTATGCACCCCTTCACCCCTTCCTCAACCTCCCCTTTAGTCTCTGCAAGCTTTTATTTTTTTTTAAGGCAGAGTCTCACTCTAGACCAAGTTGACTTGGAATTCACTCTGTAACTCAAGCTGCCTTTGAACTCATGGCCATCTTTCTACCTCAGCCACCCTAGTGCTAAGATTAAAGACATGCTACTAGACCCAGTTCAGGCTCTACTCCTCTTTGCATCATTGTGCTGAGGATTAAGTTTTTAGTACATAAATCTTTGGGGGATGCGCTTAAACCCTATCCAAACCATAGCAGGTGCTCAAAATCAAGTATTTATGGAATGAATGCAATGAATGAAATGGATGCACTTGGTCCTGGGAGTGAGGAAACCATCCGCCTCCATGTGTCTTTCATAGTGCCCAGTCCAATACACTCTGATATCCCAATCTTTATCACAAGCACAGAGGCTTCTCATTAAATAAATTAACCGTTAAGTCAAGAACATGAATGTCATTACAGACACAGGCTGGTTATTTTCCAGCCACTGGTGTATCCAGTGCCCAAGGGACCTGGGATCTGCGTGCATTTAAGCATCAAGGGACTGAACCATGACACTTTGAGCCTGTGCTGACACCAAGCTCACGGCCTTCCATGGAACTGTCCACATGGAGGTTCTCTTTCACTCTGAGAAGTGGATGCACTCTGCCCTCAAGCTTTGAACACATCTAAAGTGATTAGGCCTATCTGTTCCCTTTAACTACCTTATTTCCATTTTCAAAATAGATTGTACGGTTTCTTGCTTGTAATTCGGCCTAATGTCTTGAAATCCAGAGAATGACAGAGAGAAAGAGAGAGAAAAATCTCTGGTCTATTGTCATACAATGGGAAATCTGATAGTGGCTTCAATTAACAAAGGAGACCCCAGAGCATTTTTCAGTCTTGTCTTCCCCCAAATGCTCTGCCTAATTGAGTTGAGGTAAACAGCTCTTGCGGGGACCTTGGATGGCCGCCGAGTGACGCGATCGCTGCTGTTCCAGTGGAGCTGAAATTTCTGCACGTGGCTCTTGCTGGCTGCTGAAGCGTGGCATTCCAGGGCTGGTGGCGTTAGCGACAAGTGGAGAAAGCACTGGGATGGAACCCACAGATGCGAGCTTTGGCTGCCTCTGCTGCGGCTGGCCTTGCTGATTTGGAGTGGCTTTGTCCCGTGTTTGGACCTCATTTCCATATCTGTGCTTGTGTGAACCACAGACTTTCAGTTCTGACAATTAGTGAGTCTTGTTGAGAAGAAAAAAGGAAAGGTGCTTAAAGGGAATAAGGCCTGGAAAACCCTCATTTGAAGTACACAGAGTTGATACTCTAGAAATAGATTTTTTTTTTTAATTTCAGATTTTAACACACTTAGAAATAGGTGGATCAAGGGGCTGGGAAGATGGTTAGCAGGTAAAGGCACTTGCTTGCAAAGCCTGCTGGCTAGGGTCTAGTTGGTAAAGTCACATGCAAAGTAGGGCCGTGCATCTGTGGTCCCACAGCATGGAAGGCACACTGGAAGAGAAAGCCGGGAGAATCAAAGGCGCTTTTGGACCGGCTAGTCTGATGTTCACTTGTAGTCTGGCATTGCTTTGTAGGGGCATGACAGCCTGTTACAAAGAGGGTGGGGCATAGAACCGGAAGTTGTCCTCTGACCTTCACACACACCAAGAGGCATGTGCCCCCTCCAAACAAACAAATGAACAAACAAACAAATAATTAATTAAGTGGACTCAGCAGATAAAATAAGCATGAATGCAGAAGAATGCACTAAATACCTTTAGATGTAGAGCAAACTGCTTCTTGCAGAGAATACCTATTCTCTTCAAGACCTCCGAATATTTGTAAAAGCACACCTCATATTAAGTGAAGAAACAGGAACAGAATCTGGCATCACACATCCTAAATGTTAACTTGTAACTGACAAAAGTTTGGCTCATGGGACAATTGCCAATGACCCTTGATCAACCTTCAAAAGCATTCCGACTCTCTGCCTCCACAGCCATGCTTTGCATCTTTGCAAATCTCTATTAAAATCGGTTTGCTATGACTCCCCTTATTTTAAGGTTTCATATTCAGATCTTTATTTACTTCTGAAGTAGATCTCCAAGCAGTTCTTGATATGTATCTATGGACGAATTTTAGATTTAGAAATGGGAATGTTTCAAGTGTCTTGGCAAATAAGAAAGCAGATGAGGCTGGTGAAGGGAATGGGGTACCAGGATGGCTTTGGAAGCACATCTGTGAAACCTTCCATCATCCCTCCCCTGTGGTGCTTTTCTATTCCTTACATAGCTCCTAAAGGGATGAAGTTAATTGTGTACTTTTTTTGTTGGATGTGTTGTTGAAGGAATGAAGCAATGCATACTTCAAAGGTTTTCAATAGTTAATCATAGATTTCTAACTGCCAACTTGAAAAACCTAATGCTTAAACTGGTGGTTCAAGCTGAGAGGCAGGGCAGGAGAATTGCCACAAGTTCCAAGCCAGAATTGCCAAGTAAGTTCCAGATCAGAAAGAGCTACATAGCAAGACCCTGTCTCAAAAACAAACAAAAATCAATAGAACAAAACAAAAACAGAAATTCACACACAAACATGAAACAAAAACAAAAAAAACATTAATGATTTTATTATTCATAAATGCTTTTGTGATTTTTTTTTCCTAGCGACTTCATTATTCACCTGGTTTCCAAACCTCCTAGCTATATTTTTTCCCCTCCAATTACATCAAATTGGCTATAGTTCTGGTCTACCACAATGTTTAAAACGTCTGTGATGTTGTAAATGGTATGTATTTACCAGGGATAGTTTTCTTTCAAGGTAACTATTTTTACTATGAAAGGTCACAGTCCTGAGCTGCCCATCTCCGACACTTCTAGAAACTGGTGCGCTGTACTCGGAAACTGTGTGAGGCTTGTCAATCCAGAAGTGATTCATTCGTATGCTTGTTTTTGACGGTGTCTCATGAGCAGGGAATGTGTTGGTTGGGCCCTCAACCAGGGCTCAGCCAAGGGAGAATTCTTTCCAAGTTCATTGATTGTTGGCAGCCTGGGCTCTTTTGAGGTTCCAGGCTGTTGACTGGAGACTCTCCATGGTCCCTTGTGGTGTGGTCCTCCTCAAGAGGTAGTTTATCCCATCCATTCCTTCTATCATATGCTGTTGGTCACACAGATTAAGCCCTGGTGCAATGTGTGTGTGCGTGTGTGTGTGTGTGTGGGGGGGGTGACAGGATGGTGGATCATTGTAATTTGTCTCTGAAGGAAGCCATCCTAGGCAGAACTGAGGCCTTTGGTTTCAACAGGAAGCAGTTTTAAAAAGAACCTTCTAGCTGGAAAGGGTCCACTTCAGATAGCCTGCAATATATTTTGGAAATGTTTTCCTCTGTGCTTTTTTTTTTTTTTTTTGGTTATTATCTGAATGTTTGTGGCACTCTTCCAATTCATATGTTTAAACCTCCCGTACAATGCTCCAGTCATACCAGGTAAGGTCTTCTGTACCGAGGGCAGAGTCCTCACAAATGAGATTAGCGCTCAGGTGGTTTGAATGACATGTCCCCCATGGGCTCATGTGTTTTTAATATTTAGTTGCCAGCTGGGGGCAATTTGGGAACATTTTGGAGGGGGTCTTTGGAAGGTAGAATCTCGCTGCAGGAAGTGTGTCACCGAAGGTGGCCTTGAGATTTATTTGTTAAGTCCTAGCGGGTATTCACAGGAGCTGACTCTTGCTGCTGCTTCCCTGCTGCTGTGAGAAGATGTGACACTCGGATGTCTGCTCTGCCATGCTTTTCCTGCCACGATGGAAGTTCCTCTTGAAACTGTACTCCAAAATAAACCCTTCCCTTCCCCAAACTGCTTCTGGTCAGGGGTTGTGTCCCACCAATGAGAAGGTGACTGCTTCAGTGCACTTATAAAAGAACTTGAGAGGATCTGTTCATCCCTTAGGCTATGTGGTGACACCCACCAAGAAAAATACCATGCATGAGGAACAGGTTGTCATTGTACACCAGGTCTGCTACTGCCCTAATCTTAGGCTTTCTAGCCCCTAGGGCTGTAATATGCGTCACAGTTGTTTAGGGTCTGTGGCATTTTGTTACAGCAACAAGAATGGAAAAAGACACAAATTCTAGGCTGGGCATGGTAACACAAACCCTTAATCCCAGCACTCAAGAGGCTTTGGTAAGAGAACCAATCCCTGTCAGTTGGAGGCCAGCCTGGGGCTACAGAGTGAGTGCCAGGTCAGCTTGGGCTAGAGTGAGAGAGACACTACCTTGAAAAAACTTTTTTAAAAAAAGGCACAAATTCTTTTGATGCTTTGGAATGTTAATCCAAATGCTTTTTACAATTTCATATACACTTTTTTTTTTTTTTTTTTGCTCATAGCTTCTTACTATTTACAAGAAAGATGAGCATCCTATACAATTAGGAGTGTAGAATGCAATCTTGGCCTTAAGCCATCGTATTTTCTAGACTCCAAATGGTAAATTAAAATCAAGGTTTTCAATTTTTGCTTTATAAGCATGCATTATTTTCGACCCACTGAAGGTGGGTGTCAGGATGGGAAAGGAGTATGTAAGGCATGCTGAAATGTTAGTTGCTTTTTTTCAATTACCTGCTTTGTGGTTACTTCTACTGCTGATAAATTATACTTGCATAATGTTCACATAAGTGATTTTCTAATTAGGTGGAATAGAAGTCATCAAGGAATGACTGTCAATGCTGTTGTTCCCAGAACCTAGATGATAAATTGACATGAGAGATACATTTCCAGGAAGATATGTCAGGGTGAAAGGGTCAGAGTGGGTTGCCTTGGAGTGGCTGGGCACAGCAGCATTTAATGCTCCTTGGTGTCCCCACCCTACTCAGCAGCTGGGCACTGGTTTTCAGGTAACACCACAGAATCCTAGGGACGTGGTATGGTAGGGAGGGGTGGCTTTAGTTAGGGCTATCTCTAAGCTGGGGAGGTTCCAGCCCCTCCTGCCTACCCTTTTTCAAGCAGATGAGCTGTGCAATTTGTTGATGTTAATATTGAATGGTACATAATACAATTTCATATTGAGAAAGGGTTTTTCAGCTTCAAAAAGAGAAAGAAAAGAGGGGAGGCTGGAGTGATGGCTCAGTTGGCAGTGTTTGTCACATGAGCATGAGGACCTGTGTTTGGATTCCTGGTACCCACGCAAATGTCCAGCATGGCATTGTGTGCCTGTAATCCCTGTGCTTGGCAGGTGGATAGAGGAGGGTCCGTGGAGCATGCTGACTATGTAGACTAGCCAGATCAGTGAGTTCTAGGTTAACTGAGAGACACTGATTCAGTAGATAAGTTGAAGTGCAATTGAGGAAGACAAACTCTTGACATTTCTCTGTGGTTTCCACATGTATGTGTGCATACAAATACTAATATACACATGCACACACACATACACATGCAAAAAATAAATCCAAAGTCTGCAGCCTGGGAGGTAATGCTATGGGAGCCTCACAAAGAAGGTAGCACTGAGCAATCGCAAGGAGCACAGTGAGCAGAGACACCAAAGGGGTTTCTGCTCCTGAAAATTCCCCTGTTTTGAAAATTTTAAAATGCTTTTTTTTTAAAATTATTTATTTGAGAGAGGGGGCATATAGAGAGAGAATGGGAGTGCCAAGGCCTTTAGTTACAGATGAATTCCAGATTCATGCACCATCTTGTGCATATGGCTTACATGGATACTGGAGAATCAAACTTGGGTCCTTAGGCTTCACAGATAAGCATCTTAACCGCTAAGTCATCCCTCCAGCCCCCTAATTCTTTTTCTAATGATGTTGCTTTTTTTTTTTTTTCTAGCTGATGAAATTACTAGCAAAAGCCTCAGGATTGTCCTCCTAAGAACATGACAGTCTTCCAGTAGAGCATTCCTCTTCGTGCACTCACTTGATGCTCGCTCTGACAGAGGGCTGCCATTGTTGCATTGGTCTTTTTTTTTCTTATGGGAGTTGGCTCTGTGCATGGTAGGATGTTCATCAGCAGTGCCAGCTTTTACTGTCACCTCATCATCAAAGGTATCTTATTTCCTAGTTGACACTTTAATAAGTTCACACCTTTGCCTCTTGCATGACTCTTGGCATGGTTAGAATGGCAGCAGCAGCAACAAAAGAAAGGCTTAGTGTGAAAAGATGTCCCTAATCAATTGCAGCTGTGACGTATGACAAGAGCCTTGGCCGTTTTCAAATGAAGAGACCACGTGCTGACCTGATGATCGGTCTCCTTGGGGGCACCAAGGGTCAAGGGGCATCTGTTTGTCATTTCCTGTCAAAACAGTGCCATTTGCAGAAATGGCTGGGAAGCATGGAAGGATGGCGTGGGGTTTCTTTTTCAGGTGTTTCCTTTGATAGTTTCTGGAGAAGGATCCTAGGGAAGAGGGTGCTGAGCACTGGGACTCCTGAAAATGAAGACCCCAGGGCTAGAAAGAAGGCACAGTGGTTAAGTGAATTTTCTGCACAAGCAAGTGGGCCTGGGGAAGCTTGAGACCACCCGTGTTCAAGTTTTTAGAACCCATGTAAACAGCTGGGCATGGCCACACACGTCTGTACCCTTAGTCCTGTGAGGAGTAGAGACTGGAGAGCTGCTGGGGCTCCTGAAGAATAAGAAACTGACAAGCTCCTGAATCAGTAAGATACTCTGTTGTAGGAAAACAAAACAAAACAAAACAAAACAGGCAGGTGAGTGATAGGGACACCCAGTGTTTTCCTCAGGCTGTGTCAGGTGAGCTTACTGGGTACCACATCAGCACATGCATGTACATATCCCCCGTCACCCCCCATCCACTCACCCACACATGCACAGTAATGAATACCCTGAGCCAGGTGTGGTGGCTGATGCTTGTAACTTCAGCACCTGGAGGCTGAGGCGGGAGGACTGCGAGATGGAGGTCAAACTGGTCTACATGGAGAGACCGTGTCCCAAAACAAGCATAAACAACACCAAAACAAGCCAACAGCCCCGAATAGCATGCGTTCCTATGGCCTGGCTGTCCTTTGAGGAAGAAGCCTGTATGCTTCCTCAATAAAGGAAAGAATAGATACTTGAGCAGAAAATTCTGGAGAACCAGTGGATCTCTCAGTGGCCATGACTTGAGAAATAAATGACAGAAAAGCAGAATTTGTGTAGGTTAGACACTTCCAGTGTACATGTCTACAGGAATAGACTGAATTTATTTTCAGGTCACTCTCTTACACTCTGTAGCCTCCAAAGGATGGGGTTGGTAGTAACAGGAATAGCCTGAGGTAACTGACCCCTACCCAGAACTTAGCTGAGTCGATGATGGGTAACAGTAACTGCCGTCGTTACAGCCCATAGCAAGGGGGCAGTTATACACCTCATGCATAACTGGAGCACAGGAGAGAGCCGATGTAAATATGGAAATGACTTAGGTCGTCAAGCTAATGACAGCCAGAGTGACCTGTTTTAGGTAAGCTTCTAAGAGTCTGGACAAATCTCTCTGCCCTCACATTAGTTTCCTGTGGCTGCTGCAATAAACTAGGTGGCTGGGACGCCAGGAAGTTCTCCTCTCACGGGGCTGGGGGCTTGAATTTTGATGAAGTCACAGTGTCTGGTCGGGGCTACTTCCTCCCATGCACCTGCAGAGTGCATCCTGTCTCCACGGTGGACAGCAGACTAGGATTGCACAGGGGCCGATGGGAGGCTCAGGTTAGGGGGGCAACACCGAACAATGGGGCCTCACAACAGCATTGTGTTTGTTTATGCTAAAAAGCCCCTTTGCTGTGGAGAAGAGGTGAGCAGAGAGGCTCTGAGTGGAGATGACAGGCTTGCTTACAGATTGTGCATAGGGGTTGAAGGCCAGAGAGTGGATGATGATGATGGATCTCTTGCTTCGGAGATTGGCAGAGTTACTGACAGATGTGAGGAAGTTGGGAAGGTGACCTGTGCTGTGAGGGCAGATGGGGAATTTGCTTTTAAAGGTGGGTTGGCCTCCTGAGTGGAAAGTTCCCCCTTCACCCATACAGTCACTGTGACTTACCATCACCGAGGCCAGTTTTCCATGTGGCTCTTCTGTCCTGTGTGTGTGGGTGGGGTGGGGGGGGGGGCAAGGGTAGGTTGTACGTTTCACATCTCTAGATGTCAGAAGAGCAAAAAAAAGCAAAAATTCCTTGGAGCGTCTGGTTTTGGTAGGTCTGCAGAGCAATTTCTATCTACTATTTGTAAATGGTGTGTATAGCTTCAAATGATTTATTGTTGTCAGTGTTAGGAAAATATACAGCTTCTTATGTTTATTCAATAATTAGTGTCTAATAAACTCCTCCAAAGAACTCTGGTAATTTCTTAAGTACCAACTGTTTGACTGCTCAAATATCTGTTTTTCTCAGTCATTGACTGCTATTCATCCATTTAACTGGTTATTATGAACACTAAGATAAATAAATGGAGACCTTTTAACCCAGAGTATTTGAGTGACAGCTTGGACTAAATCACTAGGCTTCTACCAAAAGAAAACATAAAGGCAACCCTTAACGAAGTTAGACACAGACATGTTTTGAAGGTCAAGTAATTTATTTTTTTTTTGAGGGAGAGAAAGGATAAAGAATTAAATTTTATCAATTACATGTGTCTTTTTTAGTCCCAGGAAAAAAATACCCACTTAAATCTGCAATACTGAAGAATTACATAAAATGGCACAAAGTATTAGAAATTGTAAAAGAGGTCTAGACAGTGTGAGTTTCTTAAATTAAAGTTGTTTTTCTCTACCTCCCAGGTCTTTGTGATCTGTCACAAAAATGTTTTTCACTACACTGGTTTTGCACAATGTCAGTATTTCTGATCAGATATAAACACCTGAAAAAATATAGCTTTTTCAATCTCTCAGTATGATTTAGCCTTGAAATAGAAACACTGTCAAACGAATTCATGGTTTGTACGTTCTAGGAGAACAGAACACTAAAAGATCCCATAGCTTTGAAACTACAATTCAAACACACACACACACACACACACACACACACACACACACACACACGCAGGTATATAAACACATGCACAAAAAATGTCCAGCAGGAAGGCTGACGATCAGCAGAAGAACAAGAGCCAGAGAAATCTCCCAGAGGCAGATTGCCTCATTAGTAAAACTTTTTCTTGTCACTTCCTCAGCTCAATATTGAGTTGCTCCTGTGTTCTCCTGAGAGTGGTGTATTAATTTAACAGACACTTCTGTTGGAAATATTTTCCCCCAGTCGTGCAGATTTTATTTCTTTCTGCCTCATCATTCCCACTTTTCCCTCAGTGAAGCATTAGACATGTAGGGTGAGATTCCACACTGGGCTGTGTTGAAGTCAGCCATCAGAAGCTGTGAATGACTCTCGGCCCTGAAGGGAGACGCTTGTCCAGTGAGTAAGGGGAAGTTGGGCTACACTAGAGGATTGGTCTATTCTACAGGTTTGCTCTTGGGAATTGCCTCAAAAGAGAGAATACTCTTTCGATAATCAGAGGAGGCCAGATAATGGTCAGGCCAGCTGGGCAATTGCTCAGAGAGTTTGAGACATCAATGGGAAAGTTTGAAATCATGTGATAGCTAATCTAGGCCATTGCAAGCATCCAGAGAGTAGACAGCACTCTCAAAGAGAACTCCAAATATTGCTACTTCTCTCTAATGTTTTCTTAAACATTATAAATAACATTATAAATAAATACTGAGACTACATGATACCCGTGTGAAGTGACTACAGGTTGTTGGGCTTCCAGGTGTGCCTACCTGGACAGAGAGCACCATAGCACCGTGCATAGGGCCAGTCAGCCTGGCCATTTGCCGACCACTGCATGTCACAAGCCATAGTAGCTCAAGCGAACCCAGAGCAGATGGGAGAGGGGAGTGCCAAGATTAACTTAGTCCTAACCTCTGCCTCCCACAAATGTCACTCTAGTTTATCTAAAATGATTTTCCCATTAAATAACAACTAATATCATTATTCCAAATTTCTTTTCTGTCCTTGCCTACAATTTCTTGTCTCTGTTCACAGTGCTGGCCTTACCCAGCTCCCCTTTCTCTGCCTGTTTCACTCTCATCTTTCCATGATCCAGCTCAGCATTCCCATCATGCACTTCTATACTCCCCCCAACCCATTGTAAGGTTCCCCCTTCCACAGATGCTTCACCTGTGAGTCGGGTGAGCTGGGCAGGCCTGTGTAGCTCTATAAGGTCTATACCTAGACCTTTATAAGGAACTGCTGAAGAGAAAAGTATGGCTTTTAATTATTCCTTGTAGGGTTAGGAAATGTAGAATTTTATATATGCTATGAAAAAAAAAATCCCACTGTAAAAGAAACTTAGAAAAGAAGTAGTCCTAAGTTGATCAAAATAAGAATTTAGAATAAAATGCCTTTATATGTGTTGATAACCTGTCTGGTAAGTGACATCTAAGTTTAGCCACCTCCAGGAAATATGCTGTGGCCTTCTGTCCATTGAGTGAGGTGTCTTTGTTTTCAGACCTCTACCTTTCTTGCTTTCTAGTGAGATTTCAAGCAGTTGCCTGGCTTTTCCTAGGGAGTTTCTCAGTTATACCTGTTCACGTGGGATAGGAACCAACTGACTAGAGAAACAATTTCATCCAAGTCCGGGTTTGTTGGGGTGACATCCAGGGGATGGGTAACTTGGGCAGGTGCACCACTGAAGATGCCTACCTCAGCACCTGGGTTGTCCCACAACAGCGACGTTACTGGAATCCCCACCCCAGTCAAACTTCTATATTCCTGTGGTGGTTTGAATTAGTTGCCTCTCCCTATAAACTCTTGTGTTTTGAATGCTTGGTCCCCAGCTGATGGCAACTTGGGAAATGGAGCCTTGTTGGAGGACATGTGTCACTGGGGGTGGACCTAGATGCTTATTAGCTTCCAGATTGCCAGTGTTGTCTCTGCTCACTCTTCTGCTGGTGTTGTCCGTCTGCTGTAGCTGATGTGAGGTCCAGCTTCTGCTCATGCTTTCCCTTGACACCATGGAGCTTCCCCTCAAGCCAACATAAATACATTAGTTTCTTTTGGTCAGATATTTTGTCTCAGCTATGTGAAGGTAATTGCAGAAAATTGGTACCAGTAGAGTGGGGTCATTACTGTTAGAAACCCGACTGTGTAGCTTTTGGCCTTTTGGAACTGATTTGTAGGATGAATGTGGAAGGATTTGAATCCTTGGTCTAAGAGATACTTTGCAGTGTTGAAGACAGGGTTTGATGGACCATTTTGGTCAGAGTTGAAAGACCTGAATGCAATCAGAGCTATGGATTGTGAAGTTTAGCTTACGAGGGGAAGAAAGACCTTTGTCCCAGGTGGGCTAGAGGCAGTTTGTGTAAGAGGCTAGTTATGCTCTTCCTATGTACTGAAACTTGAGCAAGGTTACGTTTAGAAGAAGTAGGCTGGCATGAGCAGATGGATATGGCATAGAGAAAAATGAAAGTTTTGGACTGGAGACATGGCCCATTCAGATGCAACTGAGATCACCACCACTGAGACTGAGCCAGTTGTTCTGTGTTGGGACAGCAGGACAAAAGAATAAATGCTGACTTTTGTTTTGAAAGTAGGGGTGTGAGGTTGCTGCAGTCCCTTGGAAGCTCCTAGGCCAGCTAGACTGGTTGCCACATCTGAGAATAGTGGAAGACCCTGTCTCAAACAACGTAAGAGATAAACTGGACACTCATAATTGTACTCTGACCTTCGCATGGGTGTTGTGGCACCATGCACCTGCTGTCTGCCACACACACACACACACACACACACACACACACACACACACACTGCCAAAATAATAAAAGCCTCTCCTCTAATCTATTCATACAACTTTGACTGGAAGTTTTACTGGCAAACTGAGACATTCAATTGTTTACTATTTGCTGTACTTTCTCCCACACATTCATAGATATTTCTGCAAGAAAAAGAGGCATAATAGTAGGTATCATTGTAAATAAATGTTTATTGAGTTACTTATTCCACTGGAGCCCGTGATGCTGGGAAATGGGGAAGTATGCCATGGGACTCTTGTCTTCCCTGGGCTTACAGATAGATAGGTTGGTGACATAGAAAGTGGATATGTACAAAAGATAAATAACAATACAAGGTGAGTTTTCGGGAGTCCCAAGGACTCATGCCAATTATAAGTGCTACAGGATGGCTGGGAGATAGTTTCTGAGCAATTGCTAATGTGCTGGCCTCAGTCCTTGGTGATTTCATATGTTATCACATTAATCCTATAGGAACTCAGTGGCAGAAGTAATTGCTGAGGACTGGGATGGCCAGAAAGTCTTCAGAGAGAAGGGAAGACTTGAGCTGGTTTGAATTATGTGGTGATATTTCTCAACAGTAATGAAAGCTGGCTGGGCTGAAACCTGGACATAATTTCTCGCTGGCTGGCTGCTCCAGATAGCAATAGCTTCAGTGCCCTTCAGAATGGAATTTTTCTCAGCCTGTGAAGATGTGTGAGGTGTGCCTGGCAGGTAAGCATCCTTCCATTCGCCTTCCATGCATTCCATTCATTAAACACACTCTGCTTCTCTCGGTTAGCTCTTCCGAGCCTCCGGAAGCTCTGCAGCATTGCTTTGGCTGCCCCGAGGATGGTTTATGGAGTGGAAATTATGCAGGCACTGGAAAGGGATCTTTGAAATCCTTTTTTCACAGAGGTAAGGCAAGGGCGGGGCAGGGTCAAAGCATAAAATAAAGCATTCTGGGAAATATTTCTTCCCATTTCTGAGTCTCTTTTATGATGAGTCCTGATGTTTGTTTTATACTGATTCCATCCCCATTTGTGGCTCTCAGATCAATACTCTTCCACCAGATGTTAGAGAATGATAGGAAAAATAAAGAGCTCCCTTTTATTGGGGGCTTATAAAATTAAACCCTCCATGTCAATTATTTAATCCTTAAAATTATGCAAGTATTTTTTTACTGATGAGGATTCTGAAGCATAGAGTAGTTAAACAAGTCACTGAATATTACATTGCTAGGAAGAAGCATACAAGGATGGAGTGGTTAATCTTTTTTTAACTTTTATAGTCAGATAGAGCTCATATACCTTACAATTTATTTATTTTAAACATACAGTTCAATGGTTCTTAGCATATTCAGGTATATAACCAACATAACTGATTTTAGAACATTTTCACTCCTCAAGAAGGAGCTCTGTACCCCCTCCCAGTCACTCTCAAACCTCTTCAGCCTCTTGCTCCCTGTAGCAGCCCTAGAAACCCACACATCTACTTTCTGCCTGTGGTGATCTACTTGCCTCATGTGAATGGAATAGTTTCTTGTCTCCTGTGATTCATTTCTTTCAATTAGCATGTTTCCAAAGTTCGTGTATATTATAGCATGTGTCAGTATTTATCTTGTTTTGGGGACTAAATAGTCCATGTATAACAGATATCCCACATTGTTGCAGTCAGGTTTGTATTGCTGGTAGAAATCACCCAACCAAGAGCAGATTCTGGGAAAAAGGGGTTTATTTTGGCTTGTAGGCTTGAGGGAAAGCTCCACGATGGCAGGGGAAATTGATGGCATGAGCAGAGGGTGGACATCACCCCCTGGCCAACATAAGGTGGACAATAGCAACAGGAGAGTGTGACAAAGACTGGCAAGGGGAAACTGGCTATAACACCCAGAAACCCTGCCCCCAATAATACACTCCCTCCTGGATGTATTAATTCCCAAATCTCCATTAGCTGGGAATCTAGCATTCAGAACACCTGGGTTTATTGGGACACCTGACTCAAACCACCACATACATCTTGGTTGTCCATTCATTAACTGATGGATATTTGTGTTGTTACCACCTTTTTGGGTACTTTTAATAATGCTGTCATGAATATTTATATAGATATTTTGTGTGGGTACATGTTTTTGTCTTTTATCTATGTATCTAAAAGTAGATTTGCTGGATCCTAGAGTAACTATGCTTCAAAGTAGCTATATCATTATATATTTCTACCAGGATGGAGTCCTCAGTGTTAACCTCTAACTAGGTAATGTCTACCTTGGCCACTTCATGCATAGGTACATGCTAATATTCCTACAGGTTAGAAAACCTTTGGTTACAATTACCTTCCTTTTGCCAGGACAAAAACCTGACCAGGACCAGCTCATAGGAAGACAGGGTTTATGTCAGTCTTAGAGTTTCAAGGTGAAATTTCATCATGGCATGGCAGAGCAGAGGCCAGGTGTCACATCCTTCCATAGCAGCTGAAAGGTAGCGGCAAGAGTGAGCTGAGCTCTGGCAGGGCAGACCTGGGCTATAACAGACCAAGGTCCCTTCCAAGTGAGGTACCTCCTCCAGAAAGGCTCGACCTCTCAAATCGCCACCAGGTGTGGACTGAGTATGAGGCTCAGTCACAAACACATGAAGCTATAGGGGACACTTCCCATTCAAGCTACCGCCACTCTGATAAAACCAATTAAAAACTGGAGAGTTTTCTTAATAAGGAAGCTTAAGGTGGAGCTTCTGGATCAGAAGCTTTGGCACTTTTCACTTTGAAGATAGCAATCGTGCTAAAGAGGTAAACAATGAGACCTGCCCCATGTGCATGGCCCTTTGTTCCCTGAGATATGAGGAGGGTTTTCTGCTTGTTTCTAGGGCTGAGTGGTTTCTAGCAGTACATGTGCAGGTATGACAATAGCCCAGGATTGTCTATTATTCTGAAAAGCCATTGACATTTGAAGAAAGACAGCACACAAAAGAAGACATGCATAATATCTATGCATATATCATGCTCATCTCTTGAAAAGTTAGGTATTCTAAACATCAAGTTCAAGGCCACTTATTTGCAACTGACATAAACCTCAAGGCCATTCTTTCAAAATGAAATAGGAAAAAGGAAACATAGAAGGTAATTCTTTTTTTCTTTTCTTTCCTCTCCTGCAACACATTTCTGAAAGGGGCCCCAAAGGTGATTTTTCAATGGGGCACACTTGAATGAGCTTTAAGGGTTTCTGTCTGGGATGGAAGAGCATTTGCTGAGTGTTTATTCTGAGTGTGCTGGGTGGATAGGAGGTGAACATAAGCCTTGGTCTTTGCCCTCTGAGAGAATATATCCTGTATTGTTAAAGAATAACTCAGGGCTACCCTGTGACCATATTGCTTCAGGGGTGGAGAGCAGGCAGAAGGGGAGTGTGCTGGAGTGTAGCTGAGTAAGCTTATGTAGGAAGTGAGGCCAGCCTTAAAGAAAGTCAAGTGTGGAGCTGAGTTAAGCTGGGAGAATTGGCATGGCTCTTTCAGGTGGGGGTGGTGGCATGAATGCGATGAAAACCCGCACATATTTTGAGGTCCAAATACGGCTGGGCCATTAGTCTAGAAGTAGACGGACTATGTAAGTGGAGGTTGGAGTGAGTAGAGGTTGGAAAGCAGGATTGCATTATGGAATGAGTATGGCACAGGGAATAGGAACACTTGGATCTTGCTTTCAGTTCTGCTTCAAACCATTCTGGAAATTGGCTCTGTGCTTCAGCAATTTGGGGCTTCTGTGTTTTTATCTATAGGCTATGGAGGTAGATTAGGTCCGGTTCCTAAGCCTCTTGTCCTATCATCCTTCCTGATCATTTAAAGTACAGATCCCCGAGTATGACTTTTGAAGGTCATGTTTTGAAAGCATGAGGCGAGGTCCAGGAGCTGTGGTTCTCTTGGTTGCCTATAGGAATCACTAGGAAGTTTTTAAACCTGGGTTTCAACTGGTCTCTGGATTTTACCCCAGAGATTCTCATTCTATGGTGTTATGGTTTGAATTTAAATACTTTTATTTATTTGAGAAAGAGTGACAGAGAGAAAGAGGTAAACAGACAGGAAATATAGGCATGCCAGGGCCTCCTGCCCTGCAGATGAACTCCAGGTACATGTGCCACTTTGTGCATCTGGCTTTATGTGAATACTGGGGAATCGAACCCAGGCTGTCACGCTTTGTGAGCAAGTGCCTTTAACTGCTGAGCCATTTCTCCAGCCCATGGTTTGAATTTTTAATGTTTCTCCCCACCACATTAGGTTCACATTTTATACAGTCAGTCCCAGCTTTGTGGCACTATTTTGAAAGCTTTGGAGCCCATAGGAGGTGGAGCTTGTTTGGAGAAAGTAGAGTGCTAGGGTAGGCCTTTGGAAGTTAGACTGCCTCTGCTTCTGACCTGCTTTCTCTGATTCCTGTTTGCTATCCTCTGAGGATTCTTCCCACACGATCCCATTGCCAAGAAGTCTGTCATGCCTTCCCTCCCATAATGGACTGCAACTCTCTGAACCCATGATCCAAATGAACCATTCCTTCCTTAAGTCATTGCTGTCAAGTATTATGAGAAAGTCTTAGGTGCTCCAACTTCGGGAGTTCCTGAAGCTTCCCGAGTGGTTTTGATGATCATTCAGGCTGAGAAGCACCAATCCCTGGAGAATTTGATGCTTCTGCTAGATTATGAGGTACTAGAGGACTGGCTAGAGACTCATTGGATTGAAAGGGCTTTAAATTTAATTGGAACTTTAAAGGCTTTAATTCCATGAAATATATGTTGCCATCAGGTGGTGGGGAGCCTTAAATGCTGGAATAATGGACTTATACTTTGTTTTATAGGCAGCAGGAGAGATGTAAGATGTTTGAGCTGAAGAATAACTTAAGGCACATCCCCAGAGCACATTAGATTGCCTTGGCAGTGAAGCCCACCACCAGGGAAAGAATATAAAGGAAGGGAGGGAAGACTTAATAGGATGGTATTGTATATATGTAAGTAGAAGAATAGATTAATGGGGGTGAAAAGACCCAAGTGAGGTCAGGGGAAGATATTGAGTAACAGAAAGGTGGAGGGAGGGCTTATCAAAATCTAAGAGGATATAAATAAATCATATGGAAACCTACTTTTTTGGACAATGGAACACTCAGGAGCCATAGATTGTTACTAGAAAATTTTCAGTGCTAGGGATGGGATACCTTCCAGTGAGTTGTTGGCCAGGGAGGTCCCTGAGGCCCCCAAAACATTACAAGCCATTGCCGAGGCCCTTGGTTTCCCAATAGGAATAGATGGTAAGGACCCTATTGCTGAAGACTCCATATGCTTGGGCTACAAGGTCACTGAGAAATCCTGCTGGAACTGAGCTGATAATCTCCTCCATGTAGACCAGCTGACAGAAAGCTGGAAGAAGCCACTCTGCATGCAGTTCAATGGGAGAGAGAAATCATCAGTGAAGATACTCAACAGCGGACACTGCAAGCCTTATATTTGACCAGCCAGGCCAAATGAGCCAACAGGTACAATAGTGGCATGTCTGTCATGGTGGAAACAAGTTGCCCTCTAATTGGACTGGAGGCCTGCTCCATGGGAGGGAATACATCCCTGATACTGAAAACCTACAACAGGGGGGTGTAACATCTGCTGCTGTCTGGCTAAATGTATATACTATGCTTATCAAACTGCCCAGTAAGCACTTCTCTTAATGTTCATACCTATACATTTATGCTACTCTCACTTTCTGCAGAGAACCTTCTCTTTTCAGATGGCAGTGACCTTGGGATGACACAGAAGGCATCATGGTGCTGGGAAGAAGTGACAGGAGTGCTCAGCACTGCAATATCTCTATCACACCTTCCAAGGCTCAGGGTCCATTGCGGAAGAGGTGGCAGAAAGAATGTAAGAATCAAAGGAAGGGTAAGACTCCTTATAACGTGCTCCTCCAGACACAAAATGACCTGGATATCCATGACCTTGCAGTGCCTGACACTACCTACAGAAGACCATCATAATAGGAGGAAATGATCATGATATCAAAATAAAAGAGAAACTGATTGAAAGGAGGAGGGGATATGATGGAGAGTGGAGATTCAAAGGGGAAAGTGGGGGGAAGGAGGGCAATACCATGGGATATTGTTTACAATCATGGAAGTTGTTAATAATAAAATAAAATAAAGTTAAAAAACTGTCTCTTCATTCTTGTTGTAGCTAGAAAGGGTGACCACTGACAGTTCTGCATGACAGGATCTAGAGTCTCTGTGCAGTACAGACTCAGACAATCAACGAGGAGAGTCACAAGAGTGGGGAATACAGCCTGAGGTGGCTGAAGAGTGCAGCCTAGCCTTCGCCAACACAGGCATCTTTAACCAAAGGGTGAGCCTCACTGGTTGGCCAGGAAGGTGAGGTAAAGTAGACTTTAAATTACATTTTAAATTTCATCTCCTTTCATTCTCAGACAAGTCAAGGTGTGTCTCAGTTGATCAGTAGGTGGCTCTAACAACTCTCTAACATGTGCTAATCTCCCCTTTGGAGAATTCCCCCATAAATGCTGTATTCTGTTGCTAGAGTTTAGCCAGTGAGTGTCCTGTCTTATCTAAATCCTTCTGATCTCCACATCCCGGGAAGCTAACATAGGGAGGGTTGGGACCTTCTCTTTCCAATAACTGATGTTCGTTTTCTATTTCCTGCACCCACCAAAAAATGCTTTTTCAATAAATTTGAATAAACGTATGAGTTGATTAAACCAAAGATGATAATGGCACAGATTGGAAGGGGTGGTAGAAAAGAAGTTAGAATTTGAAGGGGTATACAAATACATGACCTTCAGGAAACACTAGTGGGTCCTTCCCAAAATCCAGACCAGGATTTCAACCTCTCCATTCTGGCTCCTTATGTCTCTAATCTATAACCATTAGAGTCTCTACCAGAAAATCTTTACAATTCTTTCCAGATCTGAAATTCTATGTTTTTCCATAACAACATTTCTAAAACATAATTCCTTCTGGAGAGCTTGTTCCTATGTGGTCACTCTCCAGAGGTCACACTGCCCCACTCATCCCCGCCCCTGTGGGCAGCTCCCTGGACCTAGCCCTGGCATCATTCCTGTGAGACTTCTAGTCCCAGATTAAAAAAAAAAAAAAAATTCAGGCCAAGAACATTTTCAGTAATGTAGGCCCTGCAGGTTAAAACACCACCCCACACAACCCCAAGGGGATAAAATCCTGAATCAAAACAAAACAAAATCTGTGAAAGCAAAAACAAACCAAGTAGCTTTGTAGTTAACTGAATTATCCTCATTTCCAATTGTTTTACATTTTTCTTGGTGAATGGTGCTGTTTTTTTTTTTCTCTTTCCAGAAAAAGAAAAAAAGAAGAAAAAAATAAAAGAAAAAAAAATAAAAAAAGCTTTGTTAAGGGGCTGGGGAGAAGGCTCAGTTGGTGAAGTGTTTGCCTCCCAAACATGAGGACCTGAATTCAGAACTCCAAGAACCCATGTAAGAAAAAGTCAGGTGTCATGGCATGCACCTCTAATCCCAGCATTTGGGAAACAGAGATGGGTGGATCCCCGAGACAGAGTGGACAATCAGTTTATCGTAACTGGTGAGTGAGCTCGAGGCCGGTCTCAAAGGAGGTGGATGCTACTCCTGAGGTTCGTATGGAGGCTGTCCTCCAGCCTGCACATGAATGAGGGTACATGTGTCCCCTCTCATACATAGCCACTCCTACACACATGCATAACATAATAAAGTGTTTCCTTAAGGAACGGATGCTGCATCCTATTCAAATGCTGTGCGCCCTATTGTGTTTTAAAGGACCAATGCTGAAAAGTCTCTCCCCTATTCCCTGTCACCACCAAAACCCAAACCAACCAAACACCATCCCCTCCAAGGAAAAGACATTTAAAAATCTCCATTAAAACGTAGTTAAGAAATACTGTTTCAGGCCGGGCGTGGTGGCGCACGCCTTTAATCCCAGCACTTGGGAGGCAGAGGTAGGAGGATTGCTGTGAGTTCAAGGCCACCCTGAGACTACATAGTGAGTTCTAGGTCAGCCTGGGCTAGAGTGAGACCCTATCTTGAGGAAAAAAAAAAAGCATCATAGGTCATTTGGGAGAAGTCTCTGTGTTCCCCAATCTGTGATTCTCTAGTATTAGTATATGAAGAATCACCTATGGAGCTTGATAAACATGCAGATGCCTGGGCCCCACCCACCTGCTGCAATGCAGGGTGGGGCCTGGGAGCAAGTGGACAGTCTGCAGCCTGAGCATCTGGAATTTCCCTGCTGAGGAAGATGGGTGATGCAGGCTCTTGCTAGGGCCAAGCACAGTGTGGTATACAGCTTCTCTCCTTCACTCTCTGTAGAATTGTGGCCATCCCAGAGATGATCAAGGTCATGCACTGTCCTTAGGTAGCCAAGTTTGGGAAATTCAAAAAGATGTCTTCAAATCTCAGTGTTTCAGCCATATTCGTGAAGTCAGGCCAGTGGTTTACCTTCCAGTGTCAATTGCGTCCTTATTAAAATGAAGAGGGTTACAAAAGAGATGACTGGATCGACCCGTTTGATGCCCCTGGGTTGAGGTAAGCACTGAATGAAAGTGACTTGTTCTCAGTAGGGCAGCTGAGAGGGAAGGAGACATCACACCACAGAGGTGACGTAGCATCTAATGTCTGGACACCTGGTAACGTCATGGACCACATAGCCAAGTGTCCCATCCCCTGGCCTGCCACGATTGCTGTGTCTTGGGCTGTTCTTAACACAGCAGCCCCGGGGTGGCCTGGCACGCTGAGGTGTTAGTTGCTCTCTCTAGAAGTGCTTTTATAAGAATGACTCTTTCATATGCTTGTAGAAGGCTAATGGGCTATGTCAGCACATTGCTTAGGGTTCTTTTTTTTTTTTTTTTTTTTTTTTTTTTTTTTTTTTCAGGCCAGCTACTGAAGCTCATATACAAATAATGCAGGCATGAGATACATGAAGCAACCACTCTTTTCCTACTCTTTTCCTCTGTGCAAAGCCCTGCACCATGATTTGCTAGAGAGGGGGACCTTTCTCCCTAGGGATGTGTCTGAGTCTCAGGGTCTGAACTGAGCCTTTTTGAACTTTTAACAAGGTTTTGTTTCAATGGTAACTTCTGATAACCAGGAAATATGGGTTAAACTTGGAGAATAAAATAAGAGAGTTTTCTTTGTGAAGGGGGAAAAAAAAAAACCCAAGCCAAAAAAACAAACAAACAAACAAAAAACCCAGTAGCTAGGCTAGAGGACTGAGACCTGGCATGAAGGCAGAGGAGAAAGAAGGCTGCTGCCAAAACACCTATTTTTTCCCCCCTTTCCCTCAATTCTTTTCTTCTTCTCCCTTTCCCCGCCTTTTGTGTATACTCCTGCTTTCAGGAAAAAAGAAAAACAAAACAAAACAAACAAACAAACAAACAAACAAAAAAAACAGAAGAAGTGAACAAATACAAATGCAGAGAAAATAATTATTTTTAAATATAAATCTCTGATTTGGGGTCTGGAGAGATGGCTTAGTGGTTGAGGCACTTTTCTGCAAATCCAGAGGACGTGGGTTTGGTTCCCCAGGACCCATGTAAGCCAGATGCACATGGTGGTGCATGGAGTTTCATTTGCAGTGGCAGAAGGCCCTGGCATGCCTATTCTCTCTTTATCTGCCTCTTCCTCCCTGTCTCTCTCTCAAATAAATAAAATAAATCTCTGATTTTCATCATACTTGGATTTTCTTTCTTTGTATGTGTCTGTCCTATGTGTGGAATGTGCACGTGTGGACAGATGTCAGGTACACCCCTCCATCATTCTTCCGCCTTGTTTTCCTGAGATAGTCTTTCACAGAACCCAGAGCGACAACTTTCCAGTGAACTCCACCCGTCCTCTTGGTTTTGTCTCCCTCAGCGCTGGAGTTGCAGGCACGCGTGGCCATGTCTGGGCTTTTATGTGGATGCTGGGGATGGAACTCAGGTCCTTAAGCACTCTTAGCTGCCGAGCAGGTCCCCAGTCCCCATATTTGGATTTTTTTCTATAGCCACCTTCTAGTCTCAGAATCTGTTTGTATCTCTAAATAGAAGGAAGGAAATAATTAGTCTGATTTTTTCAAGTGGGTCACTGTGGTGATTTGATTCAGGTGTTCTGAATACTAGGTTCCCAGCTGATGGAGATTTGGGAATTAACGCCTCCTGGAGGGAGTGTATTGTTGGGGGTGGGCTTATGGGTGTTATAGCCAGCTCCCACTTGCCAGTGTTTGACACACTCTCCTGTTGCTATTGTCCACCTGATGTTGACCAGGGGGTGATGTCCACCCTCTGCTCATGCCATCGTTTTCCCCTGCCATTATGGAGCTTCCCCTTGAGCTGGTAAGCCAAAATAAATCTCTTTTTTCTCACAAGCTGCTCTTGGTTGAATGATTTCTACCAGCAATGCGAGCCTGACTGCTACAGTCACGAACCAGGGAGAACGTCGACATTTGCTGAGGGGATAAGTTGTAAAGATGTATGCACAAGCCAGGACGTCACCGTCTTCTCCAGTAGACAGCCACTGACTCTTGGTCCTCTAGCCACCAGGACACATTCTCTCTGCTCCCTGGTGCTCCACTCCTTTTTTTACAGCTCACTGTCACCCCGACAGGAACCTAATAAGAGGCTTCTTCCCAAACACACCCTGACCCCTGCAGCAGGAGGACACAAAGCCCTGACCCCAGCCAGTAACAACAATGTCGGAACATGTTCTGGATTTGCCTCTTAGGCCCTTGGCTTGCTTTCCCCACCTGCCTTTAATTTCTGCCCTTACCGCAAGCCGATAGAGATAGGCATCAAAGCCTTATCAGATGAGTTCGCCCAACAGAACTGAAATGTTCAGTCCATCCAATTTAGCAAATTCGAAATAGCTACCTTCAACTAAGTTCAAAGACTCTCATTGTTTCTACGTTCCTTCTCTAAAATAAATAAATAAATAAATAAATAAATAAATAAATAAAGCCCCCTTGGTTAACTGAATCAAGGCAGCCCCTCTAAAAAAAAGGTAGCAAGGTATTTTTTTTCAAACATGAAAAAAAGCAAGAAAATTGAAAGTTAACATAAGATTTTCAAGTGGTAATTTAAGTTTTCACAAAGGCTTAGGGCTGGTCCATATTCTGATGTCACTGAAATATCCCTGGTTTAAGCATAAGTACTTTAATAACTAGTTAGGGAAAGAAAAACTTTCTTTCCCAGGCAAACCGCAATAGAAACCTTTCTGTTGGATGGCCTTTGATTACAAAGGTTCTTTGTCAGCACATTGTAACTTTGCCCCGGGACTGGCGATCAAGTCTTAAAAGGTGAGGAGACTTGTCCTTCTGGGGAAGGGAGGCTGTGCACCTCCAAGACTGAGTGAAAAGAAAACAAGCATCTAGCAGGAAACTTCCTTCTTGTCTCTATGTCTCTTTGCCTGAGAAGTCTGACAAAAGTCAACATTCGTGTGGAAATCATATAAAGCCAGAACAGTCCTCTATCATGGATAGATTTTCCACCCCAGTGGAAAAGATTATTCACACTTGTTCCTTGGAAACCATTTTCAAATGAGAAAGCATTAGGTGTGTCTCTGTTGCTCAAAGCAGAAGTTGGGCAATTGTGGGATTCATTTGATTAAGTGGAATATCAAGAGAGAGAGAGAGAGAGAGAGAGAGAGATAACTACGTTGAAAGATCTAAAATTATCTAGCCCGGTTTCAGAATGCTCAAATGAAACAAGTGACTGAATCAGCAATTCACATGGAGAAAGATAATTAGTGATATTTGGAGCTCACCCAGGGGCCACTTCATCAGAGAGTGACATATGATACAAAATAGAACAGAATAGAAAATATTACTGTGAAGTCATATGCCAGGTCAAGTTTCAGCTAATGCAATCCTAGGAGTCAGAATTGAGAAGGAACTTCAAAGATGACTCTGTTTCATTTTGTAGTCAAAGAAACAAGTTCAAAATCACACGCTAAGTCCGTGTGTTAGTTACTTTTCTCGCCGCTGTGACCAAGTAGAAAAGATACATTTTGGCTCATCATTATAGAATGATTTCCGTCTACTACAGGGAGGAAGGCCTCACAAGGGCGGTGGCCTCAGAGGAAGCATGGAATCCTGGGCTGGAGACTTCTCCATCATGACCAACCAGGAAACGGAGAACTAGGGATGGAACCAGAGCAAACATAGCCTTCAAAATCTTGTCCCTGCTAACCTACTTCTGCCAGCCATCTTGCCCCTACTGGAAGCCCCACAGAGTTCCAAATAGTACAAGTTGGGACCTGGGTTCGCGAGCCTGTGGGAAACATTTCACTCCAAATCTTCTGCAGTCAAGATGAGAACCCAGAGTTGTTTCCACACCAGTGACTTTCTACCTCTTGCCGTTGCCTGTGGCTTTCTCCATGGAGACTTATGAAAGAGTAGGGACATACCACAATGCACCTTGAATTTGTCAACTCTTCTCCCTCCTCTGGGTACCCTGCTGTGTTCCCTTTCAATCCATTCTTTTTTTTTAATTTAATTTATTTATTTGCAATCAGAGAGAGAGAAAGATAAGAGAGAGAGAGAGAGAGAGAGAGAGAGAGAGAGAGAGAGATAAGGGGCACGCCAGGGCCTCCAGCCACTGCAAATGAACTCCAGATGCATGTGCCCCTTATGCATCTGGCTTACATGGGTCCTGGGGAATCGAAGCTGGGTCCTTTGGCTTCGCAGGCAAATGCCTTAACCACTAAGCCATTTCTCCAGCCCCCCCATTCTTTTTTTAAAAAATATATTTATTTATTTGCAAGGAGAGAGAGGGAGAGAGAAAGGTGATGAGAGAGAATGGGCATTCTAGGGCCTCCAGCTGCTACAAATAAACTCCAGACACATGCACTGCTTTCGGCATCTGGCTTCATGTGGGTACTGGGGTCATTATGCATGCAGGCAAGAGCTTTAACCATTTAACTTAAGCCAGCTCTCCAGCCCTGAAGCTATTCTTATAGAGCAAGAGAGACAGAGAGCATCTTAGAGAGAAAACAGAAGTGGAAAGTGAAGGATTAATAAGTGCTGACACTGTGGTCACTTAAACCTCATCAAATCAGAGATCCAGAAGCTACAGGGAACTCAGCACTAAATCAGATTTCTAACATGTCCACCAAGGCTCAGGGAACATTGTGGAAGAAGGGGCCAAAAGAATATACTAGGACCCCATAATGAATACTAATAACCCCACCAAGGAGGACATTCACTAGAAAGGGGGCTAGGCAGAAGGGATATAAGAGTACAACCTTTTTATTAAAAAACCATAAGGAGAAATAAAAGAATATATATAGGATTGGTCCAGTAGCTAGATAGGGAGCCCCACGAGATGGCTGAGCCAGATGGGGTAAGACTCACTCCACCTCAAACACAGGAGGACAGTCCCAGCTACCTTCCTCTGTCCCACCCCATACCAGCACTGTTTGCTGTGTTTCTTTTTAAAAACTTGTTTATTTATTTGAGAGAGAGAGACAGAGAGAGAGAGAGAGAGAGAGAGAGAGAGAGAGAGAGAGAGGCAGATAGAGAGAAAATGGGCCCACCTAGGCCTCTAGCCACTGTAAATGAACTCCAGACACATGTACCACCTTGTGCATCTGACTTATGTGGGTCCTGGGGAATTGAACCTGGGTCATTTGGCCTTGCAGGCAAGCACTTTAACCGCTAAGCCATCCCTCCAGCTCTGTTTGCTGTGTTTCTTGTACACTTTCTCTCCACTTTCACCTACAGCAGTTGAGTCTTTTCATCCCTGTTATGCATGAACAAGTTCCAGAAATACACAGAGAAAGCCAGGTTACGTGATATCTAGAATTGGCCCCACAACAGAAGATCCTCTGATGGACTTGTGGAGGCTTGGAATGTAAAATCCTATGTGTGGATATTTGTGTTCCACATAAGCCCAGAAGCTGGAACATTGCTCATTGGCTTTGGATGACTGAATTATAACACCTCAAGTAAGAGTGACTGTAGGTCTTGAATCAGGCTGACAGGAGCTGAATCCTTGCTGGATGGGCTGTTTATCCATGGGCAAATTTCTTCATCGCTGTTGGCTCTACTTTTCCTCACCTTCAGCTATCCCATTCTTTTACTTGTAAAATTACTGTGTGATGGAGTGGATGCTGAAGCTGACCTCCAATGAAAAGATACAAAGTGGGATGGAGAAATGGCTTAGTGGTAAGGCATTTTGCCTGCAAAGCAAAAGGACCTCAGTTCGATTCCCCAGGACCCATGTAAGCCAGATGTACAAGGGAGTGCATGCATCTGGAGTTTGTTTGCAGTGGCTAGAGCCCTGGAATGTCCATTCTCTCTACCTGCCTATTTCTCTCTCTACCTCTCAAGTAAATAAGTAATGAATTTTTTTTTTTAAAAAGGTACAAAATGCTTTCACTCTATATCAATCAAAGGCACGGGTTTAGGAACAAAGAACTCGGCAGGATCCAGGATAGGTGGGGATCTTACATCCCACAACCCCCCTGATTTTGTTCTGTCTCAAGAATGGGGACTCTGTGCAACCCCAGATATTCAGCTCAGACCTGCAACAGAAAGAGGTTTCTGTAACAGAGAACAGAGACAACAGAGACAGCCTTATCCTCCTGGAAAGGGCCAGCTCGCCCTCTGTCTCACAGCTAAATTTGCAGGTTCCAGTCTTGGTCTCATGCTATTATGTACGATGTAAGATGGCCACAGGCCTGGGTGGGAGGAAATTCCATCTCCCACTTTAACCAAACTGTAAGAAAATCCCCTCCCCCCTTTTTAAACCAGTTTCTAGTTTCTGGTTTATTTGGACATGGCAAGTTCTTTGTTTGCCCTGATCTGTTTTCTTTTGTGTGACGGGGACAGTGGCTTTCCCTGCTTACTTTGCAGTATGACGCGTGAGATTCAAGGTCATTTGTGTCAAAGTGCTTTGTCAAGGTGTCACAAAAGTGAAATGTGAATCTCTGTGGGTCCTTTGGCTTTGCAGGCAAGTGCCTTAACCACGAAGCCATCTCTCCAGCCTGCAATTTACTTATATTTGATGGTTGTAGTTAGAAGATGGTTTTACATTTTCCTGATAATATTAAAGCAAAAGACTCCCCCCCCCCAAATATTAGCTGGTGGGATGGATTATAGGACAGATTTGGAGCTAGGAGGGAGAGGGGTGGTGATGGAGACTCACAGTTAAAACATCAGCCAGATGAGATTAAAGTCTGGACAATGCCTATGGAACTATTCAATTCCACAGGAGAAATTTCCATATCAGAACAGACCATTTGGCCATATGCATGATGGTTGGCCTGCCCGTGGTTTTGACTTTTATTAGGTTATTCCATCTGGCTCCTGGTCACAATTAGGAAGGAGTATATCTGAAGGATCTCTTCAGGCGGAGGTTTTAGTTCACAGAGATTTTTGATATTCCCACTTATCTTTATTGGGTTGCTTGTAAAGAGACTAAAGCCCTTTAACCAAACATTGTCTCTACTTCCATATGGAGAGAAGATGATGGGTAAAAGTGATTAAGTTTCTCGATGGAGAAATTTGCAGGGCTTGTTAATGGTCAGAAGGAAGACATCAGGTGGTTCACTGATCTGATAAGAAGGCTTGTCTGGGTTGCTTAATGAATGTGAATTCTCTCTCTCTCTCTCTCTCTCTCTCTCTCTCTCTGTGTGTGTGTGTGTGTGTGTATGTGTGTGTGTGTGTGTCTGTAGGCCCATACTATATCACATTAGGAAAAAAACTGTGATTGAGGCTAAGCCATTTCTTATCATTCCGCCTCCTTTCTTACATGAATTCTTGGTGCCTCTTCCTACTAGCCCTTCCCCTCACCAACCCCCCCATCTCTAACCTTTCTCTTCAAAGTCTGCTGCAGGCCTTTTGCTCTCTGGCAAAGGGAGGGTGGGTGATTGATCATTAACAGCTTAGAGAGGTATTAGTGGGGAGAAGGGAGGCATTGCTTTTTCAAGTTTTTGCTTCAAAGAAACCCCTCAGCTAAAAGGGCTGGAAATGTTGACCAGGATATTGGGGCTGGGGATCTAGTACTTGCAAGTGTCACTTCAGTTAAGGACCCCAGGATGTTTTCCTTGGAGAAGAGCTTACAAAGAGAGAGAGAGGAGAGAGAGAGAGCGAGCAAGAGAGCACTAATCTCCAAAGCATTACCAGAGATGGGGGTGACTCACTGCAGGAGGAGACCTGAGGGCAGTGGGTGTGAACTCTGAGGGGAGAGATTTAATGTTATCACACAAAGGGCAATGGGCCCCCAGGAAGTGAGGGAGTGAACTCCACAAACATGCAATGGACCCGGAGGGTATTCTTGGAGTTAGTGAGCCATTGAGAGGGACACAAAGAGGCCTCCCCAGCCCTGAGTACCATGATGAAGCCAGTGGTTCTACTGGTTCTGAGGTGGGCGTCAGTCTCAGAGTCTAAGTGAAGCTGTACTTTGAATAGAAAGTATAGTTTTCTTTCTGCTCTTCCGTGTATGCGGGAAGACAGGCTTTCAGGGAAGTCTGCACTAGGGCCCTTCATCCTGCCCACTGCTATCTTTGCGTCTTCCTCTGTTCTGTATTTTTCAAGTCGTCATGCTCTGGGTAGCTTGAATTTGCTAATTTAGACTTTCACCATTTCCTACAGACTGAATAAATTCCTGCTTTGCATTTCTCAAGTGCAAGGTCATTTAGGTGACATGAGATCCAGTAGAATATGGCATCCTTCTCATATTTTGCAAACATCTCTGACTAGTATTCATGTAAGATACTAAGAAGGCTGGGAGTAAATACCAGGGGTTTATCCCCTCACTGAAGTGGACATTAACTCAAAGAATGTCCCCTCTGTCATGATCCATAAATCATCTGCCTGTAAAAATCAAAAGCTGAGGCTATTTGGTTACCAGTAATACCGATGGACTTTCTCTTAGTGACATTTGCTTTCCTGCCCTGGGTTCTGTGTATGGACCGGAGTCCTTCTCCTGTCACCTTTGACCTGGACTTCCTGTCCCAACACTAACACCTTCCCTCTTTCATTCCAGCAGATGCCTTCAGAAGAGCAGCGAACATGACAAGACATGGGGCTGTTCGTGTTTATTTGATTTCCTCTGCAAAGAGCTCACACGGAATATAATCAGAGTTGTCCCCGTGCCTTGTAGAATGAGCTTCAGGTAATGATGTGCAGATGCCAAGTGTGATGTGTCTGGGCACCGGGCAGTTTAATTCTCTTCTCGTGTGCAGAGATGACTTGTTCTCCTTAGGGGATTTGTCACCAAGAAGTCCACTGACATAGAAAAACAGCCAGCACTCAACAAGGAAACGATTGCGTCCTATAAAAATGTTGGAACACTCACTCAGCTATTGCTCCCAAGTAGGAACATTTAAGACGGAGCTAAATCATGGCAATGGTTTTTCCTTCTCGCCTTTATCCATCCATGGCTGTTATGAGCCTGTTACTTGGTTCACACAAATTGGCATACACAATTAAGAAGGATGAGTGTGGCCCCAACCTGTAGATATTTTGTTCATATCTTGATTATGGGGTCCCATGAAGGAGCACTACATATGTTAGTACGTTGGTGGCCTCCTAAAATTAAGGGCTGCTACTTACAAAGTATGCTTACAAACAAAGGATCTTCCTTTGTCCTCAAATGTCTGACACTAGACATCAATTATGATGGAATTATGTGTATTAATCATTGTATTTTTCATTCTAGGAAAATATGCTTAACAAAATATACCATTTCAACTGTTCTTAAGTATACATCTCAGTGGCATTAACTACATTCACAATGAAGTCACTACCACCATCCAACTCCAGAGCCCTTTTGTCATTCCAAGCAGAAACTCAGTAAACATTAACTTTTGTTATCCCCTCCCTGTAGCTCCTGATCACCTCTGTCCCACTCTTGTTATCTCTGAATTTGCCTGGTGCAGGTCCCTCAGATACCTGTGGACATTCCGTCACCTGTAATGGTTTACACTGATTGTCACCTTGCCAGAACCTAGACCCACCAGTGAGGGATTATGTAGATTAGGTTAGCCTCTGTGCACGTACACGCCTGCGAGGGATTCTGTTTATTAAGTTAATTGAAGTAGGAAACCACACCTTCACTGTGGGCAGCCCCCATTCCGGGGCCTGGGGTCCTAGACTCTATGAAAAGGAGAGAGCTGGCTGAGCAGCAGCTGTCACCGCTCTCGCCTCCTCGCTGTGCTGAAGGTGACCCCTGCCTCAAGCTCCTGTTGTCATGCCTGCTCCATCATGATGGACTGTAACCTGGAACTGGGGTCTCACTGATCTATTTTCCTCGAAAGCCCTGTAATAGCATGGGTGATGATGACTGTCACTGATTTGTCTGTCCCCTGCCTATGAGATCAATGAATGGAGGACAGGAGTATGCCATGGTCACCTTTGCATGCTGCCTATCAAGCAGGAGGCACTCAGTAAAGACCTGTTGGATGCGCCAAAGGAAGCCAAGTGTTTCCACTGTGAAGCGGTGCTACTCTTTAGAAACACAATACTACAAGGCCCAGAGAATTTATAGCACTCATGTATGTCGAGGGTTCCCTGGGTCTGGTGCTTGCTTGATTCACTTCACATCAAAGCAAGTCTATGAGGTAGTGATTACCTTTATCCCCATTTTACAGATGAGGGTGCCAAGACCAAGCTAGGAATGAAATGAGGAAAAACCTATCACAGCTAGGGCCGGTCTCTGCCAGCCTTATAAGAAAGGGAGGGTCAGTTACATCTTGAGCTTGCTTTTCTTCATTTATATCCTTTAAGGACCATTAGATTGTTGACTAACTGCTTTCAAATAAACCAAACATGCTACAAAATTCATGAGTTAGTTATCTTGCTAGGGGCCTATGAATTTAAAGGGAGCTGACATGGATAGCTTCTCAAAAAAGGAGCAACTCTCCCAGGTGGAAACGCCAGAGTCTACAGTAGACTGGGAGAAAGTTTGCCCTAGCCCTGCCACCCTAGCAAGTGACCTCACCTTCCTAACGTCATATCAGAGAGGAACCAGTCTCTAACACGAAGACATCTGGCTTTCCATACGGCAATTTCTGTGTCAGCGTACCTCTTGCAGGGGAGGTTGTCTGAGTCGCTTCATGGAAGGGAATGAAAGATCTGAGGATTTTTGCTTTCTCTCCATGGGCTCCAGGAGGCATTTAGAAATTTCATTCCCAGTCCCAAAATAGAATCACAAACCTACTTTAATTCATTTAATTTACTTATTTTTATCCCAGACTTTCCAGAGAGGGATTTGGCCAGTGCCTATTCTTGATGGCCTGGGAGTAGCATGGGACCGTACTGAGAACAAGCATTCAGGTCAGACTGGCTGGGGTTTGAATCTCAGCTTTGCTCATTATTAAGTGTGCTTGAAACTTTCTGATTTGAAATTTTACCTTCTATAAGACTTCTTGCAGACTCCTACTCTGTTTGTTGACAGGGGATTAAGTAGTCTTTGTGAAACATCCAACAGGGAGCCTGTCAGATCTCAGGTAAACATCACACAATAGCTACAATTTTCAAATTTAAAGGAATTTACAAAGCTAAGTTTTAGGGCCAGTAGCCACCTTTTATACTCTGATCCCATTCAATTTGTGATGTTTTGCAAGACTTTTAGAAGCATTGGTATATGGTGATATGCATTTTACTTCTATTTCCCCTTAATTCATTTTATATGAATTTCACATTATAAAAAATATGTGATTCATCTAACTGTCACATTGGTCCTGAAGAATGTTTTTCAGAATTAGTGCATGTCTTTCAATTATTTTTATATTTTAAAATTCTTATCTGTACTTTATTTTCTCTCTTGAGTTATCATAAAGCCATAAAGAATTGATTGACAGTCATTTTCCTGGGACCATAATCAAGACACCTCTTGAAAACCTGAGAATTGCCTTTTAAACTTTTAATGATGGGGAATGACTTTTATGTTAACATTAAGATTTTCAAGTAACATATGTGCAGAGAATGTCAATAACAAAGCAGAATAAATATTACATAGTTGTTTTTTTTTAATTTTAGAACCTTCCCTATTTATCAGGAAACTTTTTTTAACATTAGTTTTGTACTCAGTGAATACAGTCAAGTTGGTACCATTGTTAGCCTCCTCCTTCTCCTCTCCCTTCCACAGGGACCCTTCTTGTTGGGGTATATGGGTTGTGCATTGTGTGGTTAGCCATCAGTTATGGGTAGGAGGAAATGTCTCTGTATATCATGACCCAGTATGTGGCTCTAACATTCTTTCCACCCCCCTCTGCCGCAAATTTCCCTGAGCCATGTTGGGTTCATTTTAGGTCTGCTTCAGTGATTAGGTCTTGGGAGCCTCTGTGTCTCTGGGTGTCTGGTTTGATAGGAGTTGAGTGTTCTCTGTGTCTATCTCCTTCACCCTTATGTTGGTACCAGGTTCACAAAGAAAACAGCACTCTTGCTTCTTTCCCCAATTATTCTTAGTTTCAGCTGGGGCCCTTTTGAGGTATGATGGGGTGGTTTTCTCCTTAGGATCTGTGTGTATCTGGAAAAGAGAAGCAGATTCTCTGACGAAGAGTTAAGTTAGCACTAGATGAATGGGATAACCATTATTTTTTAGAGAGAATTTAATAGGTGTAGGCCCTCTTCTAGCCCATGATTGGTGGAAGCTTGATAATGGAGGGCAGGCTCATTTTTGGATATGGTTCTGACTTGTTTCCCAGCTCCAGCTATGGGTTGCATTCCACTGAGCAGATCAGTTAGCCAATTCAAGAGCAGTTGGTTTCCCACCATGGCTGTGTACCACTATTGCACTTGTGTGAGCATCACAACAGGTTATTTGCTGGTAAGTAGGTTAGACCATGAGTTGCTTGGACAGATATTGGTCATTTCTCCCCTAGTCACTCATGTAGCACTTTCCTGGCATTAGACGTGCTAACTGTCTGGGGCCTGACTTTCTTTCAGCTTCCAGCCTCATCACTCCTTGTTACCTTCCAACAGCATATAGTGTCTTCAGCCATAGGGGCTTATCTCTAACCTTTGGTGGGTCATCAAGTACTCTGATAGAAATCTGTCTTTTTTTGGGAAACCTTGTAGGTCTCTCTGATCAAGAGCTCATTGTGGATGATAGCCGTCTGCTGGTACTGGGAGTTACAGTTCAGTGCCCAAGAAGAGAGGAAAGAAAAAGATAAGTATTATAAAAGAGAGAGAGAGAGATGAGAGAGAAGAGGGAGAGAGAGACCAAGAATCTCATAGTCTTCAAAAAATCTCAGTGGTTGTTTATACCCAGGTCAGTGTAGATTGGAGGCTAGGTAAAAGGGACCAGAACACATGGTTCAATAAGATCACAGCCTGCTGCAGGGCTGGATCAACACTATGTGTCCTTGTTTTCTCTGGACACAACACACAGTAGGTTATTTATCACGTGAGGGTACGAAGAGGTAAGAATCATTTCTCTATCTCCAAGTCATGTTGACCTGGATTGTTCCAAGCAGTCTCAAGCTCTTTGCTAACCTTTTATTTCTCCTGCAACGTGTTAGGAAGTTGGCCCACATCCTATCAGCACCAGGGAGGAAGCAGCAAGAGTGGGCTAGCTCTGGCAAGTGGGGCTGGACTATAAAGGCTCCACCTTGCCTAAGGCCTGACCAGCTGAGGATTAAATATAATCTTCAATTGGCAACACGTGAAGCTATGGGCAGGGGAAGGGGGTCACTTCACATTCAAACCACTACATATGGCAATCTCTTGACTTTTCCAATATCAAACCTACCAGAGAGTGTTCTGCAGTTAAGATAATGACATTGGTGGGATCCTGATTCATCTGCTTGTTCCATTTTCTGTGCCCCTAAGGTTATTTTTGGTCAGATTCACAGGCCATTGAGAAAAGGCGGGGGGAAGCATATGGACTTCAAAGCCAGTTGCTACAAACTGCCTTCCTTGTCCAGCCCTCCTGTCTGCTCCCAAATGAGGTCAGTGTTTACTTCACCTTAGACCCACATTTCTGGGTCAGCTTTGTTGAAACACTATTATAACCACTAGGCAAAATCAACAATAAATTGGTGAGGAAGTCTAAGCAGTCATTTATTATTCATTTATTTTCAATTGTTTGAGAGAGGTTCTGGTTATGCCACTCAGGACAAGCTCCAACTCACGAATTCCCCTCCCTCTATCTCCAAAATGCTGGATTGCAGGATTGCACCACCAAGCCCTGTTTTCAGCAGGTATTAGTTACTGGTTTCCTTGTGTTGTTTAAGGTTCTGTGCATTGGCAGTTTGTGCTGGGCTCCTCTGGGTGGCTCTGCTGGCCTGGACATCAGGGATCTGGAGGCCTGGCCTGGGGCACAAGTCATGTGTTTGTAGTCAGCAGCTGGGTCAGTTTAGGGGCTGACCACCAGCTGTTGGCCTTTGGTCTACTTCATGTGGTCTTTTGCATTTCAGCAGGACAGCCCAGAGAAGAGGGCAGGCCCTAGCGAGCCTTCTCCAGCGGCTACTGACTACGGACTCGCTAATTTGGCCAAAGTCAACCCCAAGGTCAACCAGGATTAAGGGGTGAAAAAAATAGACTCCATCTCTTGTTTGGAGATGCTGCAAGGTCATATGAGAAAGGGATGTGATGGGGAGATCATGTGCATTCGGCTAACAGGCCCTCCATCCTCCAGCTTCAGCCATTCTCTGTACGATGCTGACAAATGTTGGCGTGTTCACATACTGCACTTATTAGAGTTATTTTATTTTTATTTATTTATCAGAGACAAAAAGAGAAAGAGAGGATGAGAGAGAAAGAGAGAGAGAGAGCATGCTAGGGCCTCTAGCCACTGTGAATGAACTCCGGACGCATACATTACCATGCACATAAGGCTTATGTGGGTTCTGGGGAGTCTAACCTGGGTCCTTAGGCTTCTCAGGTAAGCACCTTAACCACTAAGTCAACTCTCTAGCCTCTTATTAGAGCATTAAAGGCAGCATCAGCTGAAAGCACAGTGACAATGATTTTAGCCTTGTCCTATGGAATATGATCTGGGAGATCACAGACATTTCATTATTGTGGGCTGTGCTATGTCCCTTCAAAATTCACTTTACTGTATTTACAGATAGGATCAATGAGGATGTACTTTGTTAAGGGTTTGTTGTCCTGAAGTAGGATGCACCCCTAATCCAGTATGATCACTGTTCTTATTAGAAGATGCCCGTGTGAAGATAGGGACTTGGAGAGCATCAAGTGATGGCAAAGGCTGAGGCTGGGATGGTGTCAGTAAAGGAGGGTTAGCAGACACAGGGAGCTCTCAAAAAGGGAGGAAGGGTTCCTCTGTGGAACTCAGAGAAAGGAGACATCACATGACACGGTATCTGCAACGTTTCTAGCATCCAGAACAATGGAAGGATGTATCCCTGCTCCTTGAGCCACCTAGTTTGTGGAGTTTTGTTATGGCAGCCCTAGGAAACAAAGTGAATGTAATTTTCTTGATAAAAATAAGGTTAAGGGCTGGGAGGTAGAGCTCAGTGGTAGAGCGTGTATTTGGCATGTGCAAATCCCTGGACTCAATCGTTAGCACCATAATAAATGCAATCACTGAATAAGATGTAAGTTAAACCATCTGAAATTACTCCCATGTTTTGGAGGCAGGGTCTCACTCTACTCATTCTAGCCTAGGCTGGCCTTGAACTCATGAAGATCCTTCTATTTTAGCCTCCTTGAGTGCTGGGATTATAGTCATGAGCTACCATTCCAAGCCCATGACCTTTTTTTTTTTTTTTTTTTTAAAGGTTTATAAAAAGATCGATCACAGAGATGTCACACTAAAATGAACACCTGGCAATTACAAAGTCTGTGGACTACTCTGATGGTCTTATACACTGTCAGTGGTATGTATCTACACCTTTAAAGACATTGATCTAACAAGTTCTATTCAAAAATCAGTTATTTAATTTCTCTTGAAATATTGTCCTTCCTGGCTTTTCATATTTGAGGAAGCCATTAGAATGAAAAGATTACTAATTAATTTATAAATACTCTAAATCTAAAATGTTTCATAGCATCAAACTTGATTTTAAAAAAATCATAAGTTTTCCTGTGAGCTTGGAAGATTAGAAAATCAAGGAATGGATTTTCTAGAATAGACAAAATGTGGCATTTGGCTTCTAAATAAGATGTGTGGATTAAATCAAATTTCCTTCATTAAGACAGTTTAAGTGAACTTGTAACTACTTCTGTAGAATTGAATTCTATTTTTCTTACATGGAAATAACAACAAAAAAGGCAATGAAATCTAAAATTTCTGAATCTTGCAAATACCAGCAAATCGAGAGACTTTATCTGTCATGATTATTTTGAGTAACTGATCATTTCCATCAATCAACCAAGCAACCCTGATAAGCCAATCACTTTTTAATCGATGTTGAGACACTGGAAAGTTGCCATAGATACCAGATCCTGTAACCATCACAACAGAAAGCAAGGTTAGAATTGGAAGTGACAGTTGTATTCATCACATAGTTAACGAGCCTTTGAAGGGAAAGAGAGAGTTTGTCAGAGTCCTTAGGCTGGGTATAAAAGATTGCAAAGAACACTCAATTCCCAAAGAGCACTTCAAAAGCAGGGGCAAGGATCCGTTTTTCATCAGAAATGCAGGAAGATGTTTGCCTGAAATTCAAGCCCCAACTCACAAGTCCCTTGAAGTCTTGCTTGGCTGTCACTTGCCAGGGTCACCAACAAGTTATCTTAAAAGTTTCCTTTTCCTTCCTCCTCTCTGTATTCAAGTTATAAAGGTGGTTGAGAGCGGGGAGCAATGGTTACTGGAAACTATAGTCCTGGTGGAACTGTTTGTAACTGAAAATTTGAAAAAAAAAATTCCAGTCAATGTTTTCAGAATTATAAAAAAGCAGAACCAAGAAATACATTTTTGGGAGGCATTTTTTTTGAGGCAGGGTCTCACTCTAGCCCAGGCTGACCTGCTGGGATTCACTACGTAGTCTCAGGGTGGCCTTGAACTCACAGTGATATTCCCACCTCTGACTCCCAAGTGCTGTCCCGCCCTGATTTATCCTTTTCTTTTTTCTCAAGTCATGGTTATGGTGGCTTATTGCTTATTTGCCTATTTTTATGTGTGTGGTTTCTTTCCTTCTAACACCTCCATCCTTTTCAATTTTCAACACAGTCAATGATTTTAATGCCTTAAAAATGTATTAATGCTTTTCATGCTTGTATTTCTGAGTCCACATTAGTGGCATTTTGTTATAGACCTTACTCTGTTCCTTGGATTTGTTTTTATTCAGTAAGCAATGACAGTCCCATCCTTCATCTTCATCTCTTTTATTTGATATTCCTTCAGCACAATACTCATGGACAACATGCAATATATATATAATCTCTTCTTAACGGGAAGATACCATGATGGACTCTGAAATTGTCTCTGCTCATGCGGACCCCCACATTCTACTGGGAGGAAAATACAATAAATGTGTAAACACATAAACATCCATGAGTCCCGTGATGCTGTTTTGGTCAATAATGGATCACACACACGCTACTGGTCCCATGAGATTGATATCGAGCTGAAAGTTCCTTTTCTCTCAGGATGGTGAAGCTTTTACCATGTTATAGTATCACACTGTCATGTGTTTCTGTGATGCTGGTGTTAACAAACCCACCATGTTGCCAGTCGTGGCATATTATGTTCATGATAATGCATAATTATATTACTGGGTTCATGTTTTAAAGTGCTGTATTTAAATTCATTATTTTAAAGCATACTTTTGTACTTCTATAAGAAAGGTCTAATGAAAGAGTGTTTAGTGTTCCGCTGATAGCAGCTCCATCCATTTTGTTATAGGCATCCAGAGGCCATGGCCAAGAGACCTGTACCATCTAGGTTTATGTAAGTTATCTACAATGCTGCTCTAATGATGAGGTAACCTGATGACAGATTCCCAAAATAGAGTTTTGTTGTTAAGCAACACAACTTTGAATAATTTTGGGGTGGGGAGATCAGCAATGTAAATAGAATAAAGATGGGGATCCGCTGGTTCCTGTACCTCTCTCAGTAGATGTAGGCCGGTCAAGGTCATTACTAGCAAGTAACCTGTAGAAGAGTATTCCAGGAACAGGGTACAGTGGTGTGGTGTTTTCAAAATATCTATGTGGGACAAGAGAGATGGCTTCATAGTTAAGGCACTTACCTGCACAGCCTAAGGACCCAGGTTCTATTCCCCAGTACCCAAGTAAAGCCAGAAGCACAAGTTGACACGTGTCTGGAGTTCGTTTAAAGTGGCTAGAGGCCCTGGAGCACTCATTCTCTATATATATCTGCTTCTCTCTCTCTCTCCCTCCCACCCTCTCAAATGAATAAATAAAATATTTTTTAAAATATATGTGTTGAAAAGCACAGCCACATATCTCATTGAGCAGCTGATGAACACCTTATGCAAGATGAGCCAAGGACATTCTGCTATGCTACTAGTATCTTCCACGCTTTGTGTCCCCACACCTCAGTGTTCTTTTCCCAGTTACAAGGTGAGAGTGAGCAGACCAAGGGCACCAGCCATAAGGCCGAGACACTGGGTCTCCAAGAGCTCTTGAAAACGTTAAGCCTTCCTCCCTCTCTCCTAATGGACACTGATGTTGTGGACGTGCCTGCCACACCGCTGAGCAGTGGGGACACACTACTAGGCATTACTCTCACCCTCATAGAGCTTACGCTCCCTTGGGTTGCATCTTAGTAGGACCTATTCCCCATGGCCGTCTCATCCTCTCAAAAATTCATAGCAATGAGAAATAGCAGACTCCCTTCTCTGTGCTCTCGGCATGGAAACTCCTCCCCTCGCTACACTACCTCCTCTTTTCCTGGTCCCTGCTCAGGTTTGCAGCATGCCAAAGGCTATTCAGAAGGATTTTATTTAGTCTTTTGTACTAGAACAATCAGAAACACATAAATTAATAACATTATATTTGCTGAAAAACAAAATTAGAATTCCAGCTGAGTTTTTACAACATTATGATGTATTAATCATGATTTCCCCAAACAAAAGTGTGTGTTGGGAGAAATATGTTGGTTTTGTTGACATGGAGGGCGTAACCTGATGAAAGTAAGCAGTGGTCTGCCTGGGGCCGGGCTGCCCCTAAATGTTTGTTCGTGAGAGGGTTGTTTAGAAGACTGGGTACTTTTCCATGGATGGAGTGGGAAGGATCTTCGGAGTCAAGTGTAAAACCTTAAATGGAAACCAGTGGCTAATTCATAGTTTGCCTGATATGTTGTCCAGGTTATCCAGGTGTACTTATTATATATAAAACCTTGCCAACACTTACAGTGTCCGAAGGCATTTCCCCAGCTCCATTCCCTCACTACTGTTTGATCTTATATAATTTCTTCTCTTACCTCATTCACCCCAGTGCCCACTGTCCCACGTTCACCATCCATAATGTGACCACCTAGGATGAGGTTTTCTAATGCGGATCTCATTGCAGCTCTCCCCTGTGACTTAGCACCGGTTTCCACGTGTTCACCCAGGCATGGATCCCTTCCATAGAATAGGCCTTGAATTCAATCAGAGAGTGGTTGGTTACCTTATAATTTACATCCCACGATTGCATACCTTGTCTGACAGGTGAGTTGAATGCCACTCACGATCCACTGCTGGTAAAGACTGATGAAGAGTTTTGTCGCTACCTTGGAATTTGTAGATAAGTATGTAAGTTGGAGCAGGATTCAGTACTAGAAGCTGAAATGATGCGAAGAGAGATGAGGAGGGGAAGGGCTTAAGGGAGGAGATAATAGATGTCACGTGCTCTTCATTTTTAAACTCACCTCTCAAGGCCCCTTTTCTGCTGCTTCCTAAATAGTTCCGACTTCATCCGGGCTCTGTCCCCTCACTTTTGCTGCTCCTTGAAACATGAAGGGAATACCTATCCTTTCCTCATCTGCCTGAAAATTGCTTCTCTTTTGTTCAGGATTTATAAGAGAATTTCTGGCTGGCTCCCCTGATCACTGTATTCCTACTCCCGGGAGTCACGTGATTCTTCCATAAGATGATATCATAGTGTTCTATTATCATTTGTTTAGGGCTTTCCCATTGGATGCTGGGCTTCTTGGGGTTAGAAGCTCCATCTTGTTCATTCATGCCTTTAGGTCCGCAGCAAACGTGTTAAATGAGTACTTGTACAGCATGTATTCATGGCCATGAGGCTGGCCTGGGAATGGGGAGTCACGTGTGCATTTCATGGGTAAAGACAGGAGGTGGGCTTTAGGTTGAAAAGCATGGCTATAGTTGAGGCTAGGGCTAAGGGTTGGTCTCTAAGTGGTTAATTGTGTGCTCTCTCTCTCTCTCTCTCTGTGTATGTGTGAGTGAGCTAGTTTTTATAGGTTATGCCCTAGGGTTTCCGTAGTGGAATTAAGGGAAATAAGACTGGAAAGTCAGGTCAAGGTCTCAACTGCCAGACTGAGAACCTTTTACTACTCTTTCTACCAGGGGGAATGCCAAGTGTTATTTGAACTTGGAAATGACATAATCCCCAAGGTGCTCACTTGGGATTGACACAATTCAAAAGACACCTTTGGAACACTAACTGGCTCACTGAGTCTAGGCTGATGTGGGTGAGGGCATGGGCAGGGAGAGAGGCTGGGGATGGCTGGGTTGGATCAGGGATGGGTAGGCAGGAAGCTAGCATGCTGAAGTGTCAACAGACTCGGGAGACAGGGCCCTGAAACATTTGCACTATTAGCCTATACTTCAGTACTGGGTTGGTTAAACATTTGACATGCCTTGAAATATGTTATGATTATCCATATTTTTGGGCCACTTTTGAGGTCTGCTAGGGTTGAGCCTGTGGCTCATAGGCTCTACAAAGAAGTCAGGAGTAAGGAGGGCTGATATGTGGTTTGTAGCAAAGAAGGCTGTGACAACCTCTCCTTGAGGACAAATGACCCTTTCTCCTGATTTGTAATGGAGGGTTTTCTTCTTTTGAGGCTCACATGAAAGTTATGTACAGCAGGGCTTCTCCACTTAAATTCATCTTACTGGGCATTAAGATAATAGCCAAGGTTAGGCTTCATGTGTAGACTTCAATTGCTTAACTATGGATGGTGTTAAGTTAATGTCATCCCCACATGAAATCTTATGTCATCTTTCCCCACTTTTGAACTCTACCATGCTTACTGCAGAGCCTTAATTATACTTTTATATCAAATTTATACCCAGAGACTGAGCAGGGGCAACCTGACTTTAGGTGCTCTTGGCTGGTTGTTAAATATATTCAAGCCTTAATTGCTGATGGAGAAATTGCCATCGATGACTTCAAAAAAAAAAAAAAGGGCTGGAGGGAGGGCTCTGTGGGTAAAGCACTTATTGCACAAGTATGAGGACCCAAGTCTGGATCCCCAGAGCCCACGGCAACTGCTGAGTGTGGTGGTGCCTACCTGCAATCCCAGTACTGGGAAGGCAGAGACAGGTGGATCCTGGGGCCTGCTGGCTAGCTACTCCAGCCAAATCAATTATGTCTAGGTTCAAAAAATAAAGTGGAGGGGCTGGAGAGATGGCTTAGCGGTTAAGGCATTTGCCTGCAAAGCCAGAGGACCCTGGTTCAATTCCCCAGGGCCCATATAAAGCCAGATGCACAGTGTGTGGGGGGGGGAACATGTGTCTGGAGTTTGTTTGCAGTGGCTGGAGGCCCTGGCATGCCCATTCTCTCTCTCTCTCTCTGTCTCTCAAACAAATAAATAAAATAAAGTTTAAAAACTATATTAAAAAATAAAGTGGAGGGTACCTGAAGAAGGCACAAACATGTTTACACATGTGTATGAACATATGTGCATGGCATACATACAGACACGTAAAAATACAAACGCGCTTGGGAGAAGCAACCTATGGGCTCACCATTTTCACTGTGGTGAAGGACAGCACTGGACACCCTCATGCCCTAAGCCAGCCTCTTTGCGCTTCTCATACTGCTGTGGCACTAGTTTCATGTAGCCTGTCCCAGTAGGGCCCCTTCCCACTGGATTACGTGTTCCTTGCCTGCTTTTCTGGCAATGCGGTGTGGGATGCTGCAGGAGGCCACCTGACACTCAGGTATACATTGTTGGGAAGTGGAACGAATCATCGTCTGATGGGGAGATCTGTACTGGGAGTGGGGCAGGAGCCAGTGGGTAAGTATTATTTTCTTCTGTCCCTCATGAATTCTAACAGGTTTTCTGTACAGAGGAAGTCCAGTCTCCATGGCGGTGCCCAACTCAAGGCTCTGCTCTTGTGTTGACCTTCCCAGGTTTATTCTTCAATCCTTCTCCCCCGTTTCCTGGGATATTAAGTTATTATTATGTGAGTCTGTGTCCCAGGCTCTCCCTGAGAGGTGAGGAACCAGCTTAATCCAAGGACCAAGAGAGCTGTTGTTTTTTCCAAGTGAATTTACTGTAGGCGGAGTATGCAAAGACGGCACCATCACTACATCGGTCTATATCTGTATTCCAGGTCCTAGCCATGGCCATGTTTGTGAATGTGTCTTTATGATGTGGACAGAGAACTTGACCAAGCAAAGGTACATTTCAGGTCCTAATGAGTAAGGCAGTTCAATGAAGCTGAATGATCACTCTCCTCATAGCCCTTACTGGAGGGAATCATGCTGGCATGCTTAGAGATGGGGAGGCCACTGGGCTTTAGCTTGTGGCTCAGAGGAACTATATCAAAGGCTAATTATTGTTTTTGATGTTTGTTTCCACAGAATTATCAGGTTACAAAGTTGTTCCCCACAATAGATGTATCTGCACATAAAAAGATCACTTGGATTACTGAAATGTAATTCATTTTCAAATTTTCACTTATCTTGTTTTTATTTTTTCTCTTCTCTTTCTTATCTTTCATTTTGCTAAGAGCTTAGTGGCTTGAGCATCTCTGGCCCCTTGAAAGTCAGTACCGAGCCCCTATGGTGGATCTGTGACATCAGCCAAGCATATCTTCCACTACATCCCCAGCACATGCTCCCTCTTCTTTGTCATTCCCTCCTGTCTCCCTGGTCCTGAGTGTCCTCTCAGGAACCCATTCTCTACAATCTTCAGTGGTAAATATAAAATCTGTGGGCTCTCTACTCCCATGCAAAATATGCTTGCTTCATACCGTCCCATCTGGATTCCTGGTGCTAACTGAGTAATACTACTTAAAAGGGAAATTTCCAAACAGTCCCAAATAGAGAATGTATATGACTATGAATCCCTCTGTGTTGGAGCTATGATAGAATCTTGGAGGCCGGTCTCTGGAAAAGCTCACCATCAACAGCACTCCTCTCCCAGACCTCTATCTGGAAGGTCAGCGCCGAGGAGAGTTCATCTTTGTTAGTTCATAGACAAACCCGGGTGCTGGCTTCTCCTCTGAGCTCTGGCTCTATTCAGTCAACTGGCACCTTGGAATGCCCTTCCTGCTCCAGCTTTTTAGGATGGAGACTCACTCAGACATGAGTGTGACACTAGTGTGAGCAGAGACCCTATAGCTGCCGCCCTTCGGGGTTAGGTTGTTGAGTGGATGGAGTACCTGACTTAGGGCAGTGGAAGAGCCTGAGCGATCAACTCCACTGCTGCCTCCAAGGCCGCTCTTGAGTTGCTATTGAAAGTAAAGTGGTTCTCCAGCTGCCTTAGCATTTGCTGTGAGCGAGGTAGACCTTGAAGCTTGGCTTGTGGCAGGGCAGGTGGTCAGACGGAGAAATCGTATCCTCACAGGTGGGGTGAACGTAAACATTAAATGAGGCCCAGTGGCTGCACATCTTTATCATGAGCATAGAAAAGGTAACATGGACGATGGGAGAAGACACAAGTGGTCATTATGTCATTATTCATGGTTAGACACCTGAAGCCCCACAAGTTCACCTTTTTTCTCCCTCTCTCTCCTCCTCCTTCTCCTCTCCTCCCTTCCTCTCCTTGTCCCTATCTTCCATCCCCTTCCTCTTACCTTTCCTTTCTCTTCCTCTCCATTTTTCAACCCTTTCTTCCTCCTTCTCCTACCAACTCTTTGTCTGAGACAAGATCTCGCTATTGTAGCCTAGGTTGGTGTAGAGGCATGTAGAGAGTAAGTAATGGGCTTGACTTCCGGCAGAGCATGATGATTCTGTACCCTTTACAGAGTGCGCCTGCGCACTCACATGTTGATGATGAGGTGCGCCTGTGTGCGCACATGCGAGGATCATTGTGTGACATCATGATATGAAGTGTGCTTGCTTCACCTCCCTATGCAGGAGTAAAGGCACAGCCCTGAGGGGTGCTGCGGGGAGACACTCTGCCCTGCTATGCCCTACCGTGTGGTGTCTGCAGATGTCTGCTCCCTGTGCCTTCCTCCAGCTGGGCTCACCCCCTCTGTAACCCCTCCTGAAGCCAGCAGTTCCTGACCACTGGCCTGGAACTTACGATGTAGCCCAGAATGGCCTCAAGCTCATGATCATCCTCCTGCCGTAGGCTCCTGAGAGCTGGAATTACAGGCGGGTCCCACCACAATTCCACAATTAAGATTCCCAAAGTCTCTAACCGAGGATCTTAAACCAATGTCTCAGGGCCATGCTTCCGCACGGGATTCTTCCCTCCCATCTCCTATTCTACTTGGTGTACTGCGCCATGTTTATTGACATGTTACTCTCGGGGGGTGGGGCGGGGGGCCGGTGGGGGAGAAGCCCTTTGGCTTTCCCAAGTGAAGAAAGCAGCCAACAGAGCTGTCAAGCCTGTGAGTTTTCTCTTGATGCCATCATACTTGAGTCTTATGTTCTGGCCAGTTGCCCATGGCAACAGGCCTGCCCTTGACCACAGTTGCATGGTCTGGGGAAGACCAGCAAGAGTAGAGAAGGTGAATCGTGTGAGAAAACCTGTCATCAGTCTGAACCAAAGTGACAGGTTAGAACAGTGGCTGCTCCTGAAGTGTGGGCCGGCCACCCTGGGCGTGAGCATTGGCATCGCCTGGGTCAGGTTGAGATGCACTTTGCAGCCACTGAGTCAGAAACTCTGACGGGGGTGGGGGACCCTAGCAACCATGCAGTGATGGGTCCTCCAGCTGATGCCTGGGAGCACCTGAGACCCTGCAGTTTGAACAGCTGGACCAGTGTTCCTCAAAGCTGGCTGTCCAGGTGAATTATCCAGGGGAAGGGTTAGGAATACCAATATCCAAGTGACACCCCAGACAATTGAATGGAAATCTCTGAGCATGAGCCCCAGACTCAATAGATTTTTGGAGGTCCTTACCTGATTTCATTGTGCAGTGAAGTTGGAGATCAGGTCCTTGGGGACAGGGAGCATTAGTGAGCTGAGGGTAGTACATGTGACCCGCTGTTCCCTGCTCCCTTTCTCCTCCTCTCTCCAGTCTTAGGTAGCAGGTTGCTTCAGAGAACCTTAAACATACCCAGTCTTGAAGCATTTCTTGGGCAACTCTAATCGCTTGTCCCATTTCCTCTTTCCTTGAAGTGTGCAATCCTGGCTAGGCTATGGGCCAGTATGGGCATTTGTCATGTGGCTGCTTTTGTAAACTTTTTTTTTTTTTTTTTTTTTTTTTTTTGTAAACAGGTTTTGTAAGCTGAGTGGGGTCCTTGGATTTGAGGCTTCCATTGGCAAAATAGGCAATTAAGAAATTACCTTAAGGCTGGAGAGATGGCTTAGCAGTTAAGGTGTTTGCCTGCAAAGTCAAAGGATCTCGGTTCAACTCTCCAGGACCCACGTAAGCAAGATGCACAAGGGGGTGTATGCATCTGGAGTTCATATGCAGTGGCTGGAGGCCCTGGCATGCCCATTCTCTCTCTCTCTCTCTCTCTGCCTCTTTCTCCTTCTCAAATAAGTAAATAAAATATATTTAAAAAAACTGAAATTACCTTAATGCTCTCCAAGGAGCTTTGGAGATCTTCTTCTTCTTTGCTTCTTTTCATCAGTCTGTGTATGTGGTGTCCATGTATATGTGTTTGCATGCGTGTGCGTGCACGTGTGTGTCTGTGTGTGTAACACCCAGAGGTAGACTTTGTGTATATCTCCCAATTGCTGTACACCTTGTATTTTATTTATTTATTTTTGAGGTAGGGTCTCACTCTATCTTAGGCTGACCTGGAATTCACTATGTAGTCTCAGGCTGGCCACCAACTCATAGTGATTCTCCCACCTCTGCCTCCCAAGCACTGGGATTAAAAGCATGTGCCACCATGTCAGGTCTACCATGTGTTTTTAAAAAATTAATTAATTAATTTGAAAGAGAGAGATAGATAGAGAGAGAATGGTCATGCCAGGGCCTCTAGCCACTGCAAACAAACTCCAGATGCATGTGCCACCTTGTGCATCTGGCTTTACGTGGGTCCTGGGGAATAGAACCTGGGACCTTTGGCTTTGCTGGCAAGCACCTTAACTACTAAGGCATCTCTCCAGCCCCCTTCCCATTTCGTATTTTTTTAATGTAATTTTTATTTATTTACTTGAGAAAGAGAAAAAGGCAGATAGAGAGAAAGAGAGAATGGGCATGCCAGGGTCTCTAGCCACTGCAAACGAACTCTAGACACATGTGTCCCCTTGTGCATCAGGCTTACGAGGGTCCTGGGGAAATCGAACCATGGTTCTTAGGCTTTACAGGCAAATGCCTTAACCACTAAGCCATTTCCTCAGCCCTTGTCTCATGTTTTTGAGGCAGAATACCTTGCTTAACCTAGACTTCACTGATTTGGCTAGCTTAGCTTTTCAGTGAGCCGGGGATGCCCTGCCCCTGCCTCCAGGCTTGTGCTCCAGGCATGTGCTGCCATGCGCAGCTGCTACTCGGGGGTCAGAGATCTGAACTCAGGTCCCCATGCCTGTATAACAAGCACCTTACTCACTGAGTCATCTCCCCAACCCTAAACAGAGGAAAGGGAGCTTTCTAGAAGTACTTTGGGCCTTCACCTGAGATAGTCCTGGGGATTACTTTATAAAATTGGATTCTACCCAGGAGAAATCACGGTATTATTTGAGTCTCTTTGGGTCCCTTTCCATTCTGTAACTGGGGCTGTAGACCACAACACAAAGCAAAAGCAAGCAAGCAAACAATCCAAAGCTGAAGCAGAACAAAAATAGTTTTGTCTTTAAATCTGAAAATGTCCATACCATGAACACATGTTCTAGAAGGATCTTCCCCTGGGCAGCTGTCAAGAATCCTAGGCTGTGGGTACAAGAAGGGGCTTTGAGAGCACACTTTCCAGCTCCTTCATTTTCAAGATCTGACAACCCAGGCCCAGGGAGGGCTAATACTAGCCCCAAATCACACAGCAAATTAGCAGCAGAATCGATACCAGAAACCCAATCTCCCAACACCCACTTGGGTGCCCCAGCTTCCACAAGCATGCTTCCTCTTATATTTTAAAATTTTGTGCCAACACAGGATTTATTCCATTCTCCCCTCCTCCAGGGGCTTTTATTAAGGAAATGTCTGTTTTATTTTTAAGTGGCTGATGGCCCTCATCAATTAGGTAATCGAGATGGTTCTGAGGACACATTAAGTCGATTTTTACATATGCTGGAAAATGAGTCTGTAAAAGTATAATGCGGGGTAATGAGATGTCAGGAGTCAAGGAAATGAGAGGATCGGAGCGTAATCACAGAGGCTCTGAAATGGGCTTTGGAATTTTCCAGGATTTTTGGAGCACACTCATTGTTTGTGTTTTATTGGTTGTATCATAATTGACACATAAAACCCAAACAGTCACACTTTTTTCCTATTTGGGCACTTGACTTAGAATACTGAGGAATCTTTTTGGAGCATTTTAACCATTTACCACACCTTTAACGAGAAAAAAGATTCAAAAACTTCTTTATTTACTTTTTTCACATGTTTTATATTTTCTAGGCTTCTTAGTGGCAGCTGTAAAAAGGGTTTTTCATGTGATCATTTCATTCAGTAATTTGTCTAAACCAAGGCCTTTTCCTTTTTTTTCTAATGCCTGCCCAGCTGTCACTGCTGCCTGCTAAAGTGATTTTTCTCTATTATGCTGTCACTTTACACTCCCAGAGGGTCCAATCCTGTAGGCTCTACATGCATGGAACTCGCATTAAAGTCACTGGAAGCTTTAAGATGTAAGAATGTGGGTTTGAGGCCCAGAGAAAGGGTCGGACTGTGTGGAAACCCCAGGCTTAGGAATGGCAACCTGCATGGTAAGCATGCCGATTCTGCCTTATCTCTGCTCTCCGGAGGGACCTGGGGGTTTTGGAACAGAGATGGTCGGGGACTCTGGGGGCAGACTCTTCATCCAAAGGGAGATTTTCTTGAGTCTCATATTCCAAAGCGTAGCCCCTCTACCCTGATGCTGCCACTCAAAGTTGGTATCAAAGGCTAGAAAATGGAGGATCACAAGGGAGCTAAGAACACATTGAATTAGATTCAGTGTTTGCTTTGTGCTTCGGAGGAGAGGGGCTGCCTGGATGGAAATGAATCCAGCATACATGAAAGAACCTGACTGGACTGATCAAAGGAAGATGCTCACTTGCTCAGTGTACAGAGGGTCTGGATTTTCCAATGGTGAGATACTCTTTTCTGCTGGTGGCTTGCCTCTGTTAGCTCACACATAGTGTCAGGGTATGGGTTCAAGTGATCTACTTTGAAAAAACATCAGTTCCAAGCACAAGTTCTTGGGCCTCAAATATTCCATTTTATCTTTTTTGTTTAAGTTTGACTTTACCTTTCTTTTTTTTTTAAAAAAAATATTTACTTATTAGAGACTGAGAAAGAATAGGTGTTCCAGGGCTTCTCTAGCTACTGCAAATGAACTCCAGAATATGAGACACCTAGTATATCTAGCTTTCTGTTGGGAAGCTAGGGCATCAAATCTGGATCCTTAGGCTTTGCAGACAAGTGCCTTAACTGCTGAGCCATCTTTCTAGCCCAGCCTGACTTTCCCTTTAAGCATCAAAAGTACTAAGTTACTAGGAAAGCCCTCCGGGAGTACCAAGTTCTTCCAGAGACCGCAGACCTCTCAGAAGAGGCATGCCAGAGAGGGAGAGCTTCACCTGCCCAGGGATGCTTGGGGCCTGGAGGGTCAGCAACTCTTGCCACTGCCTAATGCCATGAATTGTTAACAGGATGATGGGTGCTGTGCTGAAAGGGGGGGAAGGACTTTTCTCACGAGGATAAGTTCTCTGAGTGTCCAGAAGATGGGCTGAGCTTAGGGCTGAAAGAGCTGGGTCCCCACTGACTTCTGGGGAACTCTGAACGTATACACGGGGTCAGCTTAGGGCCCACAGAATTTAGAATCCCTCCTAGATCCTTATAGCTCTCCACGTAGCTCTACTATCAGGGGTCCTAAAGAAACACTAGGTGGCCTCTGGGGATGTGTCTGAGCTCACTGACCTTCCGTGAGTATACCAACTGCACAGCCCAGGCCTTGGAGGCTGCAGCAAGAGAATAGAAGACTTGTTCATAGGAACCAGGGAGGCCACAGGCCCTCTGTAAAATAAGGAAGATTAGCTTTGAGAGCGGTGGCTGTGCTGTGAGAAGAGATGAGAGTTGGAAATGTGGACAGTGATGTGAAGCCTCAGGCTTTTTTTTTTTTTTTTTTTTTGAAGAGGCTGAAGAAATGACACTCCTGTGGAATGTAGGACAGACCTGGATACAGCCACAGGGTATGGCTGAGGCTTCTCCCACCCCATCTGACCTTCTACTCAAGCTGCTTCCCAAGGGCAGGCTGGCACACGGCGAGGCGTCCACCTTCACAGCCCTGCATACGCCACACCGCTCCCGAAGCTAAGTGCCTTCCCAGAGGCTAAACTCCTCTGTTGGTTTAGATATTTAGACGTGTTTCCAGAGCTATTGACCCTGAACTTCCTGCTCCCAAGGGATCTATATCAATCTAGGGTTTGTTTACATACTGGTTTATTGTAGACATTTTGTTGTGGACTGTTCAGTGACACCATAGGACACCGAAGCACTTAGACACACATGCCTTGTTTGGAGGAGCCACAGGATCATTCTCTGGCACCCCTAATATTTCTTGGTCGAATACATGAAAAAAATAATGAAGTATTATGGAGGAAAGAGTCCTAGTTTTTAAGTTAGAAAAACCATGTGAAATGACTCTGCCATTTCAAGCTTTATGTCTTGGGGCTAGTCATTTGCAAAGTGGATCTATTTCATCCATACCCCACCCCCTAGAGTTTGTGTGCTGGCCAGATAGTTTACATATATATCACATATGCAAGCATGTATCATATGTATGTATATATACATATATGTATATATGATTTTATATATAATGTATATAGCATGAATATATGCTATGTAGATGCCTACCAGATTTTTGTGTATGTAGATATTGAAAACCCCAAACCTTCTGAAGTTCAAGTGCACTTGGAGTTAGCATCTTTGCACTACGGTGGTTCTCACAGTCCCATTTGTTTGCTGCTAGCTCTGCTGATGCATAGTTTCAAAGATGTTTGCATTTTAAACAAGAAGTAGTGTGATGGAATAGCTCAGTTTTAAATAGATTGTCCGTTCTCCTCCTGCACAAAATGACAGTAGCAGCAGAAAGTCATCTACTTTGCTCCTGTTTCCAGCAATTTAAAACATAGACCCAGGAACAAAGGGAGAGGTAAGTCGATCAGCTATAAAGGGAATGGTCACCTTCCTTCACTTAGTCCTCTCTCCCTCCCCCTCCCCGTCCCCACCTCTGACGGAGAAACAATAATAATAAATTCTCTTCTCTTGCCTATTTCCAGACAGTTTTTAAGTGTGTTTTATGACTTTAGCTTGTCCCGGGCCAATTCACTCCACTAGTGATGATGAATGAACCCTTGATGCCCATTAGCATAAGTGAATGTTACTGTGTTCACCCTGATGGGTCCTAATCAGCGCCGATTCTCCCTTTGGCTTTGTATTTTGGAGGGTGCAGCCAGGTGCTCTCCCAGATGTGAAAGGGAGAGACTGCTGCTCCCCTCCCCCGACCCCTTCAGCTGTAGACTGGTTCATGCCTGACTGAGAACCACTCAAGTGTTCCCTGAGCCATGCACCCTGCTGCATCTAATAAAACCTCTCTCCTCAGCCCTGCTCTTGGGAAGCAGACCTGAATGTGAACTGAGAGAGCCCTCTGCAGAAGGCATGTGCACAAGAGATGGGCAATTGCACCCTGGCATCTCTGCCAAGCAAGAGCAGATCTTGCAGCCAAGGCAGACACCATGACCACAGCTCAGCGTGTTCCTCTCTCCTTTCCCTACAGAGGGGGTCCTTGTACCGTGTAGCTCAGCTCCTTCCCTGGCAGTGGGTGGGCTGGTGAATGAGTAGGTTTGCAGGCATGCCTGTGGATGTTGGGTGGAGAGAGGAAGGCGGGGAAACAAAGACTCCAGATGCAGGAAGAGATTGAAATCATCCTGGGTTTGCACTTAAAAGTGGGGTGGGGAGATGACTCAGGAGTTCAAGAGCTTGCTGTGCGTGCATGAAGACTGAGCTTGGATTTCTAGCATCCAGGAAAAAGTGGGGCATGATGGCACACACCTGATATTCTAGAGCTCATGAGCTGGACACAGGGAATCCCTGGGGCTCATTGGCTGGCTAGTCTAGGCAAATTCGTGACCTCTAGGTGCAGGGAAAAACCCTATCTCAAAAAGTAAGACAAAGAGTAGCTGAGGAAGACATCTTATGTCAAGTTCCATTTTGTAGATGTGCACGCGCATGCGCGCGCACGCACGCACGCACACACACACACACACATATATGTATGCAAAAAATGGTGGAGTGGGAGAAAACATTCAGGGATCAACATGCTTGGGGAGCTAGAAGCTCAGTGAAATTCCAGTGTCTTCTGGAAGTTTCTGTGTCTCCCAGTCCTGATCTGCAGAAAGGAAAGTGATGTTGGCCTGTATCCTCTTCAGAATCTTTTGAAGCTTCTAGTGGCAGCTCTCCTTTGCAGAGACTTGCTCCATGGTTTATAAAATGTGTTGAGGGGCTGGAGAGATAGCTTAGTGGTTAAGGTATTTGCCTGCAAAGCTAAGGAATCCAGGTTCAATTCCCCAGGACCAACGTCAGCCAGATGCACAGGTGACACAGGCTTTTGGAATTTGTTTGCTGCGACCTAAGACCCTGGCATGCCCAGTTTCTCTCTCTCTCTGCATCTTTCTCACTCTCTCTCAAATAAATAAATTAAAATAAAATAAAACAAAATAAAAATGTGCTGAGAAGTAACAAGGTGAGCTGTAGTTTCTCACAAAGTGTGGGCTGAAGATCCTCTTGGGGTTGTGTGGTCAGAATTGGTGTCATGGATTTTCTAGACAACCTCTCATGGACCTCCAAGATTTCGCACATGGTCCAAGAGAAGCCACCAAGATGCCTTGTTCCAGGACTTGATCAGTTTATGAGCCGCAGGAGGACAGTGACAGCTCAGCCACCCTCCTAGGCTGTCCCCAGAGATAGTCTTTAAGCTCTCTGTCAAGCCTCAAGAGAACCTTGGCCAAGCTTCTTCCTGAGGTCTAGGGTTTCACCTTCCTTTAGTTCTCAATGGTCTTCCATAAACTAACCTTTGGGCCTAGGCTGCTAGAACTTCAATGTGTTCTCAGCCAGAAAGCTTCTGCTTAGGACTCCTAGCACTTGACCTGAGTCACACTGGTTTGGTTGTACATTGGGCTTAATAGCGATCGTGCCTCCTACTTTGAGCAAGAGTGGAGACCCAGCAGAGGTCTTTGTGAAGGCCTTTCCCAGCAGGGTGTAACTTTTCTGGAATGTTTGGAAAATAGTTCGTTGGTGTAGCATCCTCTTGGAGCCTCTAGCAGGCAGAGGTAGAGGTTAAGATGGAGGATTCTGGAACCATTTGACTTGTGTTTATATTCTGGCTCTGCTATTTACTGGTTATGTGACCTCTGAGGCTACTCTATGCCTCCCTTCCTTCCCCTGCAACATAGGGAGAGTTATAGTATGATGTCGCATTTTGTCATAAAGATTAAATGATATGCAATAATAATAATAAGATATGTAAAATGCTCAGAATTGTCCTTGACACACAAATGTCAGTAAGTGGTAGCTATTGTTATTATTAGTTATTATTACTTTTATGATTATTTCGAACACATTGATAACCACCAAGGCAGCAAGTCCATGGAAGAAAATTCTAAAACTTGATTTACAGAAAAATAAAAGCCCTCTTAAAAGTAATTGCTAGAAACAGTGCTTGCTAGTTGCCTACAGAGATGTGCCAAAGGCCGAATTCTCTGCTGGAGGAAATGTTTCTTCCTAGCACTGACTCCAAACGACACTCACAGTCTTCCATCAGTTGAAAGAGAGGTTTCTAGTCGAGTTTTCTCCTAGCCAATAGACTAATAGCTACAACGGATCTCATATGGCCAAGTGCAGAAATTGTGCTATAAAGCAGTTTCTGCATGTATACGTGTGCACACGTTCACATCCGTGTGGGCACATGTGCAGGTGCATGTGCACGCACAAGCGTGTGGAGGACAGAGGTTGACCTCAAGTGTCTTCTTTGATGGCTATTCACTTTATTTCCTCAGACATAGTCTCACTTGAACTCAGAGCGCACCAGTTTACATCAGGGTTGCCTTCTCTCTGCCTGTGGGATTACAGGCAGGCTGTCTTGCCTACCCTGCATTCACATGGACAGTGGGTGTTCAAACTCACATCCTCATGCTCGTGTGGCAAGCCCTTTATCGACTGAGCCGTCGCCCCAACTCATGAAACACTTTTTACATACGTTTCATGTTTGAGACAAGTTGTACGTTTTTTAGCAAAGTTGAACATGACACACGGATATTTTCCATTTATCCCTGACCCTGACAGAAAGCCCCCCTACGCAACTATCAGCATCGCCACTGTGTGGCCCTTTTGGTGCTGCATTTTCCAGGGGTGTGGGCAGTGTCTCCTACTGTCATGACACATGTAGTATTTTCACTCTCCTTAGCTTCAGGATATATCTGCTCACCTAGAGCCTTTGGAGCAGGGAGTATAGAGGCTCTGCTATTGTGAGAGAAACTGGGAAGTCACTAAGGGCTGCAGGACGCCTTGGAGGTCACATGGGGATTGATGACAGATGGCGAGTGTGTACCACAACATCTATGTAAAACATGTCTGCTTGGCCCGAGATGAAAAACGGCTCACCTTGGCAAAACAGGCATGATATTCATTTGGAGACTTGCTTCTAAGAAAGATAAATCCCACTGTCACTGCTCAAAGAGATAAGAAAGACTGCATGACAGTTTTTCATTGATAAAAGATTCTGTCTGTATTTTAAAGGAATTTACTTTCTTCCCCTCTACTGATACCCGCATGAGTTAAGGTAGAGATACACTATCTTTCATGTTTTTGTCAGAATGTGTTATTACCATGGTGGCAGTGACTCAATTGCTTCATTTAGGGAGCTGGCTGAATTGAGATGCAGCCACACAGGAACTGAGCTGGGGATTCAAGGAAGTTCAGCCTCCAGAGCTAAGAGCACGACCTGGAAGCCTTCCTGGCTGAGAGGGAAACTAGCACTAGTTCATTGAAAACAGGGGCTGGTTGAATGCAAAAATCTTCCTAGAAATTAATCCTTTTTAATAGTTTTTAAAATTTGTTACAACTAGGATTTCTTCTTCTTTTTTTAGATCTCATTTTGGCAGATCTCATGGGCCATGGTTAATAATGATAATGACAATTATAAGGCAAGCAGCAATCCAATTAATTGCCTCACGAGGTGATGTTTTGGCAACCAGGTTGAAAGAAAACAAAAGAGTTGTCGCCAATTGTCAGCATCCTGTCTGCAGAGTGTGGGGCAAAGATGAAAGGTGTACCTGTCTCTGGAGGCCTGACTGACTCTGAGTGAGCCAGCTTAGTCCTCCCAGCATGTCCTAAGTAAAGAAACTTCTCACCTTCATTTGATCTCACAGGTTATCTGTCCTTGGGGAAAGAGGCTGTACTGCCCCATGGGTGTGGATATTCTAATCTGCTTATTACTTGTACTGACTGAGTGCAAATGACAAGAGTGGGTTACAGTCAGGCCTGCATTGCTAGACCCGACCAGAAGCAGCTTATGGGAGGAAGGGGCTTATTGCTTCAGGCTTACAGATTCCAGGGGAAGCTCCAACAGTGGCAGAAGAAGCTGGCTCTCTCTCATAGATGCAAGCACAGAGACACCATCAAACAGCCAGCAAACATCAAAAAGCTCAAACAGCCAGAGCTCCAAACTTGCTCTCCTCACACCTTAGGGCTGGACTCGAGATCCACCCCCCAAACACGCCATAGGACTGGACTCCAAGATCTGCCCCCCAGTGACATACCTCTTGGCCCTAGTAAGGGTCTACCCACTGGAGACCCAAGGTTCAAGCCGGAGTGTGGGGCCACACATTTAAATGACCACAGTGTGGTTGTAAGTGACTCTTCATAATGATCTGAAAAGGAGAAATACCTACGAATCTCAGTTTAGAGGTTAGGAAGCTAGGCTCCTAATGTGTTAAGTTACTGTCATTCTGGAGTCGCTGCTGCTGTTGTCTATATTTTATGAATGCCACACCTCAACTTGACCCACAGTGAAGAACTTAGTTCTCCAGCCAAATTCCTGAATCCTGGTCTGTCTCTGATCGACTGGTAGCCCTGTGGCATCACTGAGCACCTCATGGCAGAGTGGGTTGTCCAATAAAACCCCAGAAAAGTACCTGCTCCCACTTTCTCTCCTAGAATCTTGCCATTACTTAAGGGGGAAAGTCTATTTTCTCTCATCTGGAACCAGAGCAAGACTCCATGAGGCCTCCACAGCTGCAGTGTCGGACAAGTGGTGCTGCCTGTCTTCTGAGCATGGGCTGAGCATATGATGCAGCTCTACGCGGTTCCCCCTCCCTGGGAATCTTCTTCCTTGAAACCTACCCATCACTCTGTGAGGAAGGCGTCACACGGGACTCGGGTGAGAGTTCCACGTGGAGAGGAACTGAGGCTTCCAGAAGGGAGCCGGCATCAACCAGTAGACCTGTGAGGGAGCAGACCATCAGAGGATTCCAGCCCCTAGGCTTGAACCTTCCAGTTCATTGCGTAGGCATGGGAGAGCAAAGATAAATCAACCTTGTCACTCTTTGACTGCATCTCTGGTTCACAGACTCAATTGGCCAATATTAAAAGGGTTCATTAGATCACAACTTTGAGGTAATTTTCTGTGCAAGCACAGGAATTGGCATGGGATTATTTCTGCATCTTAGCTTTCTTCTCTGCAAAATGGGATTAAGAGCAGGCACTATTTCATGAGTGATTGTAAGAATTTATTGTGTGCAAATTGTTCAACATACTCTTACAAAATAGTAGCTGATATTTACATAGTACTGACTATGGGTCAACTATTACCCTAAGAACTTTACATTTATTGCCTTTAATTCCTTAGAATAATCTAATAATATGAGTACCACTTAAAATTATGGATATGAAATGGACATAGAATGAAATTACCCAGTTTAAAGGGGGGCAATTCGGTAGTATTTAGCACATTAACAATACTATGAACTCCAAAACATTTTCATTATGGACACCATCATTTTAAAAATGTGTATGCATGTACGTGTGTGTGTGTGCATAGGTGCAGTGTGTATGTGTGTGTGTGTGTATGTGCACGTGCGTGCATGGGCCAGAGGGCAACCTTAGGCCTTAGGTATCATCATAAAGCATGCTATCCACTTCCATTGGAGCAGGGTTTCTATTGGCCTGGGTCTTCCAATTAGGCTAGACTGGCTGACCAATGAGCCCCAGGTATCCTCTATCTCCGTCTCCCTAGTGCTGGGATTATAGGTGCGTGCTACTGTGCCCAGTATGGCACATAGGCAGTGGGGGCTGAACTCAGGTCTTCACGGTGGTGAGGCAAGCACTTTCACTGAGCTATCTCCCTAGCCCATAGGTGCTACTTTCCAAACCACTTTCTGTGTGTGGGAACTCAGGTGAGGGAGGTCAGGTAACTTGTCTGCTCTCACACAGCCAACACACTTAGATTTCAGGGCTTGGGGTCTTTGCTGCCACTCTATACTACCTACAACTCCTAAGAATAACTCCTGGGATGAATGATTCACTCACAACCGTCAAGTGGCAGGGCCCAGATGGCTATATTCCTCAATTTTTTTTTTTTTCCTGCTAAGCTGACACTCACATTGAGCTTCTCAATTAAGGTCCCGAAGGATCTGGGGCTTTTGAATCAAAAAATTAGCCTTTGTGAAAGCCCCACAAACTCACCATGCTACATGAAAGCCTGAACCTTCCTAAACAGGATATAGACACCATTTAGATCACATTGTAATGGCCAGCTCTGCTAAACATTATTCATTCATTTGTGTATGTGTGTGTGTGTGTGTGTGAGAGAGAGAGAGAGAGAGAGAGAGAGAGAGAGAGAGATGGGGGCACACCAGGGTCTCTTGCCCCTGCAAATGAATCCCAGTGAGTGGCTGAGGAATCAGAAAAGGCTTTGTAAGCAAGTGCCTTCAACTGCTGAGCAACCTCTCCAGCTCCCTATGCTAAACATTCTAATTGTCACCTTGATCTATCTGGAATGGAAAACACACATTACCCACCTCGAGGCAAAATGGCTACTTGGCAAGGCAAGGAATCTTCAGTCCAAAATGCATAATTCTTGCGCACCATGGCTCACCAAATATTTGTGTAATAGCTTTTGCCAGAGCTGTCCAGTTTTGAGCTTCATGACTCACAGCAGTCTTCTATTGCTGCGAGCAGTTGGTGTGTGGAGAGATTTACAACCCTTGGCCCTGGAAACACAAGTGTGTGCTGTCCTCCTAAGACTGGAGTTCTCAGACTCAGGGTGGACTGGGCTGCCTCTCCTTTCCTTTGCCTTGTCATGTGGGTTCAAAGCACAGGAGTCCGAACATGAGTTGTGACTCAAGCCTGAAGCAGATTTGCCATATGATGAATGCTATGGTCGGGGCTGCCAGGCTCCTGTTAGGAGATAACTGGTATGCGAGGCTGCTTCTACAGGCCAGGGATGCTTCCCCACCAAAGCTGAAATGCCGAGAGTTGAGGTGGACATGAAAGTAAGTCCTGGCTGTTGAGTGTCAGGCTAGTGAGAGGCAGTGGGCATTCCTGGCATTTGAGGGTGGGGGCATTGAGGTGGAAGGTTTGTCTCTTGATACCTTGGGCTTTGTATACGAGTAGACCACACCCAAGGAAGAAGATATCTGGGGTCCTAAGGGCAGACTCAGAGTGTGCTAAGAATAGCTGGATGCCCGATCTGCAGGGAGACGCCATTGCTCACCTATCGCCAGCAAAGCACGTGCTGGACGTGAGTGTGCTTCTCCCAGCAGCGGAGGATCTGCCCTGCACCATCCAACAGCCAGGCGAAGAGGAGGAAGGGATAGAGATTTTGCATTCAGTCCAATTCTGGGTTGAGTCCTGGCTATGTCATTTTGTGTGTGTGTGTGTGTGTGTGTGTGTGTGTGTGTGCGTGCATATGCATATGTTGGTGTATGTGCATGTACACTCGTGTGTGTGTGTGGGTGGTGGCAGAGAGCAGCCTCAGGAGTCACCATCAGGAACACCACCCATCTTTTTTTGGAGACAGGGTCTCTCATTAGCCTGGGACTCAACACGTAGGCTAGTCTGGCTGGACAGTGCGCTCCAGCAATCCTCCTGTCTTTGTCTCCCCAGTACTGGGATTGTAGGCATGTATGCCTGACATTTTTATGTGAATTCTGGGGATTGAACTCAGGTCCTCATGCATGTGAGGCAAGCCCTTTACTCACTAAGCTGTCTCCCTGCACATATCATTTATTTGTGCATCACAAAATTACTGTCTTTGTGAGCCTCATTGCACCCCGTTGTGTGATAGAGATAGTACCTATGATGGCTCAAAATAATCGGATATGCAAATCCTGGGCATGGTGATTGTTGCGGTCAGGTTCGCATTGCTGGTAGAAATCACCTTACCAAGAGCAGCTTGTGGGGAAAAAAGGTTTATTTTAGCTTACAAGCTCGAGGGGAAGCTCCACAATGGCAGGGGAAAATGATGGCATGAGCAGAGGGTGGACATCACCCCCTGGCCCACATAAGGTGCACAATAGCAACAGGAGAGTGTGCCAAACACTGGCATGGGGAAACTGGCTATAACACCCATAAGCCCACCCCCAACAATACACTCCCTCCAGGAGGCATTAATTCCCAAATCTCCATCAGCTGGGAACCTAGTGTTCAGAACACCTAAGTTTATGGGGGTCACCCGAATCAAACAGCCACAGTGCTGCACGCCTGTTATTCCAGCACAGAGGAGGTGGAGGCAGGAGGATTGTCAGGATTTACTGGCCAAAGTCTAGCTGAATTGTTAAGGTCAGCGTTCAGTGTGAGACCTTGTCTCAAAAAAACAAAGCAGAGAGTGAATGAGGAAGACACCCAATACTGACCTCTGGCTTTCACATGCATACACATACATGTGGCTGCAACCCCAATCATGTCTGCCCATACACATATGAATGCACATACAGACACAGGCACAGCACACACACACACACACACACACACACACACACAAATCCTGATGTGCAGAGTGCCTGTGACACGCATTGCGTTCAGTAGGCACTCACTAGTCAGCAAGGCCTGCTGGTGTGAGCGGATGGAGAAAGCATGATCATGAGCCCAGCAATTAACTGTGAACCTGAACTTTAACCTTGCCCTCCACAGAATTCTCTACACAGTTGAATCGGGGGTGTATTTATTTGCTCTGCTCAGTTTTCACAAACATTTGGTTCAAAGACTCGAATCGAGCTCAGCGTTTTATTCTGGTGGCAATTAGCAGCTCCTCAGTCACTTTATAAATTCACTCTGCATGCGCCACTTGGAGACAGAGCTGGCATCACAAGGCTTCATTCTGGCAGGTACCCACTGCAGTCACCCAGTGGAGCTGCATTCTAGTAATGGAAAAGTGTTTCATTTTAACTATGAAATTTAACACAAAGAATACAGCTGCTCAGCCGCGCAGTGACAGTGTATGTTAATTTGATTTATATACATGCAATGTACCGTGCCTAATGTTGAGTGCTGCAAGACTTCAGCAAGCCTCATATCAGCATCGTAAATGAGAGACGACCATTACGGGTCGGTTTCACGTGTGCGAGCACACGTGCTTCCAGCAAGGGAAACTGCGGAGCCACTCTGAACAAGAGAAACAGGGGTGCTCTCCTGTGGACGGGTGAGCAGCTCATCTGGAGGTAACCCCTGGGATCCTTACCACATGTCTCATCTACCGGCAAGTTTACAACCTTGCGCTCAAGTCAATAGAGGCTCTGAAGTGGGAACGAGCTCAGGGCTTCCACTAGGTTCAGGGCACTGGCAGGTTGGAGACACCAAGCTCCAGTGTGCCCTGAAGGCAAAAGGGAGAGATAGGTCCTGCTCATGCAGGAGTCCCAGGGTCCAAACCGGAAAAGAGGCACGAGAGTGCCTCCTCTGTACGGCATTTGTGTCGTGTGCATGTGTGGTATGTCTGCTCACGTTGGATTCAGATGTGAGGTCTGGTGCTCATCTTCTTTTGGATCAACACTGTGTAGGGACCTAGAAAAATCCTGGGTAACTTGGTACTACCTTGGCAGCCAGCCCACTTTCCTTCATCACTGATATTTTAGATTGAATGGGCAATGTTCCCCACAGCTCATGTGTTTGAACACTTGGTCCCTGGATGACGACCCTGTGTGTGGAGGTTGTGGAGAACATTTGGAGACGAGGTCTAGATGGCAGATGTAGGTCTTTAGGGAATGAGCTTTTTATTTTTTAATTTTTGAATTTTTAAAATTCTTTATTTATTTTGAGAGAAAGAGAGAGAGAGAGAGAGAGAGAGAGAGAGAGAGAGAGAGAGAATATTGGCATGCCAAGGCCTTTCCAGCCACTGCAATTGAACTCCACATGTGTGTGTCACCTTGTGTGCATGTATGACCTTGTATGCTTGCATCACCTTGTGTGTCTGGCTTATGTGGATTCTGAAGAGTTGAATATGGTTCCTCGGGCTTCGCGGGCAAGTGCTTTAACCACTAAGCCATCTCTCCAGCCTGAGACAGGCTTTTAAGAGTAATATGAGGGACTCACTTCAGGTCTACCTATGCTTCCAGACTAGGGATATGATGCAACCTTCTGTCTTACAACCTGGCTGCAGTAGTTACAAGTGGCTTCTGCCACCTTCCCTGCCATGATTGGACTGTACTCTCTCAAACCATGAGCCAGAATAAATCCTTCCATATGCCTTTCATGTATCTTATAACAGTGAGAGGAAAAACAATGAACACAACTCCTCTACTTTATAGTAAATTAGTCTGTTAACAGACAGAAAATATTAAAAGTAGAGGGGGAAACACTCAGTCATGATCTTACTACCCCCTTCTTAGGAGGGCTGATCATTATAGACCTGTTCTTCTAGAGTTTACTTACATGAACATAGGGGCATATGCATACTTATAGGGTACATGTTGCATCTTATGATAGCTTCTCATATTAAATTGCTATGGCATCTTAATGATTATCATGATGAGTTGCTATTTAATATTCCATGTGTCATGACATGTTGTTCTTGTGAAGTGGTTTTCAAATTTTCAATATAAAAGATAGCATCATTTTGAATATTTCCCCAGCCGTGGGCTCCATTCTCCCCTCCCTTCCCCTTCTCCCCTCTTCCTCCTTTATTTCTTATTCTCCTCCTCCTCTTCTTACTCCTCCTCAGTTTTCTTCTCCTTTGAGACAGGGTCTCATGTATCCCAAGCTGGCCTTGAACTTGATATATAGTTCAGGATGATACCTCCTACCACTACCTCCCAAGTGCTGGGATTTAAGCTGTGTGCCTTAATGTCTGCCTGGTTACTGTGGTATTGAAGCTTGAGCCCAAGATCTCATGCATACTCAGGCAAGCATTCTCCTAAGTAAGGTACATCCCCCGCCTGCTCGCTGCCTTCTTTAACTCTCCATTTCGCGAGCTGCCTATCTCTTGGTATAGGCCTCTGCAGAGCAGAGGGTCTAGCTGGCCTTTCCAGTACAATTGCCTCCTGGTTTCAGTCCTTCAGACAACATCAGGTTGCCCCCTCTCTGATACTCCTATCTCCAAAGGTATTGCCAGGGTCTTGCCCTTGCTGCTGGGTTGCTGGGTGCCTTGTTCCTGTCATCAGGGTCTCTCAGGATCCCTGAGCCTAGACTGGGATCCCCCCACCCTTATCCTCCATGCTGTCTTCCACTGTGTTCCTGAGTTGTTGGTATTTAAATCACCCAACTCTGCGGGGATTCCGTCTTTTCTGTCATGGGCAGCCCCATGTTGTTAACTGTTAGTGGCTTCCATCTCCTGTGTGTTTTTAGGGCGGCGTCTTGGGGTCACCTGGAAGTCAGGAGCTGGCCACTGGGAAGGAAAGCTTGTAACAGAGAGAAGCATTATGACAAGCTTTAAGCTGGCACTTCTGTTCTGTTTTGAGTTGCCTTAGATCAGTAGCCATCTTTAGACCACAGTGTCTGCGGTTTCATTTTTGCTTCCCAAATTTCATACATGTCACTTTTAGCATTCTCTGAACCAGAGATATAAGGGGAAGAGAATTCTGGGAAATACTATTCCCAAAGTAACCAAGTTTGAATACGTGGAAAAATCACCTCTGAGGAAGGGAGTGATAGTGCGTTATGATATATTCTACACAGAAGCTCAGTGCCATGGATCTGTCACAACGAAGACACATATGCATGGTGCTGGTGTATGCAAAACAAAACAAAAAGGAAACTAGAGGCTCATGACTGTTTTAAAACCTTTAGTGGGTGTCCTCATGTCTTTCCATATAATTCTTGCCCGCTGCCCTCATGATGTAATTCTTCCCCCCACCCATGAGATTGCTAATGATCTCTTGTATTTAAAACACAACAACAGCAAGGTGCATTGGTATGCAAGTCCATGTTTGACCATGCATGAGTTTATATGTGCATACATACATGTGCACACCAGTCTTGGATATGTGCAGCCCCCCCTGCCTGGTTTATTCCGGGACCATTTGCCTTTTATGATCGTTCTTTAACCTATGTCAAAGACACCCAGGGGACAGGAGAGCCCAGGAGGAAGGCTTGGTGAGAGAGCGATGGAAATAAGCTCCCTGGGAGATAAAGCTCATGCAACACACAGGGGGGCTTTGTTCCATTAATTTTTATTGGGAGAGGCACATTCCCTGCTGCTTTACCCCGACTCTCCCTGAGGCACAAGGCAACCGCGCGCTCACATCCCAGCATCCCTGCAAACAGAGAGGGAAAGCAGAGGCAAGGTCAAGACAGCAGCCTCCAGTGTGAGAACCACAGCCTCAGACCTTTGGCTTGCTCCTGTGGATGGTGGTGTTGAGGTCTCTAGCACCTGAGCTGAAGACTTCTGAATTATTATTATTTTTTTATTAAGTGGAAATTTAGTATGAGCACATCGTGTGTTGGTATCATTTCCCTCCTCCCTGCCTCCAGTCCACTGAGGGCCCTCCTCAATGGGATTGCTGGTGTTCACCATGGGGTTGAGGGTTATGAGTTGTGGGTTATGAGAGCAGCAGTCAGTCATTGGGGGAGGGGCAATGCCTCTGGATCTTCCCTCCCAACCTGTGGCTTATACCATTTTTCTGTACCCTCTTCCACAAAATTCCCTGAGCCTTGGTGGGTGTGCTTTAAGTCTACTTCAGTGTTGAGCTCTCAGCAGCTTCTGGACTTCTGCTTTGGTGCGTTTTGAGTGTCTTAGTGTCTGTCTCCATCACCCTGGCTCAGGCTGTCAGGCTCACCAGGGAAGCAGCTCTCTTGCTCATCTCACCCTTTCCTCTGTGATTGCACCTGGACCCGTGGCTGCCGTGCTAGGGGTGGCTCATCTCATGATGGGGAGTCGGCTATCTTTCCTTGGCTTGTCGATAGATTTTGGTTGTCCTCAGTTCTTGGCTTCTGTAAAAGAAAAGCAGCTTTTCCAGTGGAGAGTGAGACCAGCACAGGTTAAGGAGGATAAGCATTGTGAATTAAGAGAGTTTCTGATGGGTGTAGCTGTTACATACTGTTTCATAGGAATCCCATGTCTGCTACTTGAGCTTCACAGGGATGCTTCAAGAAAGGCAAAGCTGGGGCTGGAGACATGGCTCAGCTGGTTAGAGCTTTTGTTGTGCAAGCGTGTGAACCTAGTTCAGTTCCTAGTATCCATATGAAAAGTTGAGTGTGGGGCTGGAGAGGTGGATTAGTGGTTAAGGTGCTTGCCTGTGAAGACTAAGGACCCAGGTTCGATTCCCCAATACCCGTATAAGTCAGATGCACAAGGGGGTGCATACGTCTGGAGTTAGTTTTCAGTGCCTAGAGGGCCTGGTGCACCAGTTCTCTCTCTCTCTCTTCCTCTCTCTCTCTCTCTCTCTCTCTCCATATATATATAATGTATAAAAGAACTGTGTGTGGCCACACATGCCAGTAATGCCTGTATTCTCAGCAGGATGGGGTGGAGCTAGGGGTCTCAGTGGGTCTCACTGTCAGCCAGTGTGACTGAATAAACAGCAGCCCTAGGTTCGGTGGGAGACTTCACCTCAAGGAAATGTCACAGAAGAGTCACAGAGGAGGCCATGCTACGTTCTCTTCTGGCCTCTGAATGTGCTTGTGGGGCGCAGGCACTGCATGTATACACAGCACTCCTCCCCCACAAAACAATAAAATAAATAAAGACAAGGCTGATGGCTTTGGGAAGCTCAAGGGGCGTGCTAGGAGTCATGCACCTATTAAGTGACATCCAGGGATCTCCCATGTGGAATTCTGATTGTGGGTCTGTTCTCTACCTCACCGAATTCCTTCCATCCACATGCAAGCTGTTCTTGCGATCCACAAGTGGAAGTCATGGCAGAAGGGCTGGGGCCAGGCAGATAAGCCCGGAGCTCTCCTGACTGTGAGCTGTAGCTTCACTTGGCGCACTTGGGGCCTTCAGCACGAGCAGGGTGGAGCTGGTTGGAGAGGTTGTGTTAACTCACTCTTTAGGGTTTAATTGCAGAAACAGCACTATGTGCATGGAGGGCATTAGCTGAAGTGTCAGGGTGCAAGGGTGGGCAATAGCACTTCACCAAGTCTGGTGCTCTGGGCCTTTTCATGGGAGTCATTCTTTTCTTTTTGAAAATAGTCTCATGTATCCCAGGCTGGCCTTGAATTTGCTGTACAGCTGAGAATGATGTTGACCTTCTGATCCTCCAGCCTCCATCTTCCATGGGCTGGTATATCAGATGTGTGCTATCATGTTCAGTTTAAAGATATTTTTTAGAGTAGTACTTTGTGTTTGTGTGTGTGTGTACAGGTGCACATACATGTGCAGGACACATTCATGTATGTTTGAGTCTAGAGAACAATTTTGGGTGGTGATGATCAATTACCATCCACTTTTAAAAATTATTTTAGTTTGAGAGAGAGAAAAGAGAAAGAGGCAGAGAGACAGAGGGAGAGAGAGAAAGAGAATGTGTGTGTGTATGTGTGAAAGAGAGAGAGAGAGAATGGGCACTCCAGGGCCTCCAGCTACTGTAAATGAACTCTAAATGCGTGCACCATCTTGTGTACTGGCTTTATGTGGGTCCTGGGGAATTGAACCTGGGTACTTTGGCTTTGCAGGTAAGCGCCTTGACCACTGATCCATCTCTCCAGTCCCTAGCCAGTTTTTTTTTTTGAAACAAGTTCCCTCATTGGCTTAGAGCTTACAAAGTAGGCTAGATCGGCTGGGCAGCAAGCCCCAGGCATACTCTCATTTGCACCTCCGTAGGACTGGAATTACAAACACGTACCACCATGTTTGGCATTTTTACATGGGCTCTGGGGGACTGAACTCAGGTCCTTTTGCTTGCAAGGCAAGGACTTTACTGACTAAGCCGGCTCCCTAGGCCCGGAATAGTGATTCTTGATGGGTGACAGTCGGGTGGGGGGGGCACTTGTTAATTGTCATCCTAACTGGGGAAGAAGATGCTCCTGGAGTCACCAGGGTAGAAAATCACAAGACAACAAAGAAGCACCCAGTTCAAGTGTGAGGTTGGCAAGCCTTGCTCTTGAGTGTGGTGAGAATGAAAGACTGCTTCTCTTCTCTGTTTTCCCCTTGTTTTTCTCTATCTCTAGCAACACCCTCTCCCCATCAGAGAAGTTGTGGAGAGAAGGCTGGAAATCCCTCCTTAGAATGATTGCCTCTTGAGAAGTAATTGGCAGAGGGAACAAGAAGTTCCAACCTCCCACGGCCATCAGCTCGCCACCTGCCACAGCGTCAATCATGCCCCAGCCCACACCACACCCGAAGGAGGGGAGCTGCTGCGAGGTGCTGTTGGTGTGGCTCCGCAGTCTTCAGACGCCCTCCCTGAACCAAGGATGAGCATGAACAATGGAGTGGGAGGGCCAACACTCCATGCTGTCAGCTGCCTACAAGCCCAGGGCATTCATTGTGTAACCCAAATGAACTGCTGGGTCTAATCACTGGGTCTGACAGTTCCCTGGTCTGCAAGAATGCCTGGGGATATTTGTTCTAACTCATCCAGTTGGTATTGAAATACTTTCCAAATGAAGGATAGTGCTGTCAACTACCACTCTGCAAATTAGCATACGCTTGCTCCTGTTTGCTTCCGCGAACACTGAATTCACATTATAATTTCTCAATATCCAGGGCCCTCCATTTCTTGAAGAATAGTATCAGGTTGTGGACTATTTCTCTCTCTCTCTCTCTCTCTCTCTCTCTCTCTCTCTCTCTCTCTCACACACACACACACACACTTAATGGAATGTTAGAGCTGAAAAAGAAATAACTAAAGGTAATTTATCCCTATAGTATTTCAGAGTCACTTGTAGGAGATTAGGGCTGGACCACAGTTAGCCAACGCCTAGCTGTGTGCTCTTTCTGTTGGTCAAAGATAAAATAAACTATCAGCTAGTAGCATACCTGTTTAGATAAAACTTCAGATCTGAGCAAGTAGGACAACGATTCACATTACAAAGTCATGAGGCGCCATCTCCCCTCTGCCTGATGACGCTCCGCTTTGACTAAAGGGCTCTACACTGTCTGCCTCTCCTTTTGGCTCTGGTGAACCCATGTTTAGACCTCAGTAGAATCCTCTTCATCAGTAAGTCCTTTAATTCTGGGGTTCCTTGGGGACTTTTCTTCCCCACACTGTCTGCATTCTCCTTAGGTAACCTCAGCTTTCCCTTGGAGTCAGTTGTTGCCCAGCCCATGTCTCTTTGATGGTGCGTGTCCGATCTATCTTCAGCCCAGGGCGCACGTGTGGAGTGAATCCAGACTGGGATGGTAGGAAAGGGAGGGATGAGGCTGATGTTAATGATGGGCTCTGGGGATTGCATGTTTCACTGGGTTTGAGTCTGAGCTCCCTCCCTGGATCTCGAGTTCTGCCAAGCTCTGCATTCCCTAGTGATCTAGCACAAGGCCCAACATTTTAATAGACAATTAGTAAATGAATCAATAAAGAAGGATACTTCAGAGTTATTGCATTCACACAAAATGCTTTCAGCAAAACGGGACTGAAATACCTTCTCAGGTTCATTTCCACCCAGCCAAGAGGTTCCCAGTCTTGGTCGTTCAGCAGAATGATCTTCTATCTCAAGTTGCTGAGGTACCCTTAACTTCCTGAGCCAGGACACTGGGGCGTTGATCCTGATCCTTGGTGATGTAGGAAGCTCTGCTGATGGGTTTGTTTGTTGTTTGCCTCTCTGAAAAACCAGTGAGTCTTTAGTAATCTGCTGGTCGTTTTTTTCCTTTTTTTTTTTTTTTTCTGTGAGAACACATCTTGCGGGATTAAACTTGTCATTGCTTCAGCAGCACACCAATGGCAGGCTCCTGCTGTATGACCATAGGCAACCGCTGTACCTAGGACCTGAACTCAAGCAGCAATAGCCATTCTTGCTAACTTTCTAACTATGTGTGTGAAGGACACATTTTTGCCAATCCAGAAATGCCTGGGTGTCCTGGATACCCATATCATTCATTAATAAAAGTAAATTGGTTTACTTAGCTACTTTTGGTTGGTAATGAACAAAATGAAAAATATCCTTGTCCTCACAGAATTCAGTTCTTGGAAGATATTGTCAATAAATAGAATAAAGAAGTGAGGTATTTGATGTGTCCAGATGGCATAGGATTGTATTAGCTAGCTATTGCTGCTTCACAAATTCCCTCAAACTCTAGAGGCTTAAAACAGTAACAGTGAATTTCCTCACAGTTTGTGGTGGTCAGGAGTCTGAGAGGAGTTTGTCTGAGTGTTTCTTGTTCAGTGTATTTCATGAGATTGAAGTGAAAATATTTGGGAATGTCGTAAATTGACACTAAGTTGTTCAGTATTGTTCATGAGAGTGAAGTGAAATTATCTTGATCTGTACTTTCCACAAGGACTTGTCCTTAGAGTTGCTTGGGCTTCTCATGATATCAGAGCTGATTTCCAAGAACAAGACAGAGCAAGGAGAAAGTCATACCATCTTTCTATGACAACAGTCATTTTTGTGCATTCTCTTTCTTAAAGTGGAGTCTGTAAGCAAAGCCCACACTTAAAAAAAGGAGAACAAGGTCCCACCTTTTCTAGGGAGAACTATCAAGAATGTATTGATATTCTTTACACTCTCACAAAGGCTAAGATGATATAACGAACAGAGAAATGAGATGCAGAGAGCTGGTGAAGAGTTGGTGTCATTTTAGGCAGGGCGACTTGGAGAGGGCACTCAGAGGAGAAGCGGAAGTCCGAGGAGGCCTGTGTGTCGGAGCAGAGGGGTGCAGGCGGAAAGGCAGCAGATCCAGTCAGGGAGGTGACAAGGGGCTATAGAAAGAACAGGGAGGGGCTTGCAGAGTACTGGAATGTTCTTGGCTCTTTCTCTGAGTGAAACCAAAGCTAATGGAAGTATTTTTTTTTGGGGGGGGGAAGTGATGAGTTTTATGTTCTATGGAGTATACAGTGTAGGGAAGCAAAGCAGAAGACAGAAGACCCACCAGTGGTTCTTGGAGTAATTGGAGGCAAGGATCATGGTGTGTGTGTGTGTGTGTGTGTGTGTGTGTGTGTACAGAAAAGGCATGGTGAGTAATGGCTGGGTTGGGGATCTATGTAGGTGGGACATTAAGATTTGCTGATAGATTGGAAAGGGGCATGAACAAATTAAGGGGGGAATAACCCTTAAGGATCCCTGCAAAGGTTTTGGCTTGTACAACTGAAAGAATGGAGTTGGCATGTTACCATGCTAAGGGATCACCATATGTCTGGACAAGCTAGATATTCAAAACAAACTCAAACTTCTTCAACAAAGTTGGACGTTTCCATGAACACTTGTCAACCAGTGCAAAGACTTGAAAATAAACAATCATTGTTGGATCTTGGGGTATTTCCTTCTCAATTTAAATACAAAGTGTTTCTGAAAAGAATATGGGCCATGTTATTTTCACTAGCCATGATGACTGGTGATCTAATGAGCAGTAGGGTGGTCACTGACAATGTCTGCAAATGGCTAATGTCTCTGGTGATAGAGAGCACAACTCGAAGGGTGGACTAAAAGAAGTTATCTTGGATGGAAAAGTGATCAGTGGAGTTGTCAAAAAATAAATCTATGCACGACTGTTCTCTATGCAAAGCAAACTAGGTAATTCTTGCTCATTGAGTTAAATACTTGAAAATTTATTTATTTACTCTCTTCCATGCTACAGATATTTATTAATTGCCTCATATGATTTAGGTGCTTTACAAGATTCTGATTTAAGGCAGAAATATTAGATTAAAACACACGGAACTACTGATTTGGGTCATACGAGATCAACCAAAATGGTAATGTCATATTGTTCAAGATAATGTTTTATGAAAGATTTCTGTTTTAAAATTTTTATTTATTTATTTTTTTTCAAGCAAAGACAGACATAGAGAGAAGACAGACAGAGAGAGAATGGGCACGCCAGGGTCTCCAGCCACCGCAAACAAACTCCAGATGCATGTGCCACCTTGTGCATATGGCTTACATGGGTCCTGGGGAACCAAACCTGGGTCCCTTGGCTTTGCATGCATGCACCTTAACCGTTAAGCCATCCCTCCAGCGCATGAAAGATTCCTGTATAGGTGCTTGCTGTGTATTCTACATGTGAATAGGTTGACATTCAGTCTCTTAGTCTACTCTCTTGGCACTCTCCTGATAACATCCTCCCTGCTTAATCACTTTATTGTTCTTAGTTTTACCTTTTAATGCCTGTCACACCTGCCTGTTGTAATTTTAACTCCTTCCCCTCTTTTCCTGTCCTCTGTGTAAATGGAATTCAGCTGTTTCCTGTCACCTGTGTATACGGTGTCCCTTCATGTACTTGAACCTATCAATAAGTTCGTATTATGAGGTATTACCAGGCCTGGGGATATACTTCATACCTAAGCACATCACATCTTAGCTGGTTTGGGCATCAGTTTAGAGAGTTAAAGACCAGTCTAAGCCAGTTACAGCCCTACTCTGGGCCCCAGCTGTGTGGCTTTTGCAGGAATATGCTGTCTTGCACATAGTATTTGTGACAAGCTTAAGCTGCTGGTAATAGTGTCTCAGCCTTGAGGGCAGGTTTAGCCAAGGCCAGTTTATGGTGATGATCATCATTTGATAATGTTCAGTTTCTTATTTCAGGGCAGAATGCCTGTGAACCAAGCCGAGCTGTCTCTGGGTACACAGGAAATTTTATTTAAGATTGCAATAAGAAGTGTGTTTCTTCCTTCCCTTGGAATCACCTGCATTTTTTATTCCAATACAACATATGCTCAGCTCTACATAGCTCAGAAACATAACATCTTATCACTCTGTTGGGAAGTTTCTCTCTCTCTTCTCTCTCTTTCCCTCCCTTCCTATTTATTATCTGCTTCACTCATTCTCTACCACTTCATTTTGTATTAGCTGTCTTTTTTTTTTTTTGTCTAGAAAACAACATTCTCAGAAGCTTCCCTGAGTTAAGTAACACAATTACACTGGAATACCTGCAGGATGTGTTCAGACTGGAACATGATGATTGTGCTATGGGAAACAAGGATGCTATTAGTTTTTGCCTGTCTACTTAATTAGTATTCTACACAGCATGGCTTGGGTCTGGTCCAGACCCAGTTTATTGGAGAGTAACACCATGAGGTAGAAGGAATTTATGTAGATATTGAAGAAATAGGATTGTGTGTGGGGGGAGGTGGGTGGGCGGGTGGAACATAAACAGCTAAATGAACAGAGAGAGCGTTTCCCCAACACCTGCAATCTCAGATATCCTTCTGATCGCCTTGAATCCCTGATGCTGGGTTTCTCCTTTTCTTGACCACGTTTGGCTAAGGGAACTGTGGCTGTGTCTCACAGCCTCTATGGTTTGACTGCATCCACTCCTTTTAAAAATCCAGGTCCACTAGCACAATATCCAACTTCCAATGGAGCTGGTGCAAAACGATGGAGAATGGAGACAGCAGATCCTTGCCAGGCGTGGAGTGAGCTTCATTCCAAGCGCATTTTCCTTAATGAGGGGCCTGATGTCTCTCTCATTCCTCCGCAAGTGGCTCACTGCATCCGGAGTGATGGCTGCTCTTGATGGATAATTTATGCAAACAGAACACAAACAAGAAGTCATTAAGCCACCCGACGAGGGTCCTTGACTTTTGCAAAACCAAACAGTTATTCTGATCCTGATGAGTTTAATTTTACTTTTGGTTGAGCACCGATGAATACATTATATTTAAAATAAATATAATATTATCAATATTCATGATCAAATTGAATGTCATTTGGTGCTTAGTGTTCTCTCTCTCTCTCTTTTGAAGAGTGATGTGCAGAGCTCCATTCTCACAGAATCACAAAGTATTCATATGGAAACTTCAATCTTACCTTAAATCTGTCTCTGTTAGATTCCGGCATAGCTAGATAAGAAAAGAAGGGAAATCTTTCAATTGGATATCTGTAAACAACTTTACCTTTCACTTGAACTGCGTGTGTTTTGTGTCTGCGCTCAAAAAAGTATGCAAATGGGAATTTGAGAATTTGATGCAAAGAAACTATAACCCACTGGACAGCATAAGGGAAATTGATATTGAATGTGATTTGGCTACCTAGTGATTAAAGTCTACTCACAAGGAAATTAAAATTTAACAAATAAGGCTTTAGCATGCATAATGCCTTTGTTGTAACTCAAGAGCTATGTAGGTGTACAATATTTGGATGTCAGTTTACATAATGTGTTGTGTTCTCGGTGCTTTCCAGATGTCTGGTGGTTTATTTTAGTAATTTTAATTTTATTAGAACAGCATCCTAGGACTCGGTGGCAGTACAGAGGCTCCGGAAGTGCTCACGTGAAAATCATTAAAGCCTAAATGGTCCTGGCAGGTAATCTCACTGTCTTTTCATCTTCCATCCCCAGGAAAGTGGCCTCTGTTGATTGTTTAAAGAAAAAGAAACACTGTTATCCCTGGCACAGATACAAACGCAGCATCCTGATCCTTTCCCTGTGGAGTAGAAGAACGGGAACCTGCCAGTCTGTGGAGTAAAGGTCTCCCTGCGGGGGGACGTGGGAAAGCGGTCGGCCTCCTAGGGTCAGTTGTAACACAACAACAGCCCTCCGGACTCTTTATCCTCAGTCATTCCCAGAAGGGACAGGGCCACTGCCACCCGGGATGGGCAAGCCTCCTAGACTCACAGCTGGGGCAGCTGTGAGTACTCCAGTCACTTCCTCTGCCACTTTAGAGTGACATGGGAAATGAGAGGAGCTGTCAGCTCAGACCCTCGGCTTCAGGAAAGGGCTCTCCTCGAGGAGTTCTGGGTGAGACGGAAGAGTGAGAATGGGGCATGATTGTACTGAAGAGAGGAAGCAAGCCTTCCAAACGGTCAGAAATCTCCCTAGGGGAGGGGACAAAGGAAAGAACTGTGGACACACACTGCAGAGGTGAAATGGGTCCCAGGAACAGGTTGGGAAATGGATAGAGAGTCTCATGGATTATCAAACAGAGCAGTACATCCGTGATAGCTGTAGATGGTGTGGGTCACTAAGGGGTATCACTGCTTTACCTGGGAAGAAATAATGCCTGTAGTGAAGCCCTGAACTTAAGATTGATGCCAAGGATTTCCTCATTCGAGCACCTTATTCCCAACACATCTTAGAAACTCTACTTACAGTACAATATTCAGGTTCTATGCCTAGATTTGGTAGCTCTATTAAATTTAAGTTTTTATTAAAGGTCTTAGAGTAGTTTTGATATAGAGATCAGGACCACATTTTGAGGATGATTGCTTTATGAGATCACTGACATGCATTAAGTCAAGGATCTGGTAGCTTCAGACTAATCTCCAATCTATTGCTCTACAGGCACTTTCATTTAACTTATAGGTCCCTAAGGAGAGCTACTTCCCCCTGGACCTGCCTCTCTGCCAGTTTCCTTTATGTCCTGTCCTAAACCTTCATAGGAGACTTGGAGTGATCTGGGTTGGAGATTGCTATTAGTTTGGTTTTGGTACCTGTGTCCCTTGGGTATAAGTCTGGAGGTGAGAGAGAGAGGAAGAAGAAGAGGAGGAGGACAGGGGAAGGGAGGGGATGGGAGAGGAGAATAGAGGAGAAAAATAATATAGTGGATTAGGAAGATAATTGGGTCTATTCCAAAGCTGTGGATGTAGCCCTTTCTTTTAACTTTGTGCTCTGAAATCTAACATCTGCTTATCTGACAGTATGTTACTTCATCTCTGCCTGTCATTATCACAGTTATGCCGTGTTGTTTCCTAGGTTTTCTTGGTCAATGTTTTCTAATTGAGTTTGGTCTGTGGGGATTTTGGAGGGCCTTTTCTCTGCCACTTGCTAAAAGGCTGGAAAGAAAGCGGGCAGTAGGAAAAAGCAGGCTATTTCTAGCTCTTCCGTGGTTGTAGCTCCCCATGGTTTCTCCCTCCCTAGTGACAACCTTTGCCAGCTAGCATCTGATGTGATTCTGGGATTATGGTATCTCCCCGCTTCCTTTCAAAGAAAGGATGACAGCAACATTTTCCAAGCTTTCTCCCCTTGGTTTGTTTCTAAGCTCATCAGTTTTCAGGTAACGAGTTCCATAGCTGACTTTTTTTTTTTTTTTTTTTCCTGGTTGAAATCCCTAGAGACGGGGGGTTCCTGCTTCCTGATGGGATCCTGCCTGATTGACTTACCAGCCACAGGTAGGCATTTCTTTTCATAGGGCTTGATGAGGTACACAAAAGGTGTGTGGTGTACTTAATGGATCTGGACTCACAATGCTGAGGTTTGAGTTTTGACCACAGGCAAATTATGCCATTTCTTTGGACGTTGTTTCTTTGGTGGTAAAACCCCAAAGGATACACCAACTCCAACTTTTCTTTTGTCCCCATGATAGCTCTTCCACAAAGGGAACAGGATTTAGACTTTAATAGGCTTATTGAGGCCAATAGAAGTATCACGTATGATCTGCCTCATGTTATGACTTATTTTAATTACTCATTTTAAATGCTCACTATGTATAAATACTCATTATAAATATAAGCACTCTTTTATGCCGAGCCCAGGCATCGCCTCACCGGTGCTTTTCAACATAATGATCTTGGCAAAGGATAAGATTTGGCAAGCAAGTTGAAACCCATTTTCCACCCGTGATTCCAAGTCTTTACTATTTTAAACTCAGAGCGTGAAGCCCATGAGGCTAAATACATGTCAGAAGTTAAGAGAAAACGTCTATGAGCTTTACAATTACGATGGCCTGTGACCATACTCTCATGGTCTCACAGTTTAGGTGTATACACACCTAGGTACACCTATATACACAGAAGTATATTTATATATTTAGACATTATGAGTGTGTATGGATGTGTGTATATATTATCTATGTGTATGTTTGCAGATATAAGCATATATATATACTCATATGTGCATCTATTTAGTTTTAAAACGATAGAATTTGAGTGGGGAAGGCAGCTGAGAGGTCAGCTAACCCAAATATTTTTATTTTGTGGGTGAGAAAAATGAACCTCATGCTCTGAAACCAAAGATACGTACGTAAGTTCTATGAAGAAGTGAGAAAACCAATTAAACTCGAGGCCACGTTGGGCTTTCATTTTCAACGTTGAGTAGCCCTCTCCCTGCGCTGGTGGCCCCTGCCACTAGAGGTTCCTGAACATCTACTTTGATGATTAACATACCTATCAACCTTTTCTTTTCCACTGCAGAATCTGGGGCATGGGGAAACAAGCCTGTCAGTTGTCATGGAAGATAAAGCGAACCAGAAACCTACAAATGACTTTTAGTTTCTCTTCAAATTTGTCACCTCTCCAGGCTAGTGCAATCTGCTTGTGTTGGGTCCCACCGATGTGCTGTCCTTCCCAGTCCTGCATGGAGGTCAGAAAACCCAAGGTGGCAGACAGTTGTAAAACTTCTGGAAGGTACATTAGCTGCACATTTTTGACAGAGATGATGGGATTGCAGAATATGTGGAACCCAGTTCATTTTTTGTCTACTAGCTGGCATTTTAATCTTAAATACTTCCACAGCGATTGCCACGAATTTCCCATCCACTGGGATAATGGGAGTGTTTAAAATCGGGAGCAACGCAGCTGACTCTTTTGGTTACATTCTGCAGGCACAGTGTGTGGGCCCTGTGCACGCTCCAGATGTTGGTGAGATGCAGGCAGAGGTTCATTGCCCTGCAGCTTCGTCCAGTTTGTGACTTGTCCACCCCATGGCATGTTCTCTCAAACTCACCACTCTGCTATACCAATTGAAGCCTTTTCCTCTCCTTTGCTTTGTTGTTATTCGAAGTAGGGTCTCACTCTAACTCAGGCTGACCTGGAGTTCACTATGTAGACTCAGGCTGGCCTCGAACTCAAGAAGTTCCTCTTACCTCTGCCTCCCGAGTGCTGGGATTAAAGGAGTGCACCACCACGCCCGGCAAATGAATCTTGTTTTTGCAGTGCTGGGGATTGAACCCAGGGGCTTTCACATGCTAGACAAGTGGTCTACCACTTAGCTATATCCACAGCTGGGTGTTTTTTTTTTTTTTTTTTTTTTGAGGTAGGGTCTCACTCTAGCTTAGGCTGACCTGGAATTCACTATGTATTCTCAGTGTGGCCTCAACTCCCAGTGATCCTCCTACCTCTGCCTCCCGAGTGCTGGGATTAAAGGTGTGCGCCACCACACCTGGCTAATTGTCAAATTTTGATGTCGTTGCATGGAAGCACCCTCATTTAAATGTTTCTTGGTCACAGGGCGGGCAGCAGCTCCTGTTTCATGGCACCAGGGGAGGGGAGGAGAAGCAGGGCATCAGCCTCACCAGCTGCATTGTCTGGTCTGGTTTTATGAGAAGAAAATACTTGGTGGCAGAAGAGGAATTGCTAGGGGGCAAACATGTCCTTTGAAATGCTGCCCTTGGCTTGGTGACAAGGTAGGAAGGTAAAGGCCACAGTGGATGTGTTCAAGTGCTGTGATGGAAGCCTTCTGGCAGGGAGCTGGCTTTTCCTTCTCATGGAGAGGCTAACTGTCAGAGGGCACCCTCCTGCCCAGGGAGCCCTAAGGAGCCTCATTATATGTCTGCCCCACCTAATGGAAGGCATAGTTGTCAGTGGCTGCTCCTCAGAGGGTCGGCCAGACTGTGAGACAACTACCAAGACTTCAGGCCTCTGAGCTCTATTCTTCATGAGCTCTTGCATTGCCAATATTGGCCTCAATTCCAAGTGTGAATTTGGCCCTTTATTTATGAATAACAGCCCCAACTATCAACTAGCTCAATCCTCACCATCTGAGGGAGAAGGAAGAGCAGCCTCGTAGGTAAGGAAGATGCATTCTGAATCCAGAGAGCCTGCATTCTAATTGAGTTTTTCTGTCTATCAGTTGTGTGAATTGAACACATTTTTCAGTCGCTTAGTTTTCTTTTTATTATTATTTTTTGGTATTTTTTATGAGAGCTAGAAAGCAAGAGAGAGAGAGAGAGAGAGAGAGAGAGAATTGATGCACCAGGGCCTCCAGCTACTGCAATCATACTCCTGACATGTGTACCATCTTGTGTGCATGTGTGACCTTGCATGCTTGTGTTACCTTGTGCGTCACCTGGAGAATACAACATGAGTCCTTAGGCTTGACAGGTAAGAGCCTTAACCGCTAAGCTATCTCTCCAGCCCTTTATTTTTTATTTTGAGCGTGAGAAATAGAGAGGGAGAGAATTAGTGTACTAGGGCCTCCAGCCACTGCAAACAAACTCCAGATGCATGCACCCCCTTGTGTGCATGTGTGACATTGTGCACTGTGTCACTGTGCATCTGGCTTACATGGGACCTGGAGATTCAAACATGAGTTCTTAGGCTTCACAGGTAAGCACCTTAACCGCTAAGCCATCTCTCCAGCCCTCTGGCCCTTTATTAATATTTTCTTTCTTTATTTATGAGAGACAGTGAGAGAGAATGGGTGCTCCAGGGCCTCTAGCCACTGCAAATGAACTCCAGACACACACACACACCACCTTGTGTAGCTGGCTTTACGTGGGTGCTATAGAACTGAACCCAGCTCCTTAGGCTTTGCAGACAAGTGCCTTAACCACTGAGATATCTCTCCAGACCCTTAGTTTTCTTGCTGTTGGCTATATCTTATTAATTAATTTAACACTCATTATGTGTGTGCGTGCACATTTGTATGGATGTAGTATATTTGTATATATGTTGTGTGTTAAGAAATGAGGCCAGACCTGGGGAATGTGAAGACAGACCAGGCATGAGCATTACCCTTAATTAGCTTCTGGCCTTCCGTCTCTCCATGGGCAGGTGCAGAGAAGAGGACAGCTCTCTAAGATGGCTACCATCAATTTCTTTCTTTCCTTCACAGACAGGCTTGTATAGACTCACAGATCTGATTTCCCAAACACCCCAGAGGTAATCTCCTTTAACCGCCCTACCCAGTAAGCACACCTTTGAGAGTTTCAGATTCAGCTGAGCTTCACACATGGATTCTTGGAGGCTTGCCACTAGGAAGCTAGGGATGATTTGGCTCCACACTAGGACGTTCTGTTTAGTTCATGCGTTAGTGGGCTTGATTCCTCAGTCCACCCTCAGTTCCCCATTTCAGTGTGCTTCTTGTCCCTAAACTCAACTCCGCAGTTGACTCTCACTTTATCTCTTGCAATGACCTTCCCCCAGCCATGGGGAGCCAGCTGGTTGCCTTTGAGACTAACTCATACTCTGTGCAGAGTCCTGGCACTCTCAGGAACCCCACTATGGCTTCCCAAGGGGATTTCTCTGCCTTCAGGTCTCAGTTCAGTGACATCTGGCCTTGTTTCCCCTGTGCCACTTCCCTTCCCCGGGCAAGAACACCGAACTCCCCATCACATGTTAGGTGCAGCTCTTTGCTTTCCTTGTGAAATATTGAAGCAGTTAATCTGTTAAACTCGTGCTATCTGGGGTGTTAACAATAGATAAAAGCTTGATATGTTTTGCCTTCCAGATGACAGTAACATTTTAATAGGAGACCTTGTTACATTTGACTCAAAGAGAGAAAAAAGACACACACAACAGACATGTTAGGCAGCATAATTACAACCGGTGGAGAGTGTTTGGTGGGGTTGGTAGGGGACTCTTAATGAACACAAAGCTCACAAGAGATCTTCCACCTACAGCACAGCTGGAGCTGTGTGAACGCATTCATTTACTGTGCACTTATTTCCCGGCTCAATTCGTAGCAACCATTCAATTTTCCAGGTCCTGGAATTCGTTCATTTGTGTTGAGACAGGCTGTTGTTACGTAGCTCAGGTTTCCAACATGAGGTGCTCCTCCTGTCTCAGCCTCCTGAGTTATGGGAATACACTGCCAGGCCCAGCGTCCTTTCCAGAAATTGCTCAGTGTCTGCCCCTCCTTTCCACTACTGCTGCCACTAGCACAGGTGGAGGCTTCACACCCAACCACCTCTTCTGGGGAGAGGCTTCTCTCCATGCCGACCCACCTACCTGGGTCTGCTTTATCTGCTAAACACACAAATAGCAGGGCCTATCCACTCCCCCGGAGACCCTTCAGTGACTTCATTCAGTTAAGAAAACCACTGCATCCTGCACTCTCAGGCATCTTTTAAAATTCATCTGCCCAATTTGATGTTTATTCCTCCATTTCTTATAGCAGGATTGGATTGGATGACTTTGCTTTTTTTTTTGAAGTAGGTTCTCGCTCTAGCCCTACCTCTGCCTCCCAAATGCAGAGACTAGAGGCATGTGCCACCACACCTGGCACGACTTTGCTTTTAAGCAAGCATAAAGCTCTCCTGTAATCAGGACCAGAACTGTAGGTTCTTCTTTTTTTCCCTTGAACTCTTCTCTATACTCCAATGGCCTATTTATCTTTAAAGATCACCTCACCTCTGCCTTCTCTCCTCACTTTCCTGCCTCAGCACATCCAGGTATATTGCCTGCACTTTGAGCTTATGAGCACTCCATTGCTCCTTATGTCTGTGATCACTGGGTTCTGCATTTTGGACATCTGCACACAGCCCAAGACCCACAGGGTGACGCTGACTTTGCTGTGCATAGGGGCTGGGCACACAGGAAAGGCTGCCTCAGTGACTGGGAAGTCAAACGGACCGGAGCTCAGGAGAAGCCTACGTGATCCTTGGTCAAGATGGTTCAGATCTCTCCTCACAGATCCTCTTCAGCTTCTTCTCTGTCTCTCTTGGAGCCCAGCACTCCCAGGTGATTGTGAATTCCATGAAATCCCCTGCCTGCCTGTCTCCTAAACTTCATTCTCCTTTGTGTCCTCCAAGCTCAGTGACTTGGACTATTTTCCTCAATTCTTGTATCATACAAGAGCTGATAAACTGTTATGTGTGGAGGTGAAATAGAACCCGAAAGGATTTGCCATGTGTATGCATGTGTGTGTGTGTGTGTGTGTGTGTGTGTGTGTGTATCTCGGGTGCTAATGGCTATTGGTTTTGTTTTCTCCCCTGATGTATCTGAGTGAGGGGTTCTCACCGTCATCAAATGTGTGCGTCACTGCCACAGCCCCCGCACATTGGGCTGAGTTGCTGATGCAGACCGACCCTTCCATCCCTGAAATCGCATCTGGTGCTTACTGACTTGTGTGAATACACAACCCTGGTCTTTCAGCTCACTCGGCTTCTCCACAACCATCCATGGTCTCCAGGCTGCACTGGGAACCTCTGCATCTGTCTCAGGGCTTCTACAGCCTGTCTCCATGCTGAGTTTGAATCCCTCCTGCTCCTTATACATAATGTGATTTTATGACCCCTTTGTTTGGGTCCTCCCCTGGGGTCTCCACACTCAGGTCATCCCTGATATTCTTGGAAGCATCTTGTTTTCAGGGATAACATTCTCCCCTTCTTCTCCCTGGGATGCCCCTCTGCTCTGCTTATCCAAAGCCAATGCATGCTTAGTTCAGATTCTCATTCTTGCTAGAAGTATCCCTGGATCATTTCTCCCTCTGTCCTCCCTGGTCTTGAGATCTCTCTAATCCTTCCTTAATTGTCTGGCAATTAATCATGTGCTTGTGCTGGTTCCTACCCTGCACTGAGCCATTACTCATCTTTTGTGTGTTCTTGTACTTCTCCTGGGTTTATGTCTTATCTCTTTCAGTTTTCCAGGAGCACAGGGCATGTCTTCTGCCTTCTGTTTATTCCCTAGTGGCCTTATTTGCTTGCCATAGTTGCCCTGGACACATGTCTGGAAGATAAAGGCTTACTTAGCCTTCCTCAGGTGAGTGCTGCGTGGTCCAGGGTGCTTTAAGTTAGAGGAACTGTTCTGGCACTTTCTCTGTGTACTGGGGTGGCACTAGGGGTTAATTTTGATATGCAAAGGTCTTTGAATGCCACTGGAGTTATCTAATGATAACAATGATGGATCCATTCTGAGGGTCCTCATGATCTGGGCTCGCTACTGAACTCTAATTTATTATTTAGTCCTTACCATACCCCATGGAGGTATTCATGATTATGATCTGATTTAACATATTACAGAATGGAGGTGCAAAGAAACATCATAATTTTACTCATAGTTTATAGATGTGCTATGCCAAGATTTCAAGTGCAATGCTTTGGCAGAGTGTAACATTTTAGCCACAATCTTTATATGGCATACCCTGGTCACATGAACCCCCAAATTCCTTATATCTGTGTGCTGTCATCCTATTTATAAATCCCTTCCACACATGATCTTGTTTAATTGATTTAGCATCCTTTTGAAGAAAGCAGGCCACTCCATTTTACTGCTCTGCACTTTGGGTCTCATCTGCATTTTATGCTGTTGATGGTCCCTCCTCTCTCTTCTAAGACCAGCTTGGTTTGTTCAGACACATGCTAAGCATTTATGTTAGTTGGGAATGCACGCAGCTATTAGCAACAACAAACTCAACTAACAGTAGCTTAAACTAACAGAGATTTATATTTCTTAATAATGCAAGAATTCTGGAGGCAGGCAGCTGCTGATATTGGTTTAGAGGCTAAACAACATGTGCCCTGGCTTCTGTAATTCTCTTAGCTTTGACACCTCACATTGGCAAAATAACTGCTGTGACTCCCAGTATCTTATCCTCTCAAGGCAGGAATAAAAGGTTCCTCTGTACGGTCCTTCCAGCCCACCCATTCATACATCACTGGCTATGTGGTCTGGCTGTTTGGAGCTCTAAGAAAGGCTGAGAAAGCAAGGCTGGTAACATTTCATTGCAAGAGGAGAAGGGGAGGAATGGCTTGAAACAAAGAAATATCAGAGAGGCAACTAGTTGAGTTTTAAATAAATAAATGAATCAATTCAGCTTCATTTTATGTCATTCTCATTGTAGAAGACAATTGAGAATGCCAAACAACACAGAATGTTAATAACAATCTCTCCTTAAAGCATTTCAGCAATACTCTCTTCCCTGGAAACGCTTCCTGCTGTATCACTACCATGAGTAAGTACACTTTCACATCTGTCTAAGAATGGACAGGTATATACCATGCATGCATTTCTGTTTATTTACACACAGACACATGATAGTTTACAGTTTACTTGTAAAAAGGAATTTGCTTTTTTAAGCAAATGGAACTATCTTCTCAATTTTGGTTGTGTGATTTTTTTTTTTCGTTTTTGTTTTCATTTATAGTGGTCAGTATGTCCTAGAAATCTTCCTGTGCTGGCTCCAGTAGATCCCTCATTCTTTATCTCAACCCTGGAGCATTCTGTAGCCAGAACGCCACGTCTCATTTAGTGTCTTTCTGTCTTGGTACATGTTGCTAGTGTTATTTGAATTAATAACTTCATTTTCATATGAGGGACGTGCAGAGGGAGAGGGAGAGACTTAAGATTGCTCCTACGCTTAGCGAGGGAGAGTGCTCCTGAGCAGGTGTCAGGAAGGCCCTGTTCATTCATTGCTATGGCTGTGACTGAAGCCACCCTGTGGGACTCCTCAGGGAAGCTGGTCAGCTGACAGGATCCCTCTGGCCATGCTAATTGGTGTCATGATCACACATCAAAAGACTTCTAACCAAATACCTGCCATAGGCATAGTTTTATAACAAAACAAAACAAAGCCAAAACCTACCACTGAAGTTTCTCTTTCTGGAATGACATGCTATGCTCTAGGCGCCCGTGGTTTCTTAGCAGAGATTTTGATTTTGCCTGGGAGTCTGTTTCCTAGGAGAAGGTGGGCAACAAGCTGAATCCCTTGGGCTCTGCAGTTTTCTGAAGATCACAGTGGGAATTATCATGCCACATTAGAGTGGATCCAGAGAATCATCAAAGTCTGTTATTTTTTTTTCTTATCTCCGAGGGTGGGGGCAGAGTCACCACAGTGCTGCTATTTGAAAGTATATCACACACGTTAACACGTGTAAGAGGCAATACGATCACATAATGATGCTTTAAAGCCTCCAGAAGATCAAATAAAAGCTCAGCAGATCTGTGTTTTCTGGGGATTGGCAGAAAAGAGCCACCTGCTGTAGCAACTGCTTTGTGACTTATCTCCTCGTGTGTCACTGAAAATGAACACGGGATCCACACGGCACTGTCCAGAAAGGCTGCCTGACCCCCTTTAGATACGAGTGAGGCTTGGCTCGCAAAGCGTAGTTTGTCAGCTGCTCCGGATACTAAGGTTGAGTGAAGGAGAATGGAGCAAGGCGGTGGCAGATAGTTCCCTTTGACCTTAGCTTGTGTATACAAACCAGAAGGAGAAAATTCTGTCTCAGGGGGGAAAAAAATCATTTTTCCTTCTGCTTCCTTCAAAGGCAGAGATTATTTACATAGACTAAAATGTTAATTTTCTCAAAAATCAAAGCCACTGGCAGACTGTTAAGTGCAATCCGTGTGTGTGATTAATATTGGATGTCCTCTTGTTCTCCTAGAAACTTACTCTTTCAAAAAACATATGGAACCCATTCATGCTTGTATTACACGTATCTGTGTGTTCACAGTCAAACATATAGATGTTTGACTTTGTGTTCAGCGAAATGTCATAATTTCTTTTACAACAGATTCGGAAGAGAAAATGCTGCTCAGAGCAGAATGTTATAAATGGGAAAGGAAATGAAAGTGTGTGCTCATGGATCAAGGGGAAGCCATTTCCACGTTGGAAAGAAAACCAGTAAAAAAGCTGGAAGGCAAGGGGTAAATTTTCGAGATGGGATTTCTCTGCTCGTTATATGATAGTCTCGGGGCTGGGCTGCCAGTCTGAAGTTCCCTTGTTGATATCTTGGCATCTATTGGGGCAGATTAATGGGTGGGAAGTAGTTATTGGGCCTTGTTAACTCATTGGCTTGTGAATTTAACTAGGTGGTTTTTTTTTTTGTGTGTGTGTAGATGCTTGTGCCCCATATGTGTGTGCAGAGAACAGAGTAGCACATTGGGTGTCTTCCTCCAACAATCATCTCCGTGTCTCTCACTGAACCCAGAGCTGCTATTTTTGTTCAGACTGGCTTGCCAGCAGTTCTCCAATCACCCCTCCTCACTGGACAGGGGTTTCAGCTATGCGCAGTCATGCCCAGCTGTTTATGTGGGTGCTAGGGCATCAAAATTAGGGAAGTCACGCTCTCTCGGGCCTTTATTTAAGCATTCTTAGACCTACAGCCATTTCCACAGCCCATTAAATGATATTTCTAACTTTAGGGATTGCTTTTTTTTTAAGCACCTCCATAATCTTTTTCAAAATAGCTGTACTAATTTATAACCATCCATGTATAAGTAAGTACCCCCCTCTCCACACTCTTACCAACACTTTCTCTCTTTCCTATTTCTGATAATAGTAAATTTAACAGCTATGATGTGATATCTCAGGGCAGTTCTTACTCTTATGAATAGAGATGTTAAGCATTTTTTTTCATGTATCTCTTGGCTAATTGCATATTTTCTTTTGGGAAACATATTCAAATCCTTTGCTCAATTTTTAAAAACATTTAATTAATTAATTTATTTGAGAGAGAGAGCGACAAAGGCAGATAGAATAGAGAGAGAATGGACATGCCAGGGCCTCCAGCCACTGCAAATGAACTCCAGATGCGTGCATCACCATGTGCATCTGGCTTATGAGGGTCCTGGGGAATCAAATCCAGGTCCTTAGGCTTTGCAGGCAAGTGCCTTAACTGCTCAGCCACCTCTTCAGCCTCTTTCTTCAGTTCTTACTGTGGTTGTTTTATTGTTGTTGATTAGTTTGAATTCCTTATGTATTTTGGATATTAGTCCCTTGTTCAATGTGCTGTCTGAAAATATTTTCTCCCAGTCTGTGGGCTGCTTCTTCACTCCTCTATCACTTCCTTTGCTGAGAAGATGTTTAGCCCAATGCAACCACCTTAGTATATTTTTTCCTTGTGAAGCCTGTTACAGGCTTCATATTCAAGAAATTACTGTCAGGCCATGACATGGGGTTTTTACCATTTTCTTCTAGTTTCTGGGCATGTGTAAATATTTTTAATCCATTTCAAGTTAGTTCTTAAATAAAGAGCCAGATAAATATCTGTGTCCATTGTCCCTTTCTTATTGGGTCACAAAGCCTGTCATAATCTTGTTCTGCCTCCTCTCTCAAATGTCATCTTCCACTTTTCTCCTTGTCCTTCTCTCGCCCAACTGCACTGGCTGTCTGCCTAGAGTCTTACCATATGCTGGCTACCCTTTTGCTGGAGGGAGTTTCTCCTCTTCTCATGATGCTTTAGGTGATCACATAGTTCACTCTTACATGTCTGAGATCTTCTGGTTCCTTATGGAAAATCTGACCTGTCCTCCGACAGTACTTGTCAGGCTGTCTGGATTTGAATCACTGCCCCTTCCCTTAGTAGCTGCGTCACACTGGCAAGAAATGAAGATGCTTTAATTTCATTCAGTGAATTTAATTCCCCTTTACCTCTTACATGGTGATGACAATTACTATTAGGCTGGGCCATGGGCTTTCCAAATCTCTAAGTCAAGATGGTATAAAACTGTGAAATTTCTTATGGCTCAATCTACTATTACCTTCACAGGATTAAACAAGGCCCAGCTGGTGAAATGCATGTGTGATGCATTGTGGGGGGACTTGGTTCCTCGTAAGCCTTAAAAATGGAATGATGCTTACAGTGTCTGAATCCCCCAGTGGTCACACAAGGACCTCCCAAGAAACCTGGTCCCTGTTTCCTGTGTCCCTTCATATTGCTTCGTGCTTCTCGCTTCACACTTGTATCCTGAGAAGGGAGAACCTGCTCTGGATCCCTACCCCCCCCCGACTGCTTCATGTTCTTCTGTGTGTGATAACGCTGACCCTTCTTTTCTGGAATTCTCCCTCTCCTAGTCCTTAGGGTCTAGCACCATAGACCCCTTTCTCTCCCTCCTCTGTGGAGGTATCGCCATTCTCAAAAGTCTGTCTCACCTTCCACTGTGCTATTTCTTTTTCTTTCTTTTGAACCTATTTATTTATTTTTTTGAGAGTGAGAGCATAAGTGAGACAGAAGTGGTGCACCAGGGCCTTCAGCCTCTGCAATCAAACACCAGATGCAAGTTCCATCTTGTGCACGTGGGTGACCTTGTGGACTTGCGTCGCCTTGGTGTGTCTGGCTTACATAGGACCTGGAGAGTTGAACATGGGTCCTTAGACTGGTTAGCTGTCTCTCCAGACCCCTCTGTGCTTTTTCTAAGTTTGGTAAAACTTCACTGGGTGCATTATAGTGTTTGATTTACATATCTGGTTCCTTTACTACACCCTAAATTCCTCAAATATGGAAGTTTTTTTTTATTCACTCATATCTTCCACATCTGACACACTCTGATATCTAATAGCTGTGAGCAAATAGTGAATGAAGGAGTGAGTAAATGACCAAATAAGCTGAGGTCAGGGAGACTGTGTCAAGATAGCTCTCCTACGCCAGTGAGCAAGGATATGGCAAAAATTAAGAAAATATGCAAATCACTGAGGCATGGTGAAACAAATACATTTCAGCAATCAAGTTGAATATGAGTACTATGAGGAGAGAGAGGGGGAGAGAGAGAGACTGGGAACCAAACAGTCTGAAATGAAATAGATCCAAGAGGGTGGCTCTTTGCCTTTAGGCCTCTTTATGGTGGCTGATGGCCTGACTGGCTTTTGTCCCATGGATGAGTGTAGGAAGTAATTTCTTGCTGGAGGGTGAACTAGAGACAGGTGGGGCTCTCTCCTGATTCTGAGTGACTCCCTGCAGAAGACCCGGGATGGCAGGCAGCTTCTAACAGATGACATTTTTGAGGCCCCAGGCTACGCTAGCTTGGAAGAGAATCTGAAATGATCTTTAAATCATGAAAGATAATGGAGGAAAATTCTCCTGCAGAGTGGTACCTCCTGGCCTGGCATCAAAGCCTTCATACCTCCAGTTACACCAACCTTATCATCTGCCCAGGCCAATCTTTCAGTGTGTCGAATACAAATCTGAGAAGGGCCTGCTGGGGCTCGTTAAAAAGATACAACTTGGGTCTTTCCTCTACAGATCATTGACCATCTATCTGAATATGAGAGGTGCTGGTCTGGAAGGAAACCAGCTTATTGGGTAGCTGCATTTCCTTCAGTCCCTAGGAATGCAGTGATATGATAGTTACAGGAAAGATAAGCTCAGTGGTACTGATGCCAGGCTCTGCTCTATTCTTCTCTTGTGGGGAGGTTTTCTGACCACCGTATGGGTTCAGATCCTAACTTATCATATGTGTCCATGTTGCTTCTGACAGTTCAGTGCCTTGCAAATGGGGGCAGCGTGTAATGAAATATGATAAAGCTGGTTCTTTAAAACTATAGGAAAACCAGCCAAGGAGTGAGACACTCAGGCAGACTAACTTGCTGGGAAGGGCAAGAACTCCTATAGCTTTCTCTCATAGCTTGGCTATGGAACTCAGGACCACTTAAGATTGTCCAGTTTGTTTCATTGTTCATGCAAGGGGATGAAAATACTCTCATATAATGTACCAGAAGCTAAGGGAAATAAGTACATGGAGTTTTTATTTTATTTTTTATTAGTTTTATTTATTTATTTGAGAGAGAGAGAGAGAGAGAGAGGCAGATAGGAAGAGAGAATGGGTGCACCAGGGCCTCTAGCCACTGTGAATGAACTCCAGATGCATGTGACATTATGTGCATCTGGCTCATGTGGGTACTGTGGAACCTGGGTCCTTAGGCTTCACAAACAAACACCTTTACTGCTAAGCCATCTCTCCAGCCCAAATATATGGAGTTTTGAAGCCAGAATCTTTGTTTACAAATCTTGTCTCTCATGCATCCTAAGCAAATAATATAGAATTCTTCTGGGCTCAGTTCCTACTCTGCAAGATGGGGACAACAGTGGTGCCTGTCTTCATATTAAATAAACAGCATGCAAAATGTCTGACTTGATGCTTGCTAATGAATTGTTGTGAATTCACTTCTTGATCTCTCTAGAACATAGAATCTGGACTGCAGGTATGGGGTCCCTTTCCTTTTGCATGGGCTTCTAGAAAGCCTAGCCTGGGTCAAACCCTAGGAAGGAAGTCCTTGCCTGCTTGTGTTAACATGCCCGACAGCCAGCCAGTGTTCTTTCATCTTGCATCTGAGACTGAACTCCAGGACAGCCTTTGCTGAGTCTTGGACAGAGGATAGACAGAGTGGCTGCACTTTTCCTTGGCCTGAGACTCTGCCAAGCATTGTGAACACATGTCTGGACTTTTTTTTTTTTTTTTTGAGTGCTCATAACAAAAGATTTCCTTATTTTTACTGGACCGATTTGCTCCTAAACAGCCCTGCCCATTGACCTTCCTCAGGTGATTTTTGGTCCCTTGTGACCTAGGAGGCTTGTCACTTCCGCTGAGAAGACATGGCAGTGAGTAGTACAGGAAGCTGGGAGGCTAAGGCATCATGACCTCAGGGTTTAAGACTGGGGTCAAGCTATGCTGTGAAAACGCCCTCTGAGGCTGTCCATTGCGGGGGCGCCCGTGCAATGCATCTGCAGCTAATGTCATTTCCTGTGGGACAGTGAGCATTTATAGGATGCTCAACTCTTGACTTCTGGAGTAAAATGTTCCTGCAGTGTAAACTTGATGTTGCTACATACCATGGCCTTTTGAATCTTCACATTAACTGGGTTTTCTGTTGTGGCCCCAGAGATAAGAGATACTGGGGAGCATGGAGAGGATGAGGAACATTCAGATAGTTCCTTTAGTCAGTGACCTAGAGGGGCTGAAGTGAGGAGAAGGAAGGTGTGCAGCAGAATGGAAGACAGTGGTTACTTGTCAGCAATAGTTTAAACATTAGCAGTAGCTGGAAACAATCTCCCTATTAACTCTCAATCCTTGTGAAAAAGAATTGAGCCTATCAATAGACTCACAAGATATTATTATTTATCGAGTGACCTTTGTTGCTAAGTAACAGCATGATTCTCAGACTGTATTAAAAAATTATAATTGGCATGGGCTTAAAATAATGTGTACCAGCATTGGAGACATTAAGCCTCATGGTGGGGATGTAAATTAGCCAGAAAGGTTCATGGGGGGATCAGTGCCATTGTCAGACAATGCTGAACCAAGTCAAATTAATTTCTAATAATTTGTAGAAGATAGGCAGTCAAGAACCAGTGAGCTCTGGAAACTGTAGGATCTTCAAAGTTTGGGTGTCAGGCTAGAAATACAGAGGCTCACCTATGCCAAAAAAAAAAAAAAAAAAAAAAAAAGCATTAAAAACCAGAAGCTGGGGATTCAGCGAGTGACATTTCCCAAGTTCAAAGCTCATCTCATTACGAGTCCTATTTTCTTGACTTTGCTGGGCAGAAAATTAAGTAATGACAGAGGGCTAGAGAGAATCGCCTCCCCCCAGGCTACGTGGCTAAATGCTGTCCCTGCATGTTAACCAGGATTAGAACACATTCAAGTGTCAGCAACAGGTTAAGTCTTGAACTGATCATTAAGAAAGCCCAATTCCTTCTCAGCAGGCTGGAAGTCTAAATAAGCTGGGTAGGCAGAACACCAGGTAAATTAAGATACATCTTATCCTTCCGCCCCACTGTGAAATGGAATCTTAATGTACAGCATGCCTGACAAGGAGAAACGGAAGCTCTGGTGGTGGAGTCGATCTGGAAGGGAGGACCGTGGGAGGCTGGAAGGAGATCTGCTTTGAGGTGGCCTTGCTGCCTGTGCTAGTCGTTTTTCATTGCTGTGACAGAATATAGAACATAAGTGACTTGGAAGGAGGGAAGTATGTTTTTGCTCATGTTTTTCAAAAGTTTCATGCCATGCTTGGCTGGCTCCATTGCTTTGGTGGTGGGAGCATGAGCCTGCTCACCTCCTAGTGGCCAGGAAGGAGATAGGTACATGATAGATAGATAGATAGATAGATAGATAGATAGATAGATAGACAGACAGACAGATAGTTCAAAGACACCCCCCCACTACCAGTGAACTACTCCTTGCAACCAGGTCCATCTCCTAGTTTCCACATCTCCCAAAATAGGTCCGCCAGATGGCCAGCAAGCCTTCAACACTTAGAGACATTTCACCTTCAAACTACATGATCATTCCCCAGATGTGGACGCAATAAAGGCAGATACCATATTGACTTGTTAATTCCTGTGCTCGCCTGATATGGTGGAAAGCAAAACCAAGGATTTGGAGACAGGTTCTGGGAGAAGCTTCCATGTGCTGTTTTGAGCTAAGTTGTCCATAGCAACTGGAACGAGACTACATTTGGGGCTATTCATCAGTTATGTTGAGAGGAAATTGAGGGACTGAGTAGAGGCTCATTCAGATTCATTGCTGGACTATTCTAGGAACATCTACTCCTGATACCTAGGGATGAACTCTGGGGTGGAGCACTCAGGAAGAGAGAGCTTTCTCTCTGGCAGCAGTAACGATGTCCTTCTCTGTCTTGGGCATCTGAGCAATGTCCACATTCTAACATCACATTGAGAAGTGAGAAGTGGCCCCTAGCTCACATACAGACAGGAGGCACACAGTGGAATGAGATCCTTGTTAGGAGATTTTGAGCAGCATAAAAACTCAGCGAGAACATCATTCTCAAGTACTAATAAGTCCCAGTATTTATTATTGTGTGACTTTCTCAAATAGGCATGACTGGTTTTCCCATCCCTTTAGTAAGCTTGAAGAGTCAAATCTGCATTCACATTCTAGTCTACCACTTACTCAGTTGTTTGATCTTGGGCAAGTTACTTAAATTCTCTGGGACTTGACATCTTTCCATTTAAGACAGAGCTGGTAATAGACTTGCCCCAGAAGGTTGTGAGGATGAAATGAAGGTTGTGAGGGTAAGAGCATGTGGCTCAGTGTCCACAGTCAGTGCTCACTGAATTATTCTGGGACTGAGGATGTAGCTAGGTTGGTAAAGTGCTCACCTAGCATTCATGAAGCCCTGGTTTTGATCCCTTGAACCCCATAAAAATGGGCATGGCATGCTTTTGTCATTCCAGCACTAGGGATTAGAGACAGGGGGACTAGAAGTTTGAGGTCATCCTTTGCTAAATAGCAAGTTCAAGGTCAGCCTGGGATATATGAGATCCTGTTCTCAAACAAGCAAAAAAGGAAATCTTTCTGTGTTACACTGAGTTCAGCAGCTGTCTGCTTCTGAGGAGTTTGAGAGAGGAATACCCAAGCAGGACTTGTTCTTTTGTGCTCCCTGTGAGTGTGACCATCGTTCTCGTTAGCTCAGGATGCCCAGTAAGTGCTTGGGTAATGTCTGCTGGAGTACAATTCTTCACAGTCCTGATGGCATAGGCGAGTGTGCCCCAGAGCTCCTGGGAGGGCAGCCGTGACCATAGCTACTGGAGCTCCCAGAGTCCAAGGCGCCATTGGTCCCTCCGGGTCTTCCACCTTCCCCCACCCTGCTTTCTGTTGGGATACATGATTACTCAATTACTCCTTGGTCCTCTCTGCAGCTTGGTGGTGATCAATTTAGGATTGCTCTAGTTTGGATTTCTTTCTTTCTTTTTTTGGTGTGTGTTTTTGTTTCTGTGTGTGAGTTCTGGAAGACGACTTTCAGGCATCGTTCCTCACTTTTCCCTTAGTCTGAGGCAGGGTCTCTTTGTTGTTTGCAACTGTGTTTGGCGGGCTATCTGACCCATAAACTTCTGGGTGATTCTCACGTCTCTGTCTGCCCTCTTGCCCTGAGTTACTGGGATTACAGATGCTCACACTTCTACCTTGACATGGGATTTGGGGTTCCAGACTTGGGACCTCATGTTTGTGTGGCACGCACTTTATCCACTGAGCAATCTCCTCAGCCCCTGGGTGGCTGTTTTTGTGGGGGGGGTGTGAATGTGTGTGTGTGTGTTTGTGTGTGTGTGTGTGTGTTTGTGTGTGTGTGTGTGTTTGTGTGTGTGTGTGTGTGTGTGTGTGTAGGTCAGAGGTTGATGTTGGGTGTCCACTTTCTACCCTATTTGCTCAGGCAAGTTTTCTCATTTGAACCCAGAGCTCTCTGATTTGGTTAGTCTAGGCAGGCAGCTTGCCCTGGGGATCCTGTCACTGCTTCTGGTGTTCACACGGGTGCCGGGGAACCAGATCAAGGGCTCCTGCTTGTGTGACGACTGCTTATCCAGGTATCACCTCCCCAGGGAGTGCCCTAGAGGTCTACATGTTAGCATCTGCTCCTCAGGATGAACCTGTTGGAGGGCAGTAGGATCTGTAAGAGGTAGAGCATGATGGGAGGTCTTTAGGTCACCAGGAGCATGCGCTCAACGGCAATTATGGGAGCCTGGTCTCTTCCTCTTCTGTCTTTTGCTCTTAGGCCATCATGAGATGGGAGGTTCACTCCACCATGAGGTGCGGCCTCTCCACAGGCCCGAAATAATGGAGCCAAACCTCCAGTGCTATGAACTATAACAAACATTTAGCTTTATAAGTTGTTCACCTCAGGTATCTGTTATAGTAACAGAAAGCTGGCTAACACAGGGACTGGAGTGATTGGTGTGCCTATTTTCCCAGCTCGCTGCCTGCTTTGACTGCAGGTCAGAGCCTGTCAAGGAATCCTTTTTCTTATGGACCTGACACTCACTCCCCAGGACCTGACACCCAGTTCTTCTTCATCCATTTAGGCCTAAGAATAAAATGACCACACCGCTAATTCCTGAGTACCGATCTATCCTTTGCGTTCTTTCTAAACCTGTCCCTCACCCTATAAATAGAATCTTATAAAACCTCTTGAGGGGTGGGGAGATGGCTTGGTGGTAGAGAGCTTGCTCAACATGCGTAAGGCTCTGGGTTTAATCCTCAGTATTAAAATAACATCAAAAACCTCTTAAAATTATTCTATTCTGAGTTTGCCTCCTGAAGCTTGGGTTTCATTCCAGGGTGAGGTTTTGTAACATCAATCTTTGAAATGTTTGGAAAATTCAAAGGTAGCTGTGGCTCACAGGTTTCCTGTTTCTGGTCTCTTCACAGTCTTGGCTTCCCTACTGCAGGAGAGGTAACCCGGCAAGACGCTGTGTCGTCCGTCCACACACCTGGCAAACCATTATTTTTTCACGGGCTTTAATGAGGAGATGTAGGCTATGGAATCTCTTGGGTGGCATATGCCAACATGTGGCTTGAAGTGTGGCTGACCCCAGGGAATTCGTGCCTCAAGCTAAAGTGAATGGTCTCTTCTGAGCCCTTCTAGCCCATTGCATTTGGTATGGATCTGTTTCAAGCACGTAAGGTAAAAATTGCCTTATTGGCTTTTTGTCTGAAATTTTGGCAGAGCATAGACAGATTTCAGCATTTATTGCCCTTTGAGTGATTTCTAGCTTTGTTCCAGGAAAAATACAATTTATCTTGTGGAAGCAAGTTGTTTCAGATGTCACTCAGCTTCTCTAACTCCTTTGTCTGGGCTCATCACTTTTGGCTGAGGGTGAGTGTAAGGCTCAGCAAGAGCGGCCTGTTGCCTTCATTTGTGGAATCACCTGCGAAGCACAAGGCTCGCACGGGGTGAGGGCGTCATGATCCAGCTGTGCTCTGTCAGCCCCAGAAATACATCTGGGAAAGTAGGTGTGAGAGGCCTGCCTGGGTTGGGTCAGGGGAGACTATAAGCGACACCTGGTTGTCTTGCTTTTGTCTGAGACATGGTGCTATTGGACTCTAGCTGGGGGACAAGGGGAGGACTACTTTCCTGGTATATCGTGACAGTGCCATCGAATTCCCTTCTTCGAACCGTCTTCCTTTTCTTTTGCCTTATTTTCTTCTTAAAAGGTGAGATGGCCTCTATTTTTTTCTTTTTTATTTTTTTAATTGTCTTTTTCTTTTTCTTTTTTTTTTTGTCCAGATACATGCACCACCATGTGCAACTGGTTTACATATGTACTGGGGAATCAAACCCGTTTTGCAGGCAAGCACCTTCACCACTGAGCTGTCCCTCCAGCCCCAACTTCATTTTCATTCTACAGTGCAGGAGCTTTGAGCTTTATCAAGTCCAGGTCAGCCGAGAGTAGAAGGGCCCCTGGACTTCTCTCTAACAGTGTCGCAGAGCCTGGTTTCAGTCTGACTCTGAATGTGGCCTTGGTTGCTAGGACAATAGGCACCTGGAGTTTTCTAGCCCTTGTTCTGCCATTGAACCAACCTGCGATCTGCATTAAATAGGAGGCTAACATCTTTGGGTCAAGACTTTCTTTCTTTCTTTCTTTCTTTCTTTCTTTCTTTCTTTCTTTCTTTCTTTCTTTCTTTCTTTCTTTCTTTCGTTTGTTTATCAAGGTAGGGTCTCATTCTAGCCCAGGCTGACCTGGAATTCACTATGCAGTCTCAGGGTGGCCTCAAACTCACAGTGATCCTCCTACGTCTGCCTCCCGATCTCTGTGAGGAAAGGCGTGTGCCACCACGCCCGGCATGGGTCAGGACTTCTTTGTAAGAAAGGCGGTTAGGTCCTGCGTCCTCAAGCTTCTTACTGTAACACACCTCTGCTTAACCCCACCCAGTGCCTATTCTCCTACTAAAAGGGGTATGTTGGGATTGCCTTCCTTTCATCCTCACAGAGAATCTTTTAAGGCCAGTGGACTTCCGCCAGTCCCGTGATTTAGGCAGATGTGGGGGCTGAGGGGCAAGGTGACCCAGGAGGATTCACTGAAGGTCCCATGGCACGTTTGTAGCACGGCTGGTGCTCAGTCCTTTCTGGAAGATGCGCACACTCAATTCTGGCATGCCACATGCTCTATTTCATATCTTATAATATTTAATTTCTATACTAAACATTTGCAATTAGCCTTAAAAGTCAATGATTGATGGGCTCTCCTCGTGTTCACAAAGGCGCTTTATGGACACATAAAGGTAAGAAGTTGTAGGGAGATTTTATGGCAGGTGGTTCTTGGCAGCAATCGGGTTTCTTTTATGGCAGTCTGGAAATTTTCCTGGGCAATAACTTTCTTTTTTATTTAAAAAAAACAGGCATAAACTAAAAAGGTTCTAGATAGTTGGATCACTATCAAATAATTTTCCAAAGACAACCATAAATTGTCAATACCATTTAGGTCAAAATAAGACTTGCCCACATCTGGAAATCCAATGCATGAATACTTCTTTTTAATAAATAAAATATTGAATTTTTCCTTTTTGTTGGTCATGATCTCTGGCTACCCAAACTGTTATTCCTTAAAGAGGCAATCAGACAGAGGAACTTAGATGAAGAAGTTTTGGGAAAGGTATTTCTGCTACTTCTCCAAATGGCAATATTTTTCTTGTGAACACAGAAATTTACATTTGGTTACAATCTCTCTTAATATTGAGAACAAGTAAAACTGCAGTTTAAACTGAAGAGATCGAAAATTATAACTCTGCAAATAAGGGCAGAGAAAAAAATTGATGGAACTGAAAACAAAGCATATTACTTGTGTCCATAAGTTCTCTCAAACAATATTCTGAAACTATTTTATATGAATACATGCCAGGTTTTGTGCTAAGCAGTGGCCATTACAGTTTGGAGAATCAACCATCAACCATAGCCTGGCAGGAAATGGATAGAACCTACTACTGATCCACATAAAGCTTTGCCAAAATCAAAATTGCTTCAGGAGACAGATCAGGACAGACTTTTTGAGGCCAGTGTGGTCTATATAGTGAATTTCAGATTAGCCTGGACTAAATAGTCAGACCCTATGTCAAAAAGCAAAAGCAAACACAAAAAGAAATCAGAATTAATGCCTTACGGAGTGCTTCCTGTATTCCAGGCTCTGTGCTCTATAAACATTGACTCAGCCCTTATAACCACCCTGAGATTTACACAGGGGGATTAATTTCATTTTCTCACCGAAGAAAGTGAGAGAAGTGAAGATAGTCATTTGTCCAAGGTCACCCGGGGGAGGCAGGGGCAATGGGATTCAAATCCCTCAGTCTATTTCCAGATCTTTCCTGCATGGATAGAGTGAGTATAAGTGTGTTGGGACTTTTCAAAGAGGAGGCCCATTCCAGCAAGGCAGCGTAGTCTAATTAGTTTAATAGGGAGGGTCTGTCTGAGGAAGAGGAGTGAAACTGAGATTAAGAGTGGAACTATAGGTGAAAGTGGTAGAACTTTCGAGAATGTGGAGGTCAGGAAGGCAGCAGAGATCTTGAGCCAGAAGAAACCTTTACAGACATCTTTTCTTTAAAAAAAACCATATTTTATTTATTAATTTTGAAGGAGAGAGAGAGAGGGAGGGAAAGAGAATGGGAGCACCAGAGCTTCTAGCTGCTGCAAACTAACTCCAGATGTGCCACTTTGTGCTTCTGAGTTTACATGGGTACTGGGGAATCGAACCCTGACTTGTTAGGCTTTTCAGGTAAGTTCCTGAACTGCTGAGCCATCTACCTGGCTCCCTTTGAAGGTGTCTCATACAGATTTGATGAGGAGATGAGGGCACAGGTGATTTCAAAGCTGGCATGAACAACCAGATTCCTAGCTTCTGGGAAGGTCCTAATATGGCTTTCTGTAGAAAAAATAGGTGTGTGTGTGTGTGTGTGTGTGTGTGTGTGTGTGTGTATGTGTGTTGATGGGGATCAAATTCTGGGTCTTTTAAATGTTAGGCAAGTGTTCTACCACTAAATCATACCCTCAGCCTGAGACTTTTTAATTTTTTTTATATTTTATTTTTAAAAATTTTAAATTTTTTTATTAATTAGTTTTGTACTCAGCAAATACAGTCAGTTTGGTACCATTATTAGGCTCATCCGTGATCTACCCCCTCCCCTTGGCCCCTCCTTGTTGAGGTATATGGGTCATGCATTGTGGAGTTAGCCCACAGTTATGGGTAGGATAAATGTCTCTGCATATCATGACCCAACATGTGGCTCTGACATTCTTTCCGCCCCCTTTTCTGCAAAATTTCCCTGAGCCATGTTGGATTCATTTTTGGTCTGCTTCAGTGAAGAGGTGTTGGGGGCCTCTGGGTCTCTGGCTCTCTGATTTGGTAGGAGTTGATTTTTCTCTGTGTTGATCTCCTTCACCCTTGTGCTGGTACTCGGTTCACCAGGAAAACAGCACCCTTGCTTGTTTTGCCAATTTTTCTTAGTTTCAGCCGGGGCCCTTTTGAGGTATGATGGGGTAGCTCTCTCCTTAGGATCTACATCTATCTGAAAAAGAGAAGCAGATTCTCCAATGGAGAGTAAGTTAGCACCAGGACAAATGAGATAACCCTTACTTTTTTTAATAGAGAATTTAATAGGTGTAGGCCCTCTTGTAGCCCACGATTGATGATAGCTTGATAATGGAGAATGGGCTTATGTTTGGATATGGTTCTGGCTTGTTTCCCAGCTCCAGCTATGGGTCCCGTACCACTGAGGGGATCAGTTAGCCGAATCAAGAGCAGTTGGTTCCCCACCATGGCTGTGTGCCACTACTGCACTTGTGTGGGCATCACAACAGGTTATTTGCTGCTAAGTAGGTTAGACCATGAGTTGCTTGGACAGATATTGGTCATTTTCCCCCAGTCGCCCATGTAGCACCTTCTGGCACTAGACACCCTGACTGTCTGAAAAAACATTTTTAAAATGTTTTATTTATTTATTTGAGAGAAAGAGTGTGTGTGTGTGGTGTGGGGGATCAGATAGAGAGGGTGTGCCAGGGCCTCTAGCTGCTGCAAATTAACTCCAGATGAATTTGCCAACCTTGTGCATCTGGCTTACGTGGGTCCTGGAGAATGGAACCTAGGTTCTTTGGTTTTGTAGGCAAGTGCCTTAATGGTAAAGCCATTTCTCCAGCCCTCAATTATTATTATTTTAAATCAGTCTTTTAAAAATTTTATTTTATTTTACTTTTTTATTTATTTGAAAGCGACAGAGAGAGAGAGAGAGAGAGAGAGAGAGAGGAGAGAGAGAGAGAGAGAGAGAGAGAGAGAGAGAGAGAGAGAGAGGGAGGGAGAGAATGGGTGCACCAGGTCCTCTGGCCAGTGCAAACAAACTTCAGATGCATGCGTCATCATGTGCATCTGGCTAACATGGGTCTTGGAGAATCAAGCCTTGAACTGGGGTCCTTAGGCTTCATAGCAATTGCTTAACCACTAAACCATCTCTCCAGCCCCTCAATTATTTTTTTAAAGACTTCTTACTCTAAAATGCTATTAGGTCTCTAACCCTTTTCACATCATGGTCCACATAGAAATTGGTCATGTTTAGATGGTGAATGTAGTTTATAGGGAGGCAGCAGCTTATGTGTAGTTGGCTGGCCTCTGTGTTATTTCCTAGTAGTTATCCTTCTGGGAGAAGATCTGATCCCTAGGATCCACCATGGATGCACTGTGAGTGGCTTCCATGGGCACCGTCCATTCCATGTTTATTTTCCAGATGTTTCTGCCTCTTCCATCCTGGCCCCGTCACATGCACCTCCAGTGTAAAGGTCCATATGGGCCACTCTGGAAGCTTGCAATGCACGCAGAGGAGTCATCTTTCACCACCAGATCCGTTTGTCCTCCAAATATGACTTTATCTATAATCTAGCTACGTAGCCATTGTTTGACCATCAACCTTCTTCTGTTGTACAGAGAATAATCACATTTATACTAAGTTGTAAAGGACTGATATGCCATATACTCTCCTATGATGGTAAGAGGAATTAGCTTGTGAAGGAAAAATTAGTTAACTAAAGGAAGTAAACCTCATAAATCCAAGAGACATAGAGACATTGCTGGGTAAGAGAAATCATATTCCACATTTTCCCACTAATCACATGAGGACATCCAGGAAACATGTATCCTTTAGCCAACAATGTTAGCACACACTGCCTCCCTGTTCAGCCGCAATGGGTGGTATGGCCCCGTAAATCCAGACCAGGTTCACTCCTAGGATTGTGACTTATGCTTTTCTATCTGGGAACCCTAGAGCTATGCCTGGCACCTAGGATCTCTTAATTGCTGAATTATTGCATAGGGAATGCTTCAGTGGGCATAAGGGACTGATGGTGATGGAAAATAGATCCAGTACCCTGTCCCTATTTGCATGTGGATGAATGTAACCCCTTTTTTAAAAAGTCAGTTCCAGACTGGGTAAAATACCAGTGGTTGTCTTCTGAATAGAAAGAACTGTGACTAGCTGAGAGTCAGGGGAGCCCAATTTCAGGACTGAAGCAGCTAGTGCATTCTGTGGAGATGGACATAGATCACTTCAGTGGTTCATGAGCTGTCCTCTGTGTATGTCTGCAAGCGTGTGTTTCTTCCTAGGTTAGATGTCTCCTGATGCCCCACTCCCAACTTCTCACTGTGCTGTTTCTATTTTGATGTGCTGGTGCCGATTTCTGATTGCTTAAGATACATTTGGCCTTGTCTTTTTCTGTGCTTGGGTTTGTCCAATGGGAGCCACAACACTGCTGGATTTGCTCTGGACAATTAAGTGTTCAGGTTATAGCTGATTAGCAAAAAAAAAAAAAAAAAAAAAAAAAAAAAAGTGGTTTTTCATCCTAGTGTGGACTCAGTCAACAGTTATCTTGTGGGAAGTCTGGGCACTAAAGCCTTAGGTAGAGAGCAGAGCAGCAGTTATTACTTAACATTTCAGTCACATGCTGTGAAGTACATGGGTACAGAGTGGCTCTGCAGTGTCTGTCACATCTGAACACAGGTGCCAGAGCCTCAGCAACCCACTAGATTGTACGTCAGCCTGAGGTTGCCGCTAGAATTCTATAGGAGGTACCCTGGGGGAGTCTCCAATAGCAGTTACCTTCTCATTACTGGGACAACATACCCATCCGAAAGCAGCCAGGGAAGGAAAGGGTTTACTTTGGCTTACAGTCTCGGGGGCAAGGTTCATCATGGTATGGCAGAGCAGAGGCTGGGCACCACATCCTCTTACAAAGGGGGGCTTGGACTATGACATCTAAAAGCTCGCTCCAAGCGACATACTTCCTTCAGCAAGGCTCTTCCTCCCAAATTGCCACTAGCTGGATATGGAATACGAGGCTTAATCACAAACACATGAGGCTATAGGGGACATTTCATTTAAACTACCACATCTCAGCTGCTATCTAGAAAAGATGTTTGCCCTTCGTCTAGCAGATGCCACATTCTATTTCTAGGGTAATACTCATAATCTCACTGGGACACTCAAGGAGCTTGCCAATCTATGTCTTCTTATGCCAAACATTATTTATCATTTAGTAGGAGTCACCATCTTTTTTTTTTTTTTTTGAGGTAGGGTCTCACTCTAGCTCAGGCTGACCTGGAATTCATTCTGTAGTCTCGGGGTAGTCTCAAAGTCATGGCGATCCTCCTACTTCTGCCTCCTGAGTGTGAAGTTATCATCTTTATCAATGGGAACAAATGCCACATTTATCTACCTGAGAGTGATTTGAGTCACTCCTCTCCCTTCCTCCCGGTCAGTATATCAGAGCATGACTCTGTGTTTGCGTGTAGTTTTCTGGTGTGCTTTTCGTCTCACAGTGTCTTGAGTTAGAAGGTGCAGCTGGCATTAACTTTTGGGTACAAACAGAAGAAGTATGGTACTGTCAGGAAAATGTCTCTTCCATCACTGGAAATATGTTGGATGATTGTTATATTTCTGAGACTATCTACTGTATCTGTCTATTGGCAGGGACCTAAAACATGAGTTATTATGTAATTATAATCATTATAGCTATGAGATTTATATAGTATACATATTAGTTATGTTTTCATCACTGTGACGAAATTCATGACACAGAAAAATTTAGTAGAGGAAGGGTTTATATTGGGAAAGGTTTCACAGCATCAGTCCATCATGGCTAGGCAGGTGTGGCAGATAGAGCAGAAAAGTTCACATCATGGTGACCAGGAAGCAGAGAAAGGGAATGTCAATGATCATCTTACTTTCTCTTTTTTTTTTCTTTCAATTTTCCAGCAGTCAATGTTTATTAACTGACCAGAGTGTAAAAATACTGTGGTTGACACCTTAGTTTGCTCTTCTAATAAAGCTCTTGATCTGGTCTTCAATGAGGACAGCTTGAAGGGCCACAGGAAGTTCTTTGCTTCCTTGAAGTGTCTCCCCACAGTATCGATCTCATGAATCACATCTTCCATGCAGATGATGCCCTATTTACCAAGAGATGGAGCAGTGAGAGCGTTAGCTGTCAAGGCAATTCACTTCTTAGGGATTTGACCATAGCCAGGCTTGTAGATTCAGCACATTTACTGACTTCAGGTTTGGGTAGCCCTGCACAATGCATGGCTCCATGATCCTCAGCGTGTTAGTGGGAGCCTTGTTGAGCTTAACAAAGGTACTGTTGAAGATCTGGTGGAGGTGAAGGAGAGGCAACACCTTGTGGACCTCTGGGCTCACGCTGTTGACACTTGCAATTCTGACGACAAAGGCTGGTTTGGGTTCTGCAGGTACGTAGAAGTTCCCAGCTTTCCTGGCCATCCTGGCCAAGCGGATCTCGGTTCTGAGCACCTGCCTGTGTTCCTTGCGGCAGTGCCTAACCTTTCTTAGAGGAGCTTCCTCCTTGCCCTCAGAAGCGTCTTCTGGCAAACTTCTTCCTCGGGTGCTTCGCCTCCAACCCTGCAAAATTCCTTCGCTCTTTCTTAAGAGTTTCTGGCACAGCAGGAACTTTCTTTTTCTCCTCTTCCACACCCTCCATGGTTCCAACCGGAAAAGAAAGAGGAAGCTCTTACTCTCTCTCTCTCTTTTATCTTTTTATTCATAAAATGGTGCCACCCTCATTCAGGGTAGGTTTTTTTTTCCTGCTCAATTAATCCTCTCAGAAATTCCCTATAAATGTGCACGCACACGTGCACACACATACACACCACACACACCCTCACAGAGATATGCTATAATATTCTAGTGATTCTAAATCCAATCAAGCTGACAATGAAACTAAGCCTGGTAACACAGTTCAGGAGTCTGTTGGAACAGTGGGTCCATAGAGCTTGACTGGGTGTGGCTGAGGGGCTCTACTGACTTGGTTGTTCTAGGATGGACTTGAACTTGATTTCTTCTACTTTTCATATCCCTCATGCTCCTCTTGGTCTAGCAGGTTGGCCTGGGCAAGGAAGAGATCTTCAGGCCCTGGCGTGGAAGTGACCTATTTATCTACCTTACTCTATTGGCCAAAGTAAGTGCTGCCTCTGGATGTCAATCAAGAGTGCAAGAATAGGTGAAGAATTGAAGCTTATAAGGCATCCTCCCCACACCAGTGAACAGCAAGCTCATTAGTTCCATTATATTGTTTTCCTTATAATAGAATAGATATGGAGAGTGAAGAGATACAGGAAAAATAGAAGTGGCCTGCAAGGCCAATGTTAGTTTGTTTTGTGTGCTTGTATATACACACGTGCATATGAACATACATGCGTGCACACACACATATGCACACACACACACCAATGTTAAATGAAAAGGAGACACAGACACTTTATAAACAGCCAAATTAATCTTCCTTCTGTTTTATTGGAATGCCTCCATCCCCTAGACTCCCACAGATTGCGTGCATTTTTTATGCTTTAATTTATGCTTTAATTCTTACCTTAGCTTATTTACTCAATTAAAAAAGAGAGTCAACCGTAGAAAATTCCATCACTCATCATCCAGTAAGATTTGCTCTGGAAAGGGGTGCATATGATTTTGCAGGCTCATTAACTATTCGCTTTTTTAATTGCATATTCTGGATGCTGTTGGTTTATGTAAATGCTTATTTGGTGTTAAAAGTGACCTTGTTTATCACCTCTAAGTCGAAAACTATTGCTTATTAAAGAATGAGATGATGGGTCACCTCTTGAGGTTTCCAGAAAGGACTGTCACCAGATAAACTAGAGAGGTTTTTTATTAATATTAATATCTTTATAATAATATAAATATAATATTAATATTCTTTATTAATAACAATTGGTCCTTTTGGGTCATGGAAAGGACATTTATTTAAATAAGTGTTTGCAGGCATAAGCCCTTGCTCTACATGAAATTAGTTTTAGTATTAGTTTCCAGGCAAATTTTATAGAAAAAAAGTCTCCTGGAAGAGAGAAATAAGTAAAACTCCCAAACAGTTTTTTTTTTTTAAATACTGCCATGTACTTCTTTGTGTCTATCTTGAGTAAATGTATTACCATTTAATGAGATTATTTTGATATTTTCACCAGAATGTATAACAAAGATTTCTGTCTATTGCCCTTTCCTCCTTAGGTGAATTCTTATACCCAATTCTTCTGAATTTATACATTCTGGGTCTGGCCTGTGGTATTTGATGTTCTGCCTGCTCTGGACTTTGTCCATACGTGGCAAAGAGACTGACCATGAGTCTTCTTTTGCCCTCTAGCTTGTTTGTGGCATGGACTTGCCTTGAGTCTCTATTTCATCCTCACTGTCTCTAACTCCCATCATGGAGTTAGTGAATGTCCAGTGTGTCCCAAAGAAAGTAGGATTACAGACGTGGGAAGTCAAACCCAACATTTTTTTTAAGTTTTGTTTTTATATATTATTTATTTGTTTATTTGAGAGAGAGAGAGAGAGTGGCGGGGGGGAAGAGGTGGATAGAGGAAAGAGAGAATGTGTTGCCAGGGCCTCTAGCCACTGCAAACGAACTCCAGATGCATGCGCCCCTTGTACATCTGGCTTACGTGGAACCTGGGCAATTGAATCGAGGTCTTTAGGGTTGTTAGGCAAATGTCTTAACTGCCAGGCCATTTTCCAGCCACTTTTTTATTTACTTTTTTTATTTACTAATTTGAGAGAGTGAGAAAAAGGCAGAGAGGGAGAGAGAGGGAATGAGAGCAAGCATGTGCGTGCCAAGGCTTCCAGCCACTGCAAGTGAACTCCAGACGCATGTGCCATCTTGTGCATCTGGCTTACGTGGGTCCTGGGGAATTGAACCGAGGTCCTTTGGCTTTGCAGGCAAGCTCCTTAACCACTAAGCAATCTCTCCATCCCAAATCAAAAATTTTAAGTGTGTGCTGGGGAATCCAACTCATGCAGTCTAGGTCCCCTCAGGCCTTCATGCTTAGGCTGGAAACATTTTTGTCCACTTAGCATCTCCCCAGTCCCATATTACCAAATTTTATTCCATGAAATTTCTGACAATTTTCCCATCTGTCAGCAGGAGGTATATATTTTTTTGTTATATTCACTTCTTCCCACTGAGGGACTTTGATAATTTATGGAAACTTGTGGAGTTCGCTTTCTTGTGTTTGTAATTGAGGTTTCATTGTATCATTAGTAAGGTAATACATCTCTTACTTTTGATCTTTTGAATAAAGACAATAATCTTGGTGGCATTAGATTCTTGAGAACATGGGATGAAATTATGCCTGTGGAAGAATTTAACTCTATACAAGAGTTATAATGGATGCTCAGCAAATGCTGCATCTGATTTAGTTATAAAGATATTAAATGACATATAAAGATGGATCTACTTAATAGTCTAGTACCATAATATGACTTGTATTTTCATAATAATGGTTAAGGAGTTGGAATTGAGATACTTGAGCTGACAGACTAACTTGGACACCATTTTAGCTCTGTATGTCTTGATTTCCTCATCCATAAAATGGAGTTAATACTTCATGAGGCTGTTGTGCTGATGAACTAATTTGTACTAAATGTTCAGAATGGCATCAGTTTACTGTTGACATGAATGTTAGTTCACATCCTTGTCACTAATTTTGTCTATGTACATGTTTATTTCACTGTAATTTTTAATGTCTACATAATTTGTGTCCTGATAGTTTAAATTAAACAATCTTTTTGCACAATTTAATGTTAACTAGTTGTAATCATTTTACGTGAGTTATTCAAACTGATGTACCATCTGCTGCAGTTGGATATTTAAGCTAGTCTTCATTTTCAAAAAGGTATTATAGCTATACCTACAATTAACAGTTTAATATATTTGATTTCTTTTCTTGGTTTTCTGTGTTGAATGATAGCCTTACAATAAATTCTCAGAAATGGATTAATACATTACTGGGTATAGATATTTTCTGGATCACCATCTATGGCTATGTTGCATTCCATGGATTCCACTAGCAGGCATTTGTATTTCAAAGGTTTGGCTACATGAACAATGGTTTTAGCTATGAATCTGAAGGGTCTGGTCTTTTAAACTGTCACCTTGAGGAGGTGGTGAGCCAAGAACTTCAAGAGTAATATCAGCTCCATTCCCTTCTTAATGACTGTGTCCCCACTGCTACTACACTGTGGAAAACAGACCAGGTAACTGTTCAAGGGGAAATCCTTATGGACTCAGAATTTGCCCCAGATGCTCCCCAATGGCCATCTCTAGTTCATTCTTACTAGCTTCCTCTTAATTCATTCCTTGGGGTCTTCCCCGGGCATCTTTGGGGATCTGTTTTTGAGTTCTGTATCTGGTTACCCATCCTCTTGGTCTTTGATCAAATCACCTCTCACCGGACCCCAGAAGTCTCCTAAGCCTGTGTGGAGTAGGGGAGGGACTAAACTCCCTGCCCTAGGGAATCCCCACCAGGCTTTCAGGACAGTGCAGAAACTCTTGATTATTGATGGCATTTTGCACCTGTCCAGCAAGTAATAATAAAAAAAGTCTCCTCCGAGTATAAAGATCAAAAGCGAAGAGGGGAGCTGAACTCAGTATTCTGCACAGTCGACTTCTGAGATCCCACAGGGTTAGGCTGGCACACAAAACTGATGTTTCTCTAGGGTGACTGCAGCACCTTCTGAAGAACACACACAGAGGAAGAGAGCCACGCAGAAGTGTCTACTAACATTGAACATGCACATGCCTATGACCAAGCTATTTCACTCCTAGGTATAAACTCAATAGGTAACAATGCCTATGGTTCACCAAAAGGCGTGCATGTGAGACTGTTCACAGCAACATTATTCACAAACCATAAACTGAAACCAGAATGTGCATCTAGGAAGTATAGGAAAATGAAGTGCTAAGCATGCATACAAAGGCATGTTATTGAGAAACAAGAATAAGCTTTCTCAAGCTACCTGCATCCACCTGGGTCTACCTCACTTCTAAGCTCTAATGATGAAGGAAGGGTGCCAACAACCTGAGTGCGTGGTGTATGAATTTTTTCTCCATCGGGCCAATAGGAGTTCTTGTGATGCTGTCTACTTTGATCTGGGTGTTGAATGTGAAGATTCCTTGAGCTCTACAATTACCTCAGGTGCATTTCTTTGCAAATGTAATTGACCAAGGGTATTCTAGAACTCAGCCTAAGGGATGGCTTCGTTACCACTAGTTCATACTATTTAAAGCTACTGCTATAGTCACTGCTCAGCAGTTAGCAGAGAAGAAGATGGCTGGCAAGGTTGTCTGTGTTCTGAGTCTTCTTATCTTAGTACAAACCCCAGTAGGATGCAGGATGGTGTCACAGGTTCCTCTCTGCGTCTGTGCTTACCTCAGTGCCTGGCAGGTGATCAATATGCTTAGAGAAACTATTTGCTGAGGAGGGATAACATATTTCCTGGATGAAAGTAGGTAAGGATTCGTCCAAATAATTAGAGAACAAACAAAAAGCACTAGAATTTACTTAGTAATCTGGTGGGTATTGAACAGCCTCAGGAAAACTGGCTCTCTAGAAGAAGACACAGGGTTTCCACTACAATCCAAAAGAACCAAAGTAAATCAGAATGGTCAGGTGCCCAGGTCATGGCTGTCAGGCTGTAGGGAGGAGAAGCTAGAGAGAGCCTGTGCTTGAGTTCAATTGCTGTGGATGAAGACATTGGTCTGAAGGGGCTGAGGTGGACCAAAGGGATGCAGTGCTGAGAGGGTGGCCACAGCCCAAGAGGGAGAGTATGGGGCTAATTTAATGTGTAGTAAACAGAAGGTCAAGACATAGGCGCAGTTGGGACATGGTTGTATGTTGATAGAAGCAAGCATTTGAAATCAGTGAGTCATGTAGCAATAATGTGACATTAATAAGTAAAATTCTGAATCATAAGTGACTGAAGAATCAAGGATGAGTTATTAAACATTTTACTATATGAGGTTACTATGTCAAGTAATTGTAAAATATGGAATCTCATTTAACTTAACCTAATGAAGCATTTATTATTGTACCCATTTTACATATGAGTAGCTGAAATTTGTTGAGATGCAAGTCATTCAAAAATCATATAGCTTTTCTGAGTCAAAAGTGTTGTTTCTGTTGTGTTTGTGTGTGTTCACATGTGTGGGCATGTGTGTGTGTGTGTGTGTGTGTGTGTGTGTGTATAGGTATGTGAACAGGTCCCAGTGGCTGCTGAGATGCGACAATGGGAAGCAGGGATAAATCCCTGTATTGCAGGCCAAATAAGGCCATTGTATATAGCAGAGAAGACTGACAGTGGTTTGCAGTGGAGACCTGAAGATGTTTTGGTGTGAATGAATGAAAAAGCTCTAGGGATCCTCCTGCTCTGCCTCCCTAACACTGGGATCACAGGTCAGACCTTCCATGCCTGGATTTTATGTGGGTGCTGGGGATTCTAATTCAGGTCCTCATGCCTGTTACAAGTATTTTACCCACTAAATCTTCTCCTCAGTCTCCGAAAGTATTTCTTTTTAACTGCCTAGTAGTAAATCCCAGATTCAAGTAAAGAATTCCAGCTTAGAGTAGAAGTAAGGAGGGATGTCAGACTGGGAACACACTTATAGGATACTGGGATAGTTGATCAGGGCAACACACACATAGGAGACAGGACCTGGTATGGGATGTATACCAGACACTGGCAGTTCTGGAATCCCTCTACGGCAGGTACAGTGATGGGATCTGGAGATGATCAACGAATTGGTCCTGAGACTTGGGGCCTCAGCAACAATAGAGAACCTTATTATTAGAGTTAGTTACATGAGCCAAGAGACTCTTCAAACAAGGGTAGACTAATGTTGATTTCCTGGACTATTCAACTGTCTCTCTCAGAGAGTAGGGTGAGATTAGCCACTAGTGGAAAGTACACTTTGGCATATGGAAGGGATGAAGCTAGGGAAGCCATTCTGCTTTCCCAGGTCTCACTAACCTTGAGAAATTGCTCCTCTTTGACACAATCTTGGTGAGTCTATTGGGGAAGGTATCTCAATCACACCCAGTAAAGGGCTCGTTATATGATCTAACATAAGCTACTTATAATCTCAAGTGATACAATAAGGACTTAAAATAACCAGGATACATTCATTTAAAGAGCAGCAACATTTTTCTTACCACCAAAAAAACCTATAAGTGATCTGGCTCCCAAAATCTTTGTTGATAGAAACCAAGGCAGTATATTTATGATATTAAAGGTTCCTTGTAAGAAGGTACATTTTCTTTTTATTATTAAATCCGAACAATCTAGTTCAATGTCTTACTCATGGTAAGTGCTCAATGAAGGTTGGTTAAATGAAAAAAAAAAAAACAATAAATGAGCTCACACATCATCTTACAAAGTGGTCATAAAGACATGGCTTAGGATTGGTGACACATCAGTTGATAAGGCTGTGTCTTTAAGCTGTCATGCCAATCATTTTAATCCACTCAAGACGACTTCCTGTTTTGCAAGTAAAACAAAGCACATCTTCATTTTTATAGCAGCCACCATTTCTCCGGAGAGAAACAGGGTTATTGTAATTCCAGCTTAGTTGAAATATATAAGGCTTACACATCCTGTGCATAAAATTGATAACTTGTGCATCTGGGACTGTCTATTTCTTTCCTATTAATCCATTTTAGTCTTTATAAGTCAGCTGAGCATTCAGCTTTTGAAAAATGATTCTGGAAAATAATTTTGCATAAGTACTAGTAAACACTGGCATGTGCTCCTGGCAGTGGGTGGAAACCGTCCATCCAGTCTCTGGTGGCCCCAGGAGCAGGAGACTTGCCTGAATTTGGACAGCCACAGAAATGTGCTGGTTGGTTCTACTTTTGTTTTTAATGAGGATGATTCATGTGAGCATTTCACAAGGGAGGACCACGAGGCAGATGAGGGGATGTGCACAGACATGCCAATAACCGAATGACTGGTAGAGGGTAAATTGTTCTTTGGGTTCATGTGTGTGGCCTGTTGGAAGAGTCTAATGAGATCATTAAGTTTATGCTTGTAGACTGTAAGCATGGCCAAGCTGTTAGTCTTTTTGTAAATTGTGAGCTACGGGATATTTTGCAGTTTTAGTATGGCATGGATGTTGGCAACTTCAGCACGTTTAATTCTACCACCGGCCATTTCTCTGCATTGAAGGAAAGGAAATTGTGCCTGATTAGAAAAATGCCTTTTTATAGGAGACAGAGGGGAGAAAGAGAGAGAGAGAGAGAGAGAGAGAGAGAGAGCAAGAGAGAGAGAGAGAGAGAGATCAAGTCTTCATAAGCTGACCAGGCATTAGCGGTTAGATAGAGTTAATGGGTTGTTAGAATAACTCTGGTACTTGAGGTCTGTAGAAGTGTGGTGTCACAGGAAACTCTCCCCATGTCCTTTCACAGCAGCCAGTGCTCAGACAACAGAACAAAGTATGATTGCACCAAAACCAGTTGTGGAGAATCAATGCGTCTACTGGGATTGCTTACAAAGCAGGCTGAGGCGTTACCTACAGGAGCAATGGATGCCTCAAAGGCAGCAACTTCACCAAAAAGCCCACCCCAGCATAGGCGACAGATCAAGGAAGCTGCATCTGTCTGCACACTGCACAACCTGCAGGCAGCTTGGCTGGTTGAAGTCTCATCCCAAGCAGTTGTTTTCCCTTTATATACCTTTAGAGAGGGGTCTTGCAACCTTCTGCCCAGATTTGCTGACCTCCTGTTTCATCTGAGCGTTTTTTCTCCCCCTAAGAGGGAATGTTTCAATTCCTGAACAACATTGATCAAAGTCTGCCACTCAACAGTAGTTAACCAAGTTGACTCCTATAATCTTTGGGATTAGCTGTGTGACCTTGTAAGTTTCAGTTTTCCCACACTTCTTGAGTCTTGACTCCCTCCTCCCTTCAGGTGGGAATATTTCAATTTGGAGGAGTTTGCTGTACAACACGTGGTAACTGAAAGATTAACATAATTAATTAAAGTAAAATAAATAAAAATTAAAAGTAACATTTATAATCAAATATTTTGTGGCAAGGCAGATTTTTAAATCTGAAAAATTACTGCAACTAACCATTATGTATAGTTAGCACAATCCTGAGCCAAATGCATTTGACTCTTGAAGATATTAATTTATTTTTCATAATTGATCCATCTCCTAGTATGAATTATTTTATTTATGAGGGTGCTCAGAGTTAACTAATTTATCCTGCTTCTCAAAGTCAGTTCAAAAGGCTACAGGTAAATGCTTAAAGCTGTGTGGCAACTGCATGAGGCACAAATCTAGGGCTCCTTTCCAACATAACAGACATGATCACTCAGTGCATTAAAACAAATGAGAGCAATTTGCTTTTGAAAACTAGTGGAGGCCAGTTCTGGATGGAATAAGGGGTGGGGGAGGGGCGAAGGGAGCCTCTAGGAATTTTGGTCCAAGAAAGAGCTAGACCTGTGAATGGACCAATGGCAGTGACCATGGCAGAGAAGGGAGCTATGGCTGGACATGGATCTGACTCATTCCCTGAAACTGTGTTATCCTCAACATCTAGGCATTCAGAGCAATGCCAAAGGATCAGAAGGGTTCTCCAGTTGGAGCTAGCACACAGAGGCCTGGTTTAGCTTCCAAGAAAAAAAAAAAGGGACCAAGTAACTGGATGAGAACCGTGGCACAGGGTATTTGAATTGGCAAGCCAGAATCCTGGCAAGAAGGTTGGGCCCCAGAAGTTGAACTTACAGTTTTGCTATGGGTTGAATCATGTCATCCAAAGAGATATGTTAAGATCTTAATCTGAATTCCTGTGACCATGACTTTATTTGGAAGTAGGGTCTTTGTGGCATAATCAAGTTATGATGAAGACATTAGGGTTTGTCTTAATTCAATAAGAATGGTGCCCTTATAAGAAGAAAATGCCTTATGAAGATAGAGAAAGAGAGAGAGATGGAGAGAGAAGAGAAAGAGAGAGAGAGAGAGAGAGGGAGAGATGATAGAGGCAGTAGAATGATATCAGACAAAGAACATACAATTATCAGACACAACCAGAAGAAGCTAGTGTGCCGGCCTGCAGTACAAGTCGAAACAGACCTCGAAGGAGGGAGTGGGAATGAACCTGAGACAAGAACACAAGGAATGGAGCCAAGACAAGTTCTGATCAAGGCTCTCCTTTATTCAGGCGGATACAAGCTTATATACAGAAGACAAAACTTTCTGGATAATGCCTACGTGCTTAAGGTCAGCTTCACCATGGCCATATGGTAATGCCTCTTCCTGTTGCTCACCCCACCTAGACTGTATGTTAAATAATGCCATTGTAACTGGTGCCATCTCACCTGGGCTGTAGGATAAGGCCTTTGTGTTAAGAGATTAAAGAGCACCTGCAGCTCCCAAAGTCAAAGAGCAGCTGCAGCTCCCAACAAGATAGGAAGTGGCAAAGAAGGACTGTACCCATTAGTTCCCAAGTGACTGTGGCTTCACAAATGTCTCAACTTTGTACTTTCTGCATCTGCACCTGCCATCCAATACATTTCTCTTATTCTAAGCCAATCAGTTTGTGATGCTTTGCTATGGCAACTCTAGAATTCCTGCTCCCCCCGCAAGGCAAGTCTCCATCTCTTTCTTACAGACTTAGTTCCCCAGAAGTTGAGACCCGTGACGGGAATGAGCAATGGGAGAAGCGGGAGACGAAGAATCCGCATAACTGTGGATTGACGCCTCCCTCTGTGTTCTATGCAGTGCTGATCCTGAGCAAAGCGCTTTTCTTCCACAGAGGAGCAGTGGATACAGGCAGCATGGCACGATGAAGGATGCTCTGAGCCAGTGCTGCATCCTCTGATTTTCCTGCTCTCACCCTGTGGGTGAGTTAGATGCTGAAGCAGAGACAGAGCAGTCCATGTGTGAGTACAGAAGCACCATAGAAATTCTTAGGCATCTGCTCCAGGAATTCCATGCGGTACCAGAAACATCCACAGAATCCATCCTTGGTTGTCTACCCTAAGCAGGTGATTGCAAGGACTGAATGTCGCTGGGCACTGGGTGGTTAAAGGTGGATGTAGCAGTGATCTTCTCACTGCTGGGCCAAAACACCTGAGCGGAAGCATCTCATGGAAGGATAAGATTCAGGTTGGCTTACAGTTTTGAGGAAGAAGTATGGTGAGTCAGCATCGCAGGCCTGAGCAGGAAGCTTGGATCACATCTCCACATCAGCATGAAGGAAGTACTCTAAGTACCTTGCTTAAAACTGGGCTAGATTACAACCCAAAACCCTCCCCCATGACATGAAAGACTACACCTTCCAAAGGTGGTGCAACTTTCCCAAATTTCCACAAGCTGGGAACCAAGTATTCATAACAAAAGAGCCTGTGGGGGACATTTCAGCCAAACTACCACAGTGGGGTTGACAGTAAATTGGAGGGATTCAAATATAGCATTTTTATTTAAATATGATTACTTTGTTTCTTACACACACACACACACACACACACACACACACACACACACACATGTACAGGTTTAATTGTACAAGATGGAGGATGCCGGGATCAGGACCATGTCTCGGTTGGTTCCTGACATGCTGACTCCTCTCACAGGCTTTTTCTGTGGCCGTGCTGATCACAGTAGTGCTTACCAAGGTGAAGTAGCCACTTGTTCCTCCCCCCCACAGATCTTCACTACAGTCCACTAGATGCCTTCTTCTATCTCAGATGCCAAAGATGCTGCCCTTTTCCTCCCCACCATGCAGCTGTTGCCACCTGCTTCTTCTGTGGCTCAGATTCCCCCAGACAGGCTGTAGCGTGGTATAGAACACCGGGCTTTCTCTCCAGCTTCTGGCAGTTTGGGAGGAGGAGCTTTGCTGGAGGAGGTGTGTTGCTGGGGGTGGACCTTCATGTCTGTTACCACCTAGCTTGTCAGTGTTAGCTGTCTCATTCCCCTACTTCTGTTACCACCTTCTATGACACAGATAATGTCTAGCTCATACCATGCCATCCCCTGACATCATGGAGCTTCCCCTTGAGATTGTAAGCCAAAATGATCAACTTTCCTTCCATTGGTTGCTTTTGGTCAGGTGCTTTTCGCCAGCGACAAGAAGGTAACTACAATCAGAGGTGAAAGTGAAATTCTACAGACCTCTTAGCAAGGACTCTGTAGCAATGAATCTGCACCATGGAACCTATGAGCTTCTGTCATTAAAACGGAAAAGGTAACAGGATGCTGCTCACCAAACAATGCAGAAGGAACACTCTTGTTTTCAATGGCTTCTCACAGCCAGACCCCAAAAGGTTCTTTACTTATAATGAGAATACAAGGAAACAGTATTCTAGAATCCCTTTTGCAATTTCCTTTTTAGACCAGCATTTCCTGGAGAGATTTATTAAGTTCTTAGAAACTGCTAACAGCTACTTTTCATGTAATAGAATCTGCCTCAGTGAAGATTCTTTAAATACTAAGGCTTTCAGGACTTATCTGTGAAAAACTATGAATATACTTTCTCCTATTAACATTGAAGTCCATGTCACATGAGAGTACTTTCCGAGAATATTAACATTACAATATGATCCTGAAATTTTCCATTAAGAAAAAGTCATTCTTCATATACCTAAAGCAATTAATTATTAAACGCTACAATAAGCTATTCCAATCTTATTCAAACATGCTCTGAAAATACTAACCTCATGTTAACATCTTCTGGAAGGAATTCTTTAGTACTTCAGAGACAGTTTAGCCTTTGGCTTCTTGGTTTGGAGTGGGGCCCTAGTGTTAGACAAAGTTGATTTATAACCTCATCATATGATTTGTTACCTAATATGACCTTGGCAAGTCCCTTGATTGTCCTGAGTCTAGGTTTTCTGATTTGTAAAATACGACTGATGTTAATTCATATCCAATTGAATTGGCAGGAGAATTGGAGGCAATAACAAACTCCGAAGGAGACAAAGGGCTGAAGGTTACCACTGCTCCCTTGGTCCTTTGTTTATGTTTCATTTCCTGGGCCATTTAGCTCATTTCCTGTTTGACTTTGCCTCAATGAAAAACAAAGGTATAATTATATATATCTTATATAACACACACACACACACACACACACACACACATAATAAATTAGTTTGGGCTGGAGAGATGGCTAAGTTAAGGTGCTTGCCTGTGAAGCCTAAGGACCCAGGTTCAATTTCCCAGTACCCATGTAAGCCAGAGGCACAAAGTGGCACATGCATTTGGAGTTTGTTTGCAGTGGCTGGAGACCCTGGCACACCAATTGTCTTTCTGTGTGTCTGCCTCTTTCTCTCTCTAATAAATAAATAATAAATACAAAAAATTATTTATTTGACAGAGAGTAAGAGAGAAGATATAAGCACACCAGGACCTTTTGCCACTGTAACTGAACTCTAGACACATGTGCCACATTATGTATCTGGCTTTGTGTGGGTACTAGAGAATCGAAACCAGGCCTACGGTCTTTTTTTTTTTTTTTCTCCATTTTTATTAATATTTTCCATGATAACAAAAAAAATCCCATGGTATTACCCTCCCCCCTTTCCCCTTTGAAATTCCATTCTCCATCATATCCCCTCCCCATCTCAATCTTTCTACTTACATATATACAATACCAACCTAATAAAAGCCCTCCTCCCTTTCTTTCTCTTCCCTTTCTATCTCCTTTTTTAACTTACTGGCCTCTGCTACTGAGTTTTTTCCTTCTCACACAGAAGCCCAATCATCTCTAGCTAAGATCCACATATGAGGGAGAACATGTGGCGCTTGGCTTTCTGGGCCTGGGTTACCTCACTTAGTATAATTCTTTCCAGATCCATCCACTTTTCTGCAAATTTCATAACTTCATTTCTCTTTACTGCTGAGTAAAACTCCATTGTATAAATGTGCCATATCTTCATTATCCACTCATCAGTTGAGGGACATCTAGGCTGGTTCCATTTCCCAGCTATTATAAATTGAGCAGCAATAAACATGGTTGAGCAGGTACTTCTAAGGAAATCAGATGAGTCCTTAGGATATATGCCTAGGAGAGCTATAGCTGGGTCATATGGTAGATCAATCTTTAGCTGTTTTAGGAACCTCCACACTGATTTCCACAATGGCTGGACCAGATTGCATTCCCACCAACAATGTAGAAGGGTTCCTCTTTTTCCACATCCCCGCCAACATTTATGATCATTTGTTTTCATGATGGTAGCCAATCTGACAGGAGTGAGATGGAATCTCAATGTAGTCTTAATCTGCATTTCCCTGATGACTAGGGATGTAGAACATTTTTTTAGATGCGTATATGCCATTCGTATTTCTTCCTTTGAGAATTCTCTATTTAGCTCCATTTCCCATTTTTTGATTGGTTTGTTTGATTCCTTATTATTTAACTTCTTGAGTTCTTTGTATATCTTAGATATTAATCCTCTATCAGATATATAGCTGGTGAAGATTTTTTCCCATTCTGTAGGTTGCCTCTTTGCTTTCTTCACCGTGTCCTTTGCAGTGCAAAATCTTTGTATTTTCATGAGGTCCCAGTGGTTAATCTGTGGTTTTATTGCCTGAGCAATTGGGGTTGTATTCAGAAAGTCTTTGCCAAGACCAATATGTTGAAGGGTTTCCCCTACTTTTTCCTCTAGCAGTTTCAGAGTTTCAGGTCTGATGTTAAGGTCCATAATCCATTTGGACTTAATTCTTGTGCACGGAGAAAGAGAAGAATCTATTTTCATCCTTCTACAGATATATATCCAGTTTTCCCAACACCATTTGCTGAAGAGGCTGTCTTTTCTCCAATGAATATTTTTGGCATTTTTATCAAATATCAGGTGGCTATAACTACATGGGGTTACATTTGGGTCCTCTATTCTGTTCCATTGATCTACGAGTCTGCTTTTGTGCCAGTACCATGCTGTTTTTGTTACTATGGCTCTGTAGTATAGGTTAAAATCAGGTATGGTGATACCACCAGCCTTATTTTTGTTGCTCAGTATTATTTTAGATATTCGAGGTTTTTTTGTGATTCCAAATGAATTTTTGGATTGTTTTTTCTATTTCCGTGAAGAATGCCTTTGGAATTTTGATGGGGATTGCGTTAAATGTGTAGATTGCTTTTGGTAAGATTGCCATTTTCACAATATTGATTCTTCCAATCCAGGAACAAGGGATGTTTTTCCACTTCCTAGTGTCTTCTGCAATTTCTCGCTTGAGTGTTTTAAAGTTCTCATTGTATAGATTCTTTACTTCCTTAGTAAGGTTTATTCCAAGGTACTTTATTTTTTTTGATGCAATTGTGAATGGGAGTGATTCTCTGATCTCATCCTCTGTGTGTTTGTTGTTAGCATATATGAAGGCTACTGATTTCTGTGTATTTATTTTGTATCCTGCTACATGACTGTAGGTTTTTATCAGCTCTAACAGTTTGCTAGTAGAGTCTTTAGGGTCCTTTATATATAGAATCATGTCATCTGCAAATAATGATAACTTGATCTCTTCCTTTCCGATTTGTATCCCTTTTATGCATGTCTCTTGCCTTATTGCTATGGCTAAGACTTCCAGAACTATATTAAATAAAAGTGGGGACAGTGGACACCCTTGTCTTGTTCCTGATTTTAGTGGAAAAGCATCCAGTTTTTCCCCATTTAGTAATATGTTGGCTGTAGGCTTATCATAAATAGCCTTTATTATATTGAGATATGTTCCTTCTATTCCCAGTCTCTGTAGGACTTTTATCATGAAGGGATGTTGGATTTTGTCGAATGCTTTCTCTGCATCTAATGAGATGATCATGTGATTTTTGTCCTTCAACCCATTTATATAATGTATAACATTTATAGATTTGCGTATGTTGAACCATCCCTGCATCTCTGGGATAAAGCCTACTTGGTCAGGGTGAATGATCTTTCTAATGTATTCTTGTATTCTGTTTGCCAATATTTTGTTGAGAATTTTTGCATCTATGTTCATGAGGGAGATTGGTCTGTAATTTTCCTTTTTTGTTCTATCTTTGCCTGGTTTTGGTATCAGAGTGATGCTGGCTTCATAGAAGGAGTTTGGTAGAATTCCTTCTTTTTCTATTTCATGGAAAAGCTTAAGAAGCAATGGTGTTAGCTCTTCCCTGAAGGTCTGGTAAAATTCAGCAGTGAATCCATCTGGGCCTGGGCTTTTTTTAGTTGGGAGATTTTTGATAACTGTTAGGATCTCCATGCTTGTTATAGGTCTATTTAAGTGATTAATCTCATCTTGATTTAATTTAGGTAGGTCATATAAATCAAGGAAATCATCCATTTCTTTCAGATTTTCATACTTTGTGGAGTATATGTTTTTATAATATGTCCCTATGATTTTTTGAATTTCTCTGGCATCTGTCGTGATGTTACCTTTTTCATCTCTAATTTTATTAATTTGTGTCTCTTCTCTCTTTCTTTTGGTCAGATTTGCTAAGGGTTTATCAATCTTGTTTATCCTTTCAAAGAACCAGCTCTTTGTTTCATTAATTCTTTGTATTGTTTTTTTGGTTTCTATTTCATTAATTTCTGCCCTAATCTTTATTATTTCTTCCCGTCTACTGATTTTTGGTTTGCCTTGTTCTTCTTTTTCCAAGGCTTTAAGGTGAAGCATTAGGTCATTTATTTGCGACCTTTCTAATTTCTTAATATAGGCACTTAAAGCTATAAATTTACCTCTTAGAACTGCCTTCATTGTGTCCCAGAGATTTTGGTATGTTGTGTTCTCATTATTGTTTGACTCTATAAATTTTTTGATTTCCTTCTTGATTTCTTCATTGACCCATTCATCATTTAGTAATGTATTGTTTAGTTTCCATGATTTTGTGTATGCTCTATATCCTTTCTTGCTATTGATTTGTAGTTTGATTCCATTGTGGTCAGATAGAATGCAAGGAATTATTTCAATTTTCCTGAATTTGTTAAGATTTGCTTTGTGTCCTAATATATGGTCTATTTTAGAGAATGATCCATGTGCTGCTGAAAAGAATGTATATTCTGCAGCATTTGGATGAAATGTCCTGTATATGTCTGTTAGGTCCATTCCTTCTATGACCTCGTTTAGTCCAGATGCCTCTCTGTTTATTTTTTCCCAGGATGACCTGTCAATTGATGAGAGTGGGGTGTTAAAGTCACCAACTACCACTGTGTTTGGTGTTATCTGTGATCTTAGTTCTAACAGTGTTTGTTTGATGAATTTGGGAGCCCCCATGTTAGGTGCATATATGTTTAGGATTGTAATGTCCTCCTGTTGGAGTGTGCCCTTAATCAATATAAAGTGACCTTCCTTATCTTTCTTGACTAATGTTGGAGTGAAGTCTGCCTTGTCAGCTATTAGGATAGCAACCCCTGCTTGCTTTCTGGGTCCATTTGCTTGAAACACCGTTTTCCAACCTTTCACCCTAAGATAATGTCCATCCTTTGTAGAAAGGTGAGTTTCTTGGAGACAACAAATTGTAGGGTCCTGCTTTTTAACCCAGTCTGAAAATCTATGTCTTTTGGTTGGAGCATTGAGGCCATTGATATTAAGAGATATTATTGAAAGATGTGTATTTATGCTTGCCATTTTTTTTTTTTTTTTTGTGGTTCTGGTTCTACCTTTGCTCTCTTATATTAACTAGTATTTGAGTGTTGTTTGTTGTTTTCCAGGTTCCTTATATGTGTGTTTTTCTTTCTCTTCGGCATGGAGGATTCTTTCAAGTATTTTGTGTAGAGCTGGTTTTGTCTTCAAATACTCCTTTAGCCTGCTTTTGTCATGGAATGTCCTTATTTCTCCATCTATTTGAATGGATAGTTTTGCAGGATAAAGTAGCCTTGGTTGACAGTTGTTATCTTTCAGAGTTTGGAATACATCACTCCAAGCCCTTCTGGCTTTGAAAGTTTGTGTTGAGTAATCTGCTGTGATCCTGATGGGCTTGCCTTTGTAGGTAACTTGATTTTTCTCTCTAACTGCTTTCAATATTTTTTCTTTGGATTGTGTGTTTGGTAGTTTGATTATAATATGGCGAGGAGAGGTTCTTTCCAGGTTTTGTCTGGCTGGTGTTCTAAATGCTTCCTGTATCTGCATTGGCACCTCTTTCCCAATTTGGGGGAAGTTTTCTTCTATGATTTTGTTGAAGATGCCTACTATACCTTTGGATTGAAATTCTTCTCCTTCTACTATACCCTGAATTCTTATATTTGATCTTTTCATAGTGTCCCGAATACCTTGAAATTCCCATTCATACTTTTCTATTAGTTTGTCTTTCTCTTTGTTGGATTGTATTAGATCTGCCACCTGGTCTTCTAGCTTAGATATTCTGTCCTCTCCTTCATCCATTCTACTGGTGAGATTTTCTACAGAGTTTTTTATTTCATTAACTGTGTTCTTCATTGCTAGTAATTCTGACTGGTTTTTCTTCATTATTTCTATTTCCTTATTTATGTCTTGTATTGATTTCTTTATTTCGTTAAATTGGTGTCCTGTATCTTCTCTGATTCCTTTGATTTCTTCTTTGAGTTCATTGAACATATTTACAATCATTCTTTTGAAATCTTTCTCAGGCATTTTCTCTAACTCGTTTTCACTAGAGGTCATTTCTGAAGCATTGATGCTTTTTGGTGGATTTATATTGCCTTGGTTTTTGGTGTTTCTTGTGTTATAATGTATATATTTTTGCATCTTGGATTAAGTTACTGCTTAGATTTTCCAGTTAGCTGGGTATCCTTTGCTGTATCTATTGATCTGATATTGTATATCTTCTATGTAGGAGATTAAGATGTTAGGTGTGGCTCTTACCACTCTCAGAGTATCTAGGCACGTGGTCCTAGGGGTTAAGTTTGCCTGCTATGGGAGTATTCAAATAGGTTGAGTGGAATAAAATACAGGTATATTCTAAAATTTAACTAAACCCTATACACATTCAGTCAAGAACAGCACCGAGCATTTATGCAAGATTAGGTATTATAAAAACCAGATCCTCTATCAACAAAGAAGTTAAGATTTCTGGTCTGTTGAGGGATCCAAGTCAGCTTGTGACCAGGTGAGACCCTTCCCTGGTTCAATCCCAGTTACCTCTTTGGATGCTTTTGGTCTCAGTCAAGTTGCTGGCTGGGATGTTGGGCCGCTGTTCTGCTTTCTGGAACTGGGTACTGGCTTTTCCTGTGGGGCAAACCAAGCCTGGCAACTGTGGCCCTGCAGATTGGCACCCCTGATGCTGGATCCCCGCTGCTGCCGCTGGAGCTGCCGCTGCTGGGACCCCTGCTGCTGGATCCGCCACTGGAGATGCTGCTGCTGGGTCTGCCCCCGCTGATCCGCTGGAGCTGCCGCTGCTGGGTCCTCCGCCTCTGATCTGCTGGTGCTGCCGCTGCGGGATCCGCCTCTGCCGCTGAAGCCGCTGGAGCCTCCGCTGCTGGATTCGCTGCCCTGAAGCCGCTGTGGCCGGTACCGGAGCAGCTGATGGTGTTTTTGGGGCTGGAGTCACGGCTTCCACCGCCGCTTCCAGCTTCCACCGCCGCTTCCGCTGCCGGGGTCTGAGCCGCCGCTGTTGGATCCCGAGTCGCCACTGCCGGAGCCAGAGATGCAGCTGCCGGTGCCCGTGCTGCCGCTGCCGCTGCCAGAGTCCGAATCGCCGCTACCGGGTCCCGAGGTGCCACTGCCGGAGCCCAAGTCGCCGCTACCGGAACCCGAGCTGCCGCTGCCGGATCCCGAGCTGCCGCTACCGGGTCCCGAGCTGCCGCTGCCGGAGCTGCTTCGGCCTGCCCGTGTGGGCTCTGGATATCTCCTACTTCTCCGCTGCTGTTTTAATCTCTTATACACCTCCCTTGTGTATTTTGCTGGGTTTTCTTTGGCTTTTTCTCCCCTAGGCTGCTTAGGCGTGGTTCCTATGCCGCCATCTTGACCGGAAGTCCAGGCCTACGGTCTTTTAAGTGCCTTTAACCACTGAGGAATCTCCCCAGCCTGAAAAATACATTTTTGAAAATCACTGTGGTAATGTAGAAAAATATTTAACATGGTATTTGGCATGAATATGAATAGCAGCTCAAATGATGGCAAATTTGTTTGTTCATAGGCAACTCATCCATTCCTTTGTCCAGTCATTTGTTCGTTAATTTCAACAGATATTTATTAGAAGCCTGGCCTATATCAGGAGATATTTTCGTAGTTCTGACTGCTTCGTCATCATGGTACTCACCTTGTAGTCATGGAGAACGACAACCAAGAAGATAATGCATGAAAAATTCAGAGTTATCTGTGTAGGTAAGCAAACAATCATAGCCACAGGCTGAAGACTGACACAGGCAAAGGCGAGGTGTGTCAGGTTGTGTTCTCAGACTGGTCTGTAATTCTCTTTTGGAGGGTTTCACACTAGGGACCAGAGTCCTGAGAAGTCAGGCATAGGAAGACGTAGGACAATGGTGTCCTACTATTTCAATATCCACTTGATGATTCATAGTTTGTGGGAGAAACTTGTGAATTAAAGCTGTGACAAATTCTGTCCACTGCTTCCTTAGGCTCTAGGACATCAACCCTGACTTAAAGGCCTCAGGGTCAGGGTATAGCTGTATGTTCCTGGACCTACCATGCCCCAAATATCAAGTCACTTACATCAAAAGCGGCAGGGAATATGCAGCAGCTGTCTGCTGGGTGTCTGGCATGAAACTCTGACCTTTGGAGGTGAGTGTAGTGCGGGGTCTTACAATAACTTCAAATGATACTTGCAGTTGAGTTCAGCAGAGACTCTATCTTGTGCTCTCTCTCTCTCTCTTTCTGTGTAATGGTGGATGAAAGCCAAATTAATGAATGAGCAGACACCATTCTCATGTCTAACTAAACATTAAGGTATAATGGAAGACTTTATGCAGCAGATAAGTCAGAAGCAGGAAGAACAGACAACACTGGGGACCTGAACAGTGGGGTGAGAGGAAGTTAAGGAGTTGGACCAATTGGACCATGGAATTATTGCCACATGCCCTCTAAGTAGGGCTTCTGCTGCCTTGGTCTTGGGAGGGGAAGTTGTTGGCTCAGTTACTGCATAGAGCCGTTTATGAGGGAAGCCTTGGGTATCTACCAAGTTAGACTGAGTCATTCCAAGCAAACAGGAGCATGGGGCATGATTGCTGAGTTAAGTGTGTGAAGGATTTCAGAACAGCCTATCGACTTCAGGTAGCATTGGCTCATTGTGTACTATTTGATTGTGTGAGGCATTGTGTGGGGAGAGCATATCTTAGGGTACTGTAGGGAAGATCCTCATTATTTCGGAGACTGAAAAGGCTGTGTGATCAAACAATTGTGTGAATTCCTATCTAGAAGTATTTTCTACTGTTCTGCCAATTACTTGTAACGTAAGACATTGTGACTCAGAAATGACTTCTTCCTCCACAAGCAACGAATAACTCCCACTTCATAATGTACACATAGGTATATTATAAACCATCAAAAGTGTAGCACATGGACTAGAGAGATGGCTTGGCAGTTAAGGCATTTGTCTGTGAAGCCTAAAGACCCAGGTTCTATTCTCCAGGTCCCACATAAGCCAGATGCACATGGTGGCGCATGTGTCTGGAGCTCCTTTGCAGTGGCCTCGGTGTGCCCATTCTCACTCACTGTCTCTAATAAATAAATCAATAAAAATGTCTTAAAAAACATGTAGCACATGCAAAACTCTGTTGTAGGGAAGAACAATTATACTATAGAAATAATGAGTGGCTGTGGAAACCACAGCATGTACGCTACCTTGAGGTTAGAGCCTGCACGAATATCAGGACCTCCATGAGACTCAGTATTCAGAAGTTGAATGTTGCTAGTCCTCAGATTGGTTTTTGCCAATGACTTCTGAGAAACCAAGCCCTCAGGGATGGATCCATGATGCTAAAATGCAAAAAGAGACTATTATAGACCATCCTACCAATGGTTTATTAGAACGCCCTTCCAGAATCAATATTCTTTTCTGTGCAAGTGCATGTGTGTGATGCATGTATATACATACATACATGCATTCATATGTGTGTGCTGTGTGTGTGTGTGTTCACGTTGGTATGTGTCTGGGTGTACATGTATTCAGGTGCCCATGCCTGCAGAGGCCAGAGGTTGAAATAGGATGTCTTTCTCTCACTGAACCTGATGCTGACTGGTTGGGCTTGACTAGCTAACCAGTAGATTATGGAGATCTGCCTCCCCAGTACTGGGATTAGCACTTGCTGCAGTGCCTGACTTTTCCGTGGGTGGTGGGGACCTGAGCTCAGGTCCTCATGCTTGTACAACAAATACTTTACTGACTAGGTCACCTTTCTACCCAGCCCCACAGAGTTAACATACCAAGATCTTTTGATTTGCGATCATCTGTATTCTGTCACCTAATGCATTTTATCTGCAACTTAATTTTGGATTACAACATGCAACTGAACTTTTGCATTTTCTAGGCTTGTGAAGTTAAGCTCCACCTCTCTTTTGGATTATGGAGAAAAGAGACAAAGATAGGTCAAATAACTTCTAGCAGGGTGACATAGGTTTCAGAAGTGTGGCTTAGTGAGGAACTATGTAGAGTGCCTGGGTGCTTGATTTTACCACTTCTTGGGGAGGCCTGGTATAAAAAACTAATTTTAGACTTCTTTTACTGGCCATTGTTCTCCCATGAAGTAGGTTCAAAAAAATGCCCTGACAAAGCCTTGATTCAGACTTTTACAAGGTGTTGGTGCATTTTTTTTTCTTCAGAATACAATTGGAAGAATAAATCTGACTTGCCTGTTAACACTAATATTAGACTCTTGGTGTATTAATTTGTATAAGCTCCCTCATCTACCCTGGCAGCCATTTGGATGCCTACCTGCCCACCACACTGTTGTTTCTCCATGGATCAAGAGGGAAAAATAAAATCTAAAATATTTACCAATTACCTCTTTACTATAGAAAATATGCATATGATTCCCCAGAGAAGAAGAAATGAACTACTAAAATGTTGAAAACACAAAGCTAGACTTTCTTTAATTTGCCCCAAGGTACCCAAGGGACTCCTTCACAGACTAATTTAATAATATGGCAAAGGTCTGCATTTGTGCATATTCAAAGTCTCCATGTGCCTTCAGAGGGATTTTTCTTGTGGGTTTTTGAGAGGATACTTAAGGAAATACTGGGGGTCAGGAGAGTGACCCTTACCACTCTGATTAAACTAGAAGGCTATTCAAAGTATTGTTTGGAGGACCAGGTGACAATTTTAGCTTTCTCATGGTTTCTTTGATGACCACTGGCTATTTTCTTTCACACCATGAACATAATGATCATTAACAACAATGATATTGTATGGCATTAAGTCTATGACCTTACAAAACACCTCAATACTTAAAATATACTATTCAATTCTTTGAAGACTCTGAAAAATAGAAATGATGCTTATCCTTGCTTTGTGGATAGGCAGCGCAGGTACAGGGAGACATAACAATGTTTCCAGTGCTTCGTGGTAGATCTGAAAGAGGCAGAGTGAAGCTCAAGTTCTTTTGACTGTACGCCTTGCTTTCTTGATTACATTTCGCCTGTCAGTGGGAGATAGAAGTGCACATTTTAGGTATATTTACTTGAATCAAACTTAATCCAAACTCATCAAAAACAAAACAAAACAAAAACGATGAGTCATTATTCACGTTATCAAAAGGTTTACACAAAGTTCTTTAAGCTATTGGAATCTTTGGTGTGCTTAAACTATGATGTAGTTTATTTTTTGAGGCAAGCCCAACAGACTGGCCTCTTTTTTGTGTGAGAGAGTATGAGAGAGAATTGGCGCACTAGGGCCTCCAGCCACTGCAATCAAACTCCAGATGTTTGCACCTGCTTGTGTGCATGTGCCACCTTGTGTGCTTGCATCATTTTGTGTGTCTGGCTTACGTGGGACCTAGGGAGTCAAACATGAATCCTTAGGCTTTGTAGGCAAGTGCCTTAATTGGTAAGCCATCTCTCCGGCCCTATGATGTACCTTTTTTTTTTAAAGGTTTTTAGGCAGAGTCTCATGTAGCCCAGGTTGGTCTTGAACTCACTATGTAGCTGAGGTTGCCTTGAACACCTGGCCCTCCTTCCTCCACCTCTCAAGTGCTGGACTTATAGGTTTGTACCATCAAATACTGGCTTCAGTATTATATAATTTATAAGCCACCAGTCCTGTCTTTTGGGAAAACAACTCAACCAGATTTGTTCATAGAAGATGGTTGAGAAAGGGAGACATTTTTGGTTTCTTTGATGGCAAAAAAAGAAAGCGTGGGTCAGAACTTGAATTAGTCATTGGGTAACACCCTTTGACTTCTTATAAAGGTGTGGCTTGTGTTCAAGAATAAAAAATGTCATCATCTAGATGCTGAGAGCTTAAACACTCTGGGGAGCTGTTTATCTTGTTTTAGGACTGATGGGAAAAATCAGTAGGTATTGAGCCTTTTTATTACTGTTGCTAATGCTACTTTTCACATGCTGATGAAAGGAGGCATTGGATTGAACAGAGAAGGTATATAAAAAGCCAGACAAATTCATTCTATTAAAAGGATTAGTGTAGAGGATGATGACTAATAAAAAGGGAAAAAAAAACAAGAAAAAAAAAAAAACTAAAAGGAAAGACCAAAAGAACCCTTCATAAAGTAAGCCCATCCTATTAAAAGCTCAACCCTGTGGTCTTATATACCCATCACGTCACCGAGATTGACTGCTTGTGATCAAAGCTACATCTGCAGAATAGCAACACATCAGGTTGAAAAGAGGAGGGTTCAATTAACACATGTTTTTTATTTTTCCTAAAAGATGCTGGGAACTGGTTTGGCAGCATTTTTATCGTGCTGGAAGAACCAGCCTGTTGGTCTGGTATCACCAGGATATGGTCCATGAAGCCTTTTGAAAGTCCCTTCTTTTGGATTTTAATGTCTATTTCAAGATTTCGTTTTTGTCTTGACATCTGTCTGAAATTCTGCAACAACCCTAGGACTTTGGAAACAGCGCTCAAACGTTTCTGTGGATCTCAGGGAAGCTTAATTGAACATACCCCAAGTGCCCTGAAATGAATAGCTTTATTCAATGATTATCACAATTTCTTCATTTCCTAATTTTTTTTCTTAAACCGATCCCATCTGTGCCTTCAAGGATCAATGTGGGTGGGAAATCCAATTACATCAATATTTTATTTTCAGAAAAATAGCATGCAGGAAGGTCCATGGAGACCCATTACATTTTGGAGCTCAGCAGAATTGAGTGCTATTAAATAAACCATTGGCATATAAGCAACTGCCATTTATTTTAGTGCAGAATGATCAGTTAACAGAAGAGAAAAACCATTCAATGTCATCGACAAACAGATAGTTCATAGCCTTAAACGAGTTAGCCTATTTTTGTAATGAGTACAGAATTCATTCTAGTTTCCTCATCCTGGGAACACGAAACAAAATTATATCATACAGTGAGTAACGGTTTGAAAATTTTTAATTTAGTTTGGCACTGTGGGTTCTTCTAATTATTGCTGACTCTTCCCACAGCAGAGATAGTGACCCTGAGCCCAGGGGCAGAACAGCTGCTTCTCACCTGCACACTCATTACCCAACTAATTATTCTTCAAATAATTTTATAATATTCATGGGGAACTTATTCTGAACCTATAAGTAAAGGTTTAAGTCATTAATAATATGTTTTCCTGCTCATTCTTCCAACTCATATTGGAGAACTTGCATGTCCCAACAACCCAGAGGTAAATTCCTCACATTTTCTCTCCTGAGCCTGAATCCTTGCTTTCTACCTAAGCTTCCAAATCCTGTGTGGCCTAAACACTACTAAAACCTTGAATCAGTTGTCAACATTCAGAAATTAGAGAATTTACATAAAAATCTCAGTTTCCACATTTCTCAGAGACTGAACTGTCTGGTAATGTTGGGACCTTTCACCCAGGACATGACAATGACCTCCAGCTAAGTAACAAGGGTGCCTTTCATAGGAGTGTGCACTCGCCAATTATTCACAACCAACAGGGGAGCTGGGTGTCCTTTGCTAACCAATATTTTATATATTTTCCCCAATCCTTTTATTTCCCTCCTGGTCCTAAGGCTTTTAAAGAATTCATTGGCTTAAGGCATTCTTACTTTAAGAAGTTCCATTTCACATTATATCCAATATATTTAACCCATGCCCCATATTAAATATGGAATGTTTTTGCCTGTAAAGAATTTAAAGTAAGGACTTTATAATTTCAGTTCTGAAAGAGAATTTTAATTTTCCCACTTTCCTATGTTCAATATTTTAGAATACTCACAGTGGAGAGGTGGTAGGGTGTTTGCATACCACGATATTTTGCTTGTCCTCCATATCTATGGGGTTCCATGTCTCTGGTTTCAACCGGTCCTGGTTTGAAAATATTTGGACAAAAAAGGTTCATCTGGTAAGCAACTAAATAAATGAATTAAGTAAGTAAATCATCTTGATAATGCATTATTGTGGCATAATGTCTAGAGCCAGGTGTATCACTTATAAGATATATTGACTTTTAAGAAATTTTCTCACTTCTCTGTTTGTGTTTCTGCTTCTTCAATAATACAGTGAGCTAACAAATCTTTTGAGGTTTATCATGAATAAAAGTCCATCCGTATGGACCACGTACACCCTCTCTTTCTTGTTGTCCTTATTCTCATAAAAGATAGAGCACATAACATCTCTTTACACATTGTGTGCATCATATTAGGAATCATAAGTGCTTTAGAGATGCTTTGGGGATTTGTGGAAGTTCTAGGCACATGCTGCGTTATTTTATGAGGGACTTAAGAGTCTGCAGGATTTGGTATCTACAATGTCTTGTAACCCATCCTCCACTGATATGAAGGGTGACTATATAGAGTTTCTTTTCATTTGTTACCTTTCATTTGCAGACATTATGTTCGACCATTAAAAAGCATAGGCCTAAGATACTGTCTCTGCAATGTTTAAGTAATCATATTGTCCTCTGACTAGGATCGATGAGGAATTTTTTTTTTTTCCAGATAGGGTCTCACTCTAGCCCAGGCTGACCTGGAATTCACTACGGAGTCTCAGGGTGGCCTTGAACTCACGGAGATCCCCTGCCTCCCAAGTGCTGGGATTAAAGGTGTGCACCACCACACCTGGCTTCAATGAGTAATTTTGAAGAGATTTTTGGAAGATAAGCTAAGTCTTCACATGGCACTGACAGAGGTCATTGATGTGGGGTAGGACAAGGTGTGTGGCTTCCTGATCTTTTGAGCATTGAGATTTTCTTAAATAAAAGCCTGGGCCTTGCTTGCATATCCCCTCCTAGCTCAGAGGGATCTGAGGTTGAAAGTTGGGACAGAGATAGTCTAAGGTTTCAGGCACATTTGAAAACTTTTTCCATAGGCACGTTCACTTTTAGAAGTGTCAGTTTCTCATTTAATATAATTTACTTTTAGTTGCAGTTGGCTAGTTTACTAAATTTTTCACTGTAGCTTTTTAATTAAACCATGAATTCATTTTAGAATTTTTGTTTTTCAGTTGGTTGGTTGGGCTTTTATTTTTTTGGTTTTGGTTTTTTCGAGGTAGGGTCTCACTTTAGCCCAGGCTGACTTGGAATTCACTTTGTAATCTCAGGCTGGCCTTGAATTTTTTTTCTTTTTTTTCTTTATTAGTTAGTTTTGTATTCAGCAAATACAGTCAGTTTGGTACCATTATTAGGCTCATCCGTGACCTACCCCCTCCCCTTCGCCCCTCCTTGTTGAGGTATATGGGTCATGAATTGTGGAGTTAGCCCACAGTTATGGGTAAGCTAAATGTCTCTGCATATCATGACTCAACATGTGGCTGTGACATTCTTTCCGCCCCCTCTTCCACAAAATTTCCCTGAGCCATGTTGGGTTCATTTTTGGTCTGCTTCAGTGAAGAGGTGTTGGGGGCCTCTGGGTCTCTGTCTCTCTGATTTGGAAGGAGTTGATTTTTCTCTGTGTTGATCTCCTTACCCCCTGTGCTGGTATCCGGTTCATCAGGAAAACAGCACCCTTGCTTGTTTCGCCAATTTTTCTTAGTTTCAGCCGGGGCCCTTTTGAGGTATGATGGGGTAGCTCTCTCCTTAGGATCTACATGTATCTGAAAAAGAAAAGCAGATTCTCCAGTGGAGAGTAAGTTAGCACCAGGACAAATGAGATAACCCTTACTTTTTTTTTATAGAGAATTTAATAGGTGTAGGCCCCCTTGTAGCCCACAATTAATGGTAGCTTGACATTGGAGAGTGGGCTTATGTTTGGATATGGTTCTGACTTGTTTCCCAGCTCCAGCTATGGGTCCCATACCACTGAGGGGATCAGTTAGCCAAATTGAGAGCAGTTGGTTCCCCACCATGGCTGTGTGCCACTATTGCACTTGTGTGGGCATCACAACAGGTTATTTGCTGCTAAGTAGGTTAGACCATGCGTTGCTTGGACAGATATTGGTCATTTTCCCCCAGTCACCCATGTAGCACCTTCTGGTACTAGACGTGCTGACTGTCTGGGGACTGACTCTCTTCCAACTTCCAGCCATGCCATTCTATTTTGCATGTCAACCACATAAGGTGTCTTCAGCAGTAGGGTCTTACCACTAACCTTTGGTGGGTCATCAAGTACTCTGACAGAAATCTGTCTGTCTTTTAGGACACCTTGTAGGACTCTCTGATCAAAAACTCATTGTGGATGATAGCCCCATGCTTGTTCTGGGAGTTACAGGTCAGTGCCCACTAAGAAAATGAGGAAAAAGATAACTAATATACAAGAGTTAGAGAGAAGAGAGAGAGGGGGGAGGAGGGAGAGGGAGGGAGAGGCAGGGAGGGAAGATGTAGAAGATTAAGGTTAGTCTTGATCCTACTGTCTCCATTGTCTTGTGGTTCAAGTGTTCCCTGTAAGGGCCTGGTGAAGGATCAGCCATTTGGTCTGTCTTTTAGTAAGTAGAAAATTATGGTACCATTGCCATTTGGGTCTAGATTTGTGTTTCCCACCCCTTTGATGCCCTCCTCTCCCTCCCCTTCCATCCTAGTGTCTAGTCCAGGAGATGCTTGCTGGGTATGTAAGGTATCTTGGGTAGATTCAGGTTAGGTGCTGTAGATGAGTGAGACTATGTGGCGATTTTTTTTTCTGTGATTGGGTAAGTTCACTGAGAATGATCTGTTCTAGGTTCAACCATTTTTCCTCAAATTTCATTGTGTCATTTTTTCTTACTGCTGTATAGAATTCCATTGTGTAGATATACCACATCTTAGTTATCCATTCTTCTAGTGATGGACATCTGGGTTGATTCCAGCTCTTAGCTATTACAAATTGAGCCACTATAAACATGGTTGAGCAAATCTCTCTAGCCTGTGGTTTGGAGGTTTAGGGTATATGCCCAGTAAGGGACTAACTGGGTCTGTTGGTATCTCTATACTCAGCTTTTACAGAAGTCTTCATATTGCTTTCCAAAGTGGTTGAACCATCCACCATTTCCACCAACAGTGGATATGTGCATTTATTTTCATTTGATTTTTTGATGTTTACTATCCTTATTGGGGTAAGGTGGAATCTCATAGTTGTTTTAATTTTCATTTCTCTGATGATTAGGGATGATGAACATTTTCTTAAGTGTATGCTTGCCATTTGTATTTCTTCCTCTGTGAACTTCCTGTTCAGGTCTTTGCCCCATTTTGTGAGTGGGGTGTTTGACTTCTTACTGTTTAGGTTTTTGAGTTCTTTGTAGATTCTAGAGATTAGGCCTCTATCAGTTGGATAACCTGCAAATATTTTCTCCCATTCTGTGGGTAATCTATTGGCTTTGCTTATTGTATGCTTGTCTGTCTTCAGCTTCATGTGATCCCATTGGTTGAGTGACGGTTTACGTTCGTGAGCTACTGGGGTTTTGTTCAGGGAGTCTTTTTCCATTCCTATATCATGGAAAGTACTTCCTAAATTTTCTTCCAGTAGTATTCGAGTTTCTTGTCTTATATTGAGATCTTTGATCCATTTGGACTTGAGTGTAGTGTATGGTGAAATGTGTGGATCAAGTTTCCGTTTCCTGCATATGGTTATCCAGTTTGTCCAGCACCATTTGTTGAAGATGCTGTCTTTTTTCCAGCCTATATTGTTCGGGCCTTTATCGAATATCAAGTATCTATAGTTGCTTGACCCAAAGTCTGGGTCCTCAAGTCTATTCCATTGGTCTATACTCCTGTTTTTATGCCAGTACCATGCTGTTTTTATTACTATGGCTTTGTAATATAGCTTTAGATCAGGTATGGTGATGCCTCCAGAGGTATTTCTTTTGCTGAGGATATGTTTGGAAATGTGAGGCCTTCTGCCTTTCCATATGAAATTTGAGATCATTTTTTCTATCCCTGTGAAGAACACTGTAGGGATTTCAATTGGAATTGCATTAAATCTATATATTGCCTTTGGTAGGATTGCCATATTCAGAATGTTAATTCTGCCTATCCAGGAGCATGGGAGGTCTTTCCATTTTCTCAAGTCCTCCTCAATTTCTTTTTTGAGTGTTTTTATGTTTTCCTTGTATAGATCTTTCACTTCCTTGGTTAATGTTATTCCAAGGTTTTTTATTTTTTTTGTTGCTATTGAAAATGGGACTATGTCCTTCATTTATTTCTCTGTATCTTTGTCATTTGCATAAAGGAAGGCTACTGATTTTTGTGCACTGATTTTGTATTCTGCTACTTTGCTATAGGAGTTAATCACCTCCAGGAGTTTTGGGATGGAGTCTCTCGGGTCTCTTACATATATAATCATGTCGTTAGCAAATAAAGCTAACTTAACTTCTTCCTTTCCAAATTGTATCCCTTTTATTTCCTTCTCCTGTCTTATTGCTTGAGCTAGGACTTCCAGTACTATATTGAAAAGCACAGTTGAGAGTGGACAACCCTGTCTTATTCCTGATCTTAATGGGAATTCCTCCAGTCTCTCTCCATTAAGTATTATTTGGGCCTTCGGAGCTTTGTATATTGCCTTTATTAGGTTAAGATATGAACCAACCATGCCAATTCTCTCCAATGTTTTGAACATGAAGTGATGTTGAATCTTGTCAAAGGCCTTTTCTGCATCTATCGAAATGATCATGTGGTTTTTATGTTTAACCTTGTTTATGTGGTGTATTACATTGACAGATTTCCGTATGTTGAACCACTTCTGTGTTCCTGGGATGAATCCCACTTGGTCAAGGTGGATAATGCTTTTGATGTGTTGTTGGATTCGTTTTGCGAGAATTTTGTTTAGGATCTTTGCATCTAAATTCATCAGGGAAATAGGCCGGTAGTTTTCTTTTCTTGTGGCATCTCTGCCTGGTTTTGGAATTAGGGTGATTCTAGCTTCATAAAAGGAGTTGGGTAGCTTTCCCTGTTCACCAATTGTGTGGCACAGTTTGAGGAAGATTGGTTTGAGTTCTTCCATGAAGGTTTGATAGAATTCAGCTGAGAAGCCATCTGGTCCTGGACTCTTCTTTTTGGGGAGGTTTTTTTTATTACTTTTTCAATCTCCATGAGTGTGATGGGTTGATTGAGGTGATTAATCTGCTCTGTGTTTAGCTTTGGTAGATGGTATGCGTCCAGGAATTTATCCATCTCCTCCACATTATCCAGTTTTTTGGAGTAGAGGTTTTTGAAATAAGTCCTGATGATTCTCCCAATTTCACTTATGTCTGTTGTGATCTCTCCTTTTTCACTTTGAATTTTGTTAATTTGAAGCTTCTTTTTTTGCTTGATCAGATTGGCCAGGGGTTTGTCAATCTTGTTTATTTTTTCAAAGAACCAGCTCTTTGTTTTGTCAATTGTCTTAGTTGTTTCCTTGGTTTCCAATTCGTTGATTTCTGCTCTGATTTTAATTATTTCTTTCCTTCTGGAGCTCTTTGGGTTGGATTTTTCTTGTTTTTCCAGTGCCTTTGGGTGGATGGTTAGGTTATTGATTTGGGACCTTTCTGTCTTTTTTATGAAGGCATTGAGTGCTATGAACTTTCCCCTGAGGAACGCCTTCATTGTGTCCCATAAGTTTTGGTACGATGTGTTATCATTGTCATTCAGTTCCAGAAATTTTGCAATTTTATTTTTTATTTCATCCACTATCTATTTATTGTTTAAAAGTGTGCTGTTCAGTTTCCAGGTGCCGTTGAGATTCTTGGTGGGTCTTTGGTTGTTGATTTCTAGCAATATAGCATTGTGATCTGATATCATGCAGGGAATTATGTCAATCTTCCTAAATATGTGGAGGCAGTCTTTGTGACCCAATATATGGTCTATTTTAGAGAATGTCCCATGGGCTGCTGAGAAGAATGTATAGTCTGTGGATTTGGGATGGAAAGTTCTGTAGATGTCCGTTAGATCTAAGTGATCTATGGTTTTGTTGAGCTCTCTTACTTCCCTGTTGAGTCTCTGTTTGGATGATCTGTCTATTACTGATACTGGTGTATTGAAGTCCCCAGATATGATGGTGTTGGTGGTTAGTTCTGTTTTATTGTCAAGTAGGTTTTGTTTTATGAACTGTGTTGCCCCTGTGTTTGGTGCATACAGATTTATGATTGCAATATCCTCTTGACGGATCATTCCCTTGATATTCTTTGTCTTTTTTGATTATTTTTTGTTTGAAGTCTATTTTATATGATATTAATATAGCTACGCCTGCTTGTTTCTTACTCCCATTTGCTTGGAATATTGTTTTCCACCCTTTCACCCTGAGGAGGTGTCTGTCTTTAGTGGTGAGGTGGGTTTCTTGAAGACAACAGATTGAGGGGTCTAATTTTTTGATCCATCCTGTTAGCTTGTGTCTCTTTATGGGTGAATTCAGGCCATTAATATTTAGCATAATGACTGTGAGATTTGATTTGATACCTGCCATATTGTGATGGTAAATGTGGGTTGGTGTTTTTATGGACTTTGAAGTTTTTTGTGCCTACTCTGAGTTTGGTTGTTGTGATCTGTTTCTTGTAGGCATTTGAGTTTGATTATTTGTTTCTTCTCTGTGGAGAATTTCCTGAAATACTCTCTGTAGGTTTCGTTTTGTGTTCATATAATTGTAGAGCTGAGTTTTGTCGTGGAATGTTTTTCTTTTACCATCTATTATGAGAGATACTTTTGCTGGGTAGAGTAGTTTGGGTTGGAAGCCATAGGTTCTTAGACTTTGCAGTGTTTCATTCCAGGCCCTTCTAGCTTTCAGGGTTTCCATTGAGAAGTCTGAAGTAATTCTGATGGGGTTACCTTTGAAGGTGGTGTGCTGTTTTTCCCTAGCTGCTTTTAGGATTTTCTCTTTGGTGTCAATGTTTAGAGTCTTAATGACAATATGTCTTGGAGAGTTTCTCCTTTGGTCCAGTCTGCTTGGAGTTCTGTTGGCTTCTTGTATCTTGATGGACCTTTCTTTTAAGAGACTGGGGAACTTTTCTTCAATTATTTTGTTAAATAAGTTCTCCATGCCTTTGGTCTGAATTTCTTCTCCTTCTGGTATTCCAATGATCCTGATACTGGGATGTTTAAGTGTATCCCACAATTCGCTCATGTTCTGTTCACAGGAACTTTTGAACTTACTGAAATTTTTGAACTCTCAAACTGTTTCTTCCATCTTGTCTTCCAGATCCGAGTTTCTATCCTCCACTTGGCTGACTCTATTCTTGAGAGCTTCTAGAGAGTTTTGGACTTGTTCAATTAAGTTTGCATTTTCTACTACTTTTCTATGTATAATTTCCATTCCTCTGTCAAGCTCCCTTTTCACATCATTTTCTGATTTTCTTGATGCTTCTTGGAATTCATCCTTGCATTTCTTTATGTCTTCATTTAGCATGGCCAGCTGATTTTTAAGGTCTTCTTTTTTTTTTTTTCACTCTCCCTCAAATCTCTTAACTCTCTTTGAACTCCTTCCAATTTCTTATCTATTAGTTCTAGTTTAGTGATGGCAGCATCCACACGATTATTGGTCCTTTGTTGCTTTACTGCAAGTTCTACCAGTAGGTTGGTCAGGGTTGCATTGCTCATAGCTTCAATTTGGTGTTCTGATCCTAATGGTTCTTCTGTTTTTGTTAGATGTATTCATTGTAGGACTGGGTGATCTAACTGGATTTTCTTGCATTTGATTTTTCATGTTATTTCTTTTGTGCTGTGGTCTGCCCATGACAGTGTATGGGCACATAGGTGGGCGTATCAGCCTGGGCTCAAGTACAATGGGAATCTGCGGCAGCCTGGGGCAGTTGCCCAGAAGGCTGGGCTTTGGCTCTCCCTTGCCAAAGCTGCCTATCTACTGCCTGGCAGGGGCACCAAAATTGCCTGAATTCTCAATCAGTAAAGTGCCAATGCTGCCTGCATTCGAGCTAGGAGTGACACTGAGGCACCAAGCACTGAAGCAGCCCAAACTCTGGCTGGGAACGCTGGGACCCAGAAGCAGTCTGCGCTCCCCGCCACAGGACAATGGCGGCCGGCCGGCGTGGCAGACAGGTAGGGGATGGCACCTGAGCTGGCGCAAGCGAGAGACACAGTCTGAGCTTGTGTGGCAGTTGCTGTGGGACTGGGCACACTCAGTAAGTGTGCGAGTGGAAGAGAGTGCGGAGCAGTCTAAGCTTCCGCACGCAGGGAACAATGTGTGCACGGAGGCAGCAGTTTCAGGCTGGCGCAGCAGCAGCGGCGGCAGCGGCGGTGCTGTGAACGCAGCGGTTATTTGGGGGGAGGGGTGGGCTACCCGCCCACGAGGGGATCTGCGATTCCCTGTTTCCCCGCCTCTGTGCCCTCCCAGATTTCTCTCCTCTAAAAGCCACAATGAACCCTTAATATCTTGCCTTTCTTTCCCCAGGATTTGCAGCACAGCTAGGCGGTTCGCCATCTTGGCCGGAAGTTCTCATTTTAGATTTTTTAAATTTAATTAATGTATTGTTTCCAGTGTTCAGTGTTCTTTCAGGCTTAAGGCATGTGAGCCTGACTTTCCTGACCTACGACAATGCACAGGTCCACAGCAACTGAGGTCGGGAGGATTTCTGGTTAGATGGATACTGGGTTGCTTGCTCTAGGTTTTGATGGCTTCACATCTCATCTTAGGTCATAGCTGAAGGTATTCAGCCAGGGTGGCTTTTGAATCTAGCTCTCTTGATAGGTTCCTGAGACCAAGTCCATGAAATAACAATGGAGAACTTGGCAGAAGGAAAATGGCTTTCTGATACATGGCATCCCTTAATTTGCTGTTTCTCTGTGTGCCATATCGAGTAACATTAGTGGTCCAATTCCTTGGAAGATTTGTTTCCAGCATCCTTCCACACTTACTGTCGCTTTAAGATAGGTTAGAAAGTAGGGTAATGGGGATGGAGAGATGGATTAGTGGTTAAGGCAATTGCCTGCAAAGCCTAAGGAGCCATGTTTGACTCTTCAGGTCCCACGTAAGACAGACACACAAAGTGACACAAGCATGCAAGGCTGCACATATGCACAAGGTGGCACACATGTCTGGAGTTCGGTTGCACCAAAATGGTGTACCAATTCTCTCTCTCACACACATAAAAAGGCCAGTGTGTTAGGCTTGCCTTAAAAAAAAAAAAGAAATTAGGAGAGATTTCTCAGCGGTTAAAGGTGCTTACTTGCAAAGCCTGCAGTCCAGGGTTTGATTCCTTAGTACCCAAATAATGACAGATGCACAAAGTGGTGCATGCATCCGGAGTTTGTTTGCAGAGGCAGGAAGCTCTGGTGTACTCATACTCATTCACTTTCTCATTCTCTCCTCTTGCTCTTTCTCTGTCAAATAAATAAATATATAAATATTAGAAGAAGAAAAACACAAAATCAGGGTGTTTTTCAATTTGATAGTAACACAAAGATAAAAAGCATCCGTAAAAAGAAAACCTTTCTAATATTTTATTTTTATTTATATATTTACTTGACAGAGAAAGAGGAAGAGGGAGAGAGAGAGAGAGAGAGAGAGAGAGAGAGAGAGAGAGAGAATGAGCAGGCCAGGGCCTCTAGCCACTGCAAACGAACTCCAGACGCATGCACCACCTTGTGCATCTGGCTAATGTGGGTCCTGGGGAATCGAACCTGGGTCCTTTGGCTTTGTAGGCAAGTGCCTTAACTGCTAAGCCTTTCCTCCACCCCAAGGAAACCTTTTTATTTTCTCTAATCTCTAATTGAGATACAGCATTTATTCAATTATGATAATAGGCAGCACACTATGGCAATAATACTAATGCCTGAGACTAGTCACTTATAGAGATCTCAGAGAGTTTCACATCCTATAGTGGTAATTATGGTTGCTTTGAGATGTATCTTTTGCTCCATGTTACCTCAAGGTCATAATAGTTATAAAGCCAACAACTATATTTTGCTACTTAGTACTGTAGTAAAAAATGATCAAATATAGTTAATTATATCATCTATTTCTTTTACATCTTGATAATTGCTTTCCAGTTCTGGTTTTCTCTGTAGCTTTATGTATTTTGTTATGCAGCAAAAAAAACATTATTATGTGAAAGCATCCATAGGCTTTGCCAGATGTCTACAGGGGTGCTTCTCATAGCATGGTTAGAAACCTGCTCAGAGGCTGAGACCTGCTGTCCCCACTCTTTCTTGGCCAGGTGGAAGAAGATGCTGGCCTGAAGGAAGGATTGAAGCCAAAGACCTTGGTGGCAATGGATATTTTGAGAACAGACAGAAGCCAGCAAAAGAACAGGAGGGGGAGAGTAGGGAAGGAGAAGTAGATGGGGGCAGTTAGTGGCCAGGAACCCAGGCAGGAGTGTGGATCTTACTCAGTGTGATTGGAACAATGGGGGACAGCATCAGCAAGGAGCCGTGTGATTATGCTTGGGGAATAGAAAACAGATTTGAAACACATTTGTAGTGTGAACCCCCCCCCAAAAAACATTCCAGGCTTAAGGGGAATTATGAAATATAATGATGTTGGGATATAGTTGTCAACATATAGTTTTAAATTTTTATCTAAAATGTATTAACATGGGCTGGAGATATTGCTTAGCAGTTAAGGTGCTTGCCTGTGAAACCTAAGGACCCATGTTTGATTGTCCAGATCCCATGTAAGCCAGGTGAGGCAAGTGTAAGGTTGCACATGCCCGCTGGGTAGTGCAAGCATCTGGAGTTCGATTGCAGTGGCTGAGGCCCTGGTACGCCAATTCTCTCTTTCTCTTGCTCTCTTTAATACATAAATAAATAAGAAAAATGCATTAGCACATTAAATATTCAACTCCAGTGTTGTGTGTATCATCTATCTATCATGTATCGTCAATGTACATATCATTTACTATGGCATGGCAAAAACAGAAGAGCAAAGTTAAAAGACTTACTTCAAAATTACTACAATTTTTTCCATCTTTAAAAAAATTTTAAAATATTTTTTATTTACTCATTTTTAAAAATTAATTAGCTTTTTACTCAGTGAATACAGTCAAGTTGGTACCATTGTTAGCCTCTACCCTGTCCTTCCCCCTCCCCCTGGCCCCTGCTTGATCGAGTAGATGGATCATGCATTGTAGGGTTAGCCATCAGTTATGGGTAGGAGGAAATGTCTCTGTGTATCATGACCCAATGTGTGGCTCTAACATTCTTTCTGTCCCCTCTTCCCCAAATTTCCCTGAGCCATGTTGGGTTCATTTCAGCTCTGCTTCAGTGATGAGGTCTTGGGAGCCTCTGTGTCTCTGGATATCTGATTTGGTAGGAGTTGATTGTTCTCTGTGTTGATCTCCCTAACCCTTGTGCTAGTACCAGGCTTACCAAGAAAACAGCAGCCTTGCTTGTTTCCCCAATTATTCTTAGTTTCAGTTGGGGCCCTTTTGAGGTATGATGGGGTGGTTCTCTCCTTAGGGTCTGTGTCTATCTGAAAAACAGATGCAGATTCTCCGACAGAGAGTAAAGCTTTAGTACCCAGGGCAGTTGAGAATTGAGGTAAAGACAGCTGTAGAGATCCATGAGTAGAATTTTGGAGGCCAGAGCAGATCACTCCATGTGTCTTCACTGGTTTTCCACAGAGCTCTCCAAACAATTCCACAGGGCAAAGGGAGAAAGAACAGTCATCGCAGGAGAACCACCCGGATCTCCACCTGCAGAGAGCAGCCTTGTACCAAGCGCAAGGACAATTGCATTTGTTGCCTTTCTTGTTTCTGTGACAAAATACCTGGCAAAGAGCAACTTTAGCACTTATTCCAGCTTACAGTTTGGGGAGATGCTGTCTGTCATGCCAGGCAAGACATGGTGGTCGAAGCACGAAGCAGCTGGTCACATTCAATCTGCCATCAGGAAGCTGGTGCTCAGACAGCTCTCACCCTTTTACTCAGTCTGGGACCCTAGCACATGTAACGATGCTGCCCACAGTTTGGTTGGGTCTTCCCTTCTCAATTAATATAATGGAAAGGCTCCCTTTCAGATTTGTGTAGAGATTTGCTTCCTTGTTGATTCCAGATCCTACCAAGTTGACAATATTAAGCACCACAATTGCCAATCTAGAGGCTGGAGAGATGGCTCAGAGGTTAAAGTTGCTTGTTTGAAAAGCTTGATGGCTTAGGTTTAATTCCCTAGTACCCATGTAAAGCCATATGTACAATGTTGTGCATGGAGTTTGGTTGCAGTGGCAAGATGCCCTGTTTTTGTTATTTTCTCTCTCTCTGAATGCAAATCAATAAATATATATATATTTTTAAATGTGGTAAAGACACTTGCTTTTAGTTGCCAATCTACATGAGAGCGCTTACTAAAATTCCTAAAAGAAATCATAGGAGAATGTCTTCATGACTTCCAGTTAGATAATTATCCCTTACATGTGACTCTAAAAGCAGAAGAATCAATTATTCCTCAACCAAAGTTAGACTTTTTCAAAATGAAAACCTTAGGTGTGTTAATGATACCTTCAAGAATGGGAACTGGCAACCTGTAGAATAGGGAAAAATATTTGTATCATGTATCTGGTAAGAGATGAGCATCATCCAAAATATTAAAATAACAATATTAAAAAGACTAATAACCCCATAAAAATGAGCAAAGAACCTGGACAAATATTTCTGCAAAGAAGATATGCAAATGAACAGCAAACACATGAAGAGATGCTCTACCTCATTAGCCATTAGGAAAATGCAAATCAAAATCACTATAAGATACCACTTCACACCCATTAGCATGGCTATAATCAAAATGACAGACATTAACAAGTGTCAATGAGAATGTGGAGAAGTTGTAACCACAACATTTGTCTGGCTGGGAATGTAAAACGGAGCAGCCACTTTGGGAAGACAGCTTAGCAGTTCCTATACTGTTAAACAGAGTTGTCATATGGACCAGTAATTCCACTCTAAGAAATATATCTGAGCTAAGTGAAAACCTACATGAAAACTTGTATGCAAATGTTTGTGACAATATTATTTATAATAGCCACACAGTGGGGACAACAGGAATGCTCACCCTCTTGAGAATCGATCAGCAGAATGTAGCTCATCCGTACAGCAGGCGTCACTGAACAGTGGAAAGGGATGGTGCTGCATGCTGCAATAACTTGGTGCACCTCAAAAACATGCTGTGTTCCAACCAGTCACAAAAGATGGCTTACTGTGTGCTGTCATATGTAGATGAAGATAGAAAGTGGATCAGTGGTCCCTCGGATTTGGACTAGGGAATGTCGCAGGGAGATGGAGAGAGAGCCAGCTTGTTGTGTTGGGTGGCAGAGCTGTTAAGACCTGCTGGTAGAGTGGATGGAGACAAAGGAGAAAGAGACTCTTAGAGGTGGAGTCTATTTGCAGATCTCTTGAGAGTAATATCCACTGTAATCCTGAATGTTCCAATACAGGGCAAAACATCTCTCTTCTGCATAAGCATTTCCTCAGAGCACTGAGTGTTTGCTTTCTAGTTTCAAGCAGCTTTTTAGTGGTGTCATCTCTTTTCAGACTGGATGAGAAGGAGAACATTCTGGAGAGGCTAAAACCACCTGGGTAACCATTATAAAACACGTATGCATTTAAACACCAAGGCACTCCTGAGATGTGAAACTGCAGGGTAATCAGTCCTAGCTGAGAGCTCTTAATGTTTTCCTGATGAGAAATGAAAACACAGATATTTGTAGAGGAGGAAATCTCATGTCTCATATCCAAAGGTGTTTTGTTTTTCCCCTATTAGATCCTGCTTAAAAATCATTACCAGAAGTCTAGTGAAATGTATAGTCACCCTTGAAAATGATGCTGGCTTTGCTGAAGGTGACAAATTCTCTATCTAGCATTCTTGATTATTTCAGAAAGCTTATGGCCACTGTGCATAGTGGAGGGACTGAATGCAGAGCAAACCACAGGTTCAGACAAGAGGAAGCGAAGCTGCCTGAGCTACTGAAGCTTTTACTCCCAAGGCGCAAGCTACCAAGAAAGCCGGAGAGTAAAATCCCTTTGAAGACGGGGTGTTACCTGGACAGAATGCAATATTGAATCAGTGTCTTTAACTCCTTCAGAGGCACATGAGAGGATTCTGACAGGAGGAAGATAAACACATCCTTCCTTATAGGCCTAGAAGCCTAGCCACACAATCAACTAAAGGCCAAATAACCTGATGGTATTGGTGCTAGCTCTTGGGCAAGACTGCCTGGGTTCAAATCCCAAGTACTTTGCTTCTGATCCGTGTATCATAGGGAAATTTTCACAGTTGAGCTGTGCTTTATCCTGCTTTATTAGTATGCTGTTGGGAGAAGGGGTCAATATTGTCAGGGGCAGGACTAACCTGGATTCCATATTTCATAACGAAGATGATAGCACCTAACCCCTTAAGGACTGCTGTAAGGATTAAATGACCTTACATGTGCAAATTACTTAGAGCTCATACACATGTATAATATGGGCTCAGTAAATATTAGGTATTATCATTTATTAAGTGCCGATTATGTGCCAGGAACTGTACTGGATACCAGTGATGCAGGAGTGAAGAGGGTAGACGAGATCCCTCTACATGTAGGGCTTACTGTTGGTTGGAATCTCATTCACATGGATAACTGCATGACGCATGTGGTTCAGAGGCAAGTGATACTGTTCTGGGACCATCTCAACATCCACTTCCTGTGCGATGATAGTGTGTTTATTTACGACCAAGATGTGGAGTCTGCATGCTTGCACATAAAAGTCAAAAAGTGATTCTCCAATGTGGGCACAAGTGTGAGTGCCTGAATGACCTTTGCTCCTGATGAAATGTTGCAAGTCATTCTTTTAGTCTTTCCTCTCCTGTCTCTCACAGAGTTACCATTCACTATGGTCTGGCTGAAGTGATCCATCTAAATTACAAATTGTGAATGTGGTTATGTTATTTAATGACTTAAAAATCATTAATTAATTCCAATTACACACTGAGGTGAATTGGCTTATGTGCCTGACCTCCTTGCCTGTCTTCAGCCTTATGACCTTGAGATGGTGTCCTGCTTCCACACTGTGCTTGTCTCATCGTTCCTCACCTTGACACCAACTCTACAAAACCGGGCGTCCAGGCTACTGATTCCATGCATTCACTCATGCTACCTCTTTGTCTTCCAGCATCCTTTTATCTGGCTAATTCAGCTCTACCTCTGTCTCCTCTACGAAGTCCTCCCAGATCCCCAGGTCCAGCTGGAGGGCCAGTCTTGGTGCTTACAGAGCTGCCTGACCTCATCTTTGTTATGCTACTTGCCTGCTGATTTCAAAATGATTGTTCAGGAGCTGTAGAGGTGGATTAGCTGTTAAGGTGCTTGCCTGCAAAGCCCAAGGACCCAGGTTTGATTCCCCAGTACCCATGTAAACGAGATGCATGAAGTGGCACATGCACCTGGAGTTTATTTGCAGTGGCTACAGGCCCTGGCGTGCCAATTCTCATTCTCTCTGTCTCTCTATCTTTCTCTGCTTATAAATAAATAAATATGAAAATATTTTTTAAAAGATTGTTCAGTAGATTTGGACCTACTCAAAAACAACTGCAATGTCTGAAGCATCATGGTCTCCCAGGTATGTAACAAAGTGCTGGGTACTGATGCTGCCTAGGAATGGAACTGCATTTCCTTTGTAAACTCTGTTTCCACGTATAACCAAAAAAAGCAGAAATAATTGAGTATTGAACACAGAGGTCTTTCTGCACAGATGTTGAAAAGAGCTGAGAAGTCAAGCAGGGAACACCAGAGTAAACAGAGAGCAGCAACAGCAGGAACTGACAGGACAATAGGAAGGAGAAACCAGAGAGAGCCAAAGTGCACAGGGGGGAAGGCTCAACAAAGATGACGTCTGAAGCAGAGTCCAGGGGAGAAATGCCATGGTTTCTCCCAGCTCACTGTCCCACATTCTTCTATTGGTGGCTCCCCCTGGTCCGTCCTGGCTGGAAGTCAGCCCAGTGATGAGGCCGTGGGCATCAGCCTCGCTGTGATGAGGGGGGTTCTGAGGGTGAGCGGGTGGTTGCACCAAGCCAGTGTGGGTATAAGGGAAGTATGGGCAAGGAAAGCACATGATGCACTACGTGGTCATTTATTCCTTCAACCAGAACTTATTGGGGCAGTTGTTCATGACTGTTCATTGGGCTGTGGCAGCCACAGAACGTGGCTTGCTGAAGAATCCTCATGAATGTCACCAGTGTGTCTAGGCTTATTAGCCACTGCCAATGAATGCACACGTTTTCTCATTCGTCATATGAGATGGACATTGGGACTCACAGCAGCCAGATAGGCATAGTCATGAGCTCAAGAAAAGAGACAGTACCTGTATATATCTGACCTATGGTTTCATAACCAACTCTGAGCCAATATACTACTGCAGAAGAGCAGAGAACAAGGCATATTTACAAGATTCTTCATGTGAAAATGGGCCAAGGCAATATCTACAACTATTTTAAAAAATCAGAAGAATGTTCCACAGACTTTATTTGAGAAGAACTTTTAACTTCAACTCATTAGGCATTTCAGCTTAAAGAATTGTTATGGAATTAAATTATTTTAACAATGCTTTGACTCAAACTTTCAACTTGCTGAGCGTGGTGGCGCATGCCTTTAATCCCAGCACTCAGGAGGCAGAGGTATGAGAATGGCCATGAGTTCAAGGCCACCCTGAGACTACATAGTGAATTCCAGGTTAGTCCGGGCTAGAGTGAGACCCTACCTTGAAAAACCAAAAAACAAAGAAAAAAATTCAACTTGTCTGTATAGATAGCATCATCTAAACCATAGTACAAAGATAGAAAGTTTCAGGAGAATAAAATATCAGGTAGACTCTACATTCCTTGAACAGTTTGTCCAACATGGGTTCAACAGCTAGCTATGCCTATGATTCTCATGTTCCCTGGAACTTCTTTAAAAATCACAATTGTTCTTGATAATATAGGATACCTCTAGATTTTTAAGCACATGGAATAACACATTTCATGCTTGTTTTTGTTTTTAGCACTTGGCAAGAGTCTTATTTTTGGTTAATTTGGGCTATGTAAGTCCTACAACAATTATTTTAAAATAGCTGCATGTTAAAATTATTAAATCATGACTAATACTCATCTGTATTCATAATTGACATCTGTATTTTTACAATTGGTGGGGGTCAGGTGTGGTTGCACATGTCTTCAATTTCAGCACTCAGGACTTCGAGGCAGGGAAGCAACAAACTTGAGACAAGCCTGGGCTACAAGTGGGGCCGCTTCAAAAACCAAGCCAGTGGGGGAGGGGAACAAATCGTGAAAGTAACACATCTTGCTTACATTGGCAATCATTCAATCATGTGGCTGCTGAGTCCATAAATTCCTTCCTATTGTTAAATTCCTTATTTGGCCTTTTAAAGTACATAAATTCAAGTGTGTCTATTTTGTCTTTAGCATGTCACTTATCAGAACTAGAAAAGTGTTTACTTATCTGCTTAGATTTTTTTTTTTTTTTTGCCGCTCTTTGTCTTACTTTCTAGTCTAGTCCCAGTGCCTAGAATAGCACCTGACATACAGAGGTTCTCACCAAGTTCTTGTGAGTTGATGTACCGTTTTGCTTTCACCTAGCTGTGCAGTGAAACACAGGAGACATAGAGAAGTGGTGAGTGATCTCACTGGCAACTACTTCCAGGAGGATGTTCCTTAGGCCTTGTTCCATCCCACCTAGATGGACCAAGCTTTGAGTATCCACTGATGTGTGCAAGCACTCAAGGAAAAGGGAGCTGCTTAGTTGCAAGCTGTTTTTCAGTGCTGCTGACAGCTCACCACTATCAATTATGACATATACATATACAGGAGGAGAAGGAAGTCCTGTCTATATGGCCATATATTCCAAGATGTCTGATTTGTTTGCTGTAATAAGGCCAGGCCCAGTTATTGATGGATCAATCACCATGTCTGGTATACTGAGGACACCACCTACGTCTCTCTCAGCATAATGGTGTTGCATACTGGTGCTGGGCTGTATATCATTAAACTCCATAAACATGTTGAACTTTAATTGCTACTGCTATGCAAGGAAACCTTTTTTTTTTCCCTCTTTGTGGTAGAGAGTTAAGTAATTTATACAAGATGACTCAAGCCCTGTCTCTAGGCAGCTGGCAAAACGCTGCTAAATCAATCCATATGGCTGGCCTCTGAGAGAGAATCAATTGTATGTCCTGCCTGGGTGAATGGTACGGGACATCTGAGCCACAGCGAGTTCTTTCTTGTTGTAAATGGACGAGCCCTAGGGTTCTGTCTCCACACACCTCAGGAAGACAAGAGCAGAAACAATTCCAAGGTCAATTTAAGCAAAAATAAATACATAAATGCTCATCTCGATTAATTCAAGTGAATTGAACTTTCCCTAGATTTTCCTTTCTGTGTGTATTCTGCCTCCAGTATCTTCAGTAATGGTTTTAATGCTCCATTTCACTTATGTAGTATCAACAACTCTGTTCAGAGGAAAGCATAGCTTCTAATAAAGGCAGGAGGTGAGGCCTGCAGCCAGACCCAAGGCACAGAGCAGGACCTATTAGTTCCTGGATAAGCAGTATACAAGTTTGGTGGTGCCCTTTCATTCCTTTCTTTCCACTTCTAGGGCCTTGCTTTAGCTTTTATAAATTTTTACCATAGTCTTATAACAAATTTATTACTTTGAAAATTGTCATAAAAGGCAACTCTTAAAAGGTGTGTGCACTCTCCCTCCTCTGCCCCTGTGACCACCAGCTCTGCTTGGTCTGGTTGTAATGCATTAGGGATCAGCAACATTGCCTTAATTATAGGGGCTCATACATTTTCCAAACAGAAAAATGCATCTTAATGGTAGATTCAGAGTGCACCCACCATTGACATTTAAAGAGTTGTAGGTCACTATGTAGTTTGATTCCCATACATATATCAAAGTTGACAACTCTCAGTTTTTAACAGAAGCCAAATTGGACAGTATCTTGGATACTTTTAATGGACAGTGGAAAGGGAGTACATAAAATGTGATGCAGGTTCAAGTCACAAGCATTCATTTTCCAGTCTTTCATTTTCTGTTGGTAACTATGCGTCAGAGAGCTAGGATGACCCAAGCGTGCCCTGTGCCTTCTGAAGCATATTTGTTTTCCCCTGAATTCCTCCATCCCACTCTGATTCTGAAATCACTGCTCCCCCACTTTAATAAGGAGAAGGGAGCAGAAAGGTTATGTTAGTTGACATGTGGTGTAGACAGTTATCATAGACCCCGTGCATAGATGTATTCACATGACTAAGATCCTGTTTATCGTAGTGCTCTATCCCTTTGCTCATAGACATCGGCCAAGGGATTAGCTATGGAATCAAACGCAGTCCATGAGATGTTTTTTTCCATAGAATTTGTAGACTCATAGACATTCTCTCCTTTTGGAATGTCACAAACCTAGAAGTGTCTGACTGTGCTTTTCCCAGGACCGTCTAGTTCATCTCTCATGGAGGACACTCTGCATGAAGGAAGGAACCAGAGTCATACACCAAGGAAAGCAGTGGGCTGTGTGAGGAACGGGGGAAGGGAAGTTGGGTGAAAGCTAAAGAGAACATTTAAGCACCTTCACCCACTGTTCCTTGAATCCAGCTCTGTCCGTGGATTGGCCTTGATGCCTGTCAGGAGATTTCTGCTGGTTTTGAGTTAATTTTCCATCACTTGCAACTAGACAGGTTCAGTCTAATGTACACACCTTATATAATCAGCAAATACTACCATTTTGACTAAACAGTACCAAACGTCTCAGCTTCCTGGGAGAGACAGGGCTTGAGAGATGACAGAATGGCTTTGGGATTTAATCTGCCAGAAGGGGGAGAGCTAGGGAGTTGTAATTACATAGAAATCTTAGACTGAAGAGTCATGTCAAGTGACATCCTAATGTTCTTGAATCTTTTAAGATAGGTCTTTTTTTTCCCCCTAAATTACTTTTGTCTTTTCCTTTAGGCAACTTCAACAATTACTTATTTAATTTCTTTAAAAAGTTTTAAATTATTTTTTTATTTTAATTTTTTTATGAGCGAGAAAGAGAATGGGCACACAAGGGCCTCTAGCTACTGTGAATGAACTCCAGACACATGCACCATGGGGGTGGAAGGTGGCAGAATGGATGGAGTCCCTTCTTTAAGTCAGAGAGCCTTGGCCGGGAGATTCAGCTTTGCTCTTAGGATCCCTGAGGACCAGGGCATGATACTTCATGTTTTCAAATCTTTAGCTCAAACATCACAATTAAAAATGAGATGATAAATATGAAAATACTGTAGATGTAAAGGAGTGGCTTCAATACAAGGTATTATTCTCCTTAAGATGGTATGTTAGAAATAATGCCTGTTAAGAGCACTCCACAGAACAAAGGTTGGTGCAAGAAGATTTGGGGGATCCCCTCACACATTTTTAAAATTTACTAGTGTAGCACATTCAGAATTGTTGATTGAGATTAGATACTTTCAAAAAAAGTCAGCATTGATGTGGAGAACCTTTTAGCTCTGTTGGTCATTGCACCTCTGCCTAAAGCTTTCCCAGGGCAGTAGATGGAATATGGCTTTTCTTCTTTGCAATCAGTGGACTATAAGCACACACACACACACACACACACACACACACACCCTCTTATCCAAATTGCAAATTGTTAGAGCACTGTGGCTTCTGTGATATCAATTAGGGTCATTAGGAACCATCTTAGCATCTACATAGCATGTGGGTTAACACTGCCTGTTCTATAAAGACTGACAGTCCGGGCTGGAGAGATGGCTTAGCGGTTAAGTGCTTGCCTGTGAAGCCTGAGGAAGGTTCGAAGCTCGATTCCCCAGGACCCACGTTAGCCAGATGCACAAGGGGGCACACGCATCTGGAGTTTGTTTGCAGTGGCTGGAGGCCCTGGCGCGCCCATTCTCTGTCTCTGTCTCTGTCTCTCTCTCTCTCTCTCTGCCTCTTTCTCTCTCTGTTGCACTCAAGTAAATAAGAATAAACAACAACAACAACAAAAAAGACTGACAGTCCTTGTGGCCATGAGGTCAATCATACCAGTTTCTCGGCCACCTATGATCAGCCATCCCCAGCCAATCTGGGACAGCAAGGCTAGGACAGGGTTATAATGTCAGATTCAAAACTTCACAGAAGAATGCTGGCTCTTAGTCTTACTGGCGTATTACAGAACTGCTCCCGTGCCACTACTCCTATGAGATGCCCCCCGTGGTCCACTGGGGCTCTCTGCCCTTTTGTTTTTGTGGGTGACTTTTGCAAGGCAGTTCCAGGACAGCTAATTAAAAACTCAATGTCAGAAAAGTGCTGAGAACAACAAAAAAAAAAGTCTTTGGACAGCTTCCTGCTCAGATAAGCCCAAGGCTCTGAAAGCAGTTTATAAAGAGAAATGTAAGGGTGAATTAGAAAAATAGTTTCCAATTTATACACGTATGTAAAAGATATTTCTATCAAGACACAGAGGCCTGGACTTGCATTATGAGAAGAGAATACAGAAGAGTTTTAATGAGTCAATTATGGAGAAATCTGTAGAATAAATACCAGATAAATAACAGTGAATAAGTAAGTGTGTATCATGAATAATCTTATTTAAACATTTCTGTAAGGAAGAAAAATAGCAAAGCCAGTGTATAATCCACTAGCTGACTATGGCTAAGCAGAAATAAACAAGAGAGTCCCATGGAAAGCAACTGCTGCTTCTGAAAATTATCTTGTTTTTTAAGTATCTGATCCTCATTAATGCCACCTGGCTTAACACAGTCTCATCTGCTCTTTAGGAGAGAAAAGGGAAGGAAAAGGGGGTAATGGAAAGGGTGGAGAGAACGGCAGTAGAAGAGGAGAAAGAGAGAGACCCTGTTTGAAAAAAAAACCTAAATAAATAAATACGTTTTAAGAAAATTATTTTTTTGAGGTTATACTCTTATCCCCTCTCCCCCACTCCCATTGCACTGAGGGCCCTTCTCAATGGTATTCACTGCAAATACTGGTATTCATGTGGCATGATGAAGGCCTCAGCCAGTCTCTGGGGGAGAAGCCTTGCTCAGGGATATTCCTACTCACCCTGTGGCTCTTACAATCTTTCCACCCTTCTTACACAATGTTCCTTAAGCCTTGGCTGGCATGTAACATGTATGATTTAGTGTTGAATTCTCTGTAGCCTAAGGATTTCTGCTTTGATGAGTTTTGAGTAACCACAGTGTCTATCACCATCTCCTTGAAACTGGTTGTCAGGTTAGCAATGAGAGCAGTACTCATGTCCCTGCTTTCTCTGTAATTTCTCTTGGGCCCCAACAGATGTGGTAGAGGTAACATGTCTCATGGTAGACGTTAGGCTATCTTTTCTTGTCATATTGATGGATCTTGGATATCCCCAGTATTCTCTGGTAAAATAAAACAGATTCACCAACCAAGAATGAGAGTAGCTAGGACTGAAATGGATAAGCATAGTATGGTGGTTTGATTCAGGTGCCCCCCCCCCCCATAAACTTATGTGTTCTGAATGCTAGGTTCCCAGGGAACTAATACCTGCTGGAGGCAGTGTATTGTTGGGGGTGGGCTTATGGGCATTATAGCCTGTATTGGCATACTCTCCTGTTGCTATTGTCCACCTTATGTTGGCCAAGGGGTGATGCCCACCCTCTGTTCATGCCATCATTTTTTCATGCCATCATGGAGCTTCCCCTTTGAGCCTATAAGCCAAAATACAACTCTTTTTTTTTTCCCCCACAAGCTGCTCTTGGCTGGGTAATTTCTGCCAGCAATGTGAACCTGACTGAAACATGTAGTTATCTGAGAGACTTTTTAATGTGTATACCCACTTTTCTTATCCAAAGAGCAATGGGGGCTTCTCTCTGGAATCTTTGAATTTCCTATCCATGGGATTCTGACTTGGTACCCAGTATTAGGTATATGTTCTCTCCCACTAATCAGGCTTCATGTCTAGTCCAAGAACAGCTGGTTACCCAGATAGGCTGTGTGCCACTGTTGCACAGGTAGGCACTTTTGCCCAGCTGAGGGCTCTCTTGCTTGTGTTCACTGTTGGTGACCATTATCCCTCAGCAGCTCCCATAGCACTTTTATTTTTATTGAAGTTTCCTTCCTTCCTTCCTTCCTTCCTTCCTTCCTTCCTTCCTTCCTTCCTTCCTTCTTTCTTAGAGAGAGAGAGAGAGAATGGTGGCACCAGGGCTTCAAGCCTCTTCAAATGAACTCCAGATGCATGCACCTCCTTGTGCAACTGGCTTACATGGGACCTGGAGAATCGAACCTGGATCCTTAGGCTTTGTAGGCAAGTGCCTTAACCACTAAGCAATCTCTCCAGCCTCCATAGCACTTTTTAGCACAGTGAGGGCTAGTCAGGAGGGAACTTGCTGAGTGAACTGGTTTTCCCTCTCAGTTCCAGCATGGTCTCAAGATGTTCTGTGACTGTAACTGGAGGTGTCTTCAGCAATATGGTCTTCTCATTTTACCTCTGGCAGGTAACCAAGTGCTTGGACAATGGCCTGCATTGGTTTGGGGACCTCATGGGTCTTTCTGATTAACAGCTCATTGTGTGTGGTGGGTGGGGAAACCCAACTGTGGACCTGGGATTTACCAGCTAGAGCCTGAGGTTTTTAGGATCAAGCTTTTTCAACTTTCTACAGGGCACTTCTGTCTGGGCCATCCCTTCCCCTATTCCACTTCTCCTTTATATCTTTTAGAATGCTATCCAGAAGGAATCTTCCTTTGGTACTGATTAATGTTATCACTAGTTTTGTAATCTCCCCCACACACTCCCTTTCCCCTGCCCTCTGAAGATCCTTCCTCCCCCTGTATTTCTTTTCTTTTTTCTGTTCCTCCTCTCCCCCCTTCCTAATTTTCCCAGCTTCATTCTAGTTCCATGTGAATACTTCTGATGGCTACTGCCACTTACAACCAACTAGAGCCGTTCCAGGTTAGGAACCACTTATGAGAAAGAACATGTGGCAGTTGTCTTTCTGAGCCTGTGTGACCTCGCTTAGTAAGATTTTTTTTTTCCCCAAGTCTATCCATTTTCTTGATCCAATGGTAGATCTAGTTTCAGCTTTTTGAGGCGCCTCCATACTGATTTCTATAGTGGCTGTACAAGTTTGCACTCCCTCCAGAAGTGGATGAGGTTTCCTCTTTCCTCATGTCTCTGCCAGCATTTGTTGTCATTTGATTTTTTAAAAAATATATTTTAATTTTATTTATTTGACAGAGAAAGAGGGAGGGAGGGTGGGAGGGAGAGAGAGACAGAGAGAGAGAGAGAGAGAGAGAGAGAGAGAGAGAGAGAGAGGAGAGAATGGGCATGCCAGGACCTCCAGCCACTGCAAATGAATTCCAGAGGTATGCACCCCCTTGTGTATCTCTTGTGTATCTGTCTAATGTGGGTCCTGGGGAATTGAACCTGGGTCCTTTGGCTTTGCAGGGAAACTCTCTAACTGTTAAGCCATCCCTCCAGACCATCAGTTGATTTTTTGATGACTGCCCAGTCACTGCCCAGGGTGGCGTATGGTGCATGCTCTCATTTGGTTTCACCCAGGCCATGGGCATTCTCCCTTTCATCTTGAATGACATCTTGCCTTCAGAAATCTGCAGTGGGATTGTCTTAGCCTCACCTTTATATAACTGAGGCCTTTCCTTATTCATTCACTTCATGAAATAAGAACAGATCTCTGAAACTCAAGGTCGGCTCCTGAGGTGGCCTAGACTCATACCAAGGGCTCATTCATTTTCAAGTTTATTGTCCTCCACAGACTGGGAAATCTGAGGTCAAGAAGAGCCAGAAGGATGGAAGACTATTTAATTAATGGATTAAACAGAGGCCACTGCTGGTATTTTAAACAGTGGGGCATTTTATAGATGGAATAAAGTGCTTATAAAATCCATTGCACAGGAACTATTAGGCTAGATTCTCAGGAATAACTTCCACAGGAATTACCACCCTGAAGCTACTATTACTGGTATATTCAAGAGGACAACCCAAACATGGGATCTGGGAATGAAGAAGCTATCATCACTGCTACCACTGTGTACTGCCCAGGTCGCTAGAGGAGGGACCTGGAACACGGCTGAGGAAAAGCCTCAGGTTTCCTGGGCTGTGGCCGCCAGAAGGACAGTAGCCAAGGGGAACAAGCAAGTGGTCAGCACCCCCCCCCCCGTGCCTTTGAACTCTCAGAGGCACCATCTACACTTAGGGCTGAACCTTCACTGCAGGGGGCATCTGGGAAGTGAAGCTGCTCATTTTCAACCTCTCTAATGGAGGCAGAGGGAGGCACCCAGGGAGCTGATGTAGAGTGTCCACCTGCACTCTTCATGGGCTTTGCTGTGCCGAATGCACGCCTTTTCAAAGCTATGCTGTCACTGTAGAAAAATACATTACTCACAGAAGCTTTGAAGAGGTATGTGTACTTAATCTCTCTCTCTCTCTCTCTTTTTTAACAGGTGGACAAAGTAAGGTGCAGAGAAGTAAAGTAACTCCTCTCTTAGCCACACAGCTCTTTCTTAGTAATGCCAGGATAATTTCTAGGCTCTAGATAATTTCTTCTCTCTGTGGCATGTGTATGTGCGTTTATATAGGGTTGAGGGGGGGGTGAACATCTTTTGTGTGTGTATGCTGAAGTCAGAGGTGAATATCAGGTATTTTCCTCAATTGCTATCCTCCTTATTTTTTAAATATTTTATTTATTTATGAGATAGAGAATGAAAGAGATAGAGAACAGGCATTCTAGAACCTCTAGCCACTGCAAAGAAACTCTAGAAGCATGTGCCACCACGTACATCTGGCTTAGATGGCTTCTGGGGAGTATAACCTGGGTCATTAAGCTTCCCAGGCAAGCACCTCTCCAGCCCCACCTTACTTTTTTAGACAAGGTCTCCCAATGGACCTGGAGCTCACAGATTTTTCTGGACTAGCTAGCCAGTATGTCTTAAGGATCCTCTTGTCTCACATTCCAGTTCTGGAATTACAGGTGCATACTACCGTGCCTGGATTTTACAAGGGTGTTGAGGATCTAAACTCATGCTTACATAGCAAGCAATTTACTGACTAAACCGTCCCCCCTCCCAGGCCTCTACAGATAATTTTAATTTGACATTTTGCCCATGTGAGTCTATGGTGCTGCAGGTAGGTGGGCACACCCTGCTGTGTTAAGACCCCCAGAGATCATAGCTACAGGAGGCCTCTGTGAAACCTTGAGAATCCTGAAGGATTCATGTGTGATTGACAGCTCAACACATTGATTACAAATATGCATTTATCTTGTATATATACATTGTGGTTACACACATACAACATTTTTAGGTTATTTTTAAGAACTTTCAAAAATTCAGAATACAGTAGAGGGTTTCAAAATGAGTTTCTCTTTGCCAGCACAATCACAGAGTATTTTACTGTTATTGGTAGCATTTTAAAAATTTTATTTTTATTAGTTATGGACATACTTACCATGTAAACAACATGTGCTGGTACCATCCTTTCCCTCATCGCTGCCCCTTTTCCAAAGAGGCCCTACTCGTGGGCAATGCAGGTCCTCTCCATTCTAGTGACACCCCAGGTCAAAATGTCTTCTTTCTGTACACCTGTTTCCCTCTCTGGAAAGTGGGTTTAATGCTTTACTTTTCAGGCCATGTGGGCATTGACGAGACGTTAGTCAAGTATCTATCTCCTTACTTGGCAATTTGTAGGTATTTAAAATTTTGTTAACAATCATGCACTTAGGTAGAACTTTGTTTTAAAATACTTTATTTTTAAATTATAGTTGGGTCTCACAATGGTTCTTTGGGGTAGGTTTTTATTTATTTACTTATCTTTCTTTTTTAAGGTTTTTTGAGGTAGGGCCTCACTGTAGCTCAGGCTGACCTGGAATTCACTATGTAGTCTCAGGGTGGCGTCGGACTCATGGTGATCATCCTACCTCTGCCTCCCGAGGGCTGGGATTAAAGGCATGTGCCAACATGCCCGGTTTGGGGGTAAGTTTTATTTCTCCTCCTGCTCTTTACTTTTAGTTGTAGAAAGTGAAGCGCATGGAGGGCACCATGATTTACGACCATCTTCTTGTGCAATAGCTCGGAGGAAGGGTGAAGTGGTGGTTATGAGCAGAATGGGAAGAAAGCAACCTGAGGGCCACAGTACAGTCCCTGGTAGAAAGCAGGGGTGCGACCAGTGATGTCTACTACTGTATGGATATAAGTCACCACTACTCATGTTCCTCAGTCATCAAGTTCAAAGTGATTCATCAGGGACCCATCAGCCTCATCAATGTCACACCTGCAAAGAAAGTTGGCATGTTTTGGAACCGTGCTATGTAAACAAATATGGATAATCGAGGCACGGGCACAAAAGAGGAACACATTTCTAGAAATGACTCTGGTGCATAGTTTGGTCATAGTTCCTCACCGGGCTAGAAGGTCATTTTCTCTATTTTAAAATGTTAGAAATAAGTCATGGCCCTTCTCTGGAGTATAATAAAACAACCAGAGGTTTGGACCTTAAAGCAAAGATGTGTCACATCTCCTGTGCCACTTTTTCACAGATGCCAGAGAGCCAAGGACCAGGATGGAGGATAATTGTTCACATCAACATTTATACTGTCCCAATACTCAAATTAACGCCTTTAATAATGAAGCCGAAAAGCACACACCCCCTTGTTTCCTGCTCTCACGCACACCACACTCTAATATGGATATTCATTTCAATTAATGCGGAAGAAGAGGGGGTTGAGCTGCCCATCCATTTTGCCAGGGATTTGGGGATAGGATCAAAGTTGGTTTTATTTCAATAGGGTCCCTGGTGAGCTGTTAATTACTTGGGTTTCAAATCTGATGGCATTTGAAGTGGAATATTGAATTACACCTGTGTTTGGGGGTCAGTTTATCTTCTGATATGAGGGTAGATTTGTGGCAGGAAGGAACAGGAGGAAATGAAGTTAGTTTTCTTCCTGTGTTTGATGGGGGGAAGGTCTTTGTTGCTGAAATATTCCTTGGGGTTTCACATTCTGGGTTAAACCAAGAGGGAAAATTCTGTTTCAGGAACTTCAAGTCAGAGCAGACGTCCAATTATCCACCCCCCCCCCACCAGCAGATTAAAATGCCCTCTTATATTCGTTAATATGAAAGATGACTTGCATGCTTACGGTGGGAGTGGGCTTGAAGTACTTACAGTGAGCAGAAAACTCGTTTGGTAGAAAACTAAGTAGAACTAATTTTTCTGACTTCATACTCATAACATTCTTGAACACGGAGATTTAAAATTTCTTGAAAATAAACATTGTCGTTTACCAATTCACACTTGTTAGAGGGAGCTGCCTTATTTTGGAGTACTTTACTGCTCACTAATTTCCAGACACCTCCCTCCTGTTCCTTGAGCTGCCCAAGCCCTTCCCTCTGTGTGTGTGTGGGGGGGGGGGCGGGGGGGGAGTTGCTTTCTAGGCAACTGTCACTTCCTGTGCGTCTTATCCTTTAGGACCATTCCCCACCCAGAGGCTTTGCTTCCTCTTGCCTCTGCCACTGCCGTCTATGAATGCCTTCACACAGTGTGTGTATACTTTATTGATTCATCTGTCACACTGCATGGTCCGATTTTCCTATTGGAACAACCAGGGGCTAGGGTGATCTGTATACTCCTGTTACCTCCAGGCTCAGCATAGTTCCCGTCACATTGTGAAAGTCTCATACCTGCTTGGTAAGAGATGAACAGGTGGACAACTGACCAAAGCCTGGCCAAGCCTTCTCTTTCCACAGAGCACCTATTGAGCTCTTTGTGTGGGGGGTGGAATTTAGCTTCATTTCCTATAATTGCAAATCTACTTAAGCTGAAACTGGAGTTCACTTTGACAGCACCATATTTTTGGCCATGGAACTGTCAATACACTAAAAGTGCCGTGGCTTCTTTTATTGGTGGGTGTCATTCTTTGGTTCTACATTTTTCTGCCTCTTGTTTTTCTCTTGCCCTGTTCTCTCACATACTTCAACTCTTGCCTTTATTTTTCCTCACACACACACACAAAACTGCTGACCATTTTTTCCTGGGTTTGGCTAAGAAATAAACACAAGGCATCTTTCTTTTGTCAAATTCATAATGGCTATTACTAGTAGAACTGATGGCAACAAAATGAAACTGACAATAACTAAATGACTCACAGTGGAATTTGTTATTGGCTGGAAAATTGATGGCAAAATTAAATCTCCTTGACAAAATTTCGATGTGCAAAATTTGATCTGGGAAAAATGTGGACTTTGTGGAAATAAAGAAAACTCAAAATGGCAGAAGCCATAACTTAAAACTCAATATGGCTGAAAAACATGATTGAAATTTTTTTAAAATAAAATTTCCAAGGAGAAAGATGGATGCTGACTGAATCATATCAGTAAAATGAAAATAATAAAAAGATAAAAACATTTACATTATTTAATCAAGAAAAGGTAACACTGAAAAAAAAACTCAGCCAATAAAGCACAGGAAAAGCTATTTGTTGTAGTGAAGAATGGATAGTTGTTCTTTTCCAGTGATAAAAGAAGAAGTCTGAGAAAGCTGCAGGAAGCTTAGGGAGGACTTCCTGTCCATGGATGGGGGGGGGGCGAGAAACCCCAGATGCTTTATGAGCAATTGGGGTGTTAGAGAGCCTCTATGAAAATTTTAGAAAAATAAAAGTACAGTATAAGCTATGATTTTTGAAGTGGTTTGAGGACTTTGTTTTCTGACTGAAGATACAGAGATGAATCAGGAGCTTTTGTCCCATTGAGGACTCCTTGAGGCCCATATTCCTGTGATCTTATGACATTTAAATTCTGAAAGTGCTTTGGTATGAAAATGAAATTATGCTATTTGGAAAACAGAATAAGAAGGCTTTGTTGAAATGATGTTTTACATTCCAGTATTAAAACTTGTGGTATTGTTGAAATGTCTTAAAAACTTTTATGTACTTATGACCTAGGTTTTGCAGCTATAACGTATTCTAGGAATTGGTTCTTTTATATGTGCAATAGCAAAATGTGATTATTTGTTTTATGAGATAAAACATACAGGCCATATTATGCATATGTGTAATATACTTACACACCCACTCATAGGCATATATGTACATATTCATGTAAGTGAGAATGCAGAAAATTATTTGACCAATTGTGATTGCTTGGGAGACTGGAAGCTAAGGGAGGTCTTCTGGAGTACCGTAGAGGACAGAAAATGACTCTGCCATGACAGGAAAAGGTTAATCACAATAGGAACAAGATGGCAGCCATCAGTAACCAATAGGCATAGCTTCCCTCTCGTGGCTGGGAAAGCTACTCTGCCTTGTCTGTTCATACGGCATGTAAGAAGTAGCCATTGTGTTGAAGGGACCATAGCACCCATGGAGAGAGAAGCTAAGGTATCTCATAAGTAGAAAGAGATTGAACTGCTGGACATAGTGGCACATGCCTTTCATCCCAGCACTTGGGAGGCAGAGGTAGGAGGATTACTGCGAGTTCAAGGCCAGCCTGAGTCTACATAGTGAATTCCAGGTCAGCCTGGGCTAGAGTCAGAACCTTCCTTGAAAAATCTGAAAAAGAAAGAAAGAAGAAAGGAGAAAGAAGGAAAGAGATAGGAAGAAAGAGAGAAAGACTAAACCAAGGAGGAAGAAACTGGAAGAGAATTTTATGTGGTTTTCCAAGTCATTGCATTTTTAGAAATCCTGGAAAATGCTAACATGCTATGAGATTGAATGTAGCAGTAAGTGCGCACCAAACTAACTTCTCAGAAAAATAATAAACCATTCATGGTTGTGGATGAGGTTAATGGATTTTTCAGATCTAAGAAACAGGACTTTTAAGCTACTGTTGGCCATCTCTTGGACCATTAGGTACAGAGGGATTATGTAGCATATTTTGTCAGTAGAACTTTGTGGTAAGAATATTTGTCTTCTATTTCAAATAGAGTGCAAGAGAATGGAACACATGCCACCTGTCTATATTCCATGACACAAACTATTTAGGAGAAATCATGAAGCTTTACACATGTGTAATATCAATCCAGGAAAGCAATTACTATTTCTTTCTCTACTTAGCTTAGAAAAAAAAACCCATGTATTTTATTTTAAAAACCACGAGGATAGCAATATTAGACAAGGGAAACCTACTAGCACTAGGAAAAGCTATTATTGTTCTTTAGAATTATCCTGGGATTACTGAAGAAACATGTGAACATTTATACAACTTTGTCCTCCACATCTGAGGATTCAACCAACCTCAAGCAAAAGAGTTAAAAATTTGTCTGCAGTGAACGCATTTTTATTATTCCCTAAGCAGTACATTATAACAGCTACTTACCTAGCATTCACATTGCATTTTAAGTAATCCACAGACAATTTAAACTATGTAGTGGGATATGCATAAGTTATCTACAAACATTGTGCCATTTAATAATAAGGGCTTGGGTATATGAAGAGTTTGGATCTGTAAGACGTCCTGGAACCCATTTTCTCAGATACAGAGGGAGAATGTATGTGTGTACATGTGTTCATGCATATATATGCTTATTCTTTTTATATAGTTCTATTAAACCTCCTGCACTGATTAGTAATGTAGTTGAGTATGTATTTTCGTGTTTTAAAAAATAAGGTGTGATTGCTATTATTTTCATTTTTGAAAGCAAAACTAGCTTATACATTTCCTTTAACAGTCCTATCTAGACCTCAAGGCTCTAAGAGTTACTCTTCCCTTTCTAGTAGAGGATGTCTTTCTTCCAGGCAGAACAATATTGAAAAACACAAATTTCTAAACTGACAGTTTATGCCATAGAAGCTCTTTGCTTCAGTACTCTGAATAATTAGTATTTCATCTGAAAGGAAAAAAAAAAAAACAGAAAATTGACCTTAAACAAGATGTCTTAGTACTATTCTTATACTATATTCTTACACTAATTCTGGCACTCACAGAAGCCTGGCTCATCAAAGAAGTTTCTGGCGACATTTGGAAAGTGGGCTGCAAAAAGGTTAGCCTATTTGTAAGACACCTAAAGATGTGAATTTCTAAGCCTCTTACATTAGTCAGATGACGTTGTCTTATCTGTCTTCTCGTTCTTGCTGAATATATACTTAAAAATTCTTCATGCACACATTGTTTAAATATTTTGTTTTTGCATATGAAAAATGGTGTTGGCAAGTAAATCTAGTATCGATAGGACTATAGGCCATGAATATGTATGGCAGTTAAGCTCCCTCCTATGGCTTTCCTGTTGACTTCTGCAGTACTTTACTCTCTGGGAAATTTCAGCATGAAGGGAAAGAAAGTTTTACCGCCAATTTGTGCCGGAAATACAAGATGAACAGACGTCTGTTGCATTAAAAAAAGAGGACATAGGCATGCATTAAATCCCTTATGTCTTACTTTTTAATGATGCAATTGTGAATTATGTTCTTGTTGCATTTGTAATTAGAGGCAGCGGCAGATGGTGAAGACTTATTTTAAAGTGATGTGTCTATTAAAATAAGCCACACTGCCAAATGATTGTTCACTGTAACGGCATCTTTTCGCCCCTGAAACACACTGATCCTTTGCTGATGTGTGGTTGATTACCACAGCTGATTACATATGTGCACGTATTTGCTCAGAAATGTATCAGGGATATTTGATCTGTGCAATACTTTATTTTAAAGTGTGTGCTATCACAATTATAGATAATGACGCTTTCAGCGAATTACTCAGCCACACCATCTATAATGTGAATGCACTGATTTCCCTTTTCAATAAAATGAGGCATGAATCTTTCTAAACTACTGAGGCTTGTTTTCCCCACACAAGTGGAAGAAGCATTGAGTGAGGAGTGGGGAGCTTCAGAGTATTGAAAGATTACCCACTCCACAGTCATGAAAGGATTAGATTTCTAGGACGAGTTCAGCCCATGGAGAATGGTGGTATCTCTCTCTGGCTGAATGTGAAAATGAAGAGAGATAGACACAAAGGGCCTCACGAACATGGCGAATAGTAGGTAAATTCTCTAACTTACAATGTCAGAGGTTCATGTGCTCTGTCACATGTCTACTTTTTTATTTTAGGGAAAGTGAGAGAAACAGAAAGAGAGAGAGAGAGAGAGAGAGAGAGAGAGAGAGAGAGAGAGAAAATTGGCACACCAGGGCCTCAGCCACTGCAATCCAACTCCAGATGCTTGCACCACCTAGTGGGCATGCATGACCGTGCACTTGCTTTGTCTGGCTTATGTGGGATCTGGAGAGAGATCAAACATGGCTCCCTAGGCTTTATAGGCAAGCACCTTAACTGCTAAGCTATCTCTCCATCCCCACATGTCTACTTTGGTTCTTAAGATGAGCTCTGTCCTTCCTAGCACATGAGTGAACAAACTATGATAGAGACTACATCTCAATAGCTTCTGCATGTCATGTCAGCTTACACAGTACCTTTTGAAAAAATTTTTTAAAAACTGTTTTATTGACAACTTCCATAATTATAGACAACAAACCATGATAATTCCTTACCCTCTTCCACTTTCTCCTTCACAAATCTACTCTTCATCATATCCCTCCCCATCTCAATTAGTCTCTCTTTTATTTTGATGCCATCAACTTTTCCTCCTATTGTGAGGGTCTTGTTTAGGTAGTACTAGGCACTACAAGGTCATGGTCAAGGCCAAATTGTGTATGGATGATTGCATTATAAGCAGACCTACTCTTCCTTTGGCTCTTACATTCTTTCCGCCAACTCTTTCACAATGGACCCTGAGTTTTGGAAGATGTGATAGAGATGTTTTGGTACTGAACACTCCTCTGTCACTTCTTCTCAGCACTATGGTGCCTTTTGAGTCATTAAGAAAAGTGCTTACAGGGCTGCTTGAATATCTAATATATGAATTTTTTCCAGATAACAGTAGGCATCACATTCCTAGGACTCATGACCTCCTCTACCATAGGCTTTTGACTAGGTTTCCAGTACTAGGCATGCATTCCTTCCACGGAGGGTGCCTCTAGTCCAATTAGAGAGCAGTTTGTTTCCTCTGTAACAGACATACAACTATTGCATCCCTTGGGTCATTTGGCCTGGCTGGCCAAACTTAAGGCTTGCAGTGTCCACTGTTGTTTATCACTGCTGATGACTTCTTTCTCCCACAGGGCTGCATGCAACATAGCTTTTTCCATCTTTCTGTCAGCTGGTCTATAGGGAGGAGGTTTTCAGCTCAGCTCCAGCTTGACTTCTCAGTGACCTTGCAGCCAAACCATGTGGAGTCTTCAGCAATGTCATCTATTTCTGGTGGAAAACCAAGAGCCTTGGCAATGACCTGTAATGTTTTGGAGGCATCAGGGACCTCCCTGGCCAACAATTCAATGACAGCTATCCTAAACCTGGCACTGAAATTTTTATAGTAACAATCTATGGCTTCTGGGTGTGAAATTATCCAAAAAACAGGTTTCCATATGGCTTATTCATAGCATCTTAAATTTTGGCTAACCTCCCCCTATGCTTCCTTTATTTAATCTCTTCCCTTGACCTCACTTAGGCTATTCCATCCCTAATAATCTGTTCATCTACTTACATATATACAATGCCAACCCCTTAAGTCCTCCCTTCTCCTCCCTCCCTTATAAGCCCTCTGTAGCTTACTGGCCTCTCCTACCAATTTTTACTCCAACTCACATACAAGCCTAAACATTTGTAGCTAGGATCCACATATCAGAGAGAACATGTGGTGTTTGGCTTTCTGGGTCTGGGCTACCTCACTTAGTATAATCCTTTCCAGATCCATCCATTTCCCTGCAAAGTTCATAATTCCATTTTTCTTCACCACTGAATAGAACTCCATTGTGTAACTGTACCACATCTTCTTTATCCATCCATCAGTTGATGGCCATCTAGTCTGGTTCCATTTCCTCACAGCAGTAAACATGGTTGAGCAAGTATCTCTAAGGCAGTGAGAAGAGGCCTTAGGATATATGCCTAGGAGTGCTATAGCTGGGTCATATGGTAGATTTATTTTTAGCTGTCTCAGGAACCTCCACAGTGATTTCCACAATGGCTATACCAGTTTACATTCCCACCAACAGTGCAGAAAGGTTCCCCTTTTTCCACCTCCTCACCAGCATTTATTGTCATTTGTTGTCTTGATGATAGCCATCCTGACAGGAGTGAGATGGAATCTCACAGTAGTTTTAATTTGTATTTCCCTGATGGCTAAGGATCTAAAACATGTTTTGGATGTTTATATGCCATTTGTTAAGTAGTTCTTTTGAGAACTCTCTACTTAGTTCCATAGTCCATTTTAAAAGTTAGGTTGCTTGATTTCTTATTATTTAGTTTTTTGAATTTTTTGTGTATTCTGTATATTAATCCCCTGTCCGATTTATAGCTGGCAAGGATTTTATCCGATTTTGTAGGTTGCCTCATTGCTCTATTCACAGTGTCCCTTGCTATACAAAAGCTTAGTAATTTCATGAGGTCCCACTGGTTTGTTAGTGGTTTTATTTCCTGAGCAACTGGGGTTATATTCAGAAAGTCATTGCCTATGCCAATATGTTGAAGGGTTTCCCCTACTTTTTCCTCTAGCAGTTTTAGAGTTTCAGATTGTAGATTAAGGTCTTTGATCCATTTGTACTCGATATAAGGATTTATTTTCATTTTCTACATATAGATATTCATTTTTCCCAGCACCTTTTTTTTGCTAAAGAGGCTGTCTTTTCTCCAGTGAATATTTTTTGGGATTTTTGTTGGAAATCGGATGACTGTAGCTGCCTGGCTTCACATCTGAGTCCTCTATTGTGTTCCATTGATCTTTGTGTCTGTTTTTGTGCCAGCACCATGCTGTTTTTGTTACTATGGCTCTGTAATATAACTTAAAATCAATTATGGTGACACTACCAGCCTTATTTTTGTTGCTCAAAAATTTTTCCACAATTTGAGTTTTTTTGTGCTTCCAAATGAAATTTAGGAGTATTTTTACTATCTCATTGAAGAATTGCATTGGAATTTTGATAGGGATTGCATTAGATGTGTAGATTGCTTTTGGTAATACTGACATTTTCACAATATTGATTCTTCTAATCCAAGAACATGGGATGTCTTTCCAGGTCCTAGTGTCTTCTCCGACCTCCCTCTTGAGTGTTTTAAAGTTTTCATCTTAGAGATCCTTTACTTCCTTGGTTAGGCTTATTTCAAGATACTTCATTTTTTATGGCAATTATGAATTGGAATGATTCATAGATTTCATTCTTAGCATGTTTGTTGAGTTAATAAATAGGAAGGCTACTGATTTATTAGCTTTCTTTTTCCATTTTTTTAGTTTTTCAAAGTAGTGTCTCACTCTGGCCCAGGCTGACCTGGAATTCACTACGGAGTCTCAGGGTGGCCTGGAACCCTCAGCGATCCTCCTACCTCTGCCTCCCGAGTGCTGGGATTAAAGGCGTGTGCCACCATGCCCGGCTTTTATTTTTATTTATGTATTTGAGAGAGAAAGAAAGAAAGTGGCATAGAGAAGGAGAGAGAGAATGGGTGTGCCAGGGCCTCCAGTCACTTCAAACGAACTCCAGATGCATGTACCCCCTTATGCATCTGGTTCATGTGAGTCCTAGGGAATTGAACCAGAGCCCTTTGGCTTTGCAGGCAAATACCTTAACTGCTAAGCCATCTCTCCAGCTCTATTACCTTTCTTTATCTAGAAGATTCATATGTCACATTCACTCATCTTTGGCCAAAGCAAGTGATGTGATGAAATCCGATATTAAGGAGGCAAAGGAATTGAGGAATAATCCTACTATGTACTTAGAAAAATATGATGACTAATAGTTATTTATTTAACTACTTATTTGAGAAAGACAGAGCAAGGCAGAGAGAAAGAGAGATAGATAGAGAGAGAGAGTTGGGTGTGACAGGGCCTCCAGCCACTGCAAACAAACTCCAGATGTATGTGCTACCTTGTACATCTGGCTTATGTGGGTGGTAAGGACTCATATCTAGATCCTTAGGCTTTACAGTCAATACCTGATCCACTAAGCAATCTCTCCAGTCCCTCAGTGCACTTTTAAAAAATATGTATTTATTTGCAAGCACTGAGAGATAGATATAAGAGAAACAGAGTGAGAATGGGCATGCCATGGCCTCCAGCTGCTGCAAATGAACTCCAGATGCATGCACTGTTTTGTGCATCCAGATTTATATGGGTACTGGGGAATTGAACCAAGGTGTTTAGGCTTTGCAGGCAAGTACCTTAACTGCTGAGCCATCTCTAGGCCCTGAGTGCACTTTTTAATAGTCTAAACCATGTGCACTCTATAGCAGCAATAGAGAAACTATGTTCTTCAGTTTAAAGAGTAAAGAAATTGAGCCAAAGAGTAAGTTGAATCTTCTGTTGAAAACAGCTATCTTGACTTGTGATCCATTATTTTTCTGTCATGTGTCTTGTATCTTCCTACTTTGGCTTTTCTCTAGCTTCTTTTTTTTCTGATTTTCTTTTCTCTACCTCTCTATCTTCCAACCTGGACATGCAGTCCATGAAGAAAAGGAAAAATAATTTCTTGAGAGAGCCACCTAGAAGTCTGGAGAAGTATGTATTAGTATAGACTATCAAGGATGTATCTGGCTATATTAGCCCAAAATAAATGAGTGTAAATGCTACTGAATTCTCTTTGATTAAATAATATTTATCTATTATATTCTGTGTCAACTGTTCAGAGCAATTAATATGCACCAAACACGTGTTAACACTTCCCTAGCCACAGGTCCAAAAGATCTACATTATGCGACCCCTGTTTGGTGAGCATTACAGAGACCTCAAACAGTTCCAGCTAAAACTAAAACAAAACAGAGAGAAGATGAAGCTGCAGGGAACCTGGTCTGGGGAAAGGGAACCAGAGACCATGGAAACATGTGAAAAGAAAGGGGATTGACCTACATGATCATGGTTCACTGAGTGGAATTTTAGCTCCCTATCACCCATGAAAGCCAAATGCTAGTACAAGCTGGAGGGAATCAGACAAAGCCACAGAGAATGACTTCAACACATTCTCCATGTGGATGAAGGCTGCCTTGAGTGTAGGGTGAGCAGCTGTCTTTTTTCTCAAATGACAACATGAAAGGGAGAGGCCTGAGGTTTTAGCCTTTGCCACCAATGTTTAAGGCAGGGTTAAGTGGCAGCTGTTTCATGTCTAGGGTCAGGAAACATGTGGGGGGCAGTGGAGCTCCAGTGAGTATAGAGGGGCTGGAGTTCAGCCGGGGGGAGGGGGGAGAATGCCTTATAGTTATGGTTCTTCAGAAGTCTGTCTTCATTTAAATAACAAAGTTGTTCTTTCATAATAGGTAGCATTACTTAAATGTTGAAAAATTGTTCAGCAAATGTTCTATCTAGAATCACCGTGGTCAGATTATTTTGTAGGCATGCTTGATTTGAACTGATCAGTATTTGTAAAAAACAAAAAAATGATTTTCAATGCTTAAGTACAGACGCCCATATTCTTTAGGTAGCCTATCCAGAACACACTTGGTGGGTATAAGCAGATGGTTCTACAGATATTTGGGAGCATTCCCCAGGGGAAGGGTGAGATCCATACATGGGCTCTCTCATGTTATTGTTTAGAATAATAATGAGTCTGCTTGTGTTCTTGGCAGAAATGTATAACTTCAGATATTAAAATATACCCTGGGTTACACAGATGGCTCAGTCAGTAAAGTCAGTAAATAAGACCTAAGTTTGATCCGCAGTACCAATGTAAAAATGCCAGGGAGGTGCCAGTGTCAGCCCCAAGAAGGTAGAGATAGGTGGACCCTGGGATTCCCTGGCCAGCTAGTCTAGCCTAATCGGTGAGCTCCAAGTCAAGAGACCTTGTTTCAAAAGAAGTGGACAGTGTTCTTAGAGGAATAACCCAAGGTTAGCATCTGGATTCCACATACACATGCATAGAACACACACATGAACATACTTCCATGCATAATAAAAAATACCACATGAACAGAAGCAGTCCAATCACTAATTTAGCTGGCAATACCTGGGATGGTGGGGTTTTTGTGAGACTGAGGTAGCATTCAGTCATCCTGTATCTGACTGAGTATTGCATATTCTCCTGAGATAGCTTAAAACAGTTTCTGAGCTGATAGAGGGAAGACAGTGGTATAAAGCCAAATTTACACATTGAGTTTAGGACTCTTGATTTTAATCCAATCTTTCCCAATAATGCCATGCCACCTTGTGAAAATTGCTGATTCTCTCTGACTTTAGCAAGCCATCTGGAAAACGTGGCGTTCGGTGAGCCGATCTCCAAGGTCCTGTCTGGCTTTAAATTTCCATGATGCTGGGAATATGGTTTGCACATAGCACAAAGGCACGGAGTCAACCTTGAACACTGCCTCATGCCAATTAATCTCTTTCCTCCCTTTAGTGGAAAATCATGATTGTGTTCCTTTAGAATTCCTCCCTGGCTATCTTATAGAAACCAAAATCAGTTGTGTCCAAAGCATATACAGAAAACCAATACACTGAGTACGTCACCTGGTCTCACTCATCAAGAGGCCAGGGAGCATGAAGAGGAGCTGGCTTTGAGAACCTTTTTACCCTTAGCAGGTGCTTGGCAGAGCAGCCCTGCTGGGAAATGATTCCGATCAGAACAGAAAAGGATCGCATTTTGGCTGTTCTTCCACTGGGAAGCTGCGTGGTGCCTGTGAGAGGCAGGGCTGCTGGCTGGGCACAGCCTTCGTCAGAGCTACCTTACTGTCTCTGTTCTTGCCCACGACACTGGCGTTTCATTCCCCATTCATGGGAGCTCTGAACTTTATGCTGCTTGTCTCGTCCCCTGGCTCTGGTTCACTCCTACAGCATCAAACCTTCTTGGGGTTTGAGCTGGTTTTGAAAGGATTCCAGCAATTCATTCCAAAGTCTCACATATTGTCATGTTTTTCTTCTGTGGAAAAGAAGTTGGGTCAGACACAGAATAAACAAACCTGTGAGTGCTACCCTCGCTGACCTCAGAATACTGTTCTCCAGTGACCAAGCTCATTTTCTAAATGACTGTGGAAAAGAATGATAGGAATTAGACAGGATTTCTTCACTCTATTAGACATGATCAAATGTTCCTAACTTTGCCAAAATCTCTAATTCATCTATCAGAAAGCTAATAGATGTTTGGTAATGTGGAAAATAAAGCTGACTTAATTTATATACTTTCTTTCATTTCTTTTTTAGATTTTGAGATAGGATATTACGTAGCCCAGGATGTTCTAGAACTTGCTGCATAGTGAGTGATGATCTTGAACCTCTGATCCTCCTACCTCCACTCCCAAGTGCTGAGGTTACACAAGACTGAACTTTTTTGTCCTGAATGCTAGGCTACAGCTGAGAACTGTAACTCCAGGTGCTTAATTTTTATCAGGACAATATATTTCTAATGATAGTGTTCATGTCAGTTTATAAATAGAAAAAATAGATTCCGTGTCAGGCTATGCCTCTGGATTCTGGTTTCAGAAGTCAGAATTCTGGTGACTGTGGACCTATGTTTTGATTGCCAGAAAAAAAACAGAAGTTACTCTCTCTGATCACTTGGGAACTTCCAGCTGTGGGTGAGTTTTTCCCTTGGCTGGGCCTGGGCTGGCTCTAGCCGGAAGGGCCCCCAGCCCTTAGTGTCCATATGGGTTCTTTATCCACTCCAGTTCCCCACCTGGCAGGAGCACCTTGGACTTTCTTTTTTCTTTTCATATGCCTTTTCCCAGGATCTGTATCTGGTCACATGGACTCTTGAGCTACACGTGGTCCACATGGGCTTTTGGGCTCCATTTGGTGTACTTCTCCCTACTTTATCTCCCCTTACCTTCCAGCCTTCTTCTTTCTGCACTCCTTTGTAAAATGTGAATAAAATGTGGTATTTTTAATATCATACTCTTGAATCTGGAATTGCCAATTCTTTCGTTAGTTTGCATATATGAAATAAGGGCTTGGGGGCTCCAGGTTGCGCTCCAGAATCCCAATTTCCCCATTACATGCTGGAGGACCCACCAAGAGATCTTGAGAATTTAAAAAATTTTTAAATTTATTTATTAGAGTCAGGGAGAGAGAGAGAGAGAGAAAGAGAGAGAGAGATGGAGAGAGGGAGAGAAAGAGAAAGAGAGAGAGGAGAGAGAGGAGAGAGGAGAGAGAGGAGAGAGAGAATGGGCATACCAGGGTCTGTAGTCACTGCAGACGAACTCCAGACGCCTGTGCCACGATGTACCATCTGGCTAATATGGGGCCTGGAGAATCGAACCTGGTTTACATGTTGCTCTCTCTCTCTCTCTCTCTCTCTCTCTCTCTCTCTGTTTCTCCTAACTCTGCCATGGTTTCCTGGCCTGGATGGCTCCAACCTGCTGGGATTGGAGCCCTGTGGAAATGCACTATTGTCTGAGGCCAAACTGGTATAAAGCCAGGAGAGGGTCTTTTGTAAAGGTGACAACTAAAGTCACCACTTTCAAGTGAGATTTCTCACTAAACAAAAAGGTCAAATAGGTAAACTGAGTCAAGGTATTTGATCAGGATACAAACTCCTTATATAAGGCAAACATCAGACCTAGAATGTATATCAGGGTATAAACAGATAAGATAAAAAGGCAGCAAGTAAATGATGGCTTAGCAGTTTATGTACTTGCCTGGGAAGCCGAAGGACTCAGGTTTGATTCCCCAGTACCCAAATAAGCCAGATGCACAGGGTGGCGCATGTCGGAAGTTTGTTTGCAGTGGCTAGAAACCCTGGCATATTCTGTTTCATCTGTGTCTCTGATATTTGTAAGACATTACAAAAGTTGGTAACCAAACCAGATAAGAACTTTAAAACAGCGACGCCAGGTGACATCTTCTGTTTTGTTAGAATTGGGAAGCCAGAAAAAAGGGACCCAAAAGGGAGATGAAAAAAGGATAGGACATCATAACACTAATGAAAGTTGCTCAGGGGAGGACATTTAATTGGATAAAACCTAATGTTTACCTGATGCTAAGGTTTTAATCAATAGAAAAACTGAGTCCTATGGTTAAGGCTCACTCATTAACAGCTCACCGATACTAATTTGTTATGGTTTAAGGGTTATAAAAACTGGCTTTATGACTCTCAGCAAAGTAAATTAGGTTCTTTTATTCATCAAGGTTTTAACTATTGGAGAAACTGAGTCTTAAGATAAAGGTTCACTTGTGTTTAATTTCCAAGGATGAGCTACTCATACCTAAAGACATTGTGACTTTAAAGATAGCTTCTGTTTTACTTACGCTAATTTTATTGAATGGTCATCAATTGGTTTAATCACTTAGATCTAAGTGATTTAATTTCAGTCACTATAACCTTTATGCTCTTGTTAGGTAAAATATGTTGGGATAGCTTGCCTAAGCTTTATCAAATTTAAGTCATGGGTAAAACATAAAATTGTTTTATGCTAATAAAAATTTCTATGGTACATAAAATCAATTGCTATCAAGATTAAACTAAACACATTATTTGTCAAATGGTGTTTTCTCTTTCAAAACAGATTTGTCAAGGGTTGTATTAGAGCTCAGCTGTTTTGGCTCAACAATGACCAGATTCTGCTCTTTTATATGTAAGATAACTGTCTCATTTTTGGCAGCTCAAGTCCAGTGTTTATAAAGAAATTAACTCTTAAGACATATTCCCTACTTTAGGGTACAGCCTCATGTTAAAACAATGGTCCTCATTTGGGAGGAATAATTTCAAGCACTGTGGTAAAGTTTCCAATGTTCCCTGGGTAATTGGTATACACACATGTATCTGGACTAATCAAAGATATTTTCAAACACAGGTACTGAGGTTTTATGCTGTCTTACTTGTACTTTTCTGGCAATTTCTAGGTTATATTAATTGGTTTAGATTTGTATTGTTTTCAAGACTGGTAACAGATTCTGCCTGTATTTATAACTATTAGATATTTATTTGAAGGGTAAGATGTGCCTATTTTCTATGCCTTAGATATGGCCTATGCTGCCACAGGTTGGACAAAATGACAAAAAGATTGGACAAAATGACTTTAAGCACTTGTGCCATTCTTTAACTAAATCTATTTCAGTAATCAAATGTGCTCTATATGTACATACATCCAAGTTGGTGTGACCTCTTTTCTAAGTGTATTAATAACCTATGTAGATGGAAAAGCCAATTGGAATCATTAGAGCTAAAATGGCCAATATTTTGGCCTGTGCTGCCAGGTCATGAGGTCACTGGAGATGATGGGACACTTCTAAACTGACCCCCTGGTAAGTCACCTGTCTTCCTGATCAGGGAGGATATAGAGATCCAAACAAAAATTGGTGTACAGTTTGAAACAGGAGAGTCACAACTGAGGAGCAATCAGAACTCCTGGCTTCCCAAAGAAGGGAAAACTACTTGGCCAGTATGGCCCTGAGTCATCCTAACAGACAGTGACCTCCAAAATTAGTCCTTGATAACATTTTGGCTTTCTGCTTGGTCTTAAACACTCAAAGAGAAATGTATAAACAAATATAAAATGATACCTCAAATATATATATATATATATATATATATATATATATATATATATATATATATATGGTCTATTAAGTAATATAATAAGAGCTTTCCAAGAGGGGAAACAAACAAGGCCTTAAGGCATGTCTCCAGCTCTCATAGGTCCAATTCTATAATAAGGAAAAACAACCATAGATGTCAAAAGGGTTATTTTCAAATATGAAATATATATATATATGACTTTGACCAAAGGTCACTTAATTCAAAAGATTTCCTTGTACTGGGAACAATGGTGAATCTCTTATAACTTGTGCCAAGACATCTGTAAATAAATCTGGAGACCAAAAACATATTTGTACAGACTTTAACGGCACCCAGTGGCTCTGTGGAACCAAACTTTGGCCATGGCTAACCCCAGAACAAATTTAAAAAGGTAAACTTTGGAAGGCTATTATCAAAGTTAAATATTGTGTATATGTTTCTGATAATTCTGCTAATATCTCTGTTTTACAAGCCATACAAAAACAGATCCAGACTATGTCAGATATTACTTTGCCATTCAATGAACATTTCTGAAAGAAAATCTCAGCCACCTCATGCTATGGGCTTGAGACAATCCAACTCCATCTACCTGGGTTCCCTCGAATGCTCCCTAAGGCCTAGAAGTCCACAAGAAGGACAACCCTGAAGGCAATGAGTTTGCTGTGTGCTCACTTCTCATTATTTTCTCCCCAACATTCTCTTCCAAGACTATTTTCCTGCACTTCATCAATACACTTCTGGGGTCCTTTAGAGTAGTTGCCCTCTCTGGGAGAGACTCTCTAACTGCCACAACTTCTTGCCCGATTCAGCAGAAAATAGTTAACGATCTGACACCATCACCCCTTGTCCTCTAACAGCAGTCAAAGTGTCTTCTCATGAGAGGGGGAAGTGAAGGGGAGTAGAGTTAGGGTGACTGGGCCCCTCAAGGTGAAAATCCCAGGCTGACTTTTTCTCTTTTGCCTAGGTCCCTAGAGACACAAACAATCAGAATCCTTCCTGGGAGGGAGGTCTTTCATAGGATTTAAACGCTGTGTTTGGTCAAGTTCAGACTCCACAACTCAAGGTGCCAGAGGTAATCTCTTCCTGAGACAGCCCCTAGCCAGCTGGCCCTCTGGTTCACCTGGGCCAAAAGACAGGCCATCACTCTAAGGTTATAAATAACCTTTGCAAGGGGAGGACAGTCTCTCTTGCTCTCTCTGATCACTTGGGAACTTCCAGCTGTGGATGAGTTTTCCCTAGGCTGGGCCTGGGCTGACTCAGATCCCAGCTCTGGCCTGACCCTAGCCCAGGCCCAGCCTGGAAGCTCCCCCTAGGCCTTACTCTCCACATGGGTTCTTTATCCCCTCCAGCTCTCTACAAGGCAGGAGCTCCTTGAACTTTCTTTTCACGTTTTTTGTCCCCCCCCCCCCCCAGATCTGTATCCTGGTCACATGAACTCCTGAGCTACACGTGGCCCACATGGGCTTTTGGGCTCTGTGTGGTGTACTTCTTCCCATTTTATCTCCCCTTACTTCCCAGCCTATCCCTTTCTGCACTGCTTTATAAAATCTGAATAAAATGTGGTATTTTAAAAATCAAAAAAAGTGCAGAATAAAAAATAGTATGACTAATCAGGGTATCCTTCAAGCTACAAGCTATCAGGTGGGCAAGAAGTACACACCTGTGCCATAGTGGCACATGACTAGGAGGGAAATGTTCTTGGATTGGACTTGAGACCCTCTCAGTTGCAGGGGATTCATACCTGGTACTGGAAACCAAGTCAGAATCCCATGGATAGTTAATTCATACACTCCAGAGAAAAGCCCTCACTGCTTTTGGCTAAGAAGAGTGGGTATTCACTTCAAAAAGTCTCTTAAATAACTATGTTTAGCTTCTCTAACACAAGTTGCTCTCATTCTTGGTTGGAGAAGCTGTTTTATTTTACAGATGGCAGAAAATATTGGGGAAATCTGAGATCCGTAAATATGATAAGCCGATTGATTGCTTATGTCAAGACAGGTCACCTCTACACATCTGCCAAGGCCCTGGAGACATTGCAGAGGAAGGACACGTGAGTACTGCTCTCACAGCTACCCTGACAACCAGCTACCAGAGCATAGTGACAGACATTGTGGTCACTGAAAACTCATGAAAACAGAATTCCAGGGGTTATAGAGAACTCAACACTAAATCAGACTTCTATCATGCCTGCCAAGGCTCAGGGAACATTGTGGAAGAAGGGGCAGAGAGATTGTTAGAGACACAGGGTGGGCAGGAAGATCCTGAGGTATGCCCCCCTCAAAGAGACTGACTGACGCATTTGTGACCCCATAGTGAATAGCAATAACCCCACTGAGTAGGGGCCTCGGTGGAATGGGGGTGAGGGAGTTACGAGTATAACTTTAAAAAAATAAAGCAAACACAAAAACAAAAACAAATAAACAAACAAAAAAGAAATCCAGATGATGCTGAGGTCTTTAGTCAGAGTGATGCAGTGAGGGGAGTGGTTATGCCTTTCTTCCTATTAGGTCACACACTGACATCCTGAACCATTTGGCCTTGGCCAATGTTAACTCTGGTATCATGTGGCTTGGGGATTCACAAAAGATACTATGTGATAGCTTTATAGCAGCTGACGTCAGAGGTGGGGAAGAAAAACTAATGATAATGCTGATGAAACAAGAGCTACCAACTTTAAAAAAATGTGTAGCAGTATACCCACCACTCAGTATACCACCACTGAGTCACTGGTGCTCTCTCCCCTTGTATAGAGTAGTTGCTGAAACTAGAGGATGAGTTTGCTTGGTTGTCTGTGGATCTTGATGCCAATTGGATTAGTTCCTTGCTATGTGTCTTTGATCTATAAAGGCCCAGAGAAATAAGCAGGGCCTTTATAGTCTTACAGTGATCCAAACATAGGCGGGGTTTGGTGTTGGAAACCCAGGAAGCTTCGAGCTCAGAAAGATGTGCCCTGCCTTGGTAAGGTGAGTGGAGTATGTTCTTCACCCATGATAAAGAATGTGATAATTAGGCTGGAGAGATGGCTTAGCTGTTAAGAAGCTTGCCTGCAAAACCAAAGGACCTCGATCTGATTCCCCAGGACCCATGTAAGCCAGAGACACAAGGTGGCACATGCATCTGGAATTCATTTGCAGTGGCTGAAAGCCCTGGTGTGCCCATTCTCTCTCTCTCCATCTCCATCTCTCTCTCTCTCTCTCTCTCTCTCTCTCTCTGCCTCTTTCTCTCTTTCAAATAAGAAATAAAATATTTTAAAAATACTTTTAAAAAAGAATGTGATAATCACTAAGAAAGACACCATGAACAAACCAACTAAGCCAACAGTCAGAAGATTGGGTTACTAGTCAAAGGAGTTACTACAGTACGAGTTACTGTAGGACAGTGCAGCAGAAATTTCTTTAAAGGTTTCTTCTGTCTTCTACTTGAAAGAGATCTTAAGTCAAAGGAAAAACTGCACAGTGGAGCCATGAGGACAAATCCAGGGAGAGAGAGTGAAGTCCACACAGAGACAGCAGTTTGGAGGAGCTACGTGGACTTGCATTTTGAGGGAGGGAGGGCATTTAACATCAGTGTGAACAGCAGAAGATGATGAAATCCTATGCCAGATACATACTTGGGGAATTAAAACTTAGGATCAACTAAGGACTGGTTCAATTACCTTCTTAACTGAAAAAATGGAGGAAAGGTGGGAGAATGGACAGACACGCCAGCCTGGAGGAAAGCCAACACACCTGACAAGATTAGGGTTTTCTTTTTGCTTACCTGTAGCCTTCCTTTCTGATACTAAAATCTCAATTCTTTCCTTCCTTTCTCCTTTGCTAAATCTTGTTTACAGGTTGGAATCTTCTGTGCAGATTTATCCTTATAAGGTAGGCCTGGGTTTTAGATCGGAAGTAGTGATAGTTATGGGTATCTCCTTGCCCTTTGATTGCCCTGTGAGGACTGTCGCATCTCAGCAAACAGATTAATTTGACACTCACTGCCAGTTCCCAGAGGCTCATCTGCCTGCATTGACTTGCTTGGAGAGACTTACCTTGTGACCAACAAACCTATTCCCATACCTGAACTGTGTCATCTGTTACTCCCCAAATGGGTGTGTTTCCCTTGCATTGACACAGGCAATGAGGTTCTTGTCCTTGTAAATCAACAGTTCTGCTCAGTAGAGGTGTGGCCAGATTAAACAACCAAAGCCTGGGATTATGTTGTTTGCCCAGCACATGCCTCCCTGCGGTGAGTTTACTACTCACCATGATGCCCGTCCAGGCTGACCCGCCTTTTGTGGAATACAGACAGGGTGGTGCTGACCATTCTCTGGCATCTATTGCAACTGAGATTTCACTTCCTTTCCTGCCAGTTAGTATGAGGTGGAATCTCTTTAAGATCTCTGGATAAGCCTGTGGAGATATGTTAGCTATTAACCTACATTTCTATTGATGCACAAATTTTACCTCTAATTAGACCTGATTGCATGAGAAGTGGAGACTATATCAACATGAACTCTTAATGCTCTTTGGGCTAATGGCAAGGTAGACCCTATTTTCAACTTCGTTGCTAGTTTTAACATTCAGGGTATGAATGTGAATGGCTTTTCTGTCTGACTCCTCTGGTGTAGGTTATTGTTATGCTAATGTAGGTGTATGTCTTCCCGGACCTTATAAGTATATGAATCTTGTGTTCTTTTGAACAAATTGGATGGTTAATCCTTTAATCAATTGTTGAGAGATTGCTGCTAGCACCAGCAGTCTGGACCCCTGAGCTCAGCAGTTTGAAGGTCATCATTGTTACATGGTTGCTGTTTCTCCTTGCCTTTTCCTTTTTTTCCCCTTTTATCAAATAGGAAAGTTAACCTAATCCTCCAGCTATAGCGAGCATTTTCCTGAAGTAGAAAGCTGAAACTATGGGAGGAAAAGATGTCCTCACGGTGCCAGTGATAAATACTTACGAGAGTTGTCATGGTCCTGCCCTTCTGTCCTCTTCCGTTGCATCTCCTATGGCTCTTCAGAGGCTCGCTGTGCTTGCCTCTGAGCCTTTCTGTTTTCTTAACAAAGTATTTCTGGGGATTCTCTGGGCAAATTTTTGGTGATCTGACATTAAAAATACTAATTGAGACTCCATTAACTTCTCAGGAGTAGCTCTAGAGAAATCTAAGCACGTTATCATTCATCCACAGCCATTTCTGACTATTAAAGAGTTTTAAGTTCATGTGAATGGTTAATACTGATGGTAAAAGTATGTAGGTCTGAAGAGTTAATGACTCTCCCTGAAAACCAGAGGGAACTAAAGGGTTAATGACTTCAAGACTAGAAGGTCTTGAAACATCAGAGGCATTCAGTCCTAGGCTAGCCTGACTCCCTTGATTGATAAAAAAAAAAAAAAAAAAAATCCCTTAACTCAGAAAGCCTTGAAGGAACAGAAACCATCTGGGGCATCCTTCCTAGACAACTTTTCTGAAAAAGCTTATTCTAACTAAGGACACAAATGACTACAGTTCCTTATCTACTTCCCTTGGATTTGCACCAGGTCCAGTCTGTTTTTCTTAGGATCCTCCTTGTGAGCTTGAACCCCAGCCTAGCTCAGTGCTTCCACCTCCACCCTGTAGGAAGGCTGTTGCGCCTCACTGTGCTTCAATAAACAGGTTCTGTCTGTTGAGATCAAGTCTGGTATTTTCCTTTGCTTTTCTCTTTCACTTTCCGTACAGGGTCTTGTTTGTGTGGGAAGCTGTGGCATGGACCCCTTATTTGGGTTGATACTACAACAAGTCATGCCCTTGGACATGTGTCTACACTAGTCAAGGAATGTATTCACTCGTCTACAACTATAGATCACCAAAGGCACATTGTTTCCTAGTGCCTGTTCCTCCAGGGCTTCATTCCATAGGGCCTGGGAGGGGCTCTGTGAAGGCTTCGTGTCCAGTATGAGATCCGTGTGGAACTAGAACCAATGGATGTGCTTTCTAAAATCTACTTGAGCAAATGAAACCAAGGTGTAGAAATCAGGGCAGTGATAGAAACTAAGATCCTGATGTGGAGATATTTTTGTTTGTTTGTTCTGTTTTTTTGAGGTAGGTTCTCACTCTAGATCAGGCTGACCTAGGATGTACTATGTAATCTCATGGCAAGCACCTTAACCACTAAGCCATTTCTCCACCCCAGGCACAGGTATTTTATATAATTGTGTGCTAGCCTTAACCAACTTACAACCAAGGTCTATGCTTTAGAAAACAAAAATGGAAACTCCACACTTTGAATAATTAAGTCACTTTCTTTCAAAATATGTATTTGTAGAGATTTTGATAATCACAGCTACTAACTAGTGAGTATTCATTACATTTATTGTTGCAAACTGGGTGTTACTATCTGCAGTTTTATAGAGAATGTTGTGTGCTTTTTCCTGAAAAGACGTGAGCAAGCATCTATTTCCACCAAATAGAAACCATTGCACTCAAGGCCAGCTGAGTGAACCAGTGAGTTTACTGTGATTCCTTGCAGGAGCATGGGACTCAAAAGTGGCTGTATGATCAAAACACCCACTCCAGCATGGAAAATGAAAACCCCATGAAAGCTGACTCATTGGAACTCCCTGTATGACTTGTGTGTTGGCTGGTGTCTCCTCTCCCCAGCAGTTGTTAATACTTCTGTAACCTTGGTGCAAGGCCTTCTGAATCTTGATTTCAGTAGTTTCCTGAGACATGTGAATGTTGTTTACTTCCTGAATTTTGCAAGTTTCACTTATTTCCTGACTCTTAAGAGCCTCCTTCCAGCAGGGTGGGCTTCAGTTCAGCAGAAATAGTTCTACCACATCTAGGCTCCTACAAATTAAGTAAGGTAGTGCCACAACAACTAAGAAATGAGAGTAGGAATTCAAGTGTAGTTTGTCAACCATGGCAATAGATTTTTTTTTAATGCTAGGAATTAAATCCATGGCCTTACATGTGCACTCTATCATTGAGCTTTATCTCCAGCCCCAAGACAACTATTTCCAAGGCAGTTGAATGATATAAACCAGTAAGGATTTAGGAATAATTAGAAAGGGAATCTCTCTTGTGCTTCTTCTTTGAAGTTATTGGCAGCCTAAAATTTCTATAAGAAACTAATTAAACCCGTCTGAGAATAAAACTAAAACACAGGAAAACACAATGGAGATAGTGCATCTCTGAGGACATGATTCAGTCCTGCATACAGCTATGCCTGAAGCCAGTTGCCCCTGGAGTGTTTACTTGTATGAGAAATATATTCTTCTTTTGGTTTATAACTTTTTGAAAAGATAAAAGACAGTTAAGGTTTAGACTATTGCTCTATTTTGCCAAACTTTCTGAGAATGCCAGGTTAACCAAGGGATTCCTTTCCTTATTCTCTCATACATGACTGAACCATCACAATGGATGGTGATTATTTTTCCTTTCCCTCCTTCCCTCCCTCCCTCCTTCTCTATCTTCTTTCTTCTAAACATTTCTGTCCCTCAGTATATAGCAAAATTCTGAAGGGTAAGGATAAGTCCTGTGTGTGTATGTGTGTGTGTATGTGTCTGTGTATGTGTAGGTATGCATGTTTAATTGCATGTAGGCTCAAGTTGCATCCAGAAATGCAAAGCAGCCTTCATGATTTAAAGAAGAAATTCTTTCTAAATCATTTGCCATGTTGAAGATCAAATCCAGGGCTGTGCACATGCAAAGCAAGTGCTTCCATACTGACCTGCATCCCCACCTCTTAAACAAGAAATCCTGGAGGCAGCTCCATGCATCAAGGTACAGGTTCTCCTGCTCTTCTCCAATGTAGTAGTACCTTGCCTTTCAAGCTTCAGTATGCTAACAAATCATCTGAGAGTCTTGTCAAAATGTAGGTTCTATTTCAGAGGTCTGGGGTAAGATCAGACATTCTCATTTCTTATCAGTCCCTTGATACTTTGAGTAGCAAAAAAAACTTGGGCATGTGTCATGAGATCTGGCCAGGAAGATGTCATGTCAGAGCACGTAGAAATATTTTGCTAAATCCCTGACTTGTTGGATGATGAAGATGTATTTTTCAAGAGTTAATCTCGAATTATATCTTTATTCCAACAGATACTTAATAAAATGGATTTTAGGGCACATAAGCCTCTCTCTTCTTGGTCAATCAATCAACAAGTACTTATTGAACTCTGATTCGGAGCCTTGCTCTTGGCCATTTGTCATGACATATGAAAGGAATGAGGGACCAGTTCAGTGGAACCAGCTTGATACCTGGAGAGGGATGTAAGCTAATCATTTAGGAGTCCTACCAAGATCTGTCATACCTCTAAATATTTTATGTGACTTGGTTCGCACTATTTTATGCAAAATAAATTTGTTAAATCAGAAAACAAGAATTTCGCTTTGGTGGCTGAGTGAATTAGCTTGGGGACCACTCTAGGGGAAGGCAGAACCACATTTTCCTTTCTACCTTTTCTTTTTCTTTCCTTTCTACCCTTCTCCAGTGTCTCTGTTTCTTTTTTCCTTCTCTCTTCCTCCCTTTCTTTTTTTTTTTCATATGTATGTGTGTGTGGAGTTTGTGTACATGTATGCATGTATGTTTTTGTGTGGGTGCATGTGTATGTGCAATGCATGTATGTGTGTGTGTATGTGTGTGTGTGTGGAGTGTGTGCATGTATGCGTGTGTCTATGTGTGAGTACCTTTGTATGTGCAAGCCGTATGTGTGTGTGCATGTGCTTGTGTGTGTGGTGTGTGTGTGTGTGTGTGTGCATGTATATATGTATGGGAGTGCATATGTATGTGAAATCCATGTACATGTATGTATGTGCATATGTGTATGTGTGTGTATGTAGGCTAGAGGTCAATGGCTAAAGGCTAGGGTTCTTCCCTAATTGTTTTCTACCTTATTTATTGAGGTAGGGTCTCTTGTTGAACCCAGAGTTCTTTGACTGAGCTAATAGCTAGCCAGCTCCGCCTCAGCATTGGATTTATAGGTTCATGCTATCATACATGCACTTAAGTGAGTACTGGGGATCTGAAGTCAGGTCCTCATGCTTGCACAGAAAATGCTTTTGCAGTCGAGCTATTTTCCCAACCACAAGATTTTCATAAGAGGATGCTGATCATGTTGCTCAGAAAAAAATGATATTAAAAGAACATAAAATATACTTACTTTGAAATTTTATATCTAGACCATAAGATTGGGACTTGAATGTTTAGTTTAATCCCATCATTTCATAAAGAAGGAAACCATAACTAAATTGCAGTTTGACTTCTCACAGTACACTATATTCACAGTTCTTTCTATTGAATGAGAGTCAGTAAAATAGGGTAGCTGGGACCCCATCTTCTCTTCTGCAGTCAGACTGTGTTGCTGGTGGGCTCTGAGTGGATTTAAAAAAATTCTTTGTATTTCCTCATTTATGAAATGGGAAGGACAATGGTAGTAATTGCTTCAAAGTTCCGTTGTAATAGCAAACTAAATGGTACTGCAGGTAAATCAACGTTCCACAGCACTTCTATGTAGCACTTATACTGCTATAATGAACTAATATAGACTGGATATCTTATAAACAAAAGAAATTTGTTTCTCATGGTTCTCATGGAAAGGCTGCGTGCAAGGTGCTAGCAGAGTCAGCGCCTGGTGAGATCCTGTTTCCTGGTTCGTGTATGATGCCTTTCTCCTCGTGTCCTCACATGATGGAGGGGCAAGGTAATTCTCTGGGGCACCAATCCCACTCATGAGGGTTCACTGCTTATGACTTACTCCCTGAAGATCTGACCTCCAAACATTATCAACTTGGGGGTTAAAATTTTAACATATGAAGTTAGGTTGGGGGAGGCACCTAATATTCAGACCATGGTAGTGGCTAACTATTATTAGTATGTTATTTTCATGATATAATTTGAAGTCTATTGATAAGGAACCCTCTGCTATATTCTATCTTTACATCCTAGACCTTTACTTACCTGCCATTGTCTCATGCTCTATCATATCATACAATGATAATGACCTTTCTCACAATAATCTTCCCCAACCCCTAAAGCAAAGCAGATTCCCGATGACAGTGTGGCTTAAACTGGCAATGTCCCTGAAAGAACATCAGAACAGTTTGCCACACTGCAGTATATATGCCAGCTAGTGTCTTCCCCAGGTGCAGGTTTGCAAGTGAGAAAGATCACAAGACATGTGGATTCCTGGAATGTCAAGGTGGTGGGAGGAGGGGGAAGGGAACCAAAGGTGCAAAGGCAGTCTATTCCAGGCCGACCTTACCATCACTGTTAGTGTTCTATACATGTCTAATTCTTTCTCTTCCAGTTCTTTTTCTCTCTTGATGAGAGGATCCTGTGTGTCCATTTTTTCCCCTTTAGCCTGTAACATTCAGTCCTCTTTGATTCCTATTTCAGATCTGCTATAAAAATGTCTGACGTTGCTTAAGCAGTGACTACATTTAAGATACCATGTTAAATCTTTTACATGGGACAGTTTTTGTTAACCCTGGAAGGTGAATGTCATTGTTATTCACCTTTATAGTAAAGAGAGCCGAGATTTACAGAACTTTAGAAACGTCCAGCATTTCATAACTAGTAACGATTCTAATTCAGGTATCTGAAGATTTACTCTTAAATATGTTACAAATTATTTCAACTGGAAAAAAGAGATTAAAAATAATATGCTCCATTTTTCATAGAGAGCAATGGTGTTATTGATTTATTCATTTATTTTTAAGTTTATTTTATGTGTTTAGGGGAGCGAATGTGATTGCCAGAACCTCTAGCCACTACAAACAAACTCCAGACACATGCACCACCTTGTGCATCTGGCTTACATGGGTCCTGGGGAGTGGAGCCTGGGTCCTTAGGCTTTGCAGGCAAGCACCTTAGCTGCTAAGCCATCCCTCCCGCCCTGTTTTGATTGTTTTTTATCTGTTTCTAAGCAGATGCTGCCTTTGGTGCATTTCTCCCAGCAGAAGTTGGCTGCGCCCATTCCTACTGAGCAGCTTTGTCCCTGGATGGCCCAGCTGCTTCCCTCTGTCAGCAGAGTCTCGTAGTCATTTCCTAATGTGTTTTTCTCAGTCCTTAGGGTATGCCTGGCTCTCAGTCCGTGGCTGAGCTCAGATAAGCGTGTAGAGTACAGTGGTTCAATCAAGTGGCCTGTGACACAAAGCCGGACTTCACAAGTGGGTTCTTGATGGGATAAATCTCAGCCCAGAAGCTTAAGAGAAGGTGTTATCTTCTGGGGCCTTCTGGAGACACACAGAGGCTCATGAAACAGGAAGCCACTAAGTCATGTGACCATTGGTGTTCAACACTCAATATTTATTTAAATTTTTGCTTCCACAACTGCCATTTTCCAAGTAATCAAGGCATTTATGAGATAAGATTTTGTTTTAAACATATTATACGAAAGTACAGTGTGAGGATAGCATATATAAACTCTCTGATAGTGAGTAACAGGTAGGCCCTGCAAATTAACTCTTGTAGAAATTCTTTTCCTTGGGATGGAGATGGGATTTCAGATAACAAATGGTATTTCATGGCATTTAGCAAAATTTCCCAAATTCATCCAGTGAATAAACGACTCTGAAATCAGATAGAACTTTGTATCAAACCCTAACCCTGCTAGTAATATGGTTTCGATATCCTAGTATTATGCTCTTGAATCTCCAGAAGTGAGAGCTACGTGATCCTCTTTTCTTTACAACGTTTGCCTGCCTCAGATATTTCACTGCAATATTGAAAAGCAGACTAACAAAATGGTAGTTACTTTGCAACTTCACCAAGTTGTCTTTGCTCCTAGCACTAGAGAGGGATCCTTCTGGCATCACTACTGTTTAGGGGAGTATAATTACAATTTAAAAACACACATAAAATTAACAAGAGAACAAAACAAAGGCCCTAGTGTGCATTTCCTGCTCTTTCGCCACACTGGTAGGGGACATATGATGTGGGGTAGCCATTTTCCATCAAATCATTCAGGGATCCAGGTTAAGGGAAGCTTGCAAATGATCTGGGCAGGAATTATCTCTTCCAGTATGCTGTATGGGAAAGCAGTGTGTGGATGAGCTGCATGGAAAGTAGTGTCAATCATTTCCGTCCATATTTCCTAGCTAGAATTTAGTAAAATGGCTACCAGACCATAGGGCCTCTGGGAAATGTAGTACCTGGCTGGGTTGTAGCCTTCCCCTTTCTCTTTCTGAGAGAGAACTTCTCTGGAACTTACTATGTAAGCTTAAAGGTCCTGAAACTCATGGCAATTCTCCTGCTTCAGGCTCAGGGATCATATGCTTGTACCATTGTGCCTGGCTTTGTGGGCTATCACTTTTCTTTTAAAATATATTTTATTTATTTATTTGAGAGACAATGGGCACACCAGGGTCTTGAGCCACTGCAAATGAACTCCAGATGGATGTGTCCCCTTGTGCATCTCTCTTACGTGGGTGTTGGCAAGTCGAACCTGGATCCTTTGGCTTTGCAGGCGAACACCTTAAACTCTAAGCCATCTCTCCAGCCCAGCTATCACATTCTTATAACGATTGCACAATAAGTGAAGAGGAAACAAATATATGATGAACAGTGACTGTCTTTGCCATATCTTAAAAACAGACAATACCTCTCCAGAAGTGTCTAGTGTAAGTTGGTTTGCCCTTGTCAGAGGAAGAAGATTGCTAATGGGAAAGTTTTGTTGAGGCAAAAGATCCAGGGATTCTAGAGCTGAGCAGTGTAGCTTGTAGGAAAGACAATTGAGGCAGGCCTGTCTCCTATGGTTCTATAGTCCTGAAGGTGAGATATGGGGTCATAGGAAAGAGGATAGAAGAAATGGAAACCAGACAAAAAGTCACTTAAGTCACACTTTGCCAAGGATAAGAAATGGCTGCCCTCCAGAGGAGCAAAATGACACTTCCGGGAGGGCTCTGCAATAGAGCGCTGCCAAGCCATTCGGGCCTGTACGCAGGTGTTGAGCTGCAGAGAGAGCAGAGGACATGCTTCTGCCTTACTGCTCTCGCTCCTCCAAGAAGGAGAAGGGAGGCTCATTATGTCTCTAGGTGGATTTTATGGCTCTGGATTTGAGCCTAAAAGTTGCATGTGGTTTTCAAATACTTATTTTATCACACTCCACGATTACTTCCATTATGTGTGGCTAACATTGAGTCTTTTCAGATTTAGTAGGGATATAAAAGGTTTAAGTAAGCCCAATATCAGATGTGTCTGGGATTCCATTTCTTGCATGCACACTGTAAATAAACGCTGATGAAAAATATTTCAGTTCCAAATTCTGCCACCCCAAATCCTACAAATATGCACATTAAAGCCCCATAATCCCATAAAAGCCTTTTTACTTGTAAATAACACTATCTTGTTTTCCATCTCAAATTTCTTCTCCTGTAATTACACAATATTTGGTTTCCCCTTTTTAGGCAATTCAAATTAAAACTTATTTCATTTCATAATTACAAACATTCATTTTGAGTAAAGACTAATCTGACGGGAATTTGGTTCCAGTGATATTGTAACCCAGTCTTGTAATAGCAAAGCAATCCATCTCCTGGCTAATGTCTTGGAATCTTTTACTACTCTACCCCAGCTAAACATTTGCATTTGGAAAGTTTTATCCTTTCCCTTGAAATAATAATGCTTTATTAAGAGTACTGTGTGATTCGTTTTTTTTTTAAAAATAATGATTTAAATCAAAGACTTCAAGATATAAAGAATTTAAAGGGTGAGCCATTCCACCCTCTTAGTTTTGGGTTATTTTATAACTCCCAGGAGTTCTAGAATGGAATGCTACTTGGAAAATGTTCATTATTAAGTTAGTTTCCAACTATTTCCTGAAAAAGGAGAAAGAAAATATTCTTTGTCTGGATATCTTAATAGGTGATAATTTTGAAATATTAGATAAAGTGTATGTTATTGCTACTCTGAGTATGGGCAGAATAAAAATGAGTATGGCTGATCATTTAAGGATGGAGAGTTAATATCTAGGGATATGGTGTTTATTAACTAAAAATACATTGAGCACATGCCAAATGGAGTGCTGGCAAGGCAATCACTGTTTATCCATTGCAGCATAAAGACCACTCCAAAGCATAATGGTTTAAAAGCAGCGATTTGCCCCGATGGCTCGGAGCTCTGAGACTGAGGAGCTTGGCTGGGCAGTTCTTGTTTGCTGGAGACCTTCTTGAGATTAGTCACTGGGCAGCTGAGACAGGAGACCTCTGAAGGCTTCACTGCCTTGAGGCTGGCTACCTGAGGGATGATGGCCATGCCAAGCTAGGCTAGGCTCCTGTACAGTGAACTGGTCCCATGCTGTGGTCAGGCCCTGACAGCTGTTCTCCCTGCCCTCCTGACAGCTTGTCTCCTCCCAGAGGGAGGGCTCCAAGAGACCAACTGCAGGCCTGCGGAGCTTCCACTAACCTGGCTTTCAGTGACCTCAGTTTCACTTCTGCCTTTTCTATTGCCTGTGAATGAGTCATGAGGACAGCTCAGGTTCACTGGGAGATAATTACCCATGGAAGTATGGGTCACTGGAAGACCATATAAGGATCATTTCCATCCTCAGATCATTTTAATGGGTGATATCCCATGTGCGTTTATATTATAAAAGAAGGGAGAAAGAAAAAAAAAGCACTCATTGTTAGAAATACTTCACATTGTTTAACTGGTGTGTGTGTGTGTGTGTGTGCATGTGTGTGTGTGCTCATGTTTGGATGGTGTTATGAATTAATTCTCATAACACCTGTAGTTTGATTTAGGCTCAGGTAAGAAGGAGAGAAATATTAAAAGTTCATCTTTGCCAGGGTTTTGTGATACACACTTTAGACATTTACTGCCATAGTTGGGAAGCTATTAGTAGCTGTGGTGACGTCTTTAGTAATTGTGCCACTAGGATAAGCTAGTTTACTGAGCCTTCGTTTTATCACGCATAACAGGATTAAGGGCTTTTGTTGCTGGAGAGGCACATTAAATTCTCTGTACTTTTTTCAGTGCCAAATGTGTTATTAATTTATTAATCATTGAATACTCTTAGAAGTATGAAAGCTTAACATTCTTCTAATTGTTTATATATCATTTATATCTCAAATAAATACAATAGCTATGAATTTAACAAGTTTTATTTTCCCAAACATGTAAATAATGATTGCTGGCTAAAACTAAACTTTCTAAATATTTCATGAAAATTGCAAGTCTTACTTACTACATTCTTGTAAATGTTTAAAATTCTATTTAGCAGACAGTACTCATGCAAATATGCATACGGTACTAAGGAGGACTCAGATCACAACCTAGTTTAAAAGTGGTAATATGCCTTTCCTTTTCCATTTCACGATTTCCATTCTCATTCTATCCACTGTGTACCTGGGAGAATGATTTGATGAACTTAACTGTCTGGGGTGTCCCCCCAACTCACTGAGGTTGTGGATACAGGTCAACATCTTTTGTCCCTCTCACGTCAAACAGAGCACCTCATTGTTTCTTTTTTCTAGCTTATGTGTGGTATGTGTGGTATCTGCACGTGTATGTGCTGCTGTGGCACTCCGTGTGCTTGTCTTTGGCACCCAGTGGGCTCACCTTTGGTGTTTGGAGGACAACAACATTGGGTAGTCCTCTCTGTCAACTACCTGCCTATATATTTTTTTCTTTGTAACAGAGTCTCTTATTGATTCCAGAGCTTGTGGTCTCAGCTTCCCACAGGACTGGGGTTACAGATGTGCACGGCAATGCCCAGCTATTTATGTGAGTTCTGGAGATTGGATTCAGGTAGTCTTAGGGTCCATCGGGAATCACACTTAACCACAGAGCCATCTCTCCAGCTCGGAGCTCCCCATTTCGACTGCTCTGCCTGAATGCGCCTACTCACTATCATATTTATAGTGCAATGGACAATGTTATAGCATTACCCTCCAGATATGTAGTTATTCCATGTCAACTAAAATCAATTCACAGGGACCTTTAGAAAGTGACTTTGTGTGGAGGTGAGAAGTACCACTGATGAGAGGAAAGCCTGTAACAGGACTTGAGGGGCAGGTTTATTCTCTTCACACTCAGATGATAACATCTATGGAGAATAAGCTTTCACCAGATATTGATACTTTGTCTTGGATTTCTCTGCTTCTAGAACTGTAAGAAATCAATTACCAGCGTTTATAAATCAGCCAGTGTGTGGTATTTTGTTATATCACCACAAAGAGCCTGAGGCACCTATCCCTGATTTATTTTTCTTCATATCAGTTTTCACCAGGCAATATTCACAGTTTACTTGTATGTGTGTTTTCAGGTTCATGCAATGAGAAAGCCCTGTGTAGAAAGATACTTCTGTCCATTTTCTTTACTTCTGTTTGCTTTTTGGCTACTGAGGTAACTGACCCAAGTTGTTCACAGAAATTTGCTGACTGAACCGATGTTAAATTCTAGACCAGGATATTCACTAGCCTGTGTGGCTCAGGCTTTCACTTTTTCATTTTTATTTTTATTTTTTTGAAAAATTAAGTCAGCCAGCCATTTGGGCAGTCTGGGATCTATGCCAGGTGTTGTCAATAAACATGGTGAATTGTTAGAATTATTGGCTTTGACCAAGGTAACAGTTTTTATTCTTCTTGATCAAGCATTCATCCTGAAGCATGCTGATTTATAACCTATCTTTATAGGACCTGGCCTAAGTCTACGTTAAAGCTGCCTACTGTCAAGTGGGACACCAGATTTTCCAGGCATAACTAAAGCTTTGGGCCAGTCTGTTACCCTGAAATGCAAGCTTCCTCCTCAGAGGCCACTGAGTCATGGACAGTAGTATTAGAGCCTATGTTGGTTTGAAAGGATTCAAGGGAATGATCCACATGAGCAGAGCAAGGCCATGTCTGGCAGGTGCTAACTCTCAATAGCCCTCTTGTAAATAGTTCTAGTAGCAGCTACTGTCTTTGCTACATAGCAGAGGAAGCAAAGGAGGAAGGAGAAGGAGGAGGACATGAGAGGAGAAGAGAGAGAATGGGTGTGCCAGGGGCCTCTTGCCACTGTAGATGAACTCCAGATGAATGTGCCATTTTGCGCATCTGCCTTTATGTGGGTACTGAGGAATCAAACCTGGGCAGTTAGGTTTTGTAAGCATGCACCTTTAACCACTGAGCAACCTTTCCATCCCAAGAACCATTTGTTTCCTAAAGTGGGCCCAGGAAGATTTCCTTTGTCCCATTTTGAGTGACAGGATCTGCTACATGACACATGTTCAAAAAGTCCTTCCATAGCACTTTAGTCTCTTGAAATTGCACCTCTGGAATCATATGCCATCTTGCTCTAGCACAGTATCAAGCTATCACAGGGGAATGGAACGTGAATGTCTGCTCAAGCAGCAAAGACGATCCAAACTCAGCCTTCTCTCCTGTACAGATCCTTAAGTCTAAGTTCATGGGGGACTGACTGATATTTACTGCTTAGAATATGTGTCATAAGTTTTGCTATTTCTTGTTTATTCTAACCAGTAACCAAATGAGATATGCCTTAGTTTTAAATACAATTTTCATTCATTTTATTGATGTGGGAACCAAAGCTTAGAAAAGTGAAGAAACTATCTAAAATTCCCATGGGTAGCAAGCATCATAGTAAAGATTAGAGCTCCCATGTGACTGTCTCCAATCTGGCTGGTGTCTTCCATATCCCTTATTTCCAGGGGTGGGCAGCATTAATGTAGACTGTGGTAGTTAGTGGTTGTTTCAAAGTTCTTATGGCTTCATTAGTGCAATTACCTTTTCAATTCCATTCAGTGAACACATTATTTATCCCCTACTCAATTATTACTGAGTAAATTTTCCATCTGAAAATCTGTGTCTACCTTGGGCAGACACCTGAGGCCAAATATATAGAGGCAAATCAAATCTACTTATTGAATGAAGTGTAAAACATTTCAAAAGTAATAACCACTTATTACGCTCATATTATACTAGCACTTCTAGAAGATATGGCAATAGAACTAGAACCACAATTATGCACATTTTAAAATCAAATGGATATTGTAAAATTACCCTTGGACTAGTTCTAATTCCCTCAACATACTTTCAACTTTTACAGTTTTTACCACTTGCAGACTAATGCTTCTTTATGTATGTATTAAGTTATTATTGTTGTTTTGCATCTTTTTGTTGTTTATTAGCTATGTATTTTGTGTACTCTTATTCACATTTTTGCTTATTGTTACATTGTTTTTTTTCTGAATCACTTTTGGAGCACTCTTTTAGTAATATAGATGTTAACCATAACTATTATATATGTTATTAATATTTTTTACATGTTATATTTTGTTTTTCAGCCTGGACCACAGAAATCATTTTCCTGGCAAAATTATTTTGTAAATATCTTCTCAAAAGATTGTGCAATCTCTTGTGAATGTTGATCTAATATTCTGGAAGTTGATATCTAATTTAGTCAATGAGCAGCTAACCTTAGAAGACAGCAATATAATTTTTTCATTAAGCAAAAGCATAATACTGTGCTACAAATAACAAAGCAATTTACATGGAAATTTTCCTTAAATTAAAGTGAGGATAATATATTAGATTGAAGTACAAGAGAAAGTTCAATTTTGGAATTTGCTGCATGAAGGGAAAACTGGAATATATGGGAAAAATCACTACTTAGTGGCTCCACATAGCCTTATTCCAGGAAAATCCTCCTTTCTGCTATCAAACTAATTTACAGGACAATCTGTTATTTCCAGGTATATGGGTTCCCCTACCCCTATTGTTTCATTGGTCCCCATTGTCCCTGGGAAGAGAAATTACTAAACAGCTTAATATCTATATATCTATATCTATCTATATCTATATCTATATCTATATCTATCTATATCTATATCTATATCTATATCTATCTCTATGTCTATCTCTATCTATATATATATATATATATATATATATATATATATATATATATACACATACATTATATATATGTATGTATATATACTTGAGTAGTTTATTTGACCCCTCGGTCTCAGTTTCTTTCTCTGCAAAATGGGAATAAGAGTTCCACTGTAAAGAATAACATGAGATAGATACGTGCAACTGTTTCAAAGCCCACTCATTGCCATAAATCACAAGTTGTTTGCTATGACAGTCCATTCATAATATGATTTTCAAATAATGAATGCATTAATCAACTTAGTCACCATTTTCTGAGGAAATGAGGCATGGGGAAAAAAAACAAAGAAGACACAGGTTCTACTTTAACAGGCCTTAAAAATTTTAACAAGTATAATTAGCATTTATGCAAAACTGTTGGGTTTATGAAGTGTTCTCACCTTCTGTATTATTTATCCATTCACCCATCCAACCATGGAACCTCAGTGGTGATAAATCAGACAGAGCCCTTGACTACCTGGTGAAAGACAAGCAAGAACACTGAAAGTGAAGGAAGCACTTAACAACCTTCACTGCCTTCTGGGAAGGCTGGATAAAGGTGGGGTGCAGAGTGGGCATGTTTGGGGTGTGGCTGACAATGTCCCTGTGAAGCATTTACAAACTCACATTTGTGTGTGTGTGTGTGTGTGTGTGTGTGTGTGTGGTAGTGTTTCACTCTAGCTCAGGCTGACCTAGAATTCACTCTGTAGTCTCAGGGTGGCCTTGAACTCATGGCGATCCTCCTACTTCTGCCTCCCGAGTGCTGGGATTAAAGGTGTGTACCACCACGCCTGGCTACAAGCTCACATTTGAATAGGCCTAGCGGGACTTAGCCATACACAGCATGGGGAAGAATGATCCTTAGAAACAATCCACGTGCCAAGAGGTCCTGTGGGAGGAAACAGTAGAAAGCTCTGAGCAGGTACATATGCAAGGCACCCTAGCTGGTGTTCTTGTCTCATAATGGCAAGAATGGTGGGCTGGTCCCATATGCAGTGTGGGATTGGACCACAGAGAGCTGCCTGGGCCCTGCTGAAGAGTTCAGATGCAGTTCAGAGTGCGGTGCAAAGGGGCTGGAGAAACGCCTCAGCAGTTAAGACGCTTGCCTGCGAAGCCTTAGGGCCAGAGTTCAATTCCCCAGGACCCATGTAAAGCCAGATGTACAAAGTGCGGTGCAGAGGTCCAGAGGCTTTTGAACCAGAGGCTGTGTCGAGAAGTTCGTTTGACTGCTCTGGGAAGGGCTTGCAAGGGACAAGAGCGGAAGCGAGGAAACCACTTAGGTTGGCTGTTGCATTGGCGGAGAGGAGAAAATATTTAGCTGTGACCAATGGAGTTTGTTAAGCAGAAGAGCAGACACATCAACTCTTCCCCGACTGAACTCTCTCTCACCCCCATGACTCAGGGCTTCGGCGGAGGAAATGTTGCTTCCCTGGGTCCCAGGATGGCACCGCTAGGCGCTGGTCGTGTGTGGAGAGCTGAACTGCAATGCCTGGGGGAAGTGACAACAGCCTGGATTTATTTCAGCTGTCGCAGACTCATCTGTGTCATACATCAACGGTTTTGGATTCTATGTTTGTCTGCTAGGCCCGTCTTCCACAAAGTACCTCCGATCTGATGCTTTGGACAACAGAAATGTAGTGTCTGAGTCAAGGTGCCAGCTTCTGCTGGGGCTGTATTCTCTTCTCTGGGTCTTCAAACAGTCTATGCTCTGTATGAGCCCAACTTCGTCTTCTGCTGAATATCAGTCATATTGGATCAGGGCCTAACTTAATAACATCATTTTAACTTAATTGCATCTTTAAACACTCTATCTTAAAATAGTCACATTCTGGAGTACTCTTTTAAGGACAGGGTACAATTCAGCCCATAACATTCTAGGAGAAAATCTGGTTTGAGGAACTCAGGTATGGTAATGGAAGCTTGGGTAGAGTTATCTCATTTCTGCAAAATTGCTAGTAGCTACATTTTTTTTGCTAAGTCACACACACATACAAGATGTGTTTTTCCTTTTGTAAAGACTGTCGTCTGTAATGGCGTAAATGCTCATTCAAAGGACTGTTTAGTGCATTTTCTAAGTCTGTAGACCACCAGGCTTCCTCTGAACATTCCTGTGATTCATGCTCATTTTCTTTAAGAGTAATAGTTTCTTCTCTTAGCCTACATCAATTTGGGTGAGAATGCAATGAAAGCAAACATGTGCATTGTTGATGTTCTGTTCTTGCAGTGTGTGTGTGTGTGTGTGTGTTTCCATCGGTCTCCACTTTCCCTGAGCTAGCTATGGGAGAAACCCACTTCCAGACACATTTTGTAGCTGAGATAGATGGAGGCACCACCTTCTCTACTGAAGCAATCAAGATCTAGTCACACTGTTCAAGAGGAATTAGCACCTCTCCTCCCAACACAGCCTGAGTGTAAGGAAAACAACAACAAAACAGACATTGTGGGGAAGAAGCAGTCACTGTGAGGAGGCGCTTGGATTACTAAAGACCAGGGAACCTCAGTTGTCTTCCCATAGGCTCAGCTTGGATTCATGTCTATGCACTCATTCATAGGCCAGGAGCTTAGGTGTCACTTCCTCTTGCTGAGTTCAGAGATATGTTGATAATTTGACTTTTGTTTAAAAAAAATTCATTTATACTTTTGTGTGTATGTATGTATGGGTACACCAGGGTCTCTTACCGCTCAGTGCAAATGAACACCACATGCTTGTGCCACTTTGCACATCAGGTTTTATGTGGGTATTGAAGAATCCAACCCAGGTCATAGGCTTTGCAAGCAAGAGCCTTTAAGCACTGATCCATCTCCCCAGCCCACACCATTGCTATTAAAATGACCAGTGGAAAATTTAGATGAGTTGGTTATAAGACGGATATTAACAAGGTCCACATGTGATTACCAGCCCATGTCTAATTCAGAGTTGCCTCTCTTTAAAAGCTCTTTATGCCTACATGAACTATCATGATCACAGCAGGAGTGGCCCTTGGCATGGTCAGCAATGACATCCTGAATCCAGAGAGTCTATGGATGTTGTGAAGAAAAAAAAAAAAAACCCTCAAGGTAATACCTGACATTAAGTAAAAGCTGTTGTTTTTATTGATATAAGACCTCTTCAGAAGTCAATATATATCTTTCAATCAGCCCTTTGTCTTAAGGACACTAGTTACCGAGCTCCAAGCAGCAGCGGACATGAGGAACAACAGGCCTCAAATCCACAACTCTTGCTTATTTCCACTGTCTATTTTGTTTGCCTGTTGCCCTCTGATGTCTGGCTTCCCAGCTTGCTCAAGTACTCCCAGGTCTGTTCTTCCTAAAGCTTGTGTACCCATGGCCAGCCTGATCAACATGCTGATTTTCTATACATAGCTCACCTCATCCTCTCATTCTCACAAACTTCTGCCTTTTCCCCAGCCGCTGGTGGGCTTCCTGAAGGTGACTTAGACAAATCTAGACATGGTGTGAGTTTGATCTTGGGAAGCTCCTGACTTTGTTAAATTGCTTTTTTTTTAAACTTATTATCTCAAAATGTGTATGTGGCACCAGTTCCATCTTGGATGTTAACTTCTGTTCTTTAGGTGACAATGGCCCTTACTTTCTACTAGTTTACTTGGCTTGGAGGAGGATTGAAGGTGGCCAGCTATCACTTGATTTTATAGAATGAGCAGTCATGTCCACTCTGACTCTGTCAGTCTCTGGCACCTACTTTTATGAAGATAGCTTTATGAGGCCTGGCCTAATGATGAGGGGGATCATTATCCCAATGGGCAGAGTTCAGTGAGACACCTTTGGCACAAGTGCCCTGGGTTCCTGCCAGAATGTCTGGAGAAGAGAGACCAACCATCGCTTTTGCCAAGGCCCTAACTCCCAATGCTGGCCCATGAATACTGCTGGTTAAGGGCTTTAGGCAGACTTAATTTTAATTAGAAGTTCGATTAAATAGTTAGTTGTTTTCAACCTACACTGTTTCTTTTCTTTTTCTTTTTTTTGTTTTGTTTTTGAAACGTGCTCTTACTATGCAGCTCAGACTGGTCTTGAACTCTTGAGCCTCCTGCCTAAACCTTGTATGTGCTGATATTATAGTGTGTTGAGACTCAGTGCTGGGATCACATGCAGTGATACCTATACTATTTCTTAATAGCTTGAATTCTAGTATCTCTCATAACCTAATGCCAAGGCTCATTTAATGTATACAATTCAAATCCTTTTCAAAGTAATCTCAATAAATAAAAAGATGTCCTCAATTTTCTCAACTACAATATTGCTCTCATGTGGAAGCGCCTCAGAAACAATTAGCAGACTGTGGTCACGCTGTGTAGCTCTCTGGGGATTTGCACAGATTTTCCTTTACTCTGGGCAGAGAGGTGGACAGGTAGAAAGCCTGAAAAGAAAACACACGTATACACTTCAGTAAACACAACCCTGCATTTATTTCAGGGTCACTTCATCAGGCAAAAGGCTGCCTTTTAGCGGCTTCCATGCTTTCTGAAACCTTTCAAGCTACAAGGAGAGTAATTTTGGTTTGTGCGGCTGAAACACTGGAGAGGATGGCTGGTTTCATTAGCCAGGGAGGAGTGATAATATGCTGCTGTACTTCTCCTGTTATTGGGCACTTTATGTTAATAACTCATGATGGCTTGAGTGTTTAGGTGTATGTTTCAAACCCAGTGTAAAATACCATGCCATTAAGAATTTAAGCACATTCTAATTTAATTATGGCCAAGAGCTGGGTCCAAGTGATCCTATGTTTTTGTTGGCTAGCTTCAATATTACAAATTTTGAATAGGGAGAGATTTATTTTCTTTACTCTTTGCTCCTTTTATTCTGGTTGTTAAGAGCCCTAATCATTTTAAGGAGCATGCAGTTTGAAAATGATGTATAATGGAAGTTATGGAAAATTCCACTTTTTATCAATACTATTTTGTTATCCAGTTCAAAATGTGCCAGGTTTTTCCTGCCTGTGATCTATTGATTCCCCACATGCTCTTTTTTAGCCTTCTTTTTGGTCTCTCAACAACTTTTTAATTTTATGAGTGAGCATGTTGTTATCATGTAATTTCTATACTATGACCTAAACTGGGAAATAAAACTACCAGCTGACAAACTTATCAAAGAGATTAGTATCTAATTACCATCCAAGTTAACTGGGGATATAACAAAACAAGATGATATAACTGGGTCCTGGATTTTAGAGTTTTCTGTGTCTTAACCAGGCACCTGCAAGGAGGGGCAGGGTTGACCAGGACTGCTGGTGATAAATCATATTTGGGCTTATGTATAGACAAAATTTTTTAAAAAATTAAGCATACTATGGCCTATAGTTTTAGAATAATTTCACATAATCTTCCTGCTGACTCCTTTATATAGGCCTTGTTAAGGAATTTAACTAGATGTAACTTATAGAAAAATCACTTCAAAAACAAAATGGAGGAGAGACAGAATTGCTCTTGAATGCGAACACTCAATTTATTGACTCTTTAATTTCTGAAAGACAAACTCTTATCAATGGCATCTGGAGACCTGATGAAAGTTGGAAATCCAATGCCTGTGTGTAGCTGTGTGTACCTGAGAGCACCGTGTTAGGATGAGTCCTATTAATTTTCTGTCATCTCCAGCCATGAAAAGCTTGCCTTTCCAAAATACGGCAGCTAATAGGCTCCCCGAGTAAAGAGCTTGGGTATTTAAGTCTTTTTAAAACTTTTGGTTGGTAGAGAATGAATACATGATGGACCACTAGGCTGGGACAGTGTGTGCCAATAATTTTATATTACAATCATTGATACTGAAAATAAATTCACAAATATTATGTAAACTACAAACTGAGAATAAAGAAACATTGGTTAGGATTATGAGGATGAGAGAATTGTAAAGATTTAGACATGGACTTGGGGAATGGAATTAGCTTCCTGGATCCAGAATCAGAGCTACATGATATCAATATCTGAGACATTGTCAAAAGGTACATGGCTCTGAGGAATCTCTCCTACCTTGATGGTTTCAAGTGAAAAGGATATATTTTGAGGAAGAATGCAGTCAAAAGTGCTGTCATCTTAGGAAACAAGGTGTGGCAGTTTGAATATAAATGTCCCCCATAGCCTCAGGTATATCTGATTCAGATTCAGCTTCCTACCTACGTCTCCAGCAGACAGAACCTTGCTGGAGGAGGTGTGTCATCACTGGGGTGGATCTTGGGTTCAGCCCTCAGGGTTTTTTTCTTTTCTTTTTTAGCCAGCTCAAGCCTTGGCTGTTAGTTCTGCCTCCTTGCTTTGGTTGTACAATGAAAGAGCCGGCTTCCTTCACCATGGTGAGCTTCCCCTGGACTCTACAAGCCTGAAACAAACCCTTTCCTCCCATAAGCTTTTTCTGGTTGTTTGTTTGTCCCAGAAACAAGAAGGTAACTGCAACACAAGGACTCTATCTCCATAGTTATTTCCATTCCCTCTTTTCAGATGTTCCCTTTTGCCCTGCCTTCCACAGAAGGATTGGAGAGAGGACCAATGTGTTGTAGGTCAACTCAAATTGTTAAAAAGACCATTCACTAGTGTAGATACTCCATAGTGGACACTGCAAGACTTATATTTTGCCAGCCAGGTCAAATGAGCCAATAGTGCAATAGTGGCACATCTGTCATGGTGTAAACCAAGTGCCCTCTAATTGGACTGGAAGCCCACTTCATGGGAAGGAATATATCCCTGACACTGAGAACCTACGACAGAGGTAGTCATGAGCCCTAGGGGTGTAATGTCTGATGCTGTCTGGATAAATGTATATACTATGCTCATCGAACTGTCCAGTAAGCACTTCTCTTAATGTTTATACCCATATATTAAAGCTACTCTCACTTTTTCATTAGAGAACTTTCTCTTTTCAGATGGAAATTACCTTGGGATGATTCAGAAGGCATCATGGTGTTAAGAAGTGACAGAGGAGTGCTCAGCACTGAAATATCTCTATCACACCTTCTAAGACTCAGGATCCATTGTGGAAGAGGTGGGAGAAAGAATGTAAAAGCCAAAGGAAGGGTAGGACTCCTTACACCATGCTCCTCCAGACACAAAGTGGCCTGGATATCCATGACCTCACAAGTACCTGACACTACCTACACAAGACCATCAGAATAGGAGGAAAAGATGATGACATCAAAATAAAAGAGAGACTGATTGAGAGGGGGAGGGGATATGATGGAGAGTGGAGTTTCAAAGGGTAAAGTGTGTGTGTGTGTGGGGGGGGGTGGAATTACCATGGTATATTGTTTACAATCATGGAAGTTGTTAACTATAAAAAATTTTAAAAAGACCATTGACATTTTCTCCAATGATCTTTCAAAAGTCCAAAATTTATCAACAAAATACTTAATTTATATTTAAGAATGATTACTGATATATTTCTATTATTCTGAGAGTCCTTCAAAGGTAGACATATGAGCTGATGCTTGGCATGGAACACATTCACAACCAATGGTTAAGTGAACTCAGAAGAGACATGGTTTTAAAGGAGCCATACATGGACCCAATGAAACTGCCCACCTATGCAGTTACAAGGCTTGGGTGGAGTGGGGTCAGCACATATGTGTCATGATCAGACAAGATACATCCCTAGTGGAAGCTAGTCTTTATTTTAACCATTTGTATTGTTAAGATGTTGCACATTTTATCTTCTGTTTTTTTTTTTGTTATCCACTTATAAATATTTGGTAATATGGTTTCAAAGCCTTCATGCTATTTACTTTTCAAAAATAACTTCTGTTTTACTGAGTTGCTCCAGGATGATTTTCATAAACTATATGTCCTGTTGAATTACTGATCCTGGGTTGTCAAGCAAAAGGGAATGGGCACTGGTGACTCTTGCTGTTAATTGACTTATTGTGATTTTTTAAAAAAATCTAGCCTACATTTCCATAGCAGTCACCATGGGGAAGTGGACTAATTTTCAATTCAACTTTACTGGTGCATTCCCTCTCAGAAGCCACCTTCAAAATATTACCTCCCACATTGCACACTCCCCTCACCACAAACACCCACAGCCATTTCCTGAGGCTTGCCTCCACAGGACACCAAAACCTTCAAGAGTAAAGCAAAATGCTCCAAATGTTTCCCAGATGTCTGAATGTGTGGCATAATTAGGCATCAGAATGACTGGAGTTTTCATTTCTCAGCTGGCTATTTTGGCAACTTGCAAATACAACCTTAATATAGTAAGTAAATCTCCTCTCCCCATGCTGAATAGACTTAAATTTATAAAGTATTTAATGAGCACATAGTACGTGCCAGATACAGTAGCACACTTAAGAGAATGCAAAGGTTTCGTGAGCCATGGAGGCAATATGAAGATGTTTCTGCTCTTATTAAAAATGTGTTGAGTGTTTGGGCAAACATAGCAGATATTCATTTTTTTTCTCACTCATTAAATCCACAAATTCAGCATAATAATTATACCACTGAAATGTGTCAGTTATTTTCAAAACATCTTCACAAGTTAGAGTTCAGAAAATGGAGTGAGGAGAGAAGCAACCCATGAGAAGAGGGTGGGTTCTGGCTCCTCTCAGGGGCATATCCTCCACCTCCTGGTCATGGGAACACAGACTTTTGTCCTGCTGGAATGGACACGTCCTGTGGAGATTCAGAAAAAATGTGCCCACCAAATATTTGATTCATTCCAAGGTCTCGCTTTCCAGTTACATAATCTTAGGGGGAGAGATAGACCTACAATCAGTCAGTCATTCAGTCAATCAATCAATCAATCAGACAATCCAATCTGTAATCATCAGGATTCTGAAACATGTATCTTTACCTCCAACATAATGCTTTATTTAGGTGTGCTAGAAGGAGTAATTTAGTTTAAATGTAGAACCCCCAAGTGATAAGGGCATGGAGGGTTATATGATCTGATTAACACACTTATTTTCAGAATGAAAACAATAAGACAATAACTCAAAAGAAGAAAGTGATTGTGAAGGTGACATAGTTCACTGATGTCAACATGGCAAACAGGACACAGTCCTTTCTTCACTTGGCCTCCTGGACTTCTGTTTCCTTTCCTTTTTTTTTTTTCCAAATTATTTTTATTTATTTATTTGACAGAGAGAAAGAGGGAGAAAGGGGAGAGCGAGAATATGAATATGGGCACGCCACGGCTCTAGTCACTGTAAATGAACTCCAGATTCGTGCTTCCCCTTGTGCATCTGGCTTACGTGGGTCCTGGGGAATCAAACCTGGGTCCTTTGGCTTTGCAGTCAAATGCCTTAACTGCTAAGCTATCCCTCCAGCCCTTCTGTTTCCTTTTCTATCAGGCAGTGCTCCACATTCTTTCCCTGGCAAGGAAGAGGTGAGGTGTGCCAGGAACACATTCCCATTTCCAAGACTACTCTGGTAGATTGTGGGAAATGTTGCCTCTCTTCTTCACTCTTCCTGTGTCCCTCTTATCTACGTTGTGGCTTTGTGACTTCCCCTGTAAGAGGAAGAATCTATTTCCCACCCTTGGATTTGGGCTAGTTCTGCAACTGGCTTGAACTAATAGCAGTTGACCGAAGTCCTAGGTCGAAGCCTCAAGAGGTTTGAACATGGCATTATGGAATTTGCCACTGCCTTGAGACTAAGCCAGGGCAACCACATGGCCAAGTCGTTTTTCATCATCCCAGATGCCAACTAGATATCTGCCAGGCCTATGATCAAGGCTATTCCAGATTAGTCACAACCCATACCCCGTGACTATAGATGTAGAAGGAACCCTTGAACAGACCCACCAGGTCTGTCCTGTGTCAACTAAATGGGGCAGCCAGGCAGTGATAAGTGCTTTCTGGTTTTAGCCAGTGAACTTAGGATGGTTTATGATTTAACTGCAACTGACACGACTCTAATGATGTCAGCTCATGGGATCGTCACTTTGCTCTGAAATTTCAAGTTACATATTTTCAAAGTCTATGCATCCTCACTAGCAGGGAAGTATCTGGCATATATCTCTCCTAGCTCAGGCAGCCAGGACCTATGCTAATTCCAGAGAAAACATCCAAGTCTATCAAGTCCATGGTACCCATATGGGTTTTGCCCTGGTGTGGCATTCCTCAGAGAGAAACTCACAGAGGAATGCAGTGAGCAGGAAGAGAAATTATGAAGGAGCCACTGGGCACTCAGCCTCGCTCTGGTTCACTGAACTTCTGCTGGGTGGGCGGGGACACTTCCCACCACAGGCGTCACAGGTATGGCCTACATGGTGCTACAGGTGCAGCTCGCTGTGAACAGAATTCACGCATTTAGCCCAGTCCATGAACATGATGGTTATTTCGAAACGGGGCCTTCAGTTGTTAATTAGGATAGTGTTATGAGGGTGACATCCTCATGGTGGGATTGGTGTCCTTAAGGGAAGATGCCTCAGAGCCTTTGCTCTCTGTCCTGTACCTATAGGAGGACATCGGAAGGAAGGAAGTGGCCCGCTTTTAGCTGTGAGGGAAGCCCTCAGCAGAACCTGACAAGGTTGCTACTCTGATCCCAGACTTCCATCGTCCATGACAGTGAGTATGTAAATTTCTGTTGTTTAAGCCACCCAGCCTGTAGTATTTTGTTATGGTAGGCAGGGCTGACGAATACACATATGTTTCTACTTAGGCAGATGTTTGGCATTGCTTTAGGGGAAAATAATTTGAATGATTGAATGTATTTTTTTTTCATCCCAGATGTTTTGGCAATATGACAATATAGCTGAAATGTGCATGTGAGACAACCCCATGGCTGTCCCAGGGAGCAGCTGCTGGGCAAAAGGGGACAGTTTGGGCGGAGTCATAGAAAGCCTCTTCTCTCCCAGGCCAGGGGGAACATATGTTCTGCTCTTGTAAAGAGAGTAACATGACTCTGTATGAAAGCTTTTGGACCATAGAGATTTATGAAATATATGCAGGCCCATTCTTTGAGCTGTAAACAGATGGCATGGATCGCACCCAAGCTCCGCTCCTGTCCTCCTCACAGTCTCTGATAACCATTGCTGAGTGTACAACTGGAAGCTGCCAAAGTCCAGTCTGGGCAAGGTTAATGTGTGAGGTCCAGAACAAAAAAATATGAAAATAATGACGAGGGCTTGTACTTAGTGTCCAATATACGGTGGTAGAGACAGGTCTTAAAGCATGAACTTTGTAAAAACTATACTCTTACTGAAACCTCCTCTTTATGAAAACCAAGAATCCTGTTAAGTGATTCAAACTTTCAAGAGAGCCAGGGTTTCCAGACACAGAGGAGGGGCCCCTACTGCAGGACAGGTAAAATTTTCTTAGACAACATTTTTATTTTTGCTTGTTGTAAATATTACAACTAAACAACTTTGCTATTTTCCTATGGAAAAAAAATGGGGATGGCCTTTAGCAAAATGAGTGGGGCTGTGTTTGTAAAATACTTTACTTGGGCTACACAGTGAGATCATGACTTTTCAAGCAATTGCCTTTGGTGGTTGAGCCATCTCCCTTGCCAAAGTGTTGGGGTTATAGGTATGTACCACCACACCAGGGTAAAAGTTCTATAGTTTATAAAGGAAAACAGGTCATTATTTATCAGTTATATGTATGTGTAGAAAATATGAATGAATTTACGTAATTATAATTAAAAAATAATCTTGCTTACCCAAAGAGCCTGCAGGCCAGATTTAGCCTGCAGTCTAAAGCCAGCCATTTTTTCTACTTGATTTAATGCATCAACTTAAGTAGTGCTAGAAATGCAGTCGTCTCTTCATAACCATTGGCTGAGACTAAGGATTGCTCCTTGGTTAAAAGTGCTTGCTTGCAAAGCCTCATAGATAGGGTTCTATTCCCCAGACACCCACATAAAGCCTGATGGGCATTTGTTTGCAGTGGCCAGAGACCTGGTCATGAGTGTGAGTGCCCGCACGCATGCATGCATATGTGCATATAAAAAGACTGAAATAAATGATAGAAACATGAGCAACTGGTTTCTTTGCCTGGCACGGAGCAAAGAACAAAGTGTGTGCACCAGAGAGAACGCTGTGAACTGAAGACGCAGTGCGGTAGAAATAAAACCAAGAGGTGAGCGGGTAGCATGTGTCCAGAGCCCTGACCCTTGCCAGAGAATTGCCTTAAGACATACCATTGTCTTGTAGTACCACGAAATGAACATGGCGTGTCCCATCATGGGTGAGACCATCCTCTTTTTCTCATCTACGTTAGAATACATACGTATTCTGCATTCTCAAGATACCCTGCTTCCCTGTACCTTTCATTGTTAGGCTATCACAGTGTCAAAAGAAAGAAAACAGAGCACTAATACCCAAGAAAAAATTGTCACCTTGCGCTATCTAGATGAAGGATTCACACACTAACGCTCCTATATGAGTTACAAAGCTTTTCACTCAGAGCTGGCTGCATTGGCCTTTCCATTGCCATGTTAGCTTGAGGCAGGTGTACGAAAACATGGGAGCATGATGAATGATTTCTCCAAGAGCCCGAAGGTAAACGATGAAAGAATTGGAGAGAAAACATGTTAACAAGATATTTTATATTAGCTCCAAGGAGCTAGATCAATTACTGTGATGTGTTACATGTTCAGAAGTCAAGAAACTCTAAATTATGGTTCCCAGTATGAACGTAACTCAGCCCCTTTGCACATGCAATGTTTTATATGACTCTATGTGGTGTTAACTTTAATGCCTTAACATCTATGCTTAATGTAGTGACTATAAATTTGAATTTCTTGACTTGAGAGGTTATAACGTTTAACCATACAGCTGCATTGACATGCTTAGTGCATTCAGGTAGTTCTTGGTGTAAAGTTTTCCAAAACAAATCTTTGTGTACGGGGTTGATCTCTGTCATTACCATGAAGACAAGAAAATGAACTTAGAATCTTTTACCCTTTACCTTTGTTCTATTGTGACTTAACAGTTGTCATTTTTTGGTGGTTTCTACATTGAAGTATATCTTATAAAAGAAGGACCTTATGAATTTTGTTGTGTAATCTTTTCTTTTCCTTTGTTTGTTTGTTTCTTTCTTTCTTTTCTTTAAGAACATTGGTCCTCCAAGAGAAGGTGTGGAAAGTGTAAGACAAGTTCAATAGTTGCATTTCAAAGAGCATTATTCACAGTGTAATGGTGATAAATAGAATCAAATATGGAGTCAGATATGAAATTTATGAATGAGAAATTCTACATGGCTAGTACTATGGTCAGTTTTTCCTTTTAAGGGATTGCTAACAGGGCATTTATTCATTCTAGATATATTGCTTTTCTACAGCATACACATTGTCCTAAGAAAACACACTTCTTCAGTTTCGGGGAATTCCACTCACTATTCCTCCCATCCCAGTATTTTTCTTAGGGTTACCCCTTTCTCTGGTTGTAGCAAATAGCTTGTGAAACACCTGCCTGGCCACTGCTGGTGAGAAGCTACATGAGTCAGGAGAGAGTTTGTGTTCCTAGCCCCCTGTGCTGTTGGAATTAGCCCCAAGTAACTTGTACTCAACGGTCATGTTTAATAAGTTCAGGTGCACAGGAAATGCTGCTTCTACTTATATTCTTTAAATCAACTGAGTATTAGCTCCTGGCACCCATAATCCCAGACTGTATCTATGCTGCTCACAAGAGCCATGCTTTAAATATTAGGAAACAGAAGGATTGACAGTAACATAGAGCAGAATATATGGTGCACACACATCACCAGAAATTTTTGTATATGTGAAGGTAAGACATGTCCCTGGATGAAAATGAGGGCATATAGTAATGAAGGAGTAACTGAAAAATGATCATAACAATTTCAAATTTTCATAGACATACTATAACTACAAAATACAGAAAACAATATCTAACTGAAATTAAGAAGACAGTAACAAATCTGTCATCAAAATTGGATTTGAATAACAAATGGTTGGAAGTGTTAGAATAAGCAATAATTTCTCTCTTTCTCTTTTTTTCAAGGAAGTGTCTCACTTTAGCCCAGGCTTGCCTGGAACTTTATCTGTAGTCCCAGGCTGGCCTTGAACTTGTAGCAATCCTCCCACCTTTACCTCCTGAGTGCTGGAATTAAAAATGTGTGCCACTATGCCTGGCTTTCAATAATCTTAATATAGCTTGTTCAAACATAACTGTTAGAATCTTCAGATAATATGTAAGGCCTGTACAAGATTTTTATCAACATTATCCATCTATTTGGTTTAGCTAACACATATGAAATTCTATGCTTACTGTCTGAAGGATACAAGTTCATTTCAAGTACACATGGGATATTTATTTATCAACATGGAGGATTTTTTGGTTCACAAAGTAAGTCTTAACAAATTTAAAAAAATTAAAATTATTTCTCATATGCCTTTCAACTATAATGAAAGCTAAAAGTAAGTGCCAAAAATAACTAGATGTTTGGAACTTACTCAATATACTTTTTACTATTATGCAAGTGTGTGCATATGTGTATGCATGTTCGTGTGCATGCAGAAATATGTATGTGTGTTTACACATGCATGCACATGCATGTGGAGGCCAGAGGACAACCAGAGATGTTACTATGTCTACTTGTTTGTGACAGGATCTTTCACTGGCCTGGAGCTCTGGCTGTCCATCAAGTCCCAGAGATTCTCCTGTCTCCACCTCTCCAGTGCTGGGATTACAACAGTGCAGAACCAGTCCTGGCATTTTATGTAGATAGTGGGGATTGAATCCAGGCCTTCATGCTTATAAAGCAAGCCCTTTATTCCCCAAGCCATCTCTCTAGCTCCTTATGCAACACACTTCTAAGTACCGAGGGGATGAAATGAAATTTCAACAAAAAACTGATCAGTTTTTCAATTCCAGGATAAGACTAACCAAGTGATTTAAGGGACGTATGTGGCCTTAAATGAATGGACACATCTGAGAAGAGGAAAAGCTGAAAATCAAAGGTGTTATATTACATCTCAAGAAGCTAAAATAAAAAAAGCTAAAGGGAAAATTAAAAGCAAAAGAGGCAGAAGGAAGGGCACAGAGATAAGCTCAAGAATCAATGGGATCCAGAGTAAACATACGGTAGAGAGGATCAACAAACAATGCTGATTCTTTGAAGACACTAATGAAATTGAGAAAACCCTAAGAAACTAACAAAGAATGTAAACCCAAATTACTAACATCAAGAGTGAAGAAAGAAGACATCAGAGAGATCCTATAGATGTTGTAATTTAATTATAAAGCAGAATGAATTAAAACAGGATGGTGTCACAAAGAGCATCTGAAAAGACGGAGCTATAAAAAAATGCTCACACAAATGTGGCCATCTAATCTATAATATAGGTATTGTGTAATACTTTTCAATGCATCTTTCCAATTGACTAATCCTAGGGGACTGCTTACCTTTACCCTGAATTCACACTGTACACAAAAACTCAAATTCAGAGAGAACATTAACGTGAATATAGAAAATAAAATAAGAAAGCTAGAGCTGGGTGAAGTGGTGCACGCCTTTAATCCCAGCACTCAAGAGACAGAGGTACGAGGATTGCCATGAGTTTGAGACCAGCCTGGAACTACGTTGTGAGTTCCTGGTCAGCCTATGCTAGAGTGAGACCCTACCTTGAAAAAACATAAAACAAATAAAATAAGAAAGCTGCTGGCAGCAGCGTTTGCAAATGTCTACATGAGCAGAGGGTAGGAAAAATTTCCTAAAGAGAACACAAAAGACCCACTAATCATAAAATATAAAATTTATGAATTGAACTATGTTAAAATTAAGAACTTCTGATCATCAAGGACATTGTTAAGAAAATGAAACAACAAGATACTGAAGAGAAATATTTGCAAAATGAAGACCAAAACAAACAAAACCATCTTCTTTTACTTGGGCTGTCATAACAAAATATCACAGACTGGATGGAGATGAGATGGTTTAAAATCAATAAAGACTTACTTTTTCACAGTACTGGAAGCAGGAAAGTCCAGGATTAAAGTTCTAGAGGCTTGGATTTTGGGCAAGAGGTTCCTTGCTGGCTTGTAGATGGCATGATTCCTTCTTGCTGTGTCCTCACATGGTTGAAAGAGAGATCTCTGTGGGCCTTTCCTCTTTTATAAAATCAAAGTTCTGTAGGACTGAGGCTCCAACTCTACTACCTCACTAACTTTTTTTTTTATTTGAAAGACTTTTTTTTTTTTTTTGTTAAGTTGAAACTTTGTATGGCTACATCATGTTGGTACCATCATTCCCCTCCTCCCTGCCCCCAGTCTGCTGAGGACCTCCCTTAGTGGGATTTCTGGTGTTCACCATGGAGTTGTGGGTTACGGGTTGTGAGAGCAGCTATCAGTCATGGGCTGGGGGCAAGGCCTCTGGATATTCCCTCTCACCCTTTGGCTCTTACATTCTTTCCACCCCTTCTTCCGCAAAATTCCTTGAGCCTTGGTGGGTGTGCTTTAAGTCTACTTTAGTGTTGAGCTCCCAGTAGCTTCCGGATTTCTGCTTTGGTGCATCGTGCATATCCTCGGCATCTGTCTCCATCACCCTGGTTCAGGTTGTAAGGCTCTCCAAGGAAGCAGCATTCTTGCTCAGCTCACCAATTCTTTTGTGTTTCCATCTGGGCCCTGGCTGCTGTGTGAAGGGTGGTTCCCTAGGCGACATGGGGTCAGTGATCCTTGTCCTACTGATAGATTTTGGTTGTCTTTGGTTCTTACTGCTTTCTGAGAAGGGAAGGTTCTCCAGTGGAGAGTGAGATCAGAATAGGTTAATGGTATAAACATTGTTAATTTACAGAGATTTTGATGGGTGTAGCATCACTTTTGGCCAAAGACTGGTGGAAGCTTCTCAATGGAGTCCATAATCTTGGTCTCCACAGGATTATGATTTGGTTCCCAGTTCCAGCTATAGTTGCCTTTCCACTGAATGGATCTCTTAACTAACCTGAAAGCCATTGGTTACTTACCTAGGGTAGGTGTCACTATTGCACAGGTGCGTACATCTTGTTAGCATGGTTGATTACATATAGCAGGGTCCCTTGCTTGCATGCAGTATTGTTGCATGTTTTTACCCAGCATCTCATGTCACAGTTTTCAGCACTATACAGGATAATCATCTGGGAGCTGACTTCCTTCCAGATTCATCCAGATATCTCGATGCTCTGCATTGGCAGCATATATTGTCTTTAGCAATAGGGTCTTACCTTTGCCCTCAAATGGGTTATCAAGTGCTCTGACAAAAATCTGTCTTGTTTTGGGGACCTCATAGGTCTCTCTGATCAACAGCTGAAGATGGGTTGTGACCCATTTCTGGTACTGGAATATACCAGCCAGGGCCAAATGTTTTAGGATTAGGCTTCATCCCACCCTGTCCAGGGCCCATCTTATCAGATGATCCCTCCATGCTCCCACCGAGGTTATATCTTTTAGCCTGCTATCCAGGAGCAAGATTTCTACAGTACCAATTCATTTTGGATTTGGTTTTGTGCATTTCTCCCCTACCTCCTGCTCCCCTCCCCCAAAACCCTTCCATCCTTCTTATCTGACCCTCAAGTTGGAATGTCATGTTCTATAACATTCTGTCATGCAAGATACTGCTATAGGTACATTTGTTTTGAAAACAATTCATTTATTTATATGGATAAATGCATATACTTTAATTAGATGTATTAAACTTCATGTAGAAGTTTGCAAGAATGACCTGGGTGTAGTGGTATATACCCAAATTTACAACACTGGGGAGATGGAGGCTAGAGGATCAAGAATTTGAGGGCAGACTGGGCTACATAATGTAACCCTGTCTCAAAACATCAAAAAAAAATATTTTCAACAATATACAGTGCTAATCCCCCTTTCCTTCCTAAGCAGTGAGAAGGATAGTACGAAGTAAAGCAGTGTGCTGTCAAAGGGCTCTCTGTGCTCAGGACGGAGCATGTGGAGGGTCACCTTGTGGGTAGCCGCTCATCTCCTCCAATTCTGTTTTCTTTGTGAGTGGCTTTTGGAACCCAGAGATGGATCTCCAACAATGAAGTGTTAGAGTTCACAGCTCTAACCCTCTGTTCAGGTGTAATTAGCCTGCTTTTGAGAACTTAGCATTGAAAACTGAACTCCTGAAGCTGGCTCATCATGTAGATCAATTACAGAATTGTTTCTTGAGGTTTTTCAGAACATTTTCCTAAAGGCTCGCATCCCAATGAAATTTTAATACCACCAATATACCATATGTCTACGTGTGTGTGTGTGTGTGTATGTCTGTGTCTTATATATGAGCCAGACATTTTACCATCTTCTCCAAGAACTTTACATCCTTAAGAAAACATAGTAGCTATTGAAAATGTGTTCTTTACAGTGGAAAATGGAACCCCTGGTTTTCTTGTTTTCTGTTGAATTTTTTTTTTGTGACACTGCAAAGATTCCCTTTCTGCTGCTTACAACCAAATAACCTCCCAAACAGCTAAACAAACAAAAACCAAAGCAAACCAAGAATAGCTACTAATAAAGGCCTTAAAGAAAGCCCAATATATTTCAAACAACCAGAAGATTACCACAGGGACTTTATGCTACGATGCCCCTAAACAGATGTGTTTTTCCATTGGCCCCCTCTTTATGTATGGACAAAAACCAAAACACTGACTTTTTAATTCAAACCAAAGATAGTCTAGGCAATCTACATGGTATAGAAAAGGCAACAGGAAATTGCTTTGAATAATAGAAATGATACTTCTGTGGTTGAGCAATTTAGATTTTGAACCTATTTTCAATTGCATTTTACACATGTACACCAGCCACCCCACCGGATGCTGAATGACCATGTAGAAAAGTTGATATCTGAATTTAATCCTGTGCTGTAGGAGACTAGAAGGGTCTTATCTCATCCCTTGCACTGTTATGCTATCAGAATAAAATTTGAAATTAGAATGTGGTCTGTTTCAAGGAAATTGTTTTGAAGTTTGCATCCTGTGTATATATAAATTTAAGGTTTCTTTGATAGACTTCAATTTATCATTTTTAATTTGACTTTATTCTTGACATTTGGTGTGTATGTATTTGCTTTGGCTAATACTGGAAGGACGTATGCTATAGTTTTTATACTTTACTAATCAAGTTACCAATAGCCTAGCTCTGATTCTCTATGTTGTCATTTTCCTAGATTTGGCAAATCTTATTAAAACTTGTAATTGTGTCTTTTACATATCCATATTTTCTTCACCATTTACAAGTTTGCAGTAACCTTTACACCTTGAGACTTTTTGACTGTATTCATGTAACTCTTAGATTTATGCAGTCTTTTTTTAATCAGTTTCAAAAGCATCTTCATGTTGTCATTATACAATTTTTCTTTAACGTGTAATCATTAACAATCAGAAAATAGGAAATGGAATCAAACATCTCTCCTCTGCATCCCTGGTTTTGTGTAGCTTTTATTGGGGTTCTATGAATGGTGTTTTAGTGGAATAGGTTAAAACCAATTCCTTATTAAAATATCTATTTAGGGCTAGAGAGATTGCTCAGTGGTTAAGTTGCTTGCCTCTAAAGCCTAGTTATTCAGATTCAATTTCCCAGTACTCATTAAAGCCAGATGCACAAAGTAGTACATGCATCTGGAGTTTGCTTGTAGTGTCTAAAGGCCCTAGTATGTCCATCCATTCTCTCTCTCCATGCAAATACATAAAGCATTAAAAAAGAACAAAAGAGTATTTATAGGAGATATCACCAGTTTTTGGAGTAAAATGTAATATTAATGGGCACGTTTAATAAGGTAATGGATAAAATAAAGTCTTCTTTGATTGAGTTCTTTCCTGCATATGAATTCGTTATTAAGAGCTTTTTACATGCATGGTATAACTTTAGCTCATGACCACCTTAAGACATGCAGTTATAGCCCCATCACCTCACAGGGTGTTTAGAGACGCTGGACAGTATATAAGCTGCCAATAAATAGATATCATGGCAGAATGACATGAAGATGGCAGGAAAATGTAACATTTGAGTGAAAATATTATGTCTCTATAATCCCATAGCTCAAGTTTTATCCATTTAGGTATTTGTGAAAAGTTCAAAATTATCAATTTAAAAGATTACAGTTTCATGATGATTAATTAAAGAACTTGGAGCGCTTGGGGCATATATGTGTGGGGAGGTGCATATTAAGGACTTTACTCCTTGTTTGATTTTTTAAAAATGAATGATTGATGCATAAACAATGAATTAGGAGATAAATTTTACCTTGGAGTCTCTGTTAAGCAAGGAAACTAACCAGGTGGCTTCTTTTCCTGCTACCCTTGGTGTATCCATGTTCTGAGAACCCCTGAGAGGCTTCATTTAGATGAGACACTCATGGTCGATGCAGGTGATGGTGGCTTGCCTGAGCAGTGTGCGCCTTCCTTCCATATGTCTTGCTTTTGTTCCTGCACCAGCATCACTGATGATCAGACACCTGCACTCTATGGGCTCAGCAACATTCTTCAGCCCAAAGCAGCTGTCAGCTGAGAGCTCACGGGATTTCTCATTACAAAGTGAGCAGATGATCTCATCTCAAGTAGGGCTTGGAACTTTGTCCACTTCCTGGGCAAAGAGTGGCTCTCTTCTGGGCAGGATGTAATCAGGCACCCTCTTCTAATCAAATTGCACATGGGTGTTTCTGTTTGCTTTGCCCTGGTGTCTGCATGCATCAGCAGACTGGCAGAGAAGCCCAATTACAAAGGACCCTGGGTTTCCCACTAATGTGACCGAATTGTCTTCCATGAAGTATGTAAACTGTTGTCACTTTTATTTCATAGACCAAGTCCTCAGATCCCAGAGGAATAGGAAGGACACACGAGGGAAGTTGAGAGGAGCCTGAATATGTTGGTATCTGATCAAGCATTGCCAGTCAGTAGAGCAGCAAACTAAAACAGTAGGTATGCCTCCTGCTCTTCCTCCAGGGAGAAGGCAAGACTGCTGTCCTTTGTGGCTGGTCATTTGTGTTAAGATCAATGACATTTATGAAGCATCTTTAAGGAGACAATTCCTGGACCCGGTGATAATGTGGCAGAATGAGAGAAGACAGCTTCATGAGCTCGGTGGAATGTACAGTCAGGGAACACTGACTGAATAAGGCTCCTAAGGCTATATGGGCTAGCATAGATGGAATGATTCGTACTCCTGGACTGGAGGCTTTATGAGGACAGCCCTTTGGATCCCCATTGCTCACTCCCCAGCACCTGGAACAGTGAAGGGCTTGTAATGGGCTTGCAGATGTGAGAAAAGTGAGTCATTCCAATGTGCATTTGCCCCTCACTCATTGGGTTTATTTCTGTTCATTTATTTAGTGTGTGTGTGTTTAGTGTGGTTTTTATGTATGTGCCTTGGAGATGCCCTGTGTACTCATCTGTGGCCAGCGTGTTTGTCTGTTGCCCGGTGGGCTTGCCTGTGGTAGGCAGAACAGAACATGTAGCGTTCTGCGCCATTGCTCTTCTGCCCATTCTTGTTTCCATCAAGAGTCTTCTACTGATCCTGCAGCTGGCTGATCATGAGTCCAGTGATTCTTGGGCCACTGTTCCTCTACAGGATTGGTGTTACAAGTCACCTGGCCATGCCCCAGCTGTTTAATGTACATTCTGGAGATCTGAATTCACGCTTCCTCAAGCCACAGTGCTTATGCCGGAAGCACACCTACCTGCGGAACCATCTTTCCAGCCCGATCGGGATGATTTCTTAAACCCAATGTTCTTATCTGTAAAATGGAATTAGCATGAACTACAAACTTGTAGCAGAGTTGTACAAATGAAATGAGACCATACAAAACAGATGATTAAGCACAGTGTCAGGTTCTCAGTCAGGGTTCAAAGACAATCGAGAGACAGTTGACGAAGAAGTATTGATGGTAGTGTGCCAGTGAGGGTGACTGTTTGGGGGTGAGATCAGTGGATCGAAGGAGGAACTGGAATCTACTCTAGCTCTGCTATCAGCAAAATAGGTAACTTAAGCAAACCAGTTTTTTTTCCTTTTTTAATAATTAAAAAATATTTATTTATTTATTTGCAAGGACAGCGAGAGTGAGAGAGGAGAGACAGACAGAATGGGCATGCCAGGGCCTTCAGCTGCTGGAAATTCATTCCAGATGCATGTGCCATCTTGTGTACCTGGCTTTAAGTGGGGACTAAAGATTTGAACCCATGTTATTAGGCTTTGTAGGCAAGCATCTTAGCCACTAATCCATATTTCTAGCCCAAGTCAGGGATTTTTCTCTGGGTATCTAACCCTAGCCCCATTTACAGAAGGAAGTAACTGGAGAAGATGATCTCTGAGGTTGTATCCTAAATTTTCAGTTTAGATGGTTCTGTCATCAAATGCCTACAAGGACCAGGCAGGCATTTACTAAGAAGCCAAGCAAAGGCAGTGTAGGAGAACTTGACTTAGTCCTATCCAGGGATGGTTGAGAGGACTGGAGACTCAGTAGACCAAGTGCTAATGCCAAGTGCTGCTGTGGGGAATGTGTGCTCAGCAGTCCTCTCTATGCTGAATCTTTAAAAATTTCTGGGCTGGAGAGATGGCTTAGCAGTTAAGTGCTTGCCTGTGAAGCCTAAGGACCCCAGTTCGAGGCTTGATTCTCCAGGACCCACGTTAGCCAGATGCACAAGGGGGCGCACACGTCTGGAGTTTGTTTGCAGTGGCTGGAAACCCTGGGGCGCCCATTCTCTCTCTCTCTATCTGCCACTTCCTCTCTCTGTCACTCTCAAATAAATAAATAAAAATGAACAACAAAAAAATTTAAAAAAAATTCTGAAAGCTAGCAAGTAATTCAGCTTTTTTTAAAAAAATATTTATTTATTTTCAAGCAAAGGGAGAGAGAGAGAGAGAGAGAGAGAGAGAGAGAGAGAGAGAGAGAGAGAGAGAACGGGTACACCAGATCTCAAGCTGCTGCAAATGAACTCCAGATGTATGTGAAACTTTGCGCATCTGGAATCATGTGGGTACTGGGGAATTGAACCCATGTCATTAGGCTTTGTAGGCAAATGTCTTAACCACTGAGCAATCTTTCCAGCCCAGGTTTTATTTTGGAATGCTATTTGGATCACATGTTTTTGTAGACCAAACAAATTATATCTGTGGGCTTCTGGTGTATGGCTTCTGACTTGATCCAGGAAAGTAAGAGCAAGATCTGAAACTCAAGGTTTTCATAGCAAATTTCAACAAAATCTGAATCACTCATTCTCTCTGTCCATTTTCAGTTATTGCAATTTAATAGAACGAGTTGGTATTGGGTTATTTATAAGAAATACACAAATTTTCTTTTTTGCATGTATATATTTACACATATATATGTATGCATGCATGTGTGTATGATATATATCACACACACACACACACACACACACACACACATATATATATATATATATATATATACATATATATATATATGTATATATACATACACACACACACACATATATATCACACATAGGCATGTACATGTGCATGTGTGTGTGTTTAGAGGCCACAGGTCTATATCAGGTGTTACTTTTACTGCTGTCCACCTTATTCTTTGAGATAGAATCTCATTCTGAACCTAGAACACACTGATTGGGCTAGATTAGCAAGCCAATGAACCCCAGGGACTCCCAGTATTCACCTCCCCAGATATGGGATTATAAGCACATGGCACCATGCATAGCATTCATTTTATACAGACATGTATATATATATATATATATATATATATATATATATATATATATATATATATAAATTGACAACTTCTATACTTACCATGCCTAGCATTTTTAAATGTGTATTGGAGCTTCAAACTCAGGTCCTCATGTTTGCAAGGCAAGTACTTTGTCCATTGAGCTATCTCCCAATTCCTGCACAGAACAGAGGTTTTAAATTTAGCTCAAGGTTCTGGGGGCTGGGAAGTTCACAAAAATGGTGCCAACAACCGGTTGGGGATTTCTTGTTGCAATCTATCATGCTGGTGGGTGTCACATGTGAAGGCAGAGCAGGCATGTATCAGAGAGATCTTCAGTTGTAATGAAGCCACTCTATTGACAACTCACTAATCAATGAATTCATGAGTGGATTCATCCATTCATGAGGGCAGAGGCCTCCCTCATCACTCAGTCACCTCCAAAAGGTCTCACTACACAAATATTAATATGTGATTTTTGGAGTTACACTTCTTTTTTAAAAAATTATGTTTTTATCGGGGGGGGGGGGGTGAGAATTGGCATGCCAGGTCCTCAGCCACTGCAATGGAACTCCAGACATGTGCAACATCTAGTGGTCATGTGTGACCTTGTGCTTGCCTCACCTTGGTGTGTCTGGCTTACATGGTATCTGGAGAGCTGAACATGGGTCCTTAGGCTTCACAGGCAAGCACCTTAACCGCTAAACCATCTCTCCAGTCCCAGGAATTACATTTCTACCACATGAATTCTAGAGGATTTACCACATTGTAGCAATCTCTGATCTCTACTTTGTATATTATGGTTTTTAGAGACAGGTGACTTCACTATGCTTACCAAACCAGAAATTTGTCTGCAGGTAGGAAGAGGGCTAAAACTCAATCCCATTCCTGATTTAGTCAGAAATGCATATATCTTTCCTTGCTCTGAGATATTTAGTCACTTGCAGGGTATTTGAAACGGTTTAGGGTATTGAGAATGGCTTATGACTTGAGAGAGAAATAAAGTGAACATGCCTGTATTCCTTTTTAAGTGGCTACTTTAAAGCTGAATCTAAATAGAGGCTTCTCAGTGTAGGAAAGGGGATGACCTCTCAGAATATAACGTTAGAGGGATGTGGAGCATGAGGGATCCCTCCATCAGTATTCTTGATGAGTCCTTTATAGAAGAAAGCAGGAGACAAGAGATTGGCCCACCTTGTCTAAAATCACAGCAGAGGAGGTTGAGATCTCAGGGAAGACAGGAAATCCCACTGTGTCCATCAGTCTAGCCTGAGCCAGTCAAGAATTGTGGGAGACCTAGGCTCATGGTCCAGGTTGAATGCCCTTCTGTGTGGGTGGCTGTCAGCTTTCACAGATGGACATTCATCTTGCTTCAAGTGACTGGCTTCATGTAGGCATCAGCAGGAATCAAAGTAAGCATGCCATGGCCTTTAGATCCTCTTGCAGCTGACCAAATCAATCGATTTTTTTTTTTTTTGTTTTGTTACTGTAGCTTTTTCATTTGGCAACATAAAGGCACAAGCTAAATAAAGTATTAGCCTCCAGAATGTGTTTAAATTGAATTTCTAGATATTTTGGCATCTATCCAGCTTTAAATAAGTTGTGATCTAACTGTATCTAATCTCTAATCAAAGAATCCTCTGGATGTAGAGTGTTCCCGTTAATAATGATACCTTAGACATCCATTAAGTTTGGACATTAATTTTATGGAAATTCTCTCATACATCTCCATTAGAATTTTTTTCTAGGCAAAATTAGTAATAAAAGCTTTTAATAAATGTCATAAATATCTATGTTCAATCAGACTATTACTCAAATTAAAGCCAGACCAAAATAGAAAATAGTTACCTCTGCTAAAAGTCACGGCCTTCAGAAGACATTTGGAAGAAAGAAGTTATGTACTCTGTTATTACTCAAAATGCGTTTATTACAAAGAATAATTAGCTAGTGGGAACAGATGACTAGCTGTTTGACTACCATGTGACCTCTCTAGTTTTGTACTTTGTGTCTATTGGCTCTTGCAATAAACTCTATGGTTTTTCTGCCCACGTTGTAAAACCAGGCTTTTCAGGTAAGCAGGTCACAATTTGAATGTTCTGTGGCCAGTTCTGAGGTTTGAAGCAAGTACTTGCATTTCCTACATCCTGCTGTCAGTATCTTCAGAAGCAGTCACTGAGAAGCAACAGGAGTCAGGGGAGCTCTGTGATTCTCTGTGGGGAACATGTAGTAAGGAACCTGACCGTTAGATGGTGCTCTCTAAGTGGACGCCATTGTTGTTACCCTGGATGCAGGAGGAGTTGGGTTCGCAGGTTTTCAGATTGCTAAAGAAGGATGAGAAAGAGTGAGGCCTGGTGTTTTTTCTTGTCGCCATGTCCCACCAAATGCTGGCCCTTTTCTGCCCTTCGTTGCCCCTCTCTTCCTTTCCCATAGTCTTGGTAATGAGCCACAACTGACAGAGGGACAGAGAAATGGGTGTGTGTGTTTCAGTCCTTTTCTTTCCATCTAAAGCTTTGACAAAAACCACAGCCTAATATTTCTCTCATCTGACCTGCTTGGATAACCACAGGACACAATCCAGCACTTAAGAAACGTGAGTCTACTGATGAGTAGAAAGATGGGGCAGAGAACCAGATCCTCTGGCTTCCCATGGGGGGAGGGAGCTTGCACTTGACTTTTGCTCTATAGCCTTTACCCTTGAGTCCTTGTGTTTTGGACTTTTGGCCATGGCTATAATTTGGAACTACACTGGAAGTCATCCATTCAAGGAATAAACATTTATATATATATATATATATATATATATATATATATATATATATGGTGAAAGCCTCTCTTTAATCAAAATCAGACACATTAAAACAAGAGATAAAATTATTACTCTGGCTTTAAGTGAGAGTAGAAGAGGTAGGGAGGGCGTTTTCCATACACATTCCTCCCCAAACTTTCCCTGCTACTAGTTCTGAGAATATGACTTGGGAAACTTTAGATTTTAGTTTGGTCTCTTCTGAGGATAATCGATCTGGCTGAAGTCACGTAGTAAATTGATGCAGCAGCCAGTTCAGGGACTGCTGAGGTTACGTGAGGGAGATTGTATTCTTTGTAGGTCTTGGGTTGGGCTGTCTCAGGAGGATCACCTCTCTGTCCCCTGTGCCCTTCCTTACCATGTCTTGCAGTAAGCTCAGGCCAGTGCATGCACTTTACACATGCAAATACAAGAGCATTAGATGAATGCCAGTATAACAAGGGTATGATCTTGAAGGTATAATTGAGACTTTGTTTCAGAGGCCTTTATTATTTTCTATAACTTTGTCTAACCATTCAGGTTTTGTCTGCATCAACTCAGAATTTAAACATTTGTCAGGTAGACTTAAAATACTCCCAGCATGGCTCAGGGAATTTTGCTGAAGAGGGGGCAGAAAGATTGTTAGAGCCATAAGTTGGGACATTTTGCACAGAGACATTGCTTCTCCCCCATAATTGACTGCTGCCCCCATAATACATGACCTGCAATCCTCATGGGGTTGACCTGCATCCCCAACGAGGAACACCTCTTCAGAAAAAGGACAGGGAGGAGGGAAAGGATGGTACCCACATGTGATGTTCACATACTAAATATTTCTATTTCTAATAACAAAAAAGAGAAAAAATAATTTAAACGTTTTTCAAAGCTTTTTTGATGATCCAGGGCCCCATTGGCCTTAGTTCTGATCCCTGATTGCTTTTAGGTCTGATTAACCGTAGTACATGAATGTCTGATAAGTAGGGAAGCTCTCTAACTTGACTTTCAGATTTGAGAAGCAGACGTCTTATCCACGGGCAGAACCCAGCCAAGCTGATCTAAATGGAACCTGCTTCTTCTATGATGCAAAATAAAACTAACACACCTTACAGACTTACTAGCGAGGCTGAATTTGGTCTTTCACAAAGTAGAAAGCTAGTGAATGCAGAACAGAAATCCAAGCCAATGCAAAAGAAAGAAAAGAAAGAAAGAAAGAAAGAAAGGAAGGAAGGAAGGAAGGAAGGAAGGAAGGAATCACCTATAATTTATTTTCATTACTTTTTAATATTTTGGCATGTTATCTCTTTTTTCTCTTTTCTTTTTGTCCTGTTTAAATGTCACTTTCATTTATTCAATTATTTCCCTACTGTAAAACAATTTAACTTTTATGCCCTCCTTTTTTTTTTTTTTTTTAGGGTCTCACTCTAGTTCAGGCTGACCTGGAACTCACTCTGTAGTATCAGGGTGGCCTTGAACTCACAGTGATCCTCCTACCTCTGCCTCCCAAGTACTGGGATTAAAGGTGTGCCCCACCCTTTAATACCCTTCTGTGTTTTTTTCTTTTTTTACAAGACTTTTACTGTCAGTTGTATGCACATAAAAGTATATTTGGATCATAGCCCCATCCTGTCACTTTCTTTTGCCCATACTCCCCACACTCCTTCCACTGAACCCCTTCCTCCCTCTGGCCAGCCTCTGAACAGTTTTGGAAGGCAGCTATGCTAACCACTATACCGCCAATGCTTCCTCTCTACTATTTTGGTGTTTATCTTTTAGTTTTGTCTTCCTTCACCACCCATGATGACATGTTGATGGACCCAATATTGTTCAAGTAGCAACTGCCCTTTTGAGATCACAAATCCAAAGGCCGCCCTGTGGAATGTCATAAGCATCCACATAGCTAAGCCTCTCTGGTATTCCTTGGACAGTCTCTAAAAAGTTGGAAAGGTGGTTCGCTAGAACTGTGCAATTTTTAGGCTTTTGATATCTATTGTCTATTCCCCAGTTTTTATTTTTATTTTGAGCTACATAAAGCTCATTCAGCCCTTTCTATTAGGCTCACGTTTTATTCCATTACTAAAGTTTGAAGAAATTCTTCTGTCTTACGACATAAACTCCCATTCTAACCAGAGCTAACCGAATTCAAGTGACACAATGCTTCCATATGATCACAAAGATGACATAAAGGAGTGGGCAACGGAATAATTAAGATATGTCAGTGACAAAACCCTCAGGCTACTTGCGTCATTCTTGTTATATTTTTAATTTTAGTGTCAATGTGTGTTGGGATGGTTGAGCCCTTGCTCCCAGCAGGGCACCTTGCTAAGTACTTGATCCGCATTATTTGATTAAATCCTCAAAGGAAGGGAAAATTCTCATTTGACAGATTAGAAGAATAAGGTCCAGTGAAGCTATGTGTTGGTAAATGGCACGCAGCTAATGAATGTATCATCAGAATAGTCGCCTACAACAAAGTCAATGTTTTACTTCCTAGTATCTGTGAATAAGTGATGAATGGGTTTGGTAGATCTGACTTAATTTTCTTGAGATGGGTGACTATTCTAGATAATCTACACTGGCTCCATGGAATCACAGAGGGAGCTGAGAGGGTCAGCCTAGAAGGAATTGTGAAGAAAGAAATCCAGTCATGAGAATGCTGAAAAGCCTCAGGATGCAGGGATGCAGGCGCCCTATGGAACTGCAAAAGGACTCAGGATGTAGGGATGCAGGCGCCCTATAGGACCGGAAAAGGACTCAGGATGCAGGCGCCCTATAGAACCGGAAAAGGACTCAGGGTGCAGGATGCAGGCGCCCTATAGAACTGCAGAAGGACTCAGGATGCAGGGATGCAGGCGCCCTATAGGACCGGAAAAGGACTCAGGATGCAGGGATGCAGGCGCCCTATAGGACCGGAAAAGGACTCAGGGTGCAGGGATGCAGTCGCCCTAAAGAACCGGAAAAGGACTCAGGATGCAGGGATGCAGGCACCCTATAGAACTGGAAAAGGACCCAGGATGCAGGGATGCAGGGATGCAGGCGCCCTAAAGAACCGGGAAAAGACGCAGGTTGCGGGGATGCAGGCGCCCTGTAGGACTGGAAAGGGCAAGGAGCACCTTGTGTTCTGCTACCCCCAGAAGGAGGATAAGTGATTTTCTGCGCTCATACAGCCACCCTTTGTTCCCCGCTTTGTTTACAGAGACCCAAGAGCGACTTAAGCCAAAGCAGCGCCTTCAAAGTTCTGAACTCTCTGGATGAAACTGGTTTGGAACTGAATGCTTCGCTGCCCACACCTGGGGAAGCTGATCTATTCCTGAGAAACGCATTTGACTGTCAACGAGAGTGGGTGTACAACTGTCAAGCCAGCTTTCTGAAATGACAAGTGGGTAAGATTGGCACTGCGTGTCTTTCTGACTGATTTTAATTATTCTTTTGGTTGGGGTGAATGCAGCTTTTGTTCTAAAGTTGATAATGATAGCCTTCGATGGCCCTTTTATTTCCATGAGGGGTATATCTACAACTTAAAAAAAAATTCCATTACATACACATCTGTGGTTACTCTCTTATTTTTCTAAATGTAATTATCCAGCGAGGCTAAATTATGGAAAAGAAATTATAACATTCTTTTCTTGCCAACTGAATCTGGCCAGCACATTTTTGGTGGTTTAAATGTTGGGTATAGTTTCTTTTTATTCTTTCTTCTTCTTCCCATTGCTGTTCCCCAGACCCTTCAGTCCTCTTAAACTCCAAAACACTTTTCAGTGGAGTTGGTATTTCTTAAGGTAATTCTCTGAGCAGTGTGCTACTGCCAAGTACATATTTGTGCATATTTTGTAGGAATAAGTATATTATAACTTGCAGATTAATTTTGAATTGTTACATAGAAAATAAGAATACACATGGTAGTTTTTATGCATCATGAGTTATTCACAGAATGGAGTCATATTTAAAATTATAACTGGGATTTGGGAATGTGCTATTAACGAGGCTAAGTAATACATAATCTATTTTTAGTGAGAATGAAAATAATTGCAACAATTCTTAAGAAAATTGGCTTATGCTAAAAGGGGCTTAGGTAGAGCTCTGGCACTTAAAGAATAAAAGACTCTAACTTGTTTTCAGTTGTTCACTTGGTCACAAACTCTGTGCAGCATGATTCTCAGGCACCAGTGATGGGAGGGGCAACAGCATCATTGCTCTTGAAGAGTAAACTCATGGTGTCCCTAACACAGATAAACCAAAATGCATGGTCACTGTCACCCCCGCAGTTTCAATCCTAGGTACATGTCTGAGAAACTCCGGCAAAGCTCACAAGAGACTCCTGAAATTTAGGATGCTCCCAGCTTGCTGTTTGTGTTAATGAGGGTCAGAGTAATCTGGGACTCCACCATGGGAGGAACAGCTTTGAAAATTTTGTTTCATTCTGAAGCAATGTGTTACATCTCCTTGTAGCAGCAGCATGGGACTTGCTGTGGTCCCCTCAAAGCTCATGCATTGGGAGATGGGCTCAGCTAGTAAAGTGTTTGTCGGGCAAGCATGAGAACCTGAGTTCACACACCCGGCACCTGGCTGGATGTGGCACCTGGAATCCCAGTGCCACAGAAAGAGAGACAGGATCCCTGGGGTGTGCTGTCAGTTTCTGTGAGAGGACTTGTCTCAGATAATAAGAGTGGAGCTGGAGAGATTGCTCAGTGGTTAAGGTGCTTGCCTGTGAAGCCTAGGGACCCAGGTTGGATTCTGTAGGATGCATAAGGTGGTGCAAGTGTCTGGAGCTTGTTTGCAGTGGCCGGAGGCCCTGACATGCCCATTCTTTTCTTTTCCCTCTCACATTAAAAGAATAATAATAAGAGTGATTAAAGAAGTCACCTGATGCTGACCTCTGACCTCCAATGCCAGTATACACGTGTGTGTGCATCTGCTCTTGGGCACTTCCATGCGTATAAACATGTGTGCATATACGGTGCAGCAAGAAGGCCCTGAGCAGATGCCGATATTGGAACCCTGCTCAGCCTCCATCCAGCACAGTAGAAAGTACATCTCTGTTACCTGTAAATTCCAAAAGCTGTGGTGTTCTCTAATAACAACACAGAATAGACTACGACTAAGGTCTTAAAAGTAATTGAGTGGAAAAGTCAGCAGCAAATTAGGAAGTATGTGGTCTAAGGAAGTGACGCAAACAAGGAATGGCCATTCCCCGACTCCTTCCAAAGAGGCTTGGAGTCCCAGCTTGGCTAGCTCTGAAACGCCTCTCTGGTTTTATGATCTTGATCTGCTTTCTCTTGGCTTAAGGACAAAATGGGTCTAACACTAGTGCTGACCTCAGAGGGCAGAAAGAGGCTTAAATGAGTTCAAATATTCAAAGTGCTTAGACCAGTAGACTGTAGTAAATACTCTATTAATAAGAACTATATTACTGTTATCTGTTCCATGAAAGCTTATGAAGTGGAAATATGATCTTTTAAGAGGTATGGAATGTTCATGTCTTCCAAACAGGTAGAAAGGAGCCAGAACTGAAAACTAGATTTGGAGCCAGTGACTAGGGTCATTATTATAGTAAAAGATTCTGTAGACCTGGGAATGTTACTAAATGGTAAGTCATAAAGCATATTTGGCTGTGTGAATAAGCTTATCATTTAGGAGAGTAAACACCTCTGACCTGAAGCTGACCAGCTGGTTGGTTGAGGCAGTTCTTTGGTTTCAGAGAAAACTGCGTCTGCTCATTTCTACATTCACATGACATTAACACACCTGGTTCTCTAAATTCAAAGCCTGTTTGTCACTCCAACTTTGTCCCTAGGTGGCTGATACCCAACAAAGACATGCCAACAAGGTAGCAAAAGGGGGTGAATATTTGGAAATGTCCAAGAAAGGAGTGTCCTAACATTGGACAAACTCCTTCCCCAATAAAGGGTTAGTGACATTGATGAGATGTGGCCTGAGGTGGAAATCACTTCCTCATGGTTGCAGAAAGCTACAATTCTGTTTCTCTCCATGAAACAGCATACTGTTTTCTCTAAGCTTGGCTGAAAGGTTCACTCAGCCCTGCTCCATGGTGACAGCACATTCTTCACAAACAAGTCACAGTGGTAAATGGACCTCTCTTCAAACTGCAAGAGGGTCTTTTTATCTGTTCTCTAGTTCTTGGGGGTAGATTGCCAAAATATATCACTGGGGACTTACCTTGGTCCAATTTCTTTTTAAAAGTATTTTATTTTTATGAGACAGAGAGAGAGAGAGAGAGAGAGAGAGAGAGAGAGAGAGAGAGAGATTGAGAATGGGCATGCCAGGGGCCTCGAGCCAATGTAAATGAATGCTAAATGAACTGGCTTATGTGGGTCCTTGGGCTTTGCAGGCAAGCACCTTAACTGCTAAGCCATCTCTCTAGCCCACCTTGGTTCCATTTCAAGCATGTCACAGTAAGGAGACATTTACTTATCTTAGGTCGGTTTTTGGCCTTCTTTTCCCGAATGTACTGGTTCTTAGACTTAGCTGAAGAGCCTTAAAATGTGCAGATGTGTAGGTTCACTACTGTAGATGGCCCACAATGGGGCTTCACATGGTGACTTGTAAAGTTCTTGTGGTGATTTTAGCATCCAGGAAGGGTGTGAATCACTGCCTTAAACCATGGTTCATATGGGTGTCGTGTGCAAATGGTGTGCTGAGTGTGAGCATGCAGTGTGGGGGCTCATCTTTCCAGAGCCTCACACTAACCCTTCAACACTGCTGTGAACATTGGCAGTATCTCTCAGATGAGTGTCATTATTACAGAGGACTCAAAAGACACAGTTTAGAGTTTGACCCCTAAGGATGTCTCTCTAGTCCATCATTATAGAATTTCTTCTTTCCACTAACATTGTGTCCACAAAAGCTTCTGTGGAGGTTTATGAGAGGGAAACATATTATTTTGTTATTATCAAATAAAAATCAAATAAAAATCAAATAAAAATGGGCACAAAATTATAAGTACATATGTCTTTTATTTGTTTATTTCTTTATTTCTTTATTTGGGAGAGTGAAAGAGGGAGACAGAAACAGAGAGAGAGAGAGAGAGAATGTGTGTGCCAGGGCCTTCAGACACATGAACTCCAGACACATGTACCACCTTGTGCATCTGGCGTACATGGGTCCTGGGGAATCGAACCTGGGTCCTTAGGCTTCACAGGCAAGCACCATGACTGCTGAGCCACTTCTCCAGCCAAATATATGTGTCTTTATATGTGATGTGAATGAACACACACACACACTCAAAAGCAGAGACAGGCACACAAGATCTTAATGAGTAGCAGCCAAGGGCCTGTCTCTCTGATGTGGTTGCATAGATGTTCAAGCACACAATTTTTAAAAAGGGAGTATTTCAGGATCTTTTGAGGTTGTGGAGATGGTTAAAAATCTCTTCCTAGGTTCTGACGAACTTTTATAGGCAGTTCAATTTATGCACATTCCATTTAGCAAATTGCCTTCTTTTTATTGTCTTCATTTTCTTGATTTTGTGTATTCAAATGCTACTCCATCTGCCAAAGGTCATAGATCCACCCAGGCACCAGTGAGACGTTCCCTTGAGGAAAGGAGTCACGAAGCACTCTGCAGGGGCTTCTTGCCCCCAATGCTGCAAAGTTAATTACTGGAACCAACATCATCTCTATTTTGCCATTTTGCAGGCCATGAATGCTGCTGTCACTTGCAAAACTTGTTTGAGGGCTTCCTGGGATCCTGATGGCCGCTGTGTGGCATCTAATACCATTGTGTTCTCAGTACCCCAGGAGATTCAGAGATGCGGTAGAGAGAACATGTGCCACAGCATGTGCTGTTTAAACACTTTTCAGTTATTTAAGTGCCTGTCTTACAGACTTATCAGACTGTGTAACCAATTAACCATCAAGGACTGGGAATGTTAGCATCACTAAATAGGTTGGGTCATAGCAAAACAATTTTTTTAAAAGATATTGAAAAAAATCAGAGTACATACCCTACTATGAGTAGATATGCTAGTTGAGAAATGAGACCTCTGAAACCAGGACGTTTACACAAAATCTAAAATGTATATTCTCTCCTGGTTAAACTTATTTTCTCTTAAATATTATCTCTACATTTTTGATATGTTTCAGGAGGTAAATGTTAATGTTCCTGATTCATGTACAGACACTTTGGAGATTAAATTGAGCACATATTGTAATGGCTTAATAAAATAAGTTATTAAAATAGACTAACATTTGTTATTTAAAACAGAAATCAATTTTGTGTTTAAAATAAAATTGTTTTTCGGAGTAAGATTTCGTAAAACCACAGAGGATGGAAATACTTGAGATACTATTATGTCTGACCCTTTAAAAATATGATCTGACAATGAAGGCTACAGGCTGGGCATGGAAATGGACCAGGCTTGTGGGAGCTCTGTAATCCAGGAGGTAGATGCATGGCGATATGGTGTCATCTGCTCATATGCCTGTCCTTTTGTGTTTTGTTGTTTTATTTCCAAGTCAATAGCTTTTACTTTTACTGGTTCATTTTCCTAGAGCTTCTGCTTCATGGATTGACTACCTTTCAATAGTTTTCAGCCTGGAGCCTCCTTTTCTGGCTTCTGAGCTAATTACTTACCCCTGGAGTTAATTATTTTCTTCATGGGGAGAAAGAAAAATGCAGCCCTGACTGCTGTCAGCTTGGAGCTATGTGGCTGTAACAGCTAGACCACAGAGATCTGTTGGACATAAACAATTTCACCGAATATCAATACCAGACCATTTCACTCTCTGATCATGGATCAAGTGAGATCGAGAGGAAACTTCTCTGCAAGCATGTCTGAATGCCATCGAAAACAAGAATGCTGTCCAAACCAAAGTGGCCAAGCATTTCACTCTCTGGGTTAATAAGAGGGACGGCTGCTTGTGGACCACTTACAGCGTTAGCTCCACCCCATTTCTCCTGTCAATCAGTAAGATGCACACGGATAGACCCAACAATAGGATTACTTTGCTTCCAGATAGAATTATATTCGCAACAAAAGCATGCTTCCTGGAGCCTTCCTTTAAAAATTGCCTAACAAGCTCAACTCCTAACACATGTCACGCTATAGTCCTCTCACAGGCACGCCTGTTCCAAGACTGTCATATTGTCATATCACATTTATTGAAATGAGCCAATGAGCCTGACTCTTGATCCTAGCTCTCATGGCAGTCTTGGGCTGGAGAGCATTAGCCATGGAGTCCTGGCCTCTATATTCATTCAATGTCAAGTGTCCTCCTTCACATGATTGACAATCCCCAAACCTCTAGTTCCAGCCTCCAAAACTTGCCACCAGAAACAGAAATGTCCTGTGAGCCGACATGGACAGTATAACCCAATTCTTTCCATCTTTAGAGGAAACAGAGCCCCACACAGGTGGGCGCTGTTGTGACTTGTCCTTGCTGAGGTAGGTGGTGGCACTTTTGTGATTAGTACCCAAGATTCCAAAGCCTGGCTGAATGCTCTTTCTGCTCCTCTGTGCAGACTGTCCAAAGAAGTTCAACACCCATGTATAACGCACCTTTGAGCACTAAATTCAATTTACTATTCATTTCTACTTAATTGCATTTTGTTTCCATTCTCTCCCTAGGAAATATTTTAACCTTCTAATACTGGGCTTTATCCAGTGCATGGCTAGCTATGAGTTTCTTTTTGCTTTCATTTGAAAAGCTCCTGTGGGTATTTTGGTGGGGGCATTCATTTCGTAGGTGTGAGAATCTTATTTAGTTGGTAACTCTTGTCAAAGCTGCTATTTTCTTTTTCTGCTCAGATTTGGCAGTTCTGTAGAATAGCTCACCAATAAGAGATTTCTATTTCTTTTTGTGTGTGTTCTTTTATTTCCTTAATCTCTCTCTTTTAATAGTTAAAAGAGGGAACCTTTCAGAAAGAAAAAAAAAACCCCTGAAACAAAATATAAAAATCCTATCACCTGGCTTCTTCCTTTTGAAGAAACTCTTTCCTATAAGACAGGCTTGTCCCAGACATTATTCTTCATTCAGCCCTTTACATAACTTTCTGTTTTAATCCTCTACTGTGCCTACATTTGAAAGAAAATTCCTTAGATACATTGTGATTTTGCCATATGGATTTATATCAGAGCCACATTGCTTCTTGAAAGGACTTTACTGAAATTTATTTGAAGAAATGGAATGGTTTGTTTTTTATATTAAAAATATTGAAGAATTTTTAAGCAGGCCAACACCATTTATATAAAAGCATATTTATTATTTTTATATTGTATGCAAAGATTTTCACATCTTTTGGCAGAGGGTATGTACATGTTGATATCTATTTTTTTCATTTAACATTATAAAATAAACGTAACCCTATGGTTTCATATGGTTTCCATTATGAGTAATTTGAAGGAAGCACAATGTTATGTTAATGCATCATAAAATGATTTCTGGATATGGAATTGTTTCCAGTTTTTGAGTTTTTTGTTTGGCTTGACAGTATGGTGATGATTTTAGTAAACATCTTTGTGCATTCGGCTATTTTGTTTTTGTCTGAAGATTATTGGGTTAATTCTCAGAATTTGGATAATACTGTTACTATTCAGCAGCTGGGGGTAGCTCCATAACTTTCATTACATAGTATCTCTCTTTGCTAGCCAAAAAGTTACAGGACATCTGTATTGATGCCCTTGTATCACTGAAACCTCACCAAAGCTGCACATGAGCACAGTGGCCATCTCGGGTCCAGATGACAGTTCCATAGCACTCCCCCCCACCCTTCAGCTCTTACATTCTTTGCATTCTCTCTTCTTCAGTGTTCCCTGAACCTTCAGAAAGGGGCTGGCACAGACGTCCCATGCTGGGCTGAGCGTTCAACAGTCACATTTTCAGCACTTATCATGAAAAATATTTGCTCAATGATTATGAAAGTATAAGATGACACCAGTGTTTTACCTTTACTTTGCATTTTCACATTAAAAGGGGAAATTGTTTTTTACTGTGGGTGCTAGTTTTTGCATTGGAAATGTCAAATTCTCATGCCAATCTGAGGTATAGAAGAGAGTTTTGGTTTTGCTCTATCTTTACAGTTGGGCACTATCATAGAGCAGACTGAGATCCGGCCTGGACACAAGCCAGTTTCTTCTAGTTTTGGGGAAAATTAGAGGATGGAGAAATGTAGTTTTTGTCTAGCAGAGGAATTGGGAGGTTAATATACTGCTCTGTACCCAGAATTCCACTCTAAGACTTAATATCCTTTCCTAACCTTTGTGGGCATTTTAGTTTTTGATTCCTGTATTTTGATTCTTTTTTCCCCCCTGGTTTTCTTTGAGTATAATATTTATATTGGACTTGTCCTTCTCCAACTAATTTGGAATAATGTATAAAGCAAATTTTCCTTTTGTTTGAAAGATAACCAAGGGAAAGCTGTCTTTGTTCAAAGCACGTGGGAGTAACCTTTTATTGGGAGGGAAGTTTCTCTTGCTGTGAGAGCTTATATAGCAATACTTCCTATTTTGTTGAGAATATAATGATTCTTTCTTTAAAAAATTCCGCATGCGAGGTGATACTAATCTGTACACTGTATGTTTTTGAAATGAAAACCAGGTTTATACAAACAGTGGGTGATTATTTATTAATAATTTTGTCTGTCCCATAAAATTTGGGTACATTTTCTCTGTAACAGGGCTGTCTACATGGAATTTGAAGTCTCATCCATAGAAACATATCTTCTCTTTCTGGATGGAGCCTCATCTTGCCTTGATGCCTTATTTCTGTTGGTAGAGGAATGGACAAAGATCTCACCATTAAAGATGACTTGATCATGGGCATTTCTAGCAATATGTCAATTATTTGGAAGTTCCAACTCTCTCTCAGAGAAATTCTCCTGTATTTCATTATATTATTTTATTGTTTTTAGTCAGAGTCTCATGTAAAGGCTGGACGCTAACTCACTATGTGTCCCAGGAACAACCGTGAATTTCTGAGCCTCTTGCCTCCACCTCCCAAGTTTTGGAATTACAGATATGTTTACCATGCTTGGTTTATATGGTGCTAAGTTCTGAACTATAGGTTTCCCAGCACTTGGGAGACAGAGGTAGGAGGATTGCCATGAGTTTGAGGCCACCCTGAAATGACAGAGTGAATTCCAGGTCAGCCTAGGCTAGAGTGAGACCCTACCTCAGAAAAAAAAAAAAGATGCTCAGAGGCTGCTTTCAGAGTTGTTAATAGGGTTCCTTTTATTTTATTTTATTTTTGTTTTTTTGAGGTAGGGTCTCACTCTAGCACAGGCTGACCTGGAATTCACTATGTAGTCTCAGGGTGGCCTGAAACTCATGGAGATCCTCCTACCTCTGCTTCCTGAGTGCTGGGATTAAAGACATGTGCCACCACACCTGGCTTATAGGCTTCCTTTTAATGGTTGATGTGCACATGTATGTTCTTCATTGTTGTGTCACACACACACACACACACACACACACGAGCATATGCATGACATATACAGTCCCTGTAACTAGGAGGGCATAGTGCTCTATTTTTTATAACTGGAAGATGAACATGAATTTAAAAAATTGGAATTCTGCAGCCAATTGCATACTTTCCTCTGTGTCTCAAGTCAATAAACCGATTTCCCCATTTTCTCCTTGCTTGTTAGTAATTTCAAAAACAATTGCATAGCATATTTGGACTGACTACTGAATAGCAATTGTAGTAACAACAATAGCCATTACACACATGATATTTCCTATGTAGCAGACAGTTATAAACTCTGTAATTTATTAACTCATTTATCTTCCTCATACCACATGGTTGGCAGGTACTAATCAGTGGCCAGAGGTAACTCTGAAGGATGGACTTCTGGTTGGTCAGAAATTGAGTGTGTCACAGTCTAATAACGTAGTGCTGTCTCCAAGGAGGAGAGCTGTAGTCCCTGGTGCTGGCTCCCTTTGGCTTGTACCAGAAAACTTACAGGTGGTGCCAGGTAAGGATTATGCCACCCAAGGATTATCGACCCCGTCTCTTCCCCACTCATGGATTGTTTCTGCTGTAATGAGTTCTCCTTAGGATGAGTGCTACAGTCTTTCTTATTTAAATGAAGTATTGGGATTGTTACTATTGCCTATTCCAAATCATTACAAAGACCATGCATAAGATTTGGCAGAGATACTCGGGGCCAGCCACATGTTGAGCTGTTCTTCATTATAGTGATACAAAATTAGATTCATTCTACCACAAATTTTTATCCCTTTGGGACCAGAGTCTCAACATGACCAAAATGTTCCTTCTTGATTTTGACTCAGATGGACATCTTCCTCATATTTAAAAATAGACTTTTCCAATAGATGGACTATGACTTATTAAATAGTCAGTTCCAAGTGTTTACCATAGCCCTGATCACTTGGACAACATTCAAATATTTGTAAATAAGTGAAGGGGGAAATCATTGCTCTTAGCATTTATGTTGTTATTATGTTATTTATTTTATAGACCTTCTTATCATGTTTCCTTAGCATCTATTTATATGTGTCTATTTCTTGAAGTATTGCTTCTTGAAGACAAGGTCTTTGCTGTCCTGCTCACCGGAACTCCAGCACGTGGTACAGTGTCAAGTACGGAGCAGAGCACTCATTATAGGTCTTGAAATGATATGAAACAAAGGCATAGGCATTTGAACCTTTGCTAGCTTTCAGAGAAATCCAGGTTAGGAACAGGAAAAATAAAGCAGGTGTAGGAAGAAAGGGCTCTGTCTGAATGATACGTTGAGACATGATTTTTAAGTCTGGCCTTAAATTTTGAAGCAAACTGGCAAGAAACATGGGTTGAAGCACATTTGTCAAGTGCTATGTCATTCTTGGGTAGACTTTTAATAGGTTGTCCTGTCTTAGAGTATCTCTTCGAAGACTCTGACTACCTGGGCCTCATCTCTCAACATCTCTTGTCTATAATTGCACTTCTGTCCTTGTCCAAATGTCCATGTTGACCTTTCCAGCTTGATTCAGAGCTCTTTGAGGATGATTACTTCCTAGGCTTTTGTGTGTGTTCCATTGACCCAGACCTGGGCACTTGCTCAGGGCTCTTTCTTAATATCCTGTTTACTTGGGGCTAGGGCACTGGGTGCTTTACAGGAAGTCTTGGAAAATTTCTTAACTTCCAAAAGCTCTCTTCTACCCTTCTGCTTGTGGCTGTGGTTTTGATGGTTTAGGTAGATTCTTTGCTTCTTCAGAGAAGCTTTGGAAGCATAGCTTGCGTCCTTCCAGTTGCAACTCTGTCCTAGATAAAGCACTGGGACTCCTCACGCTGGTTACAAGCCAGTGTGCCTCTTTGCAGATCTCCATGCAATCTACCTTGATGACTTTTTCCAGGTTTATGGTCACAGGCTCTGGCTTGTCTTGGAAGAGATCAGTTTGCACAGAGTTAAGCCCAAGTAAAAGTTAGCTGCCTGATGACACGTGTTCTCTACACCTCTTTCTCCTATTGAAAAAAATGTTATTTTTTAAGCCAAGCTTTTCATCATTATCTTCAAGAAGGTGTAAATGTTCATTAGGGTATTTAATTCAGCCTGGACCTTAGGAGAACATGGATTACCAACATTTAGGCATGCTGTACAATATTTCTGCTCTTTATTACACATGATCATGATTCTATCTTGGGCAAGCCATCTACCTCTCAGAGCTTATATAAAGTGAAAATAGGCACAGAGACCATAGGTATAGCGTAGAAATTCTGCGAGGCTCAACTGAATGGGCATTAATAGAGAGTAAACCTAAATGTGTTATATATATATATATAAAGCATTTTTATGGTAATATGTGATTTAGATTGTAGACAAGTGCTCTGAATAGCTTTTCTTTTGTCTTGCCCAAGTGATATCCAACCTGAATACTGTGTTTTATTACGATTAGCTAAAAACAGCGACAGAAGAATGAGCTTCTGTGGCTCACTCCAGTCTTTACTGAGCTTAGTGAAAATTCTTTCTTTACCAACCAACAGAAGGACGTGTTTGAGCAGTGATGTACATAGCACAGAGCTGTTGGCACAGCCCGCACCATTCACACAGGCAGCTTGACATAAGCACTATCAACCCATTTGTGAGAAAGGGAAGCCTTTGAATTTTCCTCCTCAGGTAATTGGATGTATTTCTTCATTGGTGTGTGTCTTGCCTGGCAACCAGATATGCCCATGTTTTAAAAATGTATTTGTTATTATGACATCAGCCCAGTGGAATTTGTTTACTTCACTGACAGTGAGATCCATTGTCCTAGTCTCACCTCTCAGGGCTTGGTCGTGAGTTTTTCTTCTCTTTATCTGAGTCAATGTTGTGAACATTTCTATACTGAACTCAAGTCTGACTTCCATCATGACTCTTCCTTGGCTCAAGTGAAGGGATTTCCTTCCCATCTGTTGAACTCCTTTCTTAGGAATTGTGGGAAGGAGGGTTTGCTATGTGTTGCACCCTCCTGCTCACCTCCCTGCTGAAAAGTCCTTGGAGTCTCTCTAAGAATTAACCATCAGAGGCCTCACCATGGACAGAGTAATAAGAGGCTCTTACTCCTGGGTGATAGGCTAAGTGTTCTATAGGAGCACCTTTTATCAGATACTTTCTTTATTGGCCTCATATGGTCATGAGACCAGCTAACCAGGCTCTCTTTACTGGGACTTTGAGTCTTGAGTAGAGTTATGAAAGAGAGAAAGAAGTGGTTCTTCATTTTGCTCATGGTGACTGGACTGGGCTGTCAAGAAGCTCCTGTGAACAAGACATTTTATTTTTTATTTTTTATTTTTTATTTTTTGGTTTTTCGAGGTAGGGACTCACTCTAGCTCAGGCTGACCTGGAATTCACTCCGTAGTCTCAGGGTGGCCTCGAACTCTCAACGATCCTCCTACCTCTGCTTCCCGAGTGCTGGGATTAAAGGCGTGAGCCACCACGCCCGGCTCGAACAAGACATTTTATATAGCTTCTTGAAAATTTTTTCTTCTTTTCAATCCAGTCACATCAAATTTCCTTTCTGCTTCAGTCCCTCCTCTATGCAATGGAAGAACCCGAAACGACATATGACTTCTTCCAAGCAATTACAGCTGCCATCTAACACCGTGCCTTGAGATGAGTGTTCCTGAGAGCTTGTCTCACCAAGTAGTCTATAGTTAATTAGATCCTCATCTCCCTGAGGCCAGGAACCATGTCTTATTTTTTTTTTTCTTAAGGTATCTCTTACTGCCAGTGTCCTAAGTGATGCTCAACCTTCATGAATTTTTGCTGACTGGTAGATCACAGACAGCTGCAATATCTTAATACCAGACTCCCCCATCTAACATTTCAGAGAGATGTGCTCTACAGAGCTACAAAGAAGAAATTGGATCACTGTTGCATCACTGTGTGCCTCTGGGCAAGTCATTAGATCTTCTTTCATTTTCCTCTGCTTCCTCCAAGGGAAAATGAGGTGAATAAATTTGCTTCTATCAAGTGTGTGGGGGCTATTTGATATAAGATTTAATGTGTTAAATGTGGTTGTGCCCCCAGCTTCTTATAAGTATGTAGTGCATAAATACTATATGGGTGTAACCAGGAGCCCTTTAAAGATCTTATGGGGATTTGTTTTTGAGAAAATATACTCTCCAACCCTTTTATAAACATTTGTTAAGGCATGCACTTTATAATCTCCCCCCAGGGATTGTTTCAGTAAGAAGAAGGAAGCTATAATTTGGCACATTCCTTATTCTCTCCTGCATTCTCTTTCATGCAATGCCTAAGCCTCCACCACACAAACACATTGCTTGATTAGGTGTACTTATCCACTTGATATATCTTTGTTGGACACCTAGTGCATATGAGACTCGTATCAAACTCTGTGGACATGATATATAAAATAGTGTGCTTGGCCACTCATCCAACACATCTTTATGTAGTTGACTATGTGTCAGGCACTCTTCTAGGTTATGGGATTTGGTGGTGAATAAATAATGCAAACAACTATTTGAATTCTCCAGGACACATGCTACAATAGAGGCAAATGCAAGGTTCGTTGAAAATGATGTCCCAGAGAAGCTGTGCTGGGGCGGGACTGAGTCTTGAAGGGCACAAATGACAGAAAGTAATAGAAGTGGAAAAGGACACCAGGCGAGTTGTGTGTGCTGTGGAAGCTGGCGTCCCACATCGTCATGGAATTGCTGAGGGCGGTGAAAGCAGATGAGGGACCAGGAGTCAGCAGTAGTATGGATTGTGCATTTTATGAATAGAAAACAAGTCCTGGGTGACTTAAAAATGCATTTATCTGGTTGAAACTTTCTACTCCAAGATTTGATCCATTGGTGAGTGTGAAAGAATTGTAACTGCTGTTTGCCACAGCCATTTGATGCCTGTTATCCTGTCTTTCTGTGGAAGCATGTGTGGCAGGATTGCAAATTCTTTGCATTAAGAGCAGCAGCTGCATGGTGTGGGTATCCTGTGCTTTCCTCATAGGCAGAGGGTGTTTTTTTTTTTTATTATTTCAAGATGTAATCCAAGTATTATCAGAAGGCATAGGCGCCAGGGAGTTACCAAAATTTTGGATGATTCACATGTAGGCTATTACAGACCATGACACCTTGATTTAAAACTCCCTTAGCTAGAAAACCAGCGCAGCAGTTCTAAAAGCTGTACCCATGACTCTGTGTGGGTCACTTCTGAGCCATTTGTATGTAATTTAGGATTTATTGGATTTTTGGGAACATTCATATGTAATCCCAGGCTTAACAGTTGCTCTGCAAACTATCAAATATTTATATTGTTTTTCCAAATGTATTTATTATTTACCGTACAGTCTATGAAATATTTACATTGATTTTTAAAAGAAAAGATATACATTATTTAAATTGCCTTGAACTTTCTCTTGATGTAGGTAAAATGATAACACAGAGCCTGAAAGGCTCCTAAGGATGCTGCTCAGGTCTTTGGGCAACCACATGGCGTCTCTTTCCCTCAGGAAAACACCTGGCAATAGAGTTGTGCAATTAAAACTCAAGCTGGGGACCACCCAGCTCTCCTCAGAGCCCCTACTACCTCTTAGTTTGCTGGTCTCAAATGGCAAGAGGGAAAATTGGAACAGTTCCTCCCCTCATGCTCCCAGGGTTCCAGGTGCTTTTATAGGGCAAGCAGCATCTTCATTGTCTCTCTGGGACCTAGAATATTCCTAACTGCAGAAGGAATGCTTCTTTTTGAAGAAAATGCAGTTGAGACTCTCAGATCCAATTGATCCCTAAACTCCACTGGCAGAAATATTAACCCCATGCATTCTAGCTTCAACAGCCTCCTACAAGATTCCGAGCAAAGCTAGTTGCTCCTTGGTCATCTGTATTCTGAGACATGTGCCTGCTGATTCTGCTGTCAGCTAAATGTGGGAATGTGGGGAGGAGGACCTTATTTATGTCAGTTCTTTTTCTTCCTGGGTAACATATTTGGATGATCCCACATTTCCTCCTATTTGGCTGTCAGCCCTCTCTTACCTTGTCTGCACATGTCTGAACAAGTCTCCCTACTCTCCCAGAGTCCTCAGGTCTTGAAGTATGACTTGTCCCCTTTCAGGATTAGTATTTGATAAGGTTGGGCATTTCCAGGCCTACCATTAGACATAATTTACCAGACAAAGTCAATTGTTCCCTGGGTATCCGAATCACTCTACTGTCTCCATTACTGTCATGTAGCATTTGCTTGGAAACCCATGATTTTTTTTATACAACACAAAATTAGTTTTTCAGTATACCAAATGACACCAGAAATATCATTGTGAGAACAAGAAAATGGTCATTTCCTTGGCAGAGGCCCTCACAATTGATTTCATAAAGTGATGTCAATATTTTTATCTTTATCTCTGCAACTGTGTGTGTGTGTGTGTGTGTGTGTGTGTGTCTGTGTGTGTGATTAATATAGAAGCCTAGTGCTGATTGAAAGTTATATAGTAGAAACAATGATGAAGGTAAGACTATTGGGAAGGTGTAGGGTTAGTCAGCCTTGGAGAGAGGTGGACTAGGATAGGCTAAGCTAGGCAGAATAATCTTGGTACTTAGTACTTATTTGGCCATGAAATACATGCAATGGATTACAAATCACATCTTTGTCTAATTTATTCAGGGCAACAACTATTTCAGATAAATGCCATTTCCTTATTTTATGAATGAGGAACTTGAGGTTTAGAGAAAGTTCAATCTATTTTCCAAGGTCTTGGGGCTAATACACAGTGGAGCCCTGAATTTTCACTGACATCACGGTAAGTTAGAGATGAGGACAGCTTGAGAAAGAGCATGAAGATGGAGGACCATGGTGTATTTGTGGTACAAGGACCAGCCACCCTGACTCAAGTACTAGGATAGTCTGTAATTAGGAGAGTACTAAACCTAACTTTATTTCTAATTCTACTCAGAAGACAAGCAACTCCACAAAATCTTTCTGAAACTAAGCATGTTTATCATCTTAAGGGAAGTGAAATAAGACTGCTACCTTGAAATTAACTTTTGACTTCTGGGAGTTTGACCTTTAGTTTTTAACATGCTTTAGGACATTTCTGACCTATGAGAGTTTGCCCAGTTTGCTCCTATTGCCGATTTATGAATCTCCGTGTCCCTTGATGGGAATGAGAACGACTAAGACTGATGTACACAGAAATTCGGATTCATGGTTCTTTTTTTTCAAGAATAACATCATGAGTCTTGTTTGTGAATGGAAACAGATTTGATTGATGGATGCATATGGTAATTTGGAGTAGTGAAAGCAGCTGTGTCCATTGATTTTTGAAATATTTACAGAGGAAGATGTCTGCTGATGTGGTTCTAAATCGGAGTCCCTGCTGACTCAACATGCGTGTGTTACCCAGCCTTGAATTACTGGGCACCTGAATTACTGGGTATTTCTTGTTCACACAGAGAAGGGGAAGACTGAGGGAAGGCTGAGAATAATATGCATATAAACAAGAAATGACAAAACAAAACAAAAAAAACCAAGACACATAAAAAAGCAATGTAACATAGTAAGCCATGTAAAGAATGCTAAAATAAACTCAAGGCCCAAAAGTCCCAGCAGAAATAAACAACATAATCTTCAAATTTTAATTCATGTCAACTTTGGATAGTAGAAATCAAAAGGCTGACTTTACTTACTTGGTGAATAATGATACCCAACATTCTTTCAACTCTTATAGTAGTGCCAGGGAACTGGCTCAAAGGGTAAGAGTGCTTGCTGGGCATGCATGAGTGTCTGAGAATGCTTGATCTACCTGGAGCTCTATTCCCCAACACTCAAATGAACAGCTGGGCATGCCCATGCATGTGTGTATCCCCAGTCCTTGGGGAGTGTATACCAGATAATGGCTGGGCTTTCTGGTCAGCATGTCTGGTGGAAAACATCAGCCCTGGATTCAGTGAGAATCTAAGAAAAGATGCAAATGAGCTATAAAAGACAACATGCAATGTTTTCCCCTGGCCGCTGCGCCTGTGCATGCAGTGTGCACAACTGCACTTACACGTGGAAGCCCTCAACACCACAACATGCATACTAGAAACACACACATACATATTCTTACCTATGCTAAGAACTCGACTAAATATTTTCTAGTCATCTTTTCTTTTCTTTTCTTTTCCTTTCCTTTCCTTTCCTTTCCTTTCCTTTCCTTTCCTTTCTTTTCTTTTCTTTTCTTTTCTTTTCTTTCTTCCTTTCTTTTCTTTTCCTTTCCTTTCCTTTCCTTTCCTTTCTTTCCTTTCCTTTCTTTCTTCTTCTTTCTTCTTCTTCTTCCTTCCTTCCTTCTTCTTTCTTTCTTTCTTTCTTTCTTTCTTTTTCTTTTTTTTTATGGTAGGGTCTCACTCTAACCCAGGCTGACCTGGAATTCACTAGGTAGTCTTAGGGTGGCCTTGAACTCACGGTGATTTTCCTACCTCTGCCTCCCAAATTCTGGGATTAAAGGCGTGCGCCACCATGCCCGGCTTGGTCATATTTTTAAAATTTAGTTGTGCCAACAACTCTAAGAGGTGGGTGGTATTATAGCCATTGTGTAGGTGAGGTAAGTAGAAACAGAGCAAATAAATAATGAAATTAATTCTACATGCTTCATTTTAACCTAATTGGTATTTGAAGACATTACATCATAAAGATTTGATGAATTCAGAGATAATTTGCATATTCAACTTCCATTCGCTTCCCTCCTTATATCCCACTCTTTCTTCCTCCCTTTCTCTCTCTTTTCTGTCTTTCCTTCTCCCTCTTTCTCCTTCCTCTCTCTCTTTCCTTCCTTCCTTTCATTCTCTTTTCTTTCCTTTCTTTTTGTTTCTAATTGACACATAGTAATTGTAGATATCTATAGGATGCAATGTAATATTCCCATGTATGTATATAATACATATTGATTAGAACAGAAAACTGGCATAACATATCACTTGAGATATTTATTATTTCTTATAATAATAAGATAAGAATACTCAGGGGGCTGGGAAGATGGATCAGTAGTTATGGTATTTGCCTAATGACTGGGATTCAATTCCACAGTACCCACATAAAATCATATTACGAAGTGGTACATCTGGAGGTCATTTGAAGTGGTTGGATGCCCTGGCACACCCATTCTCGCTGTCTATCTTCTCTCTTTCAAATATTTAAATGAACACTTTTTAAAAAATGTAAGCATATTCAAAATCCTTTCCACTAGCTACTTTGAAATATTCAGTTAATTGTTGACAAGCATAGTTATCCAAATTGTGCTATCACAGAGCAAATGCAGTCATTTCTCTAACTGCACCCCTGTTCCCACTATCCCAACTATCTTCTCTTCATCTTTCTCTTTCCTACATTCTTCCCAGGCTCTGGAAGCCGTCATTCTATTCTCTACTTCTTTGAAGTCAATGTTTTAGTGTCTACACATAAATAAGAATCTATGGGAACCGGCAGCAGGGTGTGCGTTGCGTGCGTGGAGCGGCTGGGCAGCGCTGAACCTGTGAGGTGTGCGGGCGGGTGGCTGTGCGTAGCTTTGGTGGATATGGCTCCCAACACGCTGGCGACGGAACCCGAGTATCCTAAAGGCATCCGGGCCGTGTTGCTGGGGCCGCCCGGGGCTGGCAAGGGTACCCAGGCACCCAAATTGGCTGCAAACTTCTGTGTCTGCCATCTGGCCACTGGGGATATGCTAAGGGCCATGGTGGCTTCTGGCTCAGAGCTGGGGAAAAAGCTGAAGGCAACTATGGATGCTGGGAAACTGGTGAGCGATGAAATGGTAGTGGAGCTCATTGAGAAGAACTTGGAGACCCCTTCCTACAAAAGTGGCTTTCTTCTAGATGGCTTCCCTCGGACTGTAAGGCAGGCTGAAATGCTTGATGACCTCATGGAGAAGAGGAAAGAGAAGCTTGATTCTGTGATTGAGTTCAGCATCTCGGACTCCCCTGCTGATCCGGAGAATCACTGGAAGGTTGATTCACCGCAAGAGTGGCCGGTCCTACCATGAAGAATTCAACCCTCCAAAAGAGCCCATGAAAGATGACATCACTGGGGAACCCTTGATCCGTAGATCCGATGATAATGAGAAGGCCTTGAAGATCCGCCTGGAGTCCTACCACACTCAGACCACCCCACTCGTGGAGTACTATAGGAAACGAGGGATCCACTGTGCCATCGATGCATCCCAGACCCCTGATGTCGTGTTTGCAAGCATCCTAGCAGCCTTCTCCAAAGCCACGTCCTAGTAGCAGAAGGCCAGGAGAGACTACACCACTGCTCATCTCCCTGCGGCGTGATCCCTGCTCCTAGGTGCTGGCAGAGGGGAAGCGTGGTTAGGGGAAGAAGGATGGAGAAGGGAGGGTGGTGAGGGGCTCAGGAGCAGTATTTGGAAGAGCAGCAGTGTTGTAGTGAGTGGGATTTTATACACATAGGTGGGAATTTTAAAGTATCAGTAGAGAAGAATAATTTTTTAAAAAAACTGTGATTGGCGGGTATGGGTACAAATAGGAAGATACAGTGTTATTTCTAAGCAATCAGGCTTTCATTTACTCTGGACTGGTTACAATATTTTAAAGCCATTGCTCTTAAGGCCTCAGTTTTTAATCTAAGAACCTCATGGGATACCAGGCCAAGAATGTAGAAAGTCTGTTGTGATCCCAGCTGTCTTATAGCTTGGAACCAAGCATCTGACTTATGTTTCCCCATGCCATACGATTAAAATATCATCTCCACATCTGAAAGAGATCAGAATATAATCACAGGGCTGGTAGCTCAGCAAATCAAGACCATGGGAGTCTAGGGAGTCCTTTGCCATGACTCGCAACTGATTTACCAGCTCACCTGCTCTGATGGCAAAGCCTTCGGCAGCCACCCAACACACCACGGTTCTGCTGTCTCGCCTTCTTTCATCCGTGGTGTGTGAAGGAACCCTGTCAAGTAAATGAACAAGGGCTGGGGCTGTAGTTCACTGGCACATGCTTGCCTAGCATTGCAAGGCCATGGGTCTAATCCCCAGCATTGCAAAAAAGGAAAAGAAAAAAAGAAAAAAAATGATGATGATAATAAAGTAAACATAAATGATTAAGTGTCCTAAGCTATATCATCCAAAGATTGTCCTCTCCATCCTCAAATCCCATGACTGGGATCACTCAACACCACTGTGATGTTTTATTTTCAATGAGGTGCCTTTCTTAACTAACCAAACGCTGCCTTGTTTGGCTCCTAAGTCAATAAAGTATGTTAAAAATTTGAAAGAAAAGAACCTATGATTTTATTTTGCATTTAACATATTTTACTTAACATAATGTCTTTTAGTTTTATCCAAACCAATAAATCCACAGAATTCCATCCTTTTATGGATAATATTCATATAACTATATACATACATACCAACATATGTGAATAAAATATTAGAAATGATGTGCTGATCATGTTTCCTTTGTATGTATGTCCAGGAGTGGGATTGTTGGATCACACAGTAGTTCTAATTATAGTGTGTTTTTTTTTTTGAGTCCTTCATATTGTTTTCCATAGTGGCTCCCCTGTTTTACAGTCTCCCTTGCTCTGCATCATCACCAGTGCTTGCTATTTTATTGTTTTGATAGCAGCTGTTCTAACTTTCAACCTAGATTTACTATGCTCCCACTCTACGCTGGAGGCTCTGCAGGGCTGCAGGCTGTGTACACCAGCTCCTGATTTCAGGTCCTCACAGGACTTAACAAAAAAGACAAATAAACAGGCAATGATAAGAAATCAACCTCCTCAGAATGAGACTCATTTGGAAGGTATTGTTGGAATACAGAGACTCAGAGGAAGCCTGATGGGAAAGCAAATGGAAGCAGGGGCCTACAGGCAGATGGAGACCCTATGCAAAGTTCCAGAAGTGGAAACCACTGGGGTGTGTGGACACCCTGAAGAGTCTACTTTCCCACTTGTACTCAGTGGGCCCTAAGGGGTGATAGGATCAAAGGTACCATTGAATACAGGTCATAGATCCCTTGCATGCTGCCTTAAGTCCCTTGGTGCTTAACCTGTGCTGGAGAAAGCCCTGGGGAGATTTGACATAGGCATATGGTCAGAAGGAGCCTCTCAGTGCTCAAGATTCCAGGATAAGGTTTGAGTTAATGATGGACCATCTCTGACGTTCATGACTGCTGTCGTCAACCATTTGCCCTTTTCTTATTTTTACGGCATTTGATGACTATCGGCATTGGCACTAACACCTTATGAGAAAATGTCATTTTCCTTCTTGCTTTCCCTAGTTACTAAGCATGTCATCTTCCTTTTGTGTGTTGCTTCTCTTTACTTCTTGTGCACATGCATGCACACATGTTTGTATGCATGTGGGTACACATGTGTGCAGATATATGTGCTCATGTGAATATGTATGTGTATGAAAGAGAAAGAAAGAGAAAGAGAGAGAGCAGAGATCAATGATGAGTGTCTCCTTTAATCATTCTCTACCTTATTGTTTGGAGAAAGAGCTCTCACTGAACTTGGAACTCACCAATTCAGCTAGAACTGGTAGCAAGCAAGCCCCAGAGATCCTTTTCTCTCCACTCACACAGTGCTGGGATTGCAGGCACATGATGCTGTGCCTGGATGTTCCACTGGGGGCTGGGAATCTCAACTCGGTCTTCGTGATTGTGCAGCAAACACTTTACCTGCTGAGCCATGTCCTCAGCCTAACGTTTGTGTTTTCTTGTCATAGCTCAATATGCACGCAGTTTGGAAAGTATGCAGTTGCTTATAAAATTACATCTGGAGAAGTGCATTGCATAGCTATGGGGCATATCATGGATGCCAGGTTGTGGTTATAGCCTCCTAACTAGCAACCTTGCCTTTCATGGCAACATGCGTCCACTATCACAAGTAACAATGAAATTCATCAAATGATTACTGACAGATAATGAGGAGGAGCTATGGAGCTATTTTTAAAACCAAAGTACATTCATTCTATGAAGTAAATCTACTCTACTCTACTCTACTCTATCTATCATATATCTATATATATCATCTATCTATACATAGAAAGAATATACATGCTAACACTTTCTATCATGATTCAGTGCTATAGTGTACAGCATGTTGAAAAAAGGGAAGTCACTGATATGTTTAATAGTGTTTTACAAAGTAGAGGTCCTTATCTTTTCATGAGAGAACATAATTGTCATCCCCTCACTGTGTTTTTCTCCCACTCTCCCCATATGAGAGTAATACAAGATGAAAGAAAATAAAAAGAAAGATCATTGTCCTATACTTGCTTCCACAAGGTCATGCAAACTGTCTCTGGAAATTGGTCCAGAATGAGCTTCGGATAATCAACTGCAAATTTGCTAGAATGTAGAGCCTCATGCAATAAAAATCTATTACCACAGCAAAGCCATCCAGAAAAAATAAACTCAACAAACCAGAAAGGGATGGCGTAGCATCGGAGAATTATGAGCACTTCAGATTTTAACCAAGAAGAAATTCCAGTGCCAGCAATATGATGACAAGGTGAACTTTCATTTTTCAAGCTCACACATTTGCAACTACAAAGGTCATTGTTTAGTCAAATATTGAGTCAGAAGTCTTGCTGATGATCATAACACGATTAATTTCCTGGCGTATGCGTGGGGAGATACGTGCATGCACACGTACATATGCAAGCTCACGGCCCCTTTCCTTGTCTTCACCCAAGGTCATGTATTGTAAGAACTGTGCTGCATGTTATTTGCAGAGCGGATGCCTGCCCTATTGTCCTAGCATGCTGAGTTGGTCCAAATTCTCCTGAGTGTGGTGGTCATGTGAAGGAAAATATAGATTCCATGAATGCGTTGAAAAGCCTGGCTGCTCTGAATAGGAGAGAGGCTGCCTGCTTGATCTGCAGGTTTACATTTTAAGGCCACACATCCACTGCTCTGAGTGAGGAGTCTTGAAACTGTTGATAGCAAATCACTACAACGGCCACATAATTCTTGAGGAGGCCTACAGTTGTGCTGCCATGACTCTGGAGCCATATGTTTCATCCTGCTCTGCTACCTAGGAATAGGGAGAGAGTTCAAGGTCAAGTGTATCTTTAATCAGACTGCATCAATAATGACTATCAGAGGCAAAATGAAACCAATAAAAACAAAACATCCTACAGCTATTTTTCAAAGTGAAACTATATTGTAGGTCAAGGAAAAAAAAAAAAGATGAATCTTGCCCAGGTTCAAAGCTGCTATCTATGTTTTATAGAGAGAAAACTTGTATCTATGGTATACATTATCTGACCTAATTGATATGTTTCTGACCAATATTTCACTTTGCAAATGCTGTTGCCTTGTTTCATGGATTTAGGGAGGACTTAAATTATGGCTTAGGCTATTATTTAATACATGTGTGTTTTGATTACTTGCTAAATCTCTTGAAGCACTTTAATTTCCCTATATATAAGGTAAAGAAAGTTCTGGCAATTTTCTGTAGTTTTGAGAACTGAATGGCATCCTGTCCTTCTAAGCCCTAGCAAGCAGTGTAGTCTTACATGGCTATATGCATGGATAGTGTTGAATGCATTGATGTTGATATAAAATACACTCTAACTGTTATGAGTTAATAGCTCACTTGAAAATGCCTTAGATGATTATAAAAGTACTACTGTGGATCCTTTTATGAGGTCAATCAATTTTAAGCAACTAACCATAAAATGAGAATCCACCTACTAGAATGTTCTTCCTCCAGAAGACTATAAACTCCACAAGATCTTTTAATGCATCTCAGAGCTATCAATGCTCAGCATGATGAGCACCAAGAGGTGGCACTCGATAAGAATGCTTAGAGTTGTCTGTATTCATTCTTGAGAATTATCAGTCTTTATTCTCTTGGCCATTTTCTTTTAGATAGGAGTATATTTTCATTTGTTGTAATTAAAAATATATTTTGTTCATTTATATATTTACTTGAGAGAGAAATAGGCAGAGAGAGAGAGAAAGAGAGAGTGAAAGGGATATAATGGGCACACCAGGGCCTCTATCCACTCCAAACTCCAGACACAAGCACCATCATGTGCCTCTGGCTTATGTGGGTACTGGGGAATCAAACCTGGGTCCTTAGGCTTTGCAAACATGTGTCTTAACCTCTAAGCCATCTCTTTAGCCTGGGATGTGTTTTCTTAAAGGCTTCATAAGTATTGTTAATATGACCCCTTTAACTGTCATGTTTTTGCCAATACTTCCTCATTTTTGGTATTTCTATAATGTTTAGAAAATCCTTCCCTAATAGGATATCAATTACATGCCCATTACTATTTCTTCTAGTTTTGCTTTAATTTTTACATTTATCTCTGGAATTAATTTTGATATGAGGGGCCAAACATTAACCTAATGATTTTCCTGTTCTGCTAGCGAAATTTATTGGCTGATTTGTTATTTACTCCTTCAGTTTGGGTGAGATATTTTCTTAAATAAGTACAAACATTCCTATACACATGAACTGTAGACTCTGCTAAGAAGTATATAGCTGTATGCATATGCTGGACACACGGTGTGCACTTTCTAAGAAGAGGTCCGCTTGCTTATTCACCTGACTTTTTTTTTTTTTTTCCAAAAAAGCTACTCATCAGGATGTGATGTTGCTTCATGGCTTTGGTCTACAAAATTCATGTTCTCTGCTCAGTTGTTTCATCTTAATCATATGTTTCAGCTTATCCAGCACTCACCACCAGTCTTCACATCATGGCTTCCTCACTTCTGTCCTGATTGGCTGCATTGTCTCAACAACTCATTTTTTTATTGCTCAGTGCCTATGTGCATTCTACTATCTGAATTGTGGAATATATAAAAATGAATATCTGTGTTTTCAAGCTGCATATCTTAAGGAGAGTATGTAACTGTTGGACCTCGTTTTCTTTCCCCCAGTATTTTGTGTCCAGGTCAGAGCATGGCTGTAGAAAAGCTCGAACCATCCTGAGCACCTTTACTCTGGTGGTTGATGGATATGGTCAGACAAGCCTGCTTTGTCACCCAAATCATTCTTGCACCCTGAGAATGGGATGTGGTCTTTTCATGTGCAGGTTTGGGTCCTACTTTATTTTATTCTATTTATTTATTTATTTCTGGTTTTTTGAGTAGCTCAGGCTGACCTGGAATTCATTATTTGTAGTCTAAGGGTGGCCTCGAACTCACGGTGATCCTCCTACCTCTGCCTCCCAAGTGTTGGGATTAAAAGCATGTGCTGCTACACCCAGCTAAGGGTCCTACTTTATTTTGGGATTATTTTCTTCTCTTAGATCTTTGAGGAGAAATGGTTCTATTCTAGGTTTTCTATTTTGTTCAAATACCAATTATGTGCATGCAGGGTCTTTGCCTATCTTCAAACTTGTCATTTTCTGTCTAAACCTAGCTAAATTAAACCCACTTTTTTGCCATTTTGCTTAACTTGGTTTTCCTCACTGGGTATCTGGATGCTCTTCTTCTCTTCAGCAATGTTCCTGGAAAATTTACCACAAACTCAGTGTTGTGTTAAGTAGTCTTTGCATTTTGATGTCTGTTTTTGAGTACCTGGCTGGAAGAGGACCCACTGGAGGGCACATCCTGGAGTCTAGCCCTGAGGTGTTCTTGGAGGTGGATCTGAATTCCAACACAAGGTGTGCAGAGTGATCTCTGGGTCCTGCTGCTGCAGGCTTCTACAAGCTTGAGCTTGCTTGTGGTGCTGGCGTGTGTTTGTGTCTCTCTGCTTGGACCTGTGAAAGGACCACTATTACATTCTGAATGTTCTAAATGATGCAACATTGATTACAATGACCAGCTTAACAGTGCAGATTCTCATTTGCTCTTCAGTAGATAATATGAGGGAGGCTTGCTTGCTGGTCATTGCTCCTATAGATCACTCAGCAGAACTTAAAAAAGCCACAATTCATTTGGAAGCAACAGCATTCAATACTCTTTGTTCTCTTTTTTTTTTAAATGTCAATTGAAGGAAACTCGGTGCATGCTTTTTAGAAATGACTATTTTTTTTTCATTTTTTGGTTCTTAGAGGCTTGCTGGGTATATTTAGATTCAGAAAGTATTAATTGAACTATTTATCATGCCATTTTATTATTAGAGCAAGGAAACCTATTAACAGATTATTATTGATTGATCAATTTGTGAAACATTAGGTTGGGGATACGGCTCAGCAGGCATAGTGCTGTCCTGGCATGCTCAAGGCCCCGGGTTCAATCCTCAGTCCTGAAAATAAAAAGAATCATATATGTAGTAGTTTGAGTACATAGAAGAGGACTCACTAGAGGGCACATCCTGGAGTCTAGCCCTGAGGTGTTCTTGGAGGCGGATCTGAATTCCAACATAAGGTGTGCAGAGTGATCTCTGGGTCCTGCTGCTGCAGGCTTCTACAAGCTTGAGCTTGCTTGTGGTGCTGGCGTGTGTTTGTGTCTCTCTGCTTGGACCTGTGCAGGAGGGCCAGCTTCTTCTGCCATCAATGGAACATCCCCTGGCTTCAAATAAATCCCTTCCTCCCATAAATTGTGTCTGCATTGGAAGTTCATCCCAGCAACATGGAACTGACTACAACAATATTATATCATGCAGTTTAACTAAAATGTTTTTTTTTAATATATTTGTCTCTATTAATTGGAGCATGATGTGTTATATTACTGAAAGAAGTCATGCACTTATATTTTTTTATTTGTTGGCTGTATAGTTGAACTGATTTAGTCAAGAAGGCCACATAAAAGTCAAGGAATGGTATTTGAATGAATCTGACACACACACAGGCACACAAACTCATCCTGACTGTAGATGGCCTTTCCTGTTTTCTGGATGCTTGCTTTTTGTTTGGTTTAATTTTGGAACCAAGATTTCTACTTACTTCTTCCCTCTTTCCCTTCTTTCCTTCCTCTCTTGCTTTTCTTATCTTTGTGTATCATTCTAGGTTGCATTAGTAGGTTTTTGCACCAATACTGTACTTCAATAAAATCTCTAATGTGATTCGTCAGTAAATCTGCTAGCCAAAATCTACTAACTTAGATGATTTTTTCCAAGTTAACAAAGTCATAATCTTTATTTAGTATTTTTCTGCTAAGCATCATGCTCGCCTGGTATACTTCATGAAGTTATTTTCAACGAGGAGCCAGTAATCAAATGGCCAAACAACTTACTGAGTTGTTGAATAGATTACGGCTTGAGTTTGCTTGGAATCTGTGGCTGTGGGTTGATATCACCCAATTCTATCTGTCTGTGCCTGTTGTTGATCAGTTTTAAAGTCTTCTTTTGAGACTGGATTTAGCTCTAGGCTTCCAGGGTCATAGAAGAGCTTCTGGTTAAATCAAACCTTGGGCGTATTCTGAGTGGCTCAGCTGTATTTGGCACCAGGAATATCCTTGAACACATACAAATCTCCAGGGATGGCTGCTAATGGACACCCTCTTTGTGGGATTCAAAGTGGAAGCTGTCTTAAGTCAGATCAAATTTTTATATGTGAATACGTTGTGCATATATGATGTTTATAGCCTCCTCAAATCAAGTTTTTGAAGAAATTATTATACAGATAGAAATGAAATCTGATCCACAAATGGATACGAGTAAGGGATTGAAAACAGGCAACACAACAGGTGACATAAGCTGGTCTTTATTTATGTATTTTACTCTCTCTCATCCTTTATTCTTATGTTCCTCTTATTTTCTTGTTTATCCAGTACTCTTTTCTGTAAGCTTATCTTCAATAAGTGGTTTCTGTTTACTTATAACATGATATGTACTTCTATTAGTATGTTAGTGTTCTTTCATGCTATCAGAGAACTCTTGACTTCAACAGGTGACATTGATTTATTTTGTACCAAATAATCTTCCTCATAGCTCTGAAATTTCATGGCTTTGACTGGTCTGTCTGATGACATAAGTGAGAGTCTACAGAGAAAGCATTCTTTCCCATACCTGGGTGCAAAATACACATTGTATTAGTAAATATTTCATGTTTACTGTCAAATCTTTTATGTAAAGTTATTATTTATTAATTATTTTATTTGATCTTAGCAATTGTATGAGACACAAATATTATTATCCTATCTTATAGATGAGGAAACTGAATTGTAGCACTCATAGGTAAGTTGTTTGAAGTCTCACACTCACAGCTAATAAGTGATAGAGGTGAGGCTGAGTCTCAGCCAGCACTCCTAACTAATGTCTCCCTGTCACCACAAACCCACCACATATTAACAACGGTCTGTTATACATCGCCTAGAATGGAGGAAGGAAATGTGAGAATGATGAAGTCTGAAGGTCAGACAAGAAAGGACCTCAATGATTATCTAATCTGTTCCTCTCATTTTATATGTGAGGCAGGAGCATCCGGGGCACTCATTCATTTGTTCAAGTTTCTCCAGCCTTTGTGGGTGGCTAGAAACTAGATCTGCTTCTGCAAGATTGTCTTTACTATAAGAGTTATAGGGATGAAGGCTCATTAAAGATTCATGTTCTATAGATAAATTTCCCTGCAGTCCTTTATTTAATTTGGCCCAGAGCATCTAGGGAATCGACTAATGTCACTGTAAACACAGAAAGTTCTGGACTCTAATTATAGGAAAGAAATAAACCATTATTGATGAGAAGTTTGAAGAAATGAGCCTCAAACTGCATACTAACAACACCCCAAATATATACTTATACTGAATTTTTAAATTAAGAAAAAAGTATTCTTGATGAAGACACAGGTTTTCTGGCTTGAAACACAGAGGTAGTTAATATCATAGATGCCAGGATAGCAGTGTACCCTCAGCGCCCAGATTCTTCTCTGAGATCTCTAGTATTTCAAAGATAGGGGCTTCACCTTCTTATACGTTCCTCCCTAATGGCTCTTATGATGGGCATTTTTAATCAGGACACTTCTGATGCAGAAGTGGGATCCACTTCTGACAGCTTCTTTCTCAATACATGTTTTCCTTCTCATTCATCCATCTGACTTGTCTTTGTGACTGTGTTTGAAACGTTGTCCCACACATCCTTCCATTACAGAAAGGAAATTTGACACCCGGGGAGGCTATATTTCCTCTTCCTCTAACTGTGTGGCAGGCATGATAGCTTTTTCTCAGAACAGCACAGTCAGCAGTATTGAGAACATTAGTGCTTTGTAGAGGAAACCAAAAGAATTTTTTTTTTTCTGGTGAAATGCAAATTGTGTATTCTATGTCTCCCATCAGTGAGAACATCATTTTACCTTGAGTGGTTATGCACCTTCATATCAATTAGGGGCTGTGATGACACTGCTTTGACATCCCATTAGCCCTTGCCTTTAGTTATGTGTCTATTAGAAGTGGAAATAAAAGTGAGGGGTGGAACTTGAATATCCCGGGGCCTCCAAGTCAATTAAAGAATCATGAATCTAGGAGCTTTGCTGGTTTCATGATTGTTTATCATAATAGGGAGAATGTGGTTTCACTCTGAGCTTTGTGATGCAGGGTCCAATCTTAGTCATTACTGTGACCTCATAGTGCCTAGGGCAACAAATCTGTCACAGTAGAATCATCAGTTATATATTATTCAGTGATTTCTTCATTTTTTCAGCAAATATGAGTGGTTATGACATATTGGCCTTATGTTGGGAACTTCCAATTCAAGGACTTCATGATTTATTTAGTATTATTCTTCAACATGGGGCCATTTGTTCCTTAAAAGTTTATGTGACACTTATTAAGTGACAGACACTGTGTACAGAGATTTAAAAAAAATACATGTCTTCTGTCTTCAAGACGGTTTTAGGGTAGTGGAAGATATTGAGTTCTAGAAATGTCATTTCATACTTAACATTGCTGCAGAAATATGTGTCAGAAGTGGTTCCTTATAAAATCTCCTGATACTCATTCAAATGTTACTGTTACAGAAAAGTGGGGCAACAGCATCATTTCACTCAGGTGGATTCCAAATTCTTCAACATCTGCTATTATACATCTACCAAATTAAACATTTAGGGGCATATTGAACATGTTCGTATATGTCTACGGTGTATTGGTTCAAGCATTTATCCTTATAAATATTTTTCAGATGTACCGTTGCTCCCCCACATATATCACTCCTTCCCTCTTCCAGTCCTTTCCTTCTTTCTTCTCTCTAGCTCTTCTCCCCATATTAAGGCTGGAACCCGGGTCCTTGCCTAAGGTAGACAAGCACTCTTCCACTGAGAAATACCCAATTCCTTTTTAAAGTTTTTTTTTTTTTTGGAGATAGAGACTTGCTAAGTTGCTCAAGCAAGCTTCAAACTTGTGAGTCTCTTGCTTTAGGATCCCAAGAAGCTGAGATTGCAGACACATGACACTTTGTCCATCAGCTGCAATGCTTGTAATTTTATGCTCAAAGGGAATGGAACCTATTTTAGTGTGGTTGAAGAACAGTAGACATTTGAACTTATGACAGAATCACATGATATATATGGTATAATTTGAGAGCTGTGGAAAGGTTCTCTGACCCTAAAGTATTATCTTTCACACTACATCAGTGTACCTCAAACTATACTGCTAATAAAAAGATTGCTTTGGTTGACCCTCAAGACAAACAAGGCAGATGGGGAAATCTGGTAAGGGGGTAGGTAGCAAAAGAATAGCAAAGATAGATAGTCAATATTCACTGACTAAGTAACTGAATATTTCAAATATGATCAAAAAATATAATCAGAGTATTATAGAAATTTGAAGGCAAAAGTATATATTTTTTATACTCCAGATTGAGCCCCGGACTGTCACTGATTTACAGTTTCTGCCAGGAGGAACATTATTAGTGATGGAAGATTTCATAAAAAGACAGTGCCACCTTGATCACTGATGGATGAAGAAACTAAAGAAGGGGATTCCACGAAGGGAATGACACAAGGTTAGGGCGAATTGTCATAAAAGCAAAACACGATTTACATAAATAATGGCTCTTCAAATACACTCCAAAGACCTTGGGGTTTCTCCAGAGCTTTTTCCAGCCATCTTTGAGATCAGCATGATTTTCATCATAACACTGAGATGTGATTTGCCTTTCCACAGTCATTTTTTCCTGAGCATATGATAGTTTGCTAGAGGCTCCATGATATGCAAAAGCTTCAATGCAGAGGCAGATATGAGACTCTAGCTGTGTTCTACTAAACCAGACACTAGAGATTTGCAAAAATGCAAAGCACCACCATGCTTTGAGCCATTTCATATTTTGGAAAATATAGTTATTGTTCTTAATATGTTATTTTTGCTTATGCATAATTTATTTTCCTTTCAAATCATGATGACAATAGTATTTGTTTTGCAAAGTAATGGTTTCACTATGGCATTTCCATACTTTTTTTTTGAGGTAGGGTATTACTGTAGTTCTGGCTGACCTGGAACTTACTTTATGACTCCAGGCTGGCCTCAGACTCCTGGGGATCCTTCTACTTCAGCCTCCTGAGAACTGGGAAAAGGTGTGCACCACCATGTCCTATCCATTTCCATACATACGTGTCATAGTACTTTGTTTTAATTTAACCCCCCCCCACCACCTTTTCTGTGTCCACTGCTTTCTCTGGCTGGTTCTCTTCCCACAGATAGTCCCCCATTTCAGCTTTCATGCCACATTGAGCTCCATTCAATTTAGTACTTTAACCGGTCCCCAGATTAATTTCTAATGTGGCAAATATTGGTAAATACAGTCCACCCCACCACTAATTGTGTGTGTTGTGTGTGCCTCAGGATGGGATAGACACTGCGTATTGTATGGAAAAGCAGGAATATGGGATTCTCAACCATCTTTCTTTCACGTGTACCAAAGGGTCCTGGCATGGACATATGTTTCTATTACTGGTCTAGTCTGCATACTGGGGGAATTCAGTATAGAAGACAGACTTGGAAAGGTAAGTTGTGCTCTTGATTGATATGAACTGACTCGAGTTTGTAAACTAACAGGAGTCGTGGCTGTGGCTAAGGCAAACAGAGTTGTGCTTGGGCAGATGACTGGTGAGAACATGACGGCTGGATATGAGGGGAGGAGACATTGAAGGCCAAGAGTGCCAGCTAAGGAACGTGCAGCCGAGAACGCGGGGTGGCCTGGTGGTGGTGCAGCTGTGGGGGCCCAGGAACCATAAGGAGCTGTTTGACATGCTGTGACCTTGGTGACTGCTGCGGTGCCGGGCAGTGGGAGGAAGCAAAGATGACTCCACATTTTCCTGCTGCATCAACAAAATCGTCAAACATTATTTAGGTCATTCTGAGCACAAAGCTCCGGAACAGGTGCTATATCAGTATAAAACCAGATGCTTGCTTTCAGATCCTGCCTTCTGTGAGCTCATGCTGGGCAAGTTGTTTAACTCCTTGTGCCTCATTTTGCTTATCTCTAAAGTGAGGGTGAAAATAATATTTGATAAGGTGGCCCCCCGGCGTGAATTGTCACCAATAAAGCATTTGGAAAGGTTCTTTGCTCACAGACAACCCATGGCGTGAGTGACCGTGTGTGTGCGCGCACACATGACTAAGTGTGTTCACGTGTGTGTGTGCATGTGGAGGTCAAGGACAGCCTTGAGTGTTCCTTGGGCATTGTGGGGGTGGGTTGATGTAAAATGTTTCCAACAGACCCTTGTGTTTGAACACTTGATCCTATGCTTTGGTATTGTTTGGGAAGGCTGTGGAACTTTAAGGAGGTGGAGACTTGCTGGAGGAAGTATGTCACTGGGGGTGGGCCTTGAGGTGTTCTAGCCAGCTCCATGTCAAGTATTTTTCTTTCTCTCTCTGCTTCTAGATTCTGGTGAGCTGTGATGTGGACCTGCCACGGCTTCCATGCCATGTAGAAATTTCCCCTTAAAACCTTGATCTAAATTAAACTCCTTTTCTTCTATAAAATTGCTTCTGGTTGGATATTTTGTCCTAGCAACAAGAAAGTAGCTGATATAGATCCATTTGCCTCCCGAGACAGGGTATCTAAGTGGCCTGGAACTCACTATGCGGGATAGACTGGCGGAATGCCAGTCACAGAATGCCAGTCCCAGGGTTCTGCTTGCTTCTGTCTGTTCAGTGCTGGCATTACAAACAAACGTGTGCCCTTTTTTGTCAGTTCTAGGGGTGATATAATATCCTTCCCTGAAAACTAAAGGGAACTAAAGAGTTAATAACTATCCCTAAAGCTTGCAGCCAATAAAGAAGTTTGGCACCTTCCCTGATTAATATACTCCACTTAGCCTAGTTGGCCTTGAAGGACCAGAGACCATCTGAGTCTCCTTCCTTAGACATTCCTGGCTGAAGAAGCCTATTCAGAACAAGGACACAAACAGCTACAATTTCCTTATCAACTGCACCTGGTCCAGTCTGTTTTTCTTAGGATCCTCCTTATAAGCTTACCCCAGCCTGGCCCAGTGCTTTAGCCTTCATCCCAATGGAGAGCTGAAGCCTCCTCGCTGTTTTCTCTAATAAACTGTCTATATGTAAAGGTCAAGTCCGGTGTTTACCTTTGCTTTTCTCTTACACTTTCCTTACAAGGGGCTGAGCGCTAAATTTTCATGCTTGCATGGAAAGCACTTTACCAACTACAATTTCTCTCCCATGCTACAGTTAATGCTTTACAAATGCCTGTTGGAGTTTACATGTCCTCCAAAGGCACAAGTGTTAAAGACTTCTTCTGTAGAGTGGCACCACTGAGAGGTGGGGAGACCCTTACGATGTGGGAGGACTTTTGGTTATTGCTCACGTGCCTTTGAAGGGAACAGGGGTGACCCAGCCCTTCCTCTTCCTTGCTTTCACATCCTGGTCGTGGTGCGCAGCTTCGCTGTGCCTGAGACTCACTCTAACTTGTGGCAGCACAGATCAGAAAGCAAAAGGGCCAATCAGTCATGGAGTGACACGTCCAAAACCATGAGCCCAAACAAAGCTTTTCCTTTGTATGGTATGGTGATGTCTCATAGGAAAGTGCTGCAATCACTTAGCACAGACGCTTTGTAGTCGAAGAGGGTACAGACATAAAGGAACTCTTGCCTAGGTGTGGAAATGAGGTAGGTAAATAGCATTTCCTGAGCTGTGCCAGTAAAAATGGATGTTTCTCGTTCTCTCTCTCTCTCCCTCCATCCTTCTCTGTCAAATAAATAATCAAATTGGGGCACATGCATCTGGAGTTCGTTTGCAGTGGCTGGAGGCCCTGGCGTGCCCATTCTCTCTCTCTCTCTCTCTGCCTCTTCTCTCTGTCACTTTCAAATAAATAAACAAAAAAAATGGGCTGGAGGGATGGCTTAGCTGTTAAGGCATTTGCCTGCAAAGCCAAAGGACCCAGGTTCGATACATGTTTTTGGTACATTTTTCAGATTAGTTAGTTAAATTTGTTGGGAATTTTGTGAGTTGCCATACTTAACCAAAATGCTTAACCAAAAACTTTGAAGAACAGAGGTGATTGATCACCTAGGTGTGGAAAGTCCATGGGTATGGAACAAACTGCTAACTGATTTAACCCAAGTGGTCTTAGGCTTCGATCTTTAAATGTGATTCTTGCATTTTACCCTGAAATCTTAGTTTATTTCAGTATATTAAAAATGTTTTAAATTACTTACCATTAAGGTAAAACGATGCATTACAAAGGCTCTATGTTTACTGAATACCTCCAGGGCGCTGATGCTTGATCCCAGCGGTACTGAGATTTGAGCAGCACAGATCTAACCCAATTATACAGCCCCAGTAGGGGGAAAAGCCCAAATCCAAACCCAACTCTGAATGTATGCTTTAGTTCTTGGCAGGAGAAACAATGAATCACAAAGATTAATCGTGTCTTTTCTTGGGAGTTTAATAAATAATATCAGTTTACAGGAAGGATGAAAAGTTGATATATGTAATTAATGCTGAGTGAAAATGCTGGAGTCAAAGTTCCATACAAAATGCTGTCTTTTAAAATATATGGAAAGGGGGATTTATTTTAAAATTCATGAAGACTTGAGTTTAAGCTCAGCAACATTTTCTGCAAAGGTAATTGAAGAGAACCCCCTGCATCCACCCCCGACAAGAAAAGGATGGAGCAATTCTACAAATAAACTAGATTTTTGGATTGCCTTAAATCCCAGGGAAAGAATTTATCTTGGGTTTCAATTATAAATAAATTTTCTAATGTTGGCTTGAATGAGTTCCTGCTGGTACGAAGGGGAAAACACACCAATTGTACAGGCAGATCAGGTGGTCTCTGGCTTGACCGTGTAACCTTGCCATCACGATGGTTTTCAAGATAACTCTGCATGTCTCCCAATAGGACGAAGTGTGAAGCAAGAATTGTCATTGTTTAATTATTCTTAGGAGATGTGTTTAAACTGCTTCACATCCAGCTGTTATGTCTGATGACTGGTTTCTAAGGTATGTACAAGTCAGAAGATCAAATGAAATGTCACCATAAAGAGACAAGCAGATAAATCCAGAATGTGGCACATAATAATAATAATAATAATAATAATAAAATGCGTGTGTGTGTGAGAGAGAGAGAGAGAGAGAGAGAGAGAGAGAGGGAGAAAGTTGGTAAGGTGGTTCCAGGATCTTGATTAGATATAAGTTGGAACATAAAAGAGCTTTAACCATTGGGAAAATTTGAATATGGCTTAAACACTGGACGAGAGTGGGGATAACTGCTACATTTCTTAGTTACTGGGGTAATATAGGATATGTACCTATTTTTAAATGTATGCTCAAATATAAAGTGTCACGACATCAACCATTTACTTTCAACTAGTATTGATTCAATACTAGAACTAGAGAGAGAAAGCAAAGAGAAATGCACATGTGGGGACACACACACACATGTAGATTTTGCACAGAATTACAAAAGTATTAGTAATTATTGAGTTTACATAGTTCATATGTGGTTGGCTATGGCAACATCTTCAAACTTCTGTACATCTGGATGATTTTATAATAAGTTGATAAAGCTTTGCATCACAGAAAACTTCACATCACATTGACTCATGTGTTCACAGCTACCATGTGGCCAACCACATGGTTAAATATTGGAGAAGGGGATGAAAACCACAACCAGAGTCCCTTGACTGTCATGTTGTTTACAATAAATGTGAGCCTTATTAAATAGAGACAAGCAAAACGATGGTTATGCATTGAAACAGGTTTTAAAGAGCAACAGGAGTATGGTATCCTGAGAGACAGTGACAGAGCAGTCATCCCATCCTACTGGAGAGGCAGTTCCTCCAGCGGCCCCTGAGGCTCTCATTCTCCGCAAGCTCTCTGCCTTGGGGCTCCCATGTCTTTGCCTTCACACAGACTAGGATCTCCTAAGGTGGCCCGGTGGCATTTAACTTCTGCGCATTTGATCTTAGCCTCTCTATCAGATGGCAAACACTTCCAGGGGAGCTCTTTGGACTGACTCATCCATCTCTGCCTTACTCAGAGCTCCACGCCACACAGGAGGTCAATATTTATTAAATAACTTATTTCCACAGCTCTTCATGCCTTTGAAGTTCCTTTCCTGCTTATGACTTAATCTGCTATGAATTTTGAAATAGCTATGCAGTAGTTCATCAGGTGTTTTCATGCTATGAAGGGATTTGTGCATGTGACTAATAGACAGCCAGTTGACTTTGACTAATGTGAGAGGGTTTCATCAAATCAGTTGAAGGGTTTAAGAGTGGAAGACCAAGGCTTCCTAGGACAGAAACACTTCTGTCTCAAATGTGCACTTAGAAACATTGCCTGACTTTCACTCTCATGCACTGAGCAAGTCACACTCAGGACTGTAACAAGTCTGGATTTTGTTTTCTCTTTTTATTACCACCCATCCTCTCTTCCATCCCATCTCCTGACCCTTATTAGACCAGTCCACCACCAATATTCTTCCCCATCTCCTTACATATCTACCGCACCCTCCCCTTAAACCCTCCTCTCTCCTTCCTCCCTCACGGCTCCTTTCTAGCTTCCTGTAACAAGTCTTACTGGAGTGTCCAGATCATTGGCCTCCTTTACAAATTTCAAGATGTGCCAACTTCCACAATTTTGTGCACTAGTTCAATGAAAATGCTCTCTCTCTCTCTTTCTACACACACACACACACACACACACACACACACACACAAATCTGGTTCTGTGTTGCTGGAGAACCCCAACTAATCCAAGTCCTGGAAGATAATGAATGCTGTTTACTATGAAGATGGTTGAAAACAGGCATAGACTAGGTCCAGAGGGAACCCAGGGCACCCTAATAGTTGTGACAGTAGAAAGAAGCAAGGTTCTCGGCTAGCTGACATGCCAGCATTTTAGAAAGAGAGGCAGGTACATGACAAAATGCCCACCAGGTCACCCAGGCAGCTCACATGTCAGGAATGACAATTGAATAACATTTCCTCTCCTTGGCAGGGTGTTGGTTCTGAACGCTAAGACAGGTGACACTGAAGGGCTTCTGAGAGAGAGAGAGAGAGAGAGAGAGTCATACACACATTTAACAATTATGGTGTCCAGGGCCTTGTTGTGAAGGACACTTGAGTTTTTCTGGAACCAGACAATCCCCATGTTGACAGCAAAGTCTGTAGACCGCGGTGTCAACAGACTGTGAGGTTTTATCCACCACGATCTGTAATGAAAGCCTGGCCAGGATTTCTCTTGAGATCTTCCCTTTTGGATGGATTTCCTCTGTTTACAGTGAACCTGGGACTTGCGTATTGCAGTCTGTCCTGCACATTGATGTCACCGAGGTTCAGTCCCTGGAACAGTAATTTGGATGTTATTTGAGGCACGGAAGCGCCTGAACCTTGACTCTTTTCACACTGGGTGGAAAATTAAACCAGAAAGTATTGCAGGCTGGCGACTCCCTTTATGGTGTCTTTGGAAGCTCGCCGGTGAGCTGAGGGGAAGAGAACCCCTGGGTGGTTAGGGAAAAGACTTAAGATTCTCTCTAACACCAGGACTAAGCTTTCCCATTGCCAAGGGGACAGGAATCCATAACCCAAGGATAGCACCAGGCTTAGCTGCATCACTTCTCAGCTCATATATTTGAAATCAAAACCATTTTTGCATTGATATGTGATGTGGTGTGTGTGTGTGTGTGTGTGTATGTGCTGGGATTCCAGAAGCCCACCAAGGCTTCCAGAGTTCTTTGTGGGGTCTGAAGATTGAATTCAGGTACTCAGGCTTAAGGGGTGAGTGCTTTATCCACTGAGCCACCTCCCCAGTGCTGCCTCACCTTCTTCTTCTTGCTTAATAGGATCACAATTTCCCACAGCAGGTGCAGCTACTGGTTGGGCTTTAAAGCTGAGGAGAAGCAGCTGGACAGGTTCAGTGCCTTTCTTGTATTCCTAGTAGACGTCACCACACTTGAGAGGTGAGCCTGGTGGCCAAGGCAGCCCAGGATGGGCCCCTGCTCTCCTCTTTGATGTTCCTTCTCGCTCTGTTGAGAGTCTCATAGATGGAATTGGCATGAGAAGGAGCAGGATATATAGTACTTCCCCTCCAGTTAATGGAGTGGTCCCAAGGAGAGGCTGGAAGCATCCTAGGACCTTCCATGACGGAAGAAAAAGCACTCATGGCATTCTGTAAGTGCCACTGTTGGTCTATGTGCCCAAGAAATGATAAACTGCTGGGTGTGAGGGAGCCAGCGGGTTGACCTGCAGCAGCCTCCTGGGTTTTATGTTAAGCAAATGAGTTTTGACTAGCAAGTCACAGTTTCCTCTGATGGTCGTCTGCCCTGTGCACTGACTGCTTCACTGTCAAGCTTAGCTTGTGGGACTTTTCAAGTCCTCGTGGAAAGCTCTATTTCCAGCAGTAAAAAAGTTTAAAGGTCAGAATAAGGACACAGGGCCCAGAATGTAAAAGCTCATGGGATTTGTTGAGTGATGAGACCTCTCTAGCACATGGAGAAATAAAAAGCATGTTTTTGCTTCCCTTGTCAAACTTAAAATTTATTGAGACAAGATGAAAACAAACATGGGAAGATTACTCCAAATGCATTATACTTTCCAGCTTCCCATCCCATTGGAAGAAACACACACTCACACACACACACACTCACGCACACACACACACACACACACACACACACCTTCTCCACTGCCAAGCAGTGCGGATGAATGCTGAAGTGAGTGGTCTAGAAAGACTCAGCATGTCAGGGGAAGGGGTTGGGGCAGAATGCAAATGAAGACACAGAATGTTGCTGCTATTTTTGCTCAAGCAGCTGTGTAGAAGTGGTCATGCTTATGATTTCAGCTCATGAATAGTGAGTGTCTTCATAATTGACCAGGGAGCCCTACTCTGTATGTAAACATCACAGATGTCCAGTCCCAGGCTCCCAAGGGCATGGCTGGCTGGTTGTCCAGAACTTAGATGAAGAGAGAGAAAGAGGATTACATCACATGCTCTGGCATATTCCATTAAGCTGGATTCTGATTCAGGGCCAATATTTTTGCTCAGTGATGCTTTTGCCTCATATCCCCTTTCTGAACGAGTTTATGTCCCTAAGGAAACAGTTGATAATTCTGAAGAGAAGCCCACAGATTACTGGACAAACCACTAAGGCATTTATTTGTCTCAGAATAGAGACATCTGGAGTAGGGAGTCCTGGGCTGGCTGTCACATGGTGCATACTCCAGACCTAGCACCACCAGTCATCAGGTGCTTTGCTTGGGACAACTGGGTTGCTCTTGAAAAAACTCTGCTTTCTAATGTATAAATAGAAAATGAAGGACTCCCCCCTTTATTTTTCTAATTTATTTATTTATTTGAGAGAGGGAGAGAGAGAGAGGGAGAGAGAGAGAATTGGTGCACCAGGGCCTCAGCCACTGCAATCGAACTCCAGATGTGTGCGCCACCTAGTGGGCATGTGCTGCCTTGCACTTGTCTCACCTTTGTGCATCTGGCTTACATGGGATCTGGAGAGTCGAACAGGGGACCTTAAGCTTCACAGGCAAGCGCCTTAACTGCTAAGCCATTTCTGCAGCGCTCCCCCTTAATTTTAACTAATCAGAAAGCCCAATACTGACAGCAGATGAATTTTCAGGCTCATGATGGCTAACAGAAATAGGATGTATGGCTCACCATTATGTCTGCGATTCCTTCCTTCAAGCGCTTTAACAGAATCTTCTGGTTCTCAGGAGAATCTCTGGTGCTAACCTTCCAAACACGCTGAACATCAGACTGTTATTACTGTGGCTTTGGATTTGGGTGCCTTCTGACTTTTCGGTAGGAGAATGGCTCTTGAAGGTGATGTTTACAAGAAAGATGGAAGTGTCCAGGAGGATGTGTGTGTTGCAAAGACTGGGCTTTGCAACAGAATCCAGTCACTCTTAGGGGATAGAAAACGGAATTGATTTTTTTTTCTTTCAAATTAAACCACATTGATGACACGTTATTGTGTGGGTAGCAGTTGTCTATTGTTGCTTAAATACCCACTATGTTGGTCAGTTTCAAAAGGGACTGAGTGTGATGATAAAAGCTTATCTAATAGATGTGTTTTTACTCAGAGAAGAGAAGGAGCCTGGTAAAACATAACAGGAAAACAAATTTGTATAAGCGGTCGTGTGTCTGGCATTTGAGTTAGGGCTCTAGCAGATACATAAATAAGAAGCCATGGGATGGACACATTAAAGAATGAGTTAAAATTATTATTAGATCATATAGAACCCTAAAGTATTAAAAATTTAATGGCTGTGGGGCTAGAGTGACTTTAGTTTTGAGCCAGTAATATTCTCTTTTTCTCTGACTGATGCAAGGGCTTTGGATTTTCTCCATAGCCACTTGGGGAAATTTTTGAATATGAGTTCTTGAATGGTAAGCAACACCATTCCAAGAAAGAGCATGTTTTAGTGCATTGAAGAAGAATGAAGACTCTAAATAATTACAATTACTTTATTGTGATATTTTCACTAATAATGGCCATTATCAAAATATTATTTTGAGGTCACTAACCAGTTCTCAACTGAACTGGAATTATTTATGTACATTAATGATCACGTTTTTAAATTACCTTTTATTTGAAATAACAAAATGCAATTAATTATTCTACATGTCTGGGGAAGAAAGAGGTCATATTTTAGCAATTATTTTAACATAAAGAGGTGTTACATATAGAGTTGTTGTCAATTACTAGAAATAATTACATATTTTCTTGGGTAATTTCTTGGTAATTAAAGTGTCACTGAAGCATAAGATGCTTTGTTAATGAAAAGATTAAGAAGCTCACATTAGTTTATCATATTTTGTTGAAATGTGGTTCAAGGTTTATTATCATTTGTGATTGTTATTGCATAACCTTGAGTGGTATTAATGCACAAATCATGACTGTTAGATAAATAATATCTTACTGAGCAAAAATTCACTCAAGGTGGTGCAATAGTAGTCAAAATTATGATAATAAACTTAAAACCTGTTTTGATAAAGAACAAAACAAAAAGTATTTTCCTTCTAATTTTGACACTAATTACAGGATAAAAAAATCAACCCCAAAGGTTACATTATTTGTTTTCAAACATTCTATGCTGAGAAACATAAAACAAACTGTGAATAGAATTGTTATGAATAATTGGATTTCCAACATGGGACCTGGCCTCAGATTTTTACATTTGGTATGACCAAGAAAAGGCTCTCTCTCTCTCTCTCTCTCTTTCTCTCTCTCTCTTTCTCTCTGTAACTCCACTTCTTTTAAAAATAGTATTTATTTATTTATTTTAAAGCAGAGAGAGGAAGAGAGAAGAGAGACAAACACAGATAATGGGTACCCCAGAGCCTCCAGCTCCTGCAAATAAACTTCAGATGATGTACCACTTGTGCATCTGGCTTCTTTTCTTTCTTTGGAAGAAAATTCACAAAGGGCAGTGGGTCAAGCTATCACAAGAATATTGCACAGCTTATCATTTACTTTTCTCAGTTTATTAACATTAACCCTCATTAATCTGACCAGGCATTCCAGTTGTTACTCCAAAATAAGATGGATGTCAATTATGCTACTCTTTCATTTCATAGTCTCCTCATGCCCAGTAATGATATGAAGAAATTGAGTAGGTCTTTTCAAGATGCATACTTGATTCCTGGGTGGATAAAGAGAGACTCAGTGAGTCTTATAAGAGCACAGTAAAGTTCACCCAGTGCTGTGAGAGGCATCTGGGGTGATCAAGAAGACTGTTGTAGTCAGCTTCATGCTGCTGGGATGAACCTTCCAAACAGACACAGTTATGGAGGAAGGGATTTATTGAAGCTTACACATAGAGGGGAAGTTCCCTAATGGTGGAAGAAGCTGGCCCCCTTTCACAGGCAGAGAAAGAGAGAGAGAGAGAGAGAGAGAGAGAGAGAGAGAGAGAAACAACCACCACCAGCACAAGCAAGCACCCCCCCGCCCCCAGGAGCCACAGGCAGAGCTCAAGCGCTCTGCATATCTTTAGTCTGGAATTCCAGATCTCTCCCCACATCATTTCAGGGCTGGAACCTAGGATCCACCTCCAGTGACACCAAGATACAAGCATGGCTAAAAGTCCTGAATCTATTGGGGGACATCCATTCAAACTCCCACAGAAACTGAACCTAAGGAGAAAAGATAGATATATTTCAAAGAGGAAAGGGTTAGGAGTTGGTATGTTAGAATTGGTTATTATGCACTGATAAGCGTTGGGTCTGTACCTCTCCTTCTAGCTCTACTTCCCTTAGTGTCCTTTATGGTCGGTAAAATTGGTCATGCAAAGCTGAATTTGGTTAGAGTGAGAATATTTATACCACACATAGTTGATAAACACTATCAGGAAATATTATTTTTATAAAAGAAGTTTCTTTTTATATTTACTTGAGAGAGAGAGAGAGAAAAAAAGGCAGAGAGAGAGAGAGAGAGAGAGAGAGAGAGCCAGCTCCAGCTGCTGTAAATGAACTCCAGACACATGTTCCACCTTGTGCATCCAGCTTACATTGGTCCTGGGGGATTGAACCTGGGTCCTTTGGCTTTGCAGGCAAGTGCCTTAACCACTAAGCAATCTCTCCAGCCCAGGAAATATTATTTGGACAACCAGTTTTCCAGCCACTACTGAGAGAATGAGAAATGGCTCATGTATTTAAAAGTCATAGCAATCCGAAGAATCCATCAAATCGTGTGAAGAATCATCTCTGGTAGTGGTGAAGATTTTCATCTACTCACCTTGTTAAAAATGACCCCTGCTGGTCAGTTCTATGAACCTGAATATGTCTGAAAACTCTGGAACACTTTTTTTTATGAGAGAGAGAGGGGGGGGGGGGGAGAGAGAGAGAGAAAGAAAGAGAATTGGCATACCAGGGCCTCCAGCCACTGCAATCTTACTCCAGACGTGTGTGCCATCTTGTGTGCATCTGTGTCAACATGTGCTTCTGGCTTACACAGAACCTAGAGAGTCAAACATGGGTCCTTAGGCTTTCCAGGCAAGTGCCTTAATCACTGAGCCATTTCTCCAGCCCTGAACCAGTGTTTCTTTCTCTTTTTTCTTTCTTTCTTTCTTTTTTTTTTTTTCAGTTTTCCAAGGTAGGGTCTCACTCTAGTCCAGGGTGACCTGGAATTCACAATGTAGTCTCAAGGTGTCCTTGGACTCACAGTGGTCTTCCTACCTCTGCCTCCCAAGTGATGGGATTAAAGGCATGCATCATCACACCTGGCTTTAACCAGTGTTTTTGATTTAACTCTTTGCCATTCATGTCAAGCATCTGAAAATAGTCAGATGGTTTACCCTCTTCCAATAACAATAGTGTTCACCCCTCTCTCTACACTTCCATTAATCTCTTCTCCAGAAAACACAACAGAAATGGACAAAGGCACTCTAGTCCAGGCCCTGTGCTCATGGGGATGTGGCAGTTCCTTAATTTTCTAAGACATCGTTACTATTTAGTAAAAGCAAAAAGTAATGTGTAAGATATAGTCAGAGTCCTTAGGATCTTTCTTACTGATTTTTCCTTTCTGTGTGTATTCATTTGTGTGTGTGTATGGAGGTAAGAGGTCAACCTTGGTCATTCCTCAGGAACACTGTCCACCTTTCTCTTGAGGTAGGGTCTCACTGGATTGGAGCTTATAAAATTGGTTAAACTGGTTGGCCAACAAGACTCAATGAGCCATTTAACTCTGCCTCCCCTGTGTTCTGTGATTATAACCATGTGCCACCATGCCTGGCATTTTTTTTTTTTTTTTTTATTTTTTTTTAGTTTTTTGAGGTAGGGTTTCACTGTAGCCCAGGCTGACCTGAAATTCACTATGTAGTCTCAGGGTGGTCTTGAACTCATGGCAATCCTCCTACCTCTGCCTCCCAAGTGCTGGGATTAAAGGCATGTGCCACCGTGCCTGGCTTGCCTGGCATTTTTAAAAATCTGGGTTCTAGAGCTCAAACTTAGGTCCTCATGCTTGTGAGGCCAACTGAGCCATCTCCCCAGCCCTCCCACACCACGCGTTGCTCTGAACACATTTCACCTTCCTCTCTCTCCAGTATGTGTTGGGTACACATGTATTTAAGTGCCTTTGTCAAGAGAGCTTAACCTTTTCTACCCTCTTATCAATCAAGACTCAACTATAGTCCCATCTTCTCAGGGAAACCTTTACCCAGCAGCTCAAGCCCATAGTACTAATGTTTTATGTGCTGAATGACCAAGCACAGAGTCCTTGCTTTGGTGGCCACTAAGTAAATAATTTTGTTCACTGGAATGGCAGCTCCAAGTATGCCACACACCATAGAAGCCCAGAGTTCCCATCAGCCTAGAATAAATCTAGGGATTTTTTTTTTTTTAAATATATTTTTTTGTTTATTTATTTGAGAGCAACAGAGAGAAGGAGGCAGAGAGAGAGAGAGAGAGAGAGAGAGAGAATGGGCGCGCCAGAGGTTCCAGCCTCTGTAAACGAACTCCAGATGTGTGCGCCCCCTTGTGCATCTGGCTAACGTGGGTCCTGGGGAATTGAGCCTCGAACTGGGGTCCTTAGGCTTCACAGGCAAGCGCTTAACCGCTAAGCCATCTCTCCAGCCCAAATCTAGGGATTTTTAAATAAAAATAATTTATATTATTTAAATAAAATTTTATGAAATAAATTTAAATAAAATAGATTGTAAATCAAAGGAATTGAGGAAAGTGAAGAAGAAAAGACATCTGCTCAGAGTCAGAGCTTTCATTTGGGATTAATATTTGTACCTGCCTGGGTTTACAACATAGTGCTTTGGTATGAAGAGTCTGACCTAAGACCATCAATAAAATTTTGTTTGTAGTGAATTAATGTTTGCTTTGGCTTAATATTAAGGGAAAGAGGCAGCTGAACCAAGTTGGAGAGAGTGTTAAGAGCATCTTGTGCATTTGAAACCTTCTTTCTTCTCACTTGCTCTTGTTTATCATCTTCAAACAATGACATTATAATTTATTAATAAACCGTTATGCTTACCAAGTAGGCATATTTAGATAGTACTTTCATTGGAATGTCAGTTTTCCTAAATTGGATTTTTTTAAACTTAAAAAAAAACTTTTCTTTATTAGATATGGATATACTTAGTATGTAAACAACACCATCATTTCCTTTATCTCTTTTCAAAGAGTCCCTCCTTGTTGTGGATACAGGTCAGCCTGTGGGGATTATGGGTCACGCATAATTTTTTAAAAATTATTTTTGAGAGTTACTGAAGTATTGTTGATATTAATTGAACTGTTTCTCCAAAATGTTCTAACTTTGGACAGGTTTCAGGGTGACTTAATGTTTTCAAGTTGTTCTCCTCACATATGAACCTCAGTGCACTTCTCTCTCATCTCTGGATGTTGTCAAACATTTTTGATTTGTGTCCCCAGATGAAAGCTTTGTTTTCATTTTGTTGGGGAGGCATTGTCTTAAGCATTTCTCTCTCCTCACTTTCCTCACATATGTTTCTCTTGGCAGTAGTCCTAACTTGCCTGGATCACTTTGGTGTGGGTGTGACCTCAGTTTTCCTGAAGCCAATATTTTGCATGGCCATACCAGCGTGGAGACCAAACTATCTCTTCCGACTGAAGAACATAAAACGGCAAAGACAAATGCTCAAGGCGCTTTCCTGAGATGACGATTTAAATTATCACGCTCTCCTGGGGTCCTTGAGAAATAGGCCACTCTCTGATCATTTTTGAGCACTTGCCAGCATGCCTGAAATATGAGGAGAGGGAGAAGATGTGTCTGCTTTTCTAATTAGTTTTTTCCTCCAGTAAGTCATATCCCTTTCCTTTTAAGTGACGGAAAACATTAGAGTTCTTAAGAGATGTCTATTTTCCACTGGGGCTTACATCATCGTTTTATCTAATTATTTCTCAATTACGAATAATAATTAAACCAAATGGTGATGCAGACTGGAAGAGTAACAATATATCTTTTGAGAAGTGCTCCCCAAAGGAGGTTCAAAACGCTGCAGTGGAAACATTCTTTGTTCAGTCTCCAGTCAGTCTTCAAGTATGCAAGAGGTGCAAGTCTAGATTTATAATCCATGGCTGATGCCCCTCCACCCTAGACCCATGAGAGGACAGAGCAGTACTGCCTTCGGCTGTTTTGGCCACTTCGTATTTTTCTTTTTCATAGATAACATAAATGGAGCTTTTGCTACAAAAGTTGGTCATTGTCACCTGAGTCACGTTTAATAGAGAACATCTAGGATGGTGTGTAACCAGGCATCAGTTAACCAGTTTGAAAGTAGAGTGAAAATCTGCCTGAGTTTGCCAAGCAAGTTCTGACCTAGACTTCTTTTTTTTTTTTTTTTTGGAATTTTTATGTATGGGGCTCCCTTTTACTATCAATAGGTTCTACTTTGAACTCTTCCCTAGCTTATTAGATGGGAAAACAAAATAAAAATAAATTTAAACACTTTTTTTACTGATTCTTTCAAGCTCAGTCACCACAAGATTCTGTCTTGAATTGACCAGGTATCATATTATTGAATATTGGATAAGAAACTAACAAATGCAAGTATACTCTTTTCATGGTCACAACACGTACAGAAAACTAAATTTGTAGTTACTAGAAGAAAATATAAGAAAGCATATTTTTGTCTATCTTGGCATAAAAGAAGATATTTTAGATGAGACTTTATAAAAAATTTAACACATTCTGCTTTTCAAAGATAAACTAATGATAAAAAACAAAGTACTTAATTTTAAAGAGGGCTGGAGAGATTGCTCAGTGCTTAAGGTGCTTGCCTGCCTAAGGATGCAGATTTGATTATCCAGTACCCAGGTAAAGTCAGGTGCACATAGTGGCACATGCATTGGAATTCATTTGCAGTGGCTAGAGGTCCTAGTGTGCCCATTCTCTCTGTGTGTGTCTCTCTCTTGCTCTCAAATAAATATATATTTAAAAGGGCAAAATTTTTGAATAAACCATCCACAATATTATAATGGTTAATATGCATATAAAAAGTGCTAATATTAGAAAAGTATACATTAAAGCCACTTGAATATTTTATGAGCAAGTACCTTTAACTGCTGAGCCATTTAGCCAGTTCCCATTAGATATTTTGAACCAGTTAATAATATTAAAATTAAAAACTATGATACTGTTATGTGGTGGTTAGCATATGAATATATTTCCATTGTTGGTGAGACTATAGAAAGGTAACTGGGAAATTATTATTATTTTTCCACCTGTGTGTGTGTGTGTTTATGGATGTAAGTGATATCACAGCACACTGTAGCAGTGAGAGAACAATTTTTAGGTCAGCTATTGCCTTCCACCCCATTTGAAGCAAAGTTTCCTCATTCTCATTGTTGACCATAATACATTTGCAAGGCTAGCTGGCCCATGAACTTCTGGGAGGTTCTCCTTTCTCTGCCTATCATTTTGCTGGTTTTATATCTAGCTGAGAATTACAAGAAGCTTGGAACCACTACTTGTTTTTACCCGCAGCCTGGGATTGTGAACTTAGATACTCAGGCTTGTGTGGCAAGCACTTTATCCTCTAGCTCATCTCAGCCTCTGATGGGCAGTTTTTACAAAAATTTACTCTATAACCTGGTAATTGTGCTCCTAAATATCCAAGAGGAATAAAAATAGGTGACAACAAATGGGCTTGAACTTGGTTACTTATTGACATCAGATTCATTTGTAATAGTTCCAAACTAAAAATGGCTCCATAAACTTATCAAAAATTAATAGAGAAACATATTGTGATCTAGTTATATGACAAAACATGATGTAACAAAGAAAAATATCAGTTTCAATTATGTATAACATCATTGATGAATCTCACACACATTACACGGAGAGAGAGGAACCCAGACACTTTAGATGAAGATATGAAAAAGTACATAGCTCATGACTTCTTTTACATAACAGTCTGGAATAGACAAAAGCAAACTGATCAATGGTTGCCTGGGGACAGGTGTATGTATGTGTAGAAGGAGGTCTCTTGAATGGAGAGCACAATGAACTTTCTAGATAAATAAAGTGTTAACTGTCTTTGAGTACTGTATATACACTATGTATTTCCATATGACATTTATAAAATGTCCATTGAAGTAGAATTAAAGCACACCCACCAATGCTCAGTCGGGGAAGTTTCTGGAGGAGGGGATGGAAAGAATGTAACATCCACAGGGTGGGAAGGAATATCTAGAGACCTAACCCTCCCCACAATGACAGACTACTCTCACAACTCAGAACCTACACATCCTTGGTAAATGCCAGCAATCCCACTAAGGACAGCCCTCAGTGGAGCGAGGGCAGAGAGGAGGGAAATGATGGTACCAACATATGATGTGTCCATATAAAGCTTCTACTTATAACAAGAGGGGGGGGCACTGGAGGAATGGTTTAGTTGTTAAGGTGCTTGCCTGCAAAGATAAAGGACTTAAGTTCGATTCCCCAGGACCCATGTAAGCTAGATGCACAAGGTGCTGCATGCTTCTGGAGTTCGTTTGCAGTGGTTGGAAGCCCTGGAGCATCTGCTCTCTCTGTCTCTGTCTCTCTCTCTCCTTCTCTCTCTCTTAAATAAATAAATAAAAAATAATTGACGAGAGAGAGAGAGGATATAACTCAATTACTACTCATCATAGCACAGGTGATCCTTTGTGTTCATGTCAATAACTAGAACAGGGAACTTTTGCTCTCCAGGGGACTGGGGGAGGAGGGCAACATTCCTGCTCCTATGTGGATGCTTAGTAGATGGGAATGGGAGTGAGTTCAAGGTTAATATACACTCCTTTTCACTGTATATTTTTTGGGGGTATCATTTATATAAAGCCTCAAGTCCTCATACAGATGTGGATATCACCCACTATTGCTAAAAAGCCTTTGTTTCTCCATTTGTATCAGGACCATGTGAGAAACATGGAGCAGATTTGTACACATCGCATGATGCTGAGCTTTCCTTTCTCCTAAGGTCCTGCTCACGTCTCTGCTTTTCCCATCCTGAGGCAGCTGCTACTATTCATGTATTTATTCTAAAGTTCAACTTGTGGTGCTGTTAGAAGAGACCGTCATCCAGGGAAAGTCAAATGGAGTTTATTTATTTATTTTTTTCCCCAGCAGGAAAAAAAAAAAAAAAAAAAAAAAACAGAGGAGAAGGGAGGCCACCAGTAGGGAATTTACTGAATTTATTTGGTTTATTTTTTTTCTTAAAGTGTTTTCCTATAAGAGGACACAGTTCTTTTCTCTTTAAGTACAGAGCACAAAGCGTGAAAATTTAAAATTCAATTTAAAGTTTTTTAGGTGAAAACAGTGAAGTTGGCTGAATTTTCTTTAATTTGAATTGGAGAGAAGTTGGAACTTCTCCCAAAAGGAATACTTGCTTGCCTTCTTATATGCTTACTTACTTATTTTTCATTTTTTTTTTTGAGGTAGGGTCTTGCTCTAGCCCAGGCTGACATGGAATTCACTATGTAGCCTCAGAATGATTCTCCTACCTCTGCCTCCCAAGTGCTGGGATTAAAGGCTTGTGCCACCATGCCCAGCTATGCTTACTTACTTATCACTGGAGAGGCATTGATTTTGATTGATAAAGCACAGAGTTAGGGGTCCAGAAATCACACATAAAATTGGGCCCTAGGAAAAGATGAAAACAAGAAGATGGTCCCATAGAGTCAGAATGGGTCTTGATACCATGAGAAATCTCCTCCTTCAATCATTGCTCTTGCTTGATCTTTCCTGGACATTAAGTTCCCTACATTATAAATAGTTTGTTATTTGTGTATGTGTGATTTTTAAAAAAAGGAAAATATAAAAGTGAAAAACGAAACAAACACCTTCCATGGTTATAATGTTTAGGAAAAGGCTGGGTGTGATTATATATGCCTTGTCATCTCAGCATTTGGGAGGTGGAAGAGGAGAGGGTTAGAAGTTCAAGGCTAGTCTTCCCACATATCAATTTTGTGGTCATCTTGGCCTACATGAGACCCTGACAAAACAAAACAAAACAACAAAACAAAACCAAACAAAACAAAACAAAACAAAACAGAACAAACAAACACAACAACAAAAAACAGAACAAGTAAACTGGTTTTTTTTTTTTTTAAATGCAAGCATGGAAAACCAATTTCCTCAGTCTGTAATATTATCAGGTCCATTTCATATCTCTAAGAGAAAGTACTGTAGGAAAAAGGCCCAAATTTAACGGAAAGTTTACAATCCCTTTCAGATTCATTGGCTCCTCCCTGGAAATACTGCATCAGAGCTTTGAGAATGCTCAGATGAAAACAAGTGAAGGGAAATGACAATATTTAAAGTCAGTATTTACCAACCTAACTCCTCATTTCAAATTGGTTTCCCACATGAACCATCAGTACCTTAAAAAAAAAAAAAAAGAAAATTAGTGGGAAGGGGCATGAACTAAAACAAAATATGAAGGAGGCCAGAGAGCATCAAGAATGCCAATTAGGAGGCCTAAAAGAGATTTATATTGGTAAATTTTAAATATTTAATCTTCCATCTTAAATCCATGTAGCAAATGCTAACTGGAATCAAATAAGAGAAAAGAGATGCTAAATTGATATACCTAAGCACAAGAATGGTAGAAGTTCAATTCTAACCTTTCTTCATTTACCTGAAGTGTAATGATTAATTGCCAGCAACCAGCGGATGTGTTCAACATTTCCTGAGTACAAAACTATGGTTTTTGCAATACAGAGAACTAGTTTATGTTAATACACTTGTCAATGATACCAAACCTATTTCCTATCAGTTATAGTGGTTTTCCCAGCCTCTTCTCCAATAGAAGGACATTCACAGTTGAGTTCTGGCCAGCGCAATGTAGGCAGAAGTGATAAGCTTTATGTATAACGCCAGCGTATAGGAGGCCCTGCATGACCTTCTTTTCCTCAGCTTTCTCACGTGTCAGCTCTGTGCCCCTCAGGGGATAAAATGGTAGAGAGAGCCCCATGAGTGGAGCACCCTGGGCTCCTAAGTCATTCTTTGGTGGACAGCGTATGTCCTGCAAAGTATGAATATATGTACTGGGCATTGTTAAGGCTACAAATAAATTTTTATTTATTTTTTATTTTTATTTCTTTAAGTTTTGAGTTTTTAGATTTTGGTCACCTTAGGCATTTGCAGCACTGTGGCATATTAAGTCACCGCAGTCTTCAGTCCTTTGCCTTTTGCTGGCACTGACATTGGCCTTGGCAGTGCCCCTGACTTCCTTCACCCTGTTCTCCCGTTCCTTCCGCCGTTTTCTTGAGGTGTTTTTCTTCTCATACAGGCCATGTCTTGCAGGTCTGTGTTTGGGTTCATTTTTCTTTGCATAATTCAAGGAGTCATAAATCATGCTGAAGCCAATTGTCTTGTTGTCTTGCCACCCCTCCCCACCCCCGCCACCAAAATGGGTTCTGAACCCAAATACAAAGATGACATCTGGCGTGGTCTTGGATATTTTGGCTAGTTTTCCCCAAATTTCTGTCTGGGGTACTGTAGCCTTCCCCCGTCAAGGACCTCTGAAGCAGGGTTGGTCATAAACTTCCTGGTCCCGATAGTTACCGTGTCATCAGGAAGGTGGCAGCAAGGAGGAAAACAGCATATTTTTATTTTGTTTATCATCAAGATTTTGGTTCTGGGCTCATGTTGTTGTTAACATAGTTCATATTAATCACCTTGACTGACATGTGTTCAGAGCATACAAGCGTCATTATTCAGGGAGGCCCAATCTAGAGCAAGATACTATTCATACTGACTGCAACAGGAAGCACCTTGGTGTAACTGCTGCCTTATCCTATGGAAATAGTTTTAACATCAGAGTATATTAGATTAATGCTGAAGTGTTCCAGCTTTCTAATATCTCCCCCAGGCACCATACTCTTCTCTTCCATCTGCTGCCTTGAAAGTGGCCACCCTCAACGGAAACTCTCCGATTCTACCGGGCTGTGTATTTGGTCAGATGCAGCAGCATATGGGCTGTGGGAGTTGGTTTCCCCAGTGATGAAGTGTAGAGTCCCCTCTCTGAGGATGCAGTCCGAGCAGAACTGGCCAGGAATCAGCTGACCCGCTGGCCTTCCATGGGTTTACACACCTTGGCCAATTGCCCAGCCCAGCACAGCTGGCTATAACAGTCCTCAGTTCTTTAGGAACTTCTCCCTAGAGAACTGCATGAAAGCAGAAGCTGGTAGGAAAACAAAGATAAAATGAATGTAAACCTTGCTTAGGAATTAAGTGAATTCTCAAGGAAAGGAATCTAGCCAGCCATGATATTTGTCATCTCCTGACAGCCAGAATGAAGAAGATAGTGGTTACTTGTGTACATGTTTATGTCTGGCACGAGTAGTTTGTGGTAAGGAGGTATGGAACTTTTGATTGGAAGTGTGAATGGCTCCTTTTGGAAAGTAAATACTATACTTGCTACCCAGAGAGACTCATAAATCTCCATGCATATTTTTATAGCTCATGACAAGTTCCAATTGACAAGTCAGCTATTTTGAAGTGTGACGCCATAAACGGGGAGAGATGTAGGCTTTGTGAGCCTGAAAATGTGCATGAGTTTATGGGCCTTCATTAACAAAAATGAATTAAAAATTAGGCATGAAAGTAAATATTTAGAATGGCAAAAGAAATCACAGGAAGTCACAGAATTAAAAGGCTGTCTTGATATAAACACTGGCAAATTCAGAAACTAAGCTCTGTAGCTCTAATAATGGATGCACTCACATGATACTTTCTCTTGCATTTCGGTTGTACACTATGGTCATTTTGCTACATGACAGTAGTTGTGTAACATTTTCTATGCAGCAAATGAAAAGACAGCTTAATCTCTCTTTTAACATGCTTCTTTGGTTTCAGATCTTGTTCATGGCTATTTAATGGAAATTATTAATGTTGTTATTAACTTTTGGAAATTTCTATCATGTTCCTTTCACATATGCGCTTTTAATATTGAAAACATTTTGCACAAACTAGGTTATGGCTTCTTACTTTCAAACCTTATTTCTCGCTACTATCTGCAATGCATATTCTTTTTAAAAATACTTTTATTTTATTCATCCATTTAGAGAGAGAAGGAGTGTGTGAGAGAGGCAGATAGAGTGAATGGGCATGCAGGGCATCCAGCCTCTGCAAATGAACTCCACATGCATGCACCACCTTGTGCATCTGGCTTATGTGAGTTCTGGGGAACAGAACCTGGGACCTTAGATTTCACAGGCAATCGTCTTAACTGCTCAGCCATCTCTCCAGCCCCTGAAACACATATTTCTTATGGTGCAATGTTGTATCTTGGCATGGCTTCTGGCCATGGACTTTTGTATTAAAATACTGGATTAATTTTTATAGTGGATGGTAGAAAAGCCTAGAAGCCATTTCTGTACTGGGATGGCTTGTGATAACTTAATTACGTATGGAAGTGACATAAAATTAAATAAGTATATTTCAATAAACCCTCACTAGGTGTATCTTCTGAGCCAGCATTCTTAACTGCATATTCAAAACGTTTGTTGAGAGTGTTGTCCTTGAGCCACAGCTGACATGGACTTCACCCTGAGCCCTGGGCCTCTGGGGTTATCTTGATAGGCTTTCCTCAAACTTGTCTGTTTCATTCTGGATCCTGAGATTGTCTGGAACTGAGCACATCATGTGGATGAACTCTTTTTTTTCCAATTGTTTGTATTTATTTTTATTTATTTATTTGACAGCGCCAGACAGAGAGAGAAAGAGACAGATAGAGAGAGGGAGAGAGAATGGGTGCGCCAGGGCTTCCAGCCACTGCAAATGAACTCCAGACGCGTGCGCCCCCTTGTGCATCTGGCTAACGTGGGTCCTGGGGAATCGAGCCTCAAACCGGAGTCCTTAGGCTTCACAGGCAAGCGCTTAACTGCTAAGCCATCTCTCCAGGTCTGGATTAACTCTTAATATTTCATCTGTACCTGTAGATGCCCCTATCCATATCTCAACCTTTGGGATGCTTTTGACCCTATCTTTCATGTTTGAGTTTGATGGGATGCCTCACAGCTTTGTGAGACTTGGAGTTGTGGTGTCTTTGTAAGCAGGTTTCACTCATTAATCGTGTGGCATTTTTAAGATAATTTGTGATATTGGCCAACTGGAATGGTACTGGCAGGTTTTTACTATGACTCACTCTCATCTGACATAAGACAAGCTAAGGGCTCTGATCTACTTGTGCCTACTATCTATCCTTGAACTTGATTGGAGGGTGTTTTGGTTCTTTCTTGGATTTCAATATTGCTTTAGGTGTGCAGAACCTGAGGGCAGAAGGCAGAAAGTAGCATGCCTTTTGAACTTTGTGGGACTCTTAACAATAGAATCTAAGGCTATTACCTTGACTCTTATCTAGACGTCACAACCCCTCTAGGAGAGGCTGTACACATTGTCTGCAAGGATTCTCGGGACTGTTGCTCTGTAAGGCCAATCACTGGTCTCTTTGATGCATGTTGTCTCTTGCTTCTGATGAATATGGTGTGGTAAGACAGTGATGTCATGATCTTCCAGAATCATTTGCTTATGTCATGCAAACTGAGTGCCATGGCCTTTTGAGGAATTGTGTAAGTCACACTAAATATGCTGTACTAGCGGATGGCTGCAGAGGCAAGATGACCATATTATTTCAACACAAACAGGTTTTTAAAAAGTAAGTCAGGATACTGTGTGTAATAACAGTATTGCAACTGTTTTTTCATGGTAGGTGTCTTGAAATTAGCTAGGGAACACCTTTAACTCTAAAGAATATGAAGAGACACTTCTTTCTGCAATAACAGACAAGGTATCTGGATACTACAAAATATCTTTGTGTTTCTGGTTAGATAATAAACAAATACAAACTCCTCTTTTCTACTGATTGTACTAATCCTCGTTGACAAATCAGTTAACTTCACATAGTCCTATACATTTTATAACACATTTTGATACAATTATGTACCTTTAAAGGGTTCTGAAAATAACATTTACCATCCTCTGGGAAGCTCTAAGTGTGGTTGTATCAGTGTTACCTGACAAAAGAGAAATGCATCAGAGGGTAACCTGCTGAGGTAAGTGTCTTTCAATGTTACAAAAATATGACAGTTGACTATTCCATTGAGTCCTCTTCAGAGCCTTGATGGGGGACATGCAAGTAAAGGGCCCTCAAGCCAGAGTCTAGTTAGGTTCACCATCAATATACCGCTGCTAGTGAAGTTTAACAAGAAGCTTCATGTGTGTAGAGTGCATATGTGTGTTTATATGTGAGCATGTTCTGGAGATCCAAAAACAGGTCCTCACACTTGCATGGCGCGGGAAGTGTTCTACCCTCCGAGGCATCTCCTCAGCCATGAGAAGTAGAAGTATTCATGTGGACTACCTGTGATGTGTCATCCGCCCAGTGGGTTTAGGATTTATTTTGAAAATGAAAGCCTTTCAAAAAGTTTGTAGTTTTTTTTTTTAATTTTGAATAATCTTCTCTGCTGCATCCTACTCAAAACCCTGCAGAGTATCTATTTTTCCCACTCAATTGACCTTAATAGCAAATACAGCAGAATTTGATTAATTCATCTTATATGTCTATAGCTAATGTAAAAGGTCCAACAGCCTCTCAACTCTCTTCTCAGGAAAGATCCAATAATGAAGTTCAAGTGCAGTTTAATATGACCTAATTTTGAGAAATATAATGGCTAGAGAATTACTTTGAAAAGTTATAAGTGTTATGCAAATGTAAAATATCCTCATTATTACTGCTGTTATTAGTGGAGTGTCTATAAGCTAATGTTCACTTATTTGCTTCATTACAAAAATAAAAAGCAAAACATTTTCTCAAGCTCTCTGGACTCCTCCAGAGATCATATTTTTTCATCAACTATTATGTTTCTGGTACTCAGTCCCATACCTGGAATTTAGTAAGTACTCAGTAAATGTTTGCTGCAATAGTGAATGAATAATCTGATTATATGTTTAGAAAGGTGCTTTGTCTTCAATTTTACGCTATGATGAACAAATCTTTCAATACTGAAATGCAATTGTTTTAAAAGGATGAATTTCTAGAGATTAAAATTTCAGGCTATAGGCTTTACACAAGCTTTGAAGGATTTTGATACCCTTCGCCAAATTGCCTTCCAGAAATGCCTATTTGTTCCATAAGCATTTATCATGGGCTTGTTTGGGTACAGGAACTCTTCTAAGCATCCCTGGAAAGACAGTGATGGATATGACATCCATTCTTCATGACCTTATATTTTAATCAGGAAAAAAAATCCAAAAGACAACCAGGAAAAAATGATGTCCTTTTAGTAGTGGTGAGTCCTATGGAGAAAAATAAAGTCAATGAGAGAGTTTGGCAAGCTTTTATTATTGTATTTAATTATTTAGGTAACTTTCCCATTTATGAATGACCATGATAACAGGGAAGGAGATTGGTAAATACTGGAGAAAAGGAGGTGCTCAGACAATGGGTTCAGAGACATAGGCTCTGCAATGATGCAAATTCCTGCAAGCTCAGAGCAAATCTTGAACCCATTTGCCAATTAGGGACTTGTGGTGTTCAAGCAGTAAGTGAACGTTTCGCCCAAATCTAACTCACAATTAGCAAAGTGGGTCAATGAATTGTACTGTGCTTATTACTGCAGTTGACAAAGATAATTGGAATAGAAATAATCTCCCAATGAAAAAGATACATTATGGCAAGAAGGGAGAGTAAGTAATTGACTCCACCAACAAGGACTTAACATCCCAACACCCATACTATATCTGCGGTATGGTCTCCCTACATATCTTTTTGTGTTCTGTTTTTCTACCCTTTATCTCCCACAGAAAGTCAACTCATTCTTGTGTAACCAAACTCCATATATTAGAGGAGGGAAGTGATAACTTCTCATGTCTTTACTTAAGACTAACACAGTCTCTTTCATTTAAACTGAATTATTATTAGTTACATTCTTTTGCTAATAACAGTATCACAGGCCTAGTGGGTTTTAAAGAAATTGGCTTACATTGGTTCACTGTTGAGGTTAATGTTGAGGGGCCACATTTGGCTGATGGCTTCATTATTGGCATAGTCCCAAGGAGACACAGGGAAGAGCTAACAAGAAGCAAGAACATGTTATCTATACTGGACAACTCCACCTCCTCTCCTGTCCTTCTTCTCTTTTCTTCTTTTTTTTTTGTTGCAACAGAGTCTCACTATGTAGCCCAGGAGGGCCTCAATCTCATGTTTCTCCTTCCTCAGCCTCACAAGTACTGGAATTAGTATTGCACCACAATACCTGGTTCTTTGCCTCACCAGTGTATTAATCATGGGACTCCACCCCTACGATTTTAACCTTAAACACTGCCCAGGATCAGGAAAGTTTTCAGAGGGAACAAAGCATATTCAAATCATAGCAGATTGTCTTGTGATTTAATTTTTTTTGTTTTATTTTTTGTAACTGATATTTCATACAATAATAATTATAGTAATTACTAACTTGAACATATGTAGACTATTAGAGGTATCTTATGCACATATGAGTATTACTTGTGGATATTTGTCTCATTTACTATGTAGTCTTAAAGATATGGCTCCAGTTATGAGTATCTGAAAATGAGTATGTGGCTGACCCACATGATTTTTCAATGTGATTAAGGGATGGGGGAGGGTAAGTTGATGTAAACTAAAGAAGGCAATAGTTCAAGGAAATAACCACCCTATCTTCAATGTGTAATAGACATATTTTGGAATCTTGATATACATCCGATTCGGAGTCATTTGATGCAATGAAGGATCCTAGATGCTAAGTTTCAGATATTATTGCTTTATGAGCTTCTCTTTTATTTTTTAAGCCAAGCCCAACATATTGGCCTTTTTTTAAAAAAAATATGGGGGTGGGGGCTGGAGAAATGGCTTAGCAATTAAGCACTTGCCTGTGAAGCCTAAGGACCCCGGTTCGAGTCTCAATTCCCCAGGACCCACGTTAGCCAGATGCACAAGGGGCGCACGCGTCTGGAGTTTGTTTGCAGTGGCTGGAAGCCCTGGCATGCCCATTCTCTCTCTCTCTCTGCCTCCTTTTCTCTGTCTGTTGATCTCAAATAAATAAAGAAAAATAAACAAAAACTATATTAAAAAATATGGGGTGGGAGAGGGAGAGAATTGGCATGCCAGGGCCTCTAGCCACTGCAATCAAACTCCAGATGCGTGCGCCCTCTTGTGCACATGTGTGCCTGTGCCATCGTGTACTTACATCATGTGCATCTGGCTTAAGTGGGACCTGGAGAGTCAGACATAAGTCCTCAGGCTTTGCAGGCAAGCACCTTAACCACTAAGCCGTCTCTCCTGCCCTGGCCTTTGCTTTCTTTTTTGAATAAAATGTTTCTGAAGACCTTGCATCAGAAGGGAACAGAAGGGAAGTACTTAGACTACCCAAACAGGTCTTCTCATAAACTCATTAAGTTCTTAATTTAAAAAGATTTCTTTAGTTATGTTAGGGAGTACCTGAACCTTGTAGAGTCATATAGGACACCTTAGAAAGTTCCTTTTCAGCCATCTCAAATTCAATACATAAAGACTTCACAGAAAATGATGGACTTCCCAACTGCTCTTGTTCAATATCCTGTGTAAGTTCATGAGTGTCTCTATGGGACGGTTGATGTGACTGATGGTACGAGGCTGGTAGACACAGTTATAGTTACATAATGTTTCTTTAATGGCAGAGGATGTGGAAGCTGAAGACTTGTAGAAAGCAGGAGACAATAAGGAATCCTCCTGGGTGAAGACTTCCCGGGTCCTAATGTCTGTGAAAGAACGTTCAGCAGCTGTTTATGCCACCTGCATGGAGTCAGAGATCTAGCGTTGCTGAGAAGTGCCTCTTGGCTTTATTGGGTATATCATTTTCATATCCCTGGCTGTGATATGGAGGTTCAGCTTGTCTTGATGCTTCTCAGTACAAAACACCTGGGTACCGTGCAGAGTTTTCACTGTAAGACCAGCCGGATCAGAGATCTGGCGCTGCGTGTCTGAGCCTGTCCACATAGCAGGAGTGATGAGGGTCCACTCTTTCCCTTGTCACGTGTACCGACATGGACAGATCATAGATTATGATGGAAAATATCGTACAACAGTGAAAGAAAAGGCCATGGCTTGTGTTTCCCCTTAACTTAAAATTCTCCCTGTTAAGTCACCTCACTGAAAAATGATGGTAGCATAATACTTTCTTTGAACAATTGAGGCAAGTGAGAAATACTTCCCTAGAAGCATGTTTTCCTCAAGACATTTGAATATATTCCTAAGATAATGAATGTCATAAAGGGAAGTGAACCAACAAATTTTCTAGTTCATACCCATAACTGTGGGCTAACTCCACAATGCATGACCCGTATACCTCAACAAGGAGGGGCCAAGGGGAGGGGGTAGGTCACGGATGAGCCTAATAATGGTACCAAACTGACTGTATTTGCTGAATACAGAAATGACTAATAAAGAAAAAAAAAAAGATTTGTGATGTGGTCATGATTACTTTAGTGATAGAAATGGCCTTTCTGTAGACTTTGTCTGATGACACTACTAAAACAAAATATGACAGCTAGACAGCCTTGTTTAATCTCTCCAGATTGTTCCAGTCCTGGGGAGTCCCCTGCCTCAGTCAGTTTCTGTCATTCTCTTTTGGGTCATTTGGTCTAAGGTAGGTTATATAGCTGATATGCCCCGAGTTGGTCCAATTAGATTGGAATGGCCACCAATGATTATGTAAGGGCACATTTTCTCTCTCTTGCTCAATGCCCAATGTCCAAACAAAGACAGCCTGCCTCCACAAGAGGAAACTGCCTTACCATGATACCTAGTAATGCTCACATGGTTACATATAAATAAAAGACACTTGGGTCCTTTTGATATATAAAAATGTTGATCATTTGTTAACTCATCCTTGGAGTTTATTCTGCCTCTCATCTTCCACTGCATCCCTTAACTGTTTAAGCAACTGGACTGAGAACATGGTGGACTCTGGAGGCAGACTGACCTGATTCAAACTACTTTCCAGATGTGTGGTCTTTGGCAAGTAACTTAAAATCCAAGTGTCTCAGTTTCCTTGCTTGTAAAAAACAGAGATGAAAATTGTATCTCACCTTCTGGTTTTTTTTTTTTTTTTTCTGAGAAATAATGAGTGAGCACATGGTACTCTTTGGATGAATGCACTAAAAAATGCTGGCTATTACTATGACCATGAGGACCAATATTGCTGATAATTACCTGAAGTTTTTCATCCATTTACTCATTCAGACTCTAAGTACATATCAGGGAACTACAGTTGACATCGTTGTTTGGTTGACAATCATTTCAGCTCGCCATCTTCCGTACTTTTCTGCCTCCCTCATGCCTTCCATCCTTCTTCGCCTCTTTGTTTTCCTTCATCCCTTCCTTCTTATTTTTGTTATTTTTTCTCTTTCTCTTCATTTGGGGTTATGATGTGGAAATGATCTTATTTTGGCAAACAAGATATAAAAATGTGAGAATTTTATGATTAAATGCTATTATTTATTGATCTTCCAGAAGCACAGGTTTTGGGCTAAATGGTCAGTTTTATCAGGTCTGGATCAATAGACACTCAGCTGACATTATTCACTCCTAAGCTGGTCAAATGAAAATACATTCTTCACAAAGTAAAACAAATATAAAACTATTGAATGAGTCCCAGGCATTAAAAAGAAAAAAGAAAAAAAAAAAGCAGACTGACTCAAGCCTTTAAAAGGAATAGGCGGGGAATTCTCATTAATGAAATACTATGTGCTGATATGATAGGTAATGAGTGAAGTTGCATCACTGTAGGAGCTCTTACCCCAGTGTGTGCTTTGCAGTTACGCTACTCTTCAGTGGCCTGGCGATGGACTGCCTTGGTAGAGGCAGGGGGACTCCATGGAGTAGTTCTTTTTGCCCTGAGCATCAAAGTCATCCTGCCAGAAAATTATAGCTGTTAACATATGTGGTGCTGGGTAGTTTTCCCTAAATCCCTATACTATGATATGCCAAATATCCCTGGATTAGAGAAAGTAATCTACGTTTGTAAAGAAACTTCCTTTGGGTTCCCATAGGAAATGAGGAAAAGCCAACATGGATGAAGATCTCTTGACTATAGGTGTATTTCTTTTCGGGGCTGTGGTGAAGCAACCTGAGTCCACTCTACATGGTTTATGACCCTCTGCTGAAGTGAGAAGGCTTGTCAAACTACGTTTTCTCATGCTGTAGCATTAAGACAGTGTTATTTTTAGGGTAGGAAAGTACTGAGTTAAAACCTGAGAAGCATGACCTCTAAGTCCAGTGTCCAGTTTCAATGTCTGCTTCTTCCTGGATGTCTGCTTACAGGTGGCACAAAGTAGTAGGTGGGGAAGCTGGGCTTGCAGCATTAGAAGTTCTCTTTTATTGCTTGTGCTGTTGAAGCAATGGAACACTGACAGAGAGAACTAGTTGGACACCGAAGTCGCAGTGGCTAGTACTGCACATTTGGGACTCAGTAATAAGAACCAAGAAACCCTCATTTCTAAACTTCCATTTAGTAAGAAATTTTCCACTTTTGAATATAAAAATCTCAGGTATATTTTTTTCATATTATAATAGAAATGCCAGAGGAATCATTCCTATGAAGCCTCCTTTTTCTCTTTTTCCACAGGGGAGGAAAGCTTTCGCGTTTCCCACCTTCTCTAGAAATGACTGACACTAACCCCCAGGGAAGTGTGTAGCTTTTGCAGTCTACTCATTCTTTCCTCCTCGGTTTCTTTTGGAAACAGCAGATGTTTAGTGTCAGTCATAACCATCATTGCTAGTGTTTCTTTGCCTGTGAGGCACTTGTTGAGGAGCCCTAAAAATGATGTGGAATCAAGAAACCATGCTGTGACTGATTCAGCTGATGTGAGTCCAAGTTAGTGTCTCCCCTTCATAGCTGGGAGCTGAAACACCAGAGAGGGGCTGCTTATGGCTTGCCACTTCCCCTTCATTGCCAGCTACTAAGATGAACTATGATGAGTATTAAATGGAGTTGTTGTAAGAACACGTATCTTGCTAAAGTATAAGTGATAATAAATGCTATAGCCAGAGTTTTCAATGTCATCTAAGGTATCCTTTCTTCCCTTCTTCTTTCCTTCCCTCTCTCCCTGCTCCCTTTTCTTCTTCCTTCTTACCTTCTTCTGTCTTCCTCTTTCCTTTTCCCCTCCCTCCCTCCCTCCCTCCCTTCCTCCCTCCCTTCCTCCCTCCCTTCCTTCCTTCCTTTCTTCTTTTTCTTTTTGTATGCTTAAATGGTGTATGCCATGACACATGTGTGGTGATCAGAGGACAACCTTGGGGTGTTGGTTCTCTATTTCCACTTTCTTTGAGACCAGCTTGTGGTTTTGCTTCTGAGAAGCCCTTGTTTAGCTGGCCTATGAGCTTCAGGGTTCTTCTTCTGAGTTCTATGTTATAGATATGGTGGGATTACAGATGCATGTGCCACTTTGTGCCCAGCTTTATGTGGGTGCTAGGGATTGAATTTAGGTTAGAAGCCTAGCAGAGCAAGTACCTTTAACTGCTAAGCCATCTCTCCAGCTCCAGCCTAGGATGTTCTTAACCATATGCACACATTGCCCCTTAGAGCACAGACCACTGGCAGCTTCTCCACTTAACACAAAATATGATGGAAATAGACACTTAATACTTTGCTGTTACTTGGATTCTTCTTTGTTTAACTTTAGGCCTCTTTATTTCACTGAATGACTTTAAGAAGTAAAAGCACTCATTACTATATTTCCATATAAACATGTGGTAAATTGATAATTTTTATATTACTACATATATATATCTGCTCTGCCTATCCAACCTACCTTGTGGATGTTTTGCTTATAAACACAAGATGGAAAGATAAAGCACAGAGGGGAAGAGTTGGAACTGAGGTGAAGAGAGGGGCTGTAGGGCTTTGCATTTGGTGTAGGAGTGCATTTGTGGGGGAGGGGTGGTATGGAAACATTTAGTGAATGCAGAAGGGCTAAACTGGGGTGATCTGGGTTTCACACATGACTCCACAACTCCTTAGGTATGCGGTTTTGGTCATGCTTCTAGCCTCCCTGAGCCTTAATGTTGTCTTTTACAAAGGCAATTAATTATAGTAAGTACTCAGTTGTGTTAGTGTTAGTGTTAGTACTGAGTGAGATGGGTATGTGGAACAGTGAGTAGTGCTGAGTAATTAGGACTGAATAAATCTTTGATGTGTACTCTAGCACATCTCTAAGCTTTAGAGACATAATTGGTATCTTTTCCTCTCAAGAGGCAATTTCTAGTCATTGCATTACATTTGCTTATTTTCGCACTAAGGTATAGATGAGATGAGATGCCAGAGAAAAAGTGGTTTTGGTACTTGGATGTTCTGAACTTATTTTCCAGAAAATAGTTGCTAGTCAGATACTGTATTAGATAATTTCTCATTGTTATGACCAAATACTAGACAAGAAGTAATATAAGGATGAAAGGTTTATTTCAGCTTACAGATTTTTAAATTTTTTTGTTTATTTTTATGTATTTATTTGAGAGCAACAGACATGACAGAGAAAGAGGGAGAGAGAGAAAGAGAGGGAGTGAGAGAGAGAGAGAGAGAGAGGAGAGAGAGAGAGAGAGAGAGAGAGAGAGAGAGAGAATAGGTATGCCAGGGCCTCCAGCCACTGCAAACAAACTCCAGACATGTATGCTCCCTTGTGGATCTGGCTAACACGGGTCCTGGGGAATCGAGCCTCGAACTGGGGTCCTTAGGCTTTACCGGTAAGCGCTTAACCACTAAGCCATCTCTCTAGCCCTCAGTTTACAGTTTTAAATTACAGTTCATCATAGAGTCGAAGGCATAGTGGAAGGGGCTTGAAGTAGCTGGTCACGTGCTTGAAGCAGTTGTTCATACTCAGTCCGCAGTGAGGAAGCCGAGAATAATGACTGTTGGTGCTCAGCTAGCTCTATTCTTTTTACACAGTCCAAGATCAGAGCGCTTGAATGAGGCCACCCACAGTTAAGGGTTAAGTTGATCTTTCTACCTCAATTAACCTAATCAAGATATTCCCCCAGAGGCATGCCCAGGACTCGTTTTCTAGGTCATTCTAGGTTCTGTCAAGTTTATAATTCATATAAATTGTCACAGGTACCATGATTAACAAAAAGCTACCAACAATATTATTAATTACTATAATAGTGCTTGGAACTTCAGTGTGTTCTTAAAATCTGGGATTGCACACACCATTCTAATAGTCCCAAAGTGTATATGCATGCTCTAGGTGCCAGGAGGATCTGAGTAGTCAAAGAGAGCGAGTTTTGCACAATTTGGGAGGAATGGGAACCATGGCTGAGGGTTCTCTTTGCACATTGCATTCCACTGGTGCATAATGGGTGGTTTTTTTTTTTTTTTTGCTGTCCATGTGAGAAGTGCAGGGACATGAGAGGAGCCTGCCTGTCACTTTCAAAGTATGTCACATGTCATCCTTGCTGGGGTGGATCTGCTGACTTTTCATGAGAAGCTACTTTGTACAATTTGTTTACTTGAGGCTGCAAAATTTCACCTTGGGGAAATTGGGTTTGATTCATTCTAGAATAAAAATAAAAACAAAAATTCCTGTTTGACTGAAAGTATTTCACTAATGCAGCAAGAGCTTAACTCTAGGCTGGAGCTGAGCAGTTCACTTGAGCATTTTGAAAGCAGATCTTGGTCAGCACACTCTCCTGCCTCTGCGCCACGATTTGGATTATGCTGGAGTCCACACAGCAAAGCTCCAGATTTCCTTAATCACGTGTGATGCACATTGTATTAGTTACTTTCCTCAATGCTGGAGGAAAAAAGGGGTTGATAAAAGCAACTTAAGGGAGCAGGGTTTCTTTAAGTTTACAGTTTGAGGTGATACAGCCCACCATGATGGTAGGAACACGAAGCTAGCTGGTCGCCTTGCACCCACATTCAGCAGGCAGAGGAGATGAAAGATGTTGCTCACCTCATTTCTCTTTTGATGCAGTCCAGGATTCCAGCCCATGGAAGGGCACAGCCCACACTTAAGATAGGTCTTCCCATGCCAATTAACCTAATCTAGAAAACCCCTCACAGACATTCTCTGAGATTTGTTTCCACAGTGATTATAAATCCTATTAAATTGACAACCAGAGAGTAACCATCACACCTTGCTTTCCACTTAGCCATGGGATGAGGTATTAGTTCCCTGCCTTACTTTCATCTTTCCCTATTTTCTTCTTTGCCTCTAACTATGATGTGAAAACTTTTTGTTAATAGCAAACTAATTCCAAAGTTTTTTTTTCTAATAATGCCTCAGCAAACACCAAAAGCAAAACAACAGCAGACAGCTTTTCCTGTGTTATGAGCTATTTTTGTGAGCCCACAGGATGCATTCGATCAGTTGTTGATGATTTCTTACTGAGTTCTACTTAAATGTGGTTCTCAATTAGGTTCCATTGTATTCAATCAACACCTTAGAAAATTATTTAGCCTATTTTTACTGTTTGTTTTGATCTCCAGAATCTATTTATAACTTGAAACTGTATCATTGATTGATGAGAAAAATTCATAAAAATTCAAAATTTGATTACATAGCAGGACAAAAATATATTTAATTTTTTCTTTCTCCACTGGGAATTTTTATGAAACATCTATCTTCCTTTTATATCTAGACTAGTAAAGTCTTTTAAAATGATAAGATTGAAAGTACAGCTCAAATAATGATAAATTTATTAAATTTCCTTTTCTGGTCCCCTCCCTCACTGCTTGCCTTTTTTCCTCTTTTCCTTTCTCATATATTCTTCTCCCCTTCCCTCTTCTCCCTTTTCTTTACCTTCTCTTCTTTCCTAACTAGTTTTATTTTTTAATTTATTTAGAGAGAATGACATATAGTGAGAGAGTGAGAGGGAAAGAAAGAGAGAGAATTGGCACGCCAGGGTCTCAGGCACTATTATTGAACTCCAGATGTTTGCACTACCTAGTGTCCGTGTGCCACCTTCACTTGCCTCACTTTTTGTGTGTCTGTCTTATGTGGGATCTGGAGAGAGATGGAACATGGGTCCTTAGACTTTGTAGGCAAGAGCCTTAACCGTGAACCCATTTCTCCAGCCCTCCTACCTAGTTTTAAAAGTCTTTAAATAAACCACATAAACAAATATCAACTAACTGGCAAAGAAAAATCAAGCTCATGAATGGAGAGACCAAATGTTAAGGAATTACTGATTGTGTGTTATATGTTCAGCATTCTTGGCCACTGAGTATGAATATTTGTGCAGATGTACACCTATGATAATTTAAAGTGTGCAACAACCCCATGCTCTTTCCTCACATTTTAAAAATAAGAAAATTAGGATTAAAAGTTTTTGAGTAATTTCCAGGGTCATACTGCTGGGCTGTGGCAGGCCTGGGCCATGAAGCCAGGTGTATCTTACCTCACACTGATCTTTTCCCATAGCAGTAGAATGCATCTCTACACCTAGAAAAAATTACCACGTACTTACTGACATAATACACATTTATGATATTACCTTTCTGGAAGTCAGAAGTAAAATATGAACTTTACTGGGCCAAAGTCACATTGTCAGCAAAGCATCATCCTTTCTGGAAGCTTGGAGGTATGAAGGATCTGCTTTTTAGCCTTGTCTAGCTTTGAGATGCTGCCTACATCCCTTGGCTTGAAGCTCAGCCAACTTTCAACCCCTCCACATGTAAACTATCTTGTGATCACATTGGGCGGACTTGGCTGATAGTCCTGGGTGCATTTCTTATTTTATCCATTCACAACCTTATGTTTTTATGCATAACAAAACACATCCACAGGGCCAGAGTATTAGAACATCAAAGCTGTACTTTGGGGTACATTCACCTGCTTTCTACATCTCTTCAGATTTAGAGGAAAGAGATGCTTTGGGGGTAAGGGTGAGGGAAGGGCTCTATGGATGTGATGGACTGAACATGAAAAACAGGTAGATAAAGAGGATTCCTAAAGGAGCCATCAAGGCCAACATGTGTGTTAGGTATTACAGAGCTGGGCATTGTGATGCTGAAACATCAGAATCAGAGCCTAAAGGACAGACTCTGCATGATGGTGAGGGATAGTCGAAGAGGCTCCAGCTGTTTTCCAATAGGGATAACAGATGACCCTGGAAGGTATTTTAGCAGAGACCAACATGGTCAGACTTATTTAATATGGTAGCAAGCTGTGTGTGTGTGGGGGGGGGTGCAACTGAAATGGGAAGAGCTGGCATGTAGAAAAACGTCCATTCATTCATCATTGTAATTGACAGGCCCAGAAAGGAATGTGGTGGCTAAAGACGCAGGACTTGTGCAATTTGCTTGATATAGAAGGCAGAGGGATGGAAGGAAGAGGCAAGGCGAGTGGCAAAGATCACAATGGCAGGACGCTGATGCTCCCAGGAACAGGAAGTCGGAGACACTCAATAGAGTTGTATTAAGCTTGGGTCTCCTATGCCAGCCAAGTACAGAGTAACAAGGAGAGAAAGAATTACATTTGTGTATGCATGTGCACATGTGTGTGTATCATATGTATAGTGTATATATGTGTAGTATAAGTACATGTGTGTATGGAGGCCACAGGTTGAAGTCGGGAATCTGCTTCAATTTCTCTCTCTCTCTCTCTCTCTCTCTCTCTCTCTCTCTCTCTCTCTATATATATATATATATATATATATATATATATATATATATGTTGTTTTTTCGAGGTAGGGTCTCACTCTAACTCAGGTTGACCTGGAATTCACTATGTAGCCTCAGGGTGGCCTCGAACTCACGATGATCCTCCTACCTCTGCCTCCCGAGTGCTGGGATTAAAGGTGTGGGCAACCATGCCTGGCTCGCCACATATATTTTTTTTTGAGACAAGATCTGTCATTGAACCTGAATCTCACCAATTATGGTAGACTATCTGGCCAGTAAGTCCCAGTGATCCTCCTGTTTACCTTCCCAGCAATGGAATTATTGGCTCATGCCAATATGCCTGGATTTTTAAGTAGGTGCTGGGGTCTGAACTCAGGTCCTTTGCATACCAAATGAGCCATCTCTTGCTCAATATCTACACTTGAAATTATCACTCTGAATATTCAGTGAAGGTAAATGGGCTTCACAAGTGGCAGCCATGGCTTAAAATAAACTTGTCATTTCTATCTTTACTTTCAGAAACTAAAATATTGTTAAGAAAACTAAATATAGGGAATTAGGCAGACAACACATAGTGATGGAGATGATGGATAATTACTCAGACATCTGAAAGTCATATTATAGAAAAATTACCGATATGGGTGGGTTCAATTTCTAACCCAAGAGGCTGTACATATAAGTTCAGAGTGGTGGCTTTCACTTGGAATATCACACTAGTAAGATGAAAAACAAGTGCCAACCCTTACTGAGTTTGTACTATGTGGCAGGCATTGTGCTGAGTATGTTTATGAATATTTATTTAATTCCAACAATAAGCTATTGAGGTATGCAATCTTAGCCACTCTAATGACAAGGAAAGATACCTAGCCATTACCTGTCTGGCTCAAGATCATGGAAAAAATGGGGTAGATTTAAACTGGGCAAGTCTAATGCGGGACCAGGTTTCCAACAGTGATTTTATAAAAAAAAATTTTGACAACTTTCATAATTATTATAGACAATAAATCATGATAATTCCCTCTTCTCTCCCAGTTTTTTCTTCTCAAGTCCACTCTCCATCATATCCCCTCACTCTCTCAATTAGCCTGTCTTTTATTTTGATGTCATCAACTTTTCCTCCTATTATGAAGTTTTTGTGAATTTAGTGCTAGGCACTGTGAGGTCATGGATATCAAGGCCAATTATGTCTGGGAGATTGCATTTGGCTCTTACATTTTTTCTGTCACCTCTTCTGCATTGGACCTGAGCCTTGGAAGGTATGATAGAAATGTTTCAGTACTGACCACTCCTCTGTCACTTCTTGTCAGCACTATGGTGCCTTTTGGGTCATTCCAGTGGCCACTGCCATTTGAAAAGATAATTTTCTCTAACCAAAAATGAGAGTAGCATTAATATGCACTCAGTGTTTTATATTGTTGCTTGGCCTTGAGTGTGAGGAATGGTTGCAGTTACTGTGGGAATTGTGAATAAAGCAGAGGTTTTTCTTTTTCTTTTTCTTTCTTTTTTTTTTTTTGGTATGCTGCAGCACAATTGTCCAGAGCTGGCTCAGCTCTTGGGAATGTTTTACATGCTGAAGAGTGTATCACAGGGGAAAAGCATTGATGCTGAAATCTCGGGCCAGAGGAAATAAAAAATGTGAATAGTGCTTATCTTTGAGCTACGGACTTTAGGACAAGTTTATCTCTGTATTTTGCGAACTCGAGTTTTCTACATTTTTCTAGATACATTTTTCTAAACCCTCAGTAAATATATACTGCTTTTGAGATGAGGACAGCAGTTATTAGAAATAAGTGAATGGGCAAGGTTAAGAAAAAAGTTTTCAGAGAAGAGTTCAGTATATAATGAGAACTCTGAACTCTGAGGTATAGAACTTGAAGTGCTCTCACTTAGCACCCATTTCAATTAGAATGATAGGGCTGAAATAAACCATCAAGCAATAACGGGATAAATACCTGTGAGTAGAAACTATTTATTCTTGTCCAGGTGATGGGCTATTTTCCAGTTTGAGAATCTGAAAATCGTTCATGTATCAGCACTGTGCTAGACAGGGCCAGTTGGAAAGGACATGGGAGGTCAGAAATGATACCCTCCACTTACATGGGCCTAGTGAGCCCTGAACCAAAAGGGATTATTGTATTTTCAGAGTGTTACACAGGAAATTCCCATCATATTCACTTAAAATCTTATTTTAACTTTATTCTCAGAATTGTTTCTCTCTATACTCTTGTGCAATGGTTCAAGCCCATTTCAAAAAGTTTCACTCTAGATAAATGGAAAATGGCTGGTCACCTCCATTAGTCACCATTAGATCATTGGAGACTGGAGACCCATGACTTAATCTTTTCAGTTGAGATCTGCCTTCTAAGCCTGCTGCTTCGGTTCCTTTCCCTCAACAACCTCCCAAAGCCTTAACACTGTTTTCCAAATCTGAGAAAATGCTCTGTGGATATTAGCTCCTAGTAAAATGCCTTCCTTTGTCACAAACCATCTATTGGAAAGATAAAGAATAGTGGCCTCATTTACATATCTCAGGGTTCCCTGGACTGGCTCAAATGGGGTACATAATAAAATAAATGTGTGAAATTAATAAGTGAATAGTTTCCTTTATAATTGCAACATCCTTATTGGTTCAGTACAATCATCCCTTTTCTTCTTGTTCTTGGTGTCTTTTGGTTACTATGCTTTTTCAAGAAGACAAGACCATCTTTGTTTAGCGGGTGTCTCCTCTTGCTTCTTTCTAGCAAAACCCTCCTTCATGTACCCTTTCCATGTCCAATTGTCTTTATTTCAAAACACACTTCAAATACAGAAGACCACGGAATCCTCCAATGCAAAATGCCGACAGCCTTAGATTTATGTCTCCTGCAAGACATCATGCAGATCACCAGCAGAAACATGGGACACCAACATCCTTAAATTCAGCCAGAAATTCACCAGTGATGCTTGTCTAGTGTGCCCCAGGTTGACAACAATCCATTGATTAACCTTCTGGGTACAGCCTCTGTGACAACACAGAGCGTGACTTCTGCTAGCTATCAAGCATTGTGGTGTCCTAAGGAGCCCCAGCTGATGTGTTGAAATGCTTTATTGGCACAGAACATCTCTAGTCTCAGGAGAGTAAGGCATTTTACACAATAAGTGGGGTAGTAAATCACATTTTTTGGAAATTGAATTATTTTAAAAATGTGCTTAGGTTCTGTTTGGAGGAGTCCTATAACAAAACCTATTGTCAGCTGAGAAAATCTGTAAGAAAAATTAATAACTATCCCCCAATGTATTTCTTAGAGAGATTGGCTATTTTGCAGTAGGTTTTTCTCCGAGGAGATTGCCTGCTCTCATTCCCCTCCCATTCCATACGCTTTATAAAATCTGTAAGGGCTAATATCTCTTAGATATGTCTGTGGCTTGTCTGAGGGTTGATGTCTCAACCTTCCTGGTCTCTGCTGGTGTCCTGGGCTCCCCTCTCAGACCTCATACCCTAGAATGCCTTGAGGGAAAATGAGTCATCTACCCAAGTCATCCATTACCACAGCAAGCACTTTCCTTTCTTTTCCAGTGGTGAAGTTTTGTTCAAACATAGCCTGGCCTGAGTTCAGTTTTAATTCTGTGCACTGCTACTGAAAAGTAGAGATTGACTGCAAACACGACACTGAAGTAGGGTAGACGTTTGGTGAGTTTGTGATTTCTTATTAAATCCTATTTTAGGCAGATGCCTTCACACAACATTAAGCCCATAGATAGTCTACAGAAGGCTTGAAAAATCACATGTGCAGTTTTGTACAGTGGCCAACAGCTTTCTTCAACTTCTTGTGAGTTCACAATCCAAATAACTCTAAAAACTACTATATTAGGAATATTTTTATCTTTGTTTCCTCATTCTAGACTCTCTATTTGATATACCATTAAAAACTACTTCTTCAAAAGTTGAAACTTTACTAGTCATTAAATAAGTGCAAATATTTTATGAGCTATTGCATTTTAGTGATCATCACTTTGTTGAAAATTTCAAGAACAAACTTGTCAGTCTTGACAAAAGTCTAGGAAAACAGACACTGTCTTACTGTGCTGGTGGGAACTGATACTCTGGGCAGCAATTTGGCAAAAGTCTTAGAATATTCACTGATTTGGATCAGCAATTCTGTTTTGAGGAACTTATCCTAAGAAAGAGAATTGGAATATATATATATCGAGATATTTAATAATAGCAAAAATTTATGGCTGTGTGCAATAATAAGGATAAATTTAAGTTAGTTGTATGTACACTTTGTACACTTGTAAAATGGATTTCTACAAGATCATATAATCACTATGGAAATACATTATAATAAGTAATAATTCTGGTTGCAAAATAATATACCTAGTATGGAATAGAAACTATATTTGTTAGGCATGGATTTGTTAAACAGTCTGGAAAGTTAGATACGGAAATTGTAGCCAACAAAAATAATTATATTTTAGTTAGCTTCCTATTTCCTGGTTTTAAAATGTGCACCTGTTAACAAAGATATGTGACATAAATTATAAATATATACAATAATAAAAAGATAGTTATTTATAAGATTATCATCACAAAGGCCAAGTGTTCAGAACAAATGAGAATTGTCAATATGACCTAATGGGCTACATTTCAAGTTTTGATTATAGACAGTAATCATTTACTTACTTAACTATTGCTTTGTAGAAAGAAGATTGCTTTCCAAGGACACCAGTGTATATGCGTGTTCTGTGAATGAGTGTTAGAAGTATCACTTGTTTTGTTCTCTGTGTGGGATCATCAAATCCTTACCTAAAAGTGGCAAAGACAACACAAGCTTCTTACAGTTTGCTTCCAACACAGTGCTGAGGAAAAAAATTTTTTTTTTCTCTGAGCTAGTGTTGGGCCATGACTACTAAGTGACAGTTGTGACTACTAACTACAAAATGTTACTTATTTTTTTTTCTAATTAAAACTTTTATGGATCTTACAGGGTTCCATGCAATATTTGAACAACTGGGCAAAGAAAAACTTCTTAAATCTTTAAGTTGCCCTTGGAGAGAAGGATTATTTCTGTTCTATTTTACAGATGACAGGACTGATACCATACAGGAGGGTGAAGTGTCTTGCCTGAGCTCCAGACTCTAGCGAATGTGCCTAAGCATTTCTCCTTCAAGCTGGTAATGACAGTGAGGTAGATAAAGAAAAGACAGGAAATAACATTGCTTCCTTACACTAAGAAGGTGCTTAAATACCACTGACATATCTTTATTATGATTTGGATAGTGCTTGAATGATGTTGGACAATATTTCCAATAAAATGTGCACCAAATAAATTACATATACATATAGCTAATATTACAGTTGTGTGTGAAAACAACTAACAATAAGATGAAAGCACTACTAAATAAATATAACCAAGTATTAATGGCATCTGGTTCAAGGAAGAATGAAATTGTGGATGACTTTGACTTATTTTTAAACACCCTAATTTTGCAAAATGAGTAGACTGAACAATAATATCTTAAGATTAAGAGTTATATTTTTTTCTGTAACTGTCAGGCCATAAAAGTGACATACCTCAGGAGAAATGGCCCTGCAATTCAAACTCTAGAGCCATGATGTTTGATTCAATGGTGGTACCAATATGTGTTACCCTGAGCAGAAAGATATTTTACAGATATTGACTGCCCATGAATTTATGGATAGACAATGAATCCTGCTAAAACTCCAAACTTTAGGGAACATGGGTCATTTATTTCTTCCAATGCTGACATTCTGTTAGATTTCTCACTTTGCAAAAGTGCAAAAATGAAGTACTGCAAAGCGAGAACACAATAAGAAAGACAGTAGATGGCAACCCAAACAGAAGGCTTTGAGGTTTCTTGGGAAAATCCATGAAGAAATGAAGTGTACATTTTTCCCATTAAACATTAATTTATCTTATTGCTTTTTATTGCCTACCCAAAACTCTGACTAATAAGAACAAACCACAAGAATGCTGTGGTGTGAAGGATAACACCTTTGACATATTCCCAGTGAAGCATTACATCTTTTCTCCAGGTCGAAACATACACATAGCTGGGAAAAAAAGCAAAGGTGAGAGTGGGTCTTTCGTCATAGAGAAAATGACTCGTTTTGAAACAGAAATGGATGCTGATGTGGGGACTGGCATATAGGGATCCTTCTCTGCTCCTCTGCTCTGCTGTGATGCGGAACTTGAGAGAGGTATTTGAGACATGTAGCATAGCTAAGACTTGCAGGTGTGTGTGTGTGTGTGTGTGTGTGTGTGTGTGTGTTTAAAACAGTGCAATTGTCCTTTAGGAGTTTAAGTGTACTTGGTGTAGAAGCTGCTTTTCCACCACAGATATCAAAATCTGAGGATGCATAAGTACATTCTATTGAATGGTGTGGCCTTTGTGTATAAGCTAGGAATATCCTATTATGAAATTTAACTCATCTTTTGATTGAAACAGACATATCCCCCAACATTTGCAATCTGAGGTCAAGTGAATCTGTGGGTAGGGAACCCACAGATATGAAGGGCTAATTTAAATACCAGAAACACTGGACCCAGGGGAAGAGCATGACTTTAGTGGCAAACACTGGACCCAGGGGAAAAATGTAACTTTCATGGTAGAGTAGAATCATTCAGGGAAGTGAGATTCCTTTTCTGCCCCCAGATAAAGAGAAAGCTATCATGGGACTTTGGAAGTGAACCTTAGACAATAAGAGTATCACATCTCTTTCCTAGAGCAAGAGATTGAGCCAGCAGCTGGCTGGTCCGCAGGTTCAGTGGGTTAGCAGGGTTCACTGACACATCAGCGTGTGGAAGCCTCTCTGCCAATGGCAACACTCGAAGGCATCTATCTTCCCTGCCAAATAATTGCCATTTCTTAATCCTGTCCATACTTCTTTGGCTTACTTTCTTTCCTCACTATTAGGCAAACTGGATTAATCTTCACAAATGGGCCCTTTAATTGTGTCCCTTTGATGCTCAAAGATAATTGGACTTCTAGGAGGGCTGAGCAGTGTTTTCATCTATCTATTTAACTTTCTCTTCTGAAAGCACTAATACACATGGATCCCCTTGGTTGAACAGGCATTTTTTTTTCAAGTCTTGCACCTATCACTGAAGGAAGACCCTGGAGAGGAAGGAGAAAATTTCCAGCAACAGTTAGAATGAGAATTGTTAAAAGATAATGGCATAAACAATTTTTAAAAAGAGAATGACATCTTATTATATCTTAAGCTCCTGAAGGGTGCCAGCTGCCATGATGGGCAAATTGTGGGCCACACTTCTCTCACATTCCTTCAGACTCCTGTACTTTACATGCTGATATATTGGAAAGACTCATTTCTTATTCAAAAAACTTGTCTTCCTGTACTTCCCTTCCCTTCTTTCCCCTCCCCTCCTTTTCCCTTTCCTTTCCCTCTTCTCATAGCCATTTTTGATCTTCCTTGTATGTACATCTTTGAGTTAAAATTAATTTTCATTTGCTAGAGCAGAATTTCAATATTATGTACCATTTCAATATGCCATATATAATAGAATGCTTAGATATATAATTACATAATAGCATATCAGTATGAGATATAGCAGACGTTGTATTCTATTATCTTTCATTTACTCAACTTATCAGTTTCAGTGATATGTTCTTTTCTTTTTTTGCATATATACTCAATGATGCTTAATGCTTAACTTGCTTAATGACTTTAGTTAATGTTTAACTGATGTTTAGTTAATGTTTTCTGGGAGCAGGTAATGTTTCATCCCATCCAAAGCTGACTTGTTAACGTTAAATCTTACTATTATAGTCCTGTGAGCTACTGAAATATCACCCCAACATAAAAATGCCTTGGTTTTTAGAAAAACCTAAGTTGGTTTTGAAAGACTTGAAAACAATGAATTTAGAATTGCTGAAAAACTTTTTAAAAGTGTAAGTAAATTTAAGTATGTATTTGTTATGTATAAAATTGTATTTATATTTCCTGGGTTAACTAACTTTTAAAAATTCATTAAACAACTGTTGAAGCTTATGTGTGGGTTGGAGGGTTTTTCATGTGAGTCTGGAGGGAGGGTGGTGCAGTGACTGAGAACCTAGGCTCTTGCAGTTGCTAGATCCAGATCCTGCCTTTATCTCTGGTGAGTTAGACTGAACTTCACTTGTGTGTAAAATGATTTTCCTCCCACCAGTAGATTCAACGAGTTACGTCATGTGTTGCACTCTTCATAGTGCCTGCTGTATAGTAAGCACTGAATAAACACCACTACTAGGAGAAATGGGAAGTGAGCAGTTTGGGCATAAAACTGATCTAGAAGGAAATTTAAAAAGTGTTGTTGGTGTTACCTGAGTCACAAAATAAAGTGCTGCTCTAAACACTTTCCTGAGGTCGTTCTAGCTGAAATAATTAATAATTAAAAGGCTGGTCATATAAACAATGTTAGTAGCATTTCTGTGGTATATTAATAACTCTTAAATGATTATTCGGCTTTTCAGTTTGGTCCGTGAGAATACACTGGGAATTAGAATCAGGACCTGCTGGATGCAGTGAGATCAGAAGGAGAGAAGGGATTAGGGAGTAGTTGGGACCTGCTAGAAGAATTAAGTCACTACATGACAGCTATAAGAAAGAGTGTTTTGTCTAGGGGTTTTCAGGGTGGCTGAAATTTAAGGTGTATTCATTATTTTCATAGGCCATATACCTGCAAATGACTTTAGCTCTGTGCTCTGTGATTCACATTGGTTGTATTAAAGGGAGTGTTTGGGGGCTTAAGTGACAGGATATGGAGCAGAAAAACGACGGGGGCTGGTAAGTGTGGATCTGGATTCCTTCTACATCCCTGTAGAAAAGCCTGCATAGAGAATAGCTTTGGGGCTCTCTATCAGGCTAGAATTGCTTTGGATTTAAAGGTGTTGAGAAGCTTGGCTGTCCATTGTTCAAATGAGGTATATGTCAGTGATGTCAACACAACGTGTTAAGGAAATGTCACATCTGTCTGCAATTGGCTACCTCTCCATAGGAGCAACACCACTGGCAGCCTGGAGACCAGATGTTGCTTTCAATCAAATAGGGGTCAACCAGCTTAAGGGGAAAATGTTTGCACCTCCCCATCCCTAGACCTAAGAGAAACACATAAGGCAACTTTGGTGGAATAATAATTATTTTAGCTTATGTTCCAATTTTCTCTGGTGCATGGCATTGCAGCTACACTTGCATAGAGCCTCCCCAGTGCAGGTCCTTGGTCCAAAGACTATGAAGATTCCTTCATTCACAGGGTCATGCAGCCTGGGCCCATCTGGGGCATCACCACAGCAGCTGTCAGAGGAGCCTGGAAATATTGCTGGCTCCCTGAGACTAAACTTGAACTTTTAAAACTGAGACATGAGAACATTATTATCCTACGTCCTTCCGGATCTAACATTCTGTAATTATACAGATATGAAGAAAGCCTGGCTTTGGCTAAGCCTTGGGACAGCCACCTGGAAAAGCAGTAAGTACATGGATGTTTCCAGGGCAAAAGACTCTTCTGGTATTTCCTATTAGCCCTCAGAGGGAAAACAGGTTAAAACAGCTGGTCAGAAACGTGTTCTGAGCAAGTGAGAAATGATGATTGTGAAGCTAATTTTAAAGGACTCTTTAATTAAGCCTCTTAAATTTAATAAAAAAGTCTCCTTTATGGATTAACCCTATGCATTTGGGTATGGGGGGGATCTAGGAATTAATAGACATTCCATGTGGGTTTGCTCTGTAGACATTTGTAAAGGTTGTTGTGTTGAAGTGGCAGCAAAGAAGAAAAGGAAGAAAATCCAGGTTCCTTTCTGTGTGCTTCATGCCAAAGCAACACACACTGAACACCCATTAACTAAAAAATTCTGTCCTAGGTGCTCCTGGAGTGAATAGGACATTGTGATGGGGAGAACTGCCCCACTCCTGACACTTTTTTCCCCTGTGTTATTACATGTCCTTGATTCTCTCTACCCTGTAATTTGTCATACATTTATGAAGTTAGAGGACTTAGTGATTAGGGAATTTGGGAAGATCTGGCTTGATTCCACAATCCCTAGGGACTCACCACCAGTAGAGTGCATTCTATGATTTTCATTGCTTGAAATGGGCCTTCTACTGCTAAGATTTTGTCAGGAGGAGTGGGGCTGCTATGTTCAGGTAAGGATCAGAAGGTTCTCTAATATGTTTTATTTTTGCATTGACCAGTAGCTCTGAGAAATTAAAACAAAATACTGAAAATTAGAGAAGTGAACTATAGCTGTGGTAGGACTTTTGGTGGGTCAAGATACATGATTTTTGATCTCAGAGTTAGTATAAAGGTGAGGCCTTTTTTTTACTTTGGTGACATTTGAACATTTAATAAACTAACTGTAGGTGAGATTTTGTGGTTACATGGTTGGTACTTAACTTGTGGGATTCTTTAAGATAACCATACAATACTCTGACTTTGGAGAATGATGGCTACTTATGAAATTTTTGACACTAGCAAGAGACAATTTGCATGGAGAACTACACATGTGGGAAACTTCAATTGGCTCATATGAGTATCAAAGGGTTCACACCTTCCTTGGACCCCTGAAAAAGTCTGGCTGGTGGACCAAGCTGACACAAATATTTGCTATGGAAGAAAGACCATCTTTGCTGGCCTTTTAGGCACTTCAGGGCTGGACAGCACTAAGCATATTTAAAAGACAAGTGAGCTTTACTGTTCAACAAAGAACTAACTAGTCAAGTTTTAGCTTCAAATGGTTGATGTTAGGCCTGAGCAGTAACTCAGACAATGTTAGGTCAGCTGATAGGAATCCATTCTGCACTTGGGAGCAAGATGATGCATTGAGAGGTCAACCCTGAATTCATGTGAGTGAACCAAAGATTTGAGAGTAGAAAAATACTCAAAGAATTCCTGGGCAAGTTTCAAAGAGATTCTTTTGTGGAGGTGGGCATACATCCTGAAGAATCATGAGATCCCAGAGAAAGTATGGCAGTCAGAGGAAGCCAGTGTCTTGAGAAACATGAAGACAAAGGTTTGGACTTCATTCATGAGGCCCCAGAGAGAGGTACAGAAGAGGTTCAGGAATCCACTTAAAGGCAGACAAAAGTGAATATTAAGTTAGAGTCTTCTCTGGCAGTAGATTTATGGGGACTAAATGATGTGTACAATACTCCTAGAGGTAGCCCTTGAGGCACAGACAGCAATCCCCTCATCACCAGAGGGTAGAATCTGATGGCATGGAGCCTATGCTCAAAGTAATGTCAGAATACTAGAGTCCAAGGAACAACCCGGAAATGTGGGATACAGGGAAAAACATGCCAAATATTAACCACTCATTGGCAGGTATCTGTTAAGTCCCTTAATTTCACAGGTTCTAGATTTTTGACAGCTGGTGAACACTAATACCTTTTCACGTTGCTCTTCTTTATTCAGACATCAGAGTTGCTATTATGGTTTTGGTCATGCTTGATGCAAGGTTTTGAAGTCCAGATAACTCCTGTAATATTGGAGGATGGATGTCTCCAAGTTTTGTGGGGACAATTTTCTACCAAGTCCTGCTAACACCTTAGGTACTTTCAAACATGAAATCCACCAGAGTTTGGTATTGAATGAATATAACTTCAATGACTAATGAAAATCATTCAGTAATGAAGGAGACAGTAAATTGCAGCCATTAAAGGAAACTAGTGGGTGCCACTGGTAAAAACAGGGATGAGTAAGAATGCAGGATGATAGAGGTACGGATTTATTATGAAATTAATTCATTTAAAAACCAATGCCTCTTTCTGAAACTTATTAGAGATTTAATTTTTAAATTTCATTTTCTCTTTGGATTTTCAAGGTAGATGCTACTGTTAAATTTTGAGCATCACAATAACATTATTGATGTTAGTAAAGAATAAGTTGTAATGTTATGTCTGAAATGCATCCTTTATTTCATTCTTGGTATATCTTATGGTGGTCATTTAATTTCTTTTCAGGGACATTAAATACTATGATGAATTTTGTGGCTACAGATAATTTGGGTGGGAAACAGAGTAGAGAATGAGTTTTCTACCTTGAGGAGAGTATGGCCTTGGCCTTAGTTTGATCAATGTTTTGTTCTGAAGCAGCCCTGGTCCATCTTTTCCTGGGAACAAAATGTGAGCTGCCAGTCAGTAGTACCAGGAAGATATTCGAAAGGGCAATGGTAAATATTGGATGGACAGTTCCATGAAAGTAAAGGTGGGGTGGTATTTGTAGACCATGGGTGTTCTTCTCTACAGGAGCATGAACACCTGTGGTTGACCTTATATTAAATATTAATTTTATTCATTTAAGCAGACAAAATGTTGGCATGTAAATGGAGTCCCCTGTCCCCAATCTGATGTTCCATTCAAGTGGGTGTAAATATGATCTTTCCACATTGCCTCCAGGAGTTGTAATGAATGATCTGCTAAGTCAATTCATTTCTCTCAGCTCTATTCTCTCTTGTTCCTCTTGGAAATTAACATCTTATAAGGGGGTGGGCAGGAATCTTACTCTATTTTCCTACGTATGTTCTGTATTAGTGTGGTCTTTGCTCATAGTGACCAGATGGTGCTCTATAATCCAACTTGATAGTCACCAGATGAATCACTTAGAAGACACATCTAAAAGTGAACTACCACTCCCTTAAAATCTTACCTTTATCAGAAATTCAAGTGGCATTTTGTTTTCTTTAAGTTTTTCTTTGATTTGTATTTGTTGACTTAGTCAGCAATCTGGATGGAATAGAGTACTATTTGTCAGGACAATTTTGGAAAGCCCCAAAAGACATTCTTCTTGTCCACAGACATTTTGATGTCTGTTCACAGGGTGTGAAGGATTAAGAATGAAGTATTGATTGGTTGGGAAAAGACATGTTGTGTAATATGCTTTAATGCTAAAGACAAAGATAGACACAGTATGTCAGGATAAGGGGTTGTGATTACAGAAAAGAATGAAAAGAAGGATTTAAACTGTTTAAGGTTGAGTAATTATGATGCATTTCATTGAACAGTTGGCATTTGAGATGTATCTGACAAAATAAGAGAATTTTTTTGGCTTATTCTAGAAAACACTTGGCTAGATATAATGTAAAGGAAGGAGGCTTGTAGCTCTTTGCCACATCTCTGGTCCCCAGTTTGTATCTCAACTTGTGTGGATACAATTAAACAATGTGTTTTGGAAGGTAGGTGTTGAAGTCAGGTTCGCATTGCTGGCAGAAATCACCCTGCCAAGAGCAGCTTGGGGGATAAAAAAGGTTTATTTTGGCTTAGAAACTCAAGGGGAAGCTCTATGATGGCAGGGAAAAATGACAACATGAGCAGAGGGTGGACATCACTCTCTGGCCAACAACAGATGGACAACAGCAACAGGAGAGCATGCCAAACACTGGGAAGGGGAAATGGCTGTAATACTCATAAGCCTGCCCCCAACTATACACTGCTTACAGGAGACATTAATTCCCAAATCATTAGCTAGGAACCTAGCATTCAGAACACCTAAGTTTATGAGGGGCACCTGAATCAAACCACCACAATCCACCCCTGGCCTCCATAAACTGGTAACCATATATGATATAAAACACAATGCAGTAAGTCCAACTTAAAAAGTCCTCATAGTTTTATCCGTCCCAGTGATGTTCAAACATCCCCATAATCCAAGGTCTTTTAACTGAGCGATAATACCAAAAAGTCCCCCCCCCCAAGACCCATAATGGCACAGAATAAACATTCATACTGCAAAAGATGTAATTGGGCATAGCAAAGAAATATTCAACCAATATAAGATTTAAACAGGATAAACATCAAACTTTGTAGCTACAAGTCCAACAACTCTAGTCAGTGACAAATCTCCAAGTCTTGTAATTTTAACCAGTAACAAGTCTCTAGAGTTCCAATTCTACCCCTCCAGCTAGGCTTCTCACAGTCCTGGAAAACTTCATCGGGGGCCAAGAGCTCTCCTTAGCAGCCATCTGGTGGTCCTGGCATCTCCACTGGATCTCCACTGCAACCCACAATCCAAAATCATGGCTCCATCAGGTCTCCATGCAGGCAATTCTGCTTCACACTGCCCATGTCTGTATCCAAAACACAAGACTGTGTTGAAAATTCAATGACCCTCTCTTTCCTGCATTTCTGTACTCCATAATACCAGGTGGGGTGCCATTTTGTTAATCCAGGAGGGAGGAATAAAGCACAATTTGAAGAACAGGACACTCCTTCGGCACTCGGGTCCTTTCCAAATACTCTGCATTCTTTCTGTTGTCCCAAAGCAGGGCTGCTGGTCCAATATCAATGGCTATAATTTCTTATACAATTGCAGCTGAACAGGCAGAAGTTTCAACCCAAAGTTTTCTTTCTGTGCCATATTCCTTTGTACACACCAGTCCATGTCTATGCAATGCAACCCTGCACAAGTTCTCAGGACACTGGCATAACAGCAAAACTTCCACACAAACTGCTTCTAGCCCAGGCAAAGCAAAGCTCTTTCTCACCCTCATAAGACAAGCATCACAGTCCACAGTTTGTACTGCACTCAGGTCTGAGTTTGACCAGAATAGTCTATTAAGCTGTACTTAGAGCACTGTAAGGTGTCTCTTAGGCTGAAGTTTCAAATCCTTCCACATTCTTCTTGAACACCAGCTCCAAAAGGCTGAAGTCACACTGTCAGGTGTCTAGCAGCAAATGACACCACTCCTCATTACCAACAGTGAACTTCTAAAACAATCCCATTAAAGGTAAGCATCAGTCTTAAGAGGTAATTGGTAAAACTCTTTCCGGCTTCTCCTTTTCCCTTTCCTCAATTATCCTTAGCCTTAGGAATTTGGAACTTTCCAGGCATTACTTCCATTAAAATAGAAATGAAATTCTATGGAATCTACTGGTGACCACTTTAAGATCTTTTCCTTATTCTCAGTTATTATTTGTTAAAAGTTTGGTCAGTTCTTAGCATATGGCTTTTTCAGTGGCCCCATTATATGGTCTGGCATGAAAATTTTATATCCTTAATTCCCTAATTGCTAATGTAAGACATGGAGACAGGCACAAATTCTCCAATGGTTTATTTTCTAATCTTTGAATTGTTTTGGTTCTTTATAGGATTATTTGTGGAACCTCCATTTTACTACTCACTGCTATGACAGATCCTTGGATTTTGATATGTTTTCCTGTAATGGGGCTTTGAACACATTTCCTGATATAAAATATGTAGGGTATACTGGCATGTAATGGCTGGCTTTCCATTTATACAATGTAGGTTGTGTTAAATTTGAAATGTCTTGGATTCCATGAAAAAAAAAAAGATGATGGTAGCACTAAAGAATAAAAGCCAAAGTTCATCCTGCTCTATGATATAAGATCTAAATATAAGAGGAAAAAAGGGACTAAGTGAACAACAGAAAAACTAAGTTTAGGGAACAGTAAGAAGTCAACTTTGGCTAAAGTGTTGTCTCTGAGTGGATGGGAAGTGAGATAAACTGAAAAGATAGCAGGAATGGAATGTTTGAGCTGGAAGACTCTTTTGTGGTCATCTGGTTTGATCTCAAAGAAGAGTCAGAACCCCTGTGTGAAACTGAATCCATACCTGTTTGAAGCTTTGTGGCTTTGTTCAGGCTAACACCATTCACTTTCAGTTGGCTCATAGGAAGAATGAAGTTTGAATAAATTGTGTGCTACAATATGCAAAAACAAGCCTAGGAGAATTAAACCACATGTTAGGTACTCAAAGAATACTTCCGAAGTATACAGATTATAAATCTATTCATTTCTTCAATTTTGTACATGAGCACACGAGATAACTTGTGCTTGAAGAAGTTAGCTCTTTGTTTTAAGTTTTTGGTTGATAGTGGAAATGATGAGATTTACATTCAGCTCCCTATTTACTTCCTTTCCAGTTTGCCTTCTACTATATTAATGTGGTATTATTTTACCAAGCGCTGAAAATCTAGTTAGTGAAGTGAAAATTATACCCAACGTTCTTGAAAGATAAGGTGATCTATTGTGATGTCTTTATCACATCATCAATGATCATGTGACCATGAGCTGCCAATCCACAGGGTAGATTAGGGAAAGGAACTTTTCAAAGGCAGTGATTTTTCTTTTTGAGGTAGGGTCTCACTCTAGCTCAGGCTGAGCTGGAACTCACTCTGTAGCCTAGCTGAACCTCTAACTCATGGCGATCCTCCTACCTTAGCCTCCCAAGTGCCAGGATTAAAAGAGTGTGCCACCATACCCAAGATAATGAATTTTTTGTTCCATTGTAATTTCTAGGGGACCAGGATGTCTTGATCACAACATATACTTACTATCAAGTGGTGTCTGGTTCAAAGATGTGTAATAAACATATGTTAAATGAATGAATATGTTGAAATAATTAACTTAATAAGTTATATAAACAAAAACAAATAAATGAAATATATACATATGTAAATGAAATAATGTTTTGGTTACATAATGACCTTTTACTTGCTTTTTCTACTTGAAAAGTCTATTATTCAAGTCAAAGTGTAATATAACATAAAGGTAGACATGGTGGCACACACCTGTCATTCTGTGTACTTAGACAGTGAGGCAGGAGGATCTTGAATTTGAGGCTAGCCTTGGCTATATTGTGAGAACCTGTTTCAAAATTAAAAATATCCAAAGCAAAAAGGAAAACGAAAGAACATGGTCACTACTTCTAGATCAGGCCTTCTTTAACTTTTTATACTCATGACCTCTATTTGCCAGAGAAACTTTTACACAACCTCCATATATTGGTAAACAAATAAAATATTTACTAATGGTAAATCATAAAGAACTTTGTTTTAAAGAGTTCATGCTCCATATCTAATTTTATAACTTATGAAAGATAAAAACAAGCTTGCATACTAAAGAGATAGATATGCTCGTTTGTTTCTACACAGAGAGTTACACCTCGGCTGAATAGTTGGTGCTGCAGAGCACAGGGCCTCCACACTGTCTACTGGATCAATTTACACTTTGATATTACAATACAGAAAGCTGAGAACACCGCTTTGCACAAAAACAAAGTACAAAATAGCAAAGTATGGTTAGGGGCATTTCAAAATTCATTTAATTTGCATTTCTCTGATGATTAAGGATGATGAACATTTTCTTCAGTGTATGTTTGCCATTTCTATTTCTTCCTCTGTAAACTGCCTGAGACCAAAAATGAACCCAATATGGCTCAGGGAAATTTTGCGGAAGAGGTGGCGGAAAGAATGTCAGACCCACATGTTGGGTCATGATATGCAGAGACATTTAGCTTACCCATAACTGTGGGCTAACTCCACAATGCATGACCCGTATACCTCAACAAGGAGGGGCCAAGGGGAGAGGGTAGGTCACGGATGAGCCTAATAATGGTACCAAACTGACTGTAAGAAAAAAAATAATAATAAATAAATAAATTTTAAAAAATTGGGTTTCATTATGTAACCCATGCAAAAAAATAATTAAAAATAAAAGAAAATGCTCTTTTGAAAAGAAAATTTAAAATAAAAACATTGAGCTACAAAAAAAGAAAATTCATTTAAAAATCTAATCCCAATTCCAAATACATTCAATAATTTTTGTTGAGACAAGGTCTCATGTATCCCAGGTTGGCTTTGGACTCACTGTGTATTGGGGAATAACCTTGAAATTCTGATCTTCCTGTCTTTAACTGCTGTTTATATGGTGCTGGGGATTGAAATCTGGACTATGTATATGACAGGTTAGCACTCTACCAACTGAGCTATATCTCCAGATTCCATTTAACATGTTTTTAAAAATGAAACTCAGCTCAGCAACTCAAAGCAGAAATTTTTATGTTTATTATCATCATTATTATTAACAACATATTTCGTATGGATACATCATGCACTGGTACCATCTTTTCCCTCATCCCTGCCCCCTTTCTGGTGGAGATGTTCCTCAGTGGGGCTGCAAGGTATAACCTATGGGGTTGTGGTTTATGCATTGTGGATAAGAACAGGTGGCTTTATATGTACAGTAAAACTGCAATTTGTGACATACAGAAGTTTTGAATCTGAGCCTAAGTGTTTCCGGCATAGATTGTTGGCATTGTGTGGTGTGACTGCGTGTACAGTGTGAGCATGCATGTTGGCATGCTGGGTGTTAGGAACATAGGATGCCTGTATAGTTGTGTAGATGCAACATGGCTGGGTGCACACTGCCAGGCACATTCTGGATTCATTATGTGTTTAGTTTTAATTATTATTATTATTTTTTTGATTATTGTGTATTTCAAAACTTCACTATTCCCTCAGTTTTTCATTCCACATTTAGGACCCTTTACCAGGTGATGACCCCACAGTTTCAAAAAGCTATTTTCTAAATCATTTTTGTTAGAAATATACTACTTTGTCTTGGCCTTCTGACATAGGCCTGTAATCCCTGGTACCTGAGAAGTTGAAGCAGAAGGGTTGCAAGTTCAAGACCAGCCTGGACAATTTAATGAGATACTATCTCATAAACAAACAAGTAATGGCTTAGCAGTTAAGGTGTTTGCTTGCGGAGACTAAGGACGAGGGTCCGACTCACCATAACCTACATGAACATGGAGGTGTTTGTGTCTGGAGATGGTGTGCAGTGCTTAGAGGACCTGGTGCACCCATTCTCTCTCTCTTTCTCTCTCTCATAAGTAAATAAAAAAAAACATAAGACAACACAAGAATACACAGAGACAGAAGATTTAGTTCAGTGGCAGAGCACTTGTGACATGTGCACATGGTCTAGTACTAAATGTAAACAAAACAAATACACTGTCTTAACCAAGACCCCTTCTTTCTTAAGGACACGTAAAAAGAGCCCAGTCTGATTAAGAGCATTAGATTAAATCGGCAAATGTGGAGTCTTGACTTGGCTCTACTGCTTCTGAACTGTGTGAATTTTGAGCAAGGACTCTAGAATAAAACGTGGCCAACATATGATGGTTGGCTGGATTCTTTTTAAACTTGTGTTTGTCAACCCATGAAGATCGCTTGCAACTCTTATTGATAGAATTTTTTGCTTAGGGCTTGGATCTATGTTAGCTGATGAGACAAACATGAGGAAAATACAAATTGTTCATAAATTCAGAGCTACGGCGGTATGAGGACGGTGGTGATGATCTGTGCAAATGTAGCGGGCAGCTGAGACAGCCAGTGGCACACATTTCAATTTGTGGGTTACTCATTTTCTTTGCTTCACCTTTCGCACTTTCCGTTTGTGGAGAGAAAGCAGAAGCTACGTCTAAACAGCTCTCGGTTTTTCTATTTATTCCCAGGTTCTCAAAAAATAATATAAAGGTCAGCTCTGAGAGGTGCTCCTGTTTGGTGTGAATTCTAACGTGTGTTTCAGCTCCCTCGTCCTGCTGTCCCTCTGCCCGGCGGCGCTGGCACTTCTCTGTGTCTTGTTCTCGTTTGTTTCTTCTTTCTCTCATTAATCCTGCCTAGACCACAATAGGCATGTCCATTTTCACTATGGAAACTCTTCTGAAGGCAGAACTTATCAACTGAAAATGACTTTTTTATGCTTTACCTTCATTATTATAAATTATTAAGAGTCTATGTTACTTGCTTGGCATGCCTAAACTTTTTTATTTTTTCTGTGTGGGAGAATTTGAGCATCTATGTATTTGAGGTTAGGCAAGACCCAACATCAAGACTCTTCTAAGTTATGGCTGTCGCACTCCGGGAAGATGATCTGCTCCTTCCACTTAGCATTGTGAGAACTGACCATGCATGGAGACAAGGGCTCTGCTAGACTGTGGTACTGAATGGCTTGTCCTTGCCTGGGAATGTTCCAGAAGGACCTTAGGCAGAGAGCCTTCTCTACAGTGAGGGGACAATCATTGCTTGTTCGTGACCGGTTGAGTATGGTTTGATGTCCAAAGACTTGCATGCTGGCAGTTTGGCCCCCAATTTAAAATGCTGAAAGTGCTGGGAGGCGATTAGGTCTTGGAGGGATTGTCCTTAGAAGGAATTGGGTTCGAGTTCCAAGTTCTTGACTAGTTACTTCAAAAGTAAGTTGCTGTAAAGTCAAGGTCACCTCATCTATTTGGTCTTTTTCATATGTGACCTTGGACACTTGCTGCTCTTGCAAGATTCCTGTTAGGTGACATCATATGCAATGTCATGGGACAGGGTGTGGTCCTCAGGGGGCAGGTGCTCAAGCTTACACTTTCCTTTCTCCAAAGCTGTCAGCTAAAATAAGCCTCTTTTTCTCAAAAGTATTGAGTCTCAGGTGTTTTTTTTTTTTTTAATAGCAAATTGACTAAGATACCCACGCGAAAGAATTTCTTTCTGAAGAATATGTAAATTCACATGTGGGATCTGTAAACAATAAGGAAATGAAAATAAAGGGAGACTATTAGGGAAGAGCTAGAGAATAAGGAGGGAGGAGAGGGGATACGTGAGAGCAGGAGAGGGATGACTATAACCAAATGTGGTTAGGTATGTATGAAAGTGTCACAATGAGGCCCATTATTTTGTACACTCGGTGTATGTCAATACAATAGCTTGGAAAAGGTAATGTAAATAGTGGAAACTTTGTTTTTATTACTGAAGAATTTCAGTGACTATAATTCCTCTGTCTTCTTAGAGTTTTGTGCTGTTGTGGAAATGGAGTGGTATGGCTGTACCACAGAGAGAGAGGACAGGGTGTGTGCTTCATCCCTCCCTTCCTGCTATCATAATGGTTTGGCAGAGGAGAGAGGAAGACCACAGCTCTGTGGCAGCTACAGTATTCGAATCTACTTCATTTCATACCCATAATCAGGAAGGGGGGAAATTCTTCAAGTTGTCGCTTAATTGAGCTATTTCAACCTCCAGATGGGGCTTTTCCAAGAAAGTGTTCTTATCTCACCATTTTGCTTTTCTTTCATAGGATTTCTCTATTGTATCCTAAAGCCTTATTTACTGTGACTTCCCCAATTCTTCCTGCTTTTTCACACACAGTGCCTGGGGGCTTGTTGCATGGTCTCCCCATGGTCCCCCCTTGGGACAGCAGAGAGGTTATTCACCTCTCTACGCTTGCTTCATCTTCTGCTAGATGAAGGTGATGCAATCGTCCTTCACCCTGAGGCCCTGGAGAAGAGGAACAGGATGCTTAGGGAGAAGGGCTCAGCACAGTGCCTGGCACATATGAACTCCATCATTCTTGCCTGACAGCACTGGTTTTTCTTCTTTGTCTGCCTGACAAGCTTCTACTCATCACCCAATAGTCATCTTAAATGTGCTTTTGGCTCTGAAACCTTCTTGTCTCTACATTTTAATAGAATATCCTATATTCTGTACATACTTACATTACTCTCAGCTGGGATATATTTAGATGTCAGTCTTCCTCAAAGGACAGAGACCTTTTGGAAGATGGAAACCATACCTTGATCATTTTGTTCTTCAGCATGCAGAGATCGTGTGCAGACATTCATGTTAGCCAGCCTCTGACATAAGGCTATAAGATCAGCTTCATTCTGTCTGTGCTGTATCTTTTGTTCATAATGTGGGAAGGAAAAAAATAAATAAATTCTCTCCTGTGGTACCATTGTATTGTGTTTAAAGTAAGTGAGCCTTGGAGGAAATAACTAAAATGTGATGTACCCAGTTAGAAATTGATTCTGCAAATTGACCATATGACAGTAAATACAATAAAATGGGTGATTTCCCCAAGAGTAGAAGGAGAATCACTATGGAAACATCAAAGGGCAAACAAAGTTACAGGATTAACAGCCAGAAACTCTGCTGGGTTTATCAGAGCATGAATTTTTGTAGGGAGTTGGACAAGATTGCTGATTTAGTATATTACTTAATAAAAGTACAAAATCAGACTCCTATCACACTGAGATGTTTATGAGCTGATATTTATGTGCTGAAAGTAGAATATTAGAATGAGGATATGAAAATTCATCCATCATATTCTTTTTGTAGTATATTGTGTGACTTCTCAAAAGCTGGCTATTGGTGGGTTTGTTTTGGATGCAGCTCCTGGTAGCATGGTGACTAGAAGTTCTGTGGGCTGCCTGGTGTGAAAACAAGAATGATGGGAAAATCTTAAGAATGAATGGATAATGATTCATTCTTTTGGAACCAAGCATTGATCACTTCATGTACGAACTGTAAAAAATTGCTTAAAAGGCATCAAATATTTACCCCTTAATTCATTATAGTATTTTGTGTTTGTTTCTAATAGTAGGACCAAAATCCTTTTGTGTGTAGTGGTAAAGGTGAAATAAATCCCTGAAAAGGACGGAGAATAAGAAATAAATTGTGATTTTATCTTAATTAGAAGCTATCATCAACATTGATTCTCTTTTATTCAATTTTGCATACATATGTGTTTGTGGGTGTCTGTATGCTTGTTGGAGCAAGCAGAGGTCAGAGGTTGTTGTTTGGTGTCCTCCTTGACAGCTTTCCTTCATTTTAATATATTTTATTTATTTATTTGAGAGAGAGAGAGAGAGAGAGAGAGAATATGGGTGTGGGTACGTCAGGGCCACTAGCCACTGCAAATGAACTCCTGACTCATGCACCACCTTATGCATCTAGCTTTACTTGGGTCCTGGGGAATCAAACCTGAGTCCTTTGGCTTTGCTGGCAAGCATTTAACCACTAAGTTATCTCTCCAGCCTGCTGTCCTCTATTTACAGAGGCAGGGTCTCTCACTTGAGCCCCAAGCTCACTGATTCAGCCAATCAGCTTGTCCCAGGGATCCTCTGTCTATTCTGAGTATGCACCTGGTAATTATGTGGTGCTGGGCATCTGAACTTTGTTTCTCATTCTTGTGCACCAAGGGTATCCACTGAGCTATTTCCCCAGCCCCATAGCACTGACTCATTAAAGCAAGATTTGAACCAGTGGTCCTATTCATTTGGAATTTGCCAAATTTGAGCTCACAAAACTACTGATACAATATGACATCAGAGATGTCTCCCAACCCAAAGAAAAGTTCTGACCTCAGTAAGACAGTACTGATGAGTAGTGTTCTTACTGAGCCTGTTGACCCTTGAGTATGTCACTGCAATCTAAATGAAACTTGGAACTTTACCTGGGATTAGGCCATCTTGGGTCAAGTGAAAATGACAGTTTATTCTCAAACTGCTGACTCCATGAGACCTGCCTTTGATACTCAGTGGAAACATGTTCAGAAAATATGATGCAAATACATCTCCATACCAACACAAAAGAGATCCCTTCCCATGTGGCTGTTGAAACATTCAACTAAGAAGTGAAGTCATGGAATGGGCCAAAAGTTCATTGTAAACATACAGTTATGGATCTAACTAGAGTATGGTTTCTTAACAATCCATGATTTGTTGCAGTGTTAAATCATGTAAGCAAGCTTTCATTCTTTCTTATACTTCAGAGTGTGGAGGCCTCACCATTTCGGGGGAATTACTAGCATTTTGCAAATGGAGAGACTGAGTCTTCACAGAGGCTATTAGTTTCTCAAGGTCATGTAGGAGAGTCTTAACTTACATATTAACATTTTGATCACAAATGTCAGCTAATCATTTGGATTTTGGAACCACTAAATACAATCACGGTATGTCACATTTTTGTAATTTACATCCTATAGTTACTTTATAAAGGTTCATTGAGAGGTGGTTAAACTGAAATGCTAGATCTGAGTAAATTTAGTAAACATGGAAATAAGCCACTTCTTCATTCTCTATCTGTCAGTTTGACTATTTGGATGACTGGGACAAGGACTTTAGTGCCTATCTGGAGGACATCCACTCTGACAGTGTTGTGCATCACCATCTGGGGCAGCGAGCCAAGCTCATCATCTAAGTAAGTGTTGTTGACTCATTTCCCATGGTGAGAAGGGGTTGAGTCTCGTCTCATTAGCTCTAGGGTGGGAAGAACACCATTAGCTACATGTTTATGGCTAACTACTGTTTTCCATTTAAGATCTGGTGTGATAAATTTAGAAAATAACACTGAAAATGGCCCTTCAGTCTGAAAGATGTAGTTCAGTTGTAGTATATATAGCATTAAAATATTACAAATGGAGAAAAACTTTATCTATTTCCAGTCCATTTCACTTTAAATCTTCTGGATTGGAGGACTCAACAGATCCAGCTTGGAAAGAGGAAGAATGAGTTCATTAAGTGGTCTGGTGGCAGCAAATTCACGTGACACTTGTTTGCACAAGTATGCAAGTTCCTTTGTGTGTGTGTGTGTGTGTCCACATGTGTACATAAGTGTGTGCAGGACAGAGGTTTGTGTAGGGTACCTGCCCCATTCATCTTCTACCTTCATTCATGAGAGAGGGTCTTTTACTTGATCCCAGAACTTGCCAGTTTGGCTAGTCTAGTGAGTCAGATGGCCCAGACATCCTGAGTTCTGAGATCACAGGCTGGCCACCATGTCTACGTGGAATTTAGGTGGGATGCTGGGGGCCTGGGCTCAAGTCTTTGTACTTGCTCAGCGAGCATTTTACCAACTGAGTCTTCTCCCAAGTCCTCTGTAGCATCTTTTTCTGTGCCTCTTAAAAGGGTTGCAAAGGATTGAAGAGTTTGAGACAATTACAAGTGAATTTGTGAAGTCACTTTTAAAAGGACAGCTCTTAGAACATACTCATGCTACAACTGGGCACAAAATTTAATATGCTTGAGGTCTCCTGATTGCACAAGCAATGGGCATTTACATTTGCAATTAACTACTCACATCCTTGTTTTTCCTCGCAACCCAAGAGGTTGATTATGTGATTGTAGGTATAATAATTAGCACACGTGAAAAGAAAAACTCAGCAGAAGCCTCCTAAGAGTATCCTTTTGTTGAAAGCCTCAAACACAGACTAATTAGGTTAGAAGATATAGGCGATGGCCCCCAACATGCATTATATCAAAACATATTGGCTGCAGTCTACCTGCTCTTATTTGGAAATGGAAGTTCTCTCCCACAGGTCCAGGTGGAGATGGCTCTTGCTTCCAGTGTAGAAGGAGAGACATTATGCAAATGGGATGGGGACCTTTGCAGTTTTCAGTTTCATCCTCCTCACTACAGGCTAATGCCATGGGGCATTTAAAATACCCAAACAAAGAGAAGCCTAGAGAATAGACAAATGTCTACCTACCTAGCACCTATGAGGCTGAGGCAGGAGAACTGCCACAAGTTCAAGTGAATACTAGGTCAGTTTGAGCGACAGAATGAGATTGTGTCTAAAACAAACACGTTGTCTGTTATTTATTTACTTCTGAAAATATGACATTTTTCTAAAGAAGAAAGATGAGAGAGAGAAAGACAGAGAAAGAAGAGGGAGAGAGAAAAATGAGATGGAAACAAATACTTCAAAATGTAAAACTGCTTAGAAAATTTAGATACACTATTTTTTTGTTGTTTTTTTCAAGGTAGGGTTTCACTCTAGCCCAGGCTAACATGGAATTCAGTAGGCAGTCTCAAGGTGGCCTTGAACTCAAGGTGATCCTCCTACCTCTGCCTTGCAAGTGCTGGGATTAAAGGCATGCACAACCACATCTGGCTAGATACATTGTTTTAAACTGTTAAAATATATAGCTAATATCATAAGAAATAAAGGTCAATATTCATATAATTCATGCAGTTACCTGTACCTATAAAAGAAAGAAGCAATTCGATGTTTGGAATTGGTATACAGACCAAAAGAAAGTAGAATTGCAAATTGAAAGTAATAAATATCTTGACACATAAAATTTTCATATGCTACCATACTTAGAAATGACACCACTTACCATTAGTATTATGCTATACTGTTATACCATAGTATAATAAAATAAGTATTCTTGTTTGATTATCAGATTTGATAAACCACATGGCATGGGTCATAAATATAGAACCTAGTGCTTGCACAAAAGAATGTACCTTTGTTGGAAGGAAGCACATATACAGTATTTAAGAAAATTAGTCACATACTAGGGCACATCTGTAGATCACATTAAGTAAAAGTAGACATGACACATCAATATTTCACTGTACATTTAGAAAATAAAATAAAAACACACACTACTAAATAACTATTACTTAGAAAAGTATTATTAAGTAATAATAATTAGAAAATGTGAAAATATTGAAAACTGGATGGCAATGAAAACATGGAACACAGAAATTAGTTAAGAGAACAGTTACAGAGGTACCTTGCAACATTAAAAATCTGTGTTAGAGAAGAAGAAAAGTTAAAAGTTGATTCTTTAATTCCAAATAAGAGTTAATTTAGGACAAATAAAAAATAAACAAAATAGGGTGAAGGGACCTGTAAAGTAATAATAGGAAATAAGAAATTATAACAAAGAAATATAACATTGGCTTTGGGTTGGGGTGTAGATCAGTTGCAAAGAGCACCACTTGCCCAGTATTCACATAGCCCTGGGTTTTATGTCCAGTAACACACACATACACACACACACACACACACACACACACACACACACACCTGATTCTGTTGAAAAAATGCATACACAAATAAAAGCACAAATATCAAAATATACTAATTATGAAAATAGAATCAATATTACAATTATAGAAGAAAGAAGTTATAAAATAATACTAAAAACTGACTTTATAATAACAACTTTGGAAATGTACAACAAATGGGTAGGTTTTTAAGTAAATGAAATTTTCCAGGTTGGAGAGATGGCTTAGAGGTTAAGGCACTTTGCCTGACCCAGGTTTGATTCCCCAGTAAGCCAGGTGGCACATGTGTCTGGAATTTGCTTGCAGTGGTTAGAGGCCATGGTGTGACCATTCTCTCTCTTTCTCTCTATCAGCCTTTCACTCTCTCTCTCTCCCTCTCTCTCAAATAAATAGAATATTCAAATTTTTTCATCACTGACTAAAGCTAAAAAAAAAGGATTAAATAAATCTGCAGTTACTAAGTTTGTCAAATTAATAGCTAAACTTCTGGACTCTTAACTGATTGGGTATAGATGATTTTCAGATTATTGTTACCAATATGTAATAAAGAAAAGTAATAAACAATTTATTTCAAAAAATGAAAAGAGAAGGAAAATCCTCCACTGAATGTAGGAGCTTGGTTTGATCCTTGAGGGTCATGGTGTGCACTTGCAATCTGAGTTCTGGGAAGACAGAAATGAAAGGGTCCTGAGGATCACTGGCTAACCAATGTAGGCTATTCGGTGACTTCCAGGCCACTGAAAACCCCTGTCGCATGAAAGGTGGATGGCACCTGAGGAATGACACCTGTGTTTGTCCTCTGTCCTCTACATACATGAGCACACACATGCATGTACCTATACACACATGAATCTTCACATGCAGGGCACACACAAAGGACAATATAAGAGCAAAAATAACAAATTTTACTTTTAAATATAAATGTTGAAATAATAAATATAATCTGAACATTTTAATTGAGCAGTGTATGTCACAATATTGGGTTGTGGAGATGGATCAGTGGTTAAGGCATTTGCCTACAGAGCCTATTGGTCTGGCTTTAATTCCCCAGTACCCACACAAAGCCAGATGCCCAAAGTGACACATGCATTGAGTCCATTTGCAGTAGCAAGACATCCTAGCATGCCCATATTTGCTCTCTCTCTTAAATAATATGTAAACAAACAAACAAACAAATAAGAAGTAAAATTTGAACATCATTCTAAAGAAAAATGTAGCTAATACAAGACTGTGTTAGTTTGAATGAAATGCCTCCTATGTTTGAAACACTTGGTCCCCAGGTGGCGGCAATTTGGGAAAGTTGTGGGGCCTTTGGAAGGAGCCACTGGGGAAGGCTTTGGGATAATATAATTCTAGCTCACTGCTCAGATTATTTCCTTCCTGCTGCTGTGCAAATGTGATACCCACCTGGCTGTTTACTCTTATCATGCTATTCTGTAATGATGAAACTTTCTCTCAAAACTGTAAGCTAAAATCAACCCTCTCCCCCAATAAGCTGTTTCTGGTCAGATGTTTTATCCCAGTAACTGCTTTAACACACACACACACACACACACACACACACACACACACACATGAAAAGAAGAGTCACAATAATCAAAAGAAGCTTAAAAAAATCAGGAAAGAATTTAACTTGTCTGACCTAAATCTTACATTAACGTCTAGAATGCAGACAGGATGGTAATGACCCAGAAGTGGAGTGACCAGGAGATAAAAAAGAGGACCCAGTAACAAACTTACATGGACATAATGCAGTAGGCATATGATAAAGCAGCATTAAAATTCAGTGGGGATGGGCAGGCTACTAAAACCAGTATGTAGAAAAATACCGTCAGGATCCTTTTAAACAAGAAAATCACAGTTATCCAAATGCGAGGAGAAGTAAGTATTTAAAAGGAATTACAAGAAGGATTTTTATGATATTTTGATGGGTTTGAAGATTCACAAACATAAAACATAATAGATATTACAATCAAACCAGTACTAATGTATGCTTCCATGAATAAGAAGAGAGCACATTGGTTTAATAGTGACAAGGGATGTCTAGGCATCTGTGTCTCAGTTTTCTATGGCCTTAAGTGATTTTAAAAGATCCGTGCACGACCCACAATCCCCATGGGGATAACTGGCACCCCAATGAGGAGGGTCCCTTCGGAGGGGAGGGGAAGGCAGGGATGAGGGTCAGGATAGTACCAACATGTGCTATTTACACACGGAGTATGTCCATAACTAATAAAGGAAAAAAAGTGTTAAAAACAATGAAAGTGTTAAAAACAAAGTGTCACAAACAATGAAAGCTAAAAATAGCTCAGTGAATGCAGCACAGAGAACAGGGCAGAGAGGCTGCAGACCAGCTTGTGGCCCAGCCTTCCCTTCCTTCCCTTCCTGCTCTGCTCCCAGCTGCGGGGTGACTTATACTGTGTATGAGCACTTGCTTCTATCTCTTCCCAGTTCAGCTCAGGACACGATGCTTCAACCATGCTGAGAGTATTTGAACTGACTACAGACAGAATTATGACTAAGAAGTGCTTTTATCTCAGCGCCCTGGAGGCATTTTCTCTCCTTTCTGAGACTGCATGAAGTAGTTTATTGGGGCTGTGACAAAATATCTCTTATGGGGTGGATGGTTTCCCCTTTCCATAAGATGGCTCCCAGTCACAGTGTGCTGATTTGCTTATGTGTATTGAAAAGGCCTATTCCACGGTAATTCAGCACGGGAGATAGCACGGACAATTCCCAGAACAGTTTGGTTCAAGCTTACTTGTTGTGACCTCACCGTATGTTGTAACTGTTCAGAGATGCCAATCCAAACCTCTCCATGGATGGTAAGGAGGTGAGGACCTCATTCTGTCAGTGTGTTTATGATATCTGAGATTCCTTCCCTAGCACACTGGGTTTTATATGGAGGTTTGTTCTTTACAAAGACTGAATTTGGATTTTGCTAGCTTATCCTTCGTGCGCGCGTGCATGCGTGTGTGTGTGTGTGTGTGTGTGTGTGTGTATGTGTGTGTGTGTGTGTGTGTGTGTGTGTATGTGTGTCTGCGCGTGTGTGCGCGCGCTTGCACATATGTGTTGTGGGGAGCTGAGTTTATGGTAACATGGAACTAGGACTAGAATGAGCCAGGCCCTGGCTGCTCTCTGGTTGTGTGTGTCCGTAGATAAAGGGGCTGAAGCTGTTACTTTACTGTTCTGTCACTGGAAGATGGCCACAAAGTCCAAAAGGAAGTGTATCACCAAGCTTATGGCAGAATGAAATTGGATGAACACAGGGTTTGGTAAGTGAAATGGAATCACAAGCAGTTACAGATGAAAATGAGGCAGAAGTGCTGTCTTTTTTTTAACAAAGAAATTTACTTTAAAACAATTTTTTGTTATATAATTTGACAGATTATTAAAGATGGATGTAAATTTGAATAATAATAAAATAGATGTGTTTTTTAATTGAAGAATTTGTTAATTTTTACATAAAGAAATACATTTTGGCTCATACTGCTGTACGAGAATCTTAACATGTTTAATAATTGGTTAATAGTTTGATCTTGTAATGTTACCTAAACTATGTACCTTACAATGTTTTTATTTTAAATTTTGTTTATTTTTATTTATTTGAGAGCAACAGACAAGAAATAGGCAGAGAGAGAGAGAGAGAGAGAGAATGGGCATGCTAGGGCCTCCAGCCACTGCAAATGAACTCCAGGTGCATGTGCCCCCTTGTGCATCTGGCTTACATGAGTCCTAGGGAATTGAGCCTCATACCGGGGTCCTTAGGCTTCACAGGCAAGCGCTTAACCACTGAGCAATCTCTCCAGCCCCCCCTTTTTTTGAGTTAAAGTAGAACTTATTTGATGGCACTTAATGTCTATTTTCATATAGTCTAATGAGTGAGGTTTTGGGTAAGGACAGATATTATAAGAGTTTACAAATCAACATGCTGGTTTTTGAAGTTTTAAAGTCTTTTCATATTTTAATAACCTGATCACTACAAAAATGTAATGATTCCTGAGCTGCAAGAGAGGCACCTGCATCTTATAGACTGCCAGTACTCTGCCCCAACCTCCTCAGAGTACTTACATCAAGTCTGTGGGTCTTTCCTCTGTCTTTGGCATGCCTTTGTCTCTGTGATGGTTTGAATGAAATGTTCCCCATAGGCTTATGTATGTAAATCCTTGTTTTCCAGCTTGTGGCAAGTTGTGGGGCCCTTGGGAGGTAGAGCCTTGCTGGGGGAGATGTGTCATTGAGAGTGAAGCTTGAGGTTTACTGGTCCAGCCCACTGAGGAAGCAAGGTCATCCAGATAATTTTCTTCCTGCTGCTGTGGCAAGATGTGATGCTTCTATGCCTGTTCTGCCATGATTTCCTCATCATGGTGAAACCTCCCTTTTAAACTGTAGCCTAGAAATAGATTTTTCTTCTTTCTGTAAGTTGTTCCTGGTGGGGTGTTTCGTCTCAGCCACGAGAAGGTAATGAAGTAGCCTCCAATAGCACAAAGATGGATCTGTCAGGGTTACTTTGTCTCCTGGGAGCTGTGGAGAGCAGAGATGCCTGGGAGCTCAGGTTCCCTTCTCAGGTGGTTCATAGCCTAAGGTGGCTAGTGATGCAGCTTTGAAAGGACAACTCCCAGTTTCCAGTAAGATGGGGCAATGCTGAGGAATAATTAACTTGCCCATATTCACCATGAGATCAAGTTTCTCACTGGCTGGTCTTCCTTCCCCTTTCCCTTCAGCGTTTTGTCCTGGGAACTCTCCTAGGAAGTCATCTGCACAGAGTCTAAGCCTCAGCATCTACTTCTGGGGAACAAATGCAATTCTTGAAAGGCTTATTAGAAGTGCTCAGAGTTAAGGAAGAGAGCCAAGGTCCTAGCCACATGAGGTAGCTAAAACTAATTCCACATAAGCAGGAGAGGCAGGAATGGAAGTCCTTATCAGAAAATCTGGACACCACTAGAAAATATTGGACCACTTAGCTTCATCTGTAGACTAGCTCTGCCTTAATTACTGGGTAATTTCCTCAGTTCTATAAATTTGTTTTGCTTGTAAAGACTATTACAATGCTCTTTTCTTGAATCACATCCTTCCACTCCTCTGCTCTATCTCAGAATGGTCTTTATATGTGAATTTAAATAATTACAGCCTTGTGGTTTTCTCTCGAGATAGATTTGATGATCCCTGGCTTGGTAGGCTACTTGGAAACACTTCCCAGATATCATCTGGTTTGGGGAAACATGGATGTTTTATAAGTATATAAAGTCTCTACCAGATAGGAATTCAGTCATCTGAGAGGCACACTAGAGTCTTAGGCTCACTTGGAGGATTTTGTCTTTGTTTATGGATACACATGTAGTAAAAGTTAAAAGCATGACTGGAAATGATAAACACTGTCAAGATGGTGGTTTTTCCTTGGGAAGTAGGAGGGCAATAGGAGAAAAGGAGAGGAGAAATGTACATAAGAATTAGGTTGTTCTGAAAAAATATATATTTATTTGGTTGTGCTGAAATATATATTTATCATTATATATAATTATATAAATTATATTTAGAAAATAAAATATATATATATTATATAATTTGTAGAGTTAGGCTGACTGAGAGGAACAAGAATGTTAAAGTAAAACAAAAATCCTCTAAGTATGTCCAAGTGATGGGCTGAGGGAGTGGCAGGAAGGAGATTGAGCTGTCATTTGCTAAGCTTCAGAATCCCTGGGCCAGGGAATGAGAGCTGCTGCCTTTGTTTTGAATCAGGGCATTCACAATCCCACTGAGCCACGGAAGCTTCTTCATTGACTGAAATGTTCTCTATCTGCACCATCGGATATGGTAGCCATTAACATAAGCTGAGCATTTTATTTATTTACAGTGTAAGAGGTGAAATGTTCAGTTACCTTAGTTGCATCCACTCCCTTTAAAATGTTCAAGAGCTGTTTGAGGCAGTGCTCTTCTAGAATAAAACCTCAAGGGACAGAGTTCACAGAACCATGAATAGAGAAACTGAGGCCCAGTCTGTAGTGTTTTTATTTAAGTCAGTATCCACAGTCAAGAAGGCCTTGTATTACTTAACTTCAGCCTATTGAATGAGTAAGATCATTGTTCCTGCCCTTGAGTTCATTGCTCTATGTTTAGATATGTGAGACATATGCATGAAGCCACTGGACTATAAATGACTCAAATGTACCTATAAGTAATGTATAATATCTGACACTGTCTGGATACATGGTCTTCTTTGGAAAGATTGATTTATTTTTCTAAGCCTCTGTTTCCCAGGCATCTCAACCCTTAAGTTTAACATAGTCTGGCTGGATTCCTGATTTATTCTGAGGATCTACTTCCTTTGTGGATTTCCCATCACATGAGAAGAACGTCCTTCCTTCCTCCTATAATCTGACCTTCTGTCCATTAGCATATGCTGTTGGCTATTCTGTTGACTCTGTTCATTTTATATTGCTATTACAAAATGCCCAAGGCTGAGTAGTATAGACCAAATAGGTATTTATTGGCTGAAAGTTCTAGAAAGTGGGAAATCCAATGTCAAATTGATAGCCTCTGGTGAAGACCTTCCTGCTGGGCAATCACATGGAGGCAAGGAGAGACACTGAGAAGAGAATCAATTTTTTTTTCTTTTTTCGAGGAAGGATTTCACTCTAGCACAGGCTGACCTGGAATTTACTATGTAATCTCAGGGTGGCCTCGAACTCATGGCAATCCTCCTGCCTCTGCCTCTCAAGTTCTGGGATTAAAGGTGTATGCCACTATGCCCTGCTGAGAATCATTTTAAAGAAATTAAACTCATCTGTGTGAGTAGAACCCTGATAGTATAACTATCTTTGAAAGGTCCCCCCTCCCACCATTATTATTACAATGGCAATTAAATTTCAACATGAGTTTTAGGAGGGCAAAAACTTGAAAAAAAATGTGACTTCCAAAAGCACCTTGACCCACCCATTTCTCACCATCATCATGATGGTGGTCATGATCACTGTTGTCCAGGAGGTCATGTGACTATCATCTGAGACTTGGAAAGTCTCAGAACTGTTCCATCTGTTTCCTTCTTTATCTCTGAAGAGTGTGATGTCATTTCTGTCTCTTGTCATTTCTGGATTTTGGTTCCATTTAGATTTCTTAACTTTAAGGGTATTTTTCTGAGAGGGATGATACATTTTCTTTGGAGATCTTTTATTGACTATTTTCACCATTTTCTTTAAGACATTGTAGCCTTTATACCATCTAGTCTGGATAACATATTAGACATTAGGCATTATTTTCCTTTCTGGAATGCCTGTAGAAAATCAGACACTGAGCAATACCTTTTAAAAATAACAATAATAGTGCTAATCAAGGTAGGTGGCATTCAATCCTGTTTTTGCTGAGAAATCTTTGAAGAGTAGATAGTTTTAATTGAAATCAGAAACCTGATTAGTGATTAATTGTTGGCCTGACATAATCATTTTCCTTCCAAAGATGTGTATCTGAACATATTCTGTCACCAACAGACTCTGAACCCACATCAGTCTTTGTACCCCAACCAAATAAAGTTCTTGTTTAGCTTTGAACTCTAGGCATGGTGCATCTGGTAAAAATTTATTGAGGACCAACTGTACTCAAGTAGTATGGAGCTAATTCAGAGAACAAGCATTGGCCTTATCTTCAAAAAGCTCATTTTCCAGTGGCAAAGACAAAACTACATGCAACTTATTTCAGTAAGCTTCATAAAGGTATGAGAAGGGTGTTTAGGTCATGTTAGAATACTAAACAACTATTAATATCCACTATATAGAAAAATAATTATCATAATGATTTTAAATCAGAGTTCATTTACACTTTAAATATGAAGAGAATAATTTTCCAGTTTAACTAAAATGTTATGATTTGATAACAGGTGTTGAAACAGAAAATTCTTAATGGTGCCTGCCATAAAATTCAGAGGTTATGAAAATTCAAAAACCTTACATTTTATGCATGGTACCAGAACATTTTTGAAGGCTTGTGAATGCTTGCCCTTAGAACAACTGATTATTTGTCAAGAGAATGACATTTGAATGATCCTGATTCTCATCACATCTCCCATATGTACATATGAATGTGAACGCTTATATTAAGTGACATGTCTGTCCTTCAGGTTGACATTTCCTTCCTTCTATTTTCTGCATGTGGATGTTTATGGTGTATATGCATGTGTGCCTGCATATTCATGTGCATAGGTGCTTGTGTGTGTGTGTGTGTGTCTGTGCACATACACACATGTGTGTTCATGTGTATGGGGAAGCCAGAGGTCAATGTTGGGTGTCTTCCTTAGTTGCTTTTGTTCTCATTCTTTGAGATAGGGTCTGTCACTGAACCTAGAGCTCACTGATTCAGTGAGAATTGGTAAACAGTAAGCTCTAGGGGTCCTAGTGTCTCCACCTGCCCAGGACTGTGATTATAGATACATGCCACTATACCCCACTTTCACATGGGTTCTGGGGATCCAAACACAAGTCCTCATACTTGCATTACAAGCACTTCATCCCACAAGCCATTTCTTCAGTCCTATCTCTGGGTTCTATTGGTTAGCATAAGTTCCCTTATTCAAGTCTTCATTTGTTTCTATGTGAGGATTTTTTTGAACCCAAGCTAATACCTCCCACTATCCTGGTATATTTCCCAGATTCCTACCACAGGCACATTTCATGCATGTAGCCACATGCTTCCCTTCTTTATTCTATTGGGGCCTAGAATTTCTTGAAATTCTCTTGGACCTTAGAACTTTCCTAAGATCGATGCATATGTCACTTACCTCTGAGATTTGTTGATCCATTTCCACATCCCACTAATGAATGGTGGGTTAAACTTGCTTTTAGACAGCAGTCAGGGACCAGGTGAAACCACAGAGCAACTGGCGTGATGCGTAAGAGTGCTGTTTCCACGATGAGCTTCACAATCTGCACCAGGGTGATGGAGACAGACACTGAATATTCTCAAAACTCACCAGAGCTGAAATCTTGAGGCTTCTGAGAGCTCAACACTAAAGTTGACTTAAAGCACACCAGCCAAAGCTCAGGGAATTTGGGGGAAAAGAGAGCAGAAAGAATGTAAGAGTCACAGGGTGGGAGAGCATATCCAGAGGCATTTCTTCCCCCACAATGACAGACTGCTGGTCCCACAACCCATAACCCACAACCCCGTGGCGGATTCCAGCAATCCCACTAAAGGGGGCTCTCACTGGATTGGGGACAGGGAGGAGGGAAATGATGGTACCAACATATGATGAGTTCATACAAAATTTCTACTTAATAAAATAAATTGCTTTTGGCTTCATGCAAAGAAAATGTATTTGAATTAGTTTGTTTTCCATAGTGAGAGTCACGTCTATGTATATGTCATTTCACATGATGAATATGGCTCGGAATAAGTCTATCCCTATGGATGTTATTCAGGGGAATCGCCAATATTTTCACTAATTTTATGGCTTGCTTGTATAGTTTTACTGGATACATATTAAGAATGAAGTAGGGGGCTGGAGAGCTCCTTAGGGGTTAAGGCACTTCCCTGATAAGCCTAAGGACCCAGGCTCAATCCTCAGTACCCACATAAGCCAGATGTACAAGTGGGCACATGTGTCTTCAGTTCATTTGCAATGACTGGAGGCCCTGATATGCCCATTTTCTCTCTCTCTCTCACATAAATAAATAAAAACTTTTTAAAAGTCATAAAAACAATCCACAAAACTCAAAAAAGGTATCTAATAGAAAAATAATTTTGTCAATGATATATAACTTCATGTTGCAATTTATTAATCATTTCATAGTGTATTAAAATTGGATTCACTGAACATGAAATTTTTAAAATATTTTATTTTCATTTGTTTATTTGAGAGAGGGAAAGAGGGAGGAGAGAGAGAGAGAGAATGAATAGGCATGCCAGGGCTTCCAGCCACTGCAAATGAACTCCAGACACATGCACCACCTTGTGCATCTGGTTTACATGAGTCCTGGGGAATCGAACTGAGGTCCTTTTGCTTTGCATGCAAGCACCTTAACCATCTCTAAAGCCCATGAAATATTTTTAATGTATAAAGAGATGACATTGACTCAACACAATATAATCTGCTGAAGGAGACAATCAATTTGGGATTTTTAGCACTCTAATTTATAGATTATAAGAAATATCATGACAGGGGCACTATAATTCACCAGATGCTCTATGACTTCCCCAGTACCTCTTGTAGTTGGTGTGAGGGTTTATCACCCATTCTGGCCAGTGTCTGTGACTTATAGTGATCTTTGTCACTGCAGATTTTAGGATGGGTTCTCCTTATTATCTTTCCATCATGTGGCAATTTGAAATGGCAAGTCCCATGAGGCATGGTGATATTGCAAGATGGCTTAGTGTCTGGACCTGGGGCCTTCAGTGACTATGAAACAATGCTATTTGCTGATGTGTGTTGGAAACATGCCATGCGTCCCATATTAACCTTTACTATGTGGAGTTTATGTTAGAGTTGAAGTCCATTTGTTTTAGACATTGCTTTCCCTAATACAGGCACCTTCTTCAGAGCACTAATGTTTGTTTCCTGGATTTTCTTAACACACTACCAAATGTCAACGTAGGTGTATATCATAGAACCAGGTTACACATACCTTTGCATGGAAAAGGGCGGGAGCCACCACATGTAAGTATAAATCATGGCATTGCAGAATGAGTTCTCTTTATTTGCATAGTTTATAAGGATAATGGATTTAACAAGAAAATTCTTTAAAAAGGCATATTATGAATATAAAATAAGTTCTGTCTGATTTTTCTTCCTTTATAAATATTCTGCACAGATTTAAAGGCACCTGGACATCTTAAGAATAGAAATTGTGAGTGTCTAACATGGAAGTTCAGCAGATACACATGGAGAAATGCAATGGGATCCATCTCCCTGCAGCTGTTGCTGATGCACAGCTCATTGTCTGTCTCAATTAGACTCTCATCTTTTGCAATACCGTTTCCTTCTCTGTGGTTGATTTGATCAAACATCCTATTGTTTAAGACAAAAACATAGCTTTACCAAATCAGGCATAGTATTGTTCAAAACTCGTCACTCATTACATTATTATTCATCAATGCTTATGATACTAATATCTGCAAAGAGGAACTGAATCTCAAATGAAGCTTTTCAAATCCACTTGACTACAAGTAGTCTGTGAATAGAGTTTTATTCATTTTTAATTTTTTAGAGGAAATCAAAATGATTCAGTCCTGTATGGATCATGACAATCCCAAACAGATGCAAATAAATATTAAAGTAATATATTTTCATGTTGGACCACAGCCCAAATTCTTTGCCCCAGAAAATTACATAAACTCCGCAGTGTGCATGTGGTTTATATTTAAGGTGTAATGAGCTGTTCAAATAGAGAAGGGCAGGCAACCATATTAAAAATAAACATCAAATTTTAACAAAGACACATCCACTTAGATTGCAAATAGCCCTAATGGTTTCAGTTTATTGCAACCACTTCAGCATACAAGCATCTTTGGTTGGAACATAACTTCCAATTTCAATGTCGCCTAGTGAATCTGAGAGGTTGCTGTGTATAATTCTTTTATGAAATAATTGTTCAACTGTGATCATATTTCCAGAGTGAAGCACAGTCTGGAATGAGAGTCTAGAAGTAAGAACAAAGTTGAGAGGCAAATGGAATTTGAATATCTGAGATTTGTTTATCTAAAACTACCCAGTCCATCTACTCAGTGAAGTTCATCACAATGTATTTGCATCCCATATCCTGATGGCACCTACTCACTAGCCATGCATTATCCCTTCCTGGGTTCTGATAATACTGTGTTACTCAGCACTGTTCAGAAAGCCAGAAAGGAAACGAGTGTTTTTTTTTTTTTTAACCTATGTTCCTTATGTAAGATGTAAGGATACATAAAACTTGTGTTTCAGATTCTTATGATATATAGATGCACATTCAGCCAACAAGCTTTACTTGGCCATCTTCTGTGTCTCAAGTGAGAACTCCACACTGGTTGTTGTCTCAGTGAGTGAGGAGTATGATCTTTTCACTCAGTTCAAATAAGTGCTGGCATGTTGTCTTTGCAAAAGTTCAATAAACAAGTTCAATGGTTGCAATAAACTCCTCTGTTCTAGTTTATAAACTATAAAGTGCTCACTTCCCCTGGGGTCTGCCAAGTTTCAAGTAATATATTGCCAACCAGTCTTGGGATGAAATGGCTATTCCCCAAGTTTTACATTGCTTAGGGTTCAGTCTTGGCAGCACCTCTCCCCCTGTTTGTTTCTAGAGGTTGAAGGAGCAACCATACTATCCCCTTGGACTTACCAGAGGAAGGGTGGCCAGGGACCCATTTGAGAGGCAGGTGTCTAATTTTGCAAGAATGTTATGAAACATCTAAACCAAGGAACCAAGTTGAATGTTACTGTCTGGTTTGCCTAACACCAATCCGTGAATCAACTGTGCCTTCAAATCAGTTCCTGATCTCAATATTTATTCCTATACGAATAATCATTAAGGTAAACATGGATTTTCTATCATACCAAAGTGATTTCAAATCCCTTATTATGGATTTTCTTATGATTCTCATAAGTTTTCATTTCTAGAAGTAAGATCTTATGTTTCGCCTATTTACTGAGTAAGACTTTCTCACCTGTCCAAAACTCCAATTGCTAAAACCATAGTAAAAAATTTAGTAAATCAAATTTATATAAAAGCTTTATCAAAAATAGACAAAGTAGAACACCACTGAATCAGTCAGGTCAGGAGAATTTAACATTTGGGCTTTGCTTACACTCACTTTCTCCAGGCTGGTCATGGAAGGTTTTGCAGAGGGCGGGGCTGGCCAGCCCTTGTTCTGGGCTACTTCATGACATGCCAGACCCCCACGTGTCGTGTGCAAGTCACCTTGTTTCAGGTGGGCAATCCCTTACTCTCTCCCAACCGTGAAGGCCTCATGACCTTCGGGGAGTTCTGCATTTTACAGAAAGGGGAGATTTTAGAAGCTTTTTGTAAAGCATTGGCTGAGTACAGGACAGGTTTAGGCCAGAGGGTGAGTAGGCAGAACAAAGGCTAGATAATATTCAAAGCCTCTAGGTGGTTTGGGAAAAAATATTTGAAAGAAGTCAATTTAAAGCAGGGGCAGTAAAAAGAAAAATAAGAATCTTTAAAGGTAGTTTTTAGTAATATTGTAAGACTCATTTATACCAGAGGGAATAGAGGAAATTTACCTGGTCATTACTTGGAAGTGGAAAAAGAAATTTCCATCCACTTGTTATCTACAAAAATTGTCTTATTTAAGCCGGGTGTGGTGGCACACGCCTTTAATCACAGCACTCGGGAGGCAGAGGTAGGAGGATCGCCGTGAGTTCGAGGCCACCCTGAGACTCCATAGTGAATTCCAGGTCAGCCTGGGCCAGAGTGAGACCCTACCTTGAAAAACCAAAAAAAAAAAAAAAAAAAAAAAAAAAGTCTTATTGTCTGCATTATGTTTTCTATTCTTTTAGTGACTATGGTAGTTTGATTCAGGTGTCTCCCATAAACATATGTGTTCTGAATGCTAGGATCCTACCTGGTGGCAATTTGGGAATTGGATTCTCCTGAAGGAAGTGTATTTTGGGGGGAAGGCTTATGGGTGTTACAGCCAGCTTCCCCTTGCTAGTGTTTGGTGCATTCTCCTGCTGCTTTTGTTCACCTGATGTTGGCCATTAGGTGATGCCCAGCCTCTGCTCATGCCATCCTTTCCCCCTGGCCTAAGAAATTCCTGGCAGTGCTGTAAGTACAGCTTGATGGACTATTCTGATTAGAGTTGAGAGACTTGAATGCAGTAAGAGCTAAGTACTGTGAAATTTGGCTTACAAGGGGAAGAAAGAGCTTTGCCTAGACTGGACTAGGCTGTTCTTTATTAGCTTGAACTTTCAAAGGCTCCCAAGATCTTGATACTGAAGTAGACCTAATACAAACCCAACATGGCTCAGGGATCTGTTCCATTTTCCACAGCCACAAACAAATTGAATACCTTGGAATAACACTCACCAAGGATGTAAAAGACTGATATGATGAAAACATAAAAACACTCAAGAAAGAAACCGAGGAAGACTTGAGCGGATGAAAAGGTGTCCCATGCTCCTGGGTAGGTAGAATTAATATCATAAAAATGGCAATTCTACCAAAAACAATATTACAGAAAAAGTCCCAACATCATTCTTCACAGAGATAGAAAAAAATTATCTCAAAATTTATACGGAATAGCAGGCAGGCCTTGGATATCCAAACATATCCTCAGCAAAAGAAACACCTCTGGAGGTATCACCATACCTGACCTGAAGCTATATTACAAAGCAATAGTAACAAAAACAGCATGGTACTGGCATAAAACAGAAAAATAGACCAATGGAATGGAATTGAAGATCTGGACCTTAGGTCAAGTAATACAGCTAGTTGATCTTTGACGAAGGAGCCAACAATGTGGACTGGAGAAAAGATAGTATCGTCAACAAACGGTGCCGGACAAATTGGATAATCACATGTAGAAAATTAAACTGGATCCATTCATCCCACCATACACAAAACAGCTCCAAATGGATTGAAGATCTCAATATAAGACCTAAAACTCTCAAACTGCTAGATGAAAAAGTTAGGGGACTCTTCATGATATATGATTGGGGACAGATTTCCTGAACTACCCACATAATGGGAGGAAATCTTTGCCAGCTATAACACTGACAGAGGCCTAATGTCTAGATTCTACAAAAAAAAAAAAAAAAAAAAACTTAAAAAAACTAAATAATAAAAAAATCAAACAACACACTCAAAAATGGGGCAGAGAACTGAATAGGGAGTTCTCAAAGGAATAAAGACAAATGGGTGACACACACTTAATAAATAAAATGTTCAACATCACTAACCATCAGGGAAATGCAAATTAAAATAACTATGAGATTCCACCTTACTCCAGTAAGGACGGTAATCATTAACAAATCAAATGACAACAAATGTTGGTGAGTATGTGGGAAAAGTGGTACCATCATTCACTGTTGGTTGGAATGTAAACTTGTACAACCACTATGGAAATCGGTGCGGATATTCCTGAAAAAAAAATGAATATAGAACTACCAACAGACCCAGTTATTCCCTTACTGGTCATTTATCCTAAATGCTCCACACTTCACTATTTGCTCATCCATGTTTATAGCTGCTCAATTCATAATAGCTAAGAACTGGAATCAACCCCGGTGCCCAACTTTGGATAAATGGATAATGAAGTTGTGGTACATATATGCAATACAATTCTACTCAACAGTAAGAAAATGAAATTTGTAGGAAAATAGACAGATTTGTAATAGATCATACTCGCAGAAAGACAATTGCCACATGTTCTCACTCATCTGCACTTCCTAACTGGGATCACTTTGAGTTGCTGACATACTGGATAGGCAACTCGTGTGCCAAGCAATAGGGATTGAAGGGTTTGTAGGAAGGGGAAGATGGGGGGTAACAAACACAAAACTGAACCCAAAATGAGCTGGTACCATAGAAACCTTTGTCCTTGAAGGAAAACTAAAAGATTTAACCCTCAAAAGGAGTATGGGGGAGCCCCTGGAAAGAAAGGCCCTAGAGAGGGTGAGATGAAAAGTAACCTTAAAAAAATTTTTGGCTTGCCGGGCGTGGTGGCGCACGCCTTTAATCCCAGCACTCGGGAGGCAGAGGTAGGAGGATCGCTGTGAGTTCGAGGCCACCCTGAGACTCCATAGTGAATTCCAGGTCAGCCTGGGCTAGAGTGAGACCCTACCTCGAAAAAGAGAAAAAAAAAAATTTTGGCTCTGACCTCTAACTCCAAGTACCAGGTTCAAGTGCTGATCAGAGAGAGCTATGAGGTCCCCCAAACAAGACAGGATCCTGTAAAAGCACTTGATTACCCACCTGAGGTAAAAGTTAAGACCCTGTTGCTGAAGACACCATATGTTGCTGACACAGAACACTGAGAGCCAGTCCCCAGACAGGTAGCCCATCTGCACTACATGAGCTACTGGGGGAAAGTATCTAACAATCGTGTGAGAAAGCAGGGGGCCTAACTTACTCAGAAAAAACCAGCCTGACAAATAGTACATCCCAGTGCAATGGTGGCACACAGCCTTTGTTGGTAAGCAATAGATTTCTGATTAGCTAAGAAAACTGCTCAGTAGAAAGGAACCCATATCTGGAACTGAGAACCAGATCTGAATCCTATGGAGACAAAAATTATGCTCTCCAGTGACAAGCTCCCACAGGCTTTGGCTTAAAAGGGGGCTGCATCTATCAAATTCTCCCTAGATTAATAACACTTATCCCATTTAACCTACACTGACTTCACTCTCTGTTGGAAAATCTGTTTTTCTTTTACAGAAGGTAGTGAGACCTGAGGAGATAAACTGCCCTTTGCACTTTAGCCAAAGCCCCACTGAAACCACAGAGACGTTGGGGAGACAAGCAACAGAACTGCTTCCATGGTGAGCCTGGCAATCAGCACCAGGGTGAAGGAGACAGACACTGAGGATATTCAACACTTACCAAAGCAGAGATCCAGAGGCTCCTAAGAGCTCATCACTGAAGTAGACTTAATAAGCACCCACCATGGCTCAGGGAAATTTGAGGAACATGGGGTAGAAAGATTGTAAGAGCCACAGGTTGGGCATCATACCCAGAGACATTGCCCTCCTCCAACATTTGACTGCTGTTCTCACAATGCATAACTCACAACCCCATGGGGAATACCAGCAACCCCACTGAGGAGTGTCCCCAGCATAATAGGGGCAGGGACCAGGGAAAGTATACCAACACATGTTGTATCCATACTAAGTACGTCTGTATTAAAAAAAAAAAGATTGAAAATAGAAAGAAAAAAAGTGTGTGTGTGTGGGTGTGTGTGTGTGCAAAAGACAAGGTGGAAACAATGGAAATGCTCATTAGTAGGGACAAAACAATAAATCATGATGTGATGTAGTTTTAAGCTGGAATACAGTGCTGAGTGGCACCTTCCCTACAGTTCATTTATCATCTCATGGTCACAAACTTTCTTTTCATAACCAATTGACCCCCCCATGTGTTTTTGCTCAATGGAATAATCTATCATAAAAGTATGATTTGAATATGTCTATGCTTTAGGCAGAGAAGCATCTCAGACTAAGTTTTTCAATAAAATATGTGTCATATGAATATGTATGATAACTTTCAGATTCTATGAATCCCAATGATATATTATATAATAAATTAAATAAATACTGAATTTCAGTTCAGTATCTCTATTGAGTCTCCCACTTCTTATCCTATGGGTTGCTTCGTTGACCAAGCACTATGAAGGCTTACTTGGCTCAGCTTAAGGGAAGGTAGGCCTGCTCCTAACTGCTAAGTTGAGGAATAAAGAGACCTGTGATCAGCACAGAAGGTAAACCAGCTGTCTCCAATCCTTGCTTCAGCAGTTGCTAACTGAAGCCACTGTGGAGCCTTGAGGTTCCAAGCAACCTATAACTGCAAAGCTGCCCCTACTGTGCCAGCCCTTGTCTGAGTCATAGGCATATTTGCCCTTTCAGTGTTATGGCTTCCACAGGTTTCCTCTCTAAGACTCAGGTATTCATAAAGCACATTTATTGTGTCTGACTCATTGAGTTAGGAAGGGCTCCCCCCTTAACTACATATAGATCAAAGTTCTGCGAGAGAGAACAACCCTTCAGAGAGATCCTTTAATTGAGCAAGAGCCTTACATAATGCTGTCTCTCAGGTCCTTCCCCTTGAGATCTACACCTAACTGGGTTCCATTGGAAAACATATCAAAATGATTTCATCACAGTGACCGGAGAGGGGTGCAATAAAGAACTGAAGGCATTAATAGCCCCCAAAATAAATACCCAGGGTTCTTGCCAAAAGGCCTCTTGCTGTCTTACTATTCTATTTTTCTTTTCCTTTTGCAGTCAAACCTGCAGACAAGCATTGGAATGCTGCTGAGATCCAGCAGGGTCTTGAGCATGGGATGTGTCTGTTGGGAGTAGGGCTCAGAAGTGTGAGTGATGGACAGCATGCCTAAGGAGCTGGATGGGTCTGGATTCTCCATTCAGAGCACAGACATGAGACACTCCTGCTGGGGAAAAAGCAAGAGGCTGTAATTATTCAGTACTTTTTCTTCACATATAAAGTTAATGGAGCAGCCTGACTAATGCAATATATTTATTTTGATTATAGCATACTATTTGATATGTTCTGATGAATTTTAAATTTGATATAGCAAACAACAAAGAAATGTACTAAGATCACTCTAGAAAAGAAAGGCAGTTTTTTTTTTTTTATAGCCAGAAGTTTTTTCAACTTGATATGGAATTCAGATCCCAGTAGAAGGAGCTATTGTTTGATGGTTTGGATTGTGAATAGATGCTGTTTTGGACAGGATCTGTGAGCCCTGGATGTGGATTACTAAGCCATTTACAATTCATTACTGCATTGTAAGTATTCATATCCCTTCCATTTTTATCACATCTTCAGGGCAAGAATTTTTTAAAAAGGTCATTTAGCTTTCAGAAAACTATGAATTATGGTGAAAGCATTGTTCTTTCTCTGACTTTAATGTGCTCATTTACAGAAAAGTTACAGGAACATACTTTTGCTTAAGCTCTGAATCTGAACCCCTTGCAATCCCACACATAAAATAACTTGTCATTAATGACTTCGGGGATTCTCCATGCTTGTGGCTGATTATGTGAACATTTTCTTAACCTATTATAGCACCCACAGTTAAAGGATGTTTGTCATTTTTAAAATAATAAGACTGGATGGGAAAAAGTTCCAGTTAAGATGTCAACATACAAACCACACCAAAGCAGCCTAGGAGAGAAAAAGCCAAAAAACAAAACAAAACAAAACAAAACAAAACAAAACAAAACAAAACACCCAGCAAAATGCACTCTTCTACTAAAAAGTGAGGTGTATAAGAAATTAAATTAAAACAGCAGCGGAGAAGTAGGAGAGATCCAGAGCATCCACAGCCCACATAGGCAGGCAGAAGCAGCTCCAGCAGGGGCGGCGCCATGTCCGCGGGGTCGCAGCTGCAAGGCTTGGCTCAGCCACAGGAAAAGCCAGGTGAGGGAATTTTTCCACTCACATTGGAGCTCCTTGCAAACTCAAGAAACATGGAGAACCACAATGAACAAAGGAGGAGTAGATCACAAGGTAGAGGATCACGTGGACCAGCGAGAGAACTAGAGCCACCATCCACAGCCTCCCCTCCCCCACCGCCAGTGCAAGTACCAGCAAGCACCAGAGACAGGGAAAGGGGGATCACAGCACCCAGCACCAGCAACCAGAGCAGCAATCCAATGACCCAGCCAGACTACTTGAACCCACAGTGCACCAAAGAGGGACCCAAGCAGGAGTGCAGCATAACTGAGACCAAAATCATCCCAAAAGGTAACTGGGATTACACCAGATGGCAATGACCTTGGGATGACTCAGAAGGCATCATGGTGCTGGGAAGAAGTGACAGGAGTGCTCAGCACTGCAATATCTCTATCACACCTTCCAAGGCTCAGGGTCTATTGCAGAAGAGGTGGCGGAAAGAATGTAAGAGCCAAAGGAAGGGTAGGATTCCTTGCAATGTGCTCCCCACAGACACAAAATGGCCTGGATATCCATGACCTCACAGTGCCTGACACTACCTACACAAGGCCATCATAATAGGAGGAAAAGATCATGACATCAAAATAAAAGAGAGACTGATTGAGATGGGGAGGGGATATGATGGAGAATGGAGTTTCAAAGGGGAAAGTGGGGGGAGGGAGGGTATTATCATGAGATATTTTTTATAGTCATGGAAGTTGTTAGTAAAAATTTGAAAAAAATAATAAAATAATAAGACTTCAACTTTAAAAACTCATGTACTGACTCACCAGAACAACTTAAAATACAGACAGAATCTCACCTAGTTAATGTTAAGCACAGAAAATGTGACTGTTTAGTTCTTAGCCTAACAAAAATGAAATCAAATGTTGACCTGTTGATTTGTAGAATGTATTTTGAGAGGAACCTTAGGTAAAAGTGGCTAACAATTGATTGAATGATTGAATTTAATGGTAATAAGAGGAGAAACTTGGTAAAAAAAAAAAAAAAAGAAACTCTAAATTATTGAAGTACTGCCGCGCTCTGCATGTACTGCCGCGCTCTGCATGTACTGCCGCGCTCTGTTATCAATTGTGGGCTACAAGAGGGCCTACACCTATTAAATTCTCTATAAAAAAAAAAGTAAGGGTTATCTCATTTGTCCTGGTGCTAACTTACTCTCCGTTGGAGAATCTGCTTCTCTTTTTCAGATAGATGTAGACCCTAAGGAGAGAGCCACCCCATCATACCTCAAAAGGGCCCCGGCTGAAACTAAGAAAACTTGGAGAAACAAGCAAGGGGGCTGTTTTCCTGATGAACCGGACACCAGCACAAGGGGGAAGGAGATCAGCATAGAGAAAAATCAACTCCTACCAAATCAGAGAGCCAGAGCCTCAGAGGCCCTCAACACCTCATCACTGAAGCAGACCAAAAATGAACCCAACATGGCTCAGGGAAATTTTGCGGAAGAGGGGGCGGAAAGAATGTCAGAGTCACATGTTGGGTCATGATATGCAGAGACATTTAGCTTACCCATAACTGTGGGCTAACTCCACAATGCATGACCCGTATACCTCAACAAGGAGGGGCCAAGGGGAGGGGGTAGGTCACGGATGAGCCTAATAATGGTACCAAACTGACTGTATTTGCTGAATACAGAACTGACTAATAAATAAAAAAAATAAAAATAAATAAAATAAAATAAAATAAATAGAAAAAAAAAGAAATAAAAATATGAAGTGTATGTATAGAAAAAAAAATTATTGAAGTATACCACTTCTCTAGCAGTTAAATTTTGTTTTTCTTTTAAATTCCATTCTTTATGAAACAAAAGAAGGGACCAAAGTTTAACTTGGGAAGTGTCTAAGGATAGACTGACTTGATAAACATTCAGTTTTATTTTGAATAGCCTTGTTTCTAGTATTCATTGTAGAATTATTTGGTTTTCATTACCTATAATACTAGAATTTAATCATAATAGAATTAAACAGAACATTAGTGACAATACACATAGTGTTTATTGGAAAGTTAGTCCACATCAGGGTTTTCTGGTCCAGTGATTGTATAAGAGTTCTGCTCTGGGCTTCTGATTGCTAGGTTTCATTAAATGAGTATGTGAAGCCATTTTGCTTATGATAACCACTTCCAGTGGAATATACACTGTAGGAAACATTTTGTTCACTCTAAGTCAGTGGAGATGTGGTCCAACTTTCATAATCTATGGTTGTACAGCAAGTGAGCCAGCCATGTACAGAAAGCTCCGAAGCACCGCAGTACCCTGGACGGGAAAGCCATATAGACAGCTTCCGTGTCCAAGCGTTTGTTCCCCCTTTCATGTGTTTCTATATATCAGAGGTGTGAGATGAAGTCAAAGAAAGTACACACTCGCACAACTTTTAAAGATCCAAACGTCAATCAAGTTCAATAGACTATAATTAAGAAGACAGCAGATCTTTACTGAGTTTCTATTAATTAACAATGAAGAGTGATTAACAAACTCTTAGATGTCAGATTTATGAATATTTTTAAGTCACATTATCTTTTTTCGTGGAACATGCTATCGTGAGTCAGAAAGTGTAATTCCTTTAAATCATCTATTGGTGACATGAAAACACACTAAAACTCAGCAAGGAAAACTGTAATGATAATATCCACTTGAATTCTGAGTAGTATGGCAAAGTATGTTCAGAGAGCAACTTCCTCAAAAGAAACCATAGACATCACAAACCCTGACCCAAGGGACTGGAGAGATATAGCTCAGTCAGTAATGTGCTTGCCTTACAAGCATGAGGACACAAGTTTGACACTCAGAATCTGGGTTTTAAAAAAGCCATGCCACTGGGTTTATATGAGTTTATAATCCCAGCATTAGGGAAGCAGAGATGGTAGATCCCTGGGGCTAACTGGCCAATCAGTCTTGCCTAATCATGGTGACTTCCAGGCCAGTGAGAAACCCTGTTCAAAAAAAAAAAAAAAAAAAAAAGATGAATGACATCCAAGGTTATCTTCTGGTCTTGACACACATAATGAACACATGTACAAATGAATCCTCACATACATGTACTTGTTTAAATATTAATATGCACAGACACACAAGAAACAAATAACCGTCCCCAAATCTATAGACAAATTCCCCAAACTTACTCTCTCCAAAAGCCAGTTATAGGGCATGGTTGGTCTTAAAAGCAGCATTTTCTGCATTCGGAGATGCCTAGGTTAAAATTGTGGGTCTCTAGCTGTCTGAACTCAGTCTACACTGAGTCTTTGTTTCCCCTGCTGGAAATGGGTGGTGCTTAGAAGAAAGAGGACTTGATTCTCATTATTCATAGATTTTACATTTGCACTTTTGCTATAATTCACGTGTCACCCCCAAGCTAATCTTTGATGGTGCTCTAGTGATCATTTGTGGACATACGCTTGCACAGAGCCACAAAAATTTTTGTCACAAGATGCCATATTCTCAGCTATATTCAACAAAATGGTGACCTCACATATGATATCCCACCTTCTTTTCTTATCTTTTTTTGGCTATCATACTGTACACTTGTGTCATTTCTGAGGTATATTTATTGCTATGTCTTTCTCATTTTTGTGATTTTTGGTGTTTAAAAAGCCCACAAGAAAGTGTTGAAGTGCTGTCTGAGGGTTCTTAAGCATGTGTAGGCTGTGATGTACCTGATGGAGACAATACATGTAGGCTAAGCTAAGTTTTACTACCAGGGGCCTTGAATTCAAGGTTAATGAAACAACCATATATCAAATAGGGTTTTGTTAAACAGAAACTCATGTAAAAAGATTATGCATCGATTGATGAAAATGTCACCAGATGCTCTCAGATACCTAATACTGTATTTCCCTTAGGAATAACATTTTGCTATTTGCATCAACTTTATAGAACATATCTGTGAATAATGGGCATAAGATGTATATGAAGTGTCTGTAGACTATGAACTTAAACCCAGCAGTATAACTCGTTACATACAAATCGTTACCCCTAGATATGATTGTAGGAAGCTGGCTTCTCTCTTTTTCTCAACTTCTGTATGTTCCAGAACCATCCACAAGTCTGCTTCACACAGTGGAAAGAATAGTATTTTAAAACAATTCTTAGGATGGAGAGATGGCTTAACGGTTAAGGAACTTACCTCGGAAGCCTAAGGGCCCAGGTTTAAGTTCCTAGTACCCACGTAAGCCAGATGGCAGAAGGTGGCACATAATTTGCTGTGGGTAGAGGCCCTGGCATGTCTATTATTTCTTTCTCTCTCTCTCTCTCTCTACCTCAAATAAATAAAATATTCTTTTAAAAAACATTCTTATTAAGTATTGAATATATGCCAAGAGTTTTTCTAGGGAATAGATGTTCTCAAGTTGCATGAAGCTTGTTAGAAAAACAGATAACTAAATATCAGCTCACATCCAACATGGCCCATGCTGTGATGGATTATGGACCAAATGCAGGGGCAAGACAGAGGTTGTTAATTGTAGTAAACAGCTTTAGGTTGCTGGGATGCACTTGCAAACCAGGCACAGTTATGGAGGAAGGGATTTATTGAAGATAGAGGGGAAGTTCCATAAGGGCAGAATCAGCTGACCCACTTTCACAGGTCCAATCAGAGAGAGAAAGGTCACAAGCCATCACAAGCAAGCAAGTTCACTTTAGGAACTCCAGGCAGAGCTCCTTTACTTTGCATATCTTTATACTGGAATTGCAATCCAACCCCACACCTTAGGGATGGAACCTAGGATCCACCCACAGTAACACCTTCTTCCAGCCACGTGGCTGCAGAGCTAAGTTACAAACTTAGATAAAATCCTGAATATATTGGGGCCATCAATTTAAACTACCACAGTGAGTAATGTTGGAAGTAGAGGCAGAGGAAAGAGAGCTTAGCATGGATTGGGTATGCATGTGGATATTCACTAGGAAAGACATAAAAGCACATGAACCAGAGAGACTTGCACGTGCAAAGACACGGAGGTGTGAAGAAACCTTCAGTGGACTCAATGACAGAATGCGAGGCAGTGAAAAGGGGACCAGGGAGCGTAGCAAGTGGTCCCTAGAGACCCTAGAGGTCCTTAGCCTGGCAGAAGTCAAGGCTATATTGTAATGTCCAAGTATCCAGGATAATGAAATTGAAATGTTTGTCAAGGTTTTCAAGTATTTTTTATGCGTGTTTACGTATGTGTGTATGTTCATGTATGTGTGGTTGTGTGTGCACATTCATGTCTTTCCATGCCAGAGAACAACCTTGGGTGTCATCCTTTGGAATTTCATCTACCTCATTTGAGACAGGCTCTCACTGGCCTGGAGCTCATCAACTAGACTAGACTGGCTGGCAAGTGAGCCCCAGGGAACCTCCTGTCCTTGCATTCCCAGTGCTGTGATTGCAAATGTGTGTCACCACTTTGGTATTTTATGTGCGCTGTGTGTGTGTGTGTGTGTGTGTGTGTGTGTGTGTGTGTACAGGGCAGATTGAACCCTAGTCCTCAAGTTTACATTGCAAGCACTTACTGTCTGAACTATTTTCCCAGCCAATATTTTCCTTAATATGAAATAAACGTACAAGTTGAACAACCATAACTTGGAAATCTGAAATCTGAAATGTTTTAAAATATGAAACTTTTTGAGATGTGACATGCTGCTTCAAGTTGAAAATCTCATGCACAAAATTATTAAAATAGAGAGTGAGATTAGATGATTTATACTATATGTGCAGGGTATATACGAAACATAAATGATTTTTATGTTAGATTTGGATCCTAAATCCAATACCCAATATATCTCATCATATATATATATATGTGTGTGTGTGTGTGTGTGTGTGTGTGTATGTATATGTATATATATATAACTATATATATATATCTATATATATCTCACTATATAAATATTACAAATTGAAAAACTCAAATTTAAAACATCCTACTCTCAAGCACAATTATCAGGCTGTTTATTAAAATGGGTAAAATGTAAATGTGGAGATGGAAGAGTCCTTTTAAGGTCAATACTCCTAGAAGGACCAGCATGAACTAGGCCACTTCCAGATTCCTAGAAGTGCACTTCCATCACTTCCATGCAGTCTTCTGACCACAAGCCCTTCTTCCCACTCAGAAGCTCCTTCTCTTGTGACTTCTTGAGTCCTCCCTTCCTTTCTTTATGTTCTCATCTCTCTGGTGGGGAGAACAATGGGTGTCCTGTCTTAGTATCCAGAACAAGTTACCTTATGTGGCTAAATTTGTTTGAATATGACTTGTCCCCATCATAACTCATGCTAAAGTCACAATTCCTCAATGTAGCAGTGTGGGGGAATGGGGCCTACTTTTAAGTGTTTGTGCCAGAGGGGTGAAATCCTCATGAGTGGATTAGTGTCTTCTTGAAGGAGTGAGTTACAGGTCTAGTAATAGTGGATTAGTTATTGACAGTAAGTTGTTCTAAAACATGGTTCCTCTGTTCCACCTGGGCTCCCTGGGCACGCACTCTCACATGTAATATCACCATTTGATGCTGCCTATCATGTTATGATGCAGCACAAGGTGCTTGCCAGATGTGCCCACTTGATCTTAAGCTTCCATACCTTCAGAACCATAAGCTAAACAAACTGTGTTACTGTATAAATTGTTAAGATTCTGTGCTGTTACAAACTCTGGGAAGATGACTCAGTGGCTAAGAGTACTTGCTCCACAAGCATAAGGACCTGAGAGGGTCTGAGACTGCAGAAATTTGATTCCCTAGCACCCACATAAACATCTGGGCATGGCCACACAAATCTGTAACTCCAGTCCTGGGCAGAGACTACAGAGTCATTGGGACTTGCTGACTGAAAAAACAATACAAATATCAGCTCTGGGTTGAGTGAGAAACTCTGTCTCAAGGAAATAGGAAGATGAGGGTAAAGAGGGTACCCAGTGTTCTCCTCTGGTTATCTCACATATGCACACACATATGGGTACACTATTTACATACAGCACCACAGTACACTATGTAGGCACACATGCATGCATGCTTTCCATTCCCCAAGTAGATCAAGGCAAAGACAAAAGAGATTTTGCAACTGTAGTAAAGGAAGGGATCTTCCAATGGAAAGAACCCATTGGATTATTTGGTGGGCCCAGTGTATTCACAAAGGTCTTTATAAATGAGAGGCAGAAAAGTCAGAGAAATAACTAGGAGGATGGAAGTGAAGGTGGGGATAATTTAATTACTGCAGAAATTAAAAGCAAAGGAATGTAAGAAACTTGGGAAAATGCAAAGAATGGTTCTTCCCTTAGAATTCCAGACAGAACCTGTTGTGCTGTCCCCCTAATAAAGCCCCTCATTTTAGGCTTCTTTTTTCACTATTTTTAAACAAATTTTCTTTATTTTTTAAGTTTAATTTTTTATTTAAATATATATATATATATATATATATATATATATATATATATAAATATATATATACATAACACACACCTGCACACACACATATGTATATATAGGCCTCAGTCAGTCCCTGTTAGGTAGTAGGGGGACCAGGCCTCAGGGTCTATGTTTCTTACAATTTTTCTACTCCCTCTTCCACAATGTTCCCTGGGCCATGGCAGGCCTGTTGGCTGTCTGATTTACTGTTGGCCATTTCAAGCTTTTGCTCTTCAGAACTGTGTGGCAATAAATTTGTATGGTTTTAAGCCATCATGTTTATGGAAATTAGGTATCGGAGCAATAGATTATTAACCTACCACTTAAGTGTACATTCCTATAAACTGTCTTTAAAAAATTTTTTTTTCTGTAACTGGAATCCCTGATAATGTGCTTTTCCTCCACTGGTTTCTTCTCCTGAGCTCTCAGTTGAGTCTGAGCCATTTATTTTAAGTCAGAAGAGTGATATAATCACATCTGTATTTTGGAAGCTTATCTGGTCATCACAGGGATGGGTGGATGAGAAATGCATCTAGCCTGGTAAGAAGCAGCCAGACCTAAAACAGGAGGGTGGGAGCAGAGAATGTCAGAGGGAGGCTCATAACCGACAGGATGAAAACTGATAGGAAGATAGTAACTCTAAAGAGTCTAGCTTGGGCCACTGGGAATGTAAAGTGATGGGTCCAGGAAAAGTAGAGAGTACAAGGAGAAAGATAGTATCTCGAGTGCATTCTATCTGAAGCTCATGCTAGTAGATAGCTTCCAGATATGAAGAAGTTTCACCTGTTGATGGCATTTTAGCTGCTGGATTGACCTTGTTTTTAGGTCATGCATATATAGAAGGATTGACGGAAACTTAGATGAATGAATACAGTCTTAGAATACAATGGAGATGTCCTACCTTATCTTCAGTAATGGATAATTACTTTGTTGTTCAATGGAGGTTAATTTTGACTCCCCCCTTTTCTTTTCCTATCACATAATAGGTGCAATTATATCTCGCACTCAGGGTGATATAATTAAACATCATCCTCTGCAGCAGAGCATTTCCAGAGTCTTCTTAGGCAGCTGATTTAGGCACTTGTCAGGCTTATCACACAATAGATAAATGTTTTCTTCATGTAGCTTAATATAACAGGGTATCTGCCTCTGAATGGGCGCGTTTCCAGACAGTCCAGGCAAATGGTCCGTTTATTGCATCTGACAGCTTTATTGCTTTATCAGTTATTTGCTTAGGGAGGATTTTATTATATGTAAAATACTGACATAAATTATGGGAAGGAGAATTGATTTTTTTATGTAAGTTTGATTCATTTTTCATTGTTTGTATGTGCCAAGTTTGATATTGTACATTTTCTCCTAGTGTATTTGTTTAGTTTTCAAATTAATTCCCTGGTTCTACAAACTGAGACCTAGTATACAGGTCTCAATTCTTTCTTATTCTGTGACATCTCAGTGCTTTAACTAAGTCATATTTTTATGTACTTAACAAATGAAATATTGTTGTGTCTATGCATATAAATAAAACATGTGTTTGATAAAATTTCACAAATTAACTTGAAGCAGTGTTCTGGAGTTCTCCACTTCAGAATTAAGAGTTGATTTCTCTGCTGGAATTGGGTGGAGAAGCAGGAATAGAAGCTTGCTGGGGAAAGCCACAAATATTATCAGGGTTGTGTAGATCCAGAGATTCAGCCTAGCAAGGAGTCTGAGAGCCATTTTCAAGGGTACTAAGGTATTGGCATGTGGAAGCCTGGGTTCAGAAGGCACCAATGGGTTTCAAACCAGAAGGACTAGGGAGATCATTGACAGAGAAGACCAAACAAACTGATACTGAGGGTAGCGAACTGAATCTCATTAACTCAGTCTAGGAGGTTGTAGGAGCAGCTGATGGTGGCCTTCCCAGACACCTTGGGACTTCATGACTCTGTGGTCTGTGTTTTCCTGCTCATGCCTTCAGAGGCTTGCCTTAAGTTATGGAGCTATCTCACCCTGACCCACACCCCGAAGCTCCTAGAAGTTAAACACCCAGCTCCTACCTCTCTACCAATGAAAGCTAGATTCAGGTGTGCAAAAGCTCAGGTCATTGTTTTGGAGATGAGACAAGGTAAAAATCTTTACACTTCAGTTACCATTGGCATCAGATTGAGGCCAGACTTCATCTGAAATTATACCTTTTCTTCACTCTTATTCATCTTGCTTCCTGAACCCCTAGGCACTGTCTCCTAGGAGCAGTCCCTGGAATAATAGCTTGCATTTGAATCCTGAGCTCAGATTCTGCTGCTGAGGAGCCTGCCCAGAGACAGTCATAAACCCACAGCCAAGGCAATCAACTTATGACAGTACGGATAATAACCATCACAGTAATAACAACTTACTTTGACTGATCATTGCTATTTTATATGCATAGTGTTGCTTTATATGCAGTTTTCATTAATTATTTTATTAATTATTTCAAGAGTACAGTGGGACAGATGTTATCATCATCATCTCCATTTTAGAACTGAGAGGCATTAAGGCATTAAGCAACTTGTTCAAAATCCTATGGTCCAACGTAAAAAATAAGTTTATAGAGAGGGTCTGTAAGGTCATTATGACACATGTGTTGAATAGTAGATTTTAGGAATCCTATCTTTTCTGTCTCACCTCAGTCAGAATAGGTCTGGGTCTAAGAAGACTGCATATGTGGAATGATGGAGATTTATTTCCTGAATAGATGAATCCTCAGGATATAGAACAAAGCCAATCACCCCAGTGATTCTAGTCAGCAGTCCTCAAAATTAATAATTTTGTGGTTATTAGGAAATTTAATAAGAGTCTGGGTGGTATAGTACAAGTCCAAGATTACTGACCAAACAAAAATGGAAATGTTGCTTAGTATCTATTTCACAGACTTTAGTTGCGTGGACTGACCATGCTGCATATACTCAATTATCAGTATATGCTCAGTTATAAGTATATAAAAAATGGAAAGTAAGAAAGATTGTATATGTATAAAAAAGTGTCTGCATGCAGACCTTATACTTTAGACAAGCACAATTGACTTCTGTGTCTTAGATGATTGGAGTACATCTACGGTTTAAAAGCTTTCTCATTATGCAAAATTGTTTAAAATTCTGCATGTCTGGTAAAAGAATAATATATTGAGTTTAAAAGCCCCAATTATTTGGCAGAACACTTCAAGATGCTTTCTTATCCAATGGAATCCTGTGTGTTCAAAGATGCCAGGCTGAGTCATGGTGTCTGGCTTAGTCATACTCCCACCAAAAAAGGTTTCTTATGCTTAAAAAGCAAGTTTTTATCTTTCCTAATATCCTGGTTTTAGGGTTTCTCATCTGTGAAGCCAAATTAATTAGTGATTGTTTTGGGGAGATGCCTCTGTCCCTGGGAACCCCAAACACACTTTCCTTTTTAAGAATATGTGTGCTTTGGTATCAATAGGTCTGGCTCTAAGCCAACAGTATAGTTTTTGTAAGTGCATGTGACTATATTCTATATATTTTTTCAAATCATTCATCAACCTGTGAGATAATTATAATAGTGAAAAAGTGCACAACTCACAAGAACACAGCTTAATGAAAGATCTCAAAGTAAACACAGCTATGCAACCCTACCCTAGATCAAGAACAGAACTTGGCAGAATCCAGGAAGTGCTTACATTCCCTTCCCAGTGGCTAAGCCCCTCATCAACAGTAACTGCTATCCTGACGTCTAGCCTCATAGCTTAGGAATGCCTGTTTTTACACCTAATATAAATGGAAGCAAACCACATGTACTTTTGTGTCAGGCTGCTTTCCCCTCTATCTTGCCTCTGAGAATCATTTAAATGTTGTGTATCCTTGCACTTGGCTCGTTCTCTTTGCTGCATCCTTCCATTGTATGAACTTGCCTCAATTTATCTGTTCTGTTGTAGAGGAGCATTAGGTTTGGCTATTTGTTGCCAATTGTTTTGGATATGACTATAAGGATTTCTATGGATCATTTTTCTCATTTCCTTGGCTGAGTATGTGAGTATTTTCTAGGGGTATATACCTAAGGATAGGAAGGCTACCTAATGCATTGATGTATTTAACTTTCACTTTCCTTGGCATTGTCAATAGCTTTCCAAAGTGACTGTAAACGAATATTGACCTTTAGTCCATGAAAGAGGACACAGAAAGTCTCTGGGGAGAGAAGAACATATATTATTTTGTGAGCTGGTAGGTGTGAACCAGGGTTAGTTGTACATATGAAGCCTCAGGTGAGTGAGTACTGGACACCAGAAATGAGAAATACATGCTCAATGATAGAAGAATTAGGAGTTCTGGGAAGGCATTTGGATGGGCAATGCTCAGAATAGAGGAGAGAGTCTCCTTCTGGAAAAAAAAAAAAGCTGCACCTTGGGAAGGTGTTTCATCTGGCTTGATGGACACCCAAGAATGTTGACCACCGTGTTAGCTTTGAATACCTGACCAGGAGTCCTTCCTTTCTTTGAAAAGGAGACTTGGCCAGAACTGGCTAACAAGAATGTCCAAAGCAAGTCTGGGCAGTGGATACAGGTGATTTAGATTCCAAATCACACATCGTGAGTTGGCCATAATCCATTTGGTCTGAGAACCAGAGATGTGGTTTAGGAAGTAATTTGTAACAAGGAGCAGATAAAACCAGTGTGGTTATAATTGTTTGAGAATGTTCCCAATGTATTTTACTCTGGCCATAATTGCCTTTACTTAATGCCCTGAAACACATGGACAACTTTTTTGTGTGGTTTCTGCAGTGCAGAGTGTGGGCTGAGTAACTTGTAGACAAAGCCAAGACAATCCCTGGGGCGACTCAGGTCACAAAGAATCTTGCTGCATTTCAGCTAATTCTGAAGATCCATGAGTTGGAAGACATGAACATCAGGGGTAGAAAGTGAAATTCAGACAGATAACAGCAATTAGGTCAATCTGGATAAGGAGAAAGGGGTGACTACAGGTAGCATTCGGAGGGGTCTCTCTGGCATTAAATTCTGTTCCAGTGAGCATTGGAAACTTCCAGAGTGCACAATTACACATGGTGGTAAATTTATTTCATTTTGATCTTCATGGAAATTCAGTAATATCAGCAAGGACCTGCTTATGATTAATAGAATATAATATATTGTATATAGTGTATATAATATTGTATAGAATATAATGTAGTTGCTCTGTATCTATAAGCCTATAAAATAAGGGTGATTCAGAGAGAGCAAGGATGTTGTAGGGTGTTCAGTGGATGAGGGATTCTCTGAGTGGTTTCAAGGTGGCATTATTAGCAAGGAGGCAGACACAGCTGATCAGTTCATTCCTTGGTCTTGGGCCTGCTTCCAGCCTGAGCAGAAGGATTCTTTTGTCTAGGTTCTCAGCATTGAGTGAAGAGTGCAATTAAAACTCTGACCTCACAAAGCATGTATGTTTCTCAGATCTTGCCTTCTATGCATATAAATCTTTTAGGATATTCACATCAGGAGGGGAGACTAGGGAAGGATATGTTCTTCACCCTGGCTTCCTGCCACCTCTCTCCTTCTCTCAATGCAACTATGATTCTTTCTTAAAGCATTTTACAAATTCCTTTTTCTTAAGAGCAGTTTCAGATTCACAACAGAGACTTTCCATATGCTAGGCAATACATGCACAACTTCCCTAATTGTCAACATCCTACATCAGAGTGGCACCTTTGCTGTAATGGGCATGGCAGGACCTCTTGCTACTGCAAACAAACTCCAGCTGCACGGGCCACTTTGTGCATCTGGCTTTACTGGGTACCCAGGAATCAAACCCAAGCCATAAGACTTTGCAAGCATGCACCTTAACCACTGAGCCATCTCTCCAGCCCTAGATTCACATTTTTTCCTTCAATTACTTAAAACTGTTGCTCTCTGTCTTCTCATTTACATTATACTTGAGGAGAACTCTCTTGCCATGTTTCTACATGTGTCTTGTTCTCTATCTGCCTTAAAGGGATTTTTCCTTAATCAGAAATTTTAAGTAATTGTATGTTTCTTGAGTAGTTGTCTCTTCCACTTTATGACTCCTCCACTCCTACTACTTCCTTGTTCTCCTCTCCTTCTGCCCTCCTCCTACTTCTTCTCTTCCTCCTTCAGACTTAGTGTTCATTGAGCTTCTTGGATCTCTGGATTTATAGTAATTCTAATCACCATAATTGGAAACTACACAGCTATGATGAATTTAATTATTTAATTTCTTTTGTTCTATTCCAATGTCTCTTTCTGTTTCTTTAGTGTGGCCAGCTGTATGTGTTGTGGTGTGTGTGTGTGTCTGTGTGCTGATGGCTTGAAGTTGGCCCACAGTTCACTGATTCTCTGCTTGTTTAAGTTTTTTCTTTTTCATGTTGAATCTTTTCTGTATTATATATCTTTGAATTAGTTAATCTTTTGTTCTGCAATACCTTATCTCGCAGTATTATTCAGGGTATTTATCATCTCAGAACTTGTAGTTTTCACCACTAGAAGTTCAATCTGATCTTTGAAAATATCTTCCTTTTTTTACTGCTTGCTTTTCTGAGCATAATGCATACTGTTACAATAGTTCCTAAAACATCGTTATCTGCTAATTCTAACATCTATGTCAGTTTGGGGTTGATTGCTTTTCCTCAAAAAGTGTCTTATTTTTCTACTTCATTGCATGCCTGATCTAATTTTATTGAATGGGAGATTTTGTGATTTTTACCTCATTGAGCACTGGATATTTTGTATCCAGTATAAATGTTTTTGACCTTTATTATGGGACACAGCTATGTGACTTGGAAACAGCTTTCAGATCTTGCTACCTATATTTGTTAGGTGGGACCAGTTATTATTTAGTCTGGAGCTAATCATTTTCTCACTAGAGTATGAAAACATGTCTGTATAGTTGACCCAATACTCTGTGAATTATGAGGCGTCCAGGCTAGCTGGTTGGACCTGTTTCCGCATCCTATCTTTGAGGAGAACTGTGCACTGGAACCCCTAAGAGGTCCTTTCCCAACCTTTGCAATTTCCTTAGGGGAATGTGCCAATCAGCCTTGTTCTGAACACTTGGGGAGCTGTCTACAGTTCTCCCTCAGTACAACACTCTCCCTTTAGTGCTCTCCACATGAATTCTGACCACCGTGGTCTCTGCGAATTCTCACTTCTCTCTCCTCATCTCAAAGAGTCAGCAGGGCTTCCCCCACTTTCTCTATATCATAGCCTAGAGATTCTCTCAAGGCCATCAGCTGGGACAAGCACCTTAGTAACTTCTTGTTTCTCAAGGATTGCTGTAATTCATTGCCCAGTACTCAATGCCTTGAAACACACTGTTTCATGTATTTTTTGTGTGACTTTCTTGGTTGTTTGAGGTGGGAATGTAAATGTAGTCTGTTACTCCATTTTTTTTTTTCTGTTAGGAGTAGAAGTCTCTATAAATTTTTGAACATAACCACTGTGAACCTTAACATTTTAATTCTTGGAGAGTTTTCCAGTTACCTGCTAATGATTTCAAAGACTGACATTAGTGAGTCTTTGCATGTGACCCTATCACGGTTCACTAGGCTTTTTTGAGTGGAAAATGTTCTATGTAAAAGGGAAATCCAGCATAATATTTTTGTAAGAATAGGAAGGAAAAGCTGGGGATCCTGAGAGTTTCCTTTGAATATGTAGTCATCTTTATGGGAATAGAGGGGTGAGAAAATGGGCTTGAAGAGATTATCCAGACACACTTATGTGATACATAAAATGATTTCTTTCTATTCTGAGCATGTTTTCAAAGGGGATTGGCACAGCCAAATAATGACAAAATAGATGAACTAAATATGTCATGAGCATAACATAGAAGAAGTATCTTTTCTACAGAATAAGTTCTTATTTCTGTCACCAATATTTGATGCATTATCATTCCTATTTCCTCATATTCAGTCAAGGGGAAAATGTGGACTCATCTCTAAGTGATTGATCAGCGGAGCATTACTCTGCAACATTAGAAGAAAGATGAATTATGGGAGATTATGCATTTTAAATAGCCATTCTGATTACTAAGCGGTCTCCTGATGAAGTCAGAAGGATGGAGTTGAATCTATAGAAGGACCATCATTTCTTAAGAGTGTTGCATGACTGGTATACTTTGTAGAAAGTAAAAATTCTGTTACTTGTCCTAAAGGTCTGAAGGAATCCCAATTAAAAAGTCAATGTTAGTTTTATTAAGGCATGTTGACTGAATAGATAATTTCATAACTCAAAAGTGTCCAGTAAATGGAAAGATCATGGTCACCAATAAATAGGAAGATTAAAGTGAGACTCTATCATGACTAATTACAGGGGAGAAGAAGAGATTTCTACCAGAGACAGAGCAGTTTCCCACGTTGAGTAAGTGTGTGACCAACATTAGCATAACCTTCTATGTTTGGGTGATAAGGTTTGGGTTACCTGAAGACACAAGAAGGCAAGCAAGTAGTCAAAACTGTAATCTAATTTGGGATACCAGACACTGTTTTAAACAGATAAGTGTTCTCAAATGTGAGCTGGAGTCATTCTGGGAAGTTATAACAGAAGAGCTGACTCCAGAAGAAGGAATAACATTTGTATTAGGCAATGTCCTAATAGCTGGCAATACAACAGATAGGAAAACGACAATGCTGGCCCTCATGAAATTTCACACTAGTGGGATACATCAAACATGCCATGGGCAAAATTGAGCAGAGTAATTCTGAAAGTAGACAAACAGACACAGGGCAAACTTTACCCCTTCAAGAAAATTCTCATTCTCATAGAGGAAGTGTCCTGAACATATTTGTCATTTTATACACAAGACACTGTGTACACGGTGTCCCTTCCTGTCAGTTGCAAATGAGAAAACAGGGGTTTAGTCACATACTATTGTTTATCCAAGACAGCAAAGTTTAGAATCAAACTGAAGTCTGTAGATGCCAATACCTCCTATCCTTTGTGAAGTATTGTTTTCAAGGGCATTTGGTCCAGTTCAATGTTAATCCATGTCTGTTTGAGGGTTTTTTTTTTTTTTTTTTGACTTGGGATCCTTTGAAAATGCATCTTCTTATATCACAGACCAAAGGAGATAAGAAGAGGTAGAAGGCACTGGACTATATTCTCAAATCATTCCTTCTCCTTCCATGGTGCAACTGATTGTAGCTGCTGAGTGATAGGAGCACTTGGCTTTGGCTCATGTGGACAGGAAGACTCTCCAGGGTAGGTGTGGATGACTCTGTCAGGAAGTGAGGCTCCTCTTGCCAGTGGCTTGTCGCACCCTGCAGGATGATTTGGAGTCTTGTTGATCACTTCCAGACCTGGATAAGCAACTGTGCTAATTACTAAAACCTCAAATTCAGGGCATGGGCCCAGGAATATTTTGAGTTTGCTATTTGTCCAGAGTGCTATAAGATTCACACTTGATCTACTTGCTTTCATGTCCGCTTAAGAGACACCTGTAGACACAAGCATCAGAGTTTCACTGTGTGATATTTTCATGCAGAGGTGAAACCAGAAGAAGCAGAGACTCTGTGGTGGGCTGCTAGGCTCAGACAGTTTTCAGCAAAATAGCCTTCCAAACACCCAAGAAGCACCTCAAGCTGAAAGGAGTCTCATGAAACTCTATGTGCGGGATTTTGGGGCAAAGATGCAGTTACACAAAGAGGATAAAGGCCCCGTGGTAGCTGGCAAGATTCGAAGTCAGAGGACTCTGACAGTGGCATCAAACTGTGCTGTGAATGCAGACGTTCACAGGCCCGGGGCTGTAGAGTCTCTCCCAAGTTTTGCTTTGTTTCCTGTCAATGGTGTTAACAGCTCTGCCAATGTTCAGCAATTGTACAAGAAGGACAATACCCAGAGAGAAAAATCAGTACAGTATTGTTTTATTTTTATGCCATATCCAGACAGAAAGAGCTCGTCTATTCTTTGTAATACATTTGTCATTCTAGTCTGAGAAATGCAAGGCTGTGAGAAAATGCTGATACCAGTTGTCAGAGAAAACTATTTACAATTGTCCCTCCCTTCTTCCTTTAGGCGTTTTCATTATAATCTTTTCAGCTTCACAGAAAGATGAACAAAACTCGTGCCTTGAGTGTAAAAGAGAATGAGTGAACTGCGTTGATGATGACCTTCTCCCTTAAGGTCAACAGTCGGAAAAAAACTCTATAGACTTCAACAGCTAATATTTCCTGGGACAAAAGGCATTTTTCCTTACCTCTTATTATATCTCATGGATTGAAGCTTATAAAAAGATGACGAATTCATTCATTCATTCTTCACTCAACATTTACAAGTGCTAGCTGTGTATGAGATATTGGATAAGTTCCTGGAGATAGGGCAGTGAACTTGACCTCTAAAGTCTTATTGTATCTTAGCAAGGAAGATGTCTCCATGCACAAACAGGAAATCATACTATCAAAATCTGAGCTTTCAAAGCAAAAAGGAGAGCTATCAAATGATAGTTTTTCCTATCAGGCATTCTTATACTTCCCTCCACTAAGTATTCAGTGAGCTTACAATAAATCTCTCACCCTTGACTTTTTATTCTCAGTCAAAATGCACTTGTTTTTATGTTTCAGTATAAGTCACTTTGGAACACAGCAGGGACAAGGAGTATAATACTTAATTCCGTCTTCACTAGATTATGGTAAATGTTTTCCTTGTGTGTCTTTAGGATAAAGGAAATTGATAAATGTAATTAATAACTGTCATTAGGATATGTGCTAAAATAGCTCTTGAAACATTAAGCAATTTTGCCTTTAGTCTTGCTACCGATATTATTTCGGTTTCTCTTTTTCTCTGATAACTTTATCAGTACATGTAGGGCTTACCTCAGTTCTTGTGTGTGGCTTTTGACACAGGTCCTTTTACTGTGTAGGTTTTATCTTAAACCAGCATATTTCAAAATTCCCTCATTTGTGCTAAACCTTCAAAGTGTTTTTAAAGTACCCAAATGACTGCTTTCCTTGATTTTGTTACAACTGGATATCATGTCTACTATCCACCTAATATTTCATTTACATTTACACTACTTTACAAGAAACTTCGTATAATTACAATAAAGAGAATACTAGTTTTGCTTACAATAAATTGAAAGTAACAGCAAAGAAAACAAAATATAAACTGACATTCTCAAATTGTATCCAGGCACTAACATGAGGTTCAGAGCTTCCTCTTTCTTTGTTAAGTAAGTAAACTTTACTCATAGTGCATGATGTTAAAGAAATATTGACAACTACGTAAGGTGTATACTGTTAGATTGGGAAGAAGGGCTAAATGGAGGAAGCATGCTTCTTTTTATGTGATTCAGGACATTTAATGCTGTACCTGGGGATATCCCAAGGTTATCTCCTGAACCTATGAAGCATTTCTAAGGACTCAATGACAGCTGCTCTCCAGAGTCCAGTGAAGGGTCTCTAGGCTACATTCCCCATTGCCAAGAGGTTTCTGCAGTAAACGGAACAGTATTTTCTGCCCACAATTGTTTCTTTCTTGCAAGATCTATAAGAACCAAGTTGACTCAGCCATTGAAAGATTTGGGATCATGTAAGAGAATCCATAAAGCTTCTCAACAGGCTGCAACACCTGCTGCCTTTGATGCATGTCATCATCTTCCTGTGTATGCTTTCTGTATTAATCATTATTCTTTTTAATTAATGGTTTGATTTTAAAAATAAACTTTACAGTATGTGGATATGAGTGATTATCTCCAGCCAGCATTCCAGAAGCAATAATACTAGGTCATGGCTGAACTCTCTCAATAATATACTACCCAGAAATAATGACATCAGGAAGTCATTTATCAGATCCAGGTTCCCTCATTTCATCTAGAAATATAAATAATCTTATTTTTAATAGAGAGAAAGATGAGCTGAGAAGATGATGATGGATCAAGTGGATGACACCTGTGGGACAGCCAAAGCTTTTAAACATGACATTTTTCAAATCGTGGATGAAAAGAAGAGCAGAGTGAGGAAGAGGAAAAAGTAGCGGGCTGCCCTTTTTGAAGGCAGTTTACTGGACAGAGATTGCACATTAGGTTCTATCTCATTCAAGCAGCCAAACAGTGTTTCAGTACTGTCCATCCTCAAGACCCTGTCACATTGCAGAGAAATGGATGTGGAATAGAAATGATTGTTTGCTGACAGTGAAAGGAAACAGTCAATTCCTTACTACAAATTCATCATGTGCTATCTTTAAGGGAAAGCTTTTTTGTCTCAGGGAAATAACAAGTGCAGATATAGAAAATTCTGAGGATGACCTAGGTCAAGAAACAGAAAACTATCCAGATATGTGCTAGTACAATATGAGGATGGATTCTGAACAGAATATTCCAGGCTCTTACAGATGATGGAGTATGGATGATTCTCAGTAAATGTCTACACGATGCTAAGTTGGAGGTTTAGATCATAGTTTGAAAAAATAGGGCCATTTAGTAAATGTATTTTTCTAAATAAAGAATATTTTCAAGAATTGCATGATGAAGGAAGAAGCTGAGAGCTGGGCTAATATTTACAGTAATCCTATTTTTTTTTCTCACACAGGGTAGGTATTCCTGTGCATATTATTATCCTTCTAAGTGCCTCAGCTGTCTTTTCTCTTTGCCAGGATTCTTCTACTTAAAACATAAAAGCAAACAAGCAAGCAAAAGAAGAAAAATTACCATGGGAGCTCCTGAAAGTAATCAAAGGAGAGAGTTTTACGAATCGATCTCATTCCATCATCCTCAGTATTGTCTCTTCCTAGGCTGCAAATAGCAAAAGCACTCTCCAAGATGATTCTTAACAGTTGTACATGGCCCAAAGACTAACTGTGCTGTAGGGAAGAAAGGGTGATAGATAACCAGCTACAGGAAACCTTCACTTAGGAAGGTGTGGGTTTCTGCTAAGTTATCTGCTGATTATTTTTTTTTTTTTGTAAGGATGCAATACAAAGCTTTTGGTCATAAAAACAGCCTCTAGCAAGCAATGCATTTTTACATAAAGGCAACTTTCCCAGGAAGGATGGTTATGAATTTAATTGCAAGCTCTTCTCCTTGCATACATTTTGCTTTAGTCTAAATAAGACTTGAAACATGGAACAATGTCCGTGGAGTACAATTCACCAATTGTTACATTTAATTATGTTCCCATGCATAATTCATAGATGCACTGCACGGACAAGAAGAAGAAAAAGATAAGAAGAAACAAAAGAGATGAATTTTCTATCAAACAATTGCTATATAAATAGACAACATATTTAATACATTAGTTAGCAAAGTGATTCTTTGTTCTTGTCAGTCTGGGGCTTAACAATGTTAGAAGAATCTCCAAACATAACATTGTTGCATTTTGTTAATGTCTATCTTAAATGAAATAACTAAAATTTATTATTTTTACTGGAAAAACTTGTGAAATGATGTTTCACACTAATAGTCAAGTTTAGGTAAGGTTGATATAGCATAGTATTAATATTGAAATACATATGTAATTTTTGAAATAGATTCTAGTGTGACTTTTTAGATATGGAAACATTTAAGAATGACAATATTTTCTCATTGAGGAATAGGATCTTCTTTCTGTCTTTCTTTTCCTTCCTTCCCACTTCCCATCATTCCTTCCTTCTTTCTTTCTTTCTTTCTTTCTTTCTTTCTTTCTTTCTTTCTTTCTTTCTTTCTTTCTTTCTTTCTTTCTTTCTTTCATATGAGGCATTGCATTCAGTGTGGCCCAATGTGTTTGTTACACATAATCTACTTAACAGTCTAAACATCTTTTTGGACAAGAAAAAAATGGTAGAAGCAGGTGCAGAAAGTATTAGCAAAGATTCCAAACTTTTTTCCAACTATATAATTTTTATGAAAACATTTGATGTGGTAGAGGCAAAGAGTAAACAAAATGTTGGTTAACAAAATTAAATGTAAAGTACTGAGTGTGAGCATTGTACTTAAGCATTATTATTGCAAATGCTTTTTTATGTGGAAAAAACTCTACTTTCTTTTCATGGTACAGTTTTTAGAGATCCCAATAAACACTATTGCACCAGCACTGTGGCCCATCTGAGAATCGTTGAGAGCTGATGGAGTCATGACCAAAATGTCAGTTGCATTTCTGCTCCAGCCCATGAATTTCTGATAAAGGTATTATAATCTTGGTTCAGAAAAACAGCAACAGTGAGCTCCTTAACACTAACCATAAAAATGTCTGGTGGATAGCTTGTGCCTGTAATCCAAGTGCAGGGAAGGAAGAGACAGGAGGATTCTTGAGGACCATTGGCTAGCCAGTATAGTCTAATTGGTGAGTTCCAGACCCATGAGAGACCCTGCCTCAAAAATGGTGGATGGTGTGCTGACATATGACACTGGGATTGTCCTCTGGCCTCCGCATGCACATCCACATATGTGAACATGCACCCAAACACAGACAAACATGCAAGCCATACTCAGGCCCTTATCTTAAATATTCTAGTTGGATCCTTCACCTCCATGGTGGCAGGAATGAGTGTGTGAGGAGTAGAAAGAGTGATAATTCAGATAGCTGAGAGTCAAGGATTTATAATGAAAGGGTGATACCCATACCTTAGAAATTGTTGAAATCTTTACATCTTCTGTCTGCTTTCCTATGGGTAAGAACAATGCAGACATCAAATGAGTGATGTAATTGGGAGATTATCAATGAATTCCAGTTATCTTACAAAATCCCAAATATATTTAAAACACAAAACAGTCTATAACTGAAAGCCACCAAAGGAGACTTTCTCCATGGAAAAATTTTTGCTCCCTATGATGAGTATTTGGTACTGATTTTATTCTTAAGAACCTTTAGCATGACTTTGTTGTGCTAAGGGTTGGGTGCACTTACATAGCAGCACTTTGGTGAGTGTTTGTCATATTAAGAAATGTTCACTACCACTGGTATCAGTGTCACCATTATAATTTTGCAGGTCATGTCCAGACCCGTGGCTTTGTGCTAAGATTCAATAACAGGTGCATAGTCAGTTGATAGAAAGACTTCCTTTCATGATTCAACCAGGAAGTAATTATGAAGAACCCACAACACACCTCATACTGTTGTGAGCATGCAATGTGACCCACAGTAAGCAGAAGGTGTGACACCTATTTCTTCACAGCTTACAACCTGCGTGATTGTGCAAGCAGTTCAGTCAGCGCTCAACATAGTTTAGGAAACAGAGCTTTAGATGGGTCCAAAGATCAGGGCCATTATGAAGGAAGCAGACTTTCCCCAACCTTGCAAGTCAGACACACTGTGTCCTGCAGTGGTCAGGATGAGCAAAGGTGTAGGTTTAGGGAAGAACTGGGGTGTTTAGAGGCTAATGAAGGGCTGGGCTAATTGGATGATATAAGCCTTAGCCTATATAAGAAAGACTCTCAAAACTGGAGTGTGTTTTAGAATGAAAATGTTTGCTTTATTTTCTCCTGAGCTGCCTTCTATCCAGCCATCGGTCTTCAAGTCTCAACTGCATTCCATACCTGTCCCTGCCCCCTGCCCATCCTTGTTCCAGGTACTCTTTCCCTAGCCCACGCCTTTCTTTTCTGCTTTGAAAAGTGTCTCCCTTTGTCATAGTCCATTTGGACTACTGTAAGCCCATGCTAACGCAGACAATCCTAATTAAACTCAGTGAGTCACACAGATACACAATAAAAAAATGACATCAAAGTAGAAGAGGAACAAGTTGTGAAGTTCGGCAGAAGGGAGTTGGGACGAGGAGGCAAGAGAACATAATGGAAAGGAATTATGATCAAAGTACACACATGTATGAAATTGTCAATAACCAAACAATAAAGAATGTGAAAAGTGATCATAAATGGGATGGTTTATGAATAATAGAAATTTATGGCTCACAGTTTTGGAAGCTGGCAAGTCCAAGGTGAAGGCATTGGCAGACTGAGTGGTGGAGGTTGTTTCTTACTGTAACTTCATATAGTATAAAAAGGGTCAAGGCTGCTATCAGGACTTGCTTTAATTCCCCACAAAGGTGTTATAATTATCTACAAAAGACTTTTCCTAATGCTGTTACATTGATGATTAGGTTTCTAGTGAAAGAATTAGGAGGAAGGAGGGCTGTGCAAAGCATTCTGTCAATAGTCATCATCCTTTAAGGTATGATTTTTTATTATTTGTTTATTTTATAATGTACATATCTGGTAGTTTTATGTGTGTGTGCCTGGAGTGGGCATGTGTAAGAGTGCTTGTGTGTGTGGATGCATGTGTGTGTCACCGGAGGAAGCCAGAGGACAACCGTGGACATCATCTTCCAGAACAACATCCACCTTCTTTTTAGATATCATTCATCTGGAGCTTCCCAGTTGGGCTAGACTGGCTAGCCAGTGAACTCCACAGATCCTCTTGTCTCTGCTTCGACACTGGGATAACATCTATGCACTGCTATAGCCAACATTTTATGTGGGTACTGGGGATTAAACTCAGATCTTCATGCTTGTGAGGCAAGCACTTTACCAACTTTGCCATCTGCCCAAACTCTTAGCAAAGCTTTTTGTCTTTACTATGTTATGTAGTCATTTTTCCCACTTTTTTTCTTTATTAGTCAGTTTTGCATTCAGTAAATACAGTCAGTTTGGTACCATTATTAGGCTCATCCGTGACCTACCCCCTCCCCTTGGCCCCTCCTTGTTGAGGTATACGGGTCATGCATTGTGGAGTTAGCCCACAGTTATGGGTAAGCTAAATGTCTCTGCATATCATGACCCAACATGTGGCTCTGACATTCTTTCCGCCCCCTCTTCCGCAAAATTTCCCTGAACCATGTTGGATTCATCTTTGGTCTGCTTCAGTGATGAGGTGTTAGGGGCCTCTGAGGCTCTGGCTCTCTGATTTGGTAGGAGTTGATTTTCTCTGTGCTGATCTCCTTCCCCCTTGTGCTGGTATCCAGTTCATCAGGAAAACAGCCCCCTTGCTTGTTTCGCCAATTTTTCTTAGTTTCAGCCAGGGCCCTTAAGATCATGAAGGTCTGAGTCCTGAGCCACTCTGAATGACTATCAATGTGACCATAAGCAAACTGTTTAATTCTTCTGGGTCTCAAGTATAAAATGAAGTTTCTTTTTCTTTATTAAGTATAAACTTTGTACAGGTAAGTCATGTGTTGGTATCATTTCTTTCTTCTCTGACCCCATTCCACTGAGGATCCTCCTCAGTAGGATTGCTGGTGTTCACTATGAGGTTGTGGGTTATGAGTTGTGAGAGCAGCAGTCAGTCATTGGGTTGGGGGGACACAATGCCTCTGGATAGTTTCTCCTACAGTGTGGCTCTTAAAATCTTTTCTCCCCCTCCTGCACAAAATTCCCTGAGCCTTGGTGGAAATGTTTAAATTCTACTCTAGTGTTGAGCCCTCAATAATTTCTAGATTTCTACTTTGTTATATTTTGAACATCCTCAGTGTCTATCACCTGTCATCCTGGTTCAGGTTGTCAGGCTCACCATGGAAGCAACACTCTGGCTTGTCTTGTCAACTACTCTGTGGTTTCACTTGGGTGCTCGCTGATATGCGAGGGGTGGTTTATATCCTGCCAGGGACACAGTTATCTTTTCTTGTCTTATTGACAGGTTTTGGTTGTTCTAAGTTTTCACTTCCTTCTGTAAAATAATAAAAAAAAGATCTTCCAATGGAGAGTGACATCAGCATAGGTTATAGGGGATAAGCATAGGTAGTTAAGAGAGATTGTGATGGGTGTAGCCATAGACTAGTGGGAGCTTCTTGCTGGAGTCCATGATCCTGGTCTCCATATAATTATAATGTGTTCCCAGTTCCAGCTATGGGTTTGTTTCCACTGAGCAGATCTCTTAGCCAATCAGCGAGCCTTTGGTTACCCACCTAGGCTGGGTGCCACTATTGTACATGTGTATACATCTTGTCAGGCTGGTTTATTTCAAATAGCACTGTCCCCTACTTGCTTACAAACTTGTTGGCCATATTCCCCCAAACAGCACATGTATCAATTTCTGGAACTATATGGTCTAACCATTTTCCAGATTCCAGCTGATCTCTCAATATTCTGTGTTGGCAGCAAGTGGTGTTTTCAACAATAGGGTCTTACCTTTTACCTCAGGTGGGTAACCAAGTGCTTTGGCAGAAGCCTGTCTTGTGTTGGGGACTTTGTAGGTTTTTCCAACCAACAGCTCAATGTGGGTTGTAACTGATTTCTGGAACTGGGAGTTACAAGGCAGAGCCAATTGTTTTAAGATTAAGATTAATCCCACCCTTTCCAGGGCCCTTCTTTCCAGATGATCTCCCAACCATATTCCTATAGAGGGTTATATGTTTGAGTCTCACAGTTGTTTTAATTTTCATTTCCCTGATGGCTAAGGATATTGAACATTTTTTTAAATTGAGTATTGGCCATTTGTATTTTTTTTTTTTTTTGAGAATGCTCTATTTAGTTTTCTGCCCCATTTTTTTGAGTTGATTGTTTGATTTTTTTTAAAATTGCTTAGTTTTTGTTTTTTTGAGTTCTTTTTAGATTCTAGATATTAGGCCTCTGTTAGTGGTATATCTGGTCAAGAGTTTTTCCCATTCTTTGGGTAGTCTCTTGGCTCTGTTTATGGTATGTTTGTCACAAAAGCTTTTTAAATTCAGGATATCTACAGGTTGAGTGATTGTTTAATTTCCTGGCCATTGAGGTATTGTTCAGGAAGTCTTTCCCCACTCCTGTATAGTGAAGAGATTTACCTATTTTTAGTTCCAGTCATTTAAGAGTTTGAGGTTTTATACTAAGATCTTTAATCCATTTGGAGTTGACTTTGTGCACAGTGAGAGGAATGGGTCTAGTTTCATTTTTCTGTATGTGGTTATCCAATTTGTCCAGCACAATTTTTTGACGATGTTGTCTTTTCTCCAGTGTATATTGTTGGCTCTTTTGTCAAAGATCAAGCAGCTGTAGTTACTTGAACTAAGGGCTGGGTCTTCAATTCTGTTGCACTGGTCTATGTATCTGTTTTTATGCCAGTAGCTTGCCTAATTTTGATCTTTGAGATTTATATCTGTTAGTTTTTGTACATTATTATTTGGTATTATGATCAATATATTTTACTTTTCCCATGGGATGTTAAGACCATTGGCAGAAAGGACTTAGGTACTAGCTCTTCACCTAAGCCACTTTTAATTATGATCATTGACAAAATAGCTGACAAAACTCCTGGCTACTTGTCCTTACCTGTCTACCTGTATGAATCTCACCTCCCTGCCCCTTTCTCTACTCCCCGCACTCTCTCAACCTCAGATTTCTCTGTAATCAACACCAAGTGTTTCATATTGACTTTTAGGGAGCCCTAATATTTGCAGCTTATAAATGAGAATTCACTGGATATAACAAATGGAAACAAGAAGAAGAGGGCTACTAAAGTGAGTATGTCATGTGCCCTTATTCAGCAAGTAAGACACAGCTATGTGAAGCCTAATATAAGAGGAATAAAGCTTGCCAAATTCTAAATAAGACCTCAAGAGGCTGACTTCTATCTCATGCTGATATATTTATTTATAGAGCTTCTGCACAGGGAACTGCCTTACCCGTTGGGCACTAAACACTGTCAGAGTTTCAGAGAGTTTTGTTTTTAATGCTATATCCTTTTTATGCCAATTAGAGGTAATCTCCTTGGGCGCTTAAGTAATTTGTCTCTGTAATCTCAGGCACACTGAAAAGAGTCACAAATCCTTTGCTGATTGGAAGATAGAGAGGAAACTCCTCAGGCACAGTTAGAATTTAGTCAAAACTTTTAAGTCAATGTGATGTCTCTTTTCTCCTCCTTTCCTTTATTTTACAAAATAAAGAAAGGTTCCTACACAGATTAATATACAAATCAACTTGTAACAAGGCTGGCAAGGACTTTCTCTGAACTCATAGAGTGCACATGTGTGTGTGCACCACACAACACACACACACACACACACATTCTCTCTCTCTCTCCCTCTCTCCACAGTTGAACAAGCTTAATGAACCTAGGAATTAGGGATTTTTTTTTTTCCCAAGGAAACAAAATGCTTAGATTGGATTTTGAAGGCTTTTGCTTTCCCATGGTTCTTTTCTATCCCAGGTATTTAGAAGGATTAACCGCCTCGAGTTGATTAGAAGCTCCCTTTACTACAAGGAGCTGCTGACATCAGTAGAAAGAACAGACCTAAATTGCCTAATAAGTTCCTGATTGATTTTCATGATTATTTTTCATTTTACCTTTATTTATTTAAAAATTCATCAAAATAACCAGACTCTCATCATTTACTAGAAACTCCTCATGGAGGACTATAACTTTATGGTCAGTAATGACTGTTTTTAACACTCTTAGAAAGACCAGCATGATTGGCTTCAATGTAAGAGGAAGAATGTTAATCTGAAAGTGCCTCATTATGTGCCCCATGGCTGTTGTAGCCAGGCCAAGTGCTTTGCCCTATTTCCATACAGGGAATAGTTCCTGAACATACATTTTGTTCGATTTGTTTGAGTCAATCTTCTTGATTTAAAGCATGAGTTACTCTTGTCCTTAAGTCTTGAATATATGTATGTATGTGCATATATATATATGTAATATATAATATATGTATATATATGCATATGCATTTGTGCATGTATATGATTTTCCAAGTTCTGGTACTGGAGAGATGGCTCAGCAGTTAAGGTGCTTACCTACAAAGTCTAACAACCTGAGTTTGATTCCCTAGTACCCACCTACAGCCATATGTACAAAGTGGCACATGCATCTAGGGTTCATTTGCAGCAGCTGGAGGTCCTGGCACACTGAGTCTCTCTCTCTCTCTCTCTCTCTCTATCTATCTTTCTATCTTCCCCTCTGTCTCTCTCTACTTGCAAGTAAATTTAAAAATAAAAACAAAATAATAATCCTAGCTCAGCCAACTGTACCAGTTGGAATTCATGGCTGTTGTAGTCAGGTTCTTGTTGCTGGCAGAAATCACCTGACCAAAAGCAGTTTGTGGGGAAAAAAAAAAGTTTGTTTTGGCTTATAAGCTCAAGGGGAAGCTCCATGATGGCAGGGGAAAATGACTGCATGAGCAGAGGGTGGACATCACCTCCTTGCCAACATCGGGTAAACAAAAGCAAAAGGAGAGTGTGCCAAGCACTGGCAAGGGGACACTGACTATAATACCATACGCCCTCCCTCAATAATATACTGCCTTCAGGAGGCGTTAATTCCCAAATCTTCATCAGCTGGGAACCCAGCATTCAGAATACCTAAGTTTATGGGGGACACCTGAGTCAAACCACCACAATGGCTGAGTGCCCCAGTGTAATGGGTAGGACATTTATTTGCCTTTTGTGGGATGCACCTTCTTGTGTAAATATAATGCTAGTACTCTCATGCACGCAGCATGGATACTACTTCTCCTTTATTCAAGTTTCACTCTGTAATTTATGTTTATTTCTTTACCCAGTGTTATTTGGGAACTTCTTATTATATTATATTCACTTGTAATGTAAATAGGCATTCAAAAACTTGCAGAACCAGATGGTCCAAAATAATCTTCAACTTTTTCTTTTTTCTGTCTTCATAAACATATACAGAGCTGAGGAAGCTCACCAACCACCTTTGACATTTTCTTCTTGTTGCACCTGTCTTGATATTTTCATAATATCTAAACATACAATTTCTCTATGTACCCACCATAACTAGCTTAGAATCAGATGCCATTCATCATAGCAAAAGAAAAGAATGCTTCAAAGAAATATTTGGTGTGTGTGTAGGTGTGTCTAAGTTTGGTCATGCATATGACACGGCACACATATGGAGGACAGAAGACACAAAAAGTGTCAGTCCTCACTTTCCTCATTGTTAGAGGCAGGGTCTCTAGTTATTCAACACTACATTCTGGCCTGCTAGCTTCTGGGGGATTCTCTGATCTCCACGTCCCATCTTGCCATAGGTGTACTGGGGTTATACAGTCTCCCACGTTACTGTGTCCAGTTTTGTGTGGGTTTTGGGGATCTCTACTCAGGTCCTTATGCTTGTGTGGAAAGTGTTCTATCCACCGGGGCATCTCCCCAACCCTAGAAAGAATTAAAAAAAAAAAAAACTTTTAAATTCTATTAAGAAGATTAGAGAAGTTCACTGAGATATATAAATTGAAAAAATAAACATAGAACTGTATCTCTGGAGAGAAATGCTGAATATTTAAGTATGTAAAATTTTCCAAATGTAATTTTGAATTGCTATAATTCATACCAATTGCTTGAGGATAATTTTAATTGGTATAGACACTTAATGAGGTGATATGTCTCTGCATCCGTTTTTGAAAAAATGACTAGGAGCAAATACACCAATATCTCACAATGACACTTTTTAAAGATTTTCCAGTCTCAAGAGTCCCCAAGCCAATGTTTTCTTGTTACTAATTTTCTGAATACAAAAATAGTTTTTGGAAAACAATTGCTGTAGTAGTCTCTGTCGCTTTAAAGAGTTAAAATTCCTGCGGCAGGGGCATTCGATGATGATGACGGACAGACGTCACCATTGACATTATGCATGGAACTTGGACACCTGGCCTTTGGGAAGTATGAAAAATGACTTGCACACTATGAGTTCTGGACAATTCTCCTTTCAGATCAACATATGAAGGAATGCAAATCAGCACAGGACAAAGGAAGTCAGTAAGGGCAGAGAAGAGACATAAATCACAGGAAACTTCTCCAGGAGATAGACAGTGACATTAACAGGGAGGTGGAGGTCATGCTTTTTACCCCATCTAATTTGCATAACTTATTATCTCCTGCACAGCCCTTGCCAAATAGGAGCTAAGTAGCAGAAGAGACAGTAGGTCATGTTTGAGACCAGCGACAAGGTGAGGTGTGAGCAGTTGTGGTATGCAGGCAGGGCAGAGTGGAGAAAAGACAATGTATATCTAGCTTACCTGAAGGTCTTTCAACCAGGACAAGATGTTCAAGCAGAATTTCTGTAGACAGCCCCTGCAGCTGTTTAAACCTCATGCAGACAGCGCTTTCATTATTTGCAATCTCAAATGTCATTAGCAAATAAAAAGAGCTTATGTAAGTGACAAGAAATTCAGCATCAATTAAATGAAGGGAGAAAGATGGTCTGAGATGTTCGACTCAGAAAGCATAGCACTCATATCATATATATGTATACATATATATATGTATATATATATATATATATATATATATACATATATATATATATAAAATCAATTTTGCTTTCCATGCAAACTGCAGAAAAACAATTTCACTCCTAAGCCGAAGGGCTAACTGCTAGCTCCCCATGCAGGGGTGAGCTATCCCGGCAATGACGACACTTCTGAGACCTGCCGCTCCAAACAGAAACAGCACAGAACACCGTAGTCTGCGGCCCAGCTGGTCTGTGGTATTCCACGGAAGATTTTGCAGGCCATCTGAAAACCACCGTGTTCTCTGCTTTCCCTTTGCATCCACAGGAGGCCATTCCGTTTTCTGTAATGCAGGAGCAGGGCAGTCCAGGGTGGGAAGTCCTCACAGCTCTGCTCGGCTATCTCCCTGGGATTTGCAGCACTGTTTTAGATTTCGGCTTCCTGCCTCTCATTTCTGTTTTGGTTTCCTAAGGTTTTAGCCTAGCACCAAATGGCTTTTCAGAATAGAGCTCTGTTTAAGCACTTTCTTTTATTAAAATGTGGTGTATTTAGAAGGGCTGGATTCTATTACAGAAAACTATGTTGGCAAATTAATTACTAAGCATCATCTTGTCATGGCAAACTCATATGAACACACATACAAATGTAATAAATCGCTGGTGTGGCGTAAATGAGCTGTTATAAAATGTGTTTCTATAGTCATAGGAGTCGTAATTATTTTGTCAGCATGACCCTCTTAGGTTGACCCAATAGCACCACAACTGTCTGGACAGCCAAAAAAGAAAAACGAAAAAAAAAAAAAAAAAAGTGGACAATCATGGCAGTAAAACAGTTGTGTTGGTCTACACAAAACAAAAACCCAGAAGGTTGAATTCTTTCCCACACAGTCTCCTAGACCTGCCAGGCCTGTGTTGCCATGCAGACAAACTAGATGGCTAATCTCTGCATGAGAGCTGTCTGGGAGAACCATAGCAATTGCTTCTTCTTTTTCTTCAAAGTAACCTTTTCTTAATTTCTAATCACCTCTCAAATGAGGTCAAGAGTTATTCTACTTATTTTATAATACTTTATTTTTCATGATTTCCAGAGACTAGAGATAATTTCCCAAATTTAGTAAATTACACACTAACGATAATTACTTTTTAATATGTTTATAATAGCAACCAAAACTACACATCACTAAGTAACATGGGTTAGCTAAAGTCACTTAACAAAGTAAGACAATGCTAACTCTTACGCACATTTCTAGTTCTTCTGACTGCATTGGTGACTGTTTTAAGTTCTCAGATGAAGAGAGCAAGGCACAGTACATTTCTCAGGCCACATGGCTAGTGAGTGATGAGGCCAGAATTCAATGTCATGGAATATGTCCCCTGGGCCCTGCTTTTCACCACAGTGCTGAGCTGGACTGGGTCTCCACTCCTCCTTGATCCTACTGCCCCTCACAGGCTTCCGTAGCTCACCTGAGTTCCCACTTTCAAGCATCAAGTGTAGAAGTAGGGCTTGTTTTCGTCTTTCACTGCTGTAAATCCAGCCTGTGGACCCAGGCCAGAAAAATAGTAGGCATTTAATACATGTCAAATGAACCAATGATGCAAGTATTGTGTCTCATGTTCAAACTTTTTGGGGCTGTTCCTTACCACGAGTCTGAGTCTGGGCTTCAGCCCAGCAAAGAGAACGATGTGGGAAAAACAGAGGGAAAGCAAGACCTCAGAGGTAGGCCTGGGCTGCTTAGAGCTCGCTGGTGTAAGCCCTATTGATAACAAGGTGAGGAGAGAGGACAGAGGGCACCCCCGCAGTGACTGTGGTCCCTAGCGTGGTAGTAACCTTGGCACTATTGGCACTTGAGACTGAAGTTCTCATACCAGCAGGATGGGCCACAGAGTCATCTTCTCAGTGCCAGTCCCCAGCTGACGGATTAAATCCTAGCATTGTACAAATGGTGTCAAGTGCATGGTTTTGACATGGTAGCCACTTAAGATTCCTTGAGTAGTAAAAGTCCCTTTTTTAAGCTTTTTATTTTTATTTACTTATTTATTTGACAGAGAAAGAGGGAGACAGAGAAAGAGAGAGAATGGGCATGCCAGGGCCCCCGGCCACTGCAAACGAACTCCAGATGCATACATCTGGCTAATGTGGGTCCTGGGGAATCTAACCTGGGTCCTTTGGCTTTGCAGGCAAATGCCTCAACAGCTAAGCCATCCCTCCAGCCTTTTTTTTTTTTTTTTTTTTTTTTTTTTTGAGGTAGGGTCTATAGCCCAGGCTGACGTGGAATTTACTCTGTAGTCTTAGGCTGGCCTCGCGCTCACAGCCATCCTCTGTCCTCAGCAACCCCACTACAAGTGCCGGAATTAAAAACATGTTGTAGTTTTATTTCATATTTTTACTTATTTGTTTTTCATGTATGTGTGTGCATTTTCTCGTATGTGAGTGTATGCGCCTGCTTGGTTGCACATGCGTGCACATGTACATGTTGTGGAGGCCAGAGGATGACCACGGCAGTCATTCTGTAGAAACTGTGTCCACTTTTGTTGCCACAGGAACTCGTCCTGCATCCCACCAAGAAAGCTAGACTGACTGGCTAGGAAGCCTTGGGTTTCTATCTGCCTCTGTCTTCACATTGCTGAAATAAGTATGTGCTGCCAGGCTTAGTGTTTTTAATATGGGCTCTGGGGATAAAATGCAAGGCCTCATGCTTGTGAGGCAAACACTTTACCATTCAAGCTATCACCTTTGCTATACTTATTTATATTTTATGGACATGGAGATTTAACTGATGGACATTAGTGTAGGAAGATGGAACTGGTGGAGAAAAGTTAAGCATAGACTCCAGTCTCTAGTAGAACGGGCTGTTTGTAACCACATGTCATATCTCTTTTAAGAATTCCCAAATAACTTTGGAGGAAGAAAGAAGCTAGAAGGGCTGTTAGAAAAGTCCATCCACATTTGGTGTGACATGAAGATACCCAGATTAAACTTGATCATGTTCACAGACCCACAAGGCAATCTTCCAATTCGTGAGGTTTGTGTAGGAAGTATGCGGGAGGGAGTAACGCTAAGAAAAAATGGTCCTCACATGAAGCCCCAAGAGCCTTGAGTTTCAGAAACATGTGCTTGCGTGACATGCCTATGTGTGCTGTGTTGGAAACATGTCGGTAGAGGAAAGGATACCCAGATCACATGAGAACTGGGCACCCAAATAACTTGCCGGCAATAAATGAGGATTTCATGGAAATAACTTTTATTCTTGGATAGACATCTTTGCATTTCCCCTAATTAATTTGGGAGGGAAGAAGCCATAGGAAATGAAATAGAAGTTATGGGCTCTAGGTTGGGGAGTGAATTCTAGAACTTCCCAGGATTGCGTTTTCCTTAGGGGTCTACCTTGGGGTTTTTTAAAAACCAAATGTCCCTTCTTGGGTGACAAAGACCACTTGGACCCTGTTTCCCTTGGCAAACGTTTCCTCAGATTTGAGCCCAGTCAGGAGTCAAAGCTTCATTTAGCTGGTAACTGTGTTTCTAGAAAGCAGTAATGCTTGTAAGCACAAAAGGGTAGAGTAGGGTAGATTAAGGAAACAGGATTTCAAAAGTATTATGCTTCAAATAGCAAAATAATTATTCTTGATGTTATTGTAACCCTTAGGTTACAGGGGACGTCCCTCCAACTTCTTTGATTTAACTCTATATAAGATGACTTTCTGGAGTTGACTTCTGTCTGCCTGGCTGGGTGAGCTCCTGCAAGAACTCTCCTGAATTAGTGGTACAGATCTTTCCTCTCTATTGCTGCTGCCTCAGGCACTGTTATTCTCTGAGTTTCATTGCTGGCATCCTAGGGGCTGCCTACAAAACTCCTCTTATTCTCTCTTCACCAGTTCTGACCTGGTTGGTCCATAAAGATCTAAGGAAGTGACTAAGGAGGCAGCCTTGACCAGAGGTACTAGAGGACAAGAGAAAGGGGGCTGTCATGAGCCCCTCCCTACTTGCTATCAATGATCTCAGGCTTAATATCTTCATTAGCTTTCTTAGTCTTATCTCACCAACTTAATTCTTTTGCTAATATTGCAAGACAGGAGATCCATGCTGATCCTAGTATCTGACCTTGACTTTTGTGATGATATTCCTGGATCATCTACATCTGAGACAATATTTTATTTTCATCAAATGAGATATACCTTACGCTTTTCTCTAGCATCCTGATTTCCTACCTAAAGTTGTCTCTGCATAAGAAAATCTGTTTCAGTCCTTTTACTTTGGCAAGCATGAACTTAATAAAATCACATTTGAAAATAGCATAATCTGCTATTGTGCTAGGTTGGAAGGAAAAGAGATGCTGGGATATTGTGTCTTGCCTTTCATTAATAAAAGAGGCAAAAAGAGACCAGCTGGAACAGAGGGTGAGGCAAGGAAAAAGATAGAGAACATTCTTGGACTTTCTCAATAAAATGAAGAGTATCTGGGTTGAGCTTGCACTGAAAAGTATTCCTAGGGAGACTTTGGAGGTCCTCAGCCCCCAGCCCCTTACCTTCTCTTCAGTGTCTTCTCTATCTTCCTCTTCTCTCTGTCTTCTTTCAGTTGGGAGTTGCTACTACCATTGGTTTGTGTCTTGGGGTTTATACCACCTCTGACATAATAAATAGGGCTTAGGAAGTTATTGGAGGTAAGGACATTCTACTTCCTTAGAAACATTCTAGAAACCCAGAGCAAAAACTTCCCCAACACTGTGATATTATAGTGATTAATTCAATTTGTGTTCTGTTTACTGTGTAAGGGAAGATTTAGAATGCACACTTTCCTGGGCTTTTCTGAGAAGCTAATTATGCAATGGGAGAGCTCTTCTTAGATCCAAATATCTGGCTTTCCCAAAAGGAATTGTTTCTAAATCAAGTCCTACCTACCACAGGGAAAACAAACTTTTAAAATTATTATTTTATTTTATAAACAAGTTTTCATGTTCATACCTGTTTTTGTATCCACTGATTTATATTCTTTTCTTCAAAGTATTCACCTTTTAATTTTCAAGACTCACATTCCTCTAAAAATAGCTCTATCCTAGTTAAAATCCTTGCTGGAAAGCCAGTTATTTAGAACAGCAAGATATCAAACTATTTCATAGTTTTTTGTTGTTGCTGTGGTTTTTCTTCAGCAACTTGAAGATGACAAAAAAAATTGCCTTTATACTAGTGAACTGATGGTAAAGGTGTACATGAGCAAGCAATTAAAATTAAATATTATTTGAAATATACCAACAACATGGAACATGAATGTGTACAGATCTCTTGAAGCTTTTTTTTTTTTTTTTTTTTTTTGAGGTAGGGTTTCACTCTAGCTCAGGCTGACCTGGAATGCACTGTGTAATCTCAGGGTGGCCTCCAACTCACGGTGGTCCTCCTACCTCTGCCTCTGAGTGCTGGGATTAAGGGCGTGCACCACCACACCCAGCTTGAAGAATTTTTTATTATGTAAAATATATTTTTAAAAAATTTTAAATAAATAATAATAATAATATTAATTAATAATAAATAAATATTTAAAAAATAAATTTTTTATTATGTAAAATACTGTACAGCAGAGAAGAATGTATCCCCCATTATGATAAGTCACCATTTGAGATTTGCATTCAAAATTCTTTTCCCTAATTCACTCTGTAGTCATTCAGTCTGCAAGCTGAACCACAATTGTACTACATTATTATGGTGAACAGGTTGTAAACTTAGTTCAAAGTGCAGTTCATGATTCAACAAAGTCAACATGTCGCAGAAGCTGGTTACAATTTCAGAATCTTCCAGCCCCAGATCTGTGGATTTAAATCTGCATTTTAACAAGGTTTCCAGTTTAATTTTTTTTTTTTATATGGAAGTCTTCCTGTTGGTACACAGCACTTTTATCCCAGGACACAATATATGATTGAACATTTTGTGAATCCTGGTTGATTTTTCTTAGAGTTCTAGTCTTTTGTTCCTTCTGTCCAATTTCAACCTGAGAAGGAGGTCTCTTGGTTTCAGTCTTTCAACCAAATCCAGATGGTAGGTATGTACTATGTATGTCTGGCCCATGAATAACAATTGTTTGCATGGCCTCTCTGGTTTCATGGTCTTCCTGGTGCCTTATCCTTTGCTTTCTAAACTGACAATAGGATTTTTTGAAAATTGACATTTTTGAAAGACTGTGTAAGCTGACCTCAGTTATGGATTGGTAGATAGCTTAATATTTGATTCATTCCCCAAACACTCATCCCTGGTTCTTCTATGCTCCCATGCCATATTGCTTATTCCTCTATTAGTAGTGCTCATTTCATATTGTATTTTATTATATTTGCTTGTACACCTGCCTCTCCAACTGGATTATAGGCTCCTTGGAGGCAAAAACAATCCACATTCGAATTTTTTTTGTGTTGTCACATCAACAAGATGTTACATATACCACACATTTAATAGATTTACATTTTATAAATTTGTTCCATACAAATCTGCAGATTGACGATCTTTTTTCTTTTTAAAATTAGATTTGTTGTCATGGAGACATTGATACTTATAATGTGTAGATTAGAAATAGGAATTGAACAATGAGTCTTGGTTATTGACTCATAGAATTCCAAAGTTATATTTCCACAGCTGCAGTTATAGCAGATGGACTATAACACTCTAAAATTTGATCTAGTAGCATTCATTAAAATGTGTGAATAAACCAGATGGTATAGAGTGTGCTGGAGAAAGTGAACTTAGATGTGTGCAGAGCAATAATTTTTTTCAAATGTTATGACCTTTCAAAGACTGTCTTCCATGTCTCACTTCACTATTTTATATCATACATAAATGATGACAAGGCAGAGGTGCATTCTGAGCTTCAATCCTGGCTCTATCAGTATCCCCCAAACTGGTCTATATCTCAATTATTTTCTTTAACACTCTTTAAAGAATAATCATTAATTGAGACATAGAACATTCCTTGATACATTGGTGAAACATTCAGGTTTTATATTATTATCTTTCAACAAAAAATGTATAGCTTGAGGCCAACCTGGGAGGCATAGTGAGTCACTCTCTTTTTCTCTTTCTCTTTCTGTGATAGTTTGAATTTATGTCCCCCAATAGGCTCAAATGTTTTATTAAAGATGTAACTTGAATTTCCAGCTTCTTGGCTGGAAGAACTGTCAATGTGGGCAGATCATGGGGTCCAACCCTAAGATGTTACTGGTGGTGGATCTGAATTCCAGCCTAAAGGCACACAGTGTGCTTGAGCTCCACTTATGGTTCTTGGGATCCTAGAGTGTGCTTCTTTGTGATGTTGCTGGTGGTTTTTCTCTCTGCATGGATTTGGAAAAGGGGCCAGTTTCTTTCACCATTATGGAACTTCCCCTGAATATAAGCCTCAATAAATCCCTTCCTCCCATAAACTGTCTAGTTTGGAAGTTCATCCCAGCAATGTGAATCTGATGACAGGACTTTTTTTTTTTTCTAAAAAAGGAAAAGAAAACAAAAAAAAAAAAAGAAAGAAAGAAAGAAAGAAAGAAAGAAAAAGCAAGGAAGGAAAGGAAAGAAGGGAAAGGATAAAAACAAGAAGATAGTGTTTCAGCTGAGGAGTGAAAACCCTGCATATTTTACATAGCCATCATGCTTTGGTTAAAATCTGAGGTGTATGCTGACATATATAATCCCCATTAATGAGCTCACTGACTGATATCTCTCATAGATCTGAAGTCTATCCACGTGGCTATGAATTCTGGCATGTTTTACTTTTGGTTGCTATTCATGTCTTCCTGTTGGCTCAGGGAGTTGGTGGACTTTAAGGTGAGTCCTCACTTCCCAGAATCTGCATCTTGTGCAATCCCCTTTCTGAGTGAGTGCATGACTGTGTGTGTGTCCATCTCATAACTTGCTTCTAACCAAAGGAATACGGCATTGATGATTACTGGATATTGTAGCTGTGGTGACTACATTGTGCCACATGATGCTGCACAGCTTTTTTTCAAAGATATGTTCTGTCTGGCTTGATGAACTAAGCAACTATGCTAAGGATCCTACATGCACAGAACTTGCATCTCCAACTTCCAGGACCTGAAGATGACCTCCATACAATAGTCAGCAAAATACCATATATCACAATGAAATAAATTCTGTCCACATCTGGAATGACCTTGAAACTTATTCTTCCCTGGTCAGTCCACCAGATGAAGTGCAGCCCATGGATGAGAACATGGATGTGTCGAAGACCAATTGAATTGATGCCCAATTTAATCCATATGTGACATAATAAATGTGTGTGCCTTTAAGTCTTGAAGTATATAATTATTTGTTATACAGCCATAGAAAATTGTTAGAGCACAGTAACCAATATTTAGGTAGGGCTCACCTATGGTAATGGGTCCAACATGGTTGAATGGGAAGTTTCAACTTTTTTTGTGGTTGTCAGGGTCGTGGTATTTGGAAGCTTTTACAGTGGTCTTCTATGAAGTGTTCAAACTATTTATAAGTTCAATTCATATTCTGTCCTACAATAATTAACAGTTTGGGAAAGTGCTAAAACTAAAATTAGGTTTTTTTAAATTTAGTTTTGAAATATCTATATATCTATATCTATATCTATCTATCTATCTATCTATCTATCTATCTATCTATCTATATATTTGATATGGGCATATTTAACATGTAAACAATACATGGTGGTACCATCCTTTCCCTCCTCCCTGCTCCTTTTCTGAAGAGGCTTTCCTCATTGGGGAGGCAGGTCGACCCCATGGAGACTGTGGGTCATGCATTGCTGGGGCAGTAGTCAGTTATGGGAGAGATGCAATGTCTCTGTTCAAAATGTCCCAATTTGTAGCTCTAACGATCTTTCCACCTCCTCTTCTGCAAAAGTCCCTGAGCCATGTTGGGTGCACTGTAAGTCTACTTCAGTGGTAGGTACATAGGAACCTCTGGATCTCTGGTTTGGTGGTGCTGAGTGTTCTCAGTGTCTATCTCCTTCACCAGAGTCCTTTTTGTAGAAAAAAAAAAAATCAGACATGTCTTTTGAAAATAGTTCCTTTGAGTCTGTAGTTTTTTTAAATCACTCCTTTAATTGTGTCTATTTTTTTTATGAAATGAAGCAAGGTCTGTAACTTTATTTTCTTGTAATATCTCTCAACTACCCCTTTCTCAGGCTTTATCTTATGTCCACAATTCTGTAGCTTGGGTCCCAGTTACTCTCCACCTTTTCCTGATTTTTTAAAAAATATTTTATTTTTATTTATTTATTTCAGAGAGGGAAAGAGAGAGAGAGAGGGAATGGTCATACCAGGGCTTCCAGCCACTGCAATGAACTCCAGATGCATGCACCACCTTGTGCATCTTGCTTATGTGGGTACTGGGGAATCTAACCAAGGTCCTTTGGCTTTGCAGGCAAGCATCTTAACCGCTAAGCCATCTCTCCAGACCCCTTTTCCTGTTTTTTTTTTTTTTTTTCATTTTTATTTTTTATTTTATTTTTTTTTACAGTCAGTTTGGTACCATTATTAGGCTCATCCATGACCTACCCCTTCCCCTTGGCCCCTCCTTGTTGAGGTATACGGGTCATGCACTGTGGAGTTAGCCCACAGTTAATTGTGTCTTTTGTAGACATTTTTGTATAACAGAATCTTAAATTTAGGTTAGAAGTGGTTTATTTTCCAGGGTCATGGTTGAGTTGAGAAAAGTCTCTCAGTAGTAGAAGAACCTGGCTTTGAAAACTGGGAAAAGAATGACAATGTGTTGCTCTCCTTACTTGTTCATGGTGGTTACTTTCACAAACCCACATCATATTTTATATACATGAAAGAACACAAGGTATTGCTAACACTGACAGTTGAAATTCAGCATGACACTAAATCCCAAATGGCAAATATTCAAGTGACAGCTCATGTTATGCCCTCTCAAGGGTTTTTCCTGGAATCGGATCATATGAAGTAAAACCACGAATAGTTTAATTTTATTAATCATTTTAAATTTCAAAGTAGGTATACAGAGGAATTAAGATATTCACTAGAGATTTTTTCCTACAATTATAAAGAAATAGTACCATTAGAACATTGCAATTGTTTTAGAGTTGGACTTTAAGGGTTTTGTTGTTTATTTGTATTGAACTAAAGAAGATTTATGTTCAACATGCATTTCCTCTCATACCTTATTTTTAAATAAGCTGTTCCATATTTGGTTATAACTGTCCATCCCAGAATTATGTACCCAATTTCCATCTTTCTCACATATTTACTTGATGCTACTCAATGTTCCCAGTGATAATTTGGACCTCTGTTTATCCTGCTGCAAATGCCTCCTCCCTCAATCTCCTGTTTATTATAACTTCTTGCTTATCCTCTAAGGCCCATTTCAATGACTACTTCAGACTAACATATATACTCACACAGAGAACTTAACCTGACATCTATCGTAGCTCAAAGTACTTTTCATGGTGGTTGTTGACCTGCCAATCTTTTCTTCTAGAGAAGAAGGTCCTGAAAAGAGGGAATACCTTTTCCTTTGCCTTTTTTTGCCTCTCTTGCATCTAGTATGGTATGTGACTGATAATAGCTGCTCAAGAATGCTTGTTAGAATGCTTCACAGACGACAGGGTAGAGTTGTCTCTAGCAGTCTGTACCTACTGCTAGGGAAACATCTGTTTATGTCATTGGCTCAGGAAGCCTGCATGGATGCCAATCACAGCAGAAACAAAATATTTTCCAGCCAATCCTGCTTTTATATAATTGAAGAGTGGAGGGTAGTATTTATTTCTCTCTCTTTCTTCCAGTTGTTCAGCAGATGCTAGTCAGGTTGCATATGGATGCCAAATTACATGCAAGGCATACCAGTTATTTAATGTTAGATAATCTTAAAAGGCAAAAGAAGAAATTGTAAAATGATGACCTTTCTCTAGGGATTGTTATGTTACTTGGTGACATCTTGCTATGTAATAAAAATCAATCAGTAATTTTTGTCTTAGGAAAAAGTAAGTAGGGGAGAAGATTCCATCTTGATGACTCCTTTCATTGCTAATAAATGTTCTTCTATGCACAACTTTAACTATATGCTTTCTTATGACTTTGTGACAGCATGACCCTGGCTATCTCATAGTATAATGTTTGTTTCATATAGATAAAATCTCACTCAAAAGGTATTTGTGAGTGAACATATTCATATGTTTATTGATACATACATTTATTGACTCAGTAGGTGTTCATTGAGCCAAGAATGTGACAAATAAATGGGGTAATAAACTTAGAGGAGCTTTTCATACTCTGTCTCTTTTGTAAATGTGTGTGTCAGAATAACTTTTAACTCACTGTCCTTTCAAGGTTTCTTGTGCTGTTGGAGGTTAGTTAACAAATAGGTTGATAAACAGCTTGCATATTCAGCCATGTACTGTTAATTGACTTTCATGCTCTGTAATGAGGGTTTATCAGTCAGGGACAGTGGATTCACTCTACACAATCATTGGCTATGTGTTGAATTTCATATCTTGTCTCTGTCTGGTCTTAGGAAAGATTCATGTATTTAGCATATGGCTACTACTCTCAGATCTAATCACTGAGCAAAGGAGGAGATCAGTCATGAAACTAGTACAAAACTATCTAAGAAGTGAGTTGGAGGTAGAAAGTAGAGAAATGGTCTGATTGGATCTCTCCTAATACTGAACACTGTTAATCTAACCCAAATTCATTGTGAACTATTTATTTTCATATTACTTATCCATTCATTCTCCTGTTCATTCATTACATAAACACATATGGGTCATAAAAAGAAACGTCAATACTGGGAATATAATAAGGAATAAAGATATATGTTGCTCTTAATAGTAGACAAAAGTTTGTGTCAATAAATGCGACGTCACAATTGTATTAAGAGAGAAAACAAAAGGTCAATGACAATGACATATTTTTCACTGATCCTCATTGTCTTGTGTTCTGCTTGGCAGCTACATTTACTAGAGCAGGCTGTAGCTGTATCACTAAGATATTCCATTTTTCTCTGCGCCACACCTACCCAAACATATTATTTGGATGTGTGTTTATTGACCGGGATATAAATTAATAACTCTTTAGTCTTTAGTGGATCATGAGAACATAAACATTCAATTCTAATCAAAGCTATTTATATTTGGCTGGTGTTGAGAATTTGATAGAACTTTATCATCCCTGCGCTCCTTACCTATTTTGATGCCGCAGAACTATGCAGTACTGGCAGTATGCTGGGGGAAGAGTATAGGGTTTACAATTTGAAGTAGATATTAGTTAACTCCAGAACCTTGAATCATCATAAATACCCTGTCACCCACCATTACAGGTCATTTGAGACGATATAACACAAACATAGATAAATAATAATTTCTTTAAGTACTAACTTTGATTCTCTGAACTTGCACTGGTAAATGGGGAAGAGAGAGATGAACAAGGAGATTTTGAAATAACTGAGTCATAAGAAAAGAAAGTGCGCTGATCTTTGTCCTTTTCACTGTTATCACTTGCTTGCCAAATCAGTCAACATTTTTTTCTCATGGAAAGTGTCATATCCTTGTCTCCCTCTTCACATTTTTCAAACCTCAGATGTAACTGCTTTCTATTTTGCAAGATGATTTATTGTAACACCATTTCATTTTGATGCCTCTAAATAACACTGTTGAATTGAGCATTTTAGTATTTTTAACTTTAGTCATTTTATATTTACTTCTCGCTTTGAAAAAATATAAATTAAAAAAAAATCCTTTCCTCTCTTCTCCCACTATGTGTGCAATTCTCTATCCATTGCCTCTTTAGTGGAGTTGGACCTTCCTTTTTTGTTTCTTTTTCTTATTTCGAACAAAGAACAGACATTTATTTAAGGGATGGTTCTGGAGGTTGGGAAGTCTAAGAGCATGGTGCCAGCGACTGTGGAGGGCCTTTTTTCTGTATGAGTTGTGCTTTTCTTAGACCAATATGCAGACTTTACATATTTATGACTTAGTCAAATTGGAGTAGAGCTTCATGGTAAATTATTCTGACTGTAAAACTTTTCTTATAGTTAAAGTCATCAAGCTTTTACATATGTTAATGTCCTATGTATGGGTAAGGAAATTTAATCTCCATACCTTTTCTGATCATCTAACTCTTGTCCAGAATTCAGACATATTCCTGAAAATGTTTGTCCCAAAGCTTTCTGACCTATTAAGAAGGTACTTCTTTTTTTTTTTTTTTTGGAGGTAGTATCTACTCACTCTAGCCCAGGCTGACCTGGAATTCACTAAGTAGTCCTAGGCTGGCCTCAAACTCATGGCAATCCTCCTACCTCTGCCTCCCTAGTGCTGGGACTAAAGGCGTGTGCCACCATGCCTGGCTAAGAAGGTATTCTTTATTCAGGCTCATAGCTATCATCTCAAGATATCTTTTGTTATATAAGGAAATTAAAAATATCTTTCTTAGGCTAGATATTTTCTCTTCTATCTCATGGTGGTCTAACACTATATATAAGAAGCTTCACAACCCAAAAATTGTTTATTTGTGATACAAAGTTCACTGTAGGTCTGGATGTCTCCAGGTCACTATCAAGGCAATGTTCCTAGACCAGTACTGTCAGTGACTTTCATAGTGATATCACCACAGTGACATTAAGGAGGGCAAAGACAATGGTGTGTCAGCTTTCATCTGCTGCATTCTGGAAGCAGCTAAACCAAATCATTGGCCAAACCAAATCACACGATCATGCCTATCTACTAGCACATGGACAAATGTGTTCTTAGAAAGACCCATAACCATGGCTCACACCACGTGGCTTTTGCTGGTTCTGGGGGTCTCCAGCATCTCAATGAAAGATACTGCTGGAGGCCACTGGGTAGGTACTCATACACGTGCCCCTGTAAGAGCAGGAGAACTGGCTCTTGTGAGGGAAACCTTCACCAACATCAGACAGATACTAAAAGGGCAGCTGTTTGTAACTTCTCCCCATGGATACGTATTCTGTATTAAACTTCTATCTCATCCCCTGACTTGATCCCCTCCACTATTATTTTCTGGATAATACATCTTAATAATAACACAACAGTTGCCTCAGAGTCTACCTTCTGGCTAACCATGGACTACACTTTGCCTTCTACTTTGTTGGTTTTCTATCTTGTATTATAGGTAGGGTCCTTCCTAAGACAGGGTGTTGGGCAGGGGTAGATAAATACTGTTTTTATGACATTGATGTTTGAAAGTGTTATTATTTTTCTCTAATCAGTTAACACGAATTTGTCTTTCAAGGGAATTCTAGTTTGGAGACATTTTGTGTTTTGACACCTGGAGACATTAGGATTGCTCCATCACTTTCTACCTTCCAGCTTCAGAGAGATATGAAAGTTATTTCGGAGTTTTGTTGGTAAGTTCATTATGGATCACCAAAATATAGAGTCATGCATTTCAGGTACCCTTTCCCACTGGCATCTTAGGATCTGGTTTCTTGGGTTTGTGTTAATTTACCTTTGGCCTGTTGGCTTCCCAGCTTCCAGTGTCACCATGAACTCTTATGCTTTAGAACTTTTAATGTTTTGAGTTGGACACCCCCTGTGTTAGATGTTTAAGAGCATCTTGGCCTCTATCCACCAGCATGTTAGTTGTACTCCCAAGAAGTTAAGACAAACAAAACAGTCTTTGGATGTCAGCAAGTATCTCCTAAAGAGTAAAGTTGTCCCTCATCGAAACCTCCCATGGTATGGTATAATGTAAGGATAAGAAAAAGGTATTTCCTGTAAAGGGTCAAATGGTAAATATTTTCAGATTCATAGTTGATATAAGCTCTGCTGTGGCTATTCAAGTCTGCTATGGAATCGTATAAATAAATGGACATAACTATGTTCTAATAAAACTTTACTTACAAAAACAGGCAAAAGCCAAGTTTTGGTCCATGAGTTGTAATTTGCTAACCCCTGATATACAGTGATAGTCATCTTTTAATATTTTTGTTCACTCAATGCCCTCAATTTTTTTTAGTAAATATTTAGGAAATAAACAAATCAGTATGTTTTATTGTGTTTGGTAAAATAACACTATCTCCTATTTATATTGGTACTTGTTTTATAAATAAAATAGTTTGAAAATCCATTTTTTCAAAAAAATCTTTTCTTTCACCACTAATAGAATCATTTTGCCTCACAATTTATAGATGCAATGATTTCACAGATACTTTTTAAGAAGCATTTTGTGCTTTTCTATGAATTTCAAAAGGGTTGAAATGAAGCATTTTTCTATTCTACGTGTGCTATTAGAGGCACAAAACATAATGATATCATTTTATAGTTTTAGAATATATTCTCTTTCACTATATTAAAACAAAATCATATGTGATTATTGTTACTACATAAATTACAATAACTGACCTTTCTCACTGGGTCTAATGTTCTACTGCAAGTAATTGTGGCACTCTGTTCTTCAGTAGAATGAGTTCTAAGATTCTAATTCCTTAGAATAATTGAGATTTTTTTTGAAGAAGATTTAACATTTTGCTTACTAGAGGTAAACTGATCAAGTAAGAAAAGAACCTGCCTGTAATCTGAGCACCAAGGAGGCCTAGGTAGAAGGATTGCTATGAGTTTGAGACCAGCCTGGGGCTATAAAGTGAGTTCCAGGTCAGTGTAGGCTAGAGTGAGACCCTACATCAAAAAAAAAAAAAAAAAAGAAAAGAAAAGAAAAGAAAAACAACAAAAAACTAAAATAAGGTACTTGAACTGTGGCAAGGGTTTTGGAATTGCAGACCATTACTGCATATTAATTTTTGTATATTAATTTATGTCCAATAAAAGTGTGTCATGTGAAGAAGAGCATACTGTGAAGTTTTGGATGAAGTGAGTGGATTTACCTGAAACAAATATGGAGGATGGTTTCAAGGGGTAGCATACCAACTCCTTAGGAATATTAAGGAAACTGGGCTTTTTTAGGGAAAGATGGGGGATAATATCGGGTGGTCCAATTAACTATAACATCTATAAATTCTCCAAAGTTGCAAGAAGTTTTCATCTTTTGTACTCTACAGATTACTTTCTTGAGACCTGAAGAAGAAGCAAAGAGTAAGAAACACCGGGTAAGATAAAGAGATCAGAAACCAAACACAGCCAAAAGCTGCCCACTGCTTGAGGATGATGGAGGTCCAGGTTAGTGGAGATAAACCCCACAGCTGGTCAGAGCACCAGCCATCTGATTGTGTGCCTTAGTCTCCTTTAGGGCCATTTATAGGAGAACAAATTTAATTGTCAAAGTCATGGAAGCTTGAGAGAAAAGGGTTGTTGTATATCCATTGAGATAATGGCTTAGGTCTAGAGGCATCTGTTTCAACTAATCACAGATCAGCTTTTTCCCATGTGTTGTATTGTTCCCCTCATGACCCATGGGCATCATTCCCAAGAGCACATCCCAGTAAACATCCTTCATGCAATCTCGACATTTCATCACATTTTCCTATTGAACTTGATCTATGGGAGTTGGTAATGAAAGTTGTCTGGAAGACTCAAAAAAGGGGATGTTCACTTGGTCACTCGGTAGAAGCAATTGTTTTTGCAAGCTTTGGGGGAAAATCATAACTGGAGAGATTGATCTGGGTCACCAAAGCACTAGAGGACAGTAAAAGTTTAAAATGATTAATCACTAAGGGTTACTTGGTAGAATTTTGATTAGATTAAACCCATGCGATTGTGGCAAATGAATATTTTGATAGGAAATGACTGATAATTTGGATGTACCTAGACTCTTCAGGGCTAAGACAGCCTGTTTCCCCACAATGCATTTTTGAGTCATAAATAAACACACCCTCACTTGGGATTGTAGTAAACATCCCATTAAACCTTGGACCTTGGCTTCCAACCAATCACTTAGAGACCAAGTGTCAAAGGACCAGCAGACAAGGAACAGAGTCACTATGCTGGCAGGGATAATTGACCTTGTTCACTTAGGAAAGGAAAACTACTACTATACAACGAAGGAGAGGAAGAATTTGCTTGGCTCCGGATGACTCACTAAGGTGAGTCTTGGCACACCCTTGTGCATGTTGATGGTGTGTGTTTCAAAGCCCTGGTATGAGCAGAGTATGTTCAGTAGCTTGAGGTTGAGACTTGTGGTTACCCCAAGCACAAATGATGAACCTAGAATGGGTGGTAAAGGAGGGAGAAGAATGGCCATGGTGCTAGAGGCTGTACATTGTTCAATTAACTTTCCTTTTGTAAATTTGTCCAGGAAAAGGGGACATTCAAAATCTAGGACTAGTCATTTCCAGATGGGATGAGCTCACCGTGAGATAAGTGAAGTGCCAAAGCGTAGAAGATAGAAAACGCCCTACCACACCATGCACATTGCGTTCGATAACCAAGTACTCCATTCTCCTATTGGGAGGAATGGATGGTTCCCAGGTGAGCCCCTCTTCAGGAAACATCTTCCATGAGGAGAATTGCTCTTCCCAAGCTTCTACTAGGAACCTATATTTATTGGCCAGCTGATGTGAGGACAAAGAATCCTGGAACTTTCCTAGAGTGCAATAATTCCAAAACATTGTTCCTGCTCCTGGCAGGCTCATAATAGAATTGGCTGAAGTCTCTCCTTCATCTGGATCACGGGTTTACATTTCTTGTTGCCTGGTCCTGCTTCCCTCAGTGTGACGCCTGAGCATGTTTCTCAAGAAACCTACTGTATGCAAATCTTGGAGTCTGTTTCCTACGGAACCCAGGCTGTGATAGCTAGTAAAAGGAACTTGTACATGCATTTGGAAGACGCCTTTGGCGGCGTACACATAATAGTTACCTCTACTCTAAGTGGGTGCAAGTGACTAATGCTATCCAGTTCTGAGTGAAGAAAAAACTGAAATGAATGTAGTTCTAAATAAATTTAAGATTATATGTTATCCTCAAGAAAATCCCTTTATTTTATCATAAATAAAGAAGTTAAATTTTAAGAGTTCTCAATCTAAAAAAAAATACAAACTGGCTTTTTTAGGGTAGTGGATTGGAAGAACGCAAAAATGAGCTTCCATGGGTTACCCACATGTCCTACTTTGGCTGTTTGAGCAGTTAAATGAACTCAGGAGTGAGCTACATAGAAGAGAGCTCTGGGGGTGAGGTGTGGGTGGGGGTCTCTGATGGTGAATTGAGTTGTTGCAGAGTTTGAACAAGATCCGCCCATCTATGCCAAAACACCCAAATTTCCATGTGTTCAAAGAAACCTTTGCCAGCATCTGATTCATAGTACTGCACCTAGTATCAGATGCTGGGTGCTCTTCTACCCACACACGGCAAGTGGGAGAACACACATCTAATTCTGACCAGATCTGTTATCTTCTGGGACTCAGAAACTGGGTTATGTATAATGAGGAAATGGGACCAGCAGGAAGACAGATCACTATCTGTGAAGATATGGAAATGAACAATTGTGCCACAGGTGACATCCCAAGTGATACTGTTTCACATCCAGCTCAGTTTCCCTGCTCAATGCTCAAGCTCCCATCATTTTCATGCGATTCCAGTTGGCTTCCAACAAACAATTATTACTGTTTTTATCTAAAATGACTAGAAATAGTTTTCATTGCATATGATCAATGATACCGATCTATCTAGTTATTTAATAGGCTGACACTCCTTGAAAGGGTGAGTTACCATGGCAAGGACCTGCGACTTTGCTCGTGACCTTATCCTTGTCCCCACCTAGTACCAGAGTACAGAAGTATATGAGAGGAAACCAAACCAAACACCAAAAAACAGTACTTAGCTATCAGATTAATGTTTTAACGCAGATGAGAGAGGAACATACATTACAGAAGATGATCATAAACTATGCTTACATATGTAAAGTTCTGGATTTCAGATTTTAACAACTAGACACCAAATTTGTTTGTCATATGTTGAATCTGAGGTTCAGAAGAACCCAGGGATACAGACTAATTCCAAAGTACTAAGGAGGCACGTAAGTAGCTCAGAACAGGGTCCCAGTGCTACGGAGCCTTGGGCATTTTTAGGAATTTGAATGTGTCCCTGATGACAGCTTGTTTACTTACCAATTGTCTCTTTCTCATAAAAAGTGTAAAATGTGCAAAAATGCTTTGGGTTTCTGCTTTTGTATTGTTTGCAAGCTGGCTGGATGGTAATTTACTATATTTTATTTTGTGTTTGGAAATGGTTCAGTTTCTTTCAAATGTTTTCTACATTTTCCTTCTCCTGTTATCAAAGGCAGAAATAACACATGTTCTCAGGCCTGCGTTTTTGTCACATCTGAGACCACAGGAAGGGTCTTTCCTAACGAAGTAGGCAGGCATGGGGCGTGGGTGGCATGTTCCAGAGCATCCGTCACAAATGTACGTGGAAGAGCAGCTCTGCCCACAGCTGGGAACACAGCTCTTCCCTGATCCGCGTCACCGTCTTTCATCAACGGAGGCAAACACGACATAGCCTCCATCATACAGATTGCATAGGGCTGGGCTATTTTTAAATTCAGTGATAACATTTGGCTTGAGGAACCTCAATTACACTATCAAAGTACTTTCTTCCTCCTTCTTTGGTTTTGATACTTAGCATCAGTCCTAAGAAAGCTGGGGATAAAAATAGTAAACTTAATGCAGTTGGTTTCTGCTGAGTTTCCTTCATATCATCCTTAGTGGTATCATATGGAGAGTTTTTGTCTTTATTGATATCAGGAACAACAATGAACTTATAGGGTCTCTACAAAGAGTTTTTTTTTTTTAATTTGACAGTAGAGAGATGGAGAGATGGTTTAACAGTTAAGGTGCCTAAGGTGCCTGTGAAGCCTAAGGACCCCATGTTTGACTCCCCAGGTCCCAAGTAAGCCTGGTACAATGACGCAAGTGCGCACAGTAGCATATGTGTACAAGGGGGCACACGCATCTAGAGTTCAATTGCAGTGGTGGGAGGTCCTGGCTCGCTTTCTCTCTCTCTCTGACACACACACACACACACACTTTGTAGCACTAAAAAAGGCCAGTCGGTTAGGCTTGTCTCAAAAAAAAAAAAAAAAAAAAAAAAGAAAGAAAGAAAGAAAGAAAGAAGAAGAAAGAAAAGTAAAGAAAGAAGAGAAAAAGAAAATTTGACAGTAATAGGGGTTTTGAAATATTCTTTCTGGTAGCTTGTATTGTGGGATGGTTGAGGTCTTTTATGTTTATCATAATTCAGTAATGATGTTGGGTGCTTTAATTAGTCTATGTCTTTGATACTTTTTCTATCTATAAGTAAAATATACATGTGCCTAGAGCTGGACTCACACTCCCAGAAAGCCTCCTTAGGAAACAGGAGTTCCACATGTGTAAAGAGTTCTGAAACTTTGTCTCTTTTGGCTTCAAAATGTAGACTGACTCTGCAGTAAAAATAGTTCTAGGGTTAGCGCTAAATAATTACAAGCAAAGAAACAGGAGACAGAAGGAAAAGGAGAAGAGAAGAAAAGGGAAGAGGAGAAGAGAATGAGAAAGAGGAGAGAGAGGAGACAAGGAGAGGGGAGGGCGAGAGAGAGGTTTTCCTTTTATTAATCATGAATTTTATTAGTTCTTCTCAGTAGAATGATCTGGAACACATAGTATCATATTTACACACAAAGTACTACTGATTCCAGTTTATAAGTACAGTACCAGTAGCCTTCTAGGGTGAGTCGGCTAAACTCCAGTGCTCAGAGTCCCAATGCAATTTCTCAACTTCCCTCTTTCCAGGTAACAGAAGATTTCTGAGGACTGCAAAACACCCAATACTCTGAAAAAAAAATTGGAACAAATATCCATTCTAATTAGGCAATAACATCATATGTTTATAGCTCTAATAGTTTCATTCTGTGAAAAGTTTAGACAGTGAAAGCCTCCTGGGAAGTGTGACTTGAAAAGAGCCCAAGAATTTCTGCCTCAGGGGGCCCTGGTAAGTACCTTTCTTCTTTCAATCTTTGTCATTTCCATATTGTAATTACTTTTGGGTTAAGACACTATTATTATTTCAGGTCACTGTTAGACAAACGAAAACAAACTTTATCTGGAGGGGTTACCATGTTCCAATTGAACATGCCATTAATGCTGAGTGGGGATTTTTCTTCAATGATGCAGAGCTGGTATAAACCAGTTGCACAGGCAGAGCTAAGTGTGGGTAAGAGTCTCTTTGTAGTTTATGTGTCTGAGAGGTCAGACATTAGGCAGAGAGGTGTTAATGTGAAGAGAGGCAAGAGGAAGCAGCCTACACAGATGACATGTCTGAGGCAGCATACCCTGCAGATGTGGCAAGTCACCTTGGATAAGCAAACGGCGAAGAAAGAAACGTACAACTAGTGTAAAAAAAAAAAGACGATGGGCTAGAGAGATGGATTAGCAGTTAAGGCACTTGCCTGCAAAGCCAAAGGACCTCTGTCCGATTCCCCATAAGCCAGATAAGTGTTGAATGCATCTGGAGTGCGTCTACAGTGGCTGGAAGTCCTGGCACACCCATTCTCTCTCTCTCTCTCTCTCTCTCTCTCTCTCTCTCTCTCTTCCCCTCTCTCAAATAAATAAATAATAAAATATTAAAAAGAAAAAGATGGTGGCACATAGGTTATACTCTACGTGCAAGTGACTTGGTACACAACTGGCTCATTGTCATTTCTGAATGCTGAACGGAATTGATGACATTAGTGAATGAATTTCTCTTATGCTTAAAAAGCATGGAGCCTGCGTGTGCCATGTGGGCCGACATGAATGAGAGGAAACTCCTAGAGATGCACAAGGAGGTTGGATGGCAGGCTAGATAGGTTAATCCTGACTTTCAAACCACAACTTTATTAGATTTGGGGCTGGGGCACTTCTTTTGAATGCTGTTTTAATACTCTGTCTTTATTCCTTCAAAACAGTTATCAAATTTGTTTTCTGGTGTCTGCCTTTATTGATGACACATGTTCCCAAATGTCAAGACCATGGAAAATGGCAACAAACGATCAATTCCTCATGTTAACAAGCACCACATTTATGCCAAAAAATCATGAAGAAAAAGGAAAAAGCAGGATCACCACACAGATTATTTAAATCATGTCGTTTATAAAGATGTAGAGAAGCAGGCTTTGGTTAGGGAGCAAGCTTCTTGGATTTGAATTTAATTTAAAGATGGGCAGTTTTTCTTTGGGTAGGCATCTTGTCTTCCTGAAGTCAGAATAGATTCCATCCAGATGCCTCATGTTTTTGCCCTGGGAGCAAACATTACATGGGAACTAAGCTGAAGGAGCCGAACAAAGCAACCTTGTAAATTCTAAATTTGGGTGATTGCATCATCTGAGTCCTAAACATATTAAGAGTCCAGCTTTTATTTTTATTGAGCATTTGCAACTAATTCCCACTGATCAAAGACAATTTAGTCTCTCTCTTTTTTCCTCTTTTCCTTTTGGCAAATAAATAGTATTCTGGAAGGATGACATGGGAATCCGTCCTCTTTCCAACAGCCTTACAAATCTGCTGTTGCAAGGGAACGTGGAACGGGGAAAAGCAGTGCATTTCGGGAATTCATTAAGTGGCTGAATTCATTAAATGCTGGAAGGAGATAATTTAGACCTTTTTTTTGTAACACAATAATTTGCAACTGTATAATTATCAGGGTTTGCTTTAGTCTGGGACAAAATCTGATATTTATACTTAAATGAAAATTATCTACCACTTATACTGACGAAAATATGAGACATGAGGTTACAGAATCTCCACTGTTTTTCCCTAATTAAGTCTTAGTCTGGGGGTGGGAAGCACTGAGTGATGTGGCCCAGAGTGGACATGGCACCTGTATAAGGCATTTGACCAGAATGCAAGTAGAGGTTTGTGGCTTGGCAAAGAGGCTTGGATTTTACTCCTGGTCACCTCAGGCTGGTAGGCTCATTTGCTAGAAAATAATGAAGATTGTGAAGACTATCTTTATGATAAGTCTAGGGCAGATCCATGTATTTTGGAATTCAGAACACAAATATAAGTTTTTTTTTAAGTTTGTCTTTAAAAATTTGTTTTATTAATTAGTTTTGTATTCAGCAAATACAGTAAGTTTGGTACCATTATTAGGCTCATCCATGACCTACCCCCTCCCCTTGGCCCCTCCTTGTTGAGGTATACGGGTCATGCATTGTGGAGTTAGCCCACAGTGTAAGTTTTAAGCAGACGTAGGGTGTTAGAATGGGCTCAAAGGTAAATATATCCTAGGTGGATAAATACAATCAAGACAAGGGAAGATGGTACTTGCCAGTTGCCCCAACCAGCAGTAAGAGCTGCCTCCTTGTTGAGCCGGATGCTTTTCGGTGTGGGGGAAGGGAGAGCTGTTCTCTAAATGTGTAGAAAGTAGGAGCCAAGGATGACAATATGCTGACCAGAGAAGGCTGTTCATTGAAAGTGTATGGCATGGTTTCAACCCCATCCTCCACTGACGAGACATTCTCTGGTGTGTGAGCACATCCACTCCTAGGATTTGCAGTATGTGTTTGAACTTTGGTGTGGCACTGTCCTACACTGTTCCATGCAATTAACATAGCAGTCCTGAGGGAATGTTCAGTCTTAGTTACAGATGTGGAAAGTGAGGTAGTCAGATGTTCAGTAACTGGGTCTGTATCTCAGGGTCAGTGCTACATGGCAAGTCCAGCCTGCAGTTGTCTGAACTTGAAAACATGCTTTCCTCCTTCGTGCTTGCTAATGTCTCCAAGGGGCTGCAGACTTTCTGTAGGTGGTCTGTCATCACCGAAAAACTGTTTAGTCAGCCAAAGTGATCTCTGCCTCTTGGGACAAGAACCCAAACACAGTTACCACAGAGAGGACTAAACCTTCCCCTCTGGTTTGACATCTGGTCAATGGAATAAGGAAACATTGACTCTGCTTTGGGCTCAGTGAGGTCCTGGGCTGCAATGATGTTAACAAGAATGAATTTTGTGTTGCATGGAGTGGTAAATAACTATGAAATGATAATACTTTTCTTCTACAGATATATTCTAGAGTATATTCATATTCTGGTACTGTTTACAGATTTCACTTTGTAGATTTCCAAATTGGTGAGGCTCTCTGAACAATAGTTTTTAGTGTTGAGCTGTAGAAATTGAAATTTGAAATTGGGAAATTGGCTGTAGAATAAGAAGATTAAAAAAAATATTACCAGAGAAAAGAGATGATGACTCTAGCTAGGGAATTTTAAAGAAAACAATCATTTTCCACAGTATTTTGGCTTTTTCTTCTAGTCTCCTCCTCTTCCTACTCCTCCTTCTCCTCCTTCTCTCTCTCTCTGTCTCTCTGTCTCTCTGTCTCACACACACACACACACTGGTAACAGTAAAACGTTAACAGATCCAATAGCTCTTGAACCTAAATGCTTGTGTTTCTCAAGAGCCTGCTAAAACTCTCACAGCTTATTCTGTATATATTTCATGTTTAGAAATGTGATCTGTTCTGATTGAGACAAGCAGACATCAGTTTTGCACTGATTCCATGGTTACTCAGTACATATTTCTTTCTCAAACCATTAAGAACCACCACCATGGTTACTTCCCCAAAGGGACCATTTCTAAAGATAACGGAGGGGAGGCTTTGGAGGTGAATGTTCTTTCTATGGAAGAATAGGTTCTGGCTTCTTTTAAGCTTCCCAGCCTGGTGATCCAACTGAAAAAGTCTTCCATTTATGTGACTGGGCTTGCAGGCTTGGAAACAGTAACTGTGAGGGGCTCTATCAGAATGAATTGAAGTGAGCCTGTCAAGTGTCAGTTTATGCAGGAGGCGAAGGAGTATTGCACTGACATCATGCAATCAAAGGGAAAAAATTACACTGTGTGTCTTGCCTTGGAAAAATGACAGCAACTTAGCAAGCTGTATTTCATGCTCCCTGAACAGAGCAGTGAAGCCTTCCTTTATGTGCTCTGGGAGCATCTATTTAGCTCCGTGGTGGTGGTTTACCAATAAAGTGTGGGTTGTTTTGTATGGCTTTAAAAACATGGGCTCTACTAGATCAGATAAAACCCAACCCATCTCAGCAGGTACTAACTTGTTTAAGAAAACCAGCTGTCAATAAGAAGGAAACTCTGAGGGCTCACCAGCTTACTGTCTTGTGCCAGCCCCTGAGAAATTTACTGCTTGATTTTTTTTTTTTTTTTTAGTGAAATGTTGGGAAAATGCAAAAAGTTAGCTGCCACATTCTATCAGTTGGTACTCAATCAAGAGGCTGATAGGAGTGTGTGGTCTTTTTTTTTGAATTGCTGCCTACAGATTGGGAGGTATGGGATGACAGAAACCTTCAAGTTTTCAGAAAAGAAGCAGACAGTGTAGAGATAGGGGGAGGAGGGTGCTATATGGTCACAAAGGGCTAGGGAAACCCTAGTTCTCTTCAGAGGCCTCAGGGGGCTGAGTTTCCTCTCCCCATATGCTCTTGTCTCCACCCCTGCGCATCCTTCCCATGCCTTCCCCTCCGATTTCACCTCGACTGCTTCTGGGCCAATTCCCTGGCAGCACTTTAATAGAAACTCACTTCTTGCCTTTGTCTTGCCCCTTTCCTCCCATCCCTTCCTGGGAAAACCTTCAATGAATCATTATTAACTTCAGTTGTGTAAGGAACAAGCCAAATGCATATTCTGTGGCATAATATAAACATTTCTATCATATTTATTGTCTATTTTAGAATTCAGAAGGCCTTTGCTCCATAAGCCCCTGGTAGCTGCTTGAGACTCAGTGTTTCGTGGATGGGTGGGCATGGGTGTGTGTGTGTGTGTGTGTGTGTGTGTGTGTTGGAGAGGGTGCATGTGTGTGTGCATGAACATGTGGAGGCAGGGGTATAATTTCTGTTGTCATTCTCAGGTACATCGCACAACTCTCTTTGATACATGGTCTTTCATTGTCCTGAAGCTTACCAATTAGGCTAGACTTGCTCGCCAGCATGCCTGATGGATCCTTCTGTCTCTCTCTCATTAGTATGGGGATTACTGGCACATCTGACATTGTCATGCATACCAGGGATAGAACTCAGGTCCTCATGCTTTTAAGGCAAGCACTTTACCAAGTGATCTATCTCCCCAGCCCTCTCCTATAAGGCACATTGAAGGCATCCCCTTTGGCTAGCAAAAGGGGTATTTTCGTACTATAGTTACACTTTTAAAACTTGGGTTTGTTGTGAAATATAACATACCTATCAAAAGAGGATATGGCCATCCTATATGTACTTCCTTAGATAATTCAAGCTTTCTTGTAAGAGGACTATATAAAATCATACTAAGTAAAGCAACCATGGGCTAGTTTGTATTTTACTTTTGTCAGTGAAAGATGAGGTTGATGGGAACTGGTAGGGAGTAAGGGATGACGGGTAACTTTAATTGTGATGATTTGTTTTGTGAGTCAAAATCAGATCACTCTCAAACGCATTATTTCCCATGTTGTGAGATATTAAGAAATCTAGATATTGTTAGATATTTAGAAATTAGGATGACACACTTTTCATGTAAAACCCCAAGTCATACTCACATGGAACGAGCCACACAGTACACTTGCTCTCTCATAGTCCTTATGAATGAAGTTGACTTACCAAGAAGGTTCATTAGGTCAAAGAGATGTTACATGAAACAAACAAGTTGGATGTGTTGTGGGTCAACAGTTGTATTTAAATGGTTTAGACAGTACTGGTTCATAGGAAGGTGGAAAAGTGTATGTGGTGTGATGTGACTTGCCTTAGAATCTGAGCTCTCTCCCTCTCTACCCACATGGCATTGCATGATCTATGTGTTATTTACGTCTTGGACTCCTTAGCTGCCAAGTGAGCATAGGAGTGCACTTACCATTTAAGGATGGTGCATGTCATCACTCCATGCCAAACCTTGGCACAGGGGCTGACACACCTAAGATCTCTAAATGTAACCTTCTGCCACTGCTATTGTCACTGAAGGCTTCTCACAGCCTCCATTCAATATGCTGTCAAGGACCGTGGACTTACAGAGGAGATCTGTGTAGTTCAGTCTGTCCAATGCATCTTTAACCCAAATCTTTTTTCCATTTATCATCTGGTTGACTACCTTTGGGAAATATTGTGACAGACACATCTCCAAAAGATTTAAGCTCATGTTCTTTAATGTTTGACAGAGAAACTTCCGTCACGCCTTTCTACCTACTCAAAGTCTGTTCTATTCATCATTTTCGGCTCAACACCAGTTCTTTCCCCAAGAGCTAACTAATGCTGCAGTTGGACCATGCCACTTTGATTGTACTATTCCTTGGAATTTTGGCCTATGTCTCATCATTGTTTGATAGACTTGACTTCTTTGATATTATTTACATAGCAAGTCTTTAGTTTCATCTACGATTGAGCTGTATTAAATCCACTATGCTTCCCACAGGATCTAATAGAGTATAAGCTCTGAAATGGCACCTTGCTTCCCTATTCAGGTAAAGTTCAGGTCACTGATCACCTTTCCCAGTATTAAAAGGCAGTGTAGTCCATACTCCAGTTTTCATGTTACCTTCTCCTCTGATGTATTTTTTTTAAACATGTAACAGTGTCTATTATAAACAGTGTCCCCTAGAGAGGAGACAATATTTTCTTCTTCATTACATTTTGTCACTTGATAGTAAGATTTTGTCCTGTTTCCTAGGAATTAGTTTTTCTCTTTTTAAATTGAATTCTTTATAAATTTTTAACTGACACATAATAATTGTACATATTTGTGGGGAACTATGTGACAATTTGTTTCGTGTAATTTTTTATCAAGGTAATTAACATATCAATCACATCAAACATTTATCACTTGTTTGTGCTGAGAACATTCCAAAGTTACTCTCCTATTTTTATAAACATTTTATTGACAATTTTCACATATGTAAATAATTTATTTTGCTCGCAATCCCTTCCTATTTCTTTCTTTTGTTCCCCCTTCCCATCTCCTTTCCATGGAATCCCTTCTTTCCAACTATTGCCTCTTCAATTTTGGGGTCTACATTCTTCCCAGTATGCAATAGAACATCAGAAGTTATATTTCCTAATTGTAATTTTGACCAAATTCCCCCCCTTTTTCTCTACCTCTCCCTCTGAGCCAGCCTCTCTCTCAGTCTTTATATTTTTATATATTATAGTGAGAGTTTGAATTAACAGCATTTTATTGATCATTATTTGCTGTGCCATGATCAATAATTGTTCCTGTTGGTGGAGAGCTGGTTACTAAAAGTTGATATAATGTAGGTTATAGAAGATATTCAGAGCATGAGCTCTTGACTGAAGATAATCTTCCTTCAGCAATATCCTTCACTAGCTATGTGTCATTAGGCAAGTTACTTAAACTCTCTTTACTGAAATTTTCCCATATAAAATGAATTGCCTTATAGGGTAAGTATCAATATTAAGCATAACAGTGGGATGTATTTTTTTAGCAAAGTTTTTCATCTATTAAAGCTCACAGACATTGTTGTAATTAAGACTGATTTTCTGTTTTCTTAAATCACACCATACACAGCAGAACAGCTTTCAAAGGGGATAGATTTGAGCTAGAAGTAACTGAATGTGTAAGGGGAAATTTTCAAAGATGGAGCACAATAGGAGGTATGATGTACAATATATTAGAGTGCCATGGTTAAGGTTTTAAATGTCAAATTAAAGCACTCTGTGGGTAACAGGCATTCTATGATTTTATTTCCAGTATCGGGATTGAATCTAAGGCTTCTCACATGCTATCCAAATACTTTATTAGTTATGTACATTACCAACCCCTTGAATGAAAGTTTTATTTTTTTATGTTTGTTTTTTTTTTGAGGTAGGATTTCACTCTAGTCCAGGCTGACCTGGAATTCACTATGTAGTCTCAGGGTAGCCTCAAACTCACAGTGATCCTCCTACCTATGCCTCCTGAGTGCTGGGATTAAAGGTGTTCCCACCACGCCTGGCTCTTGAATGAAAATTTTCACCCAGCAATACATTTAGTTTTGTGTTTTGGGAAGCTAATTTTGAGACTAGTGAGGAGGTGGAAGAATTGGGGCAGAGACAATAGAAGCAGAGAGACCATTCTATTTCTATTTCCCCTGGTTCAGTTTCTTTTTACATACTATGAGTTTTTTTCATGAATTTTCCATCAATAATTGTTGAAGACACTTGGTGGACTTCTTAATCTTCTTCAGTCAAACTAGACCTGGTTGGTTCATTTGACCCTTAGTAGTGTATTCAGAAACTAAGTAGATTATACATTTTATGTTTTATTTATATGCCCTAACTCTCATAGCTTCTGGCCACTGCCATCACACCGCTCCCAGTTTGTGTTAAGTGGTATATGTTTAGGGTCCAATTCCAGTGATGACACTATTTATACTCAATGCAAAATAGTAAAGTACTGAGAGATATTCAGATGACCACTGGCCTCTTTATCACAAAGGTGCACCACCTTTGAGAAAGTGGAACTGGTGTTTGCTCTGGAATCTGCTGAAACAATAATGCTACTTTCACCAGATACAGCTATGCAATGAAAATTCTTAGGTTGATTAGATGCACAGCACTGTCTACTGATGACCTTTCAGCTGCTTGTCAGCACCATTCTATTAAACTCTGAGCCTGCTTAAAATAGAGCACCAATACCTCTGGGCACGTCACTTTTGAAAAACAAACTAAACCATCAGATAAGGCCTTGGGGACTAGGGCTTTATCTAATGCTACACACTCTTTAAAATTGATTCACTTTTCTGCCAACCCAATATGTCCATGAAATAGCCTAGCTGCTGCTACAAGAACAATTATTATTCTGCCCGAGGTGATTCGTATGGTCTCAAGGCCCTGAAAACATCCATTTACACTGAGATGGATTGGAGATAGAGCAGACATGAGTTGGCACTTCAGGCAGACAATGATGGTCAGACATGCCACATTATGAGTGCTGGAGAAATGTTATATGGCCTGATGGGGGAAGACACTTCTGAGTTTCTCACAGACCATTACGCATTGAACACAGTTAATTTTGCTCAGAGATAAGTATCATAAATGATCCAAGAGGCCTTCAAGTCCAAGTGGTCCAAATCTTTAAATTGACAGACCTAAAGCTTATAAGAAAGCTAGGAAGTCCCCATGGCAACACCAGTTCGCTTGTACTTCTTCTTTCCCTGTAATCTAATGCCAAGATGCAATTAGATGTAATTTGAGATATACATAATTGCAACTCATTCAGAAGAATTACTTTTGAGAGGTTCAAAATGAGAAAATGTGCACATTTCTTTATATGTTTCATTGAAACAAAATCAATTTAAATACCTACATGCATATACATATCATGCCACAATTGCTGTAACCCAAACTATATGCACAGTTTACTTTTTAAAGATATTTTTATTTAAGAGAGAGTATGGGAGGGAAAGAGGAAGGGGGAGAGAATGGATGTGCCAGGTTCTCTAGCCACTGCAAACAGACTTCACACACACACACACCATCTTGCGTGTCTGGCTTTTTGTGGGAACTGGGGAACCAAATTTGGGCTCTAGGCTTTACTGGCAATGCCTTAACTGCTTACCCATCTCTCCAGACCCTAGTTTACTTTTTGTTAACTTTTTACATGCTAAAATAGACTAAGATTGGTCTTATCACTAACGTCATTAACTAAAAATGGAAATATTAGTTCAGCAGCTTTTTTGTAATTTCTATATAAAATTCTAGTCAGTATCTGGCCTTAGAAGGTCAAGTATCATAAAGTTATAAGGTAGTTTCCAGTGACCCATGAGAAAAAGTGAGAGAGGCATGAAATGCATTATAATGTATTTACTAAAAAGGAAATAAGTATTAGCCAGAAGTCATGAGAACAAGATACCTATATTTTATAGGAAAGTAGACACAGAAAAGTTCAATAATCATAAAAATGAGTTGCAACAAAACTATTAAATATTTCTTTTGATAATCACTGAGGAATATCTACATGAGATAAGTAGGCTAACCCCTCACAACATTAAAGGCATAGGTAGATATTCTTCAATCAAATATTTTATTTTGCTTATTTCTCAAATTGATTATTTCAGTGAAGTAAACATAGTGTTAAATGTTTGGGGTGAGTTCCATTTTGGTCAGAATGACCAATCAGGATCATTATATTTATATAATAAACATAAAAATATAAATATTTATTATATATAAAAATATAAATATACTTTTTTTCATATACAAATTACAGAAATGAGCACTTATACTATCTTGGCCCTCAACTCAAAAGGATAAAAACAAATCACATCAAGTTCAGCTTTTGGCTTTGATTGCAAATTCACCTTTGTCATAAAATCTAGAACTACTGGTGAGCTTATGGTCAATGATTTTTAGGACAATATCTGCTCATTTTTACAAAAGCACTCAGTTACTAGATTATACGAAAGCTTGACATTGCCACTGGGGACTTACTTGGGTCTTGAGAGAGGGGTGGACCTCTCTCATCACAGTGGAAAATAAACTAAGTCTGTTGACTTATAGTCAGGTCTTCTAAAAAAATTCAAATTCTATTGCACTCAGGGAATTCTGAATCTATTCTAGGTCTGAGACTTCCAAGGACCTAAGGAGTTGGGTGAGAGCCATGGGAACCTACAACCAAATTTTACTGGGGCATGCCACAGAAAATGCCCAGTGTTGTATCAGTGTGAACCTCAGTGAGCTGTCCTCTACTTTCAGCAGCACTGAAAATTGACCAAGTCAGAACCGTATTATTAGTAGGAAGAACTGGATCATTTTTTAAATCACATCTTGGATTTAAGCTTCTGTCAAGAATTAGGTAATGGAGGGCTGGAGAGATGGCTTAGCGGTCCAGTGCTTGCCTGTGAAGCCTAAGGACCACAGTTTGAGGCTAGATTCCCCAGGACCCACGTTAGCCAGATGCACAAGGGGGCGCATGTGTTTGGAGTTCGTTTACAGTGGCTGGAGGCCCTGGCGCACCCATTCTCTCTCTCTCTCTCTCTGTCTGCCTCTTTGTCTGTCACTTTCAAATAAATACATAAAAATAAACAAACAAATTATTAAAAAGAGAATTAGGTATTGGAGCTTTTCTCTCTCTCTCTCTCTCTTTTTCTTTTTGAGGCAAGCCCAATAGACTGGCCTTTTGTTTCTTATGTGAGACGGTGAGATCAAGAGTAAAAGAGAGAGAGATAGTTAGCATGCCAGGGTCTCTAGCCATTGTAATTGAACTCCAGATACATGTGCCAGCGTGTGCGTGTATACAACCTTACATGCTTGCATCATCTTGTGCGTCTGGCTTACCTGGGACCTGGACAGTCAAACATGGGTCCTTAGGCTTACAGGCAAACACCTTAACCACTAAGCCATCACTCCAGCCCTGGAGCTACTATCTCTATTGCTCATGGCCTTTGTCATTTGGGGATGAAGGTTGAAGGCTTAAATGACAAACATTCACTGCTCACAGACCTGCGGGCTGGAAGTGTATGATCAAGTTGCCAGCATAGCATGCATGGTGAGGGCTCTCCTCCTGGTTCACAGAGGGCATCTTCCCATTGTGTCCTCACGTAGTAGACTGAGAAAGAGCTCATGTCTCTTAATTTGCATAAAAGAACAAAAAAGTCATAATGAAGATTCTATTCTTTATTATCTCCCAAGGGACTCAGGTCCTAATATCACCACATTGGGGATTAAAATATAAAGTGTGAAATTTACAGGGACACAAATATTCAGTCAATAACATCCATAATGGAAAATCACTAGTTTTTGTCATTTATGAACTATTCATTTCAATTTACCTTCATTACCTTCAAAGTATAGGTGTGAACACATTATTCTTCTGTAAATGCTCAATACTTCTTGCTTCTTATTTATTATACATATTAATTGGTCCAGCATATCTGTCCACCTCTCTGAGCGCACTCCATTTCTTAGCCATATAAGATTTCTTCTCACTCTCGACCTCAACTATCAGTTTGCTTGCTCTATTTCTCTTGCCATTGTCCATCCTGTCACTGATGTCTAAATGCCTTTCTCTTTGGTATAATGTGTCACTGGAGTGGAATTTCTTGAGACATCTTGGAGTGGCAGTGACTTGTATGGGATGGGAATTAGTCCTGGCTCTGTTTCTTGGAAGTGAACAAAGTTGGCTGACTTCACTGGACTTCCATTTCCTTGCACAGAGGAGGAATGACTAGCTGCAATAACCTGAAGCAGGACTTTAGCTGCCTTATATGTTAAGTTTTGTCTACCCTTCCAGTGAGGTTATACAATTCTTATTTCTTTGAGGAGGATTATCTCTAAAGATAAAAAGAATAGGTTGCTTTACATTTTCACTCAAGAAGAATTTACTCAGGATCTATTTGGTGCCCAAAATTGATGGATTATAAAAGAGCGGGGTAAATTCTATGATTTGTAAGATCATGAAACCTAACCATTGGGCAAAGTGGCATATTCTCAAGGATAAATAGAATTTGATGAAGAGTATTCATGAAAACTTTTTATTTGTTGGCTTTGGGATAAGTTCTTTATACATAGTCCAGCTGGAAATGAGGTGCCTGATTTTTCTGTCTCTGCCTCCTAAATGTAAGGATTGCAGATATGTGCCACTATGCCTGGCTCTTCATGGAACCTTTTTACCATGAGGAACCTCCACATTATCCATCACCCATCACCACTCACCACTCACCACTCACATCGATGCCTTTCATGCTTACCACTTTCATTGGGCCTCTAATATCATACAGTTCCATCCTCATATCGCCAGTGCTTAACTATTTCAGGGCTAGATCATTTTTAAAGGAATTAAACTTAAAGATAAATGGAATTCCAACTGTGCCAGGGATATAGCTGATAAAATATTTGCATAGTTCCCTTTCTTCCCCCTTACTTTGGTTAGTTTATTTTCCCCCAAGAAAACTCAGGGATAAGATGCGAGATTATTTATTTATTTGGATAGGGTCTCATGTAGTCCAGGTGGTCTGGAACTCACTATTTAGCTGAATATGAGCTTGACCTTCTGATCCTCATACCTACATCTCTTGAACAACAGTAATACCGTTATGAGCCATTATGCCTGTTTTATTCACTGTTGGGGATCAAAACCGAGGCTCTGCGCATACTAGCCAAACATTCTACCAACTGAGATACATCTCCAGCCACATTTCCTGCTTTAAAAACAGAATTAATGATTTTAAACTGCAAACTAACAATTGTAAACATTTAGGTTTTGACATATGCATATAATGAGTGTGATTAAATCCAGCTAGTTAACATACTTATTCCTTGCTTACTCAGCATTTTATAATGAGTTTAAAAATTTCTTGATTATTTTACAATGTATAGTATTGACTGTAGTCACTTCTATGTGACTCTGTGACCAATAGCTCCATCCCCTCTCCCAGTTCTTACCAGTCTCTGGTAACTATCATTGTATTTTCTGCTCCTGACAGTTCAATTGTTTGCTTTTGGTTTATGAGACAGGTGTCCCTATATAGTCTAGGCTGGCCTTGATCTGACTATGTAGCCAAGGTTGACAAAAAATGAGAATATTTTTTCTTAATTTTGTTCACAAGACAAGGATGACATCGATTGTAGCTTTCAGCTTATTGGTCCTGAAAATTGTTTCTCAGGTGACCAGGCATTGCTTTAAAATAAAATTATAGCACAAAACCTTGAGGAAGCCTTGGGAGGCTTTTGTTTCTCAGTTTAGAATGATATTCATTCTTTGGTATTCATTCTTTGTATGACCTACAAAAAGTTACTTCTTGTCAGTGGGCCTCCCTCCTTGGGAAAATGAGAGTTTTCCCCTGGAGGTCCAGACTCCTTTCCAGCTTCACCATGTGATTCTAGATGTACTCCTTTGAAGTGCTATGTAGGAAACTAGTGGTGAACTGTTCGAACTCCTTGGCATTATAAGCACCACCAATCTATTGGCTCTTTTATGCAAATTGAAAATTGCATTTTTATGTGTTCAGGTATTTTTCCAAATTAATTTTGCTTCTGTGTCTAGAAGCGAATAGAGGTGAGGTATGGGCAAGATCTAGAATCCAATCTGACCACTACACAAAACAGTTTGGCTAAAAGCACACCTCTGTGTTCTTGGAAGCCTGAAGACATGTGCTTCAGATGAAATCAAGACCGGCCGGCTATGAGGAGCTGTGTGTCAGCGTTTGTTACGTGGAGTGTTGTTTAGAAAGTGCCTTCACCGCGTCTGCTTGGCACATCTTACAGATCACCAGTCGGTCATGTCCATATGATGGGAAAATTCTGCCATGGGATGTGGTCGCCTATTTTGGTTATAAAGAGAGAGAGAGTGGTGCCATGATATGGAACTTTCTGAGGAATGGCCTTTTGTATTTGTTTATTTTATAGTTCCAGCTGTTTTTACACTGCTCATCTGTGTGACATTAGGGGAGTTATTTAAGAGTCCAGAGCCTCTGCTCCTTTATCAGTGTGTTTCATTGACTTATGGCTTTTAGAGAGACATTTATGAGATAATGCTTGTGAGAACAGATTTTAAACTGTTAAACATGATGCACATGTTGGATATTATATCCAGTTAGACAAGTAGTGGCCAATAAAGTTATTTTTCTTTTTTAAACCTCCAAAGACAGTAATTTTTCATACACCAGATTTTTTTGTCATCACTGCCTTGTGAAGTATAATCTCCTCCATCTCTTTCCAGCAAATTTGCCAATTTGGTAGCTTTGGATCAAATTGGCCATGTTTTCCATAAATCCATTCTTAGCAATCCACTTGTTATTGTTGGAACTCCAGACCATTAATTGATGTTTGCAGCTGCCAAGACTTTACCACAATTGAAGAAATAACTGTGGAAGTCAGACTTACACCTGAATTCCTTTACATGTGTTCATTTAAATTTGATCCTTGAAGTATTTGTTTTACTCATTATGCTGCCTCATTTGCCTAAAATAAATCAGAAGCCAGTCAGCACTCAAATCCTGCTGTAGCTGGAGCTTTTGGTGTCAGCAGCACATTAGCATCTATTCCATCATGGGTGCTTGCAATTTTTTATTGTGTGTGCTCAAAAAATGGGAACTAAGAGAGTTCTTTGCCTGCCATTACTGGTACTATCTGGGGTTATTTTCAGTTAATCTATAAATGGATATAAAACATTGCTATCTCGAGATAAAGTTACTAGAGATGACTGTTTGTTTGAAATATATATATATATATCTATATATACATATATATATATATATGCATATATACATAGTAGTCTGAATAGATAGCCCCCAATATACTCAGTGATTTATTATTCTGTAGTTTGCATCTGCAGCCACCTGGCTGGAGGCAAGTGTCACTGGGAGTATCTTAAGGTGTGGTGGTAGGTTTGAGATCTCAATCTAAAGATGCAAAATGTGCCTGGCTGGAGTTCCTGAAGTGTGCTGTGCTATGTGGCTTTTGACTAGTGCTTTTCTCTCTCTGCCTGGACCAGGTTCTTCTGCCATTATGCAATTTCTCCTAGATCTGTAAGCTTTAAGAAATATCCCTTCTTCCATAATTGTGCCTGGTCTGGAAGTTCATCTCAGGGAACCTGAAGCTGTCTGATTATCTATCTATCTATCTATCTATCTATCTATCTATCTATCATCTATCTATCTATCTATCTATCTATCTATCTATCTATCTATCATCTATATCAGCAGCAAATATAACAACATATCGTGATCAGTTACTACCTTGGAGAGAAATGAGCAAGTAGTGGAGAGTCAGAGATTGGTTGAAGACCTGGGCCTAGGCCCACTGTGGCAAGAGGGGTCTCCCCAGTCAGGGTCCAGGGAAGGATGCTTAGAATGATGCTGAAAACCTCAGGGAGTCGGTCTGCTTTAAGGAAACTAACAGACCTGCAAAAGGAGAAAATGTGTATTAGCTTTTTATTTAGAATGAAGACAGTAAGTTTCTGTAGGTTCAAAAATTAACACCAGTAAAAGTGTTTTCTTAGTCAAATATTTTGTCTTTGTATGCATGGGTGTGTGATATGTATGCATATGTGTATGTATGTTCATACGTGTACACATGTGTGTATAGGGGTGCTTGTACACGTATGTGCATGTGCATGTGGAAAACGGAGGACAGCGTCTGGTGTCATCCTCAGGAATGCTGTCTACTGCCTTTGAGACAGGGTCTTCCATTGACCTGGAGCACACCGACTAAGCTAGACTTGTTGGACAGCAAGAGCCAGGGATCTTCCTGCTCTGCCTCCTCAACTATATGGGGTTCCAGGGGCTCACCACCTTGCCAAGAATTTCCCATAGTTTCTGGGAATGCAACTTCAGGTCCTCATAATTTCGGCAAGTACTTTATCTATGGAACTATCACCCAAGCATCAGTCAAACTCTTTAAAGGGTTTGGGGGATAATCTGAATGGGTAAGGCAGACATTTTGGGGAAACTATTGAAATATTCCTGAGCTCTCTTTGTTACCATTTTTATACTGTCATGTTTGATAAGAATACTAATTTTTATGACAAAGTTGTTGGATTTGTTTTTATAATGGGTACAATATGTGAAATGAGGTCTGACCTAGAGGGAGTAATGTTTTAACAATTTACTTTTTTGAGGAAGTGTCTTACTATGTAGCTCTGGCTGGTCTAGAACACCCTTTGTTTATCAAGCAGTCCTAAAACTTGCCTGCTTCCTGGCATTTTTGACCTTTTTTCCCAATAGGCCATTCGCATGACTGCAGAGGCCACATCTAGACCATTCCCTTGTAGACATATTTCCGTCCAGTTTTTGCTCCCAGAGTTTAATGTAGGGAAATGTTGCTGTGTTTACTAAAATAGAACAGCTACCTTTAACGGGTGTCTTAAGTAATACCTGTACTTAGGTTATACAATATAAGATACTGCAATGATGTTTTCAAACAGTTGAACACTGTGGTTATAAAAGGAGGCATTCACAACATTGACTAAGTCCTTTAGTTTTCCCCCAAATATCTGGGTAATCTATTGATTTAGGGTGCAATGTGATTAAATGACAGTGTGCTAAGCCATAACCTGCAAAAGGATCTGTTATCTAGAGTTATACTGGATTTGCCAGGTAGCACAATGTTTCTGCCAATTGGTACAGGGTTTAAGGTCAGACAGAGCAGGACGGTGTTCTTCAGGGCACAGGAGTTTAAATTCTGTCCCTGCCCTGTGCTTGCAGATGTAGCTGAATCTTATATCTCAATGACAAATGATGGTCTCCCTGGGAAGATCTGACACAGTGTGCTGTGGCCTCATGCATCTGAAGCAAGGGGCACATTGCATAGGGCCAACAAGACAGACTCATTACTTTTTAATGGTTGGCCTAAGACACGGTGACATCAGTGCCACAAATTTTGCAAAGGAAGAAGCAGTCAGGACCTAAGACAAAAGGTGTCACTGTGGAGAGCTGGCAGCACTAGAGATGACCTAGGACTATTCTCTACTGACACTACTGAGGAGGAACCAGAGAGTTCCACCAAGGCCTACTGTGGACTCCTTAAGTGATTATACAAAACTTGAGAGTGTACCATTGCAGGTGGGTTTAACCATCATCAAGAAACACTGATATCTTCATGAAGACTGAGTTAAATAACCCTTCTAGAATTAATGAAAGAGATATCTTCCTCAAGACCCCACCCTTGACAGCCAAAAAAAAACCCTCATGACTAAGTCTGGCAAAGCCAAGCAATCCACAGACAACCTGACATAGCTCTAATTCCCCACAGAGAACTCTGTTTTAATGAGGTTTCCAGAAATGTGACTGCAACAGGGGTCAGCAGACTCTGGCCAGTGGGCCAAATCCATCTTGAAGTTTACGGGAAAATAGCTGTACTCATATTTATGTATCGCCCATGGCTGCTTCTGCACTACAATAGAAGAGTTGAGCAGTTGTGACAGAGACCTTATGACTCATTGAACTGAAAATGTTTCTATTTGGCCATTTACAGGAAGCATTTGCCAAGTTCTTGGATAGACTAACTGGAATATTGCTTGGCAAGAAGCAGCAGCTAGGCACCTACAGCTACAACCACAGACGTCCATCCAGTCATTGTGGGGTTGTTGTTACCATTCATTTAGAAATGTCTTCTGAGCTCCTACTATGTGTCATGCATGATTCTGGAAAGCTTAAGTGAACAAAAAATTAGATAAAAGTTTCTGTCTTCATTGATCATACTATGAAGTGGGGCACACAGACTCCAAAAGATTATATTAGTCACCTTCTCATTGCTGTGACCTGGTAAGAAGGAACTTTGGGGGAGAAAGGGTGAACTTTGGCTCACAGTTTGAGGTGATACAACTCAATGTGGCTTCAAAGATATTGTGCCAGGAGATTAAGGTGGCTAGTCACACTGGGACCATAATCAAGAAGCAGGAAGCTAGGGTTGGGCCCAGAAACCTCAAAGCTACCTCCACTCACTGACTCTGTCCACCTAGGCCCTACACCAAAGCTCACTCCCATTTGGGGACCTACTGATCAAACACGTGAGTCTATCGGGTGGGGGGCAGTTCTATACTCAAACTACACAACAGTATTATAAATAAGTTAATGACAAGGTATTGTAGAAAGTCAATAGTGCTACAGGAAAAAGTACTAAATAGAAATACATGGATGGGAAGAGCTTGAACGAGGTTGCGATGTCTTGAGTTTCAGGGACCCACTGGAAAGATGAAACAACTGAACAAGGACATGGAGGATGAGAAGCTGAGCTCCACAGACATGGTACAAAAACATTTCAGGAAAAAAAGGCCAGGGTGAAGGCCCCGAGGAGCCTGCATGGAGTCTCACCTTAGCCATCCACTCAGGACCCCAGGTGGGCGTCTCAGATGTATGAAAATAGTCATGGAACTATTTTCCCTCTCCAGGCAAAGCCTAACACCTCCTGAAGATTTTTCAAAAATTCCATTCAACTCCTAGACATGAGGTGGAGCCCGACATTTGTATTTTGTAAATCATACCGAAGCGACTTAATTTTCCCAGGTGCCTCTGTTTGGAAATCATTGATCTAAATTAAAATAAGAATGTCCTCCAATGATGCTGAGAGTCACTCAGCCTCTGCTTAGCCACTTCCAGTAATGAGAAGCTGTTAGCTCTTTTAGCGAGTTCACACCATAAAATACTTATAACATTTAATTAATTTATTCATTTATTCAGCAAAAAATGTGGGGCCTCCTACTGTGAGTCAGGTACTGGAGATGCAAGAACATGTGCTCTATGCTTTCATTGTTTTATTAAATATTATTCTGGCTGCGTAATGTATATGTTTTCATTGTAGACAAATTAGGAAAAACAATTGAAAACACATAGTGGAAATTGTTTTTATTTTATAGGTTAAAATCTACATTTAAAGGGCTGAGATTCCTTCTTTCTTCTTCTCCCTCTTTCTCTAGCTCTTTCTCTCTCTCTGCCTCTCTTATTTTCCTTCCTTCCTCCCTCTTTCTTTCTTCCTTCATTTTCTTCTCCCTTCCTTCCTTCCTTCCTTCCTTCCTTCCTTCCTTCCTTCCTTCCTTCCTCCCTTCCTTCCTTCCTTCCTTCCTGCCTCCCTCCCTCCTCCTTCTCTCTCTCTCTCTCTTTCTTTCTTGCTCCTTTCTTTCTAACAGGGTCTCATCATGTTGCCTACACTTATATTGATCTCATGATCTTCCTGTGTTAGTTACTTTCTGTGGAGTTCCAGCTCCTAGAATTACAGATGTGTGTTATCATACCCTGTTCTTTTTCAGCAAATAATATCAATGTTTCAGCTTTATAAAATAATTTTTGCTATGCATTTTTTTATGAGAGAGAATGAAAACGAGAGACAGAACTAGAGAGAGAGAGAGAGAGAGAGAGAGGGAGAGAATTTGTGCACCAGGGTCTCTAGTCATTGCAATCGAACTCCAGACATATGCGCCACCTTGTGCACATGTGTCACCTTGTACGCATGCATAACCTTGTGCATCTGGCTTCTGGGTGTGCAAAACCTGTGTCCTCCAGTTTTGCAGGCAAATGCCTTAACTGCGAAGCCATCTCTCCAGCTCTGCTATGGATTTTTTGAAAGAGTATGGTACTATATTTTGTGTGTATAGAATATATATGTGTAATGGCTATTTAGGTTATTTCAAAATGTCCATTATTCCAAACAATCTATAATTAATTTTCTTATAAGCCTTTTCAGCTTTTTTTTTTTTTTTTTTGGTTTTTCAAGGTAAGTTCTCACTCTAGCTGAGGTTGACCAGGAATTCACTATGTAGTGTCAGGGTGGCCTTGAACTCACGGGGATCCACCTAACTCTGCCCCCCGAGTGCTGGGATTAAAGATGTGCATCACCACACCTGGCCAGCATTTCTAACTATTCAAATAAATGTCTAAAGGTAGGATTCCTGCATTAAATGATGTAGGCCTTTCTGTCTTTTGAATTACATTTCCAAGTTGACTCTCCAGAGTGAGTAATCTAATTTCCTTTCCCATTTCAACTAAATGAAAATATTTATGCCTTCATACCCTTGATTATATTGGAATTTCATTATTTTATTTAGAAATATGTAATTACTGATAAATATTTTCTTGCCCTGAGTTGAAATTTGCATATATAAATCTTCAAACTATTGCAGTGACTTTTGTCTTCTGGAGCATTATGATGTAACTTCAGTCTCTTTTTGGAAACAGAGTTTCAAATGTTTGAAGCTAATAATCATACTTTACTGTGCTCTCTCTCCAGCTATAACATTTTTTTTGTTGTTGTTGGGAGAAGTACTCCTGTAACCTATTTTCTGGAGAATTCATGGTCTATGCTTACTTCTTTGGATAAACCCTAGTTAAGCAGGTTTTCTCTTAAGCCATGGTTGTGAGAACATCTACTGGGCAGCTATAGAATATTTTTATTCACTGAAAATTCATATCTTGAAACATAATCCTCCATGGGTTGGTATTAGGAGCTAGGACACTTTGGGGTCACTGTCTCATAGAGGCTCCAAAGAGCTCCCTCCCCTTTCCCCAATGTAACCACACAGCTAGGATGGCCACTTGTAATCAGGCAGTGAGACCTTTCTTAGCAGACCATGAATCTGCAGGTACTAGAGCTTAGACTTCCCACCCTCCAGTGCTGCAATGAATACTTCTGTTTTGTTTATAAACCACTAAGTCTATGGTGGTTTGTTATAGTGACACAAAATCCACAAAGACAAGGGCTAAGTGAAAACTGGTTCTATAGTCACCACGTTTTTGTTTTGAACATGATACTTCTACTGGTGAGAACTATAGGAGACATTTGCTCTCCTTGGCCCGCGTGTCACTCCATTGGCTGATGGAGATGGATATCAACCAAACTTTCCAAGCTGTGTGTAAACAGTGCCACAGTGTTATCAGGTACTCAGCTGTACCTCACTGATGCAGGACTTAGCGCAAAACTCAGCAGGAAGAGTGAAGTCTTTCATCTAGCTTGTCAAGTTCTTCTTGAAAATTGATTTCATCACCACATGTGTGTATTGTACAAACTCCTTAGGATATCTCAACTTTCAGTAATTAAGAAAAGTACTGGGCAATGTTTGCTTTGAGTCCTGCTGCACTTTGTTCTTCTGTTATTGATTCACTAATAAGTAGACTTTAGGCACAATGCTAAGTCCAAGTGTACCTATGCTTAGTGGTATTATCACATGTGTGTATGTGTGGATATGTGTGCATGCTTCTGGTGCATGAGTGTGTGCTTGTGGCCAAGGATATAAAGAATCACTCTGTAAAACAAACCACAAGAAGAACATTCTAGATGTACTGGAATCAAAATGTATTTTGTTGTTGCCTATGATTTTCTCCCACCTGCCATTCTTCCCACCTCTCCGTCTCTCTCTCCCTTCATTGATTCTTTCCTACCCCCTCTCTCTTTCTCCTTTATTTCTTTCTCTCTTTGTCTTTTTTTCTTTTTGTTCTGCATAATCAGTTAGTTGTTCATGACAGTGGCTCTTAGTTGTCACGTTATTCTTGGATAGGCCAAGTTCACCAAGTTCAGCTATATGTAATTAGTAGCTTCTAATGTTATTTATGTATTTCAGAGTATATTTATTGGAACACTTCCCTTTTGTAAAGTAAGATAGGTATATATTTAAAAATATGGTCTGTTGGGCCCGGGGATATAACTGATTGGTAGAGTGCTCGCTAAGTGTGCTGAAGGCACTCAGTTTAATTCTCAATACCCCCCCCCCAAAAAAAAAAACCATAACCCTCTGTATAACTTGTTTGTGGTCTAATGACTTCTGGTCATCCCAAGAAAATATTTTGTTTCTTCTTTTCTAGAATTTTTAACTTTAATTCCCTAATAGTTGTGCTTGTTATCTATATATTTCCAATTATTTATCTATTGTGTATTTCATTTTTTTAATTGAGCTTTTCCAAGTAGCGTAGACTGTCCTTGAACTTGAAATCTTTCCATCTCAGTGTCCCCAGTGCTGGGATTACAGGCATGCATCTCCATGCCATGTCCTATATTGTCTAATTTGAAACCATTTATTGTTGATACAGGAGCTAGACATGATTTCAGATAGGCATTGAATACTTGCTCTTTTGTATTGTTTTCTAATAATGTGTATTTATATCATTTGTTGATTGAAGCTTTCTCAGTCATGCTGTTATATACATAGCATTAACAATGACCAATGTAATGTTCTTAGTACTTTTACTATAACTGATTTAACACACACTGATCATCAGGTCAATTGTCCTTATCACATGAAATGGTCAACACATTCTGAATACTCCATAATATGGCAAAAGTAGTTCAATTGTGATGGATGTATTTTGTGAACACATCATCGGCTTTATTCTTTACATATATACTGCTTTAATTTCTTTAAGGAATTTATACTTTTTAATCTAAAAACAAGACCCAATCATGCAATTAGGTTGGCTCATAAGTCCAAATTACTGGCTCATGTGATGATAATTAAGGGTAGGTGTTACAGTCAGGTTCACATTGCTGGTAGAAATCACCCAACCAAGAGAAGCTTGTGGGAAAATGAAAAGAGGTTTATTTCGGCTTACAGCCTCTAGGGGGAAGCTCCATGATGGCAGGGGAAAACAACAACATGAGCAGAGGGTGGACATCACCCCCTGGCCAACATAAGTTGGACAATAGCAACAGGAGAGTGTGCCAAATACTGGCAAGAGGAAACTGGCTATAACACCCATAAGCCATCCCCCAACAATACACACCCTCCAGGAGGTGTTAATTCCCAAATCTTATCAGTTGGGAACCCAGCATTCAGAACACCGAAGTTTATGGGGGACACCTGAATCAAACCACCACATTCTACCCCTGACCCCATGAATTGATATTCATACTTGATGTAAAATATGATGCACTCAGTCCAACTTCAAAAGTCCCCATAGTTTTTATCAATTACAATGATGTTCAAACATCCCCATAGTCCAAGATTTTTTAACTGAGCCATTATACCAAAAAAAAAATCCCCCCCAAACCCATAATGGCACAGAATAAATACACTGCAAAAGATGGCATTGGGAATGGCAAAGAAATATTCAACCAATACAAGATTTAAAATAACCAGGGCAAACATCAAACTCTGTAGCTTCAAGTCCAACAACTCTAGCCAGCAACAAGTCTCTAAGTTCGGTAATTCTAACCAGGAACATGTCTTTGGAGTTCCAATTCCACCCCTCCAGCTAGGCTACTCACAGTCCCAGAAAGCTTCATCTGGGCCAGGAGCTTTCCTTAGCAGCCATCTCGTGGTCCTGGCATCTCCACTGCAATCATCCTCACGGCTTCATGGGGTCTCCATGCAGGCATCCAGCAAACCTGCTTCACACTGCCCATGGCCATTTCCAAAACACAAGACTGTGTTGCAAACTCAATGACCCTCTCTTTTCTGCATTTCTTAAAGTTCACAATACCAGGTAGGGTGCCAATTTGTTAATTCAGGGGGAGGGGGGGAGGAGACTTTGCAGAACAAGACATTCCTTGATCATGCAAGACCCTTCAAATGAGTCTACATTCTTCCTGTTGCCCAGTGCAGGTCAGCTGGCCCAATCTCAAAGGTTGTAATCCCTCAATTGCGGCTGAATGGGCAATGGTTCATCCAAAGATTTTTCTTTCTGTGACATATCCCTCTGCTCACACCAGTTCATTTCTACACAAAGAAACCCTACACAGCTTCTCAGGACATGGGCATAACAGCAAGCTCTTCACACAAACTGCTAGCCCAGTCCAAGCAAAGCTCTTTCTCACCCTCACAAGCCAAACCTCACAGTCTATATAGTTCTTATTGCATTCAGGTCTTTCAACTCTTACCAAAATAGTCCATCAAGCTGTACTTACAGCACTGCGAGGCATCTCTTAGGCCAAGGTTTTATATCCTTCCACAAAGGCCAAAGCTACAGTCAGGTGTCTAGCAGAAATCCCACTCCTCGGTACCACTTTACTGTTGCGGTCAGGGTCACATTGCTGGTGGAAATTGCCCAACCAAGAGCAGCTTGTGGGGAAAAAAGACACTTATTTTGGCTTACAGGCTCAAGGGGAAACTCCATGATGTCAGAGAAAATAACGACATGAATGGGGAGGGGGAGTTGACATCACCCCCTAGCCAACATAAGGTGGACAATAGCAACAGGAGAGTGTGCCAAATACTGGCATGGGGAAACTGGCTATAACACCCATAAGCCCATGCCCAAGAATACACTCCCTACAGGAGTTGTTAATTTGCAAATCTCCATCAGCTGGGAACCCAGCAGTCAGAACACCTAAGTTTAGGGGGGACACCTTAATCAAACCACCACATTAGAATAACTCCAAGATCTTAAGAGTGAGACATTAATGTTTATGTATATATCTATTTATACCTTAATCATTATTTGAGGCTGTATTCATCCCTATACAACATAAAAGAAACACAGTGGTAGGACTAATTGAGTTCTAATTCAGTATAGAAAGGGAAAATTGGCATTTAAATGTCATAGTGAGCTTAAAACAAGAGTATTTTGATGATATTTGAAAATAATCATTTTTAGGGTGACTCTATCCATTTATCTTTGCCTTAGAGTCTTCTTAGTGTGCATACTAAGAAAAAGTCTCAGGAAAGCAAAGTTGAGTTGGTAATCTTAACCTTCTCCTAGTTTTCCTTAGATAACACCTCTTCTTTGTTTCAAATATTTTTATTTAGTTATTTGAAGGCAAAACGAGATAAGAGAAGAGAGACAGATAGAGAGAATGGGTGCACCAGGGTTTCTAGGCACTGAAAATAAACTGCACATGCATATGCCCCTTTGTGCATCTTGATTTACATGTGTACTGGGGAATTAAACCAGGGTTGTTAGGATCTGTGGGCAAGTGCCTTAACCACTGAGCCATCATTCTAGCTCTACCTCTTCTTTTTTTAAACCTAGAATGATTGATTACTTTCTAGTTCAACATTATTAGGTACTATTGAATTACTCTCCCTCTAGGTACTATTTCTAGTTAGTGTACACATTATTCTGAGATCTACAAACCACTCTTCTTAAAACTGTTCTCCTCTCTCTTTTTCCTCTTTCCCTCCCAGCCTCACTCCTGCCCTCTTTGTCTCTTCTCTTCTCCTTTTCTCTCTGACCTTGCTTTATTCCTTCTTGAGAAACCAAAACCACAGATCTTCCTCTGAATATTCCCCTTTCAGTATTCAGTTCATGAGTGGCCAAATTTGCACTGTTATTTTCACTGGGAAATGCATCTTACCTGTATGTCAGCTGCATGCATTTTTGTGATCTAGACCCCAAATTGAAGTAGATATATTTTATGACATGCTGTTAATGACCTGACATAACTAGTACACCAGAGCTCCTTGGAAATAGCAACAGAAATCTGATGCCTTTATGCTCAGCTGCTAACAAATGAATGACCCTTCAACAGACTGACAGAGCCCGGGTTCACACACAACTCAATTATGTAAGTGGTGACTCCAGTCGACCATACTTGACAGTGTATATAATGATGACAGGTTGAAAATTGTGTCCTTATATGCCAAAGGATTCCACAAAATGATTGTATCACATAATGTTGACAACCTGGAAGAGACCTCATAAATGTTCAGGCGTGACTGTGTAATTTTTCAGTTGAAGAAGTCTAGATCTAAAAAGATTAAGAAAATTCCTAATATTACAGATTCAGTGAGTGGCAGAGTTGACTGTCTACCACCCAAGATAAATGGCTTCATCCTCTTCTCTACACTGTCAGGAAACTAGAGGAGGTACGGGGTTGTTAGTGATCTGGTCTCCTTACCACCATATCTGGAAGAAAATAGCCTGGGTTTCTAGAACTTGTCTCACACTTTTGAAGTCTGAGGAGCTCATTAAAGAACTGCATTAGGTTCTCTGGCTTTCATTTTCAATCTTTCTCCTTATTGTCCAGAGTATTACCCTAGTTCATGCCTTATTCTTCCCTTTTCTCCCTTGACCATACAGCTTTCAAGTTTTGGAACTTCCAGCCCATCTAGGTTTCATAGCTGTTTATTGCTTTTACCTATTTGGCCATTGAAAAGCAAAAGTAGTTGATAAATGAGCCATGACACATGTCAGGCCCTCCACCCACGCCTCTGCCTTTTCTCTGCTTCCAGTATTGCTGACCAGCTAACTTCCTATTATGTCCATTTGGCAAAAAGCCTATAAATAACCAGCTATTATTAGGATTACTAACTGCAATATGTTCTTAAAGATCAACCCTTTCCTTTTTTTTGGGGGGGGAGGGTTTCAGGTAGGGTCTCACTCTAGCTCAGGCTGACCTGGAATTCACTATGTAGTCTCAGGGTGGCCTCGAACTCATGGTGGTCCTCCTACCTCTGCCTCCCGAGTGCTGGGATTAAAGCCACGTGCCACCACACCAGGCTTAATCCTTCACTTTTTCATGTTTTCCTTTAGAACTATAAATTCCGTATCTTCTCTAAAACAGCTCTTAAAAATCTTTTGTTCCAAAACTTCATTAATAAATAAACTCTAACCCACTGTCGTGGTTTGATTCAGGTGTCCCCCATGAACTTAGATGTTCTGAACTCTAGGTTCCCACCTGATGGAGATTTGGGAACTAATGGCTCCTGGAGGCGGTGTATTGTTAAGAGTGGGCTTATGGGTATTATAGCCAGTTTCCGCATGCCAGTATTTGGCACACTCTCCTATTTCGATTGTCTACCTGATGTTGGCAAGGGGGTGATGTCCACCGTCTGCTCATGTGATCATTTTCCCTGTTATCAATGAGCATCCCCCTTGAGCCTGTAAGCCGAAATAAACTTCTTTTTTCCCTACAAGCTGCTCTTGGTTGGGTGATTTCTACTAGCAATGTGAATCTGACTGCAACACCCACTTTACTTTAAAAACTTAATGTCAGAGTAAGTATGAAACTAATTAAAAGAAGTTGTATAGATAACAGAGTTCCCCAGTACTTTTCCTTATTTACATTAAAGTGAGCATCTTGTATGTATCTGATGCATACATCAGAATAAGAAATGCACACACTGTTACATTGCCATTGACTAAACTGCAAGCTTTATTTGAATTTCATGTTTTCCATTGATTCTCCTATTCAGAATCCTGTCCATGATACCACATCACATTGATCATTGCCTCTTCTATCTTTTCTTTGATCTATGGCATTTTGATGTTTTCCCTTAATTTTCACAATTTTAATAGTTTTGAAGAGTACCAATCAAGTATTTTGAGGAATACTTGTGTCTTAGTCTGTTTGCATTGCTAGAAAAATGTCATTGACTGATGATTTAGATAATAGGAATGTATTTCTCACAGTTGTGGAGATGGGGAAGTTCAAGATCAAGAGGCTGGCAGGGATGTCCAAGGAGATTTTACTTCCTAGTCCACAGGTGGCTGTGTTATTACTCTTATATTCCCATGGCTGATGGAGAAACTCTCTTTCTGGTGGAACAGAAAGGTAATAATCAATTGATGACGGCCCCACCACCAAAGGCTCCTAATTATTCCACAATGGTCCCTGCTCCTAATGCTGTCACACTGGAGGCTAGAATTTCAACATCTAAACTTAGGGTGAGGGAGCCTTTAGTTCATAGCATCTCTTAATTCCCGCTCCCCCCCCCCCTGCTTTTCTCACCATCATGTGGAATTTGGGCTCATGAACAAATGTCTCAAGTTACTTTGTCATAAGGCATTGCTGGAGATGTTCAGCTCTGTCACTTGGTTAAGGTCATGTTTGTTAAGTCTAAGATTTGTTATTTTACTGTTTATCCACTTTTCATGCTCTATTCCTTCAAAGTGAATCACTACATCCACCCTGCACTCTAGGAGAGGGACAATAGCTCTGTGAACTAGCATCTCTTAACCTATTCCATCTCTGCTTATCAGGTAGCTTCATCTTGGCATCTTACAGATCACCACTGAATTTATTCGAGCAGTCAAATTCTCCACTTTGATACATCTACTTTATTCCTTTTCCTTGAGGCCAATTCATTGCACCTCTTTCTCAGCAGTGTGAATCTGGTTTCTATCTCATAAAAATTTGCATGGCATACCATGGGTACTTCACCAGCTCCCAAAATTTTGAGTTGAAAGACAAAGAATATTCCCTGAGAAATGAAAATGGATCTTAGACAGGTGTGGTGGTGCACACCTTTAGTCCCAACACTTGGGAAACAGAGGTAGGAGGATCACCATTAGTTCAAGGCTGGCCTGGGGCCAGAGAATGAGTTCTAGATCAGCCTGGGCTACAGTGAGATGCTACCTTGAACCGCCAACCCCCCTAAAAAGGAAATTGTATCTTAAGCTAAACTTAGAAGATAAAGGGTTAAAATAACTTACTCCACAATTACTTGTTTTGGCTAGATAGCTCCTGAGGAACTCACCAAGAATTCACAGGGAATCTGGGGCAGTGCAAAGTTCCCTAGGGAAGCAGGAACTTGTAGTAATATGGTCACATTCATCACATGACCCTAAGTCCTCTCTTGATGGAGATATATATGGATTTTGACAGAAAAAAAACATACTGGCTTCCATATAACAGACACTCATAGGAAAAGTAAAGCACTAGGAAAGATTGTTTAGGAGATGCAATAATTCAATGTCTTGGTTAAATCCAGATCACCCACATTATCTACTACATGATCATAGGTTAATTATTTACCCTTTCTGTGCTCTATGTGTAAAATATCTATACTCTTACTAACTACAACAAAGAAGTTTGGAATAAGTTAATTAATCCATGTAAGGCATTAGCCCAGTGGAGGTCCCAGCACATAAACACTCCATCAATATAAATTATTGTTACTGATATGATTCATGATAATTTAGATATAGATCAAGCCATGTGTTGTTTAATAAAGTAAAACCACTCTATAATACAAACAACCAAAAGTTTACCCCACAGATTAGGTGCAAAATGTTAAGTGGTTTCTGTATAATAAATAATATTGTTTCTCTGCTATAAACAAAATTACTAATGTACTAGTAAGTTTTATGGTAAAAATTTCCTACAATTTGAATTTCTATAACTAAGATAGTTTAAAAAGTGCTTATGCAATGATGAAGTATAAAAATGAAATGCTAGCCATCAGATTTGAGCTTCTTTCCCTTGATAAGCAGCTTCCAAGCTGTTTCCTTGTATTGACACCCAGGCTTGCTGGCATCAAGAGCAAGGCGATGGCCCCAACTCAGAGGTTAAATTATGCAGATAATCTCAGTAGTGTATAAATCTTTATCATTGGTGAACTTTCTGTTTGCATTCATTTGGGATTTTCAAAAAGACAGATTAATTAAACCATGTATCTTTACCAATTAGGCTTTTCGTCATTGGCAAATATAGTCATGAAATATTTGCAGACATAGTTTGAGATTAGCTACCAACAACTCTTCCACAAAGTAATTTAGTTAGTGAATTAAAAATAAGTGTGTGTGCCTACAAGTAGTGGATCCAGAACTGCTGAGCTCGTTTGCCCTGTATTAGCTGCATTATGCAAATAGGTGTCCCAAGGGAGTCATCTCAAAGACTATTAGCCTCTTTCACCTTTAATAACCTAAGATCTTCTGTACGTGATGTGTGCAGATGAAAACGTGTTCAGCCTGTGGGTAAAGGTGTAATTCTTTAGCTTCTTTTCCTCTACCCTGGAATTCACTTTTGGCAAACCTCTTGGGTTTGGCTGTCAGAGAGAGAAAAGCTTGTGAGTACTGAAATAGAATCCTGAGTGAATCTTGGTAAATTTACAGGACTGGGTTATTCTTTGTGGACTACTCTCTTTATCTGTGAAAGTTGCTCTATCTCCCCTCCACTATTGTACAGCCGATTGTCTTGCAAATACCCTAACCAGCACTCCCTGGGTGAAAACCTTTTAAACATGACCCATATGTTCCCATCTTTAGATGCAGTGGAGTTCTTAGTTACATTTCAGATGCAGGCTCTGGTACTGGAATAGCTGATTTGCAAATACTGTAGTCTTCTGCAGTTAGTGCTGTTATCCCGAAGAAAGTGAACAGCAGCTGTGGGAAGGATCAGGGTCAATATCAACATTTTGTGGCTAGAGTAGCTCCTTTCTTGTTGCTGGAACAAAATTCTTAACTGAAAACAACATAAGGAAGAAAAGGTTTTATTTTAGCTTCCAAGATGATGTAGTCCACGATGAAGGAGAAAGGCATTTTGCAGGCCAGCTCATTCCAGCCACGGTCAGGAAGAAGAGAACAGTCAGGAAGTGAGGCTGGCCTGTGAAACCTGAAGTGATCCAATTCCTTCAGCAAAGTTCCACCTCGTAGAGATTCCACAACCTTTCCCAGCCATGTCAGTAGCTGGGGACCAAGTGATCAAACACTGAGCTCATGAGGGGTGTTTGACATTCAAGCAACAACAACAAGTGAATGGTCACTTTCCAAAAGAAAATGGAACCTAATAGCCTTTGAAAAGCCATTTCCCAACCTGAGGGCCCTTTTTTGAGCTTGTACTCTTCTCCTGGGTCCACCAGCCAGTAAAGGTTCTTCATATATAATTGAATTTTGCTATGAGGCTCAGTGCCATTAGCTGCCTATTTTATAAAAGATCTAGATTGTAGATTTGCTTAGTTTTCATCTTTTGTGACCCTTCCATGCCAAGAGGGGGAATCTCTTGTTAGCTTGGGAGCTTTTCTGCTTTTCCTTCTTGTATCTACTCTCTCAAAAAGAGGAGTCACTTGCTTGATGCAAAAGTATCTGTTGATGCCTTTGTGTAACAATGAGGAAAGGTGAAAGGACACTGGTCTGAAATTGTTATAATGGGTATTCTTAGAAGTTCATCATCTGTAAGTCAACACTGGAAAAGTCCAAATCACTACTAGGCTGTGTTCAATCAGAAAGGTGGGATTTTCCAGTTTTGTTGACAACATTGTGTACATAATGGCAGTTGCTGTGTGGTCATGCATACACTGGCCACATTGTATCCAGAAAACATTGTTTCAAAGCACTTCTCCCCATTCTTTGGTTCTACATTCTTTCCACCACTTCTTCTGTAATGTTCCCTGAGACTTGGTGGGGTGACTTTGTGTCCACCTCTCTCTAGGGATGCATATTTTGTAAGTCACTGCTCATCAGGGTTTAGGTGTTAAGGACTGTAGCACTTTCATTTTATCTGTTCCACTTCACTGGGCTGAATGTCCTTCTGCTGACTCCTTTTGACAGACCTTCCCTTGTTTTAAATTTATTTATTTGAGAGCGACAGACAGAGAGAGAAAGAGGCAGATAGAGAGAGAGAGAGAGAATGGATGTGCCAGGGCCTCCAGCCACTGCAAACGAACTCCAGACGCGTGCGCCCCCTTGTGCATCTGGTTAACGTGGGTCCTGGGGAATCGAGCCTTGAACCGGGGTCCCTAGGCTTCACAGGCAAGCACTTAACCGTTAAGCCATATCTCCAGCCCCCTTCCCTTTTTTGTGCTTTCTTCTTATTCTCTTATTTGTGGAGAAGCTTCCATGAGACCTATTTGTTTACTTTTTTCTTCTCCTGTTCATCCAGGTAACTTGTTCACAGAGCATCTTTAATGCTTTTCATAGCATTAAAGTTTTAATAGCAAGGTGCTGTCTTAAGTCTTTCTACTACTGCATTGGGGATCAAGTCTGAACCCATAATCTGTGGGGGAGAGATTCAAACCATAATACCATCTGAATCCCATGATTAAATATATGACATGTAAATCAGGGAATCACCTAGGAACTAGTTAGAGATTCTGAATCAAAGGGTACTACATACATACATATACATATACATAACATACATATACATATACATATACATATACATATACATATACATATACATATACATATACATATATATATATATCCTACATTACATCCATCATCTATATACATATAGATGATTTTAAATAATAAATAGTAATTGTAAGTATTTATGTGTGCAGTGTGGTATTTCTGTATCAACACTTGTATACAATGTCATGATTGTATCAGAAAAATGGCCATCACCTTGAACATTTATCTTTTAGTTTTTATGTTTTCTGTAGACCCCAGTTGATTTACACACATGGTAATGTTCAAGGCACAGTGTTGGTAGTTCGCGCTGTGTTTGGGAGGCGCTCCTGCATCCTGGCTAACATGATTGAAGTACATGAGGAGAGGAGGGCGGCCACAAGCCTCACTGTGCTCCCTCTCAGCATCTGTTCCATCGCTATTAAGAAGCTGAGATACCTTGCAGTGGAAGAGAGTGTCAAGCAGCTAATGACAAAGCAGCTGCCGCATTCTTTTCTAATGTCCTCTGTGCTTATTTAGCTGTGGTTCACTGACTTACTTTAGTCTCTGCTAGCTTTCAGGTGACCAGAGAACGTCACAGTTACAACTTTATATTGAGTTGATGTCTGTTTATTTGAATATATTGCCTGCAATTTCCCAAGAACAGAATAAAATATGCCCAAGTGCTTCATGGGATATTTCAATATCCAAAAATGATTTTTTTGTTTCCCCAAACTGTAATAAAAGAGGTGTTATCTCCTTCATTCCTGACTGATTTTTAAATTTAGAAGAAGAATAGCACATGTGTTTGACAGCCAGAGGTATATAGTTAAATCTATTTGATATCACAAATGAAATGAATCACTGGCATAGGAAATAGTTATGAATATTTTCTTGTGGGGAGAAAGTGTCAGATCTAACCACTATCATATCAGTGAATAGATAAAGTGACCATCCTAGCTTAGGATTTCAATAGAACAAGAGAGAGAGTAATCATGACAAATGGTTATTAAAGCAATTTCTACCAAGAGAAGAATGAAGAGCATGAAAACAATCCTTGATGGAGCCAGAGACACTTTCCAATATTTTGTCTTTTTTTTCAGTTTTCATTTCCAAATAAATAGCCTTTTGATTTGTAACACTATCAAGAAGTTGTAATTTGAGGCATGCCAGCCAAGCATCCTAAAATTCCATGCATAGCTGAGTGGCTAGCAACTGAATTCACTGTGTTGCAGAATGTTTGCACCAACCGGGAGCAGAATGTCTGCAATGCACATTTTCCAACAATACCTGTAACAATTCAGACACATACTGCCTAGCATGATCTGCACCCCAAATCAGGGTTTCCATCTCTACACATCATGGGAAGCCCCAGGAAACCTATTTCTAGAAGCTGATCTTCTGTGACTCTTCCAACTTCATATGCCTACAAATTGGGATAAATGGGAAAATGATAGCTTCTCCCACCCACAATTCATCAAGCCCACCACTTCTATTTTAATGAAGTCGAGCACTTAAATAGGACTAAAAGGCCCTCAGAGGTCACAAGTGTGAGGCCTTTGTATTCAGAAATGTATACAAAAGACATCTCCTCAAACCTGAGGAAAGATATATTTCTTCCTCATTCACAAGTAATTTCAGCTCCCTTCACTGGCTCGTAGCAGATTAGGAAGGAAAACAAACAAGCCGGCAGTGTCCTGCCTGGCAGAATGAGGGCAGGACATGACGGTTGGTGTGATTTGCTTCGTTACCTCTCATGGACTCATTATCCATAGGTCTGAACTAGAGCAGGTAAAAGTGACTCAGGAATAACTTTAGGCAGTGCCCGTTAGCTGGGTTGGCAGTTGTTTTCACACACCTTCACACTATGGTGACCTCCTATGGGAGACTTTCCACTCACCCCACATTTTCTTCTCACCATTCAAGATTTATTGCATGGATCAGCTAAGATTCTTTAGCTGTTTTCGTGGTGATGACCTCACAGTCACAGAAAGTTATGTGGTGTTGGGAGGCTTGATTTAAGAGTGTCTCTCTTCCACGTTGCTATGCTGATGCATTCACCTTCTCTTCAGTTTTCAAATTCCTGAACTGTGAGTGAAAGCCTGCTCTTCGGACATTTGTGGTTATACTAATGTTAGTTCAGTCTTTATTGTCTAAGAGGTGAAAATTGATGCTGTTTAATAGAAAAAATTAATTTCCCTGACTTCCATGCTAAATATGTTCACAATTTCACATTTGACATGGGCTTGTGTTAGTACCTGGACTGATAATGATGTGGAAACTTGAGTAAATATTCGCAGTGATTACCAGCAAAGTACCAATTGTAAACCTGGATTTTGCATTGGAGATAGCCTAGAATATGCTTATCTAGGTACTCTAATTTCCTTTCTTCTTAGAATTGCCTGTTACTGACTCTTGAAAATTAAAGAGCTAATGTGTTCATGTAGTCATGGCTGCATAGAAAAGTAGTCCAAGTGTGCTTTCAAGGAAGCTCAAGCAAAAGACCTTTCAGAAAGGATATTAATTTATATCTTTCGTACATAATTTTTCCCTTATGAAGACTTCTATGCACTTAAAAAAATCTCTTCTTTGGAAGATTTTCTTTTTGCAAACTTGTGTGGTATGTATGAATGTGTTTGTGTGTGTGTATGTGTGTGTGTATGGACACACATGAGTGTGTAGATGTGCATGCATAAGTGTGTGTGGAATCCAGAGGTCGATCCTGAATGTGTCGTTCAGTCATTCTCCACCTTACTTTCGGAGTGAGAGTCTCTCAGTACACCTGGAGCTCACTGATCGGGACTAGTCTAGCTAGCCAGCAAGCCCTAGGATCCTCTTGTCTCCATCTCCTCAGCTCTGGGATTAAAGACATGTACTACTATGTCTGGCAGTTTATGTGGGTTCTGAAGAACTAAACTTAAGTCCTCATGTTTGCATGGCAAGCACTTTAACACCCCTGAGCCCTCACCCTAACTCAGATGACAGCTCATGAAAAACAACTGCATTTTGAATGTGAATGACCCGTTGATGTTAAGCATAAGATTCTGAGGACTGGGTTTGTCAGTGAAAAGGATTGGTGGAGAAGAGCCTGCGGGCATATTGCCTGCTCTGCCCTTACTTAAAATTCATACAGACCCTTGAGTAGTTGTATATTTTTATCAGCTTTCTAAGGTCTTGAATTTATTTGAGAAGTTGTGTTTTTCTTCTCAAGATTCATAGTGTCTATATTCAAAAGAGAAAGAGATTATGTGCACAGACCATGCTATGGCATAGCTGAGTCTCATCAGTTCATTTAGTCATTCACTTCATTTAGCTAATATTGAGTGTCAAATATACACTCCTTTTCCTAGGTTCTGGAAATAAAGCACTGCACAAAGAAAAAGTCCCTCTTCTTAGGAGGCTTACTGTCCAGTGCGGGAGTCAGAGACTGAGTCAAGAAATGTAATGATGAGTGCCTGGGAAATATAAGCAGGCAAGGGAGGGAGGAATGAGAGTGCTTTAGACAGTGTGTTCAGGAAAAGTCTATTTGAGTGGAGATCTCTGTAAGAATGCCAAATGATTGATGATTAACCAGAGAAATAGATCTGGGGGAACACTCTAGATACAGGGAAAATAAGTATAAATATATGGAGGTACGACTGGCTTTGATATCTTAGAAAAATACTGCCCAGTAGAAATATAATGGGAACCACTTATGTGATCAAAAAAAGTTACCACATCAAAAAACTAAAATTTAGAATAAAATTTAAAAATGACAACCAAAGTGAAATTAATTTCAATTATGCATTGCGTTATTTTTTATGTTTTATGTTACTTTCCAAATTGTAAATTTTATAATTGTTATGTGTCTCAACTTGGAAGTTACATTTTCATTGGAAATAATTGAGCTGTATTTTAATGTCATGAAATGCATGAACAGTAAAGTAGATTCATATATACATGTTGTTTAAAAGTCTCCTTCTCCTGAAAATTAAATGAGTACATGCTGTAATACTGAAATTCATGAAAATTAAATAAAGTGAGAAATTAAGTTCTTTCATCTCATTCTCTGGATTTCAAGAGCTCAGTAGGCACGTGTAGCCAGTGGCTACTGAATTGCCCAGATACTATGGGTTCCTGTAGAATGGAAACATCTCAAACATATGGTATCTGGAAGAGATAAATACACCAAAAGAAGCATAGTTTGAAAGCCTACTATTTGCTCATGTTATATTCACTACTGCATTACACTAAATATTCGTTGCTAGTTAAAGGATAAAATGGGCTTATAAATTACATAGGAAGACAAAATTAAAGGAATATTAGATCAAAGAATGGTTCTCTAACTCCCACTATGCAGAGTGTTAGTGGTGGTGGTGAGGGGTGGTCAATGATTATATATACATACATACATATATATATATATATATATATATATATATATATATATATATATATATCAAAGGTATATCATAAGATTTTTGGACAGATTGAATTTAGAGTGTCCATACCAGCCACATGCAGTAAGCAGTGGTAAGTATAAGCACATAGTAGGCATTCAAAATATATTTCTTTTGGTGTGTTTATCTCTTGTGGATGTCAGTTGTTTCAGATGTTTCCATCCTACAGGAACCCACAGTCTCTGGGCAATTCAGTAGCCATTGGCTCCGAGTGCCTTCTGAGCTCTTGATATCCAAGGAGTGAGATGAAAGAACTGAATTTCTCACTTTATTTAAATGTTCTAGGCATTTCTCACCTGGAAATAGACTACTGAATCTAACTTGAATTTTCCAATCAAGCACTCAGGAGAACTCTTTTCTAAGATACAGATTTTCTGTTGTCGTACCTTGCTAACTTTGTCCTGTGAGATTTCACATGGTACACACAACATTCTGGACAGGATATAGGCACAGATTGCCTTATGGTTCTAGGCGGCCCTTCTCCAAACCTAAAGCTCAAGCAATAGTGGATCAGTGTGTTGCCTAGAATCTGTACTTTTACAGATGTGCACAATTGCCTTATGCATGCCTCCTACATGCTCTTGGCTTATCTTCTTTCTCTTCTAAGCCTTGCTGAAGTTCACTCCTTGATGCAGTCCATTCCCAAGTAAAGGCAATGATCACATGTGTTCCTCCTACCTAGACGAACTTTCATTTTTGTCCTGTGTATAAGCATAGTCATTGCTGGTCTATATATCTGTCACTCCTTTCTAGAAAGTCTATGCTATGAAAGATGAGGTTGTCATCTCCTTATCTTTGTATCTTTACAGCCTGACGATCTGGTAATGTGGAATTATGGGATTGTATATGGCTCCTCATATCCATGTGTTCTACATTTATGGATTCAACTAATATTGGGAAAATCTATAACATTTTCAGACCTCTACTTTGCTATTATTCCCATAGTAACTCACTATAACCAGTAAAAAGTATATGAAGGGGTATGCATAAATTCTCTGCAAATACTATGCCACTTGAGCATAGGTGGTGGTTTTCTGTGGGGCTCCTGGAACAAACTCATTGTGGATACTGACAGACAACTGCATTTAATGACACCAGACAAACTAGTTGTAGATTTGGATTGAAGTAAAGATGAGCTGGGAACTAAGAGGAGAAAGAATGCTTAGGCAATTTATCTTAGTATGAAGTGTGCCAAGCTGCACAGATGGCCAAGGTCTGTGTAGAAGAGACCTGATGGAGGCTTATCCACTCAGAATCCTTCCTGTTTGGGGAGTGAATTTGTCAGCCGTAGCTTTGACCTTATTCATTATACCTTGCTTAGCTTTTAGCCTATTGTGCAAAATTGTCATATGTTATCTCAACTTGAGCCATGGAAGTTTGGCAGCTGCCCTCTTCACTCTACCCATGCTGTAATTAACTTCTTTCACACAGCATTTTCCATGGACTGAACTCAACAGTTTACTGACATCTCTTTATTTAATCCTTTCAACAACCAAGTTTTTACTTATAATGGCAGCAAACCCCTCCTGTTAATAGCATGGGTTTGAGCCTACAGTTCAAGTCCTTCTGCAAGTGATTTAATAGAATAGAATTTTAATTTTTTATATCTAAATATTGCTACAAATAGTACTTACAGAATTGTTATGAGATCGGTGATTTAATACTTATGTAGCACTAATAACGTAAAGCATACCAAGTATTTTACAAGTAAATATTTATTGTATCATTTCTTCTCCTTTAATTTCCCCATCATCCTTTCACTAAATCAAGTATTTCTCCTCCAAACTCCTCTGGTGAGTGACCTATGTTCAAAGGTGTGTGGTCTGTCTGAAAATGTGGAATTGATGGACGAGGATCCCTTTCAGCTTCTACTACTGAGGAGCCAGCCAGCTGAGGTCCATTTTTAATCTCTTTTGTCATTCAGAATGAGACTGATAATCACTGCAGTATTTTGGAGGACTTCTAATTAGAATGTGTATACAATATATAAGTATATATTGTATGTATTATGTATATACATACATGCATACATACATACATGCATGCATGCATAGTGATAAAATTAAGAGAGTATAGCCATGTTGGTGAAATGCATTTACAAAAATAATAATGAATGAAGTTGCTGTACTTAGATCTATCTTCTTTTGAAGATCAGTTCCTACCACCACAGTCTAACTGCTCTAAGTTAAGGTATTTGACAGCCACATGTATACATTCTGTCCTTTACCAGCTATGAAGAAGATCTGGAATCCATTTAAGATCTGGAATTCTTCAATCACCTCCCTTCCATGATTAAACACAGTCAAGTACTACATGACACACAAACTAGTCAGACCACATGTTAAATTATAGCTTTTGTCTGCATATACTTAACTCCTGGGAGCTTAGTGATTCCCATTTTACTTCTTGCTTGGCCCCATCCTTATTACGGCTACTCAGGAGTGTGAATGGCTCAGTTTTATCTACTGAGTTCATTTTTTACTAATCCTTGCTGTGCACTGAGAATTATGATAACAATTGCATCCTTTGACTCTTGCCCAGTGAAAGCCTTATGCTCATTAAAAAAAAAAAATCTTGTTCTCCCTATGATTTCAACAAGTCGTCCATTGTTCCATAATCTGGGTAATCTGAAATTTGAAAAGTGCTCTCTTGACATACTTGATGGAACACACATACTGTGGGATTTACTTTCATTTGTCAAGGTAGGTTTTGCTGGGGCTTTAGAAATCATTCCAAGACAATTTGTTACACAGTGTAATTGGTGGCGAGTCCTTCCATTTAAATGATATTGCAGAAGAAAGAAAAAGGTCAGAATCCAGAAGGCAAACAGCAGGCAAATATTACTTAAGATAATGTTCAGACAAGATCTCTGGAGTTAACAGGTTTTAAATCTAAATATAACCAACAATAAATTTTAAAAATTCTGTCACCAATTTTAATGATTATGATATAGCTACAAATAAATAACAGTTGAACCCATAGACCCAAAGTATTTATTACAAAGAAACAAACATGGCAATATGTTGTCTATGCCCTTCCAAGTAGAGTTTAGACCAATTTATCTCTGTGACAATATTGCCAAGTTGAATTTTTAAAAGTATATTATAGTATGTTACTAGAGCCAACTAGCTGGAGCATAAGGTTCCTGAGACTCAGCATTCATTATTTATCCATTTATACTAATCAACTTTTATATCCCACATATCCCTGCTCAGATTTGAATGGAGCCTCAGAAGCAAAACCTGTTTTAAATTTATGACACAACAACAATTGCATATGACAGAGAAGAATGACATAGAAGAGCATCCATAACCCCCCTCACAGGAAGATAAATGATAATTTTTTTTAAAGACATGGCATTTCTTTCCCTTTCTTAGAAGAAAAATTAGTCCTAAGAAAAAGAAATCCAAAGATCGTAAACCATATGAAGAAGAGAGGAAAATTGATTTGGGGAGGCAAGACTGGATTGAGTTGTACTATAAAAGTTGCTGGTCTCTTCCTACTGAAAGGCAGAACCAATTGATTTATGATCATGACTCTGAGCTTACTTTTTTCTCCTTCTTCTTCTTCTTTTTCTTCCCTCCCTCCACTCTGGGAAGAGAATGTAGATACTAGGTGACACGACTCTTTTGATTTGCAAACTATGTCTTAATTATCAGTGCTGGAAGATCAGGTTGAACTATTTTCTGACTTCAAAGGTTTCTGCACCTGAGAAGTTAGAGGTGGCTGAGATGTTTTGGAAGCAGAGTGACACAATATGGTGTCTTCATATTTTAGGGGTGTTGGGTCATGTTTTTCTAATTTGTGGCACATCAAAGTGAAAATGAAGACACAAAGAAGGTTTTGCTTTTTGTGATTCTCTTCTTAGGTGAAAGTGTTATCTTCCAATTCAATACCTAGGCCCAAGTATTTAGAAAGGAATTCTTTTGAATGTGATATTTCTCATACTTAATGAAATTGGAAAAATAGCTTCCATGACAAACTGGAAGAGAAACAAAAAACAGTATGTTGATTGAGGCATCTGCTTAAGGCTCACAGGCAGATGCCTATGGATATGTAAGTATTGCTAAATGCTGTTGACTAATAATCAGGTAATAGCAACAACAGTAGTGTAGTAACAGTAGAAATATTGAATGTGGTGGAAGAGTTTCCTGATATTTACTGAAGTTTATAATTTTGGTTGATAACGCTTTGATGCTCGTTATTACTGAAGGTATAAATAGGAATCAGAGATTGTCAGCAACTTGTGCACTATTGTACAGCGTGGCATGGGTTTGAATTCAAAAGCAGACCATTTGACTTAGAGATCACTTCATGAGATCTAGTAGTTAACTGGAATCTCACATTTAATAGGAGTCAAGTTTTGAATTTAGTACATATGACATGGGGTAAATATTGTGAATAGACAAAAATCAGGGCTGGAGAAGCAGCTTAACAGTTAAGACATTTTCCTGCAAAGCCAAAGGATCCAGGTTTGCTTCCCCAGGACCCACTTAAGCCAGATGCGCAAGGTAGCACATGCGTCTGGAGTTCATTTGCAACAGCTAGAGGCCCGTTCTCTCTCTCTTCCTCTCTCTATCTATCTGTCTGCCTCTTTCTCTCTTTCTTTGTCATATAAAATAAAATGAAATAAAATAGAAGAATAGACAAAATCACCCTGAATGTATAATATTAACTATCCACAAAATACACCTTCTTGTTCCATGTGTGGATGTGTGACTACAACTTCCAAGAATGTTTATAGGAATATTTAATAAATAAAAGAATACTTTAGATTCCTTTCAGATGAAAAAGTATGTAGCTGGATTTGCTTACATATTGTTATATAACATTGACCTCAGAGCAATATGAAAATGATAATTTCTCTATTTGAAAAGAAGGTACCTAGTCTATGAGCTACAGTCACTGTATTTGGTTGGATTATTTCCACCTCTTCTTTTTATCCCAAGTAATTCACTGTCCATGCTAGCCAGATGAAGAATATATTGTAAGGAACTGAAGGTAATTGTGGCTCAGGGAATGCAAATAGCATATTCAGTGTCTGCCTCCTTTCCCTGAATGTCTTAATTGATCCTCAAGGTACCTGTTTGTGTTTGTAAATATTGCTAGTTTTTAGAGGAAGCAGATATTCATGGATGATGGGTAGCTCATCCAAAGTCGCCAAGGGACTTGTTGGGAATCCTTGGAATCCTCTGCTCCCGCTGTGCTTTCAGGTAGTGACTGCTCCTTCCTTGGTGAAAATGCTGTGCTGGACAGAGTATCAGAAGAAGAGCATGGCTCCACGGCTTGGCCTCTGAGTCTCCAAGGATATCTTGTTTGCATCTGAGAACATATCCATTGGGTCTTCTTAGGTGACACGTTTCTGTGTGAGCATTGGTGTTTTTATTTATAACTACTAAGCTAAGAATCTAATTTTTTAAGTCAATGGACTTTTTTTTTTTTTTGCCTTTTCATTATCCTAGTTTTCCAAGGATTAAATAAATATCTCTCTACATTATCATCACTGGTCCAAGAACGATTTCTTTTCTGTTTTTCTTTATTCTTCACTTCACTTTCCTACCTTCCCACCATGGGCACGCGTTGCAGTCGGTCATCAAGTGTGCGTTATGTATAGCATGCATGAGGTTGTAATTCTTTCACAGGTCTTTGGATTATAGATCTCATTGGGTTAGCCCATATTTCTCACTTTACACTGTGTTTTTTGGATAAATCCACATTCCATCTACTTTTTACTCCATCATATGATTCACCTACTACATCTGACCCTCCATTGCTTCCCATTTCCACCATCATAAGTGCTGTTCTCATAACCACCTTCATACCTACTATTCACTTGTTGACATACTTGATGATTTCTTTGGGACTTATACATAGGGGTAGAATTGTCAGATCAAATGGTAAGGACATAACAAATTCAATAAAATGGTGTCAATTTGTTCTAGGTTAGTTGCAGTCTTAAATGTTCCCACTGCAATATAACATACCTTAACTTAAATTTGCATTTTTATTACAGTATCATGGAACCCTCTAACATGGTGCCTTTCATGGATTTTCTTCTGTTTTATTTCATACACACACACACACACACACACACACACACACACACTTCCATTGTTCTATGGAAACTTCTGGATTTTGCTTTTTGTTTACATTTGAAAACTATTTGTTAATTTTAAAAAATCATGTGTGAACATTCTCGATCTGACACCTGCCTTTTAAAAGTGCTCGTTATGTTCTTTCATATCTTTTTATTAGCACATATTAATTGTACAAAATAATGGGTTTCATTATGATGTTTTCATACCTATATGTATTGAACTTTGATCATATCTCTTGCCTATACCGTAGAAATGATAAATTCAAAATCTCCCTGCTTTCCTTGCTGCGACAGTTCACACAGTGATCCAGTTCTTAGTCATGAGATACCAGCCAAAGCTATCATTTTCTTCGAAGGAACAAAGATCATCAGTGCATCTTCCTTGCCCTCTCAGCCCTTAGATTATCTCTTGACAACCAAGTTCCTTCTGTGTTCTTCCCAGTACTGTAGGGATTGGCAGTCTGGGGACTGTTTACCTAGAGTTCCTGCCATCAGGCTTTTAGCTCAGAGTCAGCCCTCATGTGTGAACTGGAAAGCACATGGGAGCAGAGCCCTCGTGTTGGTTTATAGCAGAAGCTGGTCCATCCAAGACAGACATTCCTATAGAGCTTACTGGTCTTTCCTTTAAAAACCACTGATTTGGGTGCTGTGTAATAACACTCGCATCGGCTGTATCCTATAGTTCTTTTGGCTTCCCAAGACCCAAAGTGGCTGAAAACTGTGAACTTGTGGTTATGTGAACTATGCAGACTTCTGTTCCTCCACAGCTCTTTGCCATGTTCTCCATACAGAAAATATGCTTCCAGGCTCTACATTCACCATTGTACGCACAATCCCAAGGCATTCTCCAACATGCTGAAGGTGCCCAGGCAGGAGGATGACAGGTTTGAAGAAGGCATTATTGATCCACAGGAGCAGCTCCAGACTGTAATAAAATTTTCACTGGTTTTATAAGAAAAGAAAATATATTTGGGTTAGTCAAACTTCCTCATGTGTGCATCCCAAGCATTTCTAATTTTTGCCCATTTTCTTATTCTTGAAATGGGGCTACAAGGTTTACTAAGACAACATGTGCAGGGTGCTTGGCATATAGAAGTGCTTACATGAAGTGACAGTTACTAAAGCATTTGTTTAGGATCAGAATAAAAAATGAGATGCATCTCCTTATGCCATTTTCAAGAAGGAAAATTCATAATAATAGAATTTGCTGTTATTAATTCAAGCCTGGACAGTTGGTTAGATTGGCTATTGGCACATGACAATATCTGAGTAGCAATGGCACATAGGTTAGAAGGTGTGTTGTATAGTGCATGGATAAAATGCAAAGTAGATCTTAAAAACATATGGAAAAGATTGGGCAGGAGATATCCCTATGCAATGTAAAGAAAAACAAACTTTAAAGTTATGGGCATAACTTTCTCTCATTATTCTATAAATATTTCTCCTTTTATAATAACTTCTTTCACATAGGGTAATCATTTATAAATGCTCTACTGGAGACATAAAAAAAGAAAAAAATGTTGATTATATCTCGTCAACAGAGGATAACCAGGAGGTCATAATCTTCCTTACTGTTTTCTGAAACCAAGACTATAATCAGTGCTTTGGTTGGGCAAATCTATTTTCCTCACCCAGCGGTTTTACATACTTACTGTCTTTAATATGGAAAGGCATTTGGCTTGTCTAACTTCTCTAGCTGTGTTCATAAATCAAGATAATCATTATCAGCAGAACAAACAAGAGGAAAATATTATGATAAAATGTAAGTGAGATGTGAAAGAATATGTTCAAAGGTACAATGCTAATGAAAAACATAAAACCATTATTTTTTTTCCAAGGTGATTTATTTGCTTATGCTGAATCTTTCAAAATTTGTTTCACTTGGAGGATACTTGAGGTCTACAAAGATATATTCATATTTTGGCTTGGAACTGTTTTTGTTACATATATTTTCACATCAGGTTTTATCTTGTTTATGATCTGTCATAATAAAATTTTCTCATTAGGTGCCAGCACTGGGACTTCATAATTACCTTTCCATTGTTATTGCAATCATTATTATTTTTTCAGATATTTGAGGCTTTTGAAACATGATTTAAATACCTGCTACTAACATTCCCGAATGCGTTTAAGTGGCTCTCTTTTTCTGTTCTTAACACAGTGAACAATATTCTGGTCTCGGTGGAATGACAGCAAATTGACAAGCCACAGCAAAGCTGCTCCTACTCTGAACCTGAGAGATAAAACGGCTGAGTGACAGGTGGGACTAATCAGTTCATAGGTAAAAATCAAGATTGGATTTGATGAGGGGATTTCTTGGTCCGTGGTGGATTCAATCCTCTTTTCAATATACTGAAAAGCCATTTTTTTTTCCAAGTTTGATTTTCATTATTCCCCTACCTTAGCTCTGTCAGTTTTCTGCAAGGAGACTTCTCACCACTACTTTCCCTAATTTTACAGCTACCCACATAGCCTGAAGAAAAGACTAGGAGTTCACAAAAGGGAGGGGAGAAAAATTAAATACCTGGTCCCCTGTTAAATCTGTTTTGAAACCTATTATTAGTTATGTCAGTGGGTAGTTGTAAAACCAAAAAATATATATAAGATATCATCTAGTAATGTTACATGGAGACTGTTATTTCCAATTGATTACAGACTTATGTCTTTGCTTTTGGCCAACTTGCCTCATCATCATCACTGGCAAAGGGAAATGCTCATTGCAACATTCAAAATAATTTGGTCAGATCACCATTTCTGCACTGATAGTATTTCTTCATTCCCAAGATCAGAAACCCTCGAAACTGGGCATTCCTTTGCCGCTGGGGAAGGTTTTCCTTAATAATAGAATTAAACCTCTCTCTTTTATCTTCATGTGAAACCTCTCTCTTCTTTTTCTTCGTGTAGTGCTGGACATTGAGCCCAGGGCTTTACAAGTGCTAGACCAGGGTTTTAATCCTCTGCTTATGCTGTCCTCTTTCTCCACTTCGCTAAGGCTGTCGGATCTGTTCATTGTACTTTGAGTGTTTCCTATGTAATGTTGCTGCTTTCCTCTTCCTCCTCCTCTGGCACCACCCAGAGCTGCAGGGCTTATCTAGAGGAGAACCTTTTGGTGATGAGCATGATGGTTTAGATGACAGGTGGAGGGAGGGCCCAGCACATGGCCTCCACGGGCCTGAGGCATCTCAGGGACTGAGCACTGGTGTGGGATCAGGACAGCGTGAGGATTTAAAGGTGGCACAGAATACAGCAGCTCGGGGTCGTGAGGGACTTAATTCAGCTTCATTCATAAGATTAACTTAATTGAAAACCCAAGTCGAGTTTTTAAGAGCCAGCTAGTACTGAAAGAGTTCGTCTTATAGTAGCATTTACCTTTTACTCTCTGACTTCATCCTTTCCTGTGTTAAATGTGTGCTTGATTCTTACTTGATATGTACATGTGAGGCCCTGCTGTGGATGCAGGCTTCTATCAGCTCATACATTAATGAAAGGCACTTTCAGCTGGGAGTTGATAACCTCCCTTAAGGAGGAGCATGGGAAACAAAGTAAAACAAACAAACAAACAAAATTTTATATATATATATATATATATACATAATGTGGTATTCCTATAGAGCAGACAACAGGGAAATAGAGAGTTAGACTGAAAGGTGCCATTTTCAAGTAGAAAGGAAGATTAAAATAAGAATGTGAATTTTAATGAACAAGCAGAAACCTGTAGGTACTGATTCAGAATGATATTTGAGGTTGAAGGTTGCAAGTAGGGAAAACCCAAAATACGAAGTCTCTTAAATAAGAGCCTATGGATATATTCCAGAAAAAAAGATCATTCAGGAACCTTACAACCTGGCATGGAATGAGTGGAAGTGAGTGACCAATAGTGTGGCCAGTGAGGACTCAGGTACTGAAGATGGAGGGCTGTCTTTCTGTCATGGTCATTAGCTTTGTCTTTGAATGAAGTGAGAGCCTTTGGGATGTTAGAAGCAAGAGAGAAAGATAATGGGTTCTTAACTTAGAAAGTGTCTAATTCCTGGAGTCTTAACAGGTAGAGAGGAGGCAGTGCTGGCAGGAACCAGTAAAGATGATACTGAAAGAGCTAAGAGGTGACCATAGCCTGGATCAAGGAGAAGCTAGGGAACGGTGGGACTCAAGACATGCTTTACAGTAGGATCTGGTGGAAGTAGCTGAGAGATTGAAGATGTGTCTGTTAGAAAGAGGCAATGATGAGGTGCTGGAGCTATGGCTCATTGTTCATGGTACTTGCTTGAAAAGCCTGCAGGACTGGGTTCAATTCCCTAGCCATCTATGTAACCATGTAAAGCTGGACCGGCATTCGTGAGCCTCAGAAAGAGGCCCTGTAGCACCCGAGTCCTCTTTCCCCATGTGTAAATGAACAAATCAAGAGGGAATGGGAATGACCCCAAATCATCTGAGGAACTGGAGGGAACAGATGTCTAATAAGGTGAGAGTTTAAGACAAACAACTTTAAGCGATCAGTTTGGACATGCTGGTTAGGTAAACACACAGCTTGGTTGGTGTAGGACATCTTAGTCTATCCTGTTTTCCTGATGTAATTGTGAATATCTTACCAGTTATTTTATCTTTCTTTTACTCTTTCAGTGCCCATTTGGATGCTACATTGGTGTCACCTTTCTATTGGTCATATGACTGAGAAGGTCCAGGATACAGAAGAGTGCCAAGTTCAGAAAGTTTGTGCTGGGTACAAGAAAATGGTATAAACAACATTCAGTGGAGTTGACATAAGTGTGAAGCATTGTGGGTAGAATTGGCATGACAAAATGTCACATGTCACATTTCACCTATGGATTTTTCAAGTGAGGGCAACTGTGGGCTTGACTCCTGGAGGCATTGGAACCAAAGTCCAGGTAGGGAAGCTAGTTTTTGGTTAGACATTGAATTCCCTCAATGGCACATGCAGATTGGATCCATATAAATTCCTCAGCTCAGCTGGTCAGTACACCTCCTCTCTAATGTCTCTCCACTGCTGTGATGTCACACTCTTTGGATTATATACATAACCTTTTTGTTGTAATTTTTATGCAGTATATGATGGCTCAAATAAGATCCTAGAAATACACCTTCTTCTTCTGGATTAATCCTTTTTTTAAAAAAATAATTTATTTATCAGAGAGAATGAGAAGAAGAGGCAGATAGAGAGAATGGACATGTCAGGGTCTCTAGCTAGTGCAAACAAACTCCAGATGCATGTGCCACTTTGTGTATCTGGCTTATGTTTGTTCTAGGGAATCAAACCTGGGCTCTTAGGCTTTGCAGGCAAGTGCCTTAACAGCTAAGCCATCTCTCCAGCCCCCTTATTATTTTTCCTTGGAGTTAAAATCAATTTTAACTCTACTTCTAGCCTTATTTTATGTACATTTTGGCTCTCTGTTACATCTCAACAACGAAAGGATTAAAATGCTTTCATACCACTCTTATTTTTCACTAGAGATTTCACTTCGGGAGTTTTTGTCAATGTTTTTTACAGTTAGGAAAAGTACAGGTAATAGATGCATTCTTACCATGTTTAACAACTAATTGACATTTGCTTTAAAATTTATCCTCATGAAGAAAGACAGGATGAAGAACTCCTATTTTATTTCACATAAAAACTGCATTTGAATGTAATCAAATCTATGCCTCTGAATCTTATGTTTTCCTATTTCCATATTGGGATACAAATAAATACAGAAGGCAGGTCAGTATCTACAAAGCCGGTTTTGAAATGCCTTGAAAGGAAAACATTCTACCTAAATTCTCTTTGGCTTGACAACATTGATGCGTGAGCGATTGATCGCTAGTTTTAGTAGCTAGCCTTCCGGACTGACCAGAGTTGTTCTTTCTTGGCTTGTTATGTTGTCACTCTGCCTCCATCCTCCTCCATGATGGAGGTCAGTTCTAGAGCAGGTTTCTATGCACAACCACTGGTGTTCTACCAGGAGCAGAATCCAGCGTTGTAAGGCTCACCTTACAGCTTCTTTGTACTTTGGGATGCAGCTGTCCATAGTCTCAAGAGTACAGGCATGAACTGTGGTGAATAGACTGGAGCTAAAGCAGCCACTCAGGCCACAGGGGTTAGACACGGGGCTGGCCCAGCTTTCCCAGGCCCCAGTCCTGATTCCTTCACTTACCAACAGCTCCTTTTAGGTGAATATTTTACCTCTACCATTGGTTACTGTTGTAGCCAGGTTCACCTTGCTGGTAGAAATCACACAACCAAGAACAGCTTGTGGGAAAAAGAGGTTTATTTTGGCTTACAGGCTTGAGGGGAAGCTCCACAATGGCAGGGGGAAATGATGGCATGAACAGAGGGTGGACATCACCCCCTGGCCCACATAAGTGCTCAATAGGAACAAGAGAGTGTGCCAAACACTAGAAAGGAGAAACTGGCTATAATACCCATAAGTACACCACCCACAATATACTCCCTCCAGGAAGTGTTCATTCCCACATCTCCATCAGCTGGGAGCCTAGCATTCAGAACACCTATGCTTATGGGGGACACCTGAATCAAACTGCCACAGTTACCATGTGGACAAAATGGCTGTGTGTATTTGGTGTTATATGATGCTTAAATTATTTAAGACATGGAAAACAGTTGGAAGAAGAACTGTTCTATGATCTGGATTAAGGATACATTGCATACTATTCTTAGTTTATTCAGTTTTTAAGCTTTTAAACCATATTTTAAAATATTTTATTAATTAGAAACTTTGTATGGATGCATCACGAGTTGGTACCATCATTTCCTTCCTCTCTGCCCCTACACCCCTGAGGGCCCTGTTCAGTAGGAGTGCTGGTATTCACAATGGGGTTGTGTGTTATGAGTTGCAAAAGCAGCAGTAACTCACTGTGAAGGGGTGGGAGCAATGCCTCTGGACATTCCCTCTCACTCTGTGGTTCTTACATTCTTTCCACAAAATTCCTTGATCCTTCATGGATATATTTTAAGTCTACTTTAATGTTGAGTTATCAGCAGTTTCTGGATTTGTGTTTTGTAAGTTTTGAGTGTCCTCAGTGTCTATCTCCATTACCCTGGCCATGGAAGCAGCACTTTTGTTCATCTTTCCAATTCCTCTTTGACTATCAGCTCAGACTGGTCAGTGTCAGTCCCTCTAGTGAACTAGGATATGGGCTTTTATTTTTAATAATAATTATACATTATATAGTTTTTCTTAAACATTTTTAATTAGAAACATACCTTATATGGATGCATCATGTGTTGGTACCATCTTTTCCCTCCTCTCTGCCTCTAATCTGCTGGTGGAGGGGTCCTCGGGGGATTGCTGGTATTCCACATAGGGTTGTGGGTTATGCACCTTGGGAGAAGTAGTCAGGTACTGGGTGCATTCAATGCCTCTGAGCATGATCTCTCAGTCTGTGGCTATTACAATGTTTCTGCCCTCTTTTCTGAAAAATTCCCTTAGCCTTGCTGGGTGTGTTTTAAGTGTACTTTAGATGAGCTCCTAGGAGCCTCTGGATCTTGGCTTTGGTATGTGTCTCCTTCACCCTGGCACTGATTATCAGGCTCACCATGGAAGCAAAACTCTTGCTTGTCTCCATACTTATAGTATGTAAATATATATAGACGGTTTATATATATTTAAATTTACATTTCCAAAGCAAAAAATGAAATTTAACCAGTTGATTTATTTCCAAACACCCAGAAAAATTTTCCAAGATATTTATCCATGGAGTAGGCCTAAATGTTTCCAATATAATTCAAAATAATGCAAACAAAAATCATGTATTCATGGTTCACACATATATAGATGCATATATATTAGGAAAAAGATATTGTTTTCTGGTATACATGTGGTATATGTGTGATTTTCGTTCAAAAGCAAATGTTAGCATATTGTATATGTTGCCTGCAAGTTGTGTTTTGATTCAATGGTTTGTTTTTGAAGTTTATCCATGTTGATCTGTGTAAACCTAATTCATTGCTTATAACTCTTGAACACCATTCAAGCCAAAAAATATGCCATATTTTATGCATTGGCAAGTAGTTTAGATTCCCCAGTTGTCTCTAAACTTCAGAAGCTATCAGGGGGATATCTGAGTCATATGGGGAGAGAGACACTTCCCCGAAACCAGCTTTTCATCCATTTCTTCCAGCAGGTTCATCACTCTCTGCTGAGTGAAATATACCTGCCTGAGAAGCCTGGCCATGAGCCCTTAATTGTCATCCCCTGCTTACTCTTGTATGAGATTCGTGTGGGGTCAGGGCAGAGGTCTTAAGTGCATACCTCTTGTAAATTTTCAGAGGCACCCAGGTGTTTGGCTTGACCTTAATACCTTGGGTATCCAGGTATAGTCCTGAGAGGAAGGAGACGATTTGCTAGAGATGCATCTTTCCCTGTCTCCAGCCTCTTTGAGCTAATCTGAAATCATATACCATCAAAATTTTCAGGGCATGCTTTGAACAAGTTAACTCAATTATAAAATATAAATAATAGTCATTCAAAGTTCAGAAATTGTTGTGAGCAATAACTAATTAAATAGAATGCATGACTTTTTTTATTTGCAAAATGCACCCTGGGAGAAACAGAGGATTCAAGGCTGGCATCAGGTTGGCACTGAATCTCCTTAGGAAAGCAGACTTCATCTTGCAATCCATGATGCTCAGAAATTTCTAATTTGAGGATTTGTGAAAAGATGCACAATCTGTCTGATTTGAGCAGCCCATGGCTGGATAGGATCAGACCCATCTGCTCATTGTGGAGACTTGAAGATGCTTTTCTGTAATATTTTAACTTCAGGTGTCGGTGTTTAGAAAAGACAGTTACTAAAATTAAACATATCTACACATGATACGTAAATGTTTAAGTCAAACTTCACGATTGGGTCGTGCTGAATAGTGATCCCATCCAGTATTCCCTGCAGAATGCTCTAGTGGATACACAAGAGCTCCAGTTCCACCTTATTCCAGAAACCCAGGGTCGGGACTGATGGGGCCTGTGGCCTTAGGGTAGTCGTTTGTGAGTTTCTCCATTGGCTTTTCTGACAAGCTTCTCTCTGACTTCTGCTTCCTGGAATTCTATACCATGTACACCATGCAAACAGTTCTTTTGTGAACAGTCTTTTGAATTCTCCCAGGAAACATCCAGTGATCATAGAGGGCAAAAAATAAAAGTAGACTTTCTTGGCATATACACACAAACACACACACATTTTTCTACTATCTTTGGAATAGGTCCAACAGTTAAAGATTTTTTTTTTTGCATTTGTTGTAATATAAAAAATGATAGAATACTACAAAGCAACATTACCTGAAGCTTATCAGCCTTTCTATTTCATTATTTTATTACATTATATTAACTTAATATCAGTGTGATATTGAGAAGGGAGGACACAGTTTTAAATGTATTTTTGATTAGCTCAAACTTTGTGGTAGGTATTTGTGGTGGTTTGAATAGAATAGATGGCCCCCAATATATTCGGTTGTTTGTTTGTAGTTTGCATCTGCAGCAACCTGGCTGGAGTCAGTGCCATTGTGTGGATCTTAAGGTGTGGTGGTGGATTTCACATTTCAGTCTAAAGATATGCAAAGTGTGCCTAGCTGGAGTTCCTGAAGTATGCTGTGCTGTGCTGTGTAGCTTTTGGCTTGTGCCTCTCTCTCTCTCCCCCTGGTCCTGTGAAGGCAGGCCAGCTTCTTCTACCATTATGGAACTTCCCCTGCATCTGTAAGCTTCAATAAATATCCCTTCCTCCATAACTGCGCCTGGTCTGGAAGTTCATCTCAGCGAACCTGAAGCTGTCTGCTACAGAACTTGGTACTGAGGAGTGGGCTGAGATGTACCTGGCCATGTGCATGTTGATCTTTTGGAACCTTTGTTTTGGAGGAATAGGCATAGACTTGGTGATTGCAACTGAAGATGTCTTCTGGAGTGGTAAGCCAAGTTTTATGGACTATTCTGATGAGAGTCTGAGAATGCTAAGTGCAGACAGCATTGAACTTCGAGGCTTGGCTTATGAGCTTTCTAAGGGGAAGGAAAGACTGCAGAGGACTTTGTTGGAACTGGGCTAATGGCATAAGGGCTGGCTGCGTCTTCCTGCCCAGGTCCAGAGAGTTTGATCAAGGTTAAATTTGTAATGGACTGATGTGCTTGGCTAGAGATACTGGACTGAGAGATTTAAGATTTTAAGCTGGAAAACCTCAAGCAAGTTAAAATTACAGGCACTGAGACTGGTTTTAGGTTATTGAATCTGCTATTGTCAAACACATTAGCAATCTTAAAGGAAGATGGTCCAATTGCTTTACCATGGAAAGGATGCCTGAGGAAAGACTATCATAGAAATGCAAACACTTTTGGAAAGAGTTGACTGGAGAAGGAACCTGCTTTTCAAGGCTATGATTTGTTTCGTCCCTGAATTAAGAATATGGCTGTGTCCTGAACAACTGGTATTGGTTTCAGAAGCATGAAAAATGCATGGAGTGGCCGTGAATTGCACATGCTTCCAGGAGCTGCTGCTGAGATGCAGCATGAGATAGGGCCTGGTGCCCTGATAGGCTGAAAGAGCCTTTGGAAAATGTGAGGAGTGGTCATGAATTGCACATGGTTCCAGGAGCTGCTGCTGAGATGCAGCATGAGGCAGGACATGATGCCCTGATAGGCTAAAAGAGCCTTTGGAAGATGGACCATGGTTTGCATGAAGACCGGAAGATGTTTTGTATATACCAGGACAATGCAAGCGCTACCATAGAGTGCACTGTTGGCCTGAGATGGAAGTGTTCCCTGGCTACTCTGCCCAGCTGGAGGGGCAGAATTGGAAAATCTGGAGACTGTCAGTCTTTGATTATATTGGACTTGAACTGCAGAATTTTGATGTTTGTTTGATGGTGGTTGAGTTTACATTGTTTTAGTCTCTCCTTGCTATGCCTTATACCAGTTGAAAATGTTTACTCTGTGCCTTTATATGTGAGAAGTATTTAACTTGTTTGATTTTTCAGGTCTTAATATCTTAAATTGGTCAAGACTGTGGGGACCTTTGAAACTGAACTGAGTACGATTTACAATGTGTGATGGTTATAAATCTATTGGGGGCCAGGGGCGGAATGTGGTGGTTTGAATAGAATAGATGGCCCCCAATACATTTGTTTGTTTGTTTGTAGTTTGAATCTGCAGCAACCTGGCTGGAGTCAGTGCCATTGTGTGGATCTTAAGGTGTGATGGTGGGTTTCAGATTTCAATCTAAAGATATGCAAAGTGTGCCTAGCTGGAGTTCCTGAAGTGTGCTGTGCTGTGCTGTGCTGTGTAGCTTTTGGCTTGTGCTTCTCTCTCTCTGCCTGGTCCTGTGAAGGCAGGCCAGCTTCTTCTGCCATTTATGGAACTTCCCCTGGATCTGTAGGCTTCAATAAATATCCCTTCCTCTATAACTGTGCCTGGTCTGGAAGTTCATCTCAGCGAACCTGAAGATGTCTGCTACAGTATTCTTCAGCCTCTTTCTTTTGTTTGCTTGTTTGCTTTTTATTTATTTGAGACAGAGAGAGAGTGAGAGAGAGAGAGAGAGAGAGAATGGGCATGCCAGGGCTTCCAGCCACTGCAAATGAACGCCAGATGCATGCACCTCCTTGTGCATCTGGCTTACATGGGTCCTGGGGAATTGAGCCTTGAACCGGGGCCCTTAGGCTTCACAGGTAAGTGCTTAACCACTAAGCCATCTCTCCAGCCTGAAGGTATTCTTAAGAATGGTGTTGAAGGATTTAGGAAGCACAGTTAACAGTTTATTTTGTTGATTTAATTAGCAAATGGTTTTGGTTTGTCTATTGGATAGCAGACCCTGTATCAGAAGCAGAATGAGAAAAAATATATATATAGTCTATGCCTTTCTAGGACCTCCATTTTTCTGTGAGGCTTAGACACAATATTTGTGCTAATTTATATGTAATTTCTAATCTCAGAAAGGCTCTTGGTTACTAAGATGGGTACTATGGGGAAGAACAGCCTGGCCTGGAGAACCAAAAAGCTCAGCTTCCAGGACTGATTTCTGATTGGAGACATGAAGAGCGCATGAAGAGGCCATAAACTGGAGCAGGTGGTAAACCTGGGGGTGGAGAGCTTTGCCTGAAAGGGATGATATGCTTGAAAGCCTCACCGAAGAAGGGAGCTCACTCCCTCTGGGGAACTGCAAACAGTCCTGTCACTAGAGGGTAGAGAGAAAGGGCAAGAGGCCACAAACCAGCGTGGGAGGGGAGGCAGGGCTGGAGGCTACGCTGAAGTTATGCTCAAGAGAAAAGAAATCTTTGGGACTGGAGAGATGGCTTAACTGTTAAGGCTTTTGCCTGCAAAGTCAAAGGACCCAGGTTTGATTCCCCAGCACCCATGTACGCCAGATGCACAAGGTGGCACACACGTCTGGAGTTTGTTTGCAGTGGCTGGATGTCCTGGCACTCTCTCTACCTCTTTCTCTCAAATAAATAAGTAAAAATAAATAAAACATTAAGGGTTGGAGAGATGGCATTAAGGGCTGGAAAGATGGCATAGAGGTTAAGTGCTTGCCTGTGAAGCCGAAGGACCCCCCAGGACCCACATAAGCCAGATACACAAGAGGGCGCATGAATCTGGAGTTTGTTTGCAGTGGCTGGAGGCCTTGGCGCACCCATTCTCTCTCTCTCTCTCTCTCTCTCTCTCTCTCTCTCTCTCTGCCCCTTTCTTTCTTTGTCGGCTGTCGCTCTCAAATAAATAAATAAAAATAAATAAAACATAAAATAAAACATTAAAAATGCAACCATTGGAAATTTAAAGTTGTCAGCTGTTGGAAAGCTTACAGAGTAAAGGACAGTTGAGTGTGTGTGTGGGGGGGGTGGTGGTGAGGACATTACAGTGGCATTTGTCTAGGTGAATGAACATAGGAACAAGAGGTACAGAGAAGAATAAAAGTTTTGCATGTGCTCTGGAGCGACTCAGTGACAGTGTATGAGAATCTGTCCCAAGGTGCATACCAGGGCTTACTGACAGAATTACGGTCCAAGACAGGAGCACGATGGAGCAATAGATGCTTGTATTGTGAGTCCAGTGGTCAGGACAATACTGACATCATCCAACCTGGTATGTACCTGGATTACTAAAGCTAACATTGCAGATATCAGTCACATTGCTGGCACCAAAGTTAACAGGGTCCAGATCACAAACTTCCATGGACAACTCTAATGGTTAGATTAGGTTTATTTATAGTGTGTTGGGAAAGTATACAGAGAAAATCAACCAGGCTATTCAGAAGCAGTCCTGGTGGTTATAACTCAACATGGCTACTCACGTTAATATTTGTGTGTGTGTGTGTGTGTGTGTGTAAGAGAGGCTTAAAGAAACAGGAAAAGTCAGAGATTAAAAGGGAGACATAAAAGGAAGGAGAGAAAACTGACTTAAATATCTTTGTTTTTTTTTAAAGTTATAAATAAACAATTTTAAGAAGTATGAGAATAAAATTAAAAGTGTAACTCCCTATCTAATTAGAGTTGCTAATATATGGTAGTATACAAAGAAAAGTATAACAATAAGCTTCAGGTAAACTATTATTTTTTATGACTTTTCATATAAGTCATATGATAACAACAAAGCTAGTTCGAATCCTGGCTCTGTGCTACGTAACCACAGGAACTGAGCATGTTTCTTGACCAGCTCACACTCAGTTTCTACTCTGCTGCTGATGCTGACAGCTTTCTGTGGGCTTAAAAAGGGAACATATAGGACACTTGGCACAGGACCCTGCTCTGTGCCTTTTCTCCCAAGACATTAGCTCCTGTTCTTATTATCATGACTGTGCTAACACAATTCCCTGTCTACCTACATAGCTTGTTCATCTGAAAACGCAGCATGCTTGTTACATGAATACTGATATTTTTGTGAATCTACTTTATCATGAGTACTTTTTCCTTGTGATCATTCTTTGTCAGTATCTTATATGACTAGACTCTCTCCATCTTAACTAGACATTAGAAGAGAGAGTTTTTCTATGGTTTGTTTTATTTTGTTTATTTGAGACCAAGGTCTCACTATGTTGCTCAGACTGGCCGCTAACTCGTGATCCTCTTGCCTCCACCTCTAATGTGTTCAGATTACAGGTCTACACTGCCAGGCCTGACTGCGGAAAGACTAAATTAGTTAAGACCACGTAATAATTATGATATTGAGAAGGATATTTGAGTCATTGTGCAGCAATTTTAGGTGAAATGTCTGAATTCAGGCTTCTATAATAGGTTAATAAAGTGAAAAGTGATGGTTTGGGGAGGACTTTCTATGGTCACAGGTAGCTCAGTTGATGGCTAGATGATGGTTAAGGACCCTATTGAGGCTCATTTTGTAAACAGAAAAGAGAAGCGAAGTCTGTTTCCACTGGAAGAATGTAAGGAATTCCTTTATGTTGTGACTTGTCCAGATTCTCCTACTTGGAGATTTTGTGTATGTATGTGAGTGTGCCTGTTTTGTGTGCCTGTTTTGTGTGTGTGTGTGTGTGTCAGAGAGACTGAGAGAGAGAGAGAGAGAGAACCATGTGTTGGCCTGTCTTCCCTATCTGCTATGAAATTATAAACTAGGCATTCCCTGATCATCTTCCTCAATGACTTTGTCCAAATTCATAGCTTCTACTTTTGTCTCCCTGCAGAGGTTTTGCAATTAAATTTATATAGATCTAATTCTACAGTAAGAGCCTGAACTGTGACCTGCATTTCCAAATGTCTTTAGACATCTTGATCTCGCTGAAATCAAGACTAAGACTTTGGGTCAAAGGGGTCTATATCAAAAATATATTGAAAATACCCACTTCCTTTAGAGAATATCTTAAATGCCAGTCTGACAGGGTAACTTGGTAGTTTTGGACAGTCACCTAACTCTGTTAGACCTAATTTCCTTTACTTGGAAGGTCATAAGGAAACTGCCTTATAAGCAGGGGTTATTTCCTAATTTTATTAACAGACTTTTATTGTAATAAGATCATAGGCATCAATTTACACCAAGTTGGCTGGTTGCCACATAAAGAAGTGGTGCAAACCCACAATATTTACTGGTGATTCTTTACCAAAAAGCTTTGTCACCTTCCACATTTCCTTTTACTCTCTCCTCCCCTCTTCCATTTTTTCCTTTTGTTCCTCCTTCCTTCCTATTTTCTCCTGTATTTCTGCAAACAATGTATTTATTCCATGGAAGCCCAGAACAGAACACAGAGAAAAGCAGGCATCCTGTGTTTATAGGTGTGTGTGATAACTTCATAATAGCAGGAAAGAAAAAAGAAAAAGACGGCTGAAGGGATAGTTTAGTGGTTAAGGCATTTGCCTGCAAAGCCAAAGAACCCAGGTTCAATTACCCAGGACATACATTAGCCAGATGCACAAGGAGGCGCATACGTCTAGAGTTCGTTTACAGTGGCTGGAGGCCCTGGCGCGCCCATTATCTCACTCCCTCTTCCTCTTTCTTTGTCAAATAAATAAATAAATAAATATTAAAAATAAAAAAAAGAAAAAGAGAATAAATAATGGCATCAAAATAGAATAGAGATGTTGGGAAGAAGGAATTCAGTGGAGGGGAGATTTGGGAGGGGTAACAGGGTGGGTGACAGGAGGGAATTATGACCATGGTATATTGTTTATATTACTGAAATCGTCAATAAAAAGTTTAATAATAATAATGAAGTATGTGTGGTAGTGTGTGGGAGAGATTTTTTTAAATTATTTTTTGTTCATTTTTATTTATTTATTTGAGAATGACAGAGAGAGAGAGAGGCAGATAGAGAGAGAGAGAGAGAATGGGCACGCCAGGGCTTCCAGCCACTGCAAACGAACTCCAGATGCGTGTGCCCCCTTGTGCATCTGGCTAAAGTGGGTCCTGGGGAGTCAAGCCTCAAACCGGGGTCCTTAGGCTTCACAGGCAAGCGCTTAACCGCTAAGCCATCTCTCCAGCCCATGGGAGAGATTTTTTGAGCTAGGAAATATGTATACTAAATTATTATTATTTTGGTTTTTTGAGGTAGGGTCTCACTCTAGCCCAGGCTGACCCAGAATTCACTATGTAATCTCAGGCTGGCCTTGAACTCTCAGCAGTCCTCCTACCTCTGCCTCCCGAGTGCTGGGATTAAAGGCACGGTCTCACTGACTGTCCTCGGACCTGCTTGCTGTGATGGGTGGACAGCCTCATGGGTTCTGCCGTGACTCCTCCATTGGAATTTGTGTCACCATGGACATGAGACACAACGTCCTTTGTCCTTTGTGGTTCTTGGAGGATTCAAATAAATAACATGCATAAATCTATGGCTCACATTAGCCTCAGTAAATATTCTTTACATTTCTATTGATGAGCACCCCATAGCTCTTATGCGTAGGAGTAATACATCATCATTTCAGTCTCATACAGAGCTTGCTCACTGATTCAGAAGAGAAGTGTGTTTCCTGCCATGGCTTCTGGCTTTTTACCTTGGGTCGGGAGATGGGACCTGGACACTCAGGCTTGAACAGCGAGCACTTTCTCTGCTGAACCATCTCCCCATCTCCTCATGCCCTCTTTTTCAATGCTTTATTTCATTCTTAATTATTAGCTAGAATAGACAATAGCTGGGATTATAGATGTATATAATTTTAGGAAGTCTTCGGGAATATTTCTAGCTTGTTTTCCAGACACGCTGAGTGCTTTGATAACTTTCTCAGGGTTTCCAGGAATCTAGTTAGTGGCATACCTAAGGCCAGAAACCAGATTTCCCAAATCCCAAGTTTTTCCCCAAGTCCACAATCAAACCAACAACTCACTTTCTTACCTGAGGCTTCTATCTGATACAGAAAAATATCCTGGGTCCAACCCAGAATCTGACCCAAGATATGGAGAGCTTTTCTCAGAACACCTCTTGGTGGGGAAGTGGCGCGTCTCATCCTACAATGACCAGGGAGAGGGTCAAGCTTTCACATCTATTTAGTGGAATAAGAAAACAGGTCGCTTTTGCATTGACTGCCATTTTTACGTATGCTACTGTAACTAGCAATGAAACTTGCCTTCATTGAACTTATTATGGGATAAAAACTGAGCTTCTTCATGTTGATGGCCTAACTCCGGGGAGTCGCCTTGCCACTTGAACTTTAAATAGGCCTCTTATGTTGTGTTCATTTCTCTATGTAAAGCGCTCTCTCCCCATTGCTAGTTTGCCTAGCCAGCAAGTAGCCAGGCACAGCTGCCTCTCTGGGTCATAGCTTACGGGGTAATAACCTGGCACGTTGCAATTCTTTTCTCCCACCCCTATTGCAAGCCCATACAACTGTGTGACTCTCTCCTTGCCCCATCCTCCCTTTCAAAAATTACTTTCAGTAATTACTGCAGCTCAAGGATGCTGTCCAATCTAAAACAGCTAATGAGAGCCAGTCCTTCAATCTAAACTGTAATCAGCTTATAACAAGCTCCCTTTCCTGTGCTTCATTACTGTGACACAATCTATTTTTCATACCTCAAAATGATAAGGCAGAGCTGGTGAGTGTGGTGGTGGTGGTGGGAGAGGGTCACTCTCTTTCTCCAGGCTTGCATGACAGGGAGATGGGCTCAAGCATGCAGAATTGATTTATTTGCATTCTCCTATTGCTTTGGTGACTGCATCTTTGAAAGAAGTTAATATCGTATTTTTGATTTGGCCCCAAGAACAGCAGGGCCTGACAATCAGCACGCTTATTACAGCCACGAAGGAGAAAACAAAAAGTAGACCAGTGTAACTCAAGTGCATCTTGATTTATTGGGACATGTGCAGACTTGGAACAGAAAAGACTTTATATTTTGTTGATGCTGTCCTTCTCTGTGCATTTTTTCTCCCTGAAATCTATAGGGTTATTACCTATGAACTCCTTGCACCCTCTTAGCTACTTATGTGCTTTCCATTTTGTGTGGCTGTGTGAACCCTTCCTTGTTTATTTTCAAAGACAGGACATGGGAAGCCTCAACCACAGGGATCTCACTAGAAGTTTTTGTGGAATCTGCTTGGCTGATATTGTACAATCTGTTGATAAACACCCAGGCTATTTTAATCTCCTTTCCAAGTTTATCCTCCTGGATTAATTTCCAAACTGTCATTTTTTTTATTTTTTATTTTTTTTCTTATATTTTTTGCCTGGTGTGATTAAAGCTCGGCCAGTCTGAGAGTCTGCATTCTGCTGGCGTGATTTCCTGGACACCAAGGCTACAACATAGCAGGCCTATTAATCCCAACCCTCATGATTAAAGCAGCCGAGGGGCTGCAACATTGATGGGTTAATACTGGTCTCTGAGTCCTTGGATTTAATCCAACTCAGTCATCACTTTGAATGAGGCAGTTTGATGGGCTTCAGGACGGCTGCCTTTGCTGTCACTGTCCATTTTAGACTCCAAATACCAGAGAAAAATAAAAGCCAGTCTCAGACAGCTAGACAGCTCCTAGAAGCCTATGTCAATAACCTAAGGTTATAAAATGCAGATTGGGTAATCTTTGTTATGTACATGTTAATAGGCAGAAAATTCTCACAAAGAGCCTGTTGCCCTGTTCTACTTTCCCTCCCTGCCAAACTCAGAAAATGAAACAGAAAAAATAGAATCCATCCATCAGCTTTGAAGATTTTTTTTTTCCTGATTTGTCTAAAGATCTGTAAAGATGAAGCTACATTAGAAAGTCTTTCCACTGTCTCTTCACTAATGTAAAATAAGTGCACACAACTCAGGGAAAGTGGGAGGCCTGCAGATTTACTCATTAGACACGATAGCCCACGGGCTGGTGACTGTGTTCAAGAGCAGTCTTCATCAGGCAATTAGGGGAGGTGGTGCTAGGATGCCTCTCCAGCCTCCAGAGCGCTGGGATTCAACATGCTTTTAAAACAGCGAGGCTGTCAGAGGACTCGATGGAGCATCTGCACTTCGAGTCCATAAATTAACTTCCAGTACCTCTGACACTCTGAAAGAATGAAGCTTTCTCTGGAATTCCTGGTTGGTCTCTTTCAGAAATGTTATATAACTATGCCTGTTACAGAGGGAGAATTTTTCACCTCCATCTTCAGGAAGGAATTTTTCTTGCCACAACCAGACATTATATTATCATACTTTCTTTTTCTCTTTCTCTCTTTGAAGGTGACCATCTAAAAAACATGAAAAGTAGAATGCCTTTACAATTTGGCATCAGGGGACAGAATTCACAATGTCCTCCTCACTGTTCAAGCAAGTCTTTCTTGTTTGATTGTGAAGTTTAGAGGAATGTCAGTCAGTTGGCAGTATATCTGGATTTATACATCAGTGAATTATTTTCTTTAGGGCCACTGATTTCTAAGACGCAGAGTGGCTATCATATTCTATTGCCCCACTAGTGTGCATCACAATTCTGAATTCTGCAAGTGAGAAGAGCAGTTCACTGGTTCACCTAGAACTCTTAGCTAAAGAGAAAAACTCTTAGCTAAAGAGAAAAACTCTTAGCTAAAGAGAAAAAACAATTTGGAAGTACCAAGTTGTTTCAGGTACAACATTAATTTACAATTCTGCAATACTTATTTTTATGTTAGCTAATACACACACACACACACACACACACACACACACATACACACACACACATACATATAGTACAATAGTCATTTTTACAAAATAAATAACATTGATTAATATTTTCTGTGTGCTGAACTAGGACATGGTGTTAAGCACACTCAGTTTAAACACTTATGGCTTGGTACTTAAAATCTCTAAGTAAATAGATTTTTATTGAACGTTAATAGAAAAGAGAAATAATAACAGAAGTGTAATCTTAAGATTGTATCTCAAATGATGTTCAGATAGTATATTTGGGAGTTCATTTATATGTTAACAAAATGAGTCATCCAATTCAGTTTATCCATCACTGTTACAGTGGTTGATAGCTTAGGATTGTAACTTAAGGCTTTCCAAAATAAACCATGGGAGGCCTAAGTGATTTGTAACCCTAACTATCTGCAATTACTGTGTTTTTGAATGTAGCATATGTGTGGTGGATACACATGCATGTGTTTCTCTCTGAATGCAGAGCTGCAATTTTCAAGAGCTCCAGTGATTCTCTGGTCTCTGCACCCCATAGGACTGGGGTTATAGACATGTGTGGGCACATACAACTGTTTCCATGGGTGCTGGGGAATTGAACTCAGGTGTCCTATGTGCTCTCTCAGGCCCTCATTCTTAGCTGCTGAGCTTCTTAGCCATTACCTCTGCCCCACTGAAGAGTCAACAAAACTTAGAAAAACTGAGCTGGAAACCTCCTCCATGTAGACCAGCTGACAGAAAGCTGGAAGAAGCCATTCTGCATGCAGCTCAATGGGAGAGAGAGAAATCACCAATGAAGATACTCAACAGTGGACACTGCAAGTCTTATATTTTGCCAGCCAGGCCAAATGAGCCAACAGGTGCAATAATGGCACATCTGTCATGGTGGAAACCAATTGCCCTCTAATTGGACTGGAGGCCCACTCCATGGGAGGGAATATATCTCTGATACTGAAAACCTACAAGAGGGGTAGTCATGAGTCCTAGGGGTGTAACACCTGCTGCTGTCTGGCTAAATGTATATACTATGCTCATCAAGCTGCCCAGTAAGGACTTCTCTTAGTGTTCATACCCATATATTAATGCTATTCTCACTTTTGGTAGAGAACGTTCTCTTTTTAGATGGCAGTGACCTTGGGATGACTCAGAAGGCATCATGGTGCTGAGAAGAAGTGACAGAGGAGTGCTCAGCACTGAAATATCTCTATCACACCTTCCAAGGCTCAGGGTCCATTGCGGAAGAGGTGGCGGAAAGAATGTAAGAGCCAAAGGAAGGGTAGGACTCCTTACAACATGCTCCCTCCAGACACAAAATGGCCTGGATATCCATGACCTCACAGTGCCTGACACAACCTATGCAAGACCATCATAAGAGGAGGAAAGATCATGACATCAAAATAAAAGAGAGACTGATTTAGAGGGGGAGGGAATATGATAGAGAATGGAGTTTAAAGGGGAAAGTGGGGGAGGGAGGGAATTACCATGGGATATTGTTTACAATCATGGAAGTTGTTCATAAATAAAAAAGTTTGCACAAAAAAAAGAAAAAGTATTCCAGTAGAAGAAACAGAATAATAGGATATTGAACCGAAAGCTGTTTGTATTCCATATACCAGATTTAAAAACCAACTTAAGAAATCTAAATATATTTCCAATGTTTTGATATTTTGTTTATTTATTTGAGAGAGAGCAAATAGACAGGCTAGGTCCTCTAGCCACTGCAAATGGACTCCAGACACATGTGCTATATTGTACATCTGGCTTTACATGACTGGGGAATTGAACCTGTGTTCTTTGGCTTTGCAGAGAAGCACCTTAACTGCTGAGCTACCTCTCTAGCCCTTAATGGTTATTAAGTTGAAACATTATTAAAATAAAAATTTATAAAAGCTCTCTAGAAAATTCTATTAATTAGAAACAGCTGTGACTAAACTAATCTTAAGAGTTACATTAGAAACTGAGCTCTGTGCCCAAAGTGTGTTGAGGGCCACATAGGAGATGAAGAAAAAAAATCAAAATACAGTTGCTGGAGACTGAGAGGGGTGGACTCAGTAGAGAGTGGGCTTAGCATATGAGAGGCCTTGGGTTCAAATCCCCAGTAGCAAAGGAAAACATGAAAGCAAAAATGTCTGAAAGTCCATAATCCTGAATTGTAGAACCAATATTCCTTCATGTTGGCATTTTAAAACTCTTTTCCAGTTTCCTTCCTTTCTTGTCTCTAAACTCTGGGTAGTGTATCATGTAACTTTTTTTCTTTTGTTTTTTCCTCTCTAATGTAAACAAACAATGCCCTCCTTTGTAGTTATGGAAAGCTATTACTGAACAAAATTGTGGCAGAAAACAATCTGAATGCTTACAATTTTTTATAAAATATAATTTGTTCTGATTATCTATGTCATTAAAATTATAAAATAATGCAATACTTTTTCATGAAGGAAATGAAAATATCTGCTGACTCAGTAGTTTTTTTTATGAATTGTCCCTAGGTTAATGTTTCAGATACTCAATGACAATGGAATTTAAGTTGAATATTTGATAAACACTGTAATTGTAAGCAGGTCCTAGTTAGCTGACTCATATCATCCTAGTGGAACTTAAAAAGTGATTTCCTGCAGGGTGTTAATCTACACATCTAGTTCTCCGCCATGAATTGTGCCCTCACAGTCTTATTGATCAATTGAGAACAATCAAATTTTAAACTGGTGGGGAAATGAAAATTGTAGTTTACTAATATTCTTGAAAGCAAGAAAAAAAGTGATATTATATTCTTTATTGCCAAGTTTCTAATTGGCCAAAAATTTCACATGACCCCCAAGAGTGGAGATAGAGCATTGTGATAGCTGTGGAGTGAAGGAGCATGCCGAACTTTGCCTTCCAGTTCCTATTACTGGTGTCACGGTGGGTGAAAAATGTGGATGGTAGGAGATGGTGCAAGCAGAGAACCGATGAGACCTCGGGTACATAAGACCATTCAGTTGCAGCTGAGGGAGAGTGCAAGTACCAGTCCACCCATGAGCCGTTTATGAGGAAGGGGCTCTCTGGGAAGGGCTCATGGAGTTTGGGGGCTTGTGAGCTGGAGATTGAAGGATGGTATTATTTGATTGTTCATCGATGAAGGACATTCTAAATAGGAAGGATAGTGCAAGGAGAAGAAAGAGCTATGAAGCTATTTAAATTATAAATCATAGAAGCCATCTCAAATCACATGTGTGCATTCACTTGAACGATGAAGCAAGGGTTTATGTATTCAGAAATAAATAATCCAAAGGAATATATATGATCATATTTTTGCACTTACATTACACCATGGGACTCTATAGATATGGTAACACCACTGAACATCATAGGATAAAGAAAAATAGTTGGTAGTTTTACTACAAATTACAAATCAGAGAATTCCAGTACAAGCAACAAAAGCACCCAGTGTTATCAGGACCAGTATTTAGGTAGGAAAAAGTAAATTGAAAAAATTCCATGTGCCATAACTGATTGTTATTTTAAAAAGCAAAGAAAAAGCCATTCTAGATCAGCCAGTATTATCATAGCTTTGCTGATTTTCTCTTTTTAGATGGCAGTAAATCAACATCTCTGAATCACACTGATAAAATACCTTGAATAAAGTCTATTAGTTGGGAATGATCAGAGTTGTAAAAAAAAAATCAAGTTTTGAAATGTTCAATACCCTTTTAATTAAAAAAACCTACAATGATGGGCAAACTCTTAACCTGGAGGCATATTTTCACTCAGTGCAATAACTCTCCTCCATCCTTCTATTCATTGGATTTGCAGTGTTTTCAATCAAACTTTTGATACAAACTTTTGATGTAATCTGTGATTAACACATTTACTGAACATGCTTCCTAGGAGGAAAAAAGAAAAATAAACTAAAACAAAATAAGACCTGTGTGGATCTTACCTAGGTTACGTTTTCTATTCAGGGCTTTGGATGAACGTGTTGATACATCTATTATGCTGAAGGAAGCCAAGTCACAGCGCTATGAGAGTAGGCAAGCAAGGCAGCAAGCGTTTCCTGATTCTGGCTGCAGATATCCAGAGGGTTTCTGGAGGATGTGTGTCTGTTCACTGAGAGTAGCACACACAGTCGGGTTCATTTCCATTCTCATATTAGCTCCAGACTGGACTGTGCTAGAGCCAGAGTCCTGGATGCTGAAGTCGCTGCTCCGAAACCTCTGTAGTTTTCATTTCTTAGCTCGATGGCATGGATATCTTTCTTTTCATCAGTACATTCTAGAAATATTTGTATTGTGATGTCTTCACTGATCAGCCAAACCTAGAGTCTAGGACTGAAGGCAGGCACACAGACATGCCAAATTTCACAGTTTTCATCTCTCCCTTCTTTCTTCTGTTAGTCTCACCCAGCATCTTTTTCATTTTGTTTCTCTTCTGTGTCCTTGGATTTTTATCATGCCTTGGAGAATAACTGACAACTTTTCGTTTCAGGGTTACTGATATGATGTATGTATGCTTTAGATGTAATTATTTATGGAACAGTTTTCTATTATGTACATATTTCAGATTGAATGTTAGAAATATCTCTTTACTGGGCCTCTTTTTTAAAAATCTTTGTGTGTATGTGTGTATGCATATTATGAGTGTTTATGTATGAATGTGTGTATTTGTGTCAGTGCAAGAGTGTGTGCAACGGCATTGGGTAATCAGAGGACAAGCTGTGGTGTCAGTCCTCAACTTATTTTTTAAATATTTTATTCATTTTTATTTATTTGAGAGTGACACACACACAGAGAGAAAGAGGCAGAGGGAGAGAGAGAGAATGAGAGAATGGGCACACCAGGGCTTCCAGCCACTGCAAATGAACTCCAGACGTGTGCGCCCCTTGTGCATCTGGCTAACATGGGTCCTGGGGAGTCAAGCCTCAAACTGGGGTCCTAAGGCTTCACAGGCAAGCGCTTAACAGCTAAGCCATCTCTCCAGCCCCTCATCATTTTTTAAAAAATAAATATTTAATTAATTTATTTATTTGAGAGAGAAAGAGGAGAGAGAGAATATGGGTGTGCCAGGGACTTCAGCCATTGCAATCAAACTACAGATGAAGGCACCCCCTTGTGCAACTGGCTTATGTGGGTCCTAGAGAATCAAACATGGATCCTTTGGCTTTGAAGGCAAATGCCTTAACTACTAATCCATCTCTCCAACCCCCCTTATCTTACACTTTGTCTGAGGCAGAGACTCTTGTTTACCAAGTTGCAAGCCAGAGAGCTGGCCTATGAGCTCCTGCCCATTCTCCTTTCTCTGCTTCCCTTCTCATCATAGTGTTGCAGGAGTGACAGCCAACAGTGCCTCTCTGGACTCTGAGTGGACTCCGAATTCCCTAAGAGAGTGGCTCGCAAGTCTCAACCTTGTCTGTCTTATGATTAGATGTAGTCATGAAGAAGGATAAATTATAAAAACTTTATTTTGTTTTATTTATTTGAGAGTGACAGATAGAGAGAGAAAGAGGCAGAAAGAGAGAGAGATTTAGAGAGAGAGAGAGAGAGAGAGAGAGGGAAGGAGAAGAATGGGCATATCAGGGCCTCCAGCCACTGCAAAAGAACTCCAGATGTATGCTCCACCTTATGCATCTGGCTTATGAGGTTCCTAGGAATTGGGCCTCGAACTGGGATCCTTAGGCTTCACAGGCAAGCACTTACCTGCTAAGCCATCTCTCCAGTCCCTGAAAGCTTTATTTTAAGGGAGAAGAAATGACGCAGGAAAACTTCCCACACTGAGAGAGGCGCCCTCCCTGCAGCTGGGAGGAGTCCTGGGAGGGACAACCTAGAAAAGTCCATGTGGCAACATTGATCCGGGATTTCTGTAAATTAGGCATTCAGTAGTTATGAGCCTCATTACCAAGTTCAAGTGGACATTAAGGACCTTGATTGGTTGGTGGGCCTAGGAGAGTAAAACCTCAGAAAGGGCTGCTGTGGTGGGGTTGTGTGGGGTGGGGGACACCTGGGAAAATGTAACTCCCTCTCTCCTTGTAAATAAATAAAGAAACAAACAAACTATTTTTCAAAGGGGCTGGATAAATGACTCAGTGGTTAAGGTGCCCGCCTGCAAAGCCTTAGGACCTGGGTTGAAGGTCCCAGAATCCATGTAGAGCCAGATACACAAAGTAGCACATGTATCTGGAGTTCTTTTGCAGTGGCTAGAGGCCCTGGTGCACCCATTCTGTCTATTTCTCTGTCTCTTTCTCTTTCAAATAAATAAATAAAATATTTTAAATAAATAAATATATATATATATATATAGACATATATATAGACAACTATAACTTGTATATATATAAAGTTGTCTATATCTATATCTATATCTATATCTATATCTGTATCTATATCTATCTATCTATCTATCTATCTATCTATCTATCTATCTATCTATCAACAACTTTTATACTTACAGACAACAAACCATGCTATTTCCCTCTCTCCCCTGCTTTCCCCTTCATAACTCTGCTCTCCATCATATCCCCTCCCTCTCTCCATTAGTCTCTTTTTTCATTTGATGCCATCATCTTTTTCTCCTGTTATGAGGGTCTTGTGTAGGTCTTGCTAGGCACTGTGAGGTCATGGATATGGAGGCCAATTTCTGTCCGCACAGTTGTATGTAACGAGTGGTACCCTTACATTCTTTCTGCCACCTCTTCCGCAATGGACCCTGAGGCCTGGAGGGTGTGAGATGTTTCAGTGCTGGACACTCTCAGCCCTATGTTGTCTTTTGTGTCATATCAGTGGTCATTGCCATCTGAAACAAGCTTCTCTAACCAGAAGTGAGATCAGCATTATTACATGAATATGAACATAAAGTGTAGTGCTTTCAGGGCAATTTGGTGAGAGTAATATATGCACTTATCCAGACAAGAGCAGGCTTTATACCCCTAAGGTTCATGACCTCCCCTGCTATAGGCTTTTGATTGGGTTTTCAGTACCAGGCACATATTCCCTCCCATAGAGTGGGCCTTCAGTCCAATTAGAGAGCAGTGGGTTTCCCCCAGAGCAGACATGCCACTATTGCACTCATTCTGTCATTTGTACTGTCTGACCAAGCTTGAGGCTTCCAGTGTCCACTGCTTTCACCTCTGATGACTTCTGTCTCTCGTAAGGCTGCATGCAGTGCAGCTTTTTCCAGCTTTCAGTTGGCTGGGCTACAGGGAGAAGGTTTTCTGCACAGCACCAGCTTGATTTCTCAGTGACTTTGTCCCTCAGGCATGTGAAGTCTTCAGCAATAGGGTCTTGCCATCACTTTCTCACAGGAAATCATGGGCCTTGTCAATAGCCTATAATGTTTTGGAGGCAACAGGGACCTCCCTGGCCAACAACTCAATGGAAGATATCCCATCCCTGGCACTGAAAATTTTCTAGTAACAATCTATGGCTTCTGGATGTGCTGTTTTTCAAGAATGTAGATTTTCATAGGTCTTATTCAGGATATTTTGAATTTTGATTTACCTTCCCCCCACCATTCTTTTATATAATCTCTTCCCCTGACTTTGCTTAGGCCTTTCCCTTCCCTGTAATCTGTTCTTCTACTTACATATATACAATGCCATCCTCTTATGACCTTCCCTCTCCTCCCTCCCTTATAATCTTTTTCTAGCTTATGGGACTCTGTCACTGATTTTTAGTTCCAGCTCACACACAAGTCTATATATTTGTAGCTAGGATCTACATATGAGAGAGAACATGCAACATTTGTCCTTCTGGGTCTGGGTTACCTCACATAGTATAATCTTCTCCAGATCCATCTATTTCCCTGCAATAGAACTCCATTGTATAAATGTACCACACCTTTATTATCCATTCATCTGTGGATGGACAACTAGGCTGGTTCTATTTCCTAGATATTGTGAATAGACAAGCAACTTGCATGGCTGTGCAAGTATCTCTAAGGTAATGAGAAGAGTCATTAGGATGTATGCATAGGAGTGCTATAATTGGATCATATGGTAAATGTATTTTTAGCTGTCTCAAGAATCTCCACACTGATTTCCACAATGGTCGTACCAGATTACATTCACACCAACAGAGTAGAAGGGTTCCCCTTTTACCCCATCCTCGCCAACATTTATTGTTATTTGTTTCTTGGTGGTAGCCATTGTGAGAGAGGAGAGGTAGAATCTCAAGGTAGTTTTTTTTTTTTTTTTTTTTGGTTTTTCGAGGTAGGGTCTCACTCTAGCCCAGGCTGACCTGGAATTCACTATGGAGTCTCAGGGTGGCCTCGAACTCAAGGTGATCCACCTACCTCTGCCTCCTGAGTGCTGGGATTAAAGACCACGTCCGGCTTCAAGGTAGTTTTAATTTGTATTTCCCTGATGGCTAAGAATGTAGAGTACTTCTTTAGATGTTTATACGCCATCTGTATTTCTTCCAATAAGAACTCTATTTAGTTCCATAGCCCATTTTTTAGTTGGGTTGTTTGATTTCTTATTGCTCTGTTTTTTGAGTTCTTTGTATATTCTGGATATTAATCCTCTGTCTGAGGTGTACCTGGCAAAGATTTTCTCCCATTCTGTAGGTTGTCTCTTTGCTCTATTCACAGTGTCCTTGGCTATACAAAAGCTTTTTGATTTCATGAGATCCTAGTGGTTGATTAGTGGTTTTATTTTCTGAACAACTGGGGTTATATTCTGAAAGTTATTACCTAGGCCAATATGTTTAAGGGTTTCCCCTACCTTTTCCTCTAGCAATTTCATAACTTCAGGTCCCATATTAAGGTCCCTGATCCACTTGGATTTGATTCTTGTACATGGAGAAAGAAAGGATCTATTTTCATCCTTCTACATATAGATATCCAGTTTTCCCAGCACTACTTTTTGAAGAGGCTTTCTTTTCTCCAGTGAATATTTTTGGCATTTTTGTCAAAAATCAGATAGCTGTAGCTGCCTGGATTAACATCTGTCTCCTCTCTTCTGTTCCATTGATCTACATGTCTGTCTTTGTGCCAATACCATGTTTTTGTTACTATAGCTTTGTAATGTAGCTTAACATCAGGTATGGTGATACCACCAGCCTTATTTTTGTTGCTCAAAAGTTTTTTTGGCTATTTGAGGTTTTTTGTGCTTCCAAATGAATTTTAGGATTGTTTTTTTTTTTCTATTTCTGTGAAAAATGCCATTGGAATTTTAATGGGGATTGCACTAAATGTGTAGATTGCTTTTCATAAGATTGACATTTTCACAATATTTACTCTTCCAATTTAAGAACATGGCATTCTTTCCATTTCATTGTGTCTTCTGTAATTTCTCACTTGAGTGTTTTATCGTTCTCATTGTAGAGGTCCTTCACTTCCTTGATTAAGTTTTTTCCAAGGTACTTCTTTTTTTTTTTTTTTTTTTTTTTGAGGCAATTGTGAATGGAAGAGATTCCTTGATTTCATCCTCCACATGTTTGCTCTTAGTATATAGGAAAGCTACTGATCTCTGTTTTTTTTTTTCTTTTTTTTTGTATCCTGCTTCATTGCTAAGTGTTTATCAGCTCTAGTAGTTTGATGGTAGAGTCTTTAATGTGTAAAATCACAGTATCAGCAAATAATGATAATTTGATCATCTCCTTTCCAATTTGTATCCTTTCATGAGTGTCTCTTGCCTTATTACTATAGTTAAGACTTCCAGTACTATATTAAATGTTTCTTGCCTTATTGCCACAACTAAAACTTCCAGTACTATATTAAATAAAAGTGGGGGCAGTGGAAAACCTTGTTTAGTTACTGAATTTAGTGGAAAAGCTTATAAGCTTCCCAACTAAAAAACGTCCAGGCCCGGATGGATCCACTGGTGAATTTTAGCAGACCTTCATGGAATGACTAATACCACTGTTCTCAAACTTTTCCATAAAATAGAAAGGGAAGGAATTCTACCAAACTTTTTCTATGAAGCCAGCATCATCCTCATACCAAAACCAGACACAGACAGAACAAACAAAGAAAATTACAGACTAATCTACCTCATGAACATAAATGCAAAAATCCTGAACAAAATATTGGCAAACAGAATACAAGAATATATTGAAAAAGATTATTCACCCGACCAAGTTGGCTTTATCCCAGGAGCACGCATGGTTCAACATATGCAAACTAATAAATGTAATATATCATATAAGTGGCCTGAAGGACAAAAATCACATAATCATCTCAATAGATGCAGAAAAGGCATTCAACAAAATCCAACATCCTTTCATGGTAAAAGTTTTACAGAAATTGGGAATAGAAGGAAAATATGTCAACATAATAAAAGCTATTTATGACAAACCTATAGTCAACATAATACTAAATGGAGAAAAACTTGAAGCTTTTCCACTAAATAAAATATTTTTTTTAAAGTTAAGAAGGAGGCCGGGTGTGGTGGTGCACTCCTTTAATCCCAGCTCTTGGGAGGCAGAGGTAGGAGGATTGCCGTGAGGCCACCCTGAGACTACATAGTGAATTCCAGATCAGCCTGAGCTAGAGTGAGACCCTACCTCGAAAAGAAAAAAAAAAAGTTAAGAAGGAAGAATCAGGAAGCTGCTCCCTATTGCCATCTTAACAAATTAGCCTGAAATTCTCATTCAGTCTTGCTGGGGCAGGGCAGCATCTTGTTTTATGTTTTGGGCCTCTTTCTGTAACTGACAACTGACTGCCTGTAAGGGAAGATCACCTTGCTCCTAACCTCTATCAACAGGCATGCTGGAATCATAGAAGCTGCACCATTGTGTCCATCTTTACTTGGGTGCTGAAGATGTAAATTCAGTCCCTCACACTTGGGCAACAAGCACTTACCCACTGAGCTATTTCTCCAGCCCCATACTGGGCTTCTGAACATGAGCTCTACTCTGATTCCTTTTAGGGAAATGGTAGTTCACACATAGACCCCTGAGACCTAACCTAGTGAGTACCTCAGAAGACATACCTAAAAGTTCCGAGCCTCAATTTTCTTATTGTCATGTAACAAAATGAAAACTTGAAGGTGACATGAAAAATCCATTTAAATGCTTCTCATGGTTGCTACTATATGTACATTTTGCTGTTACTAGACTCATCACCACCTATCAGGATGTCATGTGGTAGAATACATACACTTTATTTAGAACATCAATTCTGTTGAAAGATTTAAGGATCTCTTTGTTGAAAACTATCATTTTACATTAGAACTAATTCAACACTATTACAGAATACAAAAGTCAAATGGAGTTTCAAAGACAGGATAGCAGGAAGCCCTTGAAGGAGCCATTTGCTTCCCTGTTACATGGAGAATCACAGAGGGTGTCTGGGAATATTGGCTAGTGGAAAGTTCCAAGGCCCTCAAATATCAGAACTCATTCCCTTAAATTTCTGTTTTTTTTTTTCTTTTTACTCAGAAGGTAGAAATGTTGATACATATGTTTTAAAAACTTAATGGTTTAGAGATTTTAAATACATATTCTTGAATTCTAACAATAATTTTGAAGTAGGAATTGGAATATTTATTTTACAGGTAAGGAATCTAAACCTCAGGGTCACGGATGAATGTGTCTAAGGTTCCAGTGGCTAAGAGGCAGCCTTGGGATTTGGTTCAAATTTCTTGTCTCTTCTCATCTTTTCACTCCTTCTCACAGAACTAGATGCATGGGATTGTCCATGCAGTGTTTCTCTTGTATGATGAATCTGTACTATGTCAGTTAGATATGAACTACATTATATAGAATTCCTTCCTCTGCATAGTTTGGAGCTAGTGTGGACCATTGTTGGAAAGATAGAAAGTAAAAGGCTGGCTATTTTCTTGGGGAAGTAAGAGTGAGGCGTGAGGCCCCACACTGCCTATGTGTGTGGTTTACTTGCTGTCTCCTCTCACCAGTGTGGAGAATCTCTGGGCCCTCATTGCCTGCGGTGCCTTCTGAATCTTCATCTTCTACTCCGCAAGAACAACTGGTTGTTTAATTAGTAAAACCCCATTTAACATGTAAATACGGACGTTGGGTCCTCTTGCTGAAAAGTTATTAGATATATAAAGATGGAAAATGTAGAACTTTAAATCTTACATAGGATCCTTCCAAATGAAGGGTTCTATACAGCTGGTTAGGCGACAAGCTCTGCTATCAGAGCACATGGACCATGAACGTTGGAAATGGCAGAAGACTAGTGTGAGTTCCAGGTAGTCTTATACATCTAACCTTACCCTGGTTTCCTCTTTATAATACAAATAAAATAATGACTGACAGGATAAACAGCTCCTGTAATAGAAACTGTTAAACCTCTTGGGATGATTAGAAAATAATTCTTAACATATCTTCTGGGTTCTGCAGGTCTCATGAAGAACTCAAACCTCAAACACAAAGTCACCCCATGCACACTATTAAGGAGAACCCAGGGTACTCCACTTTGGTCTTTGAGTGCTGATGGGACTTAGAAGAGGTTTATAGGCACATTTTGTGGGGAGAAACCACAGGAGAAGATATTTCTGCAGACTTAATCTTGCACATATCCAAAACAGTGGAATATAGAGTAAGTTAACATATCATTGATTTGAGGTTTTAAATAGACTTTCAAGTCAATATTTCAAAATTTGTCATTTTTCCCTCTATAAGTGTCTTGAAAATTTGGAGTTTCTAATTCAGAGGATGAGGACATCTCTATACCACAAAGCTACCTGTTCTCATAGTTCTCTTCTGAGGATACTAGGGAAGTGGGAAGTGTCACTTGTCATTCATCTCCTTATTGAGCTCACTTGTTTTTTTTTTGGGGGGGGGGTTCTGAGGTAGGGTCTCACTCTAGCTCAGGGTGACATAGCATCCACTATATAGTCTCAGGGTGACCTGGAACTCATGGTGATCCTCCTACCTTTGCCTGCCGAGTGATGGGATTAAAGGTGTGTGCTACCACCCCTGACACACATTTTTATTTTTGTTTTTGTGGAAGTAGCAGAGATAGAACATAAGGCTCCATGCATGCTATGCACTGTCTGTACTCCTGTCTCTGCTGCTGAGCCCTATTTGCAGCCTCACATTTTTAAAATCATGGAAATAATTTAAATTTCATCACAAGGGCCAAGATTTATAATAGAAAATGAAGACAAAGAGGTGTATACAGTCAAATGTCTTCTTCAAGAATGAGGGGAGGGGAGACAAGGGAGGTGAAGTGATGTTCTCTGGACAGACATAAGCCTGAAAATGAGGGCAAGTTCTAAGACAAGGTCTGGCATTCTTTCCTCAAAGGGCCAGAAAATAAAATTTTAGGCTTTGTGGGCCAAATAATCCCTGTTTCAAATGGCAATTCCTGATTCTGTAGCATGGGCACAGCCTTAGATACTGTGTACATGAGCAAGAGTTACTGTGGCATAATAAAACCTTCCCTAAAGACACTTGAATTTCATGTAATTGTCATGCCATGAGAGGCTATTCTTTTAGTTCTCTACAAGCATTTTAAAATATATATATATAAAATAAAAACGAGATTCCACCTTACCCCAATAAGGATAGCAAACATCAAAAAATCAAATAAAAATAAATGCTGGCGAGGATGTGGAGAAGTAGGAACACTCATCCACTGTTGGTGGGAATGTAGGATGGTACAACCACTTTGGAAAGCAATATGGAGATTTCTGAAAAAGCTGAGTATAGAGATACCAACAGACCCAGTTATTCCCTTACTGGGCATCTACCCTAAAACCTTCAAACCACAGGCTAGAGAGATTTGCTCAACCATGTTTATAGCGGCTCAATTTGTAATAGCTAAGTGCTGGAATCAACCCAGATGTCCATCACTAGAAGAATGAATAACTAAGATGTGGTATATCTACACAATGGAATTCTATACAGCAGTAAGAAAAAATGACACAATGAAATTTGAGGAAAAATGGTTGAACCTGGAACATATCATTCTCCGTGAACTTACCCAATCACAAAATAAAAAAAAAAAAAAGCGCCACATAGTCTCACTCATCTACAGCACCTAAACTGAATCTACCCAAGATACCTTACATACCCAGCAAGCACCTCCTAGACTAGCCACTAGGATGGAAGGGGAGGGAGGGAAGGGGATCAAAGGGGTGGGAAACACAAATCTAGACCCAAATGGCAATGGTACTATAATTTTCTATTTACTAAAAGATGGACCAAATGGCTGATCCTTCACCAGGCCCTTACAGAGAACACCTAAACCACAAGACACTGGAGAGGGTATGATCAAGACTAACCTTAATCTTCTACATCTTCCCTCCCTCACTTCCCCTCTCCCTCTCTCTCTCTCTCTTTTATCTCTAACTCTTGTATATTAGTTATCTTTTTCCTCATTTTCTTAGTGGGCACTGACATGTAACTCCCAGAACCAGCATGGGGCTATCATCCACAATGAGCTTTTGATCAGAGAGACCTACAAGGTTTCCTAAAAGACAGATTTCTGTCAGAGTACTTGATGACCCACCAAAGGCTAGTGATAAGACCCTACTGCTGAAGACACCTTATGTGATTGACATGCAAATTAGAATGGCATGGCTGGAAGTTGGAAGAGAGTCAGTCCCCAGAAAGTTAGCGCGTCTAGTGCCAGAAGGTGCTACATGGGCGACTGGGAGTAAATGACCAATATCTGTCGAAGCAAAGCATGGTCTAACCTACTTAGCAGCAAATAACTTGTTGTGATGCCCACACAAGTGCAGTGGTGGCACACAGCCATGGTGGGGAACCAACTGCTCTCAATTTGACTAACTGATCCCCGCACTGGTATGAGACCCATAGCTGGAGCTGGGAAACAAGTCAGAACCATATCCAAGCATAAACCCACTCTCCAATATCAAGCTACCATCAATTGTGGGCTATAAGAGGGCCTACACCTATTAAATTCTCTCTAAAAAAAAAAGGGTTATCTCATTTGTCCTGGTGCTAACTTACTCTCCGTTGGAGAATCTGCTTCTCTTTTTCAGATAGATGTAGATCATACGGAGACAGCCACCCCATCATACCTCCAAAGGGCCCTGGCTGAAACTAAGAAAAATTGGCGAAACAAGCAAGGGGGCTGTTTTCCAGATGAACCAGATACCAGCACAAGGGGGAAGGAGATCAGCACAGAGAAAATCAACTCCTACCAAATCAGAGAGCCAGAGCCTCAGAGCCCCCCAACACTTCGTCACTGAAGCAGACCCAACATGGCTCAGGGAAATTTTGCGGAAGAGGGGGCGGAAAGAATGTCAGAGCCACATGTTGGGTCATGATATGCAGAGACATTTAGCTTACCCATAACTGTGGGCTAACTCCACAATGCATGACCCGTATACCTCAACAAGGAGGGGCCAAGGGGAGGGGGTAGGTCATGGATGAGCCTAATAATGGTACCAAACTGAGTGTAAAAAAAATAAAAATAAAAAATAAAAATGAAAAAAAAAAAGAAATTCTCTCCTAAAAAAAAACAACAACAACAACAAAAAAAACTAGTCTTCACTTTCATGCTGAACAAAACTAGGCAATAGACTACAGTTTGTCTATCTTTTTTTCAGGAGGAAAACATTGTTGACTACAATTTATTATCAAATGGATCGGGTCACCAGGCTGCTGTATTCAGACTGGGTCATCAGGCATTAGGGTTGCTGGAGGAAGCTTTTCCAAAGCCTTGTACATCCCCAGGTGTATAAGGATTTTGGAAAATGGTATATACAATAAAGTTCTGAAACCATGCCCTTTATTTAATTCCTTCCTTTTCAGTTGTGAGAAGACAAAAATGTTTGAGTGGAAGAGATATCTTAATTCTAAATAAATAAACAAATATTATAAACAATAAATAAATATAAATAAGTGAACAATTATCTATATAGTCATGGTTGTACACATGCAAAATTCATGCTCATATATATATATGTACATATATGTATATATATGCACATAGGATACATATACATATATATGTATATATATACATATATATACATTTATGTACATCATTTCATTTTTATATAAATGAACATGTATACATATAGATTCACTGTCCCATGACCACCAGTTAAGATTATGTATAAAATCTTTTTGGCAGTTCATTCTAGTGATGAAATGATCAAATGTTCCTTTGAGAATAATAGTTGTTTCCATACATGCACATGTTTTGACATAGAGTGAAGAAGAAATTATCACATGACACTCTCACCTCTGCTGAAGGCAAGGCGAGGAAAGACAGCATTGTTCCTTCCAGGCTGCATGCCTCATTAATATGTGTTGATGAAGTCCTTCATCATATCAAAGAGGTACCATCTTTTAAAGATGGTTGCTTTGAATAAAAGGTTTAAAATATCGGTACAAAGTAAAGTAGCTAAGTGAGCAAACACATTCAAATATTATTAATGGAAACATGATTCTCTAAGGGGCTTTATAGTGATCTGATTAATTTCAAATGATTTTTAGATGAAAGATAAAGCCATTTAATCTCCTACTTTTAAGGTCATTCTTTCATTTTGGCATAATTTCTTTTTATTCCATGAGTTTGTATACTTTAGCTTTAAACTTTCCCAATTCGAGAGATGTTACCAAACAGAAGAATAATTTCTGCTGATAATGTGCTCATTAGGAACATTTCCAGCAAGAGAGGTGAACAGTATAGCAAATAATCTCTTCATTTCCAGCATGGCAAATAATCTGTCAAGATAACACCCTAGCCAATTGTTTAATTGTGCATCAGGTTTAGGTGACAGAGCTTGGAGATGACATGACAAAGAAGCTTAGGAAATGTGATCCATCTTCTCTCCCCTAAGAACCAATAGTCTTCAACAAAGACATCTGTTAAGTCTTTATTTCCTGAGGCATACGAATCAGCCTTCTTACCTTCCAATTAGTAATGGATGAATTTCAAAAAGCTGAAGTTTTCATTTTCTTCTTTTTTCTTTTTTTATTTATTAGTTAGTTTTGTATTCAGTAAATACAGTCAGTTTGGTACCATTATAAGGCTCATCCTGTGACCTACCCCCTCCCCTTGGCCCCTCCTTGTTGAGGTATATGGGTCATGCATTGTGGAGTTAGCCCACAGTTATGGGTAAGATAAATGTCTCTGCATATCATGACCCAACATGTGGCTCTGACATTCTTTCCGCCCCCTCTTCCCGCAAAATTTCCCTGAGCCATGTTGGGTTCATTTTTGGTCTGCTTCAGTGATGAGGTGTTGGGGATCTCTGAGGCTCTGGCTCTCTGATTTGGTAGGAGTTGATTTTTCTCTGTGTTGATCTCCTTCCCCCTTCTGCTGGTATCCAGGTTCATCAGGAAAACAGCATTTTGCTGTTGCTGGTGAGTTTAATGGATTCCATCCCCATCTCTTCTGTTTCTTTTTCCTCATACCCTCATGACTCCTATTAGTTAGAAGTTCTTTGCTTTCTTTTCCTCATATGCATGCATTTAGTTATTCTGAAAATGCTTGCCAGAAGAGAAAAAATAGAACTTCTTTCTTTGTAGAGATTTCCTCTCTCTTTCACTTTCCCTCCTTTACTTTCCTCCCTCATTTTCTCTTTCCCTTTCCCTCTCTTTCCCTCCTTCCTGCCCTCCCCTTCTTTCCCTTACTCTTTCCTTCCCTTCATACTATCAAATTAGTGGCCACATTTCCCAGCTGTCCAATGAATTCAATTAGGATGCTTCATCCATGGTCATATGCAAATAAAACCTTCTCAAGCTCATTTCTCCTAGCTTTCAGTTTAAACCTGTGCAAGTGTAAATAAAGTATCTTTCCGTATTGATTCTATTTTCATTTTCAAGTTTGGTAAAATTTTCAATTTTCTTGTTTTTCTGAGTTCCTGGACTTAATTTATTTTAAATTGGAATCTATGGAAACTAAAAATTTCAAATTGTTCTTTATCTAAGCACATTTGGAGACATGAATTGGTACAGGATGTAGCTCCTGTAAAGAATGTTTGGAGTCTCTTGCCCCTTATGTTTTTATTCTCTTAGTTCTACTTCACATAAAAATGAGAGAAAGGCTTATTTTCACTTCCACTCCAAATCTGGCACTAGTAACCTCCATACACTAAGTCCATTATCCATGCATCCGTCCATCCAGTCTGTGTTATTAAGTCCCTATCCTATACCTGATTCTTTGCTGCTTGATGGAGATATGATGCTGGGGAAAAATACATATTTTATGTCAAGGGACTGATAGATATTGTTCTTAAAAACATCATACAAATAATCATATATTTTCAATGGATGAATATATGTGATGTTATGCCAACTTGACTTTTTAAAATTAATTTTATTGGTGTACAAAAAATTAGATTTCATTTTGGTTTTTTTGAGAAAATTTTGTCCTCCCCTCTTTTCTGCATCCGCTCTTTTCTGCTTTCATTCAACACGTTTCCTTTGGTCCTTCCTCCCTTTCTCCTTACTTCTTGATCTGCTCTGGTGATCGTCTGTCTTGCTTGATTCATAGCCTGCACATGCTCTCACATCTACTTATACAGACATCAAAAGTCAGGATCCACATAAAATAGGAAATGTGACTTTTGTCTTTCCAAGTCTGAGTTACCTTACTTAATATAATTCTTTCCCAGTTCCATACATTTTCCTAAAAATTTCATAACTTCATTGTTCTTTATAGCTTGGGAAAATTCCATTGTGTCTGTGTACCACATTTTCTTCTAGGTTTTACAGGCAAGACAGCCTCCATTGAGGAAAGATGACAGAATAGGGAACTGGAGGAGGAAGGGAAAAAAAGGATAAAAGAGTGCAAATCATACAGACAACAACCTGACCCACCCACTGAAGACATCAACTCAAAACAAAGGCATTCCAAACCTTATATCCTGCATGGCTAGAACTTCCTATCACATTCTGGTCATGTAGCCTTTAATTCCTTAATTGAAAGTAGACACCAAAGTGCTAATGAAAAACTTTGTGATCTTAAGCAAGTGCCTCATCTTCTGTACATTATAATCCACAAACACATAAAGGCAATTATAATTGTGTCATAGCTTGGTTAAGGTCTTTAGCACTAGTAGAATCAAACAGAGGGAAAGTGACTGGAGATCCCCAGGACCTTAGCAACAATTCTGAACTCTAAAAAGCTGTACCATAGAAACCAAAAATCTCACTGCTGGGTATGTAATCAAATGTAATGAAACCACCATATGCAAGAGATGCCTGCACTTCCCATGTTTATTGTAGCACTATACAAAATAGCCAGGAAATGGAATTATCTTAAATTTACATCAATTAATAATGAAAATTACATACAAATGTATATCTATCTATCTATGTGATAGAACACTATCATATACTATATTCATCTTAAAATAAATGTTTTTTTTTTTCATTTTCAGTAAAATGGCAAGACTTGGAAGGCATTATATTAAGTGAAATAATTCAGACACAGATATTCAAACACTATACAATCACTCTCACATGTAGAAGCTAAGCAGTGGTTCCAAAAAAGAAAAGAAGATAAGAGGAGCATAGAAGTTACCAGAGATTATGAGGAAAATGAGAGCGTTGGGAGGAGGAAAGGTTAATTAGTTAATAAATAGCACAGTGAGGTGCACAAGTTATATTTCATTGTATATATGCTTCAAAAGAGGATTTTTAAGATATTTACCTTAAAGAAATGATAAAGATGATAAAGGTATAAGGCAGTAAATGTGCTAACCACTGTATTTTGTAGTTTTAATTATAAAAATTATAAAAAATCTTTCATCTCTATACCTAAATATATTATTTATTTTAAATTAACATCTTCTCTACTTTTTTTTCCAGCCTAAATTGTGTGTTGATTTAGTACCCTGTAGTTTTTCTGAGCTTTAAATTTTTTCTAAGAGTTTTGTTACAGTCTTTAGGGGTATACTTGATATAAGACTATATTGCCTGCAAATGAAAACCAAAATTAATAGAAGGAAGAAAGGATAAAGATCATAATAGAAATAAATAAATAAAACATATTCTAAAACAGTGAAGGGTGCATGTGTGTGTGTGTTTTTTATTTGAGGCATGCTCTTATTTTAGTCCAGACTAACCTGTAACTCATAGTATATATAGTTCTGGCTAGCCTTAAATCCATGATTATCTTCCTGCCTCAACCTCCCAAGTTCTAGAATTACATGTGTGAGCTACCACACCTGAGATGGCTTGTTTTGTATAAGTAGAATGGACAAATATTCATCTGGACTAGGCAAAAAGGAGAGATGAAAGCCGGGCGTGGTGGCGCAAGCCTTTAATCCCAGCACTCGGGAGGCAGAGGTAGGAGGATCTCCGTGAGTTCGAGGCCACCCTGAGACTCCATAGTGAATTCCAGGTCAGCCTGGGCTAGAGTGAAACCCTACCTCGAAAAACCAAAAAAAAAAAAAAAAAGGGAGAGATGAGTAAAGTATAATCATAAATGAAAATGGAGCTATTACAGCTGATTCCATAGTGCTACAAAGGACCATAAGAGATTATTACAAAGACCATATGCAATGTGTTGAAAAACCTAGAAGAAATGTATGAATTCTTGCATACATGTAAGCCATAAAAATTGAACCATAAAAAAGAAAAATTGGACAGATCAATAATGAGAAACAATGTTGTATCATAGTAAACTTTACCACCAGAACCCAAGATCTGATGGCTTCATTGCTGAATTCTACTAAAAAACTAAAGAACAAGTGACTGGGAACATTCACAAAAAAGTGTAAGACATCCTCTCAAATTTATTCTATGAGATGAACATTACCCAGATTGCAAAGACAGATAAGGTACAACAACAAAGAAAAATATAGGCAAATATCCTTAATGAACACAGATGCATACTACTTGCCAATAAATACTAAGTAAATTGATCCCATCAGTACATTCAAATGATCATTTACCACGACCAATAGGTATCCACACCAGGTATGCATGGATGGTTCAACATATGCAACTTTAACTTTAAAATCAAGGCAAAAACAATGAATCATGTCAATAGGTATGGTTAAAAAATGATGAAATTTGAAAGACCTGTGCAATATTAGGCTCATCAACATTCCATCATGGATGATGGAGGAAGGCATGAGGCCCCTGGCCCTTCTTGGCAGTTGATGATTGCTGGGGGAGTGGGAGACATTTTTTGCAGTGCTATAGCCACTGATAGGATGTGTGCTCTGCTAAAAACTCCCACACATGCTCATGCATGCAACCCTAATTAAACTCAGTGAATCACACATACACAAGGGGATAAAGACATCTAGGAGAGGGACTAGTTGGGAAGAAGAATGGGTTCAGTAGAAGAAAGAAATGAGTATAGTCAAGAGAAAATAATGAAATGGAATTATGGTCCAATTACATTATGTGCATGTATAAAAATCATCAACAAATCCTAAAAACAAACCAGACACAGTGATGCACACATTGAATCCAAGTACTTGGGAGGCAGAGGTAAGATGATTGCTGTGAGTTTGAGGCCACCCTGAAACTACACAGTGAATTCCAGGTCAGTCTGTACCATAGTGAAACCTTTCCTTGAAAAAAAAAATAAAAATAGGGCTGGAGAGATGGCTTAGCGGTTAAGCGCTTGCCCGTGAAGCCTTAGGACCCTGGTTCAAGGCTCAACTCCCCAGGACCCACGTTAGCCAGATGCACAAGGGGGCGCACGTGTCTGGAGTTCGTTTGCAGTGGCTGGAGGCCCTGGCGCGCCCATTCTCTCTGTGTCTCTCTCTCTGCCTCTCTCTCGCTCTGTCTGTCGCTCTCAAATAAATAAAATAAACAAAAAAATTAAAAAAAAAAAATAAAAAAAACAAACAAATAAGCAAAAACTTAAAAACACACTCAACAAATTAGGTTTGAAGAAATATACCTCAACATAAGAAAACCATATATGACAAACACATAGCTCAAATCCCATTGAGAAGTTGAAAAACTATTCTTCTAAGAGCTGGGGTAAGGCAAGGATGCTCAATTTTACCCTTTTATTAACACGTTACAATTAGACAAGGAGAAAATATAGAGGGTGTGTGAAGAAGGAAGAAGTCAAACTGTCCTTATTTGACCACCTTTTATCTTGGGCAATTAGAGCTCTCAATCTACACTTAGGCTATGTGGTACTCACCCTCCATTATGCTCAGTAGGATTTGTCCCTCTCCAGTGACCAGAGCAAAAAGAAAAAAAGAAAAAAAAAAGGTTGAGGTTAGAGGGAATCCCAGAGGACACAGCAGCAGCCCGGAGTTTCAGCATTACAAGCTGAATTTTGCGACAAAGACTTCCCCTTGTTGCAAGTGGGATAGATTGGGCATTGGGGAAAAATGTTTTATTGGCTAGAAACTGTGCTTCACAATTTCCTTGGTCACAACTGTGATTACCCAATATGGGACCTCATGTTAGTATACAATCCTCATCCAATATGTGACCACGTGTCAGTATAGATTCCTCTTCTGTACTCCATAGAGGCCCAGTGTTCATCAAATCCGTAGTCTCCTTTTCCACCACTGGGAGTTCCTTTGAAAACCTGGGCAAAGTCCTCTATGTGAAGCAAACAGTACACTCCCATAGCATTTCACATGCCATTTAAAACATCTAACAGTTGGTGAAAGGAGTCTTTAGCTACCAGACTAAGAAGGCAACCTTGCCACAGTCTAGTGGAGGTGGTCCATTGTACATGTGTAAGGGGAAACTGAAGCCCCTTCACAGGGCAACATATCCTGAAGACCAACACACTAAGTTTATGTTAGAACAAGGCTTGAAATCCATACCCAGCCCATGTACTTCAGTGTCCTTGGCATAAGTACAGGTTTATGTTCCCTTCATAGAATTAATTTATTTTCTGGTTTTAAGGAAAGAAAAGCCTTATCGTCTTTCAGCATTTCTAAAACTTAAAAAGACATTAGGTGGGAGGACTCGGGGGTATGGATTTCCTATGAATTTCCATGTATAAGTTTATCTTATTTTCCAGCTTCCATTTTAATTTCTTCTCAAATATCCCCAGCCATCCTTTCTTTTCCCCTAGTCAGGGTTTGCCAGGGCTGAGGCATTTACTCCTGCTGACCCCTCCACTTAGCACTCTGCACTGTCAGCTTACCCTGCTGAGCCTGGGAGCTGTGACCAGACCAGGAAGGAACACATGTGAACAGTTGTCCTTTTTTTTCTTTCTTTCCCCCTCTTGGCTCCTGACTCTGGCCATGTTTTCTAGCCAGGACTTCCAATTTGAACGCCTGGGAGAAGTGAGCAGATTGGGGATGTTCTGTCTTCATCCTCTGCCAGCAGGTCTGGGGGTGGCATTATATGCTTCCCAGAAAAGTCACTGGGAAAGACTCACTTCTGAAGAAAGAAAACATGGCATGTTAGTCTGCAGGTAGACAGTGGGAGGGAGGGCGTGTTGGCAGATGGGGGGCAAGCTTCTGTCTAGGTTGATCCACTTACTCCTATTCAGAAAATGATAGTAATATGGCCTCATGGTGAATATGATCTTTACTTCTAGTTATTACACACACACACACACACACACACACACACACACACACACACACACACACAAAGTTCTGTCTCTCTAATTGAGCTTTCAAAAGCTTAAGTCTCATTTTCCTTTAGTGTGCATCTCCCACACACATATAGGTAGGGCATTGTAGAAATGCCCCAGATTTGAGATTTGGTTCACTGACAATCACCCCATTGTCAGTATGAAACTCAAGATGCAATAAACACAGTTGTATTTAAGATACTTAACTCCCAGCTAAGTGTGGGCAGCAACCAACCCAGGCTGCAAAGGTCAATTGTGGTAGTCTGACCACCACTCCTGGTAAGCACTCGATGCATACATGGGAGGGGGGGGAAGAGACTGTTCCCACATAAGTGGTGAGTATATAGTTTTGAGTTGATCCTTGAGAAGTTGCCCACTTAAAAATAGGTCTTGGGAAATCCACATGCATACTAAAATGTATGTAAGGACATATGTATATATGAAAAATGATCAGTGTTGTGTGAATGATTTTCTGAGCAGAAGTGAAGGAGCCTTTGCCATCTGAAGGCAGGAGTACACTAGAAAACTAATGACCAAGTCCACTACAGTGTCCCCTGGAAAACCAATGAGTTTATTGGGCTTCTTTAAAGAGCATGAGTGAGGAGTAATTTACGGAAGTGTGGAGACCCCAAAGCAGTCATAGCATTAAATGTCTTATCCCAGTGTGGATGACGACTGCACAGAAAGGAGCGCCTCTTCCTTTGATCTTATGCCTTCTCTTCATGCAGCACTGCCTATGGCTGGTACAGCAGGCACCTGGGTCTTCAGGTGAGGTTCTGATGATCCTTCACACCCACCTCTTTTTATGGGAGAATGCCAACAGGCCCAATCTCAAGTCTGTTATGCACTGTTGCAGCTGCTGCTGATAAAGGTGGCAATAGTTCATTTTTTCTTTTGGAGGGCCATGCTACACAACAACCAACATGTTTACAGTTTTCTGAACTCCAAAGACTAAAGGGAAAAAACATTTCTTGCAATGGTATAGATGTTGTTTGGCTATAGCTTCAGAACCCATTTTATCTACTGGCCAATGTCTCTATTCTGAAGAAGCGTGTTACATTGCCCTATAAGGAAGTAAACTCATAAAAGTATTATTGGATTGCAATTATATTTCAATGTGGGCGTATACTCTTGCTAAATGTTAAGTATGTGTGTGAGTGTTTGCTCAAGCAATTACTCATTTAAAAATTTTATCCCAAGGAATTTTAAAAAGGGGCCTGGGAAGATGACTGCTTGCCCCTCAGGCCTGAATATCTGAGTTCTGATCCCCAGAGCCCCTGTAAAAGCTGGAAGTTGTGATGAACTTTGGTAATGCAGGCACGGTGACAAAGAGATGGGAGGTAGAGACAGGAGAAGTTCCTGGAAGCTCATAGACCAGCTGGCCTGGCTAATGCAGCAGCAAACAAAACAGTGAGGATGCAATAACCCACCTCAAATGAGGAGGAAGGTGAGGCCCGACACCCACAAGCTATGCTTTAACTTCCACATACGCACTGTGGCACGTGTACACCTACGTACATGTGTGTGCACACATGAAGAAATAAGTGATTTCATGATTGTAGAAGAATGTATATAGAGTGATATTTGCTACAACATGGCTAATACTATTTAAAATAATTATAACTAAGAGGGGTTTAAAGACCCACCAAAATGAATATAGCAAAATGCTTTTTAGTGCATCCTAACGAAGCTAGTCTGTGGAGAGCTTATGAATTTTCATGGCACACCTGAGTTGATTAGGCTGTGTACATTATGGAAATACACAGAAACATCTACACAGCTCTATATGGTTTTGGAGATAAGAGAAAGCAGATGGGAAACAGACCACTAAGGAAATGGTGATTTATTATTTGGAAGAAGGGTAACAATTCTTTATCTTTTATATTTTTGTTAATCTGTCTCATTTAACTTTTCTACATTTGACAGATATTTCTTTGAAATTAAACTCACAAAAATAAAGGGATCAAAAGTATTTCACTGTGACATTTACAGAAGTCCCACCCTGTCTAAGGGAAAGAGTATGAGCTCTGGACCCAGAGAGGCCCCTGTGGGGTTCCTGTGTGCGTTGTGCACGACCCAGGATAAATCAGCTATCTTTCTAAGTTATTTTTATCAGCTGAATAACTCCCGTCTTGCAGGTCACTTTGAAGGATACCAGTGCCTAGTAGACCCCTAGTTGACTATTATTTATTGTTGCCACTGCTGGGAGACATTTCCTTTTTAATTTGAAAATGTGAATTTTCTTTAAGACCCATGCGCACAGAGTATAAACCTATTAATTAAGAAAGGTATGACTGTGATCGGCAGTAGCCAAGAAATGCCATGCCAAAAAAAGGAACGCAGTGTTAGAAAAAGGAACCAATTCCTAGAACAGGTAAGGAGCTGGTTTGGGAATTGGCGTTTCTGTCCCAAGGCTAGAGGTATATTTGCTCAAGAGGAGCCCACTGCAGTTTGAGGGTAATACCCCACCTTAGTGAAGTTACACATACACATTTATTATCTAGCACAGACCAGTGGATGTGTAGAACACGAGAAGGTGTATGTGTTGGGCCTTTTATTTAAAACTGAAACAATTAATAAATTGGCAGACAGAATTGTACAATACAATTCTCTCTCTTTATCTCTCTCTCTCTCTCTCTCTCTCTCTCTCACACACACACACACACACACACACATACTCTGAAATACTTTTACTCACCCATGATTTCCTACCCTCACAACTAGGAAAACTGAGTGATAAAGGGGGTTTTGACCTCATTTTCTTCTTTTCCTATCCCTTGTCACATTTTCTAGTCTCCTAGAAATTGAGGTAAAATGCCAAGAATATTTGGTGGGACAAAAAGCACAACCCTTGACAAGTGCAAATATCCAAGAGTTTCCCAGTGGATATGAATTTGAAGTTGTGAGAACACAAGTGTTGTCTGGGGCAAGGCGGAGGAAGGAAAGGCCTTAGGCACCCTCTCCCTCCCGCCTATTCCCATACGACTGGTAACACCTTGGTCAGCGTACCCTGGGAATGTAGCTGCGACAACAGGACAGCAGAGCTGGTGTCTGTGCAAACTGCCATTTTGCACTTGGCTATTTCCAAGTGAATATCAACACTATGATATAGGGAAGAATACTCTGTAGATTGTAGCAACTAATTAGGATGAATATATTTTGAAGTTGTGTCTGTTAAGGAAAAATAGTGTCAAAAGGCTAACAATTGGTTTAAATGTAGTAAGTTTAACTCTATATTCAGCCTTACTCCCATAAATGCTTGATTTTAACCCGATTCTTTGGCATTACTAGTAAATTAGTACTATTTGAACAAATGACCACTGGTGTTCAGCTATTCTCATAGGTCGACTCCTTTTGAAAGTTATATTTTTGGCTTCTGGAAATAATAGTTACACTTTAGTAGGTGAGGATAGAATTCTTGGAATCATTTAGTATTTTGGTAAGAAAGGGCTTTTATAAATGAGTTATAATTTTGTTGTTTCTTGATAGCTTTTCATTAGTTGGTTTAGAAATATGGTTGAATCCCAGAAATTAAAAGTAAATTTCAAATTTTATTTTGCCAGATATTTATTAAGCATTCATATGTCTTAACAGTACTGAAAGGTAATTAAACCTAATATTTTCTTTCAAAAGTTTTCAAAATCTCTTCCTTTATCCCTGGCATCCTTAGCTATCTACAGTATCCAAACACGTCTTCTATTTCCAGCTGTCTACTTCCTTTCTTTACTAATTCTCTACTTGTGCGATAGCAAAGAACACTGCCTTTTGTTTTTCTTACAATGAAACTTGCTTGGGAGGAGGAATATGGGCTATCACATCAGAAGTTTTGAATTCAAGGTTCAACCCTACAACTTCCTAGCTATACAATTGCTGGTAATCCACACATTCTTAATTTGAATTTCTAATTTGAATATACATAGTAAGTTTACTATGTTTTCTCATCTTCTACTGTACAACTATTCTAACAGTTTTACAAGAAGGTTATTTTGGGAAAGAATTTAGATGACATATCAAAACCTCTAGAGCATTACATAATTTAAGGGCTGATACACTGGCTATTTGCATAGACTGCACTCTTAACTTGATCAATGATGTAGCTAATTGAATTAATGTATATAGTTAGTCATATAACAAGTCCTCAAATAATTACTCAGAGTAGGGCAATTAAAAGTGCCCCCCCAGAGGAAAACACATCTTACCTTTTAAGGTCTCAGTTTTACTCCTTTTAAAGAGAAATCATGGGGGCTGGGAAGATAAATCAGCAGTTAAGGTGCTTGCTTACAAAGCCTAACAGCCTGGGTAGGGGGACAGTGGACAACTGCTTATTCTTCAGTAAATAACTACCCACTCATGATTACTCAGGTGATCCTAATTTAAGTCGGTGGGTCAAAAATAAAATAAAATAAACAAGACATAGAAATAGGATAGGGATCTAAGGGAAAAAAGAATGATTTTAGTGGGAGGAGAAGGGAGAGAGTCATTGCAGGAGTGGGACCAAAATGCATTGTATGTGGGCTGGGGAGATGGCTCAGTGGGTAAGGCACTTGACTATAAAACCTTATGAGTCAAGTTTGATTCACCAGTACTCACGTAAGGCCACATGCACAAAATGGCACGTGCATATGAAGTTTATTTGCAGTGGCTAGAGAACTTGTGTGACCATTCTCTCTCTCTCTCTCTCTGCATCTGCTTGCAAATAAATAAATAAACAAGGAAACAAATAAATTTCATTGTATACATGTACAAAATTCCAAAAATAATTTTTTAAAAATTTAAGAAAACTATTTGAAGCCATGAGGACTTTTCTGGCACTGTGTGCTGTGAGAACAAGGATATATTTTTTTAAGTATCCTCTTAAGTCCAAGATATTTTTCTCAGCTTACATCTCCTCATTTGATCCTTTCTGCAATTGAAAGCAAATCTGCCACCAAGGTCTGTCATGCTGCCATCACAGCTTCCAACAATATTCAGGAACAGATAAATAGAAATGGCATACAGAAAGGTCAAGCTTTGAGAAACTGGCAGACGCATGGTGCCAACCAGTTTTCACTCCCAAGCCAGTCTGGAGGTTCAGAAGCAACTGGCTTCTCTGCTGTCTGGAAGACTGCTACCTGTCTCAGTTTCTAATCTGGGCCTTCCTGCCATCCAGGGCTCCATGCATATCAGCTTCAGCAATTCTGGAGCACAGCTGGGCTCCCAGTCTTCCAAAGGAAGATGCATATAACATGGCCCCATAGGTGACTGGAATTTTCACACTGCTATACCATGCTACAGCAGGGCAAATGCGCACCAGATCAGGAAAGTGTGTCAAGTAAATGTTCATACAGATCAATGGGGACTTGATAGAAACTGTCCCCACAGTCCCCTCATTTAAATGGTATGATTAGGATGGATGACTGAACTGTTCTATAAAATAAGGAGTTGTATGGTGTAATTAAATTTTATTAAGCACTTGCGATGCATCAGGAGCTCACCTGCATTTCACAGGCATTGCTCGATGTTATTCTCTCAATATCTGTTTGAAGAAGGCATTATTAGCTCCATTTTCATCAATAGATGATGGATCTGAGTCAGACAGTTAAATAAGTTGCCTATATCTATATACATACGTCCAGAAAAGACCCTCCAACTGATGACAGAAAGCCAGGGAAGGTATGACTGCACCCAGCATGTGGTGTGCTAAGCTGAGCACACCACATTCTCAGCACTAGCTGCACAGCTGGGTGACCTGCAGCAGGTTTATTATCATTCAGCCCCTGCCCAGAGGATATCCACATTCTAAATCTCACCTCATAACTGCAATTGACATTCCAGTTGTCATGGGAAAATGATCAAGAGGGATCATTTCAAATCAGTTTCCCACTGAGGAGAAAGGATATATATGAAAGATGGATTCTATGTTATCCCTACAAATTTCATTATGCACTGAAGTAAACTTATAGGACACATTGACAGGTAAACCTATTTGTGTGTGTGAGAGAGAGAAAGAGGGAGAGAGTGAAGATAGGAGATAAGATGAAATATGAGAGAGAATAGAAGGTGTAGGTGTAAGGATATTCCATGAGCTATGAGGTTATAAAGTTATTTAAGGGGAATGTGTACTTGAAAAAAGAAACCCACAAAGACAAAATAGAATAAATATATTTCCAAGAACGCCTCAGAACTTTTCCATTTATATTCAGATTGCTATTTATTGCAGAAAAGTGGGACAGCCTTGTGTTATGTTAAGCACATCTATGTAAAGTAGAGGCTGACTGACACTACAACTTCATACCCATAGTTATTTTATGCCATGGAAAGTGATGTCAGTACAGCTTAAAGTAGACATGGGTGAGTGGGACTCCATCCTCAGGGCAGCGATAGTTGAGCTGTCACTTAAGGAAAAGTTAAACAAGTTGAATATAGAACACATTTTAACTCTCTCAAGTATTATTTCAAGCTTCATCTAAAAATAAAAAAAAAAAAACTTTATGACAAGTTCCTTTAGTATCTGCATGCTAATCTATTTTCACCTTCGTAGGAATTAGAACCTCAGTTGAGAATGGCAAAGAAGTTTACCAGAAACCCTTCAGAGTTGATATATATGGAGGTGGCTCTATGGCTGCCCCTGTGGGTCATCCCACCAGGCTGGGTCCCTCTGCTCTTGTTGGCCCTCACTGTCTGCCAGCAGGGGGCGCAAATCACATAGCGTGACACTCCAACAACTGCACAGTGCGGCTGCTTGAGCAAAGTGGAGAGTAGAGGACATTTGAAGAAAGGGCTATCTAGCAAAATGGAATGTCATCACGATGACGTTTTAAGTTTAACATGGATTCAAAATTCTACCTATGAAGTTATGGCCATTAGGTAAAAGCTCAATGCACACTCGCTTGATGATGGCGCCTGGCCCACAACGGAAACTGCAGGCTTGGTTCAACGGTAGGAGGATGGGTGACTGTCTTGGATTACCTTGTTATTTTAGTGTTCCTAGTTAAGCAACACTATTTTTTAAACAGCCACAGCTTACAGAGGCCTTTACACACTTATTTAGATGAAATGCACACGTCACATTTTCAACCTGAATGAAAACGTCATAGTCACAGTCCATCATTTGGGAGTAGCATGCTGGCCATCAGGTTGAGGTGCAAGGATGCCCTGGTGACTTGTACTCCTGAATTCCTTTATCACCGAAGGTCAAGTTCTGCCTCTTCTTACCCTCAGCAGTTACTCTCTTGCCTTTCTAATCTTCCATGTTCGAAGAGCTCATTTAGTATGTTGGATATCAGTGCTTAATCAAATCTATCAGATCCTAGTCCTGGAACACTGGATAGGGTATCTTTTTTGTTAAGCCAGGTCTTAGCAGATGCGTTTAAATAAGGATATTAGATTGGGAGACTACCCTGGATTATCAAGGTGGGTCAAAGGTGCTATCACAAATGTCCCAATCACACTGTGAAGCATGGGGAAGAGAGAACCAAAGAATGTAATCATGAGGACACGGATCATGATGCATCACTGAGGAATGGTGGAAGGGACACAATCTGAAAAAGCAGAAAAGGATTCTCCCTGAGCCTTTTTTTTTCCCTTCAGAATTTAAAAAATGTATAGAATTTTCAAATGCAGTATATTTTTGCTGATTCCCATCCTTTTTCCTATCCCACTCCCCATCTGCCCCCATCTCGTCTCTCCAATATTTTCTTCATTCTGCTACACGTCACAGTACCCATTTGCCAATCCATATCCCCCTTCCAGTTCATCCCTTTATATTCCCTTTTGGTTCCAATTCTATGTTGATAGACTTTTACCAACAGTTTTCCCCCTCTGTGTGTGTGTGTGTGTGTGTGTACTTAGCTTATAATATTCCTGAGCCTTTAGTGTTCAGCATCTGGTCTCCAAAACAGTAAAAGAGGAAAGTTGGTTATGTTGTAAAAAGTGTGTGTGTATGTGTGTGTGTGTGTGTGTGTGTGTGTGTGTGTGAATGTGGGTGCAGCACATACAGAAGCCAGCCAGAGGACAACCCTGCATGTCATTCCTTAGGAACACCATTCATCATTTTTTGAGAGGGAGCTCAGCAATTGGGCTAGACCCGCTGGTCAGTGAACTCCAGGGATCCTCCTGTCTATGTCGCCCCAGTGGTAGAATTTCAAGTGCCCAGCTTTTTGTACATGGACTCTGGGAATTAAACTCACACTTGCAAGGCAAGAACTTTATCAACTGAGCTAGTTCCATGATCTGAATTCTTGGTTTAACTTATCCAGTTAGTGGTAATGTTTTCAGGCAGCTCTGGGAAACAACCCCAGCTCGTAATGTATTTCTGCCGCCCTAGTCTGTCTTGAAAATTGACACTGACATATCTAACTTCTGCTGCCTCAAGTTTACCTCCTCAATCTCCTCCAGCTACCTTATCTCTTTCCTTCCACATGCCTCCCAGTTCACCCATTCCCATCATTCTGGGTTCTACCTGCATCACCCTCATTCTCAGTATCAGAGTAGTCACCAAGTCACGGTGACACACTTTAAAACACGCGTTGGGTCATCATCTGATTTCATTTGCAAAGACTACTGATCTAGGCTGGGTCTTTCCCACCCATGTCTCGCTATAGATTTCTAGGGAATTCTGTACGTCCTTTATTAAATTTTATCTTTTATTTTCCCCCCAGCAGCAGAATCACCTTTCTAAAATGAAAAAAAGAAGAAGAAGAAAGTTGATGGATATTTGTGTGCTTGAGTATCTTTATAGGATTAAGTCCAACATTACAGCAACCTAAAGACACAAGAAGGTGCAAGCACTAGAGATGTGACTCAGAGCTCTCCCTCTTATGAGCTGTGAAGTATCAGGCTCATCACTTCTCCATGCCTCATTCCTGCCATTGTAAATTGAGAATGATATCAGTACGTCCTATATAAAGGGATATTTGGGATAAAAGAACTGATACCGATAGCACTCAGACCAATGTCTTGGACACTGTTGTGCAGTACATTACTCTGAATTGAAATAGTCCCTCCTGAAGAGAGGAAGTGAAGTCTGGGAGACCTGAAACTTAAAGTTTGTCACACAACATTCCTCAAGGTTGTGTTAATCAGAAACTGAAACATTCCTTCTTGCGGGGGGGGGGGGGGGGGGTGGCAGAGACTCCAGAGAATCAGAAAGTCAACAAGTTTGGAAAAGGGTTACAAGACCTTGACCTAAGGCTGTATGAGGGAAAACAACTGCTTAGAAACAGAACTTCTGAGCTGCCTGCAGGCTGTCAGTGTGCCTCAGAGATGAAGCTTCTATGAGTTCTTGCCTATGTCGGGGGTTGCCTTTTCAGTGACGCAAGATGCCTTTACGTTGAAGTAACTATGGGATGGTGTGGCTGCTTCGCGGGGTGGGTGGGGGTCTCCATTTCATCTGTAAGCAATCTCTCACCTTGCTTTGGAAATAACCACAAGAAGCCCATTGGTTCATCAAAATGAATTTGGTCTAACCATACTTAGGTCTGTAGTCTGTGGGGTGAGTAGACTTTTGTTCACATCACCCCAGGGAAATAGTTGCCCTTGGACACACCCAATAAATAAGCAGGAAAAATAAAGCTGCTCAAAAATCATAACACTAAAAAGAGGTATTAATTGTACTATTCGGAGATGACTTTTTATAGTCCACTTAATGGTCCTGTTATTATGTTATAATCTTCTTTTCTATTTCATTCTATTAGTCTTCTCCCAGGGTAATCTTTATTTGTCAAGATTTTCCATGGTTACAGGTTATAGAAATCATAGAATGTGTGCATATGTGAAGATATTCATTACAATGAATTGGCTGACAGAGTTATAGATGCTGGTAAGCTGGAGACCCATCAGGGATGGTTGTGTAGTTCCAGTCTGTGGGTTGGCAAGCTTGATGTCATAACCCATTGTTTCAGCTCGGTGTGAAGGCAAGAGACCATCAATGTCCCAGTTGAAAGGCAGTTGGAAAAGAGGTGCTCCCTTTTATTGGTGATAGGATCAGCCCTTATGTTCTTCAAAGATCTTCAACTTTTGAAAAGGTCTGCGCACATTAGGAGGGCAAACTATTTTCATTAGCCTACTAAATCCACATTGATCTCATGAAAAACACCCAGGAACACTCAGAATAAATAGGCACCCTATGTCCCAGTCTAGTTTGTACATAAAGTTATCATCACACTTTCCTATCTAACATCTGCTGGCTCAGCAAACTCTTGGCACTTCTCTGAACAAGCTAGCCTCATCTCCTATTCTTGCCATGACTCCTGTTTTGTGGCTGTTGTTAGATGCTTTAATCCAGGGATCCACAACCTTTGTCATTGTGACCAATGTTGTTATCAACAATTGAGCTTTTAGAAAGACCCCACAAAATTCTCATAATATTTTAAGTTAAGTTGACTATTCTGTGTTGAGCCAAATTCATTGCTAGTGTGGACCACATATGGCCTATGGGCCACTGATTGAATTAAAGTTTAACCCTTCTTCCTATCCTTTCTCTGCTCCGGCTTGGAAATGACTATTCTCTTTTTTAGGATTTTTATTTATTTATTTATTTATTTGAGACAGACAGAGAAAGACAGAGAGAGAGAGAGAGAGAGAGAGAGAGAATGAGAATGGGTACACCAGGGCCTGTAGCCACTGCAAACGAATTCCAAATGCTTGTACCATCATGGGCATCTGCTTTACATGGGACCTAGAGAATCGAACCTGGACCCATAGGCTTCACAAGAAAATGCTTCAACTGCTAAGCCATCTCTCCAGCCCCGGAAATGACTCATCTTCACAACTAAGTTCAATATCAGTTTCTTCTGTATTTGGCAAATCGAGACATCTCCCCTCATTTCTAATTGGATTAGATTACTTCTGCCTCTGCTGACTGTTAATAATGCGTTCATAGATATGAACACATTGTGATAAAACTAGATATGTAGCCACTAGCTGAAACTCAGAGACGTGAGAATAGCTTCATGCCTTAGCACATCTAGTGCCTGGTCTTGTGCCTGGCATGTCATAGGTGCTCAGTAAATATATGTTGGTTATTTCTTGCTTCTTTGAGAAAATGGAAGAGGTAAGTCATCCTAATGAGTTGTACTTAGAAGCAGACCTGCTATTCTCTCAGTGTAGATTTTCCAGAAGGCATTCTGCCTGAAGCACATTCCCTGCAGAGGGAGTTTAGGGACAACCAGCAGGAGTGTCCTGGCTGAGCAGAATCACTGTGATGGTGCCTAGGGAGAGAGGCAGTCTTTGAGGCGCCCAGGCAGTAACCTTTATTTAATTGGCAAGATGGAAATCAATGGCCCATATGGCATTAACAATTTTAGATTTTGGATTAGTTTGCAGTGATATGTGCTGATCAAAAAAAAAAAGATTCAAATAATCTGCAAATCATTTTTTTGTGTCCAGGAAAAAAAAAATCTCAAAGCATTTGTTACATTTCTTAAAGTAAAATTAGGTATTTAAACTTGCACAAGGGAGTGAAAATCCTAAAATGACACATATAGTTGTCTAAAAAGATGCATAGGGTAAATAAAGTCCCAGGTGGAAAATATCACATGATGTACCTACATTTGCTTTGACATTGGAAAAGAAACTAGCCAAGATCTATCCATTATCGTTTCTTATTTTTATTTTAAATATTAAAGAAGCTTAAAGATGGGTGAAACATTGATTTATACAAGACAGGGTTCTTCAAAATGGAATAGTAGCATTATTTGTTTTAATAACTACTTCATTTGAGGATTGGTATAAAGAAGAGCAACTGCCTTAGGTGTTTTAAACATAAGGGATTCATTACAGAAAATCAGGGCTTAGCAACATACTGGGAAGGCTAGAGGAGCAGAAGTGAAGATTCGCTAATGGGCTACTGAGGAGGCAGCTTAGTGACCAATGCCAGGATGCCATCAGCACCAGAAGCTAGTGACCCAATATGTGTCTGTTGTCACTCACAAGTTCATGACCTCACTCAACAGTGAGTCAGCATGAAGCATCTAACCTGTACCTATGGCATACAAAATACAAACTTGGAAAAGAGGAATTTACATTAGGCCACATTCTTTGTGTGGAAATTTAAGAAAACAAACTCATGCCTTTGTATATGCTATCTCAAGGCCTTTTTGTTTTTGTTTTTGTTTTTTTTTTTTGGAAGGAGATTATTCTTAAAATATTTTTTCAGTGTTTTGTTTTTTTTTTAAAGAACTCACTGTTTTGGTTTTCATATAAAATGTGATTCCTGATTCCATCTTCATGCATTTATTGTTGTACTCATTTCTGCTTCCCTTTACTGCCCCTTGTCTTCCCTCCTGCTTTCACTGATTTCCATTTTCTCCACCCAAGATAATCCCTGTTCTGTATACATATGGTTAAATTTAGTTTGACCATGAGAGAAATATGCAACATCTGTTAATTTTCTCCCTCAGTGTCCTCTCTTGTTTCTTCTCCCTTTCGACTCCTGCGCCCCCCCCCCCCCCCCGGCCACATAGATAGTTCCCATTGTACTTTCATGTTCCAAATAATTTTTAGCTTGAAAACTAGAAGAATGAACTCAAATGATACGTTTGTCAAATCATACTTTTGCAAATAGGGGATCCTTTGCAGTGGCAACCTTTGCTGATAATATTAAAGATAGACACAAGCAAAACACACAATGAGGCACAGGAGAGATCTGGATTTTTTGAGGCTGGTTTCCCAGTGCATGCACACACACACACACACACACACACACACACACACACTGACTTTGATTAGATGGGGTCTCTAGCTGAGGGACATAGGTCACCATACGAAGCAAAAAGCATTTTGGTTATGAGACATCTCCATTTTATGTCCTATATGGTCATTTGGCTTTTGGGACTTTTTCTAGTGACCCCCATGCACCATACATTCATAGATCTTCCATGTTTTACTTTCAGCTATTCTAAGCTAAGGTCATTCTGCTAATTCCATAGATACCATTTCTTCCCTGGAAATACAAGATATTAGAAGTCAAAATTGAGCATTAGACATTGGCAGAGCAAAAAGTGATGTTAGAGAAGAGAGAGAGAGAATATGAATATTCCACACATAGTTACATATTTTGGGTGATGCAACTAAAATATACTTTATGGTGTCCTTGATGATTCAACAATAAACATTTCAAAATATATTTCCTAAATAACCTAAGTAACCATCAGACTGATCAAATTCAACAAATTTCACATGGCCTTAATATTAATCTAATATAGAGTTCATGTTCAAATCATCCCATCACTGCCTTTTAGAGCTGTTGTTTTGGTTTTACTGATCCTGGTTGAGGATGATGCATTTCTCTTAGCAATTATGTCTCTTTAGGTTGCTCTGTTCTATATTAGATTAATCCTTCTACATCTTTTTGTCTTTTGTGAAATTAATGGTTTTGAAAAGCAAGGAAATTTGTTTTGTAAAAGGCCTCTCAACTTGTATTTTTCTGACTAGTTTTTCAGAATTGAATGCATGCCTAATAATTTTCAAAGATATACACAGATGATATTTGGTTCTTTGCAGTATATCTTTGCAATGTATCATGAGACACTTAATGTCATTTGTCCTAGTATTGGTATTATTAAATTTTGTCAATTGGTTGAGGTGTCTCACAGATAATGATGTCCAAAGTGAATTAAGTTACCTTGGAATTGCATCACATGCTACAATTCTTTCCCAATACTGTCACCAACAATATTTTCATCAGTTTCTAATTCCCTAGAGATGTGGTTTAAATTCATTAAGAATTCCTTTTCTACACATTTATAGTGTGTTATCTTGCCAAATCTTAGGTTTATTCTTTTTTACCTTTCTCTCCATTATAACATGACCTTGGCTTAGCCCTTAAAATTTCATTTTATGAACTCTTGAGGGAAATATTTAGTCAATATACTTCCTATCCTTTTTATTTTCATTTTGCATCTACTGAATAATAAGTCTAAATTTTCATAAAGGTATATTTGTTGATTATATGGCACTTATATCCTTTGCTTTCTCTTGAATTTATTTGATATAAAATTATTTTCAAGTAAAACTAAACATTTAGTTATTTCGTTCAATATTTCCAAGTAAATTTTAATTTACTATTGATCTAACGAGAAAATTATATTTCATTTTTAAAATCATTTTGCTATCCTATTTGGACTTTTTGCCATATTACATTAAATACTCTTCTGTAATTATCCTTAAAATCTATAGCAGTTTACTTGGGCTGCTGGAACTAAAACAAATAAGAAAATCTCACAAACCTAGTGGCATCAAAAATCAGACACTGAGGATCTTGCATTTCTAGAAGCTAGAAATTAGTAATCAAAAGGTGAGCAGGGTTGGCTCTTTCTTTGAACCATGAAAACTGTTCCAGACCTCCTTCCTCCTTAGTTTCTGGTGATTGGCCAACAGTCTTGAGCATCCCCTGACATGTAGAAACATCAACTTGTTGCCTGCCTTCCTCTCCCAATGGTATTCTCAGTGTCTACACCTGTTTCCAAATCCCCTCTTTTATAAGGTACCACTGTATCAGTTGCTTTCTCGTTGCTTGGACAAAATACCTGTTCATAAGCAGCTCAAGGAAGGAAAGAGTTTATTTTGGCCTATAGTTTCAGAATGTAGAGTCCATTGTGGCAGGGAAACCTTGTCAGGAGCAGGAAACTAGCATCACGTTGTTACATTAGCAAGGAGGAAGCAGAGAAGGCTGGGAGCTCAGCTAGGTTTGTAATGCACTCTATGAACGCAGCCCATGAAATGATGCTGCAATGGTTAGGGCGAATCCTCCCACTTCAACTAATCTACTTTAGATGCCCTCTTGTATGTGAGACGTGATACTGAGTCATGTAAAACTGACAACCGGAGATTAACCACCACAGCCAGTTGTATAGGACTAGGGAATTTACCTTACTCTAAAGGATTACATTAAGAAATCACATACAGTAGGCATATTTCTATATAAGGTCTTATAAGTATATAAATTGGAGTTAGGAATTTCATGTGTGAATTTGAAGTAGGACGCAAATTAATCCATGATGAACTCACCCAAACTACTGCACATCAATATATGAACTATTGCATTATACAATCTTATATCATTAAAGCATGTCTTATAATGTTTGTCTAATGTCACTAATAATCTTACCTGGTTCTTCTTATTTAAAATTCATTGCCAAAAGTTTCTTCCCATACTAAAACTGCTATGATAGAACTGGGCATGGCTAATGTCTGGAAGCATTTCTTATGGCTTTATACTAAGTTAGTGCCACTCACTTTCAAGTAGAAGACCCCATTTCATATAACGACATTGGTTGGACCAAGGACAATAGATAATGGCCACTATTTTGGATAAAATGTCGCCTTAGTTTGCATTTTCAGACATATTTTCCCACATGTAGCCATTTTTGACAAGGCCAGCCCATGCTGAGTAAGCCCTATGGAAATATGATGCACACTCCGTCCCCAAGGGATCTTACACATGCTTGATTCTGTTTGTCCAAGCATGGATCACATTCGCCCCTGAACTTGACACCAGAATTGTGTTGTTGGTTATACTCCAGAACTGCAGGCTAAGTATACCATGAGGATGCATTTTGCCCAAAGGAAACCCAAGCTTTTTTTTTTTTTTTTTAATGGGACAGTAATAGATGCTGAGAAGACAAAACAAACAAACTTGCCATATGTTCACTATAGTTTGCACTTATGCTTCTTTTCTATTTTGATTGGCACCTTCAGTGAATGAAAATATGTGCATCTGTACAAATACACTTGAGTATCATCATCTCTGCATCAACAGTGGTGGCTGTTTGGGACACGGATTGAATGGCATTCTCCAAATCTTGATGCAAAGAGCTTTCAGGGAACATGCCTCTGCATGGAATAGTGCAGCATGCTTTTATTTTCTAGGGACAATGTATAGATTTTCCAACATTTTGAACCTAAAGCCACAATATAAATGTACCCTTTAATAATGCTTCCACAAACAGAACTCCATTTTTTACTATTTATTAGAAGGCACACCAGGGGAAGGAAGTAAAATGTAACAAGATCAGAATTAATCATATGGGGACCATGTCAGAGAATGAGGTAAAAGAGCGAGGCTGATTCTTTTCATTTGTATATAAATCCGAATTTACTTACTAAAAAAGAAATCACGTACACTTTCTTCCCAAGCTTCTCTATGTATTTCACAAAATGACCTTTAAACTACCTTGAGAGATAGCAGCTGACTAGAAAATTACAGTTATTAGCAGGATAACCAGAGATTAGAGTATTTAGAGTATTGTAAAAAAAAATACTGAGAGACAGATGTTAACACTTTGCAACCTCAACAGACAGCTACAATAAAACCCTATATTGTAGTGCATCTGAAGGATGATTGGGGGATTCATGATAATATACTGTACTTAGAAATCTCAATGTGAATTAGTAAAATTACTTTTTTGAGAAATGTATCATGAAAGTTTGATTTTTTTTAAAGCTTGGTAAATCACTAATTACATTTATTAAGTATTCACTTTTCCCCAAAACATTTTTAAGTGTAATGTTTTCCTTCATTATAAATAACTAAAATATACACTTATATTTTTGACGTTGAATCCTTATATAATGATTGCATAATGAATATAGTCTCTTCACTGTTAACCCTTCAATAAGAGGGCACTGAAGAACTGACTGAAATTTTAAACTAAGTGTTAAAATCAGGGGTTGGATTTGATCCTAGGCCAATCAATTGAAGTCTTTTTTTTTTTTTTTTTTTGAAGCCTCATTTTTACTTTCTTCTCTTGGAAAAATTCCAGCAATACGCTCTGTGGGTGAAAGTGGAATGGGTCTGACCTACACTGTCCTGTTGAACTCTACAGAGGTCAAAAAGGTGACAGTAGAGCTCAGAAACTCAGCATTATCCTGCCTCTTTTCCATTTCAGTCCTACCACTGCCTCTTGCTTGTAACTAACTTGGTTCTAATGACTTAACTTTGCATATCAGGGCCTCATTTGGAGCTACTGCTGGTTACTGGAAGTATGAGAAATCCATGCTTTACATCGTTAAAGAGCGAAAGCAGTGCCTGAGGCAGGATTCCCTGCTGCCTGCTAGTTAAAATATCTCAGATGCATACATATCCAGTAGTGGCATCCAGCCTAGGCAAAAAACCAGTGGCTCTCTGGTTGGCTAAGAGACTCATAGCTGGTTCTGGGAACCAAGTCAGAGTCCTATGGAGATGTGGGTTTTGGACTCCAGTGAGAAGCTCCCACTAGTCTTTGGCCTAAGGAGAGGTTACACATATCAAAATCTCTCTCTAATTAAATACGCTTATCCCCTTTAACCTATGCTGTTCTTGCTTTCCTTTGGAGAATCTGTTTTCCTTTTATGGAAGGCAGCAAAAACCAGGGACAAACAAAATCTATCAACATGGCAAGAAAAGAGCTGACTCCCTATCATGAGACGAGCCACCTCTCACACATCAGCAAGGGTCCAGGTGACACCACAGTGGAACTGGTGAGTTAAGCAAGAATACTGCTCTCAAGGTGAGCCTGACAACCTGTGCCAGGGTAATGGCAATAGACAGAGAACACTCAAAATATATCAAAGCAGAAATCCAGAAGTTGCTGAGAGTGCAACACTACAGTAGACACCCACCCACCAAGGCTCAGGAAACACTGAGGAAGAGAGGGCAGAAAGATTGTAAGAGCCACAGGATGGGAAGGAGTATCAAGAGGTATTACTACCCACACAGTGATTTACTGCTTATCTCACCACTCATAATACCAAGGTGAATACCAGCAACCCCACCGAGGAGAACCCCTTGGTGGAATGGGGACAGAGGGAAGGGGAATGGTACGAACACATGGTTTGTTCATACAAAGTTTCCAAATAATAATAATAATAATAATAATAATAATAATACCTCTTAGATAATGAAAACCCAGGTTGTCCCTTAGTAAAATATAGTTGGGACACTTTAGTGACAGATAGTTTATAAGATAATTAACTTTACTCACCACAGCTACCCAGTGCATGATGGTTAATTTCCAACCAATTAGTTTTTCTCATGATGGTAGGCCAACAGGTCAATCATGTGCTGACAACCTCCAGTTTTAAGCATGCTTCTAGACCATCCTGCTGCCCTGATACACACTGAATATTTATTAAGGATTCACAACAATTCATTAAACATTTTCTGATTTATTTTGTGTGACTCTCAGGTGCTTAAATGGAAGGCAGATGTCAAGAGTAAACTATATAGTGGAGGTTTCTACTCAGCTGCAGTTTTTATTCCCTCCATCCTGAGCTACATTCACGTGTTCCTTGCATGAGCCAAGTGCGCCACCATCCCTGTGGTTCTCCTTTGCTCACACTACACAACCAATAGCCAAATCTTGTTGAGTCTCTGTGTAGGGATTGTGCATCCACTGCCTCTGTCTCAGGGAGTCCTACTGGCCTTTGCTCACACTCTTGACACAACATGAGAGATCACACACATCCCGCCACATCCAACCTTTCCTACTGTTTTGAACCTCCTCTGGAATCTGAGTAATGGGAAGAGTACTGCCTGGGCCCCTCAGAACAGCGCTGCTTTCTAAGCCTCCATTCCCACACTCCAAGTGACCTTGCTCTTCCTTTCCATGACGTTCCTTATGCTGCTCCTCATACTCAGGGGACTTCCCAGCACACAGAGAATTCCTACCTTTCCTCAGGGGACAGGTAAGAAAACTACCTTTTTATGTGACCTTTCACATACTCTTTCTCTTCTTCCATCTCTTACCCTCCCTCTTACTCTTCCTCAATTCCCTGTGCCTCCTCAATTGTTGGAATCGTATGCCTCATTTCGAAACTTTCTTAGTATTTCATCTTTATCTCTTATGTTTATTTTGTATCATATTTATTTTTCTGCCTATGTTTTGCTCCCTATGCTGTAAATTCTTCCAGAATGAAATATAGTTTTATTTACTTTTATATCTCCATAATGCTGAGCATGGTGAATATGGATACATAAAATACTTATTTAGTGATTGATGGAATAACTGGGGAAAAGTTGCAGCATTTATCTTCCACGAAGTTTAGCATCTTGTGGAGACTTTACACATGCACACAGAGAGGGGAAGAGGAGAGGGAGGGAGAAAACATGCAAGACTAATCCAAATAGGCAGAAGATAATATATATAAATATCTTGTTGAGAAAGTACAAGAATTTGACGGGGTTGGTATATAAGAGATGATACAATTTCAGTTTCTCATTATAAAAGAAGACATTGTAGGTGAAGCCAACATGCTCAGCCAAGACCTAGAGGCAGGTGATGTCAGGCATGTATTCAGGAAAGTGTCCAAACTGGCCTCATTCAAAGTGCTATCCATGAGCTTATCTCAGCCTTTTATTCTCTGGATGGGTATCAGGTATATTTTTTTTTTGTTTCAGGTTTTTTCCCCCTCAATATAATTTAAGTTGACTCAATGTGATAGAACCATTTGCTTAATATTAGGTGAGGACAACTCTACTATTGGATAATAGTTATTTTGTGAACTACAGGCCTCTCCCCTTACTGATTATAATTGATGGTTACTAAAAATTGTGGAAAGAGAAGTTCATTTCCACATTTTTATAACTCAATAATTTGTTTTATGATAGGATATGCTGCAAATCAAATTTAATATATATCAGTATATTTTTTCAGTGGCACATCAAGTTTAATTAGAGGGAGCTAACTCATTTCATTGTTATGATAGGGCATGCAGATTGGCAAGCATGGGTTTCTGAGTATTGTTATGCCCTATACATAAAAAGGTGATTAATAAATATTGGCTAAAATGGATGGGTAAAATAGCCATCCATTAGATGACTGCCTGTACAATGTTTCTCAACTTATCTATCCTATCCATATAATGGTAACGATAGGAACCAACATATTAGGTCTCTCTCTCTCTTTCTCTTACACACACACACACACACACACTTCTTTCTGACCTCGGTATGGTGATTTGAATTAGATATCTTGCATAAGCTCACATTCCTGAATGCTTGGTTCCCAGCTGATGGCAGTTTGGGAGTTGGAACCTTGCTAGAAGAGGCTCGTTGTTGGGGACGGGCTGATGGGTGTTGCAGCCAGCTTCCCCTTGCCAGTGTTGGGCTTATTTTCCTGCTGCTGTTTTCCACTTGCTGTGGAAGAGGTGATGGAAGACGTGTGGAAGAAGACTCTGCTAGTGCCATGCTTTGCCCTGCCATCATAGAGCTTCCCCTCATGTTTCTCCCATCAGCTGCTTTTCGATGGGTGATTTGTGCCAGTGACAAGAAGGTAACAGAAACACTCGGGTTCCATGAAGCACTACATTATGTTCAGATTTGATTCCTCCTTTGTTTAAGCTTCATCAATTGCCCCTCTGTCTTTATCCAAGACCGAAAAAAGATAACTCTTCACAGCTTCTTTTCTTACATTTGATCCTTCTTAGTTTTCTTTAAATATGTTGTATATATTCTTAAAATACAAAGGTAAATTTTACCTACAGTGACTTCAATATCACAGAGTCCATATATGCTATGTATAGAGTAAAAGCTATGCTCAGCATGATGGTGCGTGCATACAGCCAGTCTTTTTTGGGGGGACTAAGGTGGAGAATTATTTGATTTTGTGAATTTGATACCACACAGGGCCACATCATGGTATCATTTCTCAAAAAAATTTGAAAAACATTTCAGTTATCCTATTATTAGTCAAGTAGTAAAACACAAATTCTTTTGATCATCAAATGACTGTTTTCTCCCAAGTTTAGCTTGTCATATTTTGTAACCTTTTCGTAGGAATACATTGATAGGCTTAATATTGTATCTCTACTGTGGGAAAAAATGATCTATATGATGATTGTTTCCTAAAGTTCCCTTTAGTTGATATGGAACCAGTTGTACAAGTAAATCACTTTATGAAGAGTTCTGTTTTGTTACTTTTTCAAAAAATTGAAATAGGACCTTACTATATTGTGTAGACTACTCTTGAGTTGTTGGGTTCCCATGATACTCCCAGATTAGTGATTCAAGTAGCTGGGATGGGAGGTGTGATTTCATATCCTGACCTCAAGAGGACTTTTGAACTTGGGCCTGAAGTATAGAAATGCATCTTAAACTGTTTAGCCGAAGAACCCATAAAATTCACTTTCAACTTTTTTATAATTTTTAAAAATATATTTATTAGCCTAGAAAGAATCCTTTTTAAAAAAAATATTTATTTATTTGAAAGAGAGAGAGAAAAAGTGAGAAAGAGAGAGAGAGAGAGAGCGCACAATGGCCTCCAGCCACTGCAAATGAACTCTAGAAGAATGTGCCACCTTGTGCATCTGGCTTATGTGGGTCCTGGAGAATCAAACTGAGGTCCTTTTGGCTTTGCAGGCAAATACTTTATCCACTAAGCCATCTCTTCAGCCCAAGAATGAAGTTTTATTATGGGGTTTTCAAAGATTTTTTAAAAATTTTCCTCCTCCTCTTTTTCCTTTTCCCCCTTGTGCTCTTCCTTTAACTTACAAATTTAATTTATTTGTCCCCTCTGTCATATAATTTATTTTATTTAGATAGTAGTTAGAAATGTGACTTACTTATCTTAAGGTATTAAGGAAATATAATTATCTTTAAAAAAAAGAAAATTCAGGTGTCATGTTCATAGTTTCTACACAATTCATAAAGGCAGAGAGAAAATTATCTTGAGCACACCATGGACAGAGGTGGTCTCAAAACACCAGGTCCACAATGGATCCTGATTCTGATATAGTTTTTAATCACTTTCCCAGTGTTGGTATCCTCACTTTGTATCCCACTGTTCCTTAGATTTCCTTTCTGCCTGACTTTGTTAGAAGTATTTGTCTTCTGCTGCTTCAGTACAAGGTAAGCCCTAATGCATTCTGTGTGTATTCTGCTAGACTGGAGTGAGTAGAGTATGAGGAGCTAACTGCTGGTGGTGCTGAAGCCCAACAAAGAGGTGGAATGAAACCCAATTTCCTGACCCGAAGCAAAGGGTCCAGAATGGAATTAGATGTGCTAACCCAGAATAAACATAGGACAGAGGCGATATTTGTGCATGGTGGAGAGGTCTTCTCTTAAATACCGTTACAGTCATCTATGGATGGAGGTCCAAGAAGGATGCCTAAAGTTCCTGAGCTATGCCTAACACATGTTTTCCTCACAGCGGTGCAAGAAGAGCGAGAACAAGAAGCTAAATGGAGGTTCTGGCCGGAGAACAGATGCATCGAGATAGAGAAATGACTCATTCTTCTCATGAAAGGGGCCTTAATGCATTTTTGGCTGCTGTACATACTACCATAGCTGGTGGTTTATAGACAATTGGCATTTATTTCTCATGTCTTGGAACTGAGAAGTCTCACATCAAAGTCCTGACTGGTTTGGTTTCTGTGAAGGTCCACTTCCTTGCTTATGTACAACAGCCATCTCTGTCCTTAGGTGGCATAGAGGACTCCCTAGAGTTCTCTTTCATAAGGGTGCAAATCCCATTTAGGTCTTATTCATCCTCATGATACAATCATCTGCCAAAGGCCCACCTTCTAATACCATCATCTTCTAATAACTTCTAATAGCATCACCTTGGAGATTAAGTTTCCATATGTGACTTTTGGGCAAACATTAACAGTTCAGTCTATGGTACCTAGGAAAGGAATCAACATCACCCACTCTCATTATATCCACATGGCCCTGAATACAGTCAACAATATATAGTTGTAAGAGAGCCAAGTAAAGCTCTGGCTTCTTGAGATGCAACTGGTTTCCTCTTAGAGCATTGCTATAGCAGAATCTGTTGACATGAAGGGAATAAATCAGATTAAAACACTGAAGACCAAAATATTAAAATTGCATAACCTCAAATAGATGTTTGGACCAAATTCTTTCCTAAGAAACCCAAAGACCCATTACTGAAGGGTTCTCAGGTTCATCTGGACACTTGGCTCTTGACGTCGGCTGAGAAGCAGACACTCACATCAGAGGACAGGGTTAGGTGCTTCCTGTGTTCAGAAGAGTGAGAGCTGCTCAGCTGGATGATTGATGGACAGAGAATTATGAAACACCTTCTACTTTAGTTCAGTGGAAATACCAGAAGTTTCTTTATTTTTTTAAAAAAAATATTTTTTTGTTTTATTTTTATTTATTTATTTGATAGTGACAGACAGAGAGAGAAAGAGGCAGACAGAGAGAGAGAATGGGCACGCCAGGGCCTCCAGCCACTGCGAACGAACTCCAGATGTATGCGCCCGCTTGTGCATCTGGTTAACATGGGTCCTGGGGAATCGAGCCTTGAACCAGGGTCCTTAGGCTTCACAGGCAAGCAGCCAACCACTAAGCCTCTGTCCAGCCCCAGAAGTTTCTTTCTTAAAATTCCCAACTCACCTTTTGAGATGAAGCAAGGCGAAGCTTTCTAGAATTGACACCCCTTAACTTTCTAAATTAGTTTACCATAAGCTATAAATCAAGGTCATTTTTCATTCTTCACTCTGGTGGTCATCCTTTGGTCTGGCTACATCCTGGGGTGGAAGACCTTTCCCCTTTCCCAGATGTGTTTGGAATGCAGTAATTCTCCCACTCTCTCTTTATCACTAATTGCCTTGTCTCTAAAGCAGGCAGTTGCAAGTTGAGTGCATGGGAGGATGCATCCGTGGGACCTTATTAAATCAGGACCAGTCAGGTTAGAAGCTGTAGTGTAACTTATGGCTACATTTGTGACAGTAAATGTACTTATCCGAATGCTTGACCCTGAACTTGCTTTACTATCTATCACATTAATTATGGCCATATAAAAATTAAAAACAAAGAAAAAAACCCCAAAAATCCTTAGTCTGAGTCAGATAAGTACTTGAGAACATTTCCTGGGTTTCCTTAGTATAGCATGTATTCAAGTAAAGCATTCATGGTTATACCCTCTCCAGCCATCCCACTGTTCATGTAGAGAGAACCATCACTGCCCCATGGTCCTTAATGACTCCTGTATCATTAGATGCTAAGGTTAAGAACATATGCATTTAAAGATAAGTGGGCACTTACAATCTACATTTGTGTATGATTAGCACACAAAGCCCCACACACATTAGTCATAAGCACCTGGGAGGTAAGAATGAACTTGTCATGGTGGCCTAGACAGGAATTATAGGAGTCATATCCATCTTAAACTCTTTTCAAAGTAGAGGGGAGGGAATGTGGCAGGGCTTAAAATATGTATAAATAAATGTGAGCGAGTTTGAAGCCCACAAGCCCTATTTCTAAATAGGGAGCTCTATACAATGCAGGCGACGGGATTGTATTTCTGCTTTTATTAATCACAAAGGAGGCACATGCTCAGCCAGCCAAAACCGGCATTATTAGTGAACGTACATTCCTTGCACCCTCGTTTGTAGTCTGCATCCTGAAGACTTTCTTTTTATATGCTTCCTTCTCCGTATTACTCTGCAGAGTAATTGAGATCAAATGCAGTCCTTGTGAATTCACCAAATAACCCAATTCGCTGAAGAGGAGTGTAATCCTGGTCTCCCTGCGTGGCTCTGTGGAATGCCCCATGCTTGCAGGCAAGAGAATGAACTGAAAGATACTTTGCGTAGACTTCGTGCCCCAAAGCATGGGGTGTTGATGCTTGATGCTTCCTGAGTTTGTCCTGATACTGTGCACACAAAGCAGCACAAGGCTGCAATTTTAAACCCAGGAAAGCGTACTTGTTCTTCCCAAGAACTCACTTGAAGGGACCATGATGAATGGTCAGATCTGCTGGCCTGCCCGTCATCAATCTCTGGGACTGAGGAGGAGGAGACCAGGCTGACACATCACCTCTGAGGACTGGCTTTCTGGCTCCTAGCTGATTTATCTGCCCATTTCTCCTCATTATGAAGAAGGGAAATGTCTTAGCTCCAACATTTTACAGAGACATTTGGTTAGGGTGAGCCCATTTCAGGAAAAAGAGAGCCCTGTCTTCATCATTACTCTCCAAAAGCCATTGTTCTTTAATCTGCATATAGGCTCTGCTAAAAGATTTTTCTTTTCTTATCAATAAATGTCAATCCTAGAACTTGCTGAGCTTCATTTCATTTAGGAGATTTTTTTTAATGAATAATTTGGATCCTGAGAAACCTAGAACTTCCTGATTCCAGTGATGGTAAAAGTGGCAACAGTGAAGAATCAGGCGGATAGAGCCCACAGTCTTTCCATCTGTGTCATAATCATGTGACACCATGCTTCTCACTTAAGCTGACTTTCAATTTTTCATCCTCCAAACTACATTAATCCAAATGTCTTCTCCTAGGGTTCAATGAGGTAACACGCCTCGTAATAAGATCTACATAAATAGTTGTTAACCTCTAATAGCATCACCTTCATCACCGTGGCATGAGCACCAGCAATTCATGGGAAGATGATGGCCATGACTGCAAATTTTACACATTTCCATCAGATCCTGGGTCCTTTGTCTGTTGGCTTGGCCCATGTAGAGTCAGCCTTTCATCAAATGTCTTAACACATTCATCCACATTGAGAAAGACTTCCTGTCCCTTCATACTCATGAGCACATTTGGACTTGTCCTTGTGATCTGGCTTCTGTCCTCCTCTCTAGCTATGTCACATGCTCCATCTGAAAATTTACTTCTTACAAAAGAAAAGTTGGGGCTGGAGAAATTGCTCAGTGGTTACCCTGTTTGCCTACAAAACTAACAGCTCCAGTTCAATTCCCCAGTACCCATGTAAAACCAGATGCGCAAAAGGATGCATGCATCTGGACTTCATTTGCAGTGGCTACAGGCCCTGGCATGCCCATCCTCTCTCTCTGTTTCTCTCTCTCTCTCTCTCCTTGCAAATAATAAGCAACTCTGTGAAGATTTACAAAAAGAAAAGTTGTCTGCATGTTCCTGTTTAGTTCCACTTTGATGCCTGTTCCCTCTGTCATAAACATAATCCCAAATCTTCTCGTAGTAAATCCTTATTAACCTCTGAAAAACATGTAGTAGATTAACTTGGGCATGATATCTCCCAAACTCTCAGCCTGATCTAAGTGACCTATGTGCACCTTTTTCAACAATCAACCATTTCTCTCAAGATTGTCACATTGCTATATTTCCTGAATTTATGCACATATACAAATGTCTCCCTACCTACACTGAAGCCTCTCTAGGGTAGGGATTTTTGCATCAAAACATGGCCTAAAGGGTTATCTTAAAACATGATTGAAGGGTATTTTGGACTTAGCATTGAGATGGAAGGATCTATGAAACTCTCTTTCTTCATATATGTGGATATAAGAGAAGGAAATGGGGCTTGAGACATGGCTTAGCATTAAAGGGACTTGCCTGAAAAGTCTAAGGACCCAGGTTTGATTCTCTAGTATCCATGTAAAACCAGATGCACAAAGTGGCATATGCATATGGAGCTTTTTTGTGGTGGCAGAAGGCCCCTATGTGCTTATTCTCTCTCTCTCTCTCCCTCCTCTCCCTCTCTCTCTCTTTCTCTCTCCCTCTCTCTTCCTCTTGCAAATAAATAAATAAATATTTTGAAAAGAAAAGAAAATGACTAATAGAGCTACAGATGGTTATAGAGAAAAACATTTATAGTTGTGCATATACAAAGATTAATATGCAAGCATATATTTTCCTTTATTAGCCTAAAATACCATACATGGATTTTCCCTACAATCCTAATAATGCTGTGATGCACAATCACAAGGAGCTTCTTGGCCTCACTGTCCATGTCCTCTCTGTTTACTTAGTCCTAAGTGATTTCCTGGTCCTGAAAGAGGAACATCATGATTTTTGTTAAGGTCCAGAGGGGATGACATGATTCTACTGGCCCCTCTGACACTCTGGGAATACGTGAAGGAGGGGAGAAAAAAGGAACATCAAGTTCTTTGGGTGAGTTCCTGCACAGAGAGCTGTTCGGGGCTGTTTCATGTCAGTAAGGAAGGAGCAGAGATTCTGTTCTCAGAACTCACAGCTCTGCTGATGGAGCTCCCAGTCTTTCTCTCTCTCTCTCTCTCTCTGTGTGTGTGTGTGTGTGTGTGTGTGTGTGTGTGTCCCTGCCCACTGCCAGCAAAGTCTCACCAGGGCAATAAACATTTTGGCTCAAGCAGGAACTGTTGAGGTTAGCATGCCTGTCCTGATTTGAGGAAGCAGCTAAAAAGCTAGCTTGTGACTTTCAAATCACCCTGCCTCTAGACTTGTGCTCAATTTCAGAAGGTGACAGGGTGGTGTAGCTTAGCAAATTAATGTTTCTCCTTGGGACCAGAGTTTGGCAAGAGAAAGATGGCTCTGACTTTGAGGGTTTTCTATTGGAGGCCTGAAGAGGTGGTCCAATATGGAGGGAACATCATAGTAATTTTAATAGATATTAGACATATTTACTTCCCTGTTTAAATTCTAAGATTTATTTCTAGTCATATACACAGAACATTCAGATGATTGGCTGGGTGTATGTAAGTTTTTGACTTTTGTAGGGTGTCAGACCAACAGCCTGCAGTATCTTGAGGTGGAATCCTCATACCTATATGGTACTGTCAATTCTCCAAAGTGCTTAGGCAAATCTGTGTTTATTGTCTAGCTCCAGCCTGATTCTTTCACAGTATCTTATTCCATTTTCTCTCCTGGGGAAAAAAAAAATCAGCACCCGAATAAGTGGTTCTTCTTTTGTTTGGAGAATCACCACTCTTCAATTTTATAAGCTGATGAGAATAGGATGTAGTGGGAGGACAGTGATGGAGAATAAAGAGGACAGGGTCTGAGTAGCCCTGGGTACATCAATTGTGGGACCCTGTGCAATATAAAGTGCACAGGGATTTTTTCTTAAATAGAACTTCAAGGCCATGAAAACAGAGCTTTAAACCAGGCATGACTGTCTAGGTCACAAGAAACAGAAATTAATCTTGAGAAATGAAATCGGAATCAAAACCTGCCTCTTCCTTTTACTGATCATGTAACTTTAGGCAGCTGTCTCACACCCTTGGGTTCAAGTATTGGTAAAATAACTGTAAGTGTATCCCATTTAAAGTATGAAATAAAACAATGGTTGCAATGGACAAAGTATAGTATACTCAATGCATTAATAATGATCATGATATTAACAATTACAACACAAGGGGGAAGCAGGGATTGCCTCAGTGATACCAATCACCCCTGTCCTCTGCTTTGCCTCAAGGGCAGACATGGTGTGTGTGACCAGGAGAAGCTGCTGTCTACCTCCCCTGGCTTCCAACTGCCTGTTACCACTTACAGGCCACAGAAGAGGCCACCTGCAATTGGCATTTGACGTTCCTCACAGCCTAGAAATACTGGAAAGCCAGGCCAGGGGACCACTGCAGTGGTCATGTCCTCGACAGAGGGCATGTGTTTCCATTTACTGTAGACGTGGCCCTATCAGAATCCCAAAACCTCACAGAGGTCTGAAATTTCCTGAGGGCCTGGTGTTTGACCTCCACACCTGGATCTGCAGAGTCCACTTCCTGCTGCCTCCCAGTCCAACCAGTCACTGACCTCCTGTGGGCCGGGCTGCCTAGCGTGTTTGCCCTGTGGCCTTCCTGTCTCTACACTCTCTCTGACCTGACACCATGACGTCTGTGTTTGCCCTCGGGCTGCCTGCTGACTCTGTAGCCCTTTGCAAGCAGTTGAATGCCCTCTAGTTTTGGCTCTTTGCCCAGAACTGGTGACCCAAAGCTGCCTGGGCCTTAATAGCAGACTGGTAAAATGCAGTCTGTTACCCATCGAGCCTAGCTCTCTGTGTTTCTGCCATGGTCTCTCAAGGCACAGAAAAAGAAGAACAAACAAGGAGCTGCCCGACCTGCTTTGAGTTGAGAAGTACCCAAGTATGCAACACATTGCAGCCGTACGTGTTAGGCATTCAGCTTTCATCAGAAGCTCTGGGGAGTGTTGCTTCTCTCCGGACTCCCCTCCCTTTCTCTGATCAAGGAAGGCAGGAATACTGGTCATTCTTTACTTTGAGGTCAGCAAGAATTCCCCACGAACATGCCTCTTTGTTCTTTATGAATTGATTATATTCACTTAAAAAAAAAAAAAAAAACCAAGTTGACTCACTGTAGAATTAACCCTTTGGGATTATATACTAGTTGACAATCTGTAATCCCAAACCATTTATTTTTCATTTGGTGGGCAGGTTGGCTACAAGCCAAATAACACTGGAAAGGTTAATAGTTAATATACTCATGCATTTTTTTTTTTTACTGAGCTTAATATGTGTGCAACTTATGGTGCTTTAACTCACCATGAGGCATCTGTGGTTTAACTGAGGAGGCACACTGGGCTTCAAAATTAGTGTCTATGGAAACTAGGAAATTATTTTCAGAAAACAGTTTTCCTATCAGATGAATAGATCTCAGACTGGGCATAGGCACCTGACAGTTTGCCAGTGTATGTGAGCAGTCTGCAGCACAAGAGTCCTCAAATAAGTGACCCTCTTACCTAACCCACCAGTGACATTTGACATAGTAGCCACCTTCTCCCTGGAGCCCTTTCCTTCCTTACTGGATGTCTCTTTCTTGATTCTTCTTATACTTGAAAGGTTGCCTGTCTGCTGTCTCTGTGTGATGTTTGGCATGTAAAGTGTCCCCTGTAGCCTCATGTGTTTGTGGTTGAGCCTTGTACTCAATCCCAGATGGTGGAGCTTTGGGCACATGGAGCCTTGCTGAAGGTGCTATCACTGGAGACGAACCTAGGGGTTTATTAATCTCATCTTCTGGGTGTTCCCAGTCTTTGCTCTGCCTTATTTTTCACACGATGCTACAATTTGCCCTAAAATCTTTCAGCCTGAAATAAACATTTTTTTTTCCTCTTATAAGTTGTTTCTGGTTGGGTGTTTTGTCCTAGCAACAAGAAGGTAACTGCTACACTCCTTGAACTTCTTCCTCAAATGCAGATCTCTGAATGCATAAGGCCTCATAGGATTATGTTGAAGGAAACTTTTCATTTGTCCCATGCGGGTTCATCTTATCTCTTCATCCTTCTCTGACTTGCTTGTGCCCTGTGAAGAGAGTTGCATGAAGTTTTTCAAAAACATTAATATCTAGTCTAGGTTGACTTACATCTGCCCAATATTTGCATGTTGAAATCCTAACTCCGGTACCAGTGAATGTCACTTTATCAGGTTATTGAAGATGTACTTAGTTAAGATGAAGTCATACTCAAGCAGTGTGGGCTCCTATCACTGTCCTCATAAAGATGGGGAATTTCTTTTTTATTTTATTTTATTTTATTTTATTTTATTTATTTGACAGAGAAAGAGGGAGAAAGAGAGAGAGAGAGAATTAGTGGGTGCACCAGGGCCTCCAGCCACTGCAGACAAACTCCAGATGCATGTGCCCCCTTGTGCATCTGGCTAATGTGGGTCCTGGGGAATTGAATCTGGGTCCTTTGGCTTTGCCAGCAAATATCTTAACTGCTAAGCTCTCCCTCCAGCCCCAAGTTGAGGAATTCCTATAAAGAGACTCACACAAGGAGTGTGTCAAGTGAATATAAGGGTCAGGATGAGGGTGATGTAACTATATACAAAAGACCCCCTTCAGCTGCTAGCAGATCACAGCAGCTAGAGACAGTGATGGGGAGATTCTCTCTTTGGTCTGTGTCTCTTGTTCCTGCCAAACACGTTTCCTCCCTGTGAGATTCCTTTACAAATAAACCATCAATTTATTCTGAATTGGAATGCACTGTATACTTTATTGGGGGCATTAACTGATATAAGCCTTTTGGTTTATAGTTATTCCCTTCCCTGATCATCTCTTCTGGTACAAAGGGTGTCACTAAATGTGTATTCTAGGCCATTCCATTGCGTTCTATATTTTCCTGGTTTGTCTACTTGTTGTTTTCCCAGAATTGTTTAATAAACATCTAAACCCTTTTATAACCAAGATTAAATTTGGTATATGGTCCTTCAACTTCCTTATCTTATTATCTGCCATGTCACTAAATGTTACCCCATGGTGTAACATAAGTTTGCATTATACCACAGTTGTTTCTGACCTCACCTCCCACATGCAGTCCATTCACAAATCCTGTTAAGCTTACATAAAGAGAAATACACAGTGTTGAGAAATTGAAAGCCTCATGCATTGTTGATAAGGATGTAAAACGCTCCAGCTGCTGTTGAGAAAGGTCTAGAATTTTCTCAAAAGTTAAACATAGAACTATCATATAACTCAGCACTTGGACTCCTGGGTATAAATCCTAATGCACTTAAATCAGGGATTGGAGCAGGTATCTGTGCACTAGTGCTCATGGCATTGTTCTCAGTAGATGAAAGATGGAAACAACCCAAGTGTTCATCAACATATAATTGGGTAAACCGATGTGGCATGTATACACAATGGGATATCATTAAATTTTGATGATACTTTAACATGGACTGATCCTGAAAACATTTTGCTTAGTAAAATAAAGTCAGATCCCAAGGAACAAGTATGAATTCATTTATATGAGGCACATTGAATAGAGGCAGAAGGTAAATGGTGGTTTCTAGGGTGCTAGGCAGAGGTCAGAGGGAGAGTTACTTTTTAATCCACATAGATCTTTGTTTAGGGGTTTATATTATTTGCTGTCCTTATTCTGTGATAAAGACATATGGCTACAGTGGCTTAAAGGAGGAAAGCTCTTTTATGGATCATAGTTTGAGGGAATTTTACTTCTTCATAGTAGGACTGTGTCTAGGGCCTGGCACTACCCTTGCTGTCGAGGCAGTATCCTAGATCTTTTATCCTGGTAGATTGTATGAACAATGATGGGCTATGGAGATCCTGGAATCATAAATCTTTCGTTAGAAAACTTCAGCAAAGGAGGTTAAAAGAGGAAGAGAAAAAGAAGGTAATGGCTGTGTCTAGTATAATAGAATCTTGTGAAACTCTAAGGCAAAAAAAGGGTTTAAATTGATGATGCTTTTATAACCATCACCCAGCTCACTGTATTAGGAAAACTGCAAGCAACCTATATTCTGGTCTAATAGGCTTACAGGCCTCTCATACTTCAATAGAAGACTCATTTTTATAAATATTTTATTTATTTAAGACAGAGAGGGGGACAGGCACAAAGAGAGTGAGTATGAACTTCCTGCTGTTGCAAAGGCACTACAGACACATGTGCCACTTTGTGCACCTGGCTTTTTGTAGGTACTGGGGATTTGAACCTGGGTCAATAGGCTTTGTAAGCAAGAGCTTTTAATCATTGACCTATCCGTCCAGTCCAAACATGACTTTTATTTTATTTACTTATTTTTATTTTTATTTATTTGAGAGTGACAGAGAGAGAAAGAGGGAGAGAGAGAGAGAGAATGGGTGAGAGAGAGAGAGAGAGAGAATGGGTGTCCCAGGGCCTCCAGCCACTGAAAACGAACTCCAGATGTGTGCTAATGTGGGTCCTGGGGAATCAAACCTCTAACTGGGGTCCTTAGGCTTCACAGGCAAGCGCTTAACCACTAAGCCACCTCTCCAGCCCCAAACATGACTTTTAAACCAAAATCTCACCTTTAAAATAAAACCATGGATGTCCAAATTTATAATAACTCAGTGAGATCATTCCTCCAGGTCGTAGCTCATGGAGTAGGGAAAAACCTCAGTGAGTTGAATTTCTCTTTTATCATGAAAGCAGTGGACAAAATATACCACTGTGTCTGCTTCCAGTGATGCCATCACACGGTGATGTTCGCATAGTACTGATCTCTCTGAGCTTTGGTCCCACTTCTGTTAGGTTCCCAGTGAATTTTATGCAGAGTATGGTCAGTAGAATGAGCTTTGCTCATCCTGACATGAATTTTGTTCTTGTTTTTACTCCAGATATAAGTTTTTATATTTATGGACTCCACTTTGTATATTTCACTTGCAAGATACCAGTATTCCCTGAGTAAAAATTAGGTGTAAAGCCATTTCTGGATGCTACTGTAAACTCAAAAGTTTGACAAAGCTTAGATGGTGTCCTACATAAAGTCATATTATATCCGAGAAGCATCAGTGGGTCTGAAGTAAATAAAAGTTGAGAAGTGCTAGCCAAAATTGCTAAGAAGGTTAGAGGAAAAAAATCTTCTTAGTATATTTTTATGTTCCTCTAGTTGCTGTTGTCTTGATTTATTTCTGATTATTGAAATAAATATTTAATAAATGATACATAGGATCACCCTACAGAATTAATGTTCATTTTTTTACTGTGCTCTTGTTTTGAGCAAGATTTATTCTTGTTCATATTTTTAAAAATTGGAATTAATATGCTCTTTCTGAGCAGTTCAATTTAATTACTACTTTAAAATTCAAAGAGAAACATCATTAAATATTAATAGGGCAATCTGCAAAAAACAAATTTCACTGGAAGTTTGGCTTAGGTAATCGGGGATTTGAGAAAGTATGACAGAGCTTAAGAAATAATAGAACCAAAAAGCTTCTGGCATTTTCTAAGTCTCCTTTTATTTATTTATTTATTAAAAATAGAACCAAGCCCTAACATTTTTGTAGGTCCATGCTTGTGCTCATACAAATCACGGGGGCAATTAGTGAGAGGAAGGGTCTGGTGTGACACACAGGGGTGAGGATGACTGAGGAAAGATATAGGAACTGCTGTGTGCAAAAGAACAGTCGTGTCCCACACAATGCTGAGCAATGTATATACTGTTATTTATTTATTTATAGGCATGTGTGTAGTGTGCATGCATGCATGTATATGTGTTCATATGTGTATAGATGCTCATGTGTATACATGCTTGTGAAGTCTACAGGTCAGTGTCCAGTGTCTTCCTCAAGTGCTATTCCATCTTACAGTTTTTTTTTTTTTTTTTTTTGAAACAGGGTCTTTTATTTAACTGGGACTTACCAATTCAGCCATAGTGGCTGGTCAGTGAGTGCTGAGAATCCTCTGTTTATCCTCAGTGATGGGGTCACGTACCACCAAGCCCAGCTTTTGAATGGGTGCTGGGGGATCGGAACTTATGTCTTCATGCTTATGTGATAATCACTTTATGCACTGAGCAATCTCCCCAGTCTATAAATGTGTATTTTAGCATCTGATTTTTACTTTTGTATCTTTGGATAATTTAAACAAAATGAATTAGAGACCAAGGATGTCTTTATTACAAAAAAAGCCTTTAGGCTTCAGGTTTGCAACTTTTCATCGAAGCCTAAGCTATGCAATTAGTCAATCATCAATCCCAATTAAATGCACAGAAATCCACTGTCCTTCTCAGACCAGCCAGAGCCTCCAGAGAACATTTTACAATAACCAGGGTCTGGGTCTTACCTTCAGAGATTATGGTTTGATTGTTCTTTAGGCCGGTTTCTGGCATGAATGGCTTTCTAAAAAAATATCCACAGTTCATGCCAGCATGAAGCCAATTGTGAGACTTGCTGCCTCAAGAACACTTTTCCTTCCTCGCTCTGGCTGTCACACGTCACTTTGCTCTGGTGACTCCGGAGGTACTTGGGTCTGCTCAGGACTTTCTTCACCAACTTACCCTTTTTCATCCTTATAGAACCTCTTAAGGTGAGCAAGGACTAAGACGCGGCAAACTGCTCCCTTCCTGAAGAATGTTAGGATTTGGGCTCATGTGTGATTCATGGTGGTAACATGCCACACTTCATTGTTTCCAGTTTCTGTTTCTCTATCAGCTGCAGAGTGGGAAGGAAATAACTGGGACGGATATCATCTTGCTATTTCAATTTTATGCTGCCTAGACAATATTCATAACAAGCACGGTGGTAAATCTCTCATTTACTGTCACAGTTTTTCTACTGTTTGGGTACACTTTTATATTTTTACTCCCGCTAAGTACTGAAAACAAATTAAATTCAGCCAAATAGAAGATCCAGGGAATACAGCAAATAATTATTCCTGCCAAGCATGAGTATTTAGCACCTGCATGCTTGGGAAACATTCAAACTGGTTTGCTTTGTATATACTATAAAAGTGCTCCCTAGAGTCAAGGAAAACTCTTCTGGGTTTACTAGTTATTTATGTATTTACCTGATTTTGAAAAGACTAGCAATAGGTAGATTGGGTTAGGTTGCAAGGTCTCAGGGTATAACTATAAGATTTTGGAATATTACATTTAGTCTGGATCTCATATGAGAGTGAGGCTGGGGTTATTAGTCTGTGAACCTGGGGCCGGATGGAATCTATTAATATAAGACTTTGCACACTTTCATATAACTCATGTTTTGTCATGCAGCATTATATTTCTCTATGGATAGGGGTTCACAAATGGCTCATAAATATTTTGTGAATGAAGGCTTGGGGATGATAGTTTGCCAGAGCTAGGATGAATGGAGGTAAGACATAGAAGGAAAGGAAGGCAAGCCACAGACTTTTCATTGCTCCTACATATCTTAGAGAACTGATTTAGAGACCTGTGCAAGTTCCTCCTTAATTACTTCAGAGATGATTTTGGAAAATGCAACTGGAAATGGAGCTCAGGATGATTTATGGCAATATTTTATGAGGCGGAATTAAAAAAAAATCAAGCCACAATGTGTAACTGGAGCAGCGTGAGGCTACTCATTAAGTAGCAGTGAACATTGCCATTCATTTGCCTGCACACCTGCTGGGGGCGGAGCACACTAGCACCTACCCATCAGACCGGTGCGCCAGAAACGAGAGGTTCTGGAGAACCCTGTTTGAGTGAGTTGGGCAGAACTCCTGAAGTTCTGTAAAATAAGAACAAACAGTGGCATACAGGCTGGGGAATTGGTGCAGTCTGGAAACATGGTCCTGAAACTTGAGAGTGTGTGGCTAAGCTTCTTGATCTAGTAAATGGGGGTTGAAAACAACTGCAGGCTGTTTTGCAAAGACCAGTGAGAATTGTGCAGGGAGGGTCTGTTGGAGAAACTGACGGTGAAATCTGAATGTGAGGCGCAGTTGCGACAGCCTCACATCCTCGAGGGAACTGCTCAGAGGCTTTCCCAAGCCTTCCTAGGATGCAGCTGAATAGTTGCTTCACAACTCTTTGGTCAACCTAGGTATGCTGAAGCCAATAAAAGAATCCAAAATTGTTAGAATTCTCTGCATTTTGGCCCACTAGTATCTGTTCCAGCCCTGTGGAACTCTGACTCTGCACTGGCTGTTATGTGGGATGAATCCTCACCGTCCATCCGAATGTGCAAAGGAGATGCAGCTTTTCCACCTTATCTACGTGAGTCTGGTCGTATTCACGCTCATGCGCCTGTGAAGTTATTCTTCTTGGTACCTGGAGTTTGATACAATAATTGACCTATTCCTTTAGGCTTCTTAGCTAAACCTTTTGTTCCCCAGGCTTTGATCTCCAACAGCCCTCAAATACAGCTCATGTGACTTTTGAGGTAGCAGCGTGATCAGTACTAAGGTCCCAGCAGAATTGTTCTGGTACTTTGGCTCTCTGAGCTGCATTATTGTCCACCTGGTCCCTGAGGCATTCATGGTTATACGACCTGTGATGTGTCTGGTTTATTCGGTTTGGTAGCCTTCCTCACCTCAACTCTGCCATGCCCTGAGTCTCAACTCCACCCCATCTTCATGCCCAGAAGCAGCTGTGACCTGGAGTTCCTTCTCCCTTCACTATCCCAGAGGCCTGCTGCTGTTCAGCTCTACTTCTTTGCAGCCATCATGAATAGACTGGGGAAAATTCTCGGACTAGCTTAGGTCCTTCTCACACCTCAGAAACCCAAAGTGGATCCAAACAGCGGCCATTCCTCTTCTGACCAGGCTGTGCTAGTCAATCTCTTTGACTTCTTCATTTCTTCTCACCTACTTTCACCAGGATGCTATGCTAGAATATGCTATGCTATTTCAGCTGCTCGTCTAGTCAAAATCTGAAGAGGGAAGACTAGGATCTTCAGGCTTCAGACACTGTCTCAGTTCCCCAAAACTTTAAAAAGTACTTGACTTGTCTTTGCTCCATTGTAGAATTCCCTTCCCTCACCAATAAGCCTCCTGTCTAGTTGTCATAGATGCAAGATGCATGTTAAACACACCATGGACCATATTGAGCCCTGAATCCTCCAGGGTTGCATCTTGATGTGCAGAGTTACTTTAATCTTTTGAAAAATATTTCTCAACAAACTCTGGCTTCAGTGCTTATTGTCTTACTGAGAAAAAAATATTTTGGATTCCAGAAACATATTTCTTTTCTTATGATTATAACAATTCAAATATTCCTTCCCCATAGACCCTGTATCAGATTCCATTATAGATGCTAGGCCTAAAGGAAGCAGATGCTATTCTTCTTCCCTGATGCTGTCTTAGAGGGAGGATGGCAGGCAATAAAACACATGAATCGGTAAAATGAATAGGTAAGATGGCCATATGTGGTAGAGAGGAAAGCACAGCAAGGGAAGGTAGAAATAAGATACAGATGAGACTCTGGTCGTGGCTGTAAAGCTGGCCTTTGAACAAGACTTTATAGACGAAAAGGAACAAACCATGGCCATATGGATTACCTGGTAAAAGTTATGTGAGAGAAGATGATATAAAAATCATTGTTACTTGTTTGACAGAGCCATTTGTTCATACTTGCTGAATCTAATTAAGAGCTAGGCATACAAAAATGAACCTCCTGCTGATAGGGGATCTTGATCAACTCGGGATGATGGACTGGACTAAAAGAGTATGTACTAAGACCAATGGTAGACATGTGCTCAGGCACTCTGGAAACACAGAGGAGTCATTTCATGTGCTCCATTGTGTGACATAGGTCAGGAGAGCCCTCCTCAGAGAATCCCATGCCTTCAATGAGTAGGTAAAGGTTGGCAGGCAGAAGGGTCATGCAGGTGAACTGAATGCTCCTCCCAGCTGCTGGTGAAAAGGATAGATGCAGGCCGTGATGAGAAACAAGGCTGGAGTGGTGGACCAAGCAAGGCAGGTCATCTTTTGCCCAGCTTCTTGTATAGGTGCATGGAATTTACCAGGCTCCTCCCAAGGGACTCAGTGTCCTCTGCCACCACTCCGCTTTGCTGCTCATTTCGACAGAGTATTTATCTCTCAAGCCCTGGTGATAGCCTGAGCGACACAGTCTGGAAGCCCTCCTTTATTACAGCTGCCCGGTGTTGTTACCCAGCGAACACTTGCCATTCCGCCTTAGGTCATACTCACGTCAGCAGCTCAGCCATTCTTACCTCTTCTTGTTTCAAGGTTTCTAGTACATTGAGTTTTCTTTCATGGGTTATAAACAAGTACAGACCACCCATGACTCCGTATCAAAAACTGTATCGCTCTGTATAGAATACGTCCTAATATAAACTTGTCCAAAAATACATTTTATTACTTTAAAAAAAATTATGCTTTATTGCGGGTTTTTTTTTTCAGATGTGATCTCAGTATGTAGCACAGGCTAGCTTTGAACTCTTGATCATCTTGGCTGTATATGCCCAGTGCTGAGATTACAGGCCATTTTTACGACTTTAAATCTGCATTGTTTAATGTGGCAGCCACTATCCACATGTAGTCATTTATATTTGAATTAATTAAAATTACACAGGATGAAAATTCAACTTCCCAGTTTCCTTTGCCCCATTTCAAGTGTTAAATAGCCCACCTATAGCTAATAGCTACTATATTAAGCAATACAGAAGGCATGTCAGCATTACAAAGAATTCTTTTGGCCATCCATGTTTTAGAATACTTTCTAAAAGAAAATTCTATATGAAAGCCGCTTCAGGCCACATGGGAATCATATCATTGAATCGTCAAAAGAGCACCACTCAATTCTATTGTACATGATGTTAAAGTTATTGATGAAACATTATAATTTGACTCCAGGTAATTTATTTTTATAAGCCTGGCAGTGCACATGTAGATATTTATTGAAGAAGTAAAAATAATAGCATTTTATTGATGTCTACTCAGTGCCAGGTATTATATTAATATGCTAAAAATATGTTATGCTATATATTTGTTAATTTAATAGAACAATCCTTTGAAATATGCATTATTGAAGAAGAAGGAATTTAGGTCATTGGGGTGAAACAATTTTCCTAGAAAATATAGCCAGGAAGGAATAGGGCCATTGGCTCAACATAAGAGTGCCAGCTACAAAGCCTGCCCAGAAAACATGCCATATAATGGCAAATGGATGTGTATATATTACTTATCAATATTTGTTGCCTAAAAATAGGAAAAGAGAAATGTTGCTATTTTTCATATTTGCTTTCTATAAGGACTTATACATTTTATATGTTTTATTTTATTTATTTATTTGAGAGAGAGGGGTGGGAAAGAAGCAGATAAAAAGAGAGAGAAAGGACGTGCCAGGGCCTGAAACCCTACCAACAAACTCTAGATGCATGTGCCACCTTGTGCATTTGGCTTACATGGATCTTGGGGAATCAAACCTGGGGTCTTTGGCTCTGTAGGCAAGCGTTTTAACCACTAAGCCATCTCTCCAGTCCAGGACTGACAGTTTTGATGGCATCTTTAACCCTTCCAGATCCAATCCTCACTTCTTTCCTCTGCAACAGTGATTACTGTCCTGAGGTTAGGCATACCGTGCCACACAGGTATCTGCTTTTTGGAAAAAAAAAAAAAAAACAACAGCATATTATATTATTTTGAATATATTTAATTCAAAGGACATAGTTCCCTGCAATTCACATGTTCACTTAAATTTTTAGCTTTTATTCTTTTTTTGTTCATTTTTATTTATTTATTTGACAGAGAGACAGAGAGAGACAGAGGTAGATAGAGAGAGGGAGAATGGGTGCACCAGGGCCTCCAGCCACTGCAAATGAACTCCAGATGCGTGCGCCCCCTTGTGCATCTGGCTAACATGGGTCCTGGGGAATCGAGCCTTGAACTGGTGTCCTTAGGCTTCACAGGCAAGCGTTTAACCTCTAAGCCATCTCTCCAGCCCCTAGCTTTTTATTCTTATGGATGTATGTAGCTTTTGTTCATTTATCTCTACTCCCTTGTACTATCTTGTATTATGTTAATAGAGAAGTCCCAGCATTCTTCTGTGGATAGATCTTTATGTTGCTTCTGTTTTCTCTATTGTGCACCTTGCTGCAGAAATCTGCATGGAAGTTTCCTTAAGCACTTCCCTAGGTCACTATATATATTTCTTAAATCTAACAGTGCACTTGTTTGTCCTCTTAATTTTTTTTTCTTGAAATTGTCTTGCTTAAAGTTTTTTTTCTTTTCTTTTTTTTTTTTTTCCTTCTTAGTTTTTGGAGCAGCTAAAAAAAATTTCATTTTTTTTTTTTTTTTTTTGAGGTAGGGTCTCACTCTAGCCCAGGTCGACCTGGAATTCATTATGTAGTCTCAGGATGGCCTCAAACTCTTGGTGATTCTTCCTACCTCTGTCTCCCAAGTGCTGGCATTAAAAATGTGTGGCACCACATCCAGCTTTTTTTTTTTTTTTAAATAAACTACCTCTATTTTAAACCCACACAATGAAAATTCTGTACTGTAATCTTTTTTTTTTTTTTTCGAGGTAGGGTCTCACTGTAGACCAGGCTGACCTGGAATTCACTATGGAGTCTCAGGGTAGCCTCAAACTCATGGCAATCCTCTTATCTCTGCTTCCCGAGTGCTGGGATTAAAGGCGTGCTCCACCATGCCTGGCTATACTGTAATCTTTAGTACATCCTGTAAGAGACAAAGCAGATCTACACGGCCCTGGAAAGAACCCTTCCTTGCCCCCTTTTTAAGACCTAATTTATCAAATATATACCTGTCATATCAAAAGGTAATGATAATACACTTAAAAGTTGCCTTCTGAGTTAGATAAGATACAATCTCAATGTGGTTTTAATTTGCATTTCCCTAATGACTAAAGAGGTTGAACATATTTTGATATATTTACTGGCTACTTGTATTTTGAGAACTGCCTTTCATATGCCCATTTATTAGATTGTTTGTTTGCAGGGTGTTAGTTTTTTGAGTTTTTTTTTAGATTCCAGACATTAATCTTTTATTCGATGTGCAGTAAGCAAAGCTTTTTTTTTTTTTCCTTTCTATAGGCTTTCTTGTTACTCAGTCAACTGTTTCCTTTGCTGTACAGAAGCATTTTTTAATTTCATGCAATTCCACTTGTCAGTTTTTGGTATTATCTTCCACCCTTGTTCTATTGGAGACATTTTTTTTCTTTCAGAAAGTTCTTGCCTACATCTATACCTTGAAGTGTTTTTTGTCTTTTGGGCCTCTAACAATTTTAGAGTTTCAGGCTTTGAATTTAGGTCTATGATCCATTTTGGATTGCTTTCTGTACAGATGAGAGATGAACATCTAATTTCCTTCCTCTAAATGTGGATATTCAGTTTTCCCAGCAGCTTTTGTTGAAAAGGTTATCTTCTCTAAAATATATTTTATCATCTTTATCAAAAATCAGATGGTTACATCTGACTGAGTTTAATTCTGGCTCCTGAGTTGTATCTCACTGACCAAATGTCTGCATTTGTGACAGTGTCTCTGGCTAGCAGTGAGCAGCACTAATAAGCTTTCTTCACGTCCTCAACAATGTTCCCTGAGCCTTGGTGAGTGCTATAGAGATGAAATTCCCAGTGCTAAGCACTAGGCTCCCTCTTCTTCTCTCCTTGATGAGACCCAAGACTCTTCAGTGTTCATTACTATCTACAAAATGAAGCCTCTCAAACAAAAATGATAACAAGATTAATCAATTGGCATAAACATATGCCACATGCATTTAGTAGGCAATTTATTTGTTGGATTCAATGTATTTGTCTAGTCAAAGAGAAGTGCCAACTTCCCATCAGGGCTCATATTCTTCCAAGTCTTGGGACTCTTTTTTTTTTTTAAGTACCAGGCATGAATTTCCTCACACATCTCTCCCAGATGTGATGAAAAGAGTTTGGGGCTGGAATTGTAGGTGTGCTAGCCATTAAACTTGGTAAGCAAGTTGACAAAATGAAAGACTTAAAAAAGAGAAAGGAAGGAGGGGGGGGGTTGAAATTACTTTAATCTTGAAGAAGTTCGATGTAATTACAAATAAAACCTCAATATTGCAGCTGTGGTTATCCACCCAAATACAATCTTCACAGTTTGTGAATCTGACTTCCTATTCATTATTGGCTCTCCCCCAGTCAGAGGATGTGTTTTAATCATAAATGAATTCTTAATAGCTTCAAACCAAAGGAATCGTAATACAAAGGTCACTGTTTATTTTTTAAGTGGCCTTTTGTAATCTAATACCAAAGATTCATGATAAGAAAATTTCCTCCTTCTGGAACTGGTTGGGGGGATGAAAGGACTGCTTTCCTCAAAGCTCCAGGTTGACAATGTCACATTAAAGACACTGAAGTGAATGGAGGCCCGGGGAGCAGCACTACATCAAATGCATATAATCAGAGGTTTTTGTGTGAGGAAAAGTTATATCTTAGCCTCTGATAGCATGAGCTAAGATATAAGAGTAAGTACTCTTAAGGTAAAAAAAGAAATATCTTAAGTAGCATAAAAATTAATTTATTGATGTCCTTGTAATCTACGTTATATGGAAGTTCTGTTGTAGAGTACAGTATTCTCAGAAGTGTGAGCTCCTTGGTAAGGGTCCTTAGTACATATTTTGATTCGGCTCTTACAAGGAATAAATGGAAAATTTGGACACAACCCTTTTTTCCATTTTCTTAATATTTCTTATTATTATTACTATTAACAATATGTTTCATATGGCTACGTCATGTGTTGGTACCCTATTTGCCCTCGTCCCTGCCCCCATTCCCCTGGGGAAGCTCCTCAGTGGGGTTGCAGGTATTCCCCATGGGGTTGTGGACAAACCTTAATTTTAAGACATATTCCAGAAGCCCAATGCCTGTTTTCTGTTCAAATGTCTTTGATCAATATGTGGTCACATGATGCATATTCTATAAGGGAAGCTGGGATATGTAATCCTTGTTATGAGCAGCCATATTTCTCAGCTCAAAACCAAAGTGACACATTAAATGGAAGTGCAATGTAGAGCTGAGGTAGGTTTTGTATTCATAGGTACTGTAGACTTTGAATATACCACAGAGACTAGGAGCGGTTCACATGCCTCATCCATCCTCAGATAACTAGCTGCTCCTCTGTATAGAAAATTGTGTGACTCAGTAATAGGTTTTTCAGATAGTGTCCATGTTTTAAAAATATGTCCCTGCATTCTATCCAGGATATAGAGAAGATAATAAAATAATACAAGACAGGGACACATGTCATACACAGAATTTGGCCAAGTGGTAGGAAGTTTAGGAAGTAGAGATTAAACTTCCCATATAAGTGTCACTTCTTATCTAATCTACCCATCTGCCACTTATCCATTCATAAAGCCTGGTCACATTAGCATTAGTCTTTAAATGACAATCAAAGATAAAGGAGAAGATGTTCTAAGTGGAGCACAAAAATTGTAGCCTTTCACATTGGCTTGGATAGAGTCAGCTAGAGTCAGAAATGGCAGAGGAGAATGGCAAGAAAGGCAATGAATGTTGAGGTTATAGCTTACAAGCTATGATGATATTATATTTCTTCAAACATTTCTTGATAACATTGGACATGTTATTAAAATTTCAATGGTTCAAGACACACACTGATCTAGCAGAAACTTCCCTGTATAGACTATATCTTTCAAGGGCTAGAAGGAGCTACTATAAAATACAGCACCCAGGCAATCATTTTTCCTTTGTCCTCATCACAGGGGACATAGTAGGAAAGAAAGCAGTCAAGAATTGTCTACATGTTCGATTGGGCACCAAAACATGCCTACCATTTCCCATGACAGAATTATTTCTAAAGATTAAATCTCACATTGGTGTTTGATACTGTTCCTTTTTTTTTTTCCTCCTGAAGTATAAGCTTATCAACATCTCATGAGATAATGAATGATAATGAATAAGAAACAGACATCTAGGTTCTAGTTTCCATCAGCCTTAAAATATTGAACCTTGTCCAGTCCTGTTTAGCTCAGCTTTTTTCAACAGTAAACAACAGAAGATCTGAGCAGAGAAAATTCTCAAATACCTGGTTGTCAATGTGTGATCCTTCCTCACTCAGATTACAGGAGGAAGCAGGTGCAAGATCAAGAGGTGGTCAAAGAAAGCAGACATGGGCTGTAGAGATGACTAAACAGTCAGAAGCACTTGTTTGCAAAGCCTGACAGCTTGGGTTTGATTCCCCAGTAGCCATATAAAGCTAGATGCACAAAATGGCACATGTGTCTAGAGTACATTTGCAGTGGCTGGAGACCCTGGAGTGTCCATATACATACACACACACACTCTCTCTCTCTCTTTACCATAAATAAATAAACAAATAAAACATCTAAAAACAAAGAAAGCAGACAATTTTATTTTCTTCAACAATGATAGTTGAATAAGATATGGGAATTTTAAAAAAAATTATTTTTTTTTCGAGGTGGGGTTTCACTGCAGCCCAGGCTGACCTGGAATTCACTCTGTAGTCTCAGGGTGGCCTCAAACTCACTGCGATCCTCCTGCCTCTGCCTCCAGAGTTCTGAGATTAAAGGAGTGTGCCACCATGCACTGCAGGAATTTTTATTGGACATTAATACAAGAACTCCAGACAGCTTTCTCTAAATCAATGGATCTGAGTTACATTGGGCAGTGTTATGGGTCTGAATGTGACATGCCACCTATAACCTCATGTGGTGGAACATTTGGTCCTTAGCTGGTAGAGCTGCTTGGGAAGGTTCTAGAACCTCTAGGATATGCAGCTTTGCTAGTTGAAGTGGGTCAATGAGGAGTAAACTTTGAGGTCTTATAGCTCAGCCACACTCCCTATTCACCCTCTCTCTTCCTTTCTGTGGTAGCATTCATACTATCTGACTTCCTGCATGTCATGTCTTCCCTGGGATGAGAGACTATAACACCATTTCCTCTCCTAAGCTGCTTCTTACCAGGCATTTGGTCACAGCAACGAGTAAAGTAATATAGATATCATTTGGGTTAAACATGAGTGTATAGCACAATGAATCTATATTTGAAATACCAAGTGATTAGAGTGATTATGATATATTTGCTCATAATCACTCTAATCAAGATATATATCATATTAGTCACTAGAAAATATGGTAAACTTTAGGGAAAGGTAATATCTTTCAAATAAAGCAATTCAAACCCACAAAAATATGGAAGCTGTGTGATATTAAGGAAAACATGAAAAAATACCTTTGTAAAAATATTTTACTGGGGCTGGAGAGATGGCTTAGTGGTTAAGCACTTGCCTGTGAAGCCTAAGGACCCAGTTCGAGGCTTGATTCCCCAGGACCCACGTTGGCCAGATGCAAAAGGGGGTGCACGTATCTGGAGTTCGTTTGCAGTGGCTGGAGGCCCTGGTGCGCCCATTCTCTCTCTCTCTTTCTCTCTCCTTCTTTCTCTATCTGTTTCTCTCAAATAAATAAATAAAAATAAACAAAAAATTAAAAAAAATATTTTGCTTATTTATTTGAGATAGAGAGAGGGAGAGGCAGTTAGAGAGAAGGAGACAATGGGTGTTCCAGGGCCTTTAGCCACTGCAAACGAACTCCTGGTATTGCGCCCCCTTGTGCATCTGGCTTACATGGGTCCTGGGGAATCGAACTGGGGTCCTTAGGCTTCACAAGCAAATGCCTTAACTGCTAAGCCATTTCACAGCCCTGGAAAAATAACTTGATAAGAACTGTATAGATTTTCAGCATCTCTGGGCTATGGAATAAGTAGTTTATCTGGCTTTCCTTATTTACCATAAGAGGAGAGGAAAGAACTGAATATTTGCTTAACACAGGGCTATTTTTCCATCCATGTATCAAAGATATGTAGTGTGTGTTTTAGAGGTTTACCTTAATTCAAAGCCTAAAGAGAGGAGGGGTAAGGAATAAGTTGGATGACTATACAAGTAATTTTGTTTGTTTCTATGTTTCCCTGGGAATGTGTTTTGATCCCTTCTGTTTTTTAAGAAACAATATTCTTATGTAAAATTGTAACCTCAGGGGCATCTTGGAAAGAAAATAATTAAGTTAACTTACCTCATGATGGGAAGTTAAATATCTTGAAGAACTTGAAAAACCTTAAAGTACTAAAATATATTGTAAAGTATGAAAACATTCTCCATGTTTCTGAGTTTTAATGAAAGAACCAAATGTACACATACTAAATGCTCTACAAAGAGAAGGGGAAACTAAGGTTATAAACATTTGTCAAAGCTTAGTTTTGCCTTGAAGTTATCTGCTAAACTTGGGGAAATTGAGAATTCCACTTTGACTGTTGCAGAGTATAAGAGTAAAGAGATGTAACCAATAGTTTAAAGCCCACTAGAATGGATAAATTTAATAGGAAATCTCTGAATAAAAGTGAACCTGTATTGAAAATAGACTTTGACCTTCAGAAAGGTCATAAATCATAGATAAATTTTTTTTCTTTTTTCTTTTTTCTTTATTAGTCAGTTCTGTATTCAGCAAATACAGTCAGTTTGGTACCATTATTAGGCTCATCCGTGACCTACCCCCTCCCCTTGGCCCCTCCTTGTTGAGGTATACGGGTCATGCATTGTGGAGTTAGCCCACAGTTATGGTTAAGCTAAATGTCTCTGCATATCATGACCCAACATGTGACTCTGACATTCTTTCCGCCCCCTCTTCCGCAAAATTTCCCTGAGCCATGTTGGGTTCATTTTTGGTCTGCTTCAGTGATGAGGTGTTGGGGGCCTCTGAGGCTCTGGCTCTCTGATTTGGTAGGAGTTGATTTTTCTCTGTGCTGATCTCCTTCCCCCTTGTGCTGGTATCCGGTTCATCAGGAAAACAGCCCCCTTGCTTGTTTCTCCAATTTTTCTTAGTTTCAGCCGGGGCCCTTTTGAGGTATGATGGTGTGGCTCTCTCCTTAGGATCTACATCTATCTGAAAAAGAGAAGCAGATTCTCCAACGGAGAATCAAAGGGGTGGGAAACACAAATCTAGATCCAAACGGCAATGGTACCATAATCTTCTACTTACTAAAAGACAGACCAAATGGCTGATCCTTCACCAGGCCCTTACAGGGAACACCTGAACCACAAGACACTGGAGAGGGTAAGATTAAGACTAACCTTAATCTCCTACATCTTCCCTCCCTCACTTCCCCTCTCCCTGTCTCTCTCTCTCTTATCTCTAACTCTTGTATATTAGTTATTTTTTCCCTCATTTTCTTAGTGGGCACTGACCTATAACTCCCAGATCCAGCATGGGGCTATCATCCACAATGAGCTTTTGATCAGAGAGACCTACAAGGTTTCCTAAAAGACAGACAGATTTCTGTCAGAGTACTTGATGACCCACCAAAGGCTAGTGGTAAGACCCTACTGCTGAAGATACCTTATGTGATTGACATGCAAATTAGAATGGCATGGCTGGAAGTTGGAAGAGAGTCAGTCCCCAGATAGTCAGCGTGTCTAGTGCCAGAAGGTGCTACATGGGCGTCTGGGGGAAATTGACCAATATCTGTCATAAATAAATTTGCTCTTCTTAACCTTAACTTTGGGGAAAAGCAATGCCATAAAGAATTTATAACTAAGACCTAGTCTTCACACATTAAAACAAATTGTTATTTACATGTCACAATTTAGTTTATTTAATTTGAAATAGTTTTAAGCTACAAGTTTCTCCACTTCATTTATTTTTCCTCCCCAACAAGACAAATGCAGAAGAGAATTCTTTTTTTTTTTTTTTTTTTTTGGTTTTTCGAGGTAGGGTTTCACTCTAGCCCAGGCTGACCTGGAATTCACTATGGAGTCTCAGGGTGGCCTCGAACTCACGGCGATCCTCCTACCTCTGCCTCCCAAGTGCTGGGATTAAAGGCATGCGCCACCATGCCCGGCTCGAGAATTCTTTCTAGAGAAACTCACTTTCAACCTGGGCTTCAAGATATTCCAATTCACAACTTCACAAGGAAAATGTGATCTTCATATTCAGCAATGATATCAGATGCACACACATAAATACACTGTAAATACACATCTCCTTTAGTGGAAACTAACAAGAACACCAAAAGCTAGGCTTGAATACTGGAAATGTATCTTGATTTTTCTAAAGACTCATGCAGAACATCAGGCACAAAAATATATTTGAAATAAATATATTTAATATACCTAATTAAAATAGAGCTTGAAATCCTGTTAGACTATAGCAAATGGGCAAGCATATTTGAATAAGGATCAAATAGAACTTATAGAAGTTAAAATTGCAATAATAACATTAAAAACCTTGTGGATGGATTAAATAACAACTTGGATCCAGAATAAAATTAGTGAGCTGAAATAAGTTCTAAATCAATTACCCAAAAAGTAGCCAGTCAGATTCAAACATAAAACATGAATAACTGTGAAAGAGATGGTAACGGATACAAGAGCAGGAGAATGTTTAGTATTTTTTCTACTTGAAATTAAGAAATAATAGGTAGGATGGAACAGAGAAAGTGTTTAATATGTGACAGGTTTATAACTTTGCAGGTATGCTGAAAGACTTCCATTACAGATGTAAGATGCCCTTGGTGTCCTAAGAAGGACACTGAAGAGTCAAAAGATAATGAGATCTTAGAAGCAGCCAAAGGGAAAGGTCAGGGCTGGGGACACAGCTCAGTGGGTCATGTGTTTGCCTTGCAAGCATGAGGACCTGAGTCCTATCTCCAGAACCTTCACTTAAAAAGCAGTGCCAGGTGTGGTGGCTCATACTGCACTGGGGAGGCTGAGAGAGGGCCCATGAGCATATCTAGTAAACGCAAGTTGTCAATGTTTACAGACAAAAGGCAGCTTGAAGGAATATGAGTTGCAATGCACTTCAAATGGGGAAAAATCTAAGATAAAAAGTTTGAAAGGTAAGAAGGAAGGATAGGTGTATGTATTGGTAAGGCTATTTGCAACTAATCTGTTAATTGTTAAATCAATACACATTATAATATTTTATTTTTGGATAAACTAAGTTCAGAACCAAATTATTGGAATACAACAGCATTTAAATCAAAAGGAACAAAATAACTTCCAAGGAAATGCTAAAGAAATGATTGTCTAATATATATGTGAAATACGTTTACATGCGTATAAGCACATGCACATTCACAGCAGAGCCTCATAACTTCAGGGGATGGATTCTAAAAAATCCTCACAATAGAAAATTTGCAGATGTTTAAGTCCCTTATATAAAATAGTGTATGATTTGCAAGAAACCTCCATAAATTCTGCCATATAATTTAAATAATCCCTAAATTACTGGCAATAACTAATACAACATAAATGCCAAGTAAGTAACTGTTAAACTGTACTGTTTGGGAAATAACAGCAATAAAAAATATGTAAATATTCAGTACAAATGTTAGTACAGATAATATTTTAACTTTTTAAAATTCATTTGTTTTATGAGAGCAAGGCATAGAGAAAGAGAGAGAGAATGGGCACATTAGGGCCTCTAACCACTGGAAACAAACTACAGATGCATGTGCCATCTTGTGCATCTGGCTTCATGTGGGTACAGGGGAGTAGAACCTGGGCCTTTAGGCTTTGCAGGCAAGTGCTTTAACCACTGAGCAATCTCTCCAGGACTAGATTTTTTTTTAAAGGTAAGGTTTAACTCTAGCTCAGGCTGACCTGGAAATTACTATGTAGTCTCAGGGTGGCCTTGAACTCATGGTAATCCTCCTACCTCTACCTCTTGAGTGCTGGGATTAAAGGTGTGAGCTACCATACCTGGCTCCCAGGTATTATTTTTGATCCATGGTTGGTCGCAACCACAGAAGTAGAAACTGCAGATGCTGACAGCTGACTCTATGCATGAGGGAACACACACAAACACGCACACACACACACACACACACACACACACACATTCAAAGCTAAATGATGTATTAATGATGTGTGATCTATTAATCTTGATGGTATTAATAAATTTGTATCAGCAAATAATCTAAAATCTGAACAATTGTTGCTTTGGGGGAGACACATGAGAACTGTAATCATGATGACACACACCCAGGGTTATTTATTAACCTAGTACAATGAGGACATAGATGTCCACTGTATCATTTAAAGTACACACAAATCCTCTGCTTCCTGTTTTGTGAGTATCAATGTTTGTTGTAGGCTCTAAGTGTGGCACACTGCCATTCATGAAACCATTAATAAAGGCACCACAAGATCAGAAACAGATACAGTTATAGATGAACATAATTTGTCTTCTAGTTAATGGATATAAAATACAAGAATATAAGATGTTTATGTTTATTTTGTGGTTCCTTTGGTATTTCTTTTTGGGGGGGCTGATTTTTAAATGCATTTGTAGCTTATTAGCTGAATTTGTTGATTTGATCTCTTTGAAATCTAATTTCATTGTATGTGGTGAGTGATATGATAAAGATTATTGCCAGAATTAATGGAATAATGCAAGCTTAATACTAAGCACTATATACCACTTAGTTCATGCTCAGTACAAGTTAGATGTGACGATGATGAAGAAAGTGATAATGGCTAAGAGGAGAGGAAAATGGTGGTATAATCCAGATTTGGGTACTTAACACAGTGCAATGTTTCACAGTGAAAACTAGATTGGGTTAAATTTGTTTAATAGAGTTCTGCTTGCATGAGTCAGGATAAGAACACTTTTCCTGTGATGTTTACATACTTAATCAATGACTGTGTGGCCTTATGGAGAATTAACATTTTGCTGCAAGGCAGGCACGGAAGCAAAGCTGTGAATTCACATCAGTGTTTACTGAGCCTCAGCTTTCCTAGCATTGTTTCCAACATTTCCTTTCAACTAATAATATCTTTTTTTTTTTCAGTTAACCTATGTTGACAACTTTCTTATGTGAATAAAATATATCTTGATAATCACTCCTTCAATTACTTGCTTTTGTTCCCCACCCCCTTCTATGGAACCTTTTCACCTTTCCAATTAGTCTCCATATTCTATTCTGATGTCTTTTTCAAATATCTTTTTTTTGATGGAATCAGTATGGTTCAGGTAACAATAGCCCTATGACATCATGAATGTAACGGCCACTTCATGTCTGGAAGATCCCATACTCTGGCTCTTAACTGTTTTCCCATCCCTTCTGTAGTATTCCCTGAGCTTTAGAGGGTATGATAGAGATGCCTCATTTAGTGCTGAACACTCAATAGTCACTTGTTCTCAGCACTCTCATGAGTTTTGAGCAGTCCCAGTAGTCACCGTCATCAGCAAAAAAGAAGCTTCTGTCACCCAAGGTAAAAGTAGCACCAATATACGGGCAAAACCATAACTATTTAGATGTAAATTTGATTGCCACAGCACATCAACTTACCCAAACAATAGAGTAGTTTCCTCTTTAAGGTCCATGATCTTCCCAGCCCTTCGCTTTTGAGTAAGTTTTCAGAACCAGGTATTAATTTCCTCCTGTGGAGGAGCCTTAAATTGAATCAGAGAGCAGTTGGTTACCCCTATAATAGTCACACCACTATTGCACTGGGGGGGGGGACGACGACATCATACCACATATGCAAAATTAAGTTATGTTCAATTGTAAAGAAAAAGAGAAAATATGACATACATGGGAAAGTGAGCAGATCTCAAAAGCGTTTTCCTAAGTGGGGTGCCCTGGCTCACAAGCAGAGATGCCTCATGCCAGTTCTCACACGCGCATCCTAACTGTTTTTAAGATGAGTTGTGAGTATTTGTATATCAACAAATTGGTATATCAACAATTTCTCTTCCTTCCTCATTACTCTCCCCTTGCTCTCCTCCTCTTTTATCTTTTCATTTCTTTGTTTTCCTCCTTGTTTTCACCTTCAAACACTCCTCCTCAAGCTCTTTATCATCACCACATCCTCATCATTATCAATAACAGCAACCTTTTATCTCTAACACCCTTCCTCCTCATTTCCAGGATCCTTCTTTCCCCATGAATATGGTTGAGAGAGGTATAGCCTACTCTTCCTGCTCTTCCCTGCAGTCACAGATCAAGACATGGGTAGGGGGTACCCAGCCCAACACATGGTTCTCAAGTGTTAATATCTGCTCCAAGCGAAGTCACCTAGAGACTTGCAAGGTATGCAAAGGGAAGGACCTCTTCCCTCATCAAATGAAAATGCATGCAAAAGCTACTCATGGCTTTTCTTACCATAATCATTTTTCTTACTATAATTATATAATTTGTTTGGAGACAGTGTAAAGAGACCAAGACAAAGATAGAAGAAGAAACTGAAGGAGGAAGAGTCCAAGATGGTTGGGAGGCACAGTTAGAGCGAATAGAAAGATAATTAATTGAAAGACATTTCATAATAGTTTATGATGCCTAGATGCAAAATTTCTGAAGCCACATTATACATATTTTAGTTACACAAAACATACTTAAAATATTGAACCTTGAGATATATTTTATTCACTTATACCTTAAATATTTATTGGGGAAATAAGTGAATGATTACAAAGATTCTTAGTATGTACACTTAAATTTATAATAAAAAATCCCCTGTAATAAAACACACACACATTTTATATGTATATATATGTTTTATATATAAAGTGTTTATATGTATATATATATATATATATATATATATATAGAGAGAGAGAGAGAGAGAGAGAGAGAGACAGAGAGAGAGGGGGAGGGAGAGAGAGAATGTAATATCATTGAATCTTATTGTACATGGACAGTTAGATAGTTATTGGACATGATGGTTATTAGGCAGTATTAGTTAGTTATTAGATAAGAATAGCTATTGGATATGGGTAGTTAGAACTAAATTTTTTTCCCAGTATCCTAGGTATGTACTGCTCAGTGGATAATTCAATTTAAAATGAAGATTCTTAAAAGCATTCAAATATAAAAGTTTCTAGTACAAAAGAGAAAAGCTTCTATTGTTACAATTTTTGTCATGTGGAGAGTAGTATGTTTATATCTGTTATTAAATTTGCATGTTTCACACACAGCAGTATAAGAAGAAATCCCAACATTTGACTGAATGGCTGAAAAAAAAGCCACATTTGTTGAAAATAAAGAAAATTAATAAAATCTGCCCATTTCCATTTGTTTTGGCTTTATAGTTAAACATAACAACGTGAAATTTGTAAATATCTTGCATATGTAAATACTCTACCACATCTCTATTTTCTTGTAATACAACATTTGATATTCTCAATTAAAACCCTTAATTTGCCTGTTATAGTGCCTACATTCCCTAGAGTAATTGCTCGCTTATTTTCCAAGATAACTTATTTAGGGGAAAAATAAAATAATGTAATGATCTTATAATGAAAAGGCTTGAAAATAGCACTCTTATTTAAATTACAATACTTCACACTCATCTGAGGTTTCCTCGTCTTGGCAATAACACAGCTGTTTTCCTTAGGGTGTTTTCGCAAGTTCATAAAGAAAAAAATAGTTATGAGCCTTCTGAAACCCCAAGGAAAGCAGCTGTGGTTTTTGATAAACTGGGCTACAGTTTCAACACTTTAAGCTATAGAGAAATTTACATGGGGATTCTCTGCATTATATATCCACAAGCAATATATTTTCAACAGTAACAACATGCAGCATATTTAGTCTAAGTTTACATAGCAGATCGGCCAGGCTGAACTCTGCGGAATTACACATCTGACCGTCAGCAAGAGATTGTCCCCTAAAGCTCTAGCATATCATTCCCTCTGTCCTACTCAAACACCCAAGGGCCATCAAGGAGCAGATGAGGAGAGGCATTGGCTGAACTGGTCAACAGATACACTTGTATCCTCAGTACATGAGACATGCAATAAATTTGTTTCATTAATCAAGTAAAAGTTTGACAGGTCTTGCTTGATGGAACAACTGGGATGTTGGCAGTCTGGACTTCTCTTGGTACATAGTCTGTGCAGAATCTCCCTCCATGCTCATCTTTGCCCTCTGAGGCCACATCCCTCTGACCTTGGAAAGGAAGAGTGCTAACGCTAATGGGCAAACATATTTTGAAGTTTTTTTTTAACCTTTTTAAGAAGATGGGTTGTGTCCATCAAATTTCTAAATATATATGAATAAATAAATAGCACGGGCAACAACACACTCATTAGTATTCCAAAATGGAACGTGCCTCCTTTTTCTCAGGTGTCCTCAATCAGTCTCGGAGTTGCCTTTGCTCATGCTTAGCAGTCCTGCAGTCTCCTGGACCATTCTTTCAGGCGGACACATCATTCTCTGTTGGATCTAGTCCCCATTAAGACGATTCTCATTTATTCTGGTCTTGTTTCTTGCTGGTTGCTTCATTCATCTTGGTGACTTTTCATAAATCTTGCTCCTGCACTGTGGCCAGAACAACAAAATGTCAATTTTCAATCTATCCCACGAGCAACATTTCTTTTAAGAGGGTCTGTTCCTGTGGCTTTTATTCTGTGTTTTCTTATTTTAAGAGACAAGATGGCGTCGTTACTACAGATACCTTCAATCTAGTCAATGTACCATTATTTGAAAGTTCTTGTTATAAATTAATTGTATAAGTTTTCTGATAATAAAGACAAGACAGGCAGATTGACAAAGAATCAGGTGACTGAGGTGCCCTGAGATACACACAGAGAAAGAGCCAATTGAGCAGTGGGAATTAAGGGATATTTTTCTGGGGTGAAACTGGCTGCTTAGCTGCTCGTGGGCATGGTCAGAGCTTCAAATGAACTATGCCAGCACATTAGTTGCCTGTAGTATCGCCTGAGGTATCAGTTACTTTCTCATTGCTGAGACAAAACGCATCACCAGAAGTGGCTTAGGAAAGGAAAGACTTTATTCTCGCTTATAGTTCGAGAGGTTAAAGTTCATCCTGGTGGGGAAAGAATTGTGTGAGAAGGAAAGTGGTATGGCCTTGACTTGTCAATAGGGAGGAAGGAGTGAGAGGGAGGCGGTGGGCGTCAGCTGTAACACCTCAAGGCCCACCCACAGTGCTCTACTTTCTCTAGCAAGGTACTACCTCCTAACAGCACCACAACCTTCCCCAACAGTGTCACCTTGCTGGGGACCAAGAATTCAAAACCATGACTGTATGGGGGACATTAAATTCAAATCACCACAGCTCTCCTGTAAGCAAGCCAGACAGCGTTGGCAGGTGTGGTAGGTTGAATCGTCTCTGCAAGTGCACACGAACTCCTAACACCTGAGAATGCTGCTTTTATTGCAGATATGATTTTGTAGTGGGGACCAAATTAAGATGCCTAGGGTACATTAGGGTGAACTTTGTCTAATATGAACAGTTTCTCTATCCAGGGTACAATTTGGAAACAAACAGGACAGGAAGAATATCATGAACATGAAACTAGACATCAACAGGCCAGAATGGATAGAAAAGCAGTCAGTCACCTGACATTAGAGAGGATGAGAACCAGAATCTCCCCTCCTGTCCCTCAGAAGAAACCAGCCATGCTAGCTTCTGAAGCAAAATCGCTGCTGTTTAAACTGTCCAATCTGTGGTATTTTGTCAACATAGCCCTTCCAAAGTAATAGAGCAGCTAAATAAAGGTATTTGCCATTGTATTTGAGGAGGAATGAACAATAACAAAAAGAAGTAATGAGGGAAGGAAGAGAAAGAAAAAAGACAGGGAGAAGGAAAATAGAAATTAGCTATCTCTCTTTTGATACTATAATGGCCATAACAAAGTATACTTCTCAAAATTCTTTTTTTTTTTCATCATAATAATTAGAGTATATTATCCCATATGAAAAAAATTAGTTGATAAAACTGGGTATCATTTAATTGAAATGTCCTTTGGACATAGCAGAATTATCATTCCGTGCAGCAAATCATAGTTTCACTCATATGCACAGAAATTGCTTCATTTTTTTTGAAGTGTGAAGTTGGTAATATTGAAAATCTTTCATTGGCCAATATTTCTCAGCCCTTGTCCTAATTGTGCCACTAAGAATGAGTAACTATTTGTAATACAGCCATAGTAATAATCTTAACAGCATTTAACCACTGGTTAATCACTAGGATGGGTCTTTAGGCTGCTTTCAGGAAGTAAAATGGTTAAAGTCAAGGGATGGCTGAGTGTGAACATGTATATGCATATTCATGTTTATCAAATATGAATACTAGACTGTCTTGGACACTATTGTTAAATGAATGAGTCATGCATGGCATGATGTAAAAAAAAAAGGATGGGTGATGGCTTCATGCAGAATGGGAAGGTTAATAGAGATATCATTTGTAAAATCCCAGCTCAGCAATGTGACTTTCCTCCACATTCCTTGCTTTTCTTGTCATCTGTACATAAGGACTAAAGGCTATTTTAGACTGAACACACTGACTTAACTCTCAAGCTCCTCTTTCGAGCTAAGCTTTATCTAAGAACTCAATGAACTCCACTGAGTAAGTCCCACTTCAGGTGCAATAGCATATGTCTCTTTTAGGAAAGAGTTAACTCTATTAAAAATGCAATCTTTTTAAAATAAGCTTTTATTAATCAATTACCATCTTGTAAGAAATAAGTGCGTTAGTAGAAAGCAGGCATCACATACTGTCTTAGTGATCAAAGTGTTCAGAATGACATGCACCTCCCTTGATGTACGTCAGGGTTCACATTGCAGGCAGAGCCCCCGCATTTCGGCATCATCTCTGATGAATGTTATCCACTTTGTTCCCAATTTTTCTAAATGCCCTATTAATCTACTGGCCCCAAAGGCACATTCAGCAGTTGTGAAACTTTGGACAAGATAGTGAGCTATTACTCATGCTTTGTAGATTTCTCCTCTGTTACAGTGTTCTTATTGATGCCATGCCTGAATCTTTCTGGCTAGTGAAGGAGACCATTCAGAGTGCAGAATTAAAGAAACGTCCCTTGTGTGCAGTGCAGCACAGCATAAGTTCTAAGTCCACTGGCCTTCTAAAATCCACCTCAGAAAAGAGGGAGTCCCTTGATGCTTCACCAGTGAAAGACGCTTTTTCAAAATTATCTCAACACAGGGTGTTATCCTTTCCAAACTCTGCTTGTGAACTTTTTTTAGCTGCCCTACCCTTGCAAGTATTAAGGCAGTAAAGCTCGATAAAATGTTCTCTCTTGTCAGAAAAATTCCATCAACTTTCATTCCTGTATCCTGCATCTAAATTTGGTAATCCCATGTCTGAGCTCACTTTTAATTCTAGTCAAATTAACATAAGCATTCCCATGCCAATACATAAAGTAATGCTTCAAGTAATATTTGGGATGGTTGCTAAAATATTATTCCTTATTTATCTGAAATTCAACTTTAGTTACTGTACATTTTTACTTGATAAATCTGTCAATTCCAGTTACCTGTGACTTTCAAAATAATATAACTTGGGCTGGGGTAAAGTGCTTGCTGTGCGAACATGCGGACCTGAGTCCTGGCCTCAGAGCCCCTGTGAGGAAAACAAAACAAAACAAAACACTGAGAGTAGTGGTGCACACTCGTAAGCCCAGTGATGGGCAGCAGAGAAAGGCAGATCTTCGGGGCTCATTGCCTGGTGGTGAGGCCTAGCCAATAAAGATCTTGTCTCAAAAATAGGTGGGCAGAACTTTCCTGAGGAATGACACTTGAGGTTGTTCTCTGATTTCCACATGTACACAGAAAGTGTGTACATACACACATGATGTATCTGTTTTTCCAAAAGGAACTAACTTCAACAGGGTTATCGCTTGCCACACTTTTGTAACTCTTCAACTTGTTAATACAAATAACTGAGTAGGAATATGGTTAAGAAGTGCATTGTATGATTTACTTTACTTTTTGCATTGCTTATTTTTCTGAAACAAGGTTTTATTTATCCCAACCTGGCCTCAAATTTGATATATACCTGAGGATGTCCTTGAACTTCTGATCCTCCTGTTGTTACTTCCTAAGTGCTGCAATCACTAGCATGTACCTGCTTTTACAGTCTCAGTTTTCTATACAAAGACTGCAAGATCTTTGAGGGGATCACGACCTTTGAATAGTAGTCTCTTCTCAGCATAGACACAAATATTGTTAAAGAAATGTTTGCGGTGGTCAGGAAAAAGACAATAAAGGACTATAGAGATGGTTTAGCAGTTAATCGCTTGCCTGTGAAGCCTAAGAACCCCGATTCGAGGCTCGACTCCCCAGGACCCATGTTAGCCAGATGCACAAGGGGGCGCGTGTGTCTGGAGTTCGTTTGCAGTGGCTGGAGGCCCTGGCGCGCCCATTCTCTCTCTCTCTCTCTCTGCCTCTTTCTCTCTCTGTTGCTCTCAAATAAATAAATAAATAATAACAAAAAAAGAAAAAGACAATAAAGCCAGATCTGTAAATAAGTCAGCCAGTGTCATACTATGAATTAATTATTCATTTATATATGTATGTCTTCTTACCTGAAGAGGTACCAGAAGATAACACTACTTTTCTGCAAAGGAAGTGGTCTTAGTATGCTGGCCCAGCTGCCCTTTCAGCATCATCTGAAAGGACAAGCCAACTCCTGGGCTCCTGTGCAAGTGAGCTGTGGGCACAACTCTCTTGGAAGCTGAACCGACAATATGGAAGACATGTCGCAGCTGCACACGAAAGCTCTACCTGCTCTGAAAAAAACACACCACCTGGAAGCCCACCTGGAGGTCTGCTGAGAAGCACAGTGAGGAGCTTCTAGGGGATTCTTAGTTTCCGATCAACTATTTCTATGTAGAGTCCCCTGCACCTAGTGATGTCACGACTGCATCAGGAGAAAGTGAAGGGAAACAATGACGGCCTTACTATAAGGTCATTGAGGACGCAGCCAGCAAATACCCACCTAGCTGCTGAAGAATAAAGATGCATATATCAACGCAGCAATGAAGCTTAGGATGCTGCAGCGTGCCTCTGCAGCTCTCTGTGCCAGCAGACACAGCGCTTTCAACAAACTGCGGCAGATGGTGAAGGAAATTGAAATGAGCTCAGTGACAGATCAAATACAGTGTGTTTTGTTTTCAATAGAAATGCTACATTAGTAAAAGCGATAGGATAAGAGTGTTTCAAGCTTGGATATAAGGATGGTATCCTGTCTGAATCACAGTGGCTAGTGCTGGGAACAGTGAAGGATTGCTAATGACGCTAAGAATGTAGCTAAGGTGCAAATACCATTTCCTAGTGTCTTCAAACATCCACGGAATACAGAATATCAAGTCAAGAAATATAAATACAACAGTCTTCTGTTCTCACCAAACTGTAAATATGAATGAAGTCATCAGCAATATAAAATATTTAATAATTATTTTTATTCAACATTTAAGAGCTTCCAGATGGCTTCATATTTCTCAAAAAATAAACATAAGCCTATACTTTTATTAAATAAAAATATTTTCTGGGATTGAGGCAAAACATAAAATATGCCACTTAGATTTATCACTTACATTTATCTAGAGTCATACATATCATATAAAGGGATATTTTATTTAGATATTTATAGTTCACTTCTGAAATTTAATCACAATTAGGAAATGCTCATCATGTTCTCTGCTTAATTTTATATATATATATATACAGTGTTTATTTTGTAATATTTATGATTTGATAAAACAAAATCTCATTTAATTTTTTTTCTTAATATTGTGTGTGTTTTATAGTGTGTATGAAATATATGTGTATTGGCTTATGTGTCATGACCCACATATGAAGGTCAGAGGACAAGGCCAGGGAATTTGTCATCCTTTTTTTTTTTTTGAGACAGAGTCTTTCTTATTGTTTTTCCACCATACAGATGCCCATGTAGCTGTCCTGTGAGCTTCCGGATCTCCAGGCTCTGTCTCCCATTGACAAGGGAGTGTTGGGATCACAGACACACTAGCCTCTTGAATCCAGCTTTACATGGATGCTGGAGAATTTAACTCAATTTGGCATGATTGTAAGACAGAGCCTTTAACTGTTAACTCATCTCACTAACCCCTATTTTTTCTACTTTTTTGCATGTATGTATGTATGGTATGCACATATGCCTGCTTTGTGTGTGTGTGTGTGTGTGTGTGTGTGTGTGCGTGCGTGTGTGTACAGGTGTGTGTACGTGTGTGTACAGGTGTGTGTATACCTGTGAGCATGTGCTTGTGGAGACGAGAGTTTAATGCTGGCCATCTTCCTCCTTAATTTTCTGTCTTATTATTTCAGACTGAGTTTCTCACTGAATCTAGAATTCATTGACACAGCTGGAGTACTCAGCTAGTGAGTCCCAGGAATCTTCTTATGCAGATTCCAGCACCTCTCCTAGCTTTTGAATGGGTGCTGGGATTTGAACTCAGCATGACTGTGTGGCAAACACTTTACTCACTGAGTCTTCTCCTTAATCCTAATTTTTCATCTTTAATACAACTTTTGACGATGGTTCATACATAATAACTTAGCAAATGCTTGTTATTCAGCAAATTCCTGGGAGTCCCACATGCTAGAGGATGGAATGAAATTTTCTCAATGTGTTTTCTGTCCCATCCATCATGCATGCATAAGTAGTGAATTAGGGGCTTTGGCATTGCTTCTGCATCCTCAATGCTTTTCTCTTAAGTCTGAGACTAATGAGTTCTTGAAGTGCTTTTTTTCATTCTCTCTCTCTTTTTTTTTTTTTTTTTTTTTTTTTTTTTTTTTTTTTTGAAGTAGGGTCTCACTCTAGCCCAGGATGACCTGGAACTCACTCTGCAGGCTGGAATTCACAGAGATCCTCCTACCTCTGCCTCCCTCCTGAGCGCTGGGATTAGAGGCATGTACCACCACTGCCGGCTCTTGAAGCGCCAAGATTTTTAAAGTACAGTTTAAGTAACTCTACTGTAACTCACAACTCAAAAGTGTATGAGATTACTTTAAATGGGAATAAAAGATAATCCCATGTACGCCCTGGTGGGTCAAGCAACTTCAGCAAGAAGCACTCAGATTCAAAACCAGATTGAGGAAGACAAAGGAAGCATGGGAGGGAGGGAAGGAGAAAAAGAGAGAGAGAGAGAGAGATCATTTGGTACATGTTCTTAATTCAAAATGGAATTAAAATAAAAACCAATAGCAGGAAAATATCTGGATGATACCCCAAAACACTTGGATATTAAATGACAAACTTCTAAATAACCCAGGGGTCAAGAAACAGTCACAAAGGAAATTAATGAAGAAAAGAACATATAAAAAATGAAGTATGCTGATAAGACAGTGCTTATAAGGAGATTTTATATTAAATACTTATATCAGAAATGAAGAAAGGTCACGGATCAATAATATAAGCTTTCATATTGAGAGTCTAAAGAAAAATAATCCAATCTAGAGAAAAGAAGGTAAGGCTATAATAAAATATAATATACTTGTATTATACATAGATGCAATATAAGGAAGATCAGAAATTAATAAAGTTGAAAACAGAAAAAAGAACTAGAAATAATCATTCAAATGTAAACGGAGGTTTTAGAAAATATAACGGAATTGATATATCTCTAAACTGATTAAAAATAAAATTAGAGAGATGAAAAAGCTACCTGTCAGGACTAAGAAAATTTCTCGTCACATAGATACTCAAATGTTAATAAAAGAACACTTCATATAATACCGACTAAATATTTACATACTTAGGTAAAATAAAAGATTCATTCTTCACATGTAAAAAATTATCAAAACTTACAAAGAAATGTTGTGTATGTAGCTTGAGAATGCCTATAACGAAATCTTAATCTATACGTAGAAATTGTCCCCAAATGAACATCGAAGATTTGAGGGATTGCTTCTAGATTCTGCCCAACATTTAAAAAAAAGTATGCATAGTTTTTTGCACATAGTGCCTTCCAAAAATTGTAGAAAGAAGAGATCACTGTAATATAAAAGAGCAAAATATGCTTATTTGAGAAGAGAATGTTAACTAGTTTCAACATATAAGTTAAAACAATCACAATAATTTTTAACAAGTAAATAAAACAATGGGACAGAAGAGTTTGTCCAGAAATAGACTCATAAATATACACTAACTTTGAAGAAAGGTGTGAAGGCAGGCAATTTCACAGAGAAAGGATAGTCTTTTCAAGATGATCAGTACTGGTACAATTATGTGTCTTCATGGAAAAAAAAGAACCTTACCACTTACCTCATGGGTGATCATATATCTATTCTCAAAAGAACCATGGGTCTTACTGTAAAACATTAAAAAAATAACAAAATGTGAAAAAAATAAAAAATATGATGGTCTTGGGTTTGTGTAGGACTTATTCCTTTTAGTTTATTGGCTTTTTACATGACTCCATGAGTATAATCCATTAAAGAAGAAAAATTGGATTATATAAAAATAAAACATGTGCTCAGTATAAAATCCTGCTAAGAGAATGAAAAGACAACCCACAGACTGAGAGAAAATATTACCAAGCCCTTATCGCAAAAATCTGTATCTAGAAGTACATGAAAATATTTAAGCTTTAATAATAAGGACACAAACTAAAAATTGAAGATAGTCTGAAAAATCTTATTATGAAAACAATGTAGAGATAGTAGAAAATTCCTAAGACCACTGTCAAGATGAGAATTTATTTCAGTGCCATAACCACACAGATATCTGTTTATAGGCAGAACTTTGACAATTTCCAGAAAAGGAAAAAAATAGACAATAGTTAGCATTTTAACATCAAGTGATCATTCAATATACAATGAGTACACAATAAATATTTTTTTCACATTTTTAATTTCAGAAATTGTATTCTCTTCCTTTGTTAAAAAGTGAATCAATCTAGCCGGGTGTGGTGGCACACGCCTTTAATCCCATCACTCAGGAGGCAGAGGTAGGTGGATCATCGTGAGTTTGAGACCACCCTGAGACTACATAATGAAGTCCAGGTTAGCCTCTGCTAGAGTGAGCCTTACCTCGAAAAACCAAAAAAAGAAAAAGAAAAAAAAAAAAAAAAAAGAAAGAAAAGAAAGAAAGAAAAAAAAAGTGAACCAATCCTATTATCTCTTTACATATTCTGGTGTCATCCCAACTTCTAAAGTAGTTATAAACATGTCCTGGCATAAAGATTCTTACTGGTGGAATGCACTTTCATTAATAGGCTAGTTTTATGTATACTCATGAATTATAATGTTCATTTCATTGAGTCTATATCTTTAATAATCAATTCCAGTGGTTTCACTTGATAAAATCTCTTTGTTCACTAGCAATGAATTATCATCAATGACAATGACTTATCATTAAGATGGACATAAATATATTTAATTAAAACTCTAAATAACAATGAAAGCAAAGAAAAGTTGAATCAGATGAATTAATAAATTAAGTCTCTTACACATTATATTTAGTGGATCACACATGAAATATGTTATAATGGAGTATATGAGACCCTGTGTCCCTCTTCAATTATCAAGGTCAGGTGAGCCTTTGGGACTTTTCCCACATGTATTTATTTTCAAAGTAGGAAGAGTAGTGTAAATGAGGCCAATGGCACTGATTTTTGTCTGTATCTTTATAGGAAGTATATTTTTTTTAGAGGAAAGGACATGGTTTTACAATTAGTCAGATTTGGTTTCCTGACAGCCATTTTGTAATTTTGAACAGGAGACAATGTATCTGAAATCTGTGTTCAAAGTAAAGTACTAACTCATGGAAATTAAATGAAGCAATGGCACAGAGCATATTGGCTGGACCATGACCACATTTCGTTTTGGCTTGCGTGTGTGCATGTGTGTGTGTGTGTGCACAAATGTTAGTTTGTGTGTGCACACACACACACTAATGTGTGCACACATGTTAGTGTGTTTGTGTGCTTTCCTCAGGAATGCTGTCCACTTCTTTTTGAGACCTGAAGCTCACCAATCAGGCTATCTGGGCTGGACAGTGAGCTCCAAGAATCCTCATGTCTGCCCCCTGAGCACTGGGATTACAAGTGTGTGTACCACACTCACTGTCACACTCAGTATTACTATGTGGCCACTGGAGATCAAAGTCGGGTTCTCATCCTCGTAAAACAAACACTTTACCAACTGAGCTATCCCATTACCCTTCAGCCACTTCTAAAGAACAGTTAGTCGATAGTTTCTTCTCTCTTCTCTCTCTCTCTCTCTCTCTCTCGGTTCCTCAGAGAACACATTTCAGTCTACTTTTCTTGTTGCTGTTATTGATATCTGGTAAGGGTGAAAGTTTAGTAGAATGCAGTTGGGAAACAATAGAAGTTTATGGTCTATTTGATAAAGCAACATGAGTTGATTCCACATAAAATGACAACTAAAGCCTCTGCTATGCAGGATTGTTACTGTTGTAATATAAAGTTATTCTGGAAAGAAACCAAGTCAATTTCTCAGACATTTAGTGGCCTCTGAATTCTGTATGAGCTTGTGTGTTATATGTGTGCTCAGAGACACAAAAAAGACAGGGTTAGTCCTCTCCCTGAAGGTGCAACTAATTTGATGGAGATATAAACTAAACTATAAAGTGCCCATAAAACATAGTAGAATAAAATAAATGCTATGTTGAGCATAAACAGTGGGCTTTGAGATGGGAGCAAAGAAACTTGGTTTTGGTTTGAATTTCAGTGAGAAGCCCAGGAAAAAAAATCTGATGAATTAAATAGCAAATAATCTGTAGATTTCTCCCAGGATTCCACATTATTATCATGACACATGACTTTAAAGATGACACTCTAGAAAGCAAAGAAGAACGGTACCTCTAACTGAAAACGTGATAATATATTGGCAAGGAAGTAATTGTAGCTCGCATATCAGTTCATAAACTTGACTTATTTGAGGAATTCTAAAACAAAATGATTTAACAGTGATTTTCCTTGAACTACATGGTAAGTTATTATTAGTATCAGCTATAGTCATGCAGTAACAAGGAAGTATGGGTCTCTAGTTGTGCCACATTTTTCCTAATAATTGTCATTCTTTTTTAATTTAATTTTTTAATTATTTACTATTAGAGACAGAGAGAGAGAGAGAGAGAGATTGAGAAAGGAAGGAAGGAAGAAAGGAAGAAAGAGGGGGAGAGAGAGCGAGAGCGAGAGAGAGAGAGAGAGAGAGAGAGAGAGAGAGAGAGAGGCGAATGGGTATACCAGGGCCTCCAGCTTCTGAAAAAAAAAAAAAAAAAAAAAAAAAAAACCAGACACATGCACCACTTGTGCATCTAGCTTACGTGGGTCCTGGGGAATCAAACATTAGTCTTTTGGCTTTGCAGGCAAGTGCCTTAACTGGGAAGCCATCTCTCCAGCCCTTGTCCTTCTATTTTTAATTTCAGCCATTTTGGATGAGTTGTGTCTTGTTTTTTGTATGTGATTATTTCTCATTTGAATATTTGTCTTTGTGAAGTGCCTATGTACATCCATGTACCATTTTGTGGGTTGTTTGTTATTAAATGGTAGGAGATTTTTACATTATCTTTTACTTAAATTCTTTTATATATAAACTAAGATGGGCATTTTCTGTGTTTTTAAATATTTTATTTATTTATTTATTTATTTACAGAAAGAGAAAGAGAGAGAGAGAAAGATTGGGCATGCCAGGGCCTCTAGCTGCTGCAAACAAACTCCAGATGCATGTGTCACCTTGTGCATCTGGCTTACATGGGTTCTGGGGAATTGAACCTGGATCCATTGGCTTTGTAGGGAAGCGCCTTAACCACTAAGCCATATTCCCAGTCTGCATTTTTAAAAATATTTTCAATATTTTATTTATTTTTTGTTTTTTTGAGATAGGGTCTCACTCTAGCCCAGGATGACCGGAAATTCACTATGTAGTCTCAGGGTGGCCTTGAACTCACGGCAATCTTCCTACCCGTGCCTCCTCAGTGCTGGGATTAAAGATGTGTGCCACCATGCCCTGCTAATATTTTAGTTTTTGAGAAAAGTCTGTGTACTTTAGGCTGGCCTGAAACTCAGTTGTATCCAAAGCTACCCTGAAACTTATGGAAATCCTCCTGCCTCAGTTTCTCTTGTGCCATAAATACAGATGTTCACCACTACAGATTTATGTATTATTTAATGGTTTTATTATTTTAGATATTATATTTAGGTATATTAATTGTTTTAATTTAATATTTGTTTTGAGTACAAAATTAAAGTTTGTGATAACACTTTATTTCATAGAAATAACTAAGTGATCTATTACTATTCATAAAGAATAATTTTATGTTTTTCCATTGATTTGCTCTGGTACCTGCATTTAAAAACGTAAGTGTGGCTCTAATTTTGAGTCTGTATATTGTTTCTTGGACTAATTTGTCTATCTTAGTGTTAATATGCAATTATCTTAATTTCTAAAAATATATAAGCAGTAAATAAATGAAGTAACTTAAACTTTTTCTGCTTTATATTTCTTATTTTTAAATCTTGATAATATTTGTTTTAAAATCAAAGATACAATTTCAAAAAATTATTTAACAAGATTTTGGTTAGTAATATTCATTATTTAGATGAATTTTGAGGAAGTGACCTCTTAACATTGTGTCTTCTATTTACATGTAGAAGGATGAAAGTAGATCCTTATCTCTAACCTGAAAATCAAGTCCAAATGGATCGAGGTCTTCAATGTAGGAACTGAAACCTCTGAAACAGCTAGAGGAAAAAGTACAAAGAGTACTTTAAGACATAGGGGTAGGGAAGGACTTTCTTCACAGAAACCTGGTGGCCCAGGAAGTAAGGCAAACAATCAACAAATGGGGTGTAATGCAATTAAAAACTATTACAGGGCTGAAGAGATGGCTTAGTGATTAAGACACTTGCCTGTGAAGCCTAAGAACTCATATGCAAATCTCTAGGTCCCACATAGCCAGACTCACAGTGACACAAGCACACAATGTTCCACATGTGCCACAAGGGACACACAGCTGGAGTTCATTGTAGTAGGCTGAAGACCCTGGTGTACCCATTCTCTCTCTCTCTCTCAAAAAGAAAAAGAAAAGGAAAAAAAAGCAATTATAAACCAAAGGAAACTGCCAACTGAATCAATGCCGAGCTTACAGAATGGGGGAAAAAAATCTTCACCAGCTGTACATCTGACAGGGGACCAATATCTAAAATAGACAAATACTTAAAAAAAAAAAAAAACTAAACAGAAAAGCAGAGATCTCAATCAAAACATGGGCCATGTAAATGAAAAAGAGTTCTCTAAAGAAGAAATGCAAATGGTCAATAAATATTTTTTAAAATGTTCAACATCTTTAGCCACCAAGGAACTGCAAATTAAACCTACTTTGAGATTCCACCTCACTCCAGTCAGAATGGCTATCATCACAAAATGAGATAATAACATATGGTGGATGTGGGGAAAGAAAAGCCCTCATTCACTGTTGGTAAGAGTATAAACTAGTGCAGCCATTATGGAAAATGCAGTGTAGTTGCTTCTCAAAAAGCTAAGAATAGATCTATCAAGTCACTCAGCTATACCCCTCCTGAGTATACCCTATGGACTGTGCTGCAGAGATATTTGCACATCTATGTTCATTGCTGCTCTGTTCACAGTAGGTAGGAACTGGAATCAGCCTAGATGTCCATGTACTGATGAATGGATCATGAACACGTGGGATATATACACAATGTCAGTTCATTCAGTGGTAATGACAAGCAAAATTATAAAATTTTCAGGAAAATGGGTGGGCCTGAAAAATATTAAGTGAAGTTACACAGACTCAGAAAAACAAACACTATGTTCTTTCTCATAAGTGGAGACTTGGAGGTTTTAGATTTGTATGTGAGTTGAAATAAAAGGCCCATAAAGCTACAAAGTGGCCAAGAGTGTGGGAGGGGTGACTAAAGCAAAGGGGTTAGTAGATTTCTAAGTACGTGGACAGAACAGTAGGGATGGAAAAGTCTAAGTGGGATTAGGGGAAGGGGCAGGAAGAGAGTTACCCGAAACTAAAGTTCTTATGAATAAGCCTTAGCTCTCATTGCTTACTAGCTTCCTGTCTAGCAAATTAAAATATACCATTCTTTTTAAAAGGGGGAGTTTGGGCAACATAGCCAATGGGAGTGGTTAATGCTGTGTCAAGAAACCACAGGTTGTTACAGAAAAATCTCCATGACAGGGATGGGGTAGATCTCAGTGAGTGTCACAGACGCCCATGAGGCATCCAAGGCATTATGGGAAATTTCCAGTGCTCTTGGTTGTCCACCAGAACTCGGTGATTGAATTTTAGGATGGCTCCAAGGGAGGAAGTTCATTCCGGGTACTGAAAACCTCAACAAAAGACTATGGCTTTGAAGATAATAGGCCCTAAGGGGAAAGGTACCACTGTTGTTTGGCTAACTGGTTTTGTTTTGCCCATCAAGTTGCCCTCCAAATATTTAGTTTTATACTCATATTGGTATGAGTCTCACCTTTTAGATGGAGAAAATTCTTTATGCTGATGGAAGTGACCACTGAGAAGACAATGCATAGTGTTGGGAAATGATAGCTGATGCCCAGCACTAAATGAGGCATCTCGATCATACCAGCCAAGGTTCAGTGAGCACTGCAGGAGAAGTGATGGGAAGAAAATAAGAGCTGAAGGATGGGGAGGAGTACTTTGGGATGCTGACTAGTGGACGTGAGATAGCCATGGCATTGATGACACCTCTGTGGCTGCACACTATTGGGCCCATCAACATATGGTCATGAATGATGTGAAAAAAGTACCTCAGAATAGAAGGGGGACTAAATTGGAAGAAGAATGAGTTCAGTAGAAGGTGTAGAACAAAAGAAAGGAGTGAGAAGGGACTATGATCTAAATACATTATGGACATGTATAAGATTATCAGTAAAAAGATTTCAAAAGTGTTGCATCTCCTAGTTCATAAATATGATTATTTTCAGGTTTTTGAAGGTCTTAATTTCTTCTGGTATTCTCAGTGCATGAGTATTCTCTATAGTTTGTCAAATTTATTCCTAAATGCCTTTTCATTTTCTATGTGGAAATGCTATTATTTTAAATTGTGTTTTTCAATTGTAGAATCTACAGTGCAAGGTTTAAAGTGGCTCTTTAACTGATCTTCTGTCCTTTGACTTATTGCAATTCATTTGCTTGCATTATATAGATTTTTTTTAAGGTTCTCAGGCTTTTCCACATTAGCCATCACATTGTCTGTGGCTACAAGTGTACTTGAGGCCTCCCACTGGGGCTGCCTGGCACTCTGAGATATCTCTGTGCCTTCTTGTCCAGGGTTTTCTCTTAGTTCTTTCCTGCAGTGCTTCAGTGATGAGCATCCTACCTTTTCCTTCAGCTTCAGAAATTTCTTTTTCTTAAAAATAATGGGACAATTCTTTCAGATTTTGTTTACCCCAAAGGAATCTAGTTTGTATTCATGCTTTAGGGAGAGTTTTGTCAACACAGAATTTTAGTTCATAGTTGAATATTTTTCGCAATGGGTGATAATGGTTAGTTATGCTCTGGATGTGTGTTTCTGGTGAGAAGTTGACTGAATTTTATATTATCCCTTCCTTGTTTTTTTCTTATTTTTCTTATTTTTCTTGTTTGTTTTTAGATGCTTTCTTCTGAGTTTGAGATATTAGGGATTAACTATGATACCTCAAGTTATTTCATTTGTGTTTCTTCTGCTCAGGGTTTGTTGAAAGTCTCAGATTTTTGGTTTGTTAATTTTTTTTTCCAAATAGCCAGCATAATGAATAATCCTATCAATGGAAGTCATCTGTTGAACTTGTTATAAATAAGTAATAATAAAAAATGTTCTAAAATACACACACATATATATTTAAGAATATTTTATTTATATACATACACACATACATGCATATTGAGGTAGCATTATATCTTATCTACCAATTATGGGATATTTTTCCTTTCATTGTCTGATGGACTCTATTGATGTTATTTTACAACAATTTTGAATGTTACTTTCTTTATAGCATTAAATCTTGTTTTGTCAGGAAGTTTGCTTATTGTTTTATAAACTTGATTCCAATAAGACTCAGCTTTATTCAAGCTTACAAGACTCCAGACATACCCAAACAAGGCACCATATGGGACTGTCTGGATTTCTTTAAAAAAAAAAAAATAGGAGTTTGGTTTTAGGCTTATTAGGTTGTGTCCTCAAAGCCCTTAGTCCAGGGTACAGTTTTTATTCTCAAGAGTCAGGTTACTGGTGTTTTGGCTGAATGACCATTATCTACCTCAGGCCACTTCCCTTTGGTGAGGTGAAACTCTGGTATGCCCAGTCCATGTAAGCTTACAACCCTCCATTCTGCTCTCAGCTTCCAGAGGGTCCAACAGAGCCTCACATATTGCACACTCAGCACAGTATTTGGCCAGAGGTGGCAGGCAGGTCCTTGTCAGGTACTTGAGGCATGTTCTCTGTACAATTATTTCTTTCTCTTCTTAACCTACTCCATAAATTCGTACTTCAGTGGTCTTGAGAGTGTGATCTTGGCTCTGTGTAAGCAGTGATATGGCTGTTACCTCTTTGGCTCCGCTTTAGAGTACCAACGGTTGGATGCGATCCCAGGCAGAAAGCTCCGATAAATGTGGCACTAACTTTCTGTATTTATTTTCTCTTCAGGATTCCAGATCTGTACCTCTGTTTTTCAATAAATGGGCAGAATATGTTCCTATGTTTCATCCAGTTTTTTTTTTAAAGTATTTATTGTGGGAGGGAAAAGTGATAGCAACTTCTTTGAGCCAAAATCTGAAATATGCTGTGACACAGTCTTTTAGAATATATAATCACGATACATGTAGTATCACAACCTTGCTTTGTGCATATGCACACACCTGCACACACACGTTTGCACATAGTTGTTTCCCACGAGAAGCAAAATGTAGAAACTTCTTATGTTTTCCTATTATTCATTCTGATACTGCTTTAGGTTTGCATTTCAATATGATGCCAACTTCAAGTGACATTTGTGAGTTTTGTTCTCTTTTTACTTCAGATCTCCAATATGTGCAATAATTCTTCTACAAATTACTGCCTTACACAATGACTGTCTCTGCGAACTTGCCTTGCTTGAGCGTTCAGGATTTTGAAACCTCAATTGTTCATTCCATTGTGATGAGCACATCAGGGACTGAGTGGAGAGCTCATTAAGATTTTAATGCTTTCACTGAAGTGCGATGAGAAAAACTTTGCAGGGAAAAGTACCTTAATGGTATATTTTATAATTTGTAATTTTAGGAATCTCTGACAAGATTTGTTGTAAATTTCCTGAGAATACAATTAATTATACTATGTGAATAACCAATAATTATTTTGAGATAGATTTAGTTGATTTCTTGGCAATTAATTGGTTCGGCATGGGAATGGTTTGGTTTAATTGCTAATACAGCATAAAATGATTTGACTGTATATCTGAATAAGGAGATAAGGGTGATTATATGTACATATGACCATAATTCATAAATCTTTAAATTAAATAACTGCTCTGGTATTTTAATCCATCCTAATACTTAATTTCAGTTGCTGTATATTAAATCCTATTCAGTAATGGTAGCTCAATAAAAACTGACACCCTACAAAAAATCTGAGCTCCAAAATTGAAAAAAAAAACAAAAAATCAAGATTATATTTACTATCATTTTATTAGTCTGCTAGAGATTCTTTAACAAAACACAGACTGGGGCTGGAGAGATGGAACAATGGTTCAGGCACGTTCCTGCAAAGTGTAACAACCCAAGTTTGAGTTCCCAGTAGTCACATAAAGCCAGGTGCACAAAGTGGCACATGTACCTGGAATTCGTTTGCAGCAGCGTCAGGCCCTGGCATACCCATTCTCCCTATCTGTCTCTCTTCTATCTGTCTCTGCTTGCAAAAGAGGAAAAAAAAAAACAGACTGCATGGCTTAAACAATGAAACATATTTCCTAAGGCTCTGGAACTTTGCATTTCAGGACCAATGCACAGGTAGTTTTTCTTGCAGCCTCTCTCCTTGACTTGCAGCCTTCTTCCTATGTGCTAGACAGTCTTTCCTTTGTGCACATGAAGCCCTGGTGTCTAACTCTCTCTTCTTCTGATGGCACCAATGACCTTAGATGAGGATCCACATCTTGGAAGCTTATTTAGCCTTACTTAACTCATCAAAGGTTGGAGCTCCATTTACAGTCTCATTGAGGGTTATGATTTTAATGCAAATTTTTAGAGGAAACAACTCAGACCATAGTAATCCTCATGGCACAGCATATTCGTGTGTAAAAGTGCAGTCAACTGCTAAGGAAACTGTTAAGCTATGGCTGCCTTCCTTCCTCTCTCTCCCTCTTTCTCTCTTTCTCCCTCCCTCTCTTTTTCTTTGATATATAGTTCTGAGGATCAAACCCAAAGCCCTCTGCATACAAGGCAAGTACTCTACTGCTAAACTCCCTGCACAGGCCTTACCTATAAAAATTTCTGTTTTTGTTTCACGAGTAAAATTAAAGATACTTCTGAATAGGATGAAAAATTTCCAATACCAATTAATGATTTTTGAATCCAATAAGGTAAAGTAGTGAATGAATGTGCTCTGATATTTATAAAACCTGATGGAAACATGTGATGCTCATTATTTTATGCACAGCACTCAGGCATTGTGGGTTCTGGTCTAACTTGCACCCTGGTGGTATATTCTCAGGCAAAGACTTTGCATTTCAGTGTGGACCTAAGACCACATTTTGCTCCCTTAAGGATGATGCCCATATTACTTACTATAAACGTTTGATATCTGGTGATGTCTTTATGTTCAAATGAACTCATTTTGCCTATAAATAAGTTTATCCCATATAGATAATACTTCCAGGACAGAATGATTTCATAGAACCCCAAAGGGTGGTAGGGGAGAAAGAAAACCAGCAGAACACGGTGACATAAATTTATAATCCAATCATTCAGGAGACTGTGGCAAGATGACTGTGATTTTGAAGAAAACCTAAGCTATAGAGCAGCATTCTGTTGAAAGAAACAGGGAGAAGGAGAGAGAGGGAGAATAAATCAAAGAAGGAAAATACATACCCCATGTTTATGGAAGCTTCTAACAGTCAGAAGGTTATAATCAGGAAATGTAAGGAAAAGTCAAACAATATTTTAAAGGAGCAAGAAAGAGCGGTAGTACAGAAAATGTAATTTTAAAGTTATCTCTAAGAGCAATAGTAAAGTCTATTTCTGCCCCGTACCTCATTTCAGCCTGCATCCTCCATCTGGCTTTCGATTTTCTACAGAGATTGCAACATGGTCTTCTACTGTGACAATCTTGCCCATAGTTGCAGGTACTTGTCTTCCCTGTCCTTTAAAATCCCCTTGCTTTTCTTCCTTAAATTTTCAAATATGAGCATTGACCATGAAAGCTCAATCATCTGGCTTCTCTGGAAAAACCCGAGAATATCTGGCCATGCCAACCATTCGGAACTGTAAGTAGAAGCTACACTATTAAAGTGCTTATGTGTTTCTATCAGTCACTGTCCCAGCGAATCCTGCTTCACTAATTTCCCAATATATTAGTGTTAGAGAGTCACCACCCTGTGAGTCTGGAAGCCAGGTTGGTTTTTCTTGGAACAGTACTAGAAATGTGTACGCCCTCCGGCAATTCCAGTGGTTTCATTCCTTCATGCCAAAGGGAAGAGATTAATGGCAACTTTATCTAACATGGATTAATATTTGGAATATTTTTTTCTTTGGGAGAATTTCTGCAAATGATCTATTTTATTCAGAAATATAATTGTGTTAATAATTCCGTCTCAAGGTCAAACACATTATTGTTGCTTACTTGTACATAAAAAGTTTTTGGAGGGGTTTACCATGGTTTAGTGCTAGGATTTGAAATCTGAAATGTCCTCTTGAGGATCCAGTATTAAAGACTATTTGTCAACTAATGAGGTCTTTGGAAAGTGATCAGTCCAAGAGACCTCTGACCTAATTAATGGGTTAATCCATTGATTATTCAAAATTGAAGGGCTATTGGGAGGTGGTATAAACTCTGATGGGCGTGTTCTAGTTGAAGGAAGTACACTGTTGAGGTGTGACTTTGAACTGTATTTCTTGGTCTCAGCCTTTTTGTCTCTGTTGCTTTCTGGCTGCGGGAGTGAACAGCCTATTTACATGCCGGTGCCACCATGATGTTCTGCCTTAGCACAGACCCATACTAATGCAAACACCTAACTGAGGACTGAAATCTATGAAATCAGTAGCCAAAATAAACATCTCCTCTTTAACTTGTTTATGATAGATGAAAGACTAACTCACAAAATTGTTACCAAGAAGCAGATCATTGCAAAGACTACTCCCAACCATGGGCTTAAGAAGTATTTTGAAGTTAATTATAGGAAAACTTTGGAAAAGTTTAGAAAAGTAAACTGGAAAAGGCCTAGAAGGTTTTAGCTGCAAGAGCAGGTAATTCTAGTGTAAGTCCAGATGTCCCCAGTGTTGGTACCAGTGTCGATGCTAAAGATGTGTACTCATGAGGTTTCAGACAGCCTTGAGGAATCCATAGGGTACTGGACTAGAGGCCAATTCATTTTATCACCTGGTGAAGAACGTGCATATCTTTTGTTCCCATTTTGAGCCTTTGTGGGAGGTTGGTTTAAAGATGACGAATAGTTTATCTGGTGGAGGAAATGTCAAGTCAGTATAGCATTCAGGCCATGATTCACTTACCTTCTCGTTGCTGAGACAAACACCTGATTAGAAGTAGTTTAGGGAAGGCATGGGTTTATCTCAGGCTTATAGATTTGAAGCTTCATGATGATGAAAGCACCTGGTTTACTTGTTCATACATCCACAGCAGAGAGAGAGCGAAACACAAACAAAGCAGCCAGAGCTCAAACTGGCTCTCTGTACACCCTAGGGATGGACTCAAAACTCACCCCCATTGACACATCTACTCCAGCAGGGCTCTGCCTGCTGAAGACTAAATGGGAAGCTTAATCAAAAATACCTGTGTCTTCAGCCACAGAAAATCAAGTGACCATGCTAGAACTGAGGGGGAATCCTGTTCCTTCTCAGCCAGCCCTCATAATGCTAGAGATTGCTATGGGAGCTGCTGGTGAATAATGGTTGCCAACAGAGTGAATAAGAAGGAGACTCTTCCAGATACAAGATCAACCAGCCAAGCAAAAGGAACACACTTGTGCAATAGTGGCACACAGTCAATGCAGGTAACCAACTGTACACAGACAGGACATAATACCTGCTCAGAGGGGTAAACTTATATCTGATTCTGAGCTCCAAGCCACATTCCCTAGGATAGAAAACTATAGTCTACAGCTAGAACCTCCGCTGCTCTTTAAGAAGAATGGACATAAACATCAATAAGTCTCTCTAATATCTAAGCTTATCCCTTTAAATTCAACCTGCTCTTGCTTTTGGATGGAGAATCTGTTCTATCTTACGGATGGTGGAGAATACTGGGGAGAACCCGGATACATCAGACATCAAGAAGAGAGGCCTGACTGTTTACCATGAGATGGGTCACCTCCACCTCATCTTCCCTGGAAGTCATTACAGGGAAAATGATGACTGTTTTCATGGCTAGCCTGAAAAACTGTTCCTGGGAGAAAGCGACAGACATTGTGGTCACTCAAACTTCATCAAAACAGAGATCCAGAGGCTACAGAGAAAGCAACACTAAGTCAGACATCTACTTTGCTTTCCCAGGCTCAGCAAGCACTGGGGAAGAAGAGGTGGAAAGATCTTAAGAGCCTCAGGGTGAATGGGAACAACCTGAGGTTTTGTAATCTATCCCCCCTTCTGGAGATGGACTGAGGCCTCTGGGTTCTCACAACAAATCCCAATAACCCCACCAAAGAAGACCCTCAGCACAATTAGGGTAGGGGCGAGTAATATAAAAGTACAACCCTTTTTATGAAAAAAATCAATGAAAAAAACGTTTGTCTATGGAGTCGTTTATATTCAAACCACCACAGGCCATTACATGGGTAATGTCAGATACCTTTTTTGCAGGTTTTTCATGAAAATATGGTCTAAACATCTGGGCAGAAATCTTTTAAAAACTTGTCTTTTGTCTAGATAAAGAGTGTGTTTAATTGTGAAGTCAAGAAGGTATGGCTGTTAAAGATATCAGTGCCATTAAAAAGAAGCCAAACATTTTGTATCTATGTAGCAGAAAAGATGCTTGCGGGAAGACCTGGCATTAGATAGACCCCTACCATTGCAGGTCACAAGCTGGAAGGACACAATCTCCTTTAAAAGACTTTGTTTGTGGAAGAGAGCTCAGAGCACTCTGTCATCTAGAAAAGTGTCTCCACACATTTAAGTAGCAAGGTACTTCGAGGATGCTGTAGCCTTGGTCTAAACAGGGCCAGGCTACAGTCCTGGACCACAGCACACTATGGTATAATCCACACCAGGATGATGCTGTAGGCAGACAGAATGCAGAAGTTGTGGCTTGGAATCATTGAAGCTTCCACTCATATTTCAAAGTAAGGTCTTGAAGGTCAATGTGTGGCAGGGATAGAGTTTCAGGAGGCAGGTCCTCAGATGGTCGTTTGTGAAGCTATGGGGGTGAAGCCTCCATGGTGATCTGGGAGGGTCGAGGTACTAGAACCATGACACATCTGCTGAGAAATGCCACACACAGTGAGCAGTCAGCCTGAGAGACCACGTGAGCTGCAGCCTGAAAGACTATGTGTGGGCATGTCTAAGCCCTCTGGAGTATACCCACATGCTTGTATACGTACATACATACATACATACATGTTCTAGATGCTGCATATGTAACCATCAGATTCAATGTTTACCTGGCTGGGACTTTATGTTACCTTGGCCTTATTCTTTATCTGGAATGGGAATGCTTAATTTGTGTCATTGTTAGGTGTATGAATATTAGGTTTTTTATTTTAAACTCACAGCTAGGAGTTTATTTGGATTCTGAGAGAGACTTCAATTTGGGATTTTGAGCAATGCTGAAAATTCAAGACTTTGGGACTCTGAGAAATGCAAATACTCATTTAGCATTGTGAGATATGTATAAGTGGTGATAGGGGACTGTTTGAGTTTGAAATGTCTCCCTAAGACTCATGTGTTAATAGGCTTGCTGGCCAGCTTTGGGGAAGCAGTGGTATTATAATGTTTCTGATGTCATCAATCAATTAATCCATTGATTGATTGATCCATAATTTGATCTCATTATCGGTAGGTAATGGAAGGCAGGAGATGGGGTCTGGTTGGATTGTTTTTCCCAGGTATATTTTTTATGGCATTTGTCTGTGTATATAATGTGTGATGGCTCTGGGTGGGGGATGTGCATGCCAAAGTGCATCTGTAGAGGTCTGAGGAAAACCTTGAGTGGTTGTCCTCTCCTCCCGCTTTCTTTGAGACTGGGTCTCCCTTGTTGGGGTTGCTTGTTTCTGCTACTTCCTGTGTGTGTTCCAGTCCAGTTGGCCTACAATCTTCAGGTTTCTCCTGGGTATGCTTGCCATGGCAATTACAGATGTGTGCACCACTTTGTCCTTACATGGGTACCAGCAAATCAAACGTGGGTTAACAGGCTTGCAAGCAAGTACCCTTAACCATCTCCCTAGCCCTTTCACAGACATTTTGTTACAGCTTTGGAAACTAACTTATCTAGAGTAGGTAACTTGGGCTGGCCCTTCCAAATATAACTATTACATCTGACATTACTGTAATTTTTACTATTGGGTGAATGGTCTTCAGAGTCAATAGGACAGAGTTACCTAGAGTATAGGCTTTCCCCCTATGCTTCCTATCCTAGACTACATTTCTAGAATTCTTTGTCCTAATAACTTAGAGCCTTTTTTGCCTATGGAGACTTCTCTGTGTTTTTTTTTTCCCCTTTGAGACCAGACAGAGCCATCATTGTGGATACTCATAAGTTTCAAAGATGTCAAGAGTTAGCTGTTTGAGAGAGGTTATGGCATGTGTTCCAAGGACCCTGTACATATGGATGTACCTTTCCCTGGATCCACAAAAGTTATGGGTAGACAAAATCTATATCTATTTTGTCAACATCAACCCTTGCCCTGTAACTACTTATTTTGCAGGGTTTCTTTCTGTCTCTGAAAGAAAACACTTGTGGCTGGCATATGTGCATGTTCCTTTTTCATGGACTCCCTTTTTGCTATGTATTTCTTTGTTGGGCTCCTTTTAATTATTCAGATCTGAGCTTAAGTACCCTCTATTCCTAAGCCCTCCTCCCCTACTCAGAGTCAATTTTAAATATCTTATTCTATTGCTTTCCTCATAGAATATTTTATGTGAAATAACTTCTAAAAGGCATTTACTTATGTGACGTAGTTCTCTTCTCCATGAGAACAGACAATTCCTCCTATCTCCTGTGATCCTCTGGGATTCAGCAGAGAGTAAACACTCAATTGTAATTAGTTAACAAATGACTGCCTGGGCATCTGAATGAATGGATAGTTGTCTCCGTGCCATATAAAAACAACTGCAGACAAAGTTTTAAAAGAATGATTAATGAAGGCTAGACCAGATTGAGCCATAGTAATCCTCTTCCTTAAAGATATAAGGTTTATTTCTCATTCACATTCTCTCTCCAGGTGGGTCACCTGGCATTTGATTCAGTGTTGTCCTCATTCAAGAGACAGATTCACAGGCCCTTTCCCATCTGGAGCGTACTGTCACCATGGCACGAGAAAGAGGGGAAGTTATCCAATCATTATCTGGCTCTTCTAACACCCACCTGCAAAAGACATCAGCTTTGCTCAGATTTTATTGGCCAAAGCAAGGTTGCAAGACCTTGCCAGGCTTTATGCTGGGTGTTCTGAAAGAAGATTTGAAACATAGATAATAGCCTTAGGCATGATCATATATCTACCTGACAGATCCTCCCCTCCCCACACACACGGATTTAATGGGATGTTTTGCTTACAGGTAAACAGCTTCACTGTGATACAAGTCAACATCTCAATTGTGTATAGTTATGAGTATTTAAAAATAGTATTTTTAACAAGGTGAATCTTATGAAAAGTTAAGGTTGGTATCTTCCATTAATATTTCTATTATTTTTTTTTTTTTTTTTTTTTTTTTAGTTTTTCCAGGTAGGGTCCCACTCTAGTCCAGGCTGACCCGGAATTCACTATGTAGTCTCAGGGTGGCCTCAAACTCACAGTGATCCTCCTACCTCTGCCTCCTGAGGGCTGGGATTAAAGGCCTGCGCCACCACACCCAGCTATATTTCTATTATGTCTTAATTTTAAGTTAACATTGCCAAAATTGATAAGTACTTTATTCAGTATTTTCTGTCCCTTAAATGTGATTGTTTTTATATATCTGCCAATATATGCAAAATGAGATGTGGTTGTTCTTCTACATACATATTATTCCATGATGAAATTGTCCCTGTGAAGAGCAAGTGCATATTTTGCAGTTGGTCTCATTGTGTGAGAATAGAGGATCTATACATTTAATGGAGTGTTTTTCCCTAACTATTCTGACAAGTGCAGCATCTCTTACTCTCTTTCCCAACTAAATTGGCAACCCTTGATTTCAAGCTTTGATGGAGTAGATATGTGCTATATTACACACAAGAATAGTACCTTCCAGGCTGCCTTTCAATCTATCATGAATCATGCCCTGTTTCTCTTGTTTCCCTTCTACCTGTCAATCACTAGCTCCCAATTATCTGTTCATCAAACTGTATGTAAACATTTAGCTGTATGCAAAAGAATTTAGATAATTTTTATTAAAATGTCTACATGTTTTGCCAAAAAGAGAACTAAATCAGAACAAATGCAGTTTGTCATTTTGGGATCTTTATTTTCTTTCTTTCTCTCTCTCTCTCTCTCTCTTTTTCTTTTTTTAAGAAATATAGGAAACTGTGTCTTATTAAGTTGTTATTTTGGGTCCATCAGTACAGGAAAGAAGGTCCCTCTGTAACTGTCTGTCATCAGAAAAGTGGTTGGCTCTGCACGACAAGCTGCCAAATGGCTCTGAGGAGCAGCTGAAGGAAAGTTTCTTGTCATACTGCTGGATGTTTCTCCATGGAAACCAGTCAGAAGACCTCAGAAATTAGGATGACCTGGGAGCAGTGCCGTCCTCAAGGAGTGGTCATAAGCTGACTATGAGATAGGACTCCTCATAATGCTCTTAGAAGTACTTGCAAATGCAGTATTTTCAGCGTAGCTTACAGGTTCTAAAGAGAACTGACCCACTAACAAATAGCAAATGGGAACGAGCGATTCATATCTGTTGAGCCTCCACGTGGCAATCATCAGAGGACTGCTTTACCTAAAGTATCTCAGTTCAACTGTCTTCCAGCCACCCATTGCAGAGGTGCTATTTGCCTGTCTGCTTTCTCTGAAGGGTGGGCAACTTGCAGAAACTTGCATAAATGGGGGTCCGAGGAAGCCCGCCTCACAGCCTGAGGCATGGAAGAGGGAAGTGTCCTGGAGAACTCCATGCTTAGGGGCAGAAACATATGTTGTTAGTCATGTCCTTGAATGTTAGATTGACCAAGTGTTTCTAACATCACTTAAATTACTTTATCATGCAAACATTTCATCTTACTTACATGAAATTGTTGTGTGGCATAGACAAATACTATTTTACTATTGCATGCATTGTTATAAATTACATTTTAAAATTATTAGAGTATTACAATATAGTAAACAATATCAGTTGTGATCTCACCACTAAGCAGTAACTACTATGTTTTCATATATTTACTTCATTCCCAATCATACATAATATTCATATTGCATATACTTTCATTTTTATTAAACATGTTTTACCACATGCATAGTTTTATGCTTTTCTGCCTTGTCTTAAAATTTTATGTTAAGGAGCTGAGGAGATGAAGCAGTTGGTAAAGTGCTTAGCTTGAAAACATGAGGACCTGATTTAGATTCTCCCAAACCCACATGAACATAGTGGATATGATGGCGGATGCTTGTAATTCCTGTACCAGTGAGGTAGAGACAGAAGGATCCCTGAAGCATCTTCGTCAATGAGCATCTCAATTCAATAAAAAAAAAAAAAAAAAATGTGGGGCTGAAGTAGGTGGATCAGTGGTTAAAGTTGCTCGCTACCTACTGGCCCAGGTTTGATTCTCCAGTACCCATGTAAAGCCAGATGCACAAAGTGGTGCACATATCTGTAGTTTGTTGGCAGTTGCAAGAGGGTCTGGCATGCCCATACATATATACATACACACACTCTCTCTCTTTAATAAATAAAAATGAAAAAAAAATATAATTGATGATTGGTGTTCCTACGCCTGAGGCTGTTTCTGGCTTCTACATGCATGTGCACTAGCCATGTCTGAATGTTCACAAAAACGCACATACACGGGCAGGCACATAAATACTACGTAATAAGAGTGCCCATTTGATATCATTCTCTTTTGAGGTAGGGTCTCGTTCTTGCCCAGGCTGCCTTGGAACTTACTATGTAGTCCCAGGCTAGCCTCAAACTCATGGCAATCCTCCTACCTCTGTCTCCTGAGTGCTAGGATTAAAGGCGTGCACTACCACATCCAGCTTTTGATATTATTCTTACTCAAAGACATAAAATTAATAGTCACATGTTTTTTCATTTATGGCTAAACAATACTGCATCAAGTGATAAGTGATGCTGTGTGCATGTGTGTGATTGTGTGCACACTATAATTGTACATTCCCTCACCTTTTCCCCTAGATCTTCTCAGCTTCATTCTGGCTAGCTGGATTAGTAAACCAAATATTTTAATTTCCTGTGAAGATGCTATTGTTGCATCATGGTTTAGTACCATTTTCTGAGTGATGAATAAACAATGGCAACATGAATAACATCCCTGTGGCCTATCTAAGAGCATCACTATAAGAAATTATTACTTAGATAAGGTCTGTGCAATATATCTCAAAATATTTTAGGATAAATAAATTTCTGTTTCCCTGAATATCAGGGACACTTTCTATGACCAGCTAATTTTGTTCACACATTTCTTTCTTCCCCCAGATAAATGGACACAGTTCTAAATTTAGCATTCACCTGTAGAAAATATATGTAGTTCAAAACTTTGTCGTTTGATATGACAGTCACTAACCACAAGAGACTATTTAAATTTAAATTCAATACAACCTTAAAATGTGGTTCTTTGGTCACTGTAGCCAAATTTCAAGTACTCAAGGTCCATGTCTCTATTATACCACCTTAGTTATCAGTATATATAAAGACCATTCCCATTATTATTGAAAATTCTATTGGACAGCACTGGTCTAGATTATGAATTAAATTATAAATTTCTAGCAGTTCATACATCTTTATATCTTATATTAATTTAAATGTCTGGATGATTATTCAGTATTGAGTAATAATTGGTACCTTCTATTTCTTGCTTTATTATTGCAAAATAATTGCTAGCTTCTATTACTTTTGAAATTAGATGACATATAAATTGCAAATGTGTCATTAAAATAATATCATAAATTCTTACAAAATTGATTCCCAACCATTAGGAGATGACTGAATAGATTACCAGATTTACAAAAGGTATTTTAAGATTGATTATAGCTAGGCTATTTAGTTTCATGCTATTGAATTTTGTACAAGTCCTGTCTTTGTTTGTTAAGATGACCTCCAAACCTCACCTCCATCAACTGGTGTCATTATTTACAACATTTGGAATAATTCTGACCAAATACAGGGCTTCTAAGGACCATTAAGACATTATGAATCTGTTTTTGCACGTCTTCACCCAACTTGTGTCTTGGTCATAATTATCAGGCATAACTACAGATAGACACGAGCTTTAGGGAATAGAAAGGTCACTTTTTGGTTAGAGTAATGTGGGACACTTTATCCCATTTGGGAACTTAGAACGTGGCTTGAAAATACTAATGTAACCTTCATATTTTTTAATTTAATATTCCTTACCCCTAGGGTATCTGCTGATTCTGTCTGTATTTAAAGCAAAGGTACAGTATATCTTCTTGGATTTGGCCTTGGCACCTCCTTTCAAAATGTGAGCATACATTTCCTAGGTCTGACTATGTTGTCGGAGAATACTGGGCCATAAATCAGCCTGGGCCACTTTAATTTCATCCCTTGCCTACATAATCAAAACATGAAGCTCGCTTCTCTTTAACACATAATTCTTCTCAATCATTACATAAATTGCCATATTTCTTCAAAACAAAGTAAATGTCTGGGTTCAGCTATGATTTACAGATTGGATAAATTATTAGCCATATGGCTGTTATATGCTGCTCTGCTTACAAAATATGTGTTTTAAGTAAACATGTCTACTGCTGCAAAAGAGTGGTTTTCCATTAGTATTAGAGTTTTTAAATATTTTCTCCATAGCATGAGTAAGCACTTGCAGCTGGATTATATCACCACAATTCATCTTATTTTTTGTCAAAATCTTTAAGAGTAGGTAAGGATGGGCCTTCATACCACCACGGCTAAAATTGTCAAAGTTCTGTCACTGCTTTATCCTCTCACTTTCAGCAATTATGACTGAACTACATTTTCTGTGTTCCATATTTGAAGATGCTATTGATTATACAATGACCCACAAATTTAATAATGATCTTACTAAGGGCAGAGGATGGATCTATTTCAATGAAGGTAGTGTGGCAAGTTACCAGGTGACACATTCTTCCTTGTCAGTAAGCACTAGAATTTTCTCAGGAAAAGAACATCTAGGTAATATCTCTTAGAAAGAGCAGAATTTTCTGAAGATCTTTCTTTATTTCCCCCATTGTCCCCCACTTCTCTCTTTCTCAGTGTATGGAATTCCTCCGTTGCCATACTGTTTATCATCTTCATTGTCATAGGGCATAAGATGCTACCTTATTATTCATCTTCTTGGTTTATAATTAGTTAATTATGTAATTAGTATTTGGCTAATTAGTAGAGATTGGACAATGTAAATATATTGAAAGACACTGATAATTCTTCCTCTCCTTGCCATTCTTTACCTGTTTTCCAACAGATTCTTATTTTATTTGATATTCCAGTGTGGTCAGTGAGGCTTATTGGCTATTTTCCCTTTAGTTTGTATATGTCCGTCTGACTCAACTCTGGCCAATGCGAAGTAAGTGGTAGTTATTGAAGCCTCTAACAGATCTTTAAAAAATTTGTATCTGAATTTGACCCTGCCACTTCCTGTCATTATAATTTACAAAAAGAATAGACACCTTGAAAAGAGGACACAATATGTGATAGATGAGACAGCTCATTATACAGGAAAGAAATCAGCCCTTGAGCCCTGGAGTCTATCAAATGTCTTCATAGCTTCAGCTGGGTAAGCACTGCCAGCTCGTATGTTTTAAGCCCTCCTACATAAAGTTTGGCAATGCCCAGGAGTGGTGGCGCATGCCTTTAATCCCAGCACTTGGGAGGCAGAGATAGGAGGAATACTGGGAGTTTGAGGCCAGCCTGAGACTATATAGTGAATTACAGGTCAACCTGGGCTAACCGTATCTGGAAAAATGAAAAAACAAACAAACAAACAAACAAAAAAAGTAATGGTAATGAGTAGCTAAATGTCACACTATGACTATATCTTTCCCTTTTTTAAAATATTTTCTATTATTTTACTCCCTCTCTCTCTGTATATATGGTGTGTGTGTGTGTGTGTGTGTGTGTGTGTGTGTGTGTGTGTGTTTGTGCATGTGTAGTTCAGAGGACAACCTTGGGTGTTGATCCTCACATTCCACCTTGTTTGAGGCAGGGTCCCTTGTTTGCCACTGTCTGGACTTGGTCAGCTGGTCAGCAGGCATTAATGACTCTCCTGTCTCCATCTTCCATCTTGTCATAAGAGTTCTTGAACTACAGATGTGTGCTTCTGTATCTGCTCTTTGAGGGTTGTGGACATAGATACAAACTATGGTTCTTGCACTTGTGTAGCAAGAACTTTTGATCTACCCAGCCTGTTTCTCTCTTACCTTAAATTAGCTTATTTGATTTTCTTATTAATCTTCCAGTGTTCTTCACATGTTATATACACAGATCCCTGGTCATTATTGGGTGGTACAGGTAATTTCTCCTAGACACAAAGATTTTAGTTTTTTGGTTCCTTTTCTAATTTCACTGTGTATTCTGGGGAAAATATTTATCTTCTAGGTCTTGGATTTGTCTTCTGTAAAATGAAGGCAGAGAGTCCCTAAGGGCTTGTCTGGACATTATTTCATATGAGTCCACAAACAAGTGCTTAATAAGTACATCTCTGAGCAACAGGACAGAGGTGGCCACCAGCTGTCATGTTGATAAACCCCTTTCTGTCTGTGCCCCATTGATCACACAGTCTGACAGGTTACTCAAAAAGCTATTCACTAGCCACTCGCTTAGCTTTACAGTGACTCATCTTTTTGAACATGTATGGAAATAATCTTGCAAACATAGAATTAAAAATTTTCTGATACTATCCAAAGCAGAAATTCATGGAGGAATCAAAAACAATATTACAATATTTCAGCAGATGTACTCGTAGACTAAATGCACAAGAGTTGTCAAAAGAACTGGAAAATATCATAATATATTGGTAATTTCTAGAATAGCATGTGACTAATTCTTGTTATATTTTAGCAATACTCATGAAGTCATTGTGAAACTTGCACTCTGTTGAAGTAAAGTAGCAGCAAGTTGTTGGGTTCAGAGTTGATTTAAAAACAGGTTCTGTGTGAAGAAACCCTAAAATACAAATAAAATAACAGAACCATAGTTAGGTCAAGATGACCTGTTTTCTATTACTACTATGAAGAGAAAAGGGTGACTTTTGTAATGAGAAGCACACTTACAATTTGGTTTTTCAATTATGCTTGCATAAACACTAAGAGAAAGGATCACGACCCACTACTTGGAGGAATCTGAGAGACTCTGTATGGAGTCCAGGGCACCCAGCACTTTCAATCAGCTCTGTGAGATGCTTCTTGTCTATGTTCTGACTGGGAGGAGGCTGCCAGTACAACCAGAGTTACTGCACAGGTTGGTAGCAGCTCACATGAGTTTCTCTGTTCAAATCTACTAGCCTAATTAAGTGAGTCATGTTTATAAGTAAAACTTAATCCACTGAGAGCAAAAAATCTAAGGCTGATACTCCTGTTTCCTTTATTACTCAGTCAATAGTAACCCTTTGAAAAGGTGATTGCTTAATTACCTCTTCCTTCATCCTGTTCACTACATTTTCTTCATTGAAACTACAAGGTCATCAGGACCCCAATGTTCTGGAAACTATTGTTACAAAGTGAAGTGAGTGAAGGTCCCTGATTTTCAGAGTGGGACCTGGACATTCCTCTTGCTTTTATCTGAGATAGGTATCTGATGACCATTGGTCCACAAGCACACTCCTGAGCCTGCCTTCCCCTAGCTGACTCCTCTCAACAATGCACAGATATGTCCCATCCGCTGTTGCCACCCACACAATAGCAGCCACACTCAGGACAAGCTTACACAGAAAGACTCTTGGGAACTGTTTCCTGTGGCCTTTTGGAGCTACTCACTTGCCCAACTTGGATCTCTATTTCTTCTACTTGGGTTCACTGTGGCTGTTAGCCAAATGGCTTTCCTTGTGTGGTCATGCTTTATTTTGTTTTAGTGACAGGCACAGGAGGGATAAGTCAGTATACCTACCCTCATTTATAGAGATGAGGGCACATTGCCAACCCTCATCTATAGGCCAGAAAAAAAAAAAAAAAAAAAAAAAAAACATAGTTGGATCAAGTCTTTGGGACACAGTGTCATTCTTGTCCCTATCCCCTCTGCCTTCCCAGCTAAAGAGGAGTCCTCTCCTGGTGCCTGTCACTTGCTGTAGCCCACCACCAGGAATCTGTCTTTCAGCTTTTTCCCCTTAGTCCTCTTCTTTCCTTAGAGTCTATTCGTGTGAATAGATTTACCTGAACTGAAACTTTTACCAGGATAAGTGATTTCTTCTGTGTGCTTTTGTTTGTCTATTGGAGTAGTGGTGATCTCCATAATAACTCCTCATGTGCATTGCCTGGACTCATTCTTTGTCTCTTCAAATGGCACTATCACCTTTGACACCCTGCTCTATATTCCTTAAACCATCAGGGTTTACCAGGAGTAAGGTGTTTGCAGCGCACTAGAATTCACTTTTTTAAAGATACATTTTGAGATGTACATCTAAGTTGATAAAACATCAGCAAAACAACACAACCAAAACAAAACTACACACACTAAGAACAAACAACAACAACAAAACCTTGGTCCAGTTTGTCAAGATAAGTTTTTAATATTTTTTATTTTTATTTATTTGAGAGAGAGAGAGAGAAAAATTGGCTGGGGTGGGGCAGAGAATGGGCATGCCAGGGCCTCTAGCTGCTGCAAATGAACTCCAGATGCATGCACCCCCTTGTGCATCTAGCTTATGTGGGTAATGAGGAATCAAACCTAGGTCCATTGGCTTTGCAGGCAACTGCCTTAACTGTTAAGTCATCTCTCCATTCCTGTCAAGATGATTTTTTGAGTAATAATTCTTTCTTTCTCTCTCTCTTTTTTTTTTTTTTTTTTTTTTTGGTTTTTGTCGAGGTAGGGTCTCACTCTAGCCCAGGCTGACCTGGAATTCACTATGGAGTCTCTGGGTAGCCTTGAACTCATGGCGATCCTCCTACCTCTGCCTCCCGAGTGCTGGGATTAAAGGCGTGCACCACCACACCCGGCTCATTCCTTCTTTCTAAATTAACATATTGTGTATGTTAGGTATGGTTTTCATGTTGTCTTTTCTGCTTATTCATTTTTAAAATGTGATAAAACCTAAAAGTGTCTAAGAACATGATAAATGGATTTCTCCTCCTTGTGGAATTCTCATTCTCCTCTATTTGCCCATGATTCAAATTTTTGCAACAAAAGAACATGTTTTCCACTACAGTAGTTTTATACTTAGTTTTTGTAAAATATATTTTATTTATTTATTTATTTATTTATTTATTTTTTTAAGAGAGAGTGAGAGAGAGGCCGAGAGAGAGAGAGAGAGAGAGAGAGAGAGAGAGGTGGGGAGAGAGAGAGAATGGGCATGCTAGGGCCTCCAGCCACTGCAAACGAACTTCATGTCCCCTCTTGTGCATCTGGCTAATGTGGGTCCTGGGGAATCGAACTGGACTGGGATCCTTTAGCTTTGCAAGCAAATGCCTGAACCTCTAAGCCATCTCTCCAGCCCTCTACTTAGATTTTATGTCTGGTAAAGTGATCACAATCAATATTAAACTTTTTTTTCAAGTTCACATAGTCACATGGCACTCATTTATGCCAAATCTCTCTTCTCTCTCCACTTACCTACACTCACTCTATTGGTACTATTTCTCTGAGGAAATCTGAATAGTATATTTTGCTATTATGATGTGGTATATGTGTGTACTTGAACGGAAAGATGAAAGTTTTCAAGGCTATCACTTGTTCTAATACCATGGACATAACTTGATTCCCAGTAATATCTTGAAATGATGAGAGCAAAATTATTCAAAATTCATACCTAAAAATTAATAGTTAAAATATTTTAAAATCACTTGTAAAAGGTCATTCATTATAATTATCTTACTAGACATAAAAACTGACTATAAAATTAATGTAATGAAAAACATGTTGTGGTGCAAAATTTGAATGATGGACATATGGAGGGCTTTATGTACCAGATCTGAAGAAAATTTGAAGAGAACCAAATACGGCAAAGATTAATTTTATGTGTCAACTTAGTGCTTTTTTTCTGATGAGATTAACATTTATATACTTGAATGTTCCTGAATGTTCAACATGGGCAAGAAATATATTTATCATGTTCTTGGAATGTGGGAATTATTTAGTGAATGATTTTTATGTGTATGTATGCTTAGTTAGCAACTAAGCATCTAAGATATGCTAGTTTTAAAATGTCCAGCAAAGGAGAGATGGCTCAGCACTTGCTTGCAAAATCTGATGGCCCAGATTTGATTCTCCAGTACCCATGTAAATACAGGCCCAGATTTGATTCTCCAGTACCCATGTAAATACAGATGCACAAACTGGAACATGGAACTGGGATTCATTTGAAGTGGCTAGAGACCCTGGCATGCTCATTCTTTCACTATGTCTGTCTCTCTTCTGTCTTTCTCTGCTTGAAAATAAGTAAAAATTTAAAAAGGGGATGGAGAGAAGACTTAATAGTTAAGGAACTTGCCTACAAAGCCAAAAAACCCAGGTTCAACTCCCCAAGACCCACATAAATCAGATGCACAAGGTGTCACATGCATCTGGAGTCCATTTGCAGTGGCTGGAGGCCCTGTTGTGCCCATTCTATGTCTGCCTCTTTGTCCCTCCTACTCTCTTTCAAATAAATAAATAAAAATTAAAATGTTTAGGGCTGGAGAGATGGCTTAGTGGTTAAGCGCTTGCCTGTGAAGCCTAAAGACCCCGGTTCAAGACTCGATTCTCCAGGATCCATGTTAGCCAGATGCACAAGGGGGCACACGCATCTGGAGTTCGTTTGCAGTGGCTGGAAGCCCTGGCGTGCCCATTCTCTCTCTCTCTCTCTCTCTATCTGCCTCTTTCTGTCTCTGTCACTCTCAAATAAATAAAAAATGAACAAAAAATTAAAAAAAATTAAAATGTTTGAAAATGTCCAGCTAAATATTTTATAATTCTATAATTTTCTAATATAGATGATATAATCTATCAGTAGTTTTACTGCTGAGTCCTCCTTTCAAAAATATATAGTTACATGGGATGCAATCAAATTATAAAGCACAACAAAGGAAACAAGAGTGAAGAGACTTTACAGATGGGTAGGAAGTATTTGCAAATAATACATTGGATAAGAAATTAATGTCCCAAATATATAAGGACTAAATAACTCTTAAAAATGGACAAAGGGGGTGGGCTGGCACGGTGGTGTGGAATGGGAGCAGGATCTGAGGAGATAAATGACTCAACACACTTCACCTCAGCCCCAGCTGAAACCACAGAGGAATGGGGGAAATGAGTAAGAGTGCTGCTTTCTGGATGAACGAGTATCAGCAGAAGGGTGAAGGAGATAGACACTGATGACATCAACACATACCAATACAGAAATCCAGAGCTCCTAAGAGCCCATCACTGAAGTAGACTTAAAATGCACCCAACATGGCTCAGGGGATTTTATGGAAGAGGGGGCAGAAAGATTGTTAGTGCCACAAGTTGGGACATTTTGCACAGATACATTGCCTCTCCCCCATAACTGACTGCCGCCCCCATAATGGATGACCCACAATCCCCATGGGGTTGATGTAAACCCAAGGAGGAAGGCTTCTTCAGAAAAGGGGCAGGGAGGAGGGAAAGGATGATACCAACATGTGTTGTTTCCATACTAAATATGTCCACATCCTCGCCAAACACATTAAATATGTCCATATCTAATAATAATAATAAAAATAATAAAATATTAAAAAGGATAACACAGAAAACAGTGGGCAAAAGACAGAATAGTCATTTAAAAAAAATCCAAATGCCCAACAGATACATAACAGTAGGGAAATGAAAATTAAAACCAAGGTGAGATGTCACCTCATACCTGCTACAATTATTATCAAAAAGATAAAAGACAATATGGATTGTCTAGGATGAGATGAAAGTGGAACCCTTCTATACCATTTTTGGAGAGGTGGATAAAAACGTAATGTTCTTATTTATATATTAGCTGCTTTGGCCAGATTTTCAAAAACAAATTTAAATAGCACTAACACAAAAAATATTGATTTATTTCCAAGAATAAGGGTGACCATCTCCTGCTATGATAAATTTTTCTGTCCTTAATATAATTTAAAACATGGGCAGTTTTTCTCCTTGTTTATCTCTATAACATTTCCTATTTTTCTCATTTTTCAAGTGACTCTTATTTTCTAGTTTTAGGATTATAACACTAAAAAATATCTACTTGAAGTCTTCTACATGGTAGAGGACTTAGTCATCAGATTCAATATGACATGTTACAGTGTAATTGATGCTGCAGAATCCTCAAATACTAGAAATTGGGGATTTTTTAAAATTACTTCACTCAGAAGCAGCACCTACATTGTAAGGAGTATTGTTCAAGGGTGTGAGGGGAGTTTGCTGTATCGACACCCAGCGGACCTCATGTTTTGTTCCTAATTTATACATAGTGTTTCTGAGTCTCAACTCTTTCACTATTCTGGAGGGCAGAATGACAGTTTATTTCTCTATCTATTCAAGCATAGTTATCCCTTGGTATCTGTGAAGGTACATCTCCACTGTCAGATTCATTGGATTTAGGATCATCTTGAAGGCACACCTCTGGATGCGTTGATCAGGGTGTTTCCTGAAAGGTTTAACAGAGGAAAGGAGATCTATGCTGAATATGGGATGATACCTTCTATGGGTTCCCAACTGAATAAGAAAGAAAAAGTGTGCTGAGCACGAGCTTTCCTCTCTGTCTGCTTTCTGACTCTAGATTCAGTGGGACCAGCCGCTTTATGCTTCTGGCAGCCATGATTTCTCCATCACGATGATGAGATCCTCAAATGTTGAGCTAAAATAAGCCAGTTCTTCTTTAAGTTGCTTTTGTCAGATATTTTATCACAGCAATGGGAAAAGTAACTAATACAGTATCTTGTTTTGTAATTGTTTTTTATGATAGTGAGAATGAGAGAGAGAAAGAGAAAGAGAGAGAGAGAGAGAGAGAATTGGCACAGCAGGGCCTCCAGCCACTGTAACCAAACTCTAGACCATTCACAACCTTGTGCATAGGTGCGACCTTGCATGCTTATGCCCCCTTGTGCATCTGGTTTATGTGGGGCCTGGTTGATAGCATTGTTGCCGTACAAAACATTGATATATCCCAAATTAGGAACATTCTCTTATCCATAATATTTTAGAATTTTTTTAAATTAGGGATTTGAAAATCTTTTGGAAACCCATATTTATCGTATTGTCATATTATTTATCCATTATTGGATTTCCCATCACTTTCTCAATTGTTTAATTTTAATTGTTTACTATGTTCTAAGTACTTCTTAAGGAATATACAAACAGGAATCAAATATTCTGGATCACTATGAAGTGTTTAACATAAATACACTTTAATAAACAATAAAGTCTAATGAAATAATGGCAAAATATATGGGTAGGGAAAATGCAGATCAAAAGTGGATATAATCAACTAGAATTGAGAATATTAGGGGAAAATTTACAGTGATGCTGTCATTTAGGTAGGAACTTGAAGGATGAGTGTGTATTTTCCACAGTAGTACTTGGGTTGGTGTGCTTGTAATGCTATTCTGGGGAAAAAAGTAAAAAGCAAAAAGTAGAAGTGTGAATTAAAAAGTAGGATATAAAATGGAAATACCTTTTCTGCTTATTCCCTCAGATGTATGAAAGAAGATATATATAACAAAATTGAATTGGGGTTAGACTAATGAAAGCCTTGACGATATTGGGTCTTCATACTATGAGCATGGACATTCAGACTTGTCAAATAGTTTTTTTTTTTTTTTTTTTTTTTTTTTTTTTTTACTATAGTTACATGATCAAAATTCTGCCTTACAAAGACGAATGTGGTAACAGTGAAAATAATGGACCGGTGAGATGAGAGAACAGAGGCCATTGCAAGAGATGAGAAGGAGATCAATGGAATCCAACTAAGGCATTAGCTGTAGTAAGTAGAAGAAAGAAATGGGAGAGTTGCTATGAATGTGCATACTTGCTAGATATCATCAACTAATTGGAAGCAAGACATAATAAAAATGCAGAACTGAAGAACGAGTTGAATTTTCCAGCCTGAGTAACTTGGAGGGGTATCGAGTTTTCCCAGGCAAACAAAGCGCAGGAGATGAACGGAAGGAGATAAAGGGAAGATAATAGTGGTGTTCATGCCAAGCACGATGTCTGGAAGTTCCACTCAAAGCAACACTATTATTTTCTGGAATAGTCAAAAAAGTTCCCAATGCAAAGTAAAGTTTTAACTCCTTTATATTGATGCTATAACTAAGAGATTGCAGAATTGAACAATGTCTGGGAGATTGAGTTAGGCTATTAAGATGAACCATATCATAGACATGAAATGTGATCAAAAAACTGACTTTCAACAAGGAGGGGCCAAAGGGAGGGGGTAGGACATGAAGGAGGCTAACAATGGTACCAACTTGACTGTATTCACTGAGTACAAAACTAATAAAAAAAAAAACCTGACTTTCCAACAGATACCAAAGATAAGATTTATACACACAAACTTTGCATACAAATGTATTAGGCTGCACACTTTGAAAAAAACTGAATTAATGAGAATCTTTGTGGTCTCCAATTCAGGATTGAAAGACATGGGCTTGGCATTTCCTTTGTATCATCATTATGACCACATTATAAAGTTGTTAAGACATTCTTAAACAGACTAATTTCCCTTAGGTACTACCATGGTCTGGAGGAGACATGAGAATGGAAATTAAAATAGAAACAGTCAAAAACAATAGAAATTGCCAGTCAGTCCAAAGACGTGTGGGTGAGAAGAAATACATGTGGTTACCCAGGTGGTTTCAGGGAAACCTGACCTCTGATCTATCCACCAGATGGTGGATTCTTGGGGTTGGACTCATGCCACATGTTCTCTGGATGTGGGAGCCAGCATATTAGGAGAAGATCTTGACAATGCAAGACACAAGAAATCACTTGTAGCTGGCATGATGCCAAAGTGCATCTTATACTGGGGCCTCAAAAACTGAAGATTACCCTAGTTGGTGGTATGACTCCATGAGAAAACAATCTGCCTGTCCATGTAACAGATAAGATTGCTACCTTAATGATATCCCATTTTGTTTTTTTACTATCTTTTTACCTTTGGATAACTCCATTGACCTTGCAGAACTCAGCAAACACACCATCTCAGTAAATCTACCTCTGATCCTGGGCAGTAGACTTCATTAACCGCCTTTTACAAACATGGAGTTAGAACCTGCAGGTGAAGAAAAGGTCTCCTGGTTGTCTGTTCCTTGTGAAGCATTTTGTCCACTCAAGTAAAATTACCATGCAGTCAGTCGAATGCTTGGATATCTCCTCAAGACTGAATGGGGGAGAAAGCTGATTTTTTTTTTTCTTATAGCTATACTATTTTGTAACCATGTTCTCTCCATCTTTGCCTTAGTGAGGAATTGTCCCTCCAGCCTTGGATATGCTGCAGGTACTTTTGGTAGCTGTCGTAGTTACTGTCCCATTTCTGGGACAAAGCACCCAACCAAAAGCAGCTGATGAAATTAAAGTTTTTTTTTTTAATTTAATTTTGGCGTGCAGCCTCAAGGGAAGTACCATGATGACAGGGGAAAGCATGACATGAGCAGAGACTGGACATCACCTCGGCCACAGCAGGTGGAAAACAGCAGCAGGAGAGTAAGCCAAGCTCTCCAAGCTCTGGCAAGGGGGAGCTCATGCTCGCATTCTGAAGGCTGCCTCCAGGAACGCATTTCCTCCAGCACGACACCATCTCCTAGATTGCTATTAGTTGGGAACCAAGCATTCAAAACTCTTGAGTTCATGAGGGGCATCATATTCAAATCACTGCAGCAGCTTTTTATGACTTCCAATACACTCCTTATCCCTCGAACTCTCACTACAATGGGCTTCTGTGTGATGTGGTTTTCTGAATAATGATTGCACCCCTTTTCAAGGCTCCTGTACATCCATGAGCAAGGCAGGCCTGGTTTTGCTCATTGTTGTGTCTCAGTGTGCAGCAGATTCTAGGCCAAGTAAGTGCTCAATGTGTATTTGTTGAATGGATGAATGAATAATTAAGTCTTACTTGAATAAGTCAACCTATTTGTTAGAGAAGCAATAATTTAATAATCCATACTGGAAATGTCTTTAAAGGCTTTCCCCCTACTAAGCACATTTTCTTATTGTGAAACAGACCATGAATTCAATTCCCTTGGTACTTAAACCATTCCATAGAAGTAATTGAAGCTACATAAAATTAGTTAAGTCAAGCAGAGGAGTATTTAAGAAGTTTCTATTTGAGCATATAAAACTACTTTCACCCAGAATGAATTATTGAATCTATCAAAGATGTCAGATATATTGTTATTCCCCCCACCAAGGTTAGCCTCAGAAAAACTCATACCAAATGAATCAAATTCACTTCCAAGTATACATTTCAACTTCAGTTAAGGGAAACTGTATCTCGGCTGGATCAAAACATAAATGTCAGCTTGTGAGGCATTTATATGACATATAGAAACTTCTCTAGAGGATCTGGAATCTAATCATGAATGGATAATCTTATTTTTACATTTTGCCTCTGATACCAAAACTATAACAAAGATGCTCACACAGATTGTTGTTTATAGGAAGTATGATATTGATTATGTAGGCTAGTTTGAAGGTGAGACAGAATTTATCTCAGTCCATGATATTTTTTTTCTGTTTTCAAACTAGGCCTCAGTATATAGCCCAGGCTGGCCTTGGACTTGAGAACTTCCTCCCTCAGTCTTTCAGGCTGCTCCATGCTGAGATAAAGTGACAGACTAGCCGGGCGTGGTGGCGCACGCCTTTAATCCCAGCACTCGGGAGGCAGAGGTAGGAGGATCGCCGTGAGTTCGAGGCCACCCTGAGACTCCATAGTGAATTCCAGGTCAGCCTCGGCTAGAGTGAAACCCTACCTCGAAAAACCAAAAAAAAAAAAAAATAAATAAAAAAAAAAATAAAGTGACAGACTAATCTTGAGATGGTGCTGTTATAACTATGCATTCAGAGTTAACAAGGCAGAGGATATAGCTGACTCAGTGTTTCATGAATTAGAGAGGCTAGAAAAGTGCCCTTTTGAAATGAGGTTTTTGACTTGACCTGTACTGGGTTATTCTGTGAAATTTTTCTCTCTATTTTTTTAATGGCTCATCTATATATAAAAACATCTTTTTATTTTCAATGATGAAAATTTCTTTAAAATATCTTATTTTTATTTTCTTCTTTTTATATTAAAATCAATCATTAGAGGCATAGTAGAAGCATCAGGACTTCCATTATGTGGTAAAAATAAAATGCCAGTCTTTTTCTACTAGTCTTCTAAGTATTATTATGTATATTAGTATGGTATCATTTTATTAGTTAGTTTTGTACTCAGTGAATACAGTCAATTCAGTACCATTGCTAGCCTCTTCCCTGTCCTCCCTCCTCCCCGTGGTCCCTCCTTTTGGGGCATATGAGTCGTGCATTGTGGAGTTAGCCTCAGTTATGGGTAGGAGGATATGTCTCTGTGTATCATGACCCAACGTGTGGCTCTGACATTCTTTCTGCCCCTCTTCCACAAATTTCCCTGAGTCATGTTGCCTCTCTTTTTCAGACAGACACAGAGCCTAAGGAGAGAACCACCCCATCATGTCTCAAAAGGGCCCCATCTGAAACTAAGAATAATTGCTGAAACGAGCAGGGGTGCTGTTTTATTGGTGAACCTGGTACCAGCACAAGGGTGAAGGATATTGACACAGAGAATAATCAACTCCTACCAAATCAGATATCCAGAGACACAGAGGCTCTCAAGATCTCATCACTGAAGCAGACCTAAAAATTTTCTCTCTTAATGAGCTGCATTTGCAGTGAAGAATTCTCTTTGGAAAGATGCGAAACAAGAGGAAGCTGTGCAGGGGCTGCTGTTTGAATCTCTTATTTCCTGTTTTTTTTTTTTTTTTTTTTTTTTTTTTCCTTTGGCTGGGGGGAAACCGTGGGGAGCTGCCTGAAAGAAAAGTAACACATGGAAAGTCGGAGACCTGGGTCTGAGTTTCAGTTTGTAGCAACTTTCTGTAACACTATTGGAAAATTATATTCAAGCCCTGGGTCTATGTTTTTATATCTATTAATGAGAGTATAAATTCTATGTGATTCCAAAGGAAGCATTTCTTCTGAGTTGCATTAAAATGGTGTTTAAAAGTGAAGATTTCTGGCTCTCATCCAGGATTTAACTAACCTGCATCTTTGGAAGAAGAGTCAAAACACAGGGATCCATAGTTTAGTAGCTTCATAGGTGATCATGGTACATTAATGAAATGCATGTGGGATACATTCAGCCACAGATTATAACTTTTGGCTTCCACACTCAACAACCACATTACAATCTGTATTTCTAGAACAGCAATGGATTCTGATGGAAGCATCTTTATATTTTCAATACCGCAACTTTTCATGGACTGACTGGTTTCCTAGGCAATGCATGATTTGAGGAAGCATGAGCTTCCAGCATATTCTTTAAGTTCCATAAATGTTATGAAGGGATTCATGGAAAGTTTGAAAGGAAAGGATAAATATATACAACTTCTATCTTAAGACATTATCTACTGTTGAACCACCTGTTGCTGCTATCCAGACAACGATGATGAGCCCCAGAACAAGGGCAGTTTCCTACTATACATGCAAAGTGACTTGGAGGCTGTCAATCTAAGATCACTGCCATTGAAAATGAATGGTGGTGTTGTGTGTGTGTGTGTGTGTGTGTGTGTGTGTGTGTGTGACTTCACACACATGTATCTTATTTATACTTTTAAGAACATTTGTGTTCCCTCACTGTAACTCTATGTGGTGTTTAAGCAGATTTATGGTGTTTTGGGAAGCAGGAATCAGAATATTAGGGATTCCAATGTGAATTTGAGTTAGAAAATAATCTTTACAGATGAATTTATTTCACTTAAACAACTGATTCATGAAGAAGATAGTCTTTCAGATACACTTATTATTAACATGGCTTTGATTTTTGACAAGTTTCAAATTCAGAACTATGATAATTATTTTTAATTAAGACTTTTAAGCACAACTACCAAAAAATCAAAATGAAGTCTTTTAGCATTAAGCTTTGACAATTCAAAGAAATAAGATCTGTTTATTGAGGCTAGAACTTTAAACAGCCAATTAATATTTAGGTATTTAAGCAGGGCAAAGTAGTGCACGCCTTTATCCCAGCACTTGGGAGGCAGAGGTAGGAGGATCACCATGAGTTCGAGGCCACTCTGAGACTACATAGTGAATTCCAGATCAGCCTGAGCTAAAGTGAGACCCTACCTCAAAAAAACCAAAAGAAAAAAAAATGGGAATTTAAGTTTTCTTGCCTTTTTTTTTGTCTTAGTACTTCTAATTGATAACTTATTGAGACACAAAAGCTGGTACTGGATGAATTTATGCCAAATGCATATTTTCCTCATAATTGTTCCTCCCCAAATTATATATTAGAAAATGTATAGGTTGTATAAAGATTTAGTCTAAAATGACTTGTTCATCAGGATGTCAGATCAAGAAGTGATGACCACTGGGGTTTGCACCTGTGCTTTCTTTTATTCATACAATCCAGGCTCCCTGGAGGTGGCCCAGGGACCAGGCAGCATCTTCCTTAGGGAATAATGTTCACCCCCTCAAATACTTTTTTTTTTTTTAGTTCTGTGATCATTTATTGAGCTTTCCTTGCAAGTTCATTGCTGTACTCAGTACTTTTAGACAAAGATCTGAGAGCTGCTTGGAAACCCAGAGACAAGAATATGCTGTATTTGAAATTCTATAGTTGAAATATTTGCTACATTAAAGGTCACCTTGTGGATAGGAGTGTTCAGAGAACCACCACTATGACCTTGCTGTGTGTGGAAGGATACAGCTACAGGAAGGAAACTTGCTATAAGCAGCATGGAGCCCACATTCTACCAAAATCAAACAGGGCCTTTCCCCTTTTCAGATGCCTTATTACCTAAGAAATAGACCAGCGGGAAGCCCATGTCTGAGTTACTCATCCTTTCCGGCACATTCACAGTGTGCCAGTGCTCATCACTTTTGTTCAGCATGAAAAATATCACCATACAAAAATCATTTTCTTCAAAGAAAGTAAAGCCTTATATAACTTAAGAGACTAAAACTAAAATTTAAAATATTTCAATAATTTACTTTTTATGTTATTGGGAGTGAACCTAGGGTCTTTTGGGTGCTAGATAAATGCTCTAACATGAACCGATTCTCCATACTCCCTTTTTCTCATAATTTTGAAACAGGGTCTCTTTAAATAACCCAGGGTGGCTTGGAACTCACTCTGTAGCCCCACAACTATGATCTTCCTGCCTCAGCCTCACTAGTTGAGATTATAACAATTGTGCCACATATTTGAAAAAAGTGTCCTGGTATAAGAGAAATAATGTAGACCTTGGTATGAAATAGACCTCCATTTAATCCTAAATGTACCTCTTATTAGAATTTGTCTTCATATTAATTATACCCTAAGCTTTAATTAATCCTTCATGAAGTAGAAATGAGGGGAATATGTCACAAGACTGTTTGGTGAATGAGGTGATATAGCCAGCTTAGGTTTTGCAAACCTATGATTACCGCCTCCCAAACAAATCTAATTTTCCCAGAGGCTGTAGGCACAAAAGATTTGAGTTTCAGACCTTGTCTATCTCTCTCTGGTCAGATTATTTTCAGATAGAAACTTTCTCACCCAGTTTAAGTTGTCTTCTCTTTAAAGTGGAAGTAACCCAGGTGCAGATCACAATAACTAGCTGAGATAATTCATATAAAGCCCTTGGAATCGGTCTCCTCTCTGTCACAATAATCATCTCTTTTCACTTCTGCCACTATGCATTTGAAAATGGAGAGGAGGATGGGACAGGGGAATTAAACATAGCATATTTCATGCTTATATCATACTGATGATTATTATACTCTATATCTATTGATCACTTGGACCAGCTCCAAATTCTTGTATGTATTATCTCATACAATTGTTTCATGAATGCCTCATTCCAACCTTTCTGGGGAGATTCCACAATCACTCCAGTTATAGAGATAGCAAGGCTTAGAGCTTAGATACATATCTGAATCAAACATGGAGCTTCTCAACTCCAGAGTGAAGCTAAGGTGCTCAATTGTTCCCCGTTACTCTTTGCTAACCAAGTATACTCATCTGTTAATCATGAATGCATTTTTGTGCTATTTTTATTTGTTTTTTTTTTTTTTACATCTATGGATGTAAATCAGGAAGAGTTTTGCCTTTGAAAAATATAGACCGGGCTCTATTAGTTCCCTTGTTGTTGGTGGGACAATTATCAGACCAAAGCAAAAATAAAACCCAGGAGGGAAAAGTCCAAACCATGCAGTATTTTTGTTTGAAAGCTAAAGCTCTTGATGGGACCATCTGGGCTCTAAAGGGCTTGGGTAGTTCCGCCCCTTCAGCTGAGCTCCTCTCGGGGTGGCTCCACATTGGGGCTCACTTTAATCTCTTCATGAAAGGGCTTCAGAAGGCCTCCATGCAGGGACTCTGACCCTGCCACAAACTGCATGACCACAGCGGCTTTCTGGAACTGGGAAGAAATGCTCCATGACCTCCAAAACCATTCACACATGGGTGACGCTGCCCATGAGGGAAGAAGCATGTTCTCCTGGACAATAGCTTTAGAGGTTTCCTTATGCCTTCCAGGCTGACCTTTCTAGAATTTCCCAAGGTGGTTCTGTCTGAGCAGGGGCTCACTTCAGTTCAAACTTTCTCCTTTCAAGTGAAATTGGAATTTCACATAATAGAACCTTTCTTGTGGGTGGACTTTTGCCTTTCGGACATTTTCCTATTAATACAGAGTATTACAAGGAGGTTTCTCTTCAATGGTACTGATCTGTTTAACAATTACATCTTTCAAAATGTTATTCTTTCTTTAGATTTCTTCCACCATACAAATTAGACTATTGTATTGAAGTTCTGTGTCATTCTTGGTCTCAGGATACAGAGAGAATGCAGCTAGTTTATTTGACATCATACAATATGAACTGCCTCTAGTCCAGTTCCTGAAAGAGTCCTTGTTCCCCTCTGAAAGCCTTCCCACTATGTTTCTCTTAGCATTCTCATCTTCTGAGCTCCCACAGGAATGGCCTACTAAGCCCTATTTATGTTAATTCAAGGATTTTTCTAGCCTAAAGTTCCAAACTCTTCCACATTCCTTCCACTATCTAGTTCCAAAGGTCTGCAAACATGATTAGGTTTATCATAGCAATGGCTCTACTCATAGTATCAATTTACCACTTACCTTTCTTGTTGCTTCAACAAAAAAAAAGGAAGAAAAAAAAAAAAAAGAAAACACTGGCAAAGGCAACTTAGTGAAAGAAGGGTTTATTCTGTCTTACATTATAGCCAAACATAGTGGAGAAGGCATAGCAGCAGACCCATGAGACAGCTGGTCACATGGTGTCCATAAACAGGAAGCAGAAAGCTATGAATTCTGGTGTATGACCAGCTCTCTCCTTGTACATACAGCTCAGAACCATGGCCCACGGAATGGTGTGGCTTTACAGTTAAAGTGGATCTTCCCATCTCTGTTAACCTAACCCCTCACAGGCATGCCCACATGCTGACCTAAGCTCACCTCACAGGTAGGTGATTCTTTATCCTGTGATGCTGAAAATTAAATGAACCATTACTCACACACAGACACACACACACACACACACACACACGCATACCCAAGCACTATTTAGACTTACTCTAGTCAAGAGAGTATCAGTTTATTTCAGCCTGAGTATTTGATTATTTCTTTAATAAGTACATTATTGAGATGAACTTATGAAGAAAAGACCGGATTGCTCTTTCTCATTCACTTTGCAACAAAGGTATATGGCTTGAAGATGCCTTGTCCTTAAATGATTAGACAGCTTGTGTGACTAAGAAGAATATTGCCCCTAAAGGAAAGTGGAACATCTTACAAATACAAGAGCACTCAATTAGAGTTTTAAATTAGAATGTAATTATGTGGGTTTTTTTCCCATCTACTTTTTTTTAAGAAGAAGAGAGCTTTTAATCTTTTAGGTGGCCTCATTTTGGGAAAGAGACAATTTTAGGAAGCATTTAAATTTAAGAAGCTGTTCTGCATCTTGCTTAATTTTGGACCTAGTCCAATCTCTGAAGGACTGAAAGCAGATAAATTTGCTTATACCTGGGCTTTTAAAAGCACTGCATTTTATAATTCAAGACGAAGATGAGGTGTTGATGTGGATTGCTGCACTCAGTATAATAAAATTGTCAATATGCTTAGAGGTGTACATTGTGCAATCAGACATGCAGGAAAATAGCCCAGTCAACCTCTAAAACAAAGTGTTTGCCTTTGAGACCATGGCAGTACTAAACAAGCATGGCATGAACCTGAACATGGATGCTTGCCTCAACATAGAATCAAATACACTAATGGTTCCACATAGTCTCTAGTTTCTCTGGACATTTTCTAGGGAGATAAAAAAAAAAAAAGGTGATTGTTTGATTAAGGTAGGTCAGATTTCCTCTTGTCTAATAAGTAATGCCATCTACAATGGCACAGAGAAAAATGTGGATGACAATGACTGATGCGATTATCTGAGAATCTATTAAAGTCTGAAGCTCTTCATTTATCTCCCACATACACCTGCAGCTACAGTGGCAACACTAGTTGAGGCTTAAATAGTATGGCCCATCATGTATGTCTTAGCAAATTTTATGAACAAATTAGTGTGAAGAGGAAATAAATCACTGTTTGCTTAGCTTGGATAAATTCTCTCTTTTTGGTAACTCTTGATTCCCTTCATATGGATCCCTTGTCAGTATTGTGGTGCCATTTGACCTTAGGAGTTTTTTTTTTTTAATTATTATTAAAGATATTTTATTGATATAAAAGTCATTTTATACCATCCCCAAATAAATTCTAAACAAAACTTGATAGTTCCAGATAAAAACGTCAATGTTCCCTTAATAGTTCACAGGATTTTTAGGCCTAATTTCTTATGGCAATGTGGAACACGGAAAACTCTCAAATCAACACAAAATGATGCCTTTGGCAGCAAATGTGAATTTTGGCAATGACTTGTGGCTTTATAGTACTTTTAGCATTCATTAGGAAGGGAAGAGGCACCCCTTCTTCAATCCACTGTAGCCGCAGTAACATAAACTCCCACCCTTATGTTATGGCTGCAGTGTGGTCCTGGAGAACTTCATCACAGCAGAAGGAGAAAGAGCTCAGGCTGAGATGAACTTAGGAGCTTAGTCAAAGCAGTGTGTGGGGGTCTGCAAAGTGCTTAGTATATTTGCAAATACTTCACATTCATTTTCTCTACTGCTCTTTATGTTATGTGGGTAGATCATGTCTCCCTTCTATGATTTCAGAGACTTTGTTTCTCATAGTTATAATGAGATAGAAACAGATTGACATCATACAAGCATACTCATTAAGGACTGGGCAGAACCATAAGTGTGTGTTCATCAAGAAAGAGATAGGGTCTGGCATGTTTAGCCAGAGTTCTTTCCTTCACACAGGGTCATAAGTCTTTACTATACCTTTATAAAGCCAGTCATCTCAATGCACATTTGTTTCAGACAGATTTCCTGGGGTCCTAGTTTTCAGAGCTTGAGAAAACACTGGAAGACCACCTAGAATATAATTCTCCATATAACCTATGGAAAGTGAAGATAAAAGGGGCAAACAGAAAATAATCCTTAGCCAGGCATGGTGGCACACTTCTTTAATCTCAGCACTCAGGAGACAGAAGTAGGAGGATCGCCATGAGTGCAAGACCACCCTGAGACTACATAGTTAATTCCAGGTCAGCCTGGGCCAGAGTGAGACCCTACCTTGAAAAATAAAAAAAAAATAAAAAATACAAATAATGGAAGTTGTCAATAAAAATATTTAAAAATAAATAAAACAAGACTGTCTACCTGCAGAAAAAAATAATAATCTTTGCTAAATTTCACCCAAAAGATTAGTAGAAGAATCAAGTCAGCATTTACTCCTTTCTGTCTGTTTAAACCACTATACTTTGGTATCTTTGGTGATATATTTCCATCTTCACTTGTTTCTAAGGACACAGTACAGAAATTTTCAGATAAGGAAGAAGAAATTGGATTTTTTAAGTGTTGCTTCTCTTTTAAACCTATGCAGGGATTAAAAAATGCTTGTTGAGAAAATAATTATAGATTAAAACATGAATAACTAAAATGCTATTTAGAGACATCCAACACCACAGTAGGAGACTGAAAGCAAGAGAATAAACAAGTCACTGAATTCAGGTGCTTGGTAAGGTATTGAAAATCCTACTGTCCAATGTGGGCCACAGAACAGCCCTCATAAGGCTTGAGCAGAGGAATGATTATGGTATTTGAATTGCTTTGTAGTTTGAGAAGTAAAATTTCATATTTGATCTCAGTGTGATACCAGTATTTGTATATCCATGTGTGACATGTGCACATGAGTTTTCACTGGGTGTCAGAATTTGTCCCATACACCTCACACACATTAGTGCATGCCATAGATAAAAGTTCTCTTCTCTCAGGAAACTGACATTGGGCCAAGAGGATTGCCCACACAACCCAAGTAATGTGTGAAGTTGGGAGCTCTGAGTCAAAGAACACTGTGTTTTCAGGAATGCCTTCACCTGTAAAATTTGGTCTTTCTCTGTAGAACTGGTTGAGTGTAGCTTTTGGCTGAGAAGAGAGAAAAAGTCTTGATCTTATCACAATAGATGTGCCTCATTAGCCATTCTCAGGCTCATAGATAATGTAGTCGTGGATGGCATCATTTGGTCTAGTGAAGAATTGCCCCGGAGATTGTGTTGACATCTGAGATTTATTTTAATCCTTTTTTTCAGATTTTATAATGAGCAGTGCAACAAAGTATGCCAAAGAATCATTACATGTCTTATAAAATGTTAATAATACAAAAATTAGAAAAGTTTTTCATGTATATGTTCAATTTCTTCAGAATCCACTGACTTTTTTTCTTTGCTGATTAGCATATAGTGCCCCATGTGGGGACCTTGCCTTTGTCAAGTCACACAATCTCGATTGCTCTGCACATTTTGTAATGAACAGTACTTACCTGATACAGCCAGACTGTCACTGTCTGGTTTTGCAGTTTGGACTAAGATGTTGGTTGCACACATTCCTTTACAAATAGTTCCTTTTTTTGCACTTATATGTAAGTATGTATTTATTACCTATGTATAGCACAGTATGAAGCATAAAGGAAGTGAAAAATAAGGCATGAGAAATGTGTGATCATTTCTATTGTACAGCAGATGTGCTGTGGGAATCTATGGGGAAAAGTGCAGGGCCAAGGGAGTGGCCAAGCAGCAGTGTGGGCCCCAGGGCTATTTGGACGCCTTCTTCCTGATCCCGCCACTTTATAGCTTGTGTGGTTGTGGGTAAGGCACTCAATCATTGCAGCCTGCTTCCTCATTCAAAAACGAGAGGAACGCTCCCTACCTTATGCTCTTGTGAAAATGAAAAGGAGTTCTGTATGCAAAAGTACCCTGCATGGAGGAGATATCTATCCAAGGCTATTTTTATACTCTGATATGTCATTTAGCAGACAATATCTCAAGATCACAATCCAGATGATGCCCTTCAAAAAGTACAGTGACACATCATTCATTTTCATTCATCTTTCTCGTGAACTTCTTCCTGGCCTGCCTTGACACTTCGTGCACTGTTTGTTACTCTACTTTCCACTCCCAACCCATAGAATCAGATGGATTCTCCAATCCTTTTCATGCACTTCGTTTTAGGGGCTCTGCAAGCTTCCTTTGCTTCCCTTTCCATTCATGGCAGTCTCTGAGTTTCTGCTTTAAGGTCCCATTTCATTCAAGATCAGCCCTGATGAGCACATGTAGGCTCCTAGGTTTCTCTGCACCAAAAAGAGAAGTACTAATGTTTCTAATTTGGAGGCTTTACTGATCACAAATAAAAATAAGGAAAATGTGAACTATAAGTATTGAAAATGTCCAGGAATTTCCTAAATTCGTAATATGGGGAACAGAGAATTTGTGGCAATATTAACAGAACTTATTTTAATTTTCTAACGCCACTTCTCATCCAATCCAAGGAGATATACAGGTTTTAGGTTCATGGTTTATAGCATGCATTTTACTTGGAAGTCCAGTCCACCATCCACCACAATAACCCTGTCCGATCCTCATTTACCTTCAGATATCTGGCATTTCTTTGCCTAAAATTAGTTACTAGAGGGCTGGAGAGATGGCTTAGTGGTTAAGCGCTTGCCTGTGAAGCTTAAGGACCCCGGTTCGAGGCTACATTCCCCAGGACCCATGTTAGCCAGATGCACAAGCGGCGCACGCATCTGGAGTTCATTTGCAGTGGCTGGAGGCCCTGGGGCACCCATTCTCTCTATCTGCCTCTTTCTCTCTATGCCTGTCACTCTCAAATAAATAAATAAAAATAAAAACAAAAAAGATATATTACAAAGCCATAGTAAAAAAAAAATTAGTTACTGGAGATATGTGTGCTAAAGGAGAGTTGAATCAGACAATGTCCTTGATGGTTGTGAGGGAACATATTAAAATAAATGGTGCATTTGTCAAGGAATGAGAAGCTAGAAAGACCCACTGAGATGTGGGATAAGACTTCCTCCTAGGTGTTTGAGAAATATCAGAACTGAGCCCAATAATTTGGAGCTGGGAACAACAAGAGTTGTTCCTCTAACTCAACAATAGAATTCCTCTATGCTCAAAGGTAGCAAAGTAGGTTTGGACATAGTCTAATACATTATGAGTTATAGTTTGTGAGGGATGCTTGCAATTCTGCAGTGGGGAGAAGGGACACCATAACAATGACATGGAATTTCTTACACTTCATTTGAATGAGGGCTTGACATCAGATTAAACGTGATGTGAACAAAAGAAATCATTGGTTTTAGGTGCACTTTATGCTTATAATATAACTTGTTATAATTTACTAAATGCTGTGGAGAAAATAAAGAAATGTCATAAGGAATGCCATATTGCAAGAGGTTACAAATCTGAATATTGTGGAAAGGTAAGGTTATCCTGAAAATAAAACATTTAGTCAAAGTTCTAAGAAAAGGAAGGAAAGAATCATGAATCAATACAAAGCAAAGACAGGGAAAGCATCACACACTGTAGGCATAGGACATGTCTGGTACAATGGGAGAAATGAGAAGAAGCCTTGTAGAACTGCTCTGTCTAATATGGCAGTCCACTGGCCCTACATAGCACTACCTCTTATAATGTGGGCTGGTCTGAATTAAGATGTGCTTTAGCACCAAACTTGAGAGACTTTGTACAAAAATAGAGTGCAAAATATGGCATACATAATAGTTTACTGACCACATGTTGGGAAGAAAGTATTTGAATATATTATGTCAAACAAACTAAGATATTAAAATTAATTGCATGTGCTGCTTTGATTTTTCCAATGTGACTACAAGAAATTATCTTTTTGATTTTTCGAGGTAGGGTTTCACTCTAGTTCAGGGTGATTTGGCACTCACTCTGTAGTCCCAGGCTGTCCTCAAACTCACAGTGATTCTCCTACCTCTGCCTCTGAGTTCTGGGATTAAAGGCATGTGCCACCATGCCAAGCTTAAAAAATTTGACATTGAACTTTCTCTCTTGTGGCTCATATTATATTTTCTTAGCAATATTACTATAGGAGATAATATATGAAAAGTGATGAGCATTTTGTTTTTTTAATATTTTAGTTTTGATTTTATTACTGTTTGTAGGGACATTTACATGTACTTTAAGTGATAGAGAAGGTTTTGAGTAGAAACTAGACATAATCTTCAATTTCGTAATGAGATCACTCTGGGTATCATTTTGTAAGTTATAGGAGGACAAAGATGGAATCAAAGAGATCCATTGCAGGTTATTTGAATATCCAGACAAGACTCATTGTCTGTAGCAACATACAAGTCAAAGTGAAAGTGGAAAGAGGGCAGAGATGAGAGGGTCTTCTGATGTTCAATGTGGAATGTGAATTAGAGAAAATAATTGTCATTCACTCTTCCCAGAATGGAGCATTTAGAAGGATATAATTTGCCATTCACTGAGATGGAGAGGTGAGCAAGAGTGATGTGGTCCAAGGACTCAGTTTGTGATTATACATTTTAAGTTATTGGGCATCCAGGTAGAAGTTCAAGAAGGCCTTTGATGTAATAGTCAGGGAGAAAAGGTTAGTAGAAGATAAACTTGAAGGTATTTAATGCAAAATTGACATTTGAGCTGGGAAATTGAATGGTATCACTGAAGGAATGAGTCAAGGAGAAATGGCAGGAGGACAGAGCCAGGGTCACTGGAAGAGTTCATGAGCAGTGTCACCTGTATAGCTAGATAGGAGCACGCTGTCCTCAGCATCCCTTTGGGGTGCTCACTGCAGGCTGATTCAGAAGAAGAATAAGCATGACTCATTTTAAAAGTTCAGTTTGTTCTGGGCTGGGTGGTTATAGCACGAAGAATGTTAATCAGTGTGAAAAAAGTCAGATGGAAAGTATATTTCCCCATACATACATTTGTCTTTATTTTAATAGAGAAATTGCACTGTAATGAACTCTTAGAAATAGTCTAATCTTAATTAGTAATTTGAAGTTACAGTGGTCTCAATACCATAGCACTTTATCAATTATCCTAACAGGGTCCTACTTTAGTTTCCTTTTAAAGCTTTTTGTTATCATTTTAATTTTGCAATGCTATGTAATATTCTGAGAGAAAAAGTCAAATAAAAATTATAGGGTCTTGTAACTCTAAAATTGGAGGGATTACTGTGATATAGACTTTCTATACACATTCTACAAAGACTTTTTCAGATGTCTTTGACCTTGAATTGTAGAAAATATGCTTCATATTGTCTACTTCTGCTTCAGTTTAAATCATTGTGAGGTTTCTAAGTCTTGCTCTCCCTTCAAACCTGTCCATTTCTTGGAGGTAAAATTCCCGTAAAGGGATAAGAAGTAGAGGATAAGTCACCAAGTGCAGAATAACATTATCTTCCTGAAGAATACTTAGGATATGAATGGAAAATTAGTAGCTTCTTCTAGAGGTACAGACTGTACTTGCCTGTGTCTGTCAAGCTAGGAAGTAAGAAACTGCAAGCCTCAGCTGTTGAGCTGCCCCCTTAGTTCAGGTCTTATTTTTTCATTCTGTGGTCTTGTGATCTTAGGTATATTTTTAACCTCTGCATTTCAAATAACTCATGTGTATAGTAGGAATAATAGAGTCACCTACATCCTAGACTTACCAAAATTTTAAGTGACTTAAAACTTGATATATGCTTGTAATATTGGCTACCTATGCAGTCCATCAATGCTATCCACTTTTAATCTATGTATATCTATCTACCTGGGTAGTACTTCACAATCTGAAATCACTAATCATCAGAAAATATGTGTTCTCATCTTGACCAAAGAAATCCATGAGCCCCCATCTTTCTAGGGCAGCCCCCCTCTGACATGACCTTTTTGGTTTCTTTGTGCCTCCAACTTCTCTACCTTTCTGCTTTGTTTCATACTCATTTACTTAATTTTGAGAATGATAGTTCCAGATAGAGAAAAGGAGAAGAGGTCTACCCCTGTCTGAAGCAACCTCAGAATGGATGCATTGTATGAAATGAAGCTTGTGGGGAACTTGGCATCAGGCAATGGACTTAGGTGATTCATGAGAAGAAGGACATGATTTGAGTCCTATAACTGTTTCAGTTTAAGGTCAGAAGAAAGTTTTCAGGCTATCGTGTAAGAAAGAACCCAGGTATAGTCTGGATGACACTCTGAGTTGAGGAGATAACTCTGATCTGGGGATAACAGAACAACCAGTGTTTGTAGGTGGAGCACTGTGGAAAAGAGGTAAATGGGGAGAGAATATCAGAGAACTATAGATGACTCTTTTCTAGCATCCCATTTGTATACAAGGGGATCAACCAGAAAAGAATGACTACAAGGGAATAGAGAAAATATCCCTCAGTGTTTAAACAAGTCTGAGAATGTTGCCTCTTCCCAACATCCATATTGGATTGCATCAAGTCTTATGAGACACTGGGTAGCACAGTTAAGGGGATGTTGTCTGAGCAGTGGGAAAAATTAGTCTAAGCCTGGTGCGGTTCTGATCTGTATAATAAATCTTTCATGCAAGAGTCAAAAGGATTCAGCTACTTCCAAATAGCTACATCCTGAAACAAAGTTTTAGAATATTCATAATAATATAAAATAATCTCTTAATAAGCTAATTAGCACACTATTCAATATTTAATTAGTAATCACTAAAGAAGTAGGAATATCAATCAACTGAAACAAGCCAAATACAGAGATATTAAAATTAGTGAATAAAACATGAAATGAATTGTTATGTCAACATCCTATAAATTCAGCAAGTTAAGGAAAGACATGTAAAATGTGAAAAAAAAAACAGATCAAATTATTAAAGTTGAAAATAGCAATTACTGAGATGAAAACTGGACTGGGTGGCAAGTCAGACATCATTAAAAAAGATTGGTGACCCTGAAGTCATAACAATAGAAAGTACCCAAAATTAATGAAAGGAAATGATTACAAAGAAGAAGATATCACAAGTAAGTTGTAAAAACCTTCATTGGCCTGTTATATGTTTATTGATGCCAGCAGGTAGTAGCAGGGAAGCATATACATTTGAAGAAATAGTGACTAAAAATAATCTCCAAGTTTGGCAAAAACCATAAACCTGCAGATCCAGAAAGCTTGGGCTGGAGATATAGCTCAGCGATGGAGTGCTTGCTTACCAGGTGTAAGAGCCCTACATTCAATCCCCAGTACTACACACAAGCCTTAGAATCATCCAGAGAGCCCCATGTATCTCGAACACAGCAAACATGAAAGGAAGGTACATGGAGGAACCTAACGCTCAAATCATGAAACAACTGTGGGATTCATGCATATAGTACCATAACCAAATCCTTAAGGTACTTAAAGAGAGCTCACAGCTCAGAAGAGCTGTGTCCAAGACGGAACAGAGTGACATAAAATCAAGGCTATGGTTTTGGTCCTCTGGTGCAGTGGTAGCAAGTTTGTGGCAGAGAAAAACTTTTCCAAGCAAGAGAAAAGAGTTCCACATTCCTCTTTGAGGACTCACCTCCCACCTAAGGGCCTGCATATTAAACATACCATCACCCAACAATATTTTCTCTCTGGGGACCAAACCTTTAAAACATTAGCATTTGTAAGCCATTCATCATTAAAACTCTAATATCAATTATAAGGAATAAAATCTTATGAATACCTAAGGGAAAAGAATGTTCCAATATGCATAAAAAAGAATAAAGATAAAAGTTAAAGATTGAAGAAAGATTCTCCTAAGTAAAACGGTAAGCAAGAAGAAAAAGAAGTAACAGTTTTAAAGATAACAAAAAGACTTCCAATCTAAAATTATGGACTGATTAAATATTTCTTTAAAAACAAAACTGAAATAGCTTTTCATGCATAAAACATTGCCATAATTTAGCCACTAACAGGGCTGCTTTACAAGAAATGTTAAAGCAGTCCTTAGGGCAGAAATAAAATTGAATCTTTAACAAAAAATGGATGCCTGGTTTATAACATGTGAAAGTGAAATTAATGACAATATCATAAAAGTCAGTAGGAAGAAATGGAAGTGTACTGTCATCAAGATAATCACAGACAGGCTGGAGAAATGGCTCAGCAGTTAAAGGTACTTGCTTGTAAAGCCCGATGACCCAGATTTTATTCCCCAGTACCCATGTAAAGCCAAATGAACAAAGTAACACATTCAACTGGAATTCATCTGCAGTGGAAAGAGGTCCAGGCATGACCATTCTCTCTCTTTTTATGTTCTTTTTTTCTCTCTCTGTTTCTCTCTACCTTCAAGTATGCACTTTTTTTTTTTCAAAAAAAGATCATCACAGGGCTAGAGAGATGTCTCATTGGTTAAGGTGCTTGCTTGCAAAACCTGAAGGCCTAAGTTCAATTCTCTACTCACGTAAAACCAGATGCACAAAGTGCTGCATATATCTGAAATTTGTTAGCAGCCACAAGAGGCCCTGGTGTGCTTTCTCTCCCCACCTCCTTGCAAATAAATAATATATATATATATAAAGATCACTTCCCACAGAAAGTCCCATTTGGCTTGCAAGGAAGGAGTTCCTACCTGGATCAGAGGGAGTCTTAACTGTTCTCACTAAAGTGAGCATCCACTTCAGAAAAATTGCTTGACCTTAGAAAGAGTAAATATCATCTACCTACAGACTTCAGCCAGTTCATCAGTAGTGAACCATAACTGGTTCAAGCTCTGAGCTGAGAAGACAGTGGAGAAAACATCACCATGAAGCGTCACAGTGAGACTCCAGGGAAGGGGAAGAGACCCATGGGCCTGTCTGACAGCCACAGGGAGAAGATGCAACTGACAAGTGGGGCAGGAATCAGTGGTTTTTGAGAGGTGCTATTAGATTCCACGGGTAGCAGTTGACAATCTCCCTTCCTCATCGCTGTGTGAAAACATACCTGTCTTCTAGGTGCTTATTCTCTGGTCCAAACAACAATAAAGGAAATTAAAAAGCGTGTAAATTTTTCTTTCCAATAGAACTGAAAGATATTGTTACAAGAAAGGAGAGTAGATGATGTAAACATCAGTTACCGAGAGAAAATCCTTCAACATTCTGGTGTGCAAGGGGCCATGTCTAGTACAATGGGGAGCTCATTTCCATTCCTTCTAAAGGAAAGCTTCTGGCCAATAAACTCCACCCAACGATAGGACGGTCATAAGCTTGCCTATTGCTTAATTAAAAATAATTGTTTATGGGCTGGAAACATGGTTTAGCAGCTAAGGCACTCGCATGCAAAGCCCAAGACCCAGGTTCAATTTCCCATGACCCATGTAATAGCTGCACAAGGTAGTGCATGTGTCTTGAGATCGTTTGCAGTGGCAGAAGACCCTGGTGAACCCATTATCTCTCACTCTCTATCTGCCTTCTTTATCTGTCTCCCTCTCTTAAGTAAATAAATAAGGTATTTTTAATTTTATTTATTTATTGATTTTTTTATTGACAACTTTCGTAATTATAAACAATATCCCATGGTAATTTCCTCCCTCCCCCACACTTTCCCCTTTGAAACTCCACTCTCCACCATATCCCCTCCCCTCTCAATCAGTCTCTCTTTTATTTTGATGTCATGATCTTTTGATCTTTTCTTCCTATTACGATGGTCTTGTGTAGATAGTGTCAGGCACTGTGAGATCATGTATATCCAGGCCATTTTGTGTCTGGAGGAGCACTTTGTAAGGAGTCCTACCCTTCTTTTGGCTCTTACATTCTTTCCACCACCTCTTCCACAATGGACACTGAGCCATGGGAAGTATGATAGAGATATTTCAGTGGTGAGCACTCCTCTGTCACTTCTTTGCAGCACCATGGTGCCTTCTGAGTCATCCCAAGGCCACTGACATCTGAAAAGAGAAGGTTCTCTAACCAAAAGTGAGAGTAGCATTAATATATGGATATGGACATTAAGAGAAGTGCTTACTGGGCAGTTTGGTAAGCATAGTGTAAACATTTAGCCAGACATCAACAGATGTTGCACCCCTAGGGCTCCTAGCGATCACTGTTGTAGGTTCTCAGTATCAGGGATGTATTCTGTCCCATGGAGCAGGCCTCTAGTCAAATTAGAGGGCAGTTGGTTTCCCCCATAATAGATGTGTCACTATTGTACACATTGGCTCATTTGGCCTGCCTGGCCAAATATAAGGCTTGCAGTGTCCTCTGTTGGGTATTTTCACTGGTGATTTCTCTCTCTCTCCCATTGAACTTCATGCAATGTGGTTTCTTCCAGCTTTCTGTCAGCTGGTCTACATGGAGGTGGTTTTCAGCTCAGCTCCAGCAGGATTTCTCAGTGACCTTGCAGCCCAAGTATGTAGAGTCTTCAGCAATAGGGTCTTACCCTCTATTCCTGGTGGGAAATCAAGAGCCTCGACAATGGCCTGTAATGTTTTGGGGGCATCAGGGACCTCTCTGGCGAACTACTCACTGGAAGGTATCCCATCCCTGGCACTGAAAATTTTCTAGTAACAATCTATGGCTCCTGTGTGTTCCATTGTCCAAAGAAGTAGGTTTCCATATGACTTATTTATTCCCTCTTAGATTTTGATTCGCCCTCCCTCCACCTTTCTTTTACTCAATCTCTTCCCCTGACCTCACTTAGGCTTTTTCAGCCCCATTAATCTGTTCTTCTACTTACATATATACAATGCCATCCTATTAAGTTCCCCCTCCCTCCCTTTCTATTCTCTTTATATCTCCTTTCTAGCTTACTGGTCTATGCTATTGAGTTTTCTTCCTACTCACACAGAATTCCAGTCATTGGTAGCTAGAATCCACATACGAGAGAACATCTGACGTTTGGCTTTCTGGGCCTGGGTTACCAGGAGGCAGAGGTAGGAGCATCTTCATGAGTTTGAGGTCACACTCAAACAGCATAGTGAATTCCAGGTCAGCCTGGGCTAGAGTGAGACCCTACCTAGAAAAAGCAAAAAAAAAAAAAGTAGTAATAATAATAAAATAAAATAAAAATAAATAATTTTTAAAAAATTATGTATTTCTTACAGAGAGAGAGTGAGAGGGATTATGGGTTCACCAAGGCCTCCTGCTATTGCAAATGAATGCCAAAGGCATGTGACATTTTGTGCAACTGGGTTTATGTAGACATTGGGGAACTGAATCTAGGCAGTTAGGATTTATAAGTAAATGCCTTTAACCACTGAACCATCTCTCCAGTCACCCTACTACTTTATTTTAAAACATGAACAAGAGTCATCTGTCATTTGAGGAAATAAAGTTATACATTTGAACAAAGAAAATTTGAAAATAATAAAGGTAATTCAGGAATAGAGGAGAATTTATGGTTGTCTAATCCACATGTATTAGTAAATTTAATGTATATAAAAAGGCATAATGCTTTTGAAACAAACAGAGCTCCTATACATTTAGAATATCTTTGCTGAAACAAAAAGATGTCAAAGACATAGTTAGAGAAAATGGCTTAAAAATAAACCACTGGAAACCCAAAGATGTAGATTAAAAAGATGAAAATTCACCCAATTTATTGCTGAGGAGCTATAAACAGTTAATGTCTGCTGAGGGAAAGAGAGAGACATTTGCTTTCATGTTTCCATTCTTGTAGCCACAAATAAATTACCTATTTTCCTGCAAATACCCTTTCACCTAGATTACTGTAAGTAAAGTAATCATAGATGAATTCATTAGTTTAACAATCCGTCAATCAATCAATAAATAAATAGACATGAAAGAGAGGGGGCAGTATTTGGTGAGAGGAAGAAAATTCAATATGAATAAGAAAGGGATGAGAGAGTGTAGTAGCGGTGACTAAGATATAGACACATATCAGATTGTCAAAATAAAATTTATTATTGCATATAATAAAAATGTAATAATAAAAGATATTTTAAAACATAAAATATAGGGAAAGTGAGACAGAAATTCAAGATTTATTGGATAACACCAGAAAAAGAGATTGAAGGAAGCAATTGCAGACCAACTATCAATGTGCCTAGAAATAAACAGCTGAAGAAAAGAACAGCGGAGTCATGAGTAGGCTGTGGATGCACAGAGTAAAGTTGGGCAAGTTACCCATTCTGTCTAAACTACACTTCCTGTCCTTATAATATAGTGGGTATAAGACTTTGGGTTTTGTAAATTACTTTGCATTTATTATTACTTTCTAAATTCTAGAATTTTATAAAAACATGATATAGTATAATATGTAATAGTATCAGTGCTATAATAATTTATGTTAATTTTTGAATTGTAGACCACTGTTTAAAATTCTTTTATACTTTTGTGATTATAAAAATTCATCATGTGTTCAAATTGATTGTACCAAAACCTTTCTTAGGGGATTATGCTATATTACTTTTTAATTTTATAAAATGCTCCATTGAAAGTGCACATCTCAAAGTAAATTGGTCACACTACTTATGCCATAGAAAATGATGATGGAGCTGATGCAAGATTGAAGCTCTTTTTTGGTCTGGCATTCTCTTTTGTGATTTCTTTTCTGAGCTCATTTAGATGCAAACGGAATTCATTACTCACCACTGAATTTTAGGGTTTTTTTGTCTAAATATATGTTTTTCATGAAGTTTTAGTCATAAGTACATTCATAAAAATGGTTTTCTAATTCTAACCGGCACATTTTTTTCCCAAATTTAAATAGAGACAAGATAAAAATGTTATTCAGGGCTGGAGAGATGGCTTAAAACCTGCCTGTGAAACCTGAGGACCCAGGTTCAGTTCCCCACTGTCCATGTAAGCCAGATGCAGAAGGTGCCACATGCATCTGCAGTTCCTTTGCAATGGCTGGAAGCTCTGGTACCTATTCTCTCTCTCTTCTTCTCCCTCTCTCTCAAATACATAAATAATTTTTTTAAAAAACATGAAAGAACATCTCTTCTAAAAAATCGTTATTCACCTACTTTCCCCCCAAATGGTATAATTTTGGGATGGAAGTAGAACTTAAAAGTCATTTAGCTTAATTCATGTTAGAGATCAGAACTAATTAGGAACTGGGTTGATGACATCTATTCTGAATAGTAGGGTAAGACTAGCACCGACTCTTTTATACTTCAAAGGTTCCATTGTCACAACCCCCTCCCATGATCATTGACTATCATCTATCCTAACAGAACAAAAAACATAAACTTATTATAAAAAATGGGCATTTTAAGAGAAATACAGTTTCAGGAGGGGGATGAACCAATCATGAGTACAGAAAGTGTCAAGTGAGGAATAAAAAGAATTAATGAAATTGAAATGCATTCTTTAGTTATTCAAATCAGATAAGAAAAAGTATATATTTTTACATGATATCATGAAGCCATTCTGTTTTTTAATCTTGTTACAGCATCACCAAAGGTTATTTTATTTTTTGTCTCATTTTACACTCTTTTTCTTTTTTTTTTTGGTTTAGTAATCCTTTTAAGGGGGAAAAATCTTGCTGAAAATGAAGTGAATAATTTAATGCAGCATAATCAGCTTTTAAATCTACTTAGCTGGCGCCTATTATGCATTTAGTGCATTGACTGAATGGCAGAAGTAGGAAGCGTCCTATAATGAGGGGCGGGTGAATTTTGTGAGGCTAAAACTTCACTTTCCTGAAATGTTTTCAAGCATCTGTTTTTGTAGTCAAGTATAGCTCAATTTGCATATCTTGTTATTTGCATTTGACCTAGACACCTGCATTACATTTTGGAGAATTCTACTTTTATGGTGCTTTTGAACAGTTTGGGGACACCCCACCAGGATAAGATGCATCTTTCCTGCAGTGGCGCTCTGAGGGGTGCACAGCATGATTATTTTTTACTTTTCACAGTTGTTTACATTTAAATTAGAATAAGTTGTTTACTTACATTACAAGACTGTTTTGCTTTTGATGGATTTATTTTCTCACCCAATTTTTAAAGTCTAGATGTAATTTTAGAGACGTGGACGTTTTCTGCAAATAGAATCTGAATGACAACTACTGATGTTGTCATTGTTTGTGTAAACATGAAGGCTCTCTGCTTTTGTGATCTAGGTCAGGTTTCGCTGTCTTTACTGGCCGTGAGGAAGTGAACACCCACACCTCACAGGGCCCAAACCAAACCTATCAGCTTCCAATTCAGTTTGCGACAAAACAGTCAAAACACAGCATGATTCTAAATGCTGCTGCTCTGCTTTGGACATCAGGGAGTCACACTGGCATCTTTCCTTCCAGATTTCTAATGCATTGATCCACGGGTTCAGTTGAGTCAGCCTCCTGAAGATGGACTCATTTTTTTGCTTCTTCATCCCCATATTCATGGCTTTAGCTGAGGCCCTCACCAGGTTTAGGGAATGTATCAACAGGCCATCTTACTGCTTTCTGATGCAGGAGTTTTTCTAGAACTACAGTCTAAAGGTCATAGCACCTTGCTCCACACACAGAACAAAAACTGTCCCAATTGCCTGTAAATAAAATTTAGGCATGTCATAGATGACATCTTCAAAATCTACTGCTGAGTGCCTTATCAGCCTCATGTCTCCCACTGACCTCTCCTCATATATTACTCTCTAGTAATATGTGAAGGTTATGTGCATTAAGAGTGGAAGACAGGGCTGGAGAGATGGCTTAGGGGTTAAGGCACTTCCCTGCAAAGTTAAAGGGCCAGGTTCAATTCCCTAGTACACACATAAAGCCAGATGAACAAGGTGGTCCATGCATATGGAATTCATTCGTAGTGGTTAGAGGCCCCGGTGTGCCCATTCTTTTTCCTCTCTCTCTCTCTCTCTCATTCTCTCTCTCAAATAAATAAAGAAAAAATTAAAAAGAATGGAGGGTAGTATGTAGTATAAGGCCATCAATGTCTATTGCCAATGCAAATCATTGGGAAGAATAGTGTCATTATTATCAAAGGGGATTAAAGTACTAAGGATATCATATTACGTTCCTCATAAACCACCCAGAGTTGTAAGGCTGGGTTTTACCAAGGAAGATCCTTACAAAGCTATGCTTTTTCTTCTCTACTATGCCTTAATTAATTATCTTATTTGTAAATCAAATCTGCATGATTGTATATAACATATTTCATCTTCCACAGATGTTATGGAAAGTGCTGAGAAATTACCATCACTAACAATATGTCAACTTCTAACTATCATTATTTGATTCATATATCTTAAATCCCTAGAGTCATTGTCTTAGACCTTTTCTCTATGAGTCATTTGTAATTTCCTGGCCCTGTGAGGGTGGATTCCACGTAGGGCATCTTCTAAGAAGTACAAGATACAAGTGTATCTTTAATCCAGGAAAATGCTGCTGTTTCCACACTGTGCTTTAAAAAAATAAAAATCCTAGTTAGTTTTTTTTTCTGTTATTTTTACTTTGCCTCTGGTTCTGACTTCAGGGCCTGCCTGGAGGGTAGCAGGGTGGCCAAAGAAGCCCCTGATTTGACAAGTCCCTTAAACAGCCCCTCCAGGGCTTACCCCTGCTCGCCCCTCCTCTTTCCCTTTCTGACATCCTCTGTAGTCAGCTCATGTCCTCACTTTCTTTGTGGTCAGAGCTACCTCTGCTATCGAAATGACCCTTTCACCCCAACTCCCAGAACAGCCATCAGCACCTCCTTCTCCATAGGCCAGAGAGCAGGAGAAAAGCCCTGCTCCAGTGTTGTTTGAAATAAGTAATTATCACCAGTTCCAGGAGTGGATGGAGAAAAGGTAACCAGAGTTGAAGGTTTCACTGGGTGAGGCCAAAGTCTTTGTGCCCTGAGACCTTGTGATTCTAGGTAGAGAGACACTTTACTTTAAACCTTTCCATCGACAAATAAAAATAAAAAATAAAGGGCATATACAAGTTTTCTTGCTGCATCAGCAATCAGTCTGTTTGTCACAGTAAGCGACAGGAGTTTGATTTTATTTGGCCATCAGAATGGCTTCTGGTGGCTCCACACTCTGTATCCCTCATCTCCAGAGTGCATTGCTACCTGTAACCCTCAAGGAACGTCATGACTTCAAGGTGGGATAGTAAGTAGTAAGTCGCTCTAAATACAGCCCTTAGAAACAGTTCTTGGGAGTTCTGACATCCTAACTCAGGAGTGGTAATGACCCCAGGAATCAGCGTGTGGAGGGAAGGAAGAGTGAGGACTATAATCCTTGGAAGTTTTTATAACAATTTTGCATTGATCACTTATTCATTTGACAAATTGTCACAATACTTTTCCTGAGAAGACATACACTTACATTTATTTATCCCAGCTAAGAAGGGTACCAATAGATTTCAGAAATAATTCTGCTGAGGCAGAGGGTGCAGAAAGATTGTAAGAGCCACAGGGTTGGAGGCGCTATCCAGAGGCATTGCTCCCCGCCACACACGATGACTGACTGCTGCTGTCACAACGAACAACCCACAACCTCATGGTGAATACCAGCAATCCCACTAAGGTGGGGAGCCCTCAGTGGAATGGGGGAGGAAGGAAATGATGGTACCAACATATGATGATTCCATACAAAGTTTCTACTAAAAACAAACAATGACAAAAAATAAACCAGAAAGTATTTTGCCCAAGCCCAGCATGGTAAACTAATGACCTTATTGGGGTTACTTACCAGCACATAGGTGACTTAAAGGCAGCTGTAGCATTGGAAAGTTAACAACTTATAGGTATCTATTCTACCTGAAGTTCACTCAGGAGGCAACTTTCCACCTCCTACATAAATTCAGGGACTAGGGGGTCTCATGAGGAGCTTCTGAAAGCTTGTGAGCCCCCTGTGGGCAACATCAATTTGATAAGCCTCCCCTCACTGCTCTCCTCTCCCCTCTTAGGACTTTCTCATGACGGTCTCATGCAAATGAACACAGCTGTTCTGAGTCAAGATGGCAGCGATCCTGGAATACCAGAGGAAGCAGCAACTACACCACCTGTAGTGGACTGAGCTTCCCGTGTCCCAGATCCTGTGCTCGATGCTGGTGGTGATAGAGATGACAAAACTTGCCAGGACTCTGCCCCTTAAGAAGGGGATGGGGTTGGTGGTAGGTTAGTTAAGGAGGAAACAGTGAGCCAGGCAATTTCACTGGTGATCAACGTTAATAAACCACTTATGAAGGAGTGACTGAAGGGCTGCCAAGAAGTTCAGGATTGAGTTTTCTAGATAAACAGCATGACAATACTGAGAGCTAGGCCACATAGAATATTTCATAATGAAGAGTGAGTAAGAATGTGTTGGAGGGAAGGCAAGAGCCAGGTCACATGCACCTTCTGTGGAAATTTACAACATTTGAGCATTCTTCTGACATATTTTGTTTCAGGTAAAACTTGCAGGGACAAATAGAATAGTGAGTCCAATCAGGAGATAGAGACCACATAGGAGGTTGAAGAGGAGAGTTTAATATAAATTATCACTTATTATGATGAGTGACATCTGTCAGATCGCATCCTGAGTCTATAACTGAGCAGGCCTGGTCTGGTGGGCCAGGCTCTCCATAGCTCATGGAAACATGTCTTCTCCCTGCATTGTCCATCCCGATCCCTGCAGTCAGCACTGGGAAGTGTTCCTGGAATATCCCTCAAGTGCTCTTTCCTGAGGAAGGCCAACATTGTGTTCACTTGGGAAGAAATACCATTAAACGAATTCTATTGATTATCACAGGACATATATTGAAGGGTAGTTTTGAAGCAGAGAGACAAGTAATCATCAGTCAGGTGGCTCAAAGTAAAACTAAATAAAAGCTGTGTTCAATAGTGTCACAGTCCCATGCTAAGTTTCCTGCTCTGATCTTGGCCTTCCATTCTGATAGCTGTGCTTCTCTGAAGATGCACTGTCTCTCCTTTGAATACGGCTGTCGTCCCTGGATTTCAAGGTAGATCCTTAGAACTGTCAGTTTTCACATCCTTTCTAGTTCCTCGCTCTTACAGTGGGATCTTGTTCTCTTCTTTTCCTTTCTCTCTTGGAGCCTCCACTAAGCCCAGCCCACTGTCTGAAGTGTCACCTTTAATGATGGACTTTTTCAGGCCTGACTACCTGCTTCACCATGCAGGTGCCCAAACCCCACCTTCCTGGACTCTCTAATTTTCTATCATTGCAGCAGAGACCCCTTCTGAGCAGCACTGCCCTGGCATCATGGAAGCTGCTGTGTTTCTTAGAAGAAGACCTAGGCTTAGACATTAATTCTGGCAGCCCCACTGCAATGTTGTGGAGTAAGTGGAAGAACAATGTCAAATCCCAATCAAAATGGCTATAGAAAGCCCGGCCCAGTAGCATCATGCCTGGCATGCAGTAAGCACTCAAGTCATGGTACCTTCCTCGCATCCTGCTCTGAGCATCTTCTGACTGGTACCATCCTTTGTAGTTGCCCATTCATAACCCATAAATTCAAGAATAAGTACAACAACACTAACAACAATAGTGATAGGTATTTATGGGCCTTTCCACACTTTCTATGAGTGTACAGAGTGTACAAGTATTAAATCAGTCCAACATTAAAACAGTCTTTATGGAAATACATCAACTCTCCTTTCTAAATGAAGAAATTGAAGCTGAGAATGGAGGATCTGGCTTTATAGGCAATCCGTGTGTCACTGAATCTGCTGCTGATGCTTTCGAACAAAGGTGCCTCCTAGGATGACATAGCAAGAGCTGATCAGCTGACCTGGCTGTAAGCGCATGCTCAAGTCTCATGTTGGGCATCCACTGTGAAAAACTGTAAGCCCTAGTTCTCCTATATATTATGCGAAGATAATACGGATCACTCTAACACTGTATAATCAAGGTTAATTACTGGATGCTGGAAAAGCACTCCAGAGAAAGGTGGTTTAGGCATAATCACAAGTCTTATCCCTCATTGATCTTTAGAATCCTTTTTATTTTGTATTGATTCAGTGTTATTGATCAGCTTGATGGCCATTAATCAGGGTGACTCAGGTTTTATGGTTTCTAAATACAATTCTGCAAATTGGTGGTGTAAGTTATTTTTTGTCATGGTATATCCGTACTTCCAACTCTCATTTTAACTGCAAATTTGAAAGGTTGAATTAATTAAACCTCCAATGGCAGTTTTTTTATACTTTTATTGTAGCCATTAACACATAGCTTTACAATTTATTATATATGTGTCATCCAAGGCTCCTCCTTTGAACTCTTTAGGGCAAGGATTATAATTTCTTAGTTATTCCAAACTTCGGTAGATGCCAGGCATGATGCTCAACATCTATATGGACTAGATATTAATTGAATGATGTTTGTATCAAAGCATTTGGTATACTCAGAGCAGACTCTACTTAAAGTTGTTTTGAGACTTGACATTTAAGGGACATTAGAACAAATATTGAATCTTTTCATGAATAAAGAAGCCAAGTTCTTTTATCTTTCCTCCTATTTAATCCAATAGCTGCCACAAGAAAGTGAAGTGACTCCAGTTCTCAAATATCTCTGTTTTATGTTAGGCCCAATATAAACATAACACAGGATAAATATTCTGAACAGCCAATTGTTTTATTACTTTCAGGAGAAAGAATTGATACTGGAAATCTATTACCCATTGCATGCATACCAATTTCATACATAGATTATAGACAAATTGTGTGGGAAGCTCTCACTACCCCAGCATTGCAGGTGAGCCAGCCCAAGCTTACAAATATTGTACACCTTCCCTAGGCTCCCAGGGCAGTAAGTAAATAGAGATTTCTAGATTTGAGACCAAGATTCAACGGACTTCTACTCTTTTGATTTCAGTCACATTATAACTCTCCCCCTTTCTCATCAGAGAGCCGTTATAATTAACATGTAGTTGATACTGACAATTCCGGGAGAGTATGAATCAGTGCCACTTATTTTCATTGTATTTTATAATCCCAGAAAATAGGACAGATTAAGGGATATTGTACTACTGCTAAGTTTCTGAATGGAAAGGAGGGACTGAGCAGAATTGGGCCCCACTGGAGGAAACACATGGAGACCCAGCCAAGTGTTCGGGAGAGATGACAAAAAGCACTGGTAACTACTTGTAAATGTCACAGAGGGCCTGAGACTTGGCTCAAGCCTCCAAGAAAGATTCTTCCTCTTATATAGCGGAGTCGTTAATGTGAAGCCCTGGAAACCAACTTTACAACAACATTTACACATATTATATCAGAGTGACCACATCCTGCAGTGAATGCAGGAAAGAGGATGTGAGCTCCTCCCTAAAATGTCATCGCTCCATCTTGTACTTGGGATCTTGTGGTCTTTTGGGAAAAGCCTATTCACCTCCCACCTTCCTTATACTGCCTTTCATGTCACTCCACACACCTCTTCTTCTCTTAAGTCCAAATGTAACATGCACCAGAAGCTCCATGATGGAAGCAAGCCCCCTCCCCCTGCACTGAGTGTGCAGCAGGCAGGGTGGGCTCGGGGCCATAGTGGGATGTCTCTTATTCCCCCCCTTACTATCCTAAACCCTCCAGAAAGTAGAGAGAGAAGATGAAATGAGAGGAGGAAGGCAACATGGCTTCAGTAAGGGGAGCTGCCCTTAACATCCAAAATCTAACCTTCAAGAATGCACAACCTCCAGCAAAACTCTACTTCACAAATTGTCACCTGCTCCTGACTAAGAATTTAAAACACATGAGTTCATGGGGCGGGGGTGGGGGCAGATATCTCATTCAAACCACCACAGAGAGAGAGGAGGAGAGGGATGAGAGATGGATAGGAATAGGCTACATTTAATGGATTATAGCAAGAGTATTTCCATACTAGCACTGAATACTCTAGCTCCCATTGGTCACTAAAGATGGGTTCAGCAAGATCAGCCAGCAACTTTTTTTTTTTTTTTTCGAGGTAGGGTCTCACTCTAGCCCAGGCTGACCTGGAATTCACTATGGAGTCTCAGGGTGGCCTCGAACTCACAGCGATCCTCCTACCTCTGCCTCCCGAGTGCTGGGATTAAAGGCGTGCGCCACCACGCCCGGCTTTGCAACTTTTCTATTATCTCCTTGATCCTGGTTTACTGGCGCTACCTTTCTGACATTGTTTCTCTCTCTTCCCTTGTCAGCACCATCTCCTTAAGTATCTGCATGTGGCTAGTTAAGCTGTATTTACTTCAATGGATCTTGGAGAAATTTCCTCTTTTGCCACTCTGATTTGTTATCACTAGTCCAACTTGATTGAAGCTTGTGGGACATTTACAAATTATATTTGCAATATTGCTGTAAAAGAGATGCCAATCTATGTCAAATTCCTCGCACATTCCTACAAGTATGTCAAAGGTGGATGAGAAACACTTTTCTCATTAGGCTTAGAAAGAAGCATGGGTTTTCATTCTCAGAGTAACCATTCAAAGAATGTTCCCCTGTGAGAAAGAAGTTAAGCCTGGGTAAAGAAGAAAGGGCAATCTAGACTGGAGAAATTGTGGCTTCAAGCTTCCAAAGTGAACCCCTAAAATTGGGTATATCTTCAAGGCTGTATGCTGCTACACAATAAACATGCAAACATGAACTTCTTCAATTTATATGAACTTGGCCCATTTGATATCATAGCATCTTGAACACTAAGAAGAGAATCCAAACTGGTTGAAGCACTAAAATTATTTGGAATGGTTTTACACTAACATTGCCCAGCAGATAAAATGACACTGATATTACTTTCCGTTATTATATTTTTATTTTTATTATTTTGGGGGGCATGAACTGCAAGTATAACCCATCCAGCTCCAGAATTGCCTAGCAGATTGTTAAGGGGTGGTTTTAGCTTGCTGCAGATGGTGCCTCCTGCCACCAGTTCCTCAGTCCTTGTTTACTCTGCCAGTGGCCTGGGTCATGATTTTCTAATGGCTTGTTTAGAAGAGAATAGGGAGCCATGGGGACCTTCTGCTCACAGTTCACTCACAATCAGCAGCTGATATTATATTGTCATGGATACAATGGTACAGACGGTGGGTGACTGCTGATTCTGCCAACTTTATTTCCAAATCATTGTCTAGGACATGTTTCAAAAGTGGAGATACACTGTATATGTGCCCATAGCTGTGAAAATGATCACAAGATGTTCATCAAGTGTTCAAACTGCAATAATTATTGAGACATGTGCCATTTTAACACTGTAGAAAATCTATAGCTATAGACAGAGCCAAAGCTAAAGTCAGTTGGAACATTTGAAAGCAACTGCTCTGCTTCCAGGTTATTATTATCCCCTTATGTGCTATGCATGGGTTATCATGTACTCCATCACAGTTTGCCTGTCCTTTTATGACACATGTAGATCTCCAAAAGTTCCAAGAGGTATTGTGTTTGAAGCTCTTTGAACACAGTCAGTAGTTATTTGAATATCACTCCTGATCTTGTTCACAATTGTTCTGCCCCCCCCACCACCCCTTCTTTTGCCTGTTTCTCATCTTCTACTTGGGAATGTATTTCAGAAAAATCATGGAATAGCAAATTAGCTTACTCTTTGTAATTACTTTCTCTCCAAAATGGTCTGTTAAGAAAAAATAAATAAATAATGTTTTACTATGTCAATAGTAAATCTTGCTGAAGTGTTAGCTGCTATCAAATTGCAGGCTAGACTGCACAGCTCAGCTAGCACATGCTGGCCAGTGTGTGAGCTCCTTCAGAAAGTGATCTGATATAGGCAGTGCAGCATGACCACTGGACAATTATGGATGCTTTCATGTTCCATTTCATCATGGAAATTGTCCTGGCTTACATCTTATCTATGGACTCAATTAGATGATCATAAAATTATTGAGAGAAAAAGAATGTACCATTGAGAAAGAAAGAAAAGGAAAGAGCAAGAGGGGAAAGGAGTAAGAGGAAGTCAGGGAAAGATGAAGAAATAGCCAGACACACAAGCGCACACAGGGACATATTACACCAAAATAAATGAAACAACTGTGTTGGCCCTTTCTGATCTCTTTGGAGTATCACCACAAGTACTGTGATGATCTAACTCTGTGCTTGATTGATGTTATCCAATATATATTCTGCATGAAGGTTTGTTCATGACAGAGTGAACCCTTAGGAAAATCATTCAGCACTTGAAGCTTAATCCCTCCAGGAATGTTCTATTATAGGAGAGAAACACACAGGAGGAATTCATAAGAGGAAGGCATAGCTAACTAAAGTTATTATGTTACTGATAGCAATTATTCAATAAATTGAGGTTAAACATTTAAGTATTAAATTTAAGAAAAATTAATATGCACCTAAAATAAATACTCAATTGATAAATTATTTAACAAAAATATAATCTGAGAGAAAACATCTTTCTTAAAAAAAAACACTATCCAGGATAGATTAAAATTACTGCTTTGATAGATCAAAATAAATTTTTTTCAACTGCACAGTCAAGATCCTAAGTGAATTTTGGCATTTGTGCCTGACAAATGATTACAGTTTATCAGAGAAATAAAATTAGGCTAAAATGTGGTTCATCCAACATAATTTTTATGACATTTTAACATATGACCATGAAGCTAGTCAAATTTGAATTTTCTTTTTTGATTATTTTTTCTTATCTTATAGAATGTGTTCATACCTATTGTCCAGTTTTGTTTTGAAAGGAAGATAGAAAATATTCCATAATTAAAGGATCTGACTGAAGCAATCTTAGACAATATTTCACATGAAGGGAGAAAAGGTGCAATGGATCTCAATCTCTTCAAATATGTTTTCTAGATGCAACATGCTTTTTATATGTACAATTTCTGCCCAAGGTAATGTAGAGGGATGACAGTGACAACTGTAGGTCATGATGGGAAGGTCAAGTGCTTGTCTAGACACTGTCTTTGATAACAATAAGCATTTTTAGACAGCCAGGGAAAGCATATCCTTTTCCAAAAGCAACTAGATAGGACGGTGTGTTCTTATATTACCAATAATCAGTTTTGAAATTAAAAGTCTAACCTGTACTTTCCCTAGCTGGTTTGTGCATCAGGAGAGAAACTGACCGATCTTTCATAATTGAAATTCAACAAAAAGAGAATAATTTCAGCTTTCATAAAAGCGATACTGCATTGTTACAGAGCATCACCATTATCCTTTTAGGCAGTATATGAATTTACAGAGTGACCTCTTCCTCTTAGAGGTCGTCTTCATCTGCATGGATGGATGTTTGAGCTTTTGTTGCTAAACATTTTCCTTCACTCTGGCCTGTTTTGATTTCTTGTAAGATTTTTGCTGGTGTGTGTTTATTCCTACCTGCGTTTCTTATTACCAGGGATCCAAAATGACATGTCACAAGATGTTGCAAGCTCCTTTCAGGTTCTCCTCACCTTAGGCGTGACTTTGCTTGGCTCTGTGAGCAGTAGTCAGGCGGCATAAGCAGAGTAGAGCAAGTGTTACTGAAACTTCGTAAGGTTACGATGCAGAAGTATCATGACAAGAGTGTTCCATCATGTCTTCTGATGAGCACAGCACAAAGTGGAAAATGTCCCCAGTTAGCACTGACTGCCAAATTTCTAAACTGGCGCCCTAATTACACCCTTATGACACGAAGGCTTGTCCACTTGCACAACAGTGGAAAGTAAATCCAGTACTGTACTGGAAGCCTGCTGCTGTGAGTAAGCTAGCAGAATGGATAAATGATTCTTTGTCTCTACATATTTCCTTCTTGAAAATTTTATAATGAAAAAATTTCAAGCATGTAGCAGAGTTTACAAGAAATTTCCAGTGACATCAGTATACTTTCCCCTTGGATTTTTACCATTAACATTTTATTATACTTGCTTTATTGTATGTCTAGCCCTACATCCATCCTTCTACTTGGAGGTAATCCATCTTATTTTTGCAATGCATTTCAAAGCGAATTGCTGTACCGTTCCCCTAAATACTTCAGCCTGCTGTAATGGTTTTGATGAAGAAAATGGATGCATTTCTCCCCAACCAACTTTGAAAGAGCAATTTTAGACAGGCGAATAAAGGTAGAAGAAATTATTTTCCAGGAACAAAGATATAAGGAAAAATAAGTTTTGAGATACCACCCAGAGTCATTTTACACCATACCACTCAGTTCCACTGGAGTTTAAATCAATATGCCTTCTTTTTGTCCTCTTAGTAGCAAGAGAGAATTTCTCATCATCAGGTTTATGTGACTTTCTTTAGGATCAGCAACACACTAGTATTAACTTTGTAGCAAGTGATGCTTAAAATGTAAGGTTTGATAGCGGATTTTGTTGTCATACAGATATTGAGCAAGTTCTACTCATATTTGCTGCTAAAAGCAAATAGTACTGCTAAGGTAGCCTAGGCTTAGTATACAGTACAAGTCAACCTCTCATTAGGCATTGTTTTGCAGAAATAATGAGTACTAAAGTCACTAAGAGATGCCTTCATCTCTGCACATTATCATGTGTTTTTTATTTTTCCCAGCTAGACACTGACTTCATCTCACTTGGTAGAAGATAGCTGAGTAAGTTACCATGAAATCTCAGGGTGTGGAAATTGAGTAGAACAAGAAGTCCTACACAGCTGTTAGATTAATCCACTTAACAGGAGTTCTTCAGTTTGAGGCAGAGGTAAATCACAGGGGCAGTCCTCAAGCTGACACGCACAGGGAAATAGAGACTACTTGTTTTGAGAGTGGGCCCTGTTCCAGTGCTTCAGAAACTGGAGTCACAGGGCCAGACAGTGCGGAGTGTGAAAAAGCTGTACAGAGCACGTGGGAGTCCAGGAGAAGAGGACACACTCCTATGCACTGGGGAAAGAAGATAGATAGGAGATGGGCACTAAACATGGTTTTATCATAAAGGGGAAGTGAGATCCGATCCAAAAGTAACAGGAGATGGAACAGGAAGACTTGAAATTCTTCCAGGGTTAGACCATAAAATAGTTCCACAAGGTTCTATAGAAGACAGCTTATTATTTTATTGAATGTTAAGAGGAAAAATGAGCAAAACCAGAGGAAAAATTGAGAGCTGTGCCTTTGTTCTGAAACATGGGATTTGGTCCACATGATCTGCTGGAACTGGGAGCTCTGATCCTTTCTTTTATCCATAAGTCTCTAAAATCCATGGATAAAGTCTAGTTCAGGTCTTATATACCCTCTACTCACCAATTCAAAGTCTTTCATTCATTTAGAACTTATGCTGGGTACCATGCCCCATCCCACCAAGAGAGACTCATACACAGTACTATTGGACACATGGCCAAAGACAGTGGGTATAGCTTATAGGTTATTTTGACCAAAGAGGGGGAAAAACAGTACAGAATGAGATCTGAAGGAATGCCAGTCTTCTAGTTTAGAGAACATTTAATGGGCTCATATAATCCCTTTCACTGTCTAAATATGGAAAAGTTAATTGAAATCATTGCACTTACTTCCAGTGCAACTCTGTTGAGGGAAAGTGAGAAGGGGAAGAAATAGAGAGGCTAAGTAAATGACATGATTAATATTTCCTATTGGTGTCCATGGCTAACTCGCATTTTTGAGCAAGATGAATCTTAATATATGAAAATGTTCAGCAATTTTACTATTGTATCTTTATTTTATTTCAACCTAAAATTTTCTGCCTTCCTCCTGTCTACAAATATGATTACCTCACAGGGGGTGTAAGCTGTTACTGGTGACTTGCAGAGACTAGTATTGGATATATTCTTCCCTCACTAATTTTATTCAATACATACATAAACATTTTAGTAACACAAAGTTCAAGAATTTGAGAATTTTGCTAATTTAGGAATGCTTTATCTCAAAAAGTTATATGGTAAGGAAAAGAGATTATCACCTAAAATTTTCTGGAAGATTCCTCAGAAATCAGTAGCACAATAGCACTGCTTTTCATGCCCCCAAGTTCCCAAGAAGTATCCTCTCCATAAGCAGCTTATTTCCCTTTCTTCTGTGCCCCAGTGACACCCCTGAATGCTCAGCTCGTCAAGTGTTCATCACTTTGCAAATAAGAGTGATTTTAAACTTATCAGAGGAAAGTGCATTTCTTCTCCTCCTTTGTTCTTTTTCCCAAAACAAATCTACTGTTGTTAATCTACTTCACAATCACCTTTCCTGGCTTCTGTCTACTGTCTGCTTGATAATGGAAAACAATTTGAATTTTAGCAAAGGCATAGTTTAGAATAGGTACAATCAATAAACAATAAGTATAGCCCGGAGGGATTTTAAAAATGAAACTATTTTCTACCTTATGCATGCTAAAATGGAAAAAGGCTGATCTGAATACTCAGAGAAAGGAATTAATGAAATAAATTGGACGTAGATGTTTTCAATTGAGTCTTTGCCAAAAAATAGTCATTTTATAAATGAACCCTTTATTTTCATATTTCATACGAGATTTTTCATCTCTACATTAACAATGGTTACAGTATTGAATAAAAGGTAAATAGACCATAACATTCATTATAAATATTAAAAGTTATTGGCAAATGCAAATATTTTTTGTTTCGTGTTTCATAGTTTTGATACCATTTACCTATACACCTAGCCAGCTACCTACCCATCCACCCATCCACACAGCTAGCTTATACTAAGTATATCTGAAGCATATATTCAGCATGGGGCTAGAGTTATGTTGGGAATGAGATGCAATCTTTTCCTTGAATAAGTTCACATTAAAATAAAATGACATATCTCTCAATTTATGGTGCATTCCCTGGTTCATGGTGGTTCAAGGCAATAGGACAAATATGTGTTTTTTTTTTTCCTTAGAGATTCAATTTCACCCCAAGTCTAATCTATGGGAAACATTATTTAACAAGTCATTTCAACAGTTTCATAGATAAAAGTGCATATTTTGTGCTGGAGGGATGGCTTAGCGGTTAAGGCATTTGCCTGTAAAGCCAAAGGACCCAGGTTCTATTCTCCAGGACCCATGTTAGCCAGGTGCGCAAGGGGGGCACGTGACTGGAGTCTGAATGCAGTGGCTGGAGGCCCTGGTGTGCCAATTCTCTCTCCCTCTCCCTCTCCCTCTTTCTCTGCCAAATAAGTAAATAAATAAATAAATGAAAATAAAACAATTTTTTAAAGTGCATATTTTGTGGGAGAGGCAAAATTTGCAAGGATTTAAAAAATATTGACAAGTTAACAAAGAATCTGAATAAAAAACTGTGATTCCAGGGTATTTTTGGGTCAAAGCCCTGAGTATGAATTTGAGCAGATACAGATGTCCTAGGGAAGTTGTAGGGAATGACACTGCCTGGCAGGTGGAGCTAACTTGGGAAGGGCCTCAAATGCTGTGCTGAGGAACTTGGACATCATCCCAGAGCTTCTAGGAAGCCACCATAAATGAAGTAATACAAGGAAACTCCCAGGATAGTTTCACCCTTTTGGTAAGCTGATATCAGGCATTGTCTAAAGCTTGTTGAGACGCAAAATAAACTGGGTACAGTGCTATAGACTGAGTCAGAAAATGGCTTTTCTGATTCCATTAACCACTAGCAATCTGCATGAACTTGCACAAGCTTCTCGACGTGATTGAGAGTCAGTCCCCTAATCTACCAAACAGGGAGAAAACATTTGCCCCTCCAGGGCCATGGTGTGTCTCAAGGGAGATATGCCCTTGAAAGATCTGGGTAAATGGAGAATCCCTGAACAACATATGGAATGCTAATGAATGTGAGTCACCACAACCTTAACAAATGTCTTCATAGTCACCTTACAAGTGAGTTTCTAAATCCTGGGCTCTCTCTTAGTTAAAACTCCAGTAGTAAATCCTTCTTCAGAGGATGAATGCTTCATGTCCCTCCAAGGTTGCTGTTTTCCTCTGTTTTTATAGCATCTAAGCACAGCCTCCAGAACAATAGTTCAATAGGCACACAATAAGCATTTCCTGCAAAGCTATTCTGGTGACCAACTGGTTGACACCATGCCTGTGTATTTCTCAGTCCCAAACAACTGAACTTCCCCAGGCCTATTCATACCCCAAACCCAAAGAACAGGTCTACCTCATTCCTATTAATTTCCCAACCCCAAGCCACTGATCTGCCTCAGCTCTGATTATCTCCCAACTACAAACAAATATAAACTGAATCCTTCTCTTTCTCTTATCTCTGAACTCCAGCTCCAGGTAAGACTTCTATCCTGAGCTCACTATTTAGATTTGAGGCTATTTAGGCATCTCAATGTTTCTACAAAGACATCTACCCCAGGAATTTTGATCATCATTTCCTTTGTATTCTTTTTGAGGTAGGGTCTCACTCTAGGCCAGGATAACCTGGAATTCACTATGTAGTCTTAGGCTGGCTTGGAACTCACAGCAATCTTCCTACCTCTGCCTCCTGAGTGTTGGGATTAAAGGTGTACACCACCATGCCCTGCCCTTTTGTATTCTTACATCTAATTTTCTTTTTTTTTAAGCAAGTTTAACCTAATCTTCTTTAACTTTGTCACTAGTTATTATTCATTGATTCCAATAGTAAGCTTGTAATGTGCCCCTATATTGTATAACACCACATTTTGTCAAAATAAAATGGGTAAGAATAGTTGTTGTTTCTGATATAAACAAGCTCCTCAAGGGGTGGATGAACAAAGATGAAAGACATTCCACATCAGGCAATGCAAGCAGACTACATAAATGCACACACACACACACACACACACACATACACACACAAAGGTTGTGGGTACTCTGAACAGGCAGTGGATGATGATACCTGGAAGGTTCTAGGGAGGTTACATAAAGAGAGAGGGTTTAAAGAATCTCAAAGACTGGCCACTTGTTTATTTATCTATGTACTCAATTCTAGTGCTACTTGTTCCCCAAATGATTTAAATCTCAAAACTATAGGCAATACATATGAAAGTAACAGGAGAAGTCAATATGCTGAGGAAGAGAAATATATAATGAAGACATGGTGAGACTAGTCTACTAAAAGAATAAAGTTAGATCCCATAGTTCATCAGAGGTTCATTATAGACTTGTCTCCAAGGCACTGTAAAGATAAGCCCTAGGTTCGGAATTCAATCAGAGCATACTCAAGATAAAACATAAACTAGCCCCGAGGAGATCCCCTCCATTCTTGGTACTGAGAGACATTTTCTTGGTGGCCTGCATAAGGAGAACTGTGTGAAACTTGACATGTGATGCTCTGAACATCATCACTGTCTTCAGTAAGACAGTAATGTTCAGGGGTTTGCTTCCACAGAAACCTAATGAGAACCAGGGGCAGAATGCCCATAGTAAGTTCAGGGAAAGCAGTTTTATGTTGCCAGGTATACAACTCCAAACAATGAACACAACGTTTGCCAGAGAAGGCTGGCCTGTGGAGCTGAAGAAACAAGAAGAACAGAGCAGGGAGTTGTGAAAGTCCCCAGGGTTGTGGAGGAGCCATGCAGAGCTTGGCATGGATGGAGACCTGGGCGTGCCTGGGAGCTCCAGCTGCCTGTAGGATGATCCTGACTCCTTGGTGTTGCAAAGCAGGCCCTGGAAGATATGGCCTTCTGCCCACATGCCCAGCCTTAAGCATTACCACACCTCCTCCCCACCCATGGTGAACTGTAAGCTTCAATTTCTCTGCACTTTTTTTTATTTTTCACTTTATAGATATCCCATACTCTTTCATGACTATCCAGCCTTGCTCAAGCAATTCCCTCTGTTCAGAATGCCATAATCTCTCATCTACCTATCTCTGTCTTCCGGATCCATTTCTCTTTCATGGCTCAACATCTTTCATCTGCTCTGGGATGAACCTCCCAAGTGGAGGAGACATCTCTCCTCTGGATTTCACAATGCCTTTGTCTAGCTTTGCAACTGTAGGTGTGTGGGTATCTTTGCCTCCACTCTAAATGGCCATGATGTGATAAGATTGTATCTCATTCTGTTTTATTTCATTACCACTTGTTGAAATGTCTTACAGAGGTAAGCACTCAGTAAGTATTTATGGAAAGATGGGAGAAAAGGCAAACTGAGGCGAATGGCAGTTAATTATACTAGAGTAGTTCACTGGGGAAAGAAAACACATCTATGCCAAAAATGATTTTCATATTGTAGAAAAATGGAGAAACAGTGAAGGTATTTACATTAAAGGGGCTAATATGGAAATGTAGTATTTAGGAAGGGTGTGTGTCTGTATTGTGTGACTAAAGGGCCGCAGACTGTTGGTACTTTTTGCAGTTGTACTGGTTGGAGATTGTATAGATCTAAGCTGAGATGTGACCAAGGGTAGGAATGTAAACTGCTCAGAGCTTGAAGACACCCACTTTCTGAATTTACTTTAAAGACATATACTTCACTCAGTTTTTCCTTGTGCATTGTTTATTATCTTAAGACAAATATATGTATGAAATTCACCAGTGTGATGTGTGAATGTAAGATGCCTCCCATAGAGCCATGTGTTTGAAGATTTAATCCTCAGTTTGTTGTGTGCTGTTCTCAGAGCTTGTGGAACCATTAGGAGGTATTGCTTCCCTGGAGAAAATGTGTGGGGTGGACCTCGAGGTGATGCAGCCACGGCCATGTGCTGGTCTCCCTCTCCTTCCTAGGCAGCGATGTGACGGGAGATTCCTGCCCCTGCCTTGTCTTCTCTGACATGAGGAAACTTCTGCTTGGACTGTAAGTCAGATTAAACCCTCTGCCTTCTACAGGCTGCTCCTGTCAAGTGTTTTGTCTCAACTACAAGCACCTCACCGACACACCTGGTTTTAAGCATACAAGTCGATGAACCTGATATATTTATGCAGCTGTAGCTCTCATGCCAGTCAAGCAGGCACATTCCTGCTGTGTCATAGGACTCTTCCCGTCCCCTCCTGGACTAAGTAACTCCTCAAAGGGAGCTGCTAGACTGATTTTCATCACCACACGTGAGTTTTTGCCTGTCTTGTAACTTTGTGTAAATGGGCCTACAGAATACGCAGCCTTTTTATTGTCCCACTTTGTTGCCTGTGATTATATAACTCATTTTCATTGACATATACTAATCCATAACATGAATACATAAGGTTATTAATCTATCATATTGATGATTTTTGTGATTATTTCTAGTCCAAGCACACTATGAATGAATTTTCATCATTTTAATACCTTCTATTGTTCCATGAGATAAGCTGTGGCTATAAAACACAATTATATTACCTTGAACTTGGACCACATTTCTGTCTCTTTTGTTAAATATAACACAATTGCAGTATATGTCACAACTCTGGTTTTGTTTTCAGAAAAATTAAGATAATTCTCTGAACATACTTGGAATCTATAAACAAAGGAGGGCCAGACCTGGAAAGGCAGGAATAGAAGTCTGAATGAAATTCTCATGGGGTGAGTCTGATTCATTCACTGCAGTAGCTACTGAGTCTGACATGGATTTAACGCCCCCAAGTTGTTGAATAAGTTAATGAATGTTAATAATAGTTAGCAATATCACCCTTAATAGTCTCTGTCTAAACAATAAACCTTCCTTGTCGGTGTTTTAGTCATATATCATGCCAACATGAAATTCATGGGTGTTTAAGGTACAGATCACACACACACACACACACACACATAAACACACACACACACACACTTGTGCTCTGGTTGCTTCTACATTCATTTTAGCTGAAATCTATAATGTGTGTATTGCCGATTCTACTATTTTCTTAGTCACTGTTTCCTTAACATGACATTCTCTGATGGGGGAAGTGTTGTTTGATCAGGCTTTGTGCCCTGTGGGGCACGTCTCAACACTGACTGATGATTGGGAGCAGATGTTCTTTGCCTAGCGCCTCGTGTTGCTGCTTTAATCTCCATTCCACCACATGACTTACCTCTTCTGAGTCACAGTAGATACTTCTAATATTTACCAAATATATTCGTTTGTTTAATTTCAGCCCATTGGGATCCTTTCCTTCAGAAGCACACTGTTGCTACTATCTTTGCTTAGATGCTTCTGGTAGGGACTCTGTTAGGAGTCGTTTTAGTGCCAAAACAACTATTTATTGAGTAAATAATGAAACCAGCTAATTGTTTTGGTTATGTGATACCAAAATAACTGATGATGTTCCTGCACAAAGAGGCATAAGGATTTTTTTTAAAGGGAAAGACTGTAACTAATTTTCATACAGTCTGTAAGTTAAACAGAGAATACTTATGATAATAAATAATGAAAGATTATTAAATGTGGCCATATGTTCCTATGTCCCTTAATTTGGGGCTGTTGTTTGACTTCTCAGAAATTCCTCTTATGGCTGGTTAAAAGTGCAATCCTGACCTTTCTTGTGGGCACCACACTTTCCTGTCAAAATTGCCAGTGAGGTATCCCTCTTTCATCTTCTCTATGATGTACAAATTTAACTGACCCTAACAAGTTCCTTTACTTGTGACATTTTTTTTTAATTTTAATTTTTTAGCTTCTTTTTTTTTTTTTTTTCAAGATAGAGTCACAATCTAGCCCAGATTAACCTGGAATTCAATATGTAGTCTCAGGCTGATCTCAAACTCAGAGCACTCCTCCTTCCTCGACTCCCAAATGCTGGGATAAAAGGCATGCCCCACCAGGCCAGGCTGAAACAAACACCAGATGCAAGTACCACTTTGTGCATCTGGCTTTACATGGGTACAGAGGAATCACACCCGGGTCCTTTGGCTTTGCAGGCAAGCACCTTAACAACTGAGCAATCTCTCCAGCCCCTTCCTTTTTTTTTTTCCTAAGCACATTCATCCTTCTTATGCTCCATCTGGGCGACTCAAAATTGTTAGTCATGTAAATAGGGTCCTCTCTAACACCCACCTCCTCAGTCACAGTACTTGGGGGATGTATTAAACCTGTCACACATTGGTGGCCCCAATCTTTCCATCCTTCTTCCCTGCTCTCTTAGGTCCACCTTTCTTTGCACTATTATAATTCAGGACCTAAGATCCTTGTCTTATGATCTTTCCCCTGTGAAAATCAAACCCTACAACCTTCACCATGTTATTTTCTAAGTGTGTTTTTTTTTGCCTTAAAATTAATTGTAAACAATCCCATTTCCTCCTTTAAAACTTCCATTGAAGCCGGGCGTGGTGGCGCACGCCTTTAATCCCAGCACTCGGGAGGCAGAGGTAGCAGGATCACCATGAGGTCAAGGCCACCCTGAGACAACATAGTGAATTCCAGGTCAGCCTGGGCTAGAGCGAGACCCTACCTCGAAAAACCAAAAAAAAAAAAAAAAAAAAAAAAAAAAAAGCCAAAACAAAAAAATCTCCCATTGACTTCTCAACGCTGTAAGAGAACAAAGGCTCCTCAGTCCATGCCCTCACTGCCTGGCATGGTCCTGGCTTGGTGCTTTAGGTACAGCCCTACCCATCTCCGGCAGGTCATAACAAATTTCCTAAAAGGTGTGATGCAGTTGCCTTTTGGGAGACTGGCTTTTATTTTCCATCTTGATGCATATACAATGGAAAGATGCCAACATTCTCACGGTGCAAAATTCAAGCATGTAAAACTACCCAGGGCTCAAATGGCAATCCTATTTCTTCCCAGCCCCCTGCCTGCTTCTTATCCGAAAGCCATGTTATTTCCTACTTCTGTATTAATATGTGCTCTCTTCCACTCCGAGCCATCCTTCCATACCATCTAAAGACTTCTGTCACTTTATACTGGCTGCTTTGAGCCTTCTGAGTAAGACAGCCTGTCATACGTGTGTACATCCTTAAGCTTGCCCACACATGCCTGAGCATTTATACTGTCTCTGTAGTCACTGGGGTATATTTCTCCTTAGCTACAGGACAGGCTCCTTAAAGGAAGAGAGATCTGGCTTACTTAATTTTGTGCCCCTAATTATGCATAGGAAATGTTTTTTTTTTGTTTTTTTTTTTAATTAGAAATGAGTAAATTGTTTAACTTGGCATATAGTCCATTTGAAGAACAAGGCAAGAAGTAGCCACAAAGAAAAACACTTCGAATACTGGGAAACAATCACCTGCATACTGAGCAACTAAGCACTCTAAAAATTTATGAATATATATACATATATATTATACTATTTTATCCCCTCTCCCTGGCCCCCGATACCATGGGGGCCCTCCTAAGAGGGGTCATGGTATTCCCTGTGGTGTCATGAGGGCCTCAGTCAGTCCCTGTGTGCTAGCAGGGGGCCATGCCTCAGGGTATTCCTACCCACCCTGTGGCTCTTACAATCTTTTCACCTCCTCTTTTGCAATGTTCCCTGAGCCATGGCAGAGCTCTTGGTAGCCTGCTTTAGTGGAGCTTTTTGTAGCCTCTGGAATTCTGCTTTCATAGATTTTAACTGGCCACCATGTCTTTCATGTTCACCCTGGAGCTGGTTGTCACGATAGCAGTAAGAGAAGTATTCATGTCTCTGCTTCCTCTGCAATTTCTGCTGGGCCCTGGCAGGTGTGGTAGAGGTGGCAAGTCTTATGGTTATCTTATCAATGGATGTAGGCTTTCCTTGATTTTCGCTGCCATCTGTTAAAGAAAACAGATTCTCCAACCAAGAGTGAGAGCAGCTTGGGTTAAAGGGGCTTGCAAAGTTATTTGAAAGATTTTTGGTGTGCAAGCCCATTTTTCTTCTCCAGAGAGCAGTGAAGGCTTCTTTCTGAAGTTTGGGTTTCCTGCTCATGGGATTCTGACTTGGTTTCCAGAACCAGATATGAATTCTCTCCCACTGAGCAGGCCTCATGTCCAGTCAGAGAACAGCTGGTTACTGGCAGAGGCTGCGTACCACTAGTGTACATGTGTACCTCTTGTTTGACTGGTTGATGTCATAGTTCCAGGGTCCCCTGTTTATTCGCGCTGTTGGTGACTGTTGTCCTCTGGCAGCTTAGTTGGGCTCTCTGGCACTATGAGAGCTAGCCTTGCTGCTAACCCGAAGTGGCAGCATGACAACTAGCACAGTTGCAGGAGTTGAAGGCACATCCAGCAGTAACAGGTGTTCTAGGTGGATTAAAACGTTTGCAGTTATGGAAACAGAAACTGCAAACTTTATAACCACAGCTATGACGATTACTATTTAGACTCAAGCTGCTCTCTCTCTCTACTTGCAAATAAATAATAGATGAAAATATTTTTAAAATAGAATCAATGGGCTGGAGAGATGGCTTAGTGGTTAAAGCACTTGCTAGAGAAGCCTAAAAACCCATGTTCGATCTCTGTCCAGATCCCACATAAGCCAGATGTGCAAAGGTGAGGCAAGCGCAAGATCACACATGCATACTAGGTGGTGCATGCATCTGGAGTTCAATTGCAGTGGCTAGAGGCCCTGGCACACCAATTCTCTCTCCTTCCTCCCACCTCTCTCAAATATAGAGTTAAGTTTCCATATAAAGTGTCTGAGATGTCTCTACAGTGAGACTATCCCAGTAAATATTATTTGTGTGCAGTCTGTCCTGATCTGGCCTGTACCACTAAGGCTCAGACAGAAGTCAAAGAAGATTCTGGAGAAGGCTGAGACCACACATGAGTACTTTTGTCTGTGGGTACTCAGCAACCCTTTCCAGTGTTGATGTGGTGGTGAGCCATAGGCTGGTCATGATCACTTCTCAATTCTAAAGTACTGAATCTCTGTTTATGTTAACTCAGTTACCCACATAGAATGTATATCACAGCATATAGTTATTTTTAAAATAATACTCTGTTTTCTTAAAGCCTCTAGTTAATGAGATCCTAAGGTGTTATCAGAGGGTTATCTGAATGAAACTGCTGGTCCACTGGTAAGATAGAAGGACTGGGTGGTTACACAGGTCCATTTGATGCCTCCATGTACCAGGCAGCACATGACTGAAAGTAAGAACTTATATGAACAGACCACTCTCTGTGTTTCTACCTGATAGCATATTGTCTTTAGTCTTCAAAATGTATGTTATCTTAACTATGCTAATTAAACTACTAATTATATAGGGTGCACAAACACATTATAGTATTATTAAAAGCCAAAACAAGAACATAAACAGAGTTCTGAATCAAGCCTTAAAAAAGAGGACGCAGAAGGCTAGGATAAAGTGTTACTACATTGTTTCAAAACTGAGACCAGAAAGGGAAGATTTTAAGCAAAACTAGACAACAGTAGTGATGACATTTCCCCATCAAGTTAGAAAGATAAAACTTTCAAGAAATATTAAATATGGAATAGTAGCAACTATGGGAAGGTCAGTGGCTGGGAGCCAAGAGATAAATGCAAGTGAGATAACTTAAAAGAAGTGAGGTGCTAGAAATTTAGCATTTGATGTGGCTAATTTAAAAGCTTACACATTGAAAAATGAATAAAAGTTAATTGATTAACAATGAAAATACATCAGCAAGATGAAATTGTTAAAATGCCATATAAATAGTGCTGTTCATTTTCTTAGGACATGCATGACATATTTTAAATATGAAAAGTAAGTCTATTCTCCATGTTCTGAGAGGAGAATCCATTATACACTTCTGTTACCGTCCCCTTTCTGGGTGCTCAAATTACCATCATGGCTTTGTAGTTCCATCAGGCCAATGAAACCATTTTCCCCCAAATTTACCTGTGATCTTTTTTGTACATCTTTAGTGGGATCATCTCGTTCTAAATATAAGGCCTTTCTGAGGTATTTATGAGATGCCTTCTTTTGGAAAGTTTTAGAGTCTTATATATATATTTGCACTTACAGAAACTATTAAAATTTAAAGAAATGTTTATGTTTTTGCTGTTTATTTAATTTAACCTACATTAGCATTACAATATGATTTTTGGGACCCTCTGATATAGTTTTTTAAATTTATTTATTTACTTATTGAAGAGACAGAGAGAGAATGGGCATACCAGAGCCTCCAACCAGTGCAAATGAACTCCAGATGCATGCACCACCCTGTGCATTTGGCTTATGTGGGTACTGGGGAATCAAACCTGGGTGTTTGAGCTTTGTAGGCAAGCTCCTTAACTGCTAAGCCATCCCTACAGCCCTTACAATATGATTATTCAAAATATTTTTTTCTATTTATTCATTTGTGACAGAGAAAGAATGGCTGGGGAGATGGCTTAGTGGTTAAGATGCATGCCTGAAAGAGATAAAGGAGGCATGAGTGTGCCAGGGTTTCATGCAACTGCAAAAAAAACTCGAGATGCATGTGCCTCTTTGTGCATCTAACTTCACATGGGCACTGGAGAGTCAAACCAAGGCAGAGAGACTTTGTAAACAAGTATGTTTAACTACTGAGCTATCTTCTCTGTCTAATATGTTTTTAAAAATAATGTTTATTTATTTAACTTTTTACATAGGTTATAGTCTTGCATCTCCTCTACCCTGGTCCTAATTTCCCTGAGGGACCTCCTCAGTAGGGTTATTGGTGTTCACTATGGCCTAATTAAGGCCTCTCTCAGTCTCTGGGTTGGGAAGGATGCTATGTCCCAGGATATTTCTACCCACCCTGTGGATCTTACAATCTTCCCACCTCCTCTTCCAAAAACAATCCCTGAGCCTTGGTGCATTTGTTTTTAGTGTTGAGTTCTCTGTAGCCACTGTCTTTCTATTGCAATGTGTTTCACTTCACCTCAGTGTTTGTTGCTAGCTCTCTAGAGGCGGTTGCTAGCTTAGCATTAGGAGCGATACTGCTGTCATTACTTCCTCTCCAGTTCCTTCTGGGCCCCAGTAACTGTGGTAGAGGTGGCGCATTTCTTGGTGAGCAGTTTTCTATCTTTTCTTGTGTTGATGGATCTTGGATCTCCCCAGTATTCTCTGCCATCAGTAAAACAAAATAAAAATAATTAAAAAAAAGGTTCTCCAGCCATGGGTGACAACAGCTTTGATTAAGGGGGCCGTGCATATAATTCTGGGAGAACTTTCGGTGAGGATTCCCACTCTCCTTGTCCAGAGAGTTTCTCTCTGGGGGTTGTGAGTTTCCTGATCATGGGGTGCTGACTTGGTTCCCAGTACCAGTTATGAGCTCTCTCCCACTGAGCGGGCCTCATGTCCAATCAAAGGGCAGGTGCTTACCTACAAAGGCTGTGTTCCACTATTGCACAAGTATGTGCTTCTTGTCTGTCTGGTGGGTTGTGTAGCTTGTAGGGTCTCCTGATTATTCAAGCTGTTGGTCACTGTTATCACACTTCCAGCACTTTCCAGCACCATGAGGGTTTGGGTGGGGGGGGGGATGGCTTTCCTTTCAGCTCCCACGTGATCTCTCAGTGTCCACATATGGCAGCCTGCATATTCTTCAGCAATAGGATCTTACCTTTTAGCTCTTTCAGGTAACCAAATGTTTTGCTATGGTCTATATTATTTTGGGGTCCTCATAGATTTCCTTAGCCAAATTTCACTCTCGGTATAACCCAGATTTTGCCCTGGGATTCACAAACCAGAGCCAGTGTGGTTTAGGAATATACTTTCTCCATCTTCTACTGGATATTTTGGCCTGGTCCATCCAGTTTCATTAACTGAGAATTATATATTGTGTGCTGGTATCCTGGAGGGAGGCTCCTAATGTACTAACTACTGTAGTCTTTAGCTTTGTGTAGTTCCCTTCCCAATCCCCCTTCCCTTGGTCCCCTCAGCCTCCCATTCCCAATGCACTAGTTTGTTTCATATCCCCTCCTCTCCTCACTTCCTATTTCTACTTTTCTCCTGGTCTCATTGTAGTTATATGCCCATAGTCAAAATTTTTACCATATTTTATACTCCTCTTTAACTAATTTGTGGTATTTGTCTTTCTAGTTGACTTTGCTTAGGAATATATATATATATATATATATATATATATATATATATATATATATATATGACAGAGAGAGGAAAATAAAGAGAAAGAGAGAGAGAGAGACAGAGAGAGAGAGAGAGAGAGAGAGACAGAAAATGGGTGTACTAGGACCTCTAGCCACTTCAAACAAACTCCAGACACATGTGCCACCATGTGCGTGTGGCTTACATGGGACTTGCAGAATCACACCTTGGTCCTTAGGCTTCACAGGCATGTGACTTAACTGCTAAGCGATCTCTCCAGCCCTAGGATAACATTTTTTCAAGTCCCCATTTTTTCTGCAAATTTCATTATTTCATTTGTCCTTACTGATGAGTAGAATTCTACTTAGTTATATACCACATATACATATCTTCAATAAAAACATACTTTCATTATCAATTCATCTGTAGATGGACATCTGAGTTGATTCCATTTCCTACCTATTGTGAATACTGTTACAATAAATGTAGTTGAACAAGTATCTTGATGTAAAAAGTACAGTCTTTAGGGTAAATGCTCAGAGGTGGAATGGGCTCAGATGTCACATCTATTTTCATCTTTTTCAGGAGTCTCCACACCTATTTCCATAGTGGCTATACAAGTTTGCACTCCCACCAGCAACTGATGACCCAATTAGATCAAAGGAAAAAATAAAAGTCATAAAATAATGTGATAAGAAATGAAAATGAAAAGGTCACAACTGATACCAATGAACTAAGAAGAATCATTAGGATATATTTTCAAAACCTCTATTCTGCAAAATTGGATAAGCCAGGCTAACTGGATGAATTCCTACATACATACCACCTACCAAAACTAAACTCATAACAGATAAATTGACATTGAAAGCAAGACCAAAATCAGACAGACATGAGAAAAAATTATAGACCAATATGCCCTATGAACTCAATATACAAAACAACTAGTCCAAAACACATAATTATTCTTAACAAAATCCCTAAAAGCCAAATTCAAGAAGACATCAAAAACATTATCCACCTGAATTAAATAGGCTTCATCCTAGGGATGAATTTGGATATCAACAAATGTGATGTGCCACATAAATAAACTGAAACACAAGAACCACTTGATCATTTCAATAGATGTAGAGTTATTCTACAAAATAAAACATTACTTCATATCAAAATGCTGGAGAGCCTAGATATGGAGGGACACAATAAAGGCTATATACAAAACTCCAAAGACCCAAATCATACTTAATGAGGAAAGACTCAAAGCATTCCCATTAAGATGGGGAATAGTACAGAGGTGGACACTCTCACCATTGATCTTCAATATAGTACTAGAAGCAGTAGCCCAAGCAAAGGACAAGAAAAAGAAATAAAAGGGATACAAACTAAAAAAAGAAGAATTCAAACTAGCCCTATTCACATATGACATGAGTCTACATGTAATTGACTTGAAAGACTGTACCAAAAAACTTCAAAAGGTGATAAATACTTTCAGCAAAGTGGCAGGAAACAAAATCAAGACATAAAAATCAGTAGCCTTCCTAGACTTCCAAAGACAAATATGCAGAGAAAGAGATCAGTGAGGGTGTCTCATTTTGAATAGCCACAAAAAATTAAATATCTTAGAAGTTCTCTGACCTAAGAAGTGAAAGACATACACAAAGAAAACATAAATACACTGAAGAAAGAAATTGAGGAGGACACAAGAAGATGGGAAGACTTCCCATGCTCATGGATTTGAAGAATTAGTACTGTGAAAATCAATATAGAGATTCAATACAATACCAATAAAATTCCAGCAACACCCTTCATAGAAACAGAAAAAATACTCTCAAAATCCACATGAAAATTCAGAAAGCCTCAGATATCCAAAACTATCCTCAGTAAAAGAAATACTTTTGGAGGTATCATCATACCTGATTTCAAGTTATACTACAAAGCTATAGTAATAAAAACAGCATGGTACTGCCACAAAACACACATATATATCAATGGAACAGAACAGAAGACCAAGGCTTTAGTTCAAGCAACTATAGCCACCTGATCTTGGCAAAGGACCCAATACCATGCACTAGAGCAAACACAGAATTTTCAACAAATAGTGCTGGGGAAATTGGATATCCACATATAGAAAATGAATATGACCCCAGTAGCCCAGAAAATTAAGTGAGATCTCTTGAAACTAAATGGCTGTTGTACAGACAAGCATACTATAAACAGAGCCAATAGACAACCCATAGAATGGGAGAAAATCTCTGCCAGCTATACCTCTGACAGAGGTCTAATGTCTAGAATCAACAAAGACTCAAAAAACTATGCAATACAAAAAAAAAAATCAAATAATCGACTCAAAAAATGGGCAGAAAAGCGAATGGAGAATTTTCAAAGGAGGAATTACAAATAGCAAATACTCACTTAAATAAATATTCAGTATCCTTAGTCTACAGGGAAATTCAAATGACATTGAGATTCCTTCTTATTCCTGTCAGGCTGGCAATCATCAAAAACAAAGAAAGAAAGAAAACAAATTACAACAAATGTTGGTGAGGCTGTGTGGAAGGCGCATGGTCATCAATGTGGACATTTTTCTTCTTTTATCTCAGACTCCTCTTTGGCCCTTTTCTTCATATCACTTAAACAATCCTCTTTACCATATTCTTTTTTCAAGAACTAGTCCTTCCACCTTTATCCATCCTGGAACCTTCCTCCCTTCTCTGTCATGACTGCATCTTCAGACTCTGAGACCTCAGTCCATCCACAGTTTCAGCCGTCAATTCCATAGTGACACCCCAGACGATTTTCTCCGACCTCGTGTCCTCCATTATGCTATTTTCTTCTTCCTACAGGTCAGATTCTCTACACAACACTTAATCTTTTCCCATTCTGATAGCATTATTTACAGATTTAAAAGATGGTGTTATCATGAGTCTGCTGAGGAACAAAACCACTGCGTAAAATAACTAACTTGGAATAAACGTTTTGCCCCCAAAAATGAATACAAAGCCAGGTGAGGTGGTGCATGACTGTAACATCAGCCCAAAGAACCATGGGTTTGAGACCATTCTGCTCTACATGAGACCTTGCTTCAAATGCTAAGCAATTCATGAAATGTGAATATATTTGTCTACTCAAGATTTTTCTGTCTACTCTTTTTCCTCATCAGAAATGGAGCTAGAATTCATATGTTAAAGTTTATGTTTGCCATTGATTTTTTTCCTTATCTTTTGCTCACCATGCCAAAATGGTGCCAGTGTTTTTGCTTTTAGATAGCTCTCTCCTTTGTGTCCTGCAAGTGTCTGAGCTAAGGCCTGCATTCTTTCTCACTTTCATCAGTGTCCCCTAGCCAGCCGCTTCCCCCCTCTGCATTCATTTTCCTTGTTTCCTCCAGAGTGAGTTTGCAGAAATATAATTGGGGTCACATCACTCCTCAGATTTAAATGCTTCATTGGTTTCCAAATAGTGTGCAGGTTAAAATCCCACTTGCTAAGCAGGACAAAAGCAAGCAAAAAGCAAGGAGCAAAAATGTTCCCGCTCGATCCCCCAAATCCACCTGCTATAGGAATGTTGAAGACTCCTTCTTCAACCCTCATGACTATAGCCTGGTCTGCATCTTGTGTGTCATTTTCTCCCCGTCTCACTTTGCTTGTCTTTCCATGCGTTGTCTGCCTGGAGGTCTCCTCTTCCTCTAAGACACAACCCAACATGGGCTCCTTTACACAACCTTTCTAACCAGTTACTCTTTCCTGGCTGTCTCTTGATCCTGTGCACATGCTCCTCTCATTGCACTTACCAGGCAGTTTTGTGACCATCTGTTTACCCATTCGGTTTTCCCATTAGGCAGAAATCTTAACATTTTTTTCAGATGTGACACATTTTGCAGCTGACATTCAGCAATACAACACATTTCCACTGGTATCTCCAAAGAGGTGGCTGTAGCTATTTTTCTAAAGCTTTTTTTGAGTAGTGAGAGTGACAGATGATATTGTCCTTGGATCTGTCCATGGACACATTCAAATGAATTTATTTCTATTTGAAAAAAAAATCACTTAGAACTCCTCTTTTACCTAGTTTAAAATCCTGGTTTTATCACTTATGCCACAAAACCGAAATCATCATTTAACCCTCATAAAACTCAGTTTCTTTCTCTGATAACCAAGAACTAGAATAGTAAAATGTCCCTAAAATGATTTAAAGTGCTAAATTAGCTATTACCATTATTTTATTTTTGCTACCAATTGACATGAATTGTTTGATTTTACCTCCAATTGACTATGGTAACTATTTTTTTTTTCTGTTACAGAATCTAACTTCTAATGAATATTTTCATGAGGAACAGAGATTCCCTTGAGACTTCTCTGTCCTCAAGTGACTCATAAAAGTGGAAAGATAATGACACTGGGGAAAACAGAAAATGCACTAGTGGAGAGATTCAAATCCATGGTGTTGGTGAAGTCGATACTCCATGTTCCTTCGTCTCACCTAACTACACCCACCTGCATGCAGGGGGGGAAGGTGAGCTCAGGAGTTCATACCTGCAGAGACAAGCTGTGATTGGAGACTCCAGCGACATCAGCTTTGTCACGTTATATGAAGAGAAAACCATTTTACCAGGTGACGGTCCACCGACTTGATCACCAAAGAGAAGTTCAGTGATTGGAAAGGAAATTCTTTGAGTGTGAATTGCTCTGAGCACAATATAAACTTTGTCAGTTATGGGACTCCAGCTGTTGTTTTATTGCCTTTAATTTCCCATCAGTGACTTGATGTCTGGGAAAAGTTTGCAACCTCCAGGAGAGAAACTAAGGTCAGAACTGTAGCTCCTGCCTCTGACAACATCTTGAACAGTGTTTAAACAAATCCACTTAAATGATCATCTGTCTATGCTTAATTCTTATAAGAATTATTTGTGATTAAGGTGAGTTCTTGTTGAGCTTCTGATCCCTCTCCTAGTTCTCTTCTACCTTTTTATGACTTTTATCATGACATCAGACATTGGAAGGTACAGGAGTCATTAGACTGTGTGCTATGGAGGTTGTTTTCCTTACCTGGGAGTGAAATATGGATTTTGAGGTAGTGTAGTGTGGAAACTAATACTTACCTGATAGGCTACTCGGTATCTTGCTGCTAGAATTCAATTATGTTTGTTGGCACTGTAGAGCAAGATACTGTGCATATGTGGTGGTTTCAGTGTTCGTGTTTCCCGTATAGTCTCAGCTTGATTAAGCTTCCTGCTTAGTCCCAGCTGGCATGGCTCTACTGGAGGAGGTGTGTCACTGGGGGTGGATCTTAAGTCCAGCCTACTGAGTGTTCAGAGCCAGCTTGAGTAGCGATTGTTTGTTCTCTCTCTGCTGTGGGTGTATATTGAAGTGAGTCTGTTTCCTCCACTATGATGAATCTTTCCTGGAATCCGTAAGCCGAAAATAAACCCTTTCCTCCCATAAGCTGCTTCAGGCAGGGTGTTTCGTCCCAGCAATAAGAAGGTAACTACAATAGTGCTCTACTACCCATCCAGCTTTCCAGTAAGAAAAATCCTCTCTTTTGAATATAACAGTGTGCACTGTTGAGAACCTTCAAGCAGGAAGAGGGAACATTATACTATCACAGATTAATAGGAGGCTGTGTCTTCAGAGCTGAATGGACCACTTCCTGAGTATGTCCATCCTGTGATAGTCATCTGTGGAGCCTTGAAGATCATAGATACTAAGATGTCTACAGAAAAGACAGACCAGCTTCCTCTCTTACTCACATGATTGATTTTTCAAATCCTTCTGTGCAGTTTCAGTGAGTCAGGTAATGAAATGAAGGCATGTTTCTTTGACAGCCACAATGTGAAGGTCACACATATTTGGTTAGAGTCTTCAGCACTTACAAGTGCAAACCTTGTAATAGCAGCGTTTTTAGTATTCCAAACCCTGACGTTAGGATTTTCTGCTCCTTGGCACTAATAGGAGCCATTTTTTCTATTTTATAACAGACACACTGCAGACCTTAAAATGCTCAAGACTTAAATCATTCACAGTAGAATGGCCTGACATATTCAGGAAAATACACAATACCTGAAACTCGCTTGAATATCACAGGGGTTTGTATTGGATGCTGCAGATAGACATCAATCATTTATCAGCTTCTGCTCATGGCCCATGTTTGAAAGAAGTAATCAGCAATCAATTGGGTCATGTTGTTTTCCTTGAAGCAGAACACTAACGTTGATTCTGCATATATATATATATATAAATATATATACCCCCTGCCTAATTCTACATATATGAACTCTTTTCAGTTAATGCATAGGTCATTATGGTGCTTTGTGGTTAATCTTGCAATTTATACTCATGGCGTTCCTATCACAAACACATTTCTCAGCTGGCATTAAAAAAAATATGCAAGTAGCTGCATTTTGGGCAATATTTTCCCATGTCATTATATAGCAGATATCAAAAGTCAAAATTGTTCAGTATTTTTGAGATCACTGTCATGCATGCTCCCTTAGCAAGGTGGAGGCAGATGGTGGGACAGAAGGGGTGGGAGACCTTCACTCCCATGTTCTCAAAAAAGCAGAGCAAAGCAGGCACTGCTCTGCCAAAGCCTTGCAATTTTTGGCCTCAAACAAAGTTGGACCTAATCCTTCTGTTTCTCCATCTTTTCCCCACCTTCTGTGTAGAGACGTTGCCTGTCTCAGTCACCATGCTGTTATGCAAACCCTGCCAATACTGGCACATAATCACAGAGTCCCAGACATAGGAGAAACCGCCCTGGTGTTCTCCACCTCCAAATCAGAGGAGAAGTTGCAGAGAGCAACCTTCAGTTAAAGCTTGATGAAGTTTCTCATGATAGAAATTCTCAAATTCTATTCACCAACAATTTTGTTATCCATGACCTAATCTGAGAATTTTTTATGTCTAACTGATAGTCTGCGTGACATGAAATCATTAGCTTCTATAAGAGTGTAGTTAGTTATTCAAGTGTTTGGCTCATATGGCGTCAGTCATATTTCAAGATGATATTTTAGACCTTAGTAGCATGACAAACCTTCCATAATCAACTCTAAACATTGATTTAATTAAACTAGAGTCCCATGTCTCAGTTATAGTCACTGATGCTTTCATACCTATTACCAAAACATAATATTTAATGGAATAAACTTTCATAGTTATGCTAATAATAGAAGTATGTACCAAAATTTTAATTTATAATTTTAATAGCATTGTTACTGCAGCAACTGTTACCTTCCATTTTCTCTCTTGATTGTTTATTATGATTTTCTTCTTTTCAAGACTCGATATAACTTGAGAAAGTGTTTTATATTTTTCCACACAATGGTGTCATTTTAAAGGAAGTGAGAATAAGTTGTCCTGGTTACTTATCACTTCACCTGGAATTATGAAACACTGGAGAAATAAAAACAGTGATTGTAGCCCTTCGTTGACAAAATTTGAAGTACGTGACCCCAGTGAATGTCCTCACTGAGCATCTTTTCCTCATGCCCTTTCATGATGTCCTGCCATTAGGCTTCTCATCTCTATTTGCCCTTCAGATACTGTCAGCATTGAACTGGACTTGAACATTGCCACTTAGCTTATTTTAAATCATCGTCTATGTATAACTTCTCTTGAGAATTTCCTTTCATTCCTTACCTATGAATACTATAAAGAAGCATAGAACAGCTGGATAGGTGGCTTAGTAGTTAAAGTTCTTGCCTGCAAAGCCAAAGGGCCTCAGTTCAATTCCCCAGGGCACACGTAAGCCAGATGTAGAAGGTGGCACATGCATCTGGAGTTGGTTTGCAGTGGCTGGAGGCCCTGGTACACCCATTCTCTCTCTCTGTCTCTCTCTCTCTCTTCCTCTGCCGCTTTCTCTCTCTCAAATAAATAAAATATAAAAATGAAGCATAGAAAAGTGTTTTAGACTCAGTAATTGCAGAGTTGTGCTGAACCTTAATAATACCTAATACATGCCTTAATTCATCTCTTGTTATCTAATTATTTTTTTTACAAAGAAATTTGAATGTATTTATACTCTGGATGTTATAGTAGATACTTGAAGTAAATTAAATACAATTTTTTCCCCAGAAAAACTAACAAGCAACCTACTAAATGAGGAGGTATATGAAGTAATGTAATTAACTTTTTAAAAAGTTTCTTTTTTTGTTTGAAAGCCACAGACAGAGAAAGAGAGTGAAAGAGGCAAGTACACAGAGAGGGAATGGGCTTGCCAGCCACTGCAAGTGAACTCCAGATGTGTGTGCCCCCTCGTGCATCTGGCTAAGGTGGGTCCTGGGGAATCGAGCCTCGAACTGGGGTCCTTAGGCTTCATAGGGATACGCTTAACTGCTAACCCATCTCTCCAGCCCTGTAATTAAGTTTTTAATGTGTTAATACTGTACTTGTATGATGCAGATGGACAATAAAGGGAGGTCTCTCTGATAAAGAAGTGAGACTGATCTATAGGGAGGTTACTTTGAGTAAGCACTTGGAAGGTATAGACTTGCCAACAAGAATGGCAGAGTGATTGGAGGGGATGAATAGGAAAATAAAGTTCCTTTCAGGATAAAAGACACATAGTGGGGCTGGAGAGACGGCTTATTAGTTAAGACACTTGTTAAGCCTAAGGATCAGGTTTTATTCCTCAGGACACACCTTAGCCTAATGCACAGGTGGCACATGTGTCTTTGTTGTTTGCAGTGGCTGGAGACCTTAGTATGCCCATTGTCTCTCTATCCCTCTCCCCTCTCAAATAAGTAAATAAATATATATTTTATTTTATTTATTTATTATTTATTTATTTTGGTTTTTCGAGGTAGGGTCTAACTCTAGCCCAGGCTGACCTGTAATTCACTATGGAGTCTCAGGGTGGCCTCGAACTCACGGCGATCCTCCTACCTCTGCCTCCCGAGTGCTGGGATTAAAGGCGTGTGCCACCACACCTGGCTAATATATATTTTAAAAGACCCATAATGCCATGAGATTACAGCGAATGTTAAGGGATACACAAGGAGTTCCCGTTGCTGGAATGTGAGATGGAAGAAGACTTCGTTGGAACTCATGTGGTCATTTAATGATGGTAGTGGTAGTGATGGCGTATGTTTTTATGTTGCTATAGTTGAGACATATGATGCTCCCATTTGTCTAGTCAGCTGTAGCAATAAGCATGTGTCATGTGTCACAAGCCAGCCCTGGCGTTTAGATATGACTTTTAGGATTGTGGAATTGCTTGGTTAAAAACAAGGACACTCTGAAATAGGATAGGGCTGCCTAGCAGCGCATTGATGATGTATTTGAAATCTTTTATACAATAAATCCTAAATAATGTAACTAACACCAAGAAAGCCTGGGAAATCTTAGATGACAGAATCCACTGGAGGGGTCTTTATTCATAGAGTGTGAAGGATAAAACTTTCACATGGGGATGGTCACATGGCACAGCATTTCAAGGAGAACTAGTCTGTAGAAGTAGAGCTAAACTGGGGACATGTGGAATGGGGGATGTGAATAAGACACACAGGGGAATTGTTCTATAGACATGAAATTTTAAGAGGCTGCTGGTCAGGAAATGGGCTGAGACTAAAGGGACACATTTGAATGTCACCAGCACTGAAGTATCAGTGATTATCCAGCAAGCACTTGGAGACAGAAAAAACATCAACTGGAGAGCACAGTGGTATATATTAAGAAGGGGAAAGAGTTATCAAGAAGGCATGCTGGAAAATCCTCCAGGCCTCTTGATAACTGAGATCACATCCTCCTTGATATGGAAGGAGAACTCAGAATGTGGTAAAAGAGTTAGGGAAAAATAACAGAACTATAAGCTGTAAAATTATCAAAATCAGTGAGTGCATGGAAAGAAGAGGAAAGAGAGAAGTGAGAGCAGACACACTCCACAAAAGCTTTCTTTAGGTGACTCTTTCTTTTCAATGTGAAATGCGGACTGAACGCGTATGTTGAAGTGAAAGTGACAGGAAAAGCCTGTACTTGCAAAACCATGGACAGCAAAGGCCATAGTCACGTGAGAGTTTGGACTGGAAGTGTGTGGAATAGGTGTCAGAAGATGAAGTCAGCACGGAGTCTGAGTGAAGGAGCTTCAACTTTTATCTCAGACGCAACATCAAAGCCCTTTAAGCAGGACAAAGATAATTTCAGGGTTATGCTTAAGAAAGAACATTCTGACAGCTATGAGGAGGAAGTTTGGGTGGAAGCCAGTGTGACGTGTGAGATAAGCCAAGAGACTGGGGAGATCCCAGCTGGGGGGAGGAGAGCCCTCACGAGTGTATGTCGAGTGTGCAGAGACCTACTGACCACTCTCTGAGATTGCCTTGTCTGTGCTCTTAATAACAGCTTGCTGGAGTTAGATCAGAGGGTTACACACAGTTGGGACTTTGTATGAGCATCCTTGGTTTTGAGAAGGACAAGACTTTACCATGGTCTTGCCTATGGTACTGAAGAAAGACGGTGGTATCAGGACCACTAGACATTTGTTCAGACCGTGGGCTGATTCACCTCTGACCTCTGTGTGTGGCATTTATATGGGTGAAATCACAGATTAAGCATAAGCCTACATTTGAAAGCACAGTCTCTCGATAGGGCAGTATTCCAGACACAAGGGGTACTGGACAATGTCTATAGACATATTGGTTGTGATAATTGTTAAAAAAAAAAAATGGGTGGCTTGCCACTGGCATCTAGAGTGTTGAACTCGTGGGCATTGCTAAGTTTCATACAGTGCAGTGGGTTTCTTCCCACAAAGAAACACTCCTCAACAAAGACATATCTGGTACAAAATGTCAATAATGTTGATGTTAAGAAACTACTCCAACAGATGCTGATATCCTTTTCTTAAGAATAGCATTTTACATCATTTATTATCACAAAGCTGCTCTTTCCAGGTTACTTTTTCCCAACCACTTATATATCTAGCACAAAGTGAAATAAAGTAGTGAATATTGTTTGGCTATACCAAACCAAAGTTAGTTTTTTTGGTATGGCTACAATCTTTCTTTTACTGTAATGGTTTTTAAGATTTGGGCAAAAATATTAGTTTTCCCAAGTGCCTGTGAAACTTTCCTGCATAAACTAAAATTCTGATATTCTGCAGAAGACAACTCTGACAATGTTCTCCTCCTGGAGCATGACACAGCGGGCTCATGGGCTAACCTTCACACTGTGGGCAGTTACCCTGTCCCTAGGATATGGACTTCACTTTCTTTTATTTGCTGAGAAACAAGGTTGTGTTTCTGCTACAATCCTCTCTTCCAGGAGATTTCAAGGAAAGAACAAATTCTGGCAGAAAGCCTATATAAGGCAGGAGACCATTCACACATCCCTCAACTACTAAAAATGTATTAGTTTATACTAGAAATAGATCTGTATTCCTAGTAAAGTTTCATTTTTGCAACATTCTGACTTTTACTTTTTTACCCTAGCCATTGTTTATGATACTAAAAGCAAAATTCAAACAAAACACTGCATTCTTTAAAGTAAAACTAAAACATATGCCTGTAAGCAGATATTTAAGCATTGAAGAATTCACACAAATTATTGAAAAGCATTATTCTATGCCAAAATAAACCAACTCCTTAGAATTAGCAATGAGTTATGTGGGAGCCCTAGTGACGTAGCCAGGGATGGAGGTGGGACCTATTGTTTTCCTTGTCTGAGCAGTGTGCTATCAGAACATTTTTCTAAGTTGCACTTAAATGTCTTTCAGGAAATTCCAGAAAGGCAGTCTGACACCATATTTTTAATTTTGACTTGAAGTGGGGTGATCATGGGGGAGACAAAGTCCTAAAAAGTACTAGAATTCAATTGTTCCATGGTTAGACGTTTTTGGAAGACCAAAATGATTGTAGAGAAAACCTACCATCATCTTTTATTTTTGGAACTCACTTCTACTCTTTGTTTTGTTATTTTCCTCCAAAAGAAGGAGTCCAATGTCACTAAGAGAATGCTGTGACTGTTATGTGTGCTCCCCCTGGCATGCGATCTCTGTTATCGCATGTGTTCCACTGAATTTGAATCTCTTTATGTAACTGTTTCCTCCTTTAGCATGGCAGACTTGAGCTAAAGAGTACCGATCTATCTATCTATCTATCTATCTATCTATCTATCTATCTATCCATCCATCCATCCATCATCAATCTATCATCTATCTTATTTAAGTGCCTAGCCTAAGTATAAAAGTGTAATGACGGGTACAGGTGGAGAAGTGGGGGAGGGGAACACTGACTGAGAGTACAGTGGCTAGATGAAAGGCATTGTTTAATTGGCACCAGTGATAGCTTGTGGCATGTGCTGTGCATGAATCTTCAGGAAAAACTATGTGGAACTCCAGGGTAAAAGTTGTTTAGGAAATCTTGCAGCCTGTGGGGATTCTCTTAATAAATTGAAGGAGTTCTCATAGATCATCATTTTTGCATTGTTAAATTTTGAGAATAGAGTTTTCAGTATTTCAGAAAATCTGACTAAAGGGCTGAGCATGATAGCACACACTTTTAATCCCAGAAGTCAGGAGGCACAGGTAGGAGGATTATTGTCAGTTCATGGCCACCCTGAGACTAAAAAGTGAATTCCAGGTCAGTCTGGGCTAGAGTGAGACCCTACAGAAAACAAAACCAAACAAAACAAACAAAACAAACAAAACAAAACAGAAAGCTGAATACTGAACATGCACAATCTTTTCCAGAAATGGCATTCAGTGGCATCATAACTACATACTTTAGAAGAAATTCAGAGTCATTATCGAGGGGAAAAAGAATGATGTAGAAACCTATAGAAACCTGAGAGATGAGGTATTAGAAATGTAATTCAGAGTAAGCAGTGGGTGTTCAGGAAAAATTAAATTTCTTAGAAAACTATGAAATGTGTAGTGTCCAAGTTCACAAGGAACTGAGTCATATAAGTGCAGATTCCTTAGCATCTCTGACAAAATAAGAGAAAACAAAGATGGTGCAATAATTTTAAATTTTGTTTAAATTTGCCAAAATGAAAGAAAATTCTGTTTAAAGACTTAACTCTATGCACCTTCATGAAATACTATAGCATTATACATTAATTATATATTAATATTACTCATGTTTAGCCATAGTTCATTTTTCAGTTATAATTGTATTTCTGGACCAAATTAATGGTAAAGGGCCCATTTTTCAAAGAATAAATTATCCTTAGGCATAATCTTGGTATATTCACAAATATATGAACAATTTTAGGCTCATCAACTTTTAAAACTCTGATGCTAGAAGGGACCTTAGAGATCACCTTGTGCAAACCCCTCATTTTTGTTATTTGTATTCAAAGCACTAATTATTCCAGTCTGCTACTGTGAGCAGTTGTTGAGAGGCATTAAAGACCCCACAGCAGAGCTCCCCTGACCTGGCCCCTAATTGGCGGTTAGAACAAAATCTTGGCATAAGCGAAGGAAGTCATATTTTTCCTTTACTGTAAACAGATAGCCTAGGTCAAGAAAGAGAAAGAAAGGAAAATTAAGCATTGGAAATGAATTAAGATTTTCATGCTTTATGAATTACATTTTGTTTTCTGGACTGAAAAGTATTAATTCAATATCATGAGCTGTTCTAATGTGAAGAATGGTGTGAAAATTCAGTGTACAGCATGGTCCCATTGTTCAAACAGAAAGGAGTCTGATCAATAGTGTGATGATCAAATACTACAGACAGGAGGAGTGACCTTTTGTCAGGATACATGCCAAGAATTAAAGTGGCCGTCCTCCAGGAGCCAATTCCAAAGGCAGTTGGTGGAACTGAGTGCTGGCATTTGTACTGACTGCAGTCTTTAAGGAGTCTTTCACTATCCCTGTAAGTCTACGAATAAGTGGTTTTAAAATCTAATACCACAAAAAACAAATGTGATAGAGGAGCCACTTTGCTCTTTTTTGATAGAAGGGAGATGAAAAAAGGCATTATTTAACTTACAATCTTTTTTATTCTTCATCAAAGTATTTTCATTAATTAAATTCAAGGTTACTGGGATGCAATTTTAGCCATGATTATTTCTCAAAGTTATATGACTTGCTATGGGAAACTTGTACTATAGTTAGTTTGAAAATTTTTGTGATATATTAGCAAGAACAGGATTTAGAAATGGCACATGTAAAGATTAGCTAAGTAATACTTCTTACTTGGATATGTACTGTATTGTATATTGGAGATATATATATATATATATAATATATATATATATATAATATATATATATATATACTGTCCATTGGAAAAACTTTAAAAATTGTATAATATTTAAATGACTTTTTAATTCTACAATATACAACATCTGGTTTAACTAACTCTCTCACATGCATTCACTCATCACCTTGGGATTGGGGACATGGGCTAAACTGTTTACCAAATGGATTTTCAAGTGTAGCTCCACTGCTAAAATTAATCAGGGCTAAGCACTCAAGCATAGTGCTGTTGTATGACTCATAACACCAAGCAATAAACTACCTTAGATAGAGATCTGTGTTTTGTAATGAAAATGTAATCATAAAACTCACACTGGAGTTTTTATCCTGCCAATCCAAGTTACCATCAACAAACATGTTAATACCTGTCACCATATTTCAGCACCTAAATGTCAGGAAATAAGGAAAAGCCAATTTTACTAAGAACTCAACATATTCCTCCTACCTAGACATCTCCCAACTTGTGGGTTAATGTAATTTTACAACTCTGATTACTCAACAAATGATATCCATCTTTTAGGGATTGTATTTCTCATTCAAGAGGCAAGTTGTAATTTATAGTGAAGGTGGGTTCTACAATGAATTTTTAAAAAAATGTGTATTTATTTTATTTTATTTTTTGAGAGAGGGAGAGTGAAAGAGATAGGCAGAGAGTGTTTATGGGTGTGCCAGGGCCTCTTCCAACTGCAAATTGAACCCCTGACACATGTGCCACTTTATGCTTTTGGCTTTACATGGGTACTGGAGAATTCAACCTAGGTCATCAGGCTTTCATGCTCAGTAAGCAAGCAAGTGCTTTTGAGCACTGAGCCATCTCTCCAGCCCTGAAATATTTTCAATGTTTCAGATTTCTATTCTTTAACAAGAGTAATATTATGACAGAGTATTCTACAGTATTTTTGTGTCTTATGTTGTGCCTTATCCCACGTGTCAAGACAAATGTTTTCTTTCATCAAGACTACTTTATATCTCTTACGATTTATCTGTACTCATTCATTCCACAAACATTTATTGAGTTCCTTTCCTAGAGCAGGCAAGAGTGCGTTAGGTTTTATTCAAAGATGAATAAAACATAATCCCTTTGCACCAGAAGCACACGAGGTATCTGGATAGATGTTCATGTAAATTGATGCCTGCAATACATTTTTGTAAATAATCAGGTTGGGCTTGAAGACGGCAGCACTTCAGGTAAAGGGACAACTCTCAACAGAGCAAGGAAAGCTGTAAAAAGGAGAAGGCACAGGATCTACAGAGAAAGACATTTCTTAGAAAAATTGAGAAAAAAGCACATGACAGACAAATAGCAAGACTCAAGAACAGAGGGCTTGTGCAAGGGGCATTCACAGTTAAGAACAGCAGGAGGTGTGGGCTAGACAAACCACTTAGATTGATGCTGGGAAACAGGTGAGCAGTATTTACAGAGCTGAATCTAGACCATGCTATGAAATTGAACATTGTACCAATAAAATGAAATATTATGGGATATTGTAACATTAATTTAGACATTTATGATCAATTCTTATTTTTTCTCCTGTCAGTTAAAAGCTACCTTTCTTTGGCACTTAGAGTGCCCCTGTTTCAGAAAATGGTTTTAACACCCAACAATAGCAATGGAGAAGAACCTTTGATGAACAACAAGGTGCAGATGCATGAGGTTACTCTAAATGGCAGCACACATGACACTCACACAAACCCTGGTCAACCACGCCTCAGAGAACAATGTCCAATGGAGAATGAATCAGAGAATTTCAGGAAAGTCCTGAAGATGTCTTTGTGGCCATAGTTGGGACAACTTGTGGTAAAAATATGAAGATGAATGGATAGTAAAATTTAAAGAATATTAAATGAAAGAATTGCCCCAAGATATCTAACTTACATGGCTAGATTCATTCCAATGGTAATGCAGCATCCCATGAAACACATGAGCATATAGCATACATGGCCCTAAATGATGACAAGTATTCAATCAACTCTTGATTTGCAGGAAACAGTAAATAAATGTGGATCAACTATATTACCTAACCTACACCGTCCAAAGAAAGAAATGACAAGCTGGGCATGGTGGGAGCACACCTTTAATCCCAGCACTTGGGAGGCAGAGGTAGGAGGATTGCCATAAGATTGAGGCCACCCTGAGACTATATAGTGAATTCCAGGTCAGCCTGAGCTGGAGCGAGACCCTACCTTGGGGGGGAAAAAAAAAGAAAAAAAAATAAAAAATGACAGAATAAAGGGACAGTGTAAGGGACCGGCTGGGGTGGGGACAGGTGGGGAATGACTTTGCTTTTTCTTGGAATAACTGTCATATGCATCATCATTTTGAAGGTTTAGAAGCGGACTCATTATAAGTCATGAGACAAGCAAGAAAGGAGCAAATGAACAAAATCACCTGAGTGTAAATAATTTGTACTAGATAATGAGTTACTGAAGGTGTTCAGATCTGAAAGGACCCACAGCCCTCTGAAGACTCTCGCTATTGGTTTGGGATCTATTAATCTCTCCTTTTAGCATAATATTAGTTCTATCTGTACCAAGGGATTTAAATTACTTTCATATACCAAATTATAGATATATCTCTCTTAATGCAGACTGACTGCAATTGCCTCCACCCCTGTCTCCATCCTTGAGATAGCTATAGTTCCTGGTAGAATATCAACAGATCCTGTGCTGCATACTGTGTGAGGCCTGTAAATAGCAGGCCCATGGTTGACAGTGCCAAGGATCCCATGGTCCACCTCAGAGGTAATGTTTTTCATACTTAATTCTTCTCTACAATGTCAGCTCTCTGTGTTAGCACGAGATAGCACCTGCCTCATTTTGTACTAAAGCCCCCCTGTGTCCTTCTTTCTACCTTGGGAGCTACCATTCTATATTTGTATATGGATTTCTGCTCTCCTTATATGTACAAAGTTTTGAGAACTTTAGGTGTTGAACTTTCTAAGTGATCCAGAATTTAGTCCAGGTTAGTTCATTCATATTGCTGTCTCGATCTGTTCATGTGTGTTGAGAGAGATGGGAGGGGGGACCAAGTAGCTATGTGCCAAAGTTCACTTTGTACATTAATGTACAAGGCCATTGTACTCATGAACTCATAGCAGTTGTAATTACAAGACCTGCCCATGATGGGGCCATTCAACATTCTATGATAGATGGGGGAGGGGCTTAGGAGGCCACTCTCTTTCCTGATGAGCTAATGTCACATAATTGTTGCCTGGGGAGGAAGAGTCATTCTATTTCCTGCTTTAGCCACTGACAAGTGATGGATGATAGGAAGAGTGAGAACAGCAATACTGAGGAGGATGAAGGTAATGCAGGGTACATATGTTCAATATGCAATATCTATGTATAAAATGCAAAATAACAAATAAGTACAAATTGTTACATGGTGGGTTGGGTGTAGTGGCACATGTTTTTAATCCCAGCACTTGGGAGGCAGAAGTGGGAGGATTGCTGTGAGTTTGAGGCCACACTGATAGTACAGAGTGAATCCAGGTCAGCCTGGGCTAAAGAGTGAGATCCTACCTTGAAACCTCCCCCCCCAAAAAAAGTGTTAAATGATGAAAATAGAAAAATAATATTGATTGAACTCTTACTGTGTGCAAAGCATGTATGCATGTTTTGCATAATTTATAAAATCTTACCTCAAATATCACATCACATCCCCTTATAATAAATAAGAGGCCAGCTGTGTATTGGTAGAACATTAGGCTTGAAAGTGAGTGACATTTCTCCAGGATACCTCTGTTGGTTTTCCCATATACGAGCTCTATCTTGTTGACTCAGTGAGAACCTACTGCCTGACCCAAACACACATGTGTGTGAACATATACATGCATGTACACGCTCACATCTAATTTCAGTTTCCTTCTTCATTGTGTGCCATGGGGGTATGGCTGTCACAGCTCCCTGCAGGACCCCATTTGTTAGCTTTCTGATGTTCATTTGCGAGTGAGTGAGCCAAGCCCAACCTGTTCTCCAGTAAATTGGAAGTTTAAAAATCCCAGCCGAGGTAGGAGAATTGCTGTGAGCTTGAGGTGAGCCTGAGACTACAGAGTGAATGACAGGTCATCTTGGGCTAGAGTGAGAACCTACCTTGAAAAAAAAATGGCACAATACAACAACAACAATGCACACATGACATCATAAGCCAGAGTGGAGCTTTTGAACCAATGCTATAAATAACCGTTTTTCTTCAGTGTTTCTCAGCTAAAATAACCAAGGTGGAACATAAAGACACATTTCGCAAGACTCCTCTGAAGCACAGGATTTAAAGAAAGTGAATAGATGCATAAATCTCACCTGTGCCTTGACCCACTTTCCACTATAACATATCAGTGATCTCTGTCTCCCTTTCCCCCCCTGTATCAGGCTGCAAGAGAGCCTTCATTATTTCTGTCATTTGTGAGTACCTTATTTTCGATTTTCCTATGGAGATGAATTTCTGCCTAGACAAGAGAAAATTATAACATTACAAAGCTATTTGAATACAATGTAACTAAATACCTAGGATTTCATAATAAAGTCTCCCATTTAAGTAGTAAATCTCTCAAGTATTGATCTGGGTATTTCCTCCTAAAACTCAACAAGTTCTCTGTCCTCTGTCAAAGAGAAGTGTCAGATATTGGAGATATATCCGGTTTTCAGAATTTTGAAGTACTTCCAAAGTGACAGTACATCAAATCTGTCACATGTAAGATCATCAAGTGAGTGTTTAATTTGTCCTCCAAGCTCAAAGTGTGATGTTTTAAATCAACATTAGTAAGCACATTACTAAAGATCTCTGAAGACATATAAAGAGGAGGAGCAGGGGAGATGGCTCAGTCAGTAAAGTATTGACTACACAAATATGAGGACTTGAGTTTGTCTCCCAATACCCACATAAGTTCCAGGCTTGGTGGTGTGTGTGGTAGGTGGAGGAGACACGTGGATCCCCAGGGCAAGCTGGCTAGCTAAACCAGTGAGCTCTTGATGCGGTGAGAGATTCCTGTCTTAACAGATAAGGTGAACTCCAGAAAGAGACAACCAATTTTGATTTCTAGCCTTCATATATATGACCACACATGTGAACACAAACCCACACTTGTGTGCACACACATACATATGGACACACACAGAGAGAGTTACAGAAATGCTAGACTATGACTAATCCAAGTGGCCACATTTTCCTTATGAATATACTTACTTGTGTTAAAAATATGAACTATATATGTAAGGCATTTGAAATTAATAATTTTCATTACTGGGAAGCAATTAAATTATTATCTTTACCTTAAAATTTCTATTTTAGGAGCTGGGTTTGGTGGCACAAGCCTTTAATCCCAGCACTGGGGATACAGAGGCCAGCCTAGACTACAGAGTAAGTTTCAGGTCAGCCTGAGCTACAGCAAGACCTTACCTCAAAAAAAAATATAATATCCTAGATGATAACAATATTAACAAATCTCCAAAAATAATATGCTTAAGTTTATCACGATTTGAGGTTTCAAAAGTGTTACCCCACAAATATGGGCTTATTCTGATAAATACCTATTAGAATTATCTAAATGGTTTAAATTTAAGCTTCACTCTGGGAATAATTTTGATCTAGAGTAGTTGATGTCCTAAATTCAATACAATCTTTTCACTATTTCTCCACTTTCAAGTCAGGTGCGTTTCAGATGCCTGGTCCACCTTGTGCAGTGTTTCCGGAGGGTGGATCACTCAGGAGAGTGCCGATTGTACTGAAGCAGCCCGCAACCTCACATTACAGAGTGGTTACACCAGCAAAGGTTGGCGGCTCCCACCCATGTCAGCAGAGGTCTCTTCTGCACTACTGTCACTCAGGGATATGAAATCCAAGCTAGAACAATCTAAGACATTACAGATCATGACAGTAAAGGGATCTATCACTGACTTGACCCAAGCAAACAAAAAGTTTAAATATGCCTACCTCAATGTGACATACAGCACTTTTGTTCCCATCCTGGTGGCCCAAACAGGTCAGGAGGAGACTCTTCAAAGAGGTGGAGCAGTGCAGCAGTGACAGAGCCTGGTTAGAGGACACTTAGAAACACCAGAGAGGCCAGGGACCCATGTACCTTTGCTTCTTTCTCCTTTGCAGATGGCTGAGGGTTTCCATTCCCTGTTCGGCCCTCTGACCTCCTTCAGCCCTGAAGCAGTCACCTGTGGAATGCGTCCTACTTAGACCCTGAGCGCAGTCAGCACACTTTCTGTCTGTGGGCACCTGGAGGTTGTGGGGCTATGTCAAGTTTCAAACTGGCAGACTTTTTGATGTACTTTTTAAAAGCGCTTGCCACGCAAACATAAGGACCTGACTCCAGACCCCAGTTCCTATGTAAAAAGAGAATCCCTTGGATTCACTGAGTAGCTAGTCTAGGCAAATCAGTGAACTCTAGGTTCAGAGAGAGAACCCATCTCAAAGAATAAGATGGAGAAAAGCTAAGAGCCCTTCGACATTGACCTCTGCCCTCCACAACCCAGTGCGCACCTGTGCACACAGAGCCACACTCCCAAATACAAACACATGTACACACAAACACACATGCACGCATATTTCCACCAAGACACACATGCAAAGGAAAAGAGAAAACGTTCCTTGGTTTTCGGAGCTTATCTTTTTCTGTAATCTACCTGTGGCTAACAACTAGCACACACTAGCAATTCCTCAACCTGTCTTTCCCTTGAAGGGAATGTATTCGGTATATAATCTGCCACCTAAGCCCCTCTAGTACTGGGAAGGATTTTAATGCTCTCACTGTGCCTCTGTGCTGGCCATGCCCTAGTTACTAGTTTCTTTGTCACTCACATCTGAAAACTAAGCCACTGCTATGTACGCCTGGACTTTGTTCTTAGGGTACTTTACCTCAAGTTCTGCTGTTTGGATTAGTTCAGACTGCTGGATTATCCTGTAATAAAATGAAATGCATGGGTGCTGGAGAGGTTGGCTAAGGCACTTGCTGCGAAGCCTGAGGAGCCAGGTTTAATTCTCCAGTACCCACATAAGGCAGATGCATATGGTGACACATACATCTGGAGTTCATCTGCAATGGCTGGAGGGTCTGGTGCACCCATTCTCTCTCTCACTCTCTCTCTCTTTCTCTCTCTTCCTTTCTCTTTTTCCCTCAAATAAATGAATAAATAAAATTTTAAAAATGCAATACCAAAGCTTTCAGTGGATGAAACAACAAAAGTTTGTCACTCATTCTACATGTCTGACTTGGAGTATTGCTAAACTCATTTTTTTTCTTTTACATTTCCTGGGGACACAAAATTCTATTCATCTCAGATACAGGACTGACAAGAGCCCAGATAAATGATTCTACCCAAATCCAATTTGGTGGGCTAATGAGTTTATTGGATTTACTTACAGGAGTATGGGTGAGGGGTTACCTAAGGGAACATGAGTGGCTCAGAAAGAGCCTCATCACCAAATAGCCCCAACGTAACATGATTGGTGAAGAATAAGTCATGTCCTCTGCTGTTCTACAGGGACATTGCCTCAGCACTTGCAAGACTGTCCTCTAATTATGTTATTACCTGATTCCTTTGGACTCTTTGAGGATAAGGTTTATAATTTCTAAGTTCAAAACACCTATACAGTTCCAGGCACATGACAGATTATAAAGAAGTTACTGTGGAGGGAATTTGTTTTTTGAGAAGTTGACTATCAGAGCCACACTGGATCATTTTTCTTTAGAATAAGATTCTAATTATACATTTTGACATAATGGGATTAAGTTTTAATGAGGAAATTTGGTCTTATAGTTGTTTCTTACTTGAAATGATCTTTTTCTTTTCGCTCTCACCCATTATCATATCCCAGGCTTCCAAAACAATACACTCTATGTACTACAATAGCTTTACAGCGAGTATGCTTAGCTTTATTCCATCTCATGCATCCTACAGCTAAGGAAATTACTTCCCATCATTAAAAAGTTATTTTAACCATATTGCCCAAGTATCCACGATAATGTTCCTACCATTTGTCAGTTCTGACTCTTACATACTGTCAAGTTTGGAGACCATATTCTTTTCAATTACTATCTCTCATTGTCATTGTTTGTCCCTCTTAAAGCCATCGTGTCCTCTCTCAAATGACTTCCCCTGATTTCAGGATCAAGTCACGGAAACTGTCTAGGCTTTCTATGGCCACCACTCTTTCTTTCTCTCAATTCTCATTCTTCCTTCTCCAATCTCCCACCTGCACACATTGCAAAAGCCACATCTCACGTAGACATTTTTTTTTTCAATTCTCTCACATCTCTCATTTCTAGGCTTTGTGCCAGAAACATTTTCTCTTCCTTTCAGCAAGTCAAATTCTGCTTCCCCTTCTGATATTACTTCTATCAGAATATGACCACCTTTGAGTCTTCCTGGGTTTGGATGTGTACTTCCACATACTAGCAGTTGCTACACACTCTAATGTTCATATATCCATTCACCAATTTAGATGAGGGCTGGATCGCATCTAAATGTGCATAGTGGTTATCAACATAGTTCATATCAGATATTCTGATAAAAAATTATATATGTGGCTGCAGATTATTAGCCCTACCTTCCTAAATCTTTTTTCTTTTGTCTCCTGAGCTTTTGGTGGGACCGTACTTCCCAGATTTCTGTATATCAAGTTGTGATCATGTGACTGCTTATGTCTAATGAGAGGTTAGTGATAATTACAAACAGCACTGTAAAATCTAGTATATAAGTCCATCCCCACAAAATCAGATGTGTTCTTTCCTCTTCTCCTGCATAGAAAAGCCTTATGATCACTTCTCAATGTCACTAGCCACAAAAGGCTATGCACTGGACTTCAGAGGAACCACAAATTACAATCCACTAAATTAATTCTTGGCAATTCACAATTAATGTTTTAATTTTCTACTACACCTAAATCAATGCAAATACATCTTCAACTTCTTTGCTGAGAATATTGTTTGCATTACTATTTGTAGATAATAAAATTCAGATTAGAGAAATAAAGTAACTGGCCTAAGTTAATGCACTTCTTAAGCCTAGATTCAAACCAAGGCAAACTTATCTCAAAGCCCATAATATAAATGCCATACAGCCATCCTTTCTACCATGCATTAAAATGATAACCATAACAAATCAAAATGTAAATATACTTAAAGTTGTAGTAACTGAAAATTAAATAATACAGAAATTAATGTAATAGAATCATAAAGCTAAGAATCAGAGACATGTGTTTAGATGCTCATTTAAAATATAAAGGTAGCATTTTGAAATAGTATTAAAAGATATATATTTCATACTTTATGTTGTTGTATATATAAGCGGATTAAAATAAATATACACAGTGCCTGACACTACCTGCGTAAGACCATCATAAGAGGAGGAAAAGATCAAGACATCAAAAGTAAAAGAAAGACTGATTGAGATAGGGAGGGGGTACGATGGAGAGTGGAGTTTCAAAGGGGTAAGTGGGGGGAGGGAGGGTATTTCCATGGGGTATTTTTTTATAATCATGGAAGTTGTTAATAAAAAAATTAAAAAATTAAAAATAAAAATATTGGCAAAAAATTACATCACAGTAAAAACAAGGTGAATAATTATCTTGTCTTATTTGTAACTCACAGCACCCTGCATTTAGTAAATGTTCAATCAATATGTCCACCAAAATGGTGAAAGTGACCTCAAGACTACTTATTATCTGATATGTGTGACTATATTATAAACTTTATTTATTCCAGAAAACATGTTTTATGTGTATTTTTGTCTTTGAGGTGTATGAAAAATCTTCAGTTGAAATGTAATACTTAGGTGCTATGAAATTTTATGTTAGGGAGGATATTTTAGGTTGATTTATAAGTATTAAGTAGCCTTAATAGGAAGTGTAAGTATAAAACCCATCTTTGGGTAAAAGCAACCAAACTGGAACTGTATGTTTCTGAAGAAAAATGGGTTCTTAACTGTCTTGCCCATCCCTATGTTCACATTATTTCTAGAATGTGAACTGTAAGCATGACGGGTTGAGTCATTGAGCCATTATGATGAAAATCAAATAAAGTGTTATTTACTACAATTCTTTTTTTTTTTTTTTTAGTTCTATTGGCAAATAATCCAATGTGATTTTATTTCTGCTTATTTAGGGTTTGAGAAACCCCTCAAGGCCCAAAACTGGACGACTAACTTAAAGTTGGGTAACAGAAGTATGAGTATCCTTAGGATCTGAAACCAAGCCCCCAAACTGCCAAACATTCTAGTGACTTCTGATCTTTGATGGAGGTGGTACAGGGGCTTATAACAATAATAGTGTTTTCAATATAAAGGTTATATGCTATTTATAATGTATTAATTTTGCTTTAAATAAATTAAATGAAAGTACCTGAAATGTTTTGTGCTTTTTAAAAAATAAATCCTAAGATCTTATCATTTTTGGTCTGTCACTCTTGACATTTAATAGTGATGTCTGTTATCATCTCTCTTGAGTCCAGACTGGGTAACAATCCAACAGAATGCAGCAGAGGTGGCATCAAGTGATTCCAGAGGCTTCTCACTGAAATATCTATAGCTCCCACTATAGAATAGCGCCCCCTGGACACAAGCCGCGATGGAAGGAGTTTCTGATGCTTGCAGCCAGGGGCACTCCTTCGCGTGTAGGTGGCTTTCCAGATCTCATGCCATCCTGAGTTCCCTTCTGTTTCCAGATCCCAGGCTGGACCTCAAATCTAAGTAAATAGTGCTTAACAATAGAAAACAGTCAATAATGTCAAGCCGCTACAGCTTTTTTTTTCTAAAGTTTTATTTATTTATAGTCAAAATACAAAATCTAAGCTATCTGCGCTGGACACTATTTCTATGTTAACAATGTTTCTTGAATGAAGAGTTAGGAGATGTTATTGCTATTGTGTAAAGATGACACAAAACTGGAAAACAGCCAATGTATTTATGTCTTGATTAAAATCTCTTTAGGCAAAAGACTGATCCTAAGGCTGGGGCTGTAGCTCAGTGTTAGAGTGCTTGCCTGGCATGTGGAAGTTCCTGAGTTCAATCCCCGGCTCTGGAAACCTATACAGCACCTGTAACTTTGATGCACCTTATAAAATCAGAGGTATGGAGCTAGGTGTGGTGGTGCATGCCTTTAATCCAGCACTTGGTAGACAGAGGTAGGAGGATCACTGTGAGTTCAAGGCCACCCTGAGACTACATAGTGAATTCCAGATCAACCTAGGATAGAGTGACACCATACTTCAAAATATAAATAAATAAATAAATAAACAAACAAACAAACAAAATAAGAAGTACGAAGAGGAACAGAACAGCAAGCCTCAGAACAAAGGAGCAGGATGATGCTGGAGATCCAAGAGGCAGGAAGGAATGGGTGGCCAGGTCAGGTCAGGTCTGCCTGCAGCTCAAGGAAGGTACTCCAGGTAGTTTTTATAGTTGAGTCACTTTAAGACTCATAGTCCTCCAAGCCAGAATAACTCGTTAGTCCAGCGGAATTGTATGTCTCGTCTAAAGTCTAGCTCATGAATAGAGAGGGAAAATGGATGCTATAACAACGGGTGAAGGTATGGGGACCAGGCAGATGAAAGGAATATAAATCTAGAGAGAACAGAGTTTTCACACCATCTGAACAAACCATTTTACAAGGAGTCTAATGACATGGGTCTGGTTTACAGGTAATGTTGCAAAGGATAAACAACCCAAGGCCCTGGCTATCGGTATGCACAGCATGATTTCAACTGCCTTTTACCCAATCCCCTCCCTGAGGAGTCAGAGTAGAATCCCAGGAAGTGACAGTCCCCCATATTTCAGCACTGGGAAGTGTCCTTGTCTGCATTTCCTGATTGAATAAGGTGTTTTCAACCTAAAAGGGCATGGAACATTCCTGGAAGTCATGTTACAGGGTCTAGTGTTTGCCACATAAGATATATACATCCCAGAGAGGAGAAAAAAGAGAGCTCTGGGGAGGACTGTCAATATTTTGCAGTAAATCCATTACAATTAGTGGTACTTATTCCATAGATTAGCACTAGCATGCTTCCTGAAATCAGAGACTAGAGGGTCATATATAAGGAACATACTTTGGGTTTGCACAAACAGTTCCACCTTGGTGCCTGTTTTTTATGTGCTTGGTGGATCGTGACATCCTTCATCCTATACAGGTCCAGTGAAATGATTCTGTGAATAACCTGAGAAGATTCTGCCACAGAGGTACCACACCAAATGTTAACACTCAACTTGCTGGACTAAGGAAACTGATAAGAGCATGCACTTCTGTTCACAGCACAGACTTCTCATTAGCCACATGAAGAGACAAATATGTCATAACATTCTAAGTAGTTCTATAAAATGGTGACAGACAAATTCAAAATTGTCACAAAGAATATCTGAACTATGGATTTATATCTTCATAACATTGAATGATAAGCCTTGTCTTTAATCAATCATTCTTATCAGAGGACAGTTCTGCTCTTGATGTGACGTCTGAAATAGTGAACTGTCTAAAGACAGTTTTGATTGTTAGAACTGGGAGGGGTGATGGGGAAGAGCAGGAGTGTTCCTACACCTCATGTAATTTTCAGGGCAGATCCCTAAAAAGGGATCATTCAGTCTCAAAAGTCACTACAGATGAAGCCTAGAAACATTGAATGAAGTATGAGGAGTGTTCCTTGTAAGAAAACTACAAAGCTACTCATATATAATTTATAATACATCTATAAAGTTAAATGCATTTATTCACAATAGCATACTCGAAATACTTTTAAGGTAGACAATAGGGAAACAAAACAAGAATTTGGACTAACACAGTAGATGCTTGAAAAAGGTAAATGTTTGCCTTTATTTAGAGATTGGTTGAAGTTTTGGAACCATGTAATAGAACCCTCTAAAGCTCCTACAATAGTGGAATATAAAAGAGAAGATCAAGGAGCTTGTTATCATTCTTGAAAAACTGAAACAGTGTTTTGTAGAAGAAAGATTTGTCTTAGTGGTGTATCCGGAAAGCAGGACTAAGATCATTGGAATCAAACACCAAAAGGACTATTTCAATACAACAAAAACAAGACTTTCCTAACAGTTTTACCATTTAGGCAATTAAATAATCTGGTACAAGGTAGACAGTTCTTTGGTGAAATGGAATGTTAGCATTCAACAGTTCTGCAAATTTAAAAGTACATAGATCTAGGCATATGGTGCATGCCAATAATACTAACATTTAAGAGGCTGAGGCAGGAAGATCTCTATGAGTTTGAAGCCAACCTGGGACTATGGAGTGAGTTCTAGGTCAGCCTGTGCTAGAGTGAGACTCTACCTCAAAAGAATTTTTTTTTTTTTTTTTTTTTTGGTTTTTCGAGGTAGAGTCTCACTCTAGCCCAGGCTGACCTGGAATTCACTATGGAGTCTCAGGGTGGCCTTGAACTCAAGGCGATCCTCCTACCTCTGCCTCCCGAGTGCTGGGATTAAAGGCGTGCGCCACCACACCCGGCTCAAAAGAATTTTTGAAATGTTTGAAGAACATTGCAGACAGTTTATGATATACTCTAGGGAACCACACTATAACTCCACAAATAACAGACATTACTCAAGGTAGATGTTAAAAATTCAGTGTCCCTAGCAGTGTGTTGTATTTTTAAAAAGGATATTTAATAACATCTTAAAATTAACCTTGAGGGCTGGTGGGATGCCTTAGTGGTTAAGGCACATGCCTGTGAAACCTAAAGACCCAGGTTTGATTCTCCAGGACCCGTGTAAGCCAGATGCACATGGTAGCACATGCTTTTGGAGTTCGTTTGCAGTGGCTAGAGGCCCTCGTGCACCCAGTCTCACTCTCTCGCTATCTTTTTCTCTCTGTCTCAAATAAATAAAGAAATACAAGTCTTTAAATTAACCTGCAATGTTCATAAAGCAACATACTTCATATGAACAATCCAGGTTTCATGGGGCTCTTGCAATGTGGACAGGTTTGCCAATTTCACTGGAAATCACCCAGTTTCATGCTTGATTTTCACAATGGAAACATGAAATGTATAAAAGTGCAATTTTAAGGGATCACTTGACACCATCCCTATAGTTCAACACAATGGTGTTGGAGAAGCAGGGGAGAGCACAAAGAGATGCAAACAATCTGATACTCATCAGAGCACCAGAGGATAGCTTCAGACCCCAGGGACCAGCAGGCAACCATTTCAACACCTCAGATATTCAAACAAGTTGATCTCAAATGAAGCTCGAGGTAAAAATTACCTCATCATCTTGTCTGACTGGAATTTTCCTCTAATTTCTATAATTTATAGGTTGCATTTTGCAATTTAATGCAAATTTTTAAAAAAATGGACAGGGTCCAATTAAGAAATAACTTGTATTTAATGCACTTTTATCCTGAGAAAAGAAACTGCCTTTCATATTTTTCTTATTTTGAATCAGGATGAACAACAGAGATGGGATATGTGCTTTTGACATTGGTTGCTATTCAGAGTGAAGCCACAAAGCCTAGATTTGCAGGTTCATTCATTTCCCAGTGCTAAACAATCTTGCAAGCGAGGCAAATTCTCTTTCCAAGATAGCTGTTTCATCAAACAACAGCTGATCACAACAGACAAAGAGCAGCCTGGTTGCTCAAATTTAGGTCTGTATCAAGGTTTCAAGGAATGACAAAACAAGAGAGCATTTGATGGGGAAGAATTCCTTATAATAGGTCACTCAATACCTGGTGTTAGCACGCCTTGCCTGACATGAGCTACTTTACTACACCAGAAAGTAAAAGAATAATTAGATATGCTTAGGATGAAAACAGAAGCTGGATTTTAAAGTACACACTCACTTATGCAGCAATGAAAATTATTTGTGTATATGACTACAGATTTCTGTTTTACTACTGTGAAGTCACACATATTACATGTAGGAGGCAGAATGAAGTAACATAGAATTGTGTCCATTAGAGGACATCTGAAACCCCACGTAGCCTTCTATAAGCATTTTAAGGCAAGCTACCTTGTTCACAGACCTCCACAACTATGTAATTAAGCTATTACATGCTGCCTTCCATTTTCCTTTAAGTATTGGAAACACACTGGGCTTGCTTTCCAAGCTATGAGATACTTCTAATATTTCCATATGCTATGCCTAGTACATAAGTAGGCACATCACAGATTCCATATACATTTTGACTAATTGACACAGGTTGTAGTTCAGAAGTTAGTGGGAAGCAAGAGAAGGGCTTCTTTAGCTTCCAACAGAAGTTGAATTTTCAAAGGATTAAGTGATTGTGACATGTATAAAATATGACTTCACTGAAGGAAAATAATGAAACTAGGGGAGTGGCTTGTTCCAGCACTCTTCTGAGATAGCAGATTCAAGCACACACAGATGATTTTGAGTGATGAGAGTTCTTTCTGAGTCCAAGTAGATGGCATACTGAAGCTTCATGACATTCTGAATTAGGAAGATTTAAGACTAGATTAAACATCTTAGCTGTTTGAATTTTTTATTTGCAGTTTTTCACTGTTTTTAGACAATATAATTATTGATAAAGGCTTAGTTAAATATAGATGAACAATAATCCCAACATGCAGGTAGCTGAGCCAGAAAATCCAGAATGAGTCCAACCCGGGTTATATAGTGAATTCCTGTCAACAAAACAAAACAAAACAAACAAAGAAATGACAGTAAAGGTGTGTCTGGCTGCCTTATTTGCTGGCATTAATTAAAAGAAATTTGTTGACTATTCTTTTGCAACTAATGATCTTCTCCTCATTGACTAGCATTAGCAATGAAAGGTACTGAGGGATTGACCTGGAAATCAGCATCCAACTAAAATTTCAACCTGATATCTTCACATGTTATCAGTCAAATGTCTCCACTGAGGTCAACAACACAGTGAAGAAATGTAGATAGTTCCCTCAGCACTTTTTCTGAAGTTATCTATGGGAAAGTGAAAGTCATGTTCACTGGTCTATAACTTACCCTTTTAGAAGCTATGATGGTGCTTATGCAAATACCACTATCTTTAACATGTGTGATTAATCTGTGCAGGAGTCAAAACACTGCCTCCCCTACCACAGATGAGTGATGGGTTTTGATTGTATCAGGCTACGCTCAGGCTCTTCTATGTGTGGGGAACTTTTATAAAATCAATGAACTGCTGAAGTCTTTTCTAGAGGATTTAAAATAATGGAAACAACCACCTTGAGAGTCACCATGTCTATAAATCTCTACAGGACAGTCACTATATGTCTCCTGTACGTTTGCGTTTCTTATAGCACAGAAAAGGGGCTAACAATATTACTGAACAAATTTAAAGAGTCAAGCTTGGTATAGGACCTTAAACTTACCTACCAAAAAAAAAAAAAATGTGAGTGAGATAACATTACACCTCTTTACAAAACAGGAAACTGAAACATAAGGAATTTGAGTCACTTATTGAAGCAACATTCACTCAATGAGTGTGAGATTGGGATTTGAATATAGATCCTTATATATTGTCGATGACTAACAGTCTTTTGTACTCTTTCTCCTATTAACAATAAATATTTTTCAAAATATTTTATTTAGTTATTTGAGAGAGAGAGATAGAGAGAGAATGGGTGTACCAGGGCCTCTAGCCACTGCAAATGAACTCCAGACACATGTGCCACCTTGTACATCTGGCTTATGTGGATACTGGGGAATCAAACCTGGGTCCTTAGGGTTCATAGGCAAATGCCTTAACCACTAAGCCATCTCTCTAGCCCAACAATGAATATTTTTTAATTTTCTGAACTCTTACTCCTCTACCTCATCTTTATAGAGCTAAGGTATTGCATATGAACTATCTAAAGCTTGGTAAGAATTCAAAATACATTCTCTTTACTAATCTTCACAATTCTGTGAATCCTGAGAAGTAGCCATAGTAATTATAACTCCTGTATTATGCACAGGAAGCTATGTAAATTGCTCGAGATCACATTAGTATTACATGACAAACATGAATTTTGAGCTGGATGTGCTACTCCAGGGCCTGTCCTTATAAGCAACTGTCCTTCACTGATATTCTCTGTCTGCTGCACCACATAAAACATAACAAGCACAGACATTGCTGTCACCTTGAAGCATGCCACTTAGTGAATTGATATGTAATTACCTAATAGAGACTCTACATAGAGCTTTTCTGGGCAACTCACTTCAGGATGGTTTTTGCACTTGCTGAATCAGACTGAATAAATAATATTTTACTGTGTGATGACTTTTACATGTTTAGGGTACATGTCTTTTTTTCAATAACACTGTATTTCAAAAGGACCACTTCCATGTATTCTACTCAAAATTGGAGATTCTTCCATAAAAATATAATTTTTATGATGTTTGCCCACCAAATTATCTTTTCTGTTCAACATAAATTAATTACAGATGGTATGTGGGTCACAAAGGATTGCAGTATATCTGAGCTTTCACATTATTTTAAATAGAATACTCAAAGTAACATCTTAGGGTTGCTTTGTATGTTCCTTTTTTAAATAAAATAAAATGTGGGCATCTTGCTTGCCTTTGAAGATCCCTTAGCTAATCTCCGATTGCCATCTGAAATTTTAATTAGTGATTTAAAATGTGCTTGCACAAAGAACCTTGTCCAAGTTGTCTGTTTCTGCCAAATTAAACTATTAAACCAAGTAACCTAATTAAAATCCTTTTAGCTTTTAATCAATATTTTATTTACATTCATATTTCCTGGGAAGCTTGATGAGTTTTTTGGATGTGATAGTTATTGCTATCCCATTTATCAAAGGACGTTTTTAAGGTGTTCTCTCCTCCAAGGCCATGGAGTTAGCAGGAAGTTGAGGAGGATACCATTGGCTCAAACCCTTCTGTCCACTGTCTGTTCTGAGTGCACAGAAAGTTCAGTGGTGCTCTTGCTACACCCAGGAGAGACCCAGGCTGCAGCCACAACAGACAGAGCAGCTCAGGTGCTCTCAGCACCGCAGATGCCCTGGGGCACAGTTGCTCATGAAACAGTGTGGAAAACAAATGGGAACCCCTCAACCCTTGAATTCCGAAACAGTTTCCATGTTCCCCATTCTCAAGATTCAGGAAATTAACAATTTTGGAAAATAACACACTTTTTTCCTCCTATAATGTTAAATCAATGAATATGTCAATAGCCCTAAAAATAAATTTCTAAAAATAAATTTTCCCCATCAATTTGGATAGATAGCTTTGCAGGATAAAGTAAGCTTGGTTGACAGTCATTAGCTTTCAGAACTTGGAATACATCATTCCAAGCCCTTCTGGCTTTTAAAGTTTGTGTTGAGTAATCTGCTATTACTCTGATGGGCTTGCCTTGTAGGTGACTTGCTTTATCTTTCTAACTGCTTTCAATATATTTCCTTTGGTTTGTGTGTTTAGTAGTTTAATTACAACATGACGAGAAGAGGTTCTTTCCCAGCTTTGCCTGTTTGGTGTTCTAAAAGCTTCTTGTATCTGCATTGGCATTTCTTTCCCTATTTGAGGAAAATATTTCTTCTATGATTTTGATTAAAATGCCTACTAAGGTTCTGGATTGAAATCCTTCTCCTTCTACTACACCATGAATTCTTATGTTTGATCTTTTCAGAGTGTCCTGGATATCTTGAAATTCCTATTCATATCTTCCTATTAACTTGTCTTTCTTCTGTTGGACTGTATTAGGTCTCCCCCTGGTCTTCTAGTTTAGAAATTCTGCTCTCTCCTTCATCCATTATACTGGTGAGACTTTTCACAGAGTTCTTTATTTAACTGACTGTATTCTTCAGAGCTAGGATTTCAGCCTGGTTTTTCTTCAGTATTTATATTTCCTTATTCATATCTTGTAACGACTTCCTTATTAGGCTGGTTTCCTATGTTCTATTTCAAGAGTTTGTTTTCTTCTTTGATTCCTTTGATTTCTTTTAGTATAGATATGATCATTTTTTAAAAAAATAATTCTCAGGCATTTCATCTAAAACAGTTTCATTGGTGATCATTTCTGATGGATTTATAATTTTTGGTGGAATTGTATTGTCTTGATTCTTTGTGTTTCTTGTATTGTAATGTAGCAACTTTTGCATCCTGAATTGATTTGATGTTTGGGTTTTCTACTTATCTTCAGTGTTCTTACATGTGGCGATCCACTTTTATGTACTTTCAGGGTATGAGTTTAAGGTGCCAGGTGTAGCTCTTGTACCCCAATCCAGCTGTAGCAGTAATCCTAGGTGTTGAATTTGCTTGATGAGCAGGTATTCTAATAGACTGGGTGGATCAATTTACTGGTAAATTCTAAACTTCAACTGAGCAATGTACACATTCAATAAAAACCAGCACAGAGTATGCAATTGTGAGGATTAAAACAAACAGATAGTCTTATAAAGCCAAAATCCCTCAGGGTTTGTGTGTTGCTCTACACCCTTAATCCTGTCAGCTGGGAGGTAGAGAATTCTGTTCTGAATTGGGTTCCAGGTCAGCCTAGATCTGAATCAGACCCTGCCCCCAATAATGGCAGAAACAAAAGCCAAAGGTCGTATAACCTAATCATTTTTGATGATAGAAGATAGTGATTTTGTTCCCTTATAATTCTTTTCTATTTTTATTATCTATTTGTGTGTATGATTTGTGTGTGTGTGGGCCCATGTGTGCCTCAGCCCATGTATGAAGGTCAGAGGTCAGCCTCAGGGGTCTTCTTTCTACCGGCCTTTGTGACACAGGGACTCTTGTTGCTGCTCTCAACACTCTGGGATTATGGACACGTGCACTGCTTGAATCTGTTTTTACATGGGCAGGTGCTAAGGAATATAGAATTTTGTGGGCAGGCCCACACGTTTCAAAGCTGAGCCATCTCCCAGCTTCAATTAAGCTCTCTTTAATCTCCACCAATGCTCTCACCCATGTACCCACATGCATTTTATCTATGTACCCCATTCCTCAAAAAATTTTACAACTAAATTTATGGTTGTATAAATATAAATGTTGATATTCTCGTGGACATATAAACATTATTTTTAACCAAATTATTTAGTATAGCACAAATGTTCTTCCTTTGCACACTTTTTAAATAAAATGTATTTTTATTTTGTTTTTGAGAGAGAGAGAGAGACAGAGAGAGAGAGAGAGAGAGAGAGAGAGAATGGGTGCACCAGGCCGTTTTAGGCTCTGTGAATGAACTCCAGACTTGTTTGCACACTTTTTCTTTCTTGAATTTGGTGATGTGCTTCTCCGTGTTTGGTCAGTTCCTCTCTAGTAGAGCCTCAATTTCTTTCCTAAATTGATTAAATCTGCATTTACAATCGAAAGTGTTGCATAACTGTCTTGACCTCTGCCTTTTGGAGCATTCCCATGGAAATCTGCTCATCAGAATCTAACCTTACAAGGTATGGAGCACAAAGGAGTGGGCAGGAGCTCGCTGTCACCTTGTCCACCGTGAGCTCCACTTCAGGGTGTGTAGGCAGGATGAGGCATTCCACAACACAAGCCTTAATATCAGAACCCTTGTCCTCTGAGTTGCCTAAATTGACAAGGGAAGAATGTCCCAGTGTTGTCTTTGGGGCAAGTCTGTTGGAGTTTGTGAGAACTAAATGGGGGCAAAGCCCTTACCAATCCTCTCCAGAGAAGAAGCCAAAGAAGAAGCTAGACCAGGAGATTAAGAAGTGCCTGTGAGTCTCAGTCTCTCTTTCCTCACAGTGTCATGAGGGGCATCTGAAAGCTGGCCAAAAATAAATAAATAAATAAATAAAATAAATAAAGAATTAATCAATTGCCCATCTTCTTTTAACAGCAAATCTATGAAGGTAGATAGAAGACAGTATATATATATATATATATATATATATATATTTTTTTTGCTTTGCTGTGCTATCCCAAATGACTTTTCCTTCCTTAAAAAAATACAATTTAGAACCAAGTACATTTTAGTGTTATTTAATCAAACACATTATAAAAGACAGTTGATGCCCAGATACTTCATACAACTGGCTTGAAATCACACAGCTACTCAGTGACAAACCTAAAATTTGAGGGCAACTCTGACTCTTCTCTTAATCTAAGCTATATTGACTTTCTAGCTGTCACAACAAAGGCCTTGAAACAGAGAGCTACTTCAACATTTATTTATAAGTTATACTTAAAATTATATGCTGTGTTCTTAGAATTAATTTATTACCAGGCAATAATATTTTTTTCTATTAGAAATTGCTTATCTTACAAGCTATGATGTTTATTGCTGAGTTTTTTTCTACATTAACTTGCTTTTTGATTGTCAAGAATTCATTATCTTCTCACTGCCTCTATGTCTGGGGCAACTGGATGACAAATGCTTTATAAATTCTGTTTCCCTTGCAACAATGTTCAGGGTCCTTATTACCCATAAACTAGAAGATAATACATGCTTCAAATCTCTCCTCAAAGACACTCCTAGGGGTTTCCCCTTCTACAAATCACAGTGTTCTTTATATTTAAAATACGGCTTAAAACATAGACAGTCCAAGAATAAATCTCAAAGGATATTTTCTGGTTAGCTGCTCTCAAAAACACTCAGAATTGTTCTTTCACAATACTCTTACTTGTGTTCCTCAAGATTGTAGGAGATTATCAGAAAACACTTATTTCTGTTCATCATTTCTCATTCAGCCAGTACAAGGTGTTCACCAGTGCATTATATTTCTTTGCTTCTGATTAAAAAAATAAACAACAGCTTAAATTTCTCTAAAACAAGCCATCTACTATATTCAAAGGAAAATGGACTGAACAGAACTAATCAAAATCCTTCAAAGTGTTTCCCAGTTTGTATAGAATCATAAACAAAATAAAATTATAGCATTTATAATTAATCTCTTTCTGTTGAGCAGTACCTTGAGTGGCAACAATCATTGGCAAAAACAGTTTTATGGACTTCCTGTCATCCTCTGAACCAGAGAACATATCCCTAAACAAGCCTGGCATCCCACTACCAGTGCTGTGTGGGCCCTCAGAATTTTTCTGAACACAATTTTGGGCAGCTGCTAGCCAGCATTCATGTTACTTGTGTGTATTTTAAACTGTTCAGCAAATCTGTACTAATGATATTTTGTCTATCTTTAGCATCACACAGGCATGGCATTCATAATGTCAACCAAGAGGTGATTAAAGCTTTATATGTTTTCTTTTCCTTTGCTAATTATAAAACGTTTTTGTTTTATTAAGTTTACAAAGATGTCCTAGAGATTCCTCTTCCACTACTATGAAAATAATCATCCCAAAATTAATTTTCTCACTGGTAAAAACTATATGAACAAGATTAACTTTCTCATTTTTTTAAAAAAAATGTGTGAGTCTATTATTTGTGTCAAAGAACACTAATTGAAGTACACACACACACACACTCTCACACACACAATTGATATTTAAGAGGAGACATTGCCAATTAAGAAGTCTCTAAAGGGCTGGGGAGATAGCTTAGTGATTAGGGCACTTGCCTGCAAAGTCTAAGAACTCCTGTTCAAATCTCCAAGTCCCACATAGCCAGATGCACCATGACAAAAGTGTGCAATGTCACACATGCCACAAGGGGACACACGTGTCTGGAGTTCATTCAAAGAGGCTGAAAGTCTTTGGTTCACCCATTCTCTCTCTCTTTCTCTCTCCCTCAAAAAAGAAGTCTCTAAAATACAGTGTGTAAATAAGAGTGAAATATGTTGAAGTCACATAATAAATGTACAATAACAGGTAAGTAGGGCTAGTGAAAAATTCATTTTGTGTAATTAGAAAACTATGACATTTTTGTTGAGCTTGGTGCCAACATCTAAACATCTAATATATTTGTGAATGCAACCTAATCACTCAATCAGCATTTAGCTTTTAAAAACTGCAAACAACAAAAATGGTTAAAAATCTGTGTCTTACTAGTACCAGGGAAATCAAAACCATTTTAACATTGCAGTTAAGAATGGACATTTCCTTAGAAGTGCTCTTCTCATTTTTCTCCTATGCCAGAGATGCCTTTCTACCTGCTCATCAAAGAAAGGGATGCATTTCAGTCAGGGGAAATTTAGGCTGTGACTCCCTAAAATTTACAAAACTCAACTTGTAGAGGACGTGTTATGTTTTAAGTTGACCTTTCCTAGCAAGTGTTTATGCATGGAAAATGAGTTCAAATGCGATCTAGAGAAAGCTGATGCAGAATCAGAGATGCACAATGCCCCAGGAAGTTCAACACCAACAGGAACTGAGAAAACGAGATGATTAAACCACAAAGCCTCCAGGCAGAAATCCCCCAGCTCTGTTTGTGATGGGCTAGGTGTTAGAGTCATCAGCAACCAAGAGAACTTAACCAGGATAGGTTGAGTGAGGATAAGCTGACTTCTGGAGATTCATTTAAATATATATCATTAGGAGGTAGGTAATGTTGCTCATTTAAAAAATGCACATGCCTACATACTGATAGGTATAGATACATAGATACAGATGATATTGTTATAGATAATATAGACAGATATATGTGATAAAGAAATAGAGATGATAGATGATAGATAGATAGATAGATAGATAGATAGATAGATAGATAGATGATAGATGATAAATAGATTGATTATAGAAGATATACAGGGAGAGTGATACACATGCCTATTGGGCACTGATTTTATAGCAAGTTATATAATAAGTCCTGGTGCCATCTCACTCAAAAAGACACAGATGTATGAAGCACACAACTGCATTGAATTTCAAAGGTGTTTTTTTTTTGTTGTTGTTGTATTGAAAATTTAGCTGAAATTTTAGTCTTAGGGTTAGGGAGTCTTGCATTGTTTTGTTTTGGTTTTTGATATAGGATTTCACTTTGTAGTGCAGGTGGACCTGGAATTCACAATAAAGTGCAGACTGACTTTGACCTCAAGGTGATCCTCCAGCCTCAGCCTCTGAATTTCTGGGATTATCGGCATCAACTAACATTCCCAGCAGTCATTATTAAAGGTAGGCATCTAAGTTATGGGAGTATTGGAAACGATATCAGTATTCTGACTGTCCAAATAGGATCCTATACCCCTTATGCTATGTGACTTGTAAATATGAGGAGGAAACTGAGCAGTGGTGAAGGGATTCCCTCCAGACAGAAGCTAAGAGATCCTGTGCTCCTTTCTCTGGACCACAGTGATGTTCCAGTCGTAAAGGTTCTGTCATCTGTGTCCTAAGTGACAGAGATGGGGAAGAGAACTGCCATCAATCCAAAACACTAGAGTAGCCGAAATGAAAGTTATATCTTTCTTATTTTAAGTCACTCAGATTTGGGGATTATTTGTTACTGCAGCATGGTGCATCATATACTCACTCATGCAGACTTGCTCGCGTACCTATTTAAAACTATACTAAAATTTTCTGCTGAAAAATCAATAATGACAACTTAACAGCAGTCAATAGTGTATTCAAAGTCACTTAGTTTCAACAGAACCACTTTTCAAAACTCCATAGTCAAGTAAGTACATGTATCTCTTTTCTTCCTTCTCTTCTTGTGCACTGACCTGTAAGTCCTGGTACCAACAGGTGGATATCATCCACAATGAGCTTTTGATCACAGAGACCTACAAGGTCTCCCAAAAGAAGACAGGTTTATTCAGAGTGCTTGATGACCCACCATAGGTTAGTGGTAAGACCCTACTGCTGAAGACACCATACACTGTTGGCACGTATCATGGAGCAACATGGCTGGTAGGTGGAAGAGTCAGTCCGCAGACAGTGTGTCTAGTGCTGGGAGGTGCTACTTAGCTACTGGGGGAAAATGACCAATATCTGTCCAAGCAATGCATGGTCTAATCTACTTAGCAGCAAACAACCTGACATGATGCTCATACAAGTGCAGTAGTGGCACATAGCCATGGTGGGAAACCAACTGCTGTGTATTTGGCTAACTGATCTGCTCAGTGGAACTTAACCCATAGCTGGAACTGGGAAACAAGTCAGAACCATATCCAAAAATGAGCCCGCTCTTCATTAAACTCACTCTAAAAAATAATGGTTATCACATTTACGTGGTGATAACTTTACTCTCCGTTGGAAAATATGCTTCTTTTTCTCAGATTGATACAGATCCTAAGGAGAGAACCACCCCATCATACCTCAAAAGGGCCCCAGCTGAAACTAAGAACAATTGGGGAAACATGCAAAAATGCTCTTTTCTTGGCGAACTGGGAACCAGCACAACAGTGAAGGAGATAGACACAGAGAACAATCAGCCCCTTCCAAACCAGATATCCACAGACACAGAGGCAACGTGGCTCAGGGAAATTTGCGGAAGAGGGGGCGGAAAGAACGTCAGAGCCACATGTTGGGTCATAACATGCAGAGACATTTCCTCCTACCCAAGACTAAAGGCCAACCCCATAATGCATGACCCATATACCCCAACAAGGAGGGTCCCTGTGGAGGGGGTAGGACAGGGAGGATGCTAACAATGGTACCAACTTGACTGTATTCACTGACTACAAAAATTAACAAAAAAAAGAAATAACATCAAAAAACAAGTTCTAAAGCCAGGCATGGTGGCACACACCTTTAATCCCAGCACTTGGGAGGCAGAGGTAGGAGGATTGCTATGAGTTCGAGGCCACTCTGAGACTCCATAGTGAATTTCACGTCAGCCTGGGCTAGAGTGAGACCCTACCTCGAAAAACCAAAAAAAAAAAAAAAAAAAAAAAGTTCTAGATGCTGTTCATACTGTACTTCATTCATAAGTAGGCATCCTTTCCAATATATTTTTTATTTTTAGCGTATGTATGTATATGTATATGTGTGATGTGTGAGTGTGCATAGAGTCATATGTTTGATGGCATACACAACCTTGGGATGTGAGCTCTTGCCCTCCACCTTGTTTGAGACAATCTCATTTTTTATGCCGCTATGAGTGCCAAGGTAGCTGTCCTGAGAGCTTCAGGATTTTCCTGACTCCCATTACCATAGATGCACTGGAATTAGAGAAGTGTGAGCTACTTGCATCTAGCTTTATGTGAGTTTTGCATACCTGAGCTCTCATCATCAGATTACTCCCAGAAGAGATCTTAACCACTGAGCCATCTGTATCCCTAGACCCTCAAAACATTTTTATATTCACTTTAAAAGTTTTTAAACTATTTTTTAATATTTTTTTGGGTTTTTGAAGAAATTGCTTTTGTACTCTGAGTTTATATCATATTTGACTTCATAAGTAAAGTTGTAGAGCTCTATTCTCCTTCTCTTAAACTCTATAAGGCAGTTCTGAAATCATGGAAATTGTTCAGTTTGGTAGGACATAATTTCTGTAGAGTTCTATATTTCCTTCTAAATTAGATCGATGAATGAGTCTGTATGGCTCTGATGCCTCTTTTAGAGGCTTCTGTATTTGAATATCTATATAAAATCACAGGCAAAGACACTTGGAATACATTGGCAATTTGTGCAAACAGTTAAATTCCAGAATCAACCAAGAAATTCCACTGGCTCTCCACCATGACCTCATGGCTTTTTTCCTGTATACACATAAATACATACAGCATTTATTATGTAGAAATGGTTATTAAAAGCAGATTTTTTTGGGTTTCTTTGAATACGATTTATTTAACTATAGAATTCTCCTTATGACACACTGAGCATTTGACGTTCAAACAATTCCTGCCACACTAGAGAAGAACTCAGCAGTAAGAACAAAAATTCACCAGTGTGGGAAGACTGCTAGGGACTAGAAAGAACTGTCACTGTATATGTCCTAACAGTGTGGCATGCTGAAGTCACATGAACCCATTTGCCTCAGCATCTCATCTTCATAAAAAAATTTAAGTGAAGTCAAAATGAATATTTAAACCAGATTTTATTATTTCCTTATACACTGGGTATGTTAATAAATTATTATTTACTGCTTTTCTGAGAAAATACTTCTACCACGGTCAATTTCAGGTTGTCAACTGTTTGGGGAGAGATGCTGACCAGTTTTCATACGGTAGTATTGGCTGGCTTCAGGATACCAGGGCCATGTTTATTTTCAGAATTCTTACAAATATGGTGAGTGAGAATAAAATGAGTGAAAATGAAGAAGTATTACAATCCCAAGCATCTTGATCCTTTTCTAAATTTTAATTTGTTTTCTGTGATACTCATTTGGCACTAGGCTGTACACTATGTCAGAAAGGCCTCATAGTCATACTTTCTTTTGTAATGTAATATTAGTTTTGTTGCAATTTTCAAGATGGAATGTTCTTAGGGAAGAGTTTCTTTTTTTATTGTACCTCTCAATGTCTTACCACATCTTGCCCTACCTACCAGATGCCTTTTAAATACTTCTCAGTGCCTGAATGATGTTAAGGGTTCTCTCACTTACTGCTGTACTGAATAAGTCCAGCTTAGTGTTTTCATTTGTATCTATTCTCAGCAAAATAATAAGCCTAATCAGGTATTACACTTGTGTGAAGTCTTTTTCCAAATGACACCTGCTACTTTTATTTACAGATACCATAAATTTCAGGTATCAAATATAATAATAATTAAAGGGAAAGAGAATAAGAATGTTTGGTATAATTTTATATTGAGATAAATTGTTCAGGAAACCAGTTCATAATGTTGCCTGCTTTCCTCCAATATAAATGATCTGGTTGTAAAACACAGACAGAGTAACAGTCTTAAAGAATCACTCACCATTTCATTGTTTACAGGCACAAGTGCCCAATCTGATTTCAAAATATGCCTCAAACAGCTGTTCAAAGGTTTTCTGGTTCATTTGTATTTCCCAGAAAGGGAATATTAATATTGTTGAATGTTCAAATTATGCAAGTGGCATTCATTGTAAAGCACAGTATTAATTACCAATGGAATCAAGGAAAAAGAACCAAAAGCAATTGTTTGATTCAAAATAAAAGGTTGGAGGCATTCATATGTGTGTATACATGTTTATTTTCTGTGACTCTAATATGGTGCATCAAGAGACAAACTGGTATTCACAGAAATGAGCTGGTTTTATGGGAAATTGGTGCAATTCAGCATTCTTACACAAATTGGAGTAATTTATATAGAAATAAATTATAATGGTCCTTTTCTCAGGCTTCTTAGCATGTGCCAGAAAGTGTTCATTAGCTATCTCCATAAAGGCCCAGACACTAAGAACCACCGTGTGCAGATGGGTAGCGGCAACCTCACCACAAACAGCATCGGTCAATAAGATCATGCCCGTTTTCAAGACCAAGAAAGCTAAAGAACATGAATCATTTTCTTTGCAAACGAATGCTCTAAAAAAATGAAAATATGACTTCTCCCTTAATGGCCCCATTTGCACTGGATTTGTGTTATTTCAAAAAGAATGAAGTAAGAAAATGAAAGTGCAGACATGTTCGTGTCTTGGAAGAAGTTGGAAAACCAGCAGCTGAATGAATAAATTCTAATTCTCATTTGCTCTCACGTAGCAAAATAATGCTGTATTACTGTAATTCATAGACTGTTGCAAATTTTAAATTAAAGGCACATGCTAATCCCACTAGTCAATTTTATGCAAAGACAAATCTTTGATTTGTTTGTTTGTTTAAGTATGAGAAGAAACACTTCATGTGGGTAAACCTGAGAACAGAGTAACTCAATTTTATAAGTTTGAATAAAAGATAAAAGAACAGATTGAACCAGAATTAACAGAGCTCTGAGTACTGAGAAGCCACAGCAGTAGAGCCATCATTTGTGCTACTGCAGTACAACAAATGCTGGAGAAAGAAAGAAAACATGAGAAATTAGCCACCCCATTCAAGAAATTCAGTTTACATTCGATGACATAGGAACCTCTTAAACACCAGAAAAATAAACAGAACCTAGCAGAATTCGCTGTATTAATATCTAAAACTTTTCAGAGCAAAGAAAATCACTAGAGACGATTTAAAATAAAATGGTACATTACACAGCAATAAACCAACAGACCCACCAGGAAGACATGATTCTACTTGGGGGCACACCAAACAGAGCCTGAGGACACATGAAGAAAAAAATGCAGAGAAGAAAAATAAAATAAAATAAATTTGCAACTGCACTTTGTGACTTTAACTCCTCCTTCTCCCTGTCAGTAACTGTTGGGACTACTAAACATAAGGTCAACTAGGCCACAGAAACCCCGTAAAATACACCCTACAAGCAATGGTCCACAGATACTGCACCCAGCAGAGGGAAAGTACACATTTTCTTCAAACACCATGAAACATTCTCCAAATAGACCAAAACTTAAGCTCAAGAAAAATTAAATAAGTAACCATTATGGTCATTTTCTTAGATCATAGTTGCAATGGCTGATATTCATTGCTAAGGTGATTGAATTTGTGTTTACCTAGGCAACACAGCTCTGGGGATGCTTCCAAAGGATGACCTGAAGAGCCTCCTAGAATGGAGACCATTCTGTGCATAGGGAAGACAGGAGTAGTGAAGACTGGTACTCATCCTTCTGCTTCTTGCTCTGCCTAGCTATGAGCAAGCAGCCTCAGGTACCTACTTCTACAGCTGAGAGCTGCCTACCCTACCTTGACTTCTGGTATTATGTCCTTGTATTGTGAGTCCAGATGAGCCCTGGCTCCCTGAAATTGCTTCTTGTCAGGTATTTTGTAGCAGTGATGAGAAAAGTAACTATTAATATAGTAACAGTAATTCATAATAGAAGACAGTAAATTAAGCATCATATTTTGAAATACTCCAAAAATAAGGAACACTTAATGAAACTAGAAGTAAGTGGATTCAAGTAAAAGTGAAACATAAAGTATGTGGTATACAGGTACAGCAGCATTGAAAGAGATATATCATATTAAATTCTGAAATTAGAAATGAGGAAAAGCCTTAAATACACATATACATTACACATACAAACCCAAACACACACGTATGATTTTCTAGATCAAAAAAAGTAGAAAAAGAACAGATTAACTGAAAGTAAATGGACATGAAATAAATGAAGGGCAGGAATCAATAAAGTACAACACAAAACAATAGAGAACCTTAATAAAAAGTGGCAAAATTAAAGAAAAACATAAATACTCCATGCTACACTATAGAGATATTTGCCCAACCATGTTTATGGCTGCTCTGTTCACAATAGCTAAGAATTGGAATCATTTATCATCTGAGGAATGGATAATGAAGATGTGGTATATATAAACAATGGAATGCTTCTCAGCAGTAAGGAAAAATGAAACAATGAAATTTGTAAAAAAAATAGACAGAGTAAATACATATCATTAAGTAGTATAATTCATATTCTAAAGGAAAACATCATGACCTGGATTTCTGCAATGGTTTTCCTTATCACCTAATCTATTATAGAAAATGAGATGGAGACAGAGAGAGAGAGAGAGAGATACTAAAAGCAGATAGAGAATATAATGGGAAGACAAAAACATGAACTTAAATTCTCATGAATATATTAGAAATTATAGACTTCCAACCAAGATGGCGACCGCTTAGCTGTGCTGCAAATCCCAGGGAAAGAAAGGCAAGACATTAAGGGTTCCAATAGATTGCTAGTGGGAGGGCACAGAGGGGGGAAAACAGGAATTGCTGATCCCCTCGTGGGTGGGTAGTCCACCCCTACCCCCAAGCCTGTGTGCAGAAGCTTAGACTGCTCCACCCACTCTCCCACTTACTGCTCTGGCCACAGCATGTCCAGAGAGTCCTGGCAATAACAGAGAATCACTGATTCCCTCACCGGCGGATAGCCCACCCCTCCCCCTAAGTAGCCGCCATACCCATGGCGCCGCAGCGCTGATTGATCCCTGTGTGTGGAAGCTCAGACTGCCACTCGCTCACTTACTGCTCCTGCCGCCACACCTTCAGTGAGTCCAGGCCCACAGCAACTGCCAAGCAAGCTCAGACTGTGTCTGTTGCTTGTGCCAGCTCAGGTGCCATCCCCTACCCGTCTGCAGCGCCAGCCTTCCGACATTGTCCTGTGGCGGGGGAGTGCAGACTGCTTCCGGGTCCCAGTGTTCCCAGCCAGAGTTTGGGCTGCTTCAGTGCTTGGTGCCTCATGCCATTCCTAGCTCTATCGCAGGCAGCTTTGGCGCATTACTGCTTGAGAGATCAGGTAACTTTGGCGCCCTAGCCAGGCAGTAGATCAGGCGGCTTTGGAAAGTGAGGCCAAAGCACAGGCTGCTTGGAAACTACCCCAGGCTGCCTCAGATTCCCATTGTGCTTGAGCCCAGGCTGATCCACCCACCTACATGCCCATACACTGTCATGGGCAGACCATGGCGCAAAAGAAATAACATGAAAAATCAAATGCAAGAAAGTCCAGTTAAATCACCCAGCCCTACAATGAACATATCTAATCAAATAATAGAAGAGTCATTAGGATCAGAACACCAAAATGAAGCTATAAGCAATGCAACCCTGACCAAGCTGCTGGTAGAACTTGCAGAAAAGCAACAAAGGACCAATAATCATGTGGATGCTGCCATCAATAACCAGACCTAATAGATAAGAAAATAGAAGGAGTTCAAAGAGAGTTAAGAGATTTGAGGGAGAGTGAAAAAAAGAAGACCTCAAAAATCAGCTGGTCATGCTAAATGAAGACATAAAGAAATGCAAGGATGAATTCCAAGAATCATCAAGAAAATCAGAAAATGATGTGAAAAGGGAGCTTGACAGAGGGATGGAAATTATACATAGAAAAGTAGTAGAAAATGCAAACTTAATTGACCAAAACATTGGAGAGAATTGGCATGGTTGGTTCATATCTTAACATAATAAAGGCAATATACAAAGCTCCTAAGGCCCAAATAATACTTAATGGAGAGAGACTGGAGGAATTCCCATTAAGATCAGGAACAAGACAGGGTTGTCCACTCTCACCTCTGCTTTTCCTGTACTGAAAGTCCTAGCTCAAGCAATAAGATAGGAGAAGGAAATAAAAGGAAAGGAAGAAGTTAAGTTAGCTTTATTTGCTGATGACATGATTGTATATGTAAGAGACCCGAGAGACTCCATCCCAAAACTCCTGCAGGTGATTAACTCCTATAGCAAAGTAGCAGGATACAAAATCAATGCACAAAAATCTGTAGCCTTTCTATATGCAAATGACAAAGATACAGAGAAATAAATGAGGGACATAGTCCCATTTTCAATATCAACAACAACAAAAAAAATTCCTTGGAATAATGTTAACCTAGGAAGTGAAAGATCTATACAACAAAAACATAAAAACACTCAAAAAAGAAACTGAGGAGGACTTGAGAAAATGGAAAGACCTCCCATGCTCCTGGATAGGCAGAATTAACATTCTGAAGATGGCAATCCTACCAAAGGAAATATATAGATTTAATGCAATTCCAATTAAAATCCCTACAGTGTTCTTCACAGAGATAGAAAAAATTATCTCAAATTTCATATAGGAAGGCAGAGGGCCTCGCATATGCAAACATATGTTCAGCAAAAGAAATACCTCTGGAGGCATCACCATACCTGATCTCAAGCTATATTACAAAGCCAATGTAGTACAAAAACATGGTACTGGCATAAAAGCAGGACTGTGGACCAATGGAATAGACTTCAGGACCCTGACTTTGGGTCAAGCAACTGTAGCTACTTGATATTCGACAAAGGCCCTAACAATATAGGCTGGAAAAAAAGATAGCATCTTCAACAAATGGTGCTGGACAAACTGGATAACCATATGCAGGAAACTGAAACTTGATCCACACATTTCACCATGCACTACACTCAAGTCCAAATGGATCAAAGATCTCAATATAATACCAGAAACTCGACTAGTACTGGAAGAAAATTTAGGAAGTACTTTCCATGATATAGGAATAGGAAAAGACTTCCTGAACAAAACCCCAGTAGCTCACGATTTTAAACAGTCACTCAACCAATGGGATCACATGAAGCTGAACAGTTTCTTTACAGACAAGCATACAATAAGCAAAGCCAATAGATTACCCACAGAATGGGAGAAAATATTTGTGGGTTATCCAATTGACAGAGGCCTAATCTCTAGAATCTACAAAGAACTCAAAAATCTAAACAGTAAAAAGTCAAACACCCCTCTCACAAAATGGGACAAAGAGCTGAACAGGCAGTTCACAGAGGAAGAAATACAAATGGCAAACACACACTTAAGAAAATGTTCATCATCCCTAATCATCAGAGAAATGCAAATTAAAACAACTATGAGATTCCACCTTACCCCAATAAGGATATCAAACATCAAAAAATCAAATGAAAATAAATGCTGGCAAGGATGTGGAGAGGTAGGAACACTCATCCACTGTTGGTGGGAATATAAGATGGTACAACCACTTTGGAAAGCAACATGGAGACTCTTGAAAAAGTGACTATAGAGATACCAACAGACCCAGTTATTCCCTTACTGAGCATCTACCCTAAAACCTTCAAACCACAGGCCAGAGAGACTTGCTCAACCATGTTTGTAGTGGCTCAATTTGTAATAGCTAAGAGCTGGAATCAGCCCAGATGTCCATCACTAGAAGAATGGATAACTAAGATGTAGTATGTCTACACAATGGAATTCTATACAGCAGTAAGAAAAAATGACACAATGAAATTTGAGGAAAAATGGTTGAACCTGGAACAGATCATTCTCAGTGAATTTACCCAATCACAGAAAAAAAAAAAAATCGCCACATAGTCTCACTCATCTACAGCACCTAATCTGAATCTACCCAAGATAACTTACATACCCAGCAAGACAATAGGATGTGTGGGAAACACAAATCTAGACCCAAATGGCAATGGTACCATAAAATTCTACTTCCTAAAAGGCAGACCAAATGGCTGGACCTTCACCAGGACCTTAGGGGGAACACCTGAACCACAAGACACTGCAGAGGGTATGATGAAGACTAACCTTAATCTTTTACAGCTTCCCTCCCTCCTCTCTCTCTCTCTCTCTCTTCTCTTTAACTCTTGTATATTAGTTATCTTTTTCCTCCTTTTCTTCGTGGGCGCTGATCTGTAACTCCCAGTACCAGCATGTGGCTATCATCCACAATGAGCTGCTGATCAGAGAGAACTACAAGGTTTCCTAAAAGAAAGACAGATTTTTGTCTGAGTACTTGATGACCCACCAAAGGTTAGTGGTAAGACCCTACTGCTGAAGACGCCTTATGTGGTTGACATGTAAAATGGAATGGCATGGCTGGAAGCCGGAAGAGAGTCAGTCCCCAGACAGTCAGCACATCTAGTGCTAGAAGGTGCTACATGGGTGACTGAGGAAAAATGTCCAATATCTGTACAAGCAACTCATGGTCTAACCTACTTAGCAGCAAATAAGCTGTTGTGATGCCCACACAAGTGCAATGGTGGAACACAGCCATGGTGGGGAACCAACTGCTCTTGATTTGGCTAACTGATCCCCTCAGTGGTACAGAACCCATAGCTAGAGCTGGGAAACATGTCAGAACCATATCCAAACATAAGCCCACTGTCCATTATCAAGCTACCATCACAAGAGGGCCTACACCTATTAAATTCTCTATAAAAAAGTAAGGGTTATCTTATTTGTCCTGGTGCTAACTTACTTTCCATTGGAGAATCTGCTTCTCTTTTTCAGGTAGATGTAGATCCTAAGGAGAGAGCCATCCCATCATACCTCAAAAGGGCCCCAGCTGAAACTAAGAAAAATTGGCGAAACAAGCAAGGGTGCTGTTTTCCTGGTAAACTGGGTACCAGCACAAGGGTGAAGGAGATCAACACAGAGAAAAATCAACTCCTACCAAATCAGAGAGCCAGAGACCCAGAGGCCCCCAACACCTCATCACTGAAGCAGACCAAAAATGAACCCAACATGGCTCAGGGAAATTTTGTGGAAGAGGGGGCGGAAAGAATGTCAGAGCCACATGTTGGGTCATGATATGCAGAGACATTTATCTTACCCATAACTGTGGGCTAACTCCAGAATGCATGACCCATATACCTCAACAAGGAGGGGCCAAGGGGAGGGGGTAGGTCATGGATGAGCCTAATAATGGTACCAAACTGACTGTACTTGCTGAATACAAAACTAATTAATAAAAAAAATTTAAAAAAAGAAATTATAAACCAATAATGTACATAAAGAAGTATACCTCTTGCCCAATTGAAATTTATTTCAAGAATGTACAGATGTATTTTTAAATATTCTTTGAACATTTGAAAATGAATTGACGTAATCTGTCATATTAACAAACTAATGAATGAAAACATATGATGATATTCACTGATGTAAAAAATTACCAAATTTGACATACATAAGTGACAAAAGTTCTTAGAAAATTAGGACTAAAGAGAAATTATTTCAACTCAATAAAGAACTAGTAAGTGAGTTTGGCAGCTTTGCTGGCTGCTAGATTAACACACGAATATCAATTGCAGTTTTCAACACCAGTAATGAGAGGAAGGAAAATGAGGTGAAAGCATAATATTTACAGTTCCAGGAGATAGAAACGCCTTGATATATTTAACAAAACATATGTGTGCTGGATTTTGTTTTAAATGTTAGAAAAAAAATCAAAGTGGAAGAAGGTAGAATGTTCATGAATCGGAAGGGTAAGCATGGTAAAGAGGCCAATTGTCTCCATATTGATTCATAGATTTAATATAATTCCTACTATGCTCCTGGCAACGATTCCTTATACATACAAAAGTGTATTTTATTATAAAATTCTCATATGAAGACAGTGTTTTCATATAGCTAGACAATCTTGATAAATAATCACGAAGCAGGGTAGTCACTCTACCAAGGCATATGTACAGCAGTGCTCATGTAATAACAAAATGAAACAACGAAAGACTGTTAATAAAATGAAAGATTCTGGGGCTGGAGAAATGGCTTAGTGGTTATGGCGCTTGCCTGCAAAGCCAAAGGATCCCGGTTCTATTCTCCAGGACTCACATAAGCCAGATATACAAGAGGGCACATGCATCTGGGGTTTATTTGCAGTGGATGGAGGTCCTGGCAGGCCCCATTCTCTCTCTCTCTCACTCTCTACCTCTTTCTCTCTCAAATAAATAAATAAAATATATTTAAAAAAATTAAAAAGAAAGATTCTGAATGCAACACATAATTTAACAAATATAGCCTAAAACACAGAGATGCTATATTTTGCTTATATTTCTGGACTTTAGGGGTTGGTAAAATGGCTCATCAGTTAAGATTGCTTGTGGTACAACCACCAGGGCCTGAGGGGGTCTGAATTTGATCCTGAACACCCACATGAAAAGCTTGGCATAGCCAGACATACCCGTAACCCCAGACTTGCAGGCGTGGCAGGGGAGGGAAGGAAGATGTTGACAGAGACTCAGGAATCACTGACCCTCTCTGCTCTGGTCAGCCAATTCTGAACAATGGCAACCGTGGCTTCAGTGAGTGACTTGTTCTCAAGTAAACTACAGGGAGAAGTGAGAAAGGACACCCAGCATACACCAAACGTTTGCTCCTGGTTTCTCCATGTCTGTGCGTGGGGCCAGTGCATGCACGTACACACACACACACACACACACACACACACACACACACACACGCATATATCACACACCACACATTCCTGGATTTTCAAAAATATGTCAACAAGTTCAAGAGGGAATACAGACCCTTATACAAGTTCTGTAGGGTCATAATTTTTCATGTGTTCCCTGAAGAACAGCTTATTATCTGTCAAACATAAAAACAGGCATACCACTTTGACTGTTTCCATCAGATTCTCTCACTTTCCGTTGGGCTGGGAATTTAATTTTTGTTTATTTATCGTATTTTTTTTCTGAAGGAGAGATTTGTGAAATATTTTAGGGTGAAACAATGGGATACTATTTCCCCTATATGTGGGTAGTATTAATCCATTACAAAAATACTCTGTCAAATGGTGGGATCTAATTCAGGGAGCTTGCTCTTCTGAGAGAAGGAGGGCATTCTCTGAAGAAAAGTAAAAAAGTGCAGGGGGTGGCAAAGCCCTTCCCTGACCACTGATCTTCCTAATTTCAACCCAATATCTTTCTCACATTTTCCTCTTCTTTTTCTTTTAATTTTCCTTCTGGGGTATAGCTCTTCTTTTCTGTTTTCTGCAAGACCAGTTGGTTCATATTTTATCTGCTGTATCTCTTTTCCTCTCTATAATTTTCTAGTGCTGTATTAGCAATTTCCATTTTCTCACCTATTCCCCCAAAGTATGTTGGGATCAGTCATTTCATATTAACCCCCATTTTTAATTCATTTTATTTAATTTTTATGAAACAGAGAGAGCAAGAGAGAGAGAGAGAGAATTGGCATGCCAGGGCCTCTGCCACTGCAATCAAATTCCAAACTCCAAATTAGTGTACTACCATGTGCACATGTGTGACCTTGAGCACATGGGTCACCTTGTGCATCTGGCTTATGTGGGACCAGGAGAGTCTAACACAGGTACTTAGGCTTTGAGGGCAAGTGCCTTAACTGCTAAGCCATCTGTCCAGTTCTCACATCCCTTTGTAATTTTAGTTATTCCTTTTGATTTTATGCAATTGTAAGATTAATCCATTATTGCTCTACATAGATCTCTAAAGGAAGAGAATGGGTGGTGTATCATTATTTAGAATATATAAGCATTAAAATTCCATTGATAAAAATTAACTGTCTGTCCTTCCTCAACATTTTCTTTTGGGGGGTTTATTTATTTTTTTTATTTTTATTTTTATTTTTATTTTTATTTTTTTGGTTTTTCAAGGTAGGGTCTCACTCTAGCCCAGGCTGACCTAGAATTCACTATGTAGTCTCAGGGTGGCCTCGAATTCACAGTGATCCTCCTACCTCTGCCTCCTGAGTGCTGGGATTAAAGGCATGTGCCACCACACCTGGCTCTTTTGGGGGGTTTCTGGAGGTAGGGTTTTGCTCTAGCCCAGATTGACCTGAAATTCACCATGTACTCTCAGGGTGGCCTGGAACTCATGGCAATCCTTCTACATCTGGCTCCAAAGTGCTGGGATTAAAGGTGTGAGCCACTGTGACCAGAATCATTTTATTTTCACATGCACTTTTTACCTACCACTTTTACCAGGTTCTAAAAGCAAGTCTGCAATAAACTTAACTCTTCATAATCGATCTTCTGGTGATAGGAAGTATCATTCAGGAAAAAAATTTATCCCTAAATCAAGAAAACAATGAATCACACTGATACGATGAAAGAGGGCACTGGGGAGTGGTGCATCATATCTGAATTCTGAGCACTCAGGAGGTGAAGAACAGAAAGATTATTAGTTCTAGGTCAGCATGAGCTGCACATTGAGTTCAAGTCCAGCCTGGGATACACAGCCAGATTTTGCCTCAATAAAGGAGGGATGGGGGAGCTGGAGAGATGGGTAATTGGTTTTAAGATGCTTGTCTGCAAAGCCTAATGACCCAAAGCTGATTCTCCAGGACCCGTGTAAAGCCAGATGCACAGTGGCGCATGTGTCTGGAGCTCATTTGCAGTGGCTGGAGGCCCTGGCATGCCCATTTTCTCTCTCAATCTCTCTTCTCTCTCTCCCTGCTTATAAATAGATAAGTAAATGAAAGGGGAAGGCACATATACACATACTAAATAGATTCAAATATTCATTATATAAACACTCTTGTTTAGTTTTATTTTGTGATATTTTATTAAGTGAGGAAAATGAGGCTAAGATACAAAGTAAATTAGCCAAATAAATAAATAAAACAATAGTGGAGACATGTAGGGAGCTGAAATTTAATTCAGTTATACTAAAAGCCCCATTTGACAAAATAGAACCTAGCCAGAAAAGAAATATAGTAAAATGCTCAATTTTTCAAGTGATATCAATGGAATAACTTAAAACAGAAGTGTATGCATATGGAGAACATTTGAGGGAATTAATAAAGTGTGCTAGTATAAAAATGTAAAAGAAATAATCTGGGCAGGCTTGCGGAAACACATTGTGTAGATAAGAGAACGAAATTAACCAGTAAGCACATTAAAAGACCTGAAACCTGTGTTCTTTTATTCACCAACCTGGGCTCACTGTGTTTTTAAGGGGTTTTGTTCCTTCAGTGACAGAGAAACATATCAGAGGGCTAGAGAGATGGCTTATTGGTTAAGGCACTTGCCTGAGAAGCCTAAGGACTAATGTTAGGTTCGGTGTAAGCCAGATGCAAACGGTGATGCAAGCACACATACAAGATGTTGCACACATCTGGGGTTCAATTTCAGTGGCTGAAGGAACTGGCACACCAATTCTCTCCTCTCTCTCTCTTTCTCTTTTGATAAAAATAATAATAAAAATAATTTTAAAAAGAAAATTTGGAAAATAAAGTACATTTTAAAACAAATGCTTGGAACTTTATCAGAATTTTAGTTTTGATTCATCTATGCCTATATAGCTTAAGAAACTGGTAGAGAAAGCTCTATTTTCTTTTTAAATCATGTGTCATGAATATTTTTGTTAGTATATTAGATACAATTTTAATTTCATTATTTAGTCAATAGGGAATTACTACAATGTAGCCATCTATTTATTTATTTATGTATTCATTTATTCATTTATTATTATTATTATTGGTTTTTCGAGGTAGGGTTTCGCTCTAGTCCAGGCTGACCTGGAATTCACTATGGAGTATCAGGGTGGCCTTGAACCCACAGCAGTCCTCCTACCTCAGCCTCCTGAGCATCTATTTATTTTTATTTTTATTTCTTGTAAAAATACTGTCTCTACAAATCTGTGGTTAACTACCACTGATACTCAGGACAAATTTCCATATGTATATTTTCAGACAGTCAATAACGGTTTCATGAATTTAAATCATTACAATGAACATTATATCCCCATAATATTACCCATAATCATTATAAAATTACTTTTGATCTTTGTAAACTTCAATGAGGAAAATCATTCTTGTTTTGGCCATTTTGTATATTTTTTATATTATCTTTTTCATATTGACTTGCAATGTATTTACATGGACATATAAAAATATCATGCTGATTTTAACATGAAAAATATTGGTATCATGAATTAGAAGTATGTCTTAATGATATAGCAAATCTGAAAACTAATTACTAAAATGTAAGAACAGTGGTAAAATATACATACATTTTTAAGAGTTCTATGATGGAAAATTTTATGGGCCATGTTAGTCATGGGTATTCCTACCTTGAACTGCATGCAAACTGAAGAGTCCAAAATTATTAGGATGAGATTGTAAGCTGAATCCATCATACCTACATTCAAAGTGTGCCTCTAATGCTGAGGAGACAGCAGATCTGAGGGGACATGGAGACTCATCAAGAGGGGACTTGAAGATAACCAAAGACAGTGGATGTCAGTTTGTGGAAGATCGTGGAGCCACCGAGAGGTAAGATAGTATAGTATTTGTGTGATGGTATAGGAGGTTAGTAGTTGAGAATAATAATTTGAATTTCACTACAGTTGGAAGCTAGAGGCTAAAATTCAGTCATTTCTAGGGAACTTCAGAAGTGAAATGTTACTTACATCAAGCTGCTTTAGAACTGTTTGCTAACTATACATATAAGCTTTGTGCACATGTCATGGAAAGTTTCTGTAAACACATGCCTAGAAGTCTTGCTGATGGCTGTCTTAGAAGTGACCAGGAAACTGTGGTGGGATGAGACTCACTGTGTACTGACAACAGACTTGTAGTACCCAGTTTTTAGACTATTTCTTTATTGAAAACATCCATAATTATAGATATAAACCATCATAATTCTCGCCCCTCCCTCACTTTCCTCTTCACAAATCCACTCTCCAATATATCCCCTCTCCCGCTCAATTAGTCTCTCTTTTATTTTGATGTCATAACCTTTTCCTCTTACTATGATGATCTTATGTAGGTACTACCAGGCTTACAAGGTCATGGATATACAAGCCATTTTTGTGTCTGGAAGACTGCATTGTAAAAACATTCAATCCTTCCTTTGGCTCTTACATCTTTGCCACCACCTCTTTGGCAACGGACCCTGAGCCTTAGGAGGTGTGATTGGGATGTGGCAGGTCTGGCCAATCCTCTGTCACTTCTTTTCAGCACTATAGCGCCTTTTGAGTGATTTCAGAGATCACTTCTATCTGCAAAATGAAGCTTCTCTAACCAAAAGTGAGAGTAGCATTAATAGATGGGTATGAATATTTGAGTTGCAAGCACCAAGTCCATGCCTAGTCCTCTAAAACAAAGGTTCCTAAAGATAAACATCCACATGATCAGGTTCATCTCACCCCACTCTTGGTACGACGTTCCACAGAAGACAGCTTCATGTTCACTGAGATGAACTTCCAGGCCAGCCACAGTTATGGAGGAAGGGATATTTATTGAAGCTTAAAGATCCAAGGGAAGTTCATAATGGCAGAAGAAGCAGGCCTGCCTTCACAGGACCAAACACAGCGAGAGAAGAACATGCCTAAAAGCCAAAAGCCACAGCACACTTCAGGAACTCCAGCTAGGCACACTTTGCACATCTTTAGATTGAAATCTGAAACCCACCACCACACCCTAAGATCCACCCAGTCCAGTGACACTGCCTCCAGCCAGGTGGCTGCAGATGCAAACTACAAACAAATAAAAAACTGAATATATTTGGGGCCATCTATTCAAACCACCACAGAAATGTCTATCGAAATTCTTGCCCATTTTGCATCAGATTATTATTAACTTGTAAAAGTTCTGTGTTCTGAATAGAAGTTCATTGCCAGATATATAATTTGAAAATATTTTCTCCCATGCTATGTGTTGTCCCTCAGCTTTCTTCATAATGTCCTTTAAAGCATATAGTTTTAATTTTGATGAAGAGCAAAATATCTATATATCTATATGTCTATTTTGTGTGTGTAAAGTGCTATATTTAAAGAAAACTAATTTCAAATCCATGATTTAGCCTGCTTTCTGCTAAAGATTCTACAACTTTACTTTGAATATATAAGTCCTGGACATGTTAGGAATTGAATATTGCATATGTTTTGAGACATGGACACAATTTTATATTTTTCCCTATGCCCTGACACTACTACACACACACATACACAAAACCTACTTTTCTACTCTTGAATGATCGTGATCTCCTTATTGATAATCAATTTACCACAAATATATAGGCTTATTTCTAGACTTTCAAATCCATGACGTTGATCAGTGTGTCCTCCCTTATGTCAGTACCACATAGTATTGACTATGGGGGTTTCCATGAGTCCTCCCACTTGATTATTCTTCAATGTTTTGGTCATTTTAGTTTCTTTTATTTCGATATAAATTTTAGAACTAGCTTTGAAAAGTACAGTGGAAATTATAATAGAAAATGCATTAATTTTGCATATGAATTTGAGGACTCATTACCTTCTTAACCACATGAACACTAATGTCTACTATTTATTTTGGTCATTTTTGGTATAGAATTCTTGTAGATTTTTGTCAAATAGCTTTTCTTCTTGGTGATTCTACTATAAATGGAATTACTTTCTTAATTTCATTCTGATTATTTTTTGCTAGTGTACAGAAAAACAACTGATTTTCTTATATTGATCCTACAACCTTGATAAAAATAATCACACATTAGCTTGACAGGGTTATTATTATAATTGTTCCTTGGGAATCTTTATAAATATGATCATAAAAGAAGGAATAATTTTACCTTTCATTTTCCCATATAGAATTATTTTATTTCTTGTATAATTACTACAACATGCATCTTCAAAACAATGAGAATAGAGACCCTTATCTAATTCCTCCTCTTAAGAGGAAAGCTTTCAGTCTCCAAAAATAAAGCATATTTATTAGGGGTTTTGAAAATGACCTTTTCAAGGTAATAAACTATCTCTATTATTGGGTTGAAAAAGTGCTTACAGGGCAGTTTGGTGAGCATAACATGCATTTAGTCAGACATCAGCAGGGTGCTGACCCTAGGGCTCATCACTTGCCCTGTCATAGACTTTTGACTAGGTTTACAGTACCAGGCATATATTTCCTCCCATGGATTAGGCCTCCAAGTCCAGTTAGTGAGCATATGGTTTTCCCCATAATAGATAAGGAAACTAGGTAGGATGAGACTCACTGTGAATTAACAACAGCCTTGTAGTGCTCAATTTTATCATAGGTAAATCAAGAACTCCTATGTACTTATCCCATGTAATATGGATTTCTGTCTGTCACATTGCATAAATATTTAGTATGGAAATCAATATTTTCAAATTTTAAATAGTTAATACTTTGGAAAGATTTGCATTCAAGCACCAAAAATGAGTATAAATTCTATATTCAGTCTTGACTTTTGTTTTTAAAACATCTGTCAAAAGAAAGGTATTTAATTAGATGAAGGGCATGTGATATATTTAATAGATAAATAAGGCTGTTTAATACCCTGGAGAAAGCTTCAAGGAAATCCATTGAATATGAGCTGGTCAGAAAGTTGTCTCTATTTCTCTTTCTCTGCCTGTATCTGCCATCTCCATCTGCATACCCAGAGTAATACTCCTGCTGTGGGGCATAAAAACTGCTTCCCTCTTGGTTCTACCTTTACTCTCGCTTTAGAATTCAATAGGCATAGAGAGAAATAGTATTTCCATGGACACTACTGAATGTGAATCCTTCTTTCAGTCAAAATGGCCTAATCATTATTCTCTCCCTGAACAGAGGCAAGAGACTGCTCTTGCTTTCTGAAAGTAAAGTTGAAATTTAAATACAATTTTCATTCCACATGAGCCATTTCTCAGCTAGCTGGGAAAGATTATCACACAGCAAGATCCAAATACTTTGCTCAAGATGTCTGAACAAAAGGAATCCCTAAAGTTGATTTTTAAAAGACTTCATGTGCGACACATAGGAACAGTCATGTTTAAAGGGAAAAAGATAAGTATTTTAAGTTTTCTTTCAGATAAACCATATACATTACAATCATTTTTATTTGAGTTGGTACTATCATTTACAAAACTCCCTCTTCATCACAAAAAAAAACACAATTGTAAAAGAGAACTTTTCATTGAAGATAGATGGCAAGTATAAGCAGTCTCACACACTCAGGCACACAGACAGCAGGGAGAAAGGGAAGGGAGGCTGGGAAGAGCAGAGGGGTGGGAATGGAAGAGCTGACAGAAATAATTTGTACTTAGGTTAGGGCATTAAATCATATTTTAGCATCATGTAGATACAAACCAAACTAAGCCATTGATGAGGGTGACATGCTGTAGTACTTATTAGTGTGCCCCACATGTACATCAATCAATCAAAAGTCGATCATCACTGTGTTTGATCTAACTTTCTCTGCTAATGTGAGTGGCCTTGTCAAAGGCCATCATTTCCAGAAATAAATCAGTGTTATTGATCACAGTTATCAATGGTTAGCTAAGACATTGATGCAATCTTGCTCCTCCTTATAAGCTTTAGATGAAATAAGTGTACAGGGTTGGAGAGATGGCTTAGCGGTTAAGCTCTTGCCTGTGAAGCCTAAGGACCTGGGTTTGAGGCTCGATTCCCCAGGACCCACGTTAGCCAGATGCACAAGGGGGCACACGCATCTGGAGTTCGTTTGCAGTGGCTGGAGGCCCTGGCGCGCCCATTCTTTCTCTCTATCTATCTGCCTCTTTCTCTCTGTCTGTCACTCTCAAATAAATAAATTAAAAAAATATATTTAAAAAAGTGTAGATTTTCACTCTTCAGCTCAACAAGAGAAACATAGTCAAAAGTGCATATTAATGAGTAGGCAGAGGGTGTTTTTGTATCAAGGTGGACAGAAACTCAGGCATATTCCCTTTCTGCAGTCATAGACCTTTTGCTTAGCCTAGCTTCCATTTTCTGAATGCATATTGCATTAGATTGAAATAAAACAAAAATATGAGAGTCACTATAGTCTAAGATATGTTGGTGTGATTTTTAACCAGAAGTGATGAAATTGATCCTAAAAGATTGAATCTTCTTCCATTGCTGACTTTTCTCTTCCAACTTACACCCAAAGTGCAGATCTTTCCAACCAAAAGCTGCATATCAATTGATTGTGCCCATCCATGCCTGTGTAGTTACACATCCCATTGCCTCTTTATGTGATATTTTTTGTTTTGCCTTTTCAGATTAAAGATGAATTCTTCACTTTGATCACTTTGATTGGGACTGTTTATTTTCTACTTCATGAGATTTACCAATATTCTAGAAAATGTTTTTGTAAGTAGGTACAAGGAGAAGACAAATGCAATAAAAATCTCAAACATGCACACACACACACACACACACACACACACACACACACACACACTTTTTCCCACAGATTTAATAAGTTCCACTGCTTTGAACATTTGGCTCATGAGCTCTGATAGGATTTATGAAAATGTAATGAATTAAAAACTGCTGGCCCCAAGTTACCCACCTCACCAACAATAAATTGTGAGAACTGCATGAAATACTTGTTTCCTAAAATTCTGTGGATCTTGATATTTTCTCACTAAGAATACCTGCTGACTTATAGGAGCCTTTCACTTGGCTGAATAGAAGTTATTTACATTAAAAGGGGAGTGAGCCTTGTGTTTTCAAATTCCCTCAAAGGAAACTAACAGTTCAATATTTTACAAACTGTAAAGCTAAGTGGAATCAACAGCAGGCATATAATATTAAACTTAACACAACATTATGACCACTGCTATCACAAAAGCTGTCTATTGATTTCTTTGATCAAGCAGATTCTAGATGTTTAGCCAGAGACCATCAATTTGTTGCTAGTAATGACCCTACTAAGTGATGACTGTTGTTTCCTTCCTTAAACAAGTTTAAAAAATAACAAACCTTTGATAATGAGGTTCTAAAGTTCAGAATAAACTAACTCTTCCAGAGAGGAGGGGATCAGGGATGGTCACATTGGAAGCTTCACAGGTCATGTTTTATTCTTTAGTTGTGTGTGTGTGTGTGTGTGTGTGTGTGTGTGTATGTAGATTGTATACATTCTTTCACATGTTTATGTATATGCACATGTATGTGGGTATGTGTGTACTTCCACGTGGAGGTCAACATCAGGTGTCTCCCTCTATTGCTCTCCACCTTGCTCTCCACCTTACTTGTTTAGACAAGGTGCCTCACTGAGTCCAGCGACCCCTGATACAGCTAGTCTAGCTATCTAGCTTGTTCCAAAGATCTGCTTTTCTCTGCCTCCAAGCATTGGGACTACAGATAAGCACTAGTGTGTCTGGTGTTTACATGAATGCTGGAATTCAAAATCACGTCTTCAGGCTTGGGTGGCAATGATTTTACACAGTAAGGCTTCTTACCAGAATCCATGTCTAATAATTTTCATAGTTCTTGAACTATGGAAATACTGCAATAAATGCATTACTACTCTAATGACTGTTGTTCATTTACAAACAAACAAATTCTTTAATAAAAGCTGCAGTGTACAGAGGCATGGTAAAACTCACTGCCCCTCACATCATGCTGCTCTTTCTACTTGTTTTATAACTTTTTGAGGATCTTGCTACATTCGTGCTCCTCAACGTAGTGAACAAATATTTGTCTCCTGTGCCTGCTTTTTGATTATTTAATAAAAGTAGCATGTCTATGGGTTACAGTTGGGCGATTTAGTGATGTCTGTGTAGGAGAAAGATGATGCTATAAGTAGTTATTTTAACATTGTGAATCAAGTTAAAAGAACATAAGTAGAGCTAGACATGGTGGCTCATAATGCTGTTTATCCCAGAACTGGGAGTCTGATGTAGGAGAACCACCATAGATTAGAAGCCAGCTATAGCTATAGGATGGGTTCTAGAGTGAGACACTATCTTAAATACACCACCCATCAAAAAAGAATGCATTTAATTTTTACACACACCTGGAAAAAAACCTAAACTTTTCAAGAATTCATATGTGGTAATTTCAAAAGTAGAAAATATTAGGCTTGGGAGGATGTTGGAAAACTGAAGGTAACTATCTAAGATATAATATTTTAGCTGATTTGAAGAATGCAGACTTCTCAGCCATTCAACACATTAACTAAAACAGAGGGGACTCAAGCAGGGATGCTTCAAATAACATTTTGATTAGCTTCTGCTTTCTATTCACCTTGGGAAAAGAAAAAAGTTGTTAAATGAATAAGACATGAAAATCTCTCCCAGCTAATTGAAACATCCAATGGTGATATGAACACATATGAATCCAAATAATTAAAAAGAACATTAATTAACAAAAGAAAATTTAAATTCATAGCTGGTGACCTATTTGGTACATGATTCAAAAGAATTACAAGTATTTGTAGAAACTGCACAGAACTTGACTTAGTGTTCACCATGCAAGACAACAAGGACACATTCATTATTTAGCCTCAGCAAGAGCTCCACTAGGAAATAGTTGACTTAAAAGCCAAGCATCAGACTCTATGCTTGAAGGAAACAGAGGGGCTGCAGGCTCTGGTCAGATTTGGCTGATCATGCCAGAAGAAAATGAAACGTTTTGATGGAGCAGGGCCTGAGGCACATCAATCCAGTTTCCCTCTAATTGCCACTGTGATATATAGTACCTATACTGCATAGGTTTGGGGCCAATAGACTCATCTCAAATTCCCTGGGTACTTTTACTTCTTATCCCCAGTCTCTGGGTATGACATAATTTAGCATTCATTTCTGCACTAGTTTCATTGAAGACATTGTTTTTGAATTAAAATGGTTTCTAGTAGCCCCCCACCAAAAAAAAAGACAGTGTGTTGATTTGGACCAAGCATAAATCCCACTAATTCTTACCCATTCTGACTGACACTGAGCAACCGTAATAGTAATGTGCTCTTAGATGTTGCCTGTGAAATCTGACACGGACTCTTTCTTGAGTTTCAATTTATGTTTTACATTCCAATGGTATTATGCGAAAAACAATACATGAATTTTAGATCATGGTTCCATAATCAAAATTGACTAAGCTATATATTTGAACTGATTCAATATAGTCATCCTGTTCACCTACATTAAAAGGAATTAGTATACTTTGATGAATCTATGTTCAGGGTAAATGTTTAAGTACAACAAACACACGAAGGTGACAACAGTAAGCTGGGAGTTAGACAGGATAACTGTCAAGATTATTTTGGAAGCTTTAACAGTTTCTGCAGAAACTAGATGAAAGTGGTTCAAGCAAGATAAAAGGTTTATTTCTCTCCCACGTTGTCAGATTTTGTAGGTGGTCCAGGTAGGTAGAGCATGTACCAAAAGAACATGATATGCCTCAGGGGCATTGTAACTTGTCCCTCACCTACCTCCTAGAGTGCGCTCATCCATCCTCACGGTGATTGATAGTCAATCTGACTGTCAATCAGAATGATGATTCCCTAGCTCACTTCTGCCAAATGCCCCATGCTTCCAGCCACATTTATATCCAGACTACCACTCGGGAGTTCTTAGCACATTAGTTTTCAGTCACATGGCAATGCAAACTACAAGCCATGCTTAGAAATGGAGTGTCTACAAGAGCTAGAACCACACTCTCAACTAGGCAAGGCTGGCTCTTTCTAAAGGAAAAAAAGATAGAAGAAAATTATCAGTCTTGTCCTATGGTGTCATCCCTTGAAAGGAACCATTTTTCCCTCACCTACGGAAATAATTCTGTCATCACATTCCCTTTCCACTTTTCTAGGGAATAGCATCAACATTCAACATGCCGTATGGAAGTCATCCTTTTGACTCACTACACCTTCTTTAGTATATGACAATCATTGCATATATTTAAAGGAGCTTTGCTCCCAAATATCACTGTACAAAGTGATATTCACTACTTATTTCCACTTATTTTCTAAAGAAGAACGATATATAAATTTGAGGCTATATTGACCTAAATTTGAAACCTAATAATTGTCTGAACTTAGATAAATACTTAATATCTCTGAATCCCAATTTTATTTCAGAAAATGGAATGTTATTACATTATTAAATGAGATTTAGAGATAATATATGCAAAGCCCCTTTTAACACAACTATAATATCTTTAGATAATCATTATTTAAATCCAGGAATATGAATTATTAAATTACAGTAATGTCTAGAAATACTCAGTGCCAGCTTCATGAAAAACAAATTTAAGATACTGAGCATTATAGAAACATTAATTACACTTAGTTTCCTGCCCTTACTGTCAAGTTTGTAGTGCTTAAATTTTTTTGTGGGACTGTTTTAAGAACACCTTGTACTTCTAAATTTTCAAACTTTTCTTGCAACACCTTATACGTTACCCTAGTTTTAGTAAGTCACTATGACACCTGCATACTTGGTTTTTAAAATCATTTTGATTAACATAATTTAGTTCTATATGTTTAATTTACAGAGAAATTGAACTGAAAGTATAGTCTTTAACACACCCACTGTAACAATTTCCTCAACCATTAATATCTTTCATTAGTGTGATGCATTTGTTATAACTGATGTTAGTCCTGATATATCATTAACTAAAGTCTAAAATTCATATTAGAACACACACTTGCATAATACTTTCCACAATTTGACAAATACATAACACCATGAAGCTAGCAGTATGGAATCACACAGAATATTTGCCAGATAACACACTCTGGGGTCCCCTTATTCATCCCTCTGTCACTTCTCTGAAATTCTTAGCAGTCACAGTCTCTGTTTGCTCTTCTCCATTATTATATCTTGTCCTAAATGTCAGAAAGCTGGGATCACACAGTATACAGTAGGTTCAGAATGGTCTCTTTCACTTAGCAATATGTATTTAAAGTTTCGCTGTGTCTTTTGTAGGTTCATAGCTTATATCTTTGTCTTGTTGAAGAATATTCCATTGTGTATATGTATCACAGATTGGTTCTTTGGCATTTGTGTGTTCTACAAATAAATTCTCTAATTTTGTGGCGTAACTTTTCATTGTATTTTTAAAACATTTTATTTATTTATATTTATTTACTTATTGGAGAGAGAGAGAGAAAGAGAATGGGTACACCAGAGTCTCTAGCCTTTTCAAATGAACTCCAGACATATGTGTCACCTTCTGCATCTGTTTTATGTGAGTACTGGGGACTCCAACCTCGGTCCTTAGGCTTCACATCAAGTGCCTTAACTGCTACACCATCTCTCCAGCTCAATTTTCAGTGTCTTAAGTGTATCTTTTACCAAGCAGAAGTTTTTCAGTTTTTAATTTTAGTAGAATTAAACCTGTCAATTTTTCCTCATGTGAACCCAGAGCCACCTAGATTTCCCAGAAATCTTGTTGTTTTACATTTATTTTTCAATGTATATATGCCAGTCTTCTGGTATGCACATATACAATTGATACTATCTTTTATTGGTAGATATTGATAGCAGAAATAGCTCTGATACAGAAACTATGGCTTAAGGATAGCATGAGTACATAAAGTTGGAATGAAGTTACTCTTCCAAACTTATTCTTTCTTATTACAGACTATATTGTGTAGTTCTTTTGAATTTACATGTATCTTAGTATCAGTTTGACAATTTCTACCCAAAACGGTTGCTAGGATTTGGGTTGTACTGAAATTTCGTTGAAAGGTGAAGATTGGCCCCTATATTCATGAGACAAATGAAATTTTCTGTTCGTTTGCATGATCTTCAGCTTCACCAGCAAGACCTTGTTTATTTATTTATTTATTTATTTATTTATTTATTTATTCCTGCAATTCTACAGGTCTTGTACTTCTTCTGTTAGGTTTATCTTTAAATGTTTTGTATAGTATACTGTTATAAATGACATTATTTTTAATTAAATTCAACCAATGCTTCTCCACACAAAGTAAATTTTCTTTCTTTCTTTCCAATCTGTGGCAATATTTTTGATACTACTCTTACTAGACTAGCTAGAATATTCAATAATGATTACATATAAGGGATGAAAGCATTACCATATCCTTAATATTGGCAGGAAAATAATCTTTCAGTCTTTACATATGCTGTTCATTGTATCATTCTGGTAACCACTGAACAGTCAAGGAAGTTCTCTTTTATTCCTAATTTACTGAGAATTTTTGCACTAAAGCAATCAAATTTTGTTATGTGTTTTTTCTTCCTCTATCAAGATGTTCATGTAATTTTTAAACATGGCTTTATATGGTTAGTTGTACTCATGTATTGTCAAAATCTAAATCAACTTTATATTCAAGAAATAAACTGCACGAATTGGAAGATAACCTTTTTACATATTTTTAAATTCCATTTACTAAAAGTGTGTTTCTAATATTCATATCCGTATGATAGTTGCTTGGGCAACTATCTGCTTTTATAATGCCTGTCTGGTTTTGGCATCAGATTATTGTTAGCAAGAGAAAGAGAGAAAGATATGGAGATAGAGAAAAAAAAACAGCTAGTAGATTGGGCAATCATCTTTATTCAAAAGTGTGCTGAGGCCATGCATATAGATCTGGCTGCTGAGGTAGGCTGAGACAGTCTGAGGTAGGAAAACCATTTAACCTTAGAAATTGGAAGCCAGTCTGGGCTACATATTGAGATGTTGTCTCAAAAAAGCATGGGCAGGATATGAAAAAAGGGAGAGAGGAAGGAAGGAAAGGAGGCAGGAGGGAAGGAAGGGAAGCAGGAAAGGAGAGAGGGAGGGAGTGGGGAAGGAAGGAAAGAAGGAAAGAAAGAAGGAAGGTGAGAAGGAAGGAAGGAAGGAAGGAAACTAAGAAAAGTATGTAGAAAGTTTGATATGGAGAATCATAGATTTGTTCTTTTCAAAAAAATCTAAAATTAAAATCTCTTTGTAAATATGCCACTTTGTCAATACCTAGAAATTCTAGAAAAGCCTTTTTAGAGATTGCAAATCCCATTCGTAGTGGCAGAACTGGTGTCTTATTAAAAATAGAAAATTCAAAGTGCTGTGAAGAGGTATTATCAATAATGTGTTCAAGAGTCAGAAAAAAAAAAAAAAAGAACTGTAGTAGAGGAGTGGATGATGTGGGCAGAGCAGAGCAGAGCATGCAGGGTTTGGTCAGCTATTCTAGAGTGTTTCGGGTTTATTCCAGGTAAGGTGAAACATCTTACATCTCAGTCAACTTCCGTGTTATTTTTAAGACTATATAAAACTATTTAAAATTTTCTATGCTCTTATTTGTTCACTTGTACCAAAAATCAACTTATTTGTTTCATTTACTTAGTGAGTTTAAATTACTTAGCAAGTGAGTAAATGTTTAGTAAACAGGATTATTTAGAAATATATATACATGTGTAGTATATGTATAATATAAATTTATAAATGTATAAATTATAGGTTATATATCATTAACATATGTTATATTATATTGCAAGATATATTATGATATTATAACATACTGGCTTTTGATTGTGTTGACTGTGTTTATTGATTATCTCAGCTGTTTTCCTTACATTCAGCAAACCTAAGGTATACTGGAACTATGAAACTGGACTTAATAGTCCAAAGTAAAACATCTAAGTATTCTTACTGAGATAGCTCTCCCAGTTTTAGAATGAAATACAAATAGTGAATATTTATTTTAGGCTACCAAGTCAGAAATGCAATTTGGAAGAAAATTCAATAGGCTCATTTTATCACATGAAATAAACAACTGGTTATATATTAGGAATGATGAGTCTGCCAGGATATTTTGGCCTTGGATATACTGTTACTTTGGAGCAATCCAAGGTTTCACTTAAAGTTGTCAGTGAGAATAAGACACAGGAGTTTTACATTCTTAGCATGACTTTCTTGTGTCAGAGTGCTGTATTGGAGAGGGTTAGGAAAATTATGCTTTGAAAAGAGTTTAATGAAATATAATGTTCCAGGCATGTGAGTAATGGGAGAGAAATAACATGTAGGACCCTCTTTGTCTACATCACAGTTTTTTTTTTTTAGTTTAATTTTATTTATCTAAAAGAGAGCTAGAAAGAGGCAGAGAGAAAGAGAGAGAGACAGAGGGAGGGAGGGAGGGAGGGAGGGAGGGGGGGGAGGGAGGGAGGGAGGATGGGCACGTCAGGGCCTTCAGCCACTGTGAACAAACTCCAGAGGCATGTGCCACCTTGTTATCTGGCTTACTTGGGTCCTGGGGAATTGAACCTGGATCCTTTAGGTTTGTACCCAAATGGCACTAAGCCATTTCTCCAGCCCCACATTACAGTTTTGTCATATTGTGTTCACCTATAGCAATATATAGAAATTAAGTTCTCTTGTGTATGTATGTGTACACGAATACATAGGCTTTAATTCAACAATGGATATCTTTCTCAATTGCTCTCTACCTTATTTCCTGAGAAAATATCAGCCACTGAGCCTTGGAGTTCACTAATTTACTTAGTCTAGTTGGCCAGCAAGCCTTCAACGTCCTCCTCCCGTCTCTTCCTTCCCTGTGCTGGGATAGCAGGTGAGCACAGAGGCCGGCTTTTACCTGTCACTGGGAATCCAGACTCAGGTCCTCAAGCTTACATGACAGTCGCTCCAGCGACTGAGCCATCTCCCTAGCCCTGGATGTCATTTCACTTTATAGCTACAAATTACCTTCGCACATTTGATTTCCTTTATGAGGTTTAATTTCTTTCCAAATATGCTATCATAATTTCATAACATTTAATGCACATTTCGTGGCCAATATGACTTGTTTCTAAATTAAAACTGTATTTTTATGTGAGTTACATTCACTGTCTTCAAATTAATTTTGAAGATTCATCACATGCACTGAAGAAAACACCATTTATCATTCATTTTCTAATCAAAATTATTTTTGTGGGCTGGAGGGATAGCTTAGTGGTTAAGGCACTTGCCTGCAAAGCCAAAGGACCCAGGTTCAATTCCCCAGGACCATGTAAGCTAGATGTACAAGGTGGTGCATGTGTCTAGAGTTTTGTTGCAGTAGGTGAAGGCTCTGGTGTGCCCATTATCTCTATCTGCCTCTTTCTCTCACTCAACTAAACAAACAAAATAAAAATAATTTTAAAAGTATTTTTATAGGTATTAGTAATAAAATTTAGGGAGATAAACTCATGAGATTATATCAAAAAGCATTTAATCTCCTCTTGTTGGGTATTACATATTGTTTTAAATTTGAAAACACAGTTTATGTTGAAAAGGAAAATATGAATCAAAATTTAAGATATTATGAATAAGCCATATGGAAACTTACTTCTTTGGATATTGTCTGGACTTACATAAAAGCCCTCAATATATAGTTACAAAAAAAAAGAAAAGGAAAATATGTTAACTATTTTTTCACAGAGAACCTTTTGCAAAACTATTAGCTTTAGTGTATATCTAGCCCAGGATGCCTAATTGCTAATCTCTTATCGTCACTCAGAATCATGTGATTAAGACAAGACAGTACTGAAACTGTATTCAAGAAATATCTACATCACATTGTGACTTTATATTATGTGTTTTGTAATTATCAAGACAAAAGAGAATATCAAACTGTGGTTTGAGAATCAAGAGACAGCTCAGTGATTAAGAGGACTTTTGGTGCAAGCATGAAGGGCTGAGGAGGCCTGAGAGACCAGTCAAGCGAGATCCTCAGGACCCGCATAAACAGCTCAGTGTAGCTACTTGAGTCTGTAACCTCAGTAATGGGGGGAATGCAAACCTTATAAACACCAGAGCTCATGCCAAAAGAATCAGCAACCTCCTGAAACAGTCAGACTCTGTCTTACACAAGAACCAGCAGAGATCAACTGCGGCGGTGGGGGCGGGGGGCACCCGACGATTCTCTCAGCCAACACAAGTGAGCGACTCATCCTTAGATGACTCCATGTGACACAGCATGGGCACATGTGCATGCATACATCATATATTCCACACACAACGTCATCACATTACATGTACTCTCTTATAAAAGTCTATGATTTTGACTTTAATCTACAAAAAAACATTAAATATTCTCAGGATAGTAGTGGAAGCAACATTCGCTTCTTCATTTTCTTCTCCTTCCCTCCTTCCTTTCTTCTTTCCTTCCTTCCTTCCTTTCTTCCTTCCTTTTTCCCTCCCTTTCTCCCTCCCTCCCTCCCTGCCTTCCTTCCTTCCTTGCTTCCTTCTTCCCTCCCTTCCTTCCTTCCTTCCTTCCTTCTTCCCTCCATTTCTCCCTCACATCCTTCATTCCTTCCTTCTTCCCTCCCTGCTTTCCTTCCTTCTTTCCTTTCACCCTCCCACCCCCTTTCTCTCCCTCCCTCCATTTCTTCCTTCTTTCCTTCCTTCCTCTTCTTCTCCCTTCATCCCTTCCTTCTTTTCTCCCTTATATACTTCCTCCTCCTCTTCCATCCTTCCTTCCTTTCTTCCTCTCCTCAAGTCTCTCTCTCCTTCTCACCCTGTTTCCCTCCCTCCCTTCCTTACTTTCTCCTTTCTCTCCCTCTTTCCCCCATCCCTTTCTTCCTTCTTTCTTTTCCTTCCCTCCTTTCCTTTCCTTCACTTCTTTTTTTCCCTGCCTCACTCCTTCCCTGCAGCTTCGAAGGTTGGAAGTTGAATCTAGGGCTTTGGGCATGATAGACAAGGACTCACTCTATCACTGAACTACATCCCTCTTTTTACTTTGAAACAGGGTCTCACTCTTTTGTCTAGGCTGGCTTCCATCTCATTTTGTAACTCAGGAAAGCCTACAATGTGATTCCCCCTGCCTCAGCCTCCCTAGTAGGTGTGCTTACAGGCTTCAAGAATCCGGCTAGGCTTGCAATGTTCTTTCCAGATTTACCAAGAGTCTGTGTGAGCCTAGACATGCCCATTGGGGACTTGGTTTCCTTGCTGTTCTAGGTTCCTCTTTACTATGTAGCAGGGGTAACGAAGTCTGTGCTCCCACAGGGGCAGAGTCATGCCCTTGCCAGTTTGCTTCACAAGCTGTGGGAGGAAAGGAATTCAGCCAGGACTTTGATTCAGAGCTGGCAAGTCAACGCAAGCAATAGCAGCCTGTGCTCCTTTAAAATGCTCTTAAATTTTAAATGTTCTCCATTTTTTTTAGTGGAAATAATAAAGTGGCTTTGAATAAACAGTTTTCCCTGTTGGAGAAGTCATGCGTTTGTCACAGTGTAGCCAATCAATGAATTCTAAAAGGTTTATAATTTTTTTTCTGACTCCTATGGGGCAATCAAAGGCTAAATTTTAAAGGATTTGGAAATGTCAACTTGTAACACAAACTAGCTTGGCCCCAGGGCCTAAGATCAGAACCATAATTCACCATGTTTACAAATGATATCATTTGGTCTAGAGTGCAAACTGTAAACTTACCAATAATTAAAGTAGAAAATGAATCACAGTTAGCCTTTCATTCTATCCTCCCTGATGTCTATACTGTCATGGGATATGGATTATGCATCAGCCCACCCATCACACCCAGCCTCCCTGGAAGGCAGTCTTGAAATCAGTAGACAGCTAGGAAACCCAGAATGACTACAGACTATTTAAGGGGGAGGGGGCAAATGGTTTCACTAAATGAAACCACTACGTCACTCCTGGCCAATGTCCACACACTAGTGAGCATGAATAGAAAGAGCAGAAACATTGCATCCTGGCAGGTAACTCACACATTTGGAAAAAGACTCCTTCAAGCTACTGGTTTTCTCTTTGTTGTTCCTTCTAAAGCTGTCCCCTACCTTTGTGTTCAGAGAGGAGCCATTGTGTGGATGAAATGAAGATGCTTTCCTGCCTCCCACTGCCCATCTCTTGTTTTCTCCCACTTTCTCTGCTTCATGGTCCTTTTTTGTCTGTCTTTCCATCTTCATTTGTCTCTAATTTAGCTTACAAATCTTTTTTGTGTGTATTTATTTGGTCTAAGGGAGATATTCTCACATTAAGACTATGCAAACAAGAGCTCAGAAGATGCCATAAAACCTGAGTTTGGATTCCCAGACCTCTTGTAAAAACAAACAAACAAAATAAGACCTGTAGCAGATATGTGTAATCCCAGTGCACATATAGCAATGTGCAAGGCAACAGAGTGTTTTCTACAAGCTTGTAGGTAAGCTAATCTAAGGAACAATAGTGAGAGACTGCCTCAAACAAAGTGGAAGGTAAGGACCAGCACCTGAAGTTGTCCTCTGACCCCACATAGTTACCATGGTATGTGTGTGCCCATGAACACACAAACTGACCTACACACATGATTATGTAAATAAGAGGGATGGGAATGGCTATGGTTCCTTGGCACTGGGCACTGTTTGTCCCCCATTGGCTGGTTACGCAGGCTGGAGAATGAGAAAGCTAAACTACCATTGAACTTATGGTCAGGAGCATAGTTGTTCTAGCAACTATAACCAAGTAAACAGGCTCTCGTTATCCACTACTGCCAGAGGTAACAAGTGCAATGACTTTGAAAACATCATATTAGCTCTGGATTATATTGACATTGATAAAAATACTGATGCAGATACAAGTAACTCCAGGTTTGGAAAGGCTAATGAAAGTCACAGAAATTAATAAATGAGAGAAATAGGAATAAATAAATGATCTACTTATGTTTTTTCTCTGGGGAATATGTTAGATGACAGGTTAGGACGTGTGTGTGTGTGTGTGTGTGTGTGTGTATGTGCAAGTGTATTTGTATACTGTGAACACTTGCTTTTCTGCCAAAAAGTGTTGAGATTTTCATTCACCATTTTTTTCTGGGTAGCTGCCACTAAGCTATGCCTGACATTTTGGGAAAGATTCTGGGAAGATTTGAAATCCATCCAAGAAACAAGGTCAGGAAGACGAGGCAAAAGAGAAAACAAGATACTGGAGAAAAGTTCACCTCAAGATAGAAATTACAGTATCTTGTTTAAGCATTCTGAGAAATAGTATGATTCAGAATGTTGTGTATGATAATACCAAGAGAGGGGGAAAACAAGTTGTATGAAAGCCAAGGATTTCTTTCCCTAGCTTCAACATGCTGCATGGCAGCTAGAACCTGAGACACTGGCCAGAACCAGCAGGAGACACAAGGAAAAGTTAAGGCAGCCTTTCTTAACAGCCGACAGATCTGAGTCACAAGAGTTCCTCCCTAGGAGGCTAAAAGCTTTCTTGGACCTTAAATTCATAGTCTGTTTCGAGTGTCTAATACATGACCAGACCAAGGATTGAGCTCTGTTCCCTCCAGTTCATGCATGCATTCTTTTAATGTTGTTGTTTTGAGAGTAGCCATAAAATCTGTTGATTTTCTTTGGCCCTGAGCCCTATCCACAGTATAGTAATTGATCTGTCATATGTCATCCTTGTAATAATGGAGGAGACTTCTGAGTGTTCATGCTCATATGCTTTTTAGAAATAATTTACCACAGGATTGCCCACAATTGAATTTACTTTCTCAGGTTGATACTGATTCTTTCTTTTTTTTTTTTCTTTTCTAAATTTATTTATTTATTTTGGTTTTGTTTTCCGAGGTAGGGTCTTGCTCTAGCTCACGCTGACCTGGAATTCACTATGTAATCTCTGGGTGGCCTTGAAATCATGGCAATCCTCCTACCTCTGCCTCCCAAGTGCTGGGATTAAAGGCATGCACCACAACTCCCTGCCTTTTAAAATATTTTTTAATTTTATTTGAGAGAGAGAGAGAGAGGGAGAGAGAGAGAGAGAGAATAGGTGCTCCAGGGCCTCCAGCTACTGGAAACAAACTCTAGATGCATGTGCCCCCTTGTGCATCAGGTTTAATTGGGTCCTGGAGAGTTGAATTGGAATCTTTTGGCTTTGCAGGCACAGCCTTAACTGTTAAGCCATCTCTCCAGCCCTTGTTTTGTTTCTTAATACCAAAAATCTCTTTAAATTCAATATTGATCTATTACTTTGGCTTCACTTCTTCATCTATAGAAATACAAAATAAGATAGCCATACTCTATTAGAACATTCTGTGGATATTGATATTCCTCAAAAGTATGTTCTTATCTTTCAGACCTTCTGTAATGAAAATATGGAAGGAGCTTCTAGTTCCTTTGAAAAAAAATCAATGAAAATTTCAAGACAAGGCATAATGTCAAGTAAGTCCAATAATCAGATACAGCTAATGGCTAAAAAAATCATGAGGTGGCAAAAATGGGTTTTATTTCTGCTTGGGCAAATAAACAAGAGTTGGCTCATCCCCAACAGAAGTGAAAGTAATCTAGAATTTAATGCACACCCTCCAGATTTTGGGGGGAAAAAGTTCAACTAACACCCTGAATTAACTTTGCTCTTCAATTTGACCTCAAAACAGCAAAAACATTACTGTGATATATTATAGTCAAGATCCATTATGATTATGAATGTAAACAGCAGGGAATTAAGAAAGCACTACAAATTACACCGGGGAGATCAGAAGAGCTGCTGGGAAGACAGCTGGCCACTGAGCCCTGCTGGGTGCTGGCTAGTGGTCCACACTAAAGCAAATATAGTTCTGGAGGTAACTAGGGACCATCAGAGACCAGAACTGAGCCCCTCTCAGCACAGGTGAATCTGATCATGTCAATTGCCTTGCTCAGATAGATTGGAGAAGATGCTTACATCACAGGGTATAGATACCCTGATGATATATGTTTCCTGTTCTGACTAACCTGATGATCTAAATTCCAAATTATACGCCTTGCTGGGGGTAGCAACAGAAGTGTTAATTGCAGGGTCTGAACATACTAATTGATCAGCAGTTATTCCATAAATGATCACCCCATTATTTCTGATTCTTCCCCACCTCAATCATAAGACTCGAATGTGAAAAGCTACTCATAAGCCAGAGCAACCAGGACCATAAAAGTGCCTTGTAAATTGTAAAGTAGTACCAACATGCAACACAGTGATTAAATTCATGAACAACATGTAGGAGAGATAATGAATGGTTTCCATGCATTAGGGGAGACAAACACCTTGAAGCCACAGCAGGAAAATTTATTGCATATTTTTTTTTCAAATAACAAAATGTAACATTAGAGACTCACCATTATCAATTCTTTTTTTCTTTTTATTTACTTATTTAATGTTTTATTTTATATTTGGCTTTTCAAGGTAGGATCTCACTCTAGCTCAGGCTGACCTGGAATTCACTATGTAGTCTCAGGGTGGCCTCAAACTCATGACGATCTTCCTACTTCTGCCTCCCAAGTGCTGGGATTAAAGGCATGTGCCACCATGCCCAGCACCATTATCAATTCTATTTCAAAATTAATAAACAAAACTCAGGGTGCACTTGCTCTATATTTAAAGTCAAGAGGGTTAAGTTCCTATAACAGAGGAATGGAATTAACACCTCTGGGTCATCACAGCACACTGACCAAGGGCCAAGGAGATAAGGAGAGGTGTGTTTCTTGCCTTTGGCCATTTGCCCATGAATTTTTGCAAAGATATATATGTGTAAGAAGACAAGGGAGGATGCAAGGGCTATCTGGGCTATGTGAAGATGAACTGAGACCTTAGCATTTCAAAGAAAACTATTCAGACTTCAAAAGTATAGGAGGAGGCACAAGGGCATGTAAGGAATCCTCCCTTAAGGGGTATGACCATAGAAAAGTTGGACGCATATTTTATGTTTTCACAACATTTGCTTTTGAATCTGGGCAATAAATATTTGAGGAAATTAGAAAATTTGGTTACTGAGTGTTAGCATTTATATAACTTCTTGAGTTCTCCTTGTAGAACTTGTTTTCATATTAGTCAATGAACTTGCATAATTCCATGTGTCAAATGTTTTGGCAAAGTTCTTAATTGGTTCTTATCCAGCTCTAATTTTTACATCTGGCAAGTGTTTCTGCAAACTCCCCGTAGTAGACTGCCAGCTGCCTTGGAGCTCTGCAGGTCCTAGAGTAAAGCTTCTGCTCCCAGCCCAGCGGCTGCCCACCCCACAGGATAACACTTTATTTACTGGTCTACCAGTTGCATCAAGGTATGTACATATGGCTGAATTCTGCTTAATAAAATACAGGCAAAATTGACATTTACCAAGCATTGGTCTGCGCTGTGTAAAAATGAACCCATTGTTATAATATTGTAAGCTCTTCCCCTGGGCCAACCAGATGTTGCCTCTGGAACCAGGAATTGAGGAAAATAGCTTGATCATTCTGGATCCTACTGGCCCTTACTCCAGTGCTAGATTGGACTTTCTGAGAACAAGAAAACAAGCTCCATTCAAGTTATATGAGGTCTGCAAATCATAATGACTCTCTGTTATTTTTTTTTCTTGTATAAACCAGTATCTTCCTGCTATACAGTGAATCCACTTCTGTTTCTTTCTTGATTTCATGTTGGATCTAAAGAGCTAATAGGCTGCACCTGTGTCTGCTAAGGAAGCGAAAAATAGCTCATAGCCCATTGTGCATACGTGGCCTCAGATTCTATCAGGGTAACAGGTCCCCTATGAAACACAGACCTTATAAATGTGACAGTCATGTTATAAGACATGGTTGTCATCCACAGAATCTGGGAATTCAACTTTAAGAAGAGTTTGACCATAATCGGTTTTTCAAGTTTGTTCAGATGAGGTAGTAGCAGTCATTATAAAATCATCTAGATTTTAAAATGAACTCATGAAGGATGCAAGGAGTATTTTTATGTATTATGCCTTTTACTCCACAAACTTTAAAGAAATGACTGAACAAGGTCAAAAGTGGGTGTATTTATGATCTAGTACTCCGTCATGAATGAACACTATGGTGTGTAGTCACAGCAGGCATAGTTATAGCTGGGAAGAAAAGGTTTTGATATTTGAGCCTCTAAAATAACAAAACAAAGCAACAACAACAAACACTAACAACACATTGATGTCCAGATTACATTTTCCAGTAATGAATCTTAAGATGTATTTAATAAAATATATTGAAATGATTATCATCACAGAGGGTCAATGACAATATTCAGTCCAGTAGAACAAAATTTAAAATGAGAAACAGAGAAAATGTCCTAATCAGGAAGAAATTGCATTAAGTCACCACTGTGGTTTATTATTGCAAGATAATTAAACCTATTTAAAAGAATTATGGGATGAAGAGAAAGAAATGGAAAGGTCATCTAACTTACTAGTGTTTCAAAATCCAATCCTCCAATTCATGCTGGTCCACAGTTAACTTTCTTTTTTTTTTTTTTTTTTTTTTTTTTTTTGGTTTTTCGAGGTAGGGTTTCACTCTAGCTCAGGCTGACCTGGAATCTCAGGGTGGCCTTGAACTCATGGTGATCCTCCTACCTCTGCCTCCCGAGTGCTGGGATTAAAGGCGTGCGCCACCACGCCCGGCTCACAGTTAACTTTCAAATAAAGTAAGTTAGAAAATTGAGTTCTTCACTATAGTAGTCAACATAAATTATTGTTTTAACAAATGGTTATTTGCTTGCTAATTTTTATTCTGAAGTGTTATTATATTAAAGGAATTTTAGTTATAGTAATCTTCATTAATGGATGATTAAAAATGTGTCTTCATTTTTTGAAAGTGTTCTGATTCAGTCTAGAGGCCATTATCATTCTTTTGCTTTCAAGAGGAATTATAATTCAGATTTAAAAAATCCTGCACTATGCTTTTTCATAAAGAGAAGGAATTTTAGAACATTCCTAGATATTTTCTGTTCTGATATTTTTTCACCACTAGAAATGTTCTCTTGCTTCTAATACCAATCTACCTTACAGGATTAAATTATTTTACATAATTATTTTCCCACCATATATGATCGAAAAACAGCTGGGAGAACACTTAAGAACATGAGAGGATGACTGAATTTGCATTCCATGCTTGTGTAACTGTGCCAATATGCACTTTTATACTCAACTGCATCTTCCCTGTACACTGTGATCGCCTTTGTTAAATAGCAGATGTCACTTGCCAAGTGAATCTTTTTTAAGTTTTCCAAACTTCGTTCTAACCTGAGTTTTACATGGACTGTGTTATTATTGTAAAAATAATGTTGCTCAGTGGAAGTTGCATGCCATTTTGCCATTGGAATGTAACCATTACACAATGTCCATGAACAAGCGCTTGTCAATGGGGATCGGGGGGAGATGCTTTAATTGAAGTGTTGTACTTAGTCAAGTTTGCAGAGACTCCAACTTTAAAATAATCTTTTATTTTTAATGTTTTATTTTTTATTTGACAGAGAGAGAAACAGACAGAGCAAATGGGTCTACCAGGGCATCCTGCCACTGTAAATGAATTCCAGGCACTTGCACCAGTCTCTGCAATGGCCTTTGAAAAGGTACTGAGGAATCAAACTCGGGCCATCAAACTTTGCAAGAACGTTCCTTGAACCACTGAGCAATCCCTCCAGTCCCTAAAACAATCTTAACAATCTTTTCTTTAAAAGAAAAAGAATTTTGTCAAACTAATTTTTTTATGTGAAGCGTGGATGAAAGCAAATCCAGAGAAATCTGATTATAGCTTTTTAAACAAATTTGAATTTTTTCCATTCCATACTATGATGATATTCCAAAATTGAGGGGGGTTTCAATAACTAAACATTGTTACTGAAGACTTTCCTGAAACTAAATTTTGATTTCTTCATAGCGGTAAATGTAAAAATGGTGCTGTTTAGATGTGAAGGGAGAATTGCATCCTTTGTCATGTGTCTGTCTACTTGCAGCAATCATCTGTGTGCCTGTTCTGTAACTTCTGTCTATAGAGTCATTCATTTAACCGAGTAAGCCTTTGTCCTCAACCATCATCATATTACATAGGAGTGAAGGGGGACATAATATAAGGCTGCCTTGACCTCTCCTGAAGCAGTCATTGCAATTTCCTCTGTACAACAGCACTACCTGTGTCCCCCTGGTCTCCTGTAGAGTGGCGCTTTCTCTGAGTTTTCATTGCCACAAACAGTACTTCTTGCTGTGTGATATTTAACACATTCCTTCCTGCCTCAGGGGCCTGGTGCAAAGTTTCTATTTCTCTCTGTAAATGTTCAACCCTCCAGCTCAAGCCCTTCTTAGATATGACACTGTTCTCTTTCCCTCAGTAACTATTGTCACTCTTTGAAAAATCACTAGCTACTCTTCTTCAAAAGACAGAACCAACACTGTGTGCGTGTGTGTGTGTGTGTGTGTGTGTGCGTGTGTGTGTGTAGATGCATTTGGTTCACACTTTTAAGCCTTTTTATTAAACAGAAGTATGCATTTTGGATGAATACATATGTGTTATTATTCTAGGCAGAATTTTATTCACAGTTGGATATATAATTGATAATGCAATCTTTGATAAAATTTTAAATGTGACTTAAATGGAAGTTGTATGCAAGTAGAACTAAAATAGCAATCCGCAGCGTTGGAGCAGTGCTCTTCATTGCTGGAACTGAAAATGTGAGCTGTCAGGTGACTCACTCAGTAACGCTGATAAAATGACAGGGTGGTTCCTTTGTTTGTCTTTGTTCCATTTTGTTTTCTTCTGTCCCATTTTGTTGTAGCATATTTTTCTTTTGTGAACAAATACATTTTGACAAGGTGGAGGGAGAACCACATTGTTTCAGTTCCTAGCTTAATCTCCACATTCAACTTTATGGCATGCCAGCCATCCTTAGTAAAGAGCGAATTCTCAGAAGTGTGAAATGCGTGTTTGCCTCACTGAATCTGTTATACTTAGGGGCAAAAAGTTGTTAAATTTTACTCTTAAGGAAGTAAACATTATTTAGAAACATATACCATTTCTTATGTAGACTGTAGCATCTGTCATAGTATTTTCATGTTTCTCTTCAGAATCGGCTGCTTGGAAGACGCCATCTCATAGCATCACTGGGCTAATCAGTGAAAAGCAACAAGGAACAGTGGGTGTGGTAGGCACCGTGTGTTAATAAGTAGGCCAGTATGCTTCTTAGCAGTCAGTGTGGTGATGGGATTCTGTTGCGTTGCTACTGTGAAATATTTCAGAGAAGAAAAGTGTCCACATCCATACGTTTTTACACATTAGCTTTATTTGTAGATGAAGATGGCTACCAAGTGAGAGGCTCTGCACAAGTCTTGCCCTCACATCTCCTCACATTACTTCCTGGGCTACTGTAAATGGCACCTACACGTATCAGTCTGTGGGATGGGCAGAGCACCCTAGAGGTGAATTGCGGGACTGAATCCAAAGCTCATTTCTGCTAGCTTCCAGCTGTGGTGGCTTGGACCACCAATGAACTTCTTCTATTCTCATCTCATCATCTCTGAGCATTTTTCTGGAGGCACAACAGAGTGGGAAGTAATTCAGTGGTAGAACACTTGTGTATCATGTATAAGGTCCTGGGTTTATTCCCCAGAGCCATAGAAAAAGAAAGACACAAATCACTGAGCTTAAACCGGAAATTAGCACTGTACTATGTCAGCGGGAAGTCCCAGAGGTGGAAGAACTCTGAGAGTAACAGGGTATGAAAGATAATCTTCTTTTTTTGGAATTCCACCAAAACTTTACACTTTTAAATATTGTATACCCTGACAATTAGAGATAGTTTGCAATGTTAACAACCAAGCAAAGGCATTTTAGAAGTATTATAATAGAAGCCTCTTAAAGAGACTTCCCATCCTATAAAAGTCACATCTATTTCAGTCCTGCCTTGCCAGTGTGACCCAGGGGAAAGCAGACCCCCACATGCCATTTACTGTTTTTCTTCACTGGCCCCCATCCAGTGAGTTCCAGGAACTAACTTTCTCTGGGGAAATCTCAGAATATTACATTTCTCCCATGGTGAGCTCTGGAGCTTGTGAAAAACAGAAATGACCACTAAGGACAGTCCCAACAAGTGTGTGATGTTGACTGTGTGCTATGACTTGGTTTTGGATATCTTATCACCCAATAACATGAACTAGAAAAATGAAACAATGTGTGTATTGAAAGTGATATGAAGTGTACATTACTCAAGGGGGGCATTCTAATTCATGGCATTTAGTAGTTTAAAGTTTAATAAATGAGTAAGTAAATCAAAATATAACCTGGCTTTGAAGTATAAATACTGCTACTGTAAAGAAACTTAAAACCAACCCAAGATTTTTAAAATTTTCTTTTGTGTGTATACGTGCTATGAACCTTTGTGATTGCTAATGAAATCCAAGAACATCTACTTTGAATAAGGGCTTATATTTAAATGAATTTATTAATGCATAATTGAATATAATAAGCTTTATATATTTACAGTGTGCCATATAAGGCTTCTTATATTCATAAACATCCACGAATCTTCATGGCAGTCAAGATAAAGACATTTAATCATTCTAAAAACATCCTTCATGCCCTTTTATAATTTAATCCTCACTATACCCAATTCCCAAACTCTGATCTTTCTGTCAGTGTTGTACATATTCTAGAAATTTATATAAGTGCAATCACATAGTACATGATTGCTTTCTTTTTCCTTCCTCTTTTCTTGCTTCCTCTCTCCCTCCCTTTCTTCCTTCCTTTACTTCCTTCCCTCTCCTACTCCCTACCCCCCTCTCTTCAGTGTGAAGGATGGAACTTAAGTCCTCAGGTGTGCTAAACAGGTGCTTTATCAGTGAGCTACATCCCCAGCCCTGATAGATGCTCTTTTTGTCACTTGTAAATGTCAGTTAGATCAGGATGGTTGATAACAGTATTTAGCTCTTCTGGGGATTTACTAGTATTATTGTTCAGTGTGCAGTACACTGCTGAGAGGGGGGACAGATCCCTGCTGTAATTGTGAAATTTTCCATTTCTTACTTTCTCAGTTTTTGCTTCATGTGTTTTAAGGCTTTGCTGTCACAAACTTACCCATTCATATTATTTCCTTGGTATCTTTGTGAAAAAAACCTGTACCTGTAGTAGTGTTCACCATGTGGATGTTTATTTATCTAACACTGAAATAGTCCCCACAGCTTCCCAAGGCTTCTGGCTTGTATAGTGTGTTGTCTGAGGTCATCTGCCCATGGCTTGTGGTGAGGTAGAATGTCATTATGAAGGGAGCCTGTGGGCGAAGAGGCTTCTAACCTTAGGCAGCCAAGAAGTAGAAAGGGATGAGAACAAAACAGGATATCGTCCCTCTCCACCTAGTTCTTCCTCCACTTAGGCTGATAGCTTCTTTCTTTCCAAATAATGCCATCAAAATATGAGAGAATCAATGAATTGACTAAATTCATTGGGACCAAACCCAATGATTTGGTCCAACATCTTGTGATCGCTTTGTGGTGATGGGATTCACCAGTTGAGGCTCACACCTCCAGCCCTGAGGGGGGACATACTTCCTATCCAAACTATAACTTTACTCCACCCAATAAATTTATATAGCTGCCTTCTATAATTATTTGTATTTTAAATAATTCAAAAGATGTAATAGTCTTGCATTCTTCCATATTTTATCTTTGTCTGGTATTCTTCCAGAGAAGAGATTCCTTCCATCTGAAATCACTTTTTTTCTCTCTCTCTTTTTTTTCTTTATTAGTTAGTTTTGTATTCAGCAAATACAAACAGTTTGGTACCCTTATTAGGCTCATCCGTGACCTACCCCCTCCCCTTGGCCCCTCCTTGTTGAGGTATACGGGTCATGCATTGTGGAGTTAGCCCACAGTTATGGGTAAGCTAAATGTCTCTGCATATCATTTCAGAGAGTAGGGCTTTCCTTAGCATATTGGTAGAGCAGGTATACTGGTAGAAAATTCTCTTAGCATTGATATATCTGAGCTGGTCTTTATTTTACCTCTGTTTCTCAAGGTCTCTTTCACCATGTGTTGTACTCTGATTTGACTCTCTTTTATGTTCTTTCATCCTTTGGCACTTTAGAGGGACTATTCCACTGTGGTTTGATCTCCATGTTTCCAGAAAATCATTTGCCATTGAAGTCATTGCTATCCTCAATGTAATGTGTCTTCTCCCACTACCACCTGCTTCCCAGATATTTTAAAGGTGAATTTGTCCTGCTTAAAGCTGGCTGAATTTCCACAATCTATACAATGATGTCATCATTCCCCAAGTTTTAGACTTTGATAACCGTGAATCCATCATTCCATTTTTCTGCTTGCTTCCCTTTCTTCTTTAGTTCTAGCAATAGAATAATAGATGTGCTAAAATTTCTTTTTATATCATCTTACAGTTTCCTGAAGGTGTTTCTTTTGTATTTCTCCAATTTTCTTCCCTGGGCTCTTCAGTGTGGACAAATTCCATTATTCTATCTTCAATTTAACAACTTATGTCCCTTGTAATCTCTGTTCTGCTAATGATCCAATTCAAGGATATTTTGTAATTTTAATTGTTATATTTTTTCTATTTGAAAATTCCAATTTGTTCTTTTTTAATTGATTAATTTATTAATTTGTATGCAAAGAGAGACAAAGAGACGAGAGAGAGAGACAGAGAGAGAGAGCAAGTGAGCACCAGGGCCTCTAGCCACTGCATACAAATTCCAGATGCATGTGTCACTTTGTGCACCTGGCTTTATATGGGTACTAGAGAATCAAACTCAGGTCCTTAGGCTTTGCAAGCAAGCACCTTAACCATTCCCCAATGTGTTCTTTACGATTTTGTGTTTCTCTTATATATCTCCATTTATATCACATACATTTTCTTTCCTTGGGAATATGTTATCATGACTGCCTTGAGGGTTTTGTCTAGATTGTAACATCTTGGTCACTTCAGAGTCAGTGTTTGTTCAATACTATATCCCTTGAGAATTGATCACAGTTTTCTGGCTCCGTCACAGTGGAAATTTTGGAGTATATCTGGAAGCTTGTGCATGCTAAGCTGCTAGACTTTGTATCCCCTAATCAATGTTGAGTTTTATGCTCCAGGACATAATAATCTCAAATGGGTTCAGACTGCAAACTTTATCTCATTTGTCTCTGTGGCCTGTGTTCAAATTTCAGTTCAGCCTTCAAGATTATTGCTAAGGTTTACCTATTACATGCATACATAAAAACTGAAACTTTCATTGATGGATGTAGACCCAAAAGTCTGACTCCCTTCCCTTCATGATTTTTTACACCTTGTAGCTCACAGACGCCTGTTTTCCTCATTTATCTGGCTATTCCACCCACTTCAAGATAGGGCCCTAACTTAAGCCAAACATCATGTAAGAAAAAAAACCATGAAATTCATGCATCATTTATATCATCAAGGTTAGACCCTCCCCCCCAAACAACCTCCCACGTTGTCAAATTCCTCCAGAATTTCTACATGAGATCAATAGAATCTATTGGTTATTGTGAGCTCAGGCTATATCATGTTGAAAGTAACATTCAGGTATATATTTTATCATCCATTTTGGGCTTAGAGATTTAACCACACCATTAGTGATGAGAAATATTACATATATTCAGAACTCAAGTGGACTTTATTGGTACATTAATGAAGTGACATTCTCAAAGCCCAATAGCTGATAAATAACATATGTGCTCTATGTTAATCCACATACCTGGGAAAATCCAATTGTTTGGTACAATTTACATCTTGGTATTAAAATCAGATATTCAGTCCTTTAAACTAATTCAATGCATATTCAGGTTTTATTAAAGGAAGGTCATTCCACTTATTTATATAACTATAATCTTTACTAAGCAAAAATCTTCAAATTTTTCTAGGAATATTAAGAGAATAACTTCATTTAGAAAATATTTTAAGCTCCATTTTCCAGATGAGAAAACTGTTAAGGGGTTAGGAACATTAAGTATGTTGTCTAAGTTCACAAAGTAGGTTCATTGACTCTACTTGACTCCATAGCTTACAAAATGGCCATTCTAAATCTCAAGTCTATGAAATAATATCGCATGGCCTTGCTCAGATTTTTTTTTCTTTTTTTGAGGTAGGGTCTTAATATAACTCACACTGACCTGGAATTCACTATGTAGTTTCTCAGGTTGGCCTTGAACTCATAGCAATCCTCCTACCTTTGCCTCCTAAGTGCTAAAATTAAGGCATGTGCCACCATGCCTGGCTTCAGTTTGTTTTCCCCATTAACGTACTTATGTGTATATGTAATGAAAATATCAGCATTATTTTTTAAATCTTTCAGACCACTTTTATTTAACATTATATGTAATCCCAAACAATGAAGCTGAGATTTACATAGAGACATCAAATGCTGAAAATATAAGTGATATTATCATTTCCGTCATAATCATCATCACTAGCAAATATCATGAAGCTTTCACTACCTAGGATCATTCATTATTCTACATTATTCATTCTTCTGTTTGAATCCTTAGAACAATAACAGATATGGAAATAGAAGCATATGGATGCTGAGTAACTTCCCCGGGTTCATGGAGTTAGCAAGATGTAGAAGTAGGGGGGAAACTGAGGCATCTCTGAAATAGTGTGTTCAGCCACTGTGTAAAGAAGAGCACCTGTGGGTGCCTCTGCGGTGAAGAATCCCTAAGTACTGACTTTCATTAGTAACACCACCTGACATTTGTTATCACGTCACTATTCAGTCCCTAACTTCAACACCCTCAGCCCTACCTTCTTAGCTACTGGTCCCCAAATGGGAACCGAATGTAAGGATTCAATCCTACTTTCTGTCTCTTCTCAGCTATGAATATTTTACTTGTGAAAACCTTTTTAAAGTGAAAACAGGTCTACCTAGAAAAAATAAACCAAACACGTAACAAGTGTTTTTCAACGCTGCCTAGAAGTTTACACAGGTGAGTATAGCATAAGGTGCTGATCCAAGTAGAAGCCCCCATTTCCTCACTATTCACCCAATCCCCCTGCAATGGTCATCCCCAAGACTAAGTCAGTACCAGTTTTGCTCTCTGCAGCTCGGTCCTCTACACTCTAGCATGAGTCCCTTCCATCTTCAGAATTGGCCTTGCCACTTTGGCATCTGTAGACAGATCAGAGAGGGACTTTGTGAGGGCGGAGGGAACATGTGTTATTCCTCGCTGTATGTCTGCCCTTCATGCTGCTCAGTAGAATGAGGAACTGCCCAGCAGGGCTCTCATAGCATTGATTGATATGTGGTAAAGGAAAACAAGAAGAACCTTCTAGGAAAACTGTGTAAGATGCCCTGTCAGCATTTCCTCACTCGCCACTATTAGCTTTGACTAAGGAGGAGATTTCTTCTATCTTCTTCTCCTTCTGGCCTTCAGTTTCTCTCCTCTGTATCTAATATTTCCGAAGCTAACTGTGGAGCAAAATGCTCGCATTTAATTCTTGTTTTCTTCTATAGCTGTCTCCTTCATTTGCCTTCTCATTGCCAAGCATTTCTACAGAATGGTTTTCTCAAAGAACCACTTTTTTCTGACCAAAAATAAACAATTCTAAGCACCTTGAGCATGGCTTGAGAACAGATGTTCAGTTTAAGGTCATGACATCTTCAGCAAATTTTGGAAAAGCAATACTGTGAGGAGAAAACTTAAATCTGAAATATCTTTCAGCAATTACAACTCAGAAACAAGAACTAAAGCACAGATTTTCTTATCTTGATGTTTGAGATGTAAGAAAATATTAATAGAATAACAGATGAGTTAATGTCTTACTGAAAAGAGTATTTCCTCATCACAACGTTCAGGAAAGCAAACCCTGAGTTTTAGAAGCTTACATGCTCATTATAGCTAGAAAATAAGATATTTTATCAGTTAATATCACTGAGGTTCTTGCCATCTCCACAGCATGAATTTTATGATAGCACCCTGGGAACTTGTTCAGTAACGCAGGTGAGGTAGAGATGGGAAGGTTTTTAACGGAACCCCTTTAGATTCTCTGCTATAATGTCATACAGCTCTACGTACGCTTATGAAACATGCTGGACTTTGTGGGAGCTTGGAAAATGAAAGTATCAAATTCCTGGCAAGGTAGTGACCCTCTGTGGTGGATTTTGTGAGGCCATAAAATGGCTAAGTCCCCAGCTGTGTGCGTGTCAGCTAGTGAACCTCAGAATTAGGGTCATTGACAAGAGAGAAAGACTTAATTTTATGCAGGTTAAAAAAAAATAAGGGAACACATGGTGGGGGTAGAAATATGGCATAATGTGTCCTAAGAGCCAGGCTTACAGGTGTGCGGGGCCTGGAGACAGAGCCCAGCTGCTTCTTACACAGGAGAAAGAAAGAAGATAGGCAAAAGAAGAGTCTTTAATGATCCGAGTTTGGCCACAGATGCCTGAGGCTGGGTCTGTTTCAGGCTCAAATGAGCTTTTGGACCCCTGGGCTTGTTTGGCTCTGAAGCCTGGTGCCCGCAGGCACTGTTCATTAAGAAGCAGTAACTTTACTGGAGGGCTGTTTGTGTTGGTGTTTCTTGCCAGAATGAATCGTTCATGAGCTTTGAGGTGAAATACTACCCTCTTCTCCAGATAAATGACTTAAAACCAAACTTGTAGATTGGGATTGCAGCGAGCAAAAGGAAAGAAGGGTCAGTATGTATTTCTAGACATTTTGAATGGTAGTGTATTGACAAACCTGTGTAGCATAAATAAATCCAAGAATAAATTCCTAAAATGGATAGTTATGGTACTTGACTACCATCACCAACCCAGGGACATTGTGGCCCTGTTGAAGGAACCTGAGGGTGGATAGTGGAAGGGAGCATGCTGGGGTTCGGAACACTGGAGATTTTATGGGTGTAGGATCTTTGTGGGACTCTACACTTGTTTGGCATGATGTCACATTGCTGAGGTCTCTCACTTTTTCACTGAGGAACTTGAGTTTTGTGGCAATTAATTCATTTCTTGGTGGAGCCTGTGTCAGTAATGACATAGAAATGTGTGCGTGTTGCTTGACTCCTATTTCTACTGACATTCTTCAGACAGTGATTTGGAGAGCTAAGGAGGGCCCTCAGTGGAGTGGAGGCAGGGAGGGAGGAAATGATGGTACCAACACATGATGTGTCCATACAAAGTTTCTTCTTAATAAAAATAAATAAATACAATAACCCCAAACAAGAATTCTTTCCAGACAGAGACCATTTGTGAGGTTTTCGTAACTAATGACAGGATGGCTAAGAGACAATGCCAGGTTACAAGAAGGCAGCTGCTGGGGACAACACTCGCTCAGCTTGGCTCACCCTCTTGCAAAGGGCTGAAACAAATGGCCGCTGCCAATCAGAAAACCAACTTTGTCCTGAAGCCTCCTTTTAATTGAAGTTAGCTGACACAATGCCAGAATTACTGTGTTTTCCCCTAGTTATTTTAGAAAATCCTCCATTGACCCTAATTCCAGCAATATCCATTGAAATGTTGCAAAACGAGTATGATGGAAAGGGATAGCAACACGTTAAGAGAGCCCTTTAAAGACTGGCTTAGTTCTTGATGGTGCATGAGTCATGACTACTTGACAAAGGACACTGTGGAATTTCAAGTTGAACATAACTTTCTTCATAACATGCTCATTGAACATGGAAATGTACTGATGCTTTCATAGCCCAATTTGATAAAATGTTAATCTGTAGTTATTTATAAGTGTCCTTTATTTCTCTATCCCTGATTACTATGGATTTCTTCTTTTATTAAAATAGCTCTTCTCCTGTCTAGTCTGTCAGGACTGAGAATGTTAGATATTTCTATTCCTCCATGTTCAGAACAACCGGGAGTATAGATGTAAAAGTTCATAGCTTCCTGCAGCCGTTGCAATAGCATATTTTTCAGGTGCATCAGCTGCTGCTGGTTCTCATGTTAATGTATTTCTAGAATCTTATGTCAGGTGAAAAGTACCCTGTTTCTCTCTACAATGAGTCTATCTTAAACTTCTCCAATGAGCGACATAAGGATTACTATTCCTTAGACAATGCAAAAATTTATGAATGTACCATAATCCACGTTTGTCAGTTCAGCTATCCTCCATCTATTTTACATGACTTAAAAGGAACAAGACTACCCATGCCAAGCCCAGTAATTGAAGCTCTCTAACTATGGAATAAGGCAAAGGAAATGAGAAATGATGTGCATTTCCTCCAAAGCAAATGTTTGCCAATTATGTCACACTTTCCAATGTTCTATAATTCAATAAATTAATAAGCTAAGAAGCCTCAGTATTTGTATTACACTTTAACCTCATTCTTATTTCCTGTACCATACAGCCTAGAGGGTGCCATGCCTTCCTCATGCTGGCAGTGTATAACTGTCATTATAACAGACAATATTTAGATTATTTGAAGGTGTTACAGTCTGGAGATTCAAATTGATTTTTTTTTTTCACCAGGGGCATTTTCTTGGAACACTAATTTCTGCACTAGTTCATGTAGTCCCTGGATATCTGCCATTTATTGATTTCATACTATGCCTCCAAAAACTGACAGCTTAGTTGTGAATTAATAAGAAACCTCAAAAGGAAATATACCATTGAGTAAACTGCCAGCCTTCATCAATATGCATCATCTTAATACTCATGAATTAAAGGATAAAATAAAAAGATGGCATTTATACATTTTCTAAAATTTAATAAGCACGAGAATAAAGAAAGAATTCTGAGCATAGAATTGAGAATTTTCTATAGCATTAAAATATTATAGAATATCTTGCTTTTATTGCCTAGGATATATTTTTATGAGCTTCTTTCATCTGGATTTTAGTTTTATTATGACATCCAGCCATTGTGAATATTTATGAGACACAATGTCATCATTTGATACCTATATACAATGTATAATGATCAATAAGTGTAATTAGCATTTCCATCTCTTTTAACATTGATCACTTCTTTGTGTTGAAAACCTTTGCACTACTCTCCTAGTTACTTTTAACTTTATATATTATTGAGAACTACATAAAAGATGTTGAACAGTCAAGGAAAATTGGCATTGTCAACTGAGTCTCTTTTTCAAAAATTTCCACCATTTCCTTCCACTAAATATCTCTATGAAATATTCCTCTATGATTGTAGTCTATTATTATCTGTGTGCATATCTTCAAAGCATGTATGCTTGTTCTTGGTAAATCACATGTATTTGATAGTGTTTATCTTCCTTTTCTCACTAACCATGCTTTCAACACCTACATATGGCAAAACCGTAGCTCTGACTTACCCATTTTAAGCACTGTATGGTGTTCTGTCGCTTTTCACAAAGTGTGTATAAAAGATGTCTTTGTTGTTTCTTTGTTTTTCAGTTTTACGAGCTCTAGCCCAGGCTGACCTGGAATTCACTATGCAGTTTCTGTGCGACACTGAAATCATGGCTGGGATTAAAAGCATGTGCCACCGTGTCCAGCAAGAGATGCCTTCATAGACATCTTTTCTACATTCTAGTAGGCATTATGAGCATGGTTTCACAGCTCCTGAAAAGACTCCTGATGCACATGTGTATTTTTCTGTAATACATCCAGACGCACAGCTCTGGGTCCTCAAGTATATTCAATTTCCTAAATATTGTCAGCTTATTCTCCAAATTAAGAGTAATAGTTTGATCTTTCAGAAGTGATGACTGAGTCTCCACATATTTATCAACTTCTAATACTTTTGCACTTTAAAACACATTTTGCCATACTAGCTGCTAGATGAGAAAGTTCCAAACAGCTGCACGAGTTACCTTTTCTAGATCGCTTGTAAGTCACAGCCTGCACTTGGCCTTTCCTGCGAATTGTTTTTGTAGGCCTTTTGTCCATTTCCTCCCTTATATTTGCCCATACAGGCTAAGAATTATTTTCAGTATTGGTTACTACTCTCCTATTCTACTCATTGTGAAAATTTTCTTCCAGGGCTTGTTTATTTGTCTTTGTTCACTGTGCTTTTTATGGGAAAAATGTTTTCATTTTAATGTGGCCCTAATTGCTTATTTTTTTCCCCTGAGGTGTGCTTTAAGAAGAAAGACTTTATTAGAGTATTAGAGTTAAATATTTCTTTAATAAGAATAAACTTCAAAAATAATTTTTTTATTTGTATTTGAGATAGAGAGGGGGGGAGAGAGAGAGCGAGAGAGAGAAGAGAGAGAATGGGCATGCCAGGGCTTCTAGCCACTGCAAACGAACTCCAGATGCTTGAGCCACCTTGTATATCTGGCTTACATGGGACCTGGACAATTGAACTTGGGTGTTCTGGTTTGGAGGTAAGTGCCTTAACTGCTGAGGCATCTCTCCACCCCAAGAGTAAACTTTTAAAACATGTTTTCTAACCCCCTAGGGTTAATTATTAAATTACTCTGGGAACAAAGAATTTAATTTATTTATTTTTCAATAAAGAAAACAACTTTGCCCAACCCAGTTTTTCAGCAAGCATAATGCTATGTCTGCCTGTTATGTGCTAAATTTCCATATGTACTTTTATCTTTCCTACAGGCTCTTAATTGTGCTGCATTAAATCCTTTATTCCTGCTTTAGCACACATCACATTGGTCACCATGTGTTCTGTAACAGTTCTTGCTTTCTGGAAGAGGAAATCCCACATTCTTGTTTGCAACACCAAATTGTCTTGGCTGCTGTTGAAGCTTTACCTTTAATTATGACTTTCAGTAACCATTTATCTAGATTGATGGAAAAATGCATAATTTTATTCTGCTTACATTTGATTTAATCATGAAGGGATAATAGAGTTATACTTTTGCAAGGATCGCTCTCTATTTTACAGTTCTTTCAAACAATGCAAACAAGATAAAAATGATATATTCCTGAACTGGAGAGATGCCTTAGCAGTTAAGGTGCTTTCCTGAGAAGTCTAAAGACCCAGGTTCTACTCCCAAGAGCCCATGTAAGCCAGACATACCAGGTGACACATGTGCTGCCTGGAATTTCATTGCAGTGGCTGAGGCCCTGGCCTGCCAATTCCCTCTCTGTCTCTCTCTCACACACACAAAAAAGAAAGGAAAGAAAAAAAATGTATTCCTTAAAGTTCAGTAAGACATCAATAACTAAGAAACCCATATTTATGTAGTATGTAGAAAACATATACTATGTAATCAAAAACGAGATTAAAATCTTGGGTCCTAACCACCCAACTTATTGCAGCATTCAGATAAGGCTCATAGTGTTAATATTTGTTTAAAGGTTTCTTTCCAGGTTGCTGATATCTGACATGAGGTCAGTGATATCAACTTTAGTTCTAGGCCTCTAAAGCAAAATACACAAATACCAATAGCAGATGCCTTCATTTATGCAAAACACAAAATTGCTGATTTATATCTGAATAATATATTTTCTTCCTACATTTCCCCATCCATATATCCTTTATCTGTGTTATGTGAGTTATATCCTCAGGGTTAAGATCCCATATTGAGAAAGATTTCTTTCTCAAACCCTTTGGTACTATCAGAGTCTTGAAGTTATAGAATATGATAGACCTCAGGGCATAAAGTCACATGAGAAATAAAATTAAAATACATTTCTACTTATGATTTATGACTCCCTATTTTAAAATATCCTTTCTTTACTTTCTATTTAACACATACACACACACACACACACACACACACACACACCCTATTTATCATACACTTAATTTTAAAGCTAATAGGATATAGTTTATATTAGATTTTTTAAAAAAATGCATTTGAGAAGAGTTTCTTGAAAGCTTTTAAAATAATTAAGATAGTTTGTGAATGCTGAGAATCACGATTTTTATATGTATATATTCCTCTTGAGCTAACTGTTCTGGAACATTGCTGTGTGAATTAATGTCATTTTACACTCTTTTAATGCTTTCAGAATATTATGGCATTTTACAAAATCAGAATAACTCATCTCTATGTAACAGACAATTTATTCCACCCATTAAAAGGGTCTAGTAGGTTCAAAGTGGTGTCTAAACAAGTCATTTGGCTTTTTACAATCAGCATTCATTAAAACCTCCATCATAAATGGAAAGACAAAATGTGAAGTTTTCAAATACAACTTTATTTTACTAAACAAATAATGGAACATGAGCAAGATTGTTGATGAAACTTCTATTTGGATGACATTTGAAGTAAATGATGTACTAGACTTTCAGTGTTTCAATTTGGAGTGGGAGAAGCAGCACTTTTATTTGACTACCTTGATACTCATTAGGAGGAACCACTGAGGTGATTAACTAAATTGAAGGACTATGTTGTAGCTAATAAAGCTTGTATTCAACAGTGCAACATTAAGAAATGGGGATATGGACTGGAGATATGGGTTAGTGGTTAAGGCATTTGCCTGGGAAGCCTAAGGTCCCAGGTTTGATTCTCCAATTACTATATAAGCCAGATGTACATGGTGGTGCATGTGTCTGGAGTCTGTTTGCAGTGGTTAGAGTTCCTGGTTCACCCGTTCTCTCTCTGTCTCTCACTTTCATTCTTCTTCTTCCTCTCTCTGTCATAAATAAATAAATAGATAAATAAATAAATAAATATCAGGAAAACAATTTAAAAATAAATGGAAGCTTCCTCATTTGTGATATTTCCCATTTGTGGATATAGCATAATCATACATCTATGTGTACCAAGAAGGAGAAGCTATCTTCACCCAAGGCCATAATTTGAAGTGTTTTTCTCAATGATGGTGCTGCAGATCACAGAAGACTGTGAACAGTCCTTTTAGGGGATTGCAATAAGTGGGGAATGAGCTCAGTCTTGGAATTGGACAAAGCAAGCTGCCAGCCAGGCTGGAGTTCATTCTTTTGTATAGATATCATGTACCTTAGTTTCTCTATTAAGGACATTAGTCTCTGTGTTGTCTATAAAATGCATATGAATGAATGCTTGGTGTGTTTGCATACACGGTGTATGTGTGGTGTGTGTGGTGTGTGTGTGTGTGTGGTGTGTGTGTGTGTGATCTTTGTGTGATAATTTTGGCACTCCTGGCTGACTTCCTCTACTGAAGAACAGAGCCTTGGTACCTATGATCCTGAGCTCACAGCGCATGCAATGGAACCCCTTAATCTCAAAAGCTTAATACCTATGGTATCTAGGACACATATGTTCCCTCAAGTCAGTTTGCTGTAACAAAGTGCCTCAAAGTAGGTGGCTTCATTGCTTACAGCTCTGGAGAAGACAGAGTCCAATACCAAAGTACTTGCATATCTAGGATGTAGAAAGAGCCCAAGTCTAGTTTACACTCAACACCTTCTGCCTATATACTCATGTTCCAGAAAACTCCAGGCAGCTCTCTGTGATCTCTTTTGCAAGGACACTAATATCATTCATGAGGGCTCCATGCTTTTGACCTGATCCTAGTATTATTTGATTTGGGGTCATCATATGAATTTAGGGAGACATAAACATTCAGACCACAGGAAGAGTAGGATCAATAACTATCCACTTTCTCCTGAAATAAATGGGTTCACAGGACATAGGTTTTCATTACATAAACCAAGAGTTTCAAGCAACTTGGGAGAAGTTGGTCACCCTACCAATAGGGTAAAGACACCTGTAACTGAAAGTGTGTTAGAGCTAATTCCAACTAGCTATGAGAGCAATTATAAGTAGCCAGAAGCTTTGTAGGCCAATTGCTATATAATTCCGAAATTTTGTTAGCTGTTGATATGTTGTGCTTATCCATGTTGGGAGAAATTATACCAGTGTCATCAGGAAATACTACAAATAAGAGGTTTAAGTGTTCCCTTTCTAAAGAGATGATACCACTGCCTGTCACATAAGGCTGATGAATTTGCTAGTGAAATAATCTATAAAAAATGCTTTGTGGGGTACATAATGAAAGGTAAGTGTTACTGATTAGTAGTTTATTAGTATCACTATTATTCATTGGCAGTCAGCAAGTATGTGTTAACTGAACAGAACTGCTCCATAAGTTACTTTCTATAAACTATTTCAATGATTTTTTTCAATGCATCCAGAAGGTAGACTAAGTAGGTGTTTTGAGTCTCCAGTCTGTTGGTTTTCTTCCTTTTTCCTTTGTGTTCTTTGTTTGTGAACCTAGCCCCTCCTCTCCCTTGCCCACTGCTGCCAGTCAGTAGATACCCCCGCCTTCATCTGGCTGAGGTGGTGACTCTATATCTAGCTCCAGAGGCACATGGAGAATCTTACATTGGTGCTTTGCATGGAGTGTGGCACATTGCATTATGCTAACTAGGTCCTTTCTGAGAGGACAACGTGATTCCCTTTGTTGTGACAACACCACCACTTGGCTTGCCTCTGCGCATTGCCCAAATCTTCCCTCTATTTCTCTGATCTCCAAAATGGTTAGGAAGCCTTTCTCCTCTATAAATTACCGAGTTTGAGATATCTCTTCTGATGCAGGTAACAGAGGATAAGTTATCGACACAAGGTAATCTATGTTATCAAAGCAAAGATCTTTGCTTTAAATTGGAAATTGGACCAAGAAGGTGGCCAAAGAATGTTGTGGGTATTGGTTTTCTTCAAGAGAGTGTGGGTATAGCTGTGAGGGTGAGAGGGAGGCTCTAGATATCTAGTGGGCAGCCAGGGGATAACTGATTTCTGGATAAATGAGAAAATTAAAGGGACGAGGAATGCAGGACTAATGCAACAATGAAGACAATGGGAAATACAGAAAATAAAGCATTTTCAGCTCTTGATATTTTGAGAGCCAAGAATGATTATCCAAGTAAATGTTTGGATCATGACAGACCGCATCAAGAAAGGTAAGTAAGTAAGTAAGTAAGTAAATAAATAAATAAATATAAGTGCAATGCCCCAACAAGGCTTTGTAGGAGCCAGCCTAGAACGAACACAAAAGGGCAAGTCTTAGAGTGAATATATCTGTCATGTTACCAGTGGTTCATTAGCAGGTCCAAGATGCAGAAATGAAGACCCTGAGCCTGAGCTAATGCAGGATGCAGGCATCCTCTCCCCACAAACTACACCATCATTTGAGAGTTCTGTCCTCTGCCTGGATCTGCCCAGCAAAGCCAGCATGCATTCCCTGCTAGGAAAGAACAGATCCATCTCTTAGGATGGGGTTGTTGATTTGTGCTTAAGAACCCTACAGGTTTCCCAGCAAGACTTTTCAAGGAGAAGCAGTGTGGAAGTCAGTCAGTTCCTTCTCAGTGTTCAGGGATTTCCAGCTGGTAGCTCTGATTGCTCTCATATAGATAATGTAACATCATAAAAGAGGAATGTCTGTAGCAGCTTACTTGCAATCAAAGGCTGCCAGTGGCTATCCAGCGTTCCCTGATGTGAAAGCTACTTTCCGTGTTCTACACAAGTTTCAGAGCAAAGGGGCTTCGGTGTGTAGCGGAATTTCTGTTCAGACCTAGGACATTAAAAGTGTTGGATTAGAAAGAGGAGCCAAACAGAACCTGAAGCAGCAGCCTGGGCATTCTTGGTGCATAGACGTGCATTAGCCATCCAGCCTGGCTTCTTTTGAAAGGATGCTATCTGTATATTGAACTGGATATTCTCTCCTGTATCTGTTTCTATTATCTCACTCCCTTCAATGGTCCCTTGGCTTTTAAAACTATTGATGGAAAGCCTTCTTCTTCTTTTTTTTTTTTTCTCAAGTCAATTCTCTTCAGAAGTTTCTCCCTTTTCTGTGTTGACAGAAGTGAACTCTGTCTACCCACTGGAATAGGCAGAGAGAACCATATAGTTTGGTCCCTGCTTCAGCAGCTCAGGCTAGGCTCTGAATCCACTGTATGGTCTTTAAAATGGGAGGTGTTAAATGATGTTCCTATATCACACATTACCTCAGGTAGGGAAGAGCTCACTGTGAGTGTGAAAGAATTGAGGCAGTTGCTTTGACCTTTTGTGGCCATGTCACTAATCTAAAATAACATTGGGGGGACAGGAAAAGAAAGCTTATGGCAGGAAAAATGACTTCTAAAAGCACAGAGCTTGGAAGTCAGCAGGAGGAGTGCGCATGGTGTCTGGGATTTTGCATAGCAAATGGAGCCGGTTCGGCTTTTCTCATGCCACTGCCTCTTGAGCTGGGGCTTCAGCTGTGCGAATGAATGAATGAATATTTTAAGTTTCAATTATAGCCAGGTACAAGTAAGAAAACAATAGAGAATAAAGTGACAGAAGGTGCACATGGTTGGGGCTCTGGCCGGAAGGAATAAACAATTATATCTTAACCTACAGAATTAAACAAACAGTCTGTGGAGAGGGCTCAGTGGATCAAGGTGCTTCTGCTCAAACATGGGAGTCCCGGGGCACCCAGATGAAAGGCCAGAATGGCTGTGCCTGTCTATAACCCCAGTGCTGAGGGGAGGGAAGTTAGGAGGAGTCTGGCTGATAAATGAGGAGCTCCAGGTTCACTGAGAGACTGTCTGTGGGAAATAAGGCAGAAAAGTGATAGAAGCCTATTGCTTTTCTCTAGCCTCTGCATGTGTGCATACAGGGCAGGCACATCTGTATAAACATGTGCATATCACACACACACACACACACACACACACACACACACACACACACGGAGGGAGGGAGAGGGAGAGAGAACTAAACAAACAAAATTTTAAAAAGACATATGAAGAGCCAGGGAAGAACTGCCAAGACAGAAGGAACAAGAAAAGGCCTTAACACAGGGACCACTTTGGCAAATTAGAGTCAACCCTGATCTCGAATACAGAGCTTTAAAAAGCACATATTTATATTTATGTCCTACCCTAAAAAAGTTGGGGCTCTGGCCAGAAGGAATAAACAATTATATCTTAACCTACAGAATTAAACAGTCTGTGGAGATGGCTCAGTGGATCAAGATTGGTTTAGGATGGTTTCCAGACAGGGGTATTTTATAAAAGCCTCTGAAAAGGAACAAACTGCAGCTGATAGAGAGCACAGATTCTCGGATTCATGCATCAGAATCCCAGAGGTGGCTCATCCATCACCTCTTGATGACCCAGTCTCCTCCCTGAGGTTCTGATCCAGTAGGTCTGGCCTAGGATGTAGGAAGTATATGTCTTACAAATTTCCCACCGATGCTGATGCAAATGCTGCTATCCTGGGAACCACATTCAGAAAGCTGACTTGCAAGAGAGAATAGAACCAAGAGCCAGGGTAGGCCAGAAGCAAGGTAAGAAGCAGTGGTGCTTCTGGGAGGAGATGCAGAACACAGCGGTAGACTTGGGTGTGACAGAGGCAGCCGTGAGCTTGCGGGCCAGGTTCCAGACAGCCAGGGAGAGTGACTGTGCTTAGGGCACAGTCAGGACAGATGGGAAGCTGGAGGACTGTTCTGGATGAGTAAAGTGAAACCTAGGTTGAGAAAACACAGACCTACAAATGCAAAAATAAAAATAAAAATAAAGGTCTGTCACAGCAATGCCAGGGACAGGGCTCAGCAAGGGGAACTGATTGCAGGCTTGAGGGCAGCTGCAGAGGGAGGGATCGGTCCCTTCAGAGGGTGGTTTTGGTGATTTAGGCAACAGAACTGAGAGAAAATCTGGGCAGATAAGAAAAGGTGGAAGTGAGGACTTGTGCTAAGAGTGCTGGAAAAGCTGACTCAGGGGAGAGAAACAGATGAGCACACTTAAAACCACCCCCAGTCTGCTAGCCCATCCCTAAAACTAGAGAAGGACTGGACGTCAGGTGATGGGGGACGGAGGGAGGTGTAAGGCGCTGAAATAAGTGTGTTCTGTGGACATAGGCACCCAACTTAGCTCCAGGCAGCTGTGGTCATTCATTGACAGTGACCAGTCACCAGTTTTCAGACCTACTAAGTGTATGTAGCCCACAGATGCATGTTTCATTGTGCTTCTAAGACTCATACATGTCAAGTCCCTACATACAAATCAACTGGATTGGGTGGTTAGTTTTCTCTCTCTGGACTGCTTAGCACCTGTGAGGCCTTGCACTTCTAAATAATTGTCATGCCGGTGAAAGAATAAAGATTTCAGTCAGTAGTAGTGTTGCCCATTGTTTAAATGGGGAAGAGTCGGCCTTACACATGTGACCTGACTGGAAATTGGCAGTACTCACTGACAGGGAGCCTTGATCAAAGCACTGCACTTAGCATCAGGAGGGTGCAGTTATTTTCTTGATCCTGGGACACAATGTCCAGCCAGAAGCCACTTGTGAGAGCGGAAGGCTTATTTTGGCTTATGGTTTTGAGAGGACATTTTATTACAGCAGGATAAAGACAACAGGACATCACATGTTGTTGCATCAGCTGCAGGGAAGTAGTCTGAGTGGTCAAGCTAGCACTGACAAGGGGGCTACACTACAAAGTCTTATGGGCCACCTCAGTGGCACACTTCCTCCAGGAAGGCTCCATATCCCAGATGCTCTTATCAGCTGGGGACTATATTAGAGGCTTGGTCATAAACAGTTGAGGCTATGAGGGCCATTTCGCATTCAACCCACCATAGAAGGTAATAACTGAGATCTCAACTATGAGTCCATGCTCAGTTTGGCACATTGGATATTACAAATGATAAGGACACACTGAGGCAGTTCAGAAAACGACAAGCAATGGAGGAGGGATGGTTGAATAACATGGGGGCAACTTGATTGATAAGAGGGGTGATAATTTTCACATTTTGACAATGATATTAAGAGGGCTGGAGAGATGGCTTAGCAGTTGAGGCACATGCCTATGAAGCCAAGGACCCATGTTCAACTCCCCAGATGCCTCATAAGCCAGATGCACAAGGTGACACATGCACAGGGCCCCCATCCCCAGAGGGCTCCACACAAAGGGGGTTGATGTAGAAAGGACTGAAAAGTTATCACTTATAAGGCTGGAAGTCTGTGTTTTTGTCAACCTATGACTTCTTACAAATGAACACACTTTTGTAAGTCTTTTGGGAAGTAAAACAAATTATGTGTCACAAAGATCCAGTGGGTCCTTGAAACCATCATTTCTCTGGAAAATTCAGTTAGCCACAAGGCACTTGGTTGCAATTTGGAGTCAAGTTCATTTGGAAAACATGTCTAGATTCTAGACCACATTGACACCAATAAAATAAGCAAGAACCCTAATGAGATGCAATGCTGATAACCAAGTTTAAATCCCTGTGCAGTTGCTAACAATGTGCATGTCTTTTCAAGGTACTGATTTCTCAACTAAGCCTATCTTTCTATTACTTGTCCTTTGAACATCACTGTGGGCTTTGCACTCTTTCAATGTCCCTTTAAAACTCCAAGGATGATGGGTCCTCCAAGTAGAGCTAGCCACTATGCCCAAATGACTCAGAGATCTTTGTAACCTTGAACAAGTCATTGAAGTCCTCATAAAGTTGTTTTGGGTTATTTGTATAGTCACAGAATGAGTTTTATCTTGATATTTTGTTATATAAAATAAGTATCTTCATTGGGAACCTTGTAAAATTTAAAACACAGGTTTCCGTATAAAAACATGTAAATCTGAAACAGGCCATCAGTGACTGTTTTCTTGTTATTTTGTAGAAGATGATATCTTGTGATTATGAGAGTTTTGAATCTAGAGAGAATTCATGTCATGAAAATAATATAGGAAAGGATTAAAAGCACCAACCACTATGCAGGATTATTTCAGTATTTACTAATCAAGACTATAATGGGAAGAGCAAATGTTTCCATGTAAGTCTTGGCCATTCAAAGCTAAAAGTCTAAAAAGCTGAAAAGCAATAATATTTGCATTTTAATGCAATGCACAATCAAGTAGTTCTTCATCTTCAGAATATCTGAGAAGCTTGATTTTTTTTTTCCTCACACATAAAAACACATGTTCTCTCATTTATACCAAGAGTCATGGTCATGTGCTAGTCACAAGCATGTACTGTCAAATGTATCCTGACTAAAAGCAACCAATTTTTCCCCAAGTCTTTATTGCATGCATGTGTCACTGAAATAAAGTCATCATCTCTTTTCCAGATACACACAGCTATTGCCAAGTGCCTCAGAAAATGAGCTTCTATTTTATTGTCTTCACATATAAGCCAGAACAGTTATGCAAAGAAGTACGTGGGAGTCCACACAGCTTGCTGACAACGGTAAATAAAATGTGTAGAGTTTTCTTAATACTCTTGCTCTTATGTTTGGAAAGATATCTGCATAATTATTTACATACTTATCAATGATTTGATGCAATTCTGGGTTACTTGGTGTATTTGGTAGATGTTTCCCTGTGAGAAATGGTACTGGTTCTTTCAGCTGAGCATTTATTTAGGATGTTTTTGCACATCTTAAATTCTTGTCTCTATTTAAGCTTCTTTGTGGGTGGGCTCTGGCTCAGTTCCTTCCTTGAAAACTGAGTCAAATACTGAAATGGTCTCTTTTCATATTTCTACAGCAACCATCTTCTGTGCCACCTTCTAAACCACTAATCAAACAGTGGAACTCAATTAGTTTCCCCCTCAGCAGAATGCCCTAGGGACAGAATCTTTAAGTGGATACATAATACATAACACAGTGACGCCTCCAGTGGGGATGCACTGCGAATGCATTCACGTTGACTTAACATACCTGAGCAGAGGAGAGCCTCATCAGAGCTCTAGGATTCCACAGGAGCATAGTCTGAACACTGCTGGGAAAAAGTTGCAAACCCAGGTTTTGGCAGTGTAAGGTGAGCAACAGAAAGGAATGTTCTGTTGGAACTGAGCTATATGAGTAATGCATATACAGTCATGAGGGACTGCTACATTTCACACTAGTCCACTGTGGTGAAATAGAATTCAAAAGGCCAATCTTTCCTGACCATATAATCCTTCCGGAGAAGCCAGATTTCCAGATTGTCTTTAATACAATTCTTTCAACGTTTGGATGTTGGCAATAAAATTATATATTCTTTAGAAAACAATAGACAGGCCAAATAAAGCACATCTGCTGGCCAAATCTGGCCTGTGAACTGCCAGATAAAGACCTCTGCATCCTTGAACACTGACCAGAGGAAGGAAAAGATTGTGCTCGTTATATTTATGTCTTTATCTTCAGTGCCAAGTACAGCCCCTGGTGCAGAGCAGGTGTCTACATTTCAGCATGAAAAACTGAATAATGAATGGATGCATGAATGGTCAGTCTCATGATATCTGCACTCATTTCATTGTTTCCTGAACCAAATAAAGGCAACATGGAATCACAGAGAGGGTAACATGTTCAGAAGGGAGGAGATATGGGTGATGGTCTAAATCTGCTACTGCCTGTTTAGTTTTACACAGTTCTCTCTGCTTCCTTCAATCTTTGTTTCCTCATCTACAAAACACTGTGGTTTGATTACAGCATTGCTTCTTTTCACACTTTTTCAAGGAGCCTTTGGAGTTTGGTGAGAGTTGATTCAAGTAACTTCTGAAAAGATGAAATGGATAGGTGATAAGGTGAGGGACTTCAGAACTTAGGGACTAAAGATTTGATTGACTTTTTGGAAAATGATAACAGTGTACTATAAACATAATTATTTGTCTGCTTCTTTCCAGAATGCTGCTGAAATAATATGGAAGAGGTTTTTTAAGGCATAAAAGCGTGCCGACAGTGAAAGGAAAGAACAATTTAGGATCATAAAGGATTAGGAACTGGGGCCTTAGAATACTCAAGAGGTCTCCATTATAGTTCTGTACCAAATCAAGTCTTGTAGGTGGGAATCATCGAGTCTTTAGACAGAACTCAAGAATAACATTTAAATTTTTTTTCTTTATTAGTTATGTACATATTCAGTGTGTAAACAGCACATGTTGGTACCATCATTAGCCTCCTCCCTGTCCTCCCCCCTCTGAAGGGATCCTCTTCCTTGGGGATTGTGGGTCATGCCCTCCTGAAGTAGACCTAGACTTAAAAAGAAATGTTTTAAAGGATGCATTTAACAAAAACTGCTAATGATGAATATTGTGAAGCCCTTGACTAAATGAAAGTCTCTCAGCATTACAATTCTGTGACCTCTTTCTGTGCAGTAGGCTGGTTAGGAAAGCACAGTGTATTTCCCCAACACAGTAAGCCTTCACACACCATGCTAGGCAAGCACCCAACTGTGAATCCATAACTGCTTCTTGTCAAGACCATATTTTTATGGTGTCTTTATTCACAAAAGTCGGAAGCGGAGTCTGAGGAAAGAAACAATAGCACCCTCTTTGGCAATGAATTTGACTCAACTCCATGCTCTTTAAGTCCATTGTACAATCTCTGATTTCTAAAACATCCTTAAGAATCTGGTACTCAAAGTATTTGTCATTGTAATTCATTAATTGACATATCAGAGCCAAAGCAAGTGTGGCCAACGGATCCTTTCTGATGAGATTCCCCCAGTAACAAAGCTGAAGCAATCTCCCTTTGGAAATGATCTAAGTGGGGCTCTCTCGCCAGTGCTTCGGTTTCTTTCACAGCGCTGGATGCAATGGGCAGAGCTGGGCTTCCTTGAGAGAGCATTTCAGTGAAACACTTAAATTCATTTTACACAGCTCTTATTAGATTTGTAAGAAGATACACACTACATGTGCACTCCACAGTCTCTTGAGAGGAGAGGAGTTATGTGACTCACTTAGCAGGCAATTACCTATTTTAGAAAGAGACAAACAGCCTGTGCACGACAGAGGCTGTGCATGTATGACAGGAACATAATGTTTGACGCTGTTAGCGAGTTCTACATGGATGAAATTCTGAGTGTCTATGCCGAATTTGCTGAACATAGACTACTAATAAATATGTTTCATGGAACTCTTCTGTGTCTCCACATGTTGACTGTGGTTGTTGTTATACAAATCGTTACATGTAACAAAATGCACAATGTCACACCACATGAACACATGCAATGAATACGTGTAAAACTAATTTAACCTGAGTAAGATTGGTTGATTGTTTCAATATCAATATCCAGGTGGTTCATATATTAAAGTTCTCAGTAATTTTTAAATATTCTGTTTATGATATTATAATGCTGCTTTTAAAACATGCCACTAAAGAAAACCAGGTGAACAGTCTAAAGTGTCTCTCTGTATGGTATCTGAAAACTGCAATGTAAACCTATGTTTATCTCCAAAACAGTTTTAGAATAGTGCTTGCCAAATAGAGTCCAGAGCTGTGACCACCCACTGACTTCATGACTATCACCCACTTTTTCTAATGTCTTGCTGTTGTCACCCCTTTTCCATGTACTGTGGTAAGGATGTGGCTCTGACTAATGGACACATGAGTTTTGCATGGAAGGACACTATACTTTAGAAAGTCTTAATAGCTGGTACAATATGGGGTCCATTGTAATTCTGCTCGTCCTATCCTCTCATTCGTAGGTTACTAATGTGGATCAAAAGACTAGCATGGTACCATGCTCTGTAGTTCACTATAATGGCAGTTTTGTTTAGTTCTGACTCAGGCTGATGGAGATACTGGAGATGGTATAGATGGGTCATTGGACACTTCTTAAATCTCTTTCAGGTGTCTATCCATGCCCTTAAACCATGTACCTTGCTAGACCTCCCTCCCTGTGAATGGGGCTTTGTTCCTACACCTTTACTCAGGGTTTGGCCTTATGGTTTACTTTGGACAATGGGTTGTTAGCCGACATGAAGAAACAGAGGCTTAAAAATAATTGTGTGGCTGCATTTGATCTCCTGGACTTGTACCATAATAGGACAAGAATGTTGCCACAGTATATTTGTCTCAGCAGTAAGAAGAGAGAAATGTGGTATAGAGCTGCCGAGCTAAGCTGTACCAGCCCAGTCCAGCCTCAAATAAAGTCTCTGGCTAGTCTTTAGACCCATAAGAAAGCCCAGCACCTTGTGACCAGATGAATTATAATAATAATTGGGGGCTGCATAAATGGCACAGTGCTCAAAGGCTCTTGTTTGCAAACTGTAATGGTCCGTATTCCATTTCCCAGTACCCACGTGAACCCACATGCACAAAGTAGTGCATTTGTCCAGAGTTTCTCTACCTCGGCGGAAGGCCCAGGCATGCTGAAATGCTCTCTCCCGCTCTGTCCAAATAAGAAAATATTTAAAAGTAAATGATAATAATGATTGGTCATGATTTACTAGTTGGAAACCTCTATGATTATAGTGGGGATGGATGCTACTGGATGTTAAGACAAATGTGTGAAAGAATGGGACAGAGGGAGAGTGAGGATGAAATGGAGTGGGAATGTAAGCACATGTGTTAATACTTTATGTTTGAAGGGATCGGAATACAGAGTGGAAACTTGGTTGTGGAGAGTGCGCAGATACCCCAATTAAAGTTAAGGGCACGGAGTCTGCTGAGGTCATGAAGCAAAGTTAACCTGATAGGAGGACCCTGAAGGCTGACCCAGCAGTAAAAGATGGCATGGCCTTTTAGACAAGGTTGCCGATTAATGAGTTAAGTAGGAAGCCTTAGCTTCCATCTAACTTAGGACAAGGAACATTTTTTTTTTTTTTTTCCTGTGGAGGGCCAGAAAACAAATACTTTAGCCTTTGGGACTAGAATCTCTCTTACAAGTTATTCAACATGTCCGTGGTAGCACAAACATAGCCATAGGCAAGTTGCAAACAATTGTTTGTGTTCCAGTAAAACTTTTATTTATAAACATAGGCAGTGGCTGGAGTAGTCCACAAGCTATACTAGGCATAATTTTGATTTAGAAACTCTAATTCTATTGTGCTATTGAATAAAACTTTTACAGCTGAGTCTTTGTAAAACAATTCAGATAAAATGGTAAAAGGATGTCATCTGTGCCCAGAGCTTCCCACCTTGAGCCAATAGACATCTGTACTCTATCCTGGTGCTCATCTTCCCAAGTCAGAACTATCTATCCACTGAGTTCTTCATATCTCCCAATCCAGGCAGTCATTGCCAACATGACATTGTAAGCGCATAAAGTACCCTTTAAGAACTCAATTCAAAGGTTTTTCTTTTACCAACCATAGAAAATGTCACACCTTTTAAAAGTGTAAATTAAAAAAAAAATTCTGATAACAAGGGTTATCTTAGTAGTAATAATAATAAAATGCATGAATTTATCAGAAGTTTTAAAGCCATCTAAAAGTATTTGCTTTCAACATGTATATCTTTATTTTTGAAATTGTGAAGTTTGGATCTGAGCAGTTGTGGATATAAAGATGCATACTAATGAGTGTCTGGTGAGAGTTGGTCCCCAGAGTCCAGACAGGAAGGAGTGAATTGACAGTGGAATATACAGTGATTATAAAAACAGGGAAGTTCTTGGTGAGAGGCTCCATGAATTTATCTAATGAATGTTCCTGTGGGTGATTGAGATCTGATGATGAGAGAGATTGGCTAGGACTATCGGTTTTTCTCCCCTGGGCTTGGTGGAAGTGAATGTAGTCTTTTTCTTTGAGAGCTCTCAAGACTATAGATTGAAGAAGGATATAGGAAAGACTGCAAGGATTGCAGGCTATTTTGAAGAAATCTTTCAAAATGAAAAGAAATTTTTTCTTTAACTGTCAAAAAAATCTGATATGGATTATTAATCATATTTTGGTCACTTCATTTAGACTGTATCAAAAATCATCAGGCATGGGCTTGCCACTGCCGAATGCTTTCATTGCAAACTCAGTACCATGGTGCCTCAGCCTCTAACTGAGACCTTTTTGCAAGTCGGGCGCCAATGTGCTGCGCTTGGGAGATACAATAAGACTTAAAACAGTCCTTCTGGAGTAACAATGGGTTTTCCTGTTTGCAGCCGTTTTTTATGGTGCGCCTCCCTTACTAATAGCTTGTGAACAGCTTGAACTCCTGAGGCAACTCTTCTACAACCTCTCAAAAACACTGCCATAAAGAAGGCCAGCCTGAAAACTTGCAATTTATCTTCTGAGTTGATCACTCAGCCAAGAGGGCTGGGAAATTCTCTTGACACCGGACTTGTGACGAGGTCCAAAAGTCGGAATGATCTGCTCTGGCAGGCGTATCAGACAACAGCAGTGTAGTCTTTTAAACACATGTTTTGTAACACTAAGCACGAGTTTAAGGACCAGTATATACTGAAATGAACTGATTCTTAAGAAAAAAAAAAAAACCCAAAGATTTAGAAGAAATGAACATTGTAAGGTAATGACTTTTGAATGAATCTGTAAAATGTTCTGATTCTTGCCAAAGCAGAAAGGGTTTTATAAAACACCAACTGGAGGTCTGGGGGCGTCATTCAATTGGTAGAGTGTGTTTCTCTAGCATGTTTGAAGAAGCCCTGGGTTTGAGCCCAGCACCGCCTAAACTAGGCATAATAGTGCATCCCTGTAATCCCAGCACTTGGGAAGGAGGTAGACGCAGAAGTTCAAGGTCATCCTTACCTAAATAAAGAGTTCAATTCTACCCTGACTACATGATACCCTGTCAAAAAAAAAAAAAATCAAAACACAAAGAACCAAATAAAACTCCCACCACGTTGAGTAAGTTCTTCTTGTAAGGAGGAGTTATTTGTGTCTGATAGACACCTGGGACTTGGAAGCTGAGAAAACTCACTTAACTTTTCATAACCCCAACTCAAGGCTAACTGAAAGCCAGTTGCTCCCAGAGCCAGTGCTTTCAATCTCCCTGAGCAATGCTCACGGACATCCTTGTCTACTTGAATCTTCCTGTCACATCTTTCCCAATGCCACCCCACAGGTGCATAGATGTGAGCACTGGAACAGAAAAAGGGCCACAAACCTCTCCTCTCTCTTTCTGTATTCTGAATCCTTCTGTGCTGTCCCAAATGACTGGTCAGACTAGTGACAAGTAACACTGAATCTAACAGTGGTACCTATAAATTACTATTGTCTCTTTCCCATTAATGCCAGACAGAAAATATCTATCCAAACTATGAGTATCCCTGGTATTTCAAGACCTAAATTTTCTAGACAGACTTTGAGAGGGTTTAAGAAGAAACATTTTAGTGAGCCTGTCTTCCCTTTGAAAATCTTCCTGAGCCCAAGAAAGGAGATAAAGGAGAGAAGAGTCCAGGGCTATTAGGAAAAGAGAGGAGGCAGATTCATGAGCTGTGCGTGCGTAAGGTTTCTAGAGGAGTTTATAGAAAACAAGCCTTGGATTTTATTTGTTGTAAAGGCTTCTAGCAAGTATATTCCTTGCAAGAGTCAGGCACTTGCAATTGGGCCAGCTAACAACATATCTGTTCAAGAAAGTGGTGAAATATGCAAAGTGCCACTGCTAATTGTATCGGCACTCCGTCCCTGTCATCGTTTTCCATGCTAGGGCATCAGAAGCTTTCTGCATCCTTTCGTTAAGAGGCCAATAACCAGCAGAAGAAAGATATAAGCTTTAGTTGTCCTGAATGAAATGCAGGAAGTTACTAATGTACAATTGGTTTCCTAATGAATAGTAATCCTGAATTTAATTTTGGTGATTTGTTTACAGCTTACTCATATAATCTAAACAGGAAGACAAAAAAAACTTGTTCTCAGGAAACTCATTCTAAAGTGTATTAACTCCATTTCCCTCACATTGTATGTTTGCTGGCAAATCATTTTGACCTCAGTGCTACAGTCCTGCAGAAGCATGCAGTAGGCTACAGGAGTTGCATTATAGTCCTTGTGTGTTATTGTGGGAATGACACCCAGTATACCCTTTCAGGGAACATCACTGACTCATGGTACGGCTAGATGAAACAGCTACTTTCTTCATAATGAAGGCTACTGCTTTAAAATTTCCAGGGCAAATATTCTGTAAGCTCTATATTGCCAAATATTTACATCTTTACCAATGATCATATGCTCCTCCTCACTCTACAATTCTATAACTTTGCATGTTTACATAGTTGTGAACAGTGGATGCATATGGTTTTGTAGTTTTGCTTTCATTACCTAACATAGCACATGCATAGTTCCATAATGGAGTACACAATACAGTTCTGAAGCCCACAGACGGTTCAACATATTGATGTGTTTAGGGATATTTTAATACTTCTCTGTTCTGAAGCTAATATCTAAACATCTGCCAATTGGAAGTCATTTTTAACTGAATTAAATATGTATGTACGTCTCTCCCAGAGCACACAAGGCAGAAAGATGCAAGATACAATGTTTATACTTCTCACTAAAAACTATTGGCCCTGTGACTCACCAGTATGATTCTGGACTTCTAACACCCAAGTCCCTCCCTTATGAGGGTAGGATCTTTTTGACAATTTGCAAGTTTTCTTGGAGAGCTATTATTATTTTTTTCTTTGTCCCCATATGGCTTTCCATCTGCCTTATACTGAGCACATTTAGCGGATTTCTGTTGCCCCTTAACTGCCATAGAAGATGAGTGAATGTTGGTATTTATTTTCTTGGTATACTTTTATCTGCACTAACACTGAAGGGGGAAGGAATCTCTATACACAACTGATAGATTCATGTGGCTAGTCTTGAGGATAAGACATGTCTTTTCTATGCTCTTACTCACTAATCAAGTGCCTACGAGGGCTGCCTATGACACTGCTCCCATGGTGGACACAGGATGTGATGGTGAGCGTGCAGACGCTCCTCCTTCATAAACCTTAGAGACTCACAGTTGTCTTCCATTACTTCATGCTGGTATCTTCTGTCAGATTTGCCTTTTCAATTTATTATTTCCCATGTGAAAACTATATAATATTGTGACTTTCCTTGAATATAGAAAACTTCTTGGGGATTACAATACCTACACGACTAAGACCCAGTGAATATCCCTATGCCATTGTAACACATACATACCATGCCAGTTGAATCTTTCATCTACTTAAAAATATGTTTTATTTATTTTTATTTATTTGAGAGGGTATAAGAGGAAGAGAGAGAGAGATAAATGGGGGCATCAGGGTCTCTAGCCACTGCAAATGAACTCCAGACATATGTGCCACCTTGTGCATCTAGCTTACATAGGTAGTGGGGAATCGAACCTAGGTCCTTAGGCTTTGTAGGCACGCACCTTAACTGCTAAGACATTTCTCCAATCTGAACCTTTCCTCTTCTAATATATGCATGTTACTCATTTAGAAGTTAAAGATGTCTCTTGTACTTCCTCTTATATTACATCCATTTGCTACCTCACTTCTTAACTTTTTTTTCTTTGTCTTTTGTGTTGCTTCATTTCATGTTTTTATTATCTATGAACTTGATTGTATGGACAAGTTATATGTTAAACCAATTCCCCTGGTGTTATCCTCTTCTATCCCCTCTTCCTCACCCTCATTCCACTGAGGCACTTCTCACTGGGGTTACTGGTATTGACCATGGAGTTATTAAAACAGCAGTCAGTCTTTGGGGAGGTGGCAATGCCTCAGGATACTTCATCTCACCCTGTGGCTCTTGGCTCTTACAATCTTTCTGCCCCTCTTTCACAATGTTCTCTGAGCCTTTATGGGTATAAGTCATAGAATCTTTTTAAAATAATTATCTATTTGTGTGTGTGCATGTGTGTGTGTGTGTGTGTGTGTGTGTGCATGTGTGTCTTGTTGCCGCAAGACATATGGATCAATCCTGCATCTTCCTTAGTACATGGGTACTAAGGAACTGAATTCAGGACAGCAGGCTTTGCAAGCAAGCACCTTCTCCCCAGCCCACTGATATAATCTTAATAGTGCATGGCTATGGAGACACAAAATATGATATTGTGTTTATATTTCTTGAAATTCATTACCCATGTATAATTTTTTGTACCCAAACTTATAGGTGAGGCATTTCAATTTGAATGAAATCGTATAGATGCATGGGTTTCTCAGTCTATTTTAAACAGTAAAACAATTATTCTAAAATATATTGTAAAACCCATAATCCATGGTGAACACCAGAAACCCCACTGAGGAGGATCCTCAGTGATATGTGGGTAGGGATGAGGGAAATGGAACCAACGCATGATTTGTCAATCCAACCAAGATTCCAATTGATAAAAAAAAATGTAACATATCAAAACAAATGCTGTCGAAGGTGGGAGTAAAGTAACTGGATCTGAAATTTCAGAGGCAGATGGCAATATCTCAGCAACCACCACTAGATATGAAGGGATCTAAGATAGTTCTTGACTCCTCATGAATTAGACAGAGGGCAGTAGGGAAGGTGAAAGAGGAAACCAGCCAGTGAAACCCCCAGGGAAGAAAGTCTTGAGTTTTATCATGGAGAAATCATGCACAGAATGGTTCTCCCAGAAAATTGAAGTGTCAAACGGGAGGACATGGTGAGGTTCTTTCATTTGAGGACAGAGGAAAGTTCAGCACCTTGTGCTCCTTGAAGTAACTTCACTGCATTGTGTATTTGCATGTTCCACATCCCTCAGTGTGTTACAAAGACTAAGAACATTCTGGAATAAACAGATTGGGCTCAATTTTGGCTTTGACCTCAGAAAATGATCTTTCTTGATTTCTGCTTGTTTGACAGTCACAAGAGGTAAAATCACAACCTGTAAGATTGTGGAGAATGTATTAGGTGTCCTGCATGTCATTGTGGCATAGGGTTAGCCAATTGACTCCTTCCTTGCTTTCTTTTTCCTCCCCTCTATTTCACTGTCCCTTCTTATTTCCCTACAAGCTTTTATTTTTCCCTCTTATTATTAAGTAGTTGATTTTCTAAGGAATTTTCTATTTTCTAAGGGAATCTAATTTTTTAATTTAATATTTCTTTATTTGAGAGAGAGAGAGAGGGAGAGAGAGAGAGAGAGAGAGAGGGAGGGAGGGAGAGAATGACTGTGCCAGGGCCTCCAGCTACTACAATCAAACTCCAAACACATGTGCCACTTTGTGCACCTGGCTTATGTGGGTCCTGGGGAATCTAACCTGGGTCCTTTGGCTTTGCAGGCAAGCACCTTAACCATTAAGCCATCTCTCCAGCCCAAGCCATCTCTTTAGCTCTCAAGCTAATTTTAATGATATTTGAATTTTCTATCTGAGCATAAAATTTTATAACATACTGTTATTTATCATCTCACAAAATGACAGGACATTTTTAGGCAAAATTAATATTCATGTCATACAAAATATATTATTAATGATAGTAATTTGAAAAAAAATCACTTATAGAGGCTTATGCATATAGCTTATCATTACTATAATACTTGGACAAGGGTTTTATGTCACTTTTAAAAAGACAGGAGGGAAATGATAGTACTAACATATGAAGTTGCCATACAATTTTCTACTTAATAAAAAAAAGAATAATTTTAAGATAGATGTCAGAAAAAGATAGATGTAGTAGTGTTATCTAAACCTGCTTCTTCTGGTTCCGCATCTTGGATTCATTCCCCATACAAATGCTGTTCATGTTTTCAGATAATTGCATAGGTAAGAAGCTTCCTAATTCCAAAGGAATTGTGAAGCTCATGGAGAAAATGCTGCCACTTTTCTTACTGCCAATCCACACACACTCCTTCTGATAGAGACATGCTCACAGATTTGCATGTACGTCACCGTAATAGAGAGACTTCTCCAAGCCTTTTGCTTCAGATACGTACTGCTACATATTTTTGTACCTGTATAGCTTCATAAACTTTTGTGGCATTCCTAGCTTAGTCTAATGTTTTTTTTTTTTCCTAATAATGACTTTGCAAATAAGAAGACTAAATTTATAAAGTGAATCTACTCTTAATTTTGAAGGGTTTATTTAATCATAGTTAATATTTGTTTAATATATACTAAATTGTCATGGCTGGAATTTTAGGGTATTGGCCAAAATATACTAATCCTTTTGGATCTTAGCTTATTTACTTAGCTTTTAAGAATGGTTCCAGTTGTTTTGTAACAGCTCAAGTTGATTTATAGGAACAAAGAAAGAAATGCTACTAGTAAATATGCTTGACATTTGGATACATGAATGTGTGATAGGGGCAGTGGTAATGTCATAGAAAAAAATGGCAGGCTGGAGAGATGGCTTACTGGTTAAGGCACTTGCCTGCAAAGCCAAAGGACCCAGGTTTGATTTCCCAGTACCCATGTAAGCCAGATGCAAAAAGGGGCACATGTATCTAGAGTTCATTTGCAGCAGCTGGAAACCCTAGCATGTCTATATTATCTCTGTCTCCCTCTCTCTCTGTTTCTCTCACTCTTGAATAAACAAATAAAGATAAAATTTTTAGGAAAGAAAATCCCTTTCCTAACACAGAATCTCAAGGAAAGAAAGAAGGATCTTTGTGGTACAATATAGAAGATCTGAGTGAACTAAAGTGAATTCTGATTAAAGTCCTCTTTTTTTTTTTTTCTCCCACTCTTCCATCCCTAGCTTCCGTTATGGTTTGAATGGCTCTCCTGCCAAATCTATGCATTGAATCTTAATAGCCAATGTGACTGTATTAAGAGGTGAGAGCTCTAAGAGATGACTAGGCATGTTGTAATTGCAGCACAAATCGACCAAAAACCCATGGTCTCCTCATGGTTGATAGGTTTGAACAAGCAGGTGGTATCAATGGAAAAGAGATGACAGAACCTTGTTATTGGCAGATACATAAGCCACCATGTTACTCATTGTAAGACCAAGTAGACCCATGGATAAGTGAGCAATTACGTATTCAAGAGGTTGGCAGAGACATTTAGCTTACTCATAACTGTGGCTAACTCCACAATGCATGACCCATATACCTCAACAAGGAGGGGCCAAGGGGAGGGGGTAGGTCATGGATGAGCCTAATAATGGTACCAAACTGACTGTATTTGATGAATACAAAACTAACTAATAAAGAAAAAAAAGAGGTTGGGTGTCAAGTGATGAGGGGTCCCTGTGTTAGCAGCTATAAAAGTATCCTTTCTTGGCCAGGACTTGGCTACGCCTGGAGATGAGTGAGGATCAGTGGTTCCTAAAATTATAGCACACTGGTCTTCAAAACCAGGATCAATGTCAATATGAGCTATACGCTTCACATTACTAGAAAAATTACATTTTAGTTAATTGAGGCTACAGGGTAAAGTTTCCAGTTATTCTGGCACCTGTAAACACAGTGATAATAAACATGGAAACAAGGCTTTAGCTCTGGTTTCCTGTGTAAGTCCAGTGGTACCTCTCTTGAACTAGGTTACCAGCAAGAATATAGCATACATATTAAGAGGATATTCTTCTGATATTGTGAAAAAGAGCTCAATTTGTATGAAATGATAGAAAATGAAACCATCCAGATATCAGCACTGTCATTCTTCCACGAGGCATAAAATGCCAGAGCTTAACAAGAAAGTTACAAATGAGCCGCAAGGGAGAATAAAGAAAATCTTCAGGCATACAGAGCAAGCCTTTACCTTATTGTTACCCTGATAAAATTATAATCTATCAAGAAAAATTACTGTCTTCACAAATTCTGATCTCTGTATTGCAACCAGTGATGAGGAAGTAATGGCTAAGTTAAAAGATTTGCCTCAAATCACTACCACCACCACTGTGTCCTTATATACAAATATGAAGTAACAATTACTTGGCAACCATTTACAAATTCTAAATTGTACCAAATAGTACATGTTCTTAGATACAATGAAGAAACATGTAAGAATTCCATTAGCTAGTAAGTGTGTCTATCCTTTTGCCAGCCTACGTTGCTGTCTACCCATTATGTTGTAATAAATCTACAATATTGCCATGGTAACGTCTAGACAAATACCTATGTATGTCACTGAGTGTTTCTCACTTGTTTCACATTTTATTCCATACATGGACTTGCCTTGTCATATGATTGCATTTGTGCGGCAGTGATATACATGTCTATACACACTCGCATTTCCAAAAGTGATTTCAAATTAATTAAGAATATTGATGTAGTTAACACAAGGCAGTTAAACAAACTTTATTGAAGTCATTAAAGAGGAAAGATAATTGTACCAGGAAAATGTGATACAATCATTTAAATATTCTAATGGGCCAGCAAAGCAAAAAAGAAAAGGTAGTCAATCTATAGTTGTCATTTGAAAAAATGAATTAAAAGACAAATTCATACTCATCATATTTCAAGAGGAATTCATTGAGTTGTATGCTATAAAAAGATATTGACATTGTGATAAAAATAAATAGGCTGCCATCCTGAGGAAAGTAATTCAAACTATAAAGAAAGATGTCTAATGGAAATGTGTAGTTTGAAAGCAGACAAGAGGCTGCATTGTGAGGGACAGGAATGGGAAAAAGGGAGGAAGGGGAACAAAAACATGCTTGAAAACACCATAATAAAACCGAATCCTTTGTATTCTAATGAAAAGTACAATTTAAAAAAATGTGTCTACTTCATCTGTCATCTTGAAAGATACCTTTGAATACTTATCAGTTACTTTCCCATTGCTGAGTCAAAATCTCTGACACAATGCAGCATAAGGAAGGAAGGGGTTTATTTTTGGTTTGCAATTTCGTGAGGAAGTTCATCATGGTGGTAAAAGCATGGTGGGAGCAGACAGCTGGCATCACATCTTCACACCAGCAGAGAGAAAGCAGACTGATGGATGCTGGTGTTCAGCCACCTTGCTCCTTTCCATGTAGTCCACAGTCCCAAGCCCAGGGAACGGTGCCACCGGCAGTTGGGGTGATTCTTTGCACCTCAACTAACCTTTAACAGACATTCAAAGAGATCTTTTCATGGTGATGCTAAATCCTATCTAGAGGATTTCTCTGTTCCAGAGAAAAGCCATCACAAGTACTTGTGTGACTATACCTCTGAAAGTGCTCTAAGAGGTCAATTGAAGGGTACTAGTACCTGAATAACTTAGAGGGGACATTCTGTGTCTATTCTCATTCATATAATTTCTCTTCATGTACACATCCAGATCTGTTTCCAAGAAATATTTGAATGTTACTTTATTTTGTATTTTATGATTATGAAGGATTTGATTTTTTTTTTAATTTTTGGCATAAGTGTGTGTGGTGATTTGATTCAAGTGTCCCCCATAAACTTATGTGTTTTGAATGCTAGGTCCCCAGCTGATGGCAATATGGGAACTGGAGCCTCCTGGAGGCTGTGTATTGTTGGGTGTTATAGCCAGCTTCTCCTTGCCAGTGTTTGCACAGTCTTCTGCTGCTGCTGTTCACCTGAGGTTGGTCAGGAGGTAATGAACACCCTCTGCTCATGTCATCATTTTCCCCTGCTATCATAGATCTTCCCTTCTAGTCTATAAGCCAGAATATACCTTTTACTCCCATGAGCTCCTCTTGTTCAGGAGTTTTCTGCAGGCAATGCAAAGATAACTACTACAATGTATATGCAGTGTATGCAGAGTATGTGTGACGTGGTCTGTGATGTAATCTGTGTGTGGCAGATGTGTGTACCATACACAGGCATGTGGAGGTCAGAGGAGAATATCAGGTATAATCTATTGCTCAGGAGATTTGAATGTAAGGTTGGCTTCCTATATGAAATGAGAATGTTTCCCCCATTGTCATTCAGTTTTGGCGAAAGAAGAAGTTCACTTGGAGTGGGGTTGACAAACCTTCCTGGCAGCTGCCTGCCTGTCACACTATCTATCCCAAGGTTGCCAATAAGGGAGCACCTAATCCAGGGATAAGAAGACTAGAAACTGAAATATCTGCCCTGTCTCCATTAATTAAAAAAATAAAACAATGTAGAAACATTTCCTAAAGAGGACCAAATGCAACTATTTCTAAAATGTCTAAATGAATGAGCACTTAGGAGTGAAATAAAAACCCTACACTATCATTATCAGGTGAAGACATTTAGTCAGTGTCTCTGCACACACAATATGAAATAATTTACCTGGATTAACAAGTACTTCAGTACTATGGATGACAAGTGTGATTTAAAGCATGGCTGTTGAAGGGAGTTGGCATAAGAGTTATGTCCCTCTTGTGTCATTTACAACCCTTGTGACCATTGTCAAGTTACTTAGCCTCTCCATGATACCGTTTTTCTTATCTTTTGGTACAATGAATACATTAGGTTGCATATACAAAGTGGTTAACAATCCTCCTTGAAGATAATAATATTCTAGATTATGAAATTATTGCTGATATCATGTTAGTTCATTACAGCTTCATTTCTCATACATTTGCTCAAAACTAAACTAAAAATATAAGCATGAACACTTTCTGAGAAGCAGAATATATAAAAATTAGCATAAATATTTCCTTTAAAAGAGCTTTGCATGGAGATCATCTGCTAATGAAAGTGGAAAAATAGAAATGAATTGAAAAGATTTATGTAGACAAAGTTATTTTTAGGCTCTTTGACAGAAACAATATGAACATTTAAAGTTTTATATCTTGAAGAATTCCATTAAGTCAAAATGCTTTAAAACATTTTATTTTAAAAAAATGTTAATTTGGAGAGCTCAGAAAAGAACATGATCTAAAAGCTATCAGATGGCAGACCAAGAGAAAACTGGGCATTTTCTCCAGGAAAAATATTTCATATTCTGTCACTCATTTTCTTTTATTTTTGGTTAAGTTTCCATGGAGTTTTGTTCTTGGGGGATAATTGGACTATGATGCATCTAAGAAGCAGGAAAACATTTTAGAAAACTCAATATAAAAGCTCACATAACTCTCCATCTTAACTTTTCTAAGAAAGGAGTATGTTTGAGTGCTTTCTCGAATTGCTATTGAAATATGGCATGTACCAGAAATAACCTGGGGATACTTGCTTAAAATGCAGATTAAAAATCCAGTGAAGTTCCCTACATCAATCTCATGCCACAATAATTTATGTATCAACCTGGGTGTTGGATCAATATATGATCTCTTTAAGTAGTTTAGAAAAAGACATTGCTAGTACTTATTTTAAATGAACAATCATTACAACCAAGTTTCTAAACTATTGCTATGAATTTTTGGACCACAGTGGTCAATATTCACCACAATTTTGGAAATATCCAAGCAACAGAAATGAGTCATCAGAGTCTTAAGAATTGACTGCAATGAGCTGTGGGCATAGGACAGTATCTTGTGAGGTGACTCTGTGGTTCCTCCATTTGTGTGACCACTGACAACTCCAGGACATTTCTACTTAATTAAAACAGGTATGTTTACTTGACATGCATGATATGGAAAAACAGCACTCTGAATAAATGTGGTGATCTTCAATAACAGACAGAAAGAGGCACATTGAACATTGAATCTCTATGCAAAAAACTAATGAATTATTAAACATTAGAAGTAGTCTTCAAGGAAAGCAAGCATACAGAATTTTTAATGCATTCCTCATAGGCTGGGTTCTTAGTACAATATACCTATTTATGTAAACTGGATGCCATATTGTAGGAAATCACTGAGAAATATTTTCAAATGTGTTACAATAAATATTAAAGGAGAGATAATAGAGCTCAGAAAGATAAAGGATAAGTGCACATTAAATGACATAACAAAATTTCTCAAAGTAAGATTTCACATGTTGTCATTTGGGCACAGATTTAGCGCATTGCAATTTCTTTACAATAGAAGTTACAAATGTGGAGTGTGTGTGGTGTGTGTGATGTGTATGTGTGTGTATACACGTGCATACATATATATATATATATAGAACATTCAGATAAGCTCTGCTTTGAGACAACTTCCCACTACTGGAAATTCTCTATTATGATAAAGGAAACCAAATTGTGAAAGGGCTTAAAGCCAAGACAGATTTCCTAGGCAAAGAGATAAATTTGGGCCTGTCAATAGTTTTGAGTCCTGTTACTAAAAGACAGCACCAGAACGGACATTCTAGCATAGTAAAGCAAAGTGAAGAGTGGAGTAAATGAAGGCTCCACCTACTCATCTTACTTCTAGGAAATATATCTTTAAGGAAAATGAGACAAGATTTTCATGAGGCAGGTTTTTTTTTATATGTAAACCTCAATTTATGACTTTCTGACTGAATGCTATTTTTTATCTAATATTCCATTATTCCTTTGTTTCCTCATTGCTCACTGGTGTGTGGGCAGGCATTGGGGTGTACTCTTTATACACAGGGGATTTGAAAACTACTCAATAACCTGATTTTATTCCTTCATATCAACACAGTCAAAAGACTTGTTCCGCATCCAGTTATCTTCACTTTCTACCCAACCACTGATGTGGGGAAAATTTGTTCCCTCAGTCTCAGGACTAGATTATACTGTCTGCCATATTGCCAAAATTGTGTGATGAGAACTTTTCGTGTAAAAAAAAAAAAAAAATCTTTGTTTTATTTAAGGAAATAAAGAAAATTAGTGACCAGTGATGACATTATTTGATTTTCATTCCTTGATCCTTTCCTGTATTAGATTTATGTCTATTTTGGACTGACTTTTCTGTGACCCTCACAATATATTCCTTCTTTAAAATATTTTTTTAAAACTTTTCATTTATTTATTTGATTGAGTGGTGCTGAGGAGGGGCATTCAGTTGTCTCTTGCCAATGCAGATGGAATGTCAGACACTTTCACCACTTTTTTACACCCAGCTCTACATAGGTTTTGGAGATTTGAACCTGGGCCAAGAGGCTTTACAAACAAGTACCTGCTGATCCAGCTCCCCAGTCCCTGGACTTGTTTTGTGATTGATCATGGCTTTTTTGGAAGCTTCTCTGAAGGGAATGAGATGAAACTTTTCATCCATCTAATCTTGCCCAATTTCAGCCCAAGATTTGTTTTGGATCCTAAAGTCTTTAAACCAATGACAGATTTTTTTTTTTCCTGATTTCAGGATACATTATCAATCAATCCTAAATTGTTTTCCATCATCTTAGAAATCTTGGTATCTGCTTACTGATCCATTCACAATATGTGAATGATGTTGTCCATGTCACCTAAATCATGCCTTCAGCTACTTTGTGGGAAGAGTTATTCCCCGTGCTGTTTCCCACAGAAGCCCAGATTTGAATCAGCCAACTCACCTTTCTTCTGCCCTTGCTGCCACATGGACAGGGGAGTAATTTGAGTCCTCTTTCTTGAGCAGAATGGACCTTCTGCAGCACAGCAATTACCTGGAAGCCTCCCTGGGCCCTAACCTGTCCCTCTTCCCTCAGTGTTGTCTTTTGCAGTACTTTGCCACAGTCTAACATGACTGTGCGCTGCTGAGACTCTACCTTAAGAACTCTCCAGAATGCTACGCACTTCACAGGCAAATGTAACAGAATCCAAGGGAGGATCACTTACTAAAGAAAGCCCAACAGGGCAGGTGGGACAGCTTTGAGTCATAGAAAACATTTCTCGTTAACAAATGCTAGTGTGCTCTAGATGCACAAGGCACCTGGGGGATATTAGTACCATCTCAACCATGACATTGCTGCCAAATATTTGGGAAATACTTTTTCGACTCTCATAATTGTTCTAACTCCTCTTTCTTTCTTATTTAACCTCATAATTAAGAGCCCTGACACTAGGGAGAGTCCAACCAGTCTTCAGATGTGACTAAATCTATCATGATCACATGAAAAACTTCTGTAGAATCAAAATTATACACTTCAAAAATTCTCTTTATAAACTTATGAAATGTAACATTCATGATTTTCCCTTTAGTTCATGTTGCTTATAAGGTCAGCGCAACCACTTTTCCAAGTGGATTTGAAAAAGATCACTAAATTTTTGACTGATAACTTAATGAAGTAGCTTATATGCAGTTGAAGTCTTGGAGTAGTAAGCTGTTATTATCATTGTGTATTTGCTGATTATATGTACAGTTAAACTTGCACCAGCCAAATGTTCATATGACAGCATACCACCAGAGTCTCTCTGTTTCCAAATGGCAGTGAAGGGAGGCTGAGTGAGATTAAGCAATTTGTTTTTAATCATGGCTAGATACTAAAGGAAATGAGCTCATAAGCCAGGTTATAAATTAGTCATAAATTAGGCTTTTCTTTATATTAGATGGAAGTTGTTGAGTTACTTCCACCTCTAGAAAATGTTTCTTGGGTTCCTGTGTCAAGGACAATTCAGATTTTAAGTCTAGGGCCAGTAAGAAAGAGCACAGCTAATCTCAGTCTGCCATGGATAGTGGTGTTGGTTAGAAGTGACTTTCTTGCCTTAGGTTATTTTTTTTTTTAATTTCTGTAGCCAACCACCCTGAAAAATTAAAAAGGAAACATGGCATGACCAGCTTGAATCAAATCAACAATATTCATTTCCTTTCCCAACCTATCTGTAGGATCATAAGAAAATGTTAATTGCAAAAGTTAAAATCATATCTTTCTTCTATGTGGGTCTCAGTTAACTGGGGACCCTTTAGTAAGAGGAAAACCTCACAGAAGAGATAATTGATTAAGTAATTTCAAAGTACATTTTTACAATGAACAAATTCCTCAAGTATTCATTAACTAGTGGAATTATGGCCAAGTGTGATTGCTGTCTCTACAGAACAGAAGGTAAAAAAGTTCACAGGGATAATAGCACCTCGTCTCTCAAATGGCTAGGAGATGGACCTAGCACACTCGCCTGTGCTGAGAAGGATCAAGAGTCTTACCGGTGTTCATGGCTAGGTTCATCTTAGTTTCCAGTTCCTCTACTTACTGGCTGCCCTTGGAGATGGTAGGGGTAGGTAAGAGAAGAAAACCCTGCCACTGTGTGAAGCATATAGTCACTTAGCAATAATGTGGAATTGAGTTCTGGATTCCCAGAGAGGTCATCTTGATAAATCATTTCATTCCACTCCTTCAAGGTTGTCAGAGAACAAGGCATGCTAGTTCCCTGAGTGCTTATACACTTTCCCTCTATGATAGGCCCTGTGAGTGGATGCCACACGAGGGTAATGTGTAGCTTTCTTCAGAAGTTTCCTTTATAAAACATTCCTTCTTTCATGCAATAGAAACTTTCGCCTTTGATTTTTCAATTTTTCAAAGTAATTTTATTCATTTTTGGCCAGTACTGGGTAACTGGGTGTCCATTCTAAGACACTGTGGGTGCTAGTCAAGCACTCTCCCATTACATCCTTACCTCATGCCTACTTTGTTAATGAACAAAAGTTCATTAGTTCTAGTTGCAGAACCGACCAGGATATAGACTGCTTTCCTAGTGCCAACCGGCCTCCTTCACACATCACGGAAACTCTATGCGCTTAGGGCCTTGGCCTGCAGCTAGTTTTTCACTAGTTGTTTGGCAAGGGGAAATAACGAAGTTAGGCCTCAGTGAAGAAACTTTTGATCATTCAGAACTGTAGACACCACAGTCTTCCACACTGTTGGCTGGCTCTCTGGAAGAGTTCCTTGTTTTGTCTAGTCATCTTGAGTTTTCTCCCTGCACGCTTCCTCCCTTACGGATCACTGCCTTCTTTATTCTTTGCCTCAAACACTTCTCCCATAGTTGTATCTCTTGGTAAGTGCCAAGAATCTCCACCACAGACTCTTTGGCTGCCATCTGGAGCTCCTAAGTTCCAAAATGTGTTTTTGTCCCCATGCTGACAAATATAGACCCAAAGCCTTTCACAAATCAGGCTCTCCGCTCGCCATTACACACCCACCTTACATATGTGAGTCTAGCCCAAAGCACCTACCTTGGATTCCACATATCCCTGGAAAGTGGAACTGTGATAAATTTTTCCTTGTTTTATTTGTTATTTGGTTCACTGTTTCAGTAGGTGAGAGGGAGAGAACAAATGTGTACTGAGTACTGGGTGTGTACTAAGTGGTAGACACAATATTGGAAACTTTGGCACTTAAGAAATAAACCATTTCAATGCCTCACAGTGTTTCATCATCTCAGATTTAAATTCAGACTAGGTTGGTCTTTGTGATAGTTAAAATGTTCTCAACTTGATCTGTTTAGTAATCCACAGAAATTCCTTTGGGGTGGGTCTCTGAGGTTGCTTCCAGGAAGGATTAACTGGAGGAGGAATTTCTTCCCCCAGAGTGAGCTCTTCCCTCACAGTGGGTGGTCCCTCTCAGAGGGCAACATTATATAAGGAAGCTCTGTGTGAAAAGAGCTTCTTCCTTCCTTCCACTTGGCTGCTGGAACTGCTTGCCACCTTCCAGTGTGGACTGAAGACCAGCACGCACTGAAGACCAATGTCAACTGAAGACCCATGTGGATTGAAACCCAGCGCCTCCTCAGGAAGCCTCCAGGCCTTCAGTGCCAGATTGGGACTGCTGAGGCATCTGGCAATGTGAATTGAGCAGGTACCAGGTTCCTTGGTGCTCGAGCTTGCAACTGCTATTGGACTACAGTAAGATAATACAATAAATTCCCTTTCAAAATAATTCAGGGCTGGAAGGATTGCTTAGTGGTTAAGGCATTTGCCTGCAAAGCCAAAGGACCCAGGTTCAAATCCCCAGGTCCCATGTTATCCAGATGCACAAGGGGGTTCATGCATCTGGAGTTCGTTTGCAGTGGCTGGAGGTCCTGGTGCGTCCATTCTCTCTCTCTCTTTGTCCCTCTTTCTGTGTCAAATAAATAAATAAATAAAAATATATTAAAATAATTCATTCTATCAGTTCTGTTCCTCTAGAGAACCCTGACTAATACAGCCTTCAATATATAGCCCCCAACTCTCTTGCTTGATCTTAGGTGAGTTATTGAACATTTTAGTTTGTTCATTCATAAAATAGAGATAAGGACCCCTGACTCAAAAGTTTCTGGTGAGAATGAGATGAGATACTCCATAAAATTACTCTTTCTCTCTCTCGTTCAACCACTGCTACTTTTTCTGATCTTGTTACCATTACTAGGAATATGAAATCTGAGTTATTTTCCACCCAGGTGAGGAAAGAAAATATGCACTGACTTCTGCTTTCAGACAATAGCCACTCCTTGAGAGATCAAAGCCAAAGGAGTCCAGAGATCACCGCAGCAAAGCACTCTCCCATGACACTGTGTTTGGTAATGTCAGCTTTACTGAGGACTCACCTGGAAGGATACCACTCCGTTTATCACAGGCTTCAAGGATCACATACAAAAGCATCCATTTTTTGTTTTCTGAGACCCATAATTATAGGAAGCCCTTTTCTATCTTTCACATATCTGGGTACATCATTAACAATGTATTCATTCTTGTTTATTACTACTCTAGTGTGGGGGAAGGATACTTAGAGTTACCAAGACTAACAAAAATACACAGATCTTCACATTGGCCTGAGATGCCTCTGCATTGCCCCTCTCTATCTCTCCAGCATCTCTTCATACTTGGCCTTACCATTGTGTTTTACTTACATTCTTACAGTAACCACACAGAGTTTCGCTTAACATAGATCACAAAAACAAAGACTTCACCCAAAGAACACAGATAGCTACATATTATTTTATAAATTTCTTGTTCTAGTAGAAATTATTATAATACATAGAAATAAAATTAATCTGAAAAATTCTGAAAATATGAAAGTTTATCAAAGGTCTTAAGTAGTGGATATATGAGAAGGATTATTAAAGAACAAGGGGAGGTTCTGATGCCTTTAAGATAATGAAGTAAATGCTTCATTTATCTACATGGGTGGATGAAGACTTAAGCTGGCAAAGACTGTCTAGAAACCACAGTGAGTTTTCTCGTGCACTAAAACCCCTCCTTCCCATTTCTTTAGATTAATGGCCTCAATATTTCCTAGATCATTAAATCTCAACCTCATCTTTAATGCTACATTCTTTCTCGCCTCACATACTAATCTGTTTCCATGTCTTATTAAACACTTATACTTTACCAGAGGCTGCATTGAATAAACACTGGATTGTCATTACCTAACTCTTCCATCAGAAAATGCTCCTCAGTTGCATGCCTCCCTTCCTTGTGGTCACTGAGTACAGACTGGGTGACCTTACTTGCTCTCATACTCTTGTGTATCTGACCACTCACCCACCCATGCCCTTCTCCTCCTTGCACAGTTATTGAATTCCTCTCAGCATGCAATCATGTACTTGTTACTCCTCTGGTGGCAAAGTTTAACATGATCTCCATTTCTTAGCTGCCAAAGTTTGTTCTATATGATGTTTTTCTTACAGTCATATTGTCTCTTAATTCTTTTAATTTTCTTATGGTATTTTTAAAAGTTTTCAAAAAGCATAGGATACTTATGTGCTCCCTATTAAGGCCAAGAAAAATTGAGCACTATGTGGGCTGGAGAGATGGTTCAATGGTGAAGGCACTGACCTTAAATGCCTAATGACTTGAGGTCAGTTCCCCAGGCCCTACGTAAAGCTAGATACACAAAGTGGTGCCCTGCATGTGTTAGGAGAAATGGATCTTTCCTTTATCTTTTTTGTTTAAGTATGAAATAAACAATTGTATTTGAGGAATGCATTTATTTGACGCATTAAGTTATGCAAAGAAAATGTATGCAATTGCATTAAGAGAATCACATCCTCATGTTTGTAAGCACACAGCAGTGGTCTCCAAAACAATGCTTTTCAAGAACACTCAACATGGTTCACACACTTCTGGGGTGAAATAGCCAGCAACCTAGAGAACCTTGGGATGGTAAGCTCGGTTTCCTCTTCCTTCCACTTGGGAATGGACTGAATGCAGAAAGCACTAGTTATCAGCTGCAATTCATTATGGGTATTACCTTTGCCAAAGTGTTGCATTTGTTTAATTCTGGAATCCCTTTGGCATATCTCAGCTATCCTCTTGGGTTGTGTCTTCATTAAGAAGTATATTGGCTCAAAACATCACTCCTGGAAACAAGAGCTTAGAGTGATGTATTGAGCCAATAAATTTAGGTAGCTTCTAGAAGCTGAAAAAGTAAAAATAATGAATTCTTCCATGTAGCCTCCAAAAGAAAGATAACATCTCCAACATCTTCATTTTATGCTTCCAATTTCTGAAGTATAAGAACAAATTTATGTTTTTAAATCATAATATTGACATAAGTTATTATAGAAATTATAGCAAATGAATACGGATCCAATCTATGTTGTGCATGTATCAGTAGTTCCTTTTAGCTACTAAGTGGTATTTCAAGGCCATTCTAAACTACAGTGTTGAAAGACTGGGTTACTTCAGGCTCAGGTTGTTAAAATAAGCCTAGTCTGCATATTTGTATGTGGGTTTTGAGTAGACAGACACTCATCTTTGCTTCTGTGGAAAAAAATGGTCTGGAGTGTGATGGCTAGACCATGTGGTAAACGTGTGCCTAACTTTACAAAGTATTGCCATATTTTTCCTCTACTGAAGCTTTTTATTTTGTAGATAACTAAAAAGAAATATACTGACAACTACAAAAAGAAAAAGTCTTTGACTATCAGAGATCAAACACAAACCTTGAGCTCCCAAAGTAACATGAGAAACAGAGTACAATATCTATACAGCCCCATCGATTGTCCACTTCCTCACTGATTCCAGTTGGAGTATATAGGATAGTGTCCACAAGCGTTTCTGTATGAAGGCCATGGAAGAGCTGGGTCCTCGGAAAGAAGGTCCCACTGGGCAGAAGGACTCTCATGATACTTGCCTAGTAGGATGCGCTCATTGTTTTGAAGAGGTGCCTGGTATAGTTCTACCCATTTGCCTTCGTGAATGGACATGTCTATTATAATTATTCCACCCATGCTCCTTCATGCTAACAGTGGAGGTGTGGGTGAGAGGGAGAGTATGACTTACCTTGTTAATTCATAAATCACTGGATGACAAGGAGCCACAGGGAGAGCTAGTGCAAAGTAATATACATCTCTGGAATCCTAGCATTAAGCTGAATTCCCAAAAGATAGGCCTCTGCTTGGTTTCCCTCAGGGCAAGAAATATATTTTATGTGTGATTTTAATAAAATAGTTTCATTTAAGAGTTTTATTTAATAGTTTAATTTAACTTAATATGTAAGGATGTAATAGGTATTTGGTAACTGCAGGAGACTGTCAGCAATGCTAGCTGATCAACAAACTCATCTGCTCATTGTTCTGAGATTTTCTTCCAGTATAAATTTCCCAAACACTTTTAATTAGATGGGGCAATGTGACTTGTTGGGAAAATGCATTGTGGGTGTGTGGCACTTCCAGAAGATTCCCTAGAGGCATCTCCTGCTTTTTCTTCTCTTCTCTTCCTGCCTTTGAAAGAGAAAACTATGAAGACTGAAATAGTGCAAGATGGAAAGGCCCTTGATGAATGAGTGCAGACTGACCAGGAACAACTTTGTATACAGATATAGGATATAAATAAGAAGCAAGTCTTCATTTTGTTAAACTTTTAATAACCTGGGTATTTATTTGTTAATAGCAGTGAACAGGTCAATACACATATCCATAAATATTTCTGGAAATTCACCAAAGTCATATCTTTTTGAGTGTGTACAACTACTATACTTTGGGCTAAAGAAGTTTCTTTATACTACCGGTTTTCTAAGAATTTGTAGCATAAAATTGTGTTGAATTTTACCAAGATTTCTTTTTCTGCAGTAATTAATACAATTGCATTTTCTCTTTTTTTGAATTAACATTCACTGATTTTCCATTTTTAAATTATTTTCTTATTTATTAGATAAACCCCATTTTTATATGTAAACTAGATTTGGTTTTCATTTATGTATTTTGTATCTCCATTCATGATGTATGCTATTCTACACTATAATTTTACTTTCTTTTGGTTGTCTTCTATGGTACTGGTATAATAGCACATTAACATATAAAATAATATCCCTTGATTTTTGCAATGGTGCTAGTAGTCTGCATATCTGTCTTAGCCTGACTTGCTCCTGTGCACTGTGTGGATCCACCTTTTCTATTGACTTGCCACTCATTCTAATGAGTGCATATGTTCATCTGCATCTGTTTAGCACTCTCTGTGCTCCAAATAAAGGAAAGCTCCAGTTTCCATAATGTAAAGTTCATAATGCTGAAGCAAATGGAGATTCTGTGACTACAATTCAGCAATGCTTTCCCTCTCTGTCCCTCTCCTTAGAATTGCCTTCTCTCTCTTCTTTCAATTCAAAATTCTATCATTTTTCAATACTTCACCCACGTGTTCTCTCTTTTATGAAATACTTCATTACAACACTGAATATTAATTACAATATTTTTATTATAATATTTTACTATAATAGCTTTCAATTATTACTTGGTTATTTACTTAAAAAAAAAACTGTGTTTGGAGACAGTTTCACTGTGAGATCAAGTTGTCCTTGAATTGGTGGTAATTTTGTCTGCCTGAGCTTAAGAAGTGCTAGAAGTTCACAGGTGTGCCATCATCCTGGGCTAGTTGTAAAATTTTACTCTAAAATTACAGGCTTGAAATGATGAGAACATTCCATGTCTGTGGGCGAGGTATACAAATGTGATTGGGTAATTCTGCCTCTGGTTTAGTTGCACTTGGGACATATACTTGAGTAGATGTGGAGTATTGCCTTCCTCAGTGAATCTCTCATTGTGGGGGGATAGACGGTTTTGTCTGTTTACAACAGACCTCAGATTCTCTCTGGATGATGCTTCTATAGGTCCTCTTTACAACATATGGTTGTCTCCCTACAGAGAGAGTGATCTGAGAAGAAAGAATGAAGCAGAACTTCAATGTTCTTTGTGAGTAAGTCTCATAACTGGATACTGTAATCTCCTTGGTTTTAATTGGTAACTCAGACAGCCACAATTCAGTAAGGGACAGAACTGTGCACAAACACAAATGCCAGATGGAAATTGCTAGAGGTAATAATGGAAGCTGACCACTACACTTATTGTTTTGTGTCATGATTTCTTTTTATTAATATCAAAATAGTTCCAGGAATAAAACTTCATTTTGGGGATCTGATTCTCACCTTGTCTTTTCCATCACCAGGATGTGGTAGATATATGATGCATACTTCCTTAGAGAACACACAGGCAGGTGATAAGAAATTCAGGTGTTATCATAGAGACTATCAGTACTCGCTTCATATATCATCCAGATAGACATACCTTAGTCATAGCTCTTGGAACAGGAACAGAAATGCCTGTCTGGAAGCTCCTGTAATCACGAAAAGAAAGTGACTTACCTTGGGTATTTGATTTCTACTTAATACATTCCATATGCATCAGTATTTGAAATATGATGCATGGGGATGGTTTCTTTCGGATAGTGCTATCTACCATCATAAAATAAGTTAGTTTACATTATGAGAAATATTTACATCATTTTGGTTACTGTGCCACATTTTTTATTTCACACATGTTAATGCTTGGTGCTAGAATGTAAAAAAAAAAAACACTACAAAACAAAAACTAAATATTAAAACATTAAGGAAGCTGGAAGATGACTTAGTAGCTAAGGTACTTGCCTGCAAAGCCAATGGATCAAGGTTCAATTCCTCAGGACCCACGTAAGCCAGATGCACAAGATGGTACAGATGTCTGGAGTTCATTTGCAGTGGCTGAAGGCCCTGGCATGCCCATTCTCAATCTCTCTCTCTCTCTCTCTCTCTCCCTCTCCCTCTCTCTCCCCCACCCCCCTCTCTCTCTCTGTGTCTTTTTCTCTCAAATAAATACATAAAACATAAAATGTTTTTGTAAAACCCCAAACCATTAGTTCATTTTTTCTATAAGAGAATTCCCAACACATTCCACTACATATAGTATGAACTGCTGCAGAATTTAAGAGAGTTAATCTATAGGGACAAAAAGCACTGAGCTTTTAATATATTCAATTACCCAGAAAGGCAAATTGATTTTGTTTTTGTTAATAGCACTGAAATATGCATGCCATTTTCTTAATTAAAGCAGTTGGTAACACATGTGTTCACTTCATGCCTGAATATGCCCTCTGAGAATGAGTCAATGTCCATGACCAAGCATGTTGAACGCAATTTAGATGGAAAATAATACACCTAATACACCAGCATGAAAATTTCAAGTCATATCACCTGTCTTAAGGTATAAGTGGGTATTACCACTAAGGTGGTTGATTACCAGGACTCACCAAAAACCTACCAGTGAAAACTTGTAAGAAGCTGGGAATTTTTCATTAAAAAATTGAGCAATTTTCTATACCCTAATGTTAGAACCCACTTCTATTAGATCAGGAACTTGTGTATAATAAACAATGGAGGCTGAGCTTCTAGTTATACATGCAGAACCAAAGAAAGGAAAAGGGAGTTTTCTGTCCCTCTCTGTGACCTGCCAAGTGCCTGGAGATTGCAAACAACTTCTGATATACTCCCATTGAGATATTGATTGTCTCCTTGTCTGGAAGTCATGGCCCAAGGAATAATTATTCCTAGAGTGTACTATAACTTGTACATTTTTGTCTAGTCTGGCACAAGGAAAATGAGGGAGTTTGTGATGTTTATTTTCTCCCACTGTAATTTTTAAAAACTTAATGTTGTAACAATTGTGAATTTGTAGCTGGGTCCAGTGTCTTCCTTGATTTGAAGAATAATGTCACTCAGTCTATTTTTTTTTATATTGTCTGAAAGGGAAAAAATGTAGAAAAACAAAATGGTAAAGGAAAGAGTAAACAACTGATTTAGGATATCAGTTTGAACACACCACAAAAACATAATGAGCTGACCAAATTCCTCACAGTCTTGTCAGTATATCACACATTCTGTTCTATTCTGAGAAGTGGTAGTGGACAGTTGAAGAGACTGCTGTCATCTACTCTCCCATCCATGATATCATCCTTGTGATTCCCTTCCCAGTTTAATTATACTCCACAACTTTTTGAAATTAAGTGTGGCCATAAATTTACTTAACAGCCCAATCTTACTTTAGCTAACAAAATACATTTCTTTTTTTTGTTGTTGTTTTTTCGAGGTACAATCTCACTCTAGCCCAGGCTGACCTGGAATTCACTATGGAGTCTCAGGGTGGCCTCGAACTCATGGCAATCCTCCTACCTCTGCCTCCCGAGTGCTGGGATTAGAGGCGTGCACCACCACACCCAGCACCAAAATACATTTCTAATTCATGTAGATGCCTGAAGACACAGGGTTTATCATCTCTTGTTCTTTTTATCCTTCCTTTGAGAATCATGAAAACTTGGAAACAGCCATGCTATACCTTCATCCTTATATGGACTGGTAAAATCATGCTTTGTTTCAGTCACTAATATTTAGGAGATGTCTTTGTTTTCAGGGTTCAGTCTTTATCCATCCTGATCAATCTAGAAATATTCAATACTTATTAAAACAAAACCGAAAAGATTTTATAAAATCAAACTAAATTACTTGAAAAATGGATATTTCTTTGATGTTGCCTCTGGCTACTTTCAATGAAATAGAACAAAGTGATGACTTGACAAATCAGAAGCATTCTTGTTTCTGTTTTTGTTTTTGTTTTTTAAGTAAAAGGAGCTCAATTATTTTTAGATGTAATGGCACAAGGAAGATTTCAGGGATGGAAGAGTAGATGACAGCAGTCCCTTCAATTGTCCGCTAGCACTTCTCAGAATAGAATAGAACAAGTGACACATTGACAACTGTATCCAAGAAAAAAGAGTCAGAATATTTTGTAACCATAATTATTGACTGTCACAAACCCTTATCCAGTCCACCATCCATATTATCTAAAATGTCATTGACCATAATTACTTATTTCTCTCCAGTTTTGATATTTTCATGCATAGATATAATGTATTGTGATATTATTCCTCCAATTACCCTCTCGTTTTTCCTCCCTCCCCTTCTTCTTTCCCATTAATTCTCATATTATTTTTATGCCTTCCTTTTTTATCCATTGAATGATATTGGAGTTGCTTGTATGATTATGAGTGGAAGGATCTTTGCCAGTAACTGTATACTATGAATCTAACACCCCTCTCCCAGAAAGCATTGGCTGCCATTAGTTACTCTGGGAGGTCTGGGGTCTCAGGCATCCATCCCCCATCAATGGTGAAGTACTGAGAGGCTCAACACTTCTTGTTCTGGACAAGAAACAACTGCTGTGAATTCATGAGTATCATAGCCATATCTCATTGAGAAGACAGGTTTTTGAAGCTCTCCTCCCTACCATCTCTTACATTCTTTCTGTTCCATCTTCTGCAAAGTTCCCAGAGTCTTGGAGGGAGGTGGCTTAGATATTTCATTTTGAAGGTGAGCACCTAGTATTAGACTATTTTCAACATTTTTGTTAGGCATAGATTTAAGTGGCCTTTTTACTATTTGAAATTTCCCTTAGATAGTGATAAACAGGAATACACCCAGTCATGTTAATTTAATAATGCAGCATAAACATGATAGTCATCACAAGTAAAGGCAAGGAATATGTTCAATCAAAATGGCTTTAATCTCAGTTGTATAGTCACCAATACTGCAGAAATGAATACTGGTATTCCATTCTGTTACTCCACTAGCCTTAGGATCTGGAGGAAAAACATCCAACAGGGCAGAGGAAGAGTCATGTTCAGTTCCTGCCTTTTTCTAGTAAGTAGTTTTATAACTTTAGATAGCTCGGGTAACCTTTGAATTGCAATTTTCTCAAAAATAAGACTTATATTTCTATAGTTTTCTTATTTAAAGCATGAGGTTATGACATAATGTGTGTGTAAAGGTCCATTGGAAAATAAAATTGAAATTACCATAAATAAGCAAAGTATTCTTGATCCCCATGATAAACAATTCATAGGATATGTCATCAATATTCAAAGTAATAAAATCCTGACATTTAGTTTGGTCTTTCAGTACTGATGAAATACTCTATTAGGTTTTTATAATATATCCTATCAAGGCTTGAATCACTTTCTGAATGAATAAAATTGTAATATTTGAAGATCAAGCCTTCCAAAATTGAATTAACATATACTGACTCAAAATTTAAAGATCTCTTTTAAATACATATTTATACAGAATTTATTTAAAAATTCTTACCGTTATTGATTGCTAAGCCTTAATTTAAGAATTTATCAAAATAATTAAGATAATCACTTTTAATTTCAGAGTATGCCATTTTGAAAACCATTATAATTTCCTGTTAATTATAAATGTTGACCTCTTGGCCATCAGAATATTTTCTCTCTGTTTAATTATTCCTCAAGGATACCATTTATTTTATCAATAATCAAAGCAAATGCCATTAGTTATGAATTTTATGTGCCATTTAATGAAACCATGCTAAACTGAAAGTTGAACCACTTTTACATGTCCCCTTTCTAATTTGATTCCTGTAAGTGCTCAATGATACAACAAGCTATAAAAATCTGGGAACTGGGCTGGAGAGATTGCTTAGTGGTTAATGCACTTGCCTATGAAGCCTAAGGACCAAGGTTTAATTCCCTAGTACCTACTTAAGCCAGATTCACAAGGTGGTTCATAAGTCTGTATTCATTTGGCTACAGACCCTGGTGTGGCTATTATCTCTCTATCTGCCTTTCTGTCCCTGTCTTTCAAATAAATAAATAAATAAAATGTTGAACAAAAGCACTTGGAACCAACAGTGTCAAGAATCCTTAATTTATCTTCATAACCCCGAAGTAGATATAATCATCATATTTCCTATGAATTTCAATGCACTGATAAAAATTAGGCAAGAACTTTCTATCTTAACAAAATGGTTTATTCCACATGTGTGAACAAATACTTAAAATGGACCAAGCACTTCAATGATTCTTGCAATATCAAAGGAGATATTTTGTATTTAAATAGACTACAAAGTCCACATATTAAATCTGCAATTATGTTAAAGTTGACAAAACTGCTCAGTCGTATGATTGTTATACAATAAGAAGTTCATATTTGGTGTCTCCCTGATTCCAGACACAGTTCCTAAAACCCTTATGATATCCTGATCATGAAGGTGTGGAAAATCTTCCACAGGGCTCCTGAAATCTTTGGGGTTTCCTAAGTGATATGACCTGTGGTAGACACCAAATAGGGACTGTCCAGAAGAAAAACCAGGCCATGAATTAAAGGCAATAACTTCTGGCACAATCTCTTTCTTAACACTGAATAGTTCTAGACAGTGATTTGAGTTAATAATGGATCATATCTACATGATGAAGCCTTCATAAAAATCCCTAACCTGTAGATATAGTGAGTCTCTGGTTTGGTGAATACATTCATATGCCAAGATGGTGCTACAACCCAGCTCCATGGGAAGGGAAGTTCCTGTGTTCTAGGTCCTTCCAAACTTTGACATGTATACCACTCCAGATCATTCTTCACTGGTAGCACTTATAGTGAACCTGTAATGTCAGTGAGGTTCTTGAGTGTGATACCCATTAGATAAAATTATGGAAGACAAGGACATAATTACAGAAAGTACTGGTTTGTGGGTAGGCTGGACAGAAGTGTGTCCATCTGAGGTTGGAGCCAGTCTTGTGGAATGGAGATCATTACCTGTAGGGTCTGTATAGGCTTTGGGTTGTGAGGAAACTGAACAGAATATCTGGACACTCAGCTGCTTGTCTGCCATGGGAGAAATCCTCCTCTTTTGTGAGAAGTATGAGTAGATAAACAGCTTTCATTCAATAACCAAAACACACTGAAGATGCAAATGATTTTTACCACATTGCAACATTTCCATATGCTTCATTTCAATCAATCATCACTCCTCATGGGAAACATTTCCACCAGCATAGGTTGTTTTGACACTTCTCAGAAATTCACAGGGGCAAATGCCTAAAATCTGTCCTCTTTTGTGTCTAATATTTGTTTCCATAGAGTGTAATGCTCTCAAGATTTATCAGTGTTTTATAATATTCCAATAGTTTGTTTGCACTGCTGAAGTATTGGTCTATTATAGAGATGTATCACTAATTCTGATATATATATATATATATAATTTTATTTTAGTTATTTGAGAGAAGGAGAGAGAGAATGGATACACCAAGGCCTCTAGCTACTGCTAAGAAACACCAGATACATGTACCATCTTGTGCATCTGGCTTATGTGGGTATTGGGGAACTGAACCTGGATCCTTAGGCTTTGCAGGCAAGCAGCTTAACTGCTAAGCCATCTCTTCAGCCCTGTGGAATATGTTTCTACACCTTCATGATCAGGATATCATCAGGGTTTTAGGAGCTGTGTCTGGAATCAGGGAGATACCAAATACCCACGTAAGCCAGATGGACAAGGGGGCACATGAACCTGGAGTTTATTTACAGTGGCTATGCTCCTTCCCTCCCTTTCTCTCTCTCTCTCTCTCTCTCTTGAATGAAAACATATTGAAATATTATATTTGAAAAAAGTGAGGGTTTCTGGTCAATATGGCATTCACCTAACCACTCTTAAGCTCCTGGGAAAAATGTGAAGGAATGCACTTGCTACTGAATATGAGACGACACAGGGGTGATAGAAGTAGTGGTTCTTGGATGACTGACCAGTATCAATTGTGAGGCAGGTGATAGACTCACCTGCTTTGAGCTGGCCTCAAGTGAAAATAAGTGACAGATGGAATCTATAACACACAGCCACATGGACGTCACCAAGGAAAGGACAAGAAGAATAAGCACTCAGCCCTCATCCAGTTTTGGAAACCACACTGAAATCCTCCCTGTGAAAATGTAGAGGCCATTGATAATGTTGCTTAAGAAGATAAAAGAAATATACAGGAAAATGTGTATGCATATTGAACTATAATGCATATAAAAAGCAGCTCTGAAATTTAGGAAATTGTGGGTTTTAAATTCTTTTTATTTTGACATATTTTGTACCTATAAAATTCATAATTTGAGAAAAATAAACATGTTATTGAAAAAAATTACATTTGTAGTATTTGGCTCTTTACTACCATGAATTGCGTGGATTCTACTAACTTCCATGTTGACTGTGAGCAATAATAAATTTAGTGCCTTCTCACCACAGCCTTAAAATTAGACATACACAGGCAATATCAGACTGTAGCTTCTTAGTTAACACAAAACTCACAAGGTTAGTTAGAAGCATGTTTGTTTTTCTTGAGTTTCTTCCTGAAAACATATTTGAGGTCCGGAAGAGGACACTGAGTAGTTAGTGTTGCTAAGGGGAGATCACTGAGACTGGCCAAAGGTAATAAAAAGGAGGAACCATGTTATTAGAGAAAAGATCTAAGAAAAAAGCTATGATTTGGGGTCTGCATGTGGATTTAGCTAAGAGTTGATTTGTGAAGGTGTGTAGAACACCTTCAAAGCCCAGGAGGAAGAGGCAATGCTTGCCAGAGCACTGGGGACTTAACAGTGATGTGGAATTTTGCCAGTTTGGAAAGCAGTGAGTGTCTACCCCAAGTAGTATATGCATGGATTAAAACATTCAATTTCATTGAGAATTAAGGTATCAGTTGTCCCAAAATAAGTTTTTTTTTTTTTTTTTTTTTTTTTTTTTTTGGTTGTTGGAGGTAGGGTCTCACTCTAGCCCAAGCTGACCTGCACTGTGAAGTCTCAGGGTGGCCTCAAACTCACGATGATCCTCCCACCTCTGCCTCAAAATAAATTTTTATATCACCTGTAAACCTAATGGGCATTTTTTATTGAAATGGGCAAATTAACCCTAAGATTATTAGTAATTGTATCAGTAACTTTTATTATGTTTTTAAATGTTTTATTTTTCACTTATTTATTTGAAAGAGAGAGAGGCAGATAGAGAATGGGTACAGCAAAGCCTCAAGCCACAGTAAACAAATACTAGACACATGCACCACCTTGTGCATCTGGTTTACTTGGGAACTGGGAAATCAAACCTGGGTCCTTAGGCTTCATAGGCAAGCATCTTAACCACTAAACAGTCTCTCCAGCCCCAGTAATTTTTATGATTAGTATTTCCTTGGTGGAAATAAAAAAGACCTAGAAAAAAATTGGAAAAGGAGAGAAAAGTGGAAGCAGTGCACCATTTGCAGGTTTACAATGAAGAAACTAACACTGTCTCTTTCTCCTGGACTTCGAAGACGCTTTTTGAAGGTTGTAAGCCCAATTCAACCCTTGGACAGAACTCACTGGAAACCCCATGCAGAATTGAGTCATCATGGTATCTCCAATAGTATTCTTTTTGTTTTGTTTGTTTTGTTTTCTTTCCTTAGGATTGCTTTGGATGTCCAGGGTCTTTTGTGCTTCAGTATTCATTTTAGGAATTTTTTTTTTTTAGTTCTGTGAAAAAAGTCATTGGAATTTTGATGGAGAATGTTTTGATTCTGTAGATCATTTTAGTAATGTAACAGTAAGCATAGGGGGTCTTTCTTTTCTCTAGAATTTTTTCCATGCCTTCAAGTTTTCATTGCAGAGCTCTTTCACGAATTTGGTTAGGTTTATTCCTAGATATTTGACCTTTTTAATATACTGTGAATAGTTGTTACTTTCAGTCTTATTTCTTACTTATTCACTCATTCATTCATAGTTGATATGTAGAAAGATTACTGGGTTTTTTTTTTTTTTGCATGTTGATTATGTATCCTGCTGTTTTGCTGAAAGTGTTCATTAGGACTATTAGTTTCCTGGTGCAGTTCTTAGGGTCTCTTCCATACAGGATCGTGCCATTTGCAAATAGGAATGTTTTCATGTCTTTCCTAGATGAATCCCACTCCTTTCTTACTCTTATTTCTCTAAGACTTTAAACACTATATTGAATAATGTCAGCGAAAGTTATTTGCACCTGATTTTAGAGGAAATACTCTATTTGTCCCCACTTAGTATAATGTTGTCTTCCATTCCTATTTCATCTGAGGCTTTAGGAGGTGGTGTTTTTTTTTTGTCCTAAGTCTATTTATGTTAAACTGAACTTAAAAATGACACAATGAAATTTGAGCAAAAATCGTTGAACCTGGAACAGATCATTCTCAGTGAACTTACCCAATCACAGAAAAAAAAAATTGCCACATAGTCTTAGCACCTAACCTGAATCTACCCAAGATACCTTACATACCCAGCAAGCATCTCCTAGACTAGACCCTAGAATGAAACTAACTTAGCCATGTGAATGATCTTCTTCATGTGTTCCTGAATTTTATTTTTTATTGTGATTTTTTTTGTAACCTCTGTTAATCAGGGAAATTGACCTATTGTTTTGTATTTTTGTTGTTGCTGTTGTGTCTTATCTGTTTTTGCCATTAGGGTAGTACTGGCTTCATAGAATGAATGTGGTACTCATCCTTCTCTTTGGATTTTGTAGAGCAGTTTTGGATGTATTGGTGTTAGTTCTTCCTTAAATGTCTCCCGGACTTCTGTGGTGAATCTGTCTGGGGCAGGGTTTTACTTTGTACAGAGTTTTCATTATTATGATTATTATTATTATTGAAGCTCATTGTTCGTTATGCATCTGTTTAATTGTTTGTATGTTCATGATTTAATTTTGTTAGGCCATCTGTGTCTAGAAATTCATACATTTATTGTAGATTTCCCAGTTATTTTCAAATACAAACTTTCAAAGTGTTCCCTTATAATCCTCTTGATTTCATTTGAATTTGTTTTAAAATCCCTATTTTCAACTTGTGTTTATTAATTTGTGTTATCTCTCTTTTAATTGGTTTAGCTAAGAGTGTTAATCTGATTTATCCTTTCAAATAACTAACATTTCCTTTGACTGATTCTATGTATTGTTCTTTTTATTTCATTTAATCATTTGTGCTTTGATCTTTATTATTTTTTTCTGTTTACTGCTTTGGGAGTTGTCTTGTTCTTATTTTCCTAAGACCTTGAGGTACATCATTTCGTGGTTTATTTTCAGATCCCTTTGATTTTCTTTTTCGAAAATAGTTGTAGCCATAAGTTTCCTCATAAGTGGCCTTAGCTATGCCCCAAAGGTTCTAGGAAGTTGTGATGTCGTCTTCATTTGATCCTAGGAAATTTTTTATATTTATTTTTTATTAGTCAGAAACTTTGTTTTAAGTATATAACCTATGTTGGTCCTGTTTCCTCATATTATCCCATTATATTCTCTCCTTCCCACTCCCATTCCACTGAGGGGACTCCTTAGTGGGGTTGCTGGTATTCGCCATGGGGTTACGGGGTACAAATGCAGCAGTCTGTTACTGCTGGAAGGGGCAATACCTCTAGATACCCCTTTCCACCCTGTGGCTCTTATAATCTTTCTGTCCCCTCTTCTGCAATATTTCCTGAACCTTTCGTAAGTCTACTGTAGTATTGAGCTCTCAGCAACTTTTGGATTTCTGCTTTCATACATTTTGAGTATCCTCAGTATCTATTGCCATCCCCCTGGCACAAGTTGTCAAGCCTGCCTTGATAGCAGAGCTCTTGCTTAGCCTGATGATGCTTCTGTGGTTTCACCAAGATACTGGCTGATGTGTAAGAGGTGGCTCATCTCATCGTGATAAGGAGTCAGCTACCTTTTCTCATCATGTTGATGGATTTTGCTTCTCCCTAGGTTTTGCTGCATTCTGTAAAAAAGAAAACAGATTCTCTAATTGAAAGTGAGAACAGGATGGGTTAAAAGGAAGAAACACAGTTAAGAGAGATTTTGATGAGGGTAGCCTCTCTCTTTTGGCTGAAGTCTAGTACAAGGTTCTCTCTGGAGTCCATGTCCCTTGTCTCCATAGGATTCTGACATGGTTTCCAGTGTCAGCTATGAGCTCCTTCCCACTGAGCAGACATCCAATCAGAGTGCCATTGGTTACCTACATAGGCTTAGTGCCACTACCGCAAGTGTGTGTACCTTGTCTAGCTGGTTGATTGGTAACCAGCAGGATCTCGTGCTTGCTCACAGTGTTTGTGGCCATTATCCCCCAAAAGCTCAGGTAGCACTTTCCAGCACTATGAAGGCTAGCCATATGGGAACTAGCATCCTTCAAATTTCAGCATGATATCTTGATGGTCTGTGTTGGGCTGCTTGTGGTGTCTTAAGCAATTGGATCTTACCTTTTAGCTCTGGTGTGTAATCAAGTGCTTTGGTAGAAGCCTGTCTTGTTTCGGGGACCTGATACATCTCTTTGACAAACTATGGGGTGTAACACGTTTCTGGTGCTGGGAACTTATAAGACAGAGCCCATGGTTTTAGGATTTACTCATGTGGACTTTAGTTTTGTGTAAATCTCCCCCTACCTTCGTATGGTAGTCAGCTTCATGTTTCTAGGATGTACATCCAAACCAGGCACAGTTTAGGGGAAGAAGGGATTTATTTCAAGCTTACAGAACCAGCAGGAAGTTCTATCAGTAGCCAAAGAAGGTGCTTCCATACATCCAAGCAGAGAGAGACCATCACTAGCCAGGAAACAAGGGAAACAACAAGCACAAAATTGGCATTGAACAGCAAGGATCCCACCAGAGTTTAGACTTCTCTCTTACACCTGCGGCCTGGAATTCAGATCTACCTCCAAACACAAGTTAGGGCTGGATCCCAAGATCCACACACAGTGACACTTCCTCCAGCTAAGTGGCTGGAGATCCAAGTTACAAGCTTAATAAATCACCTGAGTCTATGAGGGACACACTTTTAAATTACCACTCCTTCCTTCTCCCTTCCCCCAAGACCCTCCCGCCCCCATTGTTCCCCCATGTTGCTTGTCAAGTGTTCCCACAATTCAAGCTGTTCCAAGTTAGGAACCCCATATGAGGGAGAACTTGCAGTGAACTTAGGATTTTTTGAATTTTTTTCTTGACTTCTTCAATAGCCCACTGGTAATTTGAGATACTATTGTTTAGTTTCTAAGTATTTGTGTCATTTCAATAGTTTATCTCATTAGTGATTTCTAGTTTTGCTTTATGATCTGGTAAGATAGAGGGAATTATTTTGATTGTTTTGTATGTTACATAACACTTTATTTGTGGCTGCTGAGAAGAATGTTTGTTAAATATCTGCCAGATGGAATATTAAGTAGATACCTGCTAAGTGTATGGATGATGTAGTTTAACTATGAAGTTCTATGCTTAGTTTTAGTTTGGATGACCCATCTAAAGATGAAAGTGTGGTCCTGACATCACCCACAAATATGGTAGCAGGACTTATATGGCCCTTTATGACTGTATGAAATTTGATGTCCTAACATTCAGATTTTCAACAATAGATTTCCTTCTAAGATGGCCCTTAGTCATTGTCCTCTAAATCATACATAGTGACAAAGTGGGATTCCTCTCCAATGCTGACATGCACACAGGAGAACTTATCTCACCAAAACCTACAACTAGATTTGAGGCTTGCAGGCTGTATAGAGGGATGGACTTCTGTTCTGTTGACACCAAGGCTTCCAGGCTTGCCTTTTGGTTGAGCCGCTTCTGCCTTCCTCCCCACTGGGGAGCTGCACAGCTGGCGGTGTGGTTAGCTTGGCTTCTTAGCCGTCTCTGTCCTGGCATGTTTACACTGTTCTATCAATACCTCTGTGAATTTCCAATATGATTCTTCCTCTTCCTCTCTTTGTAAGAGTCTATTCTTTCATGTATGGACCATTTTCCTTAACTCAGTTGGGCAGAAAAGTCTTCCAGGTGGCATTTCTATCGAATAATTTCTACACTTCACTGCTTTAGAGGAACACAAGCATATTCATCAGCTGAACTGAACAAATTGTGGTGGTTTGACTCAGGTGTCCCCCATAAATTTAGGTGTTCTGAATGCTAGGTTCCCAGCTGATGGAGATTTGGGAATTAAAGCCTCCTGTAGAGGGTGTATTGTTGGGGGCAGGCTTATGGGTGTCACAGCCAGTTTCCCCATGCCAGGGTTTGGCACACTGTCCTGTTGCTATTGTTCACCTTATGTTGGCAAGTAGGTGATCTTAACCCTCTGCTCACGCCATTGTTTTCCCTGCCATCATGGAGCTTCCCCCCTCGAGCCTACAAGCCAAAATAAATCTGTCTTTTTCCCACAAGCTGTTCTTGGTTGGGTGATTTCTACCAGCAATGAAACCTGACTGCAACACATCACCTATTATGAAAAGAATAGAATGCAATATCCTGTCTTCTAAGTGGCAAAGGAACTGGTTTATCATCTCTTCCTTGGACTTGTTCACCAGGAAAATGAAAAGAGAAAAGATTTACCCATAGATGTGGATTCTCTCATGCATTTCTTTAATCCGTCAAGGAGCAAAAACTTGCTCATAATATCAGTAGGGCACTGACTTTTCTTATATTTAGCAACATAAAATGATAACATTTTCTTAGTATGCCTATTTTTTCAGTTAAAAACTTAAATTACATTAGGAATTTCCATTTTAAATTAAATTTCAAACTCTATGTCTTTCAAACACCAGGAGGGAAAAGATCACTAAGAGATATTAGTTAAGAATGTAAGCTGGGGCCGAGCGCGGTGGTGCACGCCTTTAATCCCAGCACTCGGGAGGCAGAGGTAGGAGGATAACCATGAGTTCGAGGCCACCCTGAGACTCCATAGTGAATTCCAGGTCAGCCTGAGCTAGAGTGAAACCCTACCTCGAAAAAGAAAAAAAAAAAAAAAAAGAATGTAAGCTGAATGTGTTCTGCTACCCTGTGGTTACTAGTATCTTTTTCCATTCCTGTGCCTTAGAGACTAGTAAAGCCATATTTATATATGTAACCTTATCAACGTCTATTTTAGATTTGTAGTTAGACTTTCTTTAAAATATGTTCACTCTGTATATATATACATATACATATATATACATACAACACACACACACACACACACACACACACACATATATATGTATCTTGTGCTCTAATGGATAGATAATTCCTACTTGAGGCCTGAAACTTTACAAAAACCTGTGTTTTCTTAAGTTTGGATAAAGTAAATAAAAATATTTGGCTTTTTTTTTCTCAACATATATTCATTGGTTGAAATATCAGAAAGTCTGTTCTCAAATCAAATGATGATAAATAGAATTGATTATATTCTAAGTGAGCCCATGTGGGCATTCATGCAAAAGTCTAATGAAACTTTCTCAAAGCTATTTAAATGATTTTAATATAATTTTCAAAAATAATAAAGTTCTCTTTAATATTTAAATAAACTTTTATTTTGGAATAGACTTATGTTTACAGAAAGTTGCAAATATAATACAGAATAACACTGTTCTTACACTGCATTCGCATGGAACGTGTATCACAATGAATGTATCAGATCTTCAAATTATTCCTAACTGAAGTTTATATCTCATTTACACTGTCTGAGAGCTTACCTGACTTCTTTTTTTTTTTTGATCCAGCCAAAGCTTCCACATTGCACTTAGTCATCGTGTCCCCTTAGGCTATTTTTGGATAGTGGCGATCTTTTTTTCAAGTTAGACTTGTTTTCGATGATTATGACACTTCAAGGTATACTTGCCAGGCATTTTATAAATTGTCCCTCAGTTAGATTTGCTGGATGTTTTTCTCATGATTGGGCTGTGGTTATGGGTTTTGCAGAAGAAAGCCACAGAGATGAAGGGCCAGCCACATCACGTTTTATCCAGGGCTTGCACTATCAATATGCAGTAGCACAGCTAATGCTGACCTTGACCTCCTGACCAGGACAGTGCATGTCAGATCTCTCCATTTTAAGTCACCCCCGACCTTGCTCCACAGTGTATGCTTTGGAAGTAATGCTTTGTATTGTTCGCACTTGAGAAGTGGGCAATTCCCTCTCTATGGGAACAGAGTATGTATAGAAATACTATGAAAATCTACATGGGACATTTCTATTTTCCTCACCTACTTACCTTATCATTTATTTATATTCGTGCAAGCTAATGGATATTTACTTGTACTTAGATTATAGCCTAGGGTTGGCTTATTAATTATGTTGCTTAAATTGTCCCACTTTTGCCATTCTGACATTCTGATATATTTTCAACTAGTTGGGTCTTGTTTATCATTAACACACCCTTATTCACGTGTTTTTTTTTTTTTTTGTTTTAATCTGTTAGTTGAAATACAATATATAGGTAATATTAGGCAAACTTTTAGAGCATAAGTACATTGTAACACGTATTTGTGCTCCATGTACACATGCATATATGCAGGTATATATAAATATACATAGAGATGTACTGCATAGAATTTGTTGTTTGGAGTTCGACTTCCCTGAAGGACCAAAAATATGGACAAAATTTCCAGAAAGTGAACATTTCTGGGAAGTTTGCAGAGCTGGGAAGATGACTCAAGGGTTAAACGTACTTGTTTGAAAATCCTGATAGCCCAATTTCAATGCCCAGACACACCATGTAAAGCCAGACAGACATTCATTTGCAACTGAAAGAGACCCTGGCATATATACATGCACAAATAAAACTAAACAAGCACCGGAGGTTTCGTTAGTAATATATAGATAAAATGCTAAAAGTCAGTAAAGTACAAACATGACCTACTTACTAATTAAGGGAAAATAATTCAATCCTAACCCTTTAAATGTTTCTTTACTTTTTCTTTTATTTATTTATTTATTTATTTATTTATTTATTTATTTATTTATTTTATTTATTTTATTTATTTGTTATTTCTCAGACAGAGAAAGAGGCAGAGAGAGAGAGAGAGAGAGAGAAGAGAGAGAGAGAGAGAATAGGTGCACCAGGGCCTCCAGCCACTGCAAATGAACTCCAGACACGTGTGCCCCCTTGTGCATCTGGCTAATGTGGGTCCTGGGGAATCGAGCCTTGAACTGGGGTCCTTAGGTTTCACAGGTAAGCGCTTAACCACTAAGCCATCTCTCCTGCCCTTATACTTTATTTTTATTTATTAATTTATTTTTGTGTGTGTGTGAGAGAGAGAGAGAGAGATGCCTGCATGTACCACCATGTACTTCTGGCTTATGTAGGTACTAGGGAACCAAACCTCTGTTCTTAGGCTTTGCAGGTAAGTGCCTTAACTACTAAGCCATCTCTCCAGCCCCCTTTTCATTTTCTTTTTGGAGGCAATACCATTAATGATAGACTCTAAGCCTTCAAGGATGTCTGTCTGTCTGTAGTTTGGTTGGTATTGAGACAGGGCCTCATGTAGCCTAACCTGGTCTTGAACTTACAATGTAGCCAAGGCTGTCCTTAAATTCCTGGTCCCCCTACCTCTACCTCCTGAGCACTGAGATTACAGGCATGTACTGTGTCACCTGCTACTTAATTTGCTTTTACTCCTTTTTCCTGGTTGTATCTTTCCTATAATTCCTGTCAGTTTTCAGGTTTTTTTTTCCCCCTTATTCTTTTCCCAAACACATTCTTTCCTTCACTGACCACCATTTCTGTGCCCCTGGGCTAATTGTTTATCCCTTAAACAGCAATTTTTTGGCACCAACATGGCCTATATAAAACATTCTTCTTCCTGGTATAAGACAGTTCTTCATCAAAACATATGTTTACGTGCCTTATTTCCTGACCTCGAAAACCTCTTGTCTCTAGTAGTACATAGTGGAGCTAAGTATGTAGAGATGAAGCTGCAGAGCCCCCACTTAGCTACAAATTGAGAAACCAGGTTGTGGGCTGAGCCAATGATGGAGTCTGGAATTGCTCAGCTTCCCTGACCGCCAAGCATCCCTTCACCCCTTCTCTTCTCTGTCTTGTACAAGGTGTGTATCAACAAGAGGTTCCTCAATCTGATTACATGGGATCCAACATAATGGGAGCTGTATGTGCAAAGTGTTGGGAGGACTTTGAAAGGAAGTAATTTCGATTGAATCTTAAAGATGGATTGGAATTTCAATGATACATGGATGTCACCTACTTCAGAACATTCATGAATCTGCCTGGTGAGTTCAGGTAAAACCAGTTGTTTATAAACAGCATCTTTCCTTCCCATCCTCCCTCTTTGACTCATTCCACTCTTCCATACAAACTCTGGGATCAATTTTCCTCACAATTCCTAAGGTACAACACCCCATTGTGTGAGCTTAGTGTCAGTACCTTAAGAATGGAATTTCCTGGGCTGAAGAGATGGTCCTGTGTTTAAGGCATTTACTGTAAAACCTAACAACCTGGGTTTAATTCCCCAGTACCCATGTATAGACAAATGTACAGGGTGGTGCATGTATCTAGAGTTTGCAGTGGCTAGGGCTAGAGACCCTGGCACACACACACTCTCTCTGTCTCTTTCCCTGTTTGCAAATAAATATTTTAAAATAATAGTAAGGAAGCTCCTCTTCATGCACTTTAATGTCTTACACTGAGAAAAGTGCTCAACGCTGCTCTCAGCAGACTGAAATGCATAATTTTTCACTTGAATGGAAAAGAGGAGCAACAAAGATTATTCAAAACAGTGACTAGCTCCATTTCTCTCTCTAATTAGTCTGGGCTTAAGGAAGTAGAGAGAGAAATGATTCCCCAAAAAACCTGGCTGTGTTTCAAGTGCTTTCAGGGATTAGAAAGGAACTGTACACCTAGTATGAAAATAGCAAACTGCCATTGGACAGGCAAGATTAGGATACCTAAAGAGATTAGCTTACAACACACTGTAAAATTAATGACTAAGTTGTCTGGCATTTTCTTCCTGCCCATCATCATAGATAATCAGTCTAGGAGATCTTTTTTTGCATATGCATTTGACTCATAATAACACGGTTATAGAAAGTTGAAAGTAACACAAATTACTTTTTTTACCTTGAGAATCAACTGTTGGCTTTCAAATTTGTTATTTGTCATCAGACAGTTGTAGATATGAGCTGTACACAGTATGGGATGCTTCCAGACATGTTTTCCAAACGGGGGCTTTATATCAAGATATTTGTAGTAGCAGTAGCAACTGAAGGGAACCTTGTAACAATTGATCCAATGGTAGTATTTGTTTTCAGTAGACACACATGGCTTGCATGCTTTCCAGGTGGGAGAGGAGATTATGTGCTTAACATCAGTAAAGTAGCTAAGTCGTGGGGATTCAACAGAGCTTGCTGCACCTGCTGCTCAAATGGGACCCTCCATGAACAGCAGCACCTGGGGCTGCTCCACACCTTTGACCATCCCCAGGTTGACCTCTTTCCTCTTTCCTCTGCTTTTCAAGTTTTGCTAATATCCTTATATAACAGCTACCCACCAGCTAATCTTGCACGCAAGAAGGAAAACACAGCTGCAGGATACAACTCCCTCATTTTCCGCTCCCGTCTATTAAACTCCTGCAGTCTGGCCCACTCTGGCTTTCTTTGTGTCCTGGCTCGGTGGGAAAATCTGTGTGCCACACATCCAGAATGAACACCTCTGCTCTGTCTCTGTGTCCTGGTGGAAGATTCCCTTAAGAGTCAAGTTTCTCATCATCCTCATAATGGAATTCCCGTCAAGTCTCACCTTCTCCCTGCAAGTCCCACCTTTGGAAACTCAGGGGATGAAGACCCTGAAATCTGCCGCTTCATTTAGCCACCAGGTGAGGGTAAATGAAGAAGGGTATCTTCTTTGGTTGATGAACGTATGTCTGATTTTTTTTCAAAGTTAATATGTCATTTTGTATTAAAGGTACAATAAATCATAATTTCTAGAAAGCTTATGAATCAGAAAAACATAAAGGGAGATCCAAATAATGATCTATACTACACTCAGACAAATGATTACTCTTCAGTTGCAGAATTTCCCTATGGTCATTTTCTGTGATCAAATGTATAGACATAACATTCTATTTTTACATTTTGTGTGTGTGTGTGTGTGTGTGTGTGTGTGTGTGTGTGTGTGTGTATGAGAGAGAAAGAGAGAGAGGGAAATTTCATATTCTTTTCCTTGGATCAACATTATATCATAAGCACCTGTTTTCCACTTTTGGAAAACTCCAAACATTTAATATATTTCTTCCTATAACTTGTGTAAAGCATCCACAAATGCTCTTTGTTATTGTTTCAAATTTATATTTGATATATACTACACACACATACACACGCATATATATATATATGTACACAGACATATATATGTACATATATACATATATATATGTATGTTATAAAGTTGTGGTACATGTCTCTCTGTAAAATGTGATTTGTCCACATTTACAAGAGATTACTGCCTCAGAAAAAAAAAATTCATTATATTTTGGATCCTCTAAATGATGCTTTGCCAAACTGTCTTAGAGAAGTCAGAACCAAGTCATACTTTCACCTGTATTATACCATTAATATTTATTACTATGATTGAAATATGTTAATTTGCCATTTAAAATTAGTGGCTGAGCTGGACAAGGTGTCACATGCCTTTAATCCCAGCACTTGGGAGGCAGAGATAGGAAGATTGCTGTGAATTCAAGGCTACCATGTGACAACATTGTAAATTTCAGGTCAGTCTGTGCTAGAGTGAAACTCTACCTCAAAAACACCAAAAAAAAAAAAAAAAAAAAAAAAAAGTTAGTGGCTGACTTTTAAACTGGAATTATCTTGGAAACTATTTATTGGCTATTCATATAAGTGTGCCTGGAGAATTGTCTACTTAGATTTCAGGAGGATGGTATTTTTCAATTGAGGTTTATAAATGCTTATAATTAATTCTTTAATATATTTGTGTATCTATTATAATAAGGGATAGAGAGATGGAGAGAGAGATAGAGGGAGAATATGGATACCCCAGGGCCTTTTGAAATTGCAAATGAGCTCCAGATGCATGTGCCACTTTGTGCATCTGGCTTTACATGGGTACTGGGGAATTGAACTCAGACCAAAGCATTATAAGCAAATGCTTTAACTGCTGAGCCATCTCCCCAGCTCCCTGTATTTTAAATCCATATATATTAATGGTTCACATTTTTTTAAATCTTACAGTATATTGATGCCATTTTTAAAATTTCAGAGCAAGGCATGGTGGCACACATATTTAATCACAGCACTAGGGAGACAGAGGTAGGAGGATTGTTATGAGTTTGAGGCCAGGCTGGGTCTACAAAGAGAGTTCAAAGTCAGTCTGGGCTAGAGTTAGACCCTACATAAAATACATTCAAGGGCTGGAGAGATGGCTTAGTGGTTAAGGTGCTTGCCTGTGAAGCCAAATGACCTCAGTTTGATTCACCAGGACCCATGTAAGCCAGATGGACAAGGTGGCATAGGCATCTGGAGTTCATTTGCAGTGGCTGGAGGTCCTAGAGTTCTCTCTCTGCCTCTTTCTCTCTCTTTCAAATAAATAAATAAATAAACAAATCAAGCTCTCTGTTGCATAATAATTCATTATTCTTTTATATTTCTGAAATAAATCTATGTACATGAAATAAATAAATGCGATTGTAGCAGACAGCTTCAGGTTCGCTGAGATGAACTTCCAGACCAGGCACAGTTATGGAGGAAGGGATTTATTGAAGCTTACAGATCCAGGGGAAGTTCCATAAAAGCAGAAGAAACTTGCCTGCTTTCACAGGCCCAAGCAGAGAGAGAGAGCAGTACCAGCCTAAAGCCAAAAGCCAGAGCACACTTCAGGAACTCCTGCTAGGCACACTTTGCATATCTTTAGATTGAAACCTGAAACCCATCACCACACTTTAAGATCCACCCAGACATTGCCTCCAGCCAGATGGCTAGAGATGCAAACTACAAATAAGCAACTGAATATATTGGGGGCCATCTATTCTATTCAAACCACCACATTCCGCCCCTGGCCCCCAATAGATTTATAACCATCACACATTATAAATTGTACTCAGTTCAATTTCAAAGGTCCCCACAGTCTTGACCAATTTAAGATATGAAGACCTGTAAAATCAAACAAGTTAAACACTTCTAACATATAAAGGCACAGAGTAAACATTTTCAACTGGTATAAGGCACAGCAAGGAGAGACTAAAACAATGCAAACTCAACCACCATCAAACAAACATCAAACTTCTGCAGTTCAAGTTCAATATACCCAGAGACTAACAGTCTCCAGACTTTCCAATTCCGCCCCTCCAGCTGGGCAGAGTACCCGGGGAACACTTCCATCCCAGGCCAACAGTGCGCTCTATGGTAGCCCTTGCACAGTCCTGGTATATACAAAACATCTTCAGGTCTTCATGCAAACCATGGTCCATCTTCCAAAGGCTCTTTCAGCCTATCAGGGCATCATGCCCTGCCTCATGCCGCATCTCAGCAGCCGCTCCTGGAACCATGTGCAATTCATGGCCACTCCATGCATTTTTTCATGCTTCTGAAACCAATACCAGGTGTGCAGGACACAGCCATATTCTTAATTCAGGGACGAAACAAATCATAGCCTTGAAAAGCAGGTTCCTTCTCCAGTCAACTCTTTCCAAAAGTGTTTGCATTTCTATGATAGTCTTTCCTCAGGCATCCTTTCCATTGTTTTAATGTAAAGCAGTTGGAACATCTTCCTTAAGATTGCTAATGTGTTTGACAATAGCAGGTTCAGTAACCTAAAACCAGTCTCAGTGCCTGTAATTTTAACTTGCTTGAGGTTTTCCAGCTTAAAATCTTAAATCTCTCAGTCCAATATCTCTAGCCAAGCACATCAGTCCATTACAAATTTAACCTTGATCAAACTCTCTGGGCCTGGGCAGCAGGACGCAGCCAGCCCTTATGCCAGTAGCCCAGTTCCAACAAAGTCCTCTGCAGTCTTTCCTTCCCCTTAGAAAGCTCATAAGCCAAGCCTCGAAGTTCAATATTGTCTACACTTAGAATTCTCAAACTCTCATCATAATAGTCCATAAAACTTGGCTTACCACTCCAGAAGACATCTTCAGTCGCAAGCACCAAGTCCATGCCTATTCCTCCAAAACAAAGGTTCCAAAAGATCAACATCCACATGGCCAGGTACATCTCAGCCCACTCCTCGGTACCAAGTTCTGTAGCAGACAGCTTCAGGTTCGCTGAGATGAACTTCCAGACCAGGCACAGTTATGGAGGAAGGGATTTATTGAAGCTTACAGATCCAGGGGAAGTTCCATAAAAGCAGAAGAAACTTGCCTGCTTTCACAGGCCCAAGCAGAGAGAGAGAGCAGTACCAGCCTAAAGCCAAAAGCCAGAGCACACTTCAGGAACTCCTGCTAGGCACACTTTGCATATCTTTAGATTGAAACCTGAAACCCATCACCACACTTTAAGATCCACCCAGACATTGCCTCCAGCCAGATGGCTAGAGATGCAAACTACAAATAAGCAACTGAATATATTGGGGGCCATCTATTCTATTCAAACCACCACAGCGATATTTTGTGGTTTAATTATTTTCATGTAAGTAGAATTTTCTTTAGTATATGTTGTTGGACAGATTTTTCACATGATTTAATTTTCCACAGAATCTATTAAGTAGCCCATTTTAAAACCAATATTTGTTTTTTCTTCTTTTGTATATTTACTAAACATAAATATGTATTTAAATAAACCTAACTTATACTAATTACTGTTATATATTATGTACACTTAATAATGTACAGATGAAAACATGTATGCACATTTCTATTCACAATACCTATAACCATTACTATCTATACAAGAAAACTATGTAAAGGAAAAGCCATATTCTAATGTTCACTAAGTATATATTTACTATTGTGTGTGTGCATTTTCTCAATTGTCCATTCAATTTCAGTGATCCAATAGTGCATTTATGCAATAGCAATAGAATGTCTTAACAATTTGCTTTAAAATATCTGAGGAAAGCTCACTCCTGCCCTACCTGCAGACCCAGGCCACCTGACTCACACTCCTCCCTCCCTCTTTCCACTACCAGGACCACCTTCCCAGCTGAGACCTCTGTCACATTTGCCACCCCACAGCACCACAGACCAGGGTCCTCCTGCACTACCTGCAGGCTATGTGGACCCAGGCCAGCCGGATGCATTCCTCCCTCCCTCTTCCTGCTACTAAGACCCCCATTCCAGCTGAGACCAATGTCCCAGCAGCCACCCAGTAGGGCCAGGGACCAGGTTTCCCTCCTGTACTACCTGAAGGTGTCCCAGGCCAGCTGGCCCCATTCCTCCTTCTCTCCCTCCCTCCCTCCCCTGGCTTTCCTCCCTTTTCCTGCCACCCTCCCAGATGCTGCCCCATAGCACCCTCTCACCAATCCCTCTCATTGCCGTGTCATCAGACCCCACAGCAGTCCCATCCCCCTCCCACTTCACTGGGCCAGTGGACCCTGCAGTCATATCCCCTTGCCCTGCCTGGCAACATAACCATGCAGTCCCATCCTCCCCACTCCCCTAGCCCACTGCAACAGCAGTCTGCATTGCCCTGTTTCCCCCTCCCTCTGCCCTATTTGACATATCTAATAGGTATCTCCAGGACTGGAAAATGGGAGGGTGGAGGAGAGGGTGTGGGGAGGGCACCACAAACTGGACCCAAATGAAAATGATACCGTAAAATTCTATATCCTGGAAGATAGACTAAAGGGTTGAAGCCTCATCAGGACCTTAGAGAGAACACCTGAATCAAATGGCCCTGTAGAGGGTAATATGAAGCCTAGCCTTGATTTTCTCCTGTTTTCTCTCTCTTTTTTCTTCTTTCCCTTTTTATGTTGCCTTTCTTTTTCTTCCTTCTTTTCCCTTGGCACTGGCCTGTAACTCCGAGTACCACAATGTGGCTAACATCCATAATGAGCTGTTGATCAAAGAGACTGACAAGGTTTCCCAAAAGAAGACAGACTTCTGTCAGAGCAGTTGATTACTCACCAAAGGTTTATGGTAAGACCCTACTGATGAAGACGCCATATACTGTCAGTATGGAATGTGGAGAGACCTGGCTGGAATCTGGAAGAGAGCCAGTCCGCAGACAGCTAGCTGGTCTAGTGCAAGAAGGTGATCCATGAGCTACTGGGGGGGAATGGCCAACATCTGTCCAAGCAACTCAAAGTCTAAGCTCCTCAGCAGCAAACAACCTGACTTGATGCTCACCCAAGTGCAATAGTGGCACACACCTATGGTGGGTAACCAACTGCTCTGAGATTGGCTAACAGATCCACCCAGTGTAGCAGATCCCATAGCTGGAACTGGGAAACAAGTCAGAATCATATCCAAATAAAGAGTTCACTCTCCAATATCAAGCTCCCACAAACCTCCTGGGCTACAAGAGGGCCTACACCTATTAAATTCTCTCTAAACTAATAATGGTAATCCCATTCATCCAGTGCCAACCTCACTGTCTGTTGGAGAACCTGTTTCTCTTTTTCAGATGAACACAGAATTTGAGGAGAGAATCAGCCCATCACATCTCACCAGGACCCCAGCTGAAACCATGGAGTAATTGGGGAAATGAGCAAGAGTGCTGCTTTCTTGATGAACCTGATATCAGCACAAGGGTGAAGGAAATAGACACTGAGGACACTCAACACCTACCAAACCAAATATCTAGAGACACAAAAGATCCCAAGACCTCATCACTGAAGTCGTCCTAAAAAGATCCCAACATGGCTGAGGGAAATTTGTAGAAGAGGGGCCAGAAAGATTTTTAGAGCCACAAGTTGAGACATTATGCACAGATACATTGCCTCTTCCCCATAACTGATGGCTACCCCCAAAATGTACAACCTACAATCCCCATGGGGATAACTGGCATCCCCAACAAGGAGAGTGCTTTCGGAGAGGGGGACAGGGATGAGGGTAAGGAAGGTAATAACATTTGCTGTTTACACACTGAATATGTCCATGCCCAAAAATTTATATATAATAATACTAATAAAGTAAATTTTAATCAACAGCTACATTAAAATATATTTTATGCTGATAAAATCTGAGGAAAGAACACTAACATTATCTTCTTAGTTTTAAGGCAATAACCAATCTTTTATATAATACAATCTTCTATAAATGAATCTTTTGGATAATTTGCATCATAATTTCTATCTGAGTACTGTTTCCCCCAGAAAACACATATTAAAATACCAGCTTGGGAGGTGACGACACTAAATTGTAAAGTATTTGGGAAGTGACTATGTCTATGCTCTTGTGAATGGGCTTAACATCTTTACAAAGGAGACCTTAGGGAGCACAGCTGCTCTTTCTACTAAGGACATGGCACCAAGGAGCCTTAAATCACGCAGGAAGTACACCCTCATGTGTCACTGAATCTACTAATGTCTTGACCTTGAGAGTCCTAGTCACTAGAACAATGTGGGAAATAAACCCGGAGGTTATTTATAAACTACTCACTTGGAAGTATTTGTAACAGTACTCTGGATTGACTGAAAGTTTATATCCTCTATGCACATGCTATACTCTCCACCATTAAAATCTTTTCAATTCATTTGAAATTTAATTCAATGTATAAGTTCATGTAAAATAAGAATTTTTCTAATAGCCACTTTTTATCTTTGGGAATAAGTCTTGTCACTCTTGTTCCTCATATTTTTCTTTTTCTTTTTTTATTGACAACTTCCATAATTGTAAACAATATTCCATGGTAATTCCCTCCCTCCTCACCACTTCCTGCTTTGAGACTCCACTCTACATCATATGCCCTCCACCTCTCAATCAGTCTCTTTTATTTAGATGTCATGATTTTTTCTTCCTATTACGATGATCTTGTGTAGGTAGTGTCAGGCACTGTGAGGCCGTGGATATCCAGACCATTTTCTGCCTGGACGAACATGTTGTAAGGATTCCTATCCTTCCTTTGGCTCTTACATTCTTTCAGCCACCTCTTGTGCAATGGACCCTGAGCCGTGAAAGGTGTGATTGAGATATTTCAGTGCTGAGCACTTCTCTGTCACTTCTCCTCAGCACCATGGTGCCTTCTGCATCATCCCAAGGTTACTGCCATCTGAAAAGAAAACGTTCTCTAACAAAAAGTGAGAGTAGCATTAATATATGGGTATGAATGTAAGAGAAGTGCTTACTGGGCAGTTTGGTGAGCATAGAATATATATTTAGCCAGACAGCAACAGATGTTACATCCCTAGGGCTCATGACTACCCTGGTTGTAGGTTTTCATTATCAGGAATTTATTCCCTCCCATGGAGCCGGCCTCCAGTTGAATTAGAAGGTGGTTGGTTTCCTTCATAATAGACATGCCATTATTGCACCCATTGGTTCATTTGGCCTGGATGGTCAAATGTAAGGCTAGCAGTGCCCACTGTTGAGTATCTTCACTGGCGATTTCTCTCTCTCCCATTTAACTGCATGCAGTGTGGCTTTTTTCTAGCTTTCTGTCAGCTGGTCTACATGGGGGAGGTTTCAGCTCAGCTCCAGCAGAGATTCTCAGTGACCTTGCAGCCCAAGTATGTGGCGTCTTTAGCAATAGGGGCTTACCGTCTATTTCTGGTGGGAAATCAAGGGCCTCAGCAATGGCCTGTAATGTTTTGGGGGCATCAGGGACATCCCTGGCCAATCTTATTTTCTGATTGGTTAACAAGATGTTCAGAAATCTACTTATATTTATTTCACAGACAACATGATTTCTGTATTTTGTATTAACTCACTATTTCTTTCCAGGCATTTTATTGTAAAAATATAAATTTACCATAGATATTATATAATGAATACAGTAAATATCATCTTAAAACTTTGCATATACATGCTTATGTTTCCACATCATTAATTCATTATTTATATATTTTGAAGATACTATAGATTCAATATTTATGATTATTGCAGTCAGGCTCACATTGCTGGCAAAAATCACCCGACTAAGAGCAACTTGTGGGGGGATAAAAAAGGTTTATCTTGGCTTACAGACTCAAGGGGAAGCTCCATGATGGCAGGGAAAACAATGGCATGAGCAGAGGGTGGATAACATCTCCTCACCAACATCAGGTGGACAACAGCAACAGGAGAGTTTGTCAACCACTTGCAAGAAGAAGCTAGTATAACACCCATATCCCTACCCACAACAGTACACTGCCTCCAGGAGGCTTTAATTCCTAAATTGCCATCAGCTAGGGACCTAGCATTCCGAAAACCTAAGTTTATGGAGGACACTGGAATCAAACCACCACAATGATATATTAGATTATGGTTAATACTTACAATTCTAGAATTAGCAACTATAATTTTGAAAATAGCTAAATAAAATCTTTGTTGTGTGTTTTCCAAAATTCTCTTGTTCAGGTAATGAAAAGTTGTGGCTATGACAACCAAATATTTACATAAATGCATATATTTTGCATTGATATCTTGGTTCTCTCAGATAAATTTCAATGTATATTTTGAATATATTTTTATGTAATACACAACATTTTAACTTTTGAACAGACTTGAGACTGCAAAAATTCGGACTTTCTAAACAATGACATTTCCCATTTTCTCTGTGCCACACTTTAGTCCTTATGTGAACTTCTGTTTCTTCTATTCTGTTTTAGCTTGGCTCAAGTGCACCTGTTCCACTGGCCTTTCCAACTATAAAAGAGATTTCTTTCATAAACACTTCCATTGCCAGTACTGCAGGAAATGCAAATGTACCACATGGCATCTGTTTTGCAATTAATTGGTGATAAAAGAGGTAACAGCTTTATTATTATTTTTCCAATAGTCAATTTCTGAGACAAGACATGATTCCTTACTTATTGTAAGAACAGTTCTCATTGAATGTCCTGCCATTAGAAGCAAGTAACAGTAATCAACAACTGAGTCCCCGCCTCTCTCCACCAAAGGATTGAAACTACTCTGTCAACTCCTATCTCATCACTTCCGGGCCTTGAGTCAATGTGTTCAAGTAGCAAGATTATAAAAAGAAAGACCCTTAGAAATGTTGTGATAAAGCATCAGCCCTTACAAAGATAAATCTAAATCCGGTCAATAGCATTGTCATAAAAACGATTGGGCTGCAGAGTTGGCTTTGCAGTTAATGTGCTTGATTGCAAGCCTGACGATCCTGGTTCAAATCCCAAGTGCCATCATAAAGCCAGATGCACAAAGTGACACATGCATCTATAATGGCAAGAGACCATAGCATGTCCATTCTCTCTCTCTTTCTCTCCCTCTTTTCCTGCTTGCAATTAATAATAAATAATCCATTTAAAAAATTTACTACAAACTGATAAACTAATTTTCTTCTTGAGTTGATTGGTTTCAACAAATACTAAGACTCATATTTAACTTAGAGGTCATTTTAGTGCTTAACCTGATAAAGACTGAGAAATAACAAATCAAAAGATTTCCTATATGGGTTAATCCACAGAGATAATCTTATCTCACATGATACTGAGGTAGGGTAACAACAACAATAAGTCACATGTTGAACAAAAAGTACCTTATGGTTGAAGTAAGTGACATCAGAACATAGTTCCCTGGATCCTTGACAGCCAGGAAATACAGGAGTGTTTGCGTATATACAAATGTGCTTGTTGCTTAAGCACAGTTTATTTCTTTCGCAATGGACCAAGTACCATAACTTCATCTCTCTTCACATAAGATCACCTTATGTAAAATGCATGCTATACCAATATATTAAATTTAATATCACATTAAAATAATTTGTAATTATCTTGAAAACCATTTAAAGTACAAATATGTATCCCATTATTTTGTTGTTTTGCATCCGTCCATTTGTTTTTGTTGGTGAATGGCCTAATATTGTTCCTTAACATGGAACATTTTGGCCATTTTATCACATTCAGCAACTTCACATGAACTCAACACAAGAAAGTTAGGAAACTTGCTAGAAGTTATGAATGGGAAGAAGATATCAAAACCACTAAGGGAAGAGCATACTTGAATTGTTGTGTTCCAATCTGTCACACCTTGACATTTTCCCAGGTTTCTATTTTGTGTTAGAAACACAATCACACTACATTCTGAAACTTGACATTCAGGTTACCAGACTGTAAGCATTTCTAAGACAATAGTGTAAGTAATCTGTTAGGCAATGAGTCTTACTCGTTAGTCAAATGCCATGGGTAATTTTAGAATGATATATTTCTCTTCTGCATCACAGACTTTGATGATTACATGCTCTGGATAAATCTGGGTAAATTTACATAGTATTTCATAACTTCTTAATGGAGGGAAATCATTTACAAAGGCATTAAAGGGCCTTATAAAGAAGGTGCTACAGAGTACACATGATCACCGTAAATTAGGTTTCAGAATAATTATATTTGAGGATAATTTATTTGAAGTTTGGAGGAGAGATCAATTCAGAGTAACGCACAACTATGGGTCTTAGTATTGCACGTGTCCTCAGAACTGAGGTAAACTTTAACACACCAAAGAACGCTAAAACATGGCGTTTATTTTTTTTTAATTTTTAACTTACTTTTAAACTCCTTTTTTTAGTTTTTAGTTAGCATAGAGTCCTAAGCATCTTTACAGCATTTCAAACATATTTTTCAGTTGCTTCTTCTTTCCCACAATCTTCCTGGTCCCCATAGCTTCCCTCGCCCTTTCTGTTTACATGTCACATGTGCCCTTTAGCCCTTCCCTACCCCTTCCTTGTCATCTCTCATTACCAGCTTTGGGTCAGCATTCTAGCTTTTAGGTTTTACCCATACCCCCTCCCTTTATATACATACATATAAACATTACAAGTTAGGGTCCACATATGAGGGTCAACATATGGTCTTGGGCTTTTTGAGTTTGGATTACCTCGTTTAATATAATTCTTTCCAGAGACATCCATTTTCCTGTAAATTCCATAATTTCATTTTTCTTTACTGCCAAGTAAAATTCCATTGTGTATATGTACCACATTTTCATTATCCGTTCATCTGATAAATCTACCAGAAAACTCTTAGATCTAGTAAAAATTTTTAGTAAAGTTGGTTATTTTTAGATTTTGTATTCTTTTACTTTTATGAGATTTCAGAGGATATCTGAAGATATCTAATTCACTCCAACTTACAGAGCTGACACACACCTGTGTCCAAAACTCAATGTCACTGAAGTGACAGTGACTTGGGGCAGTATATATTGTCCCTCCTTCAAAATCCTCATTCAGTCCCTGACTTCAGTATCTGTGAATTTGATCTCAGTCTGACCCTCACCCTTCACACTGACTATTGCCCTGCCCTTGACCTTTCTCTACTCTCCTGTCTCTTCACTTTTTTTCCTTATCTGTGCTGTTCCTCTAAGGTGCTCCTTGGTTTAGGAGAAGTGCTAGGTGCAATGTCAGGCTCAGAGACAGGGTGCTTGGTACAATGTACTTAGTTAAAAATAAAAGACCTCCCCTCCAATGGGAAATGATTGGTATGTAAATCTTAACATGAACTGAAAGTGATAGACAGAATGTCCTTCCTAGCAAAAGATCTGGCACCAAAATGCCACATGCTCTGTGGGCATATTGTGTGTAGCAAATGCTTGGGTGACAAGTAATAAATAAACTATGGATTCTGATAGTCTACAGCCAGCCCATCTCACCTGACACCATGGGGGTCTTATTGGACCTCATGCTGTTGCCACTGCTAGTTTGACCTTGATCCAAATTCATCAGACTGTCACATGTTCAAAGGTGGTGTCTTTGGAGTCATCAACATGACATAAGGCAACATGGTTTTAACACTGAGTAGACACTTCTTCACAAATGCTGGGTATCTTCCTTAGCATTTTATGTTGATTGTGTAGGATCATAAGTTTTATGATCTGAAGGCAGTCAGGGCAGAATGAAAACAAAACAAGACCTGGTAACTGTGGGCCCATCGTCTCTTCCTTCTTTCCTTTCAAAAGTCTGATCATTTTATGACTCTCATTGCCTTCAATTTATTGTGAAGCAACAAGCTCTGAAATCATGCCTCAGCATGCGTTTGAGCTAGAGAAAGACTTCCTCAGAAAGCTCTGTGTAGTCTGTCTGGATTGGGCTTGAAAGGGGAGAGTGGAGAATCCTGGGGAGGGAAAAGAGAAGCAGACAGGGAAGGGGATGTCAGGGAAGGAAGAGTGAAAAGAGTGTCCACAGAGATGACATGCAGAGAAAACATGCTTGTGTCTTGGTGGCATTTCATCCTAAAGGGTGACTGCTCTCCATTGCTCCTTACCCCACTCTATCCTGGGAAATTTTAGAATTAGCTGTGTCCACAAAAGCTGTAGATTCTTCACATTCTTCCCCATGTTGTTTCAATCTCCAGCCCTTTGATGGGATATTGGGAATCTCCTTCAGATGTGACTCAGACACAAGCAACATCTAGTCAAAGGCAAAAGAGGGTCCAGCACAGTTCTGGAGAGTTAGTGTGTGGTCTGTGTAACAATGATTCAGCGTACTCCTCTAAATCTTCCTGTTCTAAGTAGCCAGACTTATTTCCCTAAAATAGTACTTTGAGGAAATGTACTATGTCATTCATATTCACAAGTTTATATGCATGAATGAGGGAACTTCTCAAAACAAAATGCTGCCTTTGAGTAGGGGGCCTTAGCTTGCTTCCTATTGCTACAACAAAGTATCCAAGAGCAGGTCATTTACAGAGAATAGAAGTTAGTTAGAATCACAGAGGAAGCTAGAAAGTCCAGGGGTGTGGTTCTGATGGCTGCTCAGCATCTGGTGTGAACCTTCTGGCTGCAGAGTAAATGGGACAGGGTATCACTTGGCAAGACAAAGTGAGACCAGCTCAGATTTCTCTGGTTACTTTTATAAAGTCACCGATGCCTTTACTGGGTGCTCCGCTCATAACCTCATTTATTCCTAATTCCCAAAGACTCTACTTCCAACTTCCATTAACCTCTGAATTGAGGAACTAAGTTTCTACCACTTTGAAACTTTTCCAGTAGCCATCTTTGGACTATAATTCCACAGATAATAATATTAGTGAACAAAAATGAGCATAGGTGACAGGGTATATGATATATTTGGAAATAAAGTGGAGATCTTTTGACAATAATTTATCTCAGTCTAATGCATATTACATACATATATAGACTGTTAAATATGTGATGAAAATTAAAGTCTAAGTAACCCATCTAAGAGTTCTTTTAAATATTAAGGATTGAAGGATTAAAAGAGAATGTTGATATATTCAATAATGAGACATACAATATTTTATAGATAGATAACTAATAAAAAATAAAAATAAAATCTGAAAAAATACTTGCAATATTCATGATTAGAAAATATTAATGACTACTCCACAGGAAATTCACATATCACAAGGAACCATTGATATAAATAATTTAAAATAAATATAGATGACAAAAACATGGATGCTCAAATTCACTAGAAAGCAAAGGACTATAGATGGAAATGTGCAGATTTTTCCGTATCTCAAGAGACTGGATACTAATGTTTAAAATATTCTTTACAAATCCCCACATTTCTTTTCAGAATACTTTTTCCTTGCTTGTATTATATATATATATTTTCCAATCTTCTCATGGATAGCCTCATTCCTGGGCCCTGCCACCTGAAATCACAGCTTGGTGAAGATGAAGGAGAAAGGACAATATATGGGGTGGAGTAATGAGGACTGAGCACACACAGCTAGAAAGCCTGGCCTCAGACACAGCCAGCCTTCTCCTGATTGGCATGCCAGAAGAAAGCCTCCTTCTTCAAAAACAGAAAGCTCCTTCAACAAAGGAGGGGGAATCTGTCCAGGTTTCACAGAGTTTAGCTTTTATCACTTGGTTAAGATTACATCTGCCAGAATTCTTCAACTGTAAAGGGAGCATTTTGTTCTGGACTAATGATAATAAATGTATTGTTGAATCTTTGAAATTAACAAAAGGGAAGGAGAAATCTAAATGTTTTGAGGAGTAATTATTTTACAAATTTTTGAAGATGATTTGGCAATCCAAGAACTTACATTGATTATTTTTATGGTTCTGACAATTTATCATATCAGAACTGGGGTTCACTTAAAAACAATGATATAAATAACTCATTTTAGATGCTTCAGTATAGGAAATAACAGAAGCTTACTAAATGTCATCATGAAAGTATTAAAGATGCTACAAAAAGCTTCTAATGATGAAATATATTAAAAATCATGCTCTAAAATATTAAATGTAAGTTAAAATAGACTTTGTATAATTTTTAACATATTGTTTGCTAAAATGTAAATATGTGTTATTCTTTGTGTAATATATGTTATTTCAGTGCACAAGGCACTTTTGAATATATATATATGTACATATATATACATATTCAAATATATATATATATATATATATATATATATATATACATATATTCCTTATGCATAGTATCAACCTATCTAGACATACCTTTTGAAACAGGAATTTTAGGGTTCCTTGTCAATGCACCAATATGCCAACATTCCAATTAATTTAGTGTACCTCAGATTCTTGTCTTATGAATTTAAAGAATAAAAATCCATAGACCAGAGGATAATGTTTAGAGAGACTATATTAGACTAAGAGGAGGAAAGAGAATAAAGTTAAGAAACCTCCTATTGGCTAGAGCAAGACCCTACCTTGAAAAAACAAACAAACAAACAAAAAGTTTCTATCATGTGGAGGGCTTGTGGGGGTAGAGAGTCCATGTGGGAGTAGGGGTTGGAGGTAACCTTTCATCTCAATCCAGCTGTGCTGAGACTAGAGAGGGCTTACCAGGAGCTGGAAGTTCAGGAAAGATGATTGGGCAACCAAGAGAGCCCTTGGTCCTGGTAAGGATCCATGTATAACCTTATTATACTGGACTTTACCTAATTTAGACTCAGGTGAGCCAGAGGGAGAGGATGATTGGTCTGGGCTACAGGCTGATTTAAGAGGAGGCCAGCCATGACTTAGCCAACCACAATGCTAAGATCAGATTAAATTCTAGGAAAGGGGAGCTTCACTCCCAGGAGGGGTTCAGGTTCTTCATGTACAAACAGGTCTAGGGAGCTCCTTTAGACAAGAAATAAGGAGAAGCCAGTTTCTCCGATCTCTAGCAAAGTGGAGCCTGTGAGCGTAGACTTAAAAACAGCCACTCTAACTGCCTCAATTTCACTGTTAATGCTAGTTTATTATATTGCATTCTGGGTCTCAGAAATGTATAATAGTAAATGTTTATAGTGGAATATAAAAGCTATTAAATAAAGTTTTTCTCCCTTCTTTCCCCATCTCTTTCACTCACCTCTACAGAGTCTCTGGCCTTATTCATTGCCACAGATTCCAGCAGGGGGCTGTGTTGATGTCTGGGAAAGCAACAAATCGACTTGATTTATATGTTGAGACAGGGAATCCCTATGTAGTCCATGTTGACCTTGACCAAAAATCCTCCTGCTTCAGCCTCCTAGTGATGAGATTACTGGTATATCCCAACATGCCTGGTTTATTATAAGATTCTTACAACATATTGTTTACGAAATGTTTTTCTCAGGAGAAAAACAACTTCCGGACATTTTTCACACAAAAAGATTGCCGGTGAGTATACTTGCCTTGAAGTCATAGCAGACATGCATATTATTACTTTGTCAATGTCAGTAGGAAGTTCTGGAGAAACATAATACTGCAAAGACCAAATGAAGCCTGATTAGTTGAACATATCTGAAAATGTAAAAAAGAATAACAGTTTTGCCTGAATTTGTGAATGATGAGTGAAGAAATTTCTACTGTATTCATGTTGTCATGCTAGACTAATTCTACCTTTTCTCTACAGACCACCTCAAAGACAGATCTCTTGTGACAGTAAAAACCAATGAAAAATTCATTTTTTTCTGACTTTGTTTAAATATACCTATCATATAATGAGGGAGAAAGAATTTGAAAATAGGTATTGGTAAGATGGTGGGTTTTCAAAAATAGATCAATTGTAGAAGTAAAAATGCATTTACACATGAAAGCTATAGTTTGAGCATAAGGTGAACTTTAACAGTTGGTTAAGACGGTACAAAATTGTCAAGAAGCATTTGTTTTAGTTTACGTTTAAACTTCCAGAAGAAAAATAATCTTAAAATACTCTCAAACATTTGGAGCACTTCTGAATTGGAATTCTTTGAAGCATGAAGATAAATTAATTCTAGGATGATTCCACAAAGCCCCCCTCCCAAGTCATAAAGCTGCCTAGTGCATACAACTGTTGAATGTTTAGTCTATGAGCTCAACACATTTGCTTGGCCTGGGAAGATGAAGGTTTTATTGCAGATGGGCAAGATGGTTTAAGTTGGGATAAGGCTGTCACTTTGATATATTTGTGAGGCTTAATGTCTCTAACCCTTGAAAAATCCTTAAAATGCAAATGTCATCCATGGCTAATTACTTTTGAAGTCTTAGCTCATTATAAAGGGTTTAGAAAGAGTGAATGTTTTCCACCTAACATCTTATATTAACTGTTCATTGTGTATAAGCAGATGTTAAACTTCTTAGTAAATGTAATTTTATTAGACAACCTGAAGACTTTATAGTCATAATGTATTGGGCAATATAGCAATTCTTTGACATAAATTTTCAAGGTCCCTTATTTTGATTAATGTGTTATTTATTTATTTTTTTATTTTGAGAATTTGGTTCAGGCTGGACACAATAAGCTCATTGTGGTCATACAGAATTAGTACTTGAAATGGTCTAGGTACTATGATACCTCTGTGTTCAGAGAATGTTCATTTGGCATCATTTGCTCAAGATACTGATTTTTGGTAACCCCAAAATATAATGTGAATCTGGCATTCCACTATTAGGATCTTGATCCCCATGTAGGTTCCAAAGAAATGGTTCAGTTTAATTGCATTCTGGGACCACATGTGTATTTCTGCTTGTTTACAATCTTCTCTCCCCACCTCCCCTCTTTATCAATCTTCAATGGTTCCTTTTAATCTCCACAGGACTCAGCATGTTCCTTCCTACAGAGAGCACAGGGTAGTTTATGTCCCACAGTTCTTCAGAGCTCATTACTTAACCACTGCATGTCAGCCCATTACATTGCTCTCATGGAGCACATGGGATGCCGAAGGAGATGTGAGGAAGTGATCCTGCGCAGTAAATAGAATACACTTTGCTCGATTTGTCTCTGGGCTTCAGGGATGTATACTGGTGAAGAAAGGGGACAGATCTACTGTGTGTTGGGGGCAGCTCCAGTCTCTCCTTTGGGGGAGCACCACTTTCTAGATATGCTTTGACTGTGACCGAGACTCAGCCCGGAACTTTCTCTATTACCTTGTATGCATTGCTTGGATTCTCTAAGCAGGATTTCCCGCAACTATAAAATATCAGTAAAAGTTCCTAACATATAAAGTGATCATGTCTATTAAACAGTATAATTTTAATTGCATGATTCATGCTTAGAATTCAATAAGTGTTAGCAAGAGCCATTCTTATTAACCTACTCAGTGTTTCAAAAATAGTCTAAGAACCTGTTTGCACACACATAACTGCTTTTGCAACCCCGAGGCCAAAAATGTTCTCAGTTACCTTTGGAGATGACCTTATTTCATTGGCTCATGTCCAGACCCTAAGGAAATGCCTCCTTCCTGCCTGCAGATAACTGGATTCTTTTTGTCAAAAAATGTGGGACATCAAGAATCAAAATCTGGGGGAAGATCAACCATAATCAAAAAGAAAAAGAACAGACTTAAAGTTTGCTGAGAGGTTTTTTGATTTTTGCTTTAAAAATATCCTTAAGTTCTCTGAGAACCCAACTTGCCCACTGCTCACTATTGCCGTATCAGCCTTACGCTTTCCACTTGAGTGTGGCTCTCTTAGCTACTGCTTCTGATATAGAGAATGTGTGTGTGTGTGTGTGTGTGTGTGTGTGTGTGTGCGAGAAGAGAGAGAGAGAGAGAGAGAGAGAGAGAGAGAGAGAGAATATGACAGAATACCAAACTTAGTGCCCATAACAAGAATTGGAGAATTGTTGACATCTGCACCTTTTCTCTCACCATTCCCTATCAACTACAAGTACCAATTCCAGTATGAAAATTGCCCAGTGTAACTTGTTTCTGAATAAAATACTGATACTTATAGATCCCTCTGGCCTGATGGTTGTTGTCACCCAACATGCTCAAACATTAACTCCTGAGAGAACCACAGTTCAAAAGTAAATCACATATTTAGAAGTCCTTTCGAGTTTATATTCTGTAACTTCTGTTTTAGAGATTGCTATGCTTTCCATCTCTTGGAGAATAAACCATTCTTGATACTTGTATCTTGCCTCATTCAACTTTTGTAGGTTTCAGGGCATGAAAAGGTAGACATAGTGGTTATTTACCAGTTTAGAGGAGATCTAATGCCTGCTCAAAACATCACATGACTCTGATCTAACTACCAGGAAAAGAAAGATAGAGGGGAGCTGAGAATACTTGGTGGGCACCAACTCTTTACTAGAGTATGCATGCATGCACTGCCATACAAATCCATGCACATGTGGACACACATTTATGTATGGGAATAAAAATGTATGGGAATATTCTGAAAGATGTATAAATTATCATTGACCAATGACCCAGGGAAAGGAGTAGGATGACCTCTGTAATCAGTGGAAATTTTAAATATTTCTCTGTTGTAGGTTTTACAAAGAATATACTTTATTATTAGTTTTCAATTTTATTTTTAAAATATTTTATTTATGTGTAAGCAGAGAGATGAGAGAGAGAGAGAGAGAGAGAGAGCAGAGAGAGAAAGAATGGGTCAGGATCTTCTGCCACTGCAAAGGAACTCCAGACACATGCACCACTTTGTGCATCTGGCTTTACATAGGTACTGAGGAATCCAAGCCAGGCCTTCAGGCTTTGCAAGCAAGTGCTTTTAACCACTGAGCCATTTCTCCAGCCCCTTTATTTTATTTTATTTTAATTTTTTTAAATTTTTATTTATTTATTTGAGAGTGACAGGCAGAGAAGGAAAGAGGCAGATAGAGAGAGACTGAGCGCACCAGGGCTTCCCAGCCACTGCAAACGAACTCCAGACACATGCGCCCCCTTGTGCATCTGGCTGACGTGGGTCCTGGGGAATCGAGCCTCGAACTGGGGTCCTTAGGCTTCACAGGCAAGCGCTTTACTGCTAAGCCATTTCTCCAGCCCTTATTTTAATTTTTTCTTAAAAAATATGTTATTTATTTATTTACTTGAGAGAGAGAGAAAGAGGCAGATAGAGAGAGTGTGGGCTCACCAGGGCTTACAGCTACTGTAAATGAACTACAGACATATGTGCCATCTTGTGCATCTGGTTTACGTGGGGAATTGAACTTGTGTCCTTAGGCGTCACAGGCTAGAACCTTAACCACAAAGCTATTTCTCCAGCATTTCATTTTAATTTTTAAAAAGTATTTCCCACTTGCTTTTTATAATTCCCAATTTCTTGGAAGTCAGCTGCTGTCTTCGCCACTCCATGGAATTAACACTTAAAATCCTCATCAGTGACCTAATAACTTATAAGTTCAGCAACTCCACTTGAAATTTGATTGTACTTGACCTCCTAGAGCATTTGATGCTGCTCAGCATATGGTTCCTCTTTGAAATCCTCTCCTTATAGGATATTATTGTATCTTCCTTCACCTCCTGTTTCACTGATGGTTTTTCATTCTCTTTAATTGTATTCTGTTCCACAAAATTTTTTTTCTCTTTACCCATCTTCTTAAACCTTACTTCTTTTCTCCTGAGGTTTATTTTCATTTTTATTTATTTATTGGCTTGCATGGGGGGGGGTGCAGGTGTACCAGGATCACTTCCAGCTGCAAATGAATTCCTATCCAGCATTATGTGTATGGCTGGGGAATTGAACTTGGGATAGCAAGCTTTGCAAGCAAGGGATTTTAATCACTGAGAAATCTCCCCAGCACCAGTAGTTTTAAAAATGCTCAGAGGGTCAAGTTTCATGTGTTTAAGTAGAAGGTTGACAAATGTGTGTGAATGTGTGTCATTCTCTCCTCTCTCTCTCCTGACATTTTTGCTCTCAATTCAAATTGTAGGAGAAGGAGCTCTATATCAATAGGGAATGGATAACTGATACCCCATAGCTGATGTCTGCACAACTTTCCTCTTGTGCTGGCTTTTGTCTTCCACTTACATCATCACTCAACAAGTAAACTCACATGTCCTTTAGTCAAACAAGAGTGAAATATAATTTCCAAATTTTACTGGCTATGTCTTTGATAATGTTAAACCTCCAGAAATATTTAATTCACAAGGAAAAGTGGAAATGTTAACAATAATTTCCCCACACAGATAAAGAACACAGTTGATCAAATGTAGATTGTTATCATACTTTTACTAGATAAGAAGATTGGCCTTTCTGGCCTAACGGTTTATTTTTTCTGCACCATAAAGTTTAAAATGTTATCAGGGAGTAAATTCTGCCTATTTTTAAGACGTTTTATTGATAACTTCAATAAATATAAATAGCATACCATAATAATAATTCCCTCCCACTCCTTCCTTTTCCCCTCCCCAAGTCCCCCGGTACAGAACCTTCTTTCTAGCTAGCCTCTCTTCTCTTTGATAACATCATTTTTTTCCTCCTATTACACCGATCTTGTGTAAGTAGTGTCAGCCACTGTGAGGTCGAGACTATCAAGGCAACCTTGTGTCTGGATGACAGCATTGTAAACACTCCTCCTCTTCCTTTAGCTCTTACGTTCTTTCCACCATCTCTTCCGTAATGGACCTTGAGGCTTGGAGGGTGTGATAGAGATGTCTCATTTAGCACTGAACACTTCACTGTCAGTTCCTCTAAACACTGCGGCAAGTTTTGAGTCATCCCAGTGGTCATCACCATATGAAAAGAGAAGATTATCTTTATTTATATGCATACTTTTTAATTTTTTATTATTTTAGAGAGAGAGAAAGAGAGAAAATGGGCACACCAAGGCCTTTTTGGTCACTGTGAATGAACTCCAGATGTGTGTGTGCCCTTGTGCACATGTAGAACATTGCACTCTTGCATCACTTGGCGTCTGGCTATGCGGGACCTGGAGATTTGAACCTGTGTTCTTAGGCTTCACAGGCAAGCACCCTAACCACTGAGCCTTCTCTCCAGCCCAGATTCTCTATTTTTAAAGGTTTTTAATTATTTTTTTAATTATTCATTCATTTATTTATTTGAGGGTGATGGAAAGAATGAGAAAGAGGCAGAGAAAAAGAGAGAGAGGAATGGGTGCACCAGGGCCTCTAGCCAATGCAAACAAACTCTAGGTGCATGTGCTACCTTGTGCATCTCGCTTATGTAGGTCCTGGGGAATCAAACCTTGGTCCTTAGGCTTTGTAGGCAAGTGCCTTAAATACTTAATCATGTATCCAGCCCGAGAAGATTACAATAGTTAGAGTAGCATTAATAGATGGACATAAACACAAGTGTTTAGAAGATAATTTGGTGGGCAAAAATAACCATTTAGCCAGACAAACATAGTAGTTTTCTCCTTTGGGATTATGGCCAGGCATGGACCTGTGTAGTGGGTCTCAAGCCCAATCAGAGAGCAGTTGGTTTTCCCTGTAACAGATATGCGACTATTGTACCAGTTGGTAAGTTTGGCCTGGCTGGCCAGCTATGAAGCCTGCAGGGTCCATGGCTGGTTAACACCGTTCATGACTTCTCTTTCCAAAATGACTGCATGCTACATAGCTCTTTCCAGTATCTTGACAGCTAGTCAACATGGAGATGGCTTCTAGCTCAGCTCTAGCTTTATTTCCCAGTGACCACAGTCTAAGCTTGTAGAGTCTTCAACAATAAGTTCTTACCATCTATTTCTTCTATCAATCTTTGTTCTTATTTCAAGAACCTTACTTTTCCTGTTAGAATCTGACAATAGTTATCACTTGTTTTCTTATTCTCTGTCTCAACTGATTCTCATTGCCATCAACTAATGTCAATTTCATGAAATCCATTAACATTTTAGCCATTTCTACAATTTTATCAGTATGCGTCTCCTCTTATCTACCTTCATTCATTTGCCTCTTTGTCTAACCATATTTTTCTTTCTTTCTTTTTTCCTTCTCTTTTTTTTTTTCCTGAGATAGGGTCTCACTCTAGCTTAGGCTGACCTGGAATTCACTATGCAGTCTCAGGGTGGCCTCGAACTCATGGTGATCCTCCTATCTCTGCCTCCCAAGTGCTGGGACTAAAGGTGTATGCCACCACACCCGGCCATATCTTTCTTTTTATGTGTTAAGACCCCTTTTAAATTTTAATTTAAAAGCATCCTACACCACTGGAAATTTTCTGATGACATTGCATTTATTAAAGAATTGTCTCCTCGTTTTGTCTCCCATAGTCAATGACTCTACTTCTCCTGTAACATGCCTTCTGGTATCTACTCTTCATCCATTCAGCAAGTCCTGAACTGACGAATCTCATAGGTCAAGGACCAGTAATTGCTCCAGTGACACAAAAGTGAGCAAACTCTGAGCAATTGTTTTTCTTTGTCTATTTAATCTCTAGAAGATACTTCTGAGTGTTGATATCTGTTTCCCCACCCCCATAGTCCAGTTAACTCTGCAGAGAATACATGGTTATCAAATGCTCATTGATCAAACCAGGCCGGCATTCACAACCCCAACTGAGTCAATGTCTAGAAATAAAGTGCCAGGTCAAAGATACTTTCCCCAGCAGGCTAGCTGGCCTAATCAAAATCTCTCTGAATGTACAAAGCAGAAAGTGTATTTCTATTAGTTAGGGAGTTCTAACCTTCTACTTTCTCCTTTGAAGTCTATTTTTGTCCTATATACCTATGAAAAAATACTGTCTGAAGGAATGCCTGCAGTCAGGTGCTCCATGAAATATTTTTGTTCAGACCTAAGACTTTCAAAGTACCCTCACCTATTCCTCTGGGGCATTCAGTGATGAAGGTTCATGGCAGGAGTTTAAACTCTTTTGGAAATGCAACTGCCCAAAGTCCTCAGGCCCAGGTGAAGTCATCTTTCACTTTTGAAATCTGAATGACCATAGTTTCATCTTAAATGCTACTAAATCTTTTTCAGGAAGGCAAGAAAAGGAAAGTGGGAAGCAGCATGCAGGAAGGGATCATGGAGAGACCTTAGAGTCCTTGTTCTGACTCAGCAAAGGCTAAGAAGGAAGCAGGCTTAGTGGTAATTTGTGTTTCACAGCCTGTAAATCATGTTTTCACTAACTAGGTCAAGACATTTCTTGGTTTCTTTTAGTCTCATATATCAAAGTGAAATCTAAACATTTCCCATGTTAGAAGTGAGGTTTTCTTTTTCCTTTGTTTATACACATTTGCATATGCAGAATGTCTTTAAAAGGTTATTTTAAAGAATTGAGAGCATCCAATATAAAAATTTTGAAAGACTATTTTAATTCCTGTTCTGTTGTTGAGCCTTTTCAATTATATAATGGCATGTACAATAATATATAACCATGTGACTTTGAAGAAGAAAAGTAAGCAAATGCTTTTTAAAAATATTTATAACTGGGCTGGAGAAATGGCTTACCGGGTAAGACACTTGCTAAGAAGCCTAAGGACCCAGGTCTAATTCCCCGGGACCCACATAAGCCAGATACCTAAGGTGGCACATGTGTCTGGAGTTCATTTGCAGTGGCTAGAGGCCCTGGTGCATCCATTCTCTCTATTTATCTGCCTCTTTTTTTCTCTCCCAAATAAATAAAAATAAAATAAATTTTAAAATATTGATAATCTTTCTTTTTCAAATTCAGATGCTTATTTCTTAGGGACATAAGAATTATTTAAATAACTTAATTTTTGCTCAATGTCATACTACTAATTATGTGCATTTTAATGCTTACTATTGATTTTAAAATGTTTTAAGTTACAGATATGTAGTTACATGTTTTTAATTAAAAAATAACTATGAAGAATTAAACTCCTCAGAAGAAAGGTAGGAATGATGATGTAGCCACAGTAACAAGCAAACTTATGTGAAGGTGTTTTAGGGAGGAGGAATTTACCTTTGGAAAGAGATGATCAGATATTAGGGACTGACTGTATATTACTATTTCAGCACAATCTTGTAAATATATGCAGTAATATGGGGAAATTAGATAATTTTTAAAATTTCTTATAGGTACGTTAATATCATCTATTGACTAAAAGCCTCAAGCTTAGTAAAATTAACAAATTGGAAACATCTTTAACTAACTTAATGATTTTGCAAAAGCGTCTTCTTTAATGAGGTAACCCAGACTCAAATCCCCTGCTTGAAGTAATCATGGAAGAGAGGCACAGCCAGGGAGAGGGTAATAGGGAGGGATAGGAAAAAGGGATGCCTTTAAGGAATTCATAGTGATGGGAATAAGCTTGCCTATGCTTTGCAACGGCTCCCTGAGTAATATGTTTTAATCAATAGAGGCCTATGTTCTGGGATACAAATTAAAAATGTATTTGAACTAAGGTATAAAATCTATTAAGTAGTATCTGATTTTAGGTTTGTTACTAAAATTAGTTTTGTAACACATTTGCAGAAATAAATGACAGCAACTGACACTTCCCAAACCATTCTCCTGTTCGCAAACATGAAGTTCTTATGTGCACTACCTTCTGTAAGTCATGCAAATCCTCTGGGAACTGGTTAATATTATCTCTTCAGGTCAGATACTATAAAGCAAGCTCAGGGAAATTAGGCCACTGGTACACTTTCGTATACTCCATAGTTAGGCTTCCAGTCCCAATGTTTAATTCAGGGTTCTCATTCCAAGACCCACATCCAAACTTTCATCTTATGTTTGTACATGAGCAAGTACACATTCTGTTTAGAAACAGTCATTGTTCACTTTATTGTTTGTCTTAGTAGACCAAGCTTATCTTTGCCCTACGTGGATGTTCTGAAATAAGTTTGGCCTTACTTTCCCACTGCTTTCTCTGCAATCTTTGCATCATCATTACCATCAACTTCCTGTGTAATTTTCAACCAAATCTCTGTGTGCTCAAGCTGGTGAAAGATTATTGTTTCATGTCTTCCCTCTCTTCTAAGCTCACCAGTCATGTTTCTGAGGGTGGGCTGTGTCACTGCCACCCTGCTCACTGAGGTTTCACACGGTTATTCATTCCAGCAAAATAAGTAGTACCCTGGTGATCCCACAGAGATGTGAAGTGTCGTAGAAGCTATCTTGGAGCTTCTTTGTGGTCTAAATGAAATGACTTTGGCTTTCAAAGGGGTAGGGCTCAGTGTAAAAAGGCAAACAGATTTAGATATTCCTTGAATATTTTTGCTAGGAAAAGAAGTCTCTCAGCATTGCTTCTTTTTTGTTCACTCTTAATGCCGGGAACATTTTGCAGGTTTTCTGGAATTCCCACTGAGGAAAATGAAATGCTGTCTTAAGGCAACCTGTGTTTTAATGATTGAATAGGTCCTCTGCACATTGTAGCTGCTCAGTAAGGCTTGTTGAAAGGAATTAAGTTGTACCGGTGGCTTGATTCCAAGAAAAACATCTGTTGGGATGGTGCAAGTTCAAATTCAGGTGCTCCCTGTGTGGCTTATTTAGGCCAGGTGTTGAGTAAAGGGACCTCGAACCAAAACATTGCAATGAAGAAATGTGGAAACATTTGAAAGTCAAATCAAGCGTAGCAAGTCCGTCCCTTTTAACAACATTGGTTACCAGTTTGCCATCACCCTGACAGGGAGGCAGAGAACGTGGTCCCACTTGGAAGGTTGGACAATCAAGACTCAAGGTGGGAAGAGTTACATCGGCAAGATTCACCAGTTGGTATGTGACAGCACTGACTAGCTGGAGGAGACTGGGCGGCCAGCGGCCACACCACGCTGCCACTTAATAGAAAACTTTCTTGAAACCAGACAGCATTGTTACTGTGCCAGATCTATTTACTCCACCTCCACTGGGCTCTCTTTCCCACAAGACTTAATTACTCATTATATTACCACGCGCATTCAAAAGTCATGTGTGTGGTATTCATTAGGGGAGAAAAATAACATAAAATAGCTCAGCAATATATTTGCTTCCCCCAGGAAGGGTGAACTGACTCCCACAGACAATGAAGCCTTAGGGTGTAGATGAGAGAAATGAGTGAGAGGAAGGAGGCAGCCAGGCCAGAGTCTCAGTGGGTGGGGTGCGGATTTGCGTGAGCTCTGCTCCTCACCCCATCAACTTTATTACTCACCAGTGCTCAACAATTACTCCTCCTCCCCTCATATATCCCTGTGATCGGTTGGCTCGTTGCACTGTGTGAGGATGTTCATAAGCTTTGGGGGAGGTGAATGTCCCAGAAGGTTAGATACATTTTTGTTAGAAAGAGATTTGCATAATTCCTACAATGCAAATTAAATACAACTTTGAGTATTATTGCTGATAAATTCATTGGTATGTGGTGGCTGGGCTGCTATTGTGAATCCTGAATTTAGCACTATATTGAGACATTTAGGGGCTTTACAGGGTATGCCTAATGGCCCCAACATTTTCTATGGTTCAGCAATGGAATAATTCCAGGCTGTGACCCAAAATATACATGAAATTGAATTCTTTGGTTTCTAAAGCCTGTTGGCCTTGCTTTTAGGAGGTGAGAAGGAGAGACACAAACCTTAAAATTAGGTTGCCTCTGAGAGTAAGGAACATTGAAAATGAAGTTAAGCATATTTTGAATCTATTAAACCAGGTTTGGGTCTCCAAATAAAGATGGTTTAAGTGATTTATTGACTTACAGAATTCTGGAAATCTCCAGTGTTAAGGAGCACACGTGTTAATTTTTAAATTTTCTCATTGCAAGTCTCTACTGGTAACAGGACAACATAAAGCAAATTCCTCTTTCCCATCAGAGCTGCCCAAGACCTAAAGAAACTTATATGAGCCTGAAATATGCATAGAAATAAGCTCTAGCAACTCTTTACAATCATTAAATCGTTGGCTCTCTTTCATGTAATGATGATAACGCTCTTTCAAGAGGGAGAAAATGCACGTTTGTAGGTGAAATGAGTGCGTACTGCAAACTTGGGAATCCCAAGCCTTGCACGTGTGGGCTGTGACTACTCAAGGCAAAGAGCACAGATAGTTCCAAGTGAGCTCAACTCAATGATGGGCAGTGAAACTGAAATCGTACATGAGCCCTGCTTTGAACAACCTTTCAAAGATAACTTATTAGGGAGTGCTGTTTTTCTGGCAATCAAATTTTCCTTAAGTCGGCATGTGTGCCTGTTGTATTTGTTGTGTTGTGTTGTGGGATCCCATATGCTTGCCTGAGGCAGGGGGTTCACCTCTATGGTGGCTAGATTGGAACATCAGTTAATCAGTTGTCCTATTCTATCACTCTTGCACTTGATCTCTTTTATTTTTTTTTTTATTTTTTGAGTCTAAATCTCTTTACTAATTTCTAAAGTTGGTGGGGCTCCAATAATTCCGGGGTTTCTGCTACCCTGAGGGACTGTGGTTACAGGTGCATGTGGCAGTGCCCAGCTAGGTGTTCACGTCAGATCTGGAGATTCAAACTATAGTGGTCACAGACTCCCTGGGGCCCTTGCGCTTGTATAGACAGCACAATTAACTGCTGATACATCTCTCCAGGCCCCTGTAGCTACTAGTAACAAGCAAAATAAGTCACATGGAGTGACAGATCTGGAGACTGGAGGGGAGCAGATGAAAATTCTGAGGCTAATCTGGATAAAATAATACTCTTTCTGTTTTCTTTAGCAGAAAAATACACACTAAAAACCTGGTCATTTAACCCAGACGTTTCTACACTTGGATTTTACTCTCACAGAATGGCACACATCCCACAAACCCACTTAATGAATGGCATAAAGTAATACACTTCATAAGAGTACTAACAATTATGCTATGCCAGCTGGGCGGGCTCTAAAGTCCCTCCTGACAGGAAGAGCACGGCTGGTTTTCAACAGAAGTGAGGCAGTGTGGAACACGTGGAGGCACAGGCCACTCCAGCAAGGAGTAGTATTATTTCAAGTGATACAGAATTAAAAAACAGTAAGATTAATGCAGGCACATACTTGAGAACATGGTTCTTGGGCATTAAAATACATGTCCAGCTAAATGGATATAATGAAAATCAAGATGAAAATGAGGTCAGACCAAGTTGCTTTATTTCTTTAAGTGTTTATCAGAGACATGTATTTATCAAACAGAGAATTTGTTTAGGATCAGGATGACAGTGGTGTGCATTTGGGGGCACACTGCAGAGAAGACCCATCCATAGAGACCATTGCTTCAGTTTTAATTAGAAGCGACATTGTAAATGCTTGCAAAGAAAAATGGTGGTGACACTACAAATTTGGGGTGTGTTCCAAGAAACACTCATGGCACCATTAACGGAATTGGGAAGTCAGAATGGGGGACGCTTTGCAAGGGAAAAATGAGTGAGCTCAGCTCCAGATAATGCCGTAGCGATCACAGGTCAGATAATCAAACTTCAACAGGAGTTAGAAATCCAATCTTGAAACCCAGGAGAGAGGCCAAGATGGTAAATATAGATTTGAGAGCAAGCCACTGCCTCGATGCAATCACTGAGTCTGGCCGGTCAGATGAGCGTGTGAAGAGAATGATTGCAAAGGCAGAGTGAAAAGTCAAGGACACGGACCTTGATGTCTTTCTTTTAGGAGCAAAAATCTTAGACTTCTAGTTTCTGCTTTACCAAGTGCATTCTTTTTTCCTCTCAAAATGTTTTAGGAATATTCATAGAGTTCTTAAAACAAACATCAACAGTATGCTCCTTAGTTAGTAAACACATTTCTCTCGAGATCTGAGGTTAGAGTGCAACCCAATTACGTGTTCTACAATGGTGATGAGGGTGATGAGGGTGGTGGTGTGTGCGTGTTTGTGTGTGTGTGTGTGTGTGCATACATGAACACACACATTTTGGGGGCATAAAAATCACCAAGTTTTTCTTATGAAAAAAGAAATAGGGCTGGCATGATGGCTTAGCGTTTAAAGTATTTGCCTGTGAAGCCTAAGGACCCAGATTTGATTCCCCAGGACCCACATAAGCCAGATGCACAAGGTGGTGCATATGTCTAGAATTTGTTTGCAGTGACCAGGTGCTGTGGTATGTCCATTTTCTCCCCTCCCTTTGTCACTCTGTGTTTCTGGTTGTGTGTGTCAAATAAATAAATAAAATATTTTTGAAAGATCTAGGGCTGGAGAGATGTCTTTGTGGTTAAGGTGCTTGCCTGTGAAGTCTAAGGTCCCAGGTTTGAATCCCCAGTACCCATGTAAGCCAGATGCACAAGGTGGCACGTGTGTCTGGAGTTCATTTGGAGTTGGTAGAGACCCTGGTGGGCCTATTCTCTCTCTATCTGCCTCTTTCTCTCAAACAAATAAATAAATAAGATCTAAATAGAGAAATGAATATAATCTTTCCCATCATAATTAACAACACAGCAGGACATATTGATGATTTAGGACTCTGCACTAACATTTACCCTCACAATGACTTGCTGATGTTGATGCTGTTATTAATGACAGTTGTTAGACAAGCATTGGGATCTCAGTACAGTTCAGTGCTTCTTTTAACATTACGATACTATAAATCACAGAAAAAGATTCTAATTACTAATTCTAAACAGAAGATCTTAATCATACCTTCTTGCTCTGGGGTTATTTCTTTCAATAATATATGTAATAATGTGTAATAAACCACAGTCTACTAACATCTGACTATATTTATTCACTTATATTTGCCCAATTTTTGGAATTAATTCATTGTAAAATTGACATTCTCGTACAATCCTGTATACATGTATAAATGTGAATGGCATTTGCCACACGAAACAATACCATTAGCCCCAAATCCCCTGGTGCTGCTCCTTTGTAGTTGACCCTTTCCTGCCCTGACCCCTGGTAAACGCTGCTGACCTGTCCTCCATCAGCATGGCTCACCCTTCTAGAGTGTCTAATCTAAATGGAATCTTAGTGTATACAATCTTTGAGAATGGTCTCTATCTCAGCATAATGTCTTTGAGATTCATCCAAGTTTTTGCATGTACCACTACTTTGTTGAGTAGTTTTTCATTTTATGGATATAATCAAGTACATTTATGCAGGCACTGGTGGATGCACATTTCTGTGTTATTTCCACCTTTTTACCAATTTTGAATAGAACTGCTATAAACATTCACTTAATGGTTCTTAGGCAGACATAAGTTTTCACTTTTCTAAGGTAAATACCCAGGAATAGAATTTCCAGAGCTTGTGGTGGTAAATACACTTATATCATTTTTCAAAAGTTTCTAAGATAAGAGTAACCTGTTGTAAATATCTATACAAACCATCTTGGTTATCTGTGAAAAAAAACACTTTAAAAAGTATACTATAAATAAAGGAATAACTGCTCAAACTAATGGAAGGGGATGGCAGACAGAATCCAGGAAAATATTGATTGAAAATCCAGAAGTATACAGAGATCATCTAGATCATTTTTCACAATCAACATGGAAGACAATGAATGCCTCAGTCCCCTGTGACTTATAACTTTATGAGTTTTTTATTGATAAATCCAAAAATAAATCCTTTAACTCTTGTACTGTGGTAAAGAATTGTTCTGCAAAAGAAAACAAAACTCTTCTCTCAGGGGAAGCCACAACCTTCATGAGAGTAAGGCTAAGTATTGCATGTTTCAAAGATGAAGATATATGTATGCTATTTCAGACTTTAAAGATTATTTCCAGTTGCCTACATGACTATGTTTATCACCACTAATTTAAAGTCACTCTAAATATTTAAACTTGAGAGATAAGGTTTTGTAGATACACTATCATGTCAAGGAGTTGTGATGAGTTGATTCCATTTTGGCCATTATGAGGTCATTAAATGTAAAACAAATATTTAATTCTAACAAAATATTATACTATGTAAATAACTATGCATTAAGTTATACCAAACACAATGAGTTGCATCGATTCATAGATTATGAAGCCAACATATTTGGTTCATATTCATTTGCTATGTATAGAATGATTATCATATATATTAGCCATTAGTTGAATTCCTCTCAAAATGTTTTATTTTAAGGGATACTTGTTTGGAGAAATAATACAAGGTAAAAAAAATAGCATCTTCTAATATAGCAGTCAGCAAAGATATAGTTAAAGCACATTTCTACTTTAAGTATAATATCTGTAAGGAGGAAATGACAGGCTGAGAAGTAAAAGTGGAGAGGGACAGGAGTCCATAGAAAAGGGTAAAGATGATGAAGGTATTGCCTATTCTACCTGAAGGTAATTTCACTACTCATACAGAAAGTCATTGTGATTAACACCACCATGTATTTAGGAACTCTGTTGTATTAGCCTGGACTAATGTCCAACTCTGTCTTTAACAGGTGATAGGGGAGGAGGCAGTACATCACAACTATAAGTAGTGGTGGGTGAGGTTTCATCTCTCTCTCTCTCTCTCTCTATATATATATATATATATATGTGTGTGTGTGTGTGTGTGTGTGTATCTATTTATATATATATATGTATCTACTAATATATATATATATGAATATATGTATATATATTTATATATGTATATATGAATATATATATGAGTATATATATTTGCCTAATAAAAGTAATTGTGTTGCTTTGTTTAGAGAGAAGGACAATTCTTAAGACATTAGTTTAGGGGGAAGACAGGATAGTTTATAGTAGATTGAAAACAGAGGGGCATGAGGAAATGGCAGTACTTACAGTCCAAGATGACAATGGAGAAAGTGCATCTCTAACATGTTTCTGATGTTTTTGAAGCAACTATATTTTCTAGGATTATTGAAATTTGTGTGCAATGTATTGATCTAATATTTAGTGATGAAATACATGTTAATGGCCTGAGGAACCCTTCAGTTACTTCTTACCTACTCTTTAAATCCCAGTGTCTTTTTCAGGGGTCTGAGCAATTTCCCATTGAAGACAATGACAATGACTTGGACACTTGGATAACAGGTGTCCTGTTGACCCTTGTCTGAAGCTTGCCTGGTCAGAGAGGCTGTAGAATGATTCCTTTATTAGAGAGTTATGTAGCCTACTGAGTGGGAGAAATGTTTCACTGAAGGGAAATGGAGAGGAAATCAAACTAAATTAAGTGGGTAATGCAAGGGCTGATGACAAAGTTCTAGGTCCATATGCTGACTCCACTGTTAAAAGTATTATTAATTCTTGACATTTACCATGTGGTGCTTGTTGCATAGACACCAAGCTACAGTTATGAGGCTGAAGGCTCACTTGGGGACTAGAACATGAAGACCAACAGATAATGCTCAGAGTGGAGACATGAAGTAGTGTATAACAACCAGCGAACCTGAAGGGTCACAAATCTGAGGGGCTCAGAGCAAGAGTCAAATTAGGGGTAGCAGAGCCATCACTCATTAGGTGGGAGCTAGTAGCAAGCATTAGTATTAATGCAGTTGTTAGTAATAATAATGGGCTGTGATTTCTTTTCCCACCTGGCCTTAATTATATAAATCCTCTTTAAAACATGTGCTCTGGGAGTAGATGCCTGGTTTTAATTCACAGATTAACTATGGGTTAACATTTGTTAACACGATTAGGGCGAAATACTACACATGGGCTAGGGGAGCTCACAATAGGAAATTACTGTGGAGCAAACCAACATCTCCCCTCTGGAAACACTGTGTGCTATAGCTCTGGGTAGCAAATGAGAAGGTTGAGGTGATTATTGATTAAAGGCTGAGACCAGGCATGCTGAGTGGTGTCTATCTGCCATGGGAACCTGCTCTTTTCCAAGGTCTTATTTGTCATTCATGAAGGGATTTTACTGACCTTAAAAGAGGTATTGTCAGACTCATATTGAAAAACATGCAAACCACTCACTGAAATGCCTTGCACACACGTGTGTGCACATGCATAACTCCTATTTATTGTTCAGACACATACCAACACAGGTAGTGTGGTCAAGCCTGTACTTACAATCGTATGGCCTCTTTGAATGCTGTTTGACTACACATGAGCATGCTGGTCATCTTGGAATTGAGCTGAAGAATGAAAGAGCATATCACATCTATCACCCCTGCTAATTTCTTCAGATTGTCTTTGAAGAAAGAAGCTAACTTGACCTCCAACATTTTTTTAAAGGAATCATGTTGATCATATTGAAGAAAATTCAGGTGATATAGGCTAAACAATCTGGACTCCAAAATTCTATTTTTTTCATAGTATTTCCTCATTACTGCAAAAGAGAATGTATATTTTCACAGTTGTGACTATCATACATTCTCTTTTCCAGATTACTTCAGTATTTTCCTGCTTTCTATATAGTTTTCATATTTATAATTTTATGAATGATAGGGCTGAAAAGATGGATCAGTGGTTAAGATCACTTCCTTTGTAGGCATGAGGGCCTGAGAAAATCTAAGAGACTGGTAGTTTGATTTTGCTCCCTGGGATCCACATAAACAGCTGGGCATGGCTACACATGTCTGTAACCATTTCTGTCAGCTCCAGGATCAGAAAGAGACTCCAGTTAAGTCAGAACAGGTAGAAGAGTGATGTAACAGCACACCATATAGTCCCCTCTAGCCGCTGCTGCCTGACTCACTGGGGCACCACCAACACCCCCCAACAACACATTATATGTACATACACACAAACACACACACACAGCCAAAAAAAAATTAATAGCTAAAGCTAACAATGCCTTAACACCTGCCTTAAGATAAAAAATCTAGGGTATGTATATACACATAGGGGATTTACGCATCCATAATACAGCCATGGACACATATTGCTTAAACCATTTGCAATAATAGAGACTTTGGTGCTTTTGCTGTACCCCAGGCTTAATCCTTGAGTTGGCAGCTCAAGTAGTTTAAAATTGATTGTTTTTGTGGTTCAAATATGGCATTTAGGCTAGCTTCGTGATAGGTAGTATTAGTGTTAGACATTTCATCAGACGCACTCATCTCTGCTGTTGAATTTAAGAAGGAAAATCATACGCAAGCGTGTCTGTGCTTCACCCATCACTGATCTCCTTTATGCTGAGGGACTCCTGTGAGCGCCTCCAGGAATGTTTGGAGAATCGGGCCTTTGTACTTGACTTTTCAGCTTACTCTGGGTGGGTTGATGACAGCTGGTCTTGCAATTAGCCTTTCTGCTGACCTCATGGTCAACCACAATAGCCTTAGAGATTTCAGGAAGGGAAGCTATTACTTTTAAGGTATCTGGACAAGACCTGCATGTGAGCAAATAAATGGGGGGGGGGGCTGTTTTCTGTGCTTTAGTCTCTCTTTTCTCTCTTGGATACAAATTGTCCCCATCCACATGTGACAGACACATCTGGTTACCTACTCTAATGGGTGAAGAAATGGATATAACAGGAAAAGGAAGCCATATAATACTCCCCAGGAATGCTGAAAAGAGAATTTCTCTGCCATTCATGGAAAGCAGGAGTCTTAAGGGAACATCTTAGGTAAATTAAGAAGGATAATTCACTTGCTTGGCTTAAATCTCTTAATTCAGTAGGTAGAAGCATGCAGAATAATGATAGTAGGATGGGTCAAGAGTTTATTTTATTTTATTTTATTTTATTTTTTTGGTTTTTTGAGGTAGGGTTTCACTTTAGTCCAGGCTGACCTGGAATTCACTATGTAGTCTCAGGGTGGCCTCGAACTCATGGCGAGCCTCCTACCTCTGCCTCCCGAGTGCTGGGATTAAAGGAATGCGCCACCATGCCCGGCAGGTCAAGAGTTAAAAAAGACAAAGAAGCAATTAAAATCTTTAGCACATCAATGCGGCAGGCTTGTACTGAGTTAGACTTCCTCTTTGTAGTCCTCAGATCTGCTTATCTCATGAAGAGGTTACAGCCCATGATCATCCACTTTGCTCAAAATCATGTTCATTCGGTCCAGAGGCAGATAAGACTGTGGTTCAGTGTTGGGTTTGGAGTCACTGAGGGTGAGGTAAGTGACTCTATGTAAACAAGTTCAACTCTCTATGTACCTCACACAGCCCTTCGATTTCAGTTGGTCAAGAGTTATCTAACATCTGGTTTAACTGGAATTCAATCAACCAATGATCCACACACACATGGGCCTGGAATATTGAAACTTAAGAGTCAACAAGAAAGTCAGAATAATGAGAAAATGTTTGCTGAGAAAGATGTTAGAACACAGTAGGTGGAGGTAGGTCTGGGAGAAAGGGAAGGGGAGGCTGAAGGAGGAGGTGGAGTCCTAAGCGTGGCATCCTCCTAGCAGAGCAGCTGCAAGAATGCTTCCTAGGCAGGAGTAGGGAAGCATTTTCTAAACCTTTGCATGCATGGCAGGAGCTGAATCAAATTGAGCTTACAGGGCAAGGCTAGAAGTGACAGAATTAAGTGACACCCTGAAATGAAGCGGGGACATTGAGTTCTTATTACCGTCCCAGTGGCCCACAGGAAAGCACGCTGTTCTTCCTTGTCAGACCCCCGGAATTTTACACCACAAAGAGGATGGATCATGTATTTTTATATGATCAAAACCTTGATTAATGTGCCTTCTAGAAAAAGGCAGGACTATAAATAAATAATTAAAAGTCAAGTTGATAAAATGAGGAAATTTAACACAGTAGTGGAAAAGTAACCCAATAACCTGTTACTATGGGATTATTATGGCACAGGACATTGTCTGGAATCATAGGCCTAATCTCCTCCAACCCATGGCAGTCACTTCATTATGTGTGGCAATTCTGAAAAATGTAGAAAATGCCTTTCCATATTTATTCTTTGAGCTTTTGTAGTTGCTCAGGCACATAGAAAAAAATCCATAACATGGATAATATGACTCTATTAAGTACGTTACAGGAGTGGGACAACTCTCATATTACACGCAGAAACGTTCCACAAATGTTTGATATATGGACTATGTAGAAGTAAGAAAAGTTGCAACACTGTTTACATATAACAAATGACAAGTGAAAATTCTAAAAGCAGTTCAAAGAGAATAAAGTTCCCCCCATCCCACATACTGGGTATTTAATAAAAGACTCAAATATAGACAAAGGGCAAGTCATTAGCGACAGCAGTCATTCCAGGAATCCTCGATGAAGTTAGCATTTAAAAATAGTTTCAATAAAATTAAAATTTAAATTCTCCTGCGAAGCATCATTTGGTAATAGACTAAGAGGTCTTTGTCAGTAGAGGTCATACAGTGTTCCGGGAAGTCAGGAAGAACAGATAGTTCTCTTATCTCGAGTCTTGCCAGCACGTGCCAAACCTTCCACAGTTGCTCTCTTTAAGCTGCATTAGAGCCGTGTCTGAGAGATTCAGGATTAGTGTGAAGTTGCTGCCTTGGTTGTCTTAGTGATATTAAACCAGTAAGTGCATGGATTACTCAAATTGGTGTCCTTGAATATTCTCAAGACTTTTAGCAGGTAATTTGTAAGTACCAAGAAATTGGACTTAATTTATGTTAATGGCATTGATCTTTAATGAGAATCTTCCAGGAAATAAGTTAATTATTATTTTTTTCCTTTTCTTTTCTTTTTTTTTTTTTTTTTTTTTTTTTTTTGAGGTAGTGTCTCATTCTAGCCCAGGCTGACCGGGAGTTCACTATGTATTCTCAGGGTGGCCTCAAACTCACGGTGATCTTCCTACCTCTGCCTCCTGAGTGCTGAGATTAAAGGTGTGCACCACTACACCTGGCTTAATTATTATTTTTTAAGACAGACAAGTAAGAGGTATAGCAATGGTTTTCACAAAGTCAGTTTTGCTTCTTCACTCACAAGGACAAGTGGCAACATCACAACATATTTCTAATTATTCCACATTAGGAATCTATGAGCAGAGGCTAGCCATAATTCTCACTATCTCGTATGCGTAAGGCAGCACCCACTCCCCTACAGTAAGGATTATCAGTTCAAAGTATCTGTGGGGCCACTATTGAGGAATGCTAGTAATAGAAGAATAAAGATGACTTACTTATCAAGCAATTTGCAAAGAAAAAAAAGCCATCAAACTAAAGTCTCTTTTAAGATTTTAATTTATGGTCATGAAATATTCTGACACAGTACATTTCCCCGGTGTCCCTGTAACTCTCTCACAATAAATTAGGCTTCTTGTGACACTGCATGAGCTGCTTGAAGCCACTAGGGAACTAGCTTAAGGTTACTGCTTTGGTGCATTAAACACAGCCTTAGCATACTTAAAAAGTTAACAGAATTTTTAGGAGTCCCTAATTTACAACTGTACATTAACGAAATGAGCACATGTGAAAAAACCATTAATGATCTTAAAAAGGAACACATAAACAAGCTTACATTATCAGAGGAAAGAAAATGATCTTATATATCTATCTATCTATCTATATGTGTGTGTGTGTGTGTGTGTGTGTGTGTGTGTGTGTGTGTGTGTGTGTATGAGTTGAAGGAAGTGGGGTCATTACTTAGAAATGGCCAAAGGTAGAATTTAATCTGGGCTTTCAAGAAATATAAAATTGCAGATTGGTTAGAAGAACATTCTAGCAAATCAGTAGCCTTTGTTAATATAAAACAGAAAGTGGCTAATTGCTAATTCAATTTCCTGAGTGTTTTCAACAAACAGCCATTGGAGAGATTAGTATCTACTGAGAAAAAGTGGCTTACATTATACTGCTTTTGATAAATACAGATTTTTATGCTAATGTTAAGCATGTTCTGGATACTAATAGTAGAACTGATTAAAGTAAATTTGATAAAGGTTAAAGAAAAATTTGCCACAAATTTAAGTCACTGATATCTTGGGAGAAGATGTCTTAAATCCTCTAACTGGAAAGCATTGACAAGGCTTAAAGCACAGCCGCTTAACCACAGGGCTTGGAATACAATGGGGAGGATTTTGATTTTTGTTTCCCACAAGCATTTCAGGAGAGAACACTAAGGCTCTCACTGCTGACCTGTTCCTCCCTGGACAGTACAGCACTGCGATTCACATTCATGAGGAAAAAAACGGAGGGTGACTCAGGCACCTTTGTAAACAGCTGGGGACACACCATTGGTAAATTAATGTATTTGAGAAGGTTTTGTTGTTCAGGTTTTGTGTGTGTGTGTGATGGGTTTTCAGTCCGTAGGTCAGGCAGGACCCAAAATTGCCTCACACCCTCCTGCCCAAGCCACCTGAGTTTTGGAGTTACAGGTATGTGCCACTTATTTATTTATTTTATTTTACTTATGAATTTGCTTTGTTCATTCTCTGGTAAATTCAATATTTATGTTGTATGAAAACTTGAGGTGCAAAAACCATTTCATAAATGAGTGAAAATGGAGAATGTTGGGGTTCTGCTTCATCTGCCAGGGCCTTTCTACCAACTTATTCCCATGGTAACTAGGACCCGAAAGATAGGTAAACACTATCATAGCCATCAGAGGACAAGCGATGACTAACTAGGTCAACTTGACTAGGACTAGGCATCCAGGTGTGAGGGTTACTGATTCAGATGGTCAATTTCCTGGGAGCTAGAATCACCTAGGAGACAAACTTCTGGGCATGTGTGTAAGGGAGTTTCTCATTTATGTTAATTATGGTAGGAAACCCACCGTAACTATGGGTAGCATAATTCCACAGCCTGTCTTCCCAACTGACTAAAAAGAAGATGGTGAGCTGAGCGCTAGCATTCGCCTCTCTCTCTCCTTCCTGCTGCTGATGTTCTGTCACCAGCCATTGTCTCTCCATCCGCCATCCCTCTTCCTACCCCACCATGATGGAACATATGTCCCCCAAATTGTAATAAACTCTTCCATTGACAGGTATTTAATCACCACAATGAAAAAACTAGATAATACTCCAGATATTTGGTCAACAATGTTTTGAATATTTCTGTAGGAAGATATTTGTTAGAGGAGGTTAATGTTAAATGAGCAGGGTAAATGAAGAAGATGGCTATTTATAATGTGAATGGACCTCATCCAGTGAACTGAAGACCTTAGTAGAAAAAGACTGTCTTCCCTGGAAGAGTAGAGGATTCTATCCCAGGATACCCTAAACGTAGAAAGTAATATTTCCTTGAGCTACTGGCTGCTGATTTTGGAACTGCCAGTCTCTTCCATAGCAACTGATTCTCACATGATTAAATCTCTCTCTCTCTCTTTCTCTCTTTCTAACACACACTTCTATTCCTCTGAGAAATGATTAATATGAAAACACACCAGATATGTAGCCTACAATGAGTCTATGTATTCCCTTTGATCATACTCTTGTTATTTTCAAAAAATACTTGGAAAATTATCTGATAAATAATTTTCTATGGCAGAGGTACTACAATAAAACAACCTGAGAAAGTAGATGTTAAGTCATTTTAAGGCAAGAAGGATATTGTCAATAAGGACATATATTTCATTAGCACTAGAGGTAAAAAGAGGAGTTTAGAAAATTTTATAACAATATTTTATATACACTTGATACCACAGAGTCAAACCATATGAATGGAACTGATTGAAACAAAAAAGATAAATAGAATATTCTATAGTCATGGTAAAAGACCACCTCATACAATTCTCACTAACAAAATAGACAAACCTGACAGTCGTAAGGACTGTCGTAGGAGATCAGAATAATTTACAAAAATAGAAATGAATAAAGCTGGTCTGATTCTTGTATACATGATTGTGCTCATATTTTCAAAAGAACATGAAGCATTTACATGAACATCCACAGGGATTTTCATAAATCAAGCCTCTTTTAAAAAATTAGAGATAATTCAGAGTATATTTGCTGAAAATGTAGAATATGCAACATAAAATCCTGACTAGTTTAGACAGCCAGTCAAACATCTGACAATATTGTCCATATTATCACATGATCTAAAGGATAAATTGAAAATAAGTAAGAAAATAAAATTATATGAGTGGTACTTCATATAAAAAATACAGCTAAGTTATTGGAGAAATGCACTTGAATTGGATGTCATATGAGGGAAATAAAATAAATCATGTAGGCTTGGTTTTCAAGCCATGATAAGCAAAAAAATAATTTTCTGTGTAAGAAAATAAATTAAAGATTTTAAATGTAATATTTTTTAAATTATAAAAAATATGTTATGGAAATATCAACAAGTTATTAATGTGTTAAAAATAATAGATAATAATTCTGTACTAAGACTGATAAAAATTCCAGTTGACAATAGCAATATTAAAAGAGAATCTTACTATATATATTATAGATAGCCAGGAGTTATGAAGAAAATATTAAGGTACCAGTAATCTAAGAATTTGTATTAAATTTTAAACATTCTTTTTAAGAAAAGATTTACCAAAATGACAAAATAATGTATTCTTATAAAAATTGACACTATTAGTAAAAACTTTCTTACTCCAAAATTCCACACTCATCTGTTTCTAGTGGATACTCCTTTCCAAACATACTTGGTAGAAATAACACTGATTGTGTGAAGAAATGAATATGTGGTCAATATATTTATACTACTTAGCAATGTTATTAAGAAAATATATGATGGGCTGGAGAGATTGCTTAGTGGTTAATGCATTTTCCTGAGAAGTCAAACAACCCAGGTTTGATTCCACAGGCTCCATGTAAGCCAGATGTACAAGGAAGCACATACATCTGGAGTTTGTTTACAGTGGCTGAAGTTCCTGACAACCCATTCTCTCTCTCTCTTTCTCTTTCAAATAAATAAAATTAAATTAAATTAAATTGCAGAAAATATATGAGGCTTAAATCAAGGATATTGGAAAACTCAATAGCATAAAGGTAGAGATTCTTCAAAAATTAATCTGTAGATTTTACACATTAGTAATAAAATTATATATTCAAAATGCACATAGAAATAAAAAGTTCTATTGGTAATGACAAAGTTGGTAACATTTGTAATTTCTTTTAGAAATAAAAATGAGATTTATTCATTAAGGAAGTTCCATGCTGGTGCAAGGAAAGGAAAGGGAAACTGAGTAATGGCAAAGAATGGAGCCCACATATCAAAATATCTGATGGATACTAACATTGATACCAGAGTACAGCAGAAAAGATGGTGTTTTCAGTAAACAAAGCTAATTCATTTTATTCTCTCTAGGAACTCAGAAAGTAGCTCTTGCCCCACCTCATGTATGTGCATTTCACAGCATACATGAAGGGCAATTCCAGATGATTCCAGATGTATGTGTGAGAAACAAGAATGCTTCTAGAGGAAATGTAGGATGACACTCTTGAGACCTTGGCATTGCAAAGTTTTATAGGCAGAGAAAAAGGACATAAATAAACAAACAGGAAACATAAATTATTGAAAAATTTAGAGGTTGTGTTTATCAAAAGATACCATAAGTAGAGTAAAAATCCCACCTAAAATGGCAGAAGCTACTCACAAAACATAGAGGTGGCACTGAGTCACCTTCAGAATTTAGATACAACCTCAACAAATGATTAAGAATCATTCTACAAAAGCTATAAACTACGGGGAGAGGAATGCAGGAAGTTTTAACGTACCCTTGAAAATAGAACATATTAGATCTCTAATAAGTATACTTTAAAGCTCTCAGAATTACTACTCATTGAAATAACAATGTGAGAAAATTGTACACATAATAAAATAGCAAAAACAAAGAAGACATTGTACAGTACGTGATGACAAGAGCCGGGAGCAGGAACTCCCACTGGTAGTCGCGAATGCTTTTCAAATATACAAAAAACTTCGCAAAATACAGGAATCAATCAAGTAAGTAGTGGTTGTCAAGCGATGGCTCCCTAGTTCAGCTTGAACTCAGTGGGAGTGTCAGAGGGAACTCAGTTAAGGGACTTACTATCTTCATGAACATGCCCAGATCTTAGGATGACACATTTCTCCTCCTAGGGACATATGCAGAAGAGAAGCGCCCACAGGCTCAGAAGTCCCGAGGTAGGAACTCCTCAAATGCCCAGCTGTAAACCACAGTTGACATGTTATCATGCACTCATACAGCAATGCGAGTAACCAAGAAGCACATACATACCAAATACAAAATATTTCACAAATATAACTTTGAACCGAAAAATGTCAAACACGAGAGAGTGCGTACACAATGCTTTGATTTATTAACAGCACGCAAACCAAGCAGAGCTCATCTATGCCTGGATAAGACACAGCACGGCGGTGGTTACTTGGATCAGTACAGTGTTTTAACCGTCGGAGGCTGCGGCCTGGAAACAAGGCAAAAGGATGCCTTCCAGGGTGCGGACAATGTCATGTTTCTCAGACTGGCAAAAGGTCACGTTTTGTGTATGTACTGCTCTTCAGACTAAAACACAAACAGCATACCTTGGCTCTGGAGGCTAAAGTGTTCATGTGAAAGTCCATCATTTTTTAACTACGTAACTCAGTCACCTCATGTTGACGGTCCTCTGAGAGGCATGTTCTGACGATGATCTGTGAAACAGGAGCTCAAGCCACCTTCTCCTAGGGTAAACTGATAGGAAAAGACATCAGGGAGGGCAGGTTTTTCCTTGAGTGGACTGGAAGAGCTACTGGGGACAGAAGAGCTATTAGAGGTTGCCTTTCAAGACTTCCCTGCTCTGTAAGTAGGAGGCTGTATGGGTCCTTCACTGAGTGGCCCCCCTTGAGCTATGTTGTGGCATCACTCTCACTCTCATAATTCTTTTGGCTCTTATGGTTAACCTCAGCTCACAGAGGAACTAAGCTGACCATGAGGACACCCATCCTTCCCTCACAACCTACACTGTTGGAGATGATCCTAAGTCCTCATCCATACATGCTTAGCAAGGCCTCTACTAGGAGGCACACCCCAAGCCCTCCATTCTTTGTGATTGTTTTGTTTTACTTTTTTTTTTTTTTTAATAGAGTCTCAATTTGAAATCCACACTGGCCTTGCATTCACTATGTAACGCAGGCTGGCCTTGAATCTACAGCAGTCCTCTTGCCTTAGGATAGCACACATGAGCCATCAGGTCTGGCCTATTTGAATTAGTGTCAAGGTTGATGTCTTTCAGGATCGTGATTCTACAATACTTAAAGCACCTGAAGACCCAATAGCAGAGATAGGCAAATGCCAGAAAGGACATGGGTAATGTTTATGACTCATTTTATTTACTGCTTCTTCATTGTCCTAGCCTAACTAAATAATAGTCCCACGGATCCCTTTGACTAACCTTAGGTAACCAGGTGATCTTTTATTGTCATTGACTCATTGATTGTTCTGTTTCTTGAATTACTTTTCCAGATGAAACAAGATATTCTCAAAACTGCAGGCACCATTTCTAATGGCTAGTAAATGATTAAGTGCTGTCTAGAAGTATTTCAGCGGACCCATGTGTGCTGATCTGTTGGGCCTCTGATAGTTACACTGTTTCCTCTGCTCTCTGAGCCATAGTCAGAATGAACTACAGAACATTTAACTGATTTGGAAAAGCCCAATCAGGGTAGAATTTTATGCACACTTGTGAATCACAGTGTTTCAGGTAACAAGTGAGCAGAGCTTTAGCTTAAAATACAAGCAGCATGCTCCAGTTCAGTGAACACTTATACAGGCTACATGGTGGAGGGTCCCAGTTCCAGGACGACAGAATCCCTTGTGCTCAGGAACATCCAGACTTCGTCCTACATCTGTCTTATCCAGCTGGTCATCTGCATGTTTCTATAACATCCTTTATCATAAACTGTTGAAGTTGTTTCCCAAGTCCTGTAAACCATCATAGCAAGTTATCAGATTCGAGGAGGAGATTCATGGGAAACGTCATTTAGAGTCTACCAGTCAGAATGACAGGTCTCCACCTGGACCTTACAGCTGTAAACTTAAGCGGAGGCAGTATTGTGGGACAGAGCCCTCAACCTTTGGAATATCATGCTCTCTTTGGGTAGATAACTCCAGAATTGGCTATAAAACATTGAACTAGTTATTGGTAGGGAGGTTACCCCAGACATTTGACCATAGAATGATTCTGTAAGAATAGAAAAGTGGTTTGGTTTTTCTCTTCTCATATAGATCAGAGCAATAAAATAAGAAAAATGTAAGAAAAAAATATGAAAACATAAGATTATTGTTATGGTCATGGAATTTGATGCAAAAGTCCAAGAAGGAAGTTGTATATAATGATGTGATCGGATTCACAGATGCTCCTAATGACTGTTTACATCTGGGTTGGGACATTGCTGTACTTCATTGAGCCTGAGAGGTAGCCTGCCTGTGGGAATGGATATTCAATTAGTAAGACATGTAGCAATTCATGTGCAGAACTTTAGGTCTATGGAAGGACCTGTATGCTACAGATTTAAAGACTTGGTTACAGCAACTGAAATGTTCACTTCCAACGTGCTGCTAAGACTGACTTCAGTTTGTGTCTTCTTATGTCTCCAATCTTTGGGTGAGATATCCTCATGGATGTGCGCAACTATGCGCTCTAGAAGGGCAGCACGAAGCTGAGTACATATTACTCATTTTTGATAAAGTCCAACAAAAGTCAGAACAAAGCCAGCAGGACTCTGACAAGGTGATGTTCTTACATTGCCACTGCTATTAGAAGCCAAACAAATGTATTTTAGTCACTTTTCTACTGCCTGGGACCACATCCCTGACAAACCCAACTTCAGGGCGGAGAGGTACGTTTTGGCTCATGGATCAGGGCACACAATCCATCCTGGCAGCTGACGCAGCTTGGTCTGGAGATGGGAGCTAGCACCTGGTCATTGTGGCTTTAGATGAGAAGCAGAGAAAGCAAGATGGAAGTCCCGAAACCCAAGGCGGGTGGTAACACTGAAAGGCTTGCCTCTACTAACCTACGTCACCAGCCAGGCCCAACCTGCTAAAAGTTCCACAGGCTCCCTGAACAGTTCCACCAGCTTAGGGCAAATGGTTTAAACATATGACCCTGTGTGTGTGGGGGGGCGGGGGGTGGATTTCAGTTGCAAACCATAATACAAACAGTCAGACTCCTAAATTGACTGCACAAAGTCCTCATGTTTATCTCATTATTACTTTCATGTGGGATTAGGAGCTCATTTCTCCAAACTCTTGCCTTCAATGTGAATTTTGTTCCACATGAACAAGGGCATAGCCTAAGTAGCCGCTTCCTACCACATGCTATCTGCATGCCAATCCGAAATAACTAGATTGTCAGTGGCCCCAGCTTCTCCCAGGCCAGATTACTAGTCCCAGATTTCACTGATTTCCTTGATGTTTTTCTTTGTGGCTTACTGTCCACGGCCAGCCTCAGTCTCTCTACTAATACGAGCTGTGACTGTCAAGAACTCAGACTAACTTAAACAGGAAGGGACCTTGGATAGTTCATAGAATCGCCACAAAACCTAGAAAACCTGGATCTAAAAGTGTCCACAAACCAAAGGCAGACAGAAATGCTGATAAGACCTTGTAAGAGATCAGTCTGATTAGGTAATGTTCTGGTCTCTGCTCTGGAACAAGGACTGACACTGTCACTGAGGTCGTCATTTCCACTGCTCCACCATCACTCACCACGCCATCGCTACCAGCACCATTGCCACAGAGACAGCAGATGCGGCATGAGAGGTTTCCTGTGCCCGTATTTGTACATCACTCAACGGAAGCTCGAGCTCTGTGTGGCAGCACTGGGGCAGCTGAACGTGGGCTTTGCATTTGTATGTTACATACCATTGGCTTAGGAACGGTAGAAGCGTAAGAGGAAATCTCACCCTATATCAGAGGCAGATATCTACTACACAACCCACAACACGGTTTTATGGTAGAAAGATAAACAAACACATGGTTAGAAATATTCATGAATATTTACATATATCCCAAGGAAGAACGATCTCTCTGTTTTTTTTTTTTTGTTTTGTTTTGTTTGTTTGTTTTTAGAGGAGGCTTGGGAAGGGTACATTCTTTTATTTATATGGCTGAAATTCTTTTGTTTCCCCCCCCCATGGCTTTTATGGATTTACTACAATAAACAGTTCTAATAACATTGCAAGCTCCCTAGGAAAGAGAATGTATCCCATAAACCTAGCTTCCTCTACACCCCCACACAGAGGATGTTACAAAGAATATGTTCTTGATAAGTAACTATTGATTTATTGACTGTTTCTGTCAATACCTTCTTGAGTACCAATTGATTCACAAGCACAAAGAAAGGATAAGATGTCAGAAGTAACTCACAGCTGTAAAGAACCATGGATGTCAAAGTGGTAGGCAAGTACAGAGTATCACATTGGAACCAGCAGGTATGAAAAAGACATGGTCTCTGACTTTGAAATCCAAGGAAAACATAAGTGAAAATCATAACCATTAAAGTCCAAGATTGAACGCACTTATTAAAGTTCTTTTAAAACATATTTAAAGAACTATCTTAATTATACCACATTCCATTAAAACATAAACTTTAAAAAGATCCAATTTTCAAGGTTGATATCAAACCCAGCTGCTGTGTTATGTATGTAATAAGTTTAACTTAGAAAAACTCAAACCCTGGCTGTGGAGAGCACTCAGTGGTTAAAAGTGCTTGTCCTACAAGCCTGATGCCCGGAGTTTGGAGCCTGAGAACCCATGTAAAGCTGGACACCACTAGGGCACATGCCTGTCATCCCAACACATCTACCCCAATGGGAAGTGGAATCCGGAAGCTTGCAGTCCAACTAGTTTGGCTTTCACAATGGCAAGCAAGGTAAACTCTGTCTCAAACAAGGTAGAAGGTGAGAAGGTGAGGACATTCTGCCAAGGTGTTGGGAGCTGCAGCTGCTCTTTGACTTCGGGAGCTGCAGGTGGTCTTTGATCTCTTAACACAAAGGCCTTATCCTATGGCCTAGGTGGGCCTAGGTGTAGAAGGCAGAAGGCTCCAGATACAATGACATTATTTAACATACAGCCTAGGTGAGGTGGGCACCAGACACAGAGGCATTACCATATGTACCTGGTGAACTGACCTTAGGCACGTAGGCATTGTGGAAAAAGTTTTGTCTTCTGTATATAAGCTTGTGTCCACCTGAATAAACCTGAGCCTTGATCAGAACTTGTCTTGGCTCCATTCCTTGTGTTCTTGTCTCAGATTCATTTCCACTCCCTCCTTCGAGGTCTGTTTCCACTCGTGCCGCAGGCCGACACACAAGGTTGTCTTTTGACTTCAATTCACATGTGCTATGGCATGTGCATGCACACACACACACACACACACACACACAAACACACACACATCATGCATCTCACATACACACAAACACATTACACATCTCTCACACAACAACTAAACTTTTACTGTAAAGCATCTACATTGTGTGTCTTCATGGCCTCCCCTTTTGTTCTTATCACTTTGTGCTAATTAGTATTATCCAGGAAAATTATATCTAGTTTACTGATGCAAAATCATGATTTACCCCCCAGCTACCACAAAACAATAGCAAGACGCAGGCCCGATTGTATTTTTCCAGCACATTCTAAGGGGGCAAATTCTTATAAATGTATTGAACTCTTGAAAGCCCAAGAACATTTCTTAATTAAAATGTCATTGCTGAAAAATTCAATTATGGTTTAATGTTTACTCAGCTGACTATATTGACATATAGAGATGTATTTCAACATGATGACGATGTTGAGTGGTCTAGAATTTTAATATGCAGAACTTATTAGCAATTATGGAAAATAACTAAGCAAAGCATCATCCGAAATCTAAGTGACCTGGTTCACAAGTGAAAAATTTAAATGTGGAACTGTAAAGATAGAATGAATCTGAGTTTAGTTCTTTGTTTTACTTCTTATTGAAAGAGGAAGAAAAAGTGACAGGTCAATATGAAAACAAGCAATCTACTATTTTCATCTATCAACATTAATGTGTACAGAGTAGGGAGATGGCTCAGTGGATAAAGTGCTTACTGCAGAAGCATGAGCATCTGAAGTTGGATACTCAGAACTCACATAAAAGCCAGACACTGTAGAGCAAGTATCTGTAATTCCAGCACATCTAGTGAGAAGGGATGCAGGAACAGGAGAATTTCCCAGAAGTTCCCAGGCCAACAATCCCTGGAAATACAGTTGTGAATAATTAGGGACCCTGTCTCAACAAAGGTGGAAGCTGACATTGTCCTCTACATATATTCTATATCTTCAACACACATATTATCAAAAATAAATTTGTATATGTATTAAAAAGATGTTTGAAAGCCAGGCATGGTGGTGCACATCTTTAGTCCCAGCATTGGGGATGCTGAGGTAGGAGTATTGCGGTGAATTCAATGCTACAGAGTAAGTTCCAGTTCAGATTTGACCAGAGTGAAAGTCTTCCTAGAAAAACAAAATAAAAAAGAAAGATGTTTGGAAGCTAAATGTGACGTGTGGAGGTAAGATATGTGTGGGGAATGAAAGCAAGGTGATGAAACCAGGAAGAATGTGGCTTGGTCACCCATCAGGAAAGAGAAGCATGTCATGGAGACTGAGAAGGGAAGATCGGGATGATGTCATAGTCAGTGGTGATGAAGCTGGTCAGGACCAGAGGTTGACATGCTGCTCCTGCCCACCACCCCAACTAGACACTGGAGGGATGCACACAGAACATTCCAGGACAGAATGTACTACCTATTACTCATGTTACACAGGATATGTTTCTAATAGTTACTCTTTCTGTCACCATCTCCTTCAGCACCAAGTGATCGTAAACAACAGCAAAAAATGCCCTATGACTATCACATGATAGGAAAGTTTTATACTACATGGCATGGGATACAACAAGTATGAAAAAAAAAAAAAAACTCATGAATTTATTTCTTTCAAATCCAAAGAAAACATGAATTGAAATAATAACCATTAAATACTAAGAAACTGGACCAAGATGTTTGAGCACTGTGTTCAAATCAGTTTACTTCAAAGTTCTGTTCCAGAAGCAGTTACATAGACTTTGTCATTGTCCCTCTGACCCAGAATGGTATCAGGGTACTGGCCCTCTGAAACCCTGTTCCCTGAATATATATGTATTAGCTGGCAGAGGCAGCCACAGCCCTTCAACACAGACCTAACACAGATGTGGTCTTCACTCACCTCTTCCTATGGACCTTCTCGCTTCCCACTTGACCTTTTGAGAGTTAGAGATATCAGATGATCTGGGTTACTGTTTCTCAAACAACCTATCCATGAAGAGATTTAAAAACCGCTGATGTCTGGGTCCCCTTTCAGAGACTTTTATTTATATGGTCCAAGAATCAGATGAAAGCCTTGTGGGTGATGCAAACTGGCCACCAACGACGAGGACAATTGTTCTCAGCCAAGGGAGAAACAAGAATTGCAAACAGTGAAGTGACCACTTAAGGACACTTGCAACCTGGGAAGATGGCCAGAAATTATGATGGCAAGAATAAGTACATGACAGCATATATGTGAAGGGGTGTTGAATTTCTTTGCTGTACCACTGAGGTCTAGCTTCTACCAATACAGACTGTGTAAGACATGTGGATTGGAATTCTCTGAGATACTTTAGAACACAGATCAATGCTAGATCCTCTGAAGGAGTGGATATTCAGGTGGTAAGGTCTGTAGAAGTTTGTATTGAGGGGATGGAGGGATGGTTTAGTAGTTAAGGTGTTTACCTGCAAAGCCAAAGGACCCAGGTTCGATTCCCCAGGACTCACATTAGCCAGATGCACAAGGGGGCACACATGTCTGGAGTTTGTTTGCAGTGGCTGGAGGCCCTGGCATGCCCATTCTCTCACTCTATCTCCCTCTTTCTCTGTCAAATAAATAGATAAATAAAAATAAAATATTTATAAAAAGAAATTTGTATTGAGAATTATGGATCTATGGAAGGTATGCCTCTTGAGAATTGAAGAACTGGTTATAGGAACTAAAACATTCATTTTCAATGTGGTGCTAAGACTGACTTCAATTTGAGTCTTTTTCTACATCTTGGATTTTTAAAAATATTTTATTTATTGATTTCAGGGAAGGAGAGAGAGAGAGAGAGAGACAGACAGGTAGAAAGAGGCAGACAGAAAGACAGTGAGTATTGGCATGCCAGGGCCTCCTGCCAGTGCAAAGAAACTCCAGACACATGGGCTACTTAGTACATTTAGCTTTATATGGATACAGTGGAATCAAACCAGGGACATCCAGCTTTGCAGGTAATTGCCTTTAACCACTGAGATATCTTTTCAGCCCCTAGACCTTTGATTTTTTTTTTAACCTTACTAAAAGTGGTAAGTATATATATTTTTTCATCACAATTAGATTTCTCTAGGCATTTGAGTGCTGACTTATTGGTCAATTTTGCTGTTATTCAAAGACGCAAACTGGCCAGGCATGATGACACATGCCTTTAGTCTGAGGCCTCAGAGGTATGAATGAGTATCACTGTAAGTTTGAGGACAGCCGGAGACTACATAGTGAAGCCAACCTGGGCTAAAGTGACACCCTACCTCAAAACAAAACAAAACAACAGAGACACAAGCTGTTAGTTTACTATCAAAACAAAATTGAAAACGTGAGGCCTGTTGTGCATAAAAGAGTGATCTTCAGCATTACTGTCAGCAGTTAGAACTTGTCAGAACAGAACTTTGGTAAAAATGCTTTTCTCCCATATCAAGCAGGAGCTGACCTGTGTGATCAAGAATTACTACACAATAGAATTCTACACAGCAGTAAGGAAAAACGACACAATGAAATTTGAAGAAAAATGGTTGAACCTGGAACAGATCATTCTCTGTGAACTCACTCAATCACAGAACGATAATAGCCACATAGTCTTACTCATCTATAGCTCCTAACCTGAATCTATCCAGGATGCCAACATACCTAGCAAGTATCTCGAGGACTGGGCAATAGGGTGGGTGGGGAGGGATGGTGGGGAGGGTAAGAGAGTGGGTGGGGAACACAAAACTGGACCCAAATGGCAATGGTACCATAAAATTCTACATCCTAAAAGACAGACCAAATAGTTGAACCTTTATCAGGCCCTTAGAGGGAACACCTGTGTCACAAGGTCCTAGAGAGGGTACGACGAAAACTGACCTTTATCTCCTCCTGTTTCTATTTCTTTCTTCCTCTCTCTCTCTCTCTCCCTCTTCTCTCTATCTGTTTTATAATACTTATCTTTTTCTTCCCTCTCTTCTTTGGCACTGACCTGTAACTCCCAGTAACAGCAGGTGGCTATCATCCACAATGAGCTCTTGACCAGAGAGACCTACAAGGTTTCCCAAAAGAAGACAGATTTCTGTTAGAGTACTTGATGACCCACCAAAGGTTAGTGGTAAGACCCTACTGCTGAAGACACCATATGATGTTGGCATATAACATGGAGTGACATGGCTGGAAGCTGGAAAAGAGTCAGTCTCCAGACAGCACGTCTAACTTAGTTAGCCAGAAGGTGCTACATGAGAGATTGGGGGAAAATGATAAATATCTGCCCAAGCAACTCATGGTCTAACCTACTTAGCAGCAAACAACTTGATGCGATGCTCACACAAGTGCAATAGTGGTGCACAGCCATGGTGGGAAACCAAGTGCTCTTGATTTGGCTAACTGATCTGCTCAGTGGAATGGAACCCACAGCTGGAGCTGGGAAACAAGTCAGAACCATATTCAAAAATGAGCCCGCTCTCCATTATCAAGCTCCCACCAATCATGGGCTAAAAGAGGGCCTACACCTATTAAATTTTCTCTAAAAAATAAGGGTTATCCTATTTATGTGGTGCTAACTTTGCTCTCTGCTGGAGAATTTGCTTCTCTTTTGCAGATAGACGCAGATCCTAAGGAAAGAACCAACCCACCATACCTCAAAAGGGCCCTAGCTGAAACTAAGGATAGTTGGGGAAACAAGCAAGAGTTCTGTATTCTTGGTGAACATGGTACCAGCACAAGGTGAAGGAGATAGACACAGAGAACATCAACTCCCACCAAACCAGATATCCAGAGACGCAGAGGCTCCCAAGACCTCATCACTGAAGCAGACCTAATATGAACCCAACATGGCTCAGGGAAATTTGTGGAAGGGGGGGTGCAGAAAGAATATCAGAGCCACACGGGTCATGATACACAGAGACATTGCCTCCTACCCATAACTTATGGCTAACCCCACAATATATGACCCATACACCCCAACAAGGAGGATCCCTGTGGAGGGTGATAGTCAGGGAAGAGGCTAACAATGATACCAACTTGACTGTATTCACTGAGTACAAAACTAATAAAAATAAATAAATAAATATAATAATAATATGATATGACTACTGATACCATTTTCAACCTCCTAACATTATTATTTAGCTTGCAATTATACTCAGCAAACAAAGCTATGTTACGTGATTTGTTATTTTTGTAAGCATGATAATATTTAAAGAAAAAGTATCATAATAAATGTGTAATTTCTTGGAAAAAAAAGAGTTACTAATACACCCTGGAAACATGAAGACAAGAAGGGACTTACACATATTAATAAGCTCAGAGTTTAGCAAGGAAGAAAACTCAATCTGGGTTTAAACAATAAAGGGAACGCATTGGCTTCTATGTAACAGGAAACTAGAGGTAAGCAAGGTTTTAGTTGTAATTGAGTCACTATACCAGTTTAGGTTCTCTGTTGTTTTCTTAGTTCTGTCTTCTTTTTGAGGCTTTGTCTTCAGGCCAGCTCCTTCTGTAGAGAAAATGCCAGTCAAAATTCCAGGGATCTCTTAGTTGGTGTTTTTCACTTGTAGGAAGTTTTGCTTTCTGTGTTTGCTCTTGCAGGAAGGTTCTGTTTATACGTACATTTCAACTCGCCTACAAACAACTCCTAAAATCTTAGTTCCCCAACCAGACCCAAATATCCATCCTTGAATCTATCAGTAAGACAGAAAAAAGAATGGAATGGAATGCTTTGAGCAAAAAAAAAAAGGCCCTGTCCTGAATCTAGAGATGAGATAAAACCTGCTTAGAGTCATATGAAATGCTACAAAAAGGAAGAAGGGATAGAGTTGAGGGAGGGTATGGCCTTTATAGGTAGTGTAGACAGGTATAAAAGAAACTTATGAGAGGACCAGTATAGCTGAATTCTAATTTAAATTCTCCTAAGGACTTTTGAGTGTCCTTGGATAAACAAGCCACTTTCATTGTTAAAATGAGTATATTTTAGTAGGTGATCTGATTTCTAAGATTCTGTTTAAAGCCTAAAAAGTCAGACCTTTATATCTCTAAACTATCTGTGCCTGAACTATTTGGCTTTCTGCTCTATTTTTTGAAGATCATTTAAAGGAGCAGAACTGATTTATGGTAATGGGCAAACCTGTTAAAGGAAATTAAGCGAATGCTTCCACTCTCCTCTGGTAACATGGGAGTCTTTCTGAGGTCCTCTTAGAGTCCAATGACAGAGCAGCTTTTGGCTTCTTTCTACTAGTTCCTTGGGTGACAGATGAATCAGAGACATTTCTCTGACATGCATAACAAAAATGTTCTTATATTTGTTTTGAAACTTCCTAGAATGATTTCTTTGCTAACAAACATTGACTTCTACTTGCAAAGTGTTATGTGACACCACCATGGTAAATTTATTGAGGCTTTCAATTTTAATTAGATTTTTCCTCATATTTTCTCTAAAAAGTTAATCCTCTTTTAATGAAATTGTAAAATATAAGCAAATCTTACATGACACTTTTACCACCTGCTCATTTGCGATCAAAAGTCTAACTGTACTGCCATCGAACACGAGACCAAATTTTAAGTGCATATTAAAATGGTAATTTTTGGCTCAGATCAATGGCTGAGATTTAATTTATCTGAGTAAAACAAAATAATGCAGACAATCATTTAGTGTTGTATTTCAACAAGTTTTATAGGACAAAGATATTATTGTAGTGATTTTACCCAAGTGTTTGAAATGCAGTAGGAAGCAGACTCTTGAAAACTCAATGTCTTTAAACTTTCCTTCAGAAAAGAACCGAATAACTTCTCCCTACACACACACACACACACACACACACACACACACACACACACACAAAGAGTTCTCTCCCCTATCTTTTGACATTTTCTCAGATGTTAAGTTTTACCCGCTGTTACATTTGGGTGACAGTAAAAGTCTAGCGAGCAAGTTTTCCAGGCCAACAGTGTCATTACTTTAGCATGGTAATAAAGAAAGTATTTGATTTTCAGTATCTCTTCTGAAATTTTCTACCATACCTATTACATTTAAGACATCAACTGACATTTTTCAGGTCTATGAATGGTACAGTTGTTCTTTCCATTTAATTTGCGCACCTTGGCTTACATTGTGTTAGCTTTCTTCTTTATTTATGATCAAAGTATAGGCTCACTTTGTAGCTGTATGCTGACAATTTACAACCAGCCTATAAATGTCCCTTGTCCTGTGATTTATGGTGGGCCTCCTTCTTGCTGCCCATGACCTCTTTCTCCCAGGTCCCTACTCATTGCTCATCTCAGGCAACCAGTTGAAATTCATTAGGTTGGGTACCTGTTGAGAAAAGAAAGCCAGCGGCCAGACAATGTCTACATTATTCACAGTCGTTTGATTTGAGTTTGTCAAATTAGTGGGAGGTAAGGATGCATAACATGCAGGCTCGAGTACAACGTAGACCATAGTTATTGTCTAGAAGTCTAACCTCTGTCTAGAAGTCAAGGAGGACTCGTCAGAGGAAAAGTAAAAGGTAAAATGAATTGAGGTAATGAAATTAATTGAGAAAAAGTCAGTCTAACTGTCAAAAGCAAAGAACCTTGGGAAGAAAATCTGCTTCTAAAGGTCACCACTCAGCGAGCTGTAATCTTTACCATCTGTGCTCGGGCTGTAAGATCCCGAGACTGTCATACACAGTCTTTTCTCTGAAAATAACAGACAAGGAAAAAATGGCTTGCCCAACAGGGAGCCTGGCTGTCCTTAGCTGGATGGAAAATGAAAAGGCTATATAGGATAAACTTAGGATGACCCTTAATTTTCCTTCCCCTTGACCTACATGGGCCCACAGATAGCAGCACCATGGCAAATTGAAATAATTCAGCCACCAGTGAAACGCAGTGATATACTGACAGGGCAGAACACTGGGTAGCTGGACGTCATGGCACATTCTCTGTTGTGTGTTTTTTGTGTCCCCATGAAGGCTGACATGGCCTGATCTGTTTATTTCTAACTGGAATATGTTAATCATGGAAAGGGAGCTTGTCCCATGACCTAAAATTTTGACAGAGAAAATCTAAAATGTTGCAAAGCTATTTAATTTTATTGTATCATAAGCTGTGATGTAGGTTTCTCTTGTTAAAACATTCGCAGGTTTACTGATTTTTAGATTTATTCAAAATATGTCATGAGTATTAGTAAAAGTACTAACAGTACTAAAAGTAGTAATTCTTTGTATTTCCATTTGTTGACTGTGAAGCATTTCTGCACAATGGAAAAGGAAAGAGAAAAAGTTTATATATAATATTTCTATACATGTATTCAACACATGTAAATAAACATTATATGATCCACACTACTTATTCAATAACTTTTCATGTATAAACTTTTAATGATTGTACACTGTGGCTAATTAATTCAAGTGTTAAAAATGGTGTTTTATCTCCAATCCTCACATACAAAGTAAACGTGTTCAGTAATATTATTAGAATAACTTTCAATTTTTCCAAAAAAATATTTTTAGAGCCTTTTAGTTATGAACAATTATAACATTTTCTTTGCTACCAACTCCAGTTAGCTAGTACCCTCATCTGAAGAGGCTTTATTTCTCCCTTCCCTTCCTACCTTCCTCCCTTCCCTTCTTCCCTTCATTTCCTTTCTCCACCTTTCCCCTCCCTTGCATTGTTCTCTTTCTTTTGTACCTATAGCATCTAGGAGATTAATGAGTACACATAAGCTTCCAAAGTCCTGGGATGCTTATGATCTGTCCAGCGAGCAAGCAACTTGATGACATCCACCAGATCTGCTTTAGCTACAGCTGGAGTGTGCTGACATCGGAGCTTCACAGAGAAGGGCAAGGCTATCGGATTTGTTGTTGTGTCCTGGGGTATGCCTTGCTTTGTTTTGGAATCACAAAGTAGGAATTTCTAGCCTCTGCAACATTTATCACTGCTTCCTTGTCCTCCGAGGAAAAAAGGACCCATAAAATCTTAGACATAAAAAATAATAACATTCTCCAAATGCTAGTTAATACAGTGTTCCACCTCTTTAGGAGAAAGATATTTTTTATTTGTATTCACTAGGGTGACCTAACCAGTGGCCAGGACCCTTTACTATGCCTCTCTTGTGTGCTACAATATCTTGAACACATGAAAGAGAGCTTGTGGATCAGATTGTTTTCTCCCTCCACACTGAAACACAGGGAGCCTTTATTTTTCCTTTCTCCATTCTCCATTTCATTTTCCTCTGCTTCGTCTCCTTCCATCCCTTCCTCTTTCTTCTGTTCACCAAGCATTCCTCCAATGAGCCATTCCTCTTTATGATCTAAAGACAGCCTTGCTCGTTAAAGTCCTTGACAGATTATTGAGTTGTTTATTGTTGTAGTTTATACATCATGAGTTACATATTATTTAATTCTTTTTGAAAGAATGTATTGTTTTTTAACTAGTATGGGATGAAGGAGCAAAAGGCCTTGTGTTTGTATGTATGCGCAAGTGGAAACCAGGGAAAGACATCGGAAATCTTCCTCACTCCCTATCTTGTTTTTTGAGGCAGGGTCTCTAGCTGAACTTAGAGATTACCAATTTGCCTAGACTAGCTAGCTACCTAGTCCTAGGAATCCTCCTGCTTATACCTTCACAGTGTTGGTAGTACAGGCATGTGCCACCATACTTGGCTATTATTAGGTGAGTTCTGAGGATCCCAACTCAGGTCCTCATGCTTGTGTGGCAAACACTTAACTCACTAAGCCACCTCCCCACACAAGAAAGCACCATTTTAATTAATCAAAATAAAACTGTACCAGGCATTATGCATGCCTTTAATCCCAGCACTCTGGAGGCAGAAGTAAAAGTATCACTGTGAATTCAAGACCAGACTGGGACTAGAGAGTGAGTTCCAGATCAGCCTGACCAGAGTGAGACCCTACCTCAAAATAACAAAACAAAAAATATGCTACAAAAATGAAAATTGGTTCTAGAAAAAGAGAAATAGACAGAGAAGCTGTGTAGACTTAGACTGGTAAACAAATGTCTCTTTCCCCTAGTTTGGAGAAAGGAATATGGAAATTAACAAGGATAGCTCTAAGCATATTATACTGAATATTATATATCACTGTCACTCTTCAACCAACAGGACAGTACTTCTCCATAATGACCATCGACTCTATTCAATATATTTGCATCATTTTAATTCAGAGGCTTATGAAATGTGAATAAAAATTCTACTAATTAGCCGGTCATGGTGGTGCATACCTTTAAACCCAGCACTTGGGAGGCAGAGGTAGGAGGATCGCCAAGAGCTCGAGGCTACCTTGAGGCTACAGCCTGAGCTAGAGTGAGATGCTACCAAAAAAAAAAAAAAAAAAAAGAAAGAAAAAAAAAAGAAAAAAATTCTACTAATAATGCTTCTTATTTAATTACTTATGCCTGGCAGGTATACTCTTTCTTCAGCAAAGACTTCAAAATAAGAATTCCAGTACTAAGGCTTATATGGCCATGTGCCTATTTCTTGTTTATCTTGGTGGTCCTTTGCTTTAAAACTGTTGACCAAGAATATAGGATGTATGACATGACAAATGAAAACTTTTCTTTTCTTTTTTAACATTTTTTGCTTATTTTTATTGATTTATTTGAAAGCAACAGACAGAGAGAGAAAGGTAGATAAAGAGAGAGAGAGAGAGAACGGGTGCTCCAGGGCCTCCAGCCACTGCAAACGAACTCCAGACGCATGTGCCCCCTTGCGCATCTGGCTAACATGGATCCTGGGGAATTGAGCCTCGAACCGGGGTCCTTAGGCTTCACAGGCAAGCACTTAACTGCTAAGCCATCTCTCCAGCCCTGAAAACTTTTCTTGAAAGACAGTGCACTCTACAGAAATCTGTTATTCAGAATTATTATTTTAAAGCCATACTTTAGGGAAACACTGTGCTTCTTACTCTATCCTAACTCCTTTATGTTTCTTTATTCTGGTGCTTTTGCTGTTTTGAAAGAGTCTTGCTATGATACCTGGGTTGTCCTTGAACTCATGATCTTCCTATCTCACCCCTCCCACAAGCATTGGAATTACAGATGGGTGCCACTACACACTGCACTCCTTAGCAGTTCTGCTTCTGACCACTTCTTGGCCTTTTGCCTAAGATCAAGGGCATACATATATATGGAGGATAAGTAGAACAGTCCTGGCTGACCAGACTATCTCATTATCCTCAGTACAGTTAGAGATTAAACTTTCCTATAGGTTGTTTGTGAAATTTCCCCTGGCAGACAGGCTCTCACCATCCTGTTACCCTCTTGCCACACTTTTGCATCCATGAAGCATGACTTCACATTACTATTGCCAAGGACGCAAGGCAGCTGGATTGCACTTCAGGAACTTAGGTTTAAATCATGAAGCTGATGTGTTCACAGACAATTGGGAACAATATGTATCCCACATATGTGCTTTTCAAGAGTGTTTTATATGACGTTCCAATCTATCTTCACCACTGATGTGGCTTAGTCTTAAACTGATTTATGTCTTTGGATTACAGTAGTGACATTCTTTCTTTTATAACCCCTCTAAAACATCAAATCTCACATGAATTCAAGAGTATACTTTATAAATAAGCCAAACCACTCCTCTATAGTGAACCAGTTTTTCTCTTTTTCTTTACTTCCCCCACTCCCACTTTTTATTTGCTAGGCATTCTCATTCCTCAATCTCTCACACTCTAAATGTATCCCAAGATTATTCTGTAGAAACATCATACCTGAAGAAAAATAGCTTTCAGATATTAAAACACTGAGTTATTCTGTGTATAAGAATCATGTCATCAGGCTAAATCATTTCTTATAATAGTGTCATATGTCCTCAACACTTTACAGGGTATTGATTTTAGTTAATATAGATAGGTATACAAATAAGTGTGGGTTGGACAGATGTATTAACTAAAGAGAGAAAATAACTAAAGCAGGCAATCTGGAGGACTGAACAGGGAAGTCCTACGTAATGCCATAGGAAGAAGAAATACTGACATGGTAGGCAGCACTATGAGAATAAGTCCTTAAAGAAAACAGCTTGGTTTAAGAGACAGGCGGGACAATAGCTATAGTGTCAGAAACACCTCTCATCTACTTCTCCACTTTGCTGAGACAGGGATGAGTCTGTCGCAACCAATTTCTGACTTGGTATCATATAGCTATTGCCACTGTTGAAAATAAGGGTGTATCCATTTTGGGCATTAAGACACTGCCACCCACACCCTTATGTGTTAATTTGTTTCCTGCCAAAACATGTCTTTTGAATCGTGTAGGCTTGTGCTATGGGGGAGAAAATGAGGCTGCATATTCAGTGGAATGTAGAAAAATATTCATCAACTTATGGGTCTGTTACTTCCCACAGGAAATACAGGCTTTTATTTTCAAATTACCCAGTCCAGGTGCTGCTCAGAAATTTTTAGATTATGGAGATCACTTCAGCGGAATCGCTTTTGTACTTAAGATTCTGATTTTACAAGGTCTCTAAAATATTAGCAGAACAATAGGAAGAATGTCTGTATCTTGATGACCAATTTATTCACAAGACAAAGGAGTCTAGGTTGCTCCAGTGTCAGGGAAAAACAAAACAAAAATGAACCCTGCAGATCACACCTGAACCTTCAGGGTAAATATGAACAAAAGAGACGCTGTTTTTGTAAGGCATCTGGGTATGAGCCTTTTCTCCCCCTTTGCCAGAAACCATAGTGTTTATAGGTATGTTTTACTAGAAATCTGCTGCTTCTCACAATGTTTCCTGCACAACTGTCTTAGTAAAACTACATCTGGAAATGACAAGCACACAGTTGTAAATCTGGAAGTCAGTGTGCTGTTGTAATAGCTTGCAGCTACAATATGGCCGTCTTGCTGAATGCCAGACAAAGTTACACAGACACAGGCCAGCTGGAGCTACTGAAATATATTCTATTTTTCTGAGATTGTGGGCTGGGGCTTAAGAGGGTTACAATGACTCTTGTCAAGCAACCAAATGGTCTGGGATAGAATGTACTGATTGATTCTTGGACTTTTTTTTTTTTCCAGAAACTTCAAGAACCAGCTTTGACAGATAGGTGTGGTTTCTTGGATGATCCAAAAATAGGTATAAGATCTGTCAAGTCACAGCCTTCTAGTATTAGGGTGGGTCCTAGGGTCCATCAAAGTCAGATGTGCCCCTGGATAATATTCTACCAACCCAAAGAGCCAAAAAGTAACTCCAGTAATATTAGCTTAAATATTCCAGCAGTTCTCAATCTTGGATAATTAAGGTGGTCCATACTAAGTTTCCAAACAAAGTGGCTCATGTGCCAGACATGATTTTTTCCCCTCTGTTATGTTGTCAATGTGTCTCCTCCAAGACTAATGCATTACAAGTTAATAGCCAATGCACTGGTAATTAAAGGTGGGCCCTTGAAGGGATGGTAAGGTCATGAGGGTTCCTTTCTCTTGAATAGGATTAGAATATTTAAAAGAGCTCCAAAAGTGATTAGCACCTTTCACCTTTAGTCACTTTAAAAGCAGCGAATATTTCCCTCCCTAGACACTGTGCCTGCTGGAAGTTTGAATTTTCCATCTCCAGAACTATGAGAAATAAATTTCTGAGCTTTATAAATTATCCATTCTATGTATTTTGTTATACCATGGAAATGAACTAAGATGTCCTATAAATATGCTTTGAGCCTTTTACATACTCGTAGGCAATAAAAGTCACCAGCATGGGAGTTTCTTCAACCCCTGTTTTGATACTAAAACCACCAGGAAGAATGGTCAAATGAGTTAAGTCAATATTTAGTGATGAATATAAGTAAAATAATCTCGCAAATCCATATTTATTAAATATGACTGCATTTAGAGACCATTGCCATTGGTTATAAAATACATATATATGAACATAATTGTTAAAATGTTTGTGCTTTCAGGAATATCCCTAAGTTTTGCTTTATCAACAGGGTTATAGTTGAAATAAGTATGACATATGATCTCTTCCTTTCCTCCACTTTGTAGCATGATCTTTCCTCTGTCCTTTCAGTCTCTGATAAGAGTAAAATATATCTCTAACGGAGACAGTCTGTCTTTTGCTTTTCCTTACTTTCCATTTTATTCTTACTTCCAAACAGAACTTTGCTTTCCATCCATTCAATGTCTGAATGTCCTTTCAAAGTATTTTCTCCTGGCTTTCAATCATGCACAAATAACTCCTACCTGAACGGAATTCAAAATAAACTGTAGAGGCCTTTAAATCTATTAGAAATGGACAGGAAAGAGCTTATTTAGCAAGTGATCTTGTGAGACCCATGAGGGTAAGTGCAATGTCTGTTGACTGGTGCTGTAACCTTCTACACAAGTGTCCAGTCATTTCAGTTACTTAATAAGTATCTGTCAAATCAATTAAAATAATAAATGAGTACACAAATAATACTTGTATAGATATTAATTGTCTGAACTCCTTCAAAATTTCTGTTTTGCTTTCATTAACAGCAGATTACACACACACACACCACTCTGATCTGCTAGAAGTGAAAGCAGTCATTCCAGCAGCTTGTTTCTTTAAAGTGAACAGGAATCTCTTATAATGTTCACAACGAGACACAAATCTCTGTCTTGTTCAATATCACCTTTTATGGGTCTTGGTCCACTCTCTGCATATGACTTTTTCCATCCTATTTTCTCCTTGGCTCCAGTTTCCCTTGGTCTTGTATTTGGATTTGCCTTATCTTTTATCTTAGTTCTTTAGTGGTTTCTCCTACTTTAGAGGAGGGCCAAAGTTGAGGAGAAAGTAAGAAGGAATGAGGAGTTTAAGTGAGAATCCATAGTTAGGGACTGCCTTTGTATGTGAACCCAATGCGTCCCTCTCTCCTCCCACCTGCACCTGAGTCTCCAAGTATAGTCTTAATGCAACTGTGTCATAGTGTTAAACATGTTGATGTCCAGATTTACCTTAATCAGCCGGGCGTGGTGGCGCACGCCTTTAATCCCAGCACTCGGGAGGCAGAGATAGGAGGATTGCTGTGAGTTCGAGGCCACCCTGAGACTCCATAGTGAATTCCAGGTCAGCCTGGGCTAGAGTGAGACCCTACCTCGAAAAACCAAAAATAAAAAAAAAAAAATTACCTTAATTTCTTAGTCTGATTATAGAAGATTTTCAGTGTCATCCAGAATCTATATTAGGAACCAAAAAACTTGATAAGAATTTGAATGTTTTCACTATAAAGAAATGATAAATGTCTGAAGAGAAGTTATTTTTTATCATATTATAACTTTATACAGTGTGAAGAGTTTCCAAACATTCTATGGACTCCATAAATATATTCAGTTTTATGTATTAGTAGAACAAAAATCTCCTTAGGATCAGGTGATTCTGATGTGCAGCTAGGGTTGAAGCCCATTGAACTTCATAACACAGAGGTAGGTCAATTTAAGTGGGAAATGAAGGAAGAAAGCTTTTTCATTCAAAAACCACAGCACCTCGTTCATTCATTAAGACCATGATACTGACTGGAGCATACTCTCCATTACATTTCAACATTAGTCTCTAACTCTCTTTAGCAATCTTCAGTGTGCTGACAGCTGTTTGGTAATTTTGTACAATTCTTTTTCTCTGGTATGTCATCCTGAAATAACTCTAGCAGGTAGTTTTTTGCAAAGCTAAAAGAAATTAGAGTTTCCAGAGACTTTTTTTTTTTTTTAGGTAAACATGTACCCAACCAAATTATATGATTAACTGAGACTCTAGTGTTTCTATTTTATTCAAAATTCTAAAAATTTCTGATTCTATTTTTGCCTTTATTGTTATTTTATATTTACTACTCAATGCTTATACTTGAAAGAGAAGATAATTTTAATAATTTTGCTTTAAAATGGAAATATTTTGTTTATAATACTATGCATTTAATAACATACAAATGATCCTAAAACCAGGGAAAGAACAATGGCAGACACTTCATATAAAACACGGGATAGTTAAGGCATATGCATATTAACAATGGGGCTTGATTTTAGGTCCCCACAAAATCAGTGACATTTCTATATAGCTGAATGTCTGTAGCAGAAAGGGAAAAGTGAGTTGATTAACAAGCAGTACTGGGATCATTGGTATTTGTTTCACTGGTATTCCTACTTTTTTCTGTCATAGTCCTGAGGAACAAAGGATTTGTTCACTCCCTGGTTCCAGTCCTGACCCAATTCCCAGTTGCAGTCTTCTTTTGTTTTTAGCAGTGATAGTCCTCCTTTGGGTCCATGTTGTGGCAGTTCCTCTATGCATGAGGGGAGGAAATGCTAATGTGAGTAGAGGAATATGTTCAGATCAGTATCTTGGTGAAGTCCTCAGTGGTCTTTTATGAGATCCTTACATTAGGTGGAGGAACACTCAAGGTTTCAGAGAAAAATCATGGTCCTGGCCCTTTTAGTTATGTGATTTACTTTGCCCCCACCCCTTTCTAAGTCCCTTTTCTTCATGATGTCCTTCACTGATAACTGGCAAGAAAGTAGAAGTGTGACCATCACAGTGGTTTTCAATGGCTGACAAGGCCATCACTTTGAGATTTCTGATCTGCAGATCAGTCTTGACTTCTCTTCAGCTCTTAACTCTCTAGTGGTCTCTCTAGTAATGCAGAAGGCACTGCTGGGTGTCTTTCTCCGTCACTATCCACCTGACTTTTGGAGACAAGTTCTCTCACTAAATCTGGAACTCACTAATTCAGCTAGACTAGCTAGCCAGCAAGTGCCAGGGATCCCCTTTTGCTGCCTCTCTGGCATGGGGATCATAGGCGTTACCATGATGCCAAGCTTTTATGTGGATGTGAGCACCTAAACACAGGTCCCCAAGCTGGCACAGTAAGCACTCTGCCAAGGGAACCATCTTCTGATCCCTCCTTTTAAGTCTTCTTCTACAAATTTCTATTCTTAGATACATTTTGGAATGGGTTACAGATATCATAACACTCATTCTATCGTCACCCAGAGGCAGCCCCTGGGTGCATTTTCAATACTCCCACTCGCCCTTTCCCTTTTCTGCCTTACTGAGATTGAAATCATACTTATAACCATGTGGTATTTTTTTCTAAATCAAGGTTTAATTATAATCATCTTCCATTAATCCAAGTACTCAATAAATATCATTTTGATGATTGCATGGCATTCTACTAAATGACAATGCCAAAGTTCATTGGAATCTTTTTCTCACTGGGGGCATTTATATTATTTCCAAACATTTGAATAAGATATATTTGAACCATGAGCATATTTGTTTTTATTCAGTGGCCTTGTTTTCTCTGGGCAGAACTGCTGTGTCGACTCCATATATTAGAGAGTATTTATGTGGAGCTTGATCCATAGCATGCCTGCCATTTCTAAACCTGATGGTGTTCTTGCCTGGCTCCAGATGGTTGTGAGTACACGGAGTCAATATTTATTTATGAGAATTGTTAACTAAAGGTAATGAAGGTAATTGAAGGGAAATTTGAAAGGGGAAGTAATTTTCCTGAAACTTTGACTTGGAGGACTTATTTTTGAACTTGATTAAATTGTATATGAATTTTAATTTGGCTCTTCTGACTAGAGAACATGGCAACCCTTCAGCTATGCCTCAGAAACCATCCTTAGCCTCACTGTAGAAAGAAGGCAGGAGACCTTTTGTCTTCTTGTCTTCTACTTCTTAAGTGAAATTTTCCTCATTTGCTTGTACTGTTCTAAGGCCAATATCCATGTGTCTAGAGGAGAGCACTTCTTTTGTCCTTCCCCACTCCTTTGGTCCATTTCTGGGTGTGGTGGTACATACTTTTAATCCTAGCACTTGGAAGAAGCAGAGGTAAGAAGATTGCTATGAGCTCAAGGCCAGACTGAGACTACGGAGTGAATTCCAGGTCAGCTTGGGCTACAGTGAGACCTTACCACCAAAATAGAACAAAACAAAAACTCAAAAAGAACAGAAACCAAAAAATCTAGCTTTTCCTCTGCTTTCTAAACCATTTTGCACTCTCAAATTTATATTATCCTCCAGGTTCTGTTTTCAACTACTTAAATACTCCCAACTCTTTCTGGATAAATCTTGTTGATTGAAGGTCTTGGTAACCTTAGACAAACTGGGATCTGAGAATGACATACTCACACCGGCTTTCCATGACTGGAGAACCTGGAAGGAGTTCCCCTTATTATGGTGAAAATCCTTTAAACCATGTTAAAATGTTGTCCATGGTTCACAATCTGACATAATTCTTAAACAGGGTGAGTCCTTCCATTGAAGTCTCACTCCCTGTGCATCTGAACAACACTCGCGTTCCCAGGGCAGCATAGGCTAAGGGACAGCATAGGAAACAGCAGCCCAGGCTGCTTAGTGACTTTTGGGTTTTGTTTGCATATGAGCTCAGTGAAGTAGGCAGGAGTATAAAGCACTTGACCTTGTGTTTTCAAAATGAGAAAAGTCAGTCACCTTGCTAATGCAGTTCTGGAAACAGATCCTGTCTTTAGTGAGTCAGGAACAGAACAGCCAGAGTCACTGGTGTCTCTCCGGAGGACTTCACTGTCTCTCTGTAAGGGACAAACTTGGAATGCAGAGCATGCGGTTTTGCACAAATGCTGTTGACTTGGGTTGGAAGCTGTGATCTATGTTTCAGGTCAAAGGCAAGAGCACGCTTTCCCCTATCTGTTTCCTGTCTTCAAGTGATCAATCATTCATTTCCCCAGGGAATTGTAGTTCATGGGCCTGTGGCCTGTTTTCCATTGGTTTCTATTATCATTTGCTAATTAGATTACAACCTAGTATTTACCTTACTCTGTGATTCTGAGAGACCTTCCCCTGCAGTGTTTTGCTGTTAGCTTTAGAAACTCAGCAGATCTTGGTTTCTCTTGGCCCATTGTGGTAAATCAGGAAAAGAGGGGGATTTTGCGTTCATATCTGATTGGCAAGGGCAGGCCGAGGTAAAAGAATAAAATTCAATTAATTTTACTTTGTTCAGACATGACCTACCTTTGAGGATATTCACTAAGGAAATTTTACAGATTTTGGCATAGCTGGAATGCCTCAAGCTTAAAACTATAACTCTCACCTTGAATTTATATCTTGCTTATACTTAATAAAAATTTATTCTCTGACCTCAAATAGCATCAACTCCCTGTGATGGATGATCTTATGTCATCATCCTTGCTAGGTTATGGTGCCCAGTGGTTTAGGCAAACAGCAGTGTAAATATTGCTTTTGTGAGTAGTTATGTTTACATGTAATTAATATTTACAACAGTGGGACCAGAATCATGCATATTATACTATGTAATGTGAGTGGCCTTCTTTTAATAAGATGAAGTCCTGCCATGGCTGAAGACCTGGAATGATTGATGGCACAGAGAAAGGGTGCCATGACTCTAAATTGTAGCACAGAAATTCTGCCAGAGTTTTCAAGTCTTTTATTTTCAGAAGGCAGCATCAGCTCTTGCTGGTATTTCTCACCTACCTTGCAGATTCTTTCTTCTTCTTCTTCTTCTTCTTCTTCTTCTTCTTCTTCTTCTTCTTCTTCTTCTTCTTCTTCTTCTTCTTCCTCCTCTTCTTCTTCCTCTTCCTCTTCCTCTTCCCCTTCCCCATCCCCGTCCCCTTCCCCTTCTCCTTCTCCTTCTTTTGGTTTGGTTTTTCGAGGTAGGGTCTCACTCTAGCTCAGGCTGACCTGTAATTTACTATGTAATCTCAGGGTGGCCTTGAGCTCTTGGCGATTCTCCTACCTCTGCCTCCCAAGTGCTGGGATTAAAGGCATGTGCCACCACGCCTAGTTTTACCTTGCAGATTCTTGATGTGTGAGTCCCTACACCTGCATGAGTCAGTTACTTGAATTCTCTCCCTTTCTCTCTGACCACATGTCTGTGTTCATACACAGGTACCTGTTCTGTTTCTCTGTTAATACTCCCTCTCCCATGTTCAATCATTTCTAAATGTCTCCCTAAGACTAATGAAGAAAATTTCTTATCAGATGTTGTTATTAATCTCAGCACCAGCATACCTTTTTTGCTATTCTGAACTACTAGGTACATGTATGTTTATTACTGTGTTAATTTAGGCACTGCTACCCTTGGACTCATTTAAGGGAAGAGGAGGTAAGCCAGCTTGTAGGCAGGAAGTTGTTCTCTATAACCCAGGTAGGCACTTATCACAAAGGGATTCTTTTATTTCATTTATTTGTCTATTTATTTATTTGAGAGAGAAAAAAGAGGGAGAGAGAGAGAGAGAGAATGGGCACACCAGAATGTCTAGCCACTGTAAACAAACTCTAGATGCATGCGTCCCCTTGTGCATCTGGCTTATGTGGGTCCTAGAGAATTGAACAGGGATCCTTTGGCTTTGCAGGCAAATGCCTTAACCACTAAGCAACCTCTCCAGCACCACAAATGGATTATTGACTACAGAATGTTTAAGTTACCTTCTAAACAGGATGGAATTTTGTTTACCCCAAACTTTGCATATTAGAGATGTGCTTACTCAAAACTTTATGTATCAGAGATAATATTGCAAAAATTGGCTTACAAAGGTTCTCTGTGGGGATAAGGAAGTAGTGTGGTATATGTACTAGATATCCTATGAGCCTCTTATGGACTATCTATGCAACGGGGGGGAACTGAAGATGCACTATCCACTGGATCCCTGAGTATGTTTGAGGTTCCGGGGACATATCCATGGCCTTTCCTATCATGCCTTCTATCACCTTGTGACAAACCAGTATTAGGCTCCTAGAATGAGAAGAATAAGCGGAATAGAGGAGCTTTTGACCTGAAAGTAAAGAACACCATTTCCTGAAGAGGCCATCCAGGTTTATTTTAGAGCCCCTATAATGTTCTATACTTCTTCAACCAAGACTGGTTTCAAGATTAGTCAGAATTTTTCCCCCCAGGTACCCTGAGAGAATTGCCTGCACCAGTGAAATTTCCTATCCTCTAAGACTGTTTTCTATCATAGTCAACATGTGATGGGAATAACTGAAGTACCATAAATGGAACAATCATGAAAAAGTTCACTCATTTCTGGGTTCTTGCTAAATATTTCACTGTAAGTGACACGTTAGGTGAATGTGTGTTGGGCAAATATAAACCCTACACTTCAATGTGTACACTAGCTGGATACTAATACATCCCATATGGGTAAAAGAAAAGAAAATGATACTAGGAGGTGAGAATTTGCCCAATCTCTATATTCATGAGGTGCTAGTTTAGTTGGGAAGAGAGAAAAGAGAGCTCAGAAATATTATGGAAGAATTGAGGAGAATCCAAGGGAAAGACAGGGTTAAAACTGAAATTGCCATAGGTTGACAGGGTTGAGTTAGACTTGAGTGTCAAACAGGGACTAAGACCAAAAGTCATGGAGAATTAAGAAGAGGCACACAGATGATGTAGAACTGGGAAGTTAACCCTTCTGAGCAATGACGGGTCAGTGGAGGCAGGAGGAAGGAGATATGTCATGGTAAGATGCAGGCTCAGTAGGAGGGCATGAGGCTAAATGAAACACAGTATGAGCAGAAGATAGTGGGGAGAGTGGAAAGGCTGGCTGGGGTCAGGCTCAGGAGTCAACTAGCCACTGAATGGCTAATGTCTCATCCACTGAATGACTGGTGTCTTGTCCACAGAATGACTAGCATCTCATCCATTGAATGGCTTGTGTCTCATCCACTGAATGACTATCATATCATCCACTGAATGACTAGTGACTCATCTACTGAATGACTACTATTTTATCCATTGAATGGCTGGTGTATCATCCACTGAATGACTAGTGTTTCATCCACTGAATGGCTGGTGTTTTACCCACTGAATGGCTGGTGTCTCATCCACTGAATGGCTGGTGTCTTGTCCACTGAATGACTACTGTTTCATCCACTGAATGGCTGGTGTCTCATCCACTGAATGACTAGCATATCATCCACTGAATGACTAGTGACTCATCCACTGAATGACTACTGTTTTATCCATTGAATGGCTGGTGTCTCACCCACTGAATGGCTGGTGTCTCATCCACTGAATGGCTGGTGGTCTCATCTACTGAATGGCTGGTGTCTCATCCACTGAATGACTGGTGTCTCACCCACTGAATGACTGGTGTCTCATCCACTGAATAGCTGGTGTCTCATCCACTGAATGACTGGTGTCTCATCCACTAAATGGCTGGTGTCTCATCCACTGAATAGCTGGTGTCTCATCCACTGAATGGCTTGTGTCTCAACCACTGAATGGCTGGTGTCTCATCCACTGAATGACTTGTGTCTCATCTACTGAATGGCTGGTGTCTCACCCACTGAATGGCTGGTGTCTCGTCCACTGATTGGCTGGTGCCTCGCCGCTGAATGGCTAGTGTTTCATCCACTGAATTGCTGGTGTCTCATCCACTGCATGGCCAGTCTTTCATCCACTGAATCCTTTTGTCTTATCTAGCTGATACTGAAACTTACTTGGAGGGTTGTGTTTGAGTCTTTTTGTGACTTGCTAGGGCACTGATAAATCTCCCAGCTGAACTGAGATATTTTTCCCCTTCATTCATTATGCAGTCATCTATCTTCAGAGTTTTGTTTGCTTCTATGATCTGTCCCAAAGAAAGAAGCAAAAAGGACCCCATTAGACCCTCACTTATATCCATACATTCCGTATGAGTCCAGGACTTCTCAGATTATCTGTAATGAAGAACCAGCCTCTCTGTCACCATAGCTTAGACCAACATTTTAATAAATCTCAAAGACAATGTGATATATGAAAAATACAAGGCCATATTTGGACAGCAGATATAAACTTGCTCTGTCAAAATCTATCTAAATATTATCTCTAATGTACTCATTGAAAACTGATCATATAATTGGGCCCAATCCAGTGTCATTAAGTTGACTGATATCAATCTTGCCCTTTCACTTACCTATAAGTATCTTTCCTTATTGAGAATAAAGTGGAAATGGAATTACATAAACTAACAAGAGGAAAATAATATATCAAAATTTCTGCCACATACAGTTCTCTCAGAATTGTATTCTTTCCTCCCCAACACACACACACACACACACACACACACTTGAAATTATTTTGAAATCATCGATTGAGAAATTTACTGGAACCCCATAATCCTCCTTCAAGTCATCTGGAAAATTAGATTAAACACAGTGTCTTCTAATTTTCATAACTGCACGAGAATTCTGAAAGGAAACCTCTAGGGTTTCTAGCATGTTGCGGGTGATGGCGAATGGTGGCTGTGATAAATACTATGCAGCAAAGGAGAAAATCAAATTAGGGGTAAAGGACGTGCTGCCCATTTCAGGAAATATGTTTTTGAAAGAAAGGGGCCGGGATATATTTGGTAAGCCTTTGGGTCTTTATCATGGAGATGTATGTAAGTGCTTAACTCTTCTTAAGCTTGCCTGTCTTTTCTAGGATATCATGCTAAGGTATAGAGTAAGCTATGGGCTCATGCAGAACCTTGATCCACACCTTTCCTGTGACTCAGACACCTATATCCTAGACTGCTTTACTACTCTTATTTATGAGTTTTAAATCGCTTTTGGATTCTTGGATGTCTGGATTGCAGTAGTAATATCATAGCTAATCTTTGAAATGTTAAATACTCCAACATACAGGATCTTCAATATAATCTAAGCAAACAAATCTTTAAGCCATCTTTCTTGTTAAATAAAAATGACACAAATTTAAATTAATAACTGATATAACAATAAAACTGCTAAAAGATAGGATTCATTGTGCATTAAGCACAGGATTCTTTATTTAGGCGAGACGTGATTATGTGATAATAGGATGAATGCCTTGCTAAGCATATGAAAACTAAGATACTCTGTATATCACAGAGGCATATTATATTTTCAAGGCATTAATTTACTTTGTTATGCAATAAAATTCTTCTTCTTAAGTGAAATCTTAAGGAGAAATCAATTTGCTGAATGAAATCTACAATATGTTAACCTTAGATAAGAATCAGAATCAGCATTTGGCATCAGTTCCTTGCCATCCAGTGGCTTTTTCCTTGGTCTTTTAAAACAAGAAAGGATTTTGGAAATATTATAACTCAACTTGGCAAATCTTCAAGCATTTTATTCTATTCTCTCGAGATTTTTCTTTCCTTAGAAGAAGCACGCTTAATCAGGGAATTAATCATCAGGTTGAACATAGGTGCAGCTATAAGTTTAAATAGTTTATCATAATGTTAAAAAGATAATTAGAGTGAACAGCTATAATTTATTAATGGATACAAAGTCTGTTCAAACAAAAACCAGTGTCTCTGCTTTTGTCAACATATTTCACTGCACCTAAGTATTGAGGAAATAAATTTGTTTTTGCTCTAATTGTCTGTGTTTATATGGTCATGAAAGTAGCCTGAAGTAACCCAAAGCCCAATTTACATGGGTATTTAAGCCAAAGACTAAAGATTCAACTCCTCCCTTGTCTTGTATCTTCCTTTCCACAACCAGACTATCACTCTATCCTGCCAGTTCAACTTCTAATCGGTATCCCGTTTTCAACCACTTCCCTCTGTCTTCACAAAACCTTTACCCAAACCACCATTGTCCCTCCCCTGATTCATGCAGCTATGTCCTAGTTAGGAATCCTGATTTCTCTTTTGCCTTACTAAGGTCTCTCCTTCAAGTAGCAGTGGGGTGAAGATTTGGGAGATACAAATTGGATCATTCATTCTGCTGACCATGCTTCCAGTGGCATCTTACAGTAGACGAAACCCTGTGACCTTCTAGATGCTATCTACTCTACTGGCCTCATCCAAACAATTCTCCTTCTTTTTCCCCATACCTTGTTGTCCTGTTTTCTTTAGGAACATTATATAATTTGCTTTGCTAGAATGTTCTCCAAAAATTCTTGCAACGCTGGCTGCTTCTTATCAATTGGTTCTTACTCCCAAAGTTTTCTTTAGGAAAGACCTGTGCTGTCCACTCCATATGCTGTGTTCATTCCCAGTCAGTGTCTACTAATTATTTTCTTTACACCACTAATCACAAGAAAACACCTCACATAACCACTGTGGTCTCCTTCCCTGAGCCAGAGGCTTGGGAGAACAGTGGTTGAATTTACTCTCTGGTTGTAACTCCAGGGCCAGCACTGAGCCTGGCACTCACCAGGCTGAATTGATGGATTGATTGAACTGTGTAGACTTTGATAGTCTCAGCAGTGGTTTATGGAGTATTCTTCTAGCCTGTGACAATAAGATATATGAAAGGACAAGTAACCATCTAACCTCTTTGCATTGTCTGAAGAAGCACTTACCAAGATCCATTTTTAAAAGAGAGCATTCATTTAGAAATGAATGGTTTGATAAGCCCTGTGAACCATCTCTTGGGGATTATGATTGACTGATGATATTTCATGCACCTTTGGAGAAGTGTTCTTAACGTTACTATATTCTCCTATGGATTATTGCAGCAACACATGTTACTACATGCCATTTTGATTTTCACCCCGTAAAATACAGGAATTTAAAAAAAAGGATGTTGCTATCATGGATGATAGACATTTTATCAATTCTTGCTGTCAGCATTAAAAATAATGTTTGGACAATTCCTCCCAGAGTATATTTAATTCTCTTGATAAATGAAAGAGTAGATTTGGCCTTTGACAGAATAAATGAAACTCCTTTTAATCTATGCAATTAATGAAATGGGTTCTGTTTCATGCTTGCTTCCAGATGCTAATAACACAGCCAGTACTTTTCCAGAAACAGATATTACAATCAAGAAAATGACCTGTTTTAATTACTGAGATGTTCACTTCATTCCCCTTAAAATGCTTAAATAAAGCTATGTGAGGTGCTGAGGAGATGGCGCCCTAGGAAACGTGCTTGCCACACACACATGAGAACCTGAGTTCAGGTCTCCAGCACTAGCATAAAAGCTGGGCGTGGCAGTGTGGGCCTGAAATTCCAGTGCCACTAAACTCCAGGTTCAACGAAAGACCCTGTCTCAAAATATGAAGTGGGGAGAGTGATTGAGGAAGGCACCCCGGGTTGATCTCTGGATTCCTCACACATACACACATGCACACATACACTCACACCCATGCATTTGTGCCCAAAAACCACACAGAGAAGGACGAGAAGGAGAAGGAAAGAGAAGGATGAAAAGGAGAAGAAAAAGGCTATATGAGATTAAAAGTTCACATTGGCAGAGTGTGGATGAGAAGGAATGAGAAAATAAAGATGCTGGTCACACATTTGTCCACATACATGTGTACATCCTCAGGCATGCACAGAGATCCACATTTAAGATCTGCAGGAGAGAGCATACTTTGTGACCAATATGTATACTTCAATTTCTCTGGGACTCCCCTTGTGTTATCCTTGTATCTATGTGCTTTCATAATACTGCTTAAAACACTAAATCCCTTAGACCCCCTGAAGCAGCAGATAGCAGCCTGTCCCCTACGTGGGCTTTGGCTTGGAGCATCCCCACTCCTCTTGCCAACCGGTTCCTAATATAAAATAGACCAGCTGGATACCAGTAACTGGCTGAGTTTAAGGGTGGATCCTCCCACTCCAAAGGACTCAGTCTAGAAACTCATGCTCAAAAATTTGTCCCCTAGGTGATTCTATATCTGTTAAGTTGGTTATCAATATTAAGCTTCATAATTTCCTTTAACAAACAGCCTCACACACAGCCTTGCTATGGTTTCTTGTATACCCAACTGTAGGTTATGGAAATAGTCTTCTGATATACAAACTTGCAGCTAACTTCATATACCACATACATGAGTAAACTGAACCATGATACTTGCTATTTAATGCACTGATGTTTTTTTTTTTTCTTACAAGCCAGTTTAGATAGCATAGCATTAAAATAACTTCCTAAAAATGAAAATAATTTCTTTTCACTTATTCCTACTTCAGTTCTCACCCCCAGCCACCACTTTGGCTTTATCCTCACAAATTACTCTCTATTAAACTGTTGGATGAATGATCAGCAAGCTTGGATCTTTTAGGTGTCTTCGCATGAACTATCATCATACCCTTAAGTTAAAGATATTTGTTTCCAAGTGTGCATCATTTTCAAAAGAACTATGTGTATCTAGTATGGACCTCCCAAGTCCATAGAAATATATAGACAGAGTTAAAAATCCACTTTCTTTTCCTTAAATCAAATGCAATACGATGAACACTTTGCCCTTCTAGGGAGATGGATAGTAAGGGTAGGCTATAAGCTCTCACCTTAAAGAGTTGCTTCTGGATGAGTTCTCCTTCATCAAAATCCCGCTTTTACTCGCACCAGCCTTTCTTATAGTCTCCTTTAGTGTCCCAGTAACTATCCCTTCCCTGTCCCTTCAGACTGAAGCACAGTAGAAGTTCCTCTATTAAACCATCGATAAATCATCCTCACTTGAGTATGCTATTTGTTTCCTATGCTTGCAAGTTAATTATTCTCATCCTGGTGCCCCGTTGAGTGTCTAAGACCCCTGAGATGAGATAGGGGAGATGGGGAGGGAAAATTTCACAGGGTCTGCCATAGGGCAAGACTTGTTCAAGATGATCAACACCTGGCATTACTCAAGTTAATAAGCCTGTGGGATATTTCACAAAACATATCTGTCTCCTTTTGGTATTTTCTTACTGTGATTTATGCCTAAACTCAGAAGGTAAATGAAGATCAAAAGAGACCAATTTATCTTGATGTGTTTAGCTTTTTTTTTTTTTTATTAAATACCTATTATTGTGGGTAGAACATTGGGACAGAAAATAAGCAAGCAAAAATTATATACCAGATGGTTACAAAGGCAAGAAAAAAAATCATAAATCCAGGATACAAAGGAAACCTAGTGCAGAATCAGGCTCCCCAACACACTGGCCTAAGAGGACCCAGAGAGTGAGTATCCTTTGGAAAAAAAAAAAAAAAACTCTTAAAGAATATGAGGGATAAGCAGAAATAGACTGAGCTAAGAATGCTATAATCCATGGGCTTCCCAACCTAGGGTGGGATTCCTCTGCCTAGGGCACACTTAAAATTCTATGGGTATGTATTTGTGTATCAGAATGACTGGGTGGAGACAATGAGAGGAAGAAACATTGGTGCAAGTAGTGAGTAGAGCCAAGGGCACTCCATGTCCTGCCACAGGCAACGAGGAACTGAAGCACTGTCCAGCAAGTGTTGCCAGTGCTGCCCCTGTGGAGGAGCTCGATAAGCCAGACAAGTACAAAGGCCTTGAGGCTGTAGCCCAACACACACCGCGTGTAGCGGGAGTGCTGAGGTGTCCAGATCTTCATATCTTTCCCAACCACACTGTAGTAGAAAGGCTCCCACGGAGCTCGGGCTGTGTGTCTGCCCTTCTCTGAGGGATTCATTGTCGCCAGCGTCTACAGCATGCGAAACGCAAGCATGCCGTGACAAGGGTACATGTGGCTGTCCTTCAGGTTTGAAGGTGAATTTGCTGGTACAAATTGATTCTCACCAGGTGGAAAAGGTCAGTCGGAGAAGTAAGACATTGCCCACTCTGTATACGTGCAAAAATAGCTCTGCTTTGAGCTATTTCTCACAGAAATGAACCTAGTTGTTGTTCTACAGCATAAAATACTCCCAAGGATTTCACTCACTTCGCTGAGAATTCTAAAAGAACTACCCTATACATTTCATAGGTAACTTAGATTCAAATAGACAAATTTTATGGGGGTACTTATGGAGAAATGATGCATTTTGACAAATTTGTAGATGTGTTCATAATTTCTTCAAAAATGCATTCATCTAGCATTATTACTGCATACTTCAGATACACTCTACAAATTTGTTCATTCTCATTTTACCATAAGCGTCCAACATACTAAGCTAAAAACATTACACTATTCCTTGACAAATACAACTTTCTTTTAACAATAAACTTCCTGCTTACAATCCATTTAACAGAAAACTTCTATATGTTTGATTTACTCACCTATTCTCTCTACATTCACTAAAATCTTATATGCTAGTTAATAACTGCTGTTTTACCAACTTTGAAAAGAAACCTAGGCACATCTTATGTTTATTCTATAATTCACTGTATTGAAAGTGGTCTTGGAAGAGATGTCAAAAAAATGGCATCCAACTAAGGTTAAGAGGCCAATTCCTATAGCTAGCAAGACATGCTACAACCATGATCTAGCAAGAGATTCCAATAGATATCCAGAAATTGGTGGTGCAACAGCTGTAGTCCAGCCTGGAGAAGTAGAAGGTAGAGGACCTCAAGGGTGCATCCAGTCTACAGACCCCTTTCCACCCTGAAAAGGAAAAGGTTCTTGAATAAGGAGCCACCTTGCTTGACTGGATCAGTTATTCCTTACCAAGGTGAACCAGCTTGTTGTAAAGAGGGACCAAGGCCAGGATCCTGATAGCCTATCTCAGCTCATTTCCTCACTCAAAGGCAGAGATATTTCCTGTCCTCTGGAAACTCCTTAGAAAACAGCACTTAGACAAGTCTTGCAGAACTGGTTTATCAGAGCTGTGCTCTGCCTAATTTTTTTGTGCAGCTCTGAAGGACATAACTATACATCTTCTGCCTGGCTGAGAAAGGAACAGTGGGTCTTGCTCTTTTGCATATTTAACCTTAGTGAAATTTATTATCAGTTCCTGGGAAGGAATATTTTAAACCTACTGCTTAGTGGCCTTGGCAGCAATTATTTTAGGTGCTTCACTGCAAGACTGTAAGAGACACCTGTAAATGTGCCAGTGGATTATTTGGGGTTCTAAACCCTTTACTTTCCATTGATTATGGTAAATCCTTTCAAGAGTTCAAACTTCCCTGTGAGAAGAAACAAAGAAAACTAATGTTTCATTTGGTCAAGAACCTTATTATTATTATTTTATTTTTATTCATTTGACAGAAAAAGAGGAGAGAGAGAGAGAATGGGTGCACCAGGGCCTCCAGCCACTGCAAAGGAACTCCAGACACATACTTCCCCTTGTGCATCTGGCTAACGTGGGTCCTGGGTAATCGAACCTGGTCCTTTGGCTTTGCAGGCAAGCACCTTAACCACTAAGCAATCCCTCCAGCCCTTATTATTATTTGTTACTCTGTGGCCTTTCACTCGTTCCGTTCGTACTGGAATGAGGAAATGAAGGAGTACAGAATCATTCTTTCCCCAGTGACCATTTGCTGCCCCACTTACATCAATCATGTGAGGCTGTGGGCGGCCTTCAATGCTGCGAGACAGAAATGCTGATACCTGACATTGCTGTTACCCTAATCATTGAGGAAACGTGGTTTCACTGAGGTCAAAAGTTCTTCAAGAATACCCCATAATTATTTCCACTTTTGAAATCCCCCTACCAATTATCTCATGTACTTCTTATGGTGTTCATTACATTTCTTACTATACTAATATCATTTTATGCCCATACTCTGCATTGGAATATAAATTTCTTAAGTATTTTGTTATCTCTTGTTTTTTTTTATGACACTTGCCATAGGACGAAACTACTAGAAATGCCCATAAAATAAGGATTAAATAAATAAATGGAAAACCAACAATTATCCACTCAGCACTACAACTATTCCAAAGATTCATGAAGGATGTCATCACTAATGACTCAATGCAGAAGACTTGTGCATCAAATACCTTGAGTTGGAAAAATATAAACTTTATTGAGTAATCAGCTCTTAAGTGAAATGCCACATAAAATTTCATAAACAGGGATCTGTCTTAAGATTCTCACAACAACCTGCAAACATTATTTAGACTGGGTCTAAAGTATGCAGTAATAATGCTAGATTAATGCTTTTTAGAAGATATTATGAACATATTTATAAAGGAAATATGTAAAAATGCATCATTTATACATTAGTACCCCCAATAAAATTGATCACGTTTTGAATCTAAGTTGCCTATGAAAAGTGCATGTTAGTTCTTTTAGCATTCCCAGTGAAGTGAGTGAAGTCCTCTGGAGTATTCTGTGTTGGAGAGCATCAACTAGGTTGTCTGCAGCACTCACATAAATGTCATATGTGGTGGTTCATAGCTAAAATTCCAGAACTTTGGAGGTGGGGCTAAGCAGCTCCCTGGGACAAGCTGTCTAACTAGTTTTGCTGAATTGGTAAGATCTGGGTTCAGTGAGGGAACCTGCCTCAATAAATATAGTGGCTAATTATAGAGGGAGATATTCAAGGTCAATTTCTGACCTCTGCATGCACACACACACACACACACACACACACACACACACACACACACACATACACACACACGCAAAGAATAATGAATAAGAGTCTAATTCCTACTAAGAAATTAATTTAATTCTGTTTTGCTCTCACTGGAATAAATTTAGATTTTAGGACTCAGTGCATGGTCTTTTGAGGAGTAAGTGCAAATACATTGTACACATATGAAAGGCCATAGATGTGAGGGACAGAGCATTTAATAGCTTCCATCCTTGATAGACACATCATCTCTTCCCCAATCCTAGGTTCTTTGTAGTAGGGATTCTAAACTTACACATGAGACCAGCTGCAACATTGAGGAAAACTGGTCAAGCTAAGGCTGAGAATGAACCTATGAGTAGAGATGGTCATTAGACACATAACGACCCCAATCATCCCACACATGGCATGGGACTTGATCAGACTGATCTGGCCATGAAGCCGGGAACCCAACATAAAGAGACTTTGGTAGTAGAGATAATTCTTTACAAGCACTGCCAAACGTGGACATAAATAGGTGCTTGAGTCTGGGATCTCGAGTTTATAAAACTGTATGTGTATAACAGGAGGGTCATGCTAACAAAAAATTAGCATCAGCTGGCATCCATTCTAGGTTATTTGATATTCAGAATGGTGTAAAAGTACAGGTGCGCATGTAGACTCAGCTCCAAATATGAAGGTTAGTAGGCGAAGCTGTGCTCAATGCCATCAAATTCTAGGAAATGACCCCTAAAAACATCTCAAATGACAGGGTGATGGATTCAAGGACTGGCCTAGATGGAGAATGTAGGTAATGTAAAATAGTTAACCCAAATGCTTTGCTATATTGAAAGTCTTTTGTTGGGCTGGAAAGATGGATTAGTGGTTCAGGCACTTGCTTGTGAAACCTAAGGACCCAGGTTTGATTCCCCAAAACTCATGTAAGCCAGCTGCTCATGGTGGCTCATGTATCTGGAGTTTGCTTGTAGTGGCTAGAGGCCCTGGTGTGCCCATTCTCTCCTAAAGAAAGGAAGGAAGGAAGTTAGGAAGGAAGGAAGGAAGGACAATTTTAAGAAATGCTCATTTACAAGCCAGGTGTGGTGGTGTATGTCTTTAATCCCAGCACTTGGGAGGAAGAGGAATGAGGATCACCATGAGTTTGAGGCCATCCTGAGATTACATAGTGAATTCCAGGTCAGCCTGCACTAGAACAAGACCCTACCTCAAAAAAAAAAAAAATAATTAAAAAAAAAAGTGCTTTCACTTACCACATCTGATGAACTATTTAGCCCTCTATGTGACTAGTTCCTTTCGTTCCTTATCTTTACTCTGAATTTTAGTGTGTGTGTATGTGCCTATGAGAGAGAAAGTGAGAGAGAGAGAGAGAGGAAGAGAGGGAAAGTTGTGTTTGTGTGTGGGGGTGGGGTGGGGTGGGTATGGGTGGAAACCAGAAGAGAATGTCAGGCATTCTCTGTCTCTAGACTTACTCTTTGGCGGCAGAATCTCTCACCGAACTCAAGCCCCTCCAGTTTTTCAGTGAGGCTGCTTGTCCAGTGAGCCTCAGGAATTCTCTTCTTTCTGTCCACCTTGCTCTGGGGCCATATGCTCCCACAGACACATACTGTGCTTTATTTGGGTTCTAGGGATCCAAACAGCTGCTCATGCTTGTGACATAAGTGTTCTTAATCACTGAGCCATCTCGGCAGCTCCTGCTTTTTGATTCTCACTGAATTCTATTGTAGTTAGATTTAGAGTGTTTGCCCTGTTTCAAAAAAAAAAAAAAAAATCACTATATTGGGATTTTGATTGAAAGAATCACCAAGCCAACCTAATCAAAGCAGGTCAATTAAACACAGCACTAAACCTTCTGAAGCACGAAGTGCAGTCTTCTATTTGGAAACTAGGATAGAGCAATTACCTGGTTAATTTGACGTGCAACCAGGGTGCAGGCTTCCTAAAGCACAATCCCATTTCTTTGACTTCCAAGCTGTTACTATAAACTGATTTTCATCGGCATTCATTTGTAAGCTAAAGGTTTTGTTCTGGTTGGTTTGGAAAACCCCAAACTTCAGTAAGATTCAAAAAGCCATTGAATGCTTTCTAACTCCATCCTGTTATTATCCTACTAGACTTATCATTTGGTTAATTCCTGGGAAAAACTGTAACTAATATCATTCTTAAAGGGTCCAAGTAAAATTGTTCTCTATGTTTCCAGGCTTTTTAAAAATTTCCTAAAGACATTGGTCTCAAAATATAGGGTTAAAAATCACGTGTGTGCTGGGGAGATGGCTCAGCAGGTAAGAGCACCTGCTGTACAGGTGTGAGGACCTGAACTCAAGTCTCAGCACCCCATTCAAAGACAAATGTGGCACATGCATATAGGCCCAGTGCTGAAGGCAGAGGAGAGTCACTGGTGCTCACTGATCAGCCAGTCTGAGTGCAGAAAACAGCTCGATGTTCACTGACAGACTTAAACTCAAGGAAATAAGGCAGAAGACCAACCGAAGAGGACACTTTATATTCTCCTCTGGCCTCACGTGCATGTGCATGAGCCCACACACATATGTACACTATGCACACATGTACACACACACACACACAAACATACATACACACAGTACACATACCTACTCAACAAAAACATTGTCCAGGGAATTGTTTGAAAGATCTCAATTCCAAAGTTTTTCAGAAATATGCTTGGTAGGAACTCCATTCTGAGAGCCTGGGTTATGATAAATATACATCATTTAATGTGAAAATGTGGGGCACAGAACATATATAGACATGTTTCTCATATTTATCCCATGTGAATCAGTGTCATATTAAACACTCTCCAAGCCCTCCTCATGTCCCTTCTTGCAGTTATGACACCTTGAAAAGTCTCAAGTAATGGAGATTCCAAGGACCACACTCTTCTACATTCTACCTCCTTCTTTGTGAGTTACCTTACAGAGTTGAACAAAAATCACGTCTTGAAACTACTTCACAATAAGTTTGGTATTTCCCACTAAGAAAATTGAATTGGTAAAATAGCTGTTTATTTTCTCATTTTACAGAAAAATGAAACTGAGGCCATGCTTCATTCAGGGTCAGCATTGAGCTGTTGTCTGACTACTGACTATAGTATCTATGCATGGCTCCCACTTTCAAAAGTCCTTGATCAACCTTCCCTATGGTTTCCTTTCCTATGGTTGATCAACCTTTCCTATGGTTTATGCCATAAACCTTCTGAAAGTCAAAGACTGTCCTATTTTTTAAGGGCTAAAGATACAGTGATTCTGATAAACATAGGAGACAGTAAAGTATTTTAAAACTATATATGCAATTGATAATGTCTTATCCTTTTCATAGAAGTAAATATGATAGCTTTATAAAAAATGTGTGTTGCATGTATTTATATATAAATGCCATGCATCTAGTTTTCTGAGCTTTGCAGGAGAAGTGGACCAGATAATGAGGATTATATTGCAAAATAGGGAAGGTTCAAACCACTGAATTACATTTCCCTTTTTCCCTTTTTGTACAATATAGTAGTACTCATTAAAACATGAGTGTTGACCACCTAACCTCAGTCTTTTCCTTGGAAAAATTGTGCCTTCTTAAGTGTTTCCATCATGCATGTGAAAAGACAGCTAAACATCTTTCCACTTGCAGCTGCCTGAAGTAATGGAGTATGCCTTTGAACTTGCCAGTAAACTTCACGGTCTGGGTATAAATATCAAACTTGTCAAACTTGCTTTCCAAGAAAGTCTCATAATGAAAGGCTTATCTGTTTGGGGAGTAAGTTAATGCCTCAACTTTCCCTCCAAGTTCGATCTTGAGAAGATTTAGATTGTAAAGAAGTTCCTGCCCACTATCCGGGTCATCTCTGGCCGCGCCTGGAGGCTGCTTTCACGGAAGTGTGGACCTGCCATTTCCCTCCTCCTACAAAACCTGGAGCTCCCAGTGAACTTTATGCCTTTCCTTACTTCCCCCTTTCCTTTGAATCAGGGCACCAGAAGATCAAAGCGGTCTGTAGGCAAGAGGTATATCGGAAAGAACTGGAAAAAAATTCCCTAAAAGGATGGTGGGATTTCTCCACGGACCTAAAAGGTACCTATTGCTGCAAGAGAATGTTCAGTAAATAACCCCCAGCCAGATCAGTACTAGGCTCTGGCAGCCTTCCCACAGACGTCAAGGGCAAATTCTACATGTCAGACTACAGAGAACAGCAAGCAGTTTTCCTCTTTCTAAGAACTATGCATGCAAAGAGAGAAAGCCCTGGAACAATGCACCTGTAATCTAATAACAATAAAAACCAATTTCTAGCGAGGGTGAAAGGATGTTTTCAAGAAAGTTTTAGGAAAGAAATATTAAAAATATGCAGAGTAGCTTTAGCCTTATGTGTCTGCTTCCTGCAAACCCCTCACAAATGTTCATTTCTATGCCATGCTTCATAACAGAAAGCTTGCTTCTTTCTCAGATGCCCAGTTAAATTCTTAACAATCCCCACTGGGTTAGTGACCACTAGGGCCCTATGAGAAGCCCTCCGTGGGAAGATCAAGGGTCTTTGTTTTCTTCATAGGTAGCTGAGGACTGAATTTCTAACAAGAACCTTCTGGCCTTCTTTAGACCCAAAACTGTGATCTCAAGTTTCCACCTGTCCCTGAGGGAGATCGCGGGTCTTACTGTGTGCTATGCTACAGTCAAAATGGGAAACTCAGAACCAATTGCAGACCATTGGAACAGCCCCTCGGAACAAATGTTTCTACCTGGCACCTTTTGTTTCTCTTGTTTTCTTTTTCCTACCTCCCTCTCTCACTTCTCTCCCTCCCTCCCTTCTGTCCTTCCTTCTTCTCTCTCTCCCATTCTCCATTTATTCTTTTTTATTTTTTTTTTTACTTTTTTTCTTTCTTTTTTCCATCCTTTTTTAACCACTCCCAGATCTGTGACCAGCTGCATTGTAGTTAAATTTCAAAATACTCATTTGGCAGCTTTGTACAGTGGTCCCGTAATGTTTATAAAGCCCATGGTGCAAGTTTGAAAGTGACAGGCACAGATATGCACTTTAAAGGGGGCATAAAATGAACAAAATGCATTACCAAATGCAATACCCAGTGCTAACCACATTCATATGAGTTTTGTATTTGCTCCAATAAACCAGTAGTGCCAGATGTAAAATTAGCCTGTAAAACTTTCCTTCATTTTACCATTCACTATGACTATTCTCAAATACCAATGAACAAAGGTGGCATCTTTCTTTAAAAATGAGTTAAAACATTATGGAATGTATACCATGTCTAGTATGCATATGTTTACTATATTACATAAAACATGTTAAAGTACACCACACAGCATATTTCATTCATATGATATATGAGTATATATGTGCATTAACATGAATATCTATGTGGATGTATACGTTACAATAATTTCAATTACTGAGGAAATTGAAGGAGACTCCTTTTCTTAGTTTGACTTATGTCATACATTGAAGGAATTTTTAAGGCTCTATGCCCTTGAAATATGTTCCACTGTTTTTCTGTACATTGCTGCCCATTGAAGTAGAGTTAATGTTTTACCATAAGTTCTATGGTATACACCCTGCCAGTACACTTTACCCATTCTTAGACAGAAGCATCTGGATTATCCCAGGGGTCTATACTTGCAGATCAAGTCAGTTGACCTCAGGTAAGAAAAACCACAGAATCCAGACCTAGGTAAGTAGATCAGTTGGTAGCCAGTGTCTACAGATGATCGCTTTGTCCCAGGTGGTACGTGAACTAAACCAGGTCCATTTAGCAGTGGTGCAGAGCCTCATTAGAACCTTTGGGAAGCTGAGCCAGGTAGAACATACCAATCATCCCAGAACTTGGGAGGCACAGGTGGAAAGAACTGGAGTTGCCAGCCTAGATTTCACTAGAAAGAAGGAATAACAACAACAACAACAACAAAATAAGTGAAAGAGGAAGGGAATTTGGGGGAAATTAGAATGTTTTCCTCTGTAAACTTGAAGCTGTAAGTGCCCTTCCCTGTTGTCAATGAGGACGTCTTCGGAACAGGGGCCACCAAACCATGGACCTGAATCCCAGGGAAAGAGTGACAACGTGGAGCAGGAGCAGTGCTCTCTCTGGTCCTCGCCCGCCCTCGCCGTGCTACCACAAGCCCGACCAGCAGAGGCTGCAGACCCTAAGGTCACAGCCAATCAGCTGCATTTTAGCTCCATCCAGGCCACCACAGCAGGGCTAGGGCCATCCCACATCCTGCTGCAGTGCCGCTGAGATCATGGCTGTCATCTTTTTCCACACCATGCGCTACAAGGCCCTGGACCCCCAGAACCCTCACACGATGGCTTTGGGCTCTCCAGAGGCTACGCAGCTCCCAACCTGTATGTAGTCTGGGCTGAGGCCAGCTTCCTTCCTGAGGCAGAACTCCTGAATGTGAGGAAGATAGCTCGGACTTGGACAGGCACCCTGTCCCTAAACAAGCCTTCACTGATGTGACCACTGGCTCCCTGGGCCAAGGCCTTGGAGCTGCTTGTGGGGTGGCCTACATAAGCAAATACTTCCACAAAGCCAGCTACCTGGTCTATTGCATGCTGGGCGATGGGGAGCTGTCAGAAGACTTTGCGTGGGAGTCCATGGCCTTCGCTGCAATTTACAAGCTGGACAACCTCGTTGCCATTCTTGATATCAACTGCCTGGGCTAGAGTGACCCGGCCCCACTGCAGCACCAAGTGGACATCTACCAGAAGTGCTGTGAGGCTTTTGGCTGGCACACCCTCACTGTGGATGGACACAGCATGGAGGAGCTGTGTAAGGCCTTTGGCCAAGCCAAACACCAGCCAACAGCTATCGTTGCCAAGACCATCAAAGGCCGTGGGATCACAGGTGTGAAAGACAACGAGTCATGGCATGGGAAGCCCCTTTCCCAAAACATGGCTGATCAGATCATCCAAGAAATCTACAGCCAGGTTCAGAGATAAAAGAGGGTACTTGCACTCCACCACAGGAGGATACCCCCTCAGTGGACATTGCCAACAACTGCCCACTCCACCCAGCTACAAAGTTGGGACAAGATTGCCACTCGCAAGGCCTATGGCCCACAAGCATGACCCTAGCTAAACTAGGCCATGCCAGCAACCGCATCATCATCTTGGATGGGGACACCAAGAACTCCACCTTCTTGGAGCTCTTCAAAAAGGAGCACCCAGACCGCTTTATTGAGTGCTACATTGCCTAGCAGAACGTGTAGGCTGTGCCACACGCAACAGGACAGTGCCCTTCTGCAGCCCTTTTGCAGCCTTCTTCACACGGGCCTTCGACCAGATACGTGTGGTGACCATATCCGAGAGCACCATTAACCTGTGTGGTGTGTCTTTTGGAGAAGATGGACCCTCTCAGATGGCCCTGGAAGATCTGGCCATGTTTCAGTCAATCCCCGTGTCAACTGTCTTTTACCCAAGTGACGGAGTTGCTACAGAGAAGGCAGTGAAATTAGCAGCCAATACAAAAGGCATCTGCTTTATCCAGACCAGCCTCCCAGAAAACACCATCATCTACAATAATGAGGATTTCCAAGTCGGACAAGGCAAGGTGGTTCTGAAGAGCAAGGATGGCCCAGGTGACAGTGATTGGAACTGGTGTAGCCTTGGCTGCTGCTGAGATGCTGAAGAAAGACAAGATCAGTCTCTGTGTGCTGGACCCTTTCACCATCAAGCCCCCGGACAGAATGCTCTTCCTCAAGAGTGTGCCACCACGGACAGGATCCTTACCACGGAGGAAAATTACTATGAAGGCGGCATAGGTGAGGCAGTGTCCACTGTAGCAGGGGGTGAGCCTGGAGTTACTGGCTGTTGGCGAAGTACCAAGATGTGGGAAGCCAGCTGAGCTGCTGAAGATGTTTGGTATTGACAAGGATGCCATTGTGCAAACCATGAGGGGCCTTGTCACTAAGAGCTGGGAAGGGCATGGGGTGCAGAGTGGCGTATCTACACATTCCCAAGAGCTTCTGACAAAGGTGCTCAGAGATGTACTGAGAGGTAAATATATGTTTTGAGAAAAATGAAAAAAAAAAAAAAGAAAAGTGGAGCAAAGCTAAACCACGGGGACATTATTTAAAGAGCAGCATGCCTGAAGTTGTCTCTGCTTGGACTTCTTGGTGGGTTCTGAGTTCCTTTCTTGGCCTTAGCCAGTATGTGTGGTTACACTTTCACGTTTTTTCCCTTAAAGCACGCTGATTAAAATATCTTTGGTAGATTCCAGGTTAATTTTCTCACAATAATCTCTAAGACAGATATGATCTTCATTAACAGATTAATATTCTCACTGGAGTGAAGTAAGTTAACTCTCTTGCCTGAGACTATACGATTGGCAAGTTCTACAACCTAGATAGTTAATAGATGTAAACCTAAGCTTTAAATGTGTCTTTAAATATAAATGTATTTGGAAGGAGAAATAAGTTATGCCAGCTATAAATAATTTAAATATCAATTAAATGAAAGAGTGATGTATACTTTCAGTTCAAAAATGAACTTCAAAGGAGGAAGAATGAGAGAGAAGCCAGATGTAGGTTTGTACAGATAAGAACTGACTTAATTCACCAAACTCCAAGACATGGATAGTATTCTTGTCACCATTGTGAAGATGATAAAACCAAGGCACTCAGAGACATAATAACATGTCCAAAGTCACACTGCCTAATGTAGGTAGCCCTCCACATTTGGTTCTCACTTTGGCGTACACGGACAGAGACGTGACCAAGAATGCATGTGCACCCTGTGCTGACAAATATACTCATGCATTGCTTTTCCAACTAACTCCTCTAGAATCCCACAGTCCCCAGAAAGCAGTTTGAAGAGATACATGATCAAATGAGTTCACTTGTGAGACTTTAAGGAGAACTTGCTTCTTCATAGAAATAAGCTTCGAAGGAGCACACTGTATTATCTCCCACTTAGAGGTCTGGATGTGTGGATACATCTAGATGATCCAGGCTGCCATTGCTCTTACTAGTGACATGTTCTTTTATTAACACTCTGAAATCCTAAGATCTTTGTTTAAGGACAATATATATATCCAAGACCTTCTTTGTGTCCTAACTGCCAGAGATGTTATTGGAGTTGTTTATTATTTGCAAACACAGCGCTACAGAAACTGTAGTGCCCAATAGGATGTTCAGTAGTTATTTAACACGAATCTTGCAGACTTGGCTCTGTTCTGAAAAGAGAATAGACAAAACTGGAGTTTTGGAAGGGGGACTCATAGCAGGCACACCTGAATAGTGATCTTCAAACCCTCAGAGGGCTCACTGATAAGGGAAGGGTGAAAGGTCACCTCAAATACCCCTTTAAGCCTTATGGGTTTTAGTGAGTCTGGTCTCAGCCTATTTTCAATAGCCCATAGCTTTTAGACAGTTATAAAAAGAGCTTTGTCTAAAGCAAATCTTTAGATGGTCCTGTACGACCCTACCCTAATTTCCCAGTGACATTGGACTGGCTTCTCTTTTGTAGAGAAGGTCACACAGAGAAAATCTTAAAAGAAGATGAAAGAGAGGCTGAAGAAATGAAGGGAATGTAATTCTTTCAAAGCCGTGCCATGTGCTGAGAATAATATGACATTATAGATGCCTGCTACTTTCAGTGCTTTTATGTATAAATAGTGACTTTGAAGGAGCTTATATATGGTCATTTTAACCCTCAGCTCTCTGACCAGGGGTTCCTTGGACATAACAAATAAAGCAGACGGGTCCAATCCACTGGATTAAGAAACATTTATAAATATATTTGAATGGCCCTTCTTATAGGTGTACATAGGTGGAATAAGAATAAATACTGACAGAGAATTAAAAATATCCTCTTAATTTTTCTGTGAAAAGGTAGTGTGAATCTCCCTAAAGGGGAATCATTGCTTCAGTTCTTTGCAAGTCTCCTCTAAAATTTTGGAAAACTACTTAGAAACTCATACCGTGGATTTTCCTAAGATATTTTTTTTCAAATATGAAAGAATATATTTCAAAGTTCACAATTTATTTCTATACATCATTAATGTTAAAAAAAGAAAATTCATGAAGATGTAGCTATTTAAATCTAAATAAAGGGGTTGCTTCATTAAACAGTTGCTTACATGGGCATTAGTACACCTAAGCACAATTTTATGAAGAAAATAGCATGCTATGCAAACTAGGTTTCAAATGTTACATGATAGGTCAAATTCTTCTGTTTTGTTTCATTTTCCTCCCAAGTGGAAGTAAGCAATACCTGTAAGGGTTTAAAAAATTTGTGTCACCAAATCTCAGTGTCTGGTAGATACAAATTGATAGAAACACTACCCCTCATAAACCGTGTTCCAAGAAGAGACTCAGAAACCGTAAGGCGAAATGCTCCAAATTCCCTGAACTTTCTCTGAATGAATTTTATGTTACCCACATTTTGGTTGTCCTTCTTTGAGTAATGGAGTAATGGAATAATGGAGAGCTGCCTGTAATTGGGTTCAATTCAGTGCATTTCAGGTGTGAGGTCATTAGCCAGCTGTACCTTGTTGGCATTTAAAGGCTTTCTCCTTTCATGGTGGTGTTCTTAGACTCCACAGAATGCTGGGCTGTTTCAATTTGACTTTAAGAATTTGCCAAATACCCTTAGAAAATAAAGCTTAATAAAATTGTGCCCTACATGAGATAAATCAAGCATGGGTAATTATGTTCATTTAAATAATTTGCCTTTACAATAGCCTTCCATAAAAATAAATCAAAAATACTTAGATTTGATTACTAATAGGCATCTCTAATATATGGCATAAAATGTAACATAATTTACTTAAAAATCAATACTCTAATGTGAATCAACTCTGGAATATCAAAGCAAATAAGAAATAAGCAATAAATGTGCTTAGAATATTTCTTGCCATCTATATTTTGGTTAGAATATTTTCTATGCTTGCTCTTTTAGAATTTCCTCACTAGTACCAGAACCATCAGTTTAATGATAGTGTTCTGGAGGGGGGGGGGCAGGAGACATTATATTCACTACCTACTTATTAAAAATATTTTATTTAGGTTTTTTATGTATTTGAGAGAGAGAGAATGGTCACAACAAGGACTCTAGTCACTGCAAATGAACTCCAGAATTATGTGACACCTTGTGCATCTGGCTTTATGTAATTACTGGCAATCAAACCCAGGTCCTTAGGTTTTTTAGGTATGTGTCTTAATGGCTCTGATATCTTTCCAGCCCATCAACATCTACATTTTTAAAAAATAGTTTTTGAGGTGAACTCAACAGACTGGCCATTTTCTATAAAAGATAGTGAGACCACACGAAAGACACACACACACACACAGAGAGAGAGAGAGAGAGAGGGAGACAACTGGCACTCCAGGGCCTCCAGCTACTGTAATTGAACTCCAGAAGCCTGCACCACTTTGTGTGTGTCACCATGTGTGTCTGGAGAGTCAAACATGGATCCTTAGGCTTTGCAGGCAAATGCCTTAACTGCCAACCCATCTCTCCAGGCCTCAATATCTATTTTATCACCTATTAATCATATAGTAAATAAATACCTGCCCTTATGATTATATACTCTATTTTGTTTTGCTTTACAAAGTTTGAGTCTAGGTCCAGTGTGATGATGCACACCTTTAACCCCAGCACTCACTTGGGAAGCTGAGGTAGGAGGATCACTGTGAGTTTGAAGCCAGCCTAGGCTACAGAGTGAGTTTCAGGTTAGCCTGGGCTAGAATAAGACCCTACCTCAAAAGAACAACACAAAAGTTTGAGTATAATCATATTTCATATCCATTGCATACATATGTTTTGAAATATTTCAGCCCATATATATAATATATGGATATATGGATAAATGTTCATGTAAAACTGATAAATTTCCCCTTTCCCATGCTCTCCATCATTATATATGTAGCATTCTTAAGACTAAGGATAATTTCAGAATATATGAAAAACATTGTGCAATTACATTTGATAAACACTGATATTCTTAGTTTTTGTTCTAAATTGAGTGCCTATTTTTAGAAGCTACACAAGCCCTCTTTAAGGTCAGTCAGAAGACACTGACAGATATTAAATCCTTTTAAGCTTTTAAAATTCAAGAACAGATTCTACTAACTTCTCCCAGCTTTGAACCTTCTATCATACTTTCTAAGAGTTTTGGCAATTCCTACTGTTCAATTACAGGTAACTTGCTATATATACAATATACTTTTCTTTTTATTGACATTATATCATTATTTTCTCAGAAAGGTTAAATTGCAAGTGCATCTACCATTGCCAAAAAAACTAATTAAGGTGACAAGAGAAGGAAAGTCACCTCCATATACAGCTGATCTCACATATGTGCTGCCAAAGACCACTGCTTCTCAATGACTTCTTGCCTGGTCCTGGGGGTAAAATGCAACCCAATGTGACCGACACTAAAAATTGAAATAGAAAAAAAAAATAAATATAAAGCTTTAACCGTATACTTGAGTATTTCTGATTTTGGAAAACTTCTTTGCACCTCGTATTTATTATTCAAAATTTTATGAATTTTTCAAGGCCTTTATATTCTCTGGATGAGCAATTTCTCTCCTGTAACCTCCTCTGGTACATTTTATTTCATGGTGATTTATGCATCTGTCTTATTTAGTCTTCTAGACTGTAATTACCGATGCTGACACGGAGGGCTGTGCTTCTCCATTCACATGTAGCCTGGCTTTCTATGCCAGCATATTCCTGCACTCTTCCAACAGTTTGATTCAGTGCAAATAGCAGGTTCTAGCACTGGCTATGTTTTATTGAATTAGCCATATTAAAGTGTTATCAAATATGGGAAGAAAGAGAGAATTAAGTCATTATTCAGACCATGGATTCTGCTCAAAGAAAAGACAAAGACATCCTGAAAGTTGCTGAAGGAACCAGCTATCCCATGTTGAGGTAGCCGGGCAAAGAGAAACCCCTCCGTTGTCTGGTTGTATAGCTCTGCAGTCCTCCGCCACGCTGAGTTTCCCTCCACCTGTCAGATGGGTGCTTGTCCAGCATCTTACCACAGCCCCAAACATGGGTCAGTTATCCAAGCAACAGACCCCTGCATCTGTCCCACTCTACTTTGCCTAAGACATTCTACATTTGATAACAAAAATGTGAAAAGTACATAAGCTGGCATGCATGACTTCCCAGCTCTGCCTCTCTATAGCAAGCACAGTCCTAGCTCTGCCTCTCTATAGCAAGCACAGCTCTATAGGCACTGGCTGGAAGTTCTGTGAACATGGAAATGAGACCAATAGTTAGCTGTGGGAGCTAGCTGTTGGGTTTAAGATGGGGGAAGGCATTCGAATCTCTTCTTGCCATTGTGTGTCAGCTTTTGATCTTCTTGCTCTTCTTTACCACATTTTCTTGCGCATGCGGCTGTGTGGTGTATGCTTGGCTGTGTGCATGTTTGTAGGGGGTGGGTGGATGTGGGTAGGAAGGCCAGAGGTCCATGTAAGGTGTATTCCTCAATTACTCTCCACCTTAGTTTTGAGACAGGGTTTCCCATTGAACTTGGAGCTCACTGACAAAGCTAGATTTCTCCTGGGCACCCTCCTGTTTCCATTTCCCCTCACTACGGTTATAAGCACAGGTTGCCCTGCCTGTTTTTTTTTTTTTTTTTTTTAGGTGAGTGCCAGTGATCTCAGCTAAAGTCTTCATGCTTGAGTGGCAAATCCTTTACCTACTGAGCCGTCTTCCCAGCACTCCTTTGATTCTCTTGTTCTTTCTATTTATTTGACACAGACTAACCTGTGCTATGCATACAAAGGAGATAGTCCCATTCAGTTGTTTTCAGAATCTAAATCCAAGGGAGAGTCAGGACAGTATGCGTTATGGCTGTGTAATACCCAGGTTCTCATCCGGGCTGGAACCCCTATTAGCTGTGCAAACAATAGTCCTTCCTTCTTGGCTATGGCAAAGACTGAACGAATATGTATAGACTGTTAAGGAGGTCTGTTAAGAGTTATCTTTTCTAGCCAGTGTGGTGGCACACACCTTTAATCCCAGCACTCGGGAGGCAGAGGTAGGAGGATCGCTGTGAGTTTGAGGCCACCCTGAGACTATATAGTGAATTCCAGGTCAGTCTGGGCTAGAGCGAGACCCTACCTCAAAACAACAATGACAACAAAAAAGTTAAGTAAAAAGAGTTACCTATCCTAATTGGCCTATTACTGAAAATACTCCTATAAATATAGACAATCCATTGGGTTAGGGAGGGACTTGAACTGAGTAGATCACTGACTAGAATTGTCAGACTGATTAATAAAATAACCAGTTTTCACATTCTCTAACCATGGAGAAAGAGCATTTTTCTCCTTCAGTGGAAATAGGAACTCTCGGTAGAAATTAAGGTGAGTCCTGGAACTCTACTTCTGAACTGGCCTTGTCGTCTGAATGTGTGAACGGTGGAAGTGCTGTGGCTGCTGCGCATCTGATTGTGATCGAGTACAGCAAGGCGCTCCTGGGGGTGCAGCGCGCAGCTTACATGCAGGATGAAAAGGGGAACTGTGTGTATATTCACTGAGACCAAACAAACCCAGTTGCAAGAGACACGGGGCACACGATCAGACCAAGAAAGAGATTGACAATCCCAAAACGGCCATGATCGACAAAGCTGGAGGAAGCACCTGGAAGGAAAGCTGGTGAGAGGCTGCGCTAGCTGGCTGGGAAGAAAGCAGGTGACACGGGGACTTGTACAGACATACTCAGAAGCTGGGGTTAAGTTTGACTCTGTGGGAGATTTAAACAAGAGACATAAAGTTATTGACCTTAAAAGCTTAAATTTTGCAATTAACCATTTTTTCTTCCCAGTGGGCAGCTTATTTGTCTCCTTTTTTCTGCTCCATACACACACACATGCACACACACACACACACACACACACACACACAAATAACACACACTATAAACAATATACATACAGATATATATTTGATAGGTGATTGTATAGTGGAGATATAATATGGGAGAAAGCAAGATCATTTGTAATCAGTTAAGACATATTTCTGATGCAATGAATACTTGTGTGCTTGCATTGTGTGAGTACGCATGGGTAGGTATGTGTACACATATGGAGGCTAGAGGCTGATGTCAGATATATTCCTGTTTCACTTTCCATTTTATTCTTAGTGAGACAGGATCTCTCACTGAACCCACAGCTCACCTGTTCCAGCTAGTCTATCTACCAGACTGCCCCTAGATTCCCTGTCTCTCTCTCCTGAGTGCCAGGATTAGAGGTGGTTTGTGGTACACACACACTATGAATGTGCTCTGTGGATTCAAATTCTAGTCCTTACTAGTACAGGGCAAGCACTAGTCACTGAGCCATTTCCCCAGCCCTGTGTTTTCTGTTTCTAATGAAAAGAACACAATAACATTGTGTCTTTGTTTAAATTCTCCTTCATGCTCACACACTGTTTTGTACAGAAGGTGAGCATCCTTTAACTCTTTGAACCTGTCAAAGGAAGCTGAGAGAAAAGTCCTCAGTTAAAGAATGCCTTGGTGGGGAAACAGAAAGCATCCCACTAGAGTTCCCCAAGGAAGGTGCTCACCACCTTGTCTTCTTTTGCCATCTCTCCCCAGCACACACATGTACATATTTTAGATATAGCATCTGCAAAGCATTTGGTCACCAGGAGATGCAAACACATTGAGTCAAGTGACTGCCAAACAGCCTGATTTCCACTCTCATATTCTATCAGAAGACCTTGTGATCATTCTGCAACGATGAAGAGAACAGAAGGATATTAGGTCCGAAAAATGAGGCAGTCTCTAAATCCCAAAGCCAGTTCTTACACTAGTTTGAAATATGACGGTAAAGATATGCAAATGGACTCCTTTCAACTGGCTGAAATGGCTTTTGGCAAACACAGGAGGTGAGAGTACACAGTTTATATTTCAGGCTCTTGTAAAAATGACGGAAAAGTCACCTTCAAAGGGGAGTAGAAGATTCAAATGTGGTCAATAGGCAGACAACTGCATCATTAAATCTGGATGTCTTAAAATGTTTGCAATCCCAAGGGCTGTAAGGGGGAGGGGACACGGAGCCTTTTGCCCTCTGTAATAATCTCTCCACTTTCTTCTCTTTATTTCATGTCACCACTGAGAACATTAGGGGACCCTCACTGACTCCGGACAAAGATCCTCACACTTAAAATGTGGAAGATGACCCTGATTTTACTACAGATACTCTTTGTTTAAAAGAATATTTTAAAGATTCTCTCTGACATGTATTTATCCATGTATTTATTCATTTGAGGCCGTTTTCAAACAAGTTCTCATCATTTTCTGATATTCTCAGAAAGGTTGATGTTACTCAACCTTAGATCTCTAATCATCATCAGTGGGAGGTATCTAACCTGCTGCAGGTGTCTAATCTGCCTTACATTACCTTCTCAAGGGTTTCATGGGTATCACAATAAAGATGGTTATGCTTTCAATTATGTTAGAACTGAAGTAGATTATCTAGTGTCCTTTTTCTCTGTCTTTTACCAGACACAGTGTCCCATAGAGTATCAGGGTAACCAGTATTTCAACAGATAAACATATAATTGTATTTTCTGCACCACATAAGAAAGATCTAGAACACTGTCTAGATATTGATTCTATCCTCACCCTCTTTTCTCAGGAAGTGTCTTACATTCCAAGGAAAACTCTGGAATCAAAAGACCTTATCTCATCAATTTCAACTCCTTTTCTAACAAGGAATCTAAGATCTACTGAAGTGAGTAGATTTACACAACATTGCAGACAGTGACCAGCAACATTATCACATTGACTTCAATATCTTCATAGCCAACATTGGATCTTTCAAGTATAAAGTGCTGGCAGTAGAGCCATTGTGTTATATTTATTTTCAGACCTTTCCTTCATTCAAATTAAGTTGGAAGTTTGACAAAGGATAAATATTTATTAATTAGTTGGATCTATTTAGCAAGCCGGTACAGTTTCCTGAACCATTAGTGTGGAGTGTTAGTATGTAAGTAAACAACAAAGGTTGAGAGTGATGGAATGGAGAGATTAAACCTAAACCAGAGTAGATGGGCTGTTTGTAAATATGCTCTTCCCTTATGATGTATTACATGCCAGGAACAGGCTTTAAGATACAGCATTTCTCGGACTTAAGGGATGGCTCAGCAGTTAAGGCATTTGCCTACAAAGCCAAAGGATCCCGGGTCAACTCCTCAGAACCCACATTAGCCAGATGCACAAGGGGCACACGTGTCTGCAGTTCATTTGCAGTGGCTAGAGGCCCTGGTGTGCCCATTCTCTCTCTCCCTCTTTCTCTGTCAAATAAATAAATAAAAATAATAAAATATTTTTAAAAGATATAGCATTTCTCATTCTGAGCTATTCCTTTGCAATATGTCTTAATTATACTACCTGAAGTAATTAGAATGCCAATACTGTTAGACTTACCCTTATCCAAAAACAAATACAAAACATTTTATACTTCAGTATACATGCCTTTTGGATTGCCTATTATTTTTGGATGAATCTCATGATGTTTCTTCTTATTAACAATAATGATCAAGGACTAATGGTAGCATTAGCTGAAGGGAGAACCTTACATCTCCCAATAAATTCTTTCCATCTTTTGTAACAAAGACCACACTTGAATATTCACTCATTGAAAAGTAGGAATTATAGACAACCACAATCACATTTCATTATAAAAGGAATGTGGGAACTCAGGTTTTGTTCATCCAAGTTAAAATGCTTTCAAAAAGAAGTCAAACATAAATGTGCCAAAAAGAAATTCAGTTACAAAATTAGCAGTGATGTGATGATGAAAATTATTTTGGCCTCAAACAATTGTTTTTATCTAAGCTCCTCAGGTGTCATAATTGCAACTATTTTGCAATCACTGTGGCTCCATTTGGAAGTCAATTTAAATTATTATTATTGGGGCCATGTGTTTTGGATTTTCAAGGGGAGCTCTGATTTCCAGGGCTGTCCTGATTGCCAATATCCTGTCCTATTATTAGACCATGTGTTCCATAAATTTTCAAAATTTTTGGTTAAGAAAAAACACTAAGATCCCAGTTAATTTCTTCCTATTTTCCCATCTTGGAACTCCACTCAAGCCAGTTTATCCCAAGATCTGAAGCATCCCCAGAGACAGGGAGGGGTACAACCAAAACATTCCAACCCATTGTGGGGGAAATACTAGGTATCACTTTCAAAATACAAGGACTTCAGGTTCAAAATTTCACTGGGTAAGACAAGTAGACACAGCCGCACTTTCAGTCCAGTGTTTGCCCTTGTCCCAAGCTAAGTTGTTATGTTTTGGTCTTTCATTGACCCATCCCTGAGATAGTGCGAGAAACTGTTGGGGGTCCCTCAAGGGGAGGCTTAATAGTGCTTTCCCTCCTCTGTTCTTTTGCTTAAATTGCGTAAAAAGGCTATAGATTCCGAACCCTATGGTTTGATGAATGTGGTACAGATGGAAAGCATAAGAGAGGTCAGAGTCTGTTGCCTTGGGGCTAAGGTTGTCCCATTTCTTTGCAAGTGTAAAAGATATTTAGAAAGTGTAAAACCACGGTTCATGAAGAACCCATGTTAGACTCACAGATCTCCCTTAGGAAATAACAGTACTTATTAGTGATAAAAGACTCATGTAGCTCTTCAAAAGACTAAATCCCGTTCAGTCACCCACATGTCATAGGTAATAAAAAGAGATAAAGATATTCTAGCATCATTTTCATGCATGCATGCTGTGTGTATTTCATGCATGCATGCTTGGGGGTAGTGTGTGCGTGTGTGTGTGTGTGTGTGTGTGTGTGTGTACACACACACACACATATGCAAGTGCATGCATGTGGATGCCAGAAGTCAACTCCAGGACTCATCCATCAGGTACACAGTCTATCTTTTATTTTGACAGGGTCTCTCATTGGCCTGTAGCTCTCCAGGAAGGTTACACTGACTGAGAGTATACCTCAGGGATCCTTGTCTACCACCATGATGTGGGATTTTTATATAAACTCTGGAAATTAAACCGATGCCCAAATGTTTATAAGACAAGCACTTTATCCAATAAGCTATCTCCCAAACCTCTGGCATCTGATTTTCTAAATACACGAGTGGGTGTGTGTATGTGTGCATGTGCATGTGTGTGAGCATGTGTGAGCATGAGAATATGAGCATCTTGAATGCATTTTGAAACTGATAAATATAGTATAAGTGAATGAGTTAAACATCCCATTGTTATTTGTATGCATTAATTTTTAGATACCTCCAGACAACAGAATGGGGGTGGTCATTGGTATTAGTGTTCACAGTGCTTGACTTTAGTCAGTTTCAATGTGCCTCGGCTTTTCCTAAGACCTGCAGTGGCTGTGTTGTTGTCATGGAATCCTGGCAGATGAATGGTTACTTCCTCGGTGAGTTCGACATCCTCGAAGGTGCTCGAAGTGCTGTGCTACCCTCGTTTACCCTCGCAATTAAAGCTTGAGCACCCCACAGACAGGATTTATCTTGGGCCTTGGCTATGCAGCTGGTTATACAGCTGGGACACTGGATTATAGAACACTCCATTCCTGTGGCCTTTTCCATAATTTCCAGTAATTGCTCCAGCTGTCCTGATATGCGGTCATCAGTATTCATGGTGAAGATGGCAAAATTGGCCACGGATGCCCTTTTGTCTTTTCATTTCACACATGTGGACCTGGCCTTCCACACACGGCATGATTCATTCAGCAGCTAGCACCTGGCTTCTCTTTCTCCCCCTGCAGGACCACAGCAGCAAAGACTATGAGAGCCAGCAGAACAAGCCCCTCTAGCCTTCGTAGGGCGACGAATGGTTCAGGAAGGATGGTTGGGTGAATGTCTGTGTGGAGGACGAAGACGAAGGAATGACAGTGGTCCAGCACGTGCAGCAGCGTGTGCACTAAGTTTCATCCTGGCAGAATCATTTGGTCCTTGACCTTTCCAGAAAAAGGAAAGTTGGCATTTGGGGGACAACTCCAATAGTATGTTTCAGTCAGGTGCTCAAGGAGTCCCCACACCACAAGGTGGTGAGATGCCACTTTCCTTGTCCTTGGACTCCAGCCAACTGAGCTTTTGAGAGTTGACCATGTCTTTTTCTTGGTTCTCTTTGTCCATGTCGAACAAGTGTCCATGAGGTGCTTTTTAAAGCGTGATGGTGAGATGACAGCCTGTGCAATGATATGTATAAGCCCGTTGAGGCCATTGCCAGGCCATGCAGAGATTGTAGATGGTTTTGTTCATTTTAGTCATAACCACAGAAGGGTTCCTCCTTGGCACTGGCACTTGGCTTTGAGACCTGAGCACAAGCTCACCCTCCCTTCGAGAGGACCAGTGGACCCATCTTAACCTTACTCCCTATCTCATGTGTAATGTCTTAGGCCTATTGAATACAAGATTAAATTTTTTAAAAAAATATCTAAACTTTTATTTATTTAGAAGCAGCCAGATAGAGAGAAGTAAGATAGGAGAGAGGGAATGAATGGGTGCACCAGGCACTCCATGCAATGCAAATGAACTCCGGATGTGTGTGTCACTTTGTGCATCTGGCTTTACATGGGTACTGGGGAATGAACCTGAGTCATTGGGCTTTGCAGGCAAACACCTTAGCCAGGGAGCAATCTCTCTAGCCCCAAGATTAAATTTTTAGCTGAAGACTTAAAAAAATAGGTAATGGGCTGGAGAGATGGCTTGGCAGTTAAGGCGCTTGCCTGTGAAGCCTATGGACCGAAGATTTGATTCCTCAGTACTCACGTAAAGCCAGATGCACAAGGTGGCATTTGCATCTGGTGTTCATTTGCAGTGGCTAGAGGCCCTGATGACCCCATTCTCTCTTTCTTTCTCTATGTGCCACTTTCTCTCTCTCAAGTAAATAAATAAATACAAGCATTTTAAAAAAAATATTTGATAAAGAATGAATGTGCGATATGAGGCATGGAGATAATGCAGGGCACATCTCTGTTTAAAAGAAATGTAAATTAAAATATTTAAAATATAAAACACCATTTTCCTTTAAATATTATAATTGTGTTAAGTCTGTTCTAAACTATGATGTAAGTATACTACACTTCAGTTATGTTGTCACTAACAAAAGTTAGACCTAACCTTCTCTGCATGGTGGGAGATCTTTGATGGGAAACTACATATTAGGTATGGGATTATAATTGTTTTGTCCAGACTTTTTGAGACATGACTACCATGCCCTCTCTCCTCTTTATAGTGGTATTCTGTTTATGCCATAAGCATTAACCACGGCATAATGTCACATAAATCCCTACTTAATTCCATCTACCATGGTGCAATGTAAAACATTTTTACAACTTGCTTTCATATACAATATCTTGTTTTTATTCTAGGCAACATAGCGTCTAGTAATTAAGGTAAATTCTTGCCCACTGAGAATTTTCAGGCTTTTATTTCAGGGGCCAGGGTTAGCCCCAAGTTCCACCAACCTGTTTCTATTAGATTGGTATTTGCAAAACAAAATGAACAAATAAAAAAAATACTAGTATTGAGTCATACTGACCCAGAGAACTACAATAGAGCCTAGGTTTATGGCTAGAGTGTGACTGGTCCTGGAGATTTTGAGTGACCTTGGATTCCACTCCTTCAGGGATTTGGGGGGAATGTATATTCTTCCATCCAAATTTTAGTTTTCTGTGTCCAAAATGAAGGTGCCTGTCTACCTGTGTAATCCCAGACTCCCTTCAAGTTCTGGAGTCTTTAGAATGGGGATCTGGTTAACACTGATGTTCTAGGGACTAGGTTTTCAAGTCAGTTCACTGATGATATTTCACTCTTGGAATTAATGTTAATGTGAATGATGTGTCTTGTGTCTGAGTCCTTTTTCCCATTGGTTTGGTCCATTAGCTCCAACTGGGATCAGAAAGGAAAACCCAGGGAATCTGAGTCAGTGTGCCCAAGAGATGTTTTGGTTAGAAAGACCTTATTCATTTCTGTTACAGATAGACTGTTGGTACTTAATTCTGTGGAGACACAGATGTTAAAGATTTAATTCTCAATATTTCCTTTAATTCTTCAGGTAAATGGCATGTTTGTGAATATTCCCATTTTATATATAAGGAAACTGAACCTCAGAGAATTTATATTACTTGGGTGAACATTAAACTCATGAGTATTGATTGCTCTGGGGTTCAAGCTTGTGTTGATTTGTAAGTCCAATGAGTTCTCTTTTGTTCTTGGTGTTTTGCTTAGTTGGAGACATGGTCTCCCTATGGAGTCCAGGCTGGCCTCAAACTCCTGCCTCTGCCTCCCCACTGCTAGAATTAAAGGTCTGCACCACCATGACTAACTAAGTCAGTATTTTTAACGCTTACCTAATCGTATTGCTTATTTTAAAACTGGATGGCATACACCAGCACAATGGCACGGCCACAGGCATGCAATGTGTTTGTCTGAGTGCATGCATTCCACAAAATGTGTCTACCTAAAAGTAATAAACACAGGATGGAAGAATGGAATGCATGTATGTGGATTACATGAATGTGGAATACATGTATGTGGGCGATAATGTTTCTGTGGATGGGTTATGTTCCATGCTGGTTCTCAGGTTCCCTGAACTGATTTTAGGCACATATGCTTCATGTCCAGCTGCCAAGGAGTCATTCTGTGGGAACTTTTCTAACAAGATTTTTAAAATATTTTTTGTAGTTGTTTATTTTTATTTATTTGAGAGCAATAGACAGAGAGAGAAAGAGGGAGAGAGAGAGAGAGAATGGGCGTGCCAGGGTCTCCAGCCCCTGCAAACGAACTCCAGATGCGTGTGCCCCCTTGTGCACCTGGCTAACGTGGGTCCTGGGGAATTGAGCCTTGAACCGGGGTCCTTAGGCTTCACAGGCAAGTGCTTAACCGCTAAGCCATTTCTCCAGCCCCTAACAAGTTTTTATTATTATCATCTCACAGTGTTAAATTTGCACTCAGTGTTTCTTTGTAAAGACCTTCCACCTCTATGAAATAGGACAATAATGCACGGGCAAGAAAAATGTGGAGCATGTCTTGAATCTGTCTGCCATTTTTAGAGGAACCCGGGCGTCACTGTGCAGGTTGGAGGGAATGTGAAGGTGAAGGCATGCTTCCAACATTGAGAGAGTTGTTTGTCATGGCCACCATTGTTTATATGTGTGCTCTGGTGATTGAACTAAACTAGGAATCATTTCTTTTATCTAATGAACACTTCCTATTCAGTAGAAAAGGTGAATAATCTTTAGAATAATGCTTCTACATAGATGATATCATCACAGAAGTTGATCACTGGTGTAACTACAAGTAATCAGATGGCCATTAAATACATGGCCATTAAATACATAAGCAGCGCTCCATAACTCACCTAGAACTCGTTCCCTACAAAAGAGTACTTATGAGCTACTCACTGTCCAGGAACATATCTATCTTTCTGTCTGTGACACAGCTACCATACCATTTCTTTGAGAAGAAAGACTAGTTTCATTTGGAAGTTATTACCCCTTGGATGACCAAATCCTGCCCCAAGATGCTTAATATTTACTCTGCCTTTGATGCATGATAGTCAAAGTTATTTCCCCATCTGCATGATTAAAATAAAATACAAAAAAAAACTTTCTTAAACCCTTTCTAGTATGACAGAGGCTACGATTGCACAATGTAAATGTGCCTCATTAATCAACTCTATCATTCCAGGGAGTAATGAACATTTTGCTATTTGGCATCTGGCAGTGATTTACAGGAACAGAAATTCCTAGTTTACAAAAGTGTGCATGTATGATTTGATTTAGTTTGGTATATTTAAAAAATTCCCCTGCTGCTTTTCTTGGCAAAAACAAAAAAATTAATGGTAGGAGCAAGGAACCTATCAGAATCGGGTTAGACCTTAAACTGCATATAGGTTTATAAGTAACTAACCAGCTTAGAGCACAATGTTGTGTGAGCTATGTAATGTGTAAAATCTGGTGTTTATGTAGCTCTGGAGCTGGCTCAATACCAGTTACCAGTGAGTGATATCTAAACACAAAATAATTTCTACATAAACTATGGGTTTGTAAAAATGTAAGCACTATATTTTTTGTGTAGTCTGAAAGAAGGTATTCTTTGAAATAGATTATTAGTATAGGGCTTGATTCCACTCTCTATATTTTTTGTGAGTATTAGTTTCTTTCTTTCCTTTCTTGGAAGACTGATTGAGAAGTTGGGCCTTTACCAAAAAGTCAACATGTCCTTATAAAAATCTTGATATGTGAGACGCTGACTAAAGTGAAGTTTATGATTTACTTTAGGTCAACTTTGCTACTGTGCAATGAAAGGTTGAAACGAACACATGATGATTAGCAATGTGCAGCCTCCAACTTAGTGATTAGTGTACAGGCAGGCTGTTTGTATGTTAATGATTAAATATGTAGGGGAAAAAAATCACTCTGCTGGAGGCAGAAAGAAAAATGAGATTAGCATAGATTTTCCAATCATGAGAATTAAGCATTAATGGGTAGTTGTTTAGATTTGAGAAATGCAATCCTGTCTTCTACAGTGGCCTATGAAATAAGGTATATATCCTTTGTAATAAATTCCACATGCAATGGCTGAACATATCAGGGTGCAATAATGGTGCCCTTTGGAAAGCTTGCTTCTAGATCATGGTTCAATGTTTCCATGATCCTCTTATTGGAGTTACTTTTAGTGGTCCATAGTGACTTTTATATCTAGACAAGAAACTGAAGGAAGTAGTCATTGGACTTCTTTATCAGGAAGTGAGATCAATCCACACATAAGAATAAGAGAATAGACGGGCGTGGAGGTGCACACCTATAATCCCAGCACTTGGGAGGGAGGCAGAGGTAGGCGGATCGCTGTGAGTTCAAGGCCATTCTGAGATTACAGAGTGAATTCCAGGTCAGCCTGAGCTAGATTGAGACCCTACCTCAGAAAACAAAAAAAAAAAAAAAAAAAAAAGAAATAAAGAAAAGAAGAAGAAGAAGAAGAGAACAAATGAAGCTAAATGTGTTAAGACCAAGAGTTTCTCTTCAGTTCCTCTCCAAATGAGGCCAGAGCTGGCCTGACACTTCCTGGTGATTAGAGCTGTGGAAAGAGAACGGTTGGTTTCCTGCTCTATCAGTAGTGTCTGCTTTCCTGTTGTAAATGACAAAATCCCACTGAAAGTGGCTTAAGAAAAGTAATAGCTGGCCCCATAAAAGAGGAGCTCATGAGTCTAGCCTCAGGTAAAGTTGGAGTTTGGATCCATGCATTGTCATCATGTCACATCATGACGATGTGTCCTAACATTGACCCAATCTTCAAACTCCACACAGTGACCCAACAGCTCTAGACTCAACAACCAACACAAGCTTGATACCTGGGCAAACTGAATCACCTGTCACACCACACCTGTGGTTTTATGTGTCCTAGTCTTACCGACACAAGATCCCAGTATTACTCAGGACACAGGAGTGGGGGTCACTGGCAATTCTGACCTTAGCGCTGGCAGTATACGACTTCGGCGAATGCTTCTATCACCTCCAAAGCAATTAGCTGTGGCTTCCAACAGGGGATGGGCCTTGTCAGGCTACTAACGTGGGAAGTGTATACTGATATTGAGGACTGGGATTTCTTTGGCCTGCATAAGCTCTAAGCAAGAGAATATAAAATTCACTCACTTGTCACTCTTCTCAGAAATCATGAAAGTAGAAGCTTCTTTTACAGGAGGTGTTCTTCCGTGGTGCCGTGTGTGTGTTTTCCTGCTTCCCTTGTTTTCTGATCCATAGTTCTGAAGGAACACCTGGATTAACAGAGCACTTTCAATGGTTGGATACAGTGCTTTATTTTGAGATTTGTTCATATTTAGGTTCAGATAAAACACAAATAATACATGACATAAATTCTTTCAGTTGACAACAGGATTGAAACTTATACCTGATTGAAAGAATAATGATTTCATTATTATGAGATTATTTATTAATATTAAAAAGTTTCAGTAAATTAAAGTTAACATCAGTTAAGCATTCTCATTTAAAACTATTGACAAGGGCTGAAGAGATGGTTCGGTGGTTAAAGGTACTTGCTTGCAAAGCCTGACAGTGAAGGTTCAATTGCCCAGTGCCAACAAAGCAGATGCATTAAGTGGTGTATGCATTTCTCCCTCCTTTGCAGTGGCAGGGGTGCCTGGCATGCCCACACTTTCTCTTCCTCTCTCTCTCTCAAGTAAATAAATGTCAATAAGAATAAACTTATTAATGTGAATTATAAATCATTTATTATTCTTTAAATTTAACCTTATTTTGAAGATATAAAAATAGTTTGTTTAAAAAATAGTTTGGAAACCATACTAAAAGTCTATCTAAATTATAATTTTATTACATCATCATGCAAATATTATTAGATATTATATTTTTATTATAGCTTTATTTTTCCTTCAACATTTTGGATAAAAAGATAATTAGTTGAAACATGAGAAGATATTAGAGCAATTGGTTTTTCATTTCATAGTAATCTAAAAACAGCAATGTGCAGCCTGACTAAATTTTTTGAACATTTTATGTTAGTCATACATGGGGAGCTAGGAAATATTTTATGTTATCTCTTTCTATGCTGGGTCTTTATTTTTATATATATATAAACTAATATTTGTCTCTGATCATATCCCTAGTCCAGATGCTACAGACGTTGGGAGAGAGGCTACATGTACTCATAACATTTCTGCACCATGTTGATCCTATTAAGTAGGGGAGGAAGTGCTGCTTAAAGTCCTGGTATTCAGTTTTACTTCCACTAAGTAGTTTGATTTAATCCAATTCCTCTTAATTCATACCTATTAAACTTTAGCTTTAATACTATAGTGAGAGAACCAGTAATTGAATCAATGTTTTCAGAGATCTATAAGTCTCATAGACTAAGGCAATGCGAATGTTTTTGAAACATGATTTTGGAAAAAATTTAAATTTGGCTGAAATCCAATGGTATAGACATTAAACTGTGGGCACTTGCAGAAATTTATTTTCAGCCTAGAAAGTTTCGCTGCTATACGAAAGTGAAGATAAAGATTAAGAACACAAGCTTAGATTTTATTCCTGCAAGTTAATGGTTTCACTCAATACTCTCCACAGTTCACTTCCTGTGGCACTGCGTGCTCCAGTGTAGACACAGAACAGATAACTAGATGCTTTTGTGACTGCACATGTAATCAGATTAACTCAAAGTACAAAACGCATAATCATCATTTAGAAATGCTACCCAGCAGGATATCTGATCTTAAATAGCATGCAATTAGAACAATTCCAAAGACTCCAAGTCAGGTAGAAACTTCCTACTAATAATAAGTCTATACAACATTTATAAAAGTTTTATATCCTTTCAAAAATGCTCTGCCAGACATGGTCTCCTGTGATGTCTACTTTGAACAATGTCATCAGGTTAACTCACTTGATTTCCTTTCTAGTGGGAAGAAGAATCATTTCCATTATGTAGAACTAATTATGTACATCAAATTAGAAATAAATACCAGCACCATAAGCAAGCACACTCCAGGAACTCCAGGCAGCACTAAAGAACATTGCATATCGTTATATTGGAATTCAGATCTGCCCTCACACCTTAGGGCTGGACCCAAGAATCTACCCACACAAGACACCAAGTTATAAGCTTTTCTAACACTATTGAATCTATTGGAGGACATCCATTCAAACTACCACACCACCCGGCCCTCACCCATGCTCATCCCAACTCACCTTCAAGCTTACTTTGATCATGCTCCAAAGAGAATTCTAGGTGCATTTCTAGATCTGACACAGCGAATGCCACTGACACATGTCCTTGCCTTCAACTAAAACTTAGTTTTGGATTTGGGCAGGAGATATACCTACAGAACAGAGCAGCCCCCATTTTCCTGTTGGGCTGACCGGAGGAATATTATTCTTAGCTCAAGGAGAGGTTGCTCCATAAGTATTGCTTGGGAGAATAAGTAAATTACTGAATGAATCTAATGAGGCTCGTCCTTCAAATGAGAAATCTAATATAAATACAGAGGTTAATTTTAATCTATAGAGGAGCATTTCAAATATCCCAGTTCGATTGCAAAATTATTTTCTCCTGTAATAATCAGGAGTAATTGTGCTTTGGGGGAAAACTTGGAAACTATAGAACATGAAATCTGTTTAGATAAACATGGGGACTAATATTAGCCATGTTGAGCCAGGTCCTTTATGACGTTCTATACTGCCAACCTCAAGCCAGTCGACCTTTCAGAATGCTTACACCTTTCGAAGAGTATTGATCTGCTGTGTCATGTCTGGAGTCTCTAAATACTCTGTGAAATAAATACTCCTGTTCTGTTCTATAGGTGTCTTTCCTGCCCACATCCAAAACTAAACCTTAGTGGAAGGCAAGAACTTGTGCTAAAGCCATTTGTAAAATATGGTAGTAGATATAAAACTTGTGTGGTGGGTTTAAGTGCACCTGTCATAGGCAGCTTCACGCTGCTGGAATGAACCTCTAAACCTGGCACAGTTTATGGAAGGAATGGCATTTATTGAAGTTTACAGATCCAGGGGAAGTTCCCTAACAGCAGAAAAAGCTGGACCCCTTTCACAAGTACATGCAGAGAGAAATAATACCATCACCAGCACCATAAGCCAGCGCACTCCAGAACCCCAGGCAGCACTAAAGAACATTGAGTTTCTTTAGACTGGAATTCAGATCTGCCCCCACATGTTAGGAATGGACCCAAGGATCCACTCACAGTGACACCAAGTTACAAGCTTGAATAAAACTACTGAATGGATGGGGGACATCCCTTCAAACTACCACACTACCCAAGCCCCACCCGTGCTCTTCCCAACTTATCTTCAAGCTCACTTTGATCATGCTCCAAAGAGAATTCTGGGTGTATTTCTAGATCTGGCACAGAGAATACCACTGACAACCATTTTGTCTTCCTCTAATTAATTTCCTACTCATTAACATGATTTATAAGTGGAAGGGTAATTTTTTTAAAGCCTTAGGCTTCAAGTGCTTCAGTCTCTAAAAGTAAGTAAATAAACACTAGCTGAGGATTTAAAATGCTAAAAACTCAATTAAAATATAATTTCAAGCAATCTATTTGTTTTTAAAATTAATTTTCTTGGCCTGTTATCCTTCATACTGGCCAAGAAAACAAAGTTCCTCAATAACCCTTAATTTCTAAATATAATTGCTATATTAGGTATGCCATGGTTAATATTAAATGTCAATTTGATGAATTTAGAATCACCATGGAAACATATCTCTGGGTGTGTTCATGAGGGTGTTCACAAATACTTTAAACTGAGAAGGGAAAACCCATCCCCAATCTGTGTGGAACTTTCCCATTGGCTGGAGTCCAGGGCTCAATAAAAAGGAGAATGTGAGCTGGGCATTTTCACCTCTGTTTTCTGACGGTGGATGCAATGTGACTATGCCTCTCCTGCCACAGTGAGCTGTGAGGCAAGAGAAACTCTTCCTTCCATATGTTGCCTTTTGTCACACCAATGAGAAAGTCACTAACTGCTGGTTTGTACACATCAGTCTGCTTGAATTGGCTGGTGAAATTTTTTCTGTGGAGTCTGTGATGAAAATCCTGAAGCTGATTTATTATTAGGCTACAAAAATATTTATTTAAAAGATATGGGGCTAGGACACATAGAAAGACTCAAAAGCGGTGTTTATAAAGTTGGTGAAGGACATTTCTCTGATGATTCGTGCATATTTTCCACACAGCCCCCTGGTGGCACAGTCTTTTGGATACATGTAGATGATTGTTCCATTACCACAAAGCCTGGAAGACAGGCAGGGCAGCCCCGGCTGATGGGGATATGGTTCTGAATGTTGGACTCTGTAAATTTGCCATGGTGGTAGGGTTACCCGCAACCACTTCCAAGAGAGTTCTAGTGTGTGTGTGCGCGTGGCTCTTTTCAATGTGGGAGCAACACTTCCCTACGCGTTACGTCAACTGCTCTCATAGTACTGGGTTTCCTTCTGCCAAGTCCATGTTCACTTAGTCTAGCTCTGCATCAGAGAAGCCTCTAGCACTTTGTGGTGCCAGCAACTGCTATTCCATTCAAGACTGCAATCATCAGTCTTGTTAGTAAGGGAGGAGACATGAGATGTCTTAACCAGTTCCAGGCAACTGGGTGGATACAACTCACAAAAAGTGGGTGGAAGGCAGATAAAAGGGAAACCTACTTAAGGTTTTAATAAATTCTATTTGTATGGTAGTTCCAGGGTTATCTTTGATGTCTCAATATTTCTTTCATCCTGACAATCACATACTTTTGTTCCTTACTCCTACTTCTTTCACACCACACCACATCACATCACACACACACACACACACCACACACACACACACACTCACACACTCACACACACACACACACACACACACACACACACGGACACACACACACACTCACACCACCATCACAAGTAACAACCCAATTAGCTGTGCTCATCAGCTTTCTGTTATGGTGAAAAAATACCTGAGATAACTCCATAAGGAAAAATGTTTCTTTTAGATCAGTTTTGGAGATGTGAGTCCATGGTTGCCTTGCCCTGACGTCTCTGGGCCTGTGACAAAGAGAACGGTGGGGGACGAATGCATGCCAGGGGAAGCTGCTCATTTAATACGGCAGGGAAGAAAGGAGAAAGTAGGAAATCGGGGCCCCACTATTACCTTCAAGGACATGTGTTCAGTGACCTGACTTCGCCTTGAAGGAGAAACTGGAGAGACATAGTTTCTTACTGTCAGTCAGCCATGGACAAAGGGCCAAGGATGCCTCCCAGCCTGTCCTGAAGCACTAGGAGAACCGAAGTTTGATCAGTCTCATCTAAGATGGCCTCAAGCAACACTGCTCATCAAGAACTTCCTGTTTCTTTCTCAGCTCAACTTACCTCCATGGCCTGGCCCCCTCCTGAGTCAGCCCCTTGAATCCACAAACAAATCAGGTCTCTCCTTACGCACCTGAGTCTGATAACAAAGCTCTCCCTAACAGGACGTCTGATCTGTATTAAGGAGCCTAACGATAAATGCAAACCCTCTCTTCTTCCTGTGGTTCCACCTGAAGACCAGTGTATAAATCTGTCTCTTCCCAAGCCAGCCTGGCTGAGCAGAGGGCAGGGGAGTATCTTCTCTGCCTGAGTTTTCTCCTGCCTCCTACACGTGTCTTGCGTTGAGGTGCTTTTTCACTTCGTTACGTGTATGATCTTTCTTTGTTCTCTGAGGCCTTCACTATTTCTTCATCCTCTCTGGTCTTTTATGTGGAGGGAATCTTCTGGTTCTCATGCCTTGTCTTCCACTTGTGGGTCTGCGCGCCTTCTCCTGAATCTTTTGTTTGTTTGTTTGTTTAACCCTTGGAGAGTTCTCTAAGATGGAGATTCTCTGTCTCCCTGCTTCCTTTCCCACCAGGCAAGGAGAATTCTCCTCTGGCTTTAATATTCAGCTAACCTCCTCCATGTATTTTAATTTCCCCTACAATAAACTTCATAATTCAAAATTTACTCTCCCGAGTCCATTTTATAAATCCTTAGCTAAATTCAGGTAAGGATCCACAAGTTTGGATTCACAAGCCCTCCTTGAACCTCCCAATCAGGCAACCCTCTCACTAGACCCCATCTCCTAAAGGCTCTAATACATCCAGTAGTGCCAGGGACTAATAGGCCTTGACTCAAGTCCTGTCAGCTCCCATGGACCATCTTTGAAGTATCGCACTCCTTAAGTGTCCCTTAGAGCTGCGCAATACCACGTTTGCACACTCAGTCTCTCAGATAATTCCACAAACTCTCAAGTCTGCCAGACTTATGCAAAGCAAGGCTATGTCCACACCCTTAATTAAAAAAAAAAAAAGATTTACACAGCTTTGTAGCAAACAAAAGGCCCTTTCTTTTCCATCAGCAGACACATTCTGGGGAATTATTTTCTCAGGGTGTGAACCTCTGATCTGCTTAGGCAAGTGATAGGTAAACAGATGTTGAAAGAAATGCTTACATGACCTCTCTAGAGCTAGATTTCCCCAAAGTGAAAATTCCCCTTTGAGGAAACGAAAGTCTGCATCTCCTGCCTTGCGTGCAGTGATGGGAGAAAGGGAGCTACTTGCTTCTACTCAAAGCTGGAGTTCAGCCCTGGCTTTGACTTTGCCCCGATGCTTTGAGTTCACTCATGTACCCAATTCATCCCGGCTTCCATCAGCTGTGGATCAATTTCTAAATTGTTCTGGGAAAGCCACATAATGAAAACTTGTCAGTGAAGAAAAATGGCAGGCGTCAGTTCCAGCCCTGACTCATGACCACTGACTAGCAGGAGTTTAAAGTTCTTAGTGTAGTCTCCCTTAGTGGAGGATTATACACACCACCTTCCTAATGCACATAGTGGTAGGAATCAGTGTTCTGAAACTGCAGGATAGCCTGTAATTTAGAGACTTGGGGACAGAACCACAGTAAAGGAAAGAATTAGGGTCAAAAATAGAATTGTCCAAAAATACCACTGGAAGCAATTTTACCTATATCAAGGTTTTGTCAAAAAAAGAACAACCAGTGTCCCCTCAATGCATCCTTAGAAAATATTAAATTCAGGAGTATGGTTTAGGGTTGTCAATAAGATTCATAAAACCCAACGCACTATAACTTTAATTAAATCACTTTAAAACCCCAATCTAGAAGACAGCAACATTAACTTGAAATCATTTTGCTCTGTGAAAATGATAGAGGCACTTCAAGTCTTGGTATGTTCTGCATTATAGATAGTTGGAGAACTATTTAAAGACACAGTGAAGTTGTGTGTAAATGCAATTATTTCTACCACTACCTAAATGGATGACTAGAATGTATGGGAGAAGTGTTCCATGTGCTTTGTCCCTCTGTTACCAACGCACACTATATTTGAGACTAGATGCCTCTGCAGTCCCAATCTAGCACTGAAGGCCTGGGAGATTCCTCGAGAGCTGCAGGTCTCCAGTCCATAGTGGAAGGCTGATGACACTGGGTTCCAGCGTGCATACAATCACCAGCAGTTATCCTGTACAGCAAAGTCAGAAGTCCTGTGTTCTCTGGGAACATCTTTATATGTCGTCCAGTCCCTAGAGGGACACCCACTCTGGAGACAGGACTGCCTCCCTCAGTTAATTTTCCTAGAAGTGCCCTCATAGACCTGCCCAAGAGGTGTGTTTCTTATTTGAGTTCTAATCTGATCAAGTTGGCAACAGAAAATAACTAACATGCACACCATGAAATGACATTGGTTGTTCACATGTTCCATAGACGGCAGAATGAGAAGGTGGGGCTGAAAGATCCAAGCCCAGAAAAGAAACTTTGCTTTAAAAAAAAAAAACACTATAGATCTAGGACTCTAGGGGTCCTTTAGTGCAGAGAGATAAAAGAAGGCAACAACGGATCTAAACATTGTTAATAGAATAAGTCCCAGCTCCTCTCAGTGGAGAAGGTGCTGTGGACTCTTGCTCAAAGTCTCCATCATAGTTAAATTCATTAAAGCAGTATATAGAGATCTTCCCCTGGCCAGTGGCTGCAATGCCACCTACCTGCCTTCCTAACTTGCTCCTCTTACTCCACTACATTTCTTCAACATTGGAGCCAATCCATTAGAACTTTCTCTCTACCATCTAGCTGGCTTCCTCGGCCCAGCTCGCAATGCCCAAATCATGCCCCCGGTCCCCCTTCCCTCTGCCTGAATGCACTTTCCCAGTGATTTTCACATGGCTTCATTCAAATCTTGGCAGAGTTGCTGTTTCCTCAGGGAAGCCTTGCTTGGAACCCGTAAAACACCTTATCATCTCACCTACCTCTCATGTCTTTTTTTCCCCTCAGCCTCTATTACTATAGTTCATTAAATAATAATGCAGAGATGTATACGGCCATTCAATAGTATCTTTAGCTCCATTCTGATGTCACATTTTGGAAGTAAGGCATCTTCTTTTATTTTTATTTACTGCTATATTCTCACCACTGAAAATAGAATCAATGAACATTTGTTGAAATGGAAAAACACTCATGAATATGAAGAAAAGAACTCTGAACAAAATGAGTGCAAACAGAAATATCTGTAAGAATAATATTGAAACTAGTGCTCCCAAGTATGCCTGATTAAAAAAAAAATCATTTTGCTTTCTAAACTTAAACCAGATTACAGTTTCTTGGGACCTTTCTCTGCCAGACAAAGTATTTTAGAATTCCAGAGGAACCAGCCCTCCCTTGTCTTAGTCCATTCTGGTTGCCACAATACAATATCATAGACTAGAAGGCCTAAGCAACAGAAATTTATTTATTTGCTTTCTGGAGCCCAGGACCTTATGGTTTACCAGAGAGTTACATTCTCAGACCTCAGAATTCTGTTCATCTATAGCCTGGCAGAGGAGAAGCCCCAAGATGGCTATAGAGTCCTAGACTTAATTTCTGGTAAGCACTCTCTACCTCATTTGAGCTCAAGCATCTTCCTTTCTCAGGTGTCTCCTTCACTGTGACAATGTAGACAGAGCATGGTGCCTCTTCCTTTTCCTGAAAGGACACCTAGATTCTAGCATTAAGATGGCGTCATTATGCCGTCATTTTATCTTAATTACCTCCTTGAAGGATCTAGCTCAAAAGAGTCATATTGTCAGAGGAGTTTTTGCATATAAAAGTTAGGAAGATACATTTAATCTAAACTATCCAAGAAACTAAGTTTTTAACAATATGCACAGTTCCCAGGGAAGCCTTAAGCCATGAAAGTGTGGGAAGCATTACCTGATAATGGACACATCTCCTTTGGGCTACATGGATAAAAGGACCCTGTTGTTACTTATGGTTGAGTCAGTCTGAGAATTTGGGGTGAAATACCCCCTTATAAAAGGGCATTGACAATATGGAATTTTTGTTTTAGTTTGTTAAAAAAGGATTCATAAATATATGAAGGATAAATGCCAAATTATAGCTGAGTATTTTTTTAAGTTTCTGTAGAAAGTCAAAATGGTTCTTCAGTCTTCTAAGATTTAGCTGAATCATATGTTTATTGAATTGTTAAAGCAGGGCTTCTAGGGTGAGGGTAACTGAAGGGAATGATCCTAGAACTTTCTTCCGTTGCTGCTACAGCTGTCACCTGTGGAGTCTCCTCTCATTGACCTTTGTGGCAGAGCTCAGAGCTGGCAATCTAGTCTGAGTATTCAAGAGTCTGGTCATGTCCTGACCAGCTGACAGCTTTAATCACAGAGACACTACTCAGCCTCCAGACTCTGTGCAAGAGGGCTGCAGGGTGCCCTTCCAAAACTGTCTCTCTTGTTATGTTCTATTTCCCCAGGGTTAGGAAAGGAAAGGGGAGAGTGAATTAAAGGTACAGACCCAGTTTTTATTAAGTGGGTGTCGTGGTCCTCCTGTGGCTACCAATGTCCCTGTGTGGGATAAGAGAGCAAATTGTGACTTGTGGGGATGTATGTGAATTCTATAGAGGGAACATCGTGAGAGATCTCTATTTAATTTTTCTACTGGAGAGATATTCTCTGAATCCCTTTTGAAATCTCCTTAGCTTCCTCCTATGTAGAGGTGTACTAAGCCTCTGTCCTTATACACAGTATGTTTATGAGTAATAGAAAACAGGAAAACAGTGAGTTCAGAATGCTTCACAGCTGACTATCTTCCCCCCACCCATGACCCCTTGACCATTCCTCTGTTCTCCTTCCCTTTCCTTTTGCCTTTCTACTCTCCTTGACTTCTTTTTTCATCTCTCTTTTTCCTTCTGCTCAAGTAGTCAGCAAGGTGCCTTTAGTTCAAGGGAAATATCAAGTCTATGGTCCAAATTGACATTATGTAAGAGATGAGAAGCAGTATCTCCTGTCCCCACAAATAGTTCTCCAGGAAGCTTTGCCCCTGTTCCATTTGGGAGAAACCCTCAGAACTCACCCTCATAACGGTGTCTTGGGATACCCTTTCTTCCAGTGTCTTTGATTGTCAGAGGCTGCAAAGGAGGCAGGTGTGACGGCACTGGATGGCCAGCAACAAGCCTGTGGAACCCTCTGAAGCCCTTACCCTTTAGTTGCAGTGATGGGAACATTGGGGAAAGTCCTATCCATATTCACTTTGGAACACTTTAATAAGAGTTAAAATCTGGGGGCTAGGGAGATGACTTAGTTGGTAAAAGGCTTGCTGTGTGAGCTAGAGAATCTTGGTTCAGATCTCCAGCACCCATGTAAAAAATGTCACTGTTGGAAGCATGTGCCTATAATTCCAGCACTGGGGAGGTGGAGACAACTTATTCTCTGGGGCTTGCTGGCTAGCTTGTCTAGCCAAATTGAAGTGGCATAGGTTGAGTGCGAGGGTCTGGCTCAAGAAACAAGGCAGTTACTAACTGAAGAAGACACATGATATCAACCTCTAGCTTCCATACCCATGCGCACACATGTATGCAAGCAACCACATACATATGAAAATGCATGTACAAACACACAGAAGATCTACAGTTTTAACATAGTATCACAAGTTTCTGCCAAAGCCAACTCTGTATATCGTGTGTTTTGTCACTGGCCATGTGCCACTTAAGGGTAGATTCTGTTGTTTGTAACATAGCAAATAAGTCCCTTTGATAGACTCTGAAAATTTATTATGATTCCTCCAGCCTTTCAATCTGGTCCCATAATCACTTCCTCTCTTGTGAAACTTTATTGTCATAGATATACCATATCATTCTTTGTATAATATTCCAATACTTTTTACCCGTATCCCAAAACTTATTTTTACCCCCTTAGGAAATAATATTACCCCACTGAGAATGCATGTGGTAAAGGAATAGCTCAAAATCCACAGATTTCAGTATACTGTTAACTATAGTATTATTTTATAAATCTCAATTACCATAAATTTTATCCCCAGTAATTGTCAAAATGATTGGAATAAATACTTTATGTTTATTTGGCAGCAACCTCATTCATGGGTTGCACAGCAGGGTTCTTGGGCTGGGGAACAAATGATTAGCAAATTTGCTCCCTAAAATAGAAATTCTCTCTATCAGCCAAGTAAGCTCCTTAATAAGTTTCCTTCCATTTCTAGCTTTTCAAAAAATTTCCCATAATTGTGAATCCTTACCTGCCATAGATGACCTCTTTATAGACACAGGACTTCATTCAGATTTAACCTTTGGGGACAACTGCCAGCCAGCTCTCTGTACCTTGTGACATGTAAGTGCTCCCCTTTTCAAAGTCTAGGTCGCTGCATGAGTCTGTTATGTCAGAGAGGGGCATGGTGAGCGATTTTCAGCTTTCACCTTCACTGTAAAGGCAAACTTCAAATTTCAATTAAAAGTAATAGTCTATAAACCTCCACATAAAAATGTACAATTTTCATTCCCAATATATAGTCTTATTCTTTCTCATTAGAGAGCCATATTGAACAATGGGTCTTTGCTTATACACGTTAATGAAAGTGCCATGCCTGGAAAAAAAAAAAGAGGCTGTAAAGTGGGAATGAAAACAAAAGGTTTGAGAAATTTATATAAAGATTTTGGGTTTTGTGTAATTCCTCTGAAATAGTGTTATACGAAGTGCCTTTTAAATCTCTTCCATGACTGCAGGGAGGAAAATTGGGAAATAATAGACTAGTCCTTTATTCACATATTTTCCTCTTCTTCTCTCCCCTGCCCCACCACCCAACATAATCAGTTGAGAATTCAATTGTAACAATAATTACAAAAGTAGAAATTTGAATTTGGATTTGTGTAAAGTAGTTATAGGTTCTATAAAAAGAACTCTCTAGAATAAAATACAAAAAAAAATCCTGAATAAAAGATAATAATAGAAAATTAAGAATGAAGGAGAAGTGCCAGAAAATAATCTTCACATTTTTATATTGTATTCAGTTACAAATAATAGAAAGCTCCAATACCTTATTGAAAAGAAAAGCCCAGGATGGAGCAGACATGAGAAGTGACTCCATAATGCAATCATGCACCCAAGTACCTTCTGCCTTGCTCCGCTCTACCATATAGCCACAAGAAACTACTATCTATCTATCTATCTATCTATCATCTATCATTTGTCCCTGTATTTACTTTTTTGTTGGCATATAGAGATTTAGGTATCATTCATTGTGGAATTTTAAAACACAATTTGTTTTTATTGTTCCTTGTCCCCGTCCTCCCTTCCTATATGTAATTCCCCTCCCTCCAATTCCCCTCTCTCCCCTGCATTATCTTTTCCAGCTCATATCTACTGATTTTTGCCTATCATTCTACATTTATAGGTTTTGCCCACATTTGTCACTTATATCCATCCATCCATCCACCCACCCATACATACATACCATGCCATACATATCAGGAAGCTGTGGTTTTTGACTTCTTGAGCTTGGGTCACTTCATTTAATATGATTCTTTCCACCCATTATACTGCAAATGCCATCGTTTCATTTTCCCATACTGCTGAATAGAATTCCATTGTATGTATGCACCACGTTTTCATTATCCATTCACTTGTCAATGGGCACCTTTCTTCATGGTTACAAGAGAGCTACAGAAGTTCCTTGCATCCAATCCATGTATAAGAAAATTAAAGTCATATTGTTCTTTACATTTTTGAAAATTTACTGGAGAATCCTTTCCTAGAAGATTCCAACAAATTTCCTTTGCTGTCCTCTGGTTAATATGGTGCCATATGTCCATACCTGAAGATTGAGCAGAACATAAAGATAGGTAAGTTTAGAACTCTGATAGCAAAAAAGAGAGGCTGAGATGATGAAAGCAACTGAAATCGTGGTCACTAGTATCCATTCTATATTTCTAAATTTATTCAACATAAATAGCTTTCATTTTCCTTTGGAAAAAGTTTAAGCCATAAAGTTCCTAGCTGCTGGTGGTATTGTATCCATTTGCACAGAATGCCATAAAGTGGTGAAATTCACCCAGTAGTGAAGGCCATTGTCCATTTCCGATATGTGGGTGAATGTTGAGGAAGAAGTTTTAATCTATTCCTTCCAACTTGATCCTGCTCTTTGGTTTCAGACCTCAGACAAATCTTTTGAACCTCTAGTAGTTTGTACTGTTGATTTCTTCCTCCATCCATTTCCTCCAGTCTTCTGGGAATCCTTCACCTGTTAGTTTTCATTTTAATTTTATTTTATAGATAACAGTTTATGTACTATTATCCCCCCCACCCCAGCTCCCATTATCCTGAAGACCCTCCTTAGTGGGGTTATGGTAATCACTGAGGGGTCATGAAGGCCTCAGTCAGTCCCTACAAGGTAGCAGGGGATCGAGCTTCAGAGTAATCCCATCTGCTCTGTAGCTCTTACCATCTTTCTGCCTCCTCTTCTGCAATATTCCCTGAGCCATGGCAGTCCTGTTGGCAATCTGATTTAGAGTTATTTTTAGTCTCTGGATTTCTGCTTTCATAGGTATTGTTTATGAAACTAAAAACAAACAATCAACAGAGTTGATGTCCCCCAGAATGGGAGAAAATGTTACCAGCTATACCTCTGGCAAAGGTCTAATATCTAGAATCTACAAAGAACTCAAAAAACTAAATAATAAAAAAAAATCAAACAACCCAATCAAAAATGTGGTAGAGAATTGAACAGAGAATTCTCAAAGGAAGAAATACAAATGGCAATTACACACTTAGGGAGATGTTCAACATCTTTAGTCATGAGAGAAATGGAAATAAAAGTGACTCTGAGATTTAGTCTCATGCCAGTCAGGATGGCATACATCAAAAAGTCAAAAGCAAATACTGTTGTAGATGTGGGAAAAGAGGAACCCTTACCCACTGGTGATGGAGTTCAAACTGGTACAACCACTTTGTAAATTAGTATGGAGACTCCTAAAAAAAAAATTAAAAATCTATGAAACCAGAACTCCATTTTCAGTTTTATACATTCTCCTCCATCCCATAGGTTTTTTTTTTTTCCCATCCACTAACCTTTGATCATTCTCTTCCCAAGTCTATCCCTTTGCTATGTCTACTTCTTTCACTTCTGGAAATTTCATATGCTTTCAGGGAATGATTGTCCAGCTCTTTAAAGCATAGTACAGAAATCACTAGCCACATATGTTTAATTTACTTAAAGAAAGCCTCTCTCAATTAACATGGCCAAAAAGATATAGACAAAATTTTTTCCCCAGTCAACTGTTTTGCCAGACTGGATAGTGTCATACTGGTGTACTAAGACTCAAAATGTTGCATCATTCTGATGTTCTATTCTTATTAGATTTTGTATTATCAAATAACCCTGCTGTCTTTTTTCATTGAGTTATGTGTTGCATTGGCTTCTTGAATGAGAGAATAAGATCCTGAACAATTGCCTACCACAGGTTAAGGAACCAGAGGCTGTTTGCTGCTAATATTTCTATGTTGATCACATAGAATATTTCATTTGGGTTACTGAGAAATATACGTTAGTGTTCCTACTTTATTTAATTTGAATCCATACTTCCGGCTTTTCTGCAACAACACTTGCCCCATGTTATAACCCTAGCTGTCTTAGACTCTCCAATACCTACATGGGATTAGGTCTTAGTTCAGTGTCATACTCCAAATGTTTCACTGATGCTCAGCACATCACTCATTGCGCAAAGTTTGGCAGGGTTACATTCTTTCTTTCTTCAGCTGTACTTTTTGCATTCCTGCTGTTGTTCTTACATGTTGAGTTCCCCATAACTTGGGAATACGTGATTGACTTGCTAATCATGCTGATGTAAAAAGAGGCAGAGGCTGGATGCAAACTCAGATGCCTCATATTCCCATTCAAAGCTCTTTCTAATTCGTCATGTCAGTCCTGCCATGATATTGCTGCTGACTTGCAATAAATTCACACTTAGCTAACTCTGATGTCTGTCTGTTTGTTTTTTCTTACATAAATCAATAGAGATTCATACCTATTGGTATCCTAAAACTTATGATCCTAAAGAAGGGATTTTATTAGGGACTCAATAATATTTAGAAACTTGTCTGAGGTTCGAATCTGGACCACCTCTTTACTCTCATCTTGCCTGTTTTCTTTGAAATTCACTTGCTCTTTGAATCAGATACCATAAAATGCAACACAATGGTAAGAATTAAGTATAATTCATTGACAGACAGAACATGGCTTAAAAGTGTTCACATTGGTAAAGCCATAGATGTACAATTTTTCCCTGTTGTCATTTAAGTTAAACCAGTGGTCATGTGAGGATTAGGTATCATGTAACTTAGAGTGATTTCTCTAATCATTACATCAACATTGTGTTTGTTGGAGACCATATTCACATAAGTAGCCCTAAAGACATGTTTGCGCTGTCTCAATACCATGAAGCATGTTTGGGGAGAAGGTAATGAGCAACCATGACTTCATCCTGCAAGGTAGAACATGCACGTCATTAGTTCCATGCTCCTAGTGAATGTTTCTATAGCTTTGGCCTCTAACTTTCCCAAACTGATGCCAAAACTTAATACTCCAGTTATTTTTTAATATTTTTATTGATTAGCAAGAAGAAACTGAGAATGATAGAGAGAAAATATGTAGATGAGCATTCCAGGACCTCTTACCAGCGCAAAGAAACTCCACATGCATGTTCCACTTTGTATATGTGGCTTTGTGTCGGTACTGGGGAATTGAATCCAGGCTGGCAGGCTGTGGTGGTTTGAATAGAATAGATGGCCCCCAATATATTCAGTTGTTTGTAGTTTGCATCTGCAGCCACCTGGCTGGAGTCAATACCATTGTGTGGATCTTAAGGTGTGGTGGTGGGGTTCAGATTTCAATCTAAAGATATGCAAAGTGTGCCTAGCTGAAGTTCCTTAAGTGTGCTGTGTGGCTTTTGGCTTTTGGCTTGTGGCTTGTGCTTCTCTCTCTCTCTCTGCTTGGGCCTATGAAGGCAGGCTAGCTTCTTCTGCCATTATGAAACTTCCCCTGGATCTGTAAGCTTCAATAAATCCCTTTCTCCATAACTGTGCCTGGTCTGGAAGTTCATCTCAGCAAACCTGAAGCTGTCTGCTACACAGGCTTTGCAAGCAAGTGCCTTTAATCATGACAATCAGATTCTTATTATCTGTATTTTAATAGTAAAGTTCTTATTTACATCAGAATCCATTCAAGGTAAAATCTTAGAAGAGATTTGATGTGTCAGTCTAAAAGAGAGAGCGTTCAGCCGGGCGTGGTGGCGCACGCCTTTAATCCCCGCACTCGGGAGCCAGAGGTAGGAGGATTACCGTGAGTTCAAGGCCACCCTGAGACTCCATAGTGAATTCCAGGTCAGCCTGGGCTAGAGTGAGACCCTACCTTGAAAAAAACAAAACAAACAAACAAACAAACAAATAAAAGAGAAAGCGAGAAGAGGGAGAAGCAGTGAGGGGGTAATGAAAATAAGGGGAGAGCACTGGGAGTGAGCATGCATAATCTTTGGTGCTGTGGAACATCTGGATGAATTCAGACCCCACACATGACCCTGTAGAGAACCTGATACCTCCAAACAAAGAACAGGAAATGTAAGACAACCTAAGGATTGTCCATATCTAATAAGTTATATGCAAGAGAGAATAAAAGGGACATGACAGCAGGAAGATATAAATGAAAGAACAATTTGTGGTCAGTTCCTCTTGGGAGTCCCTCCACCACACAGTTGTTTATCTGTGCCTCATAGTTGTGGATCAAGGCTGACATGGAGGACCTGAGGGGCAGGGAGAAAAAAAGAGATGTTGCTTATGTCAAAGCTGTGGTCATCAGGACAGTTACAGTTGCTCTGATACTGCCAAGTGCAAAGTTGGTTTGCAGAAGAAAGAAGAATTTCTCTTAAAGTAAAAAGAGAATCCAAACGAGCCATTAGCCTGCGCCTTCTGCTGATTGCACTGTGCTGTTCCATCGATGTACTCAGGACCTGGAGACGGGACTCTGGTGTCCTTGCTAAGTCCTCATGCATTGATCTGGTTTCATTCTTTCTTCATTTGTTTCAGAGTATTTGACTCTTTATGAGAACAAAACCCTCTCCTGAGATAGACATTATTTTCAAATAGTGTCTAAGCTGAGTCTGAATTTTTTTAACTGCGTCTTCGGTTACTCTTACCTCTGACCTATTTTGTTTAAGTGCTCCACTGCCCCAGAGTAACTGCTCTCTTTCATTATATCATGAGATCCAATTATGCAATGAGTCAGTATCACCCAGGAAATAACATATGTGTTTTCTCCTGAACACTTTCTCAGAAAGAATGAGTTGATTTTCTCTCTTAAGACACTGATAGGATTCTATTCTAAATGTAATCATTTATAGCATGATTAATTCCTTATTCAAACTTTCCCTGATGTGTCATTTGTCTATTTAGTACAAAGCTGTTATTGATTAAGAGTATTTTAGCTTCTTCAGATTTAACAATGAACTCCAAATAATAATGATAAACAACTAAAATAGATTGTGTTTTGTCTTTCCTAGTTTCAATAATCCCTGATGGTAATAGATTGATTAACTTCAGAATGAATTTACCAAAAAAAAAAAAAATCTATTTTATCCATGCTATCTAAAGTTTTACTTTATGCCTCAAAGAAAATAACAAATAACAACACTCTGATCATTCTCATGTAAATAAATATTTAATTTCTTACCAGACTAAAGAATAAGTGTGCAGCCAGCTTCCCTCTTCAGTTTATACTTCATTTTCACATAGCTCGTATTGCTTACCAATATCATCTCAAGATCATTTGAAATCACTCAGAAGTGATTTGGTTATAAAACAGTACTTATTTGAGAAATTCAGCATGCCTCATTGAGTCCATCTGGATGATAGAAGTAATAAGGACAGATGATTGATAAAAAAGTAAATGGTCATTTTCATGATGGAAGTCCTCAGGAGCAGTGATGAATCACTCACACATACCTCTCACTTGCTTCCTTACTGAAGGGACTACTCCTTCATCCACTTTGAACCTACTGAGGGTTGCAAACCTGGCTGTTGAGTATACTTTTATTATTTTCTTGAGCAATTTGTTTGTGGCAAAGCTCTGGCCTCAAGATGATTCCATTTACAACAATATAACATTTCAAAATTCAACTAACATCAGCCCTTTAGAGTTGCCTGAAGTCCATTTGATGCCATTTCAATCGGGGCAAGCCTCATACACATGGTAGTTTTGTCTTCTGTATTAACTAAGGAGAACAATGGGAGAACTCAGTAAATACAGCTAATGAAGAGATACAAATGTGGCTCAGCTTTGAGACAGACAAATTGCTTAGCTTACCTACCAAATCATATAATACATCTAAAATACAAGATGTGTTATGTGTATGTAGGTTAGGGGTCATCTCACAACTGAAGAGGGCTATGTTCAAAGTGAAGTGAATGGAAATAGATCTTGAATTTGAAAAACAATAATTGTAAGAGATTGGGCAAGGTGACTTGGAGTCATGTGCATGCCCAATAAATGTCTGAATTAGGATAAAATTAAGTATCAGGTGTGCTCAGTGATGGAAGAAACTGGCTCAACCTAAAAATAAACTTCATGGAAGAAAAGAATGTCACAAACTAACCTGTTATAGAATTAGCCTGTTCTTAACTATTCACTAGAGACAATTGGTTCCTCAGCTCCTCGGTTACTGGAGTGGTTGTAAGTAATATGCCCTGCCTTGATCTCCATTTCTTTATAAACCCTGAGAGACATGCTGCACTATTAAATGATAGGTATACATAAGTCCCTCACTTCCTGGGGGTCTGAAGGTATCTGCTACATGCTCCAGGCACTAAGTGAAAAGCAGCTTTCCTTCTGTGGGTGAGACCAGCTGAAGAATGGACTTAGGATTCAGTCTAAACAGAGCTTGCTCCTCTGGGCATGAGAAGTGGCGAGCTGCTGTAACCACTCAAGTCTCAAGATCATGCATCAGCCCAGCCACACTGCCAATCTTGGTGAACTTTGATGGTGGGGCTCTGGAAAATACATATCGCTTCTACAGCACTGCTAGTTGGAGTGCCCTAATATTTCACTTGGTGCTGATGAGTGTGTGCTAAGTATCTTTGTGTGTATCTACATTTTTTTTTGTTTTTGTTTTTTAGAGGTAGGGTCTCACTGTAGCCCAGACTGACCTGGAATTCACTATGTAGTCTCAGCGTAGCTTCTAACTCATAGTGATCCTCCTACCTATATCTCCCGAGTGCTGGGATTAAAGGCATGTGCCACTATGCCTGGCTCTACAAGTGTTGGGTTTTTTGTTTTGTTTTGTTTTAAATATATTTTTATTTATGTCTTTTCAAGCAGAGACAGACAGAGACAAAGAGACAATGGGCATACCAGGGCTCCTAGCCACTGCAAACAAACTCCAGATCCATATACCAACTTGTATATCTGGTTTTACATGGGTACTGGGGAATCGAACTCAGGTCTGTTTGGCTTTGCAGACAAACACCTTAAAACCACCGAGTCATTTTACCAGCCTGTATTTACATATGTTTCAACAATGCAAATAAATTTATGCTAAATTTATAAGGTTGGTGTGCTTATCCTGTTTTTTTTTTTTAAATAGATTGCCATATGTTTTATTTACTTAGTTAGCTTTTACATTTTATTTTGAGAGAGAGAGAGAGAGAATGGGCAGGCCGGGAAATTCAGCCTGCTGCAAATCAACTCCAGATGTGCGTGCCCCTTTGTGTGCATTTGCAACATTGCATGCTTGCATGATTGTGCACCTGGATATTTGGGACTTATAGATTTGAATATGAGTTCTTAGGCTTCCTAGGCAAGCACCTTAGCCTCTAAGCGATCTCTCCAGCCTGACATTGGCTTATCTGTATAAAAACTTATAGATAGCTCACATTGAACAATGAGGGAAATGCCCATTTTCTTCAGATGCTTCAGGGAACAATATGACATTCATTTCTCTGATGAGTGGAAGTGTCAGAACACCCATTAATGGCACACGTCTGCAAGATGGCATTGGTATGTAACCAACATGGCCAGCATGCCATAATTTTTCCCCATTATCACTGGCAGCCAGTGGCTCAAGTGCTCAATGAATTGAACAGATTAATGGATACGTACATTTCCTTAAGAAGAAGCACATTAAAAAACAAGCCCCTTAAATCCTACAATTAAAGTCAATGAAACAAACCAGGAAGTTTGTGCCTGACTAAAGTTTCATTTACTTCCCCTGCCCTATTTGCAGAATCTTTGTGTCTGCCTCCCACGGCTGGAATAACATTCAAATCATTCCCTTTTCTGCAAGAGCTACCTGTCTCTTCCTGGGGACTTCAAGGCAACTGCTATTTATTTATTTATGAGAGAGAAAGAGGCAGACATACATACATACATATATATATATATATATATATATATATATATATATATATATAGAGAGAGAGAGAGAGAGAGAGAGAGAGAGAGAGAGAGAGAATAGGCTTGCCAGGGCCCTTGGCCACTGCAAACTATCTCTAAACCCATGTGTCATCTTGTTCATTGGGACCACATGGGTACTGCAGAATCGAACCTGGGTTTTTAAGCATTGAAGGCAAGTGCCTTAGCCATTAAACTATCTCTCCAGCCCCATGGTTTCCTTTAAAATGCCGATAAGTACACAGGCAAGCGAATCTTGCAGCATGAGGGCATGCCTCTTCTTAAACACACATCTACATCGTCAGAGCTCTTTGTAATGTATTGGTGCCTCGCTTTAAAACCTCCTCAAGAAATGAATTTTAATTACTAAGTTATAAGTGGATGCCTAGCAATGAACTAAGGTAAAGCTTGCAGTGTATAATCATCTTTTGGCATGGGCTCTTCTTTCAAAGGCTGTAGCTATTCATATGATCATATATGAATGTGTTCATTCCATGGAACAAACAATATGCCCAATAACCAAGCAAGTGACAAAATGTGGTGACACTGTTTTGGGGATGAGTGTATTGGCCTTTAAAGCAATATTCTAGAAAAGAGACGTAGGTGCTTCTTAGGTTCATTTGGCAAGTGTCTGTTGACATTTTAATGTGTTTCAGAAGGAGAGGTGACACATGATGTAGAAACAACAGTACCATTAGAGATAAGTAGTTCTAAGCAACACATTCTTACAATAATAATATTGGCTTTTTGTTTCTGTTATCACAAATATATTAAATATTCATGCTGATGTTTATTTGCTAAATGTAAAATAGAATTAGGATAACAAATAAAGTCTACCATCTGGTGATAACATTGGCTGTATATTATAGTTTTTGTTTTGTGAGTTTTTATAAGCTTGAACCAAGGTGGCTTCCTGAATAATGCATGAGTATCTTTAAAAATGCATTTCAAAAGTTGAGGTTATAGTTGGTTGTCAGGTTCTCATCTTGAGCTAAAAACCAGTGATTTTCTCTTTGCACAGAACAAAACTACAGAGAAGATAGCCATTAAAACTCTAATCGTTTTCAAATCAAAATATTTTGTTGATGTAGATTCTATGTAAGTGAGTTCATTTTCTAGGAGAAAAGAAAATGCTATTTTCTACAGAGGTTAGACTTCCTGAAACATCTTCCTAGGAGGGCAGTTTTGTGATTGAAAGTCATCTAAAAGTAATCTAAAGATCTAAGAAATGGTTGTATTTACAAAACTTAAAATTATTCACTGATGGGAAGCTTTAAGGCAACATATCTACTTGCTATAGTGATTTCTTTTGAAGAGGATCATTTTATTGTTCTATTCATCCTAAACTGATGGTACATATATTTATACTTTGCCTTGAGGGAAGATAGATATTAACGACTTAGCTTCTTTTCTGTGGAGCTTTTCCTAAGTAGTAACTGCATTCATGAAACTGCCATATTTTGGCTTCTGAGGCTCTGCTATAAATGCCAAGGAACTTGATTGTATGGGTCTGCCTTGGGATTTCCCATGCTTGGTTGTAAACTGGCTTTAATTAGGCAAACCTGCTGAAGATTAACTAATAATCCAAAAATCCCCATGTATTAATTTTTTGACAAGAGGCATAACCACAAATGAGACTAAGGACCAACTAGCTGCATAATTAGTAGGGTCCTGTGAAAATGTGCCTCACATTCATAGTGACTGGAGAACATTAAGTAAAGCCCTTCTAAGAGTGCAGAGCTGGAAGGAGTTCACGGTCCTGTGCTCACGAGGCCCTGACTGATTTACACGACCATCACAGATTTCTGGTAAGCATAGGAAGAAGAAGGGATTTGGATATGCCCTGGCATCCATGAGAGAACTGGCTCTGTCCCTCTTCCCCTGCTAGAGTGTGAGGAAACACATTAGCACTTCTCACTGCTCACCCGGGCTCTATTTAGCTCACTGTCCGTCTGTTGTAGCAAGACAGTGGATCGCTCCATCACTTAAAATCCAGCTGAGTTGCTAACGTCTTTTTACATGACATCCTGTCTTCTTAATTAGATTCCGTAGATGATCTCCTCTCATTAGCCGCAATTTCAAAACATACCTAAGTGTACATTATATTTTATACATGATGGGCTGGTGTTTGTTAATTTCCATTTCAGAAGCTTGTCTTTTTCAGTTCTATCCCTGGGCTGTGAAGAAAATTACAACAATCATATCTGTGTTGACTGGGCTTTATTCATTACTGAATTTATCTTGACTGACTATCCTGTATGCAGAGTGCTATTGTATTTATTATTATATGACACATTTTTTTTTGCTAAAAACCAACATGTCTATTTTTTGTTGTATTGGGAATTTGAGTAGTCAAGATGGCTTTGATTGCAATAACAAAATCCAACTCAAACTACCCTAAAATTAGATAGATTGAAAGATAAATAGGTAGATAAGTTGATGAATGAAAGATGATAGGTCAACAGATAGGTGAGAGATAGATTGATTGATGGATGGGTTAAAGATAGATACATTTATAGTTACATAGACAGATGATAAATGATGGTTGATGGTCAGATGTTAGAAAGATGATAGATGATCAAGAGCTCTTAAGACTGATTGGATTCAGGAGTACAAATATGCCACTAGAACTTCCTCCCTTCTTCTTTCTTCTCATCCTTCTCCTATTCCTCTTTGCTTTCTCACTGTATTATCATACTTCTTATAAATTAGATTTACTGTCAAAAAAGGTCTCTTGCATGGCGGTAAAAATATTTTCAAATTCCTCCAAGCCACCATGTCAGAAAGAGCAAACCTCTCCTTCATTTGATCATCAAAATATTCCCATCAAAAGTAGCTGCATGACCTACTTGGGACACTTGTCTACTCCATCCCAAGGCCTGTGACACTATAACCAGCCCCCCACAGGACCCTACCTGACAGCCCAGTTGAGAGGTGAAGTGGCAGTTTACAAAGGAAAATGAAGAAGCTTGGTTACAAAAAAAGGAAGTGATGCTTGATAGGTGATATGATGGAGGTCTTTTTCTCCATCATAACTGTATTAGGATTCTAGGGCCTTAGCACATATGTGTTACTAAGACCTTCTGTCTATGGGAATGTAATCGATTTATTGAGGTGAGAAGAGCCAGCCATTTTAATTCTCAAGGTAAAGCATAAAGCAAATAGATCCACATGTCTCATGGTTTTCTGAGGAAATGCTTAAGAAAGGTTATGATTTGGGATAATCTGGCTATTGACTTTATCCAGTTTTACTCCATATATAGAGAAATATTATTAAATTGTGAAATTGGTCAAAATGTTTAACCCTGTGGACCCAGGGCATCTACTACTGTATCAAATGGCATATAAACCTGCCCCCAATTGTCTAGGATTGAACAACTGAGGAGGCCACGATGCTTCTTCCAACTCCCTGTAAGAAACAGTCAGTGGCATTTCAAGAGCATATATACATATTTGCACAGTTGATATCTCAAAGTTCTTTTAAACTCTTTCCCTGAACTGCAATCCACTTTTAAAGAAGGTAGTAGTCTTATTACACAGTGTTGTGGGACTTGGCTATAGATAAACAGCTGGCACATGGCCTTGTACATGGGGATTAGGATAACTAAGCTTGTCAGAATTCCATTTCTGCCTCTCATTGTGTAAGACAGCAAGCACTAAGACAGAAAGGGCCCTGTGCTTCATGCAGAGAAAAGATGTGCCCTTTCTCTCTCCAGTGACTCCTCATCCACCACACCCACACTCCAGGCTTTTGACAGCACAGCCTGACCCAGACGTCAGCACAGGGGAAATGTTCCTCTTGTGTATATTCTTTACCCGTGAGGTGATGGGGCTCTCAAGCTTGTCTCCAAAACTCCTCAGCTGTATCAGGGGACACTTCTTGGGGCCATGGTGATAGCCAATGCTTATCCTATTCACACAAAGGTAGGCACCATTCTTCTTCCTGGTGCCTTATAGAGATGCAGTGTGGGTTGATGAGAGGGCAGGCACCACAGTACACCATAACTGTCAGGAGATTCTGCCATCTGTGAAACCCTGAAATCAGTGGATCCCTGAGAACTACAGACCACACAACAAAACCAGCAACAGGAAAACTGGCTGATTTCAGCATTGTTCCATTCCTACCTGGGCACTCACACTGGCATGCACTGAATGCTATGGTCAGCTTGGGGCAGAGTCTCAGACCAGGAAAGTTCTACAGATCTGGACCACTGTATCAAAAAGACATGAATGATTGAGTAATGGGAGGGTGGTGGGAGGGTTAATCAAAATCTAAGAGGGTATGAATAAGTCATATGGAAACCTACTTTTTTGGACAATGGTGCATTCTGAAACCATACATTGTTACTGGAAAATTTTCAGTGTCAGGGATGGGATACCTTCCAGTGACTTGTTGGCCAGGGAGATTCCTGATACTCACAAAACATTACAGGCCATTGCTGAGGCTCTTGGTTTCCTACCAGGAAGAGATGGTAAGACCCTATTCTGAAGACTCCATATACTTGGGCTGCCAGGTCACTGAGAAATCTTGCTGGAGCTGACATGAAAACCTCCTTCATGTAGACCAGCTGAGAGAAAGCTGGAAAAACCTACTGTACATGCTGCTCCAAGGGAGACAGAAAAGTCATCATTTTCTTAATATTCATACCTATATTGTAATGCTACTCTCACTTTTTTTTCTTTTTTTAAATTAATTAGTTTTGTACTCAGCAAATACAGTCAATTTGGTACCATTATTAGGCTCATCCGTGACCTACCCACTCCCCTTGGCCCCTCCTTGTTGAAGTATATGGGTCATGCATTGTGGAGTTAGCCCACAGTTATGGGTAAGATAAATGTCTCTGCATATTATGACCCAACATGTGGCTCTGACATTCTTTCCACCCCCTCTTCTGCGAAATTTCCCTGAGCCATGTTGGGTTCATTTTTGGTCTGCTTCAGTGATAAAGTGTTGGGGGTATCTGGGTCTCTGGCTCTCTGATTTGGTAGGAGTTGATTTTTCTCTGTGTTGATCTCCTTCACCCTTGTGCTGGTACCTGATTTGCCAAGAAAACAGCACCCTTGCTTGTTTCACCAATTGTTCTTAGTTTCAGCCGGGACCCTTTTGAGGTATGATGGGATGGCTCTCTCCTTAGGATCTACATCTATCTGAAAAAGAGAAGCAGATTCTCTAATGGAAAATAAGTTAGCACCAGGACAAATAAGATAACCCTTATTTTTTTATAGAGAATTTAATAGGTGTAGGCCCTCTTGTAGCCCACGATTGGTGGTTGCTTGATAGTGAAGAGCGGGCTTATGTTTGGATATGGTTCTGACATGTTTCCCAGCTCCAGCTATGGGTCCCATACCATTGAGGGGATCAGTTAGCCGAATCAAGAGCAGTTGGTTTCCCAGCATGGCTGTGTGCGACTATTGCACTTGTGTGAGCATCACGACAGGTTATTTGCTGCTAAGTAGGTGAGACCATGAGTTGCTTGGACAGATATTGGTCATTTTCCCCCAGCCACCCATGTAGCACCTTCTGGCACTGGACATGCTGACTGTCTGGGTACTGACTCTCTTCCAGCTTCCAGCCATGCCATTCCATTTTATGTGTCAACTGCATAAGGTGTCTTCGGCAGTAGGGTCTTACCACTAACCTTTGGTGGGTCATCAAGTACTCTGACAGAAATCTGTCTTTCTTTTAGGAAACCTTGTAGGTCTCTCTGATCAAAAGATCACTGTGGATGATAGCCATATGCTGGTACTGGGAGTTACAGGTCAGTGCCCACTAAGAAAAGGAAGAAAAAGATAACTAATATAAAAGAGATAGAAAGAAGAGATAGAGGGAGATAGAGAGGCTGTAGAAGATTAAGGTCAGTCTTCATCATGCCCTCTCCAGTGTCTTGTGGGCCAGGTGTTCCCTCTAAGGGCCTGGTGAAGGTTCAGCCGTTTGGTCTGCCTTTTAGGATGTAGAATTTTATGGTACCATTGCCATTTCGGTCTAGATTTGTGTTTCCCAGCTCCTCCCTTCCCCACCCCTCCCTCCCCACCCATCCTATTGTCTAGTCCACAAGAAGCTTGCTGGGTATGTAAGGTATCTTGGGTAGATTCAGGTTAGGTGCTGTAGATAAGTGAGACTATGTGGCGATTTTTTTCTGTGATTGCGTAAGTTCACTGAGAAAGATCTGTCCAGGTTCAACCATTTTTCCTCAGATTTCATTGTGTCATTTTTTCTTACTGCTGAATAGAATTCCATTGTGTAGATATACCACATCTTAGTTATCCATTCTTCTAGTGATGGACATCTGGGTTGATTCCAGCTCTTAGCTATCATGAATTGAGGTGCTACAAACATGGTTGAGCAAATCTCTCTGGCCTGTGGTTTGAAGGTTTTAGGGTAGACTACTCTCACTTTTCATTTCAGGTAACAGTGACATCTGGGATGACTCAAAAGGCACCATAAACCAGGTGTTGTGGCACACGCCTTTAATCCCAGCACTTAGGAGGTGGAGGTAGGAGGATTGCTGTGAGTTCAAGGCCACCCTGAGAATACAGAGTGAATTCCATATCAGCCTGGGCTAGAGTGAGAGCCTAACTCGAAAAAAAAAAAAAAAAAGGCATCGTAGTGCTGAGAAGAAGTGACAGAAGAGTGTTCAGCACTGAAACATTTCTATCACACCTTCTAAGACTCAGGGTCCATTGCAGAAGAGGTGGTAGGAATAATGTAAGAGCCAAAGGAAGGATAGGACTATTTACAATGCACTCTTCCAGACACAAAATGGCTTGGATATACATGAGCTCACAGTGCCTGGCACTACCTACATAAGATCCTTATAATAAGAGAAAAAGATGATAACATCCAAATAAAAGAGAGACTAATTGAGAAGGGAAGGTGATATGATGGAGAATGAAGTTATGAAGGGGAAAGTGAATGGGGAGGGAATTATCATGGTTTATTGTCTATAAGTATGGAAGTTGTCAATAATAAAACATATTAAATAAAAATAAAGACATGAAAATATAAAGGCAACTGATTGAGTAGAGGGGAAGGAGAGCATTTGGAATGGGAAAGGAAGAGGAGAGGGTAATGGGGGGTGGATGTGATGAAAAAAATACATCTGTGCTTGTATGAAGATGTCATAGTCAAACCCAGTGCTATGTATTTAACATATGCTAATTAAGAAAAAAAAAAAAACAGGGCTGGCGATAAGGCTTGCTCAGAGGAACAGGACAAAGCAACAGGGCCTTATGGATAACAAAGAAGCCCTCAGACTGTGGCTAAGACAAGGCAAAAGCAGGGAAGGAGGAAAGGATGAAAGAGGGAGGGGGAGAGAGAGATTTTATAGTAATGTCAATTTTTAACATTAGGCTGAATGGGAAGGGGGGCCGGGAAGCAGGTAAGGTAAATATGATGTGGATTGAAGTTCCAGGAAGGACCTGAGGAAAAGTGAAAAAATAGTGAGATCCCTAAGTAGGAGTTACCAGCTGTCTGCAGCTCACGACCCTTCAGTGGATGCTTCCCAGGGAATCTACTGATATCCCAGGAAGCACCCCCCTTTTTTTCTCTCAATTGATCCTGTCAGCACTTTAACATCCTCCAATCACTTAGTGGTAGCAACGCACACAAAGGGCCCGGTGGCCTGGGTCTACAGAACTGCTGTTCTCTCCAAAATGGCCCCGCTCTTCCTTGCCTCAATGTGTTGGTGTTTACCACCGTTTGGAGACCAATGTGGATGTTCTTTCGGTCCATTGAGGAAAGAAAAGCTGGGGCTGGGGAGATGGCTCTCTGGATAAGAGCCCTTGTTGCTCCAGCATGAGGACCAGAGTCCTATCTCCAGGATCCATATAAAAAGCCAGGTGTGGGGGCTGGAGAGATGGCTTAGCGGTTAAGCGCTTGCCTGTGATGCCTTAGGACCCCTGGTTTGAGGCTCCGATTCCCCAGGACCCACGTTAGCCAGATGCATAATAAGGGGCACACGCGTCTGGAGTTCATTTGCAGTGGCTGGAGGCCCTGGCGTGCCCATTCTCTCTCTATATGTATTTGCCTATTTCTCTCTCTGCTGTTCTCAAATAAATAATTTTTTTTTAAAAAAAGCCAGGTGTGGGTACCCATGCCCACCCATGCCTGTAAACCCAGCACTGACTGAGGGGAATAGGGGAATGGAGACAGGAGGATACCTGGGGCTCAGTGGTCAGTAGTTAGCCTAGCCAAACAAACAAATAAAAAGTAAAAACAAGCTTCAGTTTCAGTGAGAGACCCTGTCTCAAGGAAAGATGGTGAAAGAGCAATAGAGAATGACATCTGTTTTGTTGTGCTCATACGTGTGCATACACACATATGACACACAGTGCTCAGTGCTATACACACACAACCCCCAATAAGAAAAGAAACTGTGTTTCAAATTCAGTACATATTATTAGCCTCAAGTTATTGGAACATTAAGCAAAAGAAAAAGGAGCTTATAGGTATGAAATTTCATAATATAACCTTACTGCTATTAAATGATGACAACAGGAATACACTACCTGTTACAGACTTTAGATTTAATCAATTAAAAAATACACAGAACTCTTTTTACATTACTTCCTTATCCTTGCCAAAACATCTGTTTTTCTTTTTTTTTTAAAAAAAAAAAAAACTTTATTCTGTTTTTTAGGCTTATCAAATCAAAACTGTTTCAGTCCAACCTTTCTACTATTCAAGTTCAGACATTGGTCTCTTTTAATATTTTTTCTCTTTGTAGTCATTCATTCAAAGCTGCCTGAAGGCGGCATTGTGAAGTCAGTTGCATCTGTCTACCGTGTCCTTCATCTGTCTTTCATTATGCCTCTCCACTGTTCTGAGAGCCCTTGTCTTTCCTTCTCTCAGGCTTCCAGTGTTTCTGAACTTTCTGGCTGCTGAGAATGTCTTTCACAGCGAGAACCTGCTCAGGCACCTACCCTAGCTCACCCCAGAGTGCAGCTGCAAAGATTAACCTGGACCAGACAGAGACCTTTCACGGCTGGTCAGCAGCTATAAAACTCTGTGCATCTCAGGTGCTCTGAGCCTCGCTTTTCCCATCTGTCAAACATAATATTCACTTTGGAATGTTCTATCACACCTGGAGGCTTCCTCACGCTTGGGTACCATCCCACTCAGCCTCAGCCCTCTGCTTCACCAGCTCTTTCTCTTCATTCTTTAAAAAAAAAAAAATCTATGTTTGATGCATAATGATTATGCATATGTATGGGGTACCCTAGGATAATTCAATACACATATGCTATGCACAATGATAAGATAAGGATATTTAGCAAGGTCTAGCATTGAAGATGCAGAGATAGGCAGATCCTTGGGGCTTGCTGACCAGCCAGTCTAGCCTAATCCCTGAATATCAGGTCAATAAGAGATCCTGTAAACCTAGTATATACTTAGGTAAACCCAAGTATAACACCTACAGCCTCTACACGCATGTAAACCTGCACACACATGTGAGCCTACACACATGAGTATGTGTACATACAGGCATGCATACACATGTGCAAAGAAAAGAAAAAAGATAACTAGCATTTTATATATAATTAACACATTTATTTTTTATTAAATTATTGTTGTAGTCAGGTTCCCATTGCTGGCAGAATTTACCAGACCAAATGTACCTTGTGGGAACAAAGGTTTATTTTGGCTTACAGACTTGAGGGGAAGCTCCTTGATGGCAAACGAAAACAATGGCATGAGCCAAAGGTGGGCATCACCTCCTAATGAACATCAGGTGGACAACAGCCACAGGAGAGTGTGCCAAACACTGGCAATAGGAAACTGGCTATGATACCCATAAGCCTACCAACAACAATAGACTGCCTCCAGGAGGTGTTAATTCCCAAAATTCCATCAACTGAGAACCTAGTGTTCAGAACACATAAATTTATGTGGCGGAGCACTTGAATTAAAGCACCACAGTTATTATAGTTATTTAGGGAACTATAAAATCAAGAGAAGAAAAATAGATATACTCACATGGTCTGAGAGTCCATGTGGTGCTTCTGGAAGGAATGTTAAAAAACAAGGAAAAGAGAGAGAGAGAGAGAGAGAGAAAGAATGTACAAAGAGTTCCTGCCATGTGGAGGGCAGGAAGCGGTAAAGAGCCCATGTGGAAGTAGGGATCAGGGGGTTCTACCCTTTTCTAAGCCAGAACCTGGAGGTTCAGGAGAGATGAACGTGCCGCTAAGAGAGCTTGGCCTCCCCTCATGAATACATTTATAACCTTACTGTAGTGGGTTTTACATTCTGGCTCAAGGTAACCAGAGGGAGAGTTGATTGGTCTGGGCTATGGACTGGTTCATAAAGAGGTCAGCCATGACACCAAGTTCTGGGGGCTGAACTTGCCGAACCACAATGTCAGGATTAGATTTAAATTCTAGGAATGGGGCCTCCCTTCTAGGGAGGCGCTCAGATCCTAGGGAGCTTCTTTATGCAAAGATAAGATGTCAGATAATCCTTTCATCCTTATATCACATTTATTTTTTGTGTGAAAGAAAGCTCAGATTCCTTTATATACTATTCTATATTTTATTCTATGATCTTTATAACGCAAATTCAGAAAATAATATATTTCATGCAACTATAATAACCATACTCCTCGTGTGCAAAAGAACACTAGAATTTATTCTTTCTAAGGAGCTGAATTTTGAAGTTTAGTACCTGTTATTCAATCTTGTTCTCTCCCTACTCTGCCCTACCCTTCCTAGCTTCTAGCCATCACTGTGTTATTAACTTCTTCTATGTGATCAACTGTTGCCACTTCCTCCACATATATGTAAGAGTACTTGGCATTTATGTCCTCTAGTTTAGCTATTTGTTACAAATGACAGAATCCCTATTCTTTAACAATCACAGTTTACAATTATCTCATGTTATTCTGTTTGTCCAACTATCTTAGCATTTTAAAATTTTATATTGTCACCCATGGTAGGTTGTCAATGCCACAAAGGCAAGGCCTATAGGTCTTTTACTATTGTAGCCCCTAGTACAGCAGAGTTCTCAGCAACAAAATGTACTCACCAATTATTTTGTTTGCTCTCCAATAACATGTGTGAAGTGAGAATTCCTAGCTAATTTATCCATATTGTTCTACAGCTAGGCGATCAACCAGCACTCTTGTGTTTACTTGAAACCCAAAGGGTGTCAGGAAAGTAGGGAAATTTATAGTGAAAAAAGTGGTGTAATTTTGATCTTCAATGTCTCTCAAGGGCTCATGTGTGAAAGGCTTAGACTCTAGCCTCTGGAAGAACTGGGGGGTAGTGGAGCCTGTGACAAGTAGAGCCTAGTGGAAGGAAGTTAGGTCACTGTGCATGTGGCCTGGCAGGGGATATTAAGACACCAGGACCCCCCCCCCACCACCTTTGTTAATATGCTTATCATGAAGTGAACACATTCTTACTGTGATTTCCTGCTTCCGCACAGGCCCCATGCAACAGAGCCAAGTGACCATGGACTTAAACCTCTAAAACCATATGCCAAATTAAACCTTTCCTCTTTTATATCCTAGGTATCTTGTCGCGGTAACACAAAAGGCAAGGCTGTTATCATGACCATATGGGAAGGGGTCTACATCGATGGGGTTCTCTGAAGGAGGAGGGACATCTCATGTGATTGTTTTGGGGAATATGCTTGGCTTTCTGTGTTTGATCGTGAGTTTGAAGTAGGGACACAGAGTAGAGAAGTTGTCCATCACTGTCCAAGTGCTGATACTCTGGGGTGATGACTACAGAGTTTGTAAGTGCGACTTCCAGCATCCTGTGCTCTCCAGCCACTGTCCGTTTGTACCTTCTGTTTCCCACAGGAATCCTTCACATTGCTTCCCACACCAGCTCATAACTTATGCTGTCAAAAAGCGTGCTGAGGGAATATATAAATTAGCCCAACAGAAGCTATTAAATATATGAGTGCATGTCAAGGTAAACTCATTTCAAAGAGAACTGGCATTTGTTAGAACTACTGAAGACTGGTACAAAGGAATAGATACGAAATAATAAGTAGCAATTAGGAGAGTGTTTTCCAGAATCAGAGTGGGAAGCAAAGTATTCTATTGGTTACCATATTCCAATTGCACCATGGAAATAGCCCTGTGCTGTGCTTCTTTTTAAATGGTACAAAAGAAAAGGTCACAATTTCCAACGATGTTCAGATCATCTGAGGAAGACTATCCATGCCTTGGCCCTCCAAGCACATGCTCAGTGTTTTGCAGTCCCTGTGTACGGCACCCGTCCTGCCTTCACATCCTAAATGTATGTTAAGCCCTTCAGCTCCCACCGCAGGAGTCTTCCTCCATGCAGGCACGTCCACCAGCATGCAGTCCTTCCTCTGTCCTCTGAATTCCTGAGTCGGTTATCAGTGTCACATAATGGCATTGAACAATAGGGTATTTCCTTTTTATTAAAAAATATTTATTTATTTATTTGAGAGAGAGAGAGGGCCTCTAGCCACTGCAAACGAATTCCAGACATATGCATCACCATGTGCATCTGGCTTATGTGGGTTCCAGGGAATCAAACCTGGGTCCTTAGGCTTTGCAAACAAGTGTCTTAACCATTAAGCCATCTCTCTAGCCCAGGTATTTCTTATATTAGTGTTCTTTCTTATGAGCTAAATTGGAAGTTTCTGCGAATTTATGGCTCCATCTCAGCATCTATAGTACACAAATACTCAATGTACTTAGACACATGAATGCATTTCTTCTCCATTAATCACAACATGGCAACAATAGATATTAACATATTAAGTAGATAAGTAGATTAACACATATATTTCATATAATCTTACACGTGTGTGTACAACATATGCAACTACATACATATATTTCAGATAATCTCGTGTGTGGGTGTGGGTGTGTGCGTGTGCGTGTGCGTATGCGTGTGTGTGTGTGTGTCTGTGTGTGCTGCACAATATATGTAACCATGGGCTATGAGTTAGGCTCTGTATTACACATCACTTGATGAGCATCCATGCACATTCTTTGAAGAGTTTTTAAAATATTCTTACACTTATGCATCCATCATCATAAAACAAAGATAATCATATATTATTCTATTAGAGTCTATAGTAGATTAAATATTTAGGAACTGAGTGATTAATAAATAACACTTCTTAAACTACTTTAAAATTAAGATATTTGTTAAAATTTATTAGGAGGTCTGGAGATATTGCTTAGTGGTTAAGGTGCTTGCCTGTGAAGCCTAAGGACCCATGTTCTACTCTCCAGATCCACAGATGCACAAACATGAGGAAAGTGCAAGGTCGCACATGTCCACTAGGTGGTGCAAGCATCTGGAGTTCCATTACATTGGCTGAGGCCTTGATGTACCAGTTCTCTATCTCTCTCTCTGTGTCTCTTTCTCTTTCTCTCTATCTCTATTTCTATGTACGTCTCTCTAAAAATCACTAGGAGTAGTTCGCTTATAAAATGTATGTGTAGGGGGCTGGAGAGATGGCTTATCAGTTAAAATGCTTGCTTGCAAAGCCAAAGGACCTTAGCTCAAGTCCTCAGGACCCATGTAAGCTAGACACACAAGGTGGCACATGCATCTGGTGTTCGTTTGTAGTGGCTGGAGGCCCTGACATGCCCATTCTCTCTCTCTGCCTCTTTCTCTCTCTCAAATAAATAAATAAAAATAAAATATTTAAAATATGTGTGTGTATACTTTTCTAAATATCAGATTTCCATGAAAATGGTTATTCTACTTTGAAATCAATGAAGGTGTAGGGAATATATTAATTTTATGATTATTTACTACAGTTTGAGGGCCAACCCCAAAAAGACATGATTTAGCACAATATATGTGTATGTATATGCATTGTACAATTATATATAAAATTTATCCTTTAATTATGCTCATCAACTAGCCAAATGTAAGTAACTAAAGGAATACAGATCACATGATGTGGTATAAAGGCCTGAAATTGCAATTAGAACTGATGATGCAACCTCTACCACTGTTGTCCATGTTTGTTTGAACAAACCGCTTATTCTCATTACATCTTTTACCTCACTTGTGAAATGGAGCTAAGTAGTCTTTGCCAGGACTAGTGAAACAGAACTGTAAAGGGACCTCTGGTTTTGCCTAGGATTGATATGCTCGTAGCAGAATCGCATGACATCAAGAACAAGCGGAAAAGTCAGAGGGAATATGCACAAGTAAAAGCCAGGCGAAGACCCTGGAAAACTGCACTGATCACCCACACTTAAGGGTGAAGATCCTGGGGAGAAATAATCACTACAATTAGCTCAGCTTCTCCACACTTCTTTTCCTCTCAGGCACTTGTTTATTTTTGTCTGAGTGAGAGTTTGCAAAGCCAGACAGAAGGTAGCTGCCAGGGGCCAGGGGCAACAGCAGCTCTTGGAACTGTCATGGGACTCCATAGACAAGAACTGGAGTTCAAGCCAAAATAGAATCAAGGGATTGAGTAACCCAGATCATTTAAAGTAAAGAGGCATAGAGAAGGAAGCCCGGCTTTCTTTGGTACTCCCCATTAGGCACGGGCCAGTTCTTCATTGAGTACTGTCAGAGGTTAAGAAGCTAAGTAAAGAGCCTCTGAAAAGAGAAGCGAGAGTTGGCAATCTCACAGCACTGGGTGAACAAAAACTGGAATTCAGGACTGCCAAGGAGAAGAGATCATTGTAAACACTCCAGCCTTTCAGTCTGCCCAGACCCTTGGCAAAGTTTACTCAAAGAACTAACTGGAAGTAAAACCAGGAACCGAGTTTTAAAGGGACTGCAAAGTAGCCTTGGGACCCATCAACTCCTGAGTGGCCAAAGGTGAACTCCTACCTAGCAGCAAGATGGGATGAATCTTAGCTGCAGGAAAAATATCATCTAAACTCTATCATGGTAGTCATAGAGAATTCCGGCACTCAAACAAAATTCTTAAACATGACCATAAGTAGGAATCAAAATCAACAGATGACAGAAAGAGTCCTGATGAGCTAGACTCTCATTTTCTTTTCAGTCACACACACCTTAAATAAACTCAAATAAATGAGTTGAAAAATAAAATATTCAAGAGATCAAAGATGCATAATATCCAATCAAAGAATGAGAGTTCTGCAAAGAAAGGGAATAATGTGCCTGAAATCAAGAGGAAAGAGGCAACAAAAATAGGCACAGGTGACATAGATCTTAGAGTTGGCAGGCAAGGTCTTAAATTAATTGCTAACATCTGTACTGGATTATCCTACTTAGGAGGTGTCCGTCCTTTCCTAGGCAGGAGAAGTGGGGGCTTATTGCCTTTCTCCCATAGTACAAAATTGAAGCCACGTTTGCACAGTGAAAGTCTTTGTCTTATCTGGTCTTCTTCTATTCTTGATAAGTAACTCTGCGACTGGGGTCTGTGTATTCACAAGGGGTCTGTCCCTCACAAGTCCTGGCCCCCAATCATAGTCCACTCTGTGCTGTGGAACTGAGGAATATTCAGCTCTACATGTTTTTCATCAGCTTTCCTGTGGCCATCCTATACAGCTTCAGAATTTTGAAAATGTGTTCAGAGAAACTGCCTTGTGTTGGACGCCCATAGCTTCCGCATTTTTGTTGTTCTGGCTTTACAGAACTGTGAAGCCTCTCATTTTCCATTTCACAGTTTCCCACCCCCCATCCCAAATAGTTCCTGGTTACTTGGCTTGGTGCCCAAACTAAGAATCTACACATCCTTTTAGCGGCCGGGGGTAGAGGGGACGGAGGGGAGGAAAGAGCTAGAAATGCATTTATTCACTTTTCTCCTCTCTGGAATCTCAGCCTTAATAGATTCTGTTGTTTTAGCACCTTCCTGGTAGATTTTAAAACATCATTTTACTTTAGGTAGGTTTTGAGTTGATTGCATTAAGACATTTGGTCTGCCTTGAGCTACTCTTTCCTGCTTGGTTGGAACAGTGTAGTGCCTAGTGCTGGTGAGAAGGCAGAACCACTGTGACTTTTTGTATGTTTCTTGAGTATAAATTGATACAACAATTTTGGAAAACTGATAAACATATGCATATCACAAGTGTATCCCTTACTTTTCTTGTACCTATTCCTAAGTATCTGACAAGAAGCAACTTTAGGGCTGAGAGGTTTGCTGTTGGCTCATTCTTTAAGGACAAACCACCAATCCTGGTAGGGAAGACCAATAGTAGGTTGTTCCATGGAAGTGGGACTATGTGGCAGCCACTTCCTCACATCTCAGATCAGAAAGAAGGAGTCTATTGGAAGAGAGTTCAAGAATTATAGATCTCAAAGCAACGCCACCCCCACACACCATGGTGATCTACTTCCTCTGGCTAGACCCCCTCTCCCCAAAGTGGGACCAACTGTGGTGCCAAGTACTTAAACTTAAGAGCCAGTGGGAGAAATTTTACATTCAAAATATGCCATCATGTTCCATCAGTTCCTCCCCTCAGTGCATCCATGTTTACCCAAGAACATGCAATGTGGGTACCACTGCAAACAACTCAAGTTTCCGTCCCAGAACAATGGCCTCAACTGAATCCTACCCATTCAAATGGAGAACACGCTGCAGCCATCGTGATGATGGTTAACTCTATGTGTCAGCTTAACTGCAGCAAACATCCAGTCCATGCAGAGATTGGATAGAATCAAAGATGAAGCAAAGAAGAATTTGCTGTTTTTGCATGCATGTCTGTTTGCTTGAGCAGGGACATGGGTTGTCTGCCTTGGACTGCTATTACATCACTTGCCTTCTAGGGTCTTCTGAGGCAGGTCATGGGACTTGTCAGCCTTCATAATCATATGAGCCAATTCCTCAGTGTGTGTGTGTGTGTGTGTGGTGGGGAGGTGTTTAAGTGATTTCTCTGGAGAACTCTGAACCACATACATCATGATGAACTTCAGAATTACTAGAAAAAAAGTTAAAAATTCCTAGTAATGAAATAATTTGAGCTTTGAAAAGCATTGCAAAACAGCAAATGCAACATATATGTGTGTGTGTGTGTGTGTGTGTGTGTGTGTGTGTGTGTGTGTGGAATTATTGAATGGAACATTACTATGCCCTAGAAATTCTGTTCCATATAAAATTAACTTCTAATAGTCTGTGCAATCTCAGTAATAGTGTGTATACTGATATAAGTATAATCAAAGAGAAAAGCAAAATAAATTGTTTTTGAGATAAGCTTAGCAGTATCAAAACATTCTACTAACACCACCTCAAATTGCCTTTTATTCTTGTGAGCTACCAGAGTTTCCAACAGGTCCCGCGTTCCTCATTTTTTTTTCCCCTGCTCAAAGGTGAAGGTGTTTGGTTCATCACTGCTTTGTCCCCATGCATGCAGTTTTGTCACTTATGGGTGAAAGTGGCAGATTCTAATTTGAATTGCACTATGTTAGATCTTATATTTATGAAATTTAATTAATATAGTGAAAGTATTACATGGTTTACCTCAATGTTTTGACAATAATGGGTACTTTATTTTCCAGCAGCTGACTGTTCCTGATCTCATTCTGTGGTTGACATTAGAATAATGCATTTTCCCCTGCACAATGTTAATTTTCCAAAGGGAATGTTTGAGAAGACAGGAAGACCTTCACTAAAGTTATACAATGTCAGTGTTTACTCATTGAAGTGGTTTAAATATGGGACTAGGGGTACTTTAAAAAGTCTCATAAGTAAAATAAATTATATATGAGGCTGATTTTCCCCTAAAATACAAATTTTTGAGTTTAGAAATATCAGCATATTTCTTAAAAGCCACTAGTCTGAAGTTTCATTGTGGACTAATATATACAAGAATTCCAATACTTTTGCAGCCAGACATAGAACTTACCACTTCACACATTTGGGAAAATCACTTTGAATTAAAAATATGTTTCTTTCTTTCTGGTTTTTTTTTTTTTGTTTTGTTTTGTTTTGTTTTTCGAGGTAGGGTCTCACTCTGGTCCAGGCTGACCTGGAATTAACTGTCATCTCAGGGTGGCCTTGAACTCATGGCGATCCTCCTACCTCTGCCTCCCCAGTGCTGGGATTAAAGGCGTGTGCCACCACGCCCAGCTACATGTTTCTTTTTTAAATAAGAGGAATATCTCCATATTATGTGACTATTTCCCATCTCAAACTTAAAAAATTCTCTATATTAACATAACTTCAAACGGACTAGACTTACAAGGATAGCATATACATTTTTAACATGTTCAGTTATCCCAATTCCAAATTCCAAATTACTTATAGTAAACTTAACCCTATCATTTTACCATGTTCCCTCAAATACACATATGTGCATGCATACACACACACACACACACACACACACACTTTTTTTTTTTCACTTAGGAATGAGTAGAAAATCTTATGTTGCTTCACCCCTAAATACTTCAGTATTTCTAAGAAGTAAAATTTCACCCAAGCACAATTATCAAAACTTAACATTGTTCCTGCACTGTTATTTAACCCATTATCATATTCAAATTATGACCCATTGCACTCATTTGCCGTATGTCCTTAGTCTCCTTGAACTGAAGGGCACATCACTCCTTCATAACCATTCTTGATCTTGACATTTTTACAGGGTAAAGTACAGTTGGTTTGTGGAAAGTCTCCCAATTAGATTTATCAAATATTCTTCCATAAGCAAATCCAGTCATGCCTCAGAAGTACAGTGACACCAGAGAAGTGATGCTGTGTCCCATGTGTCACATCTGGAAAATCATGACATCATATTGGTTTGTGCTAAAGATAAAATGACCATTTGATTTTGGTGTCAGTCAGAATTTTCTTCAAACTTCTACCCCTTACTTTTACTATCTGGAGATTTTTTCTTAAACTCATTTCTTTTTTAAAATATATTTATTTTTATTTATTTAGTTATTTGACAGAGAAAGAGGGAGAGAGAGAATGGGGCCTCCAGCCACTGAAAACAAACACCAGATGTGTGCGCCCCCTTGTGAATCTGGGGAATTGAACCTGGGTCCTTTGACTTTGTAGACAAACCCCTTAATCACTAAGCCATTCCTCCAGCCCTGGAGATTTTTTTAAATCTCATCTTCCTTCCTATATTGATGAGTTGGCATTTTTCTGAAGAGAGGAGTTTTACTTCTCTCCATTAATTTTGTTGCTAATTTATTTAATTACTTCATTATGGACCCATGGATTCATATTTTAATCAATAAGCTACAATGTTGAAATTCATTAGGACCATCACTTATTTTTATTCTCCAGTTTTCAAGATTTGGCTGTCCCTTCAAAACTGGCCCGTTTATGAGTATGTGTGTGAGTATGTATGCATGCGTGCGTGTGCGCGCGTGCGTGTGTGTGTGTGTGACTGTATGTGCGTGTGTTTACACATTGCTATCATCCATTGCACTTCATTTGCTTATTTATTTCAACATATTTATCTAGGAGGCAAAAATAAGTTCCTGGCTCATTTTCCCTAGTGCTTCCATGTGGGCCAAATCTACTAGGTGAATTTGGCTTGGCTCTGACATTTTTTGTTCTTAATTACATGGAAACTATTGCTATGTTCTCTTTACATGTTTATGTATTAATAGTTCAGGAGAAAAAGCTGAGAGAGGAGTATCATCAGACCAGGTGCAGAGGCAAGAGGAAGGGTAGCCTTATGTATTACTGAATAACTAATTCTCCATCACAGAACTCTAGAGACTGAAGGACAGTTCCACAGGGACAGACTTCTCCTACCTCCCTGGATACACCATGAGGACTGTGAAGAGAGCAATAGGTTGAGGGCTTATAGATCTTACCTTGAACACTCCAACCTTGTTCTTACAATCAAACATCTATATGTAGCCTTAATTTTAATCTTCATGGTAAGTCCCCACATTGAGGGAAAACAGTTATTGAAGGCATCATAGCCACGATGGGGAAACGTCAAATACGATGCTCTTTCCACTACGTTGTATTGCTGTGTTTGTGGCAGAAGTGTTTGTTCTTCCTTTGGGGATGGAGGAACTAAGATGAGATGGTACTAAGTACAGGAGGTTGGATCAGGAATATCTTATGCAGCCACCTCACACAGGAATGCAGAGGATTCTGCACCCGGAAGGGGTTATTAAAACACAGATAACTTTTGTTGACCTTCCTTGACATGGGGTAATTTTAAGGACTCTGCATACATTATCAATCTGAATCCTCAAAATGCCCCTAAAAGACAGGTAATGGCATGCATATTCCTCATTGCATATATAGGAGATATGATATATCTGAAACCTAAAGGGGTTAAACAGAACTGGGTATGGTGGTATACACCACTCAGCCAAGTACTTGGGTGCCAAGACAGGATAATTGTGAAGTTGAGACCAGCCTAGACTATGTAATGAAGTGCTGTCTCAAAGCATAAAACAAAAGGAAAAGGGGAGGAGGAGTTGTTCATTAACTTTTCCAGAGTTACTCAGTCTATTAGTTAACCAGACCACAGTGACAAACTACCACAAGTGGTCTAAACAACAGAAACATATCACCACTCATTTCTGAAGGCCAAAGACTGATATGAGGCTATCAACAGGGCAAAACCTCTTCTGAGAGAAATGGGGACAAGATCTGCTCTTTGGCTTATAGATGGTCCCCAGAAACTTCTCTCTATCAGGTCTGTATCCAATTTTTTTCTTGATAAATGCATGCCAGTCATACAGGATTAGTTGGGATGAGTTGAGTCTACTCCAGTTCATTATGTTGACACTATAACGCTTGATTTTGGGGGAAAAAAAAAGAGCAGAGAAGGAAAATCAAGATAGAAGCTATGGGCAATATGTGGCATGAGATACTCCAAAGACAAATGGGCCATTCAGTGCAGCCCAACCACCTGCGGGATGGAAAGGGAAGCAGGAGGCTGTTTACTTTTCCCTTCATGGATGTAAAGGGAAACCAAAAGATGACAGGCAGTAATTTTAATTAATAATGAATGCATAACGATTTTAACTTAAGTAGCGAAGAGAAAATAACTTTAAAAGAAAACGAATGTACTGAGGAATATAAATGATCCCTGCTTCTTCTTTTTTCTAATATATATATGTTTATTTTTATTTATTTATTTGAGACAGAGAGAAAGAAGGAGAGGGAAGGGGATGGCCACGACAGCTTCAGCCACTGCAAATGAACTCCAGATGCAGGTGCCACCTTGCTCATCTGGCTTATGTGGATCCTGCAGAATTGAGCCTGGATCCTTTGGCTTTGGAGGCAAGCACCTTAACCAGTAAGTCATCTCTCCAGTTCCCTGCTTCTTCTTTATATTGTAGTCACTGACTGTTGGTGAGGTAGACATGTGGGGAGAAAATAGAAACCTGTTCTTCACCAAGTGTGTCCTAATACTTCCAGCTTTGTCATAGGTGCAAAAAACATTCGATAACAAGCTGAGTTTTCTTACTGTCTACGTATGACTTTGCATGTAATCAGTGATGCTGTGGATTTGAATCTATACATAAAGTCCTTGTACTCATTAACCCTGAACTTTATGTATAAAACATTAACAAATAAGAGTAGAAGTTCAACATAGTAAAACAGAAGGAAGTGTAATCACTATTATATCTGAAGAAAGGGTGCTTGGTGCGGTAGTTTAAATGTATGGCCCCCATGGAAGCAGGCATTCTATTAAAACTTGTAACTTGGCCCGGGTGTGGTGGCGCATACCTTAGCACTTGGGAGGCAGAGGAAGGAGGATCACCATGAGTTCAAGGCCACCCTGAGACTACATAGTGAATTCCAGGTCAGCCTGAGCTAGAGTGAGACCCTACCTCAAACAAACAAACAAGCAAACAAACAAGAAAAAAAAAACTTGTACCTTGGATCTCTAGCAGCCGGGCTGGAGAAGGCGTCACTGGGGGAGATGTGAATTCCAGCGTGACAGTGTGAGAGAGGCTAGAGCTCTGGTGGGGTCCCTGCTGCTTGCTGCCCATTCACGCTTGCTTCTTTTGGTTCTCACAGGCTGTTTGGTTATTTCCTTCTGCTTGGGTGTATGAAAGCAGCTTCTTCTGCCATAGGTGGAACTTCCCCCTGTATCTGTAAGCTTGAAATGAATCCCTTCCGTCCCTAAACTGTGTCTGGCTTGGATGTTCACCCCAGCAACGAGAAGATGACTGCAACATTGGTATCAGCTCTGATTTCTAGCATTCTACAATATATAACCACTAACAAAAGAGGAGTGAGGACAGTCCGGAGAGAAAGTGGACAAAGCTTAACTTTAAAATCATGGACTCTGGCCAATAAATCCCCAGGCCCAGAATTTGTTTGCCCCTCACAGTTAGTTGTTGGCCTGAGATACCCATGAGGTCCCCAAAACAATACAGGTCATTGCCAAAACACTTGATTACCTGCCAGAGCTAAAAGGTAAGATCCTATTGCTGAAGACACGACTGACTACAGTCATGTGACATCAGAATATCATGGTGTAACCAAATGGGAAACTAGCTCCCACCTGGATAACTCTCATAGTGCTGGAAAGTCCTATGGGACCCACTGAAGGTCAAATGATCACCAACATCATGAATAATCAGGAGACCCTAGAGACCATGAAGTCCACCAGAGGGTCAAGAAGTGCACACTTGTGCAGCAGCAGCACACAGCTTCTGTGGGTAACCAAGTATTCTCTGATGGGACAGGAAGCCCACTCAGTGGGAGAGAACTTATGTCTGGTACTAGAAACCAAGTCAGAATCCCATTGTCAGGAAACTCTGTGCTCTAGAGAGAAACCCCCACTGCTCTCTGGAGAAGGAGAGTAGACTTGAACACCCCCCCCCCCGAAAAAAAAAGCTTAAATTTGCATACCACCCTTTAACTCAAGCTTCTCTCACTCTCACTAGTTTGGAGTATCTGATTTATTTTACAGATGACAGAGAAAATGGAAGAGAACCAAGATATATCAAAAAAAAAAATATGTGAAGTTATCCAGATGCCCACCATGAGATGTGCCACCTCTACCACATCTTCCATGGGCCAGGAGAAATTTTAGGGGAAATGATGACGTGAACACTGCTGTTACTGCTAGCCTGACAACACACCTCAGGAATATCCTGAGGCATAGTCCCCTGTGGCCCCTCAGGAACTGACTGTGGCCTTCATGAACCTTCAGTGAATGCCATAACCCCGCTGAGAAAGGTCTCCAGGGTAACAGGAGCTGGGTATGGATATATATGTATATATATAATGTTCCCACTGGTTAGAAGTTTTCAGTCCAAAGGTACTCCTCATCTTCCAGTGTGATGGTATCAAAGTTATTTCCATTTGCTTTAGGTTACATGGCTTATGGGGGTGAGGATTACTTGCATTGTTCTTCAAAAAGCAATTTGAATTAAGATTCTGAAGTATCCCAGAATAAAACTTGTTTTCCAGTGACAGTTCTGAAAGTCCCCAGGGAGCTATGAGGGGTTGTCATGGCTTAGATAAATGGCCCAAAGGCCTGTGGGTTCAGTGTTTGGTCATCAGCCTGAGGTGCTGTTGGGAGGGGTAAGAACTGAAACAGGCAGGGCCTAGTGGGAGGAAATTAGGTCACTGGAGGTGTGCCTTTCAAGGAGGTGTTGGTACTCTGGTCTCTTCCTCTCTCCCCTTTCTTCCCTGTTCCATAAGGTGAGCAGCTTCCTCTGCTCTGTGCCCCTTCCATGTCACATTACCTCACCACGGGCCCATGATCAAGACGGTCAAGCACACTTACACTGGAACCTCCGAAACTTTGTGCCAAAATTGACTAATCAGGTATTTTCTTACAGTAATAAAAAAAAAAAAAAATAACTAACCCAGGGCTGTATTCCCTTCCTTTGCTTAGGAAACCTTGTAGTTATGGCAGAAAGCATTCCACGGGACTCTAAGATGTAGACAACACAAGACAATAGAGCTGTTGTCTGGGTTTCTTAGGCATTTTGCACTTCAGAACTTCACTGTTGCATGTAAAGCCCAGAGTCCAAGACCTTGACTGGCTCCTCCCACTATCCCTACAAAACTTCTGCTCAATGGTAAGACTAACGTGTCTTCCATGGGAAGGAAAGAGCCTTGCTGCATGTAGGCCCTTCACCCGAGCTTGAGTGGAAGCAGTCTGATGCCTCATGGAGAGAAGCAAACAAATACGAAACAGTTGTCCATGAAACACCCTGTCCAAGATGCAAAAGTGTAAAGATCTGAATTATCATAGCTATTTTGGCAGTTGACGTCATGCTGAAACTAATTACCGGAAAGACTCCCACAGGGCAAGATACATTCTAGCTTCCAGCTTTATATCATCAGAAAATACAGTGTTTGATTATAGGGAGATTTATGACTCCAACAAAGAGAGATTCACATCCCAAACCCACGGATCTGTGAATATGCTACCTTGCTAGAAAAAGAAAAGCTAAACATCTTGGTGTGGACGTCACCCTGCTTATCCAGACGGGTCCAGTGTAGTTCACAAGAGTCATTATGAATAAAGGAGACAGGGCAGTAAGTCAGAGCTGAAGTGCCGAATAAGACAGACTATTGGCTTTGGAAAAGGAAGCAAGAATCAAAAACCAGCTTCCCTCTAGAAACTGGAAAGGTAAGGACACTGTTCCTTCCTGGATCCTCCTTGAGGAATGCAGCCCTTGGCGTTAGCATACTGAGAACTACTTCTGACTTCTGACTTTCAGGGAAATAATTTAATAGGTTCATGGTGGTTTAAGCCATTAAGTTTGTGGTAATTTGTTACAACAGCAATAAGAAACAAAGACGAATGGTTACATTTGCTGAATAATAGTAACGCCACCTTGAACTGCTACTTAAATGTTGTGATGTTTCAATTATCAGCTTTGATGAGATGAAGAGTCAAGTAAAAGGCAGATCTGTGAGGCCTTTTTTTTTTTTTTTTTTTTTTTTTTTTTTTTTTTTTTTTTTTCCAGGAAGGTTTAACCGTGGTGGGTGGGAAGAACCTTCAGAGTGGGCAGCCCTTTTGGCGGCAGCCTACATTTGAAGAGTTTCCAGGAGAAAGCAGCCCTCTTTAGTTACCCCTGTTGACTTGTTTGTGCTTGCATGCACCCTGTTTCTGCCCTCCTTCACAGACCTGGGAACCCAGCTTCTTCAGCTTCTTAAGGTGAATTGAAGGCCAGCAGATTCCCTGGAGTCCTCTAATACAAGACTGGGGCTGGTGAGGCATCCAGCCTTATGGATGGAGCAGATACTGGGCTCTCAAACTCTCCAGTTTGCAGAAAGACATTGTTGGATTGTCCACCTACCCCCGTCCTGTAACCCAATGTAATAAATCCCCTGTGCAATGTGTATTCATCAGATCAGTTCCGTTCCTCTAGGCAATCCTAGTACAGACCCTTGCTAGTCTTAAGTAAGCTTTCAGCATATTTCTGGATTGGAAATGGCTTCAGGGAGTACACCATCCAGAACCCTTGGGTCAGTGGTAGAAGAAACAGGTTTTTGTGGCCTTTTTTGATTCACTGGGCGGTGGTCCATGGCTGGACAGGGCGTAGAACACAGTTGTATGGCTTCAAGGCAAGGAGCTCGTCTTTAGTCTGGCTTCCTCACACCTGAGTCTGTCGGTTGCTCCTTGTTGCTCCCCCATCTCTAGTGAAGCAGTTCATGAGCTCAGTTCTGGAGTTCTTTCCAAGCTATCTCTCCCCTAGCGGTTGTAGTTTCCTTCTCATTTCATTCAAATGTTAAACTTTTATGCCATTGTGTCTCCAGTTACTCATGAGTTGTTTTAATGAAGTGCAATAATTTGTCATTCTTTCAAGATAATATATATGTAAAAGCCATTTTTAATTCTTTAAAGCATATTTAGCTCTATGGTAAACAAATGAAAAAATTTTAGGACAAGCTGTTCTTGCTGCTTCTGAGTCCTACTGTCTAGACAGATGTTCAGTGACCTAAAACATTGGTAGGGTTGTAAATTTGTTTGGCCTTTTTGGAGGTCAGTTTGACACTAGCCATCAAATATTTAAAGGTCTAAGTATGCTAACTCAATAGTATTACTTTTAGTTAAATACATATACATAAAGATGCATATAATGATATGCTATTCATACAATCAAGGTCTTTTCTTTTTGAGGCAGGGTCTTATTCTCACCCAGACTTTCACTTTGAACTCATGGAAATCCATCTGCCTCAGACTCACAAATTCTGGAGTTAAAGTTAGCACCACAATATCCATCATATCATATATCATCCAGTGAGTTGACAATGTTGGTAATTTAATATTAAAACGATTGAAGATATTACACTAGGAAGAGAGAGGAGCCCTAAACCAGATGTGGAATGTTTCTAAAGAGTTCATTTGTTGATAACAATTTTAGAGACACTGGAATGTTAGATGAAAGAGGAATTTACCATTTTAAATTGTTTTACAAATTTTCTAGCTAACACATGCTTTTCTTTTTAGGTCATTGAGGTAAAATTTTAGGAATGAGCAATCTGACAAGTTGGACAATATGTATCGGGCAATGAAATAAAATCATGAAAGTGGAATCAAGAAGTTTCCTTGTCTTTTTCTTTTGTAATCTATCATCTCTCCCTCCACCCATTTCTAGGCAGCCACTGGTATGCTGGCTATAATTTTATTCAAAAAGAAGCATAATTTAAACAAAGAAACAAACATAGCATATGCATCATTTTTTTTTCAGGGGAATAAGGCCAATCTGCAAAATGAACTGGCTTTAATGGTATAGCTAGCTTTTTAGATGTGGACTAAAGAGGGCTCAACACCCAATTGCATTGATTTCAACTTGGTAAACTCTGCCCTATATCAGGCTGCCTCCACGCATGAGGTCAACCTCATGTTTTTATCCTCTTCTTTTTCCATTTGGCTCTTCTTTGGGATTCCTTTTGACAGCATTTGAGGAAGAGTTTCTTACTTGCAAGTTGGAGTAACAGCTTGTTGTGCTAATACACAGGGCCCTGAGTTACGCATCTCCTGGAGGCTGCCTCTGAACAGGCTTGTTAGGCTTCACAAACACACCATGAGACTTCCATCTTGTCATCTATCAAAAATTCACCATTGCATGTCACTTTCTTTGTCACAAGATAATCAAAAAATATTAAGTCAATCTGAAGCTTGAAAACTTGTTCATCCTAGAGTCAAATGCTGTTTTTCCCCATGAAAAGCATTTAGTGGAATAAGCTACTGTAGTTCCATATTGCTGAGATCATATCTATTACAAATTGCTCTTTGGTGGGTCCCTGTAGAAGCAGAGTCTGAATGACAGATTTGAATAAGGTACTTTGAAAGGACAGTCAAGAAAGCTCTAGGGTGGGTGTGATGGGCTGAAATTAGGAAGGGAAAAAAGTCACACTATATAACCTCCAGTGAGCTTACACTTTGGGTAACTGAGGCTGTCTTGCTTATAAACCCTGGAAGATACTGTAAATTAAACCTCAGAGCTGTCCCCTCAGAATGACTAGGAAGCTGTAATACTTGTCCTCTAATCCCTTCAGTTATTAAGTGAATGCTTCTCTGAAGAGCAGGAACCCAGAATTCCCCAGCTCTCCCTGCGTGTGCAAGGACCATGCTAAGCCCTGTGGTGAGGAGTCATAGGTACTTTTGGTCCCACACTTTTTGCATTTGCTGCCTTACACAATGGCAAGGAGAACCGTGCATGGCACTGCCAATGTCTTCTAAATGAACCATATAATGTTTAGTTGGAAAATAAAATTTCACCTTTCAAAGATTCATGTGATTTTTTGTTAGTTTCCGTAAGCTCACCCTACACTGAGAGCAAACTATAGTGATGGCATGTAAGAACTCTGAGAACATACCTCATTCATGGATGGTACCTCCTCAACCTCCTTAAAATAAGTACTTAACCAGTATCTAGCCATGACCTTATCATCAATGACTGGAAACATTGCTGGTAACCATCCTCTGAGTAACTATGGAAGTAGTTATCAGAAGGTATATTTTCAGACTGCTTAGATTGTACTGTAATTCCATCCTGACCCAGATGTATACCTGGGTGGCAAGTTTCCTTGCCTCTCTGGGTCTTGATACTTCCATCTGTTACATTGGCATGATTGCGGTTCTATTCAATTGTGGTGTTAAAACAATTGAGAGGGCTGGAAAGATGGCTCAGTGGTTAAGTGAGCTTCCTATACAAGCATGAGATCATGGGGGACCTGAGTGCACCAGTGTTTAAATTTCTAGAATTCACATAAACAGCTGGGTATAGCCATGTGTGAGCCTGTAACACCAGTACCACAGGGGAGCAGAGACCTGAGAATCAGGGAGCACATGACAAAGGGCCAAGATCTAGAATCAGTAAGGAATCACTAAGGGACTCAGGCTCAAAGTAAGAGGAGGGCAATGAACAATGAAGCAGGACACCTAATGTTCTATTCTGGTCACCCACAGGTGAACATATAGGGCACCACATGGGCACATACACATGCATACCCCACACATACCACATTACACACACATAAGCATACAAAAAAGATTAATTGATATCTCATGGAAAAATTATCCCAATACATTGCACATGCTCAATATGAAGGGCCTGTTGATTATAGCTCTTGAAAAATAGCCATATGGTTTGTCCAACATCTAAAATTATCACATTATGGTGGGAAAACTCAAACTTCAGACATAACATATAATTGAATAACATGGCACTTATCTTACCTGAGGCACAATTGTCAAAATGACTCATTTTACAGTAAAAATATGACATAACTTTACCCCTATCATTTTACTTCTTAACATTGATTTTTCCACTGTTTATTTGAGGAAATTGGCCCTGTGTTTTGAGTTAGGAATATGTGACATCACAAATCATTTGAGTAAGTTTTTACAGTAGAATCTCAAATATTATTTTCTAACTTTAGAGATAACTGATTTTATATATTCTTAAATACCAATTTTGCTATCTTTCAGATTTTATTCATACAGTTTCCATTTCTGTTAATGCATTATTTACCTGGTAATTCACAGTTAAGTCTACTTTTCTTTAAATTGTTAAATTTATACTAGGTAAGAATTATCTATGTTGAATGCATGAGGTCTATTTTTTGCCCTTAAGTGCAATAGCACTGATCAAGCCTTGTTGGAAGGAAATTTATTCTAAAAGGAATTTTCATAGCTGTTCTCAAAAGTACTTGACCATAATAAATTTTTTTTCAGTATGTGGCACACCACTTGAATGGCTTTCCTTTCTTCAATTCCCAGTGGAAATGAAAACCCAGAATCTTTTGTGAATGTACTTTAAAAGCATCATTGATTGTCTTTATTTTGTCTGGGCCAGATGGTCTGTGGTCTCTACTTCATCCTTTGAGGGAAATAGCAAAGAACTGCAGAAAAATCACTTAAGTAGGTATAAGAAAATTTGAAGTCTGTTAGTAGCCTTGCATCTAACCTTGCTTTAGTGATATCACACATTGTGCTTATGGTGCCTTTATTCAATGATCAGCCACGTGGATTACATTAGCAGTTTAGATGCTCCAGAGAAAATCCTGGTAAAGTCCTCAGGTAAAAGATTGTAAACATAGCTAACACTCGATTATTACAGAGACAGTACTCTGAATTAATAGATTTAAGTGGGCATGAAAGGTGTGAATAACATTATTCTCCACACAGTCCAAGAAAGAGGGGTTCTGTCAGGGCAAAGCTGGGCATAGATTCTAGCAACTGATAACAAGCTGTTTGTGAAAAATCTCACCTTCTAAAGCGGAACCCAGTAGCAGAAGGAATGCAGTATAAGGCCCTTGTAATATGGCTGGGGCTCCAAGGGAAAGATATGAGGAACACCACAAAATATGAGCTCTTTGGGGTGTGGACAACTGTAGCATTCAAACTCAGAATGGTGGCAGAGAGTGGAGACTTCGTAAGAGAGCGCTGAAGAGTTGAGAAGTTTCAGAAATAAAACTAGCTATGGAGGCAGGGTTTGTTTTGCAGTATGATAAAGAAATAGGGATTACTAATGTCCCAGTACTGTTGTAAGGAATTTCCACAAAACTCAGACACTTGAAACAAAACAAATTTTCTTCACAGCTTCATTGAGATAGAAGCATAAGCAAATGTATACTGGGGCTGAAAATCTCTAAGACAGAAGTCAAGGTCTTATTCAAGGCTGGGATTTTCTTGGAGTGTCTGTGGAATCAGATTATATTTTCAGTATTAAGTGCCTGAAAGGATGACCTCTTGAATTAATGGCCTAGATTTTGTTGTTGTTGTTTGTTTTGCTTTGGTTTAGTTTTGCCAGTAATTGACACCTTGGCATATGGGCCTTTCCATAGAACTGTTTTCTTCCTTGAAGCCAACAAGGAAGAGTGCCAGTCAGATTTTTTCTATAATTTGTTAAATAAATGAGTCTCATTACTTGTACTGAATTCAATTTGCTAGAAGCAAGAGCAGTCTCAGCCCACACAGAAGTGCAAAGTAGATTACATAGGTCAAAAATGCAAAGACATGTCTATCATTGTGGTCCATCCTACAGCCTGACCAAAACAAGAAGCTCTTAGCTTTTTGAATCAGTAATGTGGTAAGGTGTAACACTAAGAACTGGTAAATCCTCTCCTCTTTCAGGTTTTTGAACTATAGTGGTATACAGCCAGAGGGAAAATGTAGAAACTGGAGTAAACGCCCACCCCCTGTCTGCAGCTGGGTTTCTTCCTCTATGAGAAGGCACTATCTGGATTAGTGTCTTGTCCAGTTATTTGCTTGCATCCCTTCAGGAGTTTCCACAAGGACACCATTGAAACCTCTCCTGGTTTTCCTGAGTCTGTTAAAATTGTGTAACCCATCATTGTACTCACTCTTTTTTAAAAAAAGGATTACCCAGAGTCCAGTAGGGGGTATTAAAGATCAAGCCATTATGTACAAATGTATTTCAGCACACCAGCAGAGGCATTTCTTTAACCAGAAATGTATAAGCCACAATTTATATATTAAATAACTTTCCAATTAATTATGAAAATTTACCACAACATAAGCCTTTCCACAAAATTCTAAGTAAAAAAAATAATGAAGTGAAGAGGCAGAGAGGAAGAGAAGATGAAAACAAACTGGCATTTACTGGGCACATCTGTATCCCAGGCAGGACGCTGAGACATCTGCCCTCATAACTTTATTTTTGAAATGTGAACAATTACTTTTTCAAAGGCTCTCATATATTTAATATGGATTTATTTATTTTTTGCCTTTTTAAAAGTTGAGCCCAATGTGTTATTTGCATTTTCTCCAAATTTTCAATTACCATCCAACTCCCTTCCTCAATTCCTTGAGGTTCATGTAGAAAATCTATTGCATATGCCTTTGATAGAGAATTAGACTTGTACACATTGTTGCCCAGGAGCCCTATGATGATTGAGATGCCAATGAAATCATGGAACTCCATGAGGAATGTGCTGTGCTCCCCCCCCCCCCACTGTCCACATGCTAGTGTTGGTCAGCACTAGAACTATATGGCAGGTGCTGGAGAGTGTGGCTCCTGTCTTTCATGAATTAGCAAAGGTTCCAATTTATATTGAAGCAGCCCTTTCCCACTGGGTTAGCCTTCTGGCTGGATTCAATCATCATCTCTTGTCTGGGCTCGATTCAGTAGCTCAGTATAGACATGGCTTCAGACCATGGCCTTTTACTGCTCTAAGACCAGTTTTCAAATAAATAACTGGCTAAATGGTTTCCAGATGCTAAAATAAAAACTATAGAGATGCAAGTATACTATGTTTAATTTCAAAGCTGTTTAGGGTTTTCACTGTGCCTGCAGAAAGAAGACAGTTTTTATTTTAAATGTACATCACCTTAGGAGCAGAGCTTACTTCTTCAATTACTCCATTAGCAGTAACAATGTGGGGGGAAACAGATGCAATTCAGTATAATAAAGCAATGAAGAAAATGATTGTAAACAAGAAATGGAAGTCACCAAGCAATGAGTTAATGCTGAACCACAGCTACCCAGAGCATTGTGCAGGTATTTTTTTGAAAATCTCATGTTTTTAACCACCTGTCAAAATCCTGGATTTTGAATCATTTTCTAATAATGATGATGTAAAGGGATTTGTCCGCCTTTGCCAAGGGCTCCTTATTTCATGCTCCAAAGATGGCTCTATGGAGAAGTCATCATGGAATAAGGAGTTCTTCTGTCAAATCAGCTCTAAAATATTGGGCTCATTGCCACCAGACACCCTGTATTTTGGCACTTACATGGTATAACTTGAGAATAGATTAGCCATCCTTGAAGTCACATTTCTTGGTACACAAGTAGGCAGAGAAATGGAAGTTGGGGATGTCATAGAATTGTATTCATTATTGACTCATTCAATCAGAAAACTTCACCCGTTGCATTTATTCAAAAATGTGCAAAGCAGCCATGAGGTTAGATGATGACAGAAGGAGACATCTGAGAGAAATAGCAATGAGGATTTTAAGAGTGAGGTACACACACACACACACACACACACACACACACATACACTTTAAATTGATGTGCTCTCAATAGGATGCAAGGTATTAAACAATAAATTTGTGATGTTTCTTGCAAAGGTAAAAAGGCGAACCCCTTACTGAATAAAGCTATCAAGAGAAACAGCAACAAAAACAGGACATTCCACTCTATTTCAGTTCACTTACATTGGGGAAAAACAGATCATAAAGTAGAGAAGAATGACCTAGCTTCATGTGAGCTCATATGTCAAAGCTAAAATGTTGAGTCAAATTTCCTTTTATGTAATTCTTGTAAAGTCATGGCTATAATTGGAAACCCTATTGTTCCTACCATTGTCATCTGGTGAATGAACTTCAGAGAAGTGAAGAAGCCTTAGTGGGTGAAGAGAATTGGGAACTAATTCCCTCAGAGTGAGGCGAAGAATCTCAATGGCATTGTGGACCAGCTGCTTCTTTGCATGTGATGGAGGCAAGGGAGCTGTGGGTATCCTCTCATTCATGTGTGTTTTAACTCCAGCCAGTTAGCACTTTCTTTCTCCTTGGATTTCTAACTCATTGTCTTTGTATCTCCAACTCTACCTTGCTTCAGGTTAACAATGAACAATCTTGCTTTTTTAGGACTTCTACTGAGCTTCCAGATCAACTCGTCTTCTTAAACTCGTCATATAAGAAATTGGAAAACCAATGAGCCATGCCCCAGTACTGAAAACAGACCCTTAATTCCCTCTGACCCACAATTCAACATCCCAGTTCTCAATTTTCCTAAAAGGAAAAATCATGTGCACTCAGGGAGATCCAACCAGTTAAGCCAAAGCAATTCTCCTGAGATATCAGTATCTGTGAGTTTCCCACTGCACATGGCTCTTGGATTGTGAATCTTGATCTTGCCATGTACCTGCCTGGACTCTAGGAAAGAATCAAACTAAGGAGAGAGAGTGGAGGTTGAACAAAAAAGTCACTGGACAATGAGCGAGGAGATTAGAGCTCTAATCTGACAGATGTCACCTTCTACTTCTGTGGCCTTAGGAAGACACTCCTTTGGATCATGCACCTCACTTCCAAAACCATCGTGTTAGACTAAGTCTCTGAGAATGTCTGTCAAAAGAAGAGAGGACAGTGTTCTGCTGTGTTTGAGGAATCAGTATTCCTCAGCTTCTACAGGGATGGAATGTGATAGGAGCTTAACTAAAGTTCCAGTGAGAAAATCTATGCCTATTTGCCAGGGGGTTTTGTCCTGCTGCCCTGCTCCCACCAGAAAGCTGAAGAAAAATGAAATATCAATGGCTGCAGTTTACTGGCATGAAAAAGAGCCCTCCAAGATACTCTCCATTCATGCATTCAGATTTACTACGTTGCAAACCTGTGGGAACCTACTGCATTTATTTAAACTTCTGTCATCATCATTGTGAATACAGCCAGAGGTCTCCTGTGGGCTTCGAGATGAAATGCTGAATGACAACAACAGTAAACAAAGCAGCATCTCACTTTCTATTCTCCTGGTGGTGCTGCTGCCATTAGATGAGATTAGAGATACCCAGAAGCCACAGTTGCGTTAAGCATGAGAATAAATAAAGTGACAATTCACAAAGGAAGATCATGCGTCTCCTAAATTCTGAAATATGAATACTTTCTCCTAGAGCACTCTTCAAGCTGAGATTTTATTTCTTCTGCCTTTGCAAAAATGAACTTTCCAAAGGGCTTTTCTAAAACTGAAGCTGTATCTTAGGAGATAGGTGGTGTGAAGTCCATTCAGTGATCACTTCTTACATCTTTTGTAGGCCCTTATTCCTCCTGGGGAATCGAGCAGCTTGTGTCCCAGTCTAGCAAACAGAACTAAGTCATACAGTGTTCCTAATATGTGGGATATTAGCAACAACATTTGTACTCTGCTGTAAGTAGCTTATCCATAACACGATCCAGGAAATGACTGATTCTAACTGACCATAGCAGTTACTTTCTCATTGCTAAGACTAAACACCCAGACAAAAGTAGCTTGTGAATGGAAAAGGTTAATTTCTCACTTCCAGTTTTAAGGGGAGGTTTCATTATAGTGGGAATAGCATGGCATGAGCAGACATCTGAGTGTCACATCTTTCCAGCAGCAGGGAGGAAGTTGAGAGAATGGGCTGTAACACCTCAATATCTGCACACAGTGACACACTATTCCAATAAAGCTGCATATCCCCAAAACTTCACCAGCTAGAAATTAAGTAAGAGACTTAGTCACAAACACGTGGGATTATGAGGAACATTTTACATCAAACCATCACATTGACACTCTGTCTCAGCTGGAGCCAGAGTTTTCCAAGGCCTAGGCAAGATAGTGGGCATCATAGTGAACTGTTATCTCAAAGTTCCAGAGACCACACATGCACCAGAGGGTCGTTCAGGTGAGGCATGAGTTGGGACAGATCACTTGTGAAGAATTATATCAAAATGGCACCTCTTAGTTCAATGAAGTCAAAAGATTGTGAATCTAGCCACATCTCTAATATTAATTATCTCCATGGCTTTAGGAGAAAGAGTTTTTCTGTGCCTGTTTATCTGAAAATTGATGCTTTTACCTATCCAATATGGATGTTTCATTTTTATTTATGATAATTAGTTTGAATTTCCAAATAAAGGAAAATAGAGAAGCAATGTGGTTATCTGAAACACTAGGCAAGGTAAAAACCAGCAAATCCTCCTCTTAGTAGAACTCAACTCATGCATTCAAGAGTGAGGCAGATATGATGGGAAGTATTTGGTGACACTGTCTTGAAGAGATTGCTTGTCCTAGAGGCCTCAGAACAACCCATTCAGGGTAGCAGGGGAAGCACACTGGGTGCTTTTAGGTAGAAAGCATCTACTTCCAGCGTATGGCTGCCATGGACACTGAGAGCATGGACGATGCCGTCCTCTTTTCAGTATTGATGCTGGTGATGTAAACCTTTACTGTTCAGAGTAGAAGGGACTCCACTACTTTTACACAGGACTCCATCCGCTTGTGACAGTGTAAGAACTGCAGAGTGTAGCCCAGTTCTAAGAGAAGAATCACACACATAAGCAGGAAGTGACAGGCAAAGAGAGTGAGGCAACTTGTTTTCTGCCATCTTTGCCTTTGTCATTGATGCTGAAACGTGTCTTCCATAAATGTGCTGTTTCCCTAACCACTGCTGCAAAGTCCACACTGCTGACTGTATGTACGCTGCATGTGTGTATGTGTGCTGACTGATGTAGTGAGCATGGAGAAAGCAAAGGCTTCTCCTCAAGTTGTAGCTGCCATATCTAACTTCATCTTGGACTGGGAACCTGATACTATCATTAGCTTGAGCCTTCATAATTCAATTATTTTTGTAAAATTTCAGTCATTTCCCCCAGGTGTCTCAACAGGAGCCATTCTAACTCTTTGGGCAAGTCTATATCCTCTTCTTGTTGCAGGAAGAATGTCATTTGTTTGTGAAGAAAAATACTGTGTTACCCCTGGGTCTTAGATAACATCTTGGGGAAACTTTCCACAAGTATCATATGTAGTGACTATGAAGATACAACTTGCTTAGAATGCTGGTTCCCATGCTAGACCTAATCAATACAGTTGAAGATGGAGTTGGCATATGCACTGTAATACTTTGCCTAAATTATTTTTAGGCCTACAATAGTATCAGAGCTGTTGAGAATAGATAGTGAGGATATAAGAAGTGGGAAGATTATGTAAGAACTTCTTGAGATCATTCAGACAAGTGACAATGGGAGTAGTTACTATGTAGTGATGGAGGTAAAGGAGGGTTCTACCTGAGAATCATTGCACATGTGGAACTCACATATGAATTTCACTCACTGGTTGCATTCAGATGGTAATTGAGTTGAGCTGGCGTAGGACTGTGTTCTCACAAACCAGTGTTAGTAATGGCTCTGAGTGAAGATTCTCCCCTCTCCTTTACTTGTTGACTTGGGGACACAGTATTTGTATCACACTACTTCAGCCTTTTACAGAAACTCTAACTATATAGAAACTATAAATCTGCCTGTGTTTGCAAATCTTCAGCCAAAAAGATACATTAGTTAATGCGAGGGCTCACAAAGAGTAAGAACATGGAAGAAAAAAGAACTCACTGGCATACACTAGAACAGTCACCTCAGTTCTGTTTCAAGGAACCTTATCTTTCAGGGGGTTAATGAATTTGTTTCAGTAGCAAATACAATAAAATAAACTGTTTAAAATAAAGTGAATAATAAACTAAAGTAAACTGTTTAGAAAATATGGACTTACACGGTAACCACCTTTCTCTGCAGCATTCTTTTTTGTCATGAGAGGATGGAGTCCTGTGTAAAATGCAAAAGCAGGCATGATAGCTCTCATTCTGCAAGCCCAGTGCTTCTACTGTGAGATGGGAGCAGAGATAGGACTATCGTCAGGTGCTCATGGGGCAACTAGCCTGGCTTATACAGTGGCAAGCACATGATCCTGCTTCAAACAAAGTGGAGGCAAGGACAGACTCTGAGGTTGGATGGACTCTGAGGTTGGATGGACTCTGAGGATGTCCTCTGGTCAATACATTATGCTATGGCATGTGTTATGTCCATACTCACATACATACACATAAAAATTTAAAGATTTAAAGCACACACACACACAGAGGTTATGTTTTTTCTACAATAGGACTCTGTAGATAGGATGTTTCTCAGTTTGATATGAGACTCAGTTTGATATGATATCAGTATCATATGATATGAAGTTTCTCAACTTCCAAATTCAATTTTGAAAGTTGATTAAGGAAAGAAAGATTCCTAGTCATCATTATTAAAAGCTATTTCTCTTCTGGAGGACTTATCTTCCTGATTTCTAAGCCAAAGACTAGATTTTGAATAGGATTAAGATCCTGATAATCCTAGAACATAAGAATAGGAATAATGTTTATTGCTTGGCATTTCTACTGCCTGGTATACTGTAAGCATAAATAAAGGTTTATTAAATAATTTTTATTATATATATTTCTTTCAGCAATTTGGATAATGGGAGGCAAATTGGTTATTCAATTTACTATGAATAATACCAAAACTAAAATTCTTAGGTCAAAAGCCCACATACCATGATCTAGGGCACGCTAGCCATTGGGAGGTGCTAAAGTTTATATTTGCTAAAGTGGTACCTGATGGGTTTTACAGGCATTGAGTAGTGCTGTGGGCAGAAATTTGACATAGAAACGTGTGATCCTTGTTAAATACCAGCCTTCTCAACTTATCAGATATCCTATTGCAAGGAAACATCCCATGACAAGGCCACCTTTCACTGGTGTGTTAATCCTCAAATTTTGGGAGCAACTTGATGTGATGCAGACATGCTGATTTATGTAAAGCTGTGGTTTTCAGCCCTGTCTACCTATTAAATTCATGGTGTTTGTGTAGATGTGAGGATTCCAGCTCACAGAGATTCTGATCAATTGGCATTGCTACGACCTAAGATTGAGGGGGGTTGTCTCATTTTGGTCTTAATTTCCCAGAGGGTTTCTAATTTTCAGCAAGGTTTGAGATTTCCTGCCAAAAATCATGGACTATGTTATATATTAAATGACTTGTTTGGGTGATATTTCAAAAGTATTTGAAGGCATGCAGTCTCGAATATATTCTTTAGAGACTGCATGCTTTCAAATATTTTTGAAATATCACCCATATATGTGTGTGTTCGTGTGTGTGAGAGAGAGTGGGTGAGAGAGAGAGATTATGAATTTTAATAGAAAAGTTTTAGAAAACACATGGAAGGATTTATGCATAGTGAAGTGGTAGGCTGGAAAATTAGTAGAGAATAGATCACAGAGTCAAGGAAACTTGCTTTCCTTTATCTAGCCCACCAACCCCCGTGGAAGCAGGGGGGCACATCAGTGTCTGTGTTAGTGAATGCTGGTAGAAGACAATAACAATGACGTTAATGATGATGGTAGATGTGGTAGTGATACAATGAGGACATCTGACAATCAGCAGCCTCCCGTAGATAAAGGACATGAGACATTTCTTCTTATTTAAGTCTCAGAAAATTTTCTAGGAACTAGATATAAAGTGAAAATATATAGTTTGAGCCAGGTGTCGTGGCACACGTCTTTAATCCCAGTACTCGGGAGGCAGAAATAGGAGGATCGCTGTGAGTTCGAGGCTACCCTGAGACTACATAGTGAATTCCGTGTCATCTTGGACTATAGTGAGATACTGCCTCAAAAAAAAAAAAAATCTAGCTTGCACAGTAATCAATACTTCTTTCTATAAACAAATTAGAAAACTTTAATCTTTAATAACTTGAAATTAGGATTAATTAAGATAAGAAAAATTGATTTTTCTTATACTTTTTGGCACTGTTAGAAGTTGAACCTAGGGTTTCATATATGCTAAGCAAGCCCTCCATCTCCAGGGGATATCCTCAGCCCAGAACACCTTCTTGAAGAACTGAGAGTTAATCTGATTTTAAAAATTCCTTCTTAAACTACAGTTCCAGCATACCCAAAAGGAGAGAGGGAGAGGGAGAGAGAGATTCTCATTTGAACTGTAGGCACCACTGCTTATTAAAGACTTTGAGAAGCATACAATACCAATGTCACAGAACTCTTTGCTTGCTTGTTGGGACAAAGGTGTTCATGGGGTAAGGCTATCCAGCTACAATAACCAGACAAGGGATTACCCTCATATCCTATGGATCGGCCAGCCAACCAGAACATGTGAAATGGGGTTCAAGTAGAGATGTCAGTGACTTTGGCCTCAATAATTTAGCCCTGCTACTCTTAACTTCTCAGATAAAGTTGACAGAAACATCTGTCAAGTCCTGCAGCCCTAACCTTGCAATAATGTAGGAAGAGTCACTTTAGCCTTAACTGTTAGTATCTTAATATAATTGTAGTATAAATATCTTCATTCACTTTCTAAGAACTTTGCTTGCATGCAGGGGGAAATGCCTTGAAGTCCACCCACTTTGCCTCTAAATTATAGAGACTTTCCAAACCAAGCATTTTGGATACTTCATTTTCCCACTTACCAATTTTGAGCAATATAAAACAAAGCTGTGCTCAGCTTCTGCTAAGCCAGTACATCGGACCTTCCATAGTTTGCTGGGAATTATTACCCTGTTTTGGTTTGCTTGGGTTCAGACCTCTGGAGATGGCCCTGGAGCTCCAGGTTCATTTAAACCACTGAGTTGAGCCTGGTTTCCATCTGCAGCCATGAAATTGCTTTGAATTTCTCCAAACTCAACCCAGGTTTGCTGAAAATTCATCTAAGAGTTGGCTAGGGTTCACGGAGAGGTTTGCAGATCTATTTGATTATTTGGCCTGTTCAGATCCTCATTTCTAAATTTCCAGGTGACAACTTCATCTGGTTGGAGATTCTCTCCTCTTGGAGACACTTGCGCACTACTCATGCCCAAGTTTAAAGACTGTCTTTTGTTTAATTTTTTTTTTTTTAACAAAAAGCATAACTAAGGTATACGAAAGATAAGACAGGCCTTCAAAGTTCAAAATGTCTCTTGACTCCTTCCCCAGAAGTGAATGGTAAACTCATTCTCATATTAACTGTATTGGGCCTCTTTTTTCCATTGATGGCTGCTATTTTCCAATGGGCTCTGAAATGTATTAAGAACTGGAAAATGGGTCTGGAGAGAGCTCTGCAATGCACTTGCTTCACAAGCAAGTGGAGCTGAGTTGATCCTCAGTACCCTGTGCCTGTAATACTAGTGCTAGGGAAGAAGAAGCAAGAGGACTATAGGGGCTTGTTGGCCATCCAACCTAACCTAGGCACATGAGAGACCTCGTCTCAAAAAGAGGTGGATGGAATACCTGAGCATGACACCTGAGATTGCCTACTGGCCTCTACATGTGTGTGCACCACAAATATGCACCCCACACATAGTTATACACACAAAACAATAGCAAAAGATAGCTATCAAATGACCGTGAAAATGGTCTGATTTCAAAATTGGTTGACTAAACCAGGTGTTGAGGCAGTGGGCATGTATAAATACATGTGCGTGAGGAGAAAGAGATAAATGCAGGGTAATGATTGAAAGTAGAAGGAAGGCTGATGGAAGACATTGCTCAGGGACATTTGGGACAGTTTCTAGTGACATAGTATGTCATTGAAAGAATAGAGTTTGATTATTTTAGAAAACTTAGTACCTGGGCTGGGGAGATAATTTAGTGGTTAAGGTACTTGCTTGCAAAGCCAAAAGACCTAAGTTCAATTCCCCAGGAACCACATTTGCCAGATGCACAAAATGTTGCATGCATTTGCAGTTAGTTTGCAGTAGTTGGAGGCCCTGGCATGCCTATGCTCTCTGTATCTGCCTCTCTCTCTCTCTCTCTTTCTCTCTCTCTCTCTCATAAATAAATAAATACCCAAAACAAAGAAAAAAAAAACCTTGTATCATTTAAAACAGGTCATTTAAAATAAATTTTAGCAACAATGGTTAATGTCATCTGGTCTCCATCTCCCTTCCCCATGAAGCCTTGTGATAGCTTACAGTAAGATTTCAGAATGATTTATGTCCATCCAACTTGGAGACAGTGTCATCAGTATTTTTAAAACATATCCCTCACCTGTAATAACTTTTGTTATTACATATACACTAATGTTCCTGATCAGAATTCACATGTATGTAGATAGCTATGCACATGGCTAAAAAGAAACTAAAATTAAAATAGACAATTAGTTTGAAATAATTATAGATAACATTTTAAAAGATCATTTTTATGGATATCTTGTAATACTCAGTTTTGGTGGTCCTCAAACCTAGATTTTTTTTGTCATTTAACACATTAATATGAGTGTCATTGCTTAAATTTTCAGAGTTCAAAACTATTATAAAGAATTGGGTATAGTGGCACATGCCTTTAATCCTATCACTCAGTAGACCAAGGTAAAAGGATTGCTATGAATTTTAGGCCAGTCTGAGACTACATAGCAAATTCCAGGTCATCCTGGGCTAGAGTGAGCCCCTAACTTGTAAAATAAATAAATAAATAAATAAATACCAAACTACTACTATATGAAAAAAAAGGAAAGAAGACCCAAATAAAATTTTTAAAAGCAAGTTAATAAATTAGAAGAATAGATTATTTTATTTAGATTTTCTGGTGCACAAAAATTTTTTCATTTGCTAAAAGGGCTAAGGAGACAAGCAGGTGCACAAACCCAGTGTTAGAATCTCACATCATCTGGTTTGGTGAACACTCAAGTACAGCCGGAGACATACAGGTTTCATGATTTTGTATTTGGCTTCAGTTGTTCTTTCCCTGGAACTCAGGAATGTTTGACGTACAGTGCACATACTAATCACAGTATTCACACATGAATTTTTACTGGTATCAAAATACCACATGGAATCATAATCTTCAATGGTAGTTGTGATTCAACATTACAGTATTTTCATTTTACATTTATTTTCTCATATCCGGCCTCATTGTCCTCAGGTAGGTGAACCACCAACATGAACATTCCCCACCTTTAATACAAAATAACTCATCGATTTTCTCAAGCACATTGAAACTAAGGAAGAGAGGTTTGGAACATTTTCATTTTTTTCCTGGCTAGTAAGTAGAACTCATTTGTCCTTTGTGACACTCCTCAAGATGGTAACAGTGGTGGATACAGGCCTTCTCTGAGTCTCCTCTTCCCCAGTCCTTTAAAAGCACCTCTGTCTTGTTTGCCTCACAATGAAGGAAGCTCTGGGGCTCAGAAGGGAAGTCATTAGATATAGTCAGCCCTGTAGGTCACAATGATGGGAACATCTTCCAATTCACTGGGTATTCAGGCTAACTCTGATGACTCTCTTTGATGTACTGAATATGTCTGAGAAATACTTCCAATTCCACTAATCAGATAGCATTCTCTTTTGGCCACTGAGTTGTCCTTCCATTTATTATAGTGTTTTCCCCAAAATGAGATTTCCTTAAAAGCAGCAGGTGTCAACCTCTGCTGACATTGTTGAGATGCCCGCCTGAAAAACTATTCAGAGTAGAAACCTAATTCCAGAAGCCCCAACATTATTATTACATTTTCCCTATAACCCTCTAGGAAAGTTATTATTCAGTCTCATTTTAGAGGCAAGGTCAAGATTACATTTCAAATACATATCAGGATCTAGAATTAAATGCTTGAGGCTCTGCATTCCCACCCACCACCCTGTTTCCATCCCCTGTAGGGTTGACTTCTGCTCCTGTCAATGAGTATAAGGTCCCACACGAGACTTTATGTGATCCACACAGAACAGTGTCAGAGAAGGTTTTAACCACTATCTACAAGACATTCACCAGAGCAATCATTGAATAGATACCCACGATCATACCCCAAGACATTTGGCTTCAGTGGTCTAAGATGAAGACAGTCATCAATAGTTTTAGAACTTCCACACAAAATTGTACTCCACAGTTAGGCTAGAAAACTAGTCACATGAAAACAAGTAGAAAATAAGAAAAGGGACTGGAGAGATGGCTTGGCATTTAAGGCGCTCGCCTACAAAGCGTAAGGGCCCAAGTTCGATACCCCAGTAGCCACATAAAGCCAGATGTACAAGGTGGCACATGTGTCTGGAGTTCATTTAAAGTTGCTAGAGGCCCTTCTGTGTCCATTCTATTTCTCTCTCACACACTCTCTCTTTCAAATAAATAAATAAATAAATTTGAAAAAAGAAAATAATAGGGTGTATGTTTCATCAGGACTACAAAGCAAATAGAGCCATGCGTAATTATCTGAAGAGCCTCTAGTAATTTAACAGAAGCATATAAGGAAGTAAGACATCCAAATCAACACAAACTTAATTGTTTCTTGCAGTTTGTATCTGTAAACATAAATTATTTATGTTAATTGCTATATATTAATAATATGTTAATAACATATTTTAAATATTTATTTGGCTACCAATTGGTCAAACACTGGCTAATGAAAACCCAGAAATGTATGTTTCATGAATAATCGAAGTATGTATCTTTGTTCATATAAATTTTAGTTCCCTGAAATAGTTAAAAACCTCTTATTGCAGATCTTTTCTTAGCCTGTGTCCAAGTTTTTTATCAGCAGAAGTTATTCCTTCTGCCCAGCAATTCCTCATTGTTCCTCATCTGACTATTAATATAATGCTTCACTTAGAACTAAATGTTTTCTTTCTTCCTTTGGTTTAAAAATTGAAGTCATGGTTTCACTATCTGAAAAATCCCAAATTCAAGATGAACGGGGTTTTTGCTTAAACTGCCATGTTTAAACATTTTCTGATAGAAAATCTTTATGGCCACTGATTCAAAGCCACAGACATGCTTTGAATCCAAACCAATATATTTCTTATTTGTTTCTGATTTTCTTTTTTTTTTCTTTTAATTATTATTAGAAGGTATAAATTTCAAGAAAAGCTTGGCCCTGACAGAGCTCCATTATTTGCACATGACAAGGTTTATCAGAACCAGTTGGATTTTTGTAAGAAGCCTTTTATGTTTCCTCCATAAAGTATAAATAAATGAAAAGGATTAGGCTGAGGAAACGGAGTGTAATTCATCACCAGTGTGAACCACACTCAAGGGGTTGCAGATGGATGAACCTAGGAACTTGGGATACGGCTCCAGGCAAGAAACCCTTCTTGCTTGTGCCAACCTGACTGGTATCTTTACTAAGAAACAGCACCCATTCCTTTTTTTCTTTTCGTTGGTTTGTGATGTCATATTAATTCATTAGTCTTCCTTTAATTTTTAGTGTTTGGTATATCAGTTAAATGGTGGTTTTGACTCCTGAAAAATCTATCATTTTCTGACACTGCCTCAAAACTATGGTTAAAACTCTACTGCTCTGTTCCTGTCCCCTGTACAAGTCCCCGCCCCCATGCCCCTGTCTCCACACACACAGAAAAACAAGACAATATGAAAGCACATGACACATTGACCACTGTAGTCAATGTCAGTGGCTTGTAGCTGCATGAAACACTATGTTGAATAGATTTTTACATTTCAAAGTCAATAATTAGTAATTTAGAGAAAAGATTTACTTTTATGTGTGTAAATGCAATGTCTATCTAACCAGACAAAATCAAATATTTCAGCTAACCTGAAGTAATTGAAATTACTCCGGCTTATATATCTGTCTCTAATTTCATCCACACTGCCTGCCATGCAATGTCATTCTTGGCAGAATGGAAATTCATAGCACAATTTCCTCCTAAAATCTATCTGAAGTTTCAGAAATAAGAGACTTTTCATGTCCCATATTCTTTCCCTGAACTTCCATTTCTATCTAATAATAATAGAGTGCTTTATAGCATATAAATCACATTTCTGTTAAAAAGTGACCTTCCTCCTGACCTTTTTGTCTCTGCCTGTCAGCACGCGTTCTTCTAGCAATAATAACCTCTAGCCAGGAACAAGTACTCAAAATTAGACTGATTCCAGGAACTACCCTGAGGAAGGCTGGGATACAGCTCATCCTGAGGCTAAATAACTTAACAGCAGTCTCCCCAAAGTCGACATGAACTGGATGCGTCGCTCTGAACAGAGGGACATTTACTGATACCTTTCAAAAAGAGAAAAAGAAAATATGCCAAAAACCTAGCACTTTAAGAGATCCATGTGAAAACGAAAATCCAGGTTTCCTGCCATCCTCCACTAAAATCAAGGCTCTAATTCTTTCTAATCCTTACCCTTGTTCTCACAAACCATGAGGAATTAGAACCCCTGTCTGCTATCTTTTTAACCTAGGATTCTTTTGATGCTAGAATTCTTCAAAATTTTAAATAGTGACCCATAATGGTACACATTGTAATAGAACCCATTTTATAGTGAAGTAGCACACATTTTCTGTGTATTAACACTCAATTACCAAGCTTAAGTACAAACACCATAAGTATACAGCTTCCTAGTTTTGATATTTTCCCAGGAAAGGGTACTACTTGAAGGCTGTAACATTTGTTTAGGAGGAACGAAAGCCATAAGACTGAGCTTTCAGAAGCTGGCTCTTAGAAATATTTGAAACTGATAACAGATGGAGAGGAATTTTGTACCTTTTGAGCAAGTTATTTCATTTTAAAACACTGGTGTAAATTTTGTAAGAATCTTACTTCCCTGTGAATCATAATGAAAAAGCTGCTTGCCTCCACCAGATCAATTTATTATCCAGCCTATTCTGTATTCAAGGTTGGCTTTTAAAGGTGAGCTAATTGCTTCCATCTAAATACAATCTGGGAGGTATAGGAGTCCCACTGGGCTGTGGTATCAAATGTGAGGCTCCCTCACTACTTGAACCATCAGACAGTCTTGTTAAGACAGAAATGGACAGCCTCTGAGATCAGAGAATCAGAAAATGTTCTTAGTCCTGGGCCTTGATTTTTCTAGGGGATAAAAATATATCCTCTCTAATAATGTGGTAGGAGGGGGATGTTTTAGTCAAGGATCCGGGGACAGAAGTACAGCACATTGCCCCTCTGCTTGGACACCCTCTCTCCACACTAACACATATTGGAGTTGAAAATTTCCAAGGGGAAGGTTCTCATGTACCTGTGTGGAATTCGATGCTCCTTGAACTTAATTGAATATGAAAAGCTTTGTTCATCATGAATCTTCACATCATTTCCTTATATTAACACTTAATTACCTAGGAACAGTATTCTGTAGGATACTAATTTAAAACTCATTGTTTTCAGAATAATGAAACAAAGATCAAAGAAATAAAGTGTCAGTCCCATGATCCCATAGCGAGCATCATTCCAAACCACCTTCTTAATGGTCACAAATTCAAAACAGGTACTCATTTGCATACTATGTCTACACAGGTAAGCTCATTCATTGTGATTGACCCACATCCTTGTTTGAATCCACTGAGATTTTCTTAAGAGAGAGAGTTTATCTGGATCTCCTGTGGGCCACAGGCCACATGAATAATAAGGGCTCCTCTGGAAATGTGAGCCTTACAGTAACATCCCATCCAGTCACACACAGATACACATGGCTGCGCTCAGTGCTGAGATGAGTGTGATGGAAGATAAAAGACCAGGCTCATATGTGTAGTCCTGACTTTAATAAATACGACCCTCACATCTGGTTTGTTGGCTGGGATCCCCGAGCATCTTCCAGTGGACAGAACCAGCATCTCATTTTCTTACCCTGGAGTTAATGAAGGTTTGGGAAACACAGGCAGTGGGCAAGATTCTTTCTTCTTCTTCTCTTCTCACATCTGGGAGTCAGTTGATTCCTCTCAATTAAAAATGAATGAGCTCGCAAGTCAAGTCCATTGCTTGAAGCTGGGTAGAGTCCTGAGATCTGGGGATACTAACTCGTCTGGCATGGAACTGGTCTGGGAGCCAAAGTTCAAAAGGAAGCCTTGACAGATTAGAAGAACTCTTAATGGTAAGCAGAGGGAGCTGCCAACACTCCCTGGCCTGTGAGACTCACCAAAGTCCTGCTGCTCCTATCAGCATGTTTGATCTCAAGCCTCTCCTTCGCATGGCCAGAATGGGCCAGGTGGGAGATTCCTAGGCTCTGGTGGGGATTCTTCAGTGTTGAGTTAAAAAAAAAAAAAAAAAGAAAGAAAGAAAGGACTGAATTGGCAGGTGGCAGTTGAATTCTCAAGCCTTCTTCTCTTGTTTGTGTTAGCAGAAAGCAATTCTTCATTGTCTCTGTCTTGGAGACAAACTGCAGGCCACAGGCCTATCAAAAGCGGTGACTGACGTAGAAATGTAAAGAACTCAGTGGAGGCAAGAGAAATGATGCTCCTTTTCCTTATGTAAGTGATTGCTGATCCAATCACCCAGTTTAAATACCACTGCAAAACAGCACAGATGCAAAACACCGCTCCGGATCCTTAATCATCCGTGATACTGTTTTCCTTCAATGCCAGCCCTAAATTTCTACAGGATGTGGTATTTTCTGTTGATTATTTTCCCTTTAAGTCAACCTCTAATGCAGTGCCTCTCAGTGTTTAATGCATATACAAATCACCTGGGGATTTTCTTAAAGTGCACAGTCTAACTCAGGAGACCTGGGCAGGGACGTCTATGCCGAATCTGTCCCTGATTCCCAGGTGCTGCTCTGGCCAGTGGCCACCACCGCATTTTGAGCATCAAAAAGAGCCTGGACTTTAGACTTAGACTGATTCGCTGTCATTCTTACAGTGACACAATCCCAAGCTACTCACTAAGCAGAAAACTGAATTCCCAATAGCAGTTTTCAGTTGCTGTTAAAAATAAGAATGGGGCTGGAGAGATTGGCTTAGCGGTTAAGGCATTTGCCTGCAAAGCCTAAGGAGCCAGGTTCAATTCCTTAGTACCCACGTAGACCAAATGCATAGTGGCACATGCACCAAGAGATTGTTTGCAGTGGTTACAAGCCCTGGCACACCCACTCTCCCTCCCTCTCTCTCTTACTCTCAAGTAAATAAATGATTTTTTTTTTTTTTTTAGTTTCAAAAATGTAAGAACAGTCAGACTTCTAAACATAGGGGGAATCTTACACAAGGTAATTGAGTAAGTGGGAACATTTTCAATTCAATCATTTTCTTTCACTTCTCATCATTGTTCCTGAACTGCAGAGTTTTCCAGCTAACAATGAATGTTAAAGTGCAAAATATGATAGGTTTCAAGTGCCACTTACTTGAACTTTCCTCCTCCTCTGCAAACTAATGGAGATATGGTGCCCAAAGCTTCCTCCAAACTCTTCTCTGTCAACCTCACCTTTGACAGACAGGGCCAGATAGCACGAGTATTAGGTCAACATTTGAATGGGTCTTGTGGAGTTTTAAAATGCAATCCATTTCCATTGACTCTGGACCACATACAGGTTAAACTTTGCATTTGAAAGATACAGTTTAATCATGATGAGTTTTCTTGGTCAGTTATCCTGGAAATGTATTCTAAGGTGCTTGTCAATTCCTCTGTACTGAACAACTAACTAGAGCTTTCAGACAAAAAAAAAAAAATGTGTCTGGCTGGTTAAGATACTAAAGTTGCTGTGTTCTTTCAACTTGTGCAGAGAAGGATAGGAATGGTGCTAGGCATGGTGGAACATTTGGGACTGGTAGCAGATGTGGTCATGCTCATTGGCAAACAGTACCATAATATGAGAGGCCACGTTCATGCATATCGGTGTGAACTTAATAATCCAAATCCAAGATAACCTTCAAGAAAGACCTGCTTCCATAATACTCAGTTCAACCCACATGGATCAATTGCTCCTTCTCCCTGTCCTAGCAGTTAGAATTGGAGTGGTTGTGTGCATGTCTGGCTAAGACCTCTAGGCTAAGGTCAGGAAACCCCTAATCTTCTTCTCTAGATTTCTCCAAAGAACTATCACAGAATCTTATTTTTTAGATACTTATGTCCATGTTAGTCCAATGTACATAATGTATTTTGATCATATTCACCTCTATTATCTTCTCTTTACCCCCTCTCCTTCCCATTGAACCCCCTTTCTTCCCCAAATAGTCCCCTTTCTACATGATGTCTCCATGTGTGTGTTGTGTGTCCCACTGAGTTTAGTTGGGGTTGTTTTCATGAGTAGGGGTAAGGGGTTATCTACCAGAGGTCATGTAGCATATTACTGGCTACACCTCTAAAGAAAATGTCTCCCCCTCCCTCCTCCAGTAACCCCTTAACAGTCATAATTGCTCAGGGAGGAGTGGGACCTCCCCTCTGCCATCCATGATGATGGAAATGATGATGGTGTCTCAGTCTTGCAGGTGTTTTGTCACATGCCTGTAATACCAACCATCAGGAGGTAAGACAGGAAGTCACTGTAACTTCCAGGCCAGCCAGAGCTACATAACAAGACTTTGTCTCAAAAACAAAGTGTGTATCAAAAGGTGAAGGAGACAGTAAATGAAAGACATGTTCTAAATAAATGTATATCACCCAAACTATTAAAAATAATTTCTGATTTGTTATAGAAAAAGTGTTATTTGATTTTTAAATAAATGCAAATCAGATAAATATAAAATATTGCTTACATGGAATTTTACTTTGTTAAGACTGGGTAAAGTTTTGGTCGGGACAAAATACTGCCAAAGCTGACTCAAAGTGATGGAGAAACCAATCAGGGGGTGGGGACATATGCTTGGAGGATCAGGAGGTGGAGGCGTATAAGTGGAAGATGCCTTTCACAGTAGGAAAGAAGGATGACAAGGATAAAACTTGCTTTTTCAGGAGCCTTGAGTCCTTTGAAACGATGCCACTGGGATTACAAAAAGGTATCCTGACCATAATTTATTTATTTGCAATTAGAAAGGATGGTAGCTTTTTCGTTTTGATTATCCTCTCTAGAATTGTGAAAATGCCTGTGACTTTGTTTCCCTTGTTTTGTGATCAAAATACAGGCATCTCACTATCAGCTCTGCTTTAAAGCCTAAACTATTCAGATATAAAACTTTCACGGCAGTATTGGGTTCTAACAGAGAATTGTGGAACTTTGTTTCTTTGAATAAAAAGTTCTCAGTAGTCACATGAACATATCTTAAGCATAAATGCTCGTGTAAGTTAGTACCTCTTCCAACTTCCTCCATTCTGCTACCTCAGACAAATGATTTCCCCACGTGTCCATCTAACTTTAGTTCCCTCCCATTCTTTCCTTCTCCCTTGCTGTCAGGTTTAGATGCACTCCCTCATCTCCTTCCTTGATGAGGTCTTAACATGAGACATGATTTGAACTGGGATTTTCTGAAGCCTTCCTAGAAGACCATCATAAAAAACATAAATTGTAGTGACATTTAAAAGAGATTTAGATAAGACTGATACTTAACTGATTGAACAGTTCCAAAGGCTATCAATTAACTTGATTATCTTGAGCCCTTAAAAACACACTGTGCTTTTTGTGTAGGACACTGCTGAGAAGTGAGACCATTATAGTTTTTAAAAGTGGATTGATTGCAGTTTAACAAAACATACACATACACACACACATACATGACAGAGGGAGCTGGACGGAGAGAAAGAGAGAGAGAGAGAGTGAGATCAACAGTTTAGTTAATGCCCCCCCCCCCATGTTTCTTTGCAAACTCTTGTTCTTTGTGTATGTGCACACTGGCGTTTTCATTTGGTTAATCTCAGACTGTATTTGTTTCCTTTCCTAATTGCATGCATGATTAGTGAAGGACTAATCTATTACCTGTATAGATAACTTTAATTCAATAAAGAACCACTTGCCTTAATATAATTTCAAGTTAGTTTATTTTTTTAATAACTCATTTGGTTTAAATTTCTGATATTTTTGCCACCTTGCTTTATGTGGGTAGAGAAGCAAAGACGAATGAATAATTCAAGCATCCCAAATCTTTTTTTTTTTTTTTAACAAAAACCATTAAACAATCCACAGGGCAGATATCCTACAGGAAACTTCTTCATAAAGGTAAGCTCTCGGTGCTATAAACCCTTACATTCTAAAGGCATAAAACAAATTATAAAAGCAATAAGCCTAAATTCTCAAGGTGTTAGAAATAGTTGATGTCGTAAGAATTGATTTCCTTTTTGCCCTGGGTCATTAAAACAGCACAGATTTACCTACTGAGGCAGCTCTTTCGATATGAGCTGATGAATGACATCAGCATTAACCTAGCTTTCAGTTCATCTTTTCCATGTTTTAGTTTTTATAGGGTACAGTTTATATTTAGAACTTGTTAGCACCAGAACCACTGACGTTCTTTTTTCTGGGACAGACTGTGTCCTTTTTACTTTTCCTCTTAGTCTGGACAGGATAAACCACTGATTTGTGAATAAACTTATTACAGAGTCTTTGAGAAGCCATGAAGGTGTATGCTGATCCTTGAATGTACAAAGTGAGACCCAGTGGGTCACTCTGACCTCAGCTGAAAGTAACTGTAAGTTTACATGGTTCTCCGTGTCCACAACTCTGTAAAGCTCACATTCACGTCAGAACTCAGAGCCAAAGCTTGGTAATATCCTTACATGACATTGCTGTAGAAGTTTCACTGAATAACTTCTTTAAGTCAGTGCCATATTGATTGCACCACTGAAAGCCTGGCATTTGTAAATATTTCTTATTTTATGGGGTGATTATAGGGTGCTATGCCTTACAGAAAATTCTCTTACAAGATTTTTCTGTTCATTGGCTAATACGTAAAGTGTTTGGCACCCTTATTTTTTAAAAATTCATAAGATCAAACAAAATGAAATGAAAAAAAAATGGACATTTCAAAACTAGTAATATATTCAAAATGAAAGTTTCTATATTCTTTATTACCAAATTTGACTAAATTCTCTTAAAAGTAAATGGTTCCTAATCTTTATGGGTTGAGAGAAAATATGGCAACTAGCTTAGACTTAGTCAAGTTCAAATTCAGTCAAACCATGAAGAATTGCATAGCACTGACTGGCGTATTGCTGTGTTGCAGCACAGGAAGCATATAGTAGAGGCATGAAAACAGATGGAAGGGTCAGGCACATCACTGGGACTTGGAGAGATTATAGCTGTGTTGGAGAAGAGACCCCCTCCAGAAGTCCTGGCCTTGAAAAAGGACACAGCTGTTGTCACACTGGTCCTCAGACAGGCAGGGGAAAGCTCAAGAGACAAGCATGCTGCTATTATCTAATGTTGCCCAAGAACATCCTACTAAGGCCATCTAGGAGCTAGAGGACAGGCACCCTCTGGCTGGTACAATTAGCTTCCCAGGGCACAGAGCAGAGCAGAGTGGACAATGAAGGAAATATATCAGGAGCAAGAAAGACTATCAACACAAATTTAAAACAGGTGTTCTCATCCATAGTTAGCAAATGTATAGGGTTATTGAGCAGCTGGTAGCTCCATAAGCTGAGATAGGAATGATGGAAAATGATCAATACTGATCAATACACACAGTACTTTTGGAGTCATAAGCATTGCAGAATTATAGATGTTAATTGTGTAATATTGTGAATTCACGTAATACCACTGAATTTTACTGTTAAGAGCATTAACATTCTAATGGGTAGATGGCTCCCCATAGTCCCCAGCATAACGGGGGAGAAGACTTGGCAGTTAAAAGCATTTGCAAAGCCTATTATCCCAGGTTCAATTCCCCAGCCACCCATGTAAACCTGGATGGTCATTCAATTGAAATTCAACTGAAGCAGCAAGAGACCCCGGTGAGCCCACCACATCTCCCCTACCACACGCAAAATTAGTAAATCTTACCATTTCAAATAAAAGATACAGCTATACCTAGTGTTTTGCTGAAAAGTGAAATGAGAATCATTTATTCTGAGTGAAATAACTAGGTCCTCTTGGTAAAGGACATAGTAAATGAATACAAACCCACCATCCTGTTTACCTGGTTAGAAATTGGTGAATTTGTCCAAACTTGACTAAAAGTTTCAACATATATTTCAAATTTAGAGATTGAAGATAACAATTTTTTACCAATTTTAGCACAAAACAGTCCTATGCAGACATTTCTTTTTAGAACTTCAGATTCAGTAGCTGCTCCAGTGTGGGAATGAAGATTAAAAACGCTCAGAACTAAGCTCCAATTTACACAAACTCACTTGTGGTTTCAAGCAGCTCAACAAAAGTACCAAAGTATAAGACTTTTTATGACTCACATGAGGAAACGATTCGAAACCACTGTTTTCTCTAACAAGGAATTCCTTCAGTGTATTTTGGAAACAATTCTATAAATGTCAGTATGTTTTATGCTAATTCTTCATATACAATGCATTAATTTTATAGGGATTTAAATCACTAGGTTTTATTATCCTTTTGCATTGTATGCTTCTTAGGGAAGAAACATGACTCCTTGATTTATCTTTATACAATGCTCTAATTGTCCAGTGGTTACAGGGATTTTAATAGTGGGTCAGATTCCCTTAGAATTCAGTTTGCTAGTAATGTTTGTATATATGCCAACACTCAGACCCCCATCTGAGTATTTACCTTCTTTAGATTAATAGTGTCTTGTTGATTGAGGTAGAGTCTTAAATGGCTTTAAGATGGCTTTCAGGACTAGCATTCTACTATTGACATTTAACTTTGCATCTTCTAAATGCTTAAACGCATGTGCACACATTTATACACATAACCTCATACAGTCATGTCAACATTCTCATAGTCAGTTAACATTTTACCTGTTTTGTAGATGAGGAAACTTTGGCTTAGACAAATTATGTTCCTTGCTGACAACTGATCTAGGATTCAATGTTAGTTCAACTAATGCTCTCCCCACATCAAATCAGGTTGGGTACACCTAGATGGGCAAAATGCCTCTTCCTGTATTTCAGTGGAGAGCCACTCATCATAGCTTAAAGCTTCTTTATAAGCTTTAGATGAGGGATCAAAAGATTAGCTACATCTAATTTATTACATTCAATTAAAAGGGCCAAGTAAGAGTGGGCTTAAGTTTTGTCAGGCTGTGTCTTCTAAGATGAATGAAGATTGACTTCAGTGAATTTTTAAAAACCATAATCTCCTAATATTTATGTTATAATGATTTATAGTTTGCTAATATTTATAAAATAAAAATTAACTGCAGCTTGGATTTTACTATGTTCTTTAAGATGTTACATCATTTTGTTTTACTCCCCATACATTCATATTGTCTTCACTTAAAGATAGATAGTAAACACTTTCCCTGCACCATGTATAGTCCCCTGACATATATTTTTAATCATATACATTTTATGATCTATTTCATTTAAAAATATATATTTTATTTATTTATTTGAGAGAGAGAAAGAGGCAGAGAGAGAGAGAGAGAGAGAGAAAGAAAGAAAGAAAGAGAGGGAGGGAGGGAAAGAATGGGCATGCCAGGACCTTCAGCCATTGCAAATGAACTCCAGATGCATGCGCCCCCCGCCCCCGTACATCTGGCTTATGTAGGCCCTGGAGAGTCCAATGGGAATCCTTTAGCTTTGCAGGCAAATACCTTAACTGCTAAGCCATCTATCCATCCCCCATTTCATTTATAAAATGAACTGTAATAACCTTAATCACCTTCCTTTTACTATTCTTTTCAATTGCTTTCAGTTTCTTTTCATAACTTTTGTCAGAAAAACAGATACTGTTATGAAAATCTTAACACAGTTTAGATAACTTTTTCATATTAAAACCCCACAAAAGAAATCACTGGTAAGAGTTTGTGCATTTTAGGATGTTTTTGAAAAAAAAAAGTGTTATGCCATTTATACTCTCAAAAAAGACACCTGAAATTTGATAATCCAATCTTTGAAAAATTTAATAATTTTCCAATTTGATAGCTTTTGAAAGTGTATCTTTGTTATTGACATGATTTGAGTTACTATAATAAAATTATTTCTGTGCTTATATTTTTCCTAATTTCACGTGTAGTCAAAGTTTTGACTTTGTGACATGCATTTCATTATTATTGTGTGAAAAAATTTAGTTTCCTATTCAACAATGTCTGCCATATTTTAATACTACCCCAAGTTTTCTTTATGTCTGATTTTATTTTAGTTCCCACATAATTTTAACTAATTTGGATATATCTTTATTTAAGGCATAATTATTTCTCATTAGGTGCTTCTTTCTTTTTAAATCTAATTATTAGATTATAGTTGTAAAATAATTCATTTTAAAATTCACTAAAATAAACAAAAACTTTATAAAATTTCTTATTTGAAATGCCATACATTTTATAATCTAAATTTTATTCTGTGTAAATGATTTTTGGTATCCATTTATTCCCATTAACCACTGATTTCCTAATATGTCACTTCACTAATTCTGAGTAATCTCCTACTTTGCTCAAATTATGGTCTCTTTTACAATATATTATATAAACTAATGGTGAATTCTAAGTGTATTTGCATATTATTCTGCTTTTAAAATTGGAAATTTGAGACTCTACTCTCCCAGTGAAACTCAAGACTATATTCTCATGAATTACAATGATCTTAAAGTTAAAAATGATTTGAGGAAAAAAAATAGATTTTTTTTCTTTTATTCATTGTTCATAGTGTTGGGTTTCATATAGACTTTTTCCCATTATGTCATATATTTTGACCATATTCAGCCCGTATCCCTCCTCCCCTTAGTCACCCCTTTGCTCCCATGCACCACTTTCTCCTAATCTCCTTTCTGCATGTATATGGTTTTATGAAATTCAAGGGTCCAAAAAAGAGAGAAAAATGATATTTGTCTTTTTGCATGTGACTTAGTTCGCTTAATATGATGATCTACTTTTAATTTTATTATATGTTTATTTTAGTGAATTTTGGGGGAACTGATATATTGTTTTTTATTATTGGTTGTGTCAATTTTCAGGCCGGAACATCAATAGTATACAAGGAACCCTAGTCCCATATCCTTGTCATCACTGATCTTCCACTACATAATAAAACTTGAATGTACTTTCTGCCTTACAGCAAATTTCTTGGATTGAGGCTCTTCTTCATATTTTAGATACACCGAATTTCTATTCAGGTTGGTTCAGATAGTGTCTGGTCTTGCACAGCTGGTCAGTATCGAGGCTAATATTAAAAGCCCAGCCCATCTGGTGGTGGTGCTACCAGATGAACTCTTGTTCTTCCTTTTTTTTTATTAGTTATGGTCATATTCAGCATGTAAACAAGCACATGTTGGTACCATCATCTCCCTCATCCCTGACCCTCCTCCAAAGGGACCTTCCTCATTGGGAATGCAAGTTAACCTCATGGGGATTATGTGCATTGTGGGGGCAGCCATCAGTTACCAGGAAGAGGCAATGTCTCTGTACATAATGTCTCAGCTTGTGACTCTAACTATCTTTCCGCCCCTGTCTTCTGTGAAATTCTATGAGCCATGCTAGGTGCTTTTTAAGTCTACTTCAGTGATGGGCTCTTAGGAGCCTTATGATCTCTGGTTTGTAGGTGTTGAGTGTCCTCAGCATCTATCTACTTCACCCTTGTGCTGATATCAAATTCACTGAGAAAGCAGCACTCTTTCTCATTTCCCCAATTCCTCTGTGGTTTCAATTGGGGCCCTGGTGAAGTGTGATGGGTTGTTTTTCTCCTCACGACCTGCTTCCATCTGAAAAAGAGAAGCAGATTCTCCAATAGAGAGTGAAGCCAGCACAAGTTAAATGGGATAACCATTATTAGTTTAAAAAGAATTTAGCGGGTATAGACCCTCATGTAGCCCATGATTAGTGGGTGCTTGATAGTGGAAAGCAAATCCATTATCTGGATAATATTCTGACTTGTTTCCCAGTTTCAGATATGGGTTCCTTTCCACTAAGTGAATCTGTTAGCCACTCCAAGATCAGTGGCTGTGTGACACTATTGCACTTGTGTGAACATCACATCATGTTGCTTGCTTCTGAGTAGCTTAGACCTCGAGTTGTTCAGACAGATGTTGGCCACTTTCCCCCAGTAGCTCATGTAGCACCTTCTGGCAGTAGATGGGCTAACTGTCTAGGGACTGGCTCCCTTCCAAACTCCAGCCAGGTTTCTCCATGTTCCATACTGACAGCATATGGGGTCTTCAGCAGTAGGGTCTTACCATTAACCTCTGGTGGGTAATCAAGTGGTCTGACAGAAGTCTGTCTTATTTTGGGAAACCTTGTAGGTCTCTCTGATCAACAGAGAGTGGGTGTTAACTTCATCCTGGTACTGGGAGTTATAGGCCAGTACTAAGGAGAAAAAAAGAAGAAAAAGAAACAAAATAGAAAAAATAAAGACAAAAAAAAGAAAAAGCATTAAGAGAAAATTAAGGTTAGGCTTCATCTCACCGTCTCCAGACCCTTCGATTCAGGTGCTCCCCTTAGGATACTGTTGAGGGCTCAACCTTTTAGTCTGTCTTCCAGGATATAGGATTTGATGATTCCAGTTCCATTTGGTTCAGTTTTGTGTCCCCCCACAGACCCTTACCCTTCCTTCAAGCCCTACCCTCCCTATTGTCCAGGCTTCAAGATGCCTGTTAGGTATGTCAGCATTTTGGTCTGATCCAGGTTAGGAGCCCCAAATGAATGAGACCATGTGATAATTGTCTTTCTTTGATTGTGTGAGTTCACTGAGTATGATCTATTCCTAGTTTTACCATTTTTCTACAAATTTTATTGAGCCATTGTTTCTAACTGCTGAATAGAATTAATTGTGCCATCAAGAAAGCTGTCTGTCTGCATGTATATACTTGATGACTGAACACATTTTAACTGTTATCCACACTGGTTCTGCCCTACTGTGGCTATTTGGAAAATCTGATGAATCTAGCAGGTTACTATGGGGCTTATATTTGGAGTTTCTTTTCTTGACTAATTAGTAATGTTTGTCCTCATTTAGTAAATATTTATCAGCCTTCTTCTATATTTTCTACAATACACCAGACAGCAAAAGAGAGCAGTGGCCTTGGAAAAGAGTCTATCAACTTAGCCGAACATATGAAGGTAGCTCCTGACATCCATCAGTAGCTCTCTGAGGGGTTCCATAGTTGTCATCCTATTGAGTATAAGAGCTACTTATGAAACTTGGAAAAGTTGTCAATGCCCAGGCCCAATTCTGCTTTCATGAGCCAAGGCCTCCAATGTCCATTGTTTACTCTCCAGATTATTCTGAAACAACCCATCTTAGAGATCTGTAATCAAAAGCAATTCCAAAAATAAATTGCAGATGGGTTAGACAAATTTTTTTAACTTTTTTTGTTCATTTTTATTTATTTATTTCAGAGTGACAGACAGAGAGAGAAAGGCAGAGAGAGAGAGAGAATGAGCACGCCAGGGCCTCCAGCCACTGCATGCATACGAGCTCCAGATGTGTGCACCCCCTTGTGCATCTGGCTTACGTGGGTCCTGGGGAATCAAGCCTCGAACCGGGGTCGTTAGGCTTGACAGGCAAGTGCTTAACCGCTAAACCATCTCTCCAGGCCGGGTTAGACAAATTTTATTAATATTACCAAAGGTGAAAATTTATTATTTCCTGAGGTTTTTTTGTTTGTTTGTTTGGTTGGTTTTTTGAGGTAGGGTCTCACTCTGGTCTAGGCTGACCTGGAATTAACTATGTAGTCTCAGGGTGTCCTTGAACTCATGGCAATCCTCCTACCTCTGCCTCCTGAGTGCTGGGATTAAAGGTGTGTGCCACCACGCCAGCTCTGAGTATTTTTATATGAACTTCACAGAAAACAGCTCGACTCTCACAACCACCATTGTCCCAGTTTTATAGGTGACCACACGGATGCTCAGCAAGGTGTTATAACATACCTGGCCATCAGCCTGGAAACTTTCTCAAGCAGCCTGGATGTCAAAGCTTCTTCATTCCCTTTAATCACACTCCTGTTTCAAGTTTTTCTTAACTTCTTAACATTTTTATATTAATGTACCCTTTTCCCTTTTTTCATGCTTTTTATAACAATGAGTCCATGGAATATGTAAAAATCCCACAGACAAAATAAAACATGGCAATGCTTTCTAACATTTAGTCAAGTAGAACTTTATACACATGAAAGTAATAAGAGAAATCATAATATAATAGTCAATGTATTCATCTTATTAAAAAATATCTTTTAAAAATATATGCCACAAGATTGACAACAAGTAAGGAAGGAGAGAAAGAAGAAAGGAAAAAAAAACAGAGGAAGGAAAAGAAAGAAGGAGGAAAGGAAGGCAAGCATTCAATACAACCAGAAGACAGTTGCAAAATATAAAATGCATTTAATATTGTTATCTTCAAATATAATTATTCACACAAATATGTTTGAAACTAAATAAAATGGAAAAATGACCAAATCAACATGTCAACAGAAAATTTTCTCTAAGTCATAATTTAATTACTCTTTTCTTTTGCTATATTTCTACATTTTTTTCAACATTTTCTGTTAGCATGCATTGTTTTTATATTCTGAAAAAAAACTTTATTAAACATGATTGTTAAAGGAAAGTAGAAATATAAATGGATTTATGAATAGGGCCCCACAGAGACAAGATTTATCAGACAAGGAAGAGTGCATAGAGATAATGTTAATTCACCTATACTAACTAAAGAAATATAGTCACATATTAATCCTATCAAATCTAGCTTTTAAAAAATCCATTAATAAAATTTTGTTCTGTATGAAAAATAAAATCCACAGATATAAAATGACATCTCTCTGTCTATTTTTCTTCACACCCCCCCACACACACACGACTTGTAAAATACCACTTGGCAGTAATGCAGCATAGCTCATGGCCCAGCATTGAAAGCTGACAAAGATCTCCTAAACATCCTAAGAAATTGATTACACAATTGTCAGAACACAGATGCAGTGGCTTTGAAGAGCTCCATGCTGCCAAGATCTAGGCTTTTTTTGTTTGTTTGTTTGTTTTTGTTTTGTTTTGTTATGTTTTTCGAGGTAGGGTCTCACTCTAGCCCAGGCTGACCTGGAATTCACTATGGAGTCTCAGGGTAGCCTGGAACTCACGGCGATCCTCCCACCTCTGCCGCCTGAGTGCTGGGATGAAAGTGTGTGCCACAAAGCCTGGCTGAAGATTTAGGTTATTTTAGTGCCTTCCTGACTTCACCCAATTTCCACTCCTGCCAGGAGGGAGGTGAAGGACAAAAAAAGAGTTCCTCCTCAGTGGAGACCTGGAAGGACCAAGTGCCTTCTTTATCTCCTACTGTCTTCTCCAGTGCCTCCATGATGTGTCTCTCAGAGGCTGTGCCCAGACACACCCCTTTCTTCCCAGAAGCTTATAAGTAGGGACACCTCACTTTTGTTCCTGAAACCCAAGTCTCTCTCTTTTAGGCTTCAGAACCCCACCATACTCTTCCATGGTGTACTAATGTCCCCACATACCATTTCCCCAAAATAAATATATCTGAGCATCTCTCAATGGAACACGCACTAGAATTTTTCTTTTATAGTCTTACAGCAATAATTAGTTCAATCTTTGCAGATGATAGGCTTAGTAAGCTGAATTATTGAAATCATGCTCTCAAATTTGCCTGAACTAAGAATTCTCTCCTAGATTTGCCTTGAGAAGATAATCCAAGCACTATTGATGAATAAAGCCTCTTCTGATGGATTTTGACAACTGATATATCTTTATTATTTATTTGTTTGTTTGTTTGTCTATTTAGGTAAGGTCTCAGTCTAGCCCAAGATGACCTAGAATTCACTCTGTAGCCTCAGGGTGGCCTTGAACTCATGGTGATCCACCTACCTCTGCCTCTCAAGTGCTGGGATTAAAGGCGTGCACCACCACGCCAGGCAACTGATGCACCTTAAATGTGCCTCAGAAGATTTAAATATGTAGTCAGGTTTAGAAGCAGAAATAAATTTCCTATGCTGGTTTTACTGTTCATAGACCAGGGGATATAGTCTCCAAATACACCAATCTTAGCAACTCTTGCTTATACAGGTTCCTGAGATGTGGCATCATTGATATTTAACCATGTCTGTCTTAGCGCTGACTTGGGAACCTATGTTTTCCACTTACTTCAAGTCCCTTAAAAATATGTACCATCAATTGTGGGCTACAAGAGGGCCTACACGTATTAAATTCTCTATTAAAAAAAAAAAAAGTAAGGGTTATCTCATTTGTCCTGGTGCTAACTTACTCTCCGTTGGAGAATCTGCTTCTCTTTTGCAGATAGATGTAGATCCTAAGGAGAGAGCCACCCCATCATACCTCAAAAGGGCCCCGGCTGAAACTAAGAAAAATTGGAGAAACAAGCAAGGGTGCTGTTTTCCTGATGAACCGGATACCAGCACAAGGGGGAAGGAGATCAGCACAGAGAAAAATCAACTCCTACCAAATCGGAGAGCCAGAGCCTTAGAGGCCCCCAACACCTCATCACTTAAGCAGACCAAAAATGAACCCAACATGGCTCAGGGAAATTTTGCGGAAGAGGGGGCGGAAAGAATGTCAGAGTTACATGTTGGGTCATGATATGCAGAGACATTTAGCTTACCCATAACTGTGGGCTAACTCCACAATGCATGACCCGTATACCTCAACAAGGAGGGGCCAAGGGGAGGGGGTAGGTCACGGATGAGCCTAATAATGGTACCAAACTGACTGTATTTGCTGAATACAGAACTGACTAATAAAGAAAAAAGAAAAAATAATATGTATTTAAGTTGGGCGTGGTGGTGCACGCCTTTAATCCCAGCACTTGGGAGGCAGAGGTAGGAGGATCACCATGAGTTCAAGGCCACCCTGAGACTACATAGTGAATTCCAGGTCAGCTTGGACCAGAGTGAGACCCTACCTCAAAATAAATGTATTTAATTATAAAGCCAAAAAGGAAAAGTCTAGCTACCATCTCTATTTTACGCATTAGATATAAAAAAATCAAGAATTTTCATTCCAGCATTTCTGTCCAGATTTGTAAAAAATAAAAAATAATTGCCAACTTTAAGATTTGAGAAAATGAACGCTAAGCCATGTTAAGTATATTAGAATATATTGCTTTAATAGACTAATGCATTCCATACTTAATTTGAAAATATTTATTATTCATAGCAAAAATATATAATACGATTGCTAAATGTTCAAACATTTCCATAGATGTCAGATGTTAATTTTAATAATCATACCAGCAATGAGTTAATGACCATGTTGATAATTAATATACTAAATTATACATTCTAGAAAGTTTATTTATACATTTATTGGGTGTGCAATATTCACATTAATTCAGCATATGTTTTGGCTGGCCAAATTCATGAAGCTCATTTTTTCTCAGTCTTTGGAAGGTTTGTGTGGTTGAGCTGGTGTTTGCCAACAGTTCCTCATTTCCTTAAATGTCCTGTAACACTGATTAATTAGTCTCACAGGGTAGTGACCATAAAATTTATTATAGATGCTTGGGAGACTTTCTTCTCATCAGCAAAATATGAAAGAGGTAATCAACATCATTTTTCTGCAGGTAAAACGGTTTACTATTGACTAGCAATTGAAATAGAATTCCATATATAATGAAGTAAAATATGGATCTAAAATGTCTTACAGAACATATAGTGAAAATAAAATCTCAGTTCAAATGTTTAATAATATTAAATGTGTAGATTAGCAAATAACTTTTCTTTCTATTAAAATATAATCTCATTTTCAACTTTTATGGTGAATCACTATGATATTTAAAACTGAAGACCGAATAGCTTTTAAAGGAAGAAGTTTTATTCATCAAAAACAAAAACTTCAGTTAGCTTATGAAACAGAAGAACTGATTTCAAATCTTAGATCAAGTTCGATTAATGAATGGTCAGCAAATGAGGATGCTAAGCCCCTGTGCAATATGCTCCCAATGGTGATAAAAATATAGACCATGTATATTTGTTGAGGATTATAAGAGATGGAAATGTATAGTGATGGACATGGACCCAAAATCATGTTGTTTGCTTTTTTTCTTTTGATGGAACAAAATTCTAAAGAATTTAGATTGAATGTAATTATAGTCACTTATCTCCTTGCATTATAAGTACCTTCTCATTATACTCAAACACATTGAGAGAAGCTATGTTTTACCATATGCAGTGCACATAGAAGAAAGATGACAGAGGCCAGGCGTGGTGGTACACACCTTTAATCCAAGCACACTCGGGAGGCAGAGGTAGGACCATTGCTGTGAGTTTGAGGCCACCCTGAGACTCCATAGTGAATTCCTGGTCAGCCTGGGCTACAGTGAGATCCTACCTTGAAAAACCAAAAAAAAAAAAAAAAAAAAAAAAAAAAAAAAAAAAAAAAAAAAAAGAAAGAAAGAAAGATGGCAGAGATAAAACTTATACAAATTAAGAGACTGGTATCTGTTTCAAAGAGGTTCTCTTAGGGCTTTGTTGTGAAGCAAAGCCTTGGACTAGACTCCCAGCACTGCACAAAAAGAGGGTGTTCTTTGTATATTATCAATAACAAGCATTCCTAAACTACACTGAAATTTTGAGCTTATAACTATACTATGAATTCAAATGGTAGGCTTTTAAGAAATGTATTTCAATAATCTTACATTTTAACCTCCTGATAGTAACTGTCCCTGATCCAATTAGACACGATAGAGGCACAATCCACCCATATGGATGTTGTAATACACAGCTATCCTGGTCCAATGCCTCTCCCTTAGCCCCATATCCTTACCGACCTTGCCAACTTTCAGTACCTTATGACCAGGGTGGGGTCATGTGCTGCCCTCTTTCATGTGAGTTAGTCAGTGTGACCTGCTGTGATTACTGGGATATGAAGCAAACACAAGTGTTTCAGTTCTGCCTTGCTTTTTATGTCTCTGTCATTGTCATGAAACACACCAGGACTAGCTTGCTGAAGGGTGGGTTGGAGCAGTGTTGCAGATTTTCTTACTCTCTTATTCTTTCTCCAGACAACAGAAAAACTAGACAAACAGTTGAGAAGGCATGAATAAGGTCAAAGGTATTTATTCCACGCACAAGGGAGGTTATATACCCCTGGAGACAGCAAGCTTCTCCCCAGTGTGTAAATAATCTCCCAGTAGTAAGATGAGTCTTCATGTAAGAACTATATAAATATTTTTACAGGATTCAGTCACACAGTTAGGCTCATGGACATGGACCTTTGGAACAGATTCTGATGTCACAGGCATTTTTCTTTCACACTGCTTTTGTAGCTTTAAACATCCTTTTCTAAAAATAGCAGAAAATCAATCCATAAGTGCTCACATTCTCTCATTACTTCAAATCCCTTCATTTCCTGCAAATTCCAAGTCCTGACTGCTTGCCTGAGCTCAGGACAAATATATCCAACTGCCAGTTGGACATTTCCCACTGGAGGACTGTCAGGCACGTCTAACTCAACACATCCAAAGTCCATGCTTTCTCACTGAAACCTGGCATTTTGATTTCCTGACTCTGGATGGCTCTACCCATTATGCAGTAAAGACATGAGTCATCCTTCATCCTTCTTCATCCTTTTCCCCCAAACTGGAGATGACTTAAGTGGTCTATACTTGCTCAAAAATATTCATCACAATTTTCTTGGCCTACAGTAGCCATATTTTTTTCATTAGTAACTTATTTTTAGTAATGAATATTTTACATGCAAACCTGGTTGATGTTTTAGCAAAGCCTCAGAATGGAAAAAAAAAAAGTAAGGTTTCTAAGTTTGAATAACAATGCAGAGCTGTGTTGTTGGAATCAAGGGTTCATAATCTACTGATGGCTTTGAGAAGCAGCATGCCCCATCTTCAACCAATCTTCTGACAAATAAAGTTTTTTTAATGCAAGGGTTAAAGAGAAGAAAGGTAATTTAAAAGTTAAAACACATAAATCGTTATCTGACCTGAATGTCTTGAAGAAATTGTTAATGCCTAACTGCTCTGTACTTTCCAGTGGCCTGGAGCCTGAACTTAAACAGAACTTCAATAAAAGTCATACAGAAAAAATAAATGGAATGGAATCTAAGGAGCTCAGCAATTATGTTAGAAATGTTTATCTAAGGAGAAAAGAACTAAACATCAATTTTTAAATCCTTTTTATTATAAAATTTAAAGGGACTGAAAGTTTATCTCCAGATTGCACGGAGCAAATGAAAGGCATATGTGTTTGCATTAGCTGGGGTTCTACAAAGAAACAGAACCAATAGGAAATATATAATGTATATGTAGAAATATATGTACATATATATATATGGAGAGAGAGAGAGATTTATTACAGAAGTTGGCTCATGTGGTTATAGAAAACAAAAGTCCTATGATCTGTCCTCTGTAAGCTAGAGAACCAGGAAAGCCAAAGATCTTTGAGGAACTGAAGGGTGAGAATCAGAGTGTTATGATGCTGTAAGTTCTCATATGAGCTCAGGTGTACAAAAACCTGGAGTGTTAATATTCCAGAACAGGGGCTGCTTTGGCAGGAAGAGTGAACTCACACTTTCTTGGCCTTTTTATTCTAGTAAGTGCTCAGTAAATTGGGTGATTCCCACCCACAGCTGCCTGTCTCAGCTCACCAATTCAAATGTCAGTCCTCCTCCAGAAACAGCCTCATTAACACATTAAAACAGTAAGCATGTTTTGCCAGCAACGTGAGTATTTCTAAGGCCAAGCAAGAAAAGATTTAGCAGCTACATGAGCATCCCTATGCTTACTCAGTCTTACACATAACATTACCCAGCACAGTGCTCAACATACCTTAGTTTTACCTCAGATAGTGAGACTGTCAAGTGCCTTATCTATATCTTCCCTTATAGAGAAAATTTGAATATGCATTCTTTATAAACAATGTAGAAGCTGCTCCAATTACCTTCTCATTACTGGAACAAAGCACCTGACCAGAAACAGCTGATGGGAGGAAAAGGTTTATTTCAGGTTGACCGTTTCAAGGCAAAGCTTCATTGTGGCAATTCAGAGCAGAGGCTGGACATCACATCTTTCCCTAGCAGCTGGCAAGGACCATCACGAGAGTGAGCTTGCTACCATTGGCAAACTGGGTTAATGAACCTCGGTGTCTGCCTCCGTGGAACACTGCCTCTGTCACAGCCTCAGCTCCCTGGGGCTCCACCCGCTGGAGACCGGTACCAGGCTTAATTGCAAACCCACGAGGTGATAGGGGACATTTCACATCCAAGCTACCACAAAAACCAAGCAAGAGGGTCTGGACAATGATGTATATTATTCAAAACAGGCGTACTTCTTACATGTGAAAGAAGCAAGCAAGCCGCTGATGGAACCAGTGCTGTCATTACCAGTTTGGTGAACTCACTGTGACTTTATCAGGAGTAGTGACACCCTTACCTGATGTGACGGGGAGGCATGTATATGAATGTGTATGCGTGCACACACACACATGCATGTTGGGGGTTACTTAGTGCTGTCACGCCACGTCCATTACCATGATGTGGAATGGAAGGAATTAAATTTTCATGTGCATAATAACAAAGAAGAAAATGCTAACACATATCTACCACGATTGCTTTAGTACCGAGTTCACACACATGTATAACTGCTACTCTAGTACCAAGCTCACATATATCTATCAGCATTACCCCCGTACCAAGCTTATAGGCATCTATTGCTATTACACTCCAGCACCAGGTTTACACACATCTATCACTTCTACTCGAGTGCCAAGCTCACACACTTGTTACTATTACTGCAGCACCGTGGATTCAGAACAGAAAGAATCCAGTCAAATGTTAACGAGTCACAGAAATCTCAAAAAAGTTGCTCAATCCCCAGTGATTGGCAGAAAGCACTTGTGCACCAGAGATTATCAGAGGTAAGTTGTAGATTCCGGTACAATGATCACTCACAAAAGCAAAGAGTCATCACCTTATCAATGCGATCAGGATCAAAATAAGAGGAATATAAAAGCAGAAGATCAAACACTCATGGAAAATACCAGAAGAGCAAGAGCCCAGGCTAGACCTGAAGAAAGACATCATGTGGGATTGTCTAATGATACAACTGTAAATGAATATTGAAATATTACTATTAAATATTTATCATTAGAATTGTGAAGGATACTCAACTCAAAATACTTTCACAAAACTTGGAATAATAAGTGTTCATATTTCTATGTGCTTGATACATAATAAGTGCACAGCTAATGATAATTGTATTTTTCAACAGATTCTTGGGCTGCTTAGGGTTTTGCTTGTCTGGTTAAACCAAGGAAGCATGTATTATTTTTGCTGCATAAAATTATTCTTTAATTTTGTGGATTAAAGAGCAATATTTCTATAGATCAGAAATTCTGGGCACAATTTAGCTAGGATCCTTGGCTCAGGGTCTCTCAGGAGCATATACTTATGCCAGAGGGAGCTGTAGACATGAGTGTGGAGAATCAATTTCCAAGTCCATTTGTGTGGCTATGGGCAGGATTCAATTTTTGCCAAGCGGTTGGACCAAGCTTCTCAGTTTTCTCACTGGCTGCTGGCTAGAGGGTTCCCGGCGTTCCCTGCCACTTGGACTCCTATCTTTGGCTCTCATAGCATGAGAGTTTGCTTCATAAAAGGACTCAAACAAGAAAATTCAGGCAGAATAAGTGCAAGCAAGATGTAGGTCATTGTTCCTTCTGACTTAGTCTTAAAGTGTCATCCCAGCACTGTTGTTACGTGAGAAGGCATCGCTAATCTAGTCCACGCTCAAGGAGAGGAGTGAACAGGAGTATGGGGTTAAGGATCACTGGAAGGCATGAGGAGCCTGTCAACCATAGAGGACATTGATAACATACTCCAGGGACACACCAAAGACCTCTTTCCATCTCAAGATCCACCACACCCCAGCTGGTTAATCTGTGTGAGGCCCTCAACAGAGCTGCAGCGTGGGCTCCACTCAAAGCATGGGTCTGGGTGGCAATGGAGTCTCACTCATTCTGGGCAGGTGCCTTACCCCAGAATACCATGTCCAACCTGAAAACTGGAAAAGTTCCTAAATTTCTCTCATCTATAGCTTTCTCATCTGTTGTAAAAATGTAAATAATTATACCACTTCATCCTGTGTTGAGTAAATAGATACATGGGAGTAACTTAGCAGATATCCTAGGGTAGCAATTGCACTTAGTTCATATGCCTATTGAGGGGATGAAATGAACTAATAGGTGGAAGTTCTCAGAACAAGGCGTGGCTAGTCAACTTTCAATCTATCCTACATTCTCTGTTTTCATTCTCTACCCTAAGGAAGGAGCCTCCATTTCCACTTGTGCTGTGCCACTCACTTTGTTCTTCTCTCTCCAGGTTTCTGTACAGAAGGTTAATTGACTTGTAGATCCATCAACGCAAACTGAGGAGTTCCCCAAGAATCACAACAGTCAGCCTGTCTCCATGTGGCTCTCTGAGATCCAGCATTCCTGTGCCACCTGGCCCAGTAGTAATACAAAAGCTAGATAAACATGCACAGGTCCTCACGGGAGGCAGGAGAATGGTGTTCAGGGGCTGGGGAGAAAGCTCAATTGGTAAACTGCTTGCCACACACATAAAAAAGCTAAATTTGGTGCCGCGTGCTTGTATTCCTGTGGCTAGGGAGGTGGAGACAGGAAGAGCCCTTCGGCCAGATAGCCAGCAAGTCTAGACTACTTGATTGACAGAGTCCTGTTCAGTGAGAGATCCTGTCTCCCCAAAATTGGATGGCTTCTGAATGAAGGACACCCAAGGGAGTTGTCTGGCCTCCACATGCATGTAAATACTTAGGCATGCACACCTATGCATATATTCATGTACATATAAAAGAAGTAAGAGGGAAAAAAGAGTAGACAGTTACTCTAGAAAATTAAAAAGGGCTACAGTACCAGGAATGGACTTGACACCACGTAAGAAGCTTGGGACCGCTTGGGGTTCTGTAAGGACTGGTGACTCTCAGAGCCCTCTCCAAAGCCCAGGGAAGAATGAGAACATTTTGCATAATTTTTCACTGCTGTTGAAGTCCCACTGGGGGAGAAAATGTTTCTGAAGAGTAAAAGAGTAGGAAAGAAATAGTGGTATTTTCAGAAAGAGGGGGAAAAAATTGCTTTGTTACTTAAGCCCAAGTACTAGAACAAATACTAGAATCTAGGGTCCTTTTAATGTCATTTCAAAGCTGTGGAAAGAAACAGTAAAAGTTGGATAAGGATTTATGTGATATAGCCATCTACATGAGCAAGTTGACTGACTGGTAAATGCAGGACAGTGTGATTATCATAATGTAGGTCACAGACAGTATGTGTAAAGAATTTACTGCACTGAGAAACTAAGCCTCTTATATTAAGTGAAGCACCCTAGACATCTAACATGCTTTTACCACCAATCTGGTCTTTAAAAGGAAGGTCCTGCAATCATGGGTTGGAGGAGTCCATTATGCATTGAATTCCAAAGAGAGCATACATTTTTGAAATCCTTTAAGTAAGACTTTTTCTGTTATCTTGTTCAACTCAAACTACCACTACGACCTCAGTGACGACCTTTGATTTTAGAGAGCAGGCACTATAGATAACAAAGACACATGAGAATTAAGTGACAGCCAACCACAAAGAAATCTTGTACATGTGACCTGTTAAATAAATTTGGACAAAGTATAAAATCCCATAAAGGGAAGTCATTTGGAAAAAATACAATTTCAAATTTCAAATACATTTCATATATTATATATAATTTTGTATTTTATATCTATATACACACCATATGTATGTATATATATATATATAGACAGACAGAAAAATACAGAAACATCTATACATCATATTTATATGTATACACACATACAAACAAACAAAATAAATATATATAATGGGGTTCTGAGGAAATTGTAAAAACAAATGCATAATATTTTGTGATTTTAAGATGAAAAGATAGAGTGAGGTTTGGCATTGTAACAAAATAAGAAAATAGGTTGTCTGGAATTACATTTTACAATAATAACTACCTGAGCTTGCAAAACTTAGAAATTTCAGCTTTTCTAACAATTAGGTGAAAAAATGTTGCTGTGTAATGAGAATTGGGATTTTAAAGACTCATTTCTCAGAAGGAATGACTAAAATTCTGAGCATTTTTTGTGAATCCTGATTGTTTGGTTTCAGGAAGCAGACGTTTGGCTTAAAAATCCCCTTTGATCTCTTATAAGCAGGGAGCAAGGCAGTGCACTCCAGGGACTGTAGGGAGAGGGTACACAGCCTTAGGAGGGTGGATACCAGTGGACAGGAGAACTAGTCCTGTGTTTTACAGCACAGTAGCTTTACTAAACTCCATCACAATATATTGCATAGCTCAGAGTCACTAGAGGAGTTTGAATAATCTCAGAAGATAGAAAGGATGCATGCATGAGGAGATGGAAATGCTAATCATCTCAGCCTGGTCATTATATATTATAGGTATGTATTGAATTATGATGCTATACCACATGTGTTTGAACAAATACTATGTAACAAGTAAAAATAAGATACAGATAAATAAAAAAGAACCTCACATTTCTCAAATTATATATATATATATATATGTATATATATATATAAATATAAATTACATATATGTATATATAAATATAAATTTTATATATATATATATATATATATATATATATATATATATATATATATATATATAATCTTGCTGAGGGATTTCTGTGAAGAGTATTTTCCCATGTGCTCACCTGATAGGATTCCCTTCTAATGCTTCTGAGATCTCCAGGGAACCTGAGAGCCTGAGTGAGTCTCCTGAAAGGATCCAGACAGGGGCAGCAGTGCAGCAGTGACATTGGACATGGAGACCGGAGAGGTAACAGGTTAAGACTTCAGGCTTGAAGCTATAAATCAGAAGAATATGAGTCTGAATTTCACTTTCCTTCGAATATTTTTAATAACAAAGGATAGCAGTTGGGGATCAGAAGATGCAACTAACCCAACAAATGTTCTCTCTCATCCCTAACAGGGAGAAATGAAGCCTAGAAGAGTTCCTTCATGAGGATTCAATGAGGTCATAGACATACACCAAATAGTTAAAGACCTCTATGAAGAGAAGCCATTATTATAATTACTCTGGACTTTTGATTTGATGATGTTTGGTGTTATCTTTTTTATAGGCACTAATAATACACAGGGATATTTTGAAAGGAAATTTTTGGAAATATTTACTTTATAGTAAGCTGGAAAGGACAGTTTTCACTGTCAGTATACAGGATAGCTGAAGAACTTTGGCTGAGGTTGGAGATGGTTAAGATGGTTAAGATTAAGATCTGGCTCTGGAAAACAGCTGCATGGTTTTATCAATATTTGGACCTGCTAGGTCTTTTTCTTCACTTGGACAGTGAATCTGGTACTAAGAGCTCCTTGCAGAATAGTTGGAGGAACACATACCTGTGATGTGCTTAGAGGATGACCAATACATATCAAATTCTTACAAAGTATTAGTTGCTAATAACATTAGTGGAAAACCATTGCATGTATTAAAGACATAAAAGAGCTCACAAAGTTATAAATTAAAATAATTTTGCAGTTTTAGTGGTGGTGTTATCAACTATGTAAGGAAATGGGTTGTGGTTTGAATGTGAAAATTTCCCTGTAGGATTATGTATTTCAACACTTGCTTCCAGGCTTGGACATTTAGGAGGTGGAACCTCGTTGGAAGAAGTTGCTCATTGGAGGTGGCGCTAATGTTTTGTGACCTGACTGCAAATATAACTATGCCAACTCTGGCCAGTAATGTCTTCCCACCATGATGGACTCTACCCTCTAGATCTGTATACCAAATGAACTTTTTCTTTCTTCTGGTCAAGTGTTTGCTCACAGCAATGAGAAAGTAACTGATATATAGTGAAATGGAACCAAACAACACACACACACACACACACACACACACACACACACACACACACCAGAAATGCAAACAATCTCATTGTATTACCTGAAACCAGTGAAAATAAAGCCATAAGAGAAAAGAATAGACAACATAGTCATAGCTAAGCATCTATTACATACAGAGAATGACATTAAATTTAAAAAAATCTAATTTATGTTTCTTTAATTTGCACATGCTCAGAAGTACATGTATTATATATTTGTGTGTCTATTTGGAATCATTTTATCATGTAATTGGTCATTTTATTCACTGTTTTTTGAGCATTAACCAAGATTAGTAGTAGAGTACTTGGGATCAGATGAAGGTCACTCTCACGGTGTGATAAGCAAGAGTAAGCATTAATTACTAACAGCACCAAGAACTGTATATGAGAGTGTGTTCTGGTGATGTGACGTGGCTTAGGTGTTCCAAAGGGAAAATTACTAACTAGGAACAGCTACAAAGCTCGAGTTACATTTAGAATTTCTAGGAAATTATGGTTACCACCAACCATGGAAGGCAGAACTGATAAGAGGAACACTACACACTGCCTGTCATAAGAAACTGAGCAGATTACCCCCCCCCCACACACACACACATACCTCATGAAATCCTCACATATGTTCCAGGTGAGAGGAGGGAGACTCAGAAAGGACTGTATGCCTGTTAGATCTCCACAGTATGACGTCATGAATTCCTCACATATGTTACAGGTGAGAGGATGGAGGCTCAGAAGGGACTGGTCACCTTTTCTATACCTGGCTTTTCTCAGTTAACTCTATGTTCTCCAGTTCCATCCATGTTGCCAGAAATGATGAAATCTTGCTCTTCTCTTCTGTCTTTTTTTTTTTTAATTTGAGAAATACAGCCCCTTAAAATTAAAAGCACTGTTCTTCAGATGCTCTAATCTTTTTTGTGATTAATTATATCAACCTCAAGTCATAAGACATGCATCTTTCTGAGTTAACACCCAGTCTACTTGGAAGGATCATTGCTATACTTCCTACTTTTTTTTTCTTTCCATGGGTATATTTCTTTTTTCTCAATTTTTATTAACATCTTCCATGATTATAAAAAATATCCCATGGTAATACCCTCCCTCCCCCCACTTTCCCCTTTGAAATTCCGTTCTCCATCATATCCCCTCCCTATCTCAATCAGTTTCTCTTTTATTTTGATGTCATGATCTTTTCCTCCTCTTATGATGGTCTTGTGTAGGTAGTGTCAGGCACTGTAAGGTCATGGATATCCAGGCCATTTTATGCCTGGAGGGAGCATGTTGTAAGGAGTCCTACCCTTCCTTTGGTTCTTACATTCTTTCCGTCACCTCTTCCGCATTAGACCCTGAGCCTTAGAAGGTGTGATCGAGATGTTACTCAGTACTCCAGTCACTTTTTTCCAGCACCATGATACCTTCTGAGTCATCCCAAGGTCACTGCCATCTGAAAAGAGAAGATTCTCTACCCAAAGTGAGAGTAGCATTAATATAAGGGTATGAATGTTAAGAGAAGTGCTTACTGGGCAGTCTGATAAGCATAGTATATACATTTAGTCCAGACATCAGCAGATGTTACACCCCTAGGGCTCATGAATACCCCTGTTTTAAGTTTTCAGTATCAGGGATGTATTCCCTCCCATGGAGCGGGCCTCCAGTCCAATTAGAGGGCAGTTGGTTTCCACCATGATAGACGTACCCACTATTGCACCCGTTGAATCATTTGGCCTGGCTGGCCAAATATAAGACTTGCAGTGTCCACTGTTGAGTATCTTCACTGGTGATATCTCTTTCTCCCATTGAACTGCATGCAGAATGGCTTCTTCCAGCTTTCTGTCAGCTGGTCTACATGGAAGAGGTTATCAGCTCAGTTCCAGCAGGATTTCTCAGTGGCCTTGCAGCCCAAGTATGTGGAGTCTTCAGCAATAGGGTCTTACCATCTGTTCCTGGTGGGAAACCAAGGGCCTTGGCAATGGCCTATAATGCTTTGGAGGCATCAGGGACCTACCTGGCCAACAACTCACTGGAAGGTATCCCATCCGTGGCACTGAAAATTTTCTAGCAACAGTCTACGGCTCCTGAGTGTCCCATTGTCCAAAAATGGAGGATTCCATATGATTTATTTATATCCTCTTAGATTTTGATTAGCCCTCCCTCCACCTTTCCTTTACTCAATCTCTTCCCCTGACCTCACTTTGGGCCTTTTCACTCCCGTTAATCTATTCTTCTACTTACATATATACAATACCATCCTATTAAGTAGCCCCCTCCCTTTACTTTTTTGAAATTTTTTTATAGTTTACTTTTATTTATTTATTTATTTATTTATTTATTTATTTGAGAGAGAAGCATGGAGGGAGGCAAGGAAGGAGAGAGAGAGAGAGAGAGAGAGAGTAGAGAAAGAGAGAGAATGGGCCTTTAGCAGCTGCAAACAAACTCCAAACACATGTACCACCTTGTGAATCTGGCTTAAGTGCATCCTGGGGAATGGACCTGGGTCCTTTGGCTTTATAGTCAAGCATCTTCACTGCTAAGCCGTAATCTCCAGAACCCCAGTACCTACTTTTTAAGGCAAGTGACCACTGCAGATTATGTGACAAGAAACATCCCAGTGATGCCCTTTCATCTCTGGCTAAACACTGGGGAAGCACTTGTACTTGTGAATAGATGTTGTTGTGCCATTGGGGAACTGTGGCCAAAAGGAATATGTGCAATAAGGGTATTTCAGAGTGCAAAGACAGGGAAAATTCTTTTGTGATGTGTATGTTATAGGACAGTGATTTTTCCAATTCTGATATGGACAGTTTACTTTTGAAATTGAACAAGTATATTACTTTAAATAAATAAGTGCTTTAATTATTATTTATCAAGTATTTTTTTTTGATATCCCTTGAGAGATGTCTAGGTCCAAGGCCAACTGGAAATACATTTAGCTATATAGAATCATTTTTATACCTAATTTTAGAGGGGGGAAGCACTGAGTATATCAAGTGAGTGAGATTATAAGATGAAACAAAGGTTTCACAGAGAAGGTAGCATCTGAAATATTCCCTGCAGCTCTTTATGCATTACCTATACCCTCTGTGGCTGTCCTGTGAGAGAACAAAAGGAGACAAATGCAGAGGAATGAGGTGGCCAGTAGAGAAATATCTTGGGAAGAAGGGGTGCCACTAGGGTGACCAGTAAAGGATGAGAAACACAGGTCTGTGGGACCAGAGACATCTCTAAGGAAAGGGTTTTAAGAAAGGACTTTGGCCACAGTCTCACTGAACCACAGAATGAAGCTCAAGGTCAAGGAGACTAACTATGTGAAAAGCTCACTTCCAGCACAGGTGCTAACAAAGGCTTGGATTCCTACCAAGAAGTGAGATAAAGGTTGGAACTGCCCTTTCTCCTTTCCATAAATATCCTTCAGGGTGAAATGGTCTGTTTGCAATACCTTTTTCCTCCTATGGTGTCTTTAAGGCAGACTTTTTCTTACTATCAGTGTAAAAATGTATTTCAGAGGGTTTGAAATGCATGTCTCTCAATTGTATTAGGAATGGTCTATCAAAAGAGCCTCAAAAGCATACCAAGGGAGGTCCTATGGCAAACAAAAGATCTACCTGACTTCAAGGTTCATAGCTTCATGACCGTGGAAGCTGCTTCAATCCTAACGTTACAATATCAACCAGCCATATTGATCCACCACCACCTAATGTGGTACCCTAACAAAAGGGTCCTAGCCACTGCCTGGTAGGAGGTAGCAACAGTGCTGACTACTTTATTACAAGAAGTTTATAAATGTGTCCTCCTTAGAGAAGAATCAGAGCTCTATACATCCCAGCTTTGAGGGAACTTTGGCTCCATTTCATCATTTCTGATTCCATGCAGCGAGGCTTTCTTCCAATGGCCTGACATTTGTTGGTCTGGCCATCTTCACCTTGGCTGACTCCACATGCAGCTGGCTTTGAGCACTGTCAAATGCTCTACTGTATTGCTCAGTGCTGTACCAGCCAAGGATTCTTGTTTGTAAAGTGTTTTTCTTGGAACCACAAGATCCGCGTATGATGTTTAGCTTGCTTGTAACAAATATGTAGATCTGGAAGTCAAGGCGTGAAGTCAGAAATGAGACCAACACAAGAAACTGTAGGTGTGGTACTTGAATGGAAGCCCCCTCCCCCAGTTGATTCAGGAGTTTCATTCAAGCTTGTAACTGCGTGTCACTGGGTGTATCCTGGGGTCCAGCCCTAAGGTGTGGGGATAGATTTGGAATTCCAGTCTAAAGATATGCAACATGCTTGAGCTTTGCTTAGGGTTCCTGAAATGTGCTTATATGTACTGATATTGGTGGCTTTTGTTTCTTATATGTACTGATATTGGTGGCTTTTGTTTCTTCTCTCTACTCAGTCCTGTGAAAGGGGTGCAAATTCTTCTATAATCGAACTTCCCCTGGATCTGTACACTTCAAACAAATCCCTTCTTCCTCCCCTAAATTCTGTCTAATCTGGAGGTTCACCCCAGAAATGTGAGGCTGACTGCTACAGTAGGAAAGTGATCAGGAGTACCTGTGACAGAACTGTGGGTCCGGCTACCCTGACTGACCCCACAGTGGACAGAAAAAAGGTTTTTCAAAGGAAAACAGAAAGTGCACATGTATGCTTGGAATACTTGGATCATACTTGTACTATTTTTGTTGTTTATGTGAAATTCAAATTTAAGCAGGTATCATGGATGTTGTCTGGTAACCCTACCTCAGAGAAAGGCTATGCTGGAAGAGAGATGGCTTTTGCAGAATCCTTACTGACATGACCCTCTGAGGCAGAAAGTCCTTTTTGCCCAGGGTGGTAAGTGTATGGAGGTGACTCCAAGAAATTTGTCCCAGGAAGACATTGTTCAGTCTTTATCAGTGTTCTTGTCTTTTTCCCGTGTATGTCTTCCACCATCTTGCTCCACATCACATAGCTGCTAGGTACATGCCTGGCGTGCTGCTGGGTTGAAGAAGCTCACAGAATAGACTTTCTTGTCTCTTCCCATTCTAGATAGTAATATTTCCAAGTTTTCCTAACTATCCATTGGCTACAGGCTGCACTCCAGGGAAAGGACAGAGTGAGTCCCATCAGAACCACAATGAGCCTACCTAGCCAAGCTCTGAGAGGCGGGTACCATGAGTATAGAACACACCAACTTGTGAACCCTCTCAGGCATTATCAAGGGAATGTACACTACTCACATATGAGATATACTGTGGACTAAAGCTTTGTAAAATATTCTCTGTATTACCCAAACAAAGAAACAGTCAGTCCCTTTTAGAAAACTTGATCCTTGCCTCTGAAAGGACAGAGACAAATTGAGAATAAATGTTGAGAGAAGTACATAGGTAAAAATCTACGTATTTAAATATCAACCAACAAATTCCTGTAAAGTCATCTTTTTCCATGAAGTTGTCAAGGTATCTGGGACTAGAAAAGAAGATATTTCTTGGCTCTAAGACATGGAGGAGAAGTTCAAAATTATATTCAGTGTTTTATTAAATATCTCAAAATGTAACATTATGTGTTACACAACTCACCTCATAGACAGAATTATATGAAAAGTTTAAATCAGAAGAGAAAAATGATTAACATCTTTATTTCCATGCCAAAATGATGAAAGTTAAAATCTACTCCATATTTTCCAGTGGAAGCCATATTTAATAAGAAATGCAATCATGTTAAGAAAACACTATTTTTAAAAATATAACACTTCATATATTTTATAATAATGACCCAAGTTTTTAGTCATATCCACTCTGATTGATCACAACTATGGGAAATAAGCCATATATTCCATTTTGTATTTTTAGCAATATGTACTCTGCCATCTGGAGTTCTTTGTTGTTAGACTGCTCACTGATAAATAAATTTCTGTTTATTTTAATATTGATTTTGTAACTTCTTATACTTGTCATTATAAACACATTAGCTCTAAAAGTTTTTTGCAGAATTTTCTGGTCCAATCTCCTCATTTTGTAAATGGGGAAAAAAATCAAGGCCCTAATGACGGAGGTGACCAAGTTCATACACTTTAAATGGCAGCAGGGTCTCCAAATTGAATTTTCTTGTTCCGTTTACATGTTTCATTCCGTCACTATACGCTAATTTAAAATTAGGACATTTTCCAAGTACTTTCTCCTCTTTTGCAGAATAAAAGTGCTGATTTTACATGTAAAAATATTTTTGGTTTGTGTTATTAAAGTACACCTGCAACATTATCTGTATACTTAATTTTGGACTAGGTCACAATTAGTATCCCAACCAACCTGATTGACAATTGCACATGACACAGTGGTAATAATTACACTGTTTATCTGCAAGCCCTTCTCATTTTCATTTTAAGTTTTGAGTCATGCCAAATAAATACGGATATGAATACATTTATTACTTCATTTGCAATTATTTGAAAGTATAAAAAAGACGCTGAAATAAAAGTCCTTTAGGGTGACTCTGACACAGTGTATTAATTTTAATTACATCATTCCTGATGATGATATGGTTTTATCATTTGCTTCTAAATTTTCTTACATGGAGATCTATTTGTCCAAGAATTTCTACAGTGCCTTAAAGAGAGTACTTAGGAATCTGAATGGAGGGTGAGATTAGCACAATAATAGCTTTCTTCTCTCTATAAGAATAATTTAATGTAGATAAAATGAGAGCATATTAGACTCAGAATTATAATTAGACAGTAGAATTTTTATGTTTTTTTTTTTTAATCTGAGCTCCAGGTAGTCCATCTTACATTTGGGAGTCCTGGGAAATCTTGAAATATTGAAAATAAATGTCTTTTTGAACATATATCTAAATCTTTCTTAAAGTCTTACACTTAGTCTATGCTCTTCCAGGTTTAAATTTAAACTGTATTTATTCTTGTTTATTTCTCTTTCTTTTACCTTTTTGTGACTTTATAAAGGCATTTATTAGGCTTTGTATTCATTGTTTATATCAATTCCATTAGAAAGATTATCTTCCTATTCAAATAAGATATTTGAGGACTTTTGAATTATTTTAAATTTTAAAATGCCATAATTGAGCTTGAGTTGTTTCTAGTATACAAGAACAAATGTGAGAAACACAAGCTAAGAAAATTTTTATATACTATCTTAGTGACATTTCAAATTCAAAGTAGTATAAGAACATTATTAGACTAGGCCTTTGGTATAATTATTGACAGATGGAAATGAATAAGTGGAAGCTAGTTTTGGATTTCTTCCACCAGCTAGTCATGAAAGAAATGCTATCCCTTGATTCTCTGTTTTAACTCCATCACTTCATACTTGCTTCTCCTTTGGGTCAGGTAGTTATGCTTCCCTTGTTACTCCTTTTCTCAACCATCTTCTCCCAGTCCTGTGTTCTCACATACTTCACAGTGTGAAGGAAATTCATTTTTAGGGTTGCTACTGTAAGAACAAATGCCTCTAAGCAGAGAAGAAATTTAATTTATTCGTGAACTCAGCATATTTCCCCCAGTCCACAGAGATGTTTGCAGGATTAATCAGCAAGTTGGAAACTAGTGAAAGGATTTATGTCTGAATTTGATGCTGAGGCGTGGTAACAACCAGTTCTGTCGTCCAAGTGTCTACTGATCTGTGATGTGTCCCTAGTCTACCAGACAGAGACAAGTCCTTACACAGCATCCTGCCTCCCATAAAGTGAATGAGCAATGATTTTTAATAAGCTACCCTAGGCTAGATCTCAAATTAACTTTTATCTTCTTTTTCTTTACATTCATTTCACACTCCATTCTGCACTATTTGGCTAAAATATGTAAGTTATCGTGTAACCTTTTAAAGCAAATGCATTTTTTCTTGACATGCTCTCCTTTTAAGCCTTGATGCTCCCAGGCCAGTTGTTAAAGAAGTAGCTAGTTTCTTGGTGTGATTGGCTGCAGGGATTTCCATGCTCACTCTACAGAATCTAGAAGTTTCTCTGAATCTTCCCCAGGTCCACAAGTTATAGCATGGAGGCAATCATGTGGGACACTGCATGCACTTTAGAGTTATGGACAATGGGGTAGGCATGTTGACAATACTTAAAATGTTATTGATACTTAGTTGGAGAGATGGCTCAGTGGTGAAATTGCTTGCCTGTAAGGTCTAACAACCCAAGCTAGATTTTCCAGTACCCACATAAAAGCCAGATTCACAAAGTGGCTCACGCTTCTGGAGTCCATTTTCAGTGGCTAAGGGCCCCAGCGAATCCATTCTCGGTCTCTCTATTTCTCTCTGCAAATAAATAAATAAATAAAAATGTTTAAAAATATTATTGATACTAACAATTAAGATTTCATTCATTAATTTGTTTTAAAAGTGCTTTCCTTCTTAAAATGGAAATACTGAAATTTTGGAAGCTACATTTCTAAGCAATTAAAGATTCTGGCCAAAGTACTCTGAGAACCTGCTGGAAATTTTAGCTCCAGTGCTAATGAGGTCTGGGACATCGGGTAGCTCATTTGATCCACTTATTTGTAAAGCAGATACCATCTGTAAATTCCTTTTTATTCCAGTAATATACAATGATCACAGTGTAGGCATCCCCCCCTTGAAATACAACCATTGTTGCCACTGTCTACAGCTTTAATCATTATTAAGGACCTTCTTATATTTAGGACCAAGAGTTTGCATGTGGAGCCACTGTCTAGATTTAATTTTTCAAGTCCTTCTCAGTTCTTAAATCCCAGGATCCAATGGTCTTTTTAGATGCTACTATAAAAGTACAGGAAGACAGATTATAGAAGCAGAATGTCATCATTACTTCCCTTCTCCTTGTAATAAGCTAACAAGAGCATTTAACTATCTTATTCTCTTTTGATTCTTTATCTTTCCCTAAGATTTCTGGATTTGTAGCATAAAACATAAAGGAAAGGTCCCAAGAAGCTGAGAAGTAAAAACAAAAGTTTCATTTTTCTTCTGGAAGGGAGCCATTGGATCAAGGTAGATATGTATAGGTATGCCATATGAGAGCAGGGGATCAGGCAAGGACAACAAAAGCATTTAAGAAATCTTTCTGAGATCTACTTATTAATGTATTAACAATTTTGAAGATATTTTATTACATAGATATGTTGTATACATTGTTACTATTATATTTCCAAGATTTTTAACTCCAGTATTCACAACTTAATAAATATCCTAGAAGGCAAAATTGTTACTCGTGGCCTCCTGCCCTACCCCTCTTTCTTGGTATTTTGAGCTTCTTGGCATCTGATTCAAAGAACCGAAGAAAGGCACACATGAGTAGTGAATCAGCAAGAACATTACTAAGAGCAAGTCAATAGTAAATGTTTGACTACCCTGCCAAAGAGGCAGAAGGTCAATCAGCAGAGAGTACTCAAGGACCCCAGGAAGTGGTCTGGAGTTTCTCTTGGTAGGACTTTTAGAGGACAATGGATCAGTTGCTTGGAGCGTAGTTTGAGTAGTACTCTTTTGTTGTTGCTGTTGTTAACATTTTATTGACAAGTTTCATAAATATAGATAAGAAACATGTTAATTTCCTCCAACCACCCCCATTTTTCCCTTCCCAAATCTACTCTCCATTGAATTCCATCTTCTTTCCAATTAGTCTCTTTTCTATTTTGATGTCATTTTGTTCCTTCTGTTATGAAGATCTTGTGTTAGTAGTGTCAGACACTGGGAGACCATGAGTCTTCTGGATTAATTAGCAGGTTTGGGTTAGATAACATTTTCCGTACTACACATGTTTCTTTCCATGGTGCATTTGATTTTGATCATATATATATATATATATATATATATATATATATATATATATACTCAGTTATTCATAAGATAGTAAATAGGAGTTTTTCTCCATCAAAAGCTCACTTACAAGATAGAGTATGCCTTACTACCCATGCATCCCAAACCAGTCCAGGCTGGATAGCTCCCTTCTGTTCAGAACCAGGATCTAAGGATGGATTTGAAAAGGTACTGATGAGGAAAAATGATGTGGGAAAAACTAGTCAGGTGTTTGGAGTGGAGCACAGCTCAGTAAATATAGGGGTTCCAGGTTCCCAAGAGGTTGCTAGATGCATCTGTACAAGGGTCAGGGGAAGGGTATGTTTATTGCCCAGGCCAAGTACTATCCCAGGTGGCTAAACTATTCCCACGTTTGACATCCTCTGGATTATGCAGAGTCTGAATTATAAGACTGATGAAGCTGATAGAAGATTGAAATTGCCGAGGCTGCTTAGGAGTGATAAGACCACAAACTAAGTAGTTTTCTCTTGGCTAAATGCAGGAATTATCTTTGGAGTTATAGGGGGGAAATCTAGATCATTACACTTTACTACAGGTCAGAATGTCAGAAGAATCTGGCCTTGCCTTATCTCTTCCATTTAGGGAATCCTTCTATTCCTGTCCTAGAGAACTAAGGTTCATGGGAATATTGCCCTTTTCCAGGATCTCAACTCCAGGCAACTGATGTCATACTCACTGACTAAAGCAGCCATCCATACGTGGGCCCATAACAATCCCCAGCCTTAGTCTTAAGGTGGGCATCTCAAGCTCCCTCTTGCTTCCCTGGGCAAAACCTTTGCCTTGCTTGCCCCACTTAAGTTCTAGCCTTAAGCTCCTCTTCTCTTAAATGACCCCCTCCTATAATTCTAAGCTATAACAAAATCCCTCTGGCCCTTATCCTCTGGTCTGTGAATTCATTCATCAAATTCATAAGACAAGAATCCAGGAACACCCAAATTATCAGTGTATTTGGCATATGCTGGTACACTGGCAAGGAACCCCAAAATTCCAATATATCAAGACCATCTGGATTTGTCCAGATCTCACCATGGTACCTTTCTGTTGCTTTATGGTCCATGCCTGCCCACCCACCCACAGCGATGGCCATGCCAGTCAGAATTCTTCTTGGGCAACCCTTAGGAACCAAACTATTATTCTCTGAGCTCCAGGCTCCCTATCTCTCTCTCTCTCTCTCTCTCTCTCTCACTCTCGCTCTAACTTTTCCTTCCCAGGATTGATCTCAGCAATGGTTGGTCTGCATATCTAAAATTCTCTTCTCTTTCCCTTGCCTGCCCCCCCCTCAACAGCTTTTACTGGCTCTAATGATATACAATGTTTCCATAGCTCCTGGGTTTACATGACCAGTTCCAGACATCAGCAAAGACTAGCCAGTACCTTCCAGTCCCAACTCCAAATTCACAACAGAAAGAAAGCGGCCATGACACCACTATCTAGGTGTTCTCACTTGGTCCCACCTCAGCCAGGCAGTCAGGGCTAGAGAAGTACCTCCTCGGCTGAGAAACTGCAAACAAACAAGGACTTGGTCCTATGAGTATTCCTTATTTTTATGAGTCTTCTGCTTAAGAAAAAGAAAAGTGTGATCTTTCCACACACGGGTTGTGAATATCCTGTACTCCCACAATCCTCCAATTTGCCACATCATTAAGAATTACACATAGTCCATTACCCCACAATCAAACAAATGCACACTCTGTAATGTGAAGCATCTATCTGGGCACTGAACCATGCACCTTGTCACGGCCTTCAGCCTTGCTCTACAGGCAAGGATTATACAGTATTATTTACTCCCTGCTTCTGTCCCTGTAAGTCAGAGTTGTCTAGGGCCACAACATTCACCAATGCCCATCCTTCCACTCAGGTGTCCTGAATGTGCTCCAGTCTCCATGCATTTTGCCTGTAACATTGTCAATATAGCATAGTTGGTTCTAGAACAACCTGTAAATGTTAACTAACAATTTCTTCCAGTGATAGCTGATTAAGGGTCTCACTGCCACCTAGACAATGAAAGAATATTATCTAAATACAATGAGCTTCACTACCATCAGGTCTTATCTTAGTGAGTATGTGAAGCAGATCTTTATAGCACCCCAAATTCTTCTGTTGAAGCCAACCATTGCTGAGATCAATTCTGGGAAGGAAAAGTTAGAGCGAGAGAGTGAGAGAGAGAGAGATAGGGAGCCTGGAGTTGGAGATAGTATGTTTAGGTGATAATTAAAATAAAATAAGGGTAGAAATCTAATCCAAGAGGACTGCTATTTTTTAATAATATATATGTATGTATATATACATATATATATATATATATATATATATATATATATATATATATATATAATATAGGGGCTGGAGAGATGGCTTAGCAGTTCAGGTGCTTGCCTGCAAAGCCAAAGGACCCAGATTCAATTTCCCAGGACCCATGTAAGCCAGATGCACAAGGTGGCACATGAGTCTGGAGTTTGTTTGCAGTAGCTGAAGGCCATAGTGTGCCCATTCTCTCTATCTGCCTCTTTCTCTCTCTCAAATAATAAAATTCCAAAAAATTATTTATTTATTTATTTGAGAAAAGGATAGAGGGAGAGAGAGAAAGAGAAAGACTGAGAAGGTGGCTGATAAAAGAATGGACATACCAGGTCCTCTAGCTGCTGCAAATGAACTCTAGACACATGTACTACCTTGCACATCTGTCTGTCACGGGTACTGGGGAATTGAACCTGGGTCCTTAGGTTTTAGAGGTAGGTGACTTACCACTAATCTATCACTTCATCCCAGGACCACAGTTCTCAATGCAAAGGCAAGGCATACCAGACACAGAGGGAGAACTATGTGAGGACATAATGGGCGCTGACCAAAACCATCACCAGAACCTAACCCCAGCAGCACCTTGAACTTGACCTGGCCTCCAAAACTCTGTCAATAAAGTTTTGCTCTCTAAGCCACATGGTCCATGATGTTTCCTTATGGAAGTCTGACAAGAGACTAACACAATGAGTGATTAAGTTCACACGTTCAAAATGAAAACTGGGTGCTCTATAGCCCCAGCCATCCTCTGAGATGATGATCATCTCTCCCCTGGGTCAATTTCTCAGTGGCGCCATTATCCTATTGCTAACCTCATTGATCTGATCAGCTCTGTGCTGATCTGAACCCGTCACCAAGACGAGCAAAAGTCCTGAATCGATCCTGCCACCGTCTGCTATTTTTCAGTTGTCTAGACATAGTCATAAATAGCTGGATGACTGCCCACTATGAATTTTTAATGAGAGATTTTGAAGTTAAAAAAGGAGGGAAGCAATTGCAATTTATGGCCTGGAGTTACTTATTCAGTCAGCAGGGCCCCTCAGAAAGGCTAGCAATGCATACCCATCAAGTCCTCACATCCTCAAACCTCTCAGTTATGCAAACCAAGAGGATCATCCCAATGTCCTCAGCCTCCACTCTTCCTAGGAAATCTCACAACACCTCCCCCTTGATTCTCAGCTTGTACAATGAGAACATACGTGATTAACCAGGAAGCATAACATCTGAACCCAATGGAAGTGACTACGAGTTATCTGCTATTGTCGTTAGGCAGTTTTAACAGTGATTGAAGCAATGACACTATTGAAAAGCAAGGCAGAGATAGATCTCTGTTGTAAAGAATCTTAAGAATGCACAGGTAACTCGTAGTCCATCCCAGCAACTATGTATGCCTGGTTAGTACCCACACTAGATTACCTGTTCCTCAGTTTCCTTCTCTGGTAAAAGTCTAGGTGCTTTGAACTCTCTTGGTATGTGAATTTGGATATTCAAAAAGCAATATACCTGGGCTATTTTCAATGAAAACTGCTCACTAAATTTGGATTTACTGCTATGACCTTATAAAGGAAAACTGTTTCATATAAATGTAAAATATTTGCACATGTATATGTGCGTCATTTGTTTTAATTCTCGGAATGTCAGTAGAAGACACTGTTCTGGACAAGCCCCAATGTAGCTTTCACACAGGGAAACTGGAGATGACTTTTTCCCCTGCTTCCCTCCCCCAACCTTCTCTCTGAGAAAAGAAAAATGATGCAATTTGATATTCTTACTTTTCTTTTCTTGACACCCAGTAATCCTACAGCTAAATTTTATTAGTAGTAACAAATTTACCCTAAATTCCTAGAAATTCCTTTAATGTTTGTTTTGCTACTTTTCAATAACTTTATCCATGTAAAATCTTTCAGGGTATAGGCAGAGCATAAATGATAATACATGACAGATTTTCTTAGAGAAAGGTACATTTTTACAATATTCACTGTCAACACAGTGGAGTAAATGGGTCCCTCTTCTCCCTACGAGGATGAGGCTAGAAGTTCTACCATCTGCAGGATATTCTTTTGTTCTTCTTGTAAACAGATATGGAGAACAGAACTAGATGCCAAATAGTTTACCAGATGGACGTGAAGGGGAACAAAACATGCCCTAACTCATGAGATGGGCCATTCATAAATGAGGGCACACACAGTGGTTACAAGTAGTATAGGAATTACAGTGACAAGTGTGTGTGTTGCTGGCAGCACACAAATGGCCAAGTGAAAAATCTACCCCTGACTCCAATTCCAACATGGACTGCAGTCTCTCACTGTGTCCTAAAGTCAGTTTTCCGGAGAGCTTTCCTTTGCCATTTAGCATTCTCAACTGAGATGTGTACTTTCAACCTTGCAAAGTATAAGAACTATAAATGGCAATAAAAGAAAGTTCAAAGTTTCCAATTACACTTTGAAAAAGAATTTCAAGGAGAAAGTAGATAACCTTTTATCCTACTAATTTTTACCCAAAGAGAAATGGTTGTTTAAAAAAAAATGGGGGTAAAAACATCATAAACTCTAAGTGAGGGACAAATTGTCAGTGTATTTTCAAGGCCCTAATTGTGTGAATAATTTTTATTTTAATTTTTAACTTCAATAAGTTTATGCAAAAGAAATAACATGAGGCGGATGTGGTAATATCTGTAATCTCAGCATGTAGGAGGCTGAGGCAGGAGAATCAGATTTTGAATCCAACCAGGCATGGTGGCGCACACCTTTAATCCCAGTACTAGGGAGGCAGAAGTAGGAGGATCACTGTGAGTTCGAGGCCAGCTGGGACTATATAGTGAATTCCAGGTTAGCCTGGGCTAGAGTGGAATCCTACCTCAAAAAAAAAAAAAAAAAAAGATTTTGAATCCAGCCTGGGCAAAAAAAAAGAAAGAAAGCAAGGAAAAAAGAAAAGAAAAGAAAGATTCAGTTATTTTATATATATATATATACATATATATATATATATATATATATATATATATGAAAGTTTATAATAAAAATAACAAATAATACATAAATACAATAGCCATTAAAAACAGCATACCATAAATGTGTTCATTGTCATAGGAAAACTTTAATCAATTTGGGCCTGGTGGTAAAGCACTATAATTTCAGCTACTCAAAAGGAGCATGAGTTCTTGACCAGCCTGGGCTACAGGCCAAGTTCAAGGCCAGTCTGGTCAACCTAGTGAAACCTTATCTAAAAACCAAAGTACAGAAGGGGTGAGTATATAGTTCACAGGTATGCATAAAAGCCCTAGCATCAATTCCCAGTATTATAAAAATGTGTTATTTACTATAAGCAAAAACTAAGTTATAGAGGCTGGAGAGATGGCTCATCTGTTCAGGATCTTGCCTGCAAAGCCTAAGGACCCCGGTTTGATTCCCCAGTACCCACATAAATCACAAAGTGGATATGTATCTGGAGTTTGTTTGCCATGGCTAGAGGTCCCCAGAGCACCCATTCTTTCTGTTTCTTTTCTATCTCTCTCTGCTTATAAATGAATAACTAAAACTATTGTTTAAAAAACTAAGTTATAGGGCTGGAGAGATGGCTTAGCGTTTAAGGGCTTGCCTGTGAAGCCTAAGGACCCTGGTTCGAGGCTCCTACAGTTAGCCAGATGCACAAGAGGGCGCACGCATCTGGAGTTCCCTTTGCAGTGGCTGGAAGCCCTGGCATGCCCATTCCTTCTCTCTCTCTATCTGCCTCTTTCTCTGTGTCTGTCACTCTCAAATAAATAAATTTAAAAAATGAAGAAAAAAAAACTAAGTTATAAAACAACATATTTAGTAAAATTGTGTGGGGGGGTACAGCTGTCTATAGGTAGGTAGGTAGGTAGAATAATAGAAATATATAAAAACATATGGTTATAAACATCTGAAGAAAATATATAACCTGAAGCACTGTCTCTAAGTCGGTGTTCCAAGCCTGTGTCCTCAGGCCAAGAGGCCTGGCAATCTAGCAAGGACTTTATTAAAATGCAGAGTGTAGAATAAAAATCCCATCCTTGATTTAGAGCAGTGAGCATGGGGACAGGCATCAAATATTAACCGATTTTTGAGGTAATGGTTGTGCTGGGGAGATGTGCACTGTACAATTAAAAAGAAATAATATTAATGCAAATTTCCAGTTAAAGTTGCCTCTGGATACAGGAGCCAACCTGTAAAAGCTCTAAATGGACTGAATGAAACAATTAGAGACCATATATATATATCGCCTTGGATTTTTAACCCACAGAATAAAACATGAATATCCATAATGATAAATTTAAAGGGTAGAATAAATTTGTCCTTACAAAAGAATTTAAAATATTGTATGTTAGGAGAAACAGAAAGAGAAAAATCTCCACTAAGCAAACCCTACAGCAACTGTGTAGACATGACCAAACAATAGATCATAAAAGTGATAGAAATATGGTTGAAGATAAAAAGGATACTAAATAGTCTCAAAGTATCTTTTCAAGATATTTATTCATTACAATGGGAAGGTTATAGATTCATAAGCAAATGTGGAAAATGCCTTAATCATAAAGTCAAGACTTAGTGCAACGATAAAATGAAAGATCAATATGAATTCTGTGACATAAGTCGCCAAGAAGGACAGAATGTTATTTTTGAGACATTCTCATTCAAATCATATAACCTCAACATAATGGAAGGACACCTCCAACATAGCCAGACTTCGGGTCAAAATAAGTGCCAGTATTTTCAAAAGTATCAAGCTTATGGGAGGTAAAGAAAGAGTGGTTATAGGGAAGAAGAAAGTAAAATATAATAATAACCCAAAGATCCATGGGACCCTAAATATAATCCTGGAAGAGCAAAAGGATGTTCATGGGAAAATGGTAATGTTGGCACTGGAGACAGTTTAGTTAACCATCAGAGCCAAGGTGGATTTCCTAGCTTAGAAAACTGTATAGTGATGTAATGATGTTAATATTAGTGGTAGCTGGATAAGGGATGTATCAGACAGCTTCAGGTTCGCTGAGATGAACTTCGAGACCAGGCACAGTTATGGAGGAAGGGATATTTATTGAAGCCTACAGATCCAGGGGAAGTTCCATAATGGCAGAAAAAGCTGGCCTGCCTTCACAGGACCAAGCAGAGAGAGAAAAGTACAAGCCCAAAAGGTCAAAAGCCACAGCACACTTCAGGAACTCCAGCTAGGCACACTTTGCATATCTTTAGATTGAAATCTGAAACTCACCACCACACTTTAAGATCCACTCAGTGACATGCCTCCAGCCAGGTGGCTAAAGATGCAAACTACAAACAAATAAACAACTGAATATATTGGGGGGCATCTATTCTATTCAAACCACCACAAGGGATATAAATAAACCCTATTCATTGCAGTTCATTTTTACTTATAAAATGGAGAGGTGGTTTAGCAGTTAAGGTGCCTTTCTGCAAGGACTAGCAATCGAGGTTAGATTCCCCAGTGCCCTCCGAAAGCCAGACGACAAAGTGCCATATGCATCTGCAGTTCGTTTGCAGCAGCTAGAGCCCCTGGCGTGCTCATTTTCTCTCTCTCTTTCTGTCTCTCTCTCTCTCTCTCTCTCTGTGTGTGTGTGTGTGTGTGTGTATGTGTGTGTGTTCTCTGTTTCCTTCTCTGCTTGCAAATAAAATAATAATAAAAATTTTAAAAATTGCTAATAAGTTCCTTGATTTACGTTTTCCAATTATTACTAACATTTTTATGAAGTATAGACAAGAACAATTAGTAACTCACCAAAACCCAACTTCCACCTCAGTGCCAGAATCTTCAAGAAATTTCCTCCAAATGGACTAGGGATGCTAAAATGAAAAACCTGGTTGCTAGCCAACAAATAACCTAACCACTGCAAAGACTTAGCAGGCTGAAAGAAAGGGAGATCCCTTTGTCATTTATCGCATCATGGGCACCTGTTTGGGAGGCTCCAGGTCGTTTAGAAACAGAAATCTTTTCTCTCACAGATTGGCTGTCTGTGGCAGAGCAGTGTCTTTGGGGACCTCCATTATCTGCTGGAAACACTGCAAGGGATTGGCACGCTCAAGGCTCCAGAGACTGTGTGGTGCTTGTCTCTGTGGCTCCAGAGCCATAGCTGTGGCTACGGATAGCTGCATAGTGCCCAGCTCCTCATCCTTGCAGTAAACATCTCTGGGGACCAGGGCCAGCTACAGTGTTGAGGCGTCTTTCTTATGTTGTAGCCAGCAAAGTCTGGAAAGAGAATGTCGGTAACAAATAACCTTCAGGGGGCCGGAAACAGGGTAGAGAAAATTTGATGACACCACTAACTTTCCTGTGAGGCATTCTTGAATTTTTTTTTAGAAAGATTGGAAACCTTTGGGCTGTACCTCTTGCAAGGATTGGCAAATGGTCATGTCAGTCAAGGGAATATGGTTTACGTCTGTGCTCCTGGTATATGGCAGAGAACCAGTGGATGGGAGCTATCATTTTCATTGAAGACCATATGCATACTTGAGTTGGGATAGCTGATCGAACAGGGTTACAGGAGAACATCTTTCCCCATGCTGTGTGAGGCAGCAGCACCGTGGCCATGTAATGCCCAAGGGCACCCAGGTCAGGGTGGAGGTCTTCTAGTAAATGGTGGAGTGTGCATAACTGCCAAAACTTCTTTTAGTCACAAAATTCTTTTACACATTTTTGGTACCCTTTAATTTCACTAATTTTTTAAAAAAATAGTTTATTTGTTTATTTAAAAGAGAGGGAGAGAGAGAAAGAGGCACATAGAGAGAATGGGCATGCCAGGGCCTCTAGCTACTGCAAACAAACTCCAGACACATGTGCCCCCTTGTGTATCTGGCTTTTGTGGATCCTGGGGAATCGAGCCAGGATCCTTAGGCTTCGTAGGCAAGTGTCTTAACTGCAGAGCCATTTCCCCAGCCTTCATTTCACTAATTCTTGAACCTGATTAGTCATGTTTTTGACACTTTCTAATTTCGGTGAATGCTGCAGTCACCTTTGCTTTGTTAGGAGAAAACACCTGACCCAAAGAAGCTGATGGGAGGAAAGGGTTTATTTTGACTTACAGTGTCCAGGGGAAGCTTTACGATAGCAGGAAAAGCATGGTAGTGCAGAGGCGAGACTTCACACTTTGTCCAACAGCTTGTACAATAGCAACAAGAGAGTGAGCTCAACTCTGGCAACGGGGAGCTGGCTACAACAGCCCTAACCCTAACCCTAGCAACACATGTCATCTAGCAAGGCTCCACCTCCAAAACTGCCACTAGCTGAGAACCAAGCATTCGAAACATGTGACTTTATGAGAGACGTCTGATTCAAATCAACCCAGCAAAGGTACGAAGAATGCCTTACACACACAGCTCCACCCCTCACTCTGGTCCCATTCCATCACAAACTCCTCCTCTTTCAAGAGTTTGTTCTACGAAGCTTGAGAAGCTCCACTTGAGACTCCCCTCTTATGTCTCAGGGGAGAAAACTGAGGTCATAAAAAGAGATGTGGCTCACCTAAACATCCATAACGCAAGTTCCTGTGAGCGTAGGTCCTGATCTGGGTCCTCTTAATACCTTGCACAGTTGCGAAATAGTTAATGCTGGATAGGTCTTCCTTAAGTGTCAGGCACTGGGTTAAATAATGAATGTGTGTCATCAAGATCACAGAAGCCCTATTCTATAAATATTACTGAATTATCCTATCCCGATTAGTGAACTGGGGTTGACAGAGGTTAAGTACCTCTCCAGATGACAGCCACAGGGGTGGAAAGGATGGAGTTTGAATTGCAGATTTGTCTGGCTTCTGGAGCCTGTGTGGAGCCACTCATAACATCATAGTGACTACAAACAGTGACATCTCCTGCCCCCTCTTCCTCTTCCACCATCCTCTCCTCCCCTCCCTTTTTTTCTTCCTACATTTTCTTTTCCCCCTCCTTATCTCTCCTTCCTGTCTTTACTTCTCCTCCACCTCTCACTTATTATTATCCTTATGATAGACACAGGAACCCAAAACCAGAAGACAAGACAAAGCCCTTGATTTTCCTTGAAGACTGAAGGGAAAGAATTAAAAAAAAAAAAACTTACATTAATGGATTTGCAGCTTAAATTGGCCTAACATTTTTCAGTCAAACACACAACTTTAAACGATGGGTACCATGAGATTGCCTCTTTCAACTCATCCAACAGATGAAGAGGATTGAGTATCCCGTCTTCTCTGCATCCACATGCCCTACTTGAAAAACTTGTGAGAACACAGCACCATGTCACCCAAGGTGTCTCCATCATACAAGCAAGGGACACATAATGAGGCCTAGAATCTACAGAGTAAGTTTCTGTCGTCTCCCATTTACTGTGCCAGCAGAAAACACCACAGTGGGGCTATGGAGATAGCTCAGTGGAAAACGTGCTTGCCACAGAAGCTTGAAGACCTTCATTCCAATCCCCAGACCCCATGTAAAAGCGGAAGGCTGTGGAAAGATACTGTAATCCTAGCATGACAATGGTGAAGATAGTAGGCAGAGACAGGAAAATTTCATGGAAACTCAAGGACCAAGGCAGGAGTAAGCATTGAGCCACCCTGCCTCAAACTAGGCAGAAAGTGAGGACCTACACCAGAAAGGTGTCTTCTGACCTCCACATGTGAGTAGTGGCCCATGCGCACCTGAACTCACACACATCATACACACATAGATAAGTAAATGCATTTAAAAGGAAAGCACTACAATGCTGTGGCACATGAGACGGGTTGATTGGGTATCAGGCATCTCTTTCATCATTGAAAGCTCTCGCCTCTCGGTTCACATATTACCAGTCTCTTTCCAGAGCTACTCAGAGTACTGTCTGCTTCTGCATCATGGGACCTTATTATGAGCACAGAATCTGAGATCCCATCCCTTTGCAACAGAATCCAGGTCTGCTATTGAAATCTCAGGTGATGTGTATACAGCTTACAATTTGAGAAGCATCACTCATCTCTTCTACCTACCCTAGTGTAAGCACATCGATCATGGGTTATCAAGTCCCAGGCCTGTTGGGCAAGTTAATGAAAGGACTTGTTACAAGATCAGTGTGTGGATCTAGACCTAGTGATTTAGAAGCTACAGAACGGTGGCTGGAATTCTGTGTGGTAACAACCCTGACAGATGGTGTTCAAACTGTGCTAGAAGAGATTATCAAAATCCTAGTCTAGACCTTGGCCAGTGCCAACTGAAAGGCAATAACTAGACCACAGGTTTTCATCTCTGTAGGCACATTTGAATCTTTAGGAAGCTTTTGAAAATAACAAAAGCCTGAGTCCATGGCTCTGAAATTTCTATTTTATCTATCTTTCTATCTATCTATCTATCTATCATCTATCTATCTATCTATCTATCTATCTATCTATCTATCATCTATCTATCATCTATATAACTATCTATCATTTTATTCTGTTCTGTTTTGTTTTTGTTTTTCAAGGTAGGGTTTCACTCTAGCCCAGGCTGACCTGGAATCCACTATGTGGTCTCAGGGAGGCCTCAAACTCATGGTTATCCTCCTACCTCGGCCTCCTGAGTGCTGGGATCAAAGGTGTATGCCACCACGCCCGGCTTCAATTTCATATTTTGGATAGATGCCTATTAAGTATGAGGTTCTTTTTTACAAAACTCTCCAGTGGTATTTTATTATTGTCTGTGAGTATACTTCCATCATTTCTAAAATTCTCAGTTAACCTTTTCCACTCTAGGACCACTTCTTCCTCTATTTCCAGCTCACAATTCCTAGTACCTACCTTATGCTTCAGCAATGTGACCTTCCTCCTAAACAAACAAACAAAGAAACCTTGCAGATCCACCCGTCACTATTATTAGTCCCCACTGTTCAGCTGCCTCCTTCTCTCCATGTAAGGACTCGTCTCCCTCCTTAGCTGAGATGCCATAGACCACTGTGACCTATGCTCTCTCGTATACCAAGAAGATTCCCTTGCCTGTTCTTTCACTCTTCTTCCTTACATAGATCATCTCTACTTCTGGTCAAATCAAACTAATCTGGCATGTTTTTTTTTTGAGTTGAAAACCAGTATTTTGTTATTTTTCTGAACATTATTTATAGACAGTCACTTTCACTAGTAAACACAGCAAATTATTTATAAATTCAGGGGATACGTATAGCAAGTCACCAAATTTTTGCCATTATTAAGATATGTCTGTTTGCTTCGAGTATTTTTTTTCTCAAAAGTCTTCACCCAGAAATCTGTTTTCATAAAAATGTTCCTAGAGAAACTTTTTTGCTTTACTTTATTTTTATTTGTTAGTTATGGACATACTTAGTATGTAAACAGCATATGTTGGTGCCATCCTTTCCCTCATCCCTGTGCCTTTGCCAAAGGGACCCTCCTCATTGGAGATGCAGGTCATCCCCATGGGGACCTTGGGTCATACATTGTGTATAATCTATGATTCTGCAACTGCATCTGCCCTGCCGAATTTCTCGGGGAAGCATCCAGCATGCTGACTGGTGGTGAACCTCACTGTGTGTTCATGATAGCAAATCTCTAGTGGGCCCTGTCCTGGCCCAGCAGCCTGCCACCTTTTTCAGTGGCATGGGCTCCCAGTCTTCCACATGACCAGCTTCAACCCCCTGAAACCTTACATATTGCTTCTCTGCCCCTCAGTTGGTGCTCTGTCTCCTCATGTTGCTATACAAACAAACACAATCAGAAGAGAACCCTGTCCTCTGATCACAAGCCTGCACCTGGCCTGCATCTGGGCCCATGTGATCTGCCTGCTTTCCTGTCATTCTGGAACCAAAGTGTAGGCTTCTGTTATCTCTTCCTGTCATCTCACATAAGGACTTGGCTTTTGTGGCTTTCCTCCCTTCCCTACCAAGTCATTGAGCTTTCTTCTTCTCTGCTGGATCATTATAACCAACCTTGGGATATTTTTATTGACAAGCTTTCTCTGATCCCGTAATCTTCCATTTCTTGGCGCTCCTAGAAAATGAACTTGAAGGCATTATCTATCTAAAATTATTATTTTCTCTAAATCATTTGTTTAAAGTTTTGTCCATTGATTCCAGATTCTCTCCTACAAGGACACTGTCAGTGTCATAGTGGTCCTTAAAAGTTGGGGACTGCATTGGTCACTTTTAATTTCTCCCTTGACTTTGTAACAGTAATTTTACCAAATTTTTTTTAATCATGTTTTTCCTGTATTCCAACAACTAAATTTTGAACATACAAATGAACTGTGCAGTTGAAAACTCAAAATTCTAAAATAAGTTTCAGTTGCTTTATCCACCCTACTTGCTCATTTCCCACATTCTTTGTGTCAAGAGAACACTCATCTTCTCTTCCAAATAAACACATTCCTTTGCATCTCAATAGCTGACAAGAATTCTCAAGGCTGGCCTCTTTGTCTCTCTAATCAAAGGCCTATGAGGTTTTCATTCTCTATGTTCATCCCATCATTTTTGGACCTCTCTCTTAGTTGCCAGAGTTCTATGTGGAGTGGTCCTCTTTGGGGACATAATTCTTTTGATCTTGTGTAATAGTCTTTCGTAATTCTTACCCATAGGCTTGTGCCTCATGCGACAAGAAAAGGGATCTGTGAAGACACAACCGCAAAGAAGAAAGGAGGGAGATGGAAAATTATCCCTGCACTTGACTAGATTAGCCTGCTCCCTGTTTTTAAGGGAATAATGGGATTCCATTTTTACTTCTATTTTTAAAATTTTAAAATTTAAAATTTTATTTATTTATTTGCAAGCAGAGAGAGAGAAGAGAAAATGGACATGTCAGGGCCTCTAGCCACTGCAAACGAACTCCAGATGCATGTGCCAGTTTATGCATCTGGCTTTACGTGGGTACTGGGGAATTGAACCTGGGTTTTTCAGGTTTCACGCAAGTACCTTAGTCACTGATCCATCTGTCCAGCCCAAGATTCTATTTTTAAACTCGTTGCCTCACTTTTTTATTTTTTATTTTTTTCTAGCATGTCTCCTCTTTTCAACTTTATGAATCACGTTTCCTCTTCTCTGGGAAAAAAAAAAAAAAGTTCTGAGCTATAGAATCCATATTTTAAAAGCCATTGACCTGCAACTGCTTCTGTCGAGCTCTGTCTGTTAATGGACATGCTGTGCACAGGAGAGAATGTCAAGGACAATGCGTTACCGAGTCTGATCCCTGGGCTTCATTTCAGGGTCTTGTAGACAATCAATACAGAAGACTAAGATGTATTCAGGTAAACAGGAAAGCATGTTTGGACTCCCTTGTATCTTGTCAGCACAGCCTATAATTGCTGAGCATCTCTGGAGTGGGCAGCTACTGGAGATGACTAGAGTCATAGAAATTCAATTTTTGCAGAGGTTAATGCAGATAATGGATCAGGGAATGAATGATCTTATTATCCTTTCTTCCTACATTGTTCAAAATAGTGACATGCAAGAAAATAATCTATTGCATTTGGTATAATCTTACAAAGAGAAATTTTTAAATTAATTTTATTATGAATACCTGGACAGGAAACACAGAAGATCATTTTATTATTCCACTTGGAGGTATGTGACAACTAATAAATTGTATTGTCAGTCATTTATTTCCCCAGCCTATAATCTCTCACAGGTCATAAACAATCTCATGGCTAAATAGATGTTTTATTAAATAGATTTGAATTTACCCAAATATGTAGCTCTTAAATGTCGTCTTGAAGGGCTTCATGCTAAGATCCACTATGAGCACATCAAACAGAACACCCCTGGATTCGAGGAGGCCTGACTTTCTGAGCAGGTAGCATGGATGGTATCCACGCCCTCGGCCTCAGCCACACCCCCATCTGGTTTAGTAAAGCTTCTCTTTGAAAAGCTGAAGATTTTCCTTGGCTGGAGAGATGGCTTAGCTGTTAAGGTGCTTGTCTGCAAAGCCAAAAGGACCTCAGTTTGAATCCCCAGGACCCATGTAAACCAGATGTACATGGTGGGGGCTGCATCTGGAGTTCATTTGCAGTGGTTGGAGGCCCTGGTGTGACCTCTCTCTCTCTCTCTCTCCCTTTCTCTCTCTCTCTCTCTGCCTCCTTCCTCTCTCAAATAACTAAATAAAAATGAAATAAATGTTTCTGCAAAAGATATGCGTAAGTCAAGTAAAGCAGGTTATTTCCAACCCTTGTACATTCCCACGTGTAAGTCTGTGTGTGTCTCTTGTGCATGCATGGTCCTTTCCCAGGAGAAGTGTTCGATTTTATGAAACCAAAACAGGGTATTTTGAGGATACAAAGTCTTTATGTGTGCCTGTGTGAGTTCATGTATACATATGTGTCTGTGTTTTATGTATGTGTACAGGCAAGTGTCTATGGGTAGTGTATCAATGCCTGTGTGTTTGTGTGTCTATCTATCTATCTATCTATCTATCTATCTATCTATCTATCTATCTATCTCATTCTATATATAGATGATTGATAGATAGTAGATAGTATAAGACAAATAGATAGATACAGATAAAGATAGCATGTGTGGTGTAAGTGATATGGGAATTTTGAATTTTGGAGTTCCTCTTTCAATGCACCAATACATGCCAATGCACCAGCAATTTTAGGGTGTCTCCACATTCTTATGGATTTAAAGGACAATGTTTAGAAGGGTTTCATTGTACCTTAGAGCTTTAGGAGGGAGAGCTTTAATAGAAGCAGAGATTAAGGGAAGGAAGGAAGACATAGCTCTTGCCCAGGAAGGCAAGAGGGGGTTGGGAAGTCCCCGTCAAGATCTGGTTGGTGTTTTTTCTTTTTTTTTTTTTTCTTTTTTACAAACTCCATAATTGGGTCACTGGTTTAGCCAGTCTAGTCCTGACATCAGGTGTCTGGGGTCAGGATTTCTAAAAAAAAAAAAAATCAATCTTCCTGGAACTAGTAATTCTCTAAGAAGGGCTTTTACAGAAGGGGGTGGAAGGACTCCCTAAGGGGCAACAATGAGAAAAGGTTGAGTCTTCTGACATTTCTGAACTATAGCAAAGCATAATGACCTAGATTTTCCTCTACAGACTCAAGGACAAGTGCAAAATTTAGTCAAGGAGAATGCTTTCCAGCTTGGAGTCCTAAACTGCCTCATAAAAGTGTATGTGTTTATAAATATGTATATGTGTGGTGTATGGCATGATTGTACCATATTCCTATGTATCTATATATGTGTCTTTCTGTGTGTGGTATCTGTGAGTCTTGTGCACATATCTATGTTTATGTACAGTCTATGTGTGGGTTTAAATGTGGCTCTATTTGTACCTTTCTGAGGATCACCTTTGTAATTCGGTCAGCCAGATGAGACATGGCAACCCTGACACTCTGATTTGGAGACAAAGCAAGAATGATTTGCATGACAAAGACATGGGGCCTCCGCAGGAGTAGAGAGGTTCACATCCTTAACATGGTCTCCCATTTTGTGATTTTGCTCACATTGGCATTGGCACGAGCTTTCCGTTTCCTTATATGTGCATATCCCAAGTTAATTATGGCTGACAGTCCTGTTTAATACAGGAAACTCCACATGAAATAAAAGTATTTCTAATCAGTGATTGCACACATTCAAGAAGCCTCCTTAAAAATGCTTAGTTATGCCGGGCGTGGTGGCACACGCCTTTAATCCCAGCACCTGGGAGGCAGAGGTAGGAGGATCGCTGTGAGTTTGAGGCCACCTTGAGACTACATAGTGAATTCCAGGGCAGCCTGGGCTAGAGTGAGACCCTGCCTTGAACCCCCCCCCCAAAAAAAAAGCTTAGTTATGATCAAATGGAACTTGGGCTGGAGGGATGGCTTAGTGGTTAAGGCATTTCCCTGTAAAGCCCAAGGAACCAGGTTAGATTCCCCAGGACCCACCCCACATGAGCCAGATGCACAAGGGGGTGCATGAGTCTGGAGTTCATTTGCAGTGGCTGAAGACATGCCCATTTTTTCTCTCTCTCTCTCTCCCTGCCAATTTCTCTCTCTCTCAAATAAATAAATAAATAAATATGCTGAACTGGAACTTTATGAAAGTGTCATATATGTGCATGAGTTTATGAAAGAGCCACTTCCTGAGCACCTTTCTCTCACCCCCTTCCTCCAACCTGCATTATATCCTACTGTTCGTGTTCACATCTTGATACCTTGTCTTTGCCCAACAGCACTTGAGTTCACATGGCAACCACCATGCCAGGAGCATGAGCCCTTCTGAACCAGCAGAGCTATTCCACGTCTCTTGCTCAGTACCCCAGGCTCTGAGTGAGGCCTAGTGCCCTCATTGCATGAGGGTAACTGAAGAGGGATGTGGTCCTGCCTGTCCTTGGATCTTTTGCCCTGGACCCTCACAATAAACCCCGGGTGATCTGCCCATGGTCCAGGGAGTCCAGGAGGCCTTGAGGAGCAGGAAGGAGATAAGGCAGAATGACTCATCTTTCATGATCTAGAAGAGGCACCTGGCCTATGGTGGGTGCTGGGTCGGGATCCACACATTTAATACTCCTCCTTGGATGCTGGATGACTTTGGTCATGGTTCTTTGCTTCTCTGTTCCTCGACTTTCTAACCTGTGAAAGGATGTACAAGTCTATAAAGCAAAAAAAAAGAAAAGTCAATTTCTGTTTGCTCTTTTTTTTTAATTTTTATTTATTTATTTGAGCACGACAGACAGAGAGAGAAAGAGGCAGATAGAGAGCGAGAGAGAGAATGGGCGCGCCAGGGCTTCTAGCCACTGCAAACGAACTCCAGACGCGTGCGCCCCCTTGTGCATCTGGCTAACATGGGTCCTGGGGAATCGAGCCTTGAACCGGGGTCCTTAGGCTTCACAGGCAAGTGCTTAACCGCTAAGCCATCTCTCCAGCCCCTCTGTTTGCTCTTAGTATGGAAAGAAAATATATAAAGAAATTCAACTAAGGACTTGGAACTTATAAGCATTAAACATATTTCCTTATTGCTGCTCCCATTATTTTTATTTCTATTACTCAGATTTATACTTGGAATCTTTTTCTGCTATTCTTACCATATCCCATAGACTACCTGGACCTCGAGAGATATCAGCTATTAAATTTATGAACCAGACTGAGTCTTTATTGTATGATGGGCAGAGTTTTAAAAAGTTGTGGAGTTACTAATCATCATCAAAACACAGCTTGACATTTACTCACACAGACCCAAGTGAAGGCAGTAAGGTGGGATTAACCAGAGTAGAGAGGCGAAGGGAAAAGCAGGTTTCAGAAGTCCAGTCACAGACCTGTGGCGTGGGAGGATAGAGAGCTGTGAGAGCAGCCCTATGCTCTGGGCTAGGAGATCCAGAAAGTTAATAAGAAAATAATTGCAATAGCGGTAGTGGCCGTGACAGTAATCACAAAGCTAGAAGATGTTGAGGGAAGAAAGATGATGCTTGCTCATCCCTGTGGAGCCTTGATCTCTAAACTGCCTTGGCTGAATTCTCCCTGGAAGACCATGTGAGCACACTGTCACACTCATCTCTCGTCTCCGCTGACTTCCGTGCTCATCAGTTACTTCAGCCCTGTTACACAGTGGCAGTTGTGGGCTCTTCTATTCTGATGACACTGCACCTTAGAGCAGGCATGAATGAGTGAATTTCCTCATCGTTGGAGACTGACCAAAGTCCAGTCCATAAAAAAATACCCCTCCCTGTGTGTCTCCCCATCACTACTCAAAACCATCATTAAGCCAAAATAACAAGGGTGACTTTTCTGAAGCCAATCAAATAACACTAGCTAAAGATCACAGCTTCTCCTTGTAACAGATGCTTGTGGGGCTGTGACATACTGGGGAAAGATTCACACTCCACACTCTGCGGTCTTGTCCCCTTCCTTCTCACCATGCTCTGGGCTATTGTTAGTATTTTGGCTCAGAATAGAACACATATTGTAGAAATACCAGCTGGCTTCTGCGTAAGATGCTCAAGTCAATTTTTATCCCAAGACTGTGTTCCTTTGTTCATCTGGACTAATTATTTTTGTGTTTATCCAAACAAAAGGGCACATTGCAGCAAAGAGAGAAAAAGTCACATTAATTTTCTGCACCAGCCTTTTGAGCCATGGCTAAGAAAAACTTTGGCCATAGTCAGAACCCGTGTTTGGTCACCAAGGGACGCTAGTGCCTATGATGAAGTGGCCTCTTCCCCGCAGCTTGGATGTGGGAAGTGGGATCGACTTGTGAAATCATGAGCACAAGTGTATTCAGTGAGGTAAAGGAAGGTTGGTTCAATCTGGAATCTACGTTTCTTGAGTTCTGAGAATCTTAGTACAGGAAGGTAAAAACAACACAACAACAGCAACAAAAAGGCAGCGGAGGGAAAAACATGGAGAGGCAGAAGGAAAAGAAGAGTCTGTGGAACGGGAAGATGTCTGCATAAACACCACCACATATACATCCTGAGCCTGGAAGCCACTGAGACTGTGAGTAGCCCCACGAAAATCTAGGGAGTCCCACCAAAACACTCAAATAGACAAGTAGATTCTCCTCTCTTGCAGCGGGGCATAGAGGTCAAGAAAGTGGGCTCACAGTGGTGGGACTCTACCGCTAGCCTTCCGGGGAATCCAGGTTCTTCCTATGCATGCGTTTTGGACAGCATAGCTGCTGAGAGGCCCCTGTTCATGCTCTGAATTTCCACCATGTTTTTAAGAAACCAGTAACACATTGGAAGTTCTTGGAGTGTGTATTAAGGACCGTCACCGCCCCTGAATTAAATGGATCTGAGAGAAGTCAGTTCGGGGCTCTCTGTCCTTCCCATCATGAAATGAATGCAGGAACACGCTCCCGTATGCTCCTCCAGGGTTCTCCCCCATTCTTGCTGTCTCACCTCACCCTCACCACTTGCTCCCCTTTGCTGACCTATTTGAATCTGACCGGCAGCAACAGCTTCTAGGAGCTCCACCTTGTCTTCTGAAGAGAGAGCTACTGTGAAACCGGAGAAGTGATGGAGAAAAGGAGGCCAAGTCATGTAAATGTAAGCTTCCCCTGTATCTGGATATATCCCAGGCCACCCCACCCTCACTGACCTTCACATGATCTGAACAAATAAAACCTGGATGCACAGGTATTGTTACCCTTTTCAAGGACACACACACACACACACACACACACACACACCCTAGAACACAGCTGCTAGCCATCAGTGTCTGCTAAAACCAAAAAGACCTAACTATTTAGACATTTGTGAGTTTGGCTATAAACACCGTGTCTTACTATACTGGTATTGAGGAAGACAGCACTTGCTTTTTCTTTCAGATTAATGTCTTCTAATTTCTAGTCCCCTTCAGTGTACACACTGGGTATTGTCAGGAATACATAATTTCTAAAGACATTAACCCACCCTCACATTTCTTCCTGTGATAAAAATGAAGCAGCCTGTGTCTTGATGATGATAGCCTTTTGTTTTAAGGCAGAGCCAAGTAATGCATTTGGATGTAGATTTTTGGTTCTGTTTAAATGGAAAACCTGACCGGCTGCTTAATTCACCGTCAAACAAAGGGGAAAAAAATTGAAGCTGGTTTATTTTCTCTTAGTGGGAGCAACACTCCTATTTATACCTGTGACTATTGTAGCTGGAACACTTGATTGCTTTCTGGAATAAAAGAAAGAGCAATCAACAAGCAGGTTTGCAGAATTGGTGAGTCTTCCTCATTAAAGATTAAATCAGCCCATTACTCTTTCCAAGGTGTAAAGATTTTGCACAGTTTCTTTTTCCTTAGCACCTGTCTCTGAAGTCAGAATTTAGGGTTATCTCTGAGCAGTCACATAAGATCTGTGTTAAAAAGTTTCTTCAGGTACCAATCCTCCCTCACAGTGGATTCCTGTTGGCTACATGTGCTTTACTTTTCTTCCCTTGAATCTGGACTCGCTTTGCAAACTGCTTGATCAGTACAGTGAGTCACTTTAAATATTTATTTTCTAGAAATAGTTTTAGCCAGATCCATGAGTTCATGAACTGCTCTTACTTTCTCCCATTTTGCCACAGATAAGTTTCACTAATTGCCCCATCATTATATGACTCTATTTCTCTTTTCTCCATCTTTCAAGGCCAGGTATCTTACTGTCATCCTCACTTCACCAGTAGTCCTTAAGCCCTTCCAGTATCAGCTTGTCTGTGGTCCCCAAATCAACGCTACATGTTTACATTCTGTCACAAAACCACCATTGTTTCTGTACCTCTGGTTTCAGTTATTTATTACTATAGGAGTCCCCAAACTTAGTGGCTTTGAAATAGCAATCTTTTTGCTGTCTTGCCTAAATCTGTGGGCTGATTTTCATAGCTAGTGGTCATTGTCAAATAGTGTCACAGTCAGCTCTGGTGCTACTGGGATGAAATTCCAAAATAGGAACAGCTTGTGGGAGGAAGGGATTTATTGAAGCTTACAGATCTGGGAAGTTCCATAATGGCAGAAGAAGCTGGCCTGCCTTCACACAGATCCACACAGAGAGAAGAAGCTAGCATCACACAAAAGCAAGAACAAAAACTAGCAGCCAAACATCAGGGAACCCAGGCAGAGCTCAGACTGCTGTCTGAATACCTTAGGCTAGAATTCCTGATCCAGCCCCACACACCCCTTAGGGCTGGGCCCTAGGATCAGCCCACAGTTACACCTCCTCCAGCCAGGCTGAATATCTAAGTTATAAGCTTTAATAAACTCCTGAATTTATTGGTGGACATCCATTCAAACTGCCACATATAGCTAATGGAAATGTTGATTTTTAGTGGGTGGATGATGCTGGGATCAGTCAGGGTACCTACCTATTAGTGACCTTCTCATATAATTTGCCAAGCTTACAAAGGATAGGTTCTAGAAGTAAGAGGCTACCGATGAGGAGAAAATGGAAGATTCCTACTTACTTGGATGAGAACCAAATATGGAACTTCATCTTTTTGGCAATATTCTGTGGGTGAGAGCTTAAGCAAGCAAAGCTCCAGGGGAAGGAAATTAAATTATCCTTTTTTTCTGTGAAGAATATATGAGTTCTCTTTAATCAACCTCATCTTGGACTATTATTTTTCCTGTGGGAGTTTTATCAGTCTAGAGAGCCCATTTCCTCCTCTCCTTTCCCTTATATTCTTCTTTCCTACACAGGTAATCCAGACACTGTCCCCTCATGTTGTTCTGCCTCCTGCAAACATCATTAGATTCTAATTTTCAGAGTACGATATTATAACAAAAATATATAGGTATAATTAAAAGTACAATGGTAGTCACTGTATCTAATAGATAAGGGTTTATTTCTGTACTTTCATACATATTACATATTGTCCAGAAAAAAAGAGGGGAAGAGGAGGTAAATATTAGAAATGGGGATACAATTTTTTTAAACATTGCCTGAAAAACTAAGAACCCATGTTCTACTCTCCAGATCCCACATTAGCCAGAAGCACAAAGGTGAGGCAAGTGCAAGGTTGCACATGCCCACTAGGTGGTACAAAAGTCTGGAGTTTGATTTCAGTGGCTGAGGCCCTGTCATGCCCGTTTTCTCTCTCTCTCTCTCTCTCTCTCTCTCTCTGTTTCTGTCTCTCTCTCTAAAATAAAATAAAATATTTTCTCTCTCTGTTTCTCTGTGTGTGTCTGTGTGAGTGTATGTGTATGCACATGTCATGGTATATGTATGTAGGTCTGAGGACAACTTCAAAATGTCTGCATACCACTTACTTTGAGATGGGGTCTTTTTCTGCTGCAAAAATGAACTGCTACGCAGCAAGGAAATGGCAGACTAGCTGGCTCTTGTGCCTAGGATTTTCCTGGCTCCACTTCCTGTTTTCATAGTCATGCTGGGATCACAGATGCATGTGCCACTTTGCATCTAGCTTTATGTAGATTCTGGGAAATTGAACATGGCTGGCAAGTGTTACGAGCAAGTGTCCTTAACCATTGAACAATCTCCCCAGCCCCAAGATAAACTCTTAATCAATAATTTAAAATCATCACCACTTTTAGCAACTTTTAACTACTTCATAACTTTTAAACTAAGTTTTCAAAGTTCTGAGCATATAATATAGATATAGTCACAAGGACCCCAATTAAAGGCATGGGTTTACCTGGCTTCATAATATAGAAGGTGGACACTGTTCTAAAAATAGGTAATAGCCAAAACGTTAGGATGTTGGACTGTGCAATTACTGTGCTGCAGAGCTTGTAGAAATGGAAAAGAACTTGCTAAAGCCTTCATTATACACTCTGAGCCACATTATACAGAGATACACACAGAATTCCCTTCAATTTACTAGATCTGATATGTGTTACCTGAGAAGCCAGCTCAGAATGCTGCTGAGACACATCTGTTCCACAACATTTTCTTTTTTTCTTCTCAATTTTTATTAACATTTTCCATGATTATAAAAAATATCATATGGTAATACCCTCCCTCCCCCCACTTTCCCCTTTGAAATTCCATTCTCCATCATATACCCTCCCCATCTCAATCAGTCTCTCTTTTATTTTGATGTCATGATGTTTTCCTCCTCTCATGATGGTCTTGTGTAGGTAGTTTCAGGCACTGTGAGGTCATGGATATCCAGGCCATTTTATGTCTGGAGGAGCACGTTGTAAGGAGTCCTACCCTTCCGTTGTCTCTTACATTCTTTCCGCCACCTCTTCCGCATTAGACCCTGAGCCTTAGAAGGTGTGATTGAGATGTTACTCAGTACACCAGTCACTTCTTTCCAGCACCATGATACTTTCTGAGTCATCCCAAGGTCACTGCCATCTGAAAAGAGAAGATTCTCTACCCAAAGTGAGAGTAGCATTAACATAAGGGTATGAATAGTAAGAGAAGTGCTTACTTGGCAGTTTGATAAGCATAGTATATACATTTATCCAGACATCAGCAGATGTTACACCCCTATGGCTCCTGACTACCCCTGCTTTAAGTTTTCAGTATCAGGGATGTATTCCCTCGCATGGAGTGGGCCTCCAGTCCAATTGGAGGGCAGTTGGTTTCCACCATGATAGACGTGCCACTGTAGCACCTGTTGGCTCATTTGGCCTGGCTGGCCCATTACAAGGCTTGCAGTGTCCACTGCTGAGTATCTTCACTGGTGCTATCTCTTTCTCTCATTGAACTACATGTAGAATGGCTTCTTCCAGATTTCTGTCAGCGTTCTTTTTTTTTTTTTTTTAAATTCATTTGTTTGAGAAAGAGAAGAGGAAAAGATAATATGCATGCACCAGGGCCTCTTTTCACTGCAACTCAACTCCAGATTCGTGAGTCACTTTATGTATCTGGCTTCATGTGGGTACTGGGGAATTGAACCCAGGCTTTGTAAGCAAGTGCCTTTAACTGCTGAGACATTTCCCCAGCTCTGCAATGGCATTGCCTATTGTAGGCATTATAGCAGTGGCAGTAGTAAGAGATGACCTGGCTGGCACCAACCTGTGTGACTCAGGGTGACTCTAGGTTGAGGTATAATCATGGGACAACAGAAGGCACAGGATAAGGGGAATGACCCAAGGAGACCCAAGCTTAAGCACAGGTGTACATGTCCAATTTCCAGGAACAGTCTGGGTAAGTGATTCCACACTTTGCTGCTCTGATGTCTACTGACCAATCATAGTATGTTTAATTCACAAAACTTATATGGTCAACTGAAGAATTAGGTGGGAAGCATCAGAGACATGGTGCAAGTGTTTACCTTGTATTCCAAATAAGCATCTTGATATATCAGGAAATCTCCACTGGGCATCTATCTGTTTGGATGATACCATCCCAGTGAGTGATACAATGTGTATTGTCTCTTTTCTCTGTTAGAATGTAGGCTCTAGGAGGGCAGAGCCAATCTCACCCTTGCTTTCCTGTCTTCCACATAGTGCCTAACACGGTTTCTGATTCACAATAAGCTGAACAACTTAGTTTAAAAATCTTTGGAGTTAAAAGAACCTCTTTCATTGATGATGACTTTAAGTTCTCAAGGAAAATGAGTAGATTTTATATTCGTGTAACATTATTGTTTTCAAAGTTAATGGAATATATGATCTTATGCAACGGTACTTGAATAGGGACCTACCCTATTTGAACATAGCTTACTTTACAAAAAATCAGGTAGATATCATCAATTCAATGGTTCCTTATCTTTTCTGAAATGGGTATTACTTGTCATGGAAGAAAGTGAAAGTTTGAGCTGGAGAAATGGCTCAGCAGTTAAGGCCTACCAACCTGGGTTCAATTTCTGAATATCCACATAATCCAGATGCACAAAGTGGCCCATGCATCTGGAGTTCCTTTGCAGTGGCAGGAGGCCCTGGAACACCCATTCTCTCTCTGTGTGTCTGTATCTCTCTGCTTATAAATAAATAAAACATAAAAAAGTAAGTGGAAGTTTGTTTTGAGAGAACTCTACTATAAAACATTTTAACCTTAAATTTAGTAAAGCTCTCCTGTCAGATAATATGTAGTATATACCAAAAATTATACCATGATATATATATATATACATATATATATATATATCTTTATGTATATGCATATATATTTTTAAACTTTATTTTTATTTCTTTATTTGAGAGAGAGGGAGAGGGCGAGGGAGAGAGAGAATGGATGTGTCAGGGCATCCAGCCATTGAAAATGATCTCCAGAGGCATGTGCCCCCTTGTGTATCTGGCTTACGTGGGTACTAGAGAGTTGAACCAGTATCCTTTGACTTTGCTGGCAAACGCCTTAACCACTAAGCCATCTCCCCAGCTCTATATGCATATATTTTAACTCCTCTACCCTTCAACCTATATTCCTATGGTCAAATAGTTTCTTTTAATTTTATATATGTATGTGTATATATGTGTGTACGCACACACACACACATTATACTTTTTATTCCCTTGTCTCTGTTCCCATTTCCCTGGGAAGCTTCTCAGTGGGGTTATGGGGTTCACTGAGGGATTATGAAGGCCTCTGTCTGTCCCAGTAGGGCAGTGAGGAGACTGCCTCAGGGTACTTCCACCCACTCTGCTTCTTGCAATCTTTCTGCCCCCTCTTCTGCAATTTTCCTGTTTGTTTTTTGAGGTGAAAAAATAACCAGTATAGGTCTAAGGTAAGACCCACATAGGATTGTAGTTTGAATTAACAAATATCCAAAGCAACATGCAGCCTCTTACAAACGTGCTCCCAGCGCACACAGTCACAGGCACTGTCGTGACTGTCCGTGGAAGCTGCTGCTGACCACCGGCAGTGCTTTCTCCATACTGTGCACTTTGGAAAGCACTTTCACAGTCATTGCCCTTTCAATCTTCACTGTAACTCCACACCTAACATATTGGTTCTGTTCCAATAAAACCACATCTAGGATATTATTCTCCCTTTTTTTCCTGTTTAAAAAGAAATCTGAAGATTGGGTATCTTGGTTGACTTGTCATGATTCATTAACCTATTGGGATTTTTACATATTTAAATGTCATACTTTCCAAGGCATCTTAATTACACGTAAGACCCTTTATAAACATCTTTTCATGCATATCACCAGACCCTCTGCATAATAATAGGAGAGAGAAAGTGATTTGAGCTCGCCCTGCAGGAGGTCATTGCCATTTGGAGGCAAATGCAGCCTGCACTAGACAGGGTTAAACAGCGCTTAAATGCCCAGACTGTGGAAGAACGTAGACCTCCTGTGACTGTTTCCTTCTTCTTTCTGAACAAGTTTTTAATCATTTCACCCCTCTAGAATTCACATCTGTTCATGACATAATGCTGTGGGTCAGCCTGGGTTCTGTCAAAATGAAGCCCGTATTACCAAATCCCAAATTACAGTATGTTTTACTAACCAGTTTTATAGACTAGACATTTCACTCAGGCAGAAAGGAATTCCCACCACACTTGAGGGGTAGCAGAGCCTCATGAACAGGCAGGCTACTGGTTCTGCTTGGCTCTGTCCTGCCCACAGCCTCCAGTCATCCCAGAGACAAAGGAGCCAGATACATGTGCTGAGGGATGAAATTATGAAACCAGTCTCTTTGATTTTAATCTGACTTTATTTGTGGATGTCATGACCTTGCACTGTGCAAGGTCACAGCAGATGGCTCAGCAGATAAGAGTACTTGCTATACCAACATGATCCCTGTATAAAGAGGTCGGCATGGCTGTGCGTGACTGTAACCCCAGTGCAAAAGGCAGACAGACACAGGAGGACAGCTGTGGCTCCCTGGCTAGCCAGTTTAGCTGAAAAATAGGGATTTCCATGAACAGTGAAAAACTCTGACTCAGAGAAATAAGGCAGCAAAAGGGGCCACCCGATGTCTTCCTCTGGTCCCCATGAGCATGTGTATAGATAGCACACAGCTGCACGTACACATGAATATAACACACACACACACACACACAGGGAAAAAAAAAACACAGAAAACTCAATACCTGTTGGATCTTTTGGATATGAAGAGCAGAAGGAATGAAACAGTATTAGAATTCTCTTCTAGCTGCTAATCAAGAGAGGATGTCACAATTCTGTTTTTGTTTTAACACTGTCCATAAACTTCTTCAGAATTGATATCAATGCCCTATGCATCATAATTTATATTTTCTTTATGCTTGGTTTGGCAAAAAAGCTTGCTAATGTATAATATTTTATTTCTTAGGTAATCTTCCCGTCTTAGTCACCATTCTGGAAAAAAAAATAAGGTAAACCAGTATTTGAAGCAGAAGGGAAATTAGAAGTTGGTGCAAGACTAGTAACATGAAACCAATCTGCAGGGCATGGTCCAGGGCCCTTTAAAAACATGTTTACCCATGCACTACAATGACTACCAGTTGTATTTTCTAACTGAACATGTGTTTAAGTTTGTGTATAATAAGAGCCCCAGAGTTATGGCTTCAGATCTGTACCTACTATGATTTTGTTTGTTCAATCATCTGTTTCTTGACACACCAAATAAATTGTTCCTGAATGCATAGCATGAGCCAGCCAGTGTGCTAGGCAAAAAGGAAGGACAGAGCTGAGAATAACAAGGTCTTCGTACTTAGGCTGTAGTGGGGAAGACAGACAACTAGTAAGTAAATAAACATGTATGTAGCATCATTTTATGTACCAATAGAACATGAAGGAAAATCAAGCTGAGTATGAGTGCAAAAGGCGAACAAGAAGGGGTGTAGTTTCGAGTCTAGTCTGGAAAGGCTAAAGGGCATGCAGCATGTGTACAGAGCATGCCCGCGTGGTCTGCCTCCTGGAGAAACACCATAGAGCTTCATAGTCAATGAATAGGCATAGCATATGCGGATGCTGGCTTTCCACCCCAGGACTGGGGTTCTCAGTCACAAGGACATCCCCGGATACTTGTCCAGGGGGAATGGATTCATGATGAAAGAAACAGCCTTTCTGTGCACTGAGAACCCAGGCAGCATCCAGGCTACAACTGTTGGGTTTCATCGTGGGATAGTCAAGGCTGCCACATTGCTCTGCCACCAGAGATCACTTATGTCAGGGCTCTTTAGAGATGAATTAGAGAAAAAGAGTTAGATTATCCATTTCTAAAACCTTTTGCATGCTTGGCTACTGATATAAAGCAACATCTGTGTAGGAAAAGGATACTACATTTTGGGTTGCTTCCAGGATTCCTGGCTCACAATCTCAGAAACTTGAAAGAGCGTCACCAGAGTGGCATGGTGGCAAGATGTGCTTGACTTCATCTTTTCTCCTCTGTTAGGATGACTCTCCTTCTCCTGTACAGCACCCATTCTCCACGAGTCAAGGTGAGCTAAATTCACACCCTGTCCCAGCAGTAACAGTGAAAGTCTACATATTACTAATCAAATAAAAGCAGCAAGAAGAGGGCATTGACACATACAACCAAACCTATTAGATTCTCCAGAGTGTTTCTGTGGTTTTTAGTAGAGACATTGTTTATTTTGCTGGGACTGCTAAAGCTAAAAAGAGCATAGTTGGTAGCTGTCGTTAATGACAACATTGGAGGGACAGTGGTTCAGGGGTGGGGAGGAGACAGAACCCTATTAGCATTTGTGAGACATGGATCCAGCTACATTTCATATTATATCCACACATGCCCCAGGTACATGAATCAATACATTCCTGGTTTTGCTCAAACAAGTTTGATTTGGGTCACTGCCAGGAGCAACTGAGAAAACCCCACATCAGCAGAAGGAAGGTTCTAAGGAAACCATGTGGACACAAACGGAATTCACCAGAAGGTCAATACGGTGGGTTCTGCCAGAGAATAGAATGGCATAAGGAGGAAAGGAGACCCACAGCTGTCCATAATCATACGTTATGTTCCCAGAATGTCGTGTTTTAGAAGGAGAGGACAAGGGAGTAGCAAGGCATGTGTGCTGTTGAGGGCCCATCCTAGATTGTTGTTATTTCCCCTGTTAGATAATAGCTCTGTGGTTGGTGAGATGTAGAAAACTGCAGCACATTATTTGTACTTACAGCAATTTCCAGGCTGGGAAGATGGCTCAATGGGTAAAGAACTTGTTGTTGACCTGAGATTGGCTCCCTAGGACCCACATGAAAGCCAGGTATAGTGATGTGTGCCTATAAACCCAACACTGGGAAGGCAGAGAAAAGAAGATCCCCTGGACATTCTGGCTAGCTTGTCTGGCTGAGTTGGTAGGTCTCAGGTTGAGTGAGAGGCCTTGTCTCAAAACATTAAGCCAGAAGGAAAATTGAGGAAGATCACTAATATCAACCTCTGACTTCCACGTGCATGCACACATTCCTGCACATTCATGTATACCACACACATACACACATGCATCTATGCCACACAAGCACAGACATAAGCAACCGTTTGTGTATCAGGAATGATACACAGTCTTGGAGTGTCTCAGGGCACATGACTGGCCCTGTCAGAGGGCAGAAAAGGGTGACCTTTCCTCTATGCTCTGTGCAATATGAAAAATGAGAAAAGTCTCAATATCACTACATCCTCCCACAGGAGACAAAGAGCAGAGTTTCTCTGAATTTCCTACAGGGCATGCACAGTTAATTTAAACATGTTCAAATTAACAGACTGTGTTGACTGAAGGGTGCAGTTCTCTCTGTTTTGGATAAAAACTAATTTAAATGTGGTGGCACCAGGCTGCGAGCACATTCCTACAATGAAGTAAACAAATGTTATTGCCTTCACTTAGAGAGTCTTGCCCAATTAGGTTGATTATAGTGATCACAGAGATGTATCCTGAATGCACAAGGCAGTAGTAATGCTCAGATTTGTTATGTAATATTTATAGACTCTGTGGTAAAACTTCAGATGGATTAAAATATACAATCACGTCTTTCCATGCATGAACAGAATGTGATCCACATGTTTACTGAAAGTGAGAGGCAGAGTCAACAAATTCCCTGACATTTACGTTGATGAGACCTTCTCTGAGAAATTGTAGACTTTTGCTGGAAACTGTTATTTTAGACAATCGAAAAGCAGCTTGTCTCAGTCACCTGTAAGTCTCACCCTAGATCACAGTTTGGTCTTTGCTTGACTTTAGAAACTCTGTATTATTTTCTTTGACTGAATGACTTATGTGAGTCTATTCCATATAAAAATAACATGTGTTACACATATTCAATCTAATGATTCCATCATACACCAAGTGTTATTGGCAATCTGACTTTCTTAGATATGGCCATACTTAAATATATTGCTTACCATAGTTCTGTGACTATGATAAGATATGTCAAGGTCATTTAAAAAAGAAACATGCTTTTTTAAAAACAGCTACTCATTTTAACAATAGCATTTATTCTTACAACAAATATATTGATAGAGTGAGTATGGCATAATAAAAAAGCAATAGCAAGACAGGGTGAAATTTTGTGAAAGGATTTAATATCCCTGGGCCTGATTTCCTCATTTAAAATGATGGAGTTGTTGTATGTGATCTCATAGGTTTTTCCAGTCATAAGCCATCTGTGATCGTTGATTGTTACCACATTGATACTAAGGGTAGTAGCCAGCTTTGACAAAGACTTGGTTCAGCATATAAGCATTTGCAGATATATGGAATCAAGACTAGCAGAGTCATTAAGATCAGGGATACAGTTAAAACAGGGGCAGTTATGAAAGAATTAAATGAAGAAATATGCATATATCAAAATGAAGGATATATTTGCATTTAAATACCGACTGCAATTTCTTTCACATAATATGTGTTTTGGAGGCAATATCTCACTGTTTAGGGAGCTGCCACAGGGTGCTTCTTTAGGTATACAAATTTAACTTGAGTGTGGGCTAGAAGAGAATTGAAGAGATCTCCACCCCAACCCTGTGTTCACCGCTGCTCATGACTGAAAAGTGGGAGCAAGGAACCAGCGTCAAGCACCACTTACAGCATTTGGCTCAGGACCCAGTTTCCTTCCGTCAGTGGCTGCCCTCATTGATTTGCCGTCTTGCATTCTTAACTCAGGCTGGATTGCTAACACACTGCGCGGTTCTGACCTTGGTAACCAATACAGTTTGTTCAAGTAGTCATTTCTTCAAGCATCATCTACCAACTGCCAGACACGGAATGCCTTGATGACTCTGTATAGACTGTTGACTAGAAATCATCGGTCTCGAACACTGGCTCTAAAAGGTTGAATGGTCATGAATCACTGGACGGTTTGATGAGATGCACATTTCTGAACAATTTCCTTACAAATACGGATAGATGACGATGGCACAGGCCAAACTATTCCACTGTGATCAGGCCTTCTGGGTGATGTCTACAGGTGATGAGAAGATTCTTCTGTGAGAAACTCTGACTGGGCATTTCTTCTCCCTCGCTGAAGCCGGAAAACTCCCCTATAATCATGGTGAACAGTCTTTCCTACTACTGCTATCTTCCTTACTTGGTTTCAGTCTGCCCATCCTCTCACTAGCATGCATCCCTTAAGTGACACGAACTGGCCCCAAGCTTTAACACAAAACGACACCATCACAGAGCTGTTTCCTCTTCCTTGGACATGAGTGTCACCATCTTAAATCATAGCAGATAAGATCCCCCCACATGAGGGTTTCGGGAGATTAGTCCCAGTCACACTGCCTCACAGAGGGAGAGGGAAAGACTCACAGGAAGCACTTGTCCTCCTTCAGATGTCACAAGAAGTAAATAGTGGATGGACTCCAATGGGTCTCTGGTGGTGTAATTGCCTGTAAGTTGTCCTGGGGTCTCCACAGCAGAATTTGTGTGTGTGTGTGTATGTGTGTGTGTGTGTGTATGAGTCAACTATACTAACAGTGAGATTCTCCTATGGGGTAGTTGCTCATGGGAATAACATACTGGGGGTGGGACATCCCAGTGGTATATCTGCCTTTGAGTCACCCATGTTCCTATAAGCAACCCCAATAAACTCATGGGTTCATCAAGCTGGATGTGAGCGAAATCCTTTCTTCAGTCTGTTAGTGCTCTATTTGGGATGAAGAGACATTGACACTTCATTTGTTGTCTCCCCAGGCCCCAAGAAGAATCATATACCAGACATAGCTAGTCAAGACCATGTGGGTTTGACTATGCACAGAGAGGAACTGTGTTGCCGAATCTTGGGAGATGCACACAGCTAAACATGTGACTGGTCACAGCGCACAGTGGAATAGAGATTGGGTGCAATTGGATGAGTCTGACCAGTGATTATGCACGTGGGACAGATTCAGTGTGTGCTACAGAACTTTTAGTCTTGAAACAAATTTCATGGAAATTAAACTACCTCTGCTGAAATGTTGAACTAGATTTACATTAGGGGTCTTCCATGGTATATATCATCTATATCATAAAGAAAAAACAAAATCCTGTCAGTTTAAGAACGAATAATCATGCTTAACTGTTTCATGGTACGTTAAAAGATTTTTTTTTTTAATGCCCAATTAGTGAAGCCAGGGCATAGATGAATTAGTTCAGAAAGTCAAATTGGTGCCAGATTCTGAAGTAAAACAATCAATGAATCATTTAATTGATATATTCACAGACTTACATTGAGCATCTTTGTTGAGGGGTCTTCTGTACCTGTTTGTACATAAACTATCACGTGGAAAGATAGGAAAGCACAGCTGGAAAATAAATTGTGGAAAAAAATCTGAACTTTGGGTATTTTGTTTGATTCATTCCTTTCCATAATTGTAAAATGCACGTGGGAGTGAAATTTATGATCCCCATGCAATAGAAAAGCATAGTCTTAAGGCAGGGAAATGATAGGACCAACTGCTGGTTTCTAAAATGTGGTTTGGTTGTGTATTTAAAGAGAACCCTATCAGGCCTTTATTCTATAAAATACCTAGACAAATAAATCTGAGGCATCTGAGGGTAATGGCATCTTGAGAGATAATGGATATTCAATCTGGGAGATGGGAGGGAGATAAAACCTTGGCTAGGGTATGCTTGAAAAAAAAAAAAAAACCCTCAGACTGCCTGTTAAACTGATGGATACACTAGTCCCTATAAATTTTCAAAGAGTGTCCTGGGTTTCATCCAGGAGGCTGTTGCAGATGGGATACGCACTGCTAACGCTCTCCTCAGGCTTTCAGAAATTTCAGGGCAAGTTCCTGTAATATCCACATCATGCCTGGGGTCAATCACCAGTAGTTCTTGGCAGAACATAATCCTTAATGCATTTAAAGCAAATGCATGAAAAGGAGGAAGTCGCCACGAGACTTCGTCTCAAATATGAGATAGATTCTTAGTTCTTTTCACTATCCAAAGTAGCCCAAATGTTGAAAGGAAAATCGGAAGTAACTCATTAGCATTTTTGTTTATTTGCTTCCGGAAAGATTGTTACATTTCATCTGTTTCACTTGCTGAGAGGACCTTTGTCACCCACAGGATGAAAGCTTTAGTGTACTGTGGTTGACTATGAGCAAGCCAAGGATTTCATGACCCTGTGAACAAATTTCTACATGTATAAGCAAAGTAGATTTTTCACAAATATCACCTTTACCCAAATTTCTTTGGTAATATAGGGGTAGAAACAAGTATGTGAAAAATGATAAGATGGAGGTGACTTTACTTTACAGTTGGTTGGTAGTAAGAGTGCAAAAACCTTTCCTTCCCTCTTGCACTCCTGTTTCTTGCCCTTTGTATCTGTGTGACTTGGCCCTTCCCATTCCATCCCCTCTGAATGTGACCCTAGGCATCTCCTCTTCCTCCTGACTGCCTGATTCTGTCATTAGATTAAGCCATAGATTGTTGGCTACAGGATGGAAGACCAGATTAAATGGACCTCACTACTCTAACCAATGTCTTCCGGGACATATGTATAAGCAACTGGCCTTCAAAGATGTATGTGAGACAGCCCAGGAAGGTCAACAGACCCGACTCATCAAAAACACGTGGCCGTTCCAATCAAGTCCACAAGAATCACCCAGCTAATGTTCTAGACTTGAGGGATGCTAACACTGACTGTTTAAGCCACACAATTTTAGGCATTTTGGTAGACAGTACAGTGACACTGCTGAACACATGAACAATCAGTGAATGGAAAAGAATACAGATATGTTTTTATCTCCTAATTGGCAAACATTTCTATGCTATGTTTTCAAAGTACCCATTATACTGATGGGCAGGGCCTGTACTCGTAGTTCTGGGAACAAAGATAGCAATAACATTAGCAAATTACAAGCTAAAACTCCCAGAGAAATGTGGGTGGAGCTTATGCAAATGGGAGAAACTTTTTCATGTCTAATGATGTATTTTAAAGGACTTTCCAATTTGCACCATACATTAAAACCATGCATCTCATTGTGCTATATATTTCATTAGGCTATAGGCTTCATTAGATACTTGAATCAAGAATCTCATTACACACTCCAGACACACATCTCATTATGCCATGCATCTCATTATGCACCCAGCCAGGAACAGATGTAAAATAGACAAATTTCAGCAAGGCTTTGATTCCAGCCCACATGGTATTCTCATCAACAACCAAGCAAGGATGGACCAACAATTGGGTGATTTTTGAATGACACTTGGCAAAGAGGAAACAGCTCAAACAAGCACTATTAAAAACGTGAGGAGAAAAAATAGCTTGGTGTCACATTCTTTCCTGTCCACTCAAGGAATTTGTCCCTACTGTCAATCAAGAATCAACTATCAGTGCAAATCCAGCAGCGGGGTAGGAGAGGGCATGTGTCTGTGACACTGCAATCATCTGTCATGAGGAACACATTCAACAAAGGGTGGCATCAATGTCACCTTGCGGTTGGCTTCAGCATTTGTGGCTGTTCTGTGTTGTCATCTGTGATTTGGCACCTTCCAGGATAGTTTCTCAGATGACGTCTCTGGTCACAAATGATAAAACCCAACTCACACTAATTTAAGATAAGAATATTATAAAAAGCCCAGAGGTGTAACTGATTTCAAGCCCAACTCTATGCAAATACGGAAATGCCATGAAGACACGTGCTTTCCTGTCTCTTGGTTCTGCTTCGCTGTGTGAGCCTTCACCTTGAGGTTCACATTCCTCATGAGATAGATGCAAGGGCCTCGAAGCACTATGATTCCCCCCAGCTCTAAATTCTAGTAAAACACATGACCTTCTAGAAAGAGACAACCACATCTTGGGCAATGACTCCAGAAACAGTTGGGTGGCATAACCTACGTTCCTAACCCTGGCTCATTGTGGCTTGAACAGGGAAGAAGGGCTGTAGACCAAGGGCATGCTGGGTAGACAGCCACCTATACCTACAATGCCTGCTCCGTGTGTGTGGTCATGTGCTCATGGCGTACTGGTCGTCTCAGAACTCAGGGGCTCTGTCATGCTCACATGAAACATGTGAATCACTAACAAAGGAGTGATATTTACATGATCCAGGAGGTGGGTAAATACTGTGGCTGTTTCTCAGACTCTTGTGCTAGTTCAAAATGTAAATAATTGTAACCATGGTATTTAGGCTAGTACCTAAACTGTTTTATGAACAGTATGTTTCCCACATGCCATCAAGTCTTTTCTTCAGAGTGGCTTGAATCACTTAATGGCTGATATCTTCAGAAGGGGTTATGTTGAGGAGTATAAACACACACATACACACACACACACACACACACAAAGGGTGGAGACAGGTAAGAGTATAAGTCAGTGAGATCACTTGTCTAGCATGCCTAGCATGTAGGAGAACTTGAGTTTGATTCTAAGCACTGCTAAGATACATCCAAATAAACAAAGAAATTAAACAAAAACCCAATTACAGGGCTGGAGAGATGGCTCAGCCATTAAGACATTTGCCTCCAGAGCCTAAAAGACCTTGGTTTGATTCCCCAATACCCATGGAAAGCTGGGGAACATACATCTAGAATTCATTTGCAGAAGCTAGAGGCCCTGCAGCACCTATTCTCTCTCTCTCCTTGAAAATAAATAAAGAAAAGTTTTTTTTTTTTTTTTTTTTTTCAAGATAGGGTCTCACTCTAGCCCAGGCTGACCTGGAATTCACTCTGTATTCTCAGGGTGGCCTTGAACTCACGGTGATCCTCCTCCCTCTGCCTCCCAAGTGCTGGGATTAAAGGTGTGCACCACCATGCCCGGCTTAAGAAAAGTATTTTTTAAACACCCAAATAAAAAAAAAAAAGAGAGAGAGGAAAAATAGCATGGATCAATTGTACACACAGGTGTGAATGACGTGTGTTCAATGCCTTCTTGAGAGTAAGCAATGATCAATGATGACCACGATGGGTATGAGGAGCATCTGAGAAGAGAGTAAGGCCTGGACAAGGAAGGAAAGGAGAATCTTCAAGAACTCCAGGCCCATGAGAAAGGCAGAAGGGCAGGGCATATGTAGAAGAAACGTGAGGGCCGGGCAAGGAAGTGGAGTAGGTGAGACAGTACTGAGAGTAAAATATTCAACTGCATGGCTTGCCTGGGGCTGTCCCCAAGTAGCACTTTGCTGCTCTGAATAAATAAAAATTTTCTTATCTGGAAGGAGACTGTTTTTGTGATACAGGACTGTGAGGTGATATCCAACTAGAAGCAGTTCTTAAAATTTTTTTTCACTGGACTTTCCTGCTAGTTTTACTCAGAGAAAAGTGAATGCCTATATAAGACTTGCCCTGCGTGTCCTTGAGAAGCTCTTGCCTGGGAAAACATCGCTGTGTGTACACAGTTCTTCAGCATTCCTCAGAGATGAAGTGTTACCTTCCCTGATTGCCCAACATACACAAAGCAGGTTCCTTTTCTAACTTACTAGAATTCTTCTCTCAAAGATCCTTTAGCTGGAAGAGGGGTTGGGATAGCTGTTATGGTTCAAATTTTAATGTCAAGTTGTAATGGACTCCCTCTAGTAATGTGTTTCTTGGGAGCCAAAGGAATGAACTATATCTAATTTGTAGTTGATTCTTACCTTGAGAACACCCAGGGATAGAGGAATGTGATATTTCATGCTGGTGGAAATTGCAAACTTCTCATAGTTAAGAATCAGCAATTTGTATTTATTCCTAAACAGTAAGTACAGTGACCAATGAAGCAGAAGTCAATAAAAAATTAGCTGATATTTTTTTTCTTTTTATTTAGTGTGACTTGTCTTTGAAGTCCTTCAATTTTATTTTCCATTTCAAATGCTGGGTTCCTGATGTGATCATTTTGGTTAAGTATTAGAGTCCTAGTTCTTTCTTAACTCTTGGAAATGCCTTCATCCTATAGTCCACTCACTAGCTACAAACTAAAAGAGAGAACTTATGTATTATTATTTTTTAAGGGCATATATCCCTTATAGATATTTTGCTTTTGATTCAGAATCAGAAGTAAGCTGCCCTCCCCTCTTTTATTTAGTGCAATTTTGGAAACACAGACTGTATCATAAGTAGTGTTGAAAGTGAGAAGTCAGAACTTCCACCCGTGTTTCCTCTGGCTTTGCCCTGCTCAGGCATCATTGAACATCACTTTCAGTGTTTGTATGTGTGTAAATAAAAGGGCGTAAGACTGTATGGGCCATGATTCCAGACAGGAAACCATAAGAGGGGAACGAGAGGAGATAGGGGGAAGAAGGACAAAGGGAAACATGCGGTATGAAAGCAGAAATGAGGCTGTGCAGAGGGGGACACAAGGAAGGGGGCAGAGGAAGGAGGAAAGGCAATGAAAACAATTCATTTGAAAACACCATAATAAAATTATATTTAAAAAGAAATAAAGAATAACATTGCTTATTAAAAAGGTCAATGTGCTACATTGTAACAAGAAGGAGGAGGAGGAGAATGAGAGAGAGAGAAAGAGACAAGAGAAACTAGGTAGTCAATTTGTTATACTGGGAGATGTGGAAAGGATGTGGAATTCTGACCTTCTACGTGACTGGTGTTGGTGCTGCTGGCCTTAATTTTAACTCCGGCCCCAGCACAGGAGATGGGCTTTGGAATGAGCATTGCTGACACAATTCTGTTTATCCTGTTTTCAGATAATCTTAGGAGATGATTCTTTGAGGGTCACGCATGTCACAATCTTTTTTTTTTTTTTTTTTATGGCAGGGAAAGTCTGAAAGAATTCGGACAATGCAGCCAGTCAGTGTAAAGGCAGTAGTGAGATAAAAGGGTCTGCACTCCGATTGTCCATCCTGCTTCTTTCAGGAGAACATAGTAACTTGGAAATCAGCCACCTGGTGGTGTGTTTGCCTCAAAACATTCAGTCCTTTGAGAGGAATTACCTCCTGTCTGGAATTGAAGTCCTCTTAACTATCCATGTTCACTCTTCCAACAATCCCAGGATGACACGTTCCTGTTTCCATTTTATTGAGAAACGCTTGGCACTTGGATCCCATCTTTACTTATAATAAATAATATTAAGACTTTCAAAGCTGAAGGGAGTCACTCAGTAGTCCAAGGTGGCAGCATATGTCGAATCAAAAAAAAAAAAAAAAGTGTTCTGACCTTTGAGTGAACAGAAAAATTTAAAAAGCTATTGTTAAAATGTGGCACAGGGAAAGCATGATTTAAATGTAAATCTTTTATCTCCAAAGCCATAAAAGACTGTGCCTTGGAGGTATGAGAAAATGCAAGCTCTAATGTGCAGCATATAAAAAAATTAAAACTTTTAGTACTGCACCATGTCTGCTTTTCTGAACTGCATTTTGCTCATAAAATACTTGGAGTCTATAGTGTTTTATTTATATTTAAAACGAGGGCTCTTTAACCATCTCGTCACCAGCTCCTCAGGATCTTGTGGCTCCCTGCAAATCCTACCTTTCTCCGTTTGTTAACCTCTTCTTCCTCCGTGTGTTTTTCTACCTGCAAATACATGAGTGCCTTCATGGGCAGATCTTTCCCTTATAGACTCTCCAGCCCCAAGAGCTATGTAGGTAGCCAGGAAGGAAAGCACCAGTGTTGAAGGTCATAGCTCTATTTCTGTTTCCTTGACCTGCTCTGTGGCTTTAAGATGATAGAAATAAAAGTATGAAATTATATGAATAAAAGTCTTCCAATGAAATCTGGGCTAAGCGGCAGGGAGGGCAGGCTCGTGGCAGGTCTAGTACATGGGCTGCAGATTGAGCACAGCCGGCGCTCAGGCCCACGCCCAGATTCCCCTCTCTTTCTTCCATATGGTCTCTTGGTGCTGATGGTACTTTTCTCAGGACCTAATCCACTCCCTCCTTTGGTAGTACCCTGCCAGTCCCTCAAGTTTTCATCACCCGATGGCTCCTCAAACCTTGGCACCTGTTTCACAGGCTTTTTGGACCAGACAGAAGTATTCTTTGCAAGGCTCCTAATGAAACAAATGCCTTGTGCAGCCCCTATGTGAAACAACATTTGTTTAAGTTAGGGTCAAGGTCTCTTGTGTCCCCAACTTCTGCACGTACTAGACAGTTGATGTTTTCTTCACTACACGAGCGAATTCATTTCACATATTTTTGTGTTCTGAATTTATTCCTTGAACACTTTGCATAACCTCAAATAAGTATCAACTTCCAAAATACAGCTTGTTTACTCTGCCAGGAATCCTTTTCTACCCCACACTTTCTTCCAGATTTCCCAACATCCAGATTAGAAATGTTCCTCTCTCATAAAATCCACCCCATGTGTTCCTTCTTAGCCAAAGTGCAACTGATTAAATAATGATGTATATAATTTTACGTTCTCCCCCATAATTTGTAAGCCTATGAGAACAAAAGTTCATATTTATTTTATTCACTGCTGCATTTATAGAACCAAGGCAAGGCTTGATGTTAAAGGAGTAGCATTAATGTTGTCAGATGATTTTCAAGACTTATGTCTGCATTTTTTTTCCATGTTGGCCCAAGTTATCTTTAGTTCCTCCTTCAAAATCTTCTTTGACTTCCCTCCCCACCCCCCAAAGCTCTGCTACCAGCTCAAGTCTTTATCTGCTTCAACTGCTGGTACTTCATTTGGTTGCTGGGCCATGACATTCACACATACCCTCAGGACAACTTCCATACATTCCACACATGTTTGCATGTCCACCCAGCAAACTATCCCTACCTTCTATCTCCATGAAAATTAAATGAGAAGTTTCAATATCATTAAGCAAGTATAATAATACACATAGCAATTAACTATTGTTTTACACCCCAAGTCCATGAACCCTGTAAGATAGTGTACCTGTCGTCCTCTTCCTTACTATGCGGTTGATGGTCCTTAATTCACTCCTCCACACTGTGGTGGTTTGAATGTAAAATGTCCCCTATAGCCTCATATAGCATTGTGATTAAGCTTCATTCTTAATCTCCAGCTGGTGGAGCCTTTGGGAGGTAGAGCCTTGCCAGAGGAGGGGTGTCACTAGGGGGTGGGCCGTGGGATGTTATGGATCAGCTCAGATTGCCAGTGCTGCCGGTTCACTCTTTATTCCCCCCTTGCCGCTGTGGAGATCTGCTGCAGGGCTGTCTGCTCCTGCCGTGCTTTGCCCACCATCATAAACTTCCCCTCAAAACTTGAAACACACCCTTTCCTTCCATAAGCTGCTTTTGGTCATGTGCTCTGGACCAGCAGGGAGAGAAGGTAACTGCTACAAAGACCAAGGATATGTATAGGTCAAATGGCTCCCACTTTCAGCAACTTTTATCAGTTTCTATAAAATATTAGCTATGCTTTCAGTATCAACTCCAAAATTCCTCTTAAAGTGTAGTTGCCATGAGCACACTCATAAGACAGTCACACTCTTGAGTGGTGTGGCCACAAGTAAGTTGCCCACAGTATAGCAAACAATCCCCACCCGTGGTGATGTGAGTATCCCTAATTTAACTCAGTGGGTCACCCCCAAAAAGCATGAAAATAGGATGGGTGTTAGTTGGGAAGAAGGGTTTTAGTGAGAATGAGAGGAGGAATAAAAGAGGGTGGTAGAGAGAGAGGGTTCAAATCCTCAGGCACCTACATAAAGCCATATGGGTGTTCATTTGCAGCTACATAAAACCCTGATACAGCGGCTGAAGAGATGGCTTAGCCATTAAGGCACTTTCCTACAAAGCCTATGAACCCAGGTTTGACTCCAGAACCCACGTAAGCCAGATGCACATGGTGACGTATACGCCTAAAGTTTGTTTGAAGTGGCTACAGGCCTTAGCACTTCTCTCTCTCTCATAAATAAATAAATAAATAAACTTAAAAAGATACACACAAAAAATCCCAAACTTTTAAAATCATTTATATTTAAGAGAGGCTACTTTTCTCCCCTCCTGTCCTTCCTTACTTTCTACCTTCTACCCTGGGGTGATATAGCAAGAAGACTCTCACCACATGTCCAGATACAGGCCCTTGGTTTTATACGTCCCAGCGTCAGAACTGTGAGCCAATACATTTCTGTTTGTTACACATGACCTAGTCTCAAGTACTCTGTGTGGCAGCATAAACAGAGCAAGCATGGTTCACAATACCTAGCAATCTTCCCTTTAGGAATCTAGCCTAACAAGATTGTCATACGTTCAAATAAAATTGCATGTATAGAAATACTCTTCACTGTTCTGGGTTAGATGGTAAGCTAGGAAAAATGTATTTAGAGATAAGCTGATGAAGATATTTTTACAAATTTGGAAATCTAATATTAATATAAAATATTATATTTAATACAATATTAAATTTCCAAACTTTGAAAAGTTTTGTTTCTATGTAGAATATTCTTATTTTTAGGAAACATGCATTGAAATGTTTGAAGTGTTAAAATACAGACAGTTTGTTCTCAAATGGTTTAGAAAGAAAATGTGTGTGAGAGAGAAAAAAATGAGCAAGAGAGGGAAAATGATTAATCAAATAGGTAAAAATGTAAACAATTCATGAAATTAGGTAAAAGTTGTATGGGAGTCCCCTATAATTGTCTTGCAGCTTTTACTCCAAGTCTGGAATATATGAAAAAAAATAACAAAGCATGCTATTTGTTGTGTCATTTATAAATGTGAGAAAGAAAGTAGAAACAACACCACATTAAAATATGGGAAGGGCCAGGCGTGGTGGCACACGCCTTTAATCACAGCACTCAGGAGGCAGAGGTAGGAGGATTGCCATGAGTTTAACCCTGAGACTACATAGTGAATTCCTGGTCAGCCTGAGCTAGAGTGAGACCCTACATCAGAAAAGAAAAAAAAAAAAAAAATGAGAAGGGCTAATTAAATTATGATACATTCACATGGTAGGAAATAAAGAAACAGTATTTTTACCTAAATAAATAAATAAATAAATAAATAAATAAATTAAAAAAATCTGTGAAGGTCATGAAAGGACGCTTCATTTATAGTAAAGTAAAATTCATTGAAAAAAGTTATATTTAAAGTGGTTAGCATGTGTTCATTTTATTTAAAAAAAAGAAAACATATTTCAATTCCTGGTCTATATTTTATTTTTGTATTATGTATTTATTTGGTAGGAATGAGGTGAAAATATGTTCACTTTATCCCGTGCAAGGTGAGTTCAGATCCAGTGCTGTAACACAAGTGGCATCCTCCCACTTTATAGACAGTTATCCAAACCCATGCTTCCTATTTACACTACAGACTTCCAGTGCGAGTAAGTGGGCTCTTGCTACCATTTTCCAGTGTCGCACACTTACATGTAAAAGCCATTTCTTGTAATGGGGATGTTTTCTAATTTGAGACCTTGGCAGTTTTTAAAGCAATGGCTTTGGGAAGATCAGGCAACCTGAATTTTAGAACTGAGTCCTAACTAACTAAATGAACTTGAGAAAACATTTCAGTGTCTCTGGGTTTTTGCTCTCTCTCATCCACAACATTGGAATAGACCTCTGCTTGTCATGTAGCTGTGGGGACTTCAGCGGAATGACACAGGTATAAGGGGTATTCAGTGAACCTCCAACATGCCAGATAATATGACCACTGCTGAACGTTTTTTCTTCGTCTTTTACAACTTGACATGGAGAAGGGAAAAATGCACTTTCAGTCCTTTTAACACATAAAGCCCAATACCTTCACAAACAGCCAGTATTTTGACTCTTACTTGTTGTCACTAAAGAAAAGACAAAGAAGAGAAAAATTTGAATATTAGCTTATTCATGGTGTACAGGTTTTAACAAGTCATGTTCTGCCTTGAAATTCAGAATCACGTATCCAAATCTGAAAGAAGCATGTTCCATGGTTGGGAAATGGCTATGTGAATGAAGGACTGATTGCTTGAGCATGATACCAAGTGCAGATTCCCAGGGGATCTAGCTGATGTATTTCTTTTTATTTTGCTCCTTATAATACTGCTTACAAATCTCTTCCTGTATTAGTTATTATTCTCATTGCTGGGACAAAATACCTGACAAAGCAACTTCAGAAAGGAAGGGTCTATATTTTGGCTCATGATTTGAGAGGACACAGTTCATCAACAGGAGAAGTCAGGCAGTAGGAACAAGAGGCAGCTGGATGCATTGCATTCATAGCCAGGAAGCAGAGAGGGGTGAACACTGTGCTAGGTGCTAGACTCGCTTTCTACTTTCTCCCTTTTTATTCAACCTGACTCTACCCTCATTCGAGATGGCTCTTCTCTCTTCAGTTAAACTTTTCTGGAAATACCATCACAAACATACCCAAAGTCCTAGCTCCTAGGTGACTCTAAATCCTGTCAAGCTGACAATGATTGCTAACCATCATACCTCCTTTCACACTTCTGTACTTTCATGATTCACAGTCCTTTGTGCCTCGGGATTGTTCTGGAGTCTATCATATTTTCCTGCTAAAGTCACATGGTCTGGACACTAAATAAACTGTGGTGGACAGAGGCCACACAGAAGCCAGCAATGGCTCGGGGCTCTGTCTCTTCCATACAGCACTGTTCTGCTTCCTAAACAAGGGTCATTTGCCTGGGAGAGGCTGTCAACATGCAGAAAGGATAATAGCCCACATCCCAATGCAAGTGGTCCGAGATGCCAGACATGGAGACCTAGGATTTCTTGTCTTCCCTGCTGTATTTCAGTCTTGCTTTAGGCTGACCTTCCTTTCCATTTTCCTAATCCGCCCTTTGAGAATAGCCTGTGCTGCCGCTACCTCGCTTAGTTACTGTCTGTACTTGGGATTGTACAACATTCCTTTTGATTTTCACAGGGCCTTACAGCTCAGTCTAACTTGAGTGTTAGAAAATAGTTCTGGGAGGGTTTTTAGCAGTCTGCGGTAGTTAAAACTTCAGGGACTCTCAGGGCTGGAGAGATGGCTTAGCGGTTAAACACTTGCCTGTGCCTGGTTCGAGGCTCGATTCCCCAGGACCCACGTTAGCCAGATGCACAAGGGGACGCATGCGTCTGGAGTTTGTTTGCAGTGGCTGGAGGCCCTGGTGCATCCATTCTCTCTCTCTCTCTGCCTCTTTCTCTCTCTGTCACTCTCAAATAGATAAGTAAGAATAAACAAAAAAAATTAAAAAAAAACTTCAGGGACTCTTGATGGGATGCATTCATTTTGCATTTTGAGGTTGGCGGACATGAGTCACAGGGCCGTGTGGTAAATTGCTGTAGTTGGAATGCTGAATGTGTATTAAAGCCTTTGTCCCTGGGGCCATACTATTGGGAGCTGGTGGCATCTTTAGTATTTAGAGCTTTTTGAGGGGTCTGTAGGTCACTAGGAGCTTGCATTTAAGTATATTATGAGACCCCAGCATATTGTCCCTTCTGTTTTATTTTCTGGATGTGAGAGATGCATGGTTTGCCTCAGCACACGCCTCCTGATTTTTTCCATCAGCAACCCCACTAGAGGCCCAAAGCAATGGGTGCACCCAATTACCAACCAGAACCACTAAAATCATGAGTCAAAATAGAATCTCTTTTGTAAGTTAATTATCTTGGTGTGGTGGTTTGAATAGAATAGATGGCCCCCAATATATTCAGTTGCTTATTTGTAGTTTGCATCTCTAGCCACCTGGCTGGAGGCAAGGTCACTGGGTGGATCTTAAGGTGTGGTGGTGGATTTCAGATTACAATCTAAAGATATGCAAAGTTTGCCTAGCTGGAGTTCCTGAAGTGTGCTGTGGCTTTTGGCTTTTGGGCTTGTACTCCTCTCTCTCTCTGCTTGGTCCTGTGAAGGCAGGCCAGCTTTTTCTGCCATTATGGAACTTCCCCTGGATCAGTAAGCTTCAATAAATATCCCTTCCTCCATAACTGTGCTTGGTCTGGAAGTTCATCTCAGCGAACTTGAAGCTGTCTGCTACACTTGGTTATCTTGTTATAGTGATTGGAAGCTAACAAGCACACTCTGCAAAATAAGAAAAATCAACTTGTAATGTTTCTTGATCCTAACATTTGACTTACAGAACAATTTAGGGATATTTATTTATCTGAGGGAAGATGATCTCTTCTTCATTCTTTACCATTACCACCTTTTCATGGGAACAAACAATAAAATAATCATATATTTTATAAGTGTTCCATAAGCCAGAATACTCTAGTGCAAACTACCCAAAATTGGGTCCAAAAGTAGAATTGTTTGGTGATGGAAACAGAGTGGACAAATAACTTTAGTGGTTTGGACAGTGGTAAGAATGGAGTTTCCGAGTATGAACCATACTTTTGACTTCCAGACATCTTGCACTTCTCCAGAAATGATTCTGACTGATTATTATTTTTTTTTCTTTTTCTGGCATCTCAGGCTCACCCACATGTCCCTACAAACTGTTCTCTGGCCGAGCATAGCCAACAGTAGATAAATCTATAAATATTAGCTAATACTAATGATGTGCTCTGCTTCTCCCCAAGGGTATTTGTATCCATGAATAAATAGGCATGCATGTTCCAAGGGAATGAAGCTCTCATGATGAAATAGTCAGTACTGAGTTTGTGATCTCATCTTATGTTCAGTCATTATTTAAGGTGCATACATAGATGCCAAATCCTAAGACCTTACAGACAACACAAGGGAGGAAAAGCTTTTTGTCTAGTCAGAGAGCAAAGCTTTTGTTTTGCTTTGCTTTGTTGTTATTTTTGCCTTTGGTATGGAAGTCAGTATCCCCCCAGCCTCTGCTTTCCTAGTATTGGAATTAGAGGCACACATCCCACCACACCCAGCTCAGAAAATAGTTCATGTAATGGTAAAATAGACTGCAGGCCAATTTCAGTTCAAGTTAACACAGGTAGTGCTACCCAGATCATAGACAACGGATCCCTGAGCTAGGGACCTGGGATTCCCGGGAGTTATCAAGGAGCAGTCAGGAAGCTTGGTCAATTTCCTATCTCCTGTGAGGGAAGGTGTTGCATCCACCAAGAGGTGGCAATGGTGAAGTGCCCTGGCTTGACCGCAGCAGAGCAGCCAGCCACGGTGGCACCAACCTGTCCGCTGACTGCTTAGGAGCCCCTCTCTTCCCAGACTGTGTTCAGCTCATTCCATTCCAAACTCAGACAAGTGTGTGTGCACTCATGGCCTGATGCAGCCTTCTTAGGAGCACATGACTTCAGCTCACATGGTTCAAAAGTTTATGAGAAGAGTCTAAGTGGACTCACCATAATGTGGGAATACAAACTCTTTCCTCTGTATGGGAGAAGAATAAGAAGTCTCCAGAAAAAACACTGAATGGTTCATTCCCAAACCCAACTATTGTTCTATTGTTTGGAGAAAACACAAGAAAGAAAACACTAGCTTACTAATTAACCACCAGCTTACTAGAAAATAATACTATATATGAATATATATATATATATATATATATATATATATATATACTTACAGAGAGAGAGAGAGAAAGAAAGAGAGTCCAGTTTCATCAAAACTCATGGAGGAAGATGTTAACAATATCTTTGATTTTAAAGCGTGAAGACAGAGCTGGTGAGATTGCCCTGCTATTAAAGGCGTTTTCCTGCAAAGTGGGTTCAATTCCTTAGGCCACTCATGTAAACCCGGATGGACATTTATTTTCAGCTCTCTCTCTCTTTCTCTCTCTCTCTCTCTCAAATAAATAAATAACTTTTAAATAAACAAAGCAAATTAATCAATTAGAGTCAGAAGGAGTCCATTCATGTGCTCAACATATGCTTGTTGCCCATTATATTTGGGCACATCCAGTGACCCTGCAAGGATAGAAAGATAAGTGACATAAAAGTCTTGGCCTTCAAATATGCCAGATCCAGCAGGGAGGGGACTGTCATGGGAAACAGCAGCACCACTTCATTTCTGTTAAGTTCTGACAGGTGGCATGGGGTCACCTAACCCAGACCAGGAAGCAGAGGGCAAAGGGGATGCCAAGGCAAGGAGCTGAAGCTGACACTGGAACTGACTCTGAGAGCCAGGGACGTGGAGCACAAAGAACTATCAGGATCAAGATGGAAGTAGTGGATGCTGGAAGGGAGATTGAAGGTCAGGGAAACAGAGGCCAGTAACAAGTTGCAAAATTTGAACTTCGTGAGAAAAAAGTTTAGGGCATGCATGTGACATATGATGCTTTCACTTTAGAGAAACTCCATTGTAAGTTCAGGGACCTAACTAATACGGATGGGGAATATTCATATAGAGGGTTTGTTTGTTTGTTTGTTTGTTTTGTGGGAAATACTATGTGCTGGGTAAGAAAGCTGAATTCTAGCAGATACAATGTGATCTCATTAATTAATACCTTGCTTCTAAGAAACTGGTAAGACCCACCCTAGGTTGAACTAAAATTTACCTTTACATTGTTGTAGAAATAAAAAGAAAGTGTTGAATGAAGACAATACTGTGTAGATAAGATTGCTATAAAAAGACAAACCTTTTATCTTTTTCTGGTTTTGTTGAACTCATGGAGTACCCATTTATACATCAAAAATGTCCTTGGATAATTACAAATAAATATTAGTTATTCATTAAAGCAGAGGTGGTATTTCACTGATCTTAAAATTATAAACCTGCATTTAAAAAAAATAAAAAAGACAAACACTTCAGTAATTTAGAACTGGCTTCTTTCCAATATAGGGATTTACTCCACCAGCTTTAACTGATTCGCTCACAATGTTAGCAGGCAATTTTGGAATTGTGTAATCAAAATCTAAATGGATCTTAATAGCCCCAAAGAATTAATATGTCTGCTACAATGTGAGCAATTTATTCCCTTCACACTAGTAGATTCTGGTTCACTGATTATTAAATTCTGGATTATTTGTAGGAAAAACATAGGAACAAAGTCGTCTTTTAGATTTGCCCTCTTTGTTTGAATTTGTTTATTGCCATTGGGTCTCTTCCATCCATACAAGTCATTCATTTCTCCAATATTGGGTACACTTATGTGCCAGACACTGCTATGCATTGTGGGGGACGAGATGATGAAGGTTCAGCTCCTGCCTACAAAAGGGTCACCATCTGGTGAGGTTTTCTAGAATATAAACAACACCCTATTAAATGGTGCAAGACATCCCCTTGTAGGACTTTACTGCAGGAGCTTGGAGAACATAGAAGATCAACCACCCATGAGTGAATTTGCACATAACTTCTCTGAGCAGGTGTTTTTTGAGATGACTTTGAGAACCTGACTAAAACCAACCACAGATTATAAAGCATTTCAGGCCGAAGAAACAGAAACATGACAATGCTGAGTGTGTTGGAGAAAGCACAATTGGTTGAAACTGAACAGAGATAGTCTATAAAGAGAAGACAGAGGGGAAACGGAAGCCAGTGGAGGTGAGGCATCCCAGGAGGGCTTCACATTCCAACACCGGGTCTGGATGACGGCCAAAGCATCTGCACAAGTCCCCTGCAAGCCTCCAGCTTCTCTAGAGACGGAAGGCCCTTTACTTCTGTTCCCATCATTCCCAGGGGTGTGGCATGCTGTTCAAATGACAGGGAAACAGAAGATTTTGAGAAACTTAAAAGCAAAGCCTGATGTCCCTGACTGCGCTCAGTATCGTAAAATTATACTTGTTATGCCTATTTGCATGTATTTTTTTTATTCTCCCACATGTGCAGTTATGGAATACTATCAAAAGGAAATCAAACTTAACTCCCAATAATTTTACTCACACACACAAAATAATGAGCAGACATAACTTGAAATAGGAAATGAATCAGTTTAGGGGTAGCTTCCTGGCTTCTCTGAGTCTCTGAGTAAATTTTTTGAAGGTGACTTTAAGAAGCCTGATGATTCAGAGAGCATTGCAGAATAGGGGGAGGAAAGAACGCTAGAGGCACAAGGTAGAAGGATGTATTTTGAGATGTTCTAACCACTTCCACCACCAGAGAGAGGAAGCATAAGAGTATAACCTGATGGGAATATAGCCAATTTGCAATATATTCATATAATAAGGTTCTCAACTTTTTAAAAACAAAAAAACTCATCACATATCTAATTCTTTTTTGTTTTGTTTTGTTTTCTTTTCTTTTTTTGGTTAGCCAGGTATGGTGTCTTGTGCCTGTTATCTGAGCATTCAGAGGAGGATTGTTATAAGTTTAAGATCAGCCTATTGGGTCATGATATGCAGAGACATTTAGCTTACCCATAACTGTGGGCTAACTCCACAATGCATGACCCATATACCTCAACAAGGAGGGGCCAAGGGGTAGGTCACGGATGAGCCCAATAATGGTACCAAACTGACTGTATTTGCTGAATACAAAACTAACTAATAAAGAGAAAAAAAAATTGAAATGGGTCCTAAGAAATATCAAACAAAAGCCAAAGTTTCTTTAAAAGGCTAGTATAATTCATTGTCCGTTGTATATCTAATAGCAAAATAAACTTTTATCTTGTGCTAATAAAAAAAAAAAAAAAGATCAGCCTGGTCTAAATAGCAAGCTCCAGTCTGTACAATGGTATATAAGGAGACACTATCAAAAAAAATTTTTTTAAGCTTCCCACATTTCTTCTCTACCATTTGAAAGACATAATCAAAGAGTAAATGGGAGATGAAATGGAAAAACAGAAAATGGGTGAGTCACTTCTGGAATCAAACCAGCATGCTGGAATTCATTTGTACTTGCCTCTAAATCTTTGCCAACTGAACTACCATCAGACTCTAAGGTATCAGACGATGAATAAATGGTAATTGGCGATGCCTTGTCCAATGTCAGAATGATGCCACGTCATAACAGGATCCCTGGGAGTTAAAACATAGCACCCCACCCCATACTGCTTCATTCCCGTGAGGCCATGAAGAGGAGAGGTCATGCCTGGAAGGCTGATCCCCAAAAGTCCTTTCAATCGGAAGTGGGAACATAGAAAAGCAGCCTTCAACTTCTTGGAGCAACCTTGTTCCCCTCCATTGCACTTCCCAATAGATGGAAGAACGTCAAACACTATAGAAAAAGACCAAGTGACTGTGTTGCCACAGAGGATCCAGGTGGAGCCGATTCTAGTGTCCCAGCTAGCTGAGGACACCTATCAAGATCTGATTTCCTAATACATGGCCCTTCTTTGTACTATAAAACCTGGTAAGCTGGGTGTGGTGGCGCACGCCTTTAATCCAAGCCTTTGGGAAGCAGAAGTAGGAGGATTATACTGAGTTTGAGGCTACCTTGAGACTACATAGTGAATTCCAGTTCAGCCTGGACTAGAGTGAGACCCTACCTGAAACAAACAAACAAACAAAATCCTTGTAAGACTTAGAAGTAGAGTATGAAAGAATTCATCCCTGTCTTAAAAGATGAGCAAACATGCACGGGATTCCTGAAACTCCTTCAAACGCTCTCTTTACCATCGCAGATGTCAACAAGAGCTGTTTAGCATGATACGTGCTGGACTCTTTCCCAGGGTGCAGTGCCATACAGAAACATCAGCCCCACACTCTGAAACATCTAAGGTAGAAACCTATTACCCAGGGAGAAAGTGTGCCAAAGAAACCTTCACATGGAAAGGAACCAGACCAACTGGGCAATGATAGAAAAAAAAAATTTGTTTTCAATGCTGTCATTATGTTTAACTAGAAAAAAACCCAAAATTGATCTCTGTGAATCAGCCCTAGAAACAAGTGTGCAGTTACTAATAATACACTCAGAGGTTTATTCTTCCCTAGATACAGATGCCCAACTCTCTCCAAAACGAGTCAGTGGCAGTCAAATGTGGAGGGGAGATTGGGCTCCAAGGCTGCACCAGCAGGAGTAATGAAATTCCCTGATAAGCCCATGTTGACTCATAACGACGGGGCGTTTTCAAAGCTGAAGTTTGTTAAGTAGCAAAGACTCAATACAACTATTCACTGTAACTCTTTCCAAGGAAAAGACCCCAGTGTGTATTGAATATTTTAGTATTTTCTTAGAAATGATTAGTTTTTTAATTGCTTTAAATAGGGTTTAGAAAAAGCCCTTTCATGATTATTCAAGTAAGGAATGTAGTCAGGAGTTGAGTAAAAACAGAATTTTACCAAATCTTTAATTTTGCCCTTTACTTTGCAACCACATTAATGAATGAAATAATAAAATATTATCCCAGAATGTGCATGAGGTGAAATTTCTGCATGGTATTATTTATAATGAAGAGTTGAGGGTTAGAAGTAGTTATACGAAGAATGGCTATACTCTTAAAATAGGAATCTGAATTGCTACTCAGTATACTTATACATACTTTAAGGTAATTGCTTTCTGCTCATAGACTAATAGTCATTGGAGAAAAATTGAAAAATGTAAAGAAAACAACCTTACCCTACTACCTAAAGATTATCAAGGATAGAATTTTCCATTTCCAACTGTTTTCTCCATAGATTCTTTTATTTTTATAAAGTTAAGATTTATTATCTATACAGTTCTGTTTCATATTTCTGACATTTAATAGGTATTTCATGACATTATTTTAAATAATTTGTGAAAGCATTTTTTTTAATTAACCTGGTCTTTAAAAGTGTTACTTTCACAGACTTAACAATCAGGATTATTTGAGTTTTGTTTCCCCTTTGCTTTTATGCTATATAAATAGGTGGAGATCTACACTCTCATACTCAATTGCTCTCTATACTGAGCACATTGGGATGTTTCTGTGAGGTCACTTTGCATGCCGTTTTGATGGGTTTTCTTTTCAAATGAAATCAATGCAAGTGCCGTATATGAAGACAGTAAGGAAACAGAAACACAGTTGAAAAGTCAGTCTCTCTCCCACCTTCCCTACCAGTTGCCTTTCTGGGCACAAACTCACCACCAGGCTCTCAGTATGTTTTCAGAAACAGTGTGTTATATTTCCATCTGTCTGTCTGAGTGTGCATGCACGCATGTGGAGGTGAGAGGACCACCTCAGGTATTATTCCCCCAGTGCTGTTCCTCTTTGGAGGACGTGTGGGCTCTGACTGTCTTCACTTCCCCAAAGTGGGATGACAAGCTATGTCACTTCATTCAGCTCTGTATGTGGGTTCCGGAGGTTGAATTTGGGTCCTAGTGCTTGCAAGATATGCCCTTCATTGACTCAACCATCTCCCTAGCCTCAACTTTGGTACATTTCTATAAGACTTTTTAAAAATAATTTATTTATTTATTTGAGAGAGATGTACACAGAAAGAGAGAGAGAGAGAGAGACAGACAGAATGGGCAGACCAGAGCCTCTAGCCACTGCAAATGAACTGCATGCACCACTTTGCACATCGGACTTTATGTGGGTACTAGGAAATTGAACTCGGATTCTTAGGCTTTGCAGGCAAGGGACCTGACCACTGAGCAGTCTCTCCAGCCCAACTTTGTTATCATCTCTACTAACTGTAAGGTTTAGTTTCGGGCATCAGCTGGGCCATGAATGAAGTATGGATTGGCCCAGAATATAATGGTGATGAGCAGCTAGACTTACTGCTTCTGTCCCCCATGCCTACACATTTTCCCCTTTCTTCTCAGAGTAGACGCCTTCCCCCTCTACCCCCTGAGGGTGGCTTGGGAAGGGATCCATAACCAGGATGGGCTTCCTGGTATTTAGAGATTGTGCCTGGAACAGTGAATGGGCTTCCTGCAGGCACTGCTCAAGGTTAATGCTATAAACCTATTGTGGCTGGTCTTCATGAAAAGAACTAGACCAATTCACAAAAATCACAACCAAGAATACAACAGAGGGCTGGAGAGATGGCTCAGCAGTGAAGTGGCTTGTCTGCAAAGACTTATGATCCTGGTTCCATTCCCCAGTACCTACATAACATCAGATGTACAGAGTGGTGTGCATGTATGTGGAGTTTGTTTGCAGCAGCTAGAGGCCCTGGAATTCTTCTCTCTCCCTCTCTTCTCTCTCCTTTGAAAATAAATACATAAATAAAAATTTAAAAATGCAGCAGAGCATCCCAGAGTATTAGCTGAACATACCAGTTTGGGTGGTATCTAGTGACTAGGGCCAACAAAACATTTTATAATGTATAATAATTGGCTAACAGCAAAATGGAGTGGCCTGACATAACTTCACTTGGACACTGGGAGAAAACAGAGCTCTGAAGGAGTTTCCAGGACGATTGGCCCACTTATGCTGTGAAATGAACACAGTGGCTTAGTCCTCAGTTGGGAAAACGAGGTGGAGTGGAAGGCAAATCTTACGCTGCCCTTTAGTGTGTTCAGGCAGCTGTACATACTGGGAGAGAAGGCAGATCCGCTAAACACGTCCTGTGCACCCACCCAGGGAAAGCTGCAGAGCATCTGGCCATCTCAGGGAGCTAGCTCTATTGGGCTTGTTACTTTCAAAGGGATTTTCTCTTCTTTTGATTTTTTTTTTTTAATTTAAGATTGTAGAGCAACTGTTTATAAAGGTTGAACTCCAAAAACAGAAGCATAAGTTTAAATACAATTCAAGTAAACCTGCCTTACCAGTTGGGGAGTTATCCACCTCTAAGACCTAAAGTGGCCCTCTTTGGTACCTGAGAGTGGACAGTGCAGAACGAAGGGAACATGATCCCACCATCATCTGTGGGTGCAGAGACCACAGGGCTTGTTCCTGTTCTTGGCCAGATGGGCAACTAGGAAGAAAACTCGGCCTGGCAGAACAGTGGTCGAACCAACACAGGCATGCTCATTCGTTCAAGCACCCCCCCCCCAAGCCTCCCATCTGCTCATCTGCACGCACACAGGCAAATGTTACAATGATGCAAGTCCTGATGTCAATCAGCCATCACTGTGATAACAGGTGCTCCTTGTAGGAGAGGAAATAACTGGAATCTATAAACAAGCTTCCAATGTTTTATTTGAACTTGAGTTTACTCTGCCAAAGCAGGAAAATGAAAAGTGTACTAGCATTTTGACGTTCTTTTACAAACATTATTTGTAATAAATCCCCAGATAATTTGGTCTCTTTCATGCTTAGATGCTCCTAATCTATTTGCTCTATTTAGCTGAGATCTAAAAAAAAAAAAAAAAAAACATCCTCTCCCATGTCTGCTTTCTGTCTTCTTGATATGAATGGTAGGAACAAAGTAAACAGAGGCCCTGCTAGGATCCTGCTTTACAAATGAGCCATAACATTGCCCATTAACCAGCCCTGGCTCCCAGGGGTCAGTTTGCATTGTGAAGGTTTCGTTTCCTTTTCTGATCCCCGTTTTATTGAAGAGATTGCTGCTGGGACAGTGAGGAGACACAGCAATAAGCTCCAAAGAATAGAACTGGGTAAACCAGCTTTTCTGTCTTGTATGCAACTTCTGGCCTGAGCCAAATTCTCATCATTCAGCATGTTCAAAACTCTAGAATCTAGCTGGGCATGGTGGTACACGCCTTTAATCCCAGCCCTCGGGAGGCAGAGGTAGGAGAATTACCACGAGTTCCAGGCCACCCTGAGACTACAAAGTGAATTCCGGGTTAGGCTGGATAGAGTAAGACCATACCTTAAAAACAAAACAAAAAATAAATAAATAAATGAATAAATAAATAGAGCACCCTCTAGAATCTACTCTTGTTCACTTCAGACAGCCTTTAATATGACACTCTTTTCTACACACACAGTACTACATGGAAGTTCCATCACCCCGTAAAAAGATCCCTGTAAGTTCTCAGGGAAGAAGTTAGGGACATAGAAAGAGTCCTGAGGGAGACTCTGACTTTGGCATCTAGGGCTTTCCTCCTTCAGTGATGCCCAAGGCATCTGTCCCTACAGCTTTCCTACTTATCTTGAGGGTGTTTCCTTCAAAAGACAGAAGGAGGAAATAAACATCAAGTTTGAGCTGCCTCGGAGAAGAGGAGAGCAGTCACAGATGCAGACCAGTCAGCCATGGCCTTCTCAGTGGGGAACCTACAACCAGCCTTCCTCCCTGCGCTTCCCACATACATCCCTTTCTCACAAACAGGAAGATGCTGCACCAGTCGACTGATGGGCTGTGTCTTAGATGGATAATTAGTAGTCATCAATTTTAAATATAAGTTAAAAACTGCAAAATTAGTGAAAAAAATGCTTTTAAAAGGACTGTTACAAAAAGCTTTCTTTGTTTGATTTGGGGTGGCTGGTCTTTGTGGATCCCTGCTTTCTCTTCATTTTGTCCTTTTGCATTTTGTCCCTTATTTACATTAGACATAAAACTTCCATAAGCTCCCTTGAGGGATTCTTTTATTTTCCTTTACTTAAAAAAAAAAAACAAAAAAAAAACAGCTAAATTGTTTGTATAACCCAGTGGGGAGGGGCCCTCAAGGGGACTGAATAACCAGTGAGAATTTTTATTTCTAAAGGAGAGTCACCCAGAGGTTAACTTGGAAGCTAAACAGTTTTAAAAGTTTATCTCACAAGAGTCAACGCTAAATGCTGTGGTGTGGCGTCCCCTGTGTGAAATATAGCTATTTCTCCCTCAAGACCCCATTGTTGATCTGGGAGATGGAATCTCAGCTCTTTAAATAGGCTGAGTGCAACTGAACCAGGGATCCCTCTCCCACAGTCATTAACAGTGTTTAGATATCACCCTCAGTAAATTAAATAGATTGATCTGGATTGATTAATTGTTCCATAAATATTCATCCAAAAGATTAGATGGGCTTCATAATCATTCTATTTTTGTGAGAGCTCCTCCAGTAACACTGCCCATAGGCACATAAAATTTCAGAATGTCTGGGCATGCATTTGACGTGTGACTCGCTCACACCTAGCCAGCCACTGCTCTCTTTCAGAGACTGCACAAGCGCGAGTTTCTTGAATCACTGATTTTGTTAGCATAAACATGTTGGACTTTGTTAACATACCTTAAGACTTTATTAGCTTACCTTAGTTTATATATCCTACAGGCTTTAGCAGTTTTGCACATTTAATTGAAACACATTGGCTTCCATAAAAAACGAACTTGCTTAAATTAAAAAGGAATTTCTCATAATCTCCCCGATATTAACACTTGCACGTTTGACAGTCCCTGCTGCCTTGCATCCCATGGTGTTGCATTTATACAGCTCAGATATAAAGTCTCCTATGACTCAGTATCTGTTTCAGTCAAGCTGTGTGAAATCTCTTGGCTCTCGACTATGTGGGGAGGAAGGTCAGGCCGGGTGTTGGGGGTAAAAGAATGCACTGTCCAGACTGCAAGCCAAGAGACACCCTCATTATGCATATTTTCCTTGGCCCCTGTGTCACCCAGGAAAGCCTTCCTGGAAGGGCAGTGACTGGTTGGAGTGGTGAGGAGCCGTCTCTGTCGGGGAGAACCTGCCAAGTGGGCCCCATCCATCTGCCCAGGCCCACTGACTCATGTGACTTCCTAAGTGACTTAACCCTGGCTTACCTCTGGGCGAGCCAACTACCGCTGAGATCCTCTGCGAGGAAAATCACATCAACCTCCTTGGAAACAAACGATGCATTTTAGGACTAACATATGCAGGTCCTGGCCTCGTTCTCTGGCATGTTGTTGGAAACCAAAAGTGATTCCTGCTAGGACAAGGTGGCCTACTAGGAGTAGGTGAAAATCTCACATAATCCGCATTCCCCATGTAGCCGTTCCACTAATTCTTTCCTTATTGGCCCTCGCAGGGGAGAGAAGGTTGTTCTTGGATAGCAAACAGGGTTGCGAATGTACACTTTCCTCAGAAGGGCGGAGGATGAGTGTTGTCTCCATTTCTTTGCAGGTTATGTCACAAAGCCACCCACACACTTGCAGAGACGTTGACAAGACAGGCTGCAAGTCAGAATTTAAGCTGTTTCTCTAGACCCTAGGTGGGCCTTCTGGTTTTGGATTCTTTGGGCTCTCACGTACCTTCTCGCACAGAGGCTTCGTGGGCCTGGGAAGGGAGGCTGGTTTATCACCTCATGGAGCATGCATGAGGGTTGTGAGGTGACTCAGGACACTTGTGGTCTGCTCCTGTGACTCAGGTCTTTGAAGTGCACATGTCACATGAGAGGGTGACGGGGAAGCATTTCTGTACCACAGCCTCGGATGTGAGGCTGAGCTCCATGGAGCTCCGGGCTAGGTGTTCTGTGCTATGGGTCTCAGCTGCTTGCCTCCATCGCCACGTCATCGACAGGCTCCTCACTCAGGCTCCTCAGTCAGTACCTGAAGCACACAGAACCTCCCAGATGTCTTTCCCACATCAGTGAGGCCAGAGAAGTCTACAAGAGTACAACCTCTCACTTCACGAAGACCACGAAGATGCTACCCAGGCAAGATGGCCACGATGACACATCAAGACTTTGAACCTAATACAATTTTGAGAGTTCTTTTTGAGGACAAAAAAGAATACAATAGTATGAGTACAAAATCAATTACAAAGTTAATATTATATATTAGTTTAATATTAATATGCAGCGAAAAAATGAAGCAAAGTATCATATTCAAAATGCTGAAAATTAAAACAGATATAAAAATAAGAAAATATAATATTTTATACTATTCTCTGACTTACATCTATACAATTTCCCATATTTGTCTATGTAATATCCTCTAACTTTTCATATGCAATGAATTTTCCATGAAGAGAATAGAAATACTATTATATTTTGACCTATCATGGTTGATTTTTTTTGCAGTATTGAGAGTTAGAAAAGTTAAATTTATATTCAAAATTTGTTACTGGGAATGTTATAGAAGGTGAGAGTTCTGAAATTCATGTCATCTAATAGCTCTAACATTGAAGGTATTTTCAATCACTTTTCTCAAAGATTAATTGTATAAAATTTGAATGGATAATCTATCAACCTCCTTTTTGTTGATTAATTTCCACGGAGTGGTGGCACATCTAAGCTTTCAGTTATCAACCACAGGCAAATTTAACACAAGATTAGTAAGAAATTTAAATCTGTCTTTATTGTGTTGGTATGACTCATTCCTCTTTAAAGTTTATCCATAATCTTGAAAAGAAATGTGTCTCTTCATCTTATACAGCTTGAAAAAGTCATGTATTTGAATTTAATTTTGAAGATGGCATAGTCGATCAGATTCAGAGCAATATATAAATATAATTTCATTGTATAGTTCATTTCAATTACACTTAATTCTTACTGATAAAATCCTTGGCAGCAAGAATCTTTTGATGAGGTATCTGTTAAAACTGAATCCTCAGAATTTTATGTAAATAAATGATAATAGGAAATATAATTTTATAGACTAGCTTCCTGTAGCTTTCACATGTCATTTTGTTCTTTGCCAATCCAATTGAGAAATAGAGTAAGAGTTTTCTGACCTCACTCCTTGATGCTATAATACTAATGAAGGTATTGAATTCTAACAATTACAAGAGAATACACTTGCAAAACCTTAACTATGCAAAAACTATGAACTGTTAAATGTTTTCCACTCGAACCACATCATCAATTCCCAAAATTAGTTCCTTAGATAGATGCCAACATTGCCTACTGCCCCTTCAATGCCCCTAAGAACAAATGTTATCTCACTTTGTTGACACATTTTTATGGCCCCTTCTAGATATGTCAGCTCAAAATTAATGAGCTTCACCATAACTTCAGCTGCAGCTGGAACCTGCAAAGTAAATCCCTATATATAACTATGTTCCATGAAACAAAGGGAATTGGAGAAGTGTCTTGAAGGTGCAAGCAATGCAGTAAATGCACTATCTGTGGAGAAGTTTAAAAGAAGGATACAACAAAATAAAAGAAATTATTATTACATGATTCAATCATACTAAACAATGCCGATAACTACAATAGTCTCACTCCCTCAAAACCATATTTCACTGGTCTATGCTACAAACAATTGCAGCAACAACTACTAAGTTGCAGGCCCGCATGTGTAAGGTTTAAATAGTAAAATTTTATGATATATCTTTTCACAAACAGTTTATTTCCAGATGGAAGTTTACTTAGAGAATAGTTATTTATATGGTAAATACCCAAAGCAGACTTAGCTATACATACTCATAGTAGAGATGAATGTAGAGGTCTTAAACTAAGCATATTCAAATTTAAGCAGCAAATCATCACCCCAGAACCTCCTCAATCCACAACCTTCCCCAACTCCATCTTGCCAAGGGCTCCATCCTTCCAATGCCTTGGGCCAAAGCCTTTGATGCTATCCTTCCCTCTCCTTTCCCATTACATATCCTACCAGCAGATGCTGTTGGGTTTACATGCTAAAGAATCCCCAAATATGACCTGCCCTGGCCTCACCACAACTCCCCCTCCCCCACCTTCAGTTTCACCTTCTATCATCACACTACACCACTCTGGTATATTCTGCTCTGGTTTCACTGTACCATCATTGAACCCGCAGTCAGTGGCCAGAGTGATCTTCAGAAAGCTGACATCTATGTCATTTCTCTTTGGTAATTTCCAGTGATTTCCCATTTTCTTCAAAAGCACCAGTGCTCTAATTTATTTATAGGCAGGGAACCCCTGGCTCCTCCTGAAATGTTGTCCTCGTTAAAGAAAGGTACATAGGGCTAGGGAGATGGCTCAGCAGGTAAGGGAACTTGTAGCTCAAGCATGAGGGTGTGAGAGGACCTGTTTTCCCTGAGTTCAGTTTCCCAGTATTGACATAAATAGCTGGGTGTGGCCATATGTGCTTGTAACACCATCCTATGAGGAGCATAGAACTGATAATATATAGGACTGGATAGTCAGCCAGTCTTACCTAAAGAAAACAAAACAAAACAAACAAAAAAAACCCGCAGCAGCTCTTGGTTCAGTGAGAGACTTCATCTCAAGGCAACACAGTGATAAGTGATATTGGAGGACATTCGATGTTCTCCTCTGGTCTCCATGTATACACAAGTGGTATATGCATCTGCATACACCACACATGCCACATCACACATACTACACTCACACATATACATGCCTCCCACTAAAAAAAAAAAAAAAAGAGAAAGGAGTACAAAATAGAAAAATGGCACCAAACTTTTGTTTCCTTAGTGCAGAAATAATCATAAATGTAATTAAACATTTATTCATATTCCTCCCAGTATGTTTTTAACATACACAGTAGCTAACATTGGTCAAATATGATCTGAATACCATTTTTAAATTGCTTTACCCAAATTACTTTATTTCTCACAAAACTCTATACAAGGGCTGGAGAAATGGCTTGGCAGTTAAGGCACTTGTCTGTGAAACCCACTGTCCTGGGTTTAATACCCCAGTACCCATATAAAGCCAGATGCACAAAGTGACACATGCATCTGGAGTCTGTTTGTAGTGACTAGAGGCCCTGGTGCACTCATACTCATTCTCTTTCTCTCTCTACCCTGCCACATAGCTCTCTGTTTGCAAATAAATAAATAAAATATTTTTAAAGAAAACTTTATGTACTGTACAATAACATTGTCCCAATAATATTGGCAAAGAAGCTGAGGTATTTTGAAATTGATTGACTAGTTGAGGTCATATAGACAGGAGTCTAAACTCAAGCAGTCTGTTTGCAAAGTTCATACCCTTAAATACTCTGTAAAGAGAGACAATAAAACAGAAAACAACACGAGGCATGGTGGCGCATGCCTTTAATCCTAGCACTCAGGAGACAGAGATAGGAGAATCACCCTGAGTTTGAGACCACCCTGAGACTCCACGGTGAATTCTAGGTCAGCAGCCTCAGCTAGAGTGAGACCCTACTTTGAAAAACCAAAAACAAAACAAACAAAACAAACAAACAAAAAAAAAACAAGAATGGCCAGCTACAGATGTGAAGTGAATAAATGATTAATTAACAGACAGTATTTTCTAAATCTACAATTACATAATATTTGTGATAATGCTGAGAAATAATAGGACCACTAAGCATAGTGGTGCACACCTTTAATCACAGTACTAGGGAGGTAGAGGTAGGAGGATCACTGGGAGTTCAAGGCCACTATGTATGAGAATACATAGTGAATTCCAGAGCAGCTTGGGCTAGAGCAAGACCCTGCCTCAAAAACAAAACAACAACAACAACAATAAAAAAACAGAGAAATAATTAGACCATGTAAGATAATCTGACCTGAACACTTGAACAAATACATGCACATGTATATTAATGCATACACATATAAAACAGATGTCAGTAAGAAGGGATCCAAAAAGTTAATAAAGGTCTTTGCACAATAGCTAATTTACTAGATGATTTCTCATCTGTATAATAAACTCTTATCATCTACATTTTCTTTTATTGCTTGCTTATTCAGTGACCAAAAATTATTATTTAAAATGTGAAATTTTTACTTCAAGATTGCTAATTAAATGACTATGCAATTAGTTCAAGTGAAATTACAGTTAGGAATGGTGGCCCATGTCTGTAATCCCAGCACTTGAGAATCTGAGGCAGTAGAATTTCACGTTTTCATCCATCCCAGACTACACAGCAAGGACCTGTCTTGAACAATAAAACAGAGAAAAAAATCATAAATATGTGGAACAGGGACATGACCAGTTTCCAACATTTGCTTACCAAGAATTTTTTTTACAGCTTTTCCCATGTTAAGTCCCAAAGTTGGAAAGACCGATTTACTTTAAAAGGGTGCCTTTAACTATTTTTAAACATTAAAAAAAAAATTACTCAAAGATATACATCTGCAATGTTCTTTCCTCTACGAGCATGTTAGGACAACCAAAAATGGCTTCCTTGAATTCCTGCCAACAATGAGCTGTGATTGCAAACTGAGTTAAACACAATACTGTAAGGAGTCATCTCAGAAGGTTCAAAGTTGCTTGAAGACTCTCATGTCCACTTTCACAGAGAACTTTAAATGGAGAGCTGCCTCTGGAAGTGACTGTGTTGAGCTGCTCAGTGGAAAGCAGAAGGGAACATTGCTCTTGCCCTTGAACATCAATGCCAGTGTGGAGTGCATTAAGCAGACTTTGAGAAACAGAAAACCCAGCCAGCAGAGCTGGCTACTCCCTCATATGCATGTAAGGATCTGACTCATTTTCCCCTCATTTCAACCCCAGGTGGACACACAGGGAGAAAAGAGTAGTGCAGAGATTAAGAAACTTTTTCCCCCCCAAAATTGGCAGAGCTGGCATTGAAAGCCAAGCAAGGCCTCTTCCTTCTTAACCCTTCCTGCACATGCTGTCTATGCAAGGAACCCCAGAATGCATTCATTGTGACCTGAGTTTGTTTCTCCAGTAGTTTTTGTATGTTGAAAATTTGTAGGAAGCATCAGAAACAGAGACCCAGGAGCGTGTGTGTGTGTGTGTGTGTGTGTGTGTGTGTGTGTGTGTTTTCAGCGGCAGCCATTCGGGAGTTTTGCTGAGGCAGCTCTTTCTCCAGGCTTCTGTCCACAGGAAGGCTGAAGTGCCTTCCTCCTCACAGGAACAAACCCACAAACGAAAAAAGAAGACACAGTTGCTCTCCTTAGCTCCCAGCTTGAAGGGCAGACATGCCCGGTCCATCCATTACCACATAAATAATTAAACACCCCGAGCCTGCAGCCAACCGAGGTTGGGCGCTCTGTGAAGCATTGTGAGTTAACTATTGGTGAGCATAAACTTGGCCAGTGCTTAGCTCCTCCTAGTGGCTCCTTTGGCCTTAAGTCAGGAAGCAGCCTGGGTGATGCTGTCTTGGAGGAAGAAAGCCCTGAAGACCGGCAAGCCAAAATTTCTACTACAGTGACAAGACTTTTTTTTTTTTATCTCTCAAGCCACAGGATCTGACCATTCTGTGAAAGTTGCCACACCTCTGAGCACCAAAGCTGATTTTGCAAAAAAAAAACAACTTTTATAGAACCAGACTCGTCTATTCATGTGTCAAGCCTGTAACGTATCAGCCTGTCTATGAACATAGCCCAACCACAATGGAATTCCGTGCTGAAGATGAGTAGAACTGTGGGTAAGATGAGCAGGTCAAGTAACTCACTGATAACTTAAGACTGGCTTTATATTCTAGTTTACTTGTCCACGTGAATAAAGACACATCTGCCCTAGGAAAGTTTAATCACTTCAAATATAGTCACATGGCCACACCTGTAAAAAGTAAATAAACAAGGAGGAAGTGTCTGAGTAGTTCTGATTCCTCCATGCAGCACTCCTCCTATTCAATTCCTCTGTGGAAATGACATCACATTGAGAATGAGAAGCTGCCAGGCCTCATCATCCTTCACCTCCTATCAACTTGGTAAATCCCAGTATTTGGGCCTCAGTGGACATCCTGGTGACACAGAAGGAGCTGAGCTGTCACCAGAACCCCACTTGTAGAATAGGCATCAGTAATAAACTTGAAAGGACATCTCTTCTGGGGCAATAGCAAACTAGAATCACCTACCCTTAGGTAATCCAAGATAGTACCAGATAGGTCAATTCAGACCCCTGAAATTAAGAAAATGACACAATCCTCTTTTCTTTCAGAATTCAATCACATAGGCAGACACATCAGCTCTCAATCTTGTCAGTCATGTAAGGTCACATAGTAAGACATGCGATCTGTAATCTACCCCACACTGAGTAAATACACATCGATTTTATTATTGATGCCACTAGACATTAAAATTCTACCTCTTTTCTTTCTTTGGAAGGTGACATAACTAAGATGGAAAGGTTATTCTAAAGCATAGCTTTCACCCACTCGGCAATGTTGAGAACACGTGAATACACAGGGCAAACATGTGTGTGAACACACACACAAGCACAGAGACCTGGGGCAGGTTTAGAGTTTTAGTAATAACTTAAACTACTCTGGAATGCAGAAAGCCCAAGGAAATTGACTGCTACAATGTGCAAACTTCACTAAGGCGAATGTCTATCTAGAAAAAGCTAGGGACACGGGAGTCAGAAATAAATCTAGGTTAACACCCTGGCTATGCCCTTGAGCAGGGTTTTCCACAGGCAAATCTAGTGGCATCTGTTAGCTCCGATCTGAAGGAGTGCCACTAACAGCCAGTGTCCATACCTGCATGTGATGTGGGCAGGGAATGCGGCACACATGAGCTGCTGAGCTGTGCCTGGCACACAGCAAACACTTTGGAATGCTCAGCGTCTAGCCACTTCCTCTCCTCCACACGATCATGTTCAGATCCGAGGAGGGTGGGGTAGATAGAAGAGGATGTTTTCAGTTTCTGATCATTTGAAGACCCTGCATGTTCTGATTTCCTGTCCACTGGTTTGGAACCTCCTAAATGAGATTGTTTTTTTCTCCCTCACATCTTAGAATTCCTGGTGGTCAATGCCCTTCCAGGATGGGTCATCCTGACCAACCCCAGCCCTGTCTTCAACACTCACCTTGTGTTCTTTTGAAAACCTATGACTCTTTCCTAGGTTCCAATAATATGCCCTTACTCGGGCAATAAGAAATATTTACCAGGAGCTGTTCTCACCCTGGAATAGAATGGTGACCAGGACAGACTTAGTTGTTGCTTCATGGAGACCATATTTTTGAGGAGGTGACAGATGGGGAAGAGTAAAGCAGCACAGAAATGCCTTAATTTTAACCTGGGACCTTGAAGCTAGAGCTGTGACTGGGCTCTGGCAGACCAGAGAGGTGTCAGTGTCAGGGGACTGGTTGTCATTCTACATGGGAGATTAAGACGGACACTTTGAGGAGGACCCCCTTATGTCAACATAAGCTGCCCAGGGAGCATAGGACCTCAGTCAGGACAAACCCAGAGTAGCTGCTCAACGGGACCTTGGAAGTGGAACATCAGGAATAGGGGACGTGGTGAGACTCTTCTTTCGATTCTCTGCCATTCTCACAATGCCAGTCTCACAATTCCTACAGATTTAACTGTGATGGCTTCCTCTTATTTATCTATGCACTTCTGTGTTTTATACTTCTCTTTGGCTCTCCACAAGTCTTTTAAATAAGCTATATCTCCTTTCCCTTAACTGGAAAACTTAGAGGAGCTCTGCCCACACTCCACCGGCTTGAAGGTCCCCTTCTACTGTATAATCCTCTGGGGGCTTCTGTCACTTTGCTGGTCTTATTGATGCCAGGGGTGAAATCAAAGCATGGGCAACCTGGGTGACAGGCACCCTCCAGGACACCCACGACACCCTGGCCTCCCCTGGGGCAAATGCAATCATAGCAAAGCCTTCACCCGGGGTGCATCGCTCTCTCCTTCTTGCTCTGAAAGCTTCTGCAGACTGTCTCCTTTGGAGTGGAGTCCCACATTCCGGAAAGGTCAGCTAGGGCTAGAAGAGCCGCAAGCTGCTGGTGGCTGGCACAGTCAGTTAGTGGGGTCACCCTGCACCCTTTCTTCCTGCAGGCTAGCACAGTTCTGCCCCAGCGGGTGGTCTGAAAGGCACCACAGCTTCTGTTGGCATTCTTTCCACCGTTCTCCTCTCCTCCCACTCCCTTCTCTCTCTCTCTCCCCACCCCACGCAGATCCTGTGCTGATTGACTCACGTCACCAGCTCTAGCACCAGGGAATCAATCAGAAGATGCCTTCCCACGCAGAGCTGAGCCGCTCTCCTCTGCTCTGCTCTCCTCTCCTCCCGCGGGCTGCTGCCTCTGACATTTCATACAAGTCCAGACTGAGCCCTGGAGGCCTCCGCCCCCTGGGCCACTCTGGGCTCTGAGGCCCTGGCAATCCTCCGGCTGCTCTGAATGGCCCTCAGCTTCTCCTTCACACTTGGGTACTGAGCCCAGGCTTCCTCCACTGGCTTTCTCTCATTGTTTGAATGGGATCCAGGCAGGAAGGGCTCCCAGAAGCCTGAGCTTCCAGCAGCTGGCCCCTGCAGCCTTCCGGGTAAAGGATATTAGAACATCTCTGTGCTCCTTGGTTGAAAAAATAAAATAAAATAAAATAAAATAAAATAAAATAAAATAAAATAAAAACCTCAGTTCCCCACCATCTTCACCCAATCCCTCAAAGCACCCTCTGAGTGGACTGTGCCCCTTGGACTTGCACTGGTCCTCCTATCTTACAGTCTGCTCTTTCCAGGAGAGTGTGACGGGGCCCCAGCGACTGAGGGAGTTGTATGAATTTATTTAAACCTTACTAAAGCTTAACACACTCCCCACCCCCTTTCAAGTCAAACTCTCTGCTATCTAGAAAGAAAAGAATTCGTCTGTTGCTGTCTCTTCACCCAGATGTTCCCTTCTTACTCCTCGGTTCCATTCCAGATGCTGATATCAAAGCTGCTTCTTACAGCAAATCTCAGCTAAGCCCCAATTACAGACTGAACAGGAAATGCTGAAAACAGCAAATAAATTTACAAAACATTTTTATCTAAGAAGCAAGAGATACCACCTGCTGACACAACAGATACACCTTATTTCCTTAAAGCTTTTTTTTTTTGTCTGCGTGATCTATGCAAAGAATAACCACATAAGCATGGCCTTTCTCCCTCTGTGTATGAAAGTGGCATCACCGGGCACATCTCACACCCTGCTGTGATTTAGTGTGTTATGGGTCTCTAGATTACTTAGACTACTCTTTGATCCAGCAATCTCTTGTCTAGCCTGGACAGAACATCCAATCATCTGTGCTGGACTCCTTAACCACACTACGATCATACTGAGCTGTCTCTAAGTTAGACAGTCTGAGATCCTAACAACAAGTGATGAACTACACAAAGTGTGGGACAGCAATACACTAAAATTATTAATATTGGGCTGGAGAGATGGCTTATGGCTTAAGGCACTTGCTTGCAAAGCCTAAGGACCCAGGTTTGACTTCCCAGAACCCACATAAGCCAGATGCACATGGTGGCACATGTGTCTGGAGTTCGTTTGCAGTGGCTGGAGGCCCTGGCACGACCATTCTCTCCCCTTCCCCTCTCTCTATATAATAAATAAGTAATTATACATATACCCATACTAATATACAAATGTGAGCTTGAACTATTGCTTAAAACACTGTGATGTTAAGTGAAATGAGCCTGACTCAGGAAAGCAAACATCATATGTTGTCTCTTATGTGGAGAACCTAGATTCGGAATTGTATGGATCCATGGGTGTACAAGCGAGTATTTATTAGTGTATATGAAGGTCATGACACCAGAAATGGTATCATGAGAAGGGAGGAAGAGGCGGTAAAGGAGGTGGGAGAAGGAGAGGGTAATGAGTTGTTAGCTGTGATATAAGAAAGCAGGAGCAAGAACTAACCGAGGAAGAGGGCTAGTCAGCTAGAGGGGGTCAGGGGTTCTTGAGAAGTCCATAGAGGAGGGCAGTGGGGAAGGGAAACAAATGAGAACAAAGTATAAAGCAAGTTAACTCAAATTTCATCATGAAGCTCATTAATTAAAACATTACTGATGGAAAATTAGAAAAAAAAGAAGAGCATAAATCAGTGTATACACTAAGGTAAGCCATGCATGTGTGTCATCCCCGAACTAAGAGCCCCAAAATTAACTTTGTTTACATCTGGTAGGAGTTTTATGAGACCTATATGTTTGTAGCTTGTCTCATTATGTTCCTGTAAAAGGTTAATAAGAGAAAACACATTAAGGATCATTTTTTCCTATCATTATTTTCTTGAAAAACAACAATGCATGGCTAGATGCCACATGTATTTAACTACTTCCTTATCTTAACTCACTGATTTTATATTGGGAGGGTGAGGCAGTGTGGCATAGAGACAAGAAATACCTGACTAATTTAAGGACAAGCCTGGACAAGAATCCAAGTGCACAGTTTCAAAAGTCTAAAACTTATTATGATACTTTCAAGCTGTCATAAATCCAGCAAGCCCAGTAACAGGTTAGAAGAGTGGTGTGGGAGGGTGCACACACATGGTCACACATGCAGTCCACACACACCTACATTCAGTATTTCACATTATTTCTTAAAGGGAAGTTTGGGTTGCTTTCTGGAACACTCGGCTATAATTTCTACATTATTATTCTCTTCCCTTTGAATGTGGATGGAGTTATTTTTCCTGCTCTGACCTGACTAGTTTTCACTGTCATTGAGATGTGTTATCCACTTTATAGCTTCAGCTACATAACATGGGAAGTTATGAGAAATGTGAATTGCCAGATCTCCTCCAAGACCTGAAGAACCTGAAACTGCAGGGGTGCCCCCTTCCACGCTTCAACATATCCCCTGGATGACAGATTGCTTGTTCAAGTTTGAGAGTCTGTGATCTACATAAGCTCTCAGCCAAGACAATAGGCAAGACGAGGGCAGGACAACTCAGATAAAACTACAGTGGTCGTTCTTGTTCATGACTGCCCTTTCTCAAGTAACTTTCCCTTCTGCCTCCTCCTTATCCCCCACGTTAACCTAGAAGATTATTAGGGATGTGGGTTTTGGGGTCAGATTTGCCTAGACTTATCTATCTTGATTCCACATATTAATTCCATGACTTTAAGTCAATTTTTTGTACATCTTTGTTTCCATTTATTCAATTATGAAATCAGGTTAAAATGACAGTTATGACCACCTGACAGTACTATGTAGAGATGTAGAAATTTGAGGGTGTGGCCCTGGTATATAAAAGTCTGCCAGATATCTTTCTTCATTTGTTCCAAACGTCTATGCTATATGCTGAGTGCTGCGCCTCCTACTCAGACATATAGGTCCTGTTTTGAGTATCCCACATTTCATAGCTTGGTAAGAATGTCCTTATATTCTACTTAGTATTGGTGATTTATTTATATGGCTTGAATCATGTTCCCTAAAAAACATTTTCAAATACTAACAATCAATACCTGAGAATGTGACTTTATTAGAAATATTGCCTTCACAGAGTGCTAGAGTTTACACTATAAATATTTCTTTGAGGGCACGTCTTAAAGGTGAGGCCTAGGGTGGTGTTAATAGAAGTTTTAAGAGGTGGAATCTGGTAGGAGGTCTCTTGTTCATTGCGGGTAAGGCCTTGAATGCATTATTGTGACCTCAACTGTTTCCTCTTTCTCTTCTTCATCCCTGGCTATGAGGCAAAGTTCTTGTTCTTCTGTGTTCTCTTTTCATGATTCCTGCCCGGCCAGAAGCATTTGAGCTGCTCAAGTTGAGATAAAGCTATGTTAAGGAAATTGACTAGGACTCATTTTTTTTTTTTCTGTATGCACGTGTGTGTATGTGTGTACTAAATGTGATGTAGTGTGTATGTGTGGTGTATACACATAGGTATACTGAAGTAGCACCCCATGCACACACAGAGGCCAGAGGAGAATTTCATATGTCTCCTGCATTTATTCATCTCCTTCTCTCCTGGAGATAGAGTCTTATCAGTTATTCTGCACTTTTCACAGTTTTGCTACTTGGGCAATTATCTGGTCTCTGGCCTCTGCAGAACTGGGGTTACAGATATGTGTGGCAAAGTCCAGCTATTTACGTAGGTTCTGGGAATCAAATTCAACAATCTGGGGGCCTAGAGCCTGAATTCTGGGCCTCATGCTTGGGCAGGGAGCACTGTTAACCGCTCTGCCACCTCTAGGCCAACTGGAGTTCTTCTAGGATGAGGAAAGTTTAGATACAGAAACACATGGAAAAAGACATGTAGAGTGGATGCAGCAATTATAGTTATACTGAGTCAAGAACAAAGATTGCCAGCTACTTCCAGAAAGTATGAGGAGGCAGGTAAGGATCCTATTCTATCTCCTTCACGGAGGATGGCCTGCCCACGTCTTGACTTTGGACTTCTGAGTCAATGCACTTACCTTGTTCTAAGCCACCCCGTTCATGATAAATTATTGCCAACAACCCTAAGAAACTAATATGTTAATAGTTTGGCCATCATGAAAAGTAAGTACGACAACAACATCATAAACGACAGTTTAGGGTTAGGTGGTATGGGGAGGAGAAGCAATCTTATGTGGTAAGAATGCCCAAGAATATCCATGTTTCAACAACCATAGCAGTGATTAATAGCATGTATTACAGCTGTGACACTTTGAAAAGGTTAACTTATATTTCTGATGCTATCATTGTGACAGCAAAGCTATTTGTAGCATTTCGGAAATATATTTTCAGGGCTGGAGAGATGGCTTAGTGGTTAAGCACTTGCCTGTGAAGTCTAAGGACCCTGGTTTGAGGCTCAATTCCCCAGAACCCACGTTAGCCAGATGCACAAGTGGGTGTCTGGAGTTCATTTGTAGTGCTTAGAGGCCCTGACGTACCCATTCTCTCTCTCTCTCTCAAATAAATAAATAAAAATGAACAAAAAATAAAATAAAAGAAGAAATATATTTCCAAACTTAAAACCCAGATACTTAGGCACAAAAAAGTAGTTCTGGTCAATCAAATACAATGCTTCTTAATGAACAATATGCCAGCAAATTTTAACATAGTGCAGAGTTCACAGTGCAGATGTGGACTTTTGGGAAGCCCTTAAATTGACATCCAATGAATCGGTGCTTACTTTGCTTCCACAGATAACTAACTCGTCTAGGAAAAGTGATTTTAGATTATTAATGTTAAATCAAAATTATTGAGTAATTCATTAGGTAATCTTTTGTAAAATCTTAGATCAAAGAAGAAAAGTCTTATTTTAAGTTATGAGAAAGCCATATGGAAACTTACTTTTCTGTTAACTAAATCAAAATATAGAACTAACATAAAAAGAGAGAAATTTGGCAGAAGTACCTGTAAGGGTAGATAATGCTGCACCCAGAAGCCATAGTTTAACCAGTTGTTTTCTCTTTGGATTTGAGGCCTGATCCACAGGAAGGAATTCATTCCTGACACTGAAAACCTAGTCAAAAAGCTTATGGCTTGAAAAGTCATAGACCCAAAGGTAGAAGCTATTTCTTTTTCTTGGCTAAACAGATATGTTGTACCCATAAAATTTCCTTTGAAATATTTATGTTAGTGCTCACAGATTAATGCTATTCTCACCTTCAGATTAAAAAGGTTTCATTTTGCAAATAGCAGTAACTGCTGCAGAGACTCAAAACTCATCAAAGTGTTGAGAATAAGTGGCTTGAGTGCTCAGCACTAAATGAGACATCCACATCACCCCCTTCCAAGCTCAGGGAACATTGTGGAAGAAGAAGTTGAAAGAATACAAGAGACAGAGGACTGGGGGGAGTGCATTATCTGTACAAGACCTGCCCAATATTGGGCCCATCAACATTCTGTCATTTATGATGTAGGAAGGCAAAAAAAAAAAAAAAACATAAAAATAGAAGAAGGACTAGTTGAAAAGAAGGTGCTTAGTGGAAGGGATTTGAAAAGGGAAGACAAAGGAACAAAAGAAGTCATGGGAAATGACTATTGTCAAAATACATTGTGTACACATACGAAAATTATCAATAAAATGTTTTTATTTTTATTTTTATTTATTTACTTGAGAAAGAGAGAGGGAAAGAGGCAGAGAGAGAGAAACAGACAGAGTGAGGGAGAATGGGCACGTCAGGGCCTACAACCACTGCAAATGAACTCCAGGTGGGGAATTGAACCAAGGTCCTTTGGCTTTTACAGGCAAGCACCTTAACTGCTAAGCCATCTCTCCAGCCCAAAAGTATTTTTTTTTTCATCTCTGTCTCTCATGCAGTTCAGGCTGTCTTTGAACTCATATAGCTGAGGATGACCTTGCACTACTAATCCAGTTCCCACTACTGGGATTATAGGTGTTTGCCAATGTACCCAGGTAAGGAATGTCTCCTGAATAAAATTCTAATGGGGTCATACCGTCTCCATCTCTAAAGGGCACAATTCAAATTCAAATACCATTCCAACTTTTACAAGCCTAATATTTGGTAGCCCTTTCGATAGGTACATTCTTGACCAAAAATTAAATAGAAAATGTTGCCTTTCAACTCACATTTTTAGACAGAAAATATACATCCATGAGGTTATATAGAGTCATAAGACATTAACCCCATACTAATAGAATTTTATACAGTAAGCTTGCATTTTCCAGACTTACTCAATATCAGAACAGTTCATTTAATTTTGTTTTCAAGAAATCCTTACCAATGATCAGTGGAACCCATTTCAAGTACACTCAAAACGTACCCACTATTATTATCTAAGTTTAATTTTTCAATGTCTTCTCTTGTTTTTGCTGCCTAGATATTGTGAACTTGAACCCTGTTGGATCCTTCTTGCTATTAAGTCTTCTAAAGCAATAGGCCTTTCAAGTGAGTATGCTTAAATCAAGGACACACGAACTTATTATGGCATTGAAAAGAAAATCGGGCTGTCTCTGCCTATGTGTTTTTATCTTAAAAGCTAAAATAAATTTTACAAATACCTAATACACTATCCTGGCTGACACTGGTGCATATGCATAATTTATAAGCCATGTACACATACAAAACAAGGGTTCATGTTCAAAGTGTTTTGTTGTTTTCTGAAAAGATGTGCAATTAAAAGTAGAGAAGCTGTCCTCATTCATGATTTTCTCAGCCTCACCAAACCTCTCCCTAGTCCTCATCACTCCCAATCCAGGGCAGATCAAGGAGGTGTCATCTCTGTTTCTCTGGCCTTTTATTTACTTGTTTGTAAGTTGATTCCCTTATTAGGTATTAACAGTTTGCTGAATACATGAACAACGGAGTAAATGAATGTTTGTATGGTTGGTCTGAATTACACCTAAAAGCAGCCTGTGACTGCAAGTTACCTTTCTGCTATACAGATTCTGTCTCCCAAGTCCATAGCCCATCTAGCCAAATGTGCTTGACCTTGAATTTGTTGACTTTTCCCAGAGGAAACCTAGGCAATTCTATTACCTGTATCAATTTCTGTCCTTTCCCAACGGTTTGGGAGATGAGGATTACATGATAACCACAGCTGGAAATTATAAGCTATGGGAACCTGTAAAAATTGTAATTATTTATTCAAGAAAAGATAATTAGTCGGCAGATGCCTTGCCCTAATTATAACACTCTGTCAATTATTTGGACCCATTCATCAAGATCTCCAACTTGTCCAGATCATCTTGCTGCTCAAATTACTATGTGCAGGTATATTTTTTTCCACTCCCTTCATTAGACTAATGTGCTTCTCCTCTTGTATGTTCAGAAACGATAGGAGAATCTGGTTCCACTACCTAACAGCTCTCCAGGCATTTTCCCATGAAGGGAAAGCACTGCAGACATCTTTCAAGATCACCTCAGCTTAATTATATTGAGTTCAAAATATTAAATAAAGATCATATCCAATCATTCAAATAAGAGTGAAAAAAAATGAAGGCCAGTAGGAGAGATTTATGTTTGAAAAAAGATTTGTTATTTGTGCATCAAAAATAAAAAGCACCACCCATATTGCCATGGAGGGTAAGAAAGCCCAAGACCATTTGTGGTTAAATTCTCATGTGTGAAAAGACAAATGAGTTTTCGTGGTCCTAGGCTGCAGTAATGAGAACTCTGGCTATGCATGAAGACTCTCAAGGACACAGAGGAGGTGTTGATGATTTATGTATTTGTTTGCATTTTACATTGTGCTATGGAGAAAAAGGGGGCTAGTCTTGTCTTGAATTATGACTCAGAAAAGACATGGATTTGTGGATTGGTGATATCACCTTGAGAATACCACAGTCAAGTTGGGACATCACAGGCCCAGAGAAACCACAGTAGATAAATTGGAGGGAATGCAGACACAAGCATGGAGGGTGATAAAGGAACAGGAAGACATGACTTGGGTGGCAACATTGACACTCCGGTCTGTGCATCCATCAGTACAGCCAGAAGGATGACTAAGGGCAAGCTTGATAACAACTGAAAATCATAATCAACCAATGAGCAGGAGGCTGGCTGGGGTTCGAGGTGCTTATAACTTCCGAAGACGATTCATCAAAGCTTTTGAGGGTGGGAGAAGGTAGACTGACTCTTAGGAACAACTGTGCTCACAAAGCACTTAAATGAGGTTTTCTTCAAACATCGCATAATGGCTCTCAGGTTGTTTGATGTTCTACAGAAAGAAGAGAAGAAAGTCCACATGGTGACCATGGTTACCATGCCTTCCAGGACCACTGACTTCGGTCAGAACCTGCCCAGTCAAGCAGAGCTATAAGATTGCTTCTTGTAACAATGATGTGGATGTCTGATCTTCTGTAAACTATCAGGAACCCAGCACATAAAGTCTGACATTTTTATATAACCCCTTTCCTAAAGGTATATAAAAGTTGCCATAAACTTTTACGGAAATATAAGGGACTAGAGTATCATATTTCATAAGGTTGCTTGTCCCATGAAAGTATGTCAAATCTGTAGTCCTTAGATTCTTGTCTTTGGATGAACAGATGTGTGTGTAGGTGTGTGTGTGTGTGTGTGTGCAACTATACTGGAAATCAAACCCAGGGACTGATACCTGCCAAGCAGACTATGTATTACTGATTTATATACCAACTCATAACCATGTCAAACTCTCGCTCTTCCAGACATACTTATATCACAATGGTCAGAAAACTTAAGACTAAACATTTCATATTTTAAGTTTTGCTCACCATCAATTCTCTGTGGTAACTATTCAAGTCTGCATGGCTATGTGAATTCAGTCAGAGAGGACACATAAACAAATAGGTGTGACAGCCAGCATTCTAGTAAAACTTCATGGGCCTAGATGTGAATTTCCTATCATTTTTATGAGTTGTGCAAATTGTTCATCTTTTGATGTTTTGCCCATTTAAACATATAGAATATTTTTAATCACAAGAGTAGCAGGTGAGAAAGTATGTGGGTTTTCTAAGCTGAAGGAATATATGACTAGTATTTTCCATTTTATTTCTAGTCACACTATTTATGATGGGACTAAATAACTTCTGATGATAAATGTGACATAGTAACAGTCTCTGAACACAAAAATGTTAAGGGGAGAGTCCTTCAGCCACAATGGAAGTGACTGAAATTTCAGCAAAGCAGAGATGCTGGCACTGGAGATGACAGAGAAGCATGTCCCCATCAAATGGGATCTGTAGGGGCCTGTGAATGACTGACTACAGTTCCTTCAGCATCATCAGGCAGGTTTTCACATGGAAAGAACAAGGGAAAAGCAGATGGAAATGCTCTGCTTAGTATATGTTACTTTGACAAGTGACGTTAAGGAAAACAAAATAACACAACAAATAAACCTCCTATCTCTACCACAGAAGAACATCTGGGACTCTAAAGTCCTCTGCCAGCACCTGGATCTTCCTTTGGCATGTCTGAGTCCTACTCCCATCTTTCTGCAGTTTCAGTGGTCAGTAGACACTGAGTATTTCCATTTATTCTGGAGTCATAGGATGCAAATGAAATGACACTGACACATGAGCGTTACAACAATGGCAAAGTCACTAGCGGAATTAATTAACAATTCAGCTACCTTATAACTGCTAACTTGTAGGTGCATTTATTCTGCTCTCTTTTATGCCCATGATTATGATTTATTTCCTCTAAATCAGAATATTCAGCAAGCAGCTCATGTGAGTCCATGAAAATAAGATAGAATCTCAAAGCAGCTTCCAGGGATAGAAAGGACCACTCAGTCGAATTAGTGCCTTAAAATCAATGCTTCTGGCTTGGAGGGTGACTCATCAGTGTATGGCTGAAATGTTTGACTTACTGTGTCTCATAGAGAGGGTCAGCTTTGGTTTCTGATGCTGTTGACCCACTGTAGCAGAAGAGGTGCATACATGAGTACATCTATAACTTTGCAACCAAATGCAAATTAGTTATCTTTTCAGCTTCATACGGCTAGGGGAAATAAACTGGGACTTCCCGATAGCCTTTCACTCAGATTTATAGGAGCAATTTTGTGATTGTTCCATGTCTTTTAATCAAAGCTGGCCAAGTTTAATCAAGACAGTAGAAAACAGCATTATAATTTTGAATGTCTATGTCTCCAAAAGGTAACAAAGTCACCAATTGTAGGAAAAAGTATTTCACAGCAATGTATAAATGAAAACACATGTATTTTAACAGTGTATTGGTCCAGTTGTATTACAACCACTTTCTAAATCACCTGTAGCAATAGGAATTTATGATAAAATAATATGGGCTCTGCAAAACTGAATGCAGATTTTGATTTCTGCCACTAACCTCACAGCATATTCCATACCACACAGATTGTATGTAGTGAGATGAGAAAACACAGATGGTTCCAGAGAAAATGTATACTAATTTTGATAAATTTATATAGACTATCAAGTAAAATCTGATTATTCCCCAGAATCCTAAGAAAATTACTAAGGGAAAATACATAAATTGGATTGCATGCTGAAGTTCAAGAATTAGTGGAGTTTCCAGTAATACCACTTTGAATGTGTGCAATCTCATCTGATCCTGAAAGCTAAGCAGGGTCAGGCCTGGTTAGAGCTTGGATGGGAGAACCAATGGAATCATCTACTCAAAATAAAATAGTAAAACACTGACACAACACGAGAGTGCTCAGGGAAAGTGGTGGCTAGGGAAGGAAGGGCAAAATGTAATTGAACATGTGACTCCTAGGATCCCCTGCTAGACTTCGAAGTAGTCAAGGCCCAGCCTTGTAGAGCTAGAGTACTGTAAAAACAGAGTTTAGCCTATTGTTTAAACCATGGAATTGGGATTGGAAAGCCAAAAAACTCAAGTTACGCTGCTCACCAGCTGTGTTTCTTTGAGTGAGTTACTCTTCTTTCTGTGTTTAGTTTTATTATCTGTAAGCGGGCATCATGCCTACTTCATAATGTGTTTTAGAATGGAAATAAATTGAATTAACATATGTAAGAGGACTAGTGCCTAGTTAAGAGTAAAAGTAATGATGTGTTGGTTATTGAAGAATAGATTCTTGGCTCTTCATTATCTCTTTACTGTCCAGTAGCCAAGCTCTCCACAGGATGACCATGACCAGTCCTCAAATCCCCTGAATACAAATCAAGGCTCAACTGCAGTCCTTCACTTCAACAAGTCTTCACTTTTCTCATGCCTCCTTCTTCCAGCTTGCTAAATGTGATAAGCTACTCATAATGGCTAGTGAACTATGTTCTAGACACAAAGCTAGGTTCTTTCAGTCAACTTATTGGATTTCATCTGAACTTGTGGGGTAAGGGCTTTGCATCACCACAGACCTGAGGCAAATGAAGCTCTGGGAGGTGAGTACACTGCACAGTATACAGCTAATACATGGCATACAACATCATTAAGTGAAGACCCACGGGCCTGGGCTGCCATTCCTCAGCTGGGCACGGCTATATACCAGGCCCTGAACACCTTATTAGGAGCCACCACAAGCACATTCACTAGGCTGTTTCCATGGGCACATGTTAAGCAGACAGTGCTTAAACCCTATATTTCTGTTGCAGAAAAAGTAATGGAGAAACGGAAGTGGAAAATGGGGAATTACAACTAGGGCTCAGTTACCCCCTCCCATCAACTTCACTTGTCGTTTCCTCGGCTAATCTCCAAAGACTTTTATAACAGTTAACAAAAATTTGTCATGGAGTCAGGGCTATGAAAGGTGTTTTTGTTTCTTGTTTTTGTTTCTTTCTGAATGAAGACAAGACTTCTTCCCACTTTAATTCATATAACCAATTTAGCTCTATTTCTTAGTTAAACACCAAGCAGAAGTGTGTGTACAGGAGAGGGATACGATCTTCTAAAAGGAAAAGTATTAAGGATTGAAAAGAAAAGGGAAGTGGCCTAGTCTTTCCTCCTACCATCACGCCCCTAGCTCAACCATAGACTCTAGATAAAGAACGTTTTATCTCTTATACTGCTTTCTCCAAGGTTATATATGCATAGATGATTGATACATACATACATCCATGTTTTTTTTAAACTCACAGTTTATTATGCATTTCTTCATTAAGGAGCTTCCTGGTAACCAAATAACTTCATCAGATGATAGGTGACATGTGTAGGTGACCTCCTTCCTCCTGAGACAGGCTTCACGATAGTAGGTGTTTGCTAAGTTAGTCCTCCTTAAGCGGTTAGAAGTCTGGTGGATGAGGAATAACATTGCTTGTCCTTAGAAAAATCTGATCATAGTTGCTCTAATTCCTTGTGAAAATGATCAGGATCAATCCATATCACTGTGAAAGGGACAAGGAGAAAGCAGTTTTCCTTCCAAAAATGATGAGCTATAAGGAGGGAAGAAGCCAGAAATATTTAGAATGGCACAAAAATGATGACCAAAAAATTCTTTTAGTTGTTAAATCTAAGTATACATTTCCTAAAGCCAAGATATCAGCTTGAAGTGTATGGGATACAGGAGAGAGACTAACTAGACTTTTCCCCAAAAGCTCACAGCTTTTGGTTGGAAGGTTCTAGCCTTGTGCTGGGGGAACCCCTCTTTGAGTGAGCACTTGGGTAGGATAGGCTCCCGCTGGGTCCAGTTCTGTTGGTCCCTGAAGAGTGAGCATGGCTTCTTTTGCTGGTGTTTCCTAGTGCCTAGAGTACAACACTCTGATAGCTGGAACCAGACTGTTGTTTGAATATCCCCTCCTGTCGGAAAGATGGTCAAGGCTTAGGCTCAGGAAGCTCCTGAAATTTCCATTTTCAAGACCCCTCCTAGAGGTTATGGAAGCAGTAATAATGTAATAACGGCCGGGGAGAAGGGAGGCTCCGGGCAGCGGAGATGCCTCGAAGCAATGCAGTGCGGCTCTGAGGATGCAGACTCATGACAGGGGACATGCCGTTCGGTGACAAACCGGCTTCGTGTCATCCAGGATCCTGTAAATGACCCAGCACTCATTCTCCTGTCAGGAACACCAAAAACTCATTGATTTGCCAAGTTGAAGTTTGGTGAAATCATTACTGTGGTGGTTTGAATAGAATAGATGGCCCCCAATATATTCAGTTGTTTATTTGTTTGTAGTTTGCATCTGCAGCCATCTGGCTGGAGGCAATGCATTGGGTGGATCTTAAGGTGTGGTGGTGGGTTTGAGATTTCAATCTAAAGATATGCAAAGTGTGCCTAGCTGGAGTTCCTGAAGTGTGCTTCTGGCTTTTGACCTTTAGGCTTGTACTGCTCTCTCTCTGCTTGGGCCTGTGAAGGCAGGCCAGTTTCTTCTGCCATTATGGAACTTCCCCTGGATCTGTAAGCTTCAATAAATATCCCTTCCTCCATAACTGTGCCTGGTCTGGAAGTTCATCTCAGTGATCCTGAAGCTGACTAATACAATTACCTTTGTCTTTCATTGGTGCCTTATCTGGGGTGAAAAGCTGTTCATGTCTTCCCAGGAAAAGGTACAACACCAGAAAAATGCCAGTCTTATTTATGTGGCATTCTGCATGAGATATATGATGAGCCTTCACTGGGAGAAAAGCCTCAATGCTATGCTTTCGGGGATAGGAAAGAGCTAGCTCTTGGGGAACAAAGGACTAGAATTAATATACATGGGCAAATGTACAGTTAGGACATTCAGTGAGTAGTTGGAACACCAACATACTTCACTTCTCCCCATTTTCTAATCTTTGCATTTTCAGATTTTGAGTTGATTGTTCCTTATGTTTCCCTCAGTGTCACCAAACAACATAAAACCCTACAGCTCACTGATTGAGTTTCAGTTTGGAAATACTTTTTTCTGGCATAGTATGTGAGAGGTAAATCAAAAGACAAACTTAAAGCAATATGCACCCTGTCCTCTCCCCTGTCCCAGACTCAGACTGCCATAACAACCTGGTACCAGTTGCTGTATACACAGGTGCCCAATGGCCAAGTTTTATTTTTCTGCATTGTCCATCATCTATTTGTTTACCACTCATGGTGGTGGGTTTACTTTTAAAACTAATTTTCCTGCAAATTTTAAAATTGATGAATGAATCTTTGTCTCCAAATTGACTGTATTGTGAGGAAACAATGTGTCAATTGAAAAATAATTAATCTGGCATTTTTAAGCCATCTTCACATAGAGTTTGGAATGGGCACTTTTTCTGACCAACAACTGAATCTAATTTATGAATAAATTAACATTTAAAAAACCATAAGCAATCATTTTAAATTTTCATCAGGTCAAATTTTCAAGAGGCTCCACCTGTATTTAATTCCAGAAGAAAAATGACCTGTACTAGAAGGGAGCTGGAGAGGGGAAACCCATGACTAGAGCTCACACTGTACAGCATCTGATTAATCATTACGTGTTCATTCTAGGGAAGGTGTTGTCACTGGGTCATTCAAAAATTAAAGCATAGAGTCCTCGCACAAACCCACCCAAGGACCGCTCATACCTGGACAAGGCCCGTCACCCTCTCCTCCTACTCCACTTCCTGTTTATGGGATCAGGTTAGGAGTGGTATGATACCCTAAACTCTTTCTCATTAGGGACTTTTGACACAAGACAATCCCTTAACTTTGATCTCTGTAAAATCAAAATACAGGTTACATATTTCCAACACATAATGACACAGAATAACATTCCCTTCAAAAAATAAAAAAATAAAAAAATACGAATAAGGGCACAGCAAGGGAAGATTGGACTAATGAAAGATTGAAAATGAGCCCAGCAAACATCAAAGTGAAAGTTCCAAGTCCAGCAGTTGGGACTTATGATGAAATTCTCTGAGCTTCTAAAGACTTATGCAACTCTACCCCTCCAGGTGTACTGCTTGCTTCCCAGGCAGAATCTTCCCCAAGCCAGAAGCTTTTCTTGGCAGCTGCCCCATAATAATCCCGGCATATCCAACATCCTAGGGTCTCTAGTGCAGCCCATGGTTTGTCTTCAACTCCATTCCAGGGTCTTTATGGAGGGCCCTCACAGCCCTGCTCCCCATCACCTAATGACCATCTGCAGAACCATGTTTCTATTCAGTGTCCTATTTCCTGCATTTGTCATACTTTCCAAATCACTACCAGGTGGGCAACAAGGCCATATATGTTAACCCAGTGTTGTAGTTAGGTTCGCATTGCTGTAGAAATCATCCCACTGAGAGCAGCTTGTGGGAAAAAGAGGTTTACTTTGCCTTACAGGCTCGAGGGGAAGCTCCACGATGGCAGGGGAAAATGATGGCATGAGCAGAGGGTGGACATCACCCCATGGCCAATATAAGGTGGGCAGCAGTAACAGGAGAGTGTGCCAAATGCTGGCATGGGGCAACTTGCTATAACACCCATAAGCCCGCCCCCAACAATACACTGCCTCCATGAGGCATTAATTCCCAAATCTCCATCAGCTGGGAACCTAGCATTCAGAACACCTAAGTTTAAGGGGGGCACCTGAATCAAACATTCCGCCCCTGGTCCCCATAAACTGATATCAATACATGATATAAAATGCAATGCATTCAGTCCATTTTTAAAAGTCCCCATAGTGTTTAGCAATCCCAATGATGTTCATACATCCCCATACTTCAAGATCTTTGAACTGAGCCACAATACCAAAAAAAATTCCCTAGAAAACCCATAACGGCAAAGAATAAACATTTACACGGCAAAAGATGGCATTGGACATAGCAAAGAAATATTCAACCAATACAAGATTTAAAACAGGGCAAACACCAAACTCTGTAGCTCCAAGTCCAATAACTCTAACGAGTGACAAGTCTCTAAATCCAATAATCCTAACCAGCAAAATGTCTCTGGCATTCCAATTCCACCCCTCCAGCTAGGCTACTCACAGTCCTGGAAAGCTTCATCCGGGGCCGGCAGCTTTCCTTAGCAGCCATCTCATGGTCCTGGCATCTCCACTGGGTCTCCACTGCAATCCATGGTTCATCCTCATGGCTCCATTGGGTCTCCATGCAGGCATCCAGCAACCTGGTTCACACTGCCCATGGCCACTTCCAAAACACAAGGCTGTGTTGCAAATGCAATGACCCTCTCTTTCCTGCATTTCTTATATGCCACAATACCAGGCAGGGTGCCAATTTGTTAATCCAGGGGGCAGTAAAGCAGACTTTGAAGAACAGGACACTTCTTGAGCACTCAGGCCCCTTCAAAAGAGTCTACATTCTTCCTGTTGCCCCAATGCAGGTCAGCTGACCCAATCTCAAAGGTTATAATATCTCAATTATAGCTGAATGGGCAGCAGTTCACCAAAAGGTTTTTCTTTCTTTGCCATATCCCTCTGCTCATACCAGTTCATTTCTATGCAAAGCAACCCTGCACAACTTCTCAGGACCCAGGCATAGCAGCAAGCCTCACACAAACTGCTAGCCCAGTCCAAGCAAAGCTCTTTCTCACCCTCATAAGCCAAACCTCACAGTCCATAGTTCTTACTGCATTCAGGTCTTTCAACTCTGACCAGAATAGTCCATCAGGCTGTGCTTACAGCCCTGCAAGGCATCTCTTAGGCCAAGGTTTCAAATCCTTCCACATTCCTCTTGAAAATCAGCTCTGAAAGGCCAAAGCCACATAGTCAGGTGTCTAGCAGCAATCCCATTCCTCGCTGCCACTTTACTGTTGCAGTCAGGTTCGCATTGCTGGTAGAAATCACCCAACCAATAGCAGCTTGTGGGAAAAAGAGGTTTATTTTGTCTTACAGGCTCAAGGGGAAGCTCCACAATGGCAGGAGAAAACAATGGCATGAGCAGAGGGTGGACATCACCTCCTGGCCAACATAAGGTGGACAACAATAACAGGAGAGTGTGCCAAATGCTGGTGTTGGGAAACTGGCTATAACACCCATAAGCCTGCCCCCAACAATACACTGCCTCCATGAGGCATAAATTCCCAAATCTCCATCAGCTGGGAACCTAGCACTCAGAACACCTAGGTTTATGGGGGACACCTGAATCAAACCATCACACCCAGGGATAGGGGTATATGAAGCTCAACATCGAGGATCTGGAAACTCCTTCAGTATTGTTTCTTCAGAACCCCTCCTTTCAAAAGAATTACTGTTGATCCTATTGTCCTAAGGCAGAACAGCTGGCCCTGTTCAGTGGTGGTGATCTCTTAAGCAGTCCTGGGTGAAGCAACTGCAACCTCTGGAAGGTCCAGAATCTCACTAGAATTCCTTCCTGTGCCAAATATATTTTTTTTCATATCTTTCTACTCTGTACTTTACCCCACCAAAGACATCAGTCCACTATTTCTAAATTCAACTTTTCTCAAGTTATCAGGACATGGGCAGAACATAGAAGTCATGTAAAGTGCCTCTAGCTTGGTCACTGACAAAGCCCTATTTTCCTTCTGAGACCTCACAAGCCAAGCCTTTATGTACTTTGGTCTTTCAAACTCTCACCAGAATGGCCCATCAAGCTTTACTTACAGTGTTGTAAAGTTGCTCTAGTCCACAGTTCCAAATTCTCCCATATTCCTCCTACAAACAAGTTCCAAAAGACTAAAAACACATGGTCAGTGTTATTACAGCAACAGCCACACTTCTCAGTTCAAATTTTTTATAGCAGTTACCATCCCATGGCTGGAACAAGACACCCCACCAGAGCAGCTTATGGACAGAAAGGGTGTCTTTCAAGCTTACAGTTTCAACAGGGAATATCATTATGATCGCAAAAACATGACAGGCCTGAGCAGGAAGTCTGGTTCACATCTCCACAGCAGCAGGAAGGAAGTAACCTATGTACTGAGCTTGGATTTTGGGCTATGTTATCCCATAGCAATGCACCTCCTCTAGTAATGTCCTACCTCCCAAAGGCTCCACCTGGGGATCAAACATAAGGCTTAATCCTAAACACATGAGGCTCTATTCAAAGGGCTATGGGCATGGGCCTGTCAGCTTTGGAACTCAGTGCACACCACAGATGCTGACCTGACTGTGTCTCTTCTTCCCATGACTGAAGCGTTGCCTCCACCACTGTCTCCACATTGTCTTCTTTCTCATTGCAGTGGGTAGTACGTGGGTTAACCTCTCTGGGCTCCTATTTCTGGTGGTCAGCAGTGATGTGTTCCTTGCGTGGCTATTCATGGGGAGGAGCCTCACCTAGAAATGGTAGCTGAATCTTGCTGATCAACAGTATTTCAACAACAAGCAAGTCTCCCTGAGCTGCCATTTACAGTAGCCCTTAAAAGGAAGCCCAGAAAACCATAAGCAGGGTTCATTTTTATTTCCTCTAGCTAAAAAAAAAAAAAGTTATTGGTTTGACTCCCATATCTCATTACTGCACAAAGTACATTTCTTTGTTGCTGCTTGAAGTATAGAGGTTCCTAACTCCCACCTCACCACCATCCTTGTATGAAAGATAGTTCTTTGTTTTCTATTGTCTCTTCTTTGTTATCAATAGCTTGCCTTGCCTCAAATTTGTAAAGTTCTTACCATGACCTTATTGCATAGTGTACAGTTTTCATTATCATCCCATTGGCTGAGAGATGAAGTGTATGTTTTGATCAGTTAATCCCCAGGTGACAGTTAATTTTATGTCAGTTGGATTGAACAGCAGGATGCTCAGCTATTTGGTCAAATATTTTCTGGGTGTGTCTGTGAGTGTATTTCTGAATGACTAAGTAAAGTCCACCTCTCTCCCTGACAGCGGCTTGCTGCACCTAATTTGTTAGATACCTACAGGCAGGGACAACTCATTATCTGCCTGTTTTTGGAGACAGAACTTCAGTTTTTCTCAATACTTGGACTACAACTCCCACTATTGACCCTTCTGAGTTCCCTGTCAGGCTTTTGGATTCAACCTACAAGAAATTATTCAACTCCTTTCCAGTTGCAGATGGGGGATGATTAAATGTGTGTGTGTGTGTGTGTGTGTGTGTGTGAATTTAAATAAATTAAAAAAATATTTTTAGGAACCTGGGTATGTAGAACAGTGATCAAGTGCCTGCCTCATATACATGAAGCTGTTGGTTTAATTCCAAGCACCACAAAGTAAATCAAAATAAATAAATATTTTCAGCATACCTGAAGCATATGTTCTGCATAGCTAGTTATCTAGCTAGATAATGTTCATATATATGGACAATGAAAGTGTGAAAAAATATATATGCTTACCTGTACTATCAATGCTTAGTATATACTTGTATTATTTAATAACTGCAGACATTTATTTGAAAATCCTCATCATAATTTCAAATTATTTAGTGCTAATATTATCAGTTTCTGCCCTCCCTTATCAATGTTTGCTTCTCAAACTGTCTATTGCCAATATCAGGAAAGAAGTAATGTCATTCTTCTTGCAAAATAAACAGTTTATTCATATGATTAAAGACATAAATCACTAATTCCATGAGATCATACAAAGATACAGTTCGTGTCTGGGCAGACATATCTTCCTATGTTTTGTTCCTGACTTACATTTGTTTCAACTTTAAATGTTTTGATAAATGTAACAGTATAATTGGCTACCATAATTTTTTAAAAATGCAGAAAATAAACCAAGTCTTATTAAATATTAACATGCTATGCATGCTCTGCTTTAACATTATAAATAAAAGTGGGTCTTTTATAGAAACACCCAATTGGATAAAAAGTGAAAAAATTAATTCTGCTGGGATTTGGGGGCTCTGTAGCTTTAAATAAACATCTGGATGTTCTCTTAACCAAATGCACTAGTAGTTTGTAAGCCACATACAGTGAATATATTTGAATAATTTTAAGAATATGGGAAGCAGGAGAGTCTTATAGAAAGACAATTAGAAAGAAATGAGACTGGTTTTTCTTGTGTGTCCTATAAGCTGACTCTGGAAGCAATTAAATAAAAGATTTAAAAAATATATATTTTTAGCAGCCATGAAACACATGTATGTCAGGGTCCAAATTCTATCTGCCTTGCTCTCCCCACATATCCCAGAATTGACTCATGGTTTAGGAAACTAAAAAAACTCTCTAGGCCTCAATTGTCTCATTTATTAAAAAAAAAAAAAACATAGTGTCTACCCTATACATTTGCAAAGATTTAAAGCCATAATAGATGTGAAACGTCGGTGTCATGTCTGACACACTGTAAATTCATGGTCCGTTCAGGTTGCTGTCATTGCTGCGACTGTTGTCCTTATTCTGACTGCTTTCCAAGGTTTTCCTGGGCTTGGGAGATGGCTCAGTAGGCAAAGGGCTTGCTGCACACGAATGAGGACCTGGGCTCTGATCTCCACCATCTATGTAAAGGCATGATGCTGCATACCTGTAACCCCATTACAAGAAGGCAAAACCCCGGGGCTCACTGGCTAGATTAGTTTAGAGGAATCCTTGAGCTCAGGGTTCAGTGAGAAATACTATCTCAAAATATAAGGCGGAAAATGACTAAGATCTATGCATGCATACTTCCTCACGCACACATGAGCCCGCACACATATGCACAAATGCACACACCACACACACATACACATGCAAAGAAGGTCAATATTTTTACTTGATATCAAGTAACTGCTGAGTCTACATTATGAATAGTATCACGGAAAAACAGATCATTTTGGCAGCCATGAAGAAATCTCACATGCTACAGCTATATGAAGATCGGGTATTTAGGGGAAAGATCAGCAGAATGCAGAAATTCATGAGGAGATGTATTGCTGATTTCCTATGACTTGGGGGAAAAAGGAGCTTATAATATAGTTCAGTGGTATGGACTTTGCCTAGCATGCACTGAGCACCTAGGTTCAATTCTCATCACCAAAATAAAGAAATAATATTGCTGAAGACACCACATACTTTGATTTCAGGACACAAAGCAATCAAGCTAAAACTAAGCTAGAAGCTTTCTCATTGTTAGCTAGCAGTCGTAGTGCTGGGAAGTGCCATGTCTGCTGGGGGAGAAAAGTGATAAATATTCTTAGCCAGTCACAGAATCTGAAAGCTACAATGAGGCCAGTTAGGCAAGATGTGCCCACTAGTGCAATAGTGGCATGCCTGCTTGGGGCATACCCAATTGTTATGAGAGGGAATTCATGTCTGATACTGGAAACCTAGTCAGCAGCCTATGGCTGGGAGGATCATGAGCCCTAAGGGGGAAGTTACTGTTGTTCCTGGGCTTCATGGATATACTATGCCCACCAAGTCACCTCCTAAATACCTATGCATGTTCCTATACATTAGTGCTGCCCTCACATTTAGTGTGAGAAGCCTCTCTTTTTCACGTGGCAGGGATTGTGGGGAAGAATCAATACCTGTCAAAGCGCTGAAAGGCAGTGACAGTTGTGTGTTTATCACTAAGTGGGATACTCTCTATCACACCCTCAAATGGCTCCAAAAGTGGAGTAGGAGGCAGAGAGAAGGTGGAGGTGGGATGATTGGAGGAGTGCTTGGGAACACTGTCTTCCAGAAACAAAGTGCTCATAGCATTCATAAGCTCATAGCAGCTGCCATTACCTATACAAAACCTGCAAAATATTTGACCCATCAACAGGTTGTCATAGATGATGGAAATGGACAAAAAAAAAAAAAAGACATTAAAATAGAAGAGGAAGTAGCAGGAAAGAAGAGGGTGTTCACTGGAGGGCGAAGGAGAACAAAAGGGTGTGATGGGACGGGGTTATGTAAGTTTTTAAATAATATTTTCTATTTAAAATAAGTTTAAGAATAAAAAAGAGGATGCTGGAGAGATGGCTTAGCAGTGCTTGCCTGCAAAGCATAATGACTGGGGTAATGACCTGGCTTCAATTCCCCAGCAACTGACATAAAGCCAGCTGCACAAAGTGGCACAAGTGTCTATAGCTTGTTTGCAATAGCAAGAGGCCCTGGGGCACCCTTTATCTGTCTCTCTTCTCCCTACCTTGCTCTTCTTGCAAATAAATAAATAAAAAGTAAAATTAAAAATATATCTGAGGGCTGGAGAGGTGGCTTAATGGTTAAGGCGCTTGCCTGCGAAGCCTAAAGACCCAGGTTCAACTCCCCAGAACTCATGTAAGCTAGATGCATATGATGGTGCATGCCTCCAGAGTTTGTTTGCAGTGGCCAGAAGCCCTGGAGCACCCATTCTGTCTCTATCTCTCTCCTTTCTCTCTCTCTCATAAATAAACCAAAAAAGAAAATATTAAAAAAATATATACCTGAGTTAAGAAAAATTGTCACCCTGTGAGTACACACACCGAGTTCTTGTGGGATATGCAGGTAAGGCACATATTTTTATGCTCCGCATCATGGATATTTTCCCCATTTATAAAGAAGAAAAGACTAAATAAATACATAGTGCATTGCTGCTGATGTCCGTATGTTCCACACTTAGAATGGCCTACAAGAGGCCTTTGAATCGTTAGCAGTCTGTGGTGGTTGGGAAATCCATGGGGATTAGCTGCTCATTGACAGCTAAGCCTGGGAAAAGTCTTAAAGGGTTATATTTGGTACCAGTTCATGTTAATAAATGTTAAAATGCTTCTCCAGAAAATTGGATACAAATCCTGAGCAAATCAAAATTCAATTCTAAGAACAGCTTTCAAGTTTGGGAAGTTTCCTATCTGTTTCATGAAAGCATATGTTGCATTCACTGCAAAATGCATTTAAATATAAAGGCTCCATGGAGTGGAGAGCATTCAATACTTCCTTATGTGAATTTTCAGTAGGCAAATAAAAAAAGGGGTCTTTCATGAAAAACAATCTCAAACTAGTCCCTTCGACTCAGAATTCATAATTATGCTTAATCTGCTGCCTCTCTTGGCTTGCTTACAGGTCCTGTTGGCAGGTAGTGAATGCAAAATCATTTTAATGGGAGGTCCCCAGGGAGTGGAGCAAAAGTTTTCAGCATTTACCAGTTCACAATGGAGGAAGGCCAGCTGTTGTGTGCCTTGAGCCCCCGGGCCACAGCTCCCCGGAAGCAGCCATGCTCATGCGTGGCTACAGATCAGCAACCTGGAAAGGACAGGCAGGGTGTGCAAAGCATGGCCAGCATGGAAATGGGGAGCCAGCCCCGCACCCCACAACCATGGGCTGGCCAGCAATAAAGCCAGACAGAAAAGCTCAGGTGGGATGGGGCGATGCGGCTAGCATGGGGTATACCTCTATCCTCTTTCTTTTGGCGGTGGCCTGCCCCAAGAGGCAAGTGTTAATGAAAGTGAGGCTCTGGGAGATGGCCCCAGCAAAAAGGCTAGCTCAAAAGCTTCCCTGTCTCCACGACCCACTCAAGATCTGCCAAACCAGCTTGAATTACCATCATCACATCCTCACAGCATACCGAAGGGATATGGTTACTTACAGACTGGTAGGGACAGCCTGGGAGTGAAAGAGGCATTTCTCAGCGTGGAGTGTGTGTGTGTGTGTGTGTGTGTGTGTGTGTGTGTGTGTGTGTTGTGCCTACATATTCTTTATATTTAAAATAGACTCAACAGAGAAACAATGCTACACATTCCAAAGAAAGCTCTGATTTTTATCAAACTCATTCTCTTATTTTTTCTTTTCACTTATTCTCATGTTATCAGACATTCTTGAGTATTTGGGGCATTGAATTCTGAACCGCCTGTGTGCTTTCCAACACTAAGGCTCTCATCCAAACAACTGCTTCTCCTGTTTCTCCAAAGGATACTTATTTTCAAGCTGACAGCATTGTACACAGAGGCTTCATGTTTGATATGTCTTTCTTTCAGGAAAGAAATCATTTACAAATATACATTACTTTTACTCTTGAATTCTGGAGTCCCATAAACCTACACATAACGTGTGTGTGTGTATTTGTGTATAGGCACACGCACTTATTCATTAATACACACACACACACACACTGAGTGCCTGATTCTCAACTACCTATACTAAATGCGGGGTAGGGGTAGGACCCTGACTTCCTGAAACTCTCCATGAACGTGGGAAGATATTCCAGGCAACAACTCTGATGCCAGACATTGTTAAAGGCTCCAAAAAACAGTGCATTCATGACCACCATGGCCACAAGGGAAACCTGACATTTTGCATGAGGAAGATCTTGCACTTGTAAAAATGCCTGACTGGAATCCCACAGTTGAAAATCTAAAATACCATAGACAATGTGTATTCTCCAGAGCCTCTGCCTTATTTCGTCCCATAATGAAGTCATGGTTCAGAGAATGTTTAAGGGGCAGAGACAACATGTTCAGTGGGGGCCAGCCCTGAGACACTGCCCAGGAGTGGAGGGTGGAGAACCAGACTCCAGCACATACCACTTACATGTGGGAAACCTGGGGCACTGCAGTGCGAAGGAAATGTCTGGGGCCATTTGCTTAGGTACTATGGCATCTTTCCATTCTATAAAGACCAAAACATCTTGATACTCAATTAAAAGGCAAAGAGAAAGCTCTCCGTCATGGAATGTTTAAAAAAAAAAATCCAGGGGAACTTATAGAAAACCATGCAGGAAGTAGAGCCTAATTCAACAGGGTTTCATTCAGATAATATTTATGAAATGTGTTAAGGAATGTGATTTTTTTTTAGTAATAATAGTTGGCTCCAAGCAATAAAACACACACATGCATGCACACGCACACGCACACAAAACAACTAACGAATCAGTGGCAGTTAGATGTACTTCAGTGACATTCAGGGGCTCAGGAGCCTGTGCTCATATTCCTGACACCCTTGCAGGCTGCCTATTCCTTTATTCAGCCAACTTTTATTGAAGTTGTCTTTTGAGCCAGCCACTGTTTGTGGCCCTTGAAATGTTCATAGTTAAATGATATAGTAAAAAAAGTATTTGCATTTGGACAAACTGAATTATGAAGCAAAAACAAGAAGTGAGAATAATGCTTAGCAAGTTTATTATACTAATAAAGCCACTGTGTTAACAATAAAAATCCAAAAGCCCACCCTAATGTAAGTAAATGGATAGAGTAATAGAAAACTAAGAAATAGGGAGTGACTAAACTGTGGTGGGAGTGAGAAAAAAGATGAGTTTGGAATCAATAGCCTGGCTGGGCCCAGGACAACCTCAGCTTTGCGCCAGGGTAGAAAGTATGAGTTCTGCCTTCAATGACATATTCTGCTACTCCAACGTCTGCAGTGAATCCTTTCCACAGGGTCAGGAAAGAAGTCTTTTCATGTGTGTTCGTAGAAATTAAATTAAGATAAAGTAGGACCCCAGCACTTTGGAGGGACTTTACATTGATTTTTAATTATTATTTAAAAATATTTTTATTTGTTTATTAGGGGGAGAGGCCCTTCAGAAGCATTCCTGGCCCACAGCAGTGAGCTGGAGCCACCAACAGGGTCCTCTCACCTGTGAAGCATGACAGGAAGGCTGCTAGCAGCTGCCACCACCCCTGGCTGCTGTGTTTCTCTGATGCACTTTCTCTACCTTGTTTCTACCCATCATATTCCTGTGTCCTGTCAGTCTGCCGAATCACATGACACCCCTCTGGATGGTGAGCGAACCCCAGCTGGTTTTCTTATTTGTGGCACTTTGATTTGGGTTTGCCAAAAAATCCACTCTAAAATTTCTTGTTCTTGATTGCTAATGAGGTATTACATCCCAAGGTGCAGAGCTGCCCCCTGGCTCTTGACATTCCATGAAGATACTTTCTCCCTACCTGTTTAAGTGGGGGTGTTCAACCTCTGTAGCAATGATCAAAATGTGTACGTCATTAAGCATACTTATCGTTTGCTTGTAACAACATTGATGCAACCCTCTAGGTCCTTCTGACCTCACTTAACAGTTCTCCATCTTGAACCACACTTGAAACACAATGGCTTTCTTTATAATCTTTGAACTTGGCCAGACCTCTCTACCTTCGGACTATGCATAGCTTATTTCCTGCATCCTTGCCTGTCCTCAGCCGTCTATACGGCTCTCCAGGGCTGCATCAAAGGATGTCAAAGAAGCGCCAGGAAAATCTCTTGGTGCCAGAGCAGGAGGACAGGAATGTGCTCCATCAGTGACGGAGACGTGCTCACAGAGGACACAGGAGCCGGCATGAAGGACCTCCCACTGGCCAAATCTGGGACACTCAGATCAACAAAATAAATAATATGAAGTAGTCCAAGCTATTGAATAAAATATGAACCTGAGGCTTCCCACTGATAGAAATAAATCAAGAGAAAACAAGAAAGACCGTTAGTCAACATTGGAGGAATGATGATAGAACTAGAAAATAACATTTTTAAACTATCACCACAATGAATGACTGAGGCAATTAACCAGCATGTTTATACAGTTGCACCTCAAAAGATGCTCACCACTGCAGAGGTGGAAAAGCATTAATGTTGACTAAATTATCAAAATTAACCTAGTTAGAAATTGGATACATTATAGTCATATGTATCCTGAACGTCAGTGGTGTTTCCATGGTAGTCACACCAAAACATGTTTTGGCTATTTGGGATGATTATGGAGCCTTTGGAAAATGGTCGTGGGGCTGATCTGGTAGACACAGGTCACTACTGTAGAAAGTTATACCCATCTCTGCTGTTTTAGTTACCTTCTCACTGCTGGCACAAAGCACCCAACTAAAAGAAGTTGATTGGAGGAAAGTTGTTTATTTTGGTTTATAGTATCAAGGGGTAGCTGTATGATGGCAGGAAAAGTGGCATGAGCAGAGGCTTGACGTCACCTCTACCACAGCAGGTAGAAAACAGTGCAGCATGAGAGTGAGTCACACTCTAGCAAGGGAGAGATGGCTATGATACCCATAAGCCAGCCCCCACCGACACACCTCCTCCAGAGGGTAGAGTAGACCATAACAGGGCAAATGCTAACATGGCAGAGAGGAAAGATATAGAGATAGATAGATAGATAGATAGATAGATAGATAGACAGACAGATAGATAGACAGATAGATATAGAGAGATCAGCAAGGTCTGCTCCCAGTCACACACTTCCTCCAACAAGACTCCATCTCCTAAAGGTTCACAACTTTCCCTGACAGAGCCACTAATTTGGGATTAAGTATTTAAACACATGAGTCCATGGAGGGCATTTTACATTGAAACCACCAGCAACCGTCAACTGCTCAAAGCAGCTCTGGGAGGTGTGGGCTCTCCTGAGCCCATTCCCCAACCTTAATGGATTGTTGATGGGCTCAGCCTTGTGCAGGAAACCACAGCTGCTATGAGTTCATGAGTGTAAGAGCCATGTTGTGTCCAGGAGACAGCCTTCCACTGCATCCCTCTCTATTCCCCCACCCCGGGCCTTGGAAGGAGTTAAACAGAAGTCCTCTTTAGGGCTGAGCAAGCAATACTCACTTATTCTTAACCACTTGGTCCAGATATGTGTCTCTACATTGACTGCTATCCACAGCATAAAGAAGCCTCTCTGAGAGCATCGCTGTCTATGGCCCTGGGTAGCAACTTCCTCTGACTTGGAACATTCCCTCTTGGCCAATAGACTTATAAACATACATAGTTAGAAGACAGTTCACCAAACTGTTCCTTTAGCTTAACAACGGTATTTAGTTTCCTTCTAGGGACTAGGACTTCCCTATCAATGGGCTATTCACCATCTCCCTCCATTCTTATACTGTTACAGTTTACTTACCAAATAGCTATGACAGTCTCACTATCAGATGCCAATCAGATTCCCTTACAAAGCAAGCTTCCCCAGGGTCTTCACCGTGGTCTATGAGGCTCCTTGCTTCCTTTCAAATTTTTCTTTGCCTGTTCTTTTGCTGATACAGATTAATTAAATTGCTATTTCCTGGCAAGCTTCTTGGTTTTCAGTTTGTCTCCGGCCATCTCCACCATTCCCTCTTGCCTCTGCTCAAATATTTATTTTCCATATCCCATGATTCATTTAAATATCCCCCCCAAAAAATATTCTTATCTCTTAATCTGAATCACTTAAGACTATGTTGCCATTCAACCGCTAAGTACTTCATCTCTCAGTGCTACTGGAAATACCATTTAATTTGTACTTCTCTGCCTGTCTGACACCCTCCCTTAAAAGAAAGCATAAATGGTTAGGGCAGAGATTCTTGTTGGAATGTTTAACACATTATAGCCAGCCTAGACACACAGTTGCTAGACACTCAGTTGATTTGTATTGAATAAATCAACTCGGAGCGCTTACTACATAATAGAATATTTATATAATAATAATAATAGAACATAATAGTAGAATATTTATAAATAAACATTCTTTATACCAGGTCTTATACCAACAAACTGGGGTTGTCATTTTTCTTGACTCTGTTGTTTATGGCAAAGATGCATGGTTATTCTTCAAAAGTCAATAATTTTTAATCATTTTTTCTTTTTTCTTTATTTATTAAAGACATATGGTGGCGAGGTGGGGGAGAGAATGGGCATGCCAGGGCCTCTAGCCACTGTAAACAAACTCCAGACGCATGTGCCACCATGTGCATGTGGCTTATGTGGGTCCTTAGGCTTCCCAGGCACGTACCTTAACCACTAAGCCATCTCTTTGGCTATAAAATCAATACTTTTAGTTAAAGAATTATTTCACTAAAGAAACTTTCACATATATGAAACTTAGATTCAGATTTGTTTTGATTAGTGAGTCATAACTGTATTATGACCCAAAAGACTTTCCTGTTCCCATAATTACAGAGTCACATGATTACCCCTCGTATACTGTCAGGCTTTGGAGGATCTATGGTACCCCATGGCAGCAAGTCTAACTTCCCCAGGACCATAACCCTGTGCTAGTCAACCTGTCCTTAGGCTCAGTATAGGCTATAAGTGGCTCAAAAGCCTGTGATTTACATTAGGTTTCAACAACTCTCAATGTGTTATTGGCATTCTGTGAGAGATTCATTATTTCATCTCCACAGTCTGGGACAGACAGAACCCGTTCCTGTGGAAAGCATCACTGAGGTTCAACTTCCTTTAGGAACGAAAATGATTGCCTTTTCCATGGCCTTTCTCAAGTCCTGTTCTGGAAACTTTCCCCACGTTGATGAAAGCAAAACCAAACGTCTGTGTTGAATACACCAACATCATGGCTTCTCTTCAAACTGTTGTAATCCTAGTGTGTGGGAAGGTGGGTATACTCCTATAGTACTTGAATCTGAAAGCAATCCTTTACTTCTTTCCTGTCCCGTTGCTTCATTTTATGTGCAAATATTTATCCAGCTCTCACGTGCTGCTAACCTGATGACCAGGACAGCCTGCCGTCACCCAAGGACACACACTGCAAAGAACACGGTTGGGAGTCATGCGAATCAGTTTCTAACCCAAGCTCAATACTGAGAGAGACTGACAAGTGACCTTGCTTAAGTGATCTGATCTGAGAAGCCTTTTGATTTTTTCTGAGGCTTTCACTTTTGCTTCAGAAGGAATTGTGGAGGATTAAAAGAGGAAACAGATGTGTGCCACCCAGCGCAGACTCAGACACATAGTCAATGCATTAGCCTGGCATGCACAAGAAATGTGATTAAGTCTTTGCAGAATGAATGGGAGAACAAAGCCTGCACAATGTGAATGTGCATGCCTTCCCCTTGCTACTCATTCCACCCCTTCTGTCCTCACAAGAACCATAATGTACACTAGAGTTTACCAGGTAAATGATTTAACATCATTTCACACCTTCTCTGGTTCATTGATAAAAATATTTTGAAAATGAAATTTACTCAAGGCTAACCAAAGAACCAAACAAATAAAAAAGGAAAATAATAATGCAACATGTTTTTCTTTCCAGCAAATGTCTCATTTCAGTCAGAAAGCCCACCATATATATATATATATATGTGTGTGTGTATATATATATGTGTATATATGTGTGTGTGTGTGTGTGTGTAGGACTTCATCACATTCACTTATTTGACTCTGAGATGTTTCATAACTGAAGAAAATGTATACAACCTGAGCTGATGTGGCAAGTCATTGTACCAACCTAAGCAATCACTTAGCTCTGTGTTATTGTTTATGGCAGAGACGTATAGATGTACCTCCAAATCTATATTTTCTTCTTTATTCTTAGCACAGAACTTGGCTACATTTCCAATCTTTCCTTGTACCTACATATAGCTATGAATAAAACACTAGCCAGTGGTATGGTCCACTGAAATCTCCCATGAATTCCTTCCAGTTTTCTTTCTTTGCTTTAAGAATTGGGTAATTTCAGCAGGACCTCAGAAGCCACTATCCGAGGAAAGCTACACCTCTTTCAAACTCAGTCCCTGAATGACTTCACGAACCAACACCTCCATAACACATATGTCTGCCCTACTGTCCGAGTGTGAAATAAACCACTGGATCAAGTTCTGGTGTATCTGAGGGCTGATTGTGACAGAAGTTAGTCCGTTTTACCAATGCACTTCTATGAAGCAGCATTTCTCTACCATTCAGCCCAAATAGACATAAAAGGACAACAGAATCAACCAGTGTCTAAATGGGTATTCACATAGGAAAACTTCTTAAATTAACTTTCTTAGAATTCCTCTCCTTCCAAACAACTTCAGATCAAACCGAGGAATTTCTCACTGGCCGCAGCTGCTTTCTCCTGTTCCATCATTCCTCAGCACTTCTTTTTTTTTTTTTTTAAATTTTTTGTTTATTTTTATTTATTTGAGAGCAACAGACAGAGAGAGAGAGAGAGAGAGAGAGAGAGGCAGATACAGACAGAGAGAATGGGCGTGCCAGGGCTTCCAGCCACTGCAAACGAACTCCAGATGTGTGCGCCCCCTTGTGCATCTGGCTAACGTGGGTCCTGGAGAATCGAGCCTCGAACCGGAGTCCTCAGGCTTCACAGGCAAGCGCTTAACCGCTAAGCCATCTCTCCAGCCCTCCTCAGCACTTCTTGCACTGACCTCTGCTTCAGCTAGTACGGAGAGAAATGCCAGTTACATTCATTTCTACATGCCTATCATTAATCCTAAACAGAAATGCTCCTTTAAAAGTTTTGTATGTGATACACATGGTGAGAATGTAAGCAAACTATCCTCTCTCGTACACTTGCTAGAGGGTGGACCCATGGATGTCTCGCCCACATGGACCTGTGGAGGAGGCACTTAATGAATGGTAAGCTCTTTGCAATCAAGGAAACATAATCATGGGTGGTACAATTTTTGTATGACCTTGGAATTTCCTTCCTAGCTGTCAATTCACGACATATATTGTGAACAAAATGTTTGCTTAGTGATACTGTGGACTAGTTAGAGAATAGAATTAATGGAATAGAAACAAAGGAAACTGCCTCTTCTCTTGATAATGAGTTCTTGGGAAAGCACAACCCAGCAGGGGCACTGGTTGGAGCTTGAAGCCCAGCAAGGGCCAGTGCTGAAGCCCAAAGCCCACACGCCTCCTGCTTCCTGCCCAGTGCATTTGCACACACTGCTTGTTTTGCTGCTGTCCTTAAGCGCTATTTTAAGACCCAGCAGCCTTTAAGCTCTTTTTTTTCCAGAAGCTTTCCAAAGCCTTTTTTTTTTTTTTTGTTACACAAAGAAAAAGCTGTTTCCCCAAAAATAAAGAGTTGCTGAAAGCCAGAAGCTTTTGATTTAACAGAAAACTCCAAACTCATCGATTTTAATCAAAGCTAAAACTGGAGATCTCAGAATCTTAGGTTTTGTACATTTCTTAACATCCACTGTTTTAGAGAATATTTAATTAAATCAGCTAACCTGGAAAAAATATACAAGGAGAAAATGCAGAGAAATGTCTCAGAGCTTACATAGAGGATTCTTTCATTCATTGCAAAAGCTGCATGCAGGTTCATAGGCCTATAATCCAAGAAAAATTAGTCCATTCATCTTTAACCATATAAATGGATGTGATTCTCATATTTTTACCGTGCCCACACTAATTCATAACTGTCAATCAACTTTTTAAAACCTTGATTATGTCTGAGGGTTGTGGTGAGTTTAGTCTGCCACATTATAAACTTCCTCAAATTCATTATATTTCCTTCAGTGCCAATATTCACCACTTAAATGGAATCTTCTTTCTAAATTATACACCCTTACTCATTCCAAGTCCACATAAGTAGTTTTTTAATTATTGTAACACTAATATGTGCTTATGATGCATGAAAGTTATTAGAAAAATGTATTTTAATTTAGTTCAAGGACTAGAGGAATTTGAATTTTTAAAAGAGCTTTTCTGACCATCTTAGAAGATCTAATAACTTATTTTTCCTTACATAGTACAGTATAAAATTATTTGCTAGCATTCAGAACTCCTAAATATTCTGGATTTTGTACATATGCTCAACCTTGACTACTAATGACCCACAAATTGACTCCAACTGTTCAACTTTATGGCCACATGTGAATATCACCATATTTCCCATTGCTTCTGAAGGCAAAATTGAAGATGCATAACCTTTTACATATTATTTTAAAATCTTGTTCAATGAATTCCAATGTTTTAGTGAATAAAATGTATAAAGGAGATAAATTCTTAAAATGTGTTTTTAAAATGTAAAATAAAGGTTTGAATGTAATTGCCTCACATGCACGGGGCTCTGGGTTCAAGTCCCAACACTACAAACAATAGGTACTAAAATTTGCAGAATAAAGTTTTCAACTATTTCTTTCCCTAACTCTTGGGTACTCACTTTTATTTACTGCTTCTTCTTTTTTTTAAGTTATTTATTTATTTATTTATTTATTTATTTATTTATTTGACAGAGAAAGAGGGAGAGAGAGAGGGAGAAGGAGAGAGAGAGAGAGAGAGAGGGAGAGAGGGAGAGAGGGAGAGAGAGAATGGGTGTGCTAGGGCCTCCCGCCACTGCAAGAAGCTCCAGACATGTGTACCCCCTTGTGCATTCGGCTAAAGTGTGTCCTGGCTTTGCAAGCAAACATCTTAAAGCTAAGGCATCCCTGCAGCCCTGCTTCTTGCATGTCTTTCCTGAGTTCTCTTGTGCCTACACAAACATAAAACATCATTGTTGTTTTATTTTTGACACAGATCACATGTTATCCACAATCTTTAGTGTCCTCATTCCTATTGTTTGTTTGTTTGTCTGTTTTCTTTGAGGTAGGTTCTGGCTCTAGCCCAGGCTGACCGAGAATCCACTATGCATTCTCAGGCTGGCCTCAAACTCATACTGATTCCTCTACCTCTGCCTCCCAACTACCACTCCTGGCTAATTGCTATTCTTATGAAGGAAAACTATGAATATCACTTATAAATTTTGAAATGGTCCTCCTTGACATCCTTCTTCTCTCAATAACAAATTATCTTATAGTCATGTATAGAAGGAAATTATTTAGAGAAGATGAAAATAGTAAGAAACAGAAGAGAGTAGAAGTGAGACACTTGCAGAAGAAACAGTAACTGCAAGATAGAGCAAGCAAAATGTTGGCATACTTAGGAACCTTGACAGCCGTGTCAGCTGTCACCATCTGCTTAGTGGGACCTTGAGGTATCACTGAAATTTGGCTAATGAGTAAAACTCAGGTATAAATAAAAAGCAAGATTTTAAAGCCACTGGGTGTTCTCGTTTCTACCAGCCCACTGCTAAGCAAGTAAACAACAGACCGGATGGAAGCTTCTCATGGAGCCTGTGTCCTGGTGCGAACTGCTGAGTCACTGAGCTAATCTTGTGGGAATTGCTGAGTCACAGAGATGATGGCCAGGGAAGGTCTCTTTGTGGAGACATGTAAGCAATTTTATGTGAAGACCTGTGTTTTGCCTGGAAAAATGATGCACAACAGCCATATTTTCAGTTTGGAATGCGTTGATTAGAGATACCACAGGCAAGAGTGAAGACGGTGAATAGAGCCTCAGGAGAGAGCAAGTAGGAAACAATGTGTAGACTATCAAGCTGGCGCTGAACTGGAGTGGCTCCGTTAAAGGCAGAACTGAACGGCAAGCAGCAGATGAATACGGCCACATCAGTTCAGGCACTGACCACAGCGGCAGAAATGCCTGTGAAGGTGACACAGAAATAGTCATCCAAGTTCCCCAGTCTTCAAGAGTCCTGGGCAGAGCATCCTCCTCTCCAGGGAGGCACCCGTGCCATTTGCAGTTCTCACCACAGGTCTTGTATTCAATGGATAAACAAAAGTGACCTCTGTCTGAGTCTGGAGTTGATTTTTAGTGGGTGCAGACAACTTGGGAAATGTTTTGCCTCTCAAGCATTCTCAAGGGCACAGCGTTTTCAACACTTGGCCCACAAACATGCTTGAGTCTGGGTAGACCATCCCCAGAGTCAACTCTCGACAAGCGCTAATAGCACATGACCATTTACTGACACAAGTCATATTACAACCTGTGGACACAGAAAACCTGTTAAAGAAAAACGTGGATATTATAATGAAAATCAAGGCTGAAGTGCTTAGGACACAGACTCAAGAGGGAGAAACTGTCCTGCACTGAAAGGATCTTGTGGCTCTTGGCAGTGAGCCTTCTAAACATCTAATGGAAAGACACTGAACATTCTTTTTTAAAAAAATATTGATGGTGTGTGTGTATATGTGTATGTGTGAGTACGTGCGTGTGTGTACTTGATGTGCCAGGGTATCTCGCTGCTGTAAATGAATGTCTGTCTGGCTTTATGTGATAGGCTTGGGAATTGAACCTAGGCCAGAAAACTTTGCAAGTAAGTGTCTTTAACCACTGAACCATCTCCCCATCCCTGAAACTACATATTCTTAAAGATGGAATGACACATTCTTGTGTTCTCAAGTTCATAAATTAACTCCTTCCAATACTTTTTGCCCCTGATTTTGCATGTAGAAGATGTTGAGATGGGGGTAAAAAATTTCACTGCTATTCCTGGGAGCATCCAAAGACCCTGTAGGGTATGGGGCCTAGTATCATTCTCTTTTACAATTCTTGATCAAATTAAATGACTCAATCTCCATCTTCAGGATCATGATTCCACTAATTGATTTATAAGAGTTTGTATCAAATAATATTTAAAAATTTGCCATTTCCCTTGGACTATCATAATAACTCTCTATCTGTAAGCTTTACAATAAGAAAAAGTAAGGGTTAGAGTTATAGAGGCACCTAAGCTTAGAGATTCATGTATTATTTCCTGGGGAAATAGATAGAAGCTCAGTGGTTCTATAAGAGTATTGAACAAGATCTTTTTAGAAAATCTGAACTTTTGTACTTTACTACTTGTCTGGACAACAAAAAGGGAAGAGGTAGGGCTGGCTAAGGTGTTTGCCTACAAAGCCTAAGGACCCAGGTTTGATTCCCCAGAACTCACGTAAGCCAGATGCACATGGTTGTGCATGTATCTGAAGTTTGTTTTCAGTGACTGGAGGATCTGGCGTGCCCATTCTTTCTCTCTCTCTCGCTCTCTTTCTCTCTCTCTCTCTTTCTCTCTCTTCCTCTATCTCTCTCAAGTAAATAAAAATAAACATAAACTGAAAGAAGGAAAGGGTACTTGAAATAAATTACAGATTTATAAAATGCTTTATTAGTAGAAAGGGAACATATGTAGTTGTTGATAAAATATGCATTACTAGCATATGCTTATGTTGATAACTGACATACAGGTACAGGGGATGGGATGATGTCTCAGTGGTTACACGTGCTTGCTTGCAATGCCTACTGTCCCAGCTCTGAGTCCCCAGCACCCACATAAAGCCAAGTATAAAGTGGTGCATGCGTCTATGATCTAAGGCACTTATGACAGTAGGAAGCAGAGCCAGGAGAACCTGAAGCTTGGGGCCAGCTAGTCTGATGTTCGTCTGGTAGTCCACTTCAGTGGCAAGAGACCATGTCTCATAGAAGGTGGAGCACAGACAACTAGAAAGGGTCCTCTGACCTCCACAAGGGTGTCATGGAGCAGGTGCCCCCCCCCACAAACATACACAAATTTTCAAAAAAAAATAAGAAATATATCATCTTAAAATTTCTATTAACTTCTTTATTTGTAAGCTGTTCATAATATAAGAACTTGTTTTTAGATAGAAAATCAAATTGTAAGCAATGCTTCGCTTACTCATCTGCAGTGTAAATAAAGAAACCAATATTTCCTTGCATAATATATTTGTACCACAGACACACACACACACACACACACACACACACACAACATATAATACACGTGCAAATGAAAGACAAAGCTCCTTGAGCTGTGCCTTCTGTCTGCTTCTCCATTTGTGTTTGAATAAGTGCAATTCTTTATATAAGTATATATAGGCCAAGACGATTATTTTTATGTCAGATTTGAATAACATAAAAGTGAATATCGGCAGAGAAACTAGGTTTCCATGGGCTTTTTATAGATCTAGAATCCCATTGTAAAGTTTACTTTGTAATCTCTTTCAACTGACGATTCTTCCCTGTTGTTACCTTTCCCAAAATGTAGGGCAGCAGGGGAAGGAAATACAAAAGCTTTGAAAGCAACAACAGAGACTTACTCCTGCAATGACTAGCTCCAGGGCCTTAATCTAAACCACCATGTGAACAAGATATTCAGTGAGTCTAATGGTGAGATTATCTCTGGCCACCAAGTTCATCTCAAGGTAAGCTTCACTTTTTCACTTTGTCAAGACTTTAGCAAAACTACAGATTTAACTGAAGTATAATAGACCACAATTTCAGACCAGCACTGACTGTAAACCCAAGCCAATTCTGTATGTTAGGCTCAGTCCCTGTAAGATGTGCCATCTGAAACTCAGATTCCTGGTTCCCAAGTTACTTAGTGCCATATTGAGGACATATAAAAATATAGGTGCAAAGGCAGGCTGGCTTTTCTTCAGAACAGCGGGAGCAGCTAAATACACGACAAAGACAGCCCAAGTCTAAATAAATGCTAACATGGCAAGAGGTTTTCACTGCACTAAGGCCACAGGAGGAGTGCTGGATCAGACGCGCTCCTTAATTGGAAGATTTCTTCTGATGACCTCCAAGTGGGCTGTGAATTATTAAATAGGTGTTCTCCTGTTTCCTAATGAGTCAGGGTCAGGTATCAATAGGATTAAAAGCACAAAGGAGACATACTAGAAGCTACAAGAACAATGTACTCTTAAACCATGTCCCCAAATTAAATAATGAGGGCACAGGTATAGGTCAGTACCAGGGACTCATGTGTAACCTTTTTTCTCTCCATGGATCAAGTCTAGAGAAATACTTTCCCTTTCTAGAGAACGGGAAGTATTCAATCTGTATTGCATATGCATGTTGTTTTGCTCTGTGACTTCGGAGAGAAAGGATTTGGAGCTGGGGCAGTAGAAGAGCAGCAAGGATGTTCAGAATTGGGGCCCCAGGGCCCAGCTGAATCACTCTGACCAGCTACAGAAAGGGAGAATTGGAGGCCGAAGTTGAGAGAGTTGTTCAGAGAGTCCCTGTGGAGCTGAGTAGAAGGAGAATGCTACAGGGCCTTTTATCAGAATGTGAACAAGTGAAAGCCTCTTTCAACCCTGTTCACATACCGTGATATCCGAGTTTCTAGAAAGGGGGAAAGCTTTGGGGGCATCCAGAAACACCAGAGTCAAGATGGGCTATAGCACTGGGAAGTTTCCTAAGAAATGTGATTGGGAGGGGGGGCGGTGAACAGGTGAGACCTGAGCCGATGAGATCAAGTCTATGCTTCCTGCCAACCAACCACTCCTTTACGTGTGCCCCCCAGGCCACTTAGAAGAAGAGGGAGTCAATATTTGCACTGAGGTAGTACTAAATGTTAACTTATCTATCACAAGAAAATTTAAATTTAAGGCTTCTTAGACATTGACAGTTGATTCTAAAACTCATCCAGCCTAATTGTAATTAACATGTTATTGTAGTCAGGTTGCATTGCTGGCAGAAATCACCCAACCAAGAGCAACTTTTGAGGAAAAAAAAGGGTTGATTTTGGTTATAGACTTAAGGGGAAGCTCCATGATGGCAGGGGGAAATTATGGCATGAGCAGAGGGTGGACATCTCCCTCTGACCAACATAAGGTGGACAATAACAAAACAGGAGAGTGTGCCAAACACAGGCAAGGGGAAACTGGCTATAACACACATAAGTCTGCCCCCAACAATACACTGCCTCCAGGAGGCATTAATTCCCAAATCTCCATTAGCTGGGAACCTAGTATTCAGAACACCTAAGTTTATGGGGGACACATGAATCAAACTACCACCTGGCCCCCATAAACTGATAACCATACATGATATAAAATGCAATGCATTCATCCAACTTTAAAAGTCCCCATTTTTTTTATCAGTCCTAATAATGTTCATATATCCCTATAGTCTAAGATCTTTTAACTGCACCTTAATACCAAAAAATAAACCCTAACACAGAATAAGCACTCATACTGCAAAAGATGGCATTGGGCATAGCAAAGAAATATTCAACCAACACAAGATTTAAAACAACCAGGGCAAACATCAAACTCTGTAGCCCCAAGTCCAACAACTCTAGCCAGTTACAAATCTCCAAGTCCAATAATTCTAACCAGCAACAAGTCTGTGGACTTCCAATTCATCCCCTTCAGCTAGGCTACTCACAGTCCTGGAAAACTTCATCTGGGGCCGGCAGCTCTCCTTAGCAGCCATCTCGTGGGCCTAGCATCTCTACTGCAACAGACAGTTCATCCTCATGGCTCCACTGGGTCTCCATGCAGGTATCCAGCAAACCTGCTTCACACTGTCCATGGCCATTTCCAAAACACAAGACCATGTTGCAAATTAAATGACCCTCTCTTTCCTGCATTTCTTATACTCCACAATACCAGGCAGAGTGCCAATTTGTTAATCCAGGGGGGAATAAAGCAGACTTTGAAGAATAGGACACCCTGAGCATTCAGGCCCCTTCAAAAGCGTCTACATTCTTCCTGTTCCCCAATGCAGATCAGCAGGCCCAATCTCAATGGTTATAATCTCTCATATAATTGCAGCTGAACAGGTTCAGCTGAAAGATTTTTTTTCTGTGTCATATGTTTCTGCACACTCCACTCCATTTCTACTCAATGCAACCCTGCACAACTTCTCAGGACACAGGCAGAAAAGAAAGCCTCTCATACAAACTGCTTATAGCCTAGTCCAGGCAAAGCTCTTTCTCACCCTCATAAGCCAAACCTCACAGTCCATAGTTTTTACTGCATTCAGGTCTTGCAACTCTGACCAGAATAATACATCAAGCTGTGCTTACAGCACTGCAAGGCATCTCTTAGGCCAAGGTTTCAAATCCTTCCACATTCTTCTTGAAAATCAGCTCCAAAAGGCCAAAGCCACAGAGTCAGGTGTCTAGCAGCAACCCCACTCCTTGGTATCAACATCACTGTTGCAGTCAGGTTCACATTGATGACAGAAATCACTCAACTAAGAACAGTTTTTGGGAAAAAAGGGGTTTATTTTGGCATACCAACTTGAGGGGAAGCTCCATGATGGCAGGGGGAAATGATGGCATGAGCAGAGGGTGAACATCACCCCCTGACCAATGTCAGGTGGACAATAGCAATGGAAAAATGTGCCAAACACTGGCATGGGGAAACTGTCTATAAAACCCATAAGCCCATTCCCAATAATACACCACCTCCAGGAGGCATTCATTCCCAGATCTCTATTAACTAGGAACCTAGCATTCCGAATACCTAAGTTTACAGGGGACACCTGAATCAAACCACCACACATGTGAAATCACTTGTAAGATTTTAAATTATTCTTGGCCATGTTAACTTATCTGTACCTTGATTATAAGTATAGGTATCATTTATATATTAAAGTATAAAGACATAAATATTTATATAATTCACATTTAATACCTCTGTTAGTTGAATTTAAATACCTCATTACTTTCTTTGTATACCTTAAATTTTAATTTTATCGCTAGATAAATGTGTCTAGTGAAAGAAAGTATCAGGGAGAAAGAGGATGTTTTTAGTCAAGGGGTATATTAGTTCCTTTTTTGTCTTGTGCTGAAACAAATCCACAAAAAATGGTATATCTCTGCATCTATCTATATATGCATGTGTAAGAGAGAGAGAGAGAGAAAAATAAAATAAATAGTTTATAGGTATATCATAGAGAGAGAGAGAGAGATCTTATAGCTCTTGGAGTCAGAAAAATTAAATGGATCTACAGATATGTACTGCTTCTCAAGACTCTACATCACAATCTGTTTCCTTGCCATTCTCAGCTTCTAAATACTGCCCCACATGACCTGACTCATGTTCTCCTTCCAAGAGAATCTTTCTGACCTCCTACCAACTTTCCATCTCCTCTTTCTCTGTTTCTTCCCCATTGCCTTCACTGATGAGGAGCCAGAGAATCTGCTCCTCCCAAAGACATTTTTTGTGAGTATATTATTCCCACCTGAGTGACATAGGATGCTACAGTTTGGACCTGGAATCCTGGAATGTTTCCTGAAGGCTTGCAGACAGTAGTGTTCAGAGGTGGTAGGATCACAGAAGCTCTAATATCATCCATGGATCATGGACAGACTATTGGAAGGTGAAGGGAATAGTAAGAAATAGGGACTAATTGGAGGAAGGGCACCAAGTGTATGCCTCTTAAAGATAGATCTTTATCTCTCTCTTTCACTCCTTTTTCATTCATTCATTCTCATTCTTTCTCTCCCTTCCTTTCTCCTCCTTCTTTTATTTTACCCTTCTCCATCTGCTCCTCCTCTTTCTCATTCTCTTCCTCCTTGTTCTCCTCCTATTCTTTCTCTTCCTCCTCCTCCCTTCTTCCTCCTCTAGCACTCCTCCTCTTTTCTCTTCTTCTTTTCCCCTTCTCATCCTTTTCCTTCTTCCTCTTCTTTGCTTTTTTCCTGCCACAAGGTGAGAAGCTTCCATCACAAGCACTTGCCTTCTCTATATTCTGCATTGCCTCAGTCCCAAGCAATGAAATCAAGTGACCTTGGACTGAAACCGCTGAAACAGTGAGCCAAAGGAACTCTTATCTCCCTCTAAACTGTTTTTCTCAGGTATTTTGTCACAGTAACAAAAAGATGATGAATATACCATATAATCTCCCAATCTCAAGATCCTTTCTTCTTGGTTTTTTTTTTTTTATTTGAAAGATAGATAGGAAGAGGCAGAGAGAGAAGAGAGAGAGAGAAAGAGGGAATTGGCGAGCCAGGGCCTTCAGCCACTGCAAATGAACTCCAGATGTGTGTGCCCCCTTGTGTGCATGTGCAATATTGTGTGCTTGTGTCACTGTATGTATAGCTTACATGGGACCTGGAGGTTCAAACATGAGTTCTGAGGCTTTGTAAGCAAGTGCTTTAACTACTAAGCCATGTCTCCAGCCCTCAGGATGCATTCTAAAATAACATTTGCATAGTTTGTTTGCCATGTGACAAACAAGATGTTCACAGTATCTGAAAAAGGGAGTTATGGGAATTTGTTGGTAATGGGAAGGAGTTATTCAGATTATCTGAGGGGAGTGAAGAAGAGAAAGAGAAAGGCAGAAATCTAGCAGAATGCTGGACAGATGGCTCAGCAGTTAAAAAGCACTCCCCATGCAATTCCATGCAAGGATGAGAGCCAGAAGAGGTTTGAAATAACTGAGTCCAATTTATAGAACTCATGTACAAAGGTGGGTATGACCACACATGCCTGTATCCCCAGTTTTGCAGGGAGCAGAGACCAGAAAATCTCGAGATTATACAACCACCAAACTTCAGAACCAGTGAAAAAACTCTGCCTCAAACGAAGCAAGTCAATGAGATATGGAGGGGATACATACCAACATCCTTCTCTGGCCTTTGTGTACATGCAAAAGCATATACACCACACCCACCCACACACACACACACACACACACACACACACACACACACAGAAACATGAAAAAAAAAATGTCAAAACTCCATGAAATCAAATCCTGTTCAGATGGAAGTCTGGTCAGGCCAATGGGCTCATCCTCACCATGGGAACAGACATGTGGCCCATTTGTATTTCATGGCATGAACTTCCTTTATCTCTACCTCCAAATTCACTAAGCCCTGACTTCCCCTGAGATGTTCCTGCATGTCTGGGACAGAGTGGCAGAAGCAGCGCTCGTTGTGAATGACTAGGCATCTGAGGAATTCCTGGTGACAGTAGAATCACGCACAGCACGCAGCAAACAGAACTGCTCTGCCAGTCTCTTTTTGAAGCATGTGTAGTTATTTATTTAATTATCTCAATAACCCTGGAGATATTTTGGCTTAGATATTTTTTTTTCTTTTTCTTTCAAAATTGAATTCACATACTATTCATTCATCACCCCAGGCCATAGGCAATGAGTCTATTTCCAATCAAGCCACTGTGTGGTCTATTTGGAGATTTTTCTCCTACAGATTCATGTATTTGGCTCACAAAAGATGATGACTCTTGTCATGTAAAGGGTTGAAGGAAATGTCATTTCACTAATTAGGAGAGAAGAGCTACACTATGGGAAATGACAGCCACATTGTGACTCCAGGAAGTTTAAAAACATAGGACCCCAGTGTTATCCCCCCCAGTCCTGTCCCACTGCCTCCCCCACCTGATAGACCTAGAATCACATGTAGCATTTGCTCAGCTACATCAAAGATTCTTCCACTTGAGCATTGACTTGCTTGCTCATTTGTTAAGCAGAAAGTTAATATAAGTGTTTGATTTTCACATGCTGACTTCTAACCATAATATGGTCATAGGAGGTGCCCAAATACTCTCAAAGTTGATCCTGGAGACTGGACAGTGGGGGAGAGTAACAGAACACATTCTTGAGAAAGGTATGTCATGGATTTACCTCAAGAAAATAAAGACAAACAGTCTTCAAAAGAGAAAACACATGATTTCATTTTTTTCTTTACTGCTGAGCAAAATTCACAAAACTGCACATTCTCTCTCATATGTAGACCCCGGCTTGTAAACTCCCGCATCTCAGTGGCATACCCTCGCAATGATGAGGATGAAATCCCATGCACAGGTAGAGCATCTGGCCCCAAGTAGATGCTCAGTAAGTTTGAATTATTTTCTCCTCCCACAACTGTCAAACACAAATTAGAAATAGATCCTCTAAGTGACAATGATTCTCTGCTATGTTCCCTTACCTCTAGTACGTAGACTAGTACTTGCAGTACAGGATATCAGAATGGGAGGTCCTATCACGTCACTATGATACTCATCACAGACACATTTCTAAAATCACAGCATAGTCCTTTGAGAAAGCTCCTTTTCCTAGACACAGGCCAGCAATTGCATTGTCTGGACAAATCTACAGCACTGTTTGTTTCTGTATATCACATGAGATTAGAATTTTTATATATCCTTTAAAATGATTGAGGGGCCTGGAAAGATCACTCAGTGGTTAAAACACATTCCTGGAAAGCCTAAGGACCCTGGTTTGATTTGTAAAGCCAGATTCACAAGGTGGCACATGTGCTGAAGTTTGTTTGCAGTGGCTAGAGGCCATAGCATGCCCATTCTCAATCTCTTTCTCTCTCTCTCTTTGTCTCTCTCTCTGCCTCTCTCTCTCTCACTCTCTCAAACAAATAAATAAATAATATTTTGAAATAAATAAAATGATTGGGGAAAAATCAAAAGAAGAATGAATGATATATTATCATATGTGAAACGTCAATGTCCACGAATAAAGTTTTATTGGAGTCCAGCCACACTACTTTGTTTACATATGTTTACATATGGTCTGTGAATTCTCTTGCTATAATGGTGAAACTGAGTAGTTGTGACAGAGACTCTGCGGTATGGGAAGTCCAAAATATTTTCTATCTGGCCTTTTCCAAGACAAGCATGCTAACTCCTGTTTTAGGTAGGACATATATGGTATTTGTGGTGGCACCAAAATGGCGAGCGGTGACCTGTCTCATAGGGTAAGTCTGGAAGTTAGTATTATGAGTAGAAAGCTGTCAGTACCATCCAAGTCTTCTTCACCTCCTCCTTAACATTGTTAGGTCCAGTTTGTCAGAGTAAGAGGAGTCTGCTGGGTTCTAGAAGATTCATTAACATACAAAGAAGGCAGACACGCCATATTACCCTATGTTAATAAAACAAGCAAGGGGCTGAGGAGAGCTTGGTTGGTAAACCCTGCAAGCAGGAGGACTTGAATTCGATACCCCAAACCCACATTTTAAGAAGCCTGGCAGGGTGATGTGTGCCTATAACGTCAGTACTGGAAAAGCAGAGACAGGCAAGTCCTCAGAACTCCCTAGCCAGCTAGTTTAGCCTAGAATGATTGAGGGGGCTGGAAAGGTGGCTGAGTGGTTCAGACACTTTCCTGCAAAGCCTAAGGACCCTGTTTTGACTTATAAAGCCAGATTCACAAGGTGGCACATAGTTTGGAGGCTTTTGTGGTAGGTTTCAGGTCAGTGAGAGATCTCGACTTAGAAAGACATGGACAGCTTGCTTGAGGATGATACCCAGGGCTGTCCTATGGCCTCCATACTCAGTCTCGCACACATACGCACATATGTGTAAACAGTTTCACATTGGCCTACATAGATTAAGTGCTAACAGTAGTCTAAGTATCTTACATAAATACAGAGAATTTAACAAAAAAAAAAAAAACAACAGTCAGTACTCCTAATCTATAATGATATAAATTTTGTAATATCTGATGACATCATACTCGAATTATCTATATTTTTGAACATCAAAAAATACTACTGCTACAAGTTCCTAAGAAATATGACAAAAAGAAGAGCAAATGGATCCTGCAAAGCCTAAAGACCCAGGTTCAATTCCCTAATACCCATATAAAGCCAGATGCACAGGTGGCACGTGCATCTGGAGTTTATTTGCAGTGGCTAAAGGCTCTGATGTGCCCATTTTCTCTCCTGTCTCTCTCACACACACATAAATAAGTAAATTATTTTTTTTTAAAAATAGCAAATGGACTTTGTCTACAAACCAGTTATTCTTAATCTTTTCCTGCACCATCTCTTTTTGAGATGAAGACTATAAACTCTGTTGTTGACACAATGGTGCCACCACAACATAAGCCTCAGCATCAGGCTCTCTTTGGAGGTAAGGCCTTTGACTGAGTGTGCAGCATTAAATGATGTCACGTGGGGAGGTTGCAATGCCTATCTCACTGGTATCTTTATACAGAGTGGAATTGACCCACAGAAATTCAGAGGTGTTTGGGATATGCCAGAGCAGAGAGAGGAAGGCCACATGAAGATGTAGCTAGGCATCTGCAAATTAAGCAGAGTTCTCGGTGGGAAGGAGTTATGCTGGACTTCCAGCCCTAGAACTGTAAAGCAATATATTCCTGTGGTGTAATGATCCACTCTGCAGTGTTTTGTTGTAGTGGCCCCACCAAACTAATACCTATTCACCCCACACATCCACTTAGGCTCACAATTTTAGGGGAGTTTAGAGACTCCTAAAATTTAAATGTTCATGAGTTGCTACATTAAGAGCTTTTACTCAAGTGACTAGCGTACTAATTATTGAAACGACCTTATTTCACTGAGATTGCAAACTATTCTTGAACAGATTTTTGTGAGTTCTAGCAGAGGAGGACTTAAGCTTATAAAAACTTGTTAGAGAAAAATGCATTTCTGTTGTTTCTTTCCTTGAACAATCTGAGGAAAAGCTCTCAACAGCCAAGTTAGCATAATCAATGTGGGGGATGGGTGTGGCAGTCACTTGTCTAAGCCAGGTCACCTTGAAATGTCATATTCTTTCTAAAACCATCCATCTTCTCAGTTGATGCTTTCGAAGGATTCTGTTTTGTCAAATAGTGTTCCCCGTCCTACCAATCTTGTTGCTTTTTGTTTCACTTGAACCCAGAACCTTGTACATTACTAAGCAAACACTAACTTGCATTTTCTGCACCCTGCATGACTGTAACTATCACTATCCTGGAAGCAGTTATGAATCTGTTGTTTAGTAACTGCCAATAGCAAATCTACCTCACCTCCTAGCTAGCTCTCTAATAGCCTGATCTTTCTTCTTCCACAGCCAAGATATTTTCAGGTTTCTTATTTTGCTTGCTCAGTAAATTCTCCTGAAATAGAACCTGGTGCTTGAATACCTGCTGAAAGTCCTGGGGCTCTCCCTCACCTATCAAACACAAAATATGTGTAGTCAGAAGTCCCGACAAAACAGGGCCTTTGCTCCTTTGTTTCCATTTTTCCTACTTGGTCAGTGAAAGCACGTGACTCCTTCCCTATTTCTATGCCCGGATATTCATGGCTAGCTTTTTTACAAAGCTCTTTTGATGTACATTTCTATAATGTAAGCTACTATTCTCTGTTCATTGCATGCTCTCATCATAATTTAGAAGGATGGCTCTGTTCTGAAGTGCCGACTTTGAAAGCTGTTCACAAATGCTTTAACCACACAATATTTTGCATAAGCTTCAATAAATTTCCATCTCTCCCCAACTTTCTGAAGGGGAATCCACCACCATTTATACACTTAGTTATTTAGGTGGGGGGACTGCTTAAGGGTTAGTAACACCCACTCTGAAAGCAAAATCTGGGGCAACTGTCCTAGGTCACTGAGATTTACAAACTATGTGACCTCAGTTAAGTTTTCTTTTCATATTATAAATCTGCATACACAGTACTAGGTATTGTTATGGCATTCTCAAATACAAGGTGCTGTAATTGGTTCTCCTTCCCTCTTCGCCTCCCCCTTTTACTGTTCCCTTTGTATCTCACCAACCTCCTTCCTTTATGCTTTCATGCCATCTTTTGTTTCCCTTCTATCAGTCACTTTTATAGCTTTTTAGGTTTTACCCACTTTTAAAAATATTTCCTTTATTTACTTATTTGAGAGAGAGAGAGGCAGAGACAGAGAGAGACAGAATGGATGTGTCAGGGCCACCAGCCACTGCAAATGAACTCCAGATGCATGGATACTAGGGAATTGAATCTGTGTCCTTAGGCTTCACAGGCAAGCACCTTAACCACTAAACAATCTCTCCAGCCCACTTTACCCACTTTTGCCCCCATTTATATACATACATGCATCCAAATATTATAAATTAGTATGTGCATATGAGAGACAACATGCAATTTTGGGGATTTCTGAATTTGGCCACTTTGTTTAATATAATTCTTCCCAGATTCCTCCATTTCCCTGCAAATTTTATAATTTCATGTTTCTTTACTGCTGAGTAAAATTCCATTGTTTATTGGTACCACATTTCCATTTTCTACTCATCTGTTGATGGTCTCTAGGCTGGTTCCATTTTCCTATTAATGTGACTAGAGTAGTAATAAACATGGATACACAAGTATCTTTGTAGGAGGACATGGAGTCCCTTGGGTCTATACCCGGCATTGGTATAGTTGGGTCAAATGGCAGTTCTATTTCTAATTGTTTGGGAAACATCCATACTGATTTCCATACTGGCTGTAATAGTTTGTACTCCCACCAACAGTGACTGAAGTTCCTCTTTCTCCACAATTGGATAAATTCTTTTAAAATTCTTTGCTTCAGTTTCTCATCTGTATAATGCAAATAATATGTGTGTTTACATTGTAAAATTAGGAATTAGATAGCTTGGTCCAGAATGAGTAAGGGTTTAGTTTTACCAAATCTTACGTGTATTTCTGCATACACAGAGGTGTTATTCTAATATCCCTATACTTCAAGACTTGCATCTTTTCCGTGCCTCTTTGTTACTGGGTGGGTGAAATAGTCTATTGTTGTTCACCTTGTCCTTCTCTCAAGAGATCCAATAGAAAACTATTTTATTCTGAATTATGCACAATGATGAACTGTACAAAGAGGTTCCAGTGTACTTGGAACAATCTAGGAAATATAAATGACATCAAAATTATACAAATCTTGGAAATCATCTCCATATTTAGCAAATTTGCAGACTAATGGTATAGTTGCCTGTTGGTGTGAAAAAGTGTGGGCATTCCTATGTGTCATGTTCTTCTGTAATTTAAGATGACTGATCAATAGGTTTGTAGATCTCGGAGGGAGGATTATATTCATCAGGCAACATTTTGAAAAGGCAATGAGGACTAATAAACTTAAAATAACATGGTTTCCTAGCTTCAGTAATTGGGTGGCTGTGAGCAACGCATTACTCCTCTTTTTGATTTATTTCCCCGATCATAGTAAATTTTTGGATAAAGTAACAGGGCCATTTGTGTGTGGGGGGGGCAGGGGCAACATAAGTATTCACAAACATTTTCTAGACAAAGAGAGGAACTGAGTGATGTCTTCAGAGACAAAAATGAAGACTTCATGTAAATGTGAGTATTTCTGAACTCATAGTGAACTTGTCAGCTATTTATAAGGATGCTTGAGATATTCAAATTCACAACTGAAGTATATTTCCATTAGATTATTAAACTTCATTGTTTAGTCTTCTTAAGTTGTATTTGTGACTCTTCTTTATAAGTCAAAAATGAACATGGTTTTAATGGGATTTTTGTATGTATGTATTCATAATAGAATATAAATATCTTTGAACAATTTTTGCCAATGAGAGAAGCAATTGTTTGGATGTTGTTTTGAAACTCTGGGAGGAGGATGACATAAAATTGTGTCCAGATGTACTTTGTACACCATTACCTCCTAATAGCCATATGGGAGTTACTCAACATCTCTGAGACTCAATTCTGTCACCTGTAAAATGGGAATTAAAAATACCCCACCTCCTTTGCCCTATTATTATGATACGATGAGCAATACACAAAGAATCCTCACAGCACTAGTGAAACGTTTCAAGTGCTTAGTGAAGGATATTCTTTTTGAATTACAAGATACAATCCGCCTCCGACACCTTGGTACTTATTAAGTAGTCCTTAAGAATCTAGATTTTTTTCCCATGCGAAATTTTTGTCAGTTTTGGGGTTTTATTGCCTTAGAGGTTGCTTTGACAAAAGTGAAGCTCCCTGTAGAAACCCATGACATCTCAAGTAAAGAATTATCTCAGCACACTGTCAACTGAGTATGACTGATACAGCTTCTGAAGGTGTTTGGACTTCTCTTGGGTTACAGAGATGTGGAGCAGCACTGAGCAGAGGTAAAATCTGTCACCTGCACTGTTTGTTAAGCACCTTTGTCCATGCAGCCCCACACCAGGTGTGGTAGGAAATTCAACAGATGACAGACTGCCTTTCTCCCAGGTGTTTCAAAGGGGAAGGAAGGCTGTAAACGTAAGAAGCAATGGCAGTATGATATGAAGATTCACCATCATAAGAAGAACATCCCGCAAGATCGTGGGAGAAAAACACAAGCTGTACTAAGGACTCAGTGACTCAGTTGAGTTGAGACACCATGACCCGCATTGTCTGAGAACACCTTCAGAGAAAAGGCTAGTTCACGGTGACTTTTGTAGTGAGTGGAAACACTGGGAGACGAAGGACAGGTGATCGTTGTCATCATCATTCAAAGTGAGCATGGAGGGAGAGGAGGTAAACCGCAGGCCTAAGAAGACCAGAGCCTTTGCCTGGAGGAGCACAGTCAGACAGCCAAGGCCAGATGCATGAAGCCCCGCTGTACGGAGCAAGGGAGAAACCTCTGGAGATACCTTTCCTGGGTTCATTCAGCTACTCAGCCCTTCACCTCTACCCAAGTGACCCAACCCTCGCCCCAGACCAGGTTTAACATACGGAATGAGGAAGATGTGATTAAAGAAGGGCTGGAGAGATGGCTGGCGGTTAAGGCTTCCTGGCTTACAGACTGCGACCATTCATCATATGCTCACATGGACGAGTGACAGTTCTTCCTCCTCTTAAGAGGGCTTTAATCTCATCATAGAAGCTCCGTTTTCATGAACTCACATGAACCTAATCACTTCCCCCAAATCCCACCTCCTCATCTCATCACATGGAAGGCAGGACTCCAACAAAAGAATCCAAAAGCAGGGCTGAAGAGATGGCTTAGTGGTTAAGGCACTCACCTGCAAAGCCAAAGGACCTCGGTTTGATTTGCCAGGACCCATGTAAACCAGATATGCAAATGGAGCACACATCTGGAGTATATTTGCAGTGGCTGGAAGCCCTGGAGCACCCATTCTCTCTCTCTCTCTCTCTCTCTCTCTTCCTCCCTCCCTCCCTCTTTCCCTCTCTCAAGTAAATAAGTAAAAATAAAATATTTGAAAAAGAATACAAAAGCAGCCCATGAGAGCATCCAATAGTATGTATATTACTATACACTGGGTAACACTTGTTCATTTCCTTGTATAGCTGAGAACACTGAGACTAAGTGACATATCATAGTTGTAGAGGTCATCTAGGTGTTAATATCAGGTCTGGAATATGATCCAAAGCCTGCCTGTCCCTGCCATTCATTTTGTCCATTATACCACCTTCTTTAAGCTCAGACTTGGTTAGCTGGAGGTGGTTTAGGGAGGGTTTGTAGCATCATCAAAGCAATGACCTACACCAGTGAACTAGGTTCATCAGTATCACCTGGGACTTGTAAGAAGTACACCTTCTGGAATAGACCTAGGGATCTGGAACCCTGGGGTTATGGGTAGCCATCCAGGAACCTGTATTTAAAAACCTTTCAAGCAGTTCAGGTGCATGTTATCGCTGAAAACCACTGCTCTGGGTTGTCTTATGGTTTTGAGCAGACCAAGAACATAAGCTGTTTATGAACATTTAGGATAAATAGAACATAGCAGGCAAAAAAAAAAAAAAAAAAAAAAAAAAAAAAAAAAAACAACCCTGTTGCAGCAGCTAGCCTGCTGGGCTTTGAGACCACACTGCTAACCAATAATACAGGCACTAGATAAACACAAGATGCCGGCTAGGGTGTGTAAGGCAGCTGAAGGGTACTGAGATTGCCCAAGAAATGCACCAATAAAACTGTATCACTCACCAAGGCAAATGGACATTGCAGTGGTTACCATGCTGCCGTGTGCTCCCATCTAACTTCCCACCCCACCCCTCTCCACTGCTACAACGCACTTAGAAATATCCGGCAGCAAATCGATACAGCCCTGTTCCCCATGGCACGGGCCTCGGGCCTCATGCCTTCCCTTTCGAGTGCTCTCACTTCTCTTTTGCACCTATCTGGGCGCTGCTTCTCATCAGCCTTATCTGGGGTTACCCAAAGAAATGATGCTTAGAGATACGCCTCCACTCCCAGCTAGCTGCTTGCTGTCACTCCTGCAGGACCTGTGCGGGTGCATATGCCTCTAATCCAAACAGAGAAGGGGTGAGCACATGGTTTAGCACTCAGATCTCGAAGTACCACCAACCAGGCACATATCCAGGCTGTGCCACTTACGTGCCCCAACCATTTACTACTTGTGACACAGTCTCTTCATCTTTGAAGAGAAGGTGAATAGCTACGACGTATATGAAATGCTCAGCACAAACAGCTGGAGTGGTCATTGTTGTTGGCACATAGTTATCCAAGACTTTGCCAGGCTTTTTAAGCCAATAATGATATAATAACTCATACCTGTACCAACATTGTCTAACACACAGTTTATCTACACACACACACACACACACACACACACACACACAGCCTGTTGGAACTGAACTAGACATAAATGCTAATTTTAACAATGGAGCCCTTTTCAAATGCATTAAACATCTTGTGTCATGAGTCCCTTCCTTTTACAATAGGATAAAATCTACAAATTCCTTCTCAAAACAGTATTTTAAAATATATACAATGAAACTTGTACAGTGTCACAAACATCCAACAAAAGTGTAAAAATAAATTTGTGGCATGATAATATTATGTTTCTTATGCAATGACAAAACTGATGAGAAGACCCAATTATGGTCATTTCAAAGATATAATAAATTTTTTTTAAAAATACTGTGAGATATCTTCACCAACCTGAAACATGATAGGAAAATAACCGACAGCATCAGTGCCAAAACCAAAAGCAAAGCTAGTACTGTGGTGAAATGACATTCTTATTGGCAATGAATAGAAGTGCTAAATTTTATTTAAAGGCTGGTTAATATATATATATATATATATATATTATAATATATATTAATATTATATATATACATATATATGTATATCTGTTTTCCCATGTCAGTTCTAAGATCGCTATTCTTTCTGGTTAAGGCCCAACAAGCAATGAACTTGGTTTACAAGATCTTTGAGGTGTCCCAGCAGAGGCTGCAGTGTGACGAGATGAAGATGATGTGAACAGTGGTACAAATTCAGCTCCTGCACAGGATGGATGCTGACTGCCCAGGGTGGCTGACTTCACTGAACAGGTTGTGATGTTTCAGAAACAAAATGCTCTCTCCAAGCCTCTCCTAATGCTTCTTTCCTTCAAACAGTCCAATGTAGAAGGCTCCTGCTTAATGGATTAATTACTGAATTCAGAAAAAGTAAATATGATACTTTGGCTTTAGCTAGAGAAGAAATATGTCCCACTTACAATGCTGGCACTGTGTAGAAGTGTGAAGCAATTTGCACTAGAGGAAGCTCTTTCTCCTCTGGGCTGCAGCCAGGCATGGCAATAATGCTCCCTTTCATCTGAGTGGATCCTGGGCCAGTGCCCTGCCAACATCCAACCTCTCCCAACTCTGCCCGGTCAATGAAACACTAAAATCAGATAGGGTTCCACATTTCCAAGTCCTGCCTTTCGGATGGCACTAGTTTGCATCACTGCTATGAATGTGTATTAATTGTGTAAAGTGAAATATTTCATTATAACATTTCCATACATGCATATCATATATTTTGATCATATTTATCACCTATATGGTTTCATATCCCTCACTTGCATGCCTTCTCCTTTCCCACCTCTAATAGTGCCTTCTTCCTGTCCTGTCCTTTTTATTTTTCCCAGAGATTTCATCTGTGAGAAACTGCATGTGATAGTTTTCTTTCTGAGACTAGCTTACCTTGCAGTATGTTGTTGTCGGTTTCTGCAGATTTTCTTGAAAATAACATGATGTTGTTCTTCTGCATAACTGAATAATAGACCACTGTGTATTTGTGTTATGTTTTCTTCCCCCATTCATCCACTGATGGACATCTAGACTAGTACCATATGTTCAAATCCATCTGTGAAATGCAGCCTTACAGTTTATTAGCATATACCCCCCACACCCCACAGAGTTATGCAGCTGGATCATGTGGTAGTTTTGTTAGCAGTTTTTTGGGGAACCTCCATCCTGATTTCCACATTGGGTGAACTAGTTTACTTTCTCACCAGCAGTGTATAAGGGTTCACATTTCTCCACATTTTTACCAGTGTTTTTAGGTTTTCATAGTTTGTTTTATTTTCTTGATGATAACCATTCTGTCTAGTATGAGAGGGAACAGCAAAGTAGTTTTGGTTTGCCTTTCCCTCATGGCAAAGCATGTTGAACATTTTCTTCAGGTATTTATCACCCATGAGTAAGTTGTCCTTTGAGTACTATCTGTTCAATTCATTTGCCCATTTATTGATCAAATTCTTTGCTCTTTTGCTGTCTAATTTTTTTGAGTTCTTCATATATTTCAGATGCTAATTTTCCTGTCAGATCACTGTTTGCATTAAGAAAAAGTTCATAGAAGAGAGTGAGAGTGACATTTAGTAGTTACACTTAGGCAGTATATCCTGTGCTATTAAGTACATCTTCTATGGAGACTGATAATTACCTGGACATTTTCAAATTATTGTCCATGTTCGGAAACATGAGGATAGTGGTTTAGCGGTTTTCACTTCAATTTAAATGATGTAGACGTGGTAATGCCTGGAATCAATGAGCTCCTCCCAGCAAGGTGATGTTGACACATCTATTGTCCTTGTCTATAACCATGAGGACAATGCAGTGTTCCTCACCAAATTGGTGGGAGAATTAAAACAGATGACTTATGTGATAAGTTTTCTGCAAACTACAAACCTCCATGAAAAGGTCATTCTCACCATGAAAATATTCATATTATTTTCTCAGTTTCCTTTTGCTGGAAGAGAGCTGTTTTAGGTAACGAGTAATAAAAATCATATAATGTCTATATAGGGTAAGAAATATTCAGTTTATTTATTTTTTCCATATATTTACTTTTTATTGAACTTGTTAATGATACAGAGTTCTTACACTGCCAAACCGTGCATGAGAATACAAAGAAATGGTACAATGGACAGCCTCATCCACCCATCATAAAGTATATTAAAACTTGATTCATGTGCATTTTGAGAATTTCATGATTAGAAGAAGTGTTAGAGGAGTGCTCAGCACTGAAATATCTCTATCACACCTTCCAAGGCTTAGGAACCATTGCCGGAATAGGTGGCGGAAAGAATGTAAGAGCGGAAGGAAGGGTGGGACTCCTTACAACGTGCTCCTTCAGACACGAAATGACCTGGATATCCATGACCTCACAGTGCCTGACACTACCTATACAAGACCATCATAACAGGAGGAAAATATCATGACATCACAAAAAGAGAGACTGACTGAGAGGGCAAGGGGGATATGATGGAGAGTGAATTTCAAAGGGGAAAGTTGGGCAAGGGAAGGAATTACCATGGGATATTGTTTACAATCATGGAAGTTGTCAATAAAAAATAAAAAAAGAAATATTCAATTTAGCAAACATTAAGAAAACACATCTAAAAATCAAACTTTTTAACTCATTGGGAACATCAATTAAATGCCCAGAATAATGTTTCATCTTAGGGCTATTTAGACTTTCAAATAAAAATATTTTTGTTTAAATACTAGTGTGCTTAACACTTAAAATTTGTGACTAGGGGCTCAGTGGGTAAAGTGATTGCTACACAAGTATGAGGACCTGAATCTGGATCCCCAGCATCCACATAAGATGTCAGGAATGATAATGTAACCCTGGAACCCCAACCCTGGAAAGGTGGAGGCAGGAGGATCCCTAGGGCTTTACGGCTACATGGACTAGCTGAATCCGTGAGCTCCAGATTCAGAAGAGAGACTTTGGCTCAACACTTAAGGTGGAAAGCAACAAATAAAGATACCAGACATCAGCCTCTGGCTTCTACATGCATAATCACACAAATACGCATGTACACTCACATATGCATGGGCCCACACACATATGCACGTGCACACACACACACACACACACACACACACACACACACACACAAGTGGTGATGATCCAAGAACTGTCCAACTCCATGAAGACTGGCATGGATTCTCCTAACTGTTCACTAACCCAAAACAGATTGCAAGTGAGTTTTTACAAGTCACGTTTCTGGTTTGAGAATTGCTATCATATGCTTGGGGAAAAACAAATGAAGAAAAGTTGTGTTAACTCAGCTTCTATTCTGTTTTCATTTTAAACAGCTGAAATATCAAACTGAACTGTGCTGTTGTTTTCAAGTATTATTAGGGTCAGTCCTCTCAGTCCGCAAAGACTGTAAAACCTATAGGACAGAGCAGAGAAAAATGCTTCACATTAAAGTTGTATATTTACAAAACATCTAATCCCTAAGATCCTTCAATTGAAAAGAAGTTCAAAATTCTAAAACGTATGAAAGGCAAAAAAGGTCTTAGTTATATTATAAGCTATAAAGTAGACATTTCTGGGGCTGGAGAGATGGCTCAGCAGTTAAGGCATTTGCCTTCAAAGCCAAAGGATTCCAGTTCGACTCTCCAGGGCCCACCTAAGCCAGATGAACAAGGGGGCGCATGCATCTGGAGTTTGTTTGCCATGGCTGGAGGCCCTGGGGCGCCCATTCTATCCCCCCACCCCTCTCAAATAAATAATTTTTTTAAATGAAAAAAATAAAAAATTAAAAAATAGACATTTCTGTCTAGATGCCACTGTACTCTTGCCATTCTGTCCATTAACTTTTCATTCTGTGAAATATTTTGAGTGATCAATTCAGTCAACGAACATTTCAATAATTAGTTTTCAGTGTTATTTCTCTGTATACTTTCCCCCTTTTCTTTATTTGAAAGAGTGGGGCACTTAAGAATGAACAGCAACAAGCTTAATAAAACTGACAGATGTGAGTAGTTTATAAGCAGAAGCTAGAGCCCTAAATTCCATTTATATTGTGTTATGATTTCAAAAGTCCTATTTCCACTTATGTCACATTATTAAAACTTAATATGGAAATATGTACTGACAATACCATGTAACTTTAATTCTAGAAGTTATAGTTGTAGTAGCAATATATTTGTAATATTGGTATCTGAAGCTATAATATACATTTATTTCTAAGGGGTCCAACTTTACACACTAAGTTTTTGCATTTTCCAAGGAAAGGGGAGGATGAGAGATGACTTTAAAAGAATAGAGTTTTAAAAGTTAAAATGTGGCTCTCTGATTTGTCACAGCTCATCCTCGGGGCCAGCCATGTGGCCAGAGGCTGAATGTGAGACTCTTGTGAAGTAGGTGGACCTTATTTTTACAGCCTCACGTCCAGTTTGTTGTCTGTCATCACATGGGCTTAATGCCAGGAACTGACATGTTTCAAATATTGATGGGCAAAGGTGAGTGAATTCACGAACTTGGAACTCATACAAAATACCCAAATCTCACCAGTCTGTAACATCAGGCAGGAAAAATAGTATGTTTTATGAAATGCCCATTGTCTTCTTTTCACATGGAATAAAATAGAATGCCCCCGGAGACAACTGCCCTTTTGATTTTTTTTTTTTTATGCAAGAGCTCAAGAGAGAGAGAATAAACAGAATTGGTGCACCAGGACCTCTAGCCACTGCATTTGAGCTCCAGATGCATGCACCACCTTTTGTGCATAATGCACCTTACACACTTGCATCACCTTGTGCATCTGGCTTACGTGGGACCTGGAGAGTCATACATGAGTGCCCTGACTGCTAAGCCATCTCTCCAGGCCAATTTTTGACATTTTAACACACAGCTACCTTGAAAGCTTTAGCCTTGAAGTTCACAACTCAGTTTAGAGAAGTATATGATACACGTCTACAAGAAAAACAAGACACTTCATCAAATGTTTTGGCACTTTAAAAATTGACGAGTCATATTTATTCATTTTTTTTTCTCCTTGATACTTTAGAAAGTATTTTTCTCCATCCGTGTGCTCAAGAGGAACTATGAGATTTATTCCATTCTTCAGAATGAGACCTCCTGTCACTATGGCCGTGTCTCCTTTTGTGACAAGTAACAGGTAGAATCAGGTATGTTTCAAAGAAGTCCACGCTTCTCCCTGCTTTGTTGCTTCCTGGTCTCATTTATTTTATTCTACTTTATTTCTTCTGTTAATGGAAGACACAACGGAAAGTTGCCTTATGTAAACAGAGTGTGTGAAAATGCTTACAGTATCATGCCAAATAGGGTGATCTAATTTCCTTTAATTATTCCATACAAACAAATTGAATGAGAAAATAGTTGAATACAATGCAAAGATACTCCATGCTACCTTTACAAAGTTCTATTTTTGTAAGTGTATGTGTGTGTGTATGTGCGTGTGTTGGGGTGCTTAAGATACAGAAACAGGACTGGGGTGTATTCACTTGAAATTATAACGCTAAAGGAGAGAAAGTAGATCTGAGGATTTGAATAATTTCACTTAGTCAATAAAGGGATAAATCATTCTGCAACAGCTATTTTTCCTTGATGTGACTTTGAATTAGGAATTCAGTCCATCTCAGAGAAGCACTTATGCAAATGCCTGTGATAGTGGTATGGCTGATCACATTAGAGCCGCGGGTTAGTAGATTACCTGTGCGGCGGCGATGAAAAGATCAGTGGGTTTTCATGCTGAGATGAAATGATGCAAGGCGCTGTATCATGTCATCAACAAATGTCATTTTAATAGGACTACAAATCATTGTGACACCAACAACCCCAAACAAATCTTCTGGATATTTAAAAATGCTTATTTCCCCCTGGAGGCCAATGAAAGATGTAAAACAAAACAAAAAGTATGTCTCCGTCATAGCGTAGCAATGTCTACGTGGCAGGATTTTCTGTTTATCACGAACCATGCAGTACCCTGCGTAGCTAGAGGACAAGCCTGTTTCTGACTTTGTGGAGACAGTGAATGATTAATTCCCAAACAACTTCAAATGAGCTCAGCCTGTGTGCTGAAATGTGCAGAGCAGTGCTGTAGATTATTTTAGAGACAGGATTAAATATACATTATATATATATATATATATATATATATATATATATATACTATATACATATAATATAATATATATATATTATATATATATATGTAGTAAATATATGTGTGTGTGTTGTGTGATGTTAAATGCTCCTATTCCTGTAATCAGCAATAAATAATTCTAAAAAGAGAGAGGCAGGGACAACAACATTATCCATCAATGGAGGCTTCTCTCACTGTGTTATAGTCAAACCCAGCATTTTCTAATAACAGACTTTGCCAAAAAGAACTGTAATACTACCAAATAATTTACTGGTCCTAAGATTCAATGATACTTCTAGAAATTAAATTAAAAGGTACGGTGCCTGCATTCTTGGATTCAGGTGAAAGTCAGGATTACTGTATCATGCTAAAGTAACTACTGCTTTTTCTTTCTTAAAATCAATACTCGACCTGCCATCACACACACACACACACACACACACACACACACACACACACACACGGCGTTTAAGCTATCACAATTGTATGCAAATGTGATCTTATTACTTTAGTTTGAAGGGGAAATGGATAAGAAGTAATAAAGTAAAAAAAATGATGTATCATTTGAGTGTTCTTTTAAAAAGTAAATTTAAGACAGCATTGATGATGCTATCTAAGAAGTGCCATTCTCTGCTTTCTGAAAAGTACAAAACACTAATGAATGCTATGATTAAAACAACTAGAAAATGCAAAATCCAGGCAAGAATCTCAGAAATGCATTCTGGGATTTCAGTTGAGCCGCCCTGGCTGGAAGCTCGGATGGCGGGATACTGAAGGTGACCACAGGCATGATCCAAGTAAGGGTTTCAAAGTCTCACTTATTTGGAAATTTCTATAATACAAAAGTGTTTATGATGTGTTCTGTCTACAGATGAGAGTCTGTGGTCACACTTAAACTATTTTGAGTGCAGAATTATTTCAGTTAATAAGACAGTTCCATATAAAATGACAAAAGATTACTGAAAGCATAATTTTGCAGAGGTTTAGGAAAGAATGAAAATCACTTATTTTCCTACCGTTGTGGGTTCTCTAAGCTTCCTCACTTTGCAACTTAAGCATTGCTATGTGTACCCACAAAAATAAAATATTCCTTCCAAAATAATTTCAAATTATTACAAGCTATACAAAATATTACAAATTATACAAATAATCACAAATTATAAGCAGGGCATACATTTCACTAACCTATATATATATTTTTTTTTAAAATTTTTATCCTATATTTTTAACTTTAGCAAACATCAAAATTTCTAATTTACCTGTTACTTATTTTAGTAATACACAGATCTCTCCGGGAAAAAAATCTATGTTGACTTATCTCTTCTCTTTCATAATATTCTAGAAATATAAGGTCTACCCTTGCAGTTCTCACATCCACCAAGGTCTTCAGGAGTTAGATGGAAGTATTCAATATTGACCATATCATATTATTTTCCTAGATTTCAAAATAATGGTTGTGGCCTTTTTCTCATTAATAACTTTTCATGTTAGGTACAAAGTCTTTGATATTAAAACTTACTATCCACTGATGTCCTTTCTAAAATGTTTTCAGATTCGAGGTTAAGCCCAAAATTCATCCAAAGTTTAAGAATTATTTGAGTCAAAAGATTGAAAATATTGTCATGGAGTTGCATCTGTGGTAGCGTTTGTGAACCTCACAGGTGAATGTACTCAAATTGTGCACCCATATGTCTGTCTTCTTTGCTCATGAATCCTCTAACTTTCAAACCCCGTATTGATACTTGAACCAAGCGGACGTCCAAGGCTGCACTTTAGCATATTTTGACCAGCAAGAATAGGCATGTTTCCTATGCCAGATGTGCCCAGTAGGACACAGAACCTGTCCTTTTAGCTGTGTGACCCCATGGTGACTTAAGCTATGAGCCTAAGTGAGTCTCCCATTTGGGTGACAAGAGGATAACCAAGTTCCTGTTACAAAACAGAGCGTATACTTGACACCTGCAGTTGTTGCTCCACCGATGAGAGTTGTTATCCTCAAGAGATATTTATTGTCAATTCACCTAAACAAGGTTTTCTGTGGGAGGAAAAGGAGACGAGAAGTGACAGACAATCTTTAAAACATTTTAAGTCTTCCAGACCTTTAGGCCACAAAGATAGCTACAGGAAAGATATCTATGTTACCAACACAGACAGGCACTTCCCAAAGGCACTAACATCAGATATGGTGACCACAAATCTATTAAATGTGTCTTTTATGAATAATTTCATCAGTCATTGGGTGGAAATGCCCAGAAGCACATCTTAGATCTAAAATTCACAATTTGTCATACGAAGTAACCCAGAGACTTGTGATAAAGATCTGAATGGCATCATTATTTGGCTCTGGAATTACATTTTTGTTAAGCATGGTACAGCTAAGAAAAAAAATCTAATAAAATATCTGACAAAAGCAATAGATTCCTGCTGACAGCATAGCCCAGAGGCATGTACTCCCACTGACTAAGAAGTTAAGATGTCACAAAGTTCTCAACTCTTCCCTTCACCATATCCAGTAAGCATTGGCCAAGAACCTCAGATTCTGTCATATTTAAATTTTAAATGAATTCGTATGGAACAATATGTTTTTTTTTTAAAAAAAATTCTTTTAGCACAGTTTTCATACTTATTTCCCATGGAACCCACCATCAAGAAGTTTTCAGTCTTTCAACATATCATGCTTAGAGCCTTTATCACAGCTGCCTTTTCACCTTGTACAAAGTTAAGTTCCCAGTGAAGTGAGATTCTAAGTTTAACCCAAAAAATTAGTTAGAGACAAGTTTTTCAATCTGTCTCCTGGGTCTACCTTTTCCCTTCAATTATGAATCTGCTCATAGCTTCATAACTATAGCCAACCACAAACACTTGCTTAGGCTTGTATTAATCTGACTCTCAAATTCCTCATTTTTTCTAATGTGTAATGGTCTTTATTGGTTCATTTACTTTACTTCATGTGGGTGGGTACTACAAAAAAACAAAGTACCAGGGTGAAAGGTAAGACAAATGATAGAAATTTAATAAAATAAAATAAAAACAAGATGCTAGATAGGCAAGGTTTGTTTCTAGGGTTTATGCAAACACTTCTTTCAGGATCTAAGCCATGTGCGTGCATTGCAGACTGGACTCCCTGTCCCCTGTTGGGCCATCATGCCAGTCAGATGGAGAAACTAACTGATCTTTGACACTGCAAGAAGAAAGGAAGGAGCTAACCCCTCCTGACTCTGTGCTATTGCTTGGATCTGGCATTCCCCCAAAGGCCCATTTGCTAAATGCTTGGTTCCAAGACTAAATATTAAAGGAAGTGGTAGAATCTTTAGGTGTGTGAGCCTAGTGGGAGTTCTTCCATTCACTAAAGGTGTGCCTTTAAGGGGGATAATGGAACTCTAGGTGCTCTATCTTCTCTCTCTCTCTCTCTCCCTCTGTCTTTTATCCTGTCCATGAGGTGAATGGTTTTATCCCACCACACACTTTTTTCATGAAGTGTTATGTTGCCACAGCCCCACACACCACCAGCACACCATGTGAAATAGCCAAGACTATGAACCCAAACTAACCTCTTTTTCTTTATAAGTGGATTATCTCTGGCATTTGTTAGGGACAGAAAGCTGAATGTCATAATATGCAGGCTTCATTGTGCTTGACATCTCTAAGGTTCCCTCTTACATAGATTCCATGGACTACAGATAAGGAAGTATTCCAAAAATGAATACGCCTCAAAACACAACAGACCATTTCTTTAACTTGGTATTTTTTGTCTGTCCCCAAAGCACATGTTTGGTTTTGTTTTAGTGCAACCTGTAGCTGATGCCTACCACAGTACAATGATGCATCATGTATATTAAGATGTCAGCTTTGAGTCACTGGACACTTTGCCTGTCCTTGACAAGATGTTCCTTTGACAACTGCTCATTCTCACACATGTCTCCATTACACTCAAGGCCTCTTTTCAAACCTATTGTATCACCTCTTACAATTATACACTGAATTGACTTCTGTCTACATGGTCTACTGACATGATTCCCTGCCACCACACACATGCACCGCACCATTACCACTACCACCAATCCACTCAGCAGGCACCAAGTTTATACATTCCATTTTTGTTACCATAGTTTTTTCTGCAAAGATTTCTATTGTGTTCACCTATAAATTTAATGAAAGATCCCAAAATTTAGCTTCTTCTTCTTTTTCTTTTTTTTCTTCTTCTTCTCATTACTATTATTATTATTATTAAACTGTTTCAATCATATCCCTTACTAATTTTTTACAAACTTAATGTTCCTTCCACTACGGTTAGCTCAGCATTTCTGAGAAGGCATCAGGATTTCAGCCTTGCATGTTATTTAAGTAAGTGCCAATTTTTCCATCAAAAACTTCTCTATACCCTCCCTAGGAGTTGAAATTATATATGTGTGTATATATACATATGTATGTATATATACACATATATAATTATATATATGTGTATACATATATATGTATGTATATATACATATATATAGATATAATATATATGTATATATGTATATATAAAATAATATATAATATGTATTATATGTAATGTAATATATAATACATATATAGTAATATATAATATATATAGTAATATATATATTGTAATATATATATACATATATAATGTCCACACTGAGGAAGAGTCATATTTCCTAATGATTTCTGATAGTCTCTCTAGCTGTGGAACTATTCTTGAAAAAAGTGACAAATATTTAAGTTATCATCATTCAGATTATTCTGGGAAAAAATAAAATTTACAATTTCTTAGCTTAAGATTTATTTTTAAACTATTTAAACTTTAAACATTTAGCCTGAAAAAAAGGCTTTTAAAAAGTAGATAACGGAAACCCCATTGCTTACAAATGATTCCATAGCTACCTTTTTAATTACCCTCAAAGCCAGAGGGAAGGTATTAAGAAAAGAGAGAAAGAAATGTTCCTCAGGATTGTTGGTGTGGTCTTGAAGCTCTTTCTATGGAGAATTACAGAGGAACTGCTGGTGTTATCAAGACCACTGGGAATCAAGAAGGGGCTACGATAGGAAACACAAATCCCATCAGTTTGAAGACTTTCACGGCAAGGTAGTTGTGTGTTATGATTAAATCTTGAGACACATACCCCATCTTATGACCTAATAAGACAGATTAAAAAAAACAAAACACCATTCAGGCTTCTCAGTAGGACCAAGTGAATTCTGATTTGTAGACAACCAGTTGATGAAAACAAAAACATTTCTAAGCAACTCAAATGGAGAAAGAAGTGGCCCCAAAAGTCACTGGTTCATTTCTACAGACATGATGCAGGCGTCCTGGTGTCATGATTGCAAGTTCTGAAGGCTGCCATGTTACATCCGACACAGCAGGGGTGAGCTCATAAAGCAGAAACTAGTTACTGGTTCCATAGATGACAAAACCTTGTCAATTAGAGGAGATAAATATGTTTGTTGTGTGTGCTAATATTTATATTATTACCATCTAACTTCTGTGTTACATTCCTTTATTGTTCATATGATATACACCTAAACAAAATGAATAGGGCATTTTGGCAAAGGAATGAGAAAGGAGAATTGGTCATGTGAAAAGAATGCCTTTTTGGGGTTTTATTTTTATTTATTTATTTGAGAGAGAGAGAGAGAATGGGTGCACCAGGGTTCTAGCCACTGCAAATGAACTCCAGACACATGCATCACCATGTGCATCTGGCTTACGAGGGTACTTGGGAATTAAACCTGGGTCCTAAGGCTTCAAAGGAAGCATCTTAGCTATTAGGCCATCTCTCTAGCCCAAAAATGCCTTTTTGAAGTTATGACATATTCATGAAACAGCACTTTCACATTATAATTTTATTTTACTCTTTTCATGGAAGAAAAATAATTCTAAAGTCACCACAAAAGTAAAATATAACAATAATGGAATTCTTCAAGAAAAGAAGATTATATTGCATAGATGTATAATAATGCATAGATATGCACACATATACATTTGTGAAAATGCATAAATGTACAAGGATATGAATAGCTATAACATACAACTGAAACTGTCTTCCCAGAGAGAGAGAAAAAAAAAAACTCTAAACATACTAATCTTAGGTCATTTTCTTGTAGTCAGGTCTTTTAGTTTCATTACCTTTAATGACTAGTATATTTAATAAAGATTCCCAAGAGGTAATATTTAATGTCAGCAAGGATGCAGGAGAATGGATTCTTTCATGGACTGCTGGTTGAAACAAAATTGGAGGAAACTTCTTGGAGAACAATTTGGCAATACAAATCAAAAGCTTCAAACATATGGGCTGGAGAGATGGCTCAGCTGTTAAGAACACTTCTTGCACAAGCATAAGGGTTTGAGAGGATCTGAGACCACTGGGTGTGAGTCCCCAGGGCCCACTTAAACAGCTTGGCATGGCCAAGTATGCCTGTAAACTCAGTGTTGTGGGGAGCAGACTAGAAAATTGGTGGGGTTCATAAAAATAGCAAGCTCAGCAATCAGTGAAAGAGACTATTTCAGGGAAGCCAGTGGATAAATAATGGAGGAGAACATATGACATGTCCCTTTGGCTTCCACACCCATGAACACAGTGCATTTTCTCATGTGCATCACTACACACACACACACACACACACACACACACACCATCCTATCTACTATACGTAAGTACACGCTCATCCAAAAACTTCAAAAATATGTATGCCATTTAATACATTAATTTTCTTAGCACATATTCATGAGAAGTATCAATGAACAAAGATATATATTTAATATTTGTTATAATGTCAACTGGAGTCAAAAATGACCTCTGTGATAAAGTACACTATAATAGTCATAGAATGCACTTAATTGCATCCATCAATCAAAATTAAATCTTAAATGTGTATGACATGGAAAAATGTTCATTGTTAAGTGAATAGGGATCTTTACAGAAGGTAATAATAATGCTATTTATATGGTGCCGAGTACAGGCACAGCACATGTTCTTGGGTTTTATATACAGTAGCTCATTTCCACCTCATTGATAGTGTCCCTGGTTTATCAATGAAGAAACCAAACCTAGGCATCATGAGTGATTTGCCAAAAAATAAAACAGCTAGTAAATGACAAACGCAAGCTCTAAATATGGGCAGTCTGGCTTGAGATCACGTTCTCGCTCTCTCCTACATAATACCTGTCATTGTATGGAAACACGTGGGCTTTGTGCTCATAAATTCACCTCTGTATATAGACATACAGAACACAAAATATAGAATGACATCCATCAAAACCTCGCACAGTTATCCTTAGGTGGCTTAGATTTTTATTCGAAACCTGTTTGGGCATGTGTTCTTTAGTGAACACTATACAGTTTGTATCCATCTTTAAGAGGAGGAAACAGTAAAAGGCGTCACACGTATTCTGCCTACTGCAGCCTTGGCACAGGCCCGTGGGCTGTCACCCTGTCCTCACCAGCTTGTGGGCTTATCAACTAAAGAGCTGCAAGGGCTGCAGAAGATGTGCAGCCTGGACAGTGTGCCGATGAAAACCGTGCCTTCAACAGCATCTTTTGTAACAGCTTGCATGAAAGGAAGAACTACCCCTTCTGGCCTGTGAAGAGTTAATTGTGTACTGAATGCTAAAGGAGGCCGAGTGCGCCTGCATAGGCACATTTGGCATCCAAACAAAATCTGTTTTAGGTGGACGGGTCACCCTGCTGCAGGTCCTGGGACTTGTTTCCAAGTCTAATTGAAAGTAAAATATCTTTGCTTGAAATTTACATATGTAAGAGATTGCAACCTGCGGCTTGTCACAGTTTAGATTTCATGTAGCTTTCACCTTCAATCAAAGTGGGTTGCTGGCTGCCATTTCCATCCAAGAAGCCTTAAGGAAGGAACACGATGGACATCCAAGAAAGCATAATCCTCAAACTCATCTGCCCTGGATGGAATTAAGCCCCTACTTGCTTCAAATCTTAGAAACAATCTCTCTTTATTTCTCCTGGTCGACACACCAGCAAGGCGGCCCAGTTTGTTAGGGTGATGAGCAGAAGTTTGTGGCTCTCTCTCCCATGAACAAACTAAAAAGTCTCTACGATGACAGAGTGAACATAAGGAACCAGACTTATCTCCACCCTCCCTTACTCGTGCCTTCCCTCCCTCCATCTTTCCTTCATTTTTTCTCTTCCTTCCTTTCTTTCTTCATTCTCTTATATATTCCTCTGCTTCTGTTTTTATGTTGTCTTTCAAAAACTGCTCTAGAAGTGGCTTACACAATCAGCAGAGATCCCATCAAGTGAGCCTGCAACCCTACCCACGATTTCAGGAAAAGCTGTGTTCTCAGGGACTGAAACTTTAGCCACTACTGCACGCTGCTCTTGTCTGAGCTCTGCGATTGCTTCGTTATTTCTCCCCTGGGGATTCAGTGGATTTGGTTCAAGCACCATTGAACGTGATGCTGTATTAATTGCCCTGGAGGGTAGCGAGGCCTTTGAACTGTGGCTGTGAGGGATATTTTGCTGTAAGACATGTGTCAGCACTTGGCTGGTTAACTCTTGGGCTCGACTCTGCAGCATGCTGGGACCAAGGACCTGGAAAACTACTTTGCATCCTAATCTTACATCTGTTTTCCATCATGCAGTGAGATTGACTGGCCATTCTAACAGGGAAGCGTCATTCTGGACTAGCTAGAATCTAAGCACAAATATTGTACTGTCAAAGAATATTAAGAATTTTCTATGTGGTTTTTTTTTTTTCAGTTCTCTCAAACAGCTGGCACATGTGGGTGATGCAATGGATTAATTGTCTGACCTTCCTCCCCAACAGGAATTGTCTATGTCTAAGTTATATGTCAACATTATCGTATTGAAATATAGATTGAAGATGATCTCTGGGCTTTCAAGGAAAATAGAACCGCATTTTTCATTGGCCCAATTTTGAACCCATTCTAGGTTTCACCTGCCACTCAGAGTTTATTCATAGTCAGTTTAAATGCAGAGTTACATCTCAAGTGCGATCAACACCTTCCTTTCGAGAAACAGAATACTGGATTCCCCTGAAGTATTTTCTCCTTCCCTCCTGCAAGCCTCAGTAGACCCGTTGCTACAGACGGAGACAGGCACGCCAGTGTGCAGTGGCTCAGACCTCTGCAGTCATCCTTCTGAGTTACCCTGTAGAGCTGTTGCTCTGCTCCGGACTTCTGAGTAACACATCAGCTACCCTTCCCCCCCCCCCCACCAATGCTACAGCTTCTCAAACAGGATTAGTCAGACACACCTTTGTGGACTCCCAGCTTTACAGTGGTTATAAATGTACTTCATGAAAACGTATGGTGTCACTGGGAAGGACACAGTAAATTTTAAACTTCTTTTTAAAATGTCAGCTGCAAGAGTCTTTCATTCTCAACGTTCTGTGCAATAAATAGATGTGAAACTAATCACTGATGATCTTTCCACATGACTCTGTAGGACTCGGCCCCTACCATCTCTACAGACTTCTAATGCTTTGAAGAGGGAAGGAAGGTTAGGAAAAGTTGGGGGCTGGAGAGTTTCTGCATAGTGATACTGCAGCAGGGGGAAACAGCAGATCAGAACAGCAAAGCGGGTTGCTTGGGCACCTCAGATAGTGAGCTGTGCTTTTTTTCTTTCCATTACTTCTAATTTTTCTCTTTAACAGATGGGGTTGTGAAACGGTGCCATCTTGATGGCTGATGCAATGAGTTGAAAATGGCCCTTTTTCTTTAGGATGGTTATTTTTTTAATATTTTTGTTTATTTTTATTTATTTGAGAGCAACAGACAGAGAGAGAAAGAGGGAGAGAGAGAGAGAGAGGATGGGTGCGCCAGGGCCTCCAGCCACTGCAAACGAACTCCAGACGCATGCGCCCCCTTGTTCATCTGGCTAACGTGGGTCCTGGGGAATCGAGCCTTGAACCGGGGTCCTTAGGCTTCACAGGCAAGCGCTTAACCACTAAGCTATCTCTCCAGCCCTAGGATGGTTATTTTTGGTTCCAGGTTTGATTCTGACAAACTTCTCACAGTCTGGGATGTGAGGCTTGCAGACTGTCCGTGTGTTCAAGAATGACGTTGCAGACGTGGCAATGGAGTGAGCGCGGGAAGGTGATCCTCTGACCTCTGCTGGAGCTCTTCCCCTCAGTTTTGGGCAAAGGCTGCATTTGTTTGCTAGTGGAGGTTAGTTACTATAACTCAGAAACAAGGACCCATTCTTTTTCTAAAGCCAAACACTAAATTGTATTTAGCAAATATGTATTGATCTGTATCTGTGTGTGTACATAGAAATGTAGCTTTTCTCTGTAGCTATGTTCATTGTATAAGGAAACGTGATCACATGATCTGTAATACAAACTAATGTTTGACTTGTAAAATGAGAACAAAAAAATATAGCAAGAAATGAGATAAAATACATTTAAGAGTATTTCCTGATTCTAAAGCACTTTCACAATACAGGCTATTACCCCAAAGTAAAAAGGATTATCAAAGAAAGAGTCAAAGACCTGAAAAGTGCTCATGCGGATATCAGCAATGGTTTGTAATCACAAGATGAGCAGTTGTTTCGCACCCTGTGTTTTAGGGCATTGCCTTAAACACACCACAGTGAAGAAATAGGAACAAAACAGATTTAACTTTTGGCTCCACTGCTTCTGAGGCAAATCAGCTCTCTTCTCTGAGCCTATCTGTCATGGACTGTATGTAAGAATAAATGCAACTTACCCCATACCATTGTGAGCATCGAATTAGATGATGGTTATAAGAGGCTCAACAACAGAAGATGGCTGATTCTTGACTCGGCTTCCATCTTTTCCTTGTATACTTATTACTTATGATTACTGTGTTATGCTACTGTTGAAAACAAAGTATTACTGGGTGTGGTGGTATACACCTTTAATCCCAACACTCAAGAGGCTGAGGTAGGAAGATCACTGAGTTTGAGGCCTACCTGAGATCCAACTTCAAATCATTCATACATATATATGCATATATATATATATATATACATATGGGCTATAGTTTTCTTTTAGAAATAAAGAACACAGCTTGCATTATAGGTAGGTCTATCACCTTCTAGCTACTAGCTTTCTGTGTTAAGGAAGGGTGGCTTTTTCATGGTTTTAAAGCTCCTAAAAAGAAAACACTTGTGTGCAGTACAGGATGTCTGACATGAAAATAACATTTCAAAAAATATTTAAGGGAATAATACTTAAAATGTCTGCATATTTTTGAAAAATAAAATATTGAACTTTTTTTCATTTTTAGGCACTATTCCCTTTTCACTATAATATTTGCCATCTAAAGTATGTGGGAATTGCAATGAGTTTTGAGATAAATATATGTTAATGTAAATACAATTTTGATGTCAGATATATACATAATCAAAATGTGTATTAAACTCATGCAAGTTATATAAGCCAATGCAGACATTAGGAGTAGAGGATATAGCATTGAGAGAGATGTGAGTTTGCTATCCACACTTCCTTCAAATGCAGTACTGAAGACAGGCCTGTGAGGAATAAGGTAAGAGTCAGAATCAAATAAATTGTTACTGTACACAAAAGACAATGGTTCTGAGAAAAGAATTGGAAAGAATGGGACAACAGTGTAATTCTGAGTGATGCCTTGATGGTAGATACAACGAACAAGGGTGTTGGCCTCTCCTACATACACCTAATGTTCTGCTACTCATTTATCAATTAGTCCAATGCCAGGAATGTTTCCAACTCTATCCGGAAATACCTGTGAAGGCATAGAAATTTAAAATGTGATAGCAGCTGTGCTGAGCACATTCAAAGAGAAGCTGCAGTTCAAGGCTGTCCACTGTGTCTAAAGGGATGCCACCATCTTCCGCTCTCATGAGCACTGTGTTATGCTATATTTTTATAACTCCTCATCAGGTGGCACACTATCTCATGCCACGCCTTAAATATAAATTCACTTACTTCTCCTGGAAACTTTAGGTAGAAGAGAGCAAGGCTCAGGGAAGCTATAAATTACCCAGGGAATAGTACTTTTCTAATTCAAATGTTCGTTTATTTTTTTTACTATAGCTGCCTCTGAGATGGGATTAGACCAACTTCTACTAATCTTCTTTCTCATCCTAGTTAAAGAAAATATAATAAATAAATAAGTGAAAATGAGCCCTTTTGGATATACTATGGTAGCCATAAGTATTACAGAAATCATAGCTAAAATGGATCTGATAAAAAAATGTATTTATAAGTCATTGGGTGCCACGCATAGATCATAGTAATTGCAGGAAATAAAGGACATAAAGGTAAGTAGAATCAGACTGTGTATTTCAGAAGTCAAGAGGGACTGGAGAAGGTAAACCCCTTCTTCAAACTGGAGAGTTGATGGGTAGAATGTTCCAAGTATTCAAAAATCAAGTCTATAGGGTTATGATGTGGCATGGAGCCTATACTTAATAACCTGCTGCATATTAGCACAATATTCTTATTGTCATAGCTAAAATAACAGTCATAAATAAAGAGGGCAAGAGGAAATGAGGGGAGGGTGTTGGACATGTTTATCCATAGTTCACATTAAGTTTTCACAGATTAATATTTATGTCCAAACTCATTAGGTGTGCATGCATAAAGATGTACAGTCTTGCATGGCAATCTACATCAGTGGAGTGGTTTAACACCATTAAAACCAGTTGTCATAACACATACCTATAATTCCAATGCTTGAGAGGATGAAGCAGGAAGATTTTTGGTAATTTGAGGCTAGTCTGGGTACACAGTGAGTCCAGGCTACATAATGATACCTTGACTCCAAAAAAAAAAAAAAAAAAGGAAAAGGAAAAGGAAAAGGAAAAATGAGTCTCATGCCACAGTATTTTTTTTTTTTTTTTTTGGTTTTTCGAGGTAGGGTCCCACTCTAGCCCAGGCTGACCTGGAATTCACTGTGGTCTCAGGGTGGCCTCGAACTCATGGCGATCCTCCTACCTCTGCCTCCCGAGTGCTGGGATTAAAGGCGTGCGCCACCACGCCCGGCTTCATGCCACAACATTTTAAAGACTGTAGGAAGATGTGTTCTATTACTATCAACCCCATACTAAAGATCATGTACTTTCTATGTAGAGTAGGTAGCTGAATCCCATTTTAGAAATTAATATATTCATCACCTTAGATGAAATAAACATTATAAAATGTAAGTGAATCTTGGAGGACTCAAGTCCTGGTTCTTATCTTTCTGATCCCCAAAGACTCTCTTCATAGTACACGAGAACAAGTTTATCTGAAGAGACCCTGTTCATAGGCTTCCCTGCTTCCATGGACCAAGATGGTGTCTTCATCCCACATATGCCTCAGGGAGCCCACATAGTTATGTTGGTCCAGTAAGAATTCTGAGGAAAATTATTTGGTGTTTTCCTGTACACTCTATCATACTCATCTTCAGAGAGAGAGAGAGAGAGAGAGAGAATGAGAGAATGAGTACCCCGGGGTTCTGTAGCCAAGTCCCAAGTCAGACCTCATGTTTTGTATCTCTTACTGTCTCATTGCTTAGACTACAACCCCACCAGAACAACCAGAACATCTTAAGGAAGGGGAAGGGTTATTTTTGGCTTAGGTTTTTGTTTTTGTTTTTTTTTTTTTTTTTTTTTTGGTTTTTCGAGGTAGGGTCTCACTCTAGCACAGGCTGACCGGGAATTCACTGTGTAGTCTCAGGGTGACCTCAAACTCACGGCAATCCTTCTACTTCTGCCTCCTGAGTGCTGTTATCAAAGGTGCGTGCCACCACACCTGGCTTTGGCTTATAATTTTGAGGGGAAGTCCATTATGGTGGAGTCCATTATGGGAAGTCCATTATGGTGGCAGGCTGAATGTCAGAATCACATCTTCACATTAGCAGGGAAGATGTAGAGATAAATGCTGGTGTCCATCTAGCTTTCCCTTGTATGCAGTCTAGGACTTGCAGCCCATGGAATGATGCCACCCACAGTTCAGGGTGAGTCTTCCTACCACAATTGAGCTAATTCTGAAAATTCCTAATAGACATATCAAGAGATTTGTTTCCATGGTAATTCTAAATCATGTGAACAAAGATTAACCATTTCACCCTGCTTAAAACCTCAACTAGACTCGATTCGTTGGTGTCACCATGTACTGCCTAAATGACTTTAGTCAAATCATTGCCCAGTATGATTTGAATGGCATTACTTGCAAAATGGAAAACACCTGCTTATAATATATAAGCATTACTGAGCAAGAGTGCAAATCACATACTTGGAAATCAATAAATGAGATTTAACACTTATAACACAAGGGATAATTGATCATTCTAGCTCCTCAAAATTTATCCAGAATATTTTTAGCATTTTCTCATTTTATACTATGGTGACTTAAAAAAATCCCCAAATTCTTTAAATTTCCTTTTATCAAGATATTGCACTTAATTCTTTCCTGTTGAATATGGATGAATGTGGACTGGCCTTTCTGACTTGCTCCTAGTGAGCAGAATGGACTGGGCATGGGTGCACATCCATTTCCAAAAGCAGGTGACAAAAGGCAATAGAGCTTTTTCATGATTCACAACACATCTGCCATGCTGGAAGAAAGCCCCAGCTAGTAAGAGACCTAAGGCTCCCAACTGCCAGTGCCTGTCTCATCCCCAATTAGTTCAGTCCTATCTTGCAGGTGACACATGCCTTTAACCACAGCACTCAGGAGGCTGAGGTAAGAGGATAGCTTTGAGTTCAAGGCCAGCCTGAGACAACAGGGTGTGTGCCAGGTTAACTTGGGCTAGAGTGAGACCCTACCTTGAAAAAACAAAAGAAAAGAGTGTGTGTGTGTGTGTGTGTGTGTGAGAGAGAGAGAGAGAGAGAGAGAGAGAGCCATTCTAGAAGCACATCTTCTATTACAGTTGAGCTGTTCCACTTGGCACAGTTAGGGTCAAGAGCATCTTTCCTGACAAACTGTTCTCAAACTCTAAATTTCATGACCAAAGGGGTCAAAGAGATGGCTAAGTGCCTAAGGAGTTTGCCTGCAAAGCCCGCTGACCAGAGTTTGATTTGCCAGTCCCCACGTAAAGCCAGATGCATTGTGGCATATTCATATGGAGCTCATTGTCAGCATCTGGAGGTCCCCATGTGCCCATTCTCTCCCTCTCTCTCTCTCTCTCTCTCTCTCTCTCTCTCTCTCTCTCTCTCTCCATCTGTCTGCTTGCAAACAAATAGATAGATAAAAGTGTTTTAAAATTTTCATGACCAAAATCAATGACTGGTTTAAGTCACTGAATTTGAGGCCATTTGCTATATAATTATAGTTGATGCCATGTGCCAGAAGACCCCCATTTCTACACAGTGGTCGAAATATCCTTGGGAAATTCAGGCATCTACAGGCAGGGACATTGCTGTGGTTTAAATGTGCACAGATTTGTCTCATGTTAATGGTTTTAAGAGGAGGGAAACTTAATTGGCTATGTTGTTCCCAGGTGGAGTCTTTGAGAAATGTTTAGATTACATTAGGCCATTAGGTTGGAATTCCCAGGATTGAATCCTGGTGGCTTTACAAGGAGAGAGGAAAAGACCACACAGAGAGGTAAACAAGCTCTCTTGTCTTGATGTGACACAACCATGACAAGGCCCTCACAACAGCCCAGGACCCATTCCAGACTTCATCACAGCATGCTAAAACAACTTCTTTATAGGGTAGCTTGTCTTGGGTATTTGCTTATAGTAACAAAAGCTGACTAATACAGACACTCAAAACTTAATAAATGCTTTGTTATTGTTAATTAATTTAATTGGTTTACACATACTCATATGACCAAGCCAAATGTTTTTTTTTTTTTTTTTACTTTGTTTGAATTAAACAAGTATTTATGGATAGAAAAATGGGGTATTACAGAAGTGTTGCTACAATGTCTTTCCTTTCAGGATCTTATTTTGAAGTTAAAGTGATCAAAACAACCTTCCAGAAGTTGTGACTTAGGCTGGAAGTTATAGTTTGCAAGATAGAAATTGCTTGTCACCCTGAAATATTTTGGGGGGAAAGTGTATATGGCATTGGAAGTTTACATAGAAGGAAGTGACATTTTCTCATGACAGGAGCTGTCTTTTTCATGAGGCAGCTTCCGTTGCTCACCAGTGATTATGTGACAGGTTTGTATCCCGAGTCTTAAAAAATGAAGAACAAAATATCACCTTCTGAGTAGATTAGTTCTGAGATCTGGGACAGCCCACTGAGTTTGGTATGTTGGCATCTCAGAAATCCTATATTTTCCAATAAAATAGGGGATGGAAGAAGGAGAAGCTGTTCAACCATTATAAATTCTTTAATCATTTCTGTCACCCTCAGGGAGAAAAGAATATAAAGATGGAAATTCTATTTCTTATTTAAAATAACATTGAAATATATATAAGTGGATTCATATAAACATGTGGTAACCCACTGGTTTGCAAAAGGTGGTTGCTAGGGAAAGAAAATAGCCCTATACAGACATGATGCTGATGCCATGACAGAAATTTACCACCCAGACCTACAGCCTTAAAAGCTCCGATGGGGGCTGGAGAGATGGCTCAATGGCTCATACACTCGTCTGCAAAACCTGATTACCCAGGTTCAATTCCCCAGTGCCCAGATGCACAGAGTGGCACAGGCATCTAGAGTCTGCTTGCAGTGGCTTTAAGCCCTGGCATGCCCATTCTCTCTGTCTCTCTCTCTCTCTTTCTGTTTGTCAAGAAATAAAATATTAAAAAGAAGGCCTCAGACAATGCCAGCAAAATGAAGATGTGCTAGTGCCTCCTAAGAAGTGTGGACATCTTTGTCCAAGATATGCATTCACATCATTTTCTGTGCAGTATGGTCTATTAAAGACAATAAGATGGAGTCAATACCCAGGCCAATTTGAAAAAAAAAAAAAAAAAGTATGGATTTCAATCACCCCTGTGGCTCTTCTGGGCTGTCTTATCTGGGTAAATGAACTCTAGATCGTCATTTTTTTGACTAAAATTTAGAGCCAATTTGATATTAATTATATCTAGATGGTTTCTCTATGAAGACCAAAATATTGACTTACTGGAAGCTATGTCTCCAAATCCATTCACAGGTCCATACTATGGTGGCTCCCGGTTCTTAACCCTGCGGTGCATGAGTGCTTCTGAAGTGCTTATGATCAGGAGGTACGGATGAGGAAGATGAGCAGAAACTTCACATCTGACCATAATCAAAGCTCTCAAGTCATTGTTATCACAGAAAGTTTTAAGTGAGGATCAGAGAAGTCCATGTTTTGCCTCGTTTTGGAGCTTTGTATCTCACATCAGAAAAGTTTGCTTACAAACTTGTTTCACTTAACTTGCAGTGAGTATGGCATTAAAGGGCTTCCCTGTGTGGAAGAGGTTTCTGTTGGCTTGGGATGACATGGAAGTAGTTCTATATAGGGTTAGAACCAAAGCAATAAATGAACTTTACATATCAACCAACAAGTTAGCATCCATCCTGAGAGTGAATAGACCATAGTCTCCAAAAAAGCAGAAGTGAAACCTGGGAGGCACTAGCCTAGAACTCATTCTGCTCTTGAAAAGTTAGACAATCTTATACTGAAAAGCTAGATTTTAAAGGAGAAGAAACTAGTTAAACTTTTCAAATCCCAACTGTCAAACAATACATTTATACTGACTTCAGAAATGTACTTTGGCAACCATTTACCAAGACAGCTTATTTGAGGGACACTTAACGAGTCAATCGCAGAATGAATCCGACAGATGAAATATGAGCACCCTGCTCAACTTTGTCTTACGAAGCTGCCTTGTTAGAGAGTTTTTAAAGCATTCTTGGAATTTTCAGACCTTGAATTGATTTCCATGTTGATATTTAATCTGATTAAGTTTAAACCATCTGTCTATAAACATTTGGTAATTTTTTCTCTAGCTTTTAAAAAAAATCAGATATACAAGAAGTAAAATGTAATAAACCAACTTGTGGTAATTTCATTATATTGTGGTATTTCAGGATCATTTATTGCTTATGGGAATTTAAGCCATTTTAGTAAATGCTCTCTAGCTCTCTCTCTCTCTCTCTCCCTCCCTCTTTCTCTCTCTCTCTCTTTCACACAAGCACACACTTGAATACTTTTAAAACTTTCATATAATTTCTTTATTAGGGATAATGCTAATAGATTAGAACTCAAGAACCAATGAGAATCAAATTCAATTTGAAGGCACATTTATATTTTGTTTTCTTTCAATTGCAAAAGCAATTTTATTTGTAGAACATGCATTTGTTAGTAGTTATTGATTATGGCAGACTTTGATGCATTCTTGTGTTTACAAATAACCCTACAATAGTGAAATGTTTTGCATTTATATTTAGAAGTGTGCCTACTTTTTAAATTGTCTTATAAATGTACATTTATTCTAAGTTGATATGACAAAGAAAATAAGGTCAAAAGTACCCAAAGAGGAGCTGGAAAGATGGATTAATGGTTAAGGCACTTGCTGCAAAGCCAAAGGACCCAGATTCAGCTGCCCAGGACCCACGTAAGCCAGATGCACAAGGGGGTACACACATCCGGAGTTCATTTGCAGTGGCTGGAGGCCCTGGCACATCCATTCTCTCTCCTCTCTCTCTCTCTCTCTCTCTTTCTCTCTCTCTCTCCCTGCCTATTCCTGTGTCTCTCTCTCAAATAAATAAATGAATAAATAAATAAATAAATAAATAAATAAATGAAAATAAAAGTACCCAAAGAGTATGAGTGAGTATACATACACATAAGCTTGAAGGTGCATGCATAAGCACAAGCACATACAACCAGCAAAGTTTTGCACTGAAATCTGAAGATGGGATGGCAGAATTACTTTTTTCCTTTAAAACATACCCTGCCATGGCTATTTTACTGCATTGTGAAGTGACTTCTAGGTGGAGATTGCTGGCCTCTTCTTGGCCTAGGAAAAGTTAGTATCAGAATTCTGTTTAAACTACTAGGAGTCTTTGAAAATGGATAGGTTGAGTGTTTCCCAGAAAGAATGGAAGGGGGGAAAAAAAACCATTATTCTTAAATACACTTCGCAAAATAACAACCTGCAGGCTAAGAAAAGTAATAAAATGGAAAACACATCCATTCAGCTGAGTAAAAAATGACTTCACTCTGCCCTGAGAATGTTATTTGTATTTATACTCATGTTAGAAGGAAAAATAGCTGCCACCCTCGGCACTAATAATGCATCTTAAATAATTCCAGTTTTTAAAGGGTATTAACACCCACACTGAATTCATACCTCTGTTTGTGAACAAACATTTGCAGGGATCATTACTCAGAAACAATTTGAAATATAAAATGATAAGTAAAAATAACACCCTAAATTTGTGTGTTTGACTCGTTTTGTGTGAGCTTTTGCTTCCATATCCACTTTGCTGTGTTTCTTTGCCAAACTCCAGTACTGAACATAAGAAAGGACTTTTTCCATCACACTCAAAGAGTAACTTGTTTGCTCTTATCAGTTGGGGAAACAGAGAGGAGGGTAAAAGAGAGAGATGGGGGAGAGAGAGAGAGAGAGAGAGAGAGAGAGAGAGCCTAAAATATGAGCAATGGTTAGATTGTTTGTTTGGGATCTCAGCACATCTCAGGCCTTGGCTGAGGCTGTCTTTCACTGAGCAATCATGTTATTCCCCACAGGAACCCAGTGGAAATTCTACTGTTTTTATGCTACCCAATACCAGTGCCCATAGGCAGAAGGCCTTTCTGGATAGTACATGACTACTAACATGCTGCATGTCCTTCACTCTCAGTTAATCTCCCATCTCTAGAGGACTTGCCTCCCTCTAGCCATTGCTCTCCCTTTCCCCTGCATTCCCAAGCTTTCTATTCTCATGTTCTCATGTCTCATCTCCATTTCATTATACTCATTATATACATGCATCAGTTAACTTTATCATAAAAACAAAAGTTTTTCTTGAATCCCAACTCTTCAATTTACTATTTTCTCCCAGCTGCTCTTGGCTTCCCTGCCTTTTTGGAAAAGAAATCCTCTGTTCACTCTGTCTATACTATGTAAAATAGCTCTTTTCTTTTAATGGATGAAATCTATCTTCAGTCCTCACATTCTGCTGAAGGTAACAAAGCAATCTTAAGCAAAAAGAGTCATTCTGTAGGCATCATAATACCTGACTGCAAGTCATAGTACAGAGTCATAGAATGAAAACAGCATAGCAATGGCACAAAAAATAAACATGTGTATCAATGAAATGGAACAACGGAAAATTGCAGCCATGTGGTTTTCGACAAAGATGTAAAACATATACATTGGAGAAGAGATAGCCTCTTTAACACATGGTGCTGGAAAACTGGATATCCTGAGAATGAAGAACTAAACTAGATCCCTACCTCTAATCGTGCATAAAAATAATCTACAAGATCTGAAACTCTAAAACTGTTAGACATAAATGTAGAAGAAATACTTCAAGATATAGATATAGATAAAGACTTTCTAACTAGGATACCACTTGCTCAGAAAATAAGGCCAACAACTGACAAATGAGACCTCATGGAATTCAAAATCTTCTGTATAGCAAGAAAATCAGTTAACTAAGTGAAGAGACAGCAGAATGGGAGAAAATTCTTTCTAGCTAGAAACCTGACAGAGGATTAATATCTATAATAAATAAAAAAAAAAACCAAAAGACTGAGCAACACCAAATCATTGCAAACAAGAAATAGGCTAATGAAATCAGTAGAAATCTCAAAAGTGAGATTAAAAATACGAATCAACACATGAAAAAATGCTGAACATCACTGGCCATCTTACGAATAATAAAAAAAAAAAGCAGCATTGAGATTCCACCATATCCCATTAAGAACAGCAGTCAGTCATTAAAAAATAGTTATTGCTGGAAAGGATGGAGATAAAAGAGAGCCTTTTTACACTGCTGGTGGACATGTAAACTAAACTAGTCCAGTCTGTATGGAAATCAGTACAGGGGTTTCTCAAAAAAACTAAAAATAAATTTTTCATATGACCCAGCTATACCATTCCTGAGTATTTGCTCCAAGAACTACAGCTCACCATAGTACAGAGAGCCTTACACATCAGTGTGACATAATTAAGTTATGAAGCCAACCTAGTTGTCCATCAACAGAGGACTGGATGGAGAAAATATGGTGTATATACACAATTGAATTGTCTTCAGCAAGAAAGAAGAATGAAATTATGTCATTTGCAGGAAAGTGAATGAAACTGGAGATAATCATACTAAACAAATTAAGTCAGTCTCAGAAAGAGAAATATGTTTTCTTTCATTTGTGGTTGTTACATTTTATGCAGTTACATAAAACCATGCATGCACATGTAAAATGGATATAGAGTGAAACTGTCTTGTAAAAACAGATGGGTGAGGAATACTGGGAGGGTGAATGTGGACATAAGGAGGGACGGAGAGGAGTAAGCTCAATGTGAAATATATACCACTATGAATTTAAATACGAAATTAAAGACTAGTAACATTACTCAGTGGTTACAGACAATTACATGAACACCCTGCTGACCAGGGGCTCAATTCCCAAGCCACCTACACAAGTCTGATGTGGAAAAAAAAAAAGTACATCAACCATCTGGTACTCATTTGCCACAGCAAAGAGATTCTGGTGTGTGTGTGTGTGTGTGTGTGCGTATACTGTATGTGTGTGAGTACACAGATCTGATACACAGATCTGAGCAAATAAATTAGTTGAATTAAAGTTTATTTAAATCACCAAATTCAGGACTGGAGGGATGGCTTAGCAGTTAAATCATTTGCCTGCAAAGCCAAAGGACCCAGGTTCAGTTCCTCAGGACACATGTTAGCCAGATGCTCAAGGGGGCACATATATCTGGAATTCATTTGCACCTGGTGCGCTCTCTCTCTCTCTCTCTCTCTTTCTCTGTCAAATAAATAAATAAATAAATAAATAAATAAATAAATAAAAATATTTTTGGGCTGGAGAGATGGCTTAGCGGTTGAGCGCTTGCCTGTGAAGCCTAAGGACCCTGGTTCGAGGCTTGATTCTCCAGGACCCACGTTAGCCAGATGCACAAGGGGGTGCACGCGTCTGGAGTTCGTTTGCAGTGGCTGGAAGCCCTGGCGCGCCCATTCTCTCACGCTCTCTCGATCTGCCTTTCTCTCTCTGTCACTCTCACATAAATAAATAAAAAAAAATTAAAAAAAATTTTTAAAAATCACCAAATTCAGCCTCAGTCTACTTTAGACTTCATTTTCTTAGCCTTGCTTGAACAATTAAAAACAATAAAGACCAGAGGCCAAATTCTCTGCCATCATATAAAGCCCTAGAAAGAGGCCACCTGATTCTTGTAATTACATGTGACTGTCACCAGTGGAATATAATCAGTGAGACCTATATCGCCTTCAGGTTCATAATCAATTCTCTCTTTCATTCTCTCTCTCTCTCTCTCTCTCTCTCTCACACACACACACACACACACAAATACACATGAACACATGCATACAAACATCCGCAGGTTCCTAGGGAGTGGCCAGGTGCTTGAGCCATGAAATCCATGAGATGGAACAAGCCTTTGCTGCTGCCTGAATTACCAGGTAACCTCAACCACATATCTTGGATTGCTGAGCAGCACAAAATGAGCTTTCACTGGGCTAAGCTGCTACACTTTCTGAGATAGTCTAGAGCCTCCCTGTGATCATGCATGGCCCAACCTATAAGCATAAGATGCTCCAAACCTGCATCTTCTCTGATAAGCACTAAGATTTTGTAATATGTGTCCACCTGCTTCTGCTTATTCTCTGATATGCCTTTTCCTGTTTCCACCCAAAAAGTGAACTTATTCTGTTCTCAAGATTTCCTTGGCTCCCACTGGTTTTCTTCATGATCACTACCACTGACCACCTCCATGGTGTGACTTCAAAAATCTGCTTCCTAAACTCTTTTATCACACATTCAGATCCTCACATGACTAGTTAAAATTATATTGGCTCATGAACAAGCAAAGGAAAATGCTGAAATTTTTAGAACAATAGATGGGATAAATCAAACTTGGTGACCATCAGAACCAGAACAATTTGGCATACCTCAGTTTGGAGCATTTTGGTCATTTATTTATGCAGTTCAAAAGTACTTCATTTAATATAAAGCTTACTTCAGCTGATGAACTTTATATAGCAAGACTTTCCTGATGAAGAAATCTAACAGTGATTATCATCCAGGTCTAAGCTCCTTACCAACTGCACAGAAGCACTTTGATGAGCGCAAGACCTGAGTGTTTCCAACGACATGAAATAGCCAGTGGCCACTTCCCACAACAGAGCGTCTGGCCTGTGTGAACAAATTGCATTAAGCTAGAGCAGGATTGTGTGTTAAGTTCAAGGGAATTCCAGTCACTGGGATGAAGACTTCAGATGTTCTTCATCACAAATAGAGCTATCCCCATACCTGGCCTTGACCTTCCATAGAGCCTGGGACTCAGCCAGGATCAGACATTACAGCTGACTGCAAGATAAGACTAACTAGATATATGCTTTGTGATGGTTTGGCTATAATGGTAATAGGTCACTTAGTTGACTGATTATTTAAGCTGACAGTTAAATAGTTTTCCTATTTCCCTTCATTCTGATACGGCAGAAAAGTATTGCTAGGGTGCCTATTTTATAAATGGAGAAACCCTAATATAAACTCCTATTGCCAAAGGTTATTAATTAAATGACACAAAGGCTTAAAATGTTATTTTGGAATTTTATTCATCAACAAAGTAGCTTCTATACAATGGAAATATGATCAAGGTGCATTAAAGTTTATTCAATATCTATTTGCAGAATGCTTGCTCTGAGTCAGACACTCATCTTGGAATTAGTGATATAGGGATATAAGGTTTAGGAAACTCAATTTGACTGGGAAGACAGGTATGTGAACTCAAGTTGGAGGCATGAGTAATGAAAAGAGTTCTCATAAAGATATCTATGGAAGCCCAGCTTTAAGGGAATAGGGGGAATGAGAGGCCTTCGAAGCCTAAGGACCCAGGTTTTAATGTCCAGAAGCTATAAGCCTGCATATTGTGGTGCATGCAGGCCATGCTGGGCGTAGTTTCTCTTTTATGAATATGGTAATTTTATTTTTATTTATTTATTTGAAAGTAGGGAGAGAAATACAGACAGAAAAGAGTGAGTACAGCACAGTCTCTAGTCACTGCAAAGGAAGCCCAGAGGCATGCACCGCTTTGTACATCTGGCTTTTCGTGGGTACTGGGGAATCAAATTCAGATCATTAGGCTTTGGAGGCAAGCCCCTTAACTGCTGAGCAATCTCTCCAGCCCCAGAATAGGGTATTTTAATCAAAGTGATAGATATAGAACGCTTGCAAAATGCAGGCAAGTCTAAAGAAGGACTGTGACTTTACCACCCAGAGAAAATCACTATAAGCATGACAATCACTATAAGAGGGACCTGGGGTGGAGGGCAGATGGGTGTAAAGGGGAAACCAGACCCTGTGAAGAAGCAGGGAGAATGTGGTCTGTTGAAACTCCTCTTTCAGCTACTCTGCTTAAAACTCAGGATCACACAAATGTGGCCACAGTAAATACAAACAGATAATTCACTAACTAGAACTGTCTTTAAGAACTACTTCTCATTACAGATTACAAGTCTAGATCACCATGGTAAGCTCTTAAGAACATCAGTGATGTGGCTTCTTCCCATACATATCGGAAGTACCTTGGGGTGAAACTAAGACACCACTATTTACAACCTCTCAATGATACTTATGTATGGCCAAAGTCGTGATGCATTGCTTTAAAGTGATTTGAAGACTGGGAAAATATTTCAATGGTAAGTTGCCGACGGTGCATCCCCAGCACTTACGTAAAATGACAGGCATGACAGTAGGTTCTGCAATCCCAGCACTGGGAACAAGGAGCCTTTGGAGCTCCATGGCCAGAAAGTCTCACCCATTCAGTGAGCTCCAGGTCCAGTGAGAGTCTCCTCTCAAAACTAAGGTGGAGAGTGATGAGGAAGGCCTCCAACATCAACCTCTGGCCTCAACATTCATGTATACACAAATAAATGCACATGCATCTACACACACGTGTGTACCCACATATATACAAACACGTATGCACACATATCAGATATACACATGCAAAAAATAAAACAATTTAAAAGATAAATCAGGAAAAATGGCTTTCATCATTAGGAAAAATAATATCTCTTCTAAATAAGCAGAGAGATGGTTTATGCTCCAAGAGTCAAAGATCATCTGCTAAGCACTAGGAATTCTCTTCATATTGATGTGTAGATTCAACCTGGTTCTAATCAAAAATGAAAGTTGTTCGTAAATCTTGACAAAACATCCCGAGATTTTTGTGTTTTCTTTTTTTTCTGAGACAATGAAGGTCTCATGTAATTTTGAACTGGCCCTCCTGACTCCACCACCCAAGTGCTGGGATTACAGGCATGTGCAACCATACTTAGTCTATGATGAGCTTTTTTTTTTCCCCGAAGTAGGGTCTCACTCTAGCTCAGGCTGACCTGGAATTCACTATGGAGTCTCAGGGTGGCCTCGAACTCGCACCAATCCTCCTACCTCTGCCTCCCAAGGGCTGGGATTAAAGGCGTGCACCACCACACCTGGCTTATGATGACCTTTTTCATGAAAGATAAAAGGCCTCACTATAGCCCAGGTATGAATATGGATGGGGAATCCTCCCCTCCCACAAATACATGGATTAGTAAACAATAATTATTAAGATGGTGTTACTAAAAGCATAGAAATCTAGTTGACAAACAGGGCATAGAACATACACCAGAATCTATGAATGAGTAATGCAATGATATCTAGTGACAAGGTAGGTAACTAGGTATAAACATAAAAGCATAGAAATATTGGGAGAAAATTTAAAGCATCCCTACATCCCACAACAAGCAAAATTCCAATGCCAGTTAGTAAAGAATGTGCCAGCAGAACATCAATCATTTTAGAAGGAAATATATTTGATCTGACATTATGAAAAGATTAATAACATATTTCAAACTTCTAATCATAAAAGCAAGATTAATAAATTCAATCAGTTTTTTAAAAATATTTTTAAAACATTGACAAATATTTGAGTGGGTATTTCTAGAATGAATTCATACTGACAACCTTATGAAAAATATGCTATCTCATCAATAATCTAGAAAATGTATGTCAAGATTAAAACAGGAAATCATATTTGATTAGGAAATATTAATATGTTTCAAGTTGTTGCATATCTCTCAACTGCTGGTTGAAATACAAATATGTTTAATATCTTCTATGGTAAAAAAGCACTTTTTCTTTTATCCTTTGACTACAATAAACCAAACATGATTACTTTTCTACATGTATTTCAAGGTAAGAAATGGGTTTATCACAAGTGAATCCTGGAAACAATTCAAATATACTATTTATTTAAAATGAAAAAAAAAAAAAAGCTGGGTGTAGTGTTATACTTCTCTAATCCCAGAACTCAGGAGGCAGAGGTAGGTGAATTGCCATGAGTTTGACATCATCCTGAGACTACAGAGTGAATTCCAGGTCAGCTTGGGCTAGAGCGAGACCCTACATTGAGAAACACAAAGAGGAAAAACATAAGAAATCATGACATAAGCAATAGACTATAATGCAACAGTGAACATTACAACACAATTCCATAAGACACATGAAATTAGCATTTTGGCTAACTTAAGTCCTAGAAGACAAAATAGAGATCATGCCCTTTAAGAACATTTCAAAAGAGAGGCAAACATTGCTGTTAAGTGCACAAATCTAATTATGAAAACTAAAAGTGAATGACCAACAACACAACTGTCAGATGGTAGTTATTTTACAGGAAAGTAGGGAGATAACATATGGGTTGCTGAAGGAAGATGCTGGTAATATTTTGGTTCTTAACTAGAAATACTGCATTCATTGTTGCAAGATAACTTACATAAGAAGGCTATGCAGTGTCTATTGGTCATGAACCAAGGAGTGCTCTTAGCTTGGTTAAGTAGATCTATCTAAGTTGAAAAAACATAAATTCATATTCTTTTCCAGTACTGGTTTTAGACCTCTCCAATAACTATGATGAAATAAAACTACTGGCAATTTCATTGGTGTAATCCTTAGGGTGAGAAGCATTAGCCTGTACTTACTGAAAGGAGAATTAATTTGCATATTGCCTGAAGCACCAATGAGATGCTTCTAGATGCAGGTAGTGGAAAACAACAGATACCCAATTCTTTTAATTTGAAAATTCCAAAAGTTGTTAAGCTCAGGCTCTCTTTATCAGGGCTCTGCCTCCAAATCCTTTTCAATCTCTCAGAACCACCTTTCTCCTTTTGTCTAGAGAGATTCCTCCTTGGGGGTTCTTTTCATGCTTTAGATGAATGCCATCCAAAAAGAAAGAATTGCCAGCCCATCAAGTGAAGTCCTGGCCAGAAAACAGCATGCTGAACTCCGCGGAGCTTAAGCACAGCCAAAGGCAATGGCAAGGATGTTGCTCTGATTTGCTGAGCTCACTCCCATGAGGTGGGGGTTGGAAATGCAGTATTTCCATAAAGTCTTGACTAGGGTCTGAGTAAGAAGGAAGAAAGGAGAAATATATGTCAGGAAACTAGCCAAAATACCCACTGTGTTTCATGAGAGATTATTTAGTCATCCACCATATTTTTAAAACAAAACTAAAGATATTCATGGCAGGAATTTTTCATATATGAGGGTGCTGGCCACATTTCTCATCAGTACGACAAAATACCTGACAGCAGCAACTTTAGGGAGCAGAGGTTTACTGTGACTCAGTTTCAGAAAGTGAAAGCCATCAGGGCAGAAAAGGCATGCAGGCAGGCTGCAGCAGAATGGACTGTGCGGGAGTGAGCTTGAAGCCCTCTCTCTGTTCACACGTTGACAGGTCAGGAAGCAGAGAACAGCGCTGGAATTGAGGCTTGCTGTGAGCCTCAAAGCCCTCACCCAAGTGACCCACCTTCACCAGACAAGCTCCACAACCTTCCAAAACAGTGTCCCCAGTTGAAGACCAGGTGTCCAAACACATGAGCCTCTAGGGGACATTTCAGATCCAAGCCATAGCAATGCCTCTCCTGGGTTGTCCATCAGTTAGAAGCATTTCTTGGAGCTGGGGAGTTGGCTCAGGGGATAGAGCTTTCCTGTTCAGTCCTGAGAACTGGAGTTCAACCCTCAGACTTCAGGGAGGTTGCTTGCAGAAAGCACAGCAAAGATTAATCAAACAGAAGGATGAGATCAAAAAAGAGAGAACCTGCTTCAAATAATGTAGAAAGGTGGGAACTGACATACAAAGCTGTCTCCTGACCTCCACATATGATATGTGCATGCCCATCTATACACAGAGGTGCATGCACATGCACGTGCGCACACACACACACACACACACACACACACGTTTTTATTGGTATCATTTATATGATACCTAATTCCTAGCTCTCCCTCCTTGCTTAGTATTCTGGAAAGTGAATTTGAGTGTCAGAGTAATAATTATGCCACTTACTTTCAAGCCAAATGCAATGGAATTAAAAAAAAACCCTCTTATTAAAGTTCTTTTAATAATACTAATTTTTTAAACTGTGAAATGAAGGACACAGTGTTTAAGGAGACAATTCATTAGCCTTCGCGTTGGGTTCATCATGAAAAGCCACTCTGCAAATGGAAAAGAAAATGAAGCACCCAGAACACTTACACTCAAGAGTTTCTCCCATCAAACATGATTTCCCATTAGTTAATCTCCCACAAGCTAATGTTTGCTACCTACCTCAAATCTTTGACCAATTGCTACTTGACACTTAATGACCACATTCACAAATGTCACCTCCATGAAACACACAGGCCCATCATCAGGTGACCAGGGTAGCAATATCACTGTGGGGACATGTATGTTTCGAGTGGTTGCTGCTCATGTTTCATTTCTGTAGCTTGGGAATCATAAAATGATAGTGTATCACTTTTCTTTTTTTTTTTTAATTTTTTTTTGTTCATTTTTTATTTATTTATTTGAGAGAGACAGACAGAGAGAGAAAGAGGCAGAGAGAGAGAGAGAATGGGCGCGCCAGGGCCTCCAGCCACTGCAAACAAACTCCAGACGCGTGCGCCCCCTTGTGCATCTGGCTAATGTGGGTCCTGGGGAGTTGAGCCTCGAACCGGGGTCCTTAGGCGTCAAAGGCAGGTGCTTAACCGCTAAGCCATCTCTCCAGCCCTAGTGTATCACTTTTCAAAAGGCCTTTATATCAACATACAGAGGCATTGAAAATAGGAATGTAACCACCAAACTTTGAAATCTCTGTGAACATTTTGCAATATTACACTGTATTATTGGGTATTTTGACCCCACCCTTCTTATAAAATGTGGTAGACACAAGAGTAATCCCCAAAGATGCCCATGCCCTGAGCTCTGGAAGCTGTGGAAATACATATGTGGCAGTGGGACTTTACAGTTTTGACTAAGTTTAAAACCTTGGCATGGAGAGATGATTCTGGAATATTCTTGAGACATTTGCTTATTATTCCTTTCCCAAGTATCCTATTCTTCAGCTTTGAAAAAAATGTTGGATCTCCCTTTTATATGATTTACACTTCTTGAATATTATTGATTTCCCAACACAATGAGATTCATCATAATCTTAGAAAGGGTGTTGGTGTCGATCTTAAGATTCTATCCTTCCATTTTAAATTGTGAATTGCATCTTCTTTGGGTAAAAGCAACTTCTAAAGAGCATCAGTCAATCAGTAAGCAAAAATGAACCATAATTCTGACCTCCACCCTTTACTGGTTTTTCCATATGACATAAAGAACAGCCCTAAAACCAGTAGTAAGCCAATCTGTCACACCTGCTCCAACCTGACGAGGCAGCATGACTCACTGACATGGCTGCTGAAGCGAGGACCCGCCTCAGCAGAAGTGTAGGAGGCTGATTGTCCCTGCAGTCCCCAGTGAGTACACCCTGCTGCTGTGGGTGTCACGCACTGGGAAGGACAGCTCCCAGCACATCTCCTTCTCCACTTTACCATTACCCACCACCTGCAAGGCTTGCCCCATAGTCACACCTTTGTCAAGTCTCTTCCTCGCTACACCTGTTTGATGTTTCCTAAGTGTGTAGCTTTCTTTCTAGAAAACATAGATAGGGGATGCAGGTATTTTGTCCACATCAGCTTAATGTAAACCATGGGTGTATATCATTTCCAGTAGCGTGTCTTCTGTGGGGTATCACGTAACTCCTAACACCTACCACAAAGAAGGCCACCTTTGTGTACATGGTGTATATACCACAAAGCTATGCTTCCCTGTTGCATGTAACAACTCTGTGGCTTACACCCAAATGTACACATGTTTGCATTTCTGTCCTAGCACAAATCAAGCAGAAGACAATTAGATCACCTGCCAGTTCTGGGACTTGATCTGCAGTGGAAAATATATTCAGGCAACTGTTAGCCTGTTTAATAACCACTGACATGGCACAAACCTGTTTGTGAAAAATTGAATCATCTTCCACTATAAAAAAAATGCTAACAGATTTTGATTATGAAAATAAGACATTACCCTTGTAATAATTAGCCCAGTTCCTAAAAAATGCTTAAAGATTCAATTTCTTTTCAATGATCAAATCTCACCCCCACAAAATAGTTTACTGAACATTTACTTCTTTATACACAAGCATAGGCAATTTTATCAAAATGAATAAATGTGGTATCAAGACTTTTAGTTTTTCTATAAGAGATTTTTAATTTGTCAGTTCACTTTGATGTTGCCTTGTTACTGTTTTTATATCCTTTTCCCTGTCTTTTCTACAACTTTCAGTTTTCCCTGTTAACAACTAGTCACTACATCTGCATGCATGTTTTGTGCATGTGTGTGTATGTTTCTGCATTTTTCAGATGTCCATGTGTGTATGCAAATTTACATGTGTGGAGTGCATTTTGTGTTCATGTGTGTGGAGACCAGAGGTCAATGTCAGATGCCTTCCTCAATTGTTCTCTACTTTTGTTTTCTTTTTTTTTTTTTTTCTTTCTGGAGACAGGGTTTCTTACTGCACCTGGAGTTCACCAATTCAGCTAGACTAGCTCATCACTGAGTCCAAGGGATTCTCTGTTTCCACTTCCCAAGTTCTGGAATTACAGGTGAGCACTACCATGTCTATCACTCTTTCCTGGGCACCAGGGATCTGAACTCAACTCATCATGCTCGTATGACGAGCATGTTACCCAACAAGCCATGTTCCTAGCTTGTTTTCTTTGTTTTGGGGTGTACGTGTGTGTGTGGGGGTGCACATCACTAAAAGTAGTAATTCTGAAAATATTTCAGGGTTGGAGAGAATTTTCAATAGTTAAGGCTATGGCCTAAAAAAAAAAAAAAAAAAAAAAAAAAAAAACCTAATGACCCACATTCAATTTCCAGTACCCACAGAGGGCCAGATACACAAAGTGGTTCATGCATCTGGAGTTCATTTGCAGTGACTAGGGGTCAGGCCCATTCTCTCTCTGTGTCTTCCTCTCTGTTTCTCTCTCTGTTTCTCTCTCTCTCTCTCTCTCCTCTCTCTCTTCTCTCTCTCTGTGTGTTTGTGTTTGCAAATAAATAAAATGTTTAAAAATATTTCCATAAGTTTTAAGACAGGAAGACTTAGCAATTGTCTACAACTGACTCAAGTTGAGAGTCTCTGCCTAGAGGAGCACAGGTGTGGGCAATAGAAGTGGCTTCCAGTTAGCTAACAAGCCCAAAGTCCAAGGTGGAGACCCAGCTAGAGAAGTATGTTAGGGCCCTGCAGGATCCATGCAAAAGACGCTGGCCAGTGAACTCTCCCATTGGCAGGGCAGGGTAGCAGTGGGGCTCTTTCATTGCTATCCATGCTGTCGTTTTGTAACCCCCCCGCCATCACCTGCAAATCTCAGTAAAAAGATGCCCACTGTGCCTGCCCATATGCAAAAGAGAAAAGTGGCAAGGATAAATCTGAAAGGAGCAGAAACTGGAGAAGAAAAATAACACCTGAAAACTAGGGGGAAGGAGCCACACTGTAGGACGTACAAATGGGAAAGACACATTGAAGAGTAAAGGAAAATGTGACAGAAAGAAGTGTGAGGATTTGTGATGGAGTAGATAGATAACTTTGCTTATAGCTTTATTTTTTACAAGCTAAGTGCTCACTCTAGCCCAGGCTGATCTGGAATTCACTCTGTAGTCCCAGCCTGGCCTTGAACTCATAGTGATACTCTTACCTCTGCCTCCTGAGTGCTAGAATTAAGGGCATGCACCACTATGCCCAGCTTGGCTTATAACTTTTTAATTTCAATTGCCTCCTCATAAGGGCCATTATCTCCAAATAGAGCCACTTTGGGGGTAAAACTTCAATATGTGAATCTTGAGGGCACACACATCAATCCCAAGGTTTACTGTTGGTGCTGCATCCAACAGCAAGCTGTACAAAGAAAGAAAGAGTGGTGTTCCATTGTTCCTATGACTGTATAGAAGTGACATTTTCAGTTTTTAGTAGGAGACACAAGACAGAATGATAAATCATAAATCAATGAAATAAATCATAATCTCAATTGAGCCACACAGTTTCTTGGAATAAACAGTTGTGTGAGTGATAAATCAAAACCTTGACAAGGTATTAACCCAAATCAGAATTGACCATGTTTTTAAAAACTCATTCCCTTATCCTAAAGCCAGGCATATTCACATTAATGCTATACACTGAAAATGGCTTAAATGATTGGGGCTGTGGTAAGATATCGCTGCATTAGGAAAAGAGACCATTAACAAACATTCCACTCAGGATTCTTACCTTTAGTGTTTCTGACATCTGAAAAGGTCCACTCCTCCCTCATTAAAAATAATAATAATAATAATTACACGTTAGGGGCTTTCCTGCTGTAAGGCAGCTTTGAAGTTACAAACCTTCTCAGGACCACAGGCTTCCTCCAGCCACATCTTCCTAAATCCTCTTAAAGAACATGGGCTCAGAGCTTTTGCTCTACATAATCACTCCCTGCTGGGGAGAATGAATTTAGGAATAAGCAGCCTGGCTGGATGCCTAAACTCTACCACCCCATACAGCCTGACCCTCATCAAGTGTTACAGGTCAGAAAGAAAGAGACCCACTTCTGAGAAGGAACAGGTCTCCTCAGCAGAATCCTTCTTTAGAAATGTCACAATTTATAGCAGCAAATGAGCAAATAGAAAAAGAAGGAGCACAGAAAAGATCCTTGAGAGATGACTTTAAATGTATGTGAATTTGCCTGGATAGGTCTAAAAGTTGTGTTTTCTTATATAAAGGCGTGTCTTTATTTTACTTCTCCAAATGCCATTTAGCTTTTCACAGAGCTTTGTTTTTTTCTTTGTCCTTTTTCTTTATTTCTGTTTTTTTTTTTTCTTTCAGTTTTTGAGATAAGAATCTTGGTATGTAGCCGATGCTGGTCTTCAACTTGCAATCCTCCTGTCTCGGCCTCCTGAGAGCTTAGAGCACAGATGTGCATCACCACACAGCACTTCACTGGGCTTTTATAGGAAAGTAAATACCAAGAGATAGATCGCCTTGTTATCTCTGAAACGTCTTTCAATGTTTAGTGCTTGGTTTATTTTACTATTTAAAATGACAATTGGTTTGGTGTACAAGAGATATCTGAGCAGTACTTTGTATAAGGTTTTGGTATGTTGACTTTTTATTTATGAACTTTCAAAATCCCCAGACCATTGCAGAGCCTCTGCATTATACTCTCCAACATGACCCCGGCTGTTGCTAAGAGAAAAAACTTCAAAACTAAATATTGTCTAAGAAAGCTCAGTTGCTACCCATGAGCAAGTTCAAAAGTTTTTCCTCGTCTGATACAGTGCAAGAAGTAGGGATTCCTACATAACTGATACAGTACTAATGGAGTGGATTTCTATGCAATTGATACAGTACTAGTAGACTAGAATCCTATATAATTGATCTTCTGAAGGTCAGTAAGCAGAGTACTCCTTGCACCCTCTAGAAAGGTCATAAAAACTAATATAAATGATCATCCTAACTGGGACTTTTGCCGCTCTGATAACATTTATACCTCCAGAGGATGTTTTTATATTTTAAGTTTATTTTTATTAGATGTGGACATACTTAGTATATAAAAACACATGTTGGTACCATCCTTTCCCTCCTCCCTGCCCCTTTTCCAAAGAGGCCCTCTTCCTTGGGGATGCAGGCCATCCTCATGGGGAATGTGGGTTGTGCATTGTGGGGGCAGCAGTCAGTAATAGGGGACAGGCAATGTCTCTATGCATAATGTCCCAACTTGTGGTTCTAACAATTTTTCTGATCCCTCTTCTTCAAAATATCCTGAGGCACGTTGGGTGCATTTTAAGTCTACTTCAGTGATGGACTCAGGAGCCTCTGGATCTCTGGTTTGGTAGGTGTTGAGTCTCCTTAATTTCTATTTCCTTCACCCTTTTGCTGATATCATGTCCATCGAGAAAGTAGCACTCTTGCTCATTTCCCCAATTCCTCTGTGGTTTTAGCTAGGGCCAGGGTGGACTGTGATGGGTCGTTTATCTCCTCAGGTCCTTCTCCCGTCTGAAAAAGAGAAGCAGAATCTCCAACAGAGAGTGAAGTCAGCATCCACTGGTTAAATGGGATACCATTATTAAGTTAGGGAGACGTTAAAGGGTTTAGACCCTCTTGTAGCCCCAAGATTAGTGGGAGCTTGATGTTGGAAAGCCAAATCGTCATCTGGATATGATTCTGACTTATTTTCCAATTCCAGATATGGTTTCCTTTCCATTGAGCAAGTCCATTAGCCAATCCAAGAGCAGTTAATTACCCACTATGGCTGTGTGCCACTACTGCACTTGTGTGAGCATCACGTCAGGTTGTTTTCTTCTGAGTAGCTTAGACTTTGAGTTGCTCAGACAGATGTTGGCCACTTTCCCCTGTAGTTCATGTAGTGCCTCCCAGCACTAAATGGGTTGTCTGGGGACTATCTCTCTTCCAGATTCCAACCATGTCTCTCTGAGGTCCATGCAGACGGTGTATGGTGCCTTCAGCAGTAGGATCCTACCATTAAACTCTGGTGGGTAATCAAGTGCTCTGACTAAATTCTATCTTATTCACTTTGGGAGACCTTGTAGGTCTCTCCAAGCAACAGCTCATTGTGGATATCAACTGTGTCCTGATACAGGGAGTCAGTGGCAAAGAAAAAGAAAAATGAGAGGGAGAGAGACAGAGAGATAGAGAGAGAGAGAGAGAGAGAAAGAAACAGGAGAAGTTTAAGGTTAGGCTTCATCTCAACCTCTCCAGGGCTGTTTCAATCAGGTGGTCCCCCTAAGGTCTGATTCCATAGCCCACACAGGGACCAGGCCTCCAGGGAACTGGGAGGAACCGGAAGCAGGCATCTGGCCTACTCACTCCATTCTGCACCCCACCCACAACATCTGGTGCAGGGAACCCAGACCAAGGAGCTAGGAGGAGCCCTGAAGCAGGGATCCGGCTTACTCACTCCACTCTGTGCCCACCCACAGGGAACCCAGACCAAGAAACTGCCAGATGCTGCTTTTTTGATGATGTAGAATATGTTTTGCTACAACTCATGCTACAGAAAAGTGACCCATGCTAGAGAACCCCCCAGGACACGAAACACAGAACAGAAATGGGTCAGAGCTCATGGCCTGCTATCTGCCCACAACACTCATGCCCATCACTTGTAATGGTAATGTTTACCTGGTATGTTGGGAAATCTTTCTCCCAAGCAAGTTTTATTTCAGCTGTGCCTTCTTTCTAGCTTTCCAGCGATTATTGCATCTGGACAGCCAGCTTTTGGCTTAAATTCTTTTCTGCTTTCCGACACCTGTGAAGACTCAAGTCCTAGCAGAAGAATCTCTCACATAACCAGCAATGCCACTACTGCTGTTACTTGAAGGGAAGATACAAGATTACTAGGGACTTGTTGACTGGTTGTTTACCAGGTACCTTAGACATTCAAATCAGTTCTAATTTGTCTGACCAACTTGTCACATAAAATAACCTGTTAATGAAATAGATACATGATAATAATATTTTAGGTCAATATAATTACTTGATTTGAAAGTGCTATAGTGGACAGAAGTAATTACGTCTTTGTCAGAAACCGTTGTATGAATACCCTTAATGTAAGCTGGGTACTTTGGGTATATTAATTTGTGAAGAAACTTATTTTGGGTCCAGGCTCAGTGGTTAAAGGTGTTTGATCTGAAAGTCTATCAACTAGAGTTCAGAGCCCATGTAAAACCACATTCAAACTGTGCCACATGTCTGTAATCCCAACCAGCCTACAACTACCGGCCATGGGACTGGAATAAGAAGAATCCATAGCTCATGGGCTAGGTTGTCCTTGTCAATCATGAAAAATAATAAGGAAGGCCTTGTGTCAATCGAGATGGAAGGAGAGGGTCAACAAACACCCCGAGCTTGGCCTCTGACCTCCCCACATGCAGCATGGCGTGCACACAGACACACACATGCACACACACAACTTCATCATAGAAATAATGAACAAGAAGGAAGAGGAAGAGGAGGAGGGGGGGGGAGGAGGAAGTTCCTCCAGATACCAAAGTTCAGCTATGTAGTAGGATTTGGTACAGTGCATCTGCACATGCATGTGAGCAGGGGTTCATGGGAACTCTGGAATTTCTTTTCTGCTCAGGTTTGCACTAAACCTAAAACTGTATTAAAATATAAAGTGTAATTATGAAAACAAGTATGCCACAAACAATATTATGTTCTTTTTCCCCATTTTCTGCCCCAGAGCTCACAAAGCCTTTGGAATTTCTGCAGGGTGGAGGATCATTTGTTATTTATAAAAAGTCCCACATTTGATCAACTCAGTGAAAGGATATCATAATTATAATTACAATTACATGTGCATTCAACAATAGTGACCCTTAATATGTACAGCAAATGTTAATAGATTTGAAGGGAAAGAGAAACCACAATACAATAATAGCATCACTTCAGCACTCCACTTTTACAATGAATAGATCATCCAAACCCAAAGGGAAAAAAAATCAATAAAGAAACATCAGGCAAAGTACACTCTAAGCCAAATAAGCCTAACAGATAGATATATAACATTCCATCCAACAGCTGTAGAATATGCATGCTTCTCAAAATATTCTCCAAAATAGATACAGAGAATAGTCTCCAAAATAGATCATATTTTAGGCCACAATATAAGATTTGAAAATTGAAGCAATATGAAATCATATCAACTATCTTTTCTGGCTGCAATCTGAAAGTGGAAATCAATAGTAAGAGAGACTGAGGAAGACTCAGCTATAAGTGGCAATTAAACAGCATACTCCTGAACAAGAAATGGGTCTGTGAGAAGTTAAGGGGAAAGTTGAAAAACGCCTTGAGACAAATGAACATGGATACAACTTAGTAAAACTTACAGGATGTAAGCAATGCAATTCTAAGAGCAAAGTTGGTAAGTATGACAAAACATCAACATCAGAAAGACACAGAGAGAGAAAGAGCTCTCAAATAAGCAACCTAAGGTTATATCTCCATGAACTAAAAACAATGCTAATAATAAAATTAGAAGAAAGAGAAACAATAACATTCATAACAGAAATAAATACAATTGAGACAAACAAACAATAGACAAATATGGCTGAGCACAGTGGATTACACTTACAATCCCAGTGTTTAGGAGGCTGAGGCAAAACATTGGCATGAACTCAAGACAGGCCTAGGCTTCATAGTAAGTTCTAGGCCCATGTGAGTTACAATATCAGCTAGCCTATCTCAAAAATAAATAAATGACTGTATAGATAAACAGAATCAACAAACATGCCTAAGCTTGTGATGAAAGAAAAGTGAGAAGACTCAAGTGATATCAAAAGTAAAAAAGGCATACTACTTCAGATATAAGAGAAACCCAAAGGATCATATAAAAGATTATGATCCTGCCACAGCAAATGGGATGATTCTAACATGTCATACACACAGCTTACCAAGATTTAATCATGAAGAACCCATAAGCAAGGAGATTAAATAAGTCATTAAAAAAAAAAAAACACCATTAAAAGAAAGCACAGGACCTAAGGGCTACAAACAATGCCGAGTCATAACCACTACTGAAAGAACTAGCTGCATTCCCTGTAAAGCTCCCCAAAAAAGACTGAAAAGAAAGAAAAACAAATAAACTAATTTTATGAGAGTGGCATTATCCTGCAGCAGTGCCAGAGACAGATACTATGAAGAGAAGAAAGGGAGACAGGGAGATGTGGGAAGTGTAGAAGGGAGGGAAAATGAGAGGGAGGGAAAGAAAAAGGAAACACATGGCAATGTCCATGATAAACAGATGCAAAACTTCCTCTGCAAACAATAAAATACCAAATTCAATGACAAATTAAATGGATCATCCACCATCATCAAGTAAGATTCCTTACAGGGATACAAGTTGAGTTTACCTTCTTCAAATCTACAAATAATATGTTAACTTAAAAGAATAAAAAATATATAATTATTTCAGTAGATACAAAAAAGCCTACAATAAAATTGAACATATTTTCATGACAAAAACTCTGGTAAAATTATAAAAGGATCTTCCCTAACACAATAAAGGTTATGTATGTCAAGCCCACAGCTAACATCGTACTCAGTGGGGTAAATTGAAAGTTTGTCTTCTAAGATTAGATATAAGGCAAGGATGGCCTCTATTGACACATCAATTTATCAGTTTTCAAAGCCTCAGCCATAGCAACTAGTCCAGAGAAATAAGTGAAGATGACCAAATTCAAAAGGAAAAAAGCTAAATTGCCTCTGCTTCCAGATAACATGGAAACTCTAAACACTTCATCAGAAAATTACATTAGAGCCAGGTGTGGTGGCGCACGCCTTTAATCCCAGCATTTGGGAGGCAGAGGTAGGAGGATCCTGAGAGTTCGAGGCCACCCTAAGACTGCATAGTGAATTCCAGGTCAGCCTGAGCTAGAGTGAGACCCTACCTCAAAAACACAAACAAAACAATTTATATTAGAAATAACGATTGAGTTGTCTAGTATTGCAGCTACAAAATAAACAAATGAAAGTCAATAATGTAAACTAATAATGAATTACCTTAAAATCATGAAAATAATTTCATTTATAATAACTACAAGAATAACTGAAACATTTAGGAATGAATTTAGCAATGGAAATGAAAGACCTTTCCACTGAAAGCTATTAAACCCTGATGAATGAAGTGGAGAAGACACAAATAGATGAAAAGATATCCTGTGCTTCTTGGTTGAAAGAATATTGTTAAAATGTCCACCTACCAAAAGCAATCTACAGGGTCAATACATTCACTATGCAAATACCAAAGGCACTACACACACACACACACACACACACACACACACACACACAAGCACGCATTTTAAAAGTTCTAAAATCTGTGTGGAATCATAAATGACCATGAATAGCTCAAACAATCTTGAGCAAAAGCACAATACCATATACATGACACTCTCTGGCTCCAAAATAAAATACAAAGGGATCGTAATCCAAACCAGCATGAGAGCGGCCTGGAAACGGACACATGGATGGGATGGGTGAGCAAACCCAGCTGTATGTCCATAAATGAAGAGACAATCATCTTTTGCCAAATGTACCAGAAAGACATGATGGGGAAATTAAACGGTGCTGGAAAAACTGGAGAAATAACAGCTGGGGAGAGCAGCGATGATGACTTCCTGTGTAATGATGAAGGCCTGGCTAGACGACTCTAATTCCATTTTCAGGACCCACATAAACAGCTTGGCATGACCACATGTGTCTATAACTCCAGTCCTGAGAGGAGCAGAGACCCAGGAAATTACCAGAACTTGCAACAAAAATGTCACGCTCCAGGATCGGCAAGAGATTCCAGCTCAAGCATGAGTGGCAGAGCAATGGAGAGGACATGCATGTGGAAGAGGGAAGCTGCACCTTTACCTCACTGCACAGAGAGAACGCCTGTAGGATCCTAAGCGCTACAGCTGCCAGAAGAAAACATAGAGGAAGGCTCTCAGTGGAACTGGGACAGGGAGGAGGGGCGTGATGCTACCAACATACGATGTGTCCATACAAGTCTTCTCCTTAATAAAATTTTTAAAAAGGGCTGGAGAGATGGCTTAGCGGTTAAGCGCTTGCCTGTGAAGCCTAAGGACCCCTGGTTCAAGGCTCAATTCCCCAGGACCCATGTTAGCCCGATGAACAAGGGGGCATATGCATCTGGAGTTCGTTTGCAGTGGCTGGAGGCCCTGGCATGCCCATTCTCTCTCTCTCTCTCTCTCTCAATCTCCCTCTTTCTGTCTGTCTCTTTCAAATAAATAAATAAAAATAAATAAAAAACTCAACACAGAATTACTATATGATCCCAACATCCTGTTGCTGAGGATGTAGCCCAAGGAATGATTTAAACATGCTAAAAAATGTCTGCATTCTCAAGTTTATTGTAAAAGTTGTTTACATTAACCAAGATAGGGCAACCTAAGTGTCCATTAGTGGATAAATGGAATAAAGAAAATGAGGTATGTATACACAGTGGAAACTAGTCAGCCGTAAACAAGAAAGAAATACTACCATCCACAGCAACATACATAAACCCAGAGGACCTCCTGTTTAATAAAATAAGCGAGCCACGGAAATAGAAGTACCAAAATATCTCGTTGGCATAGAATCTGATGTTTGCCTCGTAAAACTGGTGAAGCTAATGAGGGTGAGCTTGGACAGGTTGGTCCAAGGTAATAAACTTTCACTGGATGGGGGAATAAGTTCAGTGGACCTATGGTACAATGAGCTAATTGCACTTAATATAATATGTTGTATTCTTAAAAATCGCTGAAAGCATGGATATTTTCAATAGTCTTCCATAAAAGGACAACATTGTGAGGTAGTATGTATGTTAATTGGTGAGATTTAGCCATTCCACACTATGTGTATGTGTGTGAATGTATTATTTATATGCATATATTGATATGCATTTCAAACAGCAAATTTTACACAGAAAATGTACGCACTTAAATTTGTCCATTTGAAAAAATTTGACAAGACATTCCCTTTTTATCACACCTGTGGTTTTGCTGATGAGGTGTATGCATGACTCTGGTCACCAGCAAGGCCAAATGATTCCACGACCCACTTGCTGACCTATGAGGAGGCACTTGACCAGTGAGATCATGAGAACTTCCAAAGTAGATGAACACATCCAGGTCTTCAGGGATGGCTAACAAACCTTCTCCCCTGTCATTCCCCCTTCCCTTCCTTTATGCATCTTTCCTATTTGCTCCTCAGTTGGGTCCTTCCAAGTAAACCAATACATATGAAGCAAAATGTTTTATGTATTACGTAAGCCCTTCTAATAAAAGATCAATCAAACCTCAGAAAGTGCTTGGGGGAACTTTGACAGGAGACTTGGGGATGCTGATGTGTATCTGAAGTGGGCCCAAGTGGAACTGAGGTGCCATCTACACCCAACCTGCATAAGAATCACACTGAATTAATTGTAGGATACCCAACTAGTGTGTGAGTATTGAGGAATCTCATTGCCGGCAAATACTGTTGAGACATGCTTTGAAACTGAAAAATTCAACTAGTATTAAAGATCATATTAATCTTACTGTGTTCAGATGTAGGGTATCAAAGACAAATGAATAAAGTCTTTTGATGTTCTCTGAATGCTCCTAAATCAAGTTGAAGAGAAAAGTTAAAAAAAAAAACAACAAGGTTTTATCTGGAATGCAGCTAAGTAAATATGCCATCTCCATTAAGCAGCCTTTTTCAGGATCTCCGGTCCAAAGAGCACAATTGTCTTCATCATATGTTGTTATGAATGATAACCACTTATCCTAATGCTAAAGAACACCCAGGTTATATTCCAAACATCACTTAGTTTTCTCTTGCAGTAGGTGACTCATAGGCATAATTAAATATGCATAGACTCTTCATTTACGGGCCCTTTTATCACCATTATTTCATTTGATGTCACTTATTTACAACCAGTGTGGCTTCTGCATACTGAGCTGCATCAGTCATATTCAGAATTCCAGGTGGAGCTCCGAAAGACTGCGGTTGCTCTCTCAGGTGTTGCTGTCTGGTTAGTGCAGGTACACACACACACACACACACACACACACACACACTCACACACACCCATCAATGAACAAGCTGGGTGGTCCCTGTTCATTCTCATGATTTTCTGCTTTGCCTTTGCAAAACTGAAATTGTAATTTAAGAGGCATACCTCTCAGCTTCAGAACATTGCCACAGAATATATTTCAAGCTCTATTTGCTCCTATATTTTGTGTCTAAAATGGAAGGCAAACATTCCCTAGCATTCTCCATATTTATGACTTAAAAATTATACTCAGAAAGGTATTTTACATGAGCATTGATGAAAGCTCTTATTATCAGAGGCAGTTAAGGTAGAAAAGAAATATTCTTGATGATTCAAAACTTCAAAGGGGAAGGGAAAGGAAGGATAGGTCATTCTTAGACTACTGGGGAATGAAATATCATGCTTGTAAGGATAATTCCAAACAATGAAATCTAAATATCTTCACAGGAAAAGAAAATTATAACTAAATTTTCCTCACTCTGAGAGGAACCACTAATCAGAGTGCTACAAATGAGATGGGAAAAATACTGATGGGAGACCTCACCAAAACAATCTCATCAGATACACAAGACAAAGTTTTGTAAACTGAAGTACAGAACTTGAATGACAGAAAATTTATATTCATCTTCAACTGAGAAAATGGAGAACTAAAGAAATCTAAGAAGTCCCAGCCAGTCATGGCTGGAATCTAGAAATGTTGAGATTCTCCAGAACTCATGTATCTTACAAAGACTATGACAACCTGAACAAGTTGCATTTATTAGTCCAGAAAATGCATTCAAATCCCTCAAACTGTATATACTAAATAAAGCTGTACAGCTGTAGTTATAAGACGCCAACAAAGATCAAATCCATTAATACTCCTTTATATTGAGATAAGTTCTATGTTTCCAAATCTGTGGAGAAGCTGCATAAACTTGAAGAAAAGCATTCTTATATCAAGACTTAGGTCTAAGAGACATCTGGCCTCACAGGAGTGGGCTTCTCCTCTAAATGACAAGAGCAAATGTACAATACCCAGAGGTCAAACCCAAAGTCTGACACTCTTAGCCACAAATGCTTAATTGCTATTCTGGCAAATTCCAAACATGCCATATAGTGATTTTAGGTAAAGAAATGTGATAATGTTAGCTTAAAAAGTCATAACCAATCCAATAGTATTAATGCTAACAAGAGCCAGAGCATATGGAGTCATCGAGATGAACTCAGAAGTAGGCCAAACACCCATCTAAGCTAGCTGCGAGGCAGGGCCTGAGAGCATTGCGTATGCATCCATTCATGCATTTACCAACTGCCTACAGTGAGTCAGGTGTTGTGATGGGAGCAGAATGACCCAAAGAAGCAGGAGAGAGTCCTGGCTGCCACATGTTGGTCATCCTATAGAACATGTAATGTCACAAGTTTTCTTTTGGTAAGTGTGAGTGTTCATGTGCGTGCGTGCAACAGCATGCCTGCCACAGTGCATCTGTGGAGGTCAGGGAACAACAGTGGGGTGTTGGTTCTCAATATGCACCTTGTTTGAGGCAGGCTCTCTTGTTATTCATTTCTCTGCTTGCCAGGTTGACTAGCCAATGAGCTTTCAATGGACTCTACCATCCCCACCTCCCTTCTTGCCATAGATTACTGATGGGTGCTGAAGATCTGAACTCAAGTACTCACACTTCCACGGCAAGCACTGAGGTATCCCTCTAGCCCACAAGGTTTTTGTTTGCTTGTTCTGAATATGGTGTTAATGGTTTGATGGCTTGAATGTTTGGAAAACATTATATTACAAGTAATCTCTTTTCTGGTCAGGCACTCTTCACTGTTTGCTTTATAAGTATTAACTCGTAATTCATTGGACTACCCAAGTAGTTGCTTTCATTATCCCTCATTTCATAGCCCAGTAGATGTAAGGAGGTTAATAATCTCACTCCAGGTTAAAACAATGGAGTTTTTCAGTACCGTATGTTTGAATGTCTTGAAGGATAAATAGTTCTCAACTTTGGACCCCTTTTTGGATACTCTAAGGAAAGGAAATGAGACAAGAGAAAGGTAAAGAATAAAGCTTTATTTTTAAAATAAAGTGCTGAACACTTGGTTACAGAAAGTTAGAACCCCAAGACAGCACCTCTACTGTTTAAGCCTGTGTTCAGGTGCTAACATTACTTCTGCCAGGTTTGGGAATAGATATAAGTGACAAAGAATCAGAACACTGGGGACTGAAGTCAAGGTTGGCTTTTTCGGAGCACCTAGTAATGACAGCATCATGGAGATTGAGATCCTTATTAACGCCATAAATTAGATGAGAAGGAGAAATCTGACAAGTCTTTTCATAACAGCATCAAAGGGATTGTGACAGATTGTGGAAACAGAGCCTTATTTTTCAAGTTGCTAATTTGTCTTCCTGCTGTTTTCCAGAGAAGCCACTTGTGAACGGCTCTTTCATCGAGGATGTTTAACAAGGGGGCGAGGATGCCCTCCTTGGTTGAAGGAATCCTCCTGGTTTAACCTCTTGTGCCAATTGAGCTTTTATTGATTTGCAAGTGACTAGATGTAAAGAGGAAAGGGATCTTTTTCAAATTTTTGTAACTTGAGAAGGTTTTGCTACTTTGTTTTATTTTTCTACTACTGGGCATAGAAACCAGGGCACTGAGTATGCTAGACAAGAGGTCTACAACTGAGCTGCATGTTCTGTCCATCAGAATCTGAGTTTTTAAAACACAACCATGGATCATTATGGCATTATGGGTTTCTTAAAAGTAAAGTAGAGCTCGGTGTGGTGGTGCATGCCTTAATCCCAGCACTCAGGGAAGCAGAGGTAGGAGGATCCAGTCAGTGAATTCAAGGCCACTCTGAGACTACATAGCAAATTCCAGGTCAGAGTGGGTTGGAGTGAGACCCTATCTCAAAAAACAAAAAAAGAAATAAAGTAGAATGTACCACAGGAAATAATATATCCTATATTCAACACTGATCCCTCATGAATAATACTTAAGTGTAAATGTTCATTATACCCCCAAATGTAAGCATCCTAACAAAATATCAATTAAAAATGACCAAATTGCTCATTGCCTTTATCAAATATGAGCACCCCTTTTGTGCCTTATATGCCCCCAGCACACATTTCAATAAAGATGGATTTCACAATAGGGTACCTTGGAAAACATAGTCCCATTTCAGTGAAAGCAATGCAGTAGAGGTCAAATTTAAAGAAGCTATTTTTAGGAAGAATTCACAATGCATTATCTATCTCTGATCAAGGATTATGGAACCACAATATTAATTAATATTCATAGATCCCCAACTGGTTATGAAACATGAAGAAAGGAAGCCATATGATGGACAACCCAGAGGACCCCTTTCTGATATGTCTGTATTCTCTAGGGTACATGAGCCAAAGTCATTCCGGGTAGAACAGTGGACAGAGAACATGTAGTGCCCATGTGAAGTTTATGACCAAATGTAAAGCAAGAACATTCAGAAAGCCTCTGTAATTTTCTTTAGGACTTTTTACTCAGCCCAAGCCTAGAGTACAGAAGAGTTCTTCAACCTAATCAAGTTTTTTTTTTTTTCCATGAACATCAAAATAATTTTACTTGCAAAAGAATTTTTCAGATACACAAAAGAATGGAATCTGTGGAAAACTCATGCGAGGAAGTCTTCTGAGGTCAAAGCTATGACCACAGGAGTTCCTGGTTCAGTTGAGTAGAGGACTGCACCACTGACCTTTTGCATTAACTATCTTCCCTGCTCCTCTTAAGGTGAAAATAGAATTATTGTCATCATTTTAGATAAATAACACACTATTCAGAGGAGTTCAATGTCTTGTTCAAAGGCACAATGTAAATAACTACTGAATCCCAGATCTTCAAATGGAGACCCCTGTACTCTAAACCTAAGAATATGAGGAATGACCTAAGAAAATATTTCAACAAGATTTAGTTGATTATCCTCAAAGAATGTGACTTTTCTGGAAGGAGTTACAAGGTCAAAGGAGAAAAAAAAAAGGATGTTTAGACTAAGATAGTGAGCATATAATAGCACAATTAAAGTTATACCACCCTGTGAATATTCTTCACACAAGATGTGAAAGCAAATTTGGGACAGTAAGGCTTAATTTATTTTTTCAGTCTGTCATCATAGAACCTAGTGTTCCATTTTAGATCCTACCTCAATGCCAACAGTATGTAGCACACCGCTGGCAGAGAAATTAAGACCTATGATTATGAGGGATTATACTCTGTCTCATGTATCATTGTGACTCTGGAGTTAAGGACTATAGTTAACACTGCTTGTTCCTCAAGGTTACAAATTGTTAATGGCTGCTTTTGTCAACTTGACTGGATTTAGACTCATCTTGATTGTATCAATGAGGATCTTTCCAGAGAGGTTTACCTAAGGATAGAAAACCTGCCCTGAATGTGAGCAGTATCACCCCACATGCTGGGGCCGTGCACTAAATGAGAAGGAGTGAGTGAGCTGAACTCAGCACTCATTGCTTGCAGTTTTCTGACAGTACGTGCAATATGAGTTCATGTTCCTGACGCCATAGCCAAGGCCATTCTTGCCACCAAATTTCCCACCATGGTGGACAGTACCCTAAAACTGTGAGCCAAAATAAACTCTTCCTTCCTTTAGTTATATTTCATCATTCATTTAGGGCACAGCAACGAGGAAAGTAACTAATTCGGGCTGGAGAGACGGATTAGTGGTTAAGTGCTTGCCTATGAAGCCTAAGGACCCCGGTTTGAGGCTTGATTCCTCAGGACCCATGTGAGCCGGATGCACAAGGGGGCGCATGAGTCTGGAGTTCATTTGCAGTGGCTGGAGGCCCTGGCGTGCCCATTCTCTCCCTCTCTCTCTCCCTCCCTGTCTCTCTCTCTCTCTCTTTCTCTCTCCCTCTCTGGCTCTTTCTCTCTGTGTCTGTTGCTCTCAAATAAATAAATAAATAAATGAACAAAAAAAAATTTAAAAAGAAAGAAAGGTAACTAATTCACTATGGTTCCCAGAATGTTCATGTGAGCAGGGACATGTGACCAGAACATGTGTGCTACTATGACCCATTCAACAAAATGATGACCTTGTTATAAAAGTATTTTCTCTCTCTCTCTCTCTCTCTCTCTCTCACACACACACACACACAAAAAAAAAATCAGGTCTCTTTATTTAATGTTTTATGGAAGCAAGAAAACATGTAAACAAGTCCATTTCATTCTTAGGTAGATTGTAAATTCTGCAGAACTAGACAGATATTGGGAAATAAATATCCCAACAAGTAGAGTGCACAACTACACCAGCAAAACTTTACAGTCCATTCAATGATTTTGCTTTATGGATGGAAAGGTTTATTTATTTATGCTTTGCCTTACGTTTTAAAGGATATGAGGTCTATGAATCCTACCATAAAGTAGGAAAACATAAATAAGAATGCAAAGTCAGAACCAGAGAATGTCCTTACACGAATAGAAAATAAGGACAAGAGTGAAAGAAAATGCAACTGCAGAAGGTAGGAAGGTGGCTCTCACTGTGACAGTGGCTTTGCAAATGTTCCTTGCCCTTCTGAGCAGTCAGTGTGGGAGTGGGTGGACAAGGTGTCCAGGTATTGGTTCAACAGCCAATATGCATTATTTGAAGCTGAGTTTCCCCATCTCTGAACATAGAGTTCTTCCCCTCAGAGTTCTTCCTTTGCTTCCTCATGCAGGTGCAAACCTCAATCAAACGAGCACCTGGTCCCCATGTTGACTTCAACAGAGAGACAGTGACACCCTCAAGAGAATGCAGAACAGCTAAAGGCCCTTGCTCAACAGCTGCAGTAGGAGGTTCTCTGTATGTGTGATCCATAATTATGTCTATGCTGTTTATGCTGCTATTATCAATGTTGGTGGTGGTTAGTTAGTTCTTATGTTACCTTTCCTACTACCTGGATCCTCCAGCTTGGCAGTCATCCTATTGTCATATAGATAGCCCTGGATTACCCACTAGCACCCAGTAGAGACTGCTACAAATGTTGACTTCCTTCTCCCTTGGCTTCCTGGATAATGACCCAGAATAATCATGATGATGGTTCAAACTCATCTCAAACCATATGACTTAAATTAAGTGATTTCAATTATATCCTTACAGTCCTCCAAATAAAGAATATCAAAAAAAAAAAAAAAACCTTGGTGAGAAAGCTACATAGATGGAAATAAGAGAAACAAGGTAAAAAAGAGCCAGACAATGACTAAGACTCCCTTTCCACCTCAATCAAAGGCCACACATTGCTGATGTGGTATTAAATGCATTGATCTCATTTGTGTTGTCTGTAGCACAGCCCTACAATGTAAGGGCAGGTAGAAGGCATTTACAATGAAGGCTGGCACTGTGCCCAGCAGAACATTTTACCATAGGGAACAATGCTCTTGATGAAAAAAACTTAAGACAAGGCAGGGTAACTGGGAAACCCTTCAGAAGAAGGCAACAAATGGCTATTAAGTAATCAGAAGTGATCCACAACTTAAGGAAAGGCTACTAGAACTAGGCTATTTAGCTAGCAGAAGAGACAATATGGGGAACAGCAGAATGGTTCATTCATGCTGTCATGATTTGAAGGTGAAATGCTTCCCACAGACTCTTTTGTACACTTGGTCCCCAGTAGTTGGTGCTGTCTTGACAAGTTGTAGAAATTTTGGGACATGCCACTTGGTGCACATAGTTCACTAAATGGTAAGAGCCCCATCTCTGCTTCCCGACTGTCACAGGTTCCTGCCACGACACAGCAGACCATCATCCCTTCCCGCCAAACTGTGAGCCAAAATATACTTCTCCCTTCTTTTGCTCATGTGAGGTATGTGGTATGTGGTCACTGTAATAAGAAAAGGAATATGGAATATGAACAGCAGGTCAGAAATTTCTGCCCTATGAGACATTATTTGTCCTCTGAAAATCAGTTTGAGTAACTAGATTTTAGTTTTGTGGCAGAGACCATAGCTCATCTTTTCCCAAACATCACCTTTTTTATTAGATGAAATTCCTTATTGTTCACCAGCTGCAATATCCTTTCACAGTTTTTCTATTTTATTTATATGCATCTACTTTAACATCAGACATCTGGCTAAAAGCAGTAGGTAGTTGGTATATTTGACTTTGTGCCCCAGAATGGTTACTTAAAGTGCCTGGCTCCAGTACTTCATGATGACACCTAATATGGGTCATTTTCAGTGGTCTATTTAAATCCCCTAGATTATCTATTTCAAGGTCATAAATGTGCTAGCACCCAGAAACTGAACCTCTTATGAACTTGTGTTATTACTTGAAGTTGTTATAGATGGATTGGGTTACTAATTTCTAATGGAGCAGGGACATACTAGCACAGAATATAAACAGTTTCTTCTGGTTCATAAATCACCCGTTCTCGGCCCCACAAAGTAGTCCCTGAAACAGCTGGTATCTGAGCAGGGATACTTATTTGAAACTTTGTTCTCAAGGAGCTAAGAACCGTTAAGCTGAGGAAGTTTGCACACACACACACACACACACACACACACACACACACACACCTTATATAGAGAGATATCTCAGACTGAAGGCATAAAATAACCATTACTAAGGCTTTGTTTCAGTATTCAATGACATAAATGGGCCCATTTGGGTGCATCTAGCTTTGTTCAATTAAAGCTGCTTTTATATAGTACCCCGAGCACCAGTATTGACATTTGGTGGCATTCAGGATGTTGTTTACACTCGGTTCTGGATGTCTGGGCAAGTGTTTGCATTAGGTTCAGGCTTCCAGCTCCTTGCTTATTGAGGTTCACCTAACATACTTTAGCCTCATAAAGGTTCCTGAAAGTGCCTTTCTGTGCTGAGACAACTCCACATAATGCCACGCACGTGTGGCATAGTATGGATCTACCATCTGGCCAGAAAATGTAGACATATGCTTACCAGTACATTTCTCAAGTCAGATTTCAGCACAAGCCGTCAATCATCATGTTGGAGAAAGAGCAATTCCCAGCCCTCCTGCACCACTGACCTTAAGTGACTTGCTATCTTACTTATTTCTCATATATTATTCCATTTCATTCTCTCGATAACCGGCAGAAGTGCCATTCCTCTCATTTTATACATAAAGAAATGGAAACTGAAGAAGTCTTAAGACTGTCCCTGGGTTGCACAAGCAGTAAATGGTAGAACTTCTGAATTCCCAGCAAAGAAGAAAAACACTCCATTACCCATAGCTACTGTTGGAGAGGGGAGAAAATACAAATTCACACATGCACACCATACATGCACACATGCATGTATACATATGTACATGCACATATGTACGTATATATCTATGAACCATACGGTTACCAAATGTCCCTGCCTTTTTGCTTGAATAGTTCAGCATTTAAACAATATATATTTAATTAAAAAATCAGGGTTTGATTACATAATACTTTGAAGTCCTTAGAAAAAAGGCCCAATAAATTGCAGATATTATTGGATTCAACGTTACAAATAGAAGGTTTGCCCTGAAATGTTCTTGGCACAATAAAGAACAGTCATTTTTCTCTACCTCAAAGTCTCCCATATCGTTATCACATTCTAAATATTTATTGAGTTGGATTTATTCATTTGCTCTGTGCTTTTTTATTTTTTATTTTTTGCTGTTCAGATGCCAACCAGAGCAGGCTGGGCCACACCTTATCAGTCCTTTCTGTGGCTCAGTACTTAAGAATGCCTGCCCTAGAAGTCTACTGTGCTATCTGACAAGGATTAAACAGTTGTGACCTGTTCAAACCTTGGCACAGCTAAGTTCAAATGTAGCTAACCAAACATATGGCATGACATCAAGAGACTGAAAGTTCAGGTAGGAAACTTTTCCCCTGTATCGGAAAGATCTGGAAAAAGGTGGTTCAGACATTCACAATTCTTTTCCAGAAGATCAAAAGGTAAAACAATTGCCATATAATACAATTGCAATCTCTGGTAATGAGGAGGTGAGGGGATCCACCTTAGCCACTGTGATTCACACACAAATCCAGGGCAGGAGAAGAGAACATTAAGCCTACATGTATTTTATTATCTATTACACATTTTTTGAAGAAATTAAATTTAGATTACTCAAATACATATAATTAGTTACATTCAGTTTCTTTACTTGTACAGCGCTAATTAATCCAAGCTGCCAATTAATCCAGGCTGCCAACATAATTCTGGAAAGAATTCATGAAGAAAATATAGCAGGGAAAGTGTGTATGCCTGCTATAGCTACTCATTCCTACACATAGGACAAATATGTCAAAATCTTTCCAAATCAAAATTCTCTGGTGTCCTTGATTTGGATAGATGCTGGACACCAAGATCTAGAGTTGTACTAGCATCCTGCCATGTGGGCTGTGTGATGTCCAATGCTTAATGTTAATTGTCCATTTGATTGGATTGAAATTCATGGGGGTTACTCAACAGCAGCTCTTGTGGGTCTCTGTAAGGGCGTTTCCACAGACAGACCATCAGGGCTGGGACCTAATAAAACGATCCACCGTTTATGGATTCATAATATCAAGGCATGCCTGGAAGGTGGTAGAAATTAAGAAGCAGGATAAATTAGAGGAAGTAGGTTACTGGAGACATGTCTTTGGAGACGGTATCTTGTGCGGGCCCTTTTGTGTTTCCTTTCTCCGCTCCCTGCCCATAGTGAGCTGAAGTTCTCTTGCCACGCCCTTCCACTGCCAGAACGTTGCACTCAGGTGCATCTAGCAAACACCATCCATGAAAGGAACCTCTAAAATCATGAGCCAAAAGAATTAATTCCTTCCTCTAAGTTGTCCTCGGGTACTGAAATAAGAGCAATGAGAAAATGAAAGGATATAAATGTAAATTATAATTAACTAAAATTAAATTATTTTGATTAATTTTTAAATAAACTTAAACACAACACCAGTCCAGTGCTTACTTGCTCTGTGGAGCTATTGATTCTCTCCTTGGACATTATACCTGCCTATCTTTCCCTTCATCAGAGGAAGGCTCCATCGCTGGTGAGCAAAAGGACTCCTGGACAGGGACAATATCAAGTGTAGAACTGACTGAGAACGCTGGCAGTCTTCTCAAACTTTTCAGAGGTGGGCAACGGTGCACACCGACGTCACATGTGTATTCTCCCTCTGGTGTGCAAGGTGTTGAAGGGATTCAGTCTGTTCTACCGTAGTAGAAAAATATATTGAGCAGCCAGGCTTGGCAATGCATGGCTATAATCTCAGCACTGGGGAAGTGGAGGCAGCAGGATCTAGAGTTGTCTTAAAAACACAAAACAATCAGGCTGGAGAGATGGCTTAGTGGTTAAGGTGCAAGCCTGCAAAGCCTAAGAACCCAAGTTCAATTCTCCAGGTCCCATGTAAGCCAGATGCGCACGGTGGTGCATGCATCTGGAGTTTCTTTGCAGTGGCTAGAGGCCCTGGTGCACCCATTCTCTCTCTCTGACTCTCTGTCTCAAATAAATAAATAAAAATAAATTTTAACGAACAAAAAAGAACACCCCCCCCCCAAAAAAAAAAAACACAAAAAAAGATACCTGGGGCAGAAATCGGACCATTACCAGTACCAAGTTGTTTTACCTGTGTGGGCAGAGAATTGAATTGCCCCCATATGAATCACACCTCAGGTGTGTGAGCCTCTGTTTAGAGGAAACAATGCCCTCTCTGATCTTCCACATCCCGGAGGTTCCCAACCTCCAAAAATGTTTGATGTGTCTCTCCTTGCCCTCAAACTCCTGGCTTTACCCTGAGTCAGGATTTCCTTCTCTCTCTTACAAAAGCCTCCTGACTGGTTTCATTATCTCCCTTCTCTCTCTCTCCCTACAGCACTTCTCACTCTGCCCCTGGAGTTGCTTCTTCAAAGTACCACGGAGCACTTCTTTCTCCGTTCAAAAGAACTGTTGATCCTGGTATGCTCAAGTTTCCACATTGCTAGGCTATTTTTTTTTTTTTTGTCTAAATAAAAGCATACACTAAATGTCTGTCTGTCTGTCTGCCTGCCTATCTGTCTATCCATCCATCCATCCACACTCTAAAATTATATACATATATATTTACATATGTCAGCTTTCCAGCATCACAACTGTCCCTGAGAACTCCTGGGAACACATCCTCGGAGACAATTGCTACCTACCTTTTACTCTAATCTGGAACCCTTATGCTTTCTTCTTGCCTGTATAAGACTAGTGCCACTTCCAACAGCACTTGGCTACAACCCAAGATCAAAGTCCTTCCCTTCTTTCTTAAGGCACTGGTAATGCAATAATATGATAATTTATTCTTGTACAACCATCTAAGCAATGTATAAAAAGCAAATTTACAACTGAAAATCACACACTTGTCTCCTAAAGTCCATAGACCATATCTATCCACAAATCTCCCTTCTGACAATTTCTTTATCCAGTCTTTTAATTACTGAGGTCATGCTACTGAAGTCCAATGCCCCTAAAACTCAAATCATTGCCTCCGACCACGGTACTCAATAACCAATTTAAGAAACTAAAACCTCAACTAGTACAATTTCCAGTCCTAAGAAAACCCCTTCTCTTTTGTACTGCGGAACCACACACTATTTGGGTCTGGGTTCTAGGCCAGGTTCCCATTTGAATAAAAATTCACATAATTTTCTACCAAACTTCAAAATGAGGTTGAAAACGAATTAAGATAGCTTTTTATAGGCAGTTAGTCAGGGACAGAAGCCCAAAGAGGAAACAAGGAGATGCCATTATGCCCATCCTCCCAAAACTCGTGTCTGAGCATCAAATACGGCAGCCAGCAACACATGCAGCAGAAACTTCTAGCTTCTTCCTCCTTAGCTGAGGCCTCTGAGTCCACAAACCAATCAGGTCTTGACCCTTCCTTCCTTGAGTCACAAGCCAATCAGCTCTCTCTTATACACCTGAGTCTGAACACGTGGTTCACCCTGACTGGATGTCTGAATATAAAGGAGGTTGACTGTATGAGACCCGGCTCTCTTTTTCCTGTGACCTCACCTCACCTGAGCGTGCATTTAAACGTCTCTCCCCTTCCCACTCAGCCTGGAGAGAGCATTTCTGTGGCCTGGTTATTTTTCTCCTTGACTTTTCTTGGATCTCTGAGTCTTCGCTATTTCTTAGTCCTCTCTGGTCTTCTGTGTGAAGCGGATCTTCCCGTTCTCATGCCTTGCCTTCCACGTGTGGGTGTGTGCACCTGTTCAGAGCCTTTTCACCCCAGAGATTTGTTTCTCCATCATGGAGGTTCCCTCCCCTCTCGCTTTCCAGCAGGGCAAGGAGGAGAATTCTCAGGCTTGAATCTTTCTGCTACTTTCCGCCCTGCACTTTAATTCCCCCGAATATAAACCTTATAATTCATGTTTACTCCCTAGCTGAACTTAGTAATTCATAGTTTACCGTTCTTAAAATCTGTTTTATCAGTTCTTTGCTAAACTAGGGCTAAGACCCAAAAGTTGGGGTTCACAGGCCTGGGAGAACCCTTCTGAACCTTCTGAACAAAGTCCTGCATCAAAAGTATTCATGTCTTTAAAGAAGGAATGTGTTTTCATCCGTTGAAAATAAAAATTCTTGCAGGACTGTCCTATAAAATAGTAGTATAACCATCGCATATAGGATGAATTCTATTCATGGCTGAAGGGAAATTAAATGCAAAGACCGAGGAACTGGAGGAAGAGGGAGAAGTGGCAGGGGAAGGGGAGAGTAGAAGAGGAAGAGGAGGAGGAAAGAAGAACCTTTCTCTAGTTCTGCCATTTATTGGAAATATAAACCTGGCCACGTCTCTAAATCTCTCTGTATTTCCACTTTTCTCATTTGTAAAATGAAAACAAGATATTAAATGGAGTATGATTGCAATCTGTGATGCCCACATTGTGAAGTCCTAGTTGCTATTCCATTGCTTGCACTTATGAATTCTGGGTAAATCATTCTCTGTTCCTTCCTTCATATCTTTTGGATTACCCTATACAAACAGTCTAGATAACACGTTATCCTTTTAAATATATCTTATTTTAATTATCACATAATTGTACATGGTTATGAGGGTACAGTATACAATTTTAATATATACTAGAAAATTCACTTTTTCTCAAATGTAACATTTGTTTTAAAACCATAAAGCCCTTTCTCTAAGAGTAAGGCTTTGTAAACTGCAACCCATGAACCAAATATAATCCAACACCTGGTTTTATATGGCCTCACAAGATAAAAAGAGTTTCACTATTGTCAATGGCCTAAGGAAAAATAAAAAACTGAACAATATTATGCAATGTCTAAAATTAAGTGCAATCAAATTTCAGTGTGTATCAATAAAATATTATCTGGATCCAGCCCTGTCTTCTCTTTAGGTACTCTCTATACCTGTTTTTGTGCCACACAACCGAACTGAAAGACTGCTGCAGAATGGACAGCCCATAACTCCTAAAACATTTTGGCTTTTCACAAAAGTGTTGCCTACCTTTTAGAAGGCTTCCTTCCTAGAATGCCTTTCCTGGGGTCACCTTTGCCCATGAAAATTGTGTGCATTTACAAGAATTCCTTCAAATGTCACCATCATCGGCCTTCTCTGATCACCACGGCTAGGTGAGGAGCTCCTCCCATGGGCTTCATCACACTGAGAGCACACAAGATGTCCTTGATGAACGTTCATGAAATAAATACACTGACATTTCTGCTTCTAAACTCGGTCATCCCAAGACACAGGACTGTTGCTTAAACAAGTTTTATTGCAGTATCAAAAGCAGCATTTTTCCTCATAGAAACATTTATATCATTTTTGCTGGATTAAAGTTAACTACTAATCATACTGACATTGCAAGGAGTGACTAAGAATAGGGCTTCCAATGTGTCCTGCACCTGGCTGAACTGCTTCATATAAAGCACCTAATTCATTTACATGACAACCGTAGGAGCTGGATGTGTGTGTGTGCCCTTTTTGTAAGGAAGGGATTAATGATTTATCCATTATATAGTTAGTAGGTGGCAGGAGAGATATCTGAATGCTGTCACATCAGGGATAAAGAGTGTTTAAAGAACAAGTCTTTAAAACAGAATTGTTCACATGATACTATGGACAAGGTTTCTCCGAGGTAGTTCACAAAATCCAGAAGATTTTCATAGAACTTCAAAAGTTGCATTGACTTTCTCTATTCTTATTATCTGGATGGTCCATCATGGAATGTTCCAGAGGCTACCTAACATACAATGTCACAATAACTTGAATAGAGCAGCATATATGAAAATCCAGCTATCTTTCATCAAACCAGACATTAATATTTATGAAAATACAAACATCATCATTTTCTCACAAAATATACTTTAGTTTGAAAAACATAATTGTTGGCCACTTAAAAAAATGTTTATGCTAACAAGTAAAAGTTTAATTTTTAAATAAAACATAAAATATTTTATATTTCTCCCTTTAATTTCCAACATAGCAAATATTATTGATATAACACATATAAACAAATGTTCTTTAAAGTTCTCAATCTTTTTTAAGCAAGTATAGGGGTATCAAGATGAAACAGGTTTCAGTGTTGCTCATGTAGGTAGTAGGAAGTCTTTGAAATACATCTGAATAAGTGCATGGCCTGGTGAATACTGTGTTTCAAACTATTGGTCAGCCAGCTCTACTTGCAGGAGGGGCAGCAGGAAAGAGAGGAGAGGAGAACATGGCAGAAGACTCAATATTTCTGAAGAGTACGTTCTAGGAAGCTAGAGAGAATCCTTGGGCATGGTTATGAAACCTGGTCCCGTCACTTAGTATGTCCTTTAAGGAAAAATGATTTTTCCTTCTGTAGCCTTACTTCCTTCTGTTTCATACCATCAAGAACAATAGATAGATTTACACTGATGGCCTTTTTTCTTCTTTCCTTCAGCAAGAGGTGCTTGCTGCCACATTGGTGATTATGGGACATGCTTTGGCCAATGAACTGACTATGAAGGACATAAGCAGAAACTTGACAAATCATTTCTTTTGATCTTCCATGTGTGCTCATGCTACTCTAGTGGAACTGTGGAAACACAGACAGGACAGCCTACAGGAAAGATGGGAGAGAACGTGGACACAAGTAAAGGCCATCTTAGACCAAGCAATGGATGTCTGACCCTCAAACTTTCAAAGAGGCCAGCCAAGGTCAGCGTAGACTGAACCCAACTGCTACTGCCCACAGATAGTGAAGGAATGTGGATAGGCTAGGGGAACCACTTGGATGCCTGCAGGATCGTGAGCAAGAGGAAATGGTTAATTTTTAAGCCACTGAGTTTTAAGTGGCTTGTTACTCAGCAATAGCTAACTGATCCAAAGGGTGTTTATGAGCAGTTAAAAAAAAAAAAAAAAGCCTGTCACAAAGCAACTATTTACCCTTGTAGGGTAAATATCACCCTTTTCCTCCTCTTTATCTGGTTTGTTTATCACTCAGACACTGCCTGCCTGGCTTCTGTACCCTGGGAGTCTGTAACTTTCTGAAGATTCTTCCTAGTGCTTCCTCTCTGAGAATGAGTTCTTTGAAAGCAACCCTGGCCTCACTGACATGCATGGTCGGTGATTGCTTCTCTGCCACCATTTTCAGCTGGGTAAGATCTGTTTTGGAGTCCTCATCTGGCATTTTGTACAACTGAGTCACGGAGAGCAATATTAAATGTGGTGGTGACGTCTACACAGTGCTGGAATGTGGCTCCGATAAACAGAGGTTGGAAGAGTGCTAGTGAGCTCACGGAAGGATGAGAAGAACACACACCTTAGATTTGGCATAGCTCCTTTGAACTATGAGGAAGCCATCTGGGGGAGGGCAGTGGGCTGCCTGCAGAAATTCTCCAAGTCCCTGAAACCAAAAACCATAAAAATTATCCTAACAGGAAACATTCAAAATTCTTTACATAAGAATAACTTCTAAAGAACACAGACTAGGTTCCAAGCAATTTCCTGAAGGATATATGCTTTATCGCTTACGTTTGGAGTGCTATCCCTGAAGAGAAGTTCCTCTCACCACTCTCAACTTCAGCCCATCAGCTAGGCTTTTGAAGATCTTCCTGAGCTCAGAAAAAAAGACATGTTGATCTCCTAATATCAGCCCCATAAAGATGGGCAGATGTGTAATAGATCGTAATTGAAACAGCGAGGCTTAGTTTTACAGACACTCAAATATTTGATTTAACAGTTTCCCAAGATGTATAATTCAGAACCGAACTGAGTCTACAGCTTGGCATTTTCTTGCTTCCGTCATGGAAGTCCTGCTATCCTGTTTGATTTTAACCAATGCTACCAGGTATTCATGTTCACTACTACTTCAGGATCAAAATCTCAGATTCTTTTTTTTTTAATTATTTATTTATTTATTTGTTTGTTTATTTATTTGAGAGCGACAGACAGAGAGAGAAAGAGGCAGATAGACAGATAGAGAATGGGTATGCCAGGGCCTCTAGCCACTGCAAAGGACCTCCAGACGCATGTGCCCCTTGTGCATCTGGCTAACGTGGGTCCTGGGGAATCGAGCCTCAAACGAGGGTCCTTAGGCTTGACAGGCAAGCGCTTAACCGCTAAGCCATCTCTCCAGCCCAAAATCTCAGATTCTTATCTATGAGACTCAGATGATATTATTCACATGCACACATTAAGTGAATGCATATTAACACAATGTTTAACTGTGTTCCCCTTACCATCATTGAAAACATATATAACTGCTTATTCCAAAACTTGGTGACAAAGTTAATATATTTCACCTTTAAAATATGTTAGGAAATAAAAAAAGGGGATGGGGAAATGGCTTAGTCATGAAGGCATTTGCCTACGAAGCCTAAGGACCCTGGTTCAATTCCCCAGGACCCACAAAAACCAGATGCACAGGGGCCCATGTGTCTGGAGTTTGTTTGCAGTGGCTGGAGGCCCTGGCGTGCCCATTCTCTCTTTGTCTCTGCCTCTTCCTCTCTTTCTCTAATAAATAAACAAATAAAAAAATATTTTAGGGCTGGGGAGATGACTCTGTAGGTAATGTGCTTACCACATAAGCATGAGGACATGAGTTCAGAGCCCCAGCATCCAGGTGAAATGTCAAGCATAGTGGCTGGCAGGTACTTTTCATCTCAGCACTGTGGAGGCAGAAACAGGGAATCCTGGGGCTCACTGGGTAGTAGGTCTGAAGACCATGTCTCAAAGAGTAAGACGGAATCCACTAAGGAAGCTACCCAATGTCAGCTTCTGGCCTTCACACCTGCATGTACACACATGCACCTGAATCCTAACACACACATACCCTCACACTTGTGTAACCCCCCCCCAACACACAAACATGATATACATAGCATACTACACACATGCAACTCATACAAAACTGAACAATAACCTTTGAATTCAAAGGCCTGTGCAAGCACGTCTCAAGATTAATTTACAATTAGGCTTTATTTTTTCTAAGAAAAGAGAGAGAGCAATAGATAAATGATCAACTTTTCAGGCATTCAGGGATTTGGTATTGAAGAGAAGAGGCCAAGGTAGGTCACAGCACACCCTGCTTGCAACTATAGAGATAAATGATGGCTGTATTTGATGAAGCCAACGTGTCTAAGCTTAGAGGACATTTTTGAGAAGAACATAAGCATACCTTTAGTTTCACCACATACACAGGAAATTTTCTTTTAATTGAGATTATGGTCATAAATTCCTATATTGTGTGTGCTTGTGTGGCCTTTCGTAAGACTCTAGGGCAGAAAAGGTTGAAAGAATTCCTAAAAGTTTGTCTTTCAGATGTTCAAAATTTAGAGTAAAGTTCACCAGAGAAAGATTAAAATGTTACGAATAGTCTTTGCATTCCTGCCATGAAAATTCTACCTAGTAAATCCATTCAAGACTTCTCTGTGCAAATTAGTCCTGTCCTAACAGAATGGTAGGAGGTAGCTGCCTCCCTCCCTATGTTTCTCATCATCATCCCACTAGATTCCTGTGGTTAAGGATGGTATGAAGATACAACTATACATAAGAAAAATCAGGCAGCAGGTTTAGTATGTTTAATTGTAATAGGATATTTTGACATGGCCACCATGGCACCAAAATGTAACTGTCAAAAGATTGAATTTGGGGCCTGGGAAGATAGTTTATTCAGTAAAATGTTTGCTGTGCAAGCATGAGGATCTGAAACCAATCCAAGAACCAACATTAAAAAAAAAAGGGCTGGAGAGATGGGTCAGCAAATAAAGTGCTTGCCTGCAAAGCCTAATGACCTGAGTTCAATTCCCCATTACCCATGTAAAGCCAGACATACCAAGTGGTCCATGCATCTGGAGTTGGTTTGCAGTGGCTAGAGGCTCTGGCACACCCATTCTCTCTCTGTCTCCATATGTCTCTGTCTCTCTCTCTCTCTCCGTTTTGCTTCTCTATCTTCTTGCAAATAAAATAAAAATATATAAAATAATTATAAAAAAATAATAAGGATACTACAGGCAAATGTCTCAAAAAGGTAGACAATATGACACCTAGAATGACCCCAAACCATGCAGGTCATTGCCAAGCACCACAGGCTATAGTCATAGGAAATTAAGAGATCATACTGGAACTTGGAAGATAGCTCCTTCTGGTCAGCCCTCGTAGTGATGAAAAGGGCTATGTGAGCTACTTAGGCTACCAACAATGTGAACTAGCAAGATATCTTACAAGCTGTGAAATCAACCAGCCATGAAAGATGTACACACCTATGCAATCATAACACACAGCTTATGTAGGCAATCAACTGATTGGCTATGAGACCCACTCCATGGGAGAGAACTCATATCTGGTGCTGATAATCAAGTCAGAATCCTATGGAGAGAAAGGTCAAAGACTCCAGAGAGAATCCTCCACTGTTCTTTGCTGAAAAGAGTGAGTATAGCCATCAAAAAGTGCCTTAAATAACTATGCTTACCCCCTTTAATCCATGATGTTCTCACTCTTGGTTGGAGAATATGCTTTTTGTACAGACGGCTGCAAAAACTGGGGAGAACCAGGATCCATCAATAGGATAAGAACAGATAGCTGACTTCCTAGCACAAGAGGAGCTATCTCTATCACCTCAGCCATGGCCCAGGAGGAAGCTGTAATTTAAACTTAAGTGCTGTTCTCATTGCTAGCTTGACAACCTGCTTCAAGGAGATTGCATTAGACACTGAGGACACTCAAAAGTCACCAAAGCAGAAATTCAGAGGTTTCAGAGAGTTGTGGACATTTCTCAATGGTTAAATTGCTTGCTTGCAAAGCCTGAAAGTCCAGGTTCTATTCCCCAGTACCCACATAAGGCCAGATGCACAAAATGTCATATGATCCTACAGGTTTTGTACAATAGCAAAAGGTCTTGGTAAGCCTTTGACCTCTCTCTCTACCTCCTTGCAAATAAATAAAGAATTTTTTTCTTAATCAAGGGCTGGAGATATAGACCATTGGTGGAAAACTTGCCTATGTTCAATTCCTGGTGCCTACAATAAAATAAAATAAAGTAAAATAAAATAAATAAAAATAGGATGCATGCACACACAAACACACACACACACACACACACACACAAGAAAAAATATGAAATTTATTTTCTTGGTTTTTTTTTTAACCAAATAAATTGCCTTACTGATATCCTGCCTCTTATTCTACCCCTAGCTCAACTCGGAGATTCTTTTGATTCTTTTCATGATTTATTAATATATACTCATATTCATATCCATAGTTATTGATTTATCTCATTCTATGCCAGCAGAGTTAGATATCACATGAGAAAGGAATGCATTGGTTTTTGAAAGGACAATCAGTTGATAAATTTTGTTTGAACCGGGCACCATGGCTATATGATGCTTTTAGATTGACTCCGAATTTGAAACTTGCTCCTGAAAACTCTGCAGCTATGGAATCATGGCTTAATGCAAGTTAACTGTGACAGGGCAATATCTGTCAGATGGACAGCTGCTTTCTGACTCATTAGAGTTCCATCATCTTTTCACTGTTGGTTGCACTCATTCCCTTTGTAACAACATCAGCTGTGGAGATCTGAGTCCAGAATGTGTAGTAATGCTGAGGGCCTATGGAGAAGGAGACCCTTCAAGTGACTCTGAGCATAAGCCACTCCATGGACAAGAGCAGACAGGCTCTAAGGAGAAGCATCAGACAAGAACATCATTTGAAGAATGACTGTCTTAATAAATCTTCCTTCGTCTGAGAATGTATGCAAATGAGTGTTTAAAAATTAAAAGTAGCAGGTTTGATGGAACACACCTTTAATCCCAGCACTCGGGAGCAGAGGTAGGAGGACCACTGTGAGCTCAAGGCCAGCCTGAGAAGACATGATGAATTCTAGGTCAGCCCAGACTAGAGTGAGGCACTACTTCAGAAAAAAAAAAAAAAAAAAAAAATGAAAGTCTCCATCTCAAAACTTCTGAAGGTCAGAAATTCCTTCAGCAAAGTGGCAGGATACAAGATGAGTGCACAAAAATAAGTAGTTTTTCTATATGCAAAGGACAAATACACAGAGAAAGAAATCAGTGAACCTGCCCCATTTGAAAGAGCAACAACAACAACAAAAAAAAATAGAATACCTTGGAATAACACTAACCAAGAAGGTGAAAGACCTATACAATGAAAACATTAAAAAAAAAATTCAACAAAGAAATTGAGGAGAACTTGAGAAAATGGAAAGTCCTCCCATGTTCCTAGATAAGTAGGATTAATATTGTGAAAATGGAAATTCTACCAAAAGCAATATGCAGATTTAACACAATACCAATTAAAATACTGGCATCATTCTTCACAGAGATTGGAAAAATTATCTCAAAATTCATATGGAATGGCAAAAGGCCTTGGACATCCAAATATATCCTCTGGAGAAGGAAAAAAAACTTGTGGTAGTTTCACCATATCCAATCTAAAGCTATATTGCGTAGCCATAGTGACAAAAACAGCATGGTACTAGAATAAAAGCACAAACATTGAGCAATGGAACAGAATTGAAGACCCAGACCTTAGGTCAAGTAACTACAGCTACTAGATCTTTGACAAAGTTGCCAATAGTGTAGACTGGAGAAAAGACAGAATCTTCAACAAATGGTGTTGGGAAAATTGGATGACCATATGTAGAAAAATGAAATTAGACCCACTTATTTTGCCATACACAAAAATCAACTCCAAATGAATTGAAGACCTCAATATAAGACCTGAAACTCTACAACTACTGGAAGAAAAAATAGGAGGCATTCTGCATGATATAGGACTGAGAAAAGACTTCCTCAATGAAACCCAGGAAATTAAACAAGCACTCAACCAATGAGATCTCATGAAACGAAAAAGCTTTTGCACAGACAAACATACCATAAGCAGGGCCAATAGATTAGCCACTGAATGGGAGGAAATGTTCATCAGCTATACCACTGACAGAGCCTAATATCTAGAATTAACAAAGAACTCTAAAATTAAACAATAAAAGATCAAACAACCCACTCTGAAAGTGGGGTAGAGAACTGAATAGGGAGTTCTCAGAGGAAGAATTACAAATGGCTAACACACACTTAAGAAAATGTTCAACACCCCGACCATTAGGGAAATGCAAATTAAAACAACTATGAGATTCCATCTTACCCCAGTAAGGATAGCAAACATTAAAAAACCAAATGAAAACAAATATTGTTGAGGATGTAGAGAAATATGAACACTCAATCACTGTTGGTGGGAATGTAAGCTGGTACAACTGCTCTGGAAATCAATATGGAGACTCCTGAAAAGGATGAATATAGAGCTACCAACAGACTCTGTTATTCCTTTACTCAACATTTACACTAAGAGCTCCACCTCTCAGTTCAGAGATATTTGCTCATCCATGTTTATATCAATTCATAACTAGAAACTAGAATCAACCCAGGTGCACATCATTGGATGAATGGATAACCATGATGTGGTGCATCTACACTATGGAATTCTAATCAGCAATAAGAAAAAAAATGACACAATGAAATCCATAGAGAAATGGTCTAACTTGGAACAGATCATTGTAATCAAACTCACATAATCACAGAAAGACAACTGTACCATCGTCTCACTCATCTGCAGTTCCTAACCTGGATCAGCCCAAGTTGCTGACATAAATGAATGGCATCTCAAGGAAAATAGGGAGAGTAGGGCTTGGGGGAAGGGGAAGGGAAAGGTTTTGGGGGGAGACACAAAACTGAACCCAAATTGAACTGGCACCATAGAACTCTATACCCTAGAAGTTAGACTAAAAGCTGGATCCCTCAGGAGGACCTTAGGGGGAGTACCTGAATCAAAGGGTCCTGGAGAAGGTCAGATGAAGCCTAACCTTAAATATGTCCTGTTTATCTTTCTTCTCTGTCTTTTTCTTTTTTCTTTTCCCTTGGCACTGGCCTGTAACTCCCTGTACCAGAATGTGGTTTATATCCACAATGAGCTATTTATCAGAGAGATTTATGAGATGTCCCAAAACAAACAAGAAAGACTTCTGTCAAAGTACTTGATTACACACCAGAGGTTAATGATAAGACCCCACTGCTGTAGATGCTACACACTATTGTCAAGGACCATGGTGAGACCTGGTTGGAATCCAGAAGAGAGCCAGTCACCAGACAATGAGTCCATCTAGAGTTGAAAGGCACTACATGAGCTACCAGGGAAAAGTGGCCAACATCTGTTTGAGCAATTCAAAGTCTAAGCATCTCAGAAGCAAACAACCTGATGTATGCTCACATAAGTGCAATAGTGGCACACAGCCTTGGTGGGTAAACAGCTGCTCTTAGATTGGCTAACAGATTTGCTCAGAGGAAAGGAAAACGTATATGGAACTGGGAAACAAGTAAGAATCATATCCAAATAATGATTCTGCTTTTCATTGTTAAGTTCCCACTACCCTTGGGCTATAAGAAGGTGTACACTCTTTTACTTCTCTCTAAATTAATAATGGTTATCCCATTTAACTGGTGATGACTTCACTTTTTGTTGGAGAATCTCCTTCTCTTTTTTTTAGACAGGAGATTGGCCTGAGATGATAGATGACCCCGTGCACTTCACCCCAGCCCCAGCTGAAACCACAGAGGAATTGGGGAAATGAGCAAGAGTGCTGTTTTCTTAGTGAATCTGTTATCAGCACAAGGGTGAAGGAGATAGAAACTGAGGACACACAATACCTACCAAACCAGAGATCCAGAGGCTCCTAAGAGCTCATCACTGAGGTAGACTTAAAATGAACCCAACATGGCTCAGGGAAATTTGTGGAAGAGGAGGTGGAAAAATTGTTAGAGCCACAAGTTGGGACATTTTGCACAGAGACATTATCTCTCCCTGATAACGGACTGCTTCCCCCATAATGCATGACCCACGATCCCCATGGGGTTGACCTACATCCCCAATGAGGAAGGCCTCTTCAGAAAAGGGGCAGGGAGGAGGGAAAGGATGGTACTGACATGTGTTGTTTACATACTACATATGTCCATATGCAATAAAAATAAATTTTTAAAGTAAAACAAAAAAATTTAAAGTATAAGAAAAGTACCAAGAGTTTTGAGAGTGAATGAGTAGCACTTTTTACAACACTCATATGGAAAGTATTGGCTAAAAAGTAGAAAAGTAATCTCCACTTTGGTAGGTGGAACTTTTAAGGGAAAATAGCTTTGGCAAGAGAAAAAAAAAGATTATTTTTAAAAAAGTTAATCATAAACAAAGCTATAATTTTACTAAAATAGATAAGTATCAGGTCAATAAAAAGGAAACCAGTACACAGAAGCATATATAATTGCTATTTAAAGGACATACGAAGAGATTTTATACATTTTCATTGTTAGTGAAAGCACCAAACAATGATAGTCACACCAATCAGAAAATATCATGTGACAACTCAGAAATTCTATATTGAGATATTAATACACCTTGCAGGGAGCTGTAGGCACAGACTTCTAGAACAAGCTTACTCGTGAGGCCACTTCAAGTGAAACGAAGTGATGTACTCAAAATGACCCATTTCCAAGGTAATTTTTGGACCTCCCTGTGGCCTAGAAGAATGTAGAGGAATTTTCTGAGCTCTATTTCACCGCCCCCTCCCTCTACCCACCAAGACACTTTCTGAATGTATACTTTATAAGAATGGGTCATTTTTGCAGTGTATTACTGTCAAACCCCCAAAGGAACTGGATTAGAAAATACACGACCCAAATCTGGGACAGAAATAGGTGAAAGAAAACTGGAAAAGAGAGATCTGAGGCTCAAGAAAGCATCCATGGGACAGGGATTGCCAAATTAGAATCTCAGAGACCAGGCAGATCTTGAGGATAAGGGGTAAGGAGCAGACCTGAACCAAACAGGCAAGCAGTGGTCTGGTTTTCTGATTGAACACTCGCAGCTAACACTTCCCAGCCCCCATCATTTGCTGGGCATGGTCCTACACTCACTGTTTTAATCCATTAAGCCTCACTATCAAGAACCTCTGTTACCAGGGGGACTGGGACCCACAGATGTTTGGTAACTTGCCCAAGGTCAGAAACTACTAGAAGTAACACAGGGAGGATTTGAACTTTGAGAACTGGGTTTAGTATTTTTCTACACTATCACTGTACTCTATAGCCTCATGGGACAGTTGGACCAGCAGATGGTAAAACTGAGCAAGTCGGATGTTGTAGCACTGCTCTATAGAATTTCCTGTGAGGAAGGAAATACTGTGGACAGGCACATGCAATATAGCAGCCAGTGGCCTATTAAATGTCACTTCTGAATGCTTGAAATGGATAGGTGTGATTAAGTAGATTAGGTAGTAGGAAGAATGACATTGTTACATTTCTGCTTCATTTTAATTAATTTAAATTTATATTTTCATAACTACATGTACTCAGTAACCTGGATGACCAAGTGAGAGGCCAGGAACACACCTCACTAGGAATTACAAGAACACAAATAATGGACCTCAAAGGGAAGGCAAATATTGGCAGAACCAAAGCCATCGTTGTGATAAAAGAAGTCTCTTGTGAAAACCCTCTCTAATGCCTGCAAGGGGAAAATGCTAATTATTTCAAATTTCTTTGTAACCTCTTCACAGACCAATTTTCTTTAGCCTTACAGGACTCCATTTCTTTGCAGCCTGGAAGCTGGCCCTACCTGCATAGCCGTCTGCTCTGGATTCTTCCCAGGAGTCACTGAACACAGCAAACTACACTTTGTACTTTCTTCAGTGACAACACATTCATTCTTCCTTTTGCCCACCCAGTGCTCTGCACCCTGTCCAACTCAGCCTTTGAAGGACAAGGTCAAAGAAACCTTCCTACAGAATTTTTTGTTGTTGACACTCTCCGTTTCCTCTGCATTTGTATTGGAATCCTTTGCACACCATCATCCTGCATACATCACAGGGCTTGTTATTGAGACTCTCCTCCGAGAGTCTCAACAATGCAATGTTGGGCAGAGGACAGTAACTATTTGTATTCCTCAAACCTCCACTCCAACCTGTCAATCATTTGACCCATAGTAGGTGCTCCTAACACCTTCACTGAATGAGTGGCTGGAAGTCCGCCTGCAGCAAGACAAGCAGGACAGGCACATTAAGGAGACTCTGGAGAAATGAAGTAGTTCTTGACTTGCATTATTGCTTCCTGAGCCACTCCTCAGAGACTGAAGGTCACAGAAAAACACATTGTTGAGAGGATCAGCAGCTTCTGACAGGCACGGTCTGATATTTATTTCCTTTTACCTCATTTCATATTTAGATAGCACCCCACTGATATTATCTCCCTAATCTTTCCATTAGAGAAGTGAGAAGAGAAGAGTGAAAATGACTTGTTCAAGGTTATAAAAGGCAGAGCAGTCAGGGAAAATACTTTTAACACCTTCCAACTAATCCCACATCCTACGTGCATAGGATTTAGGATGTGCTACATTAGCACTTAAAAACTAACTTTCTAGAAAGTAATTATGAGCTGGCTCTGTGCCTTGGCTCTATACCTGGGATGTCCAGCGGGACCTGCATGCTTGCCAGCATTTGTGAAGTTCAATGTACAAAGGAGTTGAAGAAGGGGATGGATGGGGAAGTAGGGGTGGGAGGCAGAATGGGGGACACTGAGATCAGAAGTGAGATCATGAATGTCACAGGGAGGCAGTGGCAAGAGTCAACTCTTATGTCCCGTGGCAGGCCAAGAATACAGACAATAAAGACATCAAAAGAAAATAACAATAAAGCGTTTGGGCAAAAGTATCCCGTAGGCATGGATAATGCTACATCCAGAAACCATAGTTTGTTCCAGCAAACTCTCAATGACAGGATTGGGATACTTTCCAGTGAGTTGTTGGTCAATGAGGGCCATGGGCCCCCAAACAATGTGAGCTACTGCCATTATTCTTGGTTGCCCACCAGAACCAGATGGCAAGATGCTATTGCAAAAGACACCTCATGCTTCTGTTGCAGGACCCTGAGAAATCAAGATGGTACTGAGCTGGCAGCCCGCTCGCAGCTCATTACTTGCCATAGTACTGGAAGGTGCCGTGTAACCGGATGGGGAAGAAAAGTAATCGACAATCTTAACCAGCAGTGGACTCTTTGATCTGTACAATGGATCAACAGAGCAAGATGTATCCACCAGTACGATTATGGTCCAACTATTATGGGGGTAGCCAACTGCTCTCTAATTGCATTTGATGCCCGCTAGAGGAGGAAATACAATACCTGCAACATATTCGATAGCCTATGGAATTCTGCTCAGCAGTGGCACAGAATACCAGGAAGACCTAGGATACTTCATTCCAACAAGAAAATATAGCTGGCTGCCTAACACAAGACGGGTCACCTCTACTATATCTAGCTGGCCCTGTATTCATTGCAGAGGAAGCAGTGACCTGAGTACTGCCCTCACTGCTAGCCTGAAAACAAATTTCAGGGAGATGGTGACAGACGCTGGGGTCATACAAATCTTCTCAAAATGGAAATCCAGAGGCTACAAAGAACTCAACATTAAAACAATCCTGCCAAGGTCTGGGGAACATTGTTGAAGAAAAGGCAGAAAAATTGTAAGAGCCACAGGGTGAGTAGGATTAGCCGGAGGCACCCTCCCTATCTCAGGGACTTATGGAGGCATGCAGCACCCCACAATGAATACCAATCACCCCAGTGAGGAGTACTCTCAATGGAATGAGGGGAAGGGAAACCAGATATAAGGGCATAACATTTAAAAAATTAAATTAAAAAAAATCACAAGAGATTGTGACAAATTCACAGCCCACACGGGAGACTAATTAATTTCAACATTTTTGGTATTTAGCACTTTGCATATAAACTTAACCTTGGGTAGTATAAAACAAAAAGCTATGACTACGAATGACACAAGGTGGCACATGCATCTGGAGTTTGTTTGCAGTGGCTAGAGGCCCTGGCATGCCTATTCTCTCTGTCTGGCCCCCCCTCAACTAAATAAAATAAAGTAATAAAATATATTTTTAAAAAACAATTCAAGCTATAATGACTAGGTGGAGAAAGGAGGGATTCAGTGGAAGGGGATGAGAACATGGGAACAAAATAAGATAATGGGAGGGGATAATGATCAAAATACATTAAGTACATGTATGAATATTATCAATAAAATGTTAAAACAAGAAAATAAAAAAAACAGAAAATAGCAAAATAAATGATAATTGTGATGATTAATCTTCAATGTTAACCTGACTGGATTTCAAATCTCCTAGTAAGCACACATCCAGACAAGTGTCTGAACTCTTTCTAGAGAGAAGGGAGAGTCATTCTGAATGTAGGTTATACAATCCAGTAGGCTGGGATCCATCTGAATAAAAAAAGAAAACAAAACAAAACAGAAACAAGAGCACAAGTAGCACCAGTATACATCCCTCTCTCCTTCCCAGCTCCGGATGAGATGTGACCAACTGCCTCATGTTTCCATCATCATGAGCTCCCCATCGTGATGCGGGAGATCCCCTTGAACTGTACGCAGAAACAAACCTTCCTTCTCTAAGTTGTTCTCGTCAGGTGTTTTGTCATATCCACAGGAAGAGTAACTAATACTGACTTGTGTCATTTCAGCTTCACCTCAAACCCAAAGGAAAGCAGAGGTATTATGTTCATCCTGGATGTGAAAACTGAAGTGCAGAAAAGTTAAATCACTTCACAGCTGTTAGAAGGCGGATCTGGTACTGGCCCCATTTTTCTTGAACAGACTGTTGCCCGCTTTGACACCCAAAAGCCGGCGAAGCTCTGTTGCTGAGTCACGAACTCCGTGTCATGCCTGCATCCGTTCCAATAAAGCCAAACGTTCCTTTGCAGTGAGAACTCAATCCTTGTGGGCACATCCCACCTTCCCTAGATAGAATCAGGCTGGCCTGGCAGGATGTTTTGGTTACCACAATGTGTGTGTGTGTGTGTGTGTGTGTGTGTGTGTGTGTGTGTGTGTGTGTGTCAGGATGCAAGGACTCCCCCATGACAGTACCCTTAGCCCTGCCCACATTGTTTTCTGCTGTCCCGGAGTTCTTCCTGTCCATTGACAATGTTAAAAATGACACCATGGTGGTTAACTTACTCCTTGACAGTGTTACACAAAGCTTTTGTCTAGAAATATAGCACATTGTGTGACAGAAATAAGTATCTCTAATTAAAAATAGCCACCAAGTACAGTGTTTTTCCCACAACAGAACCCTCTTGCATCCTACCATCCTGTACCATGTAGTCTCCAACAGAAAAGTCCATCCATGTTTACTGGTGGAGAATCAAAAGCCCTCCCAAAACCTGTGCTTGTCTCCTTGAGGATCGAGATGAAATAATAGTAATGGGAGTGCAGATTTTTCTGGCATGCAAAATATGGATTCACTTCCAGCACAGGATTCCATTCATTGATTCCTTTCAGAACAACCAGTGAGAAAATGAGGGAATATTGTGAAATCCACACATACTTATCATTTTAGGGGGTCATGCTTTTGGTTTTTGTGTTTTTCTTTTTTAATCCTCACTGAATAGATCAGAAAAGTGAGCCTCATAAAAGGATCTCAAAGCTCACTGAGATGGACTGGAAGAGGGGCATCCTATACCTAGCCCTTCCTTCATCTCAGAAAAGAAAAATGGGTGAATGAAATGGAAGATCCAGACAGGCTGGTTCAATAAACAGCAGGAATCCATAATTTGCAACCACTGAGCAGCATTAAGTTTAATTTCAACATCTGCCTTTATTATGCTGTGTTACAACTTGGAGCTTACATGCCTCCCACAGTTACCATTGTGAAAACTTGGTTTCCGGTAGGCATTGTACAGAGTTGGGGCACTGAGGAAGCCACTGGACCATGAAGGCTCTGCAATCACCAACACTGACAGGCTCATAGAAATTGGTGAACGGCTGAGAAGTGGCAGATGTCTTAGGAGGTGGGACATAGTAGGAGGGAGTGGGCTACTCAGACATGACTTTGAAGGTTATATTTTTGTTATCCACCCCCTCTTCCCTTTTGCTGTCTGTCTGTCATTTATCATGATATAGTGAGTTTCACTCTACCACTTCTTTCCTACCATGAACTTCTGCTCTACAAGCGTCAAGGCACTATGGATAGAAATCTCTGGAGATGAGAGTGAAAATAAGCTCTTCTACCTTCTCATCCTCCTCTTTCTCCTCCCCTCCTCCATCTTTTCCCTCTTTCTCTTCCTCTTCTTTCCTTTTTTTATCCTCCTCCTCCTCTCTCTTCTTTTTATTTCTTCCTTTTCTTATTCTTTTATGAGGCAGAATTTTACTGCAGCCAATGCTGAGCTGAAACTCACTTAGTATCCCAAGATACCCTCAAACTCATGGCAATCCTCCTACCTCAGCCTCCCAAGTGCTGGGATTGTATGACAGGTGTGAACCACCACATGCAGTTCCTTTTTTTATAAATTTCAGCTCTCAGTTATTTTTATCACAGTGGCAGAAAGCTGACAGACATGTCCTCTCTTCAGCAAAATTATAAAGAAGTAAAGCCAAGACTCTAGGGCTACACATGTCTGCCATCCTCCTTTCCCCAAGACACACAGAAAATTTTCCTGTTATCCCATTCCCCATCCTTTACTATTCTAAATAAAGTCCAATGACAGCATATTGGAATGGCCTGGGACCTTGTAGAAATGAAGAGCTTCAGGTCGCTGCACTCAACAAAGTTGCCCCATGTTTTAAACTCTGAATGTCAATAGCTTAGACTTAGCTCAATCTCTCTATAGGACAGTTGCTTTTCAAAAAAGATGAATGCTAGCCAGACGTGGTGGCACACACCTTTAATCCTAGCACTAGGGAGGCAGAGGTAGGAGGATCGCCATGAGTTTGAGGCGCCACCCTGAGAATACAGAGTGAATTCCAGGTCAGCCTGGGCTAGAGTCAGACCCTACCTCAAAAAAACAAAAAAAATAAAAAGATGAATGCTGTATTGCCCTTTTTCCTGTCTGAGCCCGAACAGTGAAAGTGCCTGACACAGAGGTGCACAGTGACTAAATGTAGGACATCCTGTTTTTTCATGTTCAAGTTCAGTGAGGAATTTCATGGTCCCATAAATCCTTAATGAATACTGCTGTTAGCCTTTAGGTGTCTAGCCATGTATTTTTGAATTTTATTCTCTCTATAATATAAAACTATGCCAACCACTGCCTGCTGTGCTTGGGGCAGTGCACATGCCAACTTCCATCCTTCCCTCACAGCAAAGAACCCTGAACTGATGAATGAACTCTGGGATACACTTGGCCGATGACTATTCTGCTTGTTTGACAAAGCGTAGGCCTCAGGCTGCTTACCCTGGGTTCCATCTTTGTAAGAATGGTTTCCAGACTTTTAAAGTCTCCCACTGTACACTAGATAGTAGAGATGCACACACATATACATAAACACACTCACTTCACATGGGCTACGACTCGGGGAATCCCTTCTTTGGGGAATTCAAAATGCATTTTCATAGTAAAGAGCTTGAAAAGTCTCACATAAAAATAAAACAAACAAGTCTAAGTGTTTAAGTTGGCTTTTCTTAAACTACTTAGCCCAGAAATAGTTCTTACCCTCATCCTTTTTCCCTTCCTTATTACATATTCAACCCGTGTCCATAGCACACATATGTTGGAAACTGTACCGACAGAAGACCTGGGGAAACTCTGGCAGCTCTTATGACCCACTTCACCACTTTAACTTCTCATTAAAGAAATATTCTGCTTATTTTTTTTTAATTTCTTGTCTTGCTGGTTTTCAAAGTCATTATAATATCTGAAGTCATGACTTGATCCAAATTTTATTTTGGAATATAGTAGATTTCATGCAGGATATCTTAGGTTAAGGAATTATATGACTTGATGTGTGCAGCTTTCACTCTTTGTGACCCAATGCTCTGAATTCACATCTGAAAGTACTGCTTTTCCTTCACTGTCATATCAGATCCAGATTGAGCTGGATCACACTGTCATTGACGGGTGGAAGACACCATGGCTTTGAGGTAACACTGTCATATCAAATCCAGATTTAACTGGATTACACTGTCCGTGAAGGATGGAAGACACCATGGCTTTGAGGTAACACTGTCATACCAGATCCAGATTGAACTGGATCACACTGTCCCTGATGGGTGGAAGACACCATGGCTTTGAGGTAACACTGTCATACCAGATCCAGATTGAACTGGATCACACTGTCCCTGATGGGTGGAAGGCACTATGGCTTTGAGGTAACACTGTCATATCAGATCCAGATTGAACTGGATCACACTGTCCTTGATAGGTGGAAGACACCATGGCTTTGAGGTAACACTGTCATATCAGATCCAGATTGAACTGGATCACACTGTCCTCGACGGGTGGAAGACACCATGGCTCTGAGGTAACACTGTCATATCAGATCCGCATTGACTGATCACACTGGCACACTGTCCTCGACGGGTGGAAGACACCATGGCTCTGAGGTAACACTGTCATATCAGATCCAGATTGAACTGGATCACACTGTCCTCGACGGGTGGAAGACACCATGGCTCTGAGGTAACACTGTCATATCAGATCCAGATTGAACTGGATCACACTGTCCTCGACGGGTGGAAGACACCATGGCTCTGAGGTAACACTGTCATATCAGATCCAGATTGAACTGGATCACACTGTCCTCGACGGGTGGAAGACACCATGGCTCTGAGGTAACACTGTCATATCAGATCCAGATTGAACTGGATCACACTGTCCTCGACGGGTGGAAGACACCATGGCTCTGAGGTAACACTGTCATATCAGATCCGCATTGAACTGGATCACACTGTCCTCGACGGGTGGATGACACCATGGCTCTGAGGTAACACTGTCATATCAGATCCAGATTGAACTGGATCACACTGTCCTCGACGGGTGGATGACACCATGGCTCTGAGGTAACACTGTCATATCAGATCCGCATTGAACTGGATCACACTGTCCTTGACGGGTGGATGACACCATGGCTTTGAGGTAACACTGTCATATCAGATCCAAATTGAACTGGATCATGCTGTCCTTGATGGGTGGATGACACCATGGCTTTGAGGTAACATATATCAAAATCGACCTTTGTCTTCCAACACTTACTGTCAGTGCAAGTACCTTTGTTGCTTCAAAACACTTAGTAAAAGTTTCTCTCCTTTATAGATCCCGTGTTCCTCCCCAAATTTATTTACCAAACTTCTCACCCCAAAGAACTGTCTGCAATCGCTAGCTCATATGCTTCATCATGGAATTTGCTTCTTAATTTTCCTCATTATGCCTTTATGACAATAACTATGGCATAGTGACAAATGATAAAAATAATTCTAGCCATGTTTGCTTGACCCTCAATAAAACTGTGTCCTTTTAAGGGTGAGTTTGTGCATTTTTTTCATGCATTTCTTCTTTTATTTACTTTCAGTATCCACATAAAGGAATTTTTCGAGCCAGGCGTGGTGGCGCACGCCTTTAATCCCAGCACTTGGGAGGCAGAGGTAGGAGGATCGCCGTGAGTTCGAGGCCACCCTGAGACTCCATAGTGAATTCCAGGTCAGCCTGGGCTAGAGTGAGACCCTACCTCGAAAAACCAAAAAATAAAATAAAAATAAATAAATAAATAAAGGAATTTTTCTATAATTCTGCAGCAATCAACAATTAATCAAAGTGTTTTTTTAATTTTTTTACTACAACAAGAAAGCTGGGTAACAAAAGATCCATGTGACTTTATGCGTCCCAAACACAGCTGAATTAGGCAGGACCAAACAATGATAAGACTAATGAGATTGCTTATTACAAAGTATACGCAAGCTTCCTGAGTGGGTCACGAGTCATATTCTTCTCCATTCCAGGAGAACTGTAGAAGGAAAGGAGGCATCTGGGAAGGAAGACCAATACAAGATGGTTTCTTGCATCTCTATGAAAAAAAAAATGTAATGGAAAGACAAGGTTCCTCCACCTTGTGCATCTCAAATTCCTAGGAACTGGCTAACTGGAACCGTTTTATAGAATCTACTGTTCCCCCTTTTGCCATGTGCCCTGCACAGGCGTGGATGTGTAGAGGTTGGGGTGGGAGTGTTGTTGCCTGCTGTGCGATTGCTTGTGTACCGTTTGCTCAGTGCTGTGTGTGGCCAGTTCAACCTTTCATCAAACAAGCCCTTGTCACAAATGGCAGTGATTTCAATCACAAGGTTATTCACTTTATTTTGAATACAAGTGTAAACAGAATTTGAAAAGCCTTTTTTTTTAAAAAAATTTTAAACCTTTTGGAAATGATGTGAGGGCTTCTATGAGACAGTGGACAATATTTGTGTCAATAAAAGGCCAATTGAGATTTTAAAATTCTAAGCCTTCTATTATAAAAGATTGTTCTATCCCTGGTGCTTTTAGTCCTATAATTCTCACGCAGTTATCATTTCCCATTGATTGAACCTGCTTGCTTGCCCTTCATAATAGTCTCGATTAGCCTGGCAGGACATGGTTATGAAAAACCTCTGATTAGTACCCATAAAAATGTTTTGCTAAAGATTGATTTGCTTAATTCATTCTCCCACAATGTTGTGCCTTAGAACTTGTCAGTCTATTATTTACAAGACATATCAACTCACCTTTCTAGTGTTACTGCTTGAATCAAGTCATACAGAATACACAAGTCATACAGAATAGATCCAGGTGCTAGAATCATTAACTAAGGATATTAAACCCGTAAATAAGATCTTCCTGTATGTGTTTTACCAACTCAGAGTCTTTCGTATTGCCACCAATTAACACTAAGAAAATTGAACATCATTTACAAACAAGATTAAAGACATTTTTCCTTCCACAACCAATTAAGAAAATCACAAGGAAAATATTTTGATTCAATTTTCATCATATATATGTAAATATATCACATAGTGGCTCATAGTTAGCAAATATGAAATAACAAAGTACAAATGAAAAATATTTTGGCATCTGTCCGGCCCTTGAGCTGGCTAGCGCAAAGTGTGATATGAAAGTGTTTTAGTCCTGCTGTTAACCATTCACTCAAGTGAATAAATTAATTACAGATTATTTGAATCAGACACACAGTGAACTTTTGGAAAACACAGGAAGGAGGAGCCAGTTCACGTCCCTTACATCCAACAGATGAGAAGAAACTTCTCACTGAAGAGCTCCCAATTACGAAAGAGGTCATGGGCTTCTGTCACAGGGGCACTGTGGGTTCAGGCCTTGTGGGAAGTCTGTGATGCAAACACAACAACAGGGAACATTTAAAAAAAATCAATTACCAAAAGCCTGCACCTTCCTGGAGCTAAAGCAAACAGACTATCACTTGGGTGAGAATAAGGGGGAGGGGTACTTTGGGCCTGCAGTTATTCAGGTCTGGAATATGGGAGTAATAGATTTAAAAAATAAAATGAAATAAATCCATGTTATTTATTCACTAGGAGTGTTCTGCTAAACTAGAAATTTGGACAGAGCTTCTCAAACCCTCTATTAATCCGCAGGGAACCCCAGTTCAGTCTGTATCTGCAGTGTCCACATAAACATGGCATGGGAGCCAGAAACACCAGCAGAGGTCTGACCTGAGCACTGATGGAACCAGCTGGAGGAAGCTGAGCAATTATGAGACAGGAATCACTATAAAGGCGGAGAAGGAATCCCTCTTCACCTTGGGCATGTGAACGCACACTGCCTAGCAACTGATGGAAAAAACACTGAGAAGCAGAGCGATGAGAAGATGGCTTTGTATGCCCACAGAAAGCTGGTCCTTCTCCACATAATTTTCACATGCATGCACACTGTCTTAAGGGTTACTTTACTAATTTATAGGTACGGGGGTGTCTGTGTGCAAGAAAAGATGAAACTCTGGGAGCAAAACAAATCACATGCCTCAGTCTGAATTCCGAAGATATTAAAGTACATATTACAACCTCCAGAGTCATTGAACTATACGCTTCAGTATGTGGTTTCCTGGAATTCCAAAGTAATTTACTTTAGAATATAAGTGCACAATAAATGCTCATTGTGTATTGTGAGAAAGGACTTTCATCATGTTAGCATGGTAATTTAGGAACAAGATAACAGGGGATTAAGAGATAGATGATTTAAATTCAGCTTCAGGCTGTACAGTTTGCCAAGAGGAGTGACTTTGAATAGGCCATGTACTCATCTTTAATTTTATTTTCTCATCTGTAACTTTATGCCACTATAACTAAAGTCATTAAAGAACGTCATTTGGAAGGGCTTTGTCCCCCTGTGCCTGCATGACATACAATGAGATGAGAGTATTTCCTCTCAGTTTAGATATTAGAGGAATATAGAGAGTAGTGTCAAGTAGGTACATCTCAGAAATGAATGTTTGGCTTAATATTTAAAAATCAGGGAGTGCAATTTACAATGCTAAAATGATCAAAGATGTTACGATAACACTGTGGTTAGTGTTGGAATACAGGTTAGGGTGGTGGTTTGAATCAGATATCCCCCAAAAACTCATGTGTTTTTGAATGTTTGGTCCCCAGCTAATGGCTACTTGGGAGATGGGGCCTTGCTGGAGGATGTGTTTCACTGGGGGTGGACCTTATTAACCCTTTGCTTGCTAGTGTTAGTTCAGCTCACTGTCCTGCTTCTATTTTCCACTGTAGAGGCAAAACTGATGTCCAGCCTCTGCTCATGCATACTTTTGGTTGACATCACAAAGCTTCCCCTGGCGACTGTAAGAAAAAAAAAAAATCCTATCCTCCTATGAGCTGCTTTGTTCTAGTGTTTTGTCCCAGCAATGTGAAGGTACCAACAGGAGGATATAGAATCTTGCCTATCACTTTAAGAGATATGAAAAGTTTTAAATGTTATCTTCAAAATGGAAAGTGAAAATCAAAAAGCTGAATGGCCTAAGAACAGAGACAACTGAAGTTCAAATTGAAATTATCATTTAATGATGATTTATATGCATGAAAATGAACATTATACTGAATCCATCTCAGGAAGGCACAACTCTGTCAAAATTTTCTAATGCCTCTTCTCAATCAATCCTCCCTGTTTCCCAGCAAACATTCTAATTTCTATCACCATAGATTATTTTACATGCTTCAGAATAAAACTTTGAAAGTGAAAAATTTTGCTTTCTTCCCAAACTTGCTGGGGAAGGTACAATCTTCTTACAGTGCCATTTGTGAGTTTTGTAAAGATTTTATTAGGAATTTCTGGTTTGTTCTGATTCTGGGAGTGTTAAAAGTTTAGTGTCTTGGGCTGGAGAGATGGCTTAGCAGTTAAGGCACTTTCCTTCAAAGCCAAAGGATCCTGATTCAATTCCCCAGGACCCACACAAGCCAGATGCACAAGGTGGTACACACATCTGGAGTTGGTTTTCAGTGGCCAGAGGCCCTGGCACACCCATGATCTCTCTCTCTCTCCCTCTCTTTATTTCTCTCTCTCAAATAAATAAATAAATGAAAATAAATTTTAAAAATTTATTGTATTGATACATAAATGAGTGAGTATTGTTATAGTTTTTCTGCATATATTGAGATAATAGCCCATTTAAAATTTTTGTTTTGCTAACAGAGTAAATTGCATTCACTGAGTTATCAAATGTTAAGCCAGGCATTCATTACTGGTTTATAATTATTACTGTGTTATAAGATAGATTTAATTTGTGTTCTAAGAGATATTAGACTATTAATATTATTTAATCATAATTCATTTATAGCACTTTCATATTAGAATTTGGTTGACCAGATAAGACGAAACAAGATTTTTCTTGGACTAGAGAGATGGCTCAGCAGTTAAAGGTACGTGCTTCCAAAGCTTGATGGCCTAGGTTTAACTTCCCAGTACCCACAAAGGGGTGCATGCATCAGGGTTTGTTTGCAGTGTGGCTGGAAGCCCTTGTATGCACATTCTTTCTCTTTGCAAATAAAAAATCAATCAATCAATTTAATAATCATGAGTTTTCCTTTATGTTTCCTTAAAAGGAAATGCTATGAAGGTTTGTATTATTTTATACTTAAATGTTTCTTTCAGTTTGCCACTGGATCCCGTCTATTGCTAGGAGTGATCAGTATAGCTAAGGATATTTTTTAGAGAGACAGAGGAGAGAGAGAAAATTAGCGCCCCTTTAACTACTGAGCCATCTCTCCAGCCCTCAACAACTTTTTTAAAACTCTTCCTTAACAGGTAGTCATTTTTCTGCTTTCACGGATCTATTGTGTTATGTTACTATTTTACATTGTATTAATTAGCTTCAAGGGGTAGATTGTCAAGAAGTAAGATAATGAAAACTTCTTTATCCTGGGAAGAGTGTAGAAAAATGAAGGTCTGTATTTGTCAAAACTCATCAAATTTTGTTCTTTAGATTCTTCTGCTTTGCTGCATATAAATTGTACCTTAACAAAACTGAAAACCAATATTGAATTTTATTAAGTTTGTGTTTCACATTAACATGATGAGGAGTTCTAAAACTGCTTTATACCTATTCTAGATTGGAGCAAATGACTATTTGCAGCAAAGGTAATGAAAACCAGGTTTCTTACTTTTGGAGAAGAGAATATCAAATACATAAAAATAATGAAATCTTGTGGAGTTTGTTTGGAACTGGATGCAAAATGTCCCTTACTCACAAATGATTAAGAAAAATGTTTTTGTGTGGGGGTGGGGGACATTCATGAAAAAGAGAAACAGAAAACAAAGCAAAAGGTAACCCTTTAGTAAATAGTGAGTTCCTCATTCTATTCTGAGTTATTCTTTAGGAATTTTGATACCATTCAAAAATAAACAAGTTATAAAATCTTTAGTAGAAAGAGGGAAAGAGAGAGAGAATGGGTAAGTCAGGGCCTCTTGCTACTGCAAACGAACTCCAGATGCATGTGCCACTTTGTGCATCTGGCTTTATGTAAGTACTGTGGAATTGAACCCAGGCTATCAGTCTTTACAAACAAGCTCTTTAACTATTGAGCCATTTACCAACCCCCCAAAAATAAGTCTTTTTTTTTTTCAAATGAACATAGATCTATTTTTTTTTTTTATCATTTAATGGCTAAGTGGTACACTCTTACCTGGAAAGTACATTGAGTCTGGCCCTGATGCCTGCCTTAGGTGGGGCTCACTGTTTTCCACAATGGAAAGGAAGATGCGGAAATGAAGGCACATTCTCTGGAGGAAAGTGGTCCAGATATGTTTGCTCTTGAAGAACCAAAGCAGAAAGCATCATTTCCTCTAAGAACACTTGCCTGGGCCAATGATGGGGGAATAAAATCAAATGCTGGCACCACTGTACTGGAATCTACCTGAAGAATAACTTCTGTAATCTTTTTGATAATTTTCCATGCTCTGGACAAAAGAGGATGAGTAACTTTGAGTCCCAAAACACAAAAACAAACTGCCCTTTTTCTAAGAATTATGTGACATATTCATTTCCATTTTTTTTTGCCTCCCTAATTTTAGAACAAAACAAGCAGCTGATATATGTTGTTGAGGCCTTTCTGGAAGGTTAAACTGAAAGGAATTTGGTATATTGATTTTTTTTAGTATATGCATACAAAGGTAAATATTTCAAATTGCTGCAGTAGGATTTAATTCCTTTCAAATTCTGACAATGTCTGAACAACAATACAGCATTAAGGACCAGCTTAAAATTCCGACTTTAACTTTATGTCCAAGTGCTTGTCTATGGTGTTTGACTGCAAATTCTATCAGGATGAAGAAAGGCACACTCATCACTTTTGTTCTGGACTGGGAGGAACAAGCTCCAGGAATGTCAGGAAGGCCGATGTTCTTTCTTCATCATCATTCTGACACCTGGGTTTCCAGAAGCCTCATTTGACATGATTGGCATTTATGGTAAACATGAGCATAACTTTAAAGCCAAGTATTTTCAACTTTTCTTTCTAATCATGTAGATTGCTCTTGAAGGACTTGAGTTCTTTCTCCAAAGAGCACAGGGAAAACATGAACAGTGCTTCAGAGATTAGGCTATTCCATTCCTAGTAGGCCATGTTTTTGGAACTACCAGATGTTAGCATATTTTTAATTCAAATCATCAGGTTCAATTACATCACCAGGAAGGGCTGTTGTGTTCTTCCTGTATTTGAGCTATTAATAAAATATGTTTTTAATTTTCAAAATTGCTTGGCTTTGGAATGGTGTACTTCTCTGGGGAGTCAGGAATACAGGAAAGCAATGCAACATACTTGGACCACAAAGACTTTCTAAGATTCACATGAAAATAAATTTCCACATATTTTTAGAGCCATTTCCTTTGTATATTTTGCACTGCTTTAAATTCACTCATCAGCACTGATAGTTACATTTCCATTAATGGAAATATAACAGGTTCATCAACTTAAAATCATTTTGGGTTCCTAAAAGACGTCGTGTGTGTGTGTGTGTGTGTGTGTGTGTGTGTGTGTGTGTTAGGGCACACACTGTGAAGACACATTCATTTCTATAATCCAAAGCCTTTCCATCCATGACTTGAAATAAGGGGAACGCACCCTGTGGGAGGCATTCACACAACTTGTGTGCAAAAGTTTTGCCTGTGAAGCAGTGGAGACATCTGGAAACCATTTTCCTTACACAAAACATCATTGAGATAAGTCACACCTAGCCAAAGGTTCCATGATCTTCAAGAGGAGAAGTGATTCAGAATAAAAGTACAGTTCAACTGTTTGCAAAAGCCAGTAAGCTGGGGAAAGAGATTTATTGTAGAAAATTATTACTTACTTAAATTATGTCTTAAATACATACACAGTTGATATTGTGATACCATTTTATTTAACAGAGAAAATGGCTCCATTTTATTTTAAGGAAAATAAAAGACAAATTTATCTAATTTAAAGGTAAAAGGTAGTACATGTTTTGAGTAAAAAAAAAAAATCTCTAAAGCAGAGATTGCAGAGTGTCAATTTATACTCAGTTGGTAGTAACTACATGTAGGAAGAGTTGAAGATGAATCGGAACTGATGTTCAGGTGCAAAAGCATGAGAACTCATATTATTTCTGTTGCCAGGTGTAACCAGATGTCTGTTCACTGACGAACAGCCTCACTGGAACAGGATCAAGCTCAGTCTGGAAATAGAGGATCAGGCCACATATACGGGCACATTCTTTCCCCATCAGCAGGAACCCAAACACAGAGCATCCACCTTCTTTGCAAAGCTCAAAGCATACAGTTCACAAACTCAACACTCAGCCCCAAATTTTCATTCCTTTTGTTTTATTTTCAACCCAATCCTAAATTTCCTGAAACCTTAATTATGAAAATAATTGGACATTATAATTCATTACTTCAGATACATATTATTTGGCAGACTTCTTACACAGAAAAGAGTCAGTCAAGCAAGTTACCAAACTGGTACCTCATCTGGGAAGTTTCTCTCCTGAGCCCAGGGATGTGGCCATTGGTTTTATGAAACCTAACAGTCTAAGTAGCTTAGCTGGATAGAGCACAGTGCTAATGACGCTAAGGTCAGAGTGCTCATCACCTCAGAGCCCAAGAGCTTTGAGTAGTAAAATAAACTAAGATCATTTCTGTGGCCATAGCTTAGTCCTCTGTCCAATACATCCTGCTCACAAAAGCTTGTCCGTAGTCCTAACTAAAACCAGACAACATCATGTTCACCTAGCTGAGAGCCACCTCTCTTTGCCACCTGCCTAACCTATAGTGGACTACTTCTAAACAAGGGAATTTCCAATGGCTTCAACCTTTTCATCAACTTAGATATGCTATTTCCATGCTGAAAACGCATTGATTTTTTTCTAAGTCAATTTCAATTCAATTCCACAAAGATCACTATATCCAGATATAACAAGACTGTTATTGGCATCTACTGTGTCTAGTACTTTGGAGTACTTTATATACATTATTTGGTTACATCAACCCCTCTGCTGAATAATACACAAACATACTTACACATCTAAAATTGGGATGGGCATATTGGAATCATACAAGAGATTTAGAATCTAATCATTCAATGACTACAGTGTTGGGTACATTTAGATGAGTTATTCAGTTTTAAAAACCTCTGATTTTGTAACTAAATGTAAGTGAATTTTACCTGTCTTATAGATAGAATACTAAGGATACAGGGAATAATACATATTCAATGCCTAACATTGGGCATAAAGTATTCAAGGGAAATAAATTAACCACCTTGGCACTGCTATCACCATGATACTTGGCAGAAGTGACATAGAAGAAGAAAGATTCCCAATGCCTTGTGCTTTTAGAGTCTTTCAACCCAGCAGGGTAGAGAAAGTGTAGAAGAGCAGCTGTGCCTGTGACCATGGAAGTATGAGAATGAGGCCAGAGGCAGGGAGGACACCAGAACCAGGGGCTAGTGTACAACTTTCACAGGTCGGCTTCTAATGGCATACTTTCACCAGTCAGGTCCAATCTCCTAAAATTATTATCCTAGTGCGACCAGCTGAGAAACAAAGGCTCAGCCCATCAGCCATTGAGGGAGGGGGGGGGTGTTAGATGTAAACCACAATGAGATTCAAGGAGAACTACCTACCTGTGGTGGTTTGAATAGAATAGATGGCCCCCAATATATTCAGTTGTTTATTTGTTTGTAGTTTGCATCTTTAGCCACCTGGCTGGAGGCAGTGTCACTGGGTGGACCTTAAGGTCTGATGGTGGGTTTCAGATTTCAATCTAAAGATATGCAAAGTGTGCCTAGCAGGAGTGCCTGAAGTGTGCTGTGGCTTTTGGCTTTTAGGCTTGTGCTTCTCTCTCTCTGCTTGGGCCTATGAAGGCAGGCCAGCTTCTTCTGCCATTTATGGAACTTCTCCCGGATCTGTAAGCTTCAATAAATATCTCTTCCTCCATAACTGTGTCTGGTCTGGAAGTCATCTCAGTGAACCTGAATCTGTCTGCCACACCACCCAAGCTAATTAGGTTTTTCTTCCCATAATATTATACCTTCAGAGTGAGACTATAAGTTTATTACAAGAATAGTCAAGTCTATTTCTGTTTGGAGAGTCAGATAAAGACTTCTGGCCTTTCCCCATCTCCTTACCTTTGCCATTGTGAAAAGCAAGGAGATATGGCTGATACATAAAAAGGGGCACACCTATTCCTCAATAAAACTTTATTTACCAAAAAGGGCAGCAAACTAAGTTGATCCCATGGGCAATAGACAACCAATCCCTGGTGTGAAAGTCTTTATGCTATTTTGTCATATATTAACAATCTATTAAATTTAACTTTCCAAAGTGAGACTTTCAAGTCTTGAGTAAGTTCTAATTTTGCATTATCGTTAACAATTATCTCTCACTGTCTTTCAAAACTTCTTTGTTCAGCTAATAGAAAGATCATCTAAATTTGGCCATAATTACAATATTGTTGGAAAGGAGCAGGAAGCAGAGAACAATGGATGTTTCAAAGTGTTCGCCAGGAAGACAGAATCTCAGCTTGTGTCCCTTTTCTTAGTTCCCAGATTTATTAGGACTTAATAAATCAACATGATGGAGTTGTTGAATTCAAAACCAGGCACCTTCAAGTGCAATCAGAGTTCATCTAGCCCTGGAAAAATCCAGTGTTTTCTGTGGGTTATACAAACCTCTAGATTTTTCTTTACCACCTGTGTATTTCTGAGGCCAAACTCTAATGTTGATACTTTGCAGGGAGGACCCTCAGCACTGTGGGAAAAACTAGGAGTGAATTGAAACAGGGACTTAAGGGCTGGCAGCATGGATGCCTCAGCAGGTGAAATGTTTGCCATACAAACATTATGACCTATGGTCAGATTCCTAACACTCATGTGAATTGCTGGGGAAACAGAGACAAGAAGATCCTTGGGGAGCAGGCTATCTTGTCCAGCTGAATCAGTGAGCTCTGCATTCACTGAGTGACCTCATCTCAAAATAGAGATGGAGAATGATTGAGGAAGACACTGAAGTTTACCTCTGGTTTACATGCACACACATATGGGTGTGTCCATATATACAGGTATATCACACATACAAAAAAAAGGACTCAAATATTGAGACTTAAAGAATGTTAAAAAAGGAAAAAAAAACTGCACAAGAAGTTTTTTTATCTATTATCTTTTTGTTTTAAATAAGCTCCCTAAAAGGACTTTAAAATAATGTCTATTTTTATTTATTTATTTGAGAGCGACAGAGGGAGAAAGAGGGAGAGACAGAATGGGCGTGCCAGGGCCTCCAGCCACTGCAAAAGAACTCCAGATGCATGCGCCCCGTTGTGCATCTGGCTAATGTGGGTCCTGGGGAATCAAGCCTCAAACCAGGGTCCGTAGGCTTCACAGGCAAGCGCTTAACCACTAAGCCATCTCTCCAGCCTATTATCTTTGATGTATAGTCACAACAATCTGTATTCTCTAACAGGAAGAAAGTATTTTTTAAAATACTCTGGCCCTCATGCAGAGTTCCCATTAACGAGAAGAAGCAGTTGCAGCTTACTGAATAATGGAAATCTAGCAAAGCCCGTCCACATATATCTTAGAGGGTGTGCTTTCTTGCTTCAGTCAGAACAACGGAGTGCTTTGCAAAGTTTCGGAAATAAAAACAGAGGAAAATTCTAGGTGTTTGTCAATGTTTTTGGAAGACATAACAAAAAGAGAATAAATTTGCTTGGTTTTGCCTGTGTCTCTCTGGCTGACCTCTTAAACCAGAAACACTTTACCCAACAGCTCGCTGACTGTTCAATGAAGCCCATGTTGTTATGTTATTTCAGCAAATACGTCTTTGAAAGAATGCCCAAATGACTTCTTCTTTTAGATTCCCCTAATAGTGCATAAGATTCATATAAGGATAAGATCACTGGGTGTGGTGGAACACTCAGAAGACTGTGGCAGGAAGATCACAGTGACTTTGAGGCCAGCTACATAGTGTGTTCAAAGTCAGCCTAAGAAACATAGTGAAAACCTGTGCTAAAAATCAAGAGGCAAACAAAGACTGCCTCATTCCCTCCGTAAATCACATTGCTGACATCTTCTGTGAACTCAGGGACTAAGAATAACTCCCCGTGTGTGTCTCTGAAATATCTGCTTCCTCATCCTCATGTCAATGATGCAATGAGTCTTGTTCCCACATCCTGGTTCTATGGTTCTAGCCTACCTGGTGAGACCCATCTGCTTCCTTCCTGAGGCTCTTTCCTTTTACATGCCTTTTAGAAATGGTAGGAAATTTCTCCTTTGTGACTCTGAACTTCTTAATTGAAAATAAGAAATTTAAATCATATATTACCAGTTGTAGAGAAGGAATGACTCAAACATTAAACATTTAAGACAGAAGTAGTTACTGGTGAGTTCATTCATTCCTTGTATTTGAAACCACATATTTCATCTTCGCACCCAGGAGATCAGACCATTAAGGACATTCTTTTTGCAGACTCTATCATGAAGACTGATAGGACTCCCATGAATTAGTTTCCAATTCCAAAAGTGTCAGAACAATCTAATTGCACTGAAAACATATGATATATGTGATACTTAAATTTTTATCATTTCCTGTATATTAAAAATATTTGGGTCATTGCCAAAACGTTTTGTCAATTTTGCTCATAGATAATTACATTTAAATAACTAAATTATTTGACATTACATCTAACATAAATAGATATGTACATATATATATATATATATTTAGTAGAATTGGACAGCATGTCTTTGCTCTCTACTTCTCAGGAGTTGTTGCTCAGGGAACATTTATGTGAAGATAATGAACCTAGCAGATAGAGAAATGCTAAATGTTTTTCCAAAATGCCTGCCACGTGTGTGGCAACTAAAATAGGTCTAACACTTGAAATAAATCTGACTGTCCTCAATGGAAATGAACCCTTAGGACAGTAAGAATCCTGACAATGAGTGTTAAGGCTTATATATGAAGTGCTCCCCCCACGAAAAAACTTATGTGTATACTTTGTGCCCAGTTGGACACAAGAGCACTAACTTTGTTCAACATATTGTTACAAGGATGAGTTCATGTCTGACTGTACTTTTGGGAGGTGGGGCTTCATTGATAGTAGTCTAAGCAGGTCACTGGCGTATGTCTTTAGAAGGTACGTTTTGTCCCCCAACACTCCTTTTCTCCTTGCTTCCTGTCTTCCACTAGCAGAACAGCTCTGTTTCAGTACCCATTATAACCATGATGTTCTGCCTCCCCACAGGCTGAAAGCAATGCAGCTGACCAATGTTGGACCAAGTCCTCTAAAACTGTGAGCCAAAATAAACCTTTCCTCATTGAGTTGTTAATTTGAGTGATTTTATCATAGTGACGATGGCTAATACAGCAAATATTGTCGCTGCACTTATTGAGGACTTCACATATAACTGAGTTGGGTAATATATCCATAATAGCAAGAAGGATTGTCGAAAAGCAGTGTAATTATACAATGTGCTGAGTTCCATGAGTCATGTTGTTTCTACTATGAATATAATAAAATGTGGTGGTTGATGTTTTGTTTTCTTCAAAGTCAACTTTATGTTGAAACAACCCTGCCTTACCTAAATCCAGGACACCTGGTAGAATGAACATTGGCATTTCTTCTTCACATAATGGAAGCTATTGTACAAAATTATTCATGATACCTGTGGTCAGAGTGCATAGTAACAGGATTCTACCATTGAATCTTCTTATTTTTCTTTCAATAGAAAAAAATATTCTCATCGTCAGTGATACCCAAAAGAGAATGAACCCTAATATCGTACTGGCAATTATTGTCCTAAACATACGTTAACTCTTTACCTCACAGTATCATTTAAAACTAACAACAGTAACTCAGCCACAGACACCATTTTAAAATTTTATCCTCGACATTACAGAAATCATTTTTTCATATTTTTAAATTTTTCTTACCACAATTCTGCTGTAACCATGGGTTCTATCGAAACACACAAACAAAGGAAACCAAAGAGGAAATTCTCTCTTTTTTTTTAATTACCAGCAGGAAATTTAACTCAGGAAGTACAATAAAACCTTAGCCATTCACAACCCTTAGAGAATGAGTTCTTCCAGCAATCCAAGTATTAGAAATCCCTGAAGGCAAACTCCCTGAAGTCTTGGAACTGGGTTATTGAAATTATTTTGTATTGAAACATTCTGACAATGTACTATGCATTCCCTGCATGTTAAACTATGTTGGTTATTTCATAATTAATCAAAAACATTTGGACACAAATCAGTTACTTTAACACTACGTAAATGTATTGAAATGCAATCTAGGAATACAAGAAAACTTTCAGAATTAATTAAATCATTTGTGTTGTGTGTGTGTGTGTGTGTGTGTGTATTGTATGTGCCTTTGGAAGATTTTCTGTAATTTTATTTGAAATCACCTCTATTTCTTTCTTTAGTAAAATATTTTCCCTTTTAATTTGCAAGTTGAATGTGTATAACCAAGCCTGTGGAAGCTGTTATAAAATAACAGTATATATAACAATAGATTAAAAACAAACAAACAAACCAAAAAACTTGAGGTTTTCTTTGTAAAGCTCTAAGATAACTTTATGTCATCCACTTTCTGATATCCCAACACAATAAAAAGATCATGTATATGTAGTTTATGTTCTCAACTGTGTAGACACAGTCTAAGAGAAAATGGTTGAAACAAGTCTAAAAATAGTAGTACAAAAGAACTGCATGTGAATTCAATGATAATTTGGGTCGCTGGGAATTTTGAAGGAAATATGCCCATATTCAAATTTCTCTTGGGATCAGAACTATCATAATGTGTTACACTGAAACTATTCAGTTAATTTCAGCAATTAATGTATTAATCCGAACAATATCCATGAAATGGTAACCACATGAAGACACTGTCTTGTGACCAATGTACAAAAAAACTGAACCAATTGTCACGCCTATTCTTTACCAAATTTCATTAACTTGTGGTTATTTATTTAGCTATTTATTAACGTCAGTACTTATTAAGTGCTTTTAGTTTGAGGTCTTCTGGAATCAATGGTGAACCAAAATAGGCATGGTCCCTGCTGTCATGTAGCCAGTGAAATGCCCAGTGGAATTAGGCAATTTAAGTCCCACCAAATATGTAAAAATGCACTGTGATCAGATGAAGCACCGGAAGCAAAAGGACCCCGTATAGCATAGACCTGAAGATACTGACTTTGACCAAGATCCTAACCAGTCTTCTGCAGGAAAGTGAATGAGTTAACCAACTGTATTAGTTACTTCTCTCCTTACTGTGCTAGAACTAGTGACAAGAACAACTTAAGGCAGGAAGGCTTTATTCTAGCTTGTAGTTGGAAGAGATACAGTTCATTATGGCCAGGAAAGGCAGAGTTGCAGGAGGGGCTACTGGTCACACTTTGCCCATGGTCAAGAGAGAGATGAATGCTGGTGCTGGGTTCACTTTGTCCCAGTTATTCTTTCCAGGATTCCAGCCCATGGGCTGGTGCTGTCCACAGTCATAGTGGGTCTTCCCTGTTCAGTTAGATCTGTCTGGAAATACCCCCATAGGCATATGTAGGGTTGTGTTTGCATGAATTCTACATGCTGTCAGGTTGACCATGAGGATTACCCATGGCACCTAGCAAAAACAAAGACTCGGGTTGGGATGGTGTACTTTGTTGCTATGATAACATGTTCAGGCCAAAGCAAGTCATGGTTTATTTTGACTCAGTTTAGGGGATATTGTCCATCATGGCAGGGAAGACATGGTGATGGTAGCAGCTCACAGCTGTGGCAGGAGCTGGGGCAGCATTTTCCACCATATTGGTAATTAGGAAACAGAGACAGGAAGGAGAGCAGGGCCAGACTACGAACCTCAAGGAACCCTCCTCCCTAACCCACTTCTTCCAGCCAGGCTCCACTTCCCAAATTCCTCAATTTCCCCAAATTGTTACACCAGCTTGGAACCAAGTGTTTAACCATACCTGTCAGTGGTGGCCATTTCGCATTCAGGCCATGACAGGTGGAGCACACGTGTGGGGCCCCAGAACCTTGTGGGACAGAAGCTCACAGTGAGCAAGACAATGGAGCAGTGTGACATCTGAGAAGTGGGCCAGATGACAAAAGGGCCTTCTGAATCTTACACTTCCTCTTACAGATAATGATTTTCACCAGACAATGGAAAGCAGTTGAAATAATCAGTTGTTTTTAAAGAGTAATGACAATATGTGATAGAATAAAATCATTTTAAACACGTAGGAATAGATTTCACATTTGACATGAAATAGAAAACAGGAAGATTTTTAAAAATGTCTTTGGCCATCCCTATACCCTACATGGATCCCTTGGTTTGAACTCCTATGGTGATTTCAGTCAGTACCTTGCAATTTCAGTTTCTGTCTCCTGTGTGTCTGTATTGTTCCCTGTCTTGTAGAGCAACAAAAGGTGACCTCCAGCTGGCAGCCAGTGTCAGGACAAGAGAGGACACAGCACGCTGAGCAGGAAGAGAACAAGGGCACACATCTTGGAGAAGGAAACAAACACAATGGAATCCTCTGGATTCCAGAGGAAAGTGAGGGCTTCTCAGATGATTTACCTAGTTAGTCGTGCTAATAAGAATTTCATGGATGGGTCACAACACTTGTGAAAAACAAGCAGCAGGCACATGAAAACTAACCCAAACCACCTGAAAGGTAATTATTAGGTTCTGAATGAAGGATTGAATAATCGAAAAGAAGCATGGCTGTAGGATACATACTAATTCAGCATAAGCTACTTCAGGTAAATATAGGGAATCAGACATAAAGTAGAGGGAATGGAGGGTTCTCTCTCTCTTGTACACAATAATGAGATTTTCATATATGTATTAATAAATATATTCTTCATAGAGCAGATTAAGTTTATTCTGATAAAATCACTGTAAGAATATTATTTTGGGATATGAATTTGATGTCAGAAAGCATAATTAAAAGAACTCAAGGTTATTAAATCAAAGAAATGAAAATAAAATTGAAAAATAACTAAGGCCAGGTGTTATGTCACACACCTTTAATCCCAGTACTTGGGAGTTCAAGGCCACTCTGAGACTGTAGAGTGAATTCCAGGTCAGTCTAGGCTAGAGCAAGACACTACTAAACAAACAAACAAACAAACAAACAAACAAACAAACAAACAAATAAATAAAAAGAAATGGAAGTATGAGCTGTAGAAGGGAGCTACTGTGTTTGCTTATAACTTTAAAGGAAATTTTGACATTTAGACATATAAGATTTTCCTTTCATAAGTATTAAAATTAACTTAAAACTGATATAAGTATACATTTCTCAAGTTATTTGTGTTTTTCTAATCTTTATGAACTACCGTTCGGAAAAGATTTAAAATAAGTTCATGTAAGCCAGTTTTGGAGCAATTTACTGACAGTCTTGAAAGTCTTTTGCTTCTCTTTGGCATTTTCATTGAGAACTCTTAATACCTGAAGGTATTGTAATTTGATCCCATTGCTGTCCCGTTGCCAGTACTCTTTTGTTCTCTCCCCCAATCCTATCCACTGAGGACCCTCCACTTTCCACGTAGTCCTTCTTCTGTATTAATGTGCCATTTTTAAATAAAATTTTCATTATCATCTTTTGAAGAACAGCTCAGGGATCACCAATACTGCTCTTGTAGATTTGTGTGTGTGTGTGTGTGTGTGTGTGTGTTATGAACTTAAATGGAAAAATATTTAGCTTGAAATGTTGCCAATAGATAACCAGTTTGGAAAGGAATTGTGCATGGCTCCATTAAGCTTAGGCTGATACACAAAGGCAAACTGGTTCATTGAGTTCAGCTTTCTACTTCCACCTAAAGTAGTCACAGAATTTCCTGTTTCTCCTGCACTTAGGAAACATACCTGCTACATCTGAGTGATGTGACCTCCCTCATGCTTCAGAAATTATTAGCATCTCAAGCTAACAGAGGAATAAAGACCATAAAATTAAACGGAAAATATGAGAAACATTATAAATTATGCATAATTAGTCTTAAAAGGTCCATGGGAGCATGGGGTTATTTGAAAGGCTGCTTTAATTTAATATTCTTACTCAAATTTATGAATTATTTGAAGGAAAGGTCAAAGGTCAAATCCTCATGAGTCTTGCTTCTGAGATGAAACTGTTTTCCAGGTAAGCAATTTGGGATATATATATATATATATATATATATATATATATATATATATACATACACATATATATAGCAACAAGTATGTTATATGTATATGTATACATATATGTATGGCAACAAGTTTAATTTCATTGTTTCTAGTCATTTAAAAATTAGATCCAATCAATCAGGATTGGGATTGATGGGAAATTTTGCTCACAAAAGAAACAAGAAATTCCATACATAGCTAGTACTCAATGCCATGAGTGCCAAATTACGTGCTCAATTTCCTTTTGTTCCTGGAAGAATACTGGACTCTTATACCAGTCAAAGTATTCTATGAGAAAAATGATAATGCACACATGATAGTCTTCTCACTGCTCTAGGAGTAAAACTGATTGGCAGAACCTGGCACAGTCTCAACATGTCAGTCAGCAGCCTAATTGCAAGCAACAATACCAACTCTGCCTGGATTAAGCTGAAAAATAATTTACAGAAGAGTATGAAGTGTGCACTGTTGCCACTGGAATTCAGGGCCTCAGACCTGCGGTCATGCAGGACATCGGCAGGATCTAGAATCTAAAGAGCAGCAGTGAGCCAAACCTCAGCACTTTTGGGAGCCTCTTCAGAAACAGTGCGTGGCTGCCTGCTCCGGGCCCTTCCATGATGTTCATGGAAACTGATTAGGACTGGACACCCCAAACTCTCCCACCACTCCCCAAAACATGGAGCAGCCCCTTTCAGAGGATGAGCCCAGTGCACCTAACACCTCACTGTGCTCACTGGACTGTAGTGTTGGGTGGATTCCTGGTTACTAAGAGATTAATGTAACCTTCCAGGTTCTGGCTTCCAAGGATGCTGGGAAGTGAACCACGCACCAGCCCATTATACAAGTGTCTTGGTTACTCTACTTGGGGCTATAATCAAATCTCTGAAGGAAGCAACTTAAGGGAGGAAGGATTTATTTGGGCTCACAGTTTGAAAGTATACAGTCCATTATGGTGGCAGGCAGCTCTGGCTTGGCAGTATGAGATTGATTGCTAACATCGCAGCAAATCAGGAAACACAGGGACAGGGGCCAGAAGCTCAGCTGGGCACTTCCCTGCCAAAAACCCGTTTCCTCCAGCAAGGATCTGCCTCCTAAAGGTTCCATAATCTTCCAAAGCAGTGCCACAAACTGGGGACCAAGTTTTTAAATACATGAGCCTGTGGGGGACAGTTTGCATTGAAAACATAATGTATAGGGCAGTCTCCAAAACTGAGAAAAATGGCTATTTATTATTCAAATGTCATAAACAAATAAAGTCAGTCCAATTCCTCACAAATGACAAGCAGTGCCTAGGGAGTTGTAAGTAAATCACCTTACAAACAGGTTCTATAGTATGATGTTCAGGCTGACATTTAAGTGAAGCATGATAACAATGAGGTGGCCTAGGGCACTGTTATTTACTAAGGTACAATATGGATTCCATGGAGAATAATTTTCCATAAAGCTATTATGGAATGCTGATGATCATGATAATAATAATAACTAATGTTTACTAAGTGTTTTCTGTTTATTAGGCAATCATTGCTGGCTGTTTTAAATAAATAAGCAATTCAGTTATTTCATCTAATTAACACATTATATTGGCATTATAATTTTCATATTTTACTGATGAGGAAACAAGGTTTAAAGAAGTCAAGGGATCTGATGAGTAGTAGGTGGAGCTAGAATTGCTTCAAAATCAAATCAAACAAGCACTGACGTGCTAGAAGCAGTACATCTGACAGTTCAGTAGTACCTCTACTTGTGGCTAGTGCATAGAATTTTGCCTTCTAAGATTTGGTTTCTTTATCTGTAAAACAACTGGACTCATGTCCTGTCTCTTTTATTTGGTTATTTTGACTGTCACACATACTAAAGCACTCCCATAAAATCCAAGTTCTGTCTAATGAATAGCTATTATGACACCTAGTCATTCAGAGATGTCTTTTCAGGTCTGGGGTGCTACTATTTAATATCGTATCAGAAGCATTTGTTGTGTTTGTTCTCCAGTATCCACTTTCCCTCCTTAAGGTAACAATTTCCCCTTGGAAGATCTTCCTTCTTCCCATTTGCTGCCATATACTTTGAATGGAAATATTCTCTCTCAGATCCATGATCAGATTCTGATTGACTTCGGAATTCCTATCTGATTTCACTGTCTTTCATGACTGACTCAGAGAAGTGCATTGGTTATCCAACCAGGACTAACCTGGTGTTGTAGATAGCTTCATATTGCTGAGATTAACATCCAAACCAGACACAGTTTATCAGAGAAAGTGGTTTAGCTCAAGTTTACAGATGCAATGGTGGAAGAAGCTGCTTCCATACATCCAAACAGAGAGAAGCAACTATAGAGACAGAAAAAGAAAGAAAGAAAGAAAGAAAGAAAGAAAGAAAGAAAGAAAGAAAGAAAGAAAAGCAGCAAACACAAAATTGGCAGCAAACAGTAGGGACCTCACCAGACCTCAGACCTCTCTGCATACCACCAAACACACCTTAGGGCTGGACCCCAGGATCTGTCCCCAGTGACACCTCTTCCAGCCAAAGAGCTGGAGACCAGTTACAAGCTTTAATAAAACACCTGAGTCTATGGGAGAACATGCCTTCAAACTACCACATCTAGTAATAGGTTTGAATCTTTCTGGAAATGACTAACCTTTCTATTTTACAAAACTTACCAGAAGATATTTTTTTTTTCTTTAGGCAAATAAATTAATTAATAAATTAATAAATAGAACAGTGGGATAAAGTGGGATAAAGAGGGAGAAATGGAGGGGCCCCACTGATATTTTCTGAGTCCTAAACTTAGCATAGATGAGGCTTGGCCTTACCCTGAATGACTGGGTTACATGAACAGTACATTTCTTGTTTCTCTGCCTAATTTAGAATCTATGTCACTTAGAGCACAGTAATACATAGGCTTTTCAAAACAATTGTTTTGTTCAACCAAAAAAAAAAAAAAAAAAAAAGGACTATTCTTCAGCTTGTTTTGATCTTTTCCCATTTAAAAGATTCCATTTAAATAAATACCTAGGAGGCTGGCACAGCGACAGTAGGCATGAAATCTGACACTGGGTGGGTTAAGCCAAAGCAAGAAAATTGCCTTGAGTTGAAGGCCAGGCTGGAACACAAAGTGAGACCCTATCTTTGACAATAACAAGAATAAAAATAGTAATAATAAATACTCAAACATTCTATAATAATAATATCCAAACTCCTCATAAGTCTTGCATGGATAAGTAATGTTTTCCTGTAGTCTCTTTCAACATGTAAATCCAAATAGTACAGCTGAAAGGAATTTTCTTGCCAGAATCCCTCATTTTTGAGATGGATAAACAAAGATTCATATGGCAGTGACTTCTCTAACTCAGCTAATTATCTGCAAAGCTAAGGCTAGAGTCCAGGTAATATGATCTGGCATTTTTTTTTCTTTGTTGCTCATTAATTCATAACAAAGAGACTGCTGGGTCCTCTTTCTCTTGCATTCAGATTAAAGCCTATGGCATGATCTTTTGAATCCATTCAGTGTTAAGTAATATCTACCCTTTGAAGGTAGATTTGGTTTTGTGGAACAATTAAAAGTTATCTTGAGCCAAGTACAGTAAACAGGTTAGGAGTCAAACCAACCCATTCATGTTTTGGTCCAAAGAGGGTGAAACACTGAAACAAAGAGGTTGACCTTTCTCCCCTTTCTTCTTCATGCAGTTCATAACCCAGCTTTGATGTCATTGTGTTAAAATGAAACTCAATTGACATTCATTTTGGAGTTTTATTCCTCACAATTTGACTCTGCCATGTTCTCTGGATTTTAAGGAAGTTGCTAAACGATTCACTAATAATTAAGGTAAAAACAGTGATCTCTGCCTTTGGCATATGTAACTGAGAAGAAAAATACAATTTAATTCAACTTATTGAGTACTTAGGTTACATGAAACACTAGTATAGACCTCAATAACAAAGAGAAAGAAAGAAAAAAGAAGAAATATTCAAGTGTGGTGGCACGCGCCTTTAATCCCAGCACTCAGGAGGTAGAGGTAGGAGGATCACTGTGAGTTCAAGGCCAGCCCAGAACTACAGTATGAATTCCAGGTCAGCCTTGGCTAGAATGAAACCCTACCTCAAAAATACCAAATAAAAAAGGAATATACAGCTCATTTCTCTGATTCTTTTCTTCCCCTTTTAGTGATGAGCAGTTAAAGTGCAGAGAGGTTAACAAAACTTTGTAAAAGATTATTGGTTATCTAGTAGCCTTGATAAAGAACCAACATGTATTAGCATACCACCCTGATATAATTAAATACAAAATAAAAACAAACCTTAGCCAGAGTAGAAGGTGTATTGGCACCAAAAGCTAAACATGAACACTTGTGAACATGTTCTAGTCTTAAAGTTGTATTTAAATTTATGGAATTAAATGGGAATTTTAATATAGAACTTGGAAGATGGGGAGAATGGTACAACCTGAAAATTATGAAGGTAATGGAAAGAAGAAAATTTACAGATAAGAATGTGGAACCTTGAAAAAGGGAGTGAGAAGAGGAAAAGATAAGCATTGCTTTCATCCCCAGATTGTTCAGTCCATTCCATTGCAGTAAGAGTTCAGTGAAAGTGGAGGAAAAGAGCTCATGATTCTAGATCCAGGTTCAGTATTCCACCTTCACCATGCTGTTCAGATAGTCATTTGGTTTTGGTTTCGTAGGTGGGCGTCCACTACAGATACCTCTGAGGGTGGTCCTGAGCCACTGACAATACTTCCCATTACACACCTTTTCTGGATCCTACCAGAAGTGTGGTGCTGTAGGCTTATGAAGCTGGTTTCCTATGGAGAAGATCTGCTGTAGACAAAGGAACCAGCATTCTTTCCTAGCAGCATCTAACCCGGGGAACTGATGTTCATTGCCATCTCAAGCATAGGCTTGGGTGGCCAGAGTTAGGCTAGAAGCAAACTTTATTAATGTGCTTTTAACAAGTAGTCAGAGCATGGTAAATGGTCCCATCCATTTTTTTTTCATTTTTAATGCATTAGTTTATTTTTTCTTTATTTTATTTTGTTTTTTATTTTTTTATTAATTAGTTTTGTATTCAAATGGTCCCATCCTTGAGAACAAATACCGTAGTCCAATACCACACTCTTGGTGTGCTGTGAAAGCCTAGGTTACTTCCTTTGGCTTTGGACATTGTAAAAGAAAGCAGAGCTTGAGTAGTCCAGGAAAGATAGGGGAGAATGTGGGGGTTATGGAAGATGGAGATATACATGATTCATTATTTAGCAAGCACACCTGTGGTGCATCTGGAGGGAGGCAGGTGTTGGATGGTAAATGGCCCCTGACTTTTCTTTCGTCCATCTCCTCCACATGTGTCAGAAGATTCATATGGACTATTAAATTAAATGAGCCAGACCCTTAGTGCCTACTATCACATGGGAGGAAGGGATGAGATTGAGTATACAGAAGATTGATATTCTATATTTGGCACAATTGTGGGTATTCTAAGACAAAGAAGTCGTTATCTATTCAAAGTCTACTCCTGAGCATGACACTGACAAAAAGTTCCCCACAGTGCTTCTCATGTGCTCCTTAGACTCCTAGGATATAGGGATAAGACTGCACATGGAAATAAAAACCTAGAGTCAGCAGTGTGCAGTTTAAAGTTAGGCAAGTTGGTTTAACTGGACAGTTACTATGAACTTTGAGCAACTTGCCTCTTGTGAGCCTGTTTCATCATCTGTGCAATGGTTATAACTGTAGAGTATCTTATAATTAGCAAATGAGAACATATGTGAAAGAATTTAATGGTACTACTTAGTAAATGCTTAAAATAAAGTCATCCTCAGCCTTGCAATTACTTAGAAAAGAAGTAGCATCAAGAAGAATATTTTGAAGTTTATATATCAAAGAGAAGGGATAAAGCTGATTTCCCATTCTGATGACATGCTTTTCTTATTTCCACATTGAAAGATTAGTATCCAAATTTTCAGATAGACAGGTGATATTCCTCAAAGGTGTCATGCTTAGAATTACAAAGCTTAAAATGTCTCCAGTATTTTTTTCTCACTTCCTTGTGGGAAAGTGGGTGTTGAAATGCTGGGTGGAGTCATGAAAAGTCATCTTCCACTGACAAGCAGAAATCATCCTCTCATAACAACAGCAAAACTGACCACACCCTATAGGCACAGCAGCACCTTGTGCTCAAGGGTCAACCTGAGATACGTGCAGTGCAAAAGTCTTCTCTCAGCTGTTAGCCAAAACAAAGACTGGAATGAAATAACGCTACAGTTTAACTCATATACCAATATGCTTCAAACAAACAAACAAACAAAATAACCCTGTGCTGGAGAGATGGCTTAGCAGTTAAGGCACTTGCTGGCAAACCCAAAGGACCCAGGTTCTATTCCCCAGTACCCACATAAAGCCAGATACACAAGAGGGAATATGCATTTGGAGTTTGTTTGCAGTGGTAAAGGCCCTGGTGCTCATTCTCTTTTTAGCTCTTTCTTTATCTCTCTCTCTCTCTCAAATAAATGAATAAAACATTTTTAAATCCCCTTTAAGGAAACTAGTTAAAGAATTTCTGAAGATATAAATTAACCTAATTTCAGTTCTTTTAAAATATAATCTCAGAAACACATACAACTTTCATTTATCTTTAAATATGGTTTTTCTGCTCCATGAAAGATTGTCTGTATGGACCTATATCTTATAACATACAAAGTATGTCTTTAAAAGAGTGATAACTGGAGAGTTTATGAGGGTATATATGTATGATATAAAAGGCACCATGTTCACACAGTTTTGCAAGCTATAACACCTGGGTCCACATACAAGGTATAAACCATCCAGAGTACTTCCTGAATGGTGAACTAAACTGACTTTTTTTTCTCTTTTGAAGAGGACAAGGGCTAAAGATGACTATGAAGCAACTGAGAGGTTAGCCTGAGCCTGAACCTGCGCTAGCCCTATGGGAAAAGGTACAAAGACAAAGGCTGTATATTTTTCTAAACGCTAGCATTAGGGGTCACAGAGCACATAAGTGGGGGCTATCCTGCCTTGTCTGGTAGGATACAGAAAGCTCACAGACAGAAAGGGATTTGGGGAAGGAGATGGACACACGGTCATGAACAGACAACTGAGTAAGGAGTAGGGAGCCAAAATACAGTAGCTTTTTCATTTTTCCCACAACCCAGCCTACATCCAGTATTTCCCATGTATTCCCATAATGGTCAGTTAGACAGTGGTCAATAAAAAGAAAAAAGAGAGAGAGAGAAATGTTTTCCACAGCACATGGCAGAGCAGGATAGATCACTCAGCAAACAGGTAAACAATGGGAGTCCATATGTGAACATGGACAAAAAAGTTCTCAGCAGAATGTTGGTGTCAGGAATTTAACATTATACTTCAGAATATCATAATTCATAGCTTGAATAATCAGCGTTATAGCAATTCAACATCATAAGAAGATAGATTTAATTTAAAAACACAAGTACAAAAAATCAGTTGATTTTTAAGATTCTGAACAAACTAAGAATAAGAAAGATGTTCTTGCCCTGTTATACAGTACCAATTAAACACCTACAGCAAGCATAATAAATAATTAATGATGGAAGTTTTAAAGAATTCCCATTAAATCAGGAGTACTATAAATATGTCCTCTGCCTCCCATTAATTCAGCATTATAATAGACTCTACTTGAAGAAGTATATGATTAGAGAAGGAAGAGAAAGGGTATTATTATTTATAGATATTTTGATTATTTTTACTAAAAAAGAACTTTGGAAGAAAAACTATTTGAACTAGTAAGAAAGTTTGACATGCTTACAGAATATAAGGTAAGGATGGAAGTTTGATAGCACTCTCAAACTCAGTGATGAGGAAGAGGAAACGGAGTAGAGCCTAGTCTCACCAGTTGTGAAGATGGCAAAATATGCAATAGTAGGTCAGCAAATTTTATTATTTTTTTTATTAACAACTTCCATGATTATAAAAAATACCCCATGGTGATACCCTCCCTCCCCCCACTTACCCCTTTGAAACTCCACTCTTCATCATCCCCTTCCCCATCTCAATCAGTCTCTCTTTTACTTTTGATGTCTTGATCTTTTCCTCCTCTTATGATGGTCTTATGTAAGTAGTGTCAGGCACTGTAAGGCCATTGATATCCAGGCCATTTTGTGTCTGGAGGGAGCATGTTGTATGGAGTCCTACCCTTCCTTTGGTTCTTACATTCTTTCCTCCACCTCTTCTGCATTAGACCCTGAGCCTTGGAAGATGTGATAGAGATATTGCAGTACTGAGCACTGCGGTCATTTCTTTCCATCACCATGATACGTTCTGAGTCATCCCAAGGTCACTGCCATCTGAAAAGAGAAGATTCTCAACCAAAAGTGAGAGTAGCAATAATATAAGGGTGTGAACATTAACAGAAGTGCTTACTATGCCGGGCATGGTGGCGCACGCCTTTAATCCCAGCACTGGGAGGCAGCGGTAGGAGGATCAATGTGAGTTCGAGGCCACCCTGAGACTCCATAGTGAATTCCATGTCAGCCTAGGCTAGAGTGACACCCTACCTCGAAAAAAAAAAAAAAAAAAAAAAAAAAAGAAGTGCTTACTGGGCAGTTTTATAGGCATAGTATATATATTTGACCAGACAACAGCAGACGTTACACCCCTAGGGCTCATGACTTTACCCCTGTTTTAAGTTTTCAGTATCAGGGATGTATTCCCTTCCCATGGAGTGGGCCTCCAGTCCAATTAGAGGGCAGTTGGTTTCCCGCATAACAGACTTGCCACTATTGCACCTGTTGGCTCATTTGGCCTGGCTGGCCAATTGTAAGGCTTGGAGTGTCCACTGATGAGTATCTTCACTGGTGATTTCTCTTTCTCCCATTGAACTGCATGCAGAATGGCTTCTTCTAGCTTTCTGTCAGCGGTCAGCAAAATTTTGCTAGTGCTTTGTGCCTAAAAATCTAAAAGTTGCTCTAAAATGACACAGTAGTAAATATATGCATATCCCATTTTGCATGGAAGGAAAAACTCAGTAAGATACCAATTCCCCATCACACTAGATGTAATTTTAGAAACTAAAATCTCTTCAAGTTTTTCATGGGATGAACAAAAGAGATTCAAAACATGTTGTTGAAGATATAGGTGGAAAATAACACACAAGACTCTGTGGAAGACAAGGACTAGAACTCCATAAAAACCAAATCGTACTCAGCATTACACACTCATAGTACACAGTGTGGGCACGGTGATGGTGAAATAGATCAGTGGAAGAGGATTAAAGTCTCACATAAGAACACCCCTGTTCCTGGTAGAAAAGAAATTACTGAATCAGGGAACCAGGGAAGACATCAATAAATATTGTTGTGACAACTAGCTTTCTATCTATGAGGAAATAAAATTATTGTCTTGCTTCATACCATGAATGAAGTTAAATGCCAGATAGATTAAAAAACAATGAAAAAGGGAAAAGAAATGTAAGTAATTCAAAGAAATTATGGCATAGCCACCTAAAATTTTACCACCAGGAATTTCTCTTGGACCCTTCACATAGAACTGTGCTCAAACATCACCTCCCTAATGAAGCTTCTCACCAAGCATTCATCTCTGTCATCTGATCTTACCACATCATATTTGACTTGATTGATTTAATGCTTACGTAGCAATTAGTATGCACTATATACTTCATATAATACATAATGTATACTCACTCAATTCTTCAAAATGATTAAAGAAAGTATCTGGTAGATATCATTTTCACTTAAAAGTAAAGAAACTGAGGCACATTGTGGAGTTAAATAACTCTCCTTACCCCATGAATGACAGAGCTGAGATAGGAAGCTAGACAATCAAGTTCTGAAGGTGGTGTCTTTAGCTGTGTTGTTACTCTTCCCTTCTATTCAGCAGTTATCAACACCTGAATTTTATTTTGCTTTGACTCTGGCTATATCTTTCCCAATACCTGTACAACCAGAATTTTCTCCATTAACTAGAATGTCCGCAACAAGTAGATGTTCAAAGTATTTTGGATGAAAAATATAAGAGATATATTAAAATAATTATCAAAACTAGAAATCACAGGCTGGGTAGATGTCTCAGCAGTTAAAGGCTCTTGCTGGTAAAGCCTGCCAGTCTGGGTTTGTTTCCCCAATACCAAGATGCACAAAATCTGCATATACCTGGAATTGGTTTATAGCAGCAAGAGGCTCTGGCTTGCTCATTCTCATATTCTCTCTTTCTCTCTCTCTCTCTCTCTCTCTCTCTCTCTCTTTCTCTCTGATTACAAATAAATAAAAATACATTTTTAAAACTAGAAATCACAATATAAAATATGGTAAATTTTACTTCACCAGAATATACGGTGTTTTTTGTCTTTTGATGTATGGTCTCACACAGTCCAGGATAGCATCAAAGTCACTATACAGCCATGAATAGTCTTGAATTCTTGACCCTATCACTAGGGTTACAGAAATGTGCTATTATTCTCAATGTAAAGCACACAAGTCTTGATAAGATGCGTTACCATAAATAAAGCAGAAAGATATGCAAAAAAATAAAAGAAAGTATTTGCCATGCCAATGACTAGAAATCAGAAGATATACAAAACATTCTTACAAATAAATGAGAAGAAAACATCTCATAGGAAAATGAAAACATGATGAATTGGTAATCTACAGAAGCAACATAGAGTTAATACATGTGAAAATTTGCACTCAACTCTTAATTTGAGAATTATAGATAAAAGCATCAATCATACAACATTCCCCACAGCAGGACACTAATATTTAGGATCCCTGAGCATACTAAATATTGGTTAGAGTGTGGAGCTATGAGAAGCTAAGAAACTACTGGTAGACATATAATTGTTATAGCATATGGAAGAATAATTTAGCAAGATCGAGTAGAGGCCATATGACCCCAAGTTCCTATTTCTTGTTATGTATGCAATCTCCAGTACAAATGCATAAATGCAGGGTTAATAAAAATGTTACCATTGGTTGTCGCATAGTTAAGTTAAAACCCTAAGTGGGCATGGTGGCACAATCCTGTAATCCCAACACTGAGGAGGCAGACTGCAGGATGCCTGGGGCTCTCTGGCCAGCTAGTCTAGTTTATATTGTGAGCTTCAGGCCAATGATAGACCTTGTCTCTAAAGGAAGGTGACCAGTGCTGCTGAAGATGACACCCCACCTTGTCTTCCAGACAATCCTGTGCACCTGCACATCACAACATGCACACAACAATATACGCTCATGTATGTGCACATCCACACACATACAGACACATAAACCACACACACTTGTGCATCCACATGCAGCCATACACACACATTCATGCACACATACTTACAAATACATTAAGAAATCACTAAAGCTCTATGTATAATTGAAATAAATGGGACATTACCCGTCAGTTAGAATACTGTATCACAATTAAAATAAATGAGTTGGGACAATCACAAAAGGTGAATCTGAAGCCAGGAGTGCCCGAGAACAGGAAGGACACAAAGAATGAAAGAGCTAGAGAGGGGGACCTCCCTGTCTGTGGATAGACCCAGCCTGTTTCTGGCTGGCCCCTGATCTCAGCAGGCACCAGGCAAATGGAAAGCACTAGTAGTGGGTCCCCGAGTGAGTACTAAGTGTGTGCGTAAACTGCTGAGCAGGAAAAATATGCACATGATCACAATGGGACATTTTCAATGTTCTGGATAATAACCTCAATTACTCAATATGCATTGAGTTTCTCAATGACCAAAACCCTTGACTCCAGTTCTGGCATTTCTGAGATTTCAGTGCATTCACTCTAATAAAAACAACATAAAGATACAAAAATGCTTAAAACAAGGCAGTTTCAGTAAAGAAATGAAGTACAAAAGAGCATTAAAATATAACATCTAAAGTTACCTTTACTAATTTCTCTATACATAAAATAGAGCTTCAGAAACATATTTCCAAAATAGCTGCAAAGGAAAATAGAACTGACAGAAACAAGTACCCAAAAGTGCAAAATAAATCAATAAAAACATATAATCTGAAAACGGAAGAAAATAGTGAATAAACAGACTTTAAGGGAACTGTGGGAAAATTTCACAAAGTTTAATATACAGGTTTTTTTGTTAAGTCACAGTGGGAAGAAAAAGGATGCAATGGGGAAAAGTACCTATATTGTTTGGCAATTGTAAAAGTTAAACATATATCTACCTTAAAAGCCTTGGCATTTCCTAACCAGAAAATGCAAACCTCCACATGGTAATATGCACATGCGCGCTTGAGGCAGCTTAGTTCATGAGAGCCAGAGCTGGTGACAGCCCAACTGTTCAAGTAAGTGAATAAACAGTGAGATGAGCATACTTCTGTACACAGGATACTCCTCAATTAAGGGAAAAAATGCACTAAAATGTCCAACTGGAAAGAGTCACAGAAAAAAATTGCTTAAAGAAAAAAAGACATAGGTAAGCACACACTTTATAACTTAATTTTTATAGAATGCATATCTCTGGTGAGTAAAAGTCAATTGGGGGCTGGAGAGGTGGCTTAGCGGTTAAGGTGTTTGCCTGCAAAGCCAGAGGACCCAGGTTCAACTCTCCAGAACCCATGTAGGCCAGATGCACAAGGGGTGCATGCATCTGGAGTTTGTTTGTAGTGGCTGGAGGTCCTGGCGTGCTCTCTCTCTCTCTCTCTCTCTCTCTCTGTCTCATAAATAAATAAAAATAAAATATTTTTTAAAAAGTCAATCATGGAGCTGGAGAGATGGCTTAGCAGTTGTCTGCAAAGCCTAAGGACCCAAGTTTGATTCCCCAGTACTCACATAAACCAGATGCACAAGGTGGTGCATGCATCTCTCATTTGTTTGCAGTGCCTGGAGGCCCTGGCTTGCCCATTCTCTCTTTCAATCTCTCTCTCTCTCTCTCTCTCATAAAAATATTTTTTTAAAAAGTCAATCAGTGATGGCATTGGAGGCAGGACAAAAGGAGCAGGCTGGCCAGGGCTGTTTCTGCCATGGAGGATGGTTGTATATTTTCATTGTGATGGACAATGCATGTACAACTTGCTGAGTGGTGGTTGTTTACATGTACAAAAATCATTTGCATAAGTGAGTGCTCCACAACATGGATAAGTGAACATGAAATAAGTGATCCAGATACATACCTATCCATATACTTGCTGGAGACATAGCTCTTACTGTTAAATAGAAGAGCAACTGATAGAAGCTGCAAACTAGCTACAGGGTGATGCCACTCATATACATACAATGAAAACCCCAAAGAATACTACACCACATGTTCTGTGTGTGCTCTATAGAACATTAGTGACCTGATGTATATTATGTTACTCTGCAAGGGCTCTGTAGAGTTTATAGTTAGGGATGTATTTATTCCACACCTATTCTTTAGCACACCCATTCTTGCATTTATAGGGAGATAGACCTTTGCCCAGCATAAGATTCTGTGCTGATCCTTCAGATTGACCTTCAGACTATGACCACCTTAGAGAGGGAGGAAGTAAGAAAGGATGAGGGGCAAGACTGGGAAAAGTGACACTAGGGGCTCAGAGTATAGAGTCATTCTTTTCCTATAGAGAGAGAAAGAGAAATAGATAGGAAGAGAGAGAGAGAGAGTAGGAGAGAGAATTGGTGCACCAGGGCCTCAGCCACTGAAATTGAACTCCAGATGCCTGTACCACCTAGTGGGCACGTACAACCTGTGCTTGCCTCACCTTTGTGTGTCTGGCTAACGTGGTATCTGGAGAGTAGGACATGGATCCTTAGGCTTTGTAGGCAAGTGCCTTAACCACTAAACTGTTTCTCTAGCCCCTAGAACCATTCTGAATCTGAAGCATTCAGCAGAAAGGAAGATGCTTGTGTGTCCTAAGTGATAAACAAAAGAATGCTTGCTATGCTTCATTCTGGGCAGCATGCAGTGTTTGCTGGTTTGCTTGTGTGATTAACATACAATCAAACATTGGGGAATGGCATGGAGAGTCTAGGTTTGGCACTGCCTCATTGAAGCTTCATTATTTTATAGGATTTTATAGAGATGGACCTGGAGAAATGCTGCATGGTCTGAGAAATGTTAGCATAATTCTGCATCTTACTATTTGAAATGGATATAAATATGTGGAAAAATCCTGAATAACAGACACCCAGATGTGAAGAATTTAAGGGGTGCATTTTCCATTAATTTGTATACATATAGTTTCTAATTCTTTAAATTGCATTAGCATCTATATCTCACAAAGAAACTAAGTTTAAAGAATTGCTTGTAATAGCAGTAACAAAAACAATAATTGCTACAAGAATATTCATATTATTTTCATATAGTGTTTATAAAAATATCTGCATCTAGTTACATATAAAAATATAGATAGATCATGTCTTCTGTCATCTCACTTTATAAAAAAAAAAACTGATCTAATAATGAGCATTGATTGATCTAAGGCAGTGATTCTTAGTGGCAGTAGTACTGGCCCCAGAGAATAAATCAGAATTGTGGATGGAGTATTTGGAGCTGTTCGCTGTTGCTTGTCTAGTACTGCTAGTATCTGCCTCAGTAAAAGGCGACACTTCCTCCACTCGCACCATTATGACAAGACAATATCTTGTTAAAATTAACCAGGACAGACAGGGTCAGTTCTCAAAGAAAAAAAAATGTATCACAATTATTACTCACATATCACATTTATTACTCTGTGATATCTATTGGACAGAAAGAAGATTGAACTTCGTATTATTCAGAGTATTAGTAAGCATTGTTTCCCATTTCAGAAAACCATGACATGCAAGTTAATGCCTGAGCAATCTACCTTAGCGTTCCTACAGACCCATGTGCCGCTGCCTAAGCTGCCTTTCCTCAGCTCTTTTGGCTGCACCCTCCTTACTGTGTGATACTGCTCCGGGCATGCCTTACCATGAAACCCTCCTGGAAGAAGGAGCAACGGCAATCATGTTCTCAACCCTCACTCCCTCCAACACACTTTCCCTCTCACAGTATAGCTTAACCTATTAATGCAAGTCCAAGCAAGCAATATGGCTTACATTCCCTTATGGTTTCTAAATGTCTACCAAGTAGTGTCATTGAAGAATTGTTTTCTTTTTTCTTGTTTTAAATCTATTTATTTTCAAGGAGAGAGAAGAGAGCAAGAGTGAGTGGGCACACCAAGGTTTCCAGCCATTGACCTGATACATGGGCTCCAGGTGCAAAGGCCACTTTGTGCATCTGACTTTACATGGTTACTGGGGAATCAGACATGGGTTGTTCAGCTTTGCTGGCAAGTGCCTCAACTGCTGAGCCCTCTCTCCAGCCCTGAAAGATCATTTCCTGATGAAAAAAAAAATGTGGTTCTACTTTTTTCCAAGCCCACTAATTCTTATAAACAGAGTCCTAATTCCCATTACTTATTGTTTCTCATATCATAGGAGGAAAAACCAGCTTTAGAGAAGGAACCCTTGTTTGCTGGTAGAGGAGTGAGGAAAGTGATGTGACTCTACAGGTAAGCTACATGTTTCATGCTGAGACAAAAACCTAAACACATGGGATCTCAGAGTCTAAAGCAGTGTTTCTATACTCAATGTGTGGAAGGTGACAAGAATCTTCAGTTGGTCTATGGTCAGCCTGAGTGTTGTCTCTCTTCTCAAGGTAATTATTAGTAAAAGACTTTCACTTTCAGAACTGTCTAGATGTCATCATGACTTGGGGCTCTACATTGATGGGGCTAGACCAAATGTCTTACAAGTTGTCAGGTAAGGGGATGCTGGAGACATCAGGTCAAAGGAAGTGCTTGCCTGGAACTGCCACATGCATTTGGTTCTGACATCTTAAGAAAGAACTTTGGATGTTTCAAGAGAAGCCAAAACTCACACTGTTACATATTAGGAACTAACTCTGATAAGAGATTAGAGATACCATTTGGATTGTATTTGGCTCAAAGTTTCGGGTTTAAATGCTCTTCTCTAAAAGGGAGACCCTGGTTCTCTGGGCCCTGGAGAGGTCTTTCTAAGAGTTTACTCCATTTCACTGGGAGAAAAGGGGTACTTGGGAGTAGGGGAGAGAATCTATTCTTGGTTTTATTGTTGCTATCATTGTGGTCTTGGGAAAGCCATCACATGCTTATATTATCCTGCCCATGGAACACTGAACTACGTTAGATACCGACTAACTGTCCTCATAGATGTGAATACTTTCTAATTCTCATGTTAAACATTGCCTTTATTTTTGCTTGCATACATCATCCATCTGGTCTATCCTAAAACAGTTGTTCAGATGTTGCATTTTATAAAATGAAATTCATTTCTATGTTTCTCAATTGTCAGACTTCTGGTAGATTAAAGCAATAGATAAAAATTAAAGCATTACCTCAGGGCAGAATGGAGAATCGAATAACCATCCGATCCAAGCAAGGAACATCTCTCCCTTTTCATGTATTCTAACCATTGCAGAAAATTATGTATAGGCAAAAACTTGAAGAAAATATTTCAGGTTGGCTACTGATTTCATGTTAATTAGTGGGATTATAGTTATTTTATTTTTTAACTACTCTACTTTTGTAGTTTTTGAACTTTTTTCTCATTTATTTATTTATTTATTTGAGAGAGAAAGAGGAAAATAAAGAGAAAGAGAGAGGGAATGTGCCTTGCAGGGCCTCTAGCCATTGCAAACAAACTCCAGATGAATGTGCGACCTTGCACATCTGGCTTACATGAGTACTGGGGAACGGAACCTGGGTCCTTAGGCTTCACTGGCAATTGCTCAGCCTTGCTTGCCCACATAGCCATCTCTCCAGCCCTGCCTTTCTAGCTTTTTAAGTTTTATCTAATTGGATTGCATCATGTTTTAGTAAGCTACACAAAAAGATGAACGTTATAGATAAATGAATAGAAAAAGTTCAAGAACCGTACTCGGTATACCAAGAATGACGGTCACTTTGATGGGAAGAAACCACAGGGGCAGGAGGAATGGATTTAGTAACTCAGATCCTTATAAAGGCTTTCAAATGATTGGACATGTTTCATATAGAACACTTATTCATGCATTATTTATGCACTTAAGATGAATTAACTAAACTTCAAAATGAGTTATTTACCTTATATTTAGAGGAACTGGGTCTTACTTGATTGAAAATTGCTTTGTCAATTTCATGCCAAACAGAAACCTTGTGTATCTGTCCTAGTTTCGGTACTAATTAAAGACAAGCTGGGGAGAGTCTGCGACTTGTCCAAATAACAGAGAATGTTGGAGAACCCATTTGGGCTGAAGTCTGTTAAATGCTTAAACTGAAGATGGAATATTTCTATTTGGATATTTATTCCTTTTTTTTCTGCCTATACATTCATTTCTGCTGTGAAATCCATAGATCTTCTTCAGATGTGGGTTGTAGGGGTTAGGGGAAATACCTGGTTAAAGAGATTTTTAGGGGACAAGGGTGGGAAATATACTCACTAGTTGGCATGTTCTTTGAAGGTATGTCACATCATGTCTCCATGCATCTCACCAACACATACACATCTCTGTGTGAAGCAAAACACATAGGAAATACGTTTTCTTGCCATTTGTTTCCTGCCAAGTCCAAAGGAACTGAGCTGAAATCACATTCCTCAAAAGCAAACAGCATTTTTCTTCATTTTGTTATACTTAAGGCAGTCCACTGTGTGCATAAATCTCTCTCAAAGTGTATCCTCCCTTCTTTTAAAAGTTTCCAAAGAATCTTTGCTCTATTTGAAAGAGTCTCACTATGTAACTAACCCATGCTGGCCTTAAGTGCAGAGATATTCCTGACTCAGCCCCCTACCCCCTCCCACCTGGTGCTGGGCTCATAGCTGGGTGTGGTCATGACCAGCACAAGCCCAAGCATTTTCTTAGGCTCCATAATTTGGACCTGCAGTGTTTACAGCCAAGGACACATCTTACTTGGCAATTTTTTTCTCTTGAAGGGAGGAGGGAAAGGTTTGTACCAACATGTGTTGTTTACATACTAAATATGACCATACCTGATTAAAAAAAATAGACTTTCAAAAAATGTGCACTGTCACCAAGCATAGTGGGCACACCTGTAACCCCAGCACTCGAGAGGCAGAGGTAGGAGGATTGCTGTGAGTTCAAGGCCAGCCTGAGGCTACATGGTGAATTCCAGGTCAGCCTGGGCTAGAGCAAGACCCTACGTCAAAAAGTAAAATAAAAGTTTGGAGAGTTCACTTAGTGGTTGAAGAATTTGCCTACAAAGGCTAATGATGTGGGTTCAATTCCCTAGTACCCACATAAAGCCAGGTGCACAAAATAATGCATGCATCTGGAGTTTGTTGGCAGTGGCTGGAGGTCCTGACTAGCTCATCAACTCTCTGTGTTCCGTCTCTCTCTGCTTGCAGATAACTAAATAAATGAGCTTTTAAAAAAAAAAGTGTGGCTGAAGAGATGGCTTATCCATTAAGGCACTTACCTACGAAGCCTAAAGACCCAGGTTTGATTCCCACGAGTACCATGTAAGCCAGGCACACAAGGCGGTGTATGCGCCTGGAGTTCCTTTGAAGTGGCCCTGGCCTGCCCATTCTCTCTGTCTCTCTCTCTCTCTCTCTAAAATAAATAAATAAAACATTTTTTTTTGAAATGTGCACTGTCCCTTAAATTTGGAGCACTTTGATATTACCTTGACCTATAATAACTGGAAAGATTCAAAAAGTGTTAGTTCTCTTCGCCACCTTTGAAGAGTAAAATTAAACTAAAATAAAAAATTGGCTTTCATTTTGTTACCTTCCATCCAAACATTAGGGATTTTTTTTAATACAATTTATTTATTTATTTTACTTTTGTGCTCGCTGCTGGTCTTTGGTTTGGGTGACAGGGCTGATCTGAAAACAAAATGATACCGGCTTGAAGGAACTTCCCAGCCAGCCCCACCTGCCACCTTCCCCTGCTGTGCTCTCTACAGCCAGGAGAGCCATCCCACCTGAGCAGAAGGCTCTCTGCCCAACCAGCCCAAGCTCAGTCTCTCCTCCTCTCTCTGCCCCTCCCTCTTCCTTCTTCCTCCTGCTGCAGCTGCCACTTGGAAAGTGTCCCCACCCTTGCCTTCTTCCCTCAAGTCCTTTCCTGGGGGTGCTTCCCTTATCTCCTCGGTGTGTTTGAACTTGTTGTGGGTCTGGGACAGGTGAGGGCGTCCCGCCCTTCCCCAGTGACTGTCTCTTGCCTCCAGGGTGAACGCTTCTCTCCTTTGCAGAGGCTGCAAGTCCCTCTTGCCACAATGGTTCCCTTTGTGTTCAGACCCAGAGCACCTGCCTAACACAGCAGAGCAGGCTGCATACCACAGTCAGGCTGCCTGTGAGGACAGCAGGATAATGACCCTGTGGCAGTGGTCTGTGACCTCCAAAGCCAGGGTTCTCCTCAGAAGTCCCTTCCCCATCGAGCCGCATCAGAAAGGTCCTTTTGCCAACAGGACACCAAAGGAATGCACTGGGTTTCTTTCTGAGCCCATGAAAACTCTGATTCACGTCTGAGTCCTCTGTGGAGGGCGCATGGCAGATCCGTCAGTACATACACAAAACACTGATAATTACAGCTTCCACTCAGTACTCCCAGCGTGGGCGGAGTCAGCTCCTACCAGAGGCAATTGTTAAATTTTAAGGAATTTCATGAGTCAGTTGATATATTGGCTGCTGGAAATTGGCAATCAGGGGATTAAATTTACAAAGCCAGAACTGGCAGTAACCAGGGCTTAAAAAAAAAAAAAAAAAAAAAAAAAAAACTTTTTCCTAAAGAGCTAATTATTAAACATTTACCAGAATGCTAGAGACAGGACTTTGACTGGGGTGGGGAGTCCTACATAAAATTGAAATGTGACATTTAAGCTTTGTGAAAATTTTGGTGCCAGGTTTCTTGTTTGCCCTGGAGGCCCTTCCTTTGACAAGTTTCAGAGGCTGCCCCTCCTCCCTAACATGCAGTCTCCTGGTCTCCTCCACCTCTCACACTTAACAGCAGTGGTACCTTCACCCAAAACAGGATCACCTTCTTACCTCGGGCATGCTGGGATTACAGACTATAGCACTGTGGTGTTGCTTTGTACTGATTCTTGGGATACAACCTCAGGTAGAGAGGCTTACTCAGCAAGTACATTATCTACTGAACCATCTCGTCCAGCCTTCCCTTCCTTTTCAAGTGGGTTTTCCCCATGTGATGCGCAGATGGGAGCACAGAGCTTCCTTCTAGCCAGTGGGAAATTCAAATCAAGAAAATCCAACCTCACATGAAAGTTCTCATGGCCCTGGCACTAAACAAGGTTCTCGCGGGCAAGATGAAGTCAACTCCAAGGATGTCACAGGGAATCCTGACATGCCGCAGCAAAGGCTGGGAAAGAGATGCTGGATAGGCAAACACAACAGTTGTCTGAGAGTCCCTCATAGAGAAGCAAGAGAAATCCCATGTGCCTTTAGCATAGCTGCCCTTGTGTGTGGACATGGCACCCAGTTGAAGAGTCTCCAGGGTCTGGGAGCGAAGGAAGACAGACAGAGAGCTGAAGACAGACAGAGAGCTGCCGGGCGTGTCAGCCGGGGATGCATGGCTATCAGCAGAGGGCCAGCACAGTCCCCCAGGTCCTCAACGACACACAAAGCTACAGCAAACCATTGCTTTCACTTTTGACATATTAATTGAAAAAATATTCTCCTTAAGTGTCCCTTGTTGCTTGAAATACCTCACTCCCTCATTTTTCATGACATAGCAATTCTGGAAAAAGTGGAGGCTGTGCAAGGTAGTGTCTCCAGAGTGACAGCATGATGACACATGTTGCCATGCGTCTCCGCTGTCCCTAATTTCCATGCTTTCCAAGACCGTGGGCCGCGGATACAAAATGGCACAAGTAGTAAAATTATTTGGAGCAGAGATGTCAGATGTGTCCTTTGCCCCACACCACTGTCTTCTCTGACCCTCCATCCTCTTTCCCAGTGGCCTCCCTTCTCTAGCACAGAGGATGCATCATGGTCCACAGTGAAGTCGGACTTTCCCAAATGAAAAAAAAAAAATAATAATGTTTTTGAATTGCATTTAAAGACAAATATTGTTAAATGACAAGATACTCTTAAAGAAAGGATATCAAATTAGGGATGTGCACATGTGGGAACATATCATCTTATTTGAGATATGCACAGCAAGTGCTGTCCTTGATTCCAAATACACTGAACCCAAAATTCTGGGTGTGGAAGCCAACACTGCGTTTTAAACAAGCCCTCCAAGTAACCAAGCTAAGGCTGACGTCCTGCTGCAGTGGCCATTAGCCTTGAGCCTCCCTAGACATCATGTCACCACCAGTAAACACACACAGCCTGGCTTGCAGAGTTCCCAAAGGGATTAAACAAGATCCAAATTGTCATCATGATACTATTGATAATAAAGTGAGGATTCATGCTCACATTTCCAAGCTACATGATGTGATGTTGCAAAATGGAGTATCTGGGCTGGAGAGATGGCTTAGCGGTTAAAATACTTGCTTGCAAAGCCTAAGGACTCATGTTCGACTCTCCAGGTTCCATGTAAGCCAGATGCAGAAAGTGACACAAGAGCGCAAGGTCACACATATTCACAAAAGGGTGCGCTTGTCTGGAGTTTGATTGCAGTGGCTGGAGGCCCTGAAATACCAATTCTCTCTCTCTCTCTCTCTCTCTCTCTCTCTCTTTCTCCCTCTCTCTCTCTCTCTCTCTCTCTCTCTCTCTTGATCTCTCACATTTACAAAAACAAAAAAAGCCAGTTCGTTGGGCTTGCCTCAAGAAAAAAATAAATAAATAAAAGCAGTATTTGATACTTTTTCCATAAAACAAATGCAGATATAAGGACTTTTCGTTGAGTGACAGTGTAAAATAAAAGATGGCAGTGCAGCAGTGAAGTAATTGAGCCAGTGCCTGATCCCACCGGCAATGTTCTCATACACAGTGCCTGGAACATCATCACTAGATTTACTTGCAGTCGAGCTAGGAAAAATAAAGTCTACATTTCACTTTGAGAATCTCTTCCAGAGCAACTCGGAGCTTGGTATAGGCGTCACGCTGCTTAGAGAAAGGCAAAGGAACACAAGCAAGTTACAAGTGTCTTGTCCTAAACAGACACACTCACATTTCAACTTGATCTTGAGATTCTTTGAATTTAGGAATTGGATTGCAATTACCTATTATGTCCCAACGGAATCATATAAAATGTAATAAAAACACTTCCTTGCCACAATTAACATTCATTTCATTTCAAAATCTAAGGGGAATACTTTTTCCATTCTAAATTCCGGCTAAATAAATTTTGAGTCTTCCAGCTCTGCATGGGAAGGGGACAAGATGTAAGGGGAAAGATTCCAGACAAGGGATAAAATGTATAGTAGATTCCAATTAGCTACCTGGAAATTCCAGATATGGGCCATCCTTCAGACTCCAATTGCTCAAGAGGGAACTCTATTTCCCTTGTTTTCCCCCGGGAGAAGGAGCAGAATTTTTACTTGCTCAATGATTTTTAGACTCCTGAAAAACTGTAGTGGAAACTGAAGAGAGCTCTGCCCAGGTGACCTCAGCCACAGTAGCAATGAATTCAGACTTATTCTTTTCCATTTCTTTCTTCTCACACAACTGTGCTTATTTGAAGCACCAAATATCTACATCCTAGGAACACTTGGAGCCCAAGTGCAGGAAAGGTGTTCTGGTCTGCTGAGGTTGCAGCTCAAGACAGGTGGGCATGGTGCAGTCGCCACTGCACTTTCCCTCTGCTAGTGGGAACCTTTCAGGTATGTAGATCTCAGGTTTACCAACACTGTTAAACAACAGGGCTTGGAATCAACATGATAGAAATCTGAAGACGTGCAGCTCTGCCATTTGATAGCTGGTAAATTTGACTAAATTGCTTAGTGTCTGAGGCTCTGTTTCTAGTGCTGTAAAATGGAATTAATCAATATACCTACTTCAGTTATTGATATGACAATTACATAAGATAATACATGGCACATGCCTAGCATAGGTCCTCTGTCAAGGAGCCTTTAGGGAATACACACACACACACGCACGCACGCACACACGCACACACGCATGCACACACACCACTTCATAACGAAAGCAGATGTTTCTAACCTACCGTGACTCACTTTCACTCCTTCACTATTTGCACTACAGTCTACTGTTGTTTAATGGTGAGCATGTGTGCTTGTGTATTTCTAAGCACGAGCAGGTCTTTCCTCTACCACAAGTTTGCAAATGTTTAGAGAGCAGGGACTGTTTGTTGCTTTTTCAGAAATATCTGTTTCCATCACAGTGCTCTGCACATCAAAGGGTTCCATGAACGTATACTCATCATGCATTTGTTGCAGTAAGTAAGGCCAAACAGCTAGAGAATTGGGCAACCTTCCACTCCCCTCAACTCTGACTAAATAAAAACAGTTGGCTCAATGATCTTGGACTAGTTGAAACACTGTCATGGATGAATTTTAATTTTCGAACTCACGGCAATCCTCCTACCTCTGCCTCCCGAGTGCTGGGATTAAAGGCGTGCGCCACCACGCCCGGCTGTATCTTTTAATTCTTGAGAACAGATTTATTATAAAAATTATGAAGCATGAATGATGCCTTGGATTCATATAGTTCTTAACATTTTTCAATTGTCTTGTACAATTATATTATGTTCAGCATGTAAATGATCAGTCACATAACTTGATGAAAAAAAATAAAAATAAAAATTTGAGGTGTCAGCTTGGGACAGCTTGGTGTGATAGAGGCAGACCCCCACACCAATATCAAGGAGAGACTTTGACATGGCCCAAAAGAACCAAGCAAAGAGAAATACCATTTAAAAACTGTAATGATGATGTCTTTTATGAGTTATTAAAAAAATTGAACAAACAAAACCATCATCAGCAGCAACTCTGTTCTGAATCTCGGAAGCTGAGCTAGTGAACATTCCATCGTTATTATGCTATTTCTTGAGCAAAGAAATAGTTGAAATGTCTTTACCACCTCTATTCAAAGGCCTCAAAGATTGTTCTGTCGGCCTGGTCAGAAGTGCAAATATATAAACAATCTTTCTGTGTTTGAACTTGAAAGAAAAATCAGTCATCTGTATATGATCTGTGTTACAGCAAAATGTAATTTTTCCCTCTGACAATGTGTTTATGGTTCTTTACTTATCTTGATTGCCAAGAGGAATCTGTTTTGTGCGGCAGGGCTTTTCTGACTTCAAATGTCACAAGCTTCCCCCTACCCCAGATTCAGCCATCCTCTCAACTAAGTCACAAATTGACTTGAATCTCAGCTTGGTTAAAAATAATAATAATAATAATTTCCTGAAAATCAAAAGACTGGCACAATCTTGCACTCGAAGTCCATTTATCTTGTCTATTTTTATAAAGTTTTGCTGTAGCGTCTGGCACAATGCCCACTCCATAACAAAAGTCCCCAAGGACATTTGGCAAGAGAGGCTTTTCTTCTGAGACCCTGAAAATGATCCTGGGCTTCTTAACACCTGATTTTAAAGGCTTACAATTAGGATTTGTCATGGTATCTTGTGTATAATCTTTAAAAGTAAAGAATGGAGGGGAATACTGTGGCAAGACAGTGGCAATCGAATGGCCACACATGCCATGTCTGTCACGAGTCTACTCTTCCCTTCTTTGAGAAGATCAGTCAGGGGAGAACGGAAAACTCGGGAATTCCCTGTTGTTATGAGAGATAATGGCCGAAGATTATCTAGATGGCACTGCGCAATGATTCACTCTTGCTTAATCAGCTACAACTCGTGTTAAGCTCTCTCCTCATCTCAGTATAAACCAGACTAATCTTTCCACTTTCCTGCAGGAAATGACCATGGCACTTGTTTATTGGGTTCTCCTGGTATGGAGTAAATCCGTCCCTTCTCTCCTCTCCTCCCCCACCAATCAGTTGAGAGGGAGGTTTTCAGCATTGCCCTTCCAAGACTGATTGTGTTTTCCTGTTAGTGTCAAGTTGAAGGATTCCATCCAGGGAAGACTGTGGACTTTGCTGGTGGCTCTGGAGCCAACCAAAAGATTTCGGCAAATGTAACCCTCTTTCAGGCTGGGAAAGAAAATCAGACTGTAAAGAATGGATGGCTTAGTATGCCTTGGGAGGAACTGAGAATTTGGGCTGAAGAAACAGCAAGCATGTTCACCCAGTTTGATAGGAGGGTTCTCCTTTCTGAGCACAGCCTCACTTAGTTAAAAATCCTTCTTTCACTGTGGAATATGCTGAGGTGAATATACTTTGCCTGGTTCCTGACTTCCCAATCAATAGTCATTTTGCCTCAACGATTTACTCCCCACCTATTACCCATAAGCTTAATGTCATTTCACCAGTGAATTCCTTAGTCTGAAACTATTGATACCAAATTCCATTGTGATTAGAGAATTAGACTTTTTGCTTTATTGCATTTGCAATACTGGAGACATTTTTTTCTTTCTTTATTAAATTAAGTACTTTAGAAGAGTTTCAAACTCTTCTGAGGCATGACCAAAGACACAATCCCATCTGTTTTGTTTTTCTTATTCATGACATAGATGATTTTATTTTAAACACCGTATGCACTTCACTTTAATTCTTTATGTCTGTCAGAGCCCATCATCTGGGATATGTGCATAGTTAGCCAAAGTGCTTTGCAAGTCGACTTTGGCAGAAAGTGAAAACAGCTTTGAAAACAAGAAGTCGGTTGAAGGGGAAAGTTAAGGGGCGGTGAGGCTGCTGTGAATGTCCCATTCAGCATTAAGCAAGAAGGCTTAATAAGAAGCTGGGAGCACCTGAAGTGTGCTGGAAGTGATTCTCCTCTAATTAGTAGATGCCTGATCATGTTATTCCTAGATAGTTTCAAATGTCCCAGTGAGCGCAGCCAATGTCCCTTTTTGGTGTCCCATGGCTAGGACAGAAGGCAAGGCTGGAGCCGACACAGAAAGGGAGCCATCCTCAGGGAAGGCTCTGGCCTCGCCTCCTCGCCGGAGCTGAGCTTATCCCTGCGCTGACACTTCCACCCCGGAAGCCTCGCTCTGCCCTCCGCATCCTGCTTCTCACACCGGTGTACGCGCACAGCTCCCTCGACTCCAGCACAGCCACCGAGCGGAGTTCTGGACTTCACCGGAGAGCCCAGTGCACGGGGAAATGCTTCCAAAAGCATCAGCACTTTTGCTCAATACTACGAAATTTAGAATACGTTTCATACCCAAGCAAGCATAAAATAGCATGGGGCAGGACATGAAACTGCCAAGTGCTCGGCAGCAGAGGCTGGAAGGGGCTCTCCGAGGAAACAGGGGGCCCCTTGGACTGCACCCTCCGAGCACGTGGAGACCCCCCGCCTTGCTCCACTTGGATGACTCAGGACGTCCCGCTGGTGCTGCTTTGGAGAGGCTCAGATTTTCAGCTCCCAGAACTGACGAGTAAAATCAGTAGTATTAAGCAGCCGCACAGCAGAACCGCAGATTATTAGGTTATTCTGCTGATAGCTCCCCCTCCACCAACACCTTCTGGCCCCAAATTTCATTCATGCATTCCTTAACCCTCTGCCCCAATTTTTAAAAAAAAGTGATTTTTTGAGCCCAGCGTGGTGGTGGCCCACGCCTTTAATCCCAGTACTAGGGAGGTAAAGGTAGGAGGATTGCTGTGAGTTCCAGGTCAGCCTTATACTACATAGTGAATTCTAGGTCAGCCTGGGCTGGAGAGAGACCCTACCTCGAAAAACAAAACAAAAAATAATAATAACTATAATAATAAATAAATAAAATACAATAAATACCTTTTTTTTTTTTTTTTTACAAAAAGGTGATCTGGTGGAAACTCTTTCAAACCATTACAGATTTGAGTGCATATGAGATATATGTGCAGGTTAAAATATTTACTCAATGCTCATATTGTAGAACACAAATTACACACCCTGGAAATAATTTGTGCTGAGTTTTATGATGTTATTCCTGGTAAGATTCACTAACCTCAAATATTTTCAAAAATATAATTACAGAATTGGGTTTTATTTATTTTTTTGGTTTATTGCATTTTGAATATGAAAGGCTTTCTTCTTCCCCCTCAATTAAATTAAGGACTCGAGAATGGGTTACAAGAGTCACAGTTCTATTTTGTTCAAGTGATGTATATCTGCAGTTTATGGCATTCATTCAGTGTTCATCATGTAAAACACAATCCGTGGGTCCTGGAAATAATTTGCCTTCACTTTTGTGAAGTTCTATCCAGTGAGGTTCATCAAGGGTAGCCATTTTTCAGGAATGTTCAAATCATGTTCCTAATTTAATACTGCATTATAAGTTTGCTCGGGTTTCTAATCTATTTTCTTTAAGTGCAGTTTTTATTTTTTTACTCCAGAAATGAGACATACCTGGAACTTAAAAAAGAAAAAAGAAAGAAAAGAAAAACCTTCTTTTAGGGACCATTCAGGGCCAAATAAAGCTACTGGCTTAGAGTCTAGGTGCTACAATTAGCTAAACATCAACCATATTATCTCTTGAGTTGTATAGACTTTCTCCAGACCCAATCAAATGCACAAAAGAGCCAACTTGAGCTTGTCAACCTCCAGCATGTGAGCACTACGTAGAAAACTTGTCTCCTCCTTCCTCATGGGATTTCTTCCTAATACTTGGTTCCAAAACCAGTATCATCATGCACATTTCCCCTATTTGATAACATCCATGTCAGGATCCCCTCTCCCCTCCTGGCTGTTAGATAGGAATGACAGCTTACCTAAAAGGATACACATGTGAGTTACAGCCGTGAAAGGCACTGTGCTGTGTGCCTACTAGGGTTACTCACCCTGACACCCGGCCATAATCACAGTAACCTGTGGCGCTATTTTGACACGACTATCTTCTGTACTGTCATGACAGTTGTCAGGGTTCTTCACCTCAAGTCATGGAGAAAACAGAAGGCACCACAGAGAATGAGAACCCACATGTGGGTGTGGTGGGGTGATTCGGGTGTCCCCCATAAATTTAGTTGTTCTGAATGCTAGGTTCCCAGCTGATGGAGATTTGGGAATTAATGCCTCCTGGAGGGAGTGCATTATCGGAGGTGGTTGTCTTAAATCTTGTACTGGTTGAATATTTCTTTGCTATACCCAGTGCCATCTTTTGCAGTGTGAGTGTTTATTCTGTGCCATTATGGGTTTTTTTTTTGGGGGGGGGATTTTTGGTATTATGGCTTAGTTAAAAGACCTTGGATTATGGGGATGTTTGAACATCATTAGAATTGATAAAAATATGGAGATTTTTATAGTTGGACTGAATGCATAGCATTTTACAGTTTATGGGGGCTTGGAGTGTAATGTGGTGGTTTGATTCAGGTATCCCCCATAAACTTAGGGGTTCGGAATGCTAGGTACTCAGCTAGTGGAGATTTGGGAATTAACGCCTCTTAGAGGCAGTGCATTATTGAGGGTGGGCTTATGGTACTATAGTCAGTGTCCCCTTGCCAGTGCTTGGAACACTCTCCTGTTGTTATTATCCTCCTTATGTTGGCCAGGGAATGATGTCCACCCTCTACTGGAACCCTCGTTTTCCCCTGCCATCGTGGAGCTTCCCCTCGAGTCTGTAAGCCAAAATAAATCTCTTTTTTCCACAAGCTGCTCTTGGTTGGATGATTTCTGCCAGCAATGCAACAAGTATCTTCTGTACTGTCATGACTCTTGTCAGGGCTCTTCATCTCAAGTCACTGGGACAAAGAAGGCGCCACTGAGAAAGAGAACCCGCATGTGGACGTGACCTACAACCAGCTTCCCAGGTAGAAGCAGAGTTACTAACAAATAAAATTACAAATGAATAACAAATATCTGTTTCAGATACATATTTCTCACTTTTCTTCCCAATAAGAGTGGCAGGGGCCTTCAGTGGATAGAGTGTAGTTAAAGAAAATTATTTGACTTGATTTTTTTTTTGTTTGTTTGTTTGTTTTTCAAGGTAGGGTCTTGCTCTAGCTTAGGCTGACTTGGAATTCACTATGTAGTCTCAGGGTGACCTCGAACTCATGGCGATTCTCCTACCTCTGCCTCCTGAGTGCTGGGATGAAAGGCATGCTCCACCATGCCCGGCTTGATTTGACTTTTGTACAACTTAAATTCTCTTCTTTCTTGTGGCCTTTTTGGATCATAGACAATTTGTTGTTTTCCTGCTAAGTAAATATTGAAGATTCACACTGAAAGTGCAATATGCAATGCCCAGTGAGCAAGAGCCCACAAATAAGACCTGCTCAGTACCAACGGCATAAGGCTCACCTCTAGTGACCCACTTCCAGCTGGGCCATATGTCCACAATCTCCCATAACAGCGCCATCAGCTGGGAAACAGTTGTTCAAACACTTGGGCCTGTGGGAGATTTTTCAGATACAAACCTTACCACCATACATGCAGCTCTATACAATTAAATCATTGCCTTTGAACTTCACACACATTTTATAAGTGTGGTTTATTTTTTTATTTATGCTACTGACTCATATCAAAGTACTATGGTTTGAGGAAACCTATAACCTATTGATGAGACTATGCCCATGGGCTCATAGTAGATGTGAGAGTCTATTACGAAAAATGCTGAGGGGAGTTTATTTTTATTTTACTACATTTATTTATTTGAGGGAGAAGATGGACCACTTTGTGAATCTGGCTTTACGTGGATACTGCACAATCAAACCCAGGCTAGCAAGTTTTGCAAGTAAGTACCCTTGACCACTGAACCATCTCCCCAGTTCTGATTTTAAGTGTTACAATGAGCCAGTGGCCTGTACTATAATTGATTTTAATTCCTGATGAGCAGTGTGGCTAATGCTTAGGGGTCTCACCTGGAGTGCTCAGTCATCCCACTTACATGGGAGGCTCCAGAGTGGCAAAACAAAATCTTTCCCCTCTCTGGCAACTCTCTCAGCCTTCAGGGAGCCCTCAGATAAGGAAGGTGTGGCAGGCTCATTAGCATGGCAATCTGTCTCTTTATTTTAAAATATCATGGCAAATTTGTACCTATCGGTTATATGTGCATATGCACACACATAGATGTAGATACAGACAGGTAGGTAGGTAGACAATTGATGATAGATAGATAGATAAATAGATATATAGACAGGCAGATGAGATTTTTTTTTTGATCGGTTGGTTGTTTTGTTTTGGGGATTGAGTTGCATTATGTAGCCCAGGCTACCCTTGAACTTATAATCTTCCTGCATCCACTTCCTGAATACTGTGATTACAGGCTTGTTCCATGAAAACAGCTTGTTTTATCATTTATTCTGTGTTTTTGGTTCTATTTTTAGGACATTTTAATTCGAAGGAACAACTACATTAAAATCTTTCTATTAAACTAGGCAAAAATAAAATTTTCCTTTCCAAAAATAAAATGAATTTTATTGTTTCACACTTGGAAATCTTGACAAGTATGTGAGAAGTGTTATGCATCTTATCTTGCCAATTTTTTCCTCTGCTCTCTTCCTTTGGTTTGAATTTTCACCACGTTCCTTTGCCTCAGATCGCCCTAAATAGTATCGCGTTTCATGAAAGTGATGGAAGCCTTTTGCCAGTACAGCATTTTCATCTGTTCCCAGCATGCACAGGTCATGTACGCCACTGTTGTGTCAAAGTCTTTCAAAGTAATAAATTAATTGAATTACGGCTTTGCGGTTAGAGGGGAATGGCACGGGCTTTGCTGCTATGGCAGCTTCTTTCAAATTAAGGCTGAAATTCTCTGGGAACAGACCGGAATTCCCTACAAACCACACAAATGTTCCATCTCTGTGTGATACAGCTATTTTTATCATACCTGCAGGTAGACATTGGTGTACCTGGTGTTTGTACCTAAAAGCAGAGACATTCATGAACAAAATGAAGGGATAGTTCCCAAAATGGGATGATTTCTTACCTGAATGGCTGTCGGGATATGTACCAAGTCCAGGAGGGAGAGAAGCAGCACAGACAGAAAGGCCCTCTCAGAGTCCAGATTTCCTTGTTCTGCTCATAGCTTTCTTCCCTCAACTCTATGGTTTTTGTCTGAGTGTGTCCAAAGAGCTGCTGGGGAGATGTGCCATGAAGTGACTGCCTCTCAGGGAGCATGAGGCCCTGAGTTATTCCCCAGAGCCCACATAAACCTGACAGGCTTGGTATAGCACACCTGTAATCCCAGCGCTGGGAAGGCAAAGATAGGGATCCCTGGAGTTCCCTGGGTAGCTACTATAAGCCACTGGCAAGTGGCAGACCATGAGAAAGCACCAAAAGAGGTGCATGGGATTCCTGAGGATTGGTATCCGAAGTTGTGCTCTGACCTCCAAACACACCTGCATGCACACCTGCACACACACACACACACACACACACACACACGTAAAAAAATTTAAAAAGATATTCGGTAGTTTGCAATTTCAGCAGGATTCTAAGTATCTTTTAATTTATTGACTATTAATTATTATTGTGCGAGCACGTGTGTGTGTGTGTAAACACTAGAGTATCTTGCTGGTGCAAACAAATGGTCATCCAGCTTTATGTGGATGGCTGGGGAAAGGAACCCCAGCAGGATTTTCAGACATAAGCCCCTTTAGCCACTGAGCAATCTCCCCAGCCCCCCATCAGGATTATTTATTTATTTATTTATTTATTTATTTATGGAAGAGAAACAAGGAGAGAGGGACAGAGAGAGAGAATGGGCACGCCAGGGCCTCCAGCCACTGCAAACGAACTCCAGACACGTGCCCCACCCTCTGCATCTGGCTTACGTGGCTCCTGGGGAATCAAACCATGGTCCTTAGGCTTTGCAGGAAAGTGCCTTAGCTGGTAAGCCATCTCTCCAGCCCCCAACATGACTTTATTTTTTGTTTTTTCGAGGTACAGTCTTATTCTGGCCCAGGCTAACCTGGGATTCATTATGTAGTCTCAGGCTGGCCTCAAACTCACGGCGATCCTCCTACCTCTGCCTCCTGAGTGCTGGGATTAAAGGCATGAGCCACCACCCCCGGCACCCAACAGGATTTTTGACATAGGAAAAAGATAAATGGAGAAGAAATAGTCAGCACTATGGTAAAGACAGCAGCGGAGCTCTGATAATGCTGTGTCTTGTCTGACCAAGCTGACATCCTGGTGGGAGTTCTGCGGGAGCAAAGGGAGCCAGGGGTGTAATCAATCTTACACTACAGCACTGGCTGTGGCTCTGCCCCACACAACACACACATCAATTCAGTGCAGAAACAAGGTCTGAACTACTCGGCTACGGGGTGACTGGAAAACCAGCTGGAAAGTGAGACCCGGAGAGAGGTTATCAATGGATCAGTGTCAACCGAGGGACACAGAACAAATGGTGCCACGGTTGCTCAGGGTCGGCTCTGAGTCTGCGGTGGTTCAACGTATCTCTCAGTGACCTCAGGGTTCTCATTAAGCTCTCAAGAGGAAACGGGGCAGCTGGAGGCATGGAAACAGGGCAGTAAAACCCAAAGCAATCGGCTACAACTCAAATAAGGTCGAACGCCATGAAGATTGGAATAATGAAGGAAAAGTTTTGCCCAACAAAGACAGGAACAGGTCGAGTGTATGTATGTCTGGCAATAGAAGCCATGTAGAATCTCTGGCCAGGGTCCTATTCTGTGGCAACTGTGAAGCCCTGCTTTGCTCATGCTTACCGAAAGCTTGCGCTGTGGCACTTGATAAACTTAGATCTCTGAAACATTCAAGAAGAGAAGGAAAAAGAAGGTGTGATGAAACAGTGTCTGTTATCTTCTTATTTATTTTTTACGAGAGAGAGAGAGAGAAGTTATCACACCTGGGCCTCCAGCCATTGCAATGGAACTCTAGATGTGTGTACCACCTTGTGTACATGTGTGACTTTGCGCATGAATCACCTGGGGCATATGGCTTACTTGGGATCTGGGGAGTTGAACATGGCTCCTTAGGCTTTGCAGGCAAGTGCCTTAATTGTTAAGCTATCTCTTCAGCCCTCTTCTTATATATATTTTTAAAAAACTTGCTGTATTTTTAAAAGAGCTATTATCTCACAGGAAAAGGATTACCTTCACTCCAAAAGCTTGCATTGCATTTTGTGCAATATCTGTAGAACATTTATTTGCCATGCCCAATTGCACACATGCATGTATTCACACACTGAACTTACCCTATGAAGTCCTCCATCAATGACTTGTTTCTGAAAGCTGTTCATGCCCCATGGTCCCCCTCCTAACTCCAGGAAAAGGAAATGAGCATGGAGAAAGTAGAACTCATACAATTAAAAAGTAAAACCACAGCATAAAACACACAAAAGGTAAGAACCATAAGATCAGCTGTTTCCAATAACACCAGACTGTTTGGGGAATCTGAAGGAGAACTTATCTCAAGGCTATGCAAGTAGAGAATTAAAGTAAGGAAAAGTGAAGCACACAGAGGTTAATCAACATCAAAGAAAGCATACAGGAAGATCTAACCTTGAAATAGGAGGAAAATACTTGTAAACCATGAATAATCTTTAGCCTCACTAAGGATATTGCTGGAGAAGGAAAGAAGCTTGACTATTAAATGAAAAGGTTAGGGTTAGGCTTAAATAATCATTTCTAAAGTGTGGGAAAACAGAGAGACAATGATCAGGGAGCTCATGGGCACTTACTTCTTTGATTTTGTTTCTGTATTTTCTTTGTTTTTGAGACAGGATCTCATGTAGCCCAGGCTGGCCTCCAACTTGTTTCAGAGCTAAGGAAGGTGTGAATTCCTTGTCTTCCCAGGTTCTGTGATTACAGATGAATGACAATTTGCTGGCTTAGTTTGGGCACTTGGAATGGCCACATTTAAGGGGGCACAAAATTCTCATTACTCAACATAAATGATCATTTTTAATGCAAAAAGCCTATGATTAATAAAATAGCTAAATTTTAAGATAGGATCAGCACTTCTGATTTTTATTTCTTACTCTAAGCTATTTATTCTGTGGCCCAGCAAAGATATGGTTGATCCAAGGACTTAACTTGCTTAATATGAAAGTCTGAAAACTCTGTCATTAGAAGTCCTCAAAGACACTATGAATTTCTACCCAATTATTGGACTATCATATCTTCTAAAGACAGATTCTTTAAAAATAAAAATACATTATTGAGCCAGGTATGGTGGCACATACCTTTAACCTCAGCAATAGGGAGGCTGAGGTATAAGGATCACTGTGAGTTTGAGGCCAGCCTGAGACTACATGATAAATTCCAGGTCAGCCTGGGCTAGAGCAGGACCCTACCTCAAGAAAAAAAAAAAGTACATTGTTAGTCCTCAATGGACCTTTACTTTTCCTTCATCGCTACCAGAAAACTGAAGTAGATGCTATGCCTGTTGATTAAAATGCCCATAATACAAAGAGACAACTGGGGGTGGGGTCACCATAGGTTCTGATTCACTGTAAACACACATAAAACAGAACCTGCAACTTCTATGCTAAACCCATCCTAACATGCCTCTCTTTTTGTTAGCCTTAATGTTAAGTCCTCGATTTTCTTGTGCATTATTTAATAACAAACTCCCCAAAGCACATGAATTTCCTTATTATATCCTGTGCCATTATTTCATCTCACAATCCTATAAATTAGTGAATACTCCTTGTATTTGCTCTTGCCGAAAGCAACGAATAAAGAAAGATCTCAGGCTTGGAATGATGATGCATATCTGTAAATTTAGCACTTGTACTGGGGAACCTGAGGTAAGAGGATTGGGCGTTCAAGGTCAGCTGAGTTACATAGCAAGACACTGTCTTGAACTTAAAAGAAGAAAAGAAAGAATGAAAGAAAAACAGAAGGAAGAAAGACAGGAAAGAAGAGAAGAAGGAAAAGAGGGAGGGCATAGTGAAGTTTAGATGAATAGAAAAAGCATGTCTTCCAGAACATATGATGCTATGTGGAGTCCATCTGCTAGACCTTTTGGAATTTATAAAACACCAAGTCATCTTCATTAGATGTGAAATCTCAAGTGATTTCCAAGATATAAACTTCTCTAACTGCCATAAATTGAAGAGTTTAATGGAGCTTTTACAAGTGTCAATAAATTTCAGTTTCAGAGCCAGCCCCTCCTTCTCTCTCTCTCCCTCTTTCTCTCCCCCTCTCTTGCTCTCTCTCTCTCTCTCTTTCATAGTAGTGTAAAACCTTCACATGAAACATGCTTTCTCATGATGAGTATCATACTTTCTTGATCCAAGCATTCTTTAGCAGTGTAATAGTTAGATATCATTTTTTTCTTTTCTTTTTTGTATTATTAAGTAATCCCAGGTGGCAATAAAAAGATTGCTGCTGATGATACACATGTGAGCGCAGCAAGGGACATTTCCTTGGGAATGGAAACAAAAGAAAGATTCTTCAAAAATGCTTCATAAAATTTTCATAGCTATGGATGATATTCAATTATAAGTGGCCAAGAAAAGTATTATATACACAAATAGGGAAAAATGGCCAAAGCACAGTTTTTTCAATTATATAAATTTATTTATACATCCATGCACGCATTTACACTAGAAAATTTCCATGCAACTAAATATCTGTGTTGGTGCCTCTACACTGATGAAAGGCCAGCTTGAAGAGGCCAGCAAAGGGAGCAATTAATTATGAAGACACTTTGCTTATTCATGATGTCACATCAAATCATTCTAAGGATTTTATTTATTTGACTCATGCAAGGAATATGTGCTGAATCATTCAAGCTGACCAGTAGAATCACTTAGATTCTTAGGATAATATATAAGCATCACTTCGTGTGGATGGATAACATAAAACCTAAAATCAACTAAAGTCTGAATGCATTATCTTCACCAGAATTTAACTGAGACAGAATGTAAGGCATATTGATTCAAATAGGTAGCAGTTGAAGGGGCCACCAGACGAAGTGCCTGTGCTTCCCATTCTTATCCTATCATCTGGGTTTCAAGTTCAAAAGAGTTGAACTGAAATCCTTCCTTCCTTTTGTGGTCTAGAAAATTACCTTCTCCATTCTCAAGAACTCCCAGATGGCGACGTAGTACATATCTCTTTTCTTAGTAACAGAAAATCCAAAGTCATTGTGTAACAAGGGTTTGAGAAAGATCTTACCTACGCAAGCACAGAATGGAAGGGAGTCTAACAAGATCATAACTGGTGAATGATGTGACATGTCTGCTCTCTTGAGTTGTACTAATGGCAGTATGTTTCTAGGAAGGGAAATGACAGTTGTTAGCAATGCTGCTTATCTCCAACCATTTCTGAAATGGGGATGCTTCATTCAGTCTATGCTGTTAAATTAAAGAGTCTGAGGAAAGAATCAGCAACTATGTCCTCCAGGGTTCAGTCTAGTACATGGTAAGCATTAATCCTGGAGAAGATATATGTTTGTGGACTCAAATAAGTACCTGAAAGTCAACAGTGCAGAAGAGGACAGACCTGCTCTGTGACTGCATCTCATGCCCTCACTTAACTCTCACGGTCCTTGCCACAGCCAGGATCCTGGACAATTTCTGAGAGTTTATGCCCTCAACTGATAGGATCCTTTGCTTTCAAACCAGGTGAAGATTAAGCCTCAACTGGTATATGAGGAATCTTTTCATTTTAAAAGGTCTCCATAGAACTTTTACATATCTCTAGATGCTAGAAAGATAGATAGATAGATAGATAGATAGATAGATAGATAGATAGATAGATGATAGATAGATAGATAGATAGATAGATAGATAGATAGATAGATAGAGACAGATAAATGAAAGATGAAAGGTAGATACATAGATGATAGATGAATACAGATTGCTTATGTGTGTAAAAATCGATATTATTTGCTGCAATGGGAAAAGGCTATGAGAAGCTGCACACTCTTGTTTACTACATAATCTTTAGGCAAAGATAGAACTTCTAAAATTAAAAACTGGTCACAAATAGGTAGGGATTTTTTAAATATCTGAAAAAGAAATGATTCTGTGAAAGTATATTGTTAGCCTCAAGAAACCAAAAAGAGGAGGAGGAAAGAAAGGTAGGCCAGCTTGGGAGATGGTTCAGTCGTTAAAAGCACTTGCGGTGCAAGCCTGACAACCACATTTCAGATCTCCAGAACCCAAATAAAGCCAGATGTAAGTAGCACATTTTCAAATAAGTAAATAAATAAAGTTTATTTCTAAAAAAGAAGTTCTAAAAAGAATATATCTATATAGATACACCTGCATGTACTATGAGTATATGTCCTATATGTGTACATACCAGACATATATACATATATATCACATAAGCATTTTTTGTTATAGTCTTTACCTTTTTAAATTTTTTTTATCTTTTTAAATTTTTTATTAACAACTTCCATGATTGTAAACAATATCCCATGGTAATGCCCTCCCTCCCCCCACTTTCCCCTTTGAAACTCCATTCTCCACCATATCCCCTCCCCCTCTCAATCAGTCTTTCTTTTATTTTAATGCCATGATCTTTTCCTCCTATTATGATGGTCTTGTATAGATAGTGTCAGGCACTGTGAGGTCATGGATATCTAGGCCATTTTCTGTCTGGGAGTGGGGCATTTTGTAAGGAGTCCTAAACTTCCTTTGGCTCTTACATTCTTTCTGCCACCTCTTCCGCAATAGACCCTGAGCCTTGGAAGGTGTGATGGAGATATTGCAGTGCTGAACACTCCTGTCACTTCTTTCTGGCACCATAGTACCTTCTAAGTCATCCCAAGGTCACTGCCATCAGAAAAGAGAAGGTTCTCTACCAAAAGTGAGAGTAGCATGAATATATGGGTATGAACATTAAGAGAAGTGCTGACTGGGCAGTTTGATAAGCATGGTATATGCATTTAGCCAGACAGCAGCAGATATAATAACCCTAGGGCTCATGACTACCCCTGTTTTAAATTTTCAGTATCAGGGATGTAGTCCCTCCCATTGAGTGGGCCTCCAGTCCAATTAGAGGGCAGTTGGTTTCCACCATGACAGATGTGCCATTATTGCACCCGTTGGCTCACTTGGCCTGGCTGGCAAAATTTAAGACTTGCAGTGTCCACTGTGGAGTATCTTCACTGGTGACTTCTCTCTCTCCCATTGAACTGCATGTAGTATGGCTTTTCCCAGATTTCTGTGAGCTGGTCTACATGGAGGAGGTTATCAGCTCAGTTCCAGTAGGATTTCTCAGTGGCCTTGCAGCCCAAGTATGTGGAGTCTTCAGCAATAGCGTCTTAACATATATTCCTGGTGGGAAACCAAGGGCCTTGCAATGGCCTGTAATGTTTTGGGGGCATCAGGGAACTCCCTGGCCAACAGCTCACTAGAAGGTATCCTATCCCTGGCACTGAAAATTTTCTAGCAACAGTCTATGGCTCCTGAGTGTCCCATTGTCCAAAAAAGTAGGTTTCCATATGATTTCTTTATATCCTCTTAGATTTTTATTAGCCCTCCCTCCACCTTTCCTTTACTCAATCTTTTCCCCTGGCCTCACTTGGGCCTTTTCACCCCCATTTATCTATTCTTCTACTTACAAATATACAATACCATCCTATGAAGTACCTCCTCCCTTCCTTTCTCTTCCCTTTATATCTCTTTTCTACTTTGCTACTAAGTTTTCTTCCTACTCACACATAAGCATTTTTAAAAATATATTTTAAAAATATATGTCATCCTACTCATATAGCATAAATTCATTTAAAAGCATCATTAAGCTCCCAATAAAAATTATAAAAGTTATAATTACTTATTATTTATGTTTCTCTTCTTCTTTGAACTCACAGGCAGTAGAAAATAGAAGGAGGCTATTCCGTTTATTGAGACATATTCAAATTAACCATCACCTTTATTGACCTAACACATGCACACACACAAACACAATTGCCAGTGGCAAGAACACCACACCTGAAGGGGATTCTTATACTTTAGGAAGACTGAAGATTGATTTTGGATTTCTTTTTTATCCTCAGTCAAATATGATTGGAAACACTTACCATAATAAATTATAATGAAAAAAGTTTTAATTATTGGTTTATATTCTGGTTTTTCTATGTCTTATATCAAATGAATGATATGTATTTAATACTAAGGTTAATTCTGAGTTGAGGTCACCTACAAAAAACAAAAACCTGGCAATTTTTTTTCCCAAAGTGACTATAAGATATCTTCTTATATATTTTATTTCAATTTTAGTCCTTCAGATGCATTATATGTATATGCACATATTTTTTAAAGTAAACTATTTTATTACTTAACTAAAGAAATATCATAAGTGCCTCCATATCAAAGAAAAAAGATCCCAAGTTAATAACTTAACCATCCAGCTAAAGGTGTTAGAAAAATAAGAACATTCTAATCCCAAGATGTCAAGATGGAAATAAATAATCAAGATCAGAATAGAAATCAATAGATTGTAAATTAAGAAAACAATTTAAAAGACAGATGAAACAAAGAGCTGGTTCTTTGAAAAATAAATAAATAAAAACAAGAAATTCCTAGCTAATTTGATACAAAGAAAAGAAGTCTCAAATTAACAAAATCAGAAATGAAAATGTAGAGGTCATGATTGACATCAATAAAATTGGAAGAATCATTAAGGCATACTTCCAAAACCTCTATTTCCTTAAATTGGATAATCTGGAAGAAATAGGTAGATTCCTAGACACATACCACCTACAAAATATAAACCCAGAACAGATAAACTTCCTAAACAAACCTATTATATCCAATGGGATTGAATGTCTAATTTAAAACCTCCCAACCAGAAAGAGTGCAGAACATAATGGATTTTCAGCCAAACCTTCATTGAAGAACTAAAACACTTTTCTTTCTTTTTTTCTTTTTCTTTTTTTTTTTTAATTTGATTCTTTTTTTTTTCTTTTTTTTTTCTCCATTTTTATTAATATTTTCCATGATAACAAAAAAAATCCCATGGTATTACCCTCCCCCCTTTCCCCTTTGAAATTCCATTCTCCATCATATCCCCTCCCCATCTCAATCTTTCTACTTACATATATACAATACCAACCTAATAAAAGCCCTCCTCCCTTTCTTTCTCTTCCCTTTCTATCTCCTTTTTTAACTTACTGGCCTCTGCTACTGAGTTTTTTCCTTCTCACACAGAAGCCCAATCATCTCTAGCTAAGATCCACATATGAGGGAGAACATGTGGCGCTTGGCTTTCTGGGCCTGGGTTACCTCACTTAGTATAATTCTTTCCAGATCCATCCACTTTTCTGCAAATTTCATAACTTCATTTCTCTTTACTGCTGAGTAAAACTCCATTGTATAAATGTGCCATATCTTCATTATCCACTCATCAGTTGAGGGACATCTAGGCTGGTTCCATTTCCCAGCTATTATAAATTGAGCAGCAATAAACATGGTTGAGCAAGTATCTCTAAGGTAATGAGATGAGTCCTTAGGATATATGCCTAGGAGTGCTATAGCTGGGTCATATGGTAGATCAATCTTTAGCTGTTTTAGGAACCTCCACACTGATTTCTCTTTTTTTCTTTATTAATTAGTTTTGTATTCAGCAAATACAGTCAGTTTGGTACCATTATTAGGCTCATCTATGACCTACCCCCTCCCCTTGGCCCCTCCTTGTTGAGGTATATGGGTCATGCATTGTGGAGTTAGTCCACAGTAATGGGTAAGATAAATGTCTCTGCATATCATGACCCAACATGTGGCTCTGACATTCTTTCCGCCCCCTCTCCCGCAAAATTTCCCTGAGCTATGTTGGGTTCATTTTTGGTCTGCTTCAGTGATGAGGTGTGGGGGGCCTCTGGGTCTCTGGCTCTCTGATTTGGTAGGAGTTGATTTTTCTCTATGTTGATCTCCTTCCCCCTTGTGCTGGTATCCGGTTCATCAGGAAAACAGCACCCTTGCTTGTTTCTCCAATTTTTCTTAGTTTCAGCTGGGGCCCTTTTGAGGTATGATGGGGTGGCTCTCTCCTTAGGATCTCCATCTATCTGAAAAAGAGAAGCAGATTCTCCAACAGTGAGTAAGTTAGCACCAGGACAAATGAGATAACCCTTACTTTTTTTGTAGAGAATTTAATAGGTGTAGGCCCTCTTGCAGCCCATGATTGGTGGTAGCTTGATATTGGAGAGTGGCTTATGTTTGGATATGGTTCTTACTTGTTTCCCAGCTCCAGCTATGGGTCCCATACCACTGAGGGGATCAGTTAGCCAAATTAAGAGCAGTTGGTTCCCCACCATGGCTGTGTGTCACTATTGCACTTGTGTGGGCATCACAAAATATTATTTGTTTCTAAGTAGGTTAGACCGTGAGTTGTTTGGACAGATATTGGTCATTTTCCTCCAGTTGCCCATGTAGCACCTTCTGGCCCTAGACGCGCTGACTGTCTGGGGACTGACTCTCTTCCAACTTCCAGCCATACCATTCCATTTTCCATGTCAACCACATAAGGTGTCTTCAGCAGTAGGGTCTTACCACTAACCTTTGGTGGGTCATCAAGTACTCTGACAGCAATTGATCTTTTATCACCAGCTTGAGCAGTGTATATACCATGCATTACCATGCACTAGTCATCCAATCACAAGTGCTCCTATCTAGAATTAAATATATGTTTGTGAATGTAAAATTGAAACAAAATACAAACTTGACAAAAACATAGAAGCATCTTTATATGAGAGGAACTGCCATGGACCAGATGTCTTACAGAACAGCTATGAAACAAAAATAATTTGAAAATCCATCTATGCCTATGTTCAATAAAGTTTGATTTTTATTTAACAAAAAAAAAAAGGCTCCCGTGTTCCCTGTACAAATCAAATGGGTATCCTAATCAAAGTGTCTCTCAAGCTCCTAGGCATCTCCCCTTTAATCAAAACTGCTCTCACCCTTCTTAGAGAATCTGTTTTATTTTATAGATGGCAGAGGTTACCGGGGAGACCCAACATCCATCAACACAAGAAAAGACAGCAGGATCCTTGCAAAGAGAGGTGCCATGTCTTCCACATCTACTGAGGTCCAGAAGAAATGGTGGAGGAAGCAGCAACACGAGTATCACTCCCAGCGCTGGCCCTATATCCACCCCCAGGAAAAGCAATCACTTTGGTGAACTGAAGCATATTAAGAAAGGGTTAGAGAGTCAGCACTAGCCACCAGTAAAACACCTGCCAAGGCTCAGAGTCTGTTGTTGGAGAGAGGGCTGGAAGATTGTAAGAGCCACAAGGCAGGTAGAAACAACCTGAGATACAGTTTGTCGCAACTTATCCTGTCATTACGTCAATGTCTAAAGTCTTCCTAGAGAGAATTAGATGAGGAGTTGCCCCACCCTTGTGGTGTTGAATGCCATGTTCCAGTTATTACAGCCATTTTCTCCTCCTCTATAAAATTATATGTCTAGCTGAAAATATATTATATATAATCAATAATTCTCTTAAATATTATGTAAAATGCTTTTTCCAAATGTTTAATTTCCATTAAAATCCCCCTACCTCTATAGTATTACACATAAAGAATGATTTTGGAACAGTGAATGTGTTTCAAAGTCATATGTGTAGCTAAATCATATGGTTCATTGAAGGGTCACTCAGTTCAAATTATTTTATGTTGAATGCATATATTTGGCAAAGCAGATGTACAATGCATTTCCAAATAAGTTCTAGCAAGCAGCTTATGCAACATGGTCTACATTGAAATTCCATTACCTATAGTAGGATGTGCTAATGCAAGCCTTTAATCACAGCGCTTGAAAGGCCAAGGTAGGAAGATCGCTGTGAATTGGGGCCAGTTTAGGACTACAGAGTGAGTTCCAGGTCAGCCTCAGCTACAATGAGACCCTGCCTGGAGAAAAGAAGAGAAACTATATAGTAAATGTAACCCATAATACAAGAACAAGTTTTAGCACCATAATTAAAGATCTATTCAAAAACTCATTATGTCTTCATGGGTACGTTGAAAAGGTAGATTTCAAGCCTTTGTTTCTATGCATAATTTTCTGATGTAGAACTTTCTGTTGCTTAAGTAGAGATTTTGAAGGCATGAGAGCAGTCAACCCTTATTTCCACCAAGAATGAAGGTGTGAAAAAGGACAAAATACACCTTCATCTTGCCATAGGGCCATTCTAGAAACGTGACAGATGCATGGTTTGGTTTGGAAAATAAAGTGCGCTAGGGAAATGCCCATTTCGAAATAATGTAGGACAATTGGAAATCAAAACCACAAGTCAAATTCAGACTGGACTCTTCTTCAAAATATACAGTGGTAAAGGATTACGTTGTAAAATTAGATGTGGTTTGAAACCAAAAACAGGTTTCTGGAGATGTATCTATTCAATGATTCAATGAATAAATGGAGAAAGTAATACCCATCTTAAAAATAATGAAGATAAACTATATATACATAGCCATGAGAAAGTGTTTCGCTAAGCATTTTTTATTTATGATATATATATGTATATATGTATATATGTATATATGTATATATATATATATATATATATATATATATATATATATATATATGTAGAGAGAGAGAGAGAGAGAGAGAATGGGCTCATGATCACATCAGGACTTCCTGTCACTTCGAATTGACTCTAGATGGATGTGCCACTTTGTGGATCTGGCTGTCCATGAATACTAGGGAATCAAACCCCATTTAACAGGCTTTGCAAAGAAGTACCTTTAACTGCTGAGCCATCTCCCCAGCCCCAGCAAAGTATTCTTAAAAGTACCTATCATTTGATAATTGCCTTTCCTTCCACTCCCAGGAGGAATGTTCAGGGGAAATTCACTTCACATCAATGGTCAGAATTTTCTTATTTAAAAGTAAGGCATGAGCTGGGTGTGGTGGCACACGCCTCTAATCCCAGCACTTGGGAGGCAGAGGTAGGAGGATCGCCATGAGTTCGAGGCCACCCTGAGACTACATACCAAATTCCAAGTCAGCCTGGGCTGGTGAGACCCTACCTCAAAAAACCAAAAAAAAGAAAAAGAAAAAGAGAAAGACAGGTGGGTGGAGAGATAGCTCAGCCATTAAGGTACTTGCCTGCAAAGCCTGATGACAGGGATTTGATTCCCCTTTACCCATGTAAAGCCAGATGCACAAAGTGGTATATGCATCTAGAGTTCATTTGCAATGGCTAGAGACCCTAGATAGCCCCTTATTTCGTTTTTTTTTCTCTCCCTCTCTCTCTCTTTCTCCCCACCCCCATAGCAAATAAATAATAAAAATGTTTAAAATAAGGCAGTTGGAATCTGTTATGCCTGATTTTATACCATTCCTATGTGAAGTGATGCTCTCCAAAATCAGTATGAAGATGCTTAGTTTCTGTACACATGAATGATTATCTCTTATTTTTTAACATCAGAAGATGAAGGCCAGAACTCTGTTCATCTGGAATCCCGTTTATCCCAACCCTTTGGAGATTAATTTAGAATCAAGAACAGATGGCTCAAGACCACCCATTTTCCCTATGCAGAGTTGGTTATCTAATTGTAAATCTTCAACCAAAACACCCTAGGTCAGCTGGAAAAGGTTTCCAGAATGCACAAACATGCTCTCAGAACATAAAGAAAATATAATGACATTTGTATATGAGTTTAGGGGACACTTATAAGGAAAGAGCCTTCTGATTTCAGTGACAACAGGTTATGTTGGCTATGACATGCTGGTACAAGATGCTGTATAAAATAATGGCAATGCATTAGGCTAAGCCTAGGTTGCAATTTAATCCCTTTGACCCTGCATCAATGACTTGACCCCTTGAGAGTTCATTTCCTCATCTTTTAGATAGAGATCTCAGATTGAATGAGCACCAGGCTTTTACCCAGCTCTAAATGTCACATTGTTGTAAATATGGTAGTATGTATCATGGAATCATTTTCAAGAATAGAGAGATCTGTTCTGTCACTTTCAGTGAAGTGTTTTTATGGAGTATCCACTCATAAAAAATTACCAGAATACATAATGTCTATTTCCAATGAATTTGAACTTTCCAATTACAGCCAGATCATATGTGCTCGTCTGGGAATCACTAAGGCAAAATTATATTTGATGACTGAACATCCCATGCCAAACTTGGTAACAAGATTACTTTCCAGGGCTGGCTCAGAGATTGCTCAGTTGAAGTGCTTGCTGCACAAGCATGAGGACCTGACTTTGGATCCCCATGCCCACGAAAAAGCTAAGTGTGATGGTTGGGCCTCTAATCCCAGGGTGGGTGAGAGGTAGAGCCATAAGAACTCCTGGGGTTTGCTGGTCAGCTAGGCTAGTCAAGTCAGTGAGATCTGGTTCAGTGAGAGACCTTGTCTCCAAGAATGAAATGGAGAGCAACTTGGGACTAGGGTTAGGGTTGACCTCTTGCTTCCATACACAAATGTAGATACACACACATGCATATATATCTGCATATGCATGAAAATATACACAGACACACACACCAAGAATGGTGTTTATCTTTTCCTTTTTCTACTCCTTTCTTCCTTTCCTTGTGTATAGAATACATGGTGAAGTTCAATCTGCAATGAGGAGCAGAATTTATATGGAACTCACTTATCCATGGCAGGCAAAGAATGAGGGAGAACTGCCATTGGTGAGGTCCTGTCATATGCTAGATACCGTTTCCACAGTGTGGCATCCAATAATGGCATGTCCCTATTATTACAAATTAGTTGTCATGAAGTACCATTGTAACACTCTAGAAAAACTCTGATCAATCCCTCATTACCACAGAAAACAAAATGACTACTGAAAGTTCAAAATTCATTTGAATCTCATTTGTCTAGTTGTTTTGTCAATACCATTCTGTCCCAGAAATGATGTTATTAGAATCTTTATAAGTTAAATGTGTGGGCAGCCCTGGTGACACAGCCCTATAATGCAGCCTACTTGGGAAAGTGGGGCAGAAGGATAGCAAGACTTGTGTGGGCTACAGAGTGAGTACAAGGCCAGCCTGGACATCTTAGTTAGTAAGATATTATCTGAAAATAAAAGTGAAATGGGTGGGGAGACAGCATAGTTCAGTGGTCGAGCACTCTTCTTTTAAAAAAATCTTTATTTATTTATTTGCAAGTAAAGAAAGAGAGAGAGAGAAAAGAGAAACCAGCAGAGAGAACGGGAATGCCAGGGCCTCTAAGTGCTGCAAATGAACTCTAGACACATGCACTACTTTGTGCATCAGGCTTTGTGTGGCTACGGAGGAATCCAACCTAGGTAGTTAGGCTCTGTAGGCAAGTGCCTTAACCACTGAGCCATCTCTCCAGCCCAGAGCACTTTTCTAGTACGTGCAGGGCACTGGGTAGAACATACAAGTACTACAAATTAATTAATTAAATTTGTACTACCAAGACAAGAGCCATAGGTACTTTTGTCCCATCACTTGGGATTAAATTCAATGTCTGCTTTGTTTCAAGTGTCATGCTGAGCACTGGAAATGCAGTGTGAGAAAAGGCAGATATTGTCCTTATGCACAATGATACTTACCATATACTAATTAGTTTGTCATCTTTGGTTGATACAAGTGATTTTTATTTGCTATTTCTGAGTTCTTCTCATGTCCTAAACGTAGCACAAACATAATAGCTTTCATAGTCAGGAAAGCACTTTTAAATAATCTTTTGTCTTTCAGCATATACAAGCTAGATCTTGGCCTCACCCTATTATCTATGGTTAGGCAGCTATTAGCAGAAGCTAGGCATTTTCTCAACATGGATTATTTGGGAAGGGGTGATCAGTAGATGGCTAATTCATAAAGTACTTGCTGCACAAACATCAAGACCTGAGTTCAGATCCCTAGGTTATACATAAAAATGCTGAGCATGTTGGTACATGCCTGTAATTCTAGCACTGGGGAGGCAGAGACAGGCAGATCTGCAGGGCTTGCTGCCTAGATAGTCTAGCTGAAATGGTGAGTTCTTGATTCAGTGGGAGACCTGGTCTCAGAAAACAAGGCGGAGAGCAACTGAGGAGTTTCCCTGGTGTTGACTTCTGGCCACCACACCATATGCAAACACATATGTTCACACATATATGAGCACACACACACACACACACACACATACATACATATACACACATACCACGACACAAAAATTTACTGTGGAGAACAACTCACTGCACTAGCAGTGTTATAAACAATACTAACAGAAGGTATATATTAAGATGATTTATATTAAAATATTAAAAAATGAATGTCTGAGAAGAGAAAAATGTTCATATTTGTGGTTCTGATATAGCTGAATAAGCTGAATATCTAACTCTCCAACAACAAGAATCACCCAAAACTCCCCTTTTCTACTACATTAACCTCAGCACCTTTGTGTACTCATTTCCCTATAGAGTCTAGTCATCCTTAGCTACACCCTCACCTCCTCTCATCCATCCAGTCCATCCATGGTTTGTGATCTGTGTGCACTGTCCCTTCATCCTTAACACTGCGAGCTTTAAACACTTTTTATTCTAAGCACTTCTTTTAGATTATGAACTTCATGGCTCAAGCCCTTTTATAATTATGTTTTTGTGTTTTTGTCAAATAAATCTAAGGGAATGTTTTTAAAAGCCAAGTTGTACTGCATGGATTACAATGAAAAGTGGCCCTCTCCTCCTCAACTCCCGAATCTTCAGCAGAGGCAACAAACCCAGCTCTCCTGGGTGGTTTCTTTCTTGTGTGACTTTCATTATTTCCTAGTAACGCATCTTCTACTATTCCTGGATTTATAAATTTTAGGCATTGGCTTTTTATACTAATAAATGCTCTCAGCCAACATGCACTCAGCTAATCTATGACCCCATTTCCTTTCTTCATTTTATACATTAGAATGTTTTTGTTAAGTAAAATGGTGTTAATCTACTTTTTTATAACTGCAAATATTGGTCGTTGCTGAACAAAATAGTATATGACTATTTTCTTTCTATTAGCATGATTTGTTCTTTGGCAATTAACTGTAACCATTAAAATAATTAACTAAGGTATTTTATTGTTGTTGTTGTTATTCTTTTTACGTACCTATCACTAACTTTTACCAAATGTTGGAACAAAATTTTTTTGGATCTTTCCTTCCCAGAACCCCTAATTCCTTTTTTTTTCTATTAATGATTATTTTCAACATTTGTGGCAAAATGTACTAGCAGTTCACTTACATGTTCTTGTTTGTCTATTCCTGCTCTTTACATTTCAGTGGTTCCTTTTTCTTTAGCTCACTCTCTTAAAAAAAACAATAAGAAGCATATGGTAAGAGGGCTTCTAAAAAACACTGAATTTCCAGAAATGTATTTTTGTAAAATTTGGCATTCTTTTTACCTTTATTGTTTCTTTCTTTATTAGTTATGCACATACTCAGTATATAAACAGCACATGTTGGTACCATCCTTACTCTCATCCCTGCCCCCCACTGCCCCGAAGGTACCTTCCTCATTGAGGATGCCAGTTACCCCCATGAGGATTGTGGGTTGTGAACTGTGAGGGTAGCCATCAGTTATGGGGAAGAGGCAATGTCTCTGTGCGTAGTGTCTCAACTTATGGCTCTAAAAATCTTTCTGCCCCCTCTTCTGCAAATTTCCCTGAGCCATATTGGGTCCTTTTTAGGTCTACTTCTGTGATGAGGTCTTGGGAGCCTCTGTGTCTCTGGATCTCTGGTTTGATAGGAGTTGAGTGTTCTCTGTGTCTATCTCCTTCACTCTTGTGCTGATATCAGGTTCACCAAGAAAGCAGCACTCTTGCTCATTTCCCCAATTACTCTATGGTTTCAGCTGGGGCCCTGATGGGTGTGATGGGCTGATTCTCTCTTCAGGATCTGAGTTCATCTGAAAAAGAGAAGCAGATTCTCCAGCAGAGAGTGAGGTCAGCACTGGATAAATGGTATTACCAGTATTAGTTTAGAGAGGATTTAATAGGTGTAGGCCCTCCTGTAGCCCAGGGGATTCATGGGAGCTTGATATTGGAGAGTGAACTTTGTATTTGGATATGATTCTGACTTGTTTCCCACTTCCAGCTATGAGTTCTGTTCCACTGAACAGATCTGTTAGCCAGTCCAAGAGCAGTTGGCTACCCACTATAGCTGTGTGCCGCTATTGCACTTGGGTGAGAATCATGTCAGGTTGTTTGCTGCTGTGCAGCTTAGACCACGAGTTGGTTGGACAAATGTTGGCCATTTCCCCTGGTAGTTCATGGAGTACCTTCTGGAACTAGACCAGCTAACTATCTGGGGACTGGCTCTCTTTCAGATTCCTGCCAGGTCTCTCCATGTTCCATACCAACAGCATATGGTGTCTTCAGCAGTAGGGTCTTACCATTAACCTTTGGTGTGTCATCAAGTGCTCTGACTGAAGTCTGTCTCCCTTTGGGAAACCTTGTAGGTATCTCTAATCAACAGCTCATTGTGGATGTCAACCACATCCTGGTACTGGGAGTTATAGGCCAGCACCAAGGGAAAAGAAGGAAGAAAAAGATAGGTAATATAAAAGAGAAAGAGATGAAAGAGAGAGAGAGAAAGAAATGGGAGAAAATTAAGGTTAGTCTTCTCGTACCCTCTCCAGGGCCCTTTGATTCATGTGTTCCCTATAAGGACCAACAGAATATATGTGCAGGAGAACATATGGAAGATAGAGCACACAATCCTTCATTTTGAAGCACCACTGTGTGCACTAGTTTATGAAATTCTCTGACTTACTGTACTCAAAAGTTCTCTGATCAAAGTACCTTTTATCTTATCTTCTCTACCCCTGCATGATTGAACAGGAAGAAATAGAGAGATTAGAATCATGCTGCTTACAGTTAGGAGTTATGTATGAAATATTATCTTATGAGAGCTCATGACCATGGAATATGTGTAAAACTTACTCATCAAGGTCAGAATTGCTCCACAAACATATAACACCAGCCACAAATCTGAGCCAGAGAGATAATTTAAATATTTTCATCAGCTATATATTTAAATATAAACAAAAAGCATGTAAATTAATTTTGGCATTTACATTTCATTAATCACAATATAGCAAAGATACTGTTTCAACATGTGATCAGTATAAAAATTATTAAGAAGATGTCCATTTCTCTTCACAGCTAACTTTGAAACCCAATATGAGGTTTATGCTGACAATGAATCTATTGGCATTAGTCACATTCCACATGCTTGGTAACCATGGGTGGAGAATGAGTTATCAGAGATCTTGATCTGCTGGCTTATTAGCACAAGACAGAAGGTATGCTTATTTTTGTCTTTGAGATGGTTATTTTCTATTTGTTTTGTGGAGAGAAAAGAATTAAGATGGGAAACATACAATAAATTTCAGGTTTCTAGATATCCTTAAAATTGGAAGGTTGGCCAACATGGTGCCACTTGGCATCATTCTCCATTGGGTAGCTATGAGGGGCTGAGGCTACAGAGTAGCAGCTACTGTCCAGTCAGCCACTTATAGACCATTTCCCACCTGGAGATCACCTCCATGGCCTGGTTTGAATTTGTAATTCAAAATGCAGCTCAACCTTCTCTTCTTACAGATGAGAAGTCACTTGTCACTGGCACTGTAGTTAGTGACATACCTAAAACTAACACCAGAGTCCCTGATAATGCTTCTAAAGGACACTACACTGTTTTCTTATGCCTTGACTTAAAATGTTCCAGTTTTAACTAGCCAAACTGTACTCAATTCTGTCACAATTTGTATAAACTGAACTTAGAATCTCTTCACTGAAAGCAGTCACATATGGATAGATGCTCAGTTTCCAGCCAGTCTCCTTGCCTCTTACTCTGAGAAAGGCACATTTGACTTTAGCACACTGTTGGAAGTCCACTTTTTCTTGACTTTTAAAACATCTATGCTTCTTTTCTCATCTTGCTGTTGTTCATTTAAAACAAAGCCTTCCCATAAACAAGTGTTTACCATATGATAGAATTCCTTAATAGCAATGTGATTAATATCAAACATGAAAAATTATTTGCCTGTCATTCTTCTTAATTAGTACTGATTTGAGTTAAAATGCTAACAGTTTTATATGTGAACCAGACACCAAAAAGTATACTATATGCATATTATACAAGTGCATATATTTCAATTAACATTATTTTATTTAATGTGAAACTGGGTCTGGGGAAAGAGCTCAGCAGGTAAGAACACTTGCCACCCAATCATGAGGACTGAAAGTGACTTTCATCCTCAGAACCCAGATTAAAATCTGGGTTTAGCCATACAGTCCTCAGTCCTTCAGAGGCCGGGAAGCAGGAGAATCACTAGGCTAGCAGGTCAGCCAGTATGAAACAAGGGCAGCTCGAGATTCAGTGAGAGACTCAAGGAAACAATATGGAAAAGCGACAGGGGGCACCCGATATTCTCCTCTGGCCTCTGCACACATATGCACAGTATGCATGTGTCTACACATACATGTGCACACATTATGCACACAAACACCACACCACACATGCTGTACGTATGCACACAAATGTTTTTAATGTGAAACTAATAGGTGTCATTAAGAACCAGAATAGTGGAAACCTGCCAGAGCAGGAGAGGTATATGAATCTGGAGAGATGTGTGAGTTGGTGGACAAGAATGTTCTCATGTACATGGTGATTACACTGGTATATGCAAAAATATACCACATAGGGATCACTGTAGCTTCCTATTTTACTAGATGTGTGTAAGTTGCTTGTTGTGTTGATTCAGAATCCATTTGCATTAACTTTCACCTAACATATAGTAGCTATCTATTGCTAAGTGGAGTCAAGTAAGCAATATCATAAGCAATGGGGCTCAGGTCCAAGGGCAGCAGGAAAGAGAAGACAAGCACCCATGGATAGTCATGGTGGTTTGCATACAATGCAGGTTGCTCCACCAGTGATGTGACATACAATAATCAGACCTTATATATGCTAAAATATGCAATCATCTACTTTGGCATCTTTTCAAATCCGACTTTACATGTGCCTATGCCCCAGGACATTCAGACAGTGACTGATGCCAATAAGGGTAATGTGTGACGAATACAGGCAAATTGCATTTTTTCTGGTTCATTTATTTTGTTTAAATTGTGTTAAGTACCTAAATAATTAGTTTAAATATGTTCAAAGCCAAACAAAAGTTTAAAAAATGCAAAGGGAAAGAAAGAATGCATTTGCCTTTATTCTTAAACCAGTGGTATACTGCATAGAATTTAGCATGATTGACCATCGTAATTGCTTTTTCTGGAATCAGTAAGAACCATATTCTCATTACTTTGCCACCACAAACACTAAGCAGTCACTGGAATGTCTCTTGTGGTATATTTGTGGGTTTATATCATGTCACTTCTACTAGAATTGTAATCATTAATTGCTTAAGAGTTCATTCAGTTTAAAATATTTTCCATCAAAAGCCACTCTCAAATAAATACTTGGAATAAAATGGGAAGCAGTGATGGGTTTTGAAGGCATAGCTTTTACAAAGCAAACCTTAACTGTTTCCTACACTCAATTATAAGTTGTGCTCATTTCAAATGCAACTTTCTCAGTAAGTTCTTCTCTATTTATGAACAAAATTATTTCTTGATCTCATACTGTTTCATTCCTGTTGGTTTACAGTATTTGAGACTTTTTTTTAAAGACATTAAGGCAGAAAGACCTCACAGTCTTTGGCAGCTAACCCAGAAGCTTCCTTAAAACAAACCTGCAGGGGATAGTTTCCAGCAGGCAAATTGCTTTCAAGCAATAATTTTCCTTCTGATGTTTCAACAATGTAGAGTCAACCAATTTTTCAAGTTAATATGAGGAACAAAAAGAGATAACATTTTTAGATAAATTCCACTTTTTATACCCAAGTCTTTAAATATTAAAATTTTCCTTATTCTTGTAGGAAATAATAAGTTATTACCCTCTGATAGGAAGAAATAATTGAGAAAAGCTAGCTCTCCATTCCCTTGGCAATTGATCTCCTAGTATTCAGAAGCTGTTTATATAAATGGGATATTTGCTTTTTAAGCCTTATTTACAGATTTTGCCAGATGAGCATGTACCCTGTGAACTATAATTATGGGTTTCCAGCTGTTACCAGAAATCGTGGTATGCACAGTGCTGGAGCCTGAAGCAGGCTTCGGAATCATCTACTGGTAAGCCTGAAATAATATCAACTATTAATGACTGGTAAACCAACTGTGAGCCGGGTGCTGATTCATGAAGACCATAGAATTATAGGGGTGACTATGCTCTTCATATACCCTTCTGCTTGTTTTTTTTTTTTTTTTCTCTACTTCAGGCTTGAATCAAGTGTTCTCATGAGTCTAAGTAGAGGAGACATTCTGTATTTTAAAGGCCCACTATTATAGTAATTCAACAACTCCCTTTAGGAGCATCCTATAACGTTTCAGCAATCGTCTTTTCAGAATTTTTTTTTTTCTTATTTGCAATCAAAAGCCTGGTTGCAGTTGAAATTTGAGCTAATTCTGTGTTTTTTTTTCTACTTGGAAGTAGAATATTTTCTGGTTTTATTTTCCATGGCCTGTAACTAACTCCAACCTCTAATGCAGAGGAGCCATAGGAGGGTTAGAAGAGGAAATGGTGATCTTTCTGCTCACTGACACCAACATCAGCCCCTCTTCTCTCCCCATATCTATAAACACACAGTCCTTCTAGTACTTTTCTGGGCACGTGGACATGGTTTAATTCCTAAAACAAAGCCGAATGAACTATCCCTGGCTCTTGGTTTTACGAAGAGTCTGGTTAAAATTAAATTTAAATTGCCTGAGAAGTTGATCATGTAGGTTCCTTCATTTTCTAAGTGACAATCAGCAGGTTCCACAAACAGTCAAAAGGCCAGAAATCAGAGCAGGAGCACAGAGTGTAGAGCAGATCCAGGGACAGCAAATCCTTTCTAGGACAATCTAGTCTTGAGTCTTGAGCCAATATCAGCAGAAACACAGAGCTGTTGGATGATGTCTCTTTCTTACAGTCCGAGGTGGTGCTTGGAACAGAGTGGAAAGCTTGTCTGTCTGAATACTACAACTGCCTGTGAAAGGGAAAGAAGAGCTGTACCAATCAAGGTTCTCCAGAGAGAACAAAAATAGCAGTGAGTCTTCAGATGGGAGGAGCTTATATGATTGGCTTACATGTCTAGAGACTGGCTAGCCCCACAATGGCCATCTGAAAGCTGCAGAGCTGCTCAAACAAGCTGAAGGTTCAGAACAAAGGGAACCAAGGATGCAGCCCCAATCTCAGGATGAAAGCCTGGTAGCTTCCCAGAGCTTGCTGGTGCAAAGGTTGTCTGTGTTCACAGGTTGAAAAGGGTGGAGTCTGATTTCCACAGCTGATGGCAATAGCAAGAACCCTACCCACTCCAGAAGAGACAAAAGGATGCATGTGAGCTGCATCCTTCTTCCTTCACACTTTTGTAACACACACACCTTTCAGGGTAGGTCCTCTCCAGTCAGTTCGCTCAGCCACATGCCCACCATCATTAGAAACACCCTCACAGTTGCAAATCAAAGTGTGATTTATGTTTTTTAGGCTCTTTCAATCCAGTCAGGTTAACAATCAAGATTAGTCATCACACAAGAGCCAAGTCAAGAAACCAGATGAGGGCTGAAAGAGCTTCTCTGTCTGCACTGCAAGACGTATGGTAACTAGCCAATGAGATTGTTATAGAAACTGCTGTGACTCTGTGGAACAGGACAGAGCCATGTAAGCTTATGACTATGAACAGACAGAAGCATGAGAACACATGCTACGAAATGTTTTATTTCGCTAGGACTACATAGCAAAATACCACAGACTGGTGGCTTACTCAGCAGAAATTCATTTTCTCACAACCCTGGAGGCTGGCAGTCTGAGATCATGGTATCAGCGAGGTATTTTTTCTCCTGAGGTTTTTTCCTGGCTTGTAGCTGACCATCTTCTACACCCATGGCTTCACGTGGTCCATCCCCTGTTCAATTCATCCCCGAGTGTCTGTGTGTCCGAATTCCACCTTCTTATGAGGATACCAATCAGAACGGATCTTCCCTAATGACTTTATTTTAACATGATTGCCTCTTTAAAGCCTGCACCTCAAATGTCATCACATCCTGAAAATATGAGTGTGTGAAGGGTAATATAAATGCGAAGAAAAGAAATGTACTACTAAATATGGGTGGAAATGGTATGGGCTCAAACAACCATTAAACAGGGGTCCTCATTTAGTACCACCCTCAGATCTGTGAAAAGGGGAGAAACTAGATTCAAAGAGTGAAATAATTTGACAAAGTTCTCACAGGGATTAAATATGGGAAATGGAATTTTAAATCAAGTATGTATATTTTGAAAGCCCTGTTCTCTCTACCATGTTAAAGTGACTCTCATATTGATGACCACGTGACAAATTAAGCTGAAGTTACTGGCTTTTTTTTTCTCATTATAGTGTTATTTTGCAATAAAAGAAAAGAGAGGGAACTAAGCAGATGTAGGATCAGGTATATACAAAATGATTTCCTGGGTATAAGGGTCAGGGTAGATGGGGAAAAAATGGTAAGACCCAGTCCTTGTCTAAGGAGGGGGAGATGTGAATGTGTAAAGGCATAACTATTAACACTAAGAAAAATAGATGCAGGGCTGGAGAGATGGCTTAGTGGTTAAGGACCTTGCAAAGGACACAGATAACTTGAGGTAAGACCATTCTAAATACAAAATTGTTTCATGTTTTATATATAATTTATTCACATAAGCTAAAAGTAATTGTCAACAGTATTTTTTAGTGCACCTGTATTTTGACTGTGATCTGTCACGTGGAGTCAGAAGTGCAATTTTCCACTTGTGACATCAAATCAGTGCTTAAAACTTTTCAGATTTTGGACAATTTGGGGCTTCAGAGTTTCAGTACGGAAGATGGTAATAATTAGAAGTAGGTCACTAGGTCTAGTCCAAACTCAAGTGGAGCTGTACCCAAGGAAAGAGTGCCAGAATGCGGAGAGCCATCACAGAGGGTGACTATCACTGCCCCCTTACCCTTATTTAGAGGGTCAGCAGAGTGCTATGGTCGGACGTGAGGGCTGCCTAATCAACATGGAAGGAAAGTGAATGTCCATGCAGAAGGGGAGTGTCCAGAAGATGAGGTAAGCATGGTTAGTGCACTGGGAAAAACCAGTAAGTCTCCTCCATGCCTTAGCTGTGTTCAGCAGCACCTGGTTTGTACATATTTCTAGTGACAAAATTGAATCACATCGCTGTGCTGTCAGGGCACAGACAGTAATTTTCAAATAAATAAGTTTCCAAATTTACTGAAATCCTTTGTGACATGCAAACCCACTCAGTATGCATTTCTATTATTAATGAAATAAAACTCAAGCATGAAAATAGTTTCATATATATATATATATATACACACACACACACATATGTGTAATAGAAACAAACTGGGTTGTTTTCTTTGATTCTATCTTTTATCTTTGTTGTGGCAGAAGCCTTTCAATCATAATGAGTCTAACCTTTGCCTAACTTTATCCTTGACTCATCATGGAAGCAAAAGCCAGGTACAGGCCACAAGAAGGAAAGAAGGGAAGGAGAAAAGAGAAATGGAGGAAGACAAGAAGAAAGGAAGGAAGCACAGAGGAAGGAAGGAAGGAAGGGAGGAAGGAAGGAAGGAAGGGAAGAAGGAAGGAAGGAAGGAAAGAAGGAAGGGAAAGAAACAATAAAAGGAAAAGAGAGAGAAATACTGGCTCTTTGGACTCTTTGCTGCTGACTGAAAATTTTCCTCTCAACAGAAGCCAATCTGAGCAGCAGTGTGGACTGGAATAAATTCATTTGGATTTTTCAGTCTGTATCATATAACTCAAATTCAAAGAAGGGGAATTGTGGTATCCTGGAAAAGGCTCTGACCTCAGCATGTGGGAGACTAGGGTTTTGCTGGTCTTGATTCAGTGGCTAAGTTGATGAGTAAGCATGGGTAATTCAATTAACTTTGCGAGGCCCATTCCAAAGCATGGCAAATAAATAGTTTAAAAGAACAGACTGGTTCTCACAGTTCAGTTATAGGGCCAGTCCATCAACATCACCTGAAACGTTGTTATGTATATAAATTTGTATCCTTGTCCTAGACCTACTGAATCAGAAGAAAACTCCACGAAAGCATACATACATTTGAGAACCACTAAGTCCTATAATCTTAAGTCTTTTCAAGTTAAAATCTGATTCTATGAGTATCAGAAAATAATAGAAATGGCCATGTTTTTCAATTAAAAAAAAAAAAGAAGAAGGATGAGGTTGGGGAACTGGCTCAGCAGTTAAAGGAGCTTGCTTGTGAAGCCTGCTGGCCCAGGTTCAATTCCCCTGTACCTATGTAAAGCCAGATGCACAAAATGTTGCATGTGTTTGGAGTTCATTGTTTATAGTGGCAAAAGTCTCTGGCATGCCCATTTTCATTCATATTCTCTCTCTCTCCGTCTATCTCTTGCTCTCACCCATCAAATAATAAGAAAACATTATCTTTCTGTATGTTCTTTGACTCAATTTCATTTCTAAATCCAATGATCTTTTCTATTTTTTAAAGAACAGATACACATAGAACACAAAAACAGTACCTGGGGAACACAGACGTTTGTGAGCTCCCATGAGTTATGTTCTTTGGAGTGCCTGAGCGTAGTGAATCCACTTTGGCACCGGTGCCTACAAGAAAAGTTTCCTGAAGTTTTCATTCTAACTTTCATCTATAAAATTGATGGTGCCATTAAAATAAAGGGACACAGGTATTAACTCTTCAGTAATTACTGACTGTTAGATCTTTCATGGTACTTGGAAAACATCATCCTCTTAAAAGATATAACAGGTTGTAATGGCTAATGGCCTAATTTGCTTCTAACTTTTATCAACGGTTAAGTAATAATATTATTAGAAGTATAATAAACAGAAATCTCTTTAGCAAGAATAAGGAAATCCCTGGTCAAAATACATTTTCTACCCCCTCTAAAAGTTGGAAAGGATATTAAGTAAAGGTCCATGGCCAACTGTCCACATCGGAGATCCCACAACCTTTATACGGAGGTTCAGGTTGCTCGACTCACCATCCCAAATTCCTGCTTGGATCGTGCAATTCTGCATAAACTGCCTGACAACATAAAGTAAATGATTCTCCACTGCCTCTCCTGAGATCATTTTAGAGTTTTATATATTATTTCATCAGCTCTGCTTCCTCCTTCCCTCCTCCCCCTCCCACCTGCTTTCTCTGTTAATGATCACTTCCCTGTGCTGCTTCTCTTAGTCTGGACTTAGAGAACAACTACTGAAAAGAAATACATGAGGTTTTATGGACTGCTGTCTATATGTGAAGCCTTGAATCGCCACTTTAAAAAATCTTATTTATTTATTTTTTATTTATTTGACAGAGAGGCAGACAGACAGAGAGAGAGAATCGGCATGCCAGGGTCTCCAGCCATTGCAAACAAACTCCAGACGCATGTGCCACCTTGTGCATCTGGCTTACGTGGGTCCTGGGGAGTTGAACCAAGGTCCTTTGGCTTTGCAGGCAATAGCCTTAGCCGCTAAGCCATCTCTCCAGCCCAAATCATCGCTCTTAAGAAGGAAATACAAAAAACAACACCATCGTTTCATTTGGAGATGTTTCCTTAAAATCCCCTTTCTTTGCACTATCTTTAATATTACAATCTGACTTTTTTTTTCTTGGAGCTGGTGTGTATGTCTTTCTGCAACCACCATTTAGAAATCTATTCTTATATCACAACACAGGAGCTAGGTGAGATGACAGGGTCCAGCCTTTCAGCTAGCTGACCACATCAGAGCACAAAGTGAGGTTGTTGTGGACATCTGGACTTTAGGTCTGTGGGTCCTTCCAGTTGCACGTGGACAAGTGGGAGACCCCTGTTGAAGCCATGAGGACAAAACAATCACCCAAGTTCAGTCAGTACATAAAATTATGGGACTCATATAAGTCAGCAAGTTGTGGCATATGGTCTATTACTTTATAACAGAATTAGGGGAAATCATCTAATTTAATCACTGGAACTTAAACTGAAGTTTTTGTGTATACATTATTCTCAGTCTGTTGTACAAAGTCAAATACATTTTGTTGAAGCTTCATTTATTTTTCAATCTCATGATGGAGTTACACACACACACACACACACATATAATATGTAGAATCAGTCAACATGTACATATTATTTCTTATGCTGTTTTTATTCTCATATACTTTCAAAGTGTCTGTTAGGTTTCAAAGTTTACTTCTCTTTTGATAAGTTTCAAATTGTTTATAGCATGTGCCAATAATTCCTACTATTGTTCCAATAAAGCTTTATCCCTAAACATGAAATCACCAGAAAAAAAAATCAAGGACAGAGGGCTGGAGAGATGGCTTAGCGGTTAAGCGCTTGCCTGTGAAGCTTGAGGACCCCGGTTCAAGCCTCGATTCCCCAGGACCCACGTTAGCCAGATGCACAAGGGGGCGCACGCGTCTGGAGTTTGTTTGCAGTGGCTGGAGGCCCTGGATCGCCCATTCTCTCTCTCTATCTGCCTCTTTCTCTCTCTGTCTGTCACTCTCAAATAAATAAATAAATTTTTTTAAAAAAATGAAGGACAGAAAAGAGTGCTGCTGGGTTTACATGTGTGCATGCAAGCACACACGGGCATAAATGTGTGTGTTCATTTTAACCTCCGTCTACTATAATTAAACTTGTCCATGCCTGTTGTAATCTGTGATCTGAAAGGCTTAAACTCAAATTTATCTGGCTCAATCCCCAGAATGTCTAAACTTTTCCCAGCTCTAAGAAGAATGACTCTCACACCCTCTGCACACATCTGTCCCCCATCCTCCTGCAGACAGCTCCCCCCACCTGCCATTAATCCCTTCAGCTTCTTCTTGCCAAAGATGTTCTGCTGTTTGATAGAACACTAATCTCCAAGAATCTCGAAGTATCAGCTTACCTGTGAACGCCCAGAAACTGTCTCCATCCTCAGCCTCGTCCCCTTTTATGTTTTCTTCATCTTTGAACAAATGCATTGCTTTCTGTCTGAGAATGAGGCTTACATTCTGTTGTGGTTAGGAGGGATATTGACCTGAAGGCACTCTGTTCTCTCTGAACTCAAAAGAAGCAAGATCAACATTCTTAATTGCTTAGTGACAAAATCAATTGGTAGAACAGGTCACCCATTGGCAGGAAACTCTGGTAAACTCAGGGAAGAATTCTCCGTTCAATTAACTTAGAAGATTTTGCCAAACAAAAATTGTCTTAAAGGAAGAAGCAAAAGACAGGAATGGGTGGGTAAGATGGAACAAGGAGAAAAATTCTCGTTCAATATTAATGTCCCATGGTGTTTCTGCACATCTGAAACAGGAAAGAAGGGAGATCGAGGGAAAAGTAAAGTACAAATTGACAGTCAGAGGACTCCCATCCAGGTCAATTTATTACCAGGAAAGAGGGTGAGCTGTGAAATGAAGAAGTTACTCCCTGAGCAAATGAAAGGTCTGGCACTACCATGTCCCTTCACCGGGAAACTGCTGTGGATTTAATGGAATTCCATGAATTGCAGCTGAGGGATCAGTTCTGTCTCCAGCATGAGCCTGATTTTCAATTCAAAAGAGGGGCAAGGTCCTCAGACTTCATCCTAAAGGGCGATGGCAGGAAGCCTTGTCTTCTGACGGAGTGACATGTCTTACATTTACTAACCTAATATGAAAACCTCAATGAGCCCACTCATGGTGTGGGAATTGAAGGGGTCATGAGTTTCAGCTTGCCCCTCCTCCCAGTCACAGAAATACCCTGATCCCTTCTCAAAGCTGTGCTGCTGCTGAGCTCTGTGGAAAGCCCTAGAATTTATTTGAATGTGGCGCTGAAGGTGAATTTGGCACGTACACTAGCGCATCACAGGAAATGTCGTGATCTAGCAACAACTTCCAACAGCATTTTGACGCTTGCCAGACTGCAGGTAATGAGCACACCCCAGGTGTCCTCCCTGATTCTGTAAAATGAGCAGGAGATGGGAAACAAAGCAAAATGCACAAGGAATTTCGAACAATAGATAGCAAAGTGTGCACTTGAGAGCTAATGTCCCAGAAAGATGACCCTGCTGCTAGGCCCTAAGACACCAGCACTGACTCTAAAAGTTGAGATGGTCAGTCTGTCATGTGACATGGGGTGATAGAGAGGCCTATGCCCTAATGTTTCTTATGAAGTGAGAAAGATGGGAAGGTGGGAAAGAGAGGCATATTGAGAAAGAGAGAGAGAGAGAGAGAGAGAATGGAAAGGCAGGCCCATTTCTGAAATGGAAATGAGAACAAGTTTAAGATTTGTTCAAGACTCCCACATTCTTTTACCTTCTCAGCACACATGGCTGGGATGGGTCCTCACTTAGACCACTGCCTTGCGTCTTGGGTACCTGAGCATCCAAACCTCGGGCTGAGTTCAAAGCAGATGATAAAAGGCAAGGGGGAATTGGAAGTGACTGATGAGAAAAGATTAAAGGAGGGACATCATGAAATCTAAGAGGTAGTTGAGGGGCAAAATGATAAAAGCTACAATACCTGGTATGTGTAAACAGCAAGGACAGAAAGCACTCTGTGTTGTAAATTAGCAGAGGAAAGTGTTGGCTGAGACGCAGAAAGATCTTGTGAAAGTGTTCAATTAGCCAACCGATTACTGCGTAATGAAAGCGAGGGCTGGATCAGGAGGGCCTTTTACAAGCAGGCCGAGCAGATTCTAGAAGGTATGCGGTAATGAGTGCCTGGGCCCTGAGAAGGTACAGTAGTCTGGATAACCTCTCCCAACAAAGCTCCAATCACTGAGACTAGTTAAGTTACAAATTGCATTAATTACCTTAATTTGTTCCCTTTTCTCAAAGGTAGCTGGTTAGTGTGGGGGGAGGAAGATGAAGACCATCGGGAATCACAGCCACAGAAGGGCAGGTTTCATGTCAGTTTACTACACGTTGTAACATGGAAATCAACTGCATGGCATCTTAGCGAGCTTAATGAGGTGAACAGCAATGCAGAGGCTTCTAATGAAAAGTGAGAATAATTGAAAAAAGGCATTCCATGGGAAGGCATGCTCGTGTAATGAGCAGCACAACAGCTTTGAAGCTTTCAATTTACTTTGGTAACCAAAAAAGAAGAAGAAGAAGAAGAAAAAAAAAAAAGACTCTTTTTGCTTAAGGAAGTCGTTTCTTTCACTTTTACTTGTCCCGCTAAAATTCCTAGTGTGAACTTGCTGAGAAAAGTATGCAAGCTTTCCCCAAGAAGCACTTCCCTCTTTGCAAGCTTCAAAGGCTACTGGTACCTTAAGACACGTTTGCATACTCATGGACTAAGTAACTCCGCAATATTAAAGCCCATGTCTTTCTTAATCTAAATGGTGCATCAGATTCTTCTTAGGGATGAATGTTTTCATCTCTTTTTAGGAAACTCTGATTTCCTAAAGAAAGTTTTATACTCTACGGAACTAAAATAAACTAGTTGGGAGTGTAAGACCCAGTGTTTAGCTCCATCTCTACAGATGAGGTTCTTTGTAATTTCTATAGGATTGGTAACAAATTGGAGCCTCTGCCGATACTCTATTTCTAATTTCTTATTAGTTTTTTACCATACTAAAGCCCCATTTTTCTGATAAATTGGACAATTCTCTGTGATAAGCTTTGCCCCCTGACCCCATTTAACTGCGCACACCTCAATTTGCTCAGTGGTAAATTTTACAAGGGTCCTCTACCAGAATTAATAAATGTGAGCCTACTTTAATTTGAAATGGCAAAGTCCTTTGCTACAATAAACACCCCCAAGATTTCCTCCAGAAGCATGTAATAATCTGTTTAATTGTGCTTGCAGACACAGCAATGGTTAATTTGGAGGTCTGGCTGTTCCCTCCTGTGGCTACCTCCTTGACCCCAATAATTGGTAAACAAAACAAGTCAAGATAAAGTTATGGACACGCTCTTTTATTGCATGTGATGAAGGTCATTTTTTATTCCCTAATTATTATCTTCAACATTTTACCATACATCTCCAGTTTCTCTCTCTAAAGAAACTAACAAACCCCACAGAGCTGAACATACTTAACGGAAATACCTACCACAAAGCACTGTCTATTTCCATTCCCACCAGCAATGTCAGTGTCCCCCTTGCAGAGCGCAGTCCCATTTTACACCAGCGGTGGCTCCGTGTGGAGAACAGGCCTTACAATCAAGGAAGAGCATGAGGAACCATTCCTCAAATTGCTGTTATGTATGTCCCTTGAAATAGAAGGGAGATGAAAGATCAGGAGAAGAGCCAGAGGTTCTGAAAACCAAGTGGGAGCAGATCTACGGGAGAAAGTTTTCCAAGTTCAAGGTCCTGAAATGGCCATCTGTCATCCCCTGGTGAGAATGAGAAAGCACATGTGTGCTTATAGAGGCCTGCTAAAGGACCTAGAATTTCTCAAAAATATCTGTGCATGTGTGCATATGAATACACACTTTCTAGGAAATACGTTTTCAATACTGAAATCTCTTCTTATTACTTAAAATTCTAGTCATGTATCAATGTATTCCTTGCCATTTACGACTTGCCCAGTCTAACAGTAAGACTAAAGGGAATTTTTTTTCTTTTTTAATTTCAAAGCTATATGCAGACTACCTTAGCTTGTTTTTATTACCTTTAATTAGCTTAATAATCTTCACATTTCCTTGTTGAATAACTGCTAACTTAATGTGTTGCCATAATGCATTTTTAAATTACTGCTTTAAAAAATTCAGCACTGATTTCCAGTTTCCGCTCACTGTATTAATTATCTATAAATATGTGTGAGATTTCTTTCAGCAGATTTTCACAATCTCCTTATTATCCCTATATAGACACTGTAAAGTGCTTCAACAATTGGAAGTTTCACGTCCCTGTAATTTATTCAGCCTTATAATTGATATTTATAAGCTCAGCAAACCTGGGAGGAAAGAGAAATATTAGCCAGCCCCATTCAAGTTCAAAGAACTTTAATTTGGATATAAGTGCAGGGATCTTGTTTGGCAGAGGCAAACAGATCCACCCACCTTTGTGCTCAGTTCTTTATACCTCTGGAGACATAGTTTTGTTTCTTCTTTAAGCTCACTCATTCCTATAAGCTGGAGACCAAAAGGAAAGTGCAAAAACCAGTTTGTGAGGTATGTGCTAGGGACCACCAATGGTTAGGCAAGTCTTTGTCAGCATGCAAAGAGTGAAGAATGAAATGCCAGAGTTGTGTTGGAGAGATGCCGTAGTGGTTAAGGCACTTGCCTGCAAAAGCGAAGAACCCACGTTTGATTCCTCAGGACTCACATGAGCCAGAGGTACAAGGTGGCACACGTGCCTGGAGTTCATTAGCAGTGGCTAGAGGCCCTGCTGCAACCAGTCTCTTTCTATCTCTATCTGCCTCTTTCTCTGTCTCTCTCTTTCTCTCTCTCAAATAAATAAAAACATAAAAATATTTAAACATGAAAATTAATTTTAAAAAAAGTTAAAAACAAATGCCAGAGTTTGGAATGGTGGCAGTATGCAATGCAGAGCAAGGGAAGACTCACCGAGACAAAGGCCAGCACTGGTGTGAGTACTGAGACAACGTCGGCACGGTGCTCTGAAGGCAAGGAGATGCTGTACAGTGCAAAGGTGTCACTGCTAATGGGGAGAAGCTATGAGGGTCCAGGAGAGTGGCTATAGCAGAGTTCTCAAACTGTGTTCTCCTGGTCAGCAGCAGCAGCAGCAGCAGCCTCTCCTGGAAACCTGTTAGTTCCTTCTGAATCCTTAATGCTAGGGGAGGACCAACATTCTGTCTTAATAGTTGGAGAATCAATAAGCTAGCAGGTGACCTATGATCCATTATGGGGGGGTTTAGGTAGGTCCTCCAGCAAGAGTCATAAGAGGGTCTAGAACTCAATAAAAGAGAAAAATCAAGTCTCATTTCATTTCCCAGCAGCAATGCTGGATCATGGTGGAAAGTTTGTGCCCAGATCCCCTGCAGACCTTGGTGCTGCAGAAGCAGAGGCCTCCCTAGTTTGAGGCCAGCTTGATCTACATAGTGAGTTCTAGGCCAGCCTGAGGATTTTGTAGCCTATAATTGCCTAGGGTGAAATCTTGCCCTGCCTCCCTTGCTGGACATTTGGGAGGAGGGACTACACTGTGTCTCAAGTCTCGCCTCTTAAAGTTAAGAGAAAGCACAGTTAATTTATGCAGACATCCTACCTGCAGTAGAGCAAGAACACAGACTGCACTGGTTCATGTTACCTTCTAGATTTAGCTTCCTGGTCAGCTCATATCAGTGCACCAGGACCAGTTACACATCTGACTATGTAAATAACAAGAGAGCCGAGAAAAATACTGTACATTATTCCAGGAATACACACATATAGGGTTCTTCCATGAAGATCTGGGCAAACCCCAAGGGCAAACCCAGAGAATATTCCTAATTTTTCAGGGCATAAGTGCCCCAAACCTCCTTTAATTTCTTACTCTGGTGCTATAATATGCCCTCTCCCCACTCCCCCAATGTACACATGCTGACTCTCTGGTGGAACCTGACCTGTCCATCTTCAAGAACAGGAGCAGAACTGAAGGAAGAAGGGAACTGTTATGATCATATTGTCTGGATTTCAAACAGAGAAAAGAATCTTGAAGAATTTACCATTTAACAGAGAGAAGCAGGCCATTCATTTCACAAGCAACGTGGGTTATATATGCATTCATCCTCTGTGGGGGGCTCAGAACCTTCTAGGTGTGTTATTGCTGGTATTAAATGTACTGCAGTTGCCAGACACAGACAGCGAAATAATACAGATGAGTCCCTGTGCACAGAGGGAGAGCCTTGAGAAGTCCGCGAGGCACTACAGTTAAGGCGAGAGAGATGACAGAGAGGAGAGAGAGGGAGCAGCCCTTCTGTGAAGGAAGGAGAAGGGAATCAAGGGCTGTCCTTGTGGCTTCATGGAGGATTATTCAAAGATCTAAGGGGGAAAGAGAAACCCTGCAGGGGAAATGGAGAATGCAGGGTGGGGCCGGAAGGCCGAGGAGAAAATGGGCATAGAAGAGAGCCTGGGTATATCCTCTAGGGTGGAGGAGGCCCCGTGCAGTCATGTCTGTCCTAGAAGAAAGCAGATGACTTCAGGCAGATTGTCCCTTAATTGAGACAGCCAGCCAGCAACCAGGCCTGACAGAACGAGCAGCTACTCTCTTCAAGTTCACTCATAAGTCAACAAGTTAAATTCAGAAAACATTTTCCCGTGGAAACATTATTCATAGTGGTTTGGCTCTTGAGACAACCCACAATAGGATATTTAACCCAGAATGAAATTGAATCCACAGCCTAATCCTTAAAAATATGATTTCAACAATGTCTAACCAGCATTTTTAATATCGTGTCTTTGGAAAAAAACAGGGTTCAAGTTCAAAGGTGGGCTGCATGGACTGATCCTGGGCCAGTGTCCAGCATCCTAGCCTGGTTTTCCCCAGATGACCTTTGGATATGACACCAGTAGCACATTCCTGACCCTCGCATCTAATCCTCCAACATCCAATAGCACTCCCTCGTTCGTTCTCTCCCCTGCTTTTTCTCCTCCAGAGCACACCGTGTGTGACAAGCTAGAGTGTTCCATCTCATTTTCTTACTGGATTCACATCCCTGGGGAGAACATGCACCCAGTGAAAGCAGGAGCTCACGCTGGTGCTCAGCAATGTATCACCAGGGCATGAAACACAACACACACCATTGCCAAATTATCATTGTCACTTATTAGCCCTCTGTTTGTTAACTGTAGGTGGTAGGGGTAGGGCTGGGACAGAGGACACTGTGTGATCCATGCTAGTGCATGAGAAAGAAGCATGTTCTCAGAATCAATATTTTACAAAATGGTCAGAATTAGAGGTAGAAATGTGTGTATATTGGGGAACAGAGGTTGAGAAAAGGGCAGGCATCATGCTTGAAAGATTTCTGGTGTGTGAGCAAACACATCCTCAGTTCTTGTCTTGTCTCCAATACTTACTAGTACATGACCTTGGAAAAGACCACAAGAAAGTTTCTCACTTTGTAGCAGGGAGATCATGCTCCTTGTCCGCTATGAGCCGTCCGTAGAGATCAGTTGGGTGATACACGTCAAAGGGCACAGCAAATAGCAAAGTGCATTCCCAGATAAGGAGTGACTGACGGTGAAAGGGCCCACCCATAGATAAAAGCTACAGAGACCCTCTGGGATCCCAAGATGTATGAACAGCCATGCACAATGCTCACCTCAATAATCTATGTATACAAAGAAAGAAGTCTGACAAAAACGTGCATCGCCCTTGCCACGCAGGGGAAAGAATTAGAGAACCAGACAAGGAAATAGAATACAGAAATATTTACAGTTGGAAAATTACATCTTAGTTCCAATACGACTTTCTCAGGAAGGCTTTCCAGGGCTGTTCACACCTCTCACCCTTCTTTCCATCAAAGCTTAATCTCCCCTTAATAGCCTACATCACAATGATAATTATATGGGGAAAACATATAATTGATTTGTTTACTACCTAGCTTTCCCCATCATGCCTATATGAGAACGTCCATGTTCTCAAGGTCATTTGGGATTTTGCTCACTAGAAACATCCAGAATTAGCACAGAACCTGCCACATAGAAAGCTCTTAGTAAACATTGACTTTATGGTCCTATTCATGACTAGGTGAAGAAATGGCCAGTGAGTGAAAGCTGAGATGAAGGCTCAGTTAGTAAATTGCTTGTTGTAAAGCCTAAGGACCCGAGTTCAGATCCTCAGAGCCCGTTCATTACTACAGGGATGGAGATAGTCAGCGGGTTGTTGGGAAAGCTGGCTACAAAGATTAGTCAAATCAGCAAACTCTAAGCTCAAGTAAATGATCCTGTCTAAATAAATAAGGCACACAGATATCTAGAAATATATCTAACATTAATCTCTGGTACTTGTGCACACATAGTGCATGCACAAGCACAAACTTGCAAATGATCAAGCGTATATGCACACATGCATACCACACACATATGCACACACCAAAAATGATCAGCGACTGAATGAAGCCATAAAGACACAGACACATATACAGGCTTGAAAGTCCAGGCTTGTGCCAAATCTGAACCCAGCTGGCAAGTCTTTCTATGCATTAGTAAAAATAACATGTGATGGCATTGCATTTGATTTTAGAAAGGAGGGCTGCCCTGGTAAAATAGTTAACTAACACCCAATGAGAAGGGCTGAAACAGTCTGTGAATCCCTAATTTCACTCCAAACTTTCCATTCAAGCACTGCCCTTGGCACAGACACAGTAAGTCCTGCTTAACCTGCTAGACCTGTCGTGCAGGGCTCTGCTTGATTACAGGGAGAGAACCTGGGCAGCCACCTGCAGGTCTCTGTACAGGCAGATGTGTCCAGCAAGGCCCAAGTTTATCTGCTGCTTGACTGGCTGATTGGTGTGCAGTGTGGGTGTGTGGCGGGAGGGGGTGCGGGTAGGGTCAAAGACTTTATGGGGAGCTCACAATGTTAGTGTGAAGGCAAACTACCAAGCTCTACCCCAACAATTCTCCAAGGCAGAGATCTGACCTGCATGACCACATAGAACACAGGCTTGTAGATAATACAGAATAGTATGGTCAGGAATGGAGATAAATCACAAGGGAAAGATACTTACCTGCTCTCCAAATGTCCTGGTTCTACTTTCTCCCAACATGTGCTCCACTGGAAAGGGTTCCTATTTGAGAACCAAGGACATAATTCATCAGGGCTTCATTCACTTACTGTGTGATTTATAAGTTTGTGTTTCCTCTTTGGTAAAATATGGATCAAAATATATTTGCCTGGGGCCAGAGAGATGGCTTAGTGATTAAAGTACTTTCCTGTAAAACCTAAGGTCCCAGGTTCGATTACCCGGTACCCAAGAAAAGCCAGATGCACAAACTTGCACATGCATCTCAAGTTCATTTGCAGTGGCTACAGGCCTTGGCACACCCATTCTCTCTATCGCTCATCTGTCTCTCTCTGCTTGCAAATAAATAAATATATTTTTTAAAAAAATCCCTCTGATCACCAGGTGCTCAAATAACCCTCAGTTATAGTAATTATATACTATCAGTACTAACTCTATTACCACTACTGCTATTAATAACAATCAGCAAAAGTAGTCATCATGTTTGAGTACTTACTCCAACCCAGACACTGATCTGTGCACTTTGCATCTATTAACTAATTCATTCAGCCTTTAAAACAATTCCAAAAAGTTCTCACTCTACACAAGAAGAGTGTTCAATAACTTTTCCAAGTGCCAACATCTAGAATATAAAAAAGTGTACGTGCCAGAGGTAATATAGGACATCAAGTTAAATTTGAATATCAGATAAACAATAATTTTTACTATAGCTATGTCTCAATACATGGAATTTTTTTTTACTATAAGCATGTGTCATATAATATATGGGACATGGTTACACTCAAAATTTTCTCCATTTGTTTATCTGAAATTTAAATTCCACTGAGTATCCTAAACATTTAACTAGCAAATAAAAGTGAACCATAGTTAGAAATTACAGGGACCAAAGGCAAACCATGTAATTCCAGAACTTGTGCTCCCAGTGTTACGATCTGTTGTCCCCTTTCTTCAGGACTCATGCCAATTTCATACTCTGGATATTTGAGGCAGAAGAGTCAAAGTAACAGTTTTGACTGTTTCATCCCAGAGTCGTGCTTACTGCTCTCTCTCTTTGGCTTTGGTGGTGACAATACGTTAGGCTCAGAATGCCATTTTGTAATCAGTTTTGCCATAATATGGCATCCTACATCTGAGAAGTAGTTTTATATTTTCTTCTCCATCATCAGTCCATCATGGGTACTGGCCTCCTTTTAGCTGGACATTGGTGTTGATGCTTCTAAGACACCTAGGTCATGTGATGACCAGCCCTTCCCCTCAAAGTTGACTTCTTACCTTGTGATATAGTTTACCTTTTCTCAAGGACTGGAGCCCTGTCCCCAGTTTTAGTCTAAAGCATTGCCACTTCAGTCTTCCCTGAGGCTGGTCCACCTCCCCCTTTAAATTTGGACATAGCATCTCTTGCACATTCTCCACTGTTATCTGACCCTTGCCAGGAAACTTATTCTTCAGCTCTAATTCGGCCTATCATTCACTGCTTCTGAAACCCCTGGCCCCAAGTGTCCAGACATCGATGGCTAGATAGAACCTGCTCTGTGGACACCTGTCCTTGTTATTCCCCTGCCAGCTTGTGTTCGGTGCCAGAGGGTGGTTGAGCCCAAGGTTTTTGTTCTCCCCACCTGCCTGGCCAGCTGCAAGCAGGTAGCCGGTCAGTGCTGGCCAGAATCCCCAAAATGCACAGCCTGAGCCGTCTCTTTCTCTTGGCACCTTTCTGACAATGTGCTTCGCCCACACTGAGTGGCATCTGAATTCAGTGCTCTGCAGACCTGTCTGAAAGCTGAGAGTGATGGGGGGAGGGGCAGGGGGCTCACAGGGATGGTGGCACTTGCAACTCCCAAGAGCTTTGTTTAGCTCGGAAAGATCAGGATGGGACACAACAAACCCTGCAGCAAATATTCCAGAGAGGAAACCATCCAGACTCAAGAACTCCAGGACACTTGAATATTATTTTTTTGATAACAAATCATGCCAGACAACCCAATTAGCATTTTGATGGTGTTCTGACATGACTAGTTAATGTAACAGTCTGTGGTAATATCCCAGATCTTTCTTTTAATGAATCATTTGATAGCATCTCATGAAAATTTTACTCTCTGTTATCACTGTGTAGTTTGTTGCAATTTGCTCATTGCCTCTTTACAAACATACAGACAAACAAGTCTCCTGCCCAAGGGAGCTGACCATCAACCCAAAACATCAAGTAGAAAAGGGGTTCCCACAGGAAAGAAAATAAAACCTCCTCCTAGCGACACCGCCTGCTCTAAATTACCAAGTGCACTGGTGCATCCTCGCTCAGCTTCACAAACACTTATTAAATGCTAATCCGTGCATGGTGATATGTCAGGCTCTGGCTCCAGGGAGGGAAACAGCCACAGTCCGTGCCCTGCAGGCGCTGACACTCCAGACAGCTCCAGTGGCAAGTGGAAGAAAGGAGATGGCGCCTCGCTCCTGTTCTCCACTGCTGGTGGATGGCGCTCTGAGTCACTGTGACTTTTGCTTGGGAACACCGAAAGCGACTCTGTCTGCTGGGCTGGTTTTTCTCTCTGCACGTAGAAACGCAGGAGTTGACCTCCTGAGCCTCAGAAGATTCTTCCCTTAAAATTAGATTTACCTTCAGGTCGTTTATCACATCTGAAGTCCTTCTAGATGTAGCTATGCGTCCTTGTACACATCTTTCATTTTGGATTCTTACTTAATTTTTAACACATGTTTGAGTGGCTCTGCTCATCTTTCAGAAGGAGATTTCAAAAGAAACTTTATGGTATAGTATCCCCTTTCCGATAGAGCATTAAATCTTAATGCGATTTACATGTGCTTTTGAGGGCACATGCTCATAAATGTGGGTGCAAACACCTCTCTTCTGAATTACATATAGGATGCAATAATGTATATGCAAAGTCATTGGGGTTTATTGCATGGTCCCAAAGTTCTGCATACTGTGATCTCCTCATTTCTTGTCATAAAAGTTTATGGATAGGTAAGATTATTGTTTTCCTTTTATTGATAAGGACTGGGCAAGTTGCATATTAAGTCACTGAGGTGGGATTCGAACCAATGCTATGACTCATAAACACCACATTATGTTACACTGATAGAAAATTTATTTTAATTTTTTTTTCTATTACAGAAAAACCTACTCAGGTGATGCTGACATTCTGCCGGTATGAAGGGTAATGATGACGAGAATGCTGTCACCCCATTCACCTCAGGAGAAAGGGACCGAGGAGATGGCTCCACGTTTAGACGGGCTGGCTTGCAGTCTGCCAGGCCAGGCTTGATTCCCCAGTCACCTACATGAAGCCAGATGCACAAAATGGCACGAGTCTGGTATTTGTTTGCTGTGGCAAGAGGCTGTGATGTGTCCATTCATTCATTTCTCTCTCTCTCTCTCTCTCTCTCTCTCTCTCATAAATAAATAATATTTTTTAAAAGGACATGGTACCACTTGTTAGCAACTTCTGCTAGTCTGTGTTCAATTCCCCAGCATCCTCATGAAGCCAGATGCAAAGTGGTGTGTGAATCTGATCCCGATGTGTCTGCCACAATGGGAGGCAGAGCCAGGAGAATCTGAGGCTCACAAGCCAGACAGTCCAATGTTCCTTTGCAGCCTGGCACTTTATTTGCAGCAACAAGAGCCTTTTCTCATAGAAGGTGGAGCACAGGCACCTCAAGGCTGTCCTCTGACCTCCATATTTGTAGCACAGCATGCACATCCTGCCTGCGTGCCCCCCCCCACACACACACACACAATAAATAAAATACAATTGCAAGCAAAGAACATAGCAAACTCCCAGAGGACAAGGACCTATCACCTCTGCGGGTTGTCTGAGTATGTGTCAGCCACAGCTGTCCCAGCACTGCGCTGATTCTGAGTTAGAAAGGACAGCTGCTTCTGCCAGCCAGCCCCTCCGCCGCATCCCGCCCGTGCAGTGCAGCGGATCCCAGGCCCCTGCTCACAGCGGTGGGCTTTCACCTTGAGAACCCCCCCCCCCCCCCGCTGTCCTTGCACACGTCTCACTAGCCCACAGCTCTGGATTGCCAAACCACTGTCGAACACAACACAACTTATTTTTCCGTGCTAGTGAAGATTTATGAGGTTGCTCGGTGTATCCCGGCAAGCAATTATGGCCCCCTGGAAGACGCCTCTGCAGAAGGCTGAAATCTGATAAGAAAGCAGGCCGTGATGCTGAGAGGGAGCTCGCCTCACACTTTGTCTTTCTAGTGTCCAAATCATCCCAATTTGGGAGCAACAATATTTCTTAACTTGCAAATGTCGACTTTGGTGATGCAATAGAAGACATGCCTAAATATTGTTTTTCCAGGAGCACAGTACTGGGCCGTACACGTGCATGTGCATGTGCATGCTGGGGTGCACAGGGCACGTCCAGCATCATCCAGATATCCCTTCCTCTAAGACGCCTTTCAGGACTACCAAGGCCATAACCCCACAAGATGAGTTAGAGACTTTTTTTTTTTTTAATATACAACACTGACGTCCTTGCCCCAAGTTGATTAAACCAAGATTATCAGGTGCAGCCAGGTATAGACTATCTCGTGAGCCTGAAAACAACTGCGCCCAAGTCTTTCATCCAACAGGCAACTTCATGCTGGATAATTATTAGTAAACTTAACAAGTCCCCACACCCTCTACAATCTGACCATGAGTCATGGTAGAAAACAGAAGCGCACTTCAAACCCATCCAGCAGGTACAATGAGGAGGAGAGAGCAGAGCTGAGCCTGTTCATTGGCAGAGGCAAGAGAATCACTGTCAATCACAGCGGCTGCTCAGCCAGTCAACTGGCTGCCCAGGTAGGGACCAGATAATCAGAGATACACTGTAACCATGCACAAGCCTCCCGTCCAGTTTGGTTTCATGGACATAAGACTGGTATAGGCTCATTGGCCCAGAGTAAGGGACAGCCCCAAAGGTAGCTTGCTTGCTGCACTGAGGCTGCCATACTGGAAGATTTTCCAAGATGGGCTATGGACCCGTATTTGCATCTTGCACTGGGTCCAGGAAATGTGACCAGTGCTCATGCTTCCTGCTGTTTTTCAAGGCCCAGGCACGTGGTATCTGGGATTGTTGTTTTTCTTCTCACTAGACTCCCAGGTTTGTGTAGAATCCTGAAGGTTCTCTAGTCCTAACCACCCTCTTTAAGAAAAAGAATACAAAATGGTGAATATAAATTCCCATGCTTGTGGGCTGGAGAGATAGCTTAGCTGTTAAGGCACTTGCCTGTGAAGCCTAAGGACGCAGGTTCAATTCCCCAGTACCTAGGTAAGTAGATGCACATTGTGGTTCATGCGTCTGGAGGTTGTTTTCAGTGGCTGGAGGCCCTGACACACTCATTCTCTTTCTCTATCTTCCTCTCTCTTTCTCTCAAAATAAATAAAAGTTAAACAAAAATTTCCATACCAGAGACATGGCCCCGTGAATAAGGAGCTATGTAAGCATGAGGACCCGAGTTTGGATCCCCAACACTTACATAAAAGTTAGGGAGGTAGAGTGTGTTGGTTTGAACCAGATGTACCCCATGAACCAATGCATTCTAAATGCATGGTCCCCAGTGGTGGCAACTTGGGGGGTGGAATGCCACTGAAGGAAGCGCATTGTGGGAGGTGGGCTTTGGGGTGCTACAGCCAGCTCCCCATCGCCACTCTCCTGATGTGTTTTCCACCTGCTCCTGCCCATGCCATGCTGTCCCCTCTCAACAGTAAACCAAAAAAAAACTTTCATCCCATCAGCTGCTTTTGGCTGTGGGTTTTATCCCAGCAATGGGAAAATAACTACAGCATAGTTGAGACAGGAGGATTCCTGGGACTTGCTGAAATTGATGAGCTCCAGTTCAGTGAGAAAAACTGAGGAACACACCCCATGTGATCCCTTGCCTCCACAGGTATACAAAGATGTTATGCAGTTCATAACTCTAACGTGTCAACATGTTCCTATAATTTAGGAGCAGGTGTAGTTTTCTTTTAAGATATGGGTCTATGCCAAGAGAAGGTAACAAACCTGTTTCAATTACATCAAGATCATGGTTGGATGAACAGATGTATGTAAGATTTCTTAGTAGAATAGTCTGCCCACAGTAGGTATTTAATAAAGGCTTATACTTTCCTGGCTCCTCTGGTCAATCATAGACAAAAATTTATTCCAAGATTAGCATTTTAAATGTTTATTTCTTTAAAATAAGGTGTGACTCAACTTTCTCCTACAGGTAAGACTGAGTGGAGCAGATTTTTTTTAAAAAAAGTATTCATTGTCTCCTTTTAACTTTTTTTAAAAGTTGTTTCAAAGCATAATTCTTACTTTTAAAATGTGCAAGGTAGCCTTAAATTAAGTTAATTGCCAGAATAAGTTGAAATATTTCACCATCTCTTCCAACTGTATTATGGCACACTGGTTTTAAAGCAGTTAATAGTTCAAGAAAATAATATATTAGCAGTTGAAAATATGAATCAATGATACGACTTCAATATCCTTTCAGGAGCGATCAGAATGGCTGAATTAATAACATCCTATTATTTTATTATTGCATGAGAATTTATGGTCGTGCTGACACCACACCAGGATGAATTCTCCCCTTTAGTGGGCTTTATTAGACAATGCATGGCAGGGCCTTTTCCAATGTCCCCAGCGGACCTCATAATGACCCAGGGAAGGTCACTTTCTTAACCCTCACCCAGTAGCTCATCATTCTTTTTTTTTTTTCTCTCTCTTCAGGTTCACACAAAGTTCATGTATAAAAATACCTGCCTAAACCAGAGGTCAGCTGACCTACCAGGTGACGGTGGACTACTTCAACTCAAAGCCAAACTTGTACTTGAAAGAAGCACATCGTGGCCTTCATGCAGCTTTGGCTAGGTGGTCTATCTTTCGGGTTCTTTGGAGCACTGAGAAAACATGACTTGTCTAGCTGTGCCCAGACCATTTGCTGATCTACAGGTGGGAGGCATGTGAGGAATAGACTTTGACAGATACAAATTGAAGAAAGACCTCCATTCCACGTTTTCTACCCAGGAAGCATCTGAGAAGCTTTGGGGACTCCATAGGTCAAAAAGCTCATCCTTAATGATCTCATGTTTGAAGGTACATTTTATGTTTGGATCTTGTTATGGTTTGAATTATGCAGGATCCTCTCACAGGATCCTAGTCCCCAGCAGATGGTGAGATTCTGGGAGAGGAAATGGTAGAAACCTTGGCAAGTGGAGCCTACCTAGAGAAAGTGGATGGTAGGGGGCGTGCCGGTGGGGTATGGGGGAAGCATTAGTTCAGACAGCCTGCGGGGTTTTGGTTTTCTTAGCATTTCATTTTTCCTTCTTGTCACTTCCTGATTTCACAATGATGGCCCAAAACAGAAGAAAAATGAAAGTGGTGGCAGATACTCTTATGCCTCTTCTTAGGATATCTAAAATTACCCCCATCTCTTCTGGATTTTCTTACAGTTCACTGATCAGAATATTACATGATCACTACCAGCCACCTGGGGGAGGGATGGCAGAGATAAATACTCTACAGAGGGAGAGAATGAAGAATAGTGGGAGGAACTGTTGGGCTTGTCAACGTAGTTGTGTGCCTTAGGAAGTAAACTGAAGCATGGGGCGGACACTGAAGAAGATGGAATGATCACTTATAATTTCCTCCTCTTTGCTGTGTCCTCAGAACAAAGGGAACATTAACTAAACGATGTATCATGGATTGAAGAGATAAATGGAGCCAGGAACTGGGGAAGTACAACACAGATGCCTGAGAGGACTTGGGCTGGCAACAGGAGTAACTGTGGGGTTGACAATGCTTGCAGGAGGCAATCAGTCTTGATAGGAGAACAAAAACCTCCTCCATCAGGCTGTGTCACGAGCGACAATCTGTACAGTGGAAACCATCCCACACCTACACCAAAAGCAGCAGAAAAGAGAGGCAAATGTTAGCCCCTGAAAATACTTGCTCTGTTCTTCAAACTCCTTCTGGGTGAATCTGAACTGTTCATATTAGGCGCACTCTAGAATTACTGAGCAATTTCCAGAAAGCGTGCAAAAAACTTTTTATATGGCATTATACCTGTTTCCCTCTCCTCAGCCTACAGGCACAAAATAATTATCAGACCAGACTATTTTTTTTAAATTCTTCATTCTTATTTCTTTTGCCTAACGACATAGGAACATGCTTAATTGGGTCTCTGTCATGCAGACAGGGTGAACAGATGGAGGAAGGAAAATTATTAACTACACTTTCCCACTTCATTGATTGAGACATCAGAGATTAAGGAACTTGAGAATCCTTATGTATTAGAATATGATCCTGTAAGGCACCAAGCAGTATTGGGAATTCCTAAAACAAATCTTTAATGTTCACTTTAGCTAGCCTGGTCCACACTTCCATCTTGGAAAACAAAACAAAGACAGTACTTCTTTTGTTTTCTCCCCACCTGTATAAGTGTAGTTTCTCTCTCTGAGACTCCTCTCACCCCATGTATAGTAATCATGAATCAGAAGGTGCTTCTTCAGCTCTATCTTGTCACCTGTCTCATGAAGAGAAGACTGGGAATTTTCCACATATCTTAAAGTGAGACGTTTTCAACACATGCTAAGTCAACTCACAGAAGAAGTTAATTTTTTTTCTGAATTTTTATTAATATTTTCCATGATTACAAAAAATATCCCATGGTATTACCCTCCCCCCTTTCCCCTTTGAAATTCCAGTCTCCATCATATCCCCTCCCCCTCTCACTCTATCTACTTACATATATACAATACCAACCTAATAAATTCCCTCCTCCCTTTCTTTCTCTTCCCTTTCTATATCCTTTTTAATTTACTGGCTTCTGCTACTGAGTTTTTTCCTTCTTGCACAGAAGCCCAATCATCTGTAGCTAAGATCCACATATGAGGGAGAACATGTGGCGCTTGGCTTTCTGGGCCTGGGTTACCTCACTTAGTATAATCCTTTCCAGATCCATCCACTTTTCTGCAAATTTCATTACTTCATTTTTCTTTACCGCTGAGTAAAACTCCATTGTATAAATGTGCCATATCTTCATTATCCACTCATCAGTTGAGGGACATCTAGGCTGGTTCCATTTCCCAGCTATTATAAATTGAGCAGCAATAAACATGGTTGAGCAGGTACTTCTAAGGAAATCAGATGAGTCCTTAGGATATATGCCTAGGAGTGCTATAGCTGGGTCATATGGTAGATCAATCTTTAGCTGTTTTAGGACCCTCCACACTGATTTCCACAATGGCTGGACCAGATTGCATTCCCACCAACAGTGCAGAAGGGTTCCCCTTTTTCCACATCCCCGCCAACATTTATGATCATTTGTTTTCATGATGGTAGCCAATCTGACAGGAGTGAGATGGAATCTCAATGTAGTTTTAATCTGCATTTCCCTGATGACTAGGGATGTAGAACATTTTTTTAGATGTGTATATGCCATTCGTATTTCTTCCTTTGAGAATTCTCTATTTAGCTCCATAGCCCATTTTTTGATTGGTTTGTTTGATTCCTTATTATTTAACTTCTTGAGTTCTTTGTATATCCTAGATATTAATCCTCTATCAGATATATAGCTGGCGAAGATTTTTTCCCATTCTGTAGGTTGCCTCTTTGCTTTATTCACTGTGCCCTTTGCAGTGCAAAATCTTTGTATTTTCATGAGGTCCCAGTGGTTAATCTGTGGTTTTATTGCCTGAGCAATTGGGGTTGTATTCAGAAAGTCTTTGCCAAGACCAATATGTTGAAGGGTTTCCCCTACTTTTTCCTCTATCAGGTTCAGAGTTTCAGGTCTGATGTTAAGGTCTTTAATCCATTTGGACTTAATTCTTGTGCATGGAGAAAGAGAAGAATCTATTTTCATCCTTCTACAGATATATATCCAGTTTTCCCAACACCATTTGTTGAAGAGGCTGTCTTTTCTCCAATGAGTATTTTTGGCATTTTTATCGAATATCAGGTGGCTATAGCTACATGGGGTTACATTTGGGTCCTCTATTCTGTTCCATTGATCTACAAGTCTGCTTTTGTGCCAGTACCATGCTGTTTTTGTTACTATGGCTCTGTAGTATAGGTTAAAATCAGGTATAGTGATACCACCAGCCTTATTTTTGTTGCTCAGTATTATTTTAGATATTCGAGGTTTTTTGTGATTCCAAATGAATTTTTGGATTGTTTTCTCTATTTCCATGAAGAATGCCTTTGGAATTTTGATGGGGATTGCATTAAATGTGTAGATTGCTTTTGGTAAGATTGCCATTTTCACAATATTGATTCTTCCAATCCAGGAACAAGGGATGTTTTTCCATTTCCTAGTGTCTTCTGCAATTTCTCGCTTGAGTGTTTTAAAGTTCTCATTGTAGAGATTCTTTACTTCCTTGGTTAGGTTTATTCCAAGGTACTTTATTTTTTTTGATGCAATTGTGAATGGAAGTGATTCTCTGATCTCATCCTCTGTGTGTTTGTTGTTAGCATATATGAAGGCTACTGATTTCTGTGTATTTATTTTGTATCCTGCTACCTGACTATAGGTTTTTATCAGCTCTAACAGTTTGCTAGTAGAGTATTTAGGGTCCTTTATGTATAGAATCATGTCATCTGCAAATAATGATAACTTGACCTCTTCCTTTCCAATTTGTATCCCTTTTATGCATGTCTCTTGCCTTATTGCTATGGCTAAGACTTCCAGAACTATATTAAATAAAAGTGGGGACAGTGGACACCCTTGTCTTGTTCCTGATTTTAGTGGAAAAGCTTCCAGTTTCTCCCCATTTAGTATTATGTTGGCTGTAGGCTTATCATAAATAGCCTTTATTATATTGAGATATGTTCCTTCTATTCCCAGTCTCTGTAGGACTTTTATCATGAAGGGATGTTGGATTTTGTCAAATGCTTTCTCTGCATCTAATGAGATGATCATGTGATTTTTGTCCTTCAACCCATTTATATAATGTATAACATTTATAGATTTGCGTATGTTGAACCATCCCTGCATCTCTGGGATAAAGCCTACTTGGTCAGGGTGGATGATCTTTCTGATATATTCTTGTATTCTGTTTGCCAATATTTTGTTGAGAATTTTTGCATCTATGTTCATGAGGGATTTTGGTCTGTAATTTTCTTTTTTTGTTCTATCTTTGCCTGGTTTTGGTATCAGGGTGATGCTGGCTTCATAGAAGGAGTTTGGTAGAATTCCTTCTTTTTCTATTTTATGGAAAAGCTTAAGAAGCAATGGTGTTAGCTCTTCCCTGAAGGTCTGGTAAAATTCAGCAGTGAATCCATCTGGGCCTGGGCTTTTTTTAGTTGGGAGATTTTTGATAACTGTTAGGATCTCCATGCTTGTTGTAGGTCTATTTAAGTGATTAATCTCATCTTGATTTAATTTAGGTAGGTCATATAAATCAAGGAAATCATCCATTTCTTTCAGATTTTTATATTTTGTGGAGTATATGCTTTTATAATATGTCCCTATGATTTTTTGAATTTCTCTGGCATCTGTCGTGATGTTAACTTTTTCATCTCTAATTTTATTAATTTGTGTCTCTTCTGTCTTTCTTTTGGTCAGATTTGCTAAGGGTTTATTTTATTTGGGCTTACTATTTTATTTAATTTTTTAAAAGATCTATTTTTGTTTACTTATTTATTAGAGACAGAGAGAGAGAGAAAGAGAATGGGTACACCAGGGCTTCTAGCCACTGCAAACGAACTCCAGACCCATGCACTACCATGTGCGTCTGGCTGACGTGGGACCTGAAGAATCAAACCTGGGTCCTTAGGCTTGGCAGGCATGTGCCTTCACCACTAAGCCATTTCTCCAGCCCTGTGCTTAGTATTTTAATGTCTTCTATTATACACTATTTAATTGAGAAATGTATTTATTATTACCTACAAAACGATTTGAGCCTAAGACCATCTCCCTTAGGGGATGAGCGGTCAATGCCTCCTGTCAGCTGCTAAAAGGACACCGCCTGCAGCAGTTATCATCCGGTTGTTAGGACAAAACACCCAGCCAGAAGCAGTTTATGGGTGGAAAGGTTATATTTCGAGTTATAATTCTGAGAAAAGTTTTCGTCATGGTGGGGAAAGTATAACAAGGACAGCTGTATGTGCCCTCTTGTCACATCAGCTTGGAGGAAGGAGCAAGAGTGAACTCTCCAGCTCTGGCAAGGGGAACTGGATTACAAGATCCAAAGGACTGCCTCCAGTGACACACTTCCTCCAGAAAGGCTCCACCCCCCGAAGGCTCTACCCACCTGGGATCAAGTATGATGTTTAATCATAAATATATGAGGCTGTCACATTCAAACCACCATACCACCTACCACTTTCTGAAACATGTCTACATGTAACAACCACAGCCCTGCTCCATGGGACTCAACAGTAAGCACTCTGTGGCTTAATTGTCTCAGAAATATGAATACTTTGCTATGAGGAGGAGGTGCGGTAAGGTAATGGACACTATAGTAAAAGTATCACTTAGTCATGCTCCTAGCAAAATACCGCCATTCTGTGCTAACATTGTACATGCTGAGGTTAGCTGTAAACCCACACTCACCTGGGGTACACATAGGATCCCGTCATGACTAGAATAGTATTGAATGTCCATAAATCCTAATGTTCCCAGTATATACATAATATAAAGAGGATGGCGCCAAACTCACCATCAGTCTGCCCATTTACAATCTGTACAAAGAGAAGATACCCATTGCATTTTATATTGTACCTTCACTAGTATAAAAATTTTCTTAAAAAAGATGTTTCACCAATCCAGGTGTCACTACTAATAAGAAGGGGTAGGACTCCTGTCTGACTCCGCTTGAAAGCTGGGTCACCCTGGATAAGCCTCTGTTTCCTTCCATATGGCTGTGTCTGCATGTCCCAGACAGAAGACATCATACGTTTTCCTGTCCAACTTCAAGTTTATTACAAGGCTGATGAGAAACCATATGCTGTAGTGCTGGGGAAAAAATTTAAAGTCATCCTGATACAAATAGAATGGAATCATGAATGTGACCTCAATGTCACACTAGAAGTTTCCCTAAGGAAACTCTGCCAGTGAAAAATCGAAATGGCATGGAGGAGGCTGTGTTTTTGAGAACACACTCTGCCTAAAGTCAGAAACCATCCCCCCAGCTGTGAGCACTGTAAGGATTTCGTCATTATAACTTTCGTTTTCCAGAATCAAAGCTGCTCTCCCTGCTTACCCTTGAAGCCACTTCAGTGAAGGCTCTTCCTGGTGGCACTCAGAGGAAGACATTTGTTTGATGTATATGTTTAATTTCTTGTACACTTCTGCACCCTATCTGCGAATTCCACTTTCTATATTTATTTTGAGACCTGCTCAGGGCCTGCTGATACCAGTGCCTACTTTCTAAACAATCAAACTAGCAAACAAACAAGCAAACAAAAGGACTACATGGATAGAGAGGGAGTCATACAAACTAGGGCTAAAGAGTAAGGAAAACTGAAGGGGAAGGTTAAGGGTGAGAGTCTCCTTATCGTCTTATAAACCTGAACTTTACAGTCAAGAAAATATACTGGATTGACTTTCTTTCCCAGTTGATGACTTCATTGGTGCATTGGATATATAACGGCAATGCTTTGAAAAAAAAATGAACACTTTAGAACAAATCTTTCCTAAATCATTTTTCAAGATTTCCTGTTACTTCATCTAAAGCTGCTTTCCATTAATAAATCCCTCAGTACAAAGCACCAGGACACACAGACACTGTAATTAGGGGGATTTCAATTACCTAGGTGAGAAGGCAGGTAATTGACAATCTAATTAGTCTCTTTTCAATTACCATTTTTCTCTTCATTAGAGCAGTTAGTTGGAGAGTGCAGAAGGCTTGTAAAATATTCCAAGACCATGCATTTTCAAGCTAAATTTACTAGGGATTATGGCTGGACAATTCCAGGACCAAGGATGCATAAGCAATAGAAAGGCAGCGGCCAAGGCAGCTGCTGTGTACAACAACAAGACAAGCACATTGGAAGCTCATCAAGCAACAGTGAGCTTCAAAACCCTGCGGTGGAAGTTGGCCGGGGATTCAAAGGGGATTCATTCATTGTCCATTGTTGCCCGACGTAGCATTATTGAGTGAATTGATAATTGCTCTAATGTATTGAGTGCTTGCTATGGATCTAATATCATGCAAGCATCTGACATGTAGTATTCTCCCATTTTCATTCTCACATCAGTTCCCTGAAGTTAAGGATATTATTATCTCCATGTTACAGATGATGAAATAAAAGGGCTGAGAAATTATGCCATTTACCACATGGGAGTACTGGGATCCCAGACCCATGCCTTCAAATGCTACATAACTTCCTTGAATTATGGAGGAGAGCATGACTTTGCATTTCAACAGACCAAGGGGTAAATCTTTACTCCTTCATCGCCACCCTCCTGTCCCTGCCTGAGTAAGGACTAGAGCTCTCTCTGAACCTTAAACTCCTCATTTTTGCTACAGTGATCATATTCTTGTCTTATTATTTTTTTAAATATTTATTTGTAAGCAGAGAGTAAGAGGGGAGGAGAAAGGCAGAATGGGCACACCAGGGCCTCTAGCCATTGCAAATGAACTTCAGATTCATGCACCACTGTGCTTCTGGCTTTATGTGTCTATTGGGGAATTAAGCAGTTCATTAGGCTTTGCAAGCAAATGCCTTAGCCACTGAGCTATCTCTCCAGGCCTTGTCTTATCATTTTGAAAGTGAAGAAAGCTCCAACTTGTAAAGTGCTAATCAGGGCATTTGTAGCATGGAAGATCTCCTGCACCAGCAGCTGTTTCCTCACCCACCCAACCCCCAATAAAAACAATGATGTTACATTTTTCTAGCTACTTAATGTATGTGACAGAGATATGTGAAAAAATAGTTTAGCGGTCAAGAGCTTGCCTAGCCAGTTCAAGGATCTTGCTGGGTTCAGTTACCAGCACAGAAAAAAAAAAATATATATATATATATTAATATAAGTATATAAATATATAAATAAATGCATATATATATATATATAGAGAGAGAGAGAGAGACAGAGAAGTTTATGTTTTTTTTTCTTTTTCTTTTTTTCTTTCTTTTTTTTTCGAGGTAGAGTCTCACTCCAGCCCAGGCTGACCTGGAATTCACTATGGAGTCTCAGGGTGGCCTCGAACTCATGGTGATCCTCCTACCTCTGCCTCCCGAGTGCTGGGATTAAAGGTGTGTGCTGCCATGCCCAGCTAAAGAGAAGTTTATGTTTTTAAAAGGCAATATATATATATAATTTAAAGAAAACCCAGAGAGTATATATATATATAAAATATCCATGTATATAAATAGAAAATTAAATGTACTTAAAGGAAAAAGAAAGGAGGGAAGGGAAAGGAAAAGAAGGAAAGGAAAGGGTGGAGGGAAAGGAAATCTTCAAGTAGAATGGTGATATGGAACTTGTCTGGAAATCCTGAGATGTGCATGAGCCCAAGTCATCTCTTCTCTGAGCCTGAACCCCTCTACCAGGTGCTTCTCTCGCCCAGCTATTCTGGCATCACGTGTCCCCTCCTACCTGGCACGCCAGTCATCCTTGTCCATCCTCCCAGTTTTTGGCTTCTTCCCATGTAGATTTTCCTAAATCATAAAAAAAAAACAAGAAAAACTTAAAATCTACAGAAAAACTGACACCTACGAAGGTAATCAATTTTTACTCAATGCATATGGCTGCTGGAAACACACTGGTTTATTTCTAGGAAATAGGAATGCTTCAGTGCAAAGGTCATCAAGCCCATGTGCATAGATTGTGATAAGCTGTTAATTACTATTGTTATTAATATTATTATTGTGTATTAAAAGCCAACTGTGGTGATGCATGCTACGATCCTAGTACTCGAGAGACGGAATCAGGAGTGAGAGCTTGAGATCATCCTGTGTTCTATAATGAGATCCTGTCTCAAAACAACAATAGCAAAACCAGGGTTGGTGTATTCGAACTGGAGATGTAGCTCAGTGGTAGATCACCTGCAGTAGCGAGCACTTGCCTGTAACTTCAATATTGTGTTCTAATGCAATGTCCCCCAGCAATACTAAAAAATGAAGGGGCAGCAAGTGACCAAATTCTGGGCTGATGCTGAATAATAAAAATATAATGCAAGGATATGTGTGTGTATATACATACATATATCTATATACATATATACATACATATATATATATATAATTTAAAATTAAAGCCACAATAAAAAATAGTAAGAAAAAGATATAAAATTATTTTTAAGTACTACTGAACTCAAAAACTTAAAATATCCTTACTACAATGTATAATGAATATAAACTTGAATTCAGAGATATTTTGTGTTTTTTTTTTCTTTTGGATCAATTCCTTGTCATTTACACATCTGCAGACCTCATTTCAGACCAGTCTAATTTCAAGTGCTTAATTATAGCCTGCTGAAACCAATGACCAAATGCTGGACACTGCATGTTTAGATTTCTCATGAATTTCTCCCCAGTCACTCAAAGCCCCTAGGAGATGCTTTGTCTACACCAGAGATAAGCTGAGTACCTGTGACACAGGATGGAGCTCAAGACCACATACAACACGACAGGTGTGAATTCAAAGATAAGCATGTGGACCAGGCAACATGCTTGAGTACTCACAGCACACCCACATTAGCGATTCCTTTCTTACAACCTAAAGATTTATTGATTAATGGGCTCCGATACCATGTTGCAATGGGATGATTTTTGGATGTTACTTAACCTGTCTGAGACTCTGTTTTCATGCCTGAATTTTTTATTATACATACCCATAAAGCACATGTTCTCATAACACACATATAAATATGTATTTTCTTATATACATGATTTATATGATATATGTGTATATAATACCTGGTATGGAATGTGTGTTGTGAAAACTTGAGAGAACATATATAAAGCACCATAGAACAAATGTCCCAGTGTTCCAAAGGGGTAGTAAATACTAAAGCCGTGCAAACTGCAAGTCACATGTTCTCTGCCCTAAATCATATGCTGTTATCTGCATGAATAGAAGGTCTGGAAGATTTCAAAGGAGAAGAAAGAAAAAGGATTCAGTACAGATGTGGAGGGCAGCTCTCATGCAGATGCTGTTGCCTGTGAATCCACAGCCCTTGTTTCCAATGGCTCTGCAGGGTTCCTGGCCTCACTGTGTAAATTCTTCGCTGTGGACTGTGAAATATCACCCATTTGTGGAGACTTTTCGTTTGTATGTGTGTGTTCATATGCACATGGTTTGTGTGTGTGTGCACGCAGGCCAGAGGTCGAAACCCGGGGCCGTCCTCCGTTGTTCTGCCCCTTGTTCTTTGAGACAGGGTATCTTGCTGAACTCAGAGCTCACTGATCCAGCTAGACTAGCTACCCAGTGAGCCCAGGAGCCCTGTCCTACCTCCCTAGTGCTAGGATTCCTGCAGCTTTGCTCCACAATGCCTGGCATTTTACATGGGCTCTGGGGGGGTCTAAACTCAGGTTCTTATGCTTTCACAGTAAGCGCATCACCACTAAATCAGCCCCCCACCCTGTGCTCTCGTTTGATGGGGTACTTGGTGGACCTGCAATCTGTCAACTTGGTGAGAGTTCAGTTCTCTCCCTTTACTTGGACTCACTCAATGGTACCTCAACTTGGTCCACACTTGGAATCCTGAGTTTCTTGTCACTGCTTTTGCATTCAGAAATGAGAATTCTTAAGCAGGAGACCCAGGCCATCTCAGAAGCAGGAGTTAACAGGGTAACGATGAGCGAATGGCAAGCACGTTTGTAATTTGAAAAGTTGGCACTGTTCACACTACCCCATGCAAACACCTGCTCACTTTAACTACATGAATCTTGTTCTGATTGTAATAAAAATTCTGGCCCCAGGCTTGACGCCCTTGGATTTCACCAGAAACAAAAATTTTACCCTAGGAATTTATTTGGTGTGCATACTTCACACACTGCCATTCCTGAAGTTTTGACAGTGTTTTCATTACTCCCACATGGTGAGAAAGAGGCCTCAGTCAAGGAGATTTTGGGCCATTTTTGTTGTGATTCTAAAATGCTACCCTGTGCGTCTTAGGTACTGATCGTGGTGGCCGTGGTATGTGAGTCCCAAGGCATAGCTGGACTGGGAATAGACTGCCAGTACTGGAACCCACTCGAAGAGGTTGGAGCCTGATAAAAATCAACCATCAAAGGTTGTGAGGCTAGAATTGAGGAGCCCATGGTAGAAGCAGAAATTCCGAAGTGCAGGAGTCAAGATGAAGGTTAAGCGATGGTGACTGCTCTGCTTCTAAGATGCCCTTCTCTTATTCCCTCACACCAGTGTAGGTTCTGAGACACGCCACATTTGCTTGGTAGGTGCTCCCTGTAAGGAGCTCAGCTAGCCTTCACTTAGCTGGACTTTGAAGCACACAGGACAAGTTGTTCACCTGACGTGTCACCCCAGAGGGATACATGGTTCAACCGATGTATGTGTGTGGCTGTGCTGAATCTGGATTGTAGCCGCAGTGTTTGGGTAACTACACACCTCTGACTACCTTCCTGAGCAGCAAGGAAGGGAAACCTCCCTACTGTCCCCTGAGCAGTCTCATCAAGCTGTGATCTTGGCACTTCCTGGAGGTTACAGAAGATCCACAAGGACTGTCCACTACTGCCCCTGGCTCAAGCAGAGGCCATCTACTGAGACGAGTGCCTCTCCACTCAGGGAAGGGACTGAAATTCATACCTGTGGGAATGAAATTTCCAGTGTGCTATTTAGAATATCCTGTGGATTGCTTTTTTTTTTTTTTTAATATGACTGAGCTAGAGACTGTTTCTTTTAGCATCACTTCAAAAGAGGAAGAACAAAAAGAACAAATCCATCCCCACCAACAAAAAGACAGGAATGTTCAGTTAACCTTGTTTCTTCGAATGCCCTGGGCTTCTTTGCCTCGCCAACTATCATAAATTTGCTGCTGACAAGCACCAAAGTGTTCTTTGAGGTTCAGAGGTGGAGTTTTATCTGCCTCCCGGGATAGTGTTGCTCTCCTCTGCCGGACGGGGCCCCTGGATCCTCCCGTTGGCCTCTTTGGAGAGGAGTTTGGTTTTCTAATGAATGAGTTGTGAGATGAGTTTCGAGCCTCCCCAGGAGACAGATGAGGCTGCCTTGTCTTCCCCACCATCCGCTGCATCTGTCTATTGCACATCAAAGTGAGAGCAACACCTACACAAATCAATCCATCCCTCCAACTTCTGTACAACATCAGCTCCCCAAAGCAAGGGAAAGAGCCCTACTCTGGGGTGACTCTTTGTCTCCCTGCTTTCCTTTAGGGAAATTAAAAAACAGCAGTCAGTTTGTGTCCTCTTAAAATTGTTATTAGGTGGTGAATTTTTGTTATTATTTGTTCTAACTGGACCATCATTGATGATCAAATTTTGGTTCACCATTTCAAAGGCGCTCTGAGAATGGATGATGATTAGAACTCATAAGGTAAAAACATATGGTTCCCAGTATGACGCTGTGCCATCACATGTCTTAGTACCAAGAAATTCCATGATCTATAGTAGCTTTATTCCTGAATTCAATTACAAAAAAAAGCTCTTTAGGACTATAAAGTTAATGATGGGAAAATCATATGGGAATATAAATAGAAGAAAACATTACTGTTTCTGGAAGTTCAAGTTCTCTTTGCAAAGATTCCTGATACTCAAGGTCATGAAAGCTTAAAAAAATGATGAGAAATTATCAAGAAAGAACAAGGGGCTGAGTTTGGTACTCTTGGTACTATCCAGCCCACTGCCCTTTGAAGTGTACTCAGTAAACCTGTTTTATGAGGGAGGAAGAGAGGGAAGAAAGAAGAAAGGGAAGAGAAGTGAAGATGGAGAAAAATAAGGACAAGGACCTCACTATCCCTAGTCAGAATTGCTAATTTACAAGTTGGGACCAGGCTGGAGAGATGGCTCAGCAGTTAAAACACTTGCCTGCAAAGCCTATTGACCCAAGTTAAATCCCTCAGCACCCATGTAAAGCCAGATGCACAACGTGGTGCGAAAGTCTAGAGTTTATTTGCAGGAGCAAGAGGCCCTGGCGTGCCTGTTCTCTCTCTCTCTCTCTCTCTCTCTCTCTCTCTCTCTCTCTCTCTCTCTCCTTGCAAGTAAGTAAGTAAATAAATAAATAAAATATTTTAAATGTTTGGATGCCTTGACCTGGACTATGATCTGAACTATTCTCAGCTATCATTAATGAAATAGATTCACTGACCTCCACCTTCAGACTGGATTTAACATTTCCCAACCAAATGCATTTGGGGCACAGTCATGGCTATCAAGCATAAAACAGATTGGACTATCCTATCTTGGTAGCTGAAAATCACATGAACCAAACATGTACAATAGGGTATTTTGGTCATTTTATCCATGTGATGCCCCAATTGTTCCATGATTGCCAGTTATCACAGCTGTAACAAGACTGAAATCCCCGGAGAACCAAAGCTTCCAATCCATCATATAGAGACAGGTCAACGGTTCTGCAGCTGCTTCTGTGAAATGTGCGGCACACAGCTCTGTTTCCCTGTGAGGAAGTAGAAGATGGTGCCCTCATGTCAGGCATTCTAACAAAAAATCTGTTCAGAGCCTGCCAATGTGCTAGCTACTCTCCTTTACCATACAGAATCATTTCTTTGTTAGGATAAGATGAATAAACATCTCATGCTTTTCCTTATGTTGAAGTAATAAACATTTGTGCTGCTAATTATTTTTATGGCTTTCATATTTTGAGTTTCTTACTTTAAGTTTCCTTTAAATTATTAGTTGTTTGTTTGTTTGTTTATTGAGAGAGGAAGAGAGAGGGGGAGAGAGAGAATGGGAACATAAACTCCAGATACATGCACCACTTTGTATATCTGGCTTTCAGTAGGTACTGGGGAATAAAATGCAGGCCATGAAGCCTTGCAAGCAAATGCTTTTAACTGTTGAGCCATCTCTCCAGCCCTTAAGTTTCCTTTTAAAAGTGGGGTTGTCCTACCCTCCTGCTTAATCCTCGGTATTAGAGGAACCAGTCATTACTCTCTCATCTTCTCTTACACAAGGAAGCCTGGTAGCACAACAGCAGAAATCAATCCCATTTTTGTAAAGCTACTGGACAGATTTTCAAACTGGACTGATCTTGACTGCAGAATCTTAACTGATTTCAAAAAGAATAATAAGTTATTAAATCAGACGTGGTGGTGTACTCTTTTAATCCCACCACTCAGAAGACAGAGGTAGGTGGATCACTGTGAGCTCAAGACCACTCTGAAACTACATGGTGAATTCCAGGACAATCTGAGCTATAGTGAGACCCTACCTAAAAACATAAAAATAACAATAATGGCAATAATGGCATTTGGTTAACTGAATGATTGTATAATTATCTGGGATGAAAACCCCTCCCCCACATGAAAAGATTCCCCAAGCTTTTCAAAAAAGAGAACAAGATTTCAAGGTTTTCCAAACTCTCATGGCCTGTTATATTTGTATTGTAGGATAACACAAGTGCTTGTACTCGGTACAGTGATTGGATTTATGAGCTAGGCTCTACTTCAGGGCACAAGCTGAGCTCTGAGCTGCTGAGCTAGTGTGGCAGAAGATTACTACCGCAGAAACAACTCAAGTCTTCTTAAAGAGGTGCCCAACAGTATAAACACACACAGGACACAATGCGGACAGAGAGGACAAGGAGACAAATGTCTGCTTCTGAGGAAGTCACCTATCAGCTAATGGACGTACACCACCTATGTGAAAATAAGTAAGTGTTCCAGACTTGTCTTCAAAAACCACATAATCCTGGCTGCCAAGACCCATGATCATGATCCAGCAGAAGACAGAGAGCCGTGGCCGATGTGAAGGAAATTGTCTTGGCAGAGATTTGAAGGCATGCCAAGAAGCCAATGTCAGGAACCCACAGTTCTAAGTTCATAGACATATTCCAATCTGATTTTCCAAAATTCTGAATGCACCCTTGCCCATGGAGAATAGATTTCCTTCTTACTAGAAGTTTCACTTTCTAAAGCATAAATGATTTCTAATTCCCTTGAGTTACTTCAGGGTCTCATAACACTCACCGTCTGTTTTGTATCACTTAAGGCCCAGATAATTTTGCTCCGATGTTGTTCAGTGGGTTACCCTTCCTTCCAAAACTCGCTTATAAATCCTTCCTCCAACAATGTGCCTGCTGCATCCCCAGCAGAGTGAGCAAAATTTTCTGCAAAGGATCAATCAGTTAATATTTAGATTTTTTGAGCTACATATGGTCTCTGCTGAATATTCTTATTTTAATCATTTAAAAATGTGAAAAACATTAACTTGCAGGCCATACAAAAACTTAACTGGATTTGGCCTATGGACCACAGTGTGCCAACCACTAGAACAAATCTTTTTAATAAATGTGTATAATACATTTGTTTATTGAAAGCATGTGAATTTGCTAGAGCAATCTCAGTGGTGGTCAGTTTCCTAAGAATGAGGCAGAGTCAGGACTCACACACACTAAGTCACTGACACACACTTTTACACACTTACATGCCTGCCATAGAAGAATTCAGTTCAATGAAATGGATGGCTCATGGTTCTCAGCCTATACTACACAATAGAATCATCTGGAAAGTTATTTTAAAACACCTGAGTGCAGGCCCCAGCGCACACTAATTGCACCAGAATGTCTGGAAGGCAGCCCAGGTTTCCATATTTTGTAAAGTTCTCCAGGTGATTCTAGTTCTCAGGTTGGTTAAGACCTAATATATTAGAGTAGTGATTGTCCACATCTAACCCATAGCAGAATCCCCTGTTCAACCTGTGTAGTGCTGTGTCCTCAGAGGAGCACTTGGGTGGGTCCTAGAGTTCCTCTCTTTTCCTTCCTTCCTTCCTTCCTTCCTTCCTTCCTTCCTTCCTTCCTTCCTTCCTTCTTTCTCTCACTCTCTTTCCCTTCATTCTTTTTGTCAACATTTTATTTATTTATTTGAGAAAGAGTCAGATGTGAGAGATAAATAGAGAGAGAGAGAAAGAGAGAGAGAGAATGAATGGGCATGCCAGGGCCTCCAGCCAGTGCAAACAAACTCCAGATGCATGTGCATCTGGCTTTACATGGGTATATGCTGATAATGAAAAATCAAACCTAGGTTCCTTAAGCTTTGTAGGCAATCACCTTAACTGCTGAGCTATCTTTCTAGTCTTCCTTCCTTCCTTTCTTCCTTCCTTCCTCTGTCCTTCCTTTGCTGTGTGTGTAGCATGCATGCATGTCTATAAGTTTGTGGGCAAACATGTTGTTTATGGAGACCGGAGGTGGATGCTCAGTGTCTTCCTGGATTGCTGTCCTTTTTATTTTACTAAGGCAGGGTCTCTTACTTGAACCCATACCTCATCCATTCAGTTAATCTGCTATCTAGCTTGCGCCAGAATCCACAGTCTCATCCTCCTCTGCGCTGGGATTACATGCAGACTTTCATGGCTGCCTGACATTTATGTGGGTGCGAGGGATCTGAACACCTGTCCTCACACCCTCACAGCAGGTGCTTTATGGATCGAGCCTTCTCCTAGGGCCCCAGAGTTCCTTCTTCTAACGCTCTCCCCTGCGGTGGTGCTGCTGACCTGCAGGCTCTGCTTCAAGAATCTCTGTTACAGAGGATGGAGCAGTGATCCAGCCAAGACCTTACCTTTAGATGACATTGGGCACTTCCAGGGTGGTATGGCCCTAGCCAAGACCTTACCTTTAGCTGAGATTTCTTAGAGTTTTGCATGCCTGGTGTACCAGATGATAACTTTGTTTTGTTTTTCATTAACTAAGAAGTCTCTAGGTTTAAGCAAAATAAAGGTGACTTGAAGGTGAGGACCAGGTAAACGCCTAGTGAAAATTCTATGCAAACCTTGGTTGAATTTAGGGCATGGCCAAGTCTACTAAGAACAGAAAAGAACATGGCTTTACAGTCCTAGTGGAGAAAGGAATGCAGAGTAAACAGCCCATATATTCCAAAGACTGCCTTAACCAGATTTTTTGTGACACAGAGAGTGCCCACATGGGGCAACACTGACCAGACTCAGGAATACCAGTCACAGGTGCCATACACCCTGGGCCACATAGGAAGGAGCTCATCCAAAAGAGAAAATATGCCAGCCTTCAGGAGGCAGTGCCTTGCAAGCTGTGTGAAAGTTTAGGTAATAGGTAACAATAAAGAACCCCGTAAATTCTACATGACCCCAGATACTCCTGTCCTCAATTTCTATAAGAGATACCATTATTAAAACCTTGCTATTTAAAGTGTGGTTCTTGGACCAGAAGCACTGTTATTCCACCGTTGTGTTGAGAGCAGAGGCTCGTTCTGACTTATGTGGGCCACAGGCACCTTTTTTCTTCATGGACTTTTCTTCCATAAAGTAAAATTAAAAAATATATTTTATGATTAGGCTAATTTAAATATATATTGGTTTTATATATTATATTTTTATTTAACCTATTTTTTTCCTTCTGATTGTAAAAGAAATTATACATGGACGTGGAGAGTATGGAGGCATACAGCTGCAGTCCTAGAACTTGGGAGGTAGAGTCAGGAGGATCATGAGTTCAAGGTCATCATTATCTATATAACAAGTTCCAGGACAGCATGAGCTACATGAGACCCTGTAGCAAAAAAAAAAAAAAAAAACAAACAGCAACAAAAAACCAACAAAGAAACCCCACATATACATATTTTTTAATTGAAAAAGTAAAGAAATTAAACATTGTCATGGACTCCTGAATGTAATGTACTATACGCATTGTGCCTAAATGTATGAGTTTTCACACAGAATCTTAGGTACTATCCTCAGAGCTATTGAATCAAAATCTACATTTGAATCAACCCCTCTCAAATACTGAATTACACATTAAAGTGTGAGCAGCGCAGTATGTAAAGCTCATTTTCAGTTACCAAACAAGCAAACAGCCATCCCAACTTTTACTGAATCCTGAAAATATGCTATTGTGTTCCCTTTACACATAGTCAGCTGTGTTATTTCTACCGTCCTTGGGGCTGCACTGTCTGAAGTCACACAGACCTCTGCTGCAAATAGGATGTGGTGGAGGCCAAGAGAATTATATCAAAGTTCTTCCCTGTAAAATATTCAGCAGCCAGAGGAACTAACTGCAGCAACTACTCTACATATTTGACAGCCTAGAATAACTCACAGAAGTTACTAGGATCAAGCAATAATTTTCAGATAATCCTGGTGATTGTGGACATTGCTGCATGATAATACTGACTATTTTAGAAGACCTGAGCATGAGTTGACTCACTCATTCTTCACTGACCATCAGAAAGGCCTTGTATTATACAACAGATCTAAGCATTTTAATGCCCCTCCCCCAACACCATTTGTGAACACAATCAAGAGCCGTACATGGGCTGGCTTAGCAGTTAAGGTGCTTGCCTACAAAGCCTAAGGACCCAGGTTCAATTCCTCAGCACCCAAGTAAAGCCAGATTCACAAGGTGGCAAAAGTGTCTGGAGTTCGTTTGCAGCGGCTAGGGGCAAAATGTTTGCTTTCCAAGCATGAACACTTGAGTTTGATCCCTAGGACCCATGTAACAATGACAGGTATGGTGGTGTATGCCTATGATCCCAGCGCAGGAGAGACAGAGACAGGTGAGTCCCTAGGATTTGCTGGCCAGTCAGTTTAACCTTCTTGGTGAACTCCAGGCCAGTGAGAGACCCTGTCTCAAAAAAGGATGGGAGGGAATGAAGGAGAGAAGGAGGGAGGAAGGAAGGAAGGAAGGAGGAAAAAAAGCAAAGGAAAAAGGTGGATGGTGTTCCTAAGGAGTAACACCTAAGTTTGTCCCTTGACTACACACACACACACACACACACATACACAACATGCACAGATGAACACATATATGCACACAAACATGCGCACATAGATATTAAAAATATCAAAATATTCAAATTGGTTTATCTCATCTTGATTTAATTTTGGTAAGGCATATGAATCAAGGAAATCACCCATTTCTTTCAGATTTTCAAACTTAGAGTCATACATATTCTTAAATTATATCCTTATGATTTTCTGAATTTCTTTGGTATCTGTTGTAATGGTGTCTTTTTCATTTCTAATTCTATTAATTTTTGTCTCTTCTCTCTTTCTTCTGGCCAGATTTGCTAAGGGGTTATCAATCTTGTTTATCCTTTTAAAGAATCAACTCTGTTTCATTGATTCTTTGAATTGATTTTTTTTTTTGGTTGCTATTTCATTAATTTCTGCCCTAATCTTTATTATTTCTTCCCATCTACTGAAGTTTGTTTTGCCTTGTTCTTCTTTTTCCAAGGCCTTAAGGTGAAGCATTAAATTGTTTATTTGTGAACTCTCTGATTTCTTAATACAGGCACTTAGCGCTATAAATTTCCCTCTTAGGACTGCCTTCTTTTCTGTCCCAAAGGTTTTGGTATGTTATATTCTCATCATCATTTGATTCTATGGATTTATTGATTTCCTTTTTGATTTCTTCAATGACCCACTCATCATTAAATAGTGTACTGTTTAGTCTCCATGAATTTGTGTATGTGCTGTAGTTTTTCTTGTTGCTGATTTGTAGTTTAATGTCATTGTGGTCAGAGTATAAGGGATTATTTCAATTTTCCTATATTTGTTAAGATTTGCTTTGTGTCCTAATATATATATGGTCTATTTTAGAGAATGTTCCATTTGCTGCTGAGGAAAATGTATATTCTGCAGCATTTGGATGGAATGTTCCATAGATATTTGTTAGGTCCATTTGGTCCATGATATAATTTAATCCAGATATCTCTCTGTTTATTTTTTGCCAGGAGGACCTGTCAATTGATGAGAGTGGGGCGTTTAAGTCACCCACTACAATTATGTTTGGTGTTATTTGTGACCTTAAGTCTGATAGTATTTGTTTGACAAAATTGGAAGCCCTCATGTTAGTTGCATATATGTTTAGGATTGTAATGTCCTCCTGTTGGGGAGTTCCTTTAATCAATATAAAGTGATCGTCTTTAATCTTTCCTCACTAATGTTGGTTTGAAGTGTATCCTGTCAGATATTAGGATAGCAACCCTTGCTTGTTTCCAAGGCCCATTTGCTTGAAATATCATTTTCCATCCTTCTACCATAAGACAGTGTCTATCTTTTATTGAGAGATGAGTTTCAAGATATTCAGAATAAGACATATGAAAGCCTTTTCTTTGGATAATGACACATCCAGAAGCCATAGATTGGTACTAGAAAATTTTCAGTGCCAGGGATGGGATACCAACCAGTGAGTTGTTGGCCATGGAGGTCCCTGTTGCCTCCAAAACATTACAGGCTATTACCAAGGCCCTTGGTTTCCCATGAGTAACAAATGGCAATACCCTATTGCTGAAGACTTCACATATGTGGGCAGCAAAGTCACTGAAAAATCACGCTGGTGCTAAACTGAAAACCTTCTTCCTATAGACCAGCCAACTGAAAGCTGGAAAAAAGCTGCACTGCATGCAGCCCTATGGGAGAGAGAAGTGATCCGTGGTGAAAACTGTGGACACTGGAAGCCTCAAGTTTGGCCAGATAGGCCAAATTACCGAACAGGTACAACAGTGGCATGTCTGCTCTGGGGGAAACCAACTGTTCTCTAATTGGACTGGAGGCCCATGCCTGGTACTGAAAACCTAATCAAAAGCCTATGGCAGGGGAGGTCATGTTCCTTAGGGGTATAAAGCCTGCTCTTGTCTGGCTAAATGCATATATCATTCTTAGCAAATTGTCCTGAAAGCACAATAACTTAATGTTCAGATTCATATATTAATGCTACTCTCAGTTTTGGTTAGAGAAGCTTCTCTTTTCAGATGGCAGTGACCACTGGGATGACTCAAAAGGCAACACAGTGCTGAGAAGAAGTGACGGAGGAGTGCTCACCACTGAAACATCTCTAGCACATCCTCCAAGGCTCAAAGTCCATTGCTGAAGAGGTGGCAGAAAGAACGTAAGAGCCAAATGAAGGGTACCACTCTTATAATGCAACTGTCCAGGCAGAAATGGCCTCAATATCTATGACCTTGCAGTGCCTAGCAGTACCTACACAAGACTCTCATAATGGGAGAAAAAGACGATGACATTAAATTAAGAGCGACTAATGGAGAGAGGGAAGGGATATGATGGACAACGTAGCTGTGAAGGGGAAAATGGGGGAGGGGAGGGAAATATCATGATTTATTATCTGTAAGTATAAAAGATGTCAATAAAAAATTAAATTAATAAAAAATTCAAGTGGTGGTGCACACCTTTAATCCCAGCACTCGGGAGGCAGAGATAAGAGGATCACTGTGAATTTGAGGCGCACTGAGATTACATAGTAAATTCCAGGTTAGCTTGAGCTAGAGTGAAACCCCACCTTGCAAAAAAAAAAAAAAAAAAAAAAAAAGTCAAGTAGACACCTCAGCAGAGAAATGCACACAGAGACAACAAATGTAAGAAGATGCTGAACATTACACACCCTTAAGTCTGCAGATTAGAAGAACACCCATTAAAATGACTAAAACATGAACACTGACGATACCAGAACATGAAGCCCCATGAACTAGCAAAACTGCAACATGGGGCAGCTATGCTGGAAGACAGTTTTGCTGTTTCTTACAAAGCTAATTTATTCTTACATACTACTCAGTAATTACACTAATCGTTGCTTTCATAAATGACGTGAAAAATGTGTGGCTGTACAAAAGTTAATACACAAATAATGTATATGAATGATAGGGACAGAGGTAGAGATAGACAGGGTTTCCCTGTGTAGCAAGGCTAGTTTTGAACTCTTAATATAGCTGAGACTGTCCCTGAATTCCCGACCTTCCTGATTCCCTAGTGCTAGAGTTGCTGGTGTGATCCACCATGTCTGCCTGCCATCAGGCTTAATTTTCTATAAGGCTAAAATACCTCTAAAAAGGGGGGAGGGGTGCTGAAGAGATGGCTTAGCAGTTAAGGCACTTGTTTGCAAAGCCAAATGACCCAGGTTCAATTCCCCGTACCCATGTAAAGTCAGTTGTACAAGTTGGTACATGTGTCTATAGTTCATTTGCAGTGGCTCTCTCTCCCTTTCCCTCTCTCTCATTCTCTGTCTGCCTTTCTCTCTCTCTCTCTCTCTCTCTCTCTCTCTCCCTCATTTTCTCTCTCAAATAAATAAAAATATTTTAAAATTAAAGTCTGTTAATTAAAAAACAATTAAGCAACCTGTTCTGCATGACATGAGCATAGGAGAGGCCCAGAATTGTCCTCATTTGCCCCTCCCACAGATTATCATTTTATGCATGCCTATGAACTCTCTGGTCTTTTCTAGTAAAATAAGATGAAATAAACCTGAGTTCCAGACTTTGTTTTTCTTCACCTCTGAACCTGGACCACATAGACAGCTGCTGCATAAGAAAGACTATACAACAGGAATGGTCATAGCTACTGAGAACTAGGAAACATAACAACTACTTTGAATTATTTTGTTTAATCTTCTCAACAACCTAAGGCATGCACTGTAATCCAAACCTCTTATAGAGCATAAAACAAAACTCCCAGAGGGGATGTGACTTCCTCAAAGTTATACATCTAATTATTGTGAGACCTGAGTTTCATACTCTGACCTATCACACACCACTACATGCACTCTTTTCATTATGTGATTTTTTTTTCAGCCCTGTGAGAATTCCCTAGAGACATAATGGCCTTGTGTTTTTTTATGTGATATCCTACATTATAACATGTACTTAAAACATTTTTCCTTCTAGATATTTACATGTCTTCTTTAAAAATTAGCATTCTCTTCATGACTGTCTTGTTTGTTGGTAACAGTCAAACGACAACATGTCAAGCTTTAAATGTGCCCCTGCTCCACCTAGACATTGCCCGTGTCTTGTTATTTTACATAAGCGCCTGCACATTAAAGTTAGCACAGGAACAGACTGTGGTCAAGATTAATACAATTCAGGGTTTTCTGTTGAGGATCAAAAAAAGTGGTGGATTTAAAGGAATCAGCAGTAATTTTGGGAAATGAGCAAAACAATGAGGGATTAAGAGATATACCTACAAAGTGAGATGAATAATCCAAGAATGCAGGGATACCCAAGAGCAAATAGAACTTGGCCCATTAGGGAGAAGCTCCAGGGCCCCAACCATGGTGCTTTAGGAAGAGCACAGTTGGCTGTGGAGGTTTGAATGTGAATGTCCCCCAGAGCCTCAGATATTATTTTTAATACTTTATTTTTATTTATTTATTTGAGAGAGACAGAGTCAGACAGAGAGATTGAGAATGGGCACTCTAGGGCATCCAGCCACTGCAAACACACACCAGATGTACGTACCATCTTGTACATCTGGCTTATGTGGATCCTGGAGAATCAAATGTAGATCCTTTGGCTTTGCAGACAAATGCCCTAATTGCTAAGCAATCTCTCCAGCCCCAGCCTCAGATATTTTTGATTAAGCTTCCTACTTAGGCTACAGCTAGTGGTGTCTTTGGGATGCTATAGGTGATATATTGCTGCCCCACTGTGTGCTCAGAACCAGCCCCTGGAATACTGTTCTCTCTCTTCTGTGAATGTATGATGAAGGGAGCCAGAATTTTTCACTATGAGGAAAAAAAAAAAAAAAACGCTCAAAACTGTAAGCCTGAAATAAATCCTTTCTGCCCACCAGCTGCTTCTGGTCAGGTGTTTTGCCCAGCAACATTTACATTTAGTTTATTCATCACTGTGACAAACACTTGGCATAAACAACTTAAAAGGAGAAAATGTTTCTTCTTAAAGTTTCAAGCATTTCAGTCCAGGGCCAGCTGCGTCCATTGCACTGGACCTGAGGCTTGGAAGAATGTCATGTGTGACAGAGGAGGCTGCTCAGTTCATGGCAGCCAGAAAGCAGAGACAGGAAAGGGTTATGGACAAGATATACCCTTCAAAGTCACCCCCCTCCCGTGACTCTCCTCCAGTCAGGCTCCACTTCCTAGTTTCCATCCCCAGAATGATGGTACCATCTCCGTCAGTGGATTAAACGCTGATTAGGTCCCAGCCCTCAGGATCCAATCAGTCACCCAAAGCCCATCAGCCAGCAATCAAAACATTGACTCATAAGCCTTCAGGGCATATTTCAGAATCAAACTACAATATTCTTTTCCTTTACTAGTAATTAAAAGTTATATTTTTGAGATTTAACTTTTCAGTTACACCATAATACATTTTCTCAAAAAAAAAAATGGTCAAAGAAAACTACTAAGAGAAAAAACTGGTCATTTTTACAGATGAAAATGTCTCCAATAACTTCAAGAGCTTACTGATGATATGAGCCAGGGCTCAGATGCAAAAGTCATACAGATTCCAAATTAGAAGATCTAAGCCATTATGACATAGTGCCTTGCTAATAAGTTATTAGGCGATAATAAATTATTACTCACTTAGAATTTCTAAAGATCTGTTTCATTCATTTTGACAATATTAATATCCATAATCAAAATGGGTGTGGCCCCTTCTTAGGATACAGTGTTAAGCTGGTAAAAACATCTGGTGGAATTGTACCAGATATGATACAGTACAGAAGACCTGAGAGCCTCACCTTCCCCTCCCGCAGAGGCAGGAACCTCGCCTTACTCTCCTTTTATGTTCTCGGCAATGAGAACCTTGCCTGGAGCTTAGTGTTTAAAGATGTTACATAATAGGCACATGATTAGCAGAAGTATAACAATGAGGTCCAAAACTTAGAAATACCTGTGTTCAAATCCTAGATCTACTTATTCAATGCTTAATCTTACACAGAATCTCACTAAGCTGAATATCCTGGCCAATAACACACCATCATCATACCTCTCTGGTATTATTTACACAGTTAACATGAGATTTGATACTCCAGTGATTACCAGACATAAGAATGTAATAAATAGTAACCCTCGCTTTTTCATTTCCTTTCCTACCTAACTTGTTGTTTCAAGGATTAAATAATAAAACAGAAACTTTCCATTAAGTAAACTGGAGATTAAAATAATTTTAATACTGAAATATATACATCTAAGGTTGATATTAACTATCTGTACTATTGAAGGTGTTGATGTGGCAAGATAGAGCATGATTTTCTCAATACATGTTAAGTTGTTTCACATGCCAAAGCAATGGCTGCACATCAGAATCCCAGTCCCGCAAACCTGGTATCTGCTCATCCTCTAAATTCCACCCATCGTCAGCTCTTTGGGATGTGACTGTTTTATGACACTTGCAGTGACACAGACCTGAGGGATGTCAGCTATACTTCATAGATATGAGGCCATGCAGATAAAATCTATTAGGCCAGCAGGGCACCCATTAATGTTCAGTGGCAGTAATTAAATCCGGATGGAAAAATAACTACAAATATTTCTCCAAAACAGAACCAGATGTTTTGGCAACTGGATGAAGGCACAGACCTGAAAAAAAACTCCCCATGCCATGGGCCAGGACCCTTGAGAAGGGAACCTTCTGTGAGCCTTAGGCTGAATCCTGTCTCAGCTCGCTGGCAATGGTAAATAGCAGAAAGGAAAAAAAAAAAAAAATCAAGTCTTCCCTCGTCCCCTGATGTGGAACTGCAGCCTATCACACACACAAAACAACCATCAGAACTGGAAATTTACTGAACCTTTCTCTGATAACCAGGCAAAATGATGAACACGTTAAAATTTCCACGTGGGAGGCCTCAGTCAATTCAGGGTCCCACTCCAACTTAGTCATGCCTCATATATCACCTTCCCAGGTAGCTTACCAAGGATACAATTTCCTAATTAATAGGCAGTAAAAAAATATTAATTATTGCCATTTTCATTTAGTGTTCAATTAACAAATGAAAACATAAAATGCATTTCATGGCCTGCCAAAGGTGTCCTGGGGACCCTTAAATCACCAGTATCTTTTTCTTCCTGTCTGAAGATTGTTGCTTTTCCTCCCGCTTCTAATTTGCTTCTCCTAGAAGACCACTCCAACCTATTTCTCCTCACAGTAGTTCATTTAAATATCTTGACAAAATGTTTTCCAGCAGACAGAGTTCCTTCTAGTCCTGGCATGAATATCTACCATGAAGCTGTCATGATATCCTGTCATGAAATGAGATGAGTTATTTGATCCGTGGAGACTTAAATTAATAACGGTGGCCCTGGTTTTCATCAGCAGGACCAGCAGCTGTGGGGGAGGGGAACCCTAGAGCAGCTGGACTTCTAATTCAGTACAGTGCACCTTGAACTTAAAGAAGGGAGGGAGAAGAGGCTCCCCTGCCTCTGCGTCCATGCAACCCTCTAGGACACAACTGAGTGAGAAGTGAGCTGTCTCTTTAGGCTGGTGAATTTCCTCTGTCAAGTCAATCGCTACCCTGGTAAATATCTTATTAGAGTTAATTTATCTCCAGTGTTAAGGAGGTTAATGACACCATTATTTTCTTTGCTACTGAGTTTTCCTGCACATCCGTGGAATAATATTCCAAGTCACATATTCAGGAGGAGGGACTCACAGAGAGAGGACCTGCCTGGACAATAAATAATCTTTAAAAAAAAAATGTGTCCTTCAGAGAAAGGAAATCAAGCAAAATAATGTTAATTGCAGACTGTGGAGGAAATATTTTTCATCCATCAAAGGAGACAGTAAAATGGTCACACATTCTGAAAAACAAAATGACAAACAAAAACCTACATAGAATTCTGAAGCTACAATTTCAAACAATTCTTCTCACTTCAAGTTGAAATAGGCCACATAAGACTTTCATATATTTTCTAATTCACCTTTGCTTTTCTTCTTGCTTTATTTTCCCATCACACATTGCTTCATAGAACTGAGTTCCCGATAGCGGAAAGCATAATTACCAGACACGTTCTCCATTCTCTTAGGATCAAGTCTCCATATATTCAATAGCTGTAGAATTTCCTCAGTCATCAAGATCAATTAAGATCAGCGACATCCGTCTTTTGCCTTGCAGTCTGAATGTGAAATGTCCCTCATGGTCCCCAGTAAGCAGCACTGGGAAGTTGGTGGAACTTTAGGAGGTGGAGCCGTGCTGGAGGAAGTAGGTCACTGGGGACCGGTCTGGAGGTGTTACAGCTCAGCCCCACTTCCTTTCCTCTCTGCCTCCTGTCTGCTGATGTGTTCTTGTGAAGAGCTGGTGCCACCTCCTGCCACAAAGCCATTTCTGTCTTGAAACGCCCCCTAGAAGCTACAAGCCAAAAATCAACGCTTCCCTTCCTCAGGTTGCTTTTGGTCAGGTGTTTGTTCACAGCCCTGAGGAAGTAGCTGAGTGATCTCGCCTCCCTGAAAATCATAGTTTGTATGGCAACTAGTCACCCTGGTAATAGCTAACATTTTGGCATCCATGCACATCAAAGCCTGTGGTATCAGAGGCACAGTTTAGAATAATCGTGTTAAAAGGTAGGTAATTCCATCAAAAGGCAATTCGGAGTGCTCTGCTGCTCTGCTTATTTGATGATTCCCACAAAGATTGTTCCTGAAATTCCTTGGGAGATGATCAGTTCATTACTACATTTTAGAATTGGCTTCCCTTTCTCTTCCAAAATCCTGGCTCCTTAACATTATTTTAAATTCCACCCACAGAGGGAGAGAGTGAAAAATATCTGCTATTCCTAAACTTTTGCCAATCAACAAGTTCTCCAATACTACCATAGAAAATGCCTCCCAACATACACTGAAGTGCAATATGAATACAATTTTTCTTTTTTTCACATTTATTTACTTTTTTATTGACAAATTCCATGATTGTAAGCAATATCCATGGTAATTCCCTCCCTCCACTTTCCCCTTTGAAACTCCATTCTCCATCATATCCCCTTCCCCTCTCAATCACTTTCTCTTTTATTTTGATGTCATCACCTTTTCCTCCTATTATGATGGTCATGTGTTGGTAGTGTCCAGGCCATTTTGTGTCTGGAGGAGCATGTTGTAAGGAGTCCTACCCTTCCTTTGGCTCTTACATTCTTTCCACCACCTCTTCCACAATGGACCCTGAGCCATGGAAGGTGTGATTGCACTCCTCTGTCTCTTCTCAGCACCATGGTGCCTTCTGAGTCATACCAAGGTCACTGTCATCTAAAAAGAGAAGGTTCTCTAACCAAAAATGAGAGTAACATTAATATATGGGTATGAGCATTAAGAGAAGGGCTTACTGGGCAGTTTGGTGAGCATAGTATATACATTTAGCCAGACAGCAGCAGATGTTACACCCCTTGGGCTCATGACTACCCCTGTTGCAGGTTTTCAGTATCAGGGATGTATCCCCTCCCATGGAGTGGGCAGTGAAATTAGGGGTCAGTTGGTTTCCCCCATAACAGATATGCCACTACTGCACCTATTGGCTCATTTGGCCTGGCTGGCCAAATATAAGACTTGCAGTGTCCACTGTGGAGTATCTTCACTTGTGATTTCACTCTCTCCCATTGAACTGCATGCAACATGGCTTTTTCCAGCTTTCTGTCAGTTGGTCTACATGGAGGAGGCTTTCAGCTCAGTTCCATCAGGATTTCTCAGTGACCTTGCCCAAGTATATGGAGTCTTCAGCAAGAGGGTCTTACCATCTTTTTCTGGTGGGAAACCAAGGGCCTTGGCAATGGTCTGTAATGTTTGGGGGACATCAGGGACCTCCCTGGCCAAGAATTCACTGGAAGGTGTCCCATCCTCAGCACTGAAAATTTTCTAGTAACAATCTATGGCTCCTGAGTGTTCCATTGTCCAAAAAAGTAGGTTTCCATATGATTTATTTATATCCTCTTAGATTTTGATTAGCCCTCCCTCCACCTTTCCTTTACTCAATCTCTTCCCCTGGCTTCACTTAGGCCTTTTTACCCCCATTAATCACTTCTTCTATTTACTTATATGCAATACCATCCTATTAAGTCCCCCCTCCCTTTCTATTCCCTTTATATCCCCTTTCTACCTTACTTTTGCACAGTGCAGTTCTACTCAGTGGTAAAGAAAAAATGAAGTTATGAAATTTGCAGGAAAATGGATGGATCTGGAAAGGATTATACTAAGTGAGGTAACCCAAGCCCAGAAAGCCAAACATCACATGTTCTAACATGTAGATCCTAGCTACAAATGATTGGACTTCTGTGTGAGTAGGAAGAAAACTCAATAGCAGAGGCTAGTAAGTTGAATACAAATTTTAAATGACCCCTCAGCCTCTTAAGATTCTTTACTGGAGAAACAATTCTGAATTGGCTACTAAGCAAGTAAGTGCTGAAATATTTTCACATAGTCGTATGCCTCACTCCTACATAAAAGTACCTTGAATCTCACTCATGATGGTTCTAAGCTATTACTGAGATCAGAGCCAACTTTTTTTTTTTTTTGAGGTAGGGCCTCAGTTTAGCCCAGGCTGACCTGGAATTCACTATGTATTCTCAGAGTGATCATCCTACCTGGGCCTCCTGAGTGCTGGGATTAAAGGTGTGTGCTACCACGCCTAGCTTTGATTCAACTTTTAAGAGTTATTATATTTCAAAACATGTATCCATTTCCTTTGGTATCTCTTCATTCTCTTTGTGATATATAACCTTTATTCCTCTTTGGAGGTTCTTTTCCACAAAGAACCTGAAATCTGACCACCTCATAAAAATGTGCTACGTATGAAGATTTAGAGAAAATAAGAAAGATGAGCTGAAGCTATGATACTAAGTTAGTCTGCTGGGTGTACTCATTAGCAGAGCACTCTGCCCTTCCATGTTGCCCTTGCTAAATGTATTTCACTGATTTGGGGCAACTGAGTGTGTCCCCCAAGGATCTGTGCACCGGTAGCTGGGTCCTCAGTACGGTGATGCTTCAGACGCATCAAAAGAAAGATCCTTAGGTGACTGCGCACAGACCTCAGAAGGGATTAGAGCAGTTCTCATGGGACCTGAGTTAGTTCTTAGGGATCCAGGCTCCCTCACCTGTGCTCTGGCTTCTTCCCTTAAGCTTTGGCTTTCTGTCTGGGGCTGTGAGCTCTCTCGCTCTCCTACATGCCCCCACCATGATACTGTAGACATCTATTATTCACCAGCAGCCAAAACAATGGAGCCACCCAGTCTTAGATTATCAGCCTTGAAAACTCTGAGTTAAATCAATGTCTACTCTTTAAAGACAGCCTGCTACAAACATCTGGTTATAGTGATGAAAATCAAACTTGTACGTGAAATATTTTTCTCATGGAATTCTAGGGCTGCTCCTAAATAATCAGAATTATAAATATTAGTTCTATGAGTCCCAGCAGCCATTCACAGACACGCATACCTGAATGGAATCTTCCCTCTGGCCTTCTGGCAGACAGCTCCTTGAATCATGTATACTTTTATTATCCCCACTATGTACATCTCAGCTTCCACAGCATATGGAAGTTAGCATTAGTTCAATACCATCCCAGTACTTTAGATTCATGAATTGTAACTGCGACTCAAAGTGTATATGAGCTTATCCCCTCTCAACACATGAGGATGCTAACACTTAAGAGAAGCTGAGCAACTGTCAGGACCACACAGCTGTTAGTACAGGGAGAACGACTTCAAAGCTGTGCCTTCGCATGACACCTCTCTGCCTCTCAATTCTGGTGTTGACATTCCCCACCCTGAGAAACAACCAACATCTCCAGGCTAAACATTAGTCCAGACATCAAATATCCCATCCCATTTAGACTTCGGCCATTAACACTGAGCACCTACAGGAGTCTGTTTGGATTGTGAATCACCATGTTTTGAAAATGATCTCCATGTCCCCGGTAGAATTTTGAGATACAAAGATTCACTTAATCATTCCCATCATGAATCCAAGCCATGATGGCTTGTCTAGTATATTTTTCCTAAAACAAAACTATCTTGTGAGTTTCAGACACACATGTATTTCTAGTGGTTCAGAAGCATCACTGATAACCACTGAGTGATGAGATTTTTTTTTTTTAGATTTTCTTTTTTTCTCAATTTTTATTAATATTTTCCATGATTATAAAAAATATCCCATGGAGCCGGGTGTGGTGGCTCACACCTTTAATCCCAGCCCTTGGGAAGCAGAGGTAGGAGGATTGCTGAGAGTTCAAGGTCACCCTGAGACTCCATAGTGAATTCCAGGTCAGCCTGGACCAGAGTGAGACCCTACCTCAAAAAACCAAAAAAAAAAAAAAAAGAAAAAAAATATCCCATGGCAGTACCTCCCCCCCCCCCACTTTCCCCTTTGAAATTCCATTCTCCAGAGTGATGAGATTTTAAAAACATACTTTATTTATTTATTTGGGAGAGATAGGGAGAAAGAAAGAAATGAAGAACAAAAGAAAGACAGAGAGAGAGAAGGAAGGAAGGAAGGAAGGAAGGGAGGGAGGGAGGAAGGAAGGAAGGAAGGGGATGGGGAAGAGAAGAGAGAGAAAAGAGGAGAGGAGAGGAGAGGAGAGGAGAGGAGAGGAGAGGAGAGAAGAGAGATAGAGAATGGGCACACCAGGGCCTCTATCAACTGCAAACAAACTCCAGACACATGCGCTTCCTTGTGTATCTGGCTTTACGTGGGTACTAGAGACTCGAACCCAGTTCTTAGGCTTTGCAGGCAAGTGCTGTAACTGCTGAGTCATCTCTCCGGCCCCTGAATGAAGAGACTTTAATAATGAAAACTGCAAAGCAGGAAATGGGCAAGCAAGGAGGGTAAAGGATGAGACTGTTGGAAGGCCATCATCACCACCACCACCACGGCCTGTGAACAGCTGTGCCACGACTCACCACGGACTCCACTGTGCCCATCACTTCAGCTGGGCCACGCCTTCATCCTCAGTGCAAGTCCTTCACTCAGCATCCAAAGTCCTGGAGACAGCAGAGACGATGAATCCTCAGTCACCAGGAAACAGAAAGTGCACAGCTTCTGACCCCTTACCTGCCAATCAAGACTTGGTTTGGTTTGGTGTTATAAATGAAAATAACACAGAAAAGATTCTTCTGTGGTTTGGTTTATATCACTTCTATTACTGCATCTTAAAAACATGGAAAAATAGTGACCTGGGTAAGGTGAGCACCTAACACATAGCTGTGAGCCCATGCAGATGACATCAAGAATCCTGGTGCCCCCACTCCTTATAATGCAACTGCCCAGACAGAAATTGGCCTCTGTATCCATGACCTTGCAGTGCCTAGAAATACCTTCACAGGATCCTCATAATAGGAGAAAAAGATGATGACATCAAAATAAAAGAGGGACTCACGGGGCTGGAGAGATGGCTTAGCAGCTAAGCACTTGCCTGTGAAGCCTAAGGACCCAGGTTTGAGGCTGGATTCCCCAGGACCCATGTTAGCTAGATGCACAAGGGGGCGCATGCATCTGGAGTTCGTTTACAGTGGCTGGAGGCCCTGGGTGCCCATTCTCTCTCTCTCTATCTATCTATCTATCTATCTATCTATCTATCTATCTATCTATCTATCTGCCTTTCTCTCTGCTGCTCTCAAATAAATAAATAAAAAATGAAAAAGAAAGTTTTTTAAAAAAGAGGGACTAACGGAGAGAGGGAGGGGATATGATGGAGATCAGAGTTGTGAAGGGAAAATGGGGAAGGGGCGGAAAATATCATGGTTTATTGTCTGTAAGTATAGAAGTTGTCAATAAAAAAAAATAAAAAAAAAAGAATCCCATTGCCCACCTACTTTTTCTGACATCTCTGCTCCAGAATAATTTGTGATTTAGAAGTAAAACAGGGTAAATACCTGGCACATGGTAAACATTTAATAATTATCAAAATCTAAATTTGTACCTTATTATAGGAACTTAGCCCATCACAGTTTCCTTCCACAGCTGCACTTGCTCACTAGAGCAACCCTACGCTACATACTTCTAAATGGACAGTTCCAGGGAGGGCTGCCTTCACTAAGTTCTAAAACAAGCACAACGACAACCACAGCCATGCTTCCTCTGACCGGTATATATTGAGATTCTCCCTAAGTGGACTCCCCTGCCTGCGGAGATTCACCAGTGGATAAATCATCAGTCAGGTGCCTGGCATGGTCAAGGCATTTGAATAGACTCATGTGGAGGGTGGGCACAGAAAGTATAAATTATACTTGGTGTATTCCTGGAAGCTTAAAATACAATGCAGAAGCTCGGTGCAAAGCTATATACTATGTATATGTGGTACGTGTATGTATATGTTAAAATAAACAGTTGAGCCCACTATCAATAAAGGATATTTGAACTCAAGTATAGCATGATCACTGGAGACATCCCCAAATAAAGGCTGGGACAATAAGAGTTCATAGAAGAGGGCTGTTCTTGAGAAAGCGACTAAGGAAGGATATGATGTTAGCAAGAAAAGAGAGAGAAGGGATTGGAGATGTAGCTCACTTGGCGGAGTGCTCAACTAGTATGCCCAAGGCCTTGGGTTTGATCTCCAGAACCACATACACCTGGAACTGTGATTCATGCTTATAATCCCAGCACTCAGGAGGGGAAGGCAGTAAGAAGTGCAGGACTATCCTCAGCTTCATTGCAAATCTGAGTCCAGAATGAGCTACACGAGACCCTATTTGAAGGATGAGGAAGAGCAGGAAGAAGAGGAAAGGGAAGAAGAAGGAAGAGGAGGAGTAAATCTGTAGGAATCTTTGTAGCCAAGTAATCTAGAATAGCATAAAAAAAAAAAAAACCAGGAGCATGTCAATGTCTGATAGAGCAAAATATATCAATATGTAAAGCCTGCAGTGACCTAGAGAAATGGATTTCCTTACCTCCTCCTCCCTCTAGCATGAATTATTTCCTATATTTTTTTTGAGGTAGGGTCTCGCTCTGGCTTAGGCTGATTTGGAATTCACTACATAGTCTCAGGGAGACCTCAAACTCATGGCGATCCTCCTACCTCTGCCTCCCAAGTGCTGGGATTAAAGGCATGCACCACCACGGCCCACTTTATTTCCTATATTTTTTACTAGGCCATCTATAATAAAATAATGTTTATGTGTCATGAGGTCCTAATTCCTCTACTGTCTTGAATTTACATGCTGATAATAGCCATCCAACTATTTGGTAATCATATTTCCTTTTATATTTTTAATATTTTATTTTTATTTTTTTATTTGAGAAAGATACAGAAATAGGCAGAGAGAGACAGAGAGAGAGAGCGAAAGAGAGAATGGGTGTGCCAGGGCCTCCAGTCACTGCCAATGAACTCCAGATGTGTGCGTCACCTTGTTCATCTGGCTTACGTGGGTCCTGAGGAGTCGAACCTGGGTCCTGTGGCTTTGCAGGCAAGTGCCTTAACTGCTAAGCCATCTCTCCAGCCCCTGATAATCATATTTCTATACACTGCATAAATTCTTTTCGAGTTTCATGAAGGTAAGTCTGAAATCATTCAATTTGAAAAAAAGAAAAAAAGGATTCCCCCATCCCACCAAAATGGCTTCAGAATCCCTGGGGACCTTCCAGTCACAGCTCCCCAGGGCTTTCCCAAGTGTCTGAGCTCTCACATGATTGCAGAGCTGGATGGAAGCATTCCAAAGAGAAGATTACATTTACAGTATGGGAGGTAGCTTAGGGAATTTCATTCAGAGGCCAAGGGGGTTCTTAACAAAAAGACCATTGTGTGAGCCCTTGTTTGAAATATTAATTTTACAATGCCAGCTATGGTAATTGTGCTGTCCCTGAGGTATTAGAGGTAGGCAGCTAATTTGCCATGATTCAGACCATCGTTAGGCTCTGTGTTTGTTGTCCTGATCTCATCAGATGATGGTTGCTTGTTTTGCTCAATAGAATCATAAACATTTTTTTTTTCCTTCCTTTAGATTGTAGTTTCCTCCTTTGGAATCTGGTTATCTTGGGTCCCATGAATGACTGACTTACTGCGTACTAATTCCAAATCTCTCCCTTTGGTCTCTAGCTCCTGAATTCACTTTACAATTTATATGTTATTACCTTTAAAAATTGGTCTTTAAAATTTTTGCCAATACCACCACCAGAGCTAATGAGTTTGTGACACCTCAGCTCAAATGGATTTCATCAAGACTATCAGGGACTTTGCTGCTCTTGAACAGGGGCATTTTAAGGTCATGACAGACTTCCTTGGTGGTTGTAGAGCCAATGTCTCTTCCAGTGGCCAGTTTTGTGCTCTGAGCATAAAACTTTAGCAAGGGTCTCAGGTCTGACCTGGAGGCCCTTGGATTCTCATAGATAGCATTGTGCTCTATAGTACCTTTATTTACCGGGCTCTGAGGAATCTTGATTAAAGACGTATCTATGTTCTTAATCTACATATGTCCATGGCCACTAACGTATGTGGAGCAATAATGGATGAAACAGAAGTACAATACAGATTACAGAGGGAAAACAACACAAAGGAAGACTACATGCTTTCTTTTTTAAATGCCTTTCCAGAGGGTTCTCTGACTTCCTTTTGCTCAAAAAAAAAAAAAAAAACTTTTTTATTTCAGATTTCTGACATATTATTCTTCCAAATCAAAGACTGGTTTCCTACTGTGAATGAGGAGGAGGAAAATAGTTTTGTCTGCTCTGTACTAGCAGTTATCTGCTTTGTTTTATTTTATTTTTCACTTAATCAGCAAAGATATATTGAAGACTTGGTATGGTCCAATTAAGCTTCATGCTATCTTACCCACAAAGACAAAAAAAAAAAAAAGGTTTGAATAAAAGGCATAAGAATTAAAAGACACATTGAGAGTAGAGTGATATGAAATGCTTGCATATCCTTAAAATTTGGAAAATCATACCAAAAGCAGATCAAATATATTAGTTATGTGCTGCTGTATACTAAATTACTTAAAGTTTTTAGCAGTATAAAACAGCAAACATTCCTTAACGCCCTCTTCCTCTGGATCTTGAATCCAGATGTGGTTTAGCTGGGCACCTCTGGCTCAGGGCCTCTTGAGAGATTGCCTTAAACAGTTGGCCAAAGCCTCAGTCGTGCCTGAAAGCTCAGCTTGGGGAGGATCAGATACAAGTTCACCCCATTAAGATGCTGACAGTTCCCAGTTTCCAACTAGTTCTTGGACTGAGGGTTCCAGTTTCTTGCTGGCTGGTGACCAAAGACCTTTATGTAATTCCTTTCTCATGACCTTTTCCATGGGGCATTCCATAGCATGGCTCCTGGCTTCCCTCACTGCATGCAAGAAAGAAAGAATGTTTGTGATAAGCGCCATGGTCTTTATGTAACTTAATCTCAGAAATGACATGCTCTTGAGTTTTCCATATTCTACTTGCTAGAATCAAGTCATTAGGTCCAGCTCATCCTCCATGGGTAGGAATTACACATGGCCTCGAGTAGCAAAGTATGAGGCTCTTTGAGGACCATTTAGAGGTTACTTGTCATACTACCTGTACATTTGGAGGTGCCTATGCTATTTGTTTTACTCAGGTATTATCAGTTAGAGATACAATGAGTAACAGTAAGGTTCTTGATCCATTTAGCTATCTCCCCAGCCCTGAAATAAGGTTCTGAAAGTGGCCAATCTAGCCGAGGTGTCTACGTGTCCTGGTTTATCCAGGCCTGTTGTCTCGATGTGACAATGAATAATTTCCCCATTCACTTTCACAAGTGTCCACATTTAAATGACATATAACATCAGAACTGTCAAATAAAATGTTCTGTGCCTAAGGAAATGTTCCATATCCATTGTTCACTCAACATCAAGATCTCAAGCCACATGTAGCTACTGAAAACTTAAAATCTGGCCTATGCAATTAAGTGAACTGACATTTTAAATATTATTTCCCTTTAATTAACTTAGGCTTGAATACGCACATATAACTAGTCATTACTATATTAGACAGCACAGGATTGTGTGGTTACTATAAGAGTTAGACCTCTTCTATGCGCTAGAGACCCTGAGCACGGAAAGTGTCCAGTTTGACCCTCTTCTGCTCACTGTGGGGATTACTTTAAGCCTCTCCTCCACTTTTCCAAACTTTTAACAGTTATCTCCTGCCCATTTTCCCTGATTTCCGGGCACAGAAGACTTAAGTTTCTCAATTATACCAAGTACTTCCCTGCCTGGGGCCTAGATCTTAAAATGTCTTTTATTCGCCTATGTCGTTCCTCCTTTCCCTGTGAGTTCTTCTGTGTCTGCTGGGAGGATCCCTCCCTTAGATCATCCCAATCTAGTTTATGTGTCTGCTTTTCTCTTAGAGTATCCCGGGCTCTCCTTTTATCACTTATTATCATGTAATAACTACACTGATTTCATGGCTGAACTTCTCCTCTAGAATGGTGAGCTTGCTCAGGGAAGGATTTTGCCTTGTTTGTCCCAACCCACATTGTACAAAACGGCACACGCATTGGCTGGCACATACAATAAATATCTATCAGCCAAAGAAGTTTCCTTACACAAAGTTGTGTAACATTTGGCATGAGCCCTAGAACTTTTATGAAATTCATCTGTTAGTCTATTTTTTTCTATGCTTGTATTATGCATCTTAATATTCTATTCAAGTCTCTTCTAATCTATTCGAAACTATTTGGCAGTTCTTGTGGTTGGAGAGCTGCTGGACATTCTCTGGCACCTGGGCGGACGTAGCATAAGAAATCTATCTGAATTATTCATTGTCCAGCTGTGCCCATGGTCTTGTCCCTTTAAGGCTACGCTCCCTGCTCCAGGAGCGTCACCAATCAGCTGACAGGGATAATGTGAAGCATACCTATTGAGTTTGTGCAACTAACTCCTAACTCAGCCTTAGATCTGTCTCTTGTTCCATCTCCACACATCCCATTTTAGCACATGTTTCTGTCCTTGCTTTGTTATTTTTGTTTGTTTGTTTGTTTGTGTGTGTGTTTGTTCTTGATTGGGAGACACCTGAGTAGTTTGAGAGGTTCTCTTATATATAGACCTTGCTCTTTTATATATCAGAGGCACTAATTTGATGATTAGGATTCATAGCTTCCACTGGCACAGTCCTGGCATCTCTACCTGTCTCTCTTTCCACCCTTCCCAAACACCCCTGGCAGACACATGGAATATGTTGTCTTTGCAGGCCACCTTGTCTGCTCTGGGATGGCCAAGCAATGCTTTCCCCTTCGCTGCTTCAGAAGGAGGCTTAGTTTCATCCCATTTCTTCCTCGTGTGCATAACACTTTTGGTTTTACTGCCTCAAAATAAAAAAAAAATGTACTTCTGATGCAAAAGCTAAGTACAGTGAGGAGCACTGGGAAGGACACTATGCTCTGGCACTTGGCTATAGTCACCAGAGAGTCTGTGTCTTCGCTGTTTGTTATATATTTGTGTATAGATTTTACATTCTCTGAACAGTTGTTACCATCCACACAGTTCATGCCTCAAGGGCTTACTGCCTCACCATCCAGAATGTCTGAGATCGTTTTCATCATATTTGTATCCATAAAGTCTGCTTCAAAGACTAGGAATATCTACTAGTTTATTGTTATAATATTTCATTGTTTTACTCTAAAGATCAAGATCATTATAGAAGGTTTCCAGAACAAATCCTCCTTTCTCTTACTATATTCATCCACTGGAAAACTTGTGTTTCTATAAAACATATCCATATGCATATTCATTAAATATTCCATTAATGCAATAGTATCTAACCAGCACACATCCTTTATTACTCAATGCAATTATACTGTGCTACTCTCTGCATAATGAGGTCTCCTTCCCTTAGCAAATATCACTGAATTCAGATGGCAGACTGTCTGAGTCATGGTGAATCTGTTGTCACATTGAACAAATCCCACAGCTTCCAGATTCCCAGTTTCCTCATCTATGATATGGATATAAATAGTACCACTGCCTCACAGCATTATGGAAAAGGACAGAGGTACAAGTGAGAGGGATGTTGAAAACATATGTTGGCAGATGGAGACCAACAAGCCCAGAGAAGATCTTCATTCTGAGAAACCTCCAAAATGTCCGACTTGCAGTTATAGAAATATACAGTAAATAGAGTCTCTGGGACAAAGAGTGTAGTGAAATCTTGAAAGAATAAGACAAGACTTCTTTCCCAGAGACCTCTAAAGCTGGTCAGCATGGAAGAGCAGATCTGAGTTGTCCATGGTCTTTGGAGCAGGCAGTCTAAGATCCACATTCCCTATTCACTACGCTATGATGTCAAAGTGCCATGTCGCCAGTAACCCGAATGACACTCAGAGCTCAGTGTCAGAGAAAAATGATCCTGTCAAGCCAGTGTCGTGGTAGGTTGGGGGCAGAAGAGCTGATTGATGGAGTAAGAGTCAAGGAGAAACCACCTTGTGTAAAAAGTTGGGTCACCACTGTGACACAGGAAAGGACACAGAAAGCCTGTGTTTCCCAGAAGCACCAAGCAAGCCTTATCCCGCGTTGTGTGTGACCAATCTGCAGAAGAAACACGCCGGTTCCAAAGAGCAATGGCAAAAGTGGACTCATGGGGCTCTCTTCCGCTGCTCTTCACACTCCTGGAAGAGTTGTGTGCATAAAATTATTCTGTAAAAAAGATGAGGTTTCTTTTTTTTTTAACTTTCACCTATGTCTTGGAGCTCAGTATTTATTTCACCTAGCTCGTTCCGGGTTGTCTAAGATTGGCCAAGGCCTAGGAGGAACGTGAACCCTTCTTAGAAAACCTTGAACTCTGCCAACTCTCAGATAAGATGTAATAAGATCTTTAAAAAGCAGCTTGAGATGAAGGAATATAATAAAACAGTCAGCTCTGGGTTTGAACAACCAGAGCTATGTTTAGATCTTTTTTATTAACCGCCTCCCATTTACAGTAGAAGTCAGTAGAGGACCATTCAAATTCCACCCCTGCAGTTCCACGCTTCACCTCTCACGTGAAAGGACTGCCACCTCCCCTGTGGCCAGGACAGAGGCTCAACCTTGATGAGCTGGGGACTTTTGTTTTCAGCCAAGTCTTTGGCCCTTAGCGCTCTCCTCAACTTCCTTCCCAAGATATATCACAAAGACCCTTGTGCTTAGCCAAGCTCCTCTGACCAGTGGCATGTCCTATTCCTTAAGCCCAAACCAGCCAGCCAAGCACAGCACTGTACCATCCCACACAACGCCTTCACTCCTGTCTCCTTTTCATTCTGTGTCTCACATCCTTATAATCCAGTGCTTCCGCTGCATTTTGCACATCCATGATCTCCAATCACATCTGCTTCCAAAACCCTAGTTCTTTTTAGACATGTATATGTGTGTATGTATACTTGTTCGTGTGGTGGTATACATGTATGTTCAGGTGCTCATGCTGTTTGCAGTGCATGTAAAACCAGATGATTGACAACCAGTGACCCTTTCAGTCACTCTCACGTTATTTTTTGAGATGGGGGTCTCTCGCTGACTGCTCAGGGTAGGCTAGCTCTCCAATGAGCCCTGGGAATCACCTCTCTGCCTCACCAGCACTGGCATGACAGGAGTTCACTACCATGCCAGGCATTCTATATGGGTGTTGGGGATCAAAACCCATGCCCTCACACTTGCTCAGCAAATGTTTTATCCACCGAGCCATCTCCCCATCCTATTCCTATTTCTAAAAACAAGTTCCTTTACCATCTTAGGTGCTCTCAGATTACTGTAGACTGTAGATGGTCTTCCTGGAGGCTATAGTCATGTCCAGCACATGCCACACACGTCACAAACACTTTTGAACTACTTTTCTTAATGAATGCAGCATCAAGCATGTTATTTTCAGCCATTTATGTGTTCAGTCTTGCTGTGATGTCCATTATCTCTTTAGAAAGATTTAATGCCTTTGGCTTTTTCTCTCTTGAGTCATATATTATATATTTACATTGCTATTGTCCATAATAATGATTACGGTATACTATTGATTGGTTGATCGATTGATCAATCGATTTATATGCTGCTTGGTTACTTGTTCTACCAAAGAACTTAGAATGACTTAAAAAAGAACATCCAAACTACAGCAACATGACACAGATTTAAAGTAAGTAGTAGTGGGATGGGGGGCAGTCAGGAAAACAAAAAACCAGGTGTAAAATGGGTTTAAAGCAGAGTGAAAGCAAAGCTCACACCACTCGGACCCACACGGCTGCTCTGAATGGATCCTCTGAGTTTCTACCTATCTGTGCCAAAAGGAAAGCCTAAGCATGGGAACAGTTTAGAGTGTTTAGAAGAAAGGTGCAAAGGAGTCATTCAGAAGAAACATACCAACGTGGGATAGGACCAGACAGAAATGTCTCCCGTGGGTGCTATTGAAAAGCATTCAGAGGACCACATGCAGGCTTACATGGAAGTTTTATAGGACTGTTGAACAGCACGCCCCATTAAAATCCTGTAGTGACTTTTCCAAGGACAAGGGAGTGTAAACATCTTGACGGGCTGCTTACATATGATGTGGTGCAGACACACAGATTGCTGGAGATCTGGCTTAATCCAGGAGTAAACATGAAGATTTGGAGGGACAGATGTAGTGTAGCTTTCAAGAAGTATTCCTTGGAGATGGCTTCTGTCCACAGAGTTTTGATTGAAAAGTGGGCTCCAATTGCTACCAATGAGAACTCAGCCTCTTGGCAGCCACTCGATGTGTTACAGAATCCTCAGAGGAAGGCTGAAGGTGAGCTGTATATTACCCATATACATCGATAAGGGAACCAGGCCTCTAAGAAGCCTGCCATCTCTAGAAAGTAAGGTGATCAGGGTTTAAAAGCCAATGCATGATTCTTTACTCATCTTTGACCAATAGCATCATTTTGACACTATCAAGAAAATATCAACATCTTCCAAAGAAGTTCATTTGCTCATAGGTGTTTTACTCTGATCTTACTAAACATCGGGGTCCTTTACTTCCTTCAGCCAAACTTTAATCAACCTTAATTAAACAAAGTGGGTCATATCACAGTAGAAGAGGGACTGGCTGTGGAAAAAGGGGGTTCAGTGGGAGTGGGAAGAAATAAGATGAGGGTAATGGGGGTGAATATGATCAAAACACATTATTTACATGTATGAAATTATCAATGGATAAACTTTAAAAGTTGACAGTTCATTTTCTTTAAAAGATTCTTTAGAGCTCTCCCAGTGTTCCCATTTGCTCTGAAATAATTTTCCTTTCCAGGCAGCATTGACTCTGCACCTCAGAAGACACACAGTAGCAGTCAGGCAGTGGGCCGTGTCTCCTGAGCCAGGGATTGAATGCTGTGACATGGATCACTGGAACTGTGAAAGAGCCGCCATTTATGGTGACTGTGTGTTTGCTGAAAATGTCAATTTGTGATCATAAATATTGACAATTAGGTGGTGCTTGGGATCCCCCCTTTTTTTATTCTTCAGCTGAGACAGTGAAGAAAGAGGTGATTTATTGTACACCTGTTACACTTGGCCACAAGTGAGAACAGAACTTGCCCAGAGGGGCAGAGGTCTAGGGCAAAGTAGCAACAGGGACTATTCCGGCTGTAAACAGGGAAGATTTAAAAAAAAAAATATTTCAATATATTTATTTTCAGTTTTTTATAGAGGTTGTGGTCTTGTACCCCTTCTCTCCCAGCCCACTCCCACTTTCTCTGAGGGATCTCCTTAAAGGGTTATTGGTGTTCACTGTTGTGTGTATAAGGTCTCAGTCAGTCTTTGACAACTGTGTTTCAGGGTATTTCTACCCAACTTGTTGCTCTTACAATCTTCCCACCCCCCTCTTCCACAATGGCCCCTGAGCCTTGGTGGCTCTATTAGCAGTCTGGGATAGTGTTCAGGCCTCTGCAGCCTCTGAGTTTCTCATTTGATGTGTTTTTATTGCTCACAGTGCCTGTTGCCTTTCCCTGAGGTTGGCTGTCAGGCTGGCAGTGTGAGCAGTACTCATGTCGCTGCTTCCTCTGCAGTTTGTCTTGGGTCCCTGAAGAGGTGATACAGCTGACATATATTATGGTAGGCGTTCTGCTATATTTTCTTGTGTTGATGGTCTTTAGTCTCTTGAGCTTTCTCTTCCATCTGTAAAATAAAACAGATTCTTCAACCACGAGTGAGAACATCTTGGATTAAACAGGGTATGCATAGCATGTGAGTGTCTTTGGTGTGTAAGCACAAGCTTCTTGTTCAGAGAGCTGTGGGGGCTTCTCTCTGGAGTCTACAAGTTTGCTAAGCATGGAATTCTAACTTGGTTTCTAGTACTAGGTATAAGTTCCCTCCCACTGAGTGGCCCTTGCCCACTAATGTGAACAGAGCTTGCCCAGAATGGTTACCCACAAATGCTGTGTGCCACTATTGTACAAGTGTGTATTTCTTGCCAGCTGGTTGATTTCATAGCTTGCAGGGTCCCCTGCTTATTCGCACTGTTTTCCAACAGTATGAGGGCTAGCTGGGAGGAAACTGGTGTCCCTGAGAGTTCCAGAGTGATCGGGGCAGATTTCTGAATGGTGGGCTTGGCAGTCACACAGGGGTGGAAGTTCCTGATACATCAAGAGAGATTCGTCAGCACGCACTCAGCCTCCAGCCTCCAGCATTCCTCAGTTCCGCTCTCGCCGCTCCCATGGGCACAAGCACTGCTTCCCTTGGACCTCTGCCTTATCTTTCTTCTTTTGTACTTGTCTGCACAGTCTCTTCTTCCTCCACTTTACACTCATGGCACAGAAGTTTCTTCTAAAAAAAAAAACAAAACTGGCGCTAAGGTTGAAGACCCTTGGTGATCTTACTGATGAAGTTTCCTTCATGATTCGGAAGTGTATGCTGAGGCACCAAAGTTTAAGCAGCTTGTCCCATCCACACGTGCGAGCAGCCCTCGGCTCTCTCCATCATTCAGCAAAGCCTGCCTGCATTGTACATTTGAATTTCTCAGAGGGTATTTCCTTCTGTGCTCCTCCTCCCTTTTTCCCCTCAGGCTTTTCATCTTTTCACTGTACTCGGAGACAAAGCTTTGGCTCTGGCTTAACTCAAATGACACCAATTTCTTTTCTGTAGCTGTTCTACAAGCATAATTTTTTAAAAAATTATTATTAGATATGGACACATTTTGTATGTAAACATCACATGTTAGTACCATCTTTTCTGTCCTCCCTGCGCTTTTCTGAAAAGGCCTTCCTCGTTGGGGATACAGGTCAACTCCCTGGGGATTGTGGGTCATGCATTGTGGGGGTGGGGAAGAGATAGTGTCTCTGTGCGAAATGTCCCAACTTATGGCTTTAACAATCTTTCCTCCCCCTCTTCTGCAAAATTCCCTGAGCCATAAAAGCATAAATCTTTTTTTTTAAGTTTTTTGTTTTTGTTCATTTTTGTTTATTTGAGAGTGAGAGAGAGAGAGAGAAAGAGGCAGATAGAGAGAGAAAGAGAGAATGGGCTCGCCATGGCTTCCAGCCACTGGAAATGAACTCCAGATGCATGTGCCCCCTTGTGCATCTGGCTAACATGGGTCATGGGAATGGAGCATCGAACTGGGGTCCTTAGGCTTCATAGGCAAGTGCTTAACAGCTAAGCCATCTCTCCAGCCCGCATAAATCTTTTATTTGTTATAAATGTCAGGTTTATTTCCCTGACTGTCACAGAAGTAGCCACTGCTCTTCCCACTTCCCTTGGCCCAATAAAAAGACAGTTAAATCAAGCTGAATATTTAAAAAAATGGATGTATATGTGTGTGTGATATGCATATGTGTATGCATTTATATGAGCCCCTAAAAATGTCAAGGCCAATGTCAGGTAACTTTCCTCTATGCTCTCTACCTTACTTTCTTAGAGTCTCTCTCTCTCTCTCTCTTTCCCTCTCTCTCCCTCTCTCTCCCTCTCTCTCTCTGTCTCTCCCTCTCTCTGAATCCAGAGATCACCAATTCACCCTAGACAAACTAGCCAGCAAGCCCTGGGAATTTTCTTTCTTTCTTTCTTTCTTTCTTTCTTTCTTTCTTTCTTTCTTTCTTTCTTTCTTTCTTTCTTTCTTTCTTTTTTCTCTGTCTCCCCAGTGCTGAGATTTAAGGTCTATGCCAACACACCCAGCTTTCAGGCAGGTGATGGAGATGTGAACCCAGGTTCTGAAACCAGGTTCTCATGTTTGCACAGCAAACACTGTATCCACTGTATATATTTAAAACCTTCTTCCCAGTAAAGGTCAAAAGTGATTCTCTCTCTCTCTCTCTCTCTCTCTCCCCACCCCCAGCCCACCCTGGGGAAACCAAAGCAGTTGCAGGAAACAATACAATAAAAGACAAGAGATGCTTCTGACAAGCCCAGCAAAAGTCTTCCTTCATCGCCAGCATCACACTCTGAACTCTGCTGGATCCTGGCCTCGCATCCTTCCGTTCCCAGTGCTGGGCGGCCTCGCTCCAGCCGGACACTGGATATGGGGCCTGATTCTGTCCATTAAGGACACCGTGCTGTAATCAAATACTAAGATAATATTATCTCTCGGTGTACCGAGGATATCACTTTCTTGCTCTTCTTAAGTATTCATAGCTAAATGATTTATGGGCACACAAATGGATATAATGTCCCATAATATATAACAGGACTAATATTTAATGTATTTCTTTTCTACTTTGTTTGAATAAAATCCCCCCAAATACTTTTAGCAAATGATCATTAATTATGTGCATTGTCAAACGCTCTTGGGTTCTAATAATCAGGCCTCAAAATTTACAGTTCAGCCTTTCTGCTAGGGATCATAAATTCAAAGTAGGTGACGCCACTCAATAAAGCAGCCCCATCACCGGACACAGCCTCAAGTGGTTCATTTTAAAACACACCACAGTTTTCTTTCCCAACATCTACAATACAACAAGAAAATACCTTTGTGAGTGTTATTCTAAGGAAACTCTTAGGTTGTCTGAGACGTTTTAATAGGACCTTATGACTCACATGGGCTAAATTTGGTTTAAGCCTGTGGATTTTATCAACTGCATTCTTTGGGTACTTAGACTCCCTGGGGCAAGGATGAAGCCACAGAGGCTGCTAGGGGAATATTGATCACAAAATGAATTTTCTAAAAAGTTTTTCTTTTAATTTAAAGGAAAACAGTTTAAGTAGAGTTGTGACTTCATAGTCATCGTGCTGAACCTTTGGCATCAGTGCGAATCCATTATGCACTTGGGGTGTCATGAGGGCCCACAAATTATCAAGGTGTTTGAAGTTGTCTGCTTTCTGAAGTGGCTTTGGTTTTTTTTTTTTTTTTCACAGAAATGTTATTTCTGCAGCTTACAAGGTATGTAATAGCTAGGCCTTGTGACACAGCTGAACAGAAAACTATTACCTGTGTTTCTAAGGCAAAGTAACTTGTTCTTCACATAAAGTCCACTAAGGAGCGTTTAGCATTTGTACACACAGAAAGGGAAATATTCTGTTTTAAAACTTTGTAAGAAACATCCATGTGAGACAGAAATGCTGAGAAAATGCATAGCAAGATACACTACTTTGACCTAATGTACTGTATTTACTCCTGAATTCTTTCTACCTGAAATTTTCCAAATACTTCATATCAAAAAAAAAAGAGATAGTCTTATTGTCATGTTATTTGAATACTAGACTGGGGAGTGACAAAATATTTGGAGTTTCCATTTGAGTTACAATTAATGATTAATTGTGACAAACTAAAGGCTAGGGAGGATGACAGGCCACCTGAACTTCTTTTGTTTCCTTTCTAAAAAGTCAAAACCTTCCTATAGAAGGTTCAAGCATTCAATGAAGAGCAGGGAAATTCATACAACACCCTGCCTTTTAAATACTGGAAAATAGAACTACACTATTACACATGAACAATGACATTAAAGATTTCATCTGGAAGATATCCATTAACCAAAGACTCAAGCAGGTACAGAAAACAACAATATAGTAACCAGGAGAAACATACAAAATTCACGAAGGCAAGAAGACAGGGAGGGAAAGAACTAGGATGCCCCACCTGTGAGCAGGTTTAAAGATGACAAATAGGATACAGAGGAAAAGAAGCAAATTTAAGATCCCCAACTTTCCATCTGGGTAACTTGTACCCATAGGTGTGGAACACAGCCTTCTTGACTCTCAAGTCAGGGCTCCTTCCATTGGGCAAGTGAAGCCTTCACAGAGCTATTCTGCACTGAAAACCCCAAATAACCTGGACCCTTATGTCAGACCTACCAAACTGTGGCCGGGACCCAGTCCTTCCAGCTCTTCTTTCCTGAAATACTGGCCTCTGCATGTATTATTTTGTTTGGTGTCAGTTCCTTCCTAAATGAAGAAAGCCCTCTCCCTGAATCAGTGGGAGCTTACTGACCCTGTGAGACATGGTTTATACATTCTTACTTCAAAGGCAGAGCAAACCTGTGGTGTGCCCAGGAGGGAAGCCACTCCTCTTGCCAGCAGAGCAGAGGCTCTGGGTGTCGAGGGGGGGGGAGAGGGAGCGTCGGGGACTGTTTCTTGCAGCAGACAGACAGGGCTGTATGGCTGTGACATTCTCTTACCTCAGCTCGTTTGTCATACCTGCTACTCCCTTTAATTTGTTTTTTTCTTCCTGGAGACAGACCAAAATAAAATAAAAATAAAAATCTCAGCTCCTTGAAATCTCATCATTATTCAGCCTTGTCTACACCATTTTAGGACAACTAGAACTTTTATGAAAGCTGGTTTCAGAGTCTTAGGTTGATTTCTGTGGCTGATAATCTGTCTGCATCATTGGCTTAACATCTTGTGAGGGGTTCATGGGGATTGTGTTAAAGTTATTTGGTACAGTAAGCCTGAAGGCAAAGTCACCATTGTTTTTATCGGAAGCATTTTGTTCCCGAGCTCTTTGATGGGAGAAGTTATTTATTTGGGTTTGAGGTTGTACTTTTGGAATGGGAAGAGGAGGTTACTGGGGTCATATGTCCCCATTAGGGAAGGAATTGAAACATTAAACAAGAGTCTCTGGAGCAGGATTTATTATTCTCTGAGTGATTCACCCTTCAGGAAGGAAATATTTGCCTCTCAAGAGCAAAGAAAGATTGTTTCCCAATGTTCACATTGAAACTGAGGTGGAAAAACAAGAGCAAAAGTGGACATCTCTCAATTCAGATATCTAAAGCAATTTTCCCTGTTATTTCATATATTAATGATCTCGAGGGGTGCTCTGCCACAGCACTGACAGTAATGCTACCCAGGAAGCAGAGAACCTTTCTACCCCTCAAATAGTGCAATATGCTTGTAAAGCTTTGAAAATGTCCATTTGCTTCTCAGGAGACGTTCAGAATGGAATCCCAACCCCTATCGTGTATATATCTAAAGTCACGGCCACTGACAGAAGGCATCACAACATTTTTGGCAGGTAGTCACATCTGGCAATGTCATTAGCTCACATTTCCTCATCTGGAAATGGATCCAGATGCTTTAGGAGAATCTGAATGGGATCTGAAAGAATCTGGATCCTTTTGGCGAAGTGCTAAATGTTGTAGACCAATATCAAGCCCTTCAGCTTCATCCACATGAAAGAGTCCAGACTGGGTTTCTACGTGAGGTAGATCAATGTGTGCACTCTGTGTGAATGGGTCTGGAGATCATTACTTGCCCAGATCCTACAGACCACCCATTAAAAAAAAAAGAAAAATGACTATCCCCACCATTTAATGTACAGTCTAAACTTTTACTACTTTATTAGATATTATATTCTCACAGAAATTGGCAAATCCCATTGAACTAAACCAAAAGTAACTTAGATGAGTCAGAAAGACTCAAGGACATGATCTACCATAACTCCTTTCTTGTTTTTGGAATGGATTATATTTGCAACTGCAGGCAATAAAATACACAATAATTGAAAAGCCCCCAGAGAAACAGATTTTGTCTTTGTCATTAGTCCTGTCTTGTTCTTACAAACACTCAATGCAAAGGAAGTTGTGTGTATTTCGGATTATTGGGTATCAACAGCCCACCTTCCCCATATGCAGATTTGTAAGATATCCAACATGTTTTTCTGGGCCCATTCCCCTCCTTTCTTAGCCCTGGGCTCTCTGGTCTATAGTCTAGGAAGATGGGTTATAATAGCTATTACCAAATTAATCTAATCCCATTACTAACCTAATTCCTCTGTTACTTTAAAGCTGTGCTGATTTTCCTATATATAAACTTGACAAATCTTAAAAATCATTCAATTTTCTCAGCTGGTAAATAATGACTATAATAGTATATTCAACAGAATTTTTTAGAAGACAATAAAATCATTTGTGTAGAATGATTACCATAGTAAGTGCTCAAAACTGGTTAGCTGCAATTATGTGTGCATTTAAAATTACATTAAGATGGGAGATGAAACTCAGTGGCCAAGTGCTTGCCTAGCATGTGCAAAAGCGAAGGTTCAACCCAACACTATAAAGCATATGAACAATAACAAAACAACATTAATAATTATTTTTTATTAATAATTAATAATTCTTCTCTCTTTTACCCTAAGTCTTGGTATTTTCTTACTCAAACCTTCACATGCTTGGCTACAAAACAAAAGGTCTCCACAAGTCAAGTCCCATTATTTCAGAGCAAATGCAACTATCCCAACACTAAGGCATGGGAACTTGGTCATGGCCTTGAATCTGACCATGTATGGTTGACTTTTTAGAGTTCACACTCTTCTCCAATTCTCAGAGCAACTCTGTGGTACAGAAAGCACACGTACAACTAACCCTATATCATCAATGAGCCAACTTGTGCTCATGAGAAGTTAGTAACTTTTCATTGGTCATACAGAAGGTGGAATCTTCCGTGTTGATTTCATGTCTTCAAGCCCCAAGCTTATTCCACCATTCCATGCTGCTGTGTCATATCCAGAAATCTGGGTACCAGAGGAGCCCAAGCTTGGAGCTCAGCTTGTCGGAGAGGAGATGACCACAGGTGAGGAAGGAGCCCCTGAGGATTTCTGGAAAGCTTCATGTATCTTTCCTCCTTTTTATCAGAGTGGTGCGTTCACAGAGTGGTAACTTCAGCATAGGATGAAAGTTCCACATACGGGAAACATGGCCTAATATTCCCAATTCCAAAATTTGAGTATGCAGAAGAATCACTTCATGAGATTGCTTATTTCAGTGGGTCAAAGACTTGGAACAAGATATTTAACTAATACAGCAGTGAATGTTGATGTAGCAAGTTTGCTACAGTTTGACTGTGTAGCGACGCTCACCAGCTGAAGTCTTTGCACACTTCGGTTCACACTGGTGGCACTGTTGGAAAGACTGTAGAACCTTTGGGACCGTGAGCTGGCTGGCAGAGCAGGGTGCTGAGGCAGGCCTTGAAGGCGACCTCTGCTGCATCCATCCTGAGATCTACTTCCTGAGCCACTGGAACATGAGGACCTTCCACTGCATGTTCCTTCCACCTTGGGCCAATTTAACCAGCTGCTTTGCAGCTGATGGAATGACTTCTCCTGAAACCACGAGGCAGAATAAATCCTCTGCTCTTAAGGTGTTTCTGCTGTATATTTTGTCACAGACATGAGAAAGGTGACTAAAATATGCTCCTCTCCTTGAGAGGTGGGAATTCTCCAGTCTCAGTCTCTTAGTAATAACTATACACTGATTCCATTCCACTGATTCCACACCGACTGGAGAGAGTGGGGGTTTTTTTCATGTTAAATCTGCTGATCATGGAAGATGTTCAGGCATCACACATCTGTATTATGTAGATCACTTTTCTGCAATATAGCAATCTGACAGAGCCATAAAAGAAAATTAGAGTAGTCTGACAGGATTTAAGCAGACACCAGTTATTTCTTAAGGTGATATTAACCGAGATGCATTATCTATGGGGAACACTGGATGAGTCCTAAATTATTGCCATTAGTAATAGATAGTTTTATTTTATTAGTTTTAAGATATATGGCCATGATAATACAGTACACTAGAAAGTAACAGGCTTTGTTCCTTCACAGCAAAAATGAATTCACTTCACTTTCAACATCTCTCATGTTTCATCTGGGTTCACAAGCCCTGTGTTTCTAGAGGTGAGTCTCATGAGCTTTCTTTTGAGTGTCTTAAAGTCACCCATGGACTTGGAAGAGGTCTAGGCAATTCAAAGTCTAACTAAAGTCTTTGCAAGTATGTGGATAGTCATTTGAGGTATGTGTGTGTGGATATATATATGTGTATATATGGTGTCTATGACAAAACATCATAAGGTAACCACAAAAATGCTGTGGGGCTTAGAAGATAGCTCAGTTAGGAAAGTGCTTGTTGTACAAACATAAAGAGCTACATTTGGATCCCAAGTACCAATGGAAAAGCCCAGCACAACAGTGCATGACCGTAGTCTCAGCACTGCAAAAGCTGAGATGATGATCTTTGAGGCTGGCTGGCTAGCTAATCTAGCAGAATCAGTGAATTCCAGGTTCTCTGTCTCCAACAATAAGGTGAGCAGCAATTGAGAAAGAGACCTTCACATTGCTGGGACAAAGAACCCACCAGCAAGTGATGAGAGAAAGGGATTTGTTTTGGCTTACAGTCTCCAGGGGAAGCTTCATGTTGGCAGCGGAAAGCATTGCATGAGCAGAGGCTAGACATCACCTCTGCCACACCAGGTGAAAGTAGCAGCAAGAGTATGAGCTGAAATTCCAGCAAGGGGGAGCTGGCAATGGCATACCTCAGCCCACCAAACACCTCCACCACCTCAGCCACCTCAGCCCACCAACAAAGCACCTCCTCCAACAAGGTTCTACTTCCAAAATTGCCATCAGCTAAGGACCATGCATTTAAAACACATGAGTTTACTGGGGGTCACCTAACTCAAACCACCACAACACCCAACATTGACCTTTGGACTCCATATGCTTCTCACATGAGCATACACACATGCAGAAAAAAAAATGCTGAGAAAGTTTCATAGAGCTAATGTATATGTGAAATATAGACCAAGTGTCCATATCATAGCATATCATGACACATACATACATACGATGCATATACGTACAATAGTACACAAGAAGATGTGTGACTCTTTCTTTGGGATGAGAGGAGGTGTTAGCTTAGCATTTGTTGATTTTCATGATGTGAACACACCCCATGGTAACTGTAAAGATTCCCATGTGATGGAGCCTACACAGGCAGCTGTACTGAGCCAGCAGGAGCTAGCTTCAATATACCATTTCTGCAAAACTCTCTCAATCTCCCTTTGGCAAGAAGGACTTCTGACCAAAGAGAAGATTTGACTAGCTGATGTGAAGGTGTTGTTATATCTTAATATGACATCTCCTTTATTTACATTCATGTGCTATAATTCATCTGTATAGCCTGACTAAGAAACTAGGTGGCCCACAGAACCTTTAATCCCACTGAACCCGAGAAGTGTATCTAAACCAAGATTCAAGACCACTGCACAGATCTAGGGCTTGGAAACGCACTGCTTTCTTCAGTGTTTCTAAACCTGTGTGTTCCCAGAAATGGATTTTCATCTGGCCAATTTATCATTGCAATCATTCCTTCCCATATGATCTTTGTATCTGTGTGTGTGTTCCCCTTCAAAATGATTTTCTTTGTTTCCGATGTAAAAATGAAAAATTTTATTTCACGCCCTACCAAAAAGAAAAGGGGGACAAAAGTTAATTGTATCTGAACTGGAGTGTAACTACGGCTCTATTAAAGAGGTGTAGTTATGGGCTATTGATCGCCGCACACAGGAAAGGCTTGTCATGTAAAGTCGAGAGGTTAATGTAATTACAAGAATGGGCAGCAGGATCAGCTGTAGCCCAGAAGTGGCGAATAACTAAAAGCTGCTTTAGAGACACATAATGTTGTCAAAGCATAAATAATTCATCCTAGCATTCGAGAAGAAATTACTCCTCTGTTCCAGCATATTATTCAGCCATTAAAATCTTGCCATCTAAAGACTTTTGATGTAGTCATATTTTCAGGTCTCAGTCATTCTGAGGCATGCCACCTTCATTAAGCCTTATTTTGTGCAGTTTTCAAAGTACTAGAGAGGATGTGGAATAGACTCATGATCTCTTCAATAACCACAGTATAGCTAAGATAAGTCAGAAGAAGCCAGAAAAATGTGAGCTGCCTTTTGTTACCACGTAGGGGATGAAGACTGAGCAACATGGCAACATAGCTTCTTTCTCTGGCTGGGCCAAGTCCTATTCAGGCTGACAGGAAGTCATTTCTGATCCAATCCCTATAACATTTCTCTGGTATCCAAGAAGTAGAAGAAGCACAAGAGGTAGCAAAGGGCCCCACTGTCACCTTGGAAATGTGTCCCTACAGTGTTCACTGCCGACAATAAGGTTTGACCCCAAAATTGCTCCTCTCTGAATGATGTCATTACAGTCATTCATTCAGTCTGTACATATAGTAATAACATTTTAACAATAGCTAAAGGCACCTCAAAAATCCATGGCCACATGTTCTCTCTTTAGTGGTCTTAGCTATCATATATTTACACTCTCATGTATGCAGCATGTGACAGGCACTACAGAAAACAAGCAATGTGAACAGGAGCCAGTGAGACAGCTCAGTCAATAAAGTGCTTGCTGCACAAGCTTGAGAACCTGAGCTCAGAATCCCAGCACCTACATAAAAGTTGGCATGATGTCATGCACCTATCCTCCAAGCCCAGTGGAGGTGGAGAATGCGGATCTTTGGAGCTTCACTCAGTGGCTTCCCTTTGGGGCTCAGCTAGTGGGAGACATCACGTGCTACTGTGAGATCAGGAGTCTTTGGGTGGCAGCGTTCCTTCTCTGCTTCCTCCCAGCTAAGGTTCAGTTCTGGAAAAGGTCATAGATGCTACAGTGTCTTCCAAAAAATTCGTTCGTCCCTGATTCTGACCTCCTTTATGAGTTGGTAGTACTTTTTCCTCACCTTATTTGCATACTATTGGATCTTAACACAAGTGCTTTAGCATCCACGGATGAGTCTGTGTTGATAGCTCCTCTACAGCAGTCTTCAAAGCTCTCAGTTCAAAAACCTGTCCATTTTCTCCAAGGATCCTGAGCAATATATACAGGTATGTAAGGATCAGGGCAACACCATCTCCTTAGAGGAAGAGTTGTAAAACCATGATTAAAAACATCAGGGAGGGCTGGAGAGATGGATTAGCAGTTAAGGAGCTTGTCTGCAAAGCCTAAGGACACAGGATCAATTCCCCAGTACCCACATAAACCAGATGCACAAGGTGGAGCATGCATCTAGAGATTTTTTTGCAGTGGTGAGAGGTCCTGGAATGCCTATTCCCCCCCCTCCCTCTCAAATAAATAAATAAATAAAATATTTTAAAATATCAGAGAAAATCTTATTAAAGTAGGACTGTGTGCATCTCAACTGACAGTCAGAGGAGGAGAGGAAGATGGTGTCACTTTTATATTCTAGATCATACTACAAACAATTGCATTTCTTACATAAACTCTGAGGGGTACCCTGGTATCAAAACATCTCCATCCCACCTATTTTATAAGTGGGCTGTGCTTTGAACTCATTTTAAATGATTCATGATACACCTCCAATATTGCATAGTTTAGTCAATAGTTTAGTCTCATTTTAAAGCCAAAAGTCCTGTCTCTCTAGATTATTCCTGCTTTAGGATTATCCATTAAATTACCTAGGCTCTGCTAGAAAAGAAAGGAATATAAAAATGTCTTTGACATCCCCATTCATGGAGTTAAGCTGCAGAGATGTACTGGCCTGCATTGGATAATACCTGCTACAGCAGCGACCTTGAGGTTCATGTCTGACTCTGCTTAGCTATCCTCAACAGTGAGCAAATACTTCTGTTTCACAAAGAAGTCACGATTTTATTCTTTCCTTGCCTGCATATTCAATCCATTAACCTATTGTATTATTTGCATATGAAAAATACATCTGAAATCTCCCTATTTCATTCATCATCAGTAATACCTGGTGCTACCTAGTCATTTCTCACCTGGATTAATATTAATGGCAAGTTCATGCTTTCTTTCTGCCTCCCTCGAAGCCCTTGGTACACAGAGCAGCCAATGTGATGTTTCTAAAACGCAGATCTGATTACATTACTCCTTCCTAATCCCATGAAACCCTCCAGTGGCTCCCTTGATCTTCAGGATCCGATGTCAACCTACTGCTCCCTGTGCTTTACACCCTCATTCAAGACACACTAACCTTGCTGACCTTCTTGCTAAGCCGCAAATATACGTTCTTTCAACTCCCTTGTCTTCTTGCTCATCTGCCTGGAACAACCTGCCCCTGATGTTTTCTTGGCTTCCCATGTCTTGCCAACACAAACACAACTCCTATGAGAGATCTTAATGACCACACTCTACACACTGCCTCAGGCAGTGCCCCAGCATACCTGATTAGGTCATCTTTTCCTATGCATCACCATCTGAAATTCATCATTGGCACATGCATTCATTACCACCTGTGACTCACTGAAATTGTGAGGACCATGAAATCAAGAATCTGACTGAAGCCAGGCATGGTGGTGCACAACTTTAATCTCAACACTTGGGAGGCAGAGGTAGGAGGATGGCCATGCATTTGAGGTCACCCTGAGACTGCAGAGTGAATTCCATGTCAGCCTGTGCTAGAGCAAGACACTACCTCAAAAAGACAAAAATAAATAAATAAAATAAGAATCTGTGTGCACTACCCAGGCTTTTCTCTATAGTCCATAGTATTTATTGTTTTCTTCCAAATATTTTTAATAGTGCATTATTTTGTGTTGAAAATATTTCATCCTATGTTAGTAGACATTGGCCCAATGTAAACTTGCTCTGTTCAGGGTTGGACAACGGTAGAACATGGATATGAAATTGCTGTTATTTTCAGTGCATGCTTCACAAATAATCTTGTGTGTGTATGTGCATGTGTGTGCATTAGTATGTACATGTCTAAGTGGAGGCCAAAGATTGATGTCTTCAGTTACTCTCCTCTTTATTTTACTAAGACAGGGTCTCTCATTTGAACCCAGGGCTTGCTGATATGGTGAGTCTAGCTAAGAAACTCACCCTGGAGTTGTCCTGTTCACACCTCCCATACACTGGAATAAAGGAAGCTTTCAAGCCCTCCCGGCATAATGTGGGTGCTATGGGCCCAAACCATGGTCCTTATGTTTGTACTGAAAGCACTTTACCTATAGAGACATCTCCCCAGGCCCACAACTTTTAAAACCTTGATTCTTATGGGCTGGAGGAATGGCTAAGTGGTTAAGGTGCTTTGCTTGCCTATAAAGCCAAAGGACCCAGGTTCAATTCCCAAGGACCCATGTAAGCCAGATGCGCAAGGTGGAGCATACATCTGGAATTTGTCTGCAGTGGCTTGAGGCCCTGGCTCACCCATTCTCTCCCTCCCCTCCCTGCCTCTTTCTCTCAAATAAATAAAAATTAAATATAAAAAAACTTGATTCTTAGATGCAATATTAGCTGATGAGTCAAGTAAAGTGTGTGGAATTTAAGGGTCTAGAAGTGAGACAAAATGAAGGATAGGTGCAGAGAACAAAATGAAGATTCCCCAAGTCCAAGTCTTTTCCAAGACGAGCAACTTCCTTCCATACCAGACCTTTGTACACCAGAGGAGCACCAAGACTGCCCCCGTCTCTGAGAACATCGAGACTAAAACCTTACTGCATAGGGTTGGAAGCTTCTGATCTTACTCCCTACTCATAACAAGCTTATCGTATCCATATCAGCCAATGTACAATTTAAATAACATAAATTTTTTATTGCCAGGCATTGTGGCACACTCCTTTAATCCCAGCACTTGGGAGGCAGAGGTAGGAGGATTACCATCAGTTCGAGGCCACCTGGAGACAGCACAGTGAATACCAGGTCAGCCTGAGCTAGAGTAAGACTCTATCTAGAAAAAGACCAAATAATAATAGTAATAATTACATATATATATTTTTTTTTTCAAGCAGAGAGAGAGAAGAGAAACAGACAGAGAGAATGAGCACTCCCAGCCTTCTAGCTAGCCACTACAAATGAACACCAGAGGTACATGTCTCTTTGTTCATCTGGCTTTATGTGGGTACTGGGGAATCAAACCCTGGTTGTTAGGCTTTGTAGGCAAGTGCCTTAACTGCGGAGCCATATCTCCAGCCCCCAGTGTACAAATTCTGAAGGAGCATGATTGCTGACTTAGAAATCAGATTTCTGAATTGGTAACTTCTATGTTGTTGTGATCTTGAGATAATTAGGTAACTTCATCTGAAGCTTCTTGTTCTCATCTCAAAATAAGGTAGATTTTAATACTTGCTTATCTCTGGGCTAGACTAGGCTGAGGTGAGTCAGATGACCTAGTGCTTCGGGATATGTTAATTAACTCTCAAATTCCCACTGCTGCGATCATCAGCTAGTGGCAGTCTTGCTGGGACAAAGCATCTGACCAGAAGCAGTTGATGGAAAAGAAGGGTTTATTTCTACCTTCCAGCTTCAAGGGGAAGCTGTATCACAGCAGGGATAGCATGACAAGAGCAGACAGCCAGGGGCACATCTCTGCAGTAGCAGGGAAGAAGTGCAGGGAGAGAGCTCACTAGCCCTGGCAAGCAGGGGTCAGACTATCTTATCCCAAGGCCTACTTCCAGTGACACACCTCTTCCAGCAAGGCTCCACCTCTCCAAAACTCCACCAGCTGGGGATCAAGTATAAGGTTACTCACAAACACATGAAGCTCTGGGGGATAGCTTACGTTCAAATCACCATACTGCTATTGTGTGAGAAACTGGTAATTTTATTTATTTATTTTTTGAGGCAAGTCCAACAGACTGGCCTTTTTATAATGAGAAACAGAATCGGTGTACCAGGGCCTCTAGCCACTGTAAATCAAACTTCAGATGCGTGTGCCACTTTGTGCACATGTGTGACCTTGTGCATGTGTCACTGGTTCTGGCTTATGTGGGATCTGGGGAGTCAAACATAGGTTCTTAGGCTTTGCAGACAAGTGTCTTAAATGCTAAGCCATCTCTCCAGCCCAAAAGAGATTGATATATATTTTTTTTTTTTGGTAGGGTCTCACTCTAGCCCAGGCTGACCTGGAATTCATTATGTAGTCTCAAGTTGGCCTTGAAATCATGGAGATCATCCTACCTCTGCCTCCTGAGTGCTGGGCTTAAAGGTATGTGCCACCACTCATAGCTTGAGACTGATAATTTACAGAGACAAGAGGTAGAAACCATCCCCAAGCATCATAAGAGTATGCAAAGAATATTCCCCTTGTGCTGAACACTTAGAGGAAGAACGTAGAAGAGATGAAACCTTTGAGGAAGGACAGGTAGAAGCTAGGAGAGCTTGATATTGATTTTTTTTTAATTTTATTTATTTGAGACCAAGGGTTGGGGTGGAGAGAATGGATGTATCAGGACCTCTAGCCACTGCAAACTCCAGACAAATGAACCACCTTGTGCATCTGGCTTACATGCGTACTGGGGAATTGAACCTGGGTCCTTAGGCTTTGCAGGCAAGCACTTTAACCACTAAGACATCACTCAAGCCACAGACAGTTTTTGGAGGGATGAGGAGACTTGAGTCTAAGAGCTGCAGAAGTGGAGAGCAATCATACAGCACACAGAAAACAGGAAGGTTAGGGGCTGGAGAGATGGCTAAGCAGGTAAAAGCTCTTGATGCAATTATGAGTGCCTGGGAGGGCATGATACCACTCGTGTTTGATTCCTAGCACCCATTAAAACAGTGGGTCTGACTACTCACATATGTAGTGCCAGGGGGTGGGAAAGACCAGGGTATCACTGGGGATCCCTGACTGAACACCACAGCTCTAGATTGAGTAAGAGACTCCCAATCCCAAGAAAACAGGATGATCTATGAAAAGAGAAGGCCATTTGAAATTCTCTGGCCTCTGCACACATGTGCATATGCCACACACATCACATCACACATCATACCACGCACACTATACACATGCATACATATATGCACACGCCAAAACAAAATGAAAAAAGTAATTTGACAGAAAGTCAGAGGTCAGAGAAGGAATAAAATGAAGAAGAGCAGGTGCAGGGAGATACCAAACAAGTGTGACTGGAGAATGAGCTCAGCGTGTAACAAGAGAGGAGATGAATTAACCATTTGAAGGGAGGAGGGTTTCACCCCCCAGATGAGGGGGCTGCACTCAGGTCTGACAGACATGGGCATGATCAAAAGAGTATGTGGACCACTGAAAATCCCAGCATCCTTCTTCTAGATCCTCGAGGCACAGTGCCTGTACTAAATGGGCTGAACAGTGTCCCTTCACCTTGTCAATTGGGCCACACCTGGAGGACTAGGTTTCCATTCACACTGGTCACATTTTTCAAAGGCTATTGATTTCAAAGCACCCAGAGGAGTGTGACCAGAATGGAGAGGCAAGTGAAAATTATGCTGTTCGAGAAAGAATTGAAATGCCTAATTGTGTACAACTTAGAAAAGAAAAAAAAAAAAGACATAATTGAGGTTTCTTCTTGCAATGATCCCAGTTGACTTTCAGATATTAAATTTAAAACTTAGGAGAACCCCTATGATTAGCTAAGGTATACATAGAAAACCCTACTTACTGAAAAGCCAGTAGGCTTATTAATGTAGTCCACAAATGATTCATTAACACATAATACATGTGCCTTAAAACAAAAATCAAGTGAAAGTGGAAAAATCCCTAAAACATTCGTATGACTCACCAGTAACAGACACTAGATATTTCTAGTAATTTAAATCTAATGCATACTTAAATGATGAGAAAATTTGATTAGCTTTCCTCATTTGGTCTTCCCTAAAAGGATGCAAAGTGAAGTAGCAGAAGTGGGAGAAGATTTTTCAGTAATGTAAACTGAGCACAATTATTTATGCCTCACTGTATACTAGTGTCCAATTACCCAACAGCTCTTCCCACTGTCACAGACGGGGAAACACACGGAAGTGTGGTTACAGGGAGGGGGAACATGAAGCCAGACTAGAAGAAAACTCTCTCAGAAAGTGTGCCTGACAGAATCCTGGGCTTTCCAGGGCTCGATATGTTAGAGGAGAGAAAGGGAGAGGGAGGGAGTGAGAGGGAGAAAAGAGCCCATCATCCTATAGTTTAAAAAAAATGGCAAACATAGGTTCAAAAATATAATAGAACTTCATATATTGCATGATTTCTCAGTATCTTTATAAGATGTTCACAGGTTATGTGCATTAATGACAATTTTGTGTAAAGAAGTTTTGTATTGTTGTTGTTTTAAACAAACATGTCATCTTCCGCTTTAAAACATCTGCAAATCTCCCCGTCTTTGGTGGCCAGGCAGGGGGGACATAGCTTGTTAAACATGACTCTGTAAAAGTCCCGTGGAGTCTGGCCTTAGGGTTGGAAGGTTCCTGCAGGGCTCATGAGAATGCTCAGCTCACCCTGCGGAGACAGAACCAGCATCCCTAAGTCTGTCCTCGGGCGCTAATTAAGAATCTTGTATTTGTGAACTGCTAGGGTGGATGCACCGACTGAAACCACTGTCGCTTTTCCCTGGAGTCTTCAAGATTCTCAGAAAATAAGATATGTGTACACAACACACACACACACACACACACACACATATATTCACACAAATCGCTCTTGCATGCTAAGGGCAGAGAGAGCAGAGCAATGAGGACTTCCGGAGGCAGAGAACTCAGTGTCACGGGGGTGGGGGGGATTGCAAGAGGATTCCTTAGTGGGTTTGAGTGTCTGGTACAGTTCCAGGTGGAGCATTTTAACAGGAAGTGTGGCAAATTCCAGGGGTATTGGGGACACTGAAAAATTTAATCTGTAGCTAAAAGTTCATGAGCAGTAAGGGAAGATGTGGCGAGCCAGTGAGGAGGACGGCAGTTAAGTTCTCCTGCAGGATGCAGGAAAGCTCCAGCCCTGGCACGCAGGACAAGACAGAGGCTGAAGTTTTGAAGAAAGTGTATGATGTGATCAGAACACTACTGCTGCCGTCCCTGTCGCAAACACAAATTAACTTTTCCTCTAAGGCAAGCAATCACAGTGTACCTTCTAAATCTACAGGTTTCATGTCCACAAAAATATGGTTTTAAAAACTGCATTTTGCGGCTGGATGGATGGCTTAGCAGGTAAGGCGTTTGCCTGCAAAGCCAAAGGACCTTGGTTCAATTCCCCAGGACCCACATTAGCCAGATGCACAAGGGGGCGCACGTGTCTCAAGTTCATTGGCAGTGGCTGGAGGCCCTGGTTCACCCATTCTCTCTCTCCCTCTTTCTCTGTCAAATAAATAAAAACAAAATTTTAAAAAAACTGCATTTTTACTGAACACATACAGGCTTTTTCTTCATCATAATTCCCTAAACAGTACAATAGGAATAACTATGGGCATAAAATATAAATTGCATTAGGTATTATAAACAATCTGGAGATTATTTACATGGAATGATGTGTGTAGGTTACGTAGAAGAGTCCCTTAGATGAACAGGACTTGTGCCTCCATGAATATTGGTATCCATTGGTCTAGGAACCCATGTCACGGACACTAATGGATGGCTGGGTACTTTAAGTTCCAGGAGGAGAGGAAGTTTCTATTTTCTCTCCTCTTAACAAGCTCCCTGGGGAGGAGGGAGGGGCTCAGACTGCTTTAAGCCTCCTGTCTGTGGACCCCAGCGATGGAAGACGCAGATGTGTTTTAACAAAAGGTTCAGACACTGCATAGCCAGCTCCACGCACTGAGCCAACATTGTAAACATAACGTTAACAAGCTCATGCAACCAAGAGGTACAAGCTGTGGACTGCAAAGTCATTTACAGAGCGTCCTCTTTCCTTCTGGAGGTTTCAAGTGAATTTCGATCCCTAAAAAGCCACCAGCGTACCTTGAGGAAGGAACCTCAGAAAGAGGTTAAAGAGATTGCCTTCCTAATTAGTTTCACATAAAGACTCAATCCCACCCAGAACCTTCTCTCTTACCTGTCAGAAGCTGTTCTTCCGCCAAGAGCAAAGCAGAAACCAGTGCGGCGGGAGAGCAGGAGCTGGAGGACGAGGCATCAGCGCTCCCGGAAGAAGCCAGTTGGCATTGGCCTGGAACCCTCAGCTGGGCTACAGGGAGCGACAGAGCATGCGCAAGAAGAAATCCCACGTAGTTTGTAAGGTCTCCTGCTTATGCTTGCTGTTGGTGACCATTGTCACCTAATAAGTCCCGTAGCACCTCCTGGCACCGTGACATCTGGCTTTCCTCTCAGTTCCCACGTGGTCTCTTGGTGTCCTGGGATGGCAGCCTGTGGTGTCTTCAGCAACAGGGTCTTAGAGAGGCCCTACTACCCCTCAGTGAACACCAAGAACCCTACTGAGGAAGACCATCAGGGAAATGGGGACCACGGACGAGGGGATATAAGATAATAATCTATGTAAAATTTTATGTGTGTGCGTGCGTGTGTGTGTGTGTGTGTGTGTGTGTGTGTGTAAATGTAAAAACAACAAATCTATCGATATATGAATGGGGTAGGGATGGCAGATACTATGTAAATTATCTGTAACTGGTTACGGCTTTCCTGCACTCAGATTGGAGTCTTGGTAAAATAAGAAAAGAGGGAACAGGAGATTCCACAGATTAGCATATGAACAATAGTGATAACGTGTAAAGCTGAAATTTGCCCAATTTCTAGCTTCCTGTACCAGGACTGAGCATGTGCAGAAAGTGTAATATGCAAAGGAGCCATCGGGGGTCACCAGCCCTCTCCTCCACCAGGCTGTTGGGTAGTGCAATTGGAAGCCCCCCACCCCACCCCCGTATCTTTCGTTTAACAAACTACCTCTTTTCCTGGACCCTTTGGGTTTAAACCTTACATTCCCTACATTTCAGTAAAAATTAGGAAACAAATTATGTTTTTAAAAATGGATCTACTATCCTAATGAGAGAGCCACCCCATCATACCTCAAAAGGGCCCCAGCTGAATCTAAGAACAATTGGTGAAACAAGCAAGGGTGCTGTTTTCTTGGTGAACCGGATACCAGCACAAGGGGGAAGGAGATCAACACAGAGAAAAATCAACTCCTACCAAATCAGACATCCAGAGACCCAGAGGCCCCCAACACCTCATCACTAAAGCAAACCAAAAATGAACCCAAACATGGCTCAGGGAAATTTTGCGGAAGAGGGGGCGGAAAGAATGTCAGAGCCACATGTTGGGTCATGGTATGCAGAGATATTTATCTTACCCATAACTGTGGGCTAACTCCAGAATGCATGACCCGTATACCTCAACAAGGAGAGGCCAGGGGCAGGGTGTAGGACATGGATGAGCCTAACAATGGTACCAAATTGACTGTATTCACTGAGTACAAAACTAATTAATAAAAAATAATAATAAAATAAAATAAAATAAAAAATTTTTAAAATGGATCTACTTAACATTTTGGATCAAGGGTGTGTGGTAAATTGTAATTTCCTCCCACCATGCCATAGTCATCTTACAATTTATAGAAAGCCATGAGACAAAAGCTCGAGAGGCAGGTTAACCAGTCCTTCTCCTGGGAGAAAGGGGATTGAGCCCTCAGGTTGCCTCATTCTATTACAGACACAGTTTTTGTTGTTGTGTGTATGTGTTTAATATTTTTATTTTTGTTTATTTATTTGAGAGAGACAGAGTCAGACAGAGGGAGAGAGAGAGAAAGAATGGGCACACCAGGGCATACAGCCACTGCAAACGAACTCCAGACACATGAGCCATCTTGTGCATCTGGCTTATGTGGGTACTGGGGAATCGAACCTGGGTCCTTTGGCTTTGCAGACAAGTGCCTTAACTGCTAAGCCATCTCTCCAGCTCCCCCCCCCCCTTTTTTTTAATTCAAGACCAGCTGAGCAACATGGGATCTTAAAGATCCTCCAGTTTTGGAAAAGAGCCAAGGGTTTTGTAGGACATGAGATCTCCACCTATTCTGGGAATGGCAGAGTTCTTTGTCCCTAAGGCCATTCTTTTCCTTGGCAGAGGGTGGAAGCCTTTTGTCTCTTTTCTTTTTGAAGTGAGCTGCCTGTTAAACACACTAATTTTGCAAGCAAGTAAAAGTGGTGGTGTGATAGCCAGGAGGGAAGAGCATGATTGTCTCTATAGAATCCCTCTTCTCCTGCCACGTTTCAGCCTTGGATCACAGTTACACTTTGGTACGCCAAGCAGTTGGCTTCCCTCTCCTACATCCTCATCTTGGAACGTCTTGGGGCACAGAACACTACATGAGCAAGGTGACTTCTTCATGGTCCTGTGGTATTGATAGGCAGGTGGTCTGTTGAGGCCAACTTGGCCAGCACAGGATGAGGAAAGATTAGGCTGAGGCAGGGATAATGTAAGACCCAGGCTGTCTGCTCTGCTCCACTTCCACCCCTATTCCTCAGCTTCCAAGTCTCACACACACTAGTAGCCAGGCAGCATGGACACATATAACATGAATGAGGAGGGCCTATGACACAGGGCAGCTGGTGTTATAGGTACAGATGGGTGTCTGGGGTGATGGGTGGAGGGGAATACCTGTTCAGATCCAAGTTCTGGGTCTGGGAACCGTTAACAGAAAACACAACTCTTGCCTCAAAGAGAATAAGAGATAGTTTATTCTGGTGCCACATATGAGGGACAGATTCAGGTCACCCCAAATTCCATGTTCTATATATTAACAATTTTATAAATGTTTTATAGTTATGAGACAAAATAAAGTCATAAACCAAGGCACTTTTCAAATACATTGGTAGAGACCTCAGGTAGGCAGGTTACAGCAGAGCAGGGACATCCCTGCTACAGGTTTCAGATATTATCTGATGCCATTCTTAGCCCTTGGGTTGGTGGAAGCTGGTGATTTGTTAGTACATTCCAAAATGGTTTCACCCGATCATCACAAGGATGATGGACAGATACAGAGGTGGGCAGTAAATAGCTACGAAAGGGGCCAAAGGCAGCCCATGACAACTTGCTTCTGGGTTGGTAAAATTCTAATCTCTCCACATTGAAATTCTAAACAGCTGCATAGTCTTGAAGGACAGAAATAATTGGTTTTTGCTATTGTTGTTGCTTGTTTGCTTTGTTTTGTTTTTTAACTTCAGTTCACACAACAGTAAGTTGGACCAGGAAGACATAGATAATGATAGAAATAGGGACAGTTTTTTTTTTTATGATAATAAAAGAAAAGGTATTCCCAAAACTGGAAATGAGCTTGAAAGCAGGAACAGAACCATTTGTTATTTATAGGCATGGATCTGAGTTTAGAAGGCACTTGAAGTTTCTGGGTTCTTGTGTCTATTAACTGTGCAGAGACACATGGATAGTTACAGAAAATGAGATTGCTTATTAAAGGAAAGAAGCAAAGGAGCTTGGAATTGAGCCAGAGCTTGACCAAGGTCCTGCTCGAAAACTTCAAGGGAGAAATGCTGACACCAGTGAACTTTTAAGGGTCATTTCCATATTATGTATACTTTTTGCACATACCCAGTCATGTCATGTGTTGCCATAGTGGAGAATGTTTCCAGTTGTCCATTGCCATAGCTTTCTTTCATATGTTAACCTCTGAACTCTCTTGAATCTTATTCCCTGTTTCCCTGTCTCATAGCTATGTCAGAGTTCTTTTGTTGTCATTACTGGCTTATATTTTAGTTTTACAACATTTGCATTTATACATAATGGATCTATTGGGGATATATTGGGAACTCAAGTCTAAATATAAAATTCATGTATGTTTCATATACATGCTGCACAAGTAGCCTGTAGTATGTTTATGTGATGTTTTAAAGAACTGTGTGCTGAAGCAGTGTTTCAAGGTGTGGAGTTTTCCACCTGTAGCACCATGTTGTTTCAAAACAATCATTAGAGTTTGGAGCATTTTGAATACCAGATTGTTAGGTTAAAGATTCTCAACTTGTATTTACAAAAATTGTTCTAGGAATCTACCTTTTCTTTTTGAATAACCCTAAGCATTATACCTCACTTACCTCCTGTGAATACCACGCATCTACAGTGGAAACATTGCTCCTTTGCAAATTATATTTGAGCTTAGAAGACTTGGATGGACTCCTTTCATACTTTAGTTAACCTAAGATTTAGGAGACAGTTATCCTGGCAAGTCTGGGTCCTGACTTGAAGAAACAACAAAGAAGAACTGGAATAGCTAGAAAAGTTAAATATCAGACATTCCGATATGATTTTCTAAGCTCCTCTGCAGACCTCCTAGAAAACGTCTTGCTTCCACAGAGCTGTGCTGGCTTCCAGCTACTCCCTCCTGCATATGTGGCCAACCTCCACAGCTGCAGAGCTCAGCCACCCTGGCCAGCACCAGGACAGGGCGCTGTGACTGGGTGCAGTGTAATTGGACACGGTGCCGTGAGTGAAAATGAAGTTTGTCTAGATTAGCTCATGAGACCAGCACAGAGTTGTCACCTTCTCCTTATGCAACTCAACTGCCTCCGCTCTCCTCTTTTGAGGGAAAAGCCTAAAGTCAGTCACATCTCTAATATGATCAATCTTGCCCTGGCCCTTCGACAGTACAGGGTCACAACATCCCATCCCATCAGCCACTCTACCAGTTCCATCAGGCCACAGCCTGACCTTCCCTTGAAAGCTCATTTCCAGAACAAGACCAGCAGGTGGTCTGCACAGGGCTACTCCCCAAGGACCTTTCATGTCACTGCATTGAAGAGAAAGAAATTCCCTGAGCTGCAATAAAATGCCATCCCTACATGGTGCCCAATTGTGGCAGTGGAGAATAAATCCAGGCTACCCCCACATCTAACTGCTCATCTATCCTACCGGTGGAGCCAGAAGGCAGGCAAGGAGACACTGTGTAAAGTTGTACACATGGCATTCATCTTGTGTCGATGATGAATCAAGAGATGAAATGTTCGCTCTGTTAGAAACTGACAAACCAGGGGAGAAAACCAGCAGCTCATTAGCATTTCAAAAACTGAGCAGGGGTTGGAGCAGGGAACAGAGAACACAAGGACACATGTCCTCGCTGTGAGAGCTTGACAGCAGGAAATAAATCAGCCCCATCGAAGACACAAAGCAGCCCCCTGTTCATGAGGGAGTGAGGAGTGGATTTGCCCTCCCTCAGGTCTCTGAAGCATCTTTGAGATTAGTCAACTGTGGAAGAAAGAACCCAGATGAAAGATGACCAGGATTGCAGCAGCTGCTGGGAGCTGTGAGGTGACCTGCCCCATATGACAACCCAGACCCAGTACCAGAAGAATGCTGGTCCGAGCTGGGCAGGTGATGCTGAACCCCATGGCTGAGTGCCCCATCACTAGGTGATGACCCCGCCTGGAGGGCAAATGATCTGGAGGTTGCTAAAAGCCAAGGGCTCTCTGGGAGTCCATGTGCAGAGTGAGCAAATGGCGAAGGTGAACCAGAGGAAAGCAGGGAGCAGAAACCTGCCAACCAGCCACCCGCCACCCTGGAGGGACGGGCAGGGAGACTGTGGAGTTTACATGATCTGTGGTACCACATTGTAGTTAGTATTGTGTCTGTGCAATCAGCTGGAAAACTTGAGTGAGAGCTCACTTTAATTATGGACAATATCCAGAGGGAAAAATGGCACTGGTTTCAATTCAGCCCTTCTTACTCTGAAAGATACCTGTACGGACTTCTCCATCTAATGCTACTGTCCAGAAAAAGAAGGGGGAAAAAATGATCAATGCAGGCACCATCTGAGGTCAAGTTCAGTCCCACAAAGATGGAGGCTCTTATACTAATATGACATCAAATATGCTTCTACCTTGGGACAGAGGGTGCATATTAAGTCACATAGACCTAGCTTTTGGTCATCTTATGACACTTATTTTAACTTCTCTGAGCTCCACTTTGCTCTTATCTAAATAGCATGCCATCATTATGAGTATCAATGGGAAAATATGTTTGAGAAATGAATGCAGCTTGGGTTGGAGAGAATGGCTTAGCAGTTAAGGCAGTTGTCTGTGAAGCCTAAGGACCCAGGTTCGACACCTCAGAACCCATGTAAGCCAGATGCACAAGGTGACACAGGTACACAAGGTCACACATGCACACAAGTTGACACAGGCATCTGAAGTTCTATTGCAGTGGCTAGAGACCCTGATGTGCCAATTCTCTCTCATAAATAAATAAATAAATATGAATGCAGCTTGCCAAGCATCAGGTACTCTGATTCCACACAGATTTACCTGGAATTCTTTCAAAGCAGAGTACCAGGCATAAAAAGAGATTTCCAATGTGCTAATAGTTGGCTGGAAGGGAGAAATGGAGAAAGAAAGTGAGAGGACAGAGAGTAATCCCTGGTGTGAGGGTCCTGTGATGGGCAGTGGCCACACCCCAGTGGACTTGGTAACCATCTGATACATGCATATTTACTAATGGCCTGCTATGTACTCATCTAGGCAACAACTATTTGAATTTAATAAGGAATAATGAAAAGCCACTGAAGGGTTTCAAAGGCCAAAGAAGCAGTAGCCAGCACCACTTACATGGGCAACGTATTATTCTGTCTGGCTAGAGGGAAACAAGGGCTTGAAGGGACAAAATTGGGGTACTCTCACTGTAGTGGAAGAAGTGTGCAGTCTGAGAATGTATTTGGAGATGGTGCTGATGGTATTTTGGGGTATACTGAGTATAAGAACAAACACAGAGGGTTTTGAGAATAATTCCATCCTGAGATATGGACTCTGGACTAAACGAACTCTAGAAGAGAGAAGCAGATGAGAGGAAAGCTAAGGATTTGCTGGAATACATGAAATTTTAGATTGACAGCAAGTGAGGTAGAAATACATGTGGCTATGAATCTGAAACACCAAAAAAAAAAAAAAAAAAAAAAAAAAGTCCTGGGCGTACATAATTGGGAGAAGGGGATGTGCAAGTTACTTAAAGATGGGGCTAGATGTAATCATAAGGAAACCCTGTGGAAAGATGAATTAACTTAAAACTCTCATTTCCTCCTCTCACTGGCCCTAAGAAATATGCAAGATAATGATCATTAAATAAATCTGATCTTTGCAAAAGGAAACAAGTTGCGCTGGGGAAGTGCTCGCTGGGAGCAGGGAGCCATACAGAGAGTGCTCGCTGGGAGTAGTAGGCAGCACGAGCCTAGGAGATAAACCACCCCTTGCCCAGCATCCAGGACCCACCTGAAACCACGGAGGAATTGGCAAGATGAACAAGTGTGCTGCTTCCATGGCGACCCTGTCAACCAGTAATACCAGGGTGATAGAGACAGACACTGATGATACTCAAAATGCGCCAAAGCAGAAATTCAGAAGCTGCTGAAAGCTCAACACTGAAGTAGACTTAAAACACACCCACCACAGCTCAGGGAACATTGCAGAAGAGGGGGCGAAAGATTATAAGAGTCACTGAGTGGGAGGGAATATCCAGAGGCATTGTTCCCACACACACACACACACACACACACGCACGCACGCACGCACACAATGACTGACTGCTCCTCTCACAACTCATAACCTACAACCCCATGATGAATACCAGAATTCCCACTGAAGAGGGCTTTCAGTGGAATGAGGTTAAGGAGGAGGGAAATGATGGTACCAACATATGATGTATCCATACAAAGTTTCTAATTTCTACTTAATTTAAAAGTAGATAGATAGAAGCTGGGAGTGGTGGGACATACCTTTAATCACAGCACTCAGGAGGCAGAGGTAGGAGGATCACCGTGAGGTGAGTTCAAGGCCAGCCTGAGACCACATAGTAGATTCCAGGTCAGCCTGGGCTAGAGTGAGACCCCACCTCGAAAAAAAGGGGGGGAGTAGATAGATATGACACAAGTTGGTATTTGCCACTTGTTCCTTTATTACCTGCTTGCATAAAGCCTGAGTCCTCAGTTCTTTTAGGATAGCAATTTTTAAATTATGAATACCCTTTATATATGAGGATATGGAACATTTCTTATTTCTGTTTCAGTGTCATTTATCTTTTAAAATTCCAAGTAAGATATTGGGCATATCTCCTTCTTTTGAGGGCCATGACAGGTGGTTCTTTCATGATTTGGCCTTTGGTACAGTGCTTATAAGGTCTTTGTGTATTACCAAGATTTCAGGAAGAAAGTATAGCAACCCAGAGGTTTACTAGAGCATTGTGTTAATGGTTTATTATTTATGTGTGTATGTGAGAGAGAGAGAGAGAGAGGAAGAGTGTGTATGGGAGCATCAGGGCCTCCTGCTGCTGCAAAAAAGTTCCAGATGCATGCACCATGTTGCAGTCAGGTTCTCATGCTGGTAGAAATCACCCAACCAAGAGCAGCTTGTGGGAAAAAGAGGTTTATTTTAGCCTACAGGCTTGAGGGGAAGCTCCACAATGGCAGGGGAAAACAATAGCATGAGCAGAGGGTGGACATCACCCCCTGGGCAACATAAGGTGGACAACAGGAACAAGAGAGTATGTCGAACACTGTTTGGGAAAACTGGCCATAACACTCATAAACCTGCCCCCAACAATACACTCCTTCCAGGAGGCGTTAATTCCCAAATCTCCATCAGCTGGGAACCTAGCATTCAGAACACCTGAGTTTGTGAGGGACACCTGAATGAAACTGCCACACACCACTTTGTGCATTTGGCTTTATGCAGGTACTTGTGAATGGAACCCTGACCAGCAGGCTTTGCAAGCAAGTGCCTTAAACCAACAAGCCATCTCTCCAGCCCTATGTTAATGGTATTTTTATGTTTATGTATTTTAAAATATATTCTTATTCCTTTACAGGAGAAAGAGAGATAATAAGAATATGAGAGTGCCAGGGAATCTTGCTGCTGCAAACAAACTTCAGATGTATGTTCCACTTTATGCATCAGGCATTACCTGGGGACTGAGGAATTGAACCCAGGCTAGCAGGTTTTGCAAGCAAATGCCTTTACCTGCTGAGCCATCTCTCCAGCCCCAAGGGAATTTTAAAACAAAACTAGAAATAGCCTAAAGATATACCAATAACTTATGTGTTAGATGTGTGATGTTATGTAACAGAATAAGTTTTAGCTATTATAAGCCTCTCTTTGCTGACATTGAACTATAACTATTTCATAATTAGTGAAAAATATGTAATGATAGGATGGTTTCCTGTTAGTGGATGTTTTACATTAACAACTGCATTGCTTTGTTACTGATACTATAAAAGAACCATTTTATTTTTGTATTAACATTTTATTTATGTATTAACTCTAGATTGTATATTGCCTCCCTATGTTAAGTAGTCAAGAACTGAATTAGCTTTTATAATAAGCATCAAGAAGTGGTCTCTTATGATCCTAAATTGCATAGTAGTACTGATGACCCCTAATATGTATTGAGCACATACTGTTGCTGGCCTCTGTCACACATATACATCAATTTAAATGGATAGATTACTGGCAACAAGTATTCCAATGAGCCCATGATGGAGTTGTCACTGCCTTGCACCTAATTGGCAAGTCAGAGAGTTGGCTGTTGCCTGCCTTTCATACAACTGCTCCAGCTCTTTTCCTGGAGGCCACAGGGCTGAGCGCTTTCCTCCCTTTCATGGCCAGGGGCAAATGGGAAACAGCTCAATATTAACTTTGACAGCTTCCCACCTGTCTCTGCTCTGCTTTCACATCTCAAGATAGCAGAACCAGCAAAAGACCTTCAGCCCTAGATTCTGTTATTCACATAACTCTCCTATGCCTCACCCTACTTTCTTATCAACACATCCTTTTTCTGACAGTAATGAAAGGTCTTATTCCATTGCACAATGGTGTAACCTAGGAATTATGGGGATGGCAATATAAGTTATTATGTTTTCTGGAAAATTCATACCCGATAGTCTTTTGACCTTTCTGAAGATGAATCAAAAATAAAAGTTTATGTTTAGAGATAAAGTTAATGAACAAAAGGAGAGAATGAAGGCTGAATTTATATTGTGAACTTGGCCAGATCACAAACCAAGTAAGAGACATGACTCTGGGGAAAGACTGTTTCCAAGGAAGGATTAAAAGAGGGAGGAAAGACTGGAGAGATGGCTTAGCAGTTAAGGTGATTGTCTGCGAAGCCTAAAGACCCAGGCTCCATTCCCCAGGACCCACATAAGCCAGATGCACAAGGTGGTGCGTGTGTCTGGAGTTCATTTGCAGTGGCTGGAGACCCTGGCGTGCCCATTCTCTCTCTCTCTCTATCTGCCTCTCTCTCCCTTTTTCCCTCCCTCCCTCTCTCAAATAATTAAATAAATAAATAAAGGAAGGTGTTTTGTTTTGTTTCTTATTTTTGCCTGCCCACTCATGTTATAGAAAAATCTAGCCTGTTGTTGCCATCCTTCATGGACATGAGAACCCAGTCTATTCAACTTCCAATATGAACTAAAGACCAGCGGCTCTCCAGGAGTCCTCCAGGTCTTTGGTGCCACGTTGGGACTCTTAAGACATCTTCCCTCATGGACTGGCCGTCTACTTTGTCTTTAGGCTCTCTAGAGTTCAGACAGCTGATGTAAACTAATCGTACTAATCCTCCTTTAAAAACATACTCATCCTATCTGTTTTCTTGCTGTAGATAACCCTAACACATGAAGGGACCTCTCCGACCACATGGCTGTCATTGGTGGGATGTCAGCAACATGGCCAACTTCAGTGAAGAAAACCCAGGTTACTGCTCTACCTAAGACAGGTATGTGGGGCCCATGGGTATAAGGGGCTCACTTCCTTCCATGGCTCTCTTCATTTGCAGTTTCTTCATTGTCTGTAACCTCAAAACCCACAACTCCTCTAAAACTTTCGTCTCTTGTCCTGTTTGTTTTGGGACACTTTCCTCTGTGTCAGTGTCATGAAGTTCTAGGAGTAGAAAGGGTGTGGACATCTTGAGTCTGAAAGTACCTCTCCACGGGAAGGTCAAGGCAGCCCCAAACCATTCCACACATTTGTACTCTCCATCAACCTCACATTTCCTGTCTCCACAGAGTCTCACCAGATCCTAAGTTGGCCAGGACTTGAGAAAACTGAGAAACCGCACTGCCTTGGTCCAAAGAAATAGACACACAGGGCTTACATTTTTCTCTTCCATTAGCATTCAAGTATTTTAATGAATACCAGATTTTACTATTTGTTCCTAGGGGAGGATATTTGAGTTTTCTGTGGCTCATTTTATTTTTAATATTTAAAACTCTCTTCCCTCAATGAGGCATAGCTATAATTGCATGTGTAAGAAGCAGGCTGTGTTTGGTGACTGGAACTGTTTCCTAAATGTGGTGACAAAAATTAACTACATGTTCTTTTGTAAGGTACTTTTCCTCCCTCCTCCTTCTTCCTTTTTTTTTTTTTTTTTTTTTTTTTTTTTACAGGTTATAAAGACCTAAAGGTTTTAAAGCCAATATGACTCCTGTACCATGTGAATACCAGTGCATAATGACTTGTAAGAAGCCATTTAAGCAGATCTACAGAGACATGCACAAAAAAACCTCATGTGCAACATAAAGAGAATTCAAATTGTTCCATCGAACCACAAAGAGGAACAAATCATCCCAAAAGTATAAAGTGGTTTAAAGACAGAGAATTGAGAACTAAATTTGAAGCTGACATCTTGACAGGCTCATGACCTAGTTTCAGACACAGAGCTATGTAAGAGTGACATAGGAGGGAGGAGGAGGAGACGGGTGCAGGAGCCAGAGAGAAAGAGGAAGAGAGCTGGGGAGTGAAGAGCAGGAAACCAAATCACACCAATTAAAAATAGGATAATGATATCAGAACAGAGCAGGTAGACGGCCATATGGCTAATCTTCGATAAGGAATGAATATATCAATCAAATAAACACCATAAATTTGAATGCTATTATATGGTTAGGAATATATATTTTTCAATATAAGTGATCATTGTTGGACTGGGAGGATGGATTACTGGGTAAAAAGTACTTATCATGTAAACAGGATAAACTGAGTTTGGATCCCCATGACCCACATAACAAGGGATGCAGTAGTCACATCTGTAACCCCCAGGATACCTGTGCTGAGATGGGAGGTACAGACAGGAGAATCTCTGAAAATTCACTGACCCAAAAGCCTGGTATGCAAAGTAACACAAGACCCTACCTCAAACTGATCGCAAGGTGAAGACCAACACCCAAGGCTGTCCTCTGACCTCTGCAAACTCACCACAGCATGTGTATGTCTGCATTGACACGTGTACATGCACACACACCATACACACGAAAGTTATCAGTGTCCTAACCACTAAGTTAATAATCAAATGAAGCCTGAAATAGAGAAAGTGAGTTTTATGTTTTTGCCCACTGCTGACATGGCTAACCCAGACACCCTAGATATCTAAAGACTTCATGTCTGCATTCCTGTAGGTACAGATGACACTGGAGAAGATAAATTTTCAAGAGTTTGATTCAAGAGTTTGTAGTCAGTGGATCTTAAATATATGACTGTCTTTCAACAAGGAAATGATGCCAGATTTCCTCTTTAGTCTCCATGTGTCTGGGTGTTGGGGATAAACATTACCCCCCAACCAGCACACCTGCTACCCACCAAACAAACAAGCCCACAGGAAACCTAGAATAGACTGAAGCATGGCTAGAGCCATAAACCAGCTGGTATGTCAACTTTCAGCCCAAACCAGATCCTCACTGGAGGGTGACACTACTGCTTCTCTAAGCAATCTTCCTGTGGGGGTGAGCTTCTTGTAGAGTCTCTGGAGAGTACCAAACAACTGGATAAAATTTGAAGAATGCACTATATGGAGTATTTAAAAGCCCAAGGTATTTGTTGATGTGTTTGACATCCTGTGGCTTCAATTTTATTTACTCTTCTTGGTGTGAATGTTGCTGGAAGGAATGCTCCAGGGTGGTCCACCTAAGATAAGGAGAGGCATTTTAGGAAAAATGGTTTATATCCAGCTGAAGAGTTGTTTAGAAAGTAAAAGGCCCATGATACAGAATTAAGTGTGTGCCGTTTTCTAAGTAACACGCACATGTGAATGCAATTGCGAACCATATAGAAATACTTCTATCAAGTGGTCTTTCTTTTCGGTGCCAACCTTTCTTTTTAGTGGGCTTTTGGGTCCCACCCTCAATTGTTGGGAGCATGGAAGAGACTTGTATCTTTAGAATGCCCAGAGGATCTGGGACTACATTTTCGAAGTAGGCTTCAATTGATAATTGTAAATTTTAAGTGAGAACTCATAAAATAGTGTCCTTCTGCGTCTACTTCCTAGAATTCAGCAACTTCATTTTTACTTTAGTAAAGTGCTCCATGGAGAGGATATGGACCAAACATGCGGTTCAAGGCCTTGATAATGGTCCCTCATCTCCAAAGAACCCATCGATATTTACAGACTTGGATTACTGTAGAATTGATTGGGTCTCTCCTTCCAAGAATCTTATTTCAAGGCTCCTAAGTACCCATCACTGAAGTAGACTTAAAATGTTCCCAGTATGGCTCAGGAAATTTTGCACAAGAGGGGGCCGAAATATTGTCTGAGCCACAAGTTGGGACATTATGCACAGAGACATAGCCTCTCCCCCAACCCCATAATGCATGACCCACAATCCCCATGGGGTTGACCTGCATCCCAAGGAGAAAGGCCTCTTCAGAAAAGGGGCAGGGAGGAGGGAAAGGTTGGTACCAACATCTGTTGTTTACACACAAAATATGTCCGTATCTAATAAAAAAGATGAAAAAAATAACTAAATAAATAAATCAGTAAGAACTATAAAAAAAATTGAATTTCTTCTCACATAGCTACAAAAGTGTTTTCCTGGGAAAAACCACAACTGTAGCCTGCTCCCATGAGAAATTCAAATATACATCCTTGATTGTTTTAGAGGAACCCGACAAAGGGCAGGATTATATAAAGGACCAGAGTAGTTTGCTGAGTGACCTCCTCACAAGGGTGGGCTGTTCATTCGCCACTTACATTAAGACCTAAGGACAGCAGGAGGAGGAAACAGAATTACTATTGATCTAGGGTGGAGGTGGTCCAGGAGGTCAGCCCGGCACAGCAATGCCTTGTGGGATGGAACAGGACTGATTCCTCAGGAACCACTCTCTTAGGAACAGAGGTGGTGAGTCCCTCAGGCATCACGCAGAGCTGTAGTAGTAGCAAGATAGTCAGAGGTTAGCCCTGTGTAAAAGTTCACAGCCCCGCCCAGGGTGCACTTGGGGAGTTAGCAGTGGAGACTGCGCCTCAAGGGCAACGACACCCAGGATTAGCATATGAACCCCCGTACAAACCTGAAAGACTTCGGAGATGTCGAGGGAATGGATTGGCAAGATGGCTCATTTGTTAAACTGCTCACCTCACCAATATGAGGACCTGAGTTCAATCCCAAATACTCATGTAAAATGCTGGGTATGGTGGCATGTGCCTGTACTCCCAGCATCAGTGAGGGTGGGTAGAGCTAGTCTAGCCAAGTTAATTTAGGATTGTAAATAAAAGCATATACATGTCCCAGGGCCAGTTTCACCTGGCCTACATTCTAGTCACCCAAATGGCCACTCTGTGGTCCTGTTTCTCCTGTCCTTTAGCCAAGTGAGACAGACCAGGGAGCTTTGGTGTCTAACAGCTTTGTGGATTTCATTGTGGAAAGCCAGCCTTGCTTGCTCCACATTCATGCTTTGGTAAGTGGACACACCCTCTGGTGGTGTTTGGGCCATCGTGAAATAAACATACAACATCCAAAAATATGATTTAAGGGCTGGTCAGGTTGATATACTCTAGTGCTTCCCAAACAGACTGTCAGACTGTCCTCACAGCTTTTTTTTTTTTTTTTTTTTTTTTTTTTGGTTTTTCTAGGTAGGGTCTCACTCTAGCCCAGGCTGACCTGGAAGTCACTCTGTAGTCTCAGGGTGGCCTCGAACTCATGGCGATCCTCCTACCTCTGCCACCCGAGTGCTGGGATTAAGGGCGTGCACCACCACGCCCGGCTTATCCTCATAGTTTTTATTCAGATTCAGGCAGTCAAAGCTATGGGGAGTCTGAGCATAAGACAGATCATGAGTCCACATCAGATCAGATCATGGGTTATTTGTTTGTGTTTATCAGTAAATCTTTGGAAAAGCTGTGAGATCCTTGTTTCAAGAAGCAAGGTGCATAGCCTCCTATGTCCTCAGGCTAAGCCTGTGCAAAGATTAGCCTTTGGCCAATTAGCCTGATCTACACAGATAAATAGCATCTCCATGGATTTTATCCAGTGCTTACTTTAAAATTCCACTTAAGACCTCCTGAGGTGAATGAACTAACATTTCACATAAATATAACCAAAGCCATTCAAATATTTAAGGTAAAATTTGTCATATCACAAATGAAGTGCTGACGTGGATGAATGTTCTGGCCAGTGTTTGGCATGTTTTTTTTTTTTATTTGTTTGTGTGTTTGCTTTAGGCAAAGAGCCAGAGAGTGGATATTTTTGGCTTTATCGCTATAGTCTCTGTCAGAAATACTTCAGCCTGCCACAGTGCTAAAAATGCAGGCATAAACAACACAGACTCAAAGGGGTGTGGCTATGTACCAATAAAACTTTATTTATAAAATTAAATAGCTGGGCCACATCATTTATGTACTCCGGTTCTGGAACCTTATATTCTGCCACAAGCATTTTTGTTGTATTGTCTTGTGTTTTTTTTCAGAGTGGTACCTCTTTAAATGCCAGGCTATGAATGGAGAAATGACAAGGGCTTTTAAAGGATAGGGGTGCAATTATTAAAACTGAAAGGTGTCTTTCTCTGTGTAACTGAATCAGGTTGCTAAGAAAACAAACAAAACTAAATGATTTTAGTAAGTAACAACAGTAACAGCAAAACTTTTTTTTTTCAGGGTGTATTTATTTATTTATTTATTTTTCTTTATTAGTTAGTTTTGTATTCAGCAAATACAGTCAGTTTGGTACCATTATTAGGCTCATCCATGACCTACCCCCTCCCTTTGGCCCCTCCTTGTTGAGGTATACGGGTCATGCATTGTGGAGTTAGTCCACAGTAATGGGTAAGCTAAATGTCTCTGCATATCATGACCCAACATGTGGCTCTGACATTCTTTCCGCCCCCTCTTCCGCAAAATTCCCCTGAGCCATGTTGGGTTCATTTTTGGTCTGCTTCAGTGATGAGGTGTGTTAGGGGCCTCTGAGGCTCTGGCTCTCTGATTTGGTAGGAGTTGATTTTTCTCTGTGTTGATCTCCTTCCCCCTTGTGCTGGTATCCGGTTCATCAGGAAAACAGCCCCCTTGCTTGTTTCTCCAATTTTTCTTAGTTTTAGCCGGGGCCCTTTTGAGGTATGATGGGGTGGCTCTCTCCTTAGGATCTACATCTATCCTCTCCAGTGTCTTGTGGTTCAGGTGTTCCCTGTAAGGGCCTGGTGAAGGATCAGCCATTTGGTCTGTCTTTCTTTCCCCGGGATTTGCAGCGCAGCTAGGCGGTCGCCATCTTGGCCGGAAGTCTCTCACAGCAAAACTTGTAAAGAAAAGCCGGGCATAGTGGTGCATTCATGTACTGAAGAGGTAGAGAAAAGATCAGGAGTGTGAGGCCAGCCTGGGCTACATAGTGAGTTGAAAGCCATTCTAATCCATCTTAAAAACATATACATATATATTCATTTATATACATGTACACATGTATATACATATGTATTTCCTCTTTGATAAGAAAGATCTCAAAGGAAAAAGAAATGCAAAGGTGAACCCTTGGCATTGGACATTTAAAATCAAGATCTGGTAAATGTGTAGCCTACACACACACACACACACACACACACACACACACACACACACAGGAGTGAAAGGGTTGATAAAGCATTCCTTACTACGTGTACTGGTTGACATGAGAAAGGCATAGCGACATAAAGCCACATCTCTCCATGTAAGCAGCAAAGCTGTGTCCCTTGATTGCTGCTGATTAAGCCCATAAATTTTGGGGGGGTTATGAGCACAAGGAGCTAAAGCCAAAAGGAGACAAACAAAACAAAATGAAACGAAAAGAAACAAATAGAACTGGCCCTGCCTGACTGTGGTCGCTGTCCATGACAACCACCTTCAAAGCCATAAACTCCAGAGAGAAAGTTCCCAGCATCAACCAGTGGTTTCCCATTAGTAAACCTCATGTCCAAAGATAATATGTGGACATAAACTTTAAACTTTCCTCAGGAAATATTTTTTATACGCTCACATTTTAATAAAGCCTCTTTTCAAAAAAAAATATGTCCAGGGAACGTGCTGTTTTTAAGTAGTTCCTATCATAATATAAGCACAAATTCCTTTTATAATACTCCATGTTGAATATCAGAAAACTAGGCTAATTCAAACTTGAAAAATAAAATGATAAATTCCTGGCACCTTACCTGCGGGGTGCTAAGTGATTCCTGACATTTCTCTGGATAGCTAGAAAGAAACCCCTTAGGAGCTAAGCAGGGTGGCTCACTGTTGTAATCCCAGGACAGGAAGATCTTGAGTTTGAAGGAAGCCTGGGCTGCACAGAGAATTCTAGATTTCAAACCAGGAAGGTTACATAGAAACCAGACAGAGGGTGGAGAGGAGGAGAGGGGAGAAGAGAGGAAGGAAAAGGAAATCCCTTCCGGATTATTTTATATGTTTTGCCGTTTCTTTCTTTGTTTTGCAAAAATGGTACTTTTAAGATTTAAAGACAGTGAACTTTATGTAAGATATGCTTTTCTGCCCATACTTCTTCTTTTTAAAAAATAATCTAATATTCTAGCTCACAGATAGTGAAAATATTTTTTTCTTAATGTTTTATTTATTTGCAAGGTGGGAGAGAAAGAGAGAGAGAAAAAACATGGGTACCCCAGGGCCTCTTGCTACTGTACATGAACTCCAGATGCATGCCACTTTGTGAATCTGGCTTTACATGGGTACTGGGGAGTCAAACCTGGACTGGCAGGTTTTACAAGCAAGCACTTTACCTGCTGAGCAATCTCCTGAGCCCTGAAAATAATTTTGATGTATAGTTCAACTTAATACAAGCATCAGTTCTCTCAATACTACGACAGTGCATATGGAGAAAAGATCTGTGGTCCTCAAAGCATCCTTCATGCTGCCGTTTATCACAAACTTTGCTCCACCTCAAACGCCTGGCCACCTCTGATCTGTCCTCTCTCACTAGAGTTTTATCTCTTAAGATCTTTCCTTTAACTGTAAGTTGAACCTTTTGAGCCATCTTCTTTCAGTCACCTTAGTGTTCCCGTGACCCGGGCTTACGGTTCCGGGGTGCACAGCCCATTCCTTCCATTGAGTCATTTTCTACGTGCGTGATGAGCCTGGTTTGTTTAGGTATCAGCCTTGGAGCGTTTGGAGTCTTCCCCAGTTTAGATCGTGGTAAATGGAACGGCACGAAACATTCACTTGTAGTTTTTTTATGTAAATATACGTTTTAATTTCATTTGGGTAAATACTTAAGAATAAGATGGCAAGTGTACCTTTAGAAAAAAAAAGCAAAATGGGGTTGTGAATAACCACACTGTTTTACATTCCCAACAGCAATTTGTGAGAGTTTTGGTTGCTTAAAATACTGAAATCATTCTAATTGGTATAGAGTGGCATTTCATCCTTCCTCCTAAATATATATGTGTGTGTGTATATATATATATATATATATATATGTATATATATATATGTGTGTGTGTGTGTGTATACATATACACATATACATATGTATATACTTATATACTTATATACATATATACATATATATTACATATATACATATATACATATATATTACATATATATACATATATACATATACATACATATATATATATATATATATATATGAGGAAGGATGAAATGCCATACTTTTTCTGGATCTCTATTTCATACTTTTAATACATGTTATACCTTCCACCCCTTACACTAGTCTCACAGACAGAGAACCTATGCCCTATGGAAGATTGTGCCCATTCCCTCCATCTTCCCTTTGCCTTCTTTCTTGGTAGTTCCAAAACTGTGATCCCCACGGTAGAAGAAACAAACTCACCGGGTTAGCTCATGCTGGGGCACTGATAATGGAGACTGACTCACTCAGTTTGGAGCAACACCCCTGTTTGGCAAGGAGCGGCCATGTTGACTCAGGTGTGTGTTATCCTTTGAGGGGTAGATCTGAATTATTTTAGCATGGTAACACATATATAGATTATAGTATATGCCAAGGCTTGCTGTCTAAGGGAGATTTGTAGCATATACAGTGCATGTGAATATATGTTGGTAATCTGTACTACACTACTATGGTGGCATTACACAAGTGGCTATACTTGAAAGGTAAAGTTATATTTGCATATCTAATTCTTGGGCTGAACTTTGTCTGGGCCAATTCATGGTGGTTATAGGAAGAGGGTATAACTGGGGATTTCAGTACAAGGATATTCATTCCGGAAATTGTGATTGCCAAGACACTGAGTGATGAGGAGAAGTGTAAGGACAGAGGTGAGGGCTGAGGAACAAGTCAGGAAATAACTAAATCTTGATCAGGAACCAATCATTCCCCATTCTCTTAAATGGGATTGAGGTCAGCAAGGAATGGAGACAGGAGCCAAGATGAAGAGATGCATTTCGCATAAGAATGGAGATGAACAGAGGAATATTGGTGCAGTGAAACTATAGGTTGGAGGTTGAAAAGAAAGTACATTCTATGCACTGGTAGAGTGCAAGACTGTTAAGTGATATAACATCAAAACAAGTTTTATTTATTTACTTAGTTAGTTAGTTTGTTAGTTAGTTGGATTTTGCAGCAGGGTCTCATGTAGCCAAGACTACATGAACTCACTATGTAACTGAGGATGATGTTCAACTCCTGATTTCTCCAACCTCCACCTCCTAAATGTTGGGATTACAAGAGTGCAAGACCACACCTTACTTCAAAATAGTTTTTAAGAAGGATAATCTCATAGAGCTTAAGTAGAATAACAGGATAAAACAGAAATAATAACTAGTTTGGAGGGTCTTAAAGGAATTTTGGTCTAAAATCTTAATGTAGATGGGCTTTGTCTCTTGTGTCTGAACATTTTCAGTTCCTTAGTTTACAGTTTAAGCATTCCTACTTCCACTATCACCTTGTTCCTTTGACGCTGGGTTATTAACGGTTCCAAATCTACCAATTTACTGTAAGTCCGCAGGAGAAGGTTTTATGCTGTTATGTAGACACCGTGCTTCAGGTTAACATCTAGTAAAGGGTAGTGGCTGCTTCCTCAAAAAGATCTTCAGTGTAAACATCCTTTCACATGCGGTTATTCTTCATGCAAAGATAGCTTCAGGTTTGATATGATGTGACTCAGTGAAGCTCTTCAACTACCTCTCACTATTTGAGAAGCAGATTGGTACTCAAGCCAGAGTAAAAAGTGCTCCAATCCTGGGGATGGGCCAAGGACTTTTCTCAGTGCTACTTTTCTTGATAGAGTTGAAGACAAGGAGCTTTTACATCTAGACATATCCACAAAGTGCACAGCTATGAACCATGAAGGTGACAACAGTTGAAATTCTTGAAGTTAGCACAGGGGCTATACGTAGTAGGTAGGTTGATTTTTTTTTTTCTTTGCCTGTCTGGTTTGGTTTTTCACTTTATCCCAGGCTCACTTAGAACTCACTCTGTAGTCCAAGTCTGGGTTCTGGCCTTGAACTCACAGTGATCCTCCTACCTCTGCCTCCTGAGTGCCAGAATTAAAGGCGTGCGCCATCATACCCAGCCTAGTAGGACACAATACTGTCTAAATTGAATTGAATTCAGTCTCCCCACCTTATTCAATGTAACATCTTTTTCCTGCTTCATTTTCTTCCTTGCTATAAAAACAAGTAATAATGACTAGGTAGAAGAAAGGGGATTTTGAAAGAGCAAACTACATGAAATTAGATGTGCAAATTTAAAATAGCTGTGAACATCTGGGCTTGGGAGACACTTGTCACAGCCATAGATGACACATTGCATGGGCATGTGTACCTATAAACTTGTGTGGGAGGGACACTTGTTGATACACAGTCACACCTACATTTATTTTAAGTTCAGACGGAAATTTTCCAACAGAAAGTCTCTGATTAGCTGTCATAGTTAATTTTCTAGTCACCTCTCTTTTCTACCTCTGAGTGACTGGAAATAAAACAGAGAGAAAGAAACATTTGGGAACACATCTTGGATCAACCTTATCTTCCTTAACCAAACTTAGCAATATGTATGTGATCAACAACTTAATTTTTTAAGGACTTCTAAAAACCATATATTAATGCTACTTTCCCACTATTATTAGACAACATCTACCACACATATTCAATGACTCCAAGTGCCAAAACTCAAACATTTTACATTTTCTGAATAATTTTCCACATGTAATTGATGAAAAACAAAAACACCCAAAATCATTGTATTAGTATGTGGCAAGAAATGTGTCAAAATGATTTCTTAAGTAGTATCAGAATATAAAACTTATCTCATCAGTTTGAGGTGAGATTGCAAGCTTCCCTCTCTTCCCCTTTTAAGATAAAATTACATAAGATAAGTGAATGAGATACCACAGTAGGGAATACATTACACACATCCATGGTTCATCACATTATCTAAAGCAGATATCTTGGGTAGTGCTTACATGCAAGATAACCTAACCAGGACCATATTGACTACCCCAATTCACATCAGTAGTGCTATCGAGCTTTCCTACTTACCAGGAGTATGTTTTTAATTGACCACATTTTTTAAACTTCTATAGGACTGGTTCTGTCCTCTTCAGTGTTATGGCTAGAAACTTGAAAAAAAAAAAAAAAAAGCTCCTTTTCAGTAAATCACATTATTTCTCGTTAGGTTTCTACTGTCAGAATCTGGGCTTCAAATTTCAAAACAGTTCCCTTACATGATACCAAATCCCTTATTCTTCGTCCTTTTGGTCTCATATAATTACATATCTGAATATAATTCTTCAACAAAGAGATTATGAAGAATAACCCCGGGGAAAGCCCAGGCAAATGAACTTTGAAAAATATTTCTAGCCTTTGTGTCCCGGGCTATGCAGGTCCGTTGACCATTTTCATTTGCGCTCAATTTTCTCTAGTATGTATGTGTGCATGCAAGCACAGTGGGTGTTCATGCCTGTTCATATGAGTGTGGGAATGCGTGTGTCCATGTGTACGTGTGTACGTGGAGTCCAGACATTGTCACTGGGTGTCTTCCTAAATTGCTGTTCAACTTAATTTGAGATAAGAGCTGTCAATGATCTTGGAACTCCTTGATTCAGCCAGCCAGCAAAGCCAGCCAGCCAGGGCATCTTCCTGTCTCCACCTCCGCAGTGCTGGGATTATAGGTGGATGGCCACATCTGGCACTTGACATATGTGCTGGGGATACAAACTCGGGTCCTCATGTTTGTACAGCAAGAACTTAATCCACTGAGCACTTCCCAGACCCTGTGCTATTTGAAAGCACCAGTATTATTGGGTTCTGAAAGGACTAGAGAAAGATAGGCTCTGAGTCCACCAATATAGAACTTCAGACAGACACTTTCGAATCTGTTTCTAGTTCCGTAATGTATAGATGAGAGAGAGAGAGAGAAACTTCCTAGGCTATCACCAAGGCTTCTTCCACTAGCAGTAGCCCAATGTCCTTTGTATTGTTAGCAGTCAAAATCCAAGTGTCTAACAAACTAATCAAGACCATTTCATGGCTGGCTTCTCTCATTTGTGCCCTGGCTCCTAGCGTCTGTAGCATCATTTTTAAGCCTAGTTTCCCTGCCATAAAATGACTTCCTGAATGAAGCTCCATGCTCAATTCTTCTACACTGTGGAATGCATCCATTCCTTCCCCTTGACCTCCACTGAAAACAACCAGGTGGCCTTCTCTGAGCCACAGCAACTGAATTAGCCTCTGCTTATTTGTAAACTTCCTTCTTCTCCACTGCTAACGTCTGGACTCAGTGCCTCACCACTTACTTCTGCACTTGTGGTTAGCTCTGAGTTGGCCACTGGGACAGAGTTTAAGCCATATATTAAGACACTTTCCTCCATATTGGTGCATTATTCTTAAGTAGTGACTGAGGATGGTAAAGGATAAACACTCTAAAGGTGAAGGATAAGCTTGCATGCATGTTAGCTGTTTAGGTGGTTAACTACTATTGCACAGCAATCATAGCTGTCTAGAAACATAACAGGGTATTTACGAAGTTCTTCCACAACAAGCTTCAATGAGTGGCTGTTAAAACTAGGCATAACTTTAAACTTCTCTTTTCCAGTCAAACTTCGCAAACTTCAGAGGAAACAGGAATCACTTTTCCAAAGCGTTCTCTTTGAGGAGCATATACACTCCTATTCAGGGAGCTCCTGAGTTGCTGATGTGTCTACTGGATTACTGTGTTTGTCTGCACACTAGAGAGGGAGGGTCTGGGTAAGTGTCCCAAGAAAAGTTTAATAAAGATATCTTCCAACAGGCACATGCAAAGATGGCCGTCCAGAAACCAGCCCTGCCTACTTTCAATGTGGCTAAAGCAACCATCATTAGAATTAGAATTGCCTTTTCTACTCCCCTCAAAACACCAGAGGCCAGATGGTTCCCAAAAGGAGAGAGGAGAGAGGATTAATGCTACATAAAGTATAAGTACATACATACATTTCTAAAAACTGCAGGTGTTTTGTTGTTAACTGTTTTGTTTTGATTTAATTGATGGCTGATTATGTGTTCCCAACCCATTACCCCTAGGATTAGAAAAAAACAAAAAACACATTCTGATGGAATTTAAAAGACATGCTATTTGCCTTATGTCTTGAGTTATTTAGAAGAAAGTTTTCATAATTGCTGAATTTGCAGCCGATGGCGTTTCCCCACATCCTTGCAGAGAGCCTCAGCTGCGGCCCAGGAATTCAAACACAAGTGGAAGTGGGAACTTGGCTTGTCTCAGTATCAATAAACTTGTCTCTGTAACGAAAGACAAGACTTGTTGGCCAGACCTATAAGGAAAACATATCTGTTTTGTGTACTGCAGGCCTCTGGTCCATGGACAATGTCACTGAATGAAGACAGAGGCCCTTGGTGCCGGAAAGAAAGGCCTAACAAGAACTGGGGGCCTCCTGATTTGACCAAGTGCTCTCAGATGCCTGCCTTCAAAAGATCAGCTGGTTTCTATCCACCCATGATTGCCTTCGGCTCGTCTTGAAGCCTGTGTAAGCTTTGCCAGTCACGTTTCCAGGGCTGGGTACCAAATCAAGACAGGCTGATTGACGCTGATTTGGAGTTTACACAAAGCAGGGAGACTGCATAATTTGCCACATGATTTTTTTGCAGAAAGACATCTGACCCTGGGTAAGTTCATTTATCAGTGAAATACTAAGGTTTATTTACTTATGTTGGTTGGTTTCTTAAAGAGAAAGGGAATGTAAAAAGGAAAGAAGTCTGCTTGGTTTCATGAACTTTCAAATGGAGCTAAAAGGTTTATGTCCTTATACTATCGTGGTAAACTTAATCTTAACAAAAGTCAAATTTTTGTAAGAAGAAAATAATTTTGGAAAATAATTCCACACATACACATACAGTGTAGTGCCATCAGTGTAGTGGCATAAATATAAATATTAAGGTAAGAATATTTTTTAAATGTTCATCAGCTGAACACATATTTCAACTTATGTAAGAAAACGTTTTCTTTTTTTTTTATTGTTCTTTTGAGGCAGTGTCTCCTGTAGCCCAGGCTGGCCTCACCCCTACTATATAGGTAAGAATAAATCCAAGCAATCCAAATATGACAGAGATATATAATTCTTCCTGCCTGTATCCCTTGAGAACAGGGACTATAGACATGCATGTATCACCACACTGGATTGTGGGCAGTGCAGGGGTGGGGGGAATAAACCCAAGAATTCATGAAGTATATTAAGTAAGCACTCCACCAACTAAACTACACCTACACCCCTATCCCCAAAGGCACCATTTTCTTGTCTTCCCTTTGGGGATCTGGAGAGGTGACAGTCACTAAGTGGGAAAGACTGGCCTGTTGCAAGTGAGAGGCTGCGCCACAGAGAAGGGGAAGCTGCTTCCTGTGCACATCCTCAACTCGAAAACCAGCTCTTCTGCATTTCATCTCTCACGAGACGCTTGAGAAACAGACACCAGACCGCTGAACGTAAGACAGCGATCATTTCAACGTTGCATCGTGTGAATGAATGTGCTCCAGTTGGCCGGGCTGCAGTGTGTAATGCTGGGAGCATAGGCCTTGGAAGCAAAAATAAAATATCAAATAATAATAATAACATTCCCAGCTCAGTCATTACTCTTTGGGTGAACCCGGGAAAATATTTTCAAATGAAGAATGAAAATAATCACTCCACGAATCCCCACTTGCTCAACTCAGGAGCTATCACTGATACTTGGCACATGTGGCACATCTAGACCCTGGGTTTGGCCAAAATGGTAAAGCAAACATTAGTTCTATGTTACTTCTGATAGGAGCAAGTCAGAGATTCTACCTTGATCCTGTCTTCTATGATACCAGTCCACAGTTTAGCCAATGTTTAGAGACAAATAGAGCATTTATTCTCTAAGCATGAAAGCATCAGAAGGACTAGGGAGATGGCTCTGTGGGTAATGTGTTTGCCAAGCAAGCATCAGGACATGAGTTCAGATCCCCAGCACCTAGGTCAAAGCCAGGCACAGTGGCACATGCTCCTGTAATGCCAGTGATGAGCGGAAGGGACAGGCAGCTTCCTGGGGCATGCTGGGTCACTTGTCTAGCCGAATGGATGAGCTCCAAGTTCAGCAAGAGATTCCAGAGCCTAGAGAAGTCACATGACAGCTCCCAAGTAAGCAAAGTGAAGCCTTCTCAATGGGCTTGTATGTGGACCAGAGGTTGCTACCTAATGTCGACCTCTGGTCTCTGCACATACACGCGCAACACATACACAAAACATTTCTCATGATGACAGTGATACGCAAGTGTCTGAGTCCTGTCTGTTTCTACATTCCCCTCCCTCAGCCAGTATTTGAAGGCTTAGCTTTACATTATTTTTTCCTAAGGAAGGTCCTCAAAGTTGTACAACCTTCAAGCCACATGGTATGAGGATCCACCCCTAAACAATTCAGGTCTAGTGGGTTTCCTTGTCTTGTTTCTCCTCCTCTTCCCCACATAATTTCAGGTTAAATTTTCAGTATGGAATCAGGCACGTAAAACAAACAGAAGAATTATCCTCCTCTGACCGGCTGGCAAAATTCTCGCACTCCACAAACGCTGGCATATGTTCCCGCTATGGCATGACAATAAATCACACTGGGATACTTCTTGCTCAGCTATACAGCATGAATTTAAGATATTCTTATTGACAAATGTCATATATGCCAACAAGTACACCAAGCAGAAGTGAGTAACTGAGTGACACATTACAAACTGAAGACATCCTTGGCACTACCATTCAGGTTGAAATGCGGATAATGACCAACTCCCCAGAAAGCCCTGGCATGTGTTTATTTCCTCCACTTTTTTGATTCTAAAAATTTCAAACCTTCATAAGGTGTTGGAATAACAATAAACACCTGAATGCAGTTATGTTGCATTAGGCCACATTAGCTTGTTCCTATGCTCGGTTTCTTTCTCTCTCTCTTTCTTTCTTTCTTTCTTTCTTTCTTTCTTTCTTTCTTTCTTTCTTTCTTTCTCTGTCTCTCCCCAACTCTCTTCCTCTATTCTTTTCACTCTTTCTCTCACTTGCCCTTGTTTAACCTTTTGAAAATATCACATTTGCCAATTCCTAAAAATGCCCTGCATTTCCTAAGAGCAAGACATTCTCTCTCTGAATGGTCCTCCTATATGATCATCCTCCTACATGACCATCCTCCTATATGACCACTAATATCACAAGAACACCCATGTTGAGTCCATGACATTGTCTAATCTTAAGTCCATATTCAATTTTATCAAGTTATCCCCAGTATTTCCTTTAGAGTTTTCTCTCTACCCAGGATATAATCAGGGTTTTTTATTATTTCTATTTTTAAATATTTTATTTATTAAAAGCAGAGAGAGAGAAAGAACAGGAATACCAGGGCCTCTAGCCACTGCAAATGAACTCCACATGCGTGTGCCACTTTGTGCATATGGCTTTACGTGGGTACTGCAACTAGAACTCAGGTTGTTAGGCTTTGCAGCCAACTGTCTTAACCACTGAGCTTAACCACTGAGCAGTCTCTCCAGCCCCTATTTCTATTTATTAATGGCCTTCATATTCTGAAAACATAGCACCTTTTTAAGCTTCAGTACATTAAAAGCTCAGATTGTCTCACAGAATGTCCCAGAGCTGAGCTGACACTGGGTTTTCTAGCCATTTTTACACACCATGGTGCTTGAATTTGTAATTCTTTTTTAAAATTAAATTAAATTAAATTTTATTTATTTACTTTTCATTGACAACTTCCATGATTGTAAACAATATCCCATGGTAATTCCCTCCCCCCTACTTTCCCCTTTAAAACTCCACTCTTCATCATATCTCTTCCCCTTCTCAATCAGTCTCTCTTTTATTTTGATGTCATCATCTTTTCCTCCTATTATGATGGTCTTATGTAGGTAATGTCAGGCACTGTGAGGTCATTAATATCCAGGCCATTTTGTGTCTGAAGGAGCACGTTGTAATGGGGTCTTACCCTTACTTTGGTTCCTACATTCTTTCTGCCACCTCTTCCGCAATGGACCCTGAGCCTTGGAAGGTGTGATAGAGATATTGCACTGCTGAGCATTCCTCTGTCACTTCTTCTCAGCACCACGGTGACTTCTGAGTCATCCCAAGGTCACTGCCATCTGAAAAGAGAAGGTTCTCTAATCCAAAGTGAGAGTAACATTAATATATGGGTATGAACAGTAAGAGAAGTGCTTACTGGGCAGATTGAGGAGCAGAGAATATGCTTTTAGCTAGACATCAGCAGACGTTATACCCCTAAGGCTCATGACTACCCCTGTTGTAGGTTTTCGGTATCAGGGATGTATTCCCTCCTATTGAGTGGGCCTCCAGTCAAATTAGAGGTCAGTTTGTTTCCCCCATAACAGACATGCCACTATTGCACCCGTTGGCTCATTTGTCCTGACTGGCCAAGTATAAGGCCCACAGTGTCCATCACTGAGTATCTTCACTAGTGATTTCTTTCTCTCTCCCATTGAACTGCCTGCTGTTTGGCTTTTTCTACCTTTCTGTCAGCTGGTCTACATGGAGGAGGTTTTCAGCTCAGCTCCATCAGGATTTCTCAGTGACTTTGCAGCCTAAGTATGTGGAGTCTTCAGCAGTAGGGTCTTACCATCTATTCTTGGTGGGAAACCAAGGCCTTTGGCAATGGCCTGTAATGTTTTGGGGATATCAGGGACCTCCCTGGCCAACAACTCACTGGAAGGTATCCCATCCCTGGCACTGAAAATTTTCTAGTAACAACCTATGGTTCCTGAGTGTTCCATTGTCCAAAAAAGTTTATATCCTCTTAGATTTTGATTAGCCCTCCCTCCACCTTTCCTTTACTCAATCTCTTCCCCTGACCTCACTTAGGCCTTTTCACTCCCATAAATTGTTCTTCTACTTACATATATACAATACCATCCTATTAAGTCTCTCCCACCCTTTCTATTCCCTTTACATCTCCTTTATAGCTTACTGGCCTCTGCTACTGAGTTTTGTTCCAACTCACATAGAAGTCCAATCATTTGTAGTTAGGATCTACTATGAGAGAGAACATGTGACATTTGGCTTTCTGGGCCTGGGTTACCTCACTAAGTATAATACTTTTCATATCCATCCATTTTCCTGCAGATTTCATAACTTCATTTTTCTTTACCACTGAGTAGAACTCCATTGTGTAAATGTGCCACATCTTCATTATCCACTCATCAGTTGAGGGACATCTAGGCTGGTTCCATTTACTAGCTATTGTGAATAGAGCTGCAATAAACAGTTGTAATTTTTTTCAAATCTTGCTGTCAAGACAAGCCACAAAATTTATGGTAGCTGTGTAAAAAGAAAATACAGGGGACTCTTGCTCAAAAGGCAGGGGACAACAACAGCTTAAAATTCTAAAATATAAAGCTTTTACCTTTAAAAATATTATATTCCTACTAAATATATTGCCCATCCACAAGTTTTCTTGAGACACAGTCTGTCACTGAACCTGAAGCTGTCATTTTTGATCAGACTGATTGACCAGCAAACTTCTGCACTGGGGTCATAGGCATGCATATCCATGCCCAGAATTTGGGTGCTGGAGTTTCAAACTCATGACAAATCAGTCCCTTTGAGGCCCACTTGCTTGTGCAGCAAGCACCCTTATCAGCTAAGCCATCTCCCCAGCCCCAAAATTTATGCTTTTAGCAACTTCATTTTCAATCAGTATAATTGAAAACAAATGATCATTCACAATTCTTAACTTTGAGAAAGTCTTTCTACTGTAACTATCACTAGTGCTATTGAGTGTCACAAACTGTAACACTACTTGGAAACATTTCTGATACAGTATTTTTAAGTATAAATTTCTATGTATCTAGAGCTGATGATTCTTGAGAAATAATTGTAAGGACTGAGGAGATTGCTTAATAATTAAAGACATTTATTTGCTAAACCTGCTGTTCTGGGTTCAGTTCCCCCAGTTACTCACATGAATTCAGCCAGGCATTCATTTGCATAGGTAAGAACTCTGGCACACCAACACACACAAATAGATAAAATTTTATTATAAAAAAGAAATAAGTGAACACTTCATACTAATCAATTTTGTGTAAATCAAATTCAAGGACCACCCCTGCCCCAATACCTACACTTTGGTTTTTTGACACAGTATCATGTAGCCCAGGCCAACTTTGAACTTATGATCAACAGCCTCAGCCTTCTAGGTGCTGGGACTGCAGGCATGTACCACCACACCTGACTTAAATTTAATTTCTATTTTTTTAATTTTTAAATCATTTATTGATATTTTTCTTTAAAAGGTTGTACTCTTAGACCCCCTCTCCCATGCCTCCATTCTATGGAGGGTCTTCAGTAGGATTATTGGTATTCCTCATTCCGTATTGGTATACCTCAGCCAGTCTCTGTGGGGGTGGGGAAACACAGAGCCTCGGGCTATTCCCACCCACTCTGAGGCTCACTGGTGGACATTTGTTTCTCAGTGTTGCTGAGCTGCTATAATGAGGCATCTTATACAGGGTGACTTATCAACAGCAGGAATTTCTTTCGTTCTTGAGGTTGGAGGTCTAAGATGGAAGACAGCATATCAGGCTCTGGCTAGGGTCCTCTTCCCTGTTACAAACTAATGACATCCCCCATACCCTCAAGTAGCAGAAAGAAGGTGTGTGAGCTCTCTGGAGCCTCTCTTAAGAGGGCAGCAATTGCCTACAAGAGGGCTCTATGCTTCTCACCTAATTACTTCCCCAAGGCTTCATTCCAAATATCATCACATTGGGGCTCGGGTTTCAACATATCAGTTTTGAGAGGACATGAACAGCATCATGATATGGTTTCCTGTGATGCCTGTGTGTGCACTAGCTTTTGTTGTAGCCACTGACATTTACTGTTTGAGTGCCAGTGACCTTTGTCCTGCATGCGGACATCCGAAATGCATGTTTTCTATGGCTTCTTGGGGATCTAGGGCTGCACCAGGTACAGGTAGGTGCCCTGAAAGCCAGGCCAATAGCTCAGCCTTCCATCCTCCTGCTGCCTGCCTTCCCATGCCATGGCCTGAGCCCATGCCTGTTGCCAACTGGTCTACCTCCTCTGCTTACACATACTGCATTTGACTTCATTTACAAAACACAAATTCAAATGTAAAATGACCAAGAATTGCCAGATACAATAGCAGAGTACTAAGTCTTATAGGGGTGTCCTCTGAGCATAGGGCTTGTATGACTGCATCTGCACACGTGGCTGGCCCTAGAGACCTGACAGGTGTCTGTGGCGAAGAGGGTTGGGGGTATGTATGTGCACATAAGCTCTGTGCACAACAGGCTTGGGCAAGATGAAGTGTCAAAGAGCAGCAGAGAGGAGCCTGCTTTGGAGGAGCTGCGGCACTTCGCTGCCGTGGAGTAGCGGGTCTCAGACTCAGTGTGCACCAGGACAACCAGGATCCTTACAATCAGCCTGCATGTCTCACTCCAGAATTTCTAACACAGCGGTCCTGAAAGAACTCACGGAATTTCAGCTCTCACATGTCCCTAGGTGATATTGATGCTGTTACTATAGTCACAGGGTATGGTAGGATCAATTTGCTTGATATCTTATTTTTTAAAGTAAAATTCCATGTACATTATGTGAAAAAAATGCTGAATAAAAACATCATGTATTTAAGCTATAAAGTGTGACTTATTTTTTAGTATTTTGTTTATTTACTTATTTGAGAGGGAGAGACAGAAAGAAGCAGAGAGAGAGAAAGAGAGAGAGAGAGAGAGAGAGTATGGGTTCACTAGGATCTCTTGTCACCACAAACAAACTTCAGACACATGTGCCATTCTGTGCATCTGGCTTTGTATGCATACTGGGAAATCAAACACAGGCTGTCAGGCTTTGCAAGGAAGCACCTCCAATTCCTAAGATATCTCCCCAGCCCTAAAATGTGATGTTTTTGATACGCACATACAGTGTGAAATGATTTCTATAATCAATATTATTAATATCCACCACCTCACATAGTTTAGCATTTTTATTTATTGTTTCTTTACTTTTCTAGGGAGACCAATTAACATCAACTCTACCAACAAATAATATGCAGTGTTATCTCAAGTGCATTCTATAGTATTATTCTTTTCATTATTCTGTATATTAGCTTTGTAAAACAGATCCATCCCAGTAGCTGAACTTCCATTATATCCTTCAACCACCACTTCTCTGTTGTTCCTACCTGGAAACCACTATTCTACTCTTTTTATGGATTCAGCTCTCTTAGGTTTTGTGTTTAAGTGAGATCCTATGATATCTGTCTTCTGAGTCTGGCTTTTTTCCCTTGGTATAATGTCTATGTTGTTGCAAGTTTCAGAACTTCCTTGTTTTGTTCTGTAGACAAATAATATTTCATTGCATACATTGCAAATACAGAGGATAGACTGTTGTAGTTCCCTTCCCATTGCTGGGACAAAGCACCAGACCAACAGCAGCTGATGGGAGAAAAGGTTTTATTTTTGGTCACAGTCTTGAGGGGAATCTTCATGATGGCAGAGGAAAGCATGGCATGAGCAGAGTCTGGATGTCACCTCTGCCACAGCTAGTAGAAAACAGCAGCAGAAAAATGAGCTGAGTTCTGGTCAAGGAAGGGTGGGGGCCTGGCTATAACATCTCTAAGCCTGCCCCAAAGCGTATCTCCTCCAGCTATTGCCGTCAGGTGGAGACCAAAAATTCAAAACACATAAGCTTATGTGGGACTTGAGATTCAAACCACCACAATGGTATAGTCTCTGCATCACATTTTATGCAACCATTAGTTGATGTCAAGGGTATTTCCTCCTTTTAGCTAGTAGGAATAATAATACAATGCACATGGGTCTATAGATATCATTTTGACGTACTGATTTCATTTCCTTTGTATATTCACATATCCAGAAGTGGGACTGTTAGTTAGATTGTATGGTAGTTATATATTCATTTTTAAATTTACTTACTTATGAGAGTGGGAAGGGGGTGGAATAGGTATGCCAGGGCCTCTAGGCACTGCAAATGAATTCCAGATGTATGCACCATCTTGTGTATCTGGCTTACATGGATACTGAGGAATCAAACCTGGATTCTTGGGCTTTGCAGGCAAGTGCCTTAACCACTAAGCAATCTCTCCAGTGTGGAGTTCCACTTCTAGTTCACTGAGGATTCGCCACTGAAGATTCTTTCCAGAACGCTTATGCGTATTCACATCCCCACCATGAGAATTCACAAAGTTCCTTTTCTCTCCATCCTAAAAAGCTTCCGAACAACAATCCACAGAATGGAGGGCCAGCCCATGGAATTGATTAAGTCTTTGCAAACCACAAATCTGATAAAGGGCCATGTCTTAAACCATTAGTACTGCTATGACAAAGCACACACTTTTTTTTCTCACAGTCCTGGAGCATGGGGCATCCAGGAGGAAGTGTGGGCAGCTTCAGTGTAGTGCGGGCTCCTTTCTTCTCCCAAGATGTGTGCACTCCTGGGAGGACAAATATTGGTGAAAGGAACAGGAAGGTAAAACAGAACAACTAGCTCACTAGAGTGCTTTAGGAAGGGCACTGATACTTAGAGGCCACTTGACCTTATTCACCTTCAAAAGGGCTCACTCCTTAGTGCTATCACCTGGGTAAGGAGCAGATTATGCTTCAACATATGAATTCTGGAGGACATACATTTTTAACCAAAGCAGGGTAACATCCACATTTTTATAAACAATTCAAACAATTCCATAATAAAAAGTCACCTGGTTTGTAAAATAAGTAATAGAACTTCACTTTTTCAAAAGAGATACAAATGACCAGCAGGTACATAAAAAGGTGTTTAATATCACTAACAATCAGGGAAATAAACCCACACTGAGATACCACTGAATACTTGTTAAAATAGCTTTTTTTTTTTGAAAAAAAAGTAAAATACAAAAGATTGTTATCTATTTAAAAGAAAATACTTATTTGAAAGTTTTAAACAGCAATCAAAGCAAATATGTAGATTGGATTTGAGCTGAGGGTTCCTGGGTTATAGCTCTCCCAGAAAGAAATTGTGCTAAATTAGACAGAGATCATACTCAGAAATCTTAATGTTTAAAAATCCTCTAGGAAATTGGGTCAGAGATATAATTCAAATAAAGTCATAACCAGTGGAAGTTGAACCACATTACTTATTCTGTTAGATAAAATAGTTGCTAATTTCCCCTGGAATCTAGGAAGAAACAAAAATTATGAGAGTAAATGCTGAGGTACCTTCAGACTTACATTACCAAATTAAAAGGAAAATAGACCTCACAAATTAGGAAGAGGATTTCCCACTGTGGATAGAAGCTACGAGGCCCATTAGAGACTGTCTGGCTCTCTTTTCACTTGAAATGCAGAGTACTTCTTTCACCTTAAGTCATCTCTCTCTAACCCTTTCTTCCTTTTCTTGCAGCCCTCAAGTTCCATTTAGCACAAATACTGTACAATTGGCTGCAAGATTTCAATATTCAACAGTTATAATTAGGACAGGGAGAAAGCAATGAAGGCATGTTTTTCACCAAGTGAAAAACCACAGCTGAATTCATTTTACTGAGCAGCAATTAAAACACATTTGTGAATTTATAAATATTTTGCAGCGTGGTTCTACAAGTGTTTCTAATTTGAGCAATGACAGGTGTTTGTTGTTTAAGATAAATAGCAATCCTGGGGTCTTTTACTTAGGATTCAAAATATGTCATTGCCGACGGACTAAATTGAATGCCAGCTCAATTTTCTTCAGAAGCAAGATCTGCTTAGTGAATGTGGGCATATGTCAGAGTGGTGTAAGGAGAAAGGCATACTATGTGTCGAGTACTGTTGCACTGGTTTGCATTTAATCTTTCAAAACATTTTGAGTCTTAGGTCTAAGTAGCCCCACGGTATGGAGGAGAACACCGGGTTCAGCAAGGATAGATGACTTTGCCAGGAACATATGGGAGGTGGAGACTGAACACACCTGGATGTTTCTTGAGGCAGTAGTTTGTGACAACCCTTGTCTGTGTTGCTCACGGCTCCTCTAGATCCCCCGAGGCATGTACAGTCCCCCATGCAGCTTGGAAAGAAGGAGAACTGGGTATCTGGTGCTCAGAGCCCAGTTCTCTTCTGTGCTTACTTTAATAGACAACTGTAGTATCAGGTCTTAAACTCAGGAGTAGGCTACGCATTAGTTTTTCTGTCATTGTGATAAATGCCCAAGAGAAACCACTGAAAGGGGGAAGCATGCTGGCTCGTGGCTTCATGGGCTTCAGTCCGCGGTTCACAGCTCTGTTGTTTCTGGACATGTGAAGTACAGCCTTGTGGCAGGCAGCCTGAGGCACAGCAAAGTTGCTCTCTTCATAACAGTTGAGGAGAGAGAGAGAAGGAGAAAGAGAAAGTGAGAAGAGAATGAGGAAGGAGAAGGAGGGGGAAAAGGATAAGATAAACCCTTCAAAGATGCACACCCAGCGACCTGCTTCCTGCAAACATGCCTGCCTCCTACGTTCCATCACCTCCCATTAAAACCATCAAGTTATGACTCCATCAGTGGGCAACCAAAACTTCAACACCTGAGCCTTTTTTGGATGGGTGCGGGAACCTTCCTATCCAAACCACAATGAATTTCATGCACATTCCACCTCTGCCACTTTGTAATTCATGATCTCCTGTAGGGTCTTGGGTATCCAAAGCCTCAGTTCCTCCTTTACAAGGCAGGGGTGATGCTAATATGTACCCCAGAAGCCTACATTGAGGAGCCCATGATACAATGAGTACAATTCACCAGACACACCAGCATTGTGAAAGCTTAAAAAAAAAAAAAAACCTGGATTTTTGGGAATACCCCTGATCCAGGCACAGTTTATGGAAGGAAGGGATCTATTTCAGGCTTACAGATCCAGGGGAAGATCCATACATGGCAGAAGAAGATGCTCCCTCTCACAGATCCAAGCAGAGGAAAAGCTGCAGCAAGCAAAACACCAGCACTAATGCCCACCAAAAGCAGCGAGTACAAAAGGGCACCAAACACAGCCGGGCATGGTGGCACACGCCTTTAATCCCAGCACTCAGGAGGCAGAGGTAGGAGGATCTCCATGAGTTTGAGGCCACTCTGAGACTACATAGCCAATTCCAGGTCAGCCTGGGCTAGAGGAGACCCTACCTAAAAAAAAAAAAAAAAAGACAAACAAAAACACAGCAACAATAAAAGGAACAAAGAGCAGGGAGCCCACAAGAGCTCCAACTTCTTCTCTATATACCTCTGGGCTGGAAATCAGACCCACTCTGGACCCGAAACACACCTTAGGGTGGACCCCAGGATCCATCTCCAGTGACATCTTCTCCAGACAGGTAGTCGGAAACCCAAATTATGACCTTTTAAAAATATATTTCTATTTATTTATTTAGAGAGAGGATGAGTGTGTTAGAGCCTCCAGGCACTGCAAACAAACTCCAGACACATACATCACCTTGTGCATCTGACTTACATGGGTTCTGGGGAATCAAACCTGGGTCCTTAGGCCTTGCAGGGCAAAGCCTTTAACTGATGAGTAATCTCTTCAGTCCCCAATATTTTTTATGATCAATCTGCACCAACATTTCTAACAATGGCAAGGTCATCCCTGAAAAAGTCTTTAATTGATCTAATCTCTTTAAAAATATTTTTATTTGTTTGAGAGAGAATGGGTTGTCAGGGCCTCCAGCCACTGCAAATGGACTCTGGATGCATGCACCACCTTTGTACATCTAGCGTACATGGGTTCTGGAGATTTGAACTTGGGTCCTTTAGCTTTGCAGGCAAGTACCTTACCTGCTAATCCCTCTCTCCAGTACTCGATCTAATTTATTAACAATTATTGTAGTTATAATTTAGCTTTTAATGATAACAAAAGCAATAAAAATAATAATAATAGCTTAGGCTTTAAATAACCAAATTTTGTTATTTATCCTTATTTTGTAATTTTTTTTAATAAAAGAGGGAGAGAATTGGCATGACAGGACCTCCAGCCACTGCAATTGAACACCAGATGTATGTACCACTTTGTGTGCATATGCGACCTTGCGTGCTTGTGTTACCTTGTGTGTCTGGCTTACATGGGTCCTGGAAAGTTGAACATGGGTCTTTAGGCTTTGCAGACAAGCACCTAAACCGCTAAGCCATCTCTCCAGCCCTATTATTTATCCTTTAGCACACATGGCATTCCATGTGAGAGGTAATCCAGAGTATTCTCACTTAATAGTTGGCTTCTATTGTAGACAGCTTCACATTGCTGGGATGAGCATCCAACCAAACAGAGAGTTTTGTGAGAGGAAGGGATTAAGTTCAAGCTTCCAGATCCAGATGGAAGGTTTATTTCAAGCTTACAGATACAAGCTTCTAAGGTAGAAGAAGCTGGCCTTTCATAAATCTCAGCAAAGAGAGAAAGCACCACCAGTCAGAAAACACCAAAAAGCTGCAAGCCCAAACCAGCAGCAAGCAGGACCCCAGAATTCAAACCTCTCTCTCCATACCTTTGGGCTGGCATTCAGATCTGTCCCCAAACACACCTTTGGGCTAGACCCCAGGATCCTCTCCCAGTGATACCTCCTCTAGCCTGGCTGCTAGAGACCCAACTGACAAGCTTTAATAATGCACCTGAGTCTCTGGGGGACATACATTCAAACTACCACAGCCTCCAAACACAGGCTCAGCTATGGAATCTCCTATAAGCAACGACTGGCCTGTCATAGTCCAGCTCATTTTTGGTGCAGTTCAAGTTCATGGACACAGTCTCTTGTCCTGCATGCAAGCAACATAACCCTGTCACAGCAACTGTAAAATCAAAGGGCCAAGCCGAACTGTCGGTAGTCTGTCTTTCTCTCTGATTTTTTGGAACTCTTGCACTTTGGATGTCTGAACTTTAAAAATAGTAAAAGGGGCTTGGTGGTTAAGGCACTTGCCTGCAAAGCCTAAGGACCCAGGTTCCATTCCCCAGAACCCACGTAAGCCAGATGCACATAGATGCACATGTAACTGGAGTTTGTTTGCAGTAACTGGAGGCCCACATGCACCCATTCTCTTCCTCTCTCTTAAGCAAATAAATAATATATAGAAATAGTAAAGCACCATGTGAGTTTTGCGTTTGTTCAATAAGTGCAAATTTAAGTTCCTACATCAAATACCAAATTTTCATAATAGTATGAAAGTAAAATTTTTGTATATATTGTTTTTTCTTTGTTTTGTCATGTTCAGGTGGTGTAGTATGATTGTGTGCATATGTATGGCCATATGCATGTGGACACACATGACTATGGGTGTGTATGTACAAATAGAGACCAGAGGTTAATTGTGGTATCCTTATTTGTTGCTCTCCATTGTGTTTTCTGACAAAAGGTCTCATACTGAAGCCATTGAGCTAGCCAGTAGTCTTAGGAATCTGCTTGTCTTTGCCTCATCAATACTACGATTATAGGGTGCTTGGGATCTGAAGTTGGGTCTTCATCCCTGTGAAGCAAGCACCTTACCCTCTGAGCAATCTCTCCAGACCTGTACGTCAAAAACAACAACAACAACAACCATATTTTCTTTATTTGCAAACATAGAGAGAAAAAGATATACAGAGATAATGGGCATGCCAGGGCCTTAAGCCACTGCAAATGAACTCCAGATATATGCATCACTTTATGCATCTAGCTTTATGTGAGTACTGGGGAATCAAATCCAGATCATTAGGCTTTATAGCAAGGATATTAACCACTGAGCAATCTCTCCAGCCCTCTACATTGTTTATAAAAGAATCAAGAAAATTGTGATTGTTAGAGCTGAGGAGATGGTTAAGAGGTTAAAGACACTTGCTTGCAAAATGGATGGTTCAGGTTTAGTTACCCAATACTCATGTAAAGCCAGATGTGAAAAATGGTGTCTGAAGTTCATTTGCAGTGGCAAGAGGACCTGGCACACTAATACACACACACACTCTCTCTCTTCTCTCTCAATGAATAAATTGAATAAATAACTAAATGTACTTTTTAAAAAGAAAATTACGATGGTTATTACTACATGATTATTACTAAATAACGTGGAGAAAGGAGGGAGAACTTCCTAAGTGTTCTGCTCTGGGTTGTGTGTCACATTTTTTAGCATAGAGAGTGCTTGCTCTCTGAACCACAGCAGCTCACAAATTCAGAGAGATCACTCAGATGCTAAAAACACCAGTTGCAATGATTAATTTATGTGTCAACGTGCCTGGCTAATAAGAGATGCCCAGATGGCTGGTAACACACTGACTCAGGGTGCGTCTGTGGCAGTGTTTCTAGAAGAGTCTGGTATTTAAATCAGTACACAGAGTGAAAGAAGATGGAGGCTGGGCATGGTTCAATCTGTTGAGGGTTCTTATCAAAATATAAGGGGATAGAAGAGCAAATTCTGTTTCTCCTTTAGTTTGGACATCCATCTTCTCTATTGGCCTTCTAAATCTGAACTCTTGGTTCTCGGGCTTCCTGGTACCAGGATTTCCACTGGATGGTGGTGCCAGAACCAGAGATGGAGAAGAAAAATCCACATACCTAGGTCCAACTTGTCCTGCTCCCCAACACCCTCCATTGCCAGGGCTTTTCACGTTCAGTGCAAAGATTCCTGAGGAGCCAGTCCTGCCAGTTCTCCCAAGTTTCCAGATACTGGGCACATGGCCATTCATGCTGGGAGCCCGCCACCTTTGCAGCCTAGGTCAAATACTGAGCTCAAGCAGCATGGGTATGCAGTAGATGTTAAATCATGCTAAATGAAAGAGTGAAGTGTGTGAATCAACTCACACCCACATGAGGGTGCTTAACATGTTCTATCTTCCTCCATGCTAGAAGAGGAATAGGAAGGTAACTGGATGAGTAGCAGGGACACATCACAGAAGCCAGGGCAGGGGTTCATAGGACCTCTGCAGGGCTGCCTTAGCTCCCTCTTAGCCAGAACCTAAATGTGCCTCTGTGTGTGTGTGTGTGTGAGAGAGAGAGAGAGAGAGAGAGAGAGTGAGAGCCTGTTCCTCCAAGTCCTAGAGTTGGGCAACAAGGAGAATTTTTTATTGTTGCTTTCTGTTCCCATAGTACTCCAGGTTTCATGCTTTGCAACCATTAATTATGTATTTATACCTCAAGGCCCTCTGGAGAGATCTTGCAGGCAAGGAAACACACAGAGCTAGATCAAGCACCAAGCCAGCTCTGCCAGCCCTTCCTGGGGACAGAGGAGGCTGGCCTGAGTCTCCACTGCTGTTCTCCATCCCCCACAGCCCTTTTATCCATCTTTTTTTCAAGTTTTTTTTTTTTTTTTTTTTTTTTTTTTTTTTTGGCCAAGGTGAAGATGCACTGTCTGGTTTCAAGAAGCCAACAAAGATGCAAGTCCATTCATTTGTGCTTAAGGATAATGAAAAGCTACAAGAAAATGGCTTTCGTCTTTGAAAGTAATTTAAGGTGCAAAAGGAAAAAGAAAGATTTAAGTTTAAAACACAACACAGAGTTTTTGTGTGAGGTTTTCCTTCCTTATGAAGTGGTGACCATGGTGAAGCATGATTTTATTAAACACTCTTGTTTTGAGCTCGGAGGACATTTGGTACTTGGATCTATCAACAAAACAGAAAGTTAGTACTCTGCAGGTAAGAATCTCTAGAAGACCTCATCTAGAGACTCCCAAGGTTTCCTCCCTAATGATTGACAGTGACAGTATTCACTGTCTCCAGAGAGCCTCTGAGGATATTCACAGGACCCTCCGGAGATTCAGGAAGACCATGATGATTCATGTACCCATGGTACCCTGCATTTTTGTCTCTCCTGATCTACCTACAAACTGGCCTGGAACGATCCCAGGAGCAAGCTACATATAGTGTGTTAGGAATGCTCATCTGAAATGCTGCGCAGTGCAACCAAGCATGCTAATATTTTTGCGACCTCCACACCTTCCAGAGATTTTTAACCCATCTAGGCTTCCATTTCTGAGTGGGATTCTATCCTTGCATGGCCCCAGAGCCTCCTAACCTGACCTGGTCTCATGCCTTGCTCCCGCGCCCTCCCCCACCCTTCTTCTCTTCCACGTGTAGTTCAGGCGACTAACCCGCATTCTTGAGCCTCAGCATCTTCCCTGGATACATCTTGTTTCCTCTTGCTCTTACAGGAATCTGACTGACTGTTATCTGATAGTATGACTTCCCACAGCCCTCACCAGCTGGCATGGTATTTTTCTACTGTTCCCACACACCCTGGAGCCTGGACAGGAAGTAGAATCTTCCTTGCCATGTCCACACGATTTCTCCTACTCCACACCCCTCCAAACAAAAACCCATAGGCTTCAAGGAGTCACATCTCCCAAGTGCCACTATTCGCTAGCCTTCCTTGTTATGTGCACCTAGCAAGTAGTATCCAGTTAAACCTCCACATTCATTGAAAATGATAAGGTCCAGATGCACATGCCCAAATGCATCCTACCCTTATTATTCCTCTAGGTAACTTTAATATGTAAAAGCTAATTCAGTCATCACCCCAGCCTATCCCTTAAAATAACCCTTCTTTCAGTTTACTTTAGCCATCAGCTCCCATGATCTTAAAAAAACAAGGTCTCCTAATCGCCCTCAGCAGTACGACCACTGTGACCACGAGTCCAAGCACAGGACTCTCCATCAGACCTTTCATTCTAGCTCATGTGTTTCACGACTTCTTCCCTTGAAGCACTCTTTTCTCCTCCTTCAGGATTTCAATCTATTGACTCTCAAACAGCTTCTTGTGCCCGTTTTCACTCAATTTTAATTCCATTGTCACATGGTTTTTGTGCCTCAATAACTGGAGAAAAGCTAGATTTTTCCTGCACATGGTCTTTCACGAAGTCGTCACGAAGATGCTAGCAAGGACTGACTGCAGTCATCTAGAGGCCTGACTGGAACTAAAAGCTTTGCTATTAGTGTGACACAATCATATGTGGCAGGGAGTCTGCTCCTCACTCTGTGAACCCCTCCATGAGGTTGCTTGAGTGGCTTTAAAAAATGGCAAACGACCTTTCCAGAGCCAGTGATACAAGAACAAGAGAAAATAAGAAATTACAATTATTATTAAGACCCAGTCTCATAATCCAAACATCACCACTTCTACCACAGTCATACACCACATAAGGGCATTTTAGTCTCTGACAGAAAGCATATATAATGACAGCCCTAAAACAATATATTTTCTAGCAGTGTCATCATCGCCTTGTTTAGTCTGAGTACACTATACAGTACAGTGTATGTTTGCATAATGATAAAATCACCTAATGACACATTCATCAGCATAGTCCCATCATCAATGATTCACAGTTAGATTCTCTTTGTTGGAAAGCAAGTTGCTAAATCTAGTGTATAATCAACAGGAGAGAAATTAGGCACCACCTTTGGAAAGAGGAGTGCCATAGCTATGTGTACATAGTTTAGAACAATTGCACTATGTATATAAAAGAAGATATTGGTACACAAAGGGTCATATAATTTTCCTGTAGTCACCTAATCCCAAGCACGAAAGATTTTCTCTGTTGCTGATATAATGTGCTCATGGGTGAATGCTTCTCAGAGTGGTAACTCAGGATCCACTGTACTTGCTGGTTAGGGTTCTGCCACCTTTTTATTTTGCTTCAGTATGTGTGGAATGTGTGCTATGCATACATGTGCTTCTGTGTATTTGCACGTGTGTGTAGGTGCACATAAGTGTGCAGTACACATTCACGTGTGTGTGTGTGTATGTGCATGTAGAGGTGAGGGGTCAGTGTTGGGTGTCTTTCTCAATCTTCCTTTTATTTTTAGAAGGGTCTTTCACTAAATCTGGAGCACACAGATTTGCCTAGACTAGCTATCCACAACGTTCCAGGGATCCTCTTTTCTCCACTTCCCCAGCTGTGGGATTTTAGGCTCACACAAACATGCTCATGTTACGCATGGGGACCAGGGATCTGAATTCAGTTCTCCAGGTTTGTGGGCCCAGCCCTTACTGACTGAACCATCTTCCTAACCCCAGCTCTACTGTCTTCAATACAAATCTTACGGAGGACATTGTTGTCCCCATCAAACTCTGAACAGCAAAAGAGTGTGGAGGACCAAACATGTGATGTTTTTATGGAACATTCTTCTTATAAGCAGTTTACTTTTTTGTTTTTGACACTTTCATACATGTATACAGTGTATTTGTATCCCAGTCCACAACTGACCCTCTCTTTTCCCCCTTCTTGTTCCCACTAGATAACCATTCTATTGCCATGCTTTGTCTATCTTTGACTCATTGGTTTAAATTAGGGTTTCTTTTCCCAGCAATCGTCTTTTTTTTTTTTTTAATATCTTTTGGTTTGGTTGTACTCAGGCTTCCTCTACAACAATCAAGCAGGCAGGTGTTCTTCCATATGGGCAGGGTCTCTGTATTATTTACTCTCTCATTTCTGGGACAAAATACCTGAGCAGAAGCAAGTTAAGGAAGGAAAGAGTTTATTTCAGCTTAAAGTTTCAAAGACTAGAATCAGTCGTGGTGGGGAAAGCATGGCAGGAAGAGGAAGATGGCATCGCATCACCACATCAGCAAGAAGGAAGTAGAAAGAGAACAGCAAGCAGGGCCAGACTGTCACGCCTCATCTCATACACACACTAAATAATAATAATAATAATAATAATAATAATAATGAAAGGCCTGGACAGATGGCTCAGTGGTTAAAGTCACTTGTTTGAAAAGCCTTCTGGACCAGGTTCAATTTCTTTTACCCACAAAAACTCAGATGCACAAAGTGTCACATGTTTGGTATTTGTTTGCAGGGACAAGGGACAATGGCATGTCCATATTCTCTCCCATCTCTGCATCTCTCTCTCTCTAAAATAACTAATTAAATAAATATTTTTAAAATACTTTCAAAAGGCTGGGCATTGTGGGACACACCTTTAATCTCAGCACTTGGGAGGACAAGGTAGGAAGAACGTCTGAATTCGAGACCACCCTGAGACTACAGAGTAAATTCCAGGACTGCCTGGGCTAGAGCAAGACCCTACCTCAAAAAAAAAATTTTAATAAAAAATATCACTTGAGGAGCTGTGGTTGTTGCTCAGTGCTCAGTAGTAGAGTTCCTGCTTATCATGAATAAGGCCCTTAATGCCATCCTAAGCATAACACCTCAAAAAAAAAAAAAAAAGAAAGAAAGAAAGAAAGAAAGGAAGGAAGGAAGAAAAGAAACAAAGGCAGTTAGAAATAAAGTTACATTAAAAAAGTCCTTAACACCTTAAATTTCTAGACTCAACATTCTTTTAGGGAGAAGTTAATTCAAGTTTTCTCTGCTCAATTAGGCACTCATGAATCATACATCTCTCACTTAAGTGAACTTGCCCCTCAGGGCTAGTAGTATCTTTACTGGCAAATATTTTACAAAGAAGGCATTTGTTTCTGAAATAAACATTTAATTTGGATAAATTTTACTGTCCACAGTGCTTGATTTTGATGAAAACTTTCCCTAGCAGCACGTCTGCTTTCAAAACATTTGCTTCTATTATTTTGACAGAAAATTTGGTTGGTGTTGTTTAGGATCTGAAGTGGTTTTGTGAGCATTTCAGATTGAAGCCCAGGCAAGCAGCCACAATAATTCTTCTTCAAATAAATGGGAATCACTGCATTTCTATTCATTACTTCAATGAAAAAAGTTTAACCAGTGAAAGGATTTGAAAAATACTGCATCATAAAAAAAAGCAAAAGTAAAGTAAATCGAAACAAAAGTGAGCACACTGTAAATATATATAGGTAGTCGTTTAATTCTATAAATACTTCATCTAAACAGTGAAAGAAATGAGAAGTCAAAAGAAAATGTATTGTCTCACTGACAAATTGAAAACAGCAAGTTCGGCAGAACTGGATTGTGTATTTCACGAGTTAAACATACAGTAGAAAACTGAAGCAGCACTTCATGCAAACACGTTAAGCAACACAGAGGTGACTTCCGTAATTCTATCATTTTTAAAAAATTATCATAATGGAAAACAAGAGAAAATAACTTGTGTGCAAGTCCAGAGTCCATCAGCTAAGTAAACTGAAGCCATTCTCTCAGGCAGCATTGATTGGATTTTAGCAAGATGGAATTGACTTTAGTCCAGCTCCTCCCACTTCACAAACTAATTAAAAAAGCATACCGGTTCCATCTTCAATCATCTAAGGAAGATAAGTGGCTTCAAAGCAATCAACTACAAAGCTGTCAGACATCGCAACAGATCTCAAAGAACTTCAGGACGCTTTCTGAACTCAAAGCTACAGACTTGAAACTTACAGCCCCTTTTTGGACGAGGAGGCTGACTGGTATGGAAGCAAACCACACACTTGCACCAGCAGACACATCTTAGCATCTAAGATCTCACCTGACTTCAGGCCACCTAAATACTCAGGAGGCAAGAGTGGTCACTGGTAACAATGCTAGGATCAGAAGGGCCTGGAGAGTCATTGGGCAAATCATCTAAAATGTCTAGAGATGTATATGCTCCTATAGTCCCTAAATGGAAGCAAGGATTATTAAGATAGCTTTGCAGTAGGGCCAGAGACATGGCTCAGCAGTTAAGGCGCTTGCCAAGATAGCTTTTCAAGGAACACTATCTGCAGATCTATAAAACATGTGAACCTCTTTCTCTCTACCCACCAGTGTCATAAGACATTTTGTTCATTTTTTAATTTTTTATTTATTTACTTGAGAGGGAGAATGAGAGAGAGAGAGAGAGAGGACACACAAATGAACTCCAGACACATGCACCACCTTGTGCATCTAGCTTTATGTGGGTACTGTATAATAGAACCTGGATCCTTTGGCTTTGCCAGCAAGTGCTTTAACTGCTAAGTCATCTTTGAATAGCAATGAGTAAGAGAATCACTTTGAATTCTTATAATGACCATTTAACAACTAGCATGGAAAAATTTAAATACTATGACAACTGTCACAGTAGCACAGGTATCTGCTAGTATAAGGGTTGTTTCTTTTCTGTCTATGAAAAAGCACTTTTGCCTTTAGAACCTCATACCTAGGAAGTAAAGAATTAAAGGCTCATGTTGAATTTCATAGCTGAAGGGGATATGATAGACTATGAAACCCAAGTCTTGGTTTCAAGATGAGGAGTCTTGTGCTTGCAGAGCTCTGTAGGCAGAGTTCAGGCCAGACTGACTATCTTCTAAACCCTACAATGCTTTCTCAGTGCTGTCAAGCAGAGAGTGGCTATATTACATTAAGTAGGTTTTCTATCACTCTGGTCTACAGCTAGGAGAAAAATCAATTTCACTACATCGACCAGGGAATTAAAAATCTTACTCAAGACATGAAATGTTGTTGGTTCTCATGAAAACACAAATTTCTCCTGTATCCCACTCCTCCATCAAGACATTTAGACAGATAACAATAATGACAGACAACTTATATGGAAATAACTTCTGAAATGTATGGACAGCAACACTTTCACACATCCATTTTGTGGAAATGTACAGGAACTTAACGAGCAAACCACATTTTATCCAGTTCTGTGTGTGTTCAGAGGCATCAAGGTCATATGAAAAGTACATCTTCTTCAGAGGCTGACAGCAATGACACAATGCTTGGTGCCAGCACTCACAAGCAGTTACAACGCAGGCAAATGCTTAATCTGCTTAATTCTCATTTCTATAGTGGTCCAATGGGAGTAATGCCACAAGCAACCTGGTCACTGAGAACCAGACAGAATAAAAAGCCTAGGTTCCAGTCATAAGTCACCATCATTTGCTCCTACAAAATAATGTCCCATTGTCTTATCATGGACCAACTCTCTCTAATCAACTACTGACAAAAAAACCCCCAAAAACTCCTCTTTGGAGTTTCTCAGGGTGTTAAATAGCGTCGTGTTTCCCACATAGTCCAGAAGAATGTCTGTCTTTCTGGGTTTCAGATAATGCTCACATTAGCTGCTCACGGGGCAGCTGTATTTTAGGACACTTTCCAGTTGCATTTTTTTCTGGGACTTATGGTGACCTTGCTGCTCAGCCCAGTTTCCCAAATCCCAGTCATGAAAGTATTCTGGAGGATCTAGTTTCCCCTAAACCTAACGGAGGTTTAGAGATTCCTGCAGTAACTTACAAGTGCTCCCTTCTCATATGCTTTGCTCTCCTTATAATGTCAGTAAGGAGACCTGCCATCTCCTCGCTGTCTCCCGAGCAAGGGCGAGGAACTCCCACCACTAGAAACCTGTGCCTGAGCCCACAAGCAGCCCCACATCCCACCTGGGGCCTCACAGAAAAAACAAAAAATCCTTCTTCCCAGTAATCCAAGGATCAGCTTGGGTCCCACTGTGGAATCTCTTCCCTCTGAGGTGACTGACAGTGCTAAGCCCCCCATTCAGGACAGAATCATCAACCTTCAGGTGCAGACTGGCATGATGGCACAAACACAGCATTCCCAGAAGTCACAGAGGATGTTTTACAAAGTCTGTCCCATTCAATGTTGATACTACATGTAGGGCAAAAATAGCTTAAGCCCATTGTTTTAAACACTCAGAGTGGTTTTTATCCCTAGAATGAAATACAAAAACATGACGATGAGTACATTGCTTTGTTATAGTTTCACATTCTGCTCAACTGTGAGCAAACACTCTCTCTCTTCTCTGTTTTCTCTCTCCTCTTTTCGGTTTCCTTTTTTCTCACCTCACTCCGCTCTCTCCTTTTTCTCTCCCACACACACCTTTGCATGAACATGCAGACATGAATGAACACAGACATTCATATACAGACTTTGCAAATACACATGGTCTAATAAAAATATGGAAGGACTCAAAGAAAAATTTATAATCTGGCCCCCAAATCAGTAGCCTCCTATAACCAAGAGGGATTCGGTTTCAAACATTTTGTTTGGAAGTTATTTATTTCTTTTTAAGTTTTTTGTTGGATATTTAATTTTTTTTAATTTTTAGAGAGAGTGAGCAAAAGAGAGAAAAAGAGAGAGAGGGAGAATTGGCATCTCAGGGCCTCAGCCACTGAAATCAAATTCCAGATGCTTGTACCACCTACAGGGCATGTTCAACCTTGTGCTTGCCTCACCTTTGTGCATCTGGCTTAAGTAGGATCTGGAAAGTTGAGCATAGGTCCTTAGGCTTTGCAGGCAAGCACCTTAGCTGCTAAGCCATCTCTCCAGCCCTTGTTTGATTTTTTGAGTTAAGGTCTCACTCTGGTCCAAGCTGACCTGGAACTTGCTCTGTAGCCCCAGGCTGGCCTTAAAATCAGTGTTCCTAGTACCACTGCCTCACCACTGCTGGAATTTAAGGCATATGCCATCATGTCTGGCTACTTTTGACTTTTTATTAACAACAACCATACATAAAAATAATATACCATAATAATAATCTCCTCACTTATTCCCCTCCAGTGACTTCCTTCTTCTTTCCAATTAGTCTGTCTTGTATTTTGATATCATCATTCTTTTTTTCCTCCTCTTATGCAGGTAGTGTCAACTTCTGTGTGGTCATGAGTACCGTGGCCACTTGGTGTCTGGAAGACAGTATTGCAAAGCACTCCTAAGTCTTTGACTATTACATTCTTTCCACCACCTATTCTGTAATGCTTCCTGAGTCCTGGAGGGTGTGATAGAGATGTCTCACTTAGTGCTGAATACTCCACTGTCGCTCCTTCTCAGCACTTTGATAAGTTTCGAATTTCCCTAGTGTGGTGGTTTGATTTAGGTGTTCCCCATAAACTTAATGTGTTCTGAATGCTAGGTCCCCAAATGGTGGCAATGTGGAAATTGGATCCTCCTGCAGGTGGTGTATTGTTGGGGGTGGGCTTATGAATATTATAGTCAGCTTCCCCTTGCCAGTGTTTGGCACACTGTCCTGTTGTTGTTGTCCATCTTATGTTGACCTGGAGGTGATGTCCACCTTCTGCTCATGCCATCATTTCCCCTGCCATCATGGAGCTTCCCCTTGAGTCTGTGAGCCAGAATAAACTCCTTCCTCCCACAAGCTGCTATGGGTTCTGTTCTTAGTGCAGCAACAAGAATGTGACTGCACCAGTTAAAATTGGTACTGCAAGTGGGGTTGTTGCTTCTAGAAACTTGATTCTATGGCTTTGGCCCTTTGGAACTGCAGGACAAATGTGGGTGAATTTGAAACCCTAAGAGATCACTTGCAGTGCTGTTCTTCAAAGTTCTGTTTTACTCCCCCCTGGATTAACAAGTTGGTAGCCCACCTGGTACTATGGAGTACAAAAAATGCAAGAAAGAGATAATCAATGAATTTGCAACACAATTTTGTATTTTGGAAATGGCCATAGGCAATGTGAAGCAGGCTTACTGGATTGCCTGCATGAAAGCCTGACAGGAGCCATGAGGATGAACTGTGGGTTATAGTAGAGATCCAGTGGAAATGCCAGGACTATGACATGACTGCCAAGGAGAGCTATCTACACCAGATGAAGTTTCCTGGGATTGTGAGTAGCATAACTGGAAGGGTGTAATTGGAACCCCAAAGACTTGTCACTCATTAGAATTATCAGACTTGGAGACTTATCACTGACTACAGATGTGGGACTTGGAGCTACAGAGTTTGATGTTTGCCCTGTTTGTTTTAAATCTTGCATTGGCTCAATATTTCTTTGCTATGCCCAATGCCATCTTTTGCAGTGTGAATGTTTAGTCTGTGCCATTGTGTTTTTTTTTTGTTTGTTTGTTTGTTTTTTTATCATTTAAAAGACCGTGGACTAGGGAGATGTTGGGGTTGATGAAAACTATGGAGACTTTTAAAGTTGGACTAAATGTATTGCATTTTACATCATGGATGGTTATCAGTTTATGGGGGCCAGGGGCAGAATGCAGTGGTTTGATTCAGGTGTCCCCCCCCCATAAATTTAATGCATTCTGAATGCTGAATCCCCAACTGATGGCAATTTGGAAACTGGATAATCTTAGAGGGAGTGTATTGTTGGGGGCAAGTTTATGGGTAATATAATTAGCTTCCTCTTGCCAGTGTTGGGCATACTATCCCACTGCTGTTGTCCATCTTACGTTGGCCAGGACGTGATGTCCGCCCTCTGTTCGTGACATCATTTCCTCTGCCGTCATGGAGCTTCCCCCCAAGTCTATCAGCCAAAATGAACCCTTTCCTTCCACACGCTGCTGTTCCGTTGACTGGGTTCTTTGTGCAGCAATGAGAAGCTGAACGCAACATCCCGTGTTCACCACCATCGGAAAAGATCAAAGTGTCTCTCACCAAAAGGGAGAGTAGCATTTATCAATGGGCATAAACATAAGTATTTAGAGGGCACTTTGGTGGGCACATTGTATTCATTTAGCCAGACAACATTAGTAGTTTTCCCCTTAGTGTTATGAACTCCCCAGTCATGGGCTTTTAACTAGGTTTTCAATAGCAAGCATGAATTCTCTCCCACGGAGCAGGTCTCAAATCCACTCACAAAGCAGTTGGTTTTCTTCATAGCAGACATATCATCGTTGCATCATGTTGTAGTCAAGTTCACACTACTGGCAGAAAACACCCGAACAAGAACAGCTTGTGGGGAAAAAGGGGTTTATTTTGGCTTACAGATTCTAGGGGAAGCTCCATGATGGCAGGGGAAAATGACGGCATGAGCAGAGGGTGGACATCACCTCCTGGCCAACATCAGATGGACAATAGCAACAGAACAGTGTGCCAAACACTGGCAAGGGGAAGATGGCTATAACACCCTCAAGCCTGGCCCCAACAGTACACCACCTCCAGGAGGCTTTAATTTCCAATTGCCATCAGTTAGGGACCTAACATTTAGAACACCTAAGTTTATGGGGGACACCTGAATCAAACCACCACCACCCAGTTGGTGCATTGGCCTGGTGGACCAGCTGTAAAGCTTACAAGGTCCACTGTTGGTTAAAACCATTAATGACTTTTTTCCCCCAAAAAAACAGGTTGCACAGCTATTTCCAGCATCATGGCAGGTAGTCAATAGAAAGCTGGCTTCCAGCTCAGATCCAGCTTGACTTCTCAGTGTTCTGAAGCCCAGGCATGTGGCGTCTTCAGCAATAGGACCTCCCTATCTAGTTCTGGAGGGCAACCAAGAGTCTGGGCAGCAGCCTATAATATTTTCGGGATATCAGAGGCTTCCCTGACCAACAACGTGCTGGAAGGTAGCCTACCTCTGACACTGAAATTTTCTTGTAGCAATCTATGACTTCTGGGCACAGCATTATAAAACATTCTGTTGACCCAATCTCCCATGGATACAGTATATATGGTAAACTTTGTGGCTTTTTTTTTGTTATTATTATAAGAGAAGTGTTTTTTTAATGGCCAAACTAAGTAATTGAAGATCAGATTTGAAATCCATGGTGGTAGTCCTGGGGATTGAAATGATAGCATATAATGTGTATAGTGAAAATAAAAGATTAGTTTTTATTAAATGTCGAACTCAATGCATTGGGCCACTTACCAGCTATTTATTTTCAGAAGGTAACCTAAAATTATTTGAAAAAAAACCTCAATTTTTATATGAGGAATGAAGCAATTTGTCTGAGGTGTCATTTACTAGTTCCACCAGTAAATGGTGAAACCGGAATTCATGACCAATCTATTTGGCACAAAAGCCAAAGGTCTCTCCAGTCTCCGCCAGTATATTCTTACTTCTGCTGGATATCTGGGCAGATGAAGAAAGCTGGTGATGCTGATGATGAAGGAAAACACTGTGAAAGAAGTCAAGGTGTTTTGTCACTTCCTGGTGGTTCACACACACAGTATCAGAATATGTACCAAAACCAGAGGAGTCACTCGTTGATTCAAATCATATACCCAGCATGGATTGAAGAGCTACTATGTGGTGGTCATGGTCTTAGCTACGAAGACAGAGACAAGAAAAATATGAGATTCCTGCTTCGGTTGATCTTAGAATCTAGTGGGGGAAAACAAGCAGATTAAGTAGTCCGTACTGTGGAAAAACCAATCCACTGTGAACATGAGCACACAGCGATGCATGGTCTCCTAGATGAGGCTAAGAGATAAAATCAACCTCCATGAAGTACTGATTTGGGATCCCGACAGTGAGTTGGCACCTGGCTCCGTGAAGAGAAAAGCACAAGGAAAAGTCACGGAGCCCCAAACAGACTTGCCCGTTCGGAAGCTGGAATCAGATCTCTTTGAAGCTTGGGTGAGTAAGTGACGCTCGCATCCTAAAGCTGTTTCTTCCTAACTAGAAATAATGAAAGCACCTTCTCTGCAGAGGTAAATAGCTCCATTGGGCTAACGTGAGTCAGTACATGTGGTGGTTTGAAGCTGATGTCCTTCACAGACTCACGCGTTTGCATACTTAGTGGCCAGTTGGTGGTGCTGTTCAGAAAGGCTGTGAGGGGAGCCTTGGTGGAGGAAGCTGGGGGTGGGGGAGTGGGCCTTACAGTGTTCCAGGGAGGCTGCCGGCTCTCCCCTCCTCACTTCCTCTAGGATGGTGTGATGCTGTCTGTCCACTCCCGCCAGGTTTTCCCCACCATGATGGACCTCCTTTTGAAACAGCAAGCCCAACATACACTCTTTCCTTCCTTAAGCTGTTTCTGGTTGGGTGGGAATGAGAAAAATAACTGCGTAGTACAGTTCTTGGTGCTCAGTAAAGGCTCTGTGATTGTTGGCTCCACTTATTCTGTAGAATTACAGAGGTCCTCATTGACATGCTGTGCATAAACTGTAATAGAAAATCTAGGCCAATGTGATGTCAACAATAGCTTCTGTGCTTCTGATATGAAATGGAAAGAGTAGGACAGGTTTCAGGCTTGGTCAGCCAGAGGTCTGCCTGGCTGAAGGAGGAAGAGAAAAATAAAAAAGTAGCAGCACTTATTTGTAGCTTTTGACTTTTTCTGAAGTCAGTATCCCCAAAAAGCCAGTTTCAGGGCTGGAGAGATGGCTTAGTGGTTAAGGCGCTGGCCTATGAAGTCAAAGGAGCCAGGTTCAATTCCCCAGTACCCATATTAAGCCAGATGACAAAGTGGTGCATGTGTCTGAAGTTCTGTGTGTGTGTGGTGGTGGTGGTGGCTGGAAGCCCTGGCATGACCATTTTCTTTCTTTCTATCTCTCTCTCTCTCTCTCTCTCATAAATAAAATAATTAAAAATTTTTTTAAAGCCAGATTCACTTGCCAACATGACATGAATAGGATCACAAGAGTCCTGAATTTTTTTTAAATTTTTTGTTCATTTTTATTTATTTATTTGAGAGTGACAGAGAGAGAAAGAGGCAGAGAGAGAAGGAGAGAGACAGAGACAGAGAGAATGGGTGCACCAGGGCCTACAGCCACTGCCAACGAACTCCAGACGTGTGCGCCCCCTTGTGCATCTGGCTAACGTGGGTCCTGGGGAATGGAGCCTCGAACCGGGGTCCTTAGATTTCACAGGCAAGCGCTTAACCGCTAAGCCATCTCTCCAGCCCAAGTCCTGAAATTTTAAGCACTGTCTCTCATGAGTTTGTACAGATCTGCTCCAGTAATAACACTAGGTGCAGATCTGTGTAAGAAAGTCTCCTCCCCTCCACGAGACCATCATCCTGAAGATGGCTTTTCTAATGATCACTGAGTGTCTGCCTGAGAGACTGCTACCTTTGGTCCATAGGAGAGTGGAGTAGGATATAAGAAAAGGTGTTACCCACACCATGGAAAAGAAAATTGAAGCTTCCCTGGAGTTCCCCCTTGAACCAAGGACTGTGTCGACGGTTGACTCTGATCTAAACTTACTTCATAGCTGGGCCTAGGTCAGTCCCACTCAAACAATGTAAAGAGAGTTCATGGGCCCTCAATTAAAGTGTGTTAGCTGCTATTAGGAAAAGATCCAAAGGAGAATAAAAGCTGAGTGAACTACAAACAAAAGCCTAAGACATAACCAAGGGAGTCTACACCTTATTGTGAGGTAGATGCAAAGATACTGGAGTAGCGAATCATTGGCAAACTAGTCTTCCAATATCAGATATCATTTCTTTTTTTTTTTTTTTTTTTTGGTTTTTCGAAGTAGGGTCTTACTCTAGCCCAGGCTGACCTGGAATTCACTATGGAGTCTCAGGGTGGCCTCGAACTCATGGTGATCCTCCTACCTCTGCCTCCCGAGTGCTGGGATTAAAGGCGTGCGCCACCACGCCCGGCATTCATTTCTTTTTTGTATAAATGCATATACATGTTCACATGTGTGTAGGAAAATGTGTATGTGCCTATGGAGCCCAGAGGTTGGCATAAGGCAGCTCCCATCACTGTACTTTACTTACTGAAGCAACATCTCTCACTTGAACCCACAGCTCTCCAATCTGGCGAGTCTAGCTAGCTATCTTGTTTCTGGTATCCCATCTCTGCCTCTCCAGTTCTGGGATTATAGATAGGCCACCACACCACGTCCATCTGGCATTTATATGGGTGCTGGAAATATCAACTTGGGTCCTCATGGTTGGCTTTATCCACTGAGCCACCTCCCACCAGCCCACATATCAATTCTTATTTAAAAAGCAAGAAGAGAACCAGCGGCGTAGCACTTGGCATCAGGGAACAATGTTTCATTATGCCAGTTCAGGTTTTAACTTCACATGGATTATAAACAGCCAGGACCTGACTTATAACGAGGTGATTTAGAAGCATCTTCTCATTTCACAGATGAGGACTTGTTTTGATTCTGTAAGTTTGTCACCATTTTGAGGGGAGGAAAAAAAGAGATGAACTCAATTAAACTTTAACTGAATGGTAAATGAGGTAGTGATTCTATTATGTCATCCACAAGATAATGCAAGAAGTAAGCCGAACCTGAGGGGCAATTGGCCTCCTGAGAGGCTGTAAGACTTCAGTAAGTCACAGAAGTAAATTCTGAGCAACTTAAACAAGATCTCTATTAATCGTAATGTTTACCTTCCCTTTTTGAAAAAAAAAAAAAAAGGAAAGTAAAGGTTACTCATGAGTGGCTTCTTGCCTTTTTCTATCAAGCATTTCTTGAACTTCTTTGTAACTTTTCAGGCCCTCACATTCCCCTCTGGCTGATTTTAAATTATGCTAATTGGAAGAGGGAAAAATGCTGGTAATGGAATAAAATGGAAAGCTATTTCTTACAGCATCTGGTGTAATCTGAGCCATTTAAAAGTGCATCTTATGGAAGAGATATGAATAAGCAATGCCAGTCTGATTACAAACAACATGAGTCTCATTAGAACGCGTCTATCTGATTGCTAGGTAGTGATCCACTGCAGATTAGTAGGCCATTATTGCCTCTTACATATCATGTGTATAAGACACAGTTTCTCTGGGTGTATATTAAAGCCACTTTCTCGTGTGGCTATCTTTTCCAGCTGAACACAACGCAATGCCTGTGTCCTACTAAGTTGATTTGAGCTGGGTTCTTGGGTCCTAATTCTATTTTCTCCTACGTATTCAAGTTTTCTATAGCAGGGCTGTAAACAAAGAATTCTATCCAGGATGATTGCCAGAAATAAGATACCTCAGTGGTCTATTACCCACTCAACTGGGAGCAGTCAATGGCTCAAGGCACTTCCTCCAAAGGGAAAGGGTAAAATAATTGAAGGTAACCCCCCCCCACCCGCCCATTCAGCTATGAGTCTTAGGTTGTTGATTTAAGTGGGTGGTACATTCTTTCATAGTCAAAATGCGTTTGATTATTTTCTATGAGTGGAACAATTCAGACATCTTAGCTCAGGTCATGGCTCTGGTGCATGTTGTGCAAGTCATGGTTAAAATCTCCTGTGTGGGCTCTGAAATCAGAACTAATAGTCATACAGTAGAGTAGCTCATGCACTCCACCCTCGCTTCACATCTCGCATGCTCTGTCCCTACTAGCACTTCGGTGCCTGGACCACCAAGGCAGAAAGGCAAATCCCAAGTCAGCTACAAACCCAGGTTGGTACTTGAACATTCCTTGGGGTGCGGTAAGGGAAGGTCTAGGGGTGGATATTCAGCCAATGCGCTCCAGAGCTTACAGCTTTTGCAGCACATGATGATGCATCCATTTCATTCCCTTTCAGCATTTGCATCTGAAACCCAAATGAAGCAATTTCCAAAATATGCTTCAAAAATAGTCTCACTCCACAGAGACATTAAAGGGGTTCTATATTCAAATATAGTTTCAAAACTTCTAGATGAAACTGGCAAATTGGTTTAATATAGGATCTCTCAAACCTTTAATATACCAGTGGGCTTTATGAATCTTCAAAGGGCAGCTGTAGAATATATCACTGTTGTCCAATCTTACTTAATCACAGAGCTGTGTGCATCCCAGCCTATCACTACCGGGGTGACACTCAACATCTTATCAATTTAATGCTTTATCTAAATGCTTATCCACTCTCTTCTGTGATGCCTTTGGAAATAATCACTTGTTTACCATGGTGTTTCCCATGGAATTGGTCACAATAAATTCACACAGGAACCCAACAATGCTGGGAATATTTACTCCCATTATAAAGATGAGTAAACTGACTTTCAGGGAGGTTAAGTGATCCATGCAAAGTCCGATGCTAGAGAGTAGCTGAGGCGGGGGGTTCACATGAAATCTTTTATTAGTTCATGCTCAGCCTTTTCCCTTAGATAATTCTCCACTTGTCTTGGGACCCACCTTGGGTGTTTCTGTTTGGCTTGGTTAATGCCTAGCCCCTGTCTTTCATAGACCATCAGCAAAGTGAAGAAACAGCATTTAACATGCACTGCCCATGGCCTTCATGTTTACATCGTGAAAATGGTCAGTTAAGAAAATCGCTCCTAAACCGGGCGTGGTGGTGCATGCCTTTAATCCCAGCACTCAGGAGGCAGAAGTAGGAGGTTCACTGTGTGTTCAAGGCCACTCTGAGTCTACAGAGTGAATTATAGGTCAGCCTGAGCTAGAGTGAGACCCTACCTTGAAAAATCAAAAAAAAAAAAAAATCGCTCCTTTTTCCCTCAGACCCTAACTACATATCAGATGGCGGTATCCTAGCTGTAATGATATACTTTTAGAATCTAGAGGTTGATCTTACAAAACACTTTGGTAGGTGAACACTTCATTAAGTTACAATTTGTTCCATGGGAACTTATAAAAATCAAAAAAGGCAAGTTGAAGGATTACTTGGAAAAAAGGAGGGGTGAGGTAATATGGACAAAAATGAGTAATAGTATGTGTACATATTAATATTCTAAATACATACGTGAAAGAGAAATAAAGAAAAAAGAAAAGAAATATGACAAATTTGGAAAGAAGGGATTCACTGGAAGGGGGACTGTAGAGTGGGTAAGAGAAGGCAAAAGGAGGATAAAAATACATTGTACACATGTACAATAATTGTCAACATGTTTGTCAAAGAAAATGACAAGGCAGTGAAAACCAATCTACCTGCCAAGAGAAGTGCCACACGGCAACGGCAGGCGTGCATAGGCTAACTGTGGAGAGCACGAGCCTCGTGCTGGAGGCTACCTATCTGACACGCTGTGTAATCAGATAGGCTGGGCAACTTGGGCACACCATACAGTGCAAACAGGAAAGCAAGCTTTTGATTCCAGCTGCTTGGATTTAAATCCTAGATTTAATCTTTATAAGACAGGTGACCTTGAACTAGTTATCTAATCTCTATTGCCTTAGTGTTCCTATCTAACAAATGGGGTAAAAAAAAAACACCACCTTTTGTATACTTTATGAACACCACTGTGAACAGTTAAACAGAGCTTAGTGCTGTGTGTGAGATGCAGTTAGTGTTCAGAAATGTTCATGGGTGCTGGAGAAATGGATTAGCCATTAAGGTGTTTGCCTGAGAAGCCAAAGGACCTAGGTTCGATTCCCCAGGACCCACGTAAGCCAGATGCACAAAGGAAACATGCATCTGGAGTTCATTTGCAGTGGCTAGAGGCCCTGGCATGCCCATTCTCTCTGCCTGTCTCTTTTCTATCTCTCTCTGCTTGCAAATAAATAAATAAATAAATAAATAAATAAATAAATAAAATGTTCATGGGTCCCAATAAATGGATTTGAATCCTTAGCTTCGGTTTCTTGCTCACTGGCCAGAGGTCAAGGAGTCAAGTTAGCATGGTTTTGAATATTCTAGTTATGTTCTTATTTTCCAGAGCATACTCTTTAAATGTCTTCTTGAGACATTTAGGGTTTATGCTGGACTTCTACCCCATTCTCCTCCAAGGGAAGGCAGAATGTCTAAGATAATTTAAAAACTAAAAGGCAGCCTCTTTTTGTTTATACTTGGAAGTGTGTGATTAAAGAAAAGTGTACAGATCCACTGCATGGAAAAGAAAATGCAAGCGTGAGGTATCTCCAAAGGCGAGGAGGAGAACGTGAATGTTCCAGACTCTCTGCGCTGGGTCAGCTTCCCTGCATCTCTGGAAAATGAGATTTTGGACGCATCTGTGACAAGAGGTGAAAGTCAAAACTCCTAGAAGTGCTTATTCCTACTGGAAGTCTTCCGTAACCTCCTCCAGCTACACGACTTTCCCTTGTTCTTGTGCTAGAGACTGGCTGGGGCCTCAGCAGTTTTAGTTCCTCTCCCTATGATAGAAGAAAAGTTCATTTCCCTGCCTCCTGGCACTTGTGTTTGTTCCATATGATGGGGTTCTGGCCAATAAGATAAGGAAGGCCTAAGTCAAATCCCCTTCCAACACTGCCTAGGAAGCTTTCACTACAATTATCTACATTTGCTTCTCCTGATGTAGGGACCTTTGGTAGTAGCATCACAAGGAGGGACCCGTATACATACATGCTAGGATAGTCCTTTGCATTCTCATCAGGCTATGGTGTGTACAAGAAATAAACATTGTTTGTTAAACCCCTGAAAATATGGGATCACTTATTATAGAGGAAGCTAACACTGATTTCTCCAAGTAATACAAAACCCTTTATTATACCATAGTGAAATCCATCTCAAAATCATTGTTCATACTGCATGTGGCTATTTTGCTACCACTCTACTAGCCCTTCCTAGAAAACACAAGAAAAATACTTACGGATTGACTTTCTGTGCTTCTAAATAGGTAAGGAAAATCAGTCCCTTTCAAATCCCCACTATGCTAACTACCCTCTGTGTTAAACAGCTGATTCCAGAGGGAGGTGTAAGTACCAAGTGAACAGAAACTTAGCCAGTATAACCTGATTCTGAAATTCTTTGCATCCCACTAATGCTGACACTAAAAGATACACTTCTGTTCCCTGGAAGCAGATCTCCCTTCCAGCTTTGCAATTAGACTGCGAGCTCATGAGCATGGACAGGGACCTGGCCAATTCACTGTTGATCCAGTGAGGCAGTGAGGACAGTATTCAACCTGAAGACTATAGGTTGTCATGTTTGGTGTCCTCCAACCAATTTAGATCTGAGGAGATTTATGAAACCTCCCCATCAAAATACATATATACACATGTCATTAGTAATATTTGCACAGTTTCAGGGAGTGTCTTGGACCTCTGGAGCTCCAGAACACCTCAAGGACCCCAGGTTAAAAGCCCCTAGAGAGAACTGTTAGCTGGTTTGTTGGGTCAGTAACAAAGACTTACAGAGAGTAGAGGGGCTACAGAGATGGCTAAACAGTTAATGCACTTGCCTTCAAAGCCTATGGACCCACGTTCTATTCCTCAGTACCCACATAAGCCAGATGCACACAGTGGTATGTGCATCTGGAGCTCATTTCCAGTGGCTAGAGGTAACAGTGTGCCCAGTTTCTCCCTCCCTCTCTCTCATAAATAATAACTTATAATAAAAATAAAATCAAGTTCAAAGCTATGTTTCAAAGAAAAGGGGGGGGTTAAAAAAATGCCACTCAGAGTAGTAACCATGGACCCCAGGCACCTTCTCCAAACTTTTCACCCTATGTGATTTTTATAAAGACTCAGCACTGGGTGTGATGGCACACACCTTTGATCCCAGCACTGGGGAGGCAGGGGTAGAAGGATCTCTGTGAGTTGGAGGCCAGTCTGGGACTAAAGTGAGTTCCATGTTATCCTGGGCTAGAGTGAGACTCTACCTTGTAAAAGAAAAAAAAAAAAAAACAACCAAACCTCATAGCATTGCAGTTAGCATAGTACAAATGAAGAAATGGGCAGTAACAATATAGGCTTGCTTGATACGACACAATTAATAAGCAATAGATCCCAGATTCCAGCTGGAGTCCAGTCTTACTTACAATAGAATGAATATAGAATCTAGAGTCAGACTTGCAATGCATTGTTCTTAATAGCAAGGATTAGAAGTTAATGCTTTTCACATATTTACACATATTAAATTATCACATTATACTTGCTGAACATTGTCAATTAAAATAATAATGAAGTTGGGCATAGTGGCACATGACCATAGGTGAACCCAGTAGTAGGAAGGTTGGAGCAGAAAGACTGTTTGAGGCAAGCCTGGAATATGTATGGAGATTCCGTATCAAAGAAAATAGATTTTATTCCTCTAAATAAGTATGCTAACTTAAAACGTAAGGTTTTATGCTTTAATTAACTGAAACAACAATAATTTAGAACTATCATCTGTATGCAAATGATACTGAAAAGATAAAACCAAGGTCAACTGAAATAGGGCCTAATGGTACAAACCCGTAACTCGATTTACTTCGGATGCTGAAGTGGGAATGGAGGTTCAAGGGCACCCTGAGCACCATAGTGAGCCTCTGTCTCAAAATAAGGAAAGAGATATAGTTTGGTGCATGCCAAGCATGTGTAAGCTCCTAAGTTCAGTCCCCAGCATTGAAAAAAAGAAAAGAAGAAAAACAGACACAACCAGATGTCAGGTTTATATACGGCAACTACTTTATTACTTTCATATGCAAACCCTTTGCATTTAGTTTGCTATTTTACAATTTTACAAACTAGGTATAAAAGACCATAAATAAATGACATAAGTTATGTGTACCTAAAGTCCATGAAGGGAAGAAAAAAAAAATACCTTGACAAATTAAAACAAAATAGAAATTCTATGTCTAACTCAAAAGATTGCTCAAAATTTGGAACAAGTGTGAACCAAGCAATGTTCTGTTAATTTCTTTTTCAGTATGAACTAAATTATGTCTTATACATTCTAATTTTAACCACAGTCCTTGCATATTCCAACATACTTGGAGTAGTACAAAAAAATAAATGCACTCTTCAGCGTGTATCAATGCTTGGTGTTGTTTGGACAATGTTCAATAAGTGAAAATATTGCTTCTAGAACTTTCCTTTACTGGTCAGAATTTAAGTGTCTTCAGACAAATGTTGAGGCTATTGGAGTGTATGGATTAATACACAGATCCTTCACAGATGAGGACGAGGTCTTAGAACACACACCCATCGTGTAGTGAACACAACCTTTAAGATTTTATTTTAATACACCAGACATTTCATTTATTAGGATGGCTAAAATGTCACTTAGAGTCTGCAGACACTTGGTGCAGCTACTTGATTTGGTGCAGGGAACAGCTTCGTGCTGTTTCATAGATATGAGTAGAATTTAGCTCAAGTTCATTAGGCCAGTGCTTGCTGAGGGCTAGATAGACCCAGAAGTTGGCCTCCTACCTCTCACCTCTGGGAAGAATGATCTCTGCTCATTCGGTGAGGTTCAACCTCATTTCTTTACACATATTTTCCAGGCATCAACGCATAGGCACATCCCTTTAAAAATATATTAAGGTCCCCAAAAAGGGGTGAATTAACTTTGTCACTCTGGCATAGTTATGAGAATATAATGCCACACACCCTGTCAGAATGCAACAAATATTTATTGATGATTTTTCTCTACTTATTCAATAATATACAGTTCAGAATCTTTTTCCCCCCTTTTCCCTGATTTGATGTTATAGCTTATATAAGTGGCCACAGTTTTTGCGACTGTAGCTCAGAATAAGCAAGGCAGCCACTCAGGTTCTGGAAAATGGCAGTATGTTGGCTGGAGTTTGGTATACAAATCACATCAATACTGATTTTCAGACACCAGAACTCAGATCCCAGGAGACTGGCGTACTTATGAGGGCAAGAGGAACTAGCTGCATATTAATTACTGGAGAACTTTCCATGTAATCGGAGAACCTGAAATTGCTTGAGGCCATTTCACCCCGACTACATTAACCTCAAGAGTCACTGGCATGTATTTTTCTGTGACATTGGGAGACAAAGTATTAATCCAAACACATCATCTCAAGGCTGACACACATATCTACGCTCATCTCCAAAAGTATATGAATTGCATATATTTGTTCGCACTCAGCAAGTCCATTTATGCAGGGAAACAAAGGCTATTTGTCCTCCATTTGGGGTTACCACATGATGCCATCCCCTTCTTGCTTCACCGAGTAACTGGTGAGTTGGATGAGTCCAATCAGAATCTGTGATTTGGGTGATGGGTGCTCACCTGCATGGATTTATATCCTAATATTACTTCACCATCAAGGCAAAAACACATCTGTTCAAAGCTGGAGAATTACTTCTCAGGATTAGTGTGGCAGCTACAAGATTCACTCTTGATACGGGATATGTAGCATTTCCAGGTTGTTTTGCCAAGGGGATGGGCATGGTGTCCAGGCCCAATAAATCATACAGTTTCTTTATCTTGGAACTGATGGAAAACCAGAATTCTCCAGGCGTAGCATTCCACAACATTCACAGGCAGTTCTAAGCATGAAGTTAATGCACACACGCAGACACACACACACACACACGCACACACACGCACACACACTCACACCTATGTACACACATCAAAAGAGATAGTCAGCTCATATTTAGTCTAGGAAAAAAAATATATTTATATCACTGCAATGGCACACCCTGGGTAAAATGTTACGTCAGCAATGCATATCATAGGCAGCTCACGAAACTGACTGTTCTGCATGGTGGCACCTGACCCGGTGTCCATAGTGAAACCTGTAGCCTTTGGTCACTTGCTGCCACCACAATGCAGCAGTGACGTACAGGAATGAGATATGGAAACACATATAAATAAAACCACAAGGAGTGTGGGAGCGAGGGCTCTGCAGATCTGCCACCACGAGACAGCACATTGCTCAGTGCAATCAGAGAACAGATGCTGAACTGGATGCTGCTTTCACTGGGAAAGGGGACTTGAAATGCATACACTTGTTCCTTTCGGGTACAGCTGTCACCCCATCCATGTATTTGCCCCAGAACTGGCATGAGAGAAGCAGAAGAAACACATCTGGAAGGAACTGAGCAGGGGTGTGTTCTGTTTTCTTCCAAAGCCTTATAATCTACAGGAGGGGCTGTGAGGCTGAGACGGCAGCAGGAACTCCCTACAGGGAAAAGAACAAGACTTTAGACAAAACATCAGCCGGTGTTACCAGCCAGCAGCTACCCACCAGCTACAAGTTACACATGTTTAGATAGAGACAAGACACGTAGCGTGTTAAGATTTATAAAAGGTAGCAAGGCTCAGGGATAGTAATTCAGGAGGGAGACCATGAATTCTTACTTTGCCTTGAAAAAAAAAAAGGAAGAAAATAGCGAGAACAAAATAATGCTTATCAACAACTTAATGATAGTAACATCAAGAAGTAATATATATGTATCCCTATCACATGTACAGGAAACTGAATCATCCAGAGAGTAAGGAATCTGTTCAAGGTCATATACTTTGACCTTTAAAAGCTGAGGTTACATCCCACAAAGCCTGACAGGACAGCCATGCTTGATCCACTGTGCTGTATGGACTCTCAGATAGAAACCCTGACTATTTAAGTTCATGAGCCATCAATAATTATCAATAATGATCAAAAAATTACAAAGCAAGGTAAAAAATTAGACATTTTTCTTAAAAAGGAGAGGGAACCTGGGGTTGGGGTTCAGGTAGAAACTAGGATGCTGGTGGTGGATATCCTCAGGGCTCTATACCCCATTGGTGTACTAAGAACTCGTCAGCCATGCTCTAGGGTTCTAGGCATCAGTGTGGAACCCAATGAGGCTGGCACAAAGCAATGACACTATCCTCATTCCTCGCCATCTTCTCGCTTGCCAATCAACACTAAAGGAAACACTTTTAGCTTATTCATCTCTGAAAACTAACCTCCAGGGACCCTTCTTGGGCTTCCTCTCCACACATGGGCCATTGTTTACAGTTGATGGCCTGAAGTGTAAAATAGGAGTTAGTAGCAAAATGCACTTTTAAAGATTTGTGTTTAGTTTATCAAGACCTGTTTTGCTTTGTGTATTTAGTGGATAAGAAGGAACAAAATGTAATTGCTTTGAGATAAAGGAAATATTTAAGCTTGTAACAAAAACAGTCTGTTTAGGGAGATGGAAATAAAATATGCACATGTGGAACCTTGCACACTTGCATCTGGCTCAAGTGAGATCTGAAGAGTTGAACATGGTTCCTTAGGCTTCACAGGCAAGCACCTTAACTGCTAAGCCATCTCTCCAGCCCAGGAAATTATTTCTCACTAATGTAGAAGTATAGGTTGGGTATAGTGGCACACACCTGTTATCCCAGCACTTGAGAGGCTAAGACGAGAGCATCTTGAGTTTGAGGCCAGCCTGGGCTACATATTGAAACATTTTCAATAGATAGATACATAGAGATAGATAGATAGATAGATAAATAGATAGACAGACAGACAGACATATGGATGATAGACAGATAGGATAGTATAATGTGACATGGGAGGGAAAGGTGAAAAAGGAAAGACTGAATTTGATCAGTAACATTATATACATATACAGAAACACCACATTGGACCCCATAAGTATGTGCAACAAACGCATACTAATAACAAGAAGTTCCTTGTCAACACTAAAGCTGTTTTAATAACTCTCCAAACTATTCTGAATAAAAGAAAAGAAAGAGAAAGGAAAGAAACAGTATTAGTTAGACATGGTTTTCTAACTCTTTCCTCTCTAGAAATCAGTACACCTGTCAAATGTAGTCTATGAAACTTGAACATGCAGGAATCTCATCAGACCAGCATGAGTCATGTAAAGAAGGCCATGATCCTGACCTTACCACTGTGTGGTATAATCATACCACGTGGACAGGCAAACTTTATGATCATTAACTGGAAACAGAGCAGGCTCATTAGGAAGCACATCAGCCCTCCTTCTGTCTGCGAACCCCCTTCTTCACTCTACTGTGTAAAGATGGTCACCATTTTGCATGGCCATTTTAGGGGCTTAGTAGTTTACTTGAAAATGGATGTGCAAAGTAAACACAGCAGAGTAATAGCTAAGAAAAACAAGACTTTCTCCATTTAATTCAGGCAATTCCTTTATCACAGGGAGTTTCTAGAATAGAAATCGGAGGTAGCATGTGGTCTACATGGGGTCTTGTGGTACTCTAGCAGCTCAATAATAGACAAAAGTGCTGCTCTTGAACTCACTCACAAAACAATGAAATGACTTTAGCATCCAATTTCTTTCATTGCACTGGAGTTGCATTAGTGTATTTTACTGTCTTCTTAATTACAAAATAATTCCACAAACTCCAAAGCTAGATATAAGCATGCAAGGCCTCCCAGGAGCTATAGGATATTGCATTGATATACATGTGGCTCCCAACCTCTAAGAAACCCATCTAAGGTGCAGGAGAGTCTCCTGCCTGACCCCTGCTATTGACCTACATCTTGCCCCATGGGGCATTTGTGGAAAAGGGACGCATCAAGAGACTTGGGCAAAGAGGAAGAACACCCTTTCCTCTGGGAACTCACCGTGTTCTCTACAAAAATGCTTTCTACATGCATACAACGCCACACATCAGGAAAGCTGTATTACAAAGGGATCGTTATCTCTCTCTAATTTCCAGGTGGAGGAACTGAGTTATGAAGAAAAGTGGGGTGAATTTCCCAGTGTCAACATTTTGGCTGGATTTAGAATCACAGCTGTCCAGATGCCAGAGTCTGGCTCCGTGCCCTGGGAACACCAGCATTTCTATTGTTCCGTATCTCTCTTCTAAGACTCCAGAGAGGCAATGAACACTTTCACTGCTACTGGATATTGCTTTAGACCCACAGAAAGCCCTTTACTGCCATTTCTACTGGCTCTGACTCTCCCACAGGCATGTACTAACATTAAGACTCAGAAAGCGACATTTGCATGATATAAATGTTCATACTAATTCATTTATAGGATATCTGTTGAGCAATAACAAAACAACTCCAACATAGTGAAAAAAAAAGTTCACTTGTTAGGACATTTTAGAATCACACATTATTTCTTCTAATGTTCTGCTTTGAACATGTTCCACATTTACAATAACACATCCAGGTCAAAATTGGTGACTTTAAGGAAGGAAAACTTTCATTTATTCAGCATCTTCAAGGCAATATTCTGGTTTTACACAATGTATATTTCTATACTGCCTTCTTATTGAAGTTGGCCTACAGATATTAAAAACAAAATATTCCAGTGCTTCGTTTTGAAAAAAAAAAATCTTTAAAGCAAACAATACAACACACACACACACACACACACACACACACACACACAAACCTAGTCTGCATTTATAGACTTTTAACATGAATATCCAATACTCCTAGACTTCAGCAAAAGTGGTGATAAAACAGAAATTGTTTGAGTCATTCTGAAAACACATTTCTCCTGAACAGAAAAGCCTTTACAACTAATGTTGCAAAAAAGGTTTCTACTAAACTGTCATGAATTGACAACATCAAATTTAACATTCCTCAATCTATATGAAATAGCTTTCAGTATAAAACTGAGAGAGAAAAAAGAGGTCATTAAAATCAGCCGAGCTCTTGTTTAAAAGTGATAAAAATGGAACAGTTAAAAGAAAAAATTCCTAGTCCAAAGTTAGGTCTTTTGCTTCTAGGAATGAACCAAGCCATTAAATATACCCATTCCGTGAAGAGTTTCTAGGACATAAAACAGAAGCATTGAATTCTGCTAATGGATTTGTGGATAAAAAATGCATTTTTTTTTTTTTTTGTGAAATATGTCACTTTCTGACAGTGAGGAACTCGTAGCCATTTTCAATTCTAACTAGTGACATTTGGTTAAGCCTATCTGATGGGGACTACTAGAATAAGAAAGAAAATATTTCTGTATGCAAGGAAACACTCCAAAACGTGGAATACATGACCCACTAGTTTGAAAAGTCTTATCCACACCCAGGACATAAACAACATGCACGGTATGAGGGGCACCACAGAGAACATAGACAGAAGAGTCTAGGACCTGTCCTTTGAACCTGGCCTCACTGGGTTATTTTACTTCTTCCTAGAAGAACAAGGGAGCCACACTGTTTTCGTTCATCTATACTTATAAAAAAGAAAAAAGGACTGAATTTAAAAAAAATGATAGACATGTTTCAAATGAGGTCAAGTTTCTAAAATAATAATAATAAAATTTTCATTAGACAAAGAGTCACAGCTGGTTTGTTCAACTTACCTTGTAACTCTGGGGTTGCTTCTTTATAGCAGGGAAGTGTGAAAGTTCCTTATTCAAGATTGTCACAGCCTACTATCCATAAGGTACTTATAAGTTTGTACGGTCCCCAAATAAACTTTTATATGGCACAGCCTCAGGCCCAAAGCAACAGATCTCCTTCGTCCAGTTAGGGGTTATCAGGCTTGGGGTTTTGCATTTTAAATCCGCTTTCCTTCTCTTTCTAGCTCTCCATGTGATAGGAATCCACCAGGTGACCTGGTGACTTAAGAGGCAACATGGATGAGCAAGCCACGCGGCTTTTCCTGGGTTTCAGTCAGTGGTGTGAGCCACGTCCTCACAGATGCCATGGAGTCCTCCCATAGCACTTTTGGGCAGGGTCTTCTTCTCAGTGGAGACAACTGTAGTTTATGCCACAAACAAAACCCTTCTGTTGTAATTCCACATGGAGGGAGGATGAAGGCTGACTCGCAAAAGCTCCGTGTCTGGCAGTGAAGACAGCATCGAAACTCAGAGGCAGAGATCTATTTATATAGGCATAAGTATATTACACACTGCTGGACGGACGTACTTCTGACAACGACGGGTCCCAGGTCTCAGTCCCACGCTCACCGCCATTTCCGTCAAAGCCCCAGTTTCAGCAATCTGTACACCAATCAGCGCCGCAGGTTTATTTTCCTTTAATTTCAGAGGGCGAAGACGAAGTAAAAAAAGTGCAGTTCTTCAATTAAAGTGCATGGATGAGGTAAACTAACTTCAACAGTTTTGAGTTTAGTCAGTACTGGCTCAGACAGGAACCATCCTGCCGTGTATCTGTTGCATCTGGGTTCGCATAGCCTGGACGCTGCTCAAAATCTTATTCTGGTGTGTGACGGCTGTGATGCCAATTCTTGCCAGGTCACTGGAGGAAGCGAGAACACGGGGGTGCTGAGAATCTTTTTTCCCGGCTTCATGCAGACACACATTTGAATCAAGCCATAATGAATATAGCACAAGACAGGTGTATTACAATGTCTAATTAAGCAATTTAATGCAACAGTGTAGGTACTTAATAGAAACAGTGTAAAATTATATTCAGTCAAAATGAGAGGCATTCTAGTTTTTTTGTTTCTTTTGTTTCTTTTTTTTTATTATGCACGGGATGATTATGCAGCTCAAAGCAAAAATAAACAAAAAAAAAAAAAGGAAAATACTATGAAATCTAGATTTACCCTGTGGTGTAACATCGCTGAGTACTTACTCCTGGCTCATGTGCACCACGGCCTCTAGCGTGGTGTAACCAGCAGCTGTGAAGTTGTCCTTATATCGGTCCATTTTAACGGCCTGCAGCCAGTCGCCCACTGATACTACCGCGGAAAATTCAGGGGAGCTGGGATCCAACAAAGTAGTGTTGGGTCTGGAAGTGGAACAAAATGTATAGGAGAGGATCTATCGGTGAGACAGGAAGACTCAGCAACCACATTGCATAAGATAGGTCAGGGGAAATGAAAAGTCATGAAAAAGTTTTAAATAAATGGGATAATTATTGTGCAAATTAACCTTGTGCTACCCCCTCTTAATTTCACATAATCAATCACTTATTCATTCTTAATTCCATTTCCAGCTCTACTTTTATGTGGACCTCTTAGGGTATTTAAACTCTCCAGGCAGGTCTCTTAACATCCCAACAGGGGAAAGATTGGGGGAGCCTTTGCAGGGGAAACCTGTTCAATCTTGGCAGAAAGAGTCCAGTTTCTGCCAGAACCAAATATCACAAACGTTAGCCCAGCAACTATGGAAACCTTACTGAAGTACATGTAAGGAAAACTGCAAGCTTGCAACCTGCCAAGCTCCATGGAAGCAGAGAGAACAGTGAGAATTCAAGTCCTGCCTGACTACAGCCAGGACTGCAGCCAGGCTCAGTGCACTCAAACAAACTTGGGGCAGCAGGAGTTAATCCCCTCTTTAATCAACCCACGCCTGACCAGCACGTATGCCAAAAGTGGCAGGAAGAATAGGCACTTTGATCACTGTTTGGATTGGGGAATGTGCTTCTCATATTCCTTTGCCGGGTTTCTGAATATTTCAACCAATTCAAAGCACTTCTTATTAACTTAGTTATGAGTTTATTCATTTCTCAAGCCAGGTGCTTCATATCAGGTTATTGTGAAGAATGATTACTGGCAGGCACCCTGTCATTTCTCATGATAGCAATACATAATAAACCCCTATTTATAGAAGTATTTAAGAGTTAGCCATCTTTATCAACCAACTACTTTAAAAAAATCAGATCTTCACAGAGGGATATTATATTATCTTTATTAAAACTTCCTATACAGAAGTACTGTTATCTATTGTTGTATTAAAAGTTTCCTACAAATCATAAAATGTGTCTGAGGCTACGTTTGAGTACAGACATTTAAATTGGAATTATATCTTGAGTGAAATTTTTTTTCATTGTTGAAACAAAATTAAGTCACAATGCCTTGATTTATTTTCTATATAACAGAATGAATCCAACTCTATTTAAAATTTTCTTTGTTACCTAAATTATTTTGATCTGCATTACTTCCCTTTTAGATAAAATTTTTAACAAAATTTTTGTCAGTTTTTATGTCCAAATAATAGCTTGCCTCTTTGGCCTTTATTTTGTATCCTAACTTCAATTGTCTATTTTTGCTTTTGAGTTAAATTCTGCAGATGTTTACAACAAAAATAATCAAGATTTAATTCTACCAATTTTGTGTTAACACATAAAACTTAAGATGTGTAACTGAGTACTGAGGGCATAGCAGTAAGCTTTGCCATTAAGCAAAGACCAAGAGTTTGCACTTATTCCTAACTCCAAGCCAAGCACATTAACAGGGCAAGATGGAGACCCCAATAGCCTGAGAAGTTCAAAATGGCCTTAGGATGAAAACATATTCACTCTGTGTCAATTAGCTGCAAGGGTCATTGTCAAGCTTGTTTTGGAGGTCTTGGTTCACTTTGTAGACACTGTGACATTTGCCTAATTTTGTGCTGAACTATGTACCATGTTATATTACATTCTATCCTATTATCTTCAGTAGGAACACATGTGAAAATTAGTTGTATATCTCAATGAGAAAAATTTCAAACTGAGAAAAGTACTTGCAAGAACTTCATTAGCTCTGTCCTTTGCTGCAAAGCAGACATTACTATTAGAGAATGGATAGTGTTTGCTATTCCTCCAAATACTAAGAGAAGTATCAACTAGCAAAGAACGGGCCTTAAAACCCCAGACAGAACACATGGACTCTGGAGCAGAAGCTGAATGTAGAAAAAGCAGAAATGGATCAGCTGGCTAGCCCTGCAAAGGAGCCTTGGAGCTACCCATTTTATTCTCAGAAAAATAAAAAAAGTATTCTCCAAATAGGAGAATATAACTTTCTTTAGTTCATATAGTTATGTGGAGTCCTGATAAGGGTATAATGTGAATTTCAGCCCTTTAGGATGCTATTTTAGCAGCTTGATGATTATGCTGTTTTGCCTAATGGCCAATGATAGGAATTTGAAAGCATAGGAGAATTCTTTTTTTTTTTTTTTTATCACATGCTATGACAACAAGTATATTCCTTGTCTTCCAGGACCTTGGGATGTTTCTGGATAAAGATTGGAGGAGAACTTCAGAGGCCGTGCACATACTGGAAAGGCTTGGACACTGAGTTAGGGGGGACAGGAGGGGTCGTCCTATTTTTATTTCAGCTTCATGAGGAAGGAGAAGCATTTGTGAGGCTCAGAGTTGGGGTTCAGCAGGTGGCTCACCTCACATAGTCTTACTGTTCTTGACTCCTGTAGCCCCTTAGCTGCTGAACCTGCTCTGTACCCTTTCGATGCGACTGGCATTGGGGTTTCAGAATCTGATAGCAGGAAAGCCCATCCTCAAGGTGAACTTCCTAGCATACAATGGCTCTGAGGCCTTTATGCTCTGCTTAGACTAATTTGCTTCTTTAGGCTTGAAGCTACCTCTTTCATAAGTGGTTCAATCACTCTAGCTTTTAAACCCCTTCTCAAACATGCATTATAGGATTCATAACTTGACCAGATTCTGTCTGGACTCAGTGCCCTTCTACTCTGAGAGACCCAGAAAATGGAAAGCAGAAGATTAAAAACAACAAATCTCGTTCTATAATTAATACTTTCTTCCTCCCTCAATTTTTCTTCTTTTCTCAATTCAAAATAGGACAGGCACTGACTGGATGTCTTTTATGAGCACATTTTGTTCCTCTTCTTAAAATGTCAGGGGTGATATCATAAAATAAGCTTTTTAGTTATTTTTTTTTTCTTGCCTTCTGGTTGTTTTCTGTGGAGACACTTTAAAATAATAAGTATGTCTGCTTGAAATACTCTACTAATTGAACAATAAGACACCCAGGTGTGTAGCTAAATGCCACTTCTGACTTTATTGAGGTGGGAAGTGGATGGCATAAGTCCCACTCTCCTGCCAGCTCTGTGCCCCCTCATACATTGCTATTTTTTATTTTTATTTTTATTTTTATTTTTATTTTTATTTTTGAGGTAAAGTCTTGCTCTACTCCAGGCTAATCTGGAATTCACTCAATAGATTCAGGGTGGCCTTGATCTCAGGGCGATCCTCCTACCTTGGGGCTTCCCAAGTGCTGGGATGAAAGGCGTGCGCCACTATGCCCAGCTCTACATCACTATTAAGTAAGCATGGCAAACCTGGAACTCTCCGTCCCCGTCCTCTTCAAGCTGTTGGGGTTGCGGATGAGTTTGTCCAACATGTTGACAATCTGCCCAAATTTAGGCCTGTCACTTCTCTCCTTCTGCCAGCAGTCCAGCATGAGCTGGTGGAGGGCAACGGGGCAGTCCATTGGCGGGGGTAGCCGATAGCCTTCCTCGATGGCTTTAATCACCTAGGGAAGACAGCACGGTGGCACAGTAAGCTGCCAGCAGCTTGAGTGTGGGCATAGCTCCAGCTCCTTCACAGAAGCCGGGGCCAGGTATCACTGGCAACAACCGAGACCAGCCAGATGTTGCTAAATGAATAGTAATGCCAGTGTGGAAAGCTAAAGTGAAGATATATTGATATTCCGGAGCGGTTAGAACCCACTTAGGCATCAGCATGGTGTCAGAGCTTGGGTGACCTGCCTCCACTCTGCTGTTTAGTAGCAACACACCTATACATTCCAGCAAGAGACAGACCAGCGCCACAGCTGGCCCCCTTCAAAAGCAATTCCAAAATGAGATTTCCCCTGATATTACTTCAATCCTCTGTCTCCTAAGTCAAATAGCTAATGTGTCCACACCAGAGACCATCACCTGACACCAAGCCACTTTCATCTTGCAAGACGAAATCCTTGGGTATTATTTCAGATGTTATTTCAGTGTCTATGTCTTACTCTCTGTTGTCTATTGGCCAACTCTATGTAAGGTGTTGTACATACACTTCAAATAAATATTTATTGTAATATTTACGCAATATTTGAAGAGGACCCTTATGCACAGAAGGAAGTTACAATGGTGATAATTACCTTACTGCTTACATCATACAAACTGTTCTCATTACTTCATAATATAACATTCAACAATGTGCTTACATTACTTCATAATATAACCACTCAACAATGTGCTCACATCATACGGACTGTTCTCATTACTTCATAATATAACCACTCAACAATGTGCTTACATCATACGGACTGTTCTCATTACTTCATAATATAACCACTCAACAATGTGCTTACATCACATGGACTGTTCTCATTACTTCATAATATAACCACTCAACAATGTGCTTACATCACACGGACTGTTCTCATTACTTCATAAATAATATAACCATTCAACAATGTGCTCACATCATACGGACTGTGTATCTACATGGGTATCACATCATTTTCTTTCTTTATCTTTATCTTTTTTTTTTTTTTTTTGAAACAGGGTCTCACTATATAGCCCACGCAGGCCTACAGTTTGCAGTTCTCCTGCCTCAACCATCTTAAGTGCTGGGATTGGAGGCATGTACTTCCATGCTGATTACACTAACTTCTCATTGGCTTTCTCTAAATCCTATCATCTCAGAATGTGAATCCCAGTAGTGTGATATGGTAGGACTTCATGAAATCTTCAAAGATAAGAATGGATTTTTTCATGTTTTTTTTTTTTTTTTTTTTGGATACTCATAAACTTTATGAATATCTTCTGAGATTCTGGAACATTTTTGTTTGCAAGTTGGGCATGGTGGTGCACGCCTGTAGTCCTAGCACTTAGGAGGCAGAGGTAAGAGGATCGCTGTGAGTTTGAGGCCACCCTGGGACCACATAGTGAATTCCAGGTCAGCCTAGGCTAGAGTGAGACCCTATTTCAAAAAGAAAAAAAAAAAAAAAAGAAAGAAAAAGAAAAGAAAAAAGTGCTGCAGCCATCCCATGACCTCGCCAGATTCTCCCTGCCGGGAGATCTAGAGGTCTCCTGACTGCTCAGAAAGTAGTCTTCAGCAATAAAATAAAATAAAATAAAATAAAATAAAATAAAATAAAATAAAATAAACAGTCCATGCAGGTGGGTCCAGTTTTTATGTACCAATCTCACTGTCACCTTTTTCAATAGCACACTGTTTCAGCCCAGCAATCATCTGTTGATTTCTAATCCGTAGCATTCCTTTTTCTCCAAGCATTTCCCCCAAATCTTGTTGGAATTGTTTGCTTCTCCTCCTAGTGCATATTTCTCTATGCTATCCCATGTAACTTCATTCTGTTTATTTTTGGCAATTACACTAGGTCAATTTGAGCTTCTGACATTCTTTTCTCATTCCAGGTACATGGTATTGACTCCAGAATTGATGAAAACATTTTACTTTGAATGGATGAGAATGTGAGCAGCACTGGGCTGGTGCCAGGATAACTCAATCTGTTGTAACTCCTCAGACTGATTAATACTCTTTCAAAAGCTTCTGTCCATGGCCAACTCAGAAGATAGCTTTTGAGTTAACAAAGCAATTTTTTTTCCAGTTTACTATTGAGTCTTCTGAGGGGCAAAAGATTAAGCAAACAAACAAATTTGCTAAGTTTGACATATTTTTCACTAGTTAGTTTCACTCCATTTACCATATGTCAAATGAATTCTATTAAGGAAAACCAGTTCCATTTCCTATTGATTCTTGGTCTAAACTGAATCCTGTTTACAGAAAAAAGTACACAAATTATGTATCAATATTATTTGTGAATAAAAAATGGGTTCAAAGCTCCCAGTTCAAAAGTTTAGAATAACCCAATTGTTTGAAAATATGGAAACACATTATAATAAATATAAAATATTCACTAATTTCTCAGTTAGATTGTTTATCTTTCCCTTAAATCCAAGCGTTGCCTTTCAAAGAAGCTACTTCAAGGTATCTCTGTGTTATAATCTCCTCAAAGGACTATACACCACTCACCTCCACTCTTTTTCCACCCTGTATTACCTATCACTTATGTTAGCTGCTATCCTCTTTGATGAATGGTAGACAGTACAATGCCAGGATAGTGTTCTTTCTAATCTGGCTAGTCAGAGTATAGCCATATTATTATTATTATTATTATTATTATTATTATTATTTTGCCCTATGAGATAGGCATTGGATTAACTATTACTCTGAACTCTTCCTGGTAGGAAATCTGCATTCTATTTAAGTGCACATGGAGCTCTATTTAATTGTCAGGGCTTTTGCAACTTCCTGCTATGTCAGAAGAACAAGGCAGATAGTCAAGGAACATTCCACATCAGAAAGAAATTTGGTAAAGAATGATTTCTGAAATACAATTTTAAGGGCCCAACTAGCTCAGTTGGTAGAACATGACATTCTATAAAAATATAATTTCAAAGCCGGGCGTGGTGGCGTACACCTTTAATCACAGCACTCGGGAGGCAGAGGTAGGAGGATCGCCATGAGTTCAAGGCCACCCTGAGACTCCATAGTGAATTCCAGGTCAGCCTGGGCTAGAGTGAGATCCTACCTCAAAAAAACAATATATATATATATTTTTTTTTCAATGGATAAACTGAATATTATGCATTTGTAAATTCTCTAATCAGCTTCTACCATGTATGAAAATTATTGGTGAAATTCTAAAGGCCCAGCACAGGGTGTTATTTTATTTTAACCAGATTGTTAATCCTTCCAGAACTGGTACATGTTCTAGGAAGACCCCTGATCTTGGCCTTTTTTTTGGCTTGGTTTTGTTTTCCCCTTCATCACTGGTGATGTTTGTGATTAAATTCTATTAGTCTGGAATCTTATTAGTGTCATTATTAAATGCGTCTCTGAAATTGCATGCTTCGTAGATACTCCCTTATGAACTAGTCCAGATGGTATGTTTAAAGAGATGTGCATAATTTACAAAGGGTCATTTAGTAAAGCTTTATTTTAAAGTCCTCGCGGGGCAAGGTCTGATTTCAACTACACTCGCTTTAAAATATTCACTAGGTTTCTCTTAACACACTTTTGTGCCAATTATATCACCTATGAAATTCTTCTCATAATCTATGCATTTTCTTAGCATTCCAAGTTTAATTTTCATACGATTTTGAAAGTTTACCAATCAAAAATCCCATCCTACTTTGTTTATCAATCTACTGAATAATCTCCTCCATGCTGTACCATGGAAATCATTCAATTTTGGTTGTGAAATTGAATACTGCTGGTTATCATGTGGAATGGGATTAATAAGCATATTTGTATTAGGAACATTGAGTTCAATAGATCATTTCAGACTCAATGCTTACTTCATCATATGGTAATGTATAACTTCCTGAACAAAGGCAAACATTTCACACCACAGAGACTCACATCTTGGTTGGACATGTCCCAATAAGGTCTCTCTCCGTACGACATCACTTCCCACATAACGATTCCATAGCTCCATACATCACTTGCTGATGTGAATTTACGATAGGCGATTGCTTCTGGCGCAGTCCACCGGATAGGAATCTTGCCACCCTGTGAACATTTAAGCTATAAGTTATTCCCTAAGTACATCACTGACGTGTCTACCACTTTTGATTCTGAAAGTGGTTACTGCCTCCCAAGCAAGACAACTGTATTCCTGATAGTCCTCAAAATGAGAATAACAGACTTGTTTATTTTTACTACTCTTCTAGGTTGAGACAGTCCTCTTCACATGTTTTCTTTAGTCACAGAGAGGTGAACAAGTAATCTTTCATTATTTTTTTAAAAGCTTATCTATCATCTGAGCTCTGCTTAAGACAATATTGTAGAAAAGAGGAAATCTTAGGTTTTTCAAAATATATAGGTTATTCAGGTATATCAAAGGCTATGTAGCTGACATTTGTTTTGACATTCTTCTACATTCTTTCACCCACAACCACAAAGGCAATGCTAAAAATTGTTATCAGAGTAAAGCAAGATAAATATGAAGACTTCTATTCATCACACCATCTTCCCAGTCACATGAAATGTAACAAACATGCTCAGTATATCTAAAAGACAGCACATTATCCCAAATAATACAAGACACTAGATTATTACTAAGTTTGGTGGAGGACAGTATTTCAGTTATTTAGTTGAAAAAAATGTTACCCAAGAAAAGAGAAAATATTTTCCTTTTAAAAAATACATAAAATATCTGGGGAAATGAATTCAACTGAATTCAGGTCCATGAGTTGTTCAAGCCATACTTAAGACACTGCCTTGGCTTTGTTGGAGCAACAAGACCATAACTTCCTGAGATCCATTCTGCATACCACAACTCCCTCTGCTTATGCCCCTTTCCTACTACAAACATTTATTTGTGCTGTCTTTTGCCTTTCTTAAATATATGGCTACTAAGAGTTTATCTATGCAACTGTATTATGCTAGAAGCCTCTGTAACTTCTTTTGCACTACTGGGAAATACGAGATGTTCTTTACACATATACACTTGCACACACATATTCTTTTCTCAATGACTGGACTTGGAAATCAAAAGAGGGATATGTACAAGAATCAAAACTGGATCTAACCAGTGTCAGCCTTAATAGCCAACAATTATCCTACACATCTGTGTTTATGATTCAGATTTTATATTCAGTTGTCATGCTAAGTTGGCATGGTACTAATCTTTCGCTGAACACTCATGACTGCGCTCTAATCCCTTCCTATGTACCTTAGTGATGAAGACCAATAGATACTGAAATCCCCGCTTAATATAAAAGTTTTATAAACTCTTTTCCCAAATTCAACCAACTAGAAATGTTGCTTAGGCTTTCTTAAAATAAGAAATGACTCCCCCACTTTCCACTCCAAACCAAAGAATAAAAAAAGAGATAAGTAGAAAACTTCAGACAGAAAAAGGAATAAAGAAGGAAGAAAAACTAAGGAAACCAGCAAGAAAGCATTAATATGGTATGTACATGTATTTAGTTAATATAGTATTACATATTATATATAATTACATACACCAATAAGTGAGACTACCACCTGATTTTCATAATAGTTTATCATTTGTTGAGCAAACTCTTTGATAGTGGCCTCTGACTTATCTTACTTTAGAAAGATACCCTCTTGTTGCTCATGAATATTTTGCCCAAGAAGATTTAAAAGGAAGAACTTATTTTACTTATTTATTTATTTTTTTTTTTTTGCAGTTTGTATCTCCCTAAAATGGTTACCCATCTAGAACCTGCTTCAAAATCCCTCTTTCTATTTAGACCTGGTGTAAAAGTAGATGCAGGGATATGGAGAGGTCCTGAAGGAGTAGGGTACTGGAGGAATAAGCCAGGAAGGCTTAAATATCAAGGTGAGTATTGAAGACCATCGCATCAGAGTGGAAGCCAAGGCAAAGGCTGGCGCTCCTTACCCGAGTGGTGTAGGCTGCTTCTGGGTCATCCTCCAGCACCCGGGACATGCCAAAGTCAGACACTTTGCAGACCAAGTTGCTGTTTACCAGGATGTTCCGAGCAGCCAGGTCACGATGCACATAGCTCATATCAGATAAATATTTCATCCCAGACCCAATGCCACGAAGCATGCCCACCAGCTGAATGACTGTAAATCTGCCATCATTCTTCTGCATAGGAAGGGAGAAGAGAACAACTCCATTAGCATTAGGCCAAATTAATCATCACCAAGCATTCACGACTGGGTTCTTTTTAGATATCTGTATCCGACCGACCAAGCAATGAAACTGAACATTATTTCCGGGCCTTTCTGAGGAAAGTCACTAAAATTCACTAGAAGACTGTACTCTAGAAGCTGGGTTTGCCTCCTGTGATACATGGAAAGTGTCCAACTTTAATGAATCAATGGCTCAAACAGCTCTGAGACACAAGAATAAATCAAATACTATACTCATTATTATGGATTATTTAATGGCCTTAAAAAAATCACATCATACTTTACTTCCCTTCTTTCCTTGTTCCATTTGGGGAAAAAATGATTACAACCAACAGGATGGATACAAGGAATCTTGTAGTCCTGGATTTAATATAAAGTAGACACGTACCCTGAGGAATGCATCCAAGGAGCCATTCTCCATGTATTCTGTTATGATCATCACTGGTTTACCTAGAGTTTTCAGAAAGAAAAACAAAACCCCTTGATGAGTACTACAGTTAATGAGATAAAAATGGGCTGTGCACAATTTTACTGCCAAGACACCTGTCTTGTGCGATCTAATTTAATTAAAGCAAGCCAAGCTTATGCCTCAGCTGTGGGGAGCTAGGAATGAAATATTAAAAGGACAAGTAGGTTTGAATTCCATCTGGAAGGTTAACCCTTTGGGTAGCTTGTTGACAAGGTCTTTAACAAAAGTGGGCTCTGGTACCCAGGGACCACATAAATGGATAATTGCTCTCTTCAACAAAAGAGGAAAATGATAAATGGGCAGGCCTGTTTAAATGTGAAAAGGAATCTTCAGAATAATTCATTTGCTGTGTCCCCAGAAGAGCCACATGTGTGATGCTAGAGAGGTCAACGGGCAGAGAAAGCTTTTGCTTTCTTTAGGGAGACTGGAGTTTTGGCTGCCTTTGCCGAAAGCTTCATTATGCAGAGGCATCCTACAGCCCTTGCATACCACACAACTTCTTTCCCCTTGTCTTGTTCCTGTCGGGGGTTGTAGCCATTCTCTTCTTTTTTCCTGTCTGTTCTATTTGCTTTTATTCCCCCCTACCTTTAAGTACCCACTTTAGAAAAACAACAAGAGCTCCAAACCATGACAAGACATATAGCTAGTAATTTCATCTGCTAGGAATTTGAATTCAGTACTGAAACATTAATGTTCCCTTCCCTTTATTTTAGCCACACAATAAAAATGATTTTAAGGTCTATGAGAATTGGGGAAAGAAAGTAACCCTTTCACTTCACTTTAATTGTCCTTATTTCCTTAAGAAATAATCTTTGCTGAATTTTGTAATCACCGGCAATGAATTCAGGTCTGAAAGCCCTTCTTTCCTCAGCGTATTGTTGGAGGGCAATGGTGGTAATCAAGTAGTTTTTACTAAAAGGAATACATCAGAGGACACAGCCCATAAAAGATTTCGTGGGATGAAAGTTAAAATCTTAGTTTGATAAACCAAACTGATTAGATTTTTATTGTTATATGTGTTGACAGGATTTAGTCATTCAGTCAGAGAAAATGGGTTGGAATATTTCCCTGCTGAAAGGCAACCATAATTATTTTTATCTCATATATTTTCCACTCTGAGATGTCAGTGGGGAAAGGAAAAATGTCTTCACTTCATGGACAAAATATTCCAAGGAAGTCCAACTTGCTCTTTGTGGTGTATGTGTGTGTGCCTGTGTGTGTGTGTGATGTAAGCACCATGTGTATCTACACCAGTGCATGTGTGAGTGTGTATATGTTTGTGTGAATGTACGTATGTGATAGAGAGAGATGTCTAAGCAATCTTTTAGAGGCAAACATTAGGAAATGAATCGTGAAGATTTTCAGGTCAGGAATTAAAGTTGGAAGGTGGTCCAGGCAGAGGATAATGGGTAAGACTTCTGGTCTTGCCTCTTTTAAGTTAGGAAGCTTACAGCTTTCCACTGCATCCACCTTTACCAGTCTGTGGACAGAAGACATGCTTCTAAGTGAGGGTTAATGAACCTGCCTCAATCAAAAGATGGTTTGTCATCTAATGAGGACAGGGGGACTTTATTGGCTATGTATTTAAACCTACTTGCATTTTGCCAGTTTCCTCTGGAGCTCTCCAGAAGAGAAGATCGGCAAGAGCCAGGCTAGAAAGCTGCTTAGGTAACAGCAGTGGAGGACTTCACACGCTCCCAGGTCTGCCTTTTGACCTTCACACTGCTCTAGCATGACTCTTGGTACCATTGTCACTTTTTTTTTTCTACATTCCTTTTTCTGTTTATTAAAAGTATACATTTGTTGGGATCTTCTGAGCTCTATAAGTGAAATGAAGGGATGGTGGGGGCAGGTGGGGGTGAGAGGGAAGAAAGGGAGAGGACCCAACTAGGTTCTCTGGTGGAAATTTTAAAGCATTTTAATTCAGTGACAACTGCATTATGCAAATGCACCTAGTTGTTTGTAACAGTTACAGCTGTAATAGCTACAGGTTTTCGAGGCACGGTGGGACTTTAACACAAAGACCCCATTTCTTCTCTTCTGCAGAGGTGCTATGAAAGGCACTGTCTGCGGCAGGAAAAACACCAAAGTGGAACACAGCCTCCGTTCTAGAAAACGGACCTGCAGAAGTATTTAAAAGGAATGTTATCTTTTAATTAAAGTAGTGAGGGGCTCTGGCAGCCCTGAAGGCCACAGGCAACAGAAAAATATCCTGTCTGTAAAACTAATCTTAAAAAGCAAATAGAGCTATTCTATGCTAATTATAGTTTTCACCTTAAGCGGGAAATTATATGTCCTTAGCACTAAGTTTTCTTTCTTCAAGATTCTCAAGATGAGGGAAGATGTGCTTCATGAGATGTAATAATACCAGTTAACAGTTAAAGAGGTGTGCATGTGTTTCAATTGGCCATTATGTTAACCACTCTAAATATTTTTTCAAACCCCAAATTACTACTGTTCTATTTTTATGTTCTATTTTTAGCTCACTTTTTTAATAGGTGAGGAAACTGAAGCAAAAAGAATGGCTAGACAGTCAAGGTCAGCTACTTTAAACAGAGCTGGTATGTAAATCCGGTGACATCAGGCCAAGGGTTCTCAAAGTGGGGTGCCAGGTCTTCAGCAATGGCCTTACCTTTGCTGAGTTCTTTAGCAATACGAACTCAGACCTCACCCCACCTGCTGAGGCAAGCTTCTGAGGCTGGGGGCCAACTTTGTTTTTCATGAACTTCTTTATGCATACTCAAATATGAGGGGCATGCTTGCCCTTTTCTTAGTAACTTCCTCACTTCAATTCTTCCCAAACATCTTGTAGCTTGGATCTTACTTTGACCCTGGCCTAGAGAAATCTCTGTTTTCCTCTTTAACTCACTGCACTTGCACCCTGCCCTTCAGGAGCTGACACAGCCAGCCTACCACTTGGCAGTGGTTGATTGACAAGCTTTTCATGGACGCAGTCTTGAACCTGTAAGAGAAGCTTGGGCCTTGCCTGAAGACAGAGCCCCAGGCTTACAAGATCCTTGACTTGTACTGACTGTAGTAGGCAGTAGGGCTTCTGGAACACAGCCACCTTAAACACTCAGTGCTTCAGTAGCCCTGTCCATGTGGCACTTTATAAGTTGGTCTTAGCCAACCTTACAGATGTACTGGGGGTGTGCTACCCGAAATGTATCTGCTGAGCTGTGTCGTATTTTAACTGAAGCATGGTTCACAGGCTCAGCAAATGCTAATGGACTAAAAAAGGAAGGTTCAACCAGGTGTTATTGTAAATAGGTGGTTAACAGCAACAGCCATAAATCAGGCAGAGCAGACAAGCAAATCCTCCCATATAATGCAGACCCCCAAGACTCACTCCCTACATCTGGAACTGAAGCTTCTAGCACGAGGTATGGTGAGCTTTTGTTTTGCTTCAAATGAAAAGTACTTAAAATTTATTTTGATAACCATCTGCTTATACCTACCCTGTGACAATCAGTTTGGCCTAGCAATGATATGAAAGATGGTATTGCATACCAACAATCTCCAATATTAATTTCCCTAAAATCTCACACAAGCTGCCTTGGAGATAGGCTATCAGCTACAGACATAGACCCACTTAGAGCTGACTGCAAGATTAATGACTCGTCCTGCACTGATTTCCTCCTATTAGCAATCAGTGAGCCTGTTCCATCTGTCATTTCCCTAGAAGAAAATGTGTGTTTAATTTCCCAGTTACTCCTAAGTTGGCTTTGTAAGAGGGGATGACTCACGTACATTTGGTGACAACGCCTTCCAGGTGAATAATGTTTGGGTGGTCAAACTGTCCCATGATGCTGGCCTCACTTAGGAAGTCTCTCCGCTGCTTGTCTGTGTAACCAGCTTTCAGAGTCTTGATGGCCACACAAATCTCTCTCTTGCCCGGCACTTTGAGACGCCCACTGCAGACTTCTCCAAATTCCCCTGTGGGAGAGAAGAAGTCATGATGCACCAGAAGCACTGTGCAGATGACAGAAGTGGCTAACCTTTGGTCAGTGCTGACTGCATGGCAGGCATTCAGCCCCCAAACTAAGGAGGAGGCACCATTACGAGTGACTCTGTTTTCTCAGCCTAAGAAAATACCTTGCCAAAGTCTTGTCGTTCGTAAGAAAGAGAGAAACATTCTGAATGCATCAACCTAACTTCAGGTCTCACTGCCTCATCCGTGTTATCCCCAATGCTTATTCAGATCTCACATGCTTATTCACATTTTCCCAAGAACATGACCCAAATTTGTATGAGTTCTTAATAGCACAGTGCGTTGTATACTGTAAAGAACAGCATGTTATCATATATAGTCATGCATGCATGCATTCACAAATGTGGGTAGTCGAATACTTTACATACACCCACATACATTTAGCACACATTAAGAATGCAGATAAATTCGATAGGTGCTCAGACACTTACCGACCCCTATGACTTTTTCAATCTTAATGCAGGATGCGTCAATTTCTTTGGCGAATTCTCGAACTGCCTGGTTGGGATCTTCATACGTAAAGGGATCCACGTAGGTTCTAACACCTAATTAACAAACATGGGACAGGGTGGCTGAATACTTCTCAGGAGCCACAAACAAAGCCACGGGGTCAAGATCTTAAAGAAAGAAGTCCTGAAAGTCCGGATAGCTATATGTTCATTGACATATGAACTTGTTTAAAAGTTCTTGATCTGGTTTATATTAGCAGCTAAACAAAGAATTTGTTAGCTGCAGCAGAGGGTGTAGCTCTACCTAGTCGCTGGAATGTCTTCACAAGGCAAGAGTTCAAAAACAACCCATCCCATGAGGTGGGGTTGTGGGGGCGGGGGGAGTGGAGAATCTCTATCAGGAAATTTGGAATGAGTTAGCTGAGCACTGTGTCCCAAGTCTTTCACTCTGTCCTTCCTGATATTTTCCCTTACCAAAGAGCTTTCACTTTTGACTGCCTGAGTCTACATGGAGTCACATTTCTCTCCTGTCTGACCAAGTGAACATGTGGTGAATAATTAATAGGCAGATTAAACCTAGGTTAGTATACAGAAGGACACCATCAGCTGGATGTTTGAGACTGCAGATGGTGCACTGGGCCTCCACCTGCATTCTCATTTGGAGAGAACATTTGCTAACCTAAGGAGATGGTCTTCCCTTAGAAAATTCTGCTGGAGGTAACTGCTAAAACCTACCTGAATGATGTGAACTCCAGATAAGACAATTCAGCCCACACAACCTAACTTCAGAGCATGTTCTGAGGTAGCAAACATCACTGGCAGCTTTCTATTGGCATTTGCCCCTGTCTGAGCTGGCAGTCCTGAGGCCAGTATTGGAACCATGAGCATGTGATACCAGTTGACCACATCTCGATTTTCCAAATTTATCAATTGTTTTCCTTATCTCTATGTTCACCATTATGAGTGATCTGCTTAAGATGGTATTTTCTTGTTGGATCTTTTTAAATACATCATTGTGTTTACAAACATATATTATAATATGATAAGTAAAGTCCTGTTCTAGAAAGAAAATGAGGTAGACAAACGGAACGGCCCATGTTCCTCCTCACTGAGTGTGAGTAAGCCTGACCTTGTTCCTCTCTTCTTGTCACTCTGGGTGGCTCTAGCCATTCTACCTCCCTTTGATCAATGTCTCACATGGCTATTTAAATGTAAATAAGTTAAATAACATTAATTTTAAGAATGTGCTTCTTTATTTACTTAAGCTACTTTTGACTCATACATGTGGCAGTTTGCTGAGGTGTGGGATAGGGAATGGTATGATCATCTCAGCACACTGCTGGGTCCTCAGGGGTCCTGACTTAAAGTGACTCCATCTACCTAAATCATCCTGGAGCTATTTCTTTGAATTTATTCTTTGAACCCATTGGGAACATCAAAATATCTAGAATGTACCAGAACATTATTAATGATCACTTAATCCAGTATCACATACTGCCATTCTTTGGGGAGTAGCCATTATTGTTTAATTTATTATTCTTTCACCACCCACACCCCCAATTTTCTGCTTATGAGAAAAAAGACCTATTAAATCTTGCCACCTAGTTATAAGAATGAGCCTGCTAGATGAATACTTTTACAAAGTTAAGGACAATGTAAAGGAACAAAATGAATCAAAATAACTTCTCCACCACAGTTGTCTTTAATCTCACTTTACATAATCTTGAACAACGGATTGCAGCTTGCTATCCTTCAAGTATGTTAATTGGATAAGGAATACATTGTATAAATATTAATAGCCATATTAACTTTAGAGATTACTAAGATAGGTAACATGAGGCATACTCTAAAATAAAGTGATTTCCTTGGTACCTTGATTCAAGTGTTTCTCTTCATCTGCTTCTTGTTTCGCTTTACTGTACTTACTACGCCTATTGAAAAAGAAGAGAGAATTATTTTCCTCCAACGTAAAATCTATAACAAAATCCATAAGACAAGTTCTTCACTGCTATAATGTAAGTCAGGCCAATATGTAATATACATTTCATAGATACGAAAACGGAATCTGTCATCTCATTGCTCAGTCGTACCCAGGCCATTAGAGCCGGGAGCCTCTGCTCTTACCCACACCTCAAAACATGATGAAACAAGTACTTTATGATAAAGTTGTAATTTCAAATCCCCAGAGCAAATTTCTTATTGAAAATAAGTTTACTGGCTATTTTTTTCCATGCGCATTCTTAATTAACATTGTCATGGTTAATTCTGCATAAATCAAATGGTAGTAATGGTTAGCATGTGGCAGGTAATGAGTGGTACATCCTGTTGTTCTAATCGTAATAACAACTACCAGAAAGCCTCATTATCATATTACATTTTAAGATAATGTGCTTAATGGTTTCAGGTGTAGCATACAAATATCTAAATTACAAATGAAAATTTGGAAAGTAAATATTTTCTTTGAACTAGATCATACTCCTTAAGACTATGGACACCACTATTTTGGGCAATTCCCTTCCAATAGAATGATGCATGATCTTCTGCACCCATGAACTGTTGGGAAAAAATATATATGTGTGTGTGTATATATATACAGATATAGATATATATTGTCTGCTTTTCAAGATAAGGTCTCTCTCTAGCCCAGGCTGACCTAAAATTCACTATGTAGTCTCAGGGTGGCCTCAAACTCATGGCGATCCTCCTACCTCTGCCTCCCAAGTGCTGGGATTAAAGGTGTGTGCCACCATACCCAGTAAGGGAAGAGTTTTTTTTTTAATTATTTATTTATTTGACAGAAAGAGAGAGAGAGAGAGAGAGAGAGAGAGAGAGAGAGAGAACGGGTGTACCCGGACCTCTAGCCACTGCAAATGAACTCCAGACACATGTACCACCTTGCACATCTGGCTTACATGGGTCCTGGGGAGTTGAACCTGGGTCCTTTGGCTTTGCAGGAAGCCATTTTTCCAGCTGAGATTTTTTCTAACTTATTTTTTATTTATTTGCAAGGAGAGAGAGAGAGTGAGAGAAGGGAAAGACAGAAGAAGAGAAGGAGAGAAAGAGAGAGGGTGAAAAAGAATGGGATCTAGACGCTGCAAACTAACTCCAGATTCTTGCACCGTTTTGTGTATCTGGCATTACGTGGGTACTGAGGAATGAAACCCAGGCAGTTAGGCTTTACAGGAAAGTTCCTTAACTATTGAACCATCCCTCCCACCTGAGACTTTTTTTTAAAAAACTAAAGGTTTGGTAACTATAAATTTTTAGCACATATAAATCTATTATCAACAATGTGAATCACTTATGTAAACTGGAAACCTCAAATCTTAAATGTACACATACATATAAATATTGTATATAATTTTGTGCATACTGATGTGTTGCTGATGGCAGAATCCATGACCTCATATCCACTAGGCCAGCACTCTTCCATTGAACTACATCCCTAGCTCCTAACTGTACATAAATGTTGAAGAAGGAAATTTCCACATCACTTACAAGTTGTTGAAAAATCAACTTATAGCTCTCTTACGTATAAAAGGCTGAAACCAAATTGGTGAACAAAATGCATGGATTTTTGACTTCATCTAAAGGCAAAATTTACACTGAAATTGATAATCATGCTTTTCTTTAAATTTTGAAGACAAATTAAGTTGGGGCTCTGCCAGATGAATTAATTATTCAGGTTGCTATGTGTGCACTCTTGTCAGAATGAAATACCTTCAACTCTAAAGTCTGAGCAGATAGGAAGGCAGGATGACCGTGCAGAAAAGAACAGAGAAACTAACGGAACAAGGCAAGCCAACAGGAATTCTACCCCTGGGCACATGCGCAAAGCTCCCCTCCAACAGCCTCCAGGATCTGTCAGATATGCAGGCACCAGCTCAGCAATCAGAGCCTACAGATGTTCCTCCACGTGGGTAATGCCTTTGCAAATAATGATGCCTTGCGCTCTTACATTGCATTTAACTTTTCAAAGTGCTCTCATTACAAACATTATCTCCTCCCCTCACTGTTTGCAAAGCAGGATCCAGCTTAGCAAAACAGAGACCCCAGTTACCACAGTTAACAGCAAAGTGCATATTTCAGTTCCAAATAGCAGCCTGTGTTTTCCTTCACATGGAGCTTTTCAAAGACCTTCAAAGGGCCTATTATTTAATTGCCTCCTCACAGCACCCCTATGAAGGGAATCAGGTGGGGAGCCTCATGCTCGGTTCCATTGTACAGACCACGAGGACTCAGAGCCAGGGAACAAGTGAGTCACCCACATCTCCATTTGGCAAGCATGGGGTTTGATAGGTTTTCTGGGATTGAGCAGCATGTGTCGCAGAGGCGACGGGGTTACAGGGAAAATGACGGGGCATAATTACAAGCAATACTACTAAGGCTTGATCAAAGAAACCAAACAGACTCAAATGCCTTGAAACAATAGCTTTGTATGAAAGACAGCCTTCTCTGATTTACTCCCTCCCTTGTTCTGGCACCTCTTTTAAAGAAAATAGAAGACTTAGGTCAGAGAACAGTGAAACAACATTTTAGGTCAGAAATAACATCATGACTGGGTCCCCAGTGTATAATAGGGTCCTGCCAGCCCCAGGGATTACATCTTATCATGACTCCAAAAGGCTTTATCTGAAATTACAAGCCTATCTTTTAAGCCATTTTCGATCTTGAGTGCTGATTTGAATTTCTTCCCTTTAATGCAAGAAAAGAAAAAAGAATACATAGAACAAGAGGGTTTCTGTAACTGCAACCCCCTAACACCCCCCCCCCCCGCTTAATTTGCTGTTGTGGAAGTCCAACACTGGTCATAGGTATGAGAGACAAACTGTCTACCACTGAGCCACACCCACCAGCCCTTGGTACCCCTTTGAAATTAGAGTTCATGAAAACCCTGGTTTTTACAATAGAAAGAAGTGGCTTCAAGCTACCCTGCAGTGTGCTTCTCTGTTTTACATCAGGCACATTCCTTAAATGTGGACAAAGCCAAAGGAAATACAAAATGGCAGTGTCATTAATTATAAGGCAGCCCCTCCCATCCTTTCTTCAGACTTACCAACATAGAAAAGAGGAATTAAATGAGTGGTGAAGGTGTGCTTTTAAAGACCTTGCTTTACTTGGAGTGTTAGGTGGAGCAGAGGACCCTACAAGGGTACAAGGGACACAGGAAAAGAAACAGGAGGGTTGCTGCTCAAAGGCTAATTGCAGCCTATTAGCTCTCTAATAATACCCTGAAAACAAAATGCCTGCATTCTGCTGTACCTTTGTCACCTGATGACCCTTTCCCCTTGCCTCAGAGTGGGACAATGTGGCTCATTATTGTCCCAAGAAAGAAAGCCCATTGAAGCTTACTCTTGGGTCAGCCCACCTGGAGAAGTCACAGGGCCCAAAGAACAGCTGTCTAAATTGACATCTGAAGCAGATTGCCTAAATGGCAGAAGCAAGGTTTTGTGGAAGCTTTTCTAATTATAAAGATGTGGACCAGGCAATTAACAAGGGGAAGGGTGGAGCAGTTTGTTAGAATGGTCCAGAAGGAAGCATAGAACTTTGCCACAGTAGGTGCTCCAGCTAAGGGCCTGCTCTGCAGGTAAGACTTTGAAAGAGTGAGCTGAGCCCTCCTGCGTCCCAGGGACCTGGGAATAAGGGTATTAAACAACATTGTTGAGAGCAGCGTGAATTCTCCCAGTGAATTCTCCCAGCCCATGTGTTCTGTACACCTTCACTATTCAATAAAACAAACAAAATAGAGTACAGGAGTGTGTCAGGGGCCCTGCACTCTATCAAAATGTGTTTCCCAATCAAGTGGACAGACTTGATTGATGTGGTTCACCATTCCAAGACTGCTTAGTAAAAGGTAATTTATTAAGCTAAAGTGCAGATTAAAAAAAGATAGAGCAAAGTAATTAGGAACGGAGCTCCTGTAGGGGCCCTTCCCAGTGCTCAGAGGCTTCCAGAAAGACTTGTAGAAGCTATTTTTCTTTTTCCCTTCCTTAAACTGTCATTGTTCCGGCATTACACGATATCTCAATGTTCTTCAAGAACCACGCTTTTAGATAGTTGGAAAGAAACCATAGGATTGCTTGCAAGTTGTTTAGAACTGTTCCTGAGGTGCCATCTGCCCCCTAACTGTGTGAATTTACATGACTTCATCAGAGCCAATTTAGCCTAACATTTAAATGTTGTCATTCTGGTGTGATTATAATATGCCAGGGAAGAAAATTAGGCACAGGAGTAGATATATACAGGTGGAAGAGAAATTGTTTCAGCATTATATGAGCTATCAGCTCTAAAATGGGAAAAAGAAACTTAACCTTCAGCAAGAAGACAAAACTAACCTGATTTTATTTTGTTGATGGGATGTGGAATTTATTCACATGGGGATACCATATCTAAATTTTGCCAGATAATTCATTCTTTCCTTAAATTCAATACAGTGCTTTTCAATCATGTGAAAAGAACACTTTCTGATCCTTACATGAACAGAAAGTCAGCAACACCAGCAGTCATCAGAAAGTCAGCATGAGGGGAGCAGGTTATGCTTGGACCTCAGTTAATGTCTCCCCTGGACCCCCAACTGTCCTTTCAGAAGACCCAGGGACTCTTCTTGCATTGTCATCCTTTCTTAAAGTAGGTTCTCATGTTTGAGCAATAAAATATGATTGTATGAATAAAATATGAAAATAAAATAAGACTAGCCTGAACGACCTGGATTAACTTTATGTGAATTATTTTGAAGATAAGTTAATAAAAGCATTGACATAACGGGGCCTGGAATTGTTGGGGAAATTTAGCATAGACTTAATCATTTAGTAGGGGAGCGTTATGACTTTGAAATTATGTTTTATGACATCACTATTCACACTTCTTTATAAGAGCAGTTTAAAAATCAGTAAAGAAAGTGGTTATACTGGTGGTCACCAAATATGCAAACATGCCAATAGGGAAACAGTGCTTTTGTGTTAAGAGAATGTGCGAGGGTGGCTGGGGATAAAATCTCCAGCAACAGAACCTCACAGGGGTGCACCGGGAAACAACACATGGTACGACTGTGAGCTCGGGAAGACAGGCATCACCCTGAAATGACAACTTGAGTAATGAAGACACAGAGCAACAGTGATATAAAAATGTAAGTTAGGGGATGGAGAGATAGCTTAGTGGTTAAGGCACTTGCCTGCAAAGCCAAAGGACCCAGGTTCAATTCCCCAGTACCCATGTAAGCCATATACACATGGTAATGCGTGCATCTGGAGTTTGTTTGCAGTGGCTGGAGGCCACTCTCTCTCTCTCTCTCTCTCTCTCTCTCTGTCTGCTTCTCTCTCTCAAACAAATAAATGAAAAAAATTAAAAAGTAAATTAATTTACTTGACATAATGTGGGTGGTCAAAACATACCTCTCAAACATTTTTGTATAGCATTGTGCTTTAAATATTTAAATAATTCATCAATTTAGTAATTCCATTCTTTCACTGAGATTCCTAAATGATTACACATTTATCTTAGTTGAAGGCAAGCAAAAGAAATAGTGAATCTTCTCTTTTTTTAAAAAAAATTAGTTTCTATTTATTTACTTGAGATATATATATATGTATATGGAGAGAGAGAGAATGAGCACACCAGGGCCTTCTGCTGCTGCATACAAACTCCAGATGCATGTACTACCATGCGCATCTGGCTTATGTGGGTCCTAGGGAATCGAACCTTGGTTCTTCGGCTTTGCAGGTAAGCACTTTAACTGTTAAGCCACCTCTCTAGCCCTCTTCTGCGTTTTCTGATGTGTGAGAATTATACCCAGGGCCATGCACATGCCTGGCAAGCACTCTACCAATGAACTACATCCCCAGCCCCAAAAAGTGGATCTTCTAGCTGAAAAGAACTGGAGATTGCTCTTGTTGACCTCAAGTTCAGGCCTCTCAGTATAAAGTCAATGGATACAATAAAATAAATGAAGCAATCCATATTTAAAAATCCAGCAAGACACCAACTGTGAGCCTGAGGCTGTTTTCCTTAAATAACATATTAACAACAAACCAATCTTCTCCTGGTGGTCACTTCAAGGCAGAAGCTCTTTTGTTTCCCATCAAGGCAGAAACTGTTTTTTCCCCATGTGTGAGCCTTCCCATGATGTTAAAAATCCCACACGCCCGTACCAACTGTGTGTGGGGTTTAGCACTGCTCATGGGAGCTCCTGGAAGAGATTTGTTTCCAGCATTCCTTTGTTATTGTTAAATGTTGGTAGGTTATCCTCCACTTTCAATCCTGCCTCAGCCTCCTGGGTGCTGGGATGACAGGTGTGTACCACCACCTCTCCTGGCTTCTTCCTTGTATCAAATTTCCGTGGCTTTTATAAGCAAGAGGTAGCCCACAGGCAAAGGACTCACATGCCCCAGACCCAAGTGATCCATTCCCACATTTCTCATCCAGCTAACTGGGTTATAGCAAGACTATTTGGGGGGGGGGAGCCATATATGGCCTTTCATTTGTACTTTTAAAACCTTGGGCACGAGTTTCGTCTGGAGTACTTGTCTCCTCTCTGTTCACCTGTTCTTATCCCACTGAAGCACTTCTAGTCCCAGATAACAGAGCAGACAGCCTGCATGGGGAAAGAATTAGCTGAGTGCGCACCAGCCGCTGTAGGCTTGTCAGCTACCTGGCTCCAGCCAGCCCTTCCCATGACAGCTTTATGGCCGGCACTAAAGAAGAATCAATATGAGGGCAAGGGGTTGACATTTCATTTTCTAAAAAGTGATCCATTGAGGACCAATCACCAAGCAGTGTTTATCAGCCTTGGGAAGTGACATTTTTTTTTTAATGGAGGAGAAGGGACAGGAATCATCACTGGGTAACTAGACAAGCTCCGCTCTCTAAGGGGGTGGGCTCATAATTGGAAATCCGGTGCATTCTGCCATCAGTCCTCCCCTATGTAATAAAGTGATCAATAAAAGCAGAAAGGGAATTAAGTCATCAGAATTGAGGATGCCACTACTTTGAATAATCTTGTCTCCCTGCATTACACCTTTGTGGGGTTTTGTTTTGTTTTGTCTTTCGTCAAAGCCAATATGTTCAGCAGAACATGTGAAGAAACCCAACATGTAGTGGCAAATCTCTAATTACCCAGGTTTGGCTACTATATTTACAGACATATATAAAGAAATACAAGACAAACAGAAAAGAAAAAGGGAAATCTAAAGCAGAGCTAGACCACAACTTCAGAACATCTTCAGTCAATGCACAAGATATAACCCACTTCTTCAGTGTTTTCTCGAGTGATGCTGAGCCTGCTTCAGTGCTGGATTTCAGCCTCTTGCTTGGATATGGAGGCCACTCGTGCACTATTCCTGCTTTTATACTATTTTAATATTATTATTTTAACAAAGATTATCTACATATACTGTAAAAATTTCAAACACATTAATATGCAACCATGAAAGGAAAAGCTCATGAAATTTCTCTAGACTCCCACATCCCACTTCGGCTCCCCATGATGAGTATATAACAATGCATTTCCTCCCACATTATATACATGACACAGGTACATATGTGAAATCAAATAGCAATGGACAAGGGAAAATCTTGATTGACTCCCAAAATTCTACTTCTTGGAGATTTAACTCACCACTCTAATCAAACCCACCTACTAGAGACTATGCACCAAAAGGAGGAAGTGGGTGATGCATATAGATGTTGTGTAGAATGAGGCATCATCCCATTCTGTGCAGTATTAGAGGGAACACATCAACCTCTATATACTGGGGAATTTTGGAGAGCAAGAATGGGAACATGATGTTTAAAAAAATGCCTGTGGGTGCTGGAGAGAGGACTTAGCGGTTAAGACACTTGCTTGCAAAGCTAAAGGACTCAGGTTCGGTTCCCCAGTACCCACCTAAGTCAGATGCACAGGGTCGCACATGCATCTGGAGTTCATCTGCAGTGGCTAGAGGCCCTGGCACACCCACCCTCTCTCTCTCAAATAAATATTTTTAAAATGTATGTGACAATGTGACCATTCAGGCAAACAATCATGTCTACTCATTGCCCTAATAATACTGTATAGTAGAGTGACTTTCACAGGTGATGGCACTAGCCAAAAAGACACAGCTGTGATACCTGTGAGATCACAAGCTGGCAGGAGGGACAACGTGACAATCACTGGCCTGAGAACTAAGCATGGCTATTGGGGGACCAGTAGCAGCTCTACCTATTACTATGGCCAAGAGATGACATTAGACACTAGATGATGCTAGACCTTCTGCAGCAACATGAAGGTTATTAAGAGGGTTATTTTGGCAATAGAAGCCCCTCTTCTGGAACTACTGATGTATTTAGGAAAGGGGGAAGAATCTCCCACACAGGGAGGCCCACATGTAGGGCAGAAGTAATGAGCACCCATACCCCATGATGCCTCTGGGAAGTGTGACTAATTAGATGGAAATAACAGCAATAAGAAAGATTGGTTCCAAAGAATATGCCACCAAACCATTGCTACTGTGCTCTTTCCAAGTGTCAAGTTAGACTATTAAACACACAGAGGATAAATACTCGGTGCTTCTGAGTCTCTTCCAAGGGCAACGTCATCACACTCATCTTGTCAGGGGCTTGTCTCTGGGAATACATGTGGACCAGGATAGTATAGTACTCAAGCTTTTGTGTTTCTTATCATTGCTGTCAGCCAGCATCATGTTGAAACACCTACTATGCGGTCCAGTGTGTAGTGTGCCTATGAAAACTCTCTGGTGAGCAACCCTTCAGGACAAATAATGGCCGTTGCTATCACAGGATAGAATGCATATTGCTGGCACGTGGCAAAGCTCAGCTTCCAGGTCCACATTTCCTGTGGCTTTTCTTGCATTTGTCAGTAAGTTCAGGCACAACAGAGGGATGAATATAGTACCGTATAGCCAAGAGTATCTAGAAACCTCCCATTGGCTTGTCTTTCAGCTTGGTTTCCCGGAATCAGCTATATCTTTCCAGAGGGCTATTGCAGCCATCACCTCCAGTAAGGATGTGGGGAGAGCAATGTGAGGAGGGAGGTTGTCATAAAAATACCAAGTGTACGAGGCTAATCAAAAGCCTTAACTTTGTACGGAGAAGATAAAAATTCTTTGGCAGAAAACCGGGACGTTGGGAGTTGCGAGTGGCTTCAGTCCTTACCTCCTGCTGATGACGAAAGCCGCAATGAGAATGACCACTAGCACCACGCTGCCAGAGACAGAAACCAGCAGGACAGTGGAATTGGCGCCATCTCCGATGATCCGGGAAGGCACTGGAATGAGAATTGCACAGAGGTGACCTGGAGAATGGTCCTGAGAGAGAGAGGGAGCTTGTAACTACATCCTACTTCCTGAAGCCATCTAAGCTCATTTTAACCTCTGTTGCTGTGGTCCTTCGGTGAGTGTCTGTGGAAGCAAATCTTTCTACACCTTCAGGAGGCAAAGATCTTCATTTCATTATTCTATATGACAAATTTAGATGAAAAGACTTAATTTATCCTGTGGTAAACCTAACTTGATGCCTTCTTTCTATTTCTAGTCAGAACTCTTACATAATGAGCACATGTGTTTCTCAGTGAGAAAGACATTTCAAAACTTCAGAATGACCAACAGCTTTGAATGCCCTTCCTTCACACATAGCTCTTGAACCCGACCTGCCATTGCCCAGCTCGAAGCACCTTCCTCGTGTAGCCTTCCTGGACAATCCCAGGGACGTCAGTATCCTTCAGATTCGGTTCTGCTTTCTCTTCCGCTTGAGTCTCTTTATTTACTTAATTTGCAATTTGTTAATAAGATAGATAACCACTTCCTTAAACAAGCAGGCCCAACTTTGGCTGGCAAATTAAGGAGGTGGAGATATCTTATGCAACCACTTTTATTTGGCGAACTGTCTGGGTAAACTTTTATTTCAATTAGTCAGCAGTTTCAATTCATAATGAAGCAAGAGTGATGTGTTTATGTAAATATTTTCACACACACACAGAGAGCGAGGCTGGGGGGCGGGGTGGGATCTGACTTGACTTAGACAGATTCCCAGAAATAAGAAGGGAGAAAAAAAAAGTAAATTTTGGCTCCTTCTTCAAACTTCTTGGGAGTAAAACTTCTTATCTTAATGTGGGTTAGCTATGAAACCCTCAATTAGTAGGATTAGTAATCCCATTGCTCATGGTTTGTAGGAAGCTCAAAAAGACAAAACTTGGCACCATTTTTCATTTATTGGAAAACATAGATTGGATACTATTATGAAAAATGTTCTTCTCTAAATAGCATGAGGTTTTCCAAGTTATAGATGTGAACTATCGTATTTTATACAACAACCATGGTAGCAAAATGCTTGTCTAGCCAAAACTCATATACAGCTCATTAGATTTCATCATGGGGGAAAGACTCACCCTGGGCTATAAAAGGGACCCAAGGATGAATATACTCTTGGTGGTCTCTGTTACCTGTGTTGGTGGTGACCTCGAGGGGCTCACTGAAGTCTCCATAGCCAGCAGCCGTCCTGGCCCGTACATGGAATACGTAGGAAGTCAGGGGGTTGAGACCTTTGATATCTGTGTTTCTGGCAGCCGTTCGAACTATCCGGTAGCTTCGTTCATTCTGATCCTACATTATAGGAAGATAAAATTAAAAACAGCAAAATGATTTCTGTGCTAGCTCTAGGCACAAATAGAAAGAGTCAAGGCAGTATCTCTAATGAAAGCAAGGGGCCCTGGATATACTCTCTGAGCCCTATATTCTCTTCAGTGTTAAAGTGCTAATATCGGGACTGGAGAGATGGCTTAGCGGTTAAGCACTTGTCTGTGAAGCCTAAGGACCCCGGTTCGAGGCTCGATTCCCCAGGACCCACGTTAGCTGGATGCACTAGGGGGCACATGCATCTGGAGTTCGTTTGCAGTGGCTGGAAGCCCTGGCGTGCCCATTCTCTCTCTCTCTCTCTCTCTCTCTCTCTCTGCCTCTCTCTCTCTCTCTGTCACTTTCAAATAAATAAATAAAAATGAACAAAAAAAATTAAAAAAAAGTGCTAATATCATTTTTTTATATGTGCAAAAAAATGTAGATCCCCGGGTCACTTTTGTTGATACTGTTCATATCTCTGTTTTAGGAGCTGAGGGCCAAACATAATATTTTGTGAAACGAATGCTAAATGATGGTTGGTGTTTTTCAAGCTCCACAATTTAAAAGATATAACTGGAAGAAGGTGCCTTGTCGTTTTTTTTTTTTTTTTCCTTCATTTTCTGTCTGGAAAATGCCAAAAATATTGTAATCTGATTTAAATTAAAAAAAAATACAGCCCCCTCTTTGCTTTTAATAAGGAAGCCAATACGTCATTATCTTTAAAATAGAGATGATTGCTCATGTTCTAAACAACCTTGAATACAAATAGCTCTCTGCAGAACTCTGTCATTTGTAAATAATAATAACAATGTCTTTCTATAGCTTTGGGGAGGCAGAATATAATTTTGCTTGCCTAATTTTGTATTAAAAGTCATAAAAACCCACAACTTCATTCTGAATAGCAGTGATCTACTTAAACAGATGATTATTTCTACTGCTATGACTCACTCTCCCTGATAGAAGGTTTATAGATTAAGTCTTCTTAGCTGTCTTGCTTTCTGTGATTGGAAAGAAAAATATAATTATACTCTTCTACTTTTCAAGATAACTAACTAAACATTAAATTTCAGAATAAGATTTGATTGGGAAGTAAGACGCATTTGTTTTTGGAATTCACTGGGATTTCATAATTTAGAACTGGTCAACACTTGAACCAAAGGAAGGTAGGAAGAAGAGAAGAAAGGATGGAAGGAAGGAAGAAAGGGAGGGAGGGAGGGAGGGAAGCAATAGAAGGAAGGAGGAAGAGAGGAAGAAGAAAGGCATGCACAGATGGACAGAAACGGGGAGAGAGGAAAGGAAAAGGGAGGGAGAGAGAAGAAGAAAAGAAAGAACAGGTACCTTCTCATAATATTTGACTTCATACTCCAAGATTACCCCATTAGGCCGATCTGGTTCCAACCAAGCCAGAGCCACGCTGTATCTTGTAACCTCTTTGGCCTGGACCAAAGCAATAGATGATGGTGCTATCAGGGAAACAAAATAAATAAATAAATAAATAAATAAAAGATATTATTTCTTTGGAAAATAAATGTTTGGGTAGAGATCAGTCACTAATGTCATCTTACTTAGGAAAAACCACATAAGATTACATTTCTCCTGATTGCTATGCCCTTTTCTCCAGGATGAGCACAGCATGTTTAACATGGTCATCTCCAAAATTTGTTGTCTATGTGGTTTGTCTTTAAAAGTAAAAGACTAGTGGGGTCCATGGACTGAGAATACCACTTCCCCTTTCAAGTCTTCTTTCAAGCTCAGCAAGCAGCTCATCCTGCCTGTGAGCACTGAGCCATCTTACCGATATTCCATTTTATACAACCAGGGGGATTTGAAATTCTTCCATCAGTGCTGTAGGGAATGTAGAAAGGAAAATGGTGCACATGCTTCCCAACATAAATAAAGGCATTGTTTAATTCCAATAAGGGTTTTCAGTTTCAAGTGGCTGGGCAAATAATGAAAAACTCAAGTTAGGAGACGTGGTGTCTCTGACCTTCATGGCACATTGCAACTATTTTAAGACTTGAAGAGGTGTTCATACCTGCTGACTAGTGAATCTTCCTCTTTCTAGTAAGGAGGACACGAAAGCAGTCCTGTAGTTCTGGGGTGGGAAGGACAGCTACCCTTGAAATTTGTCAACCAGCTGGCCAATGCTCATATCACCTCTGCCGTGTGGCCTCCCCAGCCAGTGATTAGCCAGCCAGCGCCACTGTGACTGAAAAGGGCTGGTGCCAATGTACAATCCCCAGAAGAGGAGCATTCATAACACCCTTAATCTTATCTAACAAAGCTGGCCTGCAGGACCAGAGATCAGCAGCCTTCTGAAATTGGATGCATATTCACTTTCGCTCCCAAAACTGTGGGCATATGTGAAAAAAAAATCATCAAAAACTGGCTTCCCGGGAACAAATGCATGCTGTCCTTCTCCTGTGCATAGGAGACTGCCAACCTCTAACTCAGGATGAACACATCAAATAAATCATTGGTGAAAATTGAACAGGAAAAGCTTCAGACCTGCCTGAGTATATCTGATGGGTGTCCTGGTGCCCAGGAAACCAAGAGGACACAGCACAGTCACAAAAGGGAGTCTCTGTGCAGTATCTAATCCAACCAGGGTTGTCTCCTGCAGGCAGATACTGACAGCCTGATATCTCTGTTAAGGACACCGAGGGAGGGATGGACACACACACACACACACACACACACACACACTCCTGATTTCTCTCTCTCTCTCTCTCTCAATCCCAAAGCTATTCCAGATTGGAAGTCAGGCATAAACATAAGTGAAAGATACAGTGGGTACACATGTTCTCCATCAAAGGCAAGTCCAAGGTTAGTAATACCCAACTGGATGAACAAAGCTGTATGCAGCAGACATATGGAAGCCACTGAACATCTGAGGAAAATGAAAAACGGAAATGTGCTCATTAGATGTATTAAGAACCCCTCCCCCAACACGTTTGCCGCACACACACACGCACACACACACACACACACACCACTTTATTATTTCTTTACAGTTTGGCACAGTCCTATTGTCCTGCAAGTGCAAGGAGTAACTTTCTTAAATATAGAGGTAGCAAGCAGGCTCAGAAGGCTGCCTGGCTGTGAAAAGCCATTTCACTCCAGGTAATAAATATATTGCCTAACAGAGCACTTTAGCATACACTCCATAAAAAGGGGCTCTTTAAACTCTGATGTTCAGGTCTGGGAAATGAAATCGAAAAGTGAAGCCATTAGAAATGAGGCAGGAGGGAGGCCAATCATAAAATTAGAAAATGAACTTTCTCTCAGAAACGGTCCGGGTTAGATTCTGATAATCAACGGATTCTTCGGAAAGAATTGCCTGCCTGCCCTGGGAGGGCACTGATGAGCTAAGGCGGCTTCTCCTTGCTTGGGTTATCACTAAATGGCTGCACAGGGGAAATGAATCCAATTTCGATATTTGAAGTTTGAGCAGCAGTGTTCCAGTGACCATTCAAAGGCAATATGAGCTCAGCCCAGGGGCTCAACACTCTCAAGCAAGAAGTCAGCAACACAATGTAATCGTGTTAGTTAATAGAATATTCGTAATGCAAACCTACTTGAAAAAAAATTGCTGTGTAGAAATGTGAAAGTAAATGAACAGAGTGGACATTGTCATAAAAAGGCAGGAAAATGAGAGGTGCAAGAGAAAACAAATGAGAAGAAGGAAAGACAATAAAAATAGGATAAGATAGGACAGTCACACAACTGCTGAGTTAACAGGTGTCTTCCACACTTCCTATAGAGATGTAACCAAGAGAAAGTAAGGAAACAGCTGTAGGTCACAAAAAGCCTTACGTTGTATGGAGGAAACAAGGGAACTCTTTCTGAGCAGATGTTCCAGAAGACTACGGTAACCAGGGCACAGTGACAAAAGCTATCCGTGGCAAGTAAGGCCTGGAAGCATACCGAGGACTTGTGTTTGCACATGCCATGCCCGCACAGCACAGCTTCAGCCTTTCCTTGACACAAACAGTACCCATTGAGAAAAGCTCAGCCTGGCCATCTAGCCACTTTGGGAAAGAGGCAACTTGGATGTCCTCCACTTTGTAAGCCACATATGGGCTCGTCCCTCGCCTTTTCTACCCTGTTTCCAATAGAGCCTCCAACTGTACATCTGGAAGCCATCAGCCCGCCATGTGCGCCTGCCTGCGGCTCTTTTCTCTAGATGAGGCATTTGGCAATGGAATTTCTCAATCTTTCCTTTACCCAAGTGGCTCCCAAGCATCCATCTTCTCATGCCACCCATTCACTGCTACTTTCCTCTTCAACTTGGATCGTGACTTAAGTAATATTATTCTTAAATTCACACATGAGTTTTAACCGTGTTACCTTAGGAAAAAAGCTTCCCATGCATAAATTTAAAAAAAAAATGAAACTACTATTAGTGCCATTGAATAGCAGGGAAATATAACTATGTAATATGCAGGGCTGGAGAAATGGCTCAGTGGTTAAAGGTGCTTGCTTTGCAAAACCTGATGGCCTGGGTTCACTTCCCCAATAACCACGCAAAGCCAGATGTGCAAAGTAGTGAATGTACCTGGAGTTTGATTGCAGTGGCAAGAAGGCACTAGCATGCCCACACTCTCTATTTGTCTTCCTCTTTATCTCCCTCAAACCAATCAGAAAATAAAGAACAATCTAACATGCGAATGAAACAATGCCATCAATATTTGTTGGGCTTTCTTGCCTCCCCAAACTCTGTTAAAAAGAGAGATTGTCCAGTGTTGAAAAAGCATTAAGATGTCTAGGCACTGATTTAAGAATATTTGTTATGGTGTTGGGGATCAAACCTAGAGCCATGAGGACTCCAAACAAGTCCTCTATCCCCCTGAGCTGCATTTAAAACCAGAATTTAGTTATATATATATATATATATATATATATATATATATATATATATATATACAGAAGAAAAAGGGCTGGTCATGCTAGTGGACATGGAGTACTCAGAATTACTGAAAGAATATTGGAAAAGAACAAGCACGAAGTGACTGCATCATATAGCATCCCAACAGATTCACCCCCAAACCATCCTCAGATGCCACCACTGCTATTTCTGCACTGCTCATGCCATTCCATCTACAAAGGTTTTGCATACTAACTCCTAATATTCCAGAATGCTACACTTTGCTAAGAGTTAGATGTGATGATAGTCAAATAAAATAACTGACTGGACTCTCCATAAAAGGCCAATTCACCAACCAATGTTTTGTTTAAAAGAGATACTTCAATCATAGTAGAATTTTTGGTCAGCATGACAAGATAAAGGTAAGCCAGTCATGGTGGAGGAGCATATCATCATGTCTTTAATCCCAGCACTCGGGAGGGAGAGGTCGGAGGATCTCTGTGAGCTCAAGGCCAGCCTGAGACTACGTAGCAAATTCCAGGTCCACCTGGAATAGAGTGAGACCTCACCTCAAAAAATAAAAACAAATAAGTAAAGGTGAAGTAGAACAAAGGTGCTCAGTGCCTGTTCAGTTCTGCAGTCCACACCCTGCAGCTCATGGAGACAGCTTTTCCTCAGTGTGAACCCATCCACCGAGAACACACTTAGCGAGCAGAGAGCCCAAGGAACAACGTAGCCACAGAGAATGGGCTATGGAAGGCTGAGTGCACGCAATGCTTGGTCTTAAATGAAGTTCCAACTTATGCTTTAGTCTCTTGTGAATAAAAGGAAATTTTATAATAGTCTTATTACACAAATGATCATTTCTAATGTCAATTTAAGGACTTATTTTTCCAGAATTTGAGTGGGGAGTTTCTGATTCTCCTTATGCAGTCTCTCCTGGGGAGGAGAAAGAGGCGAGTGCGTCGTCATCACACTGTACCTCTAGACACACACGGTACACCTACTAAAGTCAGAGGAGAGGCCAGAAGGAAGCTAGGGGCTGATGTTCCCATTGGCTCTAAAAGGAAGAGCATTCCTATCTATCTATCTATCTATCTATCTGTCTGTCTGTCTGTCTGTCTGTCTGTCTATCTATCTGTCTATCTATCTATCTATCTATCTATCTGTCTGTCTGTCTGTCTGTCTATCTATCTGTCTATCTATCTATCATCTATCTATCTATTATCTATCTATCTATCTATCTATCTATCTATCTATCTATCTATCTATGTATCTACCATGAAGTTTATTATAAGGAAAGTTCTGTGTCCTTGGACAAAAGCAGGTACTATGTTTACTTATTTATTGGTATTAAACAATACATTTTGGTATTGTTTGAGAGATCATTTGGTCCTGGAGTCTCGGTAGTCTAGAAACCCACTCTATAGCCCAGGCTGGCCACAGACTTACAGTCATTCTCCTGCATCAGCCTTTAGAGTGCTAGGATTATAGGGGTGCATCACTATGCCTGGCTTAAACTTTATTTTGTTTTCTTGCAATGCTGGGGATTAAACCTAGATCCCTGAGAACTCACTCCAGGCAAGTACCCTACCACTGAACTCCATTCAAAAGCTAGAATTTTGGTGTAATACACGCGGAGGAAGGCTGGCCATGCCAGTTGGCAGTACACATTTAGAGAAAGGTGATGGTTGTGAAAGTGACGAAAGCAAGTGCAATTAAGGGGTAACTTCTAAGGTTAACAATCTCATTTGACCTATTCCTTAATTTTTCCAAGTTTTTTGGTGGAATTTCAAGTGACGAATAGATGTCAATTTTCCTGGTCTGAGAGATGGGTGCTAAGACCAGCATTTCTTCTGATTTTCAAGGGAATTTTAATAATTTTTAATCCAAAGACAATCCTTCATTTCTGTCTTTATTTACAAATCATGCTGACATACCCATTCAGTCACCTAACAAATTTACTTTAAGCCTTTGCTTGAGAGACTCACAATCCAAAGTAGATGTACATAGACATTTAGGGTTCAAGTGTTAAGTGTTACTGGGCTGAAAAGAAAGGCAGTGCTGGGATCAAAAGCCAGAATAAAGAATAGCACATTGTGCATTTCAAAACACCACAAGAGAATTTGGAGTAAGATCAGTGGGGTATGGTTGAGAATTGCAGGCTTAAGAAGGAGGTAGAAAAACTAAAGTGTGGATGAGCAAACATTCATCTGCTATAAATATGACAGGAAGTCTCAGGGACTGGTTCTGTTTGGGAAAGACCTCTAGGACATGAGAAATAAGGAAAATATGAGAAATCATTCAACCTACATATTCTTTTGGCAGAATGCCCAGTGGATTTGGAAAAAAAAAAATAGACTAGGGGAGGATTTCCTTCCAGCATATAGTAGTGTCCATCTTGGTCAGGTTACTCATACTTTCTTGTCCCATTGTCTCCATTTCTAAAATACCTGCTTTGCAGAAACAAGCTCATCAGTTGCTAGAATGTTGCCCGTCTCTGTAGCCTTAGAACTCAGGATTCCAGCATACAGTGGGTGGTCAATAATTGGAAGGAAGTAAAATGAACTAAATGCTAAGACTGATCTGAAAATTTGTCAACAGTGAAACATTTCCGGAATATAAAGTACCAGTTGTTAAGCCATCCTTCAAACAACTTTCCATCTGCACTTATTTTCAATGACCTTTTGTGGTTTGGTTCTGTTATTTTACTTTAACCAAGACATCAGCAATTGGAGGTGAAGCAAATGACAGTTCTAATTATAAACGGGCCTCTATTTCCAAGGTGTACGTGACGCTTCTGAACACTTTTCAAACACGCCAGCTGTCAAATATCGTTCAAATGTAAGTTAACATTAAAACCTGGCTCTCTTGCACCTGTTCCAGACAGCATTTTGAGGGATTGCTCTTTAGGCTGACGAAGGTGTTGTCAGTCCATTCAGTGTTTCTCATTTGCGTCTGTGGGGCATATGCAAATAGTTCTCCTAACTACTTAATTCCAAAGTCACAGTGGCACTGAGATTCCAAGGTCATCTTCTGCAATAGTGAAAGGCTCTCAGACATCGCCTGGCCGTGAGGCACAGCCAGGAGACACGCTGGTTGCAATGTGGGCCTGAGGACACCCACCAGGGCAGATTGAAGCCACAAGGTAACTGAGAACCCTGCGCGATGAAACTGGGAGCACTGAGCTTCGACATGGAGAACATAGCTTTCTCGCCACATACCCATGGAAAACAGTAAAACGGCAGTGAAATACCATTGGTTTTATTATTTTTTTTAAAAGAGTGGGGCAAAACCTGAAGAGCAATAAAAGGAAACATTCACTAGAGCTTGAAAGTTGAACAATTTGAAAACTTTCTAAAAGAAGTGCAAGGTGAATTATTTTGTATTCAGAGCTCCCAATACCCCTGAGAAACTGAGCTGGCTTTCTACATAGAATAACTATTTGGTATGTGTACCTGTGGTTGCCTCTGCCTTGAGAGCAGACCACAGTGCATTCAGAAGGCACATGTGGTTTTGTCTCTGTGTGTTTTGGATAAACAGAAACTAAATAGTTGAGGGGGCTCTATCAGGACTCTCCACAGTGGTACATTTCACGAGGAAGAATGACAAGAGATGCTTTGATGTCACACAGAGGTGGCTCCCTTGAAGAAAATGGCAGATTTAGCTTTCTTTGGTTCTGGGCTCAGCAGTGCTCCTTGCTCCCCATGGATGCAGACACTGCAATCTTCCCTTACTCACTTCCTCAATGACTTGCCATTAAACACCTACAAGTCACTTCAAGGCAGCAATCTGCTGCTTGTGACACCCATATGGGATGAAGAAGAGGACAAAAGACAAAGGGAGGAAAGAATAAGAAGAAACACTGAACTCTTGAGTCCTGCTTTACTAGTGATGAATTGAAAGCTGTTTGGGGGAAAGTTAGATGGAGAAAAGGAAACAGCTGAAATAGATAGGCTGCACTGCATTCCTGGCTCGCATTAGAGGGGTGGAGGGATGCAGCAGGAAAGAAACAGATGCAATGAGAGGTCTCCAGCCTGTGGGCAAAGAAGAGTGAAAACAGCCCTTGGAGAAAGTTGAGAAGGCAAAGCAGTGCATGTCAGTGGTCCATGATGGCCAGTCTCGGGGGTAAAATGCTGGCTTAGCCAAAGCAAGGTCACCTTTCTCCTACCCAGGATCTGGATTTAGATAGATAATGTTTACCCCAGGGTCTTTTCTTGATAGGAAAATAATAAGGCCATAGTTTACATGTATTTCTGCTTAATGCAAATTGAATATTTAAATTTAATTATTTGCAGCTTAGGGAGTGTTTGTACCCTCTTTCTCAATTCAACACCCTAGTTCTGCTTTGCTGCTTATCAAAGGTTGATGCATTTTAAAATCCTGTCAAGCATCAAAATTAAATGCTTGGGAGCACTAATGATATCCTTATGATTAAGGGTTTTGTGTCTCTGAGATGCTAAGAATGCTGGTGCTACTATTAATTGCTTTTTTTCCCCACATGCCCCAAAGGAAGAGAAGAATTTCTTCTTGAGGGCTTATGACACCAAGAATCACTGAACAATTTCTATATGCTGTTGTTTTACTTATTTTTTTAACAGTGTTTTACACTGTTCAACAGTTTCCCAAGAGCTGTCACACATAGTCTGGTTTGCAGCATATTCCATCAGTTGAATTATTCTTGATGTTTTTTAGGAAAAATCATTAAAAAATTGAATTACCCTGTCCTTGGATATATCATTGATGTAAGACTCTGCTCCACTGCCCACAGTTCTTAGTGGTCACATTATTAACCCACAATTTATTCATAGGCAAGAAGTGAAACTGTTTTTAGAACAGCTGGGTGGCCAGTTTCAGTGGCTTAGGCCTATAATCCTATCATTCAGGAGAGACTGAGGCAGGAGGATTACCAGAAGTTTGGGGCTGGCGCAGGGCTATATAGTGGGTCACAATCTGAGACCTTGTCTTAAAAAATAAAACTAAGCAAGCCAGATATACTGGCTCACACCTATAATCCCAGCACTCTGTAGGCTGAGGTTGGAGTATTGCCATGACTTAAGGACAAACCTGGACTACAAAATCAGTTCCAAGTCAGCCTGAGCTAGAGTGAGCCCCTGCCTCAAAAGAAAACAAAACAACAACAAACCCACATAAAGAAAGAAAGAAAGAAAGAAAGAAAGAAAGAAAGAAAGAAAGAGGAAAGAAAGAAAGAAAGAAAGAAAGAAAGAAAGAAAGAAAGAAAGAAAGAAAGAAGAAAGGAATGAATGAAAGAAGGAAGGAAGGAAGCACAAACAGCAACAACAACAACAACAAAAAACTAAGCAAAAGGTCCAGAAGAAAACTTCATTATTCCAAAATCAATACACATTTTTTTCTATTAGTTAAAAAATACAACTAAATTTTTAATCAGAATCTTTGGAAGACTGAATTAAATGGTTATTTACATTATGTATAGATCCATATGACTTAATCTTGTACCTCACAGCATAGGAGGATGGCACCTCTTCCACACTGTGATTTTCAAGATCAGTACTGCATGTACTTTAAACAAATTAAATAAAACAAGCCAATGTAACATGAAGTGTACTGAAGGCAACATTGATCCATTCTTCCATGGGTTTTAAGAATGATTTTGGGGGACAGAAAAATGGCTCAGTGGTTAAGAACACTTTTTGTGTAAGCCCAAGGGTCTGAGACCCCTGAATTTGAATCCCAGCACCTTCATAAGCAGCCTTGTACACCAGAAACTCCATTCCTGTGGGGAGAAGAGACCAGAGAACCACTGGGGCTTATGAAGACAGCATTAGTGAAGAGATTGTAACATGGGCAATAGATGAGGCACCCTATGTCCTCCTCTGGCATATACACACATATACATGCATACAGCACACACACATCCATAACACCTACTACCTATACACATGTGGCAGATAAAATAGAATGTAATTTTGGAACTGAATAATGCTTCACCTAAATGATTTGCGTGTAAGACTCTGCTAGGATTTAACTTGGCTTTTATTGTTGGCTTAATGTGCAACCAAAACTCTATAAGGTCTCCTTCCCCCAGTCCCATAGATAAATGTGATGGCATATCACTGCATTTTTTCCCCCAGAGTGACAGGCAACAGATTATCTTAACAAGCTCTTTACAGAGAGCTCTCAATAAAACTTTAAACAGTAGGATATGAGCCTATTCTTAACTTTCATGCAAAGTGCTTGTCTACAGAAGTGGAAGGTGTCAAGATAGGCCCCATTAGCTAATGTCCAGAGATGTGGGTTCTCTTTTCCTAAGTAGCTATGCCTGGGATGGGGCTGCCCAGCAAAGACCATATTCCTAGACTCCTCTGTATTGGGGTGGATCATATAACTGGGCTTGGGCATGAAATCTGGTTGGAGTAAATACTTATATTCTAGACTTGATCTATGACTATACATCTCCCTCATGACTCTCCGTTCCCCGCAGTGGACTGTGGATACCTATGTAGGCTCAGCCTGGAAGCCCCACATCAACTCTTCCCTGATCACCACCAACTGGATGTGGCTGGAGCAAGACATAATCCACTGATGCACATTTAGGGATACAACAGGTGGCCATTCAGGCAAAGTGGAGCCATTTAGCAAAAGAGGCATTGATATTCATATGACACTGAACTAAAATGAAGTGTGGTGTGCTGCAGCCAAGAGAAGATTGATCTGTGGTTTGCAGCTACCAGGCTGGTGTCCAGGTTCCTTTTGGTTCCTGGCCATAGACGGTGAGCAGAATATCACTCGTATGTGAGAAAGTGGAGTGCGTCAGTGCCAGCAGCAGAGGCCACGCAGCTGCATGGGGACACCACCACGGCCGTGGGTCCTCCCAGAGTGGGTGGACTCGACAGGGTCACCAAACACTGGGCCTAACGATTCAGCTGGGCTTATGTGCAAGTCCAGTGGGAAAAGAAAGTGGAGTTCTCCAAAAGGCTTGGTTTAGCTTTCTTTTTGGAAAAGTCTTACCTTGGTCTTCATTGTACAATAATTAGCAGCTTAAGCAGTTTTGAGACATAGGCCAAGTGAACCAGAGCTAAGCCAAAAAATGTAAATGAGCAAAAAGGATGCTATTGGTCTCTACTGCAAGGCATATGCACACTCACTATCTTCCAATTCTCACTGCTTTTTAAAAAATTTATTTATTTGACAGAGAAAGAGGGAGAGAGGGAGAGAGAGAAAGAGTAAATGAATGGGCACACCAGGGCCTCCAGCCACTGCAAATGAACTCCAGACACTTGCGCCCCCTTGTGCATCTGGCTAACGTGGGCCCTAGGGAATCAAACCTGGGTCCTTTGGCTTTGCAGGCAAATGCCTTAACCGCTAAGCCATCCCTCCAGCCCTCTCACTGCTCTTTGAAGCATTTATACTATCACCCTTACATTTCAGATGTTGAAACTCCAGCCTAGAAAAAAATTAAATAATTCAGCCAAAGCTATAAAATGACACTCAAGAACCCAAGTCCACCTGACTCAAGAGTAAATGATCCTTCTACACTATACTTCTAATAACATACACACAGAGCCTGCACATATTACGCAATCATGATGTGTAAACCAAGCATGAGTCTAAATCCATTGCATGAATTAATTCATATAAACCTCAGAAAGCCCTAGGAAAGGGCACTATTTTATCCAATTTTATAGATGAAGAAAACAAGGTTTAAAGAGTTTGAATAACTTGCCTCAATTTATATCTTATAATTAGTGAATTTAGAAGTCCTGTTCTAGAACCCATGTTCTCAACCACTGATCTATAGAAAGAATGTATTCTCTTCCCCTCCTGTTACAGTTTTAATAGGCAATGCTCCCCACCAGTTCATGTGTTCAAACACTTGGTCACCAGGAGGTGGTGGTGTTTTGGAAGGCTGTGGAGCTTTTGGTACTGTGGCCAAGCTTGCAGAAGTGGGTTGCTTGGGGCAGGCCTTGAAGGTTACATCCGCTTCTGGTGCCCTCCTGATTTCTTTCTTCCTGATGTTCTAAGAGGCAAAGGGCTGGCACCTTGCGCTACCACAACCACAGCTGGTGCTGCCCCAGCTGCCACAGCTTCCTCATCTCGAGGACTAATAATGTCCCTTGAAAGCACGAGCCAAAATAAACCTTTCTTCTCTTAAGCTGTTTCACTCAGCTCTTTCATTTGTAACAAAGAGACAGGTAACTCATACGCCTTCCTTTGGTTGGAAAGACGTAGACTACTTGGAAGCCAAAGATGTGCTTTCTCGTGGGAACAGCAGAAAAACTGGAGTGGTCAATGTCCCTGCAATCTGCTGTGTTAGGTCCAGGGCTGGCTATGTACAGTGGTGGTTGCTTGAAACCCCAAGACCATTTAGACATAATGCTGAACACAGATAAACTATAGAGCTGAGGTGAGAATAAAACAAAAAAATTCAGTGACAAAGTAAAAGAATCACATTTGGAGTTGGGAGGAGGTAAGTGGTACAAGAGAAGGTTCTGGAAGCCTGTCAGTGTTCCATGGTTCTATTCCTCGGCCTGTGTGATGACCAAATGGGTGTTTGGGGGGTTTGTTTTGTTTGTTAAGGTAGGGTCTCACTCCAGCCCAGGCTGACCTGGAATTCACTATGGAGTCTCAGGCTGGCCTCAAACTCATGGCGATCCTCCTACCTCTGCCTCCCAAGTGCTGGGATTAAAGGCATATGGCGACACACCTAACTTAAAATGGGTGCTTGCTTTGAAATAATTCCATGGCTATACATTAATCCCTGTCTACTTCTGCTATACATATTTCATGACAAGACTATAAGACTGGTGGTGAATTATTACAATCAGTATTAAAAAGACTCACATGCAATCTTCAGTAAATGCCCCAGGCACAAATCTGAAAGTGCTGTGGAGGATCTAAGATTTTGCAAATTGGATTTTTGTGACTATATAAAACATGATGCTGAGTACCTCAACCGGACCACCAATCCCTGCTCTCTGTGGTGAAGAAAGTGCATTAAGTCCCTGCTTCACTTTCAACACAGTTAATGCCAACAAGCTCACCTACATGGACCATCTTAGGGTTTGTTCTAGAATGATTCCATAGGAACTGCTCAACATGCAACCAAGGCTGTCATCCAGCAGCACAGACAAGGAATTCCTTAAGAGAGGTCCCAGCATCTTTGCACACCTTGAGTGTGTCCTCTGTTTCGTCTGGGAGCTGCTTGTGTTTCTTTCTGCCTGCTTCCTAGGAAATTTGTTGGCAGGTTCTGACAAGGATAGCCCAACACTTGCCAAAAGAAACACTGTAGGACTCCGAGCATGTACTTCCTGCTAAGTCAGAATGCCAGTTTGAGGCAAACAGGAAAACAAGTCTTCCCACTGGGGGGTCATTTATAAAAATTTGTGTAAGTGAGACAACTGTTTTAAGATAAGAAAACCTGACATCTGGCAAGAAAAACGCTATATAAATCTCTTTTACTTTTCGCCCTCTAAATGAATTCTCTTGCTGGGCTTACCTATATTGCGAAGTATCTAGATTTCAACTCTGGTTGAAATTGTTTTATGCATGCCTTGGCTGGAAACCCCTGGGCTAAACCTAGGTCCTCGGTGGCTGGCAGAGCGCTCCAAAATTAATTTGGAACATGTAAGGAGAAGCTTCCCTTCTAACACAGCCAGGAGAAAGGGAGGGATTAACTGCTGCGAACAAACGGAACGAAGGCTTTATTCCTTCAGCTGTCAGTTCCACAGCGGTTTCCAAGCCTGGCAAATGAAATGAGGGGCTGTGGGCTTCAGGATCGCTTTGTTTCTCAGACAGCTGCTAATCGTCCCGCTGGGTGAGGAACCCAGAGACAATGCTGTAACATTTAGCTTCCTGACGTCCAAAGCACCTAGCTCAGTCCACAATTAAACTTGTTTTAATCACCAAGCCTCTAAATGGCAGCAAGATAGATGCAGGCAGCGAATCTTCGTGCCTGCCTTTTACTTTCCACACTCGGCTTTTCACATTCATAGGCAGAAACACTTAAAGCCTGCTCCTGGATCTGACCAAAAAGAACCCTTGCTCATTATGTTCTATCAGATGCCTGGTGATTTCCCACCTCTGTAAAGCCTTTCAGAAGATGTAAGGCATTGATCATTCTGCTAAGAGAACCTGTCGGTTTCAATACATAGATCCATGTGGCTGTTGTCATCTTGATCTTTTAAAGCGTGATAACTAATTCAGGAGTGTGCAGCTTTGCCACTTGCTGTAGGGACATCTGAACCATATGTGGAGTGTAAAAGGAAAAATACCAATAGATGAATCCAGAAAACATTTGGAGCCCCAATACCAATAATGCGAATAATGCCGTTCAGGCCAAGGCCTGAGTGAGAATAAATTCATGGTATCTTACTCTGAACTCAGATACTTATAACAGCAGGAAAATATATATATATATATGTGTTGGTTGAATCAGCCTTAGTTTCATACCTTGAAATTTTTTCTTTCTTTGTGTGTTTTTGAAGCAGGGTCTTATGTAGCTCAGGTGGGCCTCCGCTTGTTATATATTAGAAGATAACCTTGAACTCCTGACCCTCTAACCTCTACCGCTCTCAAGAACTGGAATTATAAGCTTCACCATCACACTCAATCACTTTGAAATTCGTTGATGAAAGAATCTTTTTATGTTACTTTTTCATACTGGTCGGTCTCTATTTCTCAAAGACATAAAGATAGCCTTATTATATTCTCCATTAAAGAGCTATTTGTATGAATAAATGGCCTGGTAGTAAACAAACACAGCAATTTTCATAGAAGGTAACTAAATTTTAGAATCCAAATGAAAAGAGGAACACTAATACACAAGAGGCATGCGACCTCGGAAGACAACAGCATTAGCCATTCTGAGTTATTGGAAATCTTTTGAAATTAGATTCTTATGATTTTATCTCCCAAGCTAATGGAGCCCCTGAGAGACAAGTACAATGTTTACAAGGTGCCAGGTTAGTGGCAGCTTGGGGAGTTCCAATTTCTTGGCCTCCAGAGGCGTCTGAATATATCATGGACGACTCCTTCCCACTCACTGTCTCCATAGTGGGCCGTTGGGTTCCAAGTTGAAAGAGTAAGAAGTCAATCAGTGTCAGCTATGATGTGAACACCTGTCCACTAAGACCTGGACTGAGACCAAGTGCATTAGCATAGTCACTCTATGGGCCAAATGGCCGGGCTTTGGACTACTTATGATGTGGTCCAAATTCAAAGAGGTGACCCAAAGACAGAAAGGTCCAGACCCATTAGTCATCTTCTAAGCCATCCAATTCTGGACCACATATATAACTGGAACAGGGTACCCACTTTTTCTAATGGTTATTTAAAAGGATCATATAAGCTACTCACGAAACTCAGAGTGACCCTACATCAAGGGCTTCAGCCCCTTAGTATGTTTGTTAGAACCTTTATATCCTGAACCTCTTTTAGGAACTTATCTTTCTTGCTCTTGTTGCATATAGACACAGAAGCAGAGGAGAGGGAAAACAAATGAGCAATATTTGACAAAACAAAAAGTAAAACATGAAATTACAAGTTAGAGACGATGACTGACGGAGCCCCAATGACAGAGGAAACATGTCAGTAAAACTCCTCTTACAGACCGATGTGTCCTCTGTCACTTGGAAGTTTCCCAATTCCAAATGTTGCTTGGCTTAAGGAACCATAGATAAACGCTGAGAAATGCCAAGTATGGATGATAAGGTAGAATGTTCCAAGAGGAAGTGAGACAGGAAGAAGTGAATGAGCAAACAGACTTCTGGGGTTTCCACTTTCTTCCCGACTTGATTAGACTGTATGGAAGTACAGGGGAAGTGCTAATCACAGGGAGGCAAAATGTTCAAGGGACAGTCACTTTAAACCAGAGACTGCCCCCATTTGATTTGAAGCCCGCTTTCCTATCCATTTCTGGCTTGTTATGTGGGTGTTAGGTGAGCACAAGGAAGCGATTGGAGAGTGAAGAGAAGAGACATAGAGACTTTGGACAAAATGACATTCAGTTCCCTTTTAAAGTGTTCATATGCAAGTGGTCACCATATGCTGTGCTCTCAAAAAAAGTGGCCATGAAATGAAATTCTTGCTGCATTCACAGCTGAAACGTTATCTTTTGGACATTTCTTTTAAAAGCCACAATACAGGTCAGGAAAAAGAGAATAATTTATGAGAAGAGGTTTTAAGCTTGGGAATTGGCAACTATAGGTTTTTTTTCTTAATTTTAGGGTATCAGCCAGAAACTGAATTGTATGTGCCAGATAGTTTAAACTCCTACATACATTGTAAGGCCAGAGCAGAAACAACTGAGCTATTAAAATTTAAACTGTTATTAAGGCCAATAGATGTCTTCAACTACACCTGTGCTTGAGACTTCAAGATGAGTTTTGTAGTCATAAAGAATGTATTGGAAAAGCTACAGCAGTTTCAGGAGATTTTTTTTTTTTTTTTAAGATAGGGGCCTCACAGCCTTTTCCAGGAGAGCCACTTTATCTATTTAAGAGAGAGAAAGAGCAGAAGGAAAGAGAGAAAAATGGGTACAACAGGGCCTGTAGCCACTGCAAACACACTCCAGATGCATGTGCCACCTTGTACATCTGACATTACGTGAGAACTAGGGTCCTTAAGCTTTGCAGGCAAGCACCTTAACCTCTAAGCCATCTCTCCAGCCCCAGGAGACCCTCTATAAATACGATTTGGTAAATTTAGTACATCTAACTACACCTGAGTCACTCCCTAAGTACTGAGAGGACTTAATTAGAACAGCACCTCACTTAGAAATAGCCCCACAGCAAGCTGTGTAAGAGGGGCATGGAAAGACACGGAGCAGGATTCCAGAACACTATAAACAGTGACATGGAAGCTATTTGTGTGTGTTCTGATGTAGACCAGGAAAATAATATTTCTTTTCCTTTGAAAGAAATATTTTTTTTCTTGTAAAGGAAAGATGCAATTCAAGCAAACCTTTGAAAAATTACCCGTGGGATTAAGGGCTTCACCTCTGAACAGTATCATTATCATTAGTATTGTTCACTATTAATATTATTTTATTACTTTGGCAGGGCCTCACTCTAGCACAGACTGACCTGGAATTCACTCTATAGCCAGTCCAACTCACAGTGATCCTCTTAACTCTGCCTCCCGAGGAGGGCTGAGATGAGGTACCACGCCTGGCTGCCGTACCTTTTCATAGTATATGAAGTTTCCTTAATTGTCTTGTCCATGTCTTACATCAGTGCCTGAGTTAGTTCACTTTCCTGCACTGCAGTAAAAATTAAAACTGTGAACACCATTCATGGTCTTGACAATTCTCTGTCCGTTGTTCCTGCCCACAAGAACACATCCTTTTAATTTCAGTAGGGCAGGATTCTGTCACTGTTCTAGCTTCCAGTGTAAGGCAAAGCAAGGAGAATCTCCTGCCTTCATTTTAAATAGGAAGAAATGAGATGATGAGATCTCCAAAACGCACTGGAGAAAGGCATCTGGGAAGTTTCCCAAAGCCACACCCTCCTGGAACCCTACAGGATCCACAGAAGGTGGCTTCAATGGGTTTTAAACACAAGCAAAGACTCCCTCTGCAACACTTCAGATTCTCAGCAATGTTCAAAGGAAAAATTGGCTACCTTAGTAAGTTCCAAAACACTTGCATACTCAAAATCCCCAGCCTGTTTCTAGCTTTGTTACAGACAAATACACTAAACTCTGTTTGCATTACCTTCACATTTAATAGTCCCAAAATGCTTCAGTACACAAAAAAGGGGGGAGGAGAAAGGAAGAGAGAAAGAGGGGGGAGGAGGGAGGGAGGGAGGGAGGGTGGAAGGAAGGAAGGAAGGAAGGAAGGAAGAAGGAAGGAAGGAGGAAAAAAGTTGATTCAGGAGACAGATTTACAGCTTGCAGTAGACAAACTAACTCTCTAGGGAGCCATTGTGCGTGTGCCCTCTTTCAGTGTTTGCTGTAGTGGATGGATCTCTCCCCACCCCAGCTTACTGCACACTCTTGGTGGGAGCTTAGTTAGCCTTCACCTGGAAGTTGAAGCTATCTATTAAAGCCTTGTTTGGAGCTGGAGAGATGGTTCAGTAGTTAGAGGAGCTTGCTTGCAAAGTCTCTTGGCTTGGGCTCGATTCCCCAGCACCACATAAAGCCAGGCGTACAAAGTAGCACATGTTTCTAGAGTTTGCAGCAACCAGAGACCCTAGTGTGCCCATTCTTACTCTCTCAAGTAAATAAATAAAAGTATTTTAAAAAATAAAGTCATGTTTGTATACCCAGACCAAAGGTTCCTAGGTAAGAGTTTTTTTTTTTTTAATCATACATCTCACAGCTTTTATCAAAAAGGATTTTTGTTTTGTTTGAAAATGTAGACCAACAGCCTGAGAAATCTGTGCACACAGAGTATCATTTGGAAATTGTAGAGCAAAATAGTTCACGTACCCTTTTTCTTTTCCTCCCCCCACCCTTGGCCCTCTTCCCAAAAACCAAAGCAGAATCCAACAAATACTTGGTATGGCCACAACTTGTCCCCTAAATCCTTTTGAGATGTTTCAGTGCATGGCCTTCCTGCTTTATCATTACAAAACACAGAAGATGGTTCTGTGGAGAACCACAATGCAGTCCTTCAAACTCAAGCTTGCTCATGCATGAGAGCAGAGAAAGAAAGATTTCAGTATGGCTTGCTTTCCAACTCTGTCTCTTTGGTGGCCCTTCCCCTGCCTGTTCAGCCAGATTCTCATAGCATTCCTGGTACCGCACTCTTCCGTGGAAGAGAGTGTCTGTGACACTTCCCAACAAACACCACAGTGCATATTTAGACAAGTGGCTGCACTCCTTCTTTTGGGGGAGCATTACGATGCAAGCAAAGTTGAAAACAGGTTCAAGTGTTGATCTTGGAGGGCTGTTGGAGCCAGGGGGAGGCCAGGAGAAGGCTCAGTAAATAAACGGAGTATTGCACTACTGATAGAGCTAAGGATCTAAGCACAAGACTAGTCCTGCAGCATGGTGATGATGTTCGCATGGTGTTTAAAGAAAAGCAAAAACCATTTAAAGACCTCAACACTGGCAAGGGGCTAATGGAAGCTTTGATAAAGTGTCTCTGGATCTTGTCATTGATGTTCAGTGGCAGATTGGACTCTGGAATCTCTCCCATGGCTAATGCTGAGGAGATAGTAATGAATTTTGGCAGAAGAAGGACACCTAGGTAGTTCAGATGCCCACCTTCAACCCTTGCTAGCCCTATACTATTCTCTTCTCAGCAAGGCAGCTGCTTTTTAAATCTCCCCGAGGCTTCTCCAGAGACTACAGAGTTGGCTGCAGTGTTCAGTGTAACTAGAACAAGACTGAGAAATGAAAAAGGAGTCAGAAGAAGACTGCCAAGTCCATGTGGGTGAATGGCCTTCCCTTCTCACAGATGAATATCTGTATGTATATTTATGTAGGAGCAAAGCAAATGGAGTTAGGATTTCTGATTTCTTAGAGGGAAATATCTACCTTTTTAAAAAATACAACCTTTTACTTATATACAATGATGACACTAGACACTGTAGACATAACAGTTGTCTACACCGCTCAGTCAACCTTGAAGTTAGAAAGTTTAGTGGGTTATTTTGCTTACTTATTTGTTTGTTTGTTTGTTTTTCTTCTCATGAGGAGTATGGTACTAATCCTGACTACAAATCCAAGAGATTTGTAGAGAGATCTGAGGAGGCTGGATCTTTATACAGTCCTTCACTTACTTACTTTCACTTAAAATTCTAATCATAATTATTGAGTATGTTGATTAATTATAGTGGTAGCAACAATATTCTATGCAAGTAAAGTTTCTTTCAGTATAAAGTTAAAATCCAGACTGTTACTCTTTTTTTCTTTTTAAGAAAAAGGTAATGGATGTTTTTAAACGTACATTTCATAAGCACTCTGAACTAAACCAGAAGCCTGGGGCTGGGCCGGCGCTGTTAATGAGAAAACCACAGCCTGGCTCCTATGAAGCCCATTGTGCACTGCTTGGGCTTATAATTATCCAAGCAATGAATGATCTCCCAACCAGCCACCACATTTTGAGGTCCTAACGATTACATACCGACAACTAAGGATGCACAAACAATACCTCAGCAAATCTCCCAATGGGATCCCAAGCTGTCTGATGTATGTAAAGGTGTGTGCTTAGGAAGAGTTGGTTTAGACTCCAAGAGTTCCCATTATTTGATTTCCCTTCAATTTACTCTAGGGTAAGAAAAACATGATTTAAGTGAGATCAAAAGCAAACATGAAATCGTCTCAGTGAGAAAATAATACAAGTGAGCAGAGACTATGATTATTTAAGAAGAAAATGGCTGCTAGCATCTAAGAACAAAGTTAGCAAGAATATGGACTTTAAAGAGAACGGGTGCATGGCCACCTCCGGAGAGTGGACTGTTTCCTTCTGTGTGATCCACTTTAAAGGGTCAATGGGAAGAACTGTGTCTAAGAAAGCAAGGCACATTTGAAATTCCAATTGCTTTAGTTAATTTTTTTTTCGAGGTAGGGTCTCACTCTGGTCCAGGCTGACCGGGAGTTAACTATGTAGTCTCAGGGTAGCCTCGAACTCTCGGCGATCCTCCTACCTCTGCCTCCCAAGTGCTAGGATTAAAGGCATGCACCACTACGCCCGGCTAGTTAATTTTTTTACATAATCAGAACACCTGACAAATAAGGTATCTTGCCAAATACAAAATAGTGTCTCATGCAGATTAACCACAGTGTTAAGCTGCCACATCCTTTTCCAGAAAAACAGCTTCCCACAAACGACACCAGTCATTTCAACATGGTCAACCTCCTTCCTGTCTACTTTCCTTTCTGGATTGAGTACTCCATAGCACAGAGCAACTAACTTTCTTTCTAAAGAGAATGTGCTTCTCTTTTTCAGATAGATATAGATCCTAAGGAGAGAGCCACCCCACCATACCTCAAAAGGGCCCCGGCTGAAACTAAGAGCAATTGGTGAAACAAGCAAGGGGGCTGTTTTATTGGTGAACCGGATACCAGCACAAGGGTGAAGGAGATCAACACAGAGAAAAATCAACTCCTACCAAATCAGAGACCCAGAGACCCAGAGGCCCCCAACACCTCATCACTGAAGCAGACCAAAAATTAGCCCAACATGGCTCAGGGAAATTTTGCAGAAGTGGGGGCGGAAAGAATGTCAGAGTCACATGTTGGGTCATGATATGCAGAGACATTGATCCTACCCATAACTGTGGGCTAACTCCAGAATGCATGACCCATATACCTCAACAAGGAGGGCCAAGGGGAGGGGGTAGGTAACAGATGAGCCTAATAATGGTACCAAATTGACTGTATTCACTGAGTACAAAACTAATTAATTAAAAAAAAAAGAGTGAGAGCGTTCATTCTGTTTACTCTGCCAGCCTTTCTCCCTGCCCCAGCTACTGAGCTAGGCTTGTTGCCGGAAAGCCCTCCTATGCAACAGAAACAAATGACTGGGGCTTTGTTCCAATAAAACTTTATTTATAGACGCCAAAGTGTGGATTTTATATTATGTCTGAATGTTATAAAATGCTATTTATCTTTTGATTCTTTTCAGCCCTTTAGAAATATAAAAGTCATTCTTAATGGGTAATATGACGACAGGAGGGCAGTAAGACTTTGCCCTCGGGGCCACAGTTTGCCAACCTTTGTTCCAAGACACTAAAAACAGCAAACATTTGTGCCTTACAAATATCAATAATTTTCTCCCTTTCTTTGCAAGCTTACAGAAAAGCCTTGGTCCTGTGCCTATTTCACTTGATTTTAGTATTCCACCAGGATTCTTAAAAACAAGAATGTGTTTGTCCCTTTGATCTCAAACTGTCCTCCAGGCCTGCTCCTCACACCTAGCTGTGGGCCAGAATCACACAGTGTTATGACCTTGCCTTTCAACACCCTTCAAATTAGCCCAAATTGGACTTCCTGATATCCTTCTTTCTTCCTGCTCCTTTCTTGCCTTAGGCATAATTATGCAACAGTCCCCTTATCAGACAGTTGTATTCTTTTCAAGCAGAATTTTACGCCTGAACTTTAAGAAAGCTGAGCACCTTCAGGTGGGCCCCTTCCAAAACCTCTGTTCCTAATTTTGAGGGCCTTTATTCTCCCTTAATCACATAAAAAATTAGCTAGGCTCCAGACCCCAGAAAACCTGACCCCTCTGAGCCTATAGCACATTACCTGACTCAACAGTTCTAAAGCCGCTCCCCTCTCCCAGCACTTCTCTGGAGCTCTCTTCCTGCTGTCTAGAAGACAGGTAGCAATTATACCCAGTGGGGCTGCGAATTCCCACTGTTCTCCATTATCCCACTCAAAGAGCATAATATGACTAATTGAAAGATGGCAGAGGGAGAATGGGAACTTACCAGTTGGGTAGTAAGACAGTATACCTCTTGTCCTTAGTGATTTTCTCTTTTCCTTATTTTGAATTTATCGAATTTATTACTACTTGACAAAAAGAGTGAATTGGTTTGTTTTTTTGGTAAATAAGCATGTTAATAAACAAGCAGATATTGAATGACCACTATGACATGCTGTTTGAAGGCATTATGACAAAGCATAATGCCGCTTTATTGGTGGTGTGGTTTGGATCCAACAATTTCCTTGAGAACAATGCCAGTCTAACAAGAAGTACCAGTTCATCTGATAGCAAAGCAACTGGGAAAGGGTTCGAGAGAGGTCCCAAATGGCTCTATATGGCTGTCTGAGAACAGCAAGAAGAGCATGATGCTGCTAGCACAGATGAGTGCAGCTAGGAGAACACGGAGCCTGCCGGCTGCGCTGGGCATCAACCAGCTCAGGGAGACAGCAGGCAGCTAGGGAATCCGAGAAGACAGCCCCTCTGTGAGGTCTTAGTATCTATCTTTCAGGCTACAACACTTTCTCAGTCTGGGCATTACTAACGTTGTGGACTAGAAAATCTTTTGTTGTAGGTTCTGTCCATTGTAGGATAGTTGGCAAATCTGGGTTCTTTACTCATTTGTTGTAGGAAAACCAAGTATTCCTACATGCTGTCAAATGTCAGAAGTGAAGGTGTGGTTTGGAGGGGTAAAAATACACAGGATGGAGAACTACCCTGACTTGGCAGCATGTATGGGATGATCATGAGGGAGGAATGGAAGGGAAGTAGACTTCAGGTCTATTTAGATATTCATACTGAAACATTTTAGTTTTTATTTTCTCTTCTGCTCATGTAATTGTCCTTAAAGCCCATTTCTAAACACTATGTTCCAGAATAAAAACCTCTGAACCCCAAGATCATGACTATGGCTATACTTTAATTCATAGAATTTTAGAACTGCAAAGCCCTTAGAGATTAGCTAGGTTTGAATAATGATTTGTTCACTCTGTTGAATATTTGAATGGCTCCAAACGCAGAGTGCTATCAAGGCTTGTAACCAGAGCACATCGCTGCCTGGAGGGAGCTGACCAGAATCCCCCAATGTGAAGTATCTAGAACAGTGTCATAGGCAAATCAAACTAAAATTTAAAAAAAGAAGAAGCAAAGAAGCAGCAGCTCTGCCTGTGGGTGCCATTCAGAGCTGGTGGCAAAAACCACTCACAGGGGTCAGGTTAAAGGCTTTAAGACGAGCAGTCTCGGAGTGTCGTACAATCTCATAGTCTGAACACCAAGCCTGGGAGGATGGGGAGAGGCGGTGCTCGATAAAAATTACTGGATGATATTAAAGCTGGCTGCCATCAACATTTTGAGGGGAAATATTCACAGTTCTTTTTGTTGGCCAGAAACCCTTGTTTGCTTTATACCTTCTCTCCCAGGAGCACATCCTGTATTCATTTGCCTGAGATGGTCTACTTCAGTCAAAGTAAACCGAAAGAAAAACCATCCAGGAAACAAACCACCCAGCAGATTGCTTATCCATTTTTCATAAACATCAGGACTGTTTCCAAAACAAAAGGCAGAAGAGCTGTTACAGGGTGGAAGATGCAGGAAGCGAAGCCTCAATTTGTTGTAATGAAGGACAGGAACTCTGGGAGGAGTTCCCAAGAACATCTCCCTCTGGCTTCACTGTATTGTGACTAAGTGCTCCTACCTCCTGAGCCCCCTTCCTGGGCTAGGTGTGACATCTCATTAGGGCTCCTTAGGGAACCTGGTACAACCCAGGTGGCACTCTCACACCACTGCACAGGTCGCAGGGTCAGCTTTGTTTGAAGGGCTCTTGCCCTCAGCTAGCTGGGGAAGGAGGAGCATCACTCCACCCAAGCCCTTTTGGCCACAGATATAAAGCCCCCATCCCTCAATCATCTTATCAGCAGCCAACTGTGGGAAAGGCTCCTATGAGCTCCTGGAGATACCCATGGCTACAGTTGGGTTGGAATGACTCGCATACCCATGTGAGAACACAGCCCATCTTCTACAATGGAAAGATCAAAGTCCCACTAAAGCCATACCTCCCTGTGCAGATCCTCACATAGTTTGATCTCACCCAAGGGAAGAAGGCCGAGCAGAACACCTCCACTCCATCAATCAGCTAATAACTTTAAAACAAAACCGCTTTCTCCCTTTGGTTTCCACCAGTACTCCATCTTGAATGATTCAAGTCTCCACCATGGTAAGCACTCCAGGAGAATTTGTGTTTGATTCGGCTTTTAAACACAGCATTCATAAGAGAAGGAACCTCGTGAAACATAACAAAGATGGAGACCCACTAAAGTATGTGGCCTCCAAGTACCTAATGCCAACACCCATTTATTCTAGGTATGCCTTACAGAATGAGACATCATTGCCGATAATGGTCCTTGAGGAATTTAATTTAATAAAATGATGGAAACAAATGCAATTAAGATATAATTGTGTATATGTAAATATGCTTTGGGGAGCTGTGAAAGAGTTGATGGCTGCTATATTCACCCAGAAATTTGGCCTATATTATTTTTACTGTTATAAAGAAAGGGCTTGTTAATCACAGGTAAACTATTCTAATGATTTTGCATTAGTGAACTTCAGAGTCTGGCAAGATAGTGAGGCAGGGTGTGCACGTATGTAATATCTGACTAAACAAAAATGCTTTCTGGCCAGCCTCGTAGGAGATATCCTTACTAAAAGATTTTTAACTTTGCATAGCTTCCCAGCATCAACCTTCAGGACAATTATAATAAGGAGATGATATTTTGTCCTATTAAGCAAACCTCCCTACAGGATTGCTCACCACAACAGAGAAAGAGACACCTCCTTGTCTCAGAGGAACTACCTGCCCAGTTTTCTGCAAGATATAATAAAACTTGGAGAAGACATTCAGCATCTTTCCCCTGTGCTCTTTGGATCTTTTGGGATGGTAGGGGTTGACACAATCTCTTGGCTTGAGTCCTTAAATAGACAAAGAATTGTGAACATCTCTCCCTCAAATCTGCACCAGTGGGGCCCACCTGCCAGAGAATGACTCCAGATTCCAACTTGCATAGGGGTCACCTCAAAAGGTTCATTCCTAGCTTTTGTTTGGTTAAGTACTTGATCACTGAAAGGTGCAATAAAGCTGCTGAGGGCTGGCCATGTAGCTCAGTGAAGAGCGCTTGCCCAGCATACATAATGTCCTGGGTTCAATCCCCTGGGATGCAGGTGGGAAACTGAATGTAAGAATAATGACTGATCACAAACCAGATTCTCCTAGGGCACACAGACTGTTCTGCATCACACTGGTTCCTTCTGATTCAGACACATCAGGGCCACCAATGCATGCTGTCAAGATCAATGAGTGGTACAGCCATTGCCTTCCCCCAAAAGAACGAATACAAAGTTGGCAACCTTGACGTGTGTGTGTTTGTGGTGCTATCAAAAACTCCTACATCATTCTGGTCATTTTGGAAAAGTGAAACAACCAGTGTTCATGATTTAAAAGTGCAAAATTGAAAGACAAAAGCCCAAGTAGGTGACCTGTTCATAGCACATGTGAACAAACACTGTTCATGTTGGCATAGCTGAAGATACATGCTGACAGGATTAGCCATTCTAGCCTCTGTTCAAAATCTTTCTCAAGTCTTCTATATATACATATATATATGACAATTCAGAGGAAAATGAAAAAAAAATGATGGCTTTTGTTTAGACCTTTGGAATACATTTTACTACAGAATATTTTTGTTTGTTTGGGTTTTTCAGGCAGGGTCTCACTGTAGCCCAGGCTGACCTGAAACCTAACTCTGTAGCTCAGGTTGGCTTTGAACTCTGGGAAATCCTCCTACCTCATTCTCTTAAACACTGGATTAGAGATGTGAGCCACCACATGCAGCTTCATAGGAATAATTGCCAGAGATAGCTTACTTGACTATAGAGGCCATTTCCTAAAGCATTCATTTAAGAGAACAAAGTGCAGTATGGAGACAGCAGGGTTGTGGAGAGCTCCTGTTTGTTCTCCCGCAGAACTTCACGAAAGGATAAGCATGGTCCCTTTTGTCCTGCTCCTCTCTTCAGAAGTCACAGGGAGCTGGTCAACTATGAAAAACTTGTGCCATTGTGGAAACTTTTCAGAGAAGACAGATGAGTGAGGTAAGGAGTCCCAGAATTTGAAACAATTTGATGTTTAAGATTTTGTGGCAGCTCTGTAATTAATTCAACAGAAATGCCTCTGGGTTCAACCACCAGCACATAGAAGGCAGGAGTGGTGGCACACACCTATAATCCTAGCATTCAGAAAGGGAAGACAGAGGATCAGAAGTTCAAGGCCAGCCTGGGAGACAAGAGAAACTATCTTACAAAACACAGTTTCAAGTTGTCTGTATTGGGAGGATACTACATGTAATGAGGTAGATTAGTCATTCCTGGCTCCCATGTCAGTCACAGACTCAGCTATGCAAGCATTTACAAAATCTAGCACATGTCTTTTTTGGGGGAGAGTGGGGAACATGTTTCTCATGTAGCCCAGGTTAGCCTGGAACTTGCTATGTAGACCAGGATAGCCTTGAACTTCTGATCCTCCACCTCCCAAGTTCAGGGACTAACAGGTGAGAACTATCACATGGGGCTAGCCAGCATCTTAAGGCAATTTTTATTATCCACACAAATAAGATTTATATGGTGGTCTTAAGACAGGGCCATGTGGATTGTTTTATAGCACTTTATATTGAAGAACAAGGTGCCGACTACAGCTGCTAATGCTTTTGGACAAGACAACAAGTACCTGGATAACACTCTCCATGGGTAAAATCAATGTAATGACCCCATACAATCTGCAAGTGCTCCGATGTCCATCTATGGACTTTGTGATTAATGTAGCAAACATGAAATGTACCATGGACTCCATTCACCACCATGCCGTCCCTTTTCAACCAAACACTGCCCTACTCTTCATTTTATTTCTACCACCTGGTGTAGGAATGTTATGCATCTGGTGTCCAAAGTACTTGCCAAGCTCATAAATGTCCTTTCACAAATCTTTTCGTATGGTCACACAGCTTCTAGATTCGTACCTGGTTCTATTTCAGTTTAAGAACTGTCATATCATTCATGATTATCACCATAAGTGTAGAAAATTCAGATAGAAAAAAAAATGGATGTGATTCCTACCTGCTTGGTTGGTTGTCACAGTGACAGAGACCGACTGGTCTGGGCTAGGGTTATACTTGGACACTCCATTCACTGCCCAGATCTCAAATGTGTAATTGGTGTGTGCCAGGAGATCGGTGATGGAGACTCTGGTGGTCTTGAGGCCATTCTGCTGTGGGGTGTAGTGGACCCCACTTCCGCAAGGCCGGCACTTGCTTGGGTCACCCGCTCCACATTTCTTGCAGACCACATTGTAGGAAATGTCCTGGCGACCACCTGTGTTCTGAGGGCTGCTCCATTCCAAGTTCACGGATGTCTCGTTGACATTTGAAATCAGGTTGAGGGGAGCAGATGGTGGGCCTGGGGAAAGAAAACCACAGCATGACGCTCAGGATGGAGAGAGATACCCTCTCTGATATCCTTAGAGTTTGCATTATAGTCAGCCCCTGTAGGGCCCACTTGGCACAGAAAATGAAAGGCCAAGAAAGCCACCAGAAAGGATCTTTCAAAAGAACACTATTCCAGGAAGCTGTGCACATCGGTGTCACTCTCCTTCCCATGAAAACAAGTGTGCCACTTGGAGACGTGAAACCACTCCACAGCAAATGGGCGCCAAGCCCAGACTTTCTCTCTCAGTTGGCAGGGAAATAGCATAACTCAGATAGTCTCCGTCTTATCTTCTGAAAATCAGGTATACAAATAGAATTCTAGTTCCCAGGGCTCTTGTGGGACTCTTGAAAATTAATAGCTAGAAACCTCCTTGGATGATACGTTATGATAAACCTCAGTACAATGTCATCAATAGCAAGTTAAATCAGAGCTATGAAGACATGCCAGGGCAGTTTAAGATGCAGGTGAGGGTTAAGCTACATGGGTAATCACTAGGAAATGGTTTAACAGCACTGAAAAGATGTCAACGACACAGGGAGCTGTGGAGAGATCTTAGAACTAGGCTGACACTGTTATAACTAGCAGAAACTTCCTCGTGCCCACTAACTGATGTGGCCTATCAAGCCATTTGAAAGCATTTTTAAAAAGTGCTGAGAAAATTGCTCAGTGGGCAAAATACTTTCCATGTAGCACGAAACCCCGAGTTTAGATCCCCAACACCCATGTAAAAACGCCAGGCTGTCAATCTAATCGCAGTGCTTGAGAGATAGAGGGCAGCAGGTTCCTAGGGGTGCTGGCTAGCTGGTATAGCTGAATTGGTGAACACTAGGTTCTACCCAATAAAGTGTCTCCAAAAGTAAGGTAGAGAGCCTGATGTGGTGGCGCACACCTTTAATCTCAGCACTTGGGAGGCAGAGGTAGGAGGATCACCTTGACTTCAAGGCCACCCTGAGACTACATAGTGAATTCCAGGTCAGCCTGGGCTAGAGTGAGACCCTACCTCGAGAAAAACAAAAACAAACAAACAAAAAAGTAAGGTAGAGAGCAACTGAGACATGCAACACATTCCAGCCTCCACACATATCATACACACCTGAACTCACGTACCACATATGCACAAACAAAAGGAAGTTCATCCCCACTGACCTCGAGAACTTCTGAAATATACAGTTAGCATTAAAAAAAAATTAAAGGCAAGAATGTAGACCCTTTACATGTCAAGAATGTGTGGTTTCTTGATCATTATATTGACATGTCCAAAAATTTTTGCATGTGAGCAAGTCAGAGGACCACTTTGGGTGTCATTATGCAGGAATATTATCCACTTCCTTTGAGATGGAGTTTCTCAGTTTATCAATTAGACTAGACTGGCTGGCTTCAGGAATTCCCCTGTCTCTACCTCCCTAGCGCTAGGATTACAAGTGTGTGTGCCATCGTGCCTCATAGTTGTATGTGAGTTCCAGAGATAGAACTCAGGTCCTTTATGTGTGTGTGAGGCAAGTGCTTCACCAACTAAACTATCTGCTCAGCATTATATCTATACTATATATATCTTATATCTATCTATGTGTGTATATATATATATATATATATATGTATATATATAATATCTATACTATATATATCTATCTATATATAATGAGTGATTTGAGGGACATTTTACATATCCTCTGGAAAGAAGGACGTTAGCAGGAAGCCTACATGAAATTAACCACAATAGAACATTGGGTCCATGGAGAGAGAACTGGGGCAGGTAAGCAGTGAACACAGTCACATTCAATATTTATTACTTAGCTTATGCTGGTGAACGCAGCCAGTGGATCTTGGTGGCGACATTTCATAAGGGAAACCCACTCAACTTCCTCATCCAGCTTAATTGAAGATGTTATTTTAACAAGGTAAGCAGCCGCTCCCAGGTGTCCCCTTGGGACTAATTATCTACAACCCATTTTAGCAGTAAGAGCCATGGCCTAACCTTGAAATCTTAAAACTAAAACCCTTAAAAAATCAACAAAAGTATTGCAAAATTTGTATAAAAAGTAAGACTACCTCACCAAACACCTTAGCAAGAAAACGGAAATTTCTTTCTTACTTAGCTGAATTTGTAGTCTTGAACATAGTGGCTGGAATAAAATAAGGATAAACAAATGGTCTCTAGAGATAGGAATGGAGTTATTTAAAATCTTAATAGGAAGTTCAATTCCCTCATTTCAAGAGGAAGGGAAGTAAGATGCGCACAGTGGATCAGGTCATGGTGAGAGTTCATACAATGTACTTTATAACAGTGTGACTCCAATCCAGAAGCACCGTGCCCTAGTCCAGGGCTATTTCTACTCCACCAGGTATGTTGATTATCAAGTCCAAAGTGCTGCCTGAAGTTGGAGCGTGCATCTTCGACTCTGTGCAAGGTCCGTGATGCGTGCGATGGTGAAATCCATCACCGGTCTGCCACGGAAGCTGGCCATGGTTTGGTTTATAAAATGGGTCAGCCACCCACTCTTATTTTGCTGTGACTTCCAGGGCTAAATAAGAGTGACTCTGAAATCCATTAACCTCCTTGCCAAGGTTCCTGGTCCACTTTCACATGGGAAAATGTGACACAATGAATCAAGCACTGCAGATGCAAAAAAAAGTCAGTAATTAGTATGTAGGACGGGGCATGGCGGTGTCTAAACAGAGAAGAAATGGAGCAGAAAACTAAGTGGTCACAGGACCCAGGGATGCAGCACTGACATGTGGGAAGCAAACACAGAGACGAGGCCGCATCTCAGAACGGGGCCGAGGAGCAAACTGTGCTGGCCTGGAGGAGCTTCAACTTCCAGAGGTTTCTTCATGAAGACCTGGAGCTCGGGAAATACTCCAGGGAAGATGGACAACAGACCAAGTGCAAGCCCAATGTGGCCTGTAGGAATGGCTTAGAGTATTGACAGCCTGTGTTTTCTGTTTTCCTCTCGTAGAGCATAATGGTTGAACGAGAACACAGGAGCAGCAGCTATAAAGCTGGACCGTGATGGGCATGTGAGTCAGTGAGGGGATGAACGATGCAACTCGACACCAGTATGACAGCCATGCTACCCACAAACACCTGGGAAGTGCGCATGCTTCGGAGCAAAAGCTCGCCGTGGTTGTGTTGCAACTGTGGGAGTGTGGTTTCCCATCGATACCTCCTGCTAGTTAAAAGACAACAAACGTGTAACAAGAGTGTTTCTCGTTTATACTGAAGGGCCTTCCTCAAAAAAGAAAATATCTTCTTGCCAAGACAATGAGGGAAAAAAAAAATGAACTTGAAAACTTTGGTTTCAGGTATTGGCTTAGGTAGTCACAAAGCCACTGAGCACTGTATGAAGAGCTAACATTTCCAAAGGAAGCCTGGCATTTTCCTTGAATAGAATGGAAACCCCCCTAAGCCTTAATTTTATTTTTTATCACCAGAATAAAACATTTTAATTATAACTTAATCAAATACTTATGTGTATATGGAGGAAAAGATGCTCTGTCCTACATTTTGCATGACTTTTTAATTTTTTTAATATTTTATTTTTCTTTATCTATTTGAGAGAGAGAAAGAAGCAGAGAATAGGGGAAGATAGAGAATGGGTGCACCAGGGCCTCTAACCACTGTAAATGAACTGCAGATGCATGTACCACCTTGTGCATCTGGTTTATGTGGGTCCTGGGGAACTGAACCTAGTTCCTTTGGCTTTGCAGGCAAGCACCTTAATTGCTAAGCCATCTCTCCAGCCCTGCATGGCATTTTTATATCTCTCTCGTGGCATTCACAAGTAAGCTCAAGATTCTCAGGCTGGGGATGGTGATGCATGCATTTAATCCCAGGACTGGGAAGGCAGAGGTAGGAGGATCATCTTGAGTTCAAGGGCACCCTGAGACTACATAGTGAATTCCAGGTCAGCCTGGGCTAGAGTGAGACCCTACCTCTAAAAACAAAAACGAAACATAAAAACAGATTATCTATGCCTATAAGCACCTCAAATGGGGCTGTGTGTTAAGTAGTTTTAAAGTGTGCATGTTTGGGGCTGGAGAAAGGGCTTAGTGGTGAAGGCGCATGACTAGTGCAAGGGCCATTCCTTTTCTGTAAAGAAATTTCACGATGTGGCCAAATAGTAAATATGTCCAGCTTTATGGGCCATATGCTCTTGGCACATCTACTCTGAGCAGCCACTGACAATTGCTCAACAATCAGGCACGACTGAGCTCAGGAAAAACATTGTTTGCAAACACAGGCAACAGTTGAAATTGGTCATGGCTTACCAACCACTGCTGAAGACAATTCAATGAGAGCTACACACCTTCTTCCAAGGAAGATGCTCACTGACGCTGTTACTGTGGTCACCACAGACTTGTGTGTCCGGATCTGTGGTCCTCAGCTGGCGGTGCCATTTTGGAAGGTTTCAGAATGGGAGGTGAGTGCTCACTGCAGGAAGTGGCTTTTTAAGGGGTGGGCCTTATCAGTCACAGCCTGGCCCCAGCTCCGGCTCATGCACCCTGCTTCCTGGTTGCTATGACGTAATCCAATGGCTTCATGCCCACAGCCACTCCCACCCCCTCCCGCATTTGTGGACTACTATCCCCCAAACAGGGAACCATAATAAATCTGTCCTCTCTGTCCGCTATGTTTTCTGTCAGGTAGATATTCTGTCTTTATTCTTACTTTAAGCACAGCCTAACCTACATAGCCAGGAACTCACAACAAATGATGATGGTTTGTAAAGTCTAGATATTGAAATGTACAAAATCAGATAGCTTCTTTCTTAAATTTCTCATTGCTCTGACAGAGGTGGACACTGCATTTCTTGCCATGGAGGATAAGTTAAATGAGCATCATTTTTCTTCAGTGGTGTGAAATACTTCCTGCACCACGCAGCAGGGACTGGTGAAAGGTGTTACAGTGGGTAATTATCACTTTCCTGTGCAATGTCAACTAGCATTCAGTTGACAAGAGTTTGACAGCGAGAAGCTCCAAAGAAACTGTAGCCAAATTACAGGCAACACAAAGAACTATCATATCATTTCATATCATAAAATATCATATTATCACAAAGGAATCTTGATCCTCCTTAACCAAACCTGCACTCTTCTCTGGGGAAAGACAAGTTTCTAGAAAAGAAGCACACATGATCTGAAGGAATCCAGTGACTTGTCACATTGCAACATGGTAAAAGAGCATGTGGAAAATAAACTAATTCTGCTCATCTTAATTCTTTTCCTGCTGTGACTTAGGCCCAAGTCAAATTACTGAGCAGATTAGAGTACAATTTACAGGCTACTAACAGAGGAGTTTTAGAAGTTCCTTTATGATAATCTAGTGCCTACAAAAACACATGAAGTGTGTAAGAGACTTTGAAAGGCTCAAAAACCATCAGGTAGCAATGAACCCAGTCATATATGTGTCCAGTGTGACCTACAAGCAAAGTAAGATCTGCTCCATGGAAAGTTGAGGGCAGGATAACAGGGCCTGTTACACTCCACCCAAACCTATGAGTTGGGAAACAGTTTCTCATTCTTAAAAGAAGGGATTGTACCCAGGCACAGTGGCACACGCCTTTAATCCCAGCACTCAGGATACAGAGGTAGAAGGACTGCTGTGAGTTTGAGGCCACCCTGAGTCTACATAGTGAATGCCAGGTCAGCCTGGGCTACAATGAGACCCTACCTGAAAAAAAAAGAGAAGAAAACGGGGGGGGGGAGTGCAACACATATAGGTATAAAGACTGGAATGTTAGCAGTCATAGAAGTGAGTTTAGCTGAAAACTGAAAGGGGCTTAATCTATGGACCCACAGCACGAGTATCATGTATATTATAAACTGAAAATTCTACTTTTTGTGACAACTGTAAGTGTAGTGCTAACAGACTCAAAGCTAAAGAAAACAGATATGTGTTTAAAGTTCACACTATTCACAAAGTTTTAACATAGGACTCAAATACCTTGAACATGATATTTGATGTCAACCTCTGGCCTCCAGGTGCATGTGCAATGTGTGTCCCCACACATGCGCATGTATACACGTATGCACACACACCACATATTCACACAACAAGAAAATAACAGGAGAATCTACTGAATGAATGTTTCCTTAGCCCAACCCGGCTTCTCCTCACTACTTACTCACTGTATGTATCTCAGAAACTGAGCAGCAAAAAAGGAAGAAAAAAAAAAAACACCCAACAACAGGAAAAGTAAAGAAAAAAGAAAGAAAAGGCCCTCTAATGCTAAAATGTCCCCCCCCAAAAAAAAATCCGGTTTGCAACCAACGCAAGGAAATAATTCACAGAGAAACCAAAGTAGCCAGGCTCCTCCTGTGACACAGTGGCTTCCAGAGTCATTATAGACTTTTAATACTTAACTGATTTTTAATCACCATTTTAAAATTCAATGCCTGAGCCATGAAATTAATTCTGGAAGTGGCAAGAACATCCCCCAGGAGTACAGGCAGCAACGTAAGTCTTAAATGATCAATTTCCTTAAGCACAACTGTCACCCACCAAAATGCCAAGGCAACGGGTACAAGGCATTAGCTTCTGAGGGAGAGGCGCCTTGGGACTTGTGTTCCGTGCCGTAAGGCTGTGCATTAAGTAATGCAACTTTTGCACCGTCAATAACACTTCAGTGTCTTAGCTATAAAGCCCCTCAACCCTTCAGATAAGCTTTTGTTGTTAATCTCTCTCCAGCTGAAAGACAGGTTATAAGGCAGAGTAAACAGTTGGGGTGTGTGAGTTTGGACTCTGAAATAAAGCCCCGGCTCCCCCTGACAGCTGTATATGTTGCCATCGCTAATTGCTTTCTCTGACCCCGGCTGCCGGGTTAGTTTACATAAAGACTGCTGTTCAGGGACACCTCTTCGGAGATGTATGAGCAACGCGTAACCTTTTATCACAGCTGTTTATGTGTCTTAGCAATGAATAGCATCAAAGCAGAGCTGTCCGTCATGAAAAAGCTGAATTCTTTGGATGCATTCATCACTTGTTGCTGTCATAGAAAAAAGTTAGTGATTTCGCTGATGTCTATTCTTCTGTTTTCTATTTTTCCATTCTCCTCTCTGGGACTCTTTTTTCCTTTCTTTCCTTGGCTGATTTGGAGGTTTCATTTCTTTATGTTGAGTGACTAGATTATGGCTCAAGTACTTTATAAATTCACAGCTTACACAAGGAGGGTACCACCAGCAATGCCCAGAAAACTAGGACTGGGCACTTCATTTAGGAATTAACTAACCCGTGCATTGATGTATGTATGTTTCTCACAGAGCATTTTTTCATGCAGTATCTTAAGTTTAATCCCCGTAAGGAAAATGAGGCACAAAAGTATTGACTTCCTCTAGCAATCTGATCAAAATACTAACTTCAGAAAGCTAAGCAATTTATCCCATTGATATAGCCAATTAGTTCAAAGCTATTTCTCAGACTGAGAGTCTGAAGTTCTCCTCTCCCCCTAGAGATAGAAATAGTGTAACGAAGGTGAGGGAGCTTAACTATGGATTGAAATACACACACACACACACACACACACACACACACACACACACACACAGTACCAGTTTTCAAAATCATCAGAGTTAAATTTCCTCGAGCTTGCTGCTCTTCAAGAAGATGGCTAACTTGTGCTGCTTTGAGGATAAGCTTTCGTCTTCACTGAGCTGCCCTTTCTGTCTGGCTCTGACCATCCATACAACTGAGAAGTTAGGAGTTCCTGATGAAGATTCTTTCCCAGGTGAAAGATCACAGGAGGGGGAAGAAGAGCAGCTCTATAGCCACAGTGGGACCCTTTCCTTGGCTCATCTTCCTTCCCCCAGGCCCTCTCTAGTAGGTGAAGAAGAGTGAGTGCTAATGAAAAATCAAACTACTGATAGCAAAGAACATTTTCAGTTCTCACCCCAGGGGAACTCAGAAAAACATAATTGACCCTGTTTCAAAGAAGCATGCTGTGAATAACCACTGTATGTCTTCTGTGAGCAGTGTCAAAAAATGCCATACAGAAATGATGGGGCTTGCTTGGTGACAAGCCACTCTTAATTATTCATGGGGTATAAAAATTGTGATAACCCAGCTAAATGGCATTGGCAGCTTATTTTTGCATCTTTTACTTGAGCTTGCCTTAGTGTTCCGCAAACCTATGTATCCTCTCATTGAATTCATGCTACTTATATTCCAATACAATACAAAGTATGTTGGAGAAGAAAGGAAGATGTTAAAATTAACTACTCAAAAGTGGGACTCAGGATGGTTCAGTGGTTAAGGCACTTGCCTGCAAAGCCTAATGACCCAGGTTTGATTCTCCCATACCTATGTAAAGCCACATGCACAAACTGGCACATATATCTGTAGTTTGTTTGCAGTGCCTGGAGGTCCTCTTTGCTATCTCTCTCTCTCGAAAAAAAATGTATTTATATATATATATACATATATATATATATATATATTTTTTTTTTTAATGAGTGACTCATGAGGTCCCAATCCTTCCCAGAGGAATGAGTGACAGTCTGTGGTTCCTGGGTCAGGGAGAGTCATGTTCTTCAGTGGTGTAGCCCCTGGTAAGTAGCTTATGCTTCAATAAATAACTCCCCACCCATGCTCATGCATGCAACTCTAATTAAACTTAGTGGGTCACACAAAAAAAGACATGAAAGTAGAAAAAGGATTAGTTGGAAAGAAGAAAGGTTTTAGTGGGAGGTATCAGTGAATGTAAAGGGGTGAATACGATCCAAACACATCATATACATGTATAAATTGTTGAAAATAGAAATTAAAGCGAAAACATTCAATGAGCTCTTTATGACACATCATCACACTTTTTAAGAATTTTGTAAGTGAACAGACCGCACATGGTCAGCCTGGAACCCACGAGGACCTTCCATGCAGCGCATCCGGTGGGTGACTTTCCACCTGTGTCTTTCATTGCCTTCATGGAAGAACCCTGCACTCGCTTCCCTAGAAATACTTCTCCTACATATCATTAAAAATGGAAATTACTAAGGAAGAAACAAGGATATAGTTTACTCATTGCATTCTGTGACCTTGAACTTCTAAGCAAGCAGTCTGGGAACTGGAATGGGACGAAGGCTACACTGGAGTCATCAGCATGTCTCGCTTTGCGGTGGTCGGTGTTCACAGTCCGGGGACAGTGACATGAGCCACACTGTCAACTGACTAACGAGCAGCGGGGCCATATGTTCCCCAACTGAAACCCAACCACATCATCGGGCAATGGGGAGTCGCATCTCCCACTGGGGTTGTCTCCCTAGCAAGTGGCATGTAGGATAAAGCTACACCGTTACACTGCAGACTTGATGTATGACATGAAGTAAGAAATTCCCCTGGAAACCTTGGAATGTGGGAGTTTTCGTACACAAGTGACTGGTTGCACGAGTGGTAAAATAGTGACACAACATGTAATGGGTAGCCTGAAAGATCTCATTAAGAACAGCTGGGGGACTTTTGTTCTCACTCTTTTACCTACTTGTCCATTCCTACAACATTTCTACCACCCTGACCTGTTCCATGCAGCACACGCCTCTGCAATCATTATGTGATTAGCTGCTCCCAATTCTAAAGAGAGAGAGAGAAAAAGATATATGCTTTCAGATGGGGAAAAATATAGTTTACTTGAAACTGAATGCTGTCTTTTATCCTATGGTTTATACATCAAAGCCTCGCTCTAGACATCCCTCCCCAAATCCCTTAGCTAGCCTGCTAAGCATGTAAATCTTTTGGGGGAGATAACTGAACTGAATGTCAGGGGCACCTTCAAGAGCTTGTTTGAAAATGGATGTGAGATTCCCCAAATTAAAGCACTTAAAAAAAAAAGAAAGAAAGAAAGAAAAAAGAAGAGTCTCTCTTCTCCTGACCTTGGAAGCAAGTAAGGACGATGTTATTTTAATTTGCATTCAAATTTTAACAACACAGTCACACAAGCACCAGTGGGATTGACATTGGGTTTCCACTGAAGATTACCCATCATTTCATTATGGTTCATTATGTTGATAACTGTCAGAAAGCATTAGAAACTAGGGCTCTGAGTAATAGAACTGAAATGGTAATTTTAAAACAATACACTTTCTAGAGGAAATACAGCAGCGCGCTAAATTCAATTAGAAGAGGAGAATGTGAAGACCAAGCAAGTGATGTTTGCTGTTTGGACCTTGGCTGTTTCAATTTCTTGATAACCAAAGGCTGCAGAAAGCTTTCTCAAATCAGGACCTTTCCTCATAGATCTTGGTAAATTTGCCTCATTAACTTTTCCAATACAAATTGTCTTAAAAGCTGAAATTTTGGGATATTTTAGGCCACTAAGTATCAGTCAATCAGTCTTTGTTTGGCATGGCTTGGGAATTATTCAAAGCTGGTTACTCAGAGACCGATCTGGGAAGGCCCTTCAAGTCAGCCGTGGAACGTCACAATCTCCCTTTTCCACAGTGCCCCTGCTCACAAAGCACAAGTAAGTCTCATCAAACAAGTTCAAAAGAGCAGAAGCACAGAGACAGATTGCCCATTGAAAAACACAGAAAACCTCTCTGAGAATGGCACTCAGCAAAGGTGGAAAACTAATATATAGGAAATACATTATAAGACACAATATTTCATCTATGATTCCAATTACCACCTTAATAATGCACTCTTCTAAAACATTTTGAAATGCAGTAGGAAATTGAATAGTTACCTTAAACATAATATAGGCTCAACCTCCTAGTGGGGAAATTGCAATTACTGACCAGCAACTGAAGGGGTAAGGCGTTCCAAACCCTTCCTGCTCCTAGAGGCCGAGCCCTCCCAACCCTGCCGACTGCCTGTCTGCATGCCAGGAGGAGGTCAAGGGGAAACGGATGATGTGGGAAGGGGGAGGAACTTGGAACCTGCAGTTGAAAGACATGAATTTTCTTAATAGAAAGTTATATCACAGTCTGGCATGATGGTGGGCAACTGTGATCCCAGCACTTGTGAAGTGGAGACATGATGATCAAGAATTCAACACCATTCTTGGCTACAAAGCAAGTTTGAGGCCAACCTGGGCTGTATGAGACCCTGTCTCAAACAAACAAAAAAACAAGAAAATGTCATATCAAAATTCTAGCTAAAAATAAAAATCATTAATTCAAAGTTCCTTCCTTAGTTTCGATGGCCCATGTCTGTGTGTGTGTGTGTGTGTGTGTGTGTGTGTGTGTGCATGCGCACATGTGTGCAGAAGTCACCGTGTCTCTCCTACTGGAAATGTTGCCAGAAAACCCTGATGCTATAATCTTGACCCACACATGCGTGCAAGGAGATCCACACACACCACTGGCAGTGAAAGAAATGAACCTGAGCCACGAGATGCAAAACCACAACAGTTCCCACTGAGGGCACTGGCCTATGTGACCCCCAAACCCAGGCTGGACATTCTTCAGAAGGGAGACACATGGAAGTATTTGTTTTCCATTGAGGATGTATGTCCCAGCATTCTTGAAATATCTTCCTAGAGCTGCCACTGAGCTAAACAGAGCAGAAAGTTATAGGCATGAAGGAGAGAATGTTACTCGAGGAGAACTAAGTCCTAGTTGGACTAACAATGGTTGGTTCACACACCAGCATCGGTGCAATGGGAATTCAGAAATGCAGAATCTCAGGCCTGACCTCCACCCTACAAATCCCTAATGGTTTCACGTGATTTCTTCCCACATTGATGTTTAAACTCTGTTCTGGCCTGACCTGTTGACACTCATCGGCCACACCAGCTGATTGCAGCTACTTGGGAGCACGAGGCAGGAGGATTGCAAATCAGAGACCAGCTTAGGTAATAGAACAAGACTCTGTCTCAAATAAAATTTTAAAAATAAACTGCTGGATGTGGCTCAGTGGTAGAGTTCTTGCTTAGAATATGCATGACCCTGGGTCCAATTCCCAAAACTGGGAGAAGAAAATAAAATATGAAGCACTGAATTCCTCTTCTTCTGAACAGGTGTATAGGGTATTTTCTTGAAATTATTCAGATGGTGCTTGTGTTAAACATCTTAGTTCATCTCACTGCATTGCTTCATGTTTGCATAACCAAAGGTTCCATTAAAACTCTTCCTAAGAGGAAAGTTTATTTAGTATTAAATTTTCCAGCATGTGGAAGGTGTGAACTTCTTAGCATCTCCTACTAAATTAGCCGACACTACTTGCATTCACCTGGTCTAATGGTTCTCCAAGTGAACAAAAACCTGATTTTACAAGCCAGTGGAGCAGGGTCTCGCTCTGGCTAGAAGAATGAGTCTCGAAGAGTGTGTTTTATTTCTTCATTAGTGTGCCGTCACAGTGAGCGATCGCTAAATGCAGGGCTGCATAAGAATGCTGGGGTTAAAGACAGCATAATGAACAAAGAAGGGGCCTGATTATCATGGCTGTCAGCACAAGGGAATTGGGTTTGTCACCTGGCTTAACCAACTGGTAAGAACTGATTAGGGGCTGGAATCAGTTTGAAAGGATCGCTGATGTTTATGTTTCTTTCCATCCTCACATCTTGTCAAGAGAATCTGATAGAGCTGGGGGTGGGGAGAACTGGCCTGTGGGATATCAGCACAAGAGCTTCTTTGAGAAACCCCCACTGTCTCTTCTATTGAAATGTCCACTACAAGAACTTGCTGCAGAGTTAAACATCTATGGCCATACGACGCTTTCTAGTGAGATCTGCTGCGACTCCACACTGCTGCTCAGCCTCTGAACTACAGAAGGAGTTACGTGAGAAGCCGAATGTTAAATTTAATGTCTGCAACTTCATTTGTAAATAGTCACATATACCTAGTGACTGTCCAGATGGACAATGATTGCACGTCAACTGTATTCAACAGAAAAGGACAAATGTAGAGGAAGAGCTCTGAGCGAAGATCCAGTATAATTCTTCTGCCTAATCAACTACCTATTAGTAAAGTCCCATAACCTCCCGTCTGCCCTTTCTCAAAGGAGAACTTAAAAGACTTACATAGTTAATGTTTGGGTTTTTTTTTAGATTTTTATTTAGTTTTTTTGTTTTTTTTAAGTTATGTGTGTGCATACACAAGCACCGAGGGCTTTTTTTGCTGCTGCAAATGAACACCAGACTGCTGCAGCACTTTTTGCATCTAGCTTATTTGGGCGGTTTGGGAATTGAACCTGGTTCCACAGGCTTTGCAAGCAAGCACCTGCTGAGCCGTCTTCTCAGCCCCTGTAGTTATTATTTTAAAGTTAAAACAATAACTAACTGTACGGTAGAACTAATGGACAGACTTTTGGGAAACACTGATGTTTGAGTCATAGCCTTAGCAATTCTGGGGTACACTGTGACCACTGTGTAATTTAATTATGTAGTCAGGCACAAACCCTGCTAGATACAGTGAGGTGTGTTAGACACCTGCTGTGGAGGTGGTTTGAGATAAAAGAAGAGACTAAACACTTAATAGATCCCTGCCATTTTCTAAACTTCTGTGAATTTTTTCTTAATTATTTCCGAAAACAACCCCACTCTCTGCCCCTGACCTAGAGAGTCAGAATCCACTTCTTAGACAAGGTAACTGGAGCTGCAGGGGAAATAAAACACTCTCTCAACGCCAAAAAGCATAGTTAAGGGCCGGAGAGATGGCTTAGTGGTTAAGCACTGGCCTGTGAAGCCTAAGGACCCTGGTTCGAGGCTCGATTCCCCAAGACCCACGTTAGCCAGATGCACAAGGGGGCGCACGCGTCTGGAGTTCGTTTGCAGTGGCTGGAAGCCCTGGTGCGACCATTCTCTCTCTTGCTCTCTGCCTCTTTCTCTCTCTCTCTCTGTCACTCTCAAATAAATAAAAATAAACAAACAAAAATTTAGAAAAAAAGCTTAGTTAATGGTAGAGTGGGGGCGAGGGGACTGGCTGGCTGGAGAGTCTTAGATGACCATGTGCACTGTTGGCTGTGCACTGGAGCTTGGGGCACAAGTCCACATGACGTAGTGACCATTAGTACAGTGTACTAGACCTCAGAACAGAGAAGACACAAGTGTCCAAAGCAGGAGAAAGGACCACCTCCTGCTCTGGTGGAACATCCTGTCCTGGACGTTTTAATCACAACTCACAAAGCTGTAATTATTCCTCCATTACTCTTGTTGTAAAAACAAAAAAACAAACAAAAACCAAAAAAAAAAAAAAAAAGGCCAGAAAGGCAAGAATAATCACATCAATTTTTTAAACTTTTTTCTTCCATTTGTAGCCATTTGTTTTCTTTCGCATAGCCAGCATAAGCCTAACAATTTATTCTTACGGAAATACAAATTTCCAAGCGCTCAAGTACACATCATCATGACACTTCTAGCCAACAGTCCAGGTTAATGGGCACATGGCAATAGTTGGAGGTCTCTAAACTCCTAAGCAGCAAGGGGTAATTATTATACTGTCACATGGCTCATTAGAATGCTAAAAACTAGTCAGAATCATGAGACTGTAAAACCACAGTATTGGAGACGCTATTTATAACACAGTGGAAGCCCACTGTCCCAAGGAGGCTCTCTATCAAAGTACGTGGGCTGACTACATGGCATAAAACATCAAAATATCTTCTCTTGAGTTTGCCATTGTGTCCTTAATCCCCACCACTGCAGAGCAGTTCCTGGTGGGTAAGGGCAGAAGCAGGTAGTTTATTTCTAAACAAATTATTAAAGGAAACATAAGCAAAACTACTTAGGAAAAGTTCTGGATTTGATGGGGCCGCGGAGATGGCACAGCAGTCAAAGACACTTGCTGGCAAAGCCCAGTGGCCTGGGGTTCGATTCTGAAGTACCCATGTAAATCCAGATGCACAAAGTGGTAAAAGCATCTGGAGTTTGTTTTGGCAGAAGTTCCTGTTACATCCATTCATTGTCTCTCGCCTGACTGACTCTCTCTCTCTCTCTCTCTCATTTAAATAAATATATAAATAAATATTGTTTTTTAAAGTTCAGGATTTAAGCAGCTCAAACAAACCCATATAAAGAATAAACTCAGTTTATGGCAGGAATAAAAGAATGTGGAAAACAGAACATTCTTACTATAATCCCACCTAAGGCTGGTCCTCTGAACCACTTAACTCCAGAAGCTTATCCCAAGTAAACTAAAATCCAATGCCTTCTGAGCATGCACACAACACCTTAAGGGGGAAATTCCACACTGACCACATGTGATAGGTTGCAAGCAAGACTTACTAAACAAATATGAAATTTCCATCCAGCAATGTGAATCATAAATATACAAAACAAATGAATTTCATGTTTAGACTTGTGTCTCATTCCAAATGATACCTTTGTTTGTATGCAAATATTTCAAAAATCTCCCTAACTCCTAAATCTAAAGCTTTTCAGAAAAGGGCCTTTACAATGTACTGTTACTAAGTCTATTTTACAGATGTGGAAACTGAGGCTTTGCAAGCTAAGCAGTTACTCAGCTAGTAAACAGTGGGCTGGAAAATAACCCCAAAACTTGTGGAAGACCTGTGATACACTGATACAAAAAAAAAATGGCTAAAATGCCCCAGGACCCTCCATTCCCTTCTTTGTCAAAGTCATAGCCATTAGCAAAGTATGTGATGCCCAGATATTCACAGAAGGAAAGGTAGCACCTGGGAACATTGTCCAAGTATGAGAAAAGATTTCTTCATTCTCCTGCATAGCAAGCTCACCAGCCTCATCCACTCATTAGCCTAGCATTTATGAAGTGCCTCACATGAAATAAGCTTTTATTAGGGTTCTGGCCTAAGTGTAATGAATACAAAACTATGAAGAAAGAAAGAAGAGGTGTAATGACAGCTCCAGCGTGACCTCAGTGCACACGAGATGTCTCCTTGCAGACTGAAACCACATTCCCCTGCCCTGTCCTCCCTCTACCTGTTTCTCCTAAAGCTAACACGCACCCCTGGGCCCTCCACGCAATGGTAAAGCCATTTATGAATTTCAACTTCTGCTCTAATTACACTGTCAAGCAACCCTGAATACTCAATCCCTGGCCCACAATGTAGTTTGTTGGCAGCTGTGCATTTTGATGGCAACCAGAAACAGTGAAAAAGCTCCTTTATTTTCCCCTGCTTTGACTGAAAAGGAATGTGTGCTTGATATCCAATTTGCCCCCTGCATGGTCACCCTGGGAGAAGTCCTCGCAGGACCCTGCTAGGATGCGATGAAATGTCCTGGCAACACAGAAACGGGAGGAAGCAGAAAACTTACGGGTGCAGGGCATGGAGGCCGCGTCGTTGTCAGCGCGGAAAAAGCCTCGGTCACAGGTGCACGAGGTGGCTCCTTCCCAAACAGAGTAACTGTGAGGTGGGCACTTGGCACAGGTGGCATCAGTGGAGAGAGCCTTGTAGTATCCAATTTTGCAAGCTACAGGGAAAGAGAGAAACAAACACGTCTGTGAACCACTATGGAGACAGTGAGGCAAGTTGTGAAAACACTTCCCGGATGCAGGGAAAGGGAAAGAGGTTTGGCTGACCACGGGATCATCTGGCTGCAATCCAGACAAATCAGTGCAAAATACTGACTTGAAGGACCATTAGCATTCCTGGTTAGATGATAAGAAGCCCTTATGCAACATTGTTTAAAACTGGTTGCAGATGCGGGGGTAGGAGGGGCAGATGGCTTAGCAGTTAAGGCGCTTGCCTGTGAAGCCTAAGGACCCAGGTTCGATTCTCTAAGTACCACGTAAGCCACATACACATGATGGCACATGCATCTGGAGTTCGTTTGCAGTGGCTACAGACCCTGGTGTGCCTATCCTCTCTCCTTCTCTGTCTCTCTCCTCTCTCCTCTCTCTTTTTCTAATCAATAAATAATTTAAAATAAATCTTAAAAAAAACTGGCTGGGCGTGGTGGCGCAAGTCTTTAATCCCAGCACTCGGGAGGCAGAGGTAGGAGGATTGCCGTGAGTTCAAGGCCACCCTGAGACTCCATAGTGAATTCCAGGTCAGCCTAGGCTAGAGTGAGACCCTACCTCAAAAAAACAAAAAAACAAAACAAAACAAAAAAAAAACTGGTTGTGGGGATGGCGAGATTGCTCAGTGGTTGAGGGCGTTTGCTTGCAAAGCTTGTTGGCCTAGGTTCAATTCCCTAGCCACCCACGTAAGACATATGCAAAAACTAGTGCATGCATCTAGAATCTGTATGCACCGGCAAGAGACCCTGGTGCACCTATGCATGCTCTCTCGCTAATAAATAAATGTATTAAAAAAAGAAATAAAACTGGTAGTATCTCTCGAAGTCAACTACCCATTATATGCATTATCTTGTTTAATCCTTACAGCAACCATTTACTATACACATGTAGAAATGAGGAACCAGCTTTGAGCCAATAATGGCTTGTGTAAGGCCATGTATCTGGGAAATGTCACCCCCGAACTCTGACCTCAAGCATTCTGCCCTGAAACATGGACTTCATCCACATGCTTTGCAATCTGAGTGCTTAGTCCTTAACCAATCAGTTAGAAATGTGCCCAAATGTTAACAAGAACAACAAGAAGTATTGGTCAACGATTACTTCCTGATTATGGCTGAAGAGAGAAATGAACTAAAAACCCAGCAAATGCAATCAAGGACGAAGGACAACAGACTGAAAGTCCTGAGCAATCCCATTTCAGGGCAAAGTGACTTGACTAGAGATTTGCTAACATTATTAATGTTGGTCGCTTATTTGTTTATTTAGTCTCTCTCTCTCTCTCTCTCTCTCTCTTCTCTTTCTCTCTGTCTGTATGTGTAGAGTAAATGTATGTGGATCTGAGGACAACTCCAAGGTGCCTGTGCCCCATGTTCTTCAAAACAGAGTCTCTTGCTGTTGCAAATGTAACACCAGTCTCAGCTGGTGCATGAACTTCAGATTCTCCTGGTTCCATTCCCCATGGTCACAGGTAGGCTGGCATCACAGATCCATGCACCAATTTTGCACCTGACTTAATGTGGGTGCTGGGAAATTGAACCTAGGCTGGCAGACTTTGCAAGCAGAACCTTTGATTCCCCATCTCTAACACTGGTTATTTAAAGATCAGCATTTTTTTATCGAGAGAGAAAGAGAGAGGGAGGGAGAGGACGGGGGAGAGGACCAGCAGGCTTGCATGTGCCTTGGCACTTGTGCAGAGGTCAGAAGATAACCTCAGCCAGGTGTTGGTATATCTTTGCTTTCTACTTTGTCTGAGGTAGGGTCTCTCTTTTATGGCTGCATACACCAGGCCTTCAAGCTTCCAGGATTCTCTCTCTTCTTCCCATCTTTCCATAGGGATAATTGGAATACAGACACTACTGGTACAGTGCCCCTTGTGCCATGGGCTCCGTGCATGTGAACTCACACAGTCACGCTTGCCCAGCAAGCATGTTCACCATGGAGCTATCTCCCCAGATGACCACAAATATCCTGTTTCCTTTGCTCGCTGTATTAGCACTATTCCCCAGCAATGCACACGAGCCCGGGGACTACAGAAAACACGGGTCATACACTCCTTCACACACCTGACAATGCACGCCCGCCTGAGACCTGCAGAGAACACGGGTCATACACTCCTTCACACACCTGACAGTGCACGCCTGCCTGAGACCTGCAGAGAACACGGGTCATACACTCCTTCACACACCTGACATTGCACGCCCGCCTGAGACCTGCAGAGAGCACGGGTCATACACTCCTTCACACACCTGACATTGCACGCCCGCCTGAGACCTGCAGAGAACACGGGTCATACACTCCTTCACACACCTGACATTGCACGCCCGCCTGAGACCTGCAGAGAACACGGGTCATACACTCCTTCACACACCCGACATTGCACGCCCACCTGAGACCTGCAGAGAACACGGGTCATACACTCCTTCACACACCCGACATTGCACGCCCGCCTGAGACCTGCAGAGAACACGGGTCATACACTCCTTCACACACCCTGACATTGCACGCCCGCCTGAGACCTGCAGAGAACACGGGTCATACACTCCTTCACACACCTGACATTGCACGCCCGCCTGAGACCTGCAGAGAACAGGGGTCATACACTCCTTCACACACCTGACAGTGCACGCCCGCCTGAGACCTGCAGAGAACACGGGTCATACACTCCTTCACACACCTGACATTGCACGCCCGCCTGAGACCTGCAGAGAACACGGGTCATACACTCCTTCACACACCCGACATTGCACGCCGGCCTGAGACCTGCAGAGAACACGGGTCATACACTCCTTCACACACCTGACATTGCACGCCCGCCTGAGACCTGCAGAGAACACGGGTCATACACTCCTTCACACACCTGACATGGTTTTCCATGACCTCATCTTTATAAACATCACATTGACACTGAGGACTCATTTACTCATGTGGAAAAATTCAATAATGGTGTGAAACCTCTTAATAAAAAATAATTAATAGGGCCTTAATGCCCCCCTTTTCTCTTTCTTATGCTCTTCGTGACTATCTCCCAAATCTGTGGCAAGCTGAAATAAAAACCGTCCAGCACTATCAACTACTAAGTTCACAGAAGCAAGCACATTGAGAATTAAATTCTATAATATCAGAGGTTAACAAGGAAAGTGAGTTATCCACAGTTTTCCCAGCATGATTCACTCCCAGATCTCTCCATGTGCCACGTTCCTAGAATATGTCAATACTACCAGAAATACCTTCTGGGTGAAGGAGCCATTCACCACTCTCCACCAGCCTCCCAGGAAGAGACCAACTATGGTGCTATTCTGGCAGACTCTTCTGAAAGGACTGGATCAAACACGATTGACAGAGATGTGGCCAGTGCCCCCACATCCCATCATTCTGGCCCACAGGTATCCACAGAGCTTCCCGTTAAAGCCTGCTCCTCCCTGGCATATCCTGTTAGCATTTTCTCCGTCATACCCTCATAATGACATGCGGAAAGGGAGTTTAGCATGTGCTCTGTAAGGAACAGTTACGTCACGCTTATTAACTAAACTTGTTCATGGAATTTCCTTTAACGAGCCAAGACTTTATGACGTGTGGAGCACCAACAATAAAAGCACTTGGAGATCAATCTTCCCCTTATTTGCTTTGCTCTTCCACTGGACCGAGGAGTCCTGGAAAAACAAAATTGCTCCACTGGCTAAATTTATGCATCTCCCAAGTTCGTATGCATCACAGAACTAGATAAAGTTCAACTTACAAGGTGTTGATGGGTCAAACTTAAGATGGCCCTAGGGTTTCCATGGAAATCAGCAACTGGGCTTTGGCAGAAAGAAGTACTGAAGGTCAAGTCCCACATCCAACACAAAGAGCCCTTGGCCAAGGACACAGACTCCCTGGGTCCCACCTGTCACTCAGTGAATCATAGTCACCAAAAGCAACTTGAAGCAACTCATGTCAGGACTGTCAACAAGGCAAAAATTATTTATATATCTTCCAGAAACTTCTCAACTCGCCTGGCTAATTCTTATGGAAGGTGGAAGCCGGCAGAGATTGGCCAATGACTGTGCAACATAGATCCAGCACATTCAAAAGCTGGCAAGAGTGGTGGGGGGCAATTCCTTTCTCCTCAACTCCAACCTTGCTAGAAAGTTCTATTTACAAATTACAACTCAAGTTCATAAAAACCAGGGTGGAAGATGTATCTTATCCAATTCATTAAAGCCCCCAAATCCATTGTACTTATGTGAATTTATGGAAGAAATGAATTTGCAAGTTTACGTATTTTCCCTCATAGCTGGTATTAATATATTACCAAGAATAAATATACATGAATTCATTTGAACAAAACAGAGCTTTATACCAATTTAGAAAATTGAAAGCTGCTGTTCTTTTAATACAGTGACTATTTTTACTCTTTTCTTCTTTCTTTTACAAACACAGGCAGAAAATACAAGATTGTGCCTGTGCTATTCTCGGCTGCCTTTGCTGTGCTTAACACATTCTTTTGTCTTCAACTACATTAAGACCATGTTATTAATATTTTAGGATTCTTAGAAAGGCTCTTCCAAAATATAGTAGTGGTTTTCACATGCCCGCAGCCATTTTGCTGCCTGCGTTAAAAATGACCTACGAAATTGATAGTTCAGTACATTTCCCTGTTCTGTGTGGTTCACAGCCTTGTAAAATTTGGTGCATGTATGTGTAAGTACATCTTGGATTTATTTGCTTAGTTGCATCTTAAAAATTTCACTATTCCTTTTATTCTAAACAAAATTCCCATGTAAGATGTACTTGGCATAACAAGCATTGACACGTGTTTATCATTCCCCATCAGTTCTGTTGGTTGAGAACCGCTACACTGTGTTTGAATGCTAATGACTTCATAAGCAAGTCCACCTTGCTTCCCCAAGTAGGACCTTTCTCCTGCCCTCTTCCCTGAGAAGCTGCGCTGGACGGGGTTCCCATGCACAGACTGGGACTTTGCCTCTGACGAGGTCACTCTGACTAGCTCCGTTCACCATAGCAAGGAGGTCTTTTCCTTTGGCCTTCCTTTCTTTCTGCTGACAAAAAGCAAAAAAGATAGAAGATGAAGAAGAAGAAAAAAATCTTTCACCAGCTCACCTGCAACCAGAACAAGATGGATTTTTAAGATTCTTCTTTAAGACAAATGCCGCAGAATGCTTAGTTGTAATGACTTAAGTTAATAAAAAAAAAAAGTCTTTAAAAAGACTGTAGAGCTCAGTGTGACAGCTCACTCTATGTAATCTCAGCATTTGCGAGAATGAGCCTTAGGGATTGCCTTACATTCTAGGCCAGACGAACCTATCTCAAACAAAACAAAACAAAAGAAACTAACATAACATCTTCATTTGGGGTGGGAAGGGTTGGGGACAGAGGTGCTCATTTGCAATAGCCAGACCAGAACATCTCATGACCCACTCCATTGCTCGTTAGCCCGGCACCATTGAGCTTGCTGTACACAGTCCTGGGAAGACTGAAATAGGAGTATCTAGAGTTCAAGGCTAGCCTGGGATGCTAGCAAGACATGCATGGTCTCTTAAAAACAAGAGAAAACCTATGCGGGCAGTTATGGTCATTCTACATTTGAAAATTTGTGCAAAGATTCCTAGTACGTGATTGTCTTCACATTTCATCTTGAAACTAATTTATCTCATAAAACAGCTAATAATAGCAATTGTGGTAACAAATGCCAAGCATCCATTGAGTATTTGTCATCTTCACAAGCATTATTTGACTTCATTACCATAATAATCCATGTGCTTCAAATACTAACTTGGATCCTGTGTTGTTGATGAAGGAACGAACGGGGTTTGAGGTAATCTTTGCTGCAGACATTATATTATTCTGGAACTCTTTGTGCCAAGGTAGAGCTGACCTTCAGCAGAAATCTGACTTGGATTTAAATGGAGGGGTGGGGAAGTAGAGTGGTCTCCACATCATTTGTCCCCAAGCCCATCACACTGTTGCTCTATCAGCCACGCTGTCATCTGTGACCCTGTCTGCTTGAAGACCATCTGAAGCTGTGTTGTCCAGTAGAGAGACTGCTCAACACATGGGGCTACTGAGCACACAAGACATGTGGCTAGTCCATAGGAGACCAGCTGAAGGGGCAAAGCACCTTCGTCACCACTCAGCCCCCTCAAAGTAAAATATCCCACTAAAATTTTTAAATTGATGATCTACTGAATGTAATTTTGAATATGGAACTAAAAGATTTCATCTTATGTCTTCTGGTAAATGAGATTTTTCAGTGTGACCAATAAAATAATACTTAAATTGGGCTGTAAAGGCGGCCAGTGGGTCAAAACACTTGCTGTACAAGCACAAGCACCTGAGTTTAATCCCCAACATCAATAGAAAAGTCAGGTATGACCACACATGAGCGTAACCCTAGTGCTGAGTGGAACAGAGACAGGAGAGTCACTGGGGCTCACTGGTTAGCCAGCCTGACTGAAAATAGAAGCTCCTGATTCAGTGAGAGACTCTCTGTCTCAGGGAAATAAGAGCAACAGAGAAGGACACCTGGGTGTGTGTGTAGGGGGGAGGGTGCATGCTCGTTTGCATATACGCATGCCTATACCACACATGCCAAAACAATGAAAAATATAATTTAAAAAATCTTAAAATCACTCTTGAGGTCTACATTATATTTCTCCTGTCTGACATTGCTCTGGACACTAGAGTAATTCAGCTGACAGACATGCATAGGCACAAGCCTGTGCAGTCCTACAAGCTCTGTAAGTGATGGAGTATTTACCAGTACCACCCAAGAAGCTTTTACCAAGCCCACTGGGCCTCCTAGAAGCTGATCAATTTCTTCGAGTTTTACTCTCAGCCAGCCAGTGAATCTGTAAAACCTAACGTGAATTATAGACCACTCTAATAAGGGGTAAAAAAAATAATAATAATTACCTTCCCAGGTAACAAATTTGAATTTTAAATTGAACCCCTTGAAAGTTAAAGCTGAAATTCAAACAGTGATTCTCTAAGGGGAATTCGAACCATTCATGCAAACTGGTCCCTAAGGAATATTTGTCTCAAGGCCTGGGGCTGCTTGGCCCTTATTGCTGGATGTGATGTGGGCTCATGCATTGAGAATCCTGCCATCTGTGGAGCGGGAAGAGTACGTTCAACATGTTTAGGACTGAAAATATCGAAGTCATATTATACTAGCCTTATAACATCCCTTCTCTGATTAACTGTTCATTTGTAAGACCATTATATTAATAATGTAAGAATAAATGGGAAAAGAAAGGTAGCTGACAAAGACGATTGCTAATGTATAAACATTAACCAGCCCCAGTGACGTATGATGAGCATTAACCAATAGGTTAATGATGAGCATTAACCAATGGGTTCCTTATAGTAGGTAAGAAAACTAAAGCCAAAAGGTGAAGGATTTGATCGAGACAGCTGGTGTTCCGCCCAAGCAATGTGACTTGAAATCAATTGCTAAGGATGTCTTCTATTGAAGCTCATAGGGTGAGTGAAGATGGATAATTGGTACAGGAAAAGGCTCTGGTTTTGGATTCTCTGCTTGTAGTCCACACAAGAGCAATAAAATGTGGCCAAATGCTAGCAAACTAAATCACACTGCCTCAGGAGAATAAAGGGAAGCAGGTTGTTGAAAGGCCTTTGAAGATCATTTTTGATCAAACTTTAACGCAAAGAGCCAAATGGTAGGTAACCCAGGCTTCTTAGGCAAATAGGAACACAGAGGATGTTTCAAGGGTACCTACGAAGCAAAACAAATGACAAATTCCCACAAGGTTTCTAGTGATGGAATTCAAAATAATAGTAATAATTAATTACTTTTGCATTGCAGACTTACTAATGAGGGCCTGGAGTTCTTCAGTGGAGGTCTAACATTTTGCTTAATTGGTGTTCAAGGAAAGTGCTCCCTATTATCCAATCAATCGCAAATGTTATCTTATCAAAAAAAAAAAAAAAACACTAACATCTCTCAGATCAAGTAAAATCTGGTGGCAGGGTGGATTGGGCTCAGGAAGCAGTATTTGCCAGCTAGCAAGCTAGATAGACATATTGATTTCCAACATGAATACCTTGTCCACCCTTCATTTCCGGCCCGTGTTAGAATCCAGTGCAGAATGCCAGGTGCTCCCTGAGCCCTCTGGCCTGCGGTGCCTCCCTGAGCTCTGAAATGAGAAAGCTTACTAACAGAGCATTCTAACATTCCCGCAAAACAGAAAACTTCCTATTAACTCGCTCACTGGGAAAACTGATTTGACGCAGTACTACTATATGTAAAACCATTTTTAAATTGATTTTCTTTTCTTGATTAAATGACATTGTCTGATTTGGGGGATATTCCACCTCAATTTTCTGGGTAATTTCTTTTAGGCACTTCAATATTCTGCCATTATGCGTGCTGATTAATTTTAAATTTACGTTGTTTTAGGGCTGCTCTTTTCCGGGGAGTCATGTGTGTGATACAAAATGAGACCGGCGCTAGGTTTCTGAGCCCCTGAGATCAGGGCACTGCCGCAGCAGGGGAGTGCCTCATGTTGGTGATGCACACGGACCTTGACCTTCTGCCTGTGGGAGATGGGTCTGCTTCCAACCCAAGTCAGGGATGGGCCGGAGAACTCTGCAAGACGTAGCTCGTGTCTTACGTCGATCATGCTAATGGCCCCCGAGCTCTAGATTGCAGCATTTTCTGAAGAGCCTTCAAGTTGAAGACAACCTGGATCCAGTTCTTAGGATGCTAAGCCTCAATGAACCTTCGGATCAGTGCACTGTAATCTTCCCTCTCAGACCCTAGCATGCATCAGAAGGAGGTGGAAGGCTCACAAAAGACCGATTCTGGGCTCCAGTTCAAGTCCATCATTATCTAATAGGGCCCGAGAATTTTCATTTCTTCCAAACACTAAGGCTAATGAAAACCCTACTTACTGCTCCAGGGACCTCACTTTGAGAACCACTACCCAACTGTAAACAGGCCCACTCCACATTGAAGTGTGCTTTGTGTCAAATAACATCAAACCACTTCATTTCCCCTCCAATCCTCAAATACTACACAAACAAATTTCTATCAGAAGAGTAGTAAGTTTTGCAGTTCGGAGGGGGAATGCCAGAAATGCGACACTGTTGAAATATAACCAGTAATGACTTCCTAATAAAGCTGAACTTTCCCATCACACAAACATGAATAAATGATTATTCTGAGACAGAACTTGAGTGGAATGTCCTTATGAAAATGGATGGCTGCTGAAGGGAGAGGCAGAGCTCACAGGTTACTGGGCTAAGGGGTCACACTTATGAAGGATCAGTCCCCATGATAAGTGCCTAGAGTCCCAGCACTCAGAAGGCTGGGGTGGAAAAGTCACTTGGGTCCAAGAGTTTGAGACCAACCTAAGCAATGTGGTAATGTGGTCTCACCTCAAAAGTCAAATTCAAAGGAAACTTCTCAAGCTAGCACTGCCTCAACTAAGCAGCACTGTGAACTTACGGCTACGGTCTGTCGGAACTGTGTTCCCCAACTGCCGAATGGTACGGAAAAACCGTTCATTTGATCCAATGCATTTCTGTTACCTTGACAGTAAGTTGGGGAAAGTAAAATCTAATGGTTGTGGAAGCTTATTAAATACATACATTATTTGGGGGTTTTTGCTGCACTCTGGAGGAAACAAGAAGTCAGGTATACACCTTTCATAGGAAGGCTTACATTCTCTAGTAAATATTGGGGCAATATGTGAAAGATGAAGTTGAGTCCCTTGAGGTCTCTAACTTGATGAGATTTAGTGTCCATAGGATACTCTTTTGAAAAGCTATCAGGGTTGGGACACAAAGGCAGGTAAACCAGAATACTACCCTTGGTGACTTCTACCAGGGAATAGTTAGACATTCTTCTTTAAAAACGTTAGGATATTTGGGTCAAAGATGTTTTATCATCAACAACAAAGAGTAAAAATGTAATAATGATGATATAGGCAAAAGGTTATTTTCTCTCCAATAATACTACTCACCCCTGACTTCATTTTAAACTGTGTAATAATTTATGCTAAGGCAGTGGGGACATAAAGAGAAAGGCTTGGAGTTGCAAGAGACCTGAATTTGCTTTTTAGCCCTGTTGTTACAAAAGTTCTGAATGCAAAAGTCTCAACAGGCAACAAAGTAACCCAGCTGAGAATAGAAATACATAAAGGGATCCTTTGACTTTCAAGTTCATCCTCAGAGCTCTTAGATGAGCTTCTGGCTTAAACCAAAATTGGGGCATATACCAAACCTGCATTATTAAGGAGTGGTCCAGTACAGTTCTGGTTCTGTAAGGTGGTCCAAAGAAGTCTTTCCTGCCTACGGGGACAGAGTGCTCAGCAGATGCTTACTTCTGCCGCAGGGTGGGGACTCACTCATGGGATGCTTGTATTCAACTGGGGATAGAGGGCTCCGTCCTGTGAGACTCTGCTCTCCAGGAATATAAAGTAATTCAAGAGGAATGGTTAGGACCATGACTTATCTGTCTGTGCCTTCAACCAAATAAAGGAGAGAGACACAAAATGAAGGCAGGTTTGTCTGCCCTTAGTTATACCCTGTGGACCCAAGAGGATCAGCACATTTAGCAAAGCAGTTTCTTTGTTTAAAAGTATTTATGAGAGAGGGGAGGAGAGGTAGGAATTGGGTGTATCAGAGCCTCTAGCCACTGCAAATGAACTCCAGATGCATGTGCCACATTGTGCATCCAGATTTACATGGGTACTGGGGAAAGGGAATCCAATCTGGGTCCTTTGGCTTTGCTGGCAAGTGCCTTAACTCTTAAGCCATCTCTCTAGACCCCTGGAAAGGCAGTTTCTAAGTGTCTCTCTCACTAGCATTTACTAGATGTTTGAACCTGAACAAATGAATTGACTGTTCGATTTCAGTATCCTCACCTGCACGGCTGATGTGATGACAGAGTAAGACGATGTGCACGAGGCTAAAGCACAGTGTGTGTGTGTGTGTGTGTGTGTGTGTATGTGTGGTATGTACTAGTGTGGTAGGAGTCATAGCAAAAATAAAAAATCTAAGATTGAATTCCTGCTCAGCATCTACAATGCATTATATGCCAGGAGCAAAATTAATAGCAGGTAAAAATTTGTCTTTTTTTATTAAAAAACAAAGCTGGATATGGACATACACGCCTTTAATCCCAACACTTGGGATTCAGAGGTAGGAGGATTGCCATGAGTTTGAGGCCACCCTGAGACTCCATAGTGAATGCTAGCTCAGCCTGGGCTAGAGCAAGACCCTATCTTGAAAAAATAAAATAAAATAAAATAAAATAAAATAAAATAAAATAAAATAAAATAAAATAAAGAAACGTCAAACTGGGGGATCTAGCTCAGTCAATAACATGCTTATCTAGCATGCAAGAAGTCATGGGTTTGATCCTCAGAATAGCATACACCAGACATGATGGTGCACGCCTATCATCCCAGCTCCTGGGAAGCAGAGGCGGGAGGATTAGAAGTTTAAGTTCATCCTTGGCTGGCTACAGAGTTCAGGGCTGTACTGGGTACATGAGACCCTGTCTTAAAAAAAAATCAATAAATAACTTTTTAATTAAATAAATTGTTGGAATGGGTTTTTGAGGTTTCTTCTCCCCATGGATAAGATGCAGAGTGTGCAGCCCCCTCCAACAAGCTCAGTTCTGTATTCCACCCTCCATCTCCTGGCATTATTTCCCCTCTAACCTTGGAGCTAGTTTTGTAGAAAGTAGGCAAATGGATAGAGAGGGCGTGCTGAAAACTGCCTTGCTTTGTCGCAAGCAGAATGTAATGTAATCCTATAAATAGGTGGATAATTTCAAATAGAGGTAGATAGTTTTCACCCGAGGATTTAAAAAAAAAAAAAAAAAACCTTTGGAGGCGCATTTGAATAAAACTTGATAAATTTAACTGTATGAAAATCATGGAGTGCCTCCAAACAAAAGAATACAGTGGGGAGATACCCTAGTCTGTGGTATTTTTCAAAGACTTAACGCAAGCTTTCTAATGCCCAGGTTGCTGCCAGGTTTGACGGAAGTGTGGTCTGAGCTCTTACTTAGTGTGCCGGCTACAATTTTCTCTAAGGGAGCAAGCATGAGTCTGGAATCAACCACACTGGAGAATTTTTAGAAACAACTGGATAAATTATTTCAATTTGATAAGCGGTACTAATTTTAAAATAGAAGGTGGCAACAGCAACCTGTAATTTGTGTTTTTTTTTTTTTAAGCACGAATTCTGCTAAATAAAGATCCTTTATTCCTATTCTAGTCCTGTTCTAATTCTCCCACTAAAGGCTCTGAAATTTAGCTGTATAAAAAAATATACAAATCAGGAGCCAGGCGTGGTGGCGCACGCCTTTAATCCCAGCACTCGGGAGGCAGAGGTAGGAGGATCGCCATGAGTTCGAGGCCACCCTGAGACTACATAGTTAATTTCATGTCAGCCTGGACCAGAGTGAGACCCTACCTCAAAAAACAAAATAAAAAAACAAAACCATGGATCTGAATATTATCTTAAGAAAAGTCAGGCTTTTTTTTGATTTTTGCATGCGTGCTTTTGCATGTGCGCGTGCCATGGTCGTGTGAGGACACTGGACGTCTCCCTCTTTTCACTGATCTACATGTTTCCTGGAGTCAGCCTCACTGCACTCGGAACTGTAGCGTTTTTCCAGTTAGATTGGCTGACAAGTGGGCCCCAGGGGTTCTCCACGCTCTGGTCCCCACAGGACTAGGCGTATAGGCATGTATGGACACACCCAGCTGTTTGAAGCATCTCCCCAGCCCAATTTTCCTCGTTTATAATGTGGATATTTTTTTCTAAATTTCATTTGACAATGATTTTGATGACTTTCTTTGTTTAGCTTCAAGATTTAGGAGCTATAAACTTGATTTTTCTCAATGTGTTGATCTTATTGCAGATACAGATTTGAGTAGATTGAGCACTTTACTGAATGACTTTAATTTCAAGTTCATGGAAAAGATAGAAGCATCTGCTTACCTAATTTGCTGAGGTTTAGATTAGGAAAGAAAGTGAACAAAAGCTAAAAAAAACAAAAATAAAAAGTTCATAATTAAAAGAAAATCTAGAAAGCCAAATACATTACGATGGACTAAATGCTGAAACTCTAACCCGTTCTTTAAGAAAAAAAAAAAATGATGTCTGCCTTGAATTTAAATCTAAAAATAGTGATTACATCTGGATATACTTTTGGAAGATTTAAGTGAGTGCAGCATATTAACTAGGAATCCTCACCCTGATAGCACAGGGGTACAGGCATGGCATGCAAATCAGGGCCCATTAACACCTAGCTCAGTCCCCTAAGACACTTCATAGAACAGGGAGCTTTTTGATAAATTGCTATTGTTTGTGTCACCCTTTGATATTCAGGGTCCACAGAGACTACAGGCTCATTAGGGATCCCCACTGACTGGGAGGAACAGATCCAAGCACTGAAGAGAGAAAGCCACCACTGTCTCTTCCCTCCCTCCGCACACTTCCCCGTCTGAATTCAGTCCCAGGATCTATGTGGATTAGAGGCATTATGTAAAACTTGCGTCCATTACTGCACACATCCACCTGCGGGGTCCATTGAGGCATCCATGTGTTCGCAGACACGTGTTAAACAGGGACTTTGATGAATATGAAGCTGTTGTCTCCCGGCAGGGAGCAGGTCACAGCTCACCCTTACACCTCAGTGGATGCTGCCTAGCAGAGAGGCCTCCAGACTTTTGTGGAAATCCTTTCACACTCCTCACCCAGGCTGGAGGTGCAGCAGAGTGAGCTCAGGGGGAAAAGGTACCTGAGGTGACGGACAAGCCCAGAGTATCAGCTAGAGAAAAAGACTTTAGCCAGGAAGCTGGTTCTGTCCACAAGGGCCATAATAGCAATTATTGATTGTTGCAGAAGCGGCTGCGGTGAGCAATGGGAGGGTGTTTTCCAAGCTGATTTATTCACGAACTCTCTCGTTCCAGGCCAACGGGAGACAACAGTGCTACGCATCTCAACTTCACGGTTATCCCTCATTTGCTCTGTTTCTCTATTTATTTAAAAACTAAAGGCTGGAAAGAAGATGGGGAGGGAATGAAATATGTTCAGAAGCCAGGGCCAGACCAAGAGAAACATGTGTTAAACAATTATTTGATTAACTCCGGCAGCATGGCTAGTCATTGTCATCCAAATAGCTTTATAGCCAGAGTTGTCACCAGCCATGATTTACGCTGCAGAGATGGCTAGAGTAATAATTGCTCGTGCAGCCCTCTTCCTCTTTGTTATGTTGATGGGCCTGAAGATCTCAGAAGGAAAAAAAGGACACTTAAGAAGAATTCAGTTCCCCTAATGGCACCGTTATTAGCGATGCCTTCCCATTCTCCTGTGGTGGTTGTGGATCATGGGTCCCATGACCATTTATTTGCTTTTCAAAAATTAGTGTGTTGTGAATATTTTGAAAGACAGATTTAAAATTCTGCATCTTCCATGATTTTCTTTTTGAGAAGCGATTTATGCTTAAAAGATATGACCAGGCTCAACATCTGGTTTTGGTATCACATACAGTGGATTTTATATAGCTATCTGCCAACATACATTATTATATGAGTTGGACTACTCCAACCTTGCTTTATGTTTGACAAGGACAAAATAGGGATTCTCTAGGAGATCCCTGGAGAGACCTCGTCTAGACCAAGTGAAATTTATGGGGACTTTGCGGCACTGTCTGCTTTTGGTGAGATGCAGAGGCAGTCCAAAGGATCTTAGCAAAGACCAGCAACCCAAACACCTGGGAGAGTATTGATAGTCTTGCTGTGACACAAAGATGGCTACTGCCCACCCACACCTTCTCCTGACACCTCAATATACTCCTGCAAGCTGAGGGGTTGGGGACGGTAAGAACCTATTGAATGGAGCCTGGCATGCTAGTGCACGCCTTTAATCCCAGCACTCAGGAGGCAGAGGTAGGAGGACCGCTGTGAGTTCCAGGCTACCCTGAGACTACATAGTAAATTCCAGTTCAGCCTGGGCTACAGTGAGACCCTACCTTGGGAAAAAAAAAAAAATCTATTGAATGTATTCTGAGCTTAACCACTTGAGGTACCTTGATATCCCAAGAAGTCAGATTAAATTGCTAGCAGGATGTGCAGAGAGCTCATCTGCTTGATGAGACTAACCTAGCAACCTGCTTGAGCTTTCCTGTGAACTTTCAACTGGACCATGGGCCCAGAGTAGCAGCAGGAGACCCTGGCATTCAGGCACCTGAATCTGAAGCAAGAGACAACTGGCCTATTTCAGTTGGATCCCCTCACAGAGGACTAGGGCAGGTCTCCAGGTGCCCCTCCACTGTCTGACAAGTGGGGCTGGTCCCATCTTTGGGGTTTCTCCACAACATCCTCTGGCAGCCCCAGCCTTCTCTCTATCATCAATTTGAATTCCTGGGAAAGGGCAAGATGCCAAAAGTGCTTGCAGGTAAATTCTTTGTCCCTTTCATGTGCATCTGACTTGCACTGATGACTTAGTGTGCTACTCCTTGGCTGGGAGGGATTATGTTAGGTCAATGAATCTTTTCCAGATAATAAATGAGAAATCACAAACAGGAATGCAAGGGAAATATGTCACAAAGTGCTCATTTGTTTGTGTACCTCAGCCCAATATTAAATGTGAGTGACCAGGATAAACACACATATTAATAATAAAAATAAGGTCACGATACTGGCATGTTCCCAAAGTGGTAGGCTATGAGGGAAGAAGGAGTGCAAAGGGCCCTATATAAAAATGAATGGAATAGAAACTAAAGTTTAGCCATATAAAGAAAGCAGGAGGGCCAAGCAGGAGCCTTACCAAGTACAAAAGAACTTGCATATCCCAAAAAACTTAAATTCATCTCAGACCTACAAAAGTATTTCCTCATTCATACTGCCTTCAAAAGTGATTATAAACAGCATGGCCATTTGAAAACATTTTCTAAGAGTAGATTTACAAGATGAAGTGTATCTGGATATAAGAAAAAGAGCTTGGCATTGCTTCACTAATAAACATTTCCTTTTTCAACATCACAAATCAGTTTAAAAAGTCCTTCCAACCAGCCATAGAAAGCAGATCACTGTTGTTCAGAAAACTGAAACCATAAGAAGACCTGCATTTTATTTATTACAATAGGAAAAAATTTTCCCTTAGCCCAGAGGCAGGATTGTTCTTAAAGAGGCTCAAGGTTTGAAGGGAGTGGGTAAAATCATAAATCCTTCTTCCAGAGTGGAGGGGAGGGCATTAACACATGTAACAGCTGTCCAGGCAAGTCAAAAACATACCAATGATCTATCCCATACATAAACAGCAACTGAGGAAGTGAACACCAGAAATACAGAGTGGGAAAGGTTTGAGCTCTGACGGGATGTCCTCCTATCCCAGCTGTTGCATTTGCCAAGCCTCAGTTTCCTCTGATGATACCAAGTTAAGCAATTTTAACCATCTCTTTTAAACCTTTAAAACCCCCCAAGCCTCTACTGTTCTGATATAGACTCAGATAACCCAGCATGTTTCAAGAAGCACCAAAGAGACTTGCCTTCTGTCTCAGGAGCTACTCAGTGCCTTAGTGCTGTGCATATATCTGTCCTCCCAGGACGACTGGTATGGCTCATGCACAGGACTCAGGAGCTGAGCTTGGACCCTTCTCAGCCCTGGTAGATAATGTGCTCATCTAAACAGCTTTGTTCCCAATAAATCCATCCCTCAAACTCTTCATTCACCTTTCTCTTGTCTGTCTTAGTAGGAATTCCCAAGTCTTCCTGCATTCTTTTTCATTTGGGGGAGAAGGCAATTTTTTGAGAAAGGATCTCACGCTGGTAGTCTAGGCCGGCCTAGAACTTGCTATGCAGTACAGGCCGGCCTCGATCGTGTTTTAATCATTTTACCTCAGTCTCCTGAGTGCTGGTACTATAGGTGTGAGCCCGTCCATCCAGCTTCCTCTCTCTTTTTACCCATATGCCATGTCCAAAAAGAGAACACAGGGAAGAACCGCCTTCTCTCTCTGGCATGTTGCTACATCTCTCCACACATTGTTGAGCAGATATATTTGCACCATAGTTGGCATCTGGTTTCATGAGCACACAGTGTAGTGACAGGGACAGAACTGACCAGGAGAGTAAATTGGTGATGTGAAAGAGGCCAAGCATGAGGTTGGGAAGGTAACACCTGAGTTAGAGATCCGAGCTCAATAAAGAAAGGGCAGCAAATTCGGAGACCACATGGGAAAGCGTTCAAGAAGGAGAAAGTTCCTTTTAATAAAGAGAAAGTCTGAGTGAGTAGAACAGGGGTATGAAGAAGGGGTTCGTTGCTCTAGAAGGCGTTGAGAGGCATGCTGAGACTGGACTCCACAGAGCCGTGCTGCTCCTCATCAAGCCGTGGAATCTGTCCTCAGCATGGAAATGGGATGTGCTAGGATTTCCTTTCTTCCTTCCTTTTATTTCAAAAATTTATTTGTTTATTAACTTTTTTTGAGGTAGGGTCTTGCTCTAGCCCAGGCTCACCTGGAATTCACTCTGTAGTCTTCCACTGGCCACAGACTAGTAGAAATACTTCTACTTCCGCCTCCTGAGTGCTGGGATTAAAGGTGTGCATCACCATGCCTAGTTTCTTCTCTTCCTTTCCTCTCCTCTCCTTCCTCCCTTCCTCTCCTCTCCATCCTCCTTCCCTCCCTTCCTTCCTTCCTTCTTTCCTTCCTTCCATCCTTGTCCTCTTTCTTCTTTCTGTGTGTGCACATCTACCACTGCATGTGGCCGCCAGAGGGTAACTCCACGTGCTGGTGTTCACCTTCCTCCTTGTTAGGCTCAGGGTCTCTCATTCATGTTGCTCTCTGCTGTGCTCACCAGCCTGACTGGCCTAAGAGTGTCTTCTTGCTATAGGCACTGGGATTACAGAAGCCTACTACATCACACAGCTTTACATTGGTTCTGGGGATCCAGACTCAGCTGTTCACACTGGTGCAACAAGGGCTGTATCCACTGAACCGTCCCCCCATCCCAGAAATTTCAGAAGATCTCACTGGGGCCAGGTATGATGGTGCACACCATCCTTGCAAACAGGAGGCAGAAGCAGGAAGATGAGCCTTCAGTTCGAGTTGGCTGCATGGAGAGCTCCCCACCAGCCAGGGCTACAGAGTGAGACTATTTCAAAAACAAAAACAAAACAACAACAACCAAAAAAATAAAAATAAATAAAAATAAAATAAAAATAAAAACTAAACTACGCTAAACAAAATATCCCAGTGGGGAAGACAGATATATCCTGGTGGCTGAGCACTTCTCTTGCTTGTGATAGGTAAGGCCCTGGTTTGATCCCCAGTACCTCAAAAATCAAATCCCACTGGCTGATTGGCTATAGGGGAAACATGGACCACTGGACCTACCATTGCTAACAAGGGGAGTAGGGAGTTCCTAGGAGTCAGGTTCCAAAGAAGTGATATAAGGGGACTAACTTTGCTCTTCCACAGTCATCAGAAATGCCCTTATGAGGACTTGAGATTCCAATCTGGTGACATAAAGGACAAATTCTGATTTTCCTTTTGGCTCTGTCCTTCACGGTGAGTCATGTCTGAGAGCTCCACCTGCAGAGAGCAGGACATCATGCCCACAGCCAATTAGGCTCAAGGCACCTCCCGCATGCACTCACTTCAGGGGACTGGAACCAGGGCTGGTCCTGGACACTTAAGGTGGGTCACACCTCCATCCACAGAAGCTGCATGACAGCACCCATGACTCCCAGGGGCCAGATTCCAGAACATGATTTAAACCGGAACCAAGTGTAGCTGAAAACCTGCCAGGGGGGCCAGAAGTGAGCAAAGAGATATTAAGATCTCACGGCGACATTAGGTAGCTGCTGGTGTGGGCAGTGCGGTGCTGTCGCTCAAGGGAAGTCCTCCCTTCCTGTCTCCTCACTGAGACAGTAGTCACCCAACCGGCATGATGAAGACTGGGAGACGGACTTGGTTTAGTCAGATCTCCGTGGGCTCCTTTCATTCCTCATCCATACTGCTCTTGGCAAGCTTGGTCCATGCTCTCCCGTGCAGAAGGTTTCTCAGTTTAAGCTTGTAGGAGATGGGAGCCTCCTCGCATGCCCATAGCTATGGGAAAACCATGAAAGGTATCTTTTTCACCCACCAGCCCTCCTTTCCTTTTTCTTCTTCTTCTCAATATATATGTAGCCCAGGGTGGTCTTGAACTCATAACACCCCTGCCTGAACCTCCCAAGTACTAGAATTACATGTGAGCCACCACACCTGCCTAGACCCACTCTTTATCTTTCAATGCTTATGTTGTTTACTATTATAGATTGAGCATTTCCTAGAGAATCTTGTAACTAGAGTGGTTTACTCCAAAGTGCTGACTGAATAGAAGTGAATGAATGAATGAATGAATGAATGAATGAGGACACTGTTGTGCTCAGCTAAATGTTGACAACCATCTCTAGCAGTCTAGACACAAAAGGCGACTTGGACCACCCATCCCTTGCTAAGAACCAAGCTGTACAGAGATCATATCAGGTTCACTTTCCTGTTACTATTACAGCTGTAACTTGTGTTTCCCTTCAGTCTCCCAACAAGACTGAGCTCTGCTGGAAGTTGCCAAAAAGGAAGCAAGACAATTCTAACTTGGGTAGGCAAGCAGGTCTGCTGATAATCCCAAAGATGGGAGGGGCAGAGAAAGCCGGCTTTCTAAGGCATTTGCCACCCAGAGGAGGAAGGAGCCCACAGTGGCTCTGCTCGCCCACCAGGAGATGAATCTAGAGAGCAGAGTCATTTTGAAAAGTTAAAATATTTAGATAGGAATAACCTTCTGAGGAGAGAGAGCCGTGCATGTCAGAGGGGGTGGCGTTGGTAGGGGAAGAGAAAAAAGTCATATTCCAGGCAGGCTTGGGAGCTCAGACAGATAGGATAAGAGATAAGGCCCTGGCTGGGTTAGTCACACCCTCCCACACACAATTCACTTGGCAAACACTGTTTTACTAACAAAGCAGGCTCATGCTTCAAGCAAAATGCATTAAGGTATTAACAACAAGGGTGCCAACAAATATATTTCAAATATATTTTTTTAATTTCACTCAAAAGGCCAGGGTATAACAAAATAGGATGCATATGACCCCTGGAAATGCCATGGTCCTGTGGCCACAGAGGAAGGCCAGGCTTTTCTCAGTGTATGTTCTTCAAAGGGGTCCGAAGCAGCAGAAGGGACATTAATCACAATGCCCTTTGGGGTAGAACACAGATGGTGATTCCAATGCAGACAATGAAGAAAAGGAGAGAGTGATGAAGAGATCATTGCTAGTGTTTGTGAAAGCCCACGCCCCTCTCTTCTGTGCATCAGGCCAACCCATCTCTCTGTTGGTCCAGCTGTGGACAGCCTTCCTGGGAGCCACTGGTCCTGTACTGCAATAGTGTTGAGTTCTGCAACTCCCTGTCTCTGGCTAGAGAGGGAGCCCCTCTCAGGACCTAGTGAGAGGAAACAGTAAAAGGCCAGTGCACAACAACCCAGTCAGCCATTCAAATGCCCGCCACAAGCATTCCCGTCTCACAGGCCAAATAAACAAAAGCAATTTACTTCCAACATGGGCTGGCCTTCTCCCAGGACCAAATCATCTTTTATTTTTCCCTTCCTCTGTAATCTTGGTTTCTTTGTTTTCATTTCTGTACCTCCTCCTTTTCTGGTCATCATGTAAATCTAAGGTTAATTTTTCAATACCCATTCGTGTAATAGATACAATAAGATGTTCATGCCAACTGTGTCATGGTGCCCCATAGCCCCCATTCTATGTGCCATAAAATTCAAATAGAAGAGTAAAGAAAACCAAGGGCTCCCATTTGTCCTTCAGATGTCCCACCCAAAGCAGACTGTGCACCATTTGTTCTCACTTGCACTGGTCTTCACACATTCCCAGTAGCAAACGCCTGATGAACTATTAACCCCTTTCTAAAGCCTAAAGTCAGCCACTACCTCATCAGCAAGCATTACTACATTCAGAAATTAAAATTCAAATGCATGCTTGTATACACACCATTTCTGCCTTTGTGTTTATTTGAACATAAACTCATTTCCTTTATTATTCAGCAAGCAACTGAGAAACACAGACAATAAGAGATGTCCCCTCAAGCGCTAACCCACTCATCCCAGACTCCTATCGTCTTGAATCTGATAGATCTGTCTTTAGGAAGTGAGTTTTAAAAAATCACCAAATGTTTTGAGATGCTCAGCTGTAGTCCTCCCTATCCCAACTTTTATAGACAGGCCCTCACTGTGTAGCTAGGCTTCACTCCTGTCTTAGCCTCTCACGTGCTGGGATTATAAATCTGTGCTATCATACCTGGCTCCCAAAAATCTTTTTATGAAAGTTCATGTAATCTGATTTTCCCCCTATAAATTGGTAAGTCTGAACAAATGAAAGAGAGTCATCAATCATTCTTGAAATTCATGTTTCATAATATGACATTATAACATTTTGATGAAACCCCCTTGACAGCTCCACTTTTAGTATGCATTCTTTGAAAAGTATACCATGACACATTTAATGCCTCTTTAAAATATATTTGCATTTTTATTAACTTTCATGGCATCTGTATCCATTTGAAATTTCCTATGGTTCATTTTTTATTGTATCCTACACTCTTTTGATGTTTTTTTTTTAAGTTGTTTTAAACTTCTATTTGAAATTAAAAAAGTGGCAAGATAATGAAAATCTTATTTCATGAACAACAATGTTTGGTCCATATGTATAGTTAGTCCATAGAGCTTTTGGCACTAATTCCTCCCCTATTATGAGTCCTTCAGACTTTCTCTATTACCTACCAATGTGAAGATCAGTGGGGTATCCTCCTGTGCCTGGCTAACTTCTGGCAGTCACCTTCCACTCCAAACCTGTCCCGAAGCAAAGACAGGAAGAAAGTGCTTTCCAAGACCTGTGATACAACAGGAGGATCTCCCTTCTGATTAGATGTTACAGGCCATTAAAAAGAAAAGTACAAATGAATCTGGCTCAGACTTCCCAGGCAAAATTCCAAAGACTGTAGAACCATTGTAGCCCAAGTTGGGAAGGAGGAAGAGGAGACATCTTTGGGGAGGGAAGAAGGGCACAAGGTCAATTAGAGGGTCATGAGATGTTTGAGAGGAGATGGTCTGGATACAAGTGGGAATACACATCAAAATATTCACATGCCCATAGACCATGGAGAAAATAAATCAGACAACAGCACCAGGGTCACAGGATGAACCACAGATTCGGGGACTTGTTCAAAAAAAATCATACAAATATATTTCAGATACAACCAGAGGAAAGGTATTTAAAAGGGTAGATAGACAAGAAACAGAGTAAGGAGGGAACCAGCATTCCTAATCCCTGGCAGGGACTAGGACATACACCTTTATGTGTTCCTAACAGCCTCTCTGACACAGGCATGGTCCACTATGCCACAGTGCACTCAGAGCCCGTAGGGATTTCAGACCCATGATGCACTCTGCGCTCATCAGTAGAACTGGGGGAGCATGATGAAAGCCATCAGAGATGCTAGCTTCAAACCACCAAGGGCAATGGAGGTTGACAAGGGTCTAAATAGACTTTTGGAGTCTTTAAGAGCAGACCCAGGAAGCAACATGGGTAGAAGATATGTTGGAGGATTTGTGCAGGAGATGAGTCAAAATCAGCTAAAAATACAGATTTCTGTGAGAACACAACTCATTATGAGAGAGATTTGATTTGACCACTGTGTACCAGTATTTCTTGACCCCAAATCAAAATACCCAAGAACCCACCATCCTCACAAATGCTCTGATTTTGTAAGTTTTACTATCTGGTAGCCTCAACTATGTTAATCATGTTAAATATTTTTTAATATTTATTTGCAAACAGAGAGAGATAGGAGACAGACAGAGAGAATGGGCATGCCAGGGTCCCTAGCCACTGCAAATGAACACCAGATGCGTGCACCACTCTGCACATCTGGCCCTGTGTGGATACTGGGGGATCAAATCCAGGCCATCAAGCCCCAGCAGCAAGCACCTCAAACTACTGAGCCATCTCTGAAGCCCTGCCACAGTCTGAGTTGTAAGAATGTTCACAAGTCCCTAGAGCCTTCCATGTGTACTTACATGGCTTCACTTGGTCCTTCAGTCCAAGAATGGGCTATAATTATCTTACCAATTATTCATTTATTCAAAATTATTTAAATCATTTGGGGGGTTGTGAATATGGCATATATGACAGCCAACAAGTCCCAAAGATGCTCCTGTCTCCACCTTCTCAGTTCCAGGAGTACAAGTGAGTTCCATTGACCCTGGTTTTGACTTAGGTTGCTCATGCTTGTCCCTCAAGCACTTTACATATTCAACCATCTCCCCGGCCCTTAAATCCCTGTGTAACATTGATGTAGTGGATACAAACCAAAAGCAAATGCATACAAAACACAGAACAGTGAGAAATGCTTTGAAGGGCATTAAAAATAATGAGAAGATATATTCCCTTTACCTGAAAACTGGAAGAAAAAAAAAAAAAACACCCAAATACTGCTTGTTTATGAGACGGTGGAGCAGACGTCCTTCCGGGCACTGGGTCTTTCCCCACTACATGCTAACCGAACTTCCCAGCACCAATAATACTCCGCTCTGAAGATTGGAAGCCCATCATTTGTACACTCATGACTATTGGCCAGGCGTGGTGGCGCACGTCTTTAGTCCCAGCGCTCGGCAGGCAGAGGTTGGAGGATCACTGAGAGTTTGAGTCCACCCTGAGACTACATAGTGAATTGCAGGTCAGCATGGACCAGAGTGAGACCCTACCTTGAAAAACCAAAATAAGTAAATAAATAATAAAAAATTGAGCCTAGAAATGCAACTAAGTGTAGTCCCTCGTAGACCGTCCGTAAGTCACTGCGGCTCACCAAGGTCAGCTTTCTAAGCAGTCTTCCATGCAGATGAACGTGACCGGGGAAACACAGCTGTGGCTTCCTAGTGAAGCACACGTGAAAGGAAGAAGCAAATGGGAGAAAACACAGGAGGATGCTGTGCTTAGCACCTGGGGTGGCGCGAGTGGATCAATTGTCCACCGTGCCAACACAGCCTCATGTGTTTTAAGATTTAAACTTCAGTTGGTGGCACTGTTTGGGAAGGCTGTGGAGCCCTTGGGAGGTGCGGCTTTGCTGGAGAAGTGTGTCCTTGGGGTGCCTGGACCAGTCCAGCCTGCTGCATGTAGCTCACTCTCGCTGCTTCCTCCCTCAGACGTTTAAATGTGACACCTGGCCCTCTGGTTCCTCCAGGCTTTTCCCGCCATGGTGAAACTGCCCCCCTCCAAACTGCGAGCTGGAAACAAATCCTTTCCTCCTATAAACTACTTCTGGTTGGGGTTTTGTCTCAGCAACCAGACGATAATGGCTACAGGGACCTTTCAGAATTACCAATACTTAACTATCTGCATACAGTTTAAATATATTTTTTATTTATTTTTTATTTAATTTGGGAGAGAGAAAGAGGCAGAGAGAGAGAATGGGCGCACCAGGGCCTCCAGCCACTGCAAATGAACTCCAGATGTGAGCGCCCCTTGTGCATCTGGCTAACATGGGTCCTGGGGAATTGAGCCTCGAATCAGGGTTCTTAGGCTTTCCAGGCAAGTGCTTAACCGCTAAGCCATCTCTCCAGTCCTGCATACAGGTTAAACAGACCTTAGTGGCTTTACTTAAGCCAGAAACATGCAACATACAAGAAATGTGTGCTTGGATTTCTCAGTTATCAAGTGTCCATCCAGGTTACTAAACACAACCTGGGTCAGGTGTCACACAACTAATGCTTATTAGAGCAAAACAAACAAACAAACAAACAAACAAACAAACAAAAAGCAGAGAGAGAGAGAAAGAGAGAGAGAGAGAGTGATCTTGATTTGATCACATTTTACAGTTATTGCACACAAATTAAATTAAACTGTATATGGTCATACTTAAGGTATATATTTCCCAACTTATGGATTTAAAATCAAATTTTCCAAGTAATGATCTTGCCTTTATAATCTTTTCGTCTTAAAATGTGTCCTATATATTGTCTTGTTTACCTGAAACGAGTGACAGGGAGAGAAGAAAACGAGGCAAATTTCATAAATGTATAAATACATAATTTTACAGCCTACTGAAAGAGCTCGCTATTTTCAGTGCTCACCAAATTACATGCCCATGATAGAAATTTCTGTTTCATAAAAGAATGTGATAAAAATTGACGATGTAAACTCGACCAATCTGTCAAGTAACTGGCATTCACAATGGCCTCGGGGCAAAGCAGCTGAAAGTCATCTGTCCCCTGCAATGTGCACACAGAGAGGACGTTTCATTGTGCTGCATGAAACTTCCCAGTTAGGGGAATAAAAGCTGGCACTCGACTCAATGGACAATGTATACATCCAGTTAAAATGTTAATTTGATGACTCGTGGTTCTGGATATTGGAGCTGTGCAGGAAAACGACCCGTCATATGCTTTCTAAATTACTTTTCAGTTAGACAAGATGTGGGAGATAAGTCCTTTGTTTAGGACCATTAGTTCCAGCAGTGCAAGGCTCATGGTCACACCAGTCCCGTGTTTCATCAGCGGAGACAGAAATGTCCAGTGGTCAGGCACACCTGGAGTGAATGATGGTGCTGCCATGGAGAGCAGTGGCATGGGGTGTAACTCTCATCAGGCTCTTTCATGCGAGGGATAACCAGAAACTGCCCACAAAATACTTGGCATGGGACTGAAGAGAGACATGACTGAGTTTCCTTAGATTTTCTCATGACTCCAGAGCCGTGCGTGTGTGTGTGTGTGTGTGTGTGTGTGTGTGTTCCAAATACTGTGGCCTCCTGACACCCAGATTCCAAGAAAAAGGTGATAAAGGAAGACACAGAAGACAAAGGACCTGAGTCCCTCAAGTGCTGTGTCTGCATGGTGGCATATCTAGTAAAACTCCTGTTCCAACTCTGAATTGAGCACACTTCTCCTCATGTCATTGTCTGGGTAAGAAAACAGGTTCTGCCAAGATTCCAACAACTTAAATGGCCAAAATGAGAGCCAAATTGAGGTTTGTCACATTCCAAAAATACTTTTAACTAATGTTTTACAGAAAGATTGTGGCTTATACTTTACATAAAATTATTAAATGTTTGAGACAACCGTATGTGTGAAAAAGAAAAACAGTCTCCAGCTTCAACTAAGGAAACTGAAGTAAGTAGAGTTGTGAACTGCTTAGGTATGCATGACAAAGACGTGGCAGTCTCATGATTTGAATAATTCTAGAAACTTGGGCATTCCTCAAAAGCCTCTACCTTGCCTCAGAGCCCAGGAAATAATAGAGCCTAAGATCAAGAAAAAAAAAAAATGACATGTGTTTAAAATGAAAAGTATGAGGTCCAGGTGTGCGACCTTGTCTTTGTAATGACATATGAGAATAAATCCGAACACTGTCAAAATTGATCAAATTCAATAAGCCCATCTTCTGTGGGATCTGGGGACACTTGCTGATAAGAAGCTCTACTCTTCCTCAGAAGAGCATGTCCGGCTGGGAACTCACATGTGCATGTACCCATTTGCCCAACCTCACATTGGAAAGCATTAAGATGAATAGAACAGAAAGGGAGCAGATGCAAAACTCGGTTTCTGGGAAGAGGTGGCTGGAATGCTGAGATACGGTACTCACAAGATGGTCTAGACAGACTCTCCAGATTTAGAACAATGAGTTACAGCATCAGGTGAGATGTGTAGACTAAGGCACCTGAAGGTCCATTCTCATCCCCACAGGTGTGCTTGGTAGCCCCCAATGCCAAAGGGGATCAATGAGTGCTCAGAGTTGTAGATTCTGGGCTGGAAGGAGGGCAGGAAGGTATGCCCATTATTTCTTGGGCATCATCTCAAATCCTTTAAAGGACTCAACACAAAGTTGGCATAAATCTGTTCCAATTCTAAAGGTAGCTTTTCTCTAATCTCACAATGGCTTATGAGGTAAGGTGTTACTGTTATTTCTTCTATCCCAACCCTTGAATGAGGAAATTTAGGTGCAAAAAATGTAGAACTTATTCCTCACAGAGTCAATTATCTGGCAGAGCCATTTACACTGTGGTGATCTGATGTTACAATGTCAGCCCTTCCCTTTAAGAGCTCCCCAATCTCTGAGGCTCATGAGCACAGACAAAGAAATTCTTTCACAATTCAAGGTGTTCATACATGTTTCCCAGGCCCCACCCCTCCCCAGTGCTCCCCATTTTTTTTCTCCCTCCCTTCTCTACACATTACAGACAAACCTTATCTGTTGTTTAAAACATAGGGCTATGCCCGTCCTGTTTCCTCCTGTGTAAATGCGAGGAGATTCCTGATATGGAGGCCTGTAATCCATTGTGAAGGTCTGATAAGAGTCTCTCAGGTGAGAGAGCAAACATATTAGCTTTACAGGAGAATGTACTCACGAGTTAAAAATACACAGACAGAGAAGAAAGAATGACCATCTCAAAACAAATAGCTGCCTTGCTAAGCTACTTCCCTGCTGTAAAACCTCCCCCACAAATAATCCTATTTCCAGACTGGATAACAGAAAGTACACATTAACCACTGCATGCATCAACCAAAAAAGAAAAAGAAAAATCTAACAGCCACCGAGACATTATCTCTACTCTTCCACAGGAAATTCCCAGTTCCCTCCTGGTCACTTCATTCTGATCTCTGAGCCATCATGGCCAAGTCTGAACACATTTTCATCATATCGCGAGTGATTTTTAAGGTGCTTGTTAATGAAGCACTTTACAAAACATCCTCCAGTTAATGGGCTAAACCGTCAATACCGTCCAAGAAAGTGGGAGTTCTCCTGCTTCTCTGATGAACACACTGAGAATTGGGGATGTCCTCAAGCCAGCAGAAGCAGGAACTGGGTCTTCTAACTCTAGTCCAGGGCTGTTTCCATCTAACCCTAACCCACCCTGCTTCAACCCTCCCTCATCTCGGCACCTTTCCTTTTCTAGTCTGACATGCTGGGACCCAGGGCTCTTTGAGGCCATCACCACCTATGCTGCGTCTTAGATTATAAATAGTTTCCAAATGCCCATGGGAATGAAGGCATGTTTTTAGTCTCTATCCACTATGCCTTCTAGAATCAAATTAGCTTTTATAGTCTCAAAACAATTAATTTAAAATTAAAAGGAGCCTTAAAATTAGTCTATTCAAATGCCAAAACACATGTTTGTTTGTTTTTCTGTTTTCAAACAAATATTTTTAAAAAAAATCAAAAAAAGCCTGATGTGGTGACACATGGCTCTAATCCCAGCATTTGGGAGGCCAAGTTCGAGGCCAGCCTGAGACTACATAGTGAATTCCAGGTCAGCCTGGGCTTGAGTGAGACACTACCTCGGGAAAAAAAAAAAATAAAAGAAAAGTAAAGTAAAGTAAAGAAAAGAAATCACTCCTAAGAATATGAACAATATAGTATTTGTGGTTCTCTCATCTCAGCACCTAATAAGATTGTGTGTGACTTCTTTCAGGAAAATATTATGTACTTCCTAAATTATCTGTAATTAACATGTGTTACATTGTTTTTGACATCAGAGAGAAATTATTTTAAAATGTTAATTAATGAAAGCACTAGAAAATGCCATGTCCCCCAGGGAAGGAGGGAAAAGGGACCCTATGATGGGGGCTGACCCCACCCAGTCCTGACTCCTCAGCGGGCCTTCAGAGAGACCCCAGCCCTGCTATACTCACAAAACGTAACCAGGAAGCCCAGTATATGGTGTCTGCTCTACTCCAGAGGCTGTAACTTCCAGGAAAAGGGCTATTTTCCCTAGGGGCTAACAATCCTTCCCGCACCAAACATGCTCAATGACACCAAAAGACGATACTACACTCAAAACCTTGCTGGATCTTTGTAGAGAGGAAGTTAATTCCTGAGACCAGAGGTAAGTATTTTGATTCAATGCTTTAGGGTACCAAATCTGTGAATTTATAGGAGAGGTTATCACACATGAAGCCTAGACTTCAAAACAAAGCTTGAGACGGCTGTAATGAGGTGCGGAGTGCATACCCACTCCTTTAAGGCACAGAGCAGAGCGCAAATGCTGGACCCAATGTGACAGAACTTTCCCGGCCCGATAGCGTGGAGCTTTCAAACACAGATCAGCCTTCTCCCTTACATTTTCTTCCCTGCACATGGAAACAGAACACTGGCAAACAAAAAGGTATGTTCATGTGCAAATGTTTTCACAATAGAAGTCTGACCTATATATCAGCACTCATGAAAAGAAAAAAATAAAGTTAGAACACAACATTATTTCAAGTATCATGACAACCGAATATTAAACACCAAAAGCACACATAGTCCAGGAAGGGCAGATAATAAAGGGTGAGGTTTGTGGAGACTAGACCTCATTAGGCGAGGGGAAAGGAACCCTGTTGAATACAAACTGCTTATTAGAAGAAGGCAAGGTTCTCTCTTCTCCCTACCTTCCCACCCCCTCCCTCTTTAAAAAGAAAAAAAAAGTTGATACAAAGCCCAGATCTTCACTATACGATTTCTTCCCTTGTTGTACAGGTCCCAGCAAGTCGCCATCAGCTGCTATTTGTTAGTAAGGATCTGTGTACACATTAACGCGAGGAGGAGGCTGACTCATGCCTGGGAACAGGAAGAGAAAGGACAGGATCCCACTGTTACTTTCATCCGCAGCCATGCTCAGAATTCTCCATTACCAGAGACAGGGCAGTTACCATCCCCTAACATGAAACATTTGGGTGCTGTGGGAAGCAAATTCTAGAAAGAAGCAAGGCAGCAGCGGGAGGCGTGATGGGCTGAGGATGAAGACCATCTGTGTCTGTGTCTGGTCAAGGGTGCAGCCTTTGCCACAGGACAGAAGCCTTTGCGGGGCACCAGCAATGTGAGATGCTGAGCATCTTTCTCAGAAGCAGAGCAGCCAGGAAAACTGCTAGGCTAGGAACTCTTAAATCTGAGAGCTGAGTGGTGTGTGTGTGTGGCAAGCATTGTGGAAATGAGGAACAGAGGGAATTGTGTTGTTCAGCTCAACAGGGCAGATCTATGGACATGTGTCAGCGAAGGGAAGGAATAATCATAGCAGAACATCATGGTTTACAGGAAGTCAGAGCATTCCCAGTTCCAAAAAGCAGACACCCCACATTCAGTCCAGATTCCACTTTTCCACTGTGTAACAGGCAAATGATTCCTTTGTTGTCTTAGTAAATTCACTAATTTTTTTGACATTTTGATATATTTAAGCGATGTACTAAAAATGTACATATTTATGGGGTATGAATTTGAGTCTGTAAAATTCTGGGAGTTTCAGGATCTGCCGAGCATACTCAGAGACACTGTCAAGTTTGGCAGAGAATCAGAGTACAGGTGCTTCAAGTGCGGCAAACACACGCTTGAAGGCCATTCATGAAAGCGAGGGTAAATGAAGATTATGTATGGTGGGAAGAGCGAGTCTCACACACACAGGTCACTGAAATGCAGAACTGGAAAAGTAACGGCACAGTGGTGCTACAGTAAGCAAGCAGCTGCAAATCCTAGTTAGAAAACTGTTGATACCTGTGCATTTATTACTTTAGAATACTTTAATCGATCAACAACTTGCATCCTCTGAAATGCTGGCCATTTCTTCTGCCCTTCAAACGAGAGGTTCTGCTTGGAAGTCATGTGCATGTGTAGAGTGTTGATCTAGCCCAGGCTCACCTGGAATTTACTATGTAGTCTCAGACTGGCCTTGACCTTGTAATGATCCTCCTATCTCTACCTCTAGAGTGCCAGGATTAAAGGCGCATACCAATAGCTTTGTTTTTATAATTTTTGTTTTTTTAGAGAGTGCAAGATAGAGACAGAGGACAGAGAGAATTGGCATGCTAGGGCCTCAGCCACTGAAATCGAACTCCAGATACTTGCACCACCTAGTGGGCATGTGTGATCTTGCACTTGCCTATCTTTTATGTGCCTGGCTTATGTGGGATCTGAGGAGTCAAACATGGGTCCTTAGTCTTTGCAGGCAAGCGTCTTAACAATTAAACCTTATCTTCAGCCCCCAAATAACTTTCATATTGTACAACTTTTACAAAATTCCTGGCAGTCTCCAAACAGGAATTTCATAGTAGCTACAAATGGGATTCAAAATACAAAAGATATTCTAATTCAAGATTGAACTCAACTAGAATGGAAAACATCCGAACCAACTTCCCATACAAACTGACTTCCTACACAAACAGGCATATCTGGCCTTCTAACTTAGGGCTGGTTTTAGATACTACCCCTTCTGTTCACTGATGCAGGTAAAAGATATTTTTATTGTTCAAATAAAACAAAGCTCATACAAGTAGCATAATAGCTATATCCACCTACCTGTATTATATCTACTTCTAGTGTTAAAAAAACTTCATTGTATATATATATATATATATATATGAATATAAAACACTTTATCTAGATGTCTACTTTACTTTTACTTCATAAAATATAGCTATTCAAACAGGATTTTTGTGTATGTACAAAGGCTTCAACTTGATTTGCCAACCAGAAAGTCAGGGTCTTTGAAAATATTAGATGTATGAGGCATACAGGGGTCAATGAGAAAGAACATATATGCTAATTCATTGCCCAGTGACAGTGTCAAGAGTGAGAGTCTCAGGCTGCATTGCTGACCCTTTCTCATTCCTAAGAGGCTTTTAGCTCTAATAAAGGGAAACTCACAAAAACAAGCCAAGGGCTTGGTGGTTAAGGTGCTTGCTGGCAAAGCCAAAAGGACCCAGGTTCAATTCCCCAGGTCCCATATAAAGCAGATGCACAAAGTGGCATCTGGAGTTCATTTATAGTGGCTGAAGGCCCTGGCACACCCATTCTCTCTCTCTTCCTCCTCCCTTTTTTCTCTCTCATAACTAAATAAATATTTTAAACAAAAATAAGCCAAACAAATTGGGGTTCTTGCAAGTGGGCATTTCAAATACTGAACAATTGTCTCAGAGATAGCTCCATTTATCCTATTGAAAAAAGAGAAACAGTTATGTTAAGTTGTAATTCCAAAGTCCAGTTCTGGCTGGGAGGCAGTGGTAGGAGCATCACCCTGAGTTCGAGGCCACCCTGAGACTGCATAGTGAATTCCAGGTCAGCCTGGACCAGCGTGAAAACCTATCTTGAAAAACAAAAACTAAATTAAAAAAAATTTTTTTTAGCCATGGCAGGGCCAAGGGCTGTTTTACGTCTGTTGGACCTCTTGTCTGGAGCAAAAGCCTTATACTTGACCTCCTAAGAGGCCCATGCTACCCAATTCCCAAACTGCAAGTGAAAGTGACTCTTTGACATGGTCAGTGGCAGCTTCGGTACAACTGTTAGGAAAAATATGCAAACTTGCTTCCTACATAAACAGGCGCATTTGCCTTCCTCCCACCTCTGAGCTGCTTTGGGACAGTGTCTCTTCTGTTCACCAATGTATGTCAACGGCCATGTAGCAAGCGCAAGCCCCTGTGGTCACAGATTTTACTACCAGGCCACGTGTGGCCACTCCAACGTCTGTGGCGTCGGCCCTGCTCGGAAGATGCTGCTGCTCTTGGGCTGGCCTTTAGCTCCTTGTGTGATGACTGAGTTTAGGGTGGGGAGAGGTGTGATTCTTTTTTTTATTATTATTATTATTTTGTTTTAGTTTTTTGGTTTTTCGAGGTAGGTCCTCACTCTAGCCCAGGCTGACCTGGAATTCACTATGTCATCTCAGGGTGGCCTCGAACTCACGGCAATCCTCCTGCCTCTGCCTCCCGAGTGCTGGGACTAAAGGCGTGCACCACCACACCCGGCTGTGTCTTTTTTATTATTATTATTTTTAAATTTGCAACAGGAAAGGAAACAAAAGAAAAGTCAGGAACAACCACCACCAACATCACAACAAACACTGCCTACTCCGTGTTATCTGAGCCACATAAGTGGCCAGGGTGGGTGGGCACGCATTATGGGAATACTGCAGGTCACAGAGAGCAGCAGATAGAATGTTTAAATGTTTATCCTGGGGCCAGGCAGCTCCACGGCTCCAAGCACCTGCACCCCTTTCACTGTTGCTCAGCCCATCACGAGCCCAGCTGAGCTCTGCCTTGCTCTCTGCGTTTCCTCTAGACTGCTCACATACGAACAGGGAAGCAGAGGCAGTGGCAGTATTCACTTGCCCCTCTCCATGGGTACCAATAAAGTGAGCGCATGTGCACTGGGCTGGGCTGGCTAATGGCCAGAGGGAGGAGGAAAGTCCTAAGTTCAGAGATGTGTCCCAGCAAGGGGGGAATGTTGAAACTCTGGCCTCCACCCACCTGTGACTCCTACAGTGAGCACAGCTTTTAGATGTACAAAGCACCGCGCATGGAGTGAATTCCACATTGTAGTTTGACTATATAGTAATGATGGAACCTGAGGTCCTACCTCTTACCAGGAAGCCAACCTGATCTTAAGTGCATGTTGTTGGGACTATTCTACCAGGAAAGTTAAGAATAAAGAAAGGAGAAAGAGAAAAAGAAAGAAAAAGTAAGAGAGAAAGGAAAAGAAAGGGGAATGGAGAAGAGGGGAAAAGGCAAGGGGGGAAAAAACAAAATCTTCAGGGGTCTGATTTGGTTGATAAAGACCGGAGAGATTTTTCCCTCACTTATAAGATATCAGAGCAGCCTCCACAGAGCTGCAAGCACTCCCACTTTTGCAATAATGGACAGGTTGACTCGTCAGCTCAGGTGCATAAAACTAGTCCAGAAAACTTTGGGGCAGAAGACACTTTGTGACTTGATTTTCTATTTCTCTGTGATGCTGTTTGTTTCATACCTCAGTAAGTCAAATTCACATTTAAGGACAGCTGTCATGAGTCAGTTGTTTCTGTTGACAATTCTTACTGGGTCTGTCCAGTGTGGACCAACAGAGGTGAATCTAATGATGTTTCTTTGTTGGACACCAGGCTACCCTGATATCTTCACAAGGATACATACCTAAGAGGATTTTCAAAATGTTCATAAGAAGAATAAGCTGTTATTCACAAATGGATGGGTTTGTACAAAAGCTTGCCTACAGTTAATACATCATGCGCATTCTGGCTGCCCACAGTGATTTTTAGGAAAAAAAAAAAAATCCTCTGGCTTTGCCCTACTCCTGTTGGTGATCTCTATTAGTCTTGGCTAATCCTTGCCCAGTCCTGCTCTAAGCACAGTTTCCCTCTTACTAGGAAGTCCTCCACAACTGCAGAAGCTCCACAAGGGCGAAGTTCCTGTCCTGTCTCACAAGGGTCCCTCCCTCCCCAGAGCAACTCGGATCGCACAGGAGCCGGTAAGGCGGCTAGCTTGGCTTCTGCTCAGTGGCTGGGGCTCTGTGACTTTGCCCTGCCTTTCTCGAGACCTAGAACAAACCACTTCAAGGATGCTGTGAGCTAAGGTGACAGTGTTAACTCAGTCTAAAAGTCTCAAGGATCCACAGCATTTCTGTTTCTCTCTGTTCTGTCAGAGCCTCCACATTTACCTGATAACTTACTTTTATATCTGCTATCAAACCAAACAGCCTTTCCCATCTACACTGTATATTTCCAATTACTTGTTCAAGAAATGGTTTCCACAGAAAAAGGGGTAACTTGCTCACAGCCCTCCAAAAAAATAGTATTTATTTCACATTTACACAAATCAGGATGATTTATTTCTTTACTTTTTTCATTTTTATTTTTGATGATAGAACTTATACTCAGTGCCTCAGACATAGTTACCATGCAGTGTCCCACTGAACTACACCTCAGACTTAACTTTCTTAATGACCAGAAAGATCAAAATCCAATATAAACATACACGATACTGGTAAATTCCTGTCTCTCTGAGGCTGACCTCATCAGCTGCTTGGGATGTGAGCTCTGTACTTTCCCCATTGCCACTGAATCCGTACTATTCCCATTCCCTTCAGGTTAAAAGAAATGCATGGTATTGGCATCTCCCTCAGATCTTCTGCTTCGCAAGGGACCCACAAGTGACTTTCAGCCTGTCTTCTGGAAACAGTCGAGTGAAGGCAATAGATGAAGTCATTAGTATTCAAATGTTACCCCAAGCCTAAATTCATCAGAACCATCCAGAAGGTGGATGAAAATTCACATCATAAACTCCAAAATTTCAAACTCTTTGAAAGGTGACTTTATAAATGGATATTTGGGGCTGGTGAGGTGGCTTAGTGGCTAAAGCAATACCTGCAAAGCCAAAGGACCCGGGTTCAATTCCCCAGTACCCATATACAGCCAGATGCACAAGGTGGTACATGTGTCTGGAGTTTGGTTGCAGTGGCTAGAGTTCTGGCACACCCATTCTCTCTCTTGCTAAAATAAGTAATAAATAAAATATTTTTTAAATATACATTTGGCCTGGCATGGTGGCACACAGCTTTAATGCCAGCACTTGGGAAGCTGAGGTAGGAGGGTCACTGTGAGTTCGAGGTCAGCCTAAGAATACATAATAAATTCCATGTCAGCCCGAGGCAGAGAGAGACCCCTTGAAAAACCAAATAAATAAATGAATATGCAGTTGTAGCTATGGAATGTTGTTAACTCAGTGGTTTACACATGCTTAGCACACAGGAGGCCTGGATTCAATTCTCAACACAAAATAATATTAATATAATAACAATCAATAATAATAAATCAGGCACAGTACAACAAGCACCTCAAATGACTTTAATATAAAAACTTCTGGGCTGGAGAGATGGGTTAGCAGTTAAGTCGCTTGCCTGAGAAGCCTGAGGACCCAGGTTCCATTCTCCAGGTCCCACATAAACCAGATGCACAAGGTGGCACATGTGTCTGGAGTTCATTTGCAGTGGCTAGAGGCCCTAGCACACCCATTCTTTCTCTTTCTCCCTGTCTGTCTCAAATAAAAATAAATTAAAAAGTAAAAGACCTCCTTTTTGGGATCATCATCAGAGAGAAAGGTCCAGAAACATTTTACTGTCCACTAACTCGTAGGCCTCACACCTAGAAATAGTGACACACATACGTGACCTTTCTACACCAGTTCCACATTCCAAATCTAAGTAAACATGACCCCCCCCCCAATCCACTGGCTCTAACCACCCATCTACAAGGTAATAAAGCATCAATCACACTAAACCGAAGGCACTTCTCTTTTTTTTTCTCTTCAAACACTGAGTTGTTATTTTTCCCTTTTGTCTAAATAAAGTCAAACATCCTTTAAATATAACCTTCAAGTCAACTTTACTCCGAGGCTTTCCTTATCTTTCTTTTGCATGACCAAAGTACCAGGACAAAGATTTGGTAAACATTACAAAGCCTCCTATCAATGGTGCATTCCCTTTGGTGAAGTAAAAATCCACCACTCCTGACTGTAGTACAGAAAGAATCTCCCAGGATCAATGGCTCTCACTGGCTGGAAGATAGCAGGCAATCACAGAATGTCTGATAGAGGGCCGGGGGTAAAGACAATGAATTCCCCTCCTAGCTCTTCAAAGTCTTTCAGAGCACAACCCAGCGTGAGGACGGCAACTTCGGTCCTCTAGTACCTATAACCGTCAGCATTTATCTGCAGATGATCCAGTTCCCCTTGTCCTCAGAAGCCTTTCCACAGTCAACATGGATCTCTGTGGTGTCTGAGAGAGTCCTGTCACCATGTCATCCATTTTGATGCTGAAGAGCTATTGGGCCCTTTCAGACGGCCTGCTCTGATGACCATGTGTCACTGTGGGAGGCTGAGGTGGGAGGCGGTAAATGAGGACAGAAAATTAGACACTTTCAGAAAACAGATTAGAAACGACATTTGCAGATTGCAGGCATTCATTCTTTTCTTTTTTCTTTCTTTTTTTTTTTTTTTTGGCAGGCACTCATTCTTGAATTAAGAAAAGAAAATCAGTGCCACACAGCATAAATAATCTCACTCACCAACAACTTCATCTAAGAACTACTTTAACAAAAATTTACCTTAAGGATAAAATCACCCAGGTCAAGCCATCTGGATAGTCAATTTCAAAAGAAGTTCTCTAAAACCATAGCATTATAGTCATCTGCAAACTGTCCATTTCACAATTTTATTTACGTGAAAATCTCTGTATTAGTTCTCTTGTAATATTTACCTTGGAGTCACACAAAGTCTTCTGTGTATAACGGAAACTTGACAGGAAGCAGAGTAGATAGCCAGGAGAAAATGAATAATTTATGGAATTGAACTCAGAGCCTCAGACACACTGGGATGACATAGCTGTGTGTTGCAGGGTTATAAGTCTTTGGTACTAAGACATGAATGGAAATCTCCTTAGGGATATGGCTCTACCTGTAATTTATTTCCACATTATTCTTATGTGCAATATTATTTTTGGCATGTTAATGTATTGTCAAAGAATTCCAATCTAGTGACATGACAAAGTTGTATTTCACTCTGGAATGTAAAAAGTGTAAAAATCAATTGAATTATAGATCAATGACATGCAATAAGGGTAACCAGTATATTCTGGGTAATGTCACTTTTCTGGGATGAACAGAGGGCTCGAACAGCTGGATTAACTACTTGTATTTTAGTTTTGCTATTATAATCAGCTAGGTTTGCTGAAGGAGATAAAACCAAAAGCTCTCTTCCCCTCTCCCCAAGAGAAAGAGGGGTTTGCCAGGATCCACATCATTCAGGATAATTAACTTCTTTTCTTGGCACTTGACTAAACCCGTAAGTTTATGCTGGCAAATACAACAAGTGTTGAAAGTTGAAGTCACTCTTTGATCTGGTAAATAACCCTTCAGAAAATTCAGCCTCAATTACTCTTTCAATTTATGACAAATTCAGTATTGTAGCAAGATGGTGACAAATGTTGGCTTTCACTGAAAATGCACGATACATTCTGTGAGTGTGCTACAAAAACCAATGAGAGGCTTACAAATAAACCAAACCATACTGACAGCTTCAGAGTTTTTGCCTTTTTACATTTGTTTATCTCTTCATCTCAGCGATCATGGGAGGAGTTTCAGGACTAGATATGACTGCACACCGTGGTAAGTTTTATGCACTACAGTAGATAGAAAGATAAATAGAATTCAGACAGCCTGGGAAGGGAGTGGAGTCCCATACAGCCATACAGGCTGTTCACTCAACAAGGGTATGGGTATACTGTGAGACCTAAATGCCAGCCAATAATCTCCAACCAGACTTAGAACACAGGGGCTTAGCAAGCCAACAGCAGTGGCAGCCGCAGTAAGAGAGTTAGCAAAAGTGGAAGTTGCAGGTAGAGCTAATGTTTACTGAATGATTTCTATATCTCAGGCATGGCTCCCATGCCTTTCACACGTCTACTTGTTTGCACACCAACACGATGGAGTTGAGACAATTACCTTCCACCTCTTCTTACATATGAAGTAAAACTAGACACAAGCAAATCCACTGGCTTGCCTGCAATCAAACAGCCAAGAAATGGGAAGAGCATTTGCTCATTAAGTAACACTCCAGGCCCTGAAGAGTGAGATATAATGGTATCAGGAAGTTGAGAGGACATAAAGGAATGCAATCAAAATACTTTGTTCGAGGAAGACGGGAGGCTCGCTTTGCAGAACGTGTGTAGCCCTGGCAGGCAGGGAGGCATTTAGCGCAGGGTAGAGACGCTGCAGCAGGCCCTGGAGCCTAGGCCATGGAGCAGGGCGGAGGAAAGCACAGGCGCCTCTTCCTCTGAAGAGCTGTGCACAGTGGCTCCAGAGCTGTGACCGTAGGAGCAGTGTGCGTGCGTGTGCATGTGCGCACGTGTGGAAGGGGTGGTTTGTTTTCTCCCTGTGTACACATCCGGAGGCCAGCAGACATGACTCTACCCAGCTTCCGCTTCACTTATTGGCTCCTACACATTTTTATAAGAGCTTTCTTCTGATCAGTAAATTCTCCCCACTACAAAATATCCAAAGGGTTGTCTTTGTGACTTCTCAGTTCCACATGAAAATCAAGAGAAACAAACTAGTGACACACTGCAGCCAGCGAGCCAAAACTTCCTCAGTCACATCACTTGACCATGTACCTGGATCGAGCTGGGCATGTTAGAATCCTGGCACATGAGGCTGAGGCAAGAGGATTGTGAGTTCAAGGCCAACCTGGACTACAAAACCAGTGAGTTGAAGATCAGGCTTCACTACACAGAAAGATCCCATCTCTAAAAAAGAGAAGTTGGGGCTGGAGAGATGGCTTAGTGGTTAAGCACTTGCTGTGAAGCCTAAGGACCGTGGTTTGAGGCTCGATTCCCCAGGACCCATGTTAGCCAGATGCACAAGGGGGCGCACACGTCTGGAGTTCGTTTGCAGTGGCTGGAGGCCCTGGCACGCCAATTCTCTCTCTCTGTCACTATCAAATAACTAAACAAATAAATAAATAAAAGAGAAGTAGTAGGATCAATATATAATTGAAATAATCTTGTAAATACAATTTAAATTATCAAATGTGCCAGGTTAGATCACCGTTTTTTCCTCATTCGATATTGATGGTAAAAATTGAATTGATATGTCATGAATATGTAGCAAAGCCTCCACACAGAACCATGTGTCCAGCACTGGGCATTCAGCACTGAGAATCCACCAAGAGTGTCTGTGGAATCTGTGAAGCGGAAGCAGTGAGGGTTGAATTCCAGTAAGCTCTGGACTCTGAGAGATCAGAGCAGTTGCTCCCATTCTTCTCTGCAGCAAGGCACTCTGGCAGAAGCTGTCTGTCTAATGACTCCTCTATTTCTGCTTTAATTCTTCCCCACGGCCCAGAGCTTACTGCCCATCCTGGACAGGCTGGCTGTTCAGGCTTGCAAAAGCCTTCCTGACACAGCAACAGAGAGACATGGGAAGGACCTGTGATCAGTGGGGGGAAGAAACTGACAGAAAGCCAAGTAAGTGTGCAAGATGTGTGTGTGCTGGGGGGGGGGGGCTGCATAGAGTGATTTGGGACTTAGACCATTCAGGGCTTTGGCTACTTTCCAGTTTCTGGTGGTTTAGAACAAGACTCTGGGATTGAGAAACAGGGTGCAGCGTCCTCCAGGGGAAAGGAATGGCAGGAGCTGACTCATGAAGGATTTCAGGATTGCAGCCAGAAGTTCTGGATCCAGAGAGGAACCGGAATGTTGAGCCAGAGAGGAAGAGAGTGGTGGCTGCAGTTTCTGGGCCAAGTAAGCGTGTGGGAGGCTATGACTCCACAGCAGGTGGATGCCAGTACCTGTCCCAAGCAAATGGAAGCTCAGTCTGCCCCAGCCAAACAAATCCCCTGACCACCGAGTAAGTAACTCTGAGGTCACCAGCAAACCATTAAAAGGGTTCTACGCCAGCAGGAAAGAGGAAAAGCTATGTGCCAGTACTCAAGGAGGGATAAACCACTTTACACTGAGACATGTGCAGGTAGAGACAGGAAATAGCACCGATGATGGGACCAATGGGACTTCAGGATGACACTTCATATGGTAGCGTACCTCTGCAAATGCTCTGTCCAAATGTTCCAAAAGAAACAGAGCTAACTTCCCTGCTAAAGTCTGTTAGTCCACTTAATAGAAAAAAATATCAAAACAACACTGTTTTGTATTTCATATGGCTAAGAAGAGTTATATAATGCAGGAGGGACATTGGAAGTTCAAGGAAACACACTTGGGGAGAGTCTAGCTTTCTCAATAGCCAGGGCTTGAGAAAAGCGGAGGCAAAGAGTTGAGGAGGGTAGGAAAGAAAACAGAAAGCATTTTCTCTACCTTCTGTTCACATGCTTGGGAAACTAACTTATGAGCAGTTTTCAAAAGAGAAGTGTAGAACTTAACAGGATTATGAGTATTCCTTGGTGAACTGGGGGACTGAGGAGACAGGTGCAGGGAACGGTGGTACAGGCGAAAGGACAACTCAGTTACAAGCTCTGGAGGGTGACAATGTAATGCTATAGAAACAATGCTGTTTCAGTGTAATGCATAGGAACGAGATGGAGAATTAGGGGCTGGGAGATGCCTCAGGAAGTAATAGGGCTTGCAGTACAAGCCCGTGGGTCCGAGTTCAATCCCCAGCATCCATGCAAACAGCCACACGTGGCCTCCCCATCCTGTGACCTCAGCACTGAGGAGTGGGAGGAAGGCAGGGGAAGGGGGGGCTCCCTGGACAGCCAGTCTAACGTAGGAGCTCCAGGCTGAGGGAAGAGACTGTCTCAGAGAAATGGAAAGAGTAAAAGATGAAACCCCGCATCCACCTCTGGTAAACACATGCATCTGCACATGCATGTGTATGTGCTGTGTGTACACACACACACAAAGGAAAATCAGCCAGCTCCACAGGGATTTGCAGTTCTAGTTTCTGTATGTACAGGTATTTTTAAGTCCATACTTAGGCCATGAAGTCATTTTCCTTTCTAGGTGGTGAAACCCTGAAGGCATTTTGTAAAACTGAAACAACAATGCCTGTGTGATTATATACAAAAACAGAAAAATCAGCTTCATCATGTGACTGGAATGGTCTTCAAGAGCACCAGGATTGGTGGGATGGGGGTTGGGGACTGAGGGGTGGGGGAGAGTCACTCCAGTAGTTGTAGAGGTGACAGTTTGCATGGGGCAATTCAAAGTGTGTGCAGTCCTTTATAGTAAAAGATAGCTGGTAGTGCCTGTCTCAGACAAGAAATCCCACATTTGTTTAAAACAAGCTTAAAATTAATCAATTTCCCTTCAGTGAAAACAAAAGGCTTTGATGGCAACAATCTTGAGAAAGTGAATCCTGAGCAGAACTTTTCTCACAAACAAGTCACCTATCTTCCTTTGGAGTTCCCCTGATTAGTAAGGGCTGCGTGGAAATTAACATGCAATGCCTATGTGACTTCTCAATCTTGGTCTCAACCTCAGCAAGCACCGATCTCAAAACTGTACCTTTCCAGTACGTATCAATGCCTGCAAATTACATATTTATCCCAATATTTTCAATTATTACTTTAAAATAAAAGGTCTTCAAGGTTTTGCTAACAATATTGAGGGCAACCTGATTAAAAGTTCCAAATGGAAAATAAACTCAGTGACCAAAAATAAGGCAAAACTAAAGAAACTGTAGTACATCCAAGCAACAGAAAACTGCAGCTATTAAATACAATGTTATGAGGTTGTGTTTGTTGATCTGGATAGATTTTATGACCATGTTGCATAAATATTAATTAAAATTTTAGTGCTCATGTTTCCCTATATGTATGTGAACATATGCACTCAAAAAGCTTGGGGGGCTGTAGAGATGGCTTAGCAGTTAAGGCACTTGCCTGCAAAGCCAAAGGACCCAGGTTTAATTCCCCAGGGCCCACATAAGACAGAAGCAGAAGGTGGTGCATGCATCTGGAGTTCCTTTGCACTAGCTAGAAGCCCTGGCACACCCATTCTCTATCTATTTGCCTCTTTCTCTCTGTGTCTGTCTGTTGTTCTCAAATAAATAATAAATAAATTAAATAAAAATATTCTGGTGTGGAAATGAAGAAGGGTCCATCTAGTCATTCGAGCCCACAGGGGTAAGCAATATACTGAAGCTAAATGACTGTGATCCAGAAACAGTTTGATCTCAGTGCAGAGTCATCAGTGGTGGGGTAGTTTTGGGTACATGAGACTTAGTTTCTCCAAGTCTCCTTCAAAGATGTGATGGATGAGCTGTTACTGAGCATGGATTTCTCCATCTCAACCCAACCAAGAAAGGAAGACTTGAGCTGGAGGGGCTTAGCAGTTAAGCAGTTGCCTGTGAAGCCTAAGGACCCCAGTTCGAGGCCCATTCTCTCTCTCTGTTGCTCTCAAATAAATAAAAATTTTTAAGAAAAGGAAGACTTAAAAACTACAGGGGATAGGCTGGAGAGATGGCTTAGTGGTTAAGGCATTTGCCAGCAAAGCCAAAGGATCCTGGTTTGATTCCCCAGGACTTACATAAGCCAGATGCACAAGGGGGTGCATGCATCTGGAGTTTGTTCGCAGTAGCTGGAGGCCCTGGTGTGCCCATTCTTTCTCTCTCCCTCTCTCTCTGCCTCTTTCTCCCTCTCAAATAAATAAATTTAATTTTGAAAAACAACAGGGGGTAGGCTGCAGAGATGGCTCAGCAGTTAAAAGCACTTGCTTGTAAAGCCCAATGGTCAGGGTTCGATTCACCAGTACTCACATAAAGTCAGACGCACAAGGTGGTACACGCATCTGGACATCTGAAGTTCACTTGCAGTGGCAAAGGCCCTGGCATGCCCATATTCACTCTTTCTCCCTCTGTCTGTCTCTTTCAAAATAAATAAATAAAAATAAATATTTTTAAAATTCCGGGGACTAAAGAGATGGCTCAGCATGTAAGAATATTTCTATGCAAGCATGAGGACCTGAATTAGATCCACAGCCCCCATGACAAAAAAAAAAATGGGCAGGGCCTATAATCCTATCACTGGGGGATCACTGGCCAGCTAGTCTAGCTGACCTCTAGGCTCAGGGTGAGAATGTCTTAAGGAAATAAGTGTCAGAGAGGACACCTGGTGACACTCTAGTTTCGGCATGTTTGTGCTAACATGTGCATGCACCACACATAACACACACAACATAATACACACACAAGCTCACACACACATCCAGACTTCAGGAAGTGGTCTTCATTAATCCATAGCATACTTTATTGATGCAAACCTCAGCTTCTTTATTTGTCACCTGAGAAGCCTGAGCTCATTGAAGGATTTCAAAGGTCCTTCCAAGTTGCTACGAGACAACACTGCACTTGATTAATAATGAACCTTCTAGAAGAGCTTCTGTCTAGGCCAGTGTTAGCCACAGAGCACCTCTGCCCAGTCAAGCAGAGAAGAGAGGGCAGCTGAGCGTACAGTACAGTAAAGGAACCTGGTAGAAGGACAGCACTTAGCTCGGACATACATGACATGACTCACATGTGAGATACATGTGTGTAGAAAAGCACTGGGCATGCTCAAATGATGCCTGACTGTCTCCAGTGATTAGCTTGCATAGCAAGAAACACACCAATTTGATTCAAATGGGCTGGAGGTGGGAAGGAATCCATGTGGCTGACCTAACTTAGGATATCTCTGGCTTTACAACGGAAAGGACAGCCATTCCCTCTGAAGCCACAGGGAGATCCCAGACAGTGGGAGGCAGAGGAGGGGATGTGTGATGCTCCAGGAAGGGACACACCTCATGGCAATTGATTGCTCCCTCTATATCTCCTTTTCTTCCTGTTATCTAGGAATTGCCTTCCAAATGATTGCCTTCTTTGTGTACACTTGCCAAGAAGTACTCTAACTAAACCAGTTTATCAGCTTAAATCATGGGAGAAATGAGACTCTTGTTCAGTTGGGCCTATGTTTATAAACTCCCAATTCCCTAGTCGAGTTCAAGGGAAACATACCATCATTTTATGCAATATCAAAATAAGGATCAGCCAAGTGTGGTGGCGCATACCTTTAAACCCAGCAGTTGGAAGGCACAGGTAGGAGGATCGCTGTGAGTTAGAGGCCAACCTGAGACTACATATCGCAGTGCAGGTCAACCTCAGCTAAAGCAAGACCTTACCTTGAAAACTCTTCTCTCCCCGCAAAAATAAAAAATAAATAAATAAATAAAAATAAAGGTCATTTGGTTTGCAATATAGTCTATGACACTATCATTGCCAGCCTTGCAAAGTCACATTTTGGTCTTTTCAAGACCATTCCAAAGCAATATGAAGGTTATCCAGGGGCAGAGTATTTGACAAATCTTGGACACTGTTAAGACTAAACTTCAGTCAGGTATTTTAAATGGTCTTCTTGTCTTGAAAGTGTACAAGGAGGATTCTTCCCAACAGCTCTTATCTAGGGAAAGTCTGAAAAAGACTTGGGAAGAGTGGAGTCTGGGCCCGCCTATCTGAATGCAAAGCTGCTAGGGTGACCTGTCTGGTCTTACAGGTCCTTCTGCGCACCTGTTTCCTCATTTGGGACAAGAGCGGTACAGAGCGTAACTGCCTGATGAGGCTGTTTCGGGCCTCAGGCAGCTAACATGGGCAAAACACTGGGTCAACGAACTCCATCACAGATGTTTTCATTATAGGTTAGTGATTCGTTTCCAAAAGGCGTTTTCTACCCTTTCCACTTGTGCATACTGCGGAAACTGGCACTGGCGTGCATTTAGGGTTGAGGAAAATAACCGAGAGCTTGTTCCCTGGGACTGGTGGCAGAGCTTCCTCTCCTCTTCTAGGCAGCAAGACCTTAATCTCACATTAACTGCTCCTCAGGAAGCATTTGAAACAGACTGCAAAAGAGTCCACTCTCAGAATATTAGATTTGTAAATTAACACTTGTTTAATCTTGAAGTTTGCAATCTAAAGGAATATGCATCCCCAGGCCCTTGGAAATGTGAGGGGCGGTGTAGGCCTGTCACAGGGACTAGAAGACGACTTTCTTAGTTCCTAGTTAGTACTAGAAACACGTACGGCCTTTAAAGTGTGCATGTAGGACAGGCCTACAATGCTTGGTAGAGGGGTTACTCAGTGAAGAGTCCTATGCCAATGGCAACAGTGCCCCAGCTGAGAAACACAGGCCTCAAATCTCTTAGTCAGACATACTGTAAAGTCCCTGGGTCACCTAGCCAGTATGCATGCACGCACAAATTGAGGCCTACTGCCTCAGACTCATGAAGCTGCACTCTCAGTTAGAAATGTTAGACATAAGCTGCATTTTGCATCATGAAATGGCTATGAGTCTATAGGGAGGCTGAGGCAGGAGAAACATAAATTCAAGAATTGCCTGGACCACACAGTGAGTGAGTTCAAGGCCAGCCTGGGTAACTTAGTGAGCTCTGACTCAAAATGGAAAGTGAAAAGAAAACTAGACAGACAGATCAGTAACAGAGCACTTGCTTAGTATGCACGAGGATTCAAACCCAGCACTATAAAAAAAATATTGCATAGCTCTTCCTTATAGTGAAGCAGACTCTTATCTTCTGGGGTTTTTATTCACCATGGCCTATGGAATAATCTGTTCAGTTCAGTGAAAAATGAAAGTTTGCCAGTTTACCTGCCGGACCCTGTTCAATTTCCAGGCGCCCACATAAAGCCACATGCACAAACGGCTTCATCTGGAGCTTAGTTACGGCAGGTAGAGGCCCTGGTTCACTCATACACTCTCTATGCTTGTAAATTACTTTGCATACCTTTAATCACAGCACCCAGAAGGCTGATGTAGGAGGACTGTTGGAAGTTCAAGACCAGCCTGGGACTACAGACTACACAGTGAATTCCAGGACAGTCTGGGCTTGAGTGAGAGCCTATCTCGAAAATAAAACACACAGTGTTTCTATAGTCATTCCATGTTCTTGCACCCTATCTCTGCCCATCACCTCTCACTCTCTGAATAAAGTGAGCCAAATACCACAGCTCAGAGGGACTTCATCCATGTTCACTGTGTGGTAGAAAGTAGCTTTGCCTAAAAATATATTAAATATTTTCTTAACTATATTAAATATCAACAGCCAGATTCTTGCTCATACTAGTTCTACCATGCCTGTGACCTCCCTCTGGGTTTAACAATCCCATCACTTTCAACTTACATGTTTAAGATCTACCCAGGTAACGAGAGGCATCAATGATGTGAGGACAGACAAGCCTACTGGGACCTCTCTGCCTTTCACCATGAAGACAACAGAGGCTGAGAGGAGCCCAAGTCAGAGCCAAAGGAAATAATTCCAAGTCATGTTTGGGTTGAAAAATCCACCCCTGCAATTCAAAAATAAATAAATAAATAAATAAAACAATTGCACAGTGCACAATCAGGGTCATTGCAGTGACTGGTGCACTGTTTACTGACATCACATGAGCGAGTAGAAGGTCCCAAACCCTAAGTGCACAGTCCAGAGACAATGTTAATAGTGGATACTCTAAACTTGCCAAAACACAGAGAGTTTTATTTACAATAACTTCCTACAGTGTCATTAATTTTAAAATGGAATCTATCTCAATTTTATGAATTGGATGTAGAAAAAAAAAAACAACAACAACCTGCTAAGCCAACAAGGAATGCAGTTATAAAAATGGAAAAAGGGAAGGGGAGACAAAATATGTAGACTAACAAATATTTATGAAAAATTGAAAGCAAAATGATACACATGTCCACACTTACTGAATATTCATAGACTTCCTAGGAAAGGCTTACATATGTTACCTTATTAATACCAGTGTATTCGTGAGGGAAGTACCATTATTCGTATTTTACAGGGTGAAAAACCCAAATACAAAATCAAATAACTGAGTAGTTTCTAATCACATGCTGGGCGTCCAAACTGAGGTTATAATTCAGTATTAGTTCAAAAGATTCCCCCACAAATACAAAGAGTTTATGGTATATGATCAGAAAAAAAGTTGCTACATTGCATCTCATAAATACAACTAAGTAAAAAGTAATTTGTAAAAATTCAACATTCATCCTTTCTAAGAAATATTTAAAAATTGGCAATATGGAGATCGGCATGAAGGCTCTCACATGTAATCCTAGCACTCAGAAGGTTGAGACAGGAGGATCACTGTGAATGGACTACTTAGTAAGACCCCGTCTCACAAAATCAACAAGCAGAGCTCTGTGTGATAGCGTACACCTTTAATCTCAGCACTCAGGAGACAGAGGTAGGATGATCACCGTGAGTTCAAGGCCAGCCTGGGACCAGAATGAGCACCAGTCAGCCTAAGCTAGAGATCCTAACTCAACAAAAAAAAAAGGGGGGGCTGCAAGGATTGCTTAGTGGTTAAGGCATTTGCTTGCCAAGCCAAAGGACCAAGGTTTGATTCCCCAGGACCCATGTTAGCTAGATGCACAGGGGAGTGCAGGTGTCTGGAGTTGGTTTGCAGTGGCTGGAGGCCCTGGTGTGCCCGTTCTCTCTCTCTCTCTCTCTCTTTCTTCTCTCTCCCTCTTTCTCTGTCAAATAAATAAATAAATACAAACAAAATATTTTTATAAGCACAAAAATAAATAAATATAAAAACAAGAAAAAAGAGACAAATTTATAAACAGGATATGAAGAAAATATTCTGATATAAACTATGCCCACTAATGTTCAGTCTTCATTATTATTAGTCATCTGGAAATTCTGACCAGTGTTTTAAGATAAAAAACAGAAATTAGGTCTAATTGGGGGGGGGGGAAGAGGTACAATAAATATAGTTTCTTGTAATAATAACTATTTGCTCTCTAGAAAACCCTGGAGATTTAACTGAAAACCTATTAGTACTCACAAGAGAGCGCAATAAAAAGATTGGATGTAAGATAAACACACATGGGTCAATACCATTCCTGTAGATCAGTGATAACCAGGTAGAAGATGTCATGGAAAATACTGGAGTCGCTGGAGAGATAGCTTAGCCATTCAGGTACTTGCCTTCAAAGCCAACGGACCTCGGTTCGATTCCCCAGGACCCATGTAAGCCAGATGCACAAGGTGGCAAATGGGTCTGGAGTTTGTTTGCAGTGGCCAGAGGCCCTGACGTGCTCATTCTCTCTCTCTCTCTCTCCCTCTCTCTCTCCCTCTCTCTCTCTCTCTCTCTCTCTCTCTTTCACACACACACACACACACACACACAGCCTCTTTCTGTCTCTCAAATAAATAAATAAAAATAAAAATAAATATTAAGAAATGAGAATACTGGAAAAGCTTAATTGGCTTTGTTCCTCAATCGTTACTTCCATCCTTATAGGGGAGGGCTTCTTTGTGATGTGCCTTTTTAAAAATTGCAATAATACTTCTAATTTTTATAATGTAAAATACAACTTTCTTCAGGAAAAGGCTTTTTCTGCTAGGTATGGTGGCACACACCTTTAATCCCAACACTCAGGAAGGAGACAGATTTAGGAGAAATCCTGTGAGTTTGGTGCTAGACTAAGACTACATAGTGAATTCCAGGGTTAGCTTGGGCTATAGAGAGACCCTACATCAAAAATTTTAAAAAAAGTTTGTTTGTTTTTTCTCTAGAAAGAAAGCAAATATCTAATAATGCTTTTTACAAAGTTTTCAGCCAAATGCTGAAATAATGGTGCATGATTCTTGCTGTGTCCAGTAACCATTGAGACTAATGACATAGATACAGCTGCAGCATTCTATGCAAGGGGACCTTCGAATTCTTTTGGAAGGCACTTGGGTTTATTTTAGCTAAGTACAATAGCCATCTTTGCCCTGTGGAGGCAAACCTCCACAGCATGTCGTCCTATTCTACTTCAAACTGGTTAAAGATGGTCTTCTTTCACTTAAGCCAAGAAAGTATTCTCATTGTCCATTCAATTCATGTGAATTACAATTCCTTTTCTTGTTTAAAACTCCTCTGGCTCTTACATTGTTTTACTGTAGCCCTACATCCGTGCTAATTTTAAACTCTTCAGTACAAACAGAGGTAGTTCCAAAGCGAAAGCGCTTTTTTTGTTTGTTTTTGGTTTTTTGTTGTTGTTGTTTTTCCAGGTAGGGTGTTGCTCTAGCCCAGCCTGACCTGTAGTCTCAGGCTGGCCTGGAACTCACAGCAATGCTCCTACCTCTGCCTCCTGAATGCTGGATTGAAGGCGTGCGCCACCACGCCTGGCAAGAAAGTGCTTTTAAAGAGAAAGTTGGATGCTCAGATATTACTGTAGGACTCAGTTCTTGGCTGGCACCTTGTTAAAGAACACAGTCATGAAATCGCAGCTTCTCTCCTTAGTCAATTAGCACCTTTTCATCTTAAGCGTGGAAGCCCTGTACTGTGAACTTCAAATATCCTCTCCAAGCTCAGGAGCTGCTTCTGTTTTGCATGGGTTTTCACAATCCTCACAGAGAAACAAACCTGCAAAACACTCTTCTCTGAGCACAGACTAAATGTTACAAAATGGAGTGATAAAGGTGAGTTTAGTCAACTAGTGCCCTGGTATTGATCTCTCCTCTCTTCCAACACTTTCTTCTAATCCTCCCATAATTATATGAACTGTGAGCTCTCTCCTGATGCTGTCAGTTCCTCTTGCATCTATTTTCAAATGGCCAGCAGAGACGTGGGCTGGGCACTAGATCAAGCTGTCAATGTCCCCCACTAGGCTATCGACAGACCTCTTGGCACATCTGTCAAGGGCCTCCTAGGGTTCTTCAAAACTCTTCCCCCCTAGGAAGAGTGCAAGAAGGGTGGAGGAGCCAGGGATGTATTGATCCATTCTTTTAACATGCTAATTTGCCTCAGGCTGCTTCAGTCAGTGCACTTCAAAAGGAAAGTGTTTTTCAAAGTAGAGATGTCTTTTTCAAACACTTAAAAAACGGAAAAACAAATGAATGCAAGTATCAAGTTCACAGGGCAATGTGTAAAACAGTTGGCCAAACAGAAAACAGGGCAGTTAATACTTGGCCTCAAATTAAGTGATGGTCACAAGAAATTAGAAAGTTTGTAGTATATTGTAAATTTCTGATACCCTGTATGCATTATAACTGATTAGGATGGGACCCAACTGAGTCACATTAATCTTTGGGAGAACAATTAAGGCTGATATGATTTAGTTGGTGTAAAACATTAATAACATTGATATTGATGAATGCTGGAGCATCTCCATAAATGTTGAAAATATAAAATAAAAGTGATTGTTCATTTAATTGCACCGCTCACGGGTAACACATCTTGAAGGCTAAACCAAAGAAGAAAAAGAAAGGAACAGGCGGGGTTGGAGACTAGCTGCATTATTAAAGTATTTTTATTCACTGCCTTTGTTATCAGTTTAATGTGCTATCAGTGAACACAGTACAAATCAGACTAAAATATGTAAATAAAGGTCTGAAGATTGCTAAATGTATGGGGGGGGGGCTTGTTAGTTGTGAATAAGCTTTAAAGGAAGACATCACATACAAGAGACCATAGTGCTCGCACTAAGGAACCCACTGTGGTGGCAGTAGTGAAGACTCGACTGTCTTAGATCAGGGTTCTTAGGGACAAAAGCATTCCTAGCTGGCCGGGCCTTCACTAATCATGCATTTGGGCCATATTTACCTGCCATGGTATTATGGGAGGAAATCAGTATTCTGTTAACCTCTGACCCTGTGGATCCCAGGCAGACAAAAGCCCAAGCTGGAGTCCTGGGAGAACATAGCCAAATGTCAAACAGCGGGGAAGCGATTGTGATGGAAACATTTGGCTTGGGCACAGCCAGCTTCACTGGGGCAAACTGCTATTCATAGAAACAAGCCTTGAAGAGATAACACCATAAAATATGAACAAAATGAAACCTTTCCCCCCCTTGCTTCTAAATTGTTAGTTTTATGGGACTTCATGCTGAACAGTATGAAAAAAAAAAATCCAATTTGCTTTGAAGCGCATTAGTCTGTCTAACATCCTAATTATTGTTTACATTGCCATTTGCCTTCTATTAAGAATTGAATAATTACCCAGCACTTCATAGTTTAAAAATACAAGCAAACAGGATTATCCGGGTAATTAAGAAAGTGTACCACAGCTTTATACTGGTGGTGGGAAATATCTGTGCATGTAAGGACAATGAATGCTATCAATCAGCTTGCTGCAAATGGTATTTCAAGGATCTTGAGCAATTTGAGAGCTGTGACTTATGAAGAGAAGGTGAGGAGGATCACCTTTGAGAAGTGTGAATCTATCATTAGAAGTAGGAGCTGGATCAGACTCAGAATTTTCTCATCTGCTGATCACACCACACATGCCACACACAGAGCACACAGAGCGTTTGATGCCCTTTAGTCCCAATAATCTATCCCAGATAGACTTTGCACAGCACCATCAAACTCTGTCAGACCAATGTGGAGAGCCCCCTGAAGCTCTCCCACATTTAGATGGTGTTCCACTGACCTTACCTCTACTTAACTATAATGCAATGTCTAGCCAGGCCTGTTTTGTACTCTGCAAAATTCATCTGAACTCCAGACTAACTGAACTTCCAAAATGTGTCTTGCCAAACCCTCTCCTGGTTTATGGAATGTAGATAATCAAGGCCTTTCTGAAGACAGTGCAGCTTGCTGAGCGGAAATGGCCAGGATGGTTGTGCTCCTGTTATTCAGGGAAGAAAGAATAAGCAGAAGTCTGGTTTGAAGACTTTTGAGAAACAAGGAGGCCCCAGAGCTCAAAAGACAATGTTCAACCAAAAGCAAACGCACATATTCTAAGGTGGATCTACTATTAAAAGAATTTCATCTGGGCTGTAGTGAAAACAGGTCTGCGTTGTGATTCTAGTTATCAAAACTGATGCACACTTATTCACAGAGTCAGAGACTCCGAGGAAAGAATCAATCGGGTGGTTCCTACACTTTCGTCACCTACTTGTGGAAGCAGTCAATGGATTCTAGCCCATTAGTGAAGGAAAGCCAAGTTTGGTATCATGACACCTCTTTCACAAAGAATTTTATCTTTTCCTTCACAAAATTTTTCAGCTCTTTGTGGGGATGAGATGCTTCTAGACATTCCTCACATAATCTGCATAACGCAATCTCCTCCCACCTCAGAAAGAGCAGCAAGAGCCCAACCTAAGCTGTCACTACACAAGCAGACGCAGGGATTCACCAAGGCCAGTGTCCTTTTCCAAAGGTCAGAATGAAATGAGCAGCAGGGGCTTGGATTATTTTGCATGGGGCAGGGGGCTGGACAATGACAGCCAGCCGCACTGCAGGCATGGGGGTGGGGAGGGCCTGGCACAAAAAGAGTCCTGTGCAAATAGTCTACCCTTGCTTCCCACCCCCAGCCTCTGGGAGCATTCAAATCAAAACCGAATTAATTTGCATGGTGTCTAAATCATTGGGTTCAGCATAAACAGAAGGCGATTTTGGCTGGAGTTTCCAAAGGAAACCCTCACTGCCTTTGTGGAAGGGGGAAATGGGTGTGCTGTTTTGCATGAGGGTGCCATACAGAATATGCAAATGGAGACTCCGCAGCCTGGAAAGGCAATGGTGGGCAGACAGCTGACGACCTGCATTCACCCAGAAAAAGCTGGGTGTCTCCAAAGGGAGTTGTAAGCTGGCCCAACATGTTTGTTTCCCAGGGAGGCAGAATAGAGCCTGAATATTCATAGAATGTCCATTTAGTCATGGGACTCTTAATTACCCTCAGGATCATGGGACAAAGTGACCTCACCTGCTCTGCTCCCCCAAACAGCTCAGAGGTACCAGATGTAAAGAGAACAACCTGGGAGAGGCTGTATGCTGTAAGAGAAAAAGACCCCTTCTCTCTGAGTCGAGGTGTGGGGGAGGCGGTGGGGGGGCGGTGGCAGCTGAGGCCTACTTCAATCATTCCTTCTCACAAGCACAGTAAAAGTAAGGGGAGCACTCAGCCATATTATTGGACACAGATAACCAGTTTTTAAAAAGACAAGAGCCATAAATTGCTACCTAATTTTGTAGGAGCACCTGAAGTGTTGAAGAAAATGTCAGGCTTCCATGTTATCAAGTTACCAGAACCTTCCAGATTACGAAAAAGTTCTCAGAGATCCCCAATTTCATTTTTTAATTTGTAAAGTGGCTAAATGACCCTCGCCACCAACACAGCAGTGCATTCTATGTTGCTAGTCGGCCAGAACTAAACAGCTGAGGGGCTCCTTATAAACTCTGCAATCTCTTTGGCCTAAGAACCCCTTTTCTCTCCTAAAAGCTATTAAGGATTTCACAGTACTTCCATTTATGGGCTACAACTATCAACATTTACTTTTAGAAATACAAATAAAATTTTTCGAGGTTATTTTTTCACTTATTGAAAGATAACAAGCTGGGCTTGATGGCTCATCATGTCTATCATCCCAGCACTTGGGAGGCAGAGGAAAGAGGATAGCCACGGGTTCCATTCCAGACTAGTCTACATAGTGAGTTCTAGGCCAGCCAAAGAGGTTGCAATGACAACCTGCTTCCAAAGACACAAAAATTGGAGCCAGAGAGATGGAGCAAAGGCTAAGACTGCTTCCTGCACAAGCATGAGGGCCTGAGGGGACCTCCTGAGACTGCTGAGTTTGATTCTCCAGAACCCAGCTAAGCAGCTGGATATAGCCACATACACCTGTAAACCCAGTCCTGTGGGCAGCAAAGACAGAATCATCAGGGCTCAAGAAAGCTCTTGAATCAGTGAAAAATAAAATCCTTCTCAAGGAAACAAGCAGCTGAGGATAGAAGGGGACACTTGATGAATTAGTTGAGTGAAATATTGCCCGTCAGGTACCTCTGGACAAGTCCACTGCGTACTTTCAAGAAAAAGAGGCAAAAGGCAAGTAACGCTTTTGTGTCAAGAAAGTTTTGACCTTGTGGGCCACAAGAAAGGGTCTTCTTGAAGAGCCCAGCTAGACTGCACTTCGGATCCCTTCTAGTAGAACACTAATGTGTTCCAAAGAGGGTTTAATCAAGACAGACGACACCAGCCATGTCCTACCATGCCATTAGTTTCCCTTACACAAGTAGCTGCTGCCTTCTAAAAAAAAAAAAAAAAAAAAAAAAAAATCTGGGACCTACAGGACTGCTTTTATTGTTGGCCGGCAACTGATCAAATAGCCCATACTCCTCCAGGCACCAATAAAAGCAAATGGAACGACTTCCATGAACTGTGTGGTTAATGATGCTAGGCACTGTGCTGAGCCCAGTGTACATAACTGCCTGTGTGTGTGTCATATGCAATAGCAGAATAAGGCATCATCAATCTACACAGGTGTTGGAGATAAAGAAGTTAAGTTAGTATGTTATTTTATTCCTGGTCAGCTGGTCAAGTTAGAAACTAAATCCAGCTCTCCGTCTCCAGAAGTCATTCTCATGCACGTTTGCTCTAGCTCTATATTAACTTCATGGGCTGCACAGCAACATTCAGGCACTAGTTAAAACCATGATAAAAATAATTCAGACCCAACTGAAGAAAGAGTCATAAACTGGGACCTTATTAATATATTAGTCATATGAATAAAGTTTGATATATTATGTTGACTCCATGAAGCATAATGAACTAGATAAATGTTTAATATGAGACAGGCCAGATTCATTTATGCATTCATTCATTCATTCATTCATACATTTAATGAACATTGAATAAGATTCCATACACCCCATAATTAGTACAGGTAGTGCCAATTTGAATATATGTAACTCCTCTAACTTACTCACATTCTTTTTTTTGTTTGTTTATTTTTATTTATTTATTTGAGAGCGACAGACAGAGAGAGAAAGAGACAGAGAGAGAGAGAGAGAATGGGCGCGCCAGGGCTGTCAGCCACTGCAAACGAACTCCAGACGCATGCGCCCCCTTGTGCATCTGGCTAATGTGGGTCCTGGAGGATCGAGCCTCGAACCAGGGTCCTTAGGCTTCACAGACAAGCACTTAACTGCTAAGCCATCTCTCCAGCCCTTTACTCACATTCTTGTGTGAGAATTTTACCCAAGTTAGTTGTTTGAGATGAAACCAGAAACCTCACAGTGCAAGGTTAATTATTCATCTTCTTAAAAAATAAAATTTGCAAGCTCAACTTAACAGTTAAAGTGTTTCCTTAAAATATTACTAGAAAATACTGAGAAAACTTAAATATTTTCCAATAAAAAAGATTATATATATATATATATATGTATGTATATAGTGCAGACATTGACTTAGAGGAAAATGAAGAAAAGTTACAGTCTCTAACATGGAGTGATACCCATGACAGCAAAACTCCAGAAGAAACAAAATGACAGATCAGAGGATGGCTCCATCTCTTATCTTTAAAGACATGAATAAAGGTATATTTGGGTTACCTGTCAAATTGTGAAGACTGCTAACTCATAAAAAGTTAGAGTCATCTTGAAACCTGAGCATGTATGGGATTGTGTGCGTATAATGTGTGAAAGACTTTACTTTTAACTTTATACAACTCTGCACTGGAAATTTTTCTGACAAGCATGCAATTCTCTGGTAATACTAGATTCACTAACTAAATGCAGAACAAAAAAAAATTAAGTGATGAGGTTCAATCATGTGACCATCTGACTTGTATCAGGGCCACCTCTGCTCTGCACAGTGGTAACAGGAAAACCATTTAAGCAGCCCTTTTCCAAAAGGTTCAAGTATTAAGAGAATAATTATGCCTTATTTCACTTTTGAAAGGTACAAGGAAGCTCAGTTAGACTCAAATAAGTCATCAAATCCTAAATAATGTATTTCAGAAATCTCTAACTGAGATAATGCCTATGTAATGCTTTGGTGAACCTAAAATAGAGACCACTCCATGATCTGTATTCACAAAATGAGCTTGGTCACACAAAGGAGGAAAAATAGAAACGTATCACAGAAGGACAATAATTAAACCCTACTCCTCTCCTGGATAAAGAATTCGGTTTTTCAATGATCACAGCCATGCTTCAAAGCTGGAGATAAAAGCTGTCCTGTGATTCCAGCAATTGATTCTTAAAGATGAGATTCAAAGATAGAAGAAATATTTCAAAAGTGAAGGGAGAAGAGGCAGCAGTGTCTCTCTGAACTATATTTAAATGCTTCCGGTCCATTGCTGCTTTCTCTAAAGGTCCTTTTAGAGCACATTTGAAAAACAAAGTAATCCTTTTCTTTCTTTCTTTTTTTTTAATCAGCTCTCTCCTTTTCACAGTATAAATTTAAATTATTTCTATTTTATATAGCCACCAAGTTATTTCTATCTCATTCATTCTTAAGTTTAGAAGCACAGTGTCTTTAAAGGACACCTTTGACTAATATGAACATTATATGTCATAAGACAGATTCTAGATAATATTGCAATTTACAGTTAAATCACACATATATACATAAATATAGTAGTTAGTTACTCAGTCAGTCAATCAATGTGGTGGTTTGAATTAGATGTCCCCTATAAACTCATATGTTTTGAATGCTAGGTCTCCATCTGTTGACAATTTGGGAGGTGGAGTCATGCAGAAGGAGGTGTATTGTTGGGGGCAGGCTTAGGGGTGTTATAGCTAGCTCCCCCTTACCAAAGTTTGGCTCATTCTCTTGTTGCTGTTTTCCACCTGTTGTGGTAGAGGTGGCGTACAGCTTCTGCTCATGCCATGATTTCCCTTGTCATCATGAAGCTTCCCTTTGAGACTGTAAGCAAAAAAACAAAAACAAAAAACACCCTTTCTCCCACCCATCACCTGCTTTTGGTCAGGTGTTTTGTCCCAGCAACATGAAGGTAACGACAACAGTTAGTTTGCTGGGAATAGTACCCAGTGTATCCCAGGCATAGGATGAGGTCTCTATCTATCTCTGAGCTACACCCTAACTCTATAAAATGATATATTTTAGCAAAGCTTGATTCCTGACTAATTTCATTTTCCACAAATATGATTCTTTGGTCTTAACAGTGACTCTAAAAGAATGCCTTCTGGAGATGGCTCAGTGGGTAAAATCATTGCAATGAAAGCATGAAGACCTGAGCTCGGATCCCCACTATCCACATCCAAAAGGCAGGTGTGGTGGCATGCACCTAGAACTTCAGCTCAGAGGAGGAAAAGACAGGAGGAGCTCTTTCAGCTAGCTGGTCTAGCTGAATTGGTAAGCTCTAGGTACAGTGAGAAAACCTGTCTCAAAAGAGTAAGTAGAAAGAATCTGAAAAGAGAAAATATCAATGTTAAACTCTGACCTTGACACAGGCACACATATGTGCACATCCACCCACAGCCATACAGGTGTACACACACGTACACACACACATATACATATGCAACAAATTTTTTAAAGAAGTTTTTGCTTGGGCTGGGGAGATGATTCAACAGTTAAAGGCACTTGCTTACAAAGCCTGATGACCCAAGTTCCATTCTGTAGTACCCAAATAAAGCCAGGTGAAAAAAAAGTGATGCATGAGTCAGAAGTTTGTCTGCAAACATTGACTATTTACATTTCTTAAAGGGTAAATCTTTACCTCATCTTTCATTTTGCAGCTTTTAACAAATAAAAATTGTTAGAAATGTATCTTTTCCTCTACTTTGTATTACTAAGCTAATGAAAACAGCCCCCTAAACATGATACAAGTCCTCATGTCCTCACTCCTGAACATTGGAAGAGACTTGGCATTAAATTTTTTTTTTTTTTTTTTTTTTGAGGTAGGGTCCTGCTCTAGCTCAGGCTGACCTGGAATTCACTATGTTGTCTCAGGGTGGCCTCAAACTCATGGCAATCCTCCTACCTCTGCCTCCCAAGTGCTGGGATTAAAGGCGTGCGCCACCACACCCAGCTTGGCATTGAATTTTGATTGATTTTCTTTGACAGTGTGACCAGGCCTGAGAAGTGGACTAACAGCTGTCCTCTCTACCCTGTCTCTAGGCCAGTGCCTAATAGGTCATAGAGTCTCCTTGCGAGGACAGGCAAGTGGCAAACACTCAATTGTCTTGTCATTTCTTAACTGGCCATTCAAGACCACAAAGAATGAACTTGCAGCTGCTTGAAGGCCACCTCACCATTGCCCTGCCAATGCTGGGTCACCAGCCTATCCTGCTCCTACCACTTTCAGGGGAGGGGAAGGGGGAGAGCCCACCATGTCCCTCCCACTCTTTTCACCTGCTATACACTTCTTCACATTAGCAGTGTACTGCTGGGCAGAAAAACTGCAACAGGAAGTAGAGCGGTCCGAAAGGTCCTTTGAGGAGGCAGGAGGATGGCCAGAGTCAGTTTCAAACAACAACACACCCCAGGGCCCCACCTTTTGGCCATTTTTACCCAAGGATCCTTTGTCAAACATTTAAGATCTTGATCAATCTTCTCTCTGACCTCTCAGACCCCAAGGAAGATGGATGAGGAAGTGGATGACCTTTCACCTGGTCTTGTCTTTGTCCTGCAACAGCGGACCCATTGAAAAGAGAATGGGGAGGATCCCACCGCCCCAGTTCTGAAGGGATGGACTGGTCTCCTTTATGTTCCTCCTTAAGTTCTCTTCACACTCCCCTGCTTGTCCTACCCCCAAATCACTTGTGTCTCATTCAAAGAAAATTTCTTTCCTATAGAGAAGATAGAAAAGAAAAGGGGGGGAAATACACTCTCCAAATATCTTCTATATAAAATGTGGAAAAGGGTGCTCTTAGGGATGTAGGAGTGCTTCTGATCTTTAGCCTTGACTTCAGGGAAGCTGAGATAGATTTCCCTTCAGTTACTCCAACTCAGCACCCAGAAAGTCGAAAGTGACATGGAAATGTTAGTATTCACACCTATTTACTGTTTTATGATCTACAAGGTGACTTTTACTCCCCCTAAATCAGAGGCCCCATGGCAATTTTGTGAGTTAGGATTAAGCGTTATCATTCAGTTTTATATATGAACAAACCAAGGTTAAAGGGGCTTAAGAGACATGCCCAAGGTCATGCAGCTAGCTAAGTGGCCAAATGGAGGCACATTTCCTTGCCTTGACATTCTTTCTGTCATACCTGGAGGCTTCCTTCTCTGATAGCAGTAGTGATGTCAAGGTCAGCAGTTTGCATGACTCCGGGGATTTTTATAGTATTGAGTCATCTTTTCCAAATCTCATTCAAGTTTGAAACTTAAGAAATCTTTTGCCATTCCATCGGGCTGGAGAAATGGTTTAGCGGTTAAGCGCTTGCCTGTGAAGCCTAAAGACCCCAGTTCGAGGCTCAGTTCCCTAGGACCCATGTAAGACAGATGCACAAGGGGGCGCACACATCTGGAGTTCGTTTCCAGTGGCTCGAAGCCCTGGCGTGCCCATTCACTCTCTCTCTCTATCTGCTTCTTTCTCTCTCAGTCTGTTATTCTCAAATAAATAAAATAAAACAAAAAATTAAAAAAAACATTTTGCCATTCCAGTGTCTCCTTCTTCCCTAAGTCCATCAGATTCTCAGTTGACAGAAATAAAAAAAAAAGCAAGCAAAGGACAGAGTTCTGTGCTAGAAGTCTCTTCTCAAAAGACCTAATCATATGGTGCAAATAACAACAAGGCAAATTTAAAAGCCCCAGTTAGCATGTATATAACACTGAAGGGCATCAAGAATGCTTTATCTGTTAGGGGTGGTGGTGAACATGCATGATCCCAGTACTTGGAAGGTTAAGTAAGGAGGATGAGAAGTTCAAGGATATTCTCAGCTACTTAGTGAGCTTGAGGCTAGTCTTATGAGACTTTCTAAAACATACAAAAATAAATAAATAAATAAGTAAATAAATAAATAAATAATAAATAAATAAATAAGCACCCAAGCAACTGACCTTCCCTTTTCATTAATAATTGGCTTTATGTTCAGACAGTTTGCTGAGAGTTTGGCCCCTCCCCTCCCAAGAATCATATGATGAGCCAATCAAGTCCATAAAGCAAACCACTGAAATGTTCAACAGTCTTTACATTCACTTTGTCCTCCACCTTTTCCTCTCTGCTTTCTAATTTGGGCTGTAAAAACATCAAGGAGCTGCACAGCATAGGGATGCATGAGTTCCTGGGCTCTATGACAACTGAAAATCAATGGGATTAGATGGACAGAGATGAGCTAATGCAAAGAGGGCAAACATGTTAGCAGGAAGTGGGTGGTAACTTAGAAAAAATGTATATACATATAGCATATATTTACATATATATAATTTTATATTATGTTACATATAATAGAAAATATAATATAGAATATATATATAGCATGTGATGATAGATGTGCAAGTCCTGTTTGACGAAATCAAGACAGCAGAAATCTTCACTCCAGAATGTGATATCACTGCCTATTAATCTCCCTGTCCCTGCTATGATCACTGCAACACACACATATATGTTCTCATATGAACACCAGAATGTACCTTAAGGTTTCAGCTAGGTACAGCTTACCAAGTAGGTTCCAAGTCAAAAGCAAACAACAACAACAAAAAAAAAGCAATCAATCTTTATATTCCAAATTTTCAAAATTTCAAGTTAACAAGTTTCCCTTTTCATTTTAGGTTAAAAGAAAAGATAATCAAGCAGCCTGTTTCATCTACAATGAAATGAAAGGACACTCATCAATAGGTACTCTAGGAAATACCTATTGCAAACCAGTACTGGCCTCAGGGAAAGTACAAACTATGAAAGAGGAAAGCTGTAATTTTATGACACCAAAATTAGCAGAAAGGCAATTTTCTCTAGGTGATGACTACCAATGCCTAGCCAACCAATTGGAATGCCTTAGAATTAACCCCACCCTGTCGTTAAGATGGTTGAAATGCCAGACAAATTGTTTGGCAGTCATCTAGTTCAGACTCTTTAATCACCAGATCAGATGAACCGTGAGGCAATGAGTCCAGGGTGCTACAATCATCAAGATAGCATTTACCTGATCCCACCACAGTTGGGGCCAGGTGACACTTGTGACTGTTTATAAGTAACCATAACAGGGCAGGCAGCTAGTGAGACCAAACAAGACAAAAATCTTGGGATGAATGATTTTTTTTTTACACAGGATATAAGCAATCTGAATAAATATAGGCTCTTCTGACCAAGATAGTAAGCTGTCAAAATGCTTTACAATCCTCCCCCACCCCAGTATCCCAGCAAGCAGAGCAAATGAAGAATGCAGTGCATATCCTGAACCTTAGGTGAGGAATATAAAGTAGCCTTAGTAACATGGTGAATTGTAATTAATATGATAAAAAAATATATTAGTTTTCAAAAACTCAATAACCAAGATGAATTGCAATTCACTATGACTGCCTCTGACAACAGATCAGATAAAAAGACCCTCACTGAGTGTATTATAATCTCCTAAGAGAAATAAAGGTCTTCTGTCAGGATTCATTTCACTTAGAGACCCTATCCAGGGTTGTTAGGTGGACACTGGAAATATTGTCACTTCACTTTTGGGTCCACTACTCGAGTGGTCCCCAGGGCAGGAGGGAAAAAGAAAGTTGGAAGAGGAGGTTTTCTCCACATGACCTCATTTTTATCAGTGGGAAGGAACTGGAAGAACACAGTCTGACTTTCAGATTAACCACTTCATGCTCATGCTCTTAAAGTGAAAAATATGTGCAATCTTGGTGATTTTTTACAGTCTATCGGCAGGAAAACTATGGTCAAAAAAAAAAGTGTGTCTACCCTCTCTCAGTAAGGATGTGTCAAGCCCATTACTTGTCTTGGTCACTTATATTTCAGAGGATGCACCAAGTCAGCCCAAATCCAAGTGCCTGTCAGGAAATGTGCCCGGCCTTCTGATGACAGCAGCATCCACTCATTTTGTCTGTGTCAGAAGTGCCTTCGCCTAGCCACCTGGAGCTATAGCACTTACTCATTAGAACCCTCTGTCCCAACACATCCCACGGGGGCTGCTAATTACTGGCTTTACTCCATCCAGTCTGATCTCTGATTTAATTATGTGCACAAAATCCTAATGAAAAGTACAGTATGGCTGCTCTTACCTTGGCATTCTCCATTCTGCTCTTCATGCCCAGCATTGCACAGGCAGTTGCCAATGGGTACCAGCCATTCGCCATCTGCCCCACAGTACATTTTTGGCACATCCTTTTCTTCCGAGTTGTTGACACAGGAGCCTCGAACTTCCACCAGGGAAGAGGTATCAGCACCCGTGACGGTGTCCGGAAACTGGGCCAGATTGCGAACAGTGAGCGGACACTTCTTATAAAACACACGGACTGACACCAGGGCAATGCAAGCTCCCACATCCTGGAAGGCCAAGTAAAACCCTTTTTTGCTCAATGGCCCTACATCCCGGATCTCGGTGTTGAGCTTCATGATTCTGTCACCAATGTCCACTTGAGTGAAGCTCTCGTCAGCGGCAATAGTGTCGATCTTGGCAAACTGGCTCTCTCTGATGAAGCGCTCCTTGTCATTGTCCGATTCATAGTAATACAGGTTAAACGTCTCCTTGCAAGTCCCCATGACACCAGGAAGACTGTTGCAGTCCCTCAAGGTGAACTTAATCTCAATGTAAACCCTCTGTGCCCCTTCTCGGGTGATCCAATCAGTTCGCAGCCAGTTGTTCTGGCTGGGCTCCATCACGTTGCACACCTGGTACGTTCGAATTGGTGTGTTTTTCTCATCCATAATACTCACTTCCTCCCACTGCAAAGAGCCAAAGGCAATGTGTCAATGAGAAAGTTTCAGCAGATAGTGACAACTCGAACTGTTTCACACTCAGAATACATGAAATATTATTCTTTCAAGAATGAAGCAAACTGCTGCCCCAAAAATACTCACAAATGAAACACCTTATGTATAGGAGACAGGAATGTTTGATTGAGGAAGTGTCTTCCTTTTCTTTCTCAAAGCATTTCCCTTTCTGCAATGGTAGATTTATTGCTTGTGTTTTCTCAGCAGTTCTCATGGTGGTCTAACAACCTCAAGTTCACCCATTACAACAGCTACAATTTCAAGTGGCAACATCTCACATTTACTCATAAATAGGGGGGAAAAAACCTGTATGTGTATTGTTTTAACCACTAAACAGAAACCTGCAAATTAAGGGCAGGAAGAGTAGAGCTTGCCAGAGGAAGACAATTATCAGTTAATTAGTGGTGCTCTTGTCAGAACTTTGCTCTCTTAATTCCTCAAAATATATATATATATATATATATATATATATATATAGCAATTGAGTTTTTTGGCTCCATCACTTCTCCTTAAAGAAGAAAAGAAAATCCCACCACCCTGACTTCAGTAATCCTGGGAAGACAGTGAGTTCCATAGTTGGATTTCTCAAATACACCATCATAGAAGTAGAAAACTTTTAAAAAGTATGGATGTGTTCTTATTCTCAAAACATAGGCTTTTAGGTAAGAATGAATGCATGGCTGGTTTCTAATTAATCAGAGGCCACGGGAAGTAAAGCAGCAAGTGGTATTTATGACTGAAAGCTAAACACGAAAATTAAAAGAGGACATGGGTGTTTTCTTTGCATTTTTATTTCCTAACACAAAAGGTCTAATGATGAGAATTCGCCATTTTGAGGAATACACTTTGATAAAGTGGCTACTTTACCTCCCTTCTCACTTTTAAAATGAGTACTAAAAGCAAGAAGGTAGTTTGGGACCCTAGCCCCTAGTTCTTTCAGGAGTGGCAGTCAGTCTCTGTTTCTTCATTAGCATCTACAGTACTATAGGACTGATATAGATCTGGCATAAATCAGCTTAAGTGCCTAACGTGGGAATATAATTAGAAGAAAAAGAAGATAGTATTTTTTGGAGGAATGTATTCCACCATAGCTCCACTTAAAGCTTCATTCACTCCAATGATAGAATCCTAATGTGTCTTTCAACGGGTTTCCCATCCATGCATTGAAAACTATTAATGGATGGAAATGTCGCTTTGCAAAGGGCCATAATGCATAAAATTCTCTATTCCTTTCATCTGCTACCATTATGAAAGTTGGAACTGGGAGGAGTAAGTGCCTTGTGGTGATTAAAATTTCTTTTTATCTAGTAAGCAATAAATCTCAGGTAATTTACTTATTTGGAGAAATTCATGTAAATCTAAAAATAGTTCCCTACCTTCAAAAAGACCTACTCAGCATGTGCCACGGAACAAAGGGAAACTGGAAAAGCACATTTATCAATGTGGATGAAAACAAAGGGGTCTCTCCAGAGCACAAGCAGGCTGTGTTAGATACAATGTGAGCTTTCCGTTTTGAACTTGATTGTGTAACCCCATTGATCAGCTCCCCAGGACAATCTGGGATCTTCCCTTAGTTGTCTATTTCACAAGCAGCATCAGTTGCTCAATATACTGCCTAAATTGAGCATCTTGTTACCAGCTTGCCATCAGGAGGCAGCCTTCATCTCCACCATCCCCACGCTCTGTCTGACTGTTCTTGTGGACAGTGAGCTGTGTCCAACTCTTATCTCATATTTAACTCCATGTTGCTTGCAAAGTGGGATTCTTTGTAAAAAGAATACTAATTACAAGTAAATGTCATTATCAGACAACTATACTAAGTTTCTGGCAAAGATATGAACTATCCTAATTTACAAGAACAAAATAGAATAACGGATGACCCCATGAGCTTTTACTGTCAACTAGTTATAACTTTGCAAAGATACCCAGTCCAGTCATTCCTAGCTAGCTGTTAGAATTTATTCCTTCACTAGAAGCCTGAAAAGGCCTTCAATGGCAAAATCTAGAGATTAATTAAACTTTATAATTTGACAGAATTTCTCAATGGCAGCTTTGCCTTAAAATGACTTTTTAAATCAATTTTTAGTTAGCATACACAATAACTAGTTTCATCATGACGTTTTTACACAGATATCATTGATAGTACCTTGCTCTTATACACCCCCCAGTGTCCTTGCCCCTTCCCATTCAAGTGTTCCCTTCCTCCTCACTCTTCTTTCATGTGTGTGTGTGCTTAGGTTCTACGTATGAGAGAAAATGTGACTTTTTTGGGGGGGGGCATCCCTCCTTACTATTACTCTCTTGTTCTTGCACAATGACTAATTCTGACATATAGTAGTAAAACTTCACTCCTAACCTCTTATAATAATAGCTAAAACGTTACACACATGATATTTTATTAAAAGAAAAAACTGCTTACATCAGCCCATAGAAAGTTCTGGGGTGTATATAATAAGCTATGCACAGTACTTTTTTTTTTATTAATAGACCTCAAGACAACTAAATTTTTGTGTCTAGAAAAATTGACCAGGTGCTCTTTCAGCAATTCTAAGGGGGCTGGGGGGGGGGGTTGTCTGCTGCATATTAAGTTGCAGTGAGAGCTTTCCAGAAACTAGACAGACAAGACTGTACTCTCAAATGTGTCACTCCTTGGTTTTATATAGGTCAAGTATATATTTATTGTAACAAGTTAGATTCAAAATCATCCCAGCTACATTATCCATTCACTCTTATGAGCAGCCAGTAAGAAATATGAGGCTCGTTAAACTTATTAATGAAAAGTTCCATCATCAGTTCTGCTGGCTAGTAGTTGTCACACTCTCTAACCTAGAGAGAATACTCTTGGGAAAGGCTGGGAAAGCTGCGCCCGCATCAGTGACCAGTGCAGGATATAGGATTAACAAGAAGTCTGACTCTCACGGGGGAGAAAGCTGTACCTTTCTTCACATTCAAAGGATGAGGGCAATTGTCTGCAATCACCAGTGAATACAGCCTGTCCACACTGCCAGAGGCCTGCCAATCACTCTCTCTCCCCGTTTAAAAAAAAAAAAAATGGCTGGAGGACAGAATGGAATTTTTCAGCAAAGGCCAAACCAACAGCAGCCTAGTCAAGTTCAGAAAAAAATAAAAATTGAAAAAAAAAAAAAGGAAGGCAGAGCACTCTCCATTTTACTTTATTTTGGAAGGATTTATAGGCCCTGTTTTAGTTTCTCGTTTTTATGTTTTTTTTTCATGCTTTGTCTTATTTTTCAAACACACCTTGCATAACAGTGTCTACAGTCTTTGTTGATGTTGTTTGAATCCTTTCCTATTTACTCAATTGTGGGGTGGGTGCTGGCATTACAACGTTCTCCTGGTAAAGACTCCTCATCTTTCATTCTCATTGCTTTTAATCAGCTGACTCAGCCATAAACTACCACTCATGTGAAGGTCAGATAATTTGCTTAATTTTTAAAGGCTGTGAGAGTTATTTAATTTGGCCCAAGTCAGAGTCACACATAACAGTGATTTCTTTCCAAAGCTGATTCACTGTGACCTGCCATTCCAGGGGAGGGGAGTATGAGACTGCTGGCCTGGTGACATTTTTCTGTATCAGCAAGTGGCGATGTTCCTGGATAGTTCAATAGCTAGGAGGAATGTGATGTAAGACTTTATAACCATGACTTCCTAGTTCCCAAAGGTCCAGATTTCAAATACTTAAACTTCAAATTTAACACCCACAAGACACAAGCTGGGCACTTTTGTGCATTTACAATGCTCTCAGCACATGTCCACAAGGGTTTTTCCTAGACTGCAAAAGAGAGCAGTAGCTTTCAAGTTATGGCGGAAGGGTACAATACCCCGAAGCCTCCTCGGCTGCATAGGTAGGGGCAATGAGAAAGGTATTCTCTCTGGCATCTTTATTTACTCGTTTTCCTCATCTGGAAGCCAGCAATTGCTCTAAAATTAACCCAGTCAGTGCTCTGTGGCCATCAGAGTAATAGGCATAAATTCTAATTTGGTCCCCAGATCATGTTTCTTGTGGGTATTTTAGTTTTAAATAGGCATCTAAGTCTATGCCTCCACCAGTCTTCTAATTTTGAGACCCCTTTCTGCCCTTTTGGTTTCTAGTTCTTCCATGACAGAGCTATCCATGGGGAGTATAGGGTTTCTCCAACAAAGCGTAATTCACTTCATAGGCCGCAGTGGAAATCTGACCCCCTTCCCACAATCGCTAAGAATCAAGCCATTAGACTCTTAGAAAGTTGCTAATCACTCCTTTCCCCCTTTGCATCAGAGAACAAGCACCTCAGAACTTACCCCTCCTTCCAGGGGGCTTGCTATCCACCCAAGTTCCCCCTGAACGGATCTGGAATCCAATAAAGTAACTGCAAAAAAACAAAGGAAAAATATATTAATTTCCAATCGCAAAAAAGCCAATAATACAAAAACCATTGGCCTGAGCGTTTCCATATGTGCAGAGGGTGTGCATATCCAATGTGATCGAAACCTAAACTTGGTCTCACTTATGTAAATAATCATTACTCACTTGATCTTCTCCCCTCTTTAAATCTGCAGGTTCTTATTTATTTAACTTGCTCAGCATTTAAATTTTTCATCCCAGGGCCTAGTTGATTCATTTTTTTTTCTTAAAAAGGATGAATAGAGAGTCTGAAGCACAATTTAATAAATAAATAAATATGTCGATGTAGGGCAGTGATGCCGGAGAGCAAAATTTGCATTCATCTTTGTCTGGTATCTGCTAGACTTATTTGTTTTCTCAAGCTTCAGAGGACCACATAACTCATCAGCATGGGGACGACAGGAGGACAAGGGAATGCTCTAAGAGGATGGGAAGGAAGGGTCATGAAAAAGGCTTCCTCTCTGAGCATCCCCCACCCTTACCACCAAATAAACAGGCCCAGGATGTGGCATCTGCTTCTCTCTCTCTCTCTCTCTCTCTCTCTCTCTCTCTCTCTCTCTCTCTTCTTTTAAATATCAAAGTTTCAAACAAGAGGATGCCAGACGCGTAGGGTTACAATGCAAAGACATTAAAAGCATTCTCCATTCCGCAGGTCTTCTGGAGGACAATCGCAGATGAGTCCTCCACCCCCAAGGAGAGCACTGGTTTGAATTTTAGGTATGGAGGGCTGCCTAATGGATTTAGTATGCTTGCGCTATACCTAACAGTGTGTGTCCCCAAGCTTAGGGGTGAGAGAGAGGGGCCTTCAGAACCAACGTTCCGGGCTGAGGCTAGCATAGCGCGAGGTGACATTAGAAGGGCCGCAAGGAATTCGAAACCTCTGGGCATCGCATTTCCCACCGTGATCTGCAGGCCTGGGTGTGCAAAGGCCTGGCCACAAGGACTCACCGGGTTATTAATTTCATCAGCGAAGCTGGCTCTTCAGACGGGGGGGGGGGGGAAGGGTGGGAATGGGACGCCTCTGTGCATGCGCACCCCAACTCTCATTCTTACCCCAAGCTCAGGAATTCTGTTCTCCTCCCCTCTTTGCAACCCTCACATTCAGGGAGTTAAAACCAGTCTCATTCCTCTGGTTTACCCGAGGATCCTGTTGTTCTTGGGGTATATTAATTGTTTTTAAATGTAGAGCCTTCCCGGTCGCTCTGCCTGGAGTTGGGGCCCCCCTCCTCATTCTCTCTTCCCGGTCCCTAGAGAAAAGCCCGCTACATCCACTTGGATTTATGTAAGGTGGATTAGGGACACAAAGGGAACAATAAGACCCAATTTACAAAAAAAGGGAGGGAGTAGAAAGACAGGGTAAAAGGAGAAAAGGAAACGTGACGGGAATGAAAAGCAACAAAATGAATTAATTTTTAAAGGGAGGAGGGGGACGGGGTGAGGGTGCACACACACACACACACACACACACACACACACACACCCATTTCGACTTGAGCCTTCGGCTCCATCACGCACCTTTTTGTCTAGGGCGCCAAAGTTTTGCTCCCAAAAGAAATAGAATTTTTTTTCTTTTTTAAATATAAAATGAAAGAAAATGGTCTCTACGTCTGGGGCGAGAAAGGTCTTAGGGGACGTCCTAACAAGTGTGTAAAGAAAGTCGCCGGGAGAAGGCAGGATACGCGATTCCGCTCGGAGGAATGACCCTGGGGACTGAGGTCGGCGGCCGCCGAGATAATTCTAATCCACATCCGAAGGAGGGGTGGGAGGAGAGGGACGAGAACATTCCCCACCTCCAAACAGTGTCTGTGGGCAGGTGGATGGATGCCTGACTGTCTGCGAGCCTCCGCCGGGAGAGCTCCGGGTACCCGCTGCCCAGCTAAGCCTAAGTTGGTTTTTGGCTCCCTCCTTCGGAACAGGAAAAATGATAGATTGCACTGGAATGGATGGCCCGATGCCCAGGGAGACGGAAGATGGATGGATGGATGGATGGATGGACGGACGGACGGACGGACGGACAGACGGACGGATGGATGGATGTGGGGGGTAAGAAGAATCGATGAGACAGATGCGAGGCTAATGCGGGCAGGTTGGGACGTGAGCCTACGCTTGAGCCCACGCGCACACAGGTCTGGGCACTCGACACGGACACAAATCCTCCGCGTCCACGCAGGCACCCGCGCCATGCGTGCATTTGCGCGCGCACACACGCGCACACATACACACGCACGCACATAAGCTTATTTCCCTCTGGGCCCATCAGAAACTTAACAGTCGCCACCTTTCCTTCAGCTGGGACAGAAAAACAGGCACATACAAATTCTCCCAGACAGAAAACAGCACCCAGATGGGTCCCCCGTCGGTCACACACGTCCTTTCTAAACTAGGGCAGTGCACAGTTCTAGGGCGAAAAGCTAAAAATCGACTACGGTCATCACATCGACTGGTCTTCCCCCCCTCCCCCCACACACACACCTCGGGATCTCGGGGTCCCAGTCCCCTAGGCCAGTGATCACACCCCTGGGGCGCGGAGCGCCGGAGCGAAAGGGATCTGAGGCCGGGTGCGAGAAATCAGGTCACTGTCGCTCTGCAAGCGGCGCCACCACCGCTGCGCAGCCGGGGCCCGACCGCGGGGTCCCGGGAAGCGCAGGCTCGGGAAACTTTGCAGAAACCAGAGCTCGCAATGCTTTCCGCCAGAAGCCGGGAGCCAACAGCCCTCCCTCGCTGCGCTCCAGGCAGGCAACAATCCCTCGCCCAGGCTGGTGATGGGGAGTACGCGATGCGCACATTGAGTTTAGTTTAGTTTTCAAATCCTGCCATTGACCCCTCCGCCCCCACACTCCAAGCATCCCCTCGGGCCGTCTCGAGCTGGACCTACGGGCTTATGCTGATAAACTTTGGCTTTTCACGACAAACTTGAGCAGCCGAGCAGCTGACACGGGTCACTGTCTGGGCGCAGGCTGCCTGACGGCTCTCCTCCGTCTCCCCTTCGAGGGTCCCCCACACCCCCCGGCATCCTTCTTCGGACTCGCACTCACACTGGGCTCTCCCTATCCCAACCGGCTCGGTCGGTGCTCCCGAAGATCAGTGACCCGCGGATCCGTCCCTCCCGATCCCCGACCGCACCAGGGGAGCCCGGTCCTTACCTTCATTCGCGGGGTATACCCTAGAACCGGTGACAGCATTGCAAATCCCAAAGAGAAACGAAAAGAGGACGAAATAGAAAATCCCAGCCATCGTTCGCGGGTGCCAACGCCGCTCCTGCCGCCTCTATCCCAGTGGAATAAATGCTTAAGTTAGGAGTGCAGCAGTCCGAAGACATTGCCAAGAGGGCGGGCCTGGCCTGTGACGTGGACCCGCCAGTCTGGAGCCCGCGGCCAATGGTGGCACAGACAGGGCGTCCAGGCCCCGCCCCCAAAGCGCACAGCCCGCCCCGAGGTCCCGCCCCCATCCAGGCTCTGCGGGGTGCAGGGTCCCCGGGGGGCTGGTGGGCCGGAGATGGTCAGTCCTCAACCCCGCCGGAGCCAGCGAGGCTGGGTTCTCCAACACCTGGGGGTCAAGCCCCTGGACGGCGGAGATGGAACCGTGGGGAACTCGCGCAAACATTGGCAGCCTGGTTCCCCCCCACACACACACACACCCGCCTCGCCAACACCCCTGTCGGTTGGTGTGAGATGGAAAAATGGCTCTTGAAATGAAACGAGTACGAAGTTGACCTGTACCTTAGCTCGTGCACCCTTGCGGAGGTCGCACGATCGATCGGCGTCCCTCCGGGCCCAGCCGGGGATGCCACCGCCACCCTCCACCTCCCTGCCCTGTTTTGGATCTTGATGTCTCTCCTTGGTGTGAAATACTTTGGGGAAAGGGCGTCGTGCTTTGATCACTCATTTCTTTCCTGGCTCCCCAATACTAGGGATTTGTTCGTCTCCGAAGTCCAGCTAGCCCTCCCGTAGCGGGGCGCAGCCACTACCCCAGGTCCGCGGGTTCACACCAAACATCTCGCCCCCGCCCGGGCCCAGGACTGGACTCTCCTGGGCTGGAAGCGCCCCGAGAGACCCTGACTACGAGGAACCCATTGTGTATGTGTCCGAGTGGGGGTGGGGATTCTTGGAACCAGAACTAGATATTTGGGGGCACCGGGGTATAGACATGACGGGCTCACGAGTGTGTGCACGGTCCTGGTGCGCGGACACCGCAAACCGAGACTAAGCATCAAGCAGAGGCCACTGCGGCTCTGCGCCCCGACGGCTCCCCTGCGCGGACCTGGACTGTCCCCCGCCCCAGGAGACCAGGCTAAGCGTGCAGACCCGCTGAAACCTGCCCCTGCCGCCACCTCCCTGGTCCCCGGTGGGGTCGCGGAGGACCTCCCGGAGGCTTTGGCACTTCTGGCCACGGTCTGTCCCTAGGTGCTCCGGCCACCGGCGCGGCCAACTGGTCACCGCAGCTCAGCCAGATGGATGCCTGGGGACCGGTCCCCGACTCAACTGGGAGGCTTTTCCCGCAGAGTTTGGAGGAGTCCGGATTCCAGACGACGCTCCACGGCTCCCCCTGCCCGGGGAGCTCCAGCGCTGGCTCCCTGCGGAGCTGGGCCGGGTTTGCCTTCGGAGCAGTCTGGGTCCCAGCGGGAGCGCGGCCGCCGGGAGGTGGAGGCCGGCACCTTTCCAAGCGCGGGCGCCGCGGCGCTTCGTGAGACAACCGCGCCACCTGCCGGCCACTCGCGGGCGAGCAAGGACGCCAAGCCGGAGGGAGACCGCTGGGCAGGGCAGGTGCTCCAGCCCCCGGCTCCGGTCTCCATCCACCTGCCCACGTCCCGCGCACGCAGGCCTCCCCTCCAGCGTGGGGACCAGCCCCTCGCGCCCCCCGCCGAGCTTCCCTCCGCTAAGGTTGGCAAACATGACAAGCGTTTCAAGGAGAAAGTTCGCGGGGGACATCTGAGGGGCTGCGCGAGTAGCTTCTGACCCTAAAAACCCGAAGAATGGGAGATCAAAATACATAAGGTGCAGAGAACGAGGTCACTAGCGGCGGTTTCGGGGCTTTGGCACCGAGAACTCGTCGGGATTCCAGCCCGCAGCTCGAGAACGGCTCTGGCGAGCTAGACTCCTGCTACCAAGCCGGCGGCTTCCACCCAAGGCCAAGAGCGCCTTAGGGAGGCTTTGGGAGGCAGCGAAGCAGGTGACAGTTTGTGGGACTCCTGGTATTCTGGCTTCTCCCTGGAAAAACCAATTGTAATGCCGCCGATCGGAAAAGTGAATTTCCCAACATTATAGCTATCGATTTGGCACCTCAAGAGCGGGGTGCAGAGGGAACAGGCTGGCCGGCGGCATCGATGTGTCTATGTATGAATGTTACTTAAAAATTTTAACTGCGCTCTGTCTCTTTAAGGGATGCATTTCGTGGTTCTTTCATGTGTTTTGTGATTCACAGGAAAAAAAAAAAAGATGAATATCGGGCCTTGTCATTTGGCACGCAGATTCAAAGGAGAAAAGAACAATTCTAATTCTTTTAAAAACATTTTTAAACAATAGATGAGGGTTGCATCTCGGGAGCTTGAGCAGTGTCTGTGTGGGGGGGGGGGGTGAGTAGAAAACTGCTTGCCTGCTTCGTTAAAAGCGGTAAAGTCTCTCCAACATGCCCCCCCATTGTGCACGCTGAATATCAAATGTCCGTTCCAGCCATGGCTGTCTGAGGATGCACAGTGTCATTAACTAGAGCACAGTCACTGGTTCGCCCTTATTTTCTCTTCTGTGTTTTCCTTTCAGGCCTCCAAGCTGACTACCACTGAGCAGAACCAGGAAGCTGAGTGCTGACCGGGAGAGAGCTTGCTAACCCGGAGAGAGCTTGCTGACCGCTCTGCAGTACTGTGTGCTATCGTCACTACAGCGGCCTAGAGGAACCCCTCTCCTGTCCATTGGGGTTTGTAGAGCAGAAGGGTTCAAAACTGACGAACACAATTTTTTCAGAAGCTAAGGGAAAACAACAAAGTAGTAGTCCTGATCCATCACCAGGGCAGAACCTGAACCCAGTGCTTGTCACAGTCACAGAGAACTCTGGAGTTTCCGGGTGCGGCAATGTTTCCAACAAATCAGAGCCACACACAAAGAGCAGAACCCCACACTTCAAAACGGGCCTGACATCACCTGCTTTTGGAATGGCTGGGCTCTTCTTTAAGTGAAAGGATCCTGACTACCCCACCAACCTGTAAGAATTCGGGGGTACTTGCACACCACTAAGGGGTATGTTATAATATATCTGCTAATAAACCTATTGAAAAATAGCCACTGGGATAGACTTTTCATTTTGAATACCACCTACCTCAAAGACCCGAGCTAACCCTAACCCTAGACCGTAAATGCTACATCGAATGAAGGTTGGATTTCACAGGTATTTCTAATGTCTGAAAGGCATTTTGAAATTGGAGCAAGAATCTCAGGATTTCTGTCTGTAAGCAGAGGGCCAATTTCACCCACGGAATGAGCAAAGGGCCTTTGACCTGTGTGCAAACAAGCAATAATAGTGCATGGAAGGCTAGCGAGAGGGTGAGAATGAGAACACGAGTCCCCTCTGCCCTTTTCAAGACATCATGGCCGACTCTCCAGCTAGCTGAGCCCGACTTCCTAGACACGAGTCTTTACATCAGAAACACGGCGCACGCCCACCGTGAATGAACAGCAACTGCTATTTCCGTTCAGACATCCGCTCTGTGATATTCTAGCTGGACTTTTGGTAGTTATCTGTCCCTGAGTAAATTTCTTCGCTTCTTTTACAGATGAGTGTCTCAATTACTAAATTGTAACTAAAATGGCACTTATCATATGATTCTTCAAAACACTGAGGGGTTTGTGTTGAGCACACAGCATGTAATATCTGTCACAAGGTAGACAGTTTCTTCTCTTCAATAAGATTCCGTTTTGCCATGCAATTTCACCATGAGGAAATGAGGAATCACCTATACAGTTTGAATCTTTCCTCCCACAAGGACACCAAGCACTCTGACTTTCCTGTCTGCTCCATGAGAACCAGACACTTTATTTCACCAACCCCTAGAGTAGGGAAGGGAGACAAATAAGGACTAACTTTGCTTCTTTCGTTGTTGGTGGATTGACAGCTTACCTTCAACTCTTCTATTTCAGAATGATTCAATGCATTTGAACCAGGGGATTGTTCCTATAGTCAAATATAACAATCACAAAAATCATTTATAGATATAAGTGGTGAAGTAAAGGTGGTTAGGGTGACCAAAGCTCCAGCCAATGAAATGTCCACCTTTGCTTAAAAAAAAAAAAAATTCCAGGGCTGGAGAGATGGCTTAATGGTTAAGGCACTTGCCTTTGAAGCTGAAGGACCCAGGTTCAAGTCTCCAGGATCCTCATAAGTCAGATGTATATTGTAGTGTATGCATCTTGAGTTTGTTTGCAGTGGCTAGAGGCCCTGGCATGCCCATTCTTTCTCTTTCTCTCTCTCTGTCACTATCTCAAAAATAAATAAATTAAAATAAAATACTTTTTATTGCATAATAGTTTTATTTTTCTCATTTACTATTTTTACATTTTATGCAGAAATATTTTTATATGAGTAAAAATAGAAAATAACTGTTTATGTAAAATTACAAAAAACAGAGAAATACATAATTATTATCATGATAATATAAAAAATAAAATATTTAAAAAAACATTTCCACCTTAAGCTATTATTGTAACTGGAAAACAGTTGGTGGGCTTCCTAGAGGCCCCAGAAAACCCACTTAGAGATTTTCTCCTTTGATGTCAAAGCTTTGTATTGCATCTTGTACACATAAGAAACAAGGCCCTTAGCCCTGTACACCTAAGTGGGAAATATGGGCACTAAGGTCAGGATTCGTTGGGTCAAGGGCTGGAGAGATATCTCAGTGGTTAGGGATTTGATGGGTCAAGAAGAGAGGAGAGTAAGAAACAGCAAGAGGCCCTTTGAGCCACGGAGGTGGAGAAGGGCTGCTTGAGCTCTCACAAGGGAAACTGTTTGATTATTATCCAGTTCCAACAAACATTTCTCCAGTGCCAATAATCAAATGGCATGTTTTTAAGATATCAAAGGTTTTTTCGGAGGCCTGACTATTGTAGCAGTTACCTTCTTGTTGCTGCAAAAAAACACCCAACCTGGGGCTGGAGAGATGGTTCAGTGATTAAAGGAGCTTGTTTACAAAGCCTGACAGCCTTGGTTCAATTACCCAGTACCCACATGGAGCCAGATGCCCAAAGTGGCTCATGCCTCTGGAGTTCTATTAGCTAGCATGTCCATTCTTTCTCTCTCTCTCTCACTCACTCCTTGCAAGTAGTTAATAAATAAAACATTTTTAAAAAAACACCCAGCCAGAAGCTACTTATGATATTGGGGAGATGGATCAATGGTTAAAGTTGCTTGCTTACAAGGCCTGCTAACCAGGGTTCAATTCCCCAGTGCCCATGTAAAGCCAGATACACAAAGTGGCGCATGTGTCGGGAGTATGTTTATGGTGACAAGAGGCTCTGGTGTGCTCATACTCTCTCCCTCTCAAATAAATAATAATATTTAAAAATAAGTACATATTAAAGCTGTTTTTTTTTCCTTTGTAAAGTAGACACTTATGGAGGGAAGGCTTTATCTCCGACATACAGCTCCAAGGGAAGTTTCGTCATGGCAGACAGAGCGTGTCAGAAGCAGACAGCACAACTATTGCAAATGGGGCTGGGCTGTAACACCCCAAGGTCTGCTCGCCACCCCCCCCCACACCCACCCACCATCACCATGACACACTTCCTCCAGCAAGGCTTCATCTCCCAAAGGCTCCTGGAGCTGGAAATTAAGTAGAAGGCTTAGTCACAAACACAGAGGCTATGAGGACATTTTACAAGCCAAACCACCACAGCCTTGGATGACACCCTCCATGGAGAGTTGTGGGAGGCCAGTAGAAACCAGACGCCTCACCGTCCTGGGCAGTTGCGGAGGTCAGTGCAGAGAGATGGCACATGGGCAGTCATCAAGGCAGTCCTGAACCCCATCTACATTCTTCTGCTGCAAGGACAGTGAGACGTGGAGAGAGTTCAGAAGAGAAAATTTGTGTCCGTTTGGGGGCTATATGGTGAACACGAGTTTAGCATTGAAGTTACATTTTAGACCCCTCCCTGAAGAAATGCAGAATGTTCTTTCCTCAGAACCTTGCAGCACAGCCATAACGTGGGCTTCACTCATTCTAACGCAAAATGTAAAGAGAAAGCAAGCAACAGGTATTCATTATTTTAGCTATTGATACTTTAATAACTGATTTGTGATTATTAAAAGAGCTTTGAGAGTTATCATTGCTTTTTTGGTGAAATACAGATGTTTATATATGTGAGTAACCCAGACCTACATAATTTTCGAAAGCCACTTTGAAAGAAAAAATAATTATCTGTTTGGAACACCGATTTATGGAAATACAACACCTTTTACCTTCTGAGCACAGTATGTAATTAGGATGAAATTCTTTAAGAAAGTCATGTGATCATGGCCATGATTCATGATATTCTGCAAAATGAAGATGTAATTTTGGAAGCTACCTTTTTCTTCTCTTCCCATTAGTCTAAAACATTTATGTATGCTCCAAGCACTTACTTTGCCATCTTAAAAGATTTCTAAATATTCTAAAGATGTCTAAAATGACACAATATGTATATCTTTGCATATAATATAAATTCTTTAAATGTTTCTTTAGATAATAGAATAAGTATACTTCTAGGGAAAAAAATATTGCTTTTGAAGTTGTACTTATGTTGTGGACTTTCTTTTTAGCTTGACCATTTGTAGTAATTAGTAACCAAGAAGAGCTTTTCCCTGCAAAGAGTATGTCTTTTGAGAATTTGTTCAAAAGGATTAAAGCACTCAATGTGGATAAAACTCCCAGAAACATAACATAGAGGGTTTTTTTTCCTCCTCACTTGTATAATACTTGAGATTTTCCACAAATTGATGAAAATTTAGTATAATCCACCCAAATCACCCCCCCCCCATGGAAAGAAATATAAAATTGTATTTTATAAGCATCACATGGTTTGGGACTTGCTAGACACATACTGTTTGCAAAAAGTGAAGAACCACAGAGGTCTCAGCTCAGAAGTCTTTGGAGAAACCTCCATCACAGCATTATTCAAACGTGCTAAGCATCCCTCCTGCCCTTAGCAATACGTGGAAATGCTATCCTTAGATCTTGACTATGTCTGCCCAAATAAACTGACTTAATTTAGCACAACAATGAGTTGTTTGAAATAGGGAGGTAAAAAGAAATTCAGTTAGTAACGGATCATTTGATTCCAACAGACATGTAAAGTATATCAATGAAACCATTTGTTTTTCTTAGTATTCAACTTTGCCTGTGTGTGCAACCGGGGTTCTGCTTTTGCAGGGTGATGAAGAATGAGTTAACAATTAAGCATGAAAATACAGAGAATGGCATTCCCATTACATTTATGGTTGAACTTTTGCGAAAAGAATTTTTTTTCAACTGTCTCTAGGTTGATTGGAAGCTGAGTTTGTTGAGCTTAGGATAAATTTTGGTCTGATAGAGAGTATTTATATATAATACATAATACATAATACAGGATTTACTCCCTGATATTTCACTTCGTCACTGAGGATTAATATGTGGAGTAGTGTACACGTACCCACTCTGAGTTTCTATCACGTTGATCTTGTGTAGCTCTGAATTGAAATCGATCTGAAGACAACACACATAGGTGGTAGTGAGCTGGATTCCAATGGGCACTCTCTTTAAGAAAGGGGCCCCATCGCTGCCACTCCAACCTTGTCCATTCATATTACATTAGACACCTATCAGGGGTAATTGCACATCGGCAGGAAATTAATCAAGTCTGTTCCATTAAATGGTCAGTAACTGCAGCCCAGTAAAGCGGGCCTCATTTCCTCTGTGTGTCTGTCTCATTGCGTTCTCATCTGAAACTTTTATAGTTTTCCCTCCAATTTTTGCAATTTAAAACACTTCGGTAAATGTCTAGCTGTAGCCACGCTGCTCAGCAGGTTAAGTTTCTCTGAGAACTCAATTTGCAATGCAGAAATCCTAGCAAAGGCAGAAAGCTCAGGGAACTGCAGAGATGATAAGAAAATCCAGGCAGCCTTGCATCTTCCCACTTAACAGCTTTCTTTGGCTGTACTCTTTTTGCGTCATTTTACATGATGTATTTATGTGTTATAGATATCATCTATTTCTACTCTTGAGGACTTGTTTCAAAGACCTGACTTAGACGAGCCAGCTTTAAAGTTCCCCTGTCTATGTCTTTCATCTGGATAAGCGTCACTGAAGTTCAGCTCTAGGTCTGAGATTTAGAAGCTTCCTCTGGCCATCTTCTGTTTTAATCTGCTCAGCTCTGTGGGTGCCATGCCCACCTACACACAGCTGTCCATCTCTTGGAAACCTTTTTGCTGTCAGTCAAGTGACAGCCTTGGATGGAAGCTTTGTGTGCCAAGGCCTCCCTCCTGAGGCCCAGAGCTACATTTAGATGGAAAGTGGGGAGTGGGCGGTGAGGAAACACAAGGGATTCTTCCAGGGCTGAATCTGGGGTGAACTACTGGTAGGAGGGCTTTGGTGCGTAACTCTTCAGAAACTGCTTTCCCAAACACATGCCAAATTGCAAGTACAAGACTCCCACATCTGCAGCCCAGCACCACTGTAATGTAAAGTCTCCCCAGGAAGTCAAGCACTCCAGGGTATGTGGAGGAAAAGAATAAAGCATCCTTCTGTACTTTAACAGGGCTTGGTGTTGAAAACTAGCCTTAGATTCTCTCCTAGTGTGAATGGTCACATGTGACTAGCTTTCCTTTTCTTGGACTCACTGATTTCTAGCTGACCTGTAAGTACTAATGTCTCTTCTTACAATTACTTGAGAACATTTGTTTTTGCTAATTGGAGTTGATCGAAGGAGGTTCTGCGTATAATTTTACAAAGATTTTATCCTCTAGGGTTTAGTGTCTTAATATTGGAAGGAGGTTGCATCTGGTGCCTCCACACTGTTGAGACATCTCTATGCAGTAGATGACATTCCTTAAAATCAGATAGGTCATTAGCACAAATTAGATTTTGATCTCTAGGAAGAGAGCCTGAATTGAGATGCTTGTCTCATTTGAATGACATCGTTCTTATTTGATGTTGCATGCGATCTAATGATAGTCTTTAAACTTGGCTTCATGTTGCCAGGCAGCTGATTAGACGTGTCACCAGTGTCCTCAGTTTATACTAAAGTCAGCAGAAGTCCTGATACTTTCTGAAAATAAATGGTTTAATTTTTACCTCATTGCTGGATATGATACCTATTTGCTTCTTGTTCAACTGAGGTACTGTCACCTCACATGGTCAATACATTTTTACATGATTATATATTAAAATGTATTGGTTACACTAGCTATATAAATACTCAAGTTTTAATTTTACCATGTTTATATTTCTATCTTTTTTATAGGAGATAAAGGAAAACTTTGTGACTGACAGTGATTGGGATATTATAGTTTATCTTCCTGGGTCAGTTCTCTGCTTCACCATGTGTCTAGGGGCACTGTCCTTTCTCATGACTGGATATGTCATTTAGCTAGGCAAAAGGCAGGCAGCAGTGGCTCAGGGGCAAGAGTGTAACCAATAAACCTGAGCAAATAACTTTATAACCCTGGAGCTTATTGGGGATGTTAACACAGATGCTTGGCAAATCCATGGGGAATGTTGAGCAAATGTTTGATTCACCAGTGTCTGCAACTTGTTGAGTGTAAAGCTAATAATTACCAAGGCACAAAATTTTTGTGACTCTTTTTTCCTGAACATTGTTGAACTTTAAATATAGTATTTCTTTTTTGGTGCTTAGTATAAAAATAGAAACAGTCTAAGGGACATAAAGAATTCTGGGAAATTATATGTATACAGACACACTGAAGTGTGATGGAAGATTTGCAGGCAGAAAAGACTTTTAAAATTTTAACTGAAAGCCACACTATTGATTACTCTGCCTGTGAAGATTCCTCATCAAGATAATTTGCTTATTTATTATTCTGTGACGTTTTGCTATTCATGTCTTGATGAAACACACATGTATAATTTAAATCTAATATTACTTAGAGCTCAACTTCTTTTGGCAGTCAATTAATTTTCAAAATGATGAAATTAGTGGGAACAAATTGAGTGCTACTTGGGATGAATATTTTGAAGTTCTGGAAACCCCCTTCCCCATTAAATTACACTTGGATATGGGTAGACATAGGCTTTTAAGAAACTCTCTTCTTAGTAAGATAATGCCAAGTATAACATTAGTCTTTAGAATTCAATTTGGGTTGTATTTCAACACAAAGTGTACCCAAAGATTATTTCGACAAATATCACATGCATGTGTGCACACGCAGGCCTAGATTTACACAAACCCTGAAATATTTTTTGTAAGCCAGGAAGGCTCATTAAGCTGCAAGTAATATGCCTCCCATGTCATTCCTCTTACATGCTACCTCAGAATAAACACAAAGAATGGTTCATTGTTAAAGAAAAAAAAAAATCTTCTTGAGAATCAGCACCTATTTAAAACTCTCTTCTGCCTTGAAATGAGTATTGAGGTTTCTCTTTTAAATCTGAATTACTTCTTTTTTCATCATGGGAAACATATATCTTTCTATGTCCATTGAGTATATTGATTTGGAAAATAATAATCATAAAAAAGGAATTTCAGAAGGTGGTCTTACTGTATAAGGAACTGACATGGTAAAGCTTTTCCCCAAACCTTGAAAGGTTTACCTCTCTGATTAGATAGGATTTGCATTGACTTGCCTGGTGGGCCTATTCATTGAGCCATTTGGGAAATCAATGTAAATTTTCACACAATGCCTTGCTGACTACCACACCAAATGAGGGCTGTGTGTTATGCCATATTGGACAAATGTGTCCACTACTGTAAACAGATCATTTTGTTTCATTTCCCATTGCCTCTGCAGCAAGCTTTTGATTTTAGGAGCCTGAAGATTGTCCCTGAGAGCCACACACATTTGCTTCTTCTAGCTGTTTGTTTACACCTAACAAAGAGAAGAAAGGAATACATCCCCAGCACACACAAAGAACTTAGCCGGGAGATGGGAACTGTGCTGAAAATTTTGATGGCTTTGGAAGACTCAAGTTGGTACTTAAATGAATTTGAGAGAAACTAGTGCCTTTAAATGTTTACCCTTGCTCTCAGTTTTCCAGGTCTGATCTTTTACAGATATTGCCAGAATTAGACAATGTAATTTTTTTTAAAATTTCTTCATGAATCTAGCACAGGACATTCATATATAGATTTAAGTCATCTGTGATAACTTGGTTGCCCATGGAATGTGATTTCTAACTTTACTGTGACCCAAATTTGAATCATACACTTCCAGGTAAAAGAAGAGGAAGGATAAATTCTAAACTCTACCTGAGTCAGATTCAATTTCATCTCAGTTCTCCTGTGCCTTGCCTGTTGTTTCATACGTGATCATTTTCTTCACATTTTTTTTGCATTCTATAGGGAAAACATATATGTAAGTGAGAACTTGCATTTCTTCATCTGTGAAATGGGTCTAATAGTTATGGTGACTTCAGAATTCTTGAGGAAGTTAAGTGAGACACGTTATATATAGCTATAACAAGATGTCTGACGTAGAACTTTTTCTTTTAAAAATTTTTTATTTATTTATTTACTTGAGAGAGAGAAGGAAGGAGAGTCTTAATTTAGAATTTCTCTCAAATTTGAGGGACTTTTAAGATATCTTACCATATATTTGGGGAAGAAATTTAGAAAAGGAGAGAGAGAATGTGTACCTACGGGGAGTCTAGCCACTGCAGATGTACTCCAGATGCATACATCTGGCTCAACATGGGCACTGGAGAATTGAACTGAAGTCCTTACACTTTTTAGGCAAGTATCTTAACCACGGAGCTATTTCTCCAGCCCCAGAGTAATATTATTTTTATTAAGGTTACCGTACCTTAACTTATGGAAGTGGAGGTCATAGAATTGTAGTAAACTACTTGTTTTATTATTTGGTAGGTTATTTTGAAGATCCTCAGAAACTACTTTTCTATCAGGGAATATTGTTTGTATTTATTAGCATTTTTCTTTCATTGGAAATTAGCTATAATTGTACATATTTATGGGTTACAAAATCATGATGCTGTTGTAGGTAAGCAGACATTAGCAGGCTTAGAGGTCACTGAAAGAGGAAATCTGCCTCTCATTTTCCTGGGAATGGGAAGAGAATAGAGATATGCCAATTACTTGCCTAGTCCAGAAAGGACCCCTTACGTAAAGACATGCTAAGGAAGGGAGAGGAATACTTTATTCCTGTGTGGAATAATGTACTCTACTCCAAGAAGTCTCTTCCTCAGTTCTATTGCCTGCAGATTCTCATTGCTGAGGCTGCCTGCTTCTCTGAATTGTAACTCAGAGACTGTGGCTATGCCTCTGTCTTCCTGTCCTCTGGACGCTGACTGAAATCTTAAAAGCATGCTTGCCCTCACTCTTTGGGGGCTTTTCCACCTTTTCCTCCATAAATCTCCTTTGTCTTACTCACTCCTCATTGCCTGTATACCTAACTTTTTGTGGTCACGAGACAAAGGACTTGGTAGTGGAAACATCTGCAGCATTATGATTTGAACGTAATTCAGAGTAATGAAGCTAATTAATATAGGTACCATCTCAAATATGTATTTTTTGTTATAGGAATATTTAACATTTACTTTCTTGGCAGTTTTTGAAATGAATAGCACACCATTGTTTACTTTATTCACAATGGTGCAATAGATCTTCCCTGGTCTTCCTGTTTGAGGTTTGGAGTTTTGTGCCCTTTGACAAACATCACCCCATTCCTCCCTTCCCTAGCTCTGTGACCAACATACATTTAACTTTATGCCACTGTGAGTTTTAAGTTCCTCATGAAGGTAAGGATATGAGACATTTGTCTTTCTATAGCTGGCTTATCCATATTGTTGAATGACAGAATTTCCTTATTTCTGAATAACTGAATAGCATTCCACTATAGACATATACTCCTCTATCTTTATCTGTTCTTCTGTTGATAAGATACTTAAATTTTTTTTTTTGTTTTGTTTTTTTTTTGTTTTTCGAGGTAGGGTCTCACTCTAGCCCAGGCTTACCTGGAATTCACTATGGAGTCTCAGGGTGGCCTCGAACTCACGGCGATCCTCCTACCTCTGCCTCCCGAGTGCTGGGATTAAAGGCGTGCGCCACCACGCCCGGCTTAGATACTTAAATTGATGGTATGACTTGGCTATTGCTAACATACATGGGATTGAAGACATCTTTGACAAACTAATTTCGAATTTTGGTGATAAATACCCAGATGTAGGATGCTTGTATCATAAGGGAAGGGTTCTTGTTTCTTTGTTTTTTTTTTTTTAAAGAATTTTCATAAGAAACCTCTATGCAGTCTTCCACAATGGCTGTGATAATTTATATTCTCATTAACAATGTGTGAGGGTTCTCTTTTCTCCACATTGTCATTGCTACTAACCTTGGAGACAGATGAACTGTTGGTCCATAGGGAATCTTTTTCTCATGTACTTTCTCCTACTTTTATACCTAGATATTTAAATGCTAGCTTCCATCTTCTGCTGTGTGTGTGTGTGTGTGTGTGTGCCTGTGTGAGTATGCTTGCACATGTGCTTAACTTGCTGGCTATCACAAAGTATGAAATACAACATTTATTATTCCTGACATTATATTAAATGCAGGTGTCAGTCAAATTGCTCTCCCCTAAACACAGATAATACCATCTCAGTTACTGGAAAGCATATGCTTTTTATAATATAATGAAGCAGAACATGGACATCAAATAGTTTAATGTAGGGCACTATGAAAAGGCATTAAACAATGAAGGGAATATGATATTACTAACCCTAACCCTAACCAAAAGCCTTAGATTCTGGCTTTGTGATGGACAAGCAGTTCCATCTCCTTAAGTCTGAGCATCCAATCTAGATCATTTGACAGCCCCTTTTATCTAAAATAATGTGATCCAGGCTGGAGAGATGACTTAGTGGTTAAGGCTTTTGCCTGTGAAGCCTAAGGACCCAGGTTCAATTCCCCAGAACCAACATAAGCCAGATGCACATGGTGGTGCATGAATCTGGAGTTCATTTTCAGGGGCTAGAGGCCCTAATGCGCCCATTCTTCCCTCTGACAAATAATTAAATAAAAAAAAATTAAATAACATGATCCTAGTTCTAGTACATTTTTACATTTTGTCTTTTAGGAAGAATAAAGATTCATATTCAATCATTTCAAAGTAATTAACTACTATTCATAAAGTAAAAACTCAAGTGGGTTAATGCAACTGATGTTTTATAGACGATTACTCATTTTTTTGCAAAAATCCTATACAGACAATAGCTGAATTTTATATCACATTTTATATAAAATGTTTATTTTCCAAAATTATTTGTTTGAAAACTCAAACTTATTAAAGAAATATAGAAAATGCTTTGTGTGTTTAACTTTTGTCATAATGTCAACCTTTATTATGTACATGAATATAAGCTTATGAATTCATAGCTCTCACTGTTAGAGGGTCTTCATAAATAAAACAGCCCACTTAGTTTTGCATGTTTCAAATAGCAAACCAACAGATGGGCGCATTTTTAATTAGTCAATCCATTGCTGTCTGCTGGTTAGAAAATTTCCTTGCAAGTTGCAACAAAATCTTTCATTGGATAAAGAAAAGAAGCAAAATCTTAGAATCACAGGTTTCCTAAAAGAATTATAGATTTCAATACTTTGATAACCTATTCAGACTTTGTATAGTGAAAAATTAACTAAATTATTGGTGGAAAAACAAATCATGCAAAATGATTTGAGATTATTGTAAATCTCAGATATGAATAAAATTACCGTCAGCCTCTGGCTTCTTTTATGTTTACCAATTCTGAGTTAAGTAAGCCTGTATGATCCCATTCAATTCAAGGTTGTTTTTGCAATATTGTAAAAAAGGAGTCTACAATATTATGCTTCAGTTTTTAATTTGCATTATACTGGCAAATAACTTTTTTCAAAAGATGTTCTTTGTTTTGGAGAAATTACTATAAAAATGAGAAGATAATATTTATCAAAAGAAGCCAGATGCAACACTATGAAAGATTTTCAGAGATTATACTGGGTGGTTCCCAAATTTAAAGACTGTCTTTTTCTCAAAAGAATAAAATAGTCTATCAGATTATCTCTTCATATGCACAAAGTAAAGGGAGTGGAGAAATGAAGTAATTATTTCCATAATTCAGGCACTTAAAACTTTCCTCTGAAATATCTAAATGATTGATATGATAATTTTGACTGAATTAGTCAAATTACTCTTTCACAGTTTGCCTTCTCATTACATGAAGAGATACACCCTAAGTGTGGATGTAACATTTATAAATGTAGAACACTAAACTCATAGCTTACAGTACCTTTCAAGATTCATCCAATTACATATAATCACTTACCTTTTGGCAATGTAGGTAGTAACAATTCATCACTATCTTCTTCAGAGCTCTTATTTGGAACTTTCCCTCTGTGCTTGACCATAAACTGTTATAGGCACACAATTCTCCTCAGTGGTTGTGTGGCCCATAGGAATCTGAACTGTCAGTGAGGCTGTGAACACTGGGAGAAGAATCAAATGAATAAAAATTCTCGCAATGTTTCTAGTCTGTGTTACAAAATGTGTTCATGTCAGAATATTCTATCTGCAGAAGCTTCAAAAAGGAAGAAAAAATATCAGTACTATGTTGGAGATTCAATGAGTTATACTAACTTTGATAATAATTGGCACAAATTTTCATTTTATATGATACATCTGTACATCTTAATTAATTAGTAGAAGAAACAAAAACACCTGGACACTCCTCCAACTCAGGTGTAGGAATCCAAAGAAACTCCTAAAATCTTTTTCCTTCCTACCTTCCTTTCTCTTTCTTTCATGAAAATACTCTACCTAATACTAAGTATACCTTTTGTCTTTAGAAAACTAACAATGAACAGAATTGTTGATTGCAGCTAGGGAAAGATTCTTTAATATTAACAACAACAGAGGAAAAATGTAATAATATCACTCTGTTTTCTTTTTCACTGAGATGAAGAAATGGACTTTTAAACTAGATTTTCCTGTCCAAAAGAAATTAAAAAGAAAAAAAAAAGATTGAAAATGTAAGTACTGAACTATCAGGCCCTAGAATAGAGCCCACGCTACTGTGGTGGACAAAGCAGACACAGTTTCTCTAGGTTGGGACAATAAGGAAGAAGACAATAGAGAACCATTTTAAATAGCTGTCTTTAAGGTAGTCCATTTCTTCCTTGGAAAACCATACAACTTATAATGCAATGGTCAAATCCTTGTTGATTTTCTTAACCCACCCCAAGAGTAAGAGAGATGAAAAAGTTGGCCAGTGACAAGTGGCACCTCATTATTTTAAGTGGAAAGAGGAGAATATAGAATTGCCTTGTACTGACTACCACCCTAACAGACTGCCAGACAGACAGCTTGGGAGCACTCAGGAATCGAAGAGGTGACTTATGTATCAGAATTGTCTCACTGAGGCAAGTCATACCATGACATAGAACCAGTGTCTGGTAATTCCCAAGGCAAAACTATTAACTATTACTTCTAGCAAATTTGTTAGATAACGTAGTGATATAGTATACCTTAATATTACGAAGATTGTTGACAAAACTTATCTTTTTTTGTTTCTGTTTTTGTTTTGATTTTTGAAACAGGGTCTCAATCTAGCCCAGGCTGGCCTTAAACTGATTATGATCCCCCCACCTCAGCCTCACAAGAGTTGGAATTAAAAGTGTGTTCCACCACACCAATCTTTGGTTTTCTTTTTTCCTCCCTTTCCTTTTATTCTTTTTCTTTTTGTTTACATGCACATGTGTGTAAATGTATGTATGTATAATATAGAGGACATATGGTGTGTAATGTGATTTGTATATGACATATGCATGTACCATATACATGCATATAGGGACCAGAGGGGAACCTTAGAGGCCTCCTCCTTAGCTTATCATATGTTTACCTGAGATGGATTTTCTCCTTCAACCCCAAGTTGCTGTATTTAGTCAGTGAACCCCAGTGATTCTCTAGACTTAGCTACTCATATACTGGCATTATAGATGTGCATGACTAGTCCAGCCCTTTAAATGGGTACTGGGGAATTGAACACAGGCAATCTCAGGTCCTCATGCTTAAGCAGAAAACACTCTTCTCCACTGAGCCATCTTCCTAGTTCCCTCCCCTGCTTTTATTAACACAGGGTCTCATATAGTACAAGCTGGCCTTGAGCTTGCTGTGTAGCTGAGAATGAGCTTAAACTCCTGACTCTCTTGCCTGTACCTTCCAAGTGGGACAATAGGCATGCATCACCAATCCTAGTTTGTTTTTTCTTTTTTTATATTTTATTTTTATTTATTTATTTATTTGACAGAGAAAGAGGGAGAATGAGAGAGAAAGAGAGAGAGGGAGAGAGAGAGACAGAAAATGGGCATGCCAGGGCCTCCAGCCACTTCAAACGAACTCCAGACGTGTGCGCCCCCTTGTGCATCTGGCTAACGTAGGTCCTGGGGAATTAAACCTGGGTCCTTTGGCTTTGCAGGAAATGCCTTAACTGCTAAGCCATCCCTCCAGCCTGAGCAATCCTAGTTTTTATTTATTTCTTTGTTTGTTTATTTCTTTCTTTCTTTATTGTTTTTAATGTGTTTCTGGGACTTGAACTCAGGGACCCCTAAGCATGCCAAGTAAGCACTCTACCAATTGAGCTACATTTCCAACCCAAAGTCTTACCTTAATGGACAAGAGGGCTCTGTCTAGCTCAGCATTTACCAGTGACTACAGTGGCATGGAAAACAAGTTTCTTGGGCTAGGCAGATGACCCAGTGTATAAAGTGCTTACCACACAGCTCAGAGTTCCTGAGTTCAAATTCTCAGACCTGCAGAAAAGCTAAGAAACTATGGTGGGCTTCTAAAGTCCCAGTGCGCCTATGGAAACAAGGTGGGTGATGAGGACTGATCTCCAAGTTGTTCTCTAAGCTCCACACATGTGCACACACACACACACACACACACACACACACACACACACACAGTTGAAGAGAGATTACAATAACTTTTTGAAACTACATTTCTTATATCTTTGCTATAAAACTGGGAAAATGTTTGCCTATACTTTTACTGGTCGATAACTCATGAAGCAATATCCAGATTTAAAATGATCTTGGGGCTGGAAAGATGGCCTAGCGGTTACAGCACTTGCTTGAACAGCCTAACAACCCGAACATGATTCCCTAGCACCCATGTAAAGCCAGATGCACAAAATGGTGCATATGCCTTGACTTCATTTGCAGTGGCTGGAGATCCTGGCACACTAATTCATTCTCTCTCTCTTTCTGTCTCTCTCTTTCCTAGAATATAACTAAATAAAAATATTTTAAAAATAATATGAACTTGCCATACTTGAATAGTGGAATAAATGCCCAATTTGAAATTTTACCAAGGCAAACATTAAGTCCTGGGTTATGACTTTTAAAAGATCCATTATATAAATTCATGATAAAGAAGCTATAACTTAACATCAACTTGTATTAAAAATGTGAAGAAGCCAGGCGTGGTGGCGCACGCCTTTAATCCCAGCACTCGGGAGGCAGAGGTAGTAGGATCACCGTGAGTTGGAGGCCACCCTGAGACTACATAGTGAATTCCAGGTCAGCCTGGGCTAGAGTGAGACCCTACCTCAAAAAACCAAAAAAAAAAAAAAAAAATGTGAGGAGGGCTGGAGAGATGGCTTAATGGTTAAGCCCTTTCCTTTGAAGCCTAAGGACCCCAGTTTGAGGCCTGATTTCCCAGGACCCACATAAGCCAGATGCACAAGGTGGCGCATGCATCTAGAGTTCGTTTGCAGTGGCTGGAGGCTCTGGGGCACTCATTCTCTCTCTCTCTCTCTCTCTGCCTCTTTCTCTCTCTGTCTGTCTGTCACTCTCAAATAAATAAATAAAAATAAACAAAAAATTAAAAAATGTGAGGGATTTAATGAATAAGAATTTCAATATGTGTTATAAGTAAGGCAGAGAAGATGGTGAAACAAACACACCACCAAACTAGTGTCCAAATGGGGAGTAAGTGTGCACATTTTGCTCAGGGCTCAGCATCATATTTGGAGTGGCTGCCCATTTCTGCAAGCCACATTTTTACAGGGACATTGACAAATGATAAAAGTCTGGGAGAGGGCAACAGGAAAGTTGAGCCTTGAGGCCACATCTTCTGAGCAGTTGTTGAGGGAAGTGAGCCCTGCTTAACAAAGAGATGCTCAATGGAGCAGATCCTGACAGCCTCCTCCAGTCAGCAGAGAGCTGTTGCAGGGAGGACAGCACCTTTGTGCTGTTCTGTTTCAAGGGCAGAACTAAGATCAGCGAGCAGCTTTGTAAGGAAGCAGATTTCTTGTCAATATAAGGAAAACATGTCATGGAGTTTGAGTTGTTTTGTTAAGTGGTAGTACCTCGGCAGGACCTGGTTAACCATCTATCAGCACTTCCGTAGGAGGGAATTCCTGTGTTGATAGGAAAATTGAGTTCCTTAACCTTTGAGAGTTGTCATGAAATGATGGCTAAAACAAGCATATTGCTAAGCAATCCTCCAAGAAATAAACATGGAAGCACTGTGTAGGATTGAAACTGTTCACAAAAATGAAAAAGACAGTGTGAGCAGAGGAAAAATTTAAAGGAAATTTCTATTGTCCAGTGTGGACAATACATGTAAGCCACATCTGTAAATTTCAATGGTTTAGTCACCATATTGTACTACGAAAACGAGCTAGACAAAATTCACCTTTTTTTTTTTTTTTTTTTTTTTTTTTTTACTGACTCACTTATTATCTATTTATTTTGTGGGGCTGGGGATCAAACCCATGGCCTCTCTCATGGCAGGAAAGTACCACTGAGTAATACCTCTAACCTGATAACATACTTCATATAACCCCATAGACCTGAACTGATACTATATCAACATATTCTTAAAATGAACAAAATTACTAATGGGATGGTTTGCATTCTTGTTTTTTTATGAAGTCATTTGCCTCCATTACACTTAAAGCACCTTCCAGTCCAGAATAATCTTAATGTTCAGTAGTGGCTACCATTTTGGATGGCACAGACTAGAGAGTAAAGTCCCCAGACAGGATAGTTAAAACAAAAGGGGTTGTCAGGAGTATTAGCCTGAACCATCCAGGTTACCAAGAAATTACACAGACGGAGCCAACATAAAGAGGCAGCACTGTGGAATGCTTTCATTTTGGCAGCCACAAGGGTGACAAGAGCCAGGAATACAAGTGGAGTTTGACCAAACAGAGCAGAGAATCCAATTGAGGCTGAACTGCACCTGCCCCACTCCTGGTTGCTCTGGCAACCAGACTCCCTCCCCCATGCTAATGACATTATAATGAGAACATCCACATGCGAATGAATTAAACAGTAATTACAGGCAGATCCTCACTTGTTCTAGTAGCTCCACTTAAGAGGGTGGTGGTAGACAGAGGAGTTGGGGAGAGTTTGATACTGCACAGAGCAGACTACTGAAGCAAAGAATTCCTGAGCTAGAAGGAAACCCTACCTCAAAAACAAAAAACAAAAACAAAACAAAAAGTAAAGAGAAAAGCATTTGGGCTCCAAAATAAAATGGTGATCTGGAGCCCATTCAATAAGCAATAAAGCCATGCAGTTACATTGTCAGGTTGTTCTGTCTGCTGGCTTTCCCACTTTCATCTGTCAACGAGAGAGGCAAGTCAGAGACTGGGAGAAATGCCGTCCACATCTTTCTTCCTCCCATCTCCAGATAAATTACTTATGAATTGCTACAGAGCCCAGCCCATCCTTGGGGAGCTACAGTGAAACTCTGGGAAAGGAGAAAAAGGAGGAAGAATGCCTGTTCTTTATTCTTGGTTGTGTTTTGCTCTTAATTGCTTTTTGCAGTTTTCCTAAGTACATCAGAGCCATGTTGTAATTAATTGTGAAGAAGTTGAATACAAAACTTAAGAAGCTTGATAACCCTGGCAGCAGGAATGGAAATAGTGAGCAGACTGAGGTGTGTTGCTTACAGGAGTCTTAGGTCTCCAGAATTGTGCAGAGTCTCTCAGAGAAAAAAAAAATCATATGCATGTACTTAAGGAAAATATGGTTGGTGGTATATGCAGAAGATACTCCTATGGATTGGGTACAATGGTCTATGTTTGTAGTCCCACCAGCTCAGAAGGCCGAGGTAGGAAGATTGTAAGCCTGAGGCCAACTTGGACAACTTAAAGGGACCCTGTCTCAGAATAAAATTAAAAAGTTGAAGATGTAAGCCGGGCGTGGTGGCGCACGCCTTTAATCCCAGCACTTGGGAGGCAGAGGTAGGAGGATCGCTATGAGTTCGAGGCCACCCTGAGAATGCAGAATGAATTCCAGGTCAGCCTGAGCTAGAGTGAGACCCTATCTCAAAAAAAACAAAAAACAAACAAACAAACAAAAAAAGTTGAAGGTGTAGTTCATTGGTAGTTACTTGTCTAGCCTTGAGTGCAATCTCAAAAAAAAAAAAAAAATAGTAAATAAAATGAAAAAACCCTCAATTAGATACGCATGGAAGAATGTGTCGTTTGGGCTCCTACCAATGACACAATAAATTAAGCTGCATATCAGTATATGGCCTTCAAAAATATGCATAAAGGAAATAATAATCTACTCTCCTTGGGACGAATAGCTTTATAATTCAGGCTGGCTATGTGCTGGGGCTAACTCCAAGTTGCACAACAGCCCTGGGAGGGGAGCTTTAGGGTGAGCTCATATTCCAGGTGGAGAAATAAAGGAGCTTGCCCAAGAATGGAAGTGGCCAGATAGCTTGGCTTTAAAATCTTCAAATGTGTTGTATGAGACATCAAGAATATAACTGTCACTGGGAGTGGTGGCACACACCTTTAGCCCCAGCAGTTGGGAGGCAGAGGTAGGAGAATCACTGTGAGTTCGAGGCCACACTGAGACTGAGACTACATAGTGAATTCCAGGTCAGCTTGGGCTAGAGTGAGACCCTGCCTCAAAACAACAACAAAAAGAATCCAACTGTCATGGAGATCAGTCAACCTCTGTTGGTGGTTCAGAAGTCTAGTACTTTGCTGTCTAGTAGAATTACTGATATAGTAGAATGATGTAACATGGTAACTGTGTTGATAACAAGAGGTAGAGCGTTCATCAGGTTGATCTGACTAGAATGAGATGCTCATGAAAGGAATGAAAAGGAGACATTGGTAAGGGCCCAACTGTCAATGGATCCTAAAATTACGCCTTTGAGATTTTTGATGTGAGGAAATTTAATTCAGCAAGAGTTTAAGTATAGGAAGAAAGGAAATGAGCTATTGAAATCAGCTGAACTATGCTTTTAAATCAAATGAATGTATGAATATATACAATAATGGGAACACAATGTTTGAAGAGAATAATCGATGAATGGAAATTTCCAAATCGCAGATCCAAATGAAACTCTGGATATTAAATGAAGCAGGAAAAATAAGGAAGACAGAAGAAAAAGACATACCCCTAACTTGAACTTAGTACTTCCTGTCAGAGTGACTAGGGGCAGACATGGGAAGGCTTCAGTGGCAATTGGAGCAGGACATCTTTAGCCTGAACGCCATGGACGCTTTAGGAGGAACATCTTAGTTTTGTTTTATGGGAGCTCCCAGGTATAGGGCAGGAGTCACAGGCCTGACCCTTGACCTCTACCTGCTGGGTTCCAGTAGATGACCTCCCAGGGTGATAATGACTCTGAATATGGCCAGTTGTCCCCAGGGCTAGAGGTGCAAAAGCAGGAAAATCAACATAGACTAGCGCTAGTATAGGGAAAGGAGTTCAGCAGACTGAGGTAGCAGTGGGGCAACAAGGTGAGAGCCTCCAGGAGGCTTGAGTCCTGAACAATTGAAATTCCAGAGAGAGAGGTCAGAGCTGGATATGGAGATGGGAAGCTTTTGTAGTGTCTGCAAAGTAGCAATGGCAGAGGTGATGGGGAGGTGGGGTTAGGACACAAAATAAAGCAAAGACCTAGAGTAAACAAAACCACACAGTGGAAGAACCTATTAGTGAGGGAAAGCGAGGCACATTGGGAGGAGAAGGGCAGGAGTTGGCTCACCTATGGTCATCCCAAAGTCGGAAACTGCGCAGAGGAGCAGGAAGCCAGCCATTGGAGGAGAGTCTGAGTGGGTAGTGCATCAGAAATAGTTGGTGAAGAAGACCACGGGTCACAGTGACCTGAAAACAGAGGTCTGTGTGCACCTGAGTGTGGGATGAATCTGCTGAAATGAGATTCCAAGCCTGAAAGAAAGAGGAGGTGCTGGGGAAGAGTGGGATCTGGCTTGTCCTCTGGAGAACTTGAGCACTCACAGCTGGGGAGAGAGTTAGGGTGCTTTAAGAAATGGCAAGATTGACACTGGGGAAATGGCTCACTTGGTAACATGGATAAAATGTGAAGACTTGACTCCAGATACTCAGCACCCACATAAAATGCCAGGTGGGCATGTTGACTGTCTGTATTCCCAGCGCTGGAGAGACAGACAAGGAATCCGGGGTAAACTGACCAGCTAGGCTAGCTGAATAAACGAGCTCTGGGTTCAAGTGAAAGACGCGATTTGAATAAATAAAGTGGAGAGCTATTGAGGAAGACATAGAAATCACCCTCTGGCCTCCACATACATGTGCACACACATGTGCATACACACTAGCATGTGTGCACCCCCAAACACAGAAACATACATACACATGCATACATGTGCATCTTTACCACACACATATACACACACAAAAGAAAGACTCCCCCTCTCTGTCTGTCTCTCTTTGCTTACAAATAAATAATAAAAAAGAAAGGAAGAAAAAAAAAAAGAGAGAGGGAGGGAGGGAAGGAGGGAGGGAGGGAGAAAGATAGCTAGGTTAGTTAAAAAGGAAGAATGTACCCTTTACAGATGTGAAATGATAGAGCAAGTTTTAGGAAGGGCAGGCCGAGAGAAGTCACCAAGAGACAAGTGTAGAGGCCAGGCTATGGAGAAAATTCAAGGGTCCTGGTTTGATCCTTTGAGCAAGAAGGCCACAGTTGGGATGAAATGCTCTATAACTCCCCTGGTTAGAACCCCCAACAGCAAGACAGAGCAGGCAGCAGAGACATGGATTTATTCCTTAGTGAAAGTGGCAGATGAACTTCAGTATCTTTGTGAGAGAAGAGATTATTTTTTTCTCTGTGTGCCTTTCATATTTTTGATGTTTGACTCATGGGAATACATATTAATATTTGTAAAATATAAAAAGATGTAGATTTGTCAGAGAAAGGGAAGAGCTATAATGTCAAATGTACTTTTTTGGTCTTCCCTCAAAGAGAATTCTAGAATGACACTGTGCACAATTTTTACACACATCATCCGTGGGTGTGAGACTGTATAAAACTGGTCTTTTGCCAAGGGCCCAAGTCAGTAGTCTAAATAAGTAGTCCAAGTCAGTGGAGCCAGGGAGCTGTGTTAGTCATAAGTGAAGTAGAGCCGAAGCGGATAACTTAGATGAGTCCTCAGAAAAGGATGTTGGGAGTCTATGAAATCACCGGCTGTTTTTAGTTTGCCCAAACTATAACATCGCATTCCTTGTGGAAAAAAAAAAAAAGACTTAAAATCTCTCGTTATGGAATTTACTTTATGATTTTACTAACACTTCCATTTATCTATGCAGTTAAAACTGACTACAGGGCTGGAGAGATGGCTCCATGGTTAAGGGGCTTGCCTGCCAAGCCGAATGACCCGGGTTCAGTTCCCTGGTGCCCCCATAAGGCCAGATGCACTGAGCGGAGCATGTATCTGGAATTTGTTTGCAGCAGCTGGAGGCCCTGGCATGTGCATGCTATCCTCCCCCTATCTTGCTAATTAATAAAATTTAAAATATCCCCGTTGTTAAAAAAACTGACTATAATCAGAAGTGCTTATTATATACAAAATTTTCAGATTATTGTTAATTTATTATAACATACTAAAATGACAAATTCCCTGAGACTTTTTTTTTTTTTTTTTTTTTGGTTTTTCGAAGTAGGGTCTCACTCTAGCCCAGGCTGACCTGGACTTCACTATGTAGTCTCAGGGTGGCCTTAAACTCATGGCGATCCTCCTACCTCTGCCTGGGATTAAAGACATGAGCCACCACATCCGGCCTCCCTGAGAATTTTTAAGTCATTCCTGGTATATGGTATTCTCTGATCAAGATTTCCTCATTCATCTTTGGACTTGCCTGTCATCACGAGATTTAATGCAGGCATAAATAACCTTCCCTTTGGGCAAGCACACTTTATATAAAATTTAAAAAAAAAAATCTCTGTGTTGAAGACAACATGCTGAACTGGGTTTCCTTTCATTGATTCTCTGGCCTTTTATTTCCCGAGTCACAGAATATTAGCTTTAGGATTTCAGGAAGTTTAATCATGAAGCCTGGTGATCCTTCATCTAGAACCTTCTTTCACATTCCCCTTTGAGTTGCGCAGTGGAAAAGCATTTACTGAAAACCATTCACTGAGAAAGATGATTTGTACAAAGCCCACCAAGTCTCTCCACATGAGGCATTTAGTTTCAGTGTCATAGTTGATACGACAAGGGGCCTTATAAGATCATAACTGTACAGATTCAAAACCTTCTTGGTATACTTTTCCTTTTTGCAAAAGAACAGGCACAGTATATATACATTCAAGCATTCACTTTTTAATTTTTAGTTTATTGTCATTTTTTGAGTGCCATACACTGCTGAGGGTGCATCATCTTGTAAGGACTAAGGCAGCAAAGTTACTGTCTTCCTAAAGGCACACCCCAGTGTGGGTGAGGAGTAAGTAGGGAAAGAAATGAATTATGTGATGTCATCCATGCAAGAGGCATTGGTGCCCCCAGTGCAGAATGCCAGGGAAGCCTGTTTGCATGAGGTGGATGTTGCGTATCTGCACTTTGCTCTCCAGTGTAACTCACCTGGCTCATTTATCTTCATAGTGAATTTAACAAAACTTTACTCATCAAAGTCATGATGTTAGCCTCTATGTGTCTAGTTAAAAAGGAATGGATATTTAAAGCACAAATTAGAGGCTAGAGAGGTGGCTCAATGGTTAAGGTGCTTGCTTGCAAACCCTAAGGACCTAGGTTCAATTTTCCAGACACCACATAAGGCCAGACACATGTGCCTAGAGTTCATTTGCAGTGACTGGAGGCCCAGGGGTGCCCATTCTCTCCCTCTGCCCCCATCTCTCTTTCTCATAAAATAATTTTTTAAACAAAATTAGTTTGTCTTAGGCATAATCTTTTACCAGCATTCAATCTAGTTATTTCAGTTATGATTTAATTCTAACATACTAACTTTGTTTATAGGAAAGAGACTTTGAATACATTCTTATTGCCCTCAGGCTAGTAGTCTTTGATTTAGAATTTAAGAATTTGGATAGAGATGCAGTTTTTATTAGGTCTGATCATCAAATTTGTTCTTGACAATCACTTCCCAGCTTCCATCAAACAGAGCAATAACTTGCCATTCCCACCAGTTCCTTTATCTTTGCACATTGGAGACATGATTTCACAATAAATGTATAGTGTTAATTCCACAAACAGAAGTTATTTGGGAATAAAATACAATGCTAAAACTTTAGCAATCTACAGAACTCAGGCAAGAAAACATATATGTTTAGGAATGGATACAATAACCAGACTGTGATATAAATTAATGTATCTTATTGTATAAGATTAAGACTCACAAAATGCTAGAAGAAATAAGAATAATTGAGATCTAGGTGGAAAGAAGCAATTAACATGGACCAATACTGGAACAGTTGTTAAAACAGTGCATTGTGCCTGGATAACATGAATTTGCCCAGATAAGAGCTTCAGGCTATGCTTGGTATTGTTGAAGGGTTATTTTCAAATACTATGTGCACAATGCATTTGGTAAGAAAGAATTCCAATTATTTGCCACTCTGGAGTTGTTTGTTGCTCTCAAGAAGTGTTCTTTCTTTGTAGATTTTCTAGATTAGTATCCAATATACCTCAATATTCCTGCCATTAGGCTATTCTACAGTTAGAAACACAACAACAACGTGAAGTGCTGGCATGGCATTTTGTATACTGACCTGCAAGACCATTCTGAAGAAGCATAGGGATTCCAGGATACGCATGTCCTTAATGCAGAGGCAAAATTTTTACCTTATTACTTTTTTTTTCCAATATGATCCAAGCCAATAATTTCCATCCTTGGTTTTTCCTAAATTATCTTCAGTTCTCCTCTATTACCTTCAGAAATAGTTAAAATGACAAACCAACCAAACCCTGTTAAGGCATCAGTCACCAAGCAAACCTCTAGCATGTAGCATTGTACTGAGTCCTGTGAAGACCAAAGATGACCCCACTGTTCACGGCCGCTGCACTAAGAGAGCTTATAACTTCAATAGACGAGAAGAGAGACAAATAGCACGTGGAGGGAAGGAAAACAAAACACAACACAAACTTAATTTTATCCCAGGCTAAAGTCAAGTGGGTCCTGGTGCATTTATATGCCATGTGGCACTGTGAAATCAAATAAACAACAATGGAATATAAATGGCAGGTTGATCTCTTACAGTGATGCAAAAATACAACTACATTTTTCTTGCTCATCTTAACCCAGTCGGTCTTATATTATTATTATTATTATTTTTTAAAGATAGTTAAAAGGAAGGCCTACAATGAAAACTAGAAGGAAGTAGATTGAATCTGGGTCCATTCTCTGTGCCCTGAGCAGCTATGTATCTAAGAACACCAGAGCCGCCTTGTTGTGCCCTGGTGTGGTCCACATGCTCTGACCTCTTGAACAGTGGGGTGCGCTAACCCAATTTAGGAGGTCCAGCAACATCTGGTGGTGGTGGTAGTCGTCTCTGATCGCCACTCCATGTCACCAGATGAATGCGTCCTGAGTGGCTGCTGTGGTGTATGATAATAAAGCGTGTGGCGGCGAGTGTGGGGGACGGAGGCAGGTCGAGGCATTCTGAGGCCTCCCCATGTGGCACAGCGGAGTGGGTAACAAAGACGAGGTGGCCGGATGCACAAAAGTGCTGATGCCAAAAGGCCTGACACGCTGCGGGCGGTACGTGACATCTCATGGCTTTTGGCTGTTGTTGGGTTTGATGCGTGTCACCGTCATGATGGATGACTTTCAGGTCTTTCCCATTATATCATATCTGCAAGAAATTCCCTCTTCCTCAAATGTCCTTTTGTTCCCCCACCCCTGAGCTGCAGATGGCATCTACCCACGCACTCCCATTGTGTGACGCCCGCAGAGGACTTCTCCATTCTTCTGGGAGTCTGCTTATGGCTGACTTGTGAGCATTCAATTAAGACTTGAAATTATAGCTTTGGGCAGTTTAACCTCTTTCAACAGACTGATGGGCGCTGCACTGGCTATTTAGGGATTTCCTGAAGTGTCACATATAGATTTCATTAAGATCTGAAATGACTCAACGGGCAGAAAACACAAAGGCAGTTGTTTTCTTCTCCGCATTCTGGAATCACAACATTCTCTATAAAGAAAACATATTCTTTTTCTGGAGAAAAAAAAATCCATTTGAATACGTACCTGAATTCCTAGCAAAACATGAAGCCATTTTCGATTACAAAATGTGGTGTGACAATAACGGAAACCCATGCAAGGTATAGATGGTGGGGTGTATGATTGATGGTAGGCCCAAGTTCCAGCTTCTTCCTCTGTGACTTGAGCTCTGTGGTGTGGGTTTGTGCAGGTCTGTTTAATGAAACAGCGTTTTGGTTTTTCAACTTGGAAAAAGTTGCAACAGGGAGCAGATTGGCTATACACAGCTTTTCTTGTTCCTTTTAAAATAATTATTCCAAGCGTTCTGTCAAAACGGAACAAGCAGTCGTAGTGAATTCAGGGAGTGAGCCCAGGGACTGTCTTCTAAATGGCAGAAAGAAGCAATGCAGTGCGGACACTCCGGGGTTTAGTGACTATCACTTGACAGAGCAACAAGTGGTAGGTTGAGACTACCTAAGTGGAAACCTTCCACGTAAGATGTCAACATCAGTGAGCGGAGGCAACAGAAGTTGCAGGGAGTGAAGATCACTCAGATATGTGAAAAGCTTGGATTCATTTTAAATAATCAGTCATAGATTCCAGGTAACAGATTAAGCTGGATTTAGAAGGTAGGATCAAGGCCCATAGTCTGATGCTTATCAGTGGAATGTTAGGATTCCCAGGAAGGAGAACTTGTGTGCACAGATAAAGAATGGGAACACTCTTGGAAGATAATCAGGAGGAACACTCAGTTAAGAGGGGAGATAAGAAAGCAATAGAAAAAAGCCAGTTAATGAAAAAGGGACAGGAATCTGTTGAAGGACCCTAGTAGGAAGACAAAAGGAGCCAGCATTAGGCACTATAAACACCAGGCTCTGGCCACTGATGGAGAAGGGCTAAGTCCGAAGTTTTGCTTGCTGAGGTGACAAAATGTCTCCATAGAGTTTGGCAAGGGGAGCAGCAGCAATATCTAACGGTTATTAGAAGCTTGCATGTGCTGAATGCTTCTCTGTGTACTCAGAATGTACCACATTTGAAAAGAAAAGATACCTAATTAGTTAATTGTTTTAAATGGTGTCTGTTCAGCTTTCCTAAATGTATTCATTCTCTCAAGGCATCCCACATGACCAAAGTACATGTGTGTGAATCCCAGGGCACTATTTGAGTGGTAGATTCCTAGGCTACACAAAACCTTGTCTTTGCTGAGCAATCCAGAGGATTCCTATGATTTAGACATTTTGGAATTCTGATTTTGAGAAAATGAACAGCTTGCTTGCAGTTTTGCTTTATAGATCATACTTACAACATTCAGAAGTAGGCAAGATAAAAGTTTGTGTTTCATATATAAATAACTTAGGCTTCAGACCCATAGTATTATCATTAAATGCATGCATGAAAATATTGGATTTTGGAATCTTACTGAAGAAATCTATATTCTGAAATTTCAAGGTGGTTTACTGAAAGATACAATGAATTCTCCAGGAAAGGCATGGCAGAGATGATTAACTTATAGGTAAGACATTGCTTCTTACTAAGTGATTTCATTTATTTATTATAATTTATTATTGATTTTATTATTGTGCACTGGATTTTACCCAAGTGTGTGGGTCAAGGATGATCCCTGAAGACATGATAGTCTAATCTGTTGCTTTCACTGAACTGTGAACTATCCAAAAATGTGTATTTCACCCCAGTGGGATGCCACATTGTCACATAAGCAAACTCAACAGGTCCTTCCTTATCATTTGTAAATCAAGTAGTAGTAGGAGGAGAAGAAGAGGAAGAAGAAGAAGAGGAAGAGGAAGGAGGAAGAAGACTAAAAGAGAGGGCATTACCTTTTGGGAAATTCCTGTGATAGCAAGTCTATTATTCAAAAAAGATATTTAAACATTCTGAGAAAATCAGCAGATAATAGGATACAAGGATGGTTGCAAATTATTTTTTTTGTAAAGGCCATAATTTGTGAAAACCAAATTATTTCTCAAGTAAAAGTGCTATTTGTAGTATGTATAGCCCCATGAAAATGGAGGGTCTGGTCTGTAAGGAGGCCAAGCCATTTCTGGGTACCAGCCCCCCCCCCCTTCTTCATGATAGAGACATCAAAGTGAAATAACGATGTGGAGAATTATTTCGTCTCCACAAAAGGCTTGGGTTTAAGCCCAGCTGCAAAATTAGGAGGCCAGAAGTTAATTCTTGACTACACAGAAGACTTTGGAGTTCTCAGGACATGACTTGGAGGCATCGTAGGCATCATTATCATAAATACGTGGTTGTTGGTAAGCAAAGATGTGGTTTGATTATCCTTAAGGAAAACATGCACTTTAGCTTCTGGTGAGAATGTCCTTGTGAGGTCTACTGATGCCCAGAGGGAACTGATAGTCTCTTCAAAGCCTGGGATGCTTCTCAGCCATAATCATTTGGGAAAGACATTCTTTCTTGAGGTATAAAAGGTCCTCCCAGTTCTTTGTAGGATCTTAGCATCATTCACACCCAGCTGTCCCCTGGTGAGGATGGGAGGATTATCTCTTCTTGGGAAGCGCTCTGTTAATGTGAGTGTCAATATGTCAATAAAAAATGGAATTCAGCCGGGCGTGGTGGCACACGCCTTTAATCCCAGCACTCGCACTGGGGGGGGGGGCAGATGTAGGAGGATTGCGGTGAGTTTGAGGCCACCCTGAGATCCTGAGACTACATAGTGAATTCCAGTTCAACCTCAGCTACAATGAAACCCTACCTTGAAAAACCAAAAAAAAAGGAAGGGGAGGGATTCAATTTTATCAGACCCATTAGATCATTTTGTCTAAGTAAAGGGCCTCAAAGGTGTGCATGACGCACACTGGAACATCACTGTTCTTTTTAGGTGTGGGGCAGTGTACACTGTTTTCTTAGCCTGACGTTCCTTTTACTTTTATATTTTATTTTTGAGAAGATGCAGGAAGTAGACTCCCTTCGTCATCAGCCCACGATTACACTTCCAACAAATAGCACAGGGATACTGCACTAAGAGGCAGCTTTCTTTTTCTGGGTAATCTGTCTCCCAGTTATTAGGGCTAAGGAGGCACAAGCCTCACTATCTCTCAGAGTTTATTGTTCATACCATGGTTTTTTGGTAGCATCTTGAATTTCCCTCCCACCAACTGGCTGTAGCATCTTCAACTACACAGCAATACTTTCGCCTTGCTGTCATACTGTATTGGAGACTACTTCAGTAAGGACCCTGCCACTGTGCATGGTGCTTTGATTCATGTAGGTGAAGCCTGCAAGAAAATTACTTTATTAAATATGCAAGGTCTTTGTATTCAAAAAAATGGCAGTTAACACTAAGGATATACAATACTATAAAATAACCCTTCCACAATAATACCAAAGTATAAGAAATAATTCAAATGAATGGAGGTCTGTTTGATGGAGTTAGTAGCTTCATAGAATAGATATCTCCAAATATGTATTACTTAAAAATAGCATTTACAATCAAAACATCTTCATTCCAAGCCAGGTGTGGTGATGCACGCCTTTAATCCCAGCACTTGGGAGGCAGAGGTAGGAGGATCGCTGTGAGTTTGAGGCTACACTGAGGCTACATAGTGAATACCAACCAGGTCAGCTTGGCCTACAGACAAACCCTACCTCAAAAAACCAATATATATAATCTTCATCCTAAAGGTTAAAAAAGGGCTGTGGAATTTGCTCAGTGGTTTAAAGCACTTGCTTGCAAAGCCTGCTAGCCCAGGTTGATTCCCCAGTAACCAAGGGGGTGGCTCAATATCCCTAAGAAATACACTGTTTTGATTTTCTAAATATCTTTTCATTTAAAGAATCAAGATCACATGCAGTGCCAAATCCTTACCAACTTTTCTATGGATCATGAACTTGTCTTCTCTTAGAAGGTTAAATGGAAGCATGAGTAATTTCCTCACCAGGTCTGCAGGAGAGAGCTTAGGCCTCTGTTGTGTTTCTGTCTGTGGTCTCTTCTCTCCCTCCCACTCCCTCCCTTTACACCTAGCTTACTGGAGAGTAATAGAAGAGTAGCAGATCTACTGATGTGAATGAGATGAAAGTTATATAAAGTTAGAGGCAGGGCCACTTAAAAAAATCGACTCACTTAAAACTAAATACAGACAGTAAGGCACTATAAAAGACGATGTCTGAAAATCCCAAGAACTGGTGATTTAGTATAGAGCCTGTTTATCATTCACTCTGGTCAATGTCCCTCCCTAATGATTGCATCTCTGAGTGACATCCACCCAGGGCTCCAGTGATAAATATTTAATAAAGGGAACTCCCCCTATTTTCTTTCCATATGCAATAAATTACTTCTTTTTAATAAGCAAAACTGTTCATTCAAATGGCACCACAATATTTCACACTTAGGAAAACTCTCTGGATCTACAGAGAAACAGTTTGTGAAAGATTAAGGTTTTTTGGAGGGGGGGATTTTGGTAAGGAAAACCTTAAAGGATGCCTAACTCCCATAATGGGAATGTTCTGATATCCTCTGTCCGCCAGACTGGTGAACATTGCCCCATATTTGGTCATTTCAATGGTACAGCATAGAAATTTTTGCTTACTGCAAAAAGGGGAAATAAAGACATTTTACTTGCTTTGTGGAATGCTTGATTTCCCAGAGAGTTCACCCCCGCCTCCTTTTCTTTCTTCTTTTTTTGGGTAGAATTCTCTGTGCTCTAAAGACATTCTGTTCTGGTGAGCTCTGCACTTCTTATTCATGGCAATTACGTTCACATCTTTGATCCTGGATGAGATCTCTTGTGCATATTTTGTTCTATTTATGTCTTTGATCTGTTTCTTGTTGTTTTTTTTAAGGTTATGTTTTTATTCGAAAGACTTTCACCCTACAATATTTAAAGAGAAACAAGAGGTGACATTTAATTTATCCATATGACATTGTCTTTTTAAACATATGGATAAATGAGATGTCTTTATATGTTGCAGCTCCTTCTTCCAATATTCCAATAATTTGTGTTTTTTAGCTGTCATAACAGCTCACAATCAGAGAGATGGCAACATGGTTGATCCAATTCGGCTCAGGGGCTTTGCATTCTTCTTATTCCATTCATCTTAAAACAATCTGTCTTCCAGCAACCAGGATGTTGACACAGCTATGGAATAGGAAAGGAGTCAACTCCCAGCGCACCTGCTTAGGGGTGGCTTAAGTCTTTTTATTTACTTGCTATTAACATTATCATTTCATCTAGTGTGAATTTATTTTCCTGCTTATGTGACATACTGTTTATATACAGTTCTGAAGAATTCACCTAGGTAGCTTAAAGATCATATGTCTTACTAAGGGGAGATTAAATAATCAGATAACAGCTAGTGGTCGCTACAGTGATGGCAAATGCTATGAATAAGGGGGCCATGCGGGACCTGGGAATGTACATGACAAAAATTGGTCACCATGGCAACAATTGAGCAGTGGGAGACAAGGAGCTGAGTTGAGCGACACAGAACTGCAGTGGCCTGATTGAAAAGAACTGCCTATAATTTAGCTTGACTGACTTGTTATGTAATATGTTTTCTGTACTATGCAAATGACCATGGAAATGTGAGAATCCCAAACAGTTATACATCCAGACTGCAATACAAAAAAAAAAAAAATGCACCTTTCTTCAGGGGTAAGATTAAGAATTCCAATTTGTAGTAAGCTAGGACGTTTCTACAGCTAATGATCTTCGACTGTGCTATCATAGGCATTTCTCTATAAGCCCCATCAACAAGATTTCCATATTCCACAGATCTACTTATGCAAACATTCAGTAGCTTTGTACCCAAGCAAGCACAACCAGAATTAGGAAGCATAAAAGGTGGCCCAGCAGTAAGAGATTGTAAGGTCCACAGGCTCCATGATGAGCCTCCTTACAGAAGTCATAACTCAGTGAGGTTTTCCTTTTAATTCATTTTCAGCTAGTGGTTTGCTCTGAGAGTTATTGGGATAATTGTTGTTTTCTTTTATAGTTGGTTTGTGTTACAGTCACTTAGAAAACGTGAGTTCAGACAATGATATGGTCTGGTCACACAGGAAAAATGACGTTCTGTTTTGTTTTGCTTTATTTCATATTTGCATAGTAGTCCAGGAGACCCCCTAAAGGACACATATCCTATGAGCAGTCTCAGAATAAACATGATAATTTATGAAAGGTGTCATCAGAATAATAACATCTTAGTTAATAAGTCTTCTGAACATAAAATCGCGTGCTATGATTTACTAGTATAGGAGCATTTTTTATATCACAGGAAGCAGGATTAGAATGAGTCATGTAGCTTCACGCTAATATTCCTGCTAAGCTGTGCATGTAATAATGATAATAACAAAATTAGAAGTCATTATAGAAATGATTAGGACTTAAATTTACTGAGCACCATTTGTATGCCAGATACTCTGTTACCTCATTTAATCCTCACAAAATCACTGCAAGATAGAAACAATCACCCTCCCTCCCATTAATACACAGGAGCCCACAAAGGTTAATGTAAGTTGTTCATGGTCACATAATGGTGCACCTGAGATCCCTGATCAGAACCTAGAGCCGCTGAGCTCCAAAACTTCTCCAGGTTTCTTGTGTGGTTTCTTGCTGCCTGTTCAGTTGTCCTCCTATAATAATATTGCTTCTTTGTTTCTTTTTTTGTTTGTTTGTTTGTTTTTGGTTTTTCGAGGTAGGGTCTCACTCTAGCCCAGGCTGACCTGGAATTCACTATGGAGTCTCAGGGTGGCCTCGAACTCACGGCGATCCTCCTACCTCTGCCTCCCGAGTGCTGGAATTAAAGGCGTGTGCCACCACGCCAGGCTTTCCTTGTTTCTATTATCAACACTTGCCACTACACATATCCTCTCTTTTTTATTTTTTTTGCATGTGTGTGGGGGTGTGTGTGCATATGTATATGCATTTTCATATGTATGTGGGCACATGTCTGTACGGAGGCCAGGATTTAATATCAGGTGGCTTTCCTGGATCGATCTCCATTTTATTTACTGAGACAGCATCTCTCACTTGAAGCCAGAGCTTGCTGTTTTAGCTAATCTAGACAGTCAGTTTACCACTGGGATCCCCTAGCTGCCAGATTCTTCCCATATCTACTTGCGTGGTGGGGATTTAAATTCAGGTCCTCAGGCTTGAGTAGCAATTTATTCACTGAGCCATATCCCCGGTCCTCACATCCTCTCTTATCCATCAGTTGCTTATCTTTTTAGTTTAGTTTAGTTTAGTTTAGTTTAGTTTAGTTTAGTTTAGTTTAGTTTTTTTTTTGGGGGGGGTAGGGGCTCACTCTAACCCAGGTTGACCTGGAACTCACTCCATAGCTCCAGGCTGGCCTCAAACTCACAGAAATCTTCCTACCTCTGCCTCCCAAACTCTGAGATTATGGGTTAGTGGGTAAGGCGTTTGCCTGCAAAGCCAAAGGATCCAGGTTCAGTTCTCCAGGACCCACATAAGCCAGATGCACAAGGTGGCACATGCATCTGGAGTTTGTTTTCAGTAGCCGGAGGCCCTGGCATGTTCTCTCTCTCTCTCCCCTTCTCAAATAAACAAATAAATAAATAAATTTCAAAAACATTATCAAGGTCATGTGCCACCACACCCAGCTAGTTGCTATTCTTGATCAGAGCCCTAGCTCTAGTTACACACCTATATACCAGAACCCTTCTTTCCCTGCCGTCATCTGAAACTCACTATGCTGTTAGGCTTTGGATCTTAAAGGCCTCCCACCCCAGACTTGGTACCCAATGTAGCAATATTCAGAGGTGGGCTTTTGGGAACAGATTAGCTTGTGGGAGCTTTGACATCATTAATGGATTAATCCATTGAGGAGTTTATAATTTAATTGGTGGTTAAGTGACAGAGACTCAGCTGAAGGCCTGGATCAGTGGTTAAGAGGCTTTTGGAATGAGGTCTGGAAGGGACCTGAGACTGAAGTGATGTTCTGTTCCCAGAATCCCCCGATAAATAGCTGGTCACTCAAGTCTGTGGCCCCAGTCCTGCAGAGAGCAATGACCAAAGAATCATAGGGGCTCACAGTTCACCAAAGCTCTGAAACCAGTGAATAGGCTCAGTCTCAAGGAAACAAGATAGTGAGCAATGGAGGAGGACATGCGAGGTTCTCTGGTCTCCATGCGTGTGTACTGGGTGCTGCATCTGCGCACACCGCATGCACATACAACATACATACAGTACATCACACCTATCACACGCAGAAATAATTAAAAAAAAATTACAGAAGTGACAAAACCCCAGAAAGTAGGGTCGTTCTGTGTGGGCCATTGGAAGCTCTCACTTATCCTTGGCTCCATTCAGTATTTATACATTCTCTGCCTTCTAGCTTTACTGTACTGCATGTCTCTACCTCACCACAAGGCTGGCAACAATAGAGACAGGTCACCACATGGATTGCCACTGTAGGACATAGGCAGAACCCTGGGTTAAAGCAAACGTAAGCTGTCTAACACAAAGGCCTCAGGCAATGGAGAGGATACAGCAGCCTGAACTGCTGGTCATATCTCAGGGGCCACTAGCAGGGGAGCTCCACCCCCCCATTTTCGGGGGTTGCCTTGAGCCTGGACCCCCAGACAAAATCTCCAACCTGAGATCAGCAGGAAGTAAGGCCACTCCCTCTCCAAGCACAGGATACCTGGACATTTAGATAAGACTTAGGCTTTTTTTTTTTTTTTTTTTTTTTTTTTTTTTTTTTTTTTTTTGGTTTTCTGAGATAGGGTCTCACTCTGGCTCAGGCTGACCTGGAATTCACTATGTAGTCTCAGGGTGGCCTCGAACTCTCAGCGATCCTCCTACCTCTGCCTCCCGAGTGCTGGGATTAAAGGCGTGCGCCACCACGCCCGGCTCTAAGACTTAGGCTTTGTCCATAACCCCGTGGCCTTTAGCCAGTTGCCTAAGAAACTCCTTATATGGTATCAGCCAGCACCTTTGCAAAGCTCATATCCCTGTACCATATACCGTCCCTCTGCCATTGCTTACATGCTAGAATGAATGTCCCCATGTGCTAATTAGGCATCAGCAAGCAACCTTGTATATCCAGTCCCCTTAGGACCCCCAACTGCTTATAAAACCATTTGCCTACTGATTAAACCGAGCTGTTCACAGAAACTAATGCCCAAAAGTCTTTTCTTTCATCAGGCGCATAACCTTGGCCTCCACGGTTGCCTGGGCTCCTTGGGTGACCGCGGCTGGCCTGAGGACCCAGGAGCCAACATGCCACCACTGAAACCGTGAGCCAAGGTAAATGTTCCCTCCCTTCCTTCCTTTGGTTTTTCTCCTTACAACCAATTTGTTAACCCTGCTTTCCTTCATGGAAGTCTGTCAATCTGTTGTTTTAAAAATATTTCTATGAGCCTGGTGTGGTGGCGCACGCCTTTAATCCCACCACTCAGGAGGCAGAGGTAGGAGGATCACTGTGAGTCTGAGGGCCCCCCTGAGACTACAGAGTGAATTCCAGGGCAGCCTAGGCTGCAATGAGACCCTACCTCAAAAATCCAGAAAACGTTTTTTTGTTTTTTGTTTTTTGTTTTTTCTGTCAACCTAATCCTTTAAGACATTCCTACATGAGCAGTTGAATACTGAGATAATACTCTACTACTTCCTATACTTAGAAGTTTCAGAATCACTCATGATGGGGTCCTTAACAGAAGCCCACCAGCTGACAGGTATTGGGGAAGTTCGGGCACATGTTGATGTGTTTTTCTTGATCTCTGTACAGGGTGCTGGTTCTGACAGGCAGATAGTGTTCCACAGTAGCTTTGGTGTGGAATTCCTCCACATTCAGCAGGCACTGCGGCAGACACTGGCTCTGGCTGGTGTTCTCCACCTCATAGACCCAGTTAACAGGGCATCCCTGAGCCATGTCCCCACACTGGTCTATATTCTGCCTCCTTGTACACTCATCCAGTTGGGTTTGAGCCATGTTCAGAAAGGCTGACTTTTCTTTGATGGCCTTTCTGATGGATTACGGTCATTTCTATCTGGAAGATACCCCACCAGGTCTTTGGTAAGTGAATGTCAATCTTATTCTTAGCATCTGCAGTCTCAGCAATGTGACTAGTGAAAGCCAAGTTCACTCTGTAGAACTGGTTCCGTATCTCACTGGCCGCCATAGCCAGCATTAGTTTTTAGTTCTATTTTATTTGGCTAAACAAGATTGGGAATACAAATATGTCTTTGATTACATATTGAATGTTCTCATTCAAGTGTGTATGCGTGTTGTTATCATGCAAAGATTTTTCTGCAAAAGTGAAGAAGAGGCCAGGAATCAGTAGAATCCAGAATTCAGGAAAGCTGATACCATGGTCAAGATGCTTCTCTGCTCTTTGAATCTCTGGCTTTTGGGCACTCAGAATTTTGTTTGTGACATGCACCTATGCTGCTTTGTGTAACAGTACTTCTTCAGTATTGTTTCTGAATGGTACAAACATCTCACAGTCAGTCCATCCCCTCTGCTACTGATGGACTTGTGGCTGTTTCCGGTTTAGGGTAAGAATGAATGAGGATGTTATCAACATTGTATAAAATGCCTTTTAGGAAAGGCATGCAGGTATTTGGTGAAACATGGATTATGCATATGATCAGCTCCTCACAGTACATGCTATCAAAGAGTTTTCAAACACAATGGAAGCACTTACTTTTCCATTCACAAAGAGCACAGAAAAAGTCCAGTGACTTTATATCCACAACAACACATGGCAATGTCAATGGTTTTGAAGTTAGCCATTGTAGAGGTTTGGCAGGTTGTATTGTATTGTGGTCATCTGAAAATGAGATAGAGCACTTTTTGCATGTGCTTACTATCCACGTGAACATATTTTTGTGTGTAAAGAACCTTTTCAAACATCTTCATTTGCTCATCTGTCTTTTCTGTGTTGACTGGTTGAAAATCATGGATTTTAAGTGATAAATCAATGCATTTAAACCATATTCATGGGAAGCTTTTCACTCTCATTCAGCTCTTTTCTGCCTCTTTATTTTTGTGTTTTAGCACTTGAGTGTTAAAATACAATCTAGTCTTTTGTAAAAGAAAACCCAATATTCAAAGCCTGAAGTAAAGATACACATTTATGTTTTCTTCATGTGATATCAAAATAGCAGCCACACCAAGGAGCTCAGCTGTGCTGATATCCCTCTTCTTTCCATATCTGGAATTCTGAAAGCCATGCTCTTGTTCTGAAGTAGCTCTTCACCATTCTGCACTCAGGTTCAAGCTAGAGGAGGGGCATACTTCTTCTTTGTGGAAATGGCTTGGAACTTGGACACTTTAACTCACACCCCATTAGTCAGAGCCTGGCCTTCTGGTTAAGCCTCCCTTACTGGAAGGGAGTTGGCAAGTCCACTCACTCTTAGTTTTAGCACACACTTTGGCTAACTGAATCTTCTGGCACAGTGGGACAAGAGGAGGAGAAACACTGTGGATAACTATAGTCCTTGGCATCATGACAACTGCCAGATCTCTATACCCTGAATTTAGGGCTAAAAGGGTTTCTCAGTACATTTCAATACATTTCTTTCAGATCATGGGACTAAGATTTCAAAGGAGTTTGATGCCACTTCCAGGAAGCAGTTCCCACAGGGATAGTATTTCAAAACCTTTTCTCCAATGCATTAGTTCCTGGCATATGATTTTCACATGGACACAAAGTTAGACATATTTAGGTCACAAATTACTGTTATATTTGTTACTTTTCTCATCTCTGTGGGCAAGTACCTGACAGAAGAACCTTAAGCCAGAAGAGAGTTGATTGGGCTCATGGTATCAGTGGGCACAGTTCATCATCATGGGTAGTCCTGTTCATGGCTCCAAGAGCTCGTGACTTGGTTCCATCATGACTTAGTAGGAAGCTGAGAGAGCTTAGGGTAGAAACAGCACTGGGCTGTGACCTCGAGAGGTCAGCCCCAGAGTTTCTCTTCCATCAGTTATGCTCCTGCCCACACCCTCAGAAAACAGTGCCGCCAGGTGGGTACCAAGTGTTCAGCCAGGTAGTCTTTGTGGGGATACTTTATATCTAAACCATAACAAGGGACACTGTCATTAATTTATAATTACAATGCTTAGGGTTACTGAATCAGCTTGCTAGACATTCTGCAACAAATATACCAAAGACTGAGTGTCTTGAATAGAAGAAATTTATGCTCTCATGGTTGTGGATGGTCAACATTGAGATCAAGGTGTTTGTCCACAGGCTTGACTTCTCTTGAGGCCTCTCTCCTTGGCTTGAAGATTCTATTGTCTTCTTAGGTCTTGACATATTATTCCCCCTGTTTCCATCTGAACATTTAACTCTTCTAAGGATATCATACACAATGGATTAGGGTGGAACCTAGGGTCCTTATTTTAACTTAATCACCACTTTCAAAGTTCTATCTCAGGATATGGGAGATAGCTCTGTGGGTAAGGTGCTAGCTGCTCAAGCATGAGGTCCTGGGTTCAATTCCATAAATCACAGATGCACATGCATATATGCCACACACAAAAGTATACATAATGAATAATAAACAAATAAATGGCCTATACACAATATGATATATATTATCACACCCCATATATATATTGATTATATATATATATTGATTGATTGCACTAGAGGTTAGGATTATAACATATGAATTTGGGGACAACATAGTCTCTCCCATATCACATGTGAAAGGCCGACCAGTGAATGTAGTGGTAGAAGGATTTATAAGAATGGGCTTTAATGAAAAGAAAATGATGGTTTTTGAGACTCTTCCAGCTGGCAGATTTCAACTGGGTTTTCACTCATGACAACTTTGTTTCCTCCTTCGCTTGGGAGCTCATGGCATGTGTGTTGGGATTTTCCCCTTTCCCAGCTTCTTACTTGAGTCTCTTTGTGTGTGTGGTAAAGATTCTACTCACCTGGCAGTAGTATGTTCCTTCAGAGGAGGGGATGCCAAGGTGGATACCAGGAACTTCCATATCCTAAGAGGCAGTCCTGGAGGATTGTGCTGGGCTTCTCCTACCTTGCAGCCTGCTCTGTGCTAGTTTTTCTGGTAGTTTCCTGTAGCTAGTTCATGGTGATTCCGGCGGGCTTGTGACAGGGCTCTTTTTTTTTTTTTTTTTTTTTTTTTTTTTTTTGAGTGTGGAGATGAGGGAAGAAACTCTAGAAAGACAGAGAGAACTGTAAACAGAACATCTGGGGGTCAGGTGCAGGGTAAACGCAAGACCTGGGACGCAGTGGACCTGCAGGGATGCAGAAAAGGTCTGGGATGGGGAGAATGCATGGTGACCTGACCCTGGGGACTGAACAAGCTTGGCTTGTCATTGTGCCTCATCGCTCCCACCACCGCTCCACTGACAGGCTGGTAAGAAAGGTATGTGGGGCAGTGGAGAGCGTATAAAGGACTGGGGAAGAAAGAAAAGGGGTGAGGAACAAGACTCACAGGGTTTGCCATAGCTGGAGGAATTGTGGTGTGGCCTCGAGGACTCTTACACCAAGTGGACATTTCTGTCTCTTATACTTTTGCGGTTTTTGTATTTTTAGTGCCAGGAAATGTGGAGATATGGTCATTATTTTTTTCCAGTTGAAACATAAATACATGAGATCACAAGTAAAAGCTAACTTTGTTTGATTGTACTGAAATGTATTTAGAGTTAAATTATGAGATTAGAAGCTGCTTCTGGAAAGTCTACATCTTTTAACTTATTCTGGAAAAGCACAAACTTGGTATAAGAATGCAAATTATAGAAATGCATAGATGTGTTTTTCTGTGCATATTCGGTGCACACTGGATATTGCAAGAAAAGATCATGAAATTACTTACATAAAAGAAAAGCAGTTGGGTGCCTGGGGAGATGGTGTGGCAGTTAAAGGTACTTGGTTACAAAGCTTGCCAGTCTGGGTTCAATTCCCCAGCCACCTACATAAAGCCAGACAAGCCTTCAATTACAAGAGACCCTGGCACACTCACACCCTTACAAGGCCCCACATGCAGATAAATACATAAGTTTTGAAATAGTTGTTCTGGGAATGGTGATTCACACCTTTATGTACCAGGGAGGCTGACATAGGATTGCCATGAGTCCAAGGCCAACTTGGGCTACAGAATGAAGTTAGCCTCGGCTAAAGTAAGTCCCTGTCTCAAAACAAATACTTAAAAAGTAGTTGAAATCAACCTTAAATCCTAATTTAATTCAGTGGGTCACAAAAGAAGGCATTATAGTAGGAAGCCAATTAATTGGGAAGAAGGAAGGATTTATCATGAATGGGAAGTGAATAGATAAGAGAGGGCAATGTGGGTTAATATGATCAGATTACATACATGCATGAAACTGTCAGAAGTAAAATTTATAAAAAGGTAGTTGAGGGGGCTGGAGAGATGGCTCAGCAGTGAAACACACTTGCTTGCAAAGTCTTTTGGCCTGAGTTCAATTCCTCAGTACCCACTTAAAGCCAGATGCACTAAGTGATACATACATCTGGAATTGTTAGCAGTGGAAAGATGCCCTGGTGTGCCCATTCCCTCACTCTCTCTCGATCTCCCTTCCTCTGCTTAAAAATAAGTAAAAATACTAAAAGAGTAATTGCGGGATAGAGATGGAGTTCAGTTGGTGGAGTGCTAGCCTGGCTTACATGAAGGCCTGGATTTTAAAATAAATAAAAATACTCAAAGAGTAGTTGAGGGATAGAGATGGAGGTTAGTTGGTGGAGTGCTAGCCTGGCTTACATGAAGGCCTGGATTTTAAAATAAGTAAAAATACTAAAAGAGTAGTTGAGGGATAGAGATGGAGGTCAGTTGGTGGAGTGCTAGCCTGGCTTACATGAAGGCCTGGATTTTAAAATAAATAAAAATGCTAAAAGAGTAGTTGAGGGATAGAGATGGAGGTCAGTTGGTGGAGTGCTACCCTGGCTTACATGAAGGCCTTGATTTTGCTCCCTAGCACCACACAAACCAGGTGAGGTGAGGTGGAGCAGGCCTGTAATCCCAGCACCGAGGAGGGGAGGATCAGAGGTCAAGGTCATTCTTGGTTACATAACAAATTGGAGGCCAGCATCTCAACCCTCCCCAATGAAAACCTCCCAAGCCAAGAGCAAGAAAAAGTAGTCGAGTTCTCCCTGTGCATGTATAGTCACTGCTTTTGTGTTTCCCTAGAAATCTTATTGTACATGTTGTCAAAATAGTTCCTCCCGAACACACAGGCTCCATTCCTACTCAAGCCATTATTATATTCAGTGATGATAGTTCTCGGTAAATAACCCAGCCATCGCCATATGTTGTTTGCTTGTTGATTTCTACTGTACCTTAGTACCTATGTACTGAATGCTTAATAGCAGAAAAACAACATGCTGGATACTGTGAGGTTTTACTGGTCAGACAAAATGTTCTTTTGCCCTTTAGCAATTTAGGAACTAAGTAGGGTGACAGCCATCCCAATTCCCAACACATATGTCAAGGGAGAGGGCTGTCATATGGTTATATAATAAGGGTCGCTCTGTAGAGGCCCTTTCCTCTGTATGCACAGAGCACTGTGGCCTGCTCTGGCTCTACGTATATTAGATTTGCCGCCTGAAAGATCTGCACCATCTGGATCCTGATGGGATAGGCCAAGGAGACCACCTGTGGCTTTCCAGACAGTTGGGCAGCAATGCTGTGTGGACTTAAAGAGCATTATAACAAAGATATAGCTGCATACGGAGCTTGGGATTGGAGAGAGACCTTGAAAAGGAAGGTGGGATAAAGCCCATGGGGTAGAAGACACAAGTAAGCGTGCAAGGAAGAAACACACTTCTGGTCTTTGTTGTTGTTGCTGTTTTTTTTTTTTTTTTTTTTTTTGAGGTAGGGTCTCATTCTAGCCCAGGCTGACCTGGAATTGACTGTGTAGTCTCAGGGTGGTCTTGAACTCATGGCCATCCTCCCACCTCTGCCTCCTGAGGTTGGGATTAAAGGTGTGTGCCACGACACCCAGCTAAGAAACACATTTCTACTCATTAACTATTCTACCATGTGGAGTCAGGGGGGCAAAAAGGAGTGGGTGGTGGTGAGTCTGCCTCAGGTTTCTTTGTTTTGGAAATAAGCTATTCCGGAAATACGCACGGAATGCCTGATGAGCATTGTCCTGTGTCCTGGGAAGATGAAGAAACAAACACATTCCCAGCTTTTGTGGTGTGTATGCTCTAATGGAGAAAGGTACAATGCAACAATGTTAAATAGGGAAGGCACGTATTGTCTCAGGAACAAGTGCCATGGGGAAGAGACCAGAGCAAGTGTGAAAAGATAGAGGGCTTGGGGGTGGGGGGTGGCATTGGAATTGACATGTGAGCAGACATTGGCAAGAAGAGAGGATGGTGAGCCACGGTGCAACTGCATGGAAAAATCCAGAAGTGCAAAGGCTTTGAAGTGACAGGGAGGACAGTGAGAGAGGAGGACAGTGAGAGAGGAGGACAGTGAGAGAGGAGGACAGTGAGAGAGGAGGACAGTGAGAGAGGAGGACAGTGAGAGAGGAGGCTGTAGGAAGAGAGATGAAAGGCGAGAGCGGCAGGGGTGGGAGGTGACGGTCAGACAGAAGCACAACACTAGCTGCAGCATGTTGGGACATTTAGTTCCTAGGAAGGGCTTTGGCCACCAGACGTGGGGCATTCTAGGATGCGGACTATACTTGACATTCAAACACTAGTGAACCCGTGTTTCAGACAGGATGCTGCTCTTGGCCGCTGGGCATACACTGGTGAATGTGAAAACCATCTTGTCCCAAGGACTTCAACTTTACTGGGCCATGCTGCACCCGGAGCTAGTAAAGGCGCGGTGCCAGGCTGGGGGACAGGCAGGTGGTGCAGGGCAAGCGTGTGGCTGGCACAAAGGCTTAAGGTCTGAGCTGCAGTTTAGTGGGATGCTTGGAGCACCATAGGGATGACGATCCAAAGACTATGCTCAATGGCCCGCCCAGCCTCACAGCGCCCTCTGGAGGACACACCGTGGTGGCTTCTTGCTCTCAAAGCCTGAGCTGCTGGCAGAGGCTGTGAGCGTCTTTATCTCCTGAGATGAAATCCAATGCACGTGAAAGTAAGGAACGAGGCTCTCTCTCTCTCCCTTCTCCGTCCCAGTGAATGGAGTTTGGGCCCTCTCGCATGAATATGTTTCAAAGAGGAAACAGAGGACAGCGTGAGCAGAGGACCTGCTTCAAGTGTGACTGGGTTGTGGGGGGCGAGGAAGAAACTTACAATCACGGGGCCAGGGGTTCACAAAAGCGAACTAACTTTGAGGAGCACGATTGTCTAAGATGAGCAGACCTTAGGGCGCAGGGGATGGAGTTGTGAAGGAGGTAAGCCAGAGACCAGTAACCAGCTGAGCGAGGAGTTGGCAAGGAGTGAGTAAAACGAAGCAGCAGGGAAGAATCTAGAACATCATCAGTTTTCAACCAGCGGAATGAGATATGTGGAGACAAGGCCGTGGCTGTGGATCCGTGGGTGGAGGGCTTGCCCAGCATGCGCCAAGCCTTGGGTTTGATACCCAGCACCACATACACCGGGCTTGGTGAGAGGCGGCTGTTATCTGAGCAATCGGGAGGCAGAAGGAGGATCAGACGTTCCAGGTCACCTCCAGCTGCGTGGTGGATTCAAGGCCAGCTTGGGCTACATGAGACCCTGCGTCAGGAAAGCAACAACAACGAGAGAAGAAGACGGAAGCCCCTGTTGTTCACAACGTTGTCTGAATATCTGATACCTACTTCTTCACGGATGGTCCAGCATCTCCTATTTTCTTTTCTTCAAGACTTTTTTTTGGAAACAGTCTGGTATCGTATGTTAAGATTATTTTTTCTTTAGACATTTTGGTTACTTTTTTTTTGTAACAATAAAGAAAACAAAAAACAAAAAACCAAAAGTGTAAGACAGCTACCATCTTATTTCTGCATTTAAATTATTATTAAGGGAGAAAATATCTAAATGTCTTATGCTTTCTTCACAGAAAAAAAAAAAGCCCAGGTAAATATGTTAGACTTTGCAGGTCAAACGTCTCTGCTACAGCTGCACAAGTCTGCTGTCACAGTGCAAAAGAAGTCCTAGAGAGAGCATATAAACCAATGAATGTGGCTGTGTTCCAATAAAGCTTTATTGACAAAAACAGGCAGTGGGGCAGATTTTTCCCTCGAAACACAGTTGGTTAATAGCAGCCACATAGACCATCTGTTTTTGGTAATGATTTTTTTTTCCCCCTTTGGTTTTTCATGGTAGGGTCTCACTCTAGCCCAGGCTGACCTGGAATTCACTGTGTAGTCTCAGGGTGGCCTTGAACTCAGGACAATCCTCCTACCTCTGCCTCCAGAGTGCTGGGATTAAAGGTGTGCACCACCACACCCAGTGGTAATGATGTTTTTTTAGACTTGCAACTATTTGCTGTTGTGATAATGTAATTCATTTTTTATTTCTATTCTATATTGTTTTTATTTTAAGTCTAAATCTAATGGGATGAACATGAAAAGTTTTTAAAACGTTTTACTTTTTTTTTTCTTTTCAAATTTCATCATTGAATGGACTTTTAGTATGGATACAGGCATGTTAAAGCTGTTAACTGTTCACTTTCCTTTTCCTGAAGGAAATAAAATCCGTAATTCCTGTGTCATTTTTATGCCACAGCAGCTATGTCATCAGTGGTTTTCCATTGCCAATGCAATAAAAAAAAAAGTGAAAATTAATTTTCTATCGTTTGCATTGAAGCATCCGATGCCTCGTTACGGTGCTAACATAAAACTGTAAAGTTAATGGGATATTATAATCTGCAAGATGCTCTTTTGTTGAAGAAGGAAAATTGGCTCAACCTCCATGGTTTGAAAGGTTTATAGCAATAGGGCCAACGAAATCAGCAATTAACGGTGAAAACACCAGGCAGAAGGGAGAGCCGCACTATCTCTTCCTAAGAGTAGAAACTCCTACTGGAGCATCGAGAGCTGCTGTCTCAGCCCGTTTAACGCTTTAGGTAAACAAATGCTCTGGCTTTTCAATCTTGCATTGGGGGGGGGGGCGGGGAAGCTGTATTTAAAAAGCAGCAGTGATCACTCTGTGTCCACAAGGGAGTGATGAAATGTTGACAGCGTACCAGCATGGCCCTTCTCACTCAGTTGGGTGACAGCTGCCTTTGCCCTGGAGCCCCTCGGTAGAGCCAGAACCAGCTTTATGGGTGACCTGCTCTGCTGGGCCGCCCATGCTCCTCACCCATTTCACACAAGCATCTGCTCCAGTATTTTCACGCTTTTTGCCACAAACGTTGACAAGGGGAAGCCTAGGTCCCTTACGCAGTTGCTCTTCTGAAGATCAGCTTGGAGGAGGCCTTCTAGGACCATGGCCGTGAGTTCTCATTCCTGGACATCAGTGCTGCATTTTGGCCCTTGATTTTTGTTAGCAGTAAAAACGTTTTTCATTTCGTATGTAATCTGCATTTAGGAAATGGAAATTACATTGTGTTACGCTTTCCTTTTCAGCAGAAGGGAGGGTGAAGGGCTCTTCCCATGAGCCTCACCAAGGAAGGCTGGTGGCAGACATCTTTTAGGCATGTTTAGGCTTGTCTCAATTGTATAGACAGCCCTGGTACCAAGACATTTTCTGAGAACAACAGCCTCAAACGTGGCTCTACCAATACTACTGATATATCCATCCATTTAAAAATAGAAGCAGGCAAAGACTAGATTTTAAATTCAATAAGGAATTCAGAAATAAGTCTTGCTTTCAAGCTATCTCCTAGCTAAGTGAATAAATGAATAGGCAAACTGTGGCATCCAAAAGGAAAAAAAGAAAAAAAAGAAGAAGAAGAAGAAGAAAGAAAGAAAAGAAATCTAGAAGACAACCAAAGGAAGGCTTGCTCACTAATGTGTGAAAATAGCCCCGTCTGGAAGGGTATGCTTTCAGACTAAGAAAGCAGAAAAAACTAATTAGACAAGAAGCAACCGTGAACAAACATGTTAGCAGAATCAATAACTGGAACTGATCAGCTATTTCTTTAATTGTACCAGCTGGACGTCTGCAAAGGGCTTTGCAGAGCGTAATTACTGATTTCCACTCCATAGCAAAGATCTCTCCTTGTCTTTCCTCTTCCTTTGACAAAAATAGTTGGGCATACACCATTTCATAAAGTAATAATAATATACTTAAAAGTGCAAAAATTGGTGGAAAAGGAGACATCTTATGTCAGATGACATTTTTTTTCTGTGTGTGAATAACTATGAGGAGACCCAGTGAGTGTGGGATACCAATTTTGTTAATAAGGCTTGGAGCTATCAAGGAAATGTAGCTAATTTCTTAATTTAAAGGCTATTATGTGTTCCGTGGGCTTAGCAGTACATTATTAAATGTAGGGACAATTTGTTTCGCTCTTTTCTCATGGGTCCCATAGTTTGTTCTTATATCTAAAACTATGATTGATTTGAGCCCACAGCACTGCATCTTCTACAATGTGAAGAATCACGCCATACAGTTGTCTAGTACTATTAAGAGGCACTAAAACAGACTGTGAGCTGTGTACGTAAAGGGAATGAAGAGGGGAGAGATTTCTCTAGTTAGTTCAAAGGAGAAAAAAAAAATCCTAACCCAATTGATTTGTACACTTTTTCTTCCCCCGAGTGACAGCTAAACAAAGGTTTGTAAGCATGTAATAGACTGGAAAGACCAGTATTTAAAAGTCCAAGTGTAGCTGTGTGTAACCAAAGAGAGCTTATCATTTCTGACACACTGCTGTGGGAAACAGGCCTCTTTAGGGCACTTGTCACCTGGAAAAGTGACATGTTAAAGGAAATATGTACATAGGGAGTGAAGGACAAAGCAGAAAGTACTGGAAGATTTGGTTAAAATGAAGGATTTACCAATGCTTATAGAAACTTACTTAAGATGTACTTTTCTAGAAAGAAAATGTTTCCTCAATTTATTCTTGTACAGAAAGAAAGAGCTCATAATGCTAATAAAGTGGCACATTTCCTTCGAGATGTAAGGAGTTCATTTAAAGAGGAGAGGAAATTTCAAGCGACAAAGGGTCCTAGGTCCATTCGTAAACGTTATTTTTCTTGGTTGCACATTAAAATTGGCTTTACTCAGGGCATCTGGAAAGACTGTTAGCTATATGGGCTTGTTGATGCCTGGATTCTATCAACCCTGGACAAATGATTCGTCTTTCTTCATGATATTTGGGGGAAAGAAATCAATGACTGTGCGAGCCGTCTTCATCATCAACAGTTAAGCTCAGCTCTGTTGGGTTTGGGTCAGTTCTGTGCAGTCTGACTCGTGCTTCTAGTGCAGCTTTGAAGAATCAGCCTGTTGTAAGGTGGTCATGTTTGGAGCTCCCATCACCTTCAAGGTCCAGAGGGCATTGAGAGTTTCCTTTAGTCCAGGTTCTTCAGAGGCAGAGATAACCCAGGTCATTTCTACTTGGGCTTGTTAGCTAGTCAGGCTTGGATGGGGGAAGGGGCAGAGCCCATTTCTTTTTTTTAAAAAAATTTTTTTGAGTGGAGAGAGAGATAAAATGGGTGTGCCAGGGTCTTCAAGCCCACAAATGAACTCTAGGTGTGTGTGCCCCCTTATGCACACGTGCAACATTGTGTGCTTGCATCACTGTACATATGGCTTACATGGAACCTGGAGATCCAAACATGAGTTCTCAGGTGTCACAGGGATGCACCTTAACCACTACGCCATCTCTCCAGCCCAGGAGAGGCCACTTCTCATATCAGTGATTTGCAATAGGACTTTGGATAGATTATTTGGTCTCTCTTGAGGCTCATGACTCTCATTTGTAAAATGAGTAATGCAATATTTATTATGTTTCTTTGGTGGACTTAAAAATTTTAAAGATAGAATAATATTAGAAATAATACATGATGCATCTAGGTTCAACATATCCAGAATTCATAAAAATTTACATTTTGGAATTTTAGCTTCTAGTAATTTTTTTGCATAGTAGAATAATAAATCGTACACACACACAAATATATATATATATATATATATATATATATATTACTATTCAACTATAAAATAGTAAGAAATCCTATCATTTGTGATACCATGAATGGACATGGAAAATATTACGTTATATAAATCAAGCAAAAAAAGATAAGTGCTGCACAATCTCACCTAGAAGTGGAATATAAATAGGTTGGTTCCATAGAAATTGGAAGCAGAATAATGATTACCAGAAACTCAGAGAAGGGGACAGAGAAAGGGTCTGCAAAGAGGACATTTTATTGGTTGATGGAGCAATATTATCTGGTTTTATTAGCATTGCATAGTACATAGAATTAACAGAAGTGTAGTATTTATCTCAATAGACTTAGAGAAGAGGTATTCCAATGTACCTCTCATAAAGGAATGATAAAAGTTTATGGTGGTGGATAGGCTAATTACCCAATGTAAGCCAGAATCAAACATCACAGTTTAGCTCATATATATAAATGTGGAGGGGGCTGTGGAGATGGCTTAGTGGGTCAAGTTCTTGCCACAGAACCATGAGGATCTGAGTTTGGTCCCCAGAACCCACATAAAATGTTGGCTGTGACAACACCTACACCTCTAATCCAGCCATAAGGAGGTGGAACTAGAAGGCTCCTTTAGGCTTGCTGGCTGGCTAGTCCAGCCCAATCAATGAGTTCTTGGTTCAGCGAGAGACCCTGTCTCAAAGAGGAATGGGAAGCACTATTAAGACATCTTGTGTCCACACCCAAATTGTGGTGGTTACTGTAAGATCTACAATCACCATGGAAACAAATCTAGGTGCATGTCTATGAAAGATTCTCTCAATTAGTTTAATTGAGCTGGAAAGACCTACACCCTAAATGGGTAGAACTATTCTATAGGCTGGGTCCTGGATGCAAACAAAAGAGAAAACTAGGGCTGCAGAGATGGCTTAATGGTTAAGCGCTTGCCTGTGAAGCCTAAGGACCCCAGTTTGAGGCTGGATTCCCCAAGACCCACATTAGCCAGATGCACAAGGGGGCACATGTGTCTGGAGTTCGTTTGCAGTGGCTGGAGGCACTGGTGTGCCCATTCTCTCTATCATTCTATCTGCCTCTTTCTCTCTGCCTGCTACTCTCAAATAAATAAATAAAAATAAACAAACAACAAAAAAAGAGAAAACTAGTTAAACACCAGAATTCATTCCTGTCTGCTTCCTGAATGCAGATGCCACGTGACCAGCTGCATCACACTCCTGCCTCCAAGCTTCCCCTGCCATGGTGACTGACTGCACCTGGCCTGAAGCGGTGAGCCAAGACAAACCTGCTTTTAAATCGCTTTGATCAGGTGTTTTGTTGTAGCCACATGTAAAGTAACGAATATACACATGCATGTATGCCCATAAACACATGTGCACATCTGTATATGAGCATATGTAGCACACAGACACACACCTACTAAAAATATCTACAAATGTTATGTGTCAAGGAAAAAAGAAAAGTATCATGTGTGCATGAATCCCAGATAGGAAATTGAGTGAGGTGTTTGAAGTAAAAGCTCTTGACATGTTGGGTTTCCAGATGCTGAGACATTCTCCTCCTAACTCCTAAGTTGAAAGTTCAGCCACACCACACAGCTCAGGTTTCTGTGTGGATACATAGACTTTCTCATCAAATCACACACTTGCTGTTTGGTTAACTTCATTAGTCTGTCTGGTGAGGAACAGGGAGAAGCAAGAGGCTTAGAGGAGAATCAAAAGGATAGCTGTATGCCATAGAACCCAGTCTTTATCCTGTCTTCTTCTGGGGAGAAGGGACATTTGAGATTTTAGCTTCCCAGTGATGCCACCTCATTAATAATCTGCACTCCCTCTCTGGACCGCCTTCTACCCCATAGCATGCTGCATTTGTGATGCCATCCCCCTTACCACTCACTGTGCGTGTGGCTCTCTGTTGGGCTGTACGTGAGAAGAAGCTCCTGTTGGTTTCTGCATATCCTGATGAATGAACCAACACATGGCCAAAAAGTGAACTTTTGTTAATATGAACAAAACTCCTTCAGAAAACAAATACTGGCAAACATAAAGCAGCATGAAATCTACTAAGTAGAATATGAGTTCCCCTGTCCTTTCCAATTACTTTGAAATTAAAAAAAAAATTATTGGCAAAAAAAATGGCTGATTGTAAGCCTTTCCCCCATTTCTTTATTTTGGTGAAGTATATCTAAAATTTATCATCTTTACCATTCTCAGTGTACAACTAAGATATGAAGCCATCATACTGCTGTGCGGCCCCCTTCACCATGCATTCAGAACCCTTTCATCGTGGAAAACTAAGACTGTATTTTTAGTCACACCTCCTCATTCCCCTCTTCCATTAGCTTTTAGCAATCAACACTGTAGTATCTATCTCTATTAATGATTCTAATACCCTCATGGAAGTAGAAAACAGTATTTTCCTTTTTGTGACTTGTTTACTTCGCTTAAAATATCAATATTCCTTTCTTTTGTAGTGGCCTCAGAACTACCTTCTTCATTTTTTGCATGTGCAGTATGTGTGGTGGTGTGTATGTGGTGTATGCATATTATGTGGCGCATGCGTATGTATGTGGTGTATGCATATGTATGTGGTGTATGCATATGTATGTGCTGATGTGCTTGCCGAAACCAGATGGGAACCTCAGATGTCTTTTTATTGCTCATCCATGTGTTTCTGTGCTACAAATTCTCCCACTAAATGGGGAGTTGCTGTGAGCCTCAGAAATTCTCAGGTCTCTTCTCCCCACAGCACTGAGGTTAAAGAAGTATATGGCTACATACAGCTCTTGATTGAGTCCCAAAGAATCAAACTCAGGCCTTCAGACCTTTATGCCTGCACTCTTAATCACTGAGAAGGCCTTCTTGACCTCTTTTATAATTGTTAATGCTGAGAAATACTCCCTTGGAGATTATATAATCACTGTTTTTTGAGGTAGGGTCTCACTCTAGCCCAGGCTGACCTGGAATTCACTGTGTAGTCTCAGGGTGACCTCACATTCACAGCAATCCTTCTACCTCTGCCTCCCGAGTACTGGAATTAAAGGCGTGCATCAGCACGTCGGGCTATATACCACATTTTTTACCCAATCATCTGCAGTGGCCACATGGATTGCTTGCATATTTTAGCTACCATGAACCCTCTCAGTTTCTCTGGGCTTAAATGCACAAAGGAAATTATTGAACAATTTGGTAATTCTTATGCTGCTTAGTCTTTTTTTTAATCATGAAAGTGTATTTAATTTTGTCAAATGATTTTTTTCTTTACCAACTGAAATGTCCATGTGTGTTTTCCCCCTTTGTTTACTGAAAGTGACCTATGATTTTAATTGATTTTCATATGTTAAACCATTCTTACATTCCAGGAATAAATTTCACTTGATCATGGTGTATAGTTCTCCTAATATGCTATTGAATATAATCTGGTAATATTTTGTGAAGGATTTTTGTCTCAATGTTCCCAAGGTTGTTGATGTATAGAGGTTTTTGTGGTACTTTTTCTGCCTTTGGTCTTAGATTAATGCTAGTACCATCGAGTGAGTTAGAAAGTGGTTCCTACTCTTTAATTTTCTGGGAAGTAGTTTAAGAAGCATGAGAATGAGTTGTTCGTTAACTTTCTGGGAGAATTTGTCAGTGATGCCATTAGGTCTAAGACATTTATTTGTCAGTACAATTTTGTATCAATGATTCAATATCTTTGATAGGTATAGATTTGTTCAGACTATATATTTCTTTGTGATTTAGTTTTGCTATGTTCGATATTTCTAAAAACATATCAATTTTATACAAATTTTCATAGTATTCTTCCATAATCCTTTTTTATTTTCATTTTGGTAGAATGGATGTAAATGCTCTCTGCTTAACTTCTGATTTCAATAACTTCAGTCTTCTCTCACAGTTTCTTATCTGTTTAATTTACTAAAGATTTGTCACTTTTTATCTTTTCAAAGAACTTTTGGGTTCAAAGATCTCAATTGTCATTCTATTTTCTCTATTTTGTTCATCATGACCTTTATTTCCTCTCTTAGGTCAACTTAGGGTTTGGTTTCTTCTTTTCCTGGTTCCTTAAGTTTTGATATTAGAATATTTTCATTTGAGATAATTTTCTTGTGTGTGTAAGAGTCTGTATGCAGCTTGTGTGGCATGTGAACGATCATGTGGTATGTGATTTGTGTGCAGATTCTTGGGCAATGGCCAGAGGAGGAAGTCAGCTGTCCTCTGACACTCTTCTGCCTTACTGGCCTGAGACAAAGTCTCTTCCTGAGCCTGAAGCTCTCCAAGTTTTTCTCTTTTTGACTGGGCTGGGTGAGAAGTGATTTGCAGTTGCCCTTCTGTCTTTACTTCCTCAGCTATGGGTTGTAGACTTGCCTGGCCATGCTCAGATCTTCATGTGGCTATTGAGGTTGAAACTCAGGTCCTCATGCTTGCGTAGCAAGAGCTCTTACCCATTGAGCCACCACCCCAAGCTGGAGTGTATTTTTGTTTTGTTTTGTTTTATAGTAAGATTTTAAGCTTTAAATTCACCTCCTTAACCCTGATTTCACTGGACCCCGTAGGTTATAAGATGTTATTTTGTTTTCATTTGCTTGTATTTTCGGATTTATTTTCCAATCTAATGGTTTGTTAACAGTATGTTGCTTAATTCCCAAGATTATAAAGTGTTACTACCGTTAGTGACTTCTAATTTCACACCAATATGGTCACAGAAGCTATTGTGCATGACAGCTCTTTTTAAGTTTATTGAGATTAAATATGTGGCTTAACCTATGATGTACTCTGGAAATATGTAAGCTGTTGGGAAGAATGTGTATTCTATTGGTGTTGGGGAGAATGCTATACATGAGTATTTGTCCTAGCTTGTTTATTGAATTGTACGAATGATCTTTCTCTTGCTTTATTTCTTTTTGGATTTCTTTCCTGAGAAGGAATATTAAAGTTCCTAACCATTATTATTGGGTTTTGTGTTTGTTCCTTTAATTCCACTGAATTTTATTTTGTATATTGATGATATTATATCTATATGTAATATCATATATATCATATGCATATATATATATATATATGCATACATAAATTTCGGTATCAAACACAGGACCTAGTACATGCTGGGCAAGTACTCTACCAACTGAGCTCAATCCCCAACCCTGATATTTGTTATTGATTACATTTAAGGGACAACATGACATTTTGATATACACACAGCAGTTTTTACTATAGTCAAGTATATATTAGTATGCCCATAACCACATATTTTTATCTGGTAAGATTATGTAAAATGAATCATTGAGCAAAAATCCCAATAGAATACAAATTACAAAGTATTGTCTGCATGTTGTATTGCTATACTCTGCAATTCTTTCTTCCACATTTCTGTTACCTTGCATGGTTCTCCATTTCTTCCGCCACTGCAGTGGTCGCCGCGTCTCCCCTGCCTTAGTAAGTGTGGTTTGAGTTCTTTAAAAAAAGTGAAGTCATGCAGTATTTTTATTGCTGCATCTGAGTGATCTTACTTACCACAGTGGCCTCCAGTTTCATCTGCGTTGTGAAAATGGCATGATCATCTTCAAAGATCAGTAATATTCCATTTCCCATCTGCGCCACACTTTACTCAGTCATCTGTTGAGAGGCGTGATGGCCGCTTCTGCACCTTGATTATTGTCACTCATGCTGTCGTGAGCAAGGAGGTGTGAGTTTCTAGGAGGTGATGGCTTTCCTTTGGGTAGAACCCAAGCAAAGGGATGACTGAAGCATATGGTCATTCTATTTCTGTGCATTCATCTACTTTCCCCAATCTATTTGTGCTCTTAGATCTCACACGAGTCACCTGCAGCTGGCATCAAGTTGGATCCTTTCTATCTTGGTTTGCTTTCACATGCCTGGGCATGTTTGTGTTTCACTTCCTGCATTGCTATCATCTTTTGTGTTTACTTCATATTTGTAGTGAGACAAATTCTCTTTTCATATCTTTTTGTGTACATTATGAACCTGTTTTCCTTATGGTTACCATGGAGATTATATTTAATATCCTAATATTATAACACTCTAGTTTGAATTTGTACCATAGTTACTCCAATAATACACAAACATCTTTGCTCCCGTATAATAAGCACCGTGCTCATCTTTTCTTGCTGCCGCTGTTGCTGATGGTGTTGACTCTGGATTTTATACATTAGATATTTAATAACACAAATTGCTATAATATCTAATACAGTTTTTCTTCAATAAGAATTAAGATGTGGAGCTGGAGAAAAGCATTAGTGTTTAAGGCACTTGCCTACAAAGCCAAAGGACCCAGGTTTGATTCCCCAGGACCCGTGTAAGCCAGATGCACAAGGGGAAACATGCATCTGGAGTTTGTTTGCAGCAGCTGGAGGCCTTGGCTGTCTCTCGCTCTTTCCCTGCCTATTTCTCTTTCTCAAATAAATAAAAATAAAATATTTTAAAAAAAGAATTAAGATGTGGATTTACACACCTAACCTATAGAAATGCTAGCTTTTATAATGCTGTCAAGATTACTTATCTTTCACTGAAGTTGTCCAAAATTAAACACAATTTACCATTCAAGGCTTTGTCAGGGTAATTGTTATCTGAATATGGGAAGGGATTATTTGTATCTCTACTCTTCCATCTTCCCTGAATCCTTTCAATTCTACTGTGTTTTTGTTTGTTTTGGTGCTAAGGGTCAATCTAGGGCTTCATGAGTACTGGGCGACACTACAACTGAGCTTGTATTCAGCACATTTCCAATATTTTCAGAATTATTAATTGGAGAGAAGCTAAGGTTTGCTTTACCTACTTGCCATAGTTACTTTTTACTCCCTGTGGCTTAAGTTTTCTCAGTCTATCCTTTGTATATTTAAATGTAAACTTAAAGCATAATGAATGATGGGTAGTATTGTTTTGTGTGGTTAAACACAAACACATAACACAGCTGTATTTTAAAGCCACAGATATCTACTGTGACTTTCTTCCTTCAGTAGTCAAGTTGTGTTTTCATTTATAACCTTCAAAGTTTAACTTCATAAATACATCTCATGTATTTATTCTGTACATTAGGATAAATTGGGATTTTAATGTGGTTTCCAATTTTTCATGTTTGAAACAATTCTCCCATTGAAATTGCCCACATAATGTGGTTTGAAAGGAAAATTTCCTCTACAGTCACATGTGTTTGCATATTTGCTCCTCAGCTGATGCCATTGGGTTCCTTAGGAAGTGAAGTGTTGTTGGAGTAAGTGGATCACTGGGGATGGGTCTTGAGGTTTTGTGGCCTGACACTGCTTTCATTTCCATTTGTTTTCTGTCTGCTGATGTGGGATATGACCAGCCCTATGCCTGCTCTGGCTTGTCAAGCCTGTCCCACCCAAATGAATTCTACCCTTTGCAAAAGTAAGCCAAGACATATGAGAAAATTAATGCCTGATACTGCAAAGATGCAAAAAAACCCATGGCCTGCAAGGTCATAAACCCTAGTGGGGAAGCTACTACTGTTGCTTGGATAAATTGGTATGTTGCATTCATCAAGTTTCTGTATAAATGCACTTATGCTCATAGAGTAGTGTTTCTTTCAGTTTTCATCAGAGAAGCTTCTTTTCACAGATGGTGTTGACTACCGGAGAGACTAAAAATTCATAAAGTGCTAGGAAGCAACAGTTAAAAACTCAGCATTAAGTGACACACATCGCGTTCACCAAAGTACAGGGAACACTACAAAAGGTGGAAGAAAGAATATAATAAGAGCCATAGTATGGGGAGGAGTGTTTTAGAATGTTGTGTTCTACACATGAGGTAGCTATCACATTTATGACCTCACGGGGGCTGTTATTATCTGCACACTATTGAGTCCATCAACATGTCATCAGAGATGATGAAAAAGTCAAAGAAAGAAAGAAAGAAAGAAAGAAAGAAAGAAAGAAAGAAAGAAGCACCGAAACAAAGAAAAGAAGGGAAGAATAAGAACAGGAGGAAGAAGAAGAAGAAGACGAGGAGGAGGAGGAAGAAGAAGGGGCTGGGGAAATAGCAGTTAAGGTGTTTTCCTGTAAAGCCTGAGGACCCTGGTTCGACTCCCCAGGACCCACATAAGCCAGATGCACAAGGAGGCACATGTGTCTGGAGCTCATTTGCAGTGGCTGGAGGTCCTGGCATGCCCATTCTCTCTTTCTCTCTGCCTCTTCCTCTCTCTCTCTCTCAAATAAATAAACTACACATATATTATATTAATATATAATATCATATATATTATTATTAATTATATTATATATATAATATTATATATATTAGTTTTTCGAGGTAGGGTCTCACTCTAACCCAGGCTGACCTGTAATTCACTATGGAGTCTCAGGGTGGTCTCAACCTCACGGCAATCCTCCTACCTCTGCCTCCCAAGTGCTGGGATTAAAGGTGTGCGCCACCACACCCGGCTTAAGTAAAATATTTTAAAAAGAAGAAGAAGCAGTAAGAGAGAAGGGAAGGGAAGGATGGGAGGAAGGAAGGAGAAAACAAAAACAAGAAGGGGCAGTGGTTGGAGGAAGAGTTTCAGTGGGAAGAGATATGGAGTGGGGGAAAGGATGATGGGAGTCGGTGCTCAGTTTCAGGAATGACTTTCTTCCTGTAGAGAGGAGGTTTTCTCTTCTTTGATGACTTAAGATGAAATAAAGCACTGAGAAGAGTGTCTGGCATGCTTTAAATGCTACATGAATGTTTGTTCTTGTTTTATTAATGGTAGTGAATAATTTTATGTTTAGGTGGCAATAATTTTTTGTGTGCTTCTTGCATATAACATTTTCCCATTTCATTACCTGGTCATTTAGTTTTATCTCTTAGATTCATTGTAAATGAAATTAATATTGAGAAACTCTTTAGTAAATACTTTAAAATATGTTTAAGATTCTCAAAGAGAAAAAATGAAAAATGCTATCCACAAAAATTGCAGAATAAAAACATTTAAGACTGAAAATGTATATTATGTTGCTAATAAAAATTTCAAAATAGAAGAATATAGAGTGATAAGAAATGAGAATTTTTCCAGGATTAAAGAAGACATTTTAGAGGTGTTGGAGATAGAGCGTACTAGTGTCCTAGGCTTAATGCCTGGCACTACAAAGAAAGAAAATTACTGAAAGAAGACATACTGATGGCCAAAAAGTCTATAAGGAAATATTCAACATCACTAATCATAAGGGCACTTGAAGTCAAAGCCACAATGGGATATTATCTTCCTCTACTAAGAATTATAAAAAGATAAAGATTGAGATGCCCACTATCTATAGGCTCCCTTTTGAGCCCTTGTTCCCCAGGCATGGTGCTATCCTGCTATCCTTCTTTTTACCCTGGAACCTTTAGGAAGAGGGGCCAGTCTGGGGGTGAGGGATGGGTCACCAGAGGTCAGAGTTGAAGAGTATAACCTACTCCTTGCTCTCATTGTGCTTCCATGTCACCATGATGTGCACAGCCTGTGACACGTGCTTCCGCTACCATGAACCTAGTACATCTTTCCTCTGTAAAGTTATTTCTGTCAGGTATTTTTGTCAAAGCAATGCAAAAGTAGCTAGTAGATTACTGGTAGAAAACTCCCTATCTTCCACTTTCCTGTTCTTTGCTTTGCTTCTTATATCTTTCAGTGGATTAATATTTTCCTAACAAAAAATACACTTTAATCATTCTTTTTGTAAGGGCTTTTAGATTGAAATTTTTCTTGAATAACAATCCAACTTAACATGAATTCTCAGTTGGCCATTTTCCACTAGGTATAAAATGTATTAATTCACTATCTTCTGATCTCTATTATGGTAAATCAAAAGTCACGTGGTGGCATACGCATTTAATCCCGGCACTTGGTAGGCAGAGGTAGGAGGATCGCTGTGAGTTCTAGGTCACCCTGAGATTATGTAGTAAATTCCAGGTCAGCCTGAGCTAGAGCAAGACTCTACCTTGAACAAAACAAAACAAAGCAAAACAAAACAAAAAAGTCAATGTAGTTGGACACAAAGTTGCAGGTTTTTGTGTTTGATTTTGGTCTTGGTTTGGGCCAATCTTTCCATGCTATACAACCATTCCTGCTTGTTTGAATGAGAATGTTCGATCTGTGCCATTATATGTTGGAAGTACATAATTTGTTGTTTTTATTGTAAAGGGGGGGCCACAATTAAGAGATTGCTTTTAGTCTCAAAAGAGACTTTGAAAAGTTTTGAAACTATTAAAGACTATGGAAACTTTAAAAATTAGGCTGAAGGCATTTTACATCATGAGATGACCATGAGTCAATGGGTCCCAGAGGTGGAATATTGTGTTTGAATATAAAATGTCCCCCATAGGGTCGTATGTCTGAAAACTTGGGCCCTATCTAGCAGTGCTACTTCGGAAGGTGATAGAACCTTTTAAGATGTGGAGCCTTGTTAGGGAGTATAAGTCACAGGGTGTAGGCCTTTAGGTTGTATAGCCTGGTGTCACTTCCTGTCTTCCCTCTGCTTCCTGGAGTGTGTCCCAATGTGCTGGGCTCACCTGCTGCCTTGCCTTCCTTGTCATGATGGAGTCATGGTATCCTATATCTCTGGAACTGTGAGCGGAAATAAACCTTCCTTAAGCTGCAGTTCGTCAGTTCTTTGTCTACAGCAGCAACTAAAGGAACTAATCACCCACAGCATTTGAGTTCATGCTGAGGGGCAGAAAGAGTATGGTAAACTGTAGAATTTATTTGCTTCGTCAGTAGAGAGTTCATGAGACTTGTCTTTCTTGGAAATAGCAAGGGTCTCAAAAAAGCTCTCATCCCAAAGTCTTTTATCTGAGGTCTGTTCACCTTTCTTAGAGGTGTCTCTAATGCCACATAAGAAAATTAACACAGGGAAGCTTCACTATGCAAAGTACACTTCCATTCTTGGTAACTGTGGTTTCCAGGAAGTCAGACTCAAGGAGGAGCGCAGATCAATGGCAGGATGTGAAGGATTTGCTGATATCACTGTTGGTACTGAACCTCCTCCAGGAAACTGAGGGCAAGTGGACTGTATAATCCGTCTGAAATGTGAACCGACTAAGGCTAGAGGAGCTTTGCAGGGGCACCCACCATGGTAGGTTTAGGTTTAGCCAAGGGTACTTCATGGGAGATAAGAGTCAAGAGTTTTCCTTTAGGACAGAATATCTTAGTGGTTGGGAGCAGGTCTTCTAATCTAGGTTTCCCGAATATAGATCCCAGTCTTGACTTTTCCTACTCCTGTGATGTTGGACAAATTATTTAGCCTACATTTCACTTTTCTCATCCATAAAATGTATTTTAATAACAGCACTCATCACATAAGGCTGCTGTGAGGATTAAATATTTGCCTGCTTATCAAGTACTTGGAACTAACATTGAGTAAGCAGGTCATGGTAACAGTTAATGATATCAGAATGCCTGCCCTGACCCAAAGGAGTCTGCTTTTTTGGGGACACTGCAAAGCTTTCAGCTAGTGATGGAGAAAAGGAACTTTTTTCACATCTCCAAAACAGATGGGCTTAATTTCTTCCTCTGCTAAGCTTGTGGGACTATTTCTAGATACATATGAACACAGTGAACTACAGAATGTCCTTAAATCCATGTTGCTTGCTCAGTGATTTATGCAAGTTACATCTTGTAGACAGAACAAGCAAATGTAGATTAAGTGCAATATTCTAAAAGACTGGGATCCTTTCTGTACGTCTGGTCCTGTGCGATGTGAGCTAAATTCACTGGTATTTGAGAATAATTGCTCCTTTGGTGAGATGAATTAACTCTTCTGCAGTCTCAGTGTACTGCTGAATATGTTACCTTTTCCAATTAGGGGCTCTAAAAGAAGTTGCATTTTTTTTTTTTTTTTGATTCTAGGATTTAAAATGTTCTGCTTCTTGTACTGAATATAATTTGGCATAAGTAGAATTAGAGGAGTTACCTTGCCTGTCTGAGTTGCTCTCATCTAAACATCAGTTTGAAGCAGCACCTAATGAGAAAAAGAAAATAAATCCACTCCATATGAGTGAATTGTGTGGCTTGGAGTTAAAGCAACTTAAAGTCACATAATTGTCAGCCAAGACAACAAAGTGTTCTGAGGGTTTCTTCTAGCACCAAATTACAGTCTGCCCAAACAGAGAAAATTAAATTAGACTGCTGATAAATTAAACCTCTTCCACCAGCAAGATTGTTCTGCCCTGAAGGAAGTTTTCCTCTCAGGCAATAAGCAACCCCAATAACATGACAGCTGGATCTGCCACTGGACTCATGAAGCCACCCCAAAAGGTCGTCCTCTTCTCTCTCCCCTGCTCTTACCTCCCTCAGGGAAAATGAAATTGGCACCAGCTGGTTTTGTTGGAATCATAGCTGGTGGCAGACCCATCTCTGTACCTGGTGTTTTCCTCACTTCAGAGCAGTGTTTACAAAGTTGCTCTCCTGTGCATTCAGGAGGTCACATTCATGTGTGATATTACGGAGGAATCAAAGATTGTCAAGCTGCAAAATGTCTTCCCCACTGTGCTTTCATGGGTTTGAAATGCTCTCTCTGGAGGATTGTTCCTGTGGGCTAGGCTATGGCAGAGGTGGGCAAACATTTCCTCTACTGGTGCCGATAGTAATTCTCTTGGGTTTTATAGGCCTTTTGGTCCCTGTTGCAGTTATATTGCAAGATATTTTTAGTCATTGCAGCAAGGGACAGGAATCATAGATGGTAGTCAAATAAATGGCTGTGGCTACGACCTCATGAGACTTTATTTACAGAAAGAAGCAGCCAGTCATCTTTGGTGCAGGGAAGCAGAATAGCAATGCAACAACCACAAAACAGCTCTTAGAAAAAAAAAATCAGAGAATCATCAGCTTTCTCTTAAAATATAGAAGCTAAGGAGAAACTGAAGCAGTATGCACACATGAATACACATGTAATCACAAGATATGTATTAGCAGTGAAGATAGCTCTTACCCAAGGGGAAAATGTAGAACATGTTCAGATATGTAGATATTCATCAAAAACTCTCATTAAAGTCCTAAGTAATTATTTTGGTCAAGTGACAATTAACTCACATTAATTAAACACTCAAGACACAGAAGACAACCCAAGAAAAGATAATGCATAATAAGTTGTAAAATGTAAAGGAAAACATGAGAATGACAAATTATATTATGTAATATGTGTCCAAATGCAGCTTTGTAAAAGGATAGATATCCTTTGTGGTGGTTTGACTCAGATGTCTCCCATAAGCTCATGTGTTTTGAATGCTTGGTTCCCAGCTGGTGGCAATTTGGGAGGTGGAGCCTTGCTGGAGGAGGTGTGTTACTGGCTGCAGGCTTTAGAGTGTTATAGCCAGCTCACCATTGCTAGAGTTCATCTCAGTCTTTTGCTGCTGTTTCCAGATACTGTAACAATAATTGATGTCCAGACTCTGCCCATGCTATGCTTTCCTGTGCCATGTGAAGCTTCATCTTGAAACTGTAACCTAAAATAACCCTTTCCTCCCATCAGCTGCCTTTGATTGGGTGTTTTTTCCCAGCAAAGCAAAGTTAACTGCAACATCCTTAAAGAGAGAGAAGTTAATAATCCCTTGGATTAAAAGCAACTATGATCTCAAGTGTTTGTTGCCATTAGAGGTTTAGCAAAATACTCTGTGTTACTTTCATATGGCTGTAGCCAAATTACCTTACCTGAGCATCTAAAGAGAGGAAAGATTTATTTTGACTCATGGGACCAGATGAGTCCATTATTGCGGGGAGGATGTCGTGGCACAGAAGAGGTCACACAGTTGAAACCAGGAAGCAGAAAGACAGGAGCTGATAAAGACCTGGTATGACCTTCAAAGTCCACCCTTCCTGATGTTCCTTCTCCAGGCAGGTCCCACTTCCTAATGTTTCCACAACCTCCCAAAAATAGCATCACCATCTGGGAACCAAGTATTCAGAAAAAAAAAAGCCTATGGGGGACATTTCATATTTAAACCAGTGCATATATATCATTGAAGTCTAGATATCATCAGCCATCATTGCAATCAACAGAACAGAAAATAAGAGAACTCTGTGCAAGAGGCAGCACTGCAGGCCCACAGGAAAATGATGGACTTATTCAATCCAGCACTGGAGCAACTGACGAGTCACCCAAAACTCATGAAGAATCGCATTTCACAACACACACAAAGTAACTTGCAGAAGGCTTGAATATCCAGGCAAAATTAAAACAACACAGGAAATACAGGAAAATATTTGTTCAAGTTTGAGATAGTGGGGGGGAACTGCTTCTCACATGTAAGACAAGAAATTCATTATTTTCCTGTTAAAATTTGACAGGTTTGAATATAAGTAGTTATAAATGCAATATATAAACAAAACATAGATAAGAGTGGAGAAAAATTCAAAAAGTGCCCCACATGAATTCAGAATGGAATATTAAAAAAAAAAAAGAGCCCAAAGCTGGGCGTGGTGGCTCATGCCTTTAATCCCAGCACTCGGGGGGCAGAGGTAGGAGGATTACCGTGTATTTGAGGTCACCCTGAGACTACATAGTGAATTCCAGGTCAGCCTGGGCCAGAGTAAGACCCTACCTCGAAAAACAAAACAACAACAAAAAAAGCCCATAAAGCAAAACCAGCCAAAGAAGAAACTTTTTTTTAAACCAGGTTTTTACCAGATCTGCCCCTGACTATGACACCAACTGCTTCTTACATACAACATAAACCCTGATTTGTGAAAATAATTATGTACACATGCACACACACACAACACAAAAAAAATGCAAAAACACACCACAGCACATACTATGAATGTAAACTTTCCTTATTCTTTAACTGTTCATAAATCAGGACCTTGTAGAGCCTATGAAAGAAACAAACTCAGTTTCCACAACTAGATATTGAAAGACAGAAGGGAACTTGAAGTGTCCTGAATTAAAAATTTGCTTCTTAATTGCCTGTTAGGAATGAAACCCATCATACTGCTTTCTTCACAGATGATTTTAGGCTTCTCTGGTAAAGTGTGGGGTAAGTTATGGAAATCAATAATAAATACAGATACATATGATATATATATATATATATATATATATATATATATATGGATAAGCTATGGAGATATAAATATGTAGCTATAAATACACACATATACATGTACATAAATATATAAGCTGGATGTGAAAGAGGATGACAGCTTCCCAGCACTGGTGCAGACATGATCCAGACAGAGAGTACCAAATAAAGTGAACTGAATCTTGTTAGGGAAATAGTGCTTAAAGCATTCAACGAAGTGGGATTGTATGTACAAAGAGAAAGCTTTGGGCTCTGGTTTGCTTCTGCATTTGGCTTCCTATAGCCTTTGACTTGGAAGCCCTTGGGTCTGGGGTGATGATGCTGCGGGCGTCATTTGACATCCTCAAGCATCCCTGAAGTAAATCATAAGCATGGATTGAATCTGCAGTGTTTCTTCTATAAGACCTTAAAGAGCTTGATATGTATATGTACATAATATAATTCCATTCCTTATATGTATTAAGAAGTATATGGAAGCATATGCAGTGAGATGTTTCTTGGTTCATTCTGAGTAATGAAATCGCTCATAACTTTCATTTCACTTTTATTAAATATCTGCATTATCTAAGTTTTCTGCAATGACTGTACAAAATCTCTGCAATTGAAAAACAATAAAAAAATTTAAGTTAAATTTAATTGAAAGGCAAATTAGTTGTATAAATAAATAAAATACATCACAGGCAATTGGGTATTATGCACATATAAGCTTTAAAATTACTCACACTTTTTGACTAAGTCATTGTACCTCTGGAATTGGCCCTAAAACATTATAGTTGATACACAAAAGATTCAAGTACAAAGTTATTTATCAAAGTATTATTTTTGACGATTCAGAATTGAAAGCAATAGTAATCAGATTGTGGAAATGCCAATTATTAAAATATTGCGGAGCAAAAGATGAATACCAAGTGTTTATAATAATGAGGAAAATTGTTTGTGGAGGAGTGAACAGTCACAACTAGGGGTATTATTTTTATGAAAAAGTTTATGTAAATTACGTACTTAAAAATAAAACATTAGAAAGTGGAAGCAATCAGTGTTAAAACCTTTTCTCCCTGTAGATGAATACAAATTTTCTCTTTCACCATATGAAGGCTTAAGTTACTTAATAATATATACAGTCCAAGTTCAAGTGTCTGTTCAAAAACAACAAGCCCTTGCAATGCCCAGTCTAGCTGTTTTGGACAGTGGATGCTAATAGGTGCTTGTTGCTCTTTTGGAATACAAAAGAGAGAATGATGGGGTGGAGAAGAATACTAGGCAGTCATGGGCCAAAATAGAATATATCAAGCCTGGGGTCTATGACAAACTTTTGACAACTTGACCTGGCTCTTGAGTCTGTCCCAAAGTACCATTGTGCTCTATTACCCAAGAATTACATGGATGAAAAATTGGGCCACTGGGAGTGATGCAAAGAAGGGTAGCTTATTTAACTGTGTTTTTATTTTTTTCCTGAGAATCCTAAGCAGTGGAGAATCTGTGTGCAGATCCTGTGTCAGAGTACGTGGAATATTCCAGAACTGAGGATACTTGAACCATACCAAACAATGGTTCAGGTGGAATGACATGAGCTTCAGAGTTTGGACATGTCCAGGCCAATTAATGGGTTTCTGGACATCATAATAATGTGCTTTTGATCCTAAAAATAAGTGTTTCCCAAGCACACTTGAGCACCTGTACTCACCGCATTTCACCAGTATTTATCAAGCAGAGATTCACTGATTGTCACTTAGGCACCAGTATTTATTGGAGATCTAATACATGCTATGTACTGTCCTGGCCTTACTGTCTTTGTTCTCAGTACGAGAAGTCTGGCTTAAAATTTAAATCGTAGACAATATTTGAACCCTGACAAGGTTTTTTGATAATTTTAAGGTACTCACTTTTCAGAAGTATGGTAATGTGAAAAGATTTTGCAAATTGCTTTTAGAATGAATCTTTATTGGGTTGGGGAGTAGGTGAAGTTCTTGCCTCACAAGCATGAAGACCTAAGCTTGAATCCCCAGCACTAAGGTAAAACCTGGGCATTGTGGCACATGCCTGTTATCACAGTGCTGGAGAGGCAAAGACAAGGGGATACACAGGTTAGTTAGTCTAGACAAATTGGTGAGCTTTGGGTTTAGTGAGAGTCCTTGTCTCAAAAAATAAGGTGTGGGCCAAGAACAGTCTCATCATTAGTATATAAACCCCCTATTCTGGAGTGTCCAGTGGCTACTGTTTTTCTTAGGACCCACTTCATCACAGAGAGCATTTTTTCATTTTACTTTTCACTTTCAAAAAATTTTTGCTGGCTTACCTTTCAAAAAATGTATAATAAGGTAAAAAGAGATTGAGAAAAACACCCCAAATCAATGCATAGCACATATTCACACATCCCCATGTGCACACACGCACACACACACATACACACTGAGAGAGAGAGAGAGAGAGAGGAGAGAGAGAGAGAGAAAGAGAGAGAGAGAGATTTTAATATAGAGATACAGACTCAGGAATTTAAGGATACAACATAGTGTTTGAGGAAGGAATAAAACAGTATAAAATACAAATGATAAACAGATCCATATATTCTTAATTGTTAAAACAGGAGGAATTCATTACATTCTTCACTGCATGCAAGTTTAGAAATATCTATGTTAAACATACAACAAAAAGAAGATAAGATTTTCTAAATGAAAGTAATTTCCCAGAAGGAATCATGAACTGAGGGAACTCTTTTAAAGAAAGACACATGGAAGTGGAAAAATTAGGATTGGGGAATTGGAATGAGGATGAAGCATAGAGGGTTTTGCACTGGGATTCCAATACTGACATAGCAGGAGGCACTATTAGACTAGTGCAATGATGAGAGGTGGAAACACTCTAAGTGGGAGACTATCCACACCGAGATCCTTGTGTGCCAGAGTAAGTGGAATATTATACTTGGACTCTAGCAAACAATGACTCAAGTGAAACGATGTAATTTATAGTGTTTTGAAAAATCCAGGCCAATTGATGGGATTTTTGAAAATTGAAAGGATATGATTTCTTTTAAGAACAAAATGTAGTTGTTAGTATTTATTGACATGATTATATTTACATTTTTCAAAGAATACCAAGACAGCAATGAAAAGGACACACCTGAATGTAGCGAAAAGACAGAGGGAGAAAATTCTAATTGTCTGATTTCTTTGAATGGAAGCATTGACTCCTCCTGTGTGTTTGAGCCTCCCAGTGTTTGGAATGTTTTTTTAGAATGTTTGTGCTGCTATAACAAAATACCAGAGACAGAATAACTTATAAATAAAAGAAATGCATAGATGAAGGTACTAGCAGATTTAGTGTAAAGTCCCACAGTCTGTGATTTCAAGATTGAGCCTTGGGTTATTTATTTGTTTTGTAGTTTAGTTTTTTTTAACATATTTTTTAAAATTTTTATTTATTTGAGAGTGACAGACAGAGAAAGAGGGAGAGAGAGAGAGAGAGAGAGAGAGAGAATGGGCGCGCCAGGGCCTCCAGCCACTGCAAACGAACTCCAGATGCGTGTGCCCCCTTGTACATCTGGCTAACGTGGGTCCTGGGGAATCGAGCCTCGAACCATGGTCCTTAGGCTTCACAGGCAAGCACTTAACTGCTAAGCCATCTCTCCAGCCCTGTAGTTTAGTTTTTAAAAATATTTATGTATGTTATATATTTTCAGGCAGAGAACAATAGAGAGATAGAGAGAAGAGAGACAGACAAAATGGATGCACCAGGGCCTCTAGCCACTGCAAATGAACTCCAGATGCATGCACTACCTTGTGCATCTGGCTTTGCATGTGAACTGGGGAACTGAATTCAGGTCATTAGGCTTTGCAGGCAAACACCTTAACTGCAAAGCCATCTAATCAGCCCATATATTTTAGTTTTCTTAAAACTTTTTATTTATTTATTTATGAGCGGGGTGGGGGAGGAGGAGAAAGAGAGAGAAGAGAGTGGACAGGAGAGAATAGAGAGGAGAGAGTGTGAGCATAAACACTCCAGGCTTCTCAGTGCTAGAAATTAACTCTAGACTTTGTACATCTGGCTTTATGTGGCTACTGGATACTTGAAACTGGGGCGACATGCTTTGCAAGCAACACCTTTAAACACTTAGCAATCTCCCTAGCCCTATATTTTAGTTGAGTTCTTTATATATTCTGGAGGCTAATCCTTTGTTAGATATATAGCTGGCAAGGTTTTCTCACATTTTGTAGTCTATCCTTTTATTGTTGTTCGTTTTGAAAAGTCCTTGCCTATGCCTATATCCTAAAGTGTTTCCCAGTTTTCCTATGACAGCTTCAGAGTATCAAACCTTTCATTAAGGTTTTTGCACCATTTTGTCTTAATTTCAGTACAAGATAAGGGATATTGATTTGGTTTCCATCTTCTACACATGTATATCCAGTTTTTCCAGAATTATTTTTGAAGATTCTGTCTTTCCCCCAATGTGTGCCTTTATCATCTTTTTTTTTTTTTTTCAAAAATGAGCTAGCTATAGCAGTTTGGGTTTAATTCCAAGTCCTATGTTCTATTCCACTGAACTCTATGTGTGCTACATTGATCACTATGTCTGTTACATTGATCACTATGTCTATTCCATTGGTCTCTATGTCTGTTTTGTGCCAGAACCATTGCTCTTGTTCTGAAGCAAAACTTGAAGTCAAAAGTCAAGCATTGTGATAGCTCCACCATTGTTCTTTTGGATGAGGGTTGCTTTGACTATCTAGGATCTTTTACACTTCCATGTGAAATTAAGAGTTTTTTTTTCCTAGTTATGTAAAGAAAGTTATTGGAATTTTGGTGGACGTTGCATTGAATCGATAGATCATTTTGGGCAGTCTGGCCATTTTAACTAAATAAAACTTGATTTACAGACACAGAAGATCTTTCCATCTTCTAGATCTTCTACTGTTTTCTTACTTTCCTCAGTGTCTCATATTTTCTCACTGTAAATGTTTTTACTTCTTTATGCTCATTCTTAGGCATTTTAAAGCATTGTGGATGGAGTTGTTTTCCTGATCCTTTTCTTTAGAAAAGCTACTAATTTTTGTATATTGATTTTGTTTTATGTGTCCTGCAACTATGCCAAACGTGTTCATCAGTCCTAAAAGTTTACTGGTGGAGTCTAGGCTTTCTTTTGGACAGGGTTATATCATTTGCAAATGGGGATTATTTTATTTCTTCCTTTCCTATTTTTATCCCTTTTATTTCTTTCTCTTACTGTTCTAGCTAAGACTTCCAGGACTATATTGAATAATAGTTAAAAAAGTGGACAATCTTTCCTTCATTCTGATTTTTGTGGCAATACTTTATTTTCTCCACTTAGTATTATGTTTTCCATTGGTTTGTACACTAGTCAAACACATAGCCAACCCTGTGACCATATTTAATTTTAATTATTTCCTTAAAAGTCCTATGCATGGGTTTTAATCACGAAGGGATGTTGGACTTCATTGTGTGGGTCTTTTCTCTTTTGGCTAGTTTGGGCAAGCATGTGTCAACATTGTTTTTACCTTTCAAACAGTTGAGTCTTTGTTCCCTTGATTCTTTTCTGGCTTTTTTGTTGTTGTTGTTGTTTGTTTGTTTCCATTGATCTTTTCTATTTCTTTCCATCTACTGATGTTGGGTTTAGCTTGTTCTTGATTTTTCCAAGGTTTATCTTTATGGAAGAGTGATAATTTGAGAAGATGTTCCTCGAGCCTCGAGCACCTAATGAAAACACACAAGCTTCTGTTCTCAATGCAGTCCCATGGCCTGGAAAGGAATGCTATTTTGCAACCCTCTATTTCTGTTCAGCCCTAAAGAATTACATCCCCTTCTTCTTTTCAGTGAGGCCCTCACTCTTCATGTTAACAAGACTGGCTCAGTCATTAATCAGACCTTTCATAAAAAATATTTATTTTTTGAGAAAGAAAGAAAGAGAGAGAGAGAGAGAGGGAAAGGGAGAATAGGCATGCCAGAGTCTCTAGCCACTGCAAACCAACTCCAGATGCATGTGCCATCTTGTGCATCTAGCTTTACGTGGGTAATAGAGAATTGAAACCACGTCCTTAGGCTTTGCATGCAAGCACCTTAATCACTGAGCCATCTCTCCAGCCAACAGAAACCTTTTTAAAAGAATGACTCAAGTCTATTATCCCACTGCACCTCAATGTTCAAACATATCTTTAAGTCCCACGAGTCTTTATAATTTAGAGCCATTGCCACGATATCAAGACTGCATGACAGCAAGTGTGTCCACATAGGGTCTGCTTCTTTATCCATCGTCCACTGAGAAAAATTCCACACTGTGGAATATTCCAGGGCACTCCTAACAAAATAAATTCATGGGTCTTAGTAAATATCAAAATGGCCTATTTGGAGGTCCAAGTGGCTACAAATTATACTTATTTCTCCACTTGCACCCACCCAAGTTTGAACCAATTAAGAGATATATTAGCATGTCTTAGATTTGGAGAAAAGACGGGGGTCCTCAATTATTGAACTTTCAAATGACACCGATCCATCTGTTCAGGCCTGGGGGTGGGGGAGGCAAGGCATCCTTGGGCTTCCCTGCAGTCTGACCTAGAGTCTAGCATGTGACATGCAGAAAGAGAGCAAGGAACATTCACATGAATGCCTAATCATTCCTCAACAATGACCTTGAATCCAGAAAACCCAGTTTAAATGTGTGGGCTTACATTTGTCATTCATTTCATGAAGAGCTAACTGCGTCTTAAGGAAATAGTTATTTCTCTACCAGTCCTTCAATTTCTGCTTCAAAAATGACTACTGTATCTAGCTTTGACATTCAGAACATATGCCCGCAGCCCATGAAATTTGTTTTCTCTCTGAGTAATAAGGCTCTCACACCCTGTCTCCACGGCATCTGTGAGATCAAAGGCATCTATTTCACAACAAATATTAAGACCTGAACAGCTTCATCTTGACAGAAGGCAGAATCTCTAGGGGAAATGCAGAGTTTACACAAAAATAATTCACTAATGCCTTTACCCAAGACTTCTGAAGTGTATATGTCAAATATATTGAACCATTCAATGACAGGATTGTTGGACTTAGGATATCACAGTCATCTTAAAATACAAACAACAGTCCAGTTCCACTATTGTAATTTAACGGTAAGATGGTCGTGGTCCAAATGTCACAACCTCACAGGGAGACATTTTCTGTGGGGTCTATTCCACAAAGGTGTCAGATATCTAGGACACAAATGGTAATGTGACTTGGGGCTGGCAAAAAAAAAAAAAAAAAAGCCTGACTTTAGTGAGATAGGAAGTAAAATAATGTCATTTTATAATAGAAGCTCTCACATTTTCTAGGGCACAGACTGTTTTCATGAAAGATTCTCTTTGAGTTTCTGACTTTTCAGTGTAAAAACACCATAAGGAAAAGTGGGAATATGGCTCTAGCCTCTAATAGGCTGGATTTGGGAGGGGCAGGAAAAGAAACTCAACAGGACTTGGGACACCTTAGTTTTGCATGCAGATCTATTTTGTCTGTGAGATGATCCTTTAAAGCATTTCCTTTTATTTTACTAAGGCTTTAAATAATGAGATTCTCTCTGAGTTTGAGTTCCCTTACTTTTTGATTTAGGCAAAGATAAACTCAAGTTCTTTAATAGCTCTACCAACACACATTCTGTGACTGTGTCTGGGGGATAGCTACAGTCACCCCACCAAACATCTACACTGTCACACATACATACTCATACATATGCTCATGGGTCTCACTATCAAAAATAGAGAGTTAAACACTGGAAGATACACTAACCATCCTTTTCTTTCCTTTTAAATTCAGAAGTCTGCACTGCAGTGAATGAATTAAATATTGCAAAGTTAAAACTCTCAAAAACCTAATAAGTAAAGCAAGTATAAGCATAGGAAAGGGGGTAGTAAAAATGATCCCTAATCAATAATAGTGACACTTTCTTAAGAATCTTGATTGACATTTTGTCTGACTGAACAATTTTAGAACTTTATATGCTATTGTGTATGTATGTGTTTGTTTGAGGCAGGGTCTCACTCTTACTTGAGCCTATACTGACCTACAACTCACTCTGTAGCCCAGTTTGATCTTTAACTCATGGTGATCCTCCTACCTTAGCCTCTGTAATGCTAGGTTTATAGGTATGAGCCACCATTTCTGGCTCATCTTCAGTCATCTTTTCACTTTTTTTAAAAAAATATTTTTATTTATTTGAGACAGACAGGGAGGGAAAGAAAGAGAGGGATTGAAAGAATGGGCATGCCAGGGCCTCTAGCCACTGCAAATGAACTCCATATGTATGCGCCACCTTGTACATCTGACTTATGTGGGACCTAGAGAATTGAACCTAGATCCTTAGGCTTCACAGGCAAGTGCCTTAACCACTAAGCCATCTCTCCAGCCCCTCTTTTTACTTTTTATTTTCAGATAGAGTCTCACCAAGTTGCCTAGGATGGCCTTCCTTGAATTCACTGTGAAGCCTAGAATGGCCTTGAACTTTAGAACCTCCTACCTTACTTAGCCTTTTGAACTGATGGAATTACAGAACTGTACTTCCAAGTCCAGTGTAATTCAGCAGCAAGCAACACACTTTTAAGCAATGATTGTAGTTTACCTTTCTGTTTGTAGGCAGGGGTCTAGAGATATGATAGGATAAAAAAGTTACTAGTTATATAGTTTCACTTGTGATATATAGTTTCATTTTGATATAAATAATATTATTTGAATGCTTACATCATGAAATAGCTATGTAAAAATTTACTTTTTAAGGTTCTTTATAATGTCCAGGAAATAGTGGTAGTAAGCATAAGTGCTGCTTTTTAGCAGAACAGAAGAGAAAACAAGGGCCAAAAAGAATTTATTACTCTTCTATAAATGCTTAAGGAGGAATTCTGAGAGGCAGCAACTACTAGATGAATTCATTTGCTTTGCACTCAAGATTAGGTTTTGAGTTAGTTTTGGATGCTTTATTTTTGAACTCCCAGCTCCATCATTTTTTCCAATAATTATAGTCTTAATTTCCTTTAACTTCTGTTGGTAGTGGTATATTTTGTTCAAATAGCATAAATCCCACTAAAAGAGAGAAATGTGAAGATGAGGAAATGGACCAGAAATAGAGAGTAGAATGCTATCAAGATAAACCCACACCCCGGGACATTACACCTGCAACATACTTGCTACTGGTTCCTCAGCCTGTGTGAAGTGGTCTTATGTATAGTCTTGGAATATTTCTCAACCCAAGCAGCCAAAGCCACTCAATTGTCCTGCGCACCAGATTGGAAATCTATTTCCCATCTTTTTGGACAGGATTTATGAGATTAAAAGATAAGAAATCATGGACCGCTGAATCAAAAATATTTCCAAATACTCACCATGCAGGTGGCCTAGAGGGTTAGAACTAAAAGATGCCTAGGACATAAATTTTACAAATAAGAAAGCTAACTTTCAGAAGGCTGTTCTCTGACAAACACCGATATAATTGATGACAACCATAAGTAGCGTGTTTCAATGGCATCACCGTGAAAACCATCCCACCCATCAATCAGAAGCATGCATCTGCATTTTAAAATATGCCCATAATTGCTTATTATTCAAGTTTACTGTTAGAAAAGCACTCTTGGTCCTATATACTGTGAATAATGGAATCTCTACAATATATTGTTAAATGATTTGCATGATGTGGACCCCAAGGCCCTCACATGACATTTCCCTCTTTTCTCATTACTGGCTATTCACAGCATCCAAAGACATGACAGAAGCCCCAACTATGACGCCTGGATCACTGCCAGGCCCCAGGCATTGAATCCATGCTTGCCGCAATCCTCGCTGGCTAAGTTAGACACATGCTAAAATGGATACAAGGATCCCAAAGCAATTGCCTTGTAGGACACTTAAACAAAGGCAACTGAACACAAGGTGGACAAGGGGAAAGCTTTCAAGAACCTTGAAATTGAATTTAGAGTCACTAATACAGCTGGGAAATGAAAGTGCTGAATGTCTGAAGGTCACATGCAACAGAGAAGGAGGCCTTATTTCAAAGAAATTGCCCTGTCGTCCAAGATAAAAAGGCATGTACACAGCACAGAGAAAGAGCAGCTGCTACAGAGAGCCGCCGAGGGAGAGCTGCCGAACAAAGTGTCAGTGGGAGAGGGAAGGAGGAGCACCACGCATTTTTTCCATCATTGGGAAAGAAGTGATCTCTCCTCATTCATAGGATGAAAAATAAGCTGGCTCCAAGTGGCCACGTGGGCCCAGTAGGGCCATTTGCAGGAATGGGAAAAGCAAAAAGGATAACAAGATTTCCTTCACTATGCCAAGATCAGTGCCTACCTCACACTTGCAGATGGATCATAAAGGCGAAAATGTGTTTGGAGCCATTTGGGGCCACACAGATCCTAGAGTCAGAGAGTACTCTCAGAAGCATTATAGTTCCTGAACTGTGGATTGGACATTCAGAAGATTGTTGGAGACAATGCTAACAGACTGAAATCCTCATCGTTTCTGGAGATGGGGAGACATTTCAGAGCAAGGATTTTTCTAGTATTTTCTTCTAGAACTTTTAGTTTCAGGTTCACATTGTCTGTGATCTCTTTTGATTTATTTTTTTTGTGACATGTGTAAGATATGCATCAAAATTTTAGTTTTCATATGGGTATCCCATTGTTTCAGCAGCATTTGTTAAGAACACTATCCTATCTATAATCACTTTTGATTATTTCAACTTGGAAATGAATCAATTAGCCCGTGGGTGTGTGTGTGTGTGTTTCATTTTCCATTCTGTCCCAGTGATCAATCTGTTTGTCTTTTTGTTGATATCTCATGGGTTTGATTGCTGTACACTTCTAGGGAAGTCTTGAAATCAGAGATTATCTGTATCCAAATTTGTCCTTTGTTACAATTATTTTGACTATTGAAGCTCTGTTGTCTCACCATTTACATTTTAGAATTATCTTGTCTATTACCACAAACAAGCCCTACTGAATTTTTAAAGTGGAAATGTATTGAATTTGCATATCTTTGTTGATTATCAATTATTAAGACAAATGGTCTCATGAATTTATACTATATTGACCTCTTTTCTGTGACATCTATCACCCTTCTTCCATATCCAGTGTCTTGGACTGAGGACGATGGAATCAGATATTCCATAATTACTCATCAGCTTTCTCCCATATTACATACAGTTTTTGAATTATGTGTGCATAGTATCAAAACCAACATAGTGACTGAGAGCAATTAATTTTTTTTTCTTTTGGCATATGCATCTTGATTCTCCTCACATCTTTATAATTGCTCTATATCTATATTTCTGAACATTTGATCATTGTATAACAAATGTTATCCCTAATTAAGCCTTTTTCTGAAATCTACACTTTAAATTCATCTATATAACTTAATTATGCTCTACCTTCTTCAAAACCAATCTTGTGTTATTGTTTATTGTTTTGATTTAAACTGATCTTAAACCATCTTAAAAAGATGAAATACAGTTGAGAAAAAATAAGGGAAACCCTGTAATGAGAAGTTAAACCTGCATTGTGAGGAAATACTTGCCTCTATGTACATAACTGCCAAGTTGAAGAGAGAGATAGGGTATCTTACATAAAGTGTTACTTGAAAAGAAAATTTTTATTTTAGTTTTTTTTCTTAAAACCAAATGCATAAAATACTTTGTTCACATTATATTTATAGATGACAAAATTTGAGGTGTGAAGTAACAGCATCAACAGTCTTACAGAAATGCAAAAACAAAATTCAGATAAAAAGCTCAGTGAATGATACTAAAGTGTAAATCAGTAATTGTGAGGGCCAGAGGAATCTCTCAGAAAATATTGAGCTTACAAGCAAGATGTTCTCATATTTTTATGTCAATTTCTTTTTCTATCTCTTATTATTTCTTATTTTATTTTAGGACTTGGAAAGTATCCTGACCTCTTAATTCTTCGAGGTTCACCATTGATCAGAAATACCCATAACCCTATAGAGAATTAAATGGCAACCAAGAGTTGGTTTCCATTCATTGTTCCCCCTGAGTTTAGTTCAGTTCAACGAATCACTTCAGGCAGTCCATTTTATTTAAATCATTCCCGAAAGTATTTTCTATTACTGTATCATGTTGTGCATCCTTTTGCTGCCCACACTTGATGTAAGGATACATTGATTAAAGTAAAATAATGGAACAAAGTTACTAAAGATACTAAGTTGTTTTGTCAGTGGGTTTATTGGTCAAGGGTTGATGTCAACACCGATTTCTAATGTTTTTTTCCCTTTGTTTCCTAAAAATATTTGCCTTCATAAATTATTAAAATTGTATCCAATTATTAACAGAAAGTCCTGATTAAAGAAAAGTTCCTTACTAACAGGAAACCAGGGTTTCCTTTGAAAAGCACAGAAGACATGTTCTCTTAGTAAGGGATGAGGGAAAGTTTGTTAGAGGAATGTGGAATGTTTTCTGAGAGTGGTTCTTGGTTGGGCCGTAACTCAAGATACTCATGGTCACACAAAACTTCCAATGAGCCAGTGCCCTTCAATTTTTCACAAGAAATTCAACAAATGAAACCCACAGACCATAGAAGGTAACATTTAGAAAGAATTTTTTACAGTGCTTAAGAGGAGAGTAGGCAGAGCTTCTGCCCATGATTGGGTTTCTGGAAATGGGAAAACTACCTGAAAACTCTAGTTAGGGTCTTTTTTTTTTTTTTTTTTTTTTTGCTTTTCGACATAGGGTCTCTCTCTAGCCCAGGATGACCTCAATTTCACTATTTAGTCTCAGGGTGGCCTTGAACTCATAACGACCCTCCTACCTCTGCCTCCTGAGTGCTGGGCTTAAAGGTTGGCACCACCACTCCCAGACTAGTGAGGGTCCTTAATGGAAATTTACTGGATTGGAGGCTGAGCTGGTCAGTCTGGTTTTCATAACTTCAGGTCTCTTTTTCATGTCTTTCTGTCAGATTTCTAGGGGAGAGGAACTGGTAATTTTATTCATATACTCCTGTAAGATTTTAGGGAAAAAGAAATAAAGAAAAGTACCAGATCTCCCCTTATAGACTTAAGGACACTTTTCCCTTAGTTTATTATTAGGGGCCCTGCTACCCCTGAGCTGTCTTATTAGTATACTGGAAAGGGTGCTGGGCTTAGAGCCCAAGGCATGGGCTCAACCAACAGGTCTATACCATGCAAGTTCTATAAGGGAAACACATTGAGTATCTTTAAGCCTTGATTTCTTCAGTTTCCAAACAGAGGTCATCATTATGCATGGGATTATAGTCATGATCAAATGGAATAAAATATTAAAAAGTTCTTGAAAGATGCTAAAATATTCTGTAACTGTTAGGGTGAGTGGCTATTTCTAAAACTCTTGATATGTTGTGTTAGGTCAGAAAATCATGTTATGCTAGGCTGGCATATGGCCTGTCATCATGAGAGTATGCCTCAATGAATGATTGTAATCAGCCCTTTGGATTAGTGATTCTTCCAACCAGGTGAGCATGCCTGGCTTGTGTAAACTTAAAAGGGTAAGTCCTCCAGAGAGGGAGCCAGGGAGAGATCTGCAGAGTACAGCATTGTGGCCCTGAAGTCCTCATATCATTCTCTCCCCATCCCAGATAAGATAGCTCCCATCCCCAAAGAACCAAGAGTAGCTAGCTATGCCTTGTGTCTTTAGGTCAGGCTTTGTCTGCTTTAAGATTACAGATGCTATTTATATGGTTGAAAGCAGAAATAATCACACACACTAATACATTTTCATCAGCTTTTGAAGAGACCCTACAGGCGCACTTCTCCCGCAGACGATGGACCAAGCATGCCACTAAAGAGTAAACTCTTCTTTTTTGCTGACAAACAGAATAAGATGCTAATCAATGGGAATTCAGTTGGCAGAGATGTCTTGCTCATCAGTGAAATTACATCTGGATCTTGTTGGCTCGATGGTAGGAAACCTTGTGATGGGAAGCTAAATTGAAAAGAAAATGTCCCCTGCCACTTATCATTAGGAAATATAAATAAGCGCAACATCCATCCATCCATCCAATCAATCAATAAGTCAATCAATCAATCAAGCTAGCAAGCAACCTAAAGCCCCAGTTGTTAGGGTGTTGCAAGCCTATTTTATCACTCTGTTCACCCCTTACTCTCCAATTATATGTAAGCAAATGTGATCTAGTTAATAAACCCGCTTTTTCAAAACGTAAAAGCTTTTATTATGCGATTACTCCCAACAATAGTGGGAGCTCCAACAGGTCAATCCTATTGTCTCTGTGACCACTTTAAATAAGCCTGTGATCACAACAGAACTTTCAGTTATATTCAGTGGAGTGCCCCTCCTAAGCCTCCACACACAGCACAGCAAGCATTAGCACTGCCTAACAATACACCTCCCAGGTGACCTGACTTCAGGGGAACCCTTCATCCATCAGGGACAGTCCTTCAGCTACATTGTAAATCCCAGTTAAGTCAACCCTTTTGTCATTAACCAAACTCTTAGAACATCAAAAAAGAAGTTTATCCGCCCCTCTTGTCTCCCCACCAAGTATTATGAATACAGCATGAGGGGAAAAAATACCCAGAATTTATAACTGTACTTAGGGTGGCTCTGTCAGTAACCCCCCCATAAGACTATCTTAAATTGCTCAAGTCTTTAATATAAGAGTTTGAATTTTATGCAATCTTTCTCTGTATCTCCCTCCCTCTTTTCTTTTTTAAAAATATATTTATCATTTATTTATTTGATGTGTATGATGTTTGTGCATGTGTGTGCATGTCCACGTGAGTGCAAACAGATACGTGCCATGGCACACGTGTGAAGGTTGGTCCTCACCTTCCACAGTGTTGCACAGCAAGGTCTCCCTTGCTCACTGCTCAGCTCTGGTCTGTGAGTTTACAAGAAATTTTCTCACCTTTACTTCCTTCTAGCTATAGGTACACTGGGATTACAGAAACTCTGTGGTTTCAGGATTTTCCATGGGGTGTGAGGACCCCAACTCAGATACTCAGAGTTGCATGGCAAGCATTTTAATCACTGGGCCATTTCTCTAGTCATTGCTTCTTTTCTTTTAGTTAATTAAATATTTCACATATATCTATTTAACTTACTTTTAGAGCAATGGTGAGAAATGGACAGGGGAATTAGAACAAAGTTGGGGTGTGACAACTAAGGTTAGTGGCTTTCTCAGGGTTAACCCACTGAGAGGTACTTCTTCAGAGATGCAAGCCCTGATTTCTTGATACTTGATGCAAGTTCTTAAGTTCTTTTTTTTTTTTCTCCAATAACCATTCATTTCCTATTTAATTTCAGGATAAAATGCTTGGTGGTCAATCCAAATCTTACGGATGCATTCACTAGAATTCGTTAGAAGCATGAAAGCCCAAGTAAGCAAAAAAGCATATCGAAAACAATTTCAAAATTCTGGGAGAAGTACCAAAAATATCAATAAGAATAAGCGTTTTTTTTTTTTTTTCTAGCTTAATTCTTCACATAAATAGATGCTACTGCTGACAGTGTTTCTCTGAGCCGGACTTCCCACTGTCAGCAAGACACATGCTGTGATATTTTCAGTGATTGTGTTTTCCATCAAGCTATCTATATCTTCACTGGCTTTCTCAGCATTCTCTGAGCAGTGTGGGGCGAGGGGCTCTCTCATGCAACAGTGACCTTAGAAGCCCCAACCAAGCCTATGGGACATTGTCTATATGGCAGCGACTCTGCAGATTCCATGTTTTTGAATCTTGCCCTGACAACCCATCTACTTGCGTAATATGATCCCTAAAGGAACATGTAGACATGCATGTAGACAAGGAATAAATGTCCAATTACCCTCACCCTGCACTGATCAATCAGGAAGGACCAAACAACAGAATGCCCATAACTTAGATTTCTTCTGACACCACCAAGTTGCAGGGAGAGGCATCATATCCCAAGATATTGATACTGAATTGCAGACATGTAGAAAGTACATCTTAGGAAGGAGAAGTGACTAGGAAAGGGAAAGAAAGAGGACATCGGAATGGGGAGATGTGTTGGTTAAGCACAAGGTTAGGAAATTTAAAGAGAGAGGGGGAGTCCTGTAATTATAAATTTTCTTCATGGACCCTTTCTCTCTACTTGTTCTATTCAACTTCTCTACAGAAATTCTAAATTCTTCATTGTCCTCAAAAACTTCCCTGAGCAGCAACTGTAGTGAAATTCTTTCTTAGTGGGGAGCCAAGCAGTACCTTGGGGTGCCTCCAGTCTCAACAGAAGGAGCCTCCTATTTTGTGTGGAATACAACACTCATTCACCTTTTTTTTTCCCGAGGTATTTTTTTTTATTAATTAGAAACTTTGTATGGACACATCATATGTTAGTACCATCATTTCCCTCCTCCCTGCCCCCACTCCACTGAGGGCCCTCCTTAGTGGGATTGCTGGTGTTCACCATGGAGCTCCGGGTTATGAGTTGTGAGAATAGCAGTCAGTCATTGTGGGGGGGGGGGTGGCAATGCCTCTGGATATTCCTTCCCCCCTTGTAGCTCTTAAATTCTTTCTGCTACCTCTTCTGCAAAATTCTCTGAACCTTGGTGGATGAACTTTAAGCCTACATTCGTGTTGAGCTCTCACCATTCTTTGTGGCCCCTTCTGTGACTCCTAAGCCTCAATTTTCTGTTTCTTTGACAGTGTCATTTGCTATGGGCAGGTTTTATAGGCAGTTGCACACATTACTCTGCCCCATTGTGTTCACAGTATCCGCAAGGAAGAGACCAGTCCTTTTAGGAAACTGTACTCAGTACTTCAGGACAATGACTTAGACATAGTATACCTATGAAGCCTCCAACAGTCATTGTTTGAAGGCCATTTTACAATAGGGGCCCTGGAGTAAGGACAACGGTTATTTCATCTTGCTTGTAACATTTTGCTGTTACTGCAACTTGTGGAATACTACTGTGTAGTAGATACTAGGTTCTAGCTTTGAGAACACCACCAAATGCCCTACTATGCCAGAACAATGCCCCACTACAGAGAAGGATCTAGCCCAAACTATAATGTGGAGGCTTAGAAGCCATGTTAGCAAAACAAAATACCATCCCCAAATAGATATATTTATATATATCCAGATGGACTACTTTTCTTAGATCAACACGACCAGCATGTCTGTCAGTAACACTGTACAAACGTATATGTTTCCTGCTTAGAAAGCCATTTTCATTTTCTGAAGCCTGCTAGATGCATGGCAGTGCTCCCATTTCATAGCTAACGAAATTGAAACTGACAAAAGAATATCTATGAATGAAAAAGCAGGAGAACTTAAACCTTGGAACTTTTAGCATTGTTGTTAAGGATAATTAAGATTAAGTAAATATAGTAAGAATAAAATTCCAAGGCAAAGCGAGAGTCTGGCCAGGAGCAAAGTGCTGAGCTCCTAGGAGATACTAAGCAGAAAACAAAAGAAACTGAGTTGGGGTGAGACGGTAGGTGCAACTGCATGCCACCTTTGAGAATGTGAACCTGAGATACCTGAGCCAGGGTAGGTAGAAAAGTAGATGATTAGAACTTCTCTTTAGAAGAACTGATCTGTGAATAATGGACTTTTGGGGAGAGTGAGGCAGTCTTCAATTCCCACTTCTAACCACTAGGGGAAGATGAAGGGAAGGGACAGATGAATGTTTAGGGCTGCTGATCCTGATAGAGCTCCCATTATCTGCTCCTCATAATGCTAGTGTCCCAGACACCCTTGCTCTGGGTCAGTGGTATCTATCTTTGTGAAGATTGTAGAAACTCTATGATAACCAATCTTTACATTTTGTGACTATGCTACCAGATACTGAACTAAAGTTATAAACTCTAAGGCTTGACTTTTCAGAACAATTGCCAAGGCATATCTAATCTATACATCTATAAATTATACTTTCATCCTTCTGCCTCCTTCCTTCCTTTCTTTTGTCCTTTTCTTTTTTGGTGTGTGTGTGTGTGTGTGTGTGTGTGTGTATGTGTGTATTATGTGTCATGGCTTGTGTATATGCATGTTTATGATCATGTGTGAGAATGGGTGTGCTCATGTCACAGTGTGTGAGTATAGAGGTCAGAGGATAAGCTTTGGGTATTTGGTCTTCACCTTCCACCTCCTTTAAGGCAGGGTCCCAAATTCCCAGTTGCTTTCATCAGGGTATCTGGCAACTGAGCTTTAGGCAGATTCTCCTCTCTTCCCTTCTCGTCTGTAGACATGGTTGGAATTATAGACACTTGCCATAGCATCCATCATCTTATGTAGGTGGTAGCGTTCCACCTCCTGGTCGTCCCCCCAGCGCTATGATGACTATGTAAGGAATTCCTCACCACAACTCAAAAATCACATTGCAAGACTTGCTTTCCATTTCAGCTTACCTGAGCCTTAATAGCCTTAATAGCCTTTACTAACAAAGTGACCCACTGCTGTCTGTTGGGCTTCAAGGATTCAGAATGCATATAGATGAAGGATATGGTGAGCCTTCTTCCCTAGAATTAGAGCTTGATGTGAGTTTTGAGATGAAAAATATTCTAAACAACCAAAGATTAATTTGGCTTCTAGCATCACCACTTTGGGAACTATCAAAACAAGGATTTTGTAAAAGCCTTACTTCAGGGGTGTTCATTCTAACTCTGCAGTGGCCCAAAAGGCTGTCTGACCCTCCAGCTCTTTAGCAGACTTACTTCACAACAGATGATAGTTGTTGTTATGGGGACTCTCCCCTCCTCCCCATACAGTCCTCTAATAACTGAGCAAGTATTTACTCCAGGCACTTTTGCTCTGTGTCAGTGCTATAGAGAGAAGAACTGGAGATAACGTCAGATACAAGAAGTAATATGCACCCACGAGCATGCTCTGACTTCAATCATATTCCATTATTATCCTTGCCCCTCCTCAATGGTCTAGAGGCTGGAACAATCCTAGAAGAGGGGGCATCTCTTCCACCCCATTGTCCTCTCTCCCCTAGCTATGCTGGGGTTCTGGAACCACTGAGCTGACTTTCCAACCCCTTGAACTGAATTTGAGACCTAAGGTAGCATTCAAATATGCCAATATGAATGGAGGCAGAATTTCAAATCTCGAGAGCAACATAATCAGAAAGTGGGCATGACACAGTAGGATGGTGGGGGCAGGAAATCTATGGGGTCAGTAGGAGGTTTTCTAACAAAACCCCAGCTTTGTGTGAAGGAGACTGGAGAATAGAATTGCAGAAGGGTGGTGGGAACAGATTGAAGGCCTTGGACAACACAGCAGAGGAGTTTGGGCCACAATGGCGTTCCTGTGGACTCTGGAAAGGAGAACTGTGTGGGAAGCAACCCTGGAATATGAAATGGGTACTGCAGGGCACACGAGTGGGGATTAGTTGGGAGGAATCTAGGTGTGCCACAGGGGACACTCGTGTTCCCATTTGCTGAGGAGGGAGGAGGGGCAGGAACCACTCAGGAGCCCTGCACAGGCCTGCTGTCTAACTGAGGACTGGAGGATGAACGTCACCGACATGACTCACAGGATGGCAAAGGGACTGTTGCCATCCACATAAGGATGTCTTCCTAAGTTTAAGCAGGGGCATCTTTCATACTTCCCAGTATAAAGACTTTGCCTGCCAGCCTCCCAGACCCATTTGCAAGCACCCCCATAAAGCCAGATGCAAAACGTTGCACCAAGCATCTGATGCTTGTTTACAGTGGCAAGAGACCCTGGCATACTCATAAGTACACACACACACACACACACACACACACACACACGCACAGAAATAATATTAAATTATTTTTTTTTCAAAAAGAGAATCTGGCATGGTAAAAACACAATCCAGCTATTGTTTCTTAAAGCCAGCAGAAGACTAAGTGGTATTTCTGAGACTAAATCCTTTCAAAAATGAAAAGTTATTGATTTGATGGATGCTTGATTTATTCCATTTTTTATTCTATTACAGCAATGTCACTGGCGCTATTTTGTTTTTAAGAAATAAAATCAATACAGAGGAAACACATAGGACTCAATTCTCTGCCTCCTTGGTCCCTGTAGCTTGGTCCATGCTGACGTAGCATATCTTCCTACACAGCTGTATCTCTTTGCATTTGTCTTACCCCCAACCTGCCATAAATGCAAAATGTTCCCCACACAGTGCCCGAAGATGGCAACAGATTTCCCCTTTCTTTTTAATTACCACTCTCAGCCCTCCACTTCCCTACCAAGAAATCTCTCCTTCCTCGCGCAATCCCACTCACACAAGACAGTAACTAGGAAGTGAGTTAATATACAGGCATGCTGTGCTCTCTCTCAATTCCTTTTACTCTAAGCCAAGGAGGCAATTTGTCTAAAGGAGTGGGAACAGAGGAATTCATGCTGAGGTCTCTAATACAATGTGAACCACTGGAAATAAATGCAATAGGACATATTTAAATGCCTGTGTGCCTCTACATAGCCATTGCATTAATATTTTATTACCATCCCACATTCATTACTCTACTACAGTATTTTTGGGGGAAGATCCTCACTACAATAAATTTTAATTCTTGTCTTTCAAATCAAATTAATAATTTTCTGAATACAAGAAGTTGTACAGGAGTGGGTGATCTTTGGAGAGAGCAGCAGGCTTGTTGAAGGCACTGACACCAAGAGCAGATAGAGTATGGAGATAAGCGTGATTTGCTCTGATCTAGCCCTCACTGTCATCTCTTGCCTTAGTGGTCAGCTCTTTTCCGATTTAGTCAACTAGAAAAATGTCCTTGAAATCCAGCCTGTTTGGCTGGAGAGATTGCTCCATGGTGAAAGACACATACATGCAAAGCCTGACTACCCAGGCTCGATTTCCCAGTACCCAATTAAACCCAGATGCACAAAGTGGTGCATGTGTCTGGAGTTCATTTGCAATGACAAGAGGCTCTGGTGCATCCATACTTCTCTCTTTCTCTGTCTCACTTGAAAGCAAATACCAAACCATATATCCAGAGACCCAGAGGCTCCCAAAACCTTATTACTGAAGCAGACCTAAAATGAACCCAACATGGCTCAAGGAAATTTGTGGAAGAGGGGACGGAAAGAATGTCAGGGCCACACATTGGTTCATGATACACAGAGACACTGCCTCCTACCCATAACTGATGGCTAACCCCACAATGCATGACCCATATTCCCCAATGAGGAGGGTCCCTGCAGAAAGGGGAGGACAGGGAGGAGGCTAACGATGGTACCAACTTGACTGTATACACTGAGAATAAATAAAATAAAATAAAATAAATAAAATAAAATAAAAAGAAATCCAACCTGTAAACATTGCAGATTCCCTAGATAAGAGGCACCATCTCATTGCCTAAACAGACCCTATCCTTCCACTGCTGGACACCAAGGTCAAAGCTATCACACAGAAGTTCAAAATGTAACCAGAACACTGGGGGGGGGGGGGTGTGAAATACACCTCTACTACATATCAGGCTCATGACTTTAATTAAGGCACTTAATATTCTGTACCTTGATTTTTCTGTAAAATTGGAATGATAATTACTAATTGGCTGTAGTAAGAATTAAATAAGAAAGTATTGAAAGGGCTTAGTAAGCACCTGATAAAATATTTAGCACCCAATAAATATTTAGCACTGAATAAAATATTAGTATTTGCCATTGCATCCTATGACCTCTCCAGGAGCCCGAGGGACATCTTCATGATGAAGAAGTACAAATACTTCATTTGTTCTGTGTGAAAGACAACTTTTTTATGGCCCAGTCCCCTCAGAGCTCCTTTTCCCATTGCCCTCATCTTGATGACTGACATTATCATATTCCCGGCAACTCAGGATGGAAACTGCTGGATTTTAATTGGTGTTCCAGTCCTCTAACCCACCCCTCCACACAGAGCTAATTAGTACACCACTAACATCAACTTTTTCCTTGAAAATAATTGTTTTCCAGCTATATAGACTTTTCTGAGTGTTGTGAAACCATAAAACAATTTCCGTAAAATAATACAACCAGATATAATAAATTTTATAAACTACTTTTCATATTGTTCATATAAACTGGCCCTCTAAGCCCTTGAAATATACCTGTCCAGAACACTAAGGTCAGACTCCCCAGTTGTACAATATGACTCTGGACTGATAGTGCCTCGCAGCTCTCTGTTCCAAATCCTCACCATATTTAGCCCGAGTGTCACTTGGGCTGCTAAGTTCCAGCCTGGCCTTTCAGCTACCCAGATTCCAATCTGCTCCCAGAATATCTCCCCACTAAGGTGATATTTTCCTGCTCGGTTAAAAACATAATTTTGTCTTGTGTGTAATGTAGTATGGTCATATTCACCCCCCATTATTCTTACTCAAATTCTTTTCAAACCTTTCATTGTTGAGCCATAGTGGTCCTCAAATATTATGGGCTGGAGAGCTTGGGGATACAGACCTTGGATGCACTGCGGAGCTCGGAATACTTACACAAAACCTCTGAGAAGGTCCTGGCACTGACAGAACCAGTACATGCTTTGAGAAGCATCATACCAGGGTAGTTTTTCTGGCAAAGTCCCTTTCTCCTGACTTTGGCCAATGAGCCTCTGTATGTTCATGAACTGGGCATGCTCAGTACTCTGCTCTTGCTGTTACATGCCCTTAAACTTAGGACGTGTTCTTTACCTTGACAGCTTTGTTGAAAACCAACTTTAAAAAAAAATCATGTCTGGAGAGATGGCTTAGTGGTTAACGCTCATGCCTGCAAAGCCAAAGGACCCAGATTCAATTCCCCAGGAACCAGGCAAGCCAGATGCACAAGGTTGCGCATGCGTCTGAAGTTTGTTTGCAGTGGAAGTTTCAAACAAGCACCTTGAACCACTGAGTCACCTCCCCAGCCCTGTAGATTATCCAGCCTGAAGGAAGGCAAACTTCTACCACAGGGCAATAGCACAGAGCCTCAGATGTTGTAGATAATCATGAAATGTCTGCTGAGTGTCATATTTACACTTTTTCTTAGAGATGCTATATGTTTTAAGATAACTCAAAGGTAGGTGTCTCAGAACAGCTGACTTTACTGAGGGCACAGGTGAGCCTCGTTCCCAGCATGCAGAGCTGTGCTGTGTGCGGAAGCCAGCCAGCATCACTTGGAGAAGCATCTCGACTGCTTCTTTCCAACTCTGAGCTCAGGGATGTCCTTTGGTAATCTTGAAATTAGTCATAGTGATTTATTTACACCAAGGAAATTGGCAAGTTCTATAAATCGAGGGTTGTTTGTTTATTCATTTACTTAGAATGATTTACCAGCAAGCACTTCCACTAACCCAGTCATCCTGAAATCCTTGTGTTTTCACAGACCAAGAAAGAGTCCCTTAGCAATCTTGAGAGGTACTACTTGTGAGTCTAAGCTCCATCTAGAAAAGCCCTGGATATTCACCACCCAGAATTCCACACTAGGGTATAGAACAAGAAGGAGCAGAGGGCCAGAAATTTCCATTTGGAAGCTATGAGATAAGTATCAAAATGCTCCACTCTCTTGTGAACCTCAGGATCTTCACCTACAGTGCACAACAGTATTCCCTTCCCCTGCTGTTGCAGTCCGGTTCACATTGCTGGTAGAAATCATTCAACCAAGAGCAGCTTGTGAGAAAAAAGAGATTTATTTTGGCTTACAGGCTCGAGGGGAAGCTCCAAGATGGCAGGGAAAACAATGGCATGAGCAGAGGGTGGACATCACCCCCTGGCAAACATAAGGTGGACAATAGCAACAGGAGAGTGTGCCAAACACTGCGTGGGGAAACTGGCTATAACACCCATAGGCCCGCCCCCAACAATACACTCCCTCCAGGAGGCATTAATTCCCAAATCTCCATCAGCTGGGAACCTAGCATTCAGAACACCTAAGTTTATGGGGGACACCTGAATCAATCCACCACACCTGCCTTCCCCAGCTTATCTCAAGAGCCTCATTGAGGAGTATATGAGGGGGTAGCCACCTGAGCAGAAGCATGCATATGATTATCAACAACAATCCATCAAAAGGTGTTTATTTTCTATCCCTGAGCACTTAGATCCTGTTCTGTATGGGAAGCATGCTCCACAAGGTAGTGACAGCTCCTCATTCATTGTCACTTATTAGTGACTCTAGTCCTTGAAGAGTCAGGGTAGGTTTTTAGTACTGCACACACCATCTGTTTCCTGCAACAACGTCAGCCAGATCGTGGACCTAGCCTCTTCCCTCAGAAATGTCTCCTTTATTTTTATTGAGTTTCACATTCTTAGACTAGTAAACACAAGCACCAGCTGATCTGTATCACAAGCTTTATTGTAGTACAGACGTACTATTTAACTACCCTCCTTATTCCCCATAATACAAAAATAAATGGCATTGATTAGTGATTGACTTCAAAGTGAGTAATTGGGCTTTAATGAGTTTAAAAGGGATAGAAATCAAGGCAATAAATTAAAAGCAAAATAAAAGAGTAAACAAGAAAGGATGTTTTACAACTTGGTTCCATTATAGTCTCTGCTAACCAGATTAAAAAGTAATTGCTATGTCAAGGAAAATTATAGTGGCTTCTGCAAAATGAAAGCATGGTGGGCTCTGTGTGTAGTGTGCAGAGGTAAAAACGACAGGAAAGGGAATAGTGCAGAGGGATGGGATAAAAGCAGAATATTTTCTCCCAGAGGTCATTATGATTATAATACCAGAGATCTCCTCATAGAAAAAACAATATCAACCACATGTGATAATGAGCTGCATGCTTTCAACTGAACACTCTAATATCCTCTATTATCTCTGTAGAACATATCAGGAGTATATTTATAAGTGTGTAATTTATCCATTTGAATGTCCCTAAATTAGTGAGATTGCAAAGACAAAATATCCTCAATGTTTTAGGTGGTCTTTTTAATAGGTAGAATTTTTTTGTAAAATAAATGGATCACATACAATCTAAAATAAGAAGCATATGTGGATGGAGAACCAAAAGCCACCATAAAATAGAGAGATAACATAAATAAATTGGATGTAGCTGTCATCTCTACAAGCCCTGATGATACGTCATGAGGCACTTAAGAAATTGAAAGCCAGCCTCATGGAATCACAACTCATTAGCTCTGGAAATTCGTGGTGAGAAGTCTTAAAAAGAAGTAAAGGGCAAATGTAGCAACAACTTTTAAAATAACTACCTCTAGGTTCTCCGCCGCCTGAGAACCTTCCCCCTGCCCCACCCACCAAATGGAAAGACACAGGCATCTAGATTCAGGACTGCATCTGTTGATAAATCTGGTAATTGTGACTTAAGCTGCAGACAGGAAATTGGGTAGACTACAAGGTTGATGATGATCAATTGGACTTAAACAAACACTCCCACCTACACATCTATTCCATGATGCAGAACAACCAAGTTATACTGGGAACACAGGTATTGAGTGCCTAGGAGAGCCAAGGTGGTCAAATAGGTATTTGTAATGAAGTACTAAGAATGCCTTCTGGAGACAGATTTCTGTCAGAGTACTTGGTGACCCACCAAAGGTTAGTGGTAAGACCCTAGTGCCATACAGAACATGGAGTGACCTGACTGGAATCTGAAAGAGAGTCAATTCCCAGATAGTAAGCTAGTCTAGTGCCAGAAGGTGCTACATGAGTGACTGGGGGGAAATGACCAACATCTGTCCAAGCAACTCGTGATCTAAGCTACTCAGCAGCAAACAATCTGACATGATGCTCACACAAGTGCAATAGTGGCACACAGCCATGGTGGATAACCAACTACTCTTGATTTGGCTAACTGCTCTATTCAGTGGAACAGAACCCATAGCTGGATCTGGGGAACAAGTCAGAACCATAACCAACAAACGAGCCTGATCTCCATTATCAAGCTCCCACCAATCATGGGCTACAAGATTGTCTACACCTATTAAATTCTCTCTGAAACAACAGTGGTTATCCCATTTATCTGGTGCTGACTTCACTCTCCATTGGAGAATTTGCTTCTCTTTTTCAGATGAACACAGATCCTGAGGAGAGAATCAGCCCATCATACCTCACCAGAGCCCCAGCTGAAACCATAGAGTCATTGGGGAAATGAGCAAGAGTGCTGCTTTCTTGGTGAGCCTGGTACCAGAACAAGGGTGAAGGAGATAGACACAGAGAACATTCAACTCCTACCAAATCAGGTATCCAGAGACATAGAGGCTTCCAAGACCTCATCACTGAAGTAGACCTAAAACAAACCCATCATGGCTCAGGGAAATTTGTGGAAGAGGGGGCAGAAAGATTATTAGAGTCACAAGTTGGGACATTATGTATAGAGATATTGCCTCTTACTCATAACTGATGGTTAGCCCAAATGCACGACCCACATTCCCCAATGTGGAGGGTCCCTGTGGGGGTGGGGGGGAAAAGACAGAGAGGAGACTAATGATGCTACCAACATGGCTTTATACACACTATGTACATAACTAATAATAATTTAAAAAATTATTTAAATAATTTTTAAAAAAGAATGCCTTCTGGGGTCCTAAGACCAACCCTTCTGTACTGGCAGAATGTTGCCCTCTAACAGACACTTAGATGTCACAGACAAAAAACAATAGATTTAGAATTTCATTATGTGCTAAATGATGATTATTATGGAGTTTTCTATGCATTTACTTCAATAATCTGTAATTCCGGCTAGATTGAGATCAAGAAAATAAATACAAATTCAGATAATTAGACAGAAAGACAAAGCAATGACCCCTGTGAAGATTAGTCACTCACCTAACACTGTGAACATTTCCTGTGCTTTGCACAAGCCTCCTTTGTGTGCATCTGGGATGGAGATACATACTGGGTAAGTATGGGCGATGATTTTTTATTACAAGTTGCATGCCAGGCACAAGTAAACATGTCTCCTCTCCATCTTTCCCCTGTTTTAAAACGTCCTGAATGTGTTTGCTGTGTGTCCTACACAAGTGCTTTCACAGCAGTGCTACAATGACTCAACCACAGCAACAAAGTCACCCATGGCCATGAAAGAAGAATCACGACTTAAAGGCTTGGAAATGACTTAATGTCAAATGGAAGAATTATTTATCTTCATTTCCTTAACGCTATTATTTTTGGTTTGAGTTATTTTGAGCAACTTTGCTCAAGCAGTTAGCTAAGCTACTTAAAGCTACTGCAGGCCAATAATACAAAATCTATGTATATATATGAATATATCTAGCAGGATAATAAGTTATATAATATATAATACAAACATACATACAATGCAATACACATATAATATAATACATATACACATATATCTTAATCTTACAAATATGACAAAACAAAGTACTGATTGGACAAAGACCATAGAATTAGTTTAAAATAGAGGATAATATGACAAGAAAGAAAAAGAAAATTACAAATGGTCCTTATATATGAGATAATCAAATTCAATAAAAATTAAGTGAAAAATCAAAGTTTCGTAGATCACACTGACACAAAATATTAACACTATACTTAGAAAGTTTTGGATAAATAGGAACACAGTTATTTGGTGATATGTAGAAAAAACTCAAGAGTGCATGTACCTTGTAGCATTTACACTATAGGTGGATGTGAATGAGCAATAGAGATTTTCAAGATAATTCACTGCATGATAAAAATCAAAAACCTAAAATAATGTCAAGTACTACCAAGAGTACTACTGGAATGAGCTGTGGTAGACCTCTAATAGGGATCACTCAGTTGGTGGGAAAGAACAGAAAGGTAAGTGTAATCAAGTGACAGGATCACCAGATAAGAGCAAAAGAAGAAAAAGACATGAGCTTTTGTATAGTAAGATATCTTTTGCATATTTAAGAGCAAGAATAAAACTCTATATTCATATTTGATTATATATCAAAAACTCTGAATGAATGCAAAAGCATTAATAGCAGTAATTACTGAGATAGGCAGGAGAAACTGTTCGTAAGCATGTTAGACAATTCTAAGGCAATATGTCCTAAATAACAACCACAAATCATTTTGCTACTATTCCTATAAGAATTCAAAAACAAAAATCTAAGAAGTTTTGAATGAATATTAGCTACTTAGTTCCAATGCCCTTGCAGTCTGGTAGTTTGATAAATTCAGACTTAGAGTTTTCATTTATTTCAAAGGAGTTCTAAGTAGACTCACATGTAGATTAGAAGATGCTCCAGAGAGTTTGTTCCATCCCTCTTCTTGTCTGTCATGAGAGAAGTGCCATGGTTCTTGTAGACTGACATGAAATGGCTTAGATACGACTGGGCTTTGGGGGAGTTTATGCCCACAAGGGCATACTGAAGCCCAATCTGTAAAAAGTGCAGAGTGCTGGGATAAACTTAGGGCTTACTCTTGAGTCCCATTTTTATTTCATGTCTCCTGTCTCCCACGTACACCCTTGTACTGCAGACCACCTTCCCAACTTGGGCTAAAGGTTTCTGTCATGATGATCAATCCTATTTAATTTATTCTTACAATGTACCTTATGAGATTGCCTCCTACTTTTTTTTTTTTTTTTTTTTTGCTAACTCTTGTACTTCTAGTCATTTCTGTGATAGCCTGTTTACTGCAGACCCCTGGGACCTATCCAGAAATCCCACAAGAGCAGAGAATGTGTCTACAATTAATCTCTGCTGTGTTCCCTGTCCCAGCACAATGCAGGCTCATCAATATGTGTTGAATTAGTGAAAGACTCATTTGAATAAATTCAAGTTAAATTTAACTTTACCCTAATTATTTATCCTATTATATTTTCATTAGCTAGTACATAATGCAGACTACAGTAAAACTCAGTATGAGTTTGTTTCAGGGAGATCTGAGTTAGTCTTATTAACATTAACAGTCTTCTACCTGTGTGTCCTTAGAAAAGGTCTTATTTTGCTCAGGATATCAAAGTAAAATGTGTAAACTAGGTAATTTACAGATAACAGGCTTTCATTTCTCCCAGTTGTGCAGTATGAAGTCCAAACTCAAGGTGCCAACAGATTCAGTGTCTAATGTGAGCCTGTTTCCTGATTCATAGGTGATGCTTCCCCACTGTGGCTCCATGCAGGGCCAGGGGCTGATTAGTGCTCTGGGGTCAGGTTTATAAATTCACTAATCCCAAGTATAAGAGCTTTAGCCTCATGACTTAATGATTTCACAAAGTCCCAATCTCCCAGGACACCCAGATCTTGGGGTTGTATTTCAACCTATGAATTTTAACTTGATCTGTTTAGTAATCCACAGAAATCCCTTTTGTGTGGCTCTCTGAGGTTGTTTCCAGGAAGGATTAACTGGAGGAGGAAGGAAGTCCTTCCCAGAGTGGGAAGGGGTGGGGAGGGGGCTTTCAGATGGGAATTTTATATAAGGAAGCTCTGGATGAAAAGATCCTCTTCCTTCCTTCCACTTGGCTGCTGGAGTTGCTTGCTGCCTTCCAGCATGGGTTGAAGACCAGCATGGACTGAACACCAGCAGCAACTGAAGACCTGTGTGGATCGAAAACCCAGAGGCTCCTCAGGAAGCCCCCAGGCCTTCAGTGCCAGATTGGAACTGCTGAGGCATTTGGCCATGTGGACTGAGCAGCTACTGGGTTCCTTGATTCTCAGGCCTGCAACTGCTATTGGACTACCACAAGCTAATCCAATAAATTCCCCTTTGGGTATAATTCATTCTAGCAATTCCATTTCTCTAGGGAACCCTGCCTGATACAGATATTTGGTACCAGAGGTGGTTCTAGAGAAACAGAATTGTAAGGATGGATTTCTCTAGTGGGCTTGGTGCTATCTGGGACTGACTTTCCAACTTCAGTGCTACTAAAGGCCCTACTGGTGATAAGGAGGGCACTAATAATCCGTGGTGTGAACTATGTAAAGAACTCCATGAGGTAGATGTATTTGGTGACCCTGAGTCATGTCTTGTGAAGAGCAAGGAATTTAGTGACTCTGTATTTAAAACATTTGAATATTTGTGGAAAAGTAAGACAAAGGATGAGGCTGGTTGGTTGCTTCTAACATCTCTTGACAAACTAGTGAGGGAACAACAGAAGCTCAGAAAGGAAAATTCCAAGCTTATGACCCACATACATGATCTCAAGGTTTCTAGGGTGTCCTAGAGGTGAGTCTCCTATCTAGCCAGAAAAGGGCTCAAATTGCAGAAAAGCAAATCCAAGTTCTCATTGTAAGATTGGCTAACTTGCAACATAAACTCAAATCCCAGCCTTACAGGCTGTCAGAAGTTATAGTAAGGGCATTTATTGGAAGAGTGGGATCCTGTGACTTGGCATGATGATGTGTGGGAAGATCCTGAAGAATCTGGGGACATTGAACTCTCAGATTCTGAAGAAGTTGTTTGCATGAAAATATGACCTCCCCTCCTTTAGCAGCAGTTGTATCCCCACCTCCACACTGGGAAGTATTACCCTCCCCACCCTTACCTAAGGGAATTAATCTTTCTGTGTCTGAGGAATCAGCAGGAGATTCTCAGTTTCCACCCATCTTTGCCACTAGGCCTATAACCAGATGGAAGGCTAGGCAGGCCCCTAATGGTGAGATAGAAAGTATGATACAAGAGGAGATGAGGTGTACCCTAAGGAACTTCAGGAGTTTTCTAACTTGTATAGGTAGAAGCCAAGGAATATGGGTAGGAATGGATTTTAAGGGTGTGAGATGATGGAGGAAGGAATATAAGATTAGATTAGGCTGAATTTAATGAAATCGGCCCATTGAGCAGAGAGTTTAGATGTAACACTCTAGCTCATGCAGTTGGAAAAGGTACGAACAGTTTATTTGATTGGTTGGCTGAACTATGGATGCAAAGATGGCCTACAGTGAATGAGCTGCCTAATAATCCTTGGCTTAATGTTGATGAAGGTATTAAAAGGCTCAGAGAACTTGAAGTTCTAGAGTGGATTTGTCATGTAATTTCATCTTTACCTCCATAATGGAAGCATCCAGAAGATGTGCTCTTCATTAAGACTATAAGAAACAGATTTTTGAGGAGAGCACCAGCATACTTAAAGTGCCCAATCATTTCTTTTATGTAAAAAAGAAATCACCTTGGGAGCTGAAGTTGCTGCATTAGGTGACTTAGATGCAATGAGTCTAACTGGATCTCAGAGTAACAAGGGTCAAAAGTGGCAGTGCTGAATTGCCAAAGGTGAGGTAAGCATGTTTTCCATAATAGAGAGCAAAGCCAAAATTATGCACATAAAGGTATGGTTCATATGGACCTTTGGCACTGGCTCATTAATCATGGTGTTCCCAGAAGTCAAATAGATAAGAAGCCTACTGAGTTCCTGCTTGATTTATATAAGCAGAATAGTTCTAGAGCAAAGGAACATAAAGCCACTTTGAATTATACCAACAGGGAATCAAGACCTCTTAATCAGTTTCCAGACTTGAGCCAGTTTACAGATCCTGAGCCCCTTGATTGAAGGGGTGCCAGGTCCCCTCAGAGAAGGACCCTCCTACAATTCCCCAAAAGTTTCAATATTAAGCGTACTCTTATCCTTCCTCAGAGGGACCTGTGGCCTTTTGCTAGGGTAGCTATATACTGGGAAAAAGGAAATAATTAGAACTTATAGAGCCTACTGGACACTGGCTCTAAATTGACAATGATTCCAGGAAACCCCCCCAAAAGCATCTTGGCCCTCCAGTTAAAGTAGGTGCTTACAGAGGTCAGGTGATCAATGGAGTTTTGGCAAATGTTAGACTGACAGAGGTTCCCCGAATTCATTATAACTGTGGTTATTTCCCCAGTCCCAGAATGCATTACTGGGATAGATTTACTAAGGAGTTGGAAGTATCCCCACATTAGTACCCTGACTTGTGGAGTGAGGGCTATTATGGTTGGAAAGGCCAAATGAAAGCCACTGAGGGAAAATAGTGAGCCCAAAACAGTACTGCATCCCTGGGGGGATTTCAGATTAGTGCCAGTATAAAGGACTTGAAGGGTGCAAGCCCCACCACATCACCCTTTAACTCTCCTATTTAGCCTAATCAGAAGACAGACAGATCCTGGAGAATGACAGTGAATTATCTGAAACCTAATCAGGTGGTGGCCCCAATTGCAGCTGCTGTAGCAGATGTGGTTTCTTTACTTGAGCAGATTAACACATCTCCTGGTACCTGGTATGCAGCTATTGATCTTGCAAATGCTTTTTTCTCCATACCTGTCCATAAGGATCACCAGAAGCTATTTGCCTCCAGCTGGCAAGGTCAGAAGAACACCTTTACTGTTTTACCTCAAGGTTATATTAACTCTACAGCCCTGTGTCATAGCTTAGCTTGAAGGGATCTTGATACCTGTCCCTTTCACAGGGTGTCATTTGGTCCATTATATTGATGACATTATGCTGATTGGATAAAATGAGCAGGAGGTGGCAACCACTCTGGAGTTGTTGGTACAGCATATGTGCATCAGGTGTTTGGAAATAATCCATCCAAATTTCAAAGACCTTCTACCTCAGTGAAATTTCTAGAAGCCCAGTGCTGTGGGTAATGCAGGGATTTTCCTGCTAAGGTGAAGGATAAGTTGCTGTATTTGGCCCTTCCTACACTAAGAAAGAAGCACAACATCTAGTGGGCCTATTTGGATTTTGGAGTCAGCACATTCTTCATTTGGGTGTCTTACTCTGTCCCATGACTTGGAAAGCTACTAGTTTTCAATGGGGCCCAGAACAAGAGAAGGCTCTTCAACAGGTCCAGGCAGCTGTGCAGGCTGTTCTGCCCCTTGGGCTATATGATCCAGCAGATCCAATGGTGCTTGAGGTGTCAGTGGCAGATACTGATGCCATTTGGAGCCTTTGGCAGGCCTCCATAGGTGAATCACAGCACAGGCCCTTGAGATTTTGGAGCAAGTCCCTGCCATCATCTGCAGACAATTATTCTCCATTTGAGAGACAGATCTTGGCCTGCTATTGAGTCTTAGTGGAAACTTAACATTTGACAATGGGACGCCAAGTTACTATGCAACCTGAGCTGCCCATTATGAGCTGGGTGTTGTCTGACCTACCAGGCCATAAAGTTGGACATGCACAACATCAGTCCATCATCAAGTGGAAGTGGCATATCTGTTATCAGACTCAAGCAGGCCTTGAATGTACAAGTAAGTTACATGAGGAAGCTGCCCAAATGCCTATGGTTTCTACTCCTATTACAATACCTTCTGTTCCAAGCATGCGCACCTATGGTAACATGGGGGGTGCTCTATTATCAATTGACTGAGGAGGAGAGGACTAGGGCATGGTTTACCGATGGTTCAGCATGTTATGTGGGCACCTCCAAGAAGTGGACAGCTGCAGCATTACAACCACTTTCTGGGACAACGCTGAAGGGCTGTGGTGAAGGGAAGTCTTCACAATGGGCAGAACTTTGGGCAGTGCACATGGTTGTGCATTTTGCTTGGGAAAAAAAAATGGCCAGATGTGTGGTTATACACTGACTCATGGGCTGGGGCCAATGGATTGGCTAGATGGTCCTGGACTTGGGAAGAGAACAATTGGAAAATTGGTGAGAAGGACATTTGGGGAAGGTGTATGTGGATAGAACTCTCTGAATGGGCAAAGGATATAAAGATACTTGTGTCCCATGTTAATGCTCATCAGAAGGTGACCTTATCAGAGGATGCCTTTAATAATCAAGTAGATAAGCTGACCTGTTCTGTGGATAGTGGTCAACCTCTTTCCTAAGCCATCTCTGTCATTGCCCAATAGGCCCATGAACAAAGTTGCCATGGTGGCAGGGATGTAGGTTATGCACGGGCTCAACAACATGGACTTCCACTAACTAAGGCTGATCTGTCTACAGCTGCTGTTGAATGCCAAATTTGCCAGCAGCAGAGACCAACTCTGAGCCCCTGATATAGTAGTATTCCTTGGGGTGACCAGCCAGCAACTTGGTGGCAGGTTGACCACATTGGACCACTTCCAACATGGAAAGAGCAGAATTTTGTCCTTACTAGAATAGACACTTACTCTGGGTATGCATCTGTGTTTCTTGCATGTAGTGCTTCTGACAAAACTATCATCCATGGACTTATAGAATGCCTTATCCACCATCATGGCATTCCACACAGCATTGCTTCTGACCAAGGAACTCAGTTCACAGCCAAGGAATTACAGCAATGGGCTCATGATCATGGAATTCACTGGTCTTACCATGTGCCCCACCTCCCTGAAGCAACCGGCTTGATAGAATGGTGGAATGACCTTTTAAAGAAACAGCTACAGCACCAACTAGGTGGCAGTAGCTTGGAGGGCTGGGGGAGTGTCCTCCAGCAGGCTGTATATGCTCTGAATCAGTGCCATATATATGGTAGTATTTCTCCTATAGCCCAGATTCACAGGTCCAGGAATCAAGAGATGGAAATGTGAATGGTCCCACTTATTACCCCAAGTAACCCATTAGCTAAATTTTTGCTTCCTGTTCCCTCAAACTTATGCTCTGCTGGCCTAGAGGTCTTGGTGCCAGAGGGGGGAGTGCTTTTGCCAGAATGTACAAAGAACTTCCCATTGAACTGAAAGCTAAGATGTCCCCCTGGCCACTTTGGGCTCCTGATGCCCTTGAGTGAACAGGCTAAGAAAAGAGTTATAGTGGGAGCAGGAGGGATTGATCCAGACTACCAGGAGGAACTTGGGCTGCTCCTCCACAATGGAGGTAAGGAAGAGTATGTCTAGAGTGCAGGAGATCCTTTAGGGCATCTGCTAGTGTTTCCATGTCCTGTTGTCAAAGTCAATGGACAACTGCAACAATCCAATCAAGGTAGTGTGATAAATGACCCAGATATTCAAGAATGAAGATATGGGTCACCCCTCCACTTAAAGAACCAAGACCTGCTGAGGTGCTTGCTGAAGTTAGAGGAAATACAGAATGGGTAGTAGAAGAAGGCAGTTACAAATACCAGCTAAGGCCACATGACCAGTTATCAAAACTAGGATTGTAATGGCAATGTTTTGTCCTACCTTGATAAGGAGTGTTTGTATATATGTACACCAATATTAGATTATATCACTAGCTAACTATTGTTGAATTTATATTAGACCATTTTATTAGACACTAAGCATTCCTCAAGGTACCTTACTTTGTGTTGGGAGGAAGATTTTGTGGCTCTGGTTGTACTTGGGAGAGTTATACCATGTTAGGTGAAATTATGAGTTTACTACTGTTTTCTTTTGGAAATAAGTATGATGTAAGGAGATATGGTTTGCTGTCAAGTTGACAAGGGGTGCACTTGTGATGGTTTAGGTGTTGTCAACTTGATCTGTTTAGTAATCCACAGAAAACCCTTTCAGGTGGGTCTCTGAGCTTGCCTCCAGGAAGGATTAACTGAAGGAGGAAGTCCTTCCCCCAGAATGAGCCCTTCCCCTAGAGCGGGCAGGCCCTCTCAGAGGGGGACTTTATATAAGAAAGCTCTGGGGGAAAAGAGCCCCTTCCTTCCTTCCACTTGTCTGCCGGAGCTGCTTGCTGCCTTTCAGCGTGGACTGAAGACCAGTGTCAACTGAAGAGCCACGTGGATCAAAACCCAGCGGCTCCTCAGGAAGCCTCCAGGCCATTACTGCGGGATTGGGACTGCTGAGGCATCTGGCCACGAGCACTGAGCAGCTACAGTGTTCCTTGATTCTCAGGCCTGCAACAGCTATTGGACTACCATAACCTAACTCAATAAATTCCCTCTTAAATATAATTCTTTCTAGCAGTTCTGTTCCTCTAGAGAACCCTCACTAATACAGGGTAGTATTTCAACCTATGAATTTTAGGAAGTCATAGACATTCATAATCTAGCCAATCATGTGTTATTTTAGTTTCATAAGTTTTGGTTGTTTTATTGGGAAATAAAAAGAACTCCTGACTGTCAAAGCCATGGTTTATTCTGAGGATAGAGTGAAAGTAAGAATGGAAAGACCTGAGCCAAATGCCTGGCCCAGGACTAGAGTACGATGCTGGCCTATATCCTCAGAGTCATTGTTCTAGAGCACAGAATGTGGCTGATGGCTATGCTAACTTACTTGGTGAGACATTGTCACTAAGGTCATGTCATTCAAATTTCTGACACAGCAGGTGACAATTTTTTCAGGCCCTTCATCACTCTTCTAAATGGTTAAGACCAAGAGCATTACATCAGTGCAGACAAAGGCCCACTGCAATTCCTTTAGCTTCCCAGGTTTATCTAGTTCGTGACTGGCCATTACATCTAAATAGGGGATTCCAAACGAGTATTTTAAGCATCTAGGGCAAGAATTTTCTGTGGGGTGGGGGAATCATTTCTTGACATTGATAAAGTCCATGTGTTTTCTTTAGTCAAGTTTAAATCATAGTATTTTAGAAATAAATATTTGAATTAATCCTTCTTTATGATAGGGAAAAAATGACAGACTGTTACTGTACTATTACAATTTCCACTAGCCTTTTCTACGAAGTTATAGTAACTGTCAACAAAGGAGATAAAAACGAGCTCTGTTTTTCCATGTCAGTGAGTTTTCTTCTGCATTTATCTTAGCTCATGAAACAAGACCAAACTCAGATGCTAATGTACTAAGGGCAGGTTTAAAGTGGCTAAAATCAGAGGCTCTGACTTCAGATTATTTAACCCCAGCTACATCACTCAGCCATTCTCTAGTTGTGTGGTCTTAAGCAAGTCTCTTTCTCAACCTTTCTGTGCCTCCGTTCTTTTAACTGTAAAGTTAGCTGACGAGCTCAGACTGAGGTCATTGGACTACAGATGAAATGATTCAAATAACGTCGAGGTTTTCTGGTGCAGAAAAGCTACCAACAGGCTCTTATTACTTCATAGAAGCCAAATATTATGATCTTCCCATTTCTGTAGAGAAGGTAGACTAACATATCCAGCAAGTGCAACCCGAACCTAGACTCAGTTTAGCAGCTCTAGAAGTCATGGGTTTGTAATGGTTCTGCCTTAGGTAACACTTGTGTTGCCAACATTAAATTGTAAACATTGAGCCTCTGGAAGAAATAAAAAAAAAAATCTTAACTTTTACAAAGATTGGCAGCCTTCAAAAAGGCCATCATATGTAAACAAATGTATAGTGTAGGCAATAGTAAAATTTCATGGGTGAGTTGGTTAGAGGAAAAATATCTAAAATGCCTGTTCAGGGGAAAGTAATGAACTAGGTTAAGAAAAATTTCTTAAGGCTGGAATGAGGTCATCTGTATCAGTCTTCTTGTGCCTTTTTAAAATGTAAATTTATGATACCAAGTCTCTAACATCTGCCCATTTGGACTTGGTGGATGCCCAGCCTCCACGTGATTGTTACCACCATGGGAATGCTTGCTGTGCTGGTGTGATTCAGGTGTCTCCCATAAACTTAGGTGTTCTGAATGCTAGGTTCCCAGCTGATGGAGATTTGGGAATTCATGCCTCCTGGAGGGAGTGTATTGTTGGGGACAGGCTTATGGGTGTTATAGCCAGTGTCCCTTTGCCAGTGTTTGGCACACTCTCCTGTTGCTGTTGTCCACCTTATGTTGGCCAGGGGGTGACGTCCACCCTTTGCTCATGCCATCATTTTCCCTGCCATCGTGGCACTTCCCCTTGAGCCTGGAAGCCAAAATAAACCTCTTTTTTTTTTTTTTCCAAAAGCTGCTCTTGGTTGGGTGATTTCTACCAGCAATGCGAACCTGACTGCAACGCTCACATACAGCCCCGGTCTCTTCGAGGGTTACCCCGAGTCCCTTACAACACACAAACACAGCCGTCCTTCTCGCTGCCCTAGTCCACATTCTCATTCTCTTCCAGGTGACATTAGGATGAGAACCACAAGCATGGGACCACTGCCATATGAACATGTTTTTTGCATTCGCATATAGTAAAGTTCAAGGGTTAACTGCAACCGTGAACAATGCAGATCCCCAGCATGAACATAAAATGCTAGGTAATTGTGGTGGTGTGTGCTCTGTATTTCATCCTTCTCTTAAGCTTCCGCTTATGCTCTATCTCTATAATACTCATAATAAAATCTCTCTACACTTATCCTTTGATCTGTGGGTTTCATTTGTCAAAATTTATAAGAACCCAGAAGGCCACTGATTTAGAGGAAGCTCTGTGTCACCATAAGCACCTGGCTGCATAGCTACTGAGCTATTGCTCACCCCAAAGCACAGAAGGGCTCCAGTGCTTCCAAAGATACCCCAGAATTCGCATATCAATATCTACCCACTTCTGACTGTACAGTTATTAACTATTGTCTTCGTCTTGCCTATTAGATCTTTCCACTGGTTCTTAGGAATTTGCTACTTTGTGTCCTGTGACTGACAATTTCCTTATTTACCCATCTCACCTTTGGTAGCCACTGTTTTGCTTTCTAACTCTATATTTACTTTCAAAAATGATTCCACATATAAGTGAGCTCACGCAATATATTTTTTTTTTCTATATCTGGCTTGTTTCATTCCTAATGTCCTCTAGTCTGTTCATGTTGTAGAAAATTAAACAATTGCCTCTTTCTCTCTCCCCGTTTATTTATTCAGTTAAGGACATCTGGATTGTTCTTATCCCTTGACAATTACAAAAAGCGCATTAATGAATATGAGGCTGCAAATGTTTTCTTTTTTTAAATAGGTGATTTTACTACCTCAGGGTATATTATACCCAGAAGAGAGAGTATTTGCTCGAGCATATATCAATTCTATCTCATGTCTTTAGGCAGCTCCATACTGTCTTCTACAGTATGTACAATGATTCTCCTTAGATCACACCCTTATGAAAAATTGCTGCCTTTTTATTTAATAGTAGCTATCCTAATAGGCATGAAATGGTATGTCACAGTGGTTATAATTTGATTTGATTATAATTAGTGTTTTCTTGAATCACTTGGCCATTTTATGTCATTTTAAGAGAAGTGTCCACTCAGGTCCTTTGTTCATTTTTAAATCAGGTTGCATGCTTTCATGACATGGAGTTACATGAATTTATAAATCTTGGATATTAGTCAGTGGACATGGTTTTTAGGACACCTGGTTAAAGCTCATGACAGCCCACAGCTAGTTTGGGAGTTGGGACTGGGTATCTTTACTCTGTGGACTTCCAGTTCCCTCATCTGTGAAGCAAGGCATTACACCAGAATGATTCTAAGGTCCCAAATGGATCTCAATTTCCCACCCTGTCAAGGTAATTGTTAAAGTCCTTGGTCTGGTAAGTTGCTGACAGAGAAAGGGAGACCTCAGAAATTCAGAAAGTGTTCCTGTGAGTAAACAGCCAACTTATCACCGGGTGTTTGTTTGTTTCTCTGTTTTGCATTGTCACGGAGTTTCAGAGACCATCAAGGGGCGCGGGGGAGAAAAGGCTAGGTCTCTTATTGTGTAAAGCCAATTGGGGACTACAACAGGTAATGAAGAAGCTGGGACACAGAATTGGACTAGAGGGCTGGGAGGGGCCCAGATCCAGCCATATTTCACAGTGATGTACACAGGCTGCTTAAAGATTTTGGTTTTGTTATTTTTTTTTCTCCATCCAGCCTTGGTAGAGGGCTCAAAATGTTTCTCCAGAGTGGCTAAACTATTTCTCAGAATCCCTGAGAACAAGTGCCATGATCTGCATACATATATATTTTTACATATATGTATACATAAGATTATATGATGTCCTGTGTGTGTTAGGGAGAACTTTGTTTTCTCCAGAGCCCACATGTGTTTTTTCCTTATGTGCAATGCAAAACTATGTAACTGCTAAATATTCCTTGTGGGATTTAACCATTAGGCGGACAGGAGTCAGTGTTGCATTCACACTTTAACAGTACAGGACCCTAGCCCTTGTGCACTGCATTATGTCTCTACTCACGTTCTCCCCACCCTCACCCCCTGTCTCTTCTGTGACTTTATCCTGAGTTATATGATGGCCTTTCCTCTGCCAGTTGTAGAGAGCACAGAAAAACTATTCACCTCCGCCTCCTTCAAGCAGTTGCTTATCCTCCTGCATCTATGAGACCCATTTCCTTTAACTGCATCTCCCTCTACTACAGCCATAACTGTTGATTCAGTTGTGTTTCTTGCCCCTAGATCTGGTTTTAGAGATCCATTACATTTTCTTATGCAGACTTACCACTCAACTAGGGGACACTCATTCTAAGACCCTCTTCCAGGGGAGGTGGATGTGGAACTGTTTTATCTAGAATTTCTCCAAGGACAATTCATGTTTGCATTAGTTTTCTATTTTTAATTACTTCTATATTTATTGTTTATTTTTGTGTGTATGTATATGTATGTGTGCATACGTGTGCATGTGTGTATGGGCATGGGTGCACACATGCCATGGTGTGCATGAGGAAGTCAGAGTATAATGTTGGTGTGTTTTTCTTCTTTTTCTTCCTTCTTCTGAGACAAAAATCTCTCTTGTCACCACTGCTTGACAGCTTCCAGATAATCCCAGCTCTGCTTCCTAGTGCTATAGGTGCATTGCGGTTACAGCCGCGTGTGCCACTTTGCATCGGGATTTATGTGGGCACTGAGGAGGTTCAAACATGGGTCAACAGGCAAGTACCCTTAACCACTTATCCATTCTGCAGCCCTATTTTTCTATTTTTAAAAACAATCATCTTATTAGCCACCAAAAATCTTGGTGGAAAAACATACAAACATATACTGAAACAAACTTAAAAATATTTTAGCCTTTCTTTCTTTCTTTCTTTCTTTCTTTCTTTCTTTCTTTCTTCCTTTCTTTCTTTCTTTCTTTCGTGTGTGTGTGTGCGTACATGCCACAGAACAAGTATAGGGGTAAGATGACAACTTTTGGGTAGGTCTTCCCTTCCCACTTTATTGGAGGTAGCGTCTCTTGTTCACTGCTCTGTTTGCCAGCATCTGTGACAGTCTCCAGCCTCTACCTCCTTTCTTGCTAAAGGTGCACACTACAGAAGCTCACCACAGCTTCTGTCTTTTTTACATGGGGTCTGGGGAGCTGAAACCAGGTACTTAGAATTTCACAGCAAGTGCTATATCCATTGAGTCATCTCCCCAGGCCCCCACTTTAATTTTTTAATGAAGAAAAAAATTCAAACATATAAAAGTGAAATTACCTTGTCACAAAATCTGACTTCAACAGTTAAGAAGGCATAGTCACTTTTTTAAATGTATGCCCAATCACATCATGTTATGCTAAAGCAAATCTTATTTCTTAAACATGTAATTTATCATAGTGCACACTTCCAAAGTAGAATAAATCTAAAAAGAATTTTGGATACAGACAGCTGAAATATATGGATGGGGTGTGTGTTAGGGGGATGATATAGGGCTTTTAGTTCAGAATCAACCAGGGAGTGCAGAACAACAAACAAAACATTCATAGACTTGGGCTGGAGAGATGGCTCAGCAGTTAAGGCATTTGCCTGCAAAGCCTAATGACCCAGGTTTGATTCCCTAATACCCACACAAAGACCGGTGCACAAAGTACTGTATGCATCTGGAGTTTGTTTGCAGTGGCTGGAGGCCCTAGTGCACTCATTCTCCCTCTCTCTCTGTTTCCCAATGCTTGCAAATAAATAAAATATTGAAAAATATTCATACTCTCTAAATAAGATAATTTCATGGTGAATGTGAATGGCTTTATCACAAAACTTCAGAGTAATGGGATGATACCAGATGATAACTAATAACTCTCAAAGTCTAGCTGTTGTGTCACTTTTTCCTCCAAATTGAACCAGTTTCTCCTGGAGGGAGGTTCCTTAAGCCTCAAAAAATAAAGAAAATGTACATGGCTCAGGAAGTAAACCAACCTTACAAGGCTGAAGAAGCTCCTAAAATTCACAAGGCCACTCTTCAAGTTGATTTCAAGCAGTGAACAAGTTCTGAGAAGAGGAGAGATTCTCTAATCAGTGAGCTGCCTGCACTTTGTGCAATGAGCTCCAGGGATGTAGCCTTAGTGAGTAGTCACCCATGCTGGGGTGAGCTTTACCTGTAAGTAACCCCTCACCCGTGCTCCTGTAAGGAACCATAATAAACCCACTGGTTCTCCAACTTGGACTTTGGTCTATTGTTTATGCCATATCTGAGATGAATAAATGCTTGCTCATGCCTCCCCAGGAAGAGTTAACACACCACCAGTTTTGTAACAAGGTAGAGACATTTAACTATCATAACAGATATTGTCAACCTTTTTTCAAAGCATAGTAATATGACACTACATATTCACAAGAACTGAAATTTGAAAAATTAACAATGCTAAGGGTTGATGATAATATGCAGCAATTAGACACTTCTCATGTAGAGGCCAGAGATTAACATCAGTGGTTTCCTTAGTTGCCTTCCACCTTTTCTTCGTTTGAAAGAGCATCTTTCAAATGAACCTGGAACTTGACTGATTTGGCTAGACCAGCTAAAGAGCAAGTCGCGGGTGTACTCTTGTATCTGCCAGCCCAGTGCTAGGTTTATAGGTGCATGCTGTTATACTTAGCATTTTCTTTTTACATGGAGCTGAGGGTCTAAACTCAGGTCCTCATGCTTGCACAATAGACACTGAGATATCTCTTGTTTAACACAGGGTCTTGTGTAGCCTAGGCTGCCCTGCAACTCACTGGGATTGACCTTGAACTCCTAATTTTCCTGCTTCCATCTTCCTAGTGCCAAGATTTCAACCAGGAGCCAGCACACCCAGATTCATTGTTTTAATAACAAATCCTTTGGGAGATGAATTCTACTTGATGAGGATTGTGTGTATATTGGATTCTTCAAATTCACTTCCTGTTATGCCATTATAATGACAACTAAATTTCCATGAAGCAGGAAGCTTACACTATCTGAAAGCTAAGTATTACAAAACTTTGCTTGTCAAATCCCAATCAGTAAGATGATAGATAGTATGTGTACTATACAATATGGCCCTGCTAAACTATACAGACCCAAATGTGCTTAAAAGGAGAGGGTGGTACTCAGTAAAACGCCTGAGCACCAGTGAGAAAAAGGCCTTAATAATTTATGTTAACCGACCTAGGATGAATTTAATATGACTCTCCACTCTGTGTGAACAGGAAAGAATTAGAATCAGCTATGACTTCTCAAAGAAAATGTCTTTTGGAGTCTGGGTAGATGGCAATTGCTATACAAGTATGAGGTTGCTATACAAGTACAAGTTGATATTCAGAACCACCTAAAAAGCTGGACATGGCCACACACTTCTGTGACTGCAGCACCACACTGAGGGAGGGGGAAAGCAGGAGCATTGCTGGGGCTCCCTGGTCAGCGAGTCTAACCAAAATATAGGGAGCTCCAGGTTCAGTGTGAGACTGTCTCAAGAACATAGGGCAGGAGAGCGATAGAGGACACCCAACATCTTCCCCTGACCTCCACATGCAAGTGAAGTAGGTACATGCAGCTGTGCACATGCATGTGCGTACACACACACACACACACACACACATACACACACAATAAAATAACGAAAATGTCCTCCATTAAAAAAGTCATGTCTCTTTTGTTTCTCCTGGTCTCCTTTCCTTTTCTAGTTTCTTACAGTCCAATATCACGAAACTGCTTGTCATGGATCTGAGTCTCCGCCAGGAAGCCACGTGCACTCTTTAATTGACCTGGAGTGCTGCTGAAAAAGCAGGATGACTCTCCTGTCCTTGTTAGATCACTGCATGGTGACACAGTGACAACGCAGCACCCAGCCTTCACGACACGACTGTGGACCTGGAGCAGGGCTCAGAGTACGGACGATGTGTGCACTCACAGCCTACTTATTCATTTCATCACTTGACATCATGAAGAACTGCTGAAGAAACAAGTTGTTTCTAGCGATTTTTGCTATTCTCTGACCTATTGCCTAGTTCCTTCTATAAAGGAAGCATTTATGATGGTGAGCCCAGGAACCCTTGGGAGTTTTATGCCTGAGGGAGCCTCGTAAGCCTTTCATACTTGCATTTAGCATGACTGAAGGGCATATTAACATCAGTAACTCTTGGTCTCACTGACTTTGTGGCATCTCAATAAAAGAGTGTAAAAGACTTTCAGAATGCAAGTAAAAATGATCAGAGACCATTAAAGGGAAATTCCACCGCCGACACGTCTTTATTGTGTTTTAAGCTTTGTTTTTTCTTGGCATGTTAGCCATGAACAAAATGAATGCATTTCAAATATTAGACATTTCTATTCACACCACAGAGTCCATTCTTACATAAAACTTAAATTGAAATCATCTTATGTTTAATAGAAACAGACATGTATTTAAACTGAGAAGAGGAGGGAACAGAAAGCCTATAAAAATGGATTTTATTTTTATAGGAAGTAGAAGCAGTAGAAAGTTATTTTTAAAGAAATTACCTAATTGATGGGATTCTGGGTGATTTTATTCACTTCTTTACACTTATCTGAATTGTTCAATTTTCCTCCAATAAATATTTTACTTTCATAATAAAAAATGTCTAATAGTGAGCAAATCATGATAAGTTTATACAATGAGCCTGAACTGAAGTGATGGGGGTGTACTGTACGAGTGAGAGCTCTCCTCGGCTGGGCTGGAAAACCTAATAAAAACCATTCCTGAAACACTCACATTGCCTAGCCAGGGCACTTCCCTCAGCCTCAGTTTCCTCAGGCACAAAAGGAGGGGAATGATAGTTTTTGCCTGATACATTTGTGAAGATTAAAAGTATTTTGGCCAATGTCAAATGCCATGAGCCCGAAGTCCTAGCACTTGGAAGGCTGAGGAAGGAAGATCATCAATTCTCGGCTATAGCGTGAGTTCAAGACAGCCTGGTCGCTATCGGGAGACTTTTATTTCAAAACCCAAAATCAAACCCCAAAAACCATTTGTTGCAAATATAAGCACTCACTATGCCTCATTTATCCATAGCAGTTCCACCAGTGCAGCTGAACGCTGTGGGTATACCTCCAGCTCCAGCTCAGAAATCCTAACTTTAGAAAGTTTCATGATTTCATGATGGAAATGCATGTGTTTTCAAGACTTGGGGGCGGGGCAGCAAAGGCAGGTGGTTTATCAATAGCAGGAAGGGGAGCTAAACAGGGAAGTATGAATGGGTAGGAAGCTGCCTTGACTAAACAGGAGAGAGGCTATGGTCCCTACAATAGCAAAGGTAGAGAAAAATCTTCTATGAAGCAGGCAAGAGTGAAGACAGCTGAGACCTCATGCTTAACTCCACTGACACGTACTCCCTATGGAAGCGGCTTGAGACTTTCTCCATGGAGCTGAATCTGGGTCTGTCCCTGACCTCTGGGAAACTGAAGGAGGAGATGCGGAGAGTAGCAGGGTGCATTCTACCACTGACCTCTGCTAGCGTGCTAATCGGCTTTCTACCACTGTAACAACATACCTGAGAAAGAAAGATTTAGTTTGACAAGGTTTCAGAGGTTACAGCGTAAGGTCAATTGACTCCATTGTTTTTGCCCCAGGGAACTACTTCTTCAACCAATCCCTACTTCTTAAAGTTTCTGCCACCTGCCCATGTGCCATTAAATTATGAAACCATCATTGAATAATAAGAGGAGAGTTCTTGTGCTCTGTTCACCTCCCAACAGCTCCCCTTTAAAACACTGCTGCATTAGTGGTCAGTGTTTAAATATATGGGCTTTTGAGGGGTATTTACGATTCAAAACCAGCCAGCAATCAAAGTCGGCAGGCCATCTGCGCATGCAGGACTTTCTGTGGCATGGGCAGCTGCTCCTGTGTGGACCATCAGAGCGTCAGATTCTGCCTGGCTTCCCACTTCCTTCCCAGTTGTAGATGCATTCCTCTTTAGCACACAGTCCCAACCGAGAATCATAGGAAGTCCTTTCTCTGAGGCATGGTTCCTTAGCTAAGCTGCACCCTCCTACAGCCCTGCCCTCCCTCCCCCTCCACACACACAAAGGGTCTTCTGCTTAGGTTCTGGTCCTTGAGTTCACAGTGCAAATGTTGATCTAAGTAAGCTCAGCTGGCTCTGAATTTCAGGTGGCAAGACCAAAGAGCCGCTTTTCTTCTTTTCAGGGGAATAATCTCCTACCCTCTGCAACCCATCACGTCTGCCTCTCAGCAGAAAAGCTAAATACGTGGGTGGACCTCCTGAAGGGCATTCACGTCCACTCCCTCCCTCTATCAGTGCTTCTCAATCAGAACTGCTTGGAAGTAAGTGATTAATGGTCCCCCATGACAGAGTTGATGACCAGAGACCAGCAATTTGCATTCCTAACAAGACTCGCTTGGGTGATACAGGTGCTGACTCACTGCTCCTAACAATGGCTGATGACCACAGCAGACCTGGGGAGCTTCCTAAAATTCAGTCCTGCCCAAGCCTATGACCAGATCAGCATCTTCATTTGGGTAGGAGGGTATGTATTTTCTCTTTCTTTCTCTTTTTCTTTCTTTCTTCCTTTCTTTCTTTCTTCCTTTATTTATTTTTGTATATGCATGTGTATGTGTGATAGGGGTTTTGATGTGCATAGTGTGCATGTGGATGCATGTTCCTATATGTGTGGGGGTGCATGTGTGAATACTAGTGCATTCATACATGTTGTGTATGTGGAGACCAGACGTCAATGTCAGGGGTCTTCTTCTTTTCCTTTCCACCTTAGTTTGAAACAGGGCATCTCACTGAACATAGAGCTTGCCTACTGGGCTAAATAAGCTAGCCAGTTCTCCCCACGGGATCCTCCAGTCTATGTCTCCCCAGAACTGGGAACACAGATGTATGCTACCACACCCAGCTTTCACATGGGTTCTGCGGATCCAGATTCAGGTTCTCATGATGTATCCATCTCCCCCCACCCCCATCTCTCCAGTCCCTGTGTTTTCTTTTTCAACAGATTTGCTTAGCATTTAAGGCGCTTGCCTGCTAAGCCTAAGGACCAACGTTCGACTCTCTAGATCCCACGTACAAGGTGATGCAAATGCCCCAGGTTGCACATGCACACAAGGTGGCACACACATCTGGAGTTTGATTATAGTGGCTGGAGCCCCTGGTGTGCCAATTCTCTCTCACTCTTGCTCTCTCTCATTAAAAAAAAAAAAAAAAAAAAAAAACAACCTACTATAGTTTGACAATTTTTACCTAGCTAATCTCCAGTATGTTAACATAAGATGCAAGAGTAAAAGTAAGAGGCTCCTGGGATCAAATATGGGATGAAGTACTGAGTTCTCTGGTGGTAGGCTAGCCTCTAAGCAGGACCTAGCTGTACCTGATACAGTTAGTTATTGCTGTCAGCCGTTATGTAAGCCGAACTCTGAAAAAGATGTCGTGGTAATTGATTGTTCCCATTTTTCAAATAAGAAAACCAAGCTTTGGAGACATTAATCCCATGCCCAGATCACATAGCTAGGAAGTAAAAGACCAAGAATAAAACTCAGACACTTGAGCTCCAGAGTCTGAGCCCTTGACCATTCCTTTGGGCTGATTTACCCACGCTCCTAGCAACCTAATAGGCACCAAGCATCCGCCTCAGAGATAACAAGTAACGTTTTCCTACTTGACCAACTATGGACCATTTTCCCTGCCTTCCCGCTTATTCCAGAGGGCTTTCCAGAACTAATATTCTGGAAGACATCCTGGAAAACAATGTGTTAGTAAAATTTTTTATTTACTTTTAGTCTTTGTGTGTGCTTGTATATGTGTGTGTGTGTGTGTGTGTGTGTGTGTGTGTGTTCATGTATGTCAGTGCAGGCATGCAAATGCCATGGCATGTGTGTGAAGGCCACAGAACAACAAGGTATCAATCCTCACCTTCTCACCTTCCAACTTGTTTGAGACAGGGTAAGGTCTCCGACTGTTCACCTCTTCATTCATCAACTTAGTTGGCCTGTAAGCTACCAGGGAGTCTTGCCCCTGCCTCCCATCTCTCTGTAGGCATACTGGGATCACAGATGGTTGCGTGGCACGTGCTTTACCCACTCGGCTATCTCCCTGAACTCTACTTTAGGAACTTAAAAAATCCCATTCTTAGATTCAGCTACATGATCTGAGGGTCAGTCATTTAGGCACAACTCTGGTGAGAGGTCGTTAACTCATGAGCTCTAAAACCACAACCGCATGGTGACTATGGCCTTGCCTGCTTGTATTAGATTATACCAAGAATGAATGACTATCCTGCACTAAATGACTGGCTTGATCTTACCCTAGCAAGTAGTGAAGTAATTGGTCATGATTTGCTTCTGGATTTTGCTGCCAGAAAATCATTATCATTAGCATTTGCCCCAATTAATGTTGAAGAAAGTGCTAACAAATAAGCATGGTGGCTGGGTAGGGGTTACAAGTGGTATTGACTGAGTTCCACAAATTTCATCTAAAAAAATTAAAAATAGAAAAATGTTTACTTTCCCTTTTAGCATATTTGAGAAACTATTAATTTACCAAGTAGAAATGGGATCATGTAACTTACATGGTTTTCAGATGAAATTACATGATTTCTTGGTGAGACATCTTTCACATTTGATTCTCATAGTGAAGTACAGCAAATCATTTCTTGCAGAAATATTCAGGAGCTCCACTGCCTTTCTCAAGGGCTTTTCTTTACCCTTTGATATTTAAATTCTGGGCTTTTGAAGCCTATACCAGTGTGAGTCTTCCTCATCCACTTCCCTTATTTAGTTGTTAACCATTCTACTCTGCCAGATCACCATTTGCCACTGGCTGCTGGTTCAAACATCACTCATCATCACTTTCATCCACTAGGCGAAGCCCTGCGTGGTTTTCAGAACCGAGTTTCACCCTGCGGTGAAAACAGTGGTTTGCTTTGCATAGCTCAGCACCGAGGGACACGGACAGAGGACGGAGGAGGACAGCTGCTGGGGTTAAGCATGACATTTTCATTAATGAACAATTTTGAGAAGCCTTTGCTTCCTTGCGACTCCATTACTGCAGTCAATTCCTCACAACTGCATGTGAAAGTTCACGGTGTGCATGTTCGGGAAATGACTTCCTCCGAGCCCTCGCTTGTGACTTTTTCTCGTATTGCTTGCTTTGTCTCTCTTATCCACTCTTTCTCATGGCATGATGCTGTTATTTTTATTATCATCATCATTACTTTTTCAATTTGTAAAGCAAACGCCAAGCACTTTGGGGGAGCTTTCAGTACAAAGCGAAAGGACTCATGTTATGCAGTCTCTCCTGTGGTATTCTGTTAACTGCCACACTGACGGCTTTGATAGGCACCCTTCATTTTTCACTGCTTTTGAACCATGTCGCATTCATTGGTCATCTTTCAAGTTTTCTGCCTAAAGTTATGCCTCACAACCCTTGGTTTAAGCACATACTGAACCCTCATGCTTCTGTCTTCCAAATATTTGCATGGGTCTTTACATTATTGAAATGCTGGAAGGTCCAGCTGTCAGCAATTGGGACATCCATATCTAGAGGACCTGAAGGATCAAATGATTCTCCCCAGCCCTTTGTCCAAAAGTAACTGAGAAACATTTTCACAAATACATGGAATCCTCACGGCTAATTATGATTTTTCTCATTTCAATTTTAATGATTTTTTTTAAAAAAACACACTTTCTTTCATCCCTGATGGCAGTTCCATTGTCATTAAAAGTAGTGCTCTACTGTGTCACCCTCTATTCATATTCATGAGGTCAAGACCATTCAACCACAGTAATTGAGCAGTGTGATTGGCTGAGGGTCCCACGGTGGTTTGGAGCGATACTGATTAACAAAAGGCACCCAAGCCTCTGCCATGATAAGAAGGATAATTATGTAGGACCTTAAATAGGGACTCCAGTCACTTGACAATACCCACTGGGCTTGCATAATATTAGTACATTATCCATCATCTCACTATGATTAAGTACTATTTAATTATTCTTTTTTTTTTTCTGGGGATTATCCCCAATAAATGTGTCTTCTACCTACCAACTCAGTTCAACTGCTGTTCTGAATCTTCTAGAAAGAATCCCTGTTTGCAGAATAAAAGAAACCAGCTTTTCTCAAGTGATAATCACTAACATTAGTGAAATATTTTTCAGGAATATTCTAATACACAATGCTGGTGTATGGATGGATACGGACAGGTTTACTTCAGGCTGGGTGAAGTGGGACTATCTGGGGTCTCATTATTCCTTTTTCTTTCTTTTGGAGTTTCTGACCTTGGCTACTACCAGAGTATTAGAGCCCTGCAGCCTCCAGCATAAATTTGCCTAACTCTGTATTTCTGATTCCTTCTCATAGACTGAGGGAGGTCTGGGAACTGGTTTAAAAACCCTATCTTCTAGCTTTAGAGCTCTGTAGTTTCATGTCTGTTTCATTTCACAAGTGGGGTGTGTGTGTGTGTGTGTGTGTGTGTGTGTGTGAAGGTTCTATAATCTACTGGTACTTTATGCAGTGGTCTAGAGTTCATCTTTGGTTCACTGTACTTGTTCTATTGATGGCCAAATTCTGTCTCTTGTATTCTTTTTTTTTTTTTTTAAGGCATACAGTTATATGTAAATAGGAAAAGACTATAAATTGCTTAAATCTGGGAATTTTCTTTTCTTCACACATTGTATACATTTTTGTCCTATAAGAAAGTGACATAAATATCTTGCTTTTCTGTTATATACTTTTGAAAGTTTTATTTATTGTATACTCTTATTATTTGGATTTTAAACATAATGGTAGCAGGCCCTGAGAATGTCTGTGTGTGTGTGTAGCATGTATAGTGTGTGCTGTATGTACATGTGTGTAAAGATGTGCATGCCTTGTTGGTGAGTATGTGGAGGCCAAAGAAGGATGTTGGGGTCCTCCTTGATCACTCTTCTACCTCATTTCCTTGACGCAGATCCTCTCACTGAATCTGGTGCTCACAGTATTTTCCATTTACACTGGCTGACCAGTGAACCCCAGCTTTCCTTTCTCTGTCACCCTCAGGGCTGGGATTACAAAGCCCTGTGGCCATACCCAGGTGTTTATGTGAGTGCTGGGGATTGAACTCGGGTCCTCATGCTTGTGCAGCTACTGCTTTAACCGACTGAGCCATCTCCCCAGCCCGTTCCCTCCTTTTCCTTCCCCTGCTTTTGAAAACATTAACAGTAACCTTAGTAACTGCCCCCCAAATCAGATTCAACTGCCTTCTAAATATATTTTGTGTCTTTCTGATTTCATAGTGCTGGTTAACTTCTGGCCACTTCTGTACAAAACAACTATTCCAGACCAATATTTTAAGGTAAATATTGTTAGGTAGTTTTATTGATTCCAGAGAAGAGAAATGACCTAATAGCAACCCTAATGCAAGAGGAGGCAAGGACTTCTTGGTCTAGAGGTCAGGTTTCTGCCTTCTTTCAGCTCCCTTCCAACTCACTTGTCTCTCCTAAGCCCACCATTGGCCTGGGAGAGCAGCCAGCTGGATGCACTTGTATTTTGGTTCTAGGATCTGTAAGATTCCATATGCTTGACAGCTTAGGTAACTTAATGTGTGCCTTTACCTAGAGAACATTAGTGAGAGTCAGCAAGGGCCTCTGCTGGCTGGTCCTCAGGAGAACCCAGAGACACTTCTCAGTGAAGGCCGCCTCCTTGTGGAGGAGAGTGCAGGGCCATCGGGGCCACGAAAGCTGAGACGTAAACAGATAGCAAAGTTCTTTCATCTGTGTGGCTTTGTGTTGCAGTGAGGTTCGAATTGCTGGCAGAAATCACCAGAACAAGAGCAGCGTGTGGGGAAAAGGTTTATTTTGGCTTACAGACTCAAGGGGAAGCTCCACAATGGCAGGGAAAATGACGACATAGGCAGAGGGTGGACATCACCGCCTGGCCAACATCAGGCGGACAACAGCTACAGGAGAATGTGCCAAACACTGGCTTTGGGAAACTGGCTAAACACCCATAAGCTCCGCCCCCAACAATATACCACCTCCAGGAGGCTTTAATTCCCAAATCTCCATCTGCTGGGAACCTAGCATTCAGAACCCCTAAGTTTATGGGGGACACCTGAATCAAACCACCACACTTAGTTAGGGGACCCAGGGTTTCAGAAAGTAGAGAGATGCCCTCAGGAGTTCCCTGCATCTGTCCACTGCATGCCTGATGCTGTCATAGCTGCCTCCGGGGAAGGCTGCCGCACCAAGTCTCAGGAAGTCAGAGGGCTGATTTCTAAGAGACACAGTGAACAGGAGGGGAAAAATGCTAAGATTTTAGTTTTATTTTGTTTATCTGTGTTTGTGTGGTATATGTGCATGCTTATAAGAGTGCATACATAACATGTGGGTTCACATACATATGTGTGTGTGGGTGAGAGGGAGAGAGAGCGAGCAAGAGAGAGATGTCTGGAGGTCAGAGGTCAACATGAGACATCTTCTCCAGCTGCTTTCCACCTTATATTTTGGGGCAGGGTCTTTCTCTAAAGCTGGAGCTCACCAGTTCGATAAGACAAGCAAGACAGCTGGCTTGGGCTACACATCTGGCTGTCTCTGCCTCCTGAGTCAGAACTCAGCACTTACAGGCAGGCCAGCGCGCCTGGCTTTTATGTGGGTGCTGGAGATCTGAACTCAGGTCCTCATGCTTGTGCGGTGAGTACTTTACTGACTGAGCCATGTCCCCAGTTCCAGAATGCTATGTACTTAAACAGGGCTTAGATGCCAACATGGAAAGGGAAATAAACAGAATAATATCCTGAGGAAATTGGCCACTTAAGGAGACAGGTGTCAAATCTGAATAGCTGAGTACATTTTAAACCAACACATACAAACACAGTTTTCTGAGATGAAAAACATTAGTTTGAACACAAAAAAATATAATGAGTGAGTGGAAAATGGGGAAGGTCACAATTTACCTAAAACACCTACTGGACAGAATCTTCCAGACCCTAGAATCATACTATCAGTATTGTGAAAAAAATGGTGTCCTTGAAGACAGGTAGATGAAACTTCAGCCATATATAAGAATTACCATTGCAGAACCCCCCCCCCGAAAAAAAACCCCCAAAACAAAAAAGGGGTGAAAGGTTGAGCAAACAGAAACAGGTAATAGAAGAAAGTTTCCTTGGTCTCACTTTGTAGTTTCAAATCATTTACCACACAGGATTCAGAAACCACTTTCAGAGGTATATCCTTTTTCTTTCTTTCTTTCTTTCTTTCTTTCTTTCTTTCTTTCTTTCTTTCTTTCTTTCTTTTCAGGGTAGGGTCTCACTCTAGCTCAGGCTGACCTGGAATTCATTGTGTAGTCACAGGATGGCCTTGAACTCACGGCAGTCCTCCTACCTCTGCCTCTCGAGTGCTGGAATTAAAGACGTGTGCCACCACGCCCAGACAGAGGTATATTCTTATAAAATGACTGAATCTCGTGGACAGATGGAGTAATCTTATGCTGCTCTCACAGATAAAGGCATAGATGATCAGCAGACTTTGTAAAAGGCTACTCTGAAGACTTCAAGGCAATGGAATCGCCTGCATGTTCTACTTACCAAAATTGGCATACTGAGATCCTCTGCAGCCAGTGGAGTATGAGTACCGAGCGTCAGCACTGTCCTCGCGGAGCAGCAGACTGTCTGCAGAGAGAGCCGCTGAGGACCGTCTCCTGGTGGGTGGGGCTAATCACTGAGTAAGTCATAGGGATCAATTTATTTTAAAATGTTACTAGAAGGCTGGGAATATGACACAGTGGAAGAGTACTTGTAAGATATACATAGGGCCACGTGTTTGATTGATTCCATGCACTACAACAGATGCTATTAGAAAAAAAAAATGAATGATGCTAGTGCAACTTATTCCTATAGAAGCAAATCAAATTATGCTTATAATCAAACACTGTAAAACAATACATTCCAAGTATTTTGTGTGGGAAGAAGACATGGTAGGGGTACGTATCATGTTATCCATCATCATTAGTCATTTCACAGAGGCAGGAATAAAGGAGGTAAGTGGGGGTGATTTTTTTTTTCTGTTTTGTATGTATGGCACGGATCAGGAAAGCAACTATCTTTCAAATAATGGGTTGGAATAAATGTAACAAAAGCTTCAAATAAAAATTAAAGCAAGCATCTCACCATACACTAAAATCAAGTCCACATGGATTAAAGACCTCAATATAAGATCTGAAACTCTTCAAGTACTAGAAGAAAAAACAGGAGGCACTCTCAACCATATAGGAGTTGGGAAAGACTTTCTGAACAAAACCTCAGTAACTCAGGAAATTAAACAATCACTCAGTCAATGGGATCTCATGAAGCCAAAGAGCTTTTGCACAGACAAACATACCATAAGCAGAGCCAATAGATTACCCACTGAATGGGAGAAAATCTTCACCAGCTATACCACTGACAAAAGCCTAATATCTAGAATCTACAAAGAACTCAAAAACCTAAACAATTAAAAAAAATCAAATAACCCACTCCAAAAGTGGGGCAGAAAGCTGAATAGGGAGTTTTCAGGGGAAGAAATGTAAATGGCTAACACACACTTAAGAAAATATTCAGCATCCCTAACCATTAGGGAAATGAAATTTAAGACAACTATGAGATTCCACCTTACTCCAGTAAGGATGGCAATCATTAAAAAATCTAACAATAACAAATGTTGGGGAGGATGTGGGGAAAGAGGAACCCTCATCCACTGTTGGTGGGAATGTAAACTTGTACAACCACTATGGAAATCAAATGTGGAGATTCCTGAAAAGGATGAATATAGAGCTACCAACAAATCTAGTTATACCCTTACTGGGCATTTATGCTAAATAATCCAAGCTTCACTACAGAGATATTTGCTCAACCCTGTTTATAGCTGCTTAATTTATTATAGCTAAGAACTGGAATCAACCCAGATGCCCATCATTGGATGACTGGATAACAAAGTTGTGGTACATTTACACAATGGAATTCTACTCAACAGTAGGAAAAAATGATACAATGATATTTGTAGAAAAATGGGCAGACTTGGAATAGATGATACTCAGTGAACTCACACAACCACAGGAAGAAAAATGCTGTATGATCTCATTTATCTGTGGTACCTAACCTGGACCTGTTTGAGTTGCTGACATACCCGATAGGCAACTCAAGGCCCAGACAATAGGAATGGAAGGGTTTGGGGGTAGGGGAAGGGCAGGGTGGGGAAAAACAAACACAAAACTAAATCGAAAATGAACTGATACCATAGAAACCTTTATCCTTGGAGATAGACTAAAAGATATAACCCTCAAAAGGAGTAAGGGGGAGCACCTAAAAAGAGGGACTGTGAGATGAAGCCTAAACTTAAAAATATGTTTTTTTGGCTCTGGCCTGTAACTCCCGGTACCAGAAATCAGTTGCTACCAACAATGAGCTATTGATCAGAGAGACCTACAAGGTTCACCAAACAAGACAGATTTCTGTCAAAGCACATGATTACCTGCATGAGGCAAAAGGTAAGACCCTATTGCTGAAGACACCATATGCTGGCAATACAAAGCAAGGAGAGGCCTGATTGGAATCCAGAAGAGAGTCAGTCCCCAGTTAGCCCATCTAGTGCTATAAAGCACAACGTGAGTGACTGGGTAATTTGGTCAACAAGGGTCTGAGTAACCAGAGGTCTAAGCTATTCAGAAGCAAGTACCCTGACAGGATGTACACGCCAGTGCAGTAGTGGCACACAGTGTTGGTGGGTACACTATAGCTTTCTGATTGGCTGAGAGATGCACTCAGTATAATGGAGCCCATATTTGGAATTGGGAACCAGATCAGAATCCTATGGAAATAAAGATTATACTCTCCAGTGTCAAGTTCTCACTAGTATTTGTCTGAAAGAGGAGCTGTATACATCAAATTCTCCCTAAATTAATAATGATTATCCCCTTTATACTATGCTAACTTCACTCTCCATCGGGGAATCTGTTGTTCTTTTTACAGAAGGTAGTGAGACAGGAGGAGATAAACTCCCCCTCGCACTTCAGCCGAGCCCTGGCTGAATCCACAGAGGAGTTGGGGAGATGAGCAAGAGCGCTGCTTCCATGCTGAACCTGATAATCAACACCAGGGTGAAGGAGACAGACCCTGAGGACACTCAACACCTACCAAAGCAGAGATCCAGAGGCTCCTAAATGCTCATCACTGAAGTAGACTTAAAACTCACCCACCACAGCTCAGGGAATTTTGCGGAAGAAAGGGGGGAATGATTGTAAGAGCAACAGGTTGAGACATCATACCCAGAGGCATACCCCCGCAAAATAATTGACTGCTGATCTCTAATACATAAACCACAACCCCATAAGGAATACCTGCAACCCCACTGAGGAGGGTCCCCAGTGGAATGGAGGCAGAGACAAGGGAAACGACTTTACCAACACATGATGTATCCATACAAAATATATTGTTAATAATAATAATAACAACAACAACAATAACAAAATAACCTCAGAAAATTAGAGGAAGGCTTACTTAACTTTATATCTATAACACTTGTTGAAGAAACATACGCATGGTTTTATGTCCATTTTGTGCATATGGTTTTTATTTACTTCAACCAAAGTTTTAATTGCAAAAGCTTTCCTTAGTTATTATAATCACTGAATCTATACAAAGATGTCTGTCCCTCCCACTGAGTTTGCTCCCACCCTTTCCATCGCATGGTCATTGCAAATCCTTTGGTGCATATAATTCCAAGTTTCCCTATGACCCTGCAAGCATAGACCACAATGGTGAAAAGACACGTAGAATGTGACACTTAATCACTTCATGTGTCTGGCTACTAGCTATCACTGCTTTGGTGGTTCTGGTAAACAGACCTTAAAGTGCTGTCAGTCATTAATCCATACTGATACCTTCAGATCTGACATTATGAGCTTCTTCCTTAATTTCTCTTTCCAAATCCCAGGTCTTCCTACAGTTAGAATTCTGATTGCTATTAACATTAATATATTCACTTTTTTGTTTTATCTCATAATACATTCAAATTTCCTGCACTTATAATTCCATAATAGTACTATTATCAGCACCAAGCATTCAGAATAAAGTTTTGGGATGTTTTTTGTAGTTACTTTTGAACATAGGTATATACCCACTAATGATAAATACAATTAGCTATTGTATTTATAATTTATTATTTATTTGAATTATTTATTTGAATTATTCTATCTGTGGAGTTATGTGGCTAGTGCGGCATGCAGTTAGGCTCATTTGTTTTCTGTGTGTTTGGGATTCTAAAGATGGCTCCTTGATTTTTATGCTTCTGTGAGGCGATGGGCAACAACGGTAAATCACTCATAGAGATGATTTACCTCAAAGGATTGTTCAGCCCATTAGAAATGAATTGGCTCTTCTTTCTTTTCCTATTTACTATCTTTTCTGGACATTTAAACATATTCGTATTTCAAAGTCTATAAAAATATATCTTGGAGATGTGTCCCTCCTACCAATATGTTCTTTCTTCTTGTGATGATCCATCCCCTTAGTTTAAATCATTTTCAACTAAATGTGAATTGGCCTTCCCATATTTCTTCTTGGAACATTGTCTGCATGCCTATATATTAATTTTATATATTTTTATTCTCTCTTCTTTCTTACATGAAAAGTATTTCTTATTGTACATTATTCTCTAACTTAACATTAATTTTGGAAATTTTTGTTTGTTTTTTTGAGGTAGGGTCTCACTCTATCTTAGGTTGACCTGGAATTCACTATGTAGTCTCAGGGTGATGTAAAAGTTTTGTATTAGTTCATAGTGATTCTCTCTTTTTCCTTTGTAATTCATTGCAAAAAAAAAAAATGACACTAAACCTTGCAACTTAAATCTTTCACATAAAGCTAACATTTCTAAGATACTCAGAGAATTGTACCCTTCATGAAATAATAGACTGGAGCAAAACATCTCATAGTAGCTTAGTTAGACATAAGCAAATCTGCATTTTTTACACAAAAGCAGCATCATTTTAAAAAGCATTATTAAAGACAGACAAGAACAATCCATGATGTTAAAAAGAAAACAATTCCCAACTTATGTGCACCTAACAACATATGCTGAAAAGAATAACAAAAATTCAGAGAATTTCAAGAGGAAATCAATTAACTCACATTCACAGAGGGAAAATTTAACTCATTTACTTTATAAAATTTATTTATTTATTTATTTATTTATTTATTATTTATTTACAAGCAGAGAGAGAGCTAGAAGAAAGATAGACTGAGAGAATGGGCTTGCCAGGGCCTCTAGTCACTGCAAATGAACTCCAGATGCATGTGCCTCTTTGTGCATCTGGCTTTCTGTGGGTACTAGGGAATCAAATCCAAGTGGATAGACTTTGCAGGAAAGCACCTTTACTGCTAAGCCACCACTCCAGTCCAACTCACCTAGTTTTAATAACTAAAAAAGCTAACTCAAATGTTAGTATTATTTAATTACATAATAAATAAGCCCATTAAGGAAAAATTATAATATATATGTATGTATATATACATACATATAATAGAGAAGATGCTTTGCAAGCACAAAGGGAGATAAGAAATGTTGAATTGGTACCTTAAAGACTTCTTTTCCCCCTAAAATAATATCAAACTAAATGAAATAATGTGTGTATGAGAGAAAAAAGAGAGAGAAAACATTAAATAGAAGTTAATCAGAACAAAAGTAGGGAATTGGGGATTACAAAGACTCGATTCTAGACATGAAGAGGAACTACATTCTACATTTGATTGAAGTTGAATACTGGCTACAATTCTACCGTTCCCCAGTGGAGGAAGAGTCAGTGAACAATGCTGAACCGATGAGCAGCAGCTACAACTGTGAGTTAATCATGTTTCCGTAACAACAGGAAGGCGCTGGAAGTTTAAGCAGAGAGGCAGACAGGATCAGACCTGGCTGAGGAAAACTTGCTCTTGTCCACTCCAGAGATTGGACTGAATCAGACAGGAGTGGATGTCCAAGGTCAGCTGGTAAACAAAGTGGCGAATCTGAGAAGGCAGGATGGGGTTTGGGAGCAGAAGGAAGGTAAGGATGAAAATGAACTAATGTGAGCACTTTTAGAAGGTCATATGTGCAGGACTCAGAGATGACATGGTGTGGGGCTTAGGAAGGAAAGAGAGAGAAGAGCCAAATTGGCTGGGATGGGTAGAGGGTAGAACCTATGAGGGGCACACTGCCCAAGCAGGTTGAATATTTTTACTTCTCTTTGAAATGCTGAACTTCTTGCTTTGCTTTTAAATGTACCACAAGGTCCAAAAAAATGCCTGGTTTCTTCTGTTTGGAGTAATTTATATTCCCACAGCACAATGTGCCCTTTACAATTTCACTTAATTATTTCAAGACTAGACCCTCACAGACCTGAAGGTCTGTTGGTGGTGCAGGGTGCCCGGCAACATGACCCTGAGAAATTGAGTTTTGATTCACTTCAGGCCCTCAAGAATATAGCAAATAGACCAGGGTGGTTTCCTGTTGTGAAAAAACAAAGAAAAAGAAAGAAAAGAAAAAGAACAAAACCTCTTAAAATGACATAGAGCTTCTAAGAGGGTCTCCAAGTTCCTTTCCAGTGGCAGTCATAGCAGTTTCTGGGCACCTTCCATTAGAAGGAGCCCCAGCTCCTGCTTCAAGTAGCAGCCAGCTGTGCTTAACTTGACTAATTTTCTCACCTTCAGCAAGGGACCTCATATCCTCTGTGAGTCTTTTGACATTTCAGGCCTTCAGCCCATGCTTTAAAGGAGAAAAAAAATACCCTTGTAGGAATTGTTCATGCGCAGCCAAAACCTTGGGATGGGCTGCTCCTTAAAAACACTAACTTTCTAGTTATTTAACTGAATAGTGATCATCTTGCAACTTATATATCCATTCAATTTAACAATCTATCATCTTTTGGTCTGTGATACTTATTTCTATGTTGCTGTCTTTCTGCGGTAAAAGGAGCTATTCATGAACCAGATAATGTCACACTGCTGTGGTTTGAATGTGAGTTGTTCATCCCCGGTAGGTTCATGTGTTTGAACACTTGGCCTCTGCAGCTTGGAGAGTTGTGGAAGCTTTAAGAGGAAGTGGGTCACTGGGGGCAGGCTGGGAGGTTTTATAGCTCAGCCTTGCTTCCTTTCTGCTTCTCAAACTTTTGACTATGGATGCAATATGACTTGCCTGCGCCTACCAGGATGCCTTCCTGACTGTGAATGTATTTGCTTGAACTGGAAGTCCAAAAAAACCCTTCCTTCCTAAATCTTATTCTTGTTAAGGGGTTTTACATAGCAATGAGTCAAGTAGCTAATGCACACCCTTTGGTTCAAATCCCTCTCACTGGCTTTCTTTTTCTTTTTCTTCTTCTTTTTCTTTTTCCTTCTCTTTTTCTTTTCTTTTCTTTTTTGATTTGACAGAGAGAAAGAGGGAGAGAGAGAGAGAGAGAGAGAGAGAGAGAGAGAGGGAGAGGGTGGGTGCACCAGGGCCTCCAGCCACTGCAAATGAACATGCGCCACCTTGTGCATCTGGCTAATGTGGGTCCTGGGGTATCGAACCTGGGTCCTTTGGCTTTTCAGGCAAACGCCTCAACCGCTAAGCCATCCCTCCAGCCCTCTCACTGGTTTTCTATCACTCTTAGGATAGGAATGTTGGGCTACAAGACTAGAAGTGACTGACCCCTATGTACCTCTTCTTCCCCACTTTTCTTTCTTGCCTTACAGAACTCCACTCATCTTGCCTCCCTTTGGGAACACAAAAAGCTCACCATCAACTCAGTGTCTTGCCAATTTCTCTCCCCTTTACATTTTCCCCTTCCAGATGTTGATGTACTGAAATGGCTTGCTCATTGGGGTAAATCTCTAACATTTGGTTCTCTTTTATGTTAGGCATAGATTTCTTTGGTGATGGGCCACTGGCATGTGAAGAGAAGCAACACGTGACTTGCTAGCGAAGACTTGTTTGCTGTGTGACTGTCCAGTTCTCGGCTTCCTCCTTGACATAACTCAGAAGGCCGCATGCTCCAGGTGGCGCTGCAGCAAAGTGGTGGAGCCATGTTGCTATGAGACAACTCAAGATGGACACAAGCGAGAGTGATAGATGCTCCTTTGTTGTCTTAAGAACCTGATGATATGTGGTCCTTGGATGAGACTCTCAGGAAGGATGCAACCCACTTAGGTTATTGCTCCGATTTCACCTTCTCAAAGATGTCTTCCCTGATTTTCCTATGCAGAATAGCAGTCATCTCCCTGTAATGTGCTCTTCTCTGCTTGACTTGATTTTTCTTCGTTGGGTTTATTTTCCCCAGAGAACTTAGACTAGGAATCTGGAAATGGAAGAGCTTTGCCGTGTTCACTGATATATGAGCTGATATCAAAGCTAGTCTTGGCTATGTTGTGGATAAACAAAAGCTACTAGTTGAGTTAGTAAATATTTATCATAAAAGTTGAAATAATATATAGATAGGTAAGCATAATATTGAGAAGTAAATTTCCATGTAGTTCCTTCTTGCAGGAATTATAGCTTCCATATTTTTCTACATTGTATTTTATTTACATATTAGCTTATGTGTAAGTAGGATGTTTTTTATTTTATTTATTTATTTATTTTGGTTCTTCGAGGTTTTCTATGTAATGTGGAATGTACTTTCCTAAATAAATTATTTAAAGTTTGTATTCTGATGTAACATTTTCACCCATCAGTATTATTCATGTTAGTGTTTAAGGAATTCTCATTCTTTTTAAGTACTGAGTAGTATTTATCCCTTAATAATCATGAGTTTTAAGGTTCTAAAACCTATTATTCATTTCAACCAATGTTGCCTTTTGAGGGTATAGAGATTTTCCAGTAAGAACAAAGACTTTTTTTTAAAACAGGTTCAAGTTCTTAGAGACAAGTACATACCTGTAATCTCACCACTCAAGAGACTACCATAAGTGGACCATGAGTTCCAGGCCAGCTTAGGCTATACAGAGAGACCCTGTGTCAAAAAACAAAGAAACAACAACAACAAAAGAAACCCATTACATTAATTTCAAAATGTTCTGAGAGGCTTATATAAACAAAAATAGCTCAGATGGTGATAAGAACAACATAGAAAAACAGAACTATAGAGATGAAGGAGGAAGGAGAGGGGGTGGATGGTGTTAGAAAGACTTGTCCTGAATGGGCATTTGCCAAAATGAACAGGAAGGAGCTGGAGTTCTAGGTATATTCTGAGAGAGTTCTGCACAAAAGACACTCACAGCTGGTCATATCTAAGTAGCTAAAGGATGGTCACTGAGGATAATGAAATAAAGGATTAGGTATATAAAGGAACTATGATAATGTGGGATACACAGATGCTCAAGACACTTTAACAGATAAATTCCATTATGCAGCAATAAGTTCAATTTCAAAGGTAAAACTCCAATACATAGGATGTGACTCTTTTCCCATTTTAGTTTCTATTTATATGGAATCCCATAAGACATATTGAATCCAAAGGCTGGGACCCCTAGAATGCTTCAGTTCTTTTATAAGGCACCAATAAGATGGCAATAAAATGTTTAGCCCTTAAAAATACTTTCTACAGTTCAGCAGTCTGTCTGACATAACTTTAAATGTTAATGAAATGTTTCAGAAGTCCACTGTTTTTAAGACTGTTTGGAGTTTAAGGAACTTAAATACCATCTATAAAAAAAAACCTAACTTTAAGATTAAGTTATACAGAGAAAAATATGTCACAGAAGACCTGGTATTTGACTTAAATTAAATCATTATTTTCTTCTGAGAAGGAAGTGAGATTGATTTTGTGCTCAAGTAGGTTCTTGAAATACCTCTTTCCTTCAGATGAAAACACATCCATGGAAATAAAATTCTTTACAGCCTGTAATACAGAAGTGGGCTTTTATGAAGCACTTGGCACTGTGGATCTATGTCCAATGGAATCACCTCCAACAGAAGATACGGGTTGGTTAACTCCTGGTGACCCATTAGGGTAAGATGTGGGCCGGTCGAAGCTGTATTTCTTGATCCTCCCTGCTCATTCATCTTGAGGCAGGTGAAGGGAAATCAGAGCTTTGTGTTCTCATCGACACTTTCTACTAATCATTTTTTTTAAGGTGGTCTTTAACTTCTAGCGGTGGCAACTTTCTGTGACGACCCAGAAGAAACAGCCAGGGCAGAAGTTATACAAGTTCAACTCATGACATAAAGGGGAGTAGCTGCTATAGAGCTACCTTAAGTTTACAGATGCATCTTTCATTACTCTGCAAGATGTTTCGTTGCCTTGTTGAATTAACTTTGTTTCAGTGCACACTACAATGTGAGTCAGATCAGTTCAACAGGACAGTCTTTTGTCAGTGCTGGAGAAGCAAATTGCTCCTTTGACTGACCCAAGGCCTTTCTCACTGGAGTAATACCCGTAATCCAGTTACAACCTAGAGGAGTTGTAAACATCACTCCCCTTTCTTTAAAGTGTCTCCTGACTAAGGGTCTCTACCTGCCCCTTTGCCGTGGTTTGGTTTTGCTTTCTACAGTGGAAGCAGTGAGGGTGATACTCGTTGCCCCTTGCCATTTAATGGAGACAATTATTGTCAGTGGCCCGGACTGTGGTGCTGAAACCAAGCAAGGGTTTTTAATCATGGCCCCTGCATTTCAACCCAAGGCCCCTGCTGTAGAACACTGGAGAACAAGGTGTAAATCAACTTAAGAACATGGTTCTACACTCAAGGCATTGTGGTTTACAGCTCCCAGATGACCTCCATCTATCTTCCTTAGTGGTGGAGGTGTATAATTGAACTAAAGAGAGTCTTGAGTAATGAGGCTGAGCGTGGCAGTTCCAACGCTGAGGCTTAATAGCGTAACTGCTTCATCCTTTTTTTATCCCCTAAAATGTAACAAAATAGTTGGCGACATCCAATTCTTCAGGGTGACACTTGCTGAGAGTCTATATTTTAAAATAGAAATAGGTTTTCATAAGCAAAAGCCTATAAATCTCTCTCTACAAAAGAGTTCCCCAAACACAATTATACAAGCAATTTTCTGTTGGAACAGAAACTAATATGAATGCATGCAATAACCTGGAGTTCATTTTGTAGGAAATAATTTTTAAACCTTTATGTTTCTTATGCAATGAGTAGTTGGTCTTTAATCTCCAAGAGACTTGTGAGTGACAACATTCTCACACTTCATGTTGCAGGAAGCTGTAGCCAGGAGGCACACATTATTGTTATTATTTATTTTTTGAGGAGAGCATTTGGTTTGGTCAGTGAAACTTGTGAACATATTGCTGTGAGAGACTTCCTTTTTTACAGTAATCCATTTGCAAATGCATATTTTCCTTATAAAGATACATACTTTACAATCACTTATGGCAGAATTGTTGTATGAAGACATAAATGGCACATAAGCAATAAAAGAAGACATAACTACCTCCTCGTGGAAATGTCTAGGATGACAGTATCAGCCGACCCTTAAGAATGAGCCTCCTACCATGTCATTGCATGTCACTTAGCAAGAATAATTCCAGCTACACAAAGGTTTCAGGAGTTGTGAAATCTCAATCTCCCCCTGTTGTGGTTTGTATGTAAAAATAATGCCCCCCATAGGCTCATGAATTTGAACATTTGGTCCCTGGCTGGTGACACCATTGGGGAAGTTGGAAGGTTGTAGGATCTGGGAGAAATAAGTCGCTGAGGGTAGCCTTGAGGTTTTGTAACCAGGCTCCGCTTGCTGTTTTCCCTGTTTCCTGATTGCAGACACCATGTGACCATCTCTATTTCATATTGCCATGCAATCTACTCCATGATGGAAAGTATCCCCTTGAAACTACAAACTGGAATAAGTCCTTTCTTTCCTTATAGTGCTTGATGTCAGGTAACTTGGTAATATGTAATAAGTATAGATACTAATACACTCCAAAAACCAGATCCTAACAGTTAAGGCTAACCTGTCTTCTGACTGAAATCCCTTCACAGAGCATTCAATCTCATTGCACAAGACTTTCCTGGTTAATATTCAAATATCACTATAAATAGAAAATTATTAAATAAATTCATAACAACAGCTAACATAGGGAGCCTTTGGCATTCAGAAGAATTTTAAGTACTTGAAATTACTTAGCTCAGTTAGCTCTCAGAATCATGAGCGAAGCATCCTTGTTTTACCAGCTCAACAGCTGAAGCAAGGGCAAAGAAATTAATATGAACAAGATTATAGTTTCCATGTGGCAGAGCCAAAACTGTATGAATATCCCTAGTGTAGTGATGTGTGGGATCCTTTAATGGGAACAGAAGAGATCTGGGAAGGTTGAGAAGCATGCAGGGTGAGGAGCCTCCCTTTGGAGACCACCACTCACCCTGGGGCCAGTGGACTGCGATGTGGACACCTTTGCAGGCAGGGTGATGTCAGCAAGTCCTCTTTAAAACATTATCCCCTTCTCAAACAATACTGTGTATGCATACTCCTTGGAAACTCCTGTTCAGTAACTCTGGCATGAGGCCAAAGTATATGAAACTCTTGAAGCTTCTAGCATGATTCTAATGCTGCTCTATGGACTGCGTGAGTAGCAATGACTTAGGGATCAGTGTTTGCTACAGAGAAGCTGGCACTGGGATGCAGGTGGTGTGGCTCCATTGGAATGGATTTGTCCTGTGGCCAACCATTGTATATATCAGATATAACACACAATTACACACGATGGAATTTTGTATCAAATTACACTAATAAGTGTTACGACGAATTAATTGAGAGGTTATTCTATACTACTGTAGTCAGCTCCAAGTTGCAGAGGTGACTACCTAACCAGACACAGATTACAGGAATAGGGGCTTATTTCAGATTACAGATCCAAGGGACTCTCCATCAGTGGCGGAAGGAGTTGCTTACTTCCATGCATCCAAGCAGAGAGAAACAACTGCAGCCAGCAAACACCCACACCAGCCGACAGGAAACGGCCAGCACTCAAACTGCTCTGCACTCACCTTTGGGCTGGAATGAAGATCCTCCCCAATGACACCTCCTCCAGCAGGCTGCTGGAGACTTAAGCAGGAAGCTTAACGTTAATCAAAAATACCTGAGGCTATGGGGGGCATACATTCACATTCAAACCACCACACATCCCAAGGAGAGCTCATTACTTCACGTAGCCTCCATAATACCTTTAGGAAGTTGGTGGTCTTTTCATCCATATGCATGCATTCATCCATATACATATGGACACAAAGACCAGAAAACAAGAAGCCAACGGCCCTTGGTCAATATTGCTTGAAAAATATGCTGACCTCCAGAGCATAAACTCAGAAACACTAGAATACTGATAAATTTTCCCCTAACATAGATGAGAAAACTGACTTACTTGATATGTCACATTAGTGGCAGGGCCAGGGGGTTGTAGCTGAGTGGTTGAGCATTTGCCTAGCATGGCCATGACCCTGGGTTCCATCCCTGACATGAACATCAACCCACAATGTACACATACACAAGAAAACACATAAACACAAATAGGCTTTGAACTACACATCACAGCCTAGAGCTCTAATCCCTTTGCTTCACACATGGTTATGTGAAGAATGAATAAGATGTACATATAATAGTTCACTCTCCCTCTTTCTTTCCCTCCCTCTTCTCTCTTACTCCTTTCCTCCTTCTCTCCTTCCTTCTCCATTAGCTTATTTGTTACTGATTCATCCAATAGGGTGCTGGGTGATTTTTCTTTTCCTCTGTGAAATAGATATCAATTTTCTAAACTGTGTATTCAGTTATGTTCTAAATGGGCTTTGATTCCTTTCTAAGCCTTCATATCACACTTCTGATCCTGGCAGCTACCTGGTTTTCTTAATACTGAGTACACATAAACACCTGTGTCCCGCACCTTGAGTTTCCACCTGATTTGTCTGCATGCCCCCCCCCTCTTTGTTTGCTGGCTCATTTGTTTGTCCATTCATTAAACAAATACATTGCATGAGTCCTCTGCTGCCGGATTGTTCACAGACACAGACACGGTGGAGGCGGACAAAATGTTTGTCTGTTGGTTTGTTTTTACAGTTCTGGGGATCACAGCCCGGGCTTTGTACATGCTTGTCAAGTGCTCCACCACTGAACTTTAACCCCAGCCTTTAAAATAACTTTTGAAATCCATAAGACAAAAAAATAACACATTAAGGGGTTGGGGAGATTGTGAAGTGGTTAAAGGCACTTTCGTGTGCAAAGCCTGCCAGTCTCAGGTTCAATTCCCCAGCACCCTCATAAAGCCTGACGTGAAATGAAACATGCATCTGTGATCCCAGCAGGCTCAGGACAATTTGACAATAGGGAACAGAGCCACGAGAATCTACAGACTGCAAGCCAGTTATTCTGACATTCTTTTTTAGTCTGGAAGTTGACAGTGGCAAGAGAACTTGTCTCAAAGAAGGTGGAGCATTGATACCTCAAAGTTGTCCTTTGGCCTCCGTATGCATGCAGTGGATTGTACACACACACACACACACACACACACACACATACACACACACACATACACACACACACACACTAATTAACTAATCAGTTAAGAGGATATTTTAAAAAACTAGTGCATTGAAAATGTTGTCATTGTTCTGGAAGATTCTCTAGCAATTTACACACAGGCACTTTCTTCATAGCGTTCAAGCAAGAAATAACCTGGTTATCTACACCAGCCATACTTCAACAACTTTTCTCCAGACCCCAACCCCTGCAAATACTGGCACAATGGCCAGTAAAGAAGACAGAATAATCTTTCTCAAGGGCACACGGTGCTTCAAGTGGTTTATTACAGTATTTTTTTTTCTAAGAGTGAGATGTGTCAAAAATGGCAAATACATTGCTCTTCTAACAGCAAAGAATGGCTTAGGTTAATTATGGCATATCAATTGATCAACTTGTGTGTTGTGAAACTATCATAAGCAATAACTATATATTCGAACAGCAATATGAATATCTTTAAGACAAAATGCAATTATGGAAGTAGTTAGAATGTATTCACTCTGGGTGATAAGCATTCTGTCTGTCCCTGTAATGCTAAATGCTTCAACCTTAAAGAGTGAAAAAAGAGAGAAAAGACTCACTAATGAACTAAAAGAGAGACACGGTCTTTCAAAGTTCTCTTTAGAGAGCTCATCCTCTAATTTCTAACTCCATTTAACAGCCTCAAGTCAAATCTCTCTAACATTTGCCTAGACTTCTAAAGAAATTATTTGTTCATTCATGTGTTCAATGAGAGGTGGTTAGAACCTAGAGGTAGGAATGAAAGACTTGGACCTGGCTTTGGACTCTCTACTTGAGATTCTAGACATTTCTGCTGAATTAGCCTGGCCTCTGGCCTCTGTGCAGCCTCTAGGAGTGATCTTTCTGAATCATACCTTAGATGATGCTTAAAATCCTTCAGAGGTTAGTCATTGCCTCTGGGGACTTCCCAAACCCTTAGTATGTATGTGACACACTTCTGGCACACACCATGTGCTTTTCCAAGTATATCCTTGTCGTTGTTATCCATCCTGACTTAAGTTCTGTCCACCTCTGCTAAACCTATGCCGTTCACTAACTACACACTACCATCTAATCAAAAGCACATTGTGTTTGCACTGCTGATTTTTTTTTAAACCAGAAAACTATATATCCTTTCCTTGCCTAGCCAACTGTATTTCTGTTTGAAGAATACTTCCAGCCTATACCCTGCAGGAAGCCTTTCTTATTCCCAGACAGGGCCAGGTGCCCTAATCCGGAATTCTTCTCATTAGTGCGGACCAATGTCATATGCATATCATTCTACATTGAGTCCTTCTACTCGTCAGTGCTCTTTTATTGGGACTAGGATGGGATATGTTATTTCTGATCATGTAGTGGCTACACACAGGTGCTTTGAAGTCACAAACCTTAGGATGATATCCCTACTCTACCATTTAGTTACTTCACAACAAAAGAACTTATCTCATGGAGTCACTGTGTGATTCAGTGAGATAACGTAGGCATATCAGTTAGCGTGTGGTAATTCCACAGCTGTTGTGACGTCGGTTTCTCTTTAATCTCCACACACTGAGAAGGGACTCAGTGTTTGAAAAGTGCTGTTTTATTCATTTCACAGGTGAAAGCTTGAATGAAAGAAATAGCAGCATCCAAATTTAGGCTCATTGCTTCTGACCAAGAACTCAAGAACTTTTTTTTTCTTTTTTAATTTGAAAATACCTGGGCAAAGCATATCAGAGGAAGGAAGCCCATGAGCAGAGGAAGGACCTGGGGAGAGGATGAGAGGATGGTCAAGGGGAAGGGATGCTGGGCGCAGGTGCACGTCTTGAAAAGGGAGGAAAAGAGGAACAGGATAAATGGAAGGGGAAAAGGACTCTTGCAGTTGACTAATTCCATGGTTAAATTTCCTGTTTGCAGTCTCTCTAGCACCTCTCTTGCTTCTTCTAGAAAATATCTTTCTCTGCCCATGATCACACTGATTGATTTGATGTGACTGCTTTCCCAAACTCGGTCAACGAGCCCAGATCTGGGGCATGTAAAGTCTATACCTTATAGGGATGCTACACTCACTGGGCTGATGCTGGAAAAGTGTAAGGCTGAGTGTAAGAGAATGAAGTGCCCATGATGTTCAAGAAACTATTTCTTATTATTTGTGAGATTCAAGCATCCTCAAGAAGTCTCTGGTACTTGGGCCATGCCTGACATAAATAAATAACCTATTATCCTTCCATTGATTTCTATTAGCTTGTGCTAGCTTTATTTTCAGACTCTGACCCCCACACACACACACACACACATCATTGCAGAGATATAACTAAACTTATCTATTTGGCTCCACTTTGCACCATATGTCTTTATGTATCTTCTGTCCCACTGGCTTTAAACCACTCCACATGCCCTATAAAAAGCTGCCATGCATTTTCATATGCCATTGCCTTTTTCTGAGCTGCCATTTCAGTGCAGAATTCTTTAACCCCAATAGGAGTCCTTCCATTTCGTAAGGTTCCACTCCAATGCCACAAACTTAACTAAGCCTTCTTGCTTTACCCAAGCTCACATCCCAGGGTGTACCCATGATGCGCTGGGCATTTCCTGTTGCTTTTCTCATGCATCTCTATATTATGATTGTCTTACCACCCATCTCATTAGAACTCACTTATGCTATGAGTTTCACAGCCTCAGGTACAATACTTAGATGGGCTAACTGCAATTTTACGAGATGAATGATTCGGGTAAGTGGGATGGTAAAAGGAGGATGCTCTACTGAACACATCTCTGGTGTTTCACTTAGGTTATAGAGTAAACCTCTTGTGACACTATTTGTAACTCATGGTGTTTACGTTCATTGAATTAATGACCAGTTTTTATGACAGTTATGGCCAAATTTTCATTATGATAAGAGTATTTCATGTTAGAGCCATTAATAAGTGCTTCATTCATTAAAGTAGCACATTATCTAAATATTGTGCTTTTCACCCATGTCTTATCTCCCTTCTTCTTCTTTTCTTCTTCTTCTTTTCCTTTTCCTTCCCCTTCTTCTCCTCCTCCTTCTTCTAGTTAGAAGTTTTTATTATACTATTCAAGATATTTTGTTTCTTTTAAATATATATTATGGGGCTAGAGAAATATCTCAGTGGTTAGAGATGCTTATAAAAGCATTTAACTGCAATGCCTGAGGGTCCATGTTCAATTCTCCAGTACCAATGTAAGCCAGATGCACAAAGTGGCACATGTATCTAGAGTTTGTTTGCAGCTCTAGAGGCCCTGACAGGCCCATTATCATTCTTTCTGTCTCTAGCCTCTCTTTTAAGTCAATAAATCAGTAAAATATTTTTTAAAAGATATATTAAATCCTGGGTACTATACTTATTTCAGAGTAAATACACTTAAAGTCACGTTATGAACTCTGTCACATTTTCAGTAAGCTATATCCCTTTTCACTTTGCATTTTATGCTATGAAAGGTGAGTATCCATCAAAGTACCTGCATGCTAATTCAGTGTAGTGATTTGCAATCCATACAGACAAAACAATATTAACATAGTAAATTTCACTGAAGTTGAATCATAAATCCTGAATCAAGAGACCCACAGAATGTAACTCAGAAAGACCTGTTAGGACTTTGGAAGTGGGAGATACATAGATGTGAGAACTGAGTTCATGTCCTAGCTGTATTACTTACTAGTTGCATGCCCTGTGCAGAGAGGCTTCATAAATAAGTCCTGAGCTGAGCTCTTTAAATCCCACCACGTGGTACCTAGATGCTGAGGCAGAAACAGCCTCCATCACTCACAAGAAAGCCTTCCCCGGGGACTTGGTCTATGCCACACAAGTTGTAGTAGAATTACAACATAAAATAAAATAAACTACTCTGATAAATTAAGAAGAATTTTTTTATTTATTTTAGAGAGAAAGAGAAAAGCTGGAAGGGGGGGGGAGATGGAGAATATTGGCACACCAGCCTCTGCAAATGAACTCCAGATGCATGCATCACCTTGTGCACCCGGCTTATGTGGGTCCTGGGGAATCAAACCTGGGTTCTTTGACTTTGCAGAAAAGTGCCTTAACCACTAAGCAATCTCTCCAGCCCAGAAGCATTGATTTAAAAAAACAAAATCCAGGTGCTGTCATTGCTCATTTGCCCCATGGTATAGGTGATTGTTGGTCATCTTTGACAACCAGTACCAAAACCAAAGCATCACTGTGAAAACAGTGTCTGCTATATACAGTTAATGTGAGATGATGCTTGGATTCCTAATTAGTGGGAAAAGTTTCATTTTAGGTGATCAATTATTATAAAAGTAAGTTGTCAATTAATTTTACAAATTTTTTTATCTTGTGGATATTATAACATAAATTCCAAGTGAAGTAAAACTTAAATAGTAAGAAAATTAAACCATAAAATTATGAAACTGTAGGTGAATATTTAGTTTTTGTTTATTTGAGACAGATAGAGGAGAGAAAAAATGCGAATGGGAGCAACCAGGGCCTCCTGCCACTGCAAACTATGGACACATGCACCAACTTTGAGTGTCTGGCTTTATAGGGGTACTGGGGAATCAAACCCAGGACAGGAGGCTTTGCAAACAAGCACCTTTAACCATGGAAGCATTTCTGCAGGCATAGGTGAATATTTTTATGCTTCATCCTTTATTTATGTCCAAGTTACATCCCATCATGTATAGGTACAATATCGTCCTCATCCATTCTTCAGTTGATAGATATTTTGGTTGTTCTCATGTGTTGGCTGCCGTGAGCAGTGCGGCAAGGCACACTGAGTGCACATGCGTGCTCCACACTTTGATCTCCTTCCTCTGGATATACGCTAAGCAGAAACTCTGGCCACACAGCAGTATCCTTTACTTTAAATTACACATATAATAGATAACATGTTTCATCTTTAATTTCAGTTATGTAATATATTTAATAGTTTATTCAATGATAAAAAAAGACCAATTATAATTTAACATGAAAAGTGAGAACTTGGACTAAAATCAGCAGGTGATATAAATAAACAATCACAAAGAGATAAAAATCACCAAAAGAACTTTGAAAAAAATTAAGTTTACTAGAAACACGGAAATGCAATAAAATAAAATACAAAATTTTTTTTATAAAATGTTTTATAGTAGATTGCCAAAAGTCAGACCATAATGATGCTATCCAATGGGAAGAACACAGGAATCCTCCACAATGACAGAGGAGAGTTTTCTGGAGGCTAAGTAAGCACTATAAGCCTTAGAAATGTGGATACTTTTGACCTCAAAATTTCACTTTTCTGAGTTAGTGACAATGGAATAATTGAACAGCTGTGCAGCAATTCACGTGCTTTTTTATAAATGGCAGAAAGTTAGGATTCTCATAACCAATCAACAATATGTAACTAACAATATTTTTTAGCACCTTTGTATAACAGAATACTGTTCATCCTTTATAAAAATTTGCATCAGGCCTCTCTCTCTCTCTCTCAAAAATAAAAATAATTATAAATTAAAAAGGGCTGGAGAGATGGCTTTGCAGTTAATGCTCTTGCCTGCAAAGACTAAGAACTCATGTTCAAATCTCCAGGTTCCACATAGCCAGATGGCCAGTGATGCAAGCATGCAATGTTGCATATACACCACAAGGGAGCGCATTTGTGGAGTTTGTTTGCACCACGCTGAAGGTCCTGGCACACCCGTTCTTTTTGTGTGTGTCTCTCTCTCTTTCTCTCCCTCTCTCTTTTTCTCTTTCATAATAATAATAATAGTAATGCACATAGGAAGAATAATTATCAGGATGAAAACATAGTGAAGGTGCATAATCGCTTAGTGGAAAAGCAGCTGTAAAATGTGAGATTAAAAAGAACAGTAGGGGTCTAAGGAGACTGTTCAGCTCTCAAAAGTATTTCCTTGCAAAACTGCCAGCCTGGGTCCAATACCTGAGACCCCACTTACAGCCAGATGCAAAATATGTGGCAGGTGTGTGTCCCGTCCCCACATACACGCAAATAAAAATTTAAGATTAAAACAATTAAAAATACATAAAATGACCTTAGGATGGTGGAAAATGGAGCTCTGTGGTGAGCTAATGAGTAATTTCTAATGAAAACAAAGACTAATTTTTGCATATTCCATTTTTTTCCATTAAGTATTAGTTCAGATACTTCTTGTGCCTGCTTTAAACCCTCTTGTGACTCAATCCTCCGCAAGGACCTGAACACCAGGTCCCTGTTCTCTGAGGAGCCGACTTTCAGGCCATAGGGATGAAGTTGTGTGTTAATGCACTGGTAGGACTCCTCAGTAGGTCCCAGCAACTGTCCCTGGTTGTCCACAATAGTGGGCAGCTCATTGTCACATATGCAGCACGAATCCCATCAGACTCTTGCACAAGCTTTTTTTTTCCCTCCAAAATAACCTGCCAAAATGCAAATAATCTTTAGTTCAAGCATTGCTTTTGGGAGCTCCTGGACTAAGCCATACATATGGTAATTTCATCACAATACACACTGACATTAAAAACATTAATACAGGTCTGGAGAGATGGCTTAGCAGTTAAGATGCTTGCCTATTAAGCCAAAGGACCCAGGTTCAATTTCCTAGGACCCACTTGAGCCAGATGAATAAGGTGACACATGGGTCTAGAGTTCGTTTGCGGCAGCTGAAGGCCCTGGCTGTCTCTCTCTCTCTCTCAAAGAAATAAAATAAATGTCTAAAAAACATCACTAACAAACATAACAAAGGTTTGTACTTCTAAGCCACATGAGTAGCAACATCAGCATAAGACTTTTTTGTTTTCCTAAAGAGGACCTCTGCACCTTTCAAATCTCAGAAGACTTCTCTGCTGTCCATTAGAAAAAGAAAAAAAAAACTCTAATATTGTGCAGTCGGTTCTCCTTAACCATTTTCAAAGTGCTCCTTAGATCTTTCAAGAATTAGGTCTGCACTAAGGCTAGAAATGGGGAGGAGGTTATTGAGAAAATAGCAGCTGTTATCTCTCTCTGGTGCATGGAAGACGGCTAAGAGCTTCACCTCATCTGCCTCCAGGAGCAGCAGTGCTCAGATGTCCCCAGGGAAGCCATGACTCACCCAGCCGCTGGACAGAACAAGGTTTTGCTCACACAGAGAAGAGTGAAAATGTTCCCAAGACCCTCCAGGCCACGTTTTGCATCCATCCCCTGTTCACTGGGAATGGGTCTAGCAGTACATGTGACCAAGCACCAGAAGATTTTGTGCCTAAGAAGAACGGGCACACACAGAAAGCCTGCAGCCGGATGAATAGCCCCAGAGAAACATGCCCTGCACAGGGCATAGTGACTTTATGTTTGTGTAAGGAATTGTCCTGTGCCAGAGGCCCTGGTGGGCCCCTTCTCTCTTTCTCTATTTGCCTCTTTCTCTGTCTCTCAAATAAACAATATATATATATATATATATATATATATATATATATATATATATATATGACATTAGGGACTGGAGGTGAGGGTGGCTCAGTGAATAAAGTACCTACTGTGAAAGCACAAGACATGAGTTCAGATCCCCCGGTGTGGAGAGCGGGTGTGGCGGCCATCCCAAGATGGCCGCCCGGGCTTCCTGCCAAGTCTCCACGGGTGTGGCGGCCATTCCAAAATGGCGCCTGGCCTGGCTGCCAAGTCTCATGACTAAGCACCATTTCCTGCTTCCCCTTCTGAGTAAACACGTACACACTGCAAAGTGTGCATGTACAGCGCTACGCAAGATCAGACCACCATCAGGTGGTTGGCTGCGCCCTGTTGTCTACGCCCACGTGGCAGCTGCTGATTGGGTCAGGCTGGCTATATATAGGGTGGAGGTTTTTGTATCGGGGCCCCACCTAGATGTAAAGGATTCCTGAATAAACTGCTTCGAGAAGGGTTCCGATTGCCGTTGCCTTATTCCGCTGGACGGGAAGGGTAGGGACACCCCGGTCCCACACAAATGTCAGGGAAGACAGGCAATCCTCAGGGTAAGATGACTTACTAGGTTAGCTGAATCAGAATGCCTCAGTACACATGGTGGAGGGTGATGGAGGAAGACACCTGACCTTGATCTCTGTCCTCCACACACACACACACACACACGTGCATCCACCCCACACAACTACACACACACACACACGCCACGTTCACATGTACACTGACATTAAGAACTAATTTCACAACAGCCACATGAATAACCAGACTCCATGCTGTGCACTTTTGTCAAGGTAAATTTTTTATACAGGTCAGTAGAGTTATTAGTTATATATTTTTTTTAACAGGAGTGACTGCCTTTCTGGAATTAGAAATTTCTACACTTTCCTTAATTGCATCTCACTTCCTGGCAAGTCTTGATAACCTAATTCAGGGAGGAGGCTGAAGATCACAGAAATCTACCATTAAAATTGATCGATGGTAGTCATTTCCACATCCCAGGGAAATTAATTTTATAGATATCATCTTTTCCATTTTAAGCATTTCTTCCATGACTTTAGTCTAAATGTTTGACATCTGGTGCCTCATTGGATTCTGCTAGAATGCAATGATATCTGACTTCGTAGGTCACATTTATTTGGTAATATAATCTTGATTGCCTTATGATGAGCTTCAAAAGTCCTGTCCCTTCAGGGGGCTGTGCCACCAGAAACTGAAACACTACTGGTAGGGAATCTTTTGCTGCTACACATTCTCCATCTCCTGAATATTTGTGTCAGTGTTTGAAAAGAATTGCCCCAGTGCATCATGGTACTCAAAGTAATAGAAAAACGGAGGTTGGTTTAGATTTCTTTACAAGCCTTTTGACTTCTAATATTATTCTGTTTCTTTTAACTGCCTCTTAGCAGGGGCCTGATAAGGTCCCTTAGTACATTGTAAGATTTTATACATAGATGTCAAAGTGAATCATGGTCAAACCTAGTTTTGAGCTCTCATCAGGCTGTGAGTGGAAAAAGATTAATACTGGGATATGTGGTGGTTTGTTTCAAGTGCTTCCCATAAACTTAGGCATTATGAATGCTGATACCCAACTGATGGCAACTTAGGAATTGAACCCTTGTTGGAGGCGTGTTGTTGGGGGCCGGCTTATGGGTGTTGTAGCCAGCTTTCCCTCACCAGAGTTTGGCACATTCTTCTGCTGCTGTGGCCTACTTGATATTGGCCAGGAGATGATGTCCAGCCTCTGCTCCCCTGCCATCATGGAGCTTCTCCTTGAGTTGTAAGCCAAAATAGACCCCTTTCTCCCATCAGCTGCTTTTGGTCAGGTACTGTCTGCCAGCAACAAGGAGCTAACTGCAACAGGGCACAAACGTCGACACGTATTCACTGCAACTTAGACAGGAGTGCTTTATGATAAACACAGTGGAGGTTTATACTGTATTTACTTGTTTTCAACTGTATTCTCTAAGCAACAGAGAAAGAGGAGAACTTAAGAGGGAAAATGCATGCTAACACTTCCAATCCATCATTTGATAGAGTATAGGCTCCCAAAAAAATCCCCAAATGAGATAGACTCCAATTTGAAGACAGAGAAAAAGAAAAGTTAAACGTTCAGCCTCCTTACTCGTCTGCAAAATGCAAATCAAAACCATTTGAAGATCATCTCATCCCAATGAGAATGGTTGTCATTAAGTAAACAACAACAAATTCTAAAGAGAATGTGGAGATATTAAACACTGGTGTAAGGTTGATGGAAAGTAATTTAGTTTATCCAAAATGATAATCAGTATTGAGGTCTCTCATAAAACTAAAAATAGAACCAGCATAAAATCCAACTATACGACTCCTGGGTGTTTACCACAAAGACCCCAGGCTGGAGTAGATACCTGAACACACACTTTTTCCTGCAGCACTCTTCACTATAGCCACATTATGAGAGCAGCCTAGGTGCCCAGCAAGAGATGGATGGATAAAGATAATAACAATATATATATATATATATATATGAGTTTTATTCAGCTATGAAGAATACCATTGTGTCATTTTAAGGTAAATGGATGGAAATGGAGTTAAAGTAAAATGGACTTAGACAGATATTGCATACTTTTTTCATATACAGAATTGAGATTTAAGCCAGGTGTGGTGGCACACACCTTTAATTCCAGTACTTGGGAGGTATAGGTAGGAGGATTGCCGTGAATTTGAGGCCATCCTGAGACTCCATAGTGAATTCCAGGTCAGCCTGGCTACAGTGAGACCCTACCTCGAAAACCAAAAAAACAAAACAAAACAAAGCAAAACAAAACAAACAAACAAAAAACCCACCAGAATTGAGATTTAAAGAAACACACACACACATAAAAGCAAAAAGGGACTATTTCTGGAAGTAGAAGGGAACTAGAGGGAAGGTGAAAATTAAGGTTATATTTTATTAAGACACTTTAAATGTGAGTATGAAAAGCCATGATATCACATATTACTTTGTAAAATTGATATGGACTACTAAAAAAGGAAAAGAAATGTTAGAATCACGTTTCCACAATGGTTGACAGGTACGTGTGGAATTCTGCAAGTGAAGGTCCTAGGGCCCTATCATCTGCCCAATAGGCTTACAGCTTCCAGAGCTAAAAGAAATACAGTTGCCACCTGACAGGTGGCTAAGCAGTGTGGCAATGAAGAGAAGAAAACTGGGGATTAGTTTAAACTCTCGGGAGGTAAATAATTTCCAGGGTTGACAGGCAGTCAAAGGCAATCCAGGAAGATGGATGAGCCACACTCAGTAAATCACAGTGTAATCCTTGTGCCAAAGGCCACTCTGACATGAAGTACTGGTGTAAGTTCTAGGAATTTTTCACAGCTCTTAGGCTAGGGCCCCCACTCTGAAATTTGCTGTTGCACCCCCATACTAGCCCTTGCAAAGGTCAAGGGGGCTGAGGAATGGAATTCGAGGCGCTCTGACCTCAACTCTCAATTCAAACAAAGCAGAGCCAGTTGGCTATTCCTCTGGAATCTGGCTTGAGTATGATGAAAATTTTCTAAGTTACTTCAAGGGATCAAGTCAGTGCAGGGTTTACAGTATCAATGAGATGAGTCCATCTACTTATTTTAAGCCTCCTGGATAAGCCAGTGTTTCATATTCGTATGGGTTTCTCAGACAGGCAATGAATTGTCTCTGCCTGACTTGAGACTTCTTAAGACATGCTTACCCAAAGACATCAGTTTACCTTGAGATTTTCACCGTATTATGCCATTGTCAATTTTAGAATAAGAAATTCCACTGTGGAAGGGCACCAAGGGATACCTTGGAAGTACAGTGTCCACAGGATGAGTCAAAAGTCTGGAACCTGACAGGGGAGCCCTTCACAATCCTCCTGTTCTTCACATGCCCCTTCCCAGCCCCTCCCACCACACCCAGTGGAACGGAACCACTTATGTCCTGTGAGAGGAACATACTTCCCATGCCTCAGGGTATTTGCAGGTACCCTCGTCATTTTTATGTGACTGCCTCCTTACCCATAAGCTCTCAATGAAGATCAGGGACCTCTTATCTAGCATGTCCACTCTGCTGGACAGTCCTTTCCCCTTTGACCTCATAGCAGACATTCAAACTACATGATAATTTCATATTTTTAAGACTCCAAGGAAAGTAGAGACATAGATGCCATTTTATTCCATAGGGTCATAATATCCATTTGTTTTTCTGTGATATTAGTTCACTTATAGTCCAACCGCAACAGTTATTGTTATCACAACAACATCAATAGTCAAAACATATTTGCAGTGAATGTATCAAACATTCTGCTATGGTATATATTTATACTTAATAAAATGTATCCGTATATGTAATAAATAGATATCTATTGACTTATTTACACTCGCATATATTTACTTTTACTGGACACAGAATTACTATTTGTTTTACATCACAGATGGGGAAGCTGAGTCATGCACAGACCAATTCCCTTGCCAGTTAAAGATAGAGAATTCACAGCTACTACTTTTCAGTGAATCCAACCCAGCCAGTTTTAATTTGAGTATTGGAACAAACTGGAAAAATTAGGATTCAAGCCCAGGGCCTGCCTCACCTGGGAACCCATGGCTTCTCTCCTTTGACTGTTCTAACTTCTGATACAAAGTCATTCTACCCAGTTGACAGTTGCTCAGCTGCTCCTGGATGCTTAGGCTGCCTTGAACAATGAAAGGACTATTTTTAAGGCCTAACCTTCGAGGAGTTAGTATGAAAACATGAATAAATTGTGGCCCATGCCTTCACTCGCCATCATTGTTTGCCATCACGAGGGGTCCTCTTGCTCAACAGTGTCCCTCTTGAAGTTACTGGTTCCCTCACAGAATCTCCCTCCGACCACTCCCCAGACCGCTCTGGCCAGAGAACGACGTTCTTTGTACTCATGAAAGCGGGTCAAGGGTGTCTTCATATTTATGTCCATGCTGACATTCAGGGCTGAGGCTTACTCTGCCATTGGCAAGATGCTTGGTCTCCTTTGAAAGTTTTTCAAGGTGAAAATGTAAGTTCACAAATGAATTCTGGCAGCCAGAAGTCACTAAAGCAGTATATGGCTTGTTTCAAAATGAAAGGAGTTGTATTTTATGATGAAACAATTAGATAACACTGAAATTCAACCCATAGTGAACTCATCACATTCTTTTCTTGGTATCATGTGTGATGTGAATGCACTTGACATGATTCAATTATGCCTTACCTTCCTGATTGCTAAAGCTAATCGAACAATAAAAGCACAATATGCCAGTCATATTTACGAAAGTTGTGTAGAGTCATTGACCCTGGAAAGGGCATCTTACCTCTAATTGTGCCTTATGGACAATGTGACCCCTAAAAATCATGAAAAATAATGACTGACATGATAAAATGAGATTATAAGTTCAATGAAAGGTGGGACTCTAAATTAAGTTGCATTAATATTGAAAGACATGGAGGAGCATAGATGGAGACAAACTACAGCATCTTCCCCCCCCCCCCCGCCCCCAGGTCCCTTATTGTGGCTAGGAAACCCTTGTAGTCCTTTGCACACATGAACAACCTCATTAGTGAGAAAGAGCCCATGGCTCCCTCTGGGAAATTTCCTGTTTGAGTATGTAGAATGCATTATCTTAAGAAGGTTATGATATGTATATTCGTGGCCTTTTCAATTTCACACATCTGCACCTGCCCACATTGGTTGCAAAAACTGGGGGATCATCTGAGTTTCAGAAGTGACTCCCGTCTGCAAGGACACACAGTTGCCAGCTGAAAGAATGTGTTATTGGCCATCTCTTCTCAACAGTCTGCCACCAAGCATGCCTCAAGGAGAAGTGAAGTCTCAAAGCAAACTGTCACCTTCTGGAGTCTGTCTCATCTCATGCTCGGCTTGGGTCTGTGTATGAGAAACAGGCAGTTTGTTGCTTTTCTCCCAAGTGTTGTCTGCCTTGGGCTTGTGCTTTTTCATTGCGGGGAACTTGCTTCTTTCCTTGATTCTTCTCATGACCTTGGATTCAAAGAAAATACACTTCTGTACTTTGGAACAATAAAATCCTTCCCATTTCTCATGTTTGGCTCAAATCCTGCATCTCTGTCCCCTAAGCAACTCACTGTTACAGACTCTACTCCCAGCAAACTATTGTCAGTGTTCTGAGAGATTTCCTACTTATTGTTGTGTTTTAATCTTATCTTTCCTACTAGAGTGGGAGCTCCTGGAACGCAAAGCGTTGTGTTACCCTGCCATGCATCCATGCGGCTTCTGCTCTCAGCACCTTGTGCCTCACAGGAACCCTGAAATCACCCTTTGAAGGATGAATTTGTCAACAGGAGCTACAGGCTGACAACAAACATAAGCTCCAAATTAGGACCACCATGTCTCACATCAGTGCTTCTCACACAGGAATGAAGACATCACTCGTCACAGAACTTGTTAAAATGTGCTTGCTGAGTCTTGAATTGTAGAGGTACTGGAATTCTGCATGCTAACTCCCAGGTGACATTAGTGCTGACTGGTTCAGGGATCGTATTTGGAACATTAAGACCTTAGACAGAAAGAAACACAGGGATAAATCATTTAGAATCCATTTACTTTTTTTTTTTTTTATCCTTTCACAAGAGCCATACCTAGATCATAATTCTGACTAATGTAATTCTTGCTAATTAAAAGGTATAACTCTTGGGTTGGATAGATAGATTCAGTGGATAAGGCACTTGTTTGCAAAGCCTGAAAGCCTGGTTTTAATTCCCCAGTACCTACAAAAAGCCAGATACACAAAGTGGCATGTTTGTCTGGAGTTTGTTTGCAGCAGCAAGAGGACCTGGCATGCCCATTTTTTTTTTTTTTTGTTTCCTTTACTCTCTCTCCCTCTCTCTCCCTCCTTGCAAATCAGTCAATCAATCACTTACTCACTCAAACAATCAATCACATACCTCTTAATCAGGGGAGCAGGGAACAGTCTGGGCAGAAGTACCCTTTAGTGGGTGGAGAAAGCCTAACCCTAAAACCACAGGCTTTGGTAAATCCCATTGCCAGAACTGAATTACCCCCTGATTTCTTAGTCAGGGAGGCCCATGATGTTCCCAAAACAATGCAGGCCATTGCCAAAGTACTTGGCTACCCACCAGAATTAAATGGTAAGACCCTATTGCTGAAGATACCACAGGCTGTGGTCACAGGACACTGAGAGATTATGCTGGAACTAAGAAGAAAGCCAGTTCTCTGGGTTCTAGAAAGTGCTATGAAGGGTGTTGGAGGATAATGGTCATCAACAGCATGAAGAACCAGGATATCCTGCAAGCTTCGAAATCAACCTGCCAGGCAAGAGTTACACACCTAAGCAATAGTGGTACACAGGCTGTTGTGGTAATCAACTGCTCTCTGATTGGATATGAGGCCTGCTTAGTGGGAGGTAAAGCATAGCTGGTACTGATAACCAAGTTAGAATCATCCCAGGGACAGGAATGTTACAGACTCTAGAGAGAAGCTTCCATTGTTCTCTGGCTAAAAAGGTATCTCTATCAAAAAGTCTTAAATGACTATGCTTATTCCCTTTGATCCATGCTGCTCTCACTTGTAATTGGAGAATCTGCCTTTTACAGATGGCAGTGAATACCAGGGAGAACCAAGAATCAATCAGTGTGAGAAGCAAAGATAGTTGACTGTCTAGCATGAGACAAGTCATCTCTATTACATATGCCAGAGCCCAGGAGACATTACAGAGGAAGTTATGATTTAAACACAAGTGCTGCTCTCTCTGCTAACCTGACAACCAACTACAGGGTGATGGTGATAGAGATGGATGAGATCCATTTAGTTACTAATTTGCATGTATTTCCCATTATTTCCAATTTGTTTGTTCTGAGTGGAGTGAAGTCCATTCATACTTTGAATCACTGACTTCAAGAGATAAGAGTAGGAAGGCAAGAATCTTTGGAAGAAAACCCTTCATTCTATCTCTTTTGAAAGCTGACTGATTAAAAAAAAAATCAGACTAGACATTCTTTGGAAATAAGGGAAAGAAAAAAAGAGGAGGAAAGTTTCCCTAGGATTAGTAGACAAAGGGAAATTAGTGTGTGTCCTGCATTTAAGAACTAAGCATTCTGAGACTAGGATTCCCAGAATGTGCTGATGATGGTGCTGCAAGCCACATGCTTCTGGTACTATTTGGACTCAGGAATGGATCTCAGTAGTCATCGAGGTGTGAAGATGTTTAAAAGATTTTTAAGTGTTTTAACACTACACAACTTTCTCCTATAATCATTACCAGTGCCCATACGACAAACCTATGTATTCATTAATTATTTAAAAGAGAGCATGAATCATGAGAACACCTGAGAATACACAACAACCTAGCTGGTAAGGCTTGGGAATGGCTTTAATTTGATCTTAAAGAAATAAAATGACATATTTGTTGGTCAGCCAAGTGTGTGAGACAAGATTCATACTGGTTGAAACCTCTATTGAGTGATGATTTAAAGATAAAATAAAATTAGGTAATCTCAACACACACACAAACACACACACACATATGCCACACACATACACACCTTACCTATCTATAAATTCTCCAGTGGCTTCTGTTCCCACATAGATTGATATCCAACCTTATTTCATGAATTATAACAATGTGTTTCTATGGTAGCATCATCTGCCATGGTAACTTCAGGGTACATGTGGCAACAGAGCACTTGAATGTGGTGGGTCTGGGTTGAGATGTGCTACACATGGGAAATGCATGGAAGAGTTCAGAGATTTAGCAGGGTGCTGGTTTGAATGCAATATGACTCAAACATCCTCATGTGTTTGTGATTAAACTCAACGCTTAATCCCTACCTGGCAGAACCTTTGGGAAGTGTAGTCATGCTGAGGGAAGCGCACTGCTGGGGCACAAGCGTTGCAGTGTTACAGGTCAGCCCCACTTGCCACACGTCATGCTGTAATCAGGACATTTATTCGCCATCAGGGTGCTACAAGCAACACTTCTGAATTATATCTCCACTGTCCTTGTTCATTACCAAAAAATACTGAAGACCGGGGCATGGTCCTCAAAACCTGCTTGCTCTCCTACCCTTCCTCCTCCTGTGAGCACTTATTTTTTTTAAAGATTTTATTTGTTTATTGGAGAGAGAGAGAGAGAGAGAGAGGCAGATAGAATGGGCATGACAAGGCCTCCAGTCACTGTAAAAGAACTCCAGACACCACTACCTTGTGCATCCAGTTTACGTGGGTCCTGGGGCATCAAACCTGGGACCTTGAGCTTCGCAGGCAAATGCCTTAACTGATAAGCCATCTTCCCAGTCCCCTATGAGTACTTCTAATTTGCTTAGTTTTCTAAAACTGAAGCCCAAGAGGGATTACTGTCTTCTTCTTCTCACTTCATCATTCCTGTCCCCACAGATGGTGATTATCTTTCCCAGCACATTGCTCTGTTTCTTTTCTTTCAATTCCATTCACCTCAGACCCAGCTTGGGATTTTATCAGTTACAGACGTGGTCTGTGGGGATACCATGTTGAGCACTCTGTCCTCCCCCACACATTCTGATGAATGTTGCCAATTTCTATTTAATGAAATCCTTCAATCCATTATTGTGGTTTTCTGGTGTGTGTGTGTGTGTGTGCATGTCATGAATGTGTGAGGGTACATGTGTTTCTATATGTGGATACATGTGTGGTCATGAGCAGATGAGTATGTATGTTTGTGCATGTTGAATGTAGAGAACAGAGGTTAATGTTAGTGTCTTCCCCAATCTTTCTTCATGTTGCTTTTTGAAAATTTAAGTATAAACTTTGTATGAACACATCATGTGGCTCTTTTGAGGCAGTACTGAACCCATAGTTTACTAATTTGATTAGATTAGCTATCCAGCAAGCCCCAAGAATCCTGCTATTTCCACCTCCTGACCACTGGGATTACAGGCATATGCCACAATGCTCATATTAAAAAAAAAAACAACTTTTTATTGGCCTTTCTTTTGAAGATTGAATAAGCAACTATATATTTTTATAAGTAGCACTTAGGCATCTTGATACATTATCTTTTTTAAAAAATATTTTGTTATTTATTTATTTGACAGAAAAAGAGGGAGAGAGTTGAGATAATGGGCATACCAGGGCCTCCAGCCACTGCAAATGAACTCCAGATGCATGCGCCCCTTGTGCATCTGGCTAACGTGGATCCTGGGGAATCACAACTGTGTCCTTTGGCTTTGCAGGCAAACGCTTTAGCCACTAAGCAATCCCTCCAGCCTGATACATTATCTTTTTAATTTTACATGCTACCATCAACATGCATAGCAGTATATAAAAATAAGACAGGTTGCATTGTGGAATTTTAGGTAAACAACTAGCCAAATAATTTACAAAAGCACATCAATTCTTTTCTGTACCCTTCATCCACCAAATGCTTCACTCCATTCTCTTTTTCCTCTGCCTTTATTTCTTTATTTATCTGCCTTTATTTCTTTATTTTTAAATTGAGTAGGAATTTGTATGTGTTGGCATATGTGCACAATGTTATCTAATCACAATTCTCTCCCATTACCCTCCTCTACCCCTCCTCCTTTGTCCGCTTTCCACCGAATCCCCTTTCTTCTCAAGCTACTTCCTCTTCTATTTTGATATTTTCTTTTGTTTGTCCCACCCCCACCATAATCCGTGATACAATGTTAATGGGTGCAACATTATCCAGATCTTGAGTGGTAGTGGACAGGTATTGGGAGGTCAAACTCAATGGCCACTTCATGTCTGTAAGACAGTGTTTCAAAGCACTCCTGCCAGTCTCCTGGCTCCTATAACCCCTACTCTTCTTCTGCAGTCTCCTCTGAGCCTTAGAGGGGGCATGGTATAGATGTCTTATTGAGTGCTGAAAACTCAACAGTCACTTGTTCTAAGCAGCTTGGTAAGTTTTGAGTCTCCCCAGTAGTCACCGCCACCTGCAAAAAGCTTCCCTGACCAAAGCTGAGAGCAGCATTAATCCACAGCATGGTCAATTTTTGTCATATATGCTGAGCATCCAAACTCAGTTCCTCAGGTTTTCACAGGGAGCTCCACCCACTGATTCATGAACTCCCTCTGGCCCAAAGAAAGACATCCTGTGAAAGGCATTCCGTGTCGTCCCCACGCACTGCTCACCTGCTTATGAAGCCCACCTCCCGCCACCGTCACCACCTCGGACCTTCTGCAGTCACGCTGCTCTGCTCGCTGGCAGAGAACATCCTTGGTCAGTGCTCATCTCTGCACTGCTGCTCACGGCATCCTCTGCAGGCTGTCTCTATTACATCCTTCTCTACGACTCAAGTCAAAGCCTGTGGTGAAGCCTTTTACCATATAGTCTGTCCTCATTCCCCTAAGAAGCATTTGTATTTTTCTAATGAAATTTCTCTTTGAGTTAAACTGGGATTCCTTGAAAAATGTCTTAAATACCTGTTAATCAACCTTTTTCCTGATGCCACTCCCACCAAGGTTTCCATCTCTAGCAAAAAAATAATTTTGGAATTACGAGTTTTAGTAGAGAGGATCCAATATCAAAATAGTCTTAGGGGCAAAGGTCATACTTTAAATTGGAAGAATTAAAATGGTTAGCAGTTTGCCCATCATTGTTCTTTTCTCTGTCTCCTGTTTTCTTCACATAACAAGCAAGAAGATCATTTTTGCAGCATTTATTTATCTGGAGAAGCAGAAGAAACTTTGAAATGGATATATCTAACTGCCCAGTGTCTTAGAAGGTAAAGTAAAGCTCAAATTGGATAAAAGCAATGGCAAATCTAGACATTTTATGAAAAAATTTTTGAGTCTCAGGTTTTATAATACTCCACTTTACTAGATCCCATCTAGAGGGAAGAAATACTGCTCCGCCTGACTGACGGATCATCTAAATGTGATTTATGTACATATTCTGTTTTGAACTTTTGACTATCAACCTGTATCATTCATCATTCACAGTCAGGTTGAAGTTTACAGTTTTAGATGAATTTTCACATGCGCTGTCTATTGCGCTGCTCACACCTGTCCTGGGATGTTGGCAGGTCCAAAAGCTGACTTAAGATGGACTGGGAGTGTGCAGATGCATCACAGGTGTCTGTCTAGGCCTTCCTTGTACTGACAAATGTAACTCTTCACAATGCCTTGATCAATAAGCACATCACTTGGCTCTCCTCTGGTAATATGTGGTACTGCCCACTAGGGTCTATAACAAAATAACCATGCCACATGACAGTTTCTGTACACGAGATGTAAGATCACACGAAATGTCAGTTCATGGTTCTTAGGACGGGAAAAGAGAAAGATGAGTTCTGGGATTTGCCGTAAGCTGCTTCGCAGAGGCGAGATTTGAACGGGACCAGAGAGCCCCGGCAGGATCTACATAACAATGAAGCCCAAATCGCACCAGTGCATTCATCTTTTCTTTCCAAGTAAAAATCTACACTTTATAAAACACTTTTTAATATTCACTATTCCATTTAATCCTTTTGGGATCTTGATCCTTTAAATGGACAGTTCTCCTGGGGTTGAGAGAGCCAGTATAATCTCCTAGTAAGTATTACCCATTCTGGAGAAAATGATTTTGAATGTTGGCTCCTTCTATTAATGTGAAAATTAAATTCTCAAAAAGTAGGGCATAGACAGGTGGGGGAATGGGGGCAATTGCATTGGCTGATGTCCTCCTGAGTCCCTTATCTCTGCTTTGTCATGCTAAGGAGGAAGCTGCATCCTACGGGCACAGGTGTGAGCCATGAAATGGATTCTTGTGTTCCATGAGCAAAGTGCTGTGTCAACAGCAGCAAACCGGTCCCTTCACGTTTTAGCAACATAAACTTCTGTCGTTTGTGTGAGTCAGACGTGCTGTAACGGGGATGATGTACTTGACAATACAACATAATGTCTCGGTTCACCATTCCAGAGGGCTCAGTTGTGGCGTGCGGCCCCGTGTGTTCCAGCTGACCTTTGTGGCAGCAGGAGCATGCCAGCGAGGAAGCAGAGCTCTTAGAAGGGATGAGGTTCGTGGGCATAACCTTCAAAATGTGCCCTTATACATTTCCTTCTTCAAGCTAGGACCCATTTTGTGAAGTTTGCCACATCTCTCAAGTGAGGGCCACCCACTGGAGATAAAGCTGGGGTGAGGTAAAGGCCTTTCATACTCAAAGCATGACCTTATAGGGAAAGACTATCAGGAAAGGCAATAGTTCTAGACTTGGGGATTTGAAAGAGGCTTTAATGAGTTAAGGCAAAAGTAAATGTCCACTCTAAAATGTGAGGAATTTCAGGAGAGTCTAGTAACAGTTGCATCCCATTTCTGGCATTGCTTAAAATGTTAGTCAGATATTTTTTTTAAGTGCACAGCTGAAATGCAGTGCTAATGAAAATAAGCGTAAACCATCCTTATTATATTTTGATCTTCACGCTGGCTATCTAAGAAAATGTCGCAGTATCCTTGACCTATTATTACACAGGCTATATGTACTCTCATCTCCCATATACCTGGGACTGTTCTTGTTGACAAGGCTATTGAACACCTAGCATTAGAACTGGTTTCTATGGCTGCAGAGTAAAAGAGGAGTTTTCTATTGTATTTTCCAGTTTAATGTGAACAAGAACAGCTGAGCCTGGTGAGGAGAGTCTCCATGCAAAGTCTGGACACAGAGCCAAGATCAGTTGTGAAGGGAAACCAGGAAAGTATACCTGAGTGGAGATGAGCACAGATCAGCTATAGGGGGGCCCTGAAGCAGATGCCCTCAGACATTTCAGCACGAAAATCAGCTCAGATGCTGGTCTCTGTAGCCACGCTCAAAGGCAATGCCTTGGCTGCCAAATGAACACTTGACTGTAAATAGATCATCGGAAATTGGCATGAAAAAGATATCCTCCAGCCAGAAAGATATCCTCTAGAGAGAAAGGAGGAAGAGGAGAGCAACGGATGAGACTCTGCTACCCCTTGAAGATGAAACATGATGGACAACTGAGAATTGAGCAAAGCACTCTTCAAACCTGCTTTTTGGAGTAGATTCACTTCCACCTTGAACCCATTTCATAGCTATGGGTTACGAGTGGATGTGCAGCTGGACGTGGTAGCTCACACCCTTAGTGCCCGCACTCCAGTGAATCGCCACGAGTTCAAGGCCGGCCTGGGCTACAGAATGAGCACAGGTTAATGTGGACTAGAGGGAGATCTTGCCCCAAGCAGAACAAGAACAAAAAAGAACAAAAATAATCCAAGACTAGAGGTCCATTTCATTCAGAGAAATGCAGCACTTTTGCCAGTCTTCAGTGGTTTCATGTCAGGATTCTGTAATGACACAGTGGGCTTTCCAGACCTGAGCCAAGAATTTGGCTCCAATGGGAACTTTAAAGATCACACTACCAGAACATTGAGCAGCAATTTACTAAGCAGGACGTCAGTGCCTTATAGGAGTTAACGGTGTTTCTTAAGTGCCTTGCTTCATTACACAAGAGTGATAAGATTACATGTGCTTTCTTTTTTCTTTTCTTCTTTTTTCCTTTATTTTATTTTATTTTTATTTTTTGGTTTTTTGAGGTAGGGTCTCACTCTAGCTCAGGCTGACCTGGAATCCTGGAATTCACTATATAGTCTCAGAGTGGCCTCACACTCTCAGAGATCCTCCTACCTCTGCCTCCCAAGTGCTGCGGTTAAAGGCGTGTGCCACCACGCTCGGCTCTGCCTGTGTTTTCTTATGAACGTTTTGGCCAAAGTGAGCTTACACCCATGAAAATTTCTCTAAATTAACAATGCTTATCCCCTTTAACCTACCCTGATCTTACTCTCCATTGGTGAATGCTTTTCTTTTTCAGAAAGCCAAACCGAGGACAACCAAAATCTGTCAACAAGGCAAGAAAAGATAGCTGATTCCATGTGTGCCAATGAACCACCCCTAGCATGGCAGCCAGGGTCCAGGTGAAACCACAGAGGAATGGGTGAGATGAGCAAGAGAGCTGCTTCCCTGGTAAGCATGACAGCATGAGCCAGGGTGATGGAGACAGACGCTGAGGACACTCAAAATGAACCAAAACAGAAACCCAGAAGCTGCTGAGAGCTCAACACTAATGTAGACTTAAAGCACAGCCACCAAGGCTCAGGGAATTTTGCAGCAGAAGGGTTGGAAAGAATGCAAGAGCCACAGCGTGGGAGGGAATATCCAGAGACATTGCTCCCACCACACACACAATAACTGACTGCTGCTCTCACAACTCATAATCCACAACTCCATGATGAATACCAGCAATCCCACTGAGGGCCCTCAGTGGAATGGTGTCAGGAGGAGGGAAATAATGGTATCAACCCATGACGTAGCCATGCAAAGTTTCTACTTAATCAAAAAGGTCAAAAATAAGGTGTGCTTAGATTATGGTTACTATAAGGGTGTGTGTGTGGTGGGGAAGGCACTGAGGCGACATCAGAGTCAGCAATAGCTTGTTCTACCAGCATGAGGACCCGAGTGTAGACTCCCAGTACTCGTGGAAATAAAAGCTGGGTGTGGCAGTACACACTTGTGTTCCCAAAGCTAGGGAGGCAGAGACAGGACGATCCCCAGGACTTGCTGCAAATTGGACCAGATGAGTCAAGAAACTCCAGGTTTACTAAGTGTCTCTTATCTTTTTAAAATTCTGTTTGTTTGTTTATTTATTTACTTAATAAAAGCAGAGAGACATATGAAAGAGAGACAGACAGAGAAAGAATGGGCACACCAGGGTCTCCAGCCACTGCAAATGAATTCTAGATGCATGCACCACTTTGTGAACCGGCTTCATGTGGGTACTTAGGAGTTGAAGCCTGGGTGGGTACTAAGGAATTGAAGCCTGGTTGTTAGCTTTGCAGGCAAGCACTTTAACCACTAAGCCATCTCTCCAGCTCAGGTCTCTTATCTTAATGAAAATTAAGGGGGAGATCAGTGAGGCCCCTACATGCACGTGCACACATACATGTGTACTATGCAGATGTGAGCACATACATCCACATGCATGCACATCACACACACACACATTAAAAATAGACACAAAAAATACTGACATCACCTTGAAAACTGTTATGCTTCATTATTTGTGCTGCTTTAAGATAGATGGAAGAATATAAAATCCTTGAGAAACAGTGTTGGACGTTTTTAAGATGAAAGTAATCAACACATTGGTATCATCTGAACAGTGTTGGAGTTTTTATCCTGAGAAAAAAAGACAGCAAATCATTTGGAAACAATATTATATTCATCTGGAGAATTTTTTTATTATTCCATTTCACATGCTATGAATGTATGAAAAATACCCATTAAGAGCAAACTATTGAGTTAAACTATAATTTGGTTTTCTAGGACTCCAGGGAGTAGTATTTCAAACAAGAAAAATGACAATGGTTTTCAGTTCCTTTTTTTTTGATACATGAGCCAAATGTACAGAACACACACTGTGTGCAAAGACTTGCGCTTGGAAGCCCCTTTCCCTGCCCAGAAGCAAAGAAATAACCATTTAGGGAAAAAATGTATAAAATTAGAGGTATGGAGGCATCCCTAGGGTATGCCTAAGCAATTGTATTTTGGGAGGATGGAAACACAGGAAGGTGGCAATGGAAAGTCCTAGCCGTGCTGCTGCCATCTATGCGGCACGTAACAAGGCATGCGCTCTGCTTTGGACCACAGCAACGTCAAGGACAAAGGAACATGAGCTTTCCTTAGCTACAAATGGCTTAACCTCAAGGATGATCTCTTCCAATACAGCTGTGCCCTTATCAACAATCCTTTTGGGGCTGGAGAGATGGCTTAGCAGTTTAAGGCACTTGCCTGCAAAGCCTAAGGACCTGGTTTGACTCACCAGAACCTACGTAAACCAGATGCACATGGTGGTGCATGCATCTGGAGTTTGTTTGTAGTGGCTGGAGGCTTTGGTGTGCTCTTGCGTGCATGCTCTCTCTCTCTCATAAATAAATAAATAATGTTAGAATTAAAAATCCCTTTTATGCATATATACACACACACATATACACATCAGTCCAGTAGATATGACTACTTCCTTTCTGCTGCAGTGGAAATACGATACCTGGCTAGCTTACTCTCTCTGCTTTCTCCCCACTGATGTGATGAGAGGTGATGCCCTGCTGTCAGATCTGCCATACTTCTCCTGCCATGATGAAGCTTCCCCTTGAAAATGTAAGCCAAAACAACCTTTTCTTCCCATAAACTGCTTCTCATCAGGTGTTTTGTTCCAGCAACAGGAAGGTTACTTGCTACATAGTCTTTGCCCATTGTCATTTGGATGGTCTTCCTTTACCCCCACCCCAAACAATCCACGTGGCACAAAGATAGATAATGAAAGGAGAGGTGGGATCAGCTATAGGTTAACCAGTCCAGCCCAGAACCTCACACAATATCTAGTTGGTGGAGACATGAATGAGTGAATAAACAGCCCTCTCTTCAAAGTCTACTAGTCACTAGTGAGGAAGTAAGACCGGCAACAAGTATCCTGTGACAAGAAGCCAGGCAGGTAAGAGATGTTAGGTTCAGCGTGGCTATTCTGCTATCTGACGTCATGGGATTCTGGGAGCATTGGGCCTGCTATTCACAGCATCAGGAAAGATGGGATGCCTGCTCACAGAGTGTTTCTGAGGATTTAATGAGATCCTGTGGGTGAAACAAATTTAATGAGGGTCCAAGGAATGAAGGTAACTTGATTTCTTCACATGCTATATTGCTTTGTTTATATTCTCTACTGTGCATAACTATTAAAAGTTCCTAACTTGCAACGCTACACATGCATTGGTTATTACTTTTTAAAAGAAATAAGAAATTGCCTTTCAGATTTCGTATTTTATTTGAATATTCCTTATTGGATTTGTTTTATCCATTCCATAGTAGACAGAATTGACATTAGTGAAACAGATTTTTGATGCATAAAGGATGTAAATGTCTGGCTTACCTTTGCACATGATTTATTTGTGTAGGAAGTATATGTTTTGAGTCTTTATTTGCAAGGCATTACACTGTATATGAGGAGGTTTATTAAGAAATGCAAGAGATGAATCCTACACTTGGGCATTGTGCTCATAAGTAACCCGAGATGCAGCTGAGCATTTGCAGACCCTGGCTGTCGGCAAAGCCATTGGTAACATGGAGGTGGGAGCAGGCTTCTGCTGGTAGGATTCTCACTGTCAAGAACACTTGCTGCTCCCTTTGCTTCAGTCATTAAACATTTAATTTGTTTGCCACCCCTGCTTTAAATCCACATCAGATTTATGTTTTTAATTGTGCTTCCCATAAGGGTCTGCTTATTTAAAAAAAGTTTAACGTTCAACAGGGGAAATTTTAAATTATTCTTGATTTCTAATGATGTTTCCTCATGGTTAAGAAATTTCTTTTTTTATATAATGTTTTCTAAAAAATGCATTTTATTTATTTATTTACATGCAGAGAGAAGAGACACAAAGAGAAAAAGAGAGAGAGAGAGAAAGAGAAAGAGAGAGAGAGAGAATAGGAGCATCAGGGTCTCTAGCCACTATAAACAAACTCTAGGTGTATGTGCTACTTTGTGCATCTGACTTTACATGGATACTAAAGAATTTAACCCTGGTAGTTAGGTCTTTCAGGCAAGCACCTTAACTACTGAGCCATCTCTCCAGCCCAAATTTAGAGTTTATTTTTATCCAGGGCTAGGAATCGAACCCAGGGCCTCACACATTCTAGTCAAGCACTCTACCATTGAGCAACTCCCCAGATCAGAATTTTTTGTTTATTTTTCATTTTTATTAGATATGGACATATTTAGTATGTAAACAACAGATGTTGGTACCATCCTTTCCCTCCTCCCTGCCCCTTTTCTGAAGAGGCCATCTCGTTGGGGATGCAGGTCAACTCCATGGGGATAGTGGGTCACGCATTGTGGGGAGGGGACAGGCAATGTCTGCAAAATATCCTAACTTGTGGCTCTAACATTCTTTGCACGTCCTCTTCCACAAAATTCCCTGAGTCATGCTGGGAGCATTTTAAGTCTACTTCAGTGATGGGCGCTTAGGAGCCTCTGGGTCCCTGGTTTGGTAGGTGTTGAGTGTGTCCTCAGTGTCTATCTCCATCACCCTTGTGCGGATACCAGATTCACTAAGAAAGCAGCACTCTTGCTCCTTTCCCCAATTTCTCTGTGGTTTCAGCTGGGCCAAGGTGGAGTGCACTGAGTCATTTATCTCCTCAGGTCCGTCTCCCATCTGAAAAAGAGAAGCAGATTCTCTAACGGAGAAGGAAGTCAGCACCGGTTAAATGGGATAACCATTATTAATTTAGAGATAATTTAAAGGGTGTAGACCCTCTTATAGCCCAAGGTTAGTGGAAACTTGACAATGAAAAGCAAAATCATTATCTAGATATGATTTTGACTTGTTTCCCAGTACCAGATATGGCTTCCTTTCCACTGAGTGGATCTGTTAGCCAATCCAAGAGCAGTTGGTGACTCACCAGGGCTGTGTGCCACTATTGCACTTGTGTGAACATCACGTCTGGTTGTTTGCTTCTGAGTCGCTTAGACTTTGAGCTACTTGGGTAGATGTTGTCCGCTTTCCCCCGGGAGCTCATGTAGCCCCCTCCAGCACTAGACCAGCTAGCTTTCCAGACCAGAAAATTTTAATGATAGTTTCTCATGGTTAATTGAAGTAACTTCTACTTAGAATATGACTAAAAAATAGGACAATGGGAAGAGGATGTTGGAAACAAATATTTTATTTCCTGTGCCTTTTTGCAGATTTGCAAGTAAGCATTCTGTATATCCCCTCGAATTCAGGAGATGGGAAGTTGCTTATGTGGGATCTTACTTTATGAGATCTATCTAATGTTAGAACAGTCAAAGAGGCTTTCTGGCAGTATGCTAGACCCCAGGATATATGGCCTACCTTAGAGGTCCTGTCTCTCATTAGGTGACCAGCTACTTTCTCCATCTTTCTTTATATCACACAATGAATGTAATGTGAATATGAACAAGATTGTGCATGTATAAGTAGTCAGCTAGGGAAGAAGACACCTTCTAAAATTACCTGTGTGTGTGTGTGTGTGTGTGTGTGTGTGTGTGTGTGTGTGTACATATGTAGCATGGCATGTGAGTGGAGGTCAGAGAATGACCTTGAGTGTCAGTCTCTGTAGTGGTTTGCTTCAGGTCCCCCATAAACTTAGATTCTCTGAATGTTAGGTTCCCCAGTTAATGGTAATTGGAAATTAAAGCTTCCTGGAGGGATTGTATTGTTGGGGGTGAGTTATAGGTGTTATAGCCAGTTTTTCCATGCCAGTGTTTGGCACACTCTCCTGTTGCTATTGTCCACCTTATGTTGGCCAGGGGGTGATGTCCACCCTCTGCTCATACCATCGTTTTCCCTTGCCATCATGGAGCTTCCCCCGAGTCTGTAAGACAAAATAAATACTTTTTTTACCCAGAAGCTTCTCTTGGTTTGGTGATTTCTGCCAGCTATAGGAACCTGACTGCAACACACGGGTTCTGGGGATCCAAGCTCAGGTCACCCCACTTGCCCAGCAAGTGCTGTTACCCACTCAGCCATCTCACTAGACCCATGGATGCTTTTAAACTGAAATTGGATGATGACCCACCATCACCTACCCAGACGCTGTCAAGGCTGTTAGTTGAGGCATATGGCTCAAGGCCACTGGTGCCTCAAAATGGATGAATGGAACTAAATAGCAACATCCTCTTGCTCGTCTGATGAGCATTCCTCCCTTCAGATGTTTCAAGCTAAGTTCTGATATTCAGACTCCATAGAATGAGGCTTTTCCCACTGTCTTAGGAATAGTTCTTCATATAAAATAAGCTTTAGCAGGAATCAGTTCCCTAAGGGTTGCCCAGAAATGGCCAGACACATCAGAATCCTATCAGGGATTAAAAGCTTATAGTCAAAGTGGCTTGTACCACACACAGCAGGTCCCCAAGTTGAGAATAAAGAGGGGAGACCTGAGCTGGGGATAATAGTCTGTGCAGAGGAAGAAACACAATGGAATAGAGAAACAAAGGAAATGGAGACGCTGAGGTTTGCTGAAGACACATATTAATGCTGAGAAGTGAAGATCCTGAATGATGAGTTTTTAGTAGCTGGAAAATGACCAAAAGTAGAGACGAGAAACCCCAAGTACTGGAGTGGTTGACAATACATGTGGAAGATGCTTCAACAGACCCCAATTTTACTTTCTCAGGGTGGAATTCTCAGGACTTCACTACATTACACTACCTCCTTCCCTGTGGACTAGGTAGGGTTATTACTGACAGTGCTCTGTCCTTTCAAACATATTTTATTTATTTCTTTGAGAGAGGTAGGGGGGAAGAGAGAGAGAATGTGTACACCAGGGCCTCCAGCCATTGAAAACACTCCAGACACATGCGCCCCCTTGTGCATCTGGCTAACATGGGTCCTGGGGAATTGAATCTAGATCCTTTGGCTTTGCAGGCAAGCACCTTCACTGCTAAGCCTTCTTCCCAGCCTGGGCTCCATCTTATAATGTATAAATGGTCAGGCAATATACATAAAGTAAAGGGATGTATATAACTAACCTCATATGGCACAAGTAGAAGAAAAAGATGCCAACACAAACTACTTTCCTTGAACTTGGATATTTTGTTGCCCTTGCAGTCAGTGATCAAGATTTGCTATACGTGAAACTATATTGAAATGAAATCCTCCTGGGAGGTTAGTAAGTCTTCTTGGATGAGGTCTATACAGATCACATGACACTGGGTTCCACATGAGAAACAGTCATCTGTGAATACAGTATATCTTAATGGTGTACATCAATTTTTTTAATTTCCTTCTGATGAGTAAATATATAACTATACATTCAACTCTTTATTTTTCTAATACAGTCCAACACTTGGCAAAGTAAAGCATGTTTTTAGAAAACTTTTTTATTGACAACTTCCATAATTATAAACAATAGACCATGATAATTGCCTCCTCTCCCCCTGCTTTCCCTTTCACAAACCCATGTTCCATCATATCCCCTCTCCCTCTCAATTAGTCTCTCTTTCATGTTGATGTCATCATCTTTTCCTCCTATTACGAGTTTTGTGTAGGTAGTACCAGGCACTACAAAGTCATGGATATCGAGGCCATTTTGTGTCTGGAGGAGTGCACTGTAAGCAGTTTTACCTTTCCTTTGGTTCTTACATTCTTCCCGCCACCTCTTCCACAATGGACCCTGAGCCTTGGAAGATGTGATAGAGATGTTTCAATGCTGAGAACCCCTCTGTCACATCTTCTCAGCACCATGGTGTCTTTTGAGTCATCCCAGTGGGCACCACCATCTGAAAAGAGAAGTTTCTCTAACCAAAAGTGAGAGTAGCATTAATATATGGGTGCAGCTATTGAGAAAAGTGCTTACTAAGCAGTTAGGTGGGTATAATATATGCATTTAGCCAGACACCAGAGGGCGTTACACCCTAGGGCTCATGACCTCCCCAGTCATACGCTTTTGACTAAGTATAGTACAACTTTAAAGAGCGTTGTTGTTCCTCCACTTTTCTGGAGTACAGTGATGCTGCTGACATAGCAATTGATGATTGGTTGATGTTGTAATGTTCAGCTCATTAGCTGCATGAACAGTAATCGTCGTGTTAACTTACTTGCTGGATGATCACAACATGGAAAGCAACTTTCTAAGTATTCCATGTGTGTTAACTCTACTCCTTCATAAAGACATAAGAGGTACATTTTTCTTTGAAGATGAAATAAACCTTTCTTTCCCCAAGGCTGTACAATTACTAAGTGCTAGAATAGGAATTTGAGGCCAAGCCTACCACAGATTACACTCAAGATCTCCACTGCTACTCAAAGTTGCTTTATCGCCACAAAAGCAGAATGGCCACTCTAATCATGACTGTGAGTACTGGGTTCCAGTACTCAGGAAAGAAGGGTCATACCTTAATATAGGCCAAGATCAAAAGGCAAGTATTTCTCGAACATCTAGGATTGTTCAAAAAGCCAATGAAATAGATGACTCCTGCTTTGAGATTTAAAAGTTCAACTTGAAAGGAGAAAAAGAAGAAAGATAAAATATTAGCAAACAGAAGAATGACTGGAATGAATGGGGGAACAGAACTTCTGTGCCATTGTGATTGCAATATAACTAACAGAATAACGAACTCCCTGTTAGATCAAGAAATCAAACAACTTGTTCCCAGAAACTCCCCATGTGTTCTTCTCAATCTGAATTCTCACGAAGCACATTTGGTGATTTACTTTTTAATTATATGATGAAAATGACTACAAATAAGAGTCCAGCTTCTGAAACTTTGGCAGCCTGTTGCTGTTGTGCATTAAGAATGGCTTTGAGTAGAGACACAGAAAAATAGTAATTGTGTCTTTAAAAAGAAACTGAAAACCTTGCCAGTCATCAAGCTCATCTCCACTTCGCCAATCCTACTCTTTTCAGGAGCGTCTATCAACAAGAGATTTCTTGAACAACTTTCCACAGGTTGATGATTCAGGCACCGTGCTGTTGTTGTGACAAATGTCATAGAGTTAAGTGAGTGGGAGACATGTGACACAAAGGCAGGCCACCTTCTTCACAGCACCCTGCCATTCAGCAGCAGCCACCCCGGCTAGACACGGAACAGCCGAGGTTAGACTCTCTCGTTTCCAGTCCAGCCCCAAGCTGGTGCTCCTCAGGTTTAAGGAATGGAACGGTCATATTTCCTGAAACACATAGCAACAAGCCCACCCTAATGAGAGAGCAGAGGGGAGAAGTATAGCAGCTCTAGTAAATATGGTGCACTAAATGCATTCTCTGCTTGGCAGAAAACAAATGACAGAGTGATCTCCACAGTACTCAGACTGTCTAATTTATGACAGCTCTTTAAAGAAACTCATTAACCCAGCATTTTCAGATTATAAAGTGCAGTCTTACAAACACAAGCATGACATTTTACAGTGTAGAGAAGCCTGTAGGAGAAGGGACTTCTAGTATACAGAGAGATTCACATTTGTAGCCATTACCTTCTCATTGCTGAGACAAAACACCAAACCAGAAGCAGCTTGCTGGAAGGAAAGGGCTGATTTCAGCTGGCAGTGTTGAGGGGAAGTGTCATCATGGTGGGAAGAGCATGGTGTATGAAGAAAGCCAGGCGACAGCACGAGTGAGCTTCTGAACATCCTCAAGGTCTATCTTTACTGACACACTTCCTCCAACAAGACCCCACCTCTGAAAAGCTCCACTAGCAGGGGCTTAAGTATGAGGTTTAATCACAAATACCTGAGGCTATGGGGGGTATTTCACATTCAAACCACCACATTCAACCTTGCCCCCCATAGACCGATGGCCATCTCATGATGAAAATTGCACTCAGTCAAACTTTGAAAGTCCTCATAGTTTTCCCCAGTTACAACGCTCTAGTCTCATCTAAGACTCAAGCCTATTTCTCTTTTAAAATATTTTTATTGAATTATTAGAGAGAGAGAGAATGAGAGAGGGGGGGGAGTCAGACAGAGAGAAGATGGGTATGACAGGGCCTCTAGCCACTGCAAACTCCTTGTACATATGGCTTGTGTGAGTACTAGGAAATCAAAACTGGGTCCTTAGGCGTCTCAGGCAAACACCTTAACTTCTAATCCATCTTTCCATCCCTCAAGCCAGTCTCTTAACCATAAGCCCTGTAAAATTGAAACACAAGCTATGTACTTCTGCCATATCGTGGCACATTTCCACACCAAAAGAGGCATGGGGGACATAGCAAGAAAATATTGGAGCCACGAAAAATAGAAAACCAGCAGGGCAAACATAAAACCCTGCAACTCCAGTTCCAGAATTTAGGATTCATGATGAAATCCTCATGGCTCCAAAGACCTGGAAGACTCCACCCCTTCAGCTGCGCTGCTTACGACGTGGGTAGAATCTACCTTTTGCCAGCAATCTTCCCCGGAGGTCATCCCATTGTCCTGTCATCTCCATCATGCTGGTGTCTACGTTTCAACCTATGGTTCACCATTCACACAATGGCCTCAAAAGATCTCCCTGCAGGGACCTCGACCCTGCTTCAGTGGCCTCTTTAGAACTAAGTTACAATCCAATTACCCCTGCTTCGTGTATTTGTCGTACATCCAAGTCCAGGTCCAGGTGAGCAATGCTGCAAAAATTTGCTAAACCAAAAGGTAGAACACCTAGCTTTGAGGAACAGAAAACTCCTTCAGTGATCTTCCTCCAGGCCCCTCCTTTCAAGGGCATCAACAATCCTATTGTCGCAGCGCAGAGCGGCTGGCTGCCCTCAATGGTGACAACCTCTCAAACAGTTGCAGCTGAAGTGGCTGCAGTCTCTGGGATATAAACTTGGGTTTATACTTTGTTCTGGGACAAACTTCACATATTTTTGCATCCTTCTGCTCTGTTCATTATTTCACCAAACATATCCGTCATGCTTCCAAATTCAACTTTTATCAAGTTCTAAGGATATGGGCCAAGAAGTCAGTCTCTCCACCAGGATACCACACATATGACTCTAGACCAACAGAGTCATTTGCCCCCCTGGAGTCTCATAGGCCAATCCTCCACAGACCACACTTTTCTCTCTGCATTTTGATCTTCCAGGCTTTCATTGGAATGGCTCATTAAGCTCTGCTCTCAGCATTTGTAAAGCTGCTTCAGTCCAATGTTCCAAATTCCTTCCAAATTCCTCCCATAGACCAAAAGACTAAAAATCAGACTGTCAGATTCATCACAGTAGTGGCTCCATTTCTTGGAACCAGTTTCCCATACCATTTACTTTCTCGGTGCAAAGACAAAACACCCAATCAGAAGCAGCTTGTGGAAAGGAAGGGTTTATTTCAGCTTACAGTTTGGAGAAGTTTCATCATGGCAGGGAGGAATATCACAGGTAGAAAGCTGGGCATCACCCCTTGTCACGTCATCAGGGCAGAAGAAGCAAGAGCAAGCTCTTGAACACCCAGTGGGGTTGGCCTTAAAAACATCAAGGCCCCTCTCTAGTGACACACTTCCTCCAGTAAGGCTCCAACGTCCCAAAGCTCCACTACCTGGGGATTAAGTATGAGGCTTAATAACAAACACAATGAAGCTATGAGAGTCATTTTACATCAAAAACACTCCAGCACATGTTTTAAAGGCAAATTAGTTTGTATATACTATTCTACAAGCTTGGCATTACCACACAATCGTAAATATCTTTAGTTTTTTTTTTTTTTTTTTTTTTTTTTTTTCCTGAGACAAATGGGAAATTTTCCAGTGACCATTGTTTGGTGGGAATCATTTGATTTTCTGTCAACATTGCTCATAAAGCTTCAATAGCCTTCTATTTTGTTCAGAAATGCAAACTCCAGCCCTCTCTCCATGCTTCCTCCATATTTTCCTACCAGTTGAGTGTTCAGCCATGAAGGGCAACTTGCTGATATGCTATCAAGCTGTTTCCAGTCTTGGTCTTAGCACTGACCAACTGCCTCTGCCTGCCGTGCTCTTCAGAGCACTGGTGTGTCCAGTTCTCCCTCATGGCTCTCTTCTTGAGCTTCTTCTGTGTAACCTCCTCTGTCCACTCTGTTCCAGCTTGGCCAGACATGCTCCCGTTTCTCTGCCTTATTTTCCCTACCCCACTTGTAACTACCTGTAGCGAACTTGTTTGGTTTTTTTTGTCCATTCACCCGTAACTTCATCCAGCTCCATATTCTTTGATCTCCACTGAGAACAGAACCCGGAGGATGGCAGGTGCTTACCATGCTAATGTAACTATGAATGAGTTGTCTAAATGGGGAGACATTTAGGTAAACTTCAGTTCCAGAAGCACAATTATTATGAAAATAATTTAATTTTATAAGATGTATTTTAGAAGTTATATGTTCTTAATTCACTTAGAGAGAAGTATTTAATAATGTTAAGTGTTATATTTAAATGTCAGTGTTGCAGTAATATCTTCTTTGTGTGTGTAATTACACAGCAACTTTCATCTGAATGACTAGAAGATGACAATGATAAACTGTCTTTTTTCTTGCCAGCATGAAAAGTAAGGCTCAGAATAGAACATATACTTGTTGAAGCCAGAGAACATCAGAAATAAAACCAAAGTTAGAATTAAAAGACTTATTTGGCTTTTAAATCCTACATTTATTTCCCCTCCATTTTCTTCAGGCTGTAAATACATGGGATGAACAATAAATTAGAAGTAGTCATATAATTTCAATGGCTTTGTAAAAACAATAATTATTAAAATGTACTTTAATTGTTAGCTTTTCAAGGCATATATTCTTTTCTTCTTCTAAGCAAAGTAGACATCCTCCTGCCTTTCATTACAATATATGAAAATTAAAAGTGAATCCAATTTTAAGATTTTGTGTTATTGTTATTAAAGTAACCTTCAATGATTGAAAATAGCCAACTGTCCACATTAGAGTATACTTATTATGCAGTTCATTATTTTTGTAGTTGATATAAATTGAAACACTGCACTAATATTGTGCTTTGTATGTAAGTCATGTTTTCCTGCATCATATAAAATATATTTCCCATTAGTATACTTCTCCACATAAATGGGCTAGAGTGAAATGAAGAGGTATTTATTTAATGAATAAACTCCATGTGCTCATTCCCCATGTTAAGGTCTTCACTTCCTCAGATCTCTCACCACCTTGTCATCACGGAGAGGCCCAACTGTAAGTATTCTACCAGTAGTTTTGCAAAGGCTCTAGAACATGTATCCCAGATTGTCTACGTACATCCAAACCTACAGATCAAAATTAAAATTGCCATTTGTATTGCTTTCACAAGGCTCATATAAAATCACTGCCTATGTGACAGTTTTAGTCCCTTTAAAAGTCCAATAACACACATTAGATCCACTTTTCAAGTATGTTCTCTGTGCCCACAGGGGAACTGGTGCTTCCAAATGCCTCTACTACAGATCCTCCTCCCTCTGCCAGCCTCTACCTCTAATTAAAATCTGTATCTCATCTTACCTTAAGGGAAATATTCTCTTGGGAAATGCCTACATGCAAATGACTTCAATATTTAACTCTACTCTCATAAGCTAAGTATTTGACAAATGAACAATTGGTTATCATTATCATTTTCCATAACTTATCAGTTATGCACTTGTAGACAGTGTTAATGACTTTGTCTACTTCAGTAATTCTTAGTGTCGGGTTCTGGGTTTAAGATAGATGGGAATCAGAGACAAATCACCAACAAACCACCCAAGATTTATTATTTATTTATTTATTTATGACAGAGAGGGAGAGAGAGAGAGTATGGGTGCACCAGGGCCTCTAACCACTGCAAATGAACTTCAGATGCATGTGCCACCATGTATATCTGGCTTATTTGGGACCTGGAGAATCAAACCTGGGTCCTTCGGCTTTGTAGGCATGTGCCTTAACTACTAAGCCATCTCTCTAGCCCCACCCAAGAATTTTAAATTTAATTCCTGGAGCAACAAGTAGGATCTGAAGTTATATGGAAAGAGTATGCTGGTTAGAGAGAGAGGGGTGGGTCTGAAGAGAAATGGGAAGGAGTGAGAGACTGCCCTGTTAGCCTGTGAGGAAGGGGCCTTGCTTGACCTGAGTGAGGTGGGAGGTTGGGGGGAGATGACATGTCCTCTTCTCATCCCAGGAGTACTCAGTTACCTCATGTGGTGTTTCTAGGATCCTAGACTAGTCTGAGCATGGCCAGGTGGGAGAAGAGAAGACGGGGAGGGGCAGAGGAGACAGCTCTGAACACTTACGCTTAGATTCCATCACACTGATCCTCAAGTAGTAGATGAAGAATTCCTTTTACTTCATGAAGATTGTTTTGCAGAAAATTATTGCAGGGCTGGAGAGATAGCTAAGTGGGTAAAAGCACTTCATTCACAAGCATGAGTACTTGATAGGGCCCAAGACTGCTGGACCTCAATTCCCAGCACCCTCATAAACAGCTGAGTGTGGCCATGTATGTCTGTAACTCTAGTCTTATGGGGGAGCAAAGACAAGAGAATTGTGGAACAGAAAGCCCTGGAATCGCAGGCCTCTTGTTACATATTTGTACACATAGTGTGCGTCTGCACATACACATGTGTATACCACACATACATGCACAGCAAATGCTAATCATCAGTTATGGCACAACTCTGGAAGGGAGTGCTGTTAATAGGGGAGGTTCTGTATACATAAGGACTGAAGGTATATGGGAATGTTGTGCCTTCTACTCAGGATATTGTGAACTTAAGACTGCTCTAAAAATAAATGCTATTTAAAATCAATAAGCTAAGTTAACATTTAAGTGCATATCTCTTATTCTATATAATATAGTTTTATAAAATAAGTTCCATGTACATAATAAAATACTCTTCCACAGCCTTACCATCAAAGAATGAATGTGATTTAGTGTTATACACTATGCCATAGCATCTTGCTATATGCCACAATTTACTTAATAAATCTTTTACTTGACTTGTGCAGATTGTTTCCAGTTTTTCTATTTATTTGTATTTTGCTTTCAGAAAGCTGAAAATTGTTGTGACAGTTATCTTTCAGCACCTTCACAATTAGTTACTTTATAGTATTATTATTAATTTTATTACCACTATTATCTTGAGACAAGGTCTTACTATGAAATCCAGTCTGGTCTTGAACTAACTATGAGCCTAGACTGGCTTTAAACTTATATTCTCTTGCTTCTATTTCCTGAGTAGTAGGACTAAAGGAACTCATCACCAGGCCCAGGCCCTCCTTACATTATTTTAAAATGAGCTATAGCACTTATAATCAAGTTATTTAGTCAACCTGGATGTAAAAACACAAGTGTCGTCACATGACAACTATGACCTCTGCGGGGAGTAGGGCATGTAGCTGCAAAGAGTGGCAGTAGCAGCAAAACCCATTACCTTTGTTATTTTCATCTGTTGAATACAGGACACAAACGCCATACCAAGCACTTTACAAAACAACCCAATTTAATATGGTACGCTTTCCTTAAGTGGGTGTTACCACTTCCTCAATGATTCGTGAAAAAAAATTAGCCAAAGTGGCCTGAATGCGTCACTGTCTTCAGGAAACTGTTTGTGATCAGAATGATGTTTCATCTATTTGATTGTTGGAATTATCAGTATTGCACAAAGCTGTTCATATAGACTTACAGCTATGGGGAATTTCGAGCATGTACTGCCCTTGATTTTTCACCTTTCCGTGTGTCCATACCGTTTCCACCTGACTTTGTTGCTTCTCTTCCTCTTGGCCTTGTGTGTGAAGAGAGAATTCTCAAGCTGAGGCTTGGAGAAGCAGTTCATGCCTCTTTGTCTCTCGAATCTCCACACAGCAACAAAAACCATGCCTCGTGGGCCTCTTGCAGAATGAGAGATTCAGTTTGTGGAGCAAGGCTGAGTCACCTCAGTCAACCAGGGACAACTGAGGTCACCTGACAGAGAGTGAGTCTAGCCAAGATCAACACTATTGAAGTAATTCATAGTTGGTTCTAGGGGTATGTCCTTACTATGAAACTGTGCAATGTCACTGAAACTTTGGGGATTGTTTGTTATGATGCATTATTATAGTCAGCAGCTGGTACACAAGGAAAATTACAGATAGTATATCACAGTCTCATGTATCTACACTCCATTATTGTGCATAGTTGTTTATATGAACTATCTATACAGTTCATAGCACTCTGGCATGTTTCATATAGATTTTACCACTCCCATCTGGATTATTTTGAATTAAATCCAAAACTGCATTCTGCTGACCACATCATTGTGCTGTGATTTACCACATTCTTCTTCCCTTTACTTCCGCAAAATGCATTTGCACTGAGGGCTCAGCTAGGTTAAGATTACATTTCCAGTAGTAAGACTTCAGAGATGGATTTAATGCAGTTTTTATCCCCTGGAGAGCTTGTTATGTCTACTTCATTCTCTCCCCTCCTCTCTCTTGCTCTCTATTATCTCCTCTTCTCCTGTCTTCTCCTCTCTGCTCTCCTTTCTTGATATTCTTGTCTCTCATCTCCTCTCCCTGCTTCTCTTCTCTCTTCTCTCATATTAACATTAAATGTAGTCCTGGGCACTGCCATCAGATCCTATTCCTCCATGAGAGACCTCCCCAATCAACACTTCCTCTAACAATTTTAGGTACTGTTAGTGGTCTTTTCCCACCTCTGCTGTTTCTTCTTGGACTCCCAAATAGTGCTATATTTATTCTGTTGTTCTTTATGCATTCATTCCCCAGAATTTCCCTATATAGAACTTTCTTCCCATGGCCACATAGGTATCCTGATGTACAGATTGCTAAAAATTACTTCTTCCCCTTTATTGATCACTATTCAGAAAAATAAATTGGCTCATACAAATATGATTGAATTTGAGTATTTTGTAGTCCATTTTGTATATCTCATCTCACTGTAGCAATTACATGGCACATTTGAAAGGAAAATAATTATAAACATTATGTTTTACTTCTTTTATATCACCACTTTTAGTACATTTTTATTTCAATGTAGCCAATCTTAAGTATAATAATTAGTTCTCCTGATTCTATTCTCCTGACTTCTTATTTTATCTATAAAAGTACATCTATTCTATTCATAATGAAGCAAGTCTGCTGCCAGTCAGCCTTCTGGATATCCACTGTGAATAGAAACGTCTTCTTTGCATATAATTTAAAACATATCTATTCTGGGAATTTGTTAAGCTAATTAACTTAATTTTTATTGAGTCCTGTATAATTCAAACATCAATACCATGGCATATCACACAAGGCAAGCATTTTTCTCTTGTTTAGGAAACTATTTAGTGTTGTTGTTTTAAAGGAAATGTGAAAAGAGGATCAGAAATGATTGTGTATTATGTCTGTGATTCCAGGGACTATATCTTTTGACAGGTAAAGATGCTTTAGATTCTATGAAATATAGGAGTCCAACAGCCAAAGAAATTCAAATCTCCTCAACGTGGTCTCTGACCAAAAGATGACATTTAATTTATTACTCTTAGAAAATTCCTGGCATAGCAAAGGACATAAGATACTTTCTATACAACCTTTTCCCCAGAAAATAAAAAATAAGTGGTAAATTAAGATTGGCTTCTCCTACAGCTCGCTGATTTTCCCTCCCCCAACTTCTACCTTAATGCCTTCTATCCCTGTACCATGACACTCTCTAAATACTTCTAGCCTCATTTCCAATCCCTCACATTTCTCATTTCACAGGAAGTTTCAGCTAACAAGATTAATTTATACTAGGTTACCCATAACTGTGCCATCTTCACTGGGTAACAATTGTGATCCGTAGGTCATTCGGTCTCCCATGTGACAAGGGACAGGCCACTTAACTCCAAACTGGATGTCTAGTGAAAGTGAAAGGATTAACATTTACATAAGCAAAACACACTGATTATAGTACAAAAAGACTGGGAAAGTCTAAAGAGTGACACTGAATAAAATGAGAATCCCATGTTATCACATGATCCTGAAATTTCCACTCTTACCATGTTGAGGTAACAATGGTGTTTGTCAAACATAATATAAAATTTTGATGATTTGCCTTAATCAACTGTTGAAAACAGGTGAGCCAAGGGGTATGCCTCTATGAGTAAAATAAATAAACTGGACTAGGTCAAACTTAAAAAGTTCTGTACATCAAATAACATAATCTTTAAAATGAAAAGACAGCATAAAGACTGGGGTAAAATATTTGTGAGCATATATGTAGTATCCCAACTAATAAAGAATTCCTATACCTAATAGCATGAAAACAAATGTCAATTTAAAAGATAGATAAACCTGAATAGACATTCCTTCAAAGAAGGCATAAAATGGCCAACTGCTCGATGAAGAATTGCCCAACATGAGTAATCATCAGGGAATGCCTGTTGGATGACTATTATCAAAAACAAGAAACACTACAATTTCATTAAAAATAGAAAGAAACTGATTTTGTAGGAGCTGATTTTTCTCTGTGTTAATCTCCTTCACCCTTGTGCCAGTACCCGGTTCACCAAGAAAACAGCACCCTTGCTTGTTTCACCAACTGTTCTTAGTTTCAGCCGGGGTCCTTTTGATCATATGATGGGGTGGCTCTCTCCTTAGGATCTGCATCTATCTGAAAAAGCAGACCAAAAATGAACCCAACATGGCTCAGGGAAATTTTGCAGAAGAGGGGCGGAAAGAATGTCAGAGCCACATGTTGGGTCATGATATGCAGACATTTATCCTACCCATAACTGTGGGCTAACTCCACAATGCATGACCCATATACCTCAACAAGGAGGGGCCAAGGGGAGGGGGTAGGTTATGGATGAGCCTAATAATGGTACCAAACTGACTGTATTTGCTGAGTACAAAACTAATTAATAAAAAAAGAAAGAAAAAAAAATAGGAAGAAACTGAGACCTAGAGGCCACGTAAATCTTTCTTCATGGACTTGAGTGGAGGTACTAGCAAGTTTGATAGATGAATAGGGATGAGTAAACAAATGCTCAAGAGAGTCCTTGCTGTGGAGCACTGACAAGGTTCATTTTCCTCTCATCTAGGGGTCCATTTCAACTGGGACCTGGGAATGGGATATTTGAATATCATGAATAGAATCAACTAATCCATCCCCAGAAGTCAATTTTTCCGTAGCCCTGTGGTTTTGGCCAACTTGGTCTCACTCCTCCAACATACAGTTCTGGTCTGAACCCATCAAAGTTTGAGGAAGGGCTGCTGAACTCAGTGCACCCTTCCATTCAGCGCCCTGAATGCCCTGCCCTTCACTGTAGGTTGGGTGTTGGGAAAACATCATTTTTATAAGCCTAGGTGCTGAGAGATATCTGAAGTGATGTTTTCAGTACAGATGTTTTCAGTCCTTCTTTTGCAGTGTCGTCACGGAAACATTCATTCTTCCTCCCTCCCTTCTCCCTTGTCGCACATATGCATTACACAGCTACATTGCTCCAAAATGCGGAGGCACTCACTTTTAAGGATGTGAATATTAATAATAATGCTAGCCGCATGTTAAATGAAACTTTTTCTGTCATGTCTTTGATGTTTGTATAGCAAGAGCCCAAAGAGTATAAAGGAAGACGATAGATACACTGCTATGCAAGACTTCCTACCTGTTGGTTAGAACCTTGGTTGGCATGTTCCGTGGAACTTATCCCAATTTGGAGCAATTTCAACAGTGACAGGGGGTTAGCATGTAGTTACAGTAGGCTAAAATGTAGAGACTAGAGTATATACATAGCGTCCTTATGTAACCAAAACGAGAGACAAGGAGGCCGTCAGATCCCTCCAGCTAGGTCACTGTTGAGAGAAAGGAGCTATTGTTGAACTTTAGATCTCCCAAAAGATATGCCCACCTTCTAACATCCTACAAAAGCAGAACTGTGATTGTGATCATATTTATAAAAAAAAAAAATGTTCTCTCTGCAGATGTAGATAGCCCAGGTAGATCCTGATACCAATGGCAAATGTCATTATAAGGGACAGAAGAAGAAACACAGAAGAGACATCTTGGAAGACAGGCAAAATTGATTTAAGAGAATAAATAAATTTAATGTTTTGAAGAAAATTTTATTTTGCTTCAAATTACCAATTTTGAAGAAATTTATATGACACCTCTGGAAAACTGATTCACAGGCTCATCCCAAAATGGAACACAAGAGAATTCTGGGAATACTGCTGTGCCTAGAGGTTTGGTGCCAGTCTGTCCAGTGTCAAAGTGGACAGAAAGGCTAAAATCAGGTGCAGCTGCCCTTCTAAACAGCATAGGGCAGGGGGGCTTGTTCTCTTTGCACTCATGAAAGAACCACTCCTGAGAGGGCTGATTTCAGGTAGGAAGCAACCCCAGGCATAGACTCCTTAGGCCAGAGATGAGGAAATAAGATATCATCTCAAAACTTAGCCACATAAACCAGCAAACATTTGACAACTCATAAAGGTTCTAAGGGCAGCAATGTGGGAGCAGCTCAGAGTTGAGGGACTCATGAGGTTGCACACCAGCTGTCTGCTATGCCCGTCACTAAAGCCTATGAAGGCTTGGCTGGAGTCTGTATTCATGCTCACTCAGGAAGCTCTTAGAAGAGGACTTCAGATCCCACCATGTGTTCTTCTCATAGAGTTTCTTATATCTTAACAGCCAGCTTCCTCCTGGAATAAATACAGTAGAAAAGAGAGAAGAGAAGAATGGAAGAGTTGAGGGGAAAGGAGAGGAGAGGGAAGAAGAAGGGGACAGGAGGAGAGAAAATGATAGAAAACCAAGAGTACGTTTTACAATAAAATCTCAGAAGTGACACACTATCATTTCTTCTGTATTCAGTGCCAACCCTGACCATATAGATCTACATAACAGGCTGTGGAAATTATTGTGTTCTATCTGACTGGATACTACAGATGGAGTTTCGAGAGGAGAGAGAGAAATTGGAGAGAGGGAGATAGAGAAGGAGCTATCATTGTAGCCAGGAGATGACCTTGAATTGTGAAGGTCATGGGATGGCTTTCCAGAGCACTGTGCAGTCATTGCCAAAGGAGCTATTGGACGCCTGTTACAACAAAGGGTCTTTGACAACCAGAAGAGGATTGTAGATGGCACCTTTGCAGTCAGAACTTTCCCCTTCTCTCTGCTTCCTGTCTACCATTCCTCCTGGCTGAAGGAAAACAGAAACAGCTTTTAGGTAGTTTGAATGATAGGGGTTTTCTTGTTCTGTTCTGTTTTGTAGGTAAGGGATTCTAGCCACTCAGGCCTTCAGATGATCATGGCACAGCAGACGGCTCATATGTAACCTCATTAGACACTAGACCAGCACCAGCTCTGAGCTGCTCCCACCCTCCTGCCATTAGGATGAGAGAGGAGGATTTCTGCAGCCCAAGAGATCAAATTCAATTTGGAAAACACAGTGAGATCCCATATCATTAATAATTGATAAAAATTTTAAAAGACTGAACATGTTTGACCTCACGGTTAATCAGCAGAAATGCTAAAGACGTATGAGCTGAGGGGAAGTAGAACTTGTGGTTTTTATGAGAAATTTTAGCCTTGGCTGGTTTTATGCTTCGTAGTAAGAAGTCTCGCTCACATGTGTGTTGGGTTTTTAGTTGCTGTGACAGACGCATAAGGAAAACAACTTCAGTGAGAATGGATCTGTTTTGGCTCAGAGTTTCAGAGGCTTCAGTTCATTGGGGTGAGTTGCGTACAGCAGAGCAGAGCAGCTTCACATCTTGGCAGCCAGGAAACAGAGAGAGGGAGAGAGACAAGAGAGAGAGAGAGAGACTGTGGTATCAGGCTTTCCCCTTCTATAGCTTTTATTGCACTGAGCCTCAGTGTACATAATAGTCTTCTGAACTAAATGAATTGTCTGTCTGGAATGACCCATACAGAAGATTCTCCCCCCGCCCTCTATCTCTCTCTCTCTCTCTGTGTGTGTTTGTCTGGAGCCACAATTTGCTGGGCTTACCACAGGCTTTCAGGAACACTCTCCTGTCTGTCTCTCACTCCCATCATGCAGTATGTGTTGGCATCAACATCAGCATGCTGGGATTTCAGAAGCCCACCATGGTTTCAGGATTTTTATGTGGGGTCTGGGTATCAGACTCAGGTACTCCAGTTTGAGTGTTGGGGTGGTTTGTATGTGAATGTATGTCCCCCATAGCCTTAGGTATTTTTGATTAAAATCGCTTCCTACTGCTGAAGGAGGTCTGTTACTGGGGGTGGATCTTGAGTCCAGCCTGAAGAGTGTATGGAAAGCCAGTTTGAGTGCTGGCTATTCATGCTTGCTGGCTGCTGACAGTCGCTCTCTGCTGTGGAGGGATGCTGGAGTGAGACAGGTTCTTGCACCATGATAAAGCTTCCCCTGGAATCTGTAAGCCTGAAATAAACCCTTCCCTCCCATAAGCTGCTTCTGATCAAATGTTAGTCCAATAATGAAAAGGTGACTGCACCAAGCGGAAAGTGTGTTATCCACTGAGTCATTTCCCCAGCCCAGGAGACATGTCTCAAGCCAATGACAATGAAGATTCACCCTCATGATATGTGAGGATAGAGACATGGTTTAATAAATCCTGTCCCAACGTGCAGCAACACTTCCCTCCTCCTTTATTGGTGGCTGTATTCTTTTCCCTGCTGTCTTTTTCTTCCCTTACTCCCTATAGCCTTTTGGGCTTTTCTAGCCAACAAAACCCAGGTTTCTCTTCCTTTCTATATATCACTAAACTTCAATGGAAGATGGAGTTCAGTTCCCTACTTTTTCCAAGATGGCCCAAGCCCACAACTGTTTTGACTGGTCAGGCTCTAAGAACAAAAAAGGGCAGCTGGGGGACTGGGCAGATGGTTCATTGCTTAGAGACATTTGTTCCATAAGTCTGATGACTCATGTTTGGATCCCCAAAACCCACATAAAGCCATACACAAAGTGGCACATGTGTCTGAATAGCAATACTCTTACAGCTATGAGAAGTGAATTACAACAATCTCAGAGGTCACAGGCCAGGTAGTCTGGCCTTCGCAGCAACGAATGACCTCAGGAATGACCCTATCTCAAACGAGGTGGAAGGAGAATACCCTGAGACTATTCATTGTCCTCCAGACCTGTGGCATGAAACCGCCACAGGCACTCCCATGCCCATACACACTGCACACACAAAAAGAAAAGAAAAATAAATAAAAGAGAAGCTGGGAAAGAAGAGGCAGGCCACAAGATGGAAACCAGCAGGCATATTCAGAAACAGTCTTTCAGGACTAAGGAGAGAGGGCTACAGGCAACCTGTGATCTGAGCTGGCCAGGAGGCAGTAAGTGCTCAAAGGCTTGGGAGAGATTTTCCACCAAACACAGATATATATAAAATGTAGATCATAATAGGCAGTTCAGTAAAAGAATCCAGAACTAAAAGTCAAGAGTGGGTGTTCATCCCTGATCAGCTCCAAATTTGCAGTGTAACCTAGGTCAAATCACGTCATCTCTCTGGTCTCCAGGGTCTTCTTTTGCAAAAATAAGCATTAAGAATTGACAAGCTAATTGAAAAAGTCATCTAGAACAATGCCTTTCCACATTTTTATCATCATTATTATTAATATTTTCATTACCCTTAGGATAATTTTATGTTTTTTATCATCCCCCTCCCCATGAAACTGTGATAGCCCTGGTATACATTGTATCTGTTGGTATAAGATTTTCTTTTATCCCACAGAGTTAATTTTCACTTCTTGGTAATCTGTGATGCTTAAACTTCATTGTTCAATTGATTAAATTAATAAATGCAATGGCAATTTGTGCTTCCTGCCATTGTTTGTAAGTGTGTTTCTAGAAATATCAATGGAGAAGGATGACCCTCCATGAATGTGACTAGATAAAATGGATAAAGGAAAAGCCAAGGGCATGCCTGCGCTCATTTCTCCCTACCTCCTGCTCCACTGCGACATGAGCAAGCAGACTCACGTTCCTCCCTGCCTCCTGATCCACTGAGATGTGAGCAACGGCCTCACATTTTTGCTGGCACTGCTCCTGCTCCCCCACCATGAGCGACAGTACCCCCAAACCGTGAGACAAAATATGTCCTTCCTCCCTTAGTTTGTTTCTTGTTAGGTATTTAGTCATAGTAATAAGAAGATTAACTAATGTATCCCATGTTGAAAATATTACTACAATCATGACTTAGAATTTTCAAAGATCAAATCAACTTTTAAAAACATAGAACACGGGCTGGGGAGATGGCTCAGTGACTAAAGCCACTTGTGTGCAAAGGTTGCCAGGCCAGGTTGAATGCCCCAGATCCCAGGTAAAGCAAGAGACCCTGATATACCCATATACATATTCTCTCCCTCACAAATAAATAAAAACATATTTTTAAAAAAGCATAGAACAGGAAGAAATATAAGAGATTGTTTTCCCAACCTAATATCAAGATAAACTAAAAGTTTAACCAAATTAATGTTTTGGCACAATACAGCTATAGAGCAAATAGTACTTTGATGCACATTCACATGTGTATGAAATACCTAGAAGTGTATCCTGATCAGGCTGGCACTTCAAAAGCAGTTAACGAAAGAAGTGTTCAAAAAGTGATTTAGAGGAAATAGATATCATTTAGAAAAATGTAACTGAGTCCTTGCACCACCTGCGTAAGTAAGTTGTAAGTAAAAAGTTAAATCCTGCAGGGCGTGGTGGCGCACGCCTTTAATCCCAGCCCTCGGGAGGCAGAGGTAGGAGGATCGCCATGAGTTCGAAGCCACCCTGAGACTCCATAGTGAATTCCAGGTCAGCCTGAGCTAGAGTGAAACCCTACCTCGAAAAATCAAAAAAAAAAGTTAAATCCTTCAGGATTCCTTGAACGATTTAGAAAAATACATCAACCATATCTTACATGTTGACTTTTTCTATTCTCTGGGCTTCTTAGTTTTCATTTTAGGGCAGGTTTTGTCCAGTCCTCTCACGTCGTGCTAGCATTTGCAGTCTCTGGGGTTTGAGTTGGTCTTGTTGTACACATGCACACTGGTCTTTCCCCAGCATGGCAGCTTCATTGTTCTTATATTGTAACTTTTTACTGTGAGCTCATATTTTCTGGTATGGCATTCTGGTTTAAGGAAGCTTGCCTATAGGAACATTTTGCAGGCTTCAGAGATGGTTCAGCAGTTAAGAGTCCTTCTATGTAATCATGAAGGCCTGAGGAGGAGGCCTGACAGGCCACTCCGGCTCAATCCCAGGACCCATGTATACACCTGGGTTTTGCCACACCCAGCCCCAGAGGAGAGTAGAGATTGGAGACCTGCATGGGCTTGTGAAAAATGAGCAGAGAGAAAAACGATGTAGCAGGATAACTGACATTCCCCTCTTGCCAACATAGCAAGCACATCTGGCTGCAGGTGAGCACACTGGGCATCACATATGCACATGCATGCACGTACATCACACACAACACACCACATTCATGCTTAAAAGGGAGGGGAAGGGGTATAAGAAGAAAGAATATTTTGCTTGTGTTAAATCTAAGCCTTCAGGAGTCTTGAACTTCTATCTTTGATAATTCTTGCTCATATCATATGTAGTGTATATTTATATCCAATGAACTCACAAAGCACAGGGGTTTCTATTTTTTTTGCAATATACCATTTTTGTCCACTAAAGGGGGAAAAAAAGACATGTGGGGCTGGACTATAATATCTGAAGGCCCAACTCAACAATCCACTTCCTTCAGTGAGGCTCCACCTCCTAAAAGTTCCACAACCTCGGGCTGGAGAGATGGCTTCTGGTTAAGGCGCTTACCTGCAAAGCCTAAGGACCCGTGTTCTACTCCCCAGATCCCACATAAGCCAGATGCACAAAGGTGGGGCAAGTGCAAGGTCACACATGTCCACCAGGTGGAGCAAGCATCTGGAGTTCAATTGTAGTGGTTGAGGCCCTGGCATACCAATATTCTCATATTCTCTCTTTCTTTCTGTCTCTCTCCCTCTCTCTCTCTCTGTCTAAAAAAACATGTTCTACAACCTTCCCAAACAGTGTTACTTTGCTGGGGACCAAGTACTGAAACACATGAGACTGGAGACATTTCACATTTAATGCACAATACCTTATGTGTCCCTTAAGTGATTAACATTTAAATACCTGCCATGTGGAGATCTTCAACCACCAGCCAGTGCTGCCTTCTGAGACAAGCTGCTTCCCTAGAAGATGACGTTGCAACTTTTGCTTGCTCTTTGACTCATCACCACATCCTTATTCTTGGTCCCAACATACTTTGGAACAAGACTGTGCACAGGACAGGAAGATGGGAGTGAAGAGAGGGAGAAGGGATGAGCGTTTTAAGTTGGACTATCATTTAGTTTACTACTTTTTTAAATTAAAGAGAGTTTAGGCTTAGATGTCATTAAGAAGTGTGGAATAGGGGGAGCTAGAGAGATGGCTGAGCAGTTAGGCACTTGCCTGTAAAGCCCAAGGACCCAGTCTCAGTTTTCCAATACCCACACAAGCCAGATGCACAAGGTGGCACATGAGTCTGGAGTTTATTTGCAGCAGCTGGAGGCCTTGGTGAGCCCATTCTCTCTCATGCTCTCTTTCTCTTCTCTCTATCTGTCTCTCTCTCAAATAAATAAATAAATAAAATATATTTTTTAATTTATTTAAAAAATTATTTTCTTAATAAGCTATCCACTTACTATAGTTTTATTTAGCAACCTGGATGAACTAATTCATGAGGCATGGTTGTAGAAAATAGAAACACTGTCATGTATGCATAATAGCAGTCCATGATGTTCATTAATGATAACACAGCTATTTAACAATAAGGCAACACTGTTAACTGAAGTGGTATAGACAAGGGGAAAAAATCCCACACAACAACATGTACAGTATAATCTACTTACATCAAAACATTTTGAAAGAACATATATTTCTGGGCTGGAGAGATGGCTTAGCGGTTAAGGAGCTTGCCTGCGAAGCCTAAGGACTCATGTTTGACTCTCCAGGTTCCACATAAGCCAGACACACAATGTCATGCAAGCATGCAAGGTCTCACATGTGCACAAGATGGTGCACACTTCTGGAGTTCTATGACAGAGGCTGAAGGCCCTGGTGCACCTGTTTTCTCTTTCTCTCTCTCTCTCACTTCCTCTCTGTCTCTCTCTCTCTCTCTCATAAAAAATAATTAAACAAAGGGAAAAAGAATATATATTTCTGTACATTCATCTGTGTGCTTGCCCTTCTGTCTATTTAAGTGAAGTGTGACATGTTATTCTGTGACCTTGAGCAAGCTGCTTAGCTTCTCTGTGGCCCTGGACCCCCACTCAATCAGTTATAAAAAAGAATAGTAATTGGTTTCATGGAATTTCTGTGAAGATCATTAGTTGATCTAGGACAAAAATTTAGACCAATGTCTGATATTTGGTGAGTGCTATGGGTGTAGACATTATTCTAGTTAATGAGCAGAGAAAGGCCTGGAGAAATAGTTACCAAATTGCTTATGGCCATTATCCTGGAATAGCAGAGCATGATTGGATAGAGAGCTAAAGATCCAATTTTACTGTTTACCCAGGAGGAAAAAAAAAATCCATTTTGATTTTAGGGTTGCTACAATACTATGCAGAAAATGTATTCATGAGTTGCTTGTCTAATTTTGCCACAAAAATAGAATGGGTTCTCTAAAAGTTAGCCACATATCCCTTCTATTCTGGCCTTCTGTGACCTGCCTTTTGTCCTCCCACTGCTGGGTCACACCCTCACCTTGCGGGTCCTAGTCCCTAACTTATCTTCCCGTTACTGGTTTTCAAGGTGATGGACCCACTCACAGCTCTGGCTGTAGCTTAAGTGTTTCAACACCAAGCACTTAATGGTCACTCTAACTTTCCAAGCCAGTGGCTCCCAAGCTTGTTGCCTTGTGACTCACAGAGACTTGACACCTGAAGACAGGGCAGAAGTGCAAGTTAAGCAAGATTTGTTGTAGGAGAGAAAGCAGAGCGGAAAGCTGCTGAGTCGGGAGGGACCTTGAGCAGGTATTTCACATGGTGACTTGGCACAGGGTTTCTTACACTCCTGGGAAGGAAAATTTAGGCACCAAGGTGGGCTGGGCTTTACTGGTTCAGTTTAAATGCATGGAAATTACCTTGGTTGGTTGTTTGGTCTGTAAGGAAAATACAAACTCAGAATGGGCAGCCCAGTGTCGGGGAGAGAAAGCCCTCAATAAAAAATTCCAAGAAGGAGGGCTGGAGAGATGGCTTATAGGTTAAGGCACTTGCCTGTGAAGCCTAAGGACTCATGTTCACCTCTCCAGGTCTCATGTAAGCCAGACACATGTGATATAAGTGGGCAAGGTCGCACAAGGTGACACACGCATCAGGAGTTTGATTGCAGTGGCTGGAGGCCCTGGCATGCCAATTAATTTTCTCTCTCTCCCTCTCTCTATATATATCTGTCTCATATTTTTTAAAAAAGACAGTCTGTTGGGCTTGCTTCAAAAAAAATTCCAAGAAGGAGAAGTTGTCTCTGATCTTGATGAATGAGATTTCAGGTTCAGACTGAAGTTGTCTTCTAGTCTCTCCAGGGCAGGCTGACATCTGTATATATTTTTTGGTTCTGTGTCCCTAAGTATGAACAAAGAAGACAACCTTGCCTCTCATCTCTATCTTTGCTCTGAGATAATTTTGTTTTGCTAAGTGGACTATCAACTACCTCAATGCCTGGACCTTCTCATACCTTTAGTTGTAACTCCATACAGCCCCTGTCTTTCCGAACGCTGGAGATACAGAATCTACCATCTCTTTTAAAACTCAGCCTAGGCAGTAAATTGACCATGCTGCCTTGATCACACTTTCTCTCCTGAATGACCAACAGAATCCCATCAAGAATTGAGCTTGGTTGGGCATGGTGGCGCACGCCTTTAATCCCAGCACTCAGGAGGCAGAGGTAGGAGGATCACAGTGAGTTCGAGGCCACCCTAAGACCACATAGTGAATTCCAGGTCAGCCTGGGCTAGAGTGAGACGCTATCTTGAAAAACAAAACAAAACAAAACAAAAAAAAAAAAAAAAAAGAAAGAAAAGAGCTTGTAGGTGCTATTAGCAGAAACAATGACTTTACATTTAGATCATTTATATAAATATCAACAATATTTGTCCAGCTGTTTTCCCAACATTTTGGTTTTTGTCTCTTTTACCCCCTTTCTTGAGGATTTTAAAGAGATTTTCTTTAGGTGAGTCATGTCAATCAGTATTTACAATACAAAAAATTCACACTAAAAATTTAACATATCTATTAATTTATTGATTTAAAATAATGATCCAGATAAATCAGACAAAACGTAAGTAAAGTCATAATGGACTTACAAACTTATCATGAATGTCATGAATACTTTTAATAAAAAAATTCATTTTCAACATTAAAAATACTACAGGAAGTACCTTTTTGATTTAGAATTTTGTACATATCCTTAAAGTTCAGTTTCGTGCAATGGAAGATATCTGGATTTTCCTATATTCTGCATTCATTTTGATGAGACGTTGCTCACTGGTAACTTGGTCAACACAGTCATGAAAGAATAAGAGGGAAAAGGCTCCAAGCTCTTAGTATTGATACAGATTAGGAGCAAAGTAGGCATTTTTCCTGGAAGATAGGTAGTCATGGACTGACCCAGAGACGTATGGACGCCACCTTGCCTGTTTTGGCAGGACTAGAACTAGTCTCACCTAAAATGGATATAAGCAACAACTCCAGCATTAGCTTCCTGCTTTTCTCTCCACCTTTCCTGGGTTTAGCAAGTGTGGGCTGTTCCTTTCCGAGTCAATTTCTGGAGCGCACCAACCAATCGGATTCCTCCCTTACACACATGAGCCTGGAGATGAGGCTCATTCTAATTGAGTGCTGATTCATATAATACGGCCTGAGCCACATGGGTCAGCCCCTTCCTTGCCCCTTAGCTTCTTAGTCTCTTCTCTCCTTCCCTGTGTGAGGGGCATTTCCAAGGACTCCCTTTCCTCTTCCTAGCCAGGCTGGTAAGGGGAGAATTTCTTTGAGCTTGGCGTTTTTCCTGTTTTGCTGCCCCTCTATCTTAACTCTCCCTAAAATAAATATTTATCGTTTTCTGAGTCTGCATTCTCAAGTCTTTGTTGGTGTGGACAAGAATCCAAGACTTGAGAGCACTGGTGTGGGAGTTCTGTTCCTATAGAGCTCTCAGCCTGCATCTTTATCAATATGAAAATAAATGAAGAGTATAGTAGCAAACAAGCTTTTCACATTATGGCAAAAAGAATCCTGCAAAATCCCTACAATGATCCCAGAAACTCCACACATTTACAAACCACATTTTAAGAATAACTGTTTTGATTTACCTTTAAAAAGATATTGTACTAGGTGAGTAGCATTATTCCCCTTTAACAGATGAAGAAACTAGCTCCCACAGTGCTAAGTGAACTATGTAATGTTGCCCAATTTAAAAGTTCAAGACTCGGGATTTGAACCTAAACACAGACCTGTGACTACCTTACATTATTCACGCAACTTTTTTTTTTCTTTTTTCTGTCTGTATGCTTGTTCAAGTCTTGTGATGCTGACTAGATAGAGGTCAATGATCGACCTTGTGAATCTCATCAACCTGATGGCTTGTTTCCTCTGTTTGTCTGTTTATTTATCTATCATCTATTCATCTGTCAATCTGCCTATTTATCAACTACCTACTTGAAATGATAGGAGATACATCATCTATCATTTGGGATGATCATTTCTAATCTATCTTGGTGTCTCTTTTCTTCACAGTGTTTGGTAATGTAATTTAAGTAATGAATGAACAAAGTCTTACTCACAACTGATGGCTAACCCCACAATGCACGGCCCACATTCCCCAACGAGGAGGGCCCCTGTGGAGTGGGAAGGACATGGTGGAGGGCAAGGAGGAGGCTAACGATGGGACCAACATGGCTGTGTAAACACTGTGTATATAACTAATAATAATAATATTTAAAAAGCTTGTTATTTTACACAAGTTACATTAGGACTTAAAGAGAAAACTTCAACAGTTGCCTTAGGTCTACTCACCCCCGTTATGTGAAACACGGTCCTTTGTCTTACAGCTAGGAACAGGTATAACCATCCTGCCAGAGACACCTGAGTGCCCACCTATTGGCTTTCAGACTATGGCAACAATGGTCCCCAAGGAATTATAATTTGCTCAGGAATCTCATGTGGGGAGAAGGAAAAGGCTAAAGGAAGTCTGATGCCAGCCAGAGAGGGAGCTTGTCTTCCTGAAAGAGATTTCACACAGTTCTTACAACTTGCCACACCACCCTGCCAGGCAGACTGGACCCCAGACCATGGTGCATTAATGATGGAAAGGACCACATCTTGACCAGGACTGCTTACTTATTCATATCTCTTTCCTTCTATTTGAACCCTGAAGATGGACTTGCAGGTGAGAGGTGGCCATTGGACCTTTGTATTAACCTCTCTTCCCAATGTGGCCACTTTGATTGTCTCCTTTCTCAGCTTTTCACTAATGCTTGACTCTTTAATTGGTACATTGGGATACTTGGCCTATTCTAGCTTATTAGGACTGCCAGAACCTAGGCTCTGACCCTACCTCTTCCTTCCTCCAAATAGTCCACTTAAATTTCCTAACCATAAACACACACATGCATGCAAGCATGCAGTACACACACACAGACATGATTCTATAATAAATGCTACCGGAAGTGCAGTTAGAGACAGAGAAGATCTAAAGCTCTCTCAACACTCGACTAAGATTTAGAAGTTCACATGAAGTTCACATTTCTTACCCAAACACCATTTGCTGCTCACTGTTATGTTCACATCAAATGGTTCCATCACACATTATCATATGCTGGGCAAGTCTATGTCCAGCCTCTGAGTTAAGCCTCATAAACACCCATGGGGACCTTGTGCACTCAGTTGCAAACATCATTTATTTAAAAGACTCAAAATGTGAAAATCAGGAAAGAAAAACTTGAGGTCATATATCCAATAACATTTCATTACGAACAATCTCATTCTAATGCTGGTATTAAAAAAGGGAATACTTGACCGGGCATGGTGGCTCATGCCTTTAAGCCCAGCACTAGGGAGGCAGAGGTGGGAGGATCACCATGAGTTCAAGGCCACCCTGAGACTACATAGTGAATCCAGTTCAGCCTGGGCTAGAGCAAGACCCTAACCTGAAAAACAAAAAATAAATAAATAAATAAATAAAATAAAATAAATAAAGGGAATACTTGGTATATTACTTTATGATGAACTTATTGTTGAAAGCAGTATTTGTACATCACAGTCCATTTAGGGTTCTGGTATAACCCACAGAATAAAATAGGACTTTATGGGCAAGAGTTTGAATCAAGAAAACCACAATGTAGCTAGACCATTGTTTCCCATGGACACCTGAACATTGTGAAAAAGAATAATGAAACTGTGAGTGTGTAAACAAAGCACAGGATGAAGGAGAGGAGGAGGGTATAAAAGGAAACATTTCTGTTTACTTTTAAGTTAAATAAACCTGACCAAGAATTCCTTATCACTCTCAAAGAATGCTGTCATTGCTTGCCAACAGGGTTCACTGTCAGTATTTCAGTTTTGACCTGAAAGTTCCCTAGAATCCGTAGGATTTTACCTTTCTGACAAGGAAGGAGACAAAAGGGGACTAGATTTTAAAGTAAATAAGCCTTATATAGACCAAGGAGTGTGAGATAAACTGAGAGGATATAGCATATCAACACATCCAGAAGGTACTGTATCCTTTTGTATGTACATAGGACACAGGCTCAAGAAAACGTAGTTTTAAAGGCTCTTGTGCCTCTCCCTGCTATCCTACTAATCCTTAGACCTTGTGTAATTTTATTTCTTTTCATTCGTCGTCAACCCCCCCTCATAACAATAACAATCTAACTCCATCAACCTGGGTCCCTTTTGATCATTCTCCAAGGCCTGAAAGTCAACAAAAGTGGGGACCATAACCCACTCCTATGCCTTTTTTCAACCTAGAGAAACTGGATTGAGTCGCTGCCCATATTGTAAATGATTTTAGGTTCTTACCTTTTGAATGGGGAATGTTGTAGGTAAGCTTAGAGGTCATTGATGGAAGGGCTCCACCTCTTCTTCCTGATAACATTAGAAAGGGAAAAGACACTTCCTTCAGACCAGAGGTGGTCCTGGGAGCCAGTCAATCATTTACCTGGTTAAGAGAGCCCCCTCACCTACAGACATACTAGAGGTGGAGGGGATAGCTATCTCCTTAATGAGATAATGTTCTATACCTCCTAGAAGCCCCTCCCTCTGTGCAGTTGCTCCCAGAATCTCATTGTAGAGCCTGCTTGCTTCTCTGAATTTTAACTCAAGCGCATAACTTTTTTTTTTTTTTTTTTTACCCCTTTCCTTCTCTTCTTTGGATGCTGGGATAAATCCTAAACATCACTTGCCCTGACAATTTGGGGATTTTTCCACCTTGATATTCCCAGCTCCAAGCCACTGAATTGGCAACTCCTATCTCTGTGTTGTGGAGAATGCTTCTGCTCTCAGGAGGGTTTTTTTTTCCTTTTTCTTTTTTCTTTTTTTTCTATATTTTCCTCAATAAGGTCCATTTTTCCCTCCTCGCTTCCTTGTTTGCACCCCTTAATTCTGTGGCACACAACATAAACTGGAGAGCCTGCACCATTGAGTCCAGCCCATCTGGACTATGAGGCTCCATTTCTCTCAAATCCTGCGACATATTCAGCCCTTAAACTCTTGTAAGGTGCCAGGGTAGGGTAGAAAAATTGTCATCCTTCCCCAAGCAAAAATCCCTATCTGAGCATTGAGCCCCCTGGGGCACCTAAACCAGGCTACTCAGTTGCATTTAAATCCTTCCTCACCTCCTATCTAACAAAACATAAAAAGATCATTGGTAGGACAACCTGTAGCAGAACAGTGGCCCCTCCACATGATCACTTAGGAAACATGTGATCTATAATGAAAAAGACATGTAATCAGATGCATTTCTATGGTGAGCTAAGATAATTAATTAAAAATAATGTTTGGAGAAACAATCTCAGATATGGAAGTGTTATTAAATGAAAAATACTAGTAAGAAAAAAAATTAGGTAAAAGATTTTCAACTAATTCATGATGGTAATTCCCTCAAATTTAGATAATTCAAGGAAAGGTGCTAATGAGTAGATGATTTCTCAGGAAATGTTCATCCAACAAAATATGCAAATTATTTGTATTTTCACCTTCTTCTAAGTTAAGAGACATGCACTGATATCTTCCAGAACAGAACAGTTTTGTTGTGAGCAGTGATTTTTGGAACAAAGATTGTATGTGATGAATAATATGACCTTTTTATACTCTATTATCTCCCTCATGTGAAGTTCAACAGATGTATTACCACAATTAAATATTTCCAGCTAAAATACCAATTCCGGGAAAAATTACCATATTCATTGTGAAACCTTCCCACTCTCTGATCTCTATTGTCTGGAAAGATGGAAGCATCCTGTGTTTGCAGCATAGATGTTCATTCTGCATCATTGTACTCTTTCCCAGAGATTTCAGTAGATGCTCATGGTCTCTGCCTGAGTTCTGGTCCCAGGAAGAGACCATACAGAAGTCCCACCCTGATTCCTGGGCCTTGACCTGTTTCTCTGTGTTCAACCTCACCTCTCACTTTGGATGTAATGCTGGCCTCTGCTTTCCTAAACATGATGTTGGTGCTATGTCTCCCTTGTAAGAAGATCCACATGTTGATTGTATATGTTTAAAAAATTATTCTGGCTGATTTTGGTCTGAAAATAACATTTAATATTATATTAGAGGCGTCCTCAGAATCTCTGGAGAGTCTGAAGCCTTTGAGGTCAAATGTAATTTTTAAAAGCATAGGGTTAAATCAGATTTGGGAAACAACTCTACTTTTTCCCATCAGGCAGTATGTGAACTGCTTGTCCTAGCAATGCCACTGGTACTGATACAGATTAGAAGCAAAATAGCTCTTTTTCTCTGATAGGTAGTTAGCTAGGGACTGGCCCATGGAAACATGGGTGTTCCCTTGCCCGCTCTGGCAAGACTAGAACCTGCAGCTGATCCAGTCTCGTGCAAGATGGCTGGATTGATCTGAGCATCAACTTTGGCACAATCTTTCTGTTTCTTCCTCAACTGTTCTGGGCTTAACATACCTGTGGGTGGGCTCTTCCTGACTCAGCCTCTTGAGCCCACTAGCCAATCAAGTCCCTCCTTTACACACCTGAGACTGGTGATGATACTCAATCCAGTTAGATGTGAGTCATGTAAATGAGCTTGGAACACATGTGTAAACCTCTTGGCTCTTCTGACCTCTTTTGGCCCCTTTAACCCCTCTCCTCTGCTCTCTTAAAATCTAATCCTCTTGGTGTTTTTGTCTGAGTGCTTTCCTGGTTTACTCGTGTGTGTGTGTGTGTGTGTGTGTGTGTGTGTGTGTGTGTGTGTAAGCAATGTGAGAGATGAAAGTATTCCCAAATAACTGTATTAATCAGGAGTCTTAGCTGTGAGTGAAAGAAACACCACTCAAAGTAGTATAATCACAATTGGTAATTTATTGACCAGTATAACTGTGAGACGTGGGATGAGCAGGTGTGTCTGCACCCGGGGCCTCCTGTGACGATGTCCACAGGCTCTCCTGGCTCCTGGCTGTGCTTCTGGCTATGGCTGTGTACACAGTGTCAACCTGGAAGTAGCTGCTTATGTGTCACATGGATGCTAAGGAAGTGAGGCCACAGTCAGCTTCAGTTCCTCAGTGTTCCAGCTTAGCTATCCTAAAAGAAAAGGTTACAGTTTTCTAGTATGGAAACGTCTTGGAAAAGGACTTCTATTCTTTTGGCTTAGCTCGTGCACACGTCCCTGGGCTTTTCAGCATGGTCAGAGGCAAGGGTAACTTGAATTGTCCAACCATCATGTTCCTTTATTTATAATTAAGGAATCAGGTAGAATAATTTGAAGGCTTTACTGCAATTACATGAGGAGAGAACAGAGGGAGATCTGAAAGATGGAAGACAGAGGTCCAGAGGATAGGGAGTACAGGGACTAGAAGAATGAATAAAAAGATGTATATTCATGGATGTGCCGGTAAAATTTAACCACCTTCCCTTGCCACAAAAACTCCAATTTGCTGTATTTGCCAAGTCCTGTAGAGAAAAATTTCCTACACTGGTCAATTTTAGGTAAACCATAAGAAATCTCTGAATGAAATTGAGATGATATCAAAGTTGCACCTCATTTTATAGTTTTCAGCATATAAACCCGAAAGAAATAAGCAAACCACGCATGGTGGCACATGCCTTTAATCCCAACACTCAGGAGACAGAGGTAGGAGAATTGCTGTGAGTTCAAGGCCAGCCTGAGAATGCACAGTGAATTCCAAGTCAGTCTGGGCTAGAGCAAGACCCTACTTCTAAAAAAAAAGAAAAGAAAGAAATAAGAAACCTCAAGGGAATAGATGATATATAATATTAAAGTGGACTAATGTAATTGGAGTTAATGTGTTGGAGGATTTATTACCTATGTGTTATAATTCAATTTATTTAATTGCTGGTTTATATCACTTAATTATTTCAATCATGGCTCTGTTTAACAATTGTCTCACAAATAAATTCAATAAAATATCAATTCAACTTGGCCCCACCATACTAAAAGTATGAAAACAAAAATGGTCAAAGTAGGATGTGAAATCAATCCAAATTACATCACTAAGCAAGCATGAGGAAGAAAGAAGGACCATTTCCTTCCACAGCGAGCTCAGGTCTGGGTCCCTGGTGTGGATCTGCCAACGTATCTGTGCCTGACTTTGCCCCAGGTGCAGACCACTGTGGAGCATGTGGGTAGAGGAGCACCGAGCACAGCAGTGGGTCTGCCCGTCCCCTCCGCTCCTGTAGCCGACACTCGGCCTCACCTTAGCTTGATCACACGGTTTATTATATTCTGTTTAAGTTAAAACGCATATGCCCCCCAAGATAAACCTGAAATCTGTTTTTCTCTCCATTCCTTTCTCCCGTCCTCCTTCCAGACTCACTGATGGCCTACTCAGTGTCTACCACAGGGTCAGACATGGAATCCAATCATGGGCCTAAATAGAAAATCCCACCCTAGCAGACCAGTGAGCACATAGACATACACTGTCATACAGAACATTGGAAAATGATGCTTTTATAAACCATATTATAGGTCCTATAGTCATTACCATCTGTAGGATGTGTGTTTCTTATTGCACAGATGGCTTATCTTGAATTATCCATAAATTTCATTTACAGGCAGAAGAGTTGGTTTCCAATTTTGGGTAGTATGGTCTGAATTTTTTTTTTTTTAAATTCCTTCCCCAGAAGTCACTCAACACTGGCAAAGACATCTGGTCACTTACCTGGTAAATATAGGACACCCCATGAAATCCACCCTGACGCATGGCCACATATGGCCGATTTGCTGAGATAGGGCCTGCAAAGGCACGGAATAGCAGCTGAGCTCCTCCAATCCTCCCACCGCCTGAATGTTCCCAGTGCCTCCACTCCTTCTATTTAGATGAAAGGTGCTTTCTTCTGTGACCTCACCAAATCCTGATGCAAGTCTGCTTGTTTGCTTGCTTGCTGTTTCTGTTTACAAACATTGAGAACTTCTTGTTTCTTTTGCATGATTTTTTTTTCTTAGTTTTTATTGAGAACTTTCATATATGAATGTATTGCAAATTGGTTACATTCCCATTGTATCATACTTTTTTTTGTTGTTGTTTTTTGAGGTAGGGTTTCAATCTAGCTCAGGCTGACCTGGAATTCACTCTATAGTCTCAGGGTAGCCTCGAACTCATGGCGATCCTCCTACCTCTGCCTCCAGAGTGCTGGGATTAAAGGAGTACGCCACCATGCCTGGCCCTGGGTAATAATTCTTATGTTCCCCCGCTCCTGTCCCCATTCCACTGTGGAGTCATGAGTGCACCATGAGAACATCTTACATGATGTTTTCAAATGGTTTTCCAAGTTCATGTTTATTCCAGTTTTAGTTCTCATTTCCTTGCCACACATTCTCAACAGATCAATGAAGAATTAGTTAATTCTTCATTCTGCATGACCCTATAGAGCCCAATAAATTCTCATGAAAATCATAGCCCAAGAAAAAATCTATTAAAAAGACAACTTCTGACTTTCTGCATTTTAGCTTTACTTTTAGATTCTCACAAGATGAAGGAATTGCAACACTATATCAAACATTTTCCCTCATAGGAAGTATTCTAGATTTAGGATATTTTGTTATCTCACGAGCTAGATAAGAATTCCTAACTTTTGTAGGTTTTTAAAAATTTTTTTTTAAAGTCAGGTCAGGCTGCTGTGCTGCTATACTGAAACACCATAAACTGTGTGGATTCTAAGCAACACAGACTTCTTTCTCATGGCTTTAGAGGCTGGAAATTTCAAGGTCAAGTTGCCACCAGGTTCATTGTCTGTGAAGAGCCTACTTTCTAGTTTATAGAAGACTTCTCACTGTGTCCTCTCATGGTAGAAAGGGCAGGGTGTCTCTGAGGCCTCTTCTGCCTGGGTGTTTTAGTGATCTGGAAGAGAAAAATTCTCCCAAAGGCTCATGTGTGGAAGGCTTGATCTACAGCTTGTAGGGCTAACTGACAGGAAATGACTGGATAAAGTAGATTACTGGGGTGTGCCTTTGAAGGGCATACCTTGTACTAGACCCTCAGTGGTAATTTTATTGTGAATGTAGGTCCCCCATAGCCCTAGCTTTTTTTTTTTTTTTTTTTTTTGAGGTAGGGTCTTGCTCTGGCCCTGGCTGACCTGGGGGATTCACTATGTAGTCTCAAGGTGGCCTCGAACTCATAGTGATCCTCCTACCACTGCCTCTCCAGTGCTGGGATTAAAGGCATGCTCCACCACACCCGGCTCGACTTAGGTATATTTGATTAAACTTGCAATTTAAGTCACCAGCAGCCTACTGGGGGCTGTGTAACTGGAGAGCAGATCTTAAGTCCAGCCCTAAGGTGTGTTCAGGGCTGTCTGAGCTCTGCCTATTATGTTTGCTGGTATCTCTCTACTGTTGATCTATGGAAGTGAACCAGCTTTTTCTGCCATGATGAAGCTTCCCCTGGATTCTGTAAGCCTGAAATAAACCCTTTTCTCCCATAAGCTGCTTACAGTTGGGTGTTTGTCCATCAACAGAAAGCTGACTACAATACCCTCCCTGTCTCTTCACTGTGCTTCCTGGCCACCATGACTAAGCAAGTTTGCTTCCTTATACACACTTGCTTCCCTGGTGTTCTGCCTTACTCTGGGCCCATTCAATGGAGCCAGCTGACAATGGGCTGAAACTTCTGAAACTGTGTGCCAAAACCAGATCCTTCCTCCATCACAGGGTTCCTCTCAGAGGCCTTGGTCACAGCAAGGAAAAGTCCTGTTATTTCAGGTCCTACCATAACCTCTTGGGATTTAGTATTTCAGTAGTAAGGAAATCAGTACACAGATAAAACCAAATCCCACAAGATCCAAAGATTAAGCCCTAGATGGCCCCAGATCTCCATGACAAGAAACTTCTGTGGCCTGATCACTATACAAGGGTAAAAGTTGTGGATTTTGAAAAAAGTGCAAGCTGGGCATGGTGGTACATGCGTTTAATCCCAGAATTTCAGAGGCTGAGGTAGGAGGATTGCTGTGAGGTAGAGGCTAGCCTGAGACTGCATAATGAATTTTAGGTCAGCCTTGGCTAGAGCAAGACCCTACCTTGAAAAAGCAAAGAAGCAAAAAAAAAAAAAAAAAAAGTGGGTGTGAATATTCATAAACATGCATTATTTTTAGGCTCATCTCCACAAGAGATTTAATGGAGGGAAACAATCTTAATCAGGTAAAATCAAAGGCACATTCATTACCAAAAAGTAAAACCCATAGATTTGAAACTGAGTGTCTTAGGCCCATCATGCAATCAATACATCTCTCCTTTTCCTTCCTTTTGTGTTTTCAGTTTAAAGTAGCTATAGATATCCTGGTGCATGACATTTACTGAAGTAAAATAGCCAGCTGGCAACTCTGACCAGAAGCTGAACTATGCGACCTCAACCCTTCCCCAGCCATCAGCTCAGATAATGCAGCCTTGGTTATTAGTCCTCAAGTGACAGTTAGTTATAGTTATTCACTGAAGGTCTCATGGCTGCTCTTCTAAACTGAAGTGTGTTCAGTGAAGTCTGTGTAAAGTGATTCAGGTAAGAAATAACCCACTAGCCAGCCTAGCCAGGCTTTCAGCTCATCTCCGAGGGAGCAGGCATTGCTTGCCTTACATTTCTTTTTCCTAACATGTCCCCTTCATAATTAGGCAATAACTGAATGATGTTCAGCACTGAAGAACCTGAATTGTATCAGAAAAAAATGAACATTTGGTAAGAGGTTATTTTCACAAACCTTCAAGAGTACATGGTGTGTGAACATACCAAAAAACAAATAATAATAATAATAATAATAATAATAATGCTGTTTTATCTGACCCTGTTCACAAGCAGACTCAGATGAAGGCTTCGACAAATGGTTATTAAGAAGGTAAAAAGAATGGCTATATGATATTTATTCATTATTACTCATCATGCTATAGTTTACTTTCTTTTCTGATGGTCTTTTGAACTAATTCTTCCTCATAACTACTTCTGATGGGTCATCAGTATCATTTGCATTCATGATTCCATGATTTCAAGGTAGTTGTTTAGTGTGATTTTAGTTGTTGCTCTTTAAAATAAAAGTTTATGACACACTATTTTGCCTCTCAATTTTGGAAACATCAAATTATTTATATATGATTTGTTATACATACCCATATGAGAAATAGATATATATAGAGAAAGTCACTATTCTATTTCAGATTCTCTACTATTAGGACTATAGGTATTTACCACTATGCCCAACACTAATAATATATTCTTTAGAATGATTTCCTAAGTCTTTTACTGTGAGCTCCATTACATGATGGACACTTATACTTTTTCACCAATGAAAATCTAAAATGGGCCTAGTACTTTGTACCCAACTCAAATACTTGCTCCATGTTATTCAAGCATATATATATATATATATATATATATATATCAATTTGATATTTCATACATACAATCTATTTATGATGTTATACCAGTCAGGATAACCAGTGCCCCTTTAAATTATTTTTATGTATATATTGCATTTATCGTGCTGAATGAACATAAATGCAAAAGAAGTATAATATAAGCAATAAAATGGGTCTATCTAAAATATGAGAAAGTTTTTTAAAAGTACATCCCTTGATAGTTGACACTTAAAAAAACCCAGTTATATGTTGCAATTATGACCTAACAGTGACTGTTATCACTTGCTCAAGACCTACTCAATAAGGTCCATTAATATTTCATCATGGATAGTGGAGGAGTCTCAGCCTTCTTGGAGGAATTATTGGCAAGTAATGGTTTCTGGGGAGAGGAGTAAACATTTTCTACAGCGGTGTAGCCATTGGTAAGTTGCTCATGCTCTGGTAAACAATCCCTCACTGCTTGCTCATGCGAGCAACCCTATTTAAACTCAGACACACACACACACACACACACACACACACTTCACACAAAATATTAAAGTACAAGAAAGACTAGTTGAGAGGGTGCAGTGGGAAAAGAGAAGATAATGGAAGGTGATATTGATCACAATGCATTATATTTAAAAATTCTCAGTAAATAAAATGATATAAAATGTTTCACCACATAAAATAAGAAATGTTATACCTGTAGACTACCTTTTGCCTTACTTTAAAAAGGATTGAAGTGGCTTTTCAGTGTGTACTCTGTTGTGGGCAAGACTCAGTTCTGCAATATGCAAAATAGGGTTAAAGGCTTACCTACCTCTCTGGGATTAGACACATCAGTGAAAAGGGGCATCCCATGCTTTGGGCCTGGGCCAGGCTCCTACTAAGAGCGTCCTGCCAAAGCAGCTGATATTTTGCAACTCCGGTTCCCTGCTTGTCAAGCCCTTACTTCTGTGTCGTGGAGTGCATGACAAGAGTAGCAGAACACGCGGTCTCAGGGGCTGCTGAAGGGCTTTCCTATCCTGGGATCAGAGATAAGAACAGCAGATGGCCTGCGGTTACAGCAGAAAGTTAACGATCTCAAGTCATTCCCAGTAGCAATACCTGGGAAATTTCATCCACCCTGAAAATGTGCCATTTCCAAGGAAATCTCCACACAACTGTTTCTTCACTGTTAGGAGAGCATGTGAAGGCCTAATTAGCCCTGGGACACAGGAATGTTCCTTCCTGTTAGCGCCAAGCCTGCGCTGCCACCTCCCAGGCACTGACGAGAGCTGCATCCAAGGGCCTGTAGACACTGCTGCATCCGGCTTCCCTCTTGGATGGCAGGCTGACAGCGGACAAAGCCCGGAAGTCCGAAAGGGCAAAGCCTGGGTGATTGTTTGAAATGAGCAGTGAAGACTTTACAAGCGGAAGGGTGTCTTGTTTTTTTTCTGTCTCACATGAACATCCACGCAGGTACATACGAGAGGGACTGTTGTTGCCTATGACCTTGTCAGACCCTTATGTTTATTTCCAATTTTTCATTGCCATTTTTTTTTTTTTGTCTTTCAACTTAAGAAAAATGGGACTCACCACTAGCCTTGTAAGTAAGGAGAGTGGACCAGCGTTTCTCAAAGTTTAAGCAAAGGTGGGATTCCATTACAACCAAGAGACTATTTGGAATCAACTAGAAAAGCAACTCGGAATGGTAATGTTTCCACTCTTATGAACCCCGTAGGAAGTTTCTGCATGTTGCCTAAATTATCATCTTTTATTTATTTATTTATTTATTTTCCAAATCAGCAATTAAACTACTGCATAGTTGACCTCGTCTGGTTAACAATTCAACCATTTGTCATTAGTTTCAATATATCAGAAGTCAGAAAACAGATCCCATTCATATATTCTAAGTTGTCATTTTCTTTAGATAGAGATGTTTTTGAGTTCATTCACATTTATTCATAATAAATTTGGCTTATTAGAGGACCTGTATAGTGATTGGGACTTGACCATACACCCCTGCATTATAATTTAAGTATACTTAAAAATGTGTGGTGGAAAAAAAATTGTATAATCTTAGGTGCATTGCTTAAGGTCACTGAGTATATCTGGTTCTTCATTTGAGAAATGAGGCATTTCACAAACCTTCCCTACCAACATCTGAGATTATAATGAGGCAAAAGTATGTAAACACTGGGTTTGAATAAAGAAAGCCACAAGCTGTTGCTATTTTAGTAGAACTGAAAACTATTTTCTTCAAGTAAAATGTAACAATTCAGATACATATTTATTGAGAAATTTTAATGTATCTTATTATTAGCATATATTAATTTTCTAAATGAATGGATTTTTGATATTTTCATATATGCATGTAATATGCTTTGATCATAGTAATCTCTCTTTTATTCTCCCTATTTTTTAATTTTTTTGTTTATTTTTATTTATTTATTTATTTATTTGAGAGAGACAGACAGAGAGAAAGAGGCAGAGAGAGAGAGAGAGAATGGGCGCGCCATGGTCTCTAGCCACTGCAAACGAACTCCAGATGCATGTTCCCCCTTGTGCATCTGGCTAACATGGGTCCTGGGGAATTGAGCCTCGAACCGGGGTCCTTAAGCTTCACAGGCAAGCACTTAATGGCTAAGCCATCTCTTCAGCCCTATTCTCCCTATTTTAATTACAGACAGTCTTCCAACTCTGAGAAATATGTGTACGCCAAACCAGTTTCCATCACATGTCAGATGAATGATGCTGGGTGGGTAATCTGGGATATCATAAGTGGGGTGATGACAATGATTCCCTAGGTCTATGTGTGAGTTGGGTCTTAGAACCACCTTCATCACACATGTTGCCTAAAGCTAGCTCCCTCTGCCTGTCACCTGAGTGACACTGGTGTAGGCATATATGACAATGCAAATGATACAAGCCAGTTAATGTTCACACCTGACAGTTACAGCAGTTCTTGCCCTCTGTCCCCCGAGATGTCACTCCATCCTTTCACTTGTCCCTACCCCACCTTAACTTCTGATATTCATCTGGCCAATCACACCGGACCACAGTTAAAAGTATCTAGTCTGAAGAATGGAGCATAGGGCTGGTTAGAGAACCTCTGGAAGTTCATCGTGTCTCGTACATACCTCAAGGTCCATTCAAGCTGCACCATCATCGCAGGATATAAGGCGACACTGAACACTGTAAGGAGAGGTGAATTTGCACCAAGTGATGTCACCGACTATTGTAAGATGTGTAATTGCACATCATGCCAGCTTTATTTTATAATTTTCGGGATTCGGGAATGACATGGGTATGGGACCCCAAATTCAATTTCTGAGTTCATTCACATTTACTCTTAATAAATTCAGCTAATTAGATCACTCATGCTGTTTTTAAATAGCAGGCTAAAGCAATTTGCTTAATTCCAAATTTGATTATTTTTACTTAAATGCAAATTGAGGAAAACTTTTCATGTTGGTGCTCTGGAGGGGTGATCATTAGTGAGATCAGATCAGTGGCTCTTAGATACTTTTACTGTTGGTATGCAACTGCTTAGCTTTCATTGGTATAAGAAGGCTTGGCTTTACCTAAGTACAATCTCATTTGTAATTGTGTTCTTTCCTCATTTTTTTTTTTTTGGTATGCATGTGCATAGGGTATGTTTGATATGATGTGTGATGTGTTGTATGTGGGATATGCATGTATGCATATGTTGTAGTCAGCTTTACTTTGCTGGGATGAACTTCCAAATTAGGCCCAGGTTGTGGGAGGAAGGGAGTTTGTTTCAAATTACAGATCCAGAGGAAGTTCCATAATGACGGAAGAAGCTGGCCCTCTTTCAAAAGTCTATGCAGAGAGAGAATACCACCACCAGCGCCACAAGCAAGCACACTCCAGGAAGCCCAGGCAGACCTTGGGTACTGTGCATACCTTTAGCTGGAATCCTGATCCACCACCAAACACACTTTCCCCAGCCAGGTAGCTGGAAATCCAAGAGGCTTTAATAAAACTCCTGAATCTACTGGGGGACATCCATTCAAACTACCACAGCCTACATACGCAGGTGCCAAATGCATGCACTTGCAGATCCCAGAGACCCTTGGGTGTCCTCCACTGTTCCTCATCCTTCATCTGCATGTTTCCCTGAGGCAGAGTCACTCACTCAACCCAGGGCTACTGTTTTGTTTTGTTTTTCTGGTAAGCAAGCCCCAGTGATTCTCTGCCCACCCCACCCCCATGGACTGGGGTTAAAAAAGAGAGTGGCAAAGCCAGCTTATATATATATATATATATAAACTGCTGACAGCTTCTATACTTACAGACAACAAACCATGGTATTTCCCTCCTCTCCCCTCCCTCACTTTCCCCTTCATAACTGCTCTCTGTCACATCCCCTCTGTCTCTCCATTAGTCTCTCTTTTAATTTGATGTCACCATCTTTTTCTCCATTATGAGGGTTTTGTATGGTTATTGCTAGGCACTGTGAGGTCTTGGATATCGAGGCCAAGTTATGGACAGTTGTATGTAAGGAGTGGTACCCTTCCTTTGGCTCTTACATTCTCTCTGCCACCTCTTCCGCAATGGACCCTGAGCCTTGGAGGGTGTGAGATGTTTCAATGCTGGACACTCCTCCATCCCTTCTTCTCAGTACTATGTTGCCTTTTGGGTCATCCCAGTGGTCATCGCCGTCTGAAAAGAGAAGCTTCTCTAACCAGAAGTGACAGTAGCATTAATATATGAGAATGAACATTAAGTGTAGTGCTTTGAGGGCAATTTGGTGAAAGTAATGTCTGCATTTATCCAGACAAGAACAGGATTTATACCCCTAAGGCTCCTGACCTCCCCTGCCATAGGCTTTTTTTTTAAATTTTATTTTATTTTTTATTTGACACACAAAGAGGGAGAAAGAGAGAGAGAGAGAGAGAGAGAGAGAGAGAGAGAGAGAGAGAGGGAGAATGAGCATGCCAGGGCTTCCAGCCACTGCACAAGAACTCCAGATGTGTGTGCCCCTTGTGCATCTGGCTAATGTGGGTCCTGGGGAATCGAACCTGGGTCTTTTGGCTTTACAGGCAAATCCCTTAACTGCTAAGCCATCTTCCCAGCCCTGCCATAGCCTTTTGATTAGGTTTTCAGTACCAGGCACATATTCCCTCCCATAGAATGGGCCTTAAGTCCAATTAGAGAGCAGTTGGGTTCTCCCAGAGCAGACATGCCACTATTGAATCCATTTAGTCAGTTTGTGTGGCCAAACTTGTGGTTTCTGGTGTCCACTGTTTTGACCACTGATGACTTATGTCTCCCATAAGACTGCATACAGTGCAGCTTTTCCCACCTTTCAGTTGGCTGGGCTACAGGAAGAAGGTTTTCTTCTCAGCATCAGCTTGATTTCTCAGTGACTTTGCCACTCAGGCATGTGAAGTCTTCAGCAATAGGGTCTTACCATCTCTTTCTCAAGGGAAACCAAGGGCCTTGGCAATAGCCTATAATGTTTTGGAGGCAACAGGACCTCCGGGGCCAACAACTCACTGGAAGGTATCAGCTTTTTAAGTAGGTACAGGCGAATCACCCCAGGCAACCTCAGGCCCTCTCAGGCCATTAGGCTTTGGCATCAAGTGGTCTTACCAGTGGAGTCATCTCTCCAGACCCAATTGTGCTCTTAGGAAATTTGCCAATCTCAGTTGCCCCCAATAAGTCTTACTGGTATTTCCAAAGCGTACTGTACCCTCTGTGGCTCTCTCATTTTTAAGTTCCATGATTATCTTTTGTTAGTTCCCCTCACCCTTGTCCATAGATTTAGATTGAGGTTCCCTTGTGATCCCTAAAGAAGTAAAGTTAACAATCAGTAGTAATGAAAGAAAGGGCAAGAGAAGAAAATGACATGTTGAGTGTTATTCTAGCTATTCAAAAAGGTTCGTGTCTTCCTATAGAAGTTGCTGGCCTTTTGAGTCACCTGAAGTGGATGGAAGGCTGGAGCTGCAGTCCCTGGAAGCTAATGACACCTTGTTAAGGCACTTTAAGCATGCAACTTTTCCCAACGTTCAAACAACTGCTGAGAGAAGGAAGAAGGGACGGTCCCTTCCTACAAGGGTTTTTGATTGTTTTTCATAATTAAAATATTTGAGTAGCACGGGCTGCAGTGGCTAGAATAACCAAAGTGTACATGCATGTGTGTATGCAGTTGAATTTGACTCAAATGGTATGATGGCAGGATACAGATGATCTTAAACGGAACTGCGATGAGTATTTCCTTTCTCCCAAGTTTTCTTGTATAGAAGAAACTGCTTGTTTGCTGATCCCACACCTTTCACCTTCGTACGTTTTACTTGGACCATGAAGAGTCACTTAGTATCTCAGTCTCCTCCGAAAGGGCTAGTGGCCAGGCACTGCTTCCGAGCACAGCAGGGCAGTCATAGCCCCGGCAGTAGTAGGAGAAATAGTTTTGATGGTGGCCAACACAGAGTGCTCACTACCTGTTATTATCTGCAGAGCCAGAAGTGGAACTGATCACGGAGCTGCCTTTGAAGCCCTTCCCACTGGCAGTGTGGGCTCAGATAACCTGCATCTGTCACTCAAGGTAGGGAGGTAAGAAGAGGGACAGTAAGAAACCACTAAGATAAATGATGGCAAAAGAGATGCAGGCCAAGTTCTGGGAAAATGGTTGAATCTTCACCCAAGATGGGATTGGGCAAACAGAGGTCCAGATTCTTTCCAAGTGCTCTGCAGATATGGTCACATTTCATCTTCTTGGTACCTTTAGAAGGGAAATGTCTCAGGTCACAAGCTCCCCTCCATCATTCTGAAACACAATGTGGCTTGAGTCAGGCCCATGGCAAACTTACTTATTTAATAAAACATGACCTGAATTGATAGGAGGCATATTTACAATCTTGTCCTTGTGTATTTATATGGGTGTGATGGATATGTATGCATTTCACATGCACAGATGCATGTGCCTATACATGCATATATCCATGCGGAAGCCAGAGGTCAATGCTGGGAGCCTTCCTCAATCATTCCCCACCTTACTGACTGAGACACAGACTCTCACTAAACTTAGAGCTTACCAACTTGGCTAGCCTAGCTAGCCAGATTGCCCTGATGATCCACGTGCCTCCGCCTTCAGAATGCTGGGGAGACGGGTGTAATCTGCAGCTACGTGGGTGCTGGGGATCGGAACTCATGTCCTCACACGTGTACAGCAAGTGCTTTACTCACTGAGCCATTTGACACAACTATCCAAATATGTCACTATAGGCATGATGTAATTTCAGGGTATGTGCACAAACTGTACCTCAGGTTGTATAAACTATGTGAGCTGTCTAAAAACCTTACAGTTCTGAAATCTGCAATATTTCTGGTCTACAGGTTTCAGATAAGGGTTGTAGATCCCATGTGAAGGTGGCAGCTTGAGATATGCTAACTTTGGAATGATCAAACATCCTTTCAGTGCAGAGTGCCTTGTGTGACCTTTTATTTTACATTCCCCAACAAACCTTATGCAGACGAAATAATTATTGGTGAGATTTTGGGGCAACTGATGATAGCTACACTTGGGTATGGGAAAAAAAAAACTGAAAACTATTCTTTTTCCCAAACTTTAAATATTGCTGACTGTTAATCCAAGGTTATGAATGAACCAAAACCCAATAACAACACAAATCGTGCCAATAGGAAATTCTGTGGTAGCAATGAGGGATTCTAGTGCCTATCACAACACTTCCAGAAAGGTCCATTCTTGATCAGTTCAATTGTAACCAGTAAAAGTAGTTTGCTTCCCTGTAACTTACACTTGGACATCCTAGTTTTGTTTTCTGAAAGACAGGAAGACAGAAGGAGAAGATTGAGAGCCATTGCCTTCTTGAGGCTTGCTGTTTTGGAGGAAGTGATAGCCTATAGGAAGCACCTTACCAGAAAGGCAGAAATGGGCAGGGGTTAGCACATAGATATAGGCACATCTCAGGCTGGAGGGATGGCTGAGCAGTTAAAGAATTTGCCTGCAAAGCCAAAGGACCCAAGTTCGATTCCCCAGGACTCACGTTAGCCAGATGCACAAGGGGGTGCACACATCTGGAGTTCATTTGCAGTGGCTGGAGGCCCTAGCATGCCCATTCTCTCTCTCTCTCTCTCTCTCCACCCCCTTTATATGTCAAATAAATTTTTAAAAACGGATAGGCGCATCTCAGCTAACACAACTCTGAACTTTCAGAGTGATATGCAGTGTCAGGTCCTTTACTCCATTGCATGTCCCAGCGTTCCTACTCTCTTATTTCTTCTTTTCCCCAGAACATCTGCTTTTGGCCCTGTGTTCACAGATGGAATTTGTCTGACAAGCTCCTGTAACTCAGACTCACCATGGGACCAGCTCTCAGCTTGCAGCCTGCTCTGAGATGTGTCCCCAACCATCTGACTACAGTTTCTTGCTTTATGTTATTGAGAAAGGAAATCTGAGACATGTGTTCTCTGGCCAGATAATTCAGTGCCAAGAGGGCAGATTTACCTGTTATAAAGGTATGGCCTCCGAAGCACCCTCATTCAGCAGCATGTCTGTGGATAAGTAAGGATTCTTGCATAATTATGTTCTCTCTATGTTGCTTTTCTGGAGCAGCACAGAATGAAGTTGGTTCCCCATTTCATCCAACCAGTATTCAGCTGTTCTGTCTCTCATACACTGTTAGTGCTAGGAAATCCAAATGGCATGGTCCCTTCTAGTTACGCTTTCACTTGTTAGTGCCACACAAAGAATTAACCTCAACTGTAAAAACCTATCTTGAACCCTAATGGGATCATCTGTGGTTATGACAAAATGTATATGTGTTTTCTGGCCATAGACTTCTACCAGATGGCTTCATGATAGGTATTCTTACTATCATAGACAATTGTAGATATTCTTTACCAATTCCTTTGTCTATCTTTCCTCTTCAAAATAGTATTTGTTTTAGTTGTCAAAAAAATGAGTGGACTCTTTTTTCATTAAAAAAAATCGCAATCTCTGTTTTCTTTCTTGCTTAGATCACATCTGTATAACCACATAAAGATTTTGGGACAAAGATTCATAGTGTGCAGTTTGCTTTAACTCAGGTAGATGCAGCTATTTCTGAGGCTTTGTAAGTTCTGGGCCACATCGCAAAGCTTAAATGAGATAGAAAAAAAAAAGATTGTTTTGGTGTCACCTTTCTGTGGCGCAGCCTAAAGGTGAATGAAGTCTTAAGAACAGAAAAAAAATTAAATTGCTTAGATGGCCTTGAAAACCTCCCTCGAAGAGCTTGCAATTTTTCTTTCCAGCCTTTCTCTTGGCCCTGTTGTTAAAAGCTTTTCTCTCATTTACTTGTTTATTTCCCCCAAAGCTTAGTTTGTCATTTAAATCAAAATGATTTAGATGAAAAACTTGATCGGTGGGAATAAATTTACAGGTTTTTTCCTCCTGCATGGAATATCTTATTTTTTAAGGTGATAAACTTAAAAATATGTTCAGTTCAATACTTGCGCTTCTCATTTCTCTTTCTAAATGACAGTGCGATGTTATGTTATTTGCTGGTAAATCACTACAGCATTTCATTCCAGAGGTGACAGGATTTTTAATGGCCCAGAAAATGACACCACATATATCACTTTAACCACTTCACCTGCACGCAGGTGTGAGGCAGTGTGGGCACTAACTGGTTTTTCTTCCTGTACTTACTAAGGAGTTTGGAAAGCATCTTCTTGCTTGGGGGTCCCTTTTCATGAGATTACACTTGGCATGTACCATGGAGCAAAGAAAGATAAAATGCCAGAGCCACAGTAGTCATTTGTGCTTGCATGAGATCTGATTACCCACTCTGGTGAGTTAAGAGTGCACCGGGCAATCGTGGCTGCAGGACATTATCATTGTTGATGGAAGACAACACGTGCCATGAAGAATAAGCACAACATACTCCTCATGACGCAATCATTTCCAGGGTATGAGTAAACACAGCTACATGTCAGGGTACCAGAAAAGGTGAAAGTCAGTGAAGTTGTTTGATCCCATTACATTTGTGTGTTGAGTAACCAAAGCATATAGCATACTGAAACCATGTTTAAGGTAATGCTATGTTTGAATGGTAAGTAGCAAAATTTCCTCAAGTGTAAGTGTTTTGGACATATTAAAACTATCTAAGTAACAAGATGTAATGGGAGCTGTTCATATTCCATGTAGATATGCAACCAAGAAAATTTTATGAAAAGGTTACAAAAAGAGAAGTCCAAAAAAGATTCTACTTAGAAGCAAAACTCCAAGAATATAAGTCCCTCTTGCCTCACTATGTCACATCCACAGATTTTTATGAATGTTGAAAAATTGTTACATCACGCATCTCAGCACTCAGGATTTAGATACAGGTGGATCTTCGCAAACTTTGAGGCCGGCTTGATCTACATAATGAGGTCTAATCCAACCAGGGCTACCCAGTGAAGTCCTATTTCAAAACAAAACAAAAGACACACACACACACTTCTGGATGTATATATATAATGAGATGTTATGTCGTCATAAAAATTATGAGTATGACATTAAATCATTTAATGTGATGACTTATGTAGTGATGAGAGGAGCTTCATGGGTTATAGAATTTTGATAGAAATAAAACCTGTGCTGTAAGATCCATGTGTGAACATATGCATAGGCGCAATTGTGGAAGGATATTTGCTAAAGGATTAATAGTGATAATCTCTGAATAGTGATAGGCTATGGGATCCCTTGTTTTGGACTCACTGTGTTTATAATCTATAAGTGAATAATAATTTATTGTTGGTATAAATGAAATGTTGAAAATGTTTACATCAGAAACAATTCATATATATATATATATATATTTAGACAAAAGCAGAATAGACACAAACCAAAATGTTGGCAATAGTAACGTGTACATAGTTGTCCATGAATACTTTTAGTTTCCTCTATTATTTGTTTCTGTTGTTGCCATTTTCCATAATAAATGCACATATATTGATTTTACCAAATGGGGACAAGAAGTCTGCATTCTTCTGAGTTCTACAGCCATAGGAATTAGAAGAATAATTAGGACTTACTATCAGATTTTGGAAGGATTGTGCTTGGAAGGTATAAATGACCATTGTCCAATTGCCTTACAGCTGAATCTCCCTTGAGGTCTCAAACAATAAAAGATAGTCTCCTTTTCATGGGACTCTAACTTCTTCTGAGTAACTGTTCAGGCCCATGACTCATTTGCTGTGATGCTGAGGAAGAAGTGATGGAAGAGATACAAGGAATGAGAGTTAAAAACAAAAGTAGATAAACCTCGTCACCTTGAAACAGTTATGATCTGTAGAGGCAAAATTTGGCTACAATGAAGATTTGTTGTGATGTGTGGTTTATGGAAATCAGTTATATTAGGAAAGTAGAATTAGATATCTTTCCAAGTATCACATAAACAAAGACAACAAATATAGACAAGGGGTGCATAAAAGTTACATGCTATCTTGAGGAAGCTCACCATATCATTGAGTTGTAAGATGGTCATCACTTGAATAGATCTAAATATATCACCCAAAAGAATAGGAGATGGAACATAGCTCAAATCATAATGATAGACAAGATGGGGAGATTCACCCAAATGTGAATATGACTCCTCTCTAAAGCAAACCATCACTGGGCAACTGCTTTGATGACTTTCAGACTGGGGAATTGAGGTAAATGTCCCAGATGACATTACTGACACAGCTCTTTAAAACTTCCACTTCAATTTTAAACAACTATTCTAAATCAACATTAACTAAATTTCAGAACCACATTTTAGGCATTGATAAGCACATAGAGTATATCATTCTATAACTGCTGCAAACTTATATGGTTCCAAGCTCTGGTGCCTACCTACCATCATGGAACTTGCATTTGCATTTACGTGTAATGAGAAATACATAAAAACAAATATATGTGTATGGAAACTTCTGGCTGAGCTAAAGTATAGTAGAAGATGCAGTTATCTGAAGGGACTGTGACAATGGTGAAAATTACCCAAGATGACTGGGTGAACGCAATTTTAGGCAAACACTTGTGGGAACTGAGGGAGGACATGGCTCCGTACCCTGAGACTTCCAAGTTGGAGTGGCTGCAAGAGCAGGGCCCCTGGCATGATTCAAGGAACAGTTAGGGGGTCACTGTGGCAGAAGAGGAATGACTTGGATGGACGGTATTTAGATTTCACATGGAATGGGCCCCAAAGTCATTAGAAGCAATTAAAGCGGAATGACTCCATCTAAGGACTTGGATGTCCAGAGGCTCAGGGTGGTAGATAACAAACAGTAAGGAAATGGGGACAAGGGTGCAGGAAGGAAAACAGTCAGGATACTCTTGCGAAATTCTGGGCAAGAGACCATGGCAGTGTGTGGTGAGAAATGGTTAGAGTCAGAATGTATCTGTCAGGATTTCCTGAATGATGAGGGGTATTACAGAGTCATGCATGGCTAGAAGGAGTTGGCATGATTCATTTCAAGTTTAGATATACTATGCATTATGATTCCCAAACTAAAAATATTATCTTTGAAGATATTTCCAGATGGGTGTTACATACACGAGGGTGAGTGTAGTAAATATACAGGTGAGTGTAGAATATACACAGGTGAGTGTATTATATATACAGAAGAGCATAGTATATACACAGGGTGAGTGTAGTATATACACAGGTGAGTGTAGTATATACACAGGGTGAGTGTAGTATATATACAGGTGAGTGTAGTATATATAGAGGAGAGTGTAGTATGTATACAGAAGAGCATAGTATATACACAGGGTGAGTATAGTATATAAACAGGTGAGTGTAGTATATACACAGGGTGAGTGTAGTATATATACAGGTAAGTGTAGTATATATACAGAAGAGTGTTGTATATACACAGGGTGAGTGTAGTATATATACAGGTAAGTGTAGTATATATACAGAAGAGTGTTGTATATATACAGGGTAAGTGTAGTATATATACAGGTAAGTGTAGTATATATACAGAAGAGTGTTGTATATACACAGGGTGAGTGTAGTATATATACAGGTAAGTGTAGTATATATACAGAAGAGTGTTGTATATACACAGGGTGAGTGTAGTATATATACAGGTAAGTGTAGTATATATACAGAAGAGTGTTGTATATATACAGGGTAAGTGTAGTATATATACAGAAGAGTATAGTATATACACAGGATGAGTGTAGTATATATAGAGGAGAGTGTAGTATATATACAGAAGAGCATAGTATATATACAGGGTGAGTATAGTATATAAACAGGTGAGTGTAGTATATACACAGGGTGAGTGTAGTATATATACAGGTAAGTGTAGTATATATACAGAAGAGTGTTGTATATACACAGGGTGAGTGTAGTATATATACAGGTAAGTGTAGTATATATACAGAAGAGTGTTGTATATACACAGGGTGAGTGTAGTATATATACAGGTAAGTGTAGTATATATACAGAAGAGTGTTGTATATATACAGGGTAAGTGTAGTATATATACAGAAGAGTATAGTATATTCACAGGATGAGTGTAGTATATATACAGGGTGAGTGTAGTATATATACAGGTGAGTGTAGTATATATACAGGTGAGTGTAGTATATACACAGGTGAGTGTAGTATATACAGAGGTAAGTGTAGTATATATACAGGTGAGTGTAGTATATATACAGGTGAGTGTAGTATATATACAGAAGAGTGTAGTATATATACAGGTGAGTGTAGTATATATACAGGTGAGTGTAGTATATATACAGAAAAGTATAGTATATACACAGGATGAGTGTAGTATATACACAGGGTGAGTGTAGTATATATATAGGTGAGTGTAGTATATATACAGGGTGAGTGTAGTATATATACAGAAGAGTGTAGTATATATACAGAAGAGTGTAGTATATATACAGGTGAGTGTAGTATATATACAGGTGAGTGTAGTATATACACAGGTGAGTGTAGTATATACACAGGGTGAGTGTAGTATATATATAGGTGAGTGTAGTATATATACAGGGTGAGTGTAGTATATATACAGAAGAGTGTAGTATATATACAGAAGAGTGTAGTATATATACAGGTGAGTGTAGTATATATACAGGTGAGTGTAGTATATACACAGGTGAGTGTAGTATATATATAGGTGAGTGTAGTATATATACAGGGTGAGTGTAGTATATATACAGAAGAGTGTAGTATATATACAGAAGAGTGTAGTATATATACAGGTGAGTGTAGTATATATACAGGTGAGTGTAGTATATACACAGGTGAGTGTAGTATATACACAGGGTGAGTGTAGTATATATATAGGTGAGTGTAGTATATATACAGGGTGAGTGTAGTATATATACAGAAGAGTGTAGTATATATACAGGTGAGTGTAGTATATATACAGGTGAGTGTAGTATATACACAGGTGAGTGTAGTATATATACAGGTGAGTGTAGTATATACACAGGTGAGTGTAGTATATATACAGGTGAGTGTAGTATATACACAGGTGAGTATAGTATATATACACAGGTGAGTGTAGCATATATACAGATGAGTGTAGTACATATACAGGTGAGTGTAGTATATATACAGGTGAGTATAGTATATATACAGAAGAGTATAGTATATACACAGGATGAGTGTAGTATATATACAGGTGAATGTATTACACACAGGTTAGTATAGAATATACACAGGTGTGTATACTATTTATAAACAGGTTAATGTAGTATATACACAGGTGAGTGTAGTATATATACAGGGTAAATGTAGTATATGCACAGGTGAGTGTAGTATACACAGGTTAATGTATTATATACACAGGTGAGTATAGTTTATACATAAGGTGCTTTTCATTAAGTGTGTTTCTGGATCGGTCTTGTGTCTCATCCCATGTGGTTCAGCCTCTCTCCTTAGAAGGTCCCTGAGCACAGGAACCTCACCATGTCATGATTTCTTACCTGACTCCATCACTAACTGGTGAGCTGGTGAAAGTCACAGGGGACAATTTAGCAATTTGACTCAGTGGACTCTTAACAGAAGGCCAAGCTAGTGGTTGTATCCTCAGGAGTGTTTGTGGGTCAATGGGATGCATGGGGAAAAGGCAGAAAAAGCATGATCAAGAGTGTCATAATGAGACAGTCATAGTGGTACCCACACCTGGGAGGAGAAAGCAATTAATGTTCATCTGAAGGACTGTCTGCCAATCACTCGTTTAGCTCAGTAGGGAAGATGGCCCTGCAGTGCTCCCTACCAGGGAGTGTCAGTGGCCAGGCGATAGGCCAGGTCCCTTACCTGCTGAGGTCTTCACCTGTAAAATGGGGTTAATAATACCTCACAGGGGTATTGAGAGGATACATGAGATAATATATGCAAAAACACTTTTACTTCTACAGGGGAAAGACACTATATAAACCTAAGGTATTATTATCATTCATTTTAACTTCAGAATAGCATCATCCTGTCACTTTTGATCCCGTAATTACAATACATCAGGTAAGCATAGATTTTAAAATCAAGGGAGCACTGTACAATGCGCGGAGACATGAAAACTTTGTCACATGAGAACAGCCCTGACAACTTCAAAAGTGTCTTGGAGCTGCATCGATTTCCATATTAATGGAAGCCACATACATCACAGGAGAGAAATGCAGACTTGTAATGTTTGCTAGCCCACATCTCCTGTTTGACAACTACACAGAAATGGTCTAGGTGGGCTTTGTGTCAATGATAACTGCCGGCAGTGAACAGACGGGGAAGGGATCATGAGTTTTGTCTGAAACCACAAGCTCCCTGTCCATTTGGGACTAACAAGAGGTCTCTGGCTTATAGCAAAACTGGATTGTGCCAGATATGCACTCTCTTTCTCCCCTTTTCAAAAGCTGCATCACTTAATCTTGGAGTTTTTGAATGTGTTCATCTTTAAAAGTCCTAAGTATGTTTTCCTAGTGAAAATATTTCAGGTATTTTTGCTCAAAACCATTGATTTTTGTTTCTAAAAGGGCCCATATATATAGGGGGAAAGCATCAGTGTGTAAATTAGGAGACCTAATTTACTGTGTCGTGTTGCTGGCATCAGTTTCCCGATCTGTGTTTGGCAGGCATCCTGCAATCCCCTGGCTCAGCCAAGAAAGACAGTGCCTAGCTTAAATTCTGAGGATGGACAGCTACAGTATTAAAACAAAACATCCTGTCCTTTCCCGCACCTTCCTTTGCTCAATGGTGCATTTTAAATGCCCAAGCTTATTTTTGAAATCACAATCAATTTAAGAAATGACACTAGAAAAGGCTTCAGTCTCTTCTCTCCCTGGTGGAAACCCTGAAGGGTTATATGCTTTTAATTAACAGTGAGATGCTGTTGTTTTGGATGAAGACCAACATATAACCCTTTGTGGACCTTTTTGACATTCACGACAGAGAATTTGTGGTGACGCCTTCCTGATGTGCCTCAGGTGTGACAGAGATGCTGAGCTGAAGAACACATGGGCAGTTATGGGGGAGATCTCCTTGGAAATGGGTATTTTCACAAGGACTCCTGGCTAGGAGAACAGGCTACATGCTTTGCTCTGAGAATTGAGCCCAAGATGTCACCACACATCCCTTTCATCTCTCTGCACCCTCCGTCCCTTGGGTCACTGGCCATCTGCTCTTCAGCTGGATAACATGTGGCCAGCATTTTGCTCCTGGAGTCTCAATGACTGGGGCATAAGTGGTGCATTTGGGCTGATTAATGCAAAAAATTATTTCACAGTGGACCTGCTGGAGGTATGTGTCCAGCAGAAATCGAGAGGATTTTATCCCTCATTTTTCTCATAACTTTCCTATTGGTATAAAATTCAGCAACATTGAGCCAATTTGATATTTTAAAGGGGGAATAATGAGTCTGTTGGTACTAATTTAGATTTTTTTTTTTACTAATAATCCCAGAGGTAGCTCTTGATTAGAAAATCATTTTAGTTATAGAAACAACTCTGCTTATCCCCATACAGGCAGATCAGCATGGACCGCCTAATGGTATAATTTAGGAATTCTCCCCTGATCCAGATGCGAGTTCCATTAAACTTTGTGCTAGACCCTTGTGGCAGGACCATAAGACAGATACTGTTTCATTTGATTTTCACAACCTTGTGCCATAGCTTCACTTAGGGGTAAGAAAGCTGCAGTAGGTAATTAGTGAATGGCACACAAGGACCTGGAACCCGGGCTTTGGGATTCCTAGCTGAAGACACCATGCGCATACATTCCAGAACAATTGCAATTTCATGGTGGATTCTCTAATGTTTTCAGCAAGAATTATGCAGACAGAAATAAACGAATAGTCGTACACTGGTGTGGGGCAGAAGGTAGCTTAAATCCTAAGTGCAACTCATTTCTCTCAGCAACGTTCAGTCCAATCCCTATTCATTGGTGTATTTTTGAGTTCAGACAGCCAGTCTCCCAAGGTCTGGTGAATGATGCTAACGTTTCTTTTACAGAATGACCTCACACTGGGGCTGGGAAGATAGTGAGTGGGAAAAGTGCTTGCTGTGCTTGAGGACCTGGGTTTGAATCGTCAGAAGCCACCTCAAAGCCAGATGTGATAGATGCACCTGTAACCTCAGCCCTGGGAAGGCAGAGACGAGAGAACCCTTGGGGCTTGCTGACCATCTAGCCTAACTGAGTCAGGTGAAGTGCAAGACCCCGTCTGTGAAAGTACAGTGGGGAGCAACTGAAGAAGACCCCCAGCCTTGACCTCTGGTCTCCGCATACACGCACACACGGATGTGCACCTGCACACACGGGGCTGTCCACACATACCAACACACATGCACACTTGCAAAAATAACTATTTATTTTTTCAAAAAAAACTTGTATAAAGCATTCCTCATTTTAAAAATTAGGCTAGGGTTTCCATGAATTTATTGTAAAATTAGTGTACACTATTTAACCTAGTAAGCTGTGAAAACAAATTTGAAGGGAGCAAGCTAAGCTTAAATGCAACAGGAACTGCTCAATATCTCAGTGTTCAGCTTGTTTATATAAGCTACTATTGAAAGTATTGCATCGGGGTTTTTCACCTCCTTGCCTAGCCTCTAACATCCATAGAATGCTATAAGCCTAACAAAGATGATGTGAATGATATTTTACAAATTTATTTTGTATAGTATCAATTTTGTTTTAGCCTCATAATATGCCAGCAAACAGTAAAATAAAAATCTAGTTCTTCATATTTACAACAGAAAAAGAAAAAAAGAATCAGGCTGCCCCTAATGACCGTGAAGTCTCTCATGTTTTCCTCCTGCCCCTGCCCCCTCGCTTCTTAGTTCATCGTTGTGATTGTTGGGGGACGATCCCCTGTTTCTTCAAAATCTCAACTTTCAACTATCTATGCCTAAACAGCTCACTTTAAAAAAAAATTTTATAATGTGTTTACCTTTCTGGTAAGGACTAGAAATTTTAGCAAAATTCTAGTAACGAGACACAAAAAGACAAAAATGCATCATCTACATGTGGAATTTTAAATTTTTCTATGCTGGAAATAGTATAGGTTGATGGGTAGCAAGACCCAGATGCAGAAAACAAATGAGAAGATAGTGGTCAAAGGGTATAAAATTTGAGAGATGCTAGATAAATGCCTAAGAGATCCTGTGTATGAAAATTGTAATTAATATACAAAAAAAACATGAAAATAGGAAATACTAGTTGGGACAAAGAAGAAATGGGAGGGGATAAGAAGGAGAAATGGGAAGGGCTTGGAGAGATGTCTAGTGGTTAGGGAGTTCACCTGCAAAGCCTAACAAGCAGAGTTCAGTTCTCCAATATCCGCATACAGCCAGATGCACAAAGTTGTATGTGCATCTGGAGTTCATTTGCAGCAGCTGGAGGCTCTGTTGTGTCCATTCTCTCTGTCTGTCTGTCTTCTCTCTGTCCCTCTCTGTTTGTAAATAATTTTTTTTTGTTAAAAAGGGCAAGGGTAGTGAATACAATCAAAATATACCAGCCGGGCGTGGTGGCGCACGCCTTTAATCCCAGCACTCGGGAGGCAGAGGTAGGAGGATCACCATGAGTTCGAGGCCACCCTGAGACTACATAGTGAATTCCAGGTCAGCCTGGGCTAGAGTGAGACCCTACCTTGAAAAACCAAAAAAAAAAAATATATATATATATATATATATACCATATATGAATAAATTTGACAAAATATAAAAAGAATAAAGCCTTTACTGATCTAAAATATGGTATGGCACACTGAAAATATTTTGTTTGCTTGAAAAAGTTGTGCACAAGTTTAATAACAATTAGCACATAACACAGTGAAACTTTCTAAAATTCCCAATAACATACCTTCTGGCTCAAAGGCTCCACAATACCCTGTGTCCTCACTCTATCACACATGTTTCCCCTTCTGTGAGTTTCTCTATGTGTGTATTTCTTTCTGTGTCTTTCTCCCCTTCCTTTCCTGATCCACCATGCCAACTGTCCCTCTTTCTTTCCGGTGTAGCCATTCCACTCACATACTCCTCTCCCTCCACACAGCCATTCCATTTGCGGATTCACCTCCCTCCCTCCCTCCCTCACACAGACCCTGCTTCACACTGCTTCACACAGACCCTCAGGGAAGCTGGTGACTGCCATTAATCTCATAGGGAACAGGCTTTGGAATTTCACTGAATAAAATTCTCCATCTCATTATATAGGTTAATAAGCTCCTAGAGCATGTTCGGAACCTATGAAATATTAACAGGGTGACCCAAAAGTTGGAGGTTGAGGGTGTCTTCCGCTTAGAGCATTACGAGCCCTCGCCAACTGAACATCAATCAGAGATTAAAACAGAGAATGTTTAAATGCATAAGAAAAATCAGTGGAAGAATGTTTGATTTCTAAATGTCTTTTGTGGGAAAGAAGTTCTTGGAAGAATAATTCTTGCTGCTTAAAGAGATATTTAAAATTGAGTATGCACCTAAGCATTCTACTAGGAAACTGCGTCTTTAACTTATCCAGAACCACACAGCAAATCTTTCTGGAGGTGAAGAAATAAATCGAGAAGCACACACTTAGCATCAGCTGCTCTTTATTCCCCCCTATCTGATGGCTAGCGGGGGATAGGAGCGGCGCACTCAGTCCAGTTTAGAATTGGTGGAGTCTGGCGTCTTTCCACGAGCTCAGCAATAAAACAAGGCTTGGCTGTAACTCAAAACAATACAAAGGTCTGAAAATAAAACCAAAGCTTTTTTTTTTTTTTTTCCTTATAAAAGTTCCATTTTATGTGCTCCTCAAACATAAACATAGATTTACCTTTTACACCCTAGTGGCCCGCATTGACCTGCGGTATTAAAAATGACAACCCTGAGTGAAGGCAGCATGGGAGGGCTCATTTCTTGCCTTGTCAAAGATTGTTTCTTTATTCTCCTTCGGCTGAGATAAGATGCTTCACTGCCGCGCTGTGGCTGTGTTAAGTGGGATAGCTCACTGGCTCAAGTAAGATAAGACAGAGCAGGCAGCTTCCGGCCCTTTCACACCTGTGTTCTCTTCCAGCCACAAGCATCACTTGCCCAGTCTCCCTGTGGCTAGGTGTCCTACCTACCTCCAATTCCCTGAAGAAATTCTTCAAAGGACTTTGGAAGACAGGGCTTGCCAAGTCTTACCTAAAAGCCACAGATTCTATTCCATTTGCACAAATTCTCTATCGGATTAAAGTTCTCCCCCTAAATTGGAGAGGTTTACGGCATTCCATACTCACTACACACATGGGATGATCCAGAATTGTCACATAGCAACATGACCGACAGTATTTTTCTCCTATGCAGACTATAGAAAATGAATGATGGAGTTCCCAGATATACAGGACATTTCAGTTCAGGAAGAAAATCCATCACTAGAGGTCAAGCCACAAGTAAACCGTCAGCTAACTAAGGCATTCACCATCAACCAGGCCTGGGCTTTGGAAGCCTGGCCCGGGGAACAATGGTCATGGCATTTTAAGCTCCAAACAGTGAGGGTAATGATGGGTCATAGATGGACCCGGCAATTATTCTGCATTCCCTTTCCATTCGCTGCCTTTTCCAGCTTTCCTTGCAGCCACAGGGAAGTCATGTGAAACCATGTGACCCAGAACTTTGAGGAGTGGAGGAAGAAAGTCTTCCTTAATAAAAGAAACCAATAAAACTTATACCTGCCCTTTGTCTCTGCCTCGAATGCACAGATTTGCAGAAACTCCCTAGGGACCATGCAGAAATTCCAAAACAATGCCAGTGACTAATCCACGGTGTTATGGCTGATATGAAACACCCCACACAGACTCATGATTTGAATGTTTGGTCCCCAGATGGTGGCACTATTTGGAGAAGTTCTAGAAATAGAGGAGGTTAGCATACCTGCAGAAAGTGGGGTTTATGGTCCCTGGCTGAGACCTATTTACTATTATGTGAACAGCTGCCTTCCACCACATGATCCCATCACCTTGGAGTTTTGCTGAAGCATATAGGCTTGAGCAGCTATAGACTGAACACTTTGAAGTTATGAGCCAAGTCAAATCTTTTCACCTATATGATTTTTTCTGTAAGATATTCTGTCACAATGATGCAAAAAAATAACTAGTGTACACTGTATAAGTTGTGTTGCTTGTGACTTAAGCCAAATACATTCCCAAATGACACAGTACCCTGACTGGGTGCTTAGCTTCATGGATGTTAGAATCAGCAGGGTAACTCATAGCACCTCAAACACTTCTTGTACCAACTGAACCTTTTTTTGTTTTGTTTTGTTTTTTTTGAAGTAGGGTCTCACTCTAGCCCAGGTTGACTTGGAATTCACTACATAGTCTCAGGGTGGACTCAGTCTTATGGCAATCCTCCTACCCCTGCCTCCTGAGTACTAGGATTAAAGGATTTTATTTATTTATTTGCAAGTGGAGAAAGAGAGAGAGAGAAGAGAGACTGACAGAATGAGCACTCGGGGCCACCAGCTGCCCAAAACAAACTCCAGAAGGATGTGCCATCATGTGCATCTCGCTTTACATGGGTACAAGGGAATCAAACCCTGGTTGTTAGAATTTGCAGGCAAGGGACTTAGCCACTGAGCCATCTCTCCAGCCCAGAAACTCTTTTTATTTACCCTTAAATTTACTTGATTGTGTTTCTTTTGTTTGTTTGTTTGTTTGAGGTACTGGGATTGGAAAACAGGGCTTCGCACATACTCAGCAAGTGTTCAGCCCCTGAGATCAATCACATCCAGAGTTCCTAATTTTAATTGACAGCATCATGGACCCCAGACTATTGAAACCAGAATGCAGGCAGCTTACAAGAGTGCTTTGCTGGGCTGGAGCAATGTCAGAGTCTTAAGTAGATCCACAACTTTCTCTGTAGAGGAGTATTTTGGGGTTTGTTTTGCTGTTTATATTTTGTTTTTTTCTTTCTATTTAAATCTGGAGTATGGTCACACAATGAACAACAAGTACCAGACACAATGAAGCCTCAGTTCCTTACATCACTACCCTGCGTGTTGCTCCCCACCTGCCAAGTCAAGGATCGAGAGAAGGGGAGAAGACTGAGAAAGATATGACCCTGCCATTTAGTTAGCTCATCCTTGCTCCACCTAGTACTTGGACACTGGGAAGGGATGGCACTCCATTAGAGGACAGACAGGATCAAGCATCTAGGAGCGTTCCAAAGACAAGCGAAATGGAGGAAGTCTCCCGTCAAGAGGAACTATGTATGGACCAAAATTAAATGCATTTGTGTTGCTTTTCAAATGACCTAGCACAATCCTGTTCATAGGAGTCATTAAAATGAGTTCCCTTCTCCCTGGCACCAGCAATAGTAACTCCATTTGGAAGCGGTGGACAGTCAGCTCTACCAGGCAAAGCAAGTAAACGTGTCACCGTTTGAATATGAAACGTCCACCTTCCTTCCTTGTTGAAGGTTTGGGGCCTCGCTGTCTACATTGTGGGAGGATCTGGAAAGTTCAGAAGGTGGGGCCTCTGGAGGAGAGAAGTGCCTGGGGTGTAGACTTGAGGCTCTTGTCGCAGGCCTTTCCCCACCTTTCTCTGATTTCTGTCTGCCACGGCTGAGTGTCTCTGCTTACCCGCTCCTGCCAGCATGGCATTTTTGCCTCACTATTGGCCCTGAACGATGGAGCCAGGTGACCGTGGACTGAAATTCTGAAACTGTGAAAAATAAATCTTCCTCATTTTAAGTACGTCCCCTCAAGAATTTAGTCAAAGTATGACTAACCCAAGGGAAAATAATTCGGGTCACATAAATTGCCCATGATAAAGGTGATAGTGGCTCTAGCCACAGGCTTTATTGCGCTTTCAATGTAAAATGTTCCAGATGGGCCCATGTGTTTCAACACTTGGTCGCCACCTGGTGGCACTGTTCGGGAAGGTTGTGAAAGCTTTATGAGGTGGAGCCTCGCTGGAGGAAATGGGTCACCAGGGGTGGGACTTGAGTTTTTATAGGCCAGCCCTACTTCCTGTTCATCTTCTGCACCCAGATTATGAGCAGCATGTGACCAGCTCTGCTCCTATTCCAGCCGCATGGTTTCTCTGTCATAACGCCTCCCTTTGAAACTGTAAGCCAGATGAAATCCTTTCCTTCTTTAAGTTGCTTCTGGCCAAAAATTTGTGCACAGAAATGAGAAAGTAATAGATAGGGGGTCTGACTGCATCCTGCATTCTCAGTTTCACACTACAGCCCGCCGGCCACTGCTTCTAAGCTCAAGCACAGAGAAGCAAAGGCATCTCTCCTTGTCTTAATGCAAAAACATCCCAGTGGAGAGGAGGGGAAAAAACCAGTAGGAGTTTGCTGGGTCAATGGGGCCAGTCTTTGTACACATTTAAAAAATGTTTGTAACTACTTGATTTCAAAGATAAATATTATGTGTACTGAAGTCATGAATTTTTTTTTCTCTTTAAGCTTTTAAGTTCAAACTACAAATCATATTATTCTATCTATAAATCTAATAATTTTTTAAGAGGCACTTTACAATTTTGGCAATTAAGTTGCTTTAAACAGTCTAAACCACATTTATAAATGTAATATATACGGTTTTCTTTTTAAGTACTTCAAATACTTGACTAACAAGCAAAACTTTCCCAAGTACCTAAGCAGTTTTTATAAATCTAATAAATTAAACTTTTAAATATCATGACCTTTAAGTTCTCTTAAATCGTTCAGTGCTGTTTACAAACTTAGCCAACTGTTCTAGGAACTTTAGACTCAAGCTTTAGTCTGAAACCATCCACTTAATTAGAGATTTAAACTAGAATCACATGGCTAATTACAAAGTCCACAATGCCAGAGTCTCTTAAACTTTAAAAGTACTTTATACTCATTACCAACACTATAATTGCCAGACACATAGGGATTGTCTTAAATTCAATACAAAAAAAGTCAGAAAGGTGGATTTTGTTTACTTCATATTCTCTGTGGTTAATTCTAAAACCTTCCAAGGTTGGAAAACACCAGACAGGGCCACAGTTTTATAATTCCCAGAACACTGGAGCTACCTTTTCATTGTCTGGTGCTTCTCACTGATTCTGGATTTAGACACTGACACGGGGGCTCAGGACAATCACCTTCACAGTTCTTTCTTCTCAGATGTTATTTGCTCTGTAAACACCTTGTAATTATCATACTGGCCCACATCCTACAAATGGAGTACATTTAGATGAGCTGAGTAGAGGCTAAATGCTTACATAATTTTACCCTATTTATTCACTGGTTTTCGCCCTATTTGAGTCACATATTCAGTAAACTTTCGAGATTATGCCATCACTATTGGATTCAACTAATCTCCTTAGAGTTCCATCCATAGGGGACTTGCTCATGGCTCATAGCTGTGAAGGCTGTTTTAACAAGGTGAACTCTGACCATCTGGGCAACATGACTGCCTCCAAGGCCAGGGGATTATCTATATTTTGATTATCTATATTTTGTTATCCACCTCATCCTAGCAGTGGTTGGGAGAAACAATGATCACTGTTTAGAGAACTGCAAAGCAACTGTCTACAATGGCTGTCCTACAGCATCTGACACAACTTGCCAAACAATCTTATGTTTTGTAACCTATATGACTTTCTGAGATGTTAATCCAGCCGTATTATCTCCTCTTCAAAATCCTTCAGGGGACTGTTATCGTTTGTATCTGGGGGACCAAGACCATAGAGTTGGTTGGCTCCATAAGGCCTCTCTTGCTGTCACAGCCAAACCTTGTGAGTCTCATTTCTTGTCATTTCCCAACTTTTGATATCTCTGATGGATTTAATCAAAATGCAGTGAGCTCCAAATGTGCTAGAAGCTTCTACACATAAATTTCTCCATATGTGTCAATCCTTCCTTCTACAACAACCTTTCCTACAGTGTTTTTCATAAACTTCCATTTACTCCACAGGAATTCAGTAATTTCAGGATCTCCCCCCCCCCCACCCATCAGCACCATTAATCTGCCCGTAAGTCAGACCGAATTCTGGAGTCCCAGGCGCCGTTAAGAACTTACTGAGCCCACATTCCAGTGTTTGGCTGCTTTTTACCATCATGTCTACTTGCCTAATATTAGACTATTCGTTCCTTGAAAGCAAGGATTTGGGTTATTTTCTTTAAGTTTCTGGCATCCTCCCTGAGATGTGGCACACAGAAAAGCTCATATTAGAGACCTCCATTGTGAGGCCTCTGGAACTTTTGAGATTGAGTTGTAGGAATGATTAATATGATACTTAGTGCATGATGAGCTCATGTTGTGTGTGTGTGTGTGTGTGTGTGTGTAAAAGAGAAAAAAAATTAACCATAATTAAGTCAATGAATGACCTCAGAGTTAGCAGAAATATTGACATTATTAAAGGTGCAGGTGGTTGATTAGAATATTCAAGGTCTTTTATGACCCTTCTAAATAATAATAATAGCAAGCAATTAAATAGTGCTTACTATGTGTCAGGTATTATTCACCTTATATTAGTAATTAGACATTTCAACGTTAGGGACAGTGAGAGATTACTTCCACCTTACTCAGCTCAGTGTCCTCACTTAGCAGGAAGCAGTTCCAAGAAAACTGAACTTTGTCCTTCAACTTCCCTACTGAGTTAGGGAGAAACGTTTTTCAGAAAGAATTTGAGGTAGGCAAGCATAGGGTTAGCTTAGCAACCGGGGTCTCTGTTACATGCACGCATGCATGCATGCGTGCACATGCACACACACACACACACACACATGCACACCTTTTCCTAGCAATGAACCTAGTATCCAGGGTTTTCCACCTGCATTGAGCTTCATGTGTACCTCTCTTCAGACAGCGGGCTGAGTTCCTCATCTTTGATAACCCTATGGCAACTCCCTAATTCCATTCACAAGTCCTGAAACAGGAAACATATTGGGAAATGGGAGGCCAGATGCCAGACCAGCCTGAACAAGTTTGGAGTGCATGTGTAGTGTGATAAACTGTGTCCTTTGAGTGAACTTTTAGGGAGAATGCCCTGTTTACTCTCTCTGCCTGGGCATGACTGGGCATGCAAAATAATGATTAAAATCAGATACATCATGGGTACGGGCATGCACAGGGAATGAAGGCTCATATAACCCAGGCTTGTCAATCAAAACAGAGAGCCACTCACACTGTACCCCTTAGCAACCAACGCCTCTTTCTTTCTCATGGACCCACGTGAAAGGAAGCCCGAACAATGGCTGAGGTCCTTGAGCACTCTGCCTCAAGGACTCCGCTGCTCTCTTGCAGCATGGCCCTCTTGAACCTCTGCTCTGCTCTCTAGCGAAACTGCTCGCTGCTTTGCTATCTGTGCGCTTCCTCAGTGCTTTGAACAAGATGCCACGAACCTGGAAATGTCCAGACACCGCCAGTAACAACGGCCCTCACCAAAACCCTCTGACGTCGGTTCTGCTTTTCCCCTTTTACAGAGGAGGACTCCCAGTTGCATAGAGCTTATGAAACTTCCCTTGCCTTTACATGCATGCTGCTTACCTGTTGGAAACTTGCAGTACATTGCTGGATGCGTCGCAAGGTCACAAGTCAACAAATGAAAAGGATGACTGTGTAGAAAGAAAGAAGGAGTGATGGCTGGGTGGTTGTTCAGGTGAAAAAGCGACCTGAGCCTGGTCTTCAGAATAAATGTCAAAAAAAACAGGCATGTTGGCTTGCACTTGGAAGCCTAGCACTTAGGAGGCAGAAATAGGAGCTTGCTGGCCAGCCATTCTAGCCTACCTGGCAAGCTCTGGGCCAATGGGAGACAATATCTCAAATAAATGTGGAGAGTGTACCTGAGAAACAACACTCTGACTGAAGTTCTCTGACTTCCACACTCACACGCACATGCATGCATACACTGCACTTGCAAACACACACACGCACACACACACACACACACACACACACACACACTGAATGAATGGTGTATCCATGGAAGAGACTGCCAACTGAATCTGTCCTGATGAAAAAAAAATGGTTCCTTTGCATAGAGATGTGTATTAATTATGTTTGCTGTCTGAATGAATGTGACACATTTAGTTCAAGTATTTATCCAGTTGCTTAATGTATATGGACCATATATGGTCAGATCCATCCATGGTTGCCCATGTAGGGCCACTGGAATTCCAATAGAATTTCCAAGAGTGTAATTGGTGATCCCAATTCTCCATCTTAGAGAATCTGTTATCTTTGTAGCTGGCTTTTAACTATTTAAAAGAGAATACTATCACCTCAGCAGAGATGAGTTTCCACTGGAGAAGCCTTGGGTACCAATCAGAGTATCCAATCCCATGTCCTTGCTACTCTGTCAGTAGAATTTCTTTTTTCTCCACCAGGGTCATGCTTTGACAGAGGACCAGGAAATGAATGGGTCTCTGCTTCCTAACTCCAGAGAATCCTGTTTGTGTCTTGTTTGAGTCACTTTTGTATTTTCTGTAGAACCCAGGCTGTCACTTCAACAGGTCCCACCTTCAGTGGTCAGTCTGAGCCTGTGACACAGTTGCTAGGAAGTAAGCCAGGAGCAGTCAAGTCACTTTGGGTAGGACTTCAGACTATAGGCACTCTATGAGATGGGTTTCTGCATTTATCAACACCACTTGGCACTGTGAACAGATCTGTGAGAATAAAATTAAGATTGGAGAAAATAAGAGGCTTGAAGAACAATGCCTTCCTGTTTAATCAAGTGTTTGCAAATGTCCCTGTGGTCTCTTTAGTTTGAAAAACAAGGCCATTTCCCTGGTTACAAATGCACGGTAGATGTGCTTCCATGGTTGTTAGGTTGATGAATGCCAAGCTGTGTGTGTGTGTGTCTGTGTGTGTGTCTGTGTGTGTGAGAGAGAGAGAGAGAGAGGAGTGGGGAGAGTTTGTGCATGCACACAAGTGTTATGTTTGGAGACCGTAGATGTTGGTTATTCATGTTTAAATGAATTTACTTTAAATTGGTAAGTGTGCTATTATATTTATAGTGAGTCTCCATTCTTGGTGCTGAGCATGTTCCTTTATACTTACGCTTTGTGGGTCCTTATGTTATGCTTATAAAACCTGCTGTGATGGGATGGAGGGATGGCTTAGTGGTTAAGGTGCTTGCCTGCAAAGCCAAAGGACCCAGGTTCGATCCCCCAGTATCCACATAAGCCATATTCACAGGGTGACACATTTGTCTGAAGTTTGTTTGCAGTGGCTGGAGGCCCTGGTGTGCCCATTCTCTTTGTCTATGTCTCTGTTTCTCTCTCTCTCTCAAATAAGTAAATAAAAATTTTAAAAAGAAGGTTTAAAGAAAACCTGCTGTGTCATCTTGGGCAAATATCCTGCCGTCTATCATCCCAATGTCCTCATCTGAAGTAAAGATCTTATGGCAAAACCACCTCCACTGTCTCTTGTAGCTTTGAAGTTTTAGAATGTTAGGTGATCAGCAAACCTTGGTAAGTTACAAAAATACCTCCCATGCCTGGCATGGTAACTCACAAGTGTAACCCCAGTCCTTTGCAAGGTTGCAGGGTTGGAGGATTACCCCAAGTTTGAGGTTAGTCTGAGCTACAGAATGAATTCCAGGGTAGCCTTGGCTACATAATGGGACACTGTCTCAAAACAAACACAACCTTTCCATTTGTAACACACTTGACTCTCAAGAATGAACTTGCTTAAAATTAACCCTCCCTGTGGAAAGGATGTGTCATATTCTTGGTTGGTGATTTTTTTTTTTTTTCTGGCTGTGATCTTCCAACAAATCAGTTGGTGGTGAAGCTTGCTGGCCAAGCATAAGGCAGTAAGAAAACTGAAAGGGATGGGCAGAGGACCCACCTGCTCCCTCTCATCTGCAAAGTGCCCAATGTTTGTTGGAGAGTGCGCCATCGGAGCTCTTCCCAAGGCTTCCCCTGGCCTGGGCAGTGGCCTTCTTGATGTCAGTCCTCTTCTTCAGTTCTCTGATCCAAGTTCAAAGATGACCCTCTCTAAGGACCTTTAACAAATTGTGTAATAACTTCTACAATGGTTCTGCAATGTGCTGGCCTCTCTCCTGGTCATGGTAGTCATGGTAATATGATTGCTTTGTCTGAAGGAAGAGTTTCTGATACTCCCCGATTCAGGTTCCTGGGAGGGAAAGTAAGTGCCCAGCCTTGCTCTGCAGCATGCGGTGCTGCCCTCGTTAGTCCATAGCTCTTTCTGTTCTGGACTTCGGCTTCAGCCACTTCTCACAGTTCTGACACCTCAGCTCAATACATCTTGTCGTTCTTGGCTAATAAAATTGGTTTTATGCCAACTCAACCATTCTCTCAAATCCTGGGTGTCCCATCTCATCATGTCTTCCTTTTATCACTGAATAAAACACAACTCTGGTTGACTGGTACTATGGTGCATTCTTTTGTTCTGTCCTAAAGATGCCAGCCTCTTCCAACGTAAGCCTGAGCCATTTCTCAACTATGATTTTGTTCATTCAATGTCGCTACAGCTAAAGTCTAAGAAAGTGATTGTTTGAGACATGTGGTTCTTTGTTCGCCTTGAATATATTCAATCACTAAGAGAAGAATTTCTATTCCCTATAAACCCATCAATTTTTACAAGATACCCATCTTCCGCCGGGACATCTTCCTTTTCATTAGGAGTATTTCAGTCTGCATTACAGATCCTGATGTCTGACATCTCACTCTCCTTCCCCTAGAACCCTGACACCTCAGAAATTTGCATTATGTAGTCTCTTTTGTCATATTACCCATTGATTTTTTTTGTTTTTTTTGTTGTTTTGTTTTTCAAGACAGGGTCTCACTCAGCCCAGGCTAACTGGGAACTCACTATGTAGTCTCATGGTGGCCTTGAACTTATGATGATCCTCCTACCTCTGCCTCCCCAGTGCTGCGGTTAAACATGTGCCCCACCAAGCCTGGCTTCAATTGAATTTTTTTCTTATTTTCTTTTATTTTTTAACTTTTTTATTGACAACTTCTGTAATTATAGACAACAAACCATGATAATTTTCTCTCCCATCCATTGAATTTTAAAATTAAATTATATGTAGGTAAATGTGATATATTTATATATTGTGTATACATAAGTTTGGGGTTTGGTTAATGTGGTGGTTTGAATGGATGTCCCCCACTTGATTCAGGAGTTCATCAAAAGCTTGTAATTTGGATCTCCAGACATCTGGCTGGAGAAGCTGTCACTATGGGCAGGGCAGGTCCTAGGGTCCAGCCCTAAAGTGTGGGGTAGATTAGGAATTCCACTCTAAAACTATGCAAAGTGCTCGAGCTTTGTCTGGAGTTCCTAAAGTGAGCATGCCTGTGCTGGTGCTGGTTTTGCTTTTGACTTCTCTCTCTCTCTCTCTCTCTCTCTCTCTCTCTCTCTCTCCTTGGTCCTGTGAAAGGGGGCTAACTTCTTTTGCCATTGTGTAACTCCCCCTAGATCAGTAAGCTTCAAATTAATTCCCTTCCTCCATTACAGTGCCTAGTCTGGAAGTTCATTTCAGAGACCTGAGGCTGTCTGCTACAGTTAATTTAGGCAAATTTTGTTTGTTCTTTTCCTTTGGACTCAGCCACCATTTCCACGATCTTATTTACTATTGTTTCTCCCATATTATTCCCCTTTATGCAATTTCTATGTCATTTTTTAGCACATAGTGTGTGTGTGTATGTATACTTCTATGTTCCTCTGTTTTTATGTGATCACAGACAAACATTAATATACATATGTGGGTATGCATAGAGGTTTTATTAATCAGGGTCCCAGAAGGGAACACTTGACAACTTCTAGTTAAGATCACCCCATGATGCACACACCAGTATTGCAGTGGAGCCTGAAGACAGCCTAATACTGGAACCACTTATAAAAGTATAGAAAGGCCACCAAAATCTAGCAGAGCTGAGTCCAGAGTTGTTGGGATTAAAGCCTGGGTCCTGGCACCCACCCTCAATAAAAGAATTAAAGAGACAAATTAGGCTGGAAAGATGGCTCAGTGGCTGTGTTACTTGCCTGCAAAGCCTAACAATGCAGGTTTGATACCCCAGTACACATGTAAAGCCAGATGCACAGTGAAACATACACCTGGAGTTTGTTTTCAGCAGCTAGAGGCCCTGGCGTGCCCATTCTTTCTGTCCTCTGTCTCTCTCTGCTTGCAAAAATGTAAAACTGTTTTTGTAAAATGTAAAGGGACTAATTAGTAGTGAAAAGTAGGAAAATTAGATTTATTTAATGTTCGCCACACTAGGAAGAGGGACAAAGAAGTCCAGTGGGCCCCACCCCCAAGTCCTCACATGAGACTTAGGTTATGCGTGTGAGATGAACATAACTGAGCAGTTTTGGTGCAGGTGTGGAAGTTGTCAGAACTGTGGCTGGCATCAGGCCTCACCTTTTCCCTTCTCCCAGCATGAGATTCCTAGGGCAATTCCAATTCCTTAGGGGGCAATATCTCAATAGTATGATGGCCAAATGGGAGAATACAAATCTCTTTAGAATATCTACATTTCTGCCAGCTTCACACCTATGCCATAGGGCTGTCAACATCTCTAAGGTGAAAGAGAAGAGGAGGAGGTTACCAGAACCCCAGAGAGAACAGAGCGGAGAGGGCGGCCTTGGGAGGGAAGTTGTGACTTGTAGAGATTGAGACATTTCAACCTGCCCCTCTTATTCTTTCCAGCTGTCTACAGGGCTCTGATTGGCTGAACTTGACCAGAGCTCAGAAGCTTAAGAGAGTCTGTTGGCTCCACGCCATAGAACAGTGTGCCGGGGGAATGCAAAAGTGTGGGAAGAACAGATGCTAGGGGAGAAAAGAAAACTTGACTTTTTTATTATTATTATTGTTATTTATTTTCTAAAAATGACACGGTTTTTATACTTGGTTACATTTTCTTTCCTTCACAGTGCTTAGTAAATGCCCCGGACTAACATAGCATTTGTTCATTCTTTTAATGGCTGCCCAAGAGACCATAGTATGGAAAAATTTAAATTTTATTTATTCATTTTTGCTGCTGAACAATGTTGAAATGCGTGTGTATAAATATATCTATTTTGGTATGTGTGTATATATGTAAATGTATGCTGGTGCTTTTATTTTGATTTATTTCCTTTATTTATTTATTTGAGGTAGGCTCTCACTCTGGCCCAGGCTAACCTGGAACTTATTCTGTAGACCCAGACTAGCCTTCAGTTCACAGCAATCCTCCTACCTTTGCTGGCATGAACGGCATGTGCCAGCACACCCAGCTATTTTCTGATGAATTTGAATGTGTGCTTCTAATTCTAAATATAATTTCCACATTGCTTTCCATGAGGCTCTAGTTTTTCACATTAACAAAATACACATGTTCGGTTGCTTTCCTTCATTCCAGAAGACGGGTTTGTAGTGTTTGGTTCCTGCTGGCCTGAAGGCAAAGTGATCTTTCGCTAGTACGCACACATCACTGACCTCACGCATACTCCCTGTCTCATTGGCTGTGCGGAGGTCATGGTGAGCCTCAAACCAGGCAACTGCTATTTGCTGGTGGCCCTTCTTGAGACCACGAGTCTCTGTGATATTTGTATCTCCTAAGAGTGGTTGATTACCCCATCGCTTCATTGCTCTAGAGGCCACAGTTTCCCAGCAGCACGTGTAGATGTATTAATGCAAGAGTCCCTTCTACAGCTCAGGGGCTGCCTTCTCCCTAGAACCAGGAGCAAACGTGAGGGGCTTATTCTCTTTGGGTGAGAACTGACTTCCAGTTTCCCTTCCGGTATCGTTATGGACACCCTCGCAAGCCTGATGTCTGGGACATTGCTTCCTAACCACCGCTTCCCCTAGCAGTGTTTTCTTCTGGCAGAATCCTGCTGAGTGACACTTACGGTGTCATGTATCTGAACTGACCCCACAGCACAAAAGGAAATCAGGACGCTGTGCTCGTCACCTATTATGCTCTAGAATATCATCCCTGTCACTTATCTAACCCAAACCCCTGAGAGAGATCAAGCTGTGACAGACACTAGCATGCCTACAAATCACATAAGGAGCTTGCTAACTGAAGATGTTCATTGAGTTGTGGAAGGGAGAGCCCAGTGTCTCACAGGCTCCTGGGCTGTACATGCTGCTGACCAGAGACTCTTACAGATTAAGCAGCACATAAACAGATGTAGGTCTATAGCTGGCACATCTCTTACCTGTTGCAGTAATAGAACATCCGAGGCTGCATGATTCATAGAGGAAAGACACTTATTGGCCTCATAGCTCTGAAAACCCCAGAGCAGGACATCATCATCATCTCAGCATCTGGCGAAAGCCTGGGTCTTGCATCAGCTCATGGAGGCAAGCTGAAGGGAGCTGGTCACGTGTAGAAGGGAGAAACCAGGTGACAACTTGCTCTGCCACAACCTGCCCTCCCTGTAGTTGAATCGCTTCCCTGAGAAGGTGACTTCCCCTCTCCAGACGGGAGCTGATGGTTTCATGAGGGGTGATCCAAATATTGTCTACTAGGCCCCACCTCCTAATGCTTCTGCTTTGAAGAACAAAGCTTCCAACATGAATTTGGTGGACATGAGTTAGCAACTAGAAAGTATGCTTAATCGCTGTGCAAATCCAGAGCTCTGGGAAGGAAGTAGATTTGTCATCTGGTGGCCCGGGCATTGGAAGCTTTGTGTTCGTGGGACCAGTTTCTTTCTTTCTTTCTTTTTTTTTTTTTCCTTCAATAGGTTCTCAGCTCTTATAGACCAGAAACACTAACATCTCTTTGTGCCTATCCAGCACACAAATGTTTGCCAAATGTTAAGTGGTAGAGTTGAACATATAAACGAAATGTGTAGGGCCTAGGATAGACCTGTGATCTTCACACTGGAATGTGCCCAACAGAGATGTCAGAAAAGAAGTTTCCAGTACCTGAGCCCCAATTAGAGAAACAGTAAATGAGGTAATACATGGCAGTCAACCTGAAGAATCAAAGCTTGCCCTCCTTGGGGCAAAAGAAGGAAGGTCAAATTAGAATAGATTTTCTGCAGGAAGGCAGTTGGGCACCTGAGAACCATGTGACCCATTTTAATCCAGTCAACAATAATTAATTATGGTATTGAACATGAAATACCCAAGCATGTTTTTTCTCTACTATACCTGATCATTTCTTTCTTTTCTCCTTTATTTTTGAATATTATTAAATATCATTTGGTGGCTCTATCTATATTCAAAATGAGAAACAGAATGATGAACAGAACATATCAGATCCTCAATCACTTTTCCTGAGGAAAAACTCACAGTGTCAGGCTAATTTATAGACCCCATTCATTGCCTCATTTGAACCAACTTAATATGAATACAACTAGAGTTCATGAAGGGACAGACACTCTGCCCACTGTGAATTAATGTGTTTGAAAATATCCTAGGAGTGTTTGAGAAACATTTGGTGACACTGTAATTTGGTGACAACATTTGCTGAATAAGGGAGAAATATTTTGGGGATTTTGTTCTTCATTAGTACAGAGCTCAGCGGATGACTTTCCTCAGTTCTGCCCAGGAACACGTGTTCATTCTACCAGGATGGGGCCATGTCACTGATTAGCAGTCCCCTCCAGGAGCTCTGGCCATCGGGTTGCAAGGACTAATAAACTCTTAGCTTCCAGTGGCATGAGGCTGAAATTACAGTGTAAAGCCCACAAGGTGCAGAATTCCCAGGTTGCATCTCCTGAAATCCAGCAGTGTTTTCTTCTGTCAGAGTCCTGCTGAGGGACTGTGTGAAAGATATCTCCACCCACTGGAGCTTCCTGACCACCATTGGCCTTGGTATCTCAAGCCCCGCACTGAGGGGAAGCAGGCTTTCCTTGTGCACATTCTCCCCTTACCTCCCCCCACACAGCAGAGCGCCCGCAGCAATGGAAACACCTGTAGGAAGAACAACAGCACTTGGCTGTTTTGTTCTGGCTCTGTGTCTCCTTCAGTGGCCGAAAGCTTTAACAATGAATAATATAATTGGAGACATCCTGTCAATACAAGCTACACACACCAACTGTCTCTGCCCAAGGACAGCAAAGGTGAAAGACAGAGCAATGCGTGTGATTTCGGATGAGGCAGATCAGGAATGGCCCAGCTGGAAAAACAATCTAATTGTAAAGACACTGATAAACTCTTGCCACTGAATGTTCATTGAAAGAAACAGTGTTAATTAGGCATGACTATCTTGTGTAATTATCTCAAAATAGGATGGGTATTAAATGTTGGTAAAAAGCAATCTCAAAAAGCAATAGTGGTTCACAGGTGAGTATGGTGAGGTCAGAAATAACCTTTAGTCACTGACACTAGTATCCATGCTCTGGATTGTTAATAGGCGTTAACATCCATGCTTAACCTGGTGACTTTCAGGCTGTTTGAGCTACATAGAAAGTTTCAAACCAGCCTGGATCATAGTAAGACCCTGTCGTTAGGTAGGTGATAGACACAGATAGGTAGATAGATGGATAAATACATAGAGGATAGATAGATAATGGACAAATAATAAATAGGTAGATAAATGAATGATATTTATGTTTAAAGGAATATTACATGTAATTTAGGTACCAAAACCTGTTTGTCATTTGTCTCCAGGTTCATATTTAAATTGTGGAGTGAACTTGCTTAATATTAACTACCAACTTATCAATCAGTAAAATATTTATTGAGCACCTATACTGCTCAGCTTATGGACAACATATGAAAATTATAAGATAAAATTATGACTACCTTAAGGAGATTTGGAATAGGGTCGGGGCATGTGCAACATCTTTGTCAACTGTGTTGGAGACTTCAGAATAGACTTTCCTTTGTCTATGTAGACAATGACTGTTTTACCCTAGAATCTCACCAAGGCTTGAAAATATACTCATACACTCATCAGTTGTAAAACTCTGTACACATAAACTTCCCCACATCTCCTAAAACAATATGCCACAAGTTTTCATTGGAAAGTGAGGGTAGAATTAGGTTGCAAATTCCTCCCCCGCCCCACCACCATTCCAAACATCAGGTAAACCTCACAGGTCAACTTGAGCCAGATGAAGCGTGAGGGTCTCCACACCCAAGGGCTGCTGGGGTCCCAACCCTGTGAGGCTGGAGAGGCTAGACATCTCCAGTGCTCAGCACAGTGTTTGTGACAGAATTGACAAGGATAGGCATTTGTGCATGGATGAACCTGCCTCAGTGAAGAGTGGGCAAGGAGCTCAGATTTCACGGTGATTCGCTTGGGAAGAAACACAGGAACAACCACATTCAACATGGCCAGAAATGCACAGGGAAGGACACTCAAGAAGAAAACTTTGGTGGTAAAGAGGGCTTTCGGTTCCTATGTGGTGTTTACTCACAAGTGGATTATGGTATGTTGTGGACTGAAACCTTTTACCGAGTAAGAAAATTAATTTGGAAGGAAGGACTAAATTGGAAGTTATCACTTTAAAATAGTGAAAAACAAAGATATCCCTACTTTACAAAGAAGATCAGAAGGAATTTTCCTCTTTCTTAGGAAGGAAGAGAGTTCAGAGAACATTCTCCACTGATGAGAGTCGGAATATACTTGCTAAGTTTTTATGATGCATATGCATGTTTTGTAGCTTGAGGGTGGCAATGTTTAAAAGAAGAATGACATTTTAAAATAATTACTTTTCTACCTTTCATGAACTTTGCAAACAGACAATTAGGTCTTTTCTAAGCAGTTGCAAACTCAGGTCATATTTAAAATTTTGTAAGCGCTCCCTGTGGGTAAAAATATTTAAAGCAAATATCTATGTTTTATTAAGTTTACATAAGATAAAGTTTTGGCAAAGGTTTTTGGAGGAGTCGACAGATTTCCTTAGTTTTTAATCTTTGCAAAAGGTGTTCATCATCACCTAACTATACAGCTCCATGGGTACCAACTTTATTCTAATAGCTTTGTAGTTTGATTAATACTTTAACGATTATAAAGTATGTTGGCATTGTTATAAAGCTGCCATAAAGTTCTAGAGCTTTCGAAAAGGAAGTGTCCAGTTTTATCTGTGGGACAGGCACTTCCTAATCTTCATTAAAACTGAGCTATTGCTGGGAGTGGTGTCACACGCCTCTAATCCCAGCACTAGGGAGGCAGAGGTAGGAGGATCATCGCTGTGAGTTCAAGGTCACCCTGAGACTACATAATGAATCCCAGCCTGGGCTAGAGTGATAGCCTACCTGGGAGAAAAAAAAAACAAAAAAAAACAAAAAACTGAGCTATGTACACAATGATGTCTTGAAATAAGTGAGATGAAACATAAAGTCAAAGTAATTTCTTTGTGTTCTTCCTATGGATGGGTTTGCTTGGGTATTATAGATAATATTAACTGACTACAAAGCTCTCAGTTGACTTCTATGAGACAGAAGGACGAACTGACATTCATCTCTGCTTCTGGAAGGCATGCCAACTGCATAGGCCGGAGGCCATTCTCCAGGAGAGCCACGCCCATCTGCTGTCACTCATCAGTCACGTGCTTACTCAGGCCAGACGGGTTTGCTCCTGAACCTGCACAAGCCAGTATTACATATTACTGTTCAAGGGAATATCCTCTTCCTCACTTCTTAACTCCGCAGTAAGGGACTCCCCCTGTACCGTTCAAATGATTTTCCCTTCTTCACTCGCTCTACGCCTGGGGAGCCGGAGTCATTTGTGAATGGCAAAGCTGGAAAGAATTCCTGGAGTGATTGGCTCGGCTCTGCTTTTCGCTCTTGGACTGTATCAGTGCAGAAAACACAGCTCTCGTGACAAAAGAATTGAGAAAGAGAGTTTATTATGGAGTAGTTGATTCAACTAAGTGATCATGGCCCAAGAACACAGACCCAGGTTGCTCCAAATTATGAATTTCAAAATGGTAATAGTTGCATGAAGTTTTTATGGTAACAGAACAAATGCAGATAGGTCAAGACATTTTTCAAATGCATTTGATAGGTACAACAGGTACATCAGTTACAGCAAAATGGGAAAGCCTCTGCTAGACGCCTCAAATGCTATCTGATGGCACTGTTAGCTTTTCGCTGAATGGAAACTAGGGGTCTATTTGTACGTTCCAAAGATTTACCCAATCATCCCAGAATGTTAAGCACATGCAGAGGTGGGGTAATAAATGGCTAACGTGAATCAAGACGATTTGGCTCTGGATATGTAACATTCCAGCTCCCACAATCACTGACGTCCTCTAGCCTTGTACAGTGTTTGGTGGTGGGTGTGGAATTCTCTGAGAACTTCAGTGAACATGCTAATTGCTGTTCCTTCAGCACTTCTGTCCCTATGAGGCTAGGGAGAGCCCAGAGCCTCTTGGGACTAAGTGGCTAAATCCTGGCCAAATTCCCCAGCTGTACTGTCAACGTGGCTAATGAAGTAAAGTTGTTTAGAGATCTCCTTCAACCACACTCCTTTCATTACAGGGGTGTGGATATTATGCCCTTGTTATTTGGGGTTAGTTTTATTTTCAATTTGTCCAGCACCCAGGTGGGAAGAAGAATGTGATTTGTGGAGTTCACCTTTGTAGATTCCAAAAGTGTTAGTTAGTTATATTACTTAATTCAACTTTGCCTTGATGAAATATTGCTGGGGTATTTGACTCACCTAAGTTGAATACTTTGAAATGACGTGACAAAGGGAAATCATTTAATAAATGGGATCAAGCATGGGCGTGGCAAGGATACATGTTCAGCAGATTGTGTACAGATTATATACTCTATCCGAAGAAGCATATTCACACACCAGGCCCTACTTGGGAGAAATGGTTAAGCCAATAGACAGCGTAGAAACTGTGTTATGTGACCAAAGGCTGGGGAAGTTTATTCTGAGGAAGGAGGTCTCAGGTAGTAAGGATAACTGCCTTGCATGGTAGAAACTGGCATACAGTGGGCCTGTTCTTTGCAGTGGGCAGAACATGGAACCACTTTTTCAATGATTAAAAATCATTCCCTAGACGATTTGGCTCTGCATTTGTAACCTTCCAGCTCCCTTCATTCTTTTTGGAATGATTGGCTCAGCTTAGTCAATCATTTGAGTCATGAAATTAGGGAGAATTTCTTCCTCTCAGTGGGAAGCAGAGACTCCCAAGCAGATGTGAGCTTTCAAGGGGAATTTCTTCAGTGGGAAAGAAAATCAATTACACTAGCAGCAATTTATTAAAAAAAATTCTACTATAATTTTGATATTCTTGATTACTTACCTTTTAATTCAGTGTAGATTATTTTAGATTAGGCTTCAAAACTCTGAAAAACCAGATACACTATTTGATGAAGATCTGGGTATTCTTTTAGCTTTATTGAATAATATATAAGTATTAGTTCTGTATTATTCACCATTTAAAAGAATATTGCAGTATATAGCTCAGTAATAGAGCACCTGCTTAGCATGGCTCTGGGCTCAAAGTCCAACACCATGGTTCCCTGCTCAAAAGTTAAAGAACTTGCCTGAGAATTTTAGGCAGGGACTTCCACACTATCACATCAATTTTTGATAATATTTTATTGATTTGTCTATTCAAAATAACTTTTTGATCTATGTCTCTATTCTGGGCAATCTTTAAACACAAAGATTAACCAGGCATAAATTTCCCTTGAAATCTATGCTTTTCATTTTTATCTTTATTTGTATGCATTTTATGTGTGTGTGTGATGTTATATGTGGATGACATGTGGATGGTATGTATGAGGTGTGTGTATATAATGTGTCTGTTGTGACTGTGTATTTGATGTGTGTGTATGAGATATAAATACATATATATGTGTGAGTGTGTGTGTGTGTGTGGTATGTGTGAGTGAAATCTGTGTATATGATGTGTGTGATAGTTTGATTCAGGTGTCCTCCATAAACTTAGGTGTTCTGGATGCTAGGTTCCCCAGCTGATGGCAATCAGAAATCAAAGTCTCCTGGAGGTGGTGTATAGTTGGGGGCAGGCTTATGGGTGTCATAGCCAGTTTCCCCATGTCAGTGTTTGGCACACTCTCCTGTTGCTATTTTCCATCTTATGTTGGCCGGGGTGATGTCCACCCTCTCCTCGTGCCATCATTTTCCCCTGCCATCATGGAGCTTCCCCTTAAGCCTATAAGCCAAAATAAACCTCTTTTGCCCACAAGCTGCTCTTTGTTGGGTGATTTCTACCAGCAATGAGAACCTGACTGCAACAATGTGTGATACTACATGATCCATGCACTTGAGTAGAGATGTGCATGCCATGGAGTACAAGTGGAGTTCAGAGGACAACCTTGAGAGCAGGTCTCACCTTCCACCTTGTTTGAGGCAGACTTTCTTGTTGCTTACTGCTTCATTCATCAGGATAGCTGCTTTGTGTGTTTCCAGGGAATTTCCTGTCTCAGCCTTTCATCTTGCCATAGAAGCTCTGGGATGGCAGATGCCTGCTTGTGTTCAGCTTTTGTTGGTTCTAGAGATTTGAGCCCAGGTCTAAACATTTGCACAGCAAACATTTTACCCACTGAGCCATCGATCCAGCCCCATCCATTACTTGATCAACATCATAATCTCTCTTTTCCACTCACTTCATCCCAAGTTTCATAGAAACATTCATATAGGTAAAAGGACAATACGTTTTTATTTATAATATGTAAGTTTTCCTGAAAAAAATGTATAATAAAATAAAATAGTTATGTTCACCATTCACCTCCTCCTGCTTGTGTTCTCATCTCTCTTTCTTTGCCCTTTCCTTTTTCCCCATAACTACTCCTCATGCTCTCCAAGACCATGATGTAATCATGACTGGCTGCAGGATTTTCAGTTAAGTGTAAAATAAAACCATGGGTTCCTTGCTTAAAAATGATTAAGAATTTGAAAATGACAGCAACACATCAGTAAACTAAGTGCAGGTCCCTCATGTATTCACAGGTTGAATAACCATGAAGCCAGCTCATGGATGGCTGTTACTGGCGCCTCTGTCATGCCAGGAACTGGATTGACCACAACGCATGCAACACAACTGAAAGCATTTCTACGGAACACATGCAGACTAGGTAGAGCTGTGGGAATGGAGCTCACAATGGACGCTAACGCCTTTTCCTGGAGAGAACTATGGGAAGTGTTTGTGCGCAGCTAATACCATCAGCTCTCCTTGGACTCTGAGCAGGTAGATAGCTACTCTATGTGCATCAAATGGACCCACGTGAAGTTCTCAACAGACATAACTCCTGCTTCTGAGGTGTGTGTAATAACATGGGGAACAGATCCAGTGGAGGATGCTCTTGCCATCTCTGCAAAAGTGCACTTGGTCAGGGAAGAGACCTGCTATTCAGGGAAGGTCAGACATGCTTCCCATGAGTCACCCATCACCCAGATCCACTCTCCCTGCTGGGTCACATCATGCTGTCTTCCCTCAAGTGCCTCACACATCCTCCCCTCATCCCGAAAAGATTTGGACTTTTGTCAGTGTCACTCATGTGAAACTCTAAATTCTTTCCTCTCAAAGATGAAAATAATCCCATTAGATGGGAAAAAAGAGGGAAAGACTTGGTTCACTTGGGTATTTATTTCTGCCTTCCAGGCCAAAAGTATCCTTTGATTGGCTTTTTCTTGAGGCCCACAGTTGAAAAGTAGAATGCAAGCAAGTATTTTACCTACGCATTAGAAACAGTGTTTACCTATGTATATTCTCAATAATAAAGCAACTTTTAATATCCCTCAGCACCTAAAATTCACTAATGGATTTCTTATGGACTTGAGAAGAAGAAAGAAAATTACATTCTTACTTCTAAAACTCTATAATGACCCACTTTATCCATATGCATATGCATGCTTAGACATTCTCCTTTCTCAAAGCCCCAGAAACATCACATTCTTCAAACGTGTCATTCAGTGATAATGGGCACCTTTGTTGTGGTGAAATTTCATATTCTGTCATGTAAAGTTCTAAACTAAAGGGAACTAATTCATAGAGTAAATGCTTTATTTTGTTGGTTTTGTGGCTTTTTACAAGGTACTTCCTCTTAGTGGGCCTCTGTTTTTTCACCTGTACAAAGATGTGAATCACGTGACCTTTGAGGTCCCTTCCACCTCCAACATTCTCTGAATTAAGGTCCCTTCCACCTCTAACATTCTCTGAATTATTCCTTCAAGATCAGGGTCCAGGTCTTTCAGGATGGTAGCCCCGGGAATATTCTGGCAGAATAATCTGAATCAACGTAACTAAATGGCACATGGCACAAATGGAGGAGAAGTACTCAGGTAACATGTACACTTTGTGAGAATGTTGGGATACAATGTCCCAGTCTACGTTACTAGCCAGGAATGACTTCTTGCAAGGCTCAGGTTTCGGGCAACAGATAAGGATGAGGTTTCTCTGATTGATCAGGGGAAGATATTTTGAATAAGACTGGATTTCACTGTATTTCCAAAATCATACAGCATAAGTGGCCTCTTGGGGCTTCAGGCTAAGATGTACTGTCTTATTTGAGTAGAGTAATTAATTACTTTAATCATCTACTTTGTAAATGTATATTTTGGGAGCATTCCCAGGATGTGGGCATGCTTCTAGGCACTGAACTGATTCTGTGAACAGAGAGTTTAATAAAGTATCTTCCAAGAAGGAGTTTACGTTTCCAAGTAGAAAAATGCAGGGTAAAGAAAGGAAGATTCAAAGACAGACAGAGAGAGAGAGTCTCAGCCATGAATTTTTTATGAGTGATAATATGATGGATGATTCTTAAATTTAATTTATTGACAATTTTTATATATGTATATAATGTATTCTGATCATTGTCATCAGCTTTTGCCTTCCCTTTCCCCCTCCCAATTCCATTCCCCAGCTAGTACCCCTGTGGTGGTTTGATTCAGGGGTCCCCCATAAACTTAGGTGTTATGAATGCTAGGTCCCCAGCTGATGGCAATTTGGCAATTAAAGCCTCCTGGAGGCAGTGTATTGTTGGGGGCAGGCTTATGAATATCATAGCCAGCTTCCTCTTGCCAACATATTGCACACTCTCCTGTTGCTGCTGTCCACCTTATGTTGGTCAGGAGGTGATGTCCACCCTCTGCTCATGCCATCGTTTCCCCCTGTCATCATGGAACTTCCTCTTGAGTCTGTAAGCCAAAACAAACCCTTTTATCCCACAAGCTGCTCTTGGTCAGGTGTTTTCTGCTTGCAATGCGAACCTGACTGAAACACCTCCTCTCCTACTTTGATGTTGTGTGTGGGGGGGGGAGTGAGTGTGTGTGTGTGTGTGTGTGTGTGTGTGTGTGTGCCTGATTTTAATTATGGTTGCTTAGTGAATAACCCCTCATCCATGCAGGATCATGGATTGGAGGCTACTTACTGGTGCATATGCGATCTACCAGTGGCTAAAGCACTGAAGAAAATGCCTCCCACTCCCAACAACCGTCCTTGGAGGGGGACGAACTTCATGTTGTTCTCTGCCATTCATGACAGAATGCAGATGAGCCCAGTGCTGCACAGGCCTTGTGCAGAAGACCACAGCTGCCAAGACCTCAAGTATGCAGCGGCCGTATCGTGTCTGAAGGAAGCATCACACAGCACTCCTCCCACGCCCCGGCTCGTGTCGCATCTGGAAGACAGCATTGCGTAGAAGTTCTCCCCACCCTCTGGCTATTGCACTCATTCTGTCCACTCTTCTGCCATATCTCCTGAGCCTTGGAGGAATGATAAAGATGTCCCACTTTGCACTGAGCACATCACAGTAACTTACTCTCATCATTTTGATAACTTTTGAGTCTCCCCAACAATCATTGACAACTGAAAAAAAAAAAAAAAAAAAAACTTTCTTTGACCAAAAGTGAGAGCAGTGCTAATCTATGGGCATAAGAATAAGTCCCTTAACTCCTTCCCAAATGACCACAAAGTCAAGCAAACCATCAACCCCACCCCCTCCACACACACAACTCAGGTGTTCATGCAGGGCACCATGGGGGGAGTAGCCAGAAGATAGGAATGTGGTGAGCCTTCCCCTCAATATGCCTTCCTTTTCTCTATGGATACTCCCTTCTACAAGGAGTTCCTGACAGTGGAAAGGGAAGATAGCTGTCCTCCTGAAAGAGCAAAAAAGATGTACTTCCTCTTGTTGTCTTAAGACTAATGGGTTGTATCTTGAGATGGGAAGCATGATCTGTAGCTTTCATTCTCTTCTGAGTAGCTGGAAAAAATTGGAGGAAAGAAAAGTTGGTGGCACTAGCCCACCCAGTGGGGAACCCAGACAAAAAGAGGTGTGAGGAGAAATCAGCACTTCTTCTTTCAAAGGAAGCGCACCTCACTGCTGTTGCCAGCCTCTCCTGACATCAGACTCCAGCTTCTTCGGCCTTTTGGTACGAACTCAATACCAGCCTCTCCCTGGGGAACTCTGGGGAACTTTAGCACTGGATTTAGTCTGCTGAGGCATCCAGCTTCATGGACTGAGCAGCTACCTGGCTCTCTGTCTTTCTAGAATGCCAACAGACATTCGATGACCCAGCCTCCCTCATCTAGGCCAGTCTAAGAAATCCGTTTACAATATGTATGTCCATTCTGTGGGTTCTGTTCCTCCACAGAGACAGGATTTCTTATAAGTCATAGAATCTCTGTTCTACTGAGAATGGTTAAATTACTTGCCATCAAGGTGAGGTCACTTGTGCGAAGCAACACTGTTAGAAGCTTGCCGGGCCCTCCCCAAAACCCAGCAAGGAGGATCAGATGAAAGAGATGCATCACCAGCCATGTTAGGAAGGCAGACTATGAACAAAAACGATAACAGCTTGATATCTCAATAGCTTGCTAGAATCACCTGGAAGGAAACAAAACTGCCAGAGGGGATCACTATGAGAGACACTGACAGGGGCTGACAAGAGGCACGCTGCTTTCATAACTCCTGCTTCATCAGAGTCCCTCTGAAAGACGCAGGGCCTCCATCTCCTGCACAAGGCCACCGGGGCAAATGGCCGGCTGCCAGACTGCTATAAATCTTTTTTTTTAATTTAACCTTCTTTCTGGCCTTACCATTAGGATTGCTGCACAAACAAGGGAGCCAGAAGGAGCCCCTCTGAGATGATTACCACCGGGAGAAATTTGGATGATGAAATAGAAAAGGAAACAATAGTAGAGGGGACAGGGGTGGGCATACTTCAGAATTTCATGCAGGCCTTTAATGGACAGATAGAAACAGGTTAAACTGAAAAGAGATGTGGCATCCAAATTTATCAGTGTTGCTTTACAAAGGAAATGTTTAAATACAGCCTTGGAACATGACCAAAGGATTCCTGTTGTCTCTGAAGCTATTCACAATAAATAGACCCTGTGACTACAACATGCCAATTAAACAGTTTGTTTCTGCCTCAACTTTCATTTGGCAGACAGCTCTGTTGTAAATCTGCATAGTAGGATAGAAAAAAGTTGTTTCCTAGCTGCACCCCCCCCCCAGAGTTTACTCTTCACTTAATACCAAATATAAACACGTCATTTTGTTGACTGGGAGTCAAATGAAAGATGCCAATTGAAAAGACAGAGCCAAGCCCCAGATTAATTAATGCCTTAAATATTCTAATTTACTGACCATGATTAATGTATCAGAAAATATGCAGGGACCCAGGACCTAGAAGGTGTGAAAGAACTTCAGGCTTCACAAGATGGTATCTAGAAGCCTAGTTTTCCATTGGGCAAAAGCTAGTCTCACAATAAAAACTGCTGTGTTTGAAGACTAGATAATATCAGTCCCTGGGTAACACGCCATCAGGGCTCTGAGTAGCCACTTGACATAATTCAATCTTACAAAGGGCAATCATTGTACTTCCACATTTTTACAAAGTACCCACTTCTATTTATTGATTTGGGGTTTAGCTGTGTGAACCACAAATAGTTGCCAGTGTGTGGAATGCTGTGGGCACATTGTATGGGACACCCATTCCTAGTCTCAATCCAAAACACTCTGCAACAGTCCTCTAGAATTCTCAGAATCAGAGGTCTTTATTCTGTAGTGTAGGCAATGATGATTCTGTTATAATAAGAAGAAGAAGAAAAAGGAGGAGGAGGAGAAACAGAAAATGGAATACCTTCCACCAGATTTCATAACAGTGGCAGCAGGCATAGTGAATACTGGAAGACAATAAACATAGAGTGAGCCATCCCCTTCTACTACTGACCATGGTGAGCTAAGTTACAAGTTCTCAGGAAATCTATTTCCCATCCGTCAAGTAAAGACTTGATTTGGAACAGAAATGAGAACAGGGGTAGTTCAACCTGGACCTCCCTTCTGACTTAACGTGAGATTCTGAAATCTCTCCAGAGATGTGTTCTTACTTGCTTGGCACATGAATAAAATACAAGAGTAAGTAACTTGTGATAAAAGATACCATTGGTGCAATCTCTATTACAAAAATATAATCTCTAGTTTTGAAAAACTATTTGCAGAAAAGTCCCTCAAATAATACATGTTTCCTCACCTCATTCATTTTTCGTGGCAAGTTGCGTCTATCAAATGCAACAGACCTGATTTGTTTCCATCTTCTGGACCCCAGATTAATTCAGATTTTTTTAAACTAATGTCTCTTTGCAGTACCAGACTCCCATCTGGGATAGTCTGTTGCACTGATTGGCTATTTCTCCTTCATCTTGTCCTCTGGCCTGTGACAGTTCTCTACTTATGGCGCCCTAAGCTCAGATGTTGCTGGAAGAAGTAGTGGGGAGAAGTGTGATGCAATTAGACCTCCTGCACTGAGGGCGTCTGTATCTAGGCATTGGATTTAGAATGCTTCTATAAGCAAGGTTTGCTTTGACTTCCCTGATTATTTATTTGTTCAATTATTTATGCCATGATGGACTCATGTATATTTATTTTACATGTTGGTTTATAGTTTGACTCATGTATATTTATTTTGTTCTATGGGTGATAATTCAATACAATGTTATTTATTTGGTTGCTCAAATTCCAGCTTTGCCCATTGAAAGCATTTTCACTTGGTGCCTACATACTTTTCACATGCCCCTTCATTGAAGTCCTTCATTCCTTTTTGTGCTTTAAGATAGTCCAGGCTCATCTTATGTTTTCATTGCCCAGGTCCTAGAGTCAGGCATTTATCTAAGCAGCCTCTGTTCTGTTTATTCAGAGACTAGCATTTGGGACTACAGATCCTGGTGTGAAATGTGCTCTTAGCTTGTGCGTGTCATTAGCTATCAGAGCAAGGTTGTCTATATGTGTATAGTAAGATAGACAACCATACAATAATAGGCAAGTATGGGTATGCATATCTACCTGGAAACATATCTGTCTATGCTTATATGAAGTTACATACTGATGTCTCTAATCTAGTAATACATTGTCCTTCTGATCCCCTCTATTCTAGTAATACATTGTCCTTCTGATCCCCTCTATTCTAGTAATACATTGTCCTTCTGAACCCCTCTCTTTGTTTATCTGTCACTTCCCATTCCAGTAGTGAGAATCTTGGATCTCATCAACCATCATCCACCTCTTTATGTGTATGGTAATATATATATGAAGTACTTCAGAATTGATATCTCTCTCTCTCTCTCTCTGAAGCAAGGTCTCTCACTCTAGCCCAGGTGGACCTCAAACTCACACAATCCTTTACCTCAGCCTCCCCAGTGCTGGAACTGAAGGTGTGGGCCACACGTTTGGCTGTTCACCCCACTCTCAGAAGAAGCAAAGTACTCGGCTAGACTCCAGTGTGTCCCCTAATAGTTCCTAGTAAAAGCATTATTTTCCACAGTCATTTAAACCAGCTCCTCACCACCCTCCTGCTGTATGGCTACTAAGTACCATTTGTGATGTAGTTTAATCTACAGCTGTCTTATATGCTAGTGGTTATTTTAGCTCACTGGCATTAAAGTTCCCTCTTCACAGTGCCCATTTCTATTGCTTTGAGACAATGTTTTTGTTTTTGTTTAGAAATAAACAAATATAAGTTGTAAGTAAGTCAATTGGAGAAAAATCCTTCCTGGTTGGAGGACTGCCTCTCTGTGCATATGATCAAGGGGCACCTCCAGTCCAGAAGGGCTGCCCAAGTGTAATTTAACTGGTATGCCAGCCAGTAGGATACAGAAAAAGCACCAGTAAAGAGTGTCAAGCAAAAGTTTGGGGCTGAGAAAGAATGCTAGAACATTAGGTTAGCTTGTGTATAAGATACTGTGTCAAGGCAAGGACTGCAAACGGTGATGGGGAAACTTCTATGAGGCCAGTCCACTGCGTCGTTCACCATGATCTCTCTCCAGGCACTTTGTATGATGAGTTCCTCCTCTGGGCTGGCCTACCTCCCTTCATGTCCCCATTCTATGTCATTCACTTCCCTTTTCTTAACCAAGCTGCCCCATAGTTCCCTGCCTTGTATACAGTGATCCTTCTGCCCATAGGGAACTGAATCACCTAATTCCTCAAGACCACATTGATATATAACCTATCACCTCAAATCTAAGCTTCTGAAAGGGTAGCTTTGGATTTCCATTTTTTATAAAAATTTCCCCAAATATATATTGAATTACAGCCATTTAGTAAGTAATGAATTCTGAAGTCCGACAATGACTATACTAATGGCTAGCATCTGTTGAGCACTTTCGTATGGCACATACTCTAAGTGTTCCCCTTTGGCCTGGGTACCCATAAGAGGCAAATCCCTTTGTGAGACCTGTACGATTGCCACATCACTTTTCCTGTAGGCACTTAAAGAAAATTCTATTCATCCCAAGTATAGATCTCACCAACAAACCAGAGAAAAAATTCTGTCCAAGCTCAATGTGTTGAGCTCAGTTTGTCGGGATTACTTATAGGTGCATGGGTGACTCAAAGGCAGATGTAGTGCCCAGAAGTCCCCTGTGCAGCATACAGACAGCTACACTACCTAGCAGACTAAACCCAACCACTGTTTCCCTCATATACAATGTTGAAGAGGGCAGGTTCCCCTTCCCTCCTGTCCATGCCCATGGGAACCATGATGTAAGACACTGCTGCTTCAATGGCCATGGGCAAGCTTCCAGGTCGACCATGGATCTCATCCCCAGGTTCACCTCCTGATCACAGAGGTCCCCAGAGGAGGCTCTGTGTAGTGATGAGCATGGGTGAGGGAAGAAGAAGCAGTGGCTGGGCCAGGAGTGGACCCTTCCTGCTCTTGCCTTGAGACACTCAACTCTATTAGGAATGGCGGATGTGCTTTGTGTTTGAATTATTACACTGAATACTTAAAACAATCCTGTATGGTATCTACCTTATACTGAGAAGCAACAAGACACAGACTCTTCTGAAAGAGACACAGCATACACAGAGAAGAAAATAGCATGTTAAGTCCAGGCTCATTTAATGGCAGACTTAAGGCATTAGCCACTATACTACAGTTCACTCTGAGTTTCAGGCCACCATGTTGCATGACTCCATTGCTCAAAGGTGTCTGTACATCCCATTCTCAGGGACCACACAGCCAGAATGCCTGTACCAGGTAGTCATGGGTATTAAAGAAAGCATTGCTTATTTACCACATCCCACTTGCTGGTAGTGTTCAGCCCCTCTCCTCACTTGCTACCTTGAGTAGTTTCTGCCTTTGGGATTTGTCCTTGGAGAGCCATGTGGACTTTTGAATTAATAGCATCCATGGCCTGTGCACATGCATGTCCTTGAGAAACCATGTGTCTTTCAATCACAAGGTTTAAACTGGGTAAGCTCAATTCTTAGGCAGGTATGCCTCTGGAGGTGGGAGGGCATGACATTTCTGCCATGTGCCACCTCAGCCCCCCTTGCCTCCCCCACAAAGGAGTATTTTAATAGAAGGTTAATGGAGGGCACACAGAACAAAAAGAAAACCCTGTCACCATTATTCCATGTTTTACTGTAATAGAGGTCAGCTCTCCGGGATCCTTCCTAGTATCCGTCTTTAAAATGAATTGTTTAGCCTATGAAAACAAAACCAGTTTATTTATGATGCCAGAGAAGCTGTAAATGCGCTTCTGATCTGTGCATTGACTAATTAGATTAATTAAGCAGGCATGCATCTCAGAACAGGCAGGCAGGTGGCAAGTAACATTTGAGATGATTTATATGATGTATTCCATCAAGCTTACAGTTGATAAATAATATCGTATTCATTCCATTAAGATATCAAAGTAGAAGAAGAAAAGAGTACATTCTTGGCTCTGTGTTCTTACCAACAGAGCAACTGCTGGGGTTAATCCATGAGACATAATTTATGCTGCTTAAAACAGTGAAAGAAGCCAAGCCTCAGACTCGAGTCACTCTCAGCCGCCCCTTTTCCTTATGCAGAGACAATCCTTACCATGGATTTTAAAAAGAGAGATGAGATCTGAATCTTAATTAAGTCATGGCTGTTGGTTCCAAATTCTGCTAGACGTTTCCTTGCAATGTGTGCTGGTTACTTTTCTCACTGCTGGGACAAGAAGCAGCTGTCGAGAGGAGGGTTCACGGTTGGCTCACAGTTCAAGGGTTGCACTTCGTCACAGGGGAAGCCGTGGTGGCAGGACCTGAAGGAGGCTGGTCACACTGCATTTGCGCACAAAGCAGACTGACATAACTGCCGGTGCTCAGCTCATTTTCTCCGTTGTATTCAGTCAGAGGAGGTTACCCGCATAGTTCACTCTGTCTTCTCTTCCTTTTGCCCTGTGACCTGGGCTGAACATCCTCTTGAGTATGTCCCTCAATCCCAGCCTTGGTCCTGCTCAAATTTAGCATCAGTCTTTCCTCCTCAATTAATCTGATCTAGCAAATCTTCCCAAGTCATACACACAGATTTGGCTCCTAAGTGATTCTAGATCCAGCTGAGTCAACAACAGAGGTCAGCCCTCACCCTCTGTCCTTTACTGGCTGACCAAAGGATAGCCCTAAAAACATGAGGACTGATTGGCTGAGCAGAAAGAAGGACTTAAAATTTCAGCATGCTGAGGAGATGGTCCAATGGTTAAAGGTGCTTGCTACCAATCCTGCTAGCCCAAATTAAATTCCCCAGCACCCATGTAAATCCCCATGCAAAGTGGCATAGGTGTCTGTAATCCCAAAGGTCTTTCAGCCATGGGAGGTGGAGCCAGGAGAATCTCAGAGCTTGCAGGCCAACTAGAGGGCTACCTCTAAAGCAAAACAATAAGGGAGACCCTTTATCAAGCAAATGGAAGAAGAGGACCAGCGCCTGAGGTTGTCCTTAGACCTCCCCATGTGCATGAAGACACCCATACACATACACATGAACACACATCACACATGTGTGCAAGTTAAAAGAAATCAACATACTGAAGGATCATGGGAATGTCTGCACAAGTATAGACTCCAGACTCCAGGTGAAGGAGAGATAGAAGAAAGCTAGCTTCTTTCAGGCAGTTAGTTAGGCACAGAGGTCCAAAGAGGGAACAAGGGGATGCCACTTAGCATTCTTAGCAAAATGCAAACTTCTATGATCCTGTCTCTCCAAGATGGATGCCAGTGACAAGCCCAGAAGGAACTTCTGCTTCTGCAGCTCAGCCTTCTTGGATCAGCCCCTTGTGTCTGAACCAATCAGGTCTCTGCATATACACCTGAGCCTGATAACAAGGCTCACTCTGATTGGATGTCTGAATCCTATAAAGGAGGCTGTCTTCTCTTCCTTTTGCCCTGTGACCTGGGCTGAGCATCCTCTTGAGTCTGTCCCTCAATCCCAGCCTTGGAAGGAGGAACAATACACACAGTTGACTTGGGTGTTTTTCTTCTTCATTACCTGTGGCATGCTTTGGGGGTACCCTCTTACTTTAATTATAAGTAAGCTTTATCTTTGATCTCTGAGTCCTTCATTATTTCCTAATCCACTCTAGTCTGCAATTTGAATGGGCTTCTATATTAGATCTCCCGTGTGTGTGTGTGTGTGTGTGTGTGTGTGTGTGTGTGTGTGTGTAACTGGCTCAGCCTTTTCTAGATACCAATTTCCCCTAAATAAACCTCACAAATTATGATTTCCTCATAAATAAACCTAGTAATTTATATCTTAGCTTATTGATTCCATTGTATCAATTGTTTGTTTAAAATAGGATAAGAACCCAAAATTGGGGCTCACAAGTTTTTGGGAACCCCTCTTAAACCCCCCAAATCTTGCACCACTGATATCTGCTGCCATTAGATATGAATGGAACCAAGTATACTTTTATTTTCTTTCATATATGTTTTTACTAGCCCTTAAAATGTCATTGTTGGGCTGGAGAGATGACTCAGCAGTTAAGACAAATGCGTATAAAGCCTAAGGCCTTGGTTCCGATTCCCAAGTACCCACATAAAACTGGATACACAAGGTGGTGCATGCATCTAGAGTTTATTTGCAGTGGCTGGAGGCCCTGGTGTGCCCATCGCATGTTCTCTCTCTCTCTCTTTCTCTCTCTCTCTCTTAGAGAAATCTAAAATAATCTGATTCTAACAAACTACCAGATGATCTTCTGCATGCTGAAATGTAAGAAACGTTTTTCTGGAGCCAAGTTTGATGTAGTTGCATAACAGTTACCTTCCTGTGGGTGGACAAAGCACTCAGCCAGAAGCAGCTGATGGAAGGAAAAGGCTTGTTTTGGGCTTACAGTTTTGAGGGGAAGTTTCATCATGGGGAAAACATGGCAGAGCCGGCAACTGAGCTGCGCAGCAGGGCAAGGAAGCAGCCCATATGAACTAGCCCTGAACACACCCAATGGGTAGGGCCAATAAGCACCAAGGCTTGTCCCCAGTAATAGCCTCCTTTAGCAATGCTCCCCCTCCAACATTGCTACCAAAGAGGGTGAAGGAGGAGGCTTAGCCACAAACACAATGCTCTGGTAAACACTTTATGCTCAACCCACCATAAGTTTAACAGAAAATGGAAGGGTCTATTCTCTGTCCTCCCTGTAGGTACAATCTTGTTTAAAAAACAGAGGTACATATCTCCCTCTCCCTAGCTTGGTCACCTCTCAAACAATAAACTTGGGGCTGGATAGAAGATAGTGCTAGAATGACCTGACTTCTGGGCCATTTTTGTCCTTCCAATTTTTTTTCAGTTATGTCTAAGAGATGCTGCAAAATTGCTACCATCTCACTGAGGGTTCCATTCAGCTTGTCTCTAGGGTTAAGTTGAAGTTCCCTGAACTTCTGTGGCAGAGTATAGTATTGATATAATGTTGGGACATACAGGTGCTGTTGCAATGACTGATGGCAGAAAGTCATACAAGAGACAGACCCCAATCCAAACCTGACATATTACTCAGCCCTGGGAAATGATGATAACCCTTCTTATTACAGCAGAATGGCAGGCGTGTCACCAAAGAAAAGCCTACAGTGACAGATCCACAGGAGGGCACAGCCAGGTAGGTAACTGAGGAAAGGGGCAGCCTGTCTTCTATAAGCTAAAACAGTCAAACTTCCGCTAATGTCACGAGGTAATGTCTGTATTTGAGTTTTGCACCATGTGCAAGCAGTAACAGAGGATGATCCAAAAGTTGTTATGAAGAGTCTAATTATAAGCTGTTATCATGTCATCCCCAAATGCCTCAGACAAGCATGCAATGGATAGAAAAGGAGAACTTGGATGCCTGGGAGGGAGGAAAGAACTTTAGGCGACCAGAACAGATGCTCTTTCCTTCATCCTGCCTACTAAATAATCACTCACCACACAGTGCAAAAGAGCTAGAAACTAATTGGAAAGCCTCTTTTATACCCTGGCAATAATTACTTCTGCTCATTACTTTATACTGTTTTCTTCTTCCTTAGTGGAGACACAGGTCATTCACAGTAAATCCTGTAGTTATACCCAGCCTGCTCTTCCACAGGAACATTCCTAGTATCAGTGCAAATGAGGACCTGAGATGAATTGATGGGTGCTCCTTGACGGAGACAGAAGACTTCAGCTCTATAGTGGACAGCCGTCTAAACATTGTTGCTCTGGAGCCCCCTTCAAAATGGGTGAACTATATCCATGCATGGTAAAAGAAATATCACTCAACCTTAGAAAAATGTATCCTAGCACATTGTAAATGCCTAACCTCACGAAGCATTGTCAGTAAGGTGTTCTATATTCAGCTATAATTTTAAAATTATTCACAGTTAAACAGTTTTCTTTTATAAACAAGTGTCTGTTGAAACTCAATTCTTGAGCAGTCTACCCATCCAAAGCCTTGTCATAACAGAGACTGACTTGACCTTGGACCTGTCTGGCACCAGAGAGAGACAATTTGAATTAGGCACAAACCAGACATTTTTTTTTTTTGTCCTCTCTCCTTCATTGTTCATCTTCTAGCTTCATGTTGTGCCAGTTCCTAAAAAATGTTCTTTAGTCACATAATAAAAGCTCAAAAATTTAGTAAAGAATGTCAACTATATCTGTAGAATATGCATTGCTGAGTCTGGGGAGATGGCTAAGAGGGTAAAGAACATATTGTACAAGCATGAGCACACAAGTTTGTGACTCTAGCACCCACATAAGTGTCAGGCAGGCAAAGCAGTCTGCTTGTGATCCAAGAGCCTAAGATACAGAGATAGGGTATCACTGGGGCAAGCTGGCTAACTGAACTAGCCAAACTGGTGAGCTCTGGGTTCAAAGTGAGAGGCCTTGTCTCAATTAATAAGGCAGAGCCTGGCTGAGGAAGACATCTGACATCAACCTCTGGTCTCCACATGTACATGTGACTGCAACCCCCACATACACACATGCATGCACACTATGCAAAAATAATAAAAAATAATTCAAAGGGTTACTGTGCTTGAATATTAAACTTACTTGTAAGCTTCCTGTAACTAAGGACACACAGAAATAAGGTATAGTTCATAATTATTATTTAGAGTAAAATGTTGACCAAGTTTTCAAGGCTTAAGACTCTAAATCCACTCACTCAAGTGTGCATTTTGACAAATACACATAGCCAAGGATGTGACCATTACCACAGCTCACAGTGTTCCATCATTCCCCAGCATCCTTCATCTAGAAAGATCATCATTCTCCTCTCCTAATCCTCATCCCTGGAAGTGGCTCTGTTTTCAGTCACTGTATTTTCGCATTTTCTATAATTTCACATAAGTGGCATCTTTTAGTATATGGACTTCTTTGTCTGGTTTCTTTCACTTCACATAGTACTCCAGAGACTGAGCCATGTCATCATATATCAGTAGCTTATTTTGTTTTATTGTTGAGTACTATTTCAGCGTGAAACGAGATCATGGTGTGTTTATCCATTTATCAGTTAGATGTTTTCCAGTTTTTGACTAATCAGTACAACAACCATAAGCTCTCATCTATGAGTATGTGTGTGAACATGTTTCTATTTCTCTTTGGTTAGTACTAAGGAATAGTTCCACATCCTTGCTATGCTTGGATGGTTGGCTTTTGGTTCTAGAAATTCTAGAAAGTGTATACTGGTATCTATTGGGGGTGTTTATTTGTTTATGTTTTTGAGTCCTGGGGATTGAACTTAGGTCAAGTGCACCTAAGCAAATACTGTAACTCTGAACTATATCCCCATCCCTTCCTCATTTTTATTTTGAAATGGGGTCCCACTAAATAGCTCAGTCTGACCTTGAATTCCTCTTGCAGTTTTAATTTTCTTTTCCCCAATGACTACTGGCCTTGGACATTTTTCCATATGCTTATTTGTCAAGTACAGTAAATATCTGCTCTAATTCTTCTACATTTTTAAAAATACAAGTTATTTGGTTACCTTTCTTACAGTAATTTTCTTCTGTGGTATTCAGTAGAATATCCTATATCAACAGAACTCCTGGTCTAAAAGTCTATTTTCAAGCTTGAACAGAAGTTGGATGTTATATTGATATCACATCAGAAAGAGAATAGCATATTCATAAATTCTAACCAAAATAAAGACAGAAACATTCATCTAAATATAAACATTCCTCAGGCTGTCAGAGAAAACAAATGATTTTGTAAGAAAGAGAACAAAGGGCTGGGGATATGGCCTAGCAGTTAAGGTGCTTGCCTGTGAAGCATAAGAACTCAGGTTCAATTCCGCAGAACCCATGTAAGCCAGATACACGAGGTGGCACATGCATATGGAGTTCATTTGTAGTGGATAGACTGACTCTCTCTCTCTCTCTCTCTCTCTGTCTCTTTCTGTCTCTCTCTCTCTCTCAAATAAATAAATAAGGGCTGGAGAGATGGATTAGCAGCTAAGTGCTTGCCTGTGAAGCCTAAGGACTCTGGTCCGAGGCCTGATTCCCCAGGACCCACGTCAGCCAGATGCACAAGGGGGCGCATGCGTCTAGAGTTCGTTTGCAGTGGCTGGAAGCCCTGGCGCGCCCATTCTCTCTCTCTCTCTCTCTCTCTCTCTCTGCCTCCTTCTCTCTGTCACTCTCAAATAAATAAATGAAATAAAATAAAATTTAAAAATAAACAAAAATATTAAAAAATAAATAAATAAAATACTGAAACATATAGAAAACCTATCTGGAGGGCTGGAGAGATTGCTCAGCCATTAAGGCACTTGCCTGCAGAGGCTAAAGACCCAAGTTCAATTTCCCAGTACTCATGTAAAGCCAGATGTACAAGGTGGCACATGCATCTGGATTTTATTTACAGTGGCTAGAGGCCCTAACAGGCTTTCTAACTGCCCCCACCCCTTCCACCCCCTCAAACTGTCTCTCTCTCTCTCTGTCTCTCAAATAAAAAATATATTTAAAAAAAAACATGTCTGAATTATGGGTCAGGCTAGGCAACAACTCCTAACATGGTGATGATGGATTCTCAGGTTAACAGAGGATAGTATACTAAGACCCTGTCATGGCCTGTAATTACTTACAGAGTGCTCAAAGGCAGACATAAGACATGGATACTTCCATGACAGTATTTGCCCAGATGCCAATTCTGGTAACTTCTTGTTGTAGCCTGTTCCTATCTATGTGATACTCCTTCACTATAGGTGTAAAAAGCAACCTTGAACCAGTAGGTGACATCCAATAGGCACAAAAAAGTTTACCAGCCAAAACAGTTGCCCCATGGATGCTAGTCTCACTTTCTTCCTTGGTACAGTTCTTACTTCTTGGAGGTTGGGAACACCTATTGGATCCTGGACTATCAAGCTGGATGTCTGAGGGCATTTCTGAGTAAGCACAGTGGAGAAAAGACCTCAAAGGGCTGAGAAAACTGAGCTTAAATGTACTCCATATCTCCATTGGTTTCATTATGATGACTGAAGGAGGGTGGGTCAGTGAAATCATTTCAACACAGTATTTCTGTTTCACTCAAGTAGGTGTAGATTTGAATTCATTTTTAAGGGAAATGGCCTGTCTGTTTTGGGAAACACATCTTAATGAAGTATTTTGATTATTTCAAGCTGAAGATCTTGAAAAGGAATCAAGCAGAGGTCTCCAAATGGATTCAGAGGCAAAGGGCCAAAGACAAAACAACCCCATATGGCCCCATGAACAGCCTAAATGGGTGGATTCCAGTCACCCCGCAGTCAGTTCAACTCTTATGTCTTGGTTTTACCATGCCTTTTCTACAATTTGTTCAATTCCAGAATATATTTGTGTAAAACAGGAGTAATGCTAAAAGTAAGGAAATATGAGTTAAGTATGGGCTTCCACAGATAATAATGGTATACTGCTTCATTGACTACTCAAAAGTGCCATACTGTCATAGTCATTTTTTTTTCTAAGTCTTAAAATTCTGAAAGTAGAACTTTGCTATTTTGTTTTTGAAGGATAAATCCTTCTGAAGACTAGATGTATTTGTGACATTTGGGTGACAGACCTTAGTGGTTCCTCAAATTTTCTTTGCTGTGGGTATGTTTGCCTCCTCATGTTTGAACTCATGAACTGGGATGAAAAAGCAATGCTGTGGGCTACTCTTCAGGAATACAGCTGGGTGAGGAGAACGTGGGCGGCAACATGACATGTGGTAGGAGCCAGCACATAAGTTATGACCACCTTGCCTGTTTTTAAAGGAGTTAAGTTGATCATAAAGGAGCCAAAATTGTATCATTTCCCTGTTCTATGAGTATATTAATTCTTAATGGTATAGCCTCTACCTTCTCATTCTTTTCTGTAGCACATAATAGGTTGTACTTAGTAGGCTCTCAGAAAATAGCTATAAATTTGAATGAATGTTATAAAGGCAGTAATGATCATAGCACTCGTATATTATAAGAAAATATACAATAGTCAGTGCATATCTTTATCAATGAAATATAACAAATGTTTAAAATATTCTTTAAAATTAACTGCTATTAAAATTATTAAGACAATTAAATTGACATCATGCATTTATCACATTGAGAACACTTCCCCACCCTGAAAAAAAAAAAAAAAAAGGTTTACAGTTCAACAAGAAAATACTTATTTTGAAAGTTAAATTTCTATCTTTTTGACATCCTTGTCACTCAAAGCTAGAAAAGTTGATGTAAGGGTTTCAAACTCTGTCATTTAGAACAAATTTCAAGCTGTGGATGTCTGTGCAAAACTTCAGCAGTAATATTTTCCTGGCTAAGTTGTTGTAGCCTTTGAGATAGAATTTGAAACAGAGACTCTGGCAGTCTCTCAATGTAGCAGATTGAATATTGATGCCATGTCAAAAGAGCTGCATAATTAAAGGTATTTCTTTATAGCTTCTCCCTTCATCCACTCATTAATTTGAGAAATATTTACTGAGCACCACCTATTTGCCAGGCATTGCATTAGCATACTTGACTCAGACACTGTTACCTGAATGAATGAGCAAATGAATAAATAAATGAGCAAAGAATGAATGAGTGAATGAATAAGAAGATGCCTCCCATAGCCACATGACTCTGTGTCACCAGAGCCCATTCAGTGGTAAAAGTCAAGGGAAAAATTGAAAAGCCCAAACACTTCTGACTTTTGGGAGCCCAGGTAGTGAAGTCCTTATGACTCTGTTTGTTTTTTTTTTTTAATTTTTTGTTCAATTTTTTATTCATTTGAGTGTGACAGAGAGAGAAAGACACACACAGGGAGAAAGAGAGAGAGAGAGAGAGGGAGAGAATGGGCACGCCAGGGCTTCCAGCCACTGCTAATGAACTCCAGACATGTGCGCCCCCTTGTGCATCTGGCTAATGTGGGTCCTGGGGAATCGAGCCTCAAACCAGGGTCCTTAGTCTTCACAGGCAAGCGCTTAACCACTAAGCCACCTCTCCAGCCCTGACTCTGTTCGGGATATGACCTCTGACAAAACCCTCCCCTACAAATCTGTTGCTTGAGTACCAATACTGTGCCTTCCCACTCCTTCCAAGTTGCGCTCAGAGAGGGAGCTGGGGTGAGATCAGTACAGCCCATGCCTTTCTCTCCTCTTTCAGCTTCTTTCTTCTCTCTCCCCACCCCCCATCAAGAGCCACTCCATGACATGCTTATTTCTTCAGTATGTGAAACTCAGTTATATGGTCAAGTCCATGGCTTTTATACTTGTTGTTTCTGTTTGCTTGGTGAAATTTTTCTATTGTGAAAAAGTTAGAACATACAGAAATTTGAGCAAAAGAATATAATAAATTCCTATTTACCTATCATAGCACCAAACACAGAGGAAATCCTGCTCCATTACTTCTTGCTCCACACTTTACTCACTTTGAAGCAATTCTCCAGGATATTATATTTTCACATATTCCCTACACTTCATGACAGACTAGATGGACAAACTTCAACTAATTTCAAAGTGGGAAGTAGACAGTATTCAAAAAGTACTATCCACTTGTGGTGAGGTAACTGGAGGGAGTGAAAGAATGTACAAAATTGTCCAGATTTAATGGAAATGGGGAAAAATAGTTTTAGTGATTGCTTGATGTGGGGCTAGAAGGTCATAAAGTTAAGTCTTCCTCTCTGGCTTTCATTCTGTCTCTTATCTCTGTGTTTGTCTCTTTTCTGGCCTAGTCTATCCTCAAACCCACTGCATGTGAAAAAAATATCTCCATATTGCTTTCCCATGAGTTCCACAGGGGAAAGAGGCACACACCCTGCCTAATTAGATCTGAAAACCATCCTGGGGAGCACTGTGATTGGTCCAGCTCTGATCATGTTCTCTTTCTTAAACCAATCACTGCAGGCAGGGTCTGGAATTCTCCCCAGCTGATGCAGTGTTGGCGACCTTCCTCACTGGGATTATCTGGAGAAAGACACAATCAGGATGAACAGGAAAGAGATCTAGTGCTCAATGAACTTTCCCCAAGTCCACAGGGATATCATGATTTGTATTTTTTTAAAAAATGCCTTTGGGGCTGGAGAGATTGCCCAGTGGTTAAGGCACTTGCCTGCAAAGCCTAAGGACCCAGGTTGGTCTTCCTACTACCCACATAAAGCCAGATAGATGCACAAGGCTGTGCATGCATCTGAAGCTAGTTTGCCGTGGCTAGAGGCCTTGGCTTGCCCATTCTCTCTCTCTTTCTGTCTCTCTCAAATAAGTGAATAAATAAATAAATAAAATACCTTAAAGGGCTAAAGGGATTGCTCAGTGGTTAAAGGTTCTTGCTTACAAAACTTGCTGAACCAGATACATTTCCCCAGTACCCATGTAAAGCCAGATGCATAAGGTGGCACATGCATCTGGAGTTGATATGCAGTGTCAAGAGGCCCTGATATATATATATATATATATATATATATATATATATATATATATATATATGGAGAGAGATAGATAGATATATAAGTCAGGTGTGGTGGTTCACACCTATAATCCCAGCTTTCAGGAGGCTTAGGTGAGAATATTACTGTGAGTTGAGTTCAAGGCAGGTCTGGGCTAGAGTGACAGCTTGCCTCAAAAAAAATGCCTCAAAAGTTATTTATATTTAAAATGAAGAAAGGGGAATTGAGAAAGTAGACAGTCTGCCCAACCTTTGGCTCTTTTGGTATTCCTTATTTCCATCCTTGCTCATGTTATTCCCAGTTCTGTGTTCTGCGGCACACTATGCTCATAAATGGTATCAAGAGTGTGTTTCAAGATGCAGACAACAAGTGATTATGATGGTCATGAATCTTAGACAAATAAGGTAATGGGAAGAAGCTATGTGGTCCCGAGCAGCATTCTGAACATCTCTGTACCTCAGGTTTTGGATGTGGAAAGTCATGGTAACAACAGTGACCTTGTCAGAATAGCAGCAAGGGATTGGAAGGGGAGTGCATGTGACGTGCCTCTCACAAAACCTAGCTTGGAGAAGGAAGCAAGGAAATGGCTGTGATTGCTATTATTACCACAACCTGGTGTTCCAGGTGAATGCAAAGAGATGATTATCAAAAGCAAAAATAAATCCAAGGTCACCGGCTGTGGTAAAAAGCTGTGATTGTGAAATGAAAATACCTTACCTTTATTATTTCTTAAAAGGAAAGATTCAAAAAATACATAGGTGTTTATTTCCCATGTCAATGGAACACACTTTCCTTCAGTGCAGAATCTCACTGAAAGCTCGTGGAGATGGGCAATGAAGTTATTAACAAGCAAAATATAAAAAGCCAAAGAGCATAAAAACCTCACTGACCTAAAAGTTCGAGTGGTTTTGTCAAATTAGGATGGATAATTTGCTTCTGGTTCTGATTTGAAAGGGAAGCCAATAAAATTGCCTTAAAGAGGAAAATTGTGCCAATGAATGGTTCTAGCCTTCTGAATCTATGTGACACACAGTGTCTCTGTTTGCTGAAGAATGAGCAAATGCCACTGATCTCACAGCTGGAAACGATTGGCAGTGAAAGTAGGAAGATAATTCAAGACAAATATTCCCCTGGGAATATATTTAGTACGCTAGATAAAATCGTCTCTGCCTCCACATGCAGCCTTCTTAGCCATGCTTCTTGTTAAGAAGGACATAGCACACCCCAGGAAAATCGCATGTGAATGGCACAAAGACGCAAAATCTCACACAGCTCCTTTGTGGTTTAAGGGACCAGAAGGCATCTGATTAAAGGAAGGTCCGGAAAATCCAGAGACTTTGTGAGGTTCCTTTCTTCCCTGCAAATTAGGATGCTACCCCCTGCTGATAGACTTGTATCATCTCAGGCCTCACCCAGATTAAGTCCTAAAAATTTACTTGGCTACCTGGAAAGGAAAATTGAAAATTTGACAGGGGTGGTCAGAGATGGCAAAAGGCTCTGTTTTGTTCCCTACTGGAGATAAGCGGAAGAGATGAAGATTTGCAGTGAATAACCTAGCAGCAGTGCAAGCCACAGAGAACCCCTTTTAGCCAAGAGCTATCCTGTTTTCATAACGTTGAAACTGTCCAAAGACATCCTTGCAAAAAAAAAAAAAAAAACCATAAGCATTTGGAAGTAAGAATTATCTTTCGTTCAGGATCTTATTCCCAGGAACTGTTACTTTGCCTAGAACTATCAGTAAGCACAGGCAGTGTAGTGTGGATGGCTTCGTGAATGAAAATGTACACGGGACAAGATCAAATGCTGACTAACCTTAGGAATCGGTCAGGGAAAGGCATTTCAGCTCTTGTCAGTATAGCTAGTCACAATCTAAAGTAAATATTTTATGCAACAGCGGCAGAAAGGAATTGGAGTCATCACAGTAATGCTAGATCTTTTGCACCTAGCATCCTATATTTCAGCTGAGCTTTGTGTGAGACCTCAATGATGTTCAGAATTTAAGAATCAAGGAGAAATCACATCTATCCAATGCCTGTGATTCTAAAGGGAACAAATTCCTTTTAATATTCAGTTGTGTTGGGCGGGGACTTCTTGATTCCCTGTATGGTTCCCATAACTCCCATAAACTGGGGACATTCCAGTACAGTGTACTAAACTCCAGTATGGAAGGAGATTCAGGTATTAATCTCTGCTGATTTTGACCTAATTTGTCACTTGTTAGCTGCTCTTGATCTGTCTATCCTGTTACTGGTTTGGGAATCAACCAGCCACACACATCCCATCTCTAACTTAAGCGCTAGCATGGATATGGCTACGTCCCCACTGGATAGTGGCCAGAGAACTTCTTATGCCTTTCAAGTTTCTCCTGGTGTTGGCAGGAACACACCCTGGGCCAAATGCTCTATGCCATCCCTACTTGGTCCCCCCGTGATAGCACTGGAAACTGTGATGTCTGCATTCCAAGTTAAGTAGACTCTTGGCCCACTGAATGGTCTCATGCTAAGTAGGAGTCGATGATTCCAGGTCTAGCTTCAAATTCGTGAGACTAGCGCATACTTCTGTCAGCCCTTCTTTTCCATAATGCCACTGCTAGCAATTACTTTAACCTTTTTTTTATTATGGAAAATATCAAGTGTGTTCAAAAATAGAATGGAATCATGGATTAATGTGCACCCATCAGAAAACTTTAGAATTACTTTTTTAGTTTACGACCATAAAAACAAGCTGCAGAGTCAGCACACCACGTCCATACTGCACAGATATGTTTTAGACTAAAGCGATGTTTGCAATGTGGCAGTTTTGGCAGCCTTACCTTTCAAGACCACATCCTGCCTGGCTCAGTAATAAAGGGCCCATTCCTCCCAGCCAAGTTCGTCTAAACTGCCGAAGCAAATCTACTCAAGATATTAAGTATGTGCTCCCTTAAAAATAGAGGGTGATTTAAAAGGTCATAAACATGTTCTTTCATCAGATCAGTCCACCAGACCCACAGTTTTTTTTTTTTTTTTTTTTTTTTTTTTTTTTTTTTTTGTCTCTGATAGCAACTTGGCAGGGCAGCATGTTTATGTCTTCTGATCTTACCCACAAAAAATCCAACAAGCTTCCCTTGATAATTCATGACACAGCCCATCCATGAGTTTATCTTCATATTTCTAGAAGCTATGTCTGTTTCCAGCTTGTACCAGTTCTGGACAAGCCCTGTGGAGGCCACGAGATAACAGGAGAGCATCAGGTGGTGGCGAGCAGATAGCAGAGCCCACATGTGTCCAGAGCTCTTCACTAGACACAACACTGGTGAAACGGATTCCAGAGTTAAGCAGCAGAATTAGTGGTTAAATCAGCTCAATGTCTTCTTCATTACTAAAGGACTTGTTATCTCAACCAATAAATCCTCACATAGCTAAAGGAGGGTGCATTTTTAAAATACTACACTTGCTATAAGATATTTTATAACCCTCAGGGCAATCTTCCCTTGTGGAGATAAGGGGTGTGTATAAGGCTCTTCCTAGTCTTATCACCCAAAAGCTTAGTCTGGGCATTGATCTTTATTAAGGAGAAGATGAATATTGTGTATGTGTGTATATATACGCACATATATATACATATTATTATTGTGTTTGTTTTTAATATTTCTTTAAGTTAAATATAACTCTAACTTCTTAGTCTTGCAAGCACACCACACACCTTTAACGTTACAGATGCTTATCTGCAACTTTTTGCCAACACTTTCCTTTTCATGATGTTTTACACTCTTCTTTCATAGGGTGGGATCATAAGGAAGGACTTGCCCGTGACTATGGGCACAGGACAGAAAAAAACTTATATTCGTGGAAAAAATATTCAAAGATCATATGGCATAGACAGTAATTTCTAAGATATGTAAAAATGGGTATTCTGTAGAGTAGCATTCTTTTTTCTTTTTGGATTTTTGAGGTAGGGTCTGGCTCTAGCCTAGGCTGAGCTAGAATTCACTTTGTAATTTCCGGGTGGCCTCGAACTCACAGCAATCTTCCTACCCCAGCCTCCGAAACACCGGAATTAAAGGCTTGCATCAGCACACCCAGCATGTAATAACTTTTTGAACTAACTTGAAGTACATTAGATAGAAAACTATTACATAAAAATATGAATAGTCTTGTTTGGAGGATATACTTCATGTGACACAAATTTCTCCAAACTACAGTCCACTCGCTGTAGTCTGTGTTTGCTTTTGCCACTCACTAGGACTGTCTTTGTACATATATCAAAACAGCTCTCCTCTGTCACCAGGCTTAGTCTTGAACCCTGCGAATCTGAATCAGATACATACCCTCAGACAAATGCAAAGTTCTGCCTCACTAAGAGGTTTTTTTTTTGCTGAGGAACACTTGCTTTTCTTAGCTGAGTTTCTCTACTGGAAGCCTTAGGCATCTTTCTGAGTGGCTTAAGGGACAGGGCACCTGTTTTTCCAGGTGCTGACAGGGCACAATCAGTCAAGCAAAAGGTAAAACTGACTGATGAGGAAGGTCCAGTTTCTTAGGTTAATCACAGAGGCAACTTAACCCTGCGGCTGCCAAGCATATTCTAGCATTAAAACTCTTATGCTCAAGGGAAAGAAGACCATGGTTGCTTTCCTTTTCGACCATGGGGGACTTGTGACTTATACAAGCATAAAAATGCACTGTGTACTGGAAGCCACTGGCTCTCTCCTGTCGAGGGAAAGGCTTGGCATATGCTGCTCCCCTGGCCTGGGATTTCGCAGTCAGCTTACAACTGCTTCAATTCTTCCCCAGTTCACTGTTCTACATTCCTTGTATGTTCATGGGCTTAATACATGTCTCCCTTGGTATACAGCAGGCTCTGGAAGGGTTATTTTTTCTCTATTTTGCTTCTTGGGTCAACTAGCTCTGTTATTGTGTAGGTAAATATTTGTTCAGCAAATATTGTTAAAAGAATGACTTTTTTGAGCATGTAGGAGCGATATTTGAGCTTGTGTGGACTTCTTAATCTTGGTTGCTGAATGAACAACTTCTTGTGTGTGTATACATATGTGTGTATGTGTGAAGTGTATGTGTATGATGTGTGTTTATATGGGCTGCTAGTCAGATGACATGTTGGTCCTTGCCTTCTCCCTTGTTTTGATACAAGGTCTCTCTTGTTATCTGCCACTGGGAGTGTCAGAGGAACTAGCTCTCGAGCACTGGGATTCTCCTGAACATACCTCTCATTGCCATGGATGCTTTGGGATGTCAAAAACATGTGCCACTGTGTCCAGCTTTACATGGGTTCTGAGGATCTGAAATGTGGTTGTCAGCCTTGTACAACAAGTACTTTTTTACCACTGAGCCATCTCCCCAGTCCTGCATGAACAGCTCCGACTTGTGATGTACTCCCTCAATTTCGAATATTTTCCCATCTCCTATCTTGCACCAGAATTCTAAACCCCAGGATATGGAGAATTAATTACAAAAAGCTTTTGCTCTTCCTCTTCCTTTCTTCCCTCCCTCTGTCTCCCCACCTTCTTTCCTGTTTTTCTGTTACCATTGCTTTAGTTGGAGCTTGCTGACCAGTTAAGTACAAGTTTACTAATCATAGAATGTCTCTACCATGTTAAAGGGACATTGACAGATTATCTCATGACTTTGTTACATTGTTCTGGGCTCAAGGTGGCAGACAGCCATTTTGCCAGAGGGTGAGATGCCAGCCAGTGGTGACACATATGTCTTCTTCCAACCCTAGTCTTGTAAAACAGAAAATCTTATCAGAAATATATAATCCATTTAAGCTTATTTTATGCAAATTATACCCTATTAAGGAAGTGTGTGAACAAAATCTCTGAAAACAAGATTCTGCAGGCATTTTTTTCTGGCACTGCTGTGATCGACAGTATTAAATGCCAGCAGACTTTGCATATTTAAAATATTCAATAATGGGGAGAAAATATGAAATTAATTATCTTGGTGAGAAAAAAAAAACCTGTCAGACAGATAATTTATTAAAAACTATTTTGGAAAATTACTACATAAAACATTTCTAAACAAGAGAAATCGATCTATCTAATAATAGATATTGGAACTATACCAAAGCCTTGCTGAATTAAGATTTATATTGAGCTCTAGTCCAAATAATAGATGATATAAATTGTGCTTATACAAGTGGTTGCCCATGGCAATCACAGGCAGAAGAATGGCTTACCAGCCCTTATTTGCAGATCCTAATATTTTATGTGAGCTCTATTTCAGAGAAGTCAGTAACGTTAATGCTCCGAGCATGCCTCCCAAGGACACTCTTTCAAGGGTGTGCACTGGGTCATATGGCTTATTCCAAGATTGTTCTTGCCATTATTCTACTTTTAGCGTTGGAGATTTCTTCTTGTTTGCAAAACCATGGGAATTAAGGAAAGAAATATGCAGGAAATAAACCCACACACCCTTATAATATGTGGATAAAGTGGTTGAAATAGTTAGGCAATACTGTATGATTAAAACATAACATTTTCCTTAGACTTTCAACCTTACATAGGGGACTTACCATTTGAAAAGAATGAAACTATAAGATTTTATTACCTAGAGATATTTATGCACATAGATCCCTGAAATGGAAAGGCACATACTTTATCACCCTGCTCCTATGACTCAAAACTGTTGAATAGATTCAGTATTTTTAAAATGAATTAAAGCCAGACGTGGGCGATTTAAGCCCCCAAAGCTGGTGGTTTCAATAAGGAATAGAATAAAATGGTGATGATGGATAAGCATCTGTCCAGGGCTAGGTGTGGGCCCTAAAAGAGAGCATGTGACACTTAGAGATATAATACAGGTTAATATTGGGGGAAGCAAGCCAAGTCACGATGATGGAGAACAGAGAGGGCGTGCTCAGCCTCCTAGACTCCAGAGCCTTCTTTTCTTAAATTGAAAGTTATCCTTGGTACAGGTCACTTCTTGGGACCCTAATATGGTAAAGATTCACCATAACTTACTATTGTCTCAATCCCCTAAACTTATTTCTCAGCTTGACAGTCTAGCCCTGTCTCCTGCCTTAGTTTACGCAGCAGGAGAATGAACAGTTTAGTCATTCTCATGCCATGCCAGTTTGCATATGGCACTACAGACCAAAGCCCTGGGAGGGAAGTTGGTGTCACTCTGTGTGCCCACTGTAGCTCAGGTCTGTAGTTCCAATGCTGACCTCTGAGAAGCTCAGCCCCGGTCATTTGGATGACTGAAGAGAGCAGTCCGGCGGCATCTCCAGGCAGCCTGACGTGGCGCCTTCCCTCCAGCAGAAAAGCCATAGGGAAAGCAGCCTTGGCTTCCCACCTTGTCTAACCATCTCGTTCATTCAGTTCCTGTTTGTGGAGTGCTTTCTATGGGAAGGACATGGAGAAAAATGCAGAGGTTAGCAAAAAGGCAAGTCATCGTGAGGGAGCAGCGCATGTGACTATAGCATAATAAGATGTTTTCAAGGACACGCTAGATCACAGGAGATGGTTTGAAGAACATAGTCATTTTTGCCTCATTGCAGAGAAAAGGCTTCCCCACTGAAACTGAGCGAGATGGCTAGCAAGCCTCCGGGCTAAGAAATGCAGCTCAGCCTCCCTGTGGAGCACCCGCTCCTCCTCAAGCCTCCTACACCCTTCTTCTCTCAGCAGTCCTCCAGCCTGGTGCTGGATCCCTTCCCTTGCCTCCTTCTCCCTGCCCAGCCTCCTTTCTCCTCAAAGCTGTGGCCTGTATGAATTACTCACACCACACCTAAGAGCAGAGTGGGGGCCTTCCTTCCCCGGCCTTGGGATCTGTCTTGTTGCACGTGCACACATGCATGCTTGTGGGAAAGCAGTGTGCTCACAGTCTGCGTGTGTGTGGTGTGCTCTCACTCACTTTAAGGACCTTGATCCTCTATTTTTGTTTGGTCCTCCTGCTCCAAGGCTCAGCTCTCACAGCAAATCCTCAAAAGCAATTATTTTCTTCTTACTGGCATCACACTCCACAACTACATCTTAACGGGCAACTTTCAAAGCCGGGTGTGGTGGCGCACGCCTTTAATCCCAGCACTTGGGAGGCAGAGGTAGGAGGATCGCCCTGAGTTCGAGGCCACCCTGAGACTCCATAGTGAATTCCAGGTCAGCCTGGGCTAGAGTGAGACCCTACCTCGAAAAACCAAAAAAAAAAAAAAAAAAAAGGCAACTTTCAATGCAGCTCTCCGTAGTTTCCTCATGATTATGTAATTTTATTCGGAGAGTGATGCATGTCTACGTAGCTTTGTTTCTTTATTGTTTTTGTAAACATAAAATCATGTTTTGTACACTCCTCTATGTCTTTTGTTCAAAATATTCATAGTAGTTTCAGATCTTACTCACTTTTCTTTTAATATTTATTTATTTGAGAGATAGAGTGAGTAAGTATGTGTGTATGGGCCCTCCTGACACAGCAAACAAACTCCAAGTGCATGTGCTACTTTAGAGATCTGCTTTACATTGGTACTGGGGAATCAAACCTGGGCTATGAAGCTTTGCAAACAAGCTCCTTTAACCACTGAGCAATCTAATGGGACCCTGCTCATTCTTTTTATAGCTGTGTACTATTTCCTAAAGGGCACACAATGTGGATTTGCCAGTCATCAATATCAGACACTAGAAAATGGCCTCCAGTTTGTTTATTCTTTGCTGCAAATAAACATAATACCTCTATACCCTTTGATGCTTTTACTTCTATATTGTAGATTCCCAGGAATGGAACTATTAGGTCACTACTTTCTCTCTCTATCTCCCTCTCTCTCTCTTTCCCTCTCTCTCTCTCTCTCTCTCTCTCTCTCTCACTTTCTCTCCTTTCACTCTCCATTTTAACAGCTATTTCCCCAGGCAGGTTGCTTTCAAAAAAGAAAATGTTTTAATTCACACCACCAATGTGTGAGAAAAATATTCTTTCTGTATTCCTGTCACTAACAGATGTTTATACTTTTTTCAATTTTTAGGAATTGCTTTCATCCTTTTAAAAACCTATTTAAAATTTTAAATATGTGAGACATTTACGTGTTCCAAGTCAAAGCCATATAACCATCGACATTCGATGAAGCTGGGCTGGGCAGGTGTTCACTGGTGAAGAGTACTTGCCTCACGATCACGAGGGCCTGAGACCATCTGAGTTTGCTCCTCAGCACCAACACACAAGCTGAGCATGTGTAAGCAGCTAGAGGTGAGCCGGCGTGCTACTAACCCGCTTCCCAGCAGTGCAAACGCCAGAATCCCTGAGGCTCATGAAAACTGCAGCTCCGGGTTCTGAGAGACTCCATCTCAAGGAAACAAATACAGAGAATGACACCTACTGTCCTCCCTTGGCCTTCACACATGCTCACGTCTGTGTACACACATGTTCATACCCCATATCACACATACTACACACACACAGCCTCGTTAAAGCTTCTGTCCTAGCCAGGCGTGGTTGCGCACGCCTTTAATCCCAGCACAAGGGAGGCATATGTAGGAGGATCACCATGAGTTCAAGGCCACCTTGAGACTACCAAGTGAATTCCAATTCTGCCTGGGCTAGAGTGAGACCCTGCCTCAAAAATAAAAAATAAAAATAAAAAATAAAAAAAAGCTCCTGTCCTAGATTGTTGCTTTCTTCTCTCATACCTAATAGCTTTTTAATATTTTTCACATATTCTTATTTTTCAAACATACTTAATTATATTTATACTTTTAATCCTTTTTCACAAATGCTTTCTTTGCTCTTTCCATTACACTCTATCTTGGTTCTCAACCCATGTGACTGTGTATGCAGGGCACTCTTGCTGCTTTTCAAAGACACAATGTATTCTATCACATGAGCGAACCATAAGTCACTCAACTACTTCTCAATTGGTAAACACCAGAGTTGATTTCAATTTTTTGCTATTTTCAAATATGTCGCACTGAATAATCTTGAACATAAGTCATTTCATATTTCCCTGCATATTGCAGGCTACAATGCTAGAAGTTAGATTGCTATGAAAAGACACGTGAGTATATAATTTTCTACATATTACCAAACATCCCTCCATTGGGGTGGCTACCAAACGTACAAAAATGACTCCCCAGTCTTGCCAAAATTCTCTGCCTCCAAATCTTTAGATTTTCATCAAACTGGCACATGAGCAACAATCGTTTCATAGAATTTGTATTTCATTTTCTATGAGTGAGAGTGTGAATCTTTTCATGTGTTTACCTCCACTGATAACTTATTTTCTTAGAATTAGTTGTTGATGGATTTTGCTCACTTTTCTGTTGGGTTATTGATCTTTTCCTCCTCAATTTTGAAGTTTTTTACTATTCTACTGATAATCACCTTTGTGATGAGAGTTTAAACACCTAAAATTTTTTATCTTGGCTCAGAGGTTAAGGCACTTGCCTACAAAACTTAAGGACCCTGGTTTGATTACCCAATACCCACTTAATGCCAGATGCACAAGGTGGTGCATGTGTCTGGAGTTCGTTTGCAGTGGCTAGAGTCCCAGGTGCTTCCATTCTCACTCAATCTCAACCTCTCACCCTCTCTTTCTCTCTGCCCACTCTCTCTATGTGCCTGTTATCTCTCTCTCAAATAAACAAAATAGTTTTAAAAATATAGCATGGAGTTGTATTCAGAAAGTCTTTGCCAAGACCAATATGTTGAAGGGTTTCCCCTACTTTTTCCTCTAGCAGTTTCAGAGTTTCAGGTCTGATGTTAAGGTCTTTAATCCGTTTGGACTTAATTCTTGTGCATGGAGAGAGAGAAGAATCTATTTTCATCCTTCTACAGATATATATCCAGTTTTCCCAACACCATTTGCTGAAGAGGCTGTCTTTTCTCCAATGAGTATTTTTGGCATTTTTATTGAATATCAGGTGGCTATAGCTACCTGGAGTTCCATTTGGGTCCTCTATTCTGTTCCATTGATCTACAAGTCTGCTTTTGTGCCAGTACCATGCCGTTTTTGTTACTATGGCTCTGTAGTATAGGTTAAAATCAGGTATGGTGATACCACCAGCCTTATTTTTGTTGCTCAGTATTATTTTAGATATTCGAGGTTTTTTGTGATTCCAAATGAACTTTTGGATTGTTTTTTCTATTTCCATGAAGAATGCCTTTGGAATTTTGATGGAGAATGCATTAAATGTGTAGATTGCTTTTGGTAAGATGGCCATTTCACAATATTGATTCTTCCAATTCAGGAACAAGGGATGTTTTTCCACTTCCTAGTGTCTTCTGCAATTTCTCGCTTGAGTGTTTTAAAGTTCTCATTGTAGAGATTCTTTGCTTCCTTGGTTAGGTTTATTCCAAGGTACTTTATTTATTTTTTTGAGGCAATTGTGAATGGGAGTAATTCTCTGATTTCCTCCTCTGTGTGTAATAAAACCACAGATTAACCACTGGGACCACATGAAAATGCAAAGGACACGGTGGAGAAAGCAAAGAGGCAACCTACAGAATGGGAAAAAATCTTCGCCAGCTATATATCTGATAGAGGATTAATATCTAAGATATACAAAGAACTCAAGAAGTTAAATAATAAGGAATCAAACAAACCAAACAAAAAATGGGCTATGGAGCTAAACAGAGAATTCTCAAAGGAAAAAATACGAATGGCATATACGCATCTAAAAAAATGTTCTATGTCACTAGTCATCAGGGAAATGCAGATTAAGACTACATTGAGATTCCATCTCACTCCTGTCAGATTGGCTACCATCATGAAAACAAATGATCATAAATGCTGGCGGGGATGTGGAAAAAGAGGAACCCTTCTACACTGTTGGTGGGAATGCAATCTGGTCCAGCCATTGTGGAAATCAGTGTGGAGGTTCCTAAAACAGCTAAAGATTGATCTACCATATGACCCAGCTATAGCACTCCTAGGCATATATCCTAAGGACTCATCTCATTTCCTTAGAAGCACGTGCTCAACCATGTTTATTGCTGCTCAATTTATAATAGCTGGGAAATGGAACCAGCCTAGATGTCCCTCAACTGATGAGTGGATAATGAAGATATGGCACATTTATATAATGGAGTTTTACTCAGCGGTAAAGAAAAATGAAGTTATGAAATTTGCAGAAAAGTGGATGGATCTGGAAAGAATTATACTAAGTGAGGTAACCCAGGCCCAGAAAGCCAAGCGCCACATGTTCTCCCTCATATGTGGATCTTAGTTACAGATGATTGGGCTTCTGTGCGAGAAGGAAAAAACTCAGTAGCAGAGGAGATAGAAAGGGAAGAGAAAGAAAGGGAGGAGGGCTTTTATTAGGTTGGTATTGTATATATGTAAGTAGAAAGATTGAGATGGGGAGGGGATATGATGGAGAATGGAATTTCAAAGGGGAAAGTGGGGGGGGAGGGTAATACCATGGGATATTTTTTATAATCATGGAAAATATTAATAAAAATTGAGAAAAAAAATAGCATGGATCCCAGTGTGGTAGCACACACCTTTTTAAAAGTGAAATAAAATAAAATTGTTTGAATTGTAAATGGTGATTTTGTCATAAAAAGCTTTTATTTTCCTAAAATGTAGGTAAATGAAATTAAATATTTTAAATCACTTATGGATTTTGAGCCACGGAGGGAAGTACATCTACATCATGTTTAGAAGGTTCATAAGTGTCTCACTCATGCATATTGCGATTTTTATTTGACACAGCTTTTTAGGTAGCCCAGGCTGGCTTTGAACTTGCTATGTTGACCTGAATAATATGGACCTCTGATTCTCCTGAGTGCCAGGGTTACAGGAATATGCCACCACATCTGGTTTATCCAAGCAGCTTGTGAGATAGCATTTTTGTCATATATCGGATTTGCATGAGCATTGCAGTCAATTCTGATACCTGTTTGTGTCTGGATGTATCAATAGCATTGCAACTACCTGGATGTATGAAGTCCACCTATCTTTCCATCTGGCAAAGCTAGTCACCATCCCAAGACTCATGCTCATCTTTGGGTGATGTGTTCAGACATCTTTCCATAACTTTTACAAATACTCAAAACTCCCAAAGCCAAATTTAAAAGGTAACATACGGTATCTGGAGTTCTCTCTCTTCCTCTTATAGCTTCTTCCCAATGTTGAGAAGTGGTTGACTAATGAACTGGGTGCCCAGCAAAATCTCATGTTAGGACTTTAATATTTTAGTTTATTTATTTATGAGAGAGAGAGAGAGAGAGTATGAGCATGCCAGGGCCTCTAGCCACTGCAAATGAACTCCAGATGCATGTGTCATTTTGTGCATCTGGTTTTACATGGGTAGTAGGGAATCAAACCTGGGTCCATAGGCTTTGCAGGCAAGTGCCTTAACTAATCCATCTCTCCAGCCCAGAATGTTTTTAATTTAATCTTAAATTATATTAAGCTTAATTACACAGTACAATATTTCTCTCCATGTTATTATCCATGAACTTTTATATGGCTTACTGAGACCTGTTGTAACATGCATAGGTTTTCTGGTTTTGTCCTCACTTCTCTTTTGCGTTTTGAACAGTCCTTTAGGATAAAACTACTAAGCACTTCCTTTCTCTTGAGCCTTCTTCACCAAAATTGTACTTCTGTTCCTACCTCATGTTTTTTACTTGTTGGTTCCTTTCTGTTTTATATTTCATACAACTTCCGAAAGCATCTCTTTATAAAATAACCATATTATAATGAAATTTAGGAAGCACAACTAAGCATATCAGTGGTCCTGGTGACATTTTTATTTTCCCTTTATTCTAGTGCAGCATGAAAGTCTGGCCTCTCTGCCTTCATTTTGCGTTTGTCTCTTTGTGTTACCTGCATACCTGTACACAGAGGTAAGCCATTTGGTTTTAGTCTGCAGTCACCCTGGATTCCAGGAACAGTAGAGTCTAACAGGACAACCCCCAGAACAGACAATCTTCTATGAGGGTGAGGCTGCTCAGAGCATGAGCCATCATCTCCTGAGAACCAGTCCACCTCCCAAGCAATAAGGACTTTTTTTTTTACAGCACCTTACAGAACTAAAAAACAGAGAAAGGATTCACTGGACAGCACAATGATCAAGACTGCCCAGTGTCACACACACACACACACACACACACACACACACACACACACACCACATCCCTCATCTTAATGCATTCTCAATTTAAATTTAATATGTGAAGACACTGAAGGGCCTCTCTCCTGAGGAGCCCACACCCACTCGTGGGTATGTCTTTTCCTTTCCCTGAGTGCCTACTCCTGTTTACCCCTGTGCTTACATCTATGTGAAACTATGTTCCTGACAAACTCCAACTCTGCTTCAAAACAAAAATACATGAAATAATCGTATTGAAGAAGAAAATATTCATTTTTGTTGATGGTTTGAGAGGTGTCAGTCCATGACTGGTCTGCCGGAAACATATAAGCGGGCAAACTACTAATGTCATGGCTGGAATGACAAAGAGTGGAGGAGGAGAAGAGAAGGATAGGGAGGAGAGAAGAGAGCAGAGGAGAAGCGAGGGGAAGAGGGGAGGGAAGGGGAGAAGAGAGAGAGGAGGGGAGGGAAAAGAGAAGATCCCATTGCAGGTATGCCTTCAGCAGTGTGAAATCTCCCACTAAGCTTTACCATTTAAAGGGTCTAGCACCTGGGGCCCAAACTAACACATGGACCTTTGAGAGGCATCCCAGATCCAAACTATCCCATGAAGTACTGCTAATCTTTCCTCATCTGTTCATGTGAAAATTAAAATAAACTTGGTGTCTTCACTTAAATTATTTCTTAGTACTTTTATTTGGATAGTGTTAAAATTAGAAAATAACTTAGAAGAAATAGCTTCATGATATTGAGTCTTCTTACCTGAGAACATTGTGAATACTTGTATTTGTTCAAATGTACCCTGAAGCTTTTCAGGGATAGTTCAGGTTTTTGTTATTGTTGTTGTTTTTAGCTCTTACTCATTTCTTGTTAAATCTATTATTAAGTATCCAATTCTGCTTTTTGAATTTTTAATTAAATCTTGTCTTCCATTACATCACCTCCCTTTTATATATACAACGCTGTGTTGATTCCTCTGCATTAATCTGACATACAAGTTTCTTACTACTTGCTTTGGTTTGTAATAATTTCCCCATTATTCTCTTGATTCTTCCAGAAACAGTTTTCAAATTTGATCCTTTTTTGATGATTCTTATCTGACAAATTTTCTTTGTATTTAATTTCATTCTAAATATATATTAAATTGCTATATCAGGCATCCTTACTCTTTTCTTCATGTGAACAAGAATGATACTAAACTTTCCTCAGTAAAGAAGGTAAATGCCAAATAAGGGAATACCAGGGTCTGTTGGTAAGTCTATATTCATCCTTTTCAGGAGTCCCCATGTTGATTTTCATAGTGGTTATGCCAGCTTACATTCCCACCTACAATGAATGAGTGTTCCTATTTCTTCATATCCTCACCAACATTGGTTTTCATTTGACTTTTTAGTGTTTTCTGTCCTTACTGGAGTAAGGTGGAATCTCGTAGTTGTCTTAATTTGCATTTCCCTAATGGTTAGGAATGTTGAACATTTTCTTAAGGTTGTGTTAGCCATTTGTAATTCTTCCTCTGAGAACTCCCTACTTAGTTCTCTGCCCCACTTTTGGAGAAGGTTGTTTGATTTTTTTTATTGTTTAGTTTTTTGAGTTCTTTGTAGATTCTGGATATTAGGCTTCTGTCAGTAGTATAGCTGGAAAGGTTTTCTCCCATTCACTGAATAATCTATTGGCTCTGCTAAGGGTATGTTTGTCTGTGCAAAAGCTTTTTAGCTTCATGAGATCTCATTGGTTGAGTGATTGTTTAATTTCCTGGGTATTGTTCAGGAAGTCTTTTCCCAGTCCTATATAATGGAGAATGCATCCTATTTTTCTTCCAGTAGTTGAAGAGTTTCAGGTCTTATATTGAGGTCTTTAATCCATTTGGACTTGATTTTTGTGTATGGCTAAATGATTGGGTCTAATTTCATTTTTCTACATATGGTCATCTAATTTGTCCAACAGCATTTGTTGAAAATGCTGTCTTTTCTCCAGTCTACATTATTGGCACCTTTGTCAAAGATTAAATAGCTGTAATTACTTGACCTAAGGTCTTGGTCTTCAATTCTGTTCCATTGGTCTATGTTTCTGTTTTTATTCCAATACCATGCTGTTTTTGTCAGTATGGCTTTGTAATATAGCTTTAGATCAGATATAGTGATACCACCAGAGGTGGTGTTTTTGTTTTTGTTTTTGTTTTTCCTTTCTGAGGATAGGTTTGGATATCTGAGGCCTTCTGCCATTCCATGTGAATTTTGAGATCATTTTTCAATCTCTGTGAAGAATGATGCTGGCATTTTCATTGGTATTGCATTAAATCTGTATACTGCTTTTGTTAGAACTGCCATTTTCACAATATTAATTCAACCTATCCAGACCATGGAAGGACTTTCCATCTTCTCAAGTCCTCCATTATTTCTTTCTTGAGTGTTTTTATGCTTTCATTTTTTTAAAGTCTTTCACATTCTTGGCTAGTATTATTCCAAGATTTTTTTTTTTTTTTGCTACTGAAAAATGCTTTGCATGTAGAAAAGCTACTGATATTGTGCATTGATTTTGTATCTTGCCACTTTGCTGAAGGGATTTATTACCTTTAGAAGCTTTGAGATGGAGACTTGTGGGTCATTTATATATAGGATCATGTTATCTGCAAACAGGGCTAACTTGACTTCTTCCTTTCCAATTTGAATCCCTTTTATTTCTGTCTCCTGTCTTATTGCTTGGGCTAGTACTTCTAGTACTATGTTAAAGAGTGGTGTTGAGAGTGGGCACCCCTGTCTTGTTCCTGATCTCAGTGGGAACTCTGTGAGTTTTTCCCCATTAAGAATTGTTTGGGCTTTAGGAACTTTATATATAGCCTTTATTATGTTGAGATATAAAGCCCCCATGCCTATTCTTTTCAGTGTTTTGATCATGAAGTGGTGTTGTATTTTGTCAAAGGCTTTCTCTGCATTAATTGAGATGATCATGTTTCTCTTATGGTTCAGTTTATTTATGTGCTGTATTACATTGACCGATTTCTGTATGTTAAACCATCCCTGCATCTCTGGGATAAAGCCTACTTGTCCAAGGTGAATAATGCTTTTGATGTGTTGTTGAATTTGGTTTGCAAGGACTTTGTTCAGGATCTTTGCATCTAAGTTTATTAGGGATATAGGCCTATAGCTTTCTTTGCTTGTTGCATCTCTGTCTGGTCCTGGTATTAGCTTCATAAAAGGAGTCAAAGAGGATTCCCTGGTCTCCGATTATGTGAAACAGTTTGAGAGAAATTGGTTTAGGTTCTTCAATGAAGACTTGATAGAATTTAGCTGAGAAGCCATCTGGTCATGGACTTTTCTTATTGGGGAGGTTTTTGATTACCTTTTCAGCCTCCATGATGTGATAGGTTTGTTCAGGAGATTAATCTGCTCTGAGTTTAGTTTCATAGGTGGTATGTATCTAGGAGTTCATCCATTTATTACAGATTATTCAATTTTGTGGAGTAGAGGTTTCGGAAGTATGCCCAGATGGTTCTTTCAGTTTCATTGATGTCTGTAGTAATCTCTCTTTTTTCATTTCTGATTTTGTTAATTTGAGACTTCTCTTTTTTTGCTTGATCAAATCAGCCAAGGGGTTGTCAATCTTGTTTTTTGTTTTTGTTTTTTTCAAATAACCAGCTCTTCATTTCATCAATTTTTAAAATTCTTTTCTTAGTTTCCAATTCCTTAATTTCTGATCTAATCTTGATTATTTCTTTCCGTCTGGAGATCTTTGGCTTGGTTTCTTCTTGTTTTTCCATTGCCATTAATTTGGGCTCTCTCTCTCTCTGTAATGAAGGCATTTAGGGCTATGAAATTTCCCCTTATGACTGCTTTCATTGAGTCCCATAAGATTTGGTAGGTTGTATTTTCATTATCATTCAATTCTATGAATTTTACAATTTTTATATGTTTCCATGACTCATTCACTGTTTAAAGGTGTGTTGCTTAGTCTCCAGCAGCTGGTGGAGTACTTGATTTGTCTCTTGTTGTTAATTTCTAGCTTAAAATCATTGTGATCTGACATGATGCAGGAAGTTACTTTAATTTTCCTGACTTTATGAAAGGCATGCTTTATGGCCTAATATATGGTCAATTTTGGAGAAGGTTCCATGGGCTACTGAGAAGACTATGTATTCTGGAGAGTGGAGGTGGAAAGTTCTGTAGATATCCATTAGGTCTAGTTGATCTATGATGTTGTTGAGCTCTATTATTTCCTAGTTGGTTTTCTGCTTGGACGATCAGTCTATTGATGATAATGGAGTATTGAAGTCTCTGACTATGATGGTGTTGTTTATTTCTGTTTTATTGTTGAGTAGCTTTTGTTTTTATAAATTGTGGTGCACCTGTGTTTGGCACATATATATTTATGACTATGATGTGCTCGTGTTAGACCATTCCCTTGATGAGTAAGACGTGGCCTTCTTTGCCCTTTTTGGTTACTTTTGGTTTGAAGTCTATTTTGTCAGATATTACTATAGCATCACCCACTTGTTTTTTATTTCCATTTTCTTGGAATATCATTTTCCAACCTTTCACCTTGAGGAAATTTCTATCTTTAGTGGTGAGGTGAGTTTCTTGAAGGCAGCAGATAGAAGGGTCTAATTTTTTTGATCCACTCTGATAACCTTGTCTTTTGATGGGTGAGTTAAAACCATTAATATTTAAGGTGATTACTATTAGGTTTGAATTAATCTCTGCATGATGAGGTATTGTATGGGGTTTGGTGCTTTCTTGTGTTTTGTACTATTTTGGGCTTGGTCTATTTTGGTTATTGTGATCTTCTTCTTGTCGACTCTTGGGATTGGTTATTTGACTGTTCTGTGTGGAATATTCCTTCAATAATTCTCAGTAGGTTTGGCTTTGTTCATATAATCATACAGGTGACTTTTTTTCACTGAAAGTTTTCTTTCACCATCTATTATGAGGAATACTTTTGCTGGGTAGAGTAGCTTGGGTTGGAAGCCATAGATATTTAGACTTTGAAGTGCTGCATTACAGGCCCTTGTGGCTTTCAGGGTTTTCATTGAGAAATCTGATGTAATTTTGATGGTATTATTGCTTTTAACACTCTATTTGTTTTTGTTGTTAAGAGTTTTAACTATGATGTATCTTGGAGAGCTTCTTTTTTGGTCCTGTCTGTTTAGTGATCTGTGGGCTTCTTGTATCTGGATGGGCCTCTCTTTTGAGAGCTCCAGAAAGTCTTCTTCAGTAATTTTGTTGAATATATTCTCTATGCTTGTGGCTGAGGTTTCTTCTCCTTCTGTTACATGCATGATCCAGGTGTTTGGCTGTTTTAGGGTATCCCACAGTTCCCTCATATTCTATTCATTTGCTTTTTGAACCTATAAAATTTTTTGGCCTCCTGATCAATTTTTCCTGTCTTGTCTTCCAGGTCAGAGGTTCTGTCTTCCACATGAGTAACTCTGTTGGTGAGGGGGTTCTACAGAGGTTTTTATAATTTCTATTTGATTTTTGTTTTCTGTTGTCTTATTTTGCATCATGTCCATGTATTTTTTGAGGTACAATTTCAACTCGAGTTCTGATTTTCCTGATGCTTCCTGGAATTCATTGTTGCACTTGATCAAATCTTCATTAAGCTTACTCAGCCAGTTGTTGAGATCTTACATTTCTTGACTCACCTTCAGTTAGTTTATTCATATCTTTTTGGAGGGTCCTAACATTTTCTTCAGTCAAGTTAAGCCTACTGTCAAAAGCAGAATGCTCTAGGAGCTGATTCTGTTCATTTTCATTTATACAATTGTTGGTTTTTTGATGGTTTGCCTCAAGTTCAGTGATTTTTTTTTTTTTTTTTTTTTTGATCAGGGTGTCCTTGGTTATTGTGTTTTCATTTTGGGAATGAATTTCTGTTTTTTTCTCTGTGATTTCATTAGAGGCTTTCATTGTAGGACTAAGCATCCTTGGTGGAGATCTCTCAGTTTTCTGACTTTTGTTGGCTTTTTGCATTATTGTCTACCCATTTTAGGAAGACTCTTTATTTCATTGAGGAGGAAGCACATTTTTCTTCCTTTGGCCCTCTGACTCAGGTGAGCAGGGATATTGGTACCCAGTGGCCAGTCAGAATACCAGAGCAAATGGCCTGATTCCACAGCTCACACAGGCAGCAGGCTTCTCCAAGCAAGGTACAGTGGGACCTACCAGGACCAGGGAACTGGGAGGAGCCAGGGAATAGGAATCTGGCCTCCTTACTCTGCTCCATCCTCACCTGTACACACTCCTGCCCAGGAAACCTGGGCCAGGGAACTGGGAGGAGCCAGGAAACAGGGGTATGGCCTACTCATTCCATACCACTATGCTCTCTTGCACACAGACCAGCACAGGAAACCCAGACCATGGAGCTGGGAGGAGCAGGAAACATAGGTCTGGCCTACTCACTCCATACCGCAGCACCTGCCCGCACACTATCAATGCCAGGAACCCAGACCAGGGAGCAAGGAGGAGCCAGGAAACAGGGGTTATTCCTTCACAACACTGCACCTCCCATTATGTATTTTTAAGAATTTTAAAAAATATTTTATTTATTTATTTATTTATTTATTCATTTATGTATTTAAGAAAGAGAATGGGGGCACCAGGGCCATCAGCCACTGAAAATGAACTAATGAACTCCAGACCCATGATTGTGCATCTGGCTTTGTGTGGCTACTGGGGAACTGAACCTGAGTTCTTTGGCTTTACCAGCAAATGTCTTAACTGCTAAGCCATCTCTCAATCCCTATTTATTTTTTTAAATAATAAATATGTCCCCTCAAAAATGTAAGCCAGAAATAAACCCTTCCTTCCTTTAGTCACAGAAACAAGTTACCAATACAAGTAGCAACTCAAAGTTCAATGTCTCCTCCAAATCTCTTCACTCATAAGTGCAAAATACCATTGATATAGTCATATAACGTGAAGTAAAGGGGCTCCTCAACTTAAAATACTCCCCCTCAAACTAAGAAGGTGCTCCTCAACATAAGAAGTGTTCATATTCTGATAAATTCATCCCACCCTGAAAATACTGTACGTTGAAAGAATGATGTATTAGAGTGCTCTAGAGGAATAGGACCAAAGGGGATTTGTTAGCTTGGCTTACATGATGGAGGCTAGGTATGTAACCCAACAATGCATGCTAGAGAGGCTGAGGACCCAGTAGCTGCTTAGTATGCAGGACTGCGTGCCTTAGCAGTACCAATCAGGGGTCAGAAGCCTGGACAGCCTCTGGCATTCAATCCTCAATGGAAGGCTGAAGAAGCTGAGCTCCTATGCCAAGGAAGTGTGGCAGTAACGGGGTAGATGAGCTCACCAGTCAGGGCCATGGGAGAGCAAAAGCCCTTCTTTTTCCTCTACAGGCTTTATACTGGCACTGCCCCCAAAGAACTGCTCACTCTGGAGGAGTAACTTCTGACTTCTAAGTTAATACTACTCTTACAGACCCACCCAGAGTTTTGTCTCTTACTTGAATCCTGACCCAATCATGCTGATAATTGAGATTAACCATCACACTGGCAACACGGTACAATCAGAGTATAGATTTTCCACTCTTGTGACCACGTGGCTGACAACTGCCTAGCATAGAGGTAGAAGATCACATAGCCTGTCTCTAGGCCAGGAAAGTATCAACACCCAAAATCTGAAGCAGTGTTCCTACTGAATGTATCTTGCCCTTGCACCATCATAAAGCCAAAGAGTTGTGACTCAAATCATAAATTGGGATTATTGGCACACCTGAGGCTCATGCCCACAAATCCTATCCTTCTGTGGAAATTAAGACTCATGTTCTGGGCTGGAGAGATGGTTTAGCAGCTAAGGCACTTGCCTGTGTAGCCTAAGGACCCATATTCAACTCTCCAGATCCCACATAAGCCTAATGCACAAAGGTAAGGCAAGCACAAGGTTAAACATGCCCACTAGGTGGCACAAGCATTTGGAGCTTGATTTCAGTAGCTGAGGTCCTGGCACACCACTTCTCTCTCTCTCTCCACCTCCCTCTCTAAAAAAAATATATATAATATAAGATAAAATTAAAAAAAAAACATAATGTAGTCATCTATGCAAGGGGAATTGGAACTCCTGCTGGGCAAACTTCTTTTGGTGTCAGGTGTCTGCAGTTGTCAGCTCGAGCCTTTATGCTCCCTGCTTTGCCCTCTGAGTTCTTGTTTCTGTCGCCAGGTGCCTCCTCGCTTTTTCATGAAAGCACCACCAGGCCAATGTTAGCACAGCAGTGTTATCAGCCTTCTTCCTGTCAAGGGAGTGCTAGGTCTGAGAGCCTTCATCATCTGTTTGCCTTTTCAGTCCAGTCCAACATGGTAGTGTTTCTGTTCATGTGAAGTTTCTAGGCCCAGATTTCTTTGGGGTTGTTCAATATATTAGGTCTTCTGTAAACAATTTCTCCTCTCTTTTGGGCTTATATTGAGATGACTGATAAACAGTGTGCTGAAGCATCATGGGACCCTCTGGTTTGATGGAGATCATTGATGAACCTCAGGTTCTTGTTACCCAGTATTCTGACCTTTTGAGTGATCACGGTTACACTAGGAGGTGTCTGTCAATATTGTACAGCTGCATCCTGAGCTTCTCCTCGATGCTATGGAAGGAGCACATTTTAAATTTCTGCATCATGTGACACCAATAAAAACTGAAAAATTCCCAAATCAAGTCCCAGTTCCTAAAATCATAAACTATTTATGCAAAAGTAAGTTCATAAAAATCTTAGAAATGCAAAGCTTATTTATATTTGGAAATGTATCTAAACCAGTGATTGTCAACTGGGGGCAGTTTTGCTCTCTAGGAGATAATTGGTAATACTTAGATACATTTGAGGTTCTCACACAGGGGAAGGGTAAGATGAATGCTGTGACCTTGTAGAGAGAGGCCAGGGTTGCTGTTTAACATCTTAAAATGTGCTGGGAGCTCTCTGCCTCCCAACAAGGAATTATCCAGTAGCAAGTCTCAAAATTCCTGAAGTTGAAAACTCTCACTTAAGCAAGTCCCTGTAGTTTAAAGATGAAAGTACCTAGACATGACAAGGTAAAGGAAGAGCCTTACTAGAGAGATCTACACAAAAGGAGGCAAAGTAAGACCCCAACAGCCCGTCTTGTCTCCATTACACTGTGCTTCTCAACCCTCTCCATCCATAGCTCCCGTAACACTTGACACACAGCAGGCCATTCTTGCTAAGTATGTTTTTTAAATGTTTTTTTTTCACAATTAGAAATTTGAATACTAATGCCATATTTCAAAATGAAGAATATATAATGGTAATAATCACTTCTCATCAGTGAGAGAAGGACACTTGAGATTCTCCAACCTTAAGTGGCCCATTGGTCAGCACAGCGACAGAGAGTTGCAGCCTCTGATCTCCTCTTGCAATATTGGGATGCCTTTAGCCTTGCATTTTATTTTATTTTCCATGCATTCCAATAAATGGATCCAGAAATAATAGCTATATTTTCACCACAGACTATTTTTCCCCAAAGCAAGGGTTTTCTCTCAAAAGCTGTAAGGCTGAATATTTTGCTTGGACAGTGTGACAAATGCATTTCTAATATCCTCTTTGAATTGCAACCATGGCCCAGTGCAATATACTTAGAAGTTCTCCCCTCATACTTCAGTTTTCCAATTGCAGCTAATTGGGGTATTTAAGCAGTGTTTTTAAAAGAAGTATTACAAGAGAAATAAACTCTTAGTGATTAAGCCCTTTCCATCACAAATCAAACTTTTGAAGAAATCCTAATATTTAAATATGACTAAGATGAATATTTTTATCAGCCCTGAAAATTGAGGTGTCCTAGGCATGAGACAATGCTGAGCTACTCAGATTTCAAGAATCTTAACTGGCCCAATGGCATAATGAATCTCTTAAAACTTTGTGCACATTCTCCTTAGTAAGAAGAACACTCCATAGAAGAGAGAAAAGTATGGACGGCAGCACAGGGCACTCTGGTGGTGGCTATTCTAAGGAGATGCTCTCTGAAAACAAAACAAAGCAAAAACCCCGAATCCATCTACCATGGGCATTGTTGGAACATAACTCACAAGTGCCAGCTCTCTTAATAAAGTACTGATTTAATACAGCAACCCTCTCTTTCGAGGGCAGCCACCACCCAGTGAATGCCGTACGCAGGACTCTAAAAGCCCAGCTCTGGGAGAGACGGCTCAGTGGCAAAAGGTATTTGCTTGCAAAGCCTGTCAACCTGATTTCAATTCCTTGGCATGTGAAACCATATGCAAAATTTATGCAAGCATCTTGTGGTTTTTAAAAGGATAATTATTTGTTTGTTTGTTTGTTTGTTTGAGAGACAAAAAGTGAGAGAGAGAAAGGGAGAGAATGGGTGAACCAGGGGCTCCTACCACTACAAACAAACTCCAGATGCATGTGCTATGCATAACTGGGTGTGCATATGATTAAAATAAGATGTATCATGGGAATAGATATGCATAGTATAGAAATGGTAAAAAAAAATATTTATTAAGAAACCCAGCCCCTTCTCTCAATATTTGGACAATTCTGAAGGGCCCTCCCTGCTCCAGCATGTTCCTGGAAGTTGGCTGAGACCACCTATGGTGCTTCTCCCATCCTACTTCCCCCCTGCCTCCAAGACATAACGCTCATTCCCAAGAACACTGACTGATAGATAAACAACATGCTAATTTTCCTCCCAGAGACTGCTTCCCAACCAACCCAAGCTGGGAAAGTGCACTGAAGATCTAGTTGAATGGCTGTTTTTCTTTCTTCTTCATTATTACCATTATTATTATTAAACATATTTTGAAAGGGTACATCATGAACTGGTACCCTCCCTGCCCCTTGCCCCCAGTTGCAGGTGTTCCCTAGAGGCTTGTGGATTAGGTGTTGTAAGAGTAGCAGACAGTTATTTTTTTTGGGGGGGGGGGTGAGGGAATGCCTCTGGGCATGATGTCTCAACCTGAAAATCTTACTATCTTTCCGCCCCCCCTTCCACAAAATTCCCTGAGCTATGGTGGGTGTGTGTTTAAGTCTACTTCAGTGATGAAGTAGATGAGCTCTTAGGAGCCTCTGAATCTCTGCTTTGGTAGGTGTTGAGTGTCCTCAGGGTCTGTCTCCTTCACCCTGGGGCTGATTATCAGGTTCACCATGGGACCTGCACTCTTGCTTGTCTCCCTCACTCTGCACATGGAAGCAGCACTCTTGCTCGTCTCCCCAGGTCCTCTGTTGTTTCAGCTGTGGCTGGGCTGAAGGGGGAGGAGTGGTTTATCTTACCAGTACAAGGTACTTCCCTAAGCCATTCTGACGGCATTAATTTTGTTACTTTAGCATACCTTTGGTGATGAGACAAAAATGTCATCTACTTGGTTGCCTGTTGGTCAAGTATTTTGACTAAACTTCTAACCTTCCAGCTGTGATTTTTTTTTTTTTTTTCCCCACTGTCAAGTGGAGATAAGAACAGTGGCCTCGGGCTAGAAAGATGGCTTAGTGGTGAAGGTGCTTGCCTGCAAAGCCAAGGGACGCAGGTTCAGTTCCCCAGGATCCATGTAAGCCAGATGCACAAGGTGGCACATGCATCTGGAGTTCGTTTACAGTGGCTGGAAGCCCATTTTCTCCCTCCTTTTCTCCCTCCCTCCCTCCCTTCGCCCCTCCCTCCTTGCCTCCCACCCTCCCTCTGCCTTTCTGTCTCTCTCTGTCTGCCAAATAAATAAGTTTAAAAAAAATAACAAAGGAATAGTGGCTCCTTCATAAGATTTAGGAACTAATTAAATGGGAAAACAACCAACCATAGGACAGAAGACAAAGGGGGTTCTCAGCAAATGTCTGCTGTTTTCTTATATCTTTTGCATGCTTGGCAAGAGTTACTCTGCATGCCAATGGTTTCAAGTAACTATAAAGCAAAATGCCTCCTACCATGGCATTGACATCTAGCAGCTACCTTCTCTGAAAAGATTTTTCTAGGAGCTAATATTGTTTCCTCTCCAAGCATAATATTTGCTGCTAAATTTTCTAAGCTTGTCAACGATAGTATATTATGACAGGAACAGGGTTTTGTTTTGTTTTGAAGTATCTTGCTTTCCTCCTACAAGGACGGCGACTCTAAATGGCCTTTTATCAACCTTCAGAAAGAAAATTGAATGCTGAAAAGCATTGTATTATTGTTGTCCTGGGGAAAAAAATCAATAAACTTTCCTCTGTTGTGATTATACTTCAGAATGATTTGAAAATTGGTGGGTCCATGCCTCTACTTGACAAAGTTTTATATCAAAGGACTCAAATCTTAAGGGAAAATGAGAGTTTGATCCAACAGGATCAGATTTTCAGACATCTATTGTTCCAATTTGTACTTTCCTTTTCAGCTTGTGAAAATTCATCCCACTTAGAAATTCAGTTTTCTCAACACAGGAAGAATTACATCCAAGACGCACCCCCAGCCCTGCTCATTGAGTTTACAATGCTATTCCAAGTTGGCGCATTTACTTAGCTATGTTCCTAATTGCATTCATGCTTCAATTAACAGCCTCTGAAACACTGAGTCACTTCTGTGAGTCAAGAATATAGCACTGAGACTGGAGAGATGGCTTAGTGGTTAAGGAGCTCACCTGCAAAGCTTAATGACTTAATCGAGCCCAGGTTTGACTTCCTGGTACTCACATAAAGCCAAATGCACAAAGTAGTACATGCATCTGGAGTTTGTTTGCAGAGGTTAGAGGCCCTGGAGCATCCATTCTCTCTCCCTCTCTGTCTCTCTTTTCTCTCTGCTTGAAGATAAATAAATAAACTTAAAAAGATATATGAGATTTTTTTCTTTAAAAAAAAAAAAGAATATAGTACCTTAGGAAAGTAACCATGAAATGTAGAGATTGAAGAAATGTAAACAAAAATATGCAAATGAGCTAAGAATGAGTTCATAGAATGAACAGCACCCTCCTGGGTGTTGTATGAACAGCTTTGCCCTGACAGTTGTTGTAGGCTGGGCAAGTCTTCTAGCAGGTGAGCATTTGTGGTATCTTTCACATTCAGGGGTGTCTGTAAAGAAGCCATTTCCTTATATTTCTTTCAAAACCATCAAACTGCCTGCAGACCATGTGAAAGACTCAGACACAGGCACCAACAAACTACACCCTGGGGTATCTGTTCTGTTCAATGTTGCTTCTACAGAAGTCAGGGAGAAGCATAAGGACCCACATTGCCCAAAACTAAGGGTTCAGTCATTGGATCAAATATATTCTTTTAAGCTATAGCTCTCTGGAATCTGGTTACTTACCTAGTAATGTTCAGTTGTACTTAAAACAGATTATAGTGCACCCACCACTCCACATCATCTAGTTGGGTTTGTTAAGTGGGTCAAGGACTTCTCCTCATATTCTCGGGCTATTCACAAAATAGACACCGTGAGAATTAGTGTGAAATTTAGCTGTACTTGAAGGGATCTGTCTGAAATTAGGGTTGCTTGGGCTAATGCCTTACACACTCCAGGGATTCTAAATCCTAACCCCTATTCTGAAATTTACTTATAGAAATTTTAAGGTACAGATTTTTTTTAACTCTCTCCTCTCTTCCTGATGAGGGAAAGACTACCTATAGCTTCCCAGTGAAAAAGCATGTGTCAAAAAGTCAAAATGTGGGCTGGAGGGTTGGCTTAGTGGTTAAGTGCTTGCCTGTGAAGCCTAAGGACCCCGGTTCAAGGCTCGATTCCCCTGGACCCACATTAGCCAGATGCACAAGGGGGCGCATGTATCTGGAGTTCGTTTGCAGGGGCTGGAAGCCCTGGCGCTCCCATTCTCTCTCTCTCCTTCTCTCTCTCTCTCTGTAGCTCTCAAATAAATAAATAAAATAAACAAAAAAATAAAAAAAGTCAAAATGTGTGAGCTGGAACCAAAAGTCAGTAGCAGCTAGGAAAAGACTATAAGGGAGGAAGGAGAGGGAAAGACTTTAGGGGATGGTATTGTAAATATGTAAGTAGAAGAACAGATTACAGGGAGGGGAAAGGCCTGAGTAAGGTCAGGGGAAAAGATTGTATAAAAGAAGGGTGGGGGTGGACGGTCAATCAAAATTCAAGATATTCTGAATAAGACATATGAAAATCTATTTTCTTGAATAACGGCACACTCCAAAGCCATAGATTGTTACTAGAATATTTTCAGTGCTAGGGATGGGATACCTTCCAGTGAGTTGTTGGCCAGGGAGGTCCCTGTTGCCTCCAAAACATTATAGACTATTGCCAAGGCCCTTGGTTTCCCATGAAAAAGAGATGGTAAGACCCTACTGCTGAAGACTTCACATGCCTAAGCAGCAAAGTCACTGAGATATCAAGCTAATGCTGAGGAGAAAACTCTATAGCCCAGCCAACTGAAAGCTGGAAAAAGCTGCACTATATGCAGTCATATGGGAGACATAAGTCATCAGCAGTGAAAACAGTGGACACTGGAAGCCTCAAGTTTGGCCAGAGAGGCCAAATGACTGAACGAGTGTAATAGTGGCATGTCTGCTCTGGGGGAAAACAACTGCTTTCAAATTGGACTGGAGGCCCACTCTATGGGAGGGAATACATGCCTGGTACTGAAAACCTAATCAAAAGCCTATGGCAGGGGAGGTCATGGGCCTTAGGGGTATAAAGCCTGCTCTTGTCTGGATAAATGCATATATTACTCTCACCAAATTGCCCTGAAAGCACTACACTTAATGTTCACATTCATATATTACTGCTACTCTCACTTCTGGTTAGAGAACCTTCTCTTTTCAGATGGCAATGACCACTGGGATGACCCAAAAGGCAACATAGTGCTGAGAAGAAGGGATGGAGGAGTGTCCAGCACTGAAACATCTCATACCCTCCAAGACTCAGGGTCCATTACAGAAGAAGTGGTGGAAAGAATGTTAAGAAACAAAGGAACGCCGGGCGTGGTGGCGCACGCCTTTAATCCCAGCACTCGGGAGGCAGAGGTAGGAGGATCGCCGTGAGTTCGAGGCCACCCTGAGACTCCATAGTGAATTCCAGGTCAGCCTGGGCTAGAGTGAAACCCTACCTCGAAAAACCAAAAAAAAAAAAAAAAAAAAAAAAAAAAAAAGAAACAAAGGAAGGATACCACTCCTTCCTTACCTACAACTGTCTGGACAGAAATTGGCCTCAATATCCAAGACCTCACAGTGCCTAGCAATACCTACACAAGACCCTCATAATAGGAGAAAAAGATGATGACATCAAATTAAAAGAGAGGCTAATGGAGAGAGGGACGGGATATGATGGAGAGCAGAGTTACGAAAGGGGAAGTGGGGGGAGGGGAGGGAAATACCATGGTTTGTTGTCTGTAAGTATAGAAGTTGTCAGTAACATATTGTGGTGGTTTGAATAGAATAGATGGCCCCCAATATATTCAGTTGTTTATTTGTTTGTAGTTTGCATCTCTAGCCATCTGGCTGGAGGCAATGCCATTGTGGATCTTAAGGTGTGGTGGTGGGTTTGAGATTTCAATCTAAAGATATGCAAATTGTGCCTAGCTGGAGTTCCTCAAGTGTCCTGTGCTGTGTGACCTTTAGGCTTGTACTGCTCTCTCTCTGCTTGGGCCTGTGAAGGCAGGCCAGTTTCTTCTGCCATTATGGAACTTCCCCTGGATCTGTAAGCTTCAATAAATATCCCTTCCTCCATAACTGTGCGTGGTCTGGAAGTTCATCTCAGTGAACCTGAAGCTGTCTGCTACACATATATATATATGAAATGGCTTAGCAGTTAAGGTGCTTGCTTGCAAAGCCAAAGGCCCGGGTTCAATTCCCCAGGACTCATGTCAGCCAGATGTACAAGGTGGCACATGCATCTGGAGTTTGTTCGCAGTGGCTGGAGGCCCTGATGTGCCAATTCTCTCTATACCTGTCTCTCTCTCTCTCTGTCACTTATCCCGTCTCTCAAATAAAAATAAATAAAAATATTTTTTAAAAGAACTGGGAATATTAGAGAAAATCAAAATGAAATAGACTATTTCTATGGAAAAGATGCCAAGAATACTTGCTATACCTGGACATGTGGTGACCCATGCCTGTAATCCCAGGGGAGAAAGGAGGCTCAGGAATTCAAGGTCATCCGTGGCTACAGAGTAAATTCAAGCCAGCCTGGGCTACATTAAATGCTGCCTCAAAAATAAAACATGTTGGGCTGGAGAGATGGCTTAGCAGTTAAGCACTTGCCTGTGAAGCCTAAGGACCCCTGTTCGAGGCTCGATTCCCCAGGACCCACCAGATGCACAAGGGGGCGCACACGTCTGGAGTTCATTTGCAGTGGCTCGCTGCCCTATCGTGCCCATTCTCTCTCTCTCTCTCTCTCTCTCTCTCCCTCTGCCTTTCTCTCTGTGTCTGTCGCTCTCAAATAAATAAATAAAAAATGAACAAAAAAATTAAAATAATAAAACATGTTTGCTATTGCTATGGTTTTAATAAGGTAAAGTTTTGTCCCCTCTGAAATGTGTGTTTTATGTGAGTGTGTGCATGTGTGTGTTGGGGGGGGGGGGGGGCATGCATACCATGGAAGTCAGAGGACAGCCTCAGGGTATTGGTTCTTTTTTATTTTTATTTTAATTTTTTATTGACAACTTCCATAGTTGTAAACATTATCTCATGGTAATCCCCTCCCTTCCCCCACTTTTCCCTTTGAAACTCCTCTCCATCATGTCCCCTCCCCCTCTCAATCAGGCTCTTTTTTATTTTGATGTCATGATCTTTTCTTCATATTGTGATGGTCTTGTGTAGGTAGTGTCAGGCACTGTGAGGTCATGGATATCCAGGCTATTTTGTGTCTGGAGGAGGGCGTTGTAAGGAGTCTTACCCTTCCTTTGGCTCTTACATTCTTTCTGCCACTTCTTCCGCAATGGACCCTGAGTCATGGAAGGTGTGATTGAGATATTTCAGTGCTGAGCACTCCTCTCTCATTTCTTCTCAGCACCATGGTGCCTTCTGAGTCATCCCAAGATCACTGCCATCTGAAAAGAGAAGGTTCTCTAACCAAAAGTGAGAGTAGCATTAGTATATGGGTATGAACATTAGGAAAAGTGCTTACTGGGCAGTTTGGTGAACATAGTATATACATTTAGCCAGACACCAGCAGACATTACACACCTAGTGCTCATGACTACCCCCGTTGTAGGTTTTCAGTATCAGGGATGTATTGCCTCCATGGAGTGGGCTTCCAGTCAAATTAGAGGTCAGTTGGTTTCCCCCATAACAGACATGACGTAAGTCTTGCAGTATCCACTGTTGAGTCTCTTCACTGGTGATTTCTCTCTCCCATTGAACTGCATGCAGTGTGGCTTTTTCCAGCTTTCTGTTGAAAGATTCGGGGAATAAAAGGGGAATAAAAGATTAAGAGTTTTTGCTTTGGCTAAACCTGCTCTATTCAGCTTCTGTAACATTGCTTGCTTGCTTCCGCTAAATAAAAAGAACTGCCATTTTATGATATCCATCAAAGTTAGTTAACCTGGAGAAAATGAGCTGCCTAGGATGTGCTTTGTTCTTTTGTCAAGTTACTGGTCACCTAAGAGATGCCTGGCCCAACTGCCCCTTCCATGAACTCTGCCCCTGTGTCCTGAAACTCCCACCCCACCTGTGGTTACTCAATTAAGAGACACCAGGTGGATCTGACCAATCAGGACCCACTCTATATGGAAAATTCCTAAGGCAGGTCCCCCTCCCTACGGCAACCCACAAGGTCCCCCTCCCTATGGCAACCCACAAGGTTCCCGCGCGCCCTCTCGGAACCAATCATTTTAAAGGGCGCGATATGATGTAACCCCTTTGTCCTTTTTCCCGCCTCACTCCCTTTATAAGCCCTTCCCTTTAGGGGGCCGGGGCTCTTCACCCCTCCTGCGCGAGGACTCCGTGTCGAGCCCCGGTGCACCGGTACCCACAATAAACCTCTTGCTGTTATTGCATCGAGAAGTGTCTGTGCTGGTTCTTGGGTCTTGCCTGGTCCTTGAGACTTGGGGTACCTCCCTTTGAGGAGGGGTCCCAACACTGTCAGCTGGTCTACATGGAGGAGGTTATCAGCTCAGCTCCAGAGGGATTTCTCAGTGGCCTTGCAGCCCAAGTATGTGGAGTATTCAGCAATAGGCTCTCACCATCTATTTCTGGTGGGAAACCAAGGGCCTCGACAATGGCCTGTAATGTTTGGGGTCATCAGGTACCTACCTGGCCAACAACTCACTGGAAGGTATCCCATTCCTGGCACTGAAAATTTTCTAGTAACAATTTATGGCTCCTGTGTGTTCCATTGTCCATCAATTCTATTTCAAGTGAAGGGAGAGCAAACTGAGATGGAGTTTTTGGCAATTTGGGACATTTCTTTGTGCTCTTCCTACAATTTGGAGTGTGCAGGGGATGGGCAAGTTTACATTAAAAAGATAAGCTCTGTGTTTAGGAAAGTTCTATTTGGGGAAGCTGATCTTCCTACCTCCTCACTCCATACCTGTGGGGTTGTGTTCCAGGTCGTCATCTCTCTTCTGCCTCCAGCACCTGTGTTCTGGTTCATTCCCAGCAGGGGGGGTCACAGAAGCCACACTTGATTGAGAGAGGAGCACCCCTCAGTTCTCTAGGCTCATGGGTCAGAGTTGGGTTTGCCAAAGATTTTTCACCTAGGCTTTGAATGTACCTTTAAAAGAAATGTTTCTACATCCACATGGGAGAGATTAAGGGGAAATTATATCTTGAGTTAGACAAATTGCTCAAGAAAGCGAGCACTTAAAAGATATACTACAACTAAACAGTGTTCAAGCATTTTTTTTTTTTTAATTTGGAAGGTGGAAACTAGTAGCATTGTTTCTGTAACAGAAGTTTAAAAGAAGAATTACTTCTCAGTTATATAAACTTATCCTCTGAGCCTTGATTTCTAAATTTGGGATGGAAATAACTATCTCTCTGTCACATAAACCAGAACATTGTTAAGGTGAGGAATGGCAAAAAAAGAAAAGGGAAAATGACTTCTATCTCTATTTATGTGGGTGTTTTTAAAAACAGTCATCACTTTGGTATGAAAGTGTCATTGTTTCTGCGCAGGATGACAAATTTCATTTTAGCTTCTTTATTTAGTCACATATTCGAATCGTGTTAACAAATCACTGCAACTCTGACCTGATAGAGGCAGGCACCACAGATTCAAAACCATCAAAAACATCAAGGAACTGAATTTTTTTTCAATCCTACCCCTGACAGGTGTCTTACTGCTTGGAATGAGCTCTCACATGAGTTGTGGGTGTGGCTGGCTGTACCTGGTACAAATGGCATACCCTAAGCTAGCAGGCCATGCTTTGCAGGGTGGCCTGCAAGTCACACTAGCTCGGTGGCAACAGAACCCTTCCCATATCTACATGTTCCTTTTGGTCCAAGAGCACATAAGAAACTGTTGAATGTCAAAGAGTTTCAAAATAAGAGCGATGGGAACAGGGCATCAAGCCTTGCTACAATAATTTAAAGATATCAGCTGAGGCAAGGGTTGACTACTATGGGGGGCGGGCATTGCTTACATAGCAGGAAGAGGTGTTGGAGAGGCCCGGAAAACAAATAAGGTCTGTTCTATCTTGGAAGTGTGCAAGCACACACAGAAGGCCTCTACTCAGTGGTCACGAGACTCAGCAGTGGTCATCAAATAAAAGTCTACCTCGGGCCAGGGATGGAGCTCAGCTGGTAGAACGTATGCACTAAGCCATGGGTTCATTCCCCAGCACCGTATAAACCAGCCATGGTGGATACACACCTGTAATCCCAGCACGTAAGAGGTAGAGAGGCAGGGGGATCAGAAGTTCAAGGTCGTCCTCAGCTACCGAGTGAGTTTGAAGTCAGCTAGATGAGACTCTGCGTCCTCGACTTGCATCCTCATAAATCCACCATAAGCTGAAACTATGTCAAAGAAAGAGCCATCAGAGGTCAGTTATGCTTTTATGTTCCCAATACTTAACGAACCTTGGGTTGGGAAAAATCATTAGCACATAGCTTAAGATAGTGAAGTATTGCTGACTACTCGTGTAATTTATTCAACGCCTCTGTCCACATGGCATTGCCAATGCAGTGCCCAGTGTTGGCTTTCTCCCCTCAGATGGTCTTGCCCTGGGGAGCTGGTACTCGCTGCTACTCGCTGCTGCTGGCCAGAAGCACAAGGGACCATCCCACCACATAGCACAAGCCCAGAAAATGTTCAAAATTCAACATTTTGACACGGTTTCTACTGAATGCCTATCACTTCCACACCATCATAAAGTCAAAGAATAGCACATCAAGCCAGGGACCAGCCCTACAGGTTAGTATCTCAACTGAGAGAAAACGCCCAAGCAAAATGAAGTGTTTGTGGAAGTGTTTGGGAAGAGCGTGGCCCCCATAGGAAGACAGAGCAGGTTGAGTGAAGCAAGAAGACGTGCTGGAGAAGAAATTTGAGTTGTTTCTCAGGGGGAGAATGAAAGCTGTGAGAACAGGGGATCCAAAAGACAGAAGAGGGTTTTGCTTAGGGACACAGCTAGGAAGAGGTCTGAGAGTGAAACTCTGGGAGTTGAGGCAAGTTGAATGAATACCTGTCACTCATCCTTATTGATGGATAAGAAATCTACCTGTAATTATGAAAAAAAAATATATATATACAGTTCTTCCCAGTAACTGTGTTGTTCTGAAGACCCACCAGGCCATAGAAGGCTGCCTATAAGTCAAGGAGGGGACATGTGGCAGTTCTCATGATTATGAAAAAGACTTCTACGGTCCAGTTACAGGAAGAATCCTCAAGGGGTGGCCTTGAACAAAACCTAGCAGTAAAGTCAGGAGGTCTTTCTTTGTGAGGTATCTGGGTTTCTTTTGCCACCACCCCACCTCTGTAACTCCACAAGCAGAATGGTTTTCCACTGTAGTGACTTGGGAAGATTCTAGAAACTGGAAGCTCAAGGGAAAGCTGGGTGGATGTGGGAGATTAGAAGCAGGACTGGAAAAGAAGCAGTGTTCTCTCATCCAAACCACAGATGCCCGGCCATCTCCTGCAATTCACTGGTAAATAAATAAAGTCGTATTGCTGTTTAATATTCCGGGGATTACAGGAGTGTTATGCGATCCCCATGACCCAGTGACCGTGGCACGTCATCCGTTTAAATACTGTTGGTTTATTGCAAACCATCTTGTAGGTGGGCTGGGCTGTCGGGACCGAAGCCTTCTCAGCTTGGCCATCTTTCAAGTCATAGTCTGCTTTTTCACTGCCCAAAATATTTCATCTTCTCTTTCCACGGTTGGAAGATGAAAATCCTATGTCCATTCATGTTCACCGTCCAATTCCTTAACCTAATTCATCTTCTTTACATTTTTCTCAATAACTCAAGTCCAGACCTGGAGAGCTGGGTGTGTACCATGCAAGCCTGAGGAGCTGAGTTCAGAACCAGCACCCATGTGGAAGCTGAGCCAGAGCCGTGTGCCTGTGCCTGTGATCTCAGCGCTGGGGAGACAGAGACACGCACATCCCTGGGCTTCCCTGGCCAGCCAATTGAGCCAAAACGTGAGCTCCAGGTTCTGTGGGCGATTTCATCTCAAAATAATAATAATAATAATAATAATAATAATAATAATAATGTCAATAGTGTTTGAGGAAGACACCAACATCAACCTCTGACTTCCACTTCCACACGCATTCCCACACACATGCGTGCCCACACATTACACACACACACACACACACACACCGCACAAGCTAAATAAATAAACTAAATAACTCAGGTCCTACCTCTCCCCATCCTCTGCCTCTCCATTCCCCACTTGATGTCTGTACAGTTAGTCAGATTGATGGAGAATCTGAGGACTACTCAAATTTTTTATTTTGCTTTTTGGTAACTGTATCCTTGGGAATGTGCGTGTTTGGGCCATGTTTTGCTCCCCTCGCTTAGCTGATTAAAATACTTCATCGCTATTTCCACACTAATTTGATCCTGGCCTTTTGGGAGGAGCTCCACCTAATACTCCCCCCATACAGGCTTGTGCAGCGCAACCTCAGCCCAGTGTCCACTGTGATGCTATTTGCATTGGCGGTTCCTAATATTCCTTTCCATCCACGTCTAGACAGTGATGACTCCATAGATCATCTTTATGTCACCTGTCAGAAAAAAAAAAAAAATGAACTCACCGGAGCTTTGTGGCTCCTACAGAGTGTAGATGCTGCCAGAACAGAGCCTGCTATCTTGATTTACCAACTTTCTTCTCCCCCAGCTATTCCCTACAAAACCTCACCCTCGAGGACTTTTATTTTAAAAGGAAATTGAGCAGCTCTGCGAGGGCATCCGCTTTGATGGCTCAGTGGGAGCACGTTGAAGGAATGTGTTATAAAGCAGGAGACATATATTCCTTTTATGTGCAGTGCATAATGAGGTATACTGATTAGTCTAACTCACTGAGGCAAATCGCTACATAGTTTTAAAAGGTCTACTCTTCAGTGCACCGTAATTAAATTAAAGTTAAAATACTGTAATTATTTAGAACCTGGATGCCATTTTTTTTTTTTTACTGACTTTGTGAACTTATAGGCTCAAATGAATGCACAGATAAAATGGCATAGCACAAGTTGGCTATATATTATCTTGTCTATCTTGTATTTGGAATTAAATTACTGAGGAGTTCAGAGGGTCATCAGAAACACAGAACTATCCTCTATATAATGGCAGCTCTATGTGGGCTGAATTTAAATATCAATGGAGAGGATTAATTTGATTGTTTACATACAGGCATGAAGCTTGGCTGTGCACACATAGACACATAAAGTCAACCTCACTGCTACTGAGGGTCTCGTGTGCGGCAGGAAGAGTGTTTTATATATACGCTCTCCTGTAAGCCACGGCGGTGCCATCAGGCAAGTGAGGATCGTTTTGAAGAATCTCTCCTTTCTTTCTCTTTCTTTCCCTCACTTCTTCACTTTATTTCTTCCTTTACTTCCTTCCTTTTATTTTCCTCCTTTCTATTATTACTATTTTTTTTTGACAGCCTCTTGTCATGCAACTGTGGCTGGCCTGATACTTGCTATGTTGCCTCAGGTAGTCTTTAGCCTATGGCAATCCTCCTGTCTTAGCCTCCAGAAAGCTGGGGATTAGAGCCACACCACCTGGTAAAGGATATGATCTTTCAACTCAAGTGTCTCAAAACCAATTCTGACTCTAGCATGCATAGCATGCCCTTCAACTCCCCCCCCCCCCCCCCGCCGCCTTCCTTCTTGATCTCGGTTTTCCCTTTGGACCCTAACAAACGATCCACTCTGTTCATCTTGGGAAGCCAGAAGACCAGGGGCTATACTTGCCTTTTCTCTTACTCCATGGTCAAGCCCTCTTTACCAGCTTTCCTCTCCCAGATGCCTATGAACTCTTAACTCTTAAAGCTCTCACTTCATTATACGTCTAGACCAACTAACCTTATCTGGACTCTGACGGCAGCCATTCACTTGTCTGTTGACGTTCGTCCCTTTTTATTTGATGTTCTTAAAGCACACATGGTGATGCAGCTTCCCTGCTTAAACATTGTGTTGGTTTCCAGCACCACTTATTTTAAAACCTTGCATACAGCCCACAAAACCCAAAAGGACATTGTTCCCTCTGCCTATTTAGGTTCAAAGTATTTCCTCTCTACATCCTTCTTAGTTATCAAGGTACAATAGCTTCCCTCTGATTCTTAAATAAATGTTCCGTGCTCTGACCTGCCTCAGGACCCTTGTGCATCATTTCTGTGGCCACGTGGACACACTCCATCATCTTTGCCTGGCAAATGTGTTAGGGAAATCTCTTTTGATTCAACTCTGGGAAAGATTTTCTGTTATACATTTTCATTGCAACCTACCTCTTTCTCCCATAGTACTTAATATAGTCTACAAATATGTTTTGTGTAGATTTGTATAGGTTGTCATTTGACTATTAGCTATCACTCCCATTTGACTACAGGCTTCTCAAGGATAGTAGCCTATTTTTTCACCCCACTGTAATCCAATGCTTAGCAAAATATTGGGTTTAGAAAACATTTTGCCCAAATGTTTGATTGTAAATTTACTTTAATAGCCTCTACTTACAAAATACAGAAGGAAACACTTGTTTCAAGAAATAATAGGAAAAGGAGTAGAAGCAAATTTACTATGAAGAAATAGTTTCCTGTTTGTTGTATTTTATTATCAGGGGAAGAAAGGGTTATAGATTCATCACAATTCCTGGCATTGGGAACCTCCCTCAAATAGACTCACTTTTTCTAGAGACTCACAACAGGTAGGAAAAATTTTAACTTAATTAAAACCAGCAGTCCACATAAATATAACAGACACACATCAAAAAGTAGGCTCTCAATAAAATGGTAAAAGAGAACATTTTGATCAAAGAAAAGGGTTGAAAACTCACTGGAAATATCAAAGCTGAGAGACTACTTGGTAAGGTGGAGGCATGTACTAACACATGCCCAGAGGCGTGTCATTGGTCTCACCGCAAGAGGACATGACCAATCATAGCTATGTATCAGGGGAGATGGGCTCATCTATGGTCGAAGCTCTACCTTCAGTATCATTCAGATGAGCATCGAAAAGAACTAAGCAGTATTTAACCTACTCCAATAAAGAGCACAAGCATAATGTAAACCAAAAACATTGAACCCAGCATTCCCATCTACTTTATTCTCCATTGCAAATCCTCATTTTCATTTCCTTTATTCAATTCAGTCTCATATCCCAGGTGCTTCATTACCTCCGCCCCCAGCCCACACACACACACAACTCCAGGCTCTTCCATATTCTCATAAGTCCAGGTCTTGGAGGCTTTCCCATCTCTTGCCCCTGTCCTCTACAGCTCAGGTTTATATTATGTACATAAATTATCTGAGGACTCCCTACTGTTTTCCCATTCCCGCAGAACCCCAGCTCTCCAGGAATTAACTAAAATGTTTATAATTTAATGCTATGTCTTTTAAAATCATGTGCTGTCTCCTTTTGTTTAAAATGTGCAAATTTGTATTATGATAAGTCAAATGAAACCTTGATTTGTGTTTTGTAACTTATGAAGTAAGTTACACACACGTACAAGTATTTTCAAGGTCTTTGTTTGTCTGCCTCTTTGGGCACTGTAAAATTGTGGGAGGGCAAGTGATATAGACATACTGTGGAGAGCAACTGAGCAGGACGCACATTGAACTGTGAGAGTCAAAAGGTAGCAGCAGGTATTAGTGACCAAGATACAAAGTCAGAGCTGATACCCACAGAGAGAATCATGGGAGGGGGGAGGGGGAGAACAAACCCTGAAAACAAACCGTCCAAGTTGTAACTGTTTTTACTGAACCAAGCATGGAGGCATCAGAGAGGGAGACCTCTGAGCCGTGGGTAACGGGCATATCCCAGGACAACTTCCTAGTGATAATTCATCCAAAATCAAGGTTCTAAGGTATTTGCCTCCTTCAAATGAGCCACAGATCACATCTCTTCAGAAATGAGACTGCCCCTGCACGAAATCTCACCTAATGCCTGCCTGAAGAGGCCGCAGCCAGCACTGAAGGGAGACCCTCCACTAAGGCACATTGTCACGTGTGTGACGTGCTTTCTGCTTTGGAGACCACTTGGGGTTTTCTCATTTGACACCTCTTGAGATATTTTAAACTCATAGCAGGCTTAATATAGCTCATTGGAAGGAGACAGAAGCAGTGTTAAGAAAACACACTATGGCAATGATCTCATGCTAGCAAGAACTGAATAAGATATCACTGGTCCCAGGAATCTGATGGGAAGGAAGACGCTAACCACAATATGCATCACGATGGTCAAGAGAGTCCTTCTTGTGCAAACGCTAGATGATAACGAGTGTCAAAACTACACAGATAGACAGGGCCATGACAAAGGCACGTCAAGGGCAAATCATCTCAGGCTCCGTTTTAACTTAAATTTCCAGTGGAACTTCTAAAAGTTCTCCACTGGTCATGAAATTTCACTACGCACTGAAACCTCTGCCACATAACCCAGCATGTCTCTAGTTTATGTACAGGTTGTTCTCCCATTCACATCACTATAATGATTTTTGACATGATGGTTTTGAGAATATATGGGAAACAAATGGCATGTAGCATCCCATTTCCCAAGCCTGAATCTTCCTCTTAAAGATAAAATGATGCTACTTGTTTTAACTTCCTGGCTTGTTTTTCAAATTACTTTTCAAAGAGAAATAGAGAGGAAAAAGAGAAAAGAGAAGGGAGGAGAGCCTACTAACAGCCAGAGATTAAGTTTCACAGCCACTGAGAGGCCGTTGTAGCCTATCTATATAACTCAATAGGAAGACAGCATAGACGCTTCTGCAGCCAATTGCTTTTGTTCTTTAATTGAATGCATGTGTTCAAAGATAAACTGTTAGGGTTCAGAGGGCAGGGAATTCATTAAAAGAAGTTCCTAATAAAAGTGATTCAATCTTTGTATTTAGCTTTTAATATAAAAAAATTAATTAACATTTGCATTATGAGACTTGACCTCCCTAGGGAAAGATAATCAATTCTCCTGATGCGCAAGAGACTCTGCAGAGGACATAGTTTCTAATGTGGGGCTGATCAGTCTTGTCAATGGTGTAGGTGGCTGTAAATGATGCACAGAATCGTTCAATTCAGGGCTCCTTTAAAGCCACTTGTCAACACCGGAATATAAATATAGACTTACAGTGGGACTGCTTAATTATGATATTGATTAACTTATTACAGTTCCTGGTATAGTGCATGAGGGGCTGTGTACTATCTGGAAGGAAGACAACGGCAAATGTCACTGATAGTATTTCCAATCTGTTATGTCACAAGGCCATACCATTTTTTAAAATCTTTTAAAAAATATTTTATTTTGGTTTGTTTATTTGTGAAAGAAGCAGATAGAGAGAGAGAGAGAGAATGGGAATACCAGGGCCTTTAGCCACTGTAGAGGAACTCCAGACGCATGCACCACCTTGTACATCTGGCTTACATGGGTCCTGGGGAACTGATCCTGGATCCTTTGGTTTTGCAGGCAAGCACCTTAACGGCTAAGCCATCTCTCCAGCTCAGAAATGGCATTTTTTAATAGCAGTACAACAGACACCTCTGCTCCACAGGCCACATGGCTGAGTTAAACAGGGAAGTTTTCACATTAAAGATTGTAACACAGAAAGAGTCAAGCCCTTTTCCTGAAGACGTTACACGCTTGGGCTGCAGATCACTGGGAAACCAAGGTGGAGCTGAGCTGGAAGTTTCCTCCCTATTAACTTGCTGTCAGGATGCTGGAAAGAGCTGGGCAGCACAGAACCTTTGAGAGGGAAAAAGTCATCAATGGTCTTAACCAGCAGTGGACCCTGCAAGCTTTAGGGCTGGCTTCCACTCCGAATGTACTAATTGGTGCAATGGTGGGCATGACTGTTTTGGTGGAAACCAATTACTTTCTGATTGGCTTTGAGGCCCGCTCCATATGAGGAAATTTATGCATGTACTGAAAACTTCATCAAAATCCTACAGCTGACGAGGCCATAAGCCCTATTGTGGAAACTACTACTGTTGTGTGGCTAAATACATATATTGTACCCATAAAACTGCCCCTTATACACTTATGTTTATGACCATATATTAATGTTACTCTCACTTTTGGATAGAGAAACTTCTCTTTTCAGATAGCAGTGACCACTGGGGTGACTCAAAATTTGCCCTAGTCCTAAGAAGTAGTGACAGTGGAGTGTTCAGCACTAAGTGAAACATCTCTTTCACACCCTCCAAGGCTCAGGGAGCATTGAGGAAGAGGTGGCAGAAAGAATGTAAAAGCCAAATGAAGAGAAGGACTGCTTACAATTCTGTCTTCCACACAGAAAGTAACCATATTCGTGACCTCACACTGACTGACACGACCTACACAAGATCTGCGTAACAGGAGAAAAAAATGTTGATATCAAAAAAGAAGAGAGTGGCTAGAAAGATTGCTTAGTGGTTAGGGCACTTGCCCCAGGACCCACATAAGTCAGATGGCACAAGGTAACACATGCATCTGGAGTTCACTTGCAGTGGCTTGAGGCCCTGGTGCACCCATTCCTTCTCTCTCTCTCTCTCTTTCTCTCTCACTCTCACTCTCTTTCAAATAAATAAAAAGAGAGACTAGTTGGAAACAGGTGGTTCAGTCAAGGAAGAATTGGAGGATTTGGGAGGGGGGATGAGGGATTATGATCATGGTATATTGTCTATAATTATAGAAGTTGTCAATACAGTTACAAATAGTCTAGGGGTGAGGAGTAGATCATTTGGTAGTGTGCTTGTCTACCATGCACAAAGCTCTACACTTCTTTCTCAGTGTCACCCAAGTTCAGAAGTGCATGTCTTAAATCACAGGGTCCAAGAAGAGGCAGAAGCAGGAGGATTAGAAGTTCAAGATCATCTTCTACTACACAGTGAGTTGAATTCCAGCCTGGGCTACATAAGTCCCTGTCTCAGAGAAAAAAAAATCTAGGTGATTTTTAGAGCATTATGTGTGTGTGTATGTGTGAGCATGCACACACACCATTCACTCTCATTCTGGTTCAGGTTCTGTTTGCTAGTGAACAGTGATGGTGAGCATCACGTGATTACTACCGACTTGCACATCTCTGGAGAACTACGTATTCAAGAGCTGGGCTGCAGCTCCATGGAAAGATTGCCTACCTAGACTTCCTAAAGCCCTGAGTCTGATTTACAGTCCCAGGTAACACTGGGCATGGTGGCACGTGCCTGTAACTCAGGAGGCAGAGACAGAAGTTCAAGGTCAACCAGGTGTGGTGAAGCATGCCTTTAATTACAACACTCTGGAGACTGAGGTAGAAGGATCCCCACAAGTTGGAGGTCAGCCTGGGCAACAGTGAGACCCTGTCTCAAAAAAACAAATTTTTTTTTTGGCTAAGTTGCCCATTTCTACATTAAATAAGTTCCTACCCATGACCATGCAAGTAATCATAATTGAACTCAGTGTGTCAAAAGAAGGTATGAAAGTGAAATGTGGACTAATGGGGAAAAGGGAGGGTGTTGGTGGGAAGAAAAAGGAGTAATAAAGTATAATTGGGGAAATAAGAAAATATACATATATATATATATATATATATACACACATATATATATATACATACATACATACATATATATATATGAAAGTGTCAAATGAAAATAATTTTTAAAATAGAAATACAAGGTCATCTATCCCCAGCTACCTTATGTGGTGGAGGCCAGCCTGGTGCTACATGAAACTCTGTCTCAAATAACAAACTAAATAAATAGATAAAGAAATAAATAAGTTGAAATATCTTTTGAAGTCTCCTGCTCCTTTTACAGACTGGAATTTTAAACCCCCTTTGATATTGAATTGCAAGAGTTCTTCAAGTGCTTCGGATCCTAGACTCATTATCCGGTTGATGATTTGTGTCCAGCTTTCATTCCTTGACTGTGTCTTTCCACCTGCATGTTTCCAGTGTTGGGGAAGTTCAGTTATCCGCCTGTGTATTTCTGCTCCTGCATCATCTGTAAGATCACTTGTGGCTGCCAATGTCACCAGCGGGCGCACCAGTGTTTGTCTCTGAGGGTTTTTGCCCTTTCACATATTATATTTCAGATATTTGAGGCTGTGCTGCTTGAGAGATGTGTATCACGTGGTTTGCACAGATTGCTAATGCTGTGGATTCTGTTTACTGTTCAAACCCCTGGATTTTGAAAAGAATTCAGGAAGCATTCAGGAAGCTGTGGTCTACTTTAGCACACAATTCCACCTCCTATCCAGACATGTTTGATTTGGCTTGGTTAACCTTATGAGTAGAGAGTAATATATTTGCAACCCACTCATGTGAAGGTGTAAATATGAGGGATACAAGTTTTCAAGAATGAAAATGGAAGAAAATAAAGCGATAAGATTAGAAGAAGCACATGAGGTTCATTATCCTGTTGGCACTGTCAACACTTAGACTTTCTAGAAAATTCAAACTGTCCTGCTACCTGCTCATTTATTCGTCATTTTAATAAGTCACATGTCTGCAACCAAATTATCTCTACTCAATACATATTTGACAAATTAAAACTATCATGACAAAAGACAGCCAGACCCACTTTTCACCCTCACTCTGTAATGGTCTGTTTTTTTTTTTTTCAAGAGTTATACATGTGTGTGATATGTGAGCACGTGTGTAATGCACATGTGTATGAGGGAAGCAGTCACATGGGTATGTGTGGAGGCCAGAGGTTGACAGCAGGGGTCTGTCTCATTGTTCTCCACTTTACTTGCTGAGGCAGAGTCACTCACTTAAGCTTGTCAGTTTGGCTAGCCTAGCTAGCCAGCTTGCTCCAGCGGTCCCTGACTCTGCCTCACAATACTGGAATTACAGGTAGCCACCATGCCTATCTAGCATTTATGTAGGTTCTGGGGATCTGAACGGGAGTCCCCACCCTTATGAGAGAAGTTCTTTACCAACTGAGGCATCTCCACAGCAATCAAATATATACTCAACAAATATTTTTCAAATTAATATTATTGTTACAGGAGACAGACATATCAACTTCCATCAGTGAGGTCCCCCCACCCATGGAGGAAGGAACAATACCAAGATAATCCTCTGTATCTTGCAAGTTCTGGAATCTTTATCACAAGTTCTGCAAATTACAGACTATAATAGCTCCTTCAAGTTGTGAAAAGTAGAGCTGAAATTTCTATTTTTCTCTCTAAAAGAGTATTATCACATTTTTATACTTACAATTCTATGTAGGGAAAAGAAATATTTGAAGTAACTATTATGAATATCACTGTGAGGCAGATTAAACATTATGTACTTTTAATGTAATAGCATTTAAGGTTCTTAACTCATTTGTTCCACAAATGCCGATGGGTGCCTTTGTGCCCCAGGTATTGTGTGGGTGGTAATAATCATTTAACCGTATTCACTGTGGTCCTTCTCCTCACAGATAGTATAAATGAGTGGGGCATGAGGATAAGGAAATGGGCAATTGCATTATATTAGGAAAAAGTTTGCTACAGTGCAGAAAGTAATGAAGACAATGGATGTACAGAGTTAGAGGAGAGGTGGAGGGCCAGTGATGGCTTCCCACAAAGGATGGTGCACTAGAAGGGAGTCCTGGGGAAGGAACTTGCAGGTCACAATTACTGAAGGAAGATACAACATGTGTGAAGGCTTAGGGGCAAAACAAGAACATGACTCTCTCAAACAACCAAAGAGCTACTCAGTAGCTCTGTATGGCAGGGGCACAACACCAGGTGGACACAGAGCTGAGAGCCACATATATATGGAAGGAACTCTTCACTCTAATAAGGAGCTTGGGCCTTACACTGAGGCTCACAGGGAGATTATTAATGTGTCTTGAGAAGGAAGCAGCATGACGGGATTTTAATTTTAAGGAAGAACTTTGTGGTTGCTGCAGGAAAAGCAAATATATGACAGGGAGTGGGGATAAGACCACACCTAGGAAGAGCACTATGGTGTGTTGAAACACACAAGAGGTAGAGTAGAACAGATTAGGGTTTATCTATTACAGTAGGTTGAACACTGCCTCCCCCAAATCATGTCTACCAGCAGTCTAAGAATGTTACAACTTGTGGGCTGGAGAGATGGCTTAGCAGTTAAGCGCTTGCCTGTGAAGCCTGAGGACCCCAGTTCAAGGCTCGATTCCCCAGGACCCACGTTAGCCAGATGCACAAGGGGGCGCACGTGTCTGGAATTCGTTTGCAGTGGCTGGAGGCCCTGGCACACCCATTCTCTCTCCCTCTCTCTATCTGCCTCTTTCTGTCTGTCGCTCTCAAATAAATAAATAAAAATAACAAAAAAAAGAATGTTACAACTTGTTAATTGAAAATGAAATCATATTGAATGGAAGTAGCCCTAAAACCAAAGGCTAATGTGCTTTCCAGGCCATGTGATGACACAGAGAGCCACCCTGGTGAGAAGTCCAAAGACAGTTGGGGCAGATGTTGGAATTGTACTGCCACAAACCTAAGAACATGTGTAGAATCAAGAGTGAACTCCCATTCTTGAGTATGACACCTTAATATTAGACCACTGACTTCCAGAACTATGAAAAGATAAAAATGTATGCTTCTTTGAGTCATTTGGTGAGTGGCTATTATTGGAGCAGCCTGTCATTACTATTAACCCTATTATTGCAAAACAACCGCACCCAAATATGGTCTTGAGGAGAGGTGAACTGATGGGACAGGTGTGTAAGACGTAGCACCTGTACTTGGTGATCCTAAGGCTAGGTGGCATGAGGTGGCATCAGTAATAGTGAACTCTCAGTTTTCTCACCTAAGCAACTGGGCAGTCAATGTGCTCATTAACCAGAAACCAGTAAGAACAGAAAAGGTATTAAGAGGAAAAAATATGGGTCAATTCATTGTACTCACCTGTGGGTTTGTAGGACATGAGAGGTAGATGGGACAAGTGTTTTCATTAAGTTGGTCAGAAAATTCTAGCCTGTATATAAAAATTGGTAGGATAGGGCTGGAAAGATGGTTTAGTGGTTAGGGAACTTGACTGCAAAGCCAAAGTCCCCAGGTTCGATTCCCCAGAACCCACATAAGCCAGATCCACAAAGTGGCTCATGCATCTGGAGTTCATTTGTAGCATCTGGAGGCCCTCATGTACCCATTCTCTACCTGCCTCCTCCCCTTCTTCTCCTCCTCCTCCTCCTCCTCCTCCTCCTCCTCCTCCTCCTCCTTCTTCTTCTTCTTCTTCTTCTTCCTCTCTCTCTCATAAATAAAAAAAAATAAATAACAAATTTTTAAAAAAAAATTGGGGAGGATTTCATTTGGATGATAAATATATCTGAAGGGAGGATGGATTCTGCAGGCCACGTGATTCACAGTAGCAGAGTCAGACCTGAATAACTTAGAGCAGAGCTTAAGCAGCCCCAACATGGAAGATCTATTAAGGAAAGAACCAAATGTTTCCTGGTAGGCTTAGCCATGCATTGTTTGTTTGTGTCCTACTGAGAATTTGGTGGGAATAAAAAAACACTTGGTAGCCAATGGAGGAATGATAGGGACATAATTCATCATGTGTGGGACTAGAAATGTAGCTCAGCTGGTAGAAGGCTTGCCCAGCATGCACAAAGCCCCCAGCCTGAGCCTCAGCACCACATCTACAGGGGATGGTGGCACATACCAATAATCCCAGCACTCCAGAGGTTGAGATAAGAAGATTAGACGTTTAAAGTCATCCTTAGCTACATAGGAAGTTTAATGCCAGCCCAGGATATAGGAGACTTTGTCCTGAAAAGAAAGAGGGGGGGCTGAAGAGATGGCTGAGTGATTAAGGTGCTTGCTTGCAAAGCCTAATGACCCAGGTTTGATTCCCCAATATGCACATAAAACTAGATGCATAAAGTGGTGCATGTATCTGGAGTTTCTTTGCAGTTGCTAGAGGCCTTGGTGTGCCCATATTCTCCCTTCCTCCCTCTCTCTCCTCTCTCTCTCTCTCTTTCTGCTTACAGATAAATAAACATGCAAAAGAAAAGATCTAAATGTGTCTATGAAGAGCAGAAGCAAACGTGGCAGCTAGAGTGAGGTTCGGGTTTATGCCATGAGTAACTAGATGTTCCATGATCACGACAGGAAAAGGAACAAGTCTGTTGTCACAGAAAAGAAGAGGAGAGGGATGCCTCCCAACTTAGATAATTCAGCGGCATTAAGTCGCAGGGTTTCTTCACTTGCTGTCTTCTTGTTTTCTTTCTGAAGTAGGCAGCATCGTTTGTTAAAGAGAGACAGAAGTTGATAGGCTTGAAGATTCATGGCCGGCCTGCTTCTCTGCACAGAACATTTATTAATCATAGCAAATCACTAAGTAATTACTTCGGTAGTCCCATTACACAGCTAAGGAAATGAAGTCACAGGAAAAGCAAGTTGAATATCTTGCTCTGGGTCTCACTCCTAGTTGATTTAAATCAGGGGTCAGTCTGAACACCTAGCATATGTCTTAGACGTCAACATTAGGACCTCTCAAGCTGTGACTAAGAATCTTGTGACTAAGAATTTATGAATACAAATCTTGGTAGTGTGTGGATTTTTTCTCCTCCAAAGATCTCCCATCCAAGGATGGACACTGATAACATGGCTTTATAGATTGGGAGTGTTCTTATAGACACAAACTGTGGAGTTTTAGTCTCTGTGAAAAAGTGAAGAGAAGTAAATGGCCTGGCCAGGTAGAGAACAGGATAGCAACTCTCTGTGTCTACATGGTAAAACTAGATGCCCACATGGTTTCAAAAGGAAGTGAAATCTGGGGATTTAAAGTCTGAGTAGGAAAAAAAAAAAAGTCTGAGTAGGGCTAAAGAGATGGCTCAGCAGTTAAAGGCATTTGCTTGCAAAGCCTGAGGGCTTGGATTCAATTCCCCACTACCCTATAAAGTCAGATGCACAAACTGGCACATGTGCCTGGAGTTCCCTTACAGTGGCAAGAGGCCCTGGTGTGTCCATTCTCTGTCTGTCATGGATGAGACTAACAATGGTACCAACTTGACTGTATTCACTGAGTACAAAATCTGATTAATAAAAAACTTAAAATTAAATAAATAAATAAAAGAAATATTTTAAAAATACATAACATCTTAGCAGCCTAGGGTTAAGCCTTGATCTTATATCCCACCCATAATCCTTACTTTCCCCATCATCTACTGCTTTGTATTTGTTTTTTTGTTTTAGATTTAAAAAGAAAACTAGTTCACTGTTGCTATTAACTAGCTTTATGAGCTTAGTCAAGTTATTTAATCTTGCTGGACTTCAACTACTATTCCTATCACTCTCTCCACTTTCACATGATTTAAAAATGTTTTTATTAACAATTTTCATATATATATGCATATATATATATATATGTTATTTTGATCAAAATCTGCTCCCATCACTTTATGTTGTTGCCCCTCCCTCACCCCCTTCCAGCTGAATCTCTTCTCTCCAACTAGTCCCTCCTTCATTTTGTTATCACTGTCCCCCTCCTCCATCATCCATGACAAAGCTTCTATAGCTCATTTAGGAGGTATCACACTACACTGCCAGTTCCAATATTCTTGGTAGAGTCTTTTGTTTAAGTGAGACTGAATCTGATAGGTTTGAAGGTTCACACCCAGGTTTCTGGGATGTTTTCTGAAAATTCTTATTCAAGCAGAAGGAGGTACATATTGTTATCAACAGCATATTTTTCCTTCCAATGTTTTGTTCCTATGCATCTTACAGAATCTGAAATAGGGATGGGAGGGACATGAAATCCTAGGACATTAATTCAGTCTTACTACAGTATATTTGTATTTTGTATTTTGTATTTTCTTTCTGCTCTTATTCAGATCTCTGTGTGGCAAGAAGTTTAGAAGGAAAAACATGCTTTGGAGATTTTCTTATGCTGCCCTACACAGCAGGATTAATTATTACAAAGCTATCCTATTAGCCAAAGCCCTGTGAGGAAATTCTAGTGTGATGTCTTTCCCATAATAGTGAAGAAACAGCCCAGCATCTTCTCAGACATACAGAGAAGAAGTTCATGGAGCTGTGCACAGCTACTTGAGAAATCCAGGGGTAAGTATCAATTTAGCCAACCGGAAGGAGAGGATTTGACAAAGGTTTCCTGGAGTGCTAGCCAGGGTGCCCTGCTCTTTCGCCCTCTCTGTTAGGAGCCTCAGCCACACTAACCATGTGGGATTCAGCAAGCCCTAAGGGGGCTGGCAAGCTCCCACAGCCACACACAAAGCTGAAAGGAACCAGCTGACAAGCAGGATGCACATGTGTAAAAGAGGTAAGAGCCATAAGGTAAGAGCAAAGGGGGCGAGCATCCCAGCTCCGAGTCAAGAGGACACACGGCGGAGTAGTGCAGAAGAAGGTGAGCCAAGTTCCTGCCGTCTGTGACCGTGTCCCTCCGTGACCTCCTCTCCCATGACAGGTTACTATTCTCATGCAGATGAGTTGAGGGGTAAGTGTCTAATAGCCTCAGATTTCCTCATTCCTCTGTCTCTGGGACAGTGACTTGGGACCCCTAGGAAATTTCTGGGGGAAAAGTTACAATCATTTTCACTGTTAAGTCAGGGACTATCTCAGAATGGTAGACTCAGGGAATTTGTATTCTTTCTACTAGTTTTTGAATTCCGAATTTCTCTATAACAAACATGCACATAATAAAAGAAATAGACACTTATTTAAACTTTATTCTCCTTGTAGTTAGACTGGGTCATTTCATGAACAAGGTGAGGAAGAACTGAAAACCCTCTTCAAAACACCTGCCCCAGGATTTCTGGCCAATAGGCCTGGAATATGTGCAACGGTTTCTCATTTGGTCACACTCGCGCTTCCTACAGAAGAACCAGCTGGTGGGTGATGGAGAGTCCCGACACAGGACAGAAAGGGGAAAGTGCGGCGAGCCCCCTGACCCGCAGGGAAGAACGACCACAAGACGAGGATCCTTCTTGATCACACTTTTATTGGAGAGCTCTTGGTTAACAGGAGGGTTGATGGCGAGGGGCGCGAGGCAGAATGTGCAGCTACTTTTATAGCGGGGAGTGCAACGAGGCGCCCACTGATTGGTTGCTACCAGCTTGCCACCACCAGGTGCCACGGGATAGGCTCGGGACAGGTTGCGTCAAGCGCATGCGCATACCTTGAACACGGTTGGCACCAAGGCACTGCCTAATATGGAGTTATTTACCTCAATACAGACAGGAAGCCAGCGCCATCTTGTAATGGCGTTCGCTCTTGCTCCCTGCAGTTCCCCCTTCTTTATTAAAAATGCAGGAAAGGCTCAGGAACAGACATTCTCCCAATCAGGCCCTCACCTCATGATGTGCTGACCGATCAAAGGAGACCGTTCAGCCTCCCCTTACTCAGTGCAATGGGAAGAGTCCCTTGAGCGTGCAAAGGCGGAGGTCAAACATATTCTGTTATAACCTGCCCATCCTTGTGCAATGGACCTTCAGGGTCCTGAGGGTGCAAGGGCCAGGGAAAATTAATTGCCTTTCAAGGCTGATAGCCAAATTTGGGGGGAGGATCCACACTCCAAAGCAGCAAGTGCCTGAGAAATGACCACCTTGTCCCGCCTGGTCTGGGCTGTCTGTACAGATGTGGCCATTGCCAAACCTGCTGCTGTAGCAGAAACTGCTATTGCAGCCATAGCTGCAATCACTGCTGCTGTGATACCGAAATCCCTCTTTCGCCTAAACAGGGTTAGCGTGCTGGACACCTCCACGGGTACAGGGACCCACCGGGGCACCCTAAGCACCATAGCATTTTTAAAAATCTTGGAATCCCAGCACTGAGATAGGTAACAAGAAGTATTGGTACACTTGTCGAAAGCAGAGTTACTAAGAACAAACAGAAATGGGGGATGAACACACACAGGCACAGGGGTATAGGAAGCATTCCTCCCAAAAGTATATATGACTTTCTCAATACCCCCAGAAGTATTAAGACCCGTCCAGGCTGGTCCCCAGTCACTGTCCCCCTCTTCTTTCAGCTTGGACATGGTGTGGAGATTCCCAGACACATTACTGTAGGCCACAGTACCTCCTTGTAGCAGCACAAAAGGTGTCAAATCCAAGCAGCTGCCATTCACTCCACACAACACCCATTTTGAGAATGGGTTAAACCTTGGATCTTGGATAAAAAGTCCATCGGTCCAGGAGGCAGGATAGGGGTGGTGGCCTCTCATTTCCGGGAAGAAAGTAAAAAGGTGTCCTTCATCCGCCCATCCCACAGCTGTGGATTGACATTCTGACCATGGCCAGAGGTCCCCTTCATAAGTTCCCCAACAGTGGGGGGCAAGGTGTTGTTGATATAGTTTATTAAACCAAACTGCCTGATCATAGAAGGTATAATTTGCAAAAAGATATTGAGAAGTACTATCTTCTGCACCAAATCTGGAATTACGTCTCTCTTGGGAATTTTTTTCCCCATATCCTATCATCCTTAAACCAGCCAAAGGCCTGTTTTCTCAGCCCTATACAAGAATTATGGGGTGAATCGATTGTGAAGCAAAGGGCTCCGATTTCCTTAAAATTCCGATCTTCCCCTAAGCTGACATACGTGGTATCCCCAATCACAGTGGGGAAACCCAGCTCCTTCTGAGTTGTGAAGAAGCGAGGGAAGACCGCTGCAGCATGATGTACCGGCAGGGGCTTAGGAAAGGCTGACAAGATGCCCCAGCGTTGTTCTCCTCTACTGAGTGCCAGGCACTGGAAGGCCAACATCCATAGATTCCTCCATATCTGCTTCTTCAGGATCATTCTGGATCTCCGGGTTGTCCTCTGAGGAGAGTCGGACCGTCTTTACCAACCGACTGGGAACCCAGTGAGGTGATTCTTGGTCCTGTGGGAAAACACAAACAGCTCCCCTGGATCTTATTAAAATAGGATCCGGGCCTCTCCATTGACCAGTCAAAACATCTTTCCACTTAACCATCTCCTGTGGCCTGTTAGGCTCTGAGCAATGACGGTCAGCTGCCGAATGGCCCTGACTGTCCAAATTTAAAAAATTAAGAGTAAAGAGTGCTATGGATATAGTCACTCGTGGGACTGAGGGCAGAGCCTCCTCGACTCCCCTTTTTGTTTTATTAAATAAGACTTTAGAGTGCAATGAGCCCGTTCTATAATACCCTGTCCTTGAGGATTATACGGGAGACCTGTCAAATGGGTCACTCCCATCTGGTGACAGAACTGTCCAAATTTTTGAGAAGTAAAAGCTGGTCCATTGTCAGTTTTAAGAATTTTGGGCTTCCCCCAGGCACTCCACGCCTCGAGGCAGTGTTGAATAACATGGGCTGCTTTCTCCCCGGTTAATGGGGAAGCAAACATAACTCCAGAACAAGTATCAATGGAAACATGTAAATATTGTAATTTGCCAAAAGATGGGACGTGAGTAACATCCATCTGCCAAATTTGTAATGGGCGAATTCCTCTGGGATTAAAGCAAGGAGAGACTAAAACAATGCAAACTCAACCACCATCAAACAAACATCAAACTTCTGCAGTTCAAGTTCAATAGCCTTGAAAAGCAGGTTCCTCCTCCAGTCAACTCTTTCCAAAAGTGTTTGCATTTCTATGATAGCCTTTCCTCAGGCATCCTTTCCATTGTTTTAATGTAAAGCAGTTGGAACATCTTCCTTAAGATTGCTAATGTGTTTGACAATAGGAGGTTCAGCAACCTAAAACCAGTCTCAGTGCCTGTAATTTTAACTTGCTTGAGGTTTTCCAGCTTAACATCTTAAATCTCTCAGTCCAATATCTCTAGCCAAGCACATCAGTCCATTACAAATTTAACCTTGATTAAACACTCTGGACCTGGGCAGCAGGACGTAGCCAGCCCTTATGCCAGTAGCCCAGTTCTAACAAAGTCCTCTGCAGTCTTTCCTTCCCCTTAGAAAGCTTAATGAGGGCATACTCTACCGGCGCATGGACGCGGCCTCCATCCGCAGCCTCAAACACCGGGAAGGCTTGTAAGAACCTCCTTCTGTCCCCCTCTGAAAGGAAGGAATCTGAACAATGCTTGCCGGCATAAGGTGGAGGAGCACTGGGAATGGCAGGGGCAGCAGATTGAAAAGCCGCGCGGTTCTTATCTCCTATCTTCTTTTGCTTTCAATTTTGCGGTAGCGGCTGCTCATCAAGATAGTATCTCTCCTCCCCATAGCGAGCCGCTTCCCCATCTAATTCTTCCTCCTCTTCAGAGTCTGAGCTAGTCTCATCATCTGCTTCCAGCACATTTAAATGCGCCAGATCCTCAATGACAGGGTACAGTCTAGAGGAAGCTTTTCTGTCCCTGTTGGTGGGTGAGCAATCATAAACTTCACCCATTTCTCTGAGCTCATCTTGTAAGCTTTTATCCTCTTCTCCCCTTTGCATTCCCTTTTTTGTTTCTTCCCTTTTCCTAGGCCTAGCTGGGGTTTCCCCATTTGTATCTGACTCAGAAAGACTATCCTGATGCCTTGCCAACGCTCTCCGTCCCTGTCTAATAATGTCTGTGTGGCTACCTTTACTTAGACAAGAATGAATCAACCGCCAGAATGGCAACGTACCTTTACCGATCCTATCCTCCTGTTTTGCCGCTTCCAGATCCCTGCCTAGCTTCTCCCAAGTTGCGAGGGAGAGATCCCCCGACACCACAAACCACGGTGCAAGTGTGTCCAGGTCTTTAACAATCTTTCTTATCTTTGCAGTAGAGACCTTAATGTCCCACTGCTTAAGTAATTCCTTGATCGGTGTAACAAAATCAGCAGCAGCAAAATTTGCGCTTTGAGAATTGCCCATGATGCGCGCTGTTATCTACCAGCGACCGTACCAACAGGGACAAGAGAAAAACCTGCGCGAAACTTCACTGAAAAACCCTGTTGTCTACCAAGGATTTACTCTCGATTCGCGCCGCGAGGTTAATCCTCCTCAAAGCAAAGGCACTCTTTGCCAGGCTCGTCACAGCGGAGACAGTGGCAACAGGCAATAAAAAACAAAACCCAGAAGGGAAGGAAAACGGCAAGGATCAGATTAAAGTCCAGGTCAGAAAACTGCATGACTGGGGATGACTTACCGACGTCTTCCTCTCCGTGTGTCAAGTTCTGAATCCTCTTCGACCCCTCGCCTGGTGACCACAAGGCTCCCGGCGTCCCGGGTTTTCGGCACCAGTTTGCGGCGAGCCCCCTGACCCGCAGGGAAGAACGACCACAAGACGAGGATCCTTCTTGATCACACTTTTATTGGAGAGCTCTTGGTTAACAGGAGGGTTGATGGCGAGGGGCGCGAGGCAGAATGTGCAGCTACTTTTATAGCGGGGAGTGCAACGAGGCGCCCACTGATTGGTTGCTACCAGCTTGCCACCACCAGGCGCCACGGGATAGGCTCGGGACAGGTTGCGTCAAGTGCATGCGCATACCTTGAACACGGTTGGCACCAAGGTACTGCCTAATATGGAGTTATTTACCTCAATACAGACAGGATGCCAGCGCCATCTTGTAATGGCGTTCGCTCTTGCTCCCTGCAGGAAAGTGCTCAAAGCAGCATCAATGCCAGTACCTTTCAGGAAAATCTTCTACTAGTAGCAGAAATATTTAGATGTCCTGCTTTATGAAGAAGAAACAAACATATCTAAGTTAGAGGGCTATGGTTACCCCAGAATTCATGAGCTGAAATCCTAATTACCGTGATGATGATAGTCGTAACTGGTGTGGGTGTTAAGAGACAGTGAGTCAAGAGGACACAGCTTTCATGGACAGAATCAGTGTCCTTCTAAAAACAGGTTCCAAGGTGCTCATGCTCCCATTTCTACCATATAAGGTCGCAGCAAAAAGGAGGTCTTCTATGAAGGAAGAAATGGTTCATCACCCAACACAACGCTAAGTATGGTGGGCTTGGCCATGATCTCAGACTTCCCAGCCTCCAGAGTGGCAAGAAACAAATGTCTGTTCTTTATACTGTACAGTCTGTGGTATTTTGTTAGAGCAGGTCTAACAGCCTATTCGTAGAAATTAGGATCAAGGTAGCCTTCTTTTATAGGTAGCTAGTGAGAGATAGTCTCAAAAGAATGTAACTATCAACCTGCTCTGGCAAGAGTAGAAAGCAACTCCAGTAAGCCTGGCTCATCAAGGTGGCAATCAAGGACCCAGACCAGTCAAACACCCCTGTCCATCAAAACCGTGCTGCACAATGCTGGCTGGCCACACATGTCCCAGATCCCCTCTGCATCACAAGTATCTTCCCTTGACTTCCACTTTCAATAAAATTTCACTTGCTCACTCTTCTTCCACTGTCCTTGCTCATCATTCATTGCAATCAGATAATAAGGAACTCGGTAGAAAATGGAGTAATTGAAAACCAGTAGTGCTGCTCGACATAATGAAATCTTCCCACCTCACCTCCAACCAAATCGTCTTCGCTCACTGGCAATGGATACCAGCCCCAATTGTGAGACTCAAAGTATTAGGTACTATCTTCACCTTTGTCATTTTATGCCACTCACTTGAGTAAAATTTGACCAGTTATATGTTAGGAAAACACTGTGACTTTCATGTTGTGTTAATTTGAGAAAGAGGAGAAAGAAGAAAGAAAGAAAGAAAGAAGGAAGGAAAAAGAGAGAAAGAAAGGAAGAAAAGAAAGGAAGGAAAAAGAAGAGAAAGTAAAAAGGGACAAGAAACAAATTTTGGATAGATAAATACTGAGTTTATTGTAAAAGAGCCAACTTAAAATGTGTTCACACTTTGCCCATCTAAAGCATTCAGAGTGTGGTTCACCTCCAGTCTTGTTTACAGGGTACACAACTTAACCCCAGTCCATCTCAGCCCCTAAGATGAGCAACAGGTACGCGCTGGAAATGTAAACCATTCTATAGAGAAACTGAACAAAATTTGATTGAATTAAAACCTTCATGGGCTTGAAATACACAATTCTTAGCATCTTGTACAAAAGAGAGGTGTTTAGCTATTTCTGAAATTGGGGCATGTTTACTTACATTAAAATACTGCTTGTTAAAGCATTAAGTTTCAGAGGACAGGAAAGGGACAGGCCAATCTACTTGTAATCAGCATCCATTGTGAACTGGGCACTCTGCAATTTGGTTTAGGTGTGCAACTCACTGCATTTCTGCCAAATTTAAGTTGGGAGCACTGAGCTAATGAAAAGACAGCCTGCAACTCAAGGCCTGCTTGAACCCAGAACTACCAATTGCCTTCTTTATCATCATAGAGGATAATTTTTTTCCATTAGTTCTAATAACTGATGTAAATTGTGAATCATGTGCCTTTAGTCTCATAAAAAAATGAAAATAGATAACAGAAGACAAGTAGAACCAATGAATATAATGAGAGCATTGTCATAGCTTTGCTTCATCTGTACACATGTATTAAAAGTTTCTTTTGGGCTGGAGAGATGGCTTAGTGGTTGAGGTGCTTGCCCGCAAAGCCAAAGGATGACGGTTCAATTCCCCAGGACCCATGTAAGCCAGATGCACAGGGTGGCACATGCATCTGGATTTGCAGTGGCTAGATGCCTTGGAATGGTCATTCTCTCCCTCTTTGTCTCTCTCTCTATCTGCCCCCTTTTCTCTCTAATAAATAAGTAAATATATTTTTAAAGTTTCTTTTATTCATATGCCACAAGTTATCTAATTGTTTTGAAACATTCTAAGTAATTTCTCTTGAGTTTACAATATCCTTCAAAAAATCTGTTAATATGATCTAACACATATGGAATTTCTCCTTAAGGGTAATAAGGATTTCCATGTAAACCAACTTTATTCACATTCTCATCATTCCCTTTGCCCTCCTCTTGACTTATCGAAGAGTGTCTAATCCAGGGTTTCAGCTGGCCTTTTGCAGTTTCTCATCGTTTGAGATCTAAAATTTAAATTTATGTCTTTGTATTCTAGGCCTTCTCATTCCCTAATTTATTTTTCACTTACTTCAAGCCATCAACACATCCCTGACTTCAGGTTTGATTTATGGAGCCCAGGATCATAATCCAATCATGAATCTTCCTTGGGAATGCCAACGTGGCATGAGAGAGCTCAGCTTAACGATCTTTCTAGAACAGAAAACAAAAGGCAAGAAAATGGGACTTTAAAAGTCCAGTCAAGCAAACCTCGTAATCTGATGGAGACAAAAGAAACATTGGCTCTTCCTTGAACCCAAGATGCAGTGAACTGGTTGAACTTCTAAAGAAGACTCTAAATAACCACAACCTCCCTCCCTCCTCCATCCTGGGTCTCATGAGCATCTCCGCTAATTCCTGTCTTCTCCAAGCAGTCTAGCGTGCTTGTTGCCTGGCGCTGAGTTCCACAGCTCGATGAGCATGGCCACCTTGGGATGAAGGGTGTTTGTGTCAGCTCCTTCTGTTGCCAGTGACAGAAACTAACATGAGTGACCAAAAGGAATAGCTATAGGCAGAATACTGTGGTATCTCTCAATCATAATAAAGCCTCAGCAAGGGCAGGAAGCAAAGAGACTCTAGAGACATTGCATTCAAGATTCATATACTTTGTCATGATGACTCAGCATCAAAGATTCTCATAAAGGAATATGTGTGATGGGCTGGGAAAGATTTCTCAGTTGTTAAAGGTACTTGATGCAAAGCCTGCCAGTCTGGGTTTGATTCCCCAGTACCCACATAAAGCCATATGCACAAAGTGGCATATGTGTCTGGAGGTCATTTGCAGTGGCAAGAGGATCTCATGCCCCCATTCTTATTCTTTCTATCAAATAAATAAATAAATAGTTAAAAGCTGTGTGTGTCTAATGGTTGTAATAAGTATAGAATGTCTCATTACTGTAGCATAAGCCAACTTACTAACCCTGGCCCTGTCATTTCCTTAGGGTCCCCGAGTGTGCATACAGCCACCAAGAGCCTGGGCAGAGTACCCTGAAAAGCCAGAGATGCCATTGTCCCTGTGGTGCCCGTCAGTGGGATCTATCAGATATAGGCTCTGCCCCAGTGGCCAGTTCTCCTGAGGCTCAAGGAGACAAGTTGAGTTTCGCTTGCAAAGACCCTATCAGCAAATAGGAAACAGGCTGCTTAAATATTGACCTCAATCAATAGAAAGTCCTATCTTTGCTTCATTTAATTCAACTAACTTTAATAGAGCATTGACGTTGTACAAAACACCCTGTTAAATAATGCTCATCAGTTAACAAGGGAAAACGTAATGATTGCTATCCTTAAAGCAAACAGCTCCCGAATTTGGCCAAGAAGACTCAATGAATGGTTATTTGCTTAATAGGTATTTATTGAACTCCAGCTCTCCACCAGTCACTGTCGACTGGAGATTCACAAGCATCCCTCCTTCGTGGAGCACACAGTGCAGAGAGGCAAAGTGAGGCATAGTTAAGGAACTGTGTGTGAATCCTGATTCTGTCACTGACCATGTGAGGAGTACGTGGTTGAATTCCTTTCCTGTTCAGTTCTCTCACTTTCAGACTGAGAATCCTAAGAGAACCCGTCTCACTGTTTTGTCATGGGAGTGTGCCCACTACCCTGCCACGGCCGTTATCACCCCCAGTGACCGCAGTCAGACCTTCCTTTCTTCTGTTCCTAAGGTCCATGCCTGCAGTTACCTTTCCCAACCCCACACTGCCACAAACATCTCTCAGGGTGGCCTGATGAGGCTGAGCATGGTGATTTTACTAACCCACCAACTGGTTGTCTAAAGGGACTGTCAGGGGGAAATGGCATTTGAGCTGCACGATGTTTATTGGAGGGACGAAGCCAGATGAGCAAGAAGCTGAGCTGCCACCTGGAAAATGTTTCACCAGCCCTCCAGGCACTCTGCACTGGAAAAACCCATGACAATGTCCCTTGCTGGACTGGAGTGGGGTGGCCTTCTTAGATCCCTGCTGTCGTTTGCTGGGAACCTACAGGTCTTGACCATAGAGGCCCCTGTCTTTGCAGCAGATCAAGGCAGGTTTGCATTAAAAAAATAAAATTATAGGGTCTAGGGAGATGGCTCTCTGGAGAAAAATGCATGCTTGCAAGCCTGAGTTCACTTCCCCAACATTCATGTAAAGCTGGACATGAAGTGGTGCACCCTCTGGTGATCCCAACATGACTGCAGTATGGGAGGTGCAACTAGGAGAACCCAGAAGCTTGTGGGACTGCCACAGTAGTTCATATAAAGCAGCCAAAACAAAACAAGGGAGACCCTGTCTCAAGCAAAACCGGAGACACCAAACCATTTAAGGTTGTCCTCAGACCTCCACATGTGTGCCATAGACTGCACACACACATACACACATGCATCATATGCACATACACACAGACACCCATACACACATTCATCATATGCACATACACACAGACACCCATAATAATGATGATGACGATGAATTGAGATACTGACCACCGGTCATAGAAAACTCACTGTTGTTAGTGAGAAGAAGCTACATGGGTAATAATGCAGGTAGAATGTATTCAAGCCAAGAGTAAATAAGTGTTATGAAAGTTCCTATTGTAGAAAGATTACCAGTGACTCTGACAGGAACACAAAACAGAGGCTGAGGAGGTGACTGGGTGGAGGAAAGCACTCACCAGTCAAGCCTGAGTACCTGGCTTCCGATCCCAAGATCCCATGTGAAAGCCAGAAGCCGTGGCATGCTTCTGTAATTCCAGCAAGATCAGAGGCAGAGACAGGAGACTTTTCAGAAGTTTACAGATCAGCTACCTGGTGAACTGAGTGTAGTAGTGAACAATGAGAATGAGGTAGAGAGACCCCGCCTCAAATGAGGTGGGGGAAGACCGACACATTGAACATGGTCTTCTGACCACCACATGCTTGCTGTGGCATGTGAATGTCCACACTTCCACACAGGAGCATGTACACACATGCATGCGCAAGCATCACGCACACACACACACACACACACACACACACACACACAGTAGGCTGATTTAATGGCTCTGTGGGATAAGGGCTCACCACACAAGCATGATGACTTGAGTTAGGATTCCAGGACCAACATGAAAAGCCAGGTGCAGGACTGTAATCCCAGCAACGGGGAGGCAGAAGCACAAGGATCCCTCTAGCTTGTGGGCTGGCTACTCTCACTGAATTTGTAGCTCCATGTTCAGTGAGAGACCATGTCTCAAAAATAAGGTAATGGGGGGCTGGAGAGTTGGCTTAGTGGTTAAGGCACATGCCTGCAAAGCCTAAGGACCCAAGCTCGATTGTCCAGGTCCCACGTAAGCCAGATGCACATGGTGGCGCATGCGTCTGGAGTTCGTTTGCAGTGGCTAGAGGCTCTGGCGCGCCCATTCCCACTGTCTCTCTATCCCCCACTCTCTCTCTATCTGTAATAAATATATGAAAATAAATATTTTTAATTAATTAATTTTTATTAACAACTTCCATGATTGTAAACAACATACCATGGTAATGCCCTCTTTCCCCTCACCTTCCCCTTTGAAAATCTACTCTACATCATACCCTCCCCTCTCAATCAGTCTCTCTTTTATTTTGATGTCATGATCTTTTCCTCCTATTATGATGGTCTTATGTAGGTAGTGTCAGGCACTGTGAGGTCATAGATATCCAGGCCATTTTGTGTCTGGAGGAGCATGTTGTAAGGAGTCCTACCCTTCCTTTGACCCTTACATTCTTTCCACCACCTCTTCCGCAATGGACCCTGAGCCTTGGAAGGTGTGAAACAGATATTTCAGTGCTGAGCACTCCTGTCACTTCTTCCCAGCACCATGATGCCTTCTGAGTCATCCCAAGGCCATTGCCATCTGAAAAGAGAAGATTCTCTACCAACAGTGAGAGTAGCATTAATATATGTGTATGAACATTAAGAGAAGTGCTTACTGGGCAGTTTGATGAGCATAGTATATACATTTAGCCAGACGTCAGCAGACATTGCACCCCTAGGGCTCATGACTACCCCTGTTGTAGGTTTTTAATATCAGGGATGTATTGCCTCCATGGAGTGGGCTTCCAGTCAAATTAGAGGTCAGGTGGTTTCCCCCATAACAGCCGTGCCATAAGTCTTGCAGTATCCACTGCTGAGTCTCTTCACTGGTGATTTCTCTCTCTCCCATTGAACTGTATGAAGAATGGCTTCTTTTACCTTTCTGTCAGCTGATCAACATGGAGGAGGTTATCAGCTCAGTTTCAGCAGGGTTTCTCAGTGGCCTTGCAGCCCAAGTATGTGGAGTCTTAAGCAATATGGTCTTACCTACCTTATTCCTGGTGGGAAATCAAGGGCCTCAGCAATGGCCCATAATGTTTTGGGGGCACCAGGGATCTCCCTGTCCAACAACACACTGGAAGCTATCCCATCCCCAGCACTGAAAATGTTCTAGAAACAATCCTATGGCTCCTGAGTGTTCCCATTGGTCACAAAAAAGTAGGTTTCCATATGACTTATTTATATCCTCTAGATTTTGAATAAATATATGAAAATAAATCTTTTTTAAAAAATAAGGTAATGGGCTGCAGAGATGCTTAACATGCTTGCCTGCAAAGCCTAAGGACCCAAGCTCGATTGTCCAGGTCCCACGGTAAGCCAGATGCACATGGTGGCGCATGCGTCTGGAGTTCGTTTGCAGTGGCTAGAGGCTCTGGCGTGGCGCCCATTCCCAACGTTCACTCGATCCCCCACTCACTCTCTATCTGTAATAATTATATGAAAATAAATATTTTTAATTAATTAATTTTTATTAACAACTTCCATGATTGTAAACAACATACCATGGTAATGCCCTCTTTCCCCTCACCCTTCCCCTAGAAAATCTACTCTACATCATACCCTCCCGACCTGAGAACAGATATTTCTGTGCTGAGCACTCCTGTCACTTCTTCCAGCACCATGATGCCTTCTGAGTCATCCCAAGGCATTGCCATCTGAAAAGAGAAGATTCTCTACCAACAGTGAGAGTAGCATTAATATATGTGTATGAACATTAAGAGAAGTGCTTACTGGGCAGTTTGATGAGCATAGTATATACATTTAGCCAGACGTCAGCAGACATTGCACCCCTAGGGCTCATGACTACCCCTGTTGTAGGTTTTTAATATCAGGGATGTATTGCCTCCATGGAGTGGGCTTCCAGTCAAATTAGAGGTCAGGTGGTTTCCCCCATAACAGCCGTGCCATAAGTCTTGCAGTATCCACTGCTGAGTCTCTTCACTGGTGATTTCTCTCTCTCCCATTGAACTGTATGAAGAATGGCTTCTTTTACCTTTCTGTCAGCTGATCAACATGGAGGAGGTTATCAGCTCAGTTTCAGCAGGGTTTCTCAGTGGCCTTGCAGCCCAAGTATGTGGAGTCTTAAGCAATATGGTCTTACCTACCTTATTCCTGGTGGGAAATCAAGGGCCTCAGCAATGGCCCATAATGTTTTGGGGGCACCAGGGATCTCCCTGTCCAACAACACACTGGAAGCTATCCCATCCCCAGCACTGAAAATGTTCTAGTAACAATCTATGGCTCCTGAGTGTTCCATTGTCCAAAAAAGTAGGTTTCCATATGACTTATTTATATCCTCTTAGATTTTGAATAAATATATGAAAATAAATCTTTTTTAAAAAATAAGGTAATGGGCTGCAGAGATGCTTAACATGCTTGCCTGCAAAGCCTAAGAACCCAAATTTGATTCCCCAGTACCTACATAAGCCAGATGTAGAAGGTGGCACATAGAACTGGAGTTCATTTGTAGTGGCTAGAAGCCCTGGCATGCCATTTTCTGCCCTCCCCCATCTCTATATTCCTCTTTTTTTTTTCTCTCTCTCTCTCTAATAAATAAATACATTTTTAATTAATTTATTTATTATAATCCTTTTTTTTTTTTTTTTTTTTGGTTTTTCAAGTAGGGTCTCCCTCTTGCTCAGGCTGACCTGGAATTCACTATGTCATCTCAGGGTGGCCTCAAACTCTGGGCGATTCTCCTACCTCTGCTTCTTGAGTGCTGGGATTAGAGGTGTGTGCCACCATGCCTGGCATAAGTAAATACTTTTTTAAAAATAAGGTAAAGAGCAACTGAGGAAGACATGTGGCATTAGTCTCTGGCCTCTAGATGAACAAATGCACACACGCCTGCACACACAAGTACACCCACACACATGCAAACATATGCACACACAGATGCACACCACACACACATGTACATGCAAAAATTAACACAAAATAGTAGCACTTAACTCTTAGGCTAATAAAATGTTAAAAGATGCTTAGAATAAAAATATAATAAACTCTTGCATGATCAGACATTTACCAGTTCTCATTACACCAAATGTTATCTCTCCAGTTACACTGGCATTGAGGATATCAGACAGTTTAAAACAATGCAACTTCAGGTGGGATCCATACACTTGGAGGGTTTGAAAAGTGTTGTTCCCAAAACAGATAAAGGTATAAAGGTATAAAGTGTTGGCAAGTTAATGTAGAAGCTTTTTTTCTGTAAGTTCTAGCAGTAGAATATATATTTCGTATATCTGGGTTTTCGACTTCATCTCCCTAGGAAAGCATTTTGGTTTGCATTTTTACCGTAGTGTTTAGAGTGAATTATAATTTTATCTACAACAGTAATATACATGTATATTTACCAGAATTCATTGAAGAAGCACTTGTTGGCACTGAATATGAATTATTTTATTTTTTAATTTGTGAAAATATATTTCCTTAAACTTAAATTTCAGAATAGGACCAGAGAGATGGCCCAGCGGTCACGTGCCCTTCCTGCGCAAGTGTGAAAGCCTTGAAGGGTCTGAGACCATCTTAGTTCAAATCTACTAATCCTACATAAACAGCGGGGCATGGCCATGCACGTCTGTAAACCTACTCCTGAAAAGAGGAGCAAGGAACCCAGGGAATCACTTTATTTTGTGCAAATCAGCAAGCTCTGGTATCAGTGAGAGCCTCTAGTTCAAGTAAAAATGGAGTAAGGGGTTGTAGAGATGGCTTCATGGTTAAGGTGCTTGCCTACAAAGCCAAAGGAACCAGGTCTGATTCTCCAGGACCAATGTAAGCCAGATGCACAAGGTGGCGGCTGCATCTGGAGTTCATTTGCAGAGGTCGGATGTCCTGGTGAACCCATTCTCTCTCTCTTTCCCTCTGCCAGTTTCTCTCTCATAAATAAATAAATAAAATGGGAGTGAGAACAATGATGCAGGACCCAACATTCCATTCAGCTCTGGAAACCTCAGGGGAGTAACCTGCATTGCAGGCAAGTGCATGGGGTTCCTCAAGGGCATGTACACATGCATATACCACACCACACACACACACACACACATAAGCAAAAAACAAATAATAAATAAGTAAATTCCTACCATCATTGATATTATTTGTAGGAATAAGAATGCCTCTCAGCTGGGCATGGTGGCTCACGCCTTTAATCCCAGCACTTGGGAGACAGAGGTAGGAGAATCATCATGAGTTCAATACCACCCTGATACTACATAGTTAATTCCAGGTCAGCCTGGGCTAGAGTGAAGTCCTACCTCAGAAAAACAAAAACAGAAAAATATATCTCAATTAATGAATAAATATACTCTCAAAATTACCAAACTAGAGAATTATTTTATATAAGCCCAACTGTCTACTAACTTTCATCATTAGAGTTATTTCATTCATCATACATACTTACAGAGTTTGTGACTGGCAGGTGATGTCAACAAATGAAATAAAACCAATTAAAAGTCCTCAGAGGAGCAGTTGTAGGGAAACAACTTTATAAGCACAGAAATGTCATGACTCTTAAACATTTTTTTTCAACAGATCTTCAAGCGATTGAGGGAAGAAAAGGCAGTGGAGGGTGAACAGACCAGAGTGTACCCGGCTAAGCCCTGCTCTGGCCACTGAGCTCCCCAAGATGCTTTACAGTAGAGCACTCTGCTTCTGACTATGGAGTCTCCCATCCACCAGACCTGGTCATCATTTGACTTAACGCAGCTTTCAGGAAGGAAAGAACTTGAGCATCATAGACACTGAGCTAAACCGACCCACAGACAGTCCTGAGACAGCAGAAGAGACAACATGAGTGCATGGACATTTTCAAAAGAACACATTCGCGTTGCCAATACAATTAAAATTTCTGACTTAGAATTTCTTAAACATAATGATTCTAAAACAGTATTTATTAACGTGAAATTCTCTTCAAATCACGAAATATGGACCTAAACATTTTAAAGAATCCCAAATGTGTGCAAATTAGATGCTGCTAAGTGAGTACATTATTTGTACTGTAAAAGATCTCTGTTTATTTAAAAAGAACCATCACCATTATGGGTGTTTGTTTATTTGTTTGTTGTTCTGTTTTGGCGTTCCTGGGGATCAAATCTAGAGCTGTCCACACACTAAGCTGTACCATTGAGCCATATCCCCACCTTAGGTTGTTCTTATGTCTGCTGTTATTTGTTTTTAAGTAAATATTGAATTTAAGATAAAGAGGCTTTCTGCTGTTGTTGCTGCTGTTGTCTTTTTTAAGATTTTTTTTGTTACTTTTATTTATTTATTTGAGAGCAACAGACAGAGAGAGAAAGAGGCAGAGAGAGAGAGAGAGAGAGAGAGAATGGATGTGCCAGGGCCTCCAGCCACTACAAACGAACTCCAGACACGTGCACCCCCTTGTACATCTGGCTAACGTGGGTCCTGGGGAGTCGAGCCTCGAACCGGGATCCTTAGGCTTCGTGCCTATGCTGGGATCAAAGGCATGTGTCACCAATGGCCTGCCTAAGAGGTTTTTGTTTTGTTTTGAGATAGGGTCTCACTGTAGCCAAGGCTAACCTGAAATTCACTCTGCAGTCTCAGGCTGGTCTCAAACTCACAATGATCCTCCTATCTCAGTCTCCCAAGTGCTAGGATTAAAGAGTTTATCTTTGACATGTTAAAATCTTCCTGGAGGTAAACAGCAGGTATAACCATTAGAGAAAGTTAAGAATTTGGTCACTTGTTTTGTTGGTATTCTACCGAGTTTGTGGGTACTGTCAGAGCAGAGGGGGCAGGGATGTGGCTCAGTGATCAAGCACTTATCTAGTATGTTGAAGTCTCTAGGTTCCACTCAAAGCATTGAAAACATACAAGAAAGAGAGAGGAAGGGTCTGTAGAGGTGGCTTAGAGATTAAGGTGCTTTCCTGTGAAGCCCAAAGACCTGGTTTTGATTCTGCAGTACCAACATAGGATGCGCAAGTTGGCGCATGTGTCTGGAGTTCGTTTGCCATGGCTGGAGGCCCTGGAGTTCCCATTCTCTCTATCTGCCTCTTCTTCTCTCTCTCTCTCCTTCTCTCTCTCAAATAAATATTTAAAAATACATAAATAAACATAAAAGAGCAAGGAGGGAGGAAGGTAAGGAGGAAAGGAAAGAAAGCAGAAGGAAGGGAAGGAGGAAGGAAAGAGGCAGAAATACTGAGGAAATTGGGCCAACAATGGCTGCATGTATGTCTATTGTTATACCTCGTTCCACAGGAAGACAGTGATATTCTGGATGTGAAATCACTATAATGCTACATGGCTCATAAGCGGATGTCAGAGAATGGAATGAACCCTCTCTGAGGTCTGAAAATTGCAATCTGTCCCCAAACATATCAGTGTGGAACAGAGGCAGCCAGGAAACAACATTTAAACATTCGTCTTATAAAAGACCTATGGAATTTAGACAGGGCAAGTCTGTGGACAGGGCTGTTCATGAACAGAAAGGAGACTAGAGGGCCACAGGGTTTGATGTTCGATCTGTGCATCCAACACAATGAGCTGTAGCCTGTCAGCTGAAAACCACCGGGCTGGTGTCTGTTAGAACAAGCACTGTTTGGGCCACAATGGCAATGCATACTGCTCAATGTCTTTTGGTCCCTCTGACATTTCATGAAGTCACCTTTCTCTGATCCCTTTGTTATCCCTTTTCCCTCCTGGCCTTCTTCCCCCATGTCCCTCTCCAAATGTAACCACACACCCCCCCCACCACCATCCTTCACTATCTCACATACACCTTTTTCAATGTATCTTCTGTTCTGGGAATTTTCCAGAGTCATTTCTGCTCACACAGTCCAAGAGAAAATGAAGGGAAGATGCAAAAATGACCCTGTGTCCTAGCAGCAGGAAAGCTTTGTGTTGCTAGGAAACCAGTGGTAGGTGCTAACCATCCCTCACTAAATGAGGGCAGCTCCCAGCAGAATAATCCTTTCTGTGGAAGAACCTGGACCATGATTTCACTTTCTACCTCCAACTTGCTCGGTCCATATATGCCCTTTTTACTCCAATAACAAGCAGAAGAGAATATTAAAAATAACTTTAGAAATGGGAGATGGCTTCTGTAAGGAAGGTTAGAGCTGTATAATATAATATGGAGATGCAAGTTTGAAATATTTCTTATTCTTCAAAGGTTTACAGAATTGTTGAGATAGACATTGAGAGGAAGAGAGGAAGGGAAAGAGGGAGGAGAGAGAGAGAGAGAGAGAGAGAGCAAGAGAGAAAAAAGATACTGTTTTGCATACTAGAAAATATTTAAATTAGGTTTAGGTTAAATATATGAATATATGATGGAGAGACTTTTGCTGGGAGTTTTATGTTTCAACAGAAACAAAAAGATACATAGCAGTAGCTAAATATGCTGTTGCCCGTATGTAACACGTTGTTCCATCACTCACAAGGTGTGTCTGCAGAACTGATTTTCTCATAGTGATTTATGTCACAGATGTATGTTGAAGTGTGATTATTCATGCTAGCTTGAAGGGAACTAACCTTGGAGGTCTAGAATTGTGTGGTTGAGAGTGGGGGTAGGAAGAACAGGGAATTTCCAGATAGTTGGTAGGAGTGGTTTGTTCATTCCTTGAACCAATATTTGCATGCCAGTTTTGTACCAAGCTCTTTCTAGATGTTGGAACAAAAGGTTATGGGCTCAAGGAACTTATATTCTGATGGAAGATATCCTTAATGAACAAGCTAAGTAAGAAAAAGATATATGCTAGATAATATCCATGCAAAGGAGGGGTACCACACCATCAAGGCTCATAGAGACAGTCTGCTGGTGAATTCCCAGCTGGAATCTAACAGAAGTAAGGATGCATCATGGCCCAGAGATGCTGAGCGAATAGCCTTCTAGGTAGAGTAAACTGCAGGTTAGAGACTATGTTTGGCTAGGCAACTGACCCAGGCAAAAATTGACAGATTGTCTGGTGATGCTGGAGTGGAGGTGGTGAAGAGGAGAAAGGTGGGAATCCATCAGATGGTCCAAAGCACAGAGAGGCGAGGTGGTGAGAAGGAGATTCTGATGGGTCTGGTACAGCAATGTCCTTCACAGCAAGGACTTTGACTCATATTTTAAGAGAAATGTCGAAGAGTACTCACAGAAATACTGTCCCCTTCCACATATCTCAGTGTCCTTTGCAGGTAGGGGAATTTCAGGGACCTAGCCAGGAACCACAGACATGAGCAGGAGTGATGAGCATCACTTCCAGGCCAAGCAGTAAAGACACAGTTTGCCAAATCCACCCCCACCTCTCTTTCTTTCTTTCCAAGACTTTCAAACATGAGTGGCTCAAATGGAAAGGGATACAAGTCCTCTAACCTACACTGGACATCACCATAATAACAAAAGAGAAGTGATATAAAATGTTTATATAAAATTGTGCCTGGAGCTGCAGAGATTGTTTAGCAGTTAAGGCACTTGCCTATGAAACCTAAGGACCCACGTTCGACTCTTCAGTTCCCACATGAGCCAGATGCACAAGGTGGTGCAAGCGTGAAAGGTTGCACGTGCACACAAGGTAGCACACATGTATGGAGTTCCATTACATTGGCTGGAGGCCCCGGCATGCCAATTGTCTCTCTGTCACTCACTCGCTTACATGCTTGCTCGCTCTTACTCTTGCTCTTGCACATAAAAAATAGGACTGTCTATTGGGCTTGCCTCAAAAAAAAAATTAAAAACTATTGAGCCTGGTAGTGCATGCCTCTAATTCAAGCTACCTGGGAGGTTGACGCAGGAGGATCACAAGTTCAAGGCCTGCTTGGGCAATTAAGTGAGACATCTCAAACAAAACGTGCAAAGATAAGAACCAGTGATAATATTTGGTAAATAGAACACTTGTCTAGCATGAGATGGTCAATACTCAGTACTGCCCACACACACACACACACACACACACACGTATAGAAAAAGAAAGAGATGTCTGTGTTTGTATGTGCTGATCTGGAATGGGGGCGATGATAACAGTGGGTGCTGATAAAGAGATACCATTTATGGTGGGGAGAGAAGAATTCATGAAAATCACACGATCCATTACCATCAGGCAGCTTAAGCCTGAATGAACACTGTTGGCCACCTTGCCATGTGCTGACAACACAGCCATGTGGGTCACCCAGGGCCTCTGCTGAGAGGGATGGGTGATGCCTTTACTCTAACATGATTTCATTGGCACATCTTTTGTTGAGAGGTCCAGGTAGCCATCAGGTTAGTTAACAAGGCTGTATAGGTTTGTTTTCAGGATGGGCTCCCTGCTATAACTAACAGCCTTACTGCCTTAGTGGCAGAACACAGTGAAGAATTTATTTCTTTTTTTCTCAATTTTTATTAATATTTTCCATGATTATAAAAAATATGCCATGATAATAGCCTCCCTCCCCCCACTTTCCCCTTTGAAATTCCATTCTCCATCATATCCCTTCCCCATCTCAATCAGTCTCTCTTTTATTTTGATGTTTCTTAATTCTTTCAAATCCAGTTGTATATTTGGAGAGCAGCCTTCCTTGAGGTTGTTCTGACAGTAGACCATCGTTTTCTGGGACCTCAGTTTCCTACCAGCCACTCTGCATCCATTCAAAGGGAGAAGAGAGTGAATGAGGCACATTTCATTAAAAATCACTGAGTCGCTAGATTGGAAGTACCATTCCTTGTTTCCATCCATTTCTGTTGCCCTAAATTCAGTCCAGGGTTTAGCCTAGCCAACTTCAAGTACAGCCACATACAGGGAAAAAAAAGAGACGGGCAGGTAAGTATTGAAGCTGAGCTTGGCACGGTGTGACAGCCTGCCTTGTGCTCCGGTGGGTCTTGGATACATTTATGGACCACAAGCCCATGTTTGTGTCCAAACAGGCCCGGGCAGAAAGCTCATTCATTACAAGGTCATTCACTTCTATTTCTACCAAGTATTAGATTGGGGAGATTTCTCATGAGAATTTGATCTTGGAACTGTCGTACAACTTTTATCAATGAATTATTATTATTATATAAGTGCACAATGTTACTAAAGCAGGTCCGACCAGACATAGTACTGAAAAAATGTATAACTAAATATAAACAAAAGTATTTTTTTCTTCACAGTTGAGCAGAAGAAATGAATATAGAGAAATGTTGTATGTATCCAATGAATGGTATGAAAATTGATTCTAATTAGCATAGCAGGGTTTAGGGTAAGGTACTAGGGAAATCTTTAAAGAGAGATGGTGGTCAAAACGAAAAGCAGAAAATGAGCCAGGCGTGGTGGCGCACGCCTGTAATCCCAGCACTGGGCGGCAGAGGTGGGAGGATTGCTGTGAGTTCGAGGCCACCCTGAGGCTACAGAGTGAATTCCAGGTCAGCCTGGGCTAGAGTCAAACCCTCCCTTAAGAACCAAAAAAAAAAAAAAAAAAAAAAGAAAAAGAAAAGAAAAAAAAACGGTGTGGAAAAGTAGAAAATGAGGAGGAGTCTTCACTTCATGGAGGAAAGAAAAGGAAGAGAATTACCACAGGAAATCATGGAAACCATTGAAGCTGAGCTGCAACAGGGAGCCTAGAAATTATGAACTTGAGAAACTTTCACTGCTGGGTGAAGGAATGCCAATATTGTTCCACAAGCCAAGAGAAACTCTGTATTAGTAACTAACACGTCACTGTGACGAGATGCCTGACAGAAACGATGTAAGGGAGGACAGGTTCCTACTGGCTTATGGTTTCAGAGGGTGTCATCCCTCCTGGCAGGGCAGAATGGCAGACTCCCCACTGCACAGAAGACAAGGAAGCAAACTAATCCGGAGTCAGAAACAGCTGAAAAACCTTCCAAGGTCGTCGGCCCCCAGTGACCTGCTTCCACCAGCCTCAAGATTCCACAGCCTGCTCTTGCAGAACCATCAGCTTGGGGAAAACCACAGTGAAGATTGATAAGATTCCTCTCACACCTCAGGAAGATTGCTTAAGCAAAAGGGACATTGTAGATGGAGGGAGCAGGAGACAGGCAAATGGGAAGCTGTTGGAACCACACGTGTAAGGATGGAGAGAAGACAGGCTTCATAAGCATCCTGCCTCACACATAAAATCGAGAGGTCTTAGAAACTTTGGAGGGAGGGAAGCAGAGAAGGCAAAGGCAGCATAAAACCCGTATTGCATACCTTCGTATCCCTAATCCTTGGCGTGGTGCCTGGAACCTAGCAAGAACTGCTCTGTTGTTTCTGCCCAAGGGAACGGGTTTCAGAAGATTGAGAAGGTTTCCAGATATAAAATAAATTCCTTTCTCAAAAGCTTTCTAATCCTGGAAATTTGTTTAATAAGGATTAAACACCTTTCATTATAAGGCACTTTGTTGTTTGGGTGGTGAGGAAATGGGCTCTTCCATACATCACCCAGGGGAGAGTAAATGGGCATAAGTCTAGTGGAGGACAATTTGGCAATATCTATTATTATTACAAATGCATATACATTTGGACCAAGTGATTCTGTTACTGGGAAATTTTCCACAGATATATTTTGTATATGTTCTAAACGGCTTATGAAAGCTCTCTTCATTGAATCCTCATTTTAACAGCAAAAGATTGAAGTAACTCAAGTGTCTGTAAATAAGAAAAAAATGAATAAATAATTTATGCACAGTCATAAAATGGCTTTCTACATGGATATGAAAATACAAGGAAATCAGAGTATGCTTCCCATGCATCATAAAGGGCTTTAAGGGACATAAAGTGAAAATGGGAAAATGTGAACAGGATTTTTGCACGCTACCACCCAAGGAAAAGCAGGGATCAGAATCTGTATTTACTTTCACTTTTTATGTTTATTTTTTCTGCCCTGAAAATTCTTATGTGATTAAAAAAGGGGGGGGTTAACCATATGAATGTAGTGCCAATTCAAAATACCAAATTAAAAGATACTATCTCTTTTCACAGTTATTTAAACTGTGACGTGCTTCCCTGCTCCACCTTTGTTCTCTGCCCCTAATTCCAGGTGACACACTGATTTACACTTGTAGCAACATGTACAGAATCTACACATAAAGAACAAGGGGCAGAGGCAACAAATCTTGAGAATTCTCAAGCCCAAAGAGCTAAGGTAAGTGTCTCACACTTGGAAAAATAATGTGTGGGGGAAAGAGGAGCAAGCATTAAAGGAGAAGAAGCCTTAGCAACTTCACAATAGGGCAACAACTTTAGAATTCAAACAAGCTTAGTGGAGCCGTTTATCACAAAGATGCTACTTGTAGGGCCTTATAACTGGTCACAGCCATTAATCAGAAGTGTGGGCAGGGCTTTGTGGAAGTGAAATATTAATAAGCCTGAGGTTTGTGGTTTCATGAAACTTTCTTGTAGGTGTTTCATAAAGATTGGATTACTCTTAAAAGTTAAGGTGAATTTGCCTGGATGCTGTGGCAATTTGCCAGCCACGAGGCCTTCATTTAAAGAACTTGGATAGATAGGTTTATCTGAAGGTTGGTGTTTGGCCAACTTTGTGGGTTCAAGAAAATTAACTACTGATGCCCTTCCAGCACTATTTATACAGAAATGTGTGACCCATCAGAGCAATAGATTCTTCATATCACTCACTTTATGCAACTTACAGTCTTGAAGGTCCCTCCATGATCTTAGAAGATATTCTACAATAAGTTCTCCAAACCACAAATTGATACTGCATCATCAACTTAAACGATGGCTTTGTCTTTAAAATCTAAGTTACTTCATTCACCAACAATAGTTTATAAGTAACAGTGCATATAACCAAAAGGTAAATTTGAATCAGTAAGAAGCCAGGCATAGTGGCACACACTTTTAATCCTGGCACTCAGAAGGCTGAGGTAGGAGCATCATTGTGAGTATGAGGTCATCTGAGACTACAAAGTGAATTCCAGGTCAACCAGGGCTAGAGTGAGACCCTACCTCAAAACAAACAAACAAACAAAAATCAAATGAATTGGTAAGAGAATGAAAAGGTATTTCATTTGTCTCCCTATCACACTCAGGTAATCTTTGGAAAGCAATCTGCAAGATTAATTAATAATTATGGATAATAACTAACATCATAATACCTCTGGATCTTAATTTCAAATACATAATCCAGCCTTTTACTCACCACTGGCCTTCCTTCTGAAATTATACTGCTTTCCCTCTAGAAAAAAAATGTGTCCCTTCTTGTCATTAGAATTTCTTGTCACATCTGCTCTCCTCCACCACACATGGCCTTGACATTTGTCGAGTTTCTGGTAGACAACCCACAGATGAGTAGAACCTGAGCTAGAACCTGGCATTGCCTCTTAAGCACACCCTCAGACCACAGCGAGGCCGACAGTAAATGTCATTGCCACCGAAGGCCTCTGGGGACTCTGAGGCCTCACTTGCCTGTATTTATGCATCTCTGGCAGCTTTTGAAGCCTCCAGTCTGGATTTGCTACTTCTGGGTAGAAGCCTCCTACTGCCCATCTGTCTACACTTCAGCCTTCCTTCAGTCAGGAGGGTTTGCTGATCTCAGAAGCAGGATGAGATTTTTCTCAGCCTTATCACTATTATTCTCTGCTAAGAACAATTAAGCCCTGGGCTTGAGAAAGTGTTCATAGTAGACAAACATTATGCTTAGAGCTCATGGAAGGAAGGACCTCAGTTTCCTTGATAACATTAGCAAAGGAAGAGACACTTCCTCCAGACAAGAGGAGCACAGTTCCTGGGTCCTGGTGGATCCTCTCAATCACTCACCTGGTTATGAGATCACCCTCACTTCCACACAGGCTCAAGAGGTGGGAGGACTGGTCAGCCCCTTAATGAAATGGTTCACCATACCCCTGCAAAGCCCCTCCCTTGGCACAGTTGCTGCAGACCCTCACTGAAAAATCTGTCTGCTTTTTTGAGTTCTAATTCAAGAAGCACAGTTTCCCTTTTCCCCCTCCTTTCTTTCTCTCCTTTGGATGCAGGAAGAAATCCTCAGCAGGCTTTCCCTGACACTTTGGAGCCTTTCTACATTTATATTCCCAGCTCTGCGTTCCTTCTCTGGTACCCCTTCTCTCTTTCTTTTGGGGTGCTCTCCCACTCTTTGGGGAATCTTTTTCCTATATTTTCCTTAATAAAATATACTTCCGCCCTCTTCCCCTCCTTGTGCATTCCTTGGTTTCTCTTTGTCCTGCCACAGGAACTCAGAAACCTTAACCACTTGCGTCCCAGCCATCTGGGCCCAAAGGCCAAGAAAGAGCCATGTGATCTCAAAGTCTGCAGCAAAAGTACCAGGCAGGGAGGAGGAGGAGGAACATGGCCTCCAGGCTAACAGTCGCTTCCTCTTTTGGGTTCCAGGAACTGGTACCTACTCATATCAGTATCTCCAGAGAAGATTTGCAAGCAGGTTAAGTGGGCTTGGTTGTTCCTGCTAACCACAGAGTACCTGCACAAGTCCACATCTCCAGTAGGATCAAATTTCTCATATTCCGTCTGTGGAGGTTTGATTCAGGTTTCCGCATAAACTCAGGCATTCGGAATGCTAGTGTGCCCAGCTGATAGCAATTGGAAATTAAAGCCTCCTGGAGGCGGTGTATTGTTAGGGGAAAGATTATCGGTTTTATTGCCAGTTTCCCCATGCAAAGTGCATACTCTCCTGTTCCTGTTGTCCACCTTATGTGGGCCAGGAGGTGATGTCCACCCTATGCTCAGGCCATTGTTTTCCCATGCAATCGTAGAGCTTCCCCCTCAAGCCCGTAAGCCAAAATAACCCCTTTTTTTCATAAGTTGCTCTGTGTTGGGTGATTTCTACCAGCAATGCGAACCTGACTGCAACAGTAAAGTTGGTACTGAGGAGTGGTGTCATTTGCTGCTAGACACTTGATTGTGTGGCTTTGGCCTTTTGGAGCTGATTTTCAAGAGGAATGTGGAAGGATTTGAAACCTTGGCCTCAGAGATGCCTTGCAGTGCTGTAAGTACAGCTTGATGGACTATTCTGGTCAGAGTAGAAAGACCTGAATGCAGTAAGAACTATGGACTGTGAGGTTTGACTTATGAGGGTGAGAAAGAGCTTTGCTTAGACTGGGCTGGGGGCAATTTATGTGGGAAGCTTGCTGTTATGCCCGTGTCCTGAGAAGTTGTGCAGGGTTGCTTTGTGTAGAAATGAACTGATGTAAGCAGAGGGATATGGCACAGAAAAAAATTTTTAAAAAAGCCTTTTGGAGAACTGCTTCCCGTTCAGCAGCAATTGAGAGATTACAACCTTTGAGACTGGCCATCTGACCTGCACTGGGGCAACAGGAAGAATAAAGATTCTTTTGAAGGGGCCTGAGTGCTCAAAATGCCCTGTTCTTCAAAGTCTGTATTATTCCCCCCTGGATAAACAAATTGGCACCCTATCTGGTATGGTGGAGTATAAAAAATGCAGGAAAGAGAGGGTCGTTGGATTTCCAACATTGTCTTTTGTTTGGTAAATGACCATGGGCAGTGTGAAGCAGGTTTGCTGGATACCTACATAGATACCCCATAGGGCCATGAGAATGAACCATGGGTTGGAGTAGAGACCTAGTGGAGATGCTGGGACCACAAGAGGGCTGCCAGGGAAAGTTGCTGGCCCCAGTGAAGTTTTCCAGGACTGTGAGTAGCTTAGCTGGAGGGATGGAATTGGAATACCAGAGACTCATTGCTGGCTAGAATTATGACACCTGGAGATTTGTCATTGGCTAGAGTTTTTGGACTTGAAGCTACAGAGTTTGACGTTTGCCCAGGTTGTTTTAAATCTTTTTTTGCTATGCTCAATGCCATCTTTTGCAGCGTGAGTGTTTTCTCTGTGCCATTACGGTTTTGGGGGGAGATTTTTTTGGGTATTATGACTCAGTTAAAAGATCTTGGACTATAGGGATATATGAACATCATTGGAATTGATAAAAACTATGGGGACTTTTAAAGTTGGGTGAATGCATTGCATTTTAAATCGTATATGGTTATCAGTTTATGGGGGCCAGGGACGGAATCTGGTGGTTTGATTCAAGTGTCCCCATAAACTTAGATATTCTGAATATTAATCTCCCCAGCTGACAGCAAGAGGAAATTAAAGCTTTCTGGAGGCGGTGTATTTTTGGAGGTGGGCTTCTGGGTGTTATAGCCAGTTTCCCTATGCCAGTGCTTGGCACACTGTCCTGTTCCTATTGTCCACCTTATGTGGGCCAGGGGGTGACATCCAACCTTTGCTCATGCCATCTTTTCCCCTGCCATTGTGGAGCTTCCCCTTGAGCCTATAAGCCACAATAAACCCCTTTTCCCAGAAGCTGTTCTTGGCTGGGTGATTTCTACCAGCAATGCGAACCTGACTGCAATACCAACATTGAAGCTTTTCCCCTTCAACTTAACCATATAAACTTCCTTATATTCCAACCAGTCTCATCCTCAGGATAATGTTTTCCTCAAAGAACTCAGCTTTAGCCATCATCCTTGACCCCACCACACACACACACACACACACACACACACACGCACACACACGGCATTTTGTTCTTCTAAGATATCCATGCATTAGGACCATTGCTCTGGCATCAGTACTTAGAACTGCAAAAGAGCTAAGACCGAGCTTAATAAAACCAGTCTCATTTTGAGTTCTACTACATATACACTTGCCAAAATTTTTGTGGCCTTAAACATGATAACATTTCTGTTTGTCACATTTACTTATAACATAGTTGTTAGTACTGGGGACTTATTAGACACTGTTTCAAAAGTGCAGACCTCTGTGTTGCCAGACTCCCCTCATCTGTTAGTGTACTTGGTGGAGAAAGGCAAGCTGACCTTGCTTTCTGTCACTGAGGCTCCCGTCTTGGCTTCCCTGGTTTTCTTGGCTTTGTCCTGGAAGTAGACAGACTATTGGTGGGGCTCAGAAAATGGCAAAGAATGGTGCTTTGGTAAACTGATTTCTTTGAGCTGAAGGATGCTAGAAACACCTCACAAAAATTACTCTCTCTCTCTCTCCTTCAGGTGTCATCCAGCCTCCTATCTATCCCACCCCAAAGCAAGTCAGAGAAACCAGATTGTCTCTCAATCTCAGTCATGGAAACTGAAAACATTACTCGAATTACCCTGCCTTTCTGTGTGAGAGCAGACCATATATTCCCACTCAACCATGTCTAAGAGTGGAGGAAGACAGGCTACACAGAAAGACCAAGAAGAATCCAAGCAAGTATGCCTGGCAGGCTTTCTTCTCTCAGCCTGTTGCCGGGAACCTAGAGAGGAGATGAGATGGACAGGAAGTGATGAGAGAGAAATGACCAGCAGAGGTGTAGACCAGAGAGTGATCTTGGCTTGAGGAGACCAGCTCTTCCTCCTACAGGTTAGTAGCAAGCACCTGCTATTCACAGGAACTGTTCTGTCACCTATGGAACATTCTATGTGGCAAGAGAGACTGACACTGATAAAATACTAAATACCTTTAGATAAAGAAGGCATTCTCTGGGCCAGGGAAATGACTTAGTGGTTAAGGTGTTTGCCTGCAAAGCACAAGGGCCCTGGTTCCATTCCCCAGGACCCATGTAAGCCAGATGCACAAGGGGGTGCATGCATCAGGAGTTCATTTGCAGTGGCTAGAGGCCCTAATGCACCCATTCTCTCTATCTGCTTCTTTCTCTCTCTTTCTCTCTCTCAAATAAATAAATAAAATATTTTAAAGGTATTCTCTTAACTAAGTGATACCTTACAGTGAGAGGGTTAAGCAACAATTTCTGTCTGCAAACCTCCTGGCTAATGCTTGCAGCCCACTGTTCATTTTGCTCCTGTGTTTCCATGAGATGTGTTTTCTTAGCTCAAGTTTATGTGCATAGTGTATGGGTAGTGTGGTGTAGGCAAGTGCATGCATATGTACATGAACATACTTGTACTTCATGCATATGCATTAGGAGGCCAGAGGGGACCATCAGATGCCCCCCTCTGTCACCCTTGCATCTTCTTTACTTGATACAGAGTCACTGTACTCAGAGTTGCCATTTTCTCTCAAACTGGCTAACCAATGAGCCCCAGTGATTCTGTCTCTGTGTGCCATAGTACTAGGGTTACATGCAAGTGTATCCAAGCCCAACTTTTTATTTAATTTAATTTATTTATTTATTTATTTATTTTATTATTATTGTTATCATAGTAGGGCCTTGCTCTAGCTCAGGCTGACCTGGAATTCACTATGTAGTCTCAGGTTGGCCTTGAACTCAATCCTCCTACATCTGCTTCCCGAGTGTTGGGATTAAAGGCGTGAGCCACTGTGCCCAGCCAAGCTCAACTTTTTAAATAGATCCTAGGGATCAAAGTTGGGCCATCTCCGGCTTTCATGGTTTGTATAACAAGTGGTCTTAACTGCTGAGCAATTTCCAAGGCCCTACATGATTTGTTTTACAAGTCTTGGTTGTGTTTGTTCTCAAGTGCCAGTTGCATCATTGACTGTAATTAAACAACTCAGATGCATAGTACACACCTCCCTGAAATACAAGTGTAAAAGGGGGCCTTCTATGAAACTACATGGTTGTTACAGACAGACACAGTCAAGACAAGCGGTGAACTTTAGTGTGGACAAGGCAAGTGGGAAAGACTGGGGAGAGAAGCACAAAGCATAAAGGATTCTATTCTCAGTTTGGCTCCCCCAGTGTCTGAGTTTTCTTTACTTAAAAAAGAAATGGGGGCTTGAGGGATGGCTTAGCAGTTAAGGCATTTGTCTGCAAAGCTAAAGGACCCAGGTTCAATTCCCCAGGACCCATGTAAGCCAGATGCACAAGGGGGCGCATGCTTCTGGAGTTCATTTGCAGTGGCAAATGAGCACATCCATTCTCTCTCCCTCTCTTTCTCTGTCAAATAAATAAAAATAAAATATTTTTTAAAAAGAAGTGGAAAGGGCTGGGGTGATGACACAGAAGAAAAAGCTCTTGTCATGCAAGCATGAGGATCTGAGTTTGGGCCCCCAGAACCTGTGTAAAGCAGCATACACACACACACACACAGTAGTATGTGTCTATAATCCCAGCACTCCTGCAGCAAGATGGGAGGTGAGGACCAGAGCATCCCCAGAAATCATGGGCCAGCCTATAGTTTCACACATGAATACTCATGCACATATATACATTCCATATACACAGGGATTTAAGCAATGAAAAAATAGCATTCTGTGTGATAGACACATAAAAGATGGAGAATTTTAGTCACTGGACTCCAAATTCAAGCAGAGAGCTGGGTTCCACATCATGAAATTGGAAAACTAATGCATGTTTATATTTTAACTAAAAATAGAATGTTTAAGTATATGTTTTATTTCCCCCTCTCATTTGCTGCTTTAGAAAACTTGATTAGCCAACTGCTAGTCTGAGCTCCTCAGATGAATGTGTATCTCCTCCAAGAGACTGCTGCCTGCCCATGTTCCTGAGGCTCCCATGATGATGACTTCCCTTTAGTCACTCCCTCCAAAGAGCCAGGAAGCATGCAGCCATGGCAAGAGTTGGTCTGCCAATTTTTCTCAAGTCATTCCACACCATTGAAAAGGAAGGAATACTCCCTGATTCCTTCTATGAAGCCAGCATTACATTAATACCAAAACCACACAGAGAGACAAGAAAAGAGAACTATAGACCACTATCCAGTGAACTTAGATACAAAAGTCCTTGAAGACTGAATTCAAGAACACATCAAAATATCATCCACCTCGGTCAAGTAGGTTTCATCCCAGGTATGCAGGCTTGGTTCAACAAACAGAAATCAATAAACAGAATCTACCACATAAACAGACTCAAACTCAGGTATTACATGATCATCTCTATAGGGGTAGAAAAGGCCTTCAACACAATTCAAAATTTCTTCATGGTTAAAACATTGGAGAAGACAGGGATAGAAGGCAATATGCAATAGACCTAAAGCCTATGTCATATTAAATGGGGAAGAGCTTGAAGAGCAGCTAGAGAATAACATCTGCCAACTGATTGATTAAGCAGGAGATCCTGCCAGTTACAAAATCAACCAGCCAAGCAAGAAGTATACACTTGTGCAATAGGGGCACACAGCTGATGCAGGTAACTGCTCATGGATTGGGTCTAAGGCCCAGTCAGTGTGCGTGAGCCCATATCTGACTCTAGGAACAGGAAACCAATAGGCTCCAGAGAGAACCTCCACTGCCTTCTAAGAGTGAATATACACATCAGTATGTCTTTATTATGACGAGGCTAATCCTCTTTTGTTCAAACTGTTCTTACTTTTCGTTGGAGAGACTGTTCTATATAAAGATGGAGGAGAACAAGGATATATAAAGACACAGCTGACTGCTAGGAGATGGGTTACCTCCACCTCATCTGCCTGGGCCCAGAAGTCATTCTAGGGGAAATGGTTACAACAATACTGCTCTCATGGCTAGCCTGAAAACCAGTTCCAGGAAGACGGCCAAAGACACTGTGGTCACTTAAACCTCATCAAGACAGAAATCCAGAGGCTACAGAGAATGCAACACTAAATGAGATCTCTATCTTGTTCACCAAGGCTCAGGGAATATTGCAGAAGAGGAAACAGAAAGATGTGAGAGCCTCGGGGAGGGTGGGAATAGCCTGAATTGCCATGTTTCCCTACCCTGCAGAGACTGATCAAGGTCTGTTGGTCCCCACATGAATACCAATTACCCCACCAAAGACCCTCAGCAGAGCTGTGGTAGGGGAGAGCAGTCTATGTGTGCAACCTGTTTATTAAAAAAATCAATAAATTGAAAAAATATTTTAAAAAGGATGAATAGGAGTCACCAGACCCATGTGGGAAGGGACAGGAGGTTAAAGAAAGGTGGCTTGGGTGAGAATAATTGCACGGTGCTCACATCCAGTAGCAGAGAGGAACTGACTGCTGAAATCAGGGCTTCTTAAACATTTTGCATCTGAGACACATTTTCATTCCAGATTTTTATATGACCCAGGGAATACAGATATATAAAATAGGTATCAAACAAAACACTTAAAACCAAAGATTTACTGACAATGGATAATAAAGAATTTTGTTTATAACCTATTGCAGTATATATACAATTTTTGTTTGTTTTTTGAGGTAAGGTCTTGCTTGAGCTCAGGCTGACCTGGAACTCACTCTATAGTCCAGACTAGCCTCAAATCATGGTGATCTTCTCACCATAGCCTCTTGAGTGCTTGGGATACAGGTATAAGTCACCATGTCCAGCTGGTATGCATATCATTTTATAGTTTATTAAAGATGAAAGCAAGTTTGCATAGTATTCAGGTGGATATGCTTGTTTGTTTTTACATAAAGAATAAAATCTTGGCTGAATGTTTGATATTGTAGGATGAATAGCACCATCAACTTTTTATCGATAGGATTGACATTTGAATTTTACAGGCATCATTGCTGAGAATGCTGTTATGTATAAATATGTAGTACAAGTGCAGAAATATGTTTAGGGACATCTCAAAAAGTTGATGAACATTCTGTCCTAATCCAAAGGTTACCTAACAATTCAAAAAAATTTAATATTTTATTTATGTATTAATTTGAGAGAGAGAGAGAGAAAGAGGCAGATAAATAGAGAAGGGCAAGGCAGAGAGAGAATGGTCACACCAGGGCCTCTAGCCACTGAAAATGAATTCCAGATGGGCCACCTTGTGCATCTATTTATGTGTGTACTGGGGAATCAAATCCAGGCTTTCAGGCTTTACAGGCAAGTGCCTTAACCACTGAACCATCTCTCCAGCCCAACTTAACAATATTATGAAACTCACGTCAGTCATTCACACAATTTCAAAAATCAAACATCCTAATACAATACAACCCTAAAATGTATGGATTTGATACATGCTAAATGATGATAGTTGAAAAATATTAAAAGTCTTTGTTTTCTGTACTTAATTATTATGTTTCTGTAAGAGCAGAAAACTCTGTATGTCTATTCAAAGAACTGTAATGTATAACAGGCATTAGTCTGAACCCCAGGTGTGGTGTTTCAGGCTGCGTTCATGGGTGTTGTGTGGTTTGATGCTGTGTATACAACAAAGTATTTTATAGTGTGTGTTCAGAACCCAGGCTGCTGTAAAGTGACCTCATTAAAAATAACAACAACGTGTGAACAGTACCAGAAACACCTGATTCATTATGCACTTGATTCTACATTAAATTTTTTGTCATTGTTAGTTCACCAACTATTAATTTTCAATCATTTCACCTCCCCCGAGTTCAGCCATACAACTCTACATGGGGTCATGTGTGACCCTTAGTGGAAGAAGCTGTGTTTTAAACAAACTGAACAGTCTTTGTGAGTGGAGTTTGATCTCTTTATGAGTTTGGAGTGGAGTTTGACCACTGCAGACAGGGAAGGATATTGGAGAGGTAAAGACAATGAGATAAAAGATAAAAAGGAGAGAGTTTATAACAGTCTGTACAAAGGTCAAAAGGGGCCAAGAGAAAACACCAAGCAGAAGCCACTCCTTGGTTCATGTTAAACGCCACCAGGTCCACTACTGAGAACTCTGGAACTCAAGGGAGACTGCAAGAAGTCATGACCGTTTGAATTTTCTGTCCACTGTCATAGGTGAATTAATTTAATTCAGCTTTGTGTTTTGACTACCAAAAGAAATAGTGCTGTGATTGGTTCTCTGTAGGTACAGGATCTACATTTCTGGAGTCACCCAGTCAAGGACCAAAAGTATTTTTGATAGCTCACTGGGTACAGTGATTACCACACAAGCATGGAGACCTGGGTTTGTATCTCCAGTATCCAGGTAAAACTGCCAGGTATGGCATGTTCCTATAATGCCGGTGCTGGGAAAGATGAATTTCATAAATTCCTAGGACTTTCTTGCTAGCTAGTCTTGCCCAGTTAGTGAGCTCAAGGCTAAGCAAGAGAATTTATTCAAAGAGTAATGCAGAGAGTGATTGAGCAAAATCTGTCATGTTGATTTCTGGCTTCCATATGCACACACACACATGTACCCACACACATACAAACATGTATGCACACATGAATTCACCACACACACATATATACATATACATAAAATATACATATATATTTTTGAAACCCTAACCACCTCCAAAATATACAAAGATAAAAACTACACAGATTAAAAATCAACACGGCATAACCACTATTAACACTGTGTTAGGGACGGCAAGTAATCCAGCAATGGCTAAAGTGCACAGGCGGGTGTTGGTTATAAGCACATGCAGTGCCATCCCCCACCTAGGATTGTAGATGCCAGCATGGCCCCTGTTAGCTTCTGAACAACACCCTCTCCCACCCACAGGGGAGGCCATCCTTTCAGCGAGCTACTTCAGAGACTACCTCAGCCCTGCCTTCCTGACACAATCCTGCTTAGGGGTTCCCCACTCAGCTCTCCACCCCTGCCACTTCCTGGTCCTCCCACCATTCCACCAAAAAGAAAGAATGAAAGAAAAGCCTTAGGCTTCCCGGCCAGGAGAAGTTGTCAGGCCCTGCCCCCTGCAACTTCACAGCCCATGTGTTTTAATACCAAAAGAGGATTCATCTTGGCCAGCGAGCAGCAAATGAATATGCAGCTGATTCTCCACTTGCTCTAAAGCCTTGCCAATAATTCCTGCTGCCGCGTTCTTTGCTGTTTTTATAATCAATTATAAAGGTTCATTTCGTTAGGGGCCCTTTCCCCCCTCCTGCAAGTGGAGAGGAAAAATGCAAGCCGCTCTCAGAAAAGGCACAAAGCTCTTCTGAGAACTGTCTAGCAGGCAGAGCTCCTTACAGTAACACTTTATTTTAATGGTTCTCTAATGCGAAATTGACAATGGAATACCCCCCCCCCCCAGAAGCCCTCACTACCGCCTCATTCACCCTAAATAAAAATGAAGATGTTGTCAAGAGATAGGTCACTGCGCCAATGGGAGCCTCAGAAGCTACCCTGGGGCAGGGACAGGGGACCCAGGAGCCCTGCCTAACCCTGGGCAGCCTGGCCCAGCGCTTCGCTTCCCTGCTGCAAGGAGCAGCCCCCACACACTTAGGGAACTATTCCTCAGAGGATGCCATAGGTATCAGCTTTCTGAGAATTACATTGTTCTTCCTAGAAGCCTGAGGAAGCCTAGTTGGTTTAAACACTCCCTGGTGGGTGAGCGAGGGACACCGGGGAGGCAGGCCCAGCTCACCAGAATGTCACAGTTCACATAAGTACCCAACATCCACTCATCACTAGTAGCAGATTGAAGGTAATGTTTTAAGAGGGCTTCAAGCTGCTGGGAAGTTGTGGGTTTGAGAAATGTTCTTTAAAGCTTTTGAAATTCAAATTCCATCTCAGCAAAGACGTGGAAATGGTAACCCAAAGAAGGGACAGAAGATTGACAGCTTGCCCATTCACCACAGTTCCCCCTAGCCACCTCTACCACCCAGTGGGCCCCTCTGAAGGGCAGTTGGTTTGAATTGCGAAGCCCCTCCTAGGGGTGGGTGTGGGAAGACGTCTTGTCAACCTGCCTCTAAACATTACCTTTATATCCACAGACAGGTTCTATTCTCAGCCGCATTAGGAAAATTGTTTATTTTCATTCATTCATTGGCAGTAGGAGGTGGTCAAGCTGACAGCCATAACAAGTCCAAGTGCTGAAACTCACTGGTAAGTGCTTGGTCCTAAACGAGACATACACATCATCCCTCCAGGGCTCAGGGGACGTTGTAGAAGATGGGATGGAAAGAAGACAAGAGCTGGAAGATGGGGAGTGAGCATGGTGGAGCTCCCGTTTCCAGACATGACCAGGCCCCTGCACTCATGAACTCACACCACACGTGATTACCTGCACACAATGAGACCAGCCATCATTCTGTTATAAACAGGGGAGGGGCTTGGGCAGCTTCTCCTCATCCCTAATGAACTAATGGCAGGCAGTGGCTGCTGGGAAGGGGAGTCCTTTTCCTCTGAGGCTTAGACACTGGTAAGAGACAAGAAGAAGAAGTGCAGTGAGACTGAGGGAGGGAAGGTAATGTGGGGTACATATGATCAAAATGTAATATATAAGTATGAAAATGTCAAGAATCGAATTAAGAAATCATACTAAAAGGCAGATAAAGTGTCATCATGTGGAGAAGTGGCTGCATGTCACCTGGAATCTTCTAGAATGGGGTTCACAGTCTTGCACCACCACTGGTTATTCTCCATCAACTGCAACAAAAGACGGGGCTATCTGGTTCCTAAGGCTGCCTATATTAAATAACACCATCCAGGAAAAATTACTAAGCCAGTGCCTTTCAAAAATACTTAAAGAAATGGTAGCAATCACATTGTGTGTGAAGTGTGGTGTGAAAACATCTTTCTGCCAAGTACATGGGCCCCTACCTCCTTGATTTCTCCCTCACTCGCTTCTCTGCAGAGGAAAATTGAGGCATCTGACTGGGTAATGATGCATGGGTGTCCCCAGACCCTCCTCTGCATGTCTGGAAGCTTGTGATTGGACCTCTTGCATTCCCATGCACCTATAAGAATTACATGCATTCCTCTGGGTCATTAATTTTCCCCCATTTAATTTATCAGCCTCCAGATCTTTCTCCAGGTAGCTATCACTTGATGTTACATGCTGATTGGAGAGAAAGTGGATACTCCAGATAAACTGGCATTAGCCTGAGCTAAGCAATAAGACTGATGGATGGTCTGGGTTTGAGTCTAGTCAAACACACATATCCAAGATAAGGCAGAAATATGCTATACACAGTTTTATCCTGTTTCTGATTAAGCAGCATGACAGGGATGCTGGAATGGATGGGGAGTTACAGTGCCTCTTGTTAGAAAGGGAAGGAGAAATGGGGAGACCATCTCCCACACATCGACTTTGAGGTTTCATTCCAGAAAGGGTCAGTGCCATGGAGATTAGGGGAATCATTAATGCCCCAAACAAGCCTGACTTGTCCCATATCCCACATCACTGTAATAAAAGTCACCCTCTAAATCCAACCTGGGAGACGTGCCAGTTACAGCAACAAAGTATTTAGTAGCTATAATTATTTAACACTTTTCTTCAATTAACTTAGTTGTTTCTAAACAAGCTAAAACACCAAGGGAAATAGTGTATTCAAATAACCCAATGTTTTACAGCAAACTCCTCACACACCTCTGGAATTTAGCCTAGCAGCGCTTAGAATAAATCAATACTAGACATCACCATGGGCACTGCGGAATCTTTTACCAGAGTCTCAATCCCTGTGTCAGGTTTGGGTTGTATGCTCCATGGATGGAAGATTATTGTCCTTTTTCATTTCCTTCCTTGAACCATGGTCACCAAACATCTTGCCAAAAACTGTGTTCTGAAGAACAAGTTAGAAAGGAATCCAAACCTGGATGGCAACTGTAGGGCAGGTTCACCATGAGGATTTATGAGGAGCGAAGGATCCATGCTGCACTCCTTGTTATATCTCCCCATCTCCACGCAGGCTCCCAGCGCTGTAACAGTAGACAGGACTGGTGCACTTACTGCTCTGCCCTTTACCCTTCTCCATGGGGCACAGATATCTGTTCCTCTGCTTGGAAAAATGCTTCCTCTCAACACTTGGTTATTTCCCACTGACCCTTCAAATCTCAGCTTCTTCCAAAATCCTTCCCTAGCTCACCAATTTAGTAACATTGTGTCTTCCATATGTGACTCTGTGGTAAACCATATGAGTCCCATCTTAGCACTCACCATAAATGCTTGGTTGCAAGATATGAAAACTAGCTTGATAGCATGTAAGTGACATCAAGATGTCTTCTGTACTGGACTAGGAGCAAAAACTGAAAGTCAACAACATTCTCCCTCCATATTTTTACTAACTTCCACACAGCCACTTCCTTTCTGTCTAGCTCTACAAAGCATATTTCTCTGTTCCTGAGCCGTATGGAAGAATATGACAGTTCACAGCTCCAGCCATATGTAGAAAACTAAATACTTTGAATGACAGTCAAATTTTCTGCCATAATCTTATTGGTTCCTTTTAATTTAGGGATCTACTGGAGGACCATTATAAAGAAGAGAGAAATGACCATGGAATGAGCCATTATCCCAAAAGATCCACAGTACAATAGGACTTGGAATTACTTGTTTGTACATCTGTATCTACTATCCAGAAGCTTTCTAAAAGTAGGTCAGTATATCATGCCTATTGTATCAGACCTATAAAAATGTTCAATTTGTCATATAAAAATGGTTTACATAATTTCTTTCACATTAATGACATCTTTCCGACTACCGAACCATTTCTTTCTCTCTTTCTCCCCCTCTCTCCCTCCCTCCCTCTCCTTCTCCTTCTCCCTATCTCTCTCCCTTTCCCTCTTTCTCCCCACCAGTACCAAGTATATTGGTTATATCCCTGTATTTCTGAACTTCCATAAAAATCTTCCTTTATCCTCCACAAACACTCTTGAAGATTTTGCACTTTGTGAGTTATTTCATGTGGCTTAAAAATAAGAAATATGCATTATTTATATCCTACAGTGTTACAGACGTGGTGTTAGGCATGTTACATATTTTATCTCTAATCTTCATGACACTTAATATTTTCTCTAGCTAATAATGTTCAGAAATACTTGAAAAACTTGTTCAAGGTCACAACTAATAAATAATCCTAGACCATCTGAACACAAAACCTGATATCTTTCTGCCTCCTAATCTTTCCACTTATGCACCCCATTATGATGCAAGCTCTCCAAAACCAGTAAGTACAGCTAAATTTAATTCTGACTCCTCACAATCCAGTACATTTCATATTTTACTTCATGTAGACATAGTGAGTATGCTCGATAAGCATGGAAGGGTGAATGAATGAATGAATGGATGGATGAATATACTCTACTTGGGAGAAAAGAGAGCACTTGGCATGAGCAAAGCTTTACTTTATCTCAAAAACTTTGTAGTTGTATGTCTTTGTCCACAGAATGATACAATTTATCACTTGTGTGCCTGAATTCTCCACCACCCATATGCTAAAATATTTTGTTAAAGTGAAGACAAAAACCACCTTGATGTAGACTGAAGCTCTAAACTGTGAAGTGTAAAATAATAAATACTTTTACAAGGACCAGGCATGGTGGTACATATCTGTAATCCATGAACTGGAGATGCTGAGGGAGGACAATCATTAGTTCCAGGCCAGCCTGGGCTACCTAATGAGGCCCTGTCTCAAAACAAACCACAAAAATATTTCTAGAAGAAAATATTGACAACAAGTCTTTATGAACTTCACCAAAAAACAAATATTTCTTTAACAGTCATAAGGTTGGAAAGATATGCTGTGTTAAATAAAGAACTTCTGTACATGAAAGTCATCATGGAGAATGGTCACACACGGTGGCCTCCCTTCTGGAGCCAGGAGGACCAGGCCAGTCCATACTGGCCCCCAATGGTGACAAATGCTAAGGAGACCCAAGACTCATTAAAATGACAGGAAGGGAAAGCCTAGTACCTAGCACTGGGTGAGTTATCTCTATTATAAGGCCAGAAATGTTGCAGAGGAAGTACAAGATTGAATGCAAGTGCTGCCCTCGGTGCTAGCCAAAAAACTTTCTCTATGGACACTGAGAAGACTCACAAAAAAGTCTTCAAAGATGAAAATAAGAGGGGTTTTTTTTTGAGAGAGAGATAGATGTAATGAGGCAGACAGAGAGAGAGAGAATGGGCATACCAGGGCCTCTAGCTGCTGCAAATGAACTCCAGACACATGTGCTACCTTGTGCATCTGGTTTGCATAGGTCCTAGAGAATTGAACCTTGGTCCTTCAGCTTTGCAGACAAGTGTGTCAACTACTAAGCCATATCTCCAGCCCATACGAGGCTTTTGAGAGCTCAACACTAAAGATTTCTATCTTTCCCTCTAGCATGCTCAGCAAACATTGTAGAAGAGGGGGGAAATTATGTAAAAGTCCCTGGGCCAGAAGGCATACTATGAGGCCATGTCCTCCCAATATGAACTGCCTGGTACTTTCAGGGCCCCACAGGAGTTACCACTACCCCACTAAACCCACACTGTTCTGATCCCATAGCATTTGGACACTGAGGATGGAGGAGGACAAAAGAAGCAAGACAAGAAAACAGATGAAGGACTATCTTGAAATAAGAGGTTCCTCAGTGCATGGGAAGCTGGGGAGAGAGGGTAAAAGAGGGTAAATGATGGTAACAGGACCATGTTATTACATGTTGTATATTAAAGTTCCCAATTAAAATTTTATAAAGAAAAAAATCATGGGGCTGGAGAGATAGCTCAGTGGTTAAGGTGCTTGCCTGAAAAGCCAAAGGACACAGGCTCAATTCCCCAGGGCCCATGTAAGCCAGATGCACAAGGTACTACATGGAGTTCATTTGCAGTGGCTGAAGGCTCTGGGACACCCATTCTCTCTCATTCTCTCTCTCTCTCTCAAATAAATAAAGTAAACAAAGATATTTTTAAAATTAAAAAAAGAAAAATTTGCGGGGCATGGTGGTGCATGCCTTTAATCCCAGCACTCAAGAGGCAGAGGTAAGAGGATTGCTGTGAGTTTGAGGCCACCCTGAGACTACATGTGAATTCCAGGTCACCCTGAGCTAGAGTGAGACCCTACCTCACAACAAAACGAAACAAAAAATTCGAATGACAACAACAAAAAAGAAAAGCTAGGGCTGGAGAGATGGCTTAGTGGTTAAGGTATTTGCATGCAAAGCCAAATGATCCAGGTTCAGTTCCCCAGGACCCACGTTAGCCAGATGCATAAGGGGGAGATGCATCTGGAGTTCGTTTGCAGTGGCTAGAGACTCTGGCATACCCATTCTCTCTCTCTCTCTTCCTTCCTCATCTGTTTCTCTGTCAAATAAATAAATAAAAATAAATTTTAAAAAAGAGTAGTTAAACACATGATAAATTGTGGTGAATAGTGTGGTGGTTTGATTCAGGTGTCCCCCATAAACTCAGCTGATCTGAATGCTAGGTTCCCAGTTGATGGAGATTTGGGGATTAACATCTCCTAGAGGGAGTGTATTGTTGGGGGCAGGATTATGGGTGTTATAGCCAGTTTCCCCATGCCAGTGATTAGCACACTCTCCTGTTGCTACTGTCCACCTTATGTGGGCCGGGGGGGAGGGTGATGTCTACCCTCTGCTCATGCCATCATTTTTCCTGCCATCATGGAGCTTACCCTCAAGCCTATAAGCCAAAATAAACCTCTTTTCCCCACAAGCTGCTCTTAGTTGGGTGATTTCTACCAGCAATGCAAACCTGACTATAACAGTAAAGTGGTACCGAGGAGTAGGGTTGCTGCTAGACACCTGACTATGTGGCTTTGGCCTTTCGGAGCTGATTTTCAAGAGGAATGTGGATGGATTTGAAACCTTGGCCTCAGAGATGCCTTACAGTGTTGTAAGTACAGCTTGATGGACTATTCTGGTCAGAGATGAAAGACCTGAATGCAGTAAGAACTATGGACTGTGAGGTTTAGTTTATGGGGGTGAAAAAGAGCTTTACTTGGTCTGGGCTAGCAGTTTGTGTGAGGCTTTCTGTTATGCCCATGTCCTGAGAAGTTGTGCAGGGTTGCTTTGCGTAGAAATGAACTGGTGTAAGCAGAGGGATATGTCACAGAAAGAAAAATCTTTGGGTGAACTGCTTCCCATTCAGTTGCAATTGACAGATTACAACCTTTGAGATTGGGCTAGCTGACCTGCACTGGGGCAACAGGAAGAATGTAGACTCTTTTGAAGGGGCCTGAGTGCTCAAAGTGTCTTGTTCTTCAAAGTCTGCTTTATTCCCCCCTGGATTAATAAATTGGCACCCTGCCTGGTATGGTGGAGTATAAGAAATGTTGGAAAGAGGGTCATTGAGTTTGCAATACAGTCTTGTGTTTTGTAAATGGCCATGGGCAGTGTGAAGCAGGTTTGCTGGGTGCCTGCCCCCATGGAGCCATGAGGATGAACCATGGATTGCAGTGGAGACCCAGTGGAGATGCCGGGACCATGAGATGGCTGCTAAGGAACTGCCGGCCCTGATGAAGTTTTCCAGGACTGTGAGTAGCTTCGCTGGAGGGGCGGAATTGGACTGCCAGAGACTTGTTGCTGGTTAGAATTATCAGACTTGGAGATTTGTCACTGGCTAGAATTGTTGGACTTGGAGTTACAGAGTTTGATGTTTGCCCTGGTTGTTTGAAATCTTGTATTGGCTGGATATTTCTTTGCTATGCCCAATGTCATCTTTTGCAGTGTGAATGTTTATTCTGTGCCATTATGGGGTTTTTGAGGTAATTTTTTGGTATTACGGTTCAGTTAAAAGATCATAGACTATGGGAATATATGAACATCATTGGAATTTATAAAAACTACAGGGACTTTGAAAGTTGAACTAAATTCATTGCATTTTACATCATGGATGGTTATCAGTTTATGGGGGCCAGGGGCAGGATGTGGTATTTTGATTCAGGTGTCCCCCATAAACTTAGGTGTTTTGAATGCTAGGTTCTCAGTTGATGGAGGTTTGGGAATTAACACCTCCTGGAGGGAATGTATTGTTGGGGGCAGGCTTATGACTGTTATAGCCAGTTTCCCCTTGCCAGTGTTTTTTTTTAATTTTTTTGTTTATCTTTTATTTATTTATTTGAGAGCAACAGGCAGAGAAAGAGGCAGAGAGAGAGAGAGAGAGAGAGAGGGAGAGAGAAAGAGAATGGGTACGCCAGGGCTTCCAGCCACTGCAAATGAACTCCAGACGTGTGCGCCCCTTTGTCTGTCTGGTTAATGTGGGTCCTGGGGAATTGAGCCTCGAACTGGGGTCCTCAGGCTTCACAGGCAAGCGCTTAACCACTAAGCCATCTCTCCAGCCCCCCTTGCCAGTGTTTGGCACACTCTCCTGTTCCTGTTGTCCACCTGATGTTGGCCAGGAGGTAATGTCCACCCTCTGCTCATGCCAGCGTTTTCCCCTGCCATCATGGAGCTTCCCCTCGAGCCTGTAAGCCAAAATAAACTTCTTTTTCCCAGAAGCTGCTCTTGGTTGGGTGATTTCTACCAGCAATGTTAACCTGACTGCAATAAATAGTATTCAGGCTTTACAACTAAAAACATGTCCAATAAGCCTTTAAACAGTCAATATTATTAGGCATCATGGGAGATGCGAATGTGTATAGAGCAGTCAGAACTTTCATGTCCTGTGGGCAATGTAAGCTGGTACAATTGCTTAGCTCAACTGGTATGTATGCAAGTGTAAACTCCACTATATATACAAGAACTCTTAGAGCACTTGTCATAGTGTCCTAAGGCTAAAATGTCCAAAATATTCATCATGACTGTTAATCTCTGGTTGTCAACTTGAAAGGATTTAGAATCCCCATGCAGACAAATCTCTTAGCAAGTCTGTGAGGTATTTTCTAGGTTAGTTTAATTGAGATGAGAAGACCCACCTTAACTGTCAGAGGCAACATCCTGTGGGCTGGGGTTCTGAAATGGATATAAAGGAGAAAGAGAGCTGAACATTTAGATTTCACCTCTCTGTTTCTTGACCATGGACTGAATGTGACCAGTTTTCTCAACTTCCTGCCAGCAAGCCTTCCATGCATCCTGGAACGGGACACCTGAAAGCCAAAGTAAATTGTTTCCTTCCCTAAGCTGCTTCTTGTTGGGGTGTTTTATCTCAGCAACAGGACACTAGCTGATACACTCCTCACCAGTGAAATGAATAGACTGTGGTGCAATGATATAACATGCCTCAGTTCATATCTTCTGATCAGCAAATGATCATAAGAATTCAGTGTACAAGATATTTATTTGGAATAGTGCCTGTAAAATAAATGGAGCATAGCATTGCTTCAAACCACATTGTAGACCTTTACAGGTATTTGTGAGAGAGGATATTAGGAACAGTCCCAAACAGCACTCAGTGTCATGGGGAAAGCTCAGCCCCCTGACATGGTCCTCACCCCTAATGAAAACATTGCCTGTGGAAACGTCCCATGGGTGCAGAAGTGCTCAAACCTGAATTCCACCTTTCACCATGTTCAGTTATTGGCTAGAGGCTTCCCCCAGAGAACATGCCCTGAACTTGAATGCCCCAGCCAATATTTCAAAGGCTATACAGTGGAATAGTATGAAACCGGCACAAAATACAACAGAAACAGATGCTACAATCCTAATACAGAACCTAGACTCAAAGAACTGTGTGAGTCCATGCACACAGAGCTCAAAATAATTTATGAGAATGATTAACTTTGGGGCCCTAACATCTGAAGGGAGATACTAGATAGGTTGCACTGGACTGTCCACAATGGCCTATGTGGTGGTTACATATATGGTCCCCTTGTCCAAATTTTTTGAGCTATCTATGAAGATTTTTACCCTTTTCAATATACAGTTATGTATCTCATATCTCATTAGTAAAATAATTGGTATGACCAGATGAGAATATTAACAGTAATAGATGTCCTATAAATCAAGAGAAGAAAAGCTCAAAAGAATAATGGCTTTGCAAACTGCAGTGAGATGTGAAGACAATAAAATACATTTGTCATAGAAGATACAAATAATCTGACCAAAATATACCTATTGTTAGTAAACTTCAATTATTCAGAGGAAGCAGGTGATGTGCTGCCACTTTCTTTATTTGTATAAACAGCTTTTTGATGGCTAATAGCTATCATATTTTTATTCTGGAAGAGCTTGTGTAGCCCAATAAGAGCTTAACACAGCACTTCTCAACTTTTTCTAGGCTGACACAATTAAAAGAAAAAAACCCTAGAGAAACTACTATTAGGAGGCATCTTTTAATTGAGCTTGCATTCTGCTTTGCATAACAATTAATGTCTGTGTTATTTAAATATAATCTTTCCCACCCACGACATGCCATTTCCCTTTTCCCTTGGCTAAGTACTCAAAGTGATAACAAAATGGAAAGGAAGTTGGGAAAATGTAGTTAGGCAATGTTGGGGAACAAAAGGGAGTTACCTTGATTTATAGTACCCACAAAATATCTACTAAATTAACAAATAAATATTAGAACCTTCTGTATACGAGGCAATGTTCAGTCAAGTTTGTTCATTCCTGCACAGCTATACATGTGATAGATATAAATTGACACAAATAGAAGGGACCAGGGTATGATCTCAGAAAAAACACAGGATGGAGACATAGCCAAACTGACTTTGGTCTTTACCACTCATTAGGATTCTGTGATGTTGAGCATTAGTTAAGCATTCTGGCCTGTAGGGTTCTAAGTTGTAGATCTGAGGCCGATGGAACAGGAGATCTCTGAGCTGCTCCCTATTTCGCAACGTGCATTTTGATCCCACTTGTCATAATTCACAAGAAATTATGTCTAACTCTTTTGCCTCTGGAGATGATTGTGGCAGATCCTCTTGCTAGTCATCCCATATCTCCGTTCTCCATCACAAACCCAACTTCCATCACCTGCCCTCTGACAGAGTTGAGAAGTCCTTCCACCCCAGCCCTGGCTTTGGTACTGATTTAAATGATGGCCTCACAAAGGAAGTCTGTTCATTTGGGTTTCCCTTGAAGCATGAGTGTGATAGATGCTGGTTGTGAATGCATAATAGAGGCATATAGCAAAAGATGGCTTTTCTTCTCTTGGCCTTGTCCTATCTGAGTGCAATGGCTGGAACTATTGAAATAATCCTTGGAGCCTTAGTAAAGCCAGCCTAAGGTGGCGACGAACACAGTACCATGTGGAAGGTAAGTGCTGGCTACATTGCACCTGGGTCTTTGATGATATTCTAAGCCAGAGATTATACTGTTCCCTGATTCTGCCCTATAGGCTGTGTGTTATGTGAGATCATATATGTGCTTATTGTTGAGTCTAGTTTGATTCATCATTTTCTTACTTTCAACCCAAAACATCTTGATGCAAGAGTCATAATACCATGAAGAAGGGCTAAAGGATAATGTAACTGGTCCAGTAACTTATAAGTAACCTAAAACACATTTATATTAAACATAATATATAACTCAACTTATAATATATATTAAAATTCACATCATTTTATTATATAATGCAAAATATAATAATATTAAAATGTAGTGAATTTGAAGATTTGAAAACAATGATCTGAGAAGCTAAGATTCCTTTCAACAGCTACAATTTCCAAAGCTGTGTTTCAGAAATTGCATTTTTGTCTGATCTACCCCTATACCCAAAGGAAACTGGGTAGTCATCCACTGAATATATATTCATAATCTTTTATATTTGAGATGAGAAAAAAGAGACACAAATTCAAGATTCTGAGGATCCTTCTCCTCTTCTAATGGGCAGCAGTTCTTTATACTATTTCCTCTTTCTTTCTCTTAAACTAATAAAATACCTTTAGATTAAAAAAAAATCAAAATGTAAGATTCTAAGAAATCAGAGTGTGCTCAGTAATGAGGCATGCTTACTGAAAATAATCCAGTTACAAAGGCAGAATGAACTCTATTTACTCAGAAAAATGAAGATTATTGTGTACTGGGAAGATTGTTTATACATGCTATATGGTAACAGATGACCAGAGAACTGTAGCTCTCAAATATGGCTTCAGAGATCTTAGGCCTAGGACATGCTGACCCCCTTCCTACTGCCTCTGGTGAATGTTCAGATAGTTTTGAGCCTATGCCAGAGTGATCTTCCATTAGATTAGTGGAAATTAATGGCTGAGAGGACTTATATGTGTGTGTGGGGGAGAGCTTTCAAAGTCAAGAACATTATAACAACAGGGATAAGTTTACAATAGTCAGTAAAGCACTTGTTTTGTAAGCATGAGGATATGAGTTTAATTACAAAAAAATGCCGGGTGCTGGGAAGGCAGAGACTGAAGCATCTCTGGGGCCAGCTAGACAGCTAGTCTAATTGGCAAGCTTCAGGTCACTGAGAGACCCTGTCAAAAACTGTGGATTGAATGGGTTGTCCTCTGGCCACCAGATGCATAAGTACACACACCCCTCCACATGCACCTGGACCTGCACACACACACAATCAATCACATACAGATGTGTGTGTGCGCGCACACACACACACACAGAAACATGTAAAAAAAAAAAAAGAAACAAAATAACAGATTAGTCCAAGATGGAACCCCCTCCCCTGCCCGCCCACCACTGGCTAGTAGTCATCACTTGGTCTATAGTGAAACAGTGAGAAAATCCAGGAAAACATTTAATAAGTGGCTCTTCAATCAGCCATCAGATAAGTGAGCTCCAGGGTTCAATAAATCCACAGAGCGGTCCAAACAGAAAGATATGGCTTCTTTCCAACATGTTTATCTGCTGATTTTATGAGAAGCCGAAAAAACTTCCTGGCAGCGACTGAGGGTTGGATTATGAAAATGGTTAAGCCAATGGATTCTCTCTGTGATTGGATGTATTTAGTGCCCAGAACTGACACAAGAGGCTAAGTCCTTTAAGATATGCCTATCATCACTAAGGTTTGACTTTCTCTTCTGGGGAAACACATGTTTTGTCTTTCTTATCTTTCCCTTTCTGTGGAAATGTGGAACGTAATTGGTTTATGATTTTTTTAATAAATGTCACTACAGTAAATACAGAAAGCATCTGGGGAGTGCAGAGAATTTTAGGAGATATATTGATAAACACATTTGATTTTATTGGCTCTGCTTATTTTGATGTATTAATATATACATAGAGGAAGACATATATGAATACGTATGTACAAATCTAGCATGCCAAACTTAGGATATAGATTGTTAGCAAATGGTTTAAGTTTTTAAACTTGATTCTAAATAAATGTTAAGTAGGTATATAGTATGCAGAATTCCCACATCACCCCTATATTATTTACTTGGCTAAATGTTGTCACCAAATACCTGAAAAGAAGTAATATAAGGGAGGAAGCACTTATTTGGGCTCATCATTTGAGGATACGGTGAATCATGACAGGTGTGGTGGCTTCAGTAGCTCTGTGCTGTGGCTATAGGAGTAACATACTGCTTGCTCACAACTGAGGCATAAATCTCAAACCTGTCCACATTCAGTGATCTTCTTTCTTCAGCTAGACTCCACCGCCTAAAGCTTCCATGTCCACAAAACGGTACCACAAGCTGGGGACAAAATGTTCAGCCACATGAACATATGAAAGAACATTTCACATTCCAACTGTAACAGTTCCCAAGATTCCCACCCTCTAGTTTGTATGCCCTGATAGGCTCCTCGCTTCAGATCATGTTGCTGAATTTGAAGTCATAGTCACTCCCGTGATTCAATTGCTAAAAATGACAATATCAGAGTAGACTAGGAGACTCGCTGTCAGTTGACAGCTAGTGAAAATTTGAAGGAATCTGTGTCTTTCAGCTGCACAGCAAAAGAAAACAAAACTGAATTATTCGAATGCCTAAATGAGCTTAGAAGAGAAGGGCACCCACTAGATGAAACATCAGTACCAAGAGAATCCAGCTGAGCGGTGTCCTCTAACTTTACATTATCTGTTCCACGGTCACCAAAAATTAAGAGAGGAGGTAACAGGACAAATGGATGGAACATGGCAACATCATTAAGATGGTCACTCTCGTAGCTGACATTTGGCAAGCCCTGCCCCATTTAGGAGGAAGGTAACTAGGCCCCAGGCAAAGAGCTCTTGCTCTTTGGGTCCTAGATAACAGAGGTCATCCAACCTCCTAAATGCATACACATACACACAAAATGCACACATGCATGGGCTCTTTTGTCACTCGGGAGCCAACACTCATTACTGCCAATGCAATCCCCAGTCAAAATACACACTCACATGGCTAACACCAGTTGGGCACCCACAAAAATGCTTCTACCCATTTCTGAGGCAAAGTTCTTTTCTTAGTTCTTATCTCTTTGGGCTCCTATAACAAAGTATCATAAACTTGATGGCATATTAGTAACAAAAAACTCACTTCTCATAATTCTACAGAATGAAGAGTCCAAAATCAAGGTGCCCACAGATTCTGTTTTGACAAGACTGTATTTTTCACAGATGACTGTCTTCTGACCGCGACTGCATGAAAGAAGGAGCAAATGAGCTCTCTAGGGTCCACTTTCACAGCGCACTCATTGATGAAGGCCCCACCCTCATGACTTAGTTGTCTATGTGGCTCCTAATCCTTTAGGAGGATTCTAACATAAGAACTTGAGAAGGCCAAATTCAGAACACAGCATATCCTTAAGAATAAATTGGGGATAGGCTTCATACTTGTACTACTGCTCACACCAGAATTTGACAATCCATCAGAACTCTAGAAGGACTTGAGAGGGGACAAGAGAAGTTTAAATAAGTCAAGTCAAGTAACTTGAAAAATCTTCCCCTCAGCATGAACACAATAGTTTCTTGCATAATGAACCACAGTTTCCCGGTAGGGTAAAGCAATTTTTCTGTCCTCTTCAGTTTCTATTATGTGGTTCTGGGGAGTCCTAGTGATAGGGTAAGTACAGAAATTACACATGGTTGCTGAGAGCATTTTTATAATATGAAACAGTTCATTTTATTTATAAATATATGTGTATGCATATACATACAATAATTCTTTACATTGGATGGTAAAATTACAAATAACTGTAAGTTTTCAAAATACTTTAAATATTTACAATGTCAAAAATGTTAGTCTATACAATAGGGATGCAATAAGCAAAACGTACTGTAGAAAGTTTTAAAGGACAAACAATGTAGTTACTTCAGCTAACAAATTGCAATGTCACTGATAGAAAGAAAGAGAGGAAAACACAAGATTAAAAGAGGCTTAGGAGACATTTCAGCAAATTATAATGTGAGACTTTTTGGTGACTAATCATATGTGTCAATGAAAGTGGTACACAGGGGCATCCGTTGAAACAATTTCTGGGTGTGTCTGAGATGGTGTGTCTGACTGAGATTAGCAGCTGAATCTGTTGACTCACTAACATAGATTTCACTCTCCAGTGCAGATGAGCACCACCTAATCTGTGGAGGACCTGAATAGACCAAAAGGCTGATGGAGGAGTTAGGCCCCTCCTTCGAATCTCACTGCATGAACCAGGACTTGTCATTTCATCCTGTCCTGTCTTCAGGCTGGGGTTTACAGCGGCTCCTCCCGTCCTCGGCCCCACAGCCTCTCCTGACTCTCCAGCTTGCAAACGCAGATTATGGGCCCACTTTGCAGCCAGACAATCACCTGATCAGTATTTAGCCTCAGTCTCACTTTCTCTCTTCTTCCACCCCGCTGTCCTTCCTCATTAGAAACCCTTATTTGGCTCTTCATTCAAACCGAAATACATTTTCTAGAGATAAAACATAGAACCATTAGAATATCAAGCATTTCTCAACATTTGTTTATATAAAGGAAGTATTATTGTGACTTACATATGATAACCTTGCTGTGGCTACATTAAAATATGTTATCTTTAGAAGATTTATGCTGACATTTTTACACAGTGAATCATATGATGGATGGAGTTTACTTCAAAATTAATGAGGAGCAGGGATAGAAGGGTGAGAAGAAATAAAACTGGGCATGAGCTGATCAACTACTGAAGCTAGATAGCAGGCACACGGGGTTTGTTATGTTGTTTGGCTTACTTTTTGTGCTTAAAATTCTCCATTATTAAAAATTTTTTAATGAAAAACATTTTAAGTAAAACTTTAAAATTAAGTTAACAATTTCATTTGAATTCTGACACTTATTGGCAACTTAATCTTGTCTTCTAATCTTAGTAGGTAATTTTGAACAATCTAGATAATCATAAACTTCTTGTAAAGGAAAAATAGCCCTTCTAATTTCAACAAACCTTACATTAACTTGAATTTATATTTTTAATAATATTCTTTTTAGCATTGTGAGCTCTGAGTACAAATACATTTTCTTCTTTCATACTGTATATCATTTGGAATAAGCACAAATACAGACTACAATACAAATGAAACCCACAGTAGGGAATTCAGAAATAGTGGAAAGAAAAACAAAAATATAAATTTTCCAAAGAGGCAACTTGTTCTTAAAATTCTTGAACACTGAAAAAAAAATTAAGAGTAGAGTTGTGTCAAAAACAGCACAAAAATCCACCAGCAAGTTATTATAAACTGGATGATTTAGCAAAATAATGTAAATGGACAAAATATGTTATGCCATTAAGCCCTTAACTTGAATTAATCAAATAAAATCTCTGTATCCCCACATCCTTGGTATTTGAACACTAATGATGTATTAATCCAGATCATGGGTGTGTCAAACTCTCAGGTTGGCCCAAGCTAGCAAGTGATAAAGAGGAGTATAGACAAGAGAGAAGCAGTGACAATGGTCCTGAAAAAAAAACAATTACCTGGGCTGGAGGGATGGCTTAGTGGTTAAGGTGCTTGCCTACAAAGCCAAAGAACCCAGGTTCAACTCCCCAGTATCCACATAAGCCAGATAGATATACAAGGTGGGGCATGCATCTGGAGTTTGTTTGCAGTGGCTGGAGGCCCTGGTGTGCCCATTCTCCTCCTCCTCTCTCTCTCTCTCTCTCTCTCTCTCTTTCTCTTTCTCTCTCTCCTTCTTTCTCTTTCTCAAATAAATCAATAAAATGTTTTATAAAACAATTACCCCAAAATAAAAAGTTCATATTAGTTTTTTATATGAAAGGAGTTTAGGAAATAAGAGAATTCTATAGCTATAATAACTTTAAATATTGAAGTCTCATTGAAGGAGGAAGGTCTTGATCTGAGAATTTAATTCTCTGGAATACTAAAGGAAAGTCATCCCAGGTTTAAGGATGCACAGAAGTCTAGGGGTGGAAACAAGGAATCTACATAGTTAATAGGGCTCTGATTGCTGGAGATAAAACCCAATAATTTTAGCCATGAATGAAAATTTACACTGGATTAGTCTAGCCCTGCTAAAGTACCTTGTTCAAGAACTGAAATTATAGCTACAACATGGCTAGCAAAGGAAATGAAATGGAAGCCTATAAACTGCAAAGTGTAAAACAGGAATACAAATTCAGAGAACTGAGTATAGTTTTATTTTGGTCCTGTACAGTAAATGTGACTTAGGTGGACCCAAGGGCCAGAAAGCTATGTGAATCCGTGCAGGCCCCTAGTGATCATTAATTTTTGAGGGGGAAAATATGCTACACAGCTCTGCAAGTAAAAATGATTAAGGTATTTCTCGTCACTATTTCTGTGTGTCATAAAAGTAGCAGGATTTTTAGAATGGACTGATATTCTTTATCCCAGCCCTCCCTAAAGGAATTACAGGACTGAGACCTATAGGGATTTATTGGTCTGGCGGGGTGAAAACTCAGTACCAGAAGTACACACATTCCTAGTGACTCACTTGAGTCTCTATCAAAATGCAAAGCCTGGTCTTATTTTTTGAAACCAGCCTCCTATAGACTGTTTAAGAGTTGAGGGATTAGAAGAATAAGTCATTGATTAGAAGAATAAGTCTCACTTTTAAGGATAACAAAGAATTCCATATTTCTATACCCAGACACTATGCTTTAAACTCATACATTTTTAGCAAGAGAGTAAAAAGGAGGAGGGTGTTTTGTTTGCTTTGTGAGGACCTGAAAATGATGTTCTAAGTAAGGGAAGAGTAACAAGACATAAAATCTTTGAGAGAATTTCCCCACAAACTTCCTGAAATTATCAAATTAGAAATGACTTTGCAACAGAGTGTTTAAAATGGAAGGGCCTTTGGCTCTTTGAAGGATGACCTGTCTCAAAATCAAGTGGCATGATTTAATGTATTTTTAGACAAAAATATTGTTTTTAGAACAATTGCTGACACAAGATGAGAACCTATAGAGGGAATATTTCCATAGCTTTAGCCATGAAACCAAATTAAATAAGTTGTTCACAGTCCTTTTAACAAAAGCTTGTGTTTAAAGAAATTCTAAGTGGAGGTAGCATGTTACTGATGAAGCTGAGGGAGACTGATAACATAAAGCCACTGATCTTAAAACTAATGTGCCAACCTCATCCATCTCAGTGAGTGTTATCTCTCCCAAAGGGGCACCTCAGGAAGCTTTAAGCTGAAGCAAGGCTGCAGCAATTCCTTAGAAGAGCTTCCAGCCTCCAGGGACAGCAGTCTATTGTTTTGAGTATCTTCAAGAATAAAAATGATTTGAAACATGGAAATAGATTTTTTTATTTTTGAAAATTAATCAAAAAGTATACTGAAAGCAAGCCTAGAGGCTGAGGTAGCTGATTAAGCTGAGTAATGCCGGTTTTATCTGAAAAATTAAGCTGTAAATTTGTTAAAACAGGGTGACTCTTAATTGCCTGTGAAACTGTACAGGGCGACAATTTTTAAAGAAGTATAAAAAAAAAGACTTGTTGCAATGAGAATAAAGATTCCCAGTTTTTTTGAACACAAAAGATCAATCTTGTGTATTTAAGATATATTTCATACCTAAACATCCTTATAGTCGTATGCCCATTATAAAATGGCAATGCATATCAAAGTATAATATGTACATGCCCTTTCACCTAGTAATTCAGAGATTTGTCCTAAGACAAGGCATCTAATTTCTTGTGCTGGGGAAATGGCACAAGCATGATAACCTGAGTTTGGATTCCAAGAATTTATTTAAATCCAAACACAATAATGCAAGTGTCTATAATCCCAGGGCGGTTATGGCAAGATGGGAAGTAGAGACAAGAAAATCCCCTGAAATTTGTGGTCCAACTGGTCTCAAACAATCCTGTCTCCAATAAGATGGAAGTGAAGATCAAAACTCAAAGTTGTCCGCTGACCTCCACACATGAGCCGTGGCACATGCTCACTTTCAACCACCCCTTCCCACACACAGGCACATCACACATCACACTCACAAAAGACTTGTAATTTCTTTAGATACTAACTAAAGACACATATACAAAACTGTTCATTGCTAAATTGAAGAAAAGTTAAAACATTCTAGGTATGTAAGATACATTTTAGCTATTAGTAGGAAGCACACAGTTGTTGGAAAGGATAGAAGCACAGGGAGGCCACACATTGCCCATGGCATGTGTCAGTTATAAGCAAGCCCTGGCTTCAGAAGGATTCTGAGACAGGGCTTAGTTTCATAAGAGAAAAGTTGTTATCAATTGGTGATGCTACAATTTCAGCAGGATAAAAACTGAAAACTTTGTTTTTTCATTTGGCTTAAAAACAAGAGGGCTGGGGAGATTGCTTAATAGTTAAGGTGCTTGCCTGTGAAGCCTAAGACTACAGGTTTAATTCCATAGTACCCACGTAAGCAGATGGACATGGTTGGCAGTGGCTAGTGGCCCTGGTGTGTCCATTCTCTCCCTCTCTCTCTCTTTTAATCTCTCTTTTAATAAATAAATTTAAAATAAAATAAAGTAAAATATTAAAAAGAGACTCGTATCAACTGAGTTCTTGACTTGCCCACCACAGCTATCAGTCAAGACAGGTAAGGTAGCTCCATAGAAGGCATTTAATAAAAGGAACTGTCAAAGACATGTTAGAAAAGTTGAAAGAGGAAAAAAAAAATATGTAGTGGGTCAATGAAGATATTTGCAACCATAGAAAGCCAGTATCACCAGAAGGACTACAGATAGTTGGAGAGCTGCTCCCCATCCAGGAATCCAAAGTGTTGGGCAGCCAAAGCCGCAGGACTTGCCTTGGAAATGCAGAAAAGATGGAACTTCTGCCAGAAACAGAGCTGCAGAGCTGGCTTCTTGGTCTTCATCTGTGTGGTTGCACAAAACTTCTGCACATGGAAGACCCCAAGGCACTTGGATCCATGCTCTGCTGTGGCCATCTTGAAAATACTAATACTTTGGAATAAACAAGTCCTAATTTCATCTGGTCCTGGACCCCATGAATTACATAGCCACTATAATAATTTTTTTCAAATTTTTATTAACAACTTCCATGAATATAAAAAATATACCATGCTAATACCCTCCCTCCCCCCACTTACCCCTTTGAAACTCCATTCTCCTTCATATCCCCTCCCCATCTCAATCAGTCCCTTTTATTCTGATATCATCTTATCCTCCTCTTATGATGGCCTTGTGTAGGTAGTGTTAGGCACTGTGAGGTCATGGATATCCAGGCCATTTTGTGTCTGGGGGGAGCACATTGTAAGGAGTCCTACCCTTCCTCTGGCTCTAACATCCTTTCCGCCACCTCTTCCACATTAGACCCTGAGCCTTGGAAGGTGTGATAGAGATATTGCAGTACTGAGCACTCCTGTCACTTATTTCCAGCACCATGATACCTTCTGAGTCATCCCAAGGTCACTGCCATCTGAAAAGAGAAGATTCTCTACCAAAAGTGAGCGTACCATTAATATAAGGGGATGAACATTAAGAGAAGTGCCTACTGGGCAGTTTGATAAGCATAGTATATACATTTAGCCAGACAGCAGCACACATTACACCCCTAGGGCTCATAACTAACCCAGTTTTAGTTTTCAGTATCAGAGATGTATTGCCTCCCACGGAGCTAGCCTCCAGTACAATTAGAGGGCAGTTGGTTTCCACCAGGACAGATGTGTCACTATTGCACCCGTTAGCTCATTTGGCCTGGCTGGCCAAATATAAGGTTTGCAGTGTCTACTGTTGAGTATCTTCACTGGTGATTTCTCTTTCTCCCATTGAACTGCATGCAGAATGGCTTCTTCCAGCTTTCTGTCAGCTGGTCTACATGGAAGAGGTTATCAGCTCAGTTCCAGCAGGATTTCTCAGTGGCCTTGCAGCCCAAGTATATGGAGTCTCCAGCAATAGGGTCTTACCATCTATTCCTGGTGGGAAACCAAGGGCCTCGGCAATGGCCTATAATGTTTGGGGGCATCAGAAATCTCCCTGGCCAACAACTCACTGGAAGGTATCCCATCCCTGGCCCTGAAAATTTTCTAGCAACAATCTCCTGAGTGTTCCAATTTTTAAAACTTTAACATAAAAAACAATCACTGTATCTTACCTTTCTGTCACTGGGGAAGGTCAGAACAGACAGTCTGTTACCAACACAATCTTGTCATGTGTGGCAAGGAGATAGAATAGGATTAGAACTAAGGAAACAGATCTTCGATTAAGTGCCTTAGAGGCCTTTGAAGATGGTGTGGAATACAGTTTCAGTAAATTAGTCAAGACTTACACATGATTCTAAACTTTGGTGATGAAATGTAAGGTAAAAAAATGAGTCAGTTAGGGTGACTGGGCCCCCAAAAGTAAAGGAAGAAATGTCCTTAAGTCTGCCCTTGCAATCTCCTCTTTGCTAAAGATCAAAAAATGTTCTGTCTCCTTATCTCTTGCCTAGACCTGTTTTCCCATGAATAACCTGAGCCCCTCCTGGAAGGGAGTTCCCTGTTCCTAGAATTTAAATCTGATGCTGACATTGCGGTTGGTTGAATTCAGTCCCAAAATTTGGCTTCATGGCTGGCCTCTTCCTGGGCCAGCCCCCAGCCCAGACTAATCAGCTCTCACTTTGGCTCACCTGGTCCTGAAAGTGAAGCCACCACAATGAGGTCATAAGTAGCCACATACCAGGGTTAGGTCTGTCTTGGCTGGCTCCTGAACTTCCAGCCAGGCTGAGAAGAAGGGAGAACTGCCCCCCACCCACAATATTCCCATATGGTCTCTACCTGCTCTTGCCCTCCACGTGACAGCTCTCTGCACTTCCCTCTCTTCCCTTCTCTTAATCTAATAAAGTCTGTTCTATACTTTACCCTTTTGTTTATGAATTTTAATTCTTTTTTTCTTTTTGAAAAAAAATATTTTTCTTTTGAGAGAGAGAGAGAGAAAGAAGGAGAGAGAGAGAGAGAAAAAAAGAGGCAGATAAAGAAAGAACAGGCACACCAGGGCCTCTAGCCACTACAAATGAACTCCAGACACATGTGCCATCTTGTGCATCTGGCTTTCTTGGGTCCTGGGGAGCTAAACCTTGGCCCTTTGGCTTTCCAGGCAAATGCCTTAACCGCTAAGTCATCTCTCCAGCCCTATTCTTTTTTTTTTTTTTTTGGCCTGGCTCTCTTATTTTATTTTATTATTCAAAATTTTTTTATTCAATCTTTTTTTATTAACAACTTCCATGATTATAAAAAAAACATACCATGGTAAAACATTCCCTCTCCCCCCCACTTTCCCTTTGAAACTCCATTCTCCCCATCTCAATCAGTCTCTCTTTTATTTTGATGTCATGATCTTTTCCTCCTATTATGATGGTCTTGTATAGGTACTCCATGGGAGGGAATACATCCCTGATACTGAAAACTTAAAACAGGGGTAGTCATGAGCCCTAGGGGTCTGCTGCTGTCTGGCTAAATGTATATACTATGCTTATCAAACTGCCCAGTAAGCACTTCTGTTAATGTTCATCCCTTTATATTAATGCTACTCTCACTTTTGGTAGAGAATCTTCTCTTTTCAGATGGCAGTGATCTTAGGATGACTCAGAAGGCATTATGGTGCTGAGAAGAAGGGACAGGAGTGCTCAGTACTGCACTCTATCACACCCTCCAAGGCTCAGTGTCTATTGCAGAAGAGGTGGCGGAAAGAATGTTACAGCCAAAGGAAGGGTAGGACTCCTTACAACGTGCTCCCCCAGACCCAAAATGGCCTGGATATCCATGAGTTTTAATTCTTTAAAGTCATAAGACAAAAATCCAGGGTACCTTAAATTTATTGTTGTGTTGGGATATTGATGAATTAACAAGGAACCCAAAAATGACCATTTCAAAACTACATGGGGTGGCTGGAGAGATGCATCAGTGGTTGGGGTGCTTGACTACAAAGCCTAAGGACTCAAGTTTGATTCCCCAGTACCCACTTAAATCCAGATGTACAAAGTGGCACATACATCTGGAGTTCATTTGCAGTGGCTGGAGGCCCTAGCACATTCCATTCTCTCTGTCTGTCTCTCTTCTATCTCGCTCTGCTTGCAAATAAGTAAATAAAAATATTTTTTTAATACAATTGAGAGCTGGAGAGATGGCTTAGCAGTTAAAACACCAGATAAGCCTAAGGACCCATGTTTGACTCTCAGATCCCACATAAGCTGGATGCACAAGGTGATGCAAGTGTGCAAGGTTGCACATTCACACAAGGTGGTACACGAGTCTGGAGTTCGATTGCAGTGGTTGGAGGCCCTGGCACACCAAGTCTCTCTCTCTTTCTCTTTCATTAAAAAGGAATAAAAATATACAGTTGGTAGTAACTACTAAGGAGATTCAAAGCTGGTCAAAGTGCTGAGAATAAGTGACTGTGAGTCCTAGAGTCAGAGGATGAGGAGAAGTGCTACAGAAGGCTGTCTTCCAGACCCAACATGACATGACCATTGCATTCATGACCTCACAGGGGCTACCATTTCCTGCCAAAGATCTGCACAATATTGGGTCCATCAGTATTCCCTCATAGATGCTGGGGTAGGAAAAAAGAAGACAACAAAGTAGAAGATGGAGTAGGGGTTCAGTGGATGGGGGACAGAGTAAGGGGACAAGAGAAGCTAACAGGAAGAGATTATGAAAAAAGATACATTATATTCATGTATGAAAATTGTCCGTAGAAACAAGTTTGAAAAATGAAAGCCAGGCTGGAAAGATGGCTTAGTGGTTAAGGCACTTGCCTGCAAAGCCGAAGGACTCTCCAGATCCCGTGTAAACCAGACACACAGGGTGACACAAGCGTTCAAGGTTGCACGTGCACACAAGTTAGCACATACAACTAGAGTTTGATTATAGTGGCTGGAGGCCCTGGCATGCCTATTCTCTCTCTCTCTAGCTCTCACTTTCTCACTCTTGCTCTCTCACATAAAAAAAGGCCAGTCTGTTGGGCTTGCCTCACGGAAAAAAAAAAAAAAAAAAAAAAAAAAAAGGTCACTTCTTCCACAGTAGAGCAGGATAAAGCAAGCCATGGAATGCTGCCACCCCAGGGTGTCATGGCAGCCAGGGGGAGAGGATGTGGTTTTACACCTGACAACCCAGGTTGTTCTCAACCAACTGTCAGACCCGGAGTTCCTTCTGAGGTAGGCAGAGGTGTTGGAACATTGCTCTCATAGAGCAGGTGTTCCTGTTATTTTTACCTTCTTCTCAAAATTTGCTAGTAAGGGCAGTACTTTAGAAATATTTGTGCCTGGACCAGAGTGTGATAAGTGCCACTGCCTTCCCTCTGCATCCTGCCCTGCCTTGCATTTGGATATAGTTTGCCTTGTTAATTGAATCTAAGGAAGCTTACAGATATCTGAATTTCTCCATGGGTTAGTACATGCCCAGTAGGAAAACAAAGTAGAGCTTCTGTTTTAATTAGTACCATAAAATAGATGATTTATATAAAATTAGTGATTTTTTAAAAAGAAAAGCCAGAGTTGCTGAATAAATGTTCATTTTTAAAGCCAACTGAGGCTCAAAACCACTCGTTTAAGGAATTACTTATCAAGATGCTGAGTTTGAAACCAATGGCTCTCAGCTTTTGAAAGTGCTGGAAGATTTACACAGATAGCAGAAGAGGCTGTTTTTATGATGTTCCAAAATCCCATTCAGAGAAAAATCACACTTTTCCTTTTTCTGTCATTTCTTTTTTACAAATGCCCTGAGAGATGTTTCTCTGTAGGAAGAAAATGATACTTGATGTTAAATATTGTTAAAGCAATCTTAAAATGAGTGGCTTATGTTTAGATTTCTTTCTCTCAGCAAAGAAGCTGAAACCCCCAAGAAGGAAAATTGTCCACAGTTCTCTGTATATTTATCTATCAAATGGAAACTTCTGCAATTCAGCAAGGAAGTTCTTTGGAATTGAGATCAGACAGCATATGGCTGCCTTGGTTCATTTTACATCATTGATTCCAGAAATACAATCCTAATCTATGTTTACTCATTCTTCTCATAGAGAATCATTAACCCCTCTCTGCTCCTTTGCATTAATGTACATATAAGTCCCAATGGGTAGAACCCAGCTCTTTTCTTAATCATGATGCATCACAGACAAACCCGCGTTCCTCTGAGAAGGGCTCTGTTTACCTTCCCTTATCACCTACTCACAGTTGGCCCAGCTGCCTGCCGAGGCAGAAGACTGTGTAACAAAGAGCCATGAGCATGACACTTTACTTGAAAGATATCAGTAAAATTTTACATTATTGCCTTGATTGAGGGGAGAAAAGGAAGATTCTTGAAAAGGTGTCAGATTATCTTCCTTTGTCGGAGGTTAAATGGATAATTAATTTGCATCTCTGCCTCTCTGCAGCCGCTTTACACCTGCCTAAGAGAATAAATTAGAAACCATGAAACACCATCAGTCTCTTATTGGGATTTTGCTGAATAAAGTCTTTGGAAATGCCTGTCTTTTAAAAGTACTTGGAAGAACAAGCATCGGGGTCTTGCTTCCATCACCACCAAACCGGACTTGAACTTCATCAGGAAGACGTGAGCGGGCCTCCAGGGTGACAGCTCAATGTGACCTCTGCAGACGCTTGTCAGCCGCTGAGGTAAGGCAGAGAATGGGCGAGCCAAAGGGAAAGAGGAAGAGGTTCTCTCACTAGCAACATGTCCACAGTGGGCCCTGCACAGAGGATTTCTTAGAGGCCTGAAACTAGTCTTTGGATTATGGGTTTGATGTCAGCAGTTAAAAGTGGCATGAGAGGAAAACATTGATGGTAGGATGAGAGAAAAGGGAAGGGAAGAGAGATATAAAGCAAAACACAGTCTGTAGCTGTTTTGCAGAATACTTTAAGAGGTGTAAAACGTGTTTGGGCAGAAGAGTACGGGCATCTTTAGGCATGGAGACATTGTAGAATGGCAGCTGAACTTGAGAAAGAGAATTTCACGAGCACACTGAGGACACATTTTGAGGGGAAACTCCAGTGGCCAGCATCCAGGGCTCCAACTCCAGCAGCACACTTAAGGGAAGGAAAGGCTCAAGCTGAGGCAGCAGTGACAGACAGGAGAAGAGCGGATTCCGAACACGGTGATCACTGGCAGGGGCCACACGAGACAGGCAGCAAAGGAAGTGAGCACTAAGATGGTAATGATAGTTATTAACAAGTCCAAGGACGACACAAGGAAACAGCTACATTTAAAGGGCAGAATGGACAATGTTAAAAAAAATGAGGTAGGAGAATGAATGACCAGAAAAGTGCAAGATGGCAACAGAATTAGGAACAATTAATTTAGTCCTGGAGGTTGGGTTGGGTAGGGATGTCATAATGGCTCATTTTCATTATCAATTTGATGGGATTTAGAATCGCCATGGAAACACACCTCTGGCTGTGTCTGTTGGGGTGTTTCCAAGAAGGTATAATTGGAGGGGGAAGGCTCACCCTGAATGTGGGTACCCCAAGGGCTAGGACCCTGGACTACATAACAAGCACCAGTATTCGTCTGTCTCTGCTTCCTGACCTCAGACACGACATGACAGTCATCTCAGGCTCCTGCCACATTGCCTTCCCTGCCAGGATGCGGTCAGACTGTGGTCCAAGAGAAACCCCTCCTTCCTTGAGTTGCTTGCCTTCAGGAATTGTTTTTCCTAGCAATGGGAAAAGTAACTAATATGGATGTAGATTTTTGGGTTCACTGGCATAAAAATATTAGTTCAAGTATAGAAATTAAATACATCCTCAAGATATTCTACTGTTGAATCATATGGAATGCTTACCATTAGGGAATGGGGGAGGATGAGAAGAATCCATTAGAATTTTTTTTTAAAAAAAGGAGGAAAAAAACCCAATGCCTCAGAAGCTACAGGAAGATCTTCTCTTGGCTGCCATAGTGATGGGAGGTGAAAAGACAAAGGCAACCCAAATAAAAATTTGTGTTGCAGAAGCTTAGCTGTGAATGATAAATGTGGTGGTCAGCAGCTAGAAGAAGTGCCAGCTTTGAGGGGGTTGTGGTTGAAATTAGCATTAGGAGCAGGAGAATTCTTCAGGATGAGGTCAGTGAAGACACTACAGTTCCACTCTGGAACGTGTCTACAGGAGGCAGAAGCCCACCTCATCATAAGGAACATCACACCCACAGTCTAATTTGCACAATGGCGCATCCAGAGGCTATCTCAGGTCTTGCCAGGAGATCAGAGTAAATCATTAAAACACTCATAGGATAAGGGGCACCTGGCAAAGCGTGCTGGAAAACCAAACAGGAGTTCAGGTCTTGAGCTGGGGAGATGGTTCAGTGGTTAGAGGTGCTTCCTTACCAAGTCTGTTGACCCAGGTTTAATTCCCTAGTACCCATGAGAGCCAGATGCATAGGGTGGTGCATGCATCTGGAGTTCATTTGCAATGGCAAGAGGCCCTGGTGTGCCCATTCTCTCTCTCCCCACCCACCCTCCTCATAAATAAAATGAATAAATAAGTTATTTTTTAAAGATATTTGATCCTAGGGCCATGCAAAGACGGAAAAGAATGAAAACAGACATAAACAGAAAGGGTCTTGCTTGGAAAGAGGGAGTCTCTGGAGAGCATATAGGGATAGAGGGTCATTCAAGATGGTCAGGGCTTATCCTAACCCTCAGGGGGAGTGGGGTGGGAATCAGATAAGCAACAGGGCTTCTCTGCAGTACTGAGGCCACAGCTGAGATTAGAGAGTGGCTCCCTGGTAGTGCATCCATTTGTATATAAAAGGAGACCATGTACACATGCATACTGGCTGTCTAGCCAAGAGCTAATGCACAGATGCAATATTTTTCCTCCAGTAATGGTACTTAATTTTTTTTTTTTTTTTTTTTTTTTAGGAAACTCCAACAGTCAAACACAATTTTAAATTGACCTCCCTCCTGGAGCTGGTGCATTTAGCAATTGCCTTTTACTCACTGAGCATTTCTTGTTAGTTAAAAAAAGGGGGGGGATTGATTTGTTTTCTTCAGCAGTTCTGAAATCACCCCACACATAAGTTGTATTTAGGAGATAAGAAAGGGAATAAAGGTGGGGTTCATCTTGAACTTTTTTTTTTTGAGGCAAGCCCAACAGACTGGCCCTTTTTTATGAGAGAGGTTTGGTGCACCAGGGCCTCCTGCCACTGCACTAGAACTCCCCTTGTGCGCATGTGCAACCTTGCATGCTTGTGTTACTATGCATCTGACTTATGTGGGACCTGGAGAGTTAAGCATGAGTCTTTACACTCTGCAGTCAAGTGTCTCACCCGCTAAGCCATCTCTCCAACCCTTGAACATTTTTTTATTTTTGCAAGAAAAATAACTTTTTATTAGAGATGGACTCTTGGACACCTTGGGTAGGAAGTGACTAATGCTGTCTTATAGAGTGGTCCACACGGAACTGGGGGAACATATTGACTGGCTCTTGGCATTGGAAGCACCTTCATTTGTCCTGGTTCTGTGATAGCTGTCAAACACCTACCTGCCTCTGAGCCTTTCCCCTCCTGTTCGATCTGGCTGGCATCACACTGAAGATTAGCAAACAGAGAGGCAGATAAGCAGATGGCAATTTGAAAAGTGTTTTTCCCTGGAGGAGGGTTACAAAAAATAAATTCTATTCTCACCTAGATTAGTGAATTAGAAAGCTTGCAACCTACTATGCCAGAGACAAATGGGTAAGAGACAGGGACAGTTATTTGGGGGAGGAGGACATTTTCATGAATGCTTCCCACTCCCATATCTGTCTTTATAGAATGCTTAACAAGTATTACTACAGACCCCAAATGACAAGCATTCCTTTGTATTAACGGCCCATTATGAAAGAACTATTGGTTCTAAGAACAAAATATTTGTCTCTAGGCCATAGATATTAAACAGCAAGGCTGTGGCTGAAGAGGTCATGGCAGTCAATGGGAAGGCTAATGTCTTTAATTCCAGTTCTGAGGAAACATCGGGCTATTTCAAGTCTTCACAATACCAGCAACCACAGCTTGTATCACTGGGCTCCAGCTCTGGCCTCAGTGCACTCCTCTCAGTCAACAGATATCCTGGCATTCAGAAGGAAGAGGCACTAGCCCAGTTTTCATGGGAGGCCATGAAACCACACAAGAATTAGCTCACAGAGTCTAAGAGTGACAGGAAAGGAGAGAACCCAGACGCAACCACATTTAGAGCCAGAATTCAAAGCAGATGGCAATGCCCCTTCTCCCTTTTTTTTTTAATTCCATCTGAGGCATTGCACTGTCTTATGTCTGCTCTATGGTTTCCCACTCTGAACAATAATAATTATTATTGTACTTTTTTATTGATAGCATCACAATACAAGAAGTTTCTAGAGGTATGTAATATTTAATGCCAGAGAGGTGACATTTATTTTATTTTCTTATACTCTGTGAACATGGAGATGTATATAACAGTCTGCTAATGCATTTCAAATGTATTACAAGTACGTGCACATCCATCCACACACCAAAGATATCATTGTGTCATCATTAACTTCCTGCCCTTCACCCTTGGGGGTTGGTGTTTAGAACCATAAAATACTTTTGGCTTTTGGCCAAGAGCTGTGATACATGCCTTTAAAAGTAACAAATGAGGCAGGCATAAGTTTTCTTGATTCATTCTGTGTTTCAACACATCTTAACTTCTTTCTTAACTAATTCTCTTACAGTGTAAAATGGACAGCCAGCCCCACACCTTCTCTTTTGTCCACGCTAGGAAGAAAATCAGTCACCATCTTTGACTGGACAATGAATAACCCATGCTTCATTTTGAATAACAGCCTTTTAACCATGTAAACATAACACCACGTATTACTGTGGGCATTGCATGTGTTAAAAGTTAAGTTCTAGATCCCATGGAGGCATGTTCAAGCCAGGGTGGATGAGCCCTGACTCCCTTTCAGCTGCTCTCTGAAGGTCGGATACTGCACTAATGCCTACAAAAGTCAATAGCTGAGGAGTGTGCAAGCTCAAAGAATGATTATCATTTCTTGGACTCGGTAGAGTGCTTGCCTAGCATATACAAGGCCACTGAATTCAATCCCCATCACTCCAGATGTGATGGTGTACAACTGTAATTCCAGAACACTAGTGGTAAAGACAGGAGAATCATTAAGTTCAAAGTCATCCTCAGCTACATAGCAAGTTCAAGGCCAAACTTGGGATACATGAGACCCTGCCTCAAAGCAAAACATATAAAAATTTTAAAAAACCTCTCCCAAAACAGAAAGATGATCACTTCTGATATTAATGCAATCTGGGTATGGAACAATACTTGCTTTTAAGACTGGAGAGATGGCTTAGCATTTAAGGTGCTTGCCTGCAAAGTCAAAAGATCCAGGTCAGTTCCCTGGGACCCACGTAAGCCAGATATACAAAGTAGTGCATGTGTCTAGAGTTCGTTTGCCGAGGTTTAAGGTCTTGGCATGCCTATTCTCTCTCTCTCTTCCTCTCTCTCTCTCTCTCCTTTTCTCTCTCTCAAATAAACAAAATAAATAAACATATTTGCTTTTGTTCTGACAAGCATAAATGAGAAATTTATTTCATCAGAATATGAGGTAATAGATCGCTAGCATCAAAATTTATTCTGTTTCATTTGAGTAGAAGAAAAGAAAGCATGCCAAGTTGAGAGGACATTCCCTCTTGAAGGGATTCAGAAAGAATAGAGGTATATGCTATTGTCTTAATATTAGCAGATCAGCAGGAACTAGAATACTGTCTCTCACTCCAGAGCTCATGTTTCAAACCAGTGTCTTAAACTGTTTGTCTTCTCCACTAAAAAGTGATTATTGGCCCAAAAAAGATAACTGTGCTTTGAGAAGTGTCAATCATTGAGAACAGCCAAAATGGATCCCAAAGGGTGTCCCAGGCTTGTTGACTGTGCCTGCAGCCCGATACCTGGGTTGAGTCCAAACTCTGCTTAGATAATCTGTGTGATGCTTGAATTCAGCCTCAAACCACAGGTTTCCACCTGGGTATCTGTAAATAATAAACTTTATACATATTTCTACATAAATACGAGGTACCTTTTACTACCACTGTAATCCCCTAATGCTAAACCTACCCTTTACCAGTGATTATTTTCAAGTAGACTTTTTAATATGAAGAACAAGGGTCCCAATGTCCTACAAAAATGCTACCCTCCCATGGCAGTCTGGAAGAAGTATAGCATAATAAAAACCAAATTTCAAAAACATAAGGCAAGGTTCTCATTTTTTTGTTGTTTTTCTGTATTTATTTTGTTTTGCTTTGTTTTGGGACAGGCTCTTTCTATATAGCTCAGACTGCCATGAACTCACTGTTTGGAGCCAGGATGATCATGAACTCATGGGAGTCTTAAGGAGAGATATTTGATACAACTCTACCCTTCTAGCTCAGTTTCCATGTTCCCATCTGTCAAAAATAATACATTATCTTCTGAGGGTCAAATAAGATTTTTAAATGTGTTTTTTTAATTGACATGCTACATAAGTGCAAATTATAACTATCACTGCTCATGTGATGTCAAAGTCTATGGTTTTTGGTACAAAATGCATTAACAATGTGTTTATAATCATTCTCATTAGCAGCAATTGAAAGAAGCAAAATTTTCCATTAATGGGCACATTTTTTTAAGTTTTTTTAGTAGTGACAAGGGAACATTGGATAATGGTTTGTGAGCACTGTGTCCTGCCAGAGAGGCTCAGAAGAGGAAGACATTTGAAAGCCTCATGAAGGGAAGTTTGATTTCCTACTCTTAGCTGAAGAAAAAAAAACAGCTATCCTTTCTTAAAGGATATACACAAAGACTATCAGTGAAGCATTCTCTTGTATTCCTACCTCAGTATCATACATCCTACCAGTTCTAAAACATGCCCAAATGTGTTTGATTTAAAGATTGAATGAACAAAATCTTAAAATTAATTTCAGCCAGGGGAAATACAATCCCCTTCCTCAAGGCTACACTGAAAGCTTTGTGCTGGCAGAGTGGGGACCACAGCTTTCCCACCCCTGACTGTCTGTCTAGTGTGCTCCTCATTGTAGCTGACTATCCTGAACCATTGGCCAGCCAGCTTAGGTGATTATTATAGCCTTTTGTTTATTGGAAAGTACGTGAATAAAAAATCTTTGCAGGCTGGAGACGTGGCTTAGCAGTAAAGACAGTTGTCTATGAAGCCTAAAAACTCATGTTGAAATCTTCAGGTCCCACGTAAGACAGACTGACAGTGATACAATTGTACAATGTCTCACATGCACACTAGGGGGTGGACACCCCTGGAGTTTTGTTTGCAGCAGTTGAAGACCCTGGATCACTCATTCTCTCTCTCAAATAAAAAATGTCTTTGCTCATAACAAAAGTCATTCATGATAGCTATGAAGCAGGCTATTTTTAATTTTTAAAAATGGTAATAGAATCACAAAGATTATGAGCAAATCTCATTTTAACTGATTTTCTTTTTAAAAGTTAGCCTCTGTTGTCAATAGAAAATACTGGGAGGGATGTGGAAGTCAAACTCCTCTATGCAATGAACACTTGCCCAAGGAAACAGGCTACAGAGAAATTAGCATGTCTTGAATGACGTTATTCCTGAAATGTCAGTCAGTCATTACAGTATTTGCTCCTCTGGTGGTATTCTCAAAATGGCTTATTGCCCCTGAATTTTTAATAATAATTGAGTGGTTCAAATTATTGACAGTGATATATGACAAGAGCTTATTTTAAAAAAACTTGTTCTGGCTTTGTATATTATAGAAACAGAATACAATTGTGTCTCTGTGGCCAGTGTCAGAATTATTCTCCATGAAGATAATGCTGAATCTATATGCCAAGAGAAGGTCAAAAACATATAGAGAAAATAAATCATGACAAACATAGACTTGGCTAAAGGTTAAGAACCTAAGGGACAAAGATATATTTGAAAACACAAATGTCCCCTTATAGAATAATAATTTAAACCATCACACCCTGGAGTGAAGAGCCAGCTTAGACAGCTATATATACTAAAAGAAATACTGTCATGTTGCATGGAGTAACCACAGAAAAATGTAACTGGGGAGGATGTTAGAACTTGGAGCCACATCAGAGCTCTCGTTATTTTGTATTGTACCTTAAGACTAGCTATTAAGCTGCTTATTTGCACTAAAAGAGCCAATAAATAAATCAACTTCAGAAATGTAATTCCAGTGACATCCTAGAAATTTTCAGATTAGTCACAACCTTGGGGGTAGTTATATTAGTTACTTTAGCATTACTGTGATCAAAATACCTGACATACATAAATTGAGGGTAGAAATTGCTTATTTAGCTCCCAGTTTCAGGGATCCCAGTCAATAGACAGCTGGTCCCATGTCCTTATGCAAAACAGAAGCACGTGGTAGAAGATTGCTGTTCTGATCATGGGGGAACTGGAAGCAGAGAGTGAAATCCCTCCCTAATAACTTACTTTCTCCAGCTTTTCCCCACTTCCTATGTTTTCAAAATCTCCCAAGACAGTGCCACAACTGTGGACTAAGCTAAGCATTCAAAGTATGAGTCTGTGGAGGACGTTTCTGATTCAAACCAGAACAGTGGCTCACAAGGCAAACAGTTAGCTCATCCCCAGTGAATTCAGACCATAAGGACAGAAGCAATCTCAAAGTGTAGTGGACCATTGCATTGCCTCATCCTTTCAGCATCCATTTAGTCTCCACAGCCTGCTGTCACTCGCCCATGCAAAGCCAGCACCAAAGCAAGCAGCACTTCAGCTCAGTCTGAATGTGTTTGTAGACAAAGGGACACCTCAGGAATCCTCTTGAAGCAAAAGTGTTGCATGGACACAAAGAGCCTCTGCTTCAAAGAAAGAAAGATGAAATCTTAAAAAAAAAAAAACAAAGTATACTTTCCATTGCATTGTGTAGCTCTTATTTGACAGAATCCACATTTATAAACCCACATCTTGACATTTCCCAATGAACTATTGGTTAGGGAAGCTTCTGAGGTCCCCAAAACAGTATAAGTTACTGTCACAGATCTTGGTTGCCCATTAGGACAAGCAAACACACCACACCTGATGGGTTCAGAACAAAGAAATCAAGCTGGAGCTGAGCTTCAAGGCTCTGCCCTTCTGGCTAGTTTACATGATGCCGGAAGGTGCTATGCAGGCTGCTGGCAGAGAAAACTCATTAACATTACCACCCAGAAAGAATCATGCATTGTACAATACTGAGCCTTCAGACAAGAAGTGCCCTCTGGTGCAATAGTGGCATGACGGTTACAGGACTAACCAGCATCTCTGTGACTGGATTTGAGGCCCACTCCATAAGCAGGAATGCATGACTGATACTGAAATCAAATGAAAACCAATGCCTGATATGCACCCATGCAGAGGCCAAAGGAGGGGCATCAGGTATCCTCCTCTATGGCTCTTTCCCTTTATTTACTTCCAGAATAATCTCTCACTGAGCCTGGAGCTTGTTGTTTTGTAGTTAGACTGCCTGGCCAGTGAGTCCCAGTGACTCTCCTACCTCTGCTCCCTCAACACTTGGGTTTCAGGCATGCACAGCCATGCCCAGCTTTTCACATTGATGTAAGGGATCAAACTCAGGTTATCACACTTGCAAAGCAAGTGTTCCTACCCACTGAACAATATCTGCCCCTCCACCCCACCACAGCCTGGAAGTGCTCTCTTTGTCCATGCTCCCAACTGGTTCTTTGGTGCTACCTTTATAGTCATAAAGTAAATAGACACAATGAGATTCTATTGAGACACAACTCAATGATAACTTGCCTATCATAAAAGACACATTCATGTTTAGGGAGACAGAGGGAAAGAGAAGAGGGAGATTTTCAATCATTAGAAGTTCTGGTAGGGCCAGGTGTGATAGTGCATGCTTGTAATCTCACCAATTGGCAGAAGGATCAAGAGTTCAAGGCCAGCTGCAGCTACATAGTGAGTGCAGGGTCATACTAAGATGCATTAGACTCTATGTCAAAGCAAAACAAACAGTTCCAGTAAGTAGACAGGCAGTGAATACTGTATCAGGCACATTATTGTTACAAGATTTTCACACTAAGATGAAGCATATTCAATGACCCTGTAGTAGAGCTTCTTTGCCACAGAGGTCGTGTCAGGGGACCAACAAGGGTCTGAAGTGGTACAGAGGCTGTTGAAGGATGTCTCCTCCTGGAATTCCTTGCTCACCAAGTTCCACTGGAGTTGGGTAGTCATGGATGGATGGGGTCCCTTCTGGTGAGACAACATGGTCTTCTCAGCAGTCATTTCCAAACGTAGGCAGCAAGTGAGGATTCTTCCTAGTCTGTGGCATCCACTAGCCAAACCCCAGGCCACATGGTGCCTCCTATATACACTAAGCATCTGTGGGGAGGCGGAGGGACAGCCACCATCTTCATGTTCTGTTGTCACTAGTGACTGTCGCTTTTGTCCTTGGGTTTCTCAGCTACTATTGGTTTGTCTAGGCAAAAATCATTTGAGCAGAAAGCAAGGTCTTGGCATTTCTTCTGAGTGGGACTCAGTTTTCCATTCTGAGTTCTTGAATCCTGAATGAGGCTCAAGTCGTTGTGTGGCAGAGATCTATCAGGTTTTATTAGGCAGTATCTCTCCCCTTCCTGGTGTTGATATTTATGGCATAAGATAAAAAAAAAAATAAGAACAGGTGCTAAATAATGGTGGCAGTTCAAAATGGCCTTTTGTTTTTCCACATTTGATTATGAATTGGAAACTCAGTACTCCCTGTCTTATTCAAAATTGGGGAGAAGTAGGAAGTAGGCTTGAGTGTAAGTGTGCACGTACGTGTGTTTGTGTGTGTGTGTGTGTGTGTGTGTGTGTGTCCTCCACTAAACTAAGGTTATATGTTTGCATTACACTGACCACATTGACTATTAACTGGGTATCCAAAGTAAATCAAACTTTAAAGCACATGAGTTCACTCCCGGTCAGCAGTGCTGGCTTCTTAGGCTTCCAGCTATGACAGACGCCATGTCTGGAGATGAAAAACTGCATGTGAGTTTGTCTCTGGAATATCACCATTTCATGGTCTGCTAATAAACCCTGCCATGTCAGATGGGCTTGGGTAAAGCAAGGAAGCAAATTGTACATTATACTAATAGATTAAGAAAATATAATCCCATTTGTATCATTTCCTGGGCCTCATTCCAAACCATAAGATAGCTTTGCTAGTCATTAAATGTAGAGAGAGAGAGAGGGTTGGCTTTTTGTTCATAATGATATTGTATTTCTAAAGGGCACTGTATTCATTTTTTAAGAGTGTAATCTAATCAGGAAAATAATTGATTCATAGGAGAATTGTTCTATAAGCAACCTCCCATTGTTTTAGACTGGAATAGCAATCCTAGTCCCACTTGGGGTTTGTAGTCTAGATGTATACACTGGTTAGTAATTATTTTTAGGAAATATTTTTAAATATTTCCAGTTGCTTCTTAACTGTGTCAGCAAAGTTTGGCCACCTTCTAGAGTCAAGCTCATAAAAATAAGGATAATTCAGGTTTGGAATGAGTAGAAACAAAATCTCAAACCAAATGAACACTATATGGGTCCTGGGCCAGTACAAGAGAAAATGATTACCCATTACCATGACATTAATGTGTTACGTGTGTCCATTAAGCAGTAACAATACAAGAGTGATTCACTAGGATGACCTTCAGGTTGCTATATTGTTTTCATTGCGTGTCTGTGTGCCAACCAGTTCTTGGGTCAATAACAAATGGATTTACTGCCTATGTTGCCAATGTGACATGGAGGTTTTTATAGTGAAATTCATAATTAGAAAATCCAGGCCTTCCAGCAAAATAATGCTTAATTAATAAATCTGGTTGTCATTTAGTGTCTACGAGTCCTCTTCGATCTTTATGAGAGTTTGTTTCATGCAGTGAATGTTGATTTCTACCCACTTGCTTTTCTAAACTGAGCCAACATCTGGGATAATGATCAAATTATGTTGATCTATGGTGTTTGTGAATTCATTACTCCAAATACATGATTATTATTTTAATATGTGGTGTACAAACTATCCTATATCTCAGTTTCAAGGGGAAAAGCTCTCTTTTACTCAAATCTATTTTAAAAGGTGAATTTTGGACTGAAGAGATGGCACAGTGGCTAAGGTGTTTGCCTGCAAAGCCCAACAACCTGAGTTTGATTCCCAAGTACCCACATAAAGCCAAATGCACAATGGTGCATGCATCTGCAGTTTGCAGCAGCTGAAGGCTCTCGTGCATCCATTCTATCTCTCTGTGTCTCTGCTCTCTACATTTCTCAGTGCTTGAAAATAAATAAAAATTAAAAATATTTTAAAAGGGTAAATTTTGTGCATAGTTTGATATTTCAAAGCTGGAGGGGGCTTCTAGACAGAAAAAGATAAGGTATAGTATACCAAAATATACTAGATATCTGGTATAGATATCTGAACTGTTACCTGAATTGTTTTATTTAATCCTTTTTAACAAGTATTATTCATTTATTTATTTATTTATTTATTTATTTATTTATTTATTTGCAAGCAGAGAGAGGTAGAATAAGAATGAATGGGTGCTCTAGGACCTGTAGCCACTGCAAAGACACTGCAGGTGCATGTGCCACTTTGTGCATCTAGCTTTATGTGGGTGCTGGAGAATCAGACCTGGCTCATTAGGCTTTGCAGGCAAGTATCTTAACCCCTGAGCCATCTCTCTGTGCCTGTTTTTTAAATCTTCACAACAACCTAGGGACTAAATATTATCCTCATTTTATAAGTGAGAACAAAACAAAGGTCTAAACACTAAGAAGATGTGCGCATGGCCATGTAGCTAGTATGCATAGAGCATTCAAGGCTGTCAGATGTCAAAGCATTATGAGAGGCAAAGCTATGAGGGTTAGTAGCCTGTAAAGCAAGAGCTTAGTTAAGATTCCCATTTATAAATGAATAGACAAGGTTTTACCCCCCCAATGCAGACAAAGGGGTATTATCAACTTGATGTTCTTCTGATTTCTGTATGTTATTTATTGAGCTAGCCTACAACCTTCATGAAGTCTGGACTTGATGTCTGTATCTGAAATATCAAAGAAACCATTATAATTACTCAAGAATGGTGTTGGGGTCTGGAGAGACGACTTAGCAGTTAAGGCACTTGCCTACAAAGCCAAAGGACCCAGGTTCAATTCACCAGCACCCACATAAAGCCAGATATAGAAGGTGGTGCATGCATCTGGAGTCTCTTTGCAGTGGCTGGAGGCCCTGGCACACCCATTCACCGACCCCTCCCCTGTCTCTCCTTCTCTCTCTCTCTCTCTCTCTCTCTCAAATAAATAAACAATAAAATATTTTTTTTAAATGTTGGTTGAGTTGTCTCTGTTTTTTTGTCTGCTGGCAATGGTTCTTGCTTTTTGGGTTGTTCCTTTGTTTGTTTGGAGAAATTGTCTTGCTATGTAACTAGGCTGACCTCAAGTTTCTAGCAATCCTCTACCTCTGCCTCTGAAATGCTAACACTATGCCTGGCTAAGTAAATATTTATTTACTCTCTCTCTCTCTCTCTCTCTCTTTCTCTCTCGCACACACACACACACACACACACACACACACACACACACACTTTCTGATTAACAGAAGTGAGTGACTGCTACTCAAATTATGTTATAAACACACTTGGGGAGCTGTCTCAGTGGATAAAGCAGTTGTCATATGAATGTGAGTTCTTGAGTTCAGATCCTGAGAATCCATGAAAAAATATGGGGGCTGTGGTGGATATCTCTAAGTTTATGGCAAGAAGGGAAGAATACATAGGAGAAGGCCCTGGAAGCTTGTGGGTCAGCTAACCTGGTAAACACAAGAGCAAGCAATAACAGACCTCAAATGAGGAGGAAGGCAGGTGAGGACTGACATGCAAACTGGTCCTCTGACCTTGAGCAATGATAGACCCTGACTCAAATAAGGAGGAAAGCAAGACTGACATTCAAACTTGACCTCTGAACTCCACACATGTGCCACAGAACACATATGCACATGGTAGAGAAAAGGAAGAAAAGAAAGAGAGAAAAACAATATATAAACAGAAAAGAACTTAACAGTGGAGAGGTAAGTTTGATTTCAGGATATCAAACAATGCCATTCCCCTCATTGTTTCTAAGACAAATGTAATCATGTTTCTTTAACATAGCAGCCCCAGTAGCAAATGGCTTTACCCTAGCAGTTCTATTTCCCCATTTCTGAAATCAGCCCACCTAAGAAGCAGGAGTATTTCAACTAGCTGTACTCCTGATCTGAAAGTAATACTAAAAGAACCGATGACCTGAAAGTTAGGACATCAACTCTGAGATTCCATCAAAATCAGTTTGCATAAACGAGGAACAATCAATCCTCCATGAGAGAAACAAGGAGCAGGTAAGAAAGTGAGTCCATCACTGTGGGCATTGCGCTTTAAAATCAAGCTTCAAGAGAGCTTATTTCAATGTCATTGAATATGACTTAGTCAATATGCAGGCCACTTACCTGAAGTTCAGAGAGGAACCAACTTTCCCATAGCCACGTAACTTGATAGGATCAGAGCTGCACATGATATTATGCTGAACTACCTCTGATTTTATTGGCTTTGAGGGGATGATTGCCAGAGAAAATGAAGATGATCATAGCCTTTATATCAGTCAACACTTTCGGCTACTCCGTGGATATTTTCTTCTATATTGCTGTGAAAGAGAGCAGTCTCAAGGGAAAGCAAATTGCTAGCTAGAAAGGAAAGCTAGCATGTTCTCCAAAGACCATTCCCTTCAAAGAAAATTCAATCTGACACAAAGATGGCTATAATAAAATGGAAGATGATAACAAGTGGCGAGAAGACAGAAATGGAAGCATTCAGACATTGCTGATGGGAATGCAAAGGGGTATATTTGCTTACACATGAATGCTTACAGTATGTTATCCAAATATGCAAAGACCATACAAACCCAAATATCCACCAATTAGAGAATGGTTAGGAAAACACATGGTATATCCATACAAGCGAATATTATCTAGTTACAAAAGCAACCAAGTATTGATATATGCTACCATGAAAACACTGCTAAGTGAAGGAAGCCAGGCAGATGACCATATATTTCATGATTCCATTGATAGTAAGTGCCTAGACTAGGCAACTCAATAGAGCCTGAAAGAAAATAAATGATTGCTTGATAATAGGATGAAAGAAATGGTAAGGCATAAGATTTCTTTAAGGTGATTAAAATGTTCCAAAATTAGAAAATGTTTGCTTAACTTTATACATATAGCAAAAATCATGGTGTTGTGGGACTAGAGAAATGGCTTAGTGGTTAAGACACTTGCCTGAAAAGCCAAAGAATCCAGGTTCAATTCCCCATACCCACATAAAGCCAGATAAACAAGGTGGTGCATATATCTGAACTTTGTTTGCAGTGGCTATAGGCCCTAGTGCACCCATTCTAAGTAAAATACCATTGAGTTGTGCACTGTATCAGTCCTTCCCAACTATTCTCATATAAGCAAGCCTAACTTAACTCAGTGGATTACATAAAAAGATTTAAAACAGAAGCCAAGGGATTAGGTGGGAAGAAGGGGCTTTGTGGAAATTGGAAGAGAATAATAAAGGGTCATGGTGGATGAGTGTGAATAAAATACATTTATGAACTTAATAAATGAAATTATTTATTATGAACTTAAAATGCATTTATGAACTTGTCAAAAATAAAATTATTTCTTTTTATTTATGTGAGAGAGAAAGAGGAAGAGGCAGAGAGAAAGAGCGAGAGAGAGAGAGAATGGGCACCGCAGGACCTCCAGTGGCTGCATACGAATTTCAGATGCATGCACCACCTTGTGCACCTTATGTGGGTCCTGAGGAATTGAACCTGGGTCCTTTGGCTTTGCAGGCAAGTGCCTTAACCACTAAACTATCTCTCCAGTCCTATTTCATTTTTATTCTGTTTTTACAGAGAGCAAGAGTGACACAAAGAGAGAGAGAGAGAGAGCGAATTGGCATGCCAGGGCCTCAGCCACTGTAATGGAATTTCAGGTGCTTTTGGCACCTAGTGAGCATGCGTGATCTTGCTCTTGCCTCACTTTTGTGCATCTGGCTTGCATGGGATCTGAAGAGTCAAACATAGATCCTTAGGCTTCACAGGCAGGCGCCTTAACCGGTAAGCCATCTCTCCAGCCCTAAAATTATTTAAAAGAAAAGAAAACAGGGCTGGAGACATAGCTTAGCAGTTAAGTGCTTGCCTATGAAGCCTAAGGACCATGGTTCAAGGCTCAATTCCCCAGGACTCACGTTAGCCAGATGTACAAGGGGGTGCAGCTACCTGGAGTTCATGTGCAGTGGCTGGAGGCCTTGGTGAGCCCATTCTCTCTCTCTCTCTCTCTCTCTTTCTCTCTCTCTCTCTCTGTCTATCTGCCTCTTTCTCTCTCTGTCACTTTCAAATAAATAAATAAAAATAAAAATAATTTTAAAAACGAAAACACATAGAATTTCTTTCATCCATGAGCTCACCCAATAGAACACATTCTGTTTGTGCCAGGAACATCCATCCACAACAGCAGTATTAAATGACAGCCTAAGATGGGGGGTGAGTAAGCTCACCCAAATACATGTCTCAGGAACTCTGAATGCCTGACAGGAAGCAAGCAAGCATTGGCACATCAGTGTTCTAGACTAGACTGCAGCCTGCATGTGGGAGCAAATTGTCCTTTCTGCCCACGTTGCCAAGGTGTCATGAAGATGAGTATCACCACCCTCCTCTTTTCTTGACACAATAAACCTCCCACTTTTGAGATTCCTTTGTACATCTCTGGCACATCTTTCAAAGACTTACTTTACTTATCAGAATCAAGTCATGAGGATATTTACTTAAAAGACTAGTGGATAAAAGAATGAGGCACAATTGACCTTTGAAAAATAATGGGTTTGAGCAACGTCATGCCTGTAGGACCCTGCATTGTGGCTGGGAATAGAGAAAGGAGGAGCAGGAGTCAGTTAGAAGGTGTAGAATGATAAAAATAGAGAGGTTAAATTGTGATAAAAATAGATCCTTATGGATACATACATTTTCTTTTAAAAGGCAGACTACTTCATTGTAATCTTGAGCTTGTGATATTTTGGTGCTACATGAAAATATGTTAGGCACTTTGGGTTTAAACTGCTTTCTCTCTACCTAAAGTTTGACTCCAGGAACTATTGATTAAAGAATAGTCAGTACTGATACCAGTGGGCAGAAGTAAATACCAGTAAGGGAAGTTGAGCATAACTAGTCAATTTCTGGATCCCTTGCAGCCAACTTGATGTTGTGAGATCTCCAGTGAGCAGGATTTGACTATCTATTGAGCATTCACTGTTTTCTCAACCTTGCTGCAAGCTCAGGACTTTCCTGGAGAAGTTCAAGCTGAATCATCGTTGCAAACCCAAGAGCTCATAACCTGGTGGGAGACCTGGAATGAGAGTAAAGCTGAGCACGAGGCTGGCTCACTCTTGTTAGCAAACATCTAAGTCTCATTCTCGGCCTTGCATTTTTGGAAGCCGGTTTGAAAGCCACCAAAGCTAATTAGTGACTCAGAAAAAGTCCCAGAATAACTACGCCAGCTCTTCTGTCTCTAATTTTCATTTTCTCTGCTTTGTGGCTCACTCACTTCTCTTCTTACTGCTGTGACAAAGTACCAAGAAAAACAACTTAAAGGAGGAGTGAAATGTTTTGACTCACAATTTCAGAGGTGTTTTTGTCCACAGTCATCTGGCTGTGCTGTTTGTGGACCATGGTGAAAGAAGACTTCATGGCAGGAGGGGACCAAGAACAAGGTAGACACATCAATGCCATGCCCCAGACCTCCTTTCCCCAACCAGTCCATATCCACCTTCCAATAATGCTACCAAGATAGCAACCCATTAGTGGATTAGCCCATTGATTGATTCAGTCCATCACTTCTCAATCCATCACTTCTCAGTGAGTTACAAGCTAAGGACAAAAACAGCAACACATAAGCTTTGGAGGGAAACTCTGTATCTAAACCCTCATAATGTTATAGTCTCCAGGCGAGGTGCAGTGTGGACAAGACTGGTCAAGAATAGGGCATTTAGGGTTAACTACTCAGATTTGAGATTGAGTTACTTAACTACTTCCAACACGCCATCACACAATTTCAAAGACCCAAATTTTAAACAACAGTGATAGAGCGATGGAATGATTGGATGTTTTGATATCTGCAAAAGGCTTGGCACATGCTTTGCACCCAGTAGGTGCTACATAAACAGAACATGGTACTGCACTTGATCCAGCTTCAGTGCAAGGTTGCTGGCCTTGGAGCCAAAGGCCGGTTCCTGGGACTCTTCCCTCCAAGTTCTTGGGCACACTTCATTTAGTCAAGTATTCATGGTGGCAGATGTAGCATTGAAATTGGACTACCAGAACAAAATGGCACAGCTGAGATGGCTTACACAGTTCTGGAAGCCAGAAAGCCCAAATCAAAGTTTCCTTTTGTGTCTGTTTGAGTGAGACCTCTCTTTCATCTTCTCATCATGTCCTCATACATTCTTCCCTCTGTGGGTGCATGGAGCAGGAGGAGAACCCAGAATGCTTTCTGGGTGTCTCTTGTGAAAACACCAATCCATCCTATCAGAGTCCCACACCTAGGAACCAATGAACCTTATATATCACTTTAGAAGCCTTTAAACTCCAAATACAGCAGTCACATTGCTTAAATTGTATTAAAATATTTGATTTTAAATATTGCTGTTTTAAAGCTAGACATATAGCTCAGCTTGACTGCACAAGCAAGGACCCAAGAGGGCCTGAGACCACCAGAGTTGCAGTGGTCAGCTGGACATGGCCATGCACGTCTGTGACAATAGTCCTGTATGCAGTGGGGAACCACTGGGGCTCTCAAATGGTGAGCCCCAGAATCAGTGACACCATGTTGGAGGGAAAAACAGTCCAGTGCATAACGGAGGAGGACAGCTGACCTTCTCTTCCTGCTGTTGTAGTGGAGAGCCTACATTGGCACACACATGTGCATACACTACACAGAGCACACACACAAACCACACCACGACACACCACACATACAACATGTACTCAAAAGAAATTGCTATTTGAGTTGTTGACTTAACCTTCAAAAAACTTTTCATGAAAAAAGGTCAAATTGAAAATAAGAAAGTAGCAGATGAATACAAGAAGATATCTAATGGATATCTTGATTGGATACCACTATGGATGCATATGCATGTTTGACACTATTCAAAAGGTTGAAAACTCAGAGCTGAGAACAGTTCCTGGGTCCATTTATTCTGTACCTCATAGAGAAATCTCTTTAAATGAAATACTGGCCTTTTGGACCCAGGGTTAAATATTCCTATGAGGCTCATGAAACTGCCAGTAAATCTTAAAAAAAAAATCAGTCATATTTTTAGTTCACTTTGGTTAAGATTTAATGGTAATGATTTCTTCAGTGACTATTTTTGTGGTATTTTTGTGGCTACCCTGATATTGAAAGTTGATGGGGAGATGGTATAAAGACAATATAAATAAACTCTAATATATAGACAGAATTTGTTAACCCATATGTTTGGAAGATTCTATAAGGTGAACCCATTAGAATGAAGAAATTTTCAAAATACTAAAGAGATAAAAGTGAATAGATTCTTGAATTTTAGGTAGATGCATATGATTTTAAAAATAAAGATTTATCTATAGATAATGGAAAGCTGCGTCATCTAAGCCATCATCTCCAACAGCCTCACCCACAGAGGATCTTGAAATGAAAGCACTGAGGTAAAATGAAGTAACAGTTTAGAATAAGAAAGCAAGATGTTTGGGTTCTGAAGCTCAACTATGTCATGTGAGGTGTTTTGATCTTTGAGATCCTCAGTTTCCTCAGCTAACACCTCTAAACTGACAGGATTGTTATGTGAAATGAAGCTTACCATTGAAATCACATTTCAACTATAGCATAGGATATCAACTTCCAGTATGTTACAGCCCCTTTTGGATATTAATCCTGTGAAAATTTTTTCAGTGCCAAACTTTGGTGGCATCTATGATCATGTCTGTTTCCTATGGGCATAGGTTTGCCATGAAAGGTTGTAGCTTGTAAACTGTGAAGTGTGTTATTGTCCTCTCAGAAAACAAGAGATCCTGAGAAGTGGCCTGCAGTCACCACGCCAAGGACAGAGACTGATGCAGGAGCAGCACTATGGAGAGAATCCTTATCCTAAGGTGGATGAGGGAATTCCTCCAATTCCTCCTCTCCTGAGGATGTAATGGGTAGGAAACTAAAGTCACCAGATGCACTTTGAGAAGTTAAGAGGTATTAGAACCTATTGGGTAGCCCTGGATGATCCCAGCACAGCTGCCCCAAGCCATGAGCCCTGGGGTGAGTTGTCTGAGCCCACACACAGGGGCCTTGTCTTAGACACACTACTTGGTGAGAACCTTTGCTAATTTATACAAAGACTTTTGTGTGCCAGCAAGATGGAAAAGTTGAGGATGTTTTTCAACAAAACTCATCATCTAAGACTTCTCTGACTAGTTTATTTACACCCCTGGAGATATGCAACAGAGCCAAGGATGATTCATGTGGCCAATAAATGTGTATTAAACTCCTGCAATGGTTCTAGTGATAATAAAACAAAGATTTCCTAGGCTCCTGGATTTTATGTACTACCTGAGGAGATAGTCAATAAATAACCGGGTAAAAATACGTCCTGTTAAAGCTGGGAAGGGGTTTAGAGTCTACATAAGTACAGGGAGTAGTAGAGGATTTTTTAGAGTGATGGTTTTTACCTGAAAATATAGAGCATGTGAAATATGATGTGAAAACTAAAGAATATATTAAAAACACTAGTCATTATTGATTATGTTTTAAATATCCTTTCAAAGAATTAGGGAAGGTGGGGAACATACCACACCCTTCAAGAGACTCAGTTCTAAAGCCATAAAGGGACACATTTACTCTTCTCTATAAATACTAGCATTTGATAAGGATTATTGGAACACAGTAACTGGGTGAATCTTTGATCCGTTCGATCAGATAAACTTAAGTGAAAAATGAATACCCAAGTCATCCCAACAAGCCAGCTATTTTGTCCTGTGTTACTACTGAGACTACATTTTTAAAAATTTCAATCAGTCCTTTTGACTTATTCCTCCAAATGCAACAATTGAACCACTGTGCTATTTTGGGTCACCTTGCCACTTTAAATCTGTATGACTTTTAAATAGCCTCTTATGCTCTATGGGAAATGCAAGGGTCTCCCTGGGAATACTTTAGACTCTCCGGGTCTCTATGACTATAGTTAACTCTGGCTCCAATTTCCAGCTTCCACTGAATGTTCTCTCTGCACTTTGTGTCTTGCGATTGTGTCTTTATTCATTTCTAGGTGCCTTGTCTTCACCACACTGCCAACATTGCAATACAAACCCACACCTCGTCCCACTCCCATGACACAGCTCCCACAGATAAACATTTGTTGAAGATGGCACACTGCTGGTACTTCAGCAACTCTGTCTAAAATTAAGTATTGTTTCTCTCTATTGTTTTACCCAGCTTTCTAATAGTTATTCTTAACTCCTTTCATTAATTTTGTTCATTCCTTTGAGTAAAAGTTAATCTATTTCTCTCTTCCCTCTTTCCAATATATTCCTGAAGACCTTGTGTTTTGCATCCAAGCAGCATACCAAACTATTCTCCCTAAACAAACATCATCTCTTCCCTTAATGGGAAGAAATTAACAGTCGGTATATACTTTTTTCTAACAGAGTTTCTAAGAAACTCTGAAAACTCTAAGCTGTTTTGAATGAAATTTTGTGACCCTCTCAGTAAACCCTCTCATTTTCCTGCTGAAGTGGAAAAGCACTGTGGGTCTCCCACCCCCGTGGCCACGGCCACCACTGCGGTGTTTTAATAACAGACAGTCATATATTTGCATATCAAGTTCCTCCAGCTAACCAGGAAGATGGACTGGCAATGCATTTCTTTGAATTACATCTGGCCTAGCTTAAAACAGCGGCAAATTCAAAGTTCGTCTTTGTGTGCTAAGGGGCGTCCTCCCCCCTCCCCCGGGGAAATACTCAGTAATGGCCACAATCTCCAGCCAGTCTTTAGGCTCAGGAAGCCCAGTGGCCCAGTGTGAAATTGAAAAGAAAGAGTAGCTGTGAGTGTTCTGTCTGACATGTAAACATTTGGCATCATTAGTGGGCAGAGCTGTGGTATGGAACAAGCTAGGAAAATGTCATCTCTGCATAGCTTTACATTTCGCTGTCTCTGAGAATTAAGCTCATGTTTGACGTGTGTGTGACTCGGTGCGTGTGTGTTTGTGTGCCTGTGCCAATGGTTAGCCACATGGACCTAGAAGAATTGGAGCTGTCTGCAGCCCCCGCCCCCTGCTTGGAATCTCTTTAAGAATCTAAACTTAAACTCCTATGTCTACATCCAGCTGGACTGTGGAGTGAGGCCCAGTGTACGACAGATCAAACTTATAAAGATATGTTGATGACACAGGAACTCCTGGGTGAGATAAATCCCTAGCAGTAGATGGCATTTTCAAAAGATGGCCGCTGGTTGAGGTGCTTGTCTGCAAAGCCTAGGGATGTGGATTCTATTCCTCAGTATCTACCTAGAGCCAGATGCACAGGGTGGCACATGCATCTGCAGTTTGTTTGCAGTAGCTAGGAGATTTCTGTCTGTCTGTCTCTCTCTCTCTCTCTCCCTCACTCCCTCTCTCCTCTTTTTAACCAACAAATAAATAAAAATATTGTTTTTAAAATGGATGAAGTTGAAAGATGCTGTCTTATAATGGACAATATAACAGTGGAGGAGAAGAATCGAAAACTAATAAGTATGGCAGACCAAGAGCAGACTGTTCTGTTCTGGGAGAAGTTCCTTTTCTCTCACTTATTCCCCAACCTGCATTTTTATTCATCTTGACGGCCACCCCCAACTGTGCTTGAGAAAGCCACAGAACCATGTGTGCATAGTGTAGTGTTGGGGACAAATGAAACAGAGCACCAGATGTGGATGAGCCACTGCAGGCTGTGACTCAGGGACAGTAGTTTAACACTTCCATTCTCCAACATAACAATGGACATGAACACGTAAGGGCATGTGAGGTTGAGGCTTCACATTCCTGATGGAAGATTCCAATGACATTTAGCACTTTTGATGTCTCAGCAATGGCACATGGTAGTTAGAGGGACACTACATTTTTGTGATTTTAAAATAAAAGAAAATGGGCTTTGCCTAATGCAGATCTATATGCTCATGCAATTCAAGGAAAGAAAAGAAGAGTGCATTGGGAAAGGCATTATGGGAGCTGAACTCCTACAGACATTTTGAAAATAACTGCAGGCTGTGACTTTTAATAATATTAATTTCTCATGATAGTCAGGGGTTTTTCAGTTTAAAAAGGTCTAACACATACAAAGTATATTGCTTTAGGAAGGTGTGGATTTGCTGAAAGGGAACATGACTACTTCCCTCACCAGGAAGGTTCTTCAGGAAGCCTTCCTCTGGCTAGTGTTACTGACTGTTCTTGACACCACACAAGAGTAAGCATCTAACATATAACCCTTACAGACACTCCTCCGTGGCTCTGTACAGAAGGCCTGGTTAGCAATTTGGATTCAATGGTGAGCTCACACCTTCAGTGATGAAAGCTTATTTTTAACGTCTCTGCAAAGGAAATAAGCATAATCCATTTGTTGGGTGTAATATCACTGAACTATAATTGTGTTTTACACAAAGGAGTGCACTGGGAGACCAGGGAAAATGTTCACAGTAACATACATCAAGTAATACAAGAGCAGAAGGAAGCACCCAGGAGTGTGTCTTGGTGGTTAATTTCTCTTCCTGTTATTTTGCATGCATATATGTGTGGTATGAGTGTGTGTGTGTATGCACATTGACACGTGCATATGTGTGTTTATATGCCTGTGGACACATGAGTTTGGAGGTTAAAGGTCTATATCAGATGTCTTCCTCCATCTCTTTCCACCTTATTTTATAAGATAGACTCTCACGAAACCTGGAGCTCTCCAATTTGACTAGACTTGCTTCCCAGCACGTTGCAGGAATCCTCCTGTCGCTTCCTCCATGGTGATGGATTTACAGGTGCATGCCACCATGTCTGGCTTTTACACGGGTGGTAGGGATCTGAACTCATGCCACCATGTCTGGCTTTTACACGGGTGGTAGGGATCTGAACTCAGGTCTTCATGTTTGCATGGCCATTTCCCCAATTCCCTGATGAGGATGACTTAACATGTCACTTCACTAGACCACAGCACTCAGATATTTGACAGAACCATGTTCTAAATGTTTACTGGAAAGTATTTTTAGATGAGATCAATATTTCAATCAGTAGACTATGAGTATAGATCAGCCCTTGTAATGTGAATGTGTGTCCTCCAATAAGTCCAAAGCCCTGACATGATAAAGACTGAACACTCTTGGGGCTGGACAAATTGCCTCAGAGGTTAAAGGTCCTTGCTTGCAAAGCCTGATGTCCCAGATTCATATCCCCGGTACCCACATAAAGCCAGATCCACAAAGTGGCACATGCATCTGGAGTCTGGAATTTATTTGCAGTGGCAGGAGGCCATGGCATGCCCATATTCATATTCATTCTCCACCCACTTTCCTCCTCCCCTCCCTTTTTCTGTCTCTGAAAAAAATGGTTAAAAAAAAAAGAGAGACTAAATTCTCAGGAGGAAAAAGGAATTCTGCCAGGAGACTACATCCATACTATAGCTGAACATCATCTTCCCTGATCTCCAGCCCGTGAACTGTAGGCCTGCCTTGCACCTGAAGCCCTTACACCCAGCAGTTCCACAGTACCATGTGCATGAGCCAGTTCCTTAAGTATCCTCTCCTCTCCTCCCACCACATCCCATACACCCTTGCTTCTGTTTCCCCTGGAGGACACTAATACAGATATTAAGATATTTAGAATGATCTGCATTATAGGTACTCCAATGAGTTAGTAAAAAAAAAAAAAAGAAAGGAAATTTTATAAATCAAAAGAATATGCCAGTGCACAACTGTGGCAGCTTTTCAAATACCTATTTACCCTTTCTTGAAAAGGTACCCTTGAAATATGATTGAAATCTCCATGCCTTGCATGAGTCATAGTCAGCAGAGATCCCCCTGATCAAAACCAAATGTCATATTAGTGCTCAAGAATTTCACATAATTACATGGGGATTGAATAAGAGTCACCCACCTGCCACAGCATGAGGGTGTGGGGACAAAGCTGGTGACACACAGTGACATAGTCCAGCTGGAGCAAGGTTTGGCCCTGGAGACAGAAGGCCTCGTGGCATCCACACAGCAAATGGGGCGATTTCAAGCAGCTCATCCCATCAAAGCCACTTTACTACCAATAAATCACAGAAATACCAGAAACCACACAGACTATGGCCAGAGTGAAGGAGCAACTTGGTACCTTCTGCCTCTTATTCATGTGAGAACCTCCAGAGGTTCAGCTCCAAAAGCCAGCTGCATATGAAGGATGATCTATCTGGGCATCATTGATCTTTGTACCAGCTTGATCAGACTGAATATTTTACTGACATGTGAGAAATGCAAAAGAAATCATAGGTTTATTGTGGTAAAATTCTATTAAAATATTATTTATAATATAAATTAAATTAAGCCTTTTTTCAAAAGCATTGATATCTAAATCTTTGGGCTAATGTATTCCTGTAAATTACATTTAAATAATTCATTACAATGCACAAAACAACTGAGGTAAAATAGAGTTTAATAAATATATATATCTTTATATCTTTCAAGAACTAACGCATGTGGGCTGGGATATATATCAGTGGTATAACAATTGTCTAGCATGTGCAAGGCCTTAGGTTGAATTCCCAATTAAGGGGAAAAATTATTGTGTAAATGCACAGCCCTGACATGAATGTTTATTCATAAATTTTATACTTATAACATTTACTAATGTGTCATTAGCATTAAAAATGAATATTAATAGAAACTGTAAAGAATATAAGAAAGAAAAGTTTTAAAGGATCTTACATTTTCTTTTTTTGTTCCAATAGGTAGTCTGGTATAGATCCCACTCGAGGACCATTGCAACAGGAAGCACCTTTCTAGCTCTGGCTGTCTGAGTGCCAAATATTAATCTACTGCAAACACAACAGTGACAACCTGACTGTAGCTTTCTAAGTACAAACCAATCCAATAAGGTCTCATCTATCATTATTAAAAATTGCCATAGACATTTCTTTGTATTAGGGATATCATAGAAATCTCTGAGTCTTCACCCTTACATATTTCTGGGTAAAGTAGTTTTCTAAAGCCCTCAAGGAGCCACTTCAGCATTTCCTTAGAGCCCAGCTTCATATTCTCCTCTGAGTACACTTATCTTGGATGAGTTTTTAAATGACATATAATGGTCTACTTTTGTGGCATTATTTGGCTTCCGCTGTGTCTCCTGCAATACGAATTTAAGTTTCCAAGTGTAGGCCTAGTTGTCTTGCATTCCTCTTCTTCCTCTGGTGGTTCTTGGTTCATGTTTACCCAATTCTTCAGAGGATAATAATTTTTTTTATCACCTCGCTCTGGTCTGAGAAATCAAGATAACTTTAGTAGTGTCAAACAGATTGTGGTGGCCTTTATTCATAATGCATTTGCTTGAAATGTCAGCTTGCTGCAAATATATGCCAGGAATCAGCAGAACAATAAAATGAACAAGAGTTCGTGACACAATGTTCCACGAAGTCGAGTGACCACATCCCTGATCCTCCATGAGGTAGGACAAGGGGTGCCACCTCCAAAAGCAGCAGTCTACAAGGACGGGCGAGTGTGCCCTCAACATTTCTCACCCCAGACATGAAGATGCACTTGGCCATCTTTTCACAAATGGAAGGTCAGAACCTCTGAATATTCCTTAAGCAAAGATAGTCAGGGTCTGAAGAAGTCACTGGCCCACAGATTCACGTTCATGCCATTCGAGATGGAACAGTAAGGAGTAGAGTATGATCACGTCATGATTATACTTTGCTCCAGTAAAGTCACAAGCTCTTGACCATAGAAGATACAGTCTTAGGGAGTCTGTGGGGAAGATACAGCGTGGCACTGCGGAGGACCACAATGCCTCTGGGTTTCAGCCAGAGTACAGGAGCTCAGACAGAAGGAAGTGTCTCTTCCCAGCCCTGTTTACTTCAAACCCTTTTCTTTTGTACATGAGGAAGGTAAGGGACAAATGGCTCTTTGGAAACATACGAAAAGCTAGTAGGTGAACCTGAATTAGATTTTGAGGCAGGGAAACACAAGAGCCAACACCACGAATTAGTTTATTTTACATTTTAGCCCTTATGTTTTAGAAGCATATCAGCGTTAAGTAATTGGGGAAGCAGGGAGGTAAGACTAAGGCTGAGGAAGAATGTGTTGATTTTCCAGGTCATTTCAAGACCTACACTCATATTTCAATTTGCAAAAGTACTATGCTTGTGGTGACAAATCATGCCACATAGAATTGCATTCTTAAAATCTTTGTGTATATGTGTTTGTGTGTGAGAGAGAGAGAGAAAGAGGTGTTCATGTGTGTGAGTCTGGACACCTGTATGGCATGGCAAGCATGCCTGGGCCTGAGGACATCAGGTGTCAGTGCTCACTTCCCTTCTGCCTTCTCTTACACACACCAGGCTGGCTCGTTCATGAGCTTCTAGGGATTTTCCAGTCTCCACTTCTCCACAATGTGATCACAGGTGTGTGCTGCCATGTCTAGCTTTATGTAGGTTCTGGGGATCTAAGTTAAGATCATCATGCTTGCTCAGCTAGTGCTCTTATCCTCTGAGCAATCTCCCAAGCCCAAAATTCTAGCTTTTTGTTTGTTTTTTTGTTTGTTTGTTTGTTTGTTTTTCAAGGTAGTGTCTCACTCTGACTCAGGCTGACCTGGAATTCACTATGTAGTCTCAGGATGGCCTCGAACTCACAGTGATCCTCCTATGTCTGCCTCCCGAGTGCTGGGATTAAAGGAGTGCGCCACCACACCTGGCATAATTGTAGTTTTAATTGATCTTTGTGTGTGTGTGTGTGTGTGTGTGTGTGTGTGTGTGTGTGTGTATGTATGTATACATATATAGTTATTTATTCCATTGAGGGAGCCTTCTGGCTCCAAAAGAAAAGCCAGTTTTAGTTAGTTATGTTTAGAAAAGAATTGCCTTAATCAATTGTGAAGGTATTCCTCAGGACAGACACCTAGAGTGGGATTGCTGAGACATGTCATGAAATTGTTTTACTAGGACTTCTAACAAATGCAGGCCTGTTTTCTGTGAGGAATATTTTTCCCCACAAACTACTCTTGTTAGACTCTGAATTGCAATTGCACCCCTGGTGGAGAACTTCCTTGGATTCTGAGGCCTTTTTTGTTTTGTTTTGTTTTTTCAAGGTAGGGTCTCACTTTAGCCCAGGCTGACCTGGAATTCACTGTACTCTCAGTGTGGCCTCCAACTCATGGTGATCCTCCTACCTCTGCCTCCCAAGTGCTGGGATTAAAGGTGTGCACCACCACGCCTGGCCCTCTGAGGGCATTTTAAGATGTTTTGGTTACAGGGCTGCTTTTCCCCATTTATCTTGAAATCCAGTATAATGAATGACAAACGAGCACATGTCCATGAATATTCATGGCCCCAGTACAAGTGTTTGGAAATGACTTTCATTTTCCAACTCTGACCTAATCATGACCTTCAAAATTAAAATATCATACAGTGAGATAAAACATTTTTACATTATAGTCTGTAAAACAAAAGAGAAGGTACCAAGGCATAGTATCTGATGATATCAACTGTCCCTAGCCTCCTCCTCCCTTAGCATTTCCTGGGCATCACAAACCATGTGTCATACACGGCTCAGAAACACCGCAGCCACCGGCCTAATCCCACTTCTGTTCAAGCACCCTGCAGAAAACCCTTGTCAAGCAGCACTTTGTAGAATCTACAAAGGGAAGACTTCAAAATGAGGGGGAAAATGAACATTTATCACAGCATTCATACCATGCAGTCACTGTTGCTGTCCCCAGGTAGGACTTCCAAAGGGGGACCATCCACATCCACCCTACATGAAGACTGTGCAGAAAGCTTAACACAGCTGGCGAGTGAAGGGAGAGGAATGCAAACCAAGACCTTCTGGTTCAAAAATCTATGCTTGTTCTGTTCCCCGATCTGCCTCGGAATGGTTTACTTGGCCCCACTGCACTGTGCAGAGAGAACAGCCCAAGTGTATGGCAATGACTTTTCTGGAGCTCACACAGTTAGCAGTGGCAACAACCTAAGATTGGACATCTGGTTTAGTCAAATCACTGGGTGTAGTGAGATGTTGAAACTAGCATTACATATGATTAACTCTCAAAATCAAGTCCATTTCTAGCCTTCTGGGCTGGCTAATTCAGAGTAACTACGCTGCTATTTACCACCAGGAGCTAGATCCTAATATGGATGCAAACCAGCACCCATTTTGTCTAGCACTTTCCTCTCTCAGCACTCTCCATTCCATATGTACAAACCAAGAAGGAGTTTTGCAAGCCTCACTCCAGTTTTACAGCAGAATTAGAAATCTGGCAATGGAGATTCCCAGTCTGAAATCCACACATGCCTGTAGAGAAGGAAGGAGCCAGGCTGGTCTGGCTGGCACTGCCCGCAGTGTGCGGAACAGCACTGGTGTCTCGCACAGTTGGAGGTAGAAGCAGGGTGGTCAGTTGCAGAGAAGAGGGTAGAGCTCCTGTAGAGCCCTCTTGATAGTCTTCGGGGTTTCCATCGTCACTGAAAATACTTTCAAACTATTCGGCAATGGAGGCTGCAGCCACTGCCTTCGGCTGCTTTTTGAAGAGATTTGCTGACTAAAACTTCATGTATCATCGAGCCTTTTGGAAATAACCACTGAATACACAGTAATCTCACTAAGATTCCCCTTGATTTGATTTTTATCTCAGTTGCCCACTACACTTGAGTCACAGAAATTTCTACATTAGATGTACACACGTCAGAGTTACATTATTAGGAATTTATGAGTTATCAGAGAGCTCACATTTTATTTAAACTATTCATTAAAATGCACAGTACTAAGTGTATTTGAGTAGAATTTACTATGCACACTTAAATGAACTCAATAACTATCTCCCTTTCCAGTTAAAAGCCCCAGCTTAAAAATTATGTACTTCTTTCTTTCCCAGTAAATTGAAGATCATAATTGAAGTGGTAAACTTCTGTCTCCATATTCAAGGTGACCAAGAATAGTGAATCCATTTTAGGATTTTTATTTTTGAAATTATCCTTTACATAAATGTTCTACAATTTCCCATGTAGCAAAATCTGTTCCACATTTTCTACTGAAAAAACAAACTATTAATCTGATTCTTTAAAAAAATAAAATAAAATAGCAATAACCTATGTAGGTTTAGATAAGTCAAGCCAGGTAGTGTAAGTGTAGCTGGTAATTTTATTATTATTGTTTGAGAATTTGTAAAGAAGTCTGGCAGTGGAGGCTCAGTTTCTCACTGTCTTTCCCATATAGAATGAGCAGGAAGATACTCATGAAATATTGACCAGGGCCAATTTTTCTACTAGTAGAAATAACAGTAACATCAATATTTCAGGGTCTCAGAAAATGTGCTCATTCTCTTGCCTTGCAAAGATTGTTAGAAATCATGCATGTTAATGAACTGAAAATCGTGCAGGAGATTTAGGGGTGGATTGCCTTCTGAAGATGCAGGGAGGAATGGGATCTAGCAGAGCCCCGATCCTGCCCCCTGCAGGACCAAGGTAGCCGGAGGCCGAAGGGTAAGGCGATCTTTTCATCCTGGTCCTCATGGCTGCCAGGTTTCCAGCCAGTTTCAGCTGTCACAGTTGCTTAGAGTCCACAGAGCTGTTTTTAGTAACTCACTCAAATATTCATAAGAAGAGAGGACTGCAGTTTGCTGTCTGGTAACAACTTCATTTTCGGCTCACACTCAGCTAGTCCTTGTGGACCGCTTCTATCCACGCGGATTGGAGTGGACGCAGCCACGTGGTCTCTCAAGGGTAATGGAGCTTCCTTGGGAGTAGGCAACAGAAACATGCTCCGTCGTTTATCTCTGCCTGACTGGATGGTGAAAATAATTGCAGAAGACAGTTATGGATTATCAAAGAGACCAGAGAAATAATCAAATCCATATCAAGCATTGCCTTGCAGTACCCAGGAAGGCGATTCCTTAATTATTTACCTTGTGAGAATATGTACACCCCAGGAAATCTGAAAATGGCAACATATTAGTACCAATATTTACTCAACAATACTGTTCCTGAACGTAATACTGAAAAAGGGGAAATTCTGCATGTGGCCTTGGAAGAAACCAAGAAGCTGTACCCTATGGGAGAATCAGATTCTTTCCATTATCACTGTCCGTTATTTGATCAAAACTCTGCTGAAATCAATAGCATAAGTAGGAGTATTTTAATGCTTGGTTACAGGTTAATATCTATGAATTAGCTACAATACTACAACTAAACACCAGTATGAGAGACAAAGTGCATTTGCCTTAAGTCATCACTAATTACATGTAAAATGCTGCAAAAAAAAAAAAAAAAGACTTGTCTGTCAAGAGGTATACCTAAAATGGCATTGGGATTTGATATTAAAATTCTGAGTGACCCCAGCTATACTGTATAGCACATCTAGAGCAGAGGCTGGCTTTGCACTTGTTTGCTATTTGTGTTAAGGATGCTGTCTATGCCTTTTTGTTTATTGAATCCGCAGGCCCTTCCTCTTTGGACACTCTGACATTTGCACAGTCTGAACATGAATGTTCACTCTGGTACTCCTGAGACATCTGTGTAGTCTAAAACAGGCCAAGCAGGTATGTTCTGTATTGCTTCTTTAGAATGGGGGGGGGGCGGGGAATACAGCTCTGTCTGAGGTATAGCCAGAGGAATTTCAATCTCGCAGCCACTGCCAGATAAAAACCTGGAAACGACCATTAATCTCATTTGTTTTCATTACAGTGACACTCGTTATCACAACTTTAGTTAAGGATGTGCCAACATTTATACCAGCAATTATATATCAGCAAATTTAGTTCTAAAAAAATGAAGCCTGGGGTACTATAAACTACATTATTGCTGAGGTCTTACCACATTGGGATGGGGAAAGGTGTATGTTATGAATACTTGATAGAATAAACAATTCCTTGAATAATGCTTGGCAGGAACTATAATATAATGTTGATTCCCGAATAAAGTGCCAACATTTTCACAGATCTGGTAGACTGTTTCATCCTTTAGACACGGATTTCATTGTCCTGACATGTTTCTTCCATCTTTGTAAGGAGAAAGCATGAGAAAATGTAAATACTCACCCATTCCTGTTAACCTTTCAGCAGTTCTGCAAATGAAGGCCTCCACCATCATGGAGATCTCAAGCACCAACGGATTAGAAAAGAGACAAGTGTTAGCGGCACACTGTACATGAACAGAGGCAGTGAAAATTAAGGCTCAATTAAATCGGAATACTCAGCACAGTGAGGGAATCTGATGACAATGACCTACAGTGTCCATGCAGCAAAGATTGGTCTCCCAAGGAAAAGACATCCAAACTAATATTTCAGAAGTGCCTTCCTAACTAAACCAAGTATTAATTTCAAGCAGTGCAATAAAGTGCATGTTAAGATTTAATAGGGTTTTACTGTTTTAAAAATATATGTACTGTGGCTATACCAGTCACACTACCAAAGGCAATCTTTTCTCTCATACCAGTCATGAGATGTTCCCAAGGAGAGTTTAGAAAGTTCATCAGTCTAAGGGTATAAAATTACTTGCAGAGACAAGGCCTCAACACCAAGTTTTTCAATGAATGCAAAGTAATGAAACACTATCAATATAATAACTTACTGAGGACTTGACATGTGCCAAGCATTTCACAAATGTCATCTTATTTAGCAGTCATATTGACACCACAAGGGAAGATGGTCTCCATTTTGTAAATGAGAAGACTGAGGTGAAGAGATATTATGTGAAATGGTCAAGGTCATTCTAGCAAGTAGTGGCTTGAAAATGCAATGCCAGCTGGCCTAAGTGCAGTGTACAGGTTTCTTTCATTATGTAACTCTGTGTCACTGTTGAAAGTGATTGAATTAATAGTGCATGGGTCCTTGTCCTATCCTGACCCCAGAGAGCTGCAGAGACAGCATAGTCCTCATAAGAAAACCTCTGTGTAAGTATGACCCAAGGTTTTTGTTTTTTTTTTTTTAAAGAAAACCTAAGCAAACAAGCTCAGTGAGACTCTCATTGCTAGAGTGAATGGAAACATCTAAGAATGGGGAGGGCAGGGACCAAATACAGAAGAAAATGCTGTTAAATAGAAAGCAAGGAAGAAACACAATCAATCCTACAAAAACCCTTGTTACTTAATAACAGAAACAAATTTGCATTCATTTTTGTACACTGGTTGATGGGCTCTGTGTGCATTAGAAGGAAGTATTCACTGGTGGGTAGAGGTAAGAGAATTAGTACTTATGAATCTTGAATTCAAAACCCTTGCTTTGTGTACCCAGAGACTGAAAATCCTTAGCTATCAATGTATGAGATCTGATGAAAGAGACCAGTCCTTTCAAGATGGCCAGGGCTTCACACAGAGTCACTAGAGTGGGGCAGAAAATGAGTAGTCATAGCAGAATCAGAAGCTGAATCCAGCTATTATCATTCTTGGCTCACTTCCCCAGTTAGGTCTGATGAGAAGGGACCAGGAACTACTATGTCAAACTGCATCACAATTGACCCATAATACCATTTGAAGGTCATATAGATTTGTGTACATATATATATATATATATATATATATATATATATATATACAGAGAGTATGTTGCAGTACACATATATACAGAGAGTATGTTGCACTCAGTTTCATAGTACTGGCAGAAACTACCCAACCAAGAGCAGCTTGTGGGGGGAAAAATGTTTATTTCAGCTTACAGACTCGAGGGGAAGCTCCATGATGGCAGGGGGAAATGACAGCATGAGCAGAGGGTGGACATCACCTCCTTGCCAACATTAGGTGGACAACAGCAACAGGAGAGTGGGCCAAACACTGGCAAGGGGAAACTGGCCATAATACCCATAAGCCTGCCCCCCAAAAATACACTGCTTACAAGAGGCATTAATTCCTAAATCTCCATCAGCTGGGAGCCTAGCATTCAGTACACCTAAGTTCATGCAGGACCCCTCAACCAAACCACCACATTCTGCCCTGTCATCCACAAACTGATAACCATCCATGATGTAAAATGCAATGCATTCAGTCACTTTAAAAGTCCCCATAGTTTTTACCAATCCTAATGATGTTCAAACATCTCCATGGTCCAAGGTCTTTTAACTGAGCCATAATACTCCCCCCAAAAAAATCCCCAAAACCCATAATGGCACAGAGCAAACACTCACACTGCAAAAGATGGCATTGGGCATAGCAAAGAAATATTTGCATAGCAAAGAAAGATTTAAAACAACCAGGGCAAACATCAAACTCTGTAGCTTCAAGTCCAACAACTCTAGCCAATGACAAATCTCCAAGTCTGATAATTCTAACCAGCAACAAGTCTCTGGTATTCCAATTCCACCCCTCCAGCTAGGCTACTCACAGTCTTGGAAAACTTCATCTGGGGGTGGCAGCTTTCCTTAACACCCATCTCATAGTCCTGATATCTCCACTGGATCTCCACTACTACCCACAGTCCATCCTCATGGCTCTGTCCGGTCTCCCTGCAGGCATCCAGCAAACTAGCTACACACCATCCATGGCTGTTTCCAAAACACCAGACCATGGTGCAAACTCAATGACCCTCTCCTTCCTGGATTTCTTATACTTATACTCCACAATACCAGGTAGGGTGACAATTTGTTAATGGTGGGGGGGAGAGTAAAACAGACTTTAAAGAACAGAACACTCCTTGAGCACACAGGCCCCTTCAAAAGAGTCAACAGTCTTCCATTGTCCCAAGTGCAGGTCAGCTGGCCCAATCTCGAAGGTTGTATTCTCTCAATTGCAGTTGAATGGGCAGCCTTTTCAGCCCAAAGACTTCATTTCTGTGCCATATCCCTCTTCTCACATCAGGTCATTTCTACACAATGCAACCCTGCACATCTTCTCAGGACATAGCCATAAGAGCAAGCCTCTCGCACAAACTGCTTCTAGTCCAGGCCAGTCAAAGCTCTTTCTCACCCTCACAAGCCAAACCTCACAGTCCATAGTTCTTACTGCATTCAGGCCTTTCAACTCTGACCAGAATAGCCCACCAAGCTGTACTCACAGCACTGCAAGGTGTCTTTAGGCCAAGGTTTCAAGTCCTTGCATATTCTTTTTTTAAAATCAGCTCCAAAATGCCAAAGCCACACCATCAGGGGTCTAGCAGCAAATGATACCACTCCCAAGTACCAACTTTACTGTTACAGTCAGGTTTACATTGCTGTCAGAAATCACCCAACCAAGAGCAACTTGTGGGGGAAAAAGGCTTATTTTAGCTTACAGACTTGAGGGGTAGCTCCATGATGTCAGGGGGAAATGACAGCATGAGCAGAGGGTGGACATCACCTCCTGGTCAACATCAGGTGGACAACAGCAATAGGAGAGTGTGTCAAACACTGGCAAGGGGAAACTGGCTATGATACCCTTAAGCTTGCCCCCAATAATACACTGCCTCCAAGAGGCATTAATTCCAAAATCTCCATCAGCTGGGAACCCAGCATTTAGAACATCTAAGTTTATGGGTGACACCTGAATCAAACCACCACAGAGTGTAAGTAAGTTTTCAAAACTTTACATGGTTTAATCCATTTAATATTTTAGTCTTCATAAAGTCACAAGTTAAAGATCACTGAAGCTAAGTGTTAAAGTTGTAAGACTAAACATAGTCAAGTAACACAAAAAGTAACCATCTGATTCTCAGATAGTAATAGACCACATAAAATAGCTATTAATGTTGAATGTGAACCAGGTTTCAACCATTCTACTCCTTAAACTAATCTCAAGAGTAAATATTAATATACTTCTTTTAAAAATTATTTATTTATTTATTTGCTGACAGAGAGAGATCAGGTGTACCAGGGCCTCTAGCCACAGCAAATGAACTCCAGACGTATGCTCCACTCTGTACATCTGGCTTTATGTGGGAACTGGGGAATGAAACCCAGGTTATGAGGCTTTGCAGGAAAGTGCCTTACCCACTAAGCCATCTCTCCAGCCCTAATATTGTTCTTTATGTAGGAAAATAAATGAGGCTTCAAATAAATTAAGAAACTTCCTTACTGCCTTTGACTTATTTGCTTACAGGGTGAATATTTGGATCCAGAACTGTTGAGCTTCAAGGCCCATGACTTTGTCCTTCTGAAAGCTCTCTACCTCCAAAGTTAAGGTAGTACTCTCCAGGAAGGACCTTAGCACTTACCCTTGATCAGTTACCTATGCCTGCTTCTGATACCTAGCCTGAGATCTTAGCACAAAATGTTTTAATATTTCATAATTTGCTAAGTGCTGGAATCAAAATATATTAAATGCTTAAAAATATGGTCAATAAACTTCAAAATATGGCTATGCTTAAAGATACATAGTGGTAAGATGAGTGGAACTTTGTAAAGTAATCATCCTAACATGATGTCTTGCATGAGATTAAAATGTCCATCAACTTTCATCAATTCTGTAGTGAATGAAATTTATCATATTTTCACATCTCAAAACTCAGTAGGGGGACAAAGATAACTCAGTGGGTGAAACATTTGCCTCTCAATAGTCTTGGATCCCCAGACCCTATATAAAACTCAGAAGCTATGGGGACTTCTGTAATCCAAGCATACTGACAGTGGAAGAATGGAGGAGACAGGATAATTTCCCCAGAAATTCGCAGACCAGCTAGCTTTCTGAACAATAAGTCTGAGAGACCCTGACTCAAAAGGCGGTGGAAATGTGAAGATTAGCACCTATGACCTTCACACACATGTCCACACATACACATATGAATGCTCACACAGATCTCTCACACACACATACACTCCCACACATACACATGTGAATGCACACAGAGATATTACATGCATACACACAGATACACATGAATGCTCATACAGAACACAAACATACATACACATATGATATGAATACTTATACAGATCTCACACACAAATGCACACATGCACATGCCCACATGTACACATGTGAATGCTCACACACACATACACACCCACACATACATATATGAATGCTCACACAGATCACACACTCACACACACTTGTGCCCACACATACACATATGAATGCTTACACACATACGCATGTGTACACACAGGCACAACAAACAAAAATGGAAGAACATCTCACAAGTGTTTTCAGCCTTGTAGACTTACAAAGCAGTTGTTACCTGTTCATGCTTGAATTCAGATTTTATTACCAGTGACCCAGCTAGACAATCACAATTCTACAATATTTTGGACATCAAACACATTGGGTTCATATGAGGAAGGAATATGAGTGTGAATTATTTTCTGAAAATATTCTGTTGACACCATCTGGTATAATCAAGTAAACAAAAACACCACAAAAACCTACAAATAAATCATGTTTATTGCCACTCTATTCACAATAGTTAGGAAATGAAACCAGTCTATATGTCACTCAACTGATGAGTGAATAATAAAGATGTGGCACATTTATATAGTAGAGTTCTATTCTGTGGTAAAGGGAAATGAAATTATTAAATCCAGGAAAATGGATGGATCTGGAAAGAAATACACTTAGTGAGATAACCCAGTCCCAAAAAGCCAAACATCACATGTTCTCTCTCATATGTACATCCTAGCTACAAATGACTGGACTTCTATGTGAGTAGGAATAAAACTCAGTAGCAGAGGCCAGTAAGTTAGAAAGGGGATATAAAAGGAATAGAAATGGAGGAAGAAAGTACATAATAGTATGATATTGTATATATGTAAGTAGAAGAACAGATTAATGGGGGTGAAAAGGCCTAAGTGAGGTCAGGGGAAGAGAATGAGTAAAGGAAAGGTGGAGGGAGGGCTAATCAAAATCTTAAATAATAAATAAATCATATGGAATCCTCTGTCTTTGGACAATGGAACACTCAGGAAACCTACTTTTTTGACAATGGAACACTCAGAAGCCACTGATTGTTAGTAGAAAAGTTTGAGTGCCAGTTATGGGATATCTTCCAGTGAGTTGTTGGCTAGGGAGGTCACTGATAACCCCAAAGCATTAAATGCCCTTGCTGATGCTTTTGGTTTCCCACCAGGAATAGATGGTAAGACCCTATTGCTGAAGATTCCACATACTTGGGCTGCAAGGTCACTGAGATATCCTGTTGGAGCTGAGCTGAAAACCTCCTCCATGTAGACCAGCTGACAGAAAGCTAGAAAACACCACGCTGCATGCAGTTCAATAGGAGAGAGAGAAATCACCAGTGAAGATACTCAACAGTGGATACTGCAAGCCTTAAATTTGGACAGCCAGGTTAAATGAGCCAACAGGTGCAATAGTGGCACATCTGTATGGGGGAAACCAACTGCTCTCTAATTGGACTGGAGGCCTGCTTCATGGAAGGGAATACATCTCTGATACTGAAAACCTACAACAGCGGGAGTCATTGGCCTTGTGGTGAACGATCTATTGGTGTCTGGTTAATTGTATATACTGTGCTCACCAAACTGCCTGGTAAGCACTTCTCTTAATGTTCACACCAATATATTAATGCTACTTTCACTTTTGGTAAGAGAAGCTTGTCTTTTAAGAAGGCAGTGACCTTGGGATGACTCAAAAGGCACCATGGTGCTGAGAAGTGACTGAGGAGTGCTCATCACTGAAATATCTCTATCACATCTTCCAAAGCTCAGGGTCCATTGTAGAAGAGGTGGCACAAAGAATTTAAGAGTCAAATAACAGGTAGGACTCCTTACAACATGCTCCTACAGAAACAAAATGGTCTGAATAACCATGACCTCACAGTGTCTGACACTACCTACACAAGACCATCATAATAGGAGAAAAAGATGATGACATCAAAATAAAAGAAAGACTGACTGAGAGGGGTAGGGGTATGATGGAGAGTTGAGTTTCAAAGGGGAAAGTGGGGGGGGGGATTACCATGGGCTATTGCCTATAACTATGGAATTTTCAATTACAAAAAAAAAGAAATTACTCATCTGACATGCAAAGTTTAGTTAGATAGGATGAATAAGTGCTTATCTTCTATAATACAGTAGGGTGAATATAGTGGATAAGAATTTATTTTATATTGGTTCCAGTCAAAATGGTATCTTCCTAACCATGCCTCACCTCTTGGAGAAGGAAAGGCAAGATCTTTGGGGTTTTTAGGGGTTGTAGAACCTATTAGACCTCCAGTGGAAGGGTATGGAGGAGCAAAGTGGGGAATCCACTGATTCCCATGCTCTCAGGTAGTCCACCAGTCCCCCAATCCCCTCAAGCAGCCCAGCCACAGTCCCAGACACCATCTCAGACACAGTCCCAGCCTCTGTCCCAGCTGCTGAACCACCAGGATCTTCCTGCATGACCTGCTAGGCTAAGCAAACCCAGGTCATCAGGTTATCATTCCCCTTCCCTCAGTTTTCCCACCACTGGGGACCTCCACATGTGACCACCATCCCATCTGATACACCGTGCATGGACCAGGTCCCCCTGCATGACCCACAGGCTAAGTGGACCCAAGTAAGTAGGCTAGCATTCCCCTTCCCTCGGTTTCCCTGCTACCAGGGACCTCAAAGCTCAAGTCAGCCTGTCCCATGCATAGCCCAACCCCTCCCCCCACACATACACATCACCTGGCCTGTGGCAGTCCCATATCCCTGCCCTGCCATGTCACAGGATCCACCACTCCCATCCACCCCCTGCTACATGGTCCTAATGGACCTACTAGTCCCATCCTCTCACCCCTCAGCATCACAGAACCACCATACAATCACATCCTCCCCCTCCCCCACTGCTGCCCAGACACAACACTAGTCTGCTTTGCCCCATTCCCCCCTACCCCTATCCCCTTGGGCCACATGAACATGCAGTCCCATACCCTGAACCGCCAACCAACAAACCTCTTCACCAGGTCCTTGGGCCCCCATCAGAGCCTCATGGGTTCCTTTCCTCTGAACAGAGAGGTCCCATTGATATCAGAAGTCTAAATAAGACACCTAGACTGTGATTGGCAGACCACAATACAGGAGGAATAACATGAAAAATCATATGCAAGTAAATCCAACAAGGTGGCCCAGTCCTACAATGGAAGTCTCTAATCAAAACATAGAAGAGATTATATGATCAGAATCCCAGAATGAAGATACAAGCTATGCAACACTGGCCAAGCAATTAGCATAACTTGCAGGAAATCAACAAAGACCCAATAATTGTATGAATTTTGTCCTCACTAGATTAGACCAAATAGAAAAGAACCAGGAAGGGTTCCAAAGACAGTTAAATTATTTGAAGGTGAAAAAAAAAAAAAAGAGGATCTCAATAATCAGCTGGCTAAGCTCAATGATCACATAAATAAATACAATAGTGAATTTCAAGAAGCATTAAGAAAACCAGAAAGCAACATGAAAAGGGAACTCAAAAAAGGGATGGAAAGTATACATAAAAAGGCAGTAGAAAATACAAACCAAACTGAACAAGTCCAAAACTTTATAGAAGCTCTCAAGAATAGAGTCAACCATGTGGAGGATAGAAACTCAAAACTGGAACACAAAACAAAGGAAACAGTTTATGAGCCCAAAAGTTTCAATAAGTTCAAAGAGTTTTGTGAACAGAACATGAGGGAAGTGTGGGATACCCATAAATGTCCCAACATTCAGATCATGGGAGTACCAGAAGGGGAAGAAATTCATACCAAAAGCATGGAGAACTTATTCAACAAAATTATCAAAGAAAACGTTCCCACCCTCTCAAAAGAAGGTCCCATCAAGTTACAAGAATCTAACAGAAATCCGAACAGACTGGATCAAAGGAGAAATTCTCCAAGACATATTATCAGTAAGACTCTAAACATCGATAACAAAGAGAAAGTCCTAAAAGCAGCTAGGGAGAAACAACACAATACATATAAAGGAAACCCCATCAGAATTACTTCAGACTTCTCAATGGAGACCCTGAAAGCCAGAAGGGCCTGGAATGGAACACTGAAAATCTAAGAAATTATGGCTTCCAACCCAAACTACTCTACCCAGCAAAAGTATCTGTCAAAATAGATGGTGAAAGAAAAGCTTTCCAAAAAGTCAGCTTTACAACTATATGAACACAAAGCCAAACCTACAGAGAGTACTTCAGGGAATTATCCACACAGAAGAGTCAAATAACCAACCTCAAGTGCCTACAAGAAACAGATCACAATAACCAAACTCACAGAAGGCACAAAAAAGTACAAAGTCCAAGAAAACACCAAACCACATAAACCACCACAATATGGCAGGGATTAGATCAAACCTCACAGTTATTACCCTAAACATTAATGACCTTAATCCAACCATCAAGAGACATAAGCTAACAGGGTGGATCAGAAAATTAGACTCCTTAATCAGCTGTCTTCAAGAAACCCACCTCACCACTAAAGCCTGATACCTCCTCAGAGTGAAAAGGTAGAAAATTATATTACAAGCAAAAGGAAATAAGAAACAAGCAGGCATAGGTATGCTAATAAGAGAGAAAATAGACTTCAATCCAAAAGTAATCAAAAAACACAAAGAAGGCCACTTTTTACTTATCAAAGGAATGATCCAACAAGAGGATATCACAATCATCAATCTCTATGTACCAAACACAGGTGCACCACATTTCATTAAACAAAACCTACTTGACAACAAAACAGAAATAACCACCAACACCATCATAGTCAGGGACTTCAATACTCCACTCTCAGCAATAGATATATCATCCAAACAGAAAATTAACAGAGAACTAAGAGAGCTCAACAACACCATACATCAATTAGAACTAATGGATATCTACAGAACATTCTACCCAAAATCAAAAGACTACATATTCTTCTCAGCATCCTATGGAACCTTCTCTAAAACGGATCATATGCTAGGACATAAAGCCTGCCTTTAATAATTAGGAAGATTGCCGGGCGTGGTACCACACACCTTTAATCCCAGCACTTGGGAAGCAGAGGGAGGAGGATCACTGAGAGTTCGAGGACACCCTGAGACTACATAGATAATTCCAGGTCAGCCTGGACAAGAGTGAGACCCTACCTTGAAAAACCAAAAAAAGAAAAAAGAAAATTACGAAGAACAACACAATTTCCTGCATGATATCAGATCACAATGCTATATTGCTAGAAATTAACAACAAAAGATGTGCCACCAGTTCCTGGAAAACAAACAACACACTTTTAAGCAAAAAATAGGTAGTGGGAGACATTCTTCGCCGAGAGTCGCTGAGGTTTCCTGCTTCAACAGTGCTTGAACAGAACCCGGTGCTCAAACCCTGCACCCCAGCCGGCCACTCAGAGCCCTTTGCCACCACCTCACAGCATCCTCGGATCACCCCCAGGCCTCGGCCGCAGAAGCTCCAGCACCACTTGTCTAGCTGCCGCCATGACCACCACGTCCCCCTCACAGGTGTGCCAGAACTACCACCAGGACTCGGAGGCTGCCATCAACCACCAGATCAACCTGGAGCTGTATGCCTCCTTCTTTGACCGTGTTGATGTGGCTTTGAAGAACTTTGCCAAATACTTTCTTCACCAGTCTCCTGAGGAGAGGCAGCACGCTTTGAAGCTGATGGAGCTACAGAACCAGCGAGGCAGCAGAATCTTCCTGCAGGACATCAAGAAACCACACCGTGATGACTGGGAAAGCGGGCTGAATGCAATGGAGTGTGCATTACACCTGGAAAAAAGTGTGAATCAGTCACTACTGGTACTGTATAAACTGGCCACAGAGAAAAATGATCCCCACTTGTGTGACTTCATTGAGACTCATTGCCTGAATGAGCAGGTGAAATCCATCAAAGAACTGAGTGATCATGTAACCAACTTGCGCAAGATGGGAGCCCCTGAATCTGGCATGATGGAATATCTCTTTGACAAGCACACCCTGGGAGACAGTGATGAGAGTTAAACTGACTTCTCCAAAGCCATAGAGTGACTCCCGTGGTCACCAAGGCAGCACATGCACATTGGGGCTACCTTTAGCTTTTCTAAAAGTTGTACCAAAACATCTGCTTAAGGACTTTAATTTGTACCATTCATTCAAATAAAGAAATTTGGTACCCCCCCCCAAAAAAAAATAAGTAGTGGATGAAATAAAAAATGAAACTGCAAAATTTGTAGAATTGAATGACAATAAGAATACATCATACCAATATTTATGGGACACAATGAAGGCGGTCCTCAGGGGAAAATTCATAGCACTAAATGCCTTCATAACAAAGACAGGGTGATTCCAAATCAATAACCTAACCATCCACCTAAAGGCATTGAAAAAACAAGAACCCAACCCTAAAAGCTCCAGATGGAAAGAAAGAATTAAGGTCAGAGCAGAAATTAATGAATTGGAAACAAAGAAAACAATTAAGAAAATTGATGAAACAAAGAGATGGTTCTTTGAAAAAATAAACAAGATTAATAAACCCCTAGCCAATTTGGTCATGCAAAAAAAAGAGATACTTCAAATTTAAAAAATTAAAAATCAAAAAGGAGAAATCACAACAGACATAAGCGAAATTTGGAAAAGCATCAGGATTTATTTCAAAAACCTCTACTCCACAAAACTGGATAATATGGAGGAAATTGATGAATTTCTGGACACCTACCAATGTTAAACTCAGAGCTGATTAATCCCCTAAAAAAAGCTATCAAACACATTGAGATTGCAAAGGTATTCAAAAACCTCCTCAAAAAGAAGAGTCCAGGACCAGATGGCTTCTCAGCTGAATTTTATCAAACCTTCATGGAAGAACTGCAACCAATTTTTCTCAAACTATGCCACATAATCAGAGAACAGGGAAAGCTCCCCAACTCCTTTTATGAAGCTAGTATCACCCTAATACCAAAACCAGGCAGAGATGCCAAAAAAAAGAAAACTACAGGCCTATTTCCCTGAAGAACTTTGAGGCAAAGATCATGAACAAAATCCTCACAGAGTTCAACAACACATCAAAAGCATTATGCACCATGATCAAGTAGGCTTTATCCTAGGAATGCAGGCTTGGTTCAATGTCCAGAAATCTGTCAATGTAATACACTACATAAATAAGCTTAAACACAAAAACCATATGATCATTTCAATAGATGCAGACAAGGCCTTTGACAAAATATAACACCACTTCATGATCAAAACATTGGAGAGAATAGGCATGGATGGTTTATATCTCAACTTAATAAAGGCTATAAAAGCTCCTAAAGCCCAAATAATACTTACTGGGGAGAGACTGAAGGAATTCCCATTGAGATCAGGAACAAGACAGGGATGTCCACTCTCTCCTCTGCTCTTCAACATAATACTGGAAGTCCTAGCTCAAGCAATAAGACAAGAGAAAGAAATAAAAGGGATACAAATTGGAAAGGAAGAAGTTAGCCCTATTTGCAGATGACATAATTCTATATATATGTGACCCATGAACCTCCATCTAAAAACTCTTAAAGGTGATTAATTCCTTCAGCAAAGTAGCAGGATACAAAATCAACACATAAAAATCAGTAGCCTTTCTATATGCAAAAGACAAAGATGCAGAGAAAGAAATTAGCAACATTGTCCCATTTTCAATAGTAACAAAAAAGATAAAATACCTTCAAATAACATTAACCAAGGATGCGAAAGACCTATACAATGAAAACAGAAAGGCACTCAAAAAAGAAATTGAGGAGGACCTGAGAAAATGGAAAGACTTCCATTCTCCTGAATAGGTAGACTTAACATTGTAAAAATGGCAATCTTATCAAAAAAAAAAAAAACATACAGTGCAATACCAATAAAATCCCAACATTTTTCTTCACAGAGATAGAAAAAAATAATCTCAAAATCCATATGGAATGACAGAAGGCTTCAGATATCCAAGCACATCCTCAGCAAAAGAAACACATCTGGAGGCATCACCATACCTGATCTAAAGCTATATTACAAATCCATAGTAACAAAAACAACATGGTACTCACATAAAAACAGGATTATAGATAAATGAAATGGAATAGAGGACTTGGACTTTGGGTCAACAAACTACAGCTACTTGATATTCAACAAAGGCCCTAACAATGTAGACTGTAAAAAGGACAGCATCTTCACTGAATCATGTTAGACAAACTGGATAACCATATGCAGGAAAATGAAACTAGATCCATACATTTCACCATACACAAAAATCAAGTCCAAATGGATCAAAGACCTCATTATAAGACCAGAAACTCTGCTGCTAATGGAAGAAAAAATAGGAGGAACTTTTAGGGATGTAGGAGTGGGAAAAGACTTCTTGAGAAAACCCCAATAGCTCAGGAATTTAAAAAATCACTCAACCATTGGGATCTCATGAAGCTGAAAAGTTTTTTCACAAACATACAATAACTAGAGCTAATAGATTACCCACTGAAAGGGAGAAAATTTTTACTGGCTATACAACTTACAGAGACCTAATTTCAAGAATCTACAAAGAACCCAAAAACCTAAACAATAAAAAAAAAAATCAAACAATCCACTCACAAAATGGGGCAGAGAACTGAACAGGGAATTCCCAGAGGAATAAATACAAATGGCAAACACATACTTAAGAAAATGTTCAACATTTCTAATGATCAGGGAACTGCAAATTAAAACAACTATGAGATTCCACCTTACCCCAGTAAGGATAGCAAACATTAAAAAATCAAATGAAAACAAATGCTGATGAGGATGTGGAGAAATAGGAACCCTCATTCACTATTCATGGGAATGTAAGATGGTACAACCACTGTGGAACACAATGTGGAGATTCCTAAAATGATTGACTATAGAGTTAACGACAGACCCAGTTATCCCCTTACTGGGCACTTACCCTAAAAGCTCCAGGACTCAATTCAGAGAGATTTGCTCAACCATGTTTATAGCTGCACAATTCACAATAGCTAAGAACTGGAATCAACCCAAGGTGTGGTATATCTACATGATGAAATTCTACACAGCAGTAAGGAAAAATGACACTATGAAATTTGAAGAAAAAATGGTCAAACTTGGAACAGATCATCTTCAGCAAACTCATCCAATCACAGAAAGACAATCGTCACATGGTCTCACTCATCTGTGGCTCCTAATCTGAATCTGCCTGAGATGCTGACATACCTAATAAGCATCTTGAGTACCGGACAATAGGGAGGGTGGGGAAGGAGGGTAAGGTAAGGGTGGAGGAGGACACAAAACTGGATCCAGAAGGAAATGGTACCATAAAATCCTATATCCTGAAAGACAGACTAGAAGGTTGAACCTTCATCAGGTCCTTAGAGGGAACACCTGAATCAAAAGGCCCTGGAGAAGGTATGATGAAGACTAACCAAAATCTTCTCATGTTTCTCTCTCTCTCTCTCCCTCTCTCTCTCTCTCTCTCTCTCTCTCTCTCTCTCGCCTCTCCTTTCCTCTCCTCCCCTCCCCACCCCTCCCCTCTTCTCTTCTCTCTTTCTCTTTTATGTTACCTATATTTTTCTTCCTTCTTTTCCCTTGGCACTGGCCTGTAACTCCCAGTACCAGGAAAGATGTGGTTAACATCCACAATGAGCTGTTGATCAGAGAGACATACAAAGTTTCCCAAAAGAAGACAGATTTCTGTCAGAGCACTTGATTACCAACCAAAGGTTAAAGGTAAGACCCTACTTCAAAAGACACTATATGCTGTTGGTATGGAACATGGAGAAACCTGGCTAGAATCTGGAATAGAGTCAGTCCCCAGGCAGTTAGCTTATCTAGTGCCAGAAGGTGCTACATGACTGACTGGGGGAAATTTGCCAACATTTGTCCAAGAAACTCGTGGTCTAAGCTACTGAGCAGCAAAAAAAAAAAAAAAAAAAAACCTGACATAATGCTCACCCAAGTGCAATAATGGCACACAGCCATGGTGGGTAACCAACTGCTCTTGAATTGGCCAGTGGATCTACTCAGTGGAACGGAACCCACAGCTGGAACTGGGAAACAAGTCAGAACCTTGTCCAAAAAAATGAGTTTGCTTTCCAATATCAAGATCCCACCAATCTTGGGCTACAAGATGAGCTAAACATATTAAATTCTCTCTAAAATAATTACAGTTATCCCATTTATCCAGTGTTAACTTCACTCTCCAGTTTGCACATTGTGTACATAAGTAATAAAGAAAAAGAGGAATTTATTATATATTTTACAAAAAACAAGATGAGGATACTTTGAAGGTTCTTCAATGCAATGAAATATTAATTACTCTGATTCATTAGTATCATAGTGTACATATATACTATAAACTATCACACTATACCCCATAAGTATGGACAATTTTCTTACGAAAATAGAAACTGTTCACCCAGTGTTTATTTTCTCATGACTGTGACACTGACAAGAAGCAGCTTAGAGATGGAAGGCGTTTATTTTAGTGTTCAGGTCAGGAGTATGGTTCCCATCAACGTGGAGAAGGCATGGCAGCAGGAGCAGAAGGAAGGCAGTCATACTGTATCCAGTCAGGAGGAGAGACAGAACAGGAAGTAAGGCTAGCCTATTAAGCCTCAAGGCTCAGCCACAATGACCCTCTTCCTCCAGCATGACTACATCTTCTACAGGTTCCACCATGTTCCCAAACACCACCAGCTGTGAACCAAATACTTAAACACATGAGCCTATTGGGGACATTTCCCATTCAAACCATAACACCTAACAAAAGAGTAAAACCAAGACTATTCAAGGGACTCACACAACTCAACAACATAAGAAAATTACATGAGTAAATGACCTAAATATCTACTTCTCAAAAAGTATATATTTTTGACCAATGACCACATTAAAAAGTGCTCAATGGTACTCGTGTGGTGTGTGTGTGAGTGTGTGTGTGCTTTAAGAGTTGATTTCAGAGAATTACATAATAGAATAGTGGTCAAGGATGTGCAAATCAAAACCCCAATGAGATATTTTTTAACCCCGGTTACAATGGCTGTAAGCAAAAGGACAAGAAAATGTAAATGCTATTAAGAACAGAGACAAAGGGGAATTATTATATACTGCTGGTGGGAATGTAAATTCATAAAGCCATCGCATAAAACAGTAGAGAAGATCCTCAAAAAAAAAAAAAAACCCTGAATAGAACCATATACTGCAGCATTATTCACATGATCTAAGAAATGGAATCAACATAGCTATCTATCAACTGATGATTGAACAAAGGAAATGTGAGATATAGATGTAATGGAATATTATCTGCTCTAAAACTAAGAAATGCTATTACTTGCTGCAACATAAATGAAACTGGAGGACATTGTGCTCCACAATGGTGAACTAAATCAGATACAGAAAGACAAATACTACCATATTCTCACTGTGTGTGTGTGTGTGTGTGTGTGTGTGTGTGTGTGTGTGTGTGTGTCTGTGTGTGTGTGTGATTTAAGAGTTGATTTTAGAGAATTACATAATAGAATAGTGGTCAAAGATCTAGAAAGAGTAGGAGCAAGGGCATGTAAATAAATTCCGTGGGTTACTATCTTGATGACATGAAGCCTAAAAAGACAGTTAAGAGATAAAAGAGTGAAGAGATTTATTAATACAGGCAGCAGGTAAGGAGATCACAGGAGTTAGTTATGATGCAATGCCCTCCCCAGAATCATGAGGATTTGGTTCCTGAAGGATATACATATTCACATAATAAAGCACTTAGAACAGAGATCATTCCTAACATGTTTACTTTAAGGAGTACATTCTCAAGAAATCAGTTTAAGGTCAACATTTAAGAAGGAAAGAGAAGGGACGTGTTTCTAGACATGCTCCAATCAAGGTCATGGAGCACGCATTCAGAGGGTTAAACTGGTGGACAAAAATGCTTCAGAGCATGATCATTTTGTGTCATAAATATGATAGACAGGAAGGTGGACAAGAACACATCTGAGCATGCCCACATTTCTTCCTAAAAGTTGTTAAAGCAAAAGGGAAAGGAACACTTTGAAGGTGAGTTAATATAAGAGCTCACATCTAAGGGTGTCTGCCTCATTACACATCTAGCAATAGAGTTAATAAAAAAGGCTGTACAACAGGTAAGAAAATATAGCTAAATAAAGGGAATAAGCCCATGACTTACATACAGTATGATGATTATAGTTTATAACAATGCATTATGCATTTTCCAAAGAACTAGCAAAGTTCAAAAAAAAAAACCAACTCAAAGAAGTGATTAATGTTTAAGGAGATGTAAATTCTAATTACCCTGACTTTATCATTACACATTGCATGTATTATTAAATTATCTCACTGCACTCTGATAAATATGTACAATGATTGCATATCAAAAATTAAACTTGATAATAAAGATAAACTATTTCAAATAACATCCTAAAGACAATACTATTCTTTCAAGAATATACAACAGCAGCACTCTGATTAGGCCAGGAGACAGTGTGTGTAGAAAACCAGGATACAAACAATTGTGTATGGTGTACCATAGTGATTTCAAAGGGTAAGAAAATTTTAGGACTATCTTTTTTACTCTATTCTCTCTCTCTCTCTCTCTCTCTCTCTCTCTCTGTGTGTGTGTGTGTGTGTGTGTGTGTGTGTGTATACACATACACAAGGCTAAAGTGTGATTTCTGGAAAGTATATTTATGATCCAGATTCAGAAACATCTTAATGAAGAAGAACCATGTTCTATATATGTCTGTCATGGAAGACAATGGTACTTTTTTTTTTTTTTTTTGGTTTTTTGAGGTAGAGTCTCACTCTAGCCCAGGCTGACCTCAGATTCACTATGGAGTCTCAGGGTAGCCTCGAACTCACGGTGATCCTCCTACCTCTGCCTTCCGAATGCTGGGATTAAAGGCGTGAGCCACCATGCCCGGCTCATTTTTCAATAATAATACAATTTATAATTGAGAACCTTAGCCTTAAATATTTGTGCATTATCTGTATGTTAAGAAATGTATATTAATCTTATTTTCATTCTTTTGTGTACAACTATATTTCATCATGGCTTCAGAAATTTTTAAGACCTAAAAGATAAAATCAGCCTCTCTTTTTTTTTCGAGGTAGGGTATCACTCTAGCCCAGGTTGGCCTGGAATTCACTATGTAGTCTCAGGCTGGGCTTAAACTCACAGCAATCCTCCTACTTCAGCCCTCCAAATGCTGGAATTAAAGGCATGAGGGCATGCACCAAAACACCTGGCTGAGTTAGCCTCTCTTTTTAGAAAAATTTTGACTACAGGTTTATTTTTTTTTCAGTTAGGACTGAATAGGGTTAATTTAAAGAAAGGTGACTTCATCTCTTCATCTTAGCACTCATTTATGTGCAATGCACACAGAGACAAATATGTGTAATGTCAGGAATAACTTTGTAGTTAGCATGGCAATATAGGCCTGCAATCCCAACACTTGGGTGGCTGAGGTAGAAGGATTGTAAATTTGTGGCCAGTCTGGATTACATAATGAATTCAAGGCCAATCTAAGCTACATAGCAAGACTCTGCCCCACAGAGAAATAGAACAATTTTGCTTTCTAAAATGTGTGCCTTAACTTCCAAGGTTATGTCTACAGAATGGGTATACCCTCTTCCAGTTTATATGCTCATGTCATCAAATGACCCTAATATGGCAAAACTTGATTATAAATAGATATTGTGCAATTTATAACTATTAAGTGCTTTTTTTTGTTCCAATTATGTAGGCAAGTTTCCTTTAGGAGATTTGGAGTCACACTTTTCCAAAATTAGAAATAAGAAAACTTGAAAATAGAGATCAGAAGGAAGTTATATTTCAATATTGGTGTGGTGAGAACACAAACTTAGGAACTCATCTCGTCAACCTTGACCCATGCTCCTTCCACCCTTGTGCTTTGAAAACCCTCACCTTGGCCCACTCATGTCCATCTCTCACTTCCTCACCCCTCTTACGAGTCAGTCACCCCTCTCTCCATCTTTCTTTTCCCCTTCTTCCTCTTCTTCTTATCTTCCTCTTCTTTCTCCTCTTCCTCCTCCTCCTTTTCGTCTAGGTTTTTATGATTTCTATGGCATGGGATAAGGCAATTAGAGTAAGACACAGGATGGGAGTTGTGGAAATGCAGGGAAGATAAGAAAATTTGGAAGAAAAACACTAACTTATTAAATTATATGGATTTTTAAAGGTAAAATCTATGCACAAACCTCGAACACAACATGAGATGTATAGAATAGAGTCAACATATGCATCTTTGTTTGTATCTGACCCTCTCTTCTTTAATTATTGTGTCAAAAGTGTTCCCTTTCATATTTTCAACAGAAAATAAAGGAAAGACAGAAGTCAAAAGAGATGAGGTAATGTTTACTTGTAGGAAACTTCCAGAATTATGTGACAGGGGTTACATGTATGTAATCTTAGGTTACAAATAAAAAAGATAACAGCAACTTCTGCCTTTGTCTTTTATGTTGCTACCTAAATCTAATCAACTATATCAAATAGAAGCCTTTCTGATGAGGTTAGTAAACAACTGAGGCCCACAGTCCTGTTTGGCAGGTGGATTATGGGATCATGGGTTTGTGTGAGAGGTGAGAGGGTGATAGCCTGATTTAATTACAAACTAGGCAATTTTCCTTTTATAAATAGAGTGTTCTTATTATAAACATGAGGAAAATACTTACAATATGGCTTCATAAGCAATAAAATAATTTTAAATGGGAACAGAGGAGGAAAGAGGACTATATATTATCAAATAATTATATCCATTTGTTATTTAGTAGGAGTGTATAAGATATTTTATGTGCAAATGCATAAAAACATTCTTCCAGTTTCAAATTATAGTAAACCTACCTACCTGATTACAAGCAAATGGGTATTGATGAATTTGTGCCCATTTACACAAGTTGTCATTGGCAATTCCAGGTTGCTTAACAAACATCGAATGATTACCTCATGAAAAGTTACTATTCTAATTTCGATTTCAAAAGCAGGCACAGGCTAAGATGAATAAGACAATATATTCACAATGCACATGGTGAAAATATAAAGCTGAATGATTTGTAGAGTAATTTTCAACTTTCACCAAAACCCTTGAGAATCCTAAAAACTCAACTTGTATTTGTGGTCAATTACCAGGTTATATATGTTGCCAAAATTCAGATATCTTCTCCAAGGACATTCATTTAGATTATGGGATATACAGAGCAAAATTATGGATGCAATTTTTTACCCTTTCAAAAGAATTAAGATGGAATTTGAGCTGAGTGTGGTGGCTTACATCCGTAAGCCCAGCACTTGGAGGTGGAGACAGGAGGATCAGGAGTTCAAGGGTAGCCTTGGCTATATAGGGAGTTTAAAGTCAGCCTGAACTACATGAAACCTTGTGTTTAAAAAAAAGTTAAAAATAGAATTTGGTTTTAAGTAAGCTTGTACACTTATATGTGTACATATGCCCGTGTATAAATCCATTGTGTGAGTGTGCACACACATGCACACACACACATATGCATATATGTACTTTATGTGTAGATAAGCATGTTCTTTGGGTACTAACAACAAGAATGCAATGTGTCAATCTACTGCACTAATACATTTAAAACTTGTACTTTCTCTATATTCTGCTTTTAGCACTTCTTGGAATCCAGCCATTATCTCAGTTGAGCCTTAACTTTATGAAAACACAGTTGTCATTTGCTTTTGGTTCTGGCTTCTGGTGATAAAATCCAAAAATAAATCAATACATTGTATCACCCACATTCAAAATGATATTCCAGTTGCAGTCAAGGAAAAATCTCCTTCTATGCTGGCATCTACTCCAGATTTCAAAAGCAAATACATAAAAGGCATGTTTTAGGAATGAAAAGATGATATAAGCTAAAATAAATAAGCACTTTCTAGGACATAAGTAATAATTGCTCCGTGAGTTATATAAGCTGTGGTGACAGTACTCCCGCCAAGGCATCCATTTATCAGTCGAAGCAAGTAATTTCATGTTCTGTGAATGGCAGAACGAGACCGGCTTCGGCTGATTTATGAAGTGATTTTTTCTTTCTGCTGAATGATTGAGACAAAGGACCTGCAGGACTAGCGGTCCATCTTTTCTGTTCAAATGCCAATTCTTTTTTATTATTTTTGTTTTGTTTCTAGTGCAGACATTGTTGCCTCGTTCACCATCTGTTAATGCTAAGTAAAAGAAAAAAAAAGAAAGTTTAACTCCAGGCTACTCACAATGAATTGCCACAAGAATGTAATTGAGTGGTTACTATCGTTCTTGCATGTTGCTTTGAGTGTCATGGAGGGGGAAAGTTTCTGCCCTGGGAACCAAGAAGAAACATATCATATCCATCATTGTCTACTCGTTTAAATCTATTGTGGTCCCTGGAACATAGGCAGCACTAAAAAGAAATTGTCGAGTGAAGTTGAGATGTCCTCTAAACCTGCCAGAGACTCAGCAAAGTGTGATGGGACCAGCCCAGAGATGCTGTTATTCCTGCCTCTGTTACTGACTGGCAAGGTAGGCTAAGGACAAACTTAGTTTGCTCATTTGTCAAATGGTAGTAACTAATCTTGACCTTACTGGGCTCCTGTAGAGAATAAATCACATGACATATGTAAATCGCCAGTTAGGAAAACAAGGAGGGTGTATTGTATAGCTATTTCTTCTGAATCGAAACATTCTGTCCTGGAGAGAGGCTCACTAGGACTTGGGAAGCAAGTGAAATTTTCAAGGCTCAAGAAGTGAAAAAGCACCCCAGTCTCAGAGAGCACTCTAAACTGACAGGAATTCACAAGGCACCTCTTCATGGTTGTGTCAGCAGTAACAATTTCTGGGGAGGGAGATTCTCTGTCCAGCAGAATCCTACAAGTCATGCAGGGAGCTAGCTTTCATGAGTTCCCCATGCTGAGGTGGGATTTTCAGTGATGCAATCTGCTTTTGATTGGATCATGCTCCTGTAAGTAGTTCTCACCCATACTCTAGTAAGCAACCCCAGTGAACCCACGAGTTTATCAAGGTTGACTTGAATGGAATATCTTTAGTATGTGCAGAATCATATCTGAAGTGAATGTTGTTTACATCTTCTCAGTAAAAGTCACATAGACCAAAGGCCACTACTACAGGAGGAATGGTCTGGAAAAATGAATCATCCCACCTCCTTTAAGTCTTATATAGACAAATGAATTCCATATTCTGCTTTAAAAGGTACATGAACAAATTAAGACACTCATTTGCACGCACATGCACACTGACCTCAGAAAGCAGCCTGAACCCAGAAAGGATAGAAGGGTGGGTAGAGGTGAGGCTTATCTGTCTATTTGTCTTAGCAATAAACACAGACCATGGGATGGAGTCTGTGCTTTTGCTGATGGATTTTTTTTTGTGTCTCATCCCCCCTGCCCACCCTCACCCAACCTCCTGCCACAGCACTGACTGGGAAAACCACCTAATTCATTCTCTTCCCATCACTATGTCCCAACTCCCTGTCTCACCAATCATCTTTATAACCATATAAGGATGACCTAAAATTCAAGGCTGAGGACATCTGCTTTGTTTCTATTATCTGAATGTGGTGCATTGCCTCTGGGTGTACCAATGCACCAGAGGCAAAGAGACCCTCAGACAAAGGCTAGGAGTGTATCTATTTCATTTTAGATTATGAAACTACAAAGTAATGCTTTTTGTGCTAACACAAAAGCATACACCTTATGAAATAGAATATAATATGCTCATGTTTTTTTAAAGAAAAAAGTGAATGGTAAAGAAAATTCAAGAAAACTGGGTGAGGTCTGACCTTGGGCTAGGTTCTAAAGTGGCTCCACTATCCAATTGATGAGCACACTCTCCCTCTCATGACTATTCAGAGTGGTTTTCAGAGACTGAAAAGCAGTGCTTGGTAGAGCTCCCTGGAAATGGCTGTAAAGGTTTCTTACAGAAGTGGGTGTTCTTAGGAAAAAAGCTGTGTTCCCAAAGATGGAATGCTTCTACACTAAACTGTACAAAGAATCAATCTCAAATTCTAATGTTTGCCAACTACCTCTGTTTCCACATGCTGATTGGTTACACACATGAATGATGTTAATTTTCAAGAAACTGGAAAGACTTCTGAGTAAATAGTAGACCAGAAGCCGATTCCATTTGAGCCAAAGAAGATGGGAAAAGAAATAAAAGACTCTATAAAGAAAGAAAGACACGAAAAGCTTTGTAGATCCACAGAGGTAGTTGAAAATTACCTGAAAATAGAGAAACAGACAGCAATGTATAGAAGTTAGAGGAAACAAACTTCAGCTGCGCAGCTTCCTGGCAGAAAGGGAAATAGCAATTTGTTTTCTGTGAGCTGCGTGCTGTTGAGAATCGAGCCCTTAAGAATAGGCTGCTTAGGGCTGGAGAGATGGCAAAATGAATAAAGTACTGGCCACGTATGAATGATTGCCTGAGTTTGACCCCCAGAACCCATATTTTAAAAAGCCAGATACTGTGACAGGTGTCTGAAATCCCGTGGTGCCTATGGCAGGAAGAGACACAGAGTCTGGAGATGTTTCTGGAAGCTTGAGGTCATCCAGCTTGATGAATGTCTCAAACAAAGTAGAAGACAAAGAGCAATGCCCAATGTTATCCTCTGATCTCCACACACATGTCATAGCATGCATGCACTTTCCTCAAACACATAGAAACACACACACAGAGAGCAGAAAAAGAATGAGTAAATATTTTAGAAAGTGTAGGCTGTTCAGTAAGCAGATCACACACACAACCAAACAACCAGAAGACACGTCCAAATCAATGCGTGCAAAAATTGCAAAACACAAATTCAAGAAATATGAGAAAGCAACATGACTTCTACAAAAGATTATAACTAGAGCTAGAGAGATAGCTCAGTGGGTAAGTGAGCCTCCAGTGCATGCAATGAGGGCCTTAAGCAGAGAGGGCAGGTCTGAGATCGTCCAAGTTCAAATCTCCAGAACTCATGTACATAGCTGTCCACGCACATCTGTAACTCAGTCCTGTAGAGTAGCAGAGACTGGAGAATCACTGGGGTTCACAAATGGCAAGCTCCATCATTAGAAAGATACTCTGTTTCAAGGAAAGAACTGGCAGGTTAGTGATGGACAGGGATACCTAATGATATCCTCACGCCATCACAGGTAAGCTCATGAGGTATTGCATGAGCACATATACATTCATTCAGCACACGTACATATACTCATGCAAAAAAAAATATGATCATCTCTCCTCAGTTACTGAATTCAAAGACACTGAAACAGGTAAAATGTCAGAAGAAGATTTCAAAAATTTGGTGGTAAAAATGGTCATTGACATAAAAAGGATATGAACTAGTAAATGAATTTAGTTGAGGTTCTAGAGAGGAAACTCACCAACATACAAGAAAATATCAGCAAAAATGAATGAAATTAGCAATATGAAAGAAAAATTAATCAGGAAAACAAATTTTTGAGACAGAAACTAAAATGCATTTGAAATTTAAAACTCAGATTGAATTTTTTTAAAAAAAAAGCTACTATGAAAAGCATTACTAGCCAGACGTGGTGGCACACGCCTTTAATCCTGGAACTTGGGAGGCAGAGGTAGGAGGGTCACCATGAGTTCAAGGCCATCCTGAGACTACATAGTGAATTCCAGGTCAGCCTGAGTTAGAGTGAGACCCTATGTCAAGAAACCAAAAAAAAAAAAAAAAAAGAAAAAGAAAAAAGAAAAAAAATCACCGCTAACACTTAACCAAGAAGAAGACAAAACATCAACGATGAAAAACAAGCTTAATGAGATATTACATTCAAATAGCAGTAAGGAAATAAATAATTAAACGGGTATAACCACAACCTCCAAGAACTCTGTATTAAATGACCAAACCTAAGAATCCATGGGATAGGAAAAAAAAACTCAAATAAGCACTAGAAGCATATATAATGTATTCAATGAAATCATAGCCTTTATAAAGATACTTTAATGAACACTCTACACAGAGGAGGAAGACTCAGTATTGTGAGCACAGAAAAGAATAAATTTCATGAAGAATATATAAACAAAAGAGAGCTGAGAAGGATTTCCATATTTTCAAAACAGTGAATAAGCAAACCCCTAATACTTACAAAGTAAAAAATATATAATAAGATAACCAGAAAAAAAAGAAACAAAATTATAGGAATTAGTAAACACCTCTTAATCAAAACTTTAAATATAAATGACACAAAATCTCCCAAACAGCTACAGAAAATAGGTGAATTAAAAACCTAACTAATCTATTGTTGCAAAGAAACGAATCTTGCTGGTAAAGACACTGACAGACTGAGAGTCCCAGGATGTAAAACAAAACAAAAATAAATAAAATTTTAAAAAGCAAGTTTGCATAGCTCTTCTATTATCTGATAAAGCACAGATTAAGCCAAAATTAAAATAAGGAAATATACTACATATTGATAAAGTAATAATCCATTAAAAAGCTATAATAATTATTAATATATATGCACCAAATAGTGGCATCCCAATTTCATAAACCAAATCGTAATGGAAATAAAAATCAGATAGGTCTTGATACAATAACAGTAGTTGATTTTAATACCTCACTCTCATCTTTATATGGGTCACCTACATGAAAAATTAGGAAAGAGGGCTGGAGAGATTGCTTAGTGGTTAAGGCTCTTGCCTATAAAATCTAAGGACCCATGTTCAACTCTCCAGATCCCACATTAACCAGATGCATAAAGGTGAGGCAAGTGCAAGGTCGCACAAGCCCACTAGGTGATGCAAGCATCTGGAGTTCAATTTCAGTGGCTAAGGCCCTGGTGCAGCAAATCTCTCTCTCTATCTCCCTCTCTCTCTCTCAAATAAAATAAAATAATAAAAATTAGCAAAGATATTTCAGAACTAAATTATACAATAAACCATTGTGTTTAATTTATATCTATAGGACACTCCATTCCAGAGACAGACAATACACATTCTTCTTAGAAATACATATAAGTGTCTCCAAAATCAATCACATCATAGGCCACAAAAAAAGCCTAAACAAATACAGAACTATTCCAATAACTTCTTATATCCTCTAAGACCACTACAAAATAAAACTAGAGATCAACAGCAAGATAAACTTCAGAAACTACACAAATACATGGAAACTGAACAAAACACTTTTGAATGAACACTGGGTCATTGAAGAAATTAAAGGGAAAATTACAACTTTCTAGAAACAAATGAAAAACATCACAACTTACCAGGGCCTCTGGAACATAGTCAAAACAATCCTAAAAGAAAAGTTTACAGCTGCATGTACTCACATTAAAAATCCAGAGATATCTCAAATTAACATCCTAAGATGAAATTTAAGTTTCTAGAAAAACCAAAAGGCCAATCCAATCCTCAGAAAATAGTAATAGATAATAAAGATTAGGGCAGGAGTATGAAATAAAGATTAAAGAATAACACAGAGAATCAGTCAAAGGGTAGATGTTGGAAAAGGTTAACAAAGATGGACAAAGCCGTAGCCACACTAGCCACAAGAGAAAACCCAAGTAATAAATTATAGATGAAAAGTGAGTTGTTACATCAGACCCCAATAAAATCCAGAATATCACTGGGGAATTCCTGAAAACTTATGTTCCAAAAAGCTGGAAAATGCATATCAAATGAATAATTTTCTTTTTTTTTTTTTTTTTTTTTGGTTTTTCGAGGTAGGGTGTCACTCTAGCCCAGGCTGACCTGGAATTCACTATGTAATCTCAGAGTGGCCTCGAACTCACGGCAATCCTCCTACCTCTGCCTCCCGAGTGCTGGGATTAAAGGCGTGCGCCACCATGCCCGGCAAATGAATAATTTTCTAAATGTATATAACTATGGTGGTTTGAATGTAAATGTATGTCTCCTATAACCTGAGACATTTTTGATTAAGCTTGCAACTTAAGTCTCTAGTACCCTGCTAGAGGGTGTGTCACTGGGGGAGATCTTAAATCAAGCCCTAAGGTGTGTTCAGAGCCAGTGTGAGCTGTGGCTGTTATTGCCTGTTGGTTGGTGCTTTTCTCTCTTCCATGCTGATGTATGGCCAGCCTCTTCTGTCATTAATGGTGTTTGTCCTGGAATGCGTTCCAGTACCGAAAGCTGCTTCCAGTGGGATGTTTGTCCAGCCGTGCAAAGGTAACCGCAACAATGACTTTCATACATTGAAACCAGAAGATATAAATAATTTAAACAGACCCATAATGATCAGTGAGCTTGAAGCAGTAATTAAAAGTCTTCCCACAAAGAAAAGTCCATAGCCTGATGGATTCAATGCTGAATTCTATCAAACTTTTATGGATGATCTAACACTTATACTTCTCAAACTGTTTGTTCCACAAACAGAAAGGGAAGGAGCACTTCCAGATTCATTCTGTAAACCAGTGTTATCCTAATATCAAGACCAGATAATGATGCAACAAAAAAAAGGAAACTATAGACAAATTTCCCTGATGAGCACAGATGCGGAAATTCTCAGCAAAATACTTACCAACCAAATTCAAGAACACATAATAAGAACATACATGCATCATTCCTAGGAGTGAGAGGCTTAACAAAAGCAATCAGCAAATGTAATTCACCATATAAATAAACTTAAGAAACCACGTGATCATGTCAATAGATGCCGTAAAGGAATTTGACAAAGTTCAAAATGCAGTCCTGGGGAAATGATGCAGGTCCTGGAGAAATTAGAAATTAGAAATAATAAGGCTATAGATGAAAATCTATAGACGCCATTAAACTACATAGGGATACATTGAAAATATTTCCTCTAACCTATGAAAGGAGACAAGCATGCCTATTATCCCACTCTTGATCAATATAGTCCTCAAAGTCTTAGCTAGAGTAGTAAGATATGGGAAACATGTAAAAGGGATGCAAGTAGGAAAAGAATTGAAATCCCTATTCACATATGGCATAATTCTGTACATAAGAGACCCTTCACACTCCATCAGAAAAATCTTAGATTTAATAAGCATTCTTAGCAAGTTGCAAAATTAAAGCAATAAACATACAAAAATAAGTAACTTTCATTCTGACGGAATTTAGGAATAACATCCCACTTATAATAATTTCAAAAAAAATATTAAAGTATCTAGGGATAAACCTTGCCAAGAATGTGAAAGACATATGCAATGAGAACTCAGACAGTAAACAGGGGTTAGCGGAAGAAGAGAACCAGATAATGGAGAGGCTTTTCGTGTATCTACACTGGCAGAATGCTGTGAGATGGCTGCATTACCAAAAGTCATGAACGTGTTTAGTATAATCCCCATCAAGATTCTAATGGCATTCTTCTCAGAACTAGAGAAAAAACAATCTAACAATTCATATGTCAACATGGAAGACTATTGTAGTGGTTTCATTCAGGTGTCCCCCATAAACTTAGGTGTTCTAAATACTAGGTTCCCAGCTGATGGAGATTTGGGAACTAATGCCTCCTGGAGACAGTGTATTGTTGGGGGTGGGCTTATGGGTGTTATAGCCACTTTCCACTTGCCAGTATTTGGCACACTCTCCTGCTGCTGTTGTCCACCCGATGTTGGCGAGGAGGTGATGTCCACCCTCTGCTCTTGCCATCATTTTCCCTGCCATCATGGAGCTTCCCCTCAAGCCTATAAGCCAAAATAAACCATTTTTTTTTTCCACAAGCTGTTCTTGATCAGGTGATTTCTGCCAGCAGTGTGAACCCGACTGCAACAACCATGCACAGCTAATTCAATTCCATGAGAAAGAATTCGGCTGGAAGTATCATAATTCCTGACTTAAAGTCATACTCCAGTGCCACTGTGACAAACTCAGCGTGTTTCTGTCACAAGGACAAATAGAGAGACCAGTAGGATAGAACTGCAGACCCAGAAATGATCCCACACAGCCATGGTAACCTAATTTTTAACAAAAGCATCAACAGTATACCCTAGAGAAAAGTCTATTCAACAAAGGATGTTAGCAAAACTGAATATCCACATGTAGAAGAATCAAATTACATCCATTTACACAAACATCAATTTAAAACTGATCAAAGACCTTAATTTAAAACCAGAAATACTGAAACTGCTAGAGAAACACACAGAACATCCACTTTAAATTATAGGTATGGGCAGTACTTTCTGAATAGGATTCCAACAGTACATAAATTCAACCCAAGAATTAACAAATGGGATGACATAAAATTAGAAAGGTTTCACACAACAAAGGAAACTTAGTAGATGGCAAGGCAGCCTACAGAATGGAAGAAAGCTTTGCAAACTACCTCAGAAGGGTGACTGGTATCTAGAACACACAAAAAAATTGAAAATTAAAACCTCAACCACCTTCCAAACTACCAATCAGTGAGCTGATGAAATGGACACACAATTTTCAAAAGAAGAAACACAGATCATTAACAAATATTTCTTTAAATGTCCTGTGGCTCAGAAGGTCAGGGACATTAGGTCAGAAGCTACTACTATTGGCTGACCAAAAGAATGCATTATACCCTTCAAAATGCCTTCTAACATTTATGTCATATGCCCACAGATTAGTGCTGCTCTTACCTTTAAAGGTCAGAGAAGCTTCTTTTTGCAGATGACAGTGACTACTGGGGAGACTCAAAACTCATCAAAGTGCTGAGAATTAGTGATGGTTGAGTGCTCAGTGCTAAGTGAGACATCCTCATTAGACCGTCCAAGGCTCAAGGAACATTGCAAAAGATGGGGCTGAAGGAATGTAAGAACCAAAGAATAGGGGAGGATGTTTTGGGGACACAATCTTCCAAACACATAGTAGCAATTATTTCATGACCTTCCAGCATTGCAGTGGTTTTTATTAATTCCATGAAACCTCTACAACAATAAGCTTCTCAACATTTTGACATAGATGATGGAAGTAGACAAAAAAAGTCACCATAATAGAAAAGGGACTAGTTGGAAAGAAGGACTATAGTGGAAGAGAGGAGGAGAAGGGAGACAAAAGAAGATATTGGGAAGGGGGTTATGATCAAATTACATTATGTTCAAATATAAAAATTGTCAATAAAACAGATAAAATTAAAATAATATTGTTTTTTAATATTTATTTATTTGTTTGAGAGAGAGAAAGGCAGACATAAAGAAAGACAGAGAGATAGAATGTACATGCCAGGGCCTCTAGCCCCTGCAAATGAACTCCATATGCATGTACCACCTTTTGTATCTGGCTTACTTAGGTACTGGGGAATCAAACCGGGGTCCTTGGGGCTGGAGAGATGGCTTAGCAGTTAACGTACTTGCCTGCAAGCCAAAGGACCCAGGTTTGATTCCTTAGGACCCATGTAAAGCCAGATGTACAAGATGGAGCATGTGTCTGGAATTCATTTGCAGTGGCTGGAGGTCCTGGTGTGCCCATTCTCTCTCCCTCCCTCTCTCTCTCTCTCTCTCTCTCTCTCTCTCTCCCTATTTCTCTCTCTCAAATAAATGAACTAAATTAAAATATTTTTTAAAGTTATGAGTTGGGCTGGAGGGATTGCTTAGTGGTTAAGGCACTTGCAAAGCCAAAGGATCCAGGTTCAATTATCCAGGACCCACATAAGCCAGATACACAAGGTAGCACATGCATCTGGAGTTCATTTGCAGCAGCTGGAGGCCTGGAGTGCGCTCTCTCTCTCTCTCTCTCTCTCTCTCTCTCTCTCTCTCTCTCTCCCCTTATCTCTGTCAAATAAATAAAGGAAAGTAAAATATTTTTTTAAAGTTATGAGTTTTATTGCATGTAAAGTTTTTAAACTATATAAAGTTATGAGATTCATTTTCCTTTGGTTACAAAAAAGAGAAATTACTTAGGGCTTTGTGGATTTGAAGACAAATTTGTATTTAGAATATTATTTCTCATAGCAGATTGTACAAACTACTATGAAACTGTTCATCTCATGCCAACCACCTATTTAACTAGTTCTTCCATGAATACTTGATGTTGTCATCCTCTTCTACCTCAAATGAACTCTAGTAGATGCAACTGCATTCATTGCTTCATCCATCTACACATTCATTCTATATGGTAGCTAGTGTTTTAAATATTTTATATTTCCTTGAATGCTACTAACAGTCCTACTAGAGAAATACTGTTACTATGCCCTCTCTATAGACGAGGAAACTGGGGCACAGAGACAAGTAGCTGGCCTGCAAGGCAGAGCAGAGGTGTGAAACGAGTGTCCTGAGCCTGAAGCTCTACTTTCTTGTCTTCCCATCTCCAGGGCTAACGTCTGTTCTCAGGTGGCTCCTGTGGTAGGTAGGTAGCATTTGGAGCCTTGGACACAGGCTTCCCCAGGAAGAGGCTGGTAACCAAGAAATAGCTGGGCCTAACAGTTACCTGTGAATTGCTTTGTTCTTAACTAGTTCCCCGGGGAGAGATGAGTAAGCTGCCATCACCTACTGGAAAGAGGTAGGAAGGACAGATGGATGATGGGTGGATTCAGTAATGCTGGAAAGATACTGTGAGTGTTGACAGTGAGCCTGTATCCAAAGGCAAGTCTCCAGCTGAGAGAGGATATGCCTATAGGATAAGAGTGACGACAATAGGAAAATTGCCATACTTCAGTTTGGAAAGAGACCCTGGGTCTCCCTACAGCTCTGCCACTGCCCTTGGACAGACACTGAACATTCCCAGGTTTGAGGATGTTTGGCTCTCTCGCCTGTAAAATAAGAAGGCCAAAGTAAGACTTTCGCATGGGTTCTTCCAGAACTTGAAGTTACTAAGACACCAGGAAGCCAAATGCAATTCATCTCCCATGTTTCTGAAAAAAATACAATTATGGGCCTGAATAATAAATAGCCCAGAACCTTCATCCTATAGAAATCCTTGACACATGAAGTCTACAGGCATGTACATTCAAAGAAAATAAGTCCTACAATTTTTTACAAACATGTGAAAGTTTAAAAGATATTCTCAAAATAAAATATTAAAAGAAATGCAATTACCTTCTCCAAAGTTCCAGAGCACCCCAAATATGCATTTGCTAAAATCCATAATCTCTCTACTTAGTCCCACCTTATTAATTGTACAAATAAGACACACACTGAACACTTATGTCAAGTATGCAAATTTTTAAAATAATGAATAATATTAGATGTTGCTGCTGTGTTCTATTATAATAAAATCAATTGTTTCATCAGCCTCATTTAAGGAGGTTTTGACCCGCCCTTGAAAAAAAACACTGAAATGTTCAAGCTCTTCTTTGATTTAAGAGGACTCAGGGGGACAATTGCCACTGCCTCCTTTTCCATCAAACATTATATGATTCTCCATGGAAATTATTATAATAGGTCAACAGCACTATCATTTCACAGAAGGGGTAAGATCTCATCAGGATAGGAGACTAGAAATAGGACACATACAAATATCTCAGTGAACACAGAAAATCCCCAACTAGTTACCAACATGTTTTTCTTGTCATATTAAAACTGCAAGAAGAAAGTTGGAAGTCTCCTTGTAGATGCACAGGATCTAGAAGAAAATATAACTAATGAGCATTTTAAGTTTGCTTCTATACAGGTCACATTAAAAATACAAATTGCTGAAAGCACAGAGTTATTGCAGAAGTGACCACCTGATCAGTATATGGAAAATACATGAAATGAAAGGACCAGAACTTTGATCATGTATGGACGGTGATAGTTTGTTTGCTTGTTTGTTTTAAGAGACCACACTGGGTCCTTATTTTAAAATATATAATCATCTAAATTAAAGCTTTTTAAATTTTTTACTGGGCATTAGATTCCAAGATTGGATTATATATTACATAGTCTTCCCAGTATGCAGTGTCTGACCATGTTGGCAAAGGTTTCCTTTGTTTTTATCTGCTGCTTCCACAATGAAATCAATGGATAACTTCATCAGTATATCAGTGTGAGCATTTGATTCATGTTTCTAGAAGAATGTAACAAGCATCCTCTTGGACCAGACAATTCTATTGATTTTTTTTTCTTAGTCTTGTTTACTAATCACATATTTACTAAAATAGAAAGTGGTTATGCTCTTATTATAATAAAAGACATCACCTGTTGCATAACAATTGCTAAGAAAAAAATTAAAATATTAGTACTTTTGTCCATGTAGAAAAAGTAGGTCCAGATGACAGTTTGCTAATCACTCAGGAGAGAAACTCGGGGTTCTTTCTAATGTATGGAATTATTTCCATATTAGTTACCATAGAAATGTGCACTCTGATGGCAGCCTTGGGTGTAGCACTGAGCCCTCCGCACCCCCACACCCCATCACTCATGAAAGGTCTTAAAGAAGAGATCTGGGATTCCATCATTGGTACTCTGGCAGATTCATTGTTAGGTGAAGCTGTCGGGATCCAGTTGACCCTGATTCTGTCGCTTCAGCCTCAGTCAGCATTGACCTGACAGTAAAAAACTTACATTTGGTCCATTTTTCTAAAGACCTAAAATTCTACTCAACAAATCCTGCCCCCACATTGAGAGTTAACCTATGCTTTTTTTTTCTGTGCGTTTTTATGAATTATGTGCCTGTATCTTTACATTAAGTGGCTGTAATGAATATAATTTTGTTACGGACTGACTAAAGTATAAAGTCATACCAGTTAAGAATGCATAATATTCCACTGTGGGGAATAGCATTTTCTAAGAATTAATGACTTTGGACTATCATAAACAAGGCATCAAGGGAGATGCTTTTGCATAAATCTTTGACCGCATCTCTAATTCCTCTCTAGGTTAGTACTTCTGAAAAGGATTCCGTCAAGTTGAGGGGTAATAAAATCATCCTCACTTCATTTTAATTTTCCTTCTCATAAGAGGTTACACATTACACATACGGTCATTGCCCTATGTATTTCTCCTCCTGTGAAATATCTATTTACATCCTCTGCTTAATTTTCAGTTGTCTTAAATGCTTAACATCTCATTAAATCGCATGTGTGATTTGAATTAAAGACATGGTTTGGAGAAAGATAGTTTACAAATGTGTCACCGTCATCATTTACTGATTTCTGTAAATCTTCCCAGAGAAGCTCATCTTCTGAAAATCTTTTCTTAAAGTGCTGTTTCAAGAACCAGGCAGAAACCATAATGATTCAAAGGCAGTGTTGGGCTGCCACCTAGTATTTCTGTGTGGAATTACCCTCAAAATTCAGTGAAGGCATTTCTACATTTATAACATGTCAAATACAGGAAATAAAAAATTGTCACCTATCCATTGAATCTAGAAAAGCTAAAGTCTAATGTCAATGATTGCAAAAACCAGGGCTTCCACAAACTCAGGGACACAGTGTTCTGTGTATGTCCTCCATACTTAATACTTATCACTGTTTGTCTTAACATTTTAAAAAAAGAATGTCCTTTTGAAAGTCAAGGAAACCTGCGTCCTTATTCTGGACTTACTGAGTAGAGAGTCTTACTAGGACTCCGTTTTGTCTAAAACCTAAGAACATACAAAGGGATGCTGGCCTGTCCCTCACCCTCTGAAGGGGCATGTTAGTGGTACAATACAGAGGACTTTCTGGGGTGACTGCGTAAGATCAGGTATGGCTTTACTTTCCAGCACTGTCTCTTCATGGTCATTTTCCCTTTCCTCCCCCTCCTCTTCCACCTCAACCCCTGCAGGCCAGAAAGCCTTCTCAGGTGGAAAGCGTGGCCACAAAACTGATTCACTGGAAAGTTTTGGTAGAGGAGATACTAAGTGGTGGGAAGAAAGGAGCAGCCTCCTGACCATAATAGTGACAAAAGTCCAAGTTCTGTCATTAAGCATCATTCCCCAGTGCATATGCACCACTCCTGCTCCTGATAACTTCTTCATCTTCCTAAATGCCTTTTCCAGCCCCTTCCAGCTTTCTTCATCTGTCCTGCTCCATCCTTCCTTGGACCAGAAGTATGCCACAAATTTCAGCCTATTGCTTCTCTTTCTCTCTCTGTATCTTGCTCTAAATGGAATTAATTCTGTAGATATTTTGAACTCTTAGGGATTCATTTTAAAATCCTCAACTCCTGGACAGCAGTCCCACTTGAACGCCAGTCACATGTGTTCAGCTGCCTGCTGGAACTGTCGATGCAATTCCTCATCTCTAGCATGATCCTCCTTCATGATGTAAAAACAGACAGAAGATTTTGCCATTTTCCTGTCCAGCCATTCCTCCTTCTCACACCTTCCTTTCTGTGAGCAGTGACTTGTCACAACATGACTGTGTCATTGTAACCCTGTCTCTTTAGTCCTATTTGCTTTGAACCCAGGTCTTCGCCACAGTGTAGTACTGGCATCATTTCTACATGTGCCTTGACAGGATGATGTGAGTAAGGCCTGCTGGGAAGCATCCTGATGTGCTGGCAAATTAGGTAACTTCAGCATGATCCTCCTTACTGTTCCTCCTTGAACAGTCCAGGTTCATTGATGCAGTACCTTCAACATTTTCACTCTGTCTTCCAGGCTTCCTTCCCACCCTGAACCAGGATCCCTTTGTTCCAGACAACCTGCTGTGTGCTGGATCCTCAGCTCATGCCTTCTACACCCTGGCTCCTCGTCTTGAACTTGGTGACGTGGAAGAACCAGCACCACCGCAGGAGTCCCCCTTCCAGGCCCCACCCCAGACTGTTGAATCACAATTATTATCTCAATCTTACATGACCCTGGGAGGGCAGGGGATGACTGAGTGGGCACGGCGCGGACTGCATAAGCATGGTCATCTGAGTTTGGATGTACAGCTCCCATGTGAAAGCCAACGTGGTACCACGTACCTAGAATCGCAGCACTCAGAGACAGGAGGGCCCCTGGGGCTTGCTGGCCAACTAGTGTAGACAAATTAGCAAACCCCAAGTTCAGTAAGAGACCCTATCTCAAAAAATAAGGTGGAAAGTGATTGAAGAAACTGACCTGTGGCCTCCACACATGAATACACTCACAGATCACATACATCCTATACATACTATGGATGCCCCACACATAAATACACATGCAAAGAAAGAGAAGCAAATGGTACTGGGAAATTCATATGCACAGTAAAGTGCAATAATAAATATATGCTCACCCAGGGGCTGGAGAGATGGCTTAGTGGTTAAGCGCTTGCTTGTGAAGCCTAAGGACCCCGGTTCAAGGCTCAATTCCCCAGGACCCACGTTAGCCAGAGGCACAAGGGGGTGCACACATCTGGAGTTTGTTTACAGAGGCTGGAAGCTCTGGTGTGCCCATTCTCTCTCTCTCTCTCTCTCTCTCTCCTTCTCTCTGTCGCTCTCAAATAAATGAATAAACAAAAAAAATTTTTAAATAAAAATAAAAATAAATATATGCTCACCCAGAGTACCCTGTCTTGATATTTTTACTTACTTATTTCCTTACTTGTAATCAATATCTAAAATACCCTTGTTGGTCTGGAAAGATTGCTCATTGGTTACAACACTTGCCTGCAAAGTCTCATGACCCAGATCCAATTCCCCAGTACCCACATGAAGTCAGATGCACAAAGTGGCTTAGGTGTCTGGAGTTCATTTGCAGTGGCTGGAGGCCCTGGCATGCTCATTCTCTCTGTGTTTGTCTCTGTCTCTCTCTTCTTAAAAAAAAAAAAATTAAATAGCTTTGCTTCTTTTCTTTCTTTTTTTGTATTTTTCATCTTATCCCATTGGAATGGAAGCTTCATGAGGGCCAATATCTTCTCCTACAGTACCATATTTTTTCTGGCAGGCACTTACTGCATGCGGAACCCATCTGTTGCTCTCACCTTCATGTATTCCACATCCCCAATCCATCTTGTTTCCTCTCCTCTCCCCAACTCCTCCTCTTCAGATCCTAGTGTATTTATCATATGCCATCCTCAGCAAAGCTCTTTAATGAACATTCCCAGCACAGTGTCTGTTCTCCTAGAACCTGGAGTATACATTCAAACCTCATCACACTGTCATGTCAGAGGAAAAGTTCCCACGCCACAGTCTGTACTTTATATTGGTTTGGTATTCCCCTTAGTTTGGTGCAGGCTCTTGCATACTTTCATTTCATGCAAAAAGAAACACCTGCCCACACAAAAAAAAAAAAAAAGAAGAAGAAGAAGAAGAAGAAGAAGAAGAAGAAGAAGAAGGAGAAGGAGAAGGAGAAGGAGAAGGAGAAGGAGAAGGAGAAGGAGAAGGAGAAGAAGAAGAAGAAGAAGGAGAAGAAGAAGAAGTCACAGAAAAAGACGAGAAATTGAAGTCCTACTTTGGGCAAGGCATTTGACAAGAACACACTCAAGTGAATGGGCTTGGTGGATCCCTCAGTAAGCTGGCATGTGCTTTCATGTTGTAATTGGATAAGTCCATGAAATTCAATTCTTATAAGTTAATCATCACTTTTCCAAGTTGTGTTTTACATTTTAATGTTATTATATGGCCTCATCAAAATTGCTTTGAAATTGGACTGTGAAGCTGCCTGAGAGGGTGGAAGTGCTTGCTGCATCCACAAGGGCCGGAGGTTCCCTGGGACTTAGGTAAACAGCTGGGCATGGCCACGTGCATCTGTAACCCAGTCCTGTGGGAGCAGAGACAAGAGAATCACTGCAGCTCATGAGAAAAAAAAGAAAACCAGCTCTGCTTTCATCAAAAGACTCCATCTACAAGAATGCGTGGACAACTGGTAGGAAAGGGACACTTCATTTTCAACTTGAGCCACTGCATGCCTACTAAATCATTTGCATATATATGTGCATATGACACACATGCATGCACACCCTCATACATGCACACGCATGCACACATGTACAATTACATGCACATGCACGCACACACACTCATGCATGTGCGCACACACACACACACACGTGCGCATGCACCACAAAAAAATATTTTGAAATAACCTCCTATCATAGTTTGAAATTTTCATCTGAAGTTATGTTTGGAGATTCCACATACATTCTCACAATAATATGTATTAATTCTTCAAGTAAGATTCAGTCTGAGTGAACTAAATTTAGGACACATGGGTTCCTAGCTTCCATTATGATTTGTTTAGATCTTCCTAATTTGGACTTGCCAATAGGGCTGCTCATAACAATCGTTTGATAAGGCTTCCTTCTTTTAAGGATTCTGGTATTATCATCATGTCAGTGAGAGTTGGAGAGCCCCCCTCACATATTACTTCCTTCCCACTCTTACTCTAAATGTTTGCTGCATATGTTCCACAATCAATCCATCAATCTTGATAAAGTATCTGGAAATATCACAAGTAATTATCCCGAAACAATAGCCAGAGACATAGTACAAGCTGGAGAAATTCAGTCCTTAGATTAATCACTCTCCTATGCCAATCACCTAACTTCATTATGGTTTCTTACCTCTTTCCTATTATCAAGGTAACATTTGAAATAAAATATTCACACACTTATTTGATACTAAATAGAGGATACCTTTATATTTATAAACTGAAAAAGAAAAATTGCCATGCATGCTCAATAAAGATCTTGCTAAAAATGAGCTGCTGGATAGGTCAGAATCCTCCACTACTCATGAGTGGCAGAGACATAAGGGAAAGCAAACACTGTGGAAACATATGTCTCCATGATCTTAAATCTTAAGATCTTAAGTGGACTTGATTTATATCAAAGGGAAATATAGGGAGTGCTTCACTTATTAATCACTTCCCTGAGAAGAAAAGAATGACAGTATTCTTTCTTTGTTTGTTTGTTTTCCCACTCTGGACCCTAAAGTCAACAAGCAAAATTAAGTCAGTCATCCAAAGACTTAAAATTTTTTCCTTTCTAAGCCTCTGAACCGAAACTTAGATTTAGTAAAGTTCTGATAAATCACTCATCTAATTACAACACACATTATAATTATAAACTGGCCAAGCTGGTTCAAGTTTCTTCAAGTCTGAGTTAAGCATGGGTGCTTCCCACTTTAGTTATCATTCATTTGTTAAGATGTTTTTCATATTAAAACCTCAGAGACGTGTTAGCACTTTTTTTCTTGAGCAATATATAGTAGCTGTTTCTTTTTTTTCTTTTTAATCAGGCTTAGGGTAATAGTCTCCAAGGCTTCCCAAGAGGCTGTGAGATGAATGTGGAGAGTCATGGCCCTCGGGGATCCCCTGACTCTCCCTTGGTGCCTTGTCAAGACAGGTTTTCACATGATTCACCCTCTTACCCAGGGTGCTCATCTCTCTTCTTGAACTCTCTGTGATGACCTTGAGTGACTCTTTCTAGGTCTGCCCTCTTGTCCTATTGCATGTTTTCCCCTGGAAATGACAGTTTTCAAATTTACACAGGTGGAAAACTAGAGGTGAAAGTGTTAATCTCTCATCCGCACATTCCATGTAAACCACCACCTATTAGCATGAACAACAATCATTACATAACAGTGAATGCAAGGACAGAAGTGAAAGCAGTTCAATGGAAAGAAAAGTTGGGTTTGTGTTTCCAAAAAGTAAGATTTGCGCTTGGAGGTAAGACCCTGTTGTTGAAGACACCACAAGCTGTGGTCACAGGATATTGGAATACCATGCTTGAACCAAAAACGAAGCTAGCTCCCTTTGCGCTAGCCTTCATGTTGTTGGAGAGCCCTACTGGAGCTGCCAGAAGACCATGGTCAACAATAGCGTGAATAAACCAGAGGCTCTGCAGACTATGGAATCACCCAGACAAGAAGTATATACTTGTGTAATAGTGGCATGTAGCCTCTGTCGGTAACCAGCTGTTCTCTGATTGTACACGATGTCTGCCCTACAGGAGGGAACTCATATCTGGTACTAGAAACCAAGTCAAAATCCCACAGTCAGGAAAGATTTGGCTGGCACACCAAAGATCTCCTAAATGACTTTGCATAAGCCCTTTAACCTAAATTGCTCTCGCACTTGGCTGGAGAATCTGTTTTTTATTTTACACACAGCAGAGAAAATGAAGGTGAGCCTATATCCACTGATAAGACAGGAAGATAGCCAACTGCCCACCATGAGACTTCCCACCTCTACCACATGTGCCAGGGCCCAGGAGAAATTGTAAAGGAAGCTATGTCATGAACACTGATCTTACTGTTAGCCTGACAACCAGCCCCAGGTTGATGGTGACATACACTTAGAATAATCAAAACCTGCTAAAGAGCTGGAAAGATTGCTGAGTGGTTAAGGCACTTGCCTGCAAAGCCAAAGGACCCAGGTTCAATTCCCTAGGACCCACGTAAGCCAGATGCACAAGGGGGCATAGGAGTCTGGAGTTTGCAGTGGCTTGAGGCCCTGGTGCACCCACCCATTCTCTCTCTCTCTCCTTTTGTATCTCTCTCACTAATTAATTAATTGATTAATTGAAACCTGTTAAAGCAAAACTCCAGAGACTACAAATAACTCAACACTAAATCAGACTACCAACAGACCTGCCATGACTCAGGAAATATTGTAGAAGAGGGAGCAGAAAGATTGTAAGAGCCAGAGAGTTGGTAGGAATACTCTGAGGCACAGTCTCCAACTACCCCATAGGGACTGATTAAGACCTTCATGACCTCACAATGATTCTCATAAACCCACTGAGGAGAGCCCCCAGGGTAATGGGAGTTGGGGCAAGGCAATATTATATAGTATATAACCTTCTATGAAATATATTCAATAAAACTTTTTAAAAATAAAAGAAAGATTAGTTGGAAAAAAAGTGAGAGTGGAGGGGGAATTCAAGAGGGGCAAAGAGGGTAGTGGGAAGGTATTATGATGATAGGATATTGACTATATGTACAGAGGATGTCAATAAAATGTTTTAAAAAGATTTGTGCTTTGATTTGCTTCTGAACATAATACTTATTTTTCAATATTTTTAATAAGTAGGTAAATCTATTACCCAGGTAGGTAGTGAGTCCAAAAAGGATTACAGCGACTTGAAAAGAGCAGCTGAGTTCACAATGTAGTCTATAATCCTGGAAAAACTTGGGCAATCTGACTTCATGTATATTCTTTTTCCAAGGGGTATAATCAAAGTGAATATAACCGCATTTACTAGGATTATTTGAAGACTATACATTTCAATGGATCATAAGGTACAGAGCTCTTAACTTTGAAGAGCACTTTTGTTAAAATGGGCCAAAATTTTAACTAATGATTTAAAAAAAACAGAACTACAAAGCATGGAGAACTTAGAGACATATTATAAATCACAGAGCACCTACATATCCAAGGTTCAGTGAGTTAAGCAAGAGGCACATTGAGGAGTTTTACCAGTAACCCAAAGGGAGTCTAAAATGCTACCTTTACTAAAGTACCACTTGACCTACACTTGAAGGCCCATCCACTTTCAACAGCAAATTACTCCTGTGGATCTGTTCAGCATGACAAATGAGGAGAATCCATTTTCTGCATTCGACATGGGCCTCCTAAGAATATTCTCTGGAGCAGAAGAAAATGAGAACAGAGACAAAGACCTCTTCTGAATATCTTTGCTTACAAAACTCTATTTCCACGGACAGACATGGTTTAAAACTAGGCAAGGATTATCAAAATAAGCAAGTGAAGTAATCTAGCTCAAGGTTATTTTATACATGTGTATATTTTTCTTTCCCTTTCAGAAATTAGAGTGGCAAAACCATATGAAAAGAACTCAAAGTCTCTGTGGACTCCAACAAGTAAGAAAAATTGCTTCAAAACACAAACCTTTCACAGATATGTTTAACTTGATTTGACTGACTGAATTTATAAATGCTAACAAGCAAGTTTCATCCCTATGAGGTTTCCTGGCTTTGAAGGAGTTTAGAGTTAGCCTATCAGCTTATTGATAAAAGTGGACAACACCCCACCTATATCCAGTCACTATAGCCACCCCTGCCTATACTGACATCCCTTACCTTCCCCTGCCCCACCACATACACAATATTTCAACAATGACATAAGATAGGTATTAAAACATGCAATGTGAAATGAAAAACTCTCTTTCCTCCAGCCTAAGAGAACAATTAGCCCATGTGACGTGGGGACAAGGTGCTAATAGAGAACTCTAGGTGGAAATGTGGGAGAGACAGAGATATCTGCTTAATAGGTACTGGTCAGGTGTCTCAGTGCTGACATGTGAATGTCACAAGAGCAGTGACCATGGCAGCATCAAAGCAAAGTACAAAACCCAGTGATATTGACCTAGACTCAGAAGAGCATCAGTGACCACTAGCAGGAAAAAAAAAAAAAAGAAAAGATGAAAACATATGGGTGACTTACTATGAGATAGCGTGCTGACTTTTTCCCAGAGGCACCTTGGGATCTGCAAGAAAATATAAAGAGGAGGCCCTGAAGACGTATCATAGAACACACAGCCATGTCTTCCTCTTCTATTTTATTGTCCCATGGCACAGAATAGTGCGTGCATGCTGTTTCCATTTCTTTCCTTTCAATCTCAGTTCTCCTCTCCCATAAACTGACCTGGCCAGTGAAACCTGTTTTTACCCAAGTCAACACAACAGTCCAGTCTTCAGTTCTCATCTTTCTCCCAATCTCAGCTCTACTTGTTTCAGTCATTCCCCTTCTCTTTCTTGGTCACCTTTCTTTGTTCAGTATCCACGACACCACTCCACACTCAGTGGCTTTTGTATTTCATGTGCTTTGATGATCTTGTCAGTTCCCCAACCTCCAGAGAACCCATGAAGAGTTACGACCTTTGCTTTGTACCCGTTCATTTCCAAAGTAATCTTGTTCACGTCCACATGTTTTAATTATGCTGCGTACTCCCAACTTTTAATTTTCATATCCAAATTTCACCCCAAACTCTACTTTCATGTATCAAATGCCTCTCTGGTATCTCTACTTAGAAGCTGAATGAGTATTTCAAAGTTAACATATCTAAAACTAGCCTTTTTGTTTTCACCACTGCCCACACTCTTAAAACTTCTTCTCCTTCAATTGTCACCATCTTAAAGTATACCAGTACTCAACCCAAAACTCCAAGTCACCCTGGATGCTTTTCTTTATGTCACACCGTATGTCCCCAAACCTCAAAATTCTGTATCAGTCTTGCCACTAAACACTCATTACCATCTCCATCATCCCACACTAATAAAATTGCCTGATATTGTTGAATTTAAAATGTTCTCACGTATTTGAACACTCAGTTTCTACCTGGTGGCGCTGTTGGGACTGGAGAGGTTATTTTAGACATGGGCTTTTAGACATGGGCTTAGCTGATGGATGTAATGTCACAGAGGCAGGCTTTGAGAGTTACTGGCCAGCCCTACTCCAGGTCTTACTTTCTGCTTCCTAGTCCATCAACCTGTAGCAAATCATGCCACAAACTTGTGCTGCTATGCTTGGAGGCCCAGCCACCAAGCCACCCACACCATGATGGACTGTATGCTCTTAAACTGTGAGCTGAAATCAACCACTCTTTCCTTAGGATACTTCCATCAAGAATCTTATCACAGAAATGAGAAAAGTAGTTTAAAAAAATGGTATGAAGGTGGCCTATCACTGTAATAAGCCTGACTCTTAGGAAACTGAGACTGTTTTGTGGAAAGACTATAAAAGAGTTTAGAAATGGGAATAAATAAAACACTAAAACAATGCTATAAGAAGGGCTGGATAGATGGCTTAGTGGTTAAGGCGCTTGCCTGCAAAGCCTAAGAACCCAGGTTCAACTCACTAGATCCCACGTAAGCCAGATGCACAAGGTGGCGCATGCATCTGGAGTTCGTTTACAGAGGCTGGAAGCCCTGGTGTGCCCATTCTCTTTCTGTCTCTTTCTTTCTATCTCTCAAATAAATAAATAAATGAGATAAAAATATTTAGGACGCTATAATCAGCTTATAATGAGCCATTCTTTGAAAGCTCAGAAGACCAAAATGCTGATAGAGATGGAAACAGTAGAGACGGCACTCATGAGGTTTCAGAGGGGAAGAACTGCACTGGGAACTGGGCTAAGGCTAGTCCTATTACATTCTGTCAGAGGATTTGGCTGTGTTTTTCTTGTGTGTGCTGAACATTTAAGTGAGACTGAATTCTAAGGAAATAGATTAATTTCAAGACAGCATGACATTTACTGTGCTCACGGTTACTGTTTGCTGCGTTTAGCCAAACACAGGGAGAGAACAGACTATGAAACAGGAAGCTGTGAAAAATACTGTGCAATGTGGCCTTAAGAGGAGCTCATGTAAAGTTAGGGACAAGATCTGAGCGGAATTCTAAGGTGAAACTCCAGGTTATTAGAGATGTAAGAAACATGGGGCATCTGCTGAGAAAAGTTGCAGCCACTAAGTGAAACCAGCCTGAGAAAGACAATGTTAACTACAGGCAGCAGAGCCATAGAGATAGGCTGACAAAGCCATGTGGAGCCAACAGGGTCCCCAGATCCAGCATGGAACTGCATGTCTCCGATTGGCAACCTTGGCTTGAATACACTAGCTATACCCCGTTGTGTCAGGATACTGCTATGACACACCCATTTAGAAGTTCATTACAAATAACTTGCTACTCCAAAAACACTAGGGGGACAACATTTGCAAATCATCTCCTTTTTAAGGAATTGCACTGTTTTTGATGACGACAACACCTTTATTGTATTCCAGTTGTATTCTGGTGGGCATCCTTGAACTGGGGAGGAAAGGGGTGGAACCAACATATAGGAAATGAGAACTATCCTATTTATAAAGTGTGTGCTGCATGCTCGCATCCTTTTCAGTCCACCCTGATAGAATATAAAAAGTTGAGAACATTTGCTTTAAAATTACCCCTATAAGAATATGTAATATTTTCCATTAAACTGGGACTAGAATTTTTAATTATATATAAATTTAGTCCCATTAAATAGAAAGAAATGTCTTGGCAGGAACTCAAGTCAGAACACTTAGTCTGAACCGTAAGGTCTCTGAAAAAACACCCCTTAATACTTTTCCAACTTCACCTCCCACTCTAGACTTTTGATTTCCCCCACCAACTCAAGGATTTTACCTTTCACATTTTTATAGTTAAGCCTTTGCTCATAATACATCTTGCTCCTGGTACCTGGCCCCCTTCATTTCTCTCCTATTTGAATCTGGCCACATTTCAAGCCTGAAAAGTTTTCACGTTTAATATAAGCCCGTCTTTCACCACCATAGTCCACAGTGCTCTACCTTTCCTTAGACATTGTAGGATTATACATAAATCAAGCATTTAGTAGGTGGTCTTATGTTGGCAGCAGTCTTCTCATGTAGCAGACAGGTCACCGGGGACTAAACATGGGATCCAAGCATATCTGAAAGTACAAAGAAGGGAATGGTTTAGATGCTGCTGGTACCTGTTTCATAGACCTTTGGCTGATGCAAGGAGTCATTTTACACTTGATGGGACCATTCACAAACGCTACTGGTTCCTTATATCAAGCACTTACATCTCTCAATTCATGGATTCTCAACATGTAAACCAGATGTGCCAGAAATGTCCATAAGTTAATACATTTAAAGGACAACCTTCAATCAGTGAAGGGTAAGTTCTGGTAGATAATACCTCAGCTGCTTTGGTGGTTGGTGGGGAAATCCTGAGAGGTGTTCTAGCCAGTTCCTCAGGAAATCCTTAACACCATTCAACCCCAGTTATCCACAGCGATGGTCTCTTGATTACCTTCTTTCACTTCTTCTAGAGTCTAAGCCTGCTCCCAACATCTATATATTGAAATTTAATCACCAATGTGATAGTATTAAGAGGTGGGGCCATGAGGAACTGATTAACAGTGTGAGTTACCATAGGATTGATGACTTATACAAAAAGATGAAGTGAGTGAGTTCCCTTGTCCTTTTGATACTTCTGTCCCTTCTACCATCTAAGAGCCCAGAGAGTGTCCCCTCCAGAGAACAGAGCAATAAGACATAATCTTGGAAGCAGGGAGCATCCCTCGGCAGGCACCAAACCTGAAGGCTCCCTGTTCTCAGACCTCCTAGCCCCTATCACTTTGAAAAGTACACTTGTATCATTTATAAATGACTCACTTTACATTACCTTGTTATATTAGCTGGAGCCCACTGAGAACCTTCCTTCCCATGTTTCTTGAGTTCATCTAAAAAAAAGTAAATGAGTAGTATGTAAATCCTAACTTCAGGACCTATTTTTTGAAGAATCTAAGCTAAGTTTTTCTCTGGCTAATTTTATTTTTTTAAACCAGGCCTTCTCTCTTGTGCCCTACGCAGGGCTTGCATGGACTCTTGAACAAGGGCACTCAAAACCACTGCTCAGGAACTATCTGAAATCCATGATAGATAGTGGAGTTCTTAGGTGTGTCAGCAGAAGTTGCAAAAGATCTCTGCACTTTTGTTCTTGTCAGCCCTTCTTTTCACATCTAGTCCCCATAAGACAGATGGAGAACCAGACAAAGTTCTGGTGCATTTTCCTCCCACCTTCAAGCTTGAGAAAGACTGTTGCTTCATGAAAACATTTACATCATACACTATTGTTGGGCATTCACCTGTTAGTGAATACATACTTAAGTCATGCACTATAATGCCTTGATGCTTCATTATTCATTAGTTCTGTTGACAAACCATGAAACAAAGACCTATTGAAAGAATCCCAAACACTGAAAAGCAGGGTTTTTTTTTTTTTTGAAGGAAATTTTGAGAAGTGGAAAACATTAATGTTAACATTCACTTTGACTGGCAGTAGCAGAAAGTTTAAAATAAGCAAGAGTAACAAATTATTTCTTCCTGTCAATAATGTTGGCAGTGTGTGGAACATGTGATGCTGTGTCATTACGAAGTGTCAGGGACCCACATCCTTCCTCTCCTATCACTCTCCTGTTCATAGTTCTATTCCCTACAATACTTCTACCTAAAATGTTTGTTAAGATCCAGCCCCAACATCCATATTCCAGCTGGTAGGAAAGTGAAAGTGAGAGGAGAAAGAAACGCTAACTACCTTTAAGGCCATTTCTCAGAAGTTAAACAGCCTTCTTCAACTTAAGGAACATGGACCAGAACCTACTCCCAGGGCCTTAGCTGTAGAATAACTTCCATTTCAATCATCTGTAAGAGAAGAGATTTAGATTTAGGCACAATTGAGAGATGGTGCCACAAACATTTACATAGTAGGTCACTGTGAGACAACTGCCTGTTTAAGCCCCAACTCTCCTCTCTCCAGAAAACATGCCCAAGTCATAACCTAATGCTGAAAGCTACAACATGTCTGTGATAGCGAGAAGTGGATGAGGGCTTGCAAGTTCTTTGATTGCTCCACTAACAATGTCATGGTCATCAAGTGAGGAGACGACAGGAACTAAGACAGACTTCAAAATGCGGATGGCCAAATTCAATTCAAGTTCTTATCTTCAGTCATGTGGTGACATCAGCCTCCAAACAATTATACCAAAACTAGAAGTTATCAGAATGAAACCTAATGGGACTTATGGGAGGGTAGTCTGGATGGAGTGCCCAGAAGTATCTAAAATGTTCCAAAATTTAATGGGGTGCCAACATTCTAGATCATTCCAGATCATGCACTGAGTGAAACCAGGTCATGAGATAAGCTTCCGAAGGAAGCCTGACAAAGGCACCAGGATCTTACCACAAAGTGGTAGGTGACAGAGTGACAGAGACTACGCCATCTGGAACTGGCTCCTTCTGTTATTTATCCTACTACCAGGCACCATATTGAAATCAGCCAGCATCACTAAGTCTCTCACCTTCCTCCTGCCAAGGAATGCCTGAACCCAGCTCCAGAGTCACCCAGGTCACCACTGCACACACAGCTGCAGGGAGAACTATCCCTTAAAAAAGAACACAACAATACAAGGAGGCAGACTGGTAGTAGAAAAATCTGAAAGAACTATAGAAAATTTCAGACCCAAGAGCCTAGGCAGATGGCTCAGTTGCCTTGCAAACATGAAGACTTGAGTTTGATTCCCAGAATCCATATACAAATGTCAGGCATGGTGGCACACGCCTGTTATCCTGGAACTAGGGTGACAGAGAAGGAGGATCCTTGAAGCTCAATGGCCAGTCTGGCCCAGTAGGTGACCTCCAGGCCAATGACATACTGATTAAAAAAAAAAAAAAGGTAGTGTTTGAGCCAGGCATGGCGGTACATGTCTTTAATCCCAGCACTTGGGGGGGGGGGGGCAGAGGTAGGAGGATCACCATGAGTTCAAGACTACCCTGAGACTACATAGTGAATTCCAGGTCAGCCTGGGTTAGAGTGAGACCCTACCTCAAAAAAAATGTGGCGTTCCTAATACTTGAGGTTGTCCTTTGACTTCCACACACAGGCACACACATGTACCCGTGCACACCCATGCACATACATTAAAAAAAAAATTCTTAGGCAGGAATCACATTGATTTTTAGCTATTGGATCTAGATTCTTGGTATTCAGAGGTCCTGTAATGGGACAATAAGAACCACAGTAAAAGTTTCCTATGGTCAGTTGCAGCCATGTTGGACCCCAATTCCTATGGACAATAGGGTTTAACATGTAAAGAGTTACCTGAGTTCTAACTTTGTGGTTGCTTTGGCAAATTCTACAAGAAGAAACTAGATAAAAGACACGCATGGTTTCTAAATGCTTTTATCACTTGTTTAAAGAGAAATTCAGAGTAATAACTTTACCAAAACTATCATCATTAGTAAAACACTAATGAACAATTCTGTTCCTGCTTCCCTCTTAGCCGTTCTGCTTGGTCAGCCTGCTATGTACTAACCAGGAAGCGCTGCATCAGACTTTATGGGTTTCCTTTCCTTTTAATTAACTTTAAAATCTTATTAGCCCAATTATTAGCAATATGTTACACAGCACCAAGACCGCAGCTGTGAATGTGTCTTTATTTAAAAAGGCACTGCCATGAATTAAGGAACTTTGGGCATTATTATAAGCCCGACCAAGGCTAGAGAGATAATTCCGTTAGCAAATTGGTCCCAATTCAAACTTGGCAAAGGAATGCAAATTAGGTTTGAATTAATTTGCTGCTCTCCGCCCATTCTTTTCTCAAAACATGTAATTTCTATTGGCAATTAGCTTCAGTAGACTCTACACTGCCACTTGGAAAGGTGTACCAGCTCATAAAATAAGAAGTGAAGTTGTGGTGTTATTTTAACTTAGGGGTGGGTGTGAGAAGAAGGAAGAGAAATTTGCTTTTAGATGTATTATCCTTCCTGAGAGACTCATAAATACCCCTAAATTTTACCCACTTTGAAGACCTTGGATATTGTAAACTATCCTTTGCTTTAGAAATCCAAGTATTTCTAGGGAATAAGTACATAGGAATGGATTCATCATATTTCAGAACATTCTAAATAGAGACCCAGCTTGCCTCCATCCCCAGCTGTTCTGTTCCAACAGCTTTTCAAAGGGCTCAAACAGTGGGTACCTTCACTGAACACGGAACAAGATCTTCAGGTGTAGAATATGGAGACTACCTCTTTCAAGGCAAAATAAGAGAAATCGCTAAGCCAAAGAGCTCTGGGGAATCTATCCATTCTAATCCAAGTTCACAGAATGTCTGATCCAAAAAAGAAAAAAATAAAAATACAGCCACAGGACCATTACTGTCCCTGCCCCCTTGGCTCATTGTTCTGCATTGTTCTCCACTCTCAAACACTGGGATGCTTTAACACATTTATTTGCCGTGTTCTGCAAAATGCAGATTCCTGTCCTTACTCCAAAGATTCTCATATAGTATGTGTACCGATTCCCTTCTCATTGTAGAAACAAATCACCTAACCAGAAGCAACTTGTAGAAGGAAAATGCTTGTTTCCAGTTGACAGTGTCAAGGGGAAGGCTCATCGTGGCAGAGAACGCATGGCCTGAGCAGGAAGGTGGCTCACATCATCATCCATCAGCAGAGAGAGGAAGCAGCAAAAGTGCTCTAGCTAGCACTGGCAAGGGGGCTGCTCTACAAGGCCCCAATACCATTCCCAGTTACCTACCACCTCTAGGGTTCCACTTCCCAAAGGCTCCACCAGCAGGAGATTATGTAAGAAGCTTTATAACAAATCCGTGAGGCTATGGTGGTGGGGGGATATTTCCCATCCAAACCACCACAGTATGCCTTAAATTGAACCTGGCCACTGGGGTGATTCTGAACTGGTATCATTATGAGGAAAGAGTCTTTGGATCCCACTTTGAGAAAGACAATTCTACATTTTTCTCAGAAGTGAATCAGGTAAAGGAAAAAAACTTAAAAGCAGCCACACATAAATGATGTTACTCTCTTGTTTGTGTCCACCCGAAACAGAATTTCCACATCTGGCTTACTTTGCTAAATAATCATTTTCAGCGGCATCTATTTTCCTTAATATTTTATGCATTCATTTTCTTTACTGCTGCATAAAATTCCATTGTGTATTTTCTTTAGCCATTCCTCTGCTGATGGACATCTAGCCTGGTTCTATTTTTCGGCTACTGTGAATAGTAGAGCAATACACTGCAAGTATCTTCAGCCTATGTGGACCTGAAAGTCCATCAGGTATATGAGTGGTCTACATTGTGATGGTCCTTATCACTTTACTTCATTCTGGCCAATTCTACCAGCTGAAGGGTAGATTAGGAAGTACCCTTGTCACTCCTCTATCTCTTCATCACCCAACTCCAGCTGATGCAAAGTCCAGTCTTGCTGAGATACTGCTGCAAACAATTCATCTGTTTGTTGATTTGCGTCCTCTCCTGAGCTACACTGTACCTACCGGCAGTGAACTGTCTACTTGAAGACACCAGAAGCATTTATCTTCCAAAGTGGCCTGAAGCTCTGCTTTCCAACTAGACTTCCTACTTTCAGATTCAGAAACCACTGACCAGTCACTCCCAAACCACACAGTGATCCAGGAGCACCATCAGAGACTGAGCACTGCTCACACTTCCTGTCCTTGTAAAGTGGGATGAATAATCTCTTTAAATTGTTATGTATGTCAGCATATAATTGATATTTTGAAAATGTAGGTATTTGGTATATTTGCTGTAGGCATTATGTTACATGGTGAAGATACAACCATGCAGTAAGCACAGTTTCTCCACCCCCTAACATGAAGGGAAAAAAAAAGCAAAAGAATTTACAACCTGGTGAGGAAGTTGGGTGGGGAGTAGATGAGGTGAAGACATGTACAGGTATTGTACATGCTGGGCCCAACCAAAGCACCAAAGGCATGGTTTAAAAGAGAGATTTCCTAAAGAGACTGACCCCCAGATGAAGACAGAAAGAAAACAGCAAGTAGAAAGTTTTTCAAAGTGATGAAAAGCAATTTCCTATGGTAATTTGATTTCGGATTTTTTTTTATTTTCTCTGTGCTTTTTGTATTTCCCAAAAGCTCTTGAGAAAAAACCATGAGAGTGAGAGAGAGAGGTGGTAGGAGAATGGACACACCAGGGCCTCTAGCTACTGCAAATGAACTCCAGATACATGCACCACCATGTGCATCTGGCTTACATAAGTTCTGTGGAATTGAACCCGGGTCCTTAAACAAGCGCCTTCAGCCATTGCTCTAGCCTGAGAAAAAATATATTTTTGATAGAACTGGAAAACACAATTCAAAAGGTAAAAATAATATGTTACACGAGAAAATGTCAAATTAATGAAAATGGAGATCAAAAATATAGACGGTTATTGTTAGAAACTTTGCTATATAGGTAAAGAAATAAATAATGGAATAAAAGGAAATATAAGATCAAAAGAAACTTTCTCTATTCTTGTTGTCTCTATTTAAAGCTAAGCATGACTTGGGTATCTTTATAAGCTACAGGAAAGATGGCTGTTGAAAATACAAGAGAGAGAAAGACTTGACTGTCATCTTGGAAGAGTTAGGAATCCACCTACTCAGAAAGCAACTTGGAAATATTAGCATTAGATCAGAAAAATGGCATCCTGAGCAGGAGCAGGTGTATCTGCACATGGTGTGAGATACTAACTGAGAACGCAGTCAGCTCCCTGAGGTTCCTGGAGTTGGAAGAACAAGAATGGAGATGCTTCCCATCATGAATGAAGTGACCAGTTCTGAAGAATACGGTCAAAAAGAGGTTCCCATTCTGTCCTTGAGCACCCACATGCCTTGGGGTGAAAGATTCTGATCAGTCTGACAGCTGGACATTGAGCTTCTAAAACAGTTACATGGCAGAATAGGATGGCTCATGAAGTGAGACTCCTTTTCCTTCCAGGGGACTGAGGTTACCCTCCTCCCCAGTGTCTCCATGATCATGATTTCCAACATCCACGTGTGCCTGCAAGGAGACACGGTGCTTTAGTTCTTGGTAGGAAGTTTACCAACCAGCAGATGTCTACCTTCCACCCTGATTCAAAGGAAGATAAAGGAAAAGCACAGGGATAAGGTGCTATTTAGGTGCAGTTGGTTATAGAGAAGTGACATGGTAGTTCCTTCAGCTTCTAGAATTGGCCAAAATGAGGTAAACTGATAAGGACCACCACAACCTGGGTCAAAGCATTGAATGTAACAGAAGGCTGTGGTGGGAGCCTACTTGGGCATCACAGGAAAGATGGGGGAACTTGACAAGCCACCACCAAAGTCCAAGAAAACTTTTTGGGATTAGGGTTTCTTGAATGATGCCTTCTGGGCCTGCACCTGTGCACAGTAGGCCTCTGGACCATGAGTCCTGCCAGCAATGACTGCCTTTTCTTCCCAGATCTCCTTCACAACACCAGAGAAGCAACAGACACTCTGAGAGCCCCTACAGCAAAGCTGAGGGCAGGAAAGCAAAAAGGTTTGAAAGCTGACTGTTGTTTAGTTTTAATATCTTCAAATTATTCTAATTGGAATTTAGATATGCCTTATACCCAGTAAATATGAGTTAAGAAAAGACAACTGGAAGCAACTATTTAGGGGAAGAAAAAAAGCATTTTGTGCTTTCTCTTGTGACATCAGATGACTCTACAAGCTAATTATATGTGATGCATATATGTCATATAGACGCATGTAGGTCACCACTACCACAACCAACAGCAAGGCAATTTGTGAAAGTACTAGTGCATAGCTTTAATTGTTGTGTCATTTCAGTTGTCGGGTTGCATAACATGAACCCTTTTCAATAAATACAGCCATCTTTTTTTAAATCTTTTTTTTTATACATAACTTTATTTGTTCCAGTGTAGAGACAAGGAGAGGAAAAAGTGGAGAAAACAACATTTACTTTTCTAGCCTATTAAGTCAATTTCTACCTTATATTTTCTAAGAAATGTTATCTCTTTTTTTATTAATTAGTTTTGTACTCAGCAAATACAGTCAATTTGGTACAGAGACATTTATCCTACCCATAACTGTGGGCTAACTCCAGAATGCATGACCCATATACCTCAACAAGGAGGGCCCAGGGGGAGGAGGTAGGACATGGATAAGCCTAATAATGGTACCAAATACAGCCATCTTTAGAACCAAGATAGATGTCTCACAAAACTTAAGATTAAAAAGAAGCACTTGGGAGCTGGGAAATGGATCAGTGGATAGAATTCTCACCATACACAAATGAGCACACACATACACACACACACACACACACGCATGCATGCCACACACAGAAAGAAAGAAAGAGAGAGAGAGAGAGAAGGAAAAGAAAGAAAGAAAGAAAGAAAGAAAGAAAGAAAGAAAGAAAGAAAGAAAGAAAGAGAGAGAGAGAGAGAGAGAGAGAAAGAATGAAATGAGGGAGGGAGGGAGGAAGGGAGGGAGGAGAGGAAGGAAGGGAAAGAAGCGGGGAACTTAAAAAGAGATAGGGTCGGAGAGATGGTTCAGCTGTTAAGGCATTTTCCAGCAAAGCCTAAGGAACAGAGTTTGATTCCCCAGTACCCACATAATGCCAAATGTATAAGGTGGCACATGTATCTGGAGTTTGTTTCCAGTGGCCAGAGTGTGCCCATTCTCTCTCTAATCTATCTGTGTGCCTAGTATGGCCATTCTCTCTCTATCTTCCTCTTTCTCTGTCTCACTCTCATATAAATAATTTGTTGTTTAAAGGAGAGAGAGATCTGTTCTCTTCTGTGATTGACAGTGTGAGAACTTGGATATTTGTCTGAGTCTAACCTGTGCTCTTGTTCTTGCACAACTAGGAGTGACTGACCTTGCCCTTCCAACCAACCAGCCTTACATTGTGATCTCATGGTTCGAGCATGAGCCTCTGTTGACACAAGTCACTCTGCTTTGCGCCCTTTCTCTTTGATCTGTCCCCTACTCTTTTCTTGAGGTCATCCCCCTAACTACAAGGGACTATGCCAGTCAAGGACATTTTACAAAAGACCTTTTGCACAATTAGACCCACCTCACCTTTTGCAGCATCTCTGCTGTCTTACCTCACCTAGCACATAGCGCTCACCCAGTGTCTGAGTGATAGCCATATTGGATTCTTGCTTTGACCTAAATGCATTGTTTTCTGTGCCTGTGGGCTGTAGCCCATGCTCACCAGGCCTCATTCTCTCTAGGCCTCCTTCTCTACCAATTTAGCAAATTCATCTCCCCTTCCAGACTTTGTGACACTGTCAGTCACAGGCCTCTGAGAGCATCCTTTGTTTTAGATGCACTGTGATGTATGGGGGAGGTGATGTGGTATGAGGGACGGATGGTCACCTCTGACCTGCTACGATTCAGTAATGAATGTGAAAGTACAACCCAAGGAAAGCACAGGGAAGAAAAGCACACAGTGCCTGGCAACCAAACATCAGTGAGGCTAAGATCTGGCACAGGGCTAGAAATAAGCTGGCAGCCTGGAAGGGGATAGGGGAGCAGGAGTGGAACAGAGGGAAGCAGTGTGTGTGTGTGTGTGTGTGTGTGTGTGTGTGTGTGTGTGTGTGTGTGCTGCTCTGGGGAAGAAGCTCTGCTTTCCAAAAACAGAAAGAGGCACATGTGGCTGCAAGAATCTTACACAGAGTAGAAGAATGTGAGATGGGTTGACAACAGCAAGCGTCTGGTGGTCCCGGAGATTGCCTTTTGTCTTGTGAAGAATCGAGAGGTGCTGAAGAGTCCTATCACTGGGGAATGACATGCTTCTATTTGCATTTGATAAAACAAAAAAACCTTTAGATTCAGTGGAGAGAATAAATTAGATCAAGGAGAGTATGGGAGGAGAGCTTTTAGGAAGTTATAAACATACAAGGAAAAGAAAATGGAAGCTGAAACAGGGAGCGGTGGAGCAGATGGGGAGAGTCGGAGCCGGTTCAAATTGAAATTCTTTCCAGAACTTTTAAGATCTAAGCAGAATGAGCACTCACATTAAATACTCAGGTGTATTTTTTAAAAAGGTGTCATTGTAGAATTATGATTACTCTATGGAGCTTATTATAAAATACAGAGTTAAAGTGGAATCTGTTAAATTTTACTACACTGGAGAAAGCAAAGTTATAAAATATGCATGTATGATATAGGAGAAGTTAAAAAAGTAAGTTTTTTTCTTTTATTGTTTCTTTTAAGCCATCTAGTTAAAAGAGCACTTGGGTTCCATTGAGAGCTGAAGAAAGCTCTGAGACACAGAAAGTGGGGCCGCAAAGCTTGAGTAGCAGACTACTGGCTTATTTTGCAGCAGCGTTTTGATGTCACACACGACACACAATTCAGTAGTTTTCAGTTGTCCTCAGTTGCGTCACCATCAGCATGACCTAATTCTAGATCTTTCCCATCATTCTAATAAGAAGCTATTCGGAGTCACTGTCCACTGATTCCCCACAATCCCAAGTCTGGGACCTGGGCAACCACTCAGCCTCTTTACAATATAACTGGAATTATAGAACATGGGACCCTTTTTTGCTGACTTCTTTCACTTTGTGTTATCGTTTCATTTTTCTTAAAACGTGAAACACTTTCCCATTGTACGCCACTACATTTATTTTCCACCCGTCAGCTGGTGACATTTTGGGCTGTTTCTGTTTCGTGGTATTGTGCAGAATGCCATGAAGAGCAGTTGTGTAGACACGTATGTTCGTTCTCCTGGTTATATGCCTGGGAGTAGAACTGCTGGGTCGTATGGGGCCTCCATTTATTCATTTGAGAAAATGCCAGGCTCCATGTCTCATCTCCATCACAGAGCGTGAGCATTCCAACTCCTCCAAAACCTGGCCACCATCTGTTAGTATCTGTCCTTTTCATCCCAGCCAGGCAAGTGGCTCAAAGGGGATCTCGTGATTTGCATTTCCCTACTGGCTCGTAATGTTGACATCTTTTTGCACACTAACAAATCATGCACGCACCCACTCCTATTTTTTAATCTGTCTTTTACTGCTGAATTGTTAAGTGTTCTTTATATACTCTAGATTCAACTTCTTCATCAAAAATATGCTATAACCAAGTTTTTTTGTATTCTGGGTGTTGTCATTTTACTTTGTTGAAGAGGGTTGTTTTTTTTTTTTTTTTGGTTTGTTTGTTTGTTTGTTTGTTTGTTTTGCTTTTTCTAGGTAGGGTTTCACTCTAGCTCAGGCTGACCTGGAATTAACTATGTAGTCTTAGGGTGGCCTCAAACTCATGGTGATTCTCCTACCTCTGCCTCCCCAATGCTGGTATTAAAGGCATGCACCACCAAGCCCAGCTTGGAGTTTTGATCATATACAATTCGTCTTTTTTCCCCTTCAATTGCTCATTGCTTTTTATTTAAAAAAATAAACATTTGTGCTCAGTGGTTAAGAGCATTTCTCACGCAAGCATGAGGGCCTGAGAGGGGCTGAAACTGCCTGAATTTGATTCCCCAGCACCCTTATAGACAGCCGGGCATGGTCACACATGCTTATAACCCCAGTCCTGTGAGGGGCAAAGACCAGAAAGTTGGTAAAGCTTTCAAAAATGACAAGCTTCAGAATCAGTAAGAGACGGTGTCTCAAGGAAACATACACCTGGACACCACATATATCACACACATATAAGAATAAGTAAGTAATAAAAATAAATAAATCAACTTTTATAAAACTATGAGAGGACATAATTAAGGAATTATAAAATTCTTTTATATTTTTCCTACTAAAAAAAAAGAAAAGTCAAATGCCATTTCCCCCCAGAGATTTGTCATCATTTTCTTTAACATTTGTGTTGCTTTTTCAAAGTTAAAAAGACTGTAACTACTGTCAGCCAACTCTATCTTTAGCAAAAGCAATTAAGCAGCATTATTCAGGCTTATCAGTTCTATGCCATTTTATTAGCTAAAGCAATTAGAAGAACTTATCATTTTTAAAAATCATGTAATTATTAACTATCACAGCCCTGTTACTGAAAAAGGTGATGGCTTGTAACACTGTTATGAGGTGAGATGAAAATAAAGGGTGAAAAGTAAGCCTGAAAGACAGAGGTTAAAGGAGAAAAGAAGAATAAATTACAATTAGTGAAACACTGTGAAACCTTAATGCACTTTTTAAGACTCTTTAAGTCAAATTAATAAAAATGAAGAAGGCACCATGTTTGCATTGGTAGAATTTTGGTTTTAGAAGTCAAATTACTTCTTTTAGCTTGACCTCCCACTTATTCTTTCATATATGAAGGCTTTTAAGATGTAAAGTTAAAATGTTTTCAAGACTCTATTAATAAAAAAATAAGTAGCTGAAATGCAGGTATAATCTCGCTGAGCACACAATCGGGCTTTGTGCAGCTTGTCCTGGGAACCTCAGACGTACTTGCACTTAGGAACATTCAGAAGAACCTGCGCATGTTGAAGAGCCATTGTTTTCTCTTCTGTGTAAAGTTTTCTGAACAATCTCATAAGTAGGCTTGGCATCCAAATCTACATTGTGGATATTTGTTTTCATTCTTCCATTCAAGGGCAAAGAGTATGACTTATGTGGACTGTCTCTTACTCTGAAGGTTCTTCAGATAACTCTTCTTGACAACAATTTCTTTTTCATGATAAATAAGCTAAGGCAACTCACCAGCATTACTCACCTATCTGGTATGATTTGGATGTCAGTGCAAACATGTTCTGGAAACAGTTTATCACCTTCCAGCTCAAAACCTGTCATCTTGTTTCTGTCTACTCTCAAGGATCATGTTCCCTCACCACTTATCTTCCAGTAGTAGACAGGACCATCAACAGATGAGCAATCAGGCATAGTGGCCTAATTTAACATATATCCACACAAGATAATGTCTTCTCTGTCTTCTCCCACTTCTGGTCTTTGTACCTGCTTAAATTCAGATGGGCTAATCTGCCCCCCATTCTTACAACAATGTTGCCCGATGTTCAAGGCTATCAGTTCTAGATGACTTTACTTTGCCCATCTGCCATTGTGCTCCTCCACCCAGGTGAGGACTCCATGGAGTGAAGGGATTGTGGCCACCTAGAGCTTAGAACCACCAGAGCAGAGCATGTTCCTGAGAACCTGGACTTGTTACACACAGCCCCTTGTTCCCTTTTAGGACCTGCACAGGGCCTTTTTCCTGAATCCATGCCTCTATTGACACAACTTCAGGTTTAAGAATATTCACTCACAATTGTTTCTTTTTTAATTTTTATTTTTATTTATTTTAGAGAGAGAGAGAAGAGAATGGGCACACCAGGGCCTCTAACTACTGCAAATAAATTCCAGATGCATGCAAGCATCTGGCTTATGTAGATTCTGTGGAATCAAACCTGGATCCTTAGGCTTCACAGGCAAGTGCCTTAGCTGCTAAGCCATCTCTCCAGCCTACAATTGTCTTTTTTTTATTTTTAAAAATATGTATAGAGACAGAGATCGAATGCATAAATTAGCATGTGCAAGTGTGTTGTTGCAGTTACCCACTTTGCTTGGACAAAACAGCTAACAAGAAGTAGCTTATGGGAGACAAGGGTTTCTTTCCAGGCTTAGTCTCTCGGTGAAGTTTCATCGTGGTAGGGAAAGTGTGGCACAAACAAGAAGCTGGGAGGAAACAGTCTAAGCACTGGGTTTGAAGCTGTACTAGCAAACCTCAATGTCTACTTCCAGCAAGACTCCAACTTTTTTTTCCAAATTCCCACTAGCTGGGAGATTAAGTATGAGATTTAATCACAAGCAAATGAGTCTATGGGGGGCATTTCACATTCAAACCACCACATATGTTTGCATGTATGCACCTCCAGATGTGAGACGGGACAGAGAGGGTGTGAGAAAGCTGCAAGCTTGCATAAATAACTAGGGCCAACTCTGTCCATGCCATCACATTTAAGCATAAAACTCAGAAATCTGTGGAGTTATAGAGTGCATAATTCATTTCTTCTAGCATAAAAGAGTATCTGTCAAGGTAGCAAATAGAGCATATTGTATTTGATGTTTCAGCTTGATTTACATATTATTTAGTCATATGGTATGTGGGTGTCCATTTGTACCTCCACCCTTGACCATGATAGTGTGAGCAGGATGTCTGCCAGGTTTCGGAATCCAAGTTTAGTGGCTTCCTCAAAAGTATTTGTCATACCTACATCAAAAGTAAAAGAGAGACTGATTGAGATGGGGAGAGGGTACGATGGAGAATGGAGTGTCAAAGGGGTAAGTGGGGGGAGGGAGGATATTACCATGGGGTATTTTTTATAATCATGCAAGTTGTTAGTAAAAAAAAAATAAAAATAAAAATAAATAAAAAATAAAAAAGTACTTGTCATACCTGCAGTTTGGATTCAGTGTTATTTTCAACTTTGGGAAATGACAGCAAACTGGAAGGATAAGGTCAGGCCACCAATGAACATCCATTTCAATGGGAAAAGTTAAGTAATTAGTGGTTAAGTAAACCAGTTCATGAGTTCATTCACTCATTTAAGAAGCCTCAATTGCCAAACATGACTCTAAACATTTGGGACAGTTAACAAAACAGACATGAATCACGGGTGATGAGGTTTTCACCACAAAGTAATTTTAGATATTCATTAAGTAAGAACAGAAGTGAAAAGAGGGTAGATTATTACAAACTAATAGGTAAAGGTCTTTGTTCCATGCATGAGATTTTCAGGAAGATTTCATGATAGAATCTCTAGGAAAGAAGGACCCTGGAGAGTAAAAAGCCAAAAAAAAAAGGACCTGTCCATCCTACAGATAGAACAGTCACAGGGCCACATGGAGAGACCCTAAAGTATTCAGGCAAGAGCAGTGCCAAGCAGAGGCCAATACTGTGCACAGACAGAGGAGCCAAAGTCTTTTCAAGTGTGATATTGTTGAGTCCCTAATTCCCGAGTTTGTGAGCAGGAAATTGCCAGCAGTTATGAGCCAACAACAAATGTAAAGACCTTCAAGTGGCCAGTTCAGGTGCCTCCCTCCATGGCTCCTCCCGGGCTCCAATTACCCATCATTGCCCTCATGAGATGGTATCACTCATGGAGTAACTGGGATGCTTTAGGAGGGATGGACACAAGATAAGTTTAAGGTTTTGGTATTGTGTCTACTTTATAATCCTAGCGGTAAAACAGACACATGAGTGGTGTCATGCAATTATTCTCACACTATCGGCCTTGCAACCCAAAATAAAAAAATAAATAAAATTTATGCCTTAGGGCTAGAGAGATGGCTTAGCGTTGAAGCGCTTGCCTGTGAAGCCTAAGGACCCCGGTTCGAGGCTCGACTCCCCAGGACCCACGTTAGCCAGATGCACAAGGGGGCGCACGCGTCTGGAGTTTGTTTACAGTGGCTGGAGGCCCTGGTGTACCCATTCTCTCTCCCTCTCTCTATCTGCCTCTTTCTCTCTCTGTCTATCACTCTCAAATAAATAAATAAAAATAACAAAAAAATTTTTTTTAATTATGCCTTAATCTAGCAATTAATTACTACTCCAAAAAAATATGTATCCTTCCTAAGTGCTTTATACTCTGAGAGGTTTTTTCTGGCTTTGTTTTTGTTTTCGTTTTTTGTTTTTGTTTTTGAGGTAGGGTCTTGCTCTAGCCCAGGCTGACCTGGAATTCATTATGTAGTCTCAGAGTGGCCTCAAACTCATGGCAATCCTCCCTAGTGCTGGGATTAAAGGTGTGCACCACCATTCCTGGGTACTCTGAAAGTTTTTATTCCCCCTTTTAAAAATACTGCTCACAGTCTACACAGTTGATTTCCCATCCTGCTAATGACTCATTCCCATTGTAAAATATGCTGAAAAGTCTGAAACACATATTTATGTCCTTTGGTATAAAACAAATTAGACTCAAGTCATACATATTCCTCTTAACAAGCATGTGAACATAGATTCTCAAAAACTACCCATCCTTTTCAGAGTAAACAATATTAATCCAAGATTATCAGTCACTTCCTTGAGTGTCTGCCTGATACTGAAGAGAAAGTTGTTTCTCATTAGATGAGATATTCACAGCTGTTCTCAGTATGTTGTTTTATTTTGGAAATATAGAAACCACAAAACATGGGACTTCTGAGACATATGCATATTTACATGTACTTCTGGGCAAGAAAATTTAAACAAGCAGAGTTTTCTTTTGAGAATTCAGATGGCCTGATTTCTGAACAAAAAATTCAAGTATGCATAGTCTTGGTTTTGAGGCATTGAATGTTTAACTTTGTTAGGAAAGTGGGGGAGAAGAAAGGGGAAAGAAAGGGGAAGAAAGAAGAAAAAAGGAGGCAAATGGTAGGAGAAATGATCCAGCTTTAAGGGATAATTTGTTGCTTGTAAATCTTTTTTTTTGATTATTTGGGTAATTACTATTCATTAATGGGCTTACACAGTGAAGGCAATGCTGCCTTCAACTTATGAATAGGATTGATGTCTTCTCTACACACTTCTCTTTGCTTCCTAATTTCTTTTTTCTCAAAAGCAGAAGGCTTTAGGATGAAATTAGTATAGCCATTTTCTTTGCTCTTTAGTTAATAAGCCCAATGTTTATAGTTGGTTTTGGTTCATAGCAAAACTAAGAAAAAAAATGTATTGATTTCCCAAATACTCCCAACCTCTCCCACTACTGACATCCCAAACCACAGTGACACATTTGTCACAAAGAACAACCCTGCATGGACGTAATGATCACTCCAAGTTCATTGTTCCCATTGGGATTCACTCTCAGTGGGGTGCATTCTATGGATTTTTGTAAATATGTAATGACATGCATCCACCATAGCACTGTGACAAACAGTTTCATGCTCTAAGCTTCCTTTATCCTTTGCCTATTCATTTCTTCTTCTAACCTCACCCCTAGAAACGGATGATTCTTTTACTATCTTCACAGTTAGTTTTACTACTTCAGAATCATACAGATGAAACCATCATAGTTCTTCAGATTATCTTTCCTATCAATAATATACACTCTGGGCTGGAGAGATGGCTTAGCAGTTAAGGTGCTTGCCTCTGAAGCCTAAGGACCCATGTTTAACTCTCCAGATCCCACGTAAGCCAAACACACAAAGGTGAGGCAAGTGCAAGGTTGCACATGCCCACTAGGTGGTGCAAACATCTGGAGTTCGATTGCAGTGGATGAGGCCTTGGTGCGCCAATATTATCTCTCTCTCAAAAAAAAAAATACTAATAACATACATTTATGAGTCCTCCATGTCTCTCCATGGCTTCACAGAAACTTTGCTTTCCACAAAGCCATATTCACTGTCTGGAGACAGCACCATTCATCCATTCACCTACTGAATTGTTTCCAGAATTTGTCACTTTAAAAGAAATCTGTTATAAACATACAAGTTATGTGCCGTTATAAGGTGTCAATTATTTGGATAAATAATCAGAATGCAGTTGTCAAACAGTATGGTAATGGTATATTTAGCTTTGAAGAAACTACTGAACCATCGTCCACAGCAAAAGCCCATTATGCAGTCTCTCCAGGACTGAATGAGAAAACCTGCTGCCTCACATCCCTGATAGCCTTTGGTATTGTCTGTGTGTAAGACTTGAGCCATTCTACTAAATTTAGAGTAAAACCACATCATTGTTTTAATTGAAATTCGGTAATGATCTGTGAGGTGGTTAACCTTCTTTATCCAATTGACTAGATTTGGAATTACCTTGAATATTCGTGAGGTATGTCTAGGTGTGTCTCTGAGTGTAGCCTGTAAGTGAGTGACATCCTTTGAACAAAAAGGGAGAAAAAAAGAAAGCTAGCAGAGCACCAGAACCCCATATTCCTCTGTTCCTGGATCACCATGACATAAGCTGCTTTGTTTTGCCATTTCCTACCCACCATGATGGACTGAACCTCATGGACTATAAGCCAAAAATCAGTCCTTCCTCCTCTGAGTTGTTTCCATCAGGCATTTATCACAGCAATTAATCCTCAACATATGACACTGAACATCCCTCCACACATGCACTGCCACTGTGTGTCTTCTTGGTTGAGGTACCCACTCCTTTATTTTGTTCATGTTATAACTAGGTTGCTGGAGTTTCTTTTAGTGTTAAATATTAAGTGTTCTTCATTATTTAGGATCATAAACCTTTATCTAATGTGACTTTTGCAAGTATTTCCTCCAGCCTTTAGCTTGTTTGCACATCTTCATGCTTAGCAGTGTTTGGAATTCCAAAGCACATTGAGAGACTGAGAGATGGCTCAGTGGTTAAAGGTAATTGCTTCCAAAAACATTGACGTGTACAGCTTCCTATTGGGAAGAGAAAGGTTATTTAGTTTCTACATAGAATTGTCAGGAAAATTTATCTCTGGTATTTTATTTCTATTATAACTGGTGGCAGAGCCTTTAATAAAATCATGTTTCTCTCAGAAATGAAAGATAATCTCAAAAAATGCATTCTGTTACATCTCCAGGTTACTTTTCTTAAATAGAACTTTAGCTGTCCAAAGTCAGGGAAATCTCATCATATGCAAATTATCTTCCCTTTATTTTAGAAGGAGAGAACTGAAACCAAAATGTGTTTTTAATAAAAGAGATTAGTATTAAAAGTGTTGTGCAAGGCAAAAACCTTCTAAGTCTGGCTTTATTGGAAAGTGCTTGAAAATAACAAATCAATGCTTCCATTTCAGGGTAGAAAATTTTCTATACATGAGAAACGTTGTACCCATTCTTCATACACCAGTGTATAACTAAAAAAAAATAGAAATACTTATATCCATTATTACCTCCACTATTATTGTATACAAGCATAAAGAAATATTTAACAGATGACTCTATGCTTACATGTTTGTCTGGAATGTCATACATTGTGACTTTAGGACATGCATAAATAGTCAGGGTGGTTGTCAACCCAGCAGAGAAAACCCATCCCGGTGGTTGAATTAGCTTTAATATTTAATGAGTATTTTCATGACTCCAAAACACAATATCTACATTAAGCATTGAAAAACATGAATAGGTAGGTAGATAATGTTATTTAATCCTATGTGTAAGACTACCTTGAGGGGCAAGTTAAATAATATGTACTTTTATAAAATTTTAAAGACTGGAGAAAAAGTTTTCATAAGGAGTTGTTGAGTAGATTTTCTTTCCCATGCTATTCTGAGTTTATTTTGTCCTGATAATCGACCTGCTATCCTGAGAGGTCATATACCAATACTAACATTGACTATGCATGATTTACTCACCGGCACTTGGACCCTGAATAGCAAGCACTCTAGAAGTGTCTGGGGATAACTTAGACATTGTACAAGGAGAGCTTGAAGTAGGGTCTAAGAATATTTGAGACTCTCAAAGGATGACAATATAGTATGGACTAAGAGCCACCTCTTCAATTACTAAAAGTTACAGGCATCAGTACACAGATCTGGGGTTTGGGTAATTGAAGCTGTCAGGTTTACCTAGATGCTGTTCTGAATGAATAACCCAGAACTGAGACAGCCAGGAGCTGAATAAATCATGTGAGTTTTCCAACAGAAGTATTGTCTACTTCAATTATTCATGAGGCTTTGAATGTGGACACTTGATCTGTAAAATCTTAGAGGTCAAAGGACTTTGCTTCTACGCAAGCCTCCAGTAACTACCAACAATTATTTATTTTTTCTACTGTATACATCAGCTGAGGTCATCTTTCTATACTTCTTTTTATCTCTTCCCACCAAATTCAAAAAGAACCAAGTTGCCACTTAAAAAATATCTATTGAATTTGGCCATCTCTGAGAGTATGCCTCAGGAATTCTGAGCAGGTGAACCTGAGATGTTCAAGAATAAGCAGTGGTAGTCCTTGTGGGGAAAAGACTCCATCAGGGCCTGGCCTGGCCAAGGAGAGGCAGTAGCTCCAGGGTAGACTGGCTCACACCACCCTGGGCTTCTTGCAAAATAAGTGAATAGATTTTAATCCAGAACCAAGAACTAATTAAAACCCAGCATGGTACAGAGTAAGAGAGGTCAGCTCAAGCATAATGAAGGAACTGGAAGAAGAATGTCATGGTGAGAGAGGCCTAAGACTAGACAGTGCATAAATCATGCAGTGTGAGGAAACCCTGCACACTCAGCAATGCAGTCAAGGTAGGCCTTTCAGAGGCACTTGGGTTAGCATTGGATATGCAAGTATATCAATGGAGAGAGATACATGTAGGATAACATGAGTATAGGAATCTTGGGCTGGAGAGATGGCTTAGCTATTAACGCACTTGCCTGCAAAGCAAAAGGACCCAGGTTCAATTCCCCAGTACCCACATAAGCCAGGTGCACAAGGTGACACTTGCATCTGGAGGTTTTTTGCAGTGGCTAGAGGCCCTGGTATACCCATTCTCTCTCTCTTTCTCTCTCTCTTTCTCTCTTTTTCTCTCTTTCTCTTTCTCTCTCCTGCCTCTTTATCTCTCTTTCTCTCTCTTGCTATCAAATAAAATATTTATTTTTTTGGTTGTTTTTTCAAGACAGCGTCTCACTCTAGCCCAGGCTGACCTGGAATTCACTATGGAGCCTCAGGGTGGCCTCGAACTCATGGAGATCCTCCTACCTCTGCCTCCCAAGTGCTGGGACTAAAGGCATGTGCCACCATGCACGGCTATATTTTTTTAATTGACAACTTCTATAATTGTAAACAGTTTCCCATGGTAATTCCCTCCCTCCCCCACTTTCCCCTTTTAAACTCCATTCTCCATCATATCCCCACCCCTCTCTAATTCAGTCTCTCTTTTACTTTGATGTCATGATCTTTTCTTGCCTATTATGATGGTCTTGTGTAGGTAGTGTCAGGCACTATGAGGTCATGGATATCCAGGCCATTTTGTGTCTGGAGGAGCACATTGTAAGGAGTCCTACCCTTCCTTTGGCTCTTACATCCTTTCTGCCACCTCTTCCACAACGGAGCCTGAGCCATGGAAGGTGTGATTGAGATACTTCAGTGCTAAGCACTCATCTCTCCCTTCTTCTCAGCACCATGGTGCCTTCTGAGTCATCCCAAGGTCACTGCCATCTGAAAAGAGAAGGTTCTCTAGCCAAAAGTGAGAAAGGCATTAATATATGGGTATGAACATTAAAAGAAGTGCTTGCTGGGCAGTTTGGTGAGCATAGTATATACATTTAGCCAGACAGCAGCAGACATTATACTCCTAGGGCTCATGACTACCCATATTGTAGGTTATCAGTATCAGGGATATATTCCCTCCCATGGAGCAGTCATATTAGAGGGCGGTTGGTTTCCCCCATAACAGACATGCCACTATTGCACCTGTTGGCTCATTTGGCCTGTTTGGCCCAATATAAGGCTTTCAGTGTCCACTATTGGGTATCTTCACTGGTGAATTATCTCTCTCCCATTGAACTGCAAGCAGCATGGCTTTTTCTAGTTGTCAGCTGGTCTACATGGAGTTGGTTTTCAGCTCAGCTCCAGCAGGGTTTCTCAATGACCTTGCAGCCCAAGTAACCCATAATGTTTTTAATAATAATACAAATCATTACTAATATGGGCAAATTGGAGCTTTATGTTTAAAAAGTGTCTATTGGGTTGGAGAGATGGCTTAGCAGTTAAGCGCTTGCCTGTGAAGCCTAAGGACCCCAGTTCAAGGCTCGATTCCCCAGGACCCACGTTAGGCAGATACACAAGGGGGTACATGTGTCTGGAATTCGTTTGCAGTGGCTGGAGGCCCTGGTGTGCCCATTCTCTCTCCCTCTCTCTATCTGCCTCTTTTTCTCTCTGTCGCTCTCAAATAAATAAATAAAAATAACAAAAAAAATTTTAAGCGTCTATTGGAAGGAGAATAAATTACCAGCCTCAAATTTGCCTGGACTATTTTAAGAATTCTGACAATATTCTGAACTCCAGAAGCTTGTTTTCTATTTAATGACTCCTGTGGTTGTGCAGATGAAATTGGTCCAAGGAGGGAGAAAGAAAGGTGAGAGAGAGGAAGGAATAGAGGGAAGAAGGGAGGGTTGAGGTTGCTTCTGGAACACTATTACAGATTCAATTTCCATAGCAGAAGAAAAAGTATGCTCACCACATCATTCTCACAATGATTCAATCATTTCATTAAGAAAATGGCAAACATGATATTTTTTAATAATTATTAAAAGCAGTTTGTAATCAAATGAAAAATATATTACAAAATAATTATCTATAACTGGAATAAAGCCAGGGAAATGATTGAGGGTTTTATTATTTCTTGTTATTTTTTTTTTACTATTTCATGTTTTCAGCAACCATTCTACATGAACATTGCATGATGTTAAAGAAAAACAATCCATAATTATCTGAAAAGGCTATGGAAATACTTCTCTATTTCCAACTGTAAATCTTTTTCTCTTAATAAATATTTTTTATTGATAACTTCTATACTTACAGACAACAAACCACGGTATTTCCCTACTCTCCCCTGCCCCGCTTTCCCCTTCATAACTCTGCTCTTTGTCATATCCCCTTCCTCTCTCCATTAGTCTCTCTTCTAATATGATGTCATCATATTTTCCTCTTATTATGAGGATCTTGTGTGGGTATTGCTATGCACTGTGAGGTCTTGGATATCGAGCCCAAATTCTGTCTGGACAGTTATATGTAAGGAGTGGTACCCTTCCTTTGGCTCCTATATTCTTTCCACCACCTCTTCCACAGTAGACCCTGCCTTGAAGGATATGATATATTTCAGTACTGGACACTCCTCTGTCCCTCCTTCTCAACACTATGTTGCCTTTTGGGTCATCCTAGTGGTCAATGCCATCTGAAAAGAGAAGCTTCTCTAACCATGAAAATAATGAGTCTCCCTAAAATGGGTAGACAACAATGCAAAATAGCCAATGAAAGTCAGAAATCTGAGGGATCTCCACCAAGGATGCCTAGTCCTACAACAGAAGCCTTCAACGTAATCATAGACAAATCAAAAGAAACTCATTCCCAAAATGAAAACACAACAACCAATGAGACCCTGATAAAAAAAAAAAAAAAAAAAAAACGTCACTGAACTGGAAGCAAACCATCAAAGAACCAACAATCGTATCAATGAAAATGAACAGAATCATCTCCTAGAGCATTCAGCTTTTGAGAGTAGAACCCGCCAAAAAGATATGAATAAATTGAATGTGAATCAATAAATGGAAGATCTCAACAACTGGTTGATTAAGCTTAATGAAGGCTTGATCAAATGCAAGAATGAATTCCAGGAACCATCAAGAAAACCAGAACTCGAATTGAAATTGTACCTCAAAAAAGAGATGGACTTTATACAAAACAATACAACAGAAAACAAAAATCAAACTTCTTTAGAGCCACTCACTCATGTGGAAGACAGAACCTCTGACCTAGAAAACAAGACAGAAGAAATTCATCGGAAGGCCAAAAACTTTGCTAAGATCAAAAAATCAAGTGAACAGAATACAAGAGAACTATGGGACACCCAAAAATGACCAAATATCCAGATCATGGATATGCCAGAAGGAGGAGAAATCCAGGCCATAGGCATAGAGAAAATATTCAATCAAATTATTGAAGAAAATTTATCAAATCTCTCAAAAGAGAGGCCCATCCAGATATAAGAAGCCCACAAAAAAACAAGTAGATAGGACCAACGAAGAAACTGTCCAATAGCCATCATAGTTAAAACTCTTAGCAACAAAAACAAATAGAGAGTGTTAAAATCAGCAAGAGAAACAACTCACAATATAGAAGGCTGTCCCATTAGAATTGTGTCAGATTTCTCAATGGAAACCTTGAAAGCCAGAAGGGCCTGGAATAGAACACTTCAAAGTCTAAAAAATTATGACTTCTAACCTAAGCTACTCTGTCCAACAAAAGTATCATTTATAATAGATGGTGAAAGGAAAACTTTCCATGAAAAAAGTCAACTGTATGATTATATGAACACAAAGCCAAACCTACAGAGAATACTTGAGGGAATACTCCACACAGAATAATGTCACCCATCAAAAGACACAGGCTATCAGAGTGGATCAAAAAAACTGGACCCTTTCTATCTGCTGTCTTCAAGAAAGCTAACTCACCACTAAAGATAGACACCTACTCAGGGTGAAAGGTTGAAAATCGATATTCCAAGCAAATGGAATTAAAAACAAGTGGGTGTTGCTGTATTAATATCGGATAAAATAGACTTCACACTAAAAGGAGTCAAAAAGGACAAAGAAGGCCACTTCTTACTCATCAAGGGAATGATCCAACATGAGCACATCATAATCATAAATATATGTGCACCAAACACAGGTGCAACAGAGTTTATAAAACAAAATCTACTCTATAATAAAATAGAAATAAATACCAATACCTTCATAGTCAGAGACTTCAATACTCCACTATCATCAATAGACAGATCATCCAAGCAGAAAATCAACAGGGAAATAATAGAGGGCAACAACATCATAGATCAACTAGACCTAATGGATGTCTACAGAACTTTCTACCATAAGTCTACAGAATACACATTCTTCTTAGCAGCCTATGGAACTTTCTCCAAAATAGGCCATATATTGGCCATAAAGTGTGCCTCCATAAAGTCAGTAAAATTGAAGTAATTCCCTGCATCATGCCAGATCACAATGCTTTAAAGCCAGAAATTAACAACAAGAAACACATCAATAATTCCACCAGCTCCTAGAGACTAAACAACTACTTTTAAACAATGAATGTGTCATGGAAGAAATCAAAAAAGAAATTGTAAAATTCCTAGAATTGAATGCTAATGAAAACCCGATTAACCAAAAATTATGGGACACAATGAAAGCAGTTCTAAGAAGAAAATTCATAGTCCTAAATGCCTTCATTACAAAGACAGAGAGAACCCAGATTAATAACCTGTCTGTCCACCTAAAGGCACTGCAAAAGCAAGATAAATCAAATTCAAAGAGCTCCAGATGGAAAGAAATAATCAAGATTAGAGCGGAAATGAATGAATGGGAAACTAAGAAAATAATTTTGAAAATTGATGAAACCAAGAGCTGGTTCATTAAAAAAAATAAGCAAGATTGACAAACCCCTGACTAATTTGATAAAGAAAAAAAAAGCTCAAATTAACAAGATCAGAAATGAAAAAGGAGGGATCACAACAGACATCAATGAAATTGGAGAAATTATCAGGGCATACTTCCAAAACCTCTACTCCACAAAACTGAATAATCTGGAAGAAATGGATGAGTTCCTAGACACATACCACCTACCAAAACCAAACTCAGAGAAGATTAATCTCCTAAATAAACCTATCATGGAGATTGAAAAGGTAATCAAAAACCTCCCCAATAAGAAATGTCCAGAACCAGATGGCTTCACAGCTGAATTCTATCAAGCCTTCATTGAAGAACTGAAACCAATTTTTTTCAAACTATTTCACATAATCAGAGATCAGGAAATCCTCCCTGACTCCTTTCATGATGCGAGCATCACCATAATACCAAAACCAGACAGAGATGCAACAAGGAAAGAAAAATATAAGCCTATATCCCTAATGAATGTAGATGCAAAGATCCTGAACAAAATCCTTGCAAACTTAATTCAAAAACACATCAAAACCATTATCCATCTTGATCAAGGAGGCCTTATACCAGGAATACAGGGATGGTTTAACACAAGGAAATTGGTCAACGTAATATACCGCACTAATAACCATAAGCACCACTTGATCATCTCAATTGATGTAGAGAAGACCTTTGACAAAATATAACACCACTTCATGATCAAAAGGCTGGAAAGAATAGGCATGGAAGGTTTATATCTCACACAATAAAGACTAATATATAAAGCACCTAAAGTCCAAATAATACTTAATAGGGAAAAACTCAGAGAGTTCCCACTGAGATTGGGAACAAGACATGGGTGCCCACTCTCACCACTACAACACAGTACTAGAAGTACTAGCCCAAACAACGAGAAAGGAGAAAGAAATAAAAGGGATTCAAATTGGAAAGGAAGAAGTCAAGTTAGTCCTATATGCAGATGACATGAGCCTGTATATGTGACTTGAAAGTCTCCATCTCAAAACTTTTAAAGGTGATAAATTCTTTCAGCAAAGTAACAGGATACAAAATCAATGCACAAAAATCAGTAACTTTTCTATTTGCAAAGAACAAATATACAGAGAAAGAAATCAGTGAGGTTGTCCCTTTTTCAATAGCAACAAAAAAAAATTAAATACTTTGGAATAACACTAACCAAGCATGTGAAAGACCTATATGATGAAAACATTAAAAAAAAACTCAAGAAAGAAATCTAGGAGGACTTGAGTAGATGGAAAGTCCTCCCATGTTCCTGGATAGGTAAAATTAATATTGTGAAAATGGCAATTCTGCCAAAAGCAACATACAGGTTGAACACAATACCAACAAATATAGCAGCATCATTCTTCACAGAGATAATATGGAATGACAGAAGGCCTCGTATACCCAAACATATCCTCAGGGAAAAAAAAAGCCTCTGGGCAGTATCACTATACCCAATATAAAGCTGTATTATAAAGACATAGTGACAAAAACAAACAGCATGGTACTGAAATAAAAACAGAAATATAGACCAATGAAATATAATTGAAGAACCGTCAGACCTTAGGTCAAGTAACTACAGCTGCTTGATCTTTGACAAAGTTGCCAATAATGTATAGGGGAGAAAAGACAGCATCTTCAACAGATGGTGTTGGACAAATTGGATGACCATATGTAGAAAAAAAAAATTAGACCCACTCATTCCTCCATACACAACACTCAAGTCCAAATGGATTAAAGACCTCAATGTAAGACCTGAAACTCTTCAACTGCTAGAAGAAAAAATAATAGGCACTATCTATGATATAGGATTGGGAAAAGATTTCCTGAACACAACCCTAGTAGCTCTTCTAACTGGCTGCTTTACCCAACCAACACATGAGGAGAAATTTATTGCCAGATAATTGAAGTGTCTTTCACATCATCACTTTGTATAGAATGTTATTAATTTCTCACCATAATTAGGTAGGTTTTTATTATTTTCTTCTTTCTTTTTTTCCTTTTTTCTTTTTTTTTGGGGGGGGGGCATTTTATTTTATAAAGGTGGGACAAGAAGCCTGGGATGAATTTAAAAGTCAAATGGTCTTCCCAGGATGACAGCTGCAGTTGGCCTGGGACTATCTTGATTTTAAATATGAAAAGTTTAAGGCCCTGGAAATGCCACAGGACTTAGCTATTGGTCATCCTTCATTCTAGTGGAGAAGACATGGTTTGTTTTCAAAGCAGGCCTTCCAGCTGCTCAAATATCATTTCAATAAGTATTTCTATATAACGGGTTGGAGATAGATTGGAGGTAAGAAAGGAGGAAAGGAAGGAAGGAATAGAGAAAATAAAGGCAAATGGTAGGAAAAGAAAGTGAAACAGAAAGAAGTAGCCTAATGGTGATTACATGTTTCATGAATACTACAGTTATTTTATGTTATTTACTTTATACACAATAGGTGATACATATATTTAGTTGGTATCTTAAGGTCCCTTCCAAATTGTTGCTGTCAAGTTCACATTGCTGGCAGAAATCACTTGCCCAAGAGCAGCTTTTGGGGAGGGGAAGGGTTATTTTGGCTTACAGACTCAAGAGGAAGCTCCACAATGATGGCATGAGCAGAGGGTGGACATCACCCTCTGGCCAACATGAGGTGGACAATAGGAACAGGAGAATTGCCAAACACTGGCAAGGGGACACTGGCTATAATACCCACAAGCCTGCCCCCAACAATACACTGTCTCCAGGAGGCGTTAATTCCCAAATTTCCATCAGCTGGTGACCTAGCATTCAGAATATCTAAGTTTATGGGGGACACCTGAATCAAACCACCACATTCTGGCCCTGCCCCCCATAAACTGACAACCATACATGATGTAAAATGCAATGTATTCAGTTAAACTTTAAAAGTCCCCATATTTTTATCAATTCTAATGATGTTCAAACATCCTCATAATCCAAGGACTTTTAATTGAGCCATAATACCAAAAAGTCCCCTCCCCCCCAAAAAAACATAGTGGTACAGAAAAATCACTCATACTACAAAAGATGGCATTGGGCTTAGTAAAGAAATATTCAACCAATATGAGTTTTAAAACAGGGCAAACACCAAACTCTGTGGTTCTAAGACCAACAACTCCAGTCACTGACAAATCTCCAAGTCCAATAATTCTAACCAGCAACAAGTCTCTGGAGATCCAATTCCACCCCTCCAGCTAGGCTACTCACAATCCTGGAAAACTTCATCTGGGGCCAGCAGCTCTCCTTAGCAGCCATCTGGTGGTCCCGGCATCTCCACTGGGTCTCCACTGCAACCCACAGTTCATCTTCATGGCTCCATCAGGATTCCATGCAGGCATCCAGCAAACCTGCTTCACTAGTCATGAATAACTCATGATGGATACACAGAATTTGAACCTTAAATACTTGACCTGTCTCTTTCAAGAACAGCACTATAGCGTTTGCTTATTTGTGTAAGGGATACTAGAAATAGAATGTTTCTGTGAAATGGTGTTTCACAGAGGAAATGAACAGCATTTCCACAGGGAAACAAGTACAGGCATCTAGGTAACATAGCAGCCGATCTTTCCAAACGCGGCTCTTGACCTCTACTTTAGTCTGGACTCTTACAAAGAGGACAATTTGGTTCTCTTATCCTTCCTGGACTATAAGCCCCTGAAAAGATGTGCGGTCTGGCTCCACACAACCTTTAGTGCAGAGAACTACCAGGTTGTGTGCTTCAGTGAAAGCCAGGGTCTTGGGACAGAGACTGGGACCTCCCTGACTAATTCTACAAGAACAGGTAGAATGGCTCTTTGGGGCTGCTTGCAGGTAACTGCTTGCATAAGTGGAAGGCTGGATAGGAGACACATTTGCATTATAACGTGGCAAGGCTGTAAGGAAGAAAACCTATAGCCTCTATGTGCTCCAAACTATTGAAGATTTCTCATATCTCCCACAACAACCGTTTTGCTTGTGATAGAGCATGGTATTACAGGTCTGTTCCCACCTAATGTCTACTCGTGTCTGCTGCCTAATTAACAACAACAAAAAAAAAAAAAAAAACCTAGAAAGTTCAAAGAAATTTTCTGGTGAGTAATATATAACACTTACCTGCTTTAGCCTGAATGACTTTAGGCAGTTGTCTATAAAATAAGATTTTCACAAAAGCTATCACACATAGTCTTGATGAAGAATATGATGAGCTATGGTGGTGGTTATCCACCATCTAATTAAAATGGAAGAGCCTGAAAATGGCTTTCTTATTATTAGTGGTACTATTAAAGATGACAGATCGCCCTAAATGCTTTCCTTCAGCGGAGGACATCCTCTTTGCTTCTGGGAAAAGGAGAGCTAATCAGAACAAAATATGGCTGTTAAAAAATCTCTTCCAACTCCACACTTGGAGATTTGTGTTTCACTCATTGATTCTTTTACCACCTCTCTCACTTTTGCCAACACACTAAAACTCTTGTCAGGCCAGAAATTCAACTTCTATAAAAACAGTAGCTCTCTCTTCACTATAAAACATGTAATTGAGTTAATATTTCAAGGTTTTCATTACCATCATAAGGAAGCATTAATGGTGAGAGGAGAAATATAATAAGTCAGCAAAAATTCTATTACTTTGTCTCTAGTGAATGTGCTCATTACATCCTTCCTTAAGACAATCTCATTTCCTGAAGGACCTGAAGGATGCTGAGGTAAGAGTGACAACTGAGACAGACAGATACATGATCCAAATAGAGGAAGAGATAACCTGCTGCAAACACACTAGCATGTGTCCACAGAGCATCCTTCTCACCCCCACGTAGTATACTTTACCCAGAAGAAATAGGTAAGGTTTATTTCCATACAGTGGCTTACCATTTGAATTCTTTTGCAAGTTGAACTTCAAATTTACATCACACATTTTTGATTTTGTATCTTTAGTTTTTTTACGTATTTAATAGTTCAAATTAGTATAATTCTCTCTGGATTATGGCAAAATCTCAGGTGCATGGAAAAGATACTGGTTTACCAAAACCACTCAATCTATAAAGATTCTTCCAGTGATTCTCCAGGCTGAACACCTTATCACCAAGGCACAGAAACTTTTAATGTAAAACAGATAGCTCTGAGCGTTTATGCCCTCAATTATAAGGTCTACGCAGCATTTATTTCTCAGCAGCCCATGAATCTATTGTTTGCAGGATGCATTCTCAATTTTAACCATACATTCACCATAGAAATAATAACAGCACTTTGTATGAAGACCAACTTAAAGTGAAGAAAAGGTATGCATAGTTAATGAGGCTAGTGCTTGATATGAGGATCTCAACATTTTAAGACAAAGGCTATGGATAGGAAAACCGGGCAAGGTGGGATTCAACAGAAATGATGTTTTCAAAGAAGGTGGTTGGGAGGCAACCGTTGTCTCTACATTGGGCCACTCAGGTCACACTGGGTAGCTGCTATAGCCATATAGTGAGGAAGGGGGTTTGCAAGTGGGACACAAGAAAGAAACGCCATGGACGCCACAGCCACCCCAGTGGGAAAGATGAAAACATGCAGGGAAAAGACAGGACAACATGACAGCATGATCTGAGGAAGACCTTTCCAATTTTCAGGGATGTCCGAAAAGAAGCATCTTCGATTAGGTATTGCACTGCCTCTGACCAGAGTTGATCAGACAGGGCCTGGCAAACCTCTTGCCTCAGATGCTATTATGGGTCTTCACAAGCTAAGCCTACAGGTGCAGCTGAGTATCTCTAGAATTCCTGCTGCCCTTCCTGTAAAATAGTGCATAGCTTCATGGGGTAGGATTTATGATACCCTGGACCCCAAGTGTGTATTGGAAAATTAAATATGAACAGGAAAAAGACAGCATAATAAAAGCAGGGCTGAGAGTGTCTATAACAAGTGAGGCTTACTTTTCTTTGCTAACAGGAAGTTCAGGGACAAGTGAAGGTGTCATTGGAATGACCAGGTTCCCAGCAGAGAACCAGTTCCAGGTGCACAGGAAGCACTTTGTGCCCTCCAGACCAGTTTCCATACGAAGAAAGACTGTTTACAGGTGTGCATCGGCTAAACGTATGCATACAGAAGCTTTCAGCTACGCTTATTTTATTTATAAACTTAAAAATTAAGGGCTCTGAGTAAGTTCAGAGGAGTTGGCAAACTTCACTGTACACCTCAGGAATGTTTAACTGCACTGTTTTATATACAGCCATTTCCTATGATAACAAAACTCTTCAAGTAACTAAAAATCCTTAAAAGTTCTGGTAAATTAAATTTACACACGTATTCAGTTGAAAGTTACTTAAATGTCCTCACGTGATATTGCGTGTGTGTGTGTGTGTGTGTGTGTGTGTGTGTGTGTGTGTGTAGAATACGTGTGGTGTGATGCATGGCATGATGTGTGTACAATGTACACATGTGTGCGCAGATGCCTGTGCCTTCTGCATACGTGTGGAGGAGAAGAGGGTGTCTGGTGTCCTCCTATTCTTACTCGTGCTCCTGTTCCCTTGAGATTTTTATGATTTATTTTTCTGTCAGCAAGCCCCAGGGATTCTCTAGTCTCCACGTGACACAGGACTCGGGTTACAGACACACGTGTCCATATCCAGCTCTTCACATGGGTGCTGGGAAATCAAACTCAGTCATGCTTGTGCAGCAAGTACTCTTAACTGCTGAGCCATCTTCCCAGGCCCCAAGATCTTTATTTTCCAGAAGCCATATAGAGGCATAACTGACAGATGCCCAGATCTCTACATCTTCACTGTGCACATTTGATGAGCTTGGATACATGCTAAGATCTGTGATACCATCACTATGATTAAGGTAAGAGATGTATACAGCACTTCACAGAATGTCTTTATGTTCCTTTTGGGTTTTGTTGATGTTTTATGATAGGAAAGTTTAACATTAGATTTTGAAGTACACAGTATCATATTTCTAACTATGGCCATGATGTTGACCAGCAGGTATCTAGAACCTATTCTTCCAGAATAAATGAAACTTTTCCATATGGAACAACTCCACAGCTATTCTATCCACCACTCCTGGCAAGAGCTATCATGTTCTCTGTGTCTCCAAGTTGAATTATTATTGGTACCTCATATACATAGGTTTATGCCATAGTTAACCTGCTATGAACAGCTTGTTTCACTTGGCACATTGTCCTCTTGGTTCATTCACTATTTTGCAAATATCAGAATAATATCCATTTTTTAATAGTGAGTAATACAGCAGGAAGCGGTGGCATACGCCTTTAATCCCAGCACTTGGGAGGCAGAGGTAGGAGGATGGCCATGAGTTACAGGTCACCTTGACACTTCATAGTGAATTCCATGTCAGCCTGGGCTAGAGTAAAACACTACCTCAAAAAAAAAAAAAAAAAAGTATCCTATGTATGTAACACAGTTTCTTTATATTCCATCTATTAATAGACACTTAAATTGTTTCCATACCTTGACTATAGTGACTCATGCTATAGTAAATATAGAAATGTAGCTGTCTCTTCAAATTTCAGTTATTATGGGTATATACTCAAAAATGATATTGAAAAATTTTATAATTTATTTTTAATATTTTATTTTATTTATTTATTTGACAGATAAAGAGGGGGAGAGAGAGAGAATGGGCATGTCAGGGCCTCCAGCCACTGCAAACAAACTCCAGACGCATGTACTCCCTTGTGCGTCTGGCTAACGTGGGTCCTGGGGAATCGAAAGTGGGTCCTTTGGCTTTGCAGGCAAACACCCTAACCACTAAGCAATCCCTCCAGACCTCTTAATTTATTTTTATTAGCTATGGGTATAGTTAATATGTAAATTACACATGTTGGTACTATCCTTGCCCTCATCCCTGCCCCTTTTCCAAAGGGACCCTCCTCGCTGGGAATGCAGGTCATTCCCATGTTACAGAAATAAAAAAGAAGCAATCCCAAAATTCACATGTAGCCACAAAAGACATAGAATTGCTAATGTTACCTTGAGATAGAAAAAAGATAAGCCCAGAGCATTACTTCTTTTTTAATCTCAAAGTATATTACAAAACTATAGCAATTAAAACAGTATGATATTGGCATAAAAAACATAGATACTACTATAGAACCAAGTATATCCAAGAAATAAGTTGACTCATATATGCCAATTTATCTTTATCTCAGGTTAAAAATATATAAAAATATGTGGAGGGAAAAGAAAGTCTCTTTCAACAAATGGTGTTGGGAAAATTAGACAATCACAAGCAAAAAAAAAATGAAATTAAATCCTTGAATATACTGCATTCAAAAAAAATCAACTAAAAATACATTAAGGACTTGCACAGAACACCTGAAAACTGTAAAACTCCTAAAAGGGATTGCTGTTGTTGGAATGTGAAATATTCCCCCATAGACTCGTGTGCTTGAATATTTAATCCCAGCTGGTGGTGCTGATGGGGGCATGAGGGACTGTGAGCCTTTAGGAGGTAGAACCTTACTAGAGGAAGTGAGTCACTGACGATGGGCCTTGAGTTTTTATTGTCCAGCCCCACCACCTACTCACTGCCTGCACCTGACTGTGGATGCAATGCAACCCGGCAGCTTCCAGCTTCTGCTGCCTTGTCTGCCCCACCATGGTGAACTGCACACCCCGGAACTGGAAGCTGAAATAAATCCTTCCTTTCATATGGTGCTTCCTGTCAGGTATTTGATCACAATGAGTAAAGTAACTAATATAGTGGTATCTTTAAAACTCAACTCCAGGGCCCTGTTTCAGACCACAAATCGGATCCGAGAGCTCTGTTGAATTTGTAAGCTTTTCAGTAGACAACTTGCAGCCATATTTCAGAACCATCCTTCTTCAAGCCCAGAATAATCCTGTTCATTGCCTGCGAGTCAGCTGAGTTTGATCCCACCTTCATCATGGACCTGATTCTGAGTACACACACCCGAGTTTGATCTGCAAGTCAGAGAAATTTCTTCCAGGGTCATGACAATTAATTCAAGGTTCTGAAGTGACCCAATCCAGGTCAGTTGCACTTCTTGAAATTTTTGATAGCACAAAGTGGAAAGATATATTTAAATCTGTGTAGAAAATACGCATGGGGCTGAGGAGATAGCTTCGTTGATAAAGTACTTGAATCCATTGGCTCAGTCTCTGATAAAGGCAGCAGGTGGCCACAATGGTAGCACAAAACAGAGAAAATGGTCATGCCATGCTCAGCCAAGAATGAGAGAGAGAGATTGAAAGACTAAGGTAACATCCCCAAGGAAAACAAGCTAAATGACCAAAAGACCTCTAACTAAACCCTACCTCCTCTTAAAGGTGCACATCAACTCAAAATACCCCTACACTGGAGACCAAGATTTTACAAATAGCCCTTTATGGAAGACCTCTCTGAATTATAGTATATAGCATTCTTCTCTCTCTCTCTCTCTCTCTCTCTTTCTGTCTCTCTCTTGTCTTCTTCATCACTGTATTTAAATAGGCGTATACCTCCTGAACATAGAGAGGTAAAATTCTTCAAGGGCTGGTGGTCCTCTTCTGGTGAGCCCCGGTCTTCCTTCAGGCAAAACCCTCACAGTGGTGACTTATAGGAACTGTATCCCTCTCCCCAACTTCATACCTCTCAAACCTCCCTTTGGAAGACACACGAATAGAAGGGACACTATTATGTGGAAGGAGGGGCACTAGCAGAAGGAGCAAAGTTCGAGGAAGACAGGGAAATGGGAGTGGATATGAGCAAAATACAAATATTAAAGAGGGCAAATGTAGACCAGTTAAATGCCAATAGGGATGGACTTTTTCCGAGTTCAGTCTCTTCGATCTTAGAGTTGTACTTGACTTTCAGTTCTCCCTTTGGCCCCCATGGCATCATTCTTTTCTGAATGTGCTCCTGCCTCTCTGCTACCTGTTTCTCGGCCTTTTCATTGTTAGTTTCTCTTTCTATTCTCAATCTACAAATTTGGAGCCTCTTTGGTTCAGTTCTTATTCTGCCATCCATGGGCGTGCTCTGGCTTCTCACCACTATCTGTATGTTGTCATTCCAAAATGCATGTATGTAGGCTCTCAGGTCCTCTTGTAAGCTCCCGTCCCTCCTGTCCTCCATGCCCCCTTCCTCTTTACACAGAACCGCACATCCTTCAGGGTTCAATTCCTGCATTAGCTCTCTCAGAACCCCTTCCTGACTTCCTCTGTTCAGAGCTTCTCTGTGTGAAAGCAGCTGTCACTCTGTGGATCTGTGGAGTAAGGACCTGTTTTTAGAGCTCGCTTAAGACTGCAACATCTTTGAGGCAGTAATTACATTGTATTTATCTCTGTGACAGTCTCATAAAGAGTAGGCAATAAAGGTTTACTGGATGAGTAAAGGAACGGTGGCTGTTCACTGCTACAGACTCCTTATATTTGTTGGGTAATGCAGCCGAGCAACATTTTAGAATTCTTCCCTCATAAATTTGTAGGCTGAGAGGACTTGTTGGAGACTCACTTTTTAAAGGCATATCTATTCCTGAGGAAATACATAATTCTGTGACATTTACTGCTCAACTCAAATAATAAATATTATTTACATACAGTCTTTGTACAAGAAGAATCATATCTTGTCAACTATTTTTTTTTCTTAAGTTATATGCAATTCCCCCAGGTACTTCTGCCAGACTTCGTGTGAGGTCAGTGGAGAAATACTAGGAAGGAAAGAGAGAAAGTAGAGAAAGTGAAGGTTGTATTTATTCGTTTTTAGACTATTACCAAAAAGTATACAGGATGTGGACAAGAGATGTCGCAGCCCCCAAGGACAAGGACCATCACAACAGCAAGTCAGCACCACCCAGAAGACTGAAGGAGCAAGGCGAGCCAACAGGAGCACAGATGACAATGGACTCCACTGCCAGGCAGAGGCTATGCTCCTGGATAAACATACATGAGGCAAGAAGGATGGATGCCACAACCTCCACACCTCTCTCCATTCAGTCTCCCATGGCTACTTCCCTCAATGAATCTCCTCTAAGAGCCAGAGTGAAAAGGAGTTCTAGACGCTGGTGTGCTGCTGGCACTAGGACAGGGTCAGGTAGAACAGAAAAAGGAAAGTCATAACCAGCCCACTCCTTTGACTCTCCTGCTTGTTGTGGAGAATATACTGTGAGAACAAGGAAGGAGGTGACCACTGAGTTTGTTGTGGAGGACACACTGTGAGTACAATGAAGGAGGTTACCTTTGAATTCGTTATGGAGTAAACACTGTGAGTAACGAAGGAGGTGACCATTATCCATTATGCCTTTCGTTTTGTTTAGATCAATGAAGTAAAAAGCCTCCTAACTAATGTAATATTTAAAAATTAGCCCATATTAATGGTGCAACAAAGCGGCTCCGTGTAATAGTTACATATATGCAAACTGCATGCACCGATTCGATGCCGAATCCTTTTCCTTTGTACCCTCTGAACTTTACAAACTCGACTCCCCACTACGTTACTTTCAGGCCACATTTTCTAATGAAAGCTCACCAATGAGAGAGCATTAAGTACTTGTCACTCTGTTTCTTCATTTGACATGATGTCTTCCAGTTCTATCCATGTTTCTGCCAAAGCCAGGATTTAATTTCATATGACTGAATAATACTCCATTGTCTTTCTAGGTACCCAATTCCTTTCATTTATTAATCTACTAGTAAACATCAAGAATGATTCAATATCATAGATATTGAGAATAGTGTCACAATGAGCATGAGTGTGCAAATTTCGCTGCCTTGGGACAAACACCCAGAGGTGTTGGAACCGGACCACGTGAAGATGTGATTTTCGTTGGCTCAAGAGTCTGCATAGTGGCTGGACAAATCCATATTCCTGTCAAGAACTGACTCTTAACTCTTTGCCACTTCTCTGCAATCCTGGGCAATGCCCAATGGTTTCTCTCTCTCATTCAATTCTGTACTCACAGATAAATTATTCAACTTGCCAAGAAGCATTACAGTTGTTCTCAAACCTGCTGAAATTATTTTATGTGCTACTGCTTGGTAATTATTAGGTCAACTCTAAATAGAAGTGCCAAGAGAATGAAGTCTTTCATCTCTTCTTGTAGTCTGAAGTCACTCTAGGGATGATCACAGTAAGCCTTGTGGCTATAATTGTTGTTTATAGACTTAGAATTTGTAAAGATAAATCTTTTGTCTGAACGATTCCTCAATATTTTCTCTTGAATGTCTAACAGATAAGTGCCATGTCATGTGTTTAGTGTGAGCTCCTGGACTCCATCACTACAGCCACTACTGCACACAGATCCTCACCCATTTCAAATAATGACAGTTCTACCCTGCTACATCTTGGACCAAATCCCTCTAGATCTATCCTTGATGTTTTCCTTTCTTTTATAGCTCAGATCCAATCAGTCAGAAAATTAGTGGTCCATACCATCAAAATATATCTAAAATTAACTGGTTTTAAGCACCTTAACTGTTAGTACATTGATCTTAGAAACCATCACTTATTACCTAAACTATTGCAATAGCTTCCTAACTATAGGACCCTTATGATGGACCATGTCATTTGCATGCTTAAATCTGCAGGCTCCCTATTTCTCCCAGAGTCCTCACAGTACAAGACGCTCCACAGGCTAAGCCCATGGGGCCCTCTCTGAGTGCATTGCCTATGCTTTTCCTCCTCCTGACTGTCCCCACCACACTTCCTCCTATGCTTTCTTTGGCATCCACAGCACAGGCCCCAGCCCCAGCCTCAGATCCAAGTGCTCCTCCTCCAGATGTCAACTGGGTCTGCTCCCTTTCTTCTCAGCCTTTGCTCCTGCCAGCTCTTCGTTAACAGTGACAACAGACTGTCCCCCACACTCCAGATCTTTCTCATCTGATTCTGTCTACTCCTCACTTTTGAGCATCTTCTAACACACTTCACAGTTTGAATGTGTGCCACGCATATTGCTTGATGTTTATATTTAATAGAATTCAAGCTGCTCTTAGGTACTTAATTGTAGCTGTTTCCTTCACTGATATATGTAAGACACTCAAAGCAGTAGTAGATAATGTGATACAGGTTGAAATATTTATCGATACTATAAGTAAATAATGAAAAGGGTATTTTAAGCAAGGCAACATGTTATTTGGGGCTGGGGAGATGGTTCAGTGGGTAAAATGCTTTCAGTACATGTTTGGATCCCCAGGACTCATGCAAAGCTCACATGGTAGAACATGAAACATGGTAGCTCACATCTCTAACCCTGGAATTCGACAGTGAAATGGGAGACAAAGAATACAGACTCCCTGGAAGCTCACAGCCTATCAAGCCTGATGTCCACAGCGGTAAGCAGTGACGATACCCTGCCTCACAACAAGGCAGAAGGCGTGGGATGATACCTGAGGGTGAACTCTGACCTCATGGAGGCACGTGCCCGCACTCATACACATAAAAACATGCACATGAACACATACACGTACTTCAGGCAATGGAGATAAAAATTACAATATTTTGGCTGGGCCTAGTGGTGTATACCTGTAATCCCAGCTACTTGGGAGACTGAGGCAGGATGACTGCAAGTTCAAAGTCTGCCTGAGCTACAGGGTAAATTCAATATTAACTTGGGGCATTCAAGATGTCCAAGCAAGGACATGGTGGATCCTCCCGTGTGAAATTCCAGATTTCCCTGGGTCTTCCAGTGGGAGCTGTGCTCAACTGTGCGGACAACACAGGAGCCAAAACTCTGTATACCATCCCTGTGAAGGGGATCAAGGGACGCCTGAGCAGACTTCCTGCTGCTGGTGTGGGTGACATGGTGATGGCCACAGTCAGGAAGGGGAAACCGCAGTCAAGAAAGAAGGTCCAGCCAGCAGTGGTGATTCGACAATCGAAATCATACCAAAGAAAAGATGGGGTATTTCTCTACTTTGAAGATAACGCAGGGGTCATTGTAAACAACAAAGGCGAGATGAAAGGTTCTGCCATAACAGGACCAGTTGCAAAGGAGTGTGCACACTTGTGGCCCAGGATTGCATCCAATGCAGGCAGCACTGCATGACCCTCCAGTGTGTTTGTAAAATATACCCATTAAAAAGTATTTGCTCCGAAAAAAATACTAATTTGGGCAGCTTAAAGAGATCTTGCTTTAATAAAGGGCTAGGAATATAGCTCAGGAGTACAGAGTTTGCCAGGGACATGCAGAGTCCTGGGTTCAATCTCCTATACTGAGGAAAGAGAGAGAGAGAGAGAGAAAGAAATAGAGAGAGAAGAAGGGTTTTATTTTTAGTAATGTGTATTTGTTCTTGATGTGTGTTACTCTAGAGAGAAAGAAAGATATAGCCGAAGAAAGGGAGGGAGAGAATAGTGGAGAGAGGGAAGGGAGGCAGGGAAAAGGGAAGAAGAAATGGAAGGGAGGGAGGGAGAGAAGAACAGAGGGAGAAAGGAAGGGAGGGAGAGAAGGGAGGAAAAGGGAGAGAGGAAAGGAGTGAAGGAGGGAGGGAGGGAAGGAAGGAGGGAGAAGAAAGGGCTTTGGAAGTGCTTTATTGTTGCTTTTTAGTAATGTATTGTGGTTCTTGATTGTGTGTTTCTGAATCACCACTATTATTACTGATGTAATTTCATCTATTTAGATCTGCAACAATAAAAAAAAAAAAGATGGAGAAAAGAAAAAGCAAGTGTTGTGGACTTTCTAGAAGGCAGAAAGTTTTACAAGCTCAGAATGTAACTGCACTTAGAACTACTGAATGGAATAAAAAAAATGAGTTTGCTCATCAGAACATAAAAATAAAATAGGAGCCATCTTTTTTATGTAGGTGAGTCCTTATAACTCTTTTTAAATACTCTATAAAATTATCATCCTTTCAGTTTCAGGGCTGGGAGATTTTTCCCTTTTAAAAGTCCTCTGAAAAAAAAGTCACAAATCTAATAAGACAAGAACTCTTAAAACCACAGATATGATTAAGGCTCAGTTCCCTAATAAATGTGCAACGAGACACTTGTCAGCCCTTGAAATAATGAGCTGTGATCTATGATAAATGTGCCAATAACATGTTTTCCAGGGCAGCATATTTCAGATTCATAAGAAATAGTTGAGTCTCAGCAGGACCTTATTTTTACACAAATTACTTCTAAACTCCAAACACATCTAAAATTAATTTCTTTCATCACATTAACACTGGGCTGTTAATCACTAGAATGTGTGCTGCTGTTTGACAGACATAAAAAATTGATTTGCATTTGTAAGAGGAGGAGGGCGCACATTAAAGTATGTTCCTTGCTCATGCATATCTCGGTGCATGAAATATATTGCTTGTTTACTAGTCAGACATGATTAGAAAGGTGAGTAAAATAATGGCTGATGAACGTCAAATTAAAAATCTGACCTATCTTGAGGAGTTTGAATGAGTTAAGAATAATATAAAATGCAGTATGTCTATAACAAAAGCAGTGAATTTACAAAGTGCTTAACCATCTCTACTTAATTTCTGGGAATTAATTTATTCAGTCATTCAGTCGTGAATAGACACACAAAACAAATATTGAGTTTCAATGATTCCCTGCTCACATGGGTCTTCAATCCTGAGGTAGAAAATACTTGAAGCATATGATATAATAATTGCATGACAATGAAGTGTAGGGGATAGTGTAGGAATGTGGGGAAGAACAGGCTACTCCATCTATTAAATAAAATCTAATGGTAGCTCCTGCTTCTGTGTCTTATAAGAAAGGTAAGAACTATGGGCTGGAGAGATGGCTTAGCAGTTAAGCACTTGCCTGTGAAGCCTAAGGACCCCGGTTCAAGGCTCGATTCCCCAGGACCCATGTTAGCCAGATGCACAAGGGGGCGCACACATCTGGAGTTCATTTGCAGTGTCTGGAAGCCCTGGCACACCCATTCTCTCTCTCTCTCTATCTGCCTCTCTCTCTCTCTCTCTCTCTCTCTCTCTTTCTCTCTCTGTCACTCTCAAATAAATAAATAAAAATAAAAAAAATTAAAAAAAGAAAGGTAAGAACTAAACAGGTGAATGTATATGGAAGAGTTTAGCAGACAGAACCTACAGGGAACACTCAATGCATTGATTTTTGTTACCAGAAACCTGTTTTAGTTAATTATATCCATGTCAGGCACATGGAAACCTTGTTCCTGTCCATCACATGGAGCTGAATAGCTCGGTGTGGAGGTCCATGTAATGTAATGTTGTATTATTCATGGTTCTCTAGAACAGAACCAATAGAATGAAGATACATCATAAAAGGGATTTATTACATTGGCTTATACAATACAAGCTGGGCAGTCAAGCCATGGTTGGTTATCTGTAGGCTGGAGAGGTTACAAAACATGGTTTCTATTCAGTCCATGAGGCACTGAAAACCTAGATGCTTACTACAGAGCCACTGGTCTTCAGTCCACATTGGAAGGCGGAAGAAGCTGGGTTCCAATATATGTGAAGGATGATAGCAACAGAGGATTGCACTCACCAGCAAGTAGCAAGGGCAGCCATGCCCAAAGAGCCACTTTTCCCTGGAGCCTCTTACTGTCTAGGCTAGGCTGCTGCTGGAAAGGCTGGACACGCTGGGGAAGGGTCTTCTCCCTCAGTGCATCCTTCCTGGAGCGGGCCCTCACAGACTTGCCCAAGAAGTTTGTCTCTTATTGGTTCCTGATCCAATCAAGTTGACAGTAGAAATAAGCCATCACAAGCGTTCCAGGAATAGATGCGAAGGATGCTATGGCAAGTGAGAGCCAAATGTCTAACAGACCTAGGAACTCGGGGCAAGCCAGCAGTGATGGATCAGGAAGAGAACCACCTGGCACATGCCACCTTGTGCATCTGGCTCATGTGGGTACTGGGGAATCAACCCTGGGTCCTTAGGCTTTGCAGGCAAGCACCTTAACTGCTAAACCATCTCTCCAGCTCCAGTCTTTGGGTTTCAAACTAGGATGAAGTCTTGGCATAAGTCTCAGCTAGACATGAGCTGACATAATAAGGAAGGAAGGAACTGGGCTCCAAACACTGTCAGCATACACCTGCCAGGCACATGTAGGATTGAATTCTGAAAATGCCTAACTAAGAGAAGAAGAGTATAAAAACCAGGTAAAGGGTTGGAGACATGGCTCAGTGGTTAAGAGCTCTTCCTGCGTAAGTATGAAGGCTTGAGAGGACCTGAGGGAGGCTGAAAGCACCCATTCAAATTTCCAGAACATGCATAAACAGATGTGTGTGTGACCATTCAAGCCTGGAACCCCAGTCCCACAAAGGGGAGCAGAGACCAGAGAATCACCCCAGCTCGTGAATGCAAAAACCAGCAAGCTCTGGGCTTGGGTACAGTAAGAGGCTGTGGCTCAAAATGAGAACAGGCAGGCGAGTGCTCCGCTCCAGCCATCACAGGTGAGAGCCCCAGCACCACAGGTAAGTGCGTGGAGCTCTGTAAGAGCACACACATGTGCATATACCACACACGCATGTACACACACATAGCACATTACACACACCACACACGGATGTACACGAGCCAGTGAATGAATGAATTTTTAAAACTGGGTTAAAGAATGATCTGTTAACAATGGAGGGTGTGATCTCAAGAGACGTGATATAACACCCTGGCCGTGGCCCAGGAAGGGATCTAAGTGGTGACTAGCACGGCTCCTAGAGGCATGGAAAAAGCCACAGCCCACATCAAGAGGCCCCATGCTAGCAGATGGTAGAGGCAGGGATTCAAAGTCTCAGAAAAGTGACCCTGGTGGAACGGATTTGCTATGTGGAGCCAGAAGACTCGGGGACTCTTCCGAGGTGTCAGGAATACAGCAGACACCCCAAGGCCACAGGAATGTGCTGGTTCCTGGCAGGCCGCGGCTGACAGTAGCAGTATGACTGAGCAGAACCTCACTCATCAGTAACAAGCAGGGCAGGGATAGAGCACAAGAGTCGAGATTGCAAGGGCCTGGGTCTTTTTTTTTTTTTAATTTTTTTCTTCATTTTTTATTTATTTATTTGAGAGCGACAGACACAGAGAAAGAGGCAGATAGAGGGAGAGAGAGGGAATGGGCGCGCCAGGGCTTCCAGCCACTGCAAATGGAACTCCAGATGTGTGCGCCCCCTTGTACATCTGGCTAACATGGGTCCTGGGGAATCGAGCCTCGAACCGGGGTCCTTAGGCTTCACAGGCAAGCGCTTAACCGCTAAGCCATCTCTCCAGCCCGGGCCTGGGTCTTTACAGGGTCGGTAAGGGTACAAATGGCAACCAAGGAAGCACTGTGTAAATTCTGGAGTTAGTTAAGAAGTGGCTGCAATGCTGGGGCAAAATACATAGGAAATTGACATGCATGCCTCTCAGTAAATACTAGCAAAAGAAATCAAGGGTGACGAGGCAGCTGAGGGCAGTGCCCCCTCTAACTGGTAGCAATCCCTTTCACGTACTATGAATGCGAGCAAATTTTCAGACATGGGAACCGTGAGCTACTGAGGCAGCCATGTCACTAGGAGGAAGGCCCCACATTACCATGCCAAGCACACAATGTAGTTATTCTCCAGTGCACCCACCAAGTTACCTACAGCCATTTACACAAGTAAGTGAACAGTGGAGCATGTGTGCTACTCAGCTATCTCAAGGTCATTTGCACTCAGGGCCAGAATTGGCACCAATGCCCAACACCTGAGACATTGTCTGGCATCCCTCCAGGTAAGAGGGAGGGCACACAAAAGCTGGGAGGTCAGTGGAATCTTCAGCATTGTTGGCATTTAGAGAGTCTCATGGGGTCCTAGAACCGATGTCCTAAAATAGGTCATCGAGATCAGATCAAACACACTTGATACTAGCAGCTTGTTCTGGGGAGGGATAGCTATCAGAAAGAGGAAGGTGAAATTGAGTCTCTGAAACTGACCCCATCTGGCCAAGGGAACAAATTTAAAAAGAAAAAAATAAGCTATGGAGCTGACTCAGTTAGTAAGATGTTTACCACACAAGCATGAGGGTCAGAGTGTGGATGGCTGGAACCCACATAAAAGTCATATGCACTGACATCTGTAATTCCAGCCCTGCAGAGGTGGAGACAGGAGGATCCTTGGAGCTTCTTGGCTACCTACTCTAAGCTAAGTCAGTGAGCTGGGACTGGAGAGATTGCTCAGCCTTTAAGGCGCTTGCCTTCAGTGCCTAATGACCTGAGTTTGATTCGCTAATCCCACATAAAGCCAGATGTACAAAGTGGTACATGTATCTGCAGTTCGTTTGCAGTGGCTACAGGCCCTGGCATACCTATTCTCGCTCCCTCCCTCCTTGGAAATAAATGTAAAAATTTAAAAAAGTATTAAATCAGTGAGCTCTGACGTCAATAACAGACCCTGTCTGGAAGAATAAAAGCAGTTGAAGAAGACATTGAAAGTCAACCTCTGGCCTTCATACACACATTCCCACATACATACAAACATGTATACATATATACACATACATGTGCAAAAAGTAGATAAATAAAAATAAAATATTACAGCCTTGGGAAGATAGGTATGCATGATCTTCATAAGGGTCAAGAGGATGCAAGATTACAGGAGAAGATCCAGTCCCCAGACAGCCCGTCTAGTGCTAGAGGATGCTACATGAGCTACTGGGGGAAAGTGGCCACCATCTGTCCCAGCAACTCAAGGTCTGAGCAACTCAGAAGCAAACAACTGACTGATGCTCACACAAGTGCAATAGCGGCACACAGCCATGGTGGGTAACCAACTGCTTTTGGATTGGCTAACAGATCCACTCGGTGGAAAGGAACCCATATCTTGAACTGGGATACAAGTCATAATCATATCCAGATAATGATTTTGCTCTGCAACATCAATCACCCACTAATCTTGGGCTATAAGAGGGACTACACCCATTAAATTCTCTCAATATTAATAATGCTTATCCCATTTAACCTGTGCTGACTTCACTCTCTGTTGGAGAATCTGTTTCTCTTTTTCAGATGGGAGCTAGACCTGAGGAGATAAATGACTCATCACACTCCACCCCGGCCCCAGCCGAAACCACAGAGGAATTGGGGAAATGAGCAAGAATGCTGCTTTCTTAATCAATCTGATATCAGCAAAGGGTAAAGGAGATAGACACTGAGGACACTCAACACCTACCAAAGCAGATATCCAGAGGCTCCTAAGTGCCCATCACTGAAATAGACTAAAATGTTCCCAGCATGGCTCAGGGAATTTTGCGGAAGGGGCCGGGGAAGATTGTTAGAGCCACAAGTTGGGACATTTTGCACAGAGAAATTGCCTGTCCCCCTAGCTGACTGCTACCCCCTAATGCATGACTCACAATCCCAATGGGGTAGACCTGCATCCCCAATCAGGAGGGTCCCTTTGGAAAAGGGGCAGGGAGAAGGGAAAGGATGGTACCAGCATGTGTTGTTAACATACTAAGTATGTCCATAACTAGTGAAAATTAATTTTAAAGAAATAAAATTAATTTAAAAGATTAAAAAAAAAAAAAAAACTGCAGACCAGCAGAGAGTTGTTATCAGTGCTAGTAGACCACACTCTAGGTAAAATGTTTGCTAAGACGTTTTCATGATATAATTATAATTAGTATGCCATTTAATTGATTCCAAAATTTCTATTCTTTATGAGATATACTGAATAGACTAAATAATATGTTTTAAGTATATTTCTTTAAATTAAACTCCAAGTTGAAAAATCTTTTAAAAAACAAGAGGATGCAAGGTAATTTTATGTTGTTATTTTATTTTGACAGTGACAGAAAGAGAGAGAGAGTATAGGAGTACCAGGGCCTTCTGCCACTGCAAACAAACCGCGGACACATAAGCCACTCTTGGTTAGAGAACGTGCTTTTTTAAATATTCTATTTATTTATTTATTTATTTAAGGGAGAAAGAGAGAGATAGAGAGGCAGAGAGAGAGAATGGGCACACCAGGGTCTCTAGCAACTGTAATCAAACTCCCAACACAATGCACCACCTTGTGCCTCTAGTTTAGATGGGTACTGGGGAATCGAACCTGGGTCCTTAGGCTTCACAGGCAAGCACCTTAACCGCTAAGCAATCTCTCCAGCCCAGGATGCAAGCTTAGAGTCCCCATCACATCTACATTTAGTTCAACAGCTTGCTTTCTGAAGACAGGAGGGGACAGCCTGAGGCGGATCATAGACACTGCAAGGCCAGACCTGACTGCTAGGGATGCTGTAGCTTTACCTCCAGCACACGGCCTGTGACTGCTGATCTGATAAAGGTGTGCGAAAGAGGGGAAAGGAGCAGTTTGCATCCACACGGGATTAGCAGCAGCACTCACATGTCTAAAGGTTGGCCCTAGGCCTTTCTTTTGACCTAACGCAGACACGGGTCTGGCGTATTGGACCATTGCGTCAGCCGCTTTACGTTGGTCAGTCTGCTTGTGGCTTGCATGCTGCCGGCCTCACATGCTCCTCAGGGAATGGGAAATTCACTTTGCACAGATTCCAAACGTGCCATGACTGAAAGATGGTTAGAAATCCAGTGATCAGGGACAGGCTGGGGCATCCATTCCCAAGTAAAAGACAGCTTGTTGCACACTGATCCCTATAGCCAAGGAGGCACAGGGAGGAAGCACACATTGGCACCTGGCATGGCTGCTCCAGCCCGCATCCTGGTATGTGATGTCAAGAGCTGTGATCTCTGCGTGGCATCAGAAGCAGGAAAAGCCTCTAAGGCAAGCATCACCACTCAAGAAAAACAGCCCCGCCCATGCCACGGTCTCAGAGGACAAGTGAGAAAAGATGTGTGGCGTCTGTAGAAAGCCTCAAGCAGAATCTCACCACACCGGCTCTGCACTGGATCCGGACCACAACCCTGTTTCCTGCAGTAGAGATGTGCGCTTTCCACAGACAACTCCTGTCCCGTTGCTTGGCTCTGGTAGAGACGGGGTCACAGGTGTCCATGCTGCTAGAATCGCTCAGCAAGATCCGAGTCCCTGCAGACCTGCCCAGTCACCATGGAGTCCAGCAGCGGTTTGACATTAGACAGGGATTGAGCTGAGCAGAGCCGAGAGGACTGGCACTTTCCATGAGCCCATATTCCAGGTCCCCACAGGCCCTGCCCACAGATACCCTCCCCCAGCTTACACCTGAACATGTGGAGAGTCTTGCTACAGAGGGTGTCAGCGATTAATCTTAGCAAGTGGCTCCATTTTGTGGGTGACAGATGAAAGTGAGTAATGGTATCACTTCTCTCAGGTGTGGCCTTCAAAGTTAGGAAGGAGGAGGAACCGCTCAAAGGCGGCGGGTTACGTAAGAGACATCGTCATCCTCTTTGTGGGGAGAAGCTGGGACTTACTCATCAGTAGTGGTGGGTGGCCTGGCCAGCAGACAGTTGGGAAGACAGACGCCGAAAGATCGTGCCCAGGAGCGAACTCACGGCATATGTCCTATGTGAAAGTCCTTGTACTACATTTTCTGCCCACCTCAAATAATTATGGGCACCTTCACGATATGTATTCTATATTTTTATAATTTATTTTGATTATAGTTATATGTTTAATGAGTGCCTTTAATTTCTGAAAATAGCTTGCAAATTATCTGAAAATTTCACAATTTGTTCCAGCACGCTGCTATGAACCAGCAGGCTAGGATACATGACCATGTCTGAAGGTAACTTGGGATTTTGTTTCACTTTGTTTCGCTAAGAGGCAGATATGCAATGGGGACATAAAGAGAGTGAATTGTCTGCATATTTAACTGTGTGGCCTGTATAACTTACACCAGCTACATCTTCTTTATTGACGTGTCAAAACAAGGGCTGAGAACAGTGACACCAAGCTCAATGCATGTTAAGATGTGCTCGTATTCAACGACAAGGATGGAAGCAGTCAGTGGCAGGTGGGGTGGGGGGGGGACCACGTAGTAGTGCACTGTGTGCTAATGTGATGAAATGCCTGCCATTGTTCTGAACATATTACAGAGCATTCATTTCCCTGCCTGTTCCCTGCTCACCAGGAGTGGCATCAGCCTCTTCGTTCATAATACTGATTGAGGTTATTTAATTTGAAATTAAATCAGAGCAAAATAAATCAAGGCAAGGTTCCATTTGGTGTTCCTGTTACAACTATAACTATAAAAATGCCACCAATAAGAATAAATTGCACTAATCCTGAATATTTTTTCTTCAATACTTTCCAAAGTCAGAGAAATATATATTATAAAGTAAAAATAACTCCTTTAATCAGCAACAGAGTAATATCTACTAGCCACATTCACTTAGTAAAGAAAGGAGGGTTCTGTTCGAAGGACAAAAAAAATGTGACACTTTATAGAACATTTTCTTCAGAAAATCCAGGATGAGCACTTTATAATTTCATGTACCATCTTCTTGTTTCCTTTTTTATTTATTGTCATATTAAAGTAAGACTGAAACAGACTAGTACAACAATATTTAAGAGTCCACAGAGAACTGTATGCTTTTGTTACTGAGGAGCTTTTCTCCTGAGCCACACTAGAGGGCGAACTTGCCCTTCCCTAAAAGTCTTCCCAATCATTCTTTTCAAAGGGAGAAATGTTTTGTTGTTGCTTTGTTTTGTTGTTTAAGGAACATGGCTAATTTCCAGGAAATACTGAGAACAATAAATAAGTTCAGTAAGAAAAATCCAAATTGGATTTTTCCAGGAAAGATCTGTGTTGCAAAACAGGCCAGTTTCAAACTAACCAACCACCAAAATCCATCCTCTCTCCTGGACTGATGTTTCATACTCTGCATTTTATAAGGTCTGTTTCGAAAATTATCCCTCCACAGCATCATGAAGTCTCTGTGTAACATCTTAGCCCAGTTTTAAACTGAGGAAGTTGAAGTTCAGAAGCCTTAAAAGAGGAGTTTCCAAGGTCAAACAGGTTTAAGGCAATAGACTGCATGGAGGTATGATTTAAACCAATTTCTTTCTTCCAAGGTCGGCTCACCGCATACCCCCACAGTGCTCTGCAGGCTTTCATCTGGGAACTTGAGACATCCCAGGGCAAAAGCTTAGCTAGACGAACAAACTAGACCCTGGCTGTCCCCATTTTACTCGAGCTAATGAGCAGAAACCTTCCATGACATCCGTTTTTCTCCTACGGCTATGATTAAATCATCGACTTAAAATATAATTACAAGTATAACACTTCTATGATTATTTTGCCCCTAGAGGAAATATTATAGGATATGCACTAATTTATTTACTTATATTAAGAAAAGATTTGGAAAGAAGCTCTTTAAGTTACAATCCAAATTAAGAGAAAATATAAATTAGAACGTGATTACTCAAGTCATAGAGGATCTCTGGCTTTCAAAGGCTTCCCTCCAGGGTTCCTTTGAACTGGGAGCTGCCCAGCTGTATGTTAAATGATCCCACTTACTGTATGAGGCTCAATTTACATGGAAATGCCCAGAAACAGAGAAGGTCCACCGAGGGAGATGCATCTGCACTGCATTTTGCTTTCACAGGAAGACTTAAATTTATGGAAAATGCCACACGCAAGAGTATCCACAGCCAAGCATGGCCCCATCCCCAGCCCATAAATCTCCAAGCAGAAATGATTCCACAGGCTCATCTCCACCTCCCCTTGCCCCCAGTTACAGACCTGGGACCAACATCCCTTAAAGTTAGCATTATCTATCCTGAGTTGAACAGTCCCCAGGCACAGAATGGGGCTTGGGGTTGATTGAAGACATGTCCCCTGCCTTCCTGGTGTTCACTTCTCCATGTGCATGCATGACTTTCCAGGGTGGAACTCAAGCCGCCCCGACTGGAGGCTCAGTAACAGGTGTGCTAGATGAGCTGCTCGCATGTTGTTCGCTTCCTCTGTGGCCAAAGCCCTGGCAGGCAGTGTGCTGGTCCCTGGTACTCCTCGCTTTGTGGAGGGTTTGTGGAGCAGGTGCAATGGGGAGGAAGATTTGAAAACAAAACAAAACAGAGAGGGGCCAGAGGACAAGCCAGAAACTTTTTTTTGATTTTCTATTCATTTATGCATTTCTTTGTATATATTTGATTGTGTATGTGTACATATACTGTGTCATTTAAAAAAAAAAAAAGACTCACAGAACCAAATGGCACTAGTGCCACAATATAAAAACAGAACATCAAGAGCCAGGCAGGTGGCTCAGGGTATAAAGCACTTGCTGACATGTGTGAGGACCTGAATTCAGATTCCCCAGAATCCACCAAACGCCTGGTGCTGTGGTCCTGGTGCACCTAGGCAGAGACAGGATCCCCCAGAAGCTCCATGGGCAGCTAGCCTAGCAAAAGCAGCGGCAGAGGGTGTGAGAATCTTCTAAAACAAGGTGGGAGGTAAGGACTGATAACTGAGGTGATCCTCTGACCTCCTCATGAATGTGCATGTGTGTATACACACACACACACACTCACACTCACACACACACGTGGGGGAGAGAGAAAGAAAAAAAAGAGGAGAAAATAAGAAAGGAAATTAAAATAAAGGTCAGTTTTCCACTAACATGCAAATAAGTCCCATACATTTTGGTAGTTCTCCCAAAACATATCAATAGATTCTTGACCTTCAAAATTTCTGTCATGTTTTTTTTTAATGTAGCATGGATTTACTTCCTAACAGTCCATTCAAAAGGGAAAACCTAGGTCAATTACACTGTTACAAAGCACAGAGCTCTTCTGGAGGCCCAGATGTGCAGTATCCCAAGGTCGTTAAGGAATAGCTTCCTTGGTGATCAACATGTGGGCAGGACCAACCCTAATAATACAAATGAAGATTTGGAAGTTGGTGGCTTATACATACTCTCAAAATAGTTGAAAAGAGACACAACAGCTGGAAATTTCAGGAACCCTTAGGAGGAAGTGGGTACATGAACCCCCAGTGGCTAAGCACCCTTGGAACCTAAGCACAGTGCCAAATTCAGAGCTGGCCTGAGTTTTTCCATTGGTGGTATGTGTATACCAGTGTCACCTCCTCCTGTGACCCTATCATGGCATGGTTCTGTAGAAATTCCTCCTACTGGGAAGACACTTTCTCCCTCCTTCCCTTCCTGGACAAGAAGACCTTGTTCCAACCCACAACTGCTCAGCCTTGAAAGTATGTCCATATTCCCTAAGAAAGAGTATGATGAAGATGAGAAGACGGAAGAAAGAAAAAAGTCTAAATGAACCATGTGGCCCTTAACATTTAAACTGAGCCTTACCAAGCATGGTGGTACACATTTACAATTACAGCCCACAGGAGGCTGGGGCAAGAGGATCAGATTCAAAACCAGCCTGGGCTGCATAGTAAGATCTTTCCTCAAAAACACATATATTTAAAAACTAAATCTTGGTCTGGACAGATGGCTAAGTGGTGAAGGCACTTGCTTGCAAAGCCTAACATCCTGGGCTTAATTCCTTAGTACCCACATAAAGCCAGATGCACAAAGTGACACATGCATCTGGAGATCATTTGCAGTGGCTAGAGGCCCTGGCACAGCCATTCTCTCTCCATCTCTGTCTGTTTCTCTTCTCTTTGCATACAAATAAATTGTAAAAAATTAAAACAAACTAAATCTTAAAGAAATCATATATTTTATTACACAAGCACATGTGCTCCTCAAAGGAAAAGAACTTTCTCAAATCTCATAGTCTATGCATCCAGTTCTGGCTGTCCCAGCACATACTAGGTATGACTTAACAGATGTCACTGATGGTGTGAGGACCCCAGCTCTCTCCCTTGTTTGAACTGGTGAGCCAGGGGCTGTCCCATGGCAGACTTTAGAAGTGCAATTGCAGGGATACAGAGATAGTTTAGACTGCAAAGCCAAAAGACCTCGGTTCGATTCCCCAGAACCCACGTAAACCAGATGCACAAGGTGGTACATGCATCTGGAGTTCATTTGCAGTGGCTGGAAGCCCTGGCATGCCCATTCTCTCTCTCTCTCTCTCTTCCTCCCACCCTCCCTCCCTCTCCTTATTTCCCTCTCTCAAATAAATAAATAAAATAAAGTATTAAAAAAATTAATGTAATTGCATAACCTATAGGTTAGAAAGGCCTTTCTCTTAGGTTGGACGTGAGGACAATTGGCTGTGACATCTGTCACTCCATTGATCTCCAGGGTTGATTGGCTGGCCTGGCTGACTAGGTGGGTACCCCTTTCCACCCTCACTACTGCATGTGTGTTCCTCCTGAAGCTGCGTGCTTGCTCAAGAGGACAACGTTCCCTGGATGGAGGAGGACCAGTCCTTGGTCAAGGGTATGCAAGTACCTGTGCTCCCCTGCTTGAAGCTCCATCCAAGCTTTCAAGAAGTAATCAAGAAGCTCACGCTTTGTAATTACACCAGGTCCCCTATAATGTGGGCAGTCCTGACTGAGGCTTGTATGTGTTGCTGACAGATGAGACCAGTCCCTACATAGGGAAGATACTGACAGGGTGCTTCAGAGTCTCTGACAAGATGGCATTTTTCAAGTTCAGGTGGCATCCCGAATACCGCCCACATGATGGAAGAGAGCCTGAGAAACAAAGATCACTTGGTTGGGTGAAGGCTTCCTCCAATAGTCTACCCACTCTAAAACCACTTTCTCATCTAGTAGCCAAACATAAGTGCTTCACAGTTTCTCTACCAGAACCTGGACCTCGTGATGTGCCATTTCTTCCACTAAAAAAACAAAAAAAAAAGAAAGAAAGAAAGAAAGAAAGAAAGAAAGAAAGAAAGAAAGGAAGGAAGGAAGGAAGGAAGGAAGAAAGAAAGAAAGAAAGAAAGAAAGAAAGAAAGAAAGAAAGAAAGAAAGAAATTCACTTTGCTCACTGTTTTGGGGCATCACTATTCCCCCAGATCCCTGACCAGTAAGCTCTCTGAGAAGAGAAGCGCATGCTCTATCATGTACTCATCTTTAGGGTCTCACTGTGCATACAGTAATCAGTGATGCTGAGATCTCACCATTGCATCCTGAAGAATGTTAAAAACACTTTCTTGGCAGTCATCGGATAACTGCAATAATTCCATGATTGTGGCACAGTGGATATTTTATTCTCTTTACCCAGGTTAGGAAATCTAATACCAGAGGATGTTGGTAAAGACCTTTCCCTACACTGATCACTCCAAGATCCAGACTTCTAATTCTCTGTTTCTTTTTCTTTGCTTCTTATGGTACTGGGGGGTTGAACGCGGGCCTTCATATATGTTCTACCACTGAGCTGTGTTCCCAGCCCCCAGGCTTCTTATCTCTCTACTGAACCCTGGACCTATTGCATCTCTCCACCCTTTCTGGCATCTCTGCTTGGATGCCTTAATGACATTCCACTCAACACCTACCGCAGCAAGCACAGCGTACCCTGCCCCGCCTCACTCTCCCTGCCCTGCCTTGCGCACACCTGCTTCTCTTAGAATGGCTTTGTTCACTAGTATCATCACTCTCCTCCTTAATGCTCAAAACAAATACCTGGCAGCCACCCTCCACCCCACCCTCGCTGTAGTTTGCCAGGTCCAAACTGTGCAGTGTCCTCTGTTCCTCTTCCAGGACACTGGTGGCTGGCACATGCCCTTACCATGTGTCCGCATACATTTGAACACTGGTGTTCCAAGTGACTTCCCGGGCCATTGCTCTGGCTCTTTCCTGACTAGAGGAGAAGCAGAATTTCTGCACCTCCTTTGCCCACAGCTGTCCTGGAAAGTGGAGATGGTGGAAAGCTTGACCAAAGAAACCTGTCTTCTCCCACACACAGCTGCTAAAGGAGAAGCAGATCTCTCACATGAAAATCTGTCAGGCCCTTCCCGCGTCTGCCAACACCACCTCTGTCGCTGTTGTTTGTCTGCTCAGTTCTCTGGTGTTTCCACACCACCTCCCTCAAAGCCACAGAGCAGTCGGGCTGCCTGACAACCTAAAACCAACCCAAGCCTGGGAATGTGGGGCCAACGCAGGCCAGACCAGACCTAATTAAGAGGAGCAAAATCTCTATCAATGGCCACAAAGAGATGAAACATTTTGGAGATCCAAGAGTAGACCAACCTAGAGAACCCCCTAAGCAATCCGCTTGGATTATGCGAAACAAGGAAACTGCGGAGATGAGCTGAAGGTGCCAGCCACGGAGAGCCAGGGTTGAGTGGCCTGGGCCAAAAAGAGCAGATTGTGTTAAATCTGAGAAAGGAGGAGGAGATCAGACTAAGGAAGGGAGGCCAAGGGAGACTCCTGAGGGGAGGTCAGTGGAGGAAAAGAGACAAATATAAGCAAGACAAGCAACCTTTACTGGAAAAATAAGGGGCAATACAACTTACTTAATGTGGCTTTATTTAGGGTTTGGGAAATCTTAATCTCTCATATGTTTTCTCTTCTTCATATCTTTCCCATTGTTTTTCTAGTCTGTTTATATTTGCCTGTCTTTAAAAATCTCTCACATCTCTCTGACTCTGTTCTCTCTCTCTCTCTCTCTCTGATACACACACACACACACACACACACACACGACTTATAAGGCTTCTGAAGCAACTTGGCTAAAACCTAACCAAAGTAACTTGCCTCGACCAGTTGGACCAGGGTAGGAAGTAGCACAATGTGTGACAACGTCGGCCGTGGGCTTCTCCCTAGCCTCGGTGGGTCTGAAAGCACCACATGATCCAGTCCCTCCCTGCACCTCGCCCCCACTTACCAGTGCACAGAAGCTGCAGAGTGGTGGTGGTGAATTCCTTTCATCTAGACACAAACAGCCACAAATATCTCCTCCGGAGAAGAAAGACAGCCCCAAGCTCTTGGCACCGACAGGAAGATGTTAAATTATAGGGAAGGAGAGGGGTCTTGTGTGAAGTCAGGGAGACTGCTTGGAGCCTCCAAGTGTAACTGATATAGAAAAGAAAGTGCTCATGGATGGGTCTCGGCCAAAGCAAGATGGTGACAGGGAAACAAGACAGCCATCAGTGCCCTGTTGTAAGACTCCCAAGGACCCCAAAGTAGGGGGGCGGGGGGCGTCTCCAAAGTGAGCAGTCCCATTGTCAAAGCTTCGAGATTAAAAAAAAAATGTGTGCAGAAAAGCATAGACTTCACAGATTCATAAGGCTAAATAAAACACACTGTATTTGGCTCCTGTGAGTTTTATCTAGGGACTACTGGGAAATGCCTAAAAACTATAATTTACATGTTGTGAAGTTCACAGGGAAACCCAAGGGAGGCAACAACCCAAAAGTTTAACCGCAGCTTAGGTTGGAGGTTAAGAAGCTTGTTTGTTAGTATAGCAGAAAAGTGACCATAGAAGAGGGGGACATTTCAGCAAACCTAAGCCCACGGGCCCAGCACCAAGCCCAGGGGGAGATTTCTCCTGCCAGGTCTCCTCTGTGTCCTCCCACTGTGAGGAAGGCTGACTCGAGCAGCGCCCATTCTGCCAAGCTGCACAGCCCACTACGCTGGCCAAGAGGGTCTAATAGCACCTTTCTGCTTTGGTCAAATTTGTAGGGTATTTCAAAACAGCTATAGCTGATGTAGTTATTTGTGTGCCTTGAAGGAGACCCACATATTTTGATATTTCTGTGCTTCAATGGCTTACCTAGATTAGCTAACAGTGAAAGAGCAGAGTTGGGATCTGTACCTTATGGTGCAGGCTAATGCTCTGCATAAATAAGACTGGTATGTAAGCCAGCGAATGGTACCCAGGTAGGTTAAAAGGCTCGTAGAAGAAAGAATCCATAGAGATGCAGGACAGAGAGGCATGCACAGACCTCTTAGCTCCCACAGCTCAAAGGTTCATCAGCATTTTGGTAGAAAGTTAGTTCCAGCATCCCACCATGTTTTGTGTCTTGTGCTACATAAAGGTAGCAAGTAACAGAGATCCAGGTCTTACATATTTGAATGTATGTTTACAATCAATGTGTGTAGTGTTTAGAACTTACACCATTATATATACAGTGGAAATCTACTCCATGGAGTAGCTTTTCCATTTGGCCTGGTTCATCCAGAGCTGGTGCCTGAGACCCCACGTGAGGACTGACATGGAGACATGGGTATGTAGAAAATAAAAACAAGTAAGGAATACATGGTATGGGATGAGCCCCTAGCCAAGTCTCTTCCTGTCTGGGTGTGACATCTGTTAGGAGTGTGACGAAGCATCAGAAAGCACAAGCTATGGGAAAGCAACACTTACGCAATCACCTGGTACCTAGAATGACATCACGTATTCAGACACAGCCTTTCTTCCAGTGACCTTAAAGTCCATGGCACAACATTGTCTCCTTGAGCAGCCAGGGTGTACGGGAGGGGTGAGGAAGGAAGACTGAACAGCCTTCACTTTTGAGCTGAACAGCAAGGAAGAGGCCCGTGAATATGCAGTCTGTTCTCAGGGCTATTGGTTACTGTTGTTTAACCAAATCACCTAGGAAATGAGATGGGAGAATTGGCATGAGAGACAAAACATGCAATACAACCTGGACAATTCACAGTACCTGTCGGGGGGGGCACATTTTAGTTATAGCTTGATAAACCGACAAACTGGAGTTATTTGTTCCAGAATGAGCTTGGAAACTCCCCACAGTCTGATTAGTCTCCTTTCTCCTGTCACCTCCAGCAGTCAACTTCCTAGTTACAACCCCTTTTTTTCTCTGATTTCATCCTCTTTTTCTCTGACACTATTCTGTGACTCCAGCATCTATAAAGATGTCCCCACGAGTGAATAAGCATTGGCCCCGCACTGTTACATAGACTTGGTCCGGAGTCCATCTGTATGCTGGTGTCCAAAAGCTCCACCCTAGGGGAGAGCCATGATGGGGTTTAGGCTCTCTGGGATTTCTAAGAACTCATCATCTCTGTGTCTGCTGGTCTTGGAAAGACTGCATAGTCTCTTCCCTGACCTCTTACCTATGAGATAGCCATAAATGCCTTGAGGAAAACTCTGGGGTAAGAGTCTCATAGCAACTGGAAGCTTCTTCAGTTCATCTCTATCCTTTGTCAAGGAGACATCCTCTAAGCCCAACTTGGCTCTCTGCCTCACTAAGCCTCTTGACCCTTCTTCATTGTCACTCCACACTAGTGCCCGCAGCCCTACTTATCTTACCTAGACATTATTTTGGCTAAACTTTCAGAAGCTGTTTCCAGGCTGAGGAGATGGCTCAGTGGTTAAAGGAGCTTGCTTACAAAGCCTGCCAATCCAGGTTTGATTTCCCAGTATGCATGTAAAGCCAGATGCACAAAGTGGTGCATGCATTGGGAGATAATTTGGAGAGATCCTGGTATGCCCACTCGCTCTGTCTCTCTCTCTCTCTCTCTCTCTCTCTCTCTCTCTCTCTCTTTCTCTCTAACATAAATTTGACAAAAGTAGATGACGCTATTCCTCACTGTGTTCTGGAAATAGCTCCAATGTTTGTGTCACATGTTGAACTCCAAGTCAAAACCAAGAGTTCTCATGTTAATAAAGTCTTCCCTACACAGTTTAAATTCCACATCACCATCCATCCAATCTCCCACCGAAGAACCACTCTACAATGTCTCCCTAGTTCCCACCAGTACACTGTTACCGTGTACTACAACTTCTCCAGGACAGGGACTCTGTCTTCAATCATAGGTGCTCTGTCTTCCAGTGGACTGCCTCTCCCCTCAGAAAGTGAGACGGGAAGCCACTATGATGTGACCCAGGTCCATCTAGAGGGAATGGGTTGCCAGAAGCCTATGCTAAGAAAATCATGTAAACTTCCATCATGCAAAAAAATGGCCAGCTTGAAGAAGTTTCTATTGGAATTTGTCCAGAAATAATAAAGGACAGTGAAGATGAGGCAGAAAAAGAAGGAGGGGAAGATAAGGAAAAAATTTTAGTTTGGCTCACATTACAAGTGAACAGTGTTCTCTTCCCTGAGGTCCTCTTAAGCTTCTGATAAGATACACCTCAGAGCTAGTCACCAGGGAACCAGAGGGAGAAGCATCAATCCACAGACTAACTCCCTGCACACAGTCAGCCTGCAGTTAGTCTTAACTTGTACATTATGCACACATATAAAAATGTCTATGAATGATTGAAACCAGATGAGACTTGAATTCTTGAAACAATAGGAACAAGAGGAAGAAAATAAATGTTAAACAATGTTAAAGAAAAATAGCATGAAAGTAAGTAGAAAGTTAAAACTAAACTAGTCACATATAAACAGGATTTGAGAAAATAAAACAGAAAACAAATAGAAGGAAATAACAGTTGATTTTAAATGTAGATTTTTAAGAATAGAAAGTATTTAGGATCAGAATTAGGTGGTGAAATACCCTTCTTATCAGGTCAACCTAGGATAATTCTCAGTGTGTTTATAACTAATTACTCCTTTGTTCTCAGAATAATGCATGATACTTCATGTCTATGGAAACAGGCTTCTCCAGGCTAAGAGCCTTGTTCAAAAGGTCCAGCAGCACTGTCAACAGGCACAGAGAAAATTCAGTCGCATGATTTCTTAGCTGCAAATTCTACATGCTTCTTCTGTACTTTGCAACTTCAAACACTTGGGGTGATTTTTTTGTAAGTGAACACACTCATAAATTTGGTATAAAAGAAAGTAAGTCTGACTCTGAAAAACATGTCAAATTCTTTTCATAGATGATCATTTCTGACACTATCTGCATTTTCCACAAGAGGGCTGACTACAAGTCTTTAGATTTACTCCTGCTCTCTAATTAGATGTATTGGAGGCCCACCTCACAGGAGGTAATTCATGCTTGTTACTGAAAATCTAGTCCAAAGACTGTGGATTGGAAGGCCATGGGCCCTAGCTGGGAAGTTGAGACTGTCGTCTGGCTAAGAGGACACATTGTGCTCATCAAATTGTCCTCTAAAAACTCATATTTATGCTCACATAGTTGTGCTGCTCTCGGGTTAGAGAAGTTCTCAGATGGCAGTGACTTACTACTTGGGACACTCAAACCTCATCAAAGTGCTGAGAGGACATGACAGTTAAACACTCAGACATACAGCTCATACCAACCACGGCTCAGGGGACATGGCAGATGAGATGGCACAAAGACTATAGGAGCCAGAGGGTAGGGAGGAATGCTGTGGAACTATGTCTTCCAGACACAAGATGGCAAGGCCATTGTTTTCATGACTTCACAGGGGCTATGAAAGAAAGAAAAAAGGAAAAAAAGAAAGAAAGAAAGAGAGAGAGAAAGCGGAAGAAAGAGGAAGGGAGGAAGGAAGAAAGGAAGGAAGGAAATAAGGAATCAAAATAAAAGAGAGACTATTGAAAGGAGGAAGGGGATCAGTAGAAGGGATATGGGCAAGGGAAAACAAGAGGAAATGATGACGGGAGGGAGTTATAATCTAAATATAACACGTACATATATAAAAATTATCAATGTGGGCTGGAGAGATGGCTTAGCTGTTAAGGCGCTTGCCTGCAAAGCCAAAGGACCCAGGTTCGATTCCCCAGTACCCACGTAAGCTAGATGCACAAGGGAGCATATGCATCTGGAGTTCGTTTGCAGTGGCTGGAGGCCCTGACACACCCATTCTCTCTCTGTCTGCCTCCTCTCTGTATCTCTCTCTCGCGCGCGCACGCTCTCTCTCTCTCTCTCGCTTGCTCTTTCTCTCTCTCTCTCTCTCTCTCTGCTTGCAAATAAAATAAAATAAATATCTTAAAAAATTATCAATGAAAAGTTATTTAAAAATAAAAGCTTTCTTACAGCTTGAAAATAAGTTTTAAAGTGCTCACTTTGATTTAGAAATTCAACACTTACTGCTCTTAAATCCCTGACTTAGTCATTAATTCATACAAGCTTATTTTCCATAATTCCACTAAACTATCTTGCCACAGTTTGGGTGTTTTTCATATGAAATCTTTTGATCTTCTCATCCCATATTTCAAGCTGAGCAGCTGTAAATATGTATTTGCATATTTAAAAATATCACCATTTTTGCCTTTCCACAAGTCTTTGAACAGAGAGGAAGTGTCTTTGGTTTCTCAGGAAAAGACAGCAAAGCTGTCCAGGAGGTGGCAAACTTCATCCACAGTTTGGCAGATAAAACAACACTATGGCTTTGCTCTCTCCAGAGTTTATGATAAAAAATATTTTTGTTCATGCTTAAAAAGAGAAACTTGAAGGCAGTAATTTTGATATGGCAAATCATTACACAGTCTTTGAGTTTGAATATTTCCATCCAAATACTAACTTCAGGAGAATAATAGTATTCCCCTGAGCATTTGAAATTAAGATATCCAAGATAAATGCATACGATGTGTAAACCTCCAGTCGTGGGCAGGTGGGTCTAGGTTCTGGAAAGCTCCTGAAATGCCAGGTTAAGGAACTGTGCTGCTTCATAGTGGACATTCTTTTCCATTACCAGGTGTCACCAGGGACTGAGTCATAATTAGCATAAGCTCCCCTTCCGGTGGGTGGCCACGGCTGCCCACCACTGGACTACCTGTCACATACCCTGACATCTCTGACTCTCCATTGTGACATTTCTGGTGGCTATGAAGACTAAGTTAAATGGAACCTAGAGTTCAGTCCCTGCTTCTTATTTTAGCTGAAATTTAGGAATGTCTCCAATTTTGGACTACTGTTTATTGCTGGTCTACTCACAGTAGTCAGGAAATGGAACTAGCCAAGATGCCCATCAACAGATGATCGGATAATGAAAATATGATACATACACACAATGGAATTTTACACAGCCATAAAGAAAACTGAAACTATAGGAAAATAGATGCAACTGAAAAACACTATGTAAAGCAAAATCAGCCAGAATCAGAAAGATGCATACTACATGTGTTCTCTTATCTGTGGAACTTGGATTGAAAATTATGTGTGTGTATCTGTATATGTGTGTGTAGGGTCACCAAACTAGAAAGGGGTCATGAGACTGGAGAGAGAGTTCTTAAAGGAGTTGGGAAATAGAGAGGGTAATGAAATCCATGTATTAAGAAAGAAGAAGGAACTAGCTAGGGAAAGAAAGGGAACCAGCCACAGGGGAGGAGGGGAGGGCAGCGGGGGGGAAAGGAATGAGTGAGAACAAACATAAGGACTTGTGAAATGAAGACACCATGAGGAAACATTACTCTGTATGCTAATCTAAGAAATTAATATAAGGGCTGGAGAGATAGCTTAGCGGTTAAGCACTTGCCTGCGAAGCCTAAGGACCCTGGTTCAAAACTTGATTCCCCAGGACCCACATAAGTCAGATGCACAAGAGGATGCATGCATCTGGAGTTCATCTGCAATGGCTGGAGGCCCTGGCATGCCCAACTTCTCTCTCTCTCTCTCTCTCTAATAAATAAATAAAATAGTTTTTACTTAATATAAAACAAAAGTAAACCTGGGAAGAGGCAGCTCTAGAGACTGATGGAAGAATATACAGTTAACAGAAGAAATCAGGGCATCATACAGACATTTATACATTTCTGCATACATATTTATATTTACATATACATATATGTCTGCATCATAGTATTATGTAATTTTACAGGAATTTCAAAACCTATTTCCTCAGATACAAAAACTTTAAAGTATGTGCCCTTTACCCAAAATACTATACATTGGTGATCAGTTACAAACTTAATATTCTTATTCCAAATACTGGGGATCACAGGTGGTTTTGATTCAGATTTCTTTTAATTCTGGATGTGATTTGCATAAGTGTAATGAGATCTTGTGGAGATTGGTCCCAAGTCTAAACACTAAATTCTTGAACCTCTCTCTCTCTTTCTCTCCCTCCCTCCCTCTCTCTCTCTCTCTCTCTCACACACATACACACACACACACACACACACACACACACAGCCAGCTTGGAGGCATTTAAGCAACAGTTTGTGCTTCTGTGTTTTGACTGCTGCCCATCACATGGGGTCAGGAAAGGAATTTTCCACTTGTGGCATCATACTGGGCACTCAAAAGGTTTGCAATCTTGGAGCTATTGGGAGTTTGGCTTTTGCAGTAGGGACGCCCAGTCTGGATTACTGAGCTTTGTTTTTATTCATACTTACTCTGATCACTTTGCAGAGTATCACAAGTTGCTCAGAAGTAACATCTGAATTTAAAAAATGGTATTTTAAAAGGAAAAACAAGTGATTGGATAATGTGGGCAATACTAACCATATGTTACCAACTTTAGGTTGAGCATTTTTCACATTTGAACATGCCTGAAATTTGCACGTATCTTGCCAAATTAAAGGGCAGAAATTTTGCTCATCCCAGTGTGTTCAAACAACCAAGTTCCTGAAGCAGCACCTGGACCTAGGTAGAAGAGCTTGTGGACAGTTGAATTACCTCTGATTTAAAATTTCAAGTGGAGCTGGAGGAATTGCTTAGTGGCCAAGGCGTCTGCTTGCAAAGCCAAAGGACCCAGGTTTGATTCCCCAGGGCCCAAGTTAACCAGATGCACAAGGGGGCGCACGTGCCTGGGGTTCGTTTGCAGTGGCTGGAGGTCCTGGCGTACCCATTCTCTTTCTCTCTCTCTCTCTCCCTCTTTCTCTGACAAATAGATAAATAAAAATAAAATATTTTTTTTTTAATTCAAGTGACTGGCAATTCTGCAGTTATCACCGAATACTAATGGGCTACTCTGGTAACTGCAGGCAGTACACAGTGTCTACCTGCTGGTCAAAGGAGGGTTTTCCAGTAGCTTCTGTTTTACTGTAGGCAGGGAAAATGAGTTTCTGTGGGTTGACACAGACATAAGACACAAAAAAATAAGGGGAAAATGGCCAAGTTACATCGCTTTACACTTCATGCCTATTTCATAGAACTTTGGCCTTGTTCCATTGGTCTAAGGCAAGTAAATTAGGGCACAGAGCATACGGAGGTCAGGTGGCACTGCTGCTGTTTTAGATCAGTCACTTACTGGAGACTTCTTTGTGGAGTGTAGGATGTTTAGCAACATGTCCGGATTCTATCCCTGGATGTCAACACACTACCGCTCCCCAACTTTGCCACCAAATGTCTCTTCAGACACCTCTATGTTCCCTGACTCCCAGAGCACCCTGACTGCGGAGCACTGCAATCTTTTGGTATTTTTCCCATGCCTGTAACTTCCAGAACTCAGAAGAGGAATACAAATTTAAGCATGCAACAGTAAACATAACCATAAAGCCTCCTTGTAGGTTATAGAACTGATGTGAAACTTCAGAGATATCTTCATTATTCAAGAGTAGTCTAAAAATATGCACAGTACTTTCAATTAAATTTTTATATCTATTATGACCAACGTGTATAGGTTTTCACAGAGAATCTGAAAAAATTAAGTGATTGACTTACTTGGCTGGCGGAATTATGAGTGTTTTTCTTTATTCGTACTTATGGCATGAACAATCAAAACCACTGCCTTTGGTTGTCTGATAATACCTAATGAACACAAATGTGAAACAAGAATATTAATTAATACTACCAGATGGTGTCCAGCAATTTCTTAGTGGTTGCTAAGTGGCAGGTCTGGGGCTGTGTACTTTCTATGTACTAACTCATTTAAATTTTACCCTTGTACCAAGAGACAGGAATATTCTCTGAAGAAACTTTGATCCCTTTACCACCCAGCCCTGGGGTTGCAGGCATGTACCTTTTATGGGGTTCTGGGGATCAAACGCGGGTCCTCATGTTTGCGCAGCAAGCACTCTTACCTACTGTGCTGTCTCCCCAGCCTCAGCATTTTAGCAGACATTTCACAGGTAGGCAGCCAAAGGTCAATTTGATTGGATTGTTCAAGTAGTCACCTGACACACGGCTGACTTGGATTTGAACTTATCTCTAAACCCCACGTTCATTTTAGAAAGCACAGTTTCATCAGCTAAACTGCAGTTTCCCAATGGCAGGTTCTTCCACCCCTCTCACTCCACCCCCATGCTTACTAAACACGGAGAGCGATAGTTCATCTGTTGGGTGACATTGGCCTCCTAAACTTCAGAGCACGGAACAGTAACAGTGGTGATAACTAATGCGTACTGATCTCTGAGTATGAAGCTGCATGCTAGGGCTTGCAAATGAAGAAACAGGGCATGAGAAGGAGTAGGGGATATAAAACGTTGCGCTGCCCCCTGAAACTCAAATCTGTGGAGTCAAATGGCTATACATAATTGACAACAAATCTTCAATAATTGTTAGCTAGTAGTCATGGAAATGAGTCCTTGCAGAGAGTTATACATGCATCTGTCCTTATTTAGTCTCATGGTATGGGAAATGATTACCTTGCTCCCCTTTTAGGAAGAAAAAAGTTACTTACATAACACTTAGACGGCTGAAGAAGATTCCAACCCAAGGACCCATCTGTTGCTTTTCACTGCCGTTCAGCGTGGCATGCCTTCAGGGAAATGACAAATAAAATGCATAAAAACATAGGTGATAGATAATAGATGCCATGTTTGTCTTCAAATTTCAAATTTGTGTGTGTGTGTTTTATTAAGAACTTTATTGTGTGAACATACTGCATACTGGTCATGTTCCCATTGAGGTATATTACGTTTCCTCCCCTCGGTGAGGTTATCGGTAGTCACAGTGGGGTCGTGAATGCACCAGTCAGCTCAAGTTTTTCAGTCTAGATATAGTTTCTAGAATCTTACGACACTAGCATGTTTATAATATGTTAGAAGTTCCCAGAGAAAGGAAAACTTTGAGAGGACGAATGTGAGATCGTTGCTCTTGGCTCTAATGCGAGCCATCAGAGAAAATGCCATCCATTACACACCCCTAACAAGACTAGCGCTGGCTCCCCAGAGGCCTGCTGCAGCATGGGATAAAATTCACCTCTCTGACCAGTTTGCCCACCGGGCTCTCACACGTGACATGACAAAAGCAGGTGCCTCCACTAGGCCAGTAGTGCTGGTAATTCCCAGTTGTCTGAGGGACTTGGCACACTCTCAGGAAGCTGACAGGCAGACAATAAGCAATCTGGTTTTCAGTAAGGTAATTACTGAGCAAGCCCGCATCGTCTGGAGACCTAAGCAGCGTGGGTTACGACACACCGAGCACACGGCACACCTGAGTAAGGTTTTAGTCACTAGAAAACTATTACCTTTGATCACAAGAACATGACAGGATTCTTGCTTTATGTGTGGGTACGCTCAAATCACCGGCTTCAAAACCGCATTGTAGGCATTTGCTCAAGCTTTCTTTTGAGGGGACTCCCGGTCTTGAAATTCAGGGGCACACCCGCCAGAGTGTGATCCAGGTTCCAACCCCCCCCCTTTGCTTTCCCTCTTTCAAGGCTGGAGATGGACATGGACCTTGGACATGCTGAACAAGGGTCTGTCACTGCCCCGCCCCCTGGCCCCAGCCTCCAGCTTTTGTCTCGTTATGAAGCACTCCTGTGTGGAGGGATGGGGATGGAACTTCCAACCAGTCCTCCCACCGCAGACCACCGCTTCAGCTCTTTGACACAAGAATCATGCAGAAATGGGGAGAAAAAGCAAAGGTATGTCAAGCGCTGGTGGAGTTTTTCTATGCCTTTATCATTAGTGGTCACAAACACCCCTGCCACCAATGCTAGAGAATTCACCAGTCACTTAATGATCCTGTTGAGAATACGTCAGAACACCGTGCCGAAGCCAGCCGTCTTAGAAAGAGTAACTGATTTCTGAGGCCATCTTAGAAATCTGTCTAGAAATTTGTTTGTTTGTTTGATTTTTACAAAATCATGTGAATTTTTCCAGGAATGAGTTTTAGTGTGATTCTATTATGTAAAGATCACAATAAAATCTAAGACATTGGTTTTTCTTGAAAATAATCCTCCTTGGTGTCATTTTTCAATGCACATAGTCTCCCCAGACTTCAGTTTCATTCATTCATTAAGTGGGAAATTCATTTAGTCTCCCAAGACTTTAGTTTATTATTTAAATTTAAGATTTATTTTATTATTTAAATTTAGAATTAATGAACATTAATTATTGAATCATTAATGAACACTCTATATGCTAAATATTGTAGTGTGGACTCTGTATGAAACAGTACAGGAAGCCAGGCATGGTGGCACATGCCTTTAATTCCAGCACTCAGGAGGATCAGTAGGAGGATTGCCATATGTTCAAGACCAACTTGAGATTACACAGTGGATTCCAGGTCAGCCTGGGCTAGAGTGAGACCATACCTCAAAAAAAAAAAAATAAATCAAAAATAAACCAACAACCAAAAAAGCACATAAATAGACAAAAAAATATCTTACCTCAAAGAGTTGGCAATCAAATGGAGGAAAGTGTACAAAGAATATATGCATGAGTAAATATCCAATACACCAGGCGTCGATACAATAAAAGAAAAACAGCAGGGAACCTCAGAAGAAGAGGATGTAGAAAAGAATATGCTTTTCACTAGGGGCTGTCAGAGCTTTTGCGAAGAAAATGGTGCTTGGCTGATGTTCTGGGGGAGTAAGGAAGCACATATGTGGGTATCTGGAGGACAGCATCCAGGCAGAAGAGACAGGAAATGCAAAGGTCCTGAGGCAGGAGGGTGCCTGGTGAACTTCAGGAATAGCAAGGCAGGTGGCCGACGGAGCGGAGCTCAGCGCGCAAAGACAAGAGCATGCGGCCAGCTCTTGCCAGACCTTCCCAGTCAGCGGAAGGACACTGGCGCCCAACGGCGGACCTAAGCGCACTTGTTTTCAGCATAGCAGCACGGTCCGGCTTGCACTTTATAATGTTTATTCTGGCTTCCTTGTCGAACTTAGACGTTGGAGAACATAAACCCAACTATTCACTCATCCAGGAATTTCACGTGGAGCCAATAATCCAGGCACAAACCAACAACGGTTTGAGTTAAAATAAAGTGTGTGGCTTTTATTGGATTCTAGATATATATTTTGAGGTAGGGTCAACAGAATTTCATTGGAATGAATATGAATTGTGACAAAAAAAAAAACTAAGATGATTTCAAGGTGACTGACGGGACTTCAAAACTAAACGGACCCTTTATTTTTAGAGACAGACTATGGAAAAAGTGGACTTCCTGGGCAGGGGTCTGGAGAGACCCTGGAAATCAAGGTGGAACATTCTGAATGGGACTGAGGCAGCCATGTGGCAGTGGTGAGGGAGCAGTTGGTGAGGAATCTAGAGCGCGTGGCATGCATCTACCGTCACGACAGCTCCAGGCATAGTGCACCCAGGTGGCACATAAACTACAGAATTGGGCGTGTCAATGCAAAAGACACAGCCCTCACCTCAAAGAAGATAAGAGATAGTTTATTCTGGAGCCAAATATGAGTGACCACAGTCTGGGAACACAGATGTAGGTTACCCCAATTCCATGTTCCAACGTGTTAACAATTTTATCAAGGTTTTATAGATACAGAACAAAAGAAAGTCATAAATCAAGGCACTTTTCAAATACACTGGCTGGCTGGTAGGCGGGTCACAGCAAAGGGGGCAAATCTCCACCGCAAGCCTCAGATGCTGTCTGATGACAGTCTTAGGTTGGGTGGGTGGAAGCTGCGGTCTGTCAGTACATTCCAAAGAGGTTGCATCTGATCAACTGATAGTCACTGTGGATGTTAGGTCGGACACAAAAGTGAGTGATAATGGCTATTGAGGGGCTAAAGGTAGCCCAAAATAATTGGGCTTTGGTCTTGCAACATTCCTTCTCCCTGTAATCACAGGAGTTTTTCTCAGTCCATTCAGCCTTGCTGCAAGTCGGTGTAGCCGTGGCAGTGCTTGTTGGGGAATTTCAGATCACAGGTGAGACTCTTCAATCCAGTGGCATCAGCATTGACGTGGAACCAGAGAAGGCAGTGGAGGAAGGTGTGCCACTGATGTGGGCACATCATTAAAGTGAGTCCAAGGGGAGGAGGAACTGCTCTGCCCACTGCTGTTGAGAGGTCTTACAAAACCAAGACATAGAAAAAGTCAATGGTGTAACCCTGTTGAGGCCACTGTGGACCTTGACAAGAGTATTTGCTTTTCTTCTAAAGAGAACGAGAGGAAAGAAATTAAAACTAACGATACCTACAACATTTTTGGGACATCTCAAACCAAGAGCAAGAAAGAGAAGCTGAAGAAAGATGTGGAGTTAAGCAATTGTCTTTAAGTCAACTGCACTGAGGTATACTCTGCACCTAATAAAATTTGCCAGGCTCAGCTGTGCAGCTGAACGTCTTTCCACAAACATGTGCACCTGTGTAAGCACCGCCACAACTAAGATACATAGAACATTGTCATCATGCACAAATTGTCGCCCGTGTCCCTCTACTCAAACATCCTCTCCCTCCCAGACTCACGCAACCCCTGAGCAACTATCTGTCACCATTGTGTGACTACGTGGTTCTAGAATCTCACGGAAGTGCAATCACACAGTGTATAATCAATCTTTTGTGCCCGGGTTTCTCTTCAGCTCAGTATGCCTCTGGGAAGTAGCTCTGTGAAGACAGACACCAGCACTCCTCGTAGTGTCGAGCACTATCCCGTCGAATGGGCATACCAGGGTTAGTTTCTTCAGTGCTGGTGACAGAACCCAGGGCCCCATGCCTGCTTGACAGTGCCCTGCGACTGAACTACACCCCTGGCTATTGTGAGCATTTGTTAACTCATTCACCTGTTAATGGACATTGCACTTGCTTTCCAATAAGGAATTTTATGAATATGTCATAGATTCTTTGAGATATTTCCTTTCATTCAACACAGGCTTTTCTTGTTTATGATCAAAGAAATCTAGGAATCAGTTTCAATTACATTGCTGATTAGAGTTTGAATTTGTCATAATACTGCAGTACTTGGATACTAAGTAAATATTGGTAAATAAATAAGCCTTATCCATCTGTAATCATTCATTAAGAATTTAACTCTAGAAATATCATGAGGGTGTTTTGCCTTTAAATACCACATAATCTGAAGTAAACAAAAGTGAATAAAAACATGACAAAAGTGTGCCTCTTCATTGGCCGCCCCTCCCCCTTACAATGACTGCCTACTGCTCTTACATCTTGTAACCCACAACTCAACGGTGAATACCAGCAATGGGAGCAGGGAAGAGGGAAATGATGGTACCAACATATGGTGTGTTCATACAAAGTTTCTACAAGAAAGAAAGAAAGAAAGAAAGAAAGAAAGAAAGAAAGAAAGGAAGGAAGGAAGGAAGGAAGGAAGGAAGGAAGGAAGGAAGGAAGGGAAAGAAAGAAAGAGGAAAAACAGTATACCTCTTAACAGACTGGACAGTAAGTTCAAGGATTTGCTTACCTACAACAAAACTGTGCCCAACTGTAAGTTAGTTCAAGAAACACTTGTGGGCTGGAGAGATGGCTTAGCAGTTAAGGTGTTGGCCTGAAAAGCCAAAAGATACAAGTTCGACTCTCCAGGGCCCACGTAAGCCAGATGCACAAGGGAGCACATGCATCTGGAGTTCATTTGCAGTGGCTGGAGGCCCTGACCTGACATGCCCATTCTCTCGCTCGCTCGCTCTCTCTCTCTCTCCCTCTCATTCTTTCTCTCTCAAATAAATAAATAAAATTAAAATAGTTTTTAAAAAAGAAACGCTTGTAGAGGATGATCCAATGAGCTATGGCATCTTTATGAATGGAAGTACTGATGGTAGAGTTGGGTGTGAAGCCAATGCTTTTCCACACTGAAGAACGCCATCATCTTCATCAGCAGTTGCACCTTCCATGTGCTTGTGTCCATCACTCACAAGGTGGCCATCTTCTGACTTTGGGGACCGACCACTGTTTGTGATGGAGACACTAATATGCATTATTTCTGGTTCTGCCTATTCACTATGTCACATGGTATGTGACAAGTTTCCTAACTTTATGTTAGCAAATGACAGGTGAAATCGAATGTACTATATCTGTTGGCTGCTATATTGAATGCAAGAACTAGCAGCAAATATTAACATAAAAAACATGAGTTTACTTGTCTCTCAAACTCTAACATTACGTGTACACACACACACACACACACACACACACACATTCTAGTCCTTCCAAATGGCTAGGAATAGATGACCCACAAGAAAACTATGAAAGAGAAAAATGACCTGGCATCCGGGAACTAGTCAGGCCCATACATACATACATATACCTGGTGTAGGTGTTGGCAGGAGCTGACCTAGAACACACTCGTGGACCCTGGTATCTCCCATTAGACAGAAACCATTGAAAAAAAAAGTTCTGGTATCAGACAGAGCCACTCTGTAACTGTGACATAGTAAGACCAAATATGGTCACTTTATAATTTTATCTAAAAACAGACAAAGATGAAGTCATGGTGAGACCCACACAATGCCAAATATTCCAGTCTCTCCTGGCTGATATGCTCAGTCACTGCTTCTTTATCAGTTATAGATTTATCTTTGGCCTACATAGACTATCTTCATCATAGATATGACTGACAAAGATATCCAGTCACAGATTTGTCCCTGTTCCCTGACAGGAGCTATTCGAGAACAGCCTTAATTACTGCCTTAGATTCTCCCCCCAGTCACCTAACCAGCGTTCAGACCCTCTAAGTCATCTCTAACCCTCAGATCCCCAGGTTATATGTTCTTCCCCATTGGAGTAAGAATCACTGTTCAAACGCAGGTGTCTCTCTTCATAAAGCACTTGCTCAGAAATCCCAGTAAGGAAATGAGAAGCTCCACTGAAGTATTTACACTTCGAGAAATTCCTCTTGGTGCTTACAAAACATTTCTGAATCACAGAACTGGTTACCTACCAGCACAGTGCAATCCTCCAGTAAGAGGTGAGTGGAAGTTTCAACACCAGAAGAAAGAAAGGATGTCAACAGGTTTCCTCCACTAAGTCCTCCTCACAATCTCTGACTTCCCTGTTCAATTACAGACACCACCCTGCCCCACTCTGTGTCATCCATTCCTGACAGGGACAGGATTAACACCAGTGTGTGGAGTCTGGAATTCATCTTCCATTGCAGGCCTGGTGTCTGCTCATCCCTGAACATTGTGCTGCAGGCCTCTTCTCTAACCAGACTTCAGCCTCAATTTCCTGCTTAGTTTTCCAGCCCACTGCTGGGTCTGGAGCTTTGCCTAGAATCACCATAGCCCACTTGGCAAGCACCCAACACCTTGCTGTGTCCTCACCCCTGTCCCACTCCTGAAGGTCAGAGTTTGTTCTCTCTAATCCCAACTGCTGACGAGGGACCATTCCAAATGTGCTTATTCTCCAGGGCCATGACGTAACTGTTCCAAAGCTGCAGATTGCACCGTTGGCTATGGAGTGAGCCCTTCGGCTGAGAAAGTTCTCCAGCCCGCTCCCATCTGGACCTTGGTTTCTTCCACACTTCCTCTTGACCATGCCAGCATTCCTGATGGTTGAGCCCACCCAACTTACGACAGCCTTAGCTCACCAGACACAGCTGATTCGTGTGCAACTAGACACCTTCCTTGGCCATCACCCAACAGAAAAAATAGTTGCTACAAAAATTAGCCTGCTGAGTCGTCAGGGCTCCCAGACATAACCTCCCAATCAGGAAAGCAACAGGAAACAAGAGCAAGGTTGTCTTCTGCCACATCCACAATCACATAGCAAAAACTAGACCCATCCTTCCCCAGACATGAATCACTTCCTGGGGACAAATGGATGGCACTTCAGAAACCTATGGGTAAAAATACATAAGAACTTAATTAAAATGTATGCTCTGAATACTTACCCGATACTATCACCTCATGATAATTAGTCAATAAATACTTGTTGAACTAACGAATGGGTTGGATGGGTTTGACCAGTGAGAAAACTGAGATATACTTTTACTGTTATTCCTCTGGGTCACTGAGCTCAGTATAGCTGGGACCAAGTAAAGTCTCTAAGTCCAATCTATTAGTCTTCCTACAAATGCAAAGTATTTATTAAGTAGATAACTATTCACTCATCATAGCACAAACTTTAAAATCGAGTATTTTTTTCAGAAATAGGAATGGAGGCAAATCTTCTAAAACGGATACAACAGATCTAATTAGCACAAATGCTCTAATTGCTACAACTCAAGCCCAGCATTCAAAAATCAACCTTTTTACTGGACTTGGACTTACTGGTCTAAAATTAATGTAGTCATATTAGTTTTGGGAAGTTAATTATAGCTATCAATCACTTGGTCAAAAAATATTCAATAGGGCTGGAGAGATGGCTTAGCGGTTAAGGTGCTTGCCTGCAAAACCAAAGAACCCAGGTTCAACTTATCAGGACCCACATAAGCCAGATACACAAGGAAACGCATGCATCTGGAGTTCATTTGCAGTGGCTGGAGGCCATGGCGCACCCATTCTCTCTCTCTTTCTCTCTCTGTCTCTCTCTCCTCTTTCTCTCTCCTTTCTTTCTTTCTACCTGCCTATTTCTGTATTTCTCTCTCTCTCAAATAAATAAAAATAAAATATTTTTTTAAATCTTCAATAATTTACCTAAATTCTGTGACAAAATTGAGATATTATAATCCATCCACCATAAGAATTTAAAACTATCTTTGTTATGAGAAAGAATTATTTGCCATTAAATGTTATTTAAAAAAACTTGTAGGTTTTTCATGTTCTTGACTCACAGAGAAGAAAAGAGACATGGTAAAAACAACAAGGTATCAGTGACATGAGGCAGAAAGAGGATCAGAAAATATAGTTTTCCTGGAGTTTGTCAAACAGCACGCCATGCAAACACAACACCTATGTGTGCGCACACAACCACCACCACCACTTCCGAAAAGAAGGGTTTAGGAAGAGCTTGGACGTCCCTTGTTCCTGGAAAGAACACAACTCCATTCAACAACCACCAGCTGTGTTAGGCCTACCGCTCATTTACACGTTAATGAAATGAAATCCCTTTAATCGGATGATATGATGGTCTTACTGCTCACAGTGTGGTTCTCTGAGCAGCACCACCTGGAGGTGCCTGAGTACTCGCCCAGGTCTATGGATGCGGAACTGACCTTGGAGAAGCTCTGCTCTCCATGGGTATCAAAAGACAAACACCCTACATAAGCCACGGGTCACTCTGGTTCCAAGGAAGCCTTCAGAGAAGGTGCAGGTAGTGGTAGAGGGTAGAGGATGGGGGAAGACGCCACAGACAAAGGTGACTTCTTAGCATGTTTCATAAGGACCCCAAAAGGTCTACAAACCCTATCTCCACCCAACTCACCTTAGTGTACAGTGGCTTGCTGAGGCCTGTGTGGTGGGTTGAAAAACAGACCACGGATACAATACATGTGTAAGAATCACTGTAACTCAAGCCCTTGTGGTTGGCTGGTTAGCTGCTGTATTGGCTAAGAAAGATGCTGTCTCTCTCCAAGTCATCCATTGTAGCCACAGCCAAAGTGCAGCCCGGTTTATGTAAGAGCCTGGTACCAAGGTGCTGCTGAGCTTATGTCAAAAGCTCCCATCTGCCTGTTGGTCCAGAGCAAGGAAGCAGGTTGGACAACTAGCTAGTCAATGAAGATCCGAAGATGTAGCTACGTTGAATAATCACATCGGCCGCTTGATTATTCCGCTCAATCCAGATGTGAAATCACCTAAGCCGTACTTTCTTAAACCTAATTATTTAAATTCAAATAAAATCCAGTCTTCCGATCTTTACAATCGGCCTTTCTCTTTTTCTTCCTATCTGCTAGCAAGCCTCTCATAAGCTTCTGAAAGCCTGAATTCCAGGCTTCCCTTGGGATGGGGTCTAAGCCCCACGGGGTTGGCTTACAGCTTTGGCTCATGAAGGGCAGTGAAGGGCAGCAGAATTCGAGGGCTCTGCGGGCAACCCACTTCCTGCTAGGCAGATTGAACCCAAGCCTCACAATTACAGACCAGATCAGCTGTTGAGCCTGGGAGGGAGGCAAGCTGAGCTCTCATTAAGCAAGGATCAGCTCAAAAGAAGCAGATGATCCCAGAAGAGAGAGTACCAGGAAGCAGTGAGAAAGAGGTTAGGGGACCAGGAGGTCAGCATCCAGGCTCCATTCTCAGGGAGCCTTCTGAAGTAGACCTAGAATGCATCTCATTAGAAGGAAGGGAAAGCTCAGCGTAGTGCACTAATGCCCTCCTTTCTGATGCAGAGAAAGCCCCTGTTTGTCCCAGACACTACAGTGAACAAACGTGCCCATTGTTCTACAATAGGAAAAGTTGATGGGACTGTGAAAAGTGTGGGGAGTGTGTGTGTGTGTGTGTGTGTGTGTGTGTGTGTGTGTGTTGGGAGAAGAAAAAGCATCTCTCACAGAAACATAAGCTTGAAAGTATTGGTACACAAAATTGGTACCACATCACCAACTCTATCCTTAGGCACAGAAACATGTTATGTTTGGGAGTTAGTCTGGACCTGGATTTATGGCTAGGAACCTTGAAAAAGATGACATGAGGATGTGTGTTTAAATTTGAATCCTACTTTCCTTTAAATAATGTTTAAAAACCAACTCTTTCAACAATAATCTGCCCATGCCTATAGCACCAGATTCTCTTGGTTCTGAATATCAGTCCTGCAAGAACCACAGACCAGATAGTTGTGAAGTTCATGGAACAGCCTAGTTCCCAGAGCATGCTTCCTGCTCTGGAGACATACATGATTTCTCATTCACATATGGAACCAGAAGAAATTGAAATGTGTAGATATGCTTTTGGAGGGATCCAGCTAAAACATATGGACTCTGAATTAAGGAGAAGCTACTCAATAGCTATTGCTACATCCTCATTTTTTAATATCTTATTTTTATCCTTTTATTAGAGAGTGCAGAGAGAGAAAAATACGTGTGCCAGGGCCTCTACCCGCTGCAAACAAATTCCAGATGCATGTGCCACCTTGTGCATCTGGCTTATGTGGGTTCTGGGGAATCAAACCTGGGTCTTTAGGCTTCACAGGCAAGCATCTGAACAATTAAGCCATCTCAGCAGCCCTACAACCTCCTTTAAAGTGAACATTTCTATTTTATTTATTTATTTATTTATTTTGGTTTTTTGAGGTAGGGTTTCACTCTAGTCCAGACTGACCTGGAATTCACTATGTAGTCTCACGGTGGCCTCAAACTCACAGTGATCCTCCTACCTCTGCCTCCCAAGTGCTGGGATTAAAGGCGTGTGCCACCACTCCCGGCTTCTAATCTTTTATAATGTATTCTTTTATGGATTGTTCATTACTATATTCAAAAGTGTTTATAATAAAACTATTTAAGTTTGTCAATCCATATTTGTAACAAAATTTTTAAACTATTTTATTTATTCATTTGAGAGAGAAAAAGAAAGAGAGAATTGGCATGTTAGAGCCTGTAGCCACTGCAAATTAACTCCAGGCACATGCACCACACTGTGCATCCAGCTTACAGGGGCACTGGGGAATCAAACCTGGGTCCCTAGGTTTTGCAGGCAAGCACCTTGACTGCTAAGCCATCTCTCCAGCCCATATTTGTAACACATTTTATAAGTAGTCTGGACTTCAGTCTATACTTTAGGAAGATCATTGCTACTCCACCTAATTCCTGAAAGCCCCAGGGCTTGCTGAAAAAACACAACTCCATTAATTCATGAATCTGCCAACCAGTCTAGACTCATCAACAATGATCACACGTGCTACAATCTCACCATTGCCTGTTCTGTGTCAGATACTGTGTGAGGTACATAATAGTCTTGTGAAGCCTTAACCAACACCCTGCTTGGTAGAGGCTAGTATCTCCGTATTACAGATAAGAAAAATTTTAATAGTTTCTTCTGTGTAATGTACAGCCACCCTGGTTAACTCCATAGGAGTTCCATTCCCAGCACCCATGTAAGCAACTGGGTGTGGCCACACACATCTGTCTCCCCAATACTGTAGGAGGTGGAGACAGGAGAATAGCTGGGGCTTGCTGAGAGAAAAAAAAAAAAAAAAAAAAGGCCAAAGCAGGAGCTCTGGGTTGAGTAAGAAACTTTAAGGAAACAGGCAGATGAAAAGAAAATACTCAATGTCTTAAGACCTCTCCATGTGCGTGTGTCCTCACACATACACACACACATCAGAACACACTACAGACACATGCCAATTTGTTTTAATTTACATAATGGTAAAAAGCCTAAACCCAACCTTCCAATACCAATTTCAGCGTGTTTCCCAAAGGTCCAGTTGCATCCCAGACTAGTAAACTACCGAAGCTCAAGTTCACGTTTACAGTGCGGCATGGCAGTCTGTTTATGGTACATCTTCACTCTAAAATCCTGGCCTCCACTTCCCAGCAGGTGGCTGAGAGGATCACGGAGTTATTACAGGGGTTCAACCATCAGCTAGAACTCTATGTACACCATGCATGGTAGCACAGACCTACAAACCCAGCCTACAGCAGGCTGAAGCAGGTAGTTTGCAGAGAGTTTTAGGTCAGGCCAGCCAATGAGTTCCTGTGCCCTTCCCCGGAATGACTAAAAGCCATCTAACCACAACCTGTGCTATACTGCAATGATGACCTGTCCCCTGACTCTTAGTGACACTCTATTAGTAAAATGGACACTCATCCATCTCCTCACTGCCACCCTTGGAAAACCAACTCCATGAAAGCAGGGACCTGGTGTATTCTTGCTCACTACTTTTAGACTTAACACGTAGAGCGCAGCTAAGATATTTCTGTACAGAGGAAACAAAGGTGCTTAAGTTTGCTGTAAAAGATCATATGAGTTCATATTTGTGAGAGTTCTCAGCTGATTTTTTCCCCTCCCATTCCAGTGTGGGATTAGCCATCACATTGGATTAGTTAGGCTTGTAAACTAGTCCTGTCTGTGTAATCTAGGCTTCTTCGACTTCTAAGAACTCCTATATTTAGTACACTTTGAGAACTCCTAAATCTTTTGAATTTTGAAGATACGATGAATGAACAATTACCAAAGTACTTCAATTTGTATCCTAGCCACTTCTGTACGATTGAACTGGCACTTAACTCTCTGAGGCTCTGTGAAGGGAGATATGTGAGGGCTTCTCTCTGCATTCAAGAAAGTATATGAAAAGGGTTGAATTTGTTTTCTAAATGAAAAATACTCATGAGGGCATGCTATTTCATCAAAGCTGAGAGAAGTTTACATTACAAATTCAAGTCCTTAGTTATCTGACCAAGCCAATAAAAGAGAAGAGCTAATACTGGGGACTTCTAAGGACTCATTTAAATTTGCAGCAACTCCTGTAAGATGCCATGGAGGTAAACTGAGTTTAAAGATGCAGAGTAAAGCACATGACTAGGGAGTAGGCTTGGAACTCAAGCAAATGAATCCAGACACTGAGCTCTGAATTATTAAATTGTGTATATTTCAGCTTCACAATTTAACTCACACTTTGTGCACCATGAAGCCCTCGGTCAATCTAGTGATGCCTGCAGACCCTCCCCCTCTCAGAAGAGTGCTTGTAAATACGCTAAACAAAAGCCACAGGATACCAAAAACCAAATTACATAGAAAATGATTTAAATGTTTTTGAGAGAGTGTCTCTCTGCATAGTTCTGGTTGGCCTGGAAATCTTGATGATCTTCCTGACTCTATATCTGGAGGGCTGGGATTACAGGGGTGAGCCACACCCAGCTTACATAAATATTTTTAAAACTAACATGACAGTATGTAGTATGTTTGCCTTTTATTAACCATTAAATAACAACATCTTGTGTGACAATATCTAATAACTACTATCATTAAGAAGCATCAAAGAGCATATATAATGATGTGAAAATATGAGTTCTTTTGGTGTCAAAAGTCTCAGATATTGCTAAACTTGTGATTTGTAGCTTACATTGGCTTGATCAGAACTGTAAAATTTCAGACTAAGGGCAATAGAAAAAAATTCAGAACTTTTGGGCTGCAGAGATGGCTTAGCAGTTAAGGCATTTGCCTACAAAGCCAAAAGACCTTGGATCGATTCCCCAGGACCAATGTTAGCCAGATGCACAAGGGGGCACACATGTCTGGAGTTCATTTGCAGTGGCTGGAGGCCCTGGCACTCCCATTCTCTCTCTCTCTATCTCTATCTCTCTCTCTGTATGTGTGTGTGTCTGACTATCTTCTTGTGCTCTCTCTCAAATAAATAAATAAATAAATAAATAAAATTTAAAATTTTCAGAACTTTCCCCATCCAAGTCTCTAGGTCACTAAAATCTGCCGTATTCCTCTGAATCAGTTTAGTGATTCCACGATGAGATGTGTTTAGGGTTTCCAGGTAAGGGGAAGCTGTCATTGACAAGATATTCTGAAATGGGTGAAGTTTTGAAACCTCAAGTTTGGCCAGACAGGCCAAATGACAGAATGAGTGCAATAGTGGCATGTCTGCTCTGGGGGAAACCAACTGCTCTCTAATTGGACTGAAGGCCCACTCTATGGGAGGGAATATGTGCCTGGTACTGAAAACCCAATCAAAAGCCTATAGCAGGGGAGGTCATGAACCTTAGGGGTATAAAGCCTGCTCTTGTCTGGATAAATGCATATATTACTCTCACCAAATTGCCCTGAAAGCACTACACTTAATGTTCATTTTCATGTATTAATGCTACTCTCACTTCCGGTTAGAGAAGCTTCTCTTTTCAGATGGCGATGACCACTGGGATGACCCAAAAGACAACATAGTGCTGAGAAGAAGGGACGGAGGAGTGTCCAGCACTGAAACATCTCACACCCTTCAAGGCTCAGGGTCCATTGCGGAAGAGGTGGCAGAAAGTATGTAAGAGCCAAAGAAAGGGTACCACTCCTTACATACAACTGTCTGGACAGAATTTGGCCTCGATATCCAAGACCTCACAGTGCCTAGAAATACCTACACAAGACCCTCATAATAGGAGAAAAAGATGATGACATCAAGTTAGAAGAGAGGCTAATAGAGAGAAAGAGGGGATATGATGGAGAGCAGAGTTATGAAGGGGAAAGTGGGGAAGGGGAGGGATATACCATGGTTTGTTGTCTTTAAGTATAGAAAGTGTCAATAATATAAATATATTTAAAAAAAAAAAAACTGTCTAAGCTGGTGCAATGCCCTGGAGGCCCACGACTTCAGTTCAAGCCAGCCTGAGTCGTTGTTGTGAACATTCTCAGTCTTTGCCCTCTGTAACCACTAGATGGCGCTGATTGTTCGATATACCCTTTGCGCCTGATATTCTGGCCCCAGCTTCCCACCCAAAAATTGATGTGGAATTGAGAAAAATTATCTGGCAACTTGATCCACAAACATTGAGTTGACATCTCATTCTGAAATGAATTAAAGCTTTTTTCGTTCTGTTTTTATTTTATCTTTTAAAGACCATTACATCATTTTGTTCCTCCTTTGATTCCCCAGGGGCCTTCTCCAGTCCATTAGAACTTCAGCAATTCAAGATGTTTCACACCAATTAGAACTACCTTCTCTCAAACATTCTGTCCTTTTCCAGCAAAAACGTGCTTCGTGCGAAGCTCTGCTGCCTGTCTGGGTGCCGGGGAGAGACAGGAGCAAAACGACTGCTTTGCATGTTGTCCTGTTGTAAGAGCTAGATGCATACCCTCCTGCATGGCTTCAGAGAAACCACATTTATGGGCTGAGGCATCCGTCCTGGGTCATAAACAGGACAAGGGCTACACTCAGTAAAAGATTAAACCAATGCACTCCTTGGCGATATGGGATTTGTAAGAAGTATTTTTAAAGGAGTAATAAAATGTAACTGTGTTTTAAAACTGTCTCTTGAAATAAGCACATTCATTACGTTCACAGCCAGAGTAGTACCCCCAAGAGAAGCACAATCAAGACCCATGCCCAGATGCACAGATCTCCTACCGTTGTGTTTCCTTGCTGCAAAATACACTCTCTATGTCTGTTAGTTTTTCAAACTTTGCACGTTGCACGCAACATTACATGAAGTGAACCCATGGCTATAAGCTACTGGATCATTTATATTTAAAAGAATCTGGAGTAGTAGCATTGGGGGTCCAGCATCTCTGTCTACATCCTTTCTACCTTCTTGGAAATCACCATGACTGGTGGTGCACACCTGTAATCGCAGCACTTGGAGGCTGGGGCTGAAGGATCTCAAGTTCAAGGTCAGCCTGAACTACATTGTATGATACATAGATTTTCCTTTCTGACAAGGTCAAAATGAATAATGAAAGGAAACTCTCAAAGCTCGCGAGACTATCCGCGCTTGATATTTGTTGCCACTCTACCAATTTGGGGCAGAAACATATGTGACAGCCCAGAGGAGGCAGAAAGAGGAAAGTATAAACTGGAATTAGACAAAATTAAAACAAAAAAAAGTGATGGTACTGGGGATTGAATTTAGGGCCTTGAGCATCCTGGACATGTGTTTGACTGAGCTCGACCCCAGCCCTCTTTCTACTTTTCATGTTGAGACAAGGTCTCAGTAAGTTATCCAGGCTGACCATGAATTCACTCTGTGGTCCAGGCTGACCTTGTACTGTGACCCTTCTGCCTCAGTCTCCTGAGCAGCTGGGATTACAGACTTGTGTTACCAGACCTAACTTAAAAATAGAAAATTTCTACACTGAATGAAATGAGGCCAGATCAGAAATGCAGTTTGTGTCATCACTGTCATTTGCTTCCCAATGAAGGTGTCTATGTCTCCAAATGTGATCCACAAAGTCTGCTCTTCCATGTCCAGTATCCCCCACCCCCTCCGTGAGCCAAGGCCCAGAGTAACACTCATAATATTCACCACTAGATGTGGCTTGTGGATTCCCCAGAATCACTGCAGACACTGAAGGCAGGAGACTCTGCCTCCTGAGCAGGCCCTGAGGGGACCAATCCCAGAATGCAATTGGTTCTCCAGTCACAATGGTTCTTTGAAACATTTTTGAGAGCTGGTTCTCATGTTGTGAAAAGAAATACAAGGACTAACTCAGTCTCAGAAGATAGAGTGTTAGAAGAAAAAAAAAACCTTCTATTTCTATTATGTTTGTCTTCCTAAATGCTTTGAATTTAGATAAAGATATGGACCAGACTCTCTGTAGTGAAAGCAGTCATTTTTCAACATAAGGAGTAGGATATGAACAGTAAAGTATGTTTGTGAGTGTGTGTTACAAGCCATGTAAGCATTATTTTACATTACAAAGTTTTTCCTTCTTTGAGAAATTTCCTCTGCTGGATTTAGACTTGCATATTCTAAGCATTTCTGACCATACTCCCTAGTCTTCTCTTTCTCTGGGCCTTTACAACTGACTTGTTTGCATAAGTAGACTATCAATCAATCAATCAGTCAGTCAGTCAGTCAGTCAGTCAGACAATCAATACAGTCCTTGGTTCCCTGTGATCCCTGGTGGAGCACTCAGGGTGATGTTAATGACCTCACCTCGGTTGGCTTAGCCAGAATTGGATCAGCCATTGACCTGAGTATATGCCAGGAGGAGAACACGTACTACATTTCAGGGGAAAACAGGCTGATTTGTTCAGGTGTGAGCAGTGGCTCCTCAGCTGCCAAGGCATTCCAGTCCTACAAGATGTTCCAGGAAAATATAATTTTGGAACCAGTCTAGGAGAGGCTGCTTAATTACTCTCAGGAGGTCAAAACAGGACCGTCAAGGACAGTCATCACTTCACGTTACCAAAGGTTCCTGGAACAGGTATTTCCCTTTGAAGGCTAAGATCTGGAAAGGAAGGGGAATAACCGGGCAGGGTCTATTTCACAGCGCAAGTTACTGGAAAGTGCCAGAACTAAGTTGTGGGCAAAGAAGAAAGGTGAAGGGCACAGCCAACCTGAGCTCCATGTGTCTCAGATTCCCTGAGATCTTATCTGCGTCACCCTGTGATATTTTACTGTCTGCATTCCTGCTTCCCTCCTGCCACCTTCCATTACTTTATATCCCTCCTAAAAAGGCTTCATTGTTTAATGATATGCAGCATTCCTAGCAATGAATATAGTCCAAGTTGCTTTTTTTAAGTTAAGTTTGCAAGACAAATATGTCCCCAAACTGATTTCTCCTTGACTTTGCTCCACAGAAGCATGATGGGGGGGGTGGGGGGCTTGTGGCAGAGCCTCCACAGGGAAATGCAGAGCACAGAAAAATGGACTGTGCTGCGATACCTAAGAATATTCCAAAAATGAAGCTCAATTCCACAAATTCCAGACCTACATGTTATTAAAAATCAATTCCCTCTCAGCTATGTACCTAAATTGAATCCTACTCTGAAAAGAGACCAAGGATTGTTAAGGGCCAGAGAAAGATAATTCCAATGCAAAACTTGTAAGACCATGAGACCCTATTTCCAAAGGTCACCAGAGGAAGCCCAGTGCATAAAGCAGCTAGTTTTCAAGTTTGCATGTTTCATAGGATGGCAAATATGGCCTCTCATCCTATAAATGTTCATGAAAAATGTTTTAGGAATGAGGAAAAAGAAAAGTTGATGTGCAGGAAAAATGAAGCATTCAGTTTCTGGCCAAGATTTCTCAATCACAACTAAGGTTGCACAGAGCTCAGAATTCGATCCAAATATTAAATATATCACCAATGACAGTCTGTCTGAGGAGGGGACTGCATGCACAGACTAGTCTGGCTCACTGACACCTCTGGAAATCACTTCAGTTCTAAAAACAGATTAAATTTGCAAGTGCTTTCCTCCGAACCTTTTGCCAAACAAGTGGATTACATGAATTTTTAAGCACCCTGTGAGTATAGGATGAACACTCATACATTAATTAAGAACACAAAAAGAAGCAATAGTGCCTGGAGCATTTGAATGAAGCTAGGTCAAAGCCTGGAGAAAAAATGGAATGAAGACCCTGGGGGGGGGGGGAAGTGTTCATGTCAGTCACTCCAGCAGCACCTGGGCTTAGCCAGGACACCAACAGTACATTTTCATTTTTCTGTTTTGGTTTTTCAAGGTAGAGTCTCACTAGCTCAGGCTGACCTGGAATTCACTATGTAGTCTCAGGGTGGCCTCGAACTCACTACAATCCTCCTACCTCTGCCTCTCAAGTGCTGGGATTAAAGGTGTACACCACCACGCCCGGCCCAATTTATCTTACAAGAAAAGTTTACAGCATGAAGCAGCAGTCTGAATGCATGCAGTGAAGGAAATGGTATAGGTGCAAGATTTTATCACCGTTACTCTTTTATTGTTTGTTTTGCACGTGTGTGTGTGTGTGGTGTATTCACATGTATGCAGTATATTCACATATGTATGGTGTATTCATGTATGTGTGTGTGCAAATGTACATCGTCCATGTGCACATTGCAGAGGCCAGAGAAGAAAACCAGGAGTCCTTCTGTGTCACTGTGCTTTGTGTTTCCTTGTGGCTGAATCTCTCTTTAATTCAGAACTGCAGTTTTCATGAGCCCCAGCAACTTTCTCATCTCAGTTCCCCACAGGACTGGCTTATAAGCATGGGTTCTGGGGAAGGAAACCCAGACCCTCCTGTGTGCACAGCAAGGGTCCTTACCCACTGAGCCACCTCCCTAGCCCCACCACTATTTTCTTATCAAAATTCGGTTAAATTAATTTAAGTTTATATGCCATCCTTTATTTAATGTATAAGTACTCCAAAAGAAAGAAAAGGTGTATTTAATATTCTATTAACAAAAATGGGAAACTGACCAGCACTGTAAATAACAAGGGAGGGGGTTGATTATATTTGTAAAGCAATATAGTAAGCCAATTCAAAGAATGAGAAGATTTGGTCCTAAGCTGAATGTATGCAGTAAATCTACATTGTCAAACATTATAGGGATATTTTCACCAGCATTTATCATCAGTCAATTTATTCAGAAATAGAATTTTTAAGTTCCTAGAAAAATAATTTGTTGTATAAAACTTGTATTAAATGCAACGATGTTCAATAAGGAACATTTTATAGTAACGAAAACATGAAAAAGATATACAATTCTAATACCTCCTGATAGTGTGGCTGAGTGAATTATAATATGAATGCGGAATCATTATTACACAGGAAATATTGTGTTTCTTTTCCAAAACGCAATGGATAAAAATGTTTATAACAGTGTGATGTGATCATAAAAGCAGAATGAGGATCGGGAGACGGCTCACTGGTAAGAACACTTTCTTAGCAAGCATGAGGGCCTGACTAGCCCTGCATTTGACCCCCAGCACCCACTTAAACAGCTGGTGTGGCCACACACATCTGTAACCCCAATCCTGTGGGGAGTGGAGAACAGATAACCACTGATGTTTCTAGTCAGCCGGTCTGACAGAAAATGGCAGCTTCAGGGTTAGTGTGAGAGTCCAGCTCAGGGAAGTGATGCGGAGGGGCGCTAGAGGAGGGCACCCTGCATTCTCATGCGATTCTGCATGCGTGCACACGTGCAGAATCCAGCTTAAAGACCATTAATTGATGCACACATTATTACTCTAATCCTCAGCATATCAAACTAATGGCATTGAATTGTTTTCCCTCAATTCAATTGTGTCCCTTTTTTTTTTTTTTTTGCATTTTTCTCAAAAAACAAAAATGTGAGGGCTTGGGGTGTAACTCAGTGGAAGAGTGCTTGCTTCATATCTGCCCAGCTGTGGGTTTAAATCCCAGCACTGCAAACAGTTTTCTCAAGTCAAAGTAAAAAGGAACACAGGACGTCTTGAGCATAGAGAGTCATGGCCCTACCAGAAAAAAAAAAAAAAAGAGTGGCCAAATCAAAAGCAACACATCTTCCTGGGCACGCTGACGGCAAAGTCGCCATCCAGACCAGCTGTGGGTGGGTTCAGGTGAAGCTACTGATGGCTGTAGAGGCTGCAGCATCGGGCCCTGGCTTCAGTTACCCCAGTGGAAACCACCTCCAGGTCGCAGGCAAAGGCGAAAGGGGCACTTGGGCTTCTGAACAAAGACTTGAAAAGTTAAATGTGTTTCGTCTGGGACAAAGATTGCGGGGTGATCTCATTTCAGTGTTTGGATACCTGCAGCAGATATGCGAGGCCCGAACGAGGTCACCTGTCCTTCCCACTCAGAAGCAATAGGAAACTGCAGAAAGAGAAGGCGACATTAGAAAGATTTCCACTCAAAGATAATTACGTGTTTATTCCAGTTTTAGTCTGACTGACAGGGTTAGGGTCCCCTCCCCATCTGTGATTCAGAGAGAATAATGCCACATACTGGACATAACATCTGTAAAATACTCTGACTTCTTCAGATGAAAGATGCCTTGTGGATGTAAAGAATCAATGTTATTATTTTTGTCTCCTGCCTTCCCTCTATGGCTGTGAGTTTCCTTGTGACATTTGCGGGACCCCTCCAGCCAGCCAGCTGCTCTGTAACAGGTCATCCCAGTGACATTTCAAATCTTCACGTGGTTCTGACCGTACACAGGACAAGAGCTGCTTGACTGTGGGTTGTCTGTCCGGGAGGAAGTGGAAATCTTCGCAGCATCTGTCCAGAGCTTAGGGATCCAGGCTTTCCCTAACATCAACTTCAAGGCGCTGACCTCATAGCGGTAGCATGTGTCACGGCTTCTCCATCTCCATTTCCTGTGCACATCATCAGAAGGCTGAGCCTGGGGCCTTGGACATCTCTCCTCCCCTCGGTCATTTGTTTTCAGGAGTTTACTTTCAGATTCAACCGGCATCAGTGAAGAACTTCGTCAGCATGTGCATGGCCCAGTGGGCGCACAGGTCTTTAGTGCGCATGAGCTTTTTGTTTTCAGTACGTTTTCCTTGTTAAATAAAGCATGCTTCTGATTGAAAAAGGCAGGACTTCTCTTTTTAATTGTAAAAAGAAATGACCCTACCATCCCACCATCAGAAACAGCCACTGTGACAGTTTACTCCTTTTTACATCTTTTTTTTTTTTTTTTAAATTTCTGGATATTGCTGGGCAGTGTCCTTCCTGCTAGCCACTTAATATTCATACATAACTATTTTTACAGATATTTAGTTTTTCTGCACAAAAGAATGGACCAGGAGGACCATACACCTTAACTCTTTAGCTCACTTAATTTTCATGACATTTACAATTCTAATGAATAAAATTGCCAATTTATCAGACATTTATTTTGGATATTTTGCTCAAAATAACTGTGAGATAGAACAGCTCATCTTGTTTACATTATAGGTAAGGAAACAAGCTAGAAGGAAGCAGTTCCCTGGGACAGTAGATTAAGGAACAGCTAATGGTATAATTCTTACCCACATGTCTTAGCCTGAGTGAACGATAGCACATATCGCACTTCTGGATGACTGTGTCAGTTTCCACACTGGTAGAGCAGAACAGGAAAAAAAAAAAAGGCCTTTAGTTAAAAGAGAGTAAATGGTTGGTTTTTGACAAGTGATGTCATCGTCATCACTTTCTAAACACAGTGACTCACACAACATATTCATTCATCTTCACAGCACAAGGCATTTTGTACACTCATCATTTCTTGTGTGATTTTTTACTTTTCCATGATGACAAGACATACTGACCCCACTTTCTTCACAATAAAATGAGGCCCAGAGAAAGCCAGCAACTTGCTGGGGCCACTTGTGTGATGTGGGACCCAGACAATTTGCTACCCCACTGCCTCAGGCTCTGACAGATGCTCTTTCCAACGCTGTGATTGCTGTCAATCTTATTCGTCCTTCTTTCTTCCCATGACAATAATTTTCTGGCCCTTGTATCTAATTCTTCCGTATTTCTGAGATATATAAAAATATAAAAATAATTTCCCTTCCTATAATTCTGCAGACCTCTGTGGAAAAGGATGGCATGATAAACAATAGCGTTAAGCCCCTTCTCTGCGCCAGGCACTGGGGCAAGGCTTGGCACGTATGATTTCACTTAATTTTACTACCAATTCTCAGAGGTAGATCTTGCTGTTTTACATTTAATCTTACAAATGAAAGTAGTGCTGCTTAGAAGAACAAACAGCTTGCCATGGAATCAGAAAGCTGGAGAGGCCAGTCACGCTGACCCTTAGCTATCAGTGATACTGTCCTACTTCTTCCTTGCATCTTCATAAGGAGTCAATGCAAGACTCCCTCCCCATTTTTATAAGAACCCAAACAATCCTAGACATGTAATCAGGTGGTTACAACAATTGCTGTGAGCTGAGTATTTGTGTTCCCTCAAATTCCTATACTAAAACCTAACCCCCAATGCAGTGTTATTGGGAAGTGGGGCCTTTGAGGGTTACTGGGCCATGAATGTGAAGGACATATAGATTGGTTTAGTGCTCTCAACACTGGGTAAAGGACCCAGAGTTCATCCCTGTTGTTAAGTGTGGACACAGCAAACCAGGGAGTGGGTGCTCACAAGAATGCACATCTCTCAAGACCTTGACCTTGGACTTCCAGTCTCCAGAGCTGTGAAAGCTAAGTTCTTACTGTCTAGAACCCACATAAGGACAAGTGGGCTTAAGACACTAGCAGGATTAATATTGCAGCAATGCACAATTAGTGAATGATTTACATTTTACAAATGAAAGGTCCAGCTACTTTCACCAAGAAGTTAAATGATAGATAAATCAGATTTGTGTGTATTGATTGATAGCTTATGAGACAAACACTTTACTAAATGAGCATCTCTACAGACCACCCCCCAAAGATTCTTCATAGCCTTTCTTGCCTCACAGATTGGATTTCTTTAATGAGTAGCTGCTGGTGAGACAAACGGTGTGAAACGTCATGTGGATCTTCAGCTTCGGTACTATATAAAGGACCATATAAAGAAGACAACCAGGGATGGAGAGATGGCTCAGTGGATAAGGCACTTGCCTGCAAAGCCTAATAACCTGGGTTCAGTTCCCCAGTACCTACATAAAGCCAGATGCACAAGATGGCACATGAATCTGGAGTTCATTTGCAGTGACTAGAGTCCCTGGAGTGCCCGCTCTCTCCATCTCTGTCTGTCTCTCTTCTTTTAATCTCTCTCTGCTTGCAAATAAATTAAATGAAATGAAAAACAAGAAAACAACTAGAAGAATGATTTTTAAAAGAAGGAAACTAATGAAGTCCTCAGTTAATTTGTTACTGCAACAAAAAAAGATTAAATATCATTTTGTAAGGACTAACACCCACATCTTCTTTCCTTTTCTTCCCCACTCCTGGCCCATCTTGAATTCTTAACCCTAATTCTCTCACCTAACTGTCATCCATATAATCCATGTAGCCCTGAACATCACCACATTTTCAATAAGAAGCCATATTAGCCAGTAAGGATCCCAGCCAGGACATGGATTCTGAGGCAGGACGGGGAAAGACACACCACCACCTGTGAGGAGCAGCTGGGGACAGTCACTGACAGGGTGGGAGGAGAAGCAGCACCGTGACTTAGGGGCTGCACGAGCCCATGGCAGGTGCTGGCGTCCTGGGAGCAGCAAGGAGTGTGCTAGGCTGGTCCCGGCACACCAGCTCCTTCCCACAGCCACACCTCACAACCACTGCCTCTTTCTGCTTGCTAGTTCAGTGCATTTTCTGCTGTTAAAACTGAACACCGGGGCTGGAAAAATGGCTTGGCAGTTAAAGCCCTTGCATGCAAAGCCTAAGGACCCATGTTCAACTTCTCCAGATCCTACGAAAACCCAACACACAAAGGTGAGGCAAGTGCAAGGTTGCACATGCCCACTAGGTGGCACATGCATCTGGAGTTCAAGTGCACTGGCTGGTGACCTGGCTTGCCCATTCTCTCTCTCTCTCTCTCTCTCTCTCTCTCTCTCTCTCATAAAAAAAGCACACCATAGACAATAGACAAGGCAAAGTGTAAACTTGATCCATGCTTCTAGGGCCTGTGAAGTCCAAGAGTATGGTGTAGGCATTTGATGAGGGCCTTTGTGCTGGGCTACCAAAGGGCAGAAAGGTGAGGGAGAAGAAAGCCCATGACAGGAGGGCAGAAGGGGCCAAACTTGACACAAATGCCCTCACACAATTAGAACACCCCGCCCCGAGAGTGGCAGTGTTCCACTCATGGTGGCGGAGGCCTTTGCGCAGGTCCACAGGGCGCGCGTTCAAACCATAGCACTCCCCGTTGTCGCTTGTGAGCCGTCAATTTTCCGCTCTCACACAGGGGAGGTCCTCTGTTGAGATTTACTTTCCTGCTCCAACCTGTGCCTCTTTCTTCTGGAAGTCACAACAAACCTCCCTCTGAGAACTTGGGGATCCAAACCTAACTCAGCCCTTTGTCTCCATCTCACTCTCATCACAGATGACCTCCATCGTCATCTAAGCTGACAATCCATGGGAAACACATGGCTCATGCTCCCTAATCTCCATGATTCCAACAGTTTTTCCGCACTTACCAGCTTCCCACTCCGTGGTCACCTTCAAGACCCTGGCATTACTCAGAACTGTTCTACCCTTGGCATTTTTAACCCAGTATGACCACCCTTGACATGTCCGGAGCTCATGGCTCTACATGAATCCTCCAGATCCCAAGATTACCATTCATGGCATTCCTTCATGCTGTCCTGTTCTCATCTTCTTCATGCGGCCCACAGCCCATCATTCCTCATCTCAAACACTTGTATTAGCCCACCGCTTCTCTTATAGCAGGTGCTCAGGCCTTCAACTTCATGAAACAAAAGAAGATTTGTAGGCACACCCTCCTCAGCTTTTAACTTCTTTCTAAAATTCTGCAAGTGCATAGCCCCCATTTATCTCATGTACCAAACTGTCAAACAGGGCTAATTTCTCCATACATATTCTCAATGTTACCCACCCCCAACACCCTCGCCTTATGGTTATTCTTTCTTGCCCCTTTATTCTTAATCTTTCTCTTTCATCTGATTCTTTCCTCAGAAGTTCTTTACTTATAGGAGGGTGAAGCGCTTCACTTTGAGAAACAGAGTCACTTCTTCTCTCTAAGATCCTAATCTTCTTTCACTCTCTTCCCAAGTAGATTTTTTTTTTAGGAGGAATTTCTCTAACACAATGCTTCTCAAACTTTCATTTACTTATGAATCTGAGGACCCTGTTCAAATGTGATTGTGACTCATTAGGTCTGTGTTGAGAAGTGAGGGGCCAATGCCAAAAGTCTCTACATATCCCACTTCTCCAATTCCCATCATGTCCAGTCCACTGTAATCTTATTTCTTCCTCCATAATATCCACACCCTGGCAGACTCTTCCTAATGAATAAGTGTCACACTGTATAAGCTATGGGGAGCATAACCACATTCCCCTTTGTGAAACTCCAACCCTGACTTCCAGGAGAACATTCTACCTTGGTATTCCTTTCTCCCTCTCAAATCATTTAATCTTACTGCTGCAAACTTACTGCAGTCTATTCAGGCTACCACTACAAAATACTACAGAGTAGATGGCTTTAACAACAGAAATTTCCTTCCCACTGTTCTAGAGGCTGAGGTCCCAGTTAGGGTCTGGCAGGATGGTTCATTGTAAGGGTTCTCTTCCTCGTTTGCAGATGACTGCTTTCTCACTGTGTCCACACATGACCTTCCTCGGTGTGTGTCGATGGAAAGGGGAGCCTCCCACTCCTCTCTCTCTCCTATAATATCAGTATTCTAGGGCTGCAGAAATGGCTCAGTGGTTAAAGGCACTTGCTTGCAAAGCCTGACAGCCTAGGTTTGATTCCTCACTACCCATGTAAAGCCAGATGCACAAAAGTGGACATACATCTAGGGTTCATTTACAGTGGCAACAGGTCCTGGTATGTGCCCATTCATATTCTCTCTCTCTCTCTCTCTTTGCAAATACATATATATATATATATATATATATATATATATATATATATATACATGATTAGTACTCCATCCTTACAACCTTGTTTAACTTGCTTAACTTTAATTACTTCCCATCCTAGAAGTAGGACTTCAACAGTGAATTGTGAGGGAGGAAGAGGACACAAGGCTAGGGATAGCATCTTCCTTTGCTCTCTTTTCAGAAGTCCATACTGTCCACTCCTCCTTTCCCTACTCTTTGGCCTTCTCTAGTTCCATTAATACTTCTGATGTCAGTGACAGTAATATCTTTGTAAGAAGCCCTGATGTGTGGATCAGAGCCCCTTCTTTTTATTTTTATTTTATTTTTTTTTCTTTATTAGTCAGTTCTGTATTCAGCAAATACAGTCAGTTTGGTACCATTATTAGGCTCATCCGTGACCTACCCCCTCCCCTTGGCCCCTCCTTGTTGAGGTATACGGGTCATGCATTGTGGAGTTAGCCCACAGTTATGGGTAAGCTAAATGTCTCTGCATATCATGACCCAACATGTGACTCTGACATTCTTTCCGCCCCCTCTTCCGCAAAATTTCCCTGAGCCATGTTGGGCTCATTTTTGGTCTGCTTCAGTGATGAGGTGTTCTCCTACCGAATCAGAGAGCCAGAGCCTCTTTTTATTTTTTATTGTAAGTTTTTATTTATTTATGAGAGAGAGAACAGGTATGCCAGTGCCTTTAGCCACTGCAAATGAACTACAGACACATGTATCACCTTGTGCATCTGGTACTGGGGAATAAACCTGGGTCCCTACCTTTTTCAGGCAAGCACCTTAACTGCTAAGCCATCTATCCAACCCTTCTTAACGTATCCTGAATGACTCTCAGGAATCTCACAGTCAATGAAACCTGCTTCTCTGCTTGTGTCTTCATCTCCACAGTGAATCCATCCCAGTAGACAGAGGCCACTGTCCAGTCCCTCACCCACTGCTGCTGCCACCACTCCCGCTTCTTTGAATCAAGTTGTCCAGGCTGCCAGAGACCACTCTGCTTTTAGACTTTGGGGCTTCCAACCAGGAAAGCAAGGAGGTCAAGGATGTGGACTGAGTATGAATTCCAGTTGCATTCTGCCACTTCTTTATCATGTGACCCTGGCTCCCCTGTGTGTAGGAATCAGGGTTAAATCACCTCCCCAGAGCTGGGATCACAGGTGTGTGTCACCACAATTGGTTTGTTATTTGAGTTAGGGGGGTTCAATTCAGGGCCCTCATGCCACTCTCTCCCCAGCCATTTTAATTAAATGTTTTTATTGACAAGCACAAAAGCATTATCACAATAAACTATTTCCTAACATTATCTAATAGCCTGTTTGCTCATTTTCTCCTATTTTTCTTAAGAGAAAAAAAAAAAACTTTACAGTGTGTTTTCTTGAATAATGGTCAAAGCAAGGCTTATGCATTTCATTATATCAGCATTTGTCTCTTGTTTCCTTAGTATGCAATGCTTAGAGCAGTTCCCCACCCTTCTCCATACTACTTATTGGTTAAAGAAAGTGGATGTTTATTTGGCAGAATTCCTGAAATTCCATGTTTGGCTCATTACACACCTAGAGTGTTGTTTAACCCATTCCTTTCCCCTAGTATTTCCTATAAACACATAGTTATCTTGATCATGGTAAGAATGAGAACTGTGCCAGGCAGGTCAGGTTTGCAGTTCCAGCTACTGGAGAAGTGGAGGCAGAAGGATCATAGTTCAAGACCTCCCTGGACTACAAATAAAGCCTGAGCAACTTAGTGAGACCCTGTGTCAAAGTAAAAAGTAATGAAAATGACTTGAAGATGTAGCTCAGTGGAATAGTGCTTGTCCTGGGTTCAATCCTCAGCACTGAAGAAAGAAAAGAACTAGGAAGGAAGGATAGGAGACTATCCTAGGCAAGCTAGAAGTCAGTCTGCCTCCTTTTCATGAACGCTAGGGAAAAAAGTCCTCAAGACTCGTGGGTCACAGTTGAAGTGATGAAGGGCTGTTACTACAGAAATCACAGTAGCCAGAGGGTCAGCATTGGTGCTTGTTCCTCAGCCCCAGTTGCCAGAATTTTACAAGATGATGATGCTAGTGGGTAACAGAATTAAGAACCAATCGTTTAAAGGTAGATCAGTGACGTCTCAGTGGCCCATTATCTATGATTAAGCCCCTAACAGTGTCCCTGGCATAGAATAAGCTCTTAGCAAATAATCATAGCTAATCGCTTCTGAATGTCTACTATGCATTATGAGTGTCTTGTGCGTTGCACTACTTAATCCTCTCAGCAATAGAGTCGCAGGTACCTGTACCACTGTTCCTCTTATCGGGAATGACAAGCCGTGGAGAGGTGAGGAACCGGGTCTCAAATCAAGGAAGTGGCCGAGCTGGATTAAGGTCAAAGCTCCAGGGGCATGTAGGCATCTGCTACATGACAGGGCCGTGCAGGCGGGCGGCGCCCATGCAGAACTGAATACATGAATTTCTTTGTTTCCTTGAGCAATGCTTTGCTGCATTTAAGAGGCCAAATGTACCTGACAAGAGATAACCATGCCTGCTTCTCTTCCTCCACCGTTAGGCCTGAAAGGAGCCAAATCTATTCCGACCTCTTGTTAAAATTATTTTTCACAAGTAAAAAAGTTAAAGTCACAAGAAACAAAGTAGCATGCCCGAGTTACATGGCTAATTAGCAGCCCCCGGGGGGGAGCGAGGGGGGGGGGACCCGGGACACAAGTAGCATACGCAACACCCAGCCCAGAGCCTGGTAAAGACTTCCCCGCTGACGACGACGTGTTGGAAAACAAATATGGCTTTTCTGTCTCCTTTGAAAATAAAATGCTTCTAATTTAACTGCAAAACACATCTGGAGTTCAGAGGAAGAACAAGGCTTTCGGTGCGAATGGCTCCTGCCTTCGGGAAGCCCGCCCTCTCCTGAGTCGGCAATGCGGAGGACAAACCTGAGTCCTCCCAGACCGCCACGCCTGCGGCTCGGCCCGCAGCCCCTGGCCCCAGGAGGAGGAAGGAAAGAGCGCTCGAGGAAGGGTCTCTAGTCACCACCACCCACCCACGAGCGCTCGCAGTGGGAGCCAGAGGGCCCCTCCTTGGAGTATTCAAATATAAAACATGTGTCCTCCACATTTCCCCGCTGTGCTCCAGAGCGTCACAGGGCAGAGGCCATTTTTGGAGACTATTTAAAGAATAAAACCTCCTGCGAGCTTTGCATTTTGGCTGCCTGCCAATTCCTTTTTCATTCGCCCCTCCTCCACTCCTTAGAATTACCTGTTGCACATGAGGCCGATTTCAGTTCATGGAGGAATGTGCTTAAAATACATGGACCATCGATTTTGCTCTTTCGGTCACTGAACAAGTGTGTTCTGAGTAGTGAATATGTCTATTATCCCTGTGTTGCATGAAGGGCATATTAATAGTTTGTGGAGGGAAAGAAGATATTAAATAAACAAACAAGGATAAAAGCATACATTGTATTCAGGAAACAGAGGAGAGTGACATAGCACTTTTGATATTTTATTCATTTATTTTCAAGCAGAGGGAGATGGAGAATAGGGGCACCAGGGCCTTCAAGCACTGTAAACAAACTTCAGATGCACGGGCCACTTTGTGCGTCTGGCTTTGCATGGGTATTGGGGAATCAAACACGGGTCCCTAGGCTTTGCAGGCAAGTGCTTTAGCTGCTGAGCCATCTCTCCAGCCCAGTGCGAGACAGTTTTAACAGAGGAAATCTACTGCAGCCGAACAAAAGGCCTGTCTGACATTTATCTCAATATTGGTGATCTTAGAGCAGACTTCTCAGAACGCTGAGGGCAGAAATAGATGAGGGATGTCCACATAGAAACCATTAAACCAGGCTGTCTACACATAACAGACAATCACACACACACAAAAAGAAGCAATAGTGAAAAACTAAACAAGTGGGGGCAAGTGAAAATGGCATCTATACGACACTGAGTCATGGTGTGTGAAGAACTAGACACTGGTTTATTTGTCAGCTGTCACTCAGCCCACACCAGCTGTGCCAGGTCCCATGCTAGGTTTTCAAGGGTAAGCTTCAAAGGGCTAAGTCTTCTGAATTGCACTGGTTGCTCTGGGTCACTTATCCAGGCCTCACCAAGTCCTTTTCAGGTCAATAGCTACTCTCAGGAGACCGCATAAAATGACAGGCCCAGACTAATCCTGGAGAAACGGGTAGAAAAGAATGTGGATGCCAGTTCTGCATAACACCCAGTGGCACCGTGAAATTTCATCATATCATTCACCATAGGAAAAACACAACAAAACAGTTCCCTATAAAGTCCTGATTTGCAATACTAGGAAAGCATGTAACCTGAAATATTAAAATGCAATTATTAAATAACTAAGTTCATTCAGCCACCGACATTAATTGATGTCACTACACCAAAGCATACAATGTTATTAAATTGGCCATGGCTGGCTAACATGGTATTTTCAAATGTCCTCACAGGGAATTTTGTAAAGACAGACCAGGCAGTTATTGAAGTGGACATTTAGTGACTTGTCAGTGTAGGACACGTACCCCCACATTCTCTTTCCTGAAAATACTACCTGTTGTGTTTGGAGGTGGCATTTCTGCCTGTGTCCTTGTTCCTGCTCTGTAAGAATCAAAGCGTAGCTGCCATTTTTCCTGAATCACCCTGGCTCTATGATCAACTATGGGTCAACTTTAGTTTTTTGCTCTCCCCACCCCCATTCTGGTTATACTTCCAGGAACCAGGCAGGTCATCTAAAAGAAGGGCATTCAATTGGGCTTAGATGGTATAGTTATTGCTGAAGGACCATCCCTTCCTTGTGAATGGTGATGTTGGTAAGATATGGTCTCAGGAGCTGTTGGGAACAAGCTCATCTCTCACGCCAAGAGCAAAGTTGATTTGTAAGGAAGGAAGAAGTATGTGGTAGCCTGGCTTCCTCTGCTTCCAAGGCTGTGCATCCACTGTTCCTCCAGTTCTGGGGCCCTTGCAACAACTAGCACTCCTCAAAAGTTTCCCTACTTTACTTGAATTGGAGATAAAATCCAATCTCTGGCAATCAATGGAGTCTGACGGAATGCACAATCCATCACTCTTGTAGTAAGGCCATTCACAATATAGTGCTTATATCACCTAGATAGAAATGAAAAAGCACATAGCTCGTGCCCTTACCAATCATGCCACAGTGGTGAGACAGATGGCCCTCTTTGAACATCTCTAAGAGGGTTATTTAAAGAAAAACAAAAACACAACAATACTTTCAAGAACAATAAAGAGTAGGTGAAATTCCTTAGGAGAGAAAAGGTATCTGGCTGGAAGTCAAGGACAGTACCATTCGATTTGCATCACAAAAAACAAGTTGAAGTTTGGCAGTCATATTGGGGAGAAGGAAAATCACTCATAAAATTGAGAGGTATAGTTATGAAATTAAAAGAAAGCCTATGAGGTTTACTTATTTTTCTTTCTTTTCATTGTGTGACAACATGTTTGTGTGTCGTGTTGTGTGCAGAGATCAGAAGACAACCTTGGGAGTGAATCTTCACCTTTCAGTTTCTCTGACTCAGGGTCTCTCATCATTCATTGCTTCCATAGTACCCTATGTGTTCTGGGACTACAGATTCTTGCACCACCACATCTAGCTTCATGTCGCTTCTGAGCATCTGAATTCAAGTCATTAACTTTGTGCAGCATAAGCTTTACCTAGTGAGCCATCTCACCAGACAATGACTTACTTATTTTTATAAGCTATTTTTCTGTATTGGATAATGAAGACAGAATTTTCTTTTAAATTTATGAGAAAGCCTGCATTGTGATCAACATCAGAAACTCCAGTTTAAAGCTGAGGTCCTTGAATTTTTGGAAACTATTCTATATGGAACCAACATAACAAATTCAGTTTAAACCAAAAGGGATTTGATCCAAGGCACTGTCATCTTTACTTAATATGATAAAAATATAAGAAAGAGCCCGTCCTTGGAAATCCCAAGTGGACAGTACTATAAAGTGAGTACCCAGAGCTGGGGATGTAGTTTGGTGATCGAGGACCTGCCTAGCATGTGTGAGGATCTAGTTCAATCCCTATCAGCGCAAAAGCAAGTTGAACATAAAATAGTGAAATAATGTGGAGACACAAGTGGAGACATCAGCTAAGATACTATGAGGAGAGCAGTTTGCAGGGAACTTGAATTTCAAACACTGCTAGAACTTCCTCAAGCAGTGATAGATGACCAGTTCTGAAAGTATGATCTACGGACTTTAAGGAGGTCCCTGAAGCCTTTTTAAGGAGATTATGCATAAGACATATTCTCATATAAGTTCTAAGACTTTATATACCTTTTCCTCCTCTTGCTCTTTTATAGAAGGGCAGTGGAATTTTCTACTATGCATTTAGAAAAATCTATATAACTCGGGGGACCAATGTTTTTAATGACCATTGCATGATATTACAAAATTGTGCATAGGCAATAGAACCCATTCCATTGCAAGAAATACTAAGGAATTTTGATGCAGCAAAGGAGAAGTTTATTGACCTGATTTCAAATGCCACATCATGATAACTTTAGAAACTCTTACCAGGTTTGGGAGTGGGATCATCCTGAGCTCAGATGGCCGCTGGCATAACAAGTTAGGAAGAATATGCTTTCTCTGCCTACTTCGACCAAAGCTATACGATTGTAGCAACCCGAGGAACTGAATTAGGGGAGTTCTATCCAGCCGGATATTAAAGAGAATTGTAAGGCTGGAGAGATGGCTTAGCGGTTAAGCGCTTGCCTATGAAGCCTAAGGACCCCAGTTCGAGGCTCCATTCCCCAGGACCCACATAAGCCAGATGCACAAGGGGGCACATGCATCTGGAGTTCGTCTGCAGTGGCTGGAGGCCCTGGCGAGCCCATCCTCTTTCTCTCTCTCTCTCCCTCCCTCTTTCTCCATTTCAAATAAATAAATAAAATATTAAAAAAGAGAATTGTAAACATGTGAAACAATGTTTACCTTCTTACTAATTGTCTTTTATTTTGAAAAGTCTGCTTATCTTCATTAAATTAGGTGATTTATATTAATATGTATTATAGGTTGAGTTATGTTCCCTGGAATCTGTTGAAATTCTAATCCTGTGAGTGTGATCTTACTTGAAAAAGGTCTCTATATATGATCAAATTAAAATGAAGTCATCAGAGCAGGTCTTAATCTAATGTGACTGGTGTCCTTATAAAAAGAAAGGGAGAAATTTAGACACAGAGCCAACTATAGAGAGAGAATGCTGTAACCAGCCTAGGAATGTCAGTGGCTACATCCTCCTAGTCAGGAGCTAGGAGAAGGACCTGGGTAGATTCCTCCCCAAACCCTTCAGAAAGAGTCACTCGACTAACACCTTCATCTTCAACAACAACAACAAAAAAGCTTCCAAAATGGAGGGATGATACATTTGTGCTGCATTTGTGATATTTTTATGACTAATATGACATGTGATTGCTTTATTTATGAATTTATTAAAATATTTTAATTTCTTCAGTGTCTTTAATGACTGGTGTGAAGAAGATTGGTAGGGATGATTTACATTAAGGAAAATATTTTGGGTATGAATCATTTTTAAGAATGAAAAGGGACCCTCAGACTCAGAAGTCTGAGAAGACAGACTAGAAAATGCGCTGCCTGCAGTGCCTGCTACGGGGTCGTCATGATTCATTCCCTGTTTATCTAGGCCCTATGCTCACATGATAAACCAGATACGTGTGTTTGATTCCAGGGCAGCAAAGCCATAGGCTGTCCAGCAAATTTGAGCATGACCTGGCTCTCAGAGACAAAGTGAACCAATCAGATTTTCCATCTCCAAGACTGAAATTAAGAAAGACAAAAGAATCTGCCAGTTGGCCATCGAGCAGAAACTGCACAGTTGCCTTGAGGTGAACTTGGGGTATCATAAGCCTAAGCCATGTGTATTCAGAAGTATGGAGGAGCAGGGTACTTTTTCTCTCAGAGGAGCTGTGGCAAAAAAAAAAAAAAAGGTTTTGTCCTTACCATCACCAGAACAATCTTTGGTTTTGCTCTGGTCATTCCAAAGAAAAACCTCAAAATTTTTGTCATGATACATTCTTAGCAACGCAAATTGGCCCTTGCCATAAACATAATCTGGTTAAACTGATGGATTGGATGGGTGATGATTATAATGGTGATGATGATGGCGCTTAGAGATTCTGGAAACAGAAGCATGCATTTCTTTCAGACAGTTGCAGTTATCCAGTGTTTATTTGCTAAATAACAGAAACATAATTCTTATCATTCTTTTCCCCTTCCTTCCTCATGGCTTCTTACCCAATGCTCTTTCTCCTTTCTCTCTATCATCTGTTTCTCCCTCTGTCTCTTTCTCTCTCACTTTGTAATCTTAGATTAAAATAAAAATATAGGTGCTGGAGTGATGGATTAGCAGTTAAAGCACTTATCTGTGAAGCCTAAGGAAGCAAGTTCTATTCCTCAGTACCCACAAAACCCAGATGCACAAGGTGACACAAGCGTCTGGAGTTCATTTGCAGTGGCTGGGGGACCTGGTGGACTCATTCTTTCCCTCTCTCTCTCTCTCTCTCTCTCTCAAATAAATAAATATTTTTCAAAAATAAAATAAAGCTCACAACACACTCTCATGTCCTAGTTTTAAACTAGGGTTTGATTTATTTCTAGAGTATTCTTAAATATTGGCTTTGTCCTTTGATTTTTTTAAAGAGGGAAAAGCATGCAAATATTAAATTATTTATCATAAATTGAACAACAAGTATGTGTTTCCATGATTTGGGTTGTCACTTTAGAGCAAGCTGGAATTACTGAAACAGAGCAGATACTCTTTCTTTGTATATTGTTACCCATGGATTTCAGCATGTGAGACAGTTTAGTTTTGTGTTTGGGTAAATTATTTGTGTGTGTCATTGTATATTTTTTTTCAGTGTTTGTGTATATATGTTTGTAGTTTTCTTGGTATGTGTGTGTGCCTTTCAATGGAACAAGATTGCATTGTTTTCTTATGCTGGACTGTATATTTTTTTATTTGTTGCTCAGAATTGAAAGAAGACAGTTTCTATTTTGACTAAATTGTTGGACTGCTCAAAAAAAAAAAATAAGTAGAAACTTCTCCAAGATTTTGTTGAATCCAATTAGTTCTATGCAACTTGTAGTACATCTGATTCTTATTATCTGCTTTTGTGTTTTCTCCAGTAAATCAGTTGAAACTAAGTGACTGTGACATTTGACCTACATAGTGAAGGTGTAGATTTAAATTTGCATGTTTTATTGTTCTCTGTGCCTTACATGTCAATGTTCCTCTCAGGACAGTTCTAAAAAATTAATGTGCATTTTTGTATGTATGATAGTATACAACAGTACGGCACGTCAACTCCTCTTTAAGGAGTAGCATTGATTCAAGTTCATTTCAATCAACTCTTGCTCCCAACTCAAGTGAGTCATTTGTTTATAAAAAGAAAACACTGGCTCGCTAAACTTAAAGTTGAAGAGAGAGAAAAACTTCAGGAGAGGTTTGATCAAGACCTTACCTCATTTTTCTGCAGATGTCCAAACTCGGCTTCCTCTATGAGCTACCTCTGTCTACAGGTCACCTTCCATTATAGCAGAATAACCATTAACATCCAACCTGAGTTCTTTCATTACGTATTGTTTTGTTTTAGTTTTGAGACAGGGTCTTACTAAGAGTACAACTTGTCCTCAAATTCACAATCTTCCTGCCTCAGTCTCCTGAGTGGCTAGGATTACAGGCATGTGCCACCACAACCAGGTCAGCCTCTGATCTTTCTTTCTTTCTTTTTTTAAAAATAAATTTTATTCTGTCTTTTTTATGAGAGAACAAGAGAGAGAGAGAGAGAGAGAGAGAAAGAGGCACATAGAAAGAGAGAATTGGCTTGCTAGGGCCTCCAGATGCTACAATCAAATTCTAGATGCATATGTCTGGCTTACATGGGATCTGGAGAGTCAAACATGGGTCTTTAGGCTTCACAGGCAAGCGCCTTAATCATTATGCCTTCTCTCCAGCCCAGCCTCTGTCCTTGCTTCACTCAAAAGAGAGCATTTATATCCTCTAACCATTGAACAAAAAGTCACCACCTTCTCCTTAATGGACCAACACTAATCATGTACTTCTGAACTAACCCCAGTGGCCACAAAAAAATATTCAGCTTACAGTTGGCTCAGATACAGGCAGGTAAGATAAAAACTGATTTTCTTCGTGGTAGCAAAATGGCTATAGCCATTCCTGACCTGACATCTATGCATTGCATCACTTGGAAAAGAGGAGCCTTCAAAACTATCAGCTATGGAACAGAAGGCCCATGTTTCTTTCTAATAGTCACTTGCTTACTCTCACACCCTGGACATCTCAGCAAGAGGGGCAGAATCCCTCTGGGGTCAGGCTTCTCCATGTCTTCCTAGGAAACTAGTATTGGGGATCAGTCTTATTTAGACCAAATGCAATTATATAAGGGAGAGGTGAAGTGGGTGTTGGGGAGCCCAGATCAGCAACGCCCTCTACGTACATTTTAATTGAACACATTTCACTACATGGAGATACCATTTTTTTTATGTCTCCCAAACACACATCCTTCCTGGAAGAACACAGCCTTTCCCAGTGTGCAGGACTGTTTTTCTACCACACTTACAAGACTTTAAGTTGACTATAAAGAAACCTGCTAAAGATAAACCACCATAAGTTCACTGCCTCTACTTTCTCCTAATTCTGGTAAATTTATTGAACATTGTAAGAGAAGACAGCCCAAGATGTGGTTCCCCATGAATCCTATTACCTTTAATTTTTATTGCAGTTTTTCAAATGTTTGGTTTCTCCCTATTCCCAGCTCAATTTTGAACTTTTTATTTATTTATGTACTAAAATATAGGCCCTGCTAAGCGTATCCTAACACCTTAAAAACATTTCCCAATCAGGCAGTACTCCAGCGTCCATGCTTTAAAATCGGGCTGTTGTGAATTCTCCAGGAAGTCCAAGAACAACTGTGAATTGCTGCCTTGAGCAATCCTGCAGGTGCACAGGAAAGAGCTCTGGCCAGCAGGCAGAGAGGTGCCAGCAAAAGGGACAGAAGCCCAGCCCCCAACAAAACGGACGTTTACCTGGGGACAGTGCCATCAGAAATGGCCTGGGCAAAGCACTTATCACCTACACGACCAGAGAACACATCGCCCACGTCCCTGTTTTTAGTCTCCCCTTCATTTTTCCAGATACTGGAGGGGGTTGCCAGGCGTGTGAGGGAAAGCGAGTATTCCATCCGCAGCCATGTAAAATATTTTTGAGAAAATGCAAAGCTTTTAGAAACTTTCCGTTCCTCCAGATCTTCATAATTACAAGAAATGTAAAAAAAAAAAAAAACACTTGGAAAATAAATATAATTTCTGGTGATCTTATGTGTCTATTACCCAAATGGGCCCAACTCCATCAAAGCCAGACGGTCAAAGCTGCTTCAGATCTCATAAAGATCTCATTCGTTCATTCGGTGTCTCCTACAAGGGTCAGAGGAAAAAATTATAATAGCACTAAAGAGAAATATTTTATGGAGATTTTGAGTGCTAATAGACGTACGAAGATATCCAAAATCCAGTGCACATGATGTGCAATCATGAAAGACTATGACAAGAAGGTGCCCCGCAAGCAGCTGGTGTTAGGACCCCCTCCACAAACATCCCCACCATTCTCCCAGCGTCAGTTCCCTCCCACTCAGTTTTAACATCCACCATGCTCTCTCGTTCCCCAGAGCAACCCTGTGTAATATCTCTTCATGTTTATTTTGAAAGGCAGAAACACGGTTTTCTATATGCTGCATTTCCCACATGGCATGTGTGTGGTATGATGTGTGCATTGAAGCTTTTCAACTAATCCCCATACTAGCCAGGTGGGCAAGAAGCAGAAACTATGGCTGGAAAACTGTACCCCAAGAGGACATGTGTTTATGCACCTCAAGATTTCTGGATATGGAGGTTGTGTCATTAGTTATTCTCAGTGCCATTTCAGCAGAGATGATGAAATCATTCCATCTTGATGATTGTTGTGTTGCTAAGTAAACTACCTTAGAGTCCTTAGTATTTGCCTAAATTAGTTCTGAGAGGTACACATAGCTTCTATTCATACAGAGTTTCCTTTAATCTCATAAAACAATCCAAAACTTGGAAAACTGGGAGAGAAAACACTATAGTTCTTCAAATTTGAAGACATGATCAAGGGGTTAGACTAACTGATGTGTCTTTCTACAATATGTATTTTAATGAGAGAGCACGGGATGCAGCTCAATGTGTGTACAATGTCTGCCTAGCATGCAGGCAGCACTGGGTTCAATACCCAGAATAACTCAAACTGAACATGAAGATACAGATTGTTATCTTAGCACTCAGAAGGTGGGTGCAGGAGGGTCAGATATTCAAGGTCATCCTCACCTAGACTTCCAGCTCAAAACCAGCCTGAACTACATGAAACTTTGTCACGAATAAATAAATAAAGTAATTAATTAATAAGAAAGAAGCATATAGAAATTGAACAATAGGAAATCAAAAATGTCAGATTTACTGTGTATAAAGAAAGGGAAAGAAAGCAAAGATTAATGGAAGTTTAAAATTATGACAGAATATGTCACTATTTCACTTTTGAATTTACAACGCTCTTCCATTTTTCTGGTCATTGAATCTTGGCCATTAAGCTTCCTGGCTAGTGGTAAGCCAGAAAGCATGGTATCTTCAGGGAGGTAGACTGGGAGAGGGCTGAAATATTATGTCCTTTTCTTGCCAACAACCCATCACATAGGCCTGGAGATGAGTGGAAAGAAGACAATGAGTGATGGGGTCTTCCTTCCTCTACTCATGACCACTCACATCATGGAATCACAAGGCAATAGAAAACAGGGGTTTCCCCCTACCACCCAAAAACAAGTTCAAGATTAACAGAAGACATTTGACATCACAACACAACCAAACTTCCACCAACTCTGGTGGTATATGAACTTTGAGAAATTTTCAACAAAATAGAATTAAGAAATCAGAAAATAATTCTAAGGACACAATAACTGCCAAAAAAGCATCAAAAAAGAACTCAGAGAATCGCTATGAAAAAACATAGCCCATTATCACATCCTGCACTTGGATATTTAACCTCAATGACTCAGTAGGGTCATGGAGAACAGAGCTGGCCCAGGACATGTTGATATCAATGCCCCCATCCCCCCACACACATACATATTGAGAGCAGAGCTGGCCCAGGGCATGTTGATGATCCCAAACTCCCCCACCACATCTCTCCACATGCACACACTGAGAGCAGATCTGGCTCAGGGCATATTGATATCAATGTCCCCCATCTTTACACACACACACACACACACACACACACACACAGGATGTGAGGAAATAACAGATTAAAATGGAGGCTGGCCTGCCAGGCATGTGGTTCTTCCTTCTTGCAGTGAATTAGACAAGGCTGGCCTTCTAGAAGAGGAGGCACTAAGGAAGAAAGACTGCATTTCTGCTAGACCACATCAGTCTCAATGGCAATTCACTTTTATAGATTAAAATCCCATTTTGGGGCTGAAGAGATGGCTCAATAATTAAGGCACTTGCATGCAAAGCCTAAGGACCAAAGCTCTATTCCCCAGAACCCATGTAAGCCAGATGCACATGTTGGCACATGCATCTGGAGTTTGTTTGCAGTGGCTGGAGGCCCTGGCGTGCCCATTCTCTCCCTCTCTCTCTCTCTCCCTCTCTCATAAATAAAATAAATAAATAATATATTTAAAATAAATAAAATAAAGTAAAATCCCATTTTCCTCTAAGAGGAGCTCAGTCAAAGGCCATGTGGCCCCACTTTGAAGGAAATGAGAGAAAGAAAACAGCCCCATGTCCGCCGAGAGCCTCAGAACAGGCTGTGTGAAAACAGCCCAAGGAGATCCCCTTGTACAACACCCTTACGCTTCTATAAGGCTTAGACACAGCAGAGGAAAAACCGTGTAATAATAACTTGGCAGTCGGGTTCTGCTTCAGGAAGATCTAATATTGAATTATAGAAACATGGACTTTTTGCCAAAACCAAATTTCTTAATTCTTTTATCTATTTATTTATTTGGCCTTTAAGCCACGTAAAGGAGTAATTACTTGAAAATATTTCAGACATTTGAAAAAAAAAAAAAAAGAAGGATCACAGATCTTTCAGAGCTAAAAAAAAAAGTCGGAGAAAGGAGCTGAAGTCTGTGGAGATGTGACCTCTTGTCTCCAGACTGGTTCCTTAGTACCCAGTGTGCCTTGTGACTCCAGAAGAGCGCCCCCCACATGGACATAGTGACGATGTTGGCCTTGTGACTCCAGAAGAGCGCCCCCCACAGGGACATAGTGACGATGTTGGCCTTGTGACTCCAAAAGAGCGCCCCCCACAGGGACATAATGATGACGCACCACCTGCAGGAGGCCTTGAGTGGGAAAGCCCAAGTGTGCCACAGTCCTTAGAAAAGTGCCACAACCACAGGGTCCTCAGCCACACAGTGACCGCTGCTGTTCACCCTGTGAGAAAGTAGCTGGGAAGGAAAACTGTCTGTCGACTTATTGAACCCGCTTCTTACTTATTTTCATCTCTTTCTGACAAACTCACTTTGAGCTATTTTGTTTTCTCTGGTGTGCAATCCAAGGTAATAAGACCAGTTCCTGAAAAATCACATTTGAGAGGCAGCATTGGGATGTTGGCCTGCCTTGCGTTTGCAGAAGGTCTGTGGAAGTTGCAACAGGTGGACTTTATTGAGGCTTTCAGAAGCAGCACTTGGGGGGGGGGGCAGTGCGCCAAGTCTCCGTTTTGCATTCCATAAATATGCATACATTAGTGCTTAAGATCTCCTTGCATGAATCAGGGATGAATCTGTTCTGAAGCACATAAAATTTCATGTGAATTCCATTGTGTGTGTGTGTGTATCTTGAAATATATCATTCACTGACAGTACATTTTTTTATCTGATACCCATGATGGAATTTATCTAGCATTTAACAATGAAATTATGATGACCTCTTTAAAGATATTATATTTCATATGGGTCATAAATCAGACTGAATTTTAGAAGACTTGTACAAATAGTAGAACTGGGATGTGAAAAGACCACACATTTCTAATCTCTATTAATTTCAGTCCTCATGGCTGGCATATTAAAAAAATAGGAGAAGTACTTCACAGTAAAAAGTGTCACTTAGTGCATATCAAATGCACAGCCTTCAATGCTTTCTGAGAGCAAGGCAGGGCTATCCTTGAAAGTAGATAGTGACTGAACATGTCACTCAGGATTCTGAACATCTGAAGAGCAGGTCATCACTTTATGGAATAGGCTGTCCAATGGCATTACTTTTCATGGCATTGTTAAACATACTTTAAGAAACAAAAGACCTTCATGATATAATATTTTGGTAAATATGTTACTAAAGAATGCTTAGTAACTAAAGCATTTATTTCTTGCTGAGCTCCTTAGAAATGTGTGTGTGTTATGTGCACAATCCCAAAATTATCTAAAACTTCCCTTTCTATCTACTTTTTTTGGGGGGCGGGGAGAGCCACTATTTATCATTTCTGTGAAAAAATCATGTAAAATAATACACATTTTAGTGCTAGGGAATAGTTGAGTAGGTAAAGTGCATGATGACTTAAATTCAATCACCAGTAATCATATAAAAATGCCATGCATGTTAGTGACATGTCATTCCAGCTCCAGTGAGGCAGAGACAGGAGGATCTCTGGAGCTCTGTGTCCAGCTGTCAAGTCTAGTTGACTAGCTCCTAGCCAATGAGAGTCCCTATCTAAAACAGAGGTGGATGGCATTCCTGAGGATAACTCGTAAGGCAGTCCTCAGCACACGTGTGCACACACACCCACACATACACAAATACACACACACAATAAAGAAAAATAGATATTTTAAACAATCATGGAGTTCTGTCCTCATGCTTTTAAACTATATTTTCTAGCTGGAACGGGAACTTGGGAGAAGCCAGAGTGTTCTCCAACCCTTTCCCTGTGCTTCCTTTCTGGAGGCCGCACATCACTCCCTTCTGTCACTCTAACTTCCCCCTCAGGCACAGGAAGCCGGCTTCCACCTGAGCTTTCACACATATGCTTTAAAGACTTCTTCTCAAAGATGGTTACATGACCCCTCCTTTCATCTAAGATTCTGCTAAAAAAAAAAAGAAAGAAAGAAATTCCTCTATTCTTCTTTTCCTCTTCTTTTGTCTGTTCCTCTCCATAGTATTTAACAGGCTGACACCCTGTCATCAGGCACTTGTCGAGTGTCCCCATGCTCACCTTCACCTTGTGCATTCATATTCTCTCTGAGCCCACACTTCCCTTCGCCTCTGTATTCCTAGTCCATAGGCCATGACCTGCTGCACACCTGGAAATAATTAGTTGTTGAAAGAATCAATCAATGAATCCTGTGAGAAAAAGAGACAGCCAGAGAACATTGTTCAAGACCCAACTTTGTACTATTTCATAGTTAATTCCATTAATGGAATGTCAGATTAGGGTCTTTCTAAGCTCACCTCAAAGAAAATATCTAACTTTTAAATTAGGTTACAGATGAATCTTTAAGCATGCAACCCACCAGCTGGGTGTGAAAGGTGTTTTGTATTGCTCTCAGATGGCTGGAGATCACAGGCGCCTCACTCTTGTGTTCTCTTTTATGTTTAGACAGAATCGATTGGCAGCTCTCAGGAACACAGAACAGAGAGAACCAACATGGATATCAGAACATTATTTATTCTGCAATTTTATCACTAATGTGAAGAAACCATTTCATTTCCACTGGCCTACGTCAATGTTCACTTATTTGTTTCTTTTCAGGGTAGTGTCGCCCTATAGTCCAGGCTAAGCTGGAACTCAATGTATGGTTTCAGACTGCCTTTGAACTCACAGTGATCCTATCTCTGCCTCCCAAGTGCTGGGATTAAAGGCATTCACCACCATGCCTGGCCCTTGTTCACTTATTTAGTAGTACCATGGGAAAGTTTTGCTTTATAAATGTGTTAGTATTAGTAGAACTAGTCAAGTTTTCTTTTCATGTGTGCATGGTGTGTGGGTGTGTACGCACATGCATGCACATGTGAGTGGAGGCCAGAGGTGGATGTTGGGTGTGTTCCTTAACCACTCACCACCTTATTTTGTGAGAAAGGGACACTCAGTGAACCTAAAGCTCACTGATTCAGTCAGACTAGCTATCCAGCAAGTTCTGGGGATCCTCTTATCTCTGGGGTTACAGACTCACACCATTATGCCCAGCTTTTTTTAAATGTGGATTCTAGGGATCCAAACTCAGGTCGTCATGGTTACACACCAAGCACTTTGCTGACTGAGCCATCTCCTCAGCCTTCAGCTAAGAGCTGATGTGATGCACCCTAAAGTAGGTTTAGGAGACACTGGATAAGAAGCTGACAGATTGTCACTGGAAAATTCCCCACAGCCTGGCAAATTTCTTTTACCAAAGAATCTATTTCACAGCTCCTAAAATCTTGCCATGGAACGTCAGTTTCAGAAATACTGAAAATGATCTCTCAGGCCACTTAATGTGTTGACATTGCCTTACCATGATACAACCACCCATAGGACAATCCTGATGCTATTAAAATGAAAAACCACATAGAGCTTTAAAAATACGATACTCTAGGAACCAGAAAAGTAGCTCAGTTGGTAGAGTGCTTGCCTACCGTGCACCAAGCTCTGGATTCAATCCCTAACACACCATAAACGGGGCATGGTGGCACCTATAAACCCAGAACTCAGAAGATGGAGCCAGGAGGATCCTCAGAAACAAAATATGGTCCAATCAAAAAGAAACCACCAAATAAAATCTGGGGTTGAGCAAACATTTTACCAAAACCAGACATACACATGGCCAATAAGCATGTGAAAAGATGTTGAAAATTATCAGACTGCATGTAAATGAATATTAAAACCCCACTGGGAGGTCCGGAGAGATGGTTCTGTGGGTAAAAGTACTGGCTGCACAAGTATGAGGACCAGAGTTTGGATCCCCAGAACCCCAGTAAATTGGGTGCATGCAAAAACATGTGTGAGTCGTCTTAAAGCATTATGATAAGTGAAAGAAACCAGACATTATACTAGGCAAAATTAAATGTGAGATGAAGTGCCTAGAAAAGGCAGAATTACAGAGACAGAAAGCAGGTTAGTGGTCTTCTAAAACCAGAGGTACAAAGGGAACCCACTGTCAACAGGAAGGACATTTAATCGGGTGACAGACTGAATAGAAGATAGAGTGAGGATGATACACACTGAGTAAATACATTAAACGTCATTGAGGGCTGGAGAAATGGCTTATTAAGCACTTGCCTGTGAAGCCTAAGGATGCTGGTTCAAGGCTTGATTCCCCAGACCCACGTAAGCCAGATGCACAAGGGGGCGCTCGCGTCTGGAGTTCGTTTGCAGTGGCTGGAGGCCCTAGTGCACCCATTCTCTCTCTCTCTCTCTCTCTCTCTCTCTCTTCTCTCTCTCTGTCACTCTCAAATAAATAAATAAAAATAAAACAAAAAATTTTAAGTCATTGAACTGTAACTTTCCATGTATGAGCTGCACACTTACAACATGTGAATTGCATGTGAATTACAAATCCATAAAAGAAAAAATGTAAAGATGTTTAAAAGTTTCAGAAATGTTTATATACAAAGGTGAGACCCAAAATATGACAGAGTATGTCTGTGAAGGGCATATGCCTTCCTCCTGGATCAGGTATCCCTCCTACGTACTCTACTGTGTGCACACAACACACACAAACACACACGCTAGTGTGGTTTACTCAGTAAGTACTGTTAGTTAGTATAGGGGGCACTGAGACAAAAATGCTGCTCTGTAAAACAATAAAATCACAAAGAAACACATACACTCACACACATATATAAGCAGTTTGTGTGTGTAATTATGTGCATACATGTAGGAGAATGTATGGATATATGCATATAGAGATGCACAGATGTATATATGCACACATATGAATTATATGAATGCACTCTCTCCAGGTTCACATGATAAAACCAGGGGAAGCTATTGAGGACTCACAGCATGGATGGTTTCCACAGCAAACTGGTTGTGTTTCTTCTTTGGGCCTAAGATCTTGCCCTGAGAAGGTAGTATTTTAGCTGACATGGGGGCAGAGGTCCAGAAGAAAAGCATTGCAAACTGAGAGAGAAGAGCAAGTACCAGAAGGCCCTCAGGCAGGATCAAGCTTACAGCTTACAGGGGCAGACACAGCGCAACTGGACACATTGCAACTGGAGCTTGATGGCCACAGGAACCAGGGTGAAAGGAAATGAGTGGCAGGGAGGGGCTTGGCCAAGCTGGGCCCCGTAAGTCTTAATATGGACACAAACCACTTCAAATGCTCTGTAGAAGGTAAGAGTGATACTGAGGAGAGGAGCTGGGATATATTCATGCTTTTGGTATGCTATTTTCCTGGACATTTGGTTTATTAAACTGGTTGTGTTTCTTCTTTGGGCTTAAAATCTTGCCCTGAAAAGGTAGAATTTTAGCTGAGAGGAAAATGTTAAGAAGCAGCCAAGGGTGGGGGCTAACTATTTGCTACTTAGGATAGCAAGATGGTGAAGAACAAGGGTGATGAAAAAAAAAAAAGCAAGATGTAGATTCATGAGCCAACTCTGCTGCTTCTTCTCCAAGTGGCTTTGACCAATTTTGGAAACCTCTCTGATCCCCACTTGCCTAGTCCATCAAAAGAGGTAATATTACTGCTTACTTAATCTGGTTTTTGTGATTCCCCAAAATAATACCAATGAAGTACTTAAAATTGAGTATGTCAAGTACATGATGTTGATGATGGCACCTCAAAATTCATTCCATAGCTGAGGAGATCCCAGAGCTGAAGAGATCACAAAGCTGAGAAGATTTCAAAGCTGAGGAGATCCCAGAGCTGAGGAGATCCCAGAGCTAAGAAAACGGCTCTGTGGTTAAAAGCTCTTTCCTGAAAAGTCTGATCAGGGCCTGGGTCCCCAGAACCCAGGTAATGCCTGATGTAAGTAGCACAGACATCTGTAATCCCAACACACCTACAGCAATGGGAGATGGGTGGAGTCAAGAGCACTGCAAGTGGGCTGGAGAGATGGCTTAGTGGTTAAGCGCTTGCCTGTGGAGCCTAAGGACCCAGTTTGAGGCTCAATTCTCCAGGACCCACGTTAGCCAGATGCACAAGGGGGCGCATGCGTCTGGAGTTCATTTGCAGTGGCTGGAAGCCCTGGCATGCCCATTCTCTCTCTTTCTCTCTATCTGCCTCTTCCTCTCTCTGTCACTCTCAAATAAATAAATAAATAAACTGAACAACAACAAAAAAAAATTTTTTTTTAAAAAAAGAGCACTGCAAGTTTCGGGGCCAACTAATGTTTTCACAGTAGCAAATAGCAAGGGTCCCCATTGCAGAAAAGATAGCAGGCAAGGCCCGTCACCCCAAGGCTGTCCTTTGACCTCCACACCAAAGCCACAGCATGTACATGCCCATACATACACCACACACACACACACACACACACACACACACAGACACATACAGACACACACAGACACACACAAATTCATTCCACCAATTGTGCCAACAGCCATGACGCTGGTGCTACAATACCTGTGCATCACATCTTGAGCCACCTGGGTGCACCATCAGCTGTGATGCATAGTTCCTACTATAAGCAACAGCATCTCTATCCTTTGCCTGACAATCTCCCTGACATTGTAAAGACTTCCCCACCTGGGAGCAGGAGTCGAATGCAAAGCCAGAGACAACCATCACCCGACGGGGCATGGCACCTGGTGCATAGACTGGCCAGGCTCCCTCTCCATCAGACAGTGCGCTTCTGAAGCGTGTCCCTTGTAGCTTCTCAGGGTCTCCAGTGTGACTGGGTCTCAGGGGTTCACAGGGATACCCATCTACTGACTTGGATTTTCTTGTCTTCCTTCCCTTCCATGTCACTTCCCCCATTTTTCCCATTTGTTTCCTGGAATCAATTACCTTCCAGAGTCACCATATCTTTATATTTGTTTTAGGAAAATCTCAAAAGAAGGTGTGTTTGGGCTTGTGCCTATGATGCCATAGTAAATGACAGGCTGCTTGGGGTGTGTACTAAGTGTGTGTGTGTGTGTGTGTGTGTGTGTGTAGTGTGTTAATAGGACATACTGTTATAAATTGGACACAAAAGTTTGCAACATTTTTTGAAACAAAGGTAGGTCAGGTTATTCCGGTGTGGCAGACAACATTTTCTACAGACTACAACATCCCCTCCCGCCTCTAATAAGTGTTTGGACTGACCTCTGTCCTAAGCAGAATTTTGGACGCTCTCTGGAGTTGGAGCAGGCACTGTCAACCATTTGTCTAGTAGGTATGTTGGGAGTGGTTTTGTCCCCATTTTAGGTGAAACATTAACTCTCTTGGCGCCGTCACCTTCTTGTCTTTTGAACAACAGGTGGGGAAGAAAGGTGGCTCTTCTGAGACTGCCACAAAATGTAAAGCCTCAACACACACACCCGCCAAATACAGAGAGAAAAGCAGGGAAGTGAGGGAAGCGTTCCTCACCCCATGTAGTCCCCCCCCCCCCAGGCCCCGCATGGCCCAACTGTGCCAATGAGTCCCCCATGAATCCCTGCCTTCCCAGACCACGAGCAAAATACATGCCTGCTTTAACTGGCTCAGGGTTGGGGCACTTTGTTATGCCATTGAATTGAACAAAGAATTTGAAAGTATTAATTGGAAATCAAAAAATTAAAAATTCATGAAGTGTTATTTCCTAGGATTAGTGTGACTTCAGAAAAAGGTTATAGATACAGTTTCAGAAAACGTGATGAAGGTCATTTGGGGGAAACAGAAACAATAAAGCGGAACCCTATTTGAAGTCTCACTTTTTTTCATTAGCTGCAGACTAATGAGAAACAGCTACCCCGAATATCCAATTTCCTCCAATACTTTAATTCTTTTCTTAGGCTGGAAGTTTTAACAATTCATTCTTTACTGTGAGTTGGAAAAAAAAAAACACATAATGATTTTTTAAACTTTTTTGTTTCTGGGCAGCAGGTTTTGAAGGTGAAGCTTTAATCACACGCTAGTCTTATAATCACTGCTAGTTTTCAACTAAAGTCTTACAAATTGGGCTTTAGTTCAATCTAAATTGCATGGGCCAAATCCTGCCCTTGGTTTTTACGGGCAACTCCCATTGAAATCATTAGGACTTGTGTGTGTGTAACTGAGGAGGTAATGTGTCCATATGTGCTTTTGTCTCCGTGTGTCCCCCCACAAGCACGGGCGCAGAGGCTGGGCTGCACAGGGGAACCATCTTGAGCAATTTGGAATAAGTTATCTTTTTTTTGCCATACTGCATTCATGTGAACATGATGAGAAGAAAATGTAAATGCTGGGGAAAGCAGGGCTTCTTTCCATAGCTTTCGGCGTCTGGGGGGTTCCTGGCAGCTCGGGCTGTGCACAGTTGCTGCTCCTACTGGTAAACACAAGCAGAGTCCCCCTAACCCTTCCCCAGCACCCTCTTCTGAGAGACGTTGCTCCACCTACAACTGTGTGGACTGGCAGTGCTAGGCATAAGCTCTTATTTCCAGTTATTCCAGGAACAACTGTCTCCCCTGGCAAAGTGTTCACGCTCAGTGAAACAGCCATCCAGCACACAGGTATTCCAATCCGCCGGCTAGGGCACCATTTTATAGAAAGCCCTTGGGTGGCTATGGTGGTCAGTTTTCATTGTCAACTTGACTAGATTTAAAATCACCAAGGAGACAGATGTCGAAGTGTATCTATGAATTTCCAGACAGGCTTAGCTGAGGAGGTAAGACTCACCACCCTAGTGGGTAACACCATCCCATGGGCTGGAGGCCCAAACTGAATAGAAAGGGAAGAAGAAAGCCAGCAAAGAGCCCGCATTCATCTCTCTTGCCTCCTGGTCTACAGAGAGGTGAGCAAGAAGTCGCATGGTCCTGCTACCATGCCTTCTATGCCATGTGGACTGCACCTCCAGGTGCACCCTCAGACTGTGAACGAGAAGAATCCCTTTTCCCTTCAGTTGTTCTTGTGAAGTGCTTCACCACAGCAATGGGGAAAGTGGATAATGCCTTGGGAAATTCTCTTGACTCATTCCATGGTCATGGGTACACTCAAGCTTCTAAAACAATGATTCTCAATCCTTAGCTCACTTTAGAATCACTAGCACGTCGGTGATAAGACCGAGTGCTAAGTCTCCCCCCTAGAACTTCTGATACAGGAGGACTACAAATGGATTCCAAGAAGCAACAAACCCAACAAGTCCTCGGGCTAATGTTACTGGTCCAAGATCCACATGTTGAGAACCTCTGAAGTAGATAATGCTGAAGACACACTAACAAATTAGATGAGGATGTGACATACAAAGCTTCGATTCTAATGGAGAAGAGAAGGAAAATTAACAATTTACTGTCAGCTGAGTGGTATCATGGAGAAAATAAATATAGGCTTCCTAGTGGTCCACAGATTGGTTTAAATAATGGAGAAGACAGTGTAATATTCAGTGATCAAAGAAATCACGCAGAATAAATATGGTCGCATTCCTGTGGCAGGATTGTTCTCCTGTTTCTTCTGGTATCAAAAGAAGTGTTTTCCTTTCTGGATCTTCCCTGCTTAATATGGCCTTACCAGTATCAGCAATTGAGCAAACACATGACCCAGGGTGGCCAACCAGAGTCCTCATTTTCTTGGGATTAACAATGCAGTGAGAATAGAATGCTTTCTCTTTCTGAGAGCCACCCCCAGCCCCAAGTTAGGACCACATCTGCCTAGAACTTCCACCAAACATTCTACTGTGTGTGCTGAGCCAGGCTGAGAAACCACAGCTGATGACATTTCTGCAAAGATGACCACAAAAGTCTCTCCCACCCCACACACTTTTTTTTGAACGTTGTTTAATTGACAACTTCCATAATCATATATCATAAACCATGATAATTCACTTCCCTCCCCCACTTTCCTCTTCACAAATCTACTCTCCATCATACTCTTCTTTGACTTGCCTCCTGCAGAAGTGGATTTACACCCCTCCTTCAGAATCTGGGAAGTGACAGGAGAAGTGACACTGGATGACATCTGAGAACAGGTCATAAAAGACAACTCGGATTTTACGTGGCTCTTTCAAGACGCTTGCTCATGGAAATCATCCGCCATGCTCTAAAGACGCCCACATGGAGCAGATGCAGGTGAGCGTTGTATCCCACGAAACTGCTGAGGTCCCAGCCAATTCATATGCATGAATGAGCCTCTAGATGGTCCAGCCCCGAGTCATCAAACCTAGTTCAAGTCTTTTCAGCTGAGTTCTCTGACATTTATAGCATGCCTTCTATGCCTTTCTGACTCATAGAAAGGAGGGTGCTAAGTGTAGGTCTGGAATGTCTCCCAAGGGCCCATGTGTTAAGGGCTTGGACCCCATCTTGGTGCAATTATTTATATGTGAAAGGACTTGAAGAGACAGAGCCTTGTAGAAGGAATTCAGATCATTAGAGCATGCCCCTGAAAAGGACTACAGGACCCCTGACTCTTCCACTTTCACTTCCTGGAAGTGAGACAAATAGGTTTAACTCCATCATGTGTTCCTGCCATGAAATGGAACTCAGCACAGGCCCCAAACAACAGAATCGTGCCTTGAGACCACCAAAGCTCTGAGCGAGACTAACCCTCTTCTCTGTATGTGTCCATTTTCTCAGATATTTGTTATAGAAACAGAGCTCACATAAATGGTCTGTTACATAGAACTGAAATAGAAGCCATCCTAGAAGCATTGATAGGATTGTTTATATTTTATGTATTTTTTTATTTATTTGCAAGAAGAGAGAGAGAAAATGGGCACACCAGGACCTATTGCCTCTGAAAATGAACTCCAGATACATGTCACTTTGTGTATCTGGCTTTATGTGGATTCTGGGGAATCCAACCCAGGCCAGTAGACTTTACAAGCAAGTGCCTTTAACCATTGAGCAATCTCCCCAGCCCTGAATTGATTTTTAAAAACAGAATTTTGACAAAGATTTAAACATCCTATAACTTTTTAGGAGTCCTTACTTCCTGATGAGTAATCTTTTCCACTCCTTTTGTTTTCTCCAGGGACTTTCTAAGTTTTCAAAAAGGAATTCCCCCCTCCTTTGAATGTGATTATTTATTCTCAACTATATCAACTATGAAAAAATCTGCCCAAATAAGAAAAAAAAAAAGAGTTTTAATTCATTTGAGCTTTCAGAGTATCACTATGTCATTCTTATACAGGTGTCCTGAGAAATAGGCAAGGAACTGATTTTGAAAGTTTACAAATGAAGAGAGAAGACATATGATGGTTATTTCCCCTAAATTAAGGAAAACACAAGTTAAGTCAGCCTCGTTAAACATGCTGTGTTAATTACTGTGATTAGTCAGAGGAAAAATACTCTCTTCCAAAGTAAGTGAGTTTCAGGGACTGGCTGGGTTCTCTTCAAGCACAAGGAAATGGAGAGAGAAACTTGAACTTCCCCTCAGCAGATGATGCTCTGGACATATCATTTAACTTGTGGAGGGAAATGCCTTCATCTACAAAATCCCTCATCCCTCCCAGACTGATAGGAAGTGTCTCACAGCAAGTAATATGAAAACTCCTCTCCAACTCTAAGTCCTAAGACTTACTCAAGTTCAAGTTACACAGGAAAAGTCAAACATATTTAGATTGGATGACCTTAACATTTCCCATGACTATATAACCGCTAACCTTCATCAAAGGGAAAAGTATGGAATGTAAATATTATATAGGCTCACATGCCTAAAAGTCAGTCTGAACATAAATCCTAAAATAAGTACCTGCAAACCTTGCTTCATGGTGTCCCTGACATTGGAAGCACCTGGCACAAGGATGGGCAGAATTTTTTGAAGTTAAATTCAATTTTAAATGGATATAAAAACAAAAATCGGGCTTGAGAGATGGCTTAGCTGTTAAGGCACTTGCCTGCGAATGCATGTTTGAATCTCCAGGTCCCACGTAGCCAGACGCAAAGTGATACAAGCATGCAATGTCAACACATGCACACAAGGCGGTGTACATATCTGGATTTTGTTCACAGTGGCCAAAAGCCCTAGCATTCTCTCTCTATCCCTCTCTCTGCCTCTTTCTCTCTCTCTCTCTCTCAAAAATAAAAAAAAATAATTTTAAAAAATCTGAAAATATTTATGGGATGGCACATGATTTTATAAAACAGGTGTACATTTGAGATGCTTAAGGCATGTTAAACATATCTATCACCTCACTTTTATTTATTTATTTATTGGTGAAAACATTCTGTATTCTTCTAGCTTTTTAAAATATATGTAGTACATTTTCATTATATACCTATAGTCATCTTAATATGACACAGCACGCCAGAACTCCTTGCTCTTATCCAGAAGTGACTTGGTACCCACTAATCACCTTCTCCCCATATCTCTCCACCTGCATCTCTCCAACACTCACTCAGCTTGTGGTAAAAACCAGACAACTAATGCTCAACTTTCATGAAATCAATTTTTTAAATATTTTACTTATCAGTGAGATCATGTAGTGTAATCATTCTCAACCTGGCTTATTTTCCTTAAATCTCTGATTTCTGGTCCCACCCATGTTGTTGCAAACGACAGGATTTCATTCTTTTTGTGGCTGAATAGTGTTCCCTTGTGCCCATGCGTTGTATTCCTATTTGCTCATCAGGGTTCTGGCACTTATGGGGTTCCATTTCTTGGCTGCTGTACACTCTGCTGCCATAATTATGGCAGGGCAGATATCCAATTTCGATTGTAGACTCAGGACAACTAGCAGGAAAGGCATCAAATACTAAAAGTACTTCCCAACAGGCAGTTCAAACCAGTGTCATGTGCAAGCTATAGTCTTGGTTAGAAATCTCTCAATGTGGCCAAATTCACACAGAAAATGCAATGGAATATGTAATGGGAGCTAGCTCATGGGGGCTCAGCCTCAGCACATGGAGCTTTCTCCTAAAACATGCTTGCCACAGTTTTCAAGGGACCGTCTCGGCAGAGGCAGCCAAGAGCTGATGGCTTGTAGGTGGGTTATACAGAAAAGAGCAAGAAGTGAGCAGTGAGTGTTTCTGCATTCGCTTCTTCACACCTTGGGACCAGGAGGTCCAGACATGGTTCTACATCATGGCGCTCATGGGTAAGACTTGCTCCCTTCAATAGTGATGACCCATCTGTGACACCATAGGATAGTATGACAGCCCTGCTGAATGTCTTCACTCCTGGAACCAACAAGGGCAGGGCTGTACAAGAGGGGAAAACCCATGGCACAAAGGTCAAAGGACCATGTTTTTAATATTTTATTTATGTATTTATTTATTTATTTATTATTTAACAAAGAGAGACAATTGGCGTGCCAGGGTCTTGAGCCACTGCAAACAAACTCCAGACTCATGCGCCACCTTGGGCATCTGGCTTACGTGGGTCCTGGGGAATTGAATCTCGGTCCTTAAGCTTTGCAGGCAAGCACCTTGACTGTTAAACCATCTCTCCAACCCTACATTTGATAGTTTTTATCAGTCTCAATAAAGCTTTCAAATGACACATGACCCATTTATTCACGTCCTAATGCACAGTGCCATAGAATGTGGCTGCACGTAGAGTATTATGACAAAGCTATAGGGAGGTCACTAGAGAAGAGCCCGATCCTGCATGAATGGTGTCCTTGTAAGATCAGGGAATCCAGGCACAGAGGACAGCAGAAAGGCCAGGGGAAGGAGGAGGGAGGATACAGCCCTTATCAAGGACTCAGAACACATTATCCCAGCCAACATCTTAATCTCAGCCTTCTGGGCTCCAGGACTATCACGGCTGAGTTTCTTCTGTGTACTGTAGTACTGCCTGCCCTGCTCTGTGATGGCAGCCCTAGCAACTGGCCGTTTGCTCTTAGCCAAACCATGATTTAGGGGTTCTGCTGCTATGCAGATTTCGAGAGTTAAAAGTCACGGGTGGAGAGATGGCTCACAGGTTAAGGGTGTTGGGTTTGATTACCCAGTGCCCATGTAGAGACCGATGCATAGAGTGGCACATGCATCTGGAGATTGTTTGCAGCAGCAGGAGGCCCTGACACATTTGCTCTCTCCCTCCCTCTCTCTAGCTCTCTCCTCCTCCCTCTTTAAATAAATATAAATACATATTTTTAAACATTATGCATGATTCCTCAGTAAGAGCTGGAGCCTGACCCAGTTCCCGCGCTCACACAGACATGATCTGGGTGTTTCCTGTGGTCACTCAGTGTGTTCATAGTGGAAGCCAGTTACACTCGCTTACCCATAAACCACTCCACTGTTACTTTCTACCTTGTTTTTGGTTGAGAAGGACTGTCAGGTGTCATTTCTAAACAAACTCCACTTTTCTCTTTAAATAATGTTTCCTTGTGATTGAAGACTCAAGTAAGTTCAAACAAAGTCAGGGTGTGGTGGTGCACAGCAAGTGTTCTCTGGCTGGAAGCAGCTCTACACGGAAGTTCAGTTTCATGTCTTACTTTGTCTTTTCAGCCTAACACCTGGAGCTAGCGTTCACGTTCAACGTCACACGTTAGCTTACAGCCTTTCCAAGACAAGCACACAATTCCTATTCTGCCTTCAACTTCTTTGTCCGCCATAGTCCTATGTAGAAGACACATTAAGTATGTCCTTCTCCCAGGTGAGATACTGAACTTCCCAGTCTCACAAATGGGCACAGGCTCCCAGCTTCCTGACGTGAGTCACAGATCGCAAAGCAGGGCAAGAGTCTTGCGAGCGGTGACGACGACGACGACGACGACGAGGAGAGCTGTCATTTAGACACTTAGGAAATGGCATTCGATTTTGTCATTCATCTGTTCCAAGCAGGGAAAATCAGGAATTACGTCTGTAATAATATGATATGCACCTCAGCACAGTTTATTAGAATGCCACTCAACAGATTTTGTTCAGTAATTGCAATTCAATTACCTCCACTTGCAATCAAGGGCAGGCAACATTTTCTCAGATTTCCGTCTCCTGGTGGCAGGTGTCTTCAACCCTTGACTATTCCATGGGTTTTAATGATGAATTAGATTAAATCATCAGCTAAAGCCCTGTGTTTGTTTTATCTCTCCTTGTTGAAATACAGTCATCAACATCTTTTTGTGGCCTCGTGTGATGTCCTTGTTTTCCCTGCTCACTGTGTGGAATGTGGTGTTTGTTATTAGCATGTTGTGTTTTAAATACTTTGTTCAGCGTTTAGAATGTGACAAAGGAAAACGTAATGCCTCTAATCCCTTAAAGAATCCATTTCTAAAAAACATCGCCATGGCATCAAAGAAATGTGCCCCGTTTGTTTGGATAAGTTTTAACTACACTGCCGTGAACCTTTCTGACAAGAAGTCAGGAAACACTGATAGTTATAAACATTGATAGTTATTAAACAAAAGCAGACTGTGAGGGGTCTATGGTATACAAAGAGAACAATTTCCTCTTTGTGTGTTTTTGTTTATTACTGACCATGGAATAAATGATTCAATCCTTCTCCAAACTGTGGCAGAGTTAATCTATACTTATTCCCAGAAAGATGAATCTGTACCTTGTTTAGTTCTAGGTATAATGTATCTGTTGAGAATTAAAAATGTGTTGGCACTCTTTGGGGAAAAACAAAAAAAAGAGTGTTTACTATGACTTTTAGCCTCATATTTCCTTTTGCCAACTGCCAACCCAATCATTCTTCGACTGCTTCGCCTGGTGGGCTGTGAAGCTACAAATACTCCTTCTCCTAACCTAACCGTCTTACTTCTTGCTTTCTTGCAGCATTTTTTCCTTAATGCACATCAATCAAGGCTCTTCTTGTCCCTGGCTGATTTCTGCCATCTGGCCCCTCTTCAATTTATAAAGGGTAGTTTAAAAGTTCATAAAGAGCTAAAATCTTCAGAGAAAGGGGAGATTAATGCTAGAATTTTTTTCCTACTGTCTTGCACAGCAGCTGCCACAGTTGAGGAAATTTATGACTGCAGTAGCTCCTACTGTGTTGAAAGGAATCCATAAAAGGGTCTTAACTTTACATGATGCCAGACACTGACATTAATCAAAAATAGGAGTGTGTTATCAGCAAAGCAAGTGTACCCCCTAAATGATATCTAAGCAAAAGCTAAGCCATTATCTCTGTGGCCTAACGTAAATGCTGTTCTTCCATAAACCATTATTTCTTAATTTCTTCTAAGTTCATTTCCAGCACAAAATGCTAAGATTCTAGGACCTATTGAAGAATTTTTAACTTTCTATCAGTGCTGGTTACTTTAATTCAGAAGTCTCTCTTCTCTCTACTTCGAAGGTAGGGAGGTGTGAGTAGATCTGATCAAAATTAGTCACTGCCCAAGAACAAAGAAACAAGCAGATGTGTAGTGGGGGGTCTTAAACAGAGACTTCATAACCAAAGGCAACTCAGACTGGTTTAATGCACATACCATATGCACAAGCGCATAACCAAAATTTACCAAGCATTCAAATTAAGCATATACAACTCATTACAAATCTCTTACACAACCATATCTACAAATAAACGATGCATATGTGAGTTTCATTTAGATTACCCATACTTCCCCCAGCTCAGAATTAGAAACAGAGTCCATACGGTGCTTGTTCAGCTCTGCTCTGCTCACTGGAGACACTCAGCTGAAAGCAAAGTCTAGTCACGTGAGCGCTTTGTGCTCCAGATACAAGGAAACATTTCCTTCAAGCCTGGAGACAAACATGTGAGAAAAGAAAGGCTGGAGACAGCAGGACAGGGGACAGTCCCTATCACTCATAGCTACGGCATTTGACACATGCAAAACATAGCTAGAGAACATTGGTGATTCTCATAGAGCCAAATTACAAAGCCGTGTAGAAAAGCCTGAACTTTGGTGAGCAACTGATAATGCACACATTTTGTAGTCTTCCCCACACCCCTTACAGGCTCTGCCTTCCTTTCTTGGTGAAAAAGCCTACTCAGTTCTCTCTTAAGAAGGTCAGGTATAACCACTGGTGCAAAAGTGCAACCCAGATAAATAATTCTCCTGGGAAATAAATCCAATATTGGGAGCATTTTCTAACTCCTGGAGATGGGGCCCTCAAATTGAGTCTTTTAAACTTGAATATTAAACATTATTATAATGGATATCACCAGTGCCCTACCCTTACCCTGCACAACCCATCTAGAAGCCCAACTCCACACCTCCTGAACTTACTTGGGAGCATCCTACCTTACTTTCTGCCAAGAAGCTTCCTCTGACCACAGGCAAACACGCAAGGAAGGCTGGGTATATCCAAATTAATGCAGTTAAGAGCAAACCTCCAAGCATGAAGGTTTACCTTCATTCTTCATGAAGGGAAAATCCTGAGCTATTTCCTCCACAGCCTCTTAGATGGTCCACCAGGCGCTGAATCTGCTCCTCACAGTGGTTACTCTACTCATTAGCATCCTCTCTTTCCTGTCTCCCTTCCCAATTCCTTCCTCTCTTACTGAGATTAACTCCCTAATTAATTTAAGAGACCAAATCTGCTTTAAGGTAACTCAAGATAAGCATAAAGCAATGATAAAACCCTAATCAATTAAGAACCTATCGAAATTCAAGGGAGTGGCAGTGGTAAAAGGCTGTGTCCCAGGAACCCAGCTGCTGAGTTAGGATAGGGGAAACTGGCTATTGACAGTAAAGATCTGGCACAAAGCTAGCCAAGAACACAGATATAGTGAGAGAGATGTCGCTTCCTACTGCTTAGGCAGAGAATCAGTGCTGACAGTGAGAACTGCTTCTAAACTGCTGGAGGTTGGTGATCTACGGTTAAGAGGACCCGTTGGAAACAGATGGGCCAGGCAAGGAAACGCTGGAAGCAGAAGTTAATTGAAGCAGATGAATTAATAAGCTTTCTGTCTGCACGTCATAAATTAATGACAATTCCAGGGAATCTCACCCGAAAGTAGAATCATGAGACTGGATTTCCCCAGAAAGCCAAGTTGTGCCAGAGAAATGTGGTGTTTGATTCTGCTTTGCCTGTAAAACCAAGCCAAACTTTACCACAATGTTACAGAGTATGATTCCTGCTGTGCTCCATGGGCCAACCTCAAGTCTATTTCCTTAATAAGATTTCTGTTAATTTACCAACAAATGCTTGGCATTGTACTTTAAAGTTAACACACACACACACACACACACACACACACACATGCACATGCATGCACGCACTCACATAATTGTCATTTCTTGGGTACCTTTTCTGATCATTGAATTAACTGAGATGAAATGAAATTAAACAAAAGCAAAGATGACTAACATTCTTTTTCATAGCTCTTCAATGCAAAAAAAATTAACTTTTACAGCTAAAAGACTATGCTTATATTTTTGTTATTGTTCCATTTATAAGATAATAAAGTAGAGATACTAATTCAACAAGGCGGGGCCAACACATCAACTCTGCCAGTGACATCATGGGTTTGTCCCATCTTCCCAAGGCTTGCATTCTTTCTACTGAGTTTGATGTGCCAGGTCCCAAAATTGGGAATTGCATCAAGACAAATATTTTTTAAATAAAGTAAGTTTTGTTAGTTTCAAGTATGATTGTCTCAAATATAAACAGCTACACAAATTCAAAACATATTGGGTGAAATGGTAGAAGAAAAACAGAGGAAAAAGTGAAGTAAAAATAGAAGCCATACCCATAAGGGCATGGTGTATGTATGAAGCAGAGGGTTTATTCTGGAATTATATGAAGCTAGTGAAAGAGATATCAGTGGGAGTATGGCATTGTGCAATTGTAGTCAATGCACGAGGCAATCAAAATGTTTCAAGGGGGCTGAAATGTTTGAAACATGAGGACAAGTATTGGACCATTCAATACCTCAGAGAAAAGAAAACTATGGGAAAATTTTTTCCAAGAATATATGCATGAGCCAAATTCTTCCCTCACATACTTGTACATGGGACCTAATTCTGCACTCGGATATTTGTGGCAGCTCTGCATTCTGCAGACTTAGAGCCTGTGCGAAACAGGAGTTCAGCATATGGCAAACTTCAGCTCGCATGGAAATGTAGCTTCTGTTAGCATGGAGCTGCTCATTAGTATGCAATGGAACTTTTTAAAAGGCAAACAACATTAATGACTATGAGCCACTTGTAAGCTATTTCAAAAGTTGGAATTTAAAATAAGATTGAAGAGTGTAAAGCAATATGGCCGTGATCCCCAACCCCATCCATCAAATGCCTCTGCTAGACCAGATGATGCAACCATCCCAGTTTCATCTAAGAAAGTGGAAGCCTGGGTTATGTTCCTGGGGGGCAAAGCAGAGACATATGAGAAGATCTAAAGACTCTATTCATATAACCTTATACCATCAGCTCCCTTCCAGCAGGAGAGGCAGAGATGCTCCCGAAGTGGGTGGGGCTCTGCTCTCCCTCCACCCCTAGGTAGTGAGCATTTCCCAACCACGAGGAAAGAACGCGGCCCTCTGCACACCATGCTTTTTTCCTTGTGTTTAGGACACAGCCACAATTTTCAAACTACAGAACAGAGAATTGAGCTCCAGCCTTAACTTTTAAGACTTTGAAAAGAACGGAAACCACTTCTGCCAGCAGAACGCTTGATGGTCGCCGTGTTTTCAGTATCTCAGCATCTCAAGTGAGTGATGTGGTCACTCAAGTTGCTTCACACCCATAATCATCTCCTCCTCCCTCTCCTTCTTCCTAGGCTTCTGTTTCATATAAACCTTAACCTATAAACGTATGTGTGTCAGCTTGTGGGAGTGCCTTCTTGGATCTCTCTGCTCTATTCTTCCCTGACACCAAAAGAAAAAGAAAAAAAAAATTGACAACCAGGAGTATGCAGTAAGTGCTGAGCAGAGAAACTTAGAAGAGGAAACCAATTCCTTTTAGCCAAGTAAATTTGGGTTGGTATGGGACACAATTCTAAACAAGAAACAAGATGTTTTGTTTTTTTTAAAAAAAAAAAAAAAAGAAAGAAAGACAAAATGTAAACTAAGGAGTCAGGTCTTCAGCTGTCTTTGTTTTTGTTTGTTTATTTATTTGTTTGTTTTTAACAACAAAAAATACAAAAGCATGAAACATGACGCTATTTAGCAGAGACATACCCCACACTGAGAGTACCAGGGGAATCGCCCCATTTGGCTGAGGCCTGGGCTGGCTGTAAGAGGACAGAGTGTGAAATCAGAACAGAAGTCCAGCTGGAGATGCTTACAGAGGAGCAGACAGGGAAGGACAATTGTCCATCGGAGGACAATAGAACCAAACACTCTGAATGTCAGAAACTAAAGAAGGAACACACGTGCGCTAAGAACATGGTCGACAGAACCTCAGAGCCTGAGGGGAAAATTACCCAAGGAGGGAGCGCTAAGCTCTTCCACAAGCCACAGAAAAGCGAGATTATTTACTCAAGAGAAGGAGCTGAAGAGGGGTCTACGGAAAAGGCAGTGGGAACAAAGAAATGCAGTCATGGAACATGCCAAGAGAAATAAGTGGTAGCAACAACATTTTAAAACCCTAATTTGGGGGGGGGGGGAGAAAATGATCAGTCTCAGCCAAGAAAAATAATAGTTCCACATATCTTCAGCTATTGGATTTTTGCATTCCAAAGTGCATGTCTGTGGTCTGTGATTCCCAAGTCGTTTTGTGAGCATGAAAACTGACCTCCTTAAACTTCTCACTAAGCCACTTTTCGTCTACCAAAATGTGGGTGAGGTATTTAGTCTCCTTCCCCAGCTGGTGTGCTCAATCACAGGGTTGCAGCATCCTTCTCTGTGAGAATCTGAAAGCTCCCAGTAGCTCAGGGGCTATTTCTTTTTATTGTGAAATAAACTTAGCCTCTGAGTTCTTAAAAAGAAAAAGAGGTAAGAAAGCAGGGAAACAAGAGTCTGTTCTTGACCTTTCATTAACATAGAAAACCCTGAAGAAAAAATAAAAAAAGTGAGAGCCCAAAGGGCTATATTTCAACTTCATCTGAACAGCTTCATTTCAGTAATACTAGAGAGGGACTGAGCAAGTTTCCTTAACAAGTGTCAATGTTGGATGGCAGAGGCACAGATGGTTTTGTAACTTATTATTTGCTTCATTTTGAAGCAGCGAATTTTTTAAAGATCTATTGGGGAGTGTATGGTGCAAAGTATGACAAAGAATGTTTGTGGTTGGATACTAGCAAGATTCATGAAGTTGAGAAGGGAGATGCATATAATATCAGAATTACCTGTAATAGCAGAGGCTTTCTACCCCAGCCACAAATTGCCTTCATATGGAAACCAGTTTTTAAAAACACTGGCCTTGTGTGTGGTTCACACTGGGTAAGTTACGAAGCAGGATTTGTAAGAGTGCCCAGGTATGTGTTTCTCAAAAGTCCCCTTGAGAGCTGCAGAGTGGCCAGAATCAAGGATGACTATGTCTCGGGAACATTGCCCTACATACTGTCTGGTTTCTTCTCAGGTTATCAGAGGGCCTACACCAGGAAACTGGGGTTCTAGACCCAATCTCATTAAATGTCATAAAACTTCAAACAATTCGTTTAATCTCTCTGGAATCCATTTCACTTTTTTGAAAATAAAATAAAATAAAACATTGTACTAGATAAGTAAAAAGGCCTGGGGGGGGTACAGTTAGAGTGACTGGACCCCTAGAAGCAAGAAAACGGTAGGAAAGTCTTCACTTGCTACAAATCAAAGATGATCTGGTTTCTTATCTCTTGCCTAGTTCGGTAGAACTGTTTTCCCACAAACAACCAGGGCCCCTCCTGGGAGGGAGGTCTATCATTGGATTTAAACATTGTGGTTGAGCAAGTTCAGCCCCTAGAACTTGGTGTCAGGGCTAGCCTCTTCCTAAGACAGCCCCTAGCCCTAACCAACCAGCTGTCCCTCTGGTTCACCTGAGCCAGAAGACAGCCCACCACTATAAGGTCCTAAATACCTTTGCAAGGGGAGGGCAGGCTCTCTGATCACTTGGGGAACTTTCAGCTATGGGTTCTTTATCCCCTCCAATTCCCCACATGGCAGAAGCTTCTTGGATCTTCTTATCTCTTTTTTTTCCACAGTTTTCTTCAGGCCATCCACATAGGATCTCTAGCCATGTGGGAACGTTTCCTTGACTCTGTGCTTCCCTCAATAAATATACTAATTTAATAATTATCCTCCTCAGTCTTTTTTATTCAATTCTTGGATTAAAATTAGAAACGAACCTAGGATTTGCGGTTCAGGGACTTTTCTAGACCCTGAGTACCCTGTTACAGTCTGATCCTTGTTCCAAGACTCTATCAGTTTAAAATAAAAGAAACAACTCAGCTTTGGTGTATTACCTGTACTTCTTTAACTGCATTTTCAATCAAAAGTAGACTATGCACTCCTTATTCCTGCTAAGGTGCATTCACTCACTTTAGCTGAGAACTCAGCCTACCGCTGAGTCTGCAGACTCCCTTACTACTGCTAGAAGCAGAAATTCCATTTCATTGTCATGGGCCAGCAGGATACTTCTGCCACCAATCACAGGGCCTACCTGGGCTTAGTGCAACTGTGTGCTTTCAGATGAAGATGGGCCTTGGGTTTTCAAGTGTCAGCAGCAAAGAGTTACAATTACACAGTAGCTACTGACTGGGCAAACCACTGTGAAAAACATTAAGGCCTTTGCATTTAATCCTCATCGAATTGCTTCTACTCCCTCACTTCCCAATCTCCCACCTCCATCTTATATTTGCCACCTCCATGAAGATGGCCAGTTCACCCACATATGCCCTGAATGGATCATAAAGTCACATTGGTAAAGCATTCTGGAAAAAAAAAATAATAAAAAGGCCAGGTTTATTAGATAAAAGGAAAATGCTTGGATTTTTTTCTCGAGATCTTAGATGTAGTAATGTTTATTTATTTATTTATTTTGTTTTGGTGTGTGTGTGTGTGTTAGTAATTCAAAGAAAAGAAAACATGACCCCAAGAGCCCATACAAACCAACATTTCAACATTGTAGTGTCTTGTGATGTGATCTGGAAGAAATGTGCCCTGGGAGCTGGAACCACACAAGGGAAGGAGATTCACAGCCAGGTCAACAGCCAGCTCCCTACCATGAGTGACAATATACAGCCCTGGCTGGGACCAGACACAATCATTCCTTCAACTCCGTGGGAAGAAAGTAGGAGCTCGTCCTGCGATGCTCAAAGAACTTGGACAAAGTATCACACACAGTATCTGGGAATGAGGGAACATGAAGAACACTTGGCTATATGCTGCCTGGTAAGGCTCCCAGGATAAGTGAGAGGGGAGCTTAGCAAAGAATGGATGGAGACGTGGTTCATCTCAGTTGTCAACTTGACAGGATTTAGAACAAGCATGGGAACAAATCTGTGCACATGTCACTGAGGGATTTTCTAGATTAGGTTAGTTGAGGTGGGATGATCTACCCTAAATATGGGTTTGTAATTCCATGGACTGGGTTCCAAGACTACATAAAAAGAACAAAGGTAGGTGTGTACCAACATACATCTTTCTTTTCTTCATGAGTATGGACTGAATGTGACCAGCTGCCTCGTGCTTCTGCACCATGCCTTCTCTCCTCAAACTGTAAGCCAAAACATGTCCTTACTCTTTATGTTGATTTTATTTTCAAGTACTTTGTCACAGTAATAAAATAATAATAATAATAGTAATAATAATACAGATGGCTAGTCACTGATTCCACTGGGTGGTGTAAGTTTAAGACGATTATCCTGTCATCTGACTGAGGACCAGAGTCTAGCTGGCAGTTTTAGTTCAGGAGCCAGTTCTCTCTTAGCTTGGTATGGTGATTGCAATTCCAGAAATCAGGAGGCTAAGTCAAGAGGATCACTAGATCAAGGTCAGCCTGGGGCTGCCTGTCTCAGGAGGGAAGAAAAAGTCTCGCCTATGACCATAAGGATAATAGAAGGACAGCAACTTAGGATTTTCTTTAGTTACATTACTTTTTATTTCAGCTTCTGTTTTGAGGGAAAAGGAGGAAAATTGAATCAATATATCACAGAAAAGACAATAGTTATTTGCCTTAAGAGTGTTATTTAATAGATGTTGAAGAAAGTGAGGTAGAGAATGAGAAAAAGCAAAAGGGCTAGAAATTATGGATGATTCATACAACTTCAGGGTGAGAGACAATACCGAGCAGGAAGGAGAAAAAGCAGGAAAGAGGGGCAGCATGTCCCACCTGGGCAAGATGGGTCTCTGAATTATGGTCTTCTCCCCTTTACAGTCTGTCTTACGGCTTGTGGGGTTTTGTTCCTTCTCCTGAATGGCAAAGGAAGACTTTGGGAGGATGGGATAGATCCCTTGTAACCTGCTACCTACCCCACCATATTACAAGTCAGCAATCCCCAAGTATACTTTTAAAGCTAGTTTCTATGCTTTGGAGGAAAACCCTCCTCCTTCCACCTGGCACTACAAGACCTCATGTATCACTTGGCTTCACCCAGCCTGGATGATCACAGAAGATTTACACTCATCATGGTGGTGGGGGTCCTGTGAGTGGTCACCAGCAGTGGTTAGTGCTCTATCACAGCCTTCTACAGACAATGAATCTAACTCATTGGAAATGAGATGGTGGAAATGTGTACACCCCAAGCTAGACAGAACTCACTGGAATATGATGGTAGAGATGCATGCACCCCCTTCTGGGCATAACTCACTAGGAATATGGTGATAGGGATGCCCACAACTCAAGCTGTGCATAACTCATTGGGTTCAAACTTCACCACAAAATAAAAGAAAGAAAGGGAGGGAGGAATAAATGAACAAAGGAAGGATGGGAAGGGAGGAAGGCAAGAAGAATAGACTAATCTTCCGGATTCCATGTGTGGAAATGAGAAAAGAGCAAGCATAAGGACAAGTATAATATACATGGACATAGTTATCTCTATGAATGTATGCATGTATGTGTGCGTATATATAGAAGACTTTTCTAGAAGGATAGTCAAGAAACAGTTAAGCGTGTTATAGAGCTCTTCCATGCAAGTCACTGCATTTCCTTTTGCACTTGGCAAGATTTGAGAAGAAGGCTTTTCCTGGCTTTTCTAGTTAAGCACAGAGATGGCAGAAGAGTAAACATTCTCTCACACTTTTGTTCTTCTCATTGCCTAGAAAAACACCATTGTTATTTATGGCAGTTGTTCCTGTGATTGTCCCTCATTTCCATTGTGACCTATTCTTTACAGGCCATGAAATGAAGTCTGCATGTACCAACATGGCCCACTACTCCTCAGATACTCCAGTAGCCTACTATTGTGGTGGAAGGGAGGGGAGGGTCCTCTAGTGTCTTAGAGACAGATAGCATAACAGATGCTCCACAGCGACTATTCTAAAGGGGTGAGAGGTGGGAGCCTTCCCGTGTCCTGAAGATGGACAGTGTTATAGTTACCTTCTCATTACTGTGACAAACACCCAACCAGATGCAGCTTACAGAAGGAAAGGGTTTATTTTAGGCTCACAGATTTCAGGGAAAGCTTCATCTTGGCAGAGGAAGTTGGCTTACTTCATCATATAAGCACAGCAAAGAGAAAACCAACAGGTAGAGCTCAAGCTGGCTCTGAACAAACACAGAGATAGACTCAACCTCAAGGTTTGTTCTGGAGACACACTTCTACCAGTAGGGGCTCCACCTCCCAAATGATCTACTGGGTGTGTAATAAGTTAAAAAAAAAAAAAAAAAAACTTCATCACAAACACCTGAGGCTACGAGGACATTACATCCAAACCACCATATTCTGTCCTGTTCCCATACACTCATGATAACCTTATAATGCAAATTGTACTCAGTCCAACTTCAAACATCCCCATAGTCTTCACCAATTTTCACACTGTTCAAAAGTCCAAAGTCTCATGTGAGATTCAAGAGCCTCTTAACTGTGAGTGAGCCCTGTAAAATCCAATACAAGTTGCCTGCTTCTAACACATAATGGCAGAGAGTAAACATTCCTATTGCAAAAAGAAGGTATAAGAATGACAGACTACACAGACCAATGAAAGATCAATAACCAGTAGGCAAACATCAAACATCTGCAGTTCCAAGTCAGATATCTGTAACCAGTGACAAAGTCTCTGAGGTTCCAATTCCACCCCTCCAGTTAGACTGTTCACAGCCCAGGGAAATCTCCATCCAGATCTACCAGCTGTCCTTGGCAGCTGTCCCACAGTCCTGTCATTTCCATATTCCTTAGGTCTCCATTGCAACCCAAGGCTCATCTTCATGGCTTCATACAATGGCCTTACTTAGTCTCTACACAGGTTGTTCCATACTGGAAACATGTGTACTTCATAACCCTCTTTCCTGCATACTTTATGCTTCCAAAACTAATTCCAAGTGGGAAACATGGATAAATTTGTAAATCCAGGGGAAAATAAAGCTTAACCTTGAAAAGCAGGATACTCCTTCAGAATTCTTCTTTTAGGGCCCTTTCTTTCAAAAGAATTTGCATCCTTACTAGCTTGAAGCTTTGTCCATGGGTTCAGTTTAACCCTCAGGGCATCTTTCCAAAATCCCAATGCAAAATAGTTGGCCCATCTTTAATCTCTGTATCCAGTACTCTCCTTAACAACTGAAGCTTAAATGGCCCAAGACCACTCTCTGTGCCTATAATTTTAAATCATCTACATTGATTTCTTTGCTAAACTATACATCTTTCATATCTTCCTATTCTACATATTCACCAAGAACATTAGTCCATCACTTTAAAATTTAACTTTGCTCAAATTCTCAGGACATGTGTAGAATACAGCCAGCCTTTCTTCCAGTGATCCAGTTCCAACAAAGTTATTTCCTTCTCCTTTGAAACTTAATGAGCCAAGCCTTCATGGTCCACAATTTTCTCTGGATTTAGCATTTTTAAACATCAGAATATCCCATTAAGCTCTTTTTACAATGCTGCAAGACTTCTCCATTCCAAAGTACCAAATCCATCTATGGTCCTCCCATAAACACATTCCATTCCAAAAGACCAAAACTCTATTGTCAGGTTCATTGCAGCAACAATCCCACTTTTGGTACCAATTTTCTATTGCAGTTACCTTCTTGTTGTTGGGACAAACACCCAATCAGAAGCAGCTTATCAGGAGAAAGGGTTTATTTTAAGCTTACAGATTCCAGGGAAAGCTTCATCATGGCAGAAGAAGCTGGATCATTTCATCATAAATCCACAGCAAAAAGTAGTCTCAAGATAGCTCTGAACATGCCCAGAGTTGGACTTAAACCCAAGATCCACCTCTGGTCCTCCAGTAGGACTCCACCTCCCAAATGCTCTACTAGATGGGAAATTAGTAAGAAACTTAATGACAAACATCTGAGACTATGGGTCATTACATTCAAACCATCATGAACAGCATGAAAGACAATCCAGCAGCCACTATTGCAGAGGGTAAGAAATAGGGTCCTCTAGAGTCTTAGAGACAGACAGCATTGAAGAAATGATGCTGTAACTTGCCATCTTGGATAAGATTCTGTCAGTCCAGGGCAGAGGCACAGAACCACAAGGAGGGTCTATCATTTGATGTGATCGTTCTCAGTCGCCATTCATTATGAGGTCCCAGACTCTGAGAGTAGAGGAAAGACAGACTGGGAGAAGCTCTACTTCCCAAATATCTCAAAAGTCCTTCTATAACCCCTAAGTACCTACCCATTAAGTTGCTCATTTTTCACTCATTAATTTCTAGTCCCTCCCATTTCCCTCACCATACAATCTCATCCTAGGTTTTACTTTAAGAAGAGTGCTCTTTCTTTGTCTACAGAAGAAGAAACCTTGACAGCATGTAATACAAGAACCTCATGGACTTCCATATATAGTGTATTCCTCTGAAGAGTTGCTCTATTTGTTTTCATGAAAAACTAAGCTCATTATTCTCATACCTAGACTTTGTTAATCTCTCATTGATTGGTGTGGGAAAATAATAACAGTTGTTATATGTATTTTAATTTATGCCCTATGAAAACACCAATAAATGAAGAATTCTCCAAACTGGGGTGGTGATGACTGAATTGTATTTTTGTTAAAGAGGATTGTTTTCCAAAGAGTTTGCAGAGAAACATTCCTTAAAAGACTGAAGGTTTTGCCCAGCATTAATTTCATTGCACAGAGCTATTTTGGGTGCACATTGTCAACAGATCTCAATGGCTAGTTTATTTCAAATGCACAGTTAGCATACTTCACATATTAGGAAAGAATGCCAAGCGAAATCATAACTGAGTCCACAGCCTCAAGACTTGGTATCCACGACTTGAAGAATTCAAGTTAGAAAGCAGATGCAACGTGGTAGGGCTAACACACATGACTGCAGGAGTCTGGAATTTCAGGGTGTAGGCTCAGCCTTTCTCAGCATCCTATAAGACCCAGGGTGACCCAGTTAAACACTCCAGAGCTCTTCTGGACAGAAAAGAAATGATTTTTATTAAATTGAAGTTTTCTTCTAACCTTCCAGCTTCCTAAAGGTTGGCAGGGATGTTCTTAAGCCACTCCATTTTCCAATGGCATGTTTTATTTCAAAACACTGTTATTCCTTCAGGAAGTTAAATTCATTTGACCTGAAAAATAGTTTCAATGAAACAAGTTTAGTTTTTTTTTCTTTTTGTATAGAAGTGATACAGCTAACAGATTTGAACATCTTTCAGTACTGAAAAAGTGAGTCAATCATATATCATTCATTCCCCTTGTTCTCTGATTGAATTTCTTCATGAACACGTGAATCTTATTAGCAAAAAAAAAATCTATTTAGTTTAATCCAATAAAATTAATCTGATTGTCACATCCATATTCTCTTCAGATAAGTTTGGCCTCTTTCAAGGATAGATAGTATTCATCATTGTGTGATTTTTGTTTTCTTCCCTGGCTCTGAATTAATCACTTGGGCAGCAGTGTGACAAAATTTCCAGCAGAAACAACTTAAAGGAGAAAAGTTTTATTTGGGCTCACGGTTTCAGAGGAATCTCAGTCCATCATGGAAGGGAAGACATGACATCCAAGCAGAGCTGTTCACACAGCAGCGAAGCATAAAACTACACATAACTGGTGTCATTTTTAAAGGCCCTCTCCTAATGACTTTCTATCAGCCAGGCCCTACTTCCTAAAGGTACCACAGATTTCAAAATGATTCCACAAGACAAAGATAAGCACGAGTCTGTGGGGAATATTTCAGATTCAAATGTTAACCTTCTCCAAGAAGGTCACACCAGAATGACTGATCTAAGCTGCTTTCTATAGCCACGGCTGCTGAGGTCAATCAGTAATGTGGACTTTGTGGTCAATGCACTGTCACAAACATGGAATCCACAGTCCTGACTCTTCCCAAATGTGTTGTAGTGTAGGTATGGACCTACTTTGCTAATATTAAGGCTCTGGCCACTGGACATCTTTGCATGTCCCTTGTCAAACAATCTCTAGCCCCATCCATGGATTTGACTAGTCAGGAGCGACTAGATCAATTAGTTTTGGGTTCCTTTCACCTGTAAGTGATAATTTTCTAAAACCCACTCTCCTTGAGGCTTAGCCCTGAGTAGGGATCATGGAAGAAGAGCATGTAGTTGCCTGGAAGCTTGGGGATCTAACCCGTTACACTTCTGTTTCCTTCTGTCTATGGATATCAATGGCCAGAGGGACGGGCGTTTGGCTTTCTTCTTCAGCTCTGCCTTCCTTGTCTCCCTCCCTGGAGAAGCTTCAGAACCATGCATCATACGCAAAGGGCAGAAAAACCCACTTGGCATGCAATACCAATTAAAATCCCCACAGTGTTCTTCACAGAGATAGAAAAAATGATCTCAAATTTCATATGGAAAGGCAGAAGGCCTCGCATTTCCAAACATATCCTCAGCAAAAGAAATACCTCTGGAGGCATCACCATACCTGATCTAAAGCTATATTACAAAGCCATAGTAATAAAAACAGCATGGTACTGGCATAAAAACAGGACTATAGATCAATGGAATAGACTTGAGGACCCGGACTTTGGGTCAAGCAACTATAGCTACTTGATATTTGATAAAGGCCCAAACAATATACGCTGGAAAAAAGACAGCATCTTCAACAAATGGTGCTGGACAAACTGGATAACCATATGCAGGAAACTAAAACTTGACCCACACATTTCACCATGCACTACACTCAAGTCCAAATGGATCAAAGATCTCAATATAAGACCAGAAACTCGAATACTACTGGAAGAAAATTTAGGAAGTACATTCCATGATATAGGAATGGAAAAAGACTTCCTGAACAAAACCCCAGTAGCTCATGAACTTAAACCATCACTCAACCAATGGGACCACATGAAGCTGAGGAGTTTCTTTACAGACAAGCATACAATTAGCAAAGCCAATAGATTACCCACAGAATGGGAGAAAATATTTGTGGGTTATCCAACTGATAGAGGACTAATCTCTAGAATCTACAAAGAACTCAAAAATCTAAACAGTAAGAAGTCAAACACCCCACTCACAAGATGGGGCAAAGAGCTGAACAGGCAGTTCACAGAGGAAGAAATAGAAATGGCAAACATACACTTAAGAAAATGTTCAGCATCCCTAATCATCAGAGAAATGCAAATTAAAACAACTATGAGATTCCACCTTACCCCAATAAGGATAGCAAGCATCAAAAAATCAAATAAAAACAAATGCTGGCGAGGATGTGGAGAAGTAGGAACACTCATCTACTGTTGGTGGGATTGTAGGATGGTACAACCACTTTGGAAAGCAATATGGAGACTTCTGAAAAAGCTGAGTATAGAGATACCAACAGACCCAGTTATTCCCTTACTGGGCATCTACCCTAAAACCTTCAAACCACAGACTAAAGAGATTTGCTCAACCATGTTTATAGCGGCTCAATTTGTAATAGCTAAGAGCTGGAATCAACCCAGATGTCCATCACTAGAAGAATGGATAACTAAGATGTGGTATATCTACACAATGGAATTCTATACAGCAGTAAGAAAAAATGACACAATGAAATTTGAGGAAAAATGGTTGAACCTGGAACAGATCATTCTCAGTGAACTTACCCAATCACAGAAAAAAAATCGCCACATAGTCTCACTCATCTACAGCACCTAACCTGAATCTACCGAAGATACCTTACATACCCAGCAAGCATCTCCTAGATTAGACACTAGGATGGAAGGGGAGGGAGGGGAGGGCATCAAAGGGGTGGGAAACACAAATCTAGACCCAAACGGCAATGGTACCATAATCTTCTACTTACTAAAAGATAGACCAAATGGCTGATCCTTCACCAGGCCCTTACAGGGAACACCTGAACCACAAGACACTGGAGAGGGTAAGATTAAGACTAACCTTAATCTCCTACATCTTCCCTCCCTCACTTCCCCTCTCCCTGTCTCTCTCTCTCTTATCTCTAACTCTTGTATATTAGTTATCTTTTTCCTCATTTTCTTAGTGGGCACTGACCTGTAACTCCCAGAACCAGCATGGGGCTATCATCCACAATGAGCTTTTGATCAGTGAGACCTACAAGGTTTCCTAAAAGACAGACAGATTTCTGTCAGAGTACTTGATGACCCACCAAAGGTTAGTGGTAAGACCCTACTGCTGAAGATACCTTATGTGATTGACATGCAAATTAGAATGGCATGGCTGGAAGTTGGATGAGAGTCAGTCCCCAGACAGTCAGCGCGTCTAGTGCCAGAAGGTGCTACATGGGCGACTGGGGGAAATTGACCAATATCTATCGAAGCAACGCATGGTCTAACCTACTTAGCAGCAAATAACTTATTGTGATGCCCACACAAGTGCAGTGGTGGCACACAGCCATGGTGGGGAACCAACTGCTCTCAATTTGGCTAACTGATCCCCTCACTGGTATGAGTCCCATAGCTGGAGCTGGGAAACAAGTCAGAACCATATCCAAACATAAGCCCACTCTCCAGTATCAAGCTACTATCAATTGTGGGCTACAAGAGGGCCTACACCTATTAAATTCTCTATAAAAAAAAAAAGTAAGGGTTATCTCATTTGTCCTGGTGCTAACTTACTCTCCGTTGGAGAATCTGCTTCTCTTTTTCAGATAGATGTAGACCCTAAGGAGAGAGCCACCCCATCATACCTCAAAAGGGCCCCAGCTGAAACTAAGAAAACTTGGAGAAACAAGCAAGGGGGCTGTTTTCCTGATGAACCGGACACCAGCACAAGGGGGAAGGAGATCAGCATAGAGAAAAATCAACTCCTACCAAATCAGAGAGCCAGAGCCTCAGAGGCCCTCAACACCTCATCACTGAAGCAGACCAAAAATGAACCCAACATGGCTCAGGGAAATTCTGCGGAAGAGGGGGCGGAAAGAATGTCAGAGTCACATGTTGGGTCATGATATGCAGAGACATTTAGCTTAGCCATAACTGTGGGCTAACTCCACAATGCATGACCCGTATACCTCAACAAGGAGGGGCCAAGGGGAGGGGGTAGGTCACGGATGAGCCTAATAATGGTACCAAACTGACTGTATTTGCTGAATACAGAACTGACTAATAAAAAAAAAAAAGAAAAAAAAAACCCACTTGGCTAGTAGATCTGTGATTGTGCTGAGTCCTCTAGGCAGGTCCCTGACTGTCAGCAAGACTGAAAAGAATTTAGTAAATGCTTTCTCTATACCAATGTTAGAGTTCAAGGCTATTGGCCTACTTAAAATAAAATCCAGTCTGTATCTTGTGTATTGTGCTGTAGCATTCCTAGCTTGCCCCATGGGAAACTAATGGGTATGTCTAGAAGAACTGGGGAGAAGCAGGAAAGGAAATGCACAAGTTTCACATTAACATATTTTACCAGGTGTCTTCCCTATTACATTAGCAAAGCTATGTAGAGTAAAACTAGAGACAGCAGAGGGAGGATATAGAAAAAAACAAGAACAGAAGTCAAATAATACTGTTTATGGCTAGGATAAAGTTAACTCTATCTGAATTGATAGGTCTGGGAGAATCTCTCTCTCTCCTATTTATATTCTCTTGTGATAGAACCATAATATACATTTGCATGAAACCATTAATTTTTCTCAACAAGAAGAAAACAACTCAATTACAAATAGGCCAATGACGTGAGTAAATACTTCACCAAAAATATATATGCAAGTGGTCAACTGACAAATGAAATCACATCCCATATCATATGTCCTCTCAGAGAAATGCAAGCTAACAACAATGTGATATTGCCTCAGATTTATTGGAATGGCCAAGATACTGTAAACATCAAAGACTGGTGAAAATGTGAAGCAAGGTGAACTGTTGTTCATTGCTGGTGGGAATGGAACAGAGCATAGTGACTTGGAAGATGTTGTAGCTATTTCCTGAAAACTCGACAGACACTTCCCATAAGACCAACAGTCATGCTCTGTGGTATTTACTTAAAGGAATGCAAAACTTAGGTCCACACAAAAACCTGTACATGGATGCTCGCAACATCTTTATTCATGATGATCTAGTCAATGGATGCAGGCAAGGTGCTTTTCAGTAGTGGATGGATAAACAATGACACATATTGAATATTATTCAACATTAAGAAGAATTGAGATATTAAGTCATGAAAAAAATATGGAGAAAACATTCATGCACATTGCTAAGAGAAAAAGTCAATGAATTTTCCCTAAGTGGATACCCTCATGCAACCTGAAATCAGTAAGTATAGCAGTGACCTATTCAAGTGACCCTGGAAAGCTTCCTCGTGCCTTTATTCAGTCACTACATGTCTCCCCAAGGAGACTCCTAACCTGACTTCTTTGCTTGTTTATGAATTTTATATACTCAGATACCTGTACCTTCCATATTCACTTATGTCTGGCTTCATTTGTCCACCTCTGTGAGATTCGCTCATGTTAGTACATATCTCAGTAGTTTTTAATGCTAGAAATTGTCCCATTGTATGAGTTTCCTTATTCATTCATTCATTTGTGTTCTGTTTTGCTGCTCTGAAAATTCTGGTACACATCTTTTGATAAACCCATCTATATACTGCTATAGTTTATACTCAGAAGCGGAATTTCAGGATATGGGGGGCAGCATATATTCAACTCAAATGGATTTTTCAAGCACATTTCCAAGGTGATTATTCAGATATACATTCTGGCCAGCAATGTATGAAAGTTCTAGAAGATTCATATAACCCACACATTGACTTTCAGTCCTTTCAGTGTGTACAAGACAGTGTTGCACTGAGATTTGCAGCTTTCATTTGGAAATTACAAAGAGAATGGGGGAGAGATTATATCAAATGAGTCTCAGCTCAGTGACATTCAAGAAAGTTAAATGCAACAACTTGAAAAGAACACTGCCTACAACATTATCCACCTGTGATTGTTCATACTATCAATTTGACAAGACCTACGATCACCTAGGAGAAAAACGTCTAAGCCTAACTGTGAGGGGATTTCTAGGTTGGGTTATCTGATATGGGAAGACCCACTCTGAATGTGAGTGGCACCATTCCATGAGCTGGGGTCCAGACTGAAGAAAAAGGGGACGGTGATCTGGGGTCCAGCATCCATCTCTCTCTTTTGCTGAATTTCAATGTGCTATTACCAGCTGCCTCACGCGCCTGCCACCACACCTTCCCTGCCATGATGGAGTGTTCATCAAACTATGAGCCAAATTAAACTTTTCCTTCCAGAAGCTGCTTTTGTCAGATATCTTGTCACAGAGATGAGGAAAGGAAATAATACCAAAAATTGGTTGTTATGATAAAACTGGCCATGCGGTTCTCAAGCCTTTGGCACTGGTTCACAGGAGGAATATGGATGAAAGAGTTTGGGACTTGGGGCTAGAGATACCCTAGAATTCTATAAGCAGAGCTTGATAGCCATTCTGGTGGGAATCTGGAGGCCTAGAATGCCAAGATAGAATGTCAGCAGTGGAAACCCAGAAAATGAAGTTTCCCAGGAAAATGAGAAGTAGGCAAAAAAATGTGGCTACATTCGGCCAAGGTTTTGAGAACTTGAATGAGGCTGAATGCAAAAGTAAAGGACTATCATTTGGTAGAGGAAGACTCAAGACAGGATAGCATTCAGACTGTGCTGTGGTTGCCTCTCATGCCCTTATCCATATCCTAAGTGAGAAAGAGAGAGAGAGAGTGAGACGGCAGCAAGCAGAACAAAACTAAGATGAAAAAAAATGCTGTTTGATGGGAAAAGGAGGGAGTTCAAAGTTGCAGACAAGGCTGGGGCTGAGAAAACAGCTGCTATTGTTAAAGACATCAGCACCATTGAGGAGAAACCTCTTGCTATTCACTGGGACAATAGGAAAGATGCCTCAAGGGTAAGAAAGTTCCCATCAAAGGCTGCATCCTGTGAAAACCCAAATTCATTTTGAAAGAAGAGAACTTAAACTAAGAATGACACTGTAGGGGTTCCCTGCTCAAATAGAACTGCCTGGGCAAGTGTTTCCCCAGGGAGGCTCACAGAGGCTGACACAGTTATGGTCAAAGCCGCCAGGCTACATTTTGAGTTGAAGCAGAACTTGGTAGTGGTATCCATGTGGTTCTGGTTTTACAGACATGAGACATGCAAGAGTGAGGAGTCACAGAGGACCGTGTCAATGTTTCAGGCCACTGATGCCTAGCAATATGCTTCAGGGTTAGACTCCCTGCAAGGAGACCCTGAGAAGCCATTGTGTGAGGCTGTAACCTGAGGTGTAGTGGAGACCCCAGGATGCCAAAGATGCCAGAGCCAGGGACCTCAGAAGAGGAAAGCTGCAGACATGGAGGGCGGTTGACCCAAGAGCTTCCTCTATGTGTGCTGCAGGCGGCAGAGTTGGAGGGCTGTAGCTGTCCAAGCCCTTTGGAGCTGAAAGGACTGCAGCAGGAGTCTCAGATGCTAGGAATGGAGGTACAGTTATTTGTGTTTGCCCTGCTGGGTTTCAGTCTTTCTCTGGTCCAATCTTTATTTACCATGGTCCCATTCCTCCCTTTAGGAATGGGAATGCTTTTTATACGTCACTGTGTATTGGAAGTATGCAACTTATTTATTTCATAGGAGCTCACGGAAGATTGCCTTGAATATTAGAAGAAACTTGGACTTTTAAGCAGAGTTGGAATTGTTAATGACTATGGGGATTATTAATGTTAGACTGAATGCATTTTGCATTAAGAGATGGCCATGAGCCGGTGAGGACATAGAATGGAAAGTTGTGGCTTAAGTGTGATATGTTTGAATGTCAGGTTGCCAAGGGGTGGATTTGTGATGTTTAGTATTAGTAGTCAACTTGACAGCATCTAGAATCACCTCTCAGACTAATCTCTGTGCACGTATGCAAGGGAGTTTCTACAGTGGATTACTTGAGGTAATTATTTCTCATGGTATTATAGATTTGATGTCTGACATTTGATATTCACTAGTGGTACTGTAGTGAGTCCCAGACCACCCTAATAAAAATTAAAAAGGAGAGTCTTCATTAAGCCAGCTGGCATCTGTCCCCTCGCAGCAAGGAGGAGAGCAGCCCCATCCTGCTTTTACAGTGGTTTTAAAAGCGAAAACCACATCCCTTTACAATGATCTGAAAAACCCTCAGCCACCCCCCTTCCCCGCAATTGTCTTTAGCAAGAGCAAGCAAGCATGGTTACAAAAGCAGAATATTTGCAGTTAGCACCAGGTATGAAGCAGATACCAAATATCAGGCCATCTTGACCTCAGGGCGAGAGCAAACAAAACACCAGATGCCTTACTGGAATCACATCCTCATTCTTGTAATTAATGCTCTGTGCTAAGCGTTCATCTCCTATGGCTCCTTGAGAGTGTCAGGGTGGCTGAGTGGCCCAAGACGGCTTCCCTCAGGTCTGCCCACCTGAGGTTGTTGCAGAGCTTTGCTGCGGCACCCTCACTCGGCGGAAGGGGCTAGATAGTTCCGAGGAGTTTTGTGAGGACACTGCTCTCATGACCTAATCACAAATTGGTTGGTAGCCCCTCAGGAAGCATAAACACTGGAAATAGCATCTATATTAGCGTCAAAAGCAAAGCAGTGCCCAGAGAATCTTGGCAGCATGAAAGCACAGTGGAGTCTGAGAACAAAATACGTTCTGATATTTCTTAAACACATGACCACTTGGGAAAAGGCCTTACTTTTAATGCTGATAAATTATACGTGGTAATTCCAAGATTCGAAGCTGTCTATAATTCTCGTCCAACTACATTAAAATCCTTGAATGTGCACAGTGCAAATGAGCTCAAGGAGGTCTCTGATTTATCACTCTTTTATTGGTGTGCCTGAAGCATTGACTCAGGATTTGCCATTCTGAATCCAGGATCGCTGCTTCTGGCTTTAACCAGTATACTCAGGAGATACCAAGATAGATCATGTCACCAAGTGGAGAAGGGCTGACACATGACTCGCTGTCCTTCATGTTGGAACCTCACCTGGATTGCTGAGTCCCAAACTCACCTGCTCACTCATGCCCCCACCCCCCAGCTCCCTGGAAGGTCTTGATAAGGAAGGGAGAAAACTGTGCTACTTTCTTATAAGTCAGGAAAGGTCTCCTGGATGCCCACCTGTGTCTGAAGTCAATGAAATCCCCAGGTTGTACCCATGCGCCTCTACTGCTTTGGCACATACCCTATTTACATGTCTTATTTCTCTGTTGTTAAGACATTTGATTCACTCTATTTGTCTTAGGGCTGAGTTAATGCACACACTCAGGCAGAAGCAATTGTGCACAACACATTTCTGTGCCACAGCTAACTTGTTACAGCTGAAAATACTGGATTCATGATGAAGGAAAATCTATTTTATAGAGAATCTCTACTCCTTCCCTGTGTCAGTTCATCTCATTTCCTCCCTGTTGTAGTCAGGGTCGCATTGCTGTTAGAAATCACCTAACCAAGAGCAGCTTCTGGGCAAAAGAGGTTCATTTTGGCTTACAGACTTGAGGGGAAGCTCCACGATGGCAGGGAAAACAATGGCATGAGCAGAAGGTAGACATCACCCCCTGGCCAAAATAAGGTGAACAACAGCAGCAGGAAAGTGTGCCAAACACTGGCTTGGGGAAACTGGCTGTAACACCCATAAGCCCACCCCCAACAATACACTACCTCCAGGAGGCATTAATTCCCAAATCTCCATCAGCTGGGAACCTAAAATTCAGAACACCTAAGTTTATTGGGGACACCAGAATCAAACCACCACATTCTTCCCCTGGCTCCCATAAACTGATATCCATACATGATGTAAACAATGCATTCAGTTCAACTTTAAAATTCCCTGTAGTTTTTATCAATCCCAATGATGTTTAAACATCCCCATAGTCCAAGATCTTTTAACTGAGCCATAATACCAAAAAATAACCTCAAAAAAACCCATAATGGCACAGAATAAATATTCACACTGCAGAAGACAGCACTGGGAATAGCAAAGAAACATTCAGCCAATACCAGATTTAAAACAACCAGGGCAAACATCAAACAGTAACTCCAAGTTCATCAACTCTAAACAGGGACAAATCTTCAAGTCTGATAATTCTAACCAGCAACAAGTCTCCGGTATTTCAATTCTGCCCCTCCAGCTAGGCTACTCACAATCCTGGAAAACTTCACTGGGGCTGTCAGCTTTCCTTAGCAGCCATCTCGTGGTCCTGGCATCTCCACTGGGTCTCCACTGCAATCCACGGTTCATCCTCATGGCTCCATGGGGTCTCCACGCAGGCAACCTGCAAACCTGCTTCGCACAGCCCATGGCCATTCCCAAAACACAAGACTGTGTTGCAAACTCAATGACCCTCTCTTTCCTGAATTTCTTTATTCCCTCCTGGATTAACAGTACAGTGGTACCAAGAAGTGGGATTGAGGCTAGACACCTGACTGTGTAGCTTTGGCCTTTTGGAGCTGATTTTCAAGAGGAATGTGGAAGGATTTGAAATCTTGGCCTAAGAGATACCTTGCAGTGCTATAAGTGCAGCTTGATGGACTATTCTGGTCAGAGTTGAAAGACCTGAATGCAGTAAGAACTATAGACTGTGAGGTTTGGTTTATGAGGGTAAGAAAAGTTGTGCCTGGACTGGGCTAGCAGTTTGCGTGGAAAGCTTGCTGTTATGCCTGGGTCCTAAGAAGTTGTGCAGGGATGCTTTGCATAGAAATGAGCTAGAGTGATCAGAGGGATATGGCACAGAAAAAAATGAAATCTTTGGGCCTAAATTACTGCCCATTCAGCTGCAATTGACAGATTACAACATTTGACATTAGGCTAGTTGACCTGCACTGGGGCAACAGGAAGAATGTAGACTCTTTTGGAGGGGCCTGAGTGCTCAAGGAGTGTCCCGTTCTTCAAAGTCTGCTTTATTCCCCCCTGAATTAATAAATTGGCACCCTACCTGGCATTGTGGAGTGTACGAAATGCAGGAAAGAGAGGGTCATTAAGTTTGCAACACGGTGTTGTGTTTTGGGAATGGCCATGGGCAGTGTGAGGCAGGTTTGCTGGATGCCTGCACGGAGACCCCATGGGGCCATGAGGATGAACCGTGGCTTGCAGTGGAGACCCAGTGGAGATGCTGGGACCACAAGATGGCTGCCAAGGAGAGCTTCTGGCCCCATGAAGTTTTCCAGGACTGTGAGCAGTCTAGCTGGAGGGGTGGAATTTGACGTCCAGAGACTTGTTGCTGGTTAGAGTTACTGGACTGGGAGATTTGTCACTAACTTGAGTTGTTGAACTTGAAGCTACAGAGTTTGGTGTTTGCCTTGTTTAAATCATGTATTGCTTGAGTATTTCTTTGCTATGCCCAATGCCATCTTTTGCAGTGTGAATGTTTATTCTGTGCCATTATGGGTTTTGGGGGGGATTTTTTGGTATTATGGCTCAGTTAAAAGATCTTGGACTATGGGGGTGAATGAACATCATTGGAGTTGATAAAAACTATGGGGACTTTTAAAGTTGGACTGAATCATTGCATTTTACATCATGTATGGTTATCAGTTTATGGGGGCCAGGGGAAGAATGTGGTGGTTTGATTCAGGTGTCCCCCATAAACTTAGGTGTTCTGAATGCTAGGTTCCCAGCTGATGGAGATTTGGGAATTAATGCCTCCTGGAGGTAGTGTATTGTTGGGGGTGGGATTATGGGTGTTATAGCCAGTTTCCCCTTGCCAGTGTTTGGTACGTTCTCCGGCTCCTGTTGTCCACCTTATGTTGGCCAGGGGGTGATGTGCACCCTCTGCTCATGCCATTGTTTTCCCCTACCATCTTGGAGCTTCCTCTCGAGCCTGTAAGCCAAAATAAACCTCTTTCCCACAAGCTGCTCTTGGTTGGGTGATTTCTACCAGCAATGTGAACCTGACTGCAACACGCCCTAAAACCAGAAGTAACGTTGGGAAAGGCAGAATGCCCACAACACTTAATTGCTAAACATTACTTACTGTGTGTCCCAGGACAACTCCTCATCATCCATGTGGCCCAGAGAAGTCAAAAGGTTGGACAGCCCGGCTTTAACACATCCATATCTTTTTATGAGCAAGATCATGAGCTTTGGAGCTAAACAGAACCACACTACATTAAGACCTTAACTCTGAGGCCACCAACCTGAGGGACCCAAGCTCATTAAGGAAGCTCTCTTCACCTAGATTTTTGTCATCTTTAACATGAAGAAAATAAATTTGCTATGAGGTTAAAATAAGGTAACTAAGATAAAGATGAATGTTATGTCTTTGTGTTGCTATTTCTGTCACAAGCTGCAGTATTTGATGTCAGAAACTTCTCATAGATCTTTTCTCTTTTTGTGCACACTGGCCTGACATCTACCTGCCATAAAGCTGGTATTACTGGCTAGAAAATCCTGGTCTTTCCTCTTACGCAGCAGGTCAGGAATGATGAGAACTAATGACTGCTCCCTTCCTCAACCAAGGACAAGTAGGAGTAACTATGAAAATGCTTCAGTCAGGGATGGGGAGGTGATTCAGTGAGTAAGAGCTCTTGCTACAACCACAAGGACCTGAAACCACCTGATACTGACTCCCCAGCACCATTGCAAACAGCTACACATGGCCATGCACATTTGTGACCCCAGCTCTGTGGAGAGTAGCAGCCAGGAGAATCTCTAGGGCTGGAGAAAACTGCAGCTTTGCCCTCAGAAAGACTCTAGTCAAGAAATAGGAAAATGAGCAGTGAAGGAAGAACATTTGACATTCTCCTCTGACCTCTGAATGTCTGTGAAAGCATTTATATATATATATAGATACATACATTTTATATATATATATATATATATATATATATATATATATATATACATATATATATATATATGTGTGTGTGTGTGTGTATACACACACACACACACACACACACACACACACCACAACCACACCAAAAAGAGGAAACAGAAACCATGCCTCCGTCTTCTAATCACCACTACACTCATTGTGAGCTATCTTCAGTGGTTCTCAGAAATGCCTCAGCAGATTTCAGGTCCACAGATGCTAACTTGTTTACTAGCATGTCTTTTGCTGTCTGCCTTTGCTTCTCCCCCTCCCCTTTCCTGCTCTTCTATAATGTCCCATGCATCTCCAAAAGCAACCACTTACACTGAATCCTTATCCTGGAAGCCATTTCTCAAGGAACCCAAACTAAGATACAATCAAAGGGCACCAGGGCAGGCAGAAAGGGTGCTGGGTTCAAGTATGACTTTGGAAATCTCACAGTTGTGGTGTCAGAATAACAAACAGGTAGGTGGGCAGGTGGAGGAGGGTAGTAAACGGAACCAGCCTATGGAGCCTGGGATTTGATCAGCTCTCCACTCATGAAGCAGTGAAATTGCAGAACTGTTGTTCACTCTAAAGTGAGGATAGTGGGTGTGGAATTTATGAAGTTGAAATTAAAAATGATCTTAAAAGTAACTGCTCTTGTGACCGAATCAGTAGGATTTAAGGCAATGAATAACATGAGTGAAATGTCAAAATAGAAAGTTGGGGGGAGAGAGATGGCTCAGCAGTTAAGGCACTTACCTGCAAAGCCTAACAACCTGGGCTCAATACTCCCATACCCACATAAAGCCAGATGCACAAAGTGGAGTTTGTTTACAGCAGGTGGAGGCCCTGACACACCCACTCTCTCTCTCTCTGCTTAAAAATAAATAAATAAATAAATAAATAAATAAATAAAAATATATTAAAAAATAAAAGAAAAACATATATATTAAAATAAATAAATAAATATTTTTTTAAAAAAATTGGAAGTGATGGGACATGGAGATAGCTGAGTTAGGTTAAGAGCACTTGACACATAAGCATGAGGGGCTCTGTGTGCATGTGCACGGAGCATATATCTGCACACACATATGCACATACACTACATATCACACACACCATACCACACACACACACACACACACACACACACACACACATTACTTCGCAGAAAAAAACTGAAAGTGATATAGCAAACACGAGGCCTGATATGTACTCACATGACAGAAAAGTTTCCTAATGACATGTGTCCTCGCATTGCACTGTATCTACTACCAACTTTTGCTCCACCCCTTCTTCTCTAAATATATATATTTTTTTCTTACCAAAAGCCATCTGCAGACCCCACATGAAATGGCTAAGTTCTGCTCACCTGCATTCTAAAACTTCAAATGCTTGTCACCTTAAAGAAAGAAAGCCTGTTGTACTATTTTTCTATGCTATTGGTTTCTATATTGATGTTCAAAATTATGAAATAGGTTTTTAAAAGTATGTATTTGTATAAGACATGGCACAATTTTTCATGTCCTGTGGGGCACTGGAGACACCATGGACTATTTCTATCTGTCAGAGCAAAGCTCATCTATATCCACATTGTCATCAGTCACTAATGTAAACCATTTGGCATTATGACCCTCAGCATCCATGAAATTTTATTAAAGGTGTTGCTACATCTCAGAGCACTGTGTTAATGCAAGATATGGAAACCTACCATCTTTTCTCTGGCTCTCTGGATCCACCTCCTCTGAACACTCTCATGTAATTCTCCATACTCTCTTGAGGTAAAAGAATTTCTTTCATTTGAAAAAGCCATGGCTACTTTCTTGATACACACACACATACACACACTCACACACAAGAGGAAATGCTTCTTTCGCTAGCAATGAACAAGCAGCATGAAACCAGTTGTTCGTGTGTCCACAGGATAATCCTTTACTACACACGTAGCCTTGTTCATTGTATCACAGCTCCACTTCTTCCCTGATGGTGATGGCGAGCCATACAGAGCACGATAATGATACTGGATGGGAAGGATTAAGTACTGGTGAGCAAAATGCAGGGAGAGACAGACTGTACTTACTCCCTGACCTCAAACGTAAGAGCAGTATGCACGGCCTTGGGTTACAACAGTCTCTAGTTGCCTTAAGAAAAATCACTGAAAGAACATGAAGAACGAAAATCTGGACTAGGATATTTATTATTGATTTCTTTATTTATATTTATTGTTTATTTATTATTATGTATTTAACATTTATTATTTATATATTTCAAGCTCAGTGGTCAAGTGCTTGCCTAGTATGTATGAGGCACTGGGTTTGAGTCCCAGCATCAAAAAAGGTGGGGAGATGCAAAGTCATTCAAAGGCCTGAAGACTCAACTTAGAAATGAAAAACAACAAACAAACAAACAAGAAAGTTGGAAGACTCAAGAACTGAGTCTCAGAGCAAGCAAGGAACAATCTAGGTACTGTTCCACTGATGTGACAAGAACTTTGTTCCCTCAGAATCCAAGACCACCATGAACAAGAATAATTGGCACAGTTTAAGACATCTGTCTCCTCTCAGCTGCACAAAATGGAAAGCAGACTCCTCCCAGAAAAAAAAAAATTACCCCCAGGGATGGATGTTCCCCAAATGTTCACACAGAGACCCATTCTGATGGGCATTCACCAGCCAGTGGTCGTCAGTAAGCCTATACTGTTTGTGGTCTCAGTTTTGTCATCTGTAAGTGGAAGAGTTGCACTGAATAATTCTCAAATTCCTTCCAGCCCTAAAAGGCTCTGCCCCACTTCTTCCTCCAGTGATTTGTTGCATCTCTGAGGACCAGTGGGAGAGGCAGCATATAGACAGGTATACTCTAACTGTAAGTGAAAACACAACACAGGCCTGCTAGGAAAAGTTCATCACAAGGGAAAAATGGGGGCTGAGGATGTAATTCAGTTGGTAGAATGCTGGCCTAGCATGCATGAAACCCTGGGTTTGATCACATCATCACATTAGGCAGGCATGGTGGCCCATCCTGTCAACCCAAGGGAGGTGGAGACATCAGGATCAGAAGTTCAAAGTTATAATTAGCTACATAGTGAGTTTGAGGCCAGTCTGAGCTATGCGAGACCCTATCGAAAGAAAGAAAAAAGAGAGAGAGAGAGAGAGAGAAAGTGGTCTGACATTCTACAGATGCATCTCTTTGTTTTATACCCATGTTCTCAAGAACCACTGTATTTCTTTGGTTTAATCCCAAGGCAAAATGCCCCAGTTCCTGATTCTTTTCAAATAGGTTTCTCAAAGCTGCTTCTGTTCTTAGGTCTCATTTATACTCAAGATATTTGATTTACTCTGGACCCCAAGTAATTTTCCTGAACTTTTCTCCAAATTCTCTTCTTCACAAATTTATGCCCTTAAATTATCCATCTAACAAAAATCTAGAAAGTTCATTATTTATTAAACTGCAGCTTCATTTTTTTTCTACTTGTCTGTGTACTTTCTCTTTGAAAGAGCTAAACTTTTAAAACTCAGTCACTCCAGCCATTTGAAACTTTTATTCCCTTAAGCATGTCTTTTGTGAGCTTCATTTTAAATTCTGTTTTATTCTAGATAAAAACTGTGTTGCCACCCCTCCCATAGCCAGTACCATTGACTAAAAATTGCCGATTTTGATCATTTCTTTCTAACTCTTTAGCAAGGGCTCCAGGTAATTCTCTGTATTCATTTTTTTTAACATATTTTAGGGCTGGAGAGATGGCTTAGTGGTTAAGGTGTTTGCCTGCAAAGCCAAAGGACCCCTGTTTGATTCTCCAGGACCTACATAAGCCAGATGCTCAAGACGGTGCATGCATCTGGAGTTTGTTTGCAGTGGCTGGAGGCCCTGGACACCCAGTCTCTCTCTCTCTCATAAATAAATAAATAAAAGTTTTTTTTTAAACATATTTTATTTAGTTATTTATGAGAGAGAGAGAGAGAGACAGAGAAAGAGAGAATGGGCCTGCCAGGGCCTCTAGCCACTGCATAGGAACTCCAGTACATGTGCCCCCTTGTGCATCTGGTTTACGTGGGTCCTGGGGTATCGGACCCAGGTCCTTAGGCTTCACAGGTAAATGCCATAGCTGCTAAGCCATTTCTTCAGTCCCCCTCAGTATTCATTTCTTGTTCTTCTGCAGGTCTCTGTGCATTTTAACAGAGAAAACAGCACAACCGCTTGGTCATGCTTTGGCTTCCTCACAAGGCCCCTTGGTCGCTCTCCCGGCATTCTCTGGTGTTAGGCTCACACTCTTTGTGTTAAGTCCTACATTCTTCTCCGGAAAGACTGCGGTTTGGGCTCTAATTATACCATCTTAGATTCCGCAGCTCTCTCATGCTTGCAAATTGTATACTTCCTCTTGTTGCACCTTGCGCACCAGATTTCTTAATTCTCCAAAATGTGCCCTCTTGAAATTCGACCTCTTTGTATAGCTGCATTGTTCAAATGTATATCACATTATTCTCAATGTGAATCATCTGCCCACAGAAATCCTTTTGCCTCTCTGTCTTCTGGCTAAGCATAAGGATTTTTATGTAAAAAAAAAAAAACCTACAAATTTAGAATTTCTAAGCATAATCAAAACCTTAGCATGTCATTCAACCAGAATCTTTTCATTTATAATCAAAATGCTGAAATAATTGTCATTTTTGTTAAGAAGATCGGGTGAGAACTACCTATCACAGGGCCGACCTTTGCTTTCAACAATTACCAATCCCTTTCTTAATAAGTCTAGAAAAAAGGGAACACTGTCTATGATCTCTATGATCTCATTACCCAAATCCATGGGACAGAATTAGGAAGGAGACTAGAGGTGGAGACTACTGGGGAAGTAAGTGCCTCTACCTTTTAGAAAGGGTGAGTTACAGATTAACACAAAATTCGAACATGGAAGAATGAAGGTTGAAACCACTTCCTGGAACAAGCTTAGTTCTTGGAATTCTTTTGGCTCAAATGTGGGGTTATTATCGTAAAAGTCGTCATGAGCTGCAACCCTGTACCGACTTCAAAGTGAAGTCCCAACAAAGACCATCGTCTTAGACATGAGAAAGGATATCCTGGTGGAAGCCAAGTAAATAGCATGAATTTTGGTTGGTTTGCACACACAGAGAGAGACTAGTAATTGAGAAAAAGCGTTTAACCAAAAGGATTTGAGTCCATTTGATTAAAAGTATTTTTATAAGTCTCACATAAGCATCCTGAGTATTAGAGTTTCTGAGGTTTATGTACCCCTAGTCATTTTCCAATTAACTGTACAACCTAATGCCCCCACGCTAGTTCAATGGCTTCAGGGACTGAGAATTCAGCTTCTTTCCAGAACAGATATTTAGCACCGAAGCGTTAGGACTGTGCTCATGTCATTTTTGGGCGGTCAAGTGTGCACAATCCCTCAGAGAGCTGTCATTCCTCCAGGTCATCTTGTTGACACCGGGCAACTTCTTTCAGGCAAATCTGGGGACAGTTCTGTAGCTCTACTGGGAGATTTCCTCAAAATAGCTCAGCTGATTTCTTTCTTTACCAGAATTCAGAAGCATGTATGTGTAATAATTAACTATAGCTACTGCATCCCTATGCATAAAATGTTGAATGCATTGTTTAACCAGAAAAAAAGATCAATAATCAAACCTACAGCATGAATGAATCTTAGCAGTCAAACAAACACAAAAATGAGGTCTGATTATATTTAAAGGGAAAGGGTTGTATTGACTATAAAAATCGACAATGTATTTTTGCAAAAAGAAGAAAAGGTAAGGAAAGAGTCCAGATTAAAGAAAACCAGTGGCAGGAGAGATGGTTCAGTGGTTAAGGGCACTACTTTCACAAGCATAAGGGCCTGAGGGGACCTGAAACTGGCAAAGTTCAAATCTGTGGGTCCCACCTAAACAACTGGGCATGGCCCTATGTGCCTGTAACTTCTGTCCTGCAAAGGACAGCAGAGACCAGGGACCCACCCGTGCCTGTGCAAGACAGCAAGATCCAGTATCAGTAAGAGACTGTGGCTCAAAGTGGGAATGGGCAGAGAAGAGATGGAGTGACACACTTGACATTCTCCTCTGGCCACTGCGGGTGAGTGTTCCTCACCACAGGTAAGTGCATGGGCCACTCACTGCAAGGACACGTCCACGTGCACACTCCACACACACTACACCCCTCCACACACACTACATTACATATAGACATACACGCCAGCAAAAAGAAAAAGAACTAACGTGACATAGCAACCAAATGCAGCGCTGGTCCACTGGTGATAGATGGAGTCCTATGTGGAGGGACCTTCACTAGAAAGGGAAATACACTATCAACAGCCCTCATGTCAAATAGCAATACTGGATTCTGCATAATAGATTACATTGAGTCAATGTAATGCTATGAGGCTGACAGCCAAGCTGTTATTATGTAAGAGAGGATCCCCAGTCTAGGGAAATACACAATAAAGTTATGCTGTATGTAACTTATTTTCAAATGGATCACGATAATTTTGTAATTTATACTCTTATGTTTGTGATTTTTTAAATTATTTTTAACTAAAAAGTTTTAGTGATATAAGGTTGACCAAAGTAATCCAGACTGAATAGAATATATTCTGTTATTGCACTTATAGATGATTAAAAGCTAGGCAAAATTAAAGTATAGTTTTAAAGCATACATAGGTAGGCAGTAAACCCACAGATAAAAGGGAGGGAATGAAAGGTATGTGAGCACACAATCCCATAATAAGGTATTACAGGATCATGGTTATCTCTAGTGGGGGAGGAGGTGATTACATGAAGGTCAGACTGGAGACTGGGTCTGCAGAATGATAACATTTTATTTTGCATATCGGATAAAGACTATGTGGATACTGTTTTATAATTATTAAACTGACACTTTACTTATTTTTTTTTTTTTTTTTTTTTTTTTGGTTTTCTGAGGTAGGATCTCACTCTAGCCCAGGCTGACCTGGAATTCACTATGGAGTCTCAGGGTGGCCTCGAACTCATGGCGATCCTCCTACCTCTGCCTCCCAAGTGATGGGATTAAAGGCATGCGCCACCACGCCTGGCTGACACTTTACATTTTTGATCATGTGTGTGTGTGTGTGTGTGTGTGTGTGTGTGCGTGTTTTAAGGAAAAATGAAAGAGGAAGGGAGAGAAAGGATAGAAGGGGATAAAGGATATAAAAAGGAAATAAAGAGCCAGCATGGTGGCACACGCCTTTAGTCCCAGCACTCAGGAGGCAGAAGTAGGAGGATGAACATGAGTTTGAGGCCACCCTGAGACTACATAGTGAATTCCAGATTGGCCTGGACTAGACTGAGACCCTTGGAAAAAAAAAAAGCAGAAAAAGGAAGGGGAAGAAACGAAAGGGAGAAAAGATACGAGGTACAAATTTGCCTTTATGCTGTCTTCTGAGCATCCAACAGCACTCTAGCTCTTTGCCAGAACTGGAGGAAAGTGCCCCTAACTCTAACTGGATGCCCGCTCCTGCTCCCAGCTGTCTGCCTCAGAGCAAGCCACAGCTGCAGAGCTGCCCCATGTCAGTTACCACCAGAGGTGGTCCCAGTAACCAGAGACGCAAGTAATTCATAAGAGCTGGACCATCGAGGTGCGACGACAGACCTACATAAAGCACAGCGAGAGGGGGAGATGATGTGAAAGGGATAAGATTAGAAACCAATAGTGACCCAAGTCAACATTCCTACGCCCTCCCTCTTTAACCCATCTCCTTTCTTGTCACGAACAGCCTGGCACGTGTTTGGAGGAATACCTTATAGCTGTGTGGTGTTGGAAGCACATCCAGAAGACAGGTGGTCACCTCCCTAGCTGCAGCTGTGTCCTCCCCCGGCATACACATCTACAGGCTCCAACCACATGATGTACTTCAGTACCCAGGTGGACCTCTTCCCTGCCTCCCTTTCCTAACTCTGCCTGCCCCAGCGCTGCACATTGTTCAAGCTCTGTTGAGAGTTTCGTCCTCAGAGCGGCCTCCCCTAACTGCCCACACTACATCAAGTCCCCTTGTAATTGGCTCACAGCCTTTTCCTTCATGGCATTTGTCACAGTTTATACTGACTTGTAGAACTATTTCTTGGCACCAGCTTGCATTATCAGAATGCATGACACCAACCAACTTGAGGAAGTTATTTTCTCTATTCCTAGTACCTGTCAGGGACGTAGCCCTAATGTGTTGGTTGACTCCTGGATGAGCAAATGAATGACTCACTTGTCAATCTGCCTGTCTATCATCAATTTCGACCCTCTTTCCCAACAGGTAGCAAAATGACCAAATGGGTGGTTAAGTAATATCATTACAAACTCTTCAGTAACTATAGTGGATTTTCAATAGTGTAGCCATTCTTTATAGACAACACATTAATTTTCCTTCACTTTGTAATAACTACCACATAGTCAAACACACACTGGGTGATGAATTAATCTTTGTCAAATAAATGGAAATTTAGTAATTATATTTTTAATTATATTTGAATATATTTCTGAGCAAAAAATAATTATACAGAGAACGTGATGTAGGGAAAAATATCTAAACAAAACATGGCTTACTAACTGTTCCCCTTAGGAGTCTCCAAGGGATATGCATCTCTTGCTCTTTTTAAAATTATTTTATTTATTTGAGAAAGAGGCAGATAGAGAGAGAGAAAGAGAGAGAGAGAGGGAGATATTGGGACATGCCAGGGCCTCCAGCCACTGCAAACAAACTCCAGATGTATGTGCCACCTTGTACATCTGGCACATGTGGGTCTTGGAGAATTGACCCTGCGTCCCTTGCAGGCAAGTGCCTTAACCACTGAGCCATCTCTCCAGCCTGTCACCAGCTCTTAACTGCTGTTTCAGAGGAGACAGCAAGGAGAGAAGTGCTGAGGGTAGGAAGGTCTGGATTTTATGATGACTAGGTTAATTTCTACCATCCTGCCATGTACGATTTCTTTCATTGATTGATCTCTTGGTGTTAGTAACTTCTTTAAAGGTTGTTATAATATGAAATCAAAGATTCTAATCTGGGATCACTTGTTAAAAGATTAGAGGTAAGAATCATTCTTTGAGAGGATTGGATCCCCTGTTCTATAACACTAAATTGTTTAAAAATCCTATTAACAGGTTTTTCCGTGATTTTGCTGTCTTGTGTGCTCAGAACTTGTCACCGGGACAAGCTGCTGCAGCGCAATTCACTTTCAGTTCAGGTGCTTGTCCGTCACAGTGACATGTAAGACACAGAGGTAACAGCGTGCAGAAGAAACTGGATTCTTTCTGAAAACTGCTGTCTGGCCAGCTCTGAATACAGAGCAAATTGAAGAAGGGGTTCAAACAAATTAAGTGAAGTCTTAAATTTTAATTTGTGCAAATTCATATAGAAACCATGAAATTAATGTGCTCTGCATTGGGCGTTACCCAAATCCCTGACATTCTAAGTAAAAGTGGCCAGCATTCCTTCGCATTACACAAATACAACACACAGCTGGATGACAGGCATCCTCCTTCCTGGCTGCTTTTGGAAATGCTTCCTGCCTTCAGTTTAAAACAGCAAATACGAGCTGGGGAAATGGCTCAGCCATTAAGGAGTTTGCCTGTGAAGCCTAGGGACCCCGGTTCAATTCCCCAGAACCCACATAAGCCAAATGCACAAGGGGGCGCATGTGTCTGGAGTTCATTTGCAGTGGCTAGAGGCCCTGGCATGTCCATTCTCTCTATCTGCCTCTTCCTCTCTCTCTCTCATAAATAAATAAAATATTTTTTATAAAAACAGCAAATATGGATTTTTTAAAATATTTTTAATCTTTCCTACAATGGAAGTTACATATTTGTTTTGACCCTAAAAGTATCAAAAATATCCTATGTGTAGTGAAGCCAAATGGCAAAATGGAGGCCAACATTATGGTCCACTCAATAGACCACTACAAACACACTCATCAGGGATCTTACATCCTAGAAACCAGCACATTCCACACTGGAAGGGTGTTGAATGTAACCATAAAATGCCCCATTGAGACTTCAACTTCTGTGTTTCCACGTGGGGCACTCATGATTCCCAGTCCAAGGTGAGAGGACATAATTCAAAGGAACCATAATCTGCAATGGTTTGCCTGATCTTTCTGGTGGCTGGGGTTTCGGTCATTCTTCCTCTTACATGGTCACTCAGACATACTGAATCCAAGCATCAAAACACAGGGGCCAAATCTTACCACTGCCTGCACAGAATTGAGCCACAGAAAACTTTTCAGGTAGAAAGGCATACAGTGCTGTCCACCTGCAAGCTTAATTCTTTGAGTCGGTGCTCCTTCAACACCTGTTACTTGTGAAGCAATGGGCTGCACCTGAGGCTGGAGGAGCAGGGACCCATGCACACGTGTGCAATACAGATGCTTTCTTCACGCTGCTATTGCTGCTATTTTACAATTTCTTTCTTTCTTTCTTTCTTTCTTTCTTTCTTTCTTTCTTTCTTTCTTTCTTTCTTTCTTTTTGGTGGGAGGAAGACTAACAGCCTGGCCTCACTATTTACCTGGATAACATTGAACTTCTGAGTCTCCTGCCTTTGCCTCTCAAGTGCTGGGACCACATGCCTGAACCACCATCCAATTATGCAGTACTAGGAATCTAACCCAGGTCTTCATTTATGCTACATAACCTTTCTACCAAGTGAGCTACATCTCCAGCCCTCACAATCTGGATTTAGGAGTATAAGAATAGGGGGTGGGGAGATGGCTTAGCAGCAGTTAAGATGCTTGCATGCAAAGCCTAAGGACCCAGGTCTGATTTCTCAGTACCCATGTAAGCCAGATGAGCATGGTAGCACATGTGTCTGGAGTTCATGTGCAATGGCTAGATAGGCCCCACATGCCCATTCTCTCTCTCTCTCTCTCTCTCTCTCTCTCTCATAAATAAACAAATAAATGTATAAGAATACTTTATCTGATTTGAATCATTTGAAAGATATTTACAAGATTCAATGTAAATGATTTTTAAATGTGGATTTAAAAATCACATTTATCAGGGCTTCATGGCACAAGCCTGTAATCCCAGCTACATGGGGGCTGAGGCAGAAGGATTGCAAGTTCAAGGTTAGCCTGATCTATGGAGCTACAGAGTGAGTTTAAGGTTAGCCTGGTTAACTGACTGGACCTTGTCCCAAAATAAAAGAAAAAGAAAGAGGGCTGGGGTTTAACTCAGTAATGGTGTAACTGCTTAGTGTAGTCAAGGGCCTAGGGTCATCCTTCAAACCAAAAGAAAATCATCTTTCCTAGAGGTCTTCTGAAATGCATACATGAGTCAAGGGTTACATGGAGAAAAACTGGTGTCATTTCTTAAGATCATTAATAAGACAAGGGTGTCCATTTTCCCCACAACTATTCAAATGAAGTCTTAGCCACAGCAATAATATATGAGAATTGAACAAATAATTCCAGGTCAACCTGGGCTAGAAGGAGACTCTACATTAAAACACCAGAAGAGAAAAAAAAAAAAAAAGGAAAGGAAGAAGATTTGCAGATGATATGATTCTATATAGAAGAGATCCTAAAGATTCCATCAGAAGACTCTCAGAGCTATCACACTTTCAGCAACATTAACACAAAAAAATCAGCAGCCCTTGACATCTCAGGACACTGGGAGACCTCGTGGGAGCCAAGAGGAAAGCCAGTCCTCTCCTGGAAAACCCTCATGGCCCTGGAAAGTGCAATGGGAGCTGCTAAGTGGCAATGGTCACCAACAACACGATAAGCACAAGACCCTGAAAACTGCACAACCCACCAGATGGGCAAGAAGCACACACTTGGGCAATCACAGCCCTTGTGAGTAACCAACTAACCTCTGATTGGACATGAGGCCCGCTCAGTGGGAGAGAGCTCCTAACTGGTACTGGGAACCAAGTCAGCACCCCACAGGCAGGAAACTCACAACCCCCAGAGAGAAGCTCCCATTGTTCTCTGGACAAGTTGAACGGGTATCCTCACCAAAATGCCTCTCAAAATTATATGTTGCCGGTGTGGTGGTGCACACTTGGGAGGCAGAGGTAGGATGATTGCTGTGAGTTTGAGGCCACCCTGAGACTGTATAGTGAATTCCAGATCAGCCTGGACCAGTGAAACCCTACCTCAAAAAAAAGAAAAAAAAAAAAAAAAACACCTCAGATGTGTATCTCCCTTAATCAAAGCTCTTCTCACCCTTGGTTGGAGAATTTGTTTTATTTCACAGATGGCTGAGAATACATGGGAGATCCAGGATCCACCAACTCAACAAGAAAAGAGCCAACTGCTCACCACAAGATGTGCCAGCTCTACCACAACTACTGGGATCCTGGAGGAACTGCAGAGGAAGCAGCACCATGAGTGTTTTGTCCAGTGCGAGCCTGGAGACCACCTCCAGGAAATAGAGGTGAGCCTGGAAGTGACCTGAAACGCACTGAGATAGAAACAGGGAGACTTCACAGAACTCAACACCAAAAACAAACTGCTGACACACCCAAGGCTCAGGTGTTATCGCAGAAGAGGGGGAGGGAAGATTATAAGCACTACAGGGTGGGTAGAAATATCTTGAGGTAGAACAACCACCCAGAAACTAACAGAGGCCCTAACTGCCCCACAGTGCACACTAAAGACCCTACTGAGGAGGGCCCTCGGGAAATGGGGAATGGGGACTGGGGGGTGAGGGGATACAAGACTGCAACCTAAGTAAATGTGTGTGTGTGTGTGTGTGTGTGTGTGTGTGTATGAGAAAGAGAGAGAGAGAGAGAGAGAGAGCGCAAACATGTAACCTCACATAGATATATCCATGGCTACATAATCATGTACCAGAAATGTAGAAAAAAAAATCGGTTTCAGATTTTTGGAAAATCCACAGCCTTCCTATATACCAATGACAAATGTCTTGAGAAAGAAATCAGGAAAGCAGTCCAATCTAGGATATCCTCAAAAACCACAATACCTTGGAATAGACTTAAGCAAGGAAGTGAAATACCTCTGCAATGAGAACTTTTAAACATCAAGGAAATAAATTGAGGAAGACAATTAGATCAGAAGAATTATTTCACAATATTAATATTGTGAAAATGGCCACCCTACCAAAAGCAATCTATAAATTCTATGCAATTCTAAGTAACCACAGCCACCTGATTTTTTCTTCTTTTTGATTTTGTTTTTGTTTTTGTTTTTGTTTTTTTCAAGGCAGGGTCTCACTCTAGCCCAGGCTGACCTGAAATTCACTATATAGTCTCAGGGTGGCCTCGAACTCATGGTGATCCTCCTACCCCTGCCTCCCGAGTGCTGGGATTAAGCGTGTGCACCACCACACCTGGCTCCACCTGATTTTTGATAAAAGTACACACTGGGGGTAAAAAAAAAGAAAGAAAAACAGTCTCTTCAAGAAATGGTTGTGGGAAACATGTACATTTATATGCATATCTCTCACCCTGCACAAAAATCAACTTCATGTGGACCACATTTTCTCAACATAAGACCTGGAACTCTGAAACTGTGAAATAAAAAGCTAAGGAGTACACTACAAGATATAAACATAGGTAAGGACTTTCTGAATAGGACTCCAGTTGCTCAGGAAATTAAGCTAACAGTTCATAAATGGGACCTCAATGAATTTCAAAAGCTCTAAACAGCATATGAACAGTTAATAAACTGAAGAAACAGCATATAGAACAGAGAAAAATCATTGTCACTCGCTATAGATTTGACTGAGGAGTAATATAGAGAATGTACAAAGAACTCACACACACTCAAAAATAAATAAATAAACAGGGATAGAGAGATGGTTAGTGGTTTAAGGTTCTTGCCTGCAAATCCTAAAGACAGGGGTTCAATTCCCCAACATCCATGTGGGCCACATGCACAAGATGGTGCATGTGTCTGGAGTTCATTTGCATTGACTGAAGGTCCTGAGGTACCCATTCTCTCTCTCTCTCTCTCACTCACTCTCTCTCTTTCTATCTCTCTCTCTCACTCAAAAGAAAAAATAAAATATTTTTAAATAAATAAAAAAAATAAAAAAAACCAACAAGAAGAAAACAAATAAACCAATGAAAAATAATGGGCTATGGACCCGAACAGAGAAATCTCAAAAGAAGAAATACAGAATGGCTACTTTCTGGAAAACAACAATAAATGCTGGTGAGAATGTGAAGAAATGGCAGACCTTATTTCTTTTAGTGGGAGTGAAAACTGGTACAACCACTATAAAAATCAGTATGGGGACTTCCAGGCCAAGATGGCGACCGCCTAGCTCTGCTGCAAATCCCAGGGAAAGAAAGGCAAGATATTAAGTGTTTATTGGGCCTTTAGGGGAGGGAAATCTGGGAGGGCACAGAGGCGGGGGAAACAGGGAATCGCGGATCCCCTCACGGGCGGGTAGTCCACCCCTCACCTCATACCAAATAACCGCCGTGTCCACAGCACAGCCGCTGGCGCCGCTGCTGCCCTGCACCAATCGATCCCTGCACACTCGTCCACTCGCCCACTTACTGAGCGAGCCCAGTCCCACAGCAACTGCCCCACAAGCTCAGACTGTGTCTCTCGCTTGCGCCAGCTCAGGTGCCATCCCCTACCTGTCTGCCGCGCTGGTCATCTGCCATTGTCCTGTGGCGGGGGAGCACAGATTGCTTCCGGGTCCCAGTGTTCCCAGCCATAGTTCGGGCTGCTTCAGTGCTTGGTGCCTCAGTGCCACTCCTAGCTCGAACGCAGGCAGCTTTGGCGCATTACTACTTGAGAATTCAGGCAACTTTGGCGACCCTGCCAGGCAGTAGATAGGCGGCTTTGGCAAGGGAAGGCCAAAGCCCAGGTTGCTTGGCAACTGTCCCAGGCTGCCTCAGATTCCCATTGTGTTTGAGTCCAGGCTGATACGCCCACCTACGTGCCCATACACTGCCATGGGCAGACCACAGCGCAAAAGAAATAACATGAAAAATCAAATGCAAGAAAATCCAGTTAGATCACCCAGTCCTACAATGAATACATCTAACCAAAACATAGAAGAACCATTAGGATCAGAACACCAAATTGAAGCTATGAGCAAAATCAGTATGGAAGTTTCTCAAGAAAGAAAGAACAAAGGAAGGAAGGAAGGAAGGGAAGGAGGGAGGGAGGGAGGAAGGAAGGAAGGAAGGAAGGATGGGAGGGAGGGAGGGAGGGAGGGAGGAAGGAAGGAAGAACGGAAGGAAGGAAGAACGGAAGGAAGGAAGAACGGAAGGAAGAAAGAAAGGAAACAGAACTACTATATGACCCAGCTATACCACTACTGGGCATATACCCAAAGGACTGTATCCTACCATATTGCTATGTCCATACCCATGTCCATTGCTGTTCTATTCATAATAGCTGGGATATTGAACTATTCTTTATGTCCACCAGCTGATAAATGGATAATGAAAATGTGGTAATATGTACAATGGGATTTTATTCAGCTATAAAAATACTAAATTATGATCCTGAGAGCTTATTTGGAGGTTCTAGCAGGGAAGCACAGCTACTTGTCTATCCTTGACTGAAGACTGATTCTCCTCTGTTTGGAGAAGGTCATCCTCTAACCAGCCAGATCATCTGAATCAATCCTGGTGATCAATGGGGTGACAGATGTCTCAGTCAGATCACCCTCACATCCTTTTTACAAAAATATTTTATTTATTTATTTGAGAGAAAGAAAGAGGCAGAGAGAAAGAGAAAGTGAATGTGGGTGCATCTGGGTCTCTTGCCTCTATAAACAAATTCCAGACATGTGTGCCACCTTCTGCATCTGGCTTTACATGGGTACTGGGGAATCAGACCCAGGCAGACAGGCTTTGAAAGCAAATGCCTTTAACCACTGATCCAGATGCACAAAGAGATGCATGCATCTACAGTTTGGTTTCAGTGGCTGGAGGCTCTGGCATGCCCATACTCTCTCTATCTCTGTCTGTCTCCCTCTCTTTGTCAAAAAATATATATATATATATACATATGTATATGCATATATTTCTTTAAAAGGCAAGCACTTAGGAAGCAAAAATAGGAGAACCCTGTGAGTTTGAGGCCAGCCTGAAGCTACATAGAGTTTTAGGTCTGCCTGGGCTAAGGTGAGACACTACTTGGAAAAAAAATTTTTTTAATGAGATTATGAACAATGCCAGAAAATGGATAGAATGAGAAAATATTATGTTAAGTGAGATAACAGGCTCAGAAAGACAAACACCACATGCTCTATCTCATATGGCCTCTCTCTCTCTCTCTCTCTCTCTCTCTCTCTCTCTTGGTTTTTTGAGGTAGAGTTTCACTCTAGTCCAGGCTGACCTAGAATTCACTATGTAGTCTCAGGGTGGCCTTGAACTGACAGCAATCCTCCTACTTCTGCCTCCCAAGTGCTGGGATTAGAGGTATGTGCTGGAGGCTGCTGTGCAGGCTGATGGGAAAGAAAAGCCATTAACAGTCTTACTCAGATGTGCTCTCAGACTCCATAATGGCAAATCTGTCATGGGGGTAACCAACCACTTTATGATTGAGTTTGAGGCCTGCACCACAGGAGCGTATCCACATCTGGCACTGTAAACCTCAACCAAACCTATGTCTGGGGAAGCATAGGCCCTTATGGGAAGCTACAACTGTTGTTTTGCTAAAAGGACAGGATATACATGTCGAATTGCCTTGTTAGCAGCTAGGTAATGATAATAGTTTTATGCTACTGTCAGTTTTAGGCAGAGAAGCTTCAGTTTGAAGTGAAAAGCAGTTAACTACAAGATTCATGAAGGTTCAAGTGCTGAGAATAAATGAAGATTGAATGCTCAGCCAGAAACGACATCCCTATCACTCTCTCTAAGGCTTAGGAAATATTGCCTAAGAAAAGGTAGAAAGAATATAAGAGCTGGAAGAAGGTGGGGAATGATGTGTAAAACTGACTTCTGGGAATGCTGTAACTATTGCACTCTTGAACTAACAACACCTGCATAAGACCTGCACGAGATTGGGCCTCTCAGCATCTTGTCCTGGAGCAGCTAGGAGCTCGTGAGTTCCCACACTTCCCTGAGGATCTACATGTAATAAAAGGTTGATGGTTGAGAAAGAGACGTGTTCTTCAGTGATATGGCCACTGGTGATGTATTCATGCTCCTGTAAATAACCACAATGAAGCCCACTGGATCACTAAAAGCAACAGACATGAAAATACATGGGCACTACATGGGAAGAAGAAGATCAGCAGGAGTAAGAAAGGGCAACATGGGCTAGAGTAGGTGGCTTAGTGGTTAAGGAGCTTGCTTGCAAAGCCTATGGACCCATGTTCAACTCTCCAGATCCCATGTAAGCCAGACACAGAAAGGTGAGGCAAGTGCAAGGTTTCATATCCCCACAAGGTGGTGCAACTGTCTGGAGTTCCCTTGCAGTGGCTGAGACCCTGGCACACCAAATCTCTCTCTTTCCCTATGTCTTTCCCTCTCTCTGTCTCTCTCTCTCTAAAAGGAAAGAATGAAAGAAAGAAGGAAGGAAGGAAGGAAGGAAGGAAGGAAGGAAGGAAGGAAGGAAGGAAGGAAGAAAAAATAAAGAAAGAAAATAAAGAAAGGGCAAGAGACATGAGTATGATCAAAATGTATTATATACATGCATGAAAATATTGTATAGAAACTTGTTATGTATAATTAATGTATGCTAACAAAAATCACAAAAGGAGAAGAAGAAAATCAAAGGTCATCAATAGGGAATGAATACTATCAGTCATACAAAAAGTACTATACAACTATAAGGAAGGGCAGATGTATTTAAGATACAGAATAAAATAAGCAGATGATTAAACAAATGCATTAAATGTGTCCTGCAGTCTCACCTAACTTCAGCAGATGTGGAGGTGAATATATGGACAGAGGGAAGCATTTCCTCCATGCACTTCCCAAAACATTAAGAGAAAAAAGGAACAGAGGAAATCATCTGAACTGATAACAGCATTATTCACAGTCAGGGAAAGTTGTTTAAAACCAATGCTTTTACATGTCAATGTAAACTTTTATATAGTTTGAATTTAGACCATGATCACTCGTACTTTTTTACTTTCTTGGTAAATGTACCGTAAGTGTTTATTTTTATTTGTTTGACCCATCTTCCCAGATACAGACTCAATATGGAATCAAAAAGAAAATGGGCCCTCAGAGTTGACCTTGGAGTGGATGTAACCTTCCAGAGTATGTACATAGGACCCACATCCTTTCCACCTGGAAGAGATCAGCTCTTAAAGCACTTATGAAGGGAGTTGTTTGTCATTGCCAGAAATCTGCACCATGCAACGACTCTTTTCGGCAACCTTGAAAGTACTGCAGGCCGGTAGCTAGGCAGTGTAAACACTTAGAGGACCAACTTGAAGACCCTTTAGAACCCTGGCACCTTCCTAAGGCTTGGAAGTAGTCCTGCTCATAATTGGAAACAGGCAAGCCTGAAAGAAAAGCTGATGTGGAAATCTACCCCATGAGGAACTGAACCATCTATGCCGTTCCCACTAAAACAAACACGCACCGGGGCCCTGCCCAGCAGCTGTGGGGAGAGCAGCTTGCTGTCTGCCCAGGTCTTCACTTTCTGCCAGCAGTCCAGCCTGCAATTAGAACGAAGAAGCCAGTAATTCTGATTCGTTGTGAGCGGAAGTACCTGAAGAGTTCTGTTTAACATTGACCATCTCCCCCTAAAATGAGTGTCCTTCGGGCCTTGTCAAAATGTGTTTCTTGAGATATTTCCGGATGGCTATTTCTGAGTAAGCTCAGTGAGTGTCCACGGCAGGCTCAGAGAGAAGAGTGAGGCAGAGCAGAGCCTCTCCTTCCCCGATGTCACATCCAATTGACATCTTTTATTCCAAGTACCTTAGTTTCTTTGGCATGGCATATTTGAACACTTTAGTGTAAGCTTTGCCAAGAACTAGACAGGTATGGGTCTAGTTACTGCTCACATTGTAGGTAGGAGGGGCAGACTCCATCACATAAAAGACATGGAGATGCAGGAAGGAGGAAAGGAGTAAAGAAAAGGAGAAGAACTTGCAGTTTTGTCGAGATCCGCCCTGCAACTCATCAAGGGTGCAGAAGACAAGATCTTGAATCAGAAAATACAGATTTGATCTTACAACCTGGTTTATTTGTGGACTCTTGCACAGGAAGGCGAAATTGGTGTCAATACCAAACTTAACGTAGACACTTCCACAACTCTGAAGATGTGGTACCCACAAATATAACTGACACACAGGTCCACTGGGCACTTGCGAGTGACTTCTGACTGGGAAGTGCTCTAACCTCCCCCAGTGTGCCATATAATCTTTGAGACATAAAAGGAATGCTATAGATATTGTTAATGATTCTTATATTGACCTCTTTTGAAAATCACAGCCTCCTTAATATGCCAGTTTAGATAAAATGTTATTTAATCTTACCTATTTCTCTGTTCTTAATATGGCCACTAGAAAATTCTAAATTACCTTTTTAAATGTGGATGGCATTCTACTTCTACTGAACAACATTGCCCTAGGCTTTCCCTGTCACCATGGAGCTGACCAACACTCATTAAAGGAACACATGAATTCACACAGACACCAACACTGTGGCTCCTTGGCCCCAACATTTAAACGTGCCAAGTCTTTTTTTAGTTTTCCTGCTTGCCATGAGAGTAAAAATATCTATCCCGTGGGACTTGTAAAGACTAAATGAGGCAGTCCTTCCCAAAGGCAAAAACACTACCAAAGATATTTTACTTGTATTTAAGGTTTGCTGAATGGTTAAAGAATGAGAAATGCAGTGTAATTGAATAATCCCCTAATTGTTGAGACAGCCCTACTATATAAGAACATGTAAATATTGAGGAAAGAAATGAGATTAATGCACTAAAACCACATTCATTATCAATCTTACACACTGAGAAACAGACTTCAGCAGAAAATAAAGGGTTTGCCCAAACTATGATGGAAAAAAACAGACGTCTGTGACAACTTCGTGAACATGCTGATACCTCGCTGCTCTCATTTGTAGATTTAGACAGGGTGTTTCTCCTCTCAGGTAATTAACCATTGCATTTACTAAAGTCCATTTTCGTGTCAATCAAAAAAAATACCTCCCAATGGAAATAAAGGTGGAATAATGACGCAAACGTCAACTCAAGTCAAGAAAACGCAAACCGACTGAAGAAAATTATAGTCATGCTGACTAAAGGTGCCAACATAATCATGTTCTCAATTCTCAGTAATATAATTAAAATACCCAATTGTGGGAGAAACTAGAACCAAACCCCTAGATTTTCTGTTTTTTTTTTAACTAGACTAGCTTATTCAAACATGTTTAAAGTGGATAAAAAATTTATGTAATATGCAATCCAGTGTGTATACCATGCAGTTAAAGGGAAAATGGCTTTTGATCTTACTTCATGCTCCAAATTTAATCAAATGAAACCCACTCTTTAACACATTCAGGTTTCTTTAAAATGTGCCTTGATTGTAAGTCTAAATTTATTGTGGAGATGGAAATCACCATTCATTTTTCTCTCTTAATCACTGCATGCTTATAGGGAACCTCTAACAACGTCTGGAGACATTTTTGGTTGTTGTCTGGAGGGAAGGTAAGATGTAAGATGACATCCTACAGTGCACAAGACAAAAAACCAACAGTGCCACTGTTAAAAGGCACTTCACTAAAATAACAGGTGCCTATGAAATGTTACGAGAGTCAGATTTTCTCTATGTATTTGTACTATGGGTGGCAAAAGATGAAAGAGAGCAGGGTATAGCCTTGATTACTTAAGATAGCAATGAGAGCAGGATTACAAGGATAAGAAAACATAAATATTTCTTGTATACTTAATAAAATAATTCATTATAGGAAAACTTGGAGATCATTCACTTAATCAGCCTAGAATTTATCAAGGAAAAAGACAACGCAGACCAGACAACTTGAAGCCAAATTCATAAAAATGAAACACATTTCTTTATGTACTTTAATTAATATTTATCAACTCATAGAACCCCTGATATGTAAGAAAACTATATTGTGAGCTGGAGAGATCGCTCAGTAGGTAAAGCATAAGAACACTCAAGTACAGATCCCAAGAACCCAGGTAAAGCCAGATGCAGTAGCACACATACGTAATCTTATTGCTCTTTTAACTAGATAGTATGTAGAGACAGGAGAATCCCCAGAAGTTCACAGACCAGCTAACCTTGCATACACCATGGCAAAAAAGAGATCCTGACTGAAACAAGGTGGAAAGTGAGGAAGCAATACCCAGGGTTGTCTTCTGATTGACGGATGAGCTTCATTGTTTGCACATGCCTATATCACACACGCAAATACATAAACACAAACAAATACAGACACTCACACAAATACACACACAAAGAGTGAGAGAGGGAGAGAGAGAGAGAGAGAGAGAGATCTGTACTAAGAACCTGTGAGGATTTAAAAGTAGGAAATCTCTTTCTTACAACCTTCAAATTTACTAAAGACTGAGGTTCAAACAGCACTTTAAGAAATATCTCAAATTAAAATCTGGACCATTGGAAATAAGAGCCAAGACTTTGGACTCATCAAAGGATGAGCCAAGACTGGACTCAAGATCTTCCCTAGAAGAGTGTCCTTATCCTCTGGAAGCCTCAAGTGTCAACTACCAAGAGGGGATGATAACACCCAGTCACTGGGGGTGCTTGCAAAGACTGCATGGGATTTGCATGCACATTGTCCAGCCATCACAGCAGTCCCCTTCAGTGTCAGTTGCCTTCTTTTCCATGACCCTTCATTCTTCTTAGCAATAGCCAAGTGGTCATGGCCAAGTGAGATGAAAGGAAGCTATCTCACTAGTACTACAGAAGCATTGTTTGTTTCACTCAAAAGTAAGCTCAAAGTGGTCAAGCAAAGTCTTTAACTCCAATAAGGCTGTTATTAGAGAAAGAAATTATAGACAAACCTAGAAACTTAGCTACAATACTGATGGCAAACAAAAGAGCAGGCAGTCATTGATGATAGACATTCCCCATTAAAAGGGGCACTACTCAGGAACACATTGTATATACGTAGTTTTCAGTAAAGGAAAGCATAATCTGGAATTTTAGAAAGAATTTGAGGTGCCAGAGAGATGGCTCAGTGGTTAAGGTGTTTGCTTGCAAAAGGCATAATGGCGCCTGGTTAGATTCCACACAGTCCATGTAAAGCCAGATGCACAAGGTTGTGCATGCATCTAGAATTTGTTTGCAGTGGCTAGAGGCCCTGGCATACCCATTCACTCTCTCTCTTTCTCTTTCTCTCTCTTCCTATCTCTCTCTTTCTCTGCTTACAGATAAATAGATAAAAATATTTTTAAAAGAATTTAATGCTATAGATAAACAGAAAGCCAGAACTGGTTGCTCATATCTTCAGATAAAAATTCTCTTTTAAAAAATTTAGCCAGGCATGGTGGTGCACGCCTTTAATCCCAGCACTTGGGAGGCAGAGGTAAGTGTATCGCCGTGAGTTCGAGGCCCCCCTGAGACTACACAGTTAATTCCAGGTTGGCCTGGGCTCCAGTGAGACCCTACCTCGAACCCCCCCCAAAAAACATTTATAGCATCTATACTATCATTACATATACCCAAAAGATTTAAAAACTAGTGTATTTGTAAATGATTTTAAAGCTGTGATTTTAATACACATTTACATTTGAATTATTTTTAAAATTTCAATAATCATTTTAATAATACAAAGATATACTTATTTCTTAGACACTTCCATCAACAACGGATTTCTGTGATTCTTGGCACATTAAAAGAATTTTTAAATACATATTTTGTTTTTATCTGTTACTATCCCATAGGATAACTAGGTAGGAACGAATGTTTCTGTTGGTAAGCATATGGAAACTGTGAGAACAGATTGGAAGACTTCCCTCCAAACTGGTGGCAAGACTGTCTCTAGCACCCTGGTTCATTAAATTTCTGTTCATATATTAACTCTTTCTCATCACACCAGTAATTGCACTTAAGTACTTTTGAATATCTAGTCAGCTAAGATAAGTAGTTCACTCAGATGCTCACAACCCAACATGTACATATGCACAAGAAAGGTGCAAAAAGCAGGCTCTAAATTTTCAGGAACTCACCCCAGGTTAGGAAGAAAGAAGGAGCTGGCATTCCACGTGGGCATTGGTGTGCTCGTGGCATTTCATCAAGCAGCTCAGAGAGAGCGGGGATCTGCAGGAGTGCAAAGAACGGAATCCTTGGAGGCAATTTCAGGGATCACAGAGGGAAATTTTGGCTACAGCATGGGTACCATATTTCCAGGAAAAGTGGTAGATGACCCTGGAAAGTTAGATTGATTCCATATTTTTTAAAGCATTTGAATGCCTGGGTGAGGCAAGGAGCTTGCATTTAATTGTGTAAATGCTAGGAATACTTGGTAAAGTGGGGCCGGGTCGGTTCAAATTTCTCCAGCACTCTGAGCAGTGGATAGCCCTTGTTCCCAATAAATTCTGAGTGTGGCTCTTTATACATTGGTTTCTCTTGACAATTGGTATCTATACTCCTCAAGAACAGAAATCACCTTAAACATCCAGTGGCATGACATTCTGCAGATCACACACTAAGCATCCCTCAGTGTTTTCAGAATGCATGTGAGGGAAGCTCTTGAAGAAAGGCTGCGCTAAGGAGGTATGCACGAAGGGGAATAAATATGGGGAATAACGTGAACAGAAACCAACAGTGTTCAGTCCAGATGCATGGGATCAGCAAAAGTGGAGAAGAAAGAGTAGACAGGACTCATGTTTTGCTTCAGGTAACTGGATCTTAAAAGCATGGACATGGGGTTGGAGAGAGGGCTTAGCAGTTAAGGTGCTTGCCTGCAAAGCCTAAAAACCCAGGTTCAATTCCCCAGTAAATACATAAACCAGATGCACAAGGTGATGCATATGTCTAGAGTTTGTTTGCGGTGGCTGGAGCCCATTATCTCTCTGTCTCTCCCTCTCCCTCTCTCTATCTGCCTCATTCTCTCTCTTTCAAATAAATAAATAGATTTTTAAAAACTGGGCATTAGGAGGTTAGATCTGACTGAGATAGAAGATGATAAAAATAGAGACCATCAACCAAGTTCCACAGAAGTGGTTGAGCAATCCCAATTGCATTGCTATATTTTGGCACAAACATAACCTGGAATTAATGTTTTGGCAGAAATACCACAGGCCATGTTATTGTATATTCTCTCAAAGAAGTAAAAGTGCGATTACCTAAATTTTTTCATCGAAAAAAGCCTGAGTTGTTTAAGATCATGCTGATTAATTAGTTCCCTGCGACAGTGCGGAGCCCTGAGAAGAGCAGGTGGTATCAGGTTACTGTCTCAGGAAATCAGGATAATTCATCTTTGTATCAGTGCAGCCCTTGAAGAGTGCAGAGACCAGCATAGGGGACTGGACCCCACATGGCCCAGCTCCTTGCAATAGTGCTATAGAAGACAGAAATGTGTTCCTACCATACCAAAGATGCCCATCAGTGCTTGGATAATCAGTGGGTGGATTGGTGTCTGAGTCAGTGAAAAATGTTGGCTCAACAAAGTCTCTGGAATGCAAAACTATATGGTTTGTGCATTTGCACGTGACAGGTTCCATGTCGACCACATTTCTGAAAACAGTGCTAGACACTGAGATGGATAGGTAGGTGTTCATTGACTTCCACTGATGTTCTAAGATGGCAGACAAGGGCAGGCTTCTTCCCTGGCCAGAGAATGAAGCAGCAGGTGAGTTGGCGAAGATGGAGTAACCAGGAGAATCATGAGTAGAGCAAGTCAGCCCTACAACCATAACACAGGCTCATTTGCACATATCCAGACTGACGCCAAGGGCTTTGAATCCATCATTGCTATGCTGGAAGCTGAGTCGGACAGGAAGCCATGAGAGCCCTTCGTGAGGAGTAGGAAAGCAGACAGAAGAGGTTGGGGAAGCTCCCTAACCCCCGAGAGGCCGCCCATCACCATTGTTTGTGGAGTTTCCAGTCAGCCTCTTAGGTAGGCCCAGCAGGTTCATGCAAATGATCCCACAGAGAACAGATAGAAGACTGTGGTACAAAAAAAAATTGTTATAAACCATCTGTAATTTTCATCCTTGCAAAACACCACCTGAAGCCTTATATAAAACTTTATTGCCAGGCTGAAGAGATGGCTTAGCAATTAAGGCACTCGCCTGCAAAACCTAAGGATCCAGGTTCAATTCCCCACAACCCTCATAAGCCAGAGGCACAAGGGAACGCATGTGTCTGGAGTTCATTTGCAGTGGCTGGAGGCCCTGGTGCACCCATTCTCACGCTCTCTCCTTCTCCCTGTCTCTATACCTTTCTCTCTCTCTCTCTCTCTAATAAATATAGACTTGGAGATTTTTGAACTTTTGAAACTATGAAATATGTAAAACAGCCTTTGATGATTCTATATTTTTTTAAGTTCTAGTAAGAACTGAAAAGTATAGAATGCAGTTTAGGATATGCATTTCTCATATGATGTAAAATTCGATCTAACTGGATAAGATGCATATATTAGATGGTACTCATGTAGTTAAGGATTTCAAGTAAAAGAATGTATATGTGGAATCCATAACTATTTCTCAACCCTATGTCCCTTGACTTTTAAGCCATTAGACATGGGTGTTGGTGCAGCAGCCTTCTTGTCTGAGAAGCCGACAGCTCAACTACTTAGTAGAGATACAGTCTCAGTGGAAACTACAAAACAACTAAGCAAAATTAAGATAAGAATGTATTGTTCATTGGGAAGAAATGTGTATTGCTATAAAAAATGATACTGCAAAAAAGTATAGGAATAAAGGAAAGAGATAAATTATGGAAGAATGCAAGAGAATGAAGATTTTCCATCTTACAAAGTTCTTAAGACTAGGCATGTAGCTCAGTTATTAGAATGCTTGCCCAGCATGCACAAAGCCCTGAGTGCAATCTTCAACACCCTATAAAACTGGGTATGTAGCACACACCTTTAATCTCAGCACTTAGGAGGTGGAGAAGGGAGGTTCAGCTACATATTGAGTTCTAGGCCAGGCTGAGCTACATGAGACCCTATCTTAAAATCCATAAAAATAATTAAGTACTTAAAAGTAGGGTCTTGGACTTCAAATAGGAAAGATCTAATATTAAAATATTGATCTGGGCAAGAATATTTGACACAAAACTTTGCTGTAACCATTTTGATGGAGATGATCAAATTATTGGGTCAAATTAGAATTTCATGGAACCAGAATGTCTAAAAGTGAGAGATTTCCAATGTCAATAAACTCTAATCCAATCAGGATAGAGGATCAAGCATCTAATCAGAAACACCCCTGGAGTTTCTATTCTTCTTTTAATCATAAAAGAAAGGGCAAGCCGGTCCCTAGGATCCATTCCATGCTTCTATAGTGCTTCTCAATGTCGTCCATAGTGGAAAATGTCTGTCCTACTCCTATCTGGCTGCCTGACCCAAGGAAGAACTCTTTGTTCCATGGGAGAGACTGATCATTCTTACCACTTTATTTCTTCACACTTATAATTTTCATGAAAGGTCTAATCAAGGAGACACCAGCTGTCACAGCATCTTAATTGCTGTAGATAATCATGGAGAGCTTAAAGGCGTTGTATGTGCATGTGAAACATTTGCTGGGGGCCTAGTTCCCAGGCGGGAACATGGAAACAGCTGTTTCTCTTGAATCTAAGTTCTTATGGTTAAGGGAATATGCTATTACCAAACCAGATGAGAGGAATCAACTTTTACAATGATGCATCATCCCTCCTTCTGTAGTAACACAAAGCAAATGCTTGGTTTTAGTCAAACTAAATACTGGTCATAGAAATAATGTCACTCACATTAAAGTATGTAGGTATGGCTGTGCATGCATGTGTGTGTGTGTGTGTGTGTGTGTGTGTGTGTGTGTGTGTGTGTGTATCACAGATGGAGGGAGGACAGATGAAGAGAAAAAAGGGAAGAGAGGGAAAGGAGGGTGGAAGGCTTTTTACTGGTTTTAAGAAGTCTGATTATGATGTGTTTTGATGCAATTTTCACATTTTTTGTGATTGGAAGTTATTGCTCTTTTAAGATCTATGAATTTATAGTTTCAGCATTTTTGGAAAGTTCCCAATCATTGTTTTCAGATATATATTTTCTTGTCTCCCTCATCCCATACGTTTTCCCACAATCACAATAAGCATGTATATGTTTGTCCTTTTGAAATTGTTCCACAGCCCAGTGATGTGACTCTGTTGTTACATGGTGTTGTTTTTGTGGTTGTTCCTTGTGTGTTATTTTAAATAGCTTGCATCACTGTGTCTTTAAATTTATTACACTTCTATAATGTGTAGCCTATAGTTAATCTCATCTGGGGTACTTTTCATCTCAGACACTATGAGATATTTATCTTTCTGTCCAGATATTTGATTTGAATCATTTTTGTGTGTTTCCCATGTCTGTACTTAACATGATCAGTCATTCCCTGCAGATTTTTGATTATGTGGAATATAGTGATAAGAACTTTTTTTCATGTGTGTGTATGTAGTATGTGTGTTGTATCTATGTGTGTGTACAGACATGTGTGCCCTATGTGTCTGAGGCTAGAGGACAATGTCAAGTGTCTTCCACTTTTCACTTACCTACTTATTACCTTTGAAATAGAGTCTCTCACTGAACCCCAGGAATTCTCCCAACTCCACTCCCCAGAGGGCTAGAGTTATAGGGGTATGTGGCCACATCCAGCTATTTACATGAGTGCTATGGAATCAAACTCAGGAGAACTCAGGCCCTCATGTTTGTGCATCAAGTGTTCTTACCCACTGAGCCACCTCTCCATCCATAATAATAACTTTGTCAATATCCTTGCCTATCCATTCCATCATGTGTGACATTTCTGAATCAGTTTTAATTGTTCAATTTCCTCCTTTGATATTAGTAGTATTGGCCTACTTCTAGTATTTTTTTTTATTTAATACCAAACATTTTGAACTAACCATGTTGGGTTTTGGATAAGTTTGTGTTTCTATAAATATTTTTGAGTTTTGTTCTGTGACACAGTTGAATTGCTTGAAAATGATTTAAGCCTTTTAAATCTCGCTTTCAAGTTTGGCTGGCAGACTGAATGCAGAGCTTAGTCTATGTCTGATGTACCGCAATACTGAGGAAAAACCTTCTAGAACTCTCTCTCTCTCTCTGATGCTCTGTGTGTTATGAGAGTTTGCACACTGGTGGGAGTAGGTGCTAGGCCTGGTCTTGTAGAACTCCTGCATACTCTTAGAGCAGGTCTTGCTCACATATGTGTGCAGATCGCAAGTCCAGTGAACCTTGGAGAGACTTTCCATAGACCCCTCTTAGCTCTCTCCTTTGTTTGTGGTGCTCTGCCTTGCCATCCCTGGCTGCTTCATCTTGCCTGTGTTGTACCCTCAAGACTAGGTACATTTTGCTGTGTTTCTCTCCTTGTACAATTTCCTGGAACCTTCCCAAAGAGGAAATGAGCTGGGTGAGGTAACACTAAGAAGGATCATCTCTCCTTGTTTCCTGTCTGTCAGGAATCACTGGTCTTCGTTGCACAACGTCCACTGCAGTATCTTGAGCTTCGCTATTTCGTTACCCAGTTTCCTAATTGTTTCTGGTTAGAAGGGGCATGTCCATCCCTGTCACACTACCTTGGCTAGAAGCAGAATTCCTCAGGTCCAGTCATTACAAATACTCCTTGATGTTTATAAGGAACTTATAATCAACAGATTGTAGAACTTGGAGAAAAAAAATCATGAAAAAAAAATAAAATGAAGTCTACTGAAAAACAAATCTAAACAATTTTGTTGTTATCAACTGAGAAGTTATTGTGGTTATAAAAATACAAACAAGTTAGAAATCTTATCATTGTATAACCTTTGTGAAAAATTTACTTCAGTTCGTAGCCATCTGAAAGCCTGAGCTCTGGGAGAACATATGAGAACTCCGAGAGCTGGTTAACTGATCAGCTTTGAAGTGTGGTCTGCATAAGAACTCATTGTAGCACATCAACTTTATGCACAAGATTAAATGAAAATTAATGCCTTTTTCAATGCATTATCTTCTTATAACTCTAAGACATAGACAATTATTTACCTCCATCTTACAGATAGAGAAACTAAGGTTTGACAGGGTAAAATGGCTATCCAAGACCAGACATAGTAAAGAGCCGATGAAAGCATGTTGTTCCCATGTACCAGATTCCCATAATTTGCTTAATTTTGAATAGAGTATGTTAAGAATATGACAGATGTTGTTAGTCATTCCAGAATCCATTCTTTCACTTTTTCCTTATTAGGAAAACCTAACTTTCTGGGGGTGGTGGTCGACATCTTTAATTCCAGCACTTGATAGGAGGGTTGCTGTGAGTTCAAGTCCAGCCTGGGAGTATATAGAGAGTTCCAGGACAGCTTAGGCTTAGTGAAATCCTACCTCAAAAAAAAAAGAAGAAGAAAAGAAAACCTAACTTTTGCTCAGTAATGTAATGGCTATTTCCTGAAAGGCTGGAAGTGACCCATGCCAGCCCAAGAGGCAATATCTGATTAATTTAAATCTATTATAAACTCCTCTCCATTCCCAATGGCTGGTCTACGGATTGGACATGTGATACAGCTTGACCAATGGAATGCAAGAAGAAAATTGCTGTGGGGCTTATTGTGAGACAACATATCTGAAGCTGCTCCGACACTTTAACAAGTCTAAGAACCAAATTAACAGGGTGAGGAACATGGACCAGAAAAGGCCTGGGTGGACCTGGAGGGACAGAGTAGAAGTTTGTAGCCAAACCCTAAAATGCTCCCTACCTCCAAACCTCCAGCAACCAACCCTTAAAAATTCTCAGTTCCGGGCTGGAGAGATGGCTTAGCGGTTAAGCGCTTGCCTGTGAAGCCTCAGGACCCCGGTTTGAGGCTCGATTCCCCAGGACCCACATAAGCCAGATGCACAATGTGGCACATGCATCTGGAGTTTGTTTGCAGTGGCTAGAGGCCCTGGCGTGCCCATTCTGTCTCTGTCTCTCTCTCTCCCCCTTTCTATCTCTGTCTGTTGCTCTCAAATAAATAAATAAAAATAAACAAAAAAATGTTTTTTAATTCTCAGATCCTCTAAGCCTAGGCTGACCTGGAATTCACTATGTAGTCTCAGGGTGGCCTCGAACTCACGGCAATCCTCCTACCTCTGCCTCCTAAGTGCTGGGATTAAAGGCGTGCGCCACCACGCCCGGCTTAGAAAGAGATTTTTAAATGGTTTGGTGTGAATATTGGTATTTTAAGCTTCTTATTTTTAAAAAATTATTTATTTGTTTGTTTTAAGAGATGGAGAGAAAGAGACTATGGGCATGCCAGGGACTCTTGCCACTGCAAGCAAACTCCAGATGCATGCACCTTTATTGTGCATCTGGCTTTTCGTGGGTACAGGGAAATCAAGCCAAGGTCAGCAGGTTTCAAAAGCAAGTGCCTTTAAGCTATGAGCCATCTCCCCAGCCCATAGCTTCTTATTTTTTAATCTGAAAATAATAAGTCTGCTGCTCTCTCTACAAAAACATATATTATTTTCCTTGAAGATTTTACAAATTACTTGATCAGATACATACATATAAAATGTAAAGACACAAAACAACTCAAGAGGCGCTCTAGGCCAGTAAAGTGACTAATGAAATAGGGTTCAGTTTCCTTAGCCTAAGCCACTAGAAACAAATGTTCTTGCATTTTAAAGAAAGTACCTCACCCTGAACAAGTAAACCACTGTCCGCTTGTTAATCTTGTCCTTGCTTCTTTGGTAAGACCTCCTTGTAGTGATAAATGCCCATATGGAATACTGCTCAGTTGTGACAATGAACAAAGCATGAGCTGAAATCTTGACCAAAGTCAAGCCTGTGGAACTGTGCCCAGGTGACCTGACCGTACGCTTTATTTAGATCAAGTCTTTCTCTTCAGGGACTCACAGATCGGTAGGAGGTTCTTCAGTAGAGCCTAGCGAAGTCTATGATGGTCCATGCAAGGAAATTTTGTCTTCAGTTTCACTAACCTTACCTCAAATAAAACACATCCTTCAACCTATCAGTCTCTATGGCTTTACCACCAATAGAAATTGCAGATGCTTCCATATCATATTCTAAATTTACAGTTTTCTGAGTGCTTAATTTATGCTTTCTTTACTTCAGAATTACAGTCATCAGTGAGCAGCCTGCTCGTTCTTGCTTTTCATTGCATTAATAAAGGTCAGTTATATACCACATTTAACATGCTTTACATATTTAAATCAATATTGTATTTCAATATAATTGATTTTCTTTGTAATGGTTTTGATTTCATTTTACATATGTAGAAATATCAACCAGACCAAAGAGGGTCCATTCATCATATTCCTAAAAGCTTCATAACACGAAGACACTTAAGAATGCCTGGTTTGGGGGCTGGAGAGATGGGTCAGTGGTTAAGGCACTAGCCTGCAAAGTCTAAAGACTGGGGTTCAATTCCCTACAACCCATGTAAAGCAAGATGCCTCTAGAGTTCGTTTACATCAGTTAGGGGCCCTGGTGCACCTATTTTCTGTCTCTCTCTCTCTCTTGCCCTCTGTCTCTCTCTCTAATAAAAATTAAAACTTTTAAAAACAAACTTTAAAAAAAAAGAATCCATGGTTTGGTATCTTCAGCTTCTCTTTGGATTTCAGAAAATCTTTGTTTCTGGTTTAGCACTCTGTTGTGTTTATGCTTCTTGATTTCTCCTTCATTTGGGGTTTAGATTACCAAGACTCAAAGTTTGGCTACATTAAAGGTGATCAATAGTATCAAACAAAACAGAATTTTTAAATTAACATTGAAAATTTGCCTCTTACATATCCTTTGGGCATTTTATGCCCATTCAATGCATGAAAGGAAGCTAGTTCCAAATCTGTCTACAGCAGAAGTGTCCTGATATGATGCATGAACTTGTCAAGTCTAGGGTCTGGAACATATTTTATGGGTTTCAGGAGTCTCTACCCTGGAAATGAGTTTCTTCCTGCCATAGAAGAGGTATAATCTCCTTTTTCTTTCTTTTTTAACCTTAACCTCTTTGAGCACAATTTAACCTCAATGAACTCAGCTCTTTGAAAAATTATAGTTCTTTCATATACAAAGCAAGTCAGTTCCTCCTATATAAACACCTTTAAGAAAGACACACACATAAAACTTTTTCCCAAGGCATATAAGTTTGCATTCTTTCTTTCAGTTTTGTTCCTTTACTTCAGAATTAAACATGAGAGATACTTTTTATTTCAAAGAAATAACATCAAAAAGTGATTATTGACCATTTAAATGCAGGAGACTATTTAATTTGCCCTATTCATGGTATTGCCTGGTATTTAGCTAGACCAATAAGGTTAAACATAAGGGAGAGTAGTATAAAGAGATGAGCATTGTGCTGCCTGATTTTATGTGATTTGGGGAAAAGAACTTCAAGATGACACATTCAGAAAGAATTTCATATGTGTGGGGTGTTTTAAATTTATGAATTTCTTAAAATCCTCCCATTACAAATAGCCCCTGGGCATATATACACACTGAAGAAAGAAAAACAAGAAGCTCACCATGACCAGAAGCCCCTTAGAAAGTCAGAACCCAAACATGACATTTTAAGCCAGAATTTTGGTCCAGACTGCTAATTCCCATGGATTTCCAAGCCAGAATTTAACCATTTCTGGCTATGTTGATTTGCCCCTCTGGTCACTTGAAAAAAAATTTTTTTTAAATAGAAAAATCAGTAAAATAAAGTTTCCACACTAAAATTCATCACTGTACTTTTTTGTTTTCATGTGACAAGTCATGTGAGCCTCCAGAGAGAAACAGTGCTGTTTCCAGCCAGTGCTTAACTCTAAAAGAAAAGAGTCGTCAGCCCCAAGCAAAGTTCATAGCAGATGTGTTCTTGAAACAGTTGCTCCAGTGAGACATTGTTTTAGCACTCACAGGGCCTTTTAAGTATATAGTAGACAGCATTATTTGCTTTCCAAAGACTCATATTTTGTCTTGCTTTATAGGCATTTTGATCACGTGTGCCTTCAGAGCAGACCTGGCGTGAGAATTAGGGAAAGTCAGACGACTTAAATTTCCAGTGCACCTGAATGCACCAAGTCAATATCTCCTTCATGGTTTCAAGGACAGAAGCATCCAAACAAGTAAATTTCCATGTTGAGAACCTATGGAACCTACTGGAAAGATGATGGTTACATCACAGTTTTATGGCTAAGTGCTCCTTCTAAGAGCAATAGACAGAGTTTGCTAGATGCATTGAAATTGCCTGGGTGGAGGAGCATCTCCCACCTCACAGACTGAGCAGACAGTGACATCTGACATGATAATGACACGCAGCAGTAAGGGAAGGTGCAGAAGGAACAGGCCATCGTAATTCACGCACCCTTAATTGGTCTGGAATGTGGCTGTGGTTATTACCATGAAATTCTCTAAGGATGAGTAATTTCCATGACACTCTTAAGGTTTTCAGATGATTTTGCTTTTTGAGGAGGTTGAGAGTAAAGAACTATGCTTACTTTTTTTCCAAAACAAGAACTAAGCCACTTATATTGAGGATAGTTGAATGGCAGAATCAGAGAGAGAAAAGGCAATTATTTTTTTACTGAGATTCTTGTATCAAACACACACGAAAATGATCCTATTAATAGACTTCATACTCAGAGACTGAAATAAATCCTTATGCAGATGGACTGTGTAACAAAACATGTTTTTAAAAATAGAAATTTCCAGTAAAGCACTAGTTAATTGTCTTCCAAAAACCTTTATCCAGCTTTGTGATTATTTCCTGCCAGACTGATGGAGCCATCATTTGACTCACATATTAAGTTAAGGATGAATTTTATTTTCCCACACAATGAAGATACTAACTATATAACCAAGACTAACTTTAAAATGTTCCCTTAAAAGTTATTTAAGAAACCTTAAATAACTTATTTTCACAGATGTATCAAACTGAAGCTAGGGGCTGGGAAGATGGCTCAGTAATTAAAGGTGCTTGCATGCAAATCCTGCCAGCTCAGGTTCAATTCCCCAGTACCCATATAAAGCCATCCTGTCATGTTCTCTCCCTGTCTCTGACTCCCTCCCTCTCTCTCTCCTCACAAATAAATTAATAATATTTTTAATTCAAAATAAAAAAAATCAAATACCAAATACACTCTTGGCAGCCTAAATGAGATGTAGCATATGCAATATGGCTCAAGTTCAGAGAGGTCTTAAAGAACAGTTTCAAACAATGGATCCAAGAAGACGTTGCTGTTTGAAAATATGGATTTGCCAAGCAGTACAGAAATCTCACTATTTAATCTCCATCTCAACAAGTATAAATCTTTTCATTATAAACTGTGAACTCTAAAAGAATATGTCATAACAAGACAGAATCAAAACTAAAGTTTCAATGTCAATTTGAACAAGTTACTCAAATTTCCAAGTTATTTTTTCTGTTACAAAACGGAACTAGTAAAACCCATTTCACGTGATCACATTAGAATTAAATAAATGAGCATCTGTGGAGTACTCAGCCGAACTCCTGGTGTTCAACAGTATGTAAGCACTCCGAATGTGATGCCTGCAATTATTACGCACGCCTTGAGTCAAGGTCACTTACAAATATCCATGAAATATAACATGAGCAGATAAGTACTCAAGCATGTCAGTGAAGAAGCAATACTAGGGTAGGAAAAATAATGGTGTGCCAGTAAAGAGATCCGTATGGAAAATGTGTATTGCTTTCTCTTTCTCACACTCATCCTACCAATGTCTAATGAACGTCTAAGGTGAATTCATCTTGAAGCCACGGACAAGACAGGTGACTCTTCATTTGTGGAACTTATATTGCTGTAAATTTAAGGGAACATGAAACCATTACCGGGATTAAAGCGTTTTCTCCACATTTTTGTTATGCCATCTAAAGTCACAGGTAGATCAGTAGAAACTCTTAGATGAATGTTCTCACTTACATGATTTGTGACTAGCAGTGAATGTTATTAGAAATGTGGAACACAGAGACTCCTCTACTTCATGACTGGGAAGATGGGAGCACACAGGCATGGATGCATTTGTGCACACACACATGAACACACACACACACATGGACACACAAACAAACACACGGAGTTTTAAAAAGAGTGGGATGCTTCATGCTAAGTATCTCAATATGGCCTCACGACACCAGGATGGACTCTAAGAGGGTCAAGGTTAGGCATCTTACATCCACCTGTCCCACCACTGTGAGCCCTGTTCCCAGTTATCCTCCGCACTGCCATGTTCAGCATGGTGGTAAGGCTCAGAGTGAATACTAAGGAGGGGAAAGAGAACTTCTGACTTTCCTTTTGTTTGTTTTGAAATGCTAGAAAGAATGAATTATGTTTTACTAATATCTAATGCATGGGTTGACCCTAGCTCAGGCCAAGTGAAGTATGCCCCGGATCTCCTGGTCATGGAGCAGAAGCCCATGCCATCTTGGCTTGGCAGTAGCCTCTGCCTTCCTCTACTTTCCACGTTCTCATGCAACATATTGGGAAATTTGGCAGTTTACATAGACCAGACTAAATAGTTTAAGACATTATGTTATCTGATTTTAATTCAACCAAGTAAGGAAATGGACAAGGGAACGGAGAGGAGGCTGGCAAAGAAGCACGCATTGAAGACAATAATAACAGACAAAAGTGAGACTTCCCCTGCCCCCTGCACAGGCTCTTTGGAGTCACATCAGTAAAGATAAGGGTGATGTCAGCATACAAAGGGACAAACAGACAATTAAGATACTTTCAAATATCTTCAAAATATTTGTCTTCATCTTCTTTCCCAATGACCTCATCCAAAGTGTGTGACATAACTTATGATAGAGTTGAATACATCAGGTATTATTTAATGATGGTTTTAGTCATTGTGATTAGCATGACATTCAAAACCTACCCACTGAGAACATGACATATAAACTGTGATTTTTTTTTCCTCATCAGTTTTTAGGCTCATGTAATAGTCAAGGCTTTCCAAGATTTCTCTAAACTAAATGGAAAATGGTCTAAAATCACTTTGAAGGTCCCTTCTATAATAGTGAAAGATTAAAAAAAAATCTTTGTCTGGCACAAACAAACAATTCCAGGCTATGATTACAGAGATATTCAGTGTGCTTGAAACTCGTTCCAGAGCTATGGCAACACTGAGGGCCAGCAGAACACACAGTATCTCAGGAGATCCATGAACGTTCTACCCTGTCCAAAAAATAACCACTTTCAAATAGAACACACATCATGCTTTGTCCAGAGATAGGAATAGTAACCCAAAGCTTGGGTACCAAAAAGTTTCTTTGGTCATACTTTGATCAAATAATTATTAAAGTTTCCCACCTTAAAAGGAAATTACACAAAATGTTCCAAATTTGCTAGCATTTTTCATGGTCATTAGTAGTTCTCAGTTGCATGTAACTGAGCAGGTCTCTAGATATTTCTACCTCTATCTGTTCAAATTTCATCTTACTCTTCAAAGGAATGGTTATAATTTAACAGCAATTTAAATATGGGATTGATCTCAGAAAGTACCTCAAGTTTTAAATTTCAGCCATCTGAAAGCAAACGTTCAGAAGTAGTTTCATTGGTACATGACTTGTAGAAGGAAAAAACTATGTCACTATAAAAATTTACATCTGGGGCTGGAGAGATGGTTTAGTGGTAAAGGCACTTCGCTATGAAGTCTAAGGATCCATGTTCAACTGGCCAGATCCCACATAAGCCGGACACACAAGGTGACACATGTGCAAGGGCACACGTGCACACAAGGTGGCACATGCACCTGGAATTTGATTACAGTGGCTGGAGGCCCTGGCATGCCAATTCTCTCCTCTCTCCCTCTCTCTCTCTTTTACACCCCCCCCCCCACACACACACACTCATTCTCACATAAAAAAGAGCAGTCTGTTGGGCTTACATGGTTGGGGATATGGCTCAGCCGTTAAGAGTGCTTTCCACTTATGCATGAAGGTCTCATAAAGTGGAGACCACCAAGTTAGACTCCCTAGGACCCACATAAAAATCTGGGCATGGGGCATACATGCTGTCACCCCAGTATAGACAAAGGGGCACAGACCAGATACATACTGGGGCTTACTGGTCTCTGGTGAGGCAGAGAGCTGTCTCAGGGAAGTACATGAATGAGTGATGAGGACATGTGGCATCCTCCCCTGGCCTCTGCATGCATGCACGGGGGCATGCACCATCATACACCACATACCACACGCATACTCTACACATATACACACACAGAAAACTCAAATCTGTGCAATCAAACTAGGAAAAGAACTTTCTAATCTCCTTTGAAATCTTCCAGATGAAAGTCAGCATGTTTTAGCTATTTGTTAAAAATATAAAATACAAAGATTCAGCCCCTGATTTGTTGCTGTTTTTGTTGTTGCTGCTGTTGTGTTGCTCATTTGTTTGTTTGTAATGGTGTCTCATGTAGTCCTGGTTGACCTTGAACTTGCTATGTAGCTGAGGATGACAATGAACTTCTGATCCCTCTGCTTCCACCTCCCAAGTACTAGGATTACAGACATCCACCACTGCATCCAGTTTTATGTGATGCTGGGAACTGAACACAGGACTTGGTGCATGCTAGGCACTCTAGCATGAGAGCTACGTTCCTAGCCCAGAACCTAACTGTTTTGAAAAGAAAACTCAATGATATTAGAGAAAAAAAGTTTACCATCAAATATCAATTAAAAGATAGATAGAAGGTAGATGGAATTTTAAAATGACTGTCGTAGTTTAGAAAGCACAACCATGGATGCAGGTTTTCAATCAAACTGGTGCACCATTAAAAAGTATTTCAGGGGGCTGGAGGGATGGCTTAACCGTTAAGGCATTTGCCTGCAAAGCCCAGGTTTGATTCCCCAGGACCCACATTAGCCAGATGCACAAGAGGGCGCACGCTGGAGGCCTTGGCGTGCCCATTCATTCTCTCACTCTCTCCCTCTTTCTCTGTCAAATAAATAAATAAAAATATTCTTTAAAAGTATTTCAGCTGTGAAACACATGATAGCCCACTATCAAATAAGCTGAACAATGACACAGAGCTTGGAATAAAATGTTTCATAATATAGTTGATCCATATGGTTAACATAATGAGCATGTGATCACGTTGCTCTTACTCAAATTTTGATAAAAGCAAAAAAAAAAAAAAAAGTATGCCCTATAATGAGTAAAATAAGGTTCTAACATTCTTGTTTGTATGTGATAGAGATTGAACCAAGTCATTGCATATGTTAAATATGAGATTAGATCAGGTATGTAATTGACAAATAAATACATACAAGTGAATAAAGGGGCATGGATGTTTACTGATTTCTAGTGAGGGTTCAGGTAAAATAAGGTGAAGGAGGTAAAGTGCACACCTCCAGATAGTGTATCTGAAAGTGGGGTTCATCCACCACCTGCCTCTGGGTCACTGAGGGTACTTCTTTAAAAATGAAAACGGAATTTTACCACAGAGCTGCTCATTCAGAATGCCCAGCACACTCCACAATTTTGCATTTTCAGTCTTCTGGTGATTCGGATACATGTTTTTGTTTGCAAATCAGGGTCCCTGGTCAAGAAAATCATGCTTGAGTCCAAGGCATCACACTCGCACCCTATCCCTGGAGACCATGGTATATAAAGGATGCTTTCTCCATGGTGACAAGAATGATATTAGCCCATTTTTGGATTCAGAAGTGTCATTGTTGGAGAAAGTAGCAGTTTGTGGCCCAGAGATGGAGAACGCATTACTCTCTCCTGTCTATGCCAGGAAAGAATTGGGTTGATTAGGAAATTCTTAACTCTTTTGGGACATTTTATGCTTCCAGTTCATAATATTTTATGGATATTAGCTTTTTTTTTGAGCCACAGAAACCCCTGAGGGCAATCCAGAGGCAAGACTATGAGACCCTGAATATAAAGCAGCGAGTGAAGAAATATGCATAGTTAAGTGTGCATTTTTTAAAATAACAACCAGTCCACCTCCAAGTAAAATGTCAAGAAGAAGAAGAAGAAGAAAAAAAAAAAGTCTTTATATCAAATTTCTGAGAACTCATAAATACTTGCTTTAGCCCACTTTAAAGATAAATAGGACTTTCTTCGCTGATACAAATGCAAGCATAGCAATTCCGCTGCTTCCTGACTGCCTCCCTGGCTTCACAACCACAAAGTCATATGCCCCTTGGATCTTACCTTTCAATTGAAGGGACCATCTCAGCTTTCCTCGTCAAGCGAAAGCTCTCGGCATTTTCTTAGTCCTGGGTTGTGTCATCTGCCTGTCAAGAAAGCAGTTGCCTGTTTGATTGTTAATTGCCCTTGTTTTTTATTATAGAACGCATTCAAATTTTGGTAAGTAACATGTTCTTCTTTGTAATTAGATATAGTAGTTAAAATATCTTTCAATTCACCATGGCATTTTCCTTTAATCAGCACATCAGGCAGGCCGTACAGCCGCGTTGGAACTGTATCTGCACTTTCACTGCCGCGCGGCTGCTGCTCCCAGTACACTTTGCAACTGCAATGAAATTCAAAGGCAGGGCCTTCTATTCCGACGGCTGCAAACGCGGAGGCCAAATTAAAATAAAAGGTAGATGTTTCAATCGTTTGCATCACCAAGTTTCATAATTTTGTTCCCCACAAGTCTTAGACCACTGACAGTTTAAACTGCCTAGTAACCCTCCTCTAAAGAAGCCTATTGAAGGATGCATCCATCACAGCTCCTCACTCTGCCCTGTCGGACAGACAGACAGGGACGGGGGGGGGGGGGGGGGAACCGGCGCCTCCGCCCGTGTGGGGTTAAGTGACCAGCTATGGCCCGCCAGCCACGCGGACACGGAAACCTGGGCGGTGGAGGAGACGAACGGTGTTTAAAACAATTTCTCATGAGACCCCCCCCCCCCACCTTCGAGAGAAATTTTACTCAAGTCAGTTTTACAGGAGAGGAAATTGAGCATTAGAGAGATTGTTTGCCCAAGATCAACCAGGAAATAAGGTCAGGCAAGCCTCCACAGACGTACAGCAGGGTCCTGTCGGCCGGGCACACTTCCGCACGACCTCCTGTGCAAACAGCGCTCACTTGGCCCCGCCTCTGTGTTCCTCTCCTGGCAAGCCAACGCCGTTTCAATGTGTGCATATGCACCTTGTAACCAACTCACTCCTAACAGATAGGTAGACCCAGACAAGCCAGAAAATGGTGGGGGGGCGGGGGTTAGGGGGGAAGAGGATGGAGCTGCTGGTACAGAAAGCGAGTACAAGAGGTCTAGGGTCAGACTCCTAAACTTCAGAGGCAGGTTTTAGCATTAACTACCTGTGTGTTCTTGGGCAAGTATCTTTCTAAAGTTAACAAAAGCATAATGCTTATAGGCTAGGGGCTGGAACACAGACCGCCTGGGTTCGAATCCCAGATCCGCCTCTTACTGCTGAGCAACTGTGGCAGCTCCTTACCGCTTTGCACCTCCGCTTTTACAAATGTAAGATGACAGTGGTACCACACGAAGGGTGAGGGTTAAACAAAATAATACACATAACGTGCACAGAGTGCCCAATTATCACTAATTACCACTCAAGTACACCAGCTCCTATCTGTGAAATGAGGGTAGAAATGCTGCTGTTGTGGGGACTGAGGGTAGTAAGTGCCAAGTGCCTGGCCTAGAGCATGACGCTGTGGTAAATGTCCAGGAAAGATAGCTCTTCACTCAAAGGCAATTGCATATAAGTGCAGGACTTCCTCATCACTGTCCTGTGACATCTCACGTGCGATAGGCAATTTGAAAGGTGAGAAAGGCATTGAATATTACCCATAGCCAAAGTTCATGCCCCTGAGAGAGACGAAGTGAGAATGATGTGCCCACTGGAAAAGAAAGAGAAAAGGAGACCTGTGAACATAAGCAGACGTATCCATGCTTCTTAAATGATATTTTTTTAAAAAGAAACACAATGGAAATACACTACTACTTTATTTCATGCATACAAATTTTTGATCATATTAATTTCTCAACTTATACTATATCTCCCAAGGTAGCAGAGTCCTCTTACCATGCAGCCCACAGGCCAAATCCAGCTTGCTGCTGATTTTTGTATGGTGTACCAGCTAAGGGCTTTTTACAGATGAATACTTACAATTGATTTGATGAAGGGGAATGCTAACTTTGAACCCCAATTAAGTGAAACATGATCCAAACCCCAAAGAAATTCCATTCTTCTCATTAGTAGACTTGCATTGCAAGCCTTGTACACCATGGCTATTGTTCTTTTTATGTATATAAGTGCCTACACGATATCCTCAATTTTGCCTCAGAGCCGAAGAAACTCAAACTATTTACTCTCTGGCCCTTTACAGAAAAAAAAAAAAAAATAGTTCTCTGTCTTAGAGTATCCAGCTTGTGATTTCTTGTTCCGAACAGCTGGTTGGTATGAACTGACTACTAGAGTTTTGACTGATGAGCACATTTGCTTTGCAAAGGAGACTGTATCTCAGAACACTTCTCAAACCACAGGAGAAAACAAGTTCTATGCTTTGGCAGTTTTTAACTAAGAAGAATTGTATCCACCCAAATCCTGTCCCACACACTTAGCCGTGAAATATCTTTATAAAGACATGTGATCAGTAACTGCATAGTCTTTTCTGGTCGTGGGAAACAGGATCCTCTTGTTGCCTAAATGGACCCATTCTTTAGAAAGAAGTTATCTCATATCACATGGCTAAAATCAACTTCTAGGAGCTACTGTGAGGTTCTGGAGGCGCCCTCCTCATTTATTCCACTTATTTGTTTTAAAAGCCACCTTCTTCCAAGAGCCCTAGAAAGTACACATACTACCTCTGTTCCATGCTGGATTAAAAAATTTTTGACTCTTGACATGTCTTAAATGACTACAGCTTTTCATTTCAACTAGATTCAAGCCTTAAGAGTCTTTAAGAAAGTTTGTGCTGATCAGTATTAGGGAGGAGGCTCTTGCCCAATCTCAGGAAAGTTAAACCTCTGGAGCCTCAAGGAGGAAGAAATTACAGAGATGGTGCCTTTTGTCCTGAGCCTTGTGATTCAAACAAGTTTCTTTCCAGAAATTAAAACATCAAGATTTGGGTCAAATGAAAATAAAACAAACAAGTATGAGCTTCAGAATTCCTCTAGGAGAAAAATATCCTAAAACAAGAGAAATCCAGGAAGACAGAAATATGGAAAAAGATGTGCAGGACATTACATGTGTTTTATCTCAAGAAACACAGTAGAACAATCCCTTCATAGTGGTGACACCATGCTGTCAGAAGCGCAGACACTCAGGGAAGGCAGTAAATACTCCCTCTCAGAATAGCTCTTCACTTATAGAAGCTATAGGTTGTGACCTCTTGGGTCTTTACTTCTTTATTTCTAAAATTAGCCTCAGCTCTCTGCCTGCAGGGTCCATGCTGGAAAAGCAAACAAAGGGGTTTTGACAGTTCTTTAAAAGTAGAAACCGATGCCTTTGAAATCTTTCCTCCTCCTCCTCTTCTTTCTCCGCTCTTTCTGTCTCTTCCTGCTCCTTCCTTCACTTCTTCCCTTTGGAGGGGACGATAGTCCATGCATAGCAATTATTTAATTAGTAAGACAGTTTGAGAGGCTTGGTATATCTTGTGCTTCCATACTACATCTCTTCCAAACAATAAATATGTAATTTCTTGCCTCAAAAAAAAAAATGAAAGTATACATTTTTTGTAACATGATCTGTCAAGAAGCTCTAAGTGGTTGGTTCTGTGCCTCAGATACCGTCAGTTTGCAACTCTGATAAAAGCCCCCCCCCCCTAATTTCATCAATTTGAGAGCAAGTTTTACTGATGAAAGAAAAAATCAGAGACACCACAGCACTACAGTGAAAGTGAAATTGTCCTTGAACTGTTAACTAGTCTGGCATCAACTGCCCCCACAACCTAAAGAATTTCTTATGTCTTAAGTCCCAAGGTATAATACATCTGAAATTTCCAAAATAAGCGACCGCCCCTCAGAGAACGCTTGCCTTGTAAGTGACTAAACCACTACTTCCTGCCACGTCTCATCTCAGTTCCACAGGTAGCAGGGCTCGTGAGGAAAACCTTTGATTTCCCCAGCCTTCTTGGGAATCGATTCATCTCCCACACCCTGCCCTCACCCATAGATGTATAATTCTCACATGAACGTCTTTATAAGCAGAATTACATAGTCCCACAGATCCCACTCCTAGTGGTCAAACTCTACCTTACCCTTCCATGAGACAATAATAGCCTGCTACCCAAACCTCTCCAAATGTGGCGAAAATGGACCGAAAGTGTGACGTAAAAGGCCACGTGTTTATAAACATACAACATATAAGTGCACAACAGATATGGCTTGCAACTGTACACATGAACACAAATACTAGCACATCTCTATATCTACAGTATGCCCAGTGAATTTTTTTTAATTTAGTTCTTTCTTTTATGTGTGTGTGTTAGGTGAGAAGTCCTGGTGTCATTCGCATTTCAGAGTCAGCTGGCTCCCTTCATTCCTCACAGTTCTCAGTGGATCACCCGCACAGGAATGCCTGTCTCGGGAGCTTATTAGATGCCTTTAACTCCAGCACTCAGGAAGTGGTGTGGCAGAAGTGTCATGTGTTTGAGGCCAGCCTGGGCTACAGTGTGAAACCCTATCTCAAAACAAAAACCCTAAATTAATGAACTAATTATCTCATTGTATAGATAACTGGCCTAAACCAGGCATCAACTAAAGAGACGATTAGATACAAAAGCAGGAGAAAGAACCGAAGACTTCCTATACATCAAGTTATCCATCACATTGGGAGTTTGCTAAAAATCAGGCTGGTAAATATATTGCAGTGGTGACAATGAGACCTGTAACATTGTAAAAAGTAAACAAATAAACCAGGCTGACTGGAAGAATCACACTCCAATATACTTCTGCCATTGTTGTCTATACAAGGGAATGGGATGGAAGGAGGAACTTGAAGGAAACTCAAGCATCAGATGGGGAGACAGGTGGTGTCATGCCAACTTGACTGCCAAGGACTGAGTCCTCCCTCAAGCTGGCTGGTCTGAAGTGAAAGGTGTGTGCCAGTACAAGTATGGACTTATAGAATGCAAGCAAAAGCAACGTGACCGTCCTGGAGAGGAAAGCAGAAGAGAATAGCACCAGGACTCTGAAGAAAGTTGTGAATATTTCCTTCCAGGACCCCCCACAAAGTCTCCTTCTTTCACTTCTAACAATGCCTTAGTCAGATGATTGAAGCCTCAGGTTAAACTGCTTGGATGGAACTCTCAGAACATAGCTGATGGTCTTCCTGGACCCCTGCATGAATTCCACAGAGAAACTAGAAAACAAAACCCAAAGGCCATTGGGCATCATGTATAATAAAACCAAGTGATAAGAATCAGTGGATTTTATTTTGTATATTCATTTATAACTTACATTTATATTGTTTGTTAGAAAAAATCATATATATTTATTCATGTACTTATTTATATTGTTCTCTCTTCTAGCTCTGATCACATTTGAAGTGAAACAATAATGAGCCCCAAGATCAGCGAGGGTCCCCAACACTCAGATTATGGGCATTAAGTACCATTATACACTAAGCTTCTCAGAGAAATTGTTTGTTCCTTCCCTGAAGCAGGAATGAACCTAGGACTGTTTGACACCCAGAGTAGTGAAGGACCTTCTAGTGACTGTCAGGGTCACAGTGACAGGAATGGGGAGCTAAGTTAAAGAGCCTTCCTCCAGCTACAAGAGGCAAACTTGACTCCAGCAAAGAGGACTGGGAAGAATTCAAATCTATCCAATATGCCCAGACACATGAAGGATAACCTGAAAAATCATATCAATAACTGGTCACCTGAGGAGGACAGGAACCAATTATGATTATAAAATGAGCATGATGAAAGAGTCACATAATTTTCGTGTATTTTGTTTATTTGAGATAGGGTGTCATGCAACTCAAGTGGGTCTCAGACTCACTATGTGGCCAGTGATGACCTTGAACTCCTCACCATACTGCCTCCACCGCTGAAGTGCTGGGATTACAGGCATACACCAGTACACCCAGTTTAGGCAGCTGTAGGGAACAAACCCAGGGCTTCATGTGTGCTAGCTAGGTAAGTACTCTACCAACTGAATGACATCCCCAGCCTTATCTTGGTATTTTCTTTTTTTTAATTTTTTCTTTATTTTTTTGTAATTGGCAACTTGCATACTTAAGCATAATGGTATTTGATCATAACCCCTATCTCCCCCATCCTCCTCTCCCTCCTCCTTTCCAGTGACTACTTCTTCCTGCTGGCTTTACTCTCTTCCAGTTTTGGTAACAATTTTTTTTGCCCACCTCCATGTTCTGTGCTGAAATGTTAATCACCTCAATATTGTAGAAGTTTGTAGAGGTGACGACAGCTGCTGTAGAGCGTGAAGCAACAGACATATTCTTGGAAGATAATATCTCAAAGTGTGTCCCCTATCCTCTGACTCTTAGACTCTTTCTCTCCCTTCTTCCACCATACTCCATGAGCCGTAGAGGGCATGATAAGGCTTTCTCACCGGCACTAAGCACTAAGCATTCAACCACCACTTGTCCGCAGCACTTTGGTGAGTCTCATCATCTGATCTGCAAAAGGAAACGCCTCTGGCCAAAAGTGAGAGCAGCATTAATATACAGGCATTAACATAATATAAATATTAGAGAATAATTTAATGGGTACGCCACATCCTTTTAGTCAACCAACAGTAGTGGTTTACCCCACTCCAAGGAAGCTTTATAACCGTGACATAGCTGGCCCTGTAGGGGTATAATGAAGTTGGGGCCTCGTCACAACTATTCAAGCTCTCAGAAGGGTCAGGCCATCTAGTCTTTACATCGACCAAGTGACAGAAGCAGGCTAACACCAGTAAATGGGGTCTTCTGTAACGTGACATAATCGCACACATGACACGCTATCACTTTTGACAAATTTATATTCCACTGGAAAGAGGCAAGTCACAAGCCTCCACTCAAAGGGAGAAGACTGTACAAAGGCATAAACACAGGGGTGTGATGGTTTCCGTTGACCGCCAACTTGGCAGGGATCTAGAATCACCTGTGAGGGACTATCTAGATTAGTTCAGCCTCTGGGCATAACGGAGGTGGGAAGACCCAGCTTACTTGTGGGCAGTGCCAATTTGTGGGCTGTGGTCCCGGAGGGACCACACAGGAGAGAACTGGCTGAGCACCAATATTCATTGCTCTCTGATTCCTCAGTGGGGACTCAATGTGACTAGTTCTGCTTCAAGTTCATGCCACTGTGCCTTCCCTGCTATGATGGACTGCAACATGGACCCATACCCTGAAATAAACCCTTCCTCCCTCGTAATGATTTTCATCAACTATTTTGTCTTGGCAATGTGAAGGTAACGAATAGAGGAGGGGAGGACAAGTGATCGCCAGGGTGGCTTCGAGTGTCCCTGACTGTCTGATGGTCTACAAATGCCACAGCTGGCAGACAGGAACAGAAGGGCATACCACAGTACTTAGCACATGGAAAATGATGCCAACTAGAAGAGACTTCTAGGTCTAAGAAGCCCCTCAATTTTTGAACAAATGGGCAAGGCCATGCCATAGCACCAAAGGATGTGCTGTGTAGTGATACAAAGAAGAAAGGCGTTCAGGTCTGCACACAGTTGAAATGGGTCATATATAAAGGGGCTTCAGAGGGTGGGCACAGCTCAGCTCCTTGATCAGGGTGGGGGGAGGGCACATAAAGACTGTGGCCCCGTTGTGACCCAAGTAGGCAATGCATGTGTCTGTGTCCTATTTTGTGGCTGTATTTACTTTAGAGCTAAAAGCTTTTTTTTTTTAATTTAACCAGGAAAAGATTTCAATTAATACAACTGAGACTATTGTCCAGCCTCTCAAATCAACTGATTGGTAGAGAAGAAAACCAAGGTGTTCTGTTAAAAAAACACATCCTCCCAAGACATCTCCCCCCACCTACGCCGCAACAACACACACACACACATACACACACACACACACACACACACCTTTTCAGTAGGGCTGCAGCAGGTAAGGGATTCTGACTGGAGGTGAATGGTCAGAAATGAATAAGCAGGACCTCTTCCAAGTTCCCAAATTACATTTGTCTGGAGGAAAGCTGGAACACATAGTAGCCAATACTATCGCTCCCAACTTAGGAGTCAAATTCATTTAGGATGACTGAGGTCAAAAGACATGCAGGTCTTTTCCATTTCCCAAGTGGTCGTATGATTTATGGAATTAAAATTCTGTCCAAAAAAGTGTGGAATCATAGAAATATTAGAATGTTACTTCCATAAGAATGCTTTTGGACTATAAGCAACAGCACCAATCTCAAAGTAACTTAAATAAAAAAGAAATTCTAATTGCTTGCATAGTACAAAGTCCAAAGTTGTGATTAAAAAGACAGAGAAAAAGTAAAGAAAAAGAAAGAGAGAGAGAAAGAGAAAGAAAGAAAGAAGGAAAGAAAGAGAGAAGGAAAGAGAGAAAGAAAGAAAGAAAGAAAGAAAGAAAGAAAGAAAGAAAGAAAGAAAGAAAGAAAGGGAGAGAGAGAGAAAGAAAAAGAAAGAAATCAGGATTAGTTAACTCAGCAAACTATTGAATCTAGGTTCTTTCTTCTCCTCCCTTCTTCCCTCACCAGATGCCTTCCAAAGTTGGATAAAAATGGCCAAATTAGTACCAAAAATTGTATCATGATTTTAATTACCCCCTAAGGGCCCCACCTCCCACACCACCATAACAGGCTTCAGATTTCAACATGAGTTTCAGAGAGGACAAGTCATATACTAACCATAGCAAATCACATGCCCACTTTTAAACAAATCACCATTTAGGGGAATATGATTCCCCTTAGATCACATCTACCCATGGAGTTGGGATTCCACCTCCCTGAAAGAATTGCTGAGCTGACTAAATACCTGGATAATATCAAACCCTGTTAGGAAGGAAGAAGGGGGACAAATATCTGGGGAGACAGATCATCAATGATATGACTAATAGTGCTGCCAACACTTTAGACCATATGAACAATCAGACCACTGGTGAATGTTGCTTCTGAAAAGTCTCAAGTATTGAGAAATTAACAGTCTCAGAAGAAAAAGAATATAGAAAAGAAAACTTCAGTAAATATGCAAGGATTCCACTTTTCTTGCTTCTTTCCCATGAACTAATAATATAGTAGAAAGTTGGGCACAGAAGAGAATGAGACAGAGAGAGAGAGAGAGAGAGAGAGAGAGAGAGAGAATGTGTGTGGGGGGACAACTTTGGGCTGTCAGTACATACTTCCACCTTATTTGAGACACGATTGCTGTTGTTTTGGTCTCTGTTAACACCAGACTCGCATGCCCATGAGCTTTGGGATTCTCTTGATTCCACCTCCCACTGTCACGGGTGTATTGGGATTACAGACTCATGCACGACTTGCATCCAGCTTTTACTGTGAGTTCTGAGGATCTGAAATCTGTTCATCAGGGCTGCACAACAGGCAATTTCAACAGCTGAACCATGTTCCTAGCCCCCATAGAACATTTTTTAAAATGAAATGGTTATCAGATCCTCGCACACACAGACAACTGTGTTAGCTGATTCTCTGACACTCCTATCTCCTCCCACATGTTCATCCCCCCTAAGGTCAGGGAGAATTTAAAGGATATAACAAGCTGTTCTTCAGGTATGCTCTGAACCCACACAAAGCTTCCTATAGCAAGTAAGTTCTGAGCAGCAAGACCCAAGGCCATCTAAATAATGATTTCATGATCTTTGGAGTCTGTGCTAGTTTGAATGCCCCTCAACAGAGTTAATTGTTTCCTATTCAAGAGCTTGTGGGGCTGGAAAGATGGCTTAGCGGTTAAGCGCTTGCCTGTGAAGCCTAAGGACCCTGGTTCGAGGCTCAATTCCCCAGGATCCACGTAAGCCAGATGCACAAGGTGACACATGCATCTGGACTTTGTCTACAGTGGCTGGAGGCCCTGGCACAGCCATTCTCTCTCTCTCTCTCTCTCTCTCTCTCTCTCTCTCTCTCTCAAAATAAAAATAAACAAAAGCAAAAAGCTTGTGGGCTGGAGAAGATGTCTTATCAGTTAAGGTGCTTGCCTGCAAAGCCAAAGGACCCACATTTGATACACCAGGACCCATGCAGCCAGATGCATAAGGTAACGCATGCATCTGGAGTTTGTTTGCAGTGGCTGGAGGCCCTGGCACCACATTCTCATTCTATCATCCTCACCTTTCTCTCTCTCTCTCTCCTTCTCTCTTTCTATAATAAATAAATAAAAATAAATAAATAATAATAATATTATAAAAGCTTATAACTTGGACTGTCAGCTGTCTTAGGGTCCAGCCAAAAGGTGTGTTTGGGGGTGGATCTAATTTCCCACTTAAAGGTATAGTGAGTGCTTGAGCTCTGTCTGGGTTCTCTGCTGGTTGACTGCCAGTTTTGCTCTTGTTTATGGGGCTGGCCATGTGGTTTTCTCTCTCTGCTTAGATCTGCAAAAGGGGATCAGCTTCTTCCACCATCAGTGCAACTTCCCCCTGGATCTGTAAGTCTGAAATAAATCCCATTCCTCCCTTACACTGTGCAGCAGAGTCCAATAGATCTGTGCTCAAATTCTAGGCAAACTTTATCATTTATGAGACACTGGGCAAGTCTCTTAATCTGTCTTTGACTCAATAAAATTAGTGACAATAGTAAGATCTGCCTCCTAGAATCTTCATGATAAACCAGACAATGGAAGAAGCAGTTAACAACAGTTTTTTTTCACTGTTAGTTTCCCCAGGAATTTGGTCTGTCATAATGCAATCATCAACAATGCTAGGTGAAGTTTGGTAGTATTTTTTCTGCACTAATAATGAACTAATGCATTTGTCACAAACTTCTCCTACATCTGTTCTTAACTATTTATCCATCACCACTCATCTTCATTTTCTTCTCTATTTTATTTTTCTTCTCTAGATAAATTTCCCACATCTGAAAAAAATGAGTATTTAAGATATGCAGATTAAACCCATTATAGTTTATTACACTAGGGGAATGAGTGATGATTTCATGCACTAATATGAGACTTTTCATTAATGTGGATGACTAATTATGTGTAGCTCTCAAGATCACACAAAAATTAACAAAAGTGAGTTCTGGATTGTGAGCAGAACTGAGCCCCAGATGACTGGCTGAGTAGAACAGTTTGATATGTCTAACCTGCAGGGCAGTGTGACCAGCCCTGTGTCAGTCACAATCACATCCCTACAGGCTGTTCACAAAGCAGCTGAAGCGATGTCTGGAAAAAAAAATTCAGGGGCTGGAGAGATGGCTCAAGGGTAAGGCACTTTGCCTGCAAAGATTAACAACCAGAGTTTTATTCCCCAGTACCCATGTAAAGCCAGATGCACAAAGTGGCTCATACATCTGGAGTCCATTTGCAGTGGCTGGAAGCCCTGGCACACCCGTTCTCTCAGTCTGTCTTTCTTCTGTCTTTCTGCTTGAAAATAAATAAATAAATGAATAAATATCCTCAGAATGTTCTCCAACACCTTCCTTTGATGTTTAAGATGCCTCCCATTATGCTGATTGGTCTACAAGCCTCTTATCGTCTGGACATTCCTAGTCTTTCCTAACTCACAATCCACCATTGTCTCCTCAATTTCCCCTAGCCCCCATCCCCAATCCCAGATGTTTTGGGCTTGTTCTTCCCTTTTGCATGACCTTCCCACTTTCCAAATCTTTTGTCTAGAATCTTCCTTTTCTCTGTATCATCACATAGCTAACTCTTTTGCATTTGCATCTGCTCACATCTGACCTACCCAGACTCACTAGGGCTAACCACTACATTACAACTTCTCAACATTACATCTCGACCAGGCAATTATGTCTTGCAGGTCTCCTGCACTAGAAGATAGGTGTCACGGGAGCAGTCATGGCTGTTTTGCACATCTCTGTATCTCTGGCTCCTAAAACAGGCTCTGTCACACGGTAAGGAACACATTTAGTCAGTGGTAAAGCTGGACTCAAAACAATAAAAGGGATGCTTTCCTAGAAAAGAGTAGTCACTCATATTTATGAATGATATTTGCAATTTACTGTTTGTTAGTGTTGTTATTTGTACAACCCCTTCAAGAATGACCCTAAAAATTGTGATAAGCAAAACAATTACAATGGATTTATAATTTATAGTCTCAAAGAAGTTAATACAATTCCTCTAGGATACTATAACATAATACCATAAACTGAGTGGCTTTAAAAAAAAAGTATTTATTTCTCATATTTCTAGAGTGTGAAAAGTCCAAGATTAAAGTACCAGAACATTCCACATCTAATAAAGTCCTACTTCTTGGTTGACAGACAACTGTCTTCTCCCTGTGGAAAGGATGGAGAATCTCCCTGGGGTCTCTTTTATAAGGACATTAATTCCATGCATAAAGGTCTGCAGCTTATGGCCTATATACCTTCCAAACCTTCTACCTTCAAATACCATTAGGATTTCAACATGTGAATTTTGAAGGGACATAAACATTTAACCCATGGAAATTATTTAGAAAACCTAATTGGGGACTGGGGAAATGGCTCTGTGGTTAAAGGCATTTTCTTGCAAAGCCTGCTGGCCTGGGCTCTGAGTCCCCAGTGCCCATTTAAAGCTGGATACAAAGTGGCACATGTGTCTGGTATTCGTTTGCAATGACAAAAGACCCTGGTGTGCCCATTTATATACACATGATACACAAGCGCGTGCACTCACGCACACACACACACACACACAAATAAATAAATAAAGTTTTTAAAAATTATAATAATCAGATACATTATGAATAAATACACATCAAACATTCTAGATCTTTGAATTAATTTAATCTGTACTGAAAATGATACATTTTCATATGCATGAGAATAACTTGTATAATTAAAAGACCATCAATGAAAATCAGAGAAGTGCTTATGTTATAAGATTTACAAATGTTTCCAAATCACAGAAAGGAAAAATGTCAGCCTTCAACTCATAACTTTCCAGTCAGAGATATAAAGCAGCACTGTAATTATGTTCTGCAGATGTTTCACTAATAATTTTCCCATTGCATATGAATTCAATTGGAGGAAGAGGGAGGCAAGGAAGGAGCTGGGGCATTTCCATGTTCAGTGGTATTAGTTTGTGAGGAAGGAAGGTTAAAAAGGGCTTTGCTACACTACAGATACTCTCTGAGTTAATTCCCAATGAAAGCAAAAACCCATGGTCTTTGAGGCCAGATAATATCATATGTGACAAATTCCCTCAAACAATTCACACTCTTGATTTAATCTGTTTTCCTTCGCTTGCTTTCTATAATTTAGAAGAATATAATCCCCCCAAAAATATGACTGGAGCTCCAAGATGCATTCGTGGTATGTTAACACTAACGCAGTCTCCTCTGACTTAGAAAATCAAGTGGGAAAGTCCTTAGAAGTCAGGCTGCTTCTAAACAGGCCTTTTGAAAGTTAACTAAGTATCTTTTTTGGAAAGTTTGGTTTTTGCTCCTTTTGCTTTTAGGTATGACCTGTATCTGGGCAATAATGATGCCTTATCAAGCTGAACCCCGCTGAAGGTGTCCATGTCCCCCACCCCCAGACGGGCGCCTTCCACAAGTCGTTGGCACAGTATCTTTGTTTCAGTGTTCAAAGAGCATTTTCGTCTTCAAAGTAATACTTCGCCGCCATAGACGGGTCATGCTCTTGTTTCGATGCTCATTGAACTCCTGGTAAAGATCTTTCTTTGAAATGGCTTTCTTGGAGCAACTATAACCCAAAAAGACAGTTCATGCCAGGAAAGAGTAAAACAACATCACAAAGAAAGCGAATGAGTAGGCATTGTCATATGGTTTGGATTTTGGATTTTCTCTCTTCTGCAGCATTTTTGACTTGGCTTTCCAGTTTTCTTTCCAGTAGTTGAGAAGGACGGATGTGAGAACCCAGTTCTCTTATTCGTCATGTAGCTTAAGCCTTAAAGAGTGATTTCATCTTCACACCTGCCAGTGTCTTCCCTTCTTCTCCCTGAGTGCTAACTACTTGATTGGGGACAAGAATTTGCCCCAAAACTGTAAGTACCTTAAAGCAAAACTCAATTCTAAAACTGAAACTAAAATGTCTGGCAGACTAAATATGATTCTAAATGCTCATTGCAACTTTAACTAAAATATACTTGAGCAGTGAGGTGACACGTACGTTTGCCTTCATGTGTTTTTCAGGGAAAATGAAAAGCAAGCCTCAAAGGACCAAGTGGTCTTGTGAATACTATTTTCAAACAAGTATCTGAATTAGAACTCTCATTTCATGTTTGTCCTTGGGAAAGTAGGGAGCAGAAAAGGTATACTCTAAAATCTGCAGAATAAACTCAAAACTTTTCTTTCAGTTCCCAAACAAGCAGGACCATGTCTTAACTTCACTCCCTAGAACAGAAAATACTTTCATGAATTTCTTACAAGATAAAATCCTTCACCATCCCATGGAAGTAGTTAGCACCGAGAGAAGTGAGAGTTTGGGGGCAATTTATTTTACTGATTTTTTTTTAATGTTTATGTTTTGATCTGGTTTCTGTTTTGGTCTGCTTTGGTTTTTGAGTTTTTGGTGGTTGGTCCTACATCATGTCTCCTTGCTTGAATATTAGACACGTGGTCTCCTGTGGATTCTAACTCCATATTGCGCTTTATCGGCATGGCCATTCTAAAGTAAATTGTTGTTTTACATAGTAGTGAAACCCTATCACAGCTACAAACACACTCGAGCACACCGGAACCCTCCACCTCCGAGCGAACGACAATCGCAGCTGTTCCTGCCTGTGACCCGGGTCCTCACGGACAAGCGCGCCCCCTTTGAAGTGGAAAGCGCCTCTGACGACCTGCACCTCTCCCACTTGGCACTGTTTCTCTAAGCCTGACCCCTGAACTGATTGTCTGATGACTAATTCACATGCTACGACCAAGGTATATCAGTATCACTGACCTGCCTGCATTTGTCATTAAGGGTTCGTAGTAAAAAGAGAGATGAAAGAGAAAGCCGTAATATTAGACCAGCAGCTAAACATCTTATGAGTATGTTTTGAACATGTGACTTAGAAGAGAAATAGGGAACTCATTTTAAACAAGTCTTTCAAGTTAGACAGAAAACTTGTGTATGTATTTTCATAAATATCTTCCGTAAGTTTTCATTCTTTCCAAACTATTTGCTACTGCTAAAAGTCTACCACATGCATGGACATCACTGCTCTGTGAGTTTCAAAATTATATGTGGTACATGGAAAGATTCACTCGGAAACAATGCCTGCATCAGAAACTAGCCTAACCTGCCATCACCCTCACATTCCAGACCATCACAGTGTCTGTTGACAAAAATTAAAGAAAAATGTCCATGCAGACATTTCTGATTGAAAAAGCAAAGTAGTCTGTTAAATCAATTATCAATTTCTCAAAGTTGTTAAACTAAAACTGCCTATCTTATTCCTATATATAAAAGAAGGAATTCTGTTTTTAACTTCATATTGCAAGAAACAATGTAATTAAGCATCATTTCATCCAAAAGATGTCTGTCCCATTAGTACTGTGAATGAGAGTCTGTTGGTCCAGCTTGGAAAATGCTGCAATGAAATTCCTTAAAGAAACAGTGAGGCCTCTAAATGTGGATAATGGGTCTTTGAACAGACTCTAAAGACCCATTTCCATAGACTGGACCAATTCTTTTAAAGCAATACATAATGAGAAGTCAAATAAAAGGGGTGGGGCAGAATGGGAAGATTAAAAAGAGAGTAAAAGATTAAAAGAGGGAAAGAATATAAGGAAAATTCAAAAGAAAAAAAAGATCAAAAAGAGGATTAACCATGTTACTTGTTGTTTTTCAGAAATTAAAAAAGTATGGTGGATGAGGAGTTTGTTTCCTTTTGGCCCAAGAAAAATGCCAATTATGGTAGCTAAACTGCCCGGATCACATATCAGCATGCTTTGGAAATGTGAGAAATGGATGGGAAATATAAACACAGGGCAATAGCTTACAGTTATGTTATGAATTAAGCCAGAAAAATATCAAGATTTAGTCACTGAATAAGCTGCCAAGGTTAATTTTGCCTGATGAACTTGAGCAAGATCAGCATAGAAGTGATAGCACTGTACTTGAATGTTCGCTGCAATACCCCTACGGCTTTCTAGAATCTAACTCTTCATTTCTCCTGGAGAAAAAAAAAAAAGCTCAGACTAAAAGAATATAGTCAACATTAATGAAGTCATGAAATTCCTCTTTTTTTTTTCTTGAATTTGTTTGATCAATTCTCTAGCTTCTAAATTTAGATCCTTGATATGATAATACCAGGTTGCTAAGCCTGAGTCATTTCATGGTGGCCTTTATATATACCTTTCTGGCTTTCTTACTATACCATTGTGATGTCATGGATTAACATTTTATATTTGCTTTGAAATACAGAAAGTATTTCATGGTATATGTATTAACTGGATAAAATTAATTTAGCACATCTTAAAATGGAGCACCTATTTTATTGTTATCTGTAGTGCTGAATTTCTCTCTCTCTCTCTCTCTCTCTCTCTCTCTCTCTCTCTCTCTCGTTTGTGTATGAGTTGGCGGGGTAGTGCTGGGAAAGGAACCCAGGACCATGCTAGCCCAGCCCATGGTGGGTGAGTTGGTTGGTAGGGTGGCACTGGAGATGGAACTTGACGTAACATTTAACAGCATCTTTTTTTTTTTCTCCTTCTCTTTTATAAAAGATACAATCTTACTCATCGCAGGTGCTTTGGGCTTTATCAAATTCCTCTCAAAAAAAAGTAGCAAAGACTTCAATCCAGGAAAGCACATCAATTTTATTTTGATTGCCCCCTTTGTCAACAATCAAAAGGAGAAAGCGGTTTGCTTCTGAGAGTGGGTCAGTGTAAGCAAACAGCTTAGGTCAGGAACCACAATAGCTACTTTACCTCCTGGTGCCCCCCTCGTGTAGACCCTGGGTGAAATGACTGGGGGCTGGAGCCAGTAAGTCCAAATGATGAAGGAAGAAAGATGATAGGCAAGAGAAGAAGGGTCACGACAAATGAAAGGAAAGTTGCTTTCCACAGCAATTCTACTTCTGGGGGAGCATACTCTGTGGAAATCAAAGTAGCAACATGCAAGGAAAGATACACAGAAAGTTGATTGCAATCTGTTTGCATCCATACATCAAGAAATGGCATAATGAGTCATGACTGATCCACCCTTTGCAAGACTCTGTATCAGGATGTGCATAGTCTATTGTGAAGCAAAAAAAAAAAAAAAAAAAATGAAAGTGATGTGCTGAAATTAAACATTTCATTTGGATATGCTGTATGAGCTTAAGATATAAGGACACTACAGACTAGAGGAAAATGCAGACCCAATTTTTTACTTAAAATCTCTTTTAGGTTTGGTTACAAGTAGTTTAGAATCAGTATTTTATATGGGCCATATGAACAGGGCCATAGGAGATATTACATAAGTTTGGTCCCTTGTCCATTTATTAATAATCCTTTGCTCTAAAATTTAATTTTTGAGCCATCCTGTAGAGCCTCTGAAGGTGACATGAAGAACGGAGTGAAGAAGGTTTTCACAGAGGCAACTCAAGTCGCAGAATATCCCAGGAACAAATGTTGCAGGAAGGACGAACACAGCATGCCAAGACTGAGGGAGACAGTGGGTGTCCGGGAGGGTGAAAACACAGCAAGGAAGCCAATGTGGTGACGAGAGGGAGGGAGGAATCTTCGTTAGGTGGGTGAGGGTAACTGGACCCTTGAAAGTAAAAAGCAGGAATATCTTTGGGCCTATCCTTCCAGTCTCCACCTTGTTAGAGATCAAAGTGGGATCTGAGTTCTTATCTCTTCCCTAGATCTGGTTTTTTTCCCCCACAAACAACCTGAGCCCCTCCTGGGAGCAAAGTCCTTTCCTAGAATTTAAATCTAGTCCTGACATTGCGATTGGTCAAATTCAGTCCCCAGAACTTGGCGTCATGGCTAGCCTCTTCTGAGACAGCCTCTAGCCCAGAATAATCAGTGTCTCCCAGGCGCACCTGAGCCAAAAGGTAAAGCCCACTATGGTAAGGTTATAAATATGTTTACAAGGGAAGGGCAAGCTCTCTTGGCACCTGGTAATCACTCGTGAACCTTCAGGTTCTGGTGAGTCGTCCCCTGACCCCTACTTCCCACATGGGTGCTTTACCCCCTCCTGCCCTCCTTATGGCCGGAGCTCTTTGTACATTCTTTTCTTTCCTCCATAACTCTCTCTTTACATTTCTTCCAGGCCCACCATGTGGGCTTTCAGACCACGTAGGTCTATTTTCCTCCTCTTGCTTTTGTACTTCCCTAAATAAAAATAACAATTTAATAATTATACTTCTCAGTTTGGTTTGCCCAATTCTTTGGTTTAATGTAAACATTAACCTAGGGTTTGGGGTTCAAGGACTCCATTCCTGAACTCCTAACACCCTATTTCAGTTAGAGGTGGCCAAAAAAGAGAATAAACAAGGCTGTAAGGAAACCCGGGGTCCAGTTTAAGTAAGGTAATGTTCACAAGTTTTTTTCACAATTATTTTTTCCTGTAATTTAAATACAAGCCAGTTCACAAACCATAGTTTGAAAACATTGAATTTTGCCGGGCGTGGTGGCGCACACCTTTAATCCCAGCACTGGGAGGCAGAGGTAGGAGGATCGCTGTGAGTTCGAGGCCACCCTGAGACTCCATAGTGAATTCCAGGTCAGCCTAGGTTAGAGTGAGACCCTACCTCGAAAAAAAGAAGAAAGAAAAAGAAAAAGAAAACATTGAATTTTACTGTAAGAATAAGAACATCATCAGAAACAACTAAAGTGATGATTTACAACTTAAAAGAGGTGCCCAGGATATTGTGTGGGAAACAGCCTGATTTTTTTTTTCACGAGTAACTGAGGTAGGGCTGGAGGAAAGAGAGGGTACTGGTCCAACTGAAAGGTCAGCAGCAGAGTCAATTAAAGGTTATTGGATTTGAGATACATATTTTAATGCAAAACCAATAGAACGTGTTTTAGTCTGTATGTAGAGTATGGCATGAGAGTCAAGAGTGAACTTACCTGCATCTCAGTGGACTTTCCATTGAGTAATTTTCCATTAGGACTCAGAAAGTAGTAGCAATTTGATAGAAAAAACCCCTATGGCAGAAGCTAATGCTAGGCCCTCTCCAATTGGCCATAGTTCCCTCATGTAGCGCTTTGTAGCCCATTTAGAATATGTGATACTTCAAGGGTCTAAAAGCCCAGCCATTCTCTTTTTCAGATAGATGTAGATCCTAAGGAGAGAGCCACCCCATCATACCTCAAAAGGGCCCCGGCTGAAACTAAGAAAAATTGGAGAAACAAGCAAGGGGGCTGTTTTCCTGATGAACCAGATAAGAGCACAAGGGGGAAGGAGATCAGCACAGAGAAAAATCAACTCCTACCAAATCAGAGAGCCAGAGCCTCAGAGGCCCCCAATACCTCATCACTGAAGCAGACCCAACATGGCTCAGGGAATTTTGCGGAAGAGGGGGCGGAAAGAATGTCAGAGCCACATGTTGGGTCATGATATGCAGAGACATTTAGCTTACCCATAACTGTGGGCTAACTCCACAATGCGTGACCCATATACCTCAACAAGGAGGGGCCAAGGAGAGGGGGTAGGTCATGGATGAGCCTAATAATGGTACCAAACTGACTGTAAAGAAAAAAAAATTAATAGTTAAAAAAATAAAAATAGAAAAAATAAAAGCCCAGCCATTACCACTTCTTCCACACTTATCTTTCATGAATTTTGCGTGTATTTAAAGACACTCATGAAGGTACCATTTTGTGTGCTTGCATGTAGACCTCTAGCTGGATTTGTATACCTCAGTAATTTAAGGTGATACAATTAGTAAATCCAAATTTTCCTTTACTTTTTTAAAATTTAGGTTTTATAAGTAAAATCAGAAAAAGGACTGGAAGAATCTCTGTTGCATCCATCCATCTGAGTGCTTTACTGTGATCTCCCATTATGATTCCTGTGGGGACATGACACAAGTGGGTAAGAGTGCTAGGTCACCTAGGCAGGGGAGCCTGAGACTGCCCAAGTTTGATTCCATAGCAACCACGTAAAAATTGGGTGTAACCATGCATGTTTATAACCACAGCAAAGGGATGCAGAATCAGGAGAATCTTTGGGGTACATGAAAATTTTAAGTCCAAGTGGAGGGAGAGACTCCATCTCAAGGAAATATAGGGATGAGTGGTAGAGGAGGGCATCCAACATGTGCATATGCCACACACGCATCACATACCACACACAGACACACACACACACACACTAAAAAAAAAAAAAAAAAGTATTTCTATGACAAGCCTTTATATTCAAATTCAATGACTTAACACACCACCCAACAAAATTATGGGGTAGACATTCTGTTGCAAGAAAAATATGCTTGCTTACTTCTCCTGACAGCCCTGGGAGGGATGAATTAATATCTCCGTTTTATCACCGAGAGAAACCAAGGCTCATGGGGTTTAATGAGTTGTCTGTTCAGCTAATCAGTGGGATTTGGGATTGCAAACCAGATCTGTCTGAAGCCAAGCTAAGCTGGTTCTTGTTATGCAACATCACAACAGCTTCATCGGAGCACTCTGTGCCCTCAGCAGTGTCCATCAAAGGAAGAGACTCCAAGTACCCTCTGCTCTCTCAGAAAGGGAGTGGTCACATGAAGAACTGCAATACAGTCCCTAATGAAACACCAATGCAAAAGAACTACAGGGCGCAACACAAAAAGCTCCCCACATAGATTATGGAGAAATAACCCAGCAACCTAAAAAAGGCAAGTGCTTAAAACTTTCATTCTAGTAGCTAACAAACGGGTAGATACATAACACATACATTTCCATAGAAAGAGAACCTTTGGACCATGGCCTTGCGCAGCCTGTGACGGGACTCCCCACACATAGAAGAGCAGGAGGTCTGAGGTCTGAAGTAAAATAACTTGTCATTATCCCCCATGCGTGCTCCCAACTTACGTGGTAGTCACAAGCGTTATAGCTCAAATAATTCCAGAACTTCTTTGGCACATGCTGGGAGTACATTTAAGGCTAACCTGTGTGTCTTGCTTTAGTCAATAAAACATGAGCAGATGTGAAATGTGTCATGTCTGGGTTGAAGTTTTAAGAGCCGGTACTCAACTTATCATGTTCCCTTGTCCTGCCCCAGCTGCAATGAAATATAGGTAAAGCCTCAGTAGCCCAGGGTCCCTGAGTGACAGTGATAAGCAGAGCTGCCCTGGAAGCTCACACCAGATATGCAGAGAGAGTCAGAAAGCCTTTGTTGTCTTACACCACTAAGATTCGGGGTTGTTTGTTATAGTAGCATTCCCCAAACTATCCTGGCTGATAGAACCTAGAAGAGAATTTCAGGTAATAAAGAAACACAAGGGTTAAAGAGATGGCTCAGCAGTTAAGCCACTTGACTGCAATGCCTAAGGATCTAGGTTCAATTCCCCACTACCAACGTAAAGCCAGATGCACAAGGTGATACATACATCTAGTTTGTTTGCAGTGGCTAGAGGCCCTGGAGCACCCACTCTTTCCCTCTAGCTATCTATCCACTTGCCTCTCTCTATCTCTTTCTCTCTCACACGTAAGTAAATAACTAAATAAAATATTTTTAAAACGAAACACAAACCTTACAATTATATTGTGACTTTTATTTATTGGCAAGCGTAAAAGGAGAGAGTAATAGGCACACCAGGGCCTTTAGCTGCTGCAGAACAACTCTAGATACATGTACCACTTTGTGTTTTTGGCTTTACATGGGTACTGGGAAATCAAACCCAAGCCAGCAGACTTTGCAATAAAGTGCCGTTAACCACTACTGAGCCTTCTTTCTAACCCCTTTATATTAAGACTTCTACATATTCCTAAACGTGAAGGGGAAATATCCTATAAATGAATTTTTTTTTCATTCATTAAACAAATATTGGCTGGGTATGGTAGCACATGCCATTACACCCACCATTTGGGAGGCTAAGGTAGAATGATCACAGTGAGTTTGAGGCCACCCTGAGACGACAGAGGTCAGCCTGGGTTAGTATGAGACCCTACCTCAACAAACAAAACAACAAACAAGAGCTGGAGGGATGGCTTAGCAGTTAAGGTGTTTGCCTGCAAAGCCAAAGGACCCAGGTTTGATTCCCCAGGACCCATGTTAGCCAGATGATCAAGGGGCGCATGCATCTGGAGGCCCTGGCACTCTCTCTCTCTCTCTCTCTCTCTCTCTCTCTCTCTCTCTGTAAAATAAATAAATAAAATAAAAAGTAAAAGAAAACAAAAACAATATTGACCAGGAACTATCTTGTCTATTATAAACACAAAGAAGATATCATTTAACATGAAGACAATCAACCACTCTCACAAGTCACACGAACAAATAAATGAACAAGATGGCAGCAGGTAGTGATCATGCTCCCCTAAAAATCAAGGCTGGTGACACTGGCAGGAGCCAGTTGAGGACGGGTCTGGGTGGTCAGAGAGGCCTCTGGGAAAAAGAAAATCATGGCAGCAGATGATTGCAACGGTAATGATAGCTCTGAAACCACAAAAAAAATATTTCTTTAAACTTTCCCGTAGTCTCCAAAGTTTTTCAAGTAGGTCTATATTTCATTTTAAATCAGAATAACACCATCAAATAAATAAGTACCAGTGGATAAAATAGAAGGGTAATAGAGTCCTCAGTGAGAAAAACCAGGAGGCCCGGGCTTCCTCCACAGAGTGGAGGACCATATTCAGTTACACCTGCACATGGAACCGATAGAGCCTAAGTGGATACAGAAGCAAAAGTTGGCACCTCTCTGAGTGGAGGAGACCACCAAATGAAAATGTATCCCATAAAACATCCATCAAGATAGCAGTAAAAGGGGTGAAATGTACACACGTAAAAGCAATTGAAAACATATTTGCCTAATTATCCAGACAAAGATATCAAGATGAGTGCTGAAAGGGGATGAAAAATGAGGAAATTCAGAATCTCTTTTCTAATGAAGCCCAACTCCAGAGCTGGTAATACAGCCTCGGGGCCAAATGCGGCCCGTTGCAGAAACATGAAAGAGTTAATGAAGCTGTGAAGCATTTCCAGAGGAAGGAGGATACGACAGAAGGAAGCCACAAGTCGGCTTTTATCAGCAATTGCTCATTCATATTTCTATATCAAGTGAACTTGATTCAATCATTCTGCAAAGGTCAAGTGGGATGTGAGTTTCCTGGCCTATTTTCCTATTTCATGACACAGACTGAGTAACTGGATAATATTCGCTGTATTTCCAAAAGACTAGAAGACATTTATACCCAGAGGCTGATTTCCTGTGGTATATTAGTCACTTGGACTGTTTTGGGCGGGTGGCGGGGAGGGTATAAGATGCTATTCATGCATCATATACCCTCAGCCAATTCCTTCAATGCCTGAACATCCTCTGGTTACCAGGTAAAAGAAACCCACTTGTACTGTTTATCCTTCCAAGAAGAGACGCAGGCCAATTCAGCTCAGGTGGTCACAGTCAACACTTTCTTGAAATAAAATAATTTACTAGAAAGGCATAAAGTGAAATGGTATTTCTTGAGCTATCAGTGTTTTTTTCTTACTCTGTATGGCTTCGGGAGGCAGAGGTAGGAGGATCGCCATGAGTTCGAGGCCACTCTGAGACTCCATAGTGAATTCCAGGTCAGCCTGGGCTAGAGTGAGACCCTACCTCGAAAAACCAAAAAAAAAAAAAAAAAAAAAAAAAAAAAAAACATTTTCCAAATGAAGGACAAAGCGTTTCAAGACTCTGATGGCCAATCATCCCAAAGACGGCCCCAGTGGCCAAAAGGCAGCACTGTTATGATTCCTTTGAAATGGAATGGAATAAGGAAGTGCTATATTTATGCAGTATCATTTATCAAAAAAATGATGCCTTTTCTCCAATAGGTTCTGGGTTTTCTTTCAGCATGCCTAACAAGTAGATAACATCAGATGTTATTATTTCCAATGCATAAAGCAAAAGAAAGCCAAAATATCAGCAGTTATGCATGGGCTGTACCTTTAAATGTTTTTTCATGTTTCTACTTTTCTGTGTTTTCCAATTTTTTTAAGATAATCTTCTACTATTTCATAGCATCAAAAGAATTTTGGGGGCTGGAGAGATGGCTTAGCGGTTAAGCACTTGCCTGTGAAGCCTAAGGACCCCGGTTCAAGGCTCGATTCCCCAGGACCCACGTTAGCCAGATGCACAAGGGGGGCGCACACGTCTGGAGTTCGTTTGCAGAGGCTGGAAGCTCTGGAGCGCCCATTCTCTCTCTCTCTCTCTCTCTCTCTCTCTCTCTCTCTCTCTCTCTCTGCCTCCTTCTCTCTGTCGCTCTCAAATAAATAAATAAATAAATAAATAAATAAATAAATAAAAAGAATTTTGGGCCAGGCACAGTGTCACACACCTTTAATCTCGGCACTTGGGCGGCTGAGGTAGGAGGATCACTATGAGTTTGAGGCCAATCTGAGACTAATTCCAGGTCAACCTGGGTTGGAGTGAGACCCTACCTTGAGAGACAAGAATTTTGGCATGTGTGTAGCATGTATGTATATGTGTGTTTGTACTGTGTAAGTGCACATGTATTTGCCAGTGTTCATACGTGTATGTGCACATGCATGCAAAAGGCCACAGGTCAATATCAGGTGTCTTTCTCAATAATTTTCCATCTTACTATTTGAGACAGGGTCTCTCAATGAACCTAAAGCTCCCTGATTCAGCTGGACTAGCTAGCCAGTAATCCCCAGGGATCCTCCTGTCTCTGCCTCCTGAATGTTGGGATTGTGCATTCATCCCACCATGCACCACATGTTTACAGGGGGGCTGAGATCCAAACTCAGGTCCTCATGCTGCCACAGCAAGCACTTCACCCCCAGACCTATCTCCCCGGTCATGCAAAATAAGAACTTTTTATATTTTAAAATAAATGTCTACAGAGGTCATTACCCCTAGAACAGAGACGAATGTCTTTTGTCTTATTGTCACCAGCACACTGGCCTCTGTGCCGCATAGTCTACTTCATTAATAAGCATTATCTTGGGGCTGTAGATATGGCTTAGCAGTTAAGGCATGTGCATGTAAAGCCAAAGGGCCCAGGTTTGATTCCCCAGGACCCACATCAGCCAGATACACAAGATGGCACATGCATCTGGAGTTTGTTTGCTGTGGCTAGAGGCCCTAACTCCTCCATTCTCTCTCTCCCTCTCTCTCTCTCTCTCTCCCTCCCTCCCTCCCTCTTTCTCTCTCGCTCTCTCAAATCAATAAATAAATAAAATATTCTTTAAAAAGCATTATCTTTACCCAATGAGGAAAAAACCATTATTATTATTATTATTATTATTATTATTATTATTATTTTGGAATCTCACACATCCTAAGAGGCAGTCAAACCCCCAGACCAGAGACCTGTTATCAGAACTACTCTAAGGCACATAGAAAAAAACTCAATTAATCTTACCATCCTAGAAACTAAGATCACTCACCTAATTTCCACTGGATTTGAAAGTGGCAACTAAGGGAAAACGTGTAAGTCAAGTAATAGCAGATCAAATTAGAACACAAATCCATGTCTGACATTCTAAAACCAAAACTCTTTCTTGTGCCCTCTACTCCATACAAGTCATGGCTCTTCATGCCAACTTTCAGATGTTTCCAATCGTGCTGCCCTCAAATACATATTTCATGGAGAATGGAAGTTAAGATGTCTCTCCTCTACTTGGAAGCCTTCAGCCAACTTCCCAACACATCCAGAATCCAAACTCCATTTTGTGGCCTCAAGCATGACCCAACCCAGCCAGCCATAGGCACATCAGGACCATGATCCTAACTGCGGCATCTCACGGAGGTAAAACCGTATCGCAATCAGGCCAGCATAACTGCTCTACACCCTGTTCAGTAATTCTCTTTTTACTTTCCAGGTGTCCCTGAACCATGAAGTCTTTCTTCCCTATTTTTTTCCTTCCTAACACTCGGCACAATTTCTAATTTTGGACTGACCGCTTTATTCATTTATACCTACCACTGTCCTTGTGAGTTGCAGAAACCTAAAACCAAATTTGTTTGTTGATCAAAAACACCAAAGACACTAAAGCAATTTCTGGTTAACAGAAGATTCTTGAAAAGTAAATGAATAAGCAGACTGGATCTTGAGCCTCAGTCTCTCACTTTACATGTTAACTGTTAATATGATTGTTTGGTGTCATTCGAAAAGTCACAGTCTGTCGTGATTAGGCTTACCTCACGCTCATCTCAAGACTGTGTCAGTAGCGCGCTGGAACCCAGGCCTTCAGTCCATCCCTCCCCTTCCCGTGCATTCCAGTGAGCCTGCCTGTCATGCACGTGGCCACCATAGACTTTAGCAAAGCTAGAGGTGCATTTGCAAAGACGGGTATAGTTTGACCATTTGAGGGTCCAATTACAGGCCAATGCTTCCCCTGGGTCATGAGATTTCAAACTCATAGATTCGTGCCTACAAAAATTCACTTCTGGCTTGGGAAGGTAGTGCAATCAATAAACTGTTGCCTCACAAGCATGAGGACCTGAGATCAACCTCCAGTGCCCAGGTGAAATGCCAAGTGACATGCACCTGTAGTCCCAGCACTGGGGAGACAGAGACAGGAGGATCCCTGGAGCTCACTGGCCAGATGGTCTAGTGACATTAGCAAGCTCTGGGCCAGTGAAAGACTTTGTCTCCAAGAGTATGAGTGGCATTCCTGAGGATAACACCTGAGATTGTCCTCTGGCCTCACCACACATGGGCACACACACATGTGCACCCACACACTAAGGAATGTACACGCATAGTTGCACACACAGTGCACCCTCACACAAAAATCTACTCATACTAACCTCCCTAAAGTGTCATATTTCTGAAAAATCTAAACAAAAAGAATTGGCAAAGCTTGGGGCTGGAACGATGGCTCAGTAATTAAGGTGCTTGCCTGCAAAGCCTAACAACCTGAGTTTGATTTCCCAGCACCCATGTAAAGCCAGATGCACAAACTGGCACATGCATCTGGAGTACATTTGCAGTGGCTGGAGGCCCTGGCACATCCATTCTCTCTCTCTCTCCCCTGTCTATCTGTTTGTTTGTTATTGCAAATAATTTTTTAAAATATTATGAATCATACCATTGAAGCCTGGTATAGTGATGCACACCTTTAATCCTAGCACTGGGGAAGCAGAGGTAGGAAGATTGTTGTAAGTTCAAAGCCATCCTGTGACTACAGAGTGAGTTCCAAGTTAGCCTGGGCTAGACTGATACTCTCCCTTAAAAAAAAAAAAAACAGAAAATAATAGAATTAGCAAAACTCCCCTAAAAGAGATTGTGATGCCCTCAACCACTGTTCCCTCCATCCTCTCATATCACAGTAAAGAGTAAGTTTTACAATGTGTTACTCTTCCATGGGAAGGAATATGGGGCACAACAGAATCTACTGCTGTGACCTGACCCCTGCTGCCCGACGCCCATCACCGAAGCTGCAGTGATAAGCAAGCCTTCATCAATAAACACTCCTTGGAACAGAGACACAGATGTTATTTTCTTGTTGGTAACTTCAGTCTCATCATTTTTGGAACTCTCAGGAGTAAGAAAGTTATTTAAAAATTATGATCCTTTATGGCAAAACAGGAAACCATACAAGCTCTCTATAAATTATACTCATATAAAATGACTATCTTGTGTTTTCTTTGCTCATACTCCTTAAAAATTATTCTTTCACTATTTTCATGACTTTGATAAATTAATGTGAAAGTTTGAAAGTGGAGAAACAAGCTGAGCATGATGGCACATACATTTAATCCCTGGGCTGAGGAGGATCACTGTGGATTCAAGGCCAGCCTTAGGCTACAGAGTGAGTTCCAGGTCAGCCTAAACTACAGAGTGAGAGCCTGCCTCAAAAAAAAAAGTCCAAGGAACACACTTTATAATTTTTGTGCTACAAGTACTGTGATTAAATATCTCTATTAATAGGTAGTATGTGTTTATTGTTCCCCATAGGCTGAACTAATGCAAGATCTCATTTAATTCTCACTGGAGTCTGATGAAGAAACCATCCTCATTTTTCTTTTTTTTAATAGAACTTGAAATAAATTTAAAGAAATTAGATAACTTCTCCAAAATTGTACAGCTAACAAAAAGGTTAAAAACTCCTGATCCAGAATGTAAAACCTAACTGCAGATCCCAAGGTCTTCGCTTCCTCACACTAGGCTACAGAGCACTCAAAGGATTATTTTCAGAGTAATACATTTTCAAAATGTTAATATTTATTTATTGATTTATAATAGGAAAAGAAAGAGGTGGGAAGGAAGAATGGGCACACCAGAGCCTCTAGCCACTGCAAACAAGCTCCAGATGCATGTGCTACCTAGTGCATCTGGTTTACGTGAGTTCTGGGCATCAAACCTGCATCCTTAGGCTTCACAGGCAAACACCTTAACTGCTAATTCCTTTTCTTTAATTTTTTTCCATTTATTTATTTATTTATTGCTAGAGGAAAAGAGTGGGGGAAAGACTTCTATATTTTTTAATTTATTGACAATTTTTATGCATGTATATGATGTATATTGATCATAATCCCCTCCCATTCCCTTCTTTTGACCTCCCTCCTATCCCTCTTCCACTGAATCCCTTCTTATTCCCAAGTACTCTTTTTTCTATGTTGATGGCTCTTATTTTTTTCTTGTGTGGGGTGTGACCCCCCGAGTTTAATTAGGGTTGCCTGCATGACCACAGGTGGAGGGTTATTCAACAAACCATGTAGGTCTTAGGAGTGACCAGACCACTGCCTAAAATATCTTCTGCTCCCAACCCCCTGACTATTAACTGCCTATAACTCCTCATAGAGGGATGGGAGCCTCATGCTCTTCTTCATCATCTGTGATGGGATATTGATGGGCCCAGGATTGGGTGGGTCTTGTACCGTTTCATAAGTCACTATAATGTCATAAAGGTAAAGGCCACGTCATATCTTTTGTTTTGTTTTGTTTTGTTTTAGAGAGCAAGCAAGAGACAGACAGAAACACAGAGAAAGAATTGGTGCACCAGGACCTCAGCCACTGCAATTGAACTCCAGATGCTTGTGCTCCCTACTGGGAATATGCATCCTTGCACTTGCCTCACCTTTGTGCATCTGGCTTATGTGGGATCTGGAGAGTCAAACATGCGTCCTTAGGCTTCACAGGCAAGCGCTTTAACCACTAAGTCATCTCGCCAGCCCACCTTGCCATATCTTGATGGCAGCATTCCACACTTCCCATTCTTTGGCTCTTACATTCTTTCAGCCCCTCTTCTGCATTGTTCCCTCAGCCTTGTAGAGATTGATGTAGACCTCTCACTTAGTGTTGTGCTCTCTTAGTGTCACTTACTCTCAGTACTTAGATGAGCTTTGAGTCTCCTCAGTTATTGCTAACATCTGCCAAGACAGGCTTCTCTAACCAAGGTGAGAATGTCACTAATATGTGGGCTCAGACGTACATATTTCAAGGCAATTTGAGGCACACAATATATCTATTTAGTCAAACATCAATAGTAGCTTCACTTTTAAGGGCCTATGAGCTGCCTAGCCATAGTCTTCTGCTAAGTTTTCAGTACCAGGCATGAATTCCCACCCATGAAGCAGGCCTCATATTCAATCAGCAGTTGGTTTCCCTCATAGCAGCCATGCCACTGTTGCATCAGGAGACATATCCTGCCCATCTGATGAAGTATGTAGTTTGCAGGGTCCAATTCTGGGTAACATTATTGATGACTTTTCTCCCCCATAGCCTGCATGGCATCTTCCAGTGCAGTATTGTAGCAGTGAGCAGGCTTCCAGCTCAGTTCCAGCTTGATTACTCAAAGCCTTCAGTAATAGGGTCTTACAATCCAGTTCTGGTGGGCAACCAGGAGCATTGATAAGAGTCCGTATGGTTTGGAGGCTTCAGAAACCTCCCTGCCCAACAACTCGCTGGTAGGTATCCCACCACTGGCACTGGCATTTTCCTGTAATAGCCTATGGTTTCTGGGAGCAGCATTACGTAGGTTTCCATGTTTTTTTCATACATCTTCAGTTTCACTTAGGCCTTTCCCCTCCTCTGTTACATCTCCCCAGTAAACCTTTAACCCTTCGCAGACTCTATTTCCCACACTGAGACACTGTGGGCCAAAGCTCCTTCCAGCACCGTGATGTATCCTTTTCAAGGACTTAGAAGGCAACAGAATGAAAAGGAAAGCACTCTCAGGAGAAAAAGTGTCATACTTGGCATTTATTTTGTCAGAGCCAGAAGCTTGGTCCATTTCCAACATGCCTGTGCAATCCCTAGATAAAAATGAGGCAATGAGGTCACGTTCTCTCTGGTCATGTAGCAATCTCCGCCTTATTTATTGCAAGCACCAAATGGCAGCTCTCCAAAATACTGTTCCCAACAGTATACCTTAGGCTGTGTTTCTCCCTGCTTTAAAAAGCCCATCCAAACAGCTTCACATTCGCAGAGGGAAAATCCCTTATCATTGTCTACCAGGTCTTCCAAGCCCCAGCCACTGCCACCATCTACAATGTCCCTTCTAGCACACACTCTATGCTAGCTGTGCGGCAAACCACCCAAGCATACATCCAGTCTCCAGTGTCCTCAACCCTGACGCCTGGGCCATGAAGTTTGACCATAGAATCACTCAACCCTGCACCAGCCTTGTATTAGTCAAGATTCTCTACAGGACAGATAGATTACAAAAGGGATGTATCAGATTGGCTTAGTTAAAACAAGTCAGACAGTCCAACAATGGCTGTCTGCAGGTTAGAGATTCTGAGAGCCACGGTGTGGCTCAGTCCAGGAGTCAGGATGCCTCAGCAGACCCAAACTGGTGCTAAAGGACTAGAAGATTTTTGGAGTTGCTGGTCTTTAGTCCATGTTGGAAGGTAAAAGACGCTGGGTTCTGATGTCAGTGAAGGAGGGCAGCAACAAGCTAGGAGCAAGGGCAGGCAAGCTGAAGCACTTTTTCCTAGGTCCTCATTAGGTACCGGTTGCCATCAGATGGACTGTCCAGTCTGGAGGAGGGACTTTCCCCCTCAGTTAACCCTCCCTGGAAACGCCCTCTCAGACCTGCCCGAGAGGCATGTCTTTTACGTGATTCTGATGCAGTCACATTGACAAGAAAGATTAACAGTGGCATGGTGGCTTGGTTCAGGTGTTCTCCATAAACTCATGTGTTCTGAATGCTTGATCCCCACCTGATGGCAATTTGGGAATTGGAACCTTGTGGGAGGTATGTCGTTGGGGGCGGGCTTATGGGTGCCATAGCCAGCTTCCCCTTGCCAGTGTTGGGCACACTTTTCTGCTACTGTTGTCCACCTGATGTTGGCCAGGAGGTGATACCCAGCTTCTGCTCTTGCCACGTTTTTCCCTGCCATCCTGGAACTTCCCTCTCGAGTTGTTAGCCAAAATAAACAACTTTCCTCCCATCAGGTGCTTTGGGTCAGGTGTTTTTGCCAGCAAGTTGCCTTGCTGTTAACTGCATCACATGGGAACCTGCACTCCTGTCTCTCCATCAAGAGTCCCTTCGAAGCATGCCCCCTCACTCTTCTCTCCTCTTAGCAGAAAGCACAGCTTAGAAGGGTCAGTCTCTCACACGCATGGCCTCCTCCTCAAACTCGTCTCAGTTCTTCCATCCCTTGCAGAAGTGACAACATTTGAAAAGATGCACATTTTTCCCAGATCATGCTAGCCTCTCCAAATGGGCACCATCATCTTATTCATTTTATTCATTTCCTTCCAATATTCCCAGGACTCTCTTTCCCCCACCATTTGGCTTCCTTTCATATTTTTTCTACCTCCATGCTAGTTTACCAGAGTACCATAACACGCATGTCACAAACCAGGTTGCTTATCACAACTGAAGCGGGTCCTCTTACGGTGAGCAATTCAGGGAAATCAGAACTTTTTAATATTGTATTTATTTATCTGAGGGGGGAAGAGGCAGGGAGAGAGAGAGCAAATCAGCATGCCAGGGCCTCTAGCCACTGCAAACAAATTCCAGATACATGCATCACCTTGTGCATCTAGCTTGTATGGGCACTACAGAATCAAACCTGGGTCCTAAGGCTTCACAGGTAAGTGCCTTAACCACTAGGCAATCTCTCCAGCCCCAGAAATCAGAATTTAAGGTCAGCAGGTTCATTCTATCCAAGTCCTATGAGAGACAGCTCTGTTGCTTCACCCTTACTTCGTATAGGAGGCTGGTAATCATGGCTTTTTACTTTTTAAAAAAGAATATTTTATTTATTTGAGAGAGAAAGGCAGAGAGAGAGAGGGCCAGGCCTCCAGCCGCTTGTAAACAAACTCCAGATGCATGTGCCACCTTGTGCATCTGGCTTACATGGGTCCTGGGGAATCAAACCTGGGATTTTAGGCTTTACAGGCAAGCACCTTAAGCACTAAGTCATCTCACCAGCCCCAGCTATCTCTCTAGCCCTTCATGGCTTTTTTCTGGCTTGCCACTGCGGATCCCAACCTCTGCTTTGGCCCTCATTTGGCCTTCTCCTTTCTTGTCTCTCTCTTCTGATTTTATTTTTATTTATTTTTTAAATTAAATTTGTATTGACTTGAGTGAGGGAACTCTTCTCTTTTTCAGTCAACAGTCAAACTGTATTATAGGCTTACCCTACAACAACACACCTCATCTTAATTTACTTCTTAGTGACATTTATGAAGACCTTTTCCTTAATAAGGTCAAGTTCACAAGAATCAGGGTAAAGCACTTGAACATATCATTTTGGAAGACTCATTTAAACCACAGCAAGTATCAATGTTATCAACCATTCCCCTCCCCCTAAAAATATGTTTAGATGTCTACTATCTAACTAAAGTCAATAAATCCATACTTTGTTTCTCCAGCCATCTAAGACTGTCGATCAAATATCTTGAGCTAGGCATCATTATCTAACTTCAGATTTATGTATCTAGCCATCCATTATGCAGCTTCCCTGGGGGAATCCCTGAATTGCTTCACCAATCCCTAGGTGATATGAAAAAGAACATAATGCCCTCTCCATGCCTACTGCTCCCCCTGCTTTCCATAATGCAATGAGTAGATTCACCACCAAGCCCACCTCACAAATGAGAGCTCTGAAAATTATCCTACATTCTTATCCGTGCCTGTCATACACAACCAATCCATCCACAAGGCTTCTCATCAGTTTACCTCTAAGTATCCCCAGGTCCTTTCCCTGCTCCACAGCACTGCCTGAACCTTCTTCATCTCTCCCACTGCTGTGATGGCTTCTTACCTAGGTTCTCTCACTTCAGTAAATCCCACTGACTGTGCTCCACAGTGACTTTCCATTCCACATTGAAGACGGCTGTGCCTGGAATCAGGAAGCATGGGACCTCACTCAGCGGCTCTGAGGCTCACTCTGTGCTTGGAATCTTTATTAACTTAGGAAGGATTAGGAGGAAAGAACACACAGAGGTGATGTAGTGTAGCTCTAAGCCAGCAGGGAAGGGAACAAGCTGATAAGACTTCATCTCCTGACCTGCAAAGCTTGCCCTGTGGCTTTAAGACAGTAATTGAAACTTTCTTGTGGGTCACAGCGTATCACTGCATGGCTGAGTTGCTGTGGGAATTTCTAGATCATACATAAACATTCCTTCCACAACATGGAGAAACTATTATTTGTAGATGCTAAATACAAAATAAGAATTATAGAGTATACTGGTTACTTTTCTTATCACTGTAACCAACTATCTGACAAGAAGCAATGTGAGGGAGGAAGGAGCTTTGTAAAGACACAGTCCACCGTGTTGGGAGAGGCACGGTAGTGGGACCAGCTGCTGTCTCTGGCAGCAAGGGCATGAGGCTGTTGGATCCATCTCCACAGATAATGAAATAGAGGAGCTGGGGCCAGAAGTAGGTCTGGGTTATAACTCACAAGGTATGTCCTACCGCAGCCCACTCCCTCCAACTAGAACCTACCTCCTGAGGTTCCACAGCCTGCCAACATAGCACCAACAGCTGGGGACCAAAGGGTTTAAATACACGAGTCTGTGGGGGACATTCTTTATCTAATCCATAAGATGGAGTAATTTCCTAAATGCTAACCTGTTGCCTATCTTCTCTTTATAATGCTTCTGTGGACTCTGTTTCCATGTACAATGAAATCCAACTGTACCAACGTGGGCTAGTACAAGGCACTGAGTGTCTGGCCTTCACCCAAAGTATAGGAAGCTCTTTCCATGACATAATCACCTACTACAACCCGAGCTCCTTCCCCTGAACATTTTTTTTTCCACTTTTCACACCCAGACCAACGTCCTCTCTTCTAGATTTGCATGGATTTTGCTCCCCAAGTCAGGCTTAGGAGACCTTCCTCTATATTCAGCAAGTGTGCTTTGAATACTAACTTTCTCATGTCTTACTAATTCTGGTATACTTCCTGAAGTAACTGAGAGGCTCATGAATGGGCTATGATGTCATGGACTCTCAAGGTTTACATTTAATTAGAAATCAAGTAGTATTGAAACTCTGAGACCAGTCCTTTGATTTACAGATCTGAAGTTTGTGTGTGAGCCTTCAAGGTAGTTGGTAGGGTTCAGGAATTCCTTGAGATACAGGGTAGATGGTTAAGTTCTCCAAATATATCTATTAGAACGGTGGTGATTTGATTCAGGTATCCCTCATAAACTTAGGTGTTCTGAATGCTAGGTTCCCAGCTGATGGAGATTTGGGAATTGGCACCTCCTGGAGGGAGTATATTGTTGGGGGTGGGATTATGGGTGTCATAGCCAGTTTCCCCATGCCAGTGTTTGGCATATGCTACAGTTTCAATTACATAGTTTCAATTACACATGCACACACACATGCTAGGGCCTCAACACTGCAAACTCTCTTGTTGCTGTTGTCCACCTAATGTTGGCCAGGGGGTGATGTGCACCTTCTGCTCATGCCATCGTTTTCCCTGCCATCATGAAGCTTCCCCTCAAGCCTGTAAGCCAGAATAAACCTCTTTTTTCCCCACAAGCTGCTCTTGGTTGGGTGATTTCTACCAGCAATGCAAACCTGACTGCAACAGTAAAGTGGTACCGAGGAGTGGGATTGCTGCTAGACACCTGACTGTGGCTTTGGCTTTTTTGGAGCTGATTTTTGGGAGGAATGTGGAAAGATTTGAAACCTTGGCCTAAGAGATGCCTTGCAGTGCTATAAGTACAGCTTGATGGACTATTCTGGTCAGAGTTGAAAGACCTGAATGCAGTAGGAACTATGGACTATGAGTTTTGGCTTATGAGGGTGAAAAAGAGCTTTGCTTGGCCTGGGCTAGCAGTTTGTGAGAAGCTTTCTGTTATGCCTGTGTCCTGAGAAGTTGTGCAGGGTTGCTTTGCATAGAAATGAACTGGTATGAGCAGAGGGATATGGCACAGAAAAAAAATGAAATCTTTGGGCCTAAACTGCTGCCCATTCATGTGAAAATTGTTTGAGAGATGACAATTGAGATTAGGTCAGCTGACCTGCACTGGGGCAACAGGAAGAATGTAGACTCTTTTGAAGGGATCTGAGTGCTCAAGAAGTGTCCTGTTCTTCAAAGTCTGCTTTATTCCCCCTTGGATTAACAAATTGACACCCTACCTGGTATTGTGGAGTATAAAAAATACAAGAAAGAGAAGGTCATTGAGTTTGCAACACAGTCTTGTGTTTTGGAAATGGCCATGGGCAGTGTGAAGCAGGTTTGCTGGATGCCTGCATGGAGACCCCATGGGCCATGAGGATGAACTGTGGGTTGCAGTGGAGACCCAGTGGAGATGCCAGGACCACAAGATGGCTACCAAGGAGAGCTGCCAACCCCGAATGAAGTTTTCCAGGACTGTGAGTAGCCTAGCTGGAGGGGCAGAATTGGAATATCAGAGACTTGTTGCTGGTTAGAATTATAAGACTTGGAGATTTTTCATTGGCTACAGTTGTTAGACTTGGAGTTACAGAGTTTGATGTTTGCCCTGGTTGTTTTAAATCTTGTATTGGTTGAATGTTTCTTTGTTAATCCCAATGCCATCTTTTGCAGTGTGAATGTTTATCCTGTGCCATTATGGGTTGGGTTTTTCTAGGTCATTTTTTGGACTATGGGTATGTATGAATATCATTGGAATTGATAAAAACTATGGGAACTTTTACTTTTTTATGGGGACTTTTAAAGTTGGACGGAATGCATTGTGTTTTACATCATGAATGGTTATCAGTTTATGGGGGCCAGGAGCAGAATGTGGTGGTTTGGTTCAGGTGTCCCCCATAAACTTAGGTGTTCTGAATGCTAGGTTCCCAGATGATGGAGATTTGGGGATTGACACCTCCTGGAGGGAGTGTATTGTTGGGGGTGGGATTATGGGTGTTATAACCAGTTTCCCCATGCCAGTGTTTGGTACACTCTCCTGTTGCTATTGTCCACCTGATGTTGGCCAGGAGGTGATGTCCACCCTCTGCTCATGCCATCGTTTTCCCCTGCCATCATGGAGCTACCCCTCAAGCCTGTAAGCCAGAATAAACCTTTTTTTTCCCCACAAGCTGCTCTTGGTCAGGTGATTTCTACCAGCACTGCGGACCTGACTGCAACAGAACCCATTATGTCAAATGGGAAACTGAAACTGATTTATTAGTGATTCCAGTGCATCTTAGGCATCCCTTTCTCCCTTTCTCCCTTGCTTACCTTCACACTATCCCCATCCTCTTATATAACCGAGCTGGGCTTGTCAAAACTGCACATGCTGAGCAACCCGAACCAGCACACACTATCTATCAGAAAACATGGATCTGAATGATGTCAGAGGAACTAACGGGCCCAGAGTATCTCATAAAACATAGAAGGCCAGTTTCTCTGTTTTTAAAATTATTTTTATCTAATTGCATCTGTGTGTGTGTGCGCACATGCTAGGGCCTCAACACTGCAAACAAATGCCAGGTTCTTGCACCACTTTTTAAAATTTTTTGTTTATTTTTATTTATTTATTTATTTGAGAGCGACAGACAGAGAGAGAAAGAGTCAGAGAGAGAAAGAGAGAGAGAATGGGCGCACCAGGGCCTCCAGCCACTACAAATGAACTCGAGATTCATGTGCCCCCTTGTGCATCTGGCTAACATGGGTCCTGGGGAATCGAGCCTCGAACCGGGGTCCTTAGGCTTCACAGGCAAGTGCTTAACCAGTAAGCCATTTCTCCAGCCTTGCACCACTTTTTTTTTTTTATATCCACATTACATGGGCAGTTTGGGGATTGAACCCCAGGCTAGCAGGCTTTGTAAGAAAGTGCCTTTAAATACTCAGCCATCTTTCCAGTCCTGAGAAAGCCAGTTTCTCTTAACAAGTATAATCTGAGCAGACATCTGACAATAAAACTAAGCACGTATTTATGGAGACATATTCTAAATGAAGCCTAGTATTGTGGAGAGGCGACTAAATTAAAAGGTAGAAAACCTGAGCTGCCTTCTTGCCTCTGCATTCCTAGCTGAGCGTGAAGCTTGAGCAATTACTTGGCTCTTTTGCTTCTCAGCATTCTTGTTGGGAATGAGAATTACAGCCTTGAGCTTCCCCTTGAGCTTCCCCCCTCGCAAAGACAATGGCAGCATCAATGTCACACCTGTGGCACTTCCTGAGCTTCTAAGGGGCGATGCAGGCCAGGACACATACACAGCACTGTTCCTCAAATCCTGATATTTGCAATTAAAGAAAGGGCTGGGGAGATGGCTCAGTGGTAAAGTGCTCTCTGTGAAAGCATGAGGGTTTGAGTTTAGGACCCTGAAAGCCATGTTGATGTCAGGCAGACAAGGTGGACTGCCTACAATCCCAGCGCTCAGGAGGCAGAGACAGCGATCGCCAGGCAAGCTGGGTAGCTACCCTACCTGAGGTCATCAAGCTCTGAATCCAACTGAGAAACTGTCTCACTACACAAGGTGGAAAGAGCTTGAGGAAGACACTTGAATTCTTCAACCTCTGGCCTCCACATGCGTGTACACACATGTACGTGCACACCTGTACCCACATGTTCTCACACACATGCAAACCTGTACACACACATCTGCATGCATACTTACACATTCTCACACACATACAAACATGCACATATATGTGCACATACCACATGCATATACATACATCAAAAAATTTTATCAATATGCCTATGCAGATACTGCACTGCAGTCAAATTTCAGATACCTTTTAATGCCTAATAACTGAGGCGGGTCCCTGCTGAATGGGGGCAGGGAAGAGGGGAAAAATGGTACCGACACATGATATATCTATGCAAAATATGTTCTTAATAATAATAATAACATCAACCACAAAAAAATTAAGAGCAAATAGAAAGAAAAGTAAGAGGGAAAATAAGTGAGATAAAGAGCCAACACCAAGCAAACACACACAGTTTTGCACATGTGTGTGTACATGTACGTGTGTGCATATGCTTGGACTTTGTAGAAAAATGGAGCTGAGGATTCATTACTGTTTACTGTTCTGGCCATTGTGAACTCAGCATCGATGTAACAGACTGCAGAAATAGAACACCTACAAGCCCTGGAATTTAGACTAAATCGTGGAAATCACTGAAAGTATTAAAAATTACAGGCATGTAGAGGAATGAGATCATGATGCAGAAACTGACGCAAATTGTGATTTTTGCTTCTTTCTGAGTGGTTTTTCATTGAAAAAGTATTTAAAGTAATTGGCCACAGAAATTCATGAATATACTTGGCTACATACCAGAAGAAAAAAAACAAACAGAAATTTGAAAGTGTCTCTCAGATTACTGGAACAATACATTTAAAACTTTAACATTGGGGGCTGGAGAGATGGCTTAACAGTTAAGGTGTTTGCCTGAGAAGCCTAAGGTCTCATGTTTGACTCTCCAGGTCCCATGTAAGCCAGAAGCAAGGTAACACAAGTGCACAAGGTCACACATGCACACTAGGCGGCACACATGTCTGAAGTTCAATTACAGTGGCCAGAGGCCCTGGCATGTCAATTTTTTCTCTCTCTCTCCTCACACTCTCACTTCCACTCATTCCCACTCTCACCACTCTCTCACAAAAAAAAAAGACCAGTCTATTTGGCTTGCCTAAAAAAACTTGGACTGGAGAGATGGCTCAGTGGTTAAGCACTTGCCTGTGAAGCCTAAGGACCCCAGTTCGAGGCTCGACTCCCCAGGACCCATTTTAGCTAGATGCACAAGGAGGCACATGCGTCTGGAGTTCGTTTGCAGTGTCTGGAGGCCCTGGCGTGCCCATTCTCTATCTATCTCTATCTGCCTCTCTCTCTCTCTCTCTATGTCTATTGCTCTCAAATAAATAAATAAATAAAAATTTTTTAAAAACTTTAACATTGGACTATAGTCATGTTTTTTAAATTGGAATAAAATTGAATTTATAGAGCTTTTATAAGGAAAAAAGTTTCATTATCAAAACTGAAGTAACTTGGGCTGGAGAGATGGCTTAGCAGTTAAGCACTTGCCTGTGAATCCTAAGGACCCCAGTTTGAGCCTTGACTCCCCAGGACACACATTAGCCAGATGCACAAAGGGGTGCACGAGTCTGGAGTTCGTTTGCAGTGGCTGGAGGCAATGGCACGCCCATTCTCTCTCTCTCTCTCTCTCTCTCTCTCTCTCTCTCTCTCTCTCTGCCTCTTTCTGTCTCTGTCTGTCTGTTACTCTCAAACAAATAAATTAATTAATTTAAAAAACTGAAGTAACTTAAACTACCGTACAATGAAGTATTGCTAAGTATAAGTATCTACAAGCATTTTGTGATTTTAAGAAACCTCTTTTTTATTAAAAAGGCTCATTATTTTCAATATAATCATATTTATGTCATACTTTTCTTATTGAATCAGTCATCTCTTCATATATATATATATATATATATATATATATATATATATATAATTTCAAAAAGTGTCACATGTATAGAATGAAAGACTCAAATTTAGCTCTTGTCAAATAGTCTTGCAAATTACATTATAAATTCATCCATAGATTAGAACATCTTAAATATAGGAATTATGTTGTTTTGTCTCCTCAAGCACCTGGAAAAAAGAAGAGATGTACTGAATAAATCAAAATTCTAAATATCTTTTGTGTTTTTAATATATTTTATTTTTTATTTATTTTATTATTTTATTTATTTATTTATTTGACAGAGAAGAGGGAAAGAGAATGAGCATGCCAGGTCTTCCAGCCACTGCAAATGAACTCCAGACACTTGCACCCCCTTGTGCATCTGGCTAACATGGGTCCTGGGGAATCAAACCTGGGTCCTTTGGCTTTGCAGGCAAACACCTTAACTGCTAAGCCATCCCTCCAGCCCTCTTTTGTATTTTTTTTATTGTAATGGACCATCTATGTTATATTAAAAGAAAGCCATCTGTGGTGGTTTGATTCAGGTGTCCCCATGAACTTAGGTGTTCTGAATGCTAGGTTCCCAGCTGATGGAGATTTGGGAACTAATGCCTCCTGGAGGCAGTGTATTGTTGAGGGCTTATGGGTACTATATCCAGTATCCCCTTGCCAGTGTTTGGCACACTCTCCTGTGGCTGTTGTCCATCTGATGTTGGCAAGGAGGTGATGTCCACCCTCTGCTCATGCCATCATTTTCCCCTGCCATCCTGGAGCTTCTCATTGCATCTGTAAGCCAAAATAAACCTTTTTTCCCACAAGCTGCCCTTGGTTGGGTGAGAACCTGACTGCAACAGTAAAGTCGGTACCAAGAGTGGGGTGTCATTGCTGGTACACACCTGACTGTGTAGCTTTTGGCCTTTTGAAGCTGAGTTTTGAGAGGAATGTGGAAGAATTTGAAATCTCAGCCTAAGAGATGCCTTGCAGTGCTGTAAGTACAGCTTGATGGACTATTCTGGTCAGAGTTGAAAGACCTGAATGCAGTAAGAACTATGGACTGTGAGGTTTGGCTTGTGAGGGGGAGAAAGACCTTTGCCTGGACTGGGCTAGAGGCAGTTTGTGTGAGGTTTGCTGTTATGCCCATGTCCTGAGTTGTACGGGGTTGCTTTGCATAGAAATGGATGGGAAGCCAGGAGTGGTGGTACACACCTTTAATCCCAGCACTTGGGAGGCAGAGGTAGGAGGATCACCATGAGTTCAAAGGCCACCCTGGGACTACAGAGTGTATTCCAGATCTGCCTGAGCTAGACTGAGACCCTACCTCAAAAAAAAGAAAGAAAGAAAGAAAGAAAGAAAGAAAGAAAGAAAGAAATGGATGGGTGTGAGCAGAGGGATATGGCACAGAAAAAATGACATCTTTGGGTGAAACTGCTGCCCAATCAGCTGCAATTTAAAAATTAAAACCACTGTGATTGGGCCAGCTGACCTGCATTTGGACAACAGAAAGAATGCAGTCTTTTGAAGGGGCCTGAATGCTGAAGGAGTGTCCTGTTCTTCAAAGTCTACTTTATTTCCCCCTGGATTAACAAATTGGCACCCCACCTGGTATTGTGGAGTATAAGAAATGCAGGAAAGAGAGGATCGTTGAATTTTCAACACAGTCTTGTGTTTTGGAAATGGCCATAGGCAGTGTAAGGCAGGCTTGTTGGATGCCTGCATGGAAACCCAATGGAGCTGTGAGGTTGCAATGAAGACCCAGTGGAGCTGTCAGCCCCAGATGTAGTTTTCCAGGACTGTGAGTAGGCTAGCTGCAGGGGCAGAACTAGAACTCCAAAGACTTGTTGCTGGTTAGAATTATCGGACTTAGAAATTTGTCACTGACTAGAGTTGTTGGACTTGGAGCTACAGAGTTTGATGTTTGCCCTGTTTAAATCATGTATTGGTTGAACATTCCTTTGCTATGCCCAATGCCATCTTTTGTAGTGTGAGTGTTTATCCTGTGTCATTATAGGTTTTGGAGGGATTTTTTGGTATTACGGCTCAGTTCAAAGATCTCAGAATATGGGAATGTTAATGCTTGAACATCATTAGGATTGACAAAAACTATGAGGACCTTTAAATGTTGGACTGAATGCATTGCATTTTACATCACATATGGTTATCAATTTATGGGGGCCAGAGACAGTGGTTTGATGCAGGTGTCCCCCATAAACTTAGGTGTTCTGAATAGTAGGTTCCCAGCTGATAGAGATTTGGGAATTAACACCTCCTGGAGGCAGTGTATTGTTTGGGGTGGGATTTGTGTATTGTAGCCATTTTCCCCTTGGCAGTGTTTAGCACACTCTCCTGTTGCTGTTGTCTACCTAATGCTGGCCAGGAGGTGATGTCCACCCTCTGCTTATGCCGGCATTTTCCTCTGCCATCATGGAGCTTCCCCTTGAGTCTGTTAAGCCAAAATAAACCCTTTATCTCACAAGCTGCTCTTGGTCAGGTGATTTCTGCAAGCAATGTGAACCTGACTGCAACACTATCAAATACAGAATTCTACTACTCTGGACTTTTAAATCCATTACAACTGAAAACAAGCAGATCCATTATATTTAATATATAAAGAATTATGTATGTACTGCATAATAGCCAAGCATAAATAGAAAAGTTTCATTCCACTCAGGAAATGGATTGGAAGCCAGGCATGGTGGTGCATGTCTTTAATTTCAGCACTTAGGGGGCAGAGGTAATAGAACCACTATGAGTTACAGGCCAGCCTGAGACTACATAGTGAATTCCAGGTCAGCCTGGGGCAAAGTGAGACCCTACCTGAAAAAAAACTAATAAATAAATAGGTTAGGAGGGTTGACAACTACCAAAACAAAGCTGGAAATTAAAGAATTTGGTGTCTAAAGGACACAAACATTCAGGCCATAGCAGACTACAAATCGGAAGACTTAACCCCAGCCCAGACCCTTCACCATACCCTACCCTGCCCTCTGCACAGGGTACTGCTTGGCTCCTGTGCCTTCAGGCGTCTAACTAGATTCAGCTAATGGAAGCCCCAACAGGAGTTTGGTGAAGGAAAGAAAATTAGGCAACATGTCTTTCCCCTGGATCCTTCCTGTTGAGGACTTGAGATGTATGCAACCCTCCAACAGAGCCAGCTTCCAGAAGTCCCTTCTTCTCTCAGGGCCCTCTCCAGGGCCTAGTGCATTCACACATCCCTATGCATGGTGGCTCTCCTGCTTATCATACAGTCCCTTGAGATGGCCCTGCACTCCTTCAAGTTTGTAAACCACTTATTCACTGAGATGGCCAAGTCAAATGTGGCATCTGGGGCTGGAGAGATGGCTTAGCAGTTGAGCGCTTGTCTGTGAAGCCTAAGGACCCTGGTTCGAGGCTCAATTCCCCAGAACCCACGTTAGCCAGATGCACAAGGGGGCGCACGCATCTGGAGTTTGTTTACAGAGGCTGGAAGCTCTGGCGCACCCATTCTCTCTCTCTCTCTCTCTGCCTCCTTCTCTCTGTCGCTCTCAGATAGATAAATAAACAAAAAAATTTAAAAAAATGTGGCATCTGTTTTATGATGAGACCCTGATCCAAACCATGATTTCCTGGGAGGATACTTCTGGTAGGATTCTCAGCCTGCCACTGTGTTTCAAAGAACAGTTTAACTCCCGTGAGCAGGTCTCTGCTCTTCCAAGCCCAAAAAAGAGGTGAATTATTTCCTCTAAGTTTGTGTAATCTGTAGAAGTAAAACTCTACTTAGAAAGATAGCCTTTGTGGGCTGGAGAGAGATGGCTTAGTGCTTAAGATGTTTGCCTGCAAAGCCAAAGGATCCTGGTTCGACGCTCTAGGACCCACATAAGCCAGATGCAAGAGGGCACATGTGTCTGGAGTTTGCAGTGGCTGGAGACGCTGGCATGCCCATTCTCTCTCTCTCTCTCTCTCTCTCTCTCAAATAAATAAACAAAAAAAATCAATGACATTCTTAGAAAAAAAGATAGCTTTTGATATCCTTATCCAAAGCTGCCTAGCCTCATCATGTGTACATACATCAACATGTACTTGACTCTCCACCCACAAATCTGCTATTTGCTTTCCCACGTCACAAACGAGAGTCTGCTACAGTATGCTTGCAGAGGGGGGTGTGGGTACAGCTTGTCCCAAAGAAGAATGTAAACATGGAGCTCAAAAAAGAAAAAGAAAACAGATTTTTCCACAACAAGGTTGAGGAAAAAGAATGGCAGGATATTACCCCTAATTGGATAATTGGTTAGAACGAATCATGCTAGTTAGCCTGGAGAAACAGGTGGAGGTAATGAAGGTGGTTGCATCTTCTTCATTCAATGTCGGGACAGCACAGAGCAGCCTGGAGCCCTCTCCCAGAATGGTCTGCCAAATGAGAGCACAGCTGCAGTCTCTCTATCTGTCTCTCTTTCTCTCTCTCTCTCTCTCTCTTTTTCTCTCCCTCTCTCTCTCCAATAAGTAAATTAATTAATTAAAAAGTATATTTGGCTGGAGAGATGGCTTAGTAGTTAAGACATCTGCCTGGAAAGCCAAAGGACCCAGGTTCGATTCCCCAGGACCCAAGTAAGCCAGATGCACAAGGTGGCGCATGCATCTGAAGTTCATTTGCAGTGGCTGGAGGTCCTGGCGTGTCCATTCTCTCTCAAATAAGTGAATAAATACAATTTTAAAGTGCAGCTGGCCCACTTAAAGCTGACATTACATCCTTGCCAAGCTTTGGGAGTCAGCTCAGGAATGTGGTCATGACAGAAGATATACAAGACTTCTCCCACTTTCTTAACTGGCCCTTGAGATTTCAGCTCTCAGTCAATTTCTTGTGGTAGGGGACAACTAGCTCATCTGAGGTCCTCTGAGTCCCACCCGCTAGGTATTTTCAGAATGCTGACTGCGGACTCCTCTTGCTGGAGAGTATGGGAAGCCCGGCCCCATCTGATCTCCCTGGGTTCTTCTGTCTGACAATACAGCTAGCAAGAATGTCCTTTGTCACTGACTCTGCCCCGTCTATTCCCAGTTCATCCTTGGAGATCCCGCCCAAGATTGCTCTCTCTAGAAATGGTTCCGATGTCATGTGGAAGTTTATTTTATCCTTGGGTTCTCGTGTAAACTTTTTACTTTGTGTCCCAAAACTTTTTTTTTTTTTTTGTACAAAGGCCCACCTCATTCTTTTGTCCTAGGTCTTTGACAGCAGGAACTGGGTCTTATCCACTATTAAAGCCTCACTACCCATCATACTCTGGCTCTGTAAGCATCCAATTAACCAATTAGCTAAGAGACACAAATCTGCTTATCTCCGTCTACCATGCAAATAGTGAAAAGACCCACCATTAGCAGGGATCATTTCTAGGGCTCGGGAGCTATAAGAGGACTCAGCTATATAAAGTGGGGAAGTCAGGCACACAGGAATGTGTGCTCAGAACTCTCCCCAGTGCCACAGGATCACAAGAGCCTAGGGAACAAGATGTCACTCCACCTTTTGAGGAAGAGGCCAAGCACGATTCATCTTCATGGAAGGACTCTGCAGGCCTCCAGCTGAAGACGTGATGGGATTAAAGCATCACTCTAAATAGACCGGCTTAACTTGGTCACCTAACTGCAACATGCCTCTCACATACCATCACTGGCCCTGCTGTCTGTCCATAGCTTGTGCTCGGGCTTAGAGGGTGGGAGGAAGGGAGGCACTTTGGGCAAGACAAAGCCCATGAATAGATACTCCACAGTAACTTCTCTGTCCCAGGTGTGCAAGGCGAACATCCGAAACCACTGCTTCAAGCCCCAGCAAACCTACACAGACAGGTACGGCCAAGGCTTCAACACAGTCAAGGAGTTCTCCCCAGGATCTCATCTTCCTTTGCCAACCCTCCTTGCATCCGTCTCTGTGGATTCTGAGTCCAGTGGTCTAGGGGGGGCCCTGAGGACTCTTCGCTCTTCCTCTCTTTCACCTTTTCTCCTTCTCTCTCTTTCTCCCCATCCCCTCTGTCTTTCCACATTGCTCTCCAGCCAGGGTCCAGAGCCATTCTTCTAAGAAATAAACCAACTACTGGTTTCCTTCAAATTTTAAACCTCCCCGTGGTGAATGCAACAAATCCCACCTAATCCCCTCTGTATCCATCAGAAACACTAGAAGTCTAGTAAGTAGGGCTTTACTGGCCTATCAGGCCTTGGCCTCCCACTGCTTCCCTCAGCAGATCCAACCTTGAGACAGTCTGTGTGACTTTGGTCCTCCTGCATGAGCCACATGTCCTCTTCTCCGGAAGATAAGTGAGGAGCGTATGGGAGTCACACTTCATCATCAGTGGGTGGGTTTTCGAGTGTCCATTATGGGTGAGCCTTGGTGCTAGGCTCCAGGGGTACACTGCTTAGCAAGATTGAAAAGGAAGCCCTGGGTCAACTTCTATCCCTTCCTAGTCCTTTTCAAAACATTTTTTCTCTGCACATGTGTGTATAAATGGGTGTCCCTGTGGGTGTGCATTCATGTATAGAAGTCAGAGAACAGCCTCAGGTGTCATCCTTAGCAATGCTACCCATGTTTTATTTTCTTGAGACAGTGTCTCCCATTGTCCTGGAGCTCACCATAGACCAAACTGGCTGATCGGTAAACCCCAGAGATCTTCCTGTCTCCACTTCCCCATGGATGGGATTATACGTGTGCACCACCGACCATGCCCAGTACTTTTCCATGGGTACTGGGATTCAAACTCAGAACCTCACGCCTACACGGCAAATACTATACCAACTATCTCCCCAGCCTATCTCTTCTGTTTCTTCACACACTGTGTACAGCTAACCTTTATTTTGTCTAAAGCTGAGGCTGGTCATAAATATTGCTTCTTGTCAGTTGTACTTCTTGTTTGACCTAGTTCTCCTTATCTATGGGTGCTTAAACATTAAAAAAAAAAAATCATTCACTTAGAGTCAGTGAGGTCCAGTTCTTCAGAATAAATTTCCTTCCATAGAGAACTTGGTTCTGGTTCCATGTGTACATTTTTTTCCTTATTTATTTATTTATAAGCAGAGAAAGAGAGAGTGAGGATGGGCAGGCCAGGGCCTCTAGCCATAGCAAACAAACCCCAGATGTTTGCGCCCACTATGTCATCTGGCTTATGTGGGTACTGGGGAATTGAACCTGGGTCATTAGGCTTTGCCGGCAAGTGCCTTCACCACTGAGCCATTTCTCCAGCCCCATGTGCTTATTTTAACTCTCACGGATACAGCGTGAGGATGGACCCTTGCATGCCGTGCTTACATGGGACATTCATGAATCCACTCTCTCCTCCATGTAAGACTTCTAAACTCACAACCGCAGGCCAGTGAGCACGTTCACTACTCCAGTGCTACATGCCCACAAGGACAAAGGTCCCTTCCATTCATGGTCAACTAGTCAAAGGCGTGTGAAAATGGATCTTCAGATAGAGTTAACTAACAGAATGAAATAGAACACTTCTGAAATATATGCATTCCTAAGAAAACCGCTGCATAGGAAGGACTCATCAAGTAACCATAGTATCTACAATTTAATTATCTTGAATTCTGATTTTCAGTTTCCACTTTTAGTCTTTCATGCGTACAACAGTGTGACTAGGGTGGAAACTACACATAAGCAGGGCCAAGCCTGGTCACATGCCAAGAGCTGGACATCCTCAGGGTGGCTTGTCCCAGGAAACGAGAACAGGGATGCCAACCGTAGGGGAGAATTCAGCTGATCATGAACCTAGATATTGCTTAATGAAAAAAATAGGAAGAGAAAGATCTATAAAGACTTTGCACCTGAAGGATATCAGCAGATCTGTGTCGAAGACAAGCAGAAATAAGAGAAGGGGGAAGCTGGGCCACACGTGGCAGGTCCTGGGGTCTGGCAGGCACAAGGGAGAGTGATCCTGGAGATCAACGTCACTTGTGAAATCAGAATCCTGGAGGCATTTCTGTTTGTTTGTTTGTTTGTTTGTTTGTTTGTTTGTTTTGGTTTTTCGAGGTAGGGTCTCACTCTGGCCCGGGCTGACCTGGAATTTACCATGCAATCACAGGCTGGCCTCGAACTCATGGTGATCCTCCTACCTCTACCTGCTTCCCGAGTGCTGGGATTAAAGGCGTGCGCCACCACGCCCGGTCTCTGGAGGCATTTCTTATGAGTCAGAGTGAATTCTTTTTTTAATGCCCACTTTCAACTTGAGTTTGACACAAAGGTAGGTCAATCTCATGAAGTAGCATCAAAAACAGCAGTGGATGGCTGGGCATGGTGGGCACATGCTTTTAATCCCAGCACTCGGAAGGCAGAGGTAGGTGGATAGTTGTGAGTTCAAGGCCAACCTGAGACTACATAGTGAATTCCAGGTCAGCTTGGGCTAGAGTGAGACCCTACCTCGAAAAACAAAAAAACAACAAATAAAAAAGAACGAAGGAAAGAAAGAAAGAAAAAAAGCCACAGTGGCCAGCCATGGTGGCGCACGCCTTTAATCCCGGCACTCAGGAAGCAGAAGAGGGAGGATCACCATCTGTTCAAGGTCACCCTGAGAATACATAGTGAATTCCAGGTCAGTCTGAGCTAGACTGAGACCCTACCATGAAAAGCAAAAAAGAAAAAAAAAAATTCGCAGTGGAGAGAAGTACCATGAAGTTGGTAGAAGTCAAGTCGAATCCTATTTTGGCTGCTTTTATTGTGGCTTTGACTTTGGCCTGCTTGACAACTCTGGCCCTCAGTCCACTCATCTGTAAATCAGGGAAGTTTTCAATGACAACTACTTTCCTTCCTTATATCTGTATGATTTTTGGAATAGAAAACTGCCAGGTAAAGAGCAGCATAGTTGGTTAGGAGGATAAATTGTGAGCTAGAAAGAGAAAAAAAAAAAAATTTTTAACTTTGCAAATCTTTACCTACAGCCTACCAAGCCCTTGAGATGTCTAAAAGTTGAGCTCATATGCTCTGTCGACTAATAGAACTCTGCGATAAAGTTCCAGAATGTTCTATACCAATGCCGCCCAATACAGGAGCTTCTAGCCACATGTGGCTATATTACACGTAAAATGTGGCAAGCTCAAGGGAACAACTAACTTTTAATTTTTTATATTCCTTTAGTTACTTTGAATTTAAACATCTACACATGGCTAGCAGTTACTGACCATACTGACTATAATGATTCGCTCACATCAGTGTGGGCTGGAGGAAGGAGAAAAGTGTCAGTTTAAGCACCTAGGTTCTGACAGTAGAAGGCCCGGTTCATTCAGATCCTGCCATTGCCACTGGGTGACCTCGTCAGACAAGCTCCTTGTGCCTCAACATATATATATATATATATATATATATATATATATATATATATATACTTAATTTATTAGAGAAAGAGAGAATGGGTGCCCCCAGGGCCCCTTGCCATTGCGAACCAACTCCAGATGCATGTGCCACTTTGTGCATTTATCTTTATGGGGGTACTGCGGAATCAAACCCAGGCTGGCAGGCTTTATGAGCAAGTGCCTTTAGCCTCTGAGCCATCAGCCCAGCCTTGTGCCTCAGTTTCATCGTTTGTAAAAGAGGAATGCTACTGACATCACATGAGACATTGGGAAGAAGTTAACACAAGAGCTCAAAGCGTACCGTGATCATTTCCCCATAGTAACAAGCCCCAGCGTGCGAGGACACCTGTGTGCTCACTCCCCTACCTCTCCGGCCTCAGGCACCATGCCTGACACGTTGAGACTCCATGAAATAACTGTAGGAGGGGGCAGATAGGGAGGTGCCAAGCGGAGAGAAGGGAGGTGGGAAACAAAATAAGCAGTAATATGTCCTCTGAAGACCGAAGTGAATGGAGAGAGAATAGTAAAGAGAACAGGAGACATTTAAATAAAGTTTTCAGTAGAGAAGTCTTCGGCTGCAGATGGAGTCTGGTGTAGCCGGAAACATTGTTCAAGAGACACTGAGAGGATCCGACGGCCCTGCGAGAGGAAGGACGTGGACTGGCCTTCTAGACTCCCAGGAAGACACTTCCGTCCTCCTGACAGTATCCCATCAAGCTGTGGGCTGTTGTAGCTCCTTTGTTCTAGAAGTGAAGGATGCCCCTTGCTGGGCTCACCTCAGCCTCGTTTTTTACTTGTACTATATTTACCAGTTCCCCCAAAGAAGCAGTGTTGAGCATGTTTTCATAACTGTTTATTCGTTATAAATAGTAAATATTTACTGCACTTTTTACATGAGAGACATTTTACAACACACTGTTGTTGGCTGAGGATGCAACACAAAGACACTACTTCTCCTTGTTGCTTCACCCTTGTCCAACGTATGCACTAACTCAGTACTATGCCTAGACCCACTACCTCCCTACCTCCTGGTTCTCAACACTAAAAGGAATGCATTACCTCATTCATGGTTCCAAGAATAGAAAGAAATAAATAACACTGCCTTCCGCCTTCTTGTTCTTCTTAACATTTCAAAACACAGATTTATTGACATTCTAAAATGTCACCACACAAATATATGTAAACCTCAGTTCCTACCATCTTTTAATATTGGATATCATTGTATAATTTAAAAGTACATGAGAGCCACGTGGACAATTCTCTTCTCGCCTGCCTTTCATAGAAAAGAGAAGAATGTAAACGTAATCATCATAAGAAGCATTCTTTTCGGACTTGGTCTCTAATCAAAAGGAGCAAGCGGGGTGTTGGTTGTCCAGCACCGAGGGAACAATATCACTGCATTCTACCACAATGAGTTACGGGCTGCAAAAATAAAATGCCTGCAAAAATATAGTTCTGATTTTGTTTCTATCGCCTTGGCCTTGGCCAAAGCATCTGTGAGGTACACAGTATTGCACACTGAGAAGCAGATACGGGGTGTGTGCTACTTCCTCTCCACCATGCCCTTCCCCCCACACACACCCAGACTGGTTTCCAAATGAATGTGAATTGGTAAAACACCATACACCTCTCCCCACAGCAGGAAAGAAAACAAGCTCTTCTTCCCATTAGCCCACATCCTGTTACAAGACATGTCTGGGACATTTGTCGACAACTAGATTACAATGAGGATATGATAACAAATAATTTATTTGGGGAGGTACTCTCCATCTAGTCTAGCTTCCCAAAATATGGTGGCATTGACTTTTATATGGATTTCCAGTGTGTAAAATCAAGTATTCCTCCATTCCTGCTTCATTGCACCAGCAGTGTTAAAGTTGTACTTATGTTAGCCTTGAACATCAAACCTGCTGACTTGATTCTCTTAGGATATTTTGGAAGATTCTGCTTGCTCAAACCAGTCCAGGTAAATCTCAGACACATACACACGCGCGCGCACACACACACACACACACACACACACACGGAATGTTTTTAGCTCCTTGTTTATGAGCAACAATGACTCGGGGTGTTTTCATATGTAGCCTGTGACAGCATTGCCTCAAACACATTACACTGTGTTTCCATACTCCAGCTCTTCCTCTTCTCCACTGCTTCTGTCCAACATGTTCAAAAGAATCTGAAACCAACTACTGGAGAAAGAAAATCAATCACTTTCCTTGGTCTCCACCTCCCCCAAAGGGTGATTATTTTTTTAATTTTTTTTTTCTGAGAAGATTCTTCATGTCTAGGCTGTGGAAGCCGGAAACGGGGCCAGCTTTAGCTCCAAGTGGACAGTTCACTTATGCAATATCTGGCTTGAGATAATGAAAGGCACCTGTAAGGAAACACACGCAGCTTTTTAGGTCATGCCGGGACAATTCACAGTAAGGGGCAAGATCAGCTACAGGCTGACAATGTCATATTTAATCGCATGGTATCAAAGGATCGAGGCTAATATTTTTATTCCTGAGACAAGTTTGACACAACTCTGTGTCCCTGGATTACCCCCGTCTGATCCTCGAGCTGACCTCATTAATAACATGTGTTTCTAATGCCAGGGGTTATTTCATTTTGGCCAACCTCCATGTTTTGCCTACTGACAATCGGGTTTTACGACTCAGCAATTAATAACTGCAAGATGTTATTGACATCGGTTAAGAAAATGATTATACAAGGGAGCAATCGGCTGGCTTTGCCACGAAATTGATACTGGGATAAAAGGCTCAATCAAGCCTCTCCCTCCCTCTCTCAAGCAAGAGGTGATTTCTCTCCCTTCCAGGAGGGGCTACCCCTAGAACGTCCAAGGCTTACTTTGTCCATACTGCCCATATTGGTAGCCTGTGACAGGGTCCATACTGTAGCCTGTGGTGCTATAGGTTGGTGGACAATAGGACTGTGATGTGGGCAGACTGTCCAAATTCTTCACATGTTCCAGTCTCTGGCTGCAGCTGGCTGACACCGTAGTCGTGGGTTCCAGGCCCCCAGTGAGAGGGGAAAGCGCATAGTCAGTCTGAGGCTGATGAGGTAACCCACCATGGTTGGTCAGGAGGCCCATCACCTAGAGCAAACAAGCCGATTGGAAGAAGTTAGACTGTGGGCAGAAACAGATGGTAGACCATAGCTGACAGGGTAACTTGAAAGTCCAGTTGCTATATCTTTGGGAATCTATTGAAGAGTTCCAAGGACTGTGACCTCTATTGAAAGTGGCAGCGACATTACCTCATGCCCAGTGATAACATCTGACTATAGTTTCAGGAAAAAAGGAGGGGGTCAGGAGAAGGGAGAGAAGGAAAGAGCGGACAACCAGAGACAGGGAGAGATTACACCCACGTCCTCCATGATAACATCAGACTGGAATTTCAAAGAAAACGAAAGAAGGGACTGAGAGAGGGAGTTCTACTGGTTCATATAGAAAATGTCTAATGTATTACATGTGTAAGCTCATGTGATTTTTTTTTCAGTCCTGGGGATTGAACCCAGGGCCTTGTGCATACCAGGCAAGTACATCCTCAACCATCAAATGCAACTGAAAATAGTCACTAACTGATATGTTTCTTAAATGTTCAAACGGGGCTGTAGCTCAATAGTAGAGCACTGGTCATGCAAGCACAAAGCCCTGGGTTCGACTCCCAGTAAAATGTAAAATAAATGAGTCCAAATCAAGTTTTTATGCGAGTATGTATTTTTTTCACTATATTCCCTTTCAAGAAAGCTCATCTTTTGTCTTGACCACCATTCACTAAGCAGAAGCTATTTTTCCTTTTCTGATGTTCCCTTGTGCTTCCCTCATCCGAGAGGCATGACCTGAGGCCCTTTCCCCCAGCTTGGGACACACTACTCAAAGTTAGCTTTCTTAAATGGCCCTAGAGAGACAGACAGACAACTTAATAACAAAAAGAAGCAACCACAAAGCAACTTTCAGATGAGCTCTGTGTACTCCAAACACACTCACTGACCCTTCCCACACTCCATCATGGACATCAAGTGGACAATTAATTCTGCAGCTGGAGAATACCCACCCAAAATAGGAAGTAACTTTTCTCGGAAAGAAGTTGAAAAATATTATACCTGTTGGGTGAAGAATCCCCAGGAATCACCCCAACTATAAAGTGTTGAAAAGTAGAGCCTTACCACTGCTAACAGTTCTGCAGAAATGAAAACTAACACTGGTGATAGTCCCTGGGATGAACTGCAAAGCACCATGTATACACAAGGCAGTTCCATTGAGACTCTGGGATCTAAGGGCTCCAGCAAAGCAGGGATCCGGGGCTAGTCATGCTTCCCTGAAAGCAATTTATACACATTGGAAAATAAAACGCCTAACTTCCTTTGGGAAAGGTTTGCATAATCATACAGCCAACAAAACCTTGAGCTAAAGCTTTAAACCAATCCATCTTCAGTGAGCCCAAGAGACCATCAGAGAGACAGAAAATCTGTTTCTTACCTTCAGTAAATTCTCCGTTCCCTCCATTCAAACAAGCCATGTATATCCCCTGCCCTCCCTTTCATTTGAATTACTTCATAGGAACATGTGAGAAGACCAGCAGGTGTGGGTAAAACAACACAATATGTCCCAGTTTTGAAAGACACCCCTGGGACCTAGACTTGCTGGAGGTATATGTTGCTGTATGAAAATCAGTTATATTCTAAAAAATAATCATCACTAGCCATGTATAGTTTTATTGAGGATTGTAGGAAAGAGACTATCCCAAAACAATGTTTGAATCGGTCAAAAACACAGCTATAGAAAGACAGAAAGTCACTAGAACATGGATTCCCTTAGATTTGCCCAACACTACTCATAATATTTTAAGTTTTCACTGAAAAATTCTTAACATAAACAAGAATGCATTTAAATTCTTTTCTAGATGCTCTTTCACCTATAGGGATATTTTTCTTTGCCTTTTTTTGAGTTTAAACAGATAATTGTACATCATATACTGGGAAGAGACATAAACTTCGATTAAGACACTTATTTACTAAATATTTTTTTCAGTCCAAATTAGATATATCTATTTAAAGAGCTTATGTGGCACTAAGTACACACTTGTGTTGCAAATCAAGGAGCACATCTTGGTGTGCTGACCTGATGGGAAGAGTAAACAGGGGGGGAAAATAAGGAAAATGTGGTTTTCTAATGAAAGAGGAATATGGCAACATACATATCCTTCACTATAAGTAAGCTGTGGGAAGCAAAATGCAAGCGCTTAGAAAAACAATCAGGTAGTGCTATTAACCAGAGAAGAAATATTCAGAGGTCTTGGACTAAAAATATTTTTTAATGAATAATAATCTTCACAAAGATACTTGCTTGAAACTCTGCTCATGGTATGTCACTTTAAGGGAGAGATGGAATATGCTATGTATAGCTATAGTTTAGGAGCACAAAGCAGAATTTTATTCGAAACATGCGCACTCTCCCATGAGCTATACATGTACATTTTTTGTGATAAACATTTAAGTCCCCTGCCACACATTTCTTGTTTGCATAACTTTGAAAGCAGTAATAACTATTTTCTTAATTTTTTAAGCAATAACTATTTCTGTAAAGGGGGGACACAACCAAATGAGGGTTCTAAAAGATAAGAAATACGCCCCTCTGATCAGCAAAAGACAGAAAAACAATCAGCTCACAATGTTGCTCATGTAGCAGTTTTTTGGGGTGTTTTGGGGTTTTTTTTTTTCTGAGGCAGGGTCTCACCCTAGCCTAAGATGACCTGGAATTCACTATGTAGTCTCAGGTTGGCCTCAAACTCTTGGCAATCTTTCTACCTCTGCCTCCCGAGTGCTGGGATTAAAGCATGTGCCACCACGCCCGGCTCATGTAGCAGTTTTTGGTTTTGTTGTTGTTGTTGTTGTTGTTGTTGTAGTCATTGCATTAGAAAAAACTAAGACAGATTTTACCTTTCAGACTTTGAAACATATCTACTGGAGGATGGAGGAGAAGGCACGGCACCATCTGCAGGGACCTAGTCCAGGCCAATGAGAGATGTTCTTCAAAGGACACAGGGAGAGGGGTATTCAAGCCTCAAAGGCTTCTAGACTAGCAACAGCCCTTAGCTCTACATCCCAGTCCTTGCAATAACTGATGTGAGGGTGGAGAGAGAACCTGAGAGCAGTTAGCTACCTTTAGTCCTTTTGATTCCTTTATTTCGCCCAAGGGTCAGGCACTCTGCTTATTTCCACAGCACTCCTCAGATCACATACCTAAGCATCATCTTACAGACGAGATCTCAGGGTACAAAGGCCTGTGCCTATCATAGGGAGGCTGAGGCAGGAAGACTAAAGCCTGAGACCAGCCTGGGCTACACAGAGCGGCTCTGTCTAGAAGGAGGAAGAGGAGGACTTAAAAATATCGCGTGATTTATTGCAACATTTCATATTAAGAAAACTTGAGACAGACACCATTTTAATAACCCACCACTTAAGAAATTAAAAGGGAACTTGGTGGGGGAGGTGATTATTCCAGTAGAAAATGCATTACTTTCCCTTAACATGATCCAAAACCTCAACTCTCTATGGAAGGGTCCCGTTACACTTTTATGTATGTCTCTTTAAAAGCTATTTTGTGTCTTATGTGGTTCAAGGAAAGCTATGGAAACTTCTTTTTATGCATAAGAAATTAGTAAACGAGCTTCTAAGAACTCCCCCAGTGTGGTTATGGAATGTCACCCAGCCATAGTCTCCTTCTAAGAATATTACCAGCATTTCTTTTATGCATGCATGTCCTACAACCATTTGTTATTCAAAGCTTAAAATAAAATCCCCATTGTTTCAAATATGATTCCGTCTTCTCAAACAAATAGTAAGCTACTTCAATTGCAGTGCTGGCATTCTGAATTTTGTTTGTTTGCTTGTCTTTTTTTTTTTTCTTTTAATTTCATTGGTGGGGGGGGGGAGCACAATTGCCTTGGTTTTCCAAAACAAATTCAAAAGAAAATTCAAGGCTACTCAATCATGCCTCCCAAATGCTGACCACATGCTCATGAGATGACAGGTAAATGCAGGAGACTCAACAAGAAAGATGTCCTTAAATCAGGTTCTGTCCCATTGGAAAAGACAAGGAGCTTTGGCAGTTGAGGTTGTAGTTGTGTAAAACTAAGAGGGTATCAGTCAGGCATCTGGAAGGACGGTCCACTACAAAGAGGTTCTGGGCACCACTTCTTTTTTGTTGATTTGTTTTGTTTTGTTTTGTTTTCTGAGGTAGGGTCTTACTCACGCTAGCTCAAACTGACCTGGAATTCACTATGTAATCTCAGGGTGGCCTCAAACTATCTGGACCCTCCTATCTCTGCCTCCTGAGTGCTAGGATTAAAGGCGTGCCCCACCACGCCCAGCTGGGTACCACTTCTAAACTGATTTACAGATGACCTTAAAAATCAATTCTGGGCTGTAGAGATTGTTCAGCCATTAAAGACTTAGGACTTGAGTTGCATTCTCTAGTGCTCACATAAAGGCAGATGCACAAGGTGGCACATGGATCTGGAGTTCTTTGCAGTGGCTAGAGGACCTGGCGTGCACATTCTTTCTCTTTGATTCTCTCTATATGTCTGCCTCTTTTTCTTCCTCTCAAATAAACCAAATATTTAAAAAAATAAAAATTAAAAAAAATTCGAGCCAGGCTGTGATGGCGCACACCTTCAATCCCAGTACTAGGGACTCAGAGGTAGGAGGATCACCATGGGTTCGAGGCCACACTGAGAATACAGAGTGAATTCCAGGTCATCCTGGGCTAGAGTGAGACTACCTCAAAAAGAAAAAATTCAATAACCCCACCGAGAAGGACCCAGAAGAGAGGAAATATAAGAGTATAACCCTCGCTGGGTGTGGTGGCACACGCCTTTAATCCCAGCACTCGGGAGGCAGAGGTAGGAGGATTGCTGTGAGTTCAAGGCCAGCCTGAGACTACACAGTGAATTCCAGGTCAGCCTGGACTAGAGTTAAACCCTACCTCGAAAAACAAAAAAAAAAAAAAAAAAAGAGTATAACCCAATAGGAATATGACCACTATACAATATATTAATACAGTGAAGTTCATAATTAATTTTTAAGAAAGCAATTCAAAGCTTCTGATTTTGTGCTTATACATTTTTTCTGCCTGTTCTTGCATATTAGAGACATTTTCTGAAGCTCTCTTTGTATGCACTCTCAAGTTTCAGAATTCCAAACAGGTTGTTTATATCTTGATTCGCAGATTATATGGTTCAGGAGAAACTAACTCTTCACAACTGCTTCATGGCGAATTTCTCCCGAATTTATTTCCCTATTGTTAAATTAAATATAAAAGATAAAAACTATGGGCCAAATTAAGATTTACATTTAAAACGATGTGTCTGGAAAATATTTGTGTGGGAGCAAATGGTATGGCTTTGTGCACCTCAGTTGAAAGTGCTCAGGGCTTATCGAAAATCTAAACTGACTAAGCAAATTAGGATGGATGCATAGGTGATTCTTTTTGCCTTAGGGGGAGTCCTGGCACATGCCTTTATTTTCTTTCTTCTTAAGTAATCAGATGTTCTTCTAACTTAGCATTTAACAACATGTGTTTAGCTTCTTAAAAAAAAAAAAACTCCTGTGAATAACAGTTTTATATGATATGGAAGTTATTTCTTTATTGTATATACTTTTACTTTTCCCTCAAAGGTTGTACTAACTACATATGTTATTATTTTTTGTTTCAGTGTAATTTATTTTCAAAGCCAAAAAAAATCAAATCTTTATCAAATGCCTTTTGCCAATACAGGTATTCCTCAGTCCACCAATGGTTAGGTCTTAGGGATTGATTGTATCTCTGAGGCTCAATTTAAACAGTGCTGACTTCCCTGAAAATGTCTTCAGCATGTAAATAATTAGCTTTAGGGTCCTGTTTGAAAGCTATAAGAGAGAAGTTGCCTAAAGGTAGATGTTTCTCTGAAGGTCTGCATGGCAACCTTCTCACCCATGCTGAGGTAGGGAAAGGGTCAGGACCTTCACCTCACCAGAGAGAGGAACAGGACATGGAGAGCACACCGCTCAGGATGTTCTAACAAGGTCTGCATCCTTAGCTCACGCGTGTGAAACTGAATGCATAAGAAGGAGTGTGAGGTCTAGGTCAGCGTGCTTCCCACACTGCACATACTCCCATGTTTTCTTGCTCATGCTAGGCAAGCGCTCGACCACTGAGCTCCATCCTCAGCCAAGCAATGTTCTCTAAGGCCTAGTGAGGAGATATAAAGCTAAACAAGTAGCCTAGAAAATGCCTGTGATATGTATGTACATGTATAGTTTACTTCTGATGAACAGTCATGCCATGTCCACCACGTCCACCTATCATCAGGGGATACGGCCCATTAAGAAAAAGCTCATTCCACCTAAATGAAAAAATATGCCAACTAATGCAGTAGATATTTGACTGTGTTAGACCCACCATGGGTATAATAAAATCCTCATATGTTTTAATTCATTTACGCATGCCTGCATTTAATATGCTTTGTGACTATGTCTACAATTAATATGATTTGTGAGAAAGGGACATGTCCAATATTGGGCGTGTAGCATTCATGTATTTTTCTTCTGTGAAAGAAAAATATAACAAAACAGCTCTAGGAAAAAAATCACTGGCCCGTAGAATATTAAGATAGACTGACAGAGCCCTGAGTAAACTTTGGGAGTTAATGATATCCTCTTATCTGACCCTGACACATTTGCAGCATGTAATTTACAGAAGCTCTGTCCAGGGAATCTTGACAAATGCTCCGAAGGATGTCAAGGCAATGTTCCCTTCTAATGTAAAACAGATGTGGGTCAGATACCCTCATTCATCACTTTACGCAGAGAGTCTCAAACTCTTTCTGTGAGGAATGGCATGACCTGCTGCTAATGCTTCTCATTTCAGGAAATTTCCCACAACCACAGTAGTCCTCTAAAGGGTGTGCGCTCAAACCCACGACTGCTCCAAAAAAGCTGCCTGAGAACACGACTGTGGAAAATCCAATATACATCTCAGCTGCATTTCATGGCGGCTCCAAGACATGTTTGCTGAACACTAATTGACCTTTTGGGACTTGTGCTTCTAAACTTAGAAAGGGAAGTGCTTTAGGCTTGGGCAGCCTTCAATACATGAGTGAGATAAGACTTTAAAATGTCTTCTCAGAGTTCCCATAACCCAAACCTGCAGCTAAGGAAACGCACAAGCATCACCGCAGCAGCCGTGACACATGCAAGCACTGCTCAGCCCTAGCGGTACAGCTTCATCCGGGGGTTATACGTAACTCATAGTAAACTACAGCAAGCAGTCTCATCTGGGCGGACTGCCTTTCGGAGCAGAAGATGTTGTGTTACACGACACTGTCCTCTCTGCCCAATGCACTGACGACATGGAGGACCACTTGGAATCCTAACTGCAGGGCTTCGCTGAGATCAGTGGCTTTCACCCACTCTGCAGCCATGTGACCAGAAAGGAATTCTTTCCTCTGCTCCCCTGTCTGCCCTCGCTAAACATCAGTAAGCACTTTGCACCCTTTTCTTTAAAACTGGTCCCCTCCCACCAGCCCAGGTTCTGAAGGTCTGGGGCAGGCTGACAGAGTGTGGAGGCAGAAGAGACCTCCGATGTATAAACACCATCATGTGACATCCACAGTAACCAGAAATTCCACCTGTGAGACACAGAGGAGTGCTGGCCTGAGCTGCCGTTTTCCCACAGAAGTGCACAAATAGGAGATCAGCTCCTCGGGGACCATGTGTGAATCTCAGAACAGATGTATTAGCTTTACCAGATTTTTTTTTTAATGCAGTCTGCACCAATGACATATGAGGAGTATTTTGTGAGAAAAAAAAGAACCCTTGTTTTGTTTTGTTTTTTTTTTTTTTAATAAAAAAAGACACCCCCTCCTTCATTAGCTCAGCACCAAGGATAAGGATTAGCTGCACAGTCTTCTCACAACCAAGAAATATTCCCTTCAATGTTGAAGTTTTAACCTGTGATTTGACCAAACAGGAAGCCAGGCACCACATGCTCTCACTTATATGTGGGAGCTAAAAGTTGATATTTCAAAAAGTTTAGAACAATGTGCCCAGAGGCTGGGAAGGGTACAACGAGGGATAGATGGAGAGAGACTAGCTTTTGGATTCACAGGTGCAGTTAGATAGGGAGAATAACTTAGACTCTGCTTGAAGGTATGTTCCCCCATAGACTCGGATATTTTATTAAATTTATTAAAATTGAGTTTGAGGCCAGGCGTGGTGGCACATGCCTTTAATCCCAGCACTCGGGAGGCAGAGGTAGGTGGATCGCTGTGAGTTTGAGGCCACCATGAGACTACATAGTGAATTCCAGGTCAGCCTGGGCTAGAGTCAGACCCTACCTTGAAAAACCAAAAAAAAAAAAAAAAATGAGTTTGAGGGCTGGAGGGATGGGCTAGTGGTTAATGTGCTTGCCTGCAAAGCCAAAGGACCCAGGTTCAATTCCCCAAGACCCATGTAAGCCAGATGCACAAGGTGGAACATGCATCTGGAGTTCATTTGCAGTGGCTGCAGGCCTTAGTGTGTCCATTCTTCCTATCTTTCTCTCTTTCTTCTCTCTCTCTCTCTCTCTGGGTTTGCAGCTTCAGCCCCTTGCAGGCAGATTCCTGCTACACGTGTGTGTGTAAGAGGAAGACATGTCACCCAGAGTGGATCTGAATTCCAGCCTACAGGTGTGCAGAGAGGTTTGGAGCTCTGGCTGCGCTTGCCTGCGGTGCTGGCTGTCTGCTGATGGCTCTCTGCTTGAATCTATGAATGGGAGCCAGCTGCTTCTGCCATTTGATGGAACTTCTAGATCTGTAAGCTTGAAAGAAATCCCTTCCTCCCACAAACTGTATCTGGTTTGGTTGTTCATCCCAGCAGTGACTACAACAGAGCTATAGCACCATTGGCTAGCTAAAGTTGGCAACAATTAATTGAATATTTCAAAATTGAACGTTCCCAACTCAAAGAAATAGCACATCTGAGATGGTGGGTATATCAATGTCCAGATTTGACTGTTACACACTGTCTACACACACATACGCTACTGCCATACTGTCCCTCGTAAACAAAAATATATACTTGAAATGGCACTTCCACCTCTGCCATTGACCATAGACACAAAGCAGTCACTGGTCTCAGAAACTCCAGTTCACTGACCTGGAGCTGCATGTCAAAAGCAATTTTTAAATATCGCAATGTACTTTAAAAAACATAGACCTCTGATAAAACCCAGACTGTTTTGCAGGGCAGATTCTTTTAAAAAAAAATAATAAAACAACAAAAAATAGTATACAACTAGTGACTGAATCAAGTTTTCTGTGCCCATGGTACAAAGCATACATTCAGCCCCTAATTGAATAAATATGCAAGTATTCAGATTTCTCTAGATATTGCCATTTTGCAAATGCAATAATAAATTAAAAGCTTTACATTGAATTCCAACCTCATATAAAGGGTTGATTCAGACCACTGGCCTTGCGCTGGAACCTAGCATGGCTCTTTTGTATACTGCTAGCAACAACAACAACAACAACAACAAAACTTCTTATTCTAGTAGCTTAGTTATAAACTTAGCAATCACACTCAATGTTTTATCCTCCTCAATGGCTAGAGGAAATCAAATGGGCCTAAAAACCATAGGGTTGTTGCACTTGATTTGTCTGAAGTACAAAAGAACATAGCTGACAGAATTTCCATTTAGATCAGCTTGGCAGGCAAACAAAAAATTAATTCAGTAGGAAAGTTTGCTCGTGGCATGGTTCAGGAGTATGATGGCAGATACAGCCATTAGCTACTGCTTTTATGAAAAGAGATTTGGGACAACTTGTAACTTTCACTATTGTCCAAATCTAATTCAAGAGGCTGCAGTTAAGGTCGACATAACCCAGGGCTCTCCTCATGTTCTTATGTGTGTGAAGTGTGCATATGCACGAGTTTGAGTGTGCCACTATGCGGGCGTGGAGGTCAGAGGACAACCTCAGGTTGTTGGTCCTCTCCTTCCACCTTATTTGAGACAGGGTCTCTCTTGTTTTGCAGATGTAAATGGAAGGCTAGCTGGCCTGTGAGCTTTGGCATTTTCTGGGCTCCGTCTCCCACTGCCACAGGCACACTGGGATTACAGGCATGTGTGCTACTTGAATCTGGCCTGGTGTTATGTGGGTTCTGGGAAGCTGAAATCCAGTCATCTGGCTCATACACCAAGCATTTCTAACCTCTGAGGCATCTCCACGGCCCTCTCATCATATTCCTACAGCCTGCCGAGCAAAACCCAGGATACCAGGTTACCACAGCCCACACGGATTCAGTAAATGGATTAGTGACAGGGCTTTCACCATGGAGCAGATCTCCAAACATGGCAGAATAGAGACATACAAATGGCCCAGGGTTTTTCTGGTGTGGCTGAAATGTTGTTGTTTTTTTTTTTTTTTTTATGATACTAGACATCTTTGAGCCGCTGGAAACATGTAAGACTTCTCACATCCTGGTAATGAGCTCAGGATCTACTTTAAAAGAGAAACAAAAGCTGTACAAGCTCTTGAGAGATCTCTTTTGTATAGAGCCTCTCTCCACCACAGCTTTGTTTGACACCCAACAAATCTCTTTAATCAAAATCATTCCTCTTCCCTCCACAGACGAACTTCTGGAGAGTGTAAGGGAATGAAGTGCCTCCACTGGGAAAGGGGTTGGTGGAAGGCCATCTGCTTGCCTGGTTCTTCACAACAATAAAGGTAAACTGAGGACACAGCATTTGTGATCTGTGTGTCAAATGGACAAAACAAATGGCTGAGCAACAAAACGAGCCTCAAACAGCTTCTAACATGTGCCCAAATGTCCAAACAACTAGTCTCTTGAAGTAGAAGAGCAAGCCTTACTGCTTTTACCTGGAGCAACACTCAAAAAAAGGGGGGAAGAAATTTACGTGTATGGAATTTACATGGATGCAATATCTTCACCAACACATGAAGAGAAAAGCACACAATGTAACCCATTTTAGTGGCTATATTCCATCCACATAACAAGCTGGCCCTGGGTATCAAGCGTCCCTACATCTTTGATGGGCAGCCATCATCTTGTCTTACAGCGAAACAATTTGAGATCATGGTTTGATGCTGTGGTTCCCCCCCACCACCAAAAAAAAAAAACCTGACAAGCAAAATCAAAAGTAGTCCTGAGTTTTGTGTGCACATATTAACACTTAAATGCCTCTCCCCAGTAAGTTTCAGGATGAGCAAACGCTTGTCCAGAGAAACTGTGCAGAGCAAAGGCAATGTGATTTGCAATGGAACCACGAGAGTCTAATACACAGATGATGAAATGGAGAAGCTGCCTAACACGCGTAGCTGACACCAGATATGCAATTTACATACATTACACACTAATAAGCTCAATTTTAATATTATTCTTTAAAAGCAACTGGATGGGTGGCTGCGTTAAAGGTTTTCTTTTGTAACATCTGAATAGGAACAGAAGTCAATCCTGGCATCTTAGGCCATTAATCGCAATCTCGTTAGTATAAAGGTCTGTCTTTTTTTTTCTGGTTCTTTCAGAGGTATTATCTCAACACAAGACTGTGATGATTCAAGCAGACTTAGATGGAGGGCCATAAACTTGATGAGATCTGCAGACCCTCCCTTTGTTCCTAAGGTGCACAGTGGAAGCAAACATGCAAGCATTTCAAGCCTGGTACACAAATCTTTATGAGATTTTTTTCCCCCTTTCCTCAGTAGATTATCCATGAAATAGGACAGGTGTACTGGTTATTCAATTACCTCTTACCCAAGACCTGAACAAAATGGGAGATGAGGCCTATGAGCACAGTGCTGACCATGGAGATTTATTAACAACAGTTACAAACATTCTCTAAAGCAAAACTTTTTTCTTCTGGTAATTTAAACCCATTTTCTTATTTTGTCATTGGTTTCACTCATAAACCAGAAATGAAACTCTGCCCATCTGCTCTAAACATGAAATGTGTTCATAATAATCCCGATTTATACCAAATGTATTTTTAAGTGTTGCTGAATTGAGAGGTACTCAGAATTTATGGCCTCTGAGGTTGCAAATAGGACTTCCTCCTTTTAAGAAGGAAAAAGCTTAAAATGAACATAGGAAGGGCTCGGAAAGCTTCTTGGATATCAAATGGCTCCACGAGAAAAAAAAATGTCAATGATATAAGAGTAAATGAATCAAAACCATATGGATCAAATTTTCCTTAAAATACACAGTTTGAAAAATTAAGGAGGAAAAGTGCTTGGCAAAAATGTGTTTTAGGTTTTACCAAACCCAAAACATTTGAAGAATCATTTGCAATGGTTGATGAACCCTAAATGCAGCCAAGTTGGCCCACTTTTGTACATGACAGAACAATAGAAAAGCCTCTCAGAACCCCTGGAACCTCGATACTGGTTTTCACTCCAGAGATCATTTGAAGCTATCATCAAAGAATGGCAGAGTTTGGAGAAGTAGGGTGGAGGTGGGGCGTGAAGCGATAAAAGTTTGTTAATTTAATTGGCCATGTTTGTGGGGGTTGGTTATGTGTGTTTTGGGGGTGGGGAAGCAGCAAAGGCAGTATTTTTTTTTGCAAAGAAAATATAATTAGAAGAACATGGGCCAAATGTTAATTATTCTTGTAGCTTGAGCATATGGTTATATTTCTTTGCACTCCAACTTCCAAGTCAGTGTTCCCTGCATGTACAGGAAGGTGCTACAAACACACTGTCTGGGGAGGGAGGGAGGGAGTCATGGTGGTCTGTATTTGTGCAGGTTCTGTATTGTCCTTGCAGCAAGAGAATACAAGCTTTCAAAAGAAGACTGCTGGTACCAAGGAAAGCCCTCACCAGGATGAGTTGCATTATCTTCTCAGAAAAGGTGTGTCCTTCATCCTAAGCCCTCTTCTAGAAGGGTAATGTAAATCACAGAAAGTCGGTGATATTGAGATTTTTAGCCTGTGCTCTACCCTCATACGTCCCTGAGAATCTGACCTCAAGTTCCGGACAGATCACCTTTAATAGAGTAAGAGATCAGCTCTCAATTTGAAAAGCCCTTTGGCCATGCTCCCAGGAGGTCAAGGACAGTGCCAGAGCCCATGGAAAACTGCTTCCCTTGGCAGAGACTAGTAATGAATATGTATGACTCCTGCTCACAGAATGTCTAGTAGTAACTAAAAGAGAAAGAGATTCAGTTCTTATACCCACCATGACATCCTGGGCTGCCTTGACCTCTGTTTTCCCATTAACTACAATGGGAATATTCTCCTGACTCCCTGAGGATAAGGAAAATTCACCAGCCTACTGCATAGACCCTTTCAGCAACTGAGGAAAGGATTCGATCATGTTTGTAAAAGATTATGATTAGTGTCAGGCATGGACATGCCTTTAATCCCAGCACTTGGGAGGCAGAGGTAGGAGGATCACCTTGAGTTCAAGGCCACCCTGACACTACATAGTTAATTCCAGGTCAGCCTGAACCAGAGTGAGACCCTACCTCGATAAACCAAAAAAAAAAAAAAAAAAAAAGAAGAAAAAAAAAAGAAAAGATTGATTCATGTTCTTAGATGTAGGCCAGACCAAACACATGTCCATCCACGGCTCTGCTACCTGACTATCTGGATAGGTATGACCTTCCCAATTCTGTTTCATCCTTGTTCCCATGAAATAGACCTTCCCTGAGCAAGGCAATCTTCCAAGCACCATTTGGCAAATGACCCTGACTCTGAACTTTAAGAGAATCTTTGCTTGATGGAACAGATACCTGAGAGACACCAAACAAAGCCCAACTTTTGGGGGATAGAGCAATGACTTAGTGGTTAGAGGCACTTGCTTGCAAAGCCTGAGGCCTAAGTTCGATTCCCTAGCCCCCATGTAAGCCAGATGCACAAAGTGGTGCATGCATCTGGAGTTTGTTTGCCCAGCAGGAGGACTTGGTGCACCTAACCTCCTCCATCTCTCAAATAAATAAATAGTTTTAAAAGACAATTTTTCTCCATACACACATATACTAACCTGTCTTTACAGTGTCTATTAGTTCTTTAACAAACAAACAATAAAAAGACCTAGAAAGCCACTGCACATGGATAGTGGCTTGGGCTTCCAATCCCAGCACTTGGTAAACTGAGGCAGGAAGACTGCTTTAAGTTCCAGGATAGGCTGGGTTGGAATTAGACATTGTCTCAAAAACACAAAAACAAACGAAAAAACTAGAAAATATATCATACAGTGATTCACAGGCATTCTAGCTCCTGACTTCCCAGTTTGAATAACCACACTTTCAATAACCCCAGTGACATTGTCAAATAAAATCCACAAATATTTTAATATGTCAAAAAAGGCTCTACTGAGTTGACCATAATGATTCAGAAACCTTTATGTCCACTTACATTTAAGTTAATTAGTAGGGAATGGCCTAATATTACATGGAAAGGCAGAGAAAAGGCAAAATGCTAAATGTGTATGTTACTACTCAGTCTCAAAGAACCTAGTGTTAATATGCAAAAAACAACAGTGTTGCCCTGAAAGAATTTCTTTTCCTACTCTAAACTGTTTCCATTTTTATACAATCAGCATGGAATGCTTTTATTACTGGTGGAAGTTAAAAGCATGGAAATTAGGTTTAGTAAAAAGAATATAAATTAACCTGAACTTAAAAGTTTAGAAAACTAGGGCCCGGATGTAGCTCAGTGGTTGAGTGCTTGTCTCACATACATGATACCCTACATTCAATCCCTTAATAGTGACATAAGTTCAGTCCTGAGAACTCACATTAAAAATATGCCAGGGCTGGAGAGATGGCTTAGCAGTTAAGGAACTTGCCTGAGAAGCGTAAGGACCCATGTTCAACTCTCCAGGTCCCACATAAGCCAAGCACATAAGGTGATACAAGCATACAAGGTTGTACATGCACACGAGATGGTGTGTGCATCTGGGGTTCAATTACAGCGGCTGGAGACCCTAGCATACCAATTCTTTCTCTTTCATAAAAAAAAAAAATGCCAGGTGTGGTGGCACATGATTGTATCTCAGCACTGGGGAGGCAGAGATAGAAGGATCCCTAGGGCTTGCTGGCCAGCTAGTCTAGTCTGTTTAGTGAATTCAAGGCCAATGAGAGATATGCACACACACACAGAGAGAGAGAGAGAGAGAGAGGTGACAATAACCATCTTCACCTGTTTCTCCATGAAGTCTGTTTCCTCTTCCACTCAACAATGGACTAGATTCTAGCCCAGTACCAAGACTCCTTCACCTCTAATCCTAATTCTCTCCTCAGTAGCTGGCAGTGGGCCTTCACTGAAGTGCTAGCTTAGGGGCTGGAGACATGGCTTGGTGGTTCAGGTGCTTATCTGAGCTGCTAATTCACTAGGTAACCAGATAGAGGTGGAAGAGGCAGAATGGCATGTAGAGAATATTAGCTCTGTCGTTAGAATCACACAATTCAGTATGTTAATAAGCACTTCTCTCAAAGCAGTCACCAATCTCGAGTTTCTTCTCAGTTAACAGATCAACCAGCTTGTTAGACTTGAGTTCTTTACTGTGCAACTCTCTTTACACTAATCTAAATAAAGCCAGACAGACAGTCAAAGCCAGGGAAGGCACCTTCTGTCTCAAGAGAGGCATCCCTGAGAAGTGATCATTTGAAAGGCTAGAGAAATCTCTGTTTCGATCCCAGTTTTCCTACTGCATTATTTTATAAATCATTTTCAGGATATAGATCCGCCCCACATCTTCTTCAATTTTGCCTGAGGAAATAAGGAGAAACTGTTTGTTTGTTTTTTTCTTTTCTAACTTGGGAATACTATAAGAACTTAAACCAACATGGACTCTTGCTAATAGTCTGAGGTGAAAGTATATGGCACAAACATAAAACAGCCTGAATATTTGCAAGATATAAGTAAAGACTTAATGTAATATGTAAGATGTAGTAAAGAAATACAGAAAAAAAAATCTGAAATTTTTCCACTGCTTGACATGAAATGACTCCGGTGTTTCCACCAACTCTGAAATCATTGCCAGTTTTCTTTCAAATTTAATAGTTGGAAGATAAAATTCTTAACAATTCCACTTATATAACAGCTATACATTATTCGCGTATCATTTCCTAAAAGAAACTAACAGTTTTGCGTGGATAGTACAAGCTCATGATATTTGCATTATGAGTGGATAAAATAAGGTGCTAAGGGATTCTGATGGAATCCTGCACCTCACAGAAACGGTTCAAGTTAGATTTCACTGCAATTGAAACTTTCAACTAAATCATGTCCAGAAAAAGCTTTTCTATGCCCTCCCCCAAGTACTACTGTCGAAAATCACAGAGAGGACTCTGCGCATGTCACTTCTGAGCTAGGCAAGCTGATCTGCAGTGATTGTGAGCACCCTCAAGGGGACCGTGATAATGTAAGCCCACCATTGTCAGGCGGAATGGCATTCACAAGTGCCAGCACTTGGAAATTAAAAGCACTCGCGTCCTGTAGGAAGTACTTTTATTGCTGGTATGTTGTTATTCTTCAGCTGAGGTCTGAAGCCATCTCTTCCTCTTTCTTGAGTCCCTGGATGTGTTATAGGAATCTATAAAACTTAATTACATTTACTGTTACAAAAAAAAAAGGATTTATGAACTTTTGCCTTGAGGCAGAAATGTTTATTTCATTGCCTTTGCTATCCAGTCTTTTCAACTCGGATGGCTTTGAACTTTTCAGCTGCTTGGAGTTATCGCCATTACACAGGGTCCAAGCGCTCCACTGCGAAGGTGCGTACCACAAGTTGGGGAAGATGAAGAAGGCAAAGACATATGAGTCGTTCTTTTGGCCACCCTTTGTGCCATTAAAATCTCATTTTCTGCCTATTAGGATGCCCTCTTGGTGCTTAGGCAGCAGTGATAGCCAGTGATTAGTGTGTAATTGAGTATAATTGTCTTTTCACTTTCTATTTGTGTCATTCTGAGCTTCTCTCTGTTTTTCTAGCCACCAGCAGGAAAAAGGAGGTCGAGAAAAGGTAAAGCTGTTAAAACTCTCACTCTCAGCCCCGAAGAGATTCCCGATTGCAATTATAGATTGTAACCCCATTGTGACATTTCTCCAAATGTAGTGGGAGGCTATCCTTGCCACCTGGGCCAAGTGCTCTCTAATAAAATCAAGCTATCTGTATTTAAACACCTGCTAATAATGTCAACCTCAGACAGATGCCACATGTAGAAAATTTAACCATCCCTCTGACATGCAATTACCGAGGCAATTTAGTAATGCCATCTCCCAAGAAAAGCTCATAGTCCAATGCAAATTAGGAAAACAATTACAACATTCAAATATTTAGTTATTCCCAAAGAACAACAATTCTCCTCATGTGTGCTTTTATAACTCATTTGTTTCCGAGTTCTATAGACATCAACTGGATCTCTCTCTCCCCCCCCCCCCACAAGATTTATGTTCCCACCTTCTGTTTGCTCAAACTTTCGGTATTTTCTGATGAGGACTTTTGTTCAAAACACTATCAGATGACCCAATACCATTTGAAAAGAAAATAATAAAACCAAAGAAAAGAAAACCCAGCACATTTGTGACATTCTGAGTCAAAGCCCAGAGCTGGGGGCAGGAAGACAGATGCTCTGACAACACAAAGTCCCCATGATTACATTAGAAGTCACTTGAATTTTAAGTCTGAGCTACAACTTTCGATGCCTCCAGTAGGAAGGGTAGAGAGAAAGGAAACTAGAAAACTGAAATCAGGTGGCTTGTATAAAGACTACATTATGGTTTAAATTTGGCAATTCATCATACCACTGCCTCAGGGAACGGACTATTTGGTTCTGGTATACAGCAAATCATCTGTTTAGAAACACGGGACTGACCTGAGGTGAAAGGCCATTGCCAATGGCGGGGTTCATGGGGTTGGAGGGCCCCGACGGAGGCACAAAGCTGTCTGTATAGCTGGAAAATCCGTGCCGGGTGCTGGGGAGACAGTAGGCAGAGCCGCTGTCCGGGTTGGAGGGGATGGTGCTTTGGTGTACGGTGCTTGGGGGAAGCGGTTGAGGTCTGTGCACGGTGCCACTGGGGTCCGACACAGCTGAAAGAAAGAAGACGGTCAGCCACGATGCCCTCTGGTCGGCCGTGCAGAGCAAGTGCACCGCAAAAGCTCCCAAGTCACCCAGACAGCGGTAACATCCATTGGTCAGATCATATGCGACTTTTCAACTGCATCTCCTAACGTGCAGGATCACATCTATCTTGGCACACGTTTGCAAGCACAGAACGCAGGTAAATACTGTTGGTATACTCGCTTTGAAGATATCACATTGACTGTGCTAACAAACCAGTTTGGGTTATGAATGCCATTAATCACTGTGAGAATTAACCAGTGTCACAACTACAGGTCTAACTTTCTCATCAAATGTACATTGAAAGCACGTAAAGTCAGGGTAATGGCATCATTTTAAGTGCCTGGAACGCTATCTTACATAATCTAAAAACCATAGAGTTCTTACAATTTAACATTTTCTTATTCCCCACTTATGCTAACAAGCAGTGGCTTTGTCAGAGCTGGCCTTCCCTGCATTACTGCTGAGCTGGTCACGGAATCTGATTTAATTGTAAACCAGAGCTCAATGCAGTAGTCAAGCTTTAACAACAGCAACAACAACAAAAGCAAACCTCGTGTTTATTTAGGAAGCTTGCATTGTTTTCAAATACTGAAACAGAAAATTAAAACACAGTTTATCTAGAGAGATTCAGAAACTACATAGACCAAACTGTTTCTGAAATGAGACAGGAACATTTAGGACACACTGGTGTCACTCGTGTAAGTGATATACACACGGCATCAATGTTAACAGAGAAAGAATTCACTGTATAAAATATCCACCAGAGAAAGAAGTTGGAAGTCACATTTTGATCTCTCTGCCTCTCTCCCTCCATACCTTGTGGAATAGATGTGGGCTGGTAAGAGGTCTCTGACAGCTGGTATGTTGGCAGGGTCGGCATGGCAGTGGGAGGGAACCCCCCCGGAATGAGATGGTTGAAAGCCATCAGTTGATTGGCCCCAGCTTGCTTCCTCCATCTTGCGCGGCGGTTGCTAAACCAGACCTATGGATTTAATTTAAAATTTGAAGATTTCACTGATGAAATAATAGTACATTCTTAATGAATTTTTCATGCTAAAACAGATTAAAGGCCCTCTACTGACAGGGTAAATACAAGCAAGAGCCTTCCATCTCCTGTGTTGGGTGGAAGTCATGTCAGGGTAAGAGGAGAGTTTGATGTCAGGGGTCAGGAAAGGGGCCGCAGAAACCCTCCATGCTTTTGCAGCAGACACAGGGACCTGGCGATGACCGTGGACAAAGACTGCCAACCGGGGCTCACAACCCCACTGCCTCCGCCAACACCCGTGCACCTCATGGGTCACAGTCCTCTAGGACATCCAGGCATGATGTCAACACCCCATGTGGCACATGTCCTAAACCTGGCCTGGACTGTTACATTCACCAAGCCTGTGTCTGATCACTCTGTTTCTGTATGTCTATAGCCTTTGTGGACCTATGTCCTACATAGTCATACCTGGTGATAAAAATGGAGGCATATTATCGTCTCTTCCAAAGCATAAGACATGGCACTTGACCTCACTTGGGAATAAATGCCAATGACATGCTTCAAAAAAAAAAAAAACTGGGCTGGAGAGATGGCTTAGTGGTTAAGCACTTGCCTGTGAAGCCTAAGACCCCGGTTCGAGGCTTGATTGCCCAGGACCCACGTTAGCCAGATGCACAAGGGGGCGCACGCGTCTGGAGTTCATTTGTGGTGGCTGGAGGCCCTGGCGCGCCCATTCTCTCTCTATATATATATCTGCCTCTTTCTCTCTCTGTCGCTCTCAAATAAATAAAAATAAACAAAAATAAATTTAAAAAAAAACTGTTAATAATCATTTCTTTCAACAACCGCTCTAGGCTACCTCTAATACTTTGTATCAGACACTAGGCTAATCAGCTATATGATGGAATATACTAAAATGTCTTCTAGGAATTCAAAGCCATGTATTTCTGATGTGTCAATGGGAACAAAAGGCAAAAACACCAACAAAAAAAAAAGTAACTGAACATCTAAAATATTGAAAAATGTGATATATAGTATTTCATGGGCCACAGAATCTTGTCCACCTCAGATTTAAACTTGCAGAAAGTAAATGTAGACTTGGGATCATTTTTCCAAGGTATGCAAATGATGTTTACGACATAATGAGAAGAATTTTTGCAAATTAAAAGTAATAGGTTTTTTTAATTTTTATTTATTTGAGAGCGACATACAGAGAGAGAAAGAGGCAGATAAATACAGAGAGAATGGGCATACCAGGGCCTCCAGCCACTGCAAAGGAACTCCAGACGCGTGTGCCCCCTTGTGCATCTGGCTAACATGGGTCCTGGGGAATCAAGACTTGAACCAGGGTCCTTAGGCTTCACAGGCAAGTGCTTAACCACTAAGCCATCTATCCAGCCCCAAAAGTAATAGGTTTTATTCTATCAAAAGTTCATTGAGGGCTGGAGAAATGGCTTAGTGGTTAAGGCACTTGCCTACAAAGCCAAAGGACCCAGGTTCGATTCCCCAGGACCCACATAAGCCAGATGCACAAGGTGGTGCATATGTCTGGAGTTCGTTTGCAGTGGCTGGAGGCCTTGGCACACCCATTATCTCTCTCTCTCTCTTGCCTTCTCCCATATATAAATTTTTTTTAATGTTCATTGAGAAAGCATTGCACTTGGGGGCTGAAGAGCTAGAAAGGGAATAAGGTGGATAGATGCCCCATACTCAAACAGCTTCTAGCCTTGGCTTCACAACACCCTCAGCAAAGTCAGGAGCTCAAAACAATTGCTCACAATACACAGAAGCTCCGTGTTCAGAAGCACAGAAAGTCAGGAAAGCTTAAGGTTGGAGGCAAATTTTCAGCTGTTTTAAAGTTGTTTATGTGTTCATTCCCACAAGAGATTTTTCTAAACAGAGGTCACAGTACAGAGTAGTAAGTCTTGACCAGTCTGGCTAAGAAAAGATGAGATTGGGCTAGGATATAACCCATGGTACAGCTCTTGCCTAGAATATATGAGGCCCTGGTTCCATTCCTAGCATTGAAAAATCAATTATAAGGCTGAAACGATGGCTTAGAGGTTGAAGGTGCTTACTTGCAAAGTCTGCCAGACTGGTTTCAATTCCTAAGCCACCCACATAAGCTGAACACAAAAAGTAATGCAAGTGTCTGGTTTTCATTGGCAGGGACAGGAAGCTCTGGTGTGAGCACGCATGCATGCACACACACCGTTTTATTTCTTTATGGGGCAATGTGAACAACTATGCAACTTTATTATAATTCTAATCATATATTTTATTTTTAATATATTATATTTGAGAGACAGAATGGGCACACCAGGGCCTCTAGCCAATGCAAACTCCAGACACATGCGCCCCCTTGTGCACCTGGCTTATGTGGGTCCTGCGGAATTGAACCAGGATCCTTGGGCTTTGCAGGCAAATACCTTAACCACTAAACCATCTCTCCAGCCCCTAATCATATATTTTAGAAGGAGAAAGGGGGAAACCACTTCTTCCCTCTGGAGCAGGAAACTCAATTTTGCAAAGAGTTTACAATCTAGCACCTGCTCAAACTTCTACTTCTTGCCCAAGCATTTGTCTGAAGAGGTTTGTCTTCTCCAGCCACTGTTGCAAGACACTAGTAATAAGAGCAGTTTGAACTTTCTCAGAATATTAACATTTAACACTCCTTATGTTTCCAAGAGGAAAAGAAAGTAAGTCAATATTTTCCTATGTTGATGCACAATTGAATTAGAGCTTTACTTGACTTCATAAATTGTCACCTGGAGTAACAGAACCCTGAACAGTACTCAATTTCAAGGCTGCAAACATTCTGTTTTCTCTCTGCATGTCTGAGCAGCTGTTACCGTGACTCCCAGAAGCATCATGAGAAGAAAGGCATTTTTAAGGAAGTGATTACGACAGCCGTATTAGTCTGAAGAGACAGACAGCGAACGCTCCTGTATAGTGTTCAACCGTGAGTATACTATACCATATCACCCACTACAGTCATAACTTGCATTTCCCGCCTCAGCCAAGGCTGTCCCTCGCCCACCTTTTTAAAAAGAGACCGACTGGGCTAGAGAAATGGCTTAGGGGTTAAGGCGTTTGCCTGTGAAGCCAAAGGACCCAGGTTTGATTCCTCACGATCCACTTAAGCCAGATGCGCAAGGTGGCACATGTGTCTGGAGTTCATTTACAGTGGCTGAAGACCCTGGTATGCCCATATTCTCTCTCTCTCTCTCTCTCTCTCTCTCTCTCTCTCTCTCTGCCTCTTTCTCTCTCACACTTAAATAAAAAATTTAAAAATACTTTTTTAAGTTAATATCAGAGGACCGGAGACATGGCTTAGTGGTTAAGGCACTTGCCAGCAAAGCCAAAGTACCCACTTAAGACAGATGCACAAGATGGCGCATGTGTCTGGAGTTCATTTACAGTGACTGAAGGCCCTGGTGCACCCATTCTCTCTCTCTCTATCATCTATCTATCTATCTATCTGCCTCTCTCTCTCAAATAAATAAAATAACTTTTTTAAAAGAATAAGAAGAGACCAACTCTGCGTGGCACATCTCCAGCTCTCTGCACCAGGCTGGGAGAAGCGAACTTACCGACGTTCCAGTGCAAGCTCACTCGTGCACAGTCACCAGTCTCAATTCCAGTGAGACCCTCCGCGAGGAGCTCAGAAACCTGCCCTTGGATCGTCACTGCAGCCTCTTGCCAAGCCCTCTCTGTCCACTTCCTCCTGGAACCTTTAGGTAAGTAAGCTGGGTTTGATTTGCCAAGGGTAACTATGCCTGATCTCCCCTCAGATGTCAGCCTGCTGTTGCTTCAAAGTTCACTCAAGCTACACCGCAACCCAATTTTAAAGGCAAAAGGAGTCTTAAGCAACAATGAAACACCACCCTTCCACAACCACCTCTGAAAGGAGTATCCGAACAGACTAGGGACTAATGTTTTGAAATTTGTGCTCAGGTTGTTGTTTTTTTTTCCCAAAATGATACTATATAAGCATTGAAGGCATTGCATAAACCCACAGTAATTTATTTAAAAACTCGTGTGCTAGCCGGGCGTGGTGGCGCACGCCTTTAATCCCAGCACTCGGGAGGCAGAGGTAGGAGGATCGCCGTGAGTTCGAGGCCACCCTGAGACTCCATAGTGAATTCCAGGTCATCCTGGGCTAGAGTGAGACCCTACCTCGAAAAACCAAAAAAAAAAAAAAAAATCGTGTGCTTATGATGTAATATTTCTTAGATTTACAATAAAAAAAATAAGGAAGGATTTAAAAGTGTGGCTCAGGGCCATAGCATTTGCCATGAAAGAGGCCCTGGGTTCAAGCACCAGCACTGAAAATAAAAGATGAAGAGAAATGTTCAGAAGCAAATATTTACTGGAAAACAAGCTTTCAGCAGGATGTTCAACAGTTTCCCAAAGGAAATAGTTTCAATGTCATTTAAGTCGAGTCTAAATAATCCAGAGGGTTGTTACTGAGAGAACCAGACTTAGTGAAGACTGACCTACTTGTTTCTAGCAGTTTGACCAGATTTTAAAAACTATATTTATTTACTTATGCATGTGTGCGTGTGTGTGTGTGTGGTGTACACATACCACAGTGCATGTGTGGAAATCAAAGGATAACCTCACAGTGTCTGCGTTCTTCTACATTCTTTGAAGCGAGGCCGCTTGCCACTGCAAATGAATGCCTGTCTAGTTGGCCCTTGGGCACTGGCTTTGCAAGGTAGTAGAGACTCAAACTCAGGTCAGCAGGTTTTGTGAAAAACAAAAAAAAAGCACCTTTAACCACTGAGCAATCTCCTCAGCCTCCTAACAAATACCAACCTTCTGTATTGCTCAGAACTACCAGAGCCCTCCAAAGGGAGAAGAAAAAAAACTCCTTAAAGAAAAAGATTGTATGTTGAAAACTGGGATTGAGCCCTTGCCTTCTCTATGTTCTCAAACTCAGAAAGCATATCTTCAATTTTCACTTGGAAAAACTGATCTAGTTATAACCTTCATTTCACATCCCTACATGGACCCAGTATCAGTGACAGAGGGGTGCTATTATCATCCTATATTTAACTGAAAATGAATTTACCCTGCTATGTGGATATCTTAGGTACCTTGGTATAGAATCAGCACATAAGACATGCAATGTATGAGTGTGTGATGCTGACTGAGTCTATCTCCAATAAGTAGAGGGAAGTCATAACTCAGTTACCATTATTAGAAAGTTCTCATTTTGAAAATAGTAACCACAGCAATAGAAAACAACGGCCATTGATTAATGTACTAAAATGAATATTAGTTTTCCCCAAAGTCTTTGCCAGGGAAAGAAAAAAGCACAAGTTTTACAACAACAGCTACATGTCAGGTGAATGCAATTCAGAGTAAGTTTATGCCCTCCACATTACCTTAGCTGCCCTTCCCCAGCCACTCTTGGCATGGTAAACAAATGAGGGCAGAAGGCACACAGTGGATGGGGTTCTACTACTAGGTACAGCTAACGGCATATAATTGCATTTATGGTATCACAATACATGGAAATGCACTCAAACAGTTTTTATTCCATCTTATGAACAGCTGTCTACTTCATTTCCACATGTCCATAGTCCTTTCATCTTTCCACTGAGTCCACCAGTAAAACTGTATTTATGGGGCTGGAGAGATGGCTTACTGGTTAAGGCACTTGCCTGTGAAGCCTAGGGACCCAGGTTTTACTCCCCAGAACCTACATAAGCCAGCTGCACATACATCTGGAGTTCATTTGCAGTGGCATGCTCATGCTCTGAGTGTGTGTGTCTGTCTCTCACTCTGCCTCACTCTCTCTCAGATAAATAAATAAAAATAAAATTATTTTAAAACAACTGTATTTATGCTTCTTAGAAAACGATCTTTACATGAATTTCTAGAGCCATATAATGCCCAATGATTACATACAACAAAATTTCAACTGGCCAAAAGATTTCCCACCATATTATGATAACTAGGGGAGAGATGTGGATTGCAAGAGAATAAAATTTTTTAAAAATTTTTATTCATGAGTAAAGCATCTGATTTGTACAGACCCCTCAAAAAATTATTGGGGGGAAAATTAAGCCATGCCACAGTAAAAATATAAGAATACTTTTTACTGGAGTGGGTTCAGTACAGACAAGGAGAAAGTCAGATCCCAGCCCCTCCCTTGCTACATGACCTTGAACACTTGTGGCCCTCTGTTTTCTCATTTGCTAAGTGGGAAATCTCCACAACTACTTCACAAGATTGTTGTGATTTAGAAGGACAACACAATAAAGCACTTGGAAGGGTACCTAGGAGATACTGAGTGTTCAATAAATGCTAACCATTAAATGGAAAAGCTCCTAGTGACGCTTGCAAGAAAACCAGAAATTAAAGCTTTGCTTTGTGTCCACTCTGCGGTCTGCAGCCAAAGCCTTTTGTGCCAATGAGTAAACAGGGAAGTGCCAAAGAGCACCTCAAATAATTGAGAGCCAGTTTGACCTGAATGGTGGCTTAGGTTAAGTTTGCTTCCAAGTTTCATGGATTAGTGCTAATTGTCCCATAGCGTGAGCCTAATTCTGCCCATCAATCAATTACTGCTTCACATTTTTGGTGTGGTCCTCAAAGGCAATCTAGCCTCCATTATTCCAGATGGGTTCTTTCCAATGCAATTTGAAAAACTGGAAGGAGAATGCAATGCTTAATCCTTAGAAAGAGAATTCACAAGATTATGAAATCTTGACTAAACACTAGATCCTGTGATGTCTACTGCTGCAATGCCAAGTTCAATACTCTCCAAGTAGGTAAACTGAAGGCACACGACTGATTGCTCTTGGCTGTCCTCACCCACTCCCCTCTCCTCTCTCATCACCCCTGCTAGTCAGCTTCGGCCACCACAGGGACAGGAGCTTGGACAGTCCTCACGTACGTCAGAGGGTCGTGGACACATATGAGCCCATTCACCTACATCTTGCCACATCAAAAGCAAGCTTAGAAAGGGGAGCTACAAGTACACATGATTGCTTCATGATGGAGTTCGGGATGTTCCACACCTACCCTAACTTCTGAGCTACGTAGGTCTGTAAAGAGTGGCTTTAAGCCTCCTTTGGACTTTCCTGAGAATCCTAAATTAGTGGTTGAAAGAGTCTTGAGAGATCATGCATCCTTGTTGTTAATTTGGAGCTAGGGTCCGAGAGCTATGACATCTGAAAATGTAGTGAAATCCAGGAACCATGCTCTACGTAACACTGTGTGAATGGACACACACACACATATAAACCCTTTTGTGCCAATCTCAAGTCTTCCAGATCTCCTAAAATCCATCCACAATTGCCCTGATGGTTCACAGTCTCAGATTGAGATCATTTAACATTGTCTATAAGTGATATAATTTACCCCTAGTTTTAACTTTTAAAGGGGGAGGTTAAGGAGATGAGTCGGTGGTTAAAGGTGCTTCTTTGCACAGCCTGCTGGACCAGGTTCAATTCCTCAGCCACCCATGTAAAGCCAGTGTGGCATTCATTTATAGCCAGAAACCCTGGTGCAAGAACATGCTAGCTCATGTGCACATGCACACACACACACACACACACACACACATAAATAATTTTTAAAGGGTAAATTTCAGCAGGAATATTGCTTTCCCAACAGAATACTTTCGCCAAAACCCACATTTTCTAATTCCTGGTTTAGCATTCTTTCTTATACTCTATTATCTTTTTTAAAAATATTTATTTATTTATTTATTTACAAGGAGAAAGAGAATGAGAGAAAGGAAATGGGCATGCCAAGGCCTCTAGCCACTGCAAACAAACTCCAGATGCATGCAACACTTTGTGCATCTGGCTTTACATAGGTACTTAGGGAATCAAACCCAGGCAGCCTTTAACCACTGAGCCATCTCGTCAGCCTGACTCTTTTATTTTCTTGATGGTATCTGCCTACTTCCAAAATTCTGTGATGAAATGTTCACAGAAACTTTTGCACATCATAAACATTTGTCTGTAATTCTGCCCCCAAAACCTTCCCACTTCTCATTACTTGCCTCTACACAGCTATCCCAACAAATTTAGCAAACTGTCTTTACCCTTTTTCTTCCATTTCTTCTAACATTGTTATTTCTAGGCAAAGGACCTTTACCATACAGCAGTTTTAAGATCATATACTCAAATCTGGCTATGAGAAACACAATATAGCTAATGTCCAAATGAATTTTTATAAAATACTGAGAGTTATGTAATAACTAGGTTATTACAGCTGTAGTTTCATCTCTCTCTGGAAGAGTCAAGAGATATTTTTCCTCAAAGGGGCAAAACCGGAATGTGGACAAAGTTTGAGGCTTGGTGGGAGGGAGGGGTTAGAGTTTTGGTTTTCCCAGGTGCCCCAAATTAAACTAACTCACACTCTTTGGCTATCACTCAAAGTGAGTTGACTTAGCTACTGCTCTCCCAGATCCTTCTAAAAACTAAAGGATTTTCTTCTGGCATTTTAATCAGTGATTAACTACTCCCTTCTTTTTCCTGCTGGGTTAAGTAAAAGATCCATATGCCGGTTGTTCTAGGGAATTTGTTAGGCTGTACATCATAGCCTGTTGCAAGACATGATGTGTCTCAGGGGAACTAACGAAGCCATAAGGAATGCAAAAAGTCACCGGGTTAAAGCCACATTAAGACAGCTGTTACATGAATGAGGGCCCTGCTTTGGAAGGGAGGTCATTGTACAGAAAAATATGAAGTGCTCTTTATTAGTTTGATCCCATGTTCTCTGAAAGTTAATGGACCATTATTACTATCCTTCAACATTCACTGAGCCAGATGAGAATGCTGGGTCCTGTATAAGCTACATGGGTTAGAAACTCATGCTGTCCCCCAACACTGTTTGTGATGAGGCAAGAATGAGATGGAGCAATACTGAACATTCCAGATTCTCATCCCCTCCTTGTCTCTTTTCTTTAAAATAAATTTACTTTTTGACCCACACTGAGTTCAGAAATGATAGTGGGTTTATCTTTACCACAGACCTGTGTGGGGTCTTGGCCAGCCACTGAGGACAAGCGATAAATGCTGAAATACAGTGGGCACCCAGTGGGGAATAACTGGACCTCACTTCACATTTAAATCAGGATATCACTGAACAGTAACAGGAGCAAAACAGAGGTGATACAAGTTTTGCTAACTGTATTGTATACTATTATAATACAGAACTATCGGATTCCTCTGTCTTCCCACTGTGACTGAGAATAAATGCATTACGTTTTGTGGCCAAGGGAGATCATTTCTGTCTTCTCCTGTTACAAGGAGCATGCTATATCCCAGTGAAATTTGTAGTGGAACTCAGTGGTTCCAGTTTTAATTATTTATTGATTGATTGTTGATTGATTTTTGTTTTGGTTTTTCATAAAATGCATGCATGTGTGTATTTTTGTATGTGTGCAGGTGGGTACGCATGCCTACAGAGACCACAGGATGACCTCAAGTGGTGGTCCTCAGGAACATTATCTACCTCCTTTGAAGCAGGGTGTCTTGTTAGCCTGGAGCTCACGGACTGACTGTCTGGTCAGCAAGCCTCAAGGATCCACCTGTCTCCACGTCCCCAACATTGGGATTCCAGGTGCATGCCATCACATCAGGCATTTATGTGGTTAATGGGGATAAAACTTGGGTCCTCATGCTTGCAAGGCAAGCACTTTACTATATTAGCCTGTCTCCCCAGCCCCAATAGTTCTAATTTGAAATCATTATTCCTGTGAACCTTGGTATATCACGACAGTGCCCTTTACTCATCTACCCACCTCTGGCTTACACAACCAACTGCCTACCTTCCACCTCTGAGCACCATTCACCACCATTCTGTCTCGGCCAACATCATGATCTTCTCCCTGCCACAGGCCCCAGTGCTTTGAGATGTGTGTGAGCTCTCCAGGCTGACATCTGAGCCTACATAGGATGTCCTAGACCTGGCTCCAAAACCATATTCCTCCTTTCCCTTCCACTGCCCACACAACTGACCAGACTCACAGATCTCTCAGTATCCCCGGGGGGAAAACGGACTTTCTGCTTCTAGCTCTGTGCCTTGTTTGTCCAGTTTCCCGGGGCTAATATGCCCTGCCTCCCTGTCCAACAAATCTGACTTATACCTTTCTTATTTCCTCCAAGATCTCATCTTTTCCTTATCCTTGCACATTCTCTCTCTCCCTCCTTATTGTATCTGCTTTGTTTCTAGATCCCTTATGTATTATTTCACTACCCTCAGTAGACAGCAGCTCATGGACAGAACTGGGTTAGCTCACGTCAGCACTCCCTGACTTTCATGTACTGCAATGACCATGTGGAAGGCTGAGTGAAACAATGCCACTCCCTGGGCTCGGCAGCTGGAAGAGGAAGTTTCTTTAGGAGAGGTGAAGCACGGATCTCCTTAGGAAAAGCATTGATCAATCCAGGGGCCATGTAAGCAGACCAGTTTACAGCCAAGGCACCAGCCTGACCTTTACTGTGAAAGCTGAGTGTCTGAAGTCGCACACAACCCTTCCAGAGAAAGGATCTGAATTTCTGGGACACTAAGGAGCCCCGGGAAGCTCTGAGTCTTTCGTAATCTATCAAACCAGCTCGAAGGCAAAGTTGACTACTGATAACAAAAACATTATTCTACACTCAACAGACACGTTGCAGCTAAGTCATCTTTTCCAGAAGCCTTGGTGCAGTTCTCAGAGCACAAAACATAATTCAATATCTTCATTTTAAAATAACAGAATTACTTGAAGTGTTTCCAGACTGTAAGATCCTTAAAGGAAGGGGCTACTTACTGTATGCACATTCACATGTTTTCCTAATGGAAAAACCATAGACGGAGTGTTTGGAGTCCAATTAGCTCTACATGATGGGGCAGCTGTGCAAGCTTGGCTAATTACTTAACTAGCTGAGGTTTCCATTTCCTCGTCAATAAATTAGGGGTACTAATAATGTCAACCTAGGGTTTTAGTGATGATTAATGAGTTAATGCATGTAAAACACTTCAAATAGAGCCTGGTGCAGAGCAGCCACTCAAAATGTGTTTTCTATTACCTGTGAACCACCTTTAAGATCTATACAGCGCCTGCTGTACCATAAGGATTCCTGAAACAATGAACGAGTGCGAATAAAATGAGATGAGTGCTATAAATGCTACAATCAGAATAATAACCAAAGGCTGCATCCATTCCTAATGTACTTATTTTCTTAGTTTAAAACATGGTGGCACATAATCTAAAATCCCAGCACTCAAGAGGCAGAAGAATCAAAAGTTCCAGGCCAGTCTGGGCTACACGGCTACACTGTAAGACCTTGTCTAAAATGTGTATGTATGTGTATGTAAATATATGTATTTATTTATTTACACACATACATATGTATCACATGAGGAAACATTTTTCAGGTTCCTCTCTGGATTTAAGGAGGCCAGCGATGCTGAGACATCCATACCTGCACCCGGGCCTCAGTAAGCTTTGCCCTCTGGGCCAGTTCCTCTCTGGTGTAAATGTCGGGGTAGTGAGTTCTCTCAAAGGCTCGTTCCAGCTCTTCCAGCTGCTCCGCTGTGAAGGTGGTTCTGCTCCGGCGCTGTTTCCTCTTCAGCGGTAAGTCTGGTTCCGAGTCAATGTCAGAGCCTTCATCTGATTGGGGCGCTGAGGCTAAAACGACAGGAAGAAAAACATGATAGAATAAGAATCGGAAAGCAAGTTCCATGAAGCCACCATGTGGAAGCCTGAAGTACCTTTCCAGTGTCTTCCAGGGACACCCTGCCCGTCTCCGTAGTATTACACTATTGCATGGTATTTAATCTCTTCCCCTACCCTGTCTCCCTGCTTGCCAGACAGAAATATTTGCTTTGGGCATCTGTCATTCTAAGCTGTTGGAAAACAGGGGCAGGCATGGTTCCATTTGTAAGGGACCATGCTGTGCATGTACTGCATCTATCTAGCACTCTAGTGAATGAACTCCTTTCTTTCCCTTTTGTTGCTCTTGTTTTGATTTGGATTGGTGGGTGGGTGAGTGGATGGGTCTGTTGATTGGTTGGTTGGTTCGTTCGTTGATTTTGAAACCATCTCCGTATGTAGCCCAGGCTGGCCTTGAACGCCTGATCTCTCTGTCTCATCTCATGTGTCAGTATTACAAGTACACACCACCATGCCCAGATTTTACTTTGGTTTCTGATATTTTTTACATCTACTTTTCTAATTATTTTTCATTGACAACTTCCATAATTATAGACAATAAACCATGGTAATTCTTTCCCTCCACACACTTGCCCCTTTGTAACTCCACTTTCCACCATACCTCTTCCCCCTCTCAATCAATCTCTCTTTTATCATCATGTCATCATCTTTTCCTCCTATTATGATGATCTTGTGTAGGTAGTATCATCCATGACCCCTCAATGCCTGACACTACCTACGCCTACCTTTAGACTAAAAAAAAAAAAAAATCTGTTTATGTTATTTCTTTTCTTTTTTAACTTTTATTTAATTATTTACATGGCAGAGGGTGGTACCAGGGCTTCCTACCATGGCGAAGAATGCCAAACAGCTGTTCCACTTTTTGCATCTGACTTTAAGTGAATCCTGGGGAATCAAACTCAGGCCAGCAGGTTTGCAAGCAAGAACTTTATCCACTGAGCAACCTCCCCAGCTCTAGTGGGATTTCTCTAAAAACTCTTCCAAATTGGCTTTGTATCTAATACATCAGTGATGATAGACTATTGCTGCATCCTGTATATTTATAGATTCTTCTGCTCCTACATATAAAAAACAAATCTCACTATTTCATCACCAGATAGTTGGAAATACTTGAAGGAGAATTTTTATTTTTTATTAAAGGAAGCCTCAAGAACTAATACAAAAAGGCGACACTATCTACTAAATGACTCCTGAAGTAAAGTTCAGAGTCCAGGTTACTGCTGAAGGTGGATAGCTGCCAGGGATAAGCTGCCTGATTGGAGGATCCTGGGGCAAAAAGCAAAGGAGGTGAGACTCCTAACCCAAATTACAAACTTCAAGACAGGACCACAGAGCAGCGGCCAGTGCGTGGGCCTCTCCCAGTGTGTACCCCTGCATGACTGCATAGGACCAAAGACCTTGAGGTTAGCTACGGCCTCTCCTTACCAAGTTTGTCTTTCTCTGCCTGTAGGGGGCTTCAAACTTGAGTGTGCAGGATAAAGAAGTGGGAATTGAGGGATGAGAATCCACATGAACAATCCAATACGGTCTCTCCTCTCATAACAAGGTCTGAATCCTTACAGGAGGAAGCTATGAGAGGGCTTTTGGAGCACAAGTAGTGCCATTTCCAGACTAGGGTTTGATGGAGGAGGGGTGGCAGCCGTTCTTTCTGTTTCTGCTGGGACAATGCTAAGGCTCCCATAGCAAATAGTCATTCCCATGACGGAGCACCTGCTGACCTACAGAGGGTGTCATGGTGCAAAGACAGGTCAGACCAGGGTTGCGGGAGGAGGAAAATCCTCTCCAGACACTGGGACAGAGGGCAGACAAGCATTCAAGGCTGTTACAGACACAGCCTGAGACAGGAGGAGGAACATATCTTCCTGAATACTTCTAAATGTACCCTGAAAACCCCCCAAAGGACTGGGGACCTCCTGAGGAGGAGCTGTTAGCAAATGACAATTGCCAGAAAATTGTAGATTATTTATGTCTACGTCAAGGTAATTTATTTACAGCTGAGGCTGTTCAGATCAGAACAAGCAACATGAAAATCAGTATGTTGCAGAAGTCTCGTAAGTCTATGTGCTTTTCTCCAGTTGCTGCTGCTGCTTCTGCTGCTGTTTTAGGACAGGCTCTTGTCACTTAGCTAAGGCTGGCTTCAAACTCACTGTGCAGCCCATGCTGAGCTCAAACTCACAAACCCTCTGCCCCAGTCTCCAAAGCATTAGAACTTAAAATGTGTGCCAACATGCCCAGCCATACTTCTCAGTTCTTAAACTCAAACTTCATCTTGCCCTACAGAAATTTTAGTGCAAATTATAAGCTGTCCAAAAGGATGCAAACAAAAAAATCAACCCTAACATATGACTATAAGTTTTCTAATATTTTAAGAATTCTACATTTTATGTGTGTTTAAATATTCTGAAATGAAGATGCAATAGGGTGAATGAACTAACTAGGCTACTACCTAATATGACAAATTAGAGAAGATACTCATGGTTTGCATAAAAGCAAAACAAAACTATAACACATCTAGCCTGTGCTTGTTTCTTCAATCATGCTATCTAATACAAACTTATCTCATTTGATATAAATGCTGTTGTTAACATTTTTAAAACGACCTGGGGCTGGGAAGATGACTCTGCTATTAAAGCTGCTTATTTGGAAAACCTCCAAACCTGGGTTTAATTTCCAAGCCACCCATGTAAGCTAATCACAAAAAGTGGTGCAAGTGTCTGGTGCTTGTTTGCAGTGGCAAAAGGCCCTGGTTCACCTATGCATGCATGTGTGCATGCGTGCGTGTGTGCGCGCACACACACACGTATTTTTAACTATGAGAACATTTTAAAGGAATATTGGCATGCTAAAGGAAAATGTGTCCTGCATTGTATTACTAACTTGAAAAGGTTTCAATACAACATATACTTATGCGTGTGTGCTGAATTAACAAAGCAATAATTTGTGTATCTTTTCAGAGAAGTGGTTCTCAAACTTTTGTACCATCAGAATGACCCAGAGGACTGTTTGAGATTCAGCAGGTCAGCACTGGGCCCCTCAGATTCACATCTTTAACATAGTCTCAGGTAAACATCTACAGATGCACGAAGAACAACCTGTACAGAATATTTCAGATTATAAAATACGTCCTACCACAATTTATCAAAAAAGTCCCTTCTGCATATGCATGTTTGCATTGCCAATAGCATGCCCCCTAAGAGAGCAATCCCTTGTTCCCCTAAGAAGTCAACACATTTCCTTCCCTCACTTCCAGTTCACCATTGCTCTGACTTTGGTTTCCAAAGTGAAATCAGGTGACAGGCTCAGCAGTGTAGAAGGCCTTACCCCAAAGCAGCCTTTGCCTGTGGGAACCCTAAGTCTCCGCTTGCACATTCTCTTACTGGGATCCCATTAGGATGATAGTATGTGGAGATTTTCATGTTTCCTTTGGGAGTCTCTGGGGTTATTAAATTCTCCCAAGTAAATATGATGTGCCATGCACTGTCAGGTCAATTAATCAAAAGCATCTCTTGTTTCAGAAGAAAAAGGCCAGCACCAGTAAGAAGTAGTCCTGAGGGTCAAGACCACTGTGTTTCACCTCACAATCAACGTCCCCCAGAAAATAAACTCTCTGAGCTCCAAACCCTTCTTTGTCTTGTGCATGCTGGGACCTGGTACACAGTAGGTGCTTCGTAAGCACAAGCTGAATGAATAAAAGCACAGGGTAAAGTTTCACTTTTGCTCTAACACTGACTGATCTCTCTGCTATTTTCTCTCTCCAAAATGGGAGCCTTGTTCTCTATAAGCCTCCTAACATCTATTTAGAGAAACACTGGGATTCTAGAAGCCTCCATGAAATATTTTGAAAGTTTTGTAAGTATTTGTATATCTGTATGCATCTGAGGAATAATTATAATTTTGTCAAAGAATATTGTTTTTTATAAGATAATAAACTACCCCCAAGCCCAAAATTAAAAATACTCTGACTTTTTTAATTCAATTGGACAGCCTTTTCTACCACAAATAAGATTTTCTAACAAGCTAACAAATCACTACTTTTATTTCTAAACTGCTTCCTCAAAAGCAATGGAAAAGTTATACCTAACTAGGGAAACCTCCACACAGCATCCTTTCAAAAGACATTGAGGAAATGATTTCCTTGATTTTACTTCTGCAGAATTATTTGAACCAACTGATCATTCTTGGCAATATGAAGCCGCAATTTTACAAGCTAATTGTAACTTCTCCCCATCTGCAAACCCCAAAAGGATGTGGGCTTTGAAATATGTAAAGTCAGCAACCCAACATTAATTTACCAGATAGGAAAAACTAGCTCTTTCTAAGATGGAAATACTACTATTTCTTATATTACTCAATAGAAATAAGATACAATATTTGTGTAAAATTTAATTTACAATAAGTGCCTGAATTTGGATTAGCTTTTGCCAAGATCAAATCTAAAATTTAAGCCCTGATTTTATTAAACACAGAGATCATTTTGTTGATGCTCATCTATTTTCTATATTCAGCTTTACTGAAATTAGTAGAATAAAGTAGGTACTAGATTCTAACTGTAACATGGATGAGAAAACAAGCCTTCCTTTCACCAACTTGATTAAAAAATTTACAGATTTTTTTCTGTATCGAATATCTAAAGCAATGACTTGGGAACTGCCAGTAGTATCAGCTAGACAGTTGTCTAAGTAACAAATTGCTATAGCTAGTGCCTAGGTTCTATGTAATCTCTTTGTACTACTACTGTATAGCTTCAATTACTGTTCCATTCATTTGAATATTATTCAAATTTTCAATTACACTTAAGTTTCTGAGTCATACTTGTATTCCTCAGATACCTTCACAAACAAAATCTGCCTTATTATTCAGATATTGCTCCCGAATTTGAAATGTTAAAATAGCTCTCATATGAGAATGCTATCCAATATTCAATGGGCAGCCGAAAATTTTATTGCTTTAAATTGTAAAACCTTTCTGATTTTATTCTAATCCATATTGTTATCTCTTTTTTTAAAAAAAGTTTTGACTGGACTTTCAGTACTCTTCACTAACCATCCTCTGACTTACACATGACATGAACTCAGTGCACAGATGGTCACAAAGCAAGCCTTCCTAGGAAGATTTCTCTCCCTTCCCATGATACTGTGCTGCAACCCTAGGAGGCAAACATGTACCCACTGTGGGCTCAGAGAAAGGAAACGGGGGCCAGGGTTCTTCAGGTCATACAGCTAAGGATGTCACCCAGGCCTGTGTGACTTCAGAATATATGCTTTCTTCTTCTTGTAGCTTGAAGCGACCTAAGTAACATTGTTTTACACACACACACACACAGCCCTTCTGCACAGACACAATAGAAATGAACCAAAATAATTCAAATTTCAGACATTAAGCTTATGACCACTATTGTTACCATTTCTCCCAAATTTTCAAATGAATCAAGTGAATGACCTAAAAGCCATAACAAACCTTCCCCTGGTTCCTACGTGCAGAATCGCCTGGAACCCAGCACTAACCACAGACAGTTGACAGGCTGCTCACTTCATACCTGTACCAAAGCCTCCTTTATCTCAGTGCACTTAGCAAAAGGCTGTCAAGAGTTGTGTAGTTCTTGCACAAAAGTACACCAAGAAAAACAACTCCAGACATGACACGGGTGCTCACAGGTTACCAGTAAATGCTGCAGCATGATTGATATCAAGCATCTGAGTACGTGGGTGTGTTGTCTGCATTTTCTAAATGCATCATATCTTCTACTACTTCACACTCCTTTTAGATGATCTCACATTACCTCCCAAGAATAAATTTGGGGAAATGAATACTGTTGGTAAAAATAATAGGAGAATAGGAAAACTGCCTTACCCCACAGCAAGACAAACTCCTCCTTCAGAAACAAAGTGGGAAGGGAAGGCAGGGGGAAGTCTTTACCACCAGGGGCTAGCCATGAAGTTTAATTAAAGGCAGAATTAGAGAATTAGAGAGTATGCCTTTGTCCCTTAGCCCCTTGTGACCTCTTTTGTAGCCTCGGGAAATATTTTATCCTAGTTAACACTGTTATACATGAAATCTTGCCTCAATTTTATAGGGATTTGGTCACGTGGAATTCTGTAATTATTGGTTTCCTGACAAATATAATTCAGAGATGGGAGACAGGCAAAAAATGGAGAAACAAAATAATTCACAAGCATGAATCTGGCACATTGTCTTTCTTCTCAGCAAGCTCTTTCATTTGAATAATTAAAGACTCGAATCATGACAACCATTTAAACTCTAGGTTTGCCCCAGATATAATACAATGCGATTTACAGGCCCAGGAGGAGGTAGGGGATCTCTGGAGGCTCCACTTCCTGGTCATCCATTTTCTCTAAGATGGTCCCAGACCAAAACCCACAGTCTTTTCCTCCTCTTCCATCTTTCTATGTGCCACTGATAAAAGAACAAGATAAAAACCCAAACTCTTGCCGGAGCTCCCTGAAGTGCTCTCACACCGTGTCTGGGGCTTACTTGGTTACATATCTCAGTAGGTTTCCAGGTCAGCTCTAAGCTTGATGCACCCACTTGGCCAGACTACACAGTGTCTCCTGTGCTGGTAAGTTTACCGTGCAGTGGGCCGGCAAGCTGTTTGGGGATCTGCAGGAGCCCCTTTATGCTGAGAAAGAAGATGTGAATGACCTCTCTCGTGTTTACTCGGCTGAAAGTCAGGAACGAAGCAAGACTGATATTCCCTCATGGACCCACAGTAAATGACAAATGACATTTTCCTTTTGTGATCTTTGAGATTTTTGTTGACTTATTTGGGAGCTTTTGTTGGATCCCAAGAAATGGCCTGTGGCTGAGGCCTATTCTGGCGATTTCCACGCTCCATCTGTGGAATCCATCAACGGGGCATTTACCCTCATTCAGGGCTCTGACACCTGCCTGGCAGGGTGCAGGAGACACAAAGAAAGCCTGAGTGGATGAGAAAGGGGAGTTGGGTTTGTTTTTTTTTTTCAAGGAGGGGGAGGAGGGGGAGGCTGAAATGGAGGCACAGTAGGGGTTAATCCAAGCCACTTGAGAGACTTCAACACCTGCAGGCTTCTCTTCCACATTCATTCACAAGCTAAGAAGTAATCGGACTGGGATGTTAGTTTTAGTATTTTTAAGCTCTACATATGTTGAGATAAGGAAAAAAAGACACACCTCTGAAAGGAACAAACCAAAGATTTGCCACAAACCCTAAGATGTAGCTAGAGCCCTGTGGGCCCCAACAACTAAACAAGTAATAAATCCATCCTTATGCAATTCGTAGATCATACTGGAATTAGAGTAACTACGGTTTTGTTAGTATCCAAGGAGAGATGCCTTAAGAATCTAATCAGTGGTTTACGAGGTCAGGTAGTATCTTATTTTTGATTTTTTCCTCTAGGACTTCCACCCCAAGTGTGCTAGGCAAAGGATGTGCTCTTTTACAAGTTCAGAGGGCAGGGGAAAATCAGGACAACTTTTGGCAAAGCTGCGCTGGGCCTGCAAAAGGAAAGGTTCTTTCAAGAACACTAAATCTAATTAAGACCCTGCAGCCTGTTATCCGTCCACCGGGTCCTGCCCAGTCCTGGGGATTTGGCTGCAGAAACGTACTGAGATTCCCCTCCCCTCTGACCCAAACCCTTCCCTCCAAAGCTGCCGGCTCACAGCACGAGGTCATTAGAAGGAAAATAAGCTCCTGCCAGGTTGGGGCTAATCAAAATAACACAAATAGATACTGGCACTCAACAACTCCCCAAGTGCCTGCTGCCTTGGGCGGAGAGCACAGATTGGTTGTATGGCCAGGTACCTGGGTCCACTAGGGTCCCGCACTCCTCCTCGCCTGGCTGGGAAAAACTTCAAAGGCACAACACGGGCCCTTGGGTGTTTATTTAAGATAAGGACTGACAAACAGGCTGGCAGACGGGCAAGTGCTTCCAAGGTGCCGAGCTGCGCAATCGCAAGCACGCCTGCCTCGTAAGACTGTGATGACTGGGGGCTTTTCAGGTGCCCTGGACTGTAAGAACGCAGCTACAAAGAAAGACTTATTCCGACTTCATTCGTTGGTACATCCATGCAGCTTCCTGAGTGGTTAACTTTAGTAGGTGGGTTTCATGAGATACTTACTTAAAAATGTAAAACCATGCTTGAGCCTTTTCTCAAACTGATATGGGTGACATTTTGCACAAGGGAGCCTTGAAATACAGACTAACCTGTACCTGTGTAGACAGGCACCATCTTTCCAGGGCTTTCCGAGAAATCCTTTACTGGTTTAGGAACCCTGACACTGACCCAAATTGACCCAATGGCTTCTAAGGCCTTTGTCTTGAGAGGAGTGTGTGTGTGTGTGTGTGTGTGTGTGTGTGTGTGTGTGTGTAAAACAAGAATTCATTTGACGACATCGATCCCAACCCATCTAGCCAGGATTACCTTTTTGTACGCCACCCCCACACATGACTTCTATCTGTGATTAAATACAAAAGAAAAAATAGCTTTTTAAACTCCATGGTAACTGCCAGCAGAGTAATTTGAAGAAAATGTGTTACTATTCAATTAGGAAAACTGATTAGTTAGCTAATTAATCAGCTAACAGCTTTCTAAGAATAGATTCATCCGATAAGAACTTTCCCCGTCAAGAGCTTAAAAGTCAGTCGTAATTAAAAGACTAAAAGACGGACCGGCTGGCAGGAGTATTTGGGTTCCAGTGTCTAAAGCAATGAGCTTGGTTCTAGCCTACAGGGGTTGGATTGCACGGAGCCCAGAAAGGTAATTTGCACACTGAAGAGGGAACAGGAAAACAGTAGTCCTGAAAGGCAAAGAGCCAAGTGACTTCTGTTTACAACTGCCAAGAAAGAGGCCATTATTGACCATATGTGCCACAATTGCCCTCTTATCACGGGCTGGCCGTCATGTCCTTTGGGAGCTGTTAATGAACTGGGTAATTGAGCTGCTGACATGTGTTACCAAAACAAAACAATAGGAAGAAGAGACAAATGAACATTTTATTTGCCAATCAGAGTGGGTTCAGCTTTTCACAGAGTCGGAGCTAAGTGACTGGCTGGATACATAAAACAGTGCATTGAAAGCTAGCAGATGCAGGGACAAGAATGGTTAAGTGACAGCTTATGGTCCATCTGTGCTTAACATTTTGTTAAAGAAACGACTTGACTTGCTAAAGAGACCACTCATGCAGCTGCCCGCCCGAGCGCCACGCTATCAGAGATAAATCATTAGCTAAACCGGTTCAAGCTGAAAATGACAATGCTTAGTAACAGTTATGTTGGGACATTTTGTCAGCACAGCTTGACACAGTTATTACTAAAAATCTGACAACTCACAGATATTCAGCAGAATTGGGCTAGTGGGGGGACACGGAACACTGGGAACCATTTGAGAGGCGTTCTAATCGCCCTCAAGTAAACACGCCTTTCTAGGACGCTGTAACTGGAAAAATAAATAAACTTCATGAGACGGAACGAGTTTGTGTTCCATACAGTAATTATGCATCTTGTTTCTACATGCGTCTTCTTTCTTCAAATCTCTGGAACATCAGAAATGTTCTCATTCTGAGTTGCTTATCACTAATTTCATCAGTGATTATAAAACAAGTGGGTTCAAAGAATCTCTACTTCACTTTCCCAAACATACCTTCTTCCTTTCATAGGAAAAGAAAGACCAGGATGCAAGAGCCCAGGTTCAAAAGGGACTTGGCTTTTGTTTCTGTGACTGCCGCTGAATTGAAACCACATTTTTTGGTCCAAGTGTGGCCCTTTGCTCACTATGAAGAACAGTTTCCCTCCGAAGCACTATCAGTGCAAACTGGTTAATTAGAGACAGATCTCTCAAAGCCCTTTTCCTGTTTGTTTCTTTACCTGGGATGGGCAAAATTAACTTAATAATGGTGGTAATGATATAAGAAAACGTGCTATTCACTAACTTACTAACAGCTTACTCTGTCCAATCCCTGTTCCTTGCTGGGTCCTTTGCATACATTTTCTTTCATCTTGGTCAAATAGATAGATAGATAGATAGATAGATAGATAGATAGATAGATAGATAGATAGATAGACAGACATTATTTGGAAGGGAATTATCATCCCCAACCTACAAATGAGAAAAGATGAGATCCAAAGTGAATTAAAAAAAAAATCTGTCTGACAAGAACCTTGTCTGTGCTACTTATAAGACCTACAGCTTTGTCATTTGAGGAGCACTAAGGTGAGTTACAAGAAAATTTGTGGTCAATTATCATCACTTTGTTGTTGTAGTTGTTTTCATTTCTCCCTGGTATACCAAGCTGGACTCAGAAATGAAGCAATCCTGGAGATCCGTTGTGAAATACAGGTAGGAAAGGTGACAGATATTTTCAGAAGCTATCAGAGATATCAGCAGAGGCTGATGCATGTGTGTTACTTACAGTTACTAAGTAAGTGCTCTGGACATGCAAACTAAACCCAAGTTATATTTACAGAGCTTTGACTGAGACACGGTGTGTTCGGCGAGGCCAAGGGCACTCTGGGAAGACAAACAGTAGCCTGCCTTCCTTTGTATTTCTCACTGCCCAATATTTTTTTTTTTACTGTTGTGTGCACAAGTTGTTTTAAAGTCAACAAATAAACTAAGGCTGGAAGTATAGAAGAGCTAACAAGTGACACAGAGAGCCTTTCAGGGGGTAGAAAACAAAAGAAGGCTTTTGCCAACCCTTATTAAGACAAGACTCCCCAAAGGCACACAAAACCCCACAGCCTGATCCACGCTTGGGCTTTGCCAGGATTAGCATGACACAAGATGTTTGAAAAGTAGAAGAAAGACAGATTTAAGAAGAAAGTTAAATACTACAGTTCGTGTGCCAGAACCCTGTGTAAGGAGGTAAGAAGACAAATAACCCAATGGACGAAAATAGGAAAACAGCTTGAGAAAACTGCAGAATCACTGGAAGAAACCTGAGGCCAGTCCTCTCTCACTGAGTGCTGAGAAAGCTAATAGCATCACCCCAAATCACACATAATTTCCACAAGCCTTTGTTGAATGTCTACAATGTGGCTGATGTTGACCTTGGTACCAGGGATGCAAATGTAGGTGATAGACGGAACCCAAGCTCCAAAAGTACCTTTCCCCCAGGAAAGTGTCAGTGCACAGAAGAACCATATCCTGAGGTAAGGGGGAGATTAAACGGCCCTCCCAAGTCTGAGAAACCTAGATATATTGTTTGTTGAATGCCAGTGCCCTGGGTCCTGTGAGCCTGTGATCTTTAATAGAGAGGTCAAACTGCGGCAGCCGCACTTCAGCTAACACTGCCCATGTGGCATTGCGAGATCGTTCCTTTGCTTCCTGTTTTCTCTTGGGCTGCATGAGGAAGAAAAGGGGAGAGGCACGTGTCATCTGGGTCAATTATTGCTTGTTGAAAGATAGCAAGAGGTAATAACTGAACATAAATGAAAGAGGAAACGGGTTTTCCTGGAGGCAACAGAGACGGCTCAACTTAATCCTCGCTGGCAGGGGAATTAGTAGCAGCATAGAGGTCATCCTGTGAAGTGAGATGCCGGGGATACCCACTGGGAGAGAGGTCCTTCCCCAGGGGCGGGGAAGCAGGCATAGTGCATCCAGGGAGACTGCACACGCCTCTACACCCCTAGTAAGGGCAAGGCTCCCATTTGAAGGAGGGACTTCAGACTGGTGTCCCATCCCACCAAAGGACCCTGACAAGAATAGACACACCAGCCACATTACTAGACCGACTTGTCACCAGCCTCAGGTAGGGACAGCTGCTTCTGAAATATTGTCTTCTGCTTGGACAGAGGAGCTGATGCAAACCTGTGTGCAACTGAAGCTTCTTGCACATGAGCAGGTTCCTTCAAACCTCACCCAGGAGCCTCTTCAGGTTCTGACCTGGACTCACTTTTTAGCCCTCTGAACTAGTTTTCTCATCAGCAAAATAAAGTTGAAAATACCTATCCCAAAGGCAGTTTGAGGGGCTGGGAAGATGGTTCAGCCATTCAAGTAGCTTGCTTGCAAAGCCTGCCAGGTCAGGTTTGATTCCCCAGTACCCACATAAAAACAGATGCACAAAGTGGCGCACGCAACTGGAGTTGTCTGCAGTGGCAAGAGGCATTCTCTCTCTCTCTCTCTCTCTCTCTCTCGCTCTCGCTCTTCCTTTCACACCCCTTCTCTGCTTGCAAATAAATAAATGTGAATAAATGTTTTTAAAGGCCAACTTTAAGCAAAAGAGAGAGTTGGTAAAACACATTACTTTCTCTACCTGGCAATTCCTCACCCAGGTCCCTGGTGCCCTGCTTGTTGCCCAGCCCTACCAAGAATAAGAGTATGAGAAAAAAGTGTTCTCTGTATGAAAAGGCAAGGGGAAAAGTGACCACAGGACTTCGAAGCTATTTGTTGAAATTCGCAAGCATGTGAAACAACAGCATTAGCCAATGTCTCAGGTGCTTTCTCTTCTGAAGACCCTGCCCCGGTCAGTGACACCATGCAGGCAGGTCATGTTCTATGTGCCTGCTCCACTCACAAATCCAGAATGGAAGCCAAGCTTACTTCAACCCACTTTGTCTTGGACACACATATGCATGGTGCAAGATTTAATGAAGCTAGGAAATTCAATAGATTCCTTGAGACCAGATACTGCAGGTTTTGGACAGGAAGACCTTAACAAAAGCAAGGCAAGCCGCCTAAAAGGAACGAAGGACTATTTATATGCCAACTGCTTTTATGCCAACACTCATTTTGATTTTCATGGAAAGAAACTTTTTAATTTATTTATTTGAGAGAGAGAGAAAATGGGGATGCCAGGGTTTCCAGCAACTGCAAATGAACTCCAGACACGTGTCACCTTGTGCATTTGGCTTTACATGGTACTGGTGAATTGAACCTGGATCCTTAGGCTTCTGGTGAATTGAACCTGGATCCTTAGGCTTCATAGGCAAATATCTTAACTGCTAAGTCTTCTCTCCAGTCCAACTTTACTTTTTTTGTTTTTGCTGGTAGTGTTATTTTTGTTTTTATGTTTAAGGGATTCTTGGTGTTGATTTTGGTTTAGTTTGGGGGTGTTGGTGTGTTTTATTTGAGATAGGGTTTTGTCTTACAGTTTACTGGTGCAGAGTTATTAGAGAAAACAAAGCATAGATTTTTTTTAATTTTTTTTGTTATTTTTATTTATTTATTTGAGAAAGAGAGAGAGAGAGGATGGGCGCACCAGGGCCTCCAGCCACTGCAAACAAACTCCAGACGCATGCGACCCCTTGTGCATCTGGCTAACGTGGGTCCTGGGGAGTCGAGCCTCGAACTGGGGTCCTTAGGCTTCACAGGCAAGCGCTTAACGGCTAAGCCATCTCTCCAGCCCAACAAAGCATAGTTTTGCACAACTCATATCTGATGATTTACATTAGCATCCACAGCCATTGTGAACATGTCAGATGTCCTACTGGGGAAAAAGATCAAGAATTTCATAAGTAGCAGAGTTCCACAAGAACTACTGGACAACTGCCTTTCCACTCTACATTGTCTTTTCAGGAACAGTCTTGCAGAACTGGAAGGAAATGGATAAGAAATGGAGGAGACAAAAGATCAGAAAAGGAGAGGAAGAAGGATGGGAAAGGTGAAGGGGAAGAAAATAGAAGAGAGGAGAGGAAAGGGAGAAAGAGCAGAAAGGTCAACTGTTCTTCCCGGCAAATATGAATAAGAATATAGGCCGGGCGTGGTGGCACACGTCTTTAATCCCGGCACTTGGGAGGCAGAGGTAGGAGGATCCCCATGAGTTCGAGGTCACCCTGAGACTCCATAGCAAATTCCAGGCCAGCCTGGCCTAGAGTGAACTCTACCTTGAAAAACAAAAAAATAAAATAAAATAAAAAAAGAATATAGTACATGAGTTAAGGGTCAGTCAGTTGACCACAGCCATTTTTTTTTTTTCACAGCCTGATCTGAGGAAACAGGATCAGAGGTGAAGGAGAGTCTGCAATGTACTGGACTCTGGTAGTTTTAAATAAAGACCTCCCTGGTTAAAGATCAGAAATACTCCCACCCATCTTTCCCACACACATCCACAAGTGATTGAACTAGAAATTGCCCCATTCATATGTCAGAGCAGATGCCAATGTCCAGATACTGTTATCAGCTTAATTCAAATTCAAGACCTTTTCTTTATCTCCCATCATATGTTTACTTCTAAGAAGAATTTCTTGGTCAAAAAATAATATATTGTGTAACTCATTATGAGTTTTGCTTCCACATTACAAAAGTACATTACAGGATAAAATTTTGGTAGTGCCTAAAACTAAGAAAGGATAGTGCCAGTATATAACACAATCAGTACTGATTTTAGAGAATTTGGATGAGCAGATGAGTGGATAACTGTGTTTCATCCTAGTCTTTTCTGTATGTATTATTAATGAAGAAAAACTTTTAAAACTCTTTTTTAATAAGCTACACATTATAAAAACCAACAAAATTCCAGGATCAGAGATGCAACTCATTTAGTAGACTGCTTGCCTAGGTTTGATCCCCAGAGCTGCATATAAATCAGATGTTGTGGCACATAACTGAAATCTCAGTATTGGGGAGCTAAAGGCAGGAAGATCAGAAGTTCAAAGTCATCCTTGGCTACATATAGAGTTTAAGGCTAGGCTGAGCTATATGAGAGAGACCCTGCCTCAAATAAATAAATAAAAAGTAAATAAATAGATAAGCTCTATGCTCCAGCAATGAATAAAGAAACTTATCCTTGTTATTTTAGTAGTAACAAAATAAAGTGCTTAAGGGTCCAAGAAAGATTGCAGAGGAAGCGGCAGGTTAAACCTAAGTGCTGCTCTCACTGCTACACTGAGAACTTCCTACAGGGAGATGGTGGTAGACACAGAGGAGACTCAAAACTCATCAAAGTAAAACGTCAGAGCTGCCAAGAGCACAACACAAAAGAAGACTAATGACACACCCTCCAAGGCCAGGGGAACATTCTGGAAGAAGGAGTGGAAAGAATAGAAGAGCAACAGGGTGGGAAGGTATACTCTGAGGCATTGCCCTCCACCACCGAGCCTGGCTGGTACATTCATGACCCCCACAGTGGTTACCAATAGCCTCACTGAGGAGGTCCCTCAGTGGAATGGGGGTGGGAGAGGGGAAATATTGGCAACATGTTCATATAGTAAAGTTCTCAAAAAAGTATTCAGGGCTGGAGAGATGGCACAGAAGTTTAGGCTCTTGCCTGTGAAGCCAAAGGACCCAGGCTCAATTCGCCAGTACCCATGTAAGCCAGATGCACAGGGTGGTGCAGATATCTGGAGTTCATTTGCAGTGGGTAGGAGGCCCTAGCATACCCATTTTCTCTCTCTCTCTCTCTCTCTCTCTCTCTCTCTTCATTTTTCTCTTCCTCTCTCTCTCTCTTTCTCTGTTCCTCTCTCACTTTCTCTCTCAAATAAATAAATATAATATTTTTAAAGTGTTCAGTTTATAGTATTGTTTATATTTGAAATTTTAACTTGAGTTAGGAAATTATATAGCATTACTTCTGATATGCCCATCTCACCTATGGATGCATTTACTGTGCAGACAGGAACATTTTTCCATCTCCACAAATGAGAGCCATGGGAAAGGAATTTACATAATGCAGGCCCAGAACTCATTGAAACAAGCATCGAATCCACTCCTCCCACCTCACTTTCCCTTCTCACAGTACATAGGCCACAGTTGCAAGTCAAGTTGCCAAAAGCCTGAGTGGCCAGAGGTGGTTGTCCATAATGACCATCCCTCCCAAACCCTCACCCCCATTTCTATCAGGGTTGCAGTTAAGTGGGAGGGAGCCTCTTAGGAAGCAGAGCGGGAGTCTGTGAGCCTGTGTTCACAGCCAGCGGGTGGAGAAGAAATCCAACTGAGGTGTGGGAAGACAGTGTCTGCAGCAGGTAATTAGCAACAAAATGAAAAGGCAAGGGGAGACCAGGGTCATGCCACCATTTAAGACAGTTTTCTCCTACTTTCTAGAGACATTCATTTCTTGTTGTTGCTGTTGCCTTTGGTTTTTCGAGGTAGGGTTTTCACTCTAGCCCAGGCTGACCTGGAATTCACGCCCGGCCGGAGACATTCATGTTTTACACTGAGGTGCTTAGAACTTTAAAAAAAAAAAAAATCACTTCACAGATTATCAAGAGTTCTTCGTAAATGACAAATGAAAACAAAACACCTAGGCTTGGGTAGATGGAATGGTGCCTCCCTCTCCTGGCTCAGTAGTGGTAGAGTTCACGTAAATATACGCATTTCAAGTCTAACTTCCCAAGTTTATGTAAATACACACCTTCCAAGCCCAGCTTCCCACTTGATCATCTCAGTGCTGGCTTTGGATCCGTGGATGAACTGACTTCTAATTTCCAATAAGCCATGATAGTTGATGCCCTCCTCCCACCAAAGAACCACTCAACACAAAAGTTAATAAAGTGAAGTACTTTGAGAGGCAGGGGATCTACTACCTCAATCATTTTACTCATATCTAACCATCAGATGAGGCTATCCTCATTTCTGGTATTTAAGGTTTCCATCCCTCATTAGGTCTTTGTACAAATTTCTAGCTTCGTTTTCAGAAAACAAGTTGATATTTGGAAATTTTTAAAGGACTTGATCAAAGTCTCAGAAAGTTAATTAGATATTAGAGCTATGAAAATCCTCACTCAAAATATGCATAGAGGGCTGGAGGGATGACTTAGCAGTTAAGGTGTTTGCCTACAAAGCCAAAGGACCCAGGTTCAATTCCCCAGGACCCACGTTAGCCAGATGTACAAGGGGGTGAATGCGTCTAGAGTTCATCTGCCGTGGCTGGAGGCCCTGGTGTGCCCATTCTCTCTCTCTCTCTCTCTCTCTCTCCCTTTTCTCTGTCAAATAAATAAAAATAAAATATTTAAAAAATATATGCATAGAAATGATTTTTGTGTTACTCATTAGTTAGTATTAGCCACATCTTTTTCATTCAGATCTTACCTATATTCAAATAATGATCATTAGCAATTTTTTTGAAAATAATGATTGATATATTCCTGAGTAAATCCACTTTAAAAATAGAGGACTAGTAAATTCTAAAAAATCAAACTTGCACACGAAAACTTCAAAGAGTTAAATTTTCTGGAAAAGGCCTACTTCCCAGAAACCCACATGCTTATCCAAAGGACCAGTGGTTTTATCACTTCCTAGTTCACACCCTTTCTCAATGTCCATCTAACCTAGGTCTCTTTGTGCCTGTCATTATGCAATGCCATACACAGGTCTCAAAATGCAGTGCCACAAAGCCAGCTCTGAACTTGCCAGACATAGAAAGTTCTTCCATTCTTCCTTGTACTGCAAGAGCGTTTTAGACTTATCATGCATTGGATAACTTCACTCCACTTTGAACTACCGACTACATTTTATGTATCAACTTTTGATGCAACCACACTCATTTCTATGATTGAGCACTTACTTGAATTCTTGTAGAGTTAGCTGTGTGCCCCAGTGGTACTTTTAATTTTACAGAGCCAAGTAGAGGTCAACAAAGCAACTATTATGAACACAGAGACAAGCAGAATGAATGCAAATACCACTTTCCTTTCTAAAACCAGGTCTTGAAGGAACATGGTTCTTTCCTGCTGAGTAGCTTTGCAAGCAAGAAATTAGAGGTGGGCTAGATAAACTGCTCAGTGGCTAAGGAGCTTGCCTGCAAACCCTAAGGACCCAGGTTCAATTCTCCTGTACCCATGTAAAGCCAGATGCACAAAGGGGAATATGCATATGGAGTTCATTAGCAACAGCAAGAGGCCCTGGCACCCCCATTCTCTCTGTCTGTTTCTCTTCTCTTCTCTTCTCTCTCTCTCTCTCTCTCTCTCTCTCTCTCTCTGCTTGAAAAATAAATAAATAAAATTAGAGGTCATTCTAAGAGCAATGGCTTTGCATGTAAGAACTCAATAGCTGTTGTGATGTCTATGATGCTGGAGAATTCACAGAAGAGGAGACACTATAGATGACACTGTACAACAGGAAAGAGTAAGGAGTTACTTGGGGACATTCAGACCATTCTACTTCAATCTTTTAGCTAATTTTAGAAGCATCTGTAAGCCATAGGTAAATAAACTAGTCATACATTGGCTTCAGTAGCGAATAGTGAGAGAAAAGTTGAGTGTGTTTCCCAAACTGTAACACTCACGAAATGCACATTTCCCAATTAAAACCAACTTGTTATCATTATTACAGTACACAATGGAGCACCAGCTCAACAAACTGTTGATTAATATGAGATTAAGGAGAAGTCATATAAGACTTTTACATTCTACTGAAAATCAAAGCCTGAGGGGCTGGGTGGGGAAATACATGCCTGTAATCCTAGCATTCAGGAGGTAGAGGTAGGAGGACCAGAAGTTCAAGATCATCATTGGCTACATAACCAATTTGAGGCTATCCTAGGCTACATGAAACTCTGTCTCAAAAAAAAAAAAAAAAAAGAAAATACCAAAGAGGGAATGAAGTCCCTCCCTGATCAACTAAAGACACTATCTCTGTGGGTGGAGAGATGGCTTAGCAGTTAAGGCGCTTGCCTGCAAAGCCAAAGGACCACAGTTCGATTCCTCAGGACCCACATAAGCCAGATGCACAAGGGGACACACACACACCTGGAGCTCGTTTGCAGTAGCTGGAAGCCCTGGCATGCCCATTCTCTCTCTCTCTCTCTCTCTCTCTCTCTCTCTCTCTCTCTCTCTGTCTGCCTCTCTCTCTCTCTCTCTCTCTCTCTCTCTTTCACTCTGCTTCTTTCCCTCTCTGAAATAAAAATAAAATATTAAAAATAAAAAGACACTGTCTCTGCCTCAAGATCCTACCCTAGTTCTTTGTGTGAATACAGGAAGGAAGACACTGACAAGCATCAACCCCTAGAAACACACACACATGAAATAAAGAAATTAAAACTAAAACAATAAAAATGCATAAAAGGAAAAGCTAATATTCCTTTGGCACATTACACAGAGCGACAGAACCATGTGACACACCACGAGAGCCCTTTGCAGGAATTCAGAAGAGTTTTGCCCAGGGGAGTCCTGGCATTCTGTTCATGATAATCCCTCTACTGTACAACCCTTAAGTGAAAGACCAAGCCTCCATATCCACTCTCCTGCTAAAAACACAGTGTAAAATGTCCCAGAGTAACTGGAATGACAGCCACTCTCCCTACCACTAAATAACAGAGACACATAGGTCAACCAGTAGTCATGATAGTAAACTACCTACAGCCTTTTATGGGAGAGTGTTTCTTCCCCAGTTCGACTGAAATCAAGTTTTGGCAGTGGCTGAACCTCAGCCCATGAATAACAGATGTACATACGTCATGGATAGTTCAGACAGCCAGTGGCAAATCTGGAACACCATTTAACCATGTGGTATAAACTTTTAGAAAGGCCTTGGCAGGGCTGGAGAGATGGCTTAGTGGTTAAGGTACTTGCCTGAAAAGCCAAAGGACCCAGGTTCAATTCCCCAGGATCCATGTAAGCCAGAAGCACAAAGTGGCGCATGTGTCTGGAGTTCATTTACAGTTGCTAGAGGCCTATGGCATGCCCATTCTCTCTCATTCTCTCTCTCTCCCTCTCTTTCTCTCCCCTCTTTCTCTCTCTCTCTCTCTCTCTCTCTCTCTCTCTCTCTCTCTTAAATGAATAAAAATAGAAAGGAAGGAAGGAAGGAAGGACAGACTTGGGAGCCTGGAACATGGTATGGATACAATGGTACTCTTCTTCAGAAAGGACACCCATAGGCTGGGTGTGGTGGTGCATGCCTTTAATCCCAGCACTCAGGAGGCAGAGGTAGGAGGATTGCAGTGAGTCCAAGGCCACCCTGAGAGTGCATAGTGAATTCCAGGTCAACCTGGGCTAGAGTGAAACCCTACCTTGAAAAACCAAAAGAAAAAGAAAAAACCAGAAGGGACACCCATGGTCTTCGTTTCCCTCCGTGTATACTTTCTCAGGGCTTATGCAGCCTCCTCAGAATGCAGTTCTACCAGGCATGGTGCCATGTCCCACTTGTCACGGCTATTCATGAGGCTGAGGCAAAAGGATCATTTGATCCCAGAAGGCCAGGGCCAGCATGAACACATAGCATGAGAAGCCAAAAGAAAGAAAGGAAGGAACTGAGGGAGGGAGGGAAGAAGAGGAAAGAAAGAGAAAGAAAGAATGAATGAATGGATGGATGGAGGGAGGGAGGGAGGGAGGGAGGAAGGGAGGAGGAAGAGGAAAGAAGGAAGGGAGGAAAGGAAAGGAGGAAAGGAGGGAAGGAAAGACAGGGAATAACAGAAGAAGGGAGGGAGAAAGGGAGAAAAAGAAAGAAAGAAAAAGAGAGAAGAGAGGAGGAGAAAGAAGGAAGGAAGGAAGGCAGGAAAGAAGGGAGGGAGACAAGGAGGGAGGGAGGAAAAGGAGGAAGGAAAGGATTTGTGAAAAATCTTCTTTTAGGGGCTAGAGCAATGGCTTAGCAGTGAAGGTGCTTGCCTGTGAAGCCTAAAGACTCAGGTTCAGCTCCCCAGAACCCACATAAGCCAGACACACAAGATGACCACATACACACAAGGTTGCACATACACACAAAGATGGCACACACATCTGGAGTTCGAATGCAGTGGCTAGAAGCCCTGGAATGCCAATTTCTCTCTCTTTCTCTCTCTTGCTCTCTCTCATAAATAAAATAAATTTTGAAAAAAATTTATTTTAAATATGTTTATAATGTATATGTGTTACACTAGTAATAATGGAGTGAATTCAGCATATATAATTTTTTTTCTTTTTTAGCATATATAATACTTTTATACCTAAAAAGTGAAACTGCTAGCACCCTCCAAGGTTCAATTTCCAGTACTAAAAAATAAATAAACAATAAACAGTGACTAAAATAAGCAGTACTGAAAATTCTATGAATGCTCATTACCTTTATAAGCATCCTGCATAAGAAATATTTACACCACAGAAACTTGGAAAAAGTTATTATGAAAAGAAAAACCTCATCAGACACTGGCCAGACATAACACCCTGGAAACTGAAGTAGAGGAAATGAGGCAATTAGAAAGTTACAAAGGAAAACATTAGTTTTGGTTAAAATGGTTGACTGTTTCAGACACAGGGGCTTTAGAAGTTCACTTAACTAAATATTATATTTCTTCTTTACTTGAATCTGAAATTGTAGCTTTATTCTCATCTGAGATTCCTTAAATTCTAAATATGAGAGGGGACCTCACACAGCTTTGCCCCAAATGACTCATTAACAACCAAATTTCTCCATCCTTCCTCATTCACACTTCTAAATTGGCAAAACACCAACTTTCACTTATCTCAGCAGTTCTCATGTAATACCATGTGAGGAAGAGCTATTTGACAAGGAAAATTTGGGAAGACTGTTAAAACACTGAGAATGTAATATGCATTTCTTTTTGATTTCTTTATTTATGTATGTGTGTGTGTGCGTGCGTGCACACACACACACACACACAGTCTGGCTTTATGGGGGTGGCTAAGAGAAATTGAACCCAGCCTGGCTGGTTTTGCAAGCAAGCACCTTTAACTGCTGACCTGTCTCTTCAACTCCCTGCACATGTGCATTTCAACCCCCTACTCCAATCCCCACTTCCTCTAGAAGCTCCCATTGTGTGGGTGTGAAGGAGGAAGACTGTCAATACCCATCAAGACTGCACAAAGGCCTTCTGTGGATGTAGCCAGAGGCGTGAGTGAGCTGCTGGGAGAGCAGCTACTGGTCCAGATAAAACAGGAGAAGGTGTGTGCCAGCCAGCCAGACACAGGCCACTGCCGGTTGTGACATGTCCCATGAGCTAAGGATGGTTTTCACATTTCTAAGCTGTCAGAAAGAGTGACATGTCAAAATTGTGAGACATCTTAGTGTCCATAAAGAAAAACATGGGCGTGGTGGCGCACGCCTTTAATCCCAGCACTTGGGCAGCAGAGATAGGAGGATTGCCATAAATTCGAGGCCAGCCTGAGACTATATAATGAATTCCAGGTCAGCCTGGGCTAGAGTGGGACCCTACCTCGAAGAAAAAGAAAAACAGAAACAGCCACGTCCACTCATGCATATATTTCCTATGCCACATGCTACAACAGTAGAGCTCAGCAATGTGAAAGACCAGGGCCCACAATGTCAAAAATATTCACTGTATGGACCTTGGTGGTAAAAGTCTGCCTGGTCTGTAAGATGGCCAGCATTTTACAAGTGCTTCCTAAGCACCATTAATCCTAACCACACATCATCATTTACTTCCTTTCATTTTCCCTCCAGGTTACAGATGAAAACAATAAGGAGGTGGAAATTGATATTAAATATGGGCTGTAGAGATGTTTACGTATTCTGTGCCAGACTTCTCCACAACCAACATCCCAGAACAGAAACAAACTCCCCTTGTCTACATAATGCCAGGCCCAGACCTTCTGCATTGGGGTGGTTGGGAGGAGGATGGAGGGATGCCTGGCTCTGACTCCTGCTACTACTTTCTTATGTCCAGACAGGAATGCAGCCATGTGGATATGAGGGTTTTTGTCTCCATGAAGAGTCGATCAGCTCTCTGTGGTGTTACCCAACTTTATTGGGTAGGTGCAAAACTTAATTCACAAATTGTGTATACCAGAGGATGGGATGACTACTACTCAGTTCAGAAGGAAGAGCCTCTTTCAACTGGACAACATTTTCCTACGGGTGTGGAGGGGGTCACAATGCTGTGGATCCTTCGGCTCAATGCCATCTTTCTTTGACTTCAGACACTTCTTGGAGCTCAGTGTCACCAACTCAGTGACCTCTGACATAAACCACTGGCTACTCCCCACCCCTGAAGTAACAGGACCAGAGTGGTCACCTCCCTCCCCAATCCTACGCCCTGATGTTCCAAAGATAGCACTATCATGCTAGCAAGTTCCCCTCTTTGGTAAACAAGAAAGCAAAAGGAAGCAAGCAGGGAGACTGTTATCCTATTCCCAGGATTATATTCTCAACCAGACAGTGTGCTGGGCAGGATTCCTAAACTGCATGGCTCGCAGATTCCTCAGCTGCAAGGGAGAACCAGCAACCCCCACTGGTGGTTGTAAAAAAACAGATTTTCCAAGGTTACAAATGGACTTATAAAATGCCAGGTACTATACATGAAAAATAACAATCAACTACAGAATTGAACTACAAAGTTTATATTCTGGTTTGACATTAGTAAGCTAACTTTGTCAAACCCTGTATGCATTTTTGGGTATAACTCGGGATCCAAAACATTACACTGACCACAATTCGGAATGGCCTGATGAGGCACCATCAGACATGGGAATAGAACCAGCTGTCAAAGCTGTAACCTAAGTCCAGCTAACAGGACACAGCACTGATATCAGACAGAAGTTTAAAGGTATATGTTCATTCCCAGGAAACAACCTTCTCACACAATTTTTTTTCTCTAAATTCACACTCATCTTTTCACCAAATGTCTATATTCTGTGCACACAAAAAGCTAAATAGAATAAAAGCTCACAGTCTAGTAAATATCGAATTTTTAAAAAAAAATCTGACATCCAATCTCCAGGAAATGCCAATTGCAAAGTGTTTTTTTTTAAAAAAAAATGGAGGTTTTCACTTTAAGTTTTCAGTCAGACATGTTAGATGGTTAACCAGATAATGCTCGGACTTCTAATCCCATTTTGTGTTCAGGTGGATATATTTTCTGCCTGGGGGATGGGGAGGGACTGTCACAGTCCTTTTTCATCTTATGTTTTGGTGGACTCTGCTCCCCTTACATTTAGGTTGTTTTTTGTTTGTTTTGTTTTGTTTTTCAAGATAGGGTCTCACTCTAGCCCAGACTGACCTGGAATCTATAGTCTCAGGGTGGCCTCGAATTCATTCAATCCTCCTACCTCTGCCTCCCGAGTGCTGGGATTAAAGGCGTGCACCACCACGCCTGGCGAGGTTGGTTTTTGTCACACTGAAACCTACCTGTGCATTTTGTCATGCTTCTTCCTGCAATCGGTGCCACCCAATGCTTCAGACCCACAAGGTCACCCCCAAGTGCTAGAACACGGGAAGTCTTGAATGACCAGAAAGTCCTTTAGTAATCTAGGCTTCCCATGGTCACTCTTTCAGGCCTATCTTGGATCTGTTCCCCAAGTGACATCTCCATTTATATCACTGTTACTTAGAATGCTAGAGAACATTGTGGCTGGCTGGGCTACTAGAAGATGGATTTAAGAGAGTTATTGATCTCTTATTTTTATATTATGTCACTTTATCACCCTCTACAGCATAAGCATATCAAAAAAAAATTCTAGTAACATTAACACAACGTGCATCTTAGACTCGCATATACTGGAGCTTACTATTTAGCTCTGTCTTCTCAACTCACAGAGGCAAGTAGGCGAGCTGCAACATTAATAGAAATTGAGGATTTTGTACAAGAGCTAGACTCATCTGCAGATTTCATTAGAAAAAGAAGGAATATGCAGCCCTCAAAAATATGAGTCACAGGATCTGATTTGAATACTGAAAAAAATGAGCTTATCCCATGATTAGACTCTATAATAGAAAATGTCTACTTGCCTATACAAGGTCAAGGCCACAAGGAGATGAGGTGAGGAGGGGCATGCAGACCCCTAAATGGACAGTCCCCATTAGGACTTGCATCAGAATCACATGGGATGTCTGTTGGGAATAATTTCCAGGCCTTGCCCAGGTCTGTGAAATCAGTCATTCACAGTTGATTGTAGAAATATTCATCTGAGGGCTAGGGAAATGGCTCCATGGTTAAAATTCTCATCATGCAAGCATGAATACCTGAGCGTAGATCCCCAGTAGCCACATACGATGCCGGGTGTGGTGGAGCATGCCTGTGACCCCGGTGCTGGGGCAGTGGAGACAGCAAATCCCTGAAGCTCACTGGCTAACCAGTTAAGACCGATCGGTGAGCTCTAGGCACAGCCAGAGACCACACCTCAAAGAATAAGGCAGAGAGACTGAAGAAGACTTCTGGCCTCCGCACACATGCACACAATGTGTTCGTCCACCCCCACACACGTGTGCACCCACATGCACATGCATGCACACCACACACATCTAAACATGCAAATAAAGAGAAATATATATTTTGTTGTTTTTTTTTTTGAGGTAGGGTCTTTCTCTAGCTCAGGCTGATCTGGAATTCAGGGTGGCCTTCAGCTCACAGCAATCCTCCTACCTCAGCCTCCCAAGTGCTGCCATTAAAGGCGTGCACCACCACACTCAGCTTGAGAAATATTTTTTTGAGCAAGGATATCAGAAATGAATAACAATGCTGAATACTTACTCAGTGTTTATCAATGCTCTGAACGTTACACACACCACACAAACACCCCCATACACACTGTCTCTTGTAAGACTGTTAGGGCTCTGTAAGGGAGGCATTCCTATACTGGGTTGTGGAGTAAAACACACACACAGCCACAGTTTGAATGTGGTGCTGGGGTTATAGCTTCGGTGGTGACAGGCTAGCCAAGCATGCACAAGGACAGTCCGCAGCTGTAGCAGCGTGGCCATGAACTACAATAGCTAACTCCTACAGCGGGCACTTCCAGGCATTTAGGAAAACAGCTGTACTGTGGTTGTAACGCATTCCCAATCTACCTTTTGCCTGGCTCTGTAAGCACCTACCTTGAGATTGAGCTATCCAGTACCTTTGGCTTGTATTAAACCCTGTCCTTAGATACCTCACAGCTTAGTCTCCTGTCTTCCTCTGGTGTTTGGAATGTGCCAGCATCAATCACATTCCAAAGAGGCAAACTGGCCGGCAAGCAGATCCTCTTAAGGGTTTTCTGAGCTGGCTCAAAGGGCTTCTTTCTCTGTTTACAGAACACCATTCTTTGCCCCAGCCAGTGCCTGCGAGGAGCGCACCATGGTCTGGATCATTTGTGGACAGAAAGCAGCATCGCCTCGAGCCTCCCTCTGGAGATCCCTGTGGTCTTTCCTTGATCCCCCAGACTCACACTGAGCCTGCCTCACAGCCTCTGCAGCCTTCCCTCTACCTCCCCACTCCCACAGAGACAAAGACCCCCTAACCTCCAAGTCCTTAAGCCCAAGAGACTCTTTGATTTCTATACTGCAAGGAATTAACTTTTCTTTGCTAGTAGCCTGTGAGCCGCATTTTCTCATGAATACAAAATTAAATACTGTTTAACAGAGATTTTTAAACTAACAAACTTTTTGAGATTCACTTTTCCTTAAAAAAAAAGCAAAAAAGCAAGCCACCGAAGGGCAAGCTTAGGTGCTACTTGTAGTGCTTCCGCTACGTGCATAGTTCAGAGAGCCCGCCCTGACTTCGTGGCAGAAAGCAGCCGTTGAATTTGAAGAACTGGCTTTCTGTTCTGAAAGTTCACAGGATGTCCCCACATCTATTCTACCTCCTGAAGTACACAGATGGCCCCCACATGACACTAAACTTTGGCACGGCTCATGTCATTCAATTGTACCCTGAAGCTGTGAAATAGTCGTGTTTAATAAAACTAATGTGAGGTGGTAAATAGAATAGGTAGATGACAGGACAGTCACACAGCAGTGTCAAGCCACGGGGTCTTTTTTTTTTTTTTTTTTTTTTGATAAGGAAAAATAAAGGTGGGGCATAACTTTTACATAGATACACATTTAAACTGCCTATAGATTGCTTTGTCTCTGGATACCTTACTTTTTAAGAAGTTGACCTGTGTGGGTATGTGTTCACACACACGTGCACCAGGGCCTCTTGCTGCTGCAATATGGCTCATATGTGTGTGCTATGGGAATTGAACCCCAAGCCAGCAGGCTTTGTAAGCAAGTGCCTTTAACCACTGAGCCATCTCTCCAACCCTGCACCTTGCTGTTCCAGGGACACAGTAAACTACGGAAACCTGCTACTAACCTTTCCATGCTATGGTAACCCAAGAAACATTTTGCTCTTCTCTGTTTGAGCTCACAGAACCCATTTCAGTTGACAACATACCTACTGTTTCATGCACAGTGCTAGAGTAGAGCAATTATTTTTCTGACTCAACAACTACCCAATTTTTTTAATGTTTTATTTATTTGACAGAGTATAAAAAAGAAAGAGAAAAAGAGAGAGAGAGAGAGAGAGAACATGCCAGGGCCTCCAGCCACTGCAAACAAACTCCAGATGCATGCGCCACCTTGTGCATCTGGGCTTACGTGGGTCCTGGGGAATTGAACTCGGGTGCTCAGGCTTTGCAAATGACTTAACCACTGAGCTGTCTCTCCAGAACCACCCCCCCTGACAAATTTTTAAACTTTGTGGGTTTTGCAAAATGTTTAAAAAATAATTATTTGAAGTTTTATCATGTGAATGAGGGGGCCTTTGTTAAAAAAAAAATTCTACTAAGAAATTACCCATCCTGTAGACACTTTCAATTTTTTTTGCGGGGGGGCCAGTTCGAGGTAGGGTCTCACTCTAGCCCAGGCTGACCTGGAATTCACTATGGAGTCTCAGGCTGGCCTCAAACTCACGGCGATCCTCCTACCTCTGCCTCCCGAGTGCTGGGATTAAAGGCGTGCACCACCACGCCTGGCTTCACTTTCAAATTTTTATGTTTCATTTTGGGTAGGAAAATAAATCACAATCGATAGTACTGCTATCAAAAAACAAAAGAGAAAGAGGAGGAGGAGGAGGAAGAAGGCTGGGAAGATGAGCAGGCCCTTTGTACCTGACAGCAGCCCAGAACTCAGAAGTAGGGCTCTGGCCCCTTGCACCCTCAGGCCCCTGGCGATGATCTGGCCCCTCACCGCCACTGGCTCACTTGCTACGCTCTCTCTTTACTGCTGTGGGAACCTCCAGGAGAGGGACAGAAGAGCTTTGTCGTGGGTGGCAGCCAAGCTTTGGGGGAGGAATAAAGGGAAAGGACTACTTAAGGGAAGGAAACTACTCCAGACGCTCCCTTCCATCCTGAGCCTGATGTGGGATTCTGGAGTGCTGTCAAGCACATCTGTAGTCTAACTTAAATCAAATTAAGGTTAATTCATACCACACGATTGAGTTTGAGGGTTTTGTTTTTCGGGTTTTGGGAGTTTTTTTTTTTTTTTTGAGGGAACTATCATGTGGACAGAACAATGCATCAGTATACTTATCTGCTCCCCACCATGACCTATGAGGAGGTAGCCATGTTTTCATGCCTCAGTGACTTCACCTGCAGAATGGGAATACCATCTACCTCAGCCTTGTGGTGAGGGTTTAACTAAATAATGCCTGTAAATTTTATTACCCCTCTTTAGATTAGTATATATGAGTCATTTTGTTTTCTACTGTTAGATCATATAATAAACTTCATAGAGAAGTTTTTTAAAAAATTTGAACATTTTGCTGCAAATTTATTTAAACACAAAGCTGACTTTCAGAGCTGCAGTGGTGACCTCCCCCTACCATGTCCACACTCCTTTTCATTGACCTAGAGATAAACTTTGACCTGGTGCTTGATAATCACACTTTCTCTGAAGAAGCCTTGTTCCCTGAAAGACAACACCCTGACCCCTGCCTCAGGAAACTGACTTGCTTCGGTGTCCTCTCCCCTCCCTCTTAGGCCAGCCAGCAAGAACCTTTAACCTCTGGACTTGATTTCTCAACCTTGCACACTGTTTGCTTTTAGACAGTATCTGGGGCAGATGAAGAATTTCGTATTAGTTTTATTGGGCGCTGACCACATCTTTCTAATTTGTGGATCTGAAATTCAGCTCTTTAAATATATATATATTCCTGGTGGCAATGAGATTTCTTTTAACTGAGTCTTAGTCTCTGGAGTTCTGTCTGAAGTCGAGTGTGTGGGCTGCTTTCGTAGGCACTGTAAGAAATCTCAAACCCGGAGCCATACTGTGAAGGGAGCAGATCTGCTGGTCCCAACACAGAACAAGAAAGTTCTTTCCTGAGCATTTATGCCTCTGTGGCTTGTTTTTTGTTTTGTTGTTGTTGTTGTTGTTGTTTTCAAGGTAGGGCCTCACTCTAGATCAGACTGACTTGGAATTCACTATGAGGTCTCAGGGTGGCCTTGAATTCATGGCAATCCTCCGACCTCTGCCTCCCTAGTGCTCAGATTAAAGGCCAGCACCTCCATGTTGGACTCTTGGTTTTATTTCTCAATGAATCTAAACATGTTAAGTTTCTTAAACTAAATGCATTGAAAACCTGCCTTCCAAGAATGGTTTCTAGATGTGAGGGCGATCTGACTGTGACATCTGTCACCCCATTGATCATCAGGGTGGTTTTGGCTGATCTGGCTGGTTAGGCGGGTGTCCCCTTGATCTGGCCGGCTAGGCGGGTGTCCCCTTCCTCCCTCACCACTCCGTGTGCGACCTTCCCGAAGCTGTGCACTCGGTCCAAGAGGACGACCTTCCCCGAATAGAGGAAGACGGGTCTTCAGTCAAGGGTATACCAGTAGCTGCGCTTCCCCGCCCTCCAAACAAGCTCTCAAGATGGTTTCTTATAAGAGGAAAAACCTGTTACTGATGGGAAATGAACACACCCACACAAACACACACATGTGTCTGCACATACGCACACACCACTTGGAAGCACTCAACACCACTCACCCAACAGAGCATCATTGTCTGAACAGGCCCATTCCCCACTTCCTGATACATTCTGACATGAAACTTCCTAATTCCTGGAATCATGTTACATTCGCAGCAGGAGCCACAGTGCCTCCGCCTGTTTTGTGTCCAGATCCAAAGGTAAGAGCAAGAGGCTGTGTAGAGCAAGCAAGTACTTGGCAGGTAGTGTACGACCTGTCAGTTATAAAGACTAGGCATGGCAGTATGCCCATCAACATGTATTAAGAACATCAAAATAGAAAGGGTTTATAACTACTGGTCCAAACAGAGAAATTAAACTGGGAAATAACACTGATGGCATGTGGTTTTTTTTTTTTTTTTTTTTTTTAAATGCAAGTAACCATGTTTTTTGGAGCATTTCAAAGCCAGAGCAAAGGCCACAGAGGTTAGCAATTTTGACTTTTTTCCTTTTGTTCTCATAGGAGAAAAATAAAATATTTACTAACTGTAGCTTCCAATGGAAATGCACTACTCTGAAGTCATCCTTTTTCCTTTTCTTATGGAAAGTCGAATGTTATCTTAACTCTGCTCCTGACTAACTGTGTGACCTGAGGCCAGCCACTGACCTTCTCTGAGCCTCATTTTCTTTAAGTGAGAAAACCAATGTCCTGCTTTATTCTATTACCAGGTTAGCATGGCAATTAAAAACCCTATGACAGGACTGGGGACATGACTCAGTGGTTAAAGGGGCTTGCTTCCAAAGCCTGCTGATCCAAATTCTATCCTCCCCAGCTCCCACATAAAGCTGGACACAGGGTGCAGGTGTATGTGATTCCAGCATGCCTAGCCATGGTGGGTAGAGCCAAGAGCACCAAGGAACCAAGAGAATCTGAGCATTAGAGAGCCAGCCAGACTAGCTTCAAACTAGTGCAAAACAAGAGAAACCCTGTCTCAAGGGAAGGAGAAGACAGACACTTGAGGCTGTTCTCTGACTTACACACACACGTGCATACAGAGAGACAGTGAGAAATAAATAAACACAAATTTAAACTATAGAATCAAGGCATTGTAACTGTCACTGTTGGCTTGTGATCATTTGTGAGCCGTGTTTCTGTATATTCTTTCATCAAGAAACCAAACAACTACCTTGCATTTGCACATATATATTTCATTACATAAGGTCAGGGTTGGGTAATGAGAACTTGATTTCTGACAATGTAAAATATGAAAATAATGTTTTTCTTGAAAATAACCAAAAAAACACCTAGATTTTGTATAAATAATTTAAAATGGGCTCAAGCTGTAACCAGAAACATTTAGCACCACTTCCTGTAGTGCAGTCTCAGTGCAGAATTCCTAACTGCACGGCTAATAAACGTTAGCCTTAGATGCTCATTTCAATACATGATTTTGAAGGAGTGACCTGAAATGCAGACTACTCAACCCAAAATCATCTCAAGAAAACACCATTCTGCCAGAGCCAGCACAAACACAACTGACACACCATCCTCCTTCCTAATGCCAAAAGCTGTGGCTGGGGACATGGCTCAGTGGCTAAAGCACTTGCCACAGGAGCATAAGGACCTGAGTTCAGGTCCCCAGAGCACACATAAAATGCTAACTGTCCTCCCGGTGGCAAAGCGACCCTGTGGTGCGAGCCTATAATCTCAGCACCAGGAAGGCACAGGCAAGCAGGGCTGGCTTGCAAGCTAGCTAGTCTAACCTCGCTAGTGAACTCTAGATCCAGTGAGAAACTTTGTCTCAGAAAAGACGGTGGGGAGAGAGCAAGCAACACCCCGAATGTCAATCTCTGGACTCCACATGAGCTTACACACATGTGCAAATACACCTGCACACACATATATGCAGGCACATATGCTCACATACACACATACACACAAAAAGGCAAAAAGTTTCATAGGTGTTGTTTGCCAAATTTGACTAAATTGTTAAATTTTAAGCTCATTTCATAGTGTTCACGTTAACTTTGTCATGTTAAATTTTATAATATTTTTATTTATTTATTTGAGAGATAGAGGTCGACAGACAGAGGGAGAGAGAGAGAGTACTCTATGGGCACACCAGAGCCTCCTGCCACTGCAAGTGAACTTCAGACGCATACACCACTTTGCACATTTGGCTTTATGTACACAGTGGGAATTGAATCTGGGCCGGCAGGCTTTGCAAGCAAGTGCCTTTAACACCTGTGCCATCTCTCCAGGCCTGCCATGTTAAATTTTAATCCTATTCAAAGTTTGGAAAACTCAGAAGTAGAGCCAAGCATGGTGGCGCACGCCTTCAATCCCAGCACTCGGGAGGCAGAAATAGGAGGATCGCCTTTAGTTCAAGGCCACCCTGAGACTCCATAGTGAATTCCAGGTCAGCCTGAGCTAGAGTGAGACCCTACATCAAAAAAAAAAAAAAAAAAAAAAGAAAAGAAAAGAAAGGAAAAGGAAAGAAAAGAAAAGAAAAGGAAAGGAAAAGAGAAAGAAAGAAAGAAGAAAAAACTCAGAAGTAGAAAAAAATACTAAATACCTAGCATCCATGTACTTTGTCACAACACTAGACATGGTGCTCAGAGCCCACCGGAACTCTGCAGTAGGTTCGAGACCAGCAGGAGAAGAAGTCACTAACAGTCCTCTTCTGAGGAACAAGGGAGGCAGGGAACTCTTCCTTCACTTGTTCAAGCAAAAAAAAAAAAAAAAAAAAGAAGCAAAACTTCTTACCTTCCACTTCCCTTCCTGAGTTCCCAACATGCTAGCTTTTCACTCATGGGCCAGAACATCGGCCTGGAAACCCTAGAATATTGCACATTTACAAATGCCTTAGAGAAAGCCAAAGTACTTAAAACTGTATCAATTAAATCAGTGATATGAAAGCCATGAGCAGGTCGGCCTGGTCTTTATGAGTCACATTTAAATGTGTCATGTATGCTTTCCTTGTTCTCCGAGGATGACTTTGACCATCGCATGACAAATGAGTAAAGCTGGCTAAACACGCGTGGTAATCCTAAGTTTCTCTCTGGAGTACGTACCATGACTTTACTCGACCTTTCTGACTTACAGCCAAACATATCACTGAAAGAGGGCACTTACATAGGGAAAGATTTGCAAGAGAATGACACCCCCAAACTGGTAGTTCATTACATTAATCTTGTATGTAATAGTTCATCTTATCATCACTCTCTGGCTTCCAAAACCCTGCACAAACAAAATAAAACACCTTTTAAAAAGTAAATTGGTTTGGATGTGAGAAACAGTAAATGCCAATTATGTACTTTCCCTTTTCTGCACAAATTATGAGAAAATGTAAGATCCTCCATTTTTAACATGGTTTTAGGGAACAACTGTAAGTCGTTTCCGGGCAGTTTGATTTAGATGATCAATTTAACACTTCAAAAGACCTAGAGGTTCGTAAGATTCCATCTCAAGTAGAATACTGTATATTAATTATTTTTATCAGATATTTTACAAATACCTCACCTCATCCTGTATGTAATCAATAGCAATGTATTATTTTAGGGTAGAAAGACACAAAATATCAATATAAAATATATTTAAGCACTTGAAAAAAAAAAGTAAATTGGGAGCCGGGCGTGGTGGCACATGCCTTTAATCCCAACACTCGGGAGGCAGAGGTAGGAGGATCGCCGTGAGTTTGAGGCCACCCTGAGACTGCATAATGGATTCCAGGTCAGACTGGACTAGAGTGAGACCCTACCTTGAAGAAAAAAAAAAAAAGTAAATTGGAGTGTGAGAGATGGTTTAGTGGTTAAGGCACTTGCCTTCAAAGCCAAAGGACCCAGGTTCGCTTCCCCAGGACCCACATAGACCAGATTCATAAGATGGCACATGCATCTGGAGTTTGCAGTGGCTGGATGCCCTGGTGCACCCATTCTCTCTCTCTCCCTCCCCCTCCCCCCGCCTTTCTTTCTCTCTCTTTCTCAAATGAATAAATAAAAATAAAATATATTTTTTTAAAAAAGTAAATTGTCCAGACATGATAGCTCATGCTTTTAATCCCAGTACTCAGAAGGTTGAAGTAAGAGGATCACTGTGAGTTTGAGGCCAGCCTGGGACCACATAGTGAGTCCCAGCTCATGCTGGGCTAAAGCAAGACCTTGCTGCAAAATAATAAAAAAATAAATAAATAAAAATAAATTGTGGGCTGGAGTTGAGGCTGGGGCTCAGTGGTAGAGTGCTGGCCCCGCATGCACAGGACCCTGGGTTTGATCTCCAGCAGTTCAATAAATAAATAATACAATAATTAAGCATAGGTCATATTAAAATAAATTGTTCCAGAAGGTCTTTTGTAGTTATAAACAAATTAAGTCTACAATGTATATTGTGAACAACTCCCAGAGAAAAGCTGTGACTGTGATAAACATTTGAGGCTGACAAGAACCTCAGTGATTGAGGGGTTGTCAAATGCTGCAGGTCCAAAGACAAACTATCCTGGGCTATCAGAACCCTAAGTAACCATCTACTGCCTAACACCATGTGCGACCTCACAGGCTTGTGGCTATTACAGAAATCCTTGTGGAATACATGAAGAGATCCCTAGCTTCCACCATCTTCAAAGCCAGGAATATCATGGGACATTATCTGAGGCCTAGAGCAAAGATTTCACCCACTTTGTATAAGCACCTAATTGATGTTGCCACCAAGGTATGTGAAGAGTGTCTTGATTTTATGACTTTCTTTGTTCTGTTACTATAAAAGCTTCCTGGAACAATTACTGTGTTAGAACATAGAGTTTGGGGTAGTCTGAAACTGTGTCCCTAGACCATGTCACTCATATTTGGCTGGAGAATAAACTATCTCTTATTCCCTTTAAGGTGAGAGCTCTCTTTTTGTGGGTCTGTGTTTTGGGAGGTGTGTGTTTTTGTTTTTGGAGTTTTAGTTTGTTTGTTTGTTTTCTTTTAATTATCAGTACAGAAAGCAAAGGAACTATAAAGGCAAAAAAATTTTTTAAATAGGACTAACATGAGAAGGATCATATTTTTAGATTTTTCAGAATTCCTATGAAGCTGCAAGTGGCCCCACACACAGAGATAGAAATGTGAGTAGAATGTGGATTCCAGAAACAAGTGAACAAACCCCATGGGCTCAGCTGGCTGATTCTCACAAAGGTGCACGTGTGGCTCTGTGGAGCAAGCGCAGTGTCTTCCCCGAGTCAGGGGGCAACAACTAGACAGCCACATGCAAAATAAAGTGTACAGTAAAGCTTCTGCCCTAAACTTAGCAGTGCATTCAAAAGTTAGCTGGAAGTGGTTTATAGGGGGGACAAAAAAAAATCTCCAAATCTAGGCAAAAAGTTCTTAGGCACATTAAAAGCACCGCCCATAAAATCAAAAATGAAGTTAGTTAGACTTTATCAGAACAAAACTTTCATTCATTGTTTACTAGAAGAATGAAAAGACAGGGTAGAGACCCAGAGAAAATATTTGCCAAGTCCATATCTAACAAAGAGTTTCTAGTAACACTAAGAACTCTCAGACTCGGCAGCAGAGATCATGTCAGATGAGCAAAAGAGCTCGGCCCAGTGGAACACACCTCAATGCCAGCGCTTGGGCCCAGGAGTTCAAGGCCAGCCTGGGCCACATGGACAGTCTGAGGCATCACCACACGTGCATGCTCTACACATACAACCACACACACTGTGGTTACCCAAAACCTCTCTGTGCACAAAGGTTCCTACTGATTCTATTCCTAATGACCCCACAATGAAACTATCTCAAACATTCTTGAGCGGGAGAGTGAATACACAACTTGTGGTAGGATGTAAAAGAACACCGCTAGACAATAAAAAGCTGTGAAATATTAATGCACTGGACAACTTGGCTAAGTCGCAAGGTAGTTACAGGGAAGTCTAGAAACCAACCTCAGAAAATGACATACTATATGATTTAGAGTATATAATGCTTTTGAAGGCAAAACTACCTGGATGGGGAATAGCAGGCTTCCAAGGCTAAAGATGAGAGGAGGGCTCAATTTCACAGAACTGTCCTCTGTTCCCATTGCGATGGTGATCACTGGGATTAATGTATATTAAAGTAGAAATAGCCCAAACGGTTAAGAATGGACACATGAATCAACAACTTGGGGAGCAGAAACACAGTGCCACAGAATACCACTCAGCTACAAAAAGTAGTGAAGACATGATACACCCTGTAACATGAATGAACCTCTGAGCTATACAGCTTCAGTGAACAGATACGAAGATCACCCTGCTCAATTCCACCTCTGTGAGATCATCAAGGTAGGTACATTTACCTTGTTGTTGTTGTTATTCACTTTTATTTATTTGTTTGAGAGTGACAGAGAGAGAGAGAGAGAGAGAGAATGGGCACTCCAGGGTTTCCAGTCACTGCAAATGAACTCCGGACACATGCGCCCCCTTGTGCATCTGGCTAACGTGGGTCCTGGGGAATCGAGCCTTGAACTGGGGTCCTTAGACTTCACAGGTAAGCACTTAACCGCTAAGCCATCTCTCCAGCCCACATTTACCTTTTGATGTTGTCATAATAAGATTGACTTTTCTGGATGATTCTGCGTGGAGACAAACTTCATATGACATAACATGAACCACTTAAAAGACAGCAGCTCTGAGGCATTGTGAACATTCACATGCTCTGTAAAGCATGTTGCACCGGAAAGAAAACCCTGTACCAATCAGCCCTTGCCTCTCAATTCCTTGTCCATTCCCAGGCGACTATGCATCTGTGTTCTGCCCCTATAGATTTTACCTTCTTTAGTGCAGGGTATAATATGAGCTACCTGGGAGGCTAAGGCAAGAGGATCTCAAGTTGAAGGCCAGCCTGTGACGAAGCGTGAGTTCAAAGAGTAAAAGGAGGGCTGGGAATATTGCTCGGTAATAGAGCTCTTGTCTAGCACAGGTGAGGCCCTGGGTTCAATGCCCAGCACCACACACACAAATATATGAATCATAAGATAATAAATGTGCACTTTGTTTTTCAAATAATGATTGCTGAATCACAAATGTTTAAAGCTACCTACATGGTCTTTTGCAAAAATAAAAAATGACTTTATATCACAGAAAAGAACAGAGTCCAAAAAAGAAAAGAAATTTTTGCCTTGGAAGACAGAGAGGATCCCAGGACTCCTGACCTCAGCTTCTTGCGTCTCCCACATGTACCATGTCGACAGCTCCAGGCTTCCTGTCAGGTCTAGAATGCTCTTCCACTCTGGCACTCGCAGGGCTGGTAGCACCCCAGTCATCCTCTGGCTACATCTGTCGCAAGCACGCCCTCCCTGGACCTGTCTGGGGAGGCCCACTGAGCCCTGCCCTGTGCTTCCACAGCGCCCTTGACTCTGAAAGAACTGAAATACGTGAGGGACTGTGAGCTGCTCATGTGACCGCCTGTCCTGCCAGTGACAGGCCCCTGTCAAGAGAGACCTACCTCATGAGCACGACTCTCTCCAGCTGCTAGCATGGAGCAGGCGTGCAGCATATGAACTTGCGCCGTCCAATGGTTGGCGGTGGCTTCTGGACAGGCCTCGTCTTTCCTTCATGCACAGTTTCTGCTACTTTTGCTTTAAAATAAACTGATTCCCCACATTCAATGCTCAGTAAATCTAAGTTAGTCTCCCATAAACCTGTACTGATTGCAACGAGATCATTCTTCCTTCAGGACACTAAGGGTTAGAGAATCTTAGCAAGTTCAACTTCTAAAAACTCCCTAATAGGATGGTAGTTTTAACTCATTCACATACACACACAGTCTTAACAAACCAGCATCGATGCCTGTCTATGATTCATACTCTTGTGATGAATTCAGCCATGTCAGCCCTCTCCTGACACCAGCCAGAACTTGGCTCACCAAGCCAGACAGGGCCAACTTTGTAGTGCGGGGGACAGCCCATCGGGGACCCAGGGGTTGTATAGCTAGAAGCTTGTGAAATTTGGGGTTCTCCAAAAAGAATATAGACTTACAAATACAAACAAGGTACAAAAAGTGAAATCTGGCTGGGTGTGGTGATGCACGCCTTTAATCCTAGCACTTGGGAGGTAGAGGTAGGAAGATTGCTGTGAGTTCAAGGCCACCCTGGGACTACATAGTGAATTCCAGGTCAGCCTAGGCTAGAGTGAGACCTTACCTTGAAAAAAAACAAAACAAAACAAAAAAAAAAAAAGTGAAATCTGTGTACAACAGAAGAAAATCACAACAAAGTGCCAGGATTCCTCTGTATATATCTCCTGAGGCAATTCACACAGAAACACACGCTGGCTACATCCTGGTTGCTCCTCCCCTTGTCCAACACTCCATAGAGCCACTGTCAGAGGGTCACATGGGTGAGAGCCCCAAAGTTTAATTTAGCGTCTTGGGGAGTCCAGCTGCAAACCATTCCCTACAAGGTCGATGTGATGTTATGGAGAAGCACTGGTGGCCCTGTGAATTGTTTCTTAGTGTATGATGACTTTATAAGGCAGGTACTGCTCTCAGCCCCATTTCATAAATGTCCCATCCACCCTCCCATAGCTCCCTCCTCAGTAATTTCTTAATGACTCTCATCTTCTTGGAAGCCACTAGCCAGCCACAGCACACGATAGTGACTGAGCGCAAGTTTACCATCAGACAAGCCTGTCTTCAGAGCCCCACTCTGTCCTGTCTAACTTCCGTTTCCTTACCTATGAAGTAGGAAACGAACCACTGCTGTTGCTTGATTCTGGATGGGCCACTGGTCACATCCATAAATAAATACACAACCAAAGGAAGTGAGAGATAATGCTTTCCCCACCTCCAATTTGTGGAAGCCACTGAAACCATGAGATCCCAAGAAGAATACAAATTCTAGGAGTGTAGTATAGACTTCCAGGGAACAGCCTAGGAAGCTCTATAACTAGTCTGGAATGTGTGAAACCCATGAAAGCACATGACATTGGACCTGTATGTCATAGAAACTATACATGCAGTAACTATAAGTGTAAGCTACATGTAGCCACAACCCCCCAAAGTCATGAAAGCACAGACAGAACAATGACAAGGCCCACTTCACTCTGGGACCTCAGTCTCACAGAGCTGAGGAAGGGGGTAAAGAAACAATAGGGACATGGAGGAACCAAAGTTCTTCCCTCACCACTGTTTCCTAGCCTTCCCTCCTTGCAACCATTTTGGTTTGCCTAGGAAAGTGTGTAAGAAAAGCATGAGACAGAAAAGTAAAAACTGGTGAATGTTTGCAGACTATCCACAGGAGCAGAGAGGACAGCAAAAGGTTCTACACCTTTCTTCCCACTGTGCTGACTGCAATCTGTAAGGTACACGAATATTTTCACTCTGTGCTGAGATGACAGTCCAGTCTTCCCAGCTGTTATGGTCCTTTGTCGTCTTTTAAAGTGAGGTGCTTGGTGTGGGCTCAGTGACAGAGCACTCACCTGGTAGGCTCAAAAACATGGGTTTGATCCCTAGTATTAAAAAACAGAGACAAAGACAAAAGAAAGAAAGAGAGGGAGGGAGGGAGGAAGTGAAAAGTTTGCTTAGTGGTTAAAGATACTTGCTTGCAAAGCCTACTAACCTGGATTTGATTCACCAGTACCCACGTAAAACCAGATACACAGTGGTACATGCAAGTGAAGTTCATTTACAATGGCAGAAGGCCCTGGCATGCCCATATTCTCATTCTATCTATCTATCTATCTATCTATCTATCTATCTATCTATCTGTCTATCTCTCCTCACAAATAACTAAATTAAAAATGTTTTTATAATCTTGAGAGATTGTTCAGTGGTTAAGGTGCTGCGTACAAAGCCTAAGGACCCTAGTTTGACATCCGAGTACTCATGTAAAGTCAGATGCACATGATGGTATGTGCATCTGGAGTTCATTCATTGCAGTGGCTAAAGGCCCTGGTGTGCTCTCTCTCTCTCTCTCTCTCTCATAAATAAATAAAATATTTAAAAAATAAATAAGTAAACAGAGGGAAAAGGAGGGGAGGAAGGAAAGGAAAAAGGAAGGAAGGAAATAGGAAGGAAAGAAGGAAGGTAAATATAAGAGCATCAAAATGGGCTATGTCATTTTAGACTAAAACAAATCTTCAAAGTTACCATATGGAAGACAAGTGCTCTCTCTGTCTCTCTCTAAGAGTCTGCTTACCGTAAGTTAAAATGTCTTAGCTTATTATATTTCAATTGCCTAAACCTCCCCCTCACTTATTTTGCAATCTATCATTTAATTTTTTATTGTTATCTAAGATATTTTGGGCAGTTTTCACCAAAGACAACCAAGGAAATCTGCAACGTCACAAAGTTGATTCCTGTATAGTTTGTTAAGCAGCTACAACTGTGTTAATTGTTCCCATGACAGTCACACTGTCTAGCTCCTCATGGCTCTGTAGGAGAATTAAATGATATGGGAAACATCAGTTATTGGTTGGTCCAATGAAGAAGCTGAAATTATAAATAAGATTTTTTTAAATGGTCATACAACTTGTTTTAGTATTATACTAAAGTACCCTGAATGACCCCAAACCAGGATTTTTTGTTTGTTTGTTTGTTTTTGTTTTTCAAGGTAGGGTCTCACTCTAGCTCAGGCCGACCTGGAATTCACTCTGTAATTTCAGAGTGGCCTCAAACTCATGGCAATCCTCCCACCTCTGCCTCCTGAGTGCTGGGAATAAAGGCATGCGCCACCATGCCCAATTAGGGTTATTATTATTTTTTTTAAGAAAAGTTTTCAAGCACTAGTATGGGGCTGGTGTAATAACTAACATGCAGAGCTACTGAGGACTTCCCTGGGTAGTGACCATTTTATAAAGACCGTCCCTTTTACATCAATAACTACATTCTGGTATAGCATGTCAAAAAGCTGTATAACAGACCCATCAGATCTATTACTGTCCCTCCAAACAAAAACCCATCATGCACAAAAGCAACATCAAACAACAATCTATAACAGCCAGGCTGCAAGTCATCTGAGCGTAGTCCTCGGGGGCCTTTGAAAACCCAGCTGTGGTTTGCAGTTACAGACGCACAAAGTCGACCTATCTGCAGACATTTGTGTGGGCACCTGGGCCCTGCCCTGCCACACTCCCCCAGGGAAGTGTGGAATTTTTGAAAAGCAGTTTGCTCACACTTTCGTGGCAGTGCTGGGTTGGTGGATGGTGTTTGTTTCAGTGATCAATAAAGATGGAAATCCAAAAATATCTAGGCTAGCCCTACTTGTTGAAGGCAGTCCTCCTCCCATCCGGGCCCAGTCATTCCTCTTCCGGGTCCCCCTCTCTAACTCACACGTGCAGCTGCAAACTCAACTGCTTTCCACTGCCTGACCCCAAGGCTGCTCCCACGGGCTGCGCCCTGGGCAGGGCTGAGCAGACTTTCAAGCCTCGCTCTGCATCTTCTCTCTTCCACCACGGCAGAAGGGGAGCGTTTGCCAAATCCCTCATGATCCCAGGGTTCACCTCTTCCAGGCTTATTTCTGAAAAGGGACTTTTCTAGATGGCTGAATATGCATGTCTTTCAGGATTATTCTAGAAGAGATTGTGCATATTTCAGCCAGCTCCAGATGCAACGAGGTAATTGATTCTTCAACAATGCTGTTTGAAAAGGCCATATTTGTGCTATATTCGGACCTTTGACTAGGGAGTGCAGCTTCAGGCAACCCCCCCCCCGTGCCCTCCCACCCCCTCCTATTTCTTTATGTATATATGTTGCATAACTATGAAGCAGGGAGTATTTATCACCTTTTCTGGGCAGTAAGCAGAAAGACATACAATACCATTACTTCCAGTTACTGCCTTTCCCAAGATAATTAGGTAACGCAGTGGAAGGAGCCTCATAGGCCTAAGGCTGTTCAAGTTAAGTGATTGACATGGCTCTGTCTGGCTGCTCTATTAACTGTTTCATTTTGTTGCTATTTGCAGTTTGCTTGGCTAATACTTCGAACAAATACAGACTGTTTCTTTAGCCCCTTTTTTCTCTTTGACCTTCTCCTGCCCATTTTCTTTGACTCACTTCAAACTGCCTTGAAAAGGCCTGTTGAATGCAGTCCATCAGAGGCCCAGGTTCCTCCCTACCCTTGCCCTGAATGCCTTACTTCAAAGATGGGCCGCATTCTTTAATTGCCCTTTGAATTAATATCAAAGGGTCACAATGCGAGTGCCAAAAGAGAAAGGGGCTTTAATGAAGCAAAGAGCTGCCATTCATTTGCAGATAAGCACGTTTTTATGCCTGAATGGTCACCATGGCTGAAGGCTTGGTGAAGGGGAGGCCGGCCTGAGAGGACTTTCCTTAAGTAATGATTAGTTCAAACAAACAAGAGTAAACAAATTAAAAAAAGTCTACAAACAGTGACAACATAAAATAAATAATAAGACTAAATTTGTGAGCCACGTATCCCCTTCACACTTCCATTCGAAGGGAGAGAGAGAGAAAAAGAAAGGAAGAAAGAAAGAAAGAAAGAAAGGAGAAAAGGTTGTACTTAATTAGCAAATCCATTCACCATTTTTAATCCCATATTTCAACACTGAAATTCCAAGGACAGAATTCAACAACAGGCCTGAGAGAAAGTATTTTCGGTCTTAAATTTTGTGCCATAAGTAACACAGAAGAGAAACTCTTATGCCTTTAAAGTACTGAGAAATGTAATATTTTTACCAGAAATCTCTCAGGAAATGCTACTTTTGGAATGAGCATTTACACTTTGATTATTTGTACCTGATTCTTCAGTAGAGAGAATTTAGTTTGAGTCAAAAATTACTAAAACTTTATAACTCCCTATTTGTCTATTTGAGCCATATTTTTCCATTTCCCCAAAAGAAATCGCCCGTTAGTGGCCCCTGGAGGCACTGTAGCTGACACTGGACTGTGCACACCCAGTGCATCAGGGGTCAGTGTAAGGTAAGGCCCAGTTGAAATCTTCAGTGATTACAGAGTGAAACAGTAAGCCAGCCTTCCCCTCGCACGCATTCTCCAGTTAGAGACCTTGGTGATTAAGGAAGGAATCCAATCCTCAGAACCATCATCTCAGCTACAGCTCCCACTAGCATCCCAAATGCCCAGCTACATCCAGGTTGGCCTCCTGTAGACATAACATTCTGCCCATGGCCTTGTTCTGTGTCCCTTCCCAGGATGCCTTGCGAAACTGATTATGTGCCTATTCTCAGTGATGCACAAGGAAGTCCTTGTTTAGATGCTTCAAACAGTCTCCAGAAGTAAGTTGGCAATTTTAAATTCAGACAGATAAAGTTGCCAGTGATATGGAGAGAGAGAAAGAAAGAGAGAGGGTGGGGGGGGGGGACTCCCTTATCTTTGGAAATATCAAAAGCATCTTTTCCTCACTGGCCTTATTTTCCACGAGCTTGTCCATCTCGTTCAGAGTTGCCAAAATAGAGTGAGAAAAGGGCAGCAAATAAATGTCAGAGAGTCAGCCAATCTGCATAAATCTCCAACTCCTTCCAGAGAAACTCCTTCCTGCCCTGCTGGGCCTTCCAATCTTGTGACATGAGCCAACAGGAATCGGAACAATGTGGAAATCAAAAGACTTATTTTGCCCAAGTCCAGGCCCTCAAAGGCAGTTTCTCCCATAGCCGTGTTCCACTAGCTCTGACCCAGTGTCCGACTGCGCACTAAACTGGTGTGATCCCTACCACGGAGGTCCCATTCGTCCCCGTCCCGGATGCACAATCACTTCAAGATATTTTGAACTGACCACAGGAAGATCCACTTACTCCTTGTTAAACTGTACTCTGACAAAGCAAGAAGTCAAATCAATCAATCAGAATCAGGGGCCAAATCCTGTTTCCATGAGGACAAAAGAAATCAGGAGATCATAAGTAAATAAGATTTCATATTTGTTCAGTGCTGCTAATGCGTTTGTGGTCACTGACACATACCATCACAAGAATGCTTTGGGAAGTGAACACTATGCTGTCCACGTCAAGGGAGCACAGCTCAGAATGAACAATGACTTCCCCTGATCACACAGCTAGTCACAGGGTGAACTGCGAAGAGAACCCATCTCAACCCCAAACCCTTTCATAAAAGTCAGGGTTACATCTGATGCGGAACTAAACGTTGGTAGTCCCATGTTCTGTGGTTTCTTCATCAAAATCCACAAATGGCATAAGCTTCAGACACTGCGAATCCAGCTTAGTGAAACACAAGTGTTTGGACCATATATTCCAATGCATCCTGGGATAGTTGTCCTGTGAGCACCGCCATGGATAAACTCCATCTCAAACACAGTCATAATGGTGAAGCTGGGATAACGCTGCCAATACTACTGATGAGATCTTCTGTACGCCTAGGGCTGTGCATTTCTTAAAGTGTTTTTCATTTCACATCATTAAGATTATCTGAGATGGGGGAGAAAACTTTCACATTAATTTCAAGGGCAGAGGAATAAGGCAAATGAAGGAACATGATAAACTTGATGTCAAATGAAGTAACAGAAAGTGTTCAAATTTAAAGCTCAGTCACTGAAGCTGCCCAAGTAACCTAGTTCTGTGTGTGTGTGTGTGTGTGTGGGTGTGGGTGTGGGTGTGGGTGTACATGTATTTGCAGGTGCACATGCACAAGTGTGTGCATGTGTATGGAGGCCTGTTCCCCAATTTCTTTTCATCTTAGCTTTGAAGACAGGGTCTGTCCCTTAGTCTGGAGTTCACTGATCCAGCTAGACTATCTAGCTCTACAAACCAACAAGCCCTGTCTTCAACTCCCAAGTGCTAGGATTAGACACTCACACCACCACATCTGTCTTTTATGTGGGCACTGGGGATCTGAACTCAAGTCCTCATGCTTACACATGGCAAGCACTTTACTGATTGAGCCATCTTGCTAGTCTTTGATTTCTCATTTCCTATGTACTCCCAATGAAACCAGGGGACATTTGATCCAAATGAAGTCCTGCCTCCCAAAGAATAGTCCATTCACCACAGTGTTGATTTCTCCAGCCATCTTCCCATCGGCAACTATAAAAAGATGATTTGTGTGTGTAAGATCTCTGTCAAAGGTGTCACCTGCATGCTGCGAACATACAGCTGGGAAGGAGTTCCAACTTCACAAGGCACTGTTTGAATGAAAGACTTTCAGAGACTGAAATGCGAGCCCTGACCAGGTACCCACTGGACCTCTTGCACAGCCTTGGCTCTACTCCAGGTCATCCTGTCATGACCTGGCCACAAAGGTACTGGCTTTGCATGCATCTGCCCTACCCATCAGTACAGGCCTGGGACCTGAGACATACTGAGTTGAGAACAAACTACATCATGGTTTCCACTGTTCATCCCAAAGAGAAATCAGGCACACTCAAGACAAGCGCTTCACTTTGATGGAAAATGAAAGGAATAGGGGGGCACTGGAGAGATGGCTTAGTGGATAAGGTGCTTACCTGCAAAGCCAAAGGACCCAGTTTCAGTTTCCCAGTACCCACGTAAGCCAGATGCCCAAGGTAGCACATGTGCCTCAAGTTCATTTGCAGTTGGCAAAGGCCCTGGCGTGCCCATTTTCTCTCTATCTCCCTCTTTCTCTCTCTCTCTCTCAAATAAATAAAATAAATAAATAAATATTTTTTAAAAAGAAAAGAAATAGTGAGCCACGTTGTCCTGAAATTTGCAGACATGTGATAGTTTCATTTGCCTATTTTCTGCAAAAGCATAAGTACGCTCCCTCTCTTCTTGCTGGCGCTTCTCCCAAGCACCAAGCACCAAGCACCAAGCACCGAGCGCAGCCATGTTGCCCAGGCTCAGAGCGTTATGTCAACTAAAGAAGCTTAAAGGGGAGGAAAATGCGACCTAAACAGACCTGCAGGAGCAGGCATCCTGCTGCAGGCCTCAATGGGCAACATTTGTTATGAAGTAATGAGAATTTGCATAATTTTGGGGAAGACTTTGTTTTCAAAGTAATTCTCTTTTTCACCTGCTTAGGCCTCCGCCATGTATGGCTTTGGTTAAGTTTTGTTGATGGAGGCTCATGTTTAACCAACTGTTTTTAATTTACAAATTAAACTTGTCAGAAGTAGAAATCCTTCCCTTGGAACGCTTCCAATATGTCAAGAATTAATTCTAATGAAAACGGCATTGCCTAAATGCGGGATGGCCAGTCACTTATTTTATTTACACAAAGTCCTTCTCAGTTTCTTTGATAAAAGCAGCTAAATCTTTTTCCTCTTTCATGTTTTGTCAGCACTTGATTCCTTTTGTCCCTTGGCTATTTGCCTAGCTGGGGACAATAAGGCAGGAAGAATAGAAGCAGATTGTTGGAATGGCCCTCAATAAACCTAATTATGACATGTCGACTGCCCTCACCATGACACAGTCAGGGGACCCAGGCTTATTCAATTACCCTCGCCAGGTTTCTCTTTCAGACCTAAAGTTATCCTTTGACTGTTTGTATTTCAACAGTACTCATGTTCATTGTGAAAGAAAAACCCCCTGGACTTGGAGGGGTTTTAAAGTTGAGGCTGTTATTGTAGCTAATTTTTATTAACTGAATGATAACATGATAAAGAAATAGACTTTTGTTATGTAATAAGAACAAATCAGTGTGTGCTTAAAGTTACACCTTTCTTTCCTTTCTCTTCTAGCCAGCCGGGCAGGACATGGAACCAGAATTAATAAACAAAATAATTTCTTCAACCTCCATGTCCTCTACAACCTGATCCTGAGTCAAATGGTGAAGAAAGAACAGTTGCATTGTGATTCTCCTTAACTTCAGAAAATAATAATAACCACATGATCCTGGAGTGTGAGGGCTTCTTTCTCTCTTCTACTTGTATTTTAAACCACTAAGAAGGTCCCTCGCCCTATGAACACCAGAGAACATAAGTTCACTGGTACCTTTATGCCAAGAGCTATTTCTTCAGCTGCTCGAGGTAAGCAGGATGGACACTATTTAATTAAAACCCTGGCTGCTGGTTGGAGGAGCGCTTTGCTCCTTGAACAGATTGTTCGGAGATCATGCCAGTGTATAAAAGCTGTGTGTCAAGTGAACAAAAGGATCGAAAAAAATGAAGGAATGCCAAAAAATACAGCTCCTGAGCCTTCACCCTGGTCTGATAACATTAATATTTCATTGCATCTATAGGCGCACAACACTGGCCCACAGTGATCGTTTCATGGTTACGGTAGCTCTGATGATTGCTTTTTCTAATTTCTGTTATTTATTTATTTACATGCTCCTGACAAACGTACTATTTCCTTTAGATAATTTGACTGCTTTGGGAACACGCTGCAGTGTTTTAAAAATTCACTTTCTGATTCATTGCCTTCATTAGAAAGTTCCTATCATTCTATTAATAAAAGTAGGTCTAAACTGCAATTTCCCTGCCAGTGAATTTGGGGTCTGGGATTTATTTGGTTCCTGGAGAGATGGCCTTTTTAGTTCTAATGTGAGAAATCTATTTCATGAGAGACCTGTGAGATAAAACATTCAGAATCCCTGGTATTTGGGGAATGGCCACACGGGCTGGGCTATGGTCTGCGGGTCTCCCTCCTCTCAGATAGCAACAGTTTCATTTTCTCCAGATCCTAAAGGGACATTTTTAATCCTAAATGTTCAAAAGGAATTGTTGGACAAATTCTGTAAGAATGATTAATACAACTAACCCTGGTGAAATATATTTTTATCTTACAGGTTATCATGCAAAACTTTTGCTTTAGGATGTATAGATTTCTTCAATGAGTATACATTGATATTTATATTGATTTTTAAATCCTTTGAACAATTGCAAAAATAGCTGTCCAAGCCCCCTGCGTGCCTATGAGCAAAAACTGCCCTTTAATCACAATGGGAAGCAGTAAACGTTTCACCACTGTGAGGTGAAAGTATTCTTCCGAAGTATTCAAACTAGTTTAATCAGCAAATGAAACCTCTTGTATAAAAGAAGGAAAAAAAAGTCTGCTTTTGCTACTTTAGAGTGGAAATGTTAAAATATCCAAGATGTCTCAATATTTTAACCTGAAGCATATGTATTTTTGCATTCCCTAAAATGTTTTAATGTTTTTAATAGTTAAACAGAATAACAACTCTTCTTCGAATCTCAACTAGCACTTCCCTAAGAAAACATGGAAAAAAAATAAGTCAAGGAAATCAAATACTCCAATAGAGTGCTGCTCACCACCCCAGACTTGGCAAAGCATTATAAATGCCTGCCGTTTTAAAAGTTATATGGTTATCTTGCTATTCAAACTTTATTAAATACATTTGTGCCGTAGCTCTCACAAATTTAACTTCTTACAACCTGATGGAAACCAATTCGTGCCTCATGAAAAGCTCAAGGCTTCCTCCTGGGTTGGGAAAGGGGAGTGCCATGATTTCAGCTGCTCTAATTTGTATGGAGCAACTCAACAACAGCAACAAAGAAAAAAAAAGTCCAGTGCTGGCTAGAATTGGGCTAAGGTAAGATTTCTTCTTTAATCTAAAGGTCGAGTACCACCTTTCTCTCTCATCAAATAAAAGTTTTTAACCTGTAATTCAGCATTCAAAATCGCATCATGTTTCACATGACTTTGGGATAATCACTAAGAAAAATAGAAATAAACTCTTTCATATGGTAAACAGTTGTGCTTATTGGCTGGCAGTGAAAGGGGGATAGTTTCTCTTCGTAATCATCTCACTTTAGAGTGCTCAGCCTCAATTTCAGAACATTAATGAATATAGCCAGATTTGCTTCCATGTGTTTCCATGTACCTATTTTAGATTTTTAAAAAAATCCTGAACAAAATTTGAACCAGAGAGATACTGGATGTATCAAAAAATTGTGAACAGAAATATTAGCCTAGATATATTATATGCAAACAAAATCTAAGAAATTTTCAGGATGCATTCAGTCTGCAGTGAAGGGTTAAAATCTTTGAATTATTGTCCATTTTAAGAATACACAGCTTAAAAGTTCTTATGTTATAGATATCAATTTTTTAAATAACCTTCATCTTCAAAAATTAAACAGCATATAGGTGGGAAGAGACAAGAAAATCTCCTTTTAAAATCTTTTGATAGGCCACGCAATTTTGCCTTGAATTATTTTCAATGTAACAGACACACAAATATGTTTCTTACATTCTTTTCAGGTTTCTAAAATGCTTCATAGCAAAGTCTTCAAAAAAAGGAAAAGAGTTTTCATATTTGAAATGATCTCTTATTTAATCTATATAAACTTTCTCCCCAATTTTTTTAGGCATGTTAAGTGACACAAGTTTTTTTTTTTAATTGTGAATATACATGTGTATTTTAATTCAAGGCAAAAAAGAAACTCTGTTTGCTCAATTCAACTTCTGACAACTACTAAGTGTGAGATGTGAGAGGGCATCATTGAAGTTTAAAATGCCACTTGGAACCAGCTGGAGTGAATGCACCATTGTCTGATTCATTCTCCCTCTCTCTCTCTCTCTCTCTCTCTCTCTCTCTCTCTCTTTCTTCAGGGCCAATTGTTAGTACTGGCTTGGTAAGCCACCAGGTCCTGCTCTGGGCACAGGAAGATATAACTGCCATCCTACAGAAGGCAATAATTTTTTTTGCATAAACATAGCGTCCTGTGCAGCCAAGTTGAGGGGACTCTCTAAACAAGCCCCGTGCCTTTCCAGCACTTCTGTGGGCCACAGCTTTGCCAGCAGAAGAGGAAGCACACGTTCTCCGTGTGGATGGCTCGGCGGTGTGACCACCTGTAGGAGCACACAGAACTGGCTCTTCCAGCAGGCTCCTGTTTCCACCTGCCTTCTTCCAGCATCTAAATGTATCCTGTCCCCATCCCAGAATAAAATGAGTCAGGAAAGACAAGCATGGTGGCACACATCTTTAATCCCAGCAACTCAGAAGGCTGAGGTGAGGAGCGCTGTGAGTTTGAGGCCAGTCTGGAGCTAAAGACTGAGTTCCAGGTCAGCCTGGGCTAGAGTGAGATCCAGCCTCAAAAAGGAACAAAAGAAGCAGGACTTGCTTGCTTAGGTCATCAAATGACCATAGGCCTCACTAACTTTGTCTGAAGGCCTGGGTGCCTCTAGGCCCCGCTGTTTCCCCTAACCAGCTGCCCGGAACTGCATGAGCTAAAAACAGGATGTGGGCACATCACCACCACCTGGGAGCTGGGAGCCTGAAGCCTGCACCTTGTCCTGTGTTTGCATGCTCCAGACGGGAGACTGAGGGCCAGAAAGGCAGAGCAGAGCAAGCTAGCCACAGAAATCATTCCAGGGACCTACTAGAAGAAGCCACAAATTGCCTCAGCACACTTTGCCAGCTAAGGGAACTAAGACTGAGACATGTTGAGGGGTTTTCCTGCCTCTCCTTCTCCAGTGAACAGACTCTTCATCTTGTAGGGTGTCAGTCCAGGGCCTCTTAAGGGCGATCTCTGCAAGGGTCAAAGATGCTATATAGTGGAGAGTCACATGGGTATCTAACCCAGATTTGAGCTTGCAGGGAAAACAAGAAAAGTTACATGAATGCAAGGAGCCATCCCGGAAATTCAAAAGTGCCAGGCACACGCGGTGGGGGGGGGGGACGCACATTGCAGCTGGGGTTATTCTTTCTCTGATGAGGCTGGGACCGCGGCTGCTCTACACTCCCACCGTGCACCAGACGCGTGCGCTCTTAGCCCACCACTGCTGAGCAAGGCCGACCACAGACGCAGTTTTGTGCGAAATGCAGCATTTGCAACTTTAGAGAGCCCCGCTTGAGAAATAAATGCCATCACATCTTAGTTTTTGCACCAATAAATGCCTAGTGAAATGAAGACATTCTTAGGTTCCTGTGAAAGAGCCTGAAAAGGTGCCACAGGTTCATTTACCTCTATGGAAGATCCAACGTGAGCAAGGGCTCATCCTGGGGGAGAAGGGGACTCTTGCTAGATTCTTACTTCCACTGACATAACCTAAGATCGACAGAGCGCCAATGGAGTCTAAGTTAACAGCTTTGGGGTCCAATAGGAACCTATGATAATTAAATAGTGCACAAACACAGCTGGCCATTTCTGAACCCTGACTATGTTGGTGGCATCAACCCCAGATGTTCCACTCAGAGCTTAGTGGCCCACATCCTCCAAACTGAGGTACTTCTGAGGTGTTCAAGGGCCCCAGGACCCAGCAACTAGATACTCCGGGGACCTGAGCCGTCTCGACTAGTGCCTCCAAGAAGAATGTTCCTGATGCCCTAGTCCTCTGGAGGAGAGCGACTTCATTTCTTCAGACCTTTCACAAGTGTTTGGAAGGCACTGGGGATGTGAGTGCTAAGATCAGAGCTCAGCCCCGTTGAGAAGGTTTTCAGCTCCGAGGAAAGACAAGGCCCACAGTGCCTTCTCTCGTCTATGGCTCTGGGCCAAAAAGACCCTGTATGCCCTTCTCTGGCCTGCTCTTTGCCAAGAACCCAAGCCAAGGCCTTTCCCTGGCACAAAAACTTGGGGGGAGGGGGACAATCCATGTGGGGTGGAAGACACTCTTGGCTCAACTCGGCCCTATCTCCAGCTGGATGGCTCAATGGCACACCCTGTCCCCTGGATCTTCCTCAGCAGTGAGGAAGTGCTCTGGTGGTTGAACTAATCCTGTCTGTGCATAGTCAAGACAGGATATCCTGGGGAGGGTAGAGGGAGGGACATAAGAAACCTGTTCCTTCTCCCTTCCAAAATATTGCCTCCCATGGATACCTACAATCCCACCATCAGGAATCCCTCCATACAGAATTGTCAGATCCCTGAGTCCTTTTGCAACTGGCAACATCTTCAAGGTGAAATGATTGAGGTTGGATGTACATGAGGGTTCTGTGAGCATGTGTGTATTTGTGTGTGTGTGTGTGTGTGTGTGTGTGTGTGTCACACGAAGAGAAGGCAAGGTACGTGGAAGCAAGGCGGGAAGGGAGGCAGAAGAGGAAAAGGGGCAAACTCCAAGATGACCACTCTTCCCCCACAGTTGGCCCTCAAGCCAAACTAAGAAAGAAAGAGGGGAAAACATTTTTAAAGGTCCTGGGGAAGGAGAGCTAGGCTGTAAGGGGATTTTCAAACACGTCTGTGAAAAGGCTATATTCATTCTATAAACATCACTTCCTATAAAGAATAATTTGAATGACCATTTTTTTTTATTTTTCCTTAAGTTTTTCCGAAAGGATTTTCCATGTACTAGAAATTTCAATGCAAAAGATAGTCATTGTCTTTTCTAATGAATTTAATTTGGGTTTTTATTTTTTAGAAAATAGAAAGGATTCATTTTAGGGGAAAAATCATTAGTTTAAACTAGTAACATTAAATTATAGTAATTCAATAAAATGATGAAAGTTAGCCAACAAAGACCCAGACAAAATTTGGTTCTTTGTGTCATTGTATCTTGAAACAAATAAATTACTTATCTCCTTATCTGACCAAGGTATATACTGATTATCTATTAGAAATAGAAGCCCTGGGCTGGAGGAGATGTCTCAGTGGTTAAGGCACTAGCCTACAAAGCCTGAGGGCTTAGGTTCAATTCCTCAGTACCCATGTAAAGCCAGATGCACAAAGTGGTGCATGCATCTGTAGTTCATTTGCAGTAGCTAGAGGCCCTGGTTTGCCCATTCTCTCTCTATCTGCCTCTTTCTTTTTCTTTTTTTTTCTCTCTCTCTTCCAAATAAATAAATAAAATATTTTTATTTAAAAACAGAAATAGGGATGGAGAGATGGCTTAGCAGTTAAGCACTTGCCTATGAAGCCTAAGGACCCTGGTTCGAGGCTCGATTCCCCAGGACCCACGTTAGCCAGATGCACAAGGGGGCGCACGCGTCTGGAGTTTGTTTGCAGTGGCTGGAGGCCCTGGCACACCCATTCTCTATATATATATATGCCTCTTTCTCTCTGTCTATTGCTGTCAAATAAATAAATAAATAAAAATTTAAAAAAAGAAATAGAAGCCTTGTTCAATAGCTTAGTTTCAATAGGGAGGGACAACATGAGACCAAGGAATGCTGGGAAATAAGAACCTGCTGTGACCACACAAGAGCTAACATCCTCCACTCTGCTGGCCATTTAAAGAGCCTCTTATATCCTAACTTCCCAAAGGCTTTATGTTCATGGATGTCCAAGAAAGCTCAGCTCACACTGGCTACAGGCATGAAGAAGTCATAGAGAAGCCCAAGCCCCCCAAAAAAGCTAAGAAAAGCCAAGAAACAGGATCTTAAATAGGTCAGGCCTTCAATTGTCATGCCAGTCTTATCTAGAGCCCATTCCACATCTAACAGCAACAGCCCCAGTGCCTGGGCATCCTTCTCACAGGCATCCCTTAAGTACGGCTCTGTGTAGTTGCTGACCTGATGCAGTGCCGAGCCTTCCATTTGCCCTCTCCTTCCAGACAAAAGCTCAGCAAGTATTCTGAGCTTGGCAAGAGCAGTGACCACAAGCAGACATTGGCTTCTAGTAAGAAACTATAGAAGTTGCCTTTCTAGTGCCCTCTGATAAATGTGTCCCGCACCCAGGCACATGTCACAGATGTTCCCTGTCTGGAAAGAAAAAAACTAAGCAAATCTACCACCTGGAAGGCATCCACACTGGGTGGGTTCCCAAGTCCTATTTTGCCCTGCAGATTGTTAGTCTGAAACAGGCACAGTGAGGAGACGACCACTTATTTACTCCCCTTCCTGGAATGGATTCTCGGGCCTTTTAGAAAACATCTGAGAGGATGTTAGAAGGCCCTAGATTTCCCAAAATATATCCAACAAACCAGACCCAGAGATCCCATCTACTTGGAAATCATGAAATGGAAACTTAAGGCATTTGCCGCAGGTGAGTTCACGAGTCCCTTCCTGTTTCAAAGAAGTTCTGGGCATGTAACTCAGGGAGAAAGTGCTTTTTTCCCAGTATGCGCAAGACCTTGGGAATCAACCCACAGACACACACACCAAAACACCTGCACTGTGACGTGAAGCTAGTTCCCTAGCGACTGACTCTCATTACCATCTCTCTTTACCTGTATGGATAAAAGCAATGTAAGGATGTGTCATGCATCCAAAGTTTGCTCACTTAGGCCCGAAGCGATTGGTTTTACATGACCTATGTTTCTGTTGCGAAGCACAGCGCAGCAACATGACAAGCAAGTCAGAATTTTCTTCTGCTCCTCGAGACTAGCCCTCGCTAGCCCTTCTTCCCATGCACAGAGCTGGGGACTCTTACAGGGAGTAATCAGATGCCTCGACTTAGGGGCCTGGTTCAATCCAAATTATGCGTAGGCCTGGGAGAGAGGGGAAAAAAACCTGCTTTTGACTCTTCTCAACTCCTTGCAGCCACTCTTCGCCCCAAGCTGGATCACACAGCCCAAGTGACTCCACAGGCAAGTCTGAGGGAAAGCAGGAAGGGGTGGAGCTCTGTCTTCTCCCTCCCAGCAGGAGGTCAGTGCGCCTTCCCCTGCCTGGCACGCTGAGCACTGGACATCTCAGGTTGCCACACAACAGTGAAGACAGAAGTCTTGTTTTTGTTTGTTTGTTGTTTGTTTTTCTGATTTTTGTTTTGCTTTAGCCAAATTAAGATTTTGATTTTCAAAACTAAATCCTGAACTCTCTCATTCTCCTGTTTCTGGATGGCTCCTTGCTCGGGAGAGATGGCTTAAAAGATTTGTGTGTGTGCGTGTGTGTGTGTGTGTGTGTGTGTGTGTGTGTCCACCTCTCCTGTTCTCACAGAAGGACTTGGGGAAGTGTAGTTCTTTCTCTAATAATCGGAGCACAGTTCTTTTTGGGTCATGGCAGAACACCTCCCAGCACAGATAAGGCCGGTACCCAGCAGCATCAGTAATGGAATTTCCAAGCACCAAGTTTAAGAAGAAATAGGCCAGAATAATTTGAGGGATGTGAAGTATATGGAAAGACATGAAAAGCCTTTTGTAACCAGGCATGGTGGCACACGCCTTTAATTCCAGCACTCAGGAGGCAGAGGTAGGAGGATCACCATGAGTGCAAGGCCACCATGAGACTGCATAGTGAATTCCAGGTAGCGACACTCCACCTTGAAAATCCAAAGAAAAAAGAAAAAGAAGAGAAGAAGAAAAGTTTTTTGTACATACACACTCCCTGAAAACATGTGACATTAAAAATCAGTCATTAACAAACTCATGAAACCCCAAGAGTATGGGGTCAGAACTTCCAAAAGTTAAAAATACAAGACTATGTTTATGGTTTCCTGGTTCATTTCTAATTTAGTGATTAGGAAAAACAAGTTCTCTTTTGTAACTCAACAATCAGAATAATTTATTTCTAAGTTATTTACAATGATCCATAATCTCTCTTGTACAAAAATAAAAGTAAGCAATAGAGCTTACTTTTATTTTATTTATTTGTTTATTTAGTTAGTTTTTCGAGGTAGACTGTCACTCTAGCCCAGGCTGACCTGGAATTCACTATGTAGTCTGTAGTCTCAGGGTGGCCTTGAACTCTCCTGAGTGCTGGGATTAAAGGTGTGCATCACCATGCCCAGCGAGGAGACTATTTTTGTTGCCAGTGAAATTAAGCAGACAACAAAATATTTAATAAAAAAACAATAGATAGATGGAAAAGACATCCTTGGATTTAGAAAATGTTCCTGTTGGAGAAACAATACAATATTGGAGCGGTTTCCAGAGGATAAACATTGCTGGTAGACTTATTCTGAGGAGTAATTTCCAAACCCCACTCACATAGAATGGTTGAGGAGTGCCTTGTTTTCCCAACACAAGTGCCCCCAGGAAGACACATTCAAGCTCTCTTTGCTTTTCAGTTCCTCTGCCATTTGTCCTCAATGCAGAAGCTGAATTCCACCAAAGCTGTCCAAATCACAAACACCATCCCTTATTTTACAAATAAACTTACATATGTGCCAAATGGTACTGTTAGATTAGAGACACTCCAAACATGAAATAAATCATGCTTTGCAAAATAGAGACATACCATGCAGCTATACAAACAGGGCTGAGCAGGCCCTGGTAGAGAATAATTGTGAAGATAAAATCTAAAGTTTAAAATAAAAAGAAGAAATGAGATGTCGAACAGCTTTCTGCAAAAAGGTGTGCGTGTACATGCAAAAGGCTGATCTGAGACCTCTAGGAACTTCTTTTTTTAACAAGAGAGGGAGAAAATGAGAAATAGAAAGAAAAGGAAACATAATTACATATTTATGTGTTGTCTCCAGAAAAATGAAGAACAGGCATTGAGTAGACAGAAGGAGGGAAATTTGTCACTATATAGCTATTTGTACATTTTGAATTGTGCAGGAAACAAATGTTTTATTCGCTCAAAAAGGTAACTATTATTATGTGCAAAGTAAAGCTGACAAGACATGCATTTCACTTGAGTGTTAGGTCTGGGAGGATGCAAAATCCTCGGAATGAAAGGCTGGTTCCCTTTGGAGCTGAGAGTTGGCCCATAGAATCCAGGAATCCCCTTGCATCTGAAAGCCTTCGGGGGCTTGGGATGTCCAGAAGGAAGGTTGCAAGCTCTCCAGTGAGTTTTTATCAGTTCACTGGGGCCCCGCCGGCCAAGGGACGGGGACTGCCTGCTGTGACGCCTAAGCCACAACAGCTGCATAAACTGGCCATGCCCCAGCCTGACCTATTTCGGAGACAGGTCAGAGAAGTGCATGCGGGGATAAGAAAACAACCTTCCTTGCAGCCAGGGGCTGCAAGCCAGCCGAGAAAGACTGAAAGACAAGGGTAAGAGCTCTGGGTCCCCAGAGCCTCATGAACCAATCTACTTTCTTCCCCCTCCCACCCCAGCTGTCCCCCCGCCCCAACACACACACACGCACACACACACACACACACACACACACCTTTGGGGGAGAAGAAGATGATTGAATAGAGGGAAATCAAATATCAAAGTCACTGCAGTTCATTCTCCAGCTTCCTCATTGTTACTTTGGAAAATTTTCCTCCAATTTTCTGAGCTCCAGTGTTAAAGGAAAAGGAATTAGGAGGGATCATGTGCAAAGAATGGAGAATGCGCACAGCCTCACGTGCGGAACTGTGAGGACACGCAACAGTGTAGAGCAGACCGAAGATGAGGGGAAAGCTGAGTAAACTAAATAAATAACTCCACAAAATGAAAGTGTTTCGTGAATAAAAGCACATTGAAACTCATTTCAAAAAGTTACTCTTTTGCCAGTCTCTGATCTAACCCTCAACCTCCTGCCTAAAAGGAGGTGTCCAACGACCAAAGAAAAGTTTGTTTTGAAGGAGTTTTGCAAAAAACTAAGTTCATCTAAGTAAAGAACACTCTTAATAGGCTAGGAGGGGGAAAAAAAAGTAATTAAGAAGTACCTATTCTTTGACATATCAGTGAAAGTTTTAGAATTTTATTCCATTTCATACCTATTAAATCCATGATTTTTCCCCAATTGAATAGTTGCTTATGAACTCAATATTTGGTGTGATGAAAGTGGAGCTTGTAGTGTGTGTGTGTGTGTGTGTGTGTGTGTGTGTGTGTGTGTGTGTGTCTGGTCTTCATTGTTGCTGCTAAGCCCTGAACTAAGCTTTTATCTGCCCCTGGGCAGAGCCCATCTGCTCTTCTGTAGGCTGGTCACTTTTGGCTCGTTCCGGGTTTCGTCCCTCATCCCTCTGAGTTTTGCTAGGTTAGCTGTAATCTGTATATAGCAAACATCTTCTCTTTTTAGGCTCACAGAACCCTGGGAAATTGGTATGATCCATTTTCCATCTAATATCACAAGGCTGAAGAGGCTGTTCTTGGTGCTAGGGTGGTGAGTCACGCACAGGCCGCTTTGGCCTTGGGTGATGTGCTCTTTGGGGGTCAGAAATCATGTGGAAAAGTACCTGGGGCACACTGGAATCAGACAGGGTAGAAGCAGTCACCACTCCAGCAGCCTTCAACAAGCAAGCTCTCCCGGGGGGGGGGGGGGGCTTCAGAAAGATGAAGCCTAAGAAACTTTCATTCTAAGAGAATGAGTTACACCAATTAATTTTCTTTTGTTCAGTTTAAGCTCAACCATAATAACTGAGAGAGAAAAACACACACATACACCTATATTTTGGCCAAAAGTTTCATAGGCATATTGATACACTGAATTTTAAAATATATGTTTGAGGCTGGGGGTGTATCTCATTGTTATAACACATGCCTAATACGTGTGAGGCCCTGGGTTCAATCTCTAGCAGCAAAACAAATAAATAATAAATATAAATGTTTGAAGGCAGACTCTATGCCTTTACCAGCATTTGCCACAAAACAAAGGTGCTTTAACATAGCTTTAACATAGCTGTGTTACCCATAAAAATCACAAAATACAAATGCTGACGTTCTGTTTAAAATGCAAATGTGTAAGTGACCATATCAGCATTTACTATGAAGGCGCACAATAACTCAACTAATTCCATGCTGCAGTGTGGACTGCATAGCAATTAACATTCCTAGCTATTGGCCCTTAATTTCCTCATGGTGTCCACCTAATGACAGCAGACCAAGTGATTTAATTCTACAATTGTTCTAGAAACATGCCTGCTGATTGTAAAGTTTCTACATCTACATTTAAGCCTCCATGAAACAATACTTTCTAATTTTCAATATGATTGATCTTATAGATTGTCACACGATGAGAATCCAGTGAAATTTCCTCTCCCTCCGTCCTGCGTTGCTCAGTGAACAAGAGACTGCCTCAAAGCACTTTGATCAGCTATTTTTATGTGGAATCTGCTGGGTTAGTTGCAGGATAAATGGGATATCAGCCCTTAGAATTGAGAGTTGATATTAATATGCTATTGTAGATATGATGAAAACTGACCAGCTAAAAGTCTGTGAGAAAGTTTAGTCAAGAAATTACTGAATGGGTTTAAGGGCACACGCATAAGCAGTTTTATATTGCCTGTCATGAATTTGAGTCTTAGCAGAGAAAAATCCTTTATACTACAGCAGGAGTTCATAAAAACTTAGGCAACTTAGACCGAGTTGTTTTCTTTTTCCCCCAGAGAGAAAGTGTTTTCTTCCAAATCCTGCAGGAAAGTGATATGTCTTCTCAATATTTTCTTAAGAGAACACTGCATCAAATCAAATTCTAAATTTTACAGTGATGATCTTTATTAAAATGCAATTCTTATTTTTAAAGACAAGTGGCCATTTCCTTAGGAGAATTGATGTGACGCCTTTGTTAATCTACCCAACTGTTTCCAACAATTATGTTTTCATATCTTCCTTCCACAATGGTAAGCTTTCTAATGCATCTTAATCGATGAGATCTTTTACAGTGGTAACAGGTGTGATAACTGCTCATGTCCCAACTGAAAATTATGTATACTCTCTCTTTATTTCAGCACATAGTCCCAACACAGACCACTGAAAGAGGTTTCTATAGGACATGCATTCTGTTTACAGCCAAAATCCACAGTGCTATTAGAACTCAATGCTTGGCCCACTGCAAGACAGCAGAACGACATGTTAGTGCTGTACTGAAAACAGGTGTGGGTGTGGAGGAGGGGTTTTTCTAACAGTGCAAGAGATAGCCATAGGGCCATTCCACTCCCTGCTCCCACCTTGATGTTCATCTGCGAGGGGAGGGGGGAAGTCTGAAGTCGATTTTCACTTTCTCTGCACCCTTCAAGATTGTATCTCCCCACCTACAGACAGGCAGTTCTTGGCTCAGCAGTCGTGCCTCGGTACTAAGACTGGGGCCAACTTGGATGTGGGATCTGCCATTCCCCAGGAAATGCGTGAACACACAGCCTAGCACCCAGGAGAAGGAAGTGTGTATGTGCGTACCGGAGGCATGTCCATGGGAAGTATACGACAGGGAACTCTCTAATGCTTTACCTGCACCCAGGACAGGGTGAGCCTAACAGGCTGTCACTTTCAGCTTTGTCTATTTCAGGCACTTGATCTGCACTGCAAAGGCTGGTCCTGTGGCATACCAGAAAGCATTTGCATATAGGTGAACCGACTAATGAACAGGGGGGAGATTCTAACAGAAAATATTTTTAAATCTCCACTGATTCTGCTCTACATGTCAATGTGTTTTGTTCAACATTGGACCAGAAAGTATAAAATATAAAAATAGACTTAAAAGCCTATGCACAATTATTTAATACTGAAGTACACCCAAGCAAGGAGACTCACAAAACTTCATGCACTGGAAATTAATTTGCAAATTAAGCAAAGAGATGGTATTTCCGAAAGAGCCCTTGAGAGATTTTTTTTTGCTGTCATAAGAGAAATCCAATGAAAATACATGAAATTCTTACATAAACAAACAAAAGCCTAATCGTTGCTCTAACACTCAACAGCCAAATTTATCATGACATGATTCAGGTGTTTTTCCTTCCATCAAACAGCTGCATAGGAACTGGAGCTAGGCTGTTACCTCAAAATCGGATGACTCCAAGAGTGCATGAAGTCCACCGGACAAGTACACCTTTATTTTATGCAACTGGATATAGTTTAGTAGCACCTTAATTCTTAGTGACCAGTTTGTAAATACACTCCAGCTATTCACAGCACACACACAGGCACCTACAGTGCCCTGTTCTAGGGGTTTAAACAATACACAAGAGAATCGTGTAGCCACCCATCAACACAAAATTATGGGAGCATACGGAGAGAGTTGTAGCCAGTACAACCACCGGTTTGCTGTTTCTTCTCCTCCTAACTTCACAGACAAACATGACATCTTTTCTGTGTGTCACTCCATCCTGGAACACAGCTGTGGTAAAAGTTCTGCACCTAGGACATTTACAATAGGCACGTAGTAGCTTCCTTGTCCCCATCCACCCTCTGAGAATGGACTTAATGATAAAATCACCATCCCCACCTCAGCTCGAAACACGAAATCATCATCGGATAATAATTTTAAAAAAACACCCCATGCGTCTTCTGTACACACCAACAACACGCAACTGGTTTCAGTTCCTCTTGCTCAAAGAGTTTCGTCAATTCCTCCTTAAGGTTTCAGAGGAAAAGGAGGATTTTCCGAGACAGATAAATTGAACCAATCCTGCTTTGATCTGTGTGGTTAAGAGCCCTCACAATAGAAGATGGTCACCAAGGGGCCGAGTTCCTGGCCCTTTAATTCGTAACAATGGTATCAACAAACAGCTACTTAATCAATATTTGGCCAGAGGTGCTGAAAACTTCCTTTTCACATTTTAATTCCTAGTTGTAAAACAACCCTAAAGCAGCCAGTGAGATAAGACATGAAACTGACTGCTTAATTGCTTTCTAATATCTTGTTAGCTATCTGTGTATATCCTTAATAGTTCCTTAATCTTTATTTACCCATAGAAATAAGTTACCTGTCATAGGGTCCCACCAAACTGGCACGTTCTCGTCCCAGTCCAGGCCACACTTAACTACATTTGCAGCTGGGGCTAAGCTTTCATATAACACTGGTCATCGGCTTATGCACAACTTGAATATTTAATGTCATGGTTAGGAAGGATTTTGGGGTTGTCCTCAGGATGGTCGTGGACGTTAAAACCAGCGGGGTTTAGTGCAACGCCTCTGTTCACTTGATTGATTTCAGTATATTCCACTGGCCTGAACTAAGGCGCACTAAGGCGCACGCTCTGCTTCCGCGTCACCGCCCGGCTGGGTTTTACTGCTCAGCCCTGGGGACTCTTAAATGACCCCTCAGTAATTATTACACACTTGCAGCCCTGCCTCCTGTTCCCCTGCTATCGGCAGGCGCATCAAACCCCAAAACAAACATATGATTTCAAGCATTAATTAGAAAATCTGCCTGTTTTCAATAAAGCTAGAAAGTAAGCATACAGTAGTCACCCCAGTCAACTAAACAAGAAGAAAAAAAAAAAAAAAAGGCGAAGGCGGTCCACAGCGCCTCTTCTAGAGGGGACCTCCTGACCGCTGGTGGAGGGGGTGAGCGCAGCACCGTGCTCCAATTTAATTCAGGCTCTGATACCTCCCAGACGTTCTTGCCAGTGACATCAAGAGTTGCATGGGCTTTAATATATATATATATTAAATTTGCCCCGAGCTGATGCTGACGAAAAGTCCCTGATCTTGACCAAGGGACTTGAGTGGCCTTGGCAGTACCCCTCAGGAAAAGGTCCAATGCCACAAACCTATGATCTTATTCCCCACTATTTTCATCTGTGGGAAAGTTCATCCTCCACCTCCCCTCCACCCCAACCTCACAACAAAATTTCCTTCCTGCTAACTTTCCCCCTAGCGACACAACTCACTTCACTTAAAAAAAAAAAAAAAATGTTCCTTTCACTGAAAGTGAAGTATTTCAAGGACCTTAAAACTTTTCGTGTTAACTGGCTTATATTTAAAAAAAAAAAAAAAAAACCTCACATCGTTTGTCGCCATTAACTTTAGAAAAGCTCATATGCCTACAAGCAAAACTCTTGTCACTGTTATTTTCTCAAAATTGGAAACGAAGGGAAGTGCTTTCTACAAAGGTCAAAGTGAAGGCTAGAGATGTGAAGGGAATGCGGACTCCCAAGGTTCCTAGGTTGGACCCCTCCTCACTCCATCTTTGAAATCTTTGCAAACCTCCCACGCTCGCTAGGGATTTGTGCAGGGGGCAAGTCCAGGAAGAGCGCGTCTCCTGCCCCAATCAAAACATCAGTGTGGCAATCTGGCCTCTTTCGCCTAGCGCTCCCGGACTGCGACTTCAAAGCCACTATAACAAGTCAGTAATTGTAACGTTGCATCTAAATATTTAAGCGAGAGTCTTGTCGTCGCGTGTCCGTTTACAGTCCTCATCTGTCCTCTAATTCCATTACGGCACAAAGCAAAAATGTTTCCCAAAACTCACAAACAGGAAAAGCGTCACCCTGCTGGTAGAAGGAAGGGGGGGAAGAGGAGGAGAAGGAGGAGGAGGAGGAGATGATGAAGGAGCAGTTTCTATTGATTAGTCACCGCTTTTGTGTTAAGGGCTTTCTTTAAAATAAGAAGAAAAAATGGGGGAGGTTGCAGAAATTTCACTAATGTGAGCCTCAGGCAAGGGAGGGAAAAAAAAGAGAGAGAGAGAGAGAGAGGGAGAGAGAAGAGAAGAAGGGGGAGGCGGGCAGTGTCTAGATGAAAGTGAGAAGGCATAAAGGAGGCAATTGAGCCGGCTGCAGCCCGGCGAGCTAAGCTCCGAGCCGGCCGGAGCGCAGGGGCGGGGGCGGCGGCGCGGCGCTTTGGCGCGGGGCGCTGGAGCGGGGGCCCCGGCCATTGTGGCGGCGCCCGCGGGCGCGCTCGGCCGCGCCGGGGGAGGAACACAGGCGCCCATTGAGCGGCCGCCGCGCGGGCAGTGCCCACAGCCCCGGGGTGCCGGGGCCAGGACCGGGCTCCTCGGGCTGAGCCTGCTCCGACCTCCGCGAGGGCCAGGCGGGGGAGGGGGGGAGGTGGACGGGGGGGGGCGGTTGGGGAGGGTAGGGTGTGGGGCCGGTCCCTACCCTCGGTAGGTCCCCGCGCCCCGCTGCGGGAAGGATGGACTCCGCGGTGCGCCCCGTGCCCAGCGCGGGCTCCTGCGCACCGGGTCCGCACGCGGTGCTGCACCGCGCTGCTCTGGGATTGGACTAGGGAGAAAGTTGAGCAGGCAGAAAAAAAAAAAAAAAAAAAAAAGGTGGGGGGATCCTGGAGAGTAAAACGGAGGTGGTTCTGACCTCTCTCAAGGTGCCTTTCTCCCTGATCCCTGGACAAAGATGTCCCTGGGAAAGCCCCCATCAAGCCCACGGGGCGAGAGCTCTCGCGGAGGACACCCCAAAGTAGCTCCCGCCCCCGGCAGTCTTTCCCTCCCTCTCCGCCAGGGCATTCGGTGCCCTTTCCTAACATCCACTCCGTTGTACAAGAGGGGCAGCCGGGAAACTTTTGATGCCCAAACAACAGAGGGGAAATTTTTGAGGTTTCTAGACTTCAAACCGTTTCTCACTCGGTTCTTTCTCTGGGGCCCCTCTGCCCTTCAGGGCTCATCCGAAAAGGAAGGTGGAGGCTCCGAAGGGACCCAGGCTGCATCTTCCTTGACAACCCCAAATTAAATTAGGCTTCAGTCTCAGAGGAGTGTGAGTGTGTGTGTGTGTGTGTGTGTGTGTGTGTGTGTGTGTGTGTGTATTTAATGGCACAGCCCCCAGTGGGGGAACGGCTCTGGTTTTAAAAATGGTAGCTATTGCCCTTGAATGGCAACCGGCCCAGCTAGGCAGCCGAAAAGACTAGAAACATTTTGTAGGTGAAATGGCCACTTTTTCCACGCTGGAGAGTCCATAAAACTTCCTGGCGCAGCAGCTATTGGGGCTCATTGAATAATTCATCCCTCATTGCAAGCCCATAATGTCTCTTCTGGGCCCTTTGTGGAGCTGTTTTCTCTTCTTTTCTCCTTGAATTATAAAAAGGTTGCCTTCCTTTGTTCACATCAAGCTGCTCCGAGCGGGAGCTTTGTCTGGGCCAAGCTAAAGTGTGAGCCTCAATGGACTCTCCAGCCTTTGTCTCCCAAGTTCATCTCCAAGTGTAGATTGTGTAGAGAAGGCCTTCTTTGTAAAAGCTGGAAAAGTTGTACAAATGTTTGACCAGCTCATTTGGGCCGTTTTGTCTCCTGGGCCTTGGTTGCCTGTGCTATGAGGGAGAGGCTGATCTGCGCGGCCCGCTGTCGCTGGCGTTTCCAGCAACAAGTAGCCAGGCCATGGGTCCCAGCAAGCCCCTCCAACAACTCGGGACTCCTCGTCTAGCCACTGCCTCAAGGAACCCGCTGGGTTTGAGGAAGTCTGACTCTTTGGTTCCCTGCCTGCCCTCCTCCCCAGCAGGGCTTAGCTGTTAGCTAGGACTGCAGAAAAAGCAGAGGTGTTTTCTCAAAGACCAGGGCCGAAAACCGGCCTCCAAAAACAAAAACAAAACAAAAAAAAGGCTTACATTGAGTCCTTAGGAGACAACTGCTGTAAAGAAAAGAAAAGGAAGTAACAACAGGATATTATCTCTCTGTCCGCTTGACTCCTTCTTTCTGGGGTGTCTTTTCTTGATTACATGTGTGCCCCAGAGCATATATACTTCTGTTTATTCCCAAATTCAGGTTCCTGGGTTTGTCTCACTGCAATCTAAATGCTGCCCACGTGCAGACTGTACACTCCTTTGGAGGCAGCTGGTTGAGAAGATCAGCCGCCGCACCAAGGGTCAGACACCAGAGCCACCAACTTCCGCAGCCACAGTTCCGCCTGGAGCAGAACCCCAACCCAGTCACAGCGTGAACCCGGCTGGTCACTGAGCCAGACGTCTCCAAGTCTACCTGGAGAGTCACTGGCCTCTCCAGGGGAACTCCAAAACTCAGCTCAGACTCTGAACCCCAAACCAAGGGACTGCGGGTGTGGAGGGCAGGGCAGGGCATCAGGCCACTGCCTGACCATTTTCAGAGTTGAGCCTGCACCGTCCTCAAAACTAAAGGCACTGAAGCATTCCTTCTATCTGCCCCGCCATGTGTGCCCTGCTCAGGCCACAAAGCACTGGCAGTTTCTCTCTCTCTCTCTCTCTCTCTCTCTCTCTCTCTCTTCCACCCCCCTCTCTCTGTGTATGCGTGTAAGTAACTTTTAAGTCCAAAGACGACTCTGAGCAGGTACTAAAGAAACAGCCTGCCATTCTTACTCCCCAGGGGAGAGATTTTCTGTCGGTGCTGACAGGCTACAGCCAACGTGGAGTGGGTGGTCCATACCCCTGGGGGACAGAGGGTGCCAGCACTAAGGGCCCAAGAACACAGGTTTCTTTGAGTTGTAACCCAGAGCTTGGGCTCCATGGATTCCCAGACATACTCCGATTAAATCCCATACTTGCAAACAATGATAAACAGCTAACATATACACACAAAACATGTATAAGGCGTAAAACACCAGATATCTATCTATCTATCTATCTATCTCCCCTACCCCCTCTACACCCTCCCCCATCAAAATGCAGAAGTGACTTCAAACTCTCCGAAATCACCACCTACAGTGAAATTCAGAGTTCTGGACTCTAGGACCCTGGAAGAAGAGCAGAAATTCCATGTTGCCCTGTTGAGTGCTACTCTGTGATACCTTGCCCCGCGTGTAGTAGGCCCCAGCGCGATAAGTATACAAAATTAGAATAGAGGAGATTTTGGTTTTAATACCAAATACCGCTCTGGTCTTTTACGTGATTGTCCTTACCCTAGCGTAAAGGCTACGAGCGAAGAATCACTGCGAGAGGAGCCCAGCGTTCGAGAACCTGCGCCAGCCAAGGCCGAGAGCGCCCAGCCCAACTCGCCGGCTTGGCTTACCTCGCTCGCTCAGGATGCCGTCGATGCTGTGCTTAGCCTTTTTCTCGCTCTCCTCGGCTTCCTTCCTCTCCAGGTCAGCCTCTTCCTCTTCACCTTTCCCGAACTTACTCCTCAGGATGCGACTGATAGAGCTTACTGGGGGGCAAAGAAAGTAAGGGGTGCAAACGATGGAGATGCACGGACCGCGAAGGAGCCCCAAAACCCCTCAGAGGCGCTAGACGGACTGCCCAGAGCGCAGAGGAACACGAAATCCCACAGCCTGGGGAGCGTCCGCCCCCAATTTAGGGCCCAGAGATGTCACCTCTGCCTCTCTCTTCCCAAGAAACTTCGCTTCTTGCCTCCTTGCACCCAAAGAGGAAGCCCTCCCCACCTGAACTCACTGGGACCGCGGTTCGCGCAAAGATGGACCACATAGGGCCAGTCGCCTGCAATGCAACTTTTTTTTTTTTTTTTTTAGTCTATAAAGGGTTTAAATTTCAACTGCAGAATCATTTCCTATTGTAAAAAAAAAAAAATCAAAAGAAAAATGCACTCTCCCCGATTTATTTTTTCCAGATTCCAGTCTGGTAAACAAATCCATGCTCTGAAATATATCGTTCTCGCAGAGGGAAAAAGGGAGTTTCCTTTTAATTAAAAACAAACTCTCCCGCGCGCCCTCGCGCTGGCCCCCTCTTCTTCCCCCGCCTCCCCGAGCTGCCCTGGGGCGCCGGATGGACTCTGGGAATCTTGGGGAAATCGGGGCAGTAGCGATCCTTTCCTCAAGGAATCTCCCCTGGCACTGCCCCGGCTCCCTTTCGTGAGGGTTACCAAAACATTTGTTTCTCTTTAAATATTAATAAACGCTTGGCCTTCTCCCCACGTCCCCTCCTCTGCCTCTCGATAGAAATCCTCTTTGGGGGAGACCTCTTTGGTGATTGTCTCCCAATCCTCAAACCCTGGACAAGCAGTTCACCATAAAACTTCAAGAAGGTCTGGCTTGTAAATATTTCAGGGCCTTGAGAGAAGCCTCGGCCCAATGTCCAGGGTCGATAATTTTGGGGGGAGGAGGTTATGGCGCGGAGGTAACCGCAACTAACTGTCGCGCCTCTGGGAGACATTAATGGGCCTAGTACCTGAGGGCACTGTATTCCGATCACAGACCGCGTCCTTGAGTAATTTGTCACGGATTTCCCAGCTGAACATGCCTGGGTTCTCCCTTTTGTACTCCTCAATTTTCTTCTCCACGTCGGGCGTCGTCACCTGCTTTAAGAGAACAGGCGGGGCCTGCGTTGGTACCCGGGTACTCGGAGCCCACTGCCCCCGGGTCTGTTGGGGCCTCTCCTGCCCGCATCCTCAGGTAAGGACGCCCTGCTTAGCCAGAGCACCCCCAAGTCTGCGGCAGTCCACATTAGAAAGAAGCGACCGGGAAACCACCTTACTCCGGAGCGCGCTGGGGACCCTCCACCTGCCCAGATAAAGTCGGAGGACCGGATTAAATTAAGAAGAACTACCCAACACGTTCGAGGTGAAGTTGGTACTTTTGGTTCCTTAGGAAGAGACTCAGCTCTCCACACGAAATCGAAACTAAAAGGGGGACTGCTCCAAAAAAGCCGCTGAAAACCATAACTAGACGGGATCTAGGGGACCCAAGGTCTCAGCTAAAGGAAGGAACAGAATGAGATGCAAAAGATGAGTGTCTAGTTGTTTTTTTTTTTTAAATAGGTGTCTATGGATATTTGAGAGACTAGCTCTTCCCCACCAGCGCCCCCCACGCATACTTCGATGTAACTGTTTGCAAAGATTCTTAGGTCAAGAGAGGAATTGAGGAGGAAGAGGAGAAGGAAGTGTGCTTGGAATCTTCTGCGCACTGTAACCTGTTTGATTTTGCCCCCTGGAAAGTAGAAAATCACAGGGGCTTCTCCCCACAACCAGAAGACAAGTCAAACCATCTGGAGTCTCCCGGCTTAGCCCCAGCCAGCCTGACTCTCTTAATTTTTAAAGAGGACCAAAATAATTTGAGGATAGTATAAAACACTTTTTAAAAAAGTTATGAGGCTTGTTATAAAGGAAACTAATCATCATAGCTTTTTGGCTCCTTGTAAACAATTTGTGCTGGGAAGATGGAAAGTTGGAAGTGAACCCATTAAAAACATGGAAGAGGGGTCGTCTTTTCATTGTCAAAAAACCAGTGTGTGGGGGGAGATGCTGGGAAGACACTTGGGAAAAAAATCAGCAACAGGTGGGCTTGCTTTAGGTGTTTGTTAAAATAATTCGATGAAGTTTGAGGGTTCTCAGGCAGTTAAAAAGTTGTTTTTTTTTTTCCTTTGCATTAACGCTGGGTCTTTCACATGGCATTGAGGGACACCAGCAATCATGACAATTGAATTTTCAACAAGTCCACAGCACGCGCGCACACACACACACACACACACACACACACACACACACACCTTGAATCTGAAAAAAGCCCTCCTTCGAAAAACCCCAATTGCAGCCTTAGCTCCCTGCCTGCTCTTTCCCATTCAATGAACCGGAGGTCGAAGTTTGGCAGGCTGCAGGCCAGGCCCAGGAGCTCACCTTGGGCTTGCTGCCTCCGATAGCACCGGGGCGGATGGAGCCGGTCTCCTGGTACCTGCATAGGATCTTTGAGACACAGCCGTGGGATACCCGCAGCTGGCGCGAGATGACGCAGGGACGAATGCCGTGGTGGGCCATCTCCACAATCTTGTGGCGGATGTGGTTGGGCAGCGGCCTGCCATTGATAAATACTCCACCGAGCTGGTTAACACGGCCCTGGCCCAGGGGCGTGGACACTGGGAGAAGGGGAGAAAGAAAGTCAGGGCAAAACAATAAAAAATAAAAAGAAACAAAGAAAGAAAGAACGAAAATTACTTGAAGAGCATAGTAAGATAAATCAAACGTAAGTTTGCATCCTCCAGGCCAAACAGCATGTGACAGACCCAAGACTGAACATTCTGGACATTAGACGCCCAGCCCCAGACCCTCTTTCAAGTATATATGCTCAAATGATGAACCAGCTCGGGGCATAAAACCTTTTAGAAAGAGAGCAGCTAGGGTTCAAGAACTCACTGGCTCCTGAGAGACCGTCCTCCTTTGGGCCCCAGGAGGAAGACCTGGCGCCGGTACAGAGGCGGCCCTGTGATAGCTGCCCTCAATCCCTGCCCGAGCGAGGCTGCTTTAAGCGTCTGGGATGAGTTAACAGTCCTCAGGGTCCCCGGTTTACAGTGCCATGGGCAGGGGCCCGGGAGGGAACCTGAATCTTGAAAGGAGGCACAGGTGGCAGCGAGTGTCACCTGTTACACGTAGGGACACAGTGGTGGGTGTCACTGAGCACCCTACCCCATTCATGAGTTCAGGCTATGGCATTCAACTCCGGATGGAAGGCAAAAGTGTTTGCAAAAGTCTCCAGGTTCCTGCCTCCCAGAAATAGCTACAATTTTCAATCGAACAGAAAGGCATTCCCCAAACATATTATACAGACTTGGGGGGATGCTGTTTGACTTAAATGCAACTTTAATTAATTACCACTAAAACTTCCAACTAGGATGGGCGCGCTGAATTAACCACCAGGAAATTCTGGCCAAACTAGAATGAATTAAATTTCGCCAGCGTTGGCGCAGCCGGAGCAACTCTACAACTTTGGGTAGACAGAAGGCGAAGCGGCTTCTGCTGCCCGGAAGCTTATCCAACCCCTTCCTCACCACCGCAATCTCCAAAACAGCCGGCGACAGTGGCCGGGGCTGGGCTGGGCTGGGTGCAGGCCTGGCCGCGGAGCTCTGAGCCGCGGTGCAGACCCCCTCCCCCGTGCCCCTTTCTCAGTCGGAAAGTGGAGAGGGGCCTCGCCCCCCCCCCCCCCATCTTTGCTTCTTGCGTTGGGAAGTGCTGGGAGAGAGGAGTCTAAGGAGACCCAAGATAGGGTGCAGCCGCCGATCCCAGGCCCCAAAGATCCCGGCGCCGTTGAGGCCCTCCCTCACCTTCCAATGGGAAGCCGCTGCGTGGGTAGTTCTGCCCGGGGCCAGGCCGCATCATCCTGGGCACAGCGCCGGCCAACGTGGTCATCCTGGGGGCAGCTAGCTCGCAAATTATATCCAGGTGAAGGCGAGACGGGCAAAGCGAGCGCGACGCGGCGGGTGACCCTCGGGAACTCTCTGGAGCGTGAAGAGCTCCTCCCCAACCCCCTCCAAAAAAAAAAAAAGGCAGGAGAGAGAAAGAAAGGGGGGAAAAAAAGAGAGGAGTGACTCGAGGAGGAAGGCTGCTAGCTCCAGGTCCTCCGGCTGGAGACGGAACCCGGGAGAGGGGCGAGCCAGGAATCCCCAGAGTCCAGGAGCCCAAGCCGGGGCAAGACACGTTTGGTGCGCGCCTGGCTGTCCTGGGGCCCCTGGGCTGGGCGCTCGGGGAACCCGGCTCAGAGCTCCACGACGGCGGGGGGTGGCCAGGCGGGAGCGCGGGCCCGAGTCTCTTCCCGTCGTGACACCGAGTGCGGGGATCCGACTAGGGAGCGTTTATTAGTTCTTTCACCCAAAGCTTGGTCAGGAGCCCTGAGCTGCGATTGGCCGACGAGGAGACCGTCCCGGGTGGCGAAGACACGCGCTGATTGGGCGACAGCTGCTACTTTCTCTTCCCATCCCAGACTGCGCCCAGGCCTCCTCCGACCCCGAAGGGGACCCGCGCTGCACCCCTTCCCCGACAGAGAAGGGTGGACCCGTGAAAACTGAAAGAGACAGCCTGAGGGTGACTAGAGTGGCCGAGGGTGGAGATGGGGCTGGCGGGTGCTCTCTCTCTCTCTCTCTCTCTCTCTCTCTCTCTCTCTCTCTCTCTCTCTCTCCCAGGATGTCTCTCCTGGTTTCTGGTCTTCTGTCTCTCTGTCTTGGTCTCTGTCTGTGTCTCTCCGTGGGCGTCTTGCTCCATCTCCCGACTGTTCCTCTCACTCCATCAGTCTCTGCTTTCACCTCGGTCTGGGCTGACTGCCACAGGAGGGGACCAACTCCAACCAGGAGACTTGAGGAACCCCAGATGTGTTTAGCTTCCCTTCTCCTCTGGTCTGCCAGTGACCCCGGGCCTAAGCTTGTTCTAGGAGCCTCCGGGTATGGCTCCTCTCTGGAAGTGTCTCCGATGTGCCCAGAACGATCTTTGCTCAGACCCGAAGGATAGGTAGGAGAGCTTAGAGGTCACAAAACCCTGGCTAAGCACACACACCCCCCTCCCGCGACTATTGGAACTTTTTCTTGAAGGCTGGTATGGAGTCCTTTTCTTGTTTTGTTTTGTGGTTGTGTTGTTGCTTTTAAACCCTTCTAGGACGCAACCGCTCTAATACTCCACATACAGAGATGCATCTATATGTTAAAGTTTTGCCCTGGCTGCGTTTGTTCTCAGGAATTTATTATGGCATTCAGACTAAACTGCTGGAAAAATAAAAGGGGCAAAGTCTTGGCTAGGAGCTGAAGTGTCCCCAGCAGGATATGACGCCAGGAGTGTTGTAAAGACTGTCTGTCCTTAGAGAAGGTACCATTGTGCATAGCCTTTTATTTATAACTTGGTAAGTGCCAGCGAACTCGCCTCCTTTACACTCCCAGTGCCAGCCCCGAGTTTTGCACTGCGCTTTATTCCCTCAAGTCTATTCAGAGACTGTCACTCCAGGGCCGCGAGGTATTCAGAGCCTTAATCAATCAAAAGGATGAGAATCGGGCAGGTTTTTCCCTTTGAAATAAAGGAAACAATGACTTCTGGGCTTCAAGTTCCCCCTTTTCCTTTTACGATTTTTGAATTTTTTCTACTCTGAAGTTCTCCATTCCTCCCTATCCCTCCCCCCACCTCCTTTGACACTTTCTACGTGAACTCAGGCCCCCAATCCTTCTTGCCCACCATCTAATTAAGGCAACGTCTGGAGGCAAGATTGGAGGGGAATATGAAATGTAGCCATGCTACAGTCTACAAGTTGGCCCTTTGAGAGCCCACTCCTGGTATGGAAAACAGGGTAGCCTTCTGCTCCCTCTGATGTCAAAAAGTTTGGTTGACCCTGGGAGCAGGCAAGATGGGGACTCCAGAAAACTGTCTGGATATCTACCATCCCCCCCCACACACACACACACAGGGAGGAGCACAAGCGTTCACATTACAAAGCCAAGACTCTGGTTGCACGGAAGGTCCAGCTTAACCGGGGTTTACATAAAATAATTAATTTTGTCAAGGGGGGGGACTTTTATTTCCCTTCTGAGGATGAGGGGCCGCCAAAGACTGTGTCCTTGTTTCCTAAACCACCACTTGCAGATAGCATCTGTGGGGCTAGACTCTGGAGTTTTCTGCCTCCCAAAGGTTGAACAGAGCCCATTTTGCGCTTTAAAAAGTTGGTGGTAAGTTTTTGGTGCAGAACAATCCAGTGTGTATTTTAGCAAATCAATGAAGAATCAGTTAAAAAAAAAAAAAAAAGAAAGCCCCAAACCTAAGGTTTCAACTTCCTCCGAGTCCGAGAGGTTTATTTATGAGCAGTAGGCTGAGTCTCCATGGGCAAAAGAACTAGGGGTCCCTGGGGCAGAGTCATCTGTCTCTCCAGTGGGCATATCTTGAGCTTCTTGCATTTGAGCTCATTGCTGACTACTTCCTGGGTTCCCCAACTTTCCTGAGAAACTTTGAGTGAGCTGCTGCTGAATGAACTAGTTCTCAGGTGCACATGGGTGCCAATCCAGTAGTACATTCATGAACGAGTCACCGCTTGCTATGAAACTGTGCATGGGACGACCTTGAAGATGTGTGAAGGGGAAGACCTAAAGCGTCTGGGTGTTCTTGTGTTTTGTTTTTTCTCCTTCCCAGTCCAGCACTCTGGTCTGTGCACAAAGGATTAGCTTAACCCTTCTTCACAGAGAGGTTCCCCAGGGATCTGGAAGGCACTGGGTGGATACCTTCTGATTGTGGACAGCTGGGGCATTTCCTAGGATCTCAGGAGTCCAACTTTCCTGTGGCTGGTGGTCTAAACTTCTGGCTCAGGAAAACCAGTACAGTGATGTCCGCTGACGCTTCCCCACTAGTGGTGCCCGAACATGGCAACAGGTCCCTGGAATGCCTGGGGATCCCTGACGGACCCGAGGTTTTGGCCTGGGCATTTCCTCATGCTGCGACTCCTCCCGGCTTCGGGGGCTCGGCTCTCCTCCTTAACTTCCTTCTGGAGTATCTCTGGAAGCTGACGCTGCTGTGTCCCCTGCTCCCTGCGGCTGGCAGTCACCTCCCAGGTTACTCCTCCATCGTGGAACCTGTGGCAGCCAAGTTCAGACACAGGCCAATACTTATTGGAAAAGAAGTGACCAGAGGTAGAACTTGGAAGGTGAGCGCAAGTAACCTGCAGCTCTGAACAGGGAGGTTGGCAAAGCAGATTCAACCCTCTGGTTCATAAATTACCCAGAGAGCATCCAGGTAGTCCAGTACTCCCTAGGACAGTCTTTGAATGTTTCCAGTATCCACTCGTGCCACCAATGCACTTGTAAAACGAAACCGAAGTCTTCAAGACACTACCAGAATCATTTAAACCCTCCCCACAAAGGGAGAGGACATTGCTGCCTTCAGTGTCTCCCTTCTCCAGTTTCAGAGACACTCAGGGTGACATAGACGGAGCGGGCTGGCCAGGCCTGGGTGAAACTGGTTGGCTTCTGTGAAGAACAATTCTGCAGGCGCCTTAACATTTCTGCGCAAAGCCACCTCGCCTGCTTGTGTGTCTCAGAACAAGCTTTGCGGGGCCTCTGAGGAGTGGCCTCACTTTCTCACAGAAGGACACGGGTCTTAAAAGGAAACTATAATCTAAGCCCTCCGTCCGCTGTGTATGTGTTGGGAGAGGGGACTGAAGTGGCCTCTGTCTACCAGAGCCTTTTCTGAAGGGTCTGGAGGCTTAGCTCTAAACTACCAGGGGTACACAGAAAAGAAGAGCCTGGCTACCCGCCTGGCCTTAGGTTGTAGCCTCAAGTTAGGCAACCAGGAAAAAAGCAAAGAAAAAAAAAACAACAAAAAAAAAAACCTCAGTCCTACAAAAAGGCTGCCTGCTAGCGCTCACAAGAAGGAAATTAAAACTCCAGGTTTCTGATCACGAATTTCCTGGCCAGATGCAAGGGGTATGGATTGGCAAATGTGAGTTAAACCCATGGGGCTTCGCTGCCACCGTGGCAGCAACGGTCATTAAGGACCCCCGCGGTTATTTGTCAAAAGCATTGGCGTCTTTCTCCTCTCTCCTCCCTCCCACCCCCACCCCACCCCCGCCCCTCAGATACCCAGTCAGGATGAGCTCTGACTTCGGAGCTGGATGCGGATCTGAAATGCGTGGGTCAGCCAACGGGGGTTGGCCCCAGCCGCAGGGAACTGTGATTGGACTTACAATAAATAACATATGGGTTTGTGGGAAAGAAGCGGAAAGGAATGGGGAGAAAAAGGAAAAAGAAACGTGAAGTGGAGGAGAGATATTAAAAAAAAAGAAATTAATAAAAGGGGGTAAAAAAAAAAAGAGCACTGGAGGAAGCAGGCATGCACCTCCTAGTTCCACAGACAACTGTGAAATTTGCAAACAAGGACTGGCAAGGTGCTTGAGCGAGATTCTCCAGCAGAAAAGAAGCAGCTTACAAAACAACATATATATATAGTCTTCTGTGTGTGAGGAGTCCATGGGAATGAAGATTTGATGTTGAGGATAAAATTTTCCGAAACTGTGTATATGCATGGGGTGTGGAGGGGCGTGGTTGGGGAGTAAAGGCTAGGGGTCCTGTTGAGCCTGAGGACTGACTGGCTAGTATTGGGAGCAGCCTGGACCTGATTTATGGACACACTAGGGGTGGGTCTGAAGTGGGACAAAAGCAGAGCTAGAAGTAGATAAGGGAGACAAGGTCTACAGGGGCTCGGAGAGGGCTCTTGACCTGAACAAATGACCACTACAGAATCTCCTGCCCTAGAGAGGAAGGAGCTGGCACTGTGTTTCCTGATCCAAGGGCTGGTGGCTTAGGAGTCCAGTCGTGGTGTGGCTTGTGGCTTGGTTAAGTATAAACGTGCCTCCAACTCAGCATGGTGCCAGGGTCTGAGCAATGAGCTGCCACCACCTCTATGCCTTGAATCACTTCAACAGGCAGATAACTTTTGACCAAGATGATTTTAGTGGAAGGGATGAGGGTCAGTCCATCATGCCCAAGCCCAGGTTGTCCTTGCTGAGCCTGGTCACTCGCAATGGGGACTGTGGGAGAGGAAGGAGTCCTGGAAGCCCCAAGCAACCCACAACCAGGATCCTGAGCGTTCTGAGCAGAGGGTATGCAGCAGGTGGAGGAGGCAGTGTTTTCTAGGACCAAGCCAGTGTGATCTGCCCAGAGACTTGCCCTGCATGGGCCTGGGACTGGAAGGAAATATCAAGAGGCATGAGACATGCATCTGCCTCCCAGAGACCCCGACTCAGTGCTTGGTTGTGGTGAGCAGATGAAGGGAAGATCCCACCCATCCCATCTCTGGACACAACTTAAGGGAATATGCCACCTTTTGAAAGTGGAGGAAAAACAAAAAAAGAAAGAGGACGATGAAAAGGTGGGGATAAAAAGAGACGAAAAGAGGAAAGGAGAGAGGAAAGGAAAAAGAGAAAAGAACTGGTCACCAACACCAAACAGGGTGTCTTTCAGTGTCTGGGCAGAGCTTTAGATTGTCCTGCTCCAGGTTGGACCCTCTTCTCCATCTCCCACGTGCCCAGGGACAATGCCCATCCCATCTTCTACGTCTTTCTCTGGGCAAAAATTTCCATCAGTAAGCAGGACTTTGGTGAAAGGCCAGTGAAGAAATCATTTCGATTCAAAAATGTGGGAGTGAGGGAACTCTGAAAAGATGAAACCTGGCCACCTCAGACAACGACACCCAGGAAAGCAGCCAGAGAGAATGATTTATCTGCACAGGAACTAAAGTGGTCGGCTGACACTGCCCTCCCAGAAGCATCTTGCGAATGGATAGCTGTCCTAGGTCCCTATTGTGGCTCCACACTCAGGTCACCATCACAGTCTGGCTTCTACTCCTGAAATATTCCATGAAGGGCATTCCATCCCCCAGCCTCAGACCAAGAACCAAGACGAGTGGCCCCAAGAGAAATGAGCTCCAGAGAGCCTCTCTTCTTCTTTTCTAAACGAAATCTAATACTATCTGGCTGCAAAAATATATATCACCAGCCCTGAGCCTGAAAGATTAACATTTGGATATGTAGGAAATGTAATCTGCATGGCTAATTGATTCTCAGCGTATCAGTTTAAAGGATAAAGATCAATATCAGCTTGATGGATACTGTATTAATAGGGACATAAATAAAAGCCGAAGAGTCGTTACCAAAACCTTTGAAGCTGCTTCCTGGTTCAGTGGCCCTCTGGGGGCCACTCTGTCATGCCCGCCTCTTGCTGGGCTGGAAGCACTCGTTTCTCCCTGTTGGGGAGGGAAAGTCAAAGTTAGAGAGATCTGACTTTTATGCAGCCGGGCACATTATTTTCCTGAGCTAAGGTAGGTGGACGGTAAATCAGGACAGAGGGCGGTGTGTTCGTGAAACGCACGCGCAGGTAGATTAACAAGCAGGGAGGTGAGTTTGCAGCCTCGGGTACTGGCGTTGGTTTCAGAGATGTGGAGCAGGCACTTCTGTCCGCCTCGCTGCCAGCTCTGGACAAGAATCTGTGATAAGGCCACCCGAGGATGTCCTTCACTTTGAGTTGGAGGCTCGTTTCAAGCCGGAGAGATAGAGAAGAGTTGGGGGGAGTCCCAAGGAAAGGGAACTTGTTGGGCGACGGGGCAAAGGGAAGAAGGTTGGATACAAGAACCCCCTCAGCCGGGTGGTTGCCAATTAGTCTTGGATCCCACCAGGCGCTACTGCCACGAAGCCTCGCGCTGCCTAGGGAGTTTTCCCAATGCAAATCAATCACCCTCAGCAACTCTCTTCTACCTTAATTAAGAGAGACGTTTCGACAAAACGAGTGTAATCTTTATTAATTACGCAGCCCTTGGCGCGCATCAATCACGCCCAAAGCGAAAGTTCCGCGCGGGCGCCTAATCCTTCCCGAGAGCGCGCGCCGGAGCCCCGATGCCAGCGCCGCCGCCGCGACCTGCAGCTCCTGGGCCCCGTGGACGCAGCGCGGAGGTCGCTGCTGCTGCGACCCTACTCTGCGGCGCCCCGCGGCTCCCCCACGGAAAGCCATCACCCCATGGATGGTCCTTATACCGGCTCCCTCTTGTACCTGTGTCCCCCTCCACAAACTTGCACACAGGGCTCATTTGGGCACATGCATGACCCACTTCCTCCGCTCTTGTCCTCTCTTGGGTCAGTCGGTCTTGCACAACACCCAAGTGTCTTCCGATTTCTGATATATCTGCGGAATTTTATAAAAGCCAATCCCCCCCACACACACACACCCGGCCCCGCCGCCCAAATCCCAGGCTGAGCCTCGATCTTGGGACATTTGGTTTATCGCTGGGATCCTGTGATTGGAAGAAGTTAAAGACCCAGTGCAGACGCCCCTGACATCTATGAAATCAGCCTGAGGAATGGGGTGGCAGACGTAACAAGCTGCCCAGGGGACCAACGTCCCCTGGTCGTCAGGGGTACACTCCCGCAAGCACACTGCCTCAAGTGCTCGGTTGGAGTGAGGGAGCACCAAGGCCTCCCGGAGAGGAGGAGACAACGCTGGGCACCCAGGCGGAAGACTGGATTTGGGGGAAGGACGTAATTTCAGAATCCTTGCAAGCTGCCTCTCGGGTACTTGGAAGATGGGAACTCTGGGTGCTCAGCCTGCTGTGGGCTTTGCTTACCCCTACCACAGCCCCGCTCCTCCGACACCGTCCTAGCCGGCCGCGTCCTCCCAGTGTTTTAGGTCTGGACCATTGGATCTGATTATTTCTCCAATTCTGTAGGATGAAGGAGGAAAGGGAGGGTCCGGTCTCAAACTCACAGGACAATGATATCCAAGGCCCACAGTAGGTGATGTGGGACCAGACCAAGCCCTTCTCCAGGATTGTGGGCTTCTCACCAAGGGACCTTGTGTCTGTTCCCAGTTCACTGTCCTAGCGTTTCAGCCCAAATACAAACGCTACGTCAAGCCTGGCTTCTGGAGTCAGTCCCAAGTCCCATTCATGTCCTGAGGACTAAATTGCCTTTGTACCATTGCGGCGTTCCTCCGGAGCTGTTTCCCCCGGATTTGCTGGGCCCTGGCCCTCGGCCTTGCAGACGTTTGTGTGCAGCAGAGAATCACGCCCAGTGGCGATGCTTTGGGCTGCCACTGGCTGGAAAATCCGAGGGGGCGTGGATCACGGCAACTGGGGTGCCACCCTCCTGCACTCAAGTGCACGGCAGTCTGGGAGCTCTTCTCTCCCAGAGCCTCGGTGATAGACACCCTCAGGCACCTGGCACTCACCTGTCATGCGTTCCTCTATCTTCCCTGAAAGAAAAGCTCTCACGACCAGCTCAGGCTCACTGCTTTACCGGCTACCTCTTGGACCAGAAGAGCTGACAAGATTTATTCCCATTTCTCAAGCCTCTTCAGCGCTGGGATTCCAAATGTACACCACCAGCCCCAGACAAACGCTACTGCTCATGCTTTCTGGGGACGCGGACCTAGTTTATCTCTTTTGCATAGAATTGAGAAATTTGTTTGAAGTCAGTTACTATTTAAAACACACCCAGTGATATAAAGCCATGTTAAGCTTTCTACTTATTTTAAACAATCGTTTCCACGTATTTCAGGGACATCTCCTTAGCTTTGTATTTCTAATACCTGAGAGCTGGGCTTCTAATTTGGCCTAGATAAGTGAGTAGGTTCCCATCTCCTTGCTTTGCCGCTGTGAGAACACCTCTGGGTGAAAAGCTCATGGGGAACCTGTCTCCTTCCTGGTCCACCACGGTCAGGTCCCTAGCCTACCAGAGGAAATGAGGCTTAAGGAATGAGTAGCTGTGACAATGTGAATGGCCTGGTCTCAGGACATGCAGACGTGTCCCTTGGGGGAGCTGGAAAGAATTGCAAACAGAACCCCAAAGACTCCCATCCCTAAGTTCTTATTCCCACCCCTCTGTGTGGACTTGTCATGCTGATGCCCTCTGGAACTGTGAAACTCTTGACGTTGTGATTAAGAAAAAGAAAAGAAAAAGAAAGAAAGAAAGAAAGAAAGAAAGAAAGAAAGAAAGAAAGAAAAGAAAAGAAAACTCTGTCATTCATTCAAGCTGGCCTGGAACTCACAATGTAGAACAAGCTGGCCTCTAACTTGTGGTGATCCTCCTGCCTCTGCCTTGGAGTGCTGGGGTTATTGGCTTCTGTCACTGCACCCTCTTTGTGTCAGAGAGAAACTCTGAGATGGACATTTGGCAGGGGACTGGTTTGCGTAGTAGCAGATGGATGAAATTCCCAAACTCTGGCTGGGTTCGCCAGGAATGAACCAGCGCCAACCCAGGGCCACCGCCGCACTCCCAGGTCCTTTCTTCTTGACACTGTTTTTGGAGGCTTTGCTATTCCTAATAGATGTGAACGTGGAACTTTCTGACAGGCTCTGGGACTGGTGGGTGGGAAACCAAGAATATTAAGTGCACGGTCTAGTCAGGAACAGTATACCCTTCAGATCCTGAAATAAGGGGACGTCACCAAATCCCGAGACCTGAAGCTGAAGACGGGGTCAGGCTGCGACTTAGTGAAGAGCTCTTGTCTACCACGCACCAAGGCCCTAGTTCATCTTCGGAACGTCAGGCGGAAAAGGACTCAACTACCAGGTGACTGGGTGGACCAGGCACAGAGACAGCCGGTTCTCTCCACTTGGGGATCACTGGACTGGGTCAGCCCCCTTTGTGCCCTAATATTCCCTGCAACCTCAGCTGCCTTTGCGTATCTCAAATGCAGGGCATCTGGGCTGGAAACTGGGGACTATGGGACACTCTGGAATTGTCGGACCTAGGTCCCGGGCATCCCAAGTCTCAAATGGCCTTGGGTGAGAGAGGCGGCGCCAGCCCCAGGGTGCGGGATTCCATCCCTTGGCCTGCACAACCCTCTCCAAGGTCTCGGACCGGTCGTAGCCAGAGCCGCTTGCTAGTCGCTAGCGCATCACCCTGCCTGGTTCTTAGATCCTGCAGGAGCCACCTGGGGTAACAGCGCCCAGAGGTAGAGGCCATCTCAGACTTACTTTGGTCCAGGGCAGCTGGGTGTCAGGGCAAATCTCTTTGAGTACGACTCCTAAAAGGATCCTTTGAAGGAATCCAACGACTCTCCTAGCTGGTATTTTAAGATTCTGCTAGCGAAATTGGCTAGGGAACCAAGAGAAAGAGAGAGAGAGAGAGAGAGAGAGAGAGAGAGAGAGAGATCTCAGCACATCAAATGGGAATGGAGAGAGAGGGAGAGAGAGTAGAGAGAGAAAAAAACATTAAACAAACGATGGATTAAATGATTATTAAGTATCCCTCCTTTGGTTATCCAAATTATAACCACTTCCTGATCCCAGACTCTTTCAAAGAATTTCTAAGGAAAAGTTCATTAAGGTGAGATTAGAGAGACAGTCACTTTTCAATCAAAGCGTGGCAATGTATAAAGCTCTCAAATTTAGTGGCTTGTAAGAATCACCTTTTCAAAAAGAAAAGAAACCACGCACCTCCTTCTTCCCCACAGACCAAGTAACCTGTGGGATGCCAGCTTCCACACACTGCACACAGCTCTGCTCCACACCGGGTAACCTAACCTGAGAGCCCAGAGGAGAAGCTCGCCTAAGGCCACATCAGTCACCATATTTGCTGCGGGTGTTTAATTAAAATGAGAATTTAAAGATAAATCATTTGCCTCGCACAATTTCCCAACCCAAATTACCTAACTGCAAGTTAATTGTTCCTCAAAAACTAAAGGGGTTGATCTCTATCGCTCAAGTTTGACCTCCAAATATTTTCTTCCATTTACCCGCAATGGAAATATCAATTTAGGGCTGGGGAGATGGCTCAGCACGTAAAGGCACTTGCTTACAAAGGCTGTCAGCCAGGACTCAATTTCCCAGCACTCATGTAAAGCCAAATGAAATTATCAACTTATCTTCAATAGAGAATGCACAGCACTTCTGTGGTAAATGACATAGCCATGAGCACATACACTCCCTGGGTTCTGAAATTGTAATGGTTGAAACAAAAGTGTCTGTTCTGAAGATTAAACACGTTCTCTTCTGTTTATGTCCTGATATGTTTTGTAATATTAGAGGCTAGGGAGTCCATTCTACCCTCTTTCTTCTTACTTCAGCCCCCACCCCCAACCTGCCTCTGGAAAAGTGGCATTTCCAAACCAAAGATAATCCAATTTTACGTACAAAGATAACTGCTTTTCTGAAGGAGGTGTCCACATTCTTCCTGGGCTCCTAGGAATATTCTTGGTGATTGCAATTTAAACACTCACTTCCCCAAATGCATTTTATGACCAGGAATGATTGTGAATTATCATGGAAACTAAATTGCTTCTCTTTGGCAGATTTTAGGTCTGCATCAGAGAATGGAAGGCTGAGAATCAAAACTGAAAGAGGACCAGTGATGGTGGCAGTGTACTCATGAAGCTTATCTTATATGGACAAGCAAGGCAGCTAGCAAGTGACAGACAAAATCTCACGCTTTATTCATCCATATCACTTCCAACTAAGGTGTGGCAGCGTTCCTTTCTAATACTCATCTTAAAAATAGCTAGTCTTGGGCTGGAGAGATTGCTTAGCGGCTAAGGTGTTCTGCGTGCAAAGCCAAAGGACCTCAGTTCCCCAGGACCCACGTAAGCCAGATGCACAAGCTGTCTTATGCATCTGGAGTTCCTTCATGGTGACTGGATGCCCTGGCATGCCCATTCTCTCCCTCCCTCCCTCTCTCCTCTCTCTCTCTCTCTCTTTCTCTGCCTCATTCTCTCTCTCAATAAACAAATAAAAATAAAAATATTAAAAATAGCTAGTCTTCTAACTAACCCATGCCCTAATATATGCAATAAGTCATGACATTAAAAGGAGAAAAATACAAATGCCTGTTTACCAAGGAGGAGAAGTTCATTGGCCAAGACATGAATTTAATAATCTTCATATGAAAACAGAAATGTAGAATACAGATATTAGCTAAGAGGAATTAAATGACAACAGAGAGTAAAAGTTGGATCACTGAGTAACTGAGTAATTAAGTTATTGAGGACAATGAAATCAGCAACTTCATGAACAATACTTTATTTAGAATGTCCAAGATGCAGAAAGCCCTAGGTTCAATCCCAAGCACCACACAAATGGGATGTGAGATGGTTCATGCCTTTTTTAAAAGTATATTTTATTTATTTATTTGGGAGAGAAAGAGGGAGGGAGAGAGAGAGAGAGAGAATGGGTGCAATTCCAGGGCCTCCAGCCACTGCAAACTCCAGATGCATGCACTACCTTATGCATCTGGCTTACATGGGTCCTGGAGAATTAAACCGGGGTCCTTAGGCTTTGCAGGCAAACGCCTTAACGGCTAAGCCATCTCTCCAGCCTGGTTCATGCCTTTAATTCAAGCACTTGGAAGGTGGAGATATGACTAGCCTGGGCTATATGAAACTTTATCTCAAAAAATAAAATAAATAGTTTTCAAAAAGAGAAAGTAATTGTTTACTTGGGGCCTTGGTTCTCAGGAGTTGCTAAGTGACAGAATGAGTCTTGGGAGCCAATATGTCCAGCATTTATTCCAGATTTTTTCCTTCAGTACACTCAACACAATATTTATCATCCACCTACTTTGTGCTAAGAACTCCTTGATGTTTTGTAGGAAGATCAGACCAACAAGGTTCCTATCCTTGACATTATATTCTGTTTTTCTAGAAACTGACCAAAACATGCAGTAAATAAATAAGACTACCACAGACAGTCACAAATGTTAGTAAGAACATCAATAGTCCCTGTGGACAGATAGTAGTGAGTGCCCAGCTCTCTAGGGCAGTGAAAATTCCTTAAATGAAAGTGTAGCATAATAAGTTCATTGGAGCCATCTGCTGAAAGTGTATGAATCTTGTCAATCTCTTGAGATAGAGATATAGATGAGAAACCTAGATCCAAGGAGATTAAGTGACTTTCTAACATCTTTCCAAGTAAGAGGAGAGCCAGTATTCAGTATTCAGATTCTCACCCCCCACCCAAACCAAATGTGCTTTCTGGCATGGGTGCTGTTCATCAAAGCATGCTGCACTCAGAGGCCATGCTTAATTCCTCATCTGCATCAAGTGGGTTTCTTTCCCTCGAAAGCCCAGGTAAGCATGACATAGTGCGAATCTGCAGCCCCAGCACCAGGCACAAACAGAACCACAGGAATTACATGCTCCTGCGCAGGTGTGCAGGACTGAGCAAATTTTGCTTGAATTTTTAAATATTATATTTTTTATTCATTTATTTGACAGGGGGGGAGAGAAAGCAGCAGATAGGGAGAGAGAGAATGGGTACACCAGGGCCCCAGCCACTGCAAAGGAACTCCAGACGCATGGGCCAGCTTGTGCATCTGATTTTACATGGGTACTGGGGAATCGAACTTGGGTCCTTAGGCTTTACAGTCAAGTACCTTAACCAGTGAGACATCTTTCTAGCCCCAAGTCTGGCTTTTTTGTTTTGTTTTGTTTTTGGTCTTTCAAGGTAGGGTTTCACTCTAGCTCAGGCTGACCTGGAATTAACTATGTAGTCTCAGGGTGGCCTCGAACTCACGTGGATCCTCCAACCTCTGCCTCCCAAGTGTTGGTATTAAAGGCGTGCGCCACCACGCCCAGCACGTCTGGCTTTTTGAAGTGACTGGAGATGTGTCAAGGACTAAGGCTCCCTCTTCCAAGATGAAGAGAGGAGAATTGCCATAGAAAGAGAGGACTGCCCTCCATTATCACCAGGAGCCCTCTACAGCTCAGTCATTATTTCAGTAATTACCTTCCAAGCTCCTGCTTTGTCTGAGGTCCTGTTTTGCCAGGCCTTTCCACATGAGGCAGGAATGACCAAGTGAGACCTGCACAGAGGGGGCTGGGGAAGTAGCTTACACACCTCAGTGTCAGAGAATCACTAGAGACCAAACAAATGCTTTCATCACCCCTTGCCACTAAATTTCTGATAACAAAGTCACAAATTAAGAGATGAAGCAAACCCACATGAAAATATCTTTAAATATTAAACTACTAAATGGCATCTATTTGATTTTCAAAGATTCTGACTCAAATATCTCATTACAAGAAATTTACATGTGCACTCCATGAAAAATGAAAAAAAAATGTGGTTTTCATTGCAACAAGCAATTCAAAGACGCCCTTCGTATTTATGAGGAATAACTTAGGTTACGTCATCGCGTACTTCTGGGGAACATAAATAAATCATAAGAAGTAAGCTCATCCCCAGGTAACTTCAGGCAGAGTTCTACTTTAGGGAAGTGAAATAGCAAACACATGTGGATGTGCACATGGCTGCACCTGCAAAGCCAAGTTCCGTCACCAGTGTGAACATGGCATCCATCTGCATCCACATACAGAATATATACATCTATCTGCATCCACATACGGAATATATACATCTATCTGCATCCACATACGGAATATATACATCTATCTGCATCCACATACGGAATATATACATCTATCTGCATCCACATACAGAATATATACATCTATCTGCATCCACATATGGAATATATACATCTATCTGCATCCACATACAGAATATATACATCTATCTGCATCCACATACGGAATATATACATCTATCTGCATCCACATATGGAATATATACATCTATCTGCATCCACATACGGAATATATACATCTATCTGCATCCACACACAGAATATATACATCTATCTGCATCCACATACGGAATATATACATCTATCTGCATCCACATACGGAATATATACATCTATCTGCATCCACATACGGAATATATACATCTATCTGCATCCACATACGGAATATATACATCTATCTGCATCCACATACGGAATATATACATCTATCTGCATCCACATACGGAATATATACATCTATCTGCATCCACATACGGAATATATACATCTATCTGCATCCACATACGGAATATATACATCTATCTGCATCCACATACGGAATATATACATCTATCTGCATCCACATACGGAATATATACATCTATCTGCATCCACATACGGAATATATACATCTATCTGCATCCACATACGGAATATATACATCTATCTGCATCCACATACGGAATATATACATCTATCTGCATCCACATACGGAATATATACATCTATCTGCATCCACATACGGAATATATACATCTATCTGCATCCACATACGGAATATATACATCTATCTGCATCCACATACGGAATATATACATGTATAAATGCATTTTTTGTTGTTTTGTCAAGGTAGGGTCTCACTCTAGCCCAGGATAACCTGTAGTCTCAGGGTGGCCTCGAACTCACAGTGATCCTCCTACCTCTGCCTCCCCAGGGCTGAGATTAAAGGCGTGCGCCACCACGCCTGGCTTAGAAGCATTTTTGTTAAAATGATGGTAAACAAAATCTCTCAGCACAGAAGGTAAACAAATGGTCAATAAAAGAGATAAATAAATACAGAAGTAACAGAATGCTGAGGGTATAAATAAATTAAAACTAATCGCTGAAATGTGATTCTTATTACATGGGGCCTGAAGACATTTCTCAAAAAGCAAGAACAGAGTATGACATCAGAATTTGGCTTTGGTAGGAATCATGGGTGCAGATTGGCACACTGTTTCTCCCTCTGGGACACTACAAAAGTTCTCACTGAGCCTGTAGGGAGTCCTATGGAACCTTTGAAATCATTTCACAAATGTCCATCTAAGCCATGTCCATCTCACATGTGAGTTACTTCTCTCTCAGCCCCATTTAAAATGTGAAATCAGGAATGCATAGGGAATCTACTAAGGAAGAGGAAGGTCTTACAAACAACTAGGACTAATTTCACCATGAAATAAAATGTCACAAAACAGGGATTTCCCCTACAAATACTTCCTGTTTTTATTAAGACAATGTAGACATATAACATCATATTATAGTTCCTAAATCGAAGCCACACCACTTATCAATGGCCAGTAAATTACTTCAGTCATTTGATAGATACAAGTGCTTCATTCAAGTTCAGTTAATAGAATAGTGTCAGGATATCATGCAGACGGCTTGCATAAATATATGAGGAATAATAGCATAACCCCTGTCTCTTTTCTGATTTTTTAAAGCATGAAAACTGTCCTTATCCAATTACAAGATATGAAATAAGGAATTTTCATGCAAAGTATATTTAAAACCATTTCTTCATAAAAAGACAACTAACCCATCTGCAACATATACTCATAAGTTATCTTAGTTAAAAAATCAGATTTTTTTCATTTATGCAAACGTTGACGTGATTCCCATGAAAACGAACAACCAAATTCAACACATTTGAGTCATAAATGTATACTATATATATCTTTGTAGTCAGAGGCAGAAAGACATTAAGTTTCATCTTTGGGAACTATTATTTATATTCTTCATACAGTTGAAAGTCAGTTGTTTCACAGTATAAAATCTTGAATCAATTACCAACACACCTTCATTTCCTGCTGCTAATTTTGAAATGCGTTTGGATCAGAGATATGAGAGACATGTCATCGCTTAAAGCAACTTTTCTGAAGATCTCAATGTGTAAAATTTCCAGATTTACATATTCAAAAATAAATTATTTTTAAGTAAAATTAAGAAAAAAAAAGTCTCGGGGAAAGGGGGAAGCCTATAGTGTATTACTGCATAAATAGATTTCCCTATCTTCCAGGCGGGGGCAACAGTCAGTCAGTTTTGAGAGAAGGGAGGTCAGGCTCTTTAAGCTCCCAGAGTCCAGTTACAGAAGAAGAAATGACTTCCTGGCAGTAACACCGTGAATAAAACAACCGCAGGCTTCCAGGAGATGGGACTTCTGGGCTCCGCTCCAGCCACCAGGCGGTGCGCAGCGGATCGCAGCCTTGTGCAAGCCTCTCCGTGGTCCTCGCCGCCCAGGACGCGCAGGCGCGTTGCGCACCTGCCCAATCGCGCTGGGATGCGGGTGTTTAGCCTGCCCAGCTGCCTGGAGCATCCTGGATGTGCGGGGTGCCCCGGGGGGAGGTCCTCAGGATCTCTTTCTTTTCGGAGAAGTAGGAAGGTCATTCGCGCTTACATCTTACTTATTCCTCCTTTAGGCAATCTAAGTTCCATTTCCCACCCTTGCGGACTTGCGCTCCCTTAAAGGAACTCCCAAGTACCAGCCGCCAGAAAACCTGCTTTCCTCCCCTCTGCACACCGTCACCCTACGGGAGGAGGCGGCCGCGCGCTCTGGCGAGGGTGGGGACGGTGCACGCAGAGAAGGTTGTCCTGGCATTTGGGGCACAAGGGACACCGCATCAGCATCCCTGTCTCCTCTGTTTCCCTTTCTGACTCCAGGCAAAAGAGGTGGAGCGGGAAACCGAGGCTCCGCAGGGACGAGGCGGCCCGAGGGCTGTGTACGTGCGTCTGGAGCGCCCTGGGTGTCAGGGGGAGGCAGCGAGGCTCCGAGGCACCGGGCCCAAGGCCGGGTCCCCTTGGCCTGCGTGCACCGGGAGGGAGCCCAGTGTGGCCCGCTACGTGTCGCTCCTCCGCGCGCTGCCGGCCATCGCCGCCGCCGCCCGCGCCCTCGGGCCTCCGCCTCCGCTGGCCGCCGAGCCCGCCGCTGTCCCCTCGGGCCGATACTTGAGCCAGCAAATGACCCAGGTGACCACGACCGAGAAGAGCGCCAGGATGCTGGCCACCGACAGGCAAATGGGTCCCACGGGCGAAGGTGAGGGCGACCCGGTGGCTGGGGCCGGGCCAGGGGACGCTCCGCCTCCTGGGGGTCCCCCGCCGCCCCCTCCGCCGTAGTGGTTGACGAAGATGAGGCCGGTGAAGAGCAGCACGACCATGGACAGGAAGGAGAAGACGACGCACACGCAGCCCGCGGTGAGCGCGGCGCGCTTGCAGTTCTGGCAGCTCTCGTAGGCGCCCGGAGCGCGCAGGCCGGGCCGGGCACGAGAGCCGGGGGCCGCGTCCTCGCCCGGGGGTGGCGGCGGCGGCGGCGGCGGGGCTGGGGCCGGCGGCGGGGAGAGGGCGGCGGAGGGCGGCGCGCGGCGCGCGGGCAGCGGCGGGAGCCGGTCCTGGGGCAGCGGGTCGTGGGCGGCGCGCAGGGCCAGCGGGAAGGCCTCGGCGAGCTTGGTGTTGTTGGGCAGCCCGTGCACGCGGCTGTCGGGCAGGGGCGTGCGGTGGCGGCACACCGGGCACGCGATGGCGCCGGGCGGGCCGTGCCAAGGTGGCGGGCGCGGCGCGCGCTCAGGAGCGGCGCTGGCGGCGGCGGCGGCGGCGGCGCGGAGCTGCAGCTGGCTCAGGCACTCCTCGCAGAAGGTGTGCAGGCAGGCCAGCAGCTTGGGGGCGCGCCGGTCCGCGTCGAAGTAGTTGTAGCAGATTTTGCATTCGTAATCCTCCAGCGGAGGGAGGCTGGGGGCCGTCGCCGCGGCGTCCCGGACTCCAGTGTCCCCGTGGTCGTCTCGGGATCCCGCCTCGGTGCCCCCGGGGCTGCCGCTCGGGCTCTGGGCACTGCCGCCGCTGTCGCTCGCGGGCGCTGCCATGGCATGATCCGCCCCTCATCGGGGGCGAGGCGGGGCGACTTCCTCCCCCGGCGCGGTCCGCTGGGCTCCGGGTGGGGACGAGGTGCTTGTACCTCCCCCCCACCCTCGGACTGCTGTCGCCTGGCGGGGGAGGCGCGGCTGGCACGGCCGGGCGGGGGCGCAGCAGCAGTCACCGCCTCCCCCTCGGGTCCACCCCACCCCAGCCCGGCGAGGGCGCCTGGGTCCTTCCCCAGCCCCAGAGGGCCTTGCTGCGGGCCCGCTAGGTCCCCTCCACGCCGCTCCCCGGGCAGCTTAGGAAACTGGTTTCCGTTGGACTTGGTGGTCGGGGCTGCGGGGGCGCATCTGAGGACGCAACTGCTTAAAGCTGTTGCGTTTCGCCCGTGCACACACCCTTCACCCCAAATGGTGAGAAACTGGGACCTGCCTTTTCCTCCTCCCTCTTCCTCCACACTGCCCCACCCACCCCTCCACGGTACCGTCCTCCGTGTGAGGCTGGGTCCCCCAGAGAATCCTCCTCTCCCCCCTACCAGCCAGAGCTCACCGGTGATGTAATGCGGGGCCCGGGCAGGGAGGGGAATGGGCCGCCTCAGCAGCCTGGCAGCGGCCTTGCCTTCCCCTGGTGAAGCACGGTGATCTCATTTCTCCGTCCAAGGGCGAAAGCCAATAATCCCCAAGCCATTTCGATTTGCGCTTTTATTAGCAGAGCCTCGGCTGCCCTGCAGCGAGCTGGTCCGAGTCGAAGCGGGAGGGTGGCTTTTTCCTTTCCCACTTGCAGGGAACTTGGGGACTCAATAGTCCCTTCTTTCCTGATCGGAAATACTGCTTCTAGAAGTTTAAGGAGGCACGAAGACCCACACTGAGCACAGGGTCTTGCTCCTCTCCTGCCGCTGACCACTGCAGATGGAGATTATTTCCAGGGTCCGCGTATTTTCAGAGGCAGAGATGAGAGAAGTTAGTCCTGAACGTGCAGCGTGGAGACTACGGAAAGTCCAACACAAACCTCGTAAGTGACGGTCACTCACCGCGTTGCTGCACTTGAACTTGGTCATCACATGCAGAGCAAAAAGCTGTGTGAGCAACAGGGGCCAGACTTTGATCTTAGCAAAAAATAAGTAAATGAATACAAACAAACTGGTAGAAACCCACACACCGGCCGGCCGATGGAACTAAGATGCTTTAAAGAGCTCTGGGTAGGACACAGGAGTGGTGGGGGTTTGGGGACCACCTGAGAGTGAGGTTCAGATATTCCTAACCACAGAGTCTGTCCCCTGTTTCTCCAGGTGTGACCTCACCCTATGAAGCAGGCCTCACACAAGGGCTGTGACATGTGGCTATGACTGTAGCTCTTCCATGTTCCCAGCAAGGGAGGGGAAGAGGATGACGTTGTAAGACGCTGTATTCTCAAGAGATGAGGATGTTCTCATCTTCGGTCCACATTCTCTACAGAAGACAGCAAGATGCTCCCAGACAGTGATTGTGTCCCGAGGGACGGGAGCCGGCAAGCTAAAGGGCGGAAGAAACCAGTCAGTGCCAGTGGATAGACAAGAAGCTGAAAATGGGAGTCAAACATGACTGATGAGCTTCTGACGCCAAAGCCTGGCCGGACTGTTGGGCTTGGGGCTTCCCTGGGCAGGAAGACAGGTTGAGTTGGAACTTTAGTCAGTGACAAGGTGTTCAATATTCTTGCCATTATTTGAGTGGCTTTTTCAAAAATGCTGATTATAGCATAACTATAACAGATTCTACTTGTGATGGTTTGAAAATAAAATGTCTCCCAGCTTCATGTGTTTGAATGCTGCTTCTTTAAAAATTTTTTTTTATTTGTGAAGAGAGAGAGTGTTGTGTATATTGGCACACCGGGGCCTCTTGCCACTGCAAAGGAACTCCAGATACATGCTGCACTTTGTACACCTGGCTTTATGTGGGTACTGGGGAGTCAAGCCCAAGTTGTCAGGCTTTGCAAACACGTGCCTTTTTAAACACCGCTCCATCTCCCCAGCCCATGTGTTTGAATGTTTAATCCCTACCTGGTGGCACTGTTAGGAAGGTTATGGCACCTTTGGGAGGTGGTCCTTTGCTGACGGAAGTGTCACTGGAAGGGGCGCCTGACTTGGGGTTGTATAGTTCAGCCACTTACCGCACTCACCTCATTCTCTGTTCTTGCCTGTTTATGTGACAATATGATGCCCAGCTGTCTGTTCTTCCATGTTTCCCCCATCAGGATGAAACTGTAAACCCAAAATAAACCTTTCCTTCAACAAGCTGCTTCTGGTTGAGCGTTTTGTCCCAGAAATGAAAAGGTAACTGCTAAGTACTATATAGTGGACTGGTTAATTTTTGAGAAATTTACATAGTAGAGAGCTGTGGTCTCAAGCAGCCTCTTGCCCACATTTTCTCCATCAACCATGTAATGAATATGCTAGTTTTGGGAGCTGCTGTCTTAATAAAGGCTTTGGTGAGGAACATGGGGTCACATAACATGTATCTTAATCCTGAGTCCATACTCTAGGTCTGCTCCTTATGCATTGTATAAATGCGATCTGCCTCAGTCTTCCAAACTGAAATGAGGATGAGTAGTTACTATGTAATTCTATAGTGAGGATTGAATGTGTTAGACACAGAACATATAAAATAGCTCTCAGTCCCTTATTGATGCTGGAGTTCTTGTACCTGATCTAGGGATTCCTCACAAACCTGAGAGAAGCTCAGCGCCGCCGTCCTCTGACCTAGCTCAAGGGGGAGCAGCCAAAAGTAGTAGGAGGTGCTCAGTGAGTTCTGCTGTTTCAGAGCTAAGGACACAGGTAGCATGTCAGTCAAATGGACCAGCTGACCTATGGATCACGGTTCTGCAAGCAGCAGTGCCTTGCATAAAACCGAAGGGCAAAGTGAGCTCTCCCTGGTCATACTGGAGGATGGATGTGTAGGCAGACAGTGTCACTCAGAAGCAAGTATTAAATTGCTCTGTCAAATATTTAACATTTAAAATAGAAACTCGAGCTGGAGACATGGCTTAGTGGTTAAGGTGCTTGCCCGTAAAGCCTAAGGACCCAGGTTTAATTCCCCAGGACCCACATAACCCAGGTGCTTATGGTGGCATGTGTGTCTGGAGTTTGTTTGCAATTGGCTAGAGGCCCTGACATGCCCACTCTCTGTCTCTCTCTCTCATAAATAAATAAACAAAAATAAAATATTTAAAAAATATAAAATAGGAACTGGGTCAATTCAGTTCAACTATTTACAGGGGTCCTATTTCAGAAGACATTGGTACTAATGGGCAGACACCTGGTGTTCAGGAACCAAGAATTGAATTGAGGAAGCCAAGAGCAGCCCGAGGAGATAGGATGGTTGAGTGTGCTATGACTGTTCTAGAGGGGATGCTGCGACAGAGAAAGGGCATTGGGGAAAACCTAAGGAAATATGAATAAAGTGTATCATTTTAGGGAACAGTAGTGTGTCAGCATTGGTTCATTAGCTATGATTAATATAGCATATTAGTATATGAATAGTAGAAGAAGGTAAGTGTGCTAATTTTGAGAACACTGGGAGTCTCTGCAAGTTTCTGTAACTCTAAAGCTGTTATTCTAAAGCAGAAAACATTAATTTTAATTTTCATTGTATTTGTGGAGATGTGTGTATCAGCCTTGCATTTCTGCAACAAAAGACTTGCATCAATCAACTTAGAAAGACGAAAGGTTTGTTTCTGAGGTTTAAGGTTGGGCCAGTTGCTCTCGGGCCTGTGTCGGGCAGTACGTCATGACTAACTGTTCACCTCATAGCAGCCAGGAAAGGAAGAAGAGGGGCTAGAGGCCCAACATTGGCCTTCAAGGACAGTCTAATACCTAGCTCCCTTCCACTAAGCCTCCACCTTCTAAAGATTCCATTACCTTCTGGAAGCACCCCAGGACTAAGCCAACACATGAGCCTTTCGGGTTACCCAGACCACAGCAGGGGTACAGTGGATGTTTTAAACCTTTGGGGACATATGCCCAGATCATAGCAGGGGCACAATGTGATATTTGTTTCTAGTTTGCTTTTAAAAGAGTATGTAATTTACAGGGATTTGCAATCACGGGGTCTCCAATATCCCTTAAGTATTATAGATGAAGGCATTGGAACCATCCCTTGAAGTGAAATTTCATAAGCAGACTTCAATATTTCCAAGAGAACATTTTATTGACTATTTATTACATGTGGATACCATACTATTTATTACAGAATACAACAGAGTAATTTACAAAACATATGAAAGTTATACAATTACCTTACAGATAACCCAAAAGAGAATTTGCTTTTCTTTTTGCAGTAGTAGTAGGGATTGAACCCAGGGCCACACGTCTACTTGGCAAGTGCTCTACCAAACTACAAACTCTCAGGAAAGAAGATTTAAAACCCCACCCCTGTGTCTATACCACACTTCAGAATGGCTATTAGCATACTTGAATTTATTTTCATAGGCATATGTTACAAAGTTGAAATAATACACTTGCTTCATTCTAATTAGGTTTATTCATAAAAATGCTAACCATGTGCCAGATAGAGTGTTTGGGTGTACGAAATGCTTATCCTCTTGGGGTTTCTAATTGTACAAGACAGACAGTAAACAGTGGATGGATATGTGATATAAGATATGGCTGGAAGTGGAAAGTGCTAAGGAGGAAGATGAAGGACAGGAGGTGGTTTGCCTTTCTAATGTGTCCAGGAAATATAGTCAATAAAGTGAGCCAAGTTCTTTTTTTTTAATGTATGCAAATTTGTATGCGTGTAACATGATGCCATCTTTAGAAAGTGAACACTCTTGGGGGACAGCACCCAGATCCAGAAACTTACCATGACTTGCACTCCAGAAGCCTCACGAGACCTCTTGCAGACATCACTCCCCGAGGGTGAGCCTTTCCTGGCTTCTAAGCCAAGGGTTAGTGACCCCTGTTGTAAAATCTTACAGAATTATTCATTCAAGGCATCTGGTAGCACGTAGTTCCTCTTGTTACATTTGGCTTCCTTTGGTCATCCCAACTTGTGTGAGATTCATCCTTGTGTTTTTAAAGACTCACTGATGTGGGAGTTGGCTCTATGAGTGTTCTGTCAGTTCTATCATTCAAGTTCTCTTATACTTGTCATGAGGCATTAAAGTTGTTTCCAGTTTGGACTGATATCAACTTCTTTGCTGGCTGTAATGCTTACTGTGACATTTCTTAAAGACAGGTCTCACCTTACTCTCTAGGACCCAGGTTAACCTTGAACTTGTGATCCTCCTGCCAGCCTTCCAGGCACTGGGATTACAGGCATATGCTGCTACACCTGGCAACTTTTTGTCTTTAAAAAATATATATTAAGATATATATATATCTTTATATATCTTTATATATATATATTATTGACAACTTCTATACTTACAGACAATAAACCATGATATTTCCCTCCCCTCCCCCACTTTCCCCTTCACAACTCTGCTCTCCATCATATCCCCTCCTTCTCTCTATTAGTCTGTCTTTTAATTTGATGTCATCATCTTTTTCTCCTATTATGAAGGTCTTGTGTAGGTATTGCTAGGCACTGCAAGATCATGGATTTTCTGTCTGGACAGTTGTATGTAAGGAGTGGTACCCTTCCTTTGTCTCTTACATTCTTTCCACCACCTCTTCCCCAATGGACTCTGAGCCTTGGAGGGTGTGAGATGTTTCAGTGCGGGACACTCCTCTGTCCCTTCTTCTCAACACTTCTTAAGGAAGAGGCAGACATGTGTGCCTCTGAAGAAAACCTGTCCCAAGCAAGATGAACACTATGCACAAAAGTCCTGAGGTGGAGTGTTGTCATGATGTTCTAGAAATAGCAAAGGGGCTGATGGCAGAAACAGCTAACTGGGAGAGGGGACAGGAGATGAGGCCACAGAAGGCGATAGGGCAGAGACAATCATGAGGGACTTACAAACCATGTTAAAGAGTTTTAACATTAGGGTAAGAGAGAGGCCATTAGAGGGTTTTGAGTGGAAAGGTATGACATGTCATTTTGGCTTCAGAAGGACCACTGTGCTGGGCATGCTGGTTTGTAATCACAGCATTTGGGAGGTTGAGGCAGGAGGATTGCCATGAGTGTGGGGCCAGCCTGGGCTATAGAGTGAGACCCTGTCTCAAAACAAAAACTAACAGGCCTGGTGCTACAGGTCTGAACCTCAGCTACTCAGAAGGCCAAGGCAGAAAGATGACAAGTTCAAGGCTTATCTGGGCAACTTAGTGAGAACCTCTCTGAATTAGTTACTTTTCTCATCGTCTGTAAGCAAATACCTGAAAAGAAGCAGTTTAAAGAAGGAAGGGTTCATTTTGACCTACAGTTCCAGGGGACACAGACCGTGATAGTGGGAGAGGCCAGCTAATCACATTGCATCCACAGCCATGAAGCAGAAACAGAACAGGAAGTGGAAAAGCAGGGCCAGTCTATGAAACCTTCAACTGCCACGGTGATGCACTTCCTCCCAAAGGATCTACAACCATTCCAAAATGGTGCCACCAGCTGGGGACCAAGTTCTCAAACACGTGAGTCTGTGGGGGACATTTCACCTGCAAACCACAATACTCAAGAAGAAAAAAGAGGGTGAAGAGTGTACCTCAGATCTGCCTAGCATGTACAAAATTGTAAATCCAATCCCTAGGCCTAACCCCCCTCCAAAATAAAGACTGGGGGCGGGGGTCAAGTTTAGACATAGGTAGCCTGTATAGGTGGGTCAGTTGAGAAATAAATGAGACAGGTATGCCTTGGACCCAGAGAGCATGGTGAGACTGGATCCCATAAGCAATTGGAAAGGGAAGCTGGCAGGAAAAGCAAGCAACCTCTAAAGTTTTTCCAGAGTTTTGACCAGAATCTCTGCCATGGCTACAACAGGTAAAACTCTCTGGTGTCTCTAGTTGGTGCACTATTTTGTCAAGCTTTGGAGGTGGGGCCTAGCTGGAGGAAGTGGGTCTCTGGGGGGTGGAGGGTGAGGGTGGGTGCTACTGTCCCACTGCTTCAGCAGAATCTCTGAGAGCTTCCTGATCCAGGGAGAGGTGAGGGGTCTCAGTCTATGTGTTCTTGCTTCCCTGAATCCCACCTCCTCACCACCATGACGGCCAGTACCCTCCACCCCTGAGCCAAAGTAAGTTCTTTGTCCCTTGAAGTTGCATGTAAGGTATTTAGTCACAGCAACAACAACAACAACAAAAAGAGGAACTAACACACCAGTGTACATATTCTAGTCAATAGTAATCGTTAATTTAATAAATATGTGAACCTTTCAACATTAATGGTTTTTCTAACCAAGACCTCCTTCATATCCTCGCTCAATGTTACATCGTTACATCAATGAAGCTTTCTCTGATCATGTGGTCTCAAACAGCATCATCCTTCCCATTTCCTGTCCCTCTTATCTTAATGGATTTGATTTCATAACTACATGGTTGACTATCTGGAGAAAATTAAAATGTAGGGACTTTGTTAAAAAATTAAGACTCTCAAGAAGGTTTGTCAGCAGAACATAACAGTAAGTACAACGCCCTTCTGGATACAGGGCCTGCTGGACACCTGTGAAACCATCCTGTACATGTACGTCATACGTGCCATGAGAGTGTGCTGTCTATAGTCCTCAGCACAGGTATGGGAGCTGTTAAAGGTAGTGGTTTCTGTTTTGTTATTTGCCATATTTCTAATGCCTAGCAAAGCACTTAACATTCAATAAGTGCAAGAAATATTTTTAAAATACAACTTTTTAAAATGGCTAATTAACATTTAGTTCATATACTCCACTGGAATTTTCTTTTCTTTTCTTTCTTTTTTTTTAAGGTAGGGTCTCATTATAGCCCAAGCTGACCTGGAATTCACTATATAGTCTCAGGATGGCCTCGAACTCATGGTGATCCTCCTACCTCTGCCTCCCGAGTGCTGGGATTGAAGGTGTGTGCCACCACGCCAGGCTTTTTTTCTTTTTATTGAGTCTGGGACTATAGCCCATGGGATTATCCCACTCACATGTGCAGTAGGTCGTCCCTGCTCAGTCAAACCCCTCTGGAAACTTCCCAAAGGCACACCCAGAGGTCTGTTTCTGAGGTGATTCCAAACATAGTCAAGTTGGCAAGAAAGAGTCATCATCACAACCATCAGTGGACCTCCAGGTAAAATATTTTGCTGCTATAGATTATGTGGCAGTAGAAATTATCATCACATAGTTCTTCTGTCTCTGTATTAATTCCCTAAGATTGATCATCAGGGTAGAATTTCTATGGCTCATTGTCTTCCAAAACTGTAATTTACTAAATGCAATTGTCCGGATGATGTTATACTACATTAATTATCCTTTGACAACCTGATACATTTGTTCATTTAATCACATAAGAAAGTGCTTTTATTCTGCTAACATTCATGCTCATCGAGAATTTTTTTTTTTTTTTTTTAGTAAAAGGGGGATATTCTTCCTTGTCTTCAAGTCCATTGTTAGTGTGGAAACCATTTCTTTTCTATTGATTGTTCGTAATTTTGTTTCAGTGAGCTCTGAGTAAAGAAAGAAGAGGTCAGTCTTACCACTTAGTCCATAAACCCTGCTTGCTCATGCTCTCTCTTCAGTGTGCTTTGCTCCTTCAGTACTTTGTGTGGCTCTGTTTAGACCAGGGCTTCTGAAACTTTTTCCTCTCATGACCCATTTTTGCCCAAGAACATTTTATATGACTCGGGGTATATCGGCATATAAAGCAAGTATTCAGGGCTGGAGAGATTTCGTAGTGGTTAGTACACTTGCCTGTAAATCCTATGGACCCAAGTTCAATTCACCGGAACCCACATAAAGCCAGATACATAAGGTGGTGCGTGTGTCTAGAGTTTATTTACAGTGGCTGGAGGCCCTGGAATGCCCATTCTCTCTCTCTCCCTCTTTCTCTCTCTCAAATAAATAAATAAAATAAAATAAAACACATATTCAAATCAACCATTTATTGATAATATATCATAAAGAAATTTATTTTAAAGCAATTATGTGGTATACATATAATTGTATCACTTATTAAAGACAAAAGCAAAAGTACACACCAGTAGATGGATGTGCTTGTTTATTGGCTGAATATTCAAGACTGCAGGATATAGAACATCTTCAACATTTTTCAGAGTTGATCAATATTTGCTTTTATAATCCCCAATGCTGAGAATGCTACTTCACTTAAACATGCAGTTCAAAATAGCAGAAGTATATTTAGGGTCATTTTAGAAATTGTTGGAAATAATGTCCAAATCCCAATCCAAAATTTATTTAACAACATTTATTTTATTTTATTTTTATTAACAACTTCCATAATTGTAGACAATAACCCATGGTAATTCCCTCCCCCCCCCCCTTCCTCCTTTGAAAAGCCACTCTCCATCATATCTCCTCCCCCTCTCAATCAGTCTCTCTTTTATTTTGGTGTCATGATCTTTTCCTCCTATTATGATGGTCTTGTGTAGGTAGTGTCAGACACTGTGAAGTCATGGATATCCAAGCCATTTTGTGTCTGGATTTTTTTTTATTTATTTTTTAAGACACTAGCAACTCAAACAGCATGTTTAAAAAGCCAACATTTGGTACAATTCAATCCAATGACATACTTACTTAGTACTTACGCACTGAGGAATGACGGTGGGAAAATACTGTGTTTGTTTTCTGTAATTAAGTCATTATGCTTCTACTAGAGCAGAAAACGCTGCATTTTATAACAAGTAATGGTGTTGAACGTGAACCGATGCATCCCAGGCAGTGGTAGTGTTCAGTGGTGCTATGACACGGGTGGTTCAAAGTACACATGGGCTGTGCTCAGGACCACGGCTGCAGTTACGTCGCATTATGCAGCGTGGGCAAGCTCTGCCAGAGAAGCACCTCGATTCATTGCACACTTGACTTAATTGCATATTCAGAAACATTTTACTGTTGCCAAATATTTTGCGAGCCTTACATTCAGTTACATGACCACATGTGGAGTTGTGGCCCACCGTGTAAGAAGCTGGGTCTTAGATAATGGTTTGAGCACGAAAAAGACATGTTTCCTGTCCTCCCTAGAGATTATCAGAAGTTGCATTTTTTAGTTTTCATCTTCTGGTCAGTGGAATTAGTAAAGATGTCCCCTACAGGAAGAGTTCCAGTACTTGGAACCCAGGCTATTGTCATTTCTTATGCAGATTGAGGCTTTTAGTGCCCAAAGCTTATGCCTCCCAGTAGATTGATTGGTTCTGTGACTGGTATTTGTGCCAAGGGGTGGTCACCAAGGGCCACCAGATGTCTACATATATCAGCTAAATGGGACTCGGTTTAAGCAAGATGAAAAATGGGCACGAGTATCACAGACTCTTGTTTTAAAAATGTTTTCTCGATTTAAAAAGCTTTCATCACTATTAACAAATATTAAGGTATTTTTATTATTTATTTGTGTTTGTATGTGTGTATAATGGTGTATGTGTATGGACATGCACATGCGGTCAGAGGACAACCTCAGGGTGTTTATTCCTCCCCTTGCACCTTGCTTGAGCCAGGGTCTCTCCTTGTGGCTGTCCACAAGCTTCCAGATCCTCCAGGTTCTGCCTTCCATTACCATAGTCACACTGGGATTCCAGAGGCATGCACCGCTTTGTGTCTGATTGTACTTGGGCACCAGGGAAGAACAAACAGGTTGGCAGGCTTACTTACATGCAAGCACCTTAAGCCATAACAGAGCATCATACCAATATTTGGTAAATCGTATGTCATTCTCTTATCATTTCCTGGAAAGGGTGCTAATGCAGAACATGAACGTCAAACTTGCTTACACAGGACCACATGGTGATTTCAGCTAAAATCCAAGGCTACATTTCTTCTGGACAGTTTAGGGGAGAATCTGTCCTTTGCCTCTTCTAACTTCTAGAGATAATTATGGCATTATTTAGTTCCTGACCATATGCTCCTCTCACACTGCCACTGACTTTCCTGCCTCCCTCTTATAAGGATGCTTGGATTATACTGGATCCACATAAATAACTCATGATGCTTGCCCCTTCTTGACATAAGTATGTTGATCACTTTGGTAAGACTGTTTTTTTAAATAAATATTATTCATTTATTTATTAGAGACAGAGGGAGAGAGAGAGAGAGAGAGAGAGAGAATGGACGTGCCAGGGTCTCTAGCCACTGCAGATGAACTTCAGACACATGTGCCACGATGTGCATCTGGCTAATGTGGGACCTGGAGAATCGAACCAGGGTCCTTAGGCTTCGCAAGCAAGTGCCTTAACCACTAAGCCATCTCTCCAGCCCAAGACTATTTTTTATAAATACTTTATACAAGATAGTCATAGGTACCTAAGATTATGGTATGGATATTGTCGGCCATTATTATTCTGTTACCCTCAAAGCTCTGCCTCTGTACAAAGGCTACTCACTATTGGGGTGACTAGACCTTGGTTGATCGTCCCCAGATCCCGCTTAATCACAAATGGACTAAGGGGTTCCGTATCTCCAACTCCACGTGTGACACCTGAAAATGCTAAGGTATACCAGCTAGAAGGTTCTGCCATAAATATATAATGACAAGTGGGTAGATTTTTTTGTCACAAGAAGGGATGAGAAGGTCTTTTGAGTCCTGGGTATATCAAACATTGGCAATTCCTCAGCTATATTCCTTTGACCTTCCAGTACACCTCTCTGACTTACACTTGCCCGCACTGCATTTCTTCTCTTGACAGCCTCCTCCTGTAACCAAAGTCATCCTGTTCCCTGGAGAAGCAGCCCTCCACCCATAGCAGGTGGTAGTTACAATACAAATATCCCAGCTCTTGTGCTGGGGAGATGGCTCAATGTTTAAGAGTGCTTGCTGCTTAATTGTGGCCTCTTGGTCCTAAGACTGCCAAGTTCAACTCCTCAGATTTCACATAGAAAGCAGGACATGGCCACACACATGTGTAACCCCAGTGCACAGAGGGGTGGAGACCCGTGAATCACTGAGGCTTGCTTGCTCTGGGTTGAGGGACACACCATCTCAAGGAAAGAAACTGATGGACAATTAAGAGAAGGACACCAGATGTTCTCCTCTGGCTTCTCCATGAATGTTATGTAATATGTGCATCCGCTTACACATGTGCATATACCAAACACCTCACACATACTGTACACACACACACACACACACACACACACACACACTAGCTCCCATCATTCAGGTGATTGAATTCTCATGCATATGCTTTCCTTCAGAGTTTTCCCCAGTAGAGTTCAGACATGTCAATGACAGCTATCTTGCCAGGTGACTCAGTGGCTATCTTCTCTCTGTACCCCCAATCTGTGTTCTTATTCCCCTCATGGTGTTTCTTTGGGATCACCTTGGTCTCAAGGTCAACAGGTATAACAGTAACTCATGTTGTAAGTGACTCCAGGGTGTCATTTGTTTTGTTAAACTATTTCTGGGGAGACATGAACAAACATCCAATCACCCCAGGCTGGACACCAGCAACAGACCAAAGACATGATTACTGCAAAGTCCAACTTGGTTACTTACAGGAGCATGAATGAGTCAAAGGCAGCTTTATCTCTGAGAAGCCCGCCCTGACACAGGTGACTCCTCGCAGAAGCCCATCTCTGGAGCACACTGCACACCTCGCAGGCAGCTCGCTGCTTTGAGAGTCTCTTCTCCCAAGCAATTTTAATTCCTTATATAAGTTGTGGATGTGCCTTGTGAATCTTGTAAGCTTCCTTGTCAGGGCCTCAGCCATCTTCCTATGATCTGTTTACAACTTGAACCTCGATTACTTCCTGGGCCTTAACAAGCTTTGCTCTTAATGAAACTATGACTCAATCTGGAACTTCCTAATGGGCTTCTCTCAAGGATGGACTGTTTCAATTAGCACGAAATTACTATCCAACACTCCATTCCTTCCTCTGGCTCTTATATTCTTTCCATCTACTTCCATACCACTTCTCCACTGTTCCTTGAGCCTCAGAGGGGTTGACATAGATGTTAGAGCACTATGCCACAGCAGCAATCCTTTAGTCTTGGGAACTTAACAAGTAGAGTGTCCACAGTAAGTCACCCATTGCAAAAAGAGGTTTCCTGCTATGCCTTATTGAGGCTGATAGCATCAACCAACAAGCTATGGGCATAAGCATAAATCCTTACAAGGTAACTTGACAGGCATTTTACATCCAGTTAATAAAAGAATGACTATTTCCCCACTGGGTTCTATGACCTCTCCAGCCACAGGATTTTCTCTTGGCTTTCAGTACCAGATGGCAGTTTCCTCACATGGAGCAGGTCTTAAATCCAATCAGGAAGCAGTTGGTTGCACCCATAGCAGTTGTGTCACTATTGCACCTGTGCACACATCTTGCCTCCCTTGGTAATAATGTAGTACAATGTAATACGAAGAGTCCATAACTGAGCAGAACTGTTGGTGACGTGGCACCTTCTAGCACTATGAAAGCCAGCCAGTGGGGGTGAGCGTAGAGGGAAGCTCTCATTTCAGTCTCAGCTTTGTTTCTTCCATGTCCTACAACCAAAGCTCCAGCAGTGGGGACTTACCACGTACTTCTGGCATGCACCCAAACAGCAATGGCAGTAGCCTTTCTGGTTTGTGGAACCTCAGGAGCAAAAATTCATGGGGAGGTAGCCCACCTCTCATTGCATCCAACAATCTTAAGTGATCCTGGGAATGCTCCCATTTTCAAGCATGTACATACCTTCTTTTAAGTTCTAAACTGCTGTTTTTACCATTCCTTCACATGTTTTTCCAAATTTGTAAAACACTCAGAGGTCAGCCTGAAGACAGCCATGGAATGAAACCCTTTCACAAAAAGTGGACAGGATCCCTAATGTACCATTTTGTCTCAGGAGTCAGCAGCTAAGGGAATACTAAAGAAAAACATTAGTACAGTCTTCCATCACTTGTTTTAACTGTGTTCTCAAAAGAGCAATGCTGGGGCCACAGCAGCATGGATGGGAGTCATCACATTACCCAGTTCTCCAGAATCCTCAGGCTTTTCCATGCGCCACCTGACCTCCTCATCCTGGGACGCTGTTGCTGTCATAGGACCACTGTGCATCTCCCCACCCTTGATGGTCTCAATGGGTCTGACTCGAACTGTTCAACCTAGCTCAGGCCCAAGGGCTGTTACTCTACCCCGCCTTGCCTGTCACTTAAGGTAGCTCCTCTCTTCTGACAGGTCCTGGACCAGCACTGTAGCATTTGTCTCTCCATTGGCCACACCTGGATGCTGAAAGTGATCTGGGCTAGGCGAACAATCTCCATCCTCAGTACCTTCTTCACAGGAGATAACATTATATACTGGAGGGGGGGGTGGGGATAACTGCCTATTCCTAGGTCAGGCTTTGTTGGGCCTTGAGAGGCCCAGACGCGAGGCCTAGTGGAACTTCCTGAGCTTAGCTAAAGTTTGGCGACCTGTCTCTGGCCAGCTAGGACTCACCAAGACGCCTAATGGCTTCTTGCCTGCTACTTCCGCGTGGGAGTTGGAATTATCATTTCAATAGTCACAGTTTGCTATTGGCCCTTACCTCTCCCCCCCATCCCAGAATACTCGCCTTCATTCCCAACATTATATAGGCAATCGCCTGTAGCAAGAAAGTGAGTTCCTGCTTCGACAAGACTCCCCACTCAGTGTGGTTTTCCTCCGGTGACTAGGAGAGGTTCTGAGTCGTCCGACGTTCACCCTCTTCCTCAACCCCTTGGGAGGAACCAGCAGGCCTGGTCCTTCCTCAGCACTACCTGCCAGGGGAGCCCGGCAAGGCTTAATCTTTTTCATTTGTGCCATTTTATCTATCTATCACCTGTTGCCCATTGCTTCTCATGTTCCCAGAGGCTATCAGATACCAAGGCATGCTGGTTCTGGAATCCCCCCAAGCCCAGATAGTCTGCACATTAATAGGGGACCGGAAAATCTGCAATACAGCATGGAGCCTCCAGCTGCCCTGCATGATCCTCTCCTGCAGACAGCTCTGGCCACCCTGCTAGGGATTAAGCTCTTGCGGTTTCCATTCACAAGAGCTCCTTCCTCCACAGCAGCTGGCACGGTGGGCTCACTGATATCTCCGTCATCCACCCCTGTGATAAGAAGCCATCCCAGTGTTAAAGTTCTCCAAAGGCTTGTAAGCATTGAACTCGGTTTTCCCCTTGACTTCCCCCTAGAAACCTCTGCTTGTCACACATCTCACAACATTCATGTTCAAGTGACTCAAGCAGTCCTTTTTTTATGCTTTTTCTATTATTTTCCCTTCTTTTTCTGATGTCTTTTTATTGACAACTTCTATAATTACAGACAATAAACCATGATAATTCCCTCGTGCCCCCCCCCCAGTTTACCCTTCATAAATCCACTCTCCATCCTATCTTTACCCCCTCTCAATCAGTCTCTCTTTTATTTTGATGTCATCCTATTTTCCTCCTATTATGATGCTTTCTGTAGGTAGTGCCAGGCACTGTGAGGTCATGGATATCCAGGCCATTTTGTGTCTGGAAAAATACATTGTAAGCAGTCCTACCCTTCCTTTGACTCTTACATTCTTTCTGTCTCCTCTTCTGCAATGGACCCTGAGCTTTGGAGGGTGTGACAGAGATGTTTCAGTGCTGAGCACTTCTCTGTCACTTATTCTCAGCCATATGGTGCCTTTTGAGTCATTCTAGAGGTCAGCACCATCTGAAAACAGAAGTTTCTCTAACCTAAAGTGAGAGTAGCATTAATATGTGAGTATGAATGTTAAGAGAAGTGCTTACTGGACAGTTTGGTCAGTATAATACATGCATTTAGCCAGACACCAGCAGGCATTACAGTCCTAGGGCTCATGACCTCCCCGTCATAGGTTTTCAGTACCAAGCATTTAGTCCCTCCAGTGGAGCAGGCCTCCAGTCCAATTAGAGAGTGGCTGTTTTCCACATAACAGACATGCCAGTATTGCAACCATTGGCTAATTTGGCCTGGCCAAACTTAAGGCTTGCAATATCTCCTTTTTTTAAAAAAATTTTTTGTTTATTTTTATTTATTTATTTGAGAGCGACAGACAGAGAGACAAAGAAGCAGATAGAAAGAGAGAATGGGCACGCCAGGGCCTCCAGCCACTGCAAACAAACTCCAGATGCGTGCGCCCCCTTGTGCATCTGGCTAATGTGGGTGCTGGGGAATAGAGCCTCGAACCAGCGTCCTCAGGCTTCATAGGCAAGCGCTTAACCACTAAGCCATCTCTCCAGCCCAATGTGTCTCCTGTTTTTTATCTACACTTATGACTTCTCTCTCTCCCATAGAACTGCATGCAGTGTAGCTTTTTCCAGCTTTTTGTCAGCTAGTCTACAGGGAGGAGGTTTTCAGCTCAGCTCCAGCAAGATTTCTCATTGACTTTGCAGCCCAAGCATGTGAAGTGTTCAGCACTAGGGTCTTGCCATCTATTCCTGGTGGAAAACCAAGAACCTCAGCAATAGCCTGTAATGTTTGTGGGGCATCAAGGGCCTCCATGGCCAAAACCTCACTGGAAGGTATCACATCTCTGGCACTGAAATTTTTCTAGTAACAATCTAGGGCTTCTTGGTGCACCATTGACCAAAAGAGTAGGTTTCCATACAGGTTATTCATCTGTATTACAGTATGTGTCAGAAGTTCTTTCCTTCTTAAGTTATATTCTATCCTATGTCCATATCACGTTTTAAAAATCCATTCTTCCGTTGAAGGATAGTTTGGAGTTTTCTACCTCTTGGCTACTATAAATAACTCCACTGTGAATATGGTAAGTGCACACATCTCAACATTTTTAATTTCTACTCTTTAGGATATATGCCCAGAAGTGGGGTTGCTAGATCATATGGCAACTCTATTTTTAACTTTTTTTTTAAAGAAATACCATACTATTTTCCATAGTTCTTGCAGCATTCTACAACCCCATTTCCATTTTTTTTTTTTTTTGTGGTGGCATCCATACTGATTCATGTGAAATGACATCTCCAGTTTTGATATATGTTTCTTGGTTAGTTAATGACTTTGAACATCTTTTACACCCTTGCTGGCCCTGTGTATAGCATCTCTGACTTGGACACCCAAATAATGCAGGTATAAGCTGGGTTCTTTGATTTTTTTTTTCAAGTGTTGAGTTATAGGAGTTCTTGTGTTCTGGATACTGATCCTTTATCAGATATATGCCTTTCTGCTCTGTTAAGTGAGCCTTTTTCTTCACAAGTTGCTAAGTTTGATGCATTGTCAGACTGTTTATATATTTTGCTTTTACTGGCTATACTTTTGGTATCATATCTAAGAAACCATTGCCAAAACCAATGTCGTGATTTTCTTTGTTTTTATCTAAGAGTTTTAAAATCTTGGGTCTTAGCAGGGTGTGGTGGCATGCACCTTTAATGCAAGCACTCTTGAGGCTGTGATAGGAGGATCACCATGAGTTCAAGGCCAGCCTGTAGCTACAGAGTGAGTTCCAGGTCAACCTGGGCTAGAGTGAGATGCTGGCTTGGTCTTTTCACTAAAAGTTAAATAAATGGATAAATTCTTGAGTCTTTAATCCAGGTTGATTTACTTTTCATATATGGTATGAGTCCAAATTCATGTTTTGCACACACATGATACTTACTTTCCCCAACACAGTTTGTTGAAGAGATTGTCACTTATACATTAAAGGTCTTGGCGTCCTTGCCAATGCCAAAGATGAGTTAACTATTCATATAGAATTTCTGAGATGGGCGTGGTGGCACACGCCTTTAATCCCAGCACTAGGAGGATCACCATGAGTTTGAGGCCACCCTGAGACTACATAGTTAATTCCAGGTCAGCCTGGACCAGAGTGAGACCCTACCTCTAAAAAAAAAAAAAAAATACAAAAAAAAAAAAAAACAACAAAGAAGTCTACTTCTGGACTCTGTATTCTACATTAGTATTTTTGTCTTCTGGCAACACATTTTTAGAGGTGTGGGCAGTGCTGGTAATTGAACCCAGGGCCTAATACATGCTGGGTAAACACTATGCCACTGAGGTATGTCCCTAGCCCAGAATTATTACATTTGACTTCTGTAGCTCTGGAATATGCTATTGAATCAGGAATAGCTCCTGGAGTCCTCCAAGTATATCCTTTCCCAAAATTGCTTAGGTTATTGGTGTCTCCTGAGATTTCATATGGATTTTAGGATGGTTTTTCTTATTTTCAAAAAAATACAATTGGGATTTTTTCAATTTTGTTTATTTTTATTAATTTGACAGTGACAGACAGAGAGAGAAAGGCAGAGAGAGAGAGAGAGAGAATGGGTGCGCCAGGGCCTCCAGCCACTGCAAACGAACTCCAGATGCGTGCGCCCCCTTGTGCATCTGGCTAACGTGGGTCCTGGGGAGTCGAGCCTCGAACTGGGGTGCTTAGGCTTCACAGGCAAGCGCTTAACCACTAAGCCATCTCTCCAGCCCACAATTGGGGTTTTTATAGTGGCTGCTTTAACAATCTCTGCAGTTTTAAATAAATGTAGTGAAGAATATAAAAATGTAATGAATTTTACTGAAGCAGCAGATAAAAGCTTGAATGTAGAAACATGGATAATTTTTCTCAACCTCATTGTAAAATAAAACTATCATGATGGAAAATTATGCAAATAAACACATCTGTCTTATCATACACTTTTCTCAGATCTATGAAGATAGTTCAAATGAGCCCAGTAGAAAAGAATCAGAGAACAATTAACTCCATTTACCTTAATGGACTTGGTAATAATAATGATAGTTATTACCATAATATCATACAATCTGCTCGTTTTTATGCTATATAAGGCATTCACATCCCATTATCTCATTTTCTTGTGATCCAAAGTAGCATTTACCAAAGTTACAGCCCCTGAAATATTAATTCCTCAAAAAAAAAATGTTTTTGTGATTTAACAACTTGGGAAACATTCCAAACTATATTCTATAGTCTGCACTTGAAGATTGATTATGAAATGCTCAGAGAAGTAATGCTGCAGAGATGTAAAAAAAGTCAGCTCAATGTTGTATAATCCAGTGTATAACAAACTTTTACGGCAACACAAATTATTTTTAGTAAATCTAACAAGTCTAAGATACAACTGAAGGCACTGAAGGCAGAGAATTTTAAATGAATAATTTTCAGGTGCTGGAGTATTGCAAATAACCAAGAATGCTCAAAGTGATTCAGGAAATAAGGAAAATTGATTTCTCCCTTTGTGGCTGTTATAAGCTGGGAGTGAGATGTGTCATGCATGTAGACCTGGATGGATTACCAAGAAAAGAAACTGGACAATGTCTTCCCTATGCTATTCCCATCTTCTCCAGGAAGCCATTCACCCTCTCACTTGCTTGCAGGACAAGAACCCCAAGATTCTGAGGGTGAATTGAGCAGAGCCAGCCTGGGTCTGTGAGATGGAATCTGATTAAGTGATCAACACATAACTGATTTTATCATTTTTCCCCTGGACTGAGATAAATCACTTTCCATCTTACATGGTTAATAACAATTAGCTGCACACACACACACACACACACACACACACACATGCATTTCTCCCTGACCATGATATAGCCTCACTCCTAATTTCTCTTTTATTCTAGAGAATGGCTGCTTCCAAAACATTGTTAAGAGTTCAAAACCCTTTAAACGATGTATTATTTATCTTTCTGCCCACACAGATTTCTTCAGAGTCATTACAATCCATCAACAGTGCATTTGCTGACTTAATAATGAGCAGATTTGGTTTTCAGGAGACTGAGGATGCTGGAAAGGGCAAATCCATTAGGGTCTTTCACATCCATTATCAGACTGCAGGGGTGAGGTTCTCACTTGAGCCATGACAAGCCTGTGGGCCTAAAGCTTATACAATTCTGAAGGCCTTTTAAAAATAATTCAAATTACTAAGTAAGAAAAAAAATTAAATGTTTACAGAAATCATAAAATAATTTGAAGCTAACAAATTTTGGGAAGATCTCAAAATCAAAAAAAAAAAAAAAATGTATGTTGATCGCCTATCTGCCTGACACACCCTTCAGTTCAAGTATTTGTCTGCATACTGTTTGATTGCCCATTCAAGGCAATGCCTTTTTTTTGTCATGCTTTCTGCAGAGGCTGTAAGGAGAATTCAGCTTCCCTGTGGCATGGTGAGTGCGATATGCCTTGGATTTCCCATATGGTGTGAAAATCGCCCTGTTATCACTTCTCTCAATTGACTTTAATATATGAACTGGAAGATGTCAAAGCTAATCATTGGTCGGATCATCTGTTACAGAGAGTAATGTTTTTCTAGTTTTATTTTTATTTGTGTGTGTGTGTGCACGCGTGCATGTGCGCATGTGCCCCCACGTGTGCACATGTGCACACGTGCGCTCCACTTTCTCTGAGACATGGTCTCTTGCCGCCACAAAATGCCAGACTGCAAACAAATGTCAGGCTAGCTGGCTTGGAGCTTCAGATTCTCCTGGCTCTGCCCCTCATTGCTGTGTGTGCACTGGGATCATAGATGCACACACCACTCAGTGCTTGTTTTTACATGGGTGCTGGGGAATCGAACCCAGGCCAAAGGCTTTGCAAGCAAGTGCCTTTCAGCACCGCTCCATCTCCGCAGTCTCACAGGAAGTCATTGTAGATGCTCTGAACAGATAGCACTCGCTGATCAGATTTTCTCTGTCCCTAAAGCTGCGACACATTATGACGTCATGTTGAACCTGGTGCTTTCATTCTGTAGGATTGGGTGTGAAAGGGCAATGATGGTAAAGTATTATTGGAAATTGTTCTGCAACCAGGACACGTAGCAGTAGCAATGCAGAAGAAGCTGTGAACCACCTACATACCCCACCAAACACACAAACTACACTTAACCTCAGCCATGTCCTTAGCCACGGTCCAAAAATGCCTTTGGTAGCTCCCATGCCATGTAACATGGGGATGTAGGGTCAAGGGGAGATTGACATGGAAATAGACCATGGTCTCAAGCATTTGCAGTTAAACACCATCATTTTTCTGAATAGTTTTTTAGAACACGTGGCTAGGGGAACCCTTACAAGTTCAAGTAAAGGCCTTTAAGCTTCGCTAATTTCAGGTTAACTCCACATTTCATTTAAATTCAGATTTTCTTCCTCTAGACATGCTTATTGCTTTCAGCAGCTTGTACGTTTGTGACTTGAACTTAACTAGATCTGTAGAAAAATGCAATGCAAACACGTAGGAGACATGGGCATGGCTGTGTTCCAGCCAGCCAACTTATTAAATCCACTAAAACAATTACCGGGCATGATGTGGATCAGCAACTCAAACCTGACAGTGAATTAAATCTGTATATCTAAGATTGTTTAGAAACACAAATTCCTTAGCTATAAACCCAGAATTCCCAGAATTCCTGATTCTGTAAGCCTAGGGTGTGGTCCTGGAATCTTCGGTGCTTAAACTTTCCCAGTTCATTTTGATGTGCTGCCAAGTTTGAGAACCACTAAAGTAGAGAAATGTTTGGACAGATGCCTATGCCCCACATGGCTCTGCAGGATAGAATAAGGGGCAGACCTAGCAGAGAGGTTTTTGACGTGGTGGAAGAAGCAGTGAGTCTCCCATCAAGTTAATGAGACTGGCACTCAGTAGATGGAGAGAGAGATTCGTATTACATGGACATTTTTCTTTTTAGCATAAATAGAAACACTCATTTCAGGTTAGTCTAGGCAAAGCTTACTGACTCTTGTGGTTGAAATGTCCATTTTGGGCATGGCTGACTCAAGTCTTAAAATAGCTAAACACTGAACACTCTTCATGCAGAGAAAGCAGTCTTCAATATTTTCTGGTAGAAGTGGAGGAAAGTTTATTGTAGGATCCAATCACCACATCCAGATGGGCTGGTGGACCTTGTGACCCCCTCAGGTGCGCAGAGTTGAGTCAGGATCATTAAGTGGGTGACTTGAGAAAGCTCAGTGGTTCCTGTAAGGAAAACAGAGATGGCAGGCCCAGGCACCTGAGGAGGAAGTGCTTGAGGTTTGTGACCACTGAACCGACCTTAACTGAAGATGGGCTTACTTTGTCTTAGCTGAATTCTCTGACTTGTTCAGTCTCAGTGGTCCTGCATGTGTGAGGCCCTGCTTCTGACAAGGTAGGTTGTGAGGAAGGGCACTAGGGACGTGTCTATTGATCTGCAGTGCTCTCTCTCATATGTATGTATGTATGTATGATCTATTTATTTTCTTTTTTTCCCATTTTTTGGTTTATTTTTATTTATTTATTTGAGAGCAACAGACACACACGAGAGAGAGAGAACGGGCACACCAGGGCTTCCAGCCACTGCAAACTAACTCCAGACACTTGCACCCCCTTGTGCATGTGGTTAACATGGGTCCTGGGGAATTGAGCCTTGAACCGGGGTCCTTAGGCTTCACAGGCAAGTGCTTAACTTCTAAGCCATCTCTCCAGCCCCTGATATATTTATTTTCAAGAAGAGAAATATAAAGAGAGAGATAGAGAATGGGCACTTCAGGGTGTTCAGCCACTGCAAATGAACTCCAGACACACATGCCACTTTGTGCATCTGGCTTTACATGGTTACTGGGGAATTGAACCTGAGTTGTTAGGCTTTGCAGGTAAGTGCCTTAATGCTAAGCCATCTCTTTAGATCTTGGTCTGCAGCTTTCAAACAACCATTGGTGGGGTCGTTCCAAGTATCATCCTAAGACAATCTAACTGTCTGAAATAGGTGAGCCTAGGTAGAGAACCAAAGCCAGCTGTGTGTGGTGGTACATGCCAGTAATTCCAGCATTCAGGAAGCAGAGGCAGGAGAGTTGGGAGTTGAAGACCAACCTTGAGCAACCCTGTCTCACTCTCCTCTCAAAAACTTCAAACACACACATACACACAAACACACACACACACACACACACACACACACACACACGAGAGAGAGAGAGAGAAAGAGAGAGAAGATGCACTGACACTAGGAGTAGACAAGAGACTAGTTCCAAGTTAACGGATGCTGTGGATTTTCACAAAATTCTTGAGCAGAAGCAGGGATTGTTGAAACTACTGGCAAAGCCATTTCTCCCAGCTTCTGTGGAGCACAGCCTAGCTGACAGCATGCTCAGTTGAGCACACATAGTGTCCATGAAATACACTTTCTATCAGATGGTTATTGCACGTCAGCATCACAGATCAGTGGTGTGGTGTATTAGGACCAAAGGCGTGGCACACCTGTTCCCCCTGCATGGGAGGGCTCTCTTAGCTGTGGTGAGGGTGAACTTCGCCCAGCTTCCAGCTGTCAGCACCTCTTCTGAGCGGCATCCAGCCTCTTGAGGCAGGTTGTACAGGTCAGCCGTCTCCACGCCATGAGGGGCAACTTTCACAGACCCTCACTCTAGCCCTCCCTTCTGATGCAGGGAACCTACAGACCTATGATTCAGTTCATCTCTTCCCTCTGCCCAATTCCTTTCTTTGAGGGTGAGGCTAGTGGGTAGTGGGGAACCAACCTAGGGCCTTGTGCCTACTAGGTAAGTACTCTATCACTGAGCTAGAACATCATCTATTTTTTAAAAGTTTTTATTTATTTATTTAGTTACACATGTGTGTGTGTTCACACCCATGCCAGGTTCACTTGCTACTGCAAATGTATGCTGTTAAGGCTTCATGTGTGGGGGGCGGGGAATTGAATCCTTGCCGGTTTGCAAGTAAGAGCCTTTAACTACTGAATCATCCCCCCCAGCACTCGGGGCAGAAGCAGAAGGATCAACATGTTCGAGGCCACCCTGAGAGTACATAGTGAATTCTAGGTCAGCCCGGGCTAGAGGGAGACCCTACCTTGAAAGACCAAAAAAGAAAAAAACATCTGCACCGGCACCAAAGCCTCAATTTCATTTCACTGTGACTGTGGAAAGCAGTGATCTAGAAACTATAGTCTCTGCTAATTTACTTTTGGGTAATAGGACAGAATACCATAGCTTAGGCTTTCATTTTAGTTTTTCTTTCTTTTTTTTTTTTTGTTGTGTGTGTAGGTGAGCTTGCACTTATGTGCGTGTGCATGTGAAGCACAACCCCAGCAGTCATTCCTCAGATGCCGTCCACCTTGTTTGAACCAAGATCTCTCATTGCTCTGAAACTTACCAAGTAGTCTAGCGTGGCTGGCCAGCCAGGCCAAGCATCTACCTGTCCCCAACTTCCAGAGTTGGGATTAAAAATACACAATGCGGGGCTGGAGAGATGGCTTAGTGGTTAAGCGCTTGCCTGTGAAGCCTAAGGACCCCGGTTCGAGGCTCGATTCCCCAGGACCCACGTTAGCCAGATGCACAAGGGGGCGCACGCATCTGGAGTTTGTTTGCAGTGGCTGGAGGCCCTGGTGCGCCCATTCTCTCTCTCTCTGCCTCTTTCTCTCCCTGTCTGTCACTCTCAAATAAATAAATAAAAATGAACAAAAAAAATTTTTTAAAAATGCATAATGCATGCCACCATGGTTTTTGTGTTTTTTTTTAATGTGGACATTGAACCCACTCCTCATACTCACAAAGCAAGTGCTTTACTGACTAAGCTATATATCCCTAACCCCTAAATTTTTAGTATTCATTTATCTCAAGTAATGAAAGAGAATTTAAAAAATTCCAGTAGTTCACAAAATGGAAAAGTGAAAAAAAGAAACAGCCTTATGCCATCACTTCCTACTTGCAGCTGTTTGTTAATCATTTATATCTTAAGTGCCGCTGGTGCTATCTAAGGCATCTCTAAGCTGGAGACACATCACAACTTCTTCATCTGTCAAGTTTGATATTAAATGTTATTTTTTCTGCTAGGATAGGTGAAGATTCAGCTTCCCCGTTGTCCCCATTTGTATTTTCATTTTATTTTAATGCTAGCATACAAAGTAATGGCAAAGCAATTGTGGACTTTTCATGCATTTGTGACATGCTAATTTGTTATAATTAATCGCTCTCCCCTACTGCCCTTTCCTACATCCCTGGTTCCTTTCCTTCCATCAGATAGGGCTCACTACTGCTTTCAGGCCACATGTAACCCCTGCTTAGGAGCTTTTCTTCCTCTCTCACAATTCCCTTTCTAGTTCCATGACCTTTGCACTGACACACACATACATGCACATGCATATGCACACATGCAAACACACACACATACACAGTTATAAATCTGGGTTCCACATATGAGAGAAAACATGGCATTTGTCTCTCAGTCCAGCTTATTTTGCTTAATATAATGATTTCCAGTTCCATCCATTTTCTCCTGGAAGTATCATTATTTCATTTTTCCTTGTGGCTGAATAGGATTACACTGTGTATATGTACCACATTTTTTGGTAATATAGCCATTTTCACATGACTCATTCTGACAAGCCACAAGCATGGGAAGTCTTTCCATCTTCTTCAATGTCTTTCTTCTTCTTTCCATAATATTTCTTTGAGTATCTTCTGTGGTGCTGGATTGGTGGTCATACATTGCCTTAGTTTGTGCTTGTCTTCCAATGTCCTCATTTCTTCAGCAATCTTAAAAGATAACTTCACTGGCTAGAGTAATCCTGGCTGACCATCATTTATTTCAAGGCTTGAAACAGATCATTCTGTAGTTTCCTGCATTTTAAGGTTGCTAATAAGAGATATGGGGTTGTTCTCATATGCTTACCTTTGTAAGTGAATTAGTGTTTTCCCTTAGAGTTTTTTAAAATTTATTTTTATATATTGGTGTGAGAGAAAAGAGAGAGACAGAGAAACAAAGAGAGAGAATGACCAAGCCAGGGCCTCAAACTACTGTAAACGAATCCCAGATGCATGCGACACCTTGTGCATCTGGCTTACACATGTACTGAGGAACTGAACCTGGGTCCTTTGGCTTTGCAGGCAGGTGCCTTAACAGCTAAGCCATCTTTCCATCCCCCTTAAAGTTTTTGATATTGTTTCTTTGCTTTATATTTTTAAGGTCTTGATTACAATATAGCACAGAGTAGTTCATCTCTGGTCATTTCTATGGGGTGGGGGTTCTAAAAGCCTCTTGTTTCGATGTCTACTTCTTTCCAGGGATTTGATGAATTTTCTGCTGTAATTCTGTTGAACAGGTACTCTGTGACTTTGGTATCTGTCAGCTCCCTCTTCCAGCCCATCCACTCTTAGGAGTGGTCTGTTGACTATACCCCAGGGTTCTTGGAGGCCTATTTACTTTTCCCCTTATTGATATTTGAATGTAGTAGTCATCAACCTTGTCCTGCAGCCCTGACATTCTTCCCTCTGTTTGATCAAGACTCCTGGAAAATCTTTCCTTTGTCTTTTTATTTGATTCACTGCATTTTTTACTTCTAATATGTCTTTTGTGGTTTTCATTTTCAACATCTCAATTTCCTCATTGAATTTTTCTTCAGTGTTCTGGTTTTTTTTTTTTTTTTAAACCCAGATTCCTAATTTTTTTCCATCAATTCTTTGACTTTTCTCCCTAGGTTACTGACTTTCCAGACTCTGGACTGGCTTCCTCCACTGGCTTCTATCTTCTTTCAGGTCACTGACCATATTCACTAGTAAACTTCTGAACTCTGCACCTGACGGGTTACCTATTTCACTACCCTTGTGTTCAGTAGTTGAGGAGTCATGGTCCTTTGGAAGAGTCATGCTGCCTTGAACTTTCATATTTTTTATGTTATGGGGTGTGTTTTGTCCATACGCTGGTTTGGATGTCTCCTCAGGCTTTATTCTGGAATCTTGTTATTGAGCAACTGCTCTTGAAGTCTCAATCCCAAGTACCTCTCTGTGAGGAGAAACAAGCTTTCAGTCAGTTTCTGCCTCCCCTCCCGGCGCAGGGGAGTTGGACAGCTGAGGTTGTGTGGAGTAGGTGTATTGCTCTCCTTTTCCTTGGCTCTTTTCGGGCATTTTTTCTGGTCCTTTGCAGATTTCCAAAGCTCTTCTTCTTTTTCTCTCTTTGGAAGAGTCTACTTTTTTCCTTCTAACTCTTCTTCACAGGGTCGCACGGAGCTTACTTCTAGCCCACCATCTTACCTAGAAGTCCCCAGTCTAAAGCTTTCTATTATTTAGTTCCTTTATAACTGAGCAGTATACTAAAGGCTATTTCTCATTCTATTGGTTTTTTAAAAGACTTTCTTAATGTACAATGAAGATGTTACCTTACCTATACACTTCATCAAAAAGTCTTGGAAAGGACTATGTTTATCTCCTTTCACCCACATTGCCCTCACTCTTGATTGGAGAATCTGCTTTTTACAGTTGGCAGAAAAACCTGGGGAGAACTAAGACCCATTAATATGAGAAGAAAAGAAGCTGACTGCCTAGCACTAGACAAGCCACCTCTATCACATTTGCCACAATCCAGGAGTTATAACAGAGGAAGTGGCAATTTAAACATGAGTGCTGTTCTCACTGCTAGCCTGACAACCAGCTCTGGGGAGATGGTCCTAGATACTGAAGTCACTCAAAACTCATCAAAGCAGAATTCAGAAGTTTCAGAGAGATAAATATGAAAGTAGACTTATAACACATCAGTCAAGGCCCAGGGAACATTGTGGAAGAGGGGCAGAAAGTTTGTAAGAGGGATGGAGAGATGGCTTAGCGGTTAAGCGCTTGCCTGTGAAGCCTAAGGACCCCAGCTCGAGGCTCAATTCCCCAGGACCCACCTTATCCAGATGCACAAGGAGGCGCATGCGTCTGGAGTTCGTTTGCAGTGGCTGGAAGCCCTGGCGTGCCCATTCTTTGTCTCTCTCTATCTGCCTCTTTCTCTCTCTGTCTGTCACTCTCAAATAAATAAAAAAAAATTTTTTTAAAAAAAGAAAGTTTGTAAGAGCCACAGGGTGGGAAGGAGTATTCTGAGGCATTGTGTACCCCACAACAGAGAATGACTGATGCATTCATGAATCCAAAATGAATACCAATAACCCCATTGAGGAAGGCCCTCATTGGAATTGAGGTGAAGGAGAGGGGGTATAAGAGTATATTCTTATGGGAATATGACCAACATGTAATATTTTCATGCAGTAAAGTTCATAACTAATAAAAAGCAAAATATAAATATATAAATATGAAAAAAGAAATGTGTGTATGGTGAGTGCATGCCATCTTGAAATTTTTAAAAAGTAGAGGATGGGGAGATGGCTCAGCCATGAAAGTACTTGTCATACAAGCATGAGGACTTGAGTTCAAATCCCCAGCACCCACATAAATGCCACGTAGCCTGTTTATAATTTCAGCACTCAAAGGACCCCTAGGAGAAGTTGGTAACTAGGTTCACTGAATCAAAAAGTTCTGAATCAAAAAAGCAAAGAGTTCAAGCAAGAGACCTTGTCTTGGGGCTGTGGTGATTGTTCAGTGGTTAAAGGTGCTTTATTGCAAAGTCTTTGAGCCTGGTTCAATTCCCAATGTAAAAAGCCAGCCTCAAAAGGTAACCCTTCCTATTCCTTCTATCCCTCTCTCTTTCTCTCTCACTCTCTATTTCTCTCTCTCTCTCTCTGCCTCTTTCTCTCAAATAAATAATGATGATGATGATGATGATGATAATAATAATAATAATAATAATAAAGAGCTGGAAAGTTTCCTTAGTGGTTAAGGCATTTGCCTGCAAAGCCAAAGGATCCCAGTTTGATTCCCCAGTACCCATGTAAACAGATGCACAAGGTGGTGCATATGTCTGAAGTTCATTTGCAGTGGCTGGAGGCCCTGGCATGCCCATTTTTTTCTCTCTCACTCTCTCAAATAAATAAATAAAAATAAATAAGTGGCCCTTGAGTCTGGCGTTTATTTGCAGTGGCAAGAGATCCTGGCTTGCTCCACCCTACATGTGTTTATGCAAATAAATATTTTTTGTTTGTTTTTTCAAGGTAGGTCTCACTCTAGCCTACACTGACCTGACTCTCTCTGTCATCCCAGGCTGACCTCAAACTCACAGCAATCCTCTTACATCTGCCTCCCAAATTCTGGGATTAAAGGCATACACAATCATGCTTGACTAAATAAAAAATATTTTTAAGAGGGCCTGTCTCGATGAATAAAGGTAGATAGTAATTGGGGAAGGCACTTGGCTTCCAGTTCTGACTTCCACATACATAAGTACACATACACTGTCCTGCCACAGTGCATCCACACACATGTGAACACACATACACACATAACAAAAGTACAGATTTGTAATCCAGCCGTTGACTTAAACTATTACAGAAAATCTAGAATGTTGATGGCACATACGTCCCAAAGAAATATACAAGGATACATTTCTATGCCTTTCAAATGTCAGCAATCCAGATATTGGACCATGTTGGATTAGGATGCCTAGAGATAAAAGAATAGTTTTCGTTTGTATTTTAGAGGTTTCTCCTTGACTCTCCACTTTATAGATGAAGAAACCGTGGCTCCATCAAGTGATTTACACAGGTCATGCATCTAGTAAGTAGTAGTTCAGTTACCAAGACAGCACCATCTGATTCCTACATGTTGCCTATAGGAGAACAAAGCTGGTACCAAGTGTGAATGGTGCCCACCAAGGCAAAGCCTGAGCATCAGAATAAGATCTAAATAGCTGGGCGGATTGTAGCAGTGCTCAGCACATACCACACAGATGACCAGCAAGGCATCTGTGAGTAGAAGGGACTCTTGACTGTTCTCTCTCCCTAATTCTGAACTGCAAGGTGCTGGTTTAAGTGAGCCACAAGTCTCCCAGGCAAGCAGGCTGCCCTCTTCCATTTCAGTTCTGTGACAGAGGAGCTGTGCTGAACTCTGTCCTCGGCCAATACTCAGAAGAGTATTGGCTTTTCTGTTTTAGAGCAAAGCTATCATTGATTAAAAAGTACATTACTGAACAGTACATGTAGGATTCAACTACTGGAATGGAACTAAGTGGACAATTCATTAATCAATTATTGCCACAAATCCAAACCATCCTGACAAGTGACATTAGTTATGTGGTTCTTTATTCTGAAGATGCAACAGCGTTTCTTAGACTGATCCCGTATTTCCTCAGTTTGAAGTTTAAAAGACTGACACTTTCTGCAGATGATTTAAATCAAATAGTTGTGACTATTTTTAAATTCTGCTTCATGACAATGACTGCTATGTATGCAAATTGGGGAAAGAAAAAAAACAGGACACCAGATGGAAGCTATATAGGACAGATGCCATCATGGAGAGGCACACTGGGGAGGAAGAGATCTTTATCACAACAAGGCAGAACAAGGCAGCTCTTAATGCTGAAGGCTGGTTTGTAATTTACCGGATGACTGATGGTGAGGGAGTCTAGGAGAAGCAGTAAGTGTCTGCCTCACATAGTAGGATTTTTAGGGGAGTTGGAAACAAGGCATATATTTTGTCTTGGTCCTTCAATTATTGATGAAATTAGTTGCTGGAAATGACATGATTGTTTCTAGAAACCTCCAGATAGTCATAGCAATAAGGAAGTTTAGAGACTTATAAACACCAGCCTGACAGCCCTATGATCTGTGAACCACGTCACCTTTGGAAATTGTTAAAAGCTAATGTTAGTGTCCTTGATCTGTCATTTTCCACTAAACCAATAAACCAATTAGGATATTTTCACTTTTTACGTTTCACAGATTGAGAATTGATATCTTGCTTATAATAGTCAAAGGAACATTCCCAGCAAAATACAACATTTTTGTTATAGGTGTGAAGGAAAGAGCTGAATGAGGAACTTTCATGAATTTCTACCAGTATTGAGGTTAAATTTTAAAAAGAAAAGCCAGGTTGTGCATGGTGGTGCATGCCTTTAATCCCAGCACTTGGGAGATAGAGGTAGTGGATCTCTGTGAATTTGAGATCACACTGAGACTACATAGTAAATTTTAGTTCATTGTGGGCTAGAGCAAGACCCTATCTCCAAAAACCAAAAACAGAAAAAAAGGAGAAAAGAAAAGCTAGAAATAAGTTGACAAAAATTTTTACCCTGTACTCCAATATTAAAACCACAGTTATCTTTGACTTTTCTCTGAATAGCTCTATGAACTCCAGGCAAAACCTAGTGGACAAGGAGTTAGATATGATATGATATGATGATAGGATGATATGATGATATGATATGATGATAGGAGGATAGGATAGGATAGGATAGGATAGGAATGGAACCAAAGGAACATCAGCTGTATCTTGGTAGCTGTGTTTCCTAATGGTCAGAATATCCCTTTGTGGTTAAACATACTTGAACTTGCAGTTGGCTTCTTCTGGTCCTCTCTGAAAGTGAGGTGCCAGGGAACTTTCCCAGCTGCCACACATGCACACGAATGAAGGGTCTGTGCCCTCTGCAGACCCTGACATCAATATATTATCATTTCCATTGTGGTCTTAACTCACTGCTACCTGTCTTACAGGCTATTTGAGAGGGTCATGGGAATATAGACTGGACAAGAGAGATTTGGTCCATTATGAGTTGGGAAAGAATAGAAAAAGGCCATGTTACCTGATAAATATCTATTGAAACATATTTAAAATATAAACCACAGAACTCAGTGGGCTGCTACACACACCCCCTCCCCCTGCTCACCCCACTCTAATCTCTCTCTCTCTCTGGAGTGTACTATTCTTTGATGAATACAATTTAATTTAAATTATCTGTGTCTTTTAGGTGAAATCTTTCCTTTGAAAAGATCCAAGGAGACCCCTTCACCTGGAAACACAAGTATGCTTCAAATTTGAGCAAGGTCAGTAAAAGAATCTTTCACCCTGAGGAAGTGATTAGTCACATCCATGGCAGGTATTGCTGGCAATGAAGTCATTTTCACGAGCAACAAGCTCAATGATGACATAAAATGTTTGACCTGAATTATGTCCCTTAAGGTTAAGATCTTAGCAGAGCAGGAGAAATAAAAACAAAGAAACAAAATCCTAAACTATCACTTAGTAGTATTATTTTGTCTCTTGCAATTTGACCTCAGCTAATTAAAATACAGTATGAAATTATACATGCTGCAGGGCAACTTTAGACCAACACAGGTACCTAGGGAAATGGAGACTTGAAGTCATTATGGAGAAAATGAAGACATGTCTTTATTGTTGAGGATTTAAAAGACTGAAAAAAAAATCTTTAGACTGGTGTTAAAAATGGCACAGGAGTCATATTCTATAGCAAAATATAAATGAACACTCAGTGAAACAGTATTTAACTTATGATAATTACAAGAATAATGTGCTAAGAATATCAAAATGTAATAATTATGAATAAGTCAAATCAAAGTACACATTAAAATTATAAACTGGGTCTTGCTTTTCGAATTCTATTAAAGCGTGTATATTTTAAAGTAATGGGTAAGGCATTTAAAGTGGCGAAGCAGTTAGAATTCAGAAACACTAATTTTAAGCTTCACAAATCAGGGATAATTGGACAGCTTGCTTTCACTGTGAAGTGAAGACCATGACTTCATGTGAAGAGCATGACTTCAACTGTGCCCCGTTAACACCGCAGCTTCTAACGTTGGGCTAATAGGAAGAACTTCTTGAAAATGCAGAGTGGAGTTGGGCATGGTAGCATGGCCTGCAATCCCAGCTTTCCCGAGGCTGAGGCAAGAAGGTAGTAAGTTCAAGGACAGTCTAGGCTACATAACAAGACTCTATCCAGAAAACCTTCTAAAACAAACAAATCCCAAGAAAACAGAGTTATGAATTAATTATAAGTGTTTAAAATGATAAACTTTAAATATTATAAATATCTCTTATTTTTCTAACTCTACCGTATTTTAAAGTTAATTATGGGCTGGAGAGATGGCTGAGTAGTTAAAGATGCTTACTTGCAAAGCCTGACTGCCTGTATTAAATTCCCTAGTACCCACATAAAGCCGTATACATAAAGTGGTGCATGCATTTGGAGTTCATTTGCAGCAGCTGAAGGTGCTGGTGTGCCCATACTCATTCTCTCTTTGTGTCTCTCTGTCTCTCTCAGATATATAAATAAATAAAAATATTAAAGTTAATTATTAGTCACAATGTTAACTGATAAAACTTTAGCAAAATGTATTAGCTATAATCATGTATTACAGAGCTTAAAAGTTTATTTCATGGAATACAACCTTGGGACACACAGGAATTTAGCTAAGCACATGAACTGTAGAGTCTATGGAAATCTGACCTTCATGTGATGATAAGTTCTAAGTTTTGTATATTTCTACCTGTGGACATCGAAATAGGTGACACCAATGCTTTGGTGACTCTCAGCAAAAATTCTTACTTGGGGCTAGAGAGATTGCTTAATGGTTAAGGCACTTGCCTGTGAAGCCAAAGGACTCAACTTCTAATCCCTAGTACCCAAATAAAGCCAAATGCACAAGGTGGCACATGTGTCTGGAGTTCCTTTGCAGTGGCTAGAGGCCTTGGCATGCTCATTATTATTCTCTCTGTCTCTCTCTCTCTCAAATAAATAAATAAAAATTCAAAAAACTTCTTAAATGAATAAGAGTGATGCTGAATTTGTTTTTTGTTTTGATATATTTATTTACACAAACATTAGTTTACATACTCAGCACATTGCCTCAGTCTGGAATCTGAACTAAGAAATCCATAGGGAGGGGATATGATGGAGAATGGAATTTCAAAGGGGAAAGTGGGGGGGGGGTGCTACCATGGGATATTTTTTTATAATCATGGAAAATATTAATAAAAATTGAGAAAAAACCAAAAACAAACAAAAAATTAATTAATTAATTAATTAATTAAAAAAAAAAAGAAATCCATAGGGAAATTCCTTTCTGTGGGAAGCACTTGAGCTGAAAGGTGATTAGATCAAGGCCAAGATGTCTAAATTGGACCAAAAGGACAATAAAAAAATGCAGAAGCTTGGAAGAGAGGGCAGAACTGAGATCAGAAGCCAAAAGGGTGAGACCTAGAGCAGCATAGGTAGAAACAGCTGGCAAGAACCAGACAGATGGGGCAAGGCCCTGGTTTAAAACAACTTCAGATCCTAAACTCGCATACTATGATGAACTTTAGATTTTAGGAAAATTTGTAATGCCTTAAATTATTGCCACATCCCTCCTTGTTTTGCCTACTCTAGTTTTGAGTGCTGTGTACCTCAAAGAACCTGGTGTGTTACAAATGCTAAAGAAAATGTCCTTTTCATCTGACAACTCTCCTGAGCTCCCTAGTGACTCAAGCTGGAATCTGTTTCTTGGAAGCAAGTTGAGTCAAGACATCATACTGGTGTGTGCTTCTTCTTGGTACGAGAATGGGGCTTGGTATCCTTGGTTCACAGTTCCTTGTTGTTGACTTTGCTGACTGGCAAATGGACATGATGAAGGAGGCATCCAATGTTCAAACCTCATGGAAGGAAAGGATCAGAAGCTGGAATAGTTTTTCTGACAATATATCTCAGTGGTAGAGCACTTGCCTAACATGGGCAAGGTCCTGAGTTCTATCCTCAAGACCACAAGAGAGAAAAAGACAGAAGAAAGAAAATAGAAGTTGAAATATTTTTTTTAAAAAAGAAGTTTTTAGTTATTTGCAAGGAGAGAGAAAATATGGGCATGCTTCTTGCCACTGCAAATGAACTCCGTAGGCATGCACCTTTCTCCATCTGGCTTTACGCAGGTACTGAAGGTCAAACCCAGGCCATCAGGCTTTGCAAGCAAGTACCTTTAACTGCTGAGCCATTGCCCTAGCCCTGAAAATATTCTTATTGATTTGTCATTATTTCTTTAAGTAGCATGATCATTTAGAGAAATAATATTTACATTTTGGGGAATGAAGAAAGATGAAGCAATACTCCAGTAAGATTGCAATTGTAATCCCTCCATATCTGCAAAGTCTGCATGAATAGATTCAATCAATGTCAGGTGGAAAGTATTATAAAAAATTTCTTGTGTGTGTTGTATGTGGTGTGTGTGTGTGTGTGTGTGTGTGTGTGTGTGTGTACCTCTGCACAAGTATGTGGAGGCCAGAGGTTGACAACACGCATCCTCCCAGTTACTCTTCCTCTTGTTTTTTGAGATAGTCTCTCACTAAACCTAGAGCTCATTGATTCATTTTGACTAGCTAGCCAGAAAGCCATAAGGATTCCTTCATCTTGGGCATTCTTACATGGGTACTGAGGATCCAGTCTCAGGTCCTCATACTTGCAAGCACATTATCCAGATTGTGTGTGTTTTCAAGGTAGGGTCTCACTCTAGCCCAGGCTGACTTGAAACTCATTCTGTAGTCCCAGAATGGTGTTCTTGAGATTGACACCTCAGTTTGTCCCCTGGCCTCCACATACATGCACATACACATACCTTAACACACACACATGAATTAACAAGAAAGTACAAAGAGTTCTGGGGGATATAGCTCAGTAGTAGAATGCTTGCTTACCCTACACTAGCACTGAAAAAAAAAGTTAAAAAACTGGATATCATGTAAGCTTTACAATTTTCATGGGTTGGTTTGATTTTTAAACAGGCTTTCTCTATGTAGCCTGGACTAGACTTGAACTTCAGGTCCTCCTGCTTCAAATATCCTGTGTGCTGGGACTCCAGACATGTGCCACCACATTACAGGCCAATATACTGGGCTTTGATTCTTGACTTCTTGAAGTAAACTCTACAAGGGTGAGCTTAGGTAGAGGCGATGGAGGTGACTGCCTTGGTGAGGTTTTAGAGTACAGAACTTTACAATCCAGTTCTTATAACTAAGGAGTGCCTGAAATCCCACAGTGCAGCTTCCTTCCTTCATTTCTTCTGCATACTTTCCTTCCTTCTTTCTTCTTTTCTTTCTTCCTCCTTCCCTCTCTCTCTTCCTTCCTTTCTTCCTCCTCTTTCTTCTTCTTCTTCTTCTTCTTCTTCTTCTTCTTCTTCTTCTTCTTCTTCTTCTTCTCTCTCTCTCTCTCTCTCTCTCTCTCTCTCTCTCTCACTGTCTCCTCTCTTTTTTACTGGTGGTGGCGGTCAGGAACTCCCTATGTAACACTATGAGATCACCCCATGTCAGCCTCTTAAATGTTGGGATTACAGATGTGTGTCACCATGCCTGGCTCTGTAGTTTCTTTGCATTTCATGTTACAGTACCACTTTGAGAAGCCAAAGGAAGTAATGGTAAGAATCCTAGGAAAAGAGCACATAAATATCAACTGCCAATGTTTGGCACCATTTGCAGTGGAGGAAATTCGTTTTTCTGCTCCTCTAGACTAGAAAAACTATGTTTATGCTTCACTTTCACTTTCAAGCAGAAATTAACAGCCATTCTTGGGAAATAGGCAAAATTGTTACAAAGGCATGCAAAAATATGTAAAACCCTCCACACAAACAAACAAATGCAAAGGTACACTTTATAAACTTTATAAACTCGAGTGTGGATTTAACAGCAAAGCCACTGCACCTCAGACTGAAAGAGAATGAAACTGGCATGCTCTTTGACGGCATGCACGTGGCATCCTTAACAGTTAGTGGATCTCATCTTTTGTTTTTACTGACAAGTGAGGAAGAAAGTCCTTCTCAAAAGCAGTTTGCAAATGCAGCAATGGGCTCAGCTCCCGCAGCAGGCTTTGTGAGACAAAGATGGACTTGAGTCAGCCCAGCTTTCTCCAAGACACTGTCCTATGGAGCCCCGGAGCATCAATTCTTTTGTGAGGTCATTTTTGGCAGAGTCTTCAGACTTGATATCAGCAAGTTAAAGATCACAAGCATGTATTTAACTCCAGGATCAGTGGAGCAGAAATCACCATCGCAAGACTTCTGAGAGGCTCCAGGTGTCTACAGATCTGTTGCCTGCAGAAAAACTGGAAAACATTACCCTCTATTTCAGCCTGAAGAAACATTCTCCCCTTGTATTGGAAACTCAATACAATTGTCTCCTCCCATCTTTCCCAGGTTGGCAGTTTAGAATTCATAGTTGCTCTGCATTGTTCCTATGGATGGCTTTCAATGGAAAGAATTACCTCAATGCATTGATCAAAGGTATCCACCCCCCAAAAATCAATTAATTAAAAAAAAACATTCATGTCCAATTGTCCTCAGTAAATGCTCCTTTACTTCCACTATTCACTACACTCCATTTTTGTTTCTAGCGTGTGTGTGTGTGTCTGAGGGTCATAATGCTTATAGTTTCAGAAGTCAGCAAATTTCTATGTATAGGACAAGCTAGTATTTTCTATTGCCCTCTCCTGATTGACAAAGCAATCTGCTTTGTGGTCTCAAGCTGATGAAGTTGATGGCTTTCATGGGACTGGACCAGATTTATTTCTGAAGGCTGGCACTTGCCTTTGCCATCAAAGCTTGCTAAGAGAAGGCCACAGAACACCCATGCGGCTTCTCCAAGGCTGCAGGTAAAGATGTGAGTTCAGCATCACAGGCTGCATCACTACCTCAAATGTGAAGATTAAGCTCCAGGGTAGAAGTTTTCCTCTGGGAATTTCATTTACAGTTATCAACGGTCTTTGCATGTCCAAAAAGGATATGTGAAATGGCATCTCAAGGAAGAAAACCCAGAAGAGGTCCTGGAAGGTTATGCCCACCATAGAGCTGATAATCATTCTGGAATCTTTTTTAAGGTATTAAAGGAAACAGCAATTATGTCGTGTGGGAGGTTTCATTCAAGAACCACATTGGAATTCTTCTGCCACTAAACTATAGGTAGTTCTATCATTTTCCAGGTATATGGCTTTACAAGATCTCTGTAATCATATGTAGGCAATTTTCTTTTTCACTTAGTATGTTGTAAGCAAGTCTGGAGGAAAAAGATGTTCTCCTGGAACAAATGGAAAATTTGAGATTTAGTCCTTTTTAATAAGTCCTTTTTAATTAAGTCCTTTTTAATTCTCTCAAAATGTTGTGGGGTTTCTTTGTGCTTTTTTATAATGCTTTTGACTAGCATATTAATTATACATAATAATGGGTTCCCATGTAAATAATGTATTTTGATCATATTCATATACACATACTATTACCTTCTGTCTCTCTTCCATGTCTGCTGATCTCCTTCCACTTCCAAACTTGCCTCCTTCTTTTTTCTTTCTTTCCTTTTAAAAATTATTTTATTTATTTATTTGAGAGAGAAAGAGAATGAATGGGCCTCTAACCACTGCAAATGAACTCCAGATGCATGTGCCACTCTATGCATCTGGCTTACATGAGTACTGGGGAATCAAACCTGGGTCCTTAAGGTTCTTCTGCAAGCACCTTAATCCCTAAGCCATGGCTCTAACCCCTTTCTTCTTTCTTTTCTTTCCCCTTCCTTCCTTCCTTTTATGCGGCTCAGTAAGTTTCATTAGGGCTGCTCACAGGTTTTGTTTACTGGCGCATGGACATCTTAGCAATAATTACACTAAAGAAAGCGTCTACCCCTCCCCTGTCAACTATTATCTGCATTTAGCTCCTTAGGGAAAGTTGGGAACTCATAAGACCCTTCACCCTTCATGACTGGCTGCTGATCCCAGCCATGTCTACAAGCTAGAGGGGAGGTGGAGACAGGAGAATCCATCAGAAGCTCAGAGGTCAGCTAGCCTGGTGAACACAATAGTGAACAATCTGAGACCCATCTGAAAGGAGGTGAGAGGCAAGGATCAACACCCCAAAAGTTGTCCTCTGACTTTAACATATATGTTATGACACACACATACCTGTACTCACACATGTAAAAATAGACACACACACACACACACACACACACACACACACAATATATACAACAAAAAAAGAAAAAAAAGTGACTTTTTTCTTCATCTATGTTCTAATAATATTTGTTAGGCAAGACTTTACCAACCGAGCCATGTCCCCAGCACTTAACTTCATTCTTAAGTCTCTGAGGAACTTGGTCCTATCTGATCCAATGAACTGGAAATCAAGTACCTCCCTTCTCATGTCTGGTTCCTTCAGTAATGCCTGTCCCTGCTTTGTTGTCTTCCAGCCCCTGGAATCCCAGAAGACTTGAGCTGGTGATAACAGTGGCTTGGATGCACCATCCCATCAGGCACTGGTTTCCTTTGGGTTGATTCCAGATCACGCAGCTCTGGTCTCAAGGAGTCATGAGGACTTACACTTCTCCATTCCTCTGTTTCCACACCACTCAGGTTCATGACATGTGCTCCCATGTCCCCCAGCCTCACCTACCAGGCTGTGAAAGGCTCTTTCATTTCTTCTTTAAACATCTTTTACATGTTGAGCAGGGCAAAGGCAGAATGTTTCTTGATTATCATAGCTTCCTGTACTGGGGCACTGTGCAGGCTCCCAGCTCCATGAAGAAAGATGGATTTTTACTGTGTTTTTCTGAATTAAAGGCTGGACCCCCAGGATATCTTTAATATTACCTCACCCTCTTCCTTCTCACGGCCAAATAATCCCATGGATTCCAAGGTTCTTATCTAAGGAAAAGTTCTTCAGTATGGATGAAGTTTAGCCTTTCCCCCTTGTTCCCCACACACTATAAGAAACAGCAACTCAGCACCTTCATCTCACCCTCCTCCCCCGCTCTTGTCAGCCAGAAACCAATGCAAGGGGTTCCATTGTACCTTATCCATTGTACAGGCAAGTTCTTTCTGAGAAGGGTCTCAGTTGCCTGTCTTATTGCCCACAACACAGACCGTGCAAGTTCCCTATAGCCTGCTTGTTGTTGTACACCACATTTGCTTCTTTTAGTGGCTGCAATAAATTCTCTACTCCATCAGCTGTTTTAGAGACATCTCATACTCACATGGCAGACCCCCTGTCATAAAGAAGCCAACCCATCCCTTAGCATGTGGAGGAAAATGGCCTTCTTGAGATTTCCCTCACATGCCCCACCTTCTGACAGCTCAGCCCTAGTTACATGCCTTTTCATTCATAGAGGGGCCACACAAGGGCCACTAGAGCAGAGAGACACATAACCCCATACCACATGGAAAAATGAGGTGATATCAGGAGCATGCCAGCATCTAGATGGCCCACCCTCAGACAGCTCAGCCTTAACTTCTCACTCATAGCAGAGGCTATCTATCTTCTCCTCCTCCAAATTCCTGCTTTGGTTCCCTCAGTCTTTGTTTAAACTGCAGTTGTGTTGTCTGACTTTTCCGGTGGAAATAAGAGTCAATACCTATTTACCCAGACAGTGCCCTGGTGACCCACCAAAGAAATGATTCCACCCAAGTTTCGCTTGGTGAACCAATGAGTTTGTTAGTTTGTTCAGGTTTCCCAGTTGGTTCTAGTATTTGGGGAAGTTTCTTAGGGGGGCGGGGGAGAATAGGGTATTTATTTGAGAGAGGAAGAGAGAATGGATGCACCAGGGCCTCTTGCCACTGGAAACAAACTCCAGATGCATGTGCCATTTTGTGCATCTGGCTTTACATGGGTACTGTGGATTGAACCCAGGATGGCAGGCTTCACAAGCAAGTACCTTTAACCATTGAGCCATCTCCCAGTCCTGATTCCTGTATGTTGTTAAGGTTGGGAACCATTCTTTTAGGGTCTTGATATTATTTCACAAAGTAAACATTATGGAAAATAGGAGGGCTTGAATATGTGATTAGTTCTTTTTATACTTCATTGATACTAGGGAGAAAAGAGATAGCCATATCACCTGGGTTTCTGAAACAATTGCTAGAAAGAGCCAAAGAGAAAAGAAGACAGGCAATATTTGCAAAACAAAGTTTTGCTTGGATCAAATTCAAAATCAAGGACTCTGAATTGTTTACTAAGAAGCAACAAAATTTTATCAAGGAGCTGGAGAGATGGCTCAGTGGTTAAGGTGCTTGCCTGAAAAGCCCAATGATCCAGATTTGATTCCCCAGTACCCACATAAAGCCAGATGCACAAAGTGGTGCATGTGTCTGGAGTTCATTTCCAGCAGCTGGAGGCCCTGACATGCCCATTCTCTCTGTCTGTCTCTCTTCTCTCTTTCTCTCTGTTTGCAAATAAATAAGTAAAAATCTTTTAAAAATTATCAAGAAAGAGTTGAGCTATTGGCATATCAATAAGGTTAATGCACTGCCTGGATAACCCAGTGTCATGTCCCTCATTCATGTTACTATGCCTTGAAGTTCACCAATGGCTACATTATTGTTTTGAAATGACTTGAAGTTGAAATTCAAGGCAATTGCCACTCTGTGCTTTTATTCTGCTGCAGACAAGAATTTTTCAGATAAATCATGCCATTAAGTCTCTCTCTGTGTCTAATGGACTGAAATCTGAAACAAGGGAACTGTCAGTGTGGTAAGAAATGATTTCCTCACTTAACTTGTCAGACTTCCAGCTACCCATCAATTCCCTCAGCAAAGTTGCAGCCAACTCTCTATAACACAGAAATCAGTTATAATTCATGAAACTATCGTTTCTTAAGGGACACTGGACTAGACAAAGTGTTCTAGAAGGCTTTGTCTTCTATCTTGGTCTGATCAGGCTTCTAAAGCAAAGCAACATAGACTGGACAGCTTATGAATAACAGAAACTTATTCCTCTTCACAGTTCTGGAGACTGGGAAGTCTAAGAGTAAAGTACCAGCTGATGTCCTGTCTGGTGAGGACACACTCTGCTTCAGTGCCCTATCACTGTGCCTTTTCAAGGTGAAAGGATGAAATTCTGGTCTTTTTGCTTCCTTATGAGGGTGCTAATCCTGTTCATGAAGGCTCCACCCCATGACCTAATAACCTCCCCCAAGCCTCATGTTGGAATTCAATTTAGGACTTTTTTTTTCAGAGGCATGACATAAAATCCATAACACCTTCCCAATTTTAATATGTAAATTATCCTTTAATAGTCAGATTGGATGAAGGCCCACCTGAATAGGCTCATTTTAATTTGCTCACAACTTTAAAGGTTCTATTCCAAATAATGTCACATTTTGAGGTAGTACTGATTAGTATTTCAACATGAATTTTAGAGGATACAACTTAGTATATAACACTATGTCTTCTTTCATTTATTTCTTTTTATCATATGCAGATCTATAGACTTGATAATCTATTTGGCAGTATGTTAGGGGCATATGGTATCTCACTCACTGTGTAATAACTCACCACCTTGCTTCACATTCAAAAAATGTATGTGAATATTTAACCCGTATTCAATTTTCTCAGCTTTTATGGCTTTTATTATTGTCCTGAATAATAATCCAATGAAGTTCATACATTGAATTTGGGTCTGATGTCTTTTAGTGCATTAAAATCTAGAATAACAACCTCTCATATCAGTTCATTCTTCTATTTTCTTTCAATGAAACCACTAAAGACGCTTCACATGTCTTTCCCCTCTGCCAAGACATCACATTATTTGACCTCGAAATACTATTGCCTGAATCTCAACAGAGAGAGAACCTTTCCTCACGTGCAGGGCAGGACCACAGAGAAGAAAATCAACAACAGGCCAGGCTGAAGTTTCTCCTCTTTCTAAACAGTGGTTTGCACATATCAAAGTACAAACAAATTCTCACTGTATTTGGTTATTAGTAATCTTATTTCTGCCTTAACCTTTAACCTAGAATATTCTCTATTTTCTTTGTTTTTTGACTAAACCTGGTCAAATATCCTATAGAATAGGTCCAATTGTGGATTTAAAAAAATATATATACATACACATATACACACATACATACACATTTGGTTTTTGGAGGCAGGGACTCACTCGAGTCCAAGCTGCCCTGGCACTCACTCTGTAGCTTAGGCTAGACCCCAACTCAAAGCAATCTTCCGACCTCAGCCTCCCAAGTGGCATGAGCCACATGCCTGGCTTTGAAAACACATTTTCAAAAAGTGGAAACACCAGGCAATTCAGTTGTGACCCCCTCCCCCTCAACAATACAATGTGAGCTGAGATCCATGATTTGATTTTCAAAGACATTGATTTAATGAACATCAAAGTAACTGGATTTAACGAGTTTTATTCCCTTTTCTGAGGGAGTGTTACTTGTGATCTAAGAAGAAATGTGCGGAGGATTTGTCTTTTTGAAGAGTACTGAAATTGGGTTCCCCTCTCTTCCTCCATCCATTCCTTCCCTCCTTCCTTTCTCTATTGTCTTCTTTTTCTCTGTTTTTTAAAAATTACTATTATTTTTTGAAACAGGGCCCAGGCTGTCCCGGGACTCACTATGTAGCCTGGGCTAGATTCACACTCCACTATCCTCCTGTCTTAGCCTGCCAAATGCTTGAGTCACAGGTATGAGCCGTCGTGCCTGGATGAAGTGGTGTTTGTAATGAGCAGTTAACTAGAGAGATGCAGCTCCATGGATGAAGGGCTTGCTGTGCGACTCTGAATTCCTGAATTTGGATCCCCAGATGCCACGAAAAAGCCGAAACTGTAGTGGGCTTCTGTACTCCCAATGTGCCTAGAGCAAAAAGGGAGACAGAGACAGGAGATTTCCTGGAAACACACACAGAGAAGTGAACAATGAGAGACCCTCAGGGTTAGGACCAACCCAAAAGTTGTCCTCTGAGCTTCGTGGGTGTCCTGTGGTATGCAGGTGCTCACACTCACACATATTCTCTATTGTGTGCTGTGTCTGAGCGCCAGTGTGGTCTGTCTTTCTGTTTGATTGGCAGGGATGCAGGCCTGGGCCTATTTCTGCCTGTACAACCAGGTTCTCTTCTTTGAACATGTACTACCCCCCTGAGGAACATCTGAGCACGCGTACTGAGTGAATACGCGTGATGTGCGCAGGTGACCCAAGTCTTTAACTGGGGTCATCCTAGACCAGCTGATCCTATAACCACATGCCAACTGCCCGCACACACACAAGCAGACCTGCACGGATCTGCAGAGCCACCAAGCTGACTCGCAGACTCAAGGGACGCAATGAATAATTCTTGTTTTAAGTCACAAAGTTTGGAATCTAGTTTGTTTGCAGAAGCAATAGTTCACTGATTCAGTGGGGGAAGATGAATTACAGCTCAATTAAGGGGCCTAATCTAATCTGAAGAAAGGTGGGCTCCTTGAGTTTTCATAAGATAGATGAGAGGCACTTTTTTTTCCAACAAAAACAACAACAAAAGGCCATAATTCTGAATCTTCTGACATTCAAACATGCACATTCTTAAAATTGCCAAATTCTATTTCTTTAAGGATGAAAGTCAGTGATAACCGTCACTGGCCTGGAAAATTCTAAGCAAAACCTTAATATGGCTCCTTGGTCATCAGATATGAGTAAAATTACTTCAAGGCCAATGGAGTTTACATTTGGGTCAGAAGATTCTGGTATCTCTTAAGCAGCCCAGATTGATACCATTATTTTGTGAACCATGAAATTGGTAGCTCCTCTCTGCTATTTTTGATCTAGCATTAAAAGCTGACTTCACTATTTCAATCCAACCGTGAATACTTCAATGGTTGCAAAAAAAAAAAAAAAATGAGAGAGAGAGAGAGAGAGACTGGAGGGAAAACCACAGAAGAATAAACGCCATTCCTAAAAGAAGCTTAAGCCAGCGAGGACTGAGCAAGGAGTGGCTTTCTGGGTTCCCTGGAAACCACACCTGGTCAGGAGGAAAGAGGAACTTCAGGGCCAAGATCAGAGAATGGCCCCCAGTAAACATATGGTGGTGAATTAAATTATCTTTTAAATGGAAAAACAAAATATTTCTGGAGTCAATTAGAGCTGGACCCAGTCCTGACTCTGGTAATTGAATATGGGGAATGATTTGGGGCTGCAGTTTATGTTGACGAAGAGTCAAAATACGTGGTGCAGGCTCTTTGCTTTAACATGGAATTCCTTTGCAATTAATTCAAATGTGTGCAGCATTTCTCAGTTTTGGTAGAGAAGGTTCTCCCAAGGGCACAAAAATGATAAAAATGATCATTTCATAATACAGTTTTTTCCAATTAAAACTCACAAAAACATTTTAGTATTTCTGCCTAAGACACTATATCCTAGGCATTGCTAATACTGTTAAAAAAATAATGCTGGAAATTATATCAAATCACCTGATCACCCCATAAAGACATCAGTTTAATGACTGGATTGTGCAGGGGCCGAATCAAGGGGGATGAACAAGCTTTGATTTAATTATGGCAAGCATACATGGACAGATCTTAGGTGTGGGGGATGGGCAATAGGCAGTCACTATCTTCACACCATGGAAGAAGTCGCTGCTCATTCTTCCTTTGACAGGCTTGAAGCCTGGAGTAGGCCTTTCAAATAGAAACACCAGGTAGAAGGCTTTAGAAATCAGCTCACTCCTTCTTATTGTACAAAGGCAAGATTGTGGCCAAGGTCACAGCCTGTCAGGGCTAGATTCCATTCCTAGAAATCATTTCTGATTTTGTGATGCCCTTCTGCCAAAGCTTATTGTACCAAAAGCAGAGCACCGCCCAGCTGGGAGGCATCACGTGACTCTGACAAACTCTGTGTTCCTAAGCAGAGCTAGGTCACACAGACACAAACTAGAACGCCTTTGTTTTATTTTTTTTATTTTTTTATTTTTTTGTGTGTGTGTTTTAAAGTGGCCTTCTGCTAAAGCCAGCTCTGAGCTTGAAAGTCAGCTCTGAGCTTGAAACCAAGGCTTTGCACACAGCCAGTGTGGGGGTTGAAAAAGACAGAGTGGCCCCAAGAGCCCCAACCAAATACAGAAGGGGTGCAAAATATCTGGATTTAATGAAAAAGAACAAAAGAAGTAATTGAAAATAAAGCGTTCAGCAGCAAGAATTAATCCACAGAAAACAGCCTGCCTAAGCATCCCGGAAGCCACTTTCAAAGACCTGCTTTCCAATTCGGAGAAACCATTCCACTTTTGGAACTGTAGTAGCATGTTTCTTATAGCAGTGTTCGCTTTTACTGACTTTATTATCATTGGCTCAACTCTATAAAAGAAAGACAGGAACAAAAGGAAACAATGACTGAGGTGAGCTTTGAAATATGAAAGGTTGTATCAAGGTAACACTGAACCACTGGCTCCAGTTTTCCTTTGAATTGCGCCGTTAGGATCACAGAACAGCATGGGAAATGAGCCAGATTACATGGTACATTACAATAACGAGGGTTATTTCCTCAACCCCACAAAGCAGGCAATGCCACGGACCACTGCCTTTCCAGAAGATGGAGAAATACTTTCCATCTTTTGGAAAAGTTCTGTTTCAGCCATTGGAAAATACACTTGAATTCCTCTATATTGTTTTTATTATACATCTCTCTCTTGTTAACATGTTTTATGTAGTAGAAGGCTTAAGCCTCTGACCTTTGGCTGACAATATTGTGGGGTGGAGTAACACACTGTTTTAGGTTTTGTAAAGCTTATCAACAATCAGAATACTTTCTTGTTATAGAGGAGAATGTTCTAGAAATCTCCTTGGGAGGATGTAGGTTTAACTTTCCCTGTGATGAGAAGCAGGCTGGTCGTTACTACCATTCTTAGAAAATTAGGTTTATTTATGTGTATTTGTTTTATGAATGTGAGTCATTTCAAATTAATTTAATATATTTTTTCTAGGTTGGGCCTTGAGGTCCACAATAATAACTAAAGACAGCCAACTGATGTACGGTCCAGCTACTGTTAACTATATCTAAAATTAGATTTTTCTTGCTTGAGAGCTGGGAGATGGCTCAGTGGATAGAGCATTTGTTACTCAATCCCAAGTACCCAAGTTTGGATCACCAGACACCGCATGACAAACCAGAAGTTATGCTGGCCTCTGCAATCCCAGGAGAATTGCCCAGAAGCCCGTGGGTCAGCACACCTGACAAGTGAAATGCACCGGTGGATGACAGTGAGAGACCCTCCCTGGAATGAGGTGGAAGGCAAAAACAATGCTGAAATTTGTCCTCAGACCTTCACACGTGAGCCATGGCACACTCTTTCCTACAATCACACACATACAGACATACACACACATCCCTTCCTATAGAATACTTTTCAGGAGTTACTTTAAAGCATCTTTAAAAGTATCTGGAAATTGGACTGCATCTGGAGTTCATTTGCAGCGGCTAGAGGCCAGGGTGTACACTTTATGGTTTTTCTCTTTGTCTCTCTTTGTTTGGAAATAAATAAATAAATAAAATTATTTTAGAAATTACTTGGGAATAGAGAAGGACTCTTCTCAGTTTGCCTGGTCCTGGGGTCAGGTTCACAGAAGTGTAAGATACATGACTACCTATAAAAGCAAGGTTCATATCCTACCCAGTTAAACTAAAGATGGCAGAACAGAAGTACCCCCATGGAAACCTGAAACGAGTATGCGTCAGTCACATTCCTCACCACTGAGACAAAATTCCTTAACGGGTGATGAGTTAACTTTGTCTATGCTTTCAGAGGCTTCAGCCCATGGCCACTGCTGGGCCCACAAGGAGGAAGAGTTTCATGGCCATAGGAGATGTCACAACAGCTGCTCAACTCGTGATAGACAAGAATCAGGGAAAGAGACCAGGGCACGACATAGCCTCCTAAAGACAGGCCCCCAAGCCAGCCCCATCCCTTGCTTTGCTTTTTTGTTCAGACTCTTTCACAACCTCTGTGCATATACACAATGGACCCCGATCATAACCCCCTACCACCACACTCCGGGGTTCTCCCTCTACTGTGCCCCTCCATTGACTCCTTACTTCTTTCCAACAAATTTCTCTTCTATTTTTTTTTTTTTTTTGCTTTTGTTTTTTGAGATAGGGTCTTGTTTTAGCCCAGGCTGGCCTGGAATTCACTGTGTAGTCTCAGGGTAACCTCATGGTGATCCTCTTACCTCTGCTTCCCGCGTGCTAGGATTAAAAGTGTATGCCACCATGTCCGGCTCTCCTATTTTGAAGTTATTATTTTTGTCCCCATATTATGCAGGTCTTGTACATACAGCCACTGTGAGGCCATAAATGAAACTACTCCTTTGTGTATGGAAAAAGTGTTCCAAAGTATTCCTCCCCAATTTTTGGCTCTTGTATTCATTCTGCTACCTGTTCCTCTTGCTTTTCATCCCTTCTTCATAATGCCATATTATGAATCCATCAAGGGATTAATCCACCGATTAGGTCACAGCCCTAAGAATCCAATAATCCCCCAAAAGCCCATGAGGGGCCACCAAGACTGTGAAGAACATTTGCATTCAATCCATCACATTCTCTCCCTGCCTCCCCCACAAAGGCTCATGCTTATCTCATAATGCATATTGTCCATATCCAACAGTTTCCATACTTTTAACAGTTTTAATGTTGGTCAAAAGAACAAGTTTAAAGTTTTCTCTGACTCAAGGCAAACACTTAGCTGTGAGTCTCTGTAAGATTAGAACCAAGCTATATATTCCCAAGATACAATGGTACAAAGTAAGTATTCTCATTTCAGAAGGGAAGAATGGGAGAAAATCAAGGAAGGATCAGACTACAATAAGACAGTAAGCCAACAGAGAAAATAGTTAGTCCTATGGCACCATGTCCAGCAGCATCTGCGACATGTATTGGCATGACATGAGCTCTAATTGGCTCGGGCATTTCTGTTCCAATGGTCTTAGCAGTTATAGCCCTCTCTCCTCATAGCTTGCTTAATTGTCCTTTCTGGGCTGCCTTTAGGAATCGTGACCATGCCAAACATTGCCTGGCCTCACAGGCCTTCCTTTAAAATCTGTGTAGAAACCTCATGACTACAACGCTTGCACTGTTTGTGCCTAAAAAACCCATATCTTACAGATGATATCAAAGTTTTCCAATTAGCCCAGCAGTAGCTGGACCCCCTTGGACTATGACCATATAAGCCTCTGAGTGTCTGAGTACTTGGTCAGCTGAGCACAGTGGAACATGAAGAAGGAACCTCATTGGCCTTGTGTGAACAAAGTCCCCTGGGGACAGGATTCTCAAGTCTTTCAAGTGAAATTATTTCTTTATGTGCATCATCTTATAACACATGTGTCTTTTCCCCAAGATGCCCTGAAAGTACCTCTCCTACTGTCCTGTTGTAAATTCCTCAGCTTCTTTTACTAAATGCACACTTTAATTAATTAATTTATTTATTTATTGACAACTTCCATAATTATAGGCAATAAACCATGGTAATTTCCTCCTCACCTTCCCCTTTGTAACTCCGTTCTCCATCATACCCCTTTACCCTCTCAATCAGTCACTCTTTTATTTTGTTGTCATCATCTTTTTCTCCTATTATGATGGTCTTGTGTAGGTAGTGCCAGGCACTGTGAGGTCATGGATATCCAGGCCATTTGGTGTCTGGAAAAAGTCCTACCCTTCCCTTGGCTCTTACATTCTTTCCACCACCTCTTCCACAATGGACCCTGAGCCTTGGAAGGTGTGATAGAGATATTTCAGTGCTGAGCACTCCTCTGTCACTTCTCAGCACTATGGTGCCTTCTGAGTCATCCCAAGATCACCACCATCTGCAATAGTGGCATATCTGTTATGGGGAAAACCAACTGCTCCCTAATTGGACTGGAGGCCTGCTCCATGGGAGGGAATACAAGCCTAGTACTGAAAACATATGACAGGAGAAGTCTTTGGATTCTTTTTAATAGTGCTAGTCTCATCAGAATTCAGTTTTTCCTGAGCCCCAACTTTATATAGGCTTTTCAAATCTTTCTGTTCTGCTTTTTGATCCAAATTTTTAAATTTTAAATTCTTTTAAAAATATTTATTTATTCTATTTGCATGAAAGAGAGAGAAAGACTGAGAGGATGGGCATGCCAGGGTCTCTAGCCACTATAAATGAACTCCAGATAATATGCGACTTTGTGCATCTGGCTTTATGTGGGTACTGGGAAATCAAACCTAGGATGTTAGGCTTTGTAGGCAAGTACCTTAACCTTTGAGCCATCTCTCCAGCTCCCATTTTTTTTACTATAAGCCTGACTAAAAGCAGCAAGCAAAACCCAAGTAATATCTTGAATACTAGACTGCATTGAGATTTCCTCTGACAAGATAAGACTTTAAACTTAGCCTACCTTAATGTCTCAATACAGAGGCAAAATACAAGTAACATACAATGTAGCATGAATGGACTTTAGTCCATTTTTCATCTGAAACCTCATGAGCACAGTCTATACTGATCAAAGACAGGATTCCTATTGCCATTATTATCTTTTGACCTTCACTAGAATTTCCCACTAAACTCTGCTTACAGGTTGAAGAACTCCCGTAACCCACATTTCTAACTTCTTCCTCCCATAAATCAGTTCCAAAGGCTTCTGAACAACAGAGTGAGAAATGGTTACAGCAATGACCCCATTCCTGGTTCATATTTTCCATATTAGAAAGCCTCACAGTCTTCTTTTGTTTTGTCCCCTCTGTCTATTTCAGGGCCATTTAGTACTGTACTTGATTGTACAAACATTTCTAAGAACACCATAGTTCTCTTGCGTATGTCCCAGAGATTCACTCTATTATCAAAAGCACCTACAGGAGAGCCTGGCACATGGGATACACTCACAGATATCTGTTGCATGGCTGATTGAATGCTGTGCAGAGTTGATATGGCCATGAGAGGCAATGAGGACATTGATCCTGGCTCTGCAAAAGTAACATCCAGTGTCAGGGTCGATGGTGTTGGTGGTAAAGATGCTCTGTCCAGAGTCCAGTGGATACATCTGTGGTGTTTCTACCTGATCACTGCAGTGAGGTTTAGGGCAATTTCTTGGCTTTAAGCACTGTCCTTTTTTTAGACAATAATATAAAAAATATGGGACTACCTGTAGATTGGCCCATTAGATCCTAAACTAGGACGGAAGTAGATGAAAGAAATCACCTGATAGATGGATTGAAGGAGAATGTAAACTTACTTAAAAGGTTGTTCATATGCTAGTTTGAATATGGAATGTCCCCCATAGTCTCACGTGTTTTCAATACTTAATCCCAAGCCAGTGGTAATTTGGGAGGTGGAGTCTTACTGGAAGAGGTGTGTTGCTAGGGGTGGACTTTGGGGTGTTATAACCCAGCTCCCGGCTTACCAGAGCCGAGCTCATGATTCCTGCTTTCTGCAAGCTTCTGTGGTAATGTGCAATGCCCAGCCTCTGCTCTACCATGCTTTCTCTGCCATGCTGACACTTCCCCTTGAGACTGTAACCAGAAAAAGCCCTTTCCTCCTGTCAGCTGCTTTTGGTCAGGTGGTTTGTCCCAGCAACGTGAAGGTGACTACACTGAGGCTTTCAGTCATATATTTATTTATTTTTGTAACCTAGTTGTGTAGTTTTGAGGGTGAACTTTGTGCAGGACAACATCCTTTTCAATGTCAAAAGTAGGACATGCCTGGATAGTGTTTGATAAATTTTAGTTTGATAAATATTGCATTAATTTTCTCTTACTGTGACAAAATTCTCAAGAATGGGCTGGAGAGATCACTTAACAATTAATACATTTGCCTGTGAAGCCTAAGGACCCATTCTAAGCCTAAGGATCAATTCCCCAGTACCCACAGAAGCTAGATGCACATGGTGTCGCCTGCTTCTGGAGTTCATTTGCAGTGATTAGCGGCCCTGGTGTGCCCATTCTCTCTCTCTCTCTCTCTCTCTCTGTCTCTGTCTCTCTGTCTCTCAAATAAATAACTAAAAATAAATATCAAAATGCCGAAGGAAATTAACTTAAAGGAAGAAAGATTTATTTTGATTCATGGTTTTAGAGGTTTAAGTTCATAGTCACGTGGCACCATTGCCAAGTGACTATGGCCTGTGGTGAGTTGGGATGTTTGACTAAAGCACATTGCTGAGGAAGCCTGCTCACCTCTTGGTGGTCAGGAAGCAGAAAGAGAAACAGGAAGAGGCCAGAGTCCCAACAAACCCAACAAGAGCCCATCCCCAGTGACTTACTTCTTCCAACTAAGCCTTGCCTCCTAAAGTTTGCATCCCCCCCCCAATAGTACCATCAACTGGGGGCCAAGATTTTTGACACATGAATTTGAGGGGGGATTCAAAGTATAGCACAGGTATAAATGCACACACCACAATCTAGTTTTAGAATATGTCTATTGCCTTAAGAATGCTTGGATCTCTTTTATCATTGCTGGTTGTTTTTTTTTTTTTTTTTTTTCCAATGCTAGAAAATTGAACCTAGAGCCTCTCTAATACTGAGTTTCTCATCTACTTTGGATAGGTGAGCTTTTTCTCTCCAGTTTTGAGGAAATTTTAGTATTACTGACATTATAATGTTCCAAACTAAACATTAATATTAAGAGTTTCTTGAGAATTAAATAGAAGAAATCATCTGAGTATAGTATTTCTTATTTATATTCTAGACCCCAAAAGGAGAGATTATGCCCATCAAAAAGTCTTCTAAATGTCTATGTTTAACCCCTTTCACGCAAGCTGCTTTCACTCTTAGTTAGAGAAGCTGCTTTTTACAGATGGTAGTGAATACTGGGGAGACCCGAGGCCCATTCATATGACAAGGAAAGAAAGCCAACTGTCTGGAACAAGATAAGTCAACTCTATCACACTGGCCAGGGCCCAGGAAACACTACAAAGGGAGGTGGTGGTAGACACAGACTGAGGAGACTCAAAAGTCATAAAAGCAGAAAATCAGAGGCTGGAGAGAGAGAGAGAGAGAGAGAGAGAGAGAGATAGCTCAATTCTAAAAGAGGCTTATAACATGCCTTCCAAGGCTCAGGGAACATTGTGGAAGAGGAGGCAGAAATAGTGTAAGAGCCACAAGGTGGAAAGGAGTATCCTAAGGCATTGTATTCCCAACAGACACTGACTGGTGCATTCTTGACCCCACAGTGAATATGGATAACCCCACTGAGGAGGGTCTTCAGCAGAATGGGAGTAGAGGGGACATCCAAGTGTAACCCCATGGGAATATGACCAATATGCAATATGTTTGTACTGTGCAGTTCACAATTAAGAAAAATAAAATTTTAAAAATGTACAACCTCAATCCTGCAAATAAACAGAAACAAAATAAATTACTTCCAAAATTTTATTCAATTTTATATGTTGTGCTCTGGTGATAATACAGCTTATCCTGAAAAGAGATTAATTATCTTGCATATATCTGATTCTGATGACTACCCAGATCTTTACAATGAGTGTTTTCCTCAGTGAGCCATGCACATAGAAAAACTGCTTTAATTTGCATCTTTATAATTACAAAGGTTCATCAGCCTATTGGATCCCTTTCATGGTAAATTACTCAGTCATTTTCCTCTATGCATCTTTCTATTCTTTTTACATACTGTTGATGGGATTTTGTCACAAAAACATCTCATAATATGTGTGGCTGCTTTTATTTTATTCCAATTGTCATTTGTTTAAATTTTAACTTTGCCATGTAGAAATTTTAAAGCTTATATAAAAACCTTTTAACTAAGTTTACAGTTTTTTAAGGAAAAAACATTTCAATTTATTTATTTGAGAAAAAGTGAGAGAGAAAGAGGCAGATAGAGAGAAAGAGAATGGATGCACCAGGGCCTCCAGCCACTACAAATGAACTCCATACACATGTGCCACCTTATGCATTTGGTTTACATGGGTCCTGGGGAATCAAACCCGGGTTTTCTGCCTTTGCAGGCAAGCACCTTAACAACAAAGCCATTTCTTCAGCCCCCCCACTTTTTAAAAAAGAAACTTTATTTATTTATTTGAAAGAAAGAAAGAGGCAGATAGAAAGTTTAGTTTTTTTAAAAAAAATTATTTTATTTACAAGCAGAGAGAAAGAAAGAGAGAGGCAGAGAGAGAGAATGGGTGTATTGGGGTCTCTAGTCACTCCAAACAAACTCCAGACACATATGCCATTTTGTGCATCTGGCTTTACATAGCATGGGGGAATCAAACTCAGGTCATTAGGCTTTACAGACAAGCACCTTAAATGCTGAGCCATCTCTTCAGCCCATGTTTACAGTTTTATGTTGGTCCACATTCATAACTAACCTCCATCTCAAGTCTACACTTAAAGTAGTAATGTATACTTAAAGTATAGCCAGGAACAGTGGCGTAAGCCTTAAATTCCAGCACTTGGGAGGCGGAGGTAGAAGGATCGATGTGAACTTGAGGCCAGCCTGAGACTACATTGTGAATTCCAGGTCAGCCTGGGCTAGAGAGAGACCTTACCTCAAAAAAAAAAAAATGTAAATATAGTAATATATAACTCATATATCAATAAAATCTCTAATTAAAAAATAGTTTATTACTTTTGCAATAGAGAAAGTTCAAGTACTCTGGTGGATTGGCCTCTAATGAAATCAGCAGCTAAAAAACATGGTTTTTTACAGGGACGTGGGGGCTTGGGACCCTGGCCCCTTGGTGGAGATAGGCCACCAGAACCCACAGTAGGACTCATGAAAATCATTCTCTAAAAGGTTTATATGTGGATGAGGACATAGCTCAGTGGGTAAGAGCCCTTGCTGTGCAAGCCCAAGGGCCTGAGTTCAACTCCCATTTAAAAACAAATGGAGCCTGCCTATGCCAGATCAGTCCTATCCAGTGCCACATAAATGCCCAACACAAACTGTCGCATGCATAGGTGATCCCGGTGCACTCACAATGGGAGGTGGAGCCAGGAGAAGTGGAGGCTCATGGATCAGCTACTCTGGCATTCGGCTGCCGCAGCAAGACACCTTATCTCAAAGGAGGCAGAAGAAGTGCACAGACACCTTCAGGTTGTTCTCTGACCACATGCACACTGTGGCATATGCATGCCCATATACACACAATCCCACATATACATAAATAAGTAAATGAGGACTGGAGAGATGGCTTAGTGGTTAAGATGCTTGCCTGCAAAAGAAAAGGACCACAGTTCGGGGCTGGAGAGATGGCTTAGCAGTTAAGCGCTTGCCTGTGAAGCCTAAGGACCCCAGTTCAAGGCTCGATTCCCCAGGACCCACGTAAGCCAGATGCACAAGGGGGCGCACCCATCTGGAGTTCCTTTGCAGTGGCTGGAAGCTCTGGCGCGCCCATTCCCTCTCTCTCTCTCTCTCTCTCTCTCTCTCTCTCTCTCCCCTTCTTTCTCTGTCTGTCACTCTCAAATAAATAAATAATAAACAAAAAAAATTTAAAAAAAGAGAAAAGGACCACAGTTCAATTCCCCAGGACCCACATAAGCCAGATGCACAAGGGGGCACATGCATCTAGAGTTCGTTTGCAGTGGCTGGAGGCCCTGGGGTACCTGTTATCACTCTCACTATCTCTCTGTCTCTAATAAATAAATAAAAATAAATCTTTAAAAAATAAGTAAATAAATAAAATAAATAAATAAATGAATGAATGAATAAATGAATAAATACCCTGGCATGGCCATGAACAACTCAGAAGAGGCTCAGAAGTTAGCTGAGACTGGGTGCTACAGCTCCCATTGACAAATGGAGACATTGCAGTGCCTTTGGGGACAGGACACCACATTTCTGTCCCCATCACTTACACACTTTGAGGAACAGCTCCCCTCCCACATTTAGTTCAAGACGTTGATCAACACTTAATTTAATAGTTCTTGGAAGCTTATTCTGAATATCTTCTCTACCAGTTAAAACATTTTCTCTTGGTCAAAGGACTAAATCAATATATGCTTCCTTAGGGCTTCTTATTGCTATTTTTGTGATTCATCTAATGTGTCTGTGGTCAATACAAAAGTAAAGATGTTCTCACTGAAATTATGGTTTGCATGTCTGTGTCTTCCTCTGTCACCAACACACGTACACAGACACACACACACACACACACACACACACACAGAGTCATAACTTAATGACTTAGGACATATTTATTGGATTCATACAAATGATTTTCCCAGTTCTAGGGGCCACCATCTAGTCAGTTCCCATTCTTACAGGGAAGGGCATTCTAGCCTCTCTTCCTCCCATGAAGATAACTTTGATTTATTCAGCTCATGCCAGAGATCTGTGCCCAGCCTGGACGGTGAACTGTAGTCATCCCCAGCAGTCTTGGAAAGCTCGCTCCCCTCGGAGTTAGACAGAGGGTGTTCCGGGAATCCACTTCTGGCAGTGAGTTTGTGTGTGAGTCCCCTGAATGGGACTTCCCAGACACCTTTCATTTTCTCTGAAGGAAAGATCAGACTCCACTGGTAAAACTTTTTCCCTGTCCATTTTCTGTGCAACTAGAATGCATGGGCTGCCCGGAACAGCGACTTTATATAACCATAACACATGGAGGCAAAATAGTCCACACGATTAAGATGGCAGAGGTTCCAATGAATAGAGTCTGAGACGGAAGGACGGGGTAGCTGCACCAGCACTGACGGGGATACTCATGCAATACTATAGTGTTGCATGATCCATTGCTTATAACCCAAAGTATCCCCTGCTGGCATCGCCCTTGAAGGTGTATAGTGATAGGAAATATAAGTGCTTGGCTATAGTAAAAGTCACTGTTGGTTATTCTTACACACCATCTCATTCTTTATGTCCCATTAGTGGCTGACCTTAATTGTCCTTCCAGCTTCCCTTCTGTTTCAGTTTTCTGTGCTACATGATTACTGTAAACTCTGTGGTTTAAAACACCACCAATTTTTTACTTCACGGTTGTCTGGGTATAGCTGAGCCCAGTTCTCTGCTTAGAGTGTCACAGACTGAGGTCAAGTGTGGTCTGGGCCACATGCCTTTCTGGAGCTCAGGTCCTCTTTCAGATTCACACGATTGTGGCAGGATTTGGTTCTTGTTAGTCACTTGCAGGGTTCCTGTCAACTGCCAAGGACAAGCACATTCCCTACTCCCTTCATCTTCAAGCTGGCATTGACAATCTGCATCACATTCTCAATCGCTTCAAATCTCTGGCTTTCTTTACTTGACATCTATTTAAAGGGCTCATGTGCTTATAACAATAACATAACATGTGATCATGGGTCAGACCCACTAGGATAATCAGTCTATTTCAAGGTCAAGTGATTTGGATCTTAAATTTTTTTTTTTTTTACTTATAAGGAGAGAGAGAGAGAGAGAGAATGGGGGCATCAGAGCCTCTTGCTACTGCAAATGAACTCCAGATGCATGCATCACCTTGTGCATCTGGCTTATGTGGGTGCTGGGGAATCAAACCTAGGTCCTTAGGCTTTGCAGGTAAGCACCTTAACCACTAAGTCATCTCTCATGCCCTTAACTGTGGTTTTTAAAAGCCATAATTCTTTTTAACTCTTGCAAACAAGTTACTTATTGGTATAATGCTGCAGACAATAGATCAGTGGTTAGATGATGTCCCCATTCCAGGTTGATATGTACACAACACTGACTTTTTAAGTAGTTTATTGAATTGCAATTAACATACCACAGAGTTTGACTATTTAAAGTTCATGCTTCATATTCATAAAATAGTACAACCATCACCACAATTCAGTCTGACTATTTAGTTCATCCCCGGAACAAATCCTATCCCCATCACGCTGCTTCTCCTCTCCTAACCCCAGAAACTACTGACCTCTTTCTGTCCCTACAGATTTGCCTTTTCTGGACATTTCATAGGATTGAGATCCTACAACATGTGAGGGTTTTTTCTGGCTTCTTTCATTTAGCATGTCTTTATATCATACATGAATCATTTTTATCTTTTTGTTGCTGAACACTATTCCACTCTATGCTTATGCCATAGTTTGCTTATCCATTCTCTGCAGTTTTCTTCAACTTTCCCTCTGGGGGGCAGGGTAGATAGACAAGCTCCTTACATTGACTTCTCATCAAACTGCATTCAAGGCAGCTAAAAAGTAGCAGCCCCATCATGTTCTCTCTTTTAATCAGGATTGGGATATGCAGCCAGCCCAGTCCACAGGAAACTTGAGAAAGCAAGACATTTTGGCAGAAGTTGGGCAAAGAAAAGATAGGACTGGAAGCAGTCTTTGGGCTTTTTCCCCCATGGGGATTATAATGCTCTTTTCACTATAAATGAATACCATGTGCTTATTTTCTTTCTTTCTTTCTTTCTTTTTTTTTTTTGGAGATTTTTTTTTTTGGGGGGGGGTTTCCAAGTAAGGTCTTGCTGCAGCCCAGGCTGACCTGGAATTCACTATGGAGTCTCAGGGTGGCCTCGAACTCACGGCAATCCTCCTACCTCTGCCTCCCGAGTGCTGGGATTAAAGGCGTGCGCCACCACGCCCGGCCCCCATGTGCTTATTTTCATAGATCATGGTACTTTGCTTTGAGTTATAGTTATCATTAAGAGTTAAGTGGGGCTGTAGAAATGGCTTAGAGGTTAAGGCACTTGCCTGCAAAGCCAAAGGATCCAGGTTCAATTCCCCAGACCCACAGAAGCTGGATGTACATGGTGGCACATTCAACTGGAGTTTATTTGCAGTGACTGAAGGCCCTGGTGTGCCCACTCTCTCTATATATGTCTGCCTTTTTGTCTCTCTTTCAAATAAATAAAATTAAACAAAAAAAGAGTTAGGTGGATACGATATCTCTCCACTAAGTTACTTTAAGTGAATGCTTACAAATTATTTGGAGATATGATGATAGGATTATAGTTATTTCTAAGATTGGTATTTTTTTCTTTTAATAGTGATTAATTTTTAAGTTGACAAAATTGTATGTATTATGTACAATGTGCTGTCTGGAAGTATGTATACATTTTATGATATGGTTCGAATGTTTGTGTCCCCACAAAATTCATACTGAAAATTAATTCCCAATGTGGTGAAAGTAAAAGAGAGGTCTTCAGGAGGTGGTTGAGTGATAAGAGCTTTGCCTCATATAGAAAGCAGCTGGCCCTTTCTGTTCCTGCTTCCATATGGGGGTACACCATGATAAGGTTCCATCTTGGAAGCAGAGGTCAAGTCTGTACTTGATATTGAATCTGCCACCATCTTGATTTCTGAGATTCCAGAACTGTGAGAGATAGATTTCTATTGTGTTTAAATTCCTGACTCTGATATTTTGATACAGAAGCCAGAATACATTCAGACATTGTGGAATGACTAAACCAAGCTAATTTCATAGAGCTTTTCCAGAGACAAGGCATGTCTGGTGATTGAGAGGACGGCCATCTTTGTTACTGGTCTCCATCTTTGTTACTGGTTTCCACCTTTGTTAATGGTCTCCATCTTTGCTACTAGTCTCCATCTTTGTTACTGGTTTCCATCTTTGTTACTGGTCTCCATCTTTGTTACTGGTCTCCATCTTTGTTACTGGTCTCCATCTTTGTTATGGTCTCCATCTTTGTTACTGGTCTCCATCTTTGTTACTGGTCTCCATCTTTGTTATGGTCTCCATCTTTGTTATGGTCTCCATCTTTGTTACTGGTCTCCATCTTTGTTACTGGTCTCCATCTTTGTTACTGGTCTCCATCTTTGTTACTGGTCTCCATCTTTGTTATGGTCTCCATCTTTGTTACTGGTCTCCATCTTTGTTACTGGTCTCCATCTTTGTTACTGGTCTCCATCTTTGTTACTGGTCTCCATCTTTGTTACTGGTCTCCATCTTTGTTACTGGTCTCCATCTTTGTTACTGGTCTCCATCTTTGTTACTGGTCTCCATCTTTGTTACTGGTCTCCATCTCTGTCACTGGTCTCCATCTCTCTTACTGGTCTCCATCTTTGTTATGGTCTCCATCTTTGTTACTGGTCTCCAGCCATGAGGGAAAGTACTCAAGGGCCCTGGTTATTGCTATTGTCCGAGCTTCTCTTCAAGGAGTCCACGAGAAAGGGGTTGGTTGCTGTGGGTGCAGTTGGGTAGTTCTCTATTTTGATTGACAGTATATAATATTTTTTTCTGGGCATGTCATTTCCCATGCTACAGCTGATTTTAATGTTTGTACCCCAGCTATATACAGATATAAGATGGTAAATAAGGGTTTTCCCCTAAAAGTTCATAAAAGGACGCAGCTTGCCTTACTGCTCATGTACTCCGAACCAACAGGGATGGCCCTATGCCGTTCTGAGCTCTGATCTATCTTAAAACACAGACTAGGAGCTGGTCTCAAATAATGGTTGTTAGGGGAGGAGAAACCTTGTTTGAAGTAGGGTGTAGTGTAGCTTCCTGCAGGTGGAATCTAGGTTCCCAGTAAGTTGTTCAAGCCATTGTGAGGACAGAAGGGGTGACTGCACAATCAAGCAGTGTCCCGGGTTGCTAAACTTCTTTGCCATTCCCGTCTGCCTCTCTGAAGTCTCATGGTTCTCCAGGGCTACTGAAACTTACCTAGGCTTGATCATCGCTTGGCCCCTCCCCGTGCCAGTTCCTGCCTGCTCCCTACCCTTTTCCAAGTGAACATAAATCCCTTAAAGTCTCAGCATTTATTACTTGTTCCTTGTGCACAGTTGTTGAGATTTTCACTGATAGTGTATAACTTAGAAGTGAATTTTTATATTGAGTTCATTAATATGATCTAGCCCATCACTTATTGAGGTCTTTGACACATTTTAGTTAAGTGTTTACATTTCTCAGGAGTGGTCTTGCATGTGTTTTGTTTATTTTTTCCTAGGTAGCTTGTATATTTTCCTGCACTCATGTGTATGCACACATTTCAAAATAGGTTTTCTAAATATTTGTTGCAAGTTTGTGGTATTGTTTACCAGTTTTTGATACTGATGATGTGTATCATCATACTCACATGTAGGAAAGAAAGCTAGTTTCATACCCTGACCACCAAACAAAATAATCAAGCCTCGCTCTGATTGGATCAACCTGGATTATATGCCCATTACTAAATGAATCTTCAAAGCCCAAAAAGGTCACATGTTCATTGCCTGGACCAAAATTACAAGGTGCATTAATAGATCCAAATTGCATGACTAGAAAACTCAAGGTCTGATGAGGAAGGATGAATGGAGGATTTTCTTGCAGTGAGACCCTCCAGGTAGCTACTCCAGAGAACACTTAAGGTGCAATCAGGTCACATGAAACCAGCTCCAACCAAGGAGCTTGATGATCAGCAAGAGCAACAACAGTGGAAATCTCAAAAGCACTTCAAAATACCACCAAGGTTATAACATCCTGAACATTTGACTGGCTGTAAAAAAGGATTTCTGTTATCCCTAAATCACTAGATGTTGCATTTCTGAATAAGGAAGATATTATAATGTGATCATTGCTTAACAGATATTTAGATTGTATTTTATCTTTCTTTCTTTTTTCCCTTGAGTTTAAGACTTTATTTTTTTAAAATTTTATTTATTTATTTGAGAGCGACAGACAGAGAAAGAGGCAGAGAGAAAGAGAGAATGGGCATGCCAGGGCTTCCAGCCACTGCAAACGAACTCCAGACACGTGCGCCCCCTTGTGCATCTGGCTAACTTGGGTCCTGGGGAATCGAGCCTCAAACAGGGGTCCTTAGGCTTCACAGGCAAGCGCTTAACCACTAAGCCATCTCTCCAGCCCTTAAGGCTTTATTGTAACAGCAGAAAGACAGAGACAGAGATACATGATAGATAGATAGATAGATAGATAGATAGATAGATAGATAGATAGAGAACAGAGAGAGGTAGGGGAAGGAATAGAGAGGGAAAGAAGACAGAGTGAGAAGAGGGTATGTGCACCAGGGAGAGAGTAAGAGGGCCCAAGAGCATGAGAGGAGACAAAGAGGGAAAAAGGAGAGAGTGGGGTGCATGCACCAGGGAGAAGGAAAGCCAGAGAGCCCTTAATTCATTTGCATGGACAAACACATGCCACAGTGTACGTGTGTGGAGGTCAGTGGCCAGGTGTTGGTCCTTCTACGTTGTTTGAGACAGTGTCTTTCTGTTGTTTGCCTCTATGAGAGCCATATTAGCTGGATAAGATTTTGGATTCTTTAGATTCCACCTCCTATTGCTATAGGTGTGGTGGGATAACAGACACGTGTGCTACTTGCATCTGGTTTTACATGGGTTCTGGGGATCCAAACACCAGTCATCAGGCTTGTGGAGAAAGAGCTTTTAACCACTGAGCCATCTCCCCAGTCCTGGACATTCCTTTTTATATCTATCCATATCCCCAGCATCCAACCCCATTTTATAGATGAGAATATTATCTCAGAATAATGATATGGATTCATATTACAAGTTGATCATGTAACTGCTCAGATGTTATGACTGAAAATTAAATACCTAGTGATATGAAAGCACAATTGGGTGGATCTGGTCTTACTGTATTAAAACAAATGCTCCCTGTCACAATGAGCTGTTTGAAGGACAGAAATGCTTCCAGCATATAGTACCATCTGCCTTAGTTGATGACCTGGTCTCATGTTTCATAAGCATTCTCTTCCACTGCCCCATTCATGATTTTTGTGTGCATCCTTCCGTTGGTCCCAGGAATTGGGAAAGCCAAGAAACAGCACTCCATTGTTACAACTGTCCCAGGGCACCTTGTCACAGCTGCTCTGCAAGGTGTTCTTGGCTTTGTGTATTTGTTCCTATGTCAGCCCATTTATTATTTTTTAGCAACCTGATTATATCTCTTCCTTTATCTATAAAAGCCAGCTTTGTGGCCAATTATAGAACCCATTAGCTGACCAGCTGTCATGCTAGGCCTGCTCCTGTCATTAGATACATTTTTGCTCTTTTCCATCAGTTGTGGAGGACTGTCCTCTCCCGAAACTCCAGGAGTCATGCCAAATAATATATACCTGGGATAAATCACTTACTTATAGTCTTTGTTAATCTCACTGAAGTCAATTACAGTGAAGGGTGTCTTGTATTTTGAGATGAACATATTCAGATTAGTCAGGGGCAGGATGTTATGGTGTTGGACACGAAGTGAGTGTCCCTCCACAGGGCCCCTGTTCTGCAGGGCCAGCTCCCCAGTCAAACAATGTGAAGAGGTGGGATTGTGAGGAGGGCTTGGTGAGGGTGGGAGCTCTGCACTCATCAGTGGATTCACCCACCAGTGGACTGAGCATTTGAATCCTGAGAGCTAGCTGACTGGCTGGGGATTGGGGGGAGGGCTGGATGCAGAAGTAGGTCACAGGAAGCCTGCTGTGTCTTTGAAGGCAGTGACTCACCTTGGCCTCTTCCTGATACTCTATGTGCTGGCTGGGTGCCCCATGTCCTCCTCCTCCAAGATGTCCTTTCTCCAGGATGTTTCTGCTGTGGCCTAGGCCTAGAAGTAAGGGGGCTAATGGCCCATGAACTGAAACTCCTGCATCTGTGAGCCCACGTAAATCTTCCTTTAAAATTGTTCAGATCCAAGCCATTTAGACAAAAGTGGGTCTCCATCCATATAGGAGTGCTACGAATCAACTATGTGGTTAATTGTGTTGAAATATTCTGTGTGACTGGCACTCAGTGTTGCTAGGCTTTAAATGAGGACTAAAGATGAGAGAATTCTTTAAGCTATTGAAGCTTCGGTATGGAGGCACATACCTGTAATCCCTGCTCTCTAGAGGCTAATGAAGGACAGCTGTGGGATTCATGGCCACTGCAGACTACACAAGACCATCTTCAAAAAGACAAAAAGGTATTTAAGTGGCACCTGAGACACACTCTGGATTTTCAGTGATAACTGGTTTTGTTTTCATGTTTTTAAAATCAATATATGTAGCTGAGTGGTTATGCTGGATAACTTTTTACAAATTAATATTTAGTAAAGTTCTATCAGAGGCTGGAAAGGTGGCTCAGACGTTAAGGCACTTACCTGAAAAACCTAATGACCTGGATTCAATTCCCCAGTATCGACATAGGGTTCAATTCCCCAGTATCCACATAAAGCCATATGCAAAAAGTGACACACACATCTGGAGTTCATTTGCAGTGGCCAGAGGCTCTGGTACAGCCATTCTGCCTGTCTCTCTTCTACCTCTCTTTGCTCACAAATAAAAAATATTTTAAAAAATTTTAACAGAATTCTGAGTCCCATTTCATAATCAAATTACTAATTAGAAAAATATTTGGTGCATTAGTCACAAAAACATAATTTAGCATCTTAATTTCATCTTGCTATAGTCTGTTGATGGCCATCATCTATTGAGTTTCTATTATGTGCAAGGTATGTATCCAAGAGCCACAGGACACACACAGATAAATGTCATCTCTAATCATCACAGCAATCAACAACTTATGAAAAAATATCTATTTGATAGATGAGAAAACTGAAATTTGGAAAGGTTAAATTGAGTGATATAAAATATAATTTCAATCCATTATCAGCTATTATCAACACATTCGTGGCCTTGCTATTAAATAACAATCATCCACTTTAGGGCAAAAATCATTCTTGTTCCATTAAGCTGCTATTTGAAGGTCCCACTTAGCCTCAGTCTCCTTATTTCCCACCTATGAAATTATTGCAAGGGTTAAGGGCATGTTTTGGAATGGTAAACTACTTTGTCCGTGAAGTGAGGTAAGTAGCTCAAACTGGTTCATTCTGAGAGGATGTGAGGTTGGAAGGTCTGGCCTGATGTCCTCCTCAGCTATTTGGAATCTCTTTGGGGTATGGGGCTGTCTCAGCTCATTTAATGATCCTGCTTTGGTCTGGTAACACATTCTCCCAGTGTTGTTTAAATATCGTTTTAGGGTATTTAACTTAGAGGTAGTGTTTACCTAGCATGTGTGAGGCCCTAGAGTAAATTCCCAGTACTACCAAAAAAAAAAAAAAAGAAGCAAAAGAAAAGCCATTTTAATTTCAGGGTCAACAATAGGCATGTAAACGTAAACCTAAATTTCTACTAGAGGAGATTTTAAAAATTACCCAGAACTCAATTCAAGGCTAAGTTATTCAGCACCAACTAAGTGAAACTCATTTTAATGAGTTAAGGCTAGAAAGTTGAAAAATAATCAATATAGTCTGTTGGGGTAAACAGATAGGGTAATGGCTATAACAGTTTCCCTGTGATCTAAGACAATAGGGAGATAGGGAAGTTGGCTGTCGATTACAACTGGGAGATCAGATAAAACATGACAGAGGTGGCACGGCTTGAGAGAACCACCAGTAGTGGGCGAGTCGGGCCAGTTGAGGTCAGGGAAGGACATGTCAGGAAGAAGGCAAAGGCATAGCACAGACGCCAGTGCAGCAGAAGCCAGGAAGTGATGTGAGAGCTATGTCAAAAATGAAGAGTAAGTGAGGATAAGATGGTCTGATCAGGACCAGATCAGAAGGCAACAGAAATTCCTTAGTTCACCAAGCATGCTCAGTGGCCAATGCTAGGACTTTAGTAGCTCAAAATAAGTTCCAACTTTCAGTCAAGCTGGGCATTGACGTGAGCCACAGGAGATCCATCCCCTTGCATGGTGTGAGTGTGTGTGTGTGTGTGTGTGTGTGTGTGTGTGTGTCTCAGACATGAAAGTGACAATGGCTTTACTGGGATAGGACCAGCATTCATGCTTCCTAGAATTCTTAGCAGTTAATTATACATAGCAGCTTGGCAGACTGCAGTGATTTCTTTGAAGACCCTGCCTGACATAGCACCATCAACCTCTTGTCTGAAATTCAAACACTTCCTTCTGTATGCCAATTCTCTTTGACTCTGGGGATAGAAGGCCTGCATGTTCCCTGTCTGTAGAGATCACAGGAAGAAGAACCAGGACATGCAGGCCAATGGAACACATTTGAAATGACCAGGGACTTATGATGAGTATTGTGACATAAAGAATGAAAGCATGTGTACCTGGCGAGTCACTCTGACTACTGTATACATAGGAGAAGCTTTTTCTTTGGCTTCCCAAAGAGAGATGACCTGGGGACAATAACTAAAAGCAGAGAAGGGTGTCCAGAACACGTCCCACCCACTCCCAGGTTGCTCCTAAGGGTAGGTGTTGCAGATGCATCCTTGGGTTATGAGGACATGGGACTGCAGCACAGGCATGCACTTCATATGGGTTCAGAACACTAAGGGAAGGGAAAGATAAGTAAGAAATAGATTCTAATGGTTTCCATGGTCATTAAGAGGAATAATTTTGCATTCTTTTTTTTAAAGATTTATTTTTATTTATTTGTTATTAGAGACAGACAGAGGGGTGTGGGGGAGAGAGAGAGAGAATGTGTGCACCAGGGCCTCTAGCCACTGCAAACAAACTCCAGATGCATGCGCCACCATGTGCATCTGGCTTATGTGGGACCTGGAGAATCAAATCTGGGTTCCTAGGCTTCGCAGGCATGTGCTTAACCACTCAGCCATCTCTCCAGCCCAATTTTGCACTAATTACTGCTTATATTTTTTCTGGCCATCTTCATTCCTCCTGCATGAAGCCAATGGTTAAAAAAAAAAAAATCTTAGGAATAAAACGTGGCCATCCTGGGCATAGAGAAAAGATGATTCAAGGTCTCCACCTACACACATGCCTGAACCATGAAAGATGCATCAGTCATCAGGTTGACCAAACTCAGAAGTGTACCAACTTGACTAAGCCACCAGGTCCCCAGATACTTGGCAAAATATTATTTCATTATTCTGGATATTTCTGTGTAGGTGTTTTATGGATGAGACTAACAATTAAATTAATAGACTGAATAAACAGATTACCCTTTATAAGGTGGCTAGGCCTCACCTGCTCAGTTAAAGGACTGAAGATAACAAAGTGATTGACATTTCTCAAAGTGTAAGGAAGATCTCTCTCTGTCTGACCACCCTGAAAATGGTATATCTTAAGTTTTTAAAAATATTTTATTTACTTGAGGAAAAGATTAGGCATGCCAGGGCCTCTAGCCACTATAAACGAACTCCAGATGCATGTGTCATCTTGTGCATCTGGCTTACATGGATACTGGGGAATCAAACCTGGGTCTTTAGTCTTCACAGGCAAGTGCCTTAACTGCTAAGCAATCTTTCCAGCCTGAAACTTGTATATCTTTAAGCCTGTTTTTTTTTTTTTTTCCTGTCTGAAACATGGACTTTCCTGGGTTCCATCTCCATCAGCCCTCACACTGGGACTGCAATGCTGCCTTTCCTGAGTTCCAGCATTTTGGACTCGAGCTGGCTCTATGCCATCGGCTCTCCATGGTGTCCAGCTCACACACTCATCCTACTGGTCTTGGAACTTGTCTGCCTCCAAAATTGAAAGGGCCATTTTTTTTTTTAAATTATAAGTCTTCTAAGTACAGCCTGTTGGTTCTGTGTCTCTGACTAACACACTGCTCTAGGTATTTGAAGTAGGAAGAGGTTGGACACAAGGATTAGGCACTCATTATGCATGGAAGGATGAGGGGGAAATAAATTATGAAATCCACCCCTAGCATTCGGATAATCAGGAAGAAAGGAGAGCGAGGATCCTGTGCTGAGTCATTAGAAGTGGGGGGTGATTCACAGCCAGATGGCCTGGAGCTTCTGGCCAAGGCTTATGCCCTTCACGTTCCAAAGTCTCACACATGGCTGGCTGCAAACGCACAGGAGAGTGCTCTTCTCCCACCTTCTCCACCTTCTAACACCGCACGGGCGTCAAACCAGCATGGCTCACGGGAGAAATCTAAACTTGAATTCATTCAGAAAGAGTGAGTTTGGGAAATGAAATTGTAGCCCTCCAATACCTGCCATAGAAGAGAAATAGTGAAAGGATCCTAAGAAGGCTGGGGAGGAGGCTCGGTTGGTAAGAGCACTTGCTGTACCCTGAGTTCAATCCCCAGCACCCACATAAAAATCCAGATGTGGGGGCTGGAGAAATGGCTTAGCGGTTAAGGTGGTTGCCTGTAAAGCCAAAGGACCCAGGTTTGATTCCCCAGGATCCATGTAAGCCAGATGCACAAGGGGGGGCCACACATCTGGAGTTCATTTGCAGTGGCTGGAGGCCCTGGTGTGCCCATTCTCTCCCTCTCTCTCTCTCTCTCTGCCTGCATATTTCTGTATCTCTCTCTCTCTCTCAAATAAATAAATAAAAATAAAATATTTAAAAATAAACAAGTGTAGAGGTGCATACCTGTAATCCCAGTCCTGAAGAGGGTGAAAGCAGGAGGATCACTGGGGCTTACTGGTCAGTCAGTCAAGCTGGAAAATGGCACAAAATCTAGGTTCAGTGACAGACCCTGCCTCAAGGAAACAAGAGTATATGGGAGGCCCCTGAATAATGCATGTATGTGGGGCTTGTGCTTCAACATACACACAAACATATCCTACAGCACACATACTACACACACCAAACACACACACACGCAAACACACACACACACGCAAACACACACACACACACACACACACATATATATATATTAAAGAAAATCCCATTCATCTGTAGAACAAGTTCAATGTCATGTCCTTTTTCCTCCTGCTCTACAGCAGCACACAGTTTTCTCTGCAATGATGATAGCAGGTAGAATGAGACCTGCTGACTGTGACATGTCTACATGATTCAAGGAACCCAGCACAGGTCAGGGGCAAAGGTACTGTGTTAATTTCTTTTGTGTCATTGTGACAAAAAAAAAAAAATACCTGATAGAATAGCATAGAGAGGGGACATTTTATTTTATTGGCTCACCATTTCAGAGGAGTTCGGCCCATTAAAGCAGGGAAGATGTGGCCAGGTGACCCTCTGTGCGGAGTGGGAATAGAAGGCAGCAGCTGTTCCCGTCATGGAGGACTAGGATACAAAGAACACCAGAACTAAGGGCCCAGATACAACCTTCAAAGGTCCTCGCCTAGTGACCTACTTCTGCCACTCAGGTCCCACCTATGAAATTTCCACAACCTCCCCAAACAGTGCCACCAGCCAAGGAACATATTCATGTTCAAACCATGAGACTGTGGGGGCATTATAGATTCAAACCATCAACAGACACTTTCTTTGGAAAGTCCACGAGACTCCATCAGTTTCCTGGTTCTTAGACCTTTGTGCTGGGTCATATTTATGTTTTATAGGCCAGTGACATTTGAACAGATTAAGCTTTGCTATTTCCCTGACAGTAACCACCAAAGGGAAGAGATAGCGAAGTGGGGAAAAGGATTGACTGAGACGAGCTCATGAGTCTTATGAATTGGTTGCTCATGAACTTGCCAGCATTTTATCTGGTCTTTAACCAATCCAGATAGCCATTACTACATGTGCACAGATGGTACTTACCACAGTTAATAAACTCAGTCATGACTACAATGTGGACTTACAAGGCTCCATAAGTATTTATTAACTAAGTAACATAGTGGGATTTTAATGGGGCATAATGTCAACACTAAAACACATTGTAAAAGCTGTAAGCATTTAAGAAATAAAATGTGAGGTAGCATATGCAGTTCAGAAATTAAAGCCTGTTTGAGTGTCCTGTTAGCCTTCCAATCTCACCTAGTTGGTCATGATGACCACTCATTCGCTGTTAGCTGACCACAATGTCAGCAATATAATTTGATTTTTTTGTCCTTCAGACAGAACTTTGTCTCACTAACATAGTGGCTTCAACCACAAATTAGGCTAATGATGTGGTTAAACTGTTGCTATGGTAATGCAGCTAGCAATAAGTTTGGAGATCTGTAGAACATTTTATTATAGTTAAAGTAAGGAGGGGAGCCAGGCATGGTGGCACATGCCTTTAATGCCAGCACACAGGATGCAGAGGCAGGAGGAGGATCACTATGAGTATGAAGCTACCCTGAGACTTCATAGTGAATTCCAGGTCAGCCTGAGCTAGAGTGAGACCCTACCTTGAAGAAACAAAACACGACAACAAAAAAGTAAGGATGGGAGTTGAGGTTGGAGCTCAATAACAGAGTGCTTGCCCAACATGCAGGAGGCTCTGAGTTCAATCCCGAGAAACACATATACACACACAAAAAAGGAGGAGGAATAGGAGAAGGAGGAGGAAGAGGAAAAAGAGAAGGAGATGGAAAGAGGGAGAAGGAGAAGGAGAAAAGGAAAAAGAGAAGAAAACTCCTCACTGACTGCATGAGATGACAAGAATGGGCCATGTGGCCTGGGGACTATAGCTCAGTGGAAAAAGCACATGCTGTGCAAGTGTGAGGACCCGGGTTCAGATCCCCAGGCCCCACATAAAAGCTGGAAGCTGTGGAGGACTTCTGTAATCCCAGCATGCCTATGACAAGATGGTAGGCAGAGACAGGAGAATTTCCTAGAAACTGGTGTGCCAGCTATCCTGGTGAAGAGAGCTATGAACAATGAGAGATCCTGTCTCAGACGAGAGGAAGGCAAGGACCAACACCTGAAAGTTGTCCTCGGACCTCCTCACATGCACCATAGCATGCATGTAACCGCACTCACACATATGAGCACACACACATATCTATACCCGAAGATTTACATACCATAAGTAAACATTATTTATTATTTATAGTATATGCGTATATACCAAAACTAAATAGGTGCCCATAGATAGCTGTGTGAGTTTATCTCTTGGTCAGTTACTATATTCTCTTGGTGTACATGTCTATTTTTTGTGCTATTCCATGACACCTTTATCACTAGGGATCATAATATCACTTGGGGTCAGGTACTGTGATGCTAGAGGTACAGTGTTGAAGAGCAAGGGCATGATGGGGAAAGGAAATAAACCAAAGTAAAGTATGCATGGAAATGCCAAAAGGAAACTTGTTACTTTGTACATGAATTCAAAAGAAAAGAATGGCTCTCTCTCTCTCTTTCTCTGTCAAATAAATAAAAATAAAATATGTTTTAAAGAGCTGGGGGCGGGGGGCTGGAGGGATGGCTTAGCAGTTAAGGCACTTGCCTGTAAAGCCAAAGGACCCAGGTTTGGTTCTCCAGGACCCATATTAGACAGATGCACAAGGGGTGCATGTGTCTGGAGTTCATTTGCAGTGGCTGGAGGCCCTGCCATGCTTATTCTCTCTCTCTCTCTCTCTCTCATCTTTCTGTCAAATAAAAATAAAATATTTAAAAAGAAAAGAATGGGCCATGACATGATCCTAACTTTACAGATGGGTAAATAGACACGGGAAACTAAACAGAATTATCCAAGCCCTACAAGACCTACATTTGAACCTGGGTATGCCTGACTCAAACCTTCACTGCAACAGCATTTACCTGTGGGCAGCATTAGCAATAGAAAGGGCATTGTTTTGCAATAAAGTAGGTTGTTACAGATAATGAGCAAGTATTGGGTGCAAAATTACAAAACCAAATCTTGTTCATTATTCTCAGAAGATAAATATTTGTTATTTGGGTCCAACGACATCCATTATTAGCTATGCTGAGAACTACTACAAGTGTTAGCATAGGTAAAATTTAAGCACTTTTAAGGAAATTCAAGTACAGAACCAACTAATACTTAGCTAAGGAAGGCAAGAAGCCTTGGAGGCTAAACATAACTAAATTGAATAATATAAATGAGTGCCCTGACACCTGTAGGACATTCTAGATTCCTAAAGATAAGGGCCTGTAATTCTGTTTTGGACTTAACACTGGAAAAGAGGATTCCCAATGAACAGTGGCCTTAGGTGTACTAGAAGTCATGTTTGTAAACACAAACGCTTGTGAGGCCAATAAGACCATGAGATGAGCAATGTGTGGGATGTAAAATAATGCAATGGAGATGACTTGGGAAAGCACAGGGAATTATCACAAATAATGACATAAAATATGAACATAAAAATATGTTAGGTCCTCCAGTTTCTACCAGATAGAGATCTCTATTATATACAAAATAATCTGCTCAGTGTGTGTGTGTGTGTGTGTGCACGCACGCATGTGTGTGCACGTGCATGCGTGTACCAAAGTTTCTTGCTGCTGCAAATGAACACCAGATGCTTGCACCACTTTTTGCATCTGGCTTACATGGGCGGCTTAGGAATTGAACCTCAGCTGACAGGCTTTCCAAGCAAGCGCCTTTAACTGTTCGACCACATTCCCAGCTCCCTGATGTATTTATTTCTTACTTGACAAAACTTATATGTGTTTATGGGGTACAGTATGTTTTGAAATATGAACATGCTGTAGAATGGCTAAACAAGGTAATTAACATATGAAGTATTCCATATACTTATATTTTTCTGGTACTCCTCTCAGTAATTTTCAAGTATACTGCACTGTTAACCAGAGTCACTGAAATGCACATTATATTCCTTGAATTTATTCTTGTCTTCTTGATGAAATTTTCCAGGCTTTGATCAACATCTCTCCAATCCTCCCAGCCCCTGGTAGCTGTCATCCTACTCTGTGCTCCTATGAGTCTGACCTTTCCAGGTTAGGCAAATCAGTGAGACAATGTGATATATGCCTGTCTGTGATTGGCTGATTTCACTTCTGATGATGCATTCCAGGTTCATTCATGCTGGTACAATAGCGGGCTTTCTTTCCAGAAGCTGTGTATGTGTATCACACACATGTGAGGTGGTGAGATTTCCAACAAAGCCACGGGAACAACTCAATTAGTTGTGAAATAATAATGTCTGTAGATTCACTGAGGTCCAGAGTCTTAGGAGCCCTGGATTCTACAGCATACTACAAACTCACAAGGGGCTGGGCTGAGGTGGAATTAGCGGTTTCCATGGTCACAAGAACTAGGTGGGGCTTTGAGATCCAGTAACTATGACACAAAGGTGGAAGTGGCCTGAATGTAACTCCTGGTGTACTTTTTATTTTCCAACGTCTGTCACTTCCTGGCTGTCTGAATGAGGCTTGGCCAGGTACCAAGGATAGAAAATGGAGAACTGGGGAGATGGCCCAGTAGCTAATGGTGCTTGCTTACAAAGCCTGACAAGCTGGGTTCAGTTCCCCAGCCACCCACATAAAGCTACATGGGCATTTGTTTGCAGTAGCAAGAGACAACAGACCTAGCACATCACATACACACACACACACACACACACACACACACAAGAATGAATGAATGAATGAATATGTACATAAAAATATTAAAACAAAAAGAAGAGAAAGTAGGAATTTGGTAACAAGGACTTGGAGGTAGCTCAGGGGATCCAGGAGAAAAAGGAACCTCATGGCTCCTGGCACCAGGGTGGGAGAGAGTTCTCACAGGGGATGCTTGATTGATGCTCTCTGTGGTTACTTTATTTCTCAGTGCTAGCACGGGGCAGGGTTTCCTGCTTCACAATGGGGTCTCTACTAACTCACTTTTCTTCTCATTAGTTCAACAGATACTGTCTTTGGTCTAGGAATCCAAACTCTCGAAGGAACATTTGTTGAGCCCAAATCTAGTCAGGGTTTCAGTGTAAGGCACATTAGCTCTGGCCCAAAGCTAAGTTACATGGCTGAAACCTGGTGCCAGTGCCTTCCCCTCCCATGGTTAAATCTAATCTCACAGGAAGGGTACTGGAAGGATAATACCTGACTGAATAAGTTATAGTATGAAAATATCGAATACAGACCTAGCAGAGAGCAAGAGCTTATACTGGATTGAATAATGTTCTTAAAAAATTCATGTCCAGGGCTAGGCAGTTGGCTTTAGGATAATAAAGTGCTTGCTGTAGAAATGTAAGTGCCTGAGTTCAGATTCCAAAAATCAAGGTAAAAACCAGACACTGTAGCAGGCACCTGTAATCTCGGCACACTTATGGTAAGAAGGGAGGCTAAATTGATAAAACAGTAATGAACAAGAGACACTGCCTCAAATGAGGTGGAAGATGAGGACCAATGTGCCAGACTCTATCACAAAGAAAGGCAAAGGAAAAACCCCTGGCCATCCTCATTCATAAAATTTAAACTTCCAGGAGAGGGCTGGAGAGATGGCTTAGCAGTTAAAGTGCTTGCCTATGAAGTCTAAGGACTCACATTCAATTCTCCAGGTCCCTCATAAGCCAGACACACAATATGACGCAAGCATGCAAGGTCATACATGTGCATAAGATAGTGCATGCAGCTGGAGTTTGATGCAGTGGTTGGAGGCCCTGGTGCCAATTCTCCCCCCACCTCTGATTAAGAATAATAGTAAAATGACCAGGAGATAGATGCTATGTTCAATCTATGAGACTGGCAAAGATCATAAAGTTTATTAATACTGCATAATCTTTGCAGCACTATTTACACCATGATTGGAAAACACCCAAGTGCTTACCAGCAAAATTCATTTCAGCACTGTGCAGCAATTAAGAACCATCATATTGATGCAGAACAACCTGTAAGTCTATTGTGCCTGAGAAAAGCAAGACAGAGTGCAATGTGAAGTAAGCTTCCATGGATATAAGAAAAGAGAGATCAGTATATTCATACTCATGTAGATGTACAATTGTATGAAGTTCCTTCCATCTTAAAAAGTCTTTTAAATTTAAATTTAATTTACTGAAAATTTGAAACGATCCCATACCTCCAGCTTTTCTCTGCTTCTGGGTACCATTCATCCAGTAGGAAACTTCCCAAAGAATCTTCTGGAAATAGTACTTTCCTCATGTCTGTTATTTGCTTTTCAACAACATCTCATTGTCTCAAATATTATGCATACTTATTATGTATTACTTATTTTATATATTTATTTGTATTTTTGTATATTTTTAAATTATTTGTATATTTATTATGTATATGTATTATATATTATGCATACATATTATGTATATACACATGTGTGTTCATACACACACACATACACACATATATATTGCATGCTGTAAACTCCATAATCAGACATCCGAGAGCCACTATTACGAAGTCACATTTGATCTTCCGCATATGTTCTTCCCTTATTCAGATACAGAAACTCCACTCCAACTGAAGCCGCTTCCACACGGACTCCAGCCGCACCACAAACTTCTAGTTTACTGTGACGTCTTGATTAGAACAAATGGGAAATCTTACCAGTTGGCTTTTCTTCGCCTATCAGAAAGATCATGCATTCCTTCCCCAGGGCTGCTGCAAGTAACAAAGCACCACAGACTGGATGGCTTTAAAATAACAGAAATATGTTTGCTTGTAGTCCTGGAGGAGAAAAGTCCAACATAAAGTGTCACGCTCCCTTTGAAGCCTTTGCAGGTATCTTTTTTTTGGGGGGGGGGTAGGGTCTCACTCAGGTCAGGCTGACCTGGATTTCACTATGTAGTCTCAGGGTGGCCTCGAACTCATGGTGATTCTCCTACCTCTGCCTGCCAAGTGCTGGGATTAAAGGCGTGTGCCACCACGCCCAGCTGCAGGTATCTTTCTTAGCCTCCACGAGCTCCTGGGACCTTGTGGGCAACCTTTGCCTCTCCTGGTGTCGCCAAAGGCCATTATGTTTCCATCGTCGCATGGCTTCTCCTTATTCCTCTGTCTTCACACCATTAATGCACCTGAGCACTTACGTCACAGAGGACTAAGGGTCTGTTATAACCTTGCCTTGACTAATCGCATCCACAATAGCCTCATTTGCAAGTCACGTGACCTTCTGAGATTTGACTTTTAGGGTTTCAATATTACTTTTTTCCTAGCATTGAGATTATCCCTCCTTTGAAGGCCAAGCAACATGTTCTTATAAAAACAGGGCTGAAGAGATGGCTTAGCGGTTAAGCACTTGCCTGTGAAGCCTAAGGACCCTGGTTCAAGGCTCGATTCCCCAGGACCCACGTTAGCCAGTTGTACAAGGGGGCGCATGCATCTGGAGTTCGTTTGCAATGTGTGGAAGCTCTGGTGCTCCCATTCTCTCTCTCTGTCTCTCTGTCTCTCTCTCTCTCTCCCTCCTTCTCTCTGTCTGTCACTCTCAAATAAATAAATTAATTAATTAAAAAACATCTAGGCCTGGGACTTTGATGGTTTGGATTTTCTGTTGTTGCAGAGCCCAAGGTTTGGCACATAGTGGCCATCACTCTACCACTGAGCTACATGCCACACCCCTACATCTTGATGCTTTTCATGCAAGGGTAGTTTTTTAATGGTTGCTAATTTATTTTAACAAATTGGTGGAGGTTATTTCAATTGTTTATAATGTTTCATAGTATATTTTACAAAAAATAATAAGAATGTAGTTTAGCGCTGAGGGGATTGCTCCATGGTTAAAGGCATTGGCTTGCAAAGCCTCGTGGCCTGGGTTTGACTCCCCAGTACCCACATAAAGCCAGATGCACAAAGTGGCTCATGTGTCTGGAGTTTGTTTGCAGTGGTTGGAGTCCTGTCAGGCCCATTCTCTTTCCTCTCTCTCTCTCTCTCTCCTTGCAAATGAAAATATTTAAAAAGAGCCAGGTTGGGCTGGAGAGATAGCTTAGCAGTTAAGCATTTGCCTGTGAAGCCTAAGGACCCTGGTTCAAGGCTCCAATACCCAGGACCCATGTTAGCCAGATGCACAAAGGGGTGCATGCGTCTGGAGTTTGTTTGCAGTGGCTAGAGGCCCTATAGTGCCCAATCTCTCTCTTTCGGTCTATCTGCCTCTTTCTCTCTGTCAGTCACTTTCAAATAAATAAATAAATAAAAATAAACAAAAAATGTAAAAAAAAAAAAAAAAAAAGAGCAGGTATTGTGGTACACACCTCTAATCCCAGCACTTGGGAGGCAGAGGTAGAAAAATGACTGTGAGTTCCAGTCCACCCCAATACTACATAGTGAATCCCAGGTCAGCCTCTGCTAGAACAAGACTACCTTGAAAAACAAAACAAAATATTAAAAGATAAAATGTAGTTTAAGGATTATAAACTTTTAAGTTTTTCTTGTGAATAAATAAAATAATGCTGATTTCTTTTCTTTTTAAAAAGTGGTATGAGCCGGGCGTGGTGGTGCACGCCTTTAATCCCAGCCCTTGGGAGGCAGAGGTAGGAGGATTGCCATGAGTTCAAGGCCACCTTGAGACTACATAGTGAATTCCAGGTCAGCCTGGGCTAGAGCGAGACCCTACCTCGAAAAACAGAAAAACAAAAAAACAAAAACACAAAAAATCAAAAAAAAAAGTGGTATGAGGATCATTGTGAATTTGAGGCCAGTCTGGAACTACAGAGTGAGTCCCAGGTCAGCCTGGGTTAGAATGAGACCCTACCTCAAAAAATCCCCTCCCCCCAAAAATTTAGGGGGTAAGAATTCTTATATTTTGGAAAATAAAGATTTATGGTCAAACTCACTATGTAATCTGAAATAAAAGTATACAATTCTCTCTCTCTCTCTATTTTTTTTAAATTTTTTTTATTTTTATGTTTTGGTTTTTCAAAGTAGGGTCTCACTTTAGCACAGGCTGACCTGGAATTCACTAGGTAGTCTCAGGGTGGCCTAGAACTCACGGTGATCCTCCTACCTCTGCCTCCTGAGTGCTGGGATTAAAGGTGTGCGCCACTACATCTGGCTCTTTTTCATTTATACAAGTCTCTTAACACATGGAAAGGTGTTTTAATGCCTCTCTCTACTTCTTCTGGTTAGATTTTGTTTTTTTTCTTTTTTAGGTCTAGAGATCAAACAGGGCTTCAGGCATGCTTGGTAAATGCTCTGATCACTAAGTCACTAAGCTCAACTCTCAGAAATTTCCTCAGCTTAAAAAAATTATTTAAATATTTACTTGAGGAGAGAGAGAGAATAGGTACACCAGGGCTTCCTGCCATTGCAAATTGCAGACATATGAGCCACTTCGTGTATCTGGCTTCATGTGGGTACTGGAGAATTGAATTCTTTTGAAGCGAGGGTCTTTAACCACTGAACCATCTCTCCAGCCCTCCCTGTAATTTTTTTTTTTTTTTTTAGTTTTGTGCTCTTATGCTTTTTTCTTTTGTTATTTGTTCATCTGGTTAGTTAATGATAGAAGTTCTTTGAGGTCAAGCTCATATATCAGATTCTTTAGGGACAATAACTACTGATGCTGTGGTTATAAAGCTAGAGAATTAACATCCTTATGAAAAACTACCATAGACAGCTTCTGAAATAGCTCCCAGTGGTCCTTCTGCCTAACATTTCTTCCCTTGCCTCATCTTCTTGTACGTGTGGGCTAGATCCAACTGACCCATAAAGTATTGGGATGTTACCTCCCAGGATTAGATCATTTGTAGATGGTCTTGTTTGCTTGATTGGATGAAAGGGCCACAAGAGCTTTCCTACAGAGATGGAGAGTCTCATGTTGCAAGGAAGGAGGGTGGCCTCTGACCAACAGTCTCCAAGGAACTGACACTACCATATGAGCAATTGTGGGGGCAGGTCCACCTCCAGTTGAGTCTTGGCATGACTGCAGCCTTGTGAGAAACTCAGAATCAGAAGACCCATTTAAAATGTGCCTGGGTTACTGACTCATAGAAACTTCAACAAAATATTGTTGCTTAACTATTTGGGGGTGATTTAATACACAGCAACAGATAACCAATATTGAGCCTGAGTTCTGTTTATCTATCTTGATTCAAGAATTACTGCCCAGCTGGAAACTGAAAGGTCTAGTTACAATTTGGAAATAACCTGTTCTGTGGAGAGAAATCCAAGTCAGAATTTAGAACACAATGGCTAGTTAATACTATGATATTCATTTAGAAGTAAAAGAGATTTAACATTTCGTTCCCTCCTTTTAATTTTATTAAAGGTGTGCCAGTTATTCTTTGAAATAAACTTCAGTGTTGCCTTAAAAAAAAAAAGGTTCTGTGGGCTGGATAGATGGCTCAGCGATTAAGACACTTGCCTGCAAAGCCAAAGGACCTAGGTTCGAATCCCCAGGACCCACATAAGCCAGCTGCACAAGGGGCACATGTGTCTGGAGTTCGTTTGCAGTGGCTGGAGGCCCTGACATGGCCATTCTCTCTCTCTCTCTCTTTCTCTCTCTCTCTCTCTCTCTGCCTATTTCTGTAAATAAATAAAATACAAATATAAATATAAATATAAATATAAATATATAAAAGTGTCTGTGCCAGGAGGAAGGCCGAAGCACTGTTTGGGAGAAATGCAATTTAAGTGCCTTCATGGCAGAGCATATTTTTTGAGCTCATAAACAAAACAGGTTGCAAACTAGTGCACCCCCAGCCTTTAAAACCAGACCACAGGGCCAGGTCCCATGGCCCATAAATGACGGCAGCAGCGTTAGGAAGAAGGGTGTGACGTGACAGGGGTGTGACAGCAACCTTGTCAGAAGAAAACAGTATCTCCCTAGAGGCCATTGCCCTCTCAGCCTTCTTGACCTTGTTCTTCACATGGGACTGAGAAGAAGGAGAAGGAAAAAAAGAAGAAGAAGGAGAAGGAGAAAGGAGAAGGAGGAGGAGGAGAAGTAGCAGCAGCAGCAGCAGCAGCAGCAGCAGCAGCAGCAGCAGAACCCAGGGCATGGGGGAAGACGAGGCAGAGCGACGTCACCCTTGGAAGTTGGAACCTAAACACGGCGCGTGCTCACCCACAGTCATGAGTGCACCAACAGGCAGCTCTGCCGTTTGCACGGGCATCCAGGGAGGACGGCCTTCTGCTTCAACCCAAGAGGGAGGACTGGCTTGTACCTCAGCTCCAGACTGATCACCTGGCTCGTTAACTTTTGTCTCCCATTCCCAGAGGGAATCTCAGACACCCTGGGTGGAGATTTAGGAGGGTCCAGGGAAAACCAAGGCGCATCTGTAAGACGTTCTAGAGTAAAGGAAGGATGGATGGTGGGATGTCTCCTTGCTGACTCCCAGCACGGTGCTCTCTTTGACCCATCCTGTGGGTCCGTCTTCCCACTGTCATTTTTTAAAATAAGGGCCTAAAGCAAAGGTAGAATAGGAGGAAGTATGGCTGCCCAAAACTGAAAACCCCCGAGTAGTCCCCAGCATCCTGGCTCCAGGGTCACTCAGCTTCCGGGATCCGGGTCCTCGCTTTGCAGCTCCTGAGTTCTTGAGCAATGTCGAGGGCGTCTAGGCCTGGGGGAAACGTTGCATCAGGCCGACTTTGGAAAGCACGTGGGAATTTCCCCTAGGAGTCTGCACTCACTCGGAATGGGTCTTGCAGGATGCGGGCGAAGGTGGGAGTGAGCTGGGGGTGCGGGAGCATCCAACTTCATCTTTGAGCTCCAGTTGAAAAGAAACTGAGGGTTCGGCCAGCGCTTGTGAGGATGGGCTGGGCAGGTGCACGCGTGGCTCCTGTAGTGTTTGGTCTGAGCCAGCCTGGGGTTGGGGAGTGGGGCGGGGGAAGCGCGGGAGCGAGGCGCACGCGCGCGCAGAGGTGCGCAGTTCAAATACCTGGACGGGATGCGCGCGCGGACCGGGTGGAGGCGGACACCTGGGCTCCCACGCACGCGGGGCGGGCGCTAGGACCCGGGCGGCGCACCTGTTGGCCTTGACCGGGTCCGGGCCCCGCCCGCGCGGCGGCCCGAGCTCCCTCCCCGCCCCGGGCTTGTGCGAGGCCGCGGCGAGGCGAGCGGAGCGCAGGGGCGCGCGTGGCGGCCGCGGCTCACCATGGCCGAGCTGCTGCGGAGCCTGCAGGATTCCCGGCTCGTGGCGCGCTTCCAGCGCCGCTGCGGGCTCTTCCCGGCGCGGGAGGACGGTCCCCGGGAGCCGGCGCCCGGGACCCCCGAGCATCTCCCCGTCGCCCCGCAGGTAACCGCGCGCCGCTCGCGGACGAGCTGGTCCTCCGCGAGGGAGAAGGGCCAGGACCCCGAGCGGCTGGCATCCTTCCCCCGAGCCCGGGTGTGCAAGGGGAGGTCGCGATGGAGGAGTCGGTCACCTCACTGCCACCCCCTTATATCCGGTGACATCCAGCTCGTCTCAGACTTAATTACACCCAGAGCCTTTAAATGCAGTCTATTGAGAGACTTGCTACTTTAATTACTTTAATGAATAAGTTCTTTGCCGCTCTCTATATGCTGCCAAACATGTAAGGGTTACATAATGGGAAAAGAGCAGGGATGTCCTTGGCACTTGCCTGGGGAGACATCCTGAGAACTCCCCCGGAGATCTCGAGTTTCCATCCCGTCCACCCCCCCAACCCCGTCCTGCTCCGCACAGAAGCGAGAGTTGTGGGGCTCCGGGGCGCTCTGAGGACAAAGCTGTGGGCTTATACTCTGCTCCTACTGAGATCTACAGCCTGCCCGGCCACCCCCCCCCCTTCCATGGTGTTCTGCGGCATCCCCTTCCCCTGATCTCAGGGTCCCACCTGCCAGGTGGGTCGTTTATAGCTGGGAAGCTCACCCTGCTCCCCTCTGGGCGTCCGTGGGGCGGTTACACAACCCACTGCGGCTTGGGGGGAAGCAGCTTGCGCGGTGGCAGTGCCCAGGGGACTCAAGCGGGAGGGGCCGGGCCGGCAGGCTGCATGCAGATGGAAGCCTGGGATGCTACTGTCTCAGGGCACCGCAGAAGCTGCCCTCCCCCTGGGCGAAGTAGAAAGTGTGACCAAAAAAAAAAAAAAAGGACATCATATCCACAACTCCAATTTGCTTTTTTTTTTTTTTTAAGCCACGTCTCGTTCTTCCTGGAAGGTTATCAGTGACAGAAAGCTGGCACGTCCGTTTGTATGGACTTCTAGATGTAACAAGTGAGAAATAACGAAGAGCCTGGCCTTTGTGTGGGGTGGAATCGCAGAATTCCCGGGGGAGGGTGGTGGTGCGTCTCACTCCAGAGAAGTACTCCTCTGTAGTCCCCCCCCCACCACCCCGTTTTACCGTTCCTTCTGTGTGCCCTTTAACATTCCAGTGACTTTTAGATGGATTCGACATCTCTCTTGCCTTGTTTCCAAAAGGAGACAGAGCACATGACCAGCCGCCCCCACCCCAATCCCGTGGTTTCCCTGCCTGTACCCAGCCCTCACCTGGCACCACACGAGCTGCATTCAAAGGCTGCTCTTCTCTCAGGCCTACGCGCCATCTCTAATTCGGGAAGCTGCAGAGGTGATTTTTCTACTGCTACCTTTTATTTATGCTGCTGACACATTTTCCTTGATGATGTGACTTCACATGTGCAGGAAGCTGAGGGGACTTTTTCTTTTCGCAGCGGTATCTTCTTTGCTGCCTGATGTGCCCTGGCGTGTGTCAGGGGAACCGAGGGTTGGGGGGTTCCCTCTTCCTGGCCCACACAAGACTTCAGTCACGATAGCCCATGAAAAAGTCAATGAAAAGAGAATTGAATATTCAAGATAAGAAATACTTGTACTGGTCATAACAGGAAAAAAAAAATTAACTCAAGAGCTTTTGATAAGGGGCAGGTTAATGACTGTTTTCAAAGGGGGGGGGGGTTAAATGACATAGGAAGGTTAATCATTAACAAACTTGTGGGAAGTTCCCAAAAGTACTGATTGCATTCCTGTCCCTGGATAACTTAACAGTACTTTAAGGGGGGCAGTTGAGAACTGACCCCAGCCCTGCTTGCTCTTTCTGCCTTGATTCTTTTCCCAGTCTCTAGCTGAACTGCCTGTCTTTCCCTAAATACCAGCCGCAGTCAGATTTTTAAATTTTATTTTATTTTATTTTATTTATTTATTTTGAGGCAGGCTCTCACTGTCTGTCTAGCCCAGGATCAATTGTCCTGCCTCAGCCTCCCAAATACTGGGGTTACAGGTGTGTCTTAACAAACACAGCATCCTTCAGCTTTTACAGGTAAGTTCCTTGCCAGTCCCTTAGTGGGCTTCCATTCCAGCCCAGTTCCTCCTTTTATGGGCTCTTTGCTTCCTGTGGTTTGTTCCCTGCAGCATTTACTGCTCTATGTAAATGTTCCTGCCTGCAGATATCTGATCTTCCCAGTCTCCTCCTATAGATGTAATCTCTAACAATGAGGACATCTGTCTGTTCGGTTCATTATTTTCTTCTCATTGGTTGGCCCCCTTGAGAATCTCTGGCTGTCTTGTGAATATTTGAGTAGATTGCAGTAGAAAAATCAATAGGTTTAAAAATTTAAACAATGAATCCCGAAGATCAAATCTTACAGAATCAAATGTTTTTTCCACATAGCCTAGAAGATAAATCTGGGATATTGATGTAGAATCCTTTAAATAGTTTCCTTTATTGAAGTAACTATAGAGACCAGCGAATCTCTTTTACTTTTCCCATTTTCTGTATTTATTTTAATCCTTAATGATGGACAAGTGCAGAAATGAGTAAGGACTTCCTCTATAAATCTTGCAATGCCACACACTCTGAGCTTAAACATTAACTATGTCTTTTACAAACCAGGGTGTGGCTCAGCTTGCATAAACCAGTCATTGAAAAAATGGACGGGCGCCGGGCCTGGTGGCACACGCCTTTAATCCCAGCACTCAGGAGGCAGAGGTAGGAGGATTGCTATGAATTCGAGGCCACCCTGAGAATACAGAGTTAATTCCAGGTCAGCCTGGGTTAGAGTGAGACTCTACCTCCAAAAACCAAAAAAAAAAAAAAAAAAGGACTGGGGCTTAGACATTGCCTAGTGTAGCAGACAGCTTCAGGTTCCCTGAGATGAACTTCCAGACCAGGCACAGGGGAAGTTCCATAATGGCAGAAGAAGTTGGCCCCCTCTTAAAGGACCAGGCAGAAAGAGAAAGACCTAAAAGCCAAAAGCTACACCGCACAGCACACTTCAGGAACTCCAGCTAGGCACACTTTGTATACATTTAGATTTAGATTGAAATCTCAAACCTACCACCACACCCTAAGATCCGCCCAGTGACACCGCCTCTAGCCAGGTGGCTGCAGATCCAAACTACAAGCTAACAAAACACTGAATATATTTGGGACCATATATTCAAACTACCACACCTAGTAAGCAGTGAACTGGGTTAAGTGACTTACTGGGAACTTTGCAGATACTGGCAGTCAGGGGAAGCCAGATCTTCTGACTCCAAAGTCTAAGTTTCTCTCATTATGCAGCTTCAGAGAAGAATCTCAGGGCTTCACTGCTCTCTGCCTTAAAATGTGAGGTAACACACCTGCCTGGGTGGGGTGGAAATGGGGTAGAATGAGTATTGATTGCTATTTGCAAAATAATCCATTTGCAAGATTAATAGTGGGAGGGTATTCTTGGCAGAAGCCTTAGGAGGTGGTGCCCTGTCAAAGGCTAGGATCCCAGGACTGGGTAGGGAGGCAGACGCACTGATGAAATCCTACTTATTTGTTCTGAGGTCAAGCCAAACCTTAGGTACAATGATGGTTTGATTTCTAACATTCTTCCTTGCCCAACACAGTTGTATTTTGCATTTCTTTGCCTCCTAACCTCAGTAGGCTAGCTGTAGACTTTCCAGTTATCACTCTACTTAATAAATATGTATTTTTTTCTTTTTTGCTTTTTTGAGGTAGGGTCTCCCTCTAGGCCAGGCTGACCTGGAATTCACTATGTAGTCTCAGGGTGGCCTTCAACTCACTGCGATTCTCCTACCTCTGCCTGCCAGTGCTGGGATTAAAAGCGTGTGCCACCACAACCAGCTTCAATAAATAACTTTTTTGATAACAGCTCATATGTAATTCTACAGTTGGATTGGAGAAAAGATCAAATATAAGTTGTCTTTAGAAGTCTTGGCACTCCTCTTGAAATAGTGGAGCCCCCTAGATCCGTTAGTCTACAAAACTCCATCCTTGAATTTGTTGGCATGCTGCCCTCCCAAGAATCAGGAGACTGGGATCTGGTTCTGGCATGGTGTTGTTGGACTTCTCTTGCCTCCACCATTGCCCAATGACCGTTGCTCAGGAATGTTCACCCTGTTTTTTTTAATGTTATTTATTTATTTCATTTTCTATAAAAGGTTTTACTTTTTTATCCCCTCACCTTTCTGTTTCCCTGGAGGCCCTCCTCAGTGGGGTTATTGGTATTCACTGTGAGGTCACTAAGGCCTCAGTCATTCTCTATGTATGTGTGGGGGGGGTCGGTGAATCGTGCTTTCCGTCCCCTCTTCTGCAATGTTCCCTGAGCCATGGGAACATGAGGCCTGTTAGCAATCTAATTTAGTGTTGAGTTCTCTGTAGCCTCTGAATTTCTGCTTTGATGGGTTTTGATTGACCACAGTGTCTATCACCATCACCCTGAAGCTGGTTGTCAAGCTAACAGTGAGAGCAGTATTCCTCTACAATTTCTCCTCAGCTCGGTTCAACCTGATTTATTTTTTTTATGAGAGAAAACCGACATGCCAGGGCCTTCAGTCACTGCAGTCGAACTCCAAACATATGTGCCACCTTGTGCGCATGTGCGACTTTGTGTGCTTGGGTCACCTTGTGCATCTGATTTACGTGGGACCTGGAGAGTCAAACATGGGTCCTTAGGCTTCGCAGGCAAGTGCCATACTACTAAGCCATCTCCAGCACCAACCTGATTTTTAGTGACGTCTTTTTACTCTTTCCTGTGGATAGACTATAATCTCATTAGCCTATTACTAGCCCTTCAGATCATTGCCAGTTTTTGCATTAAAAGTAGTAACATCTTGCCGGGCGTGGTGGTGCACGCCTTTAATCCCAGCACTCGGGAGGCAGAGGTAGGAGGATTGCCGTGAGTTCGAGGCCACCCTGAGACTCCATAGTGAATTCCAGGTCAGCCTGGGCTAGAGTGAGACTCTACCTCGAAAAACCAAAAAAAAAAAAAAAAAAAAAAAAAAAAAAAAAAAGTAGTAACATCTTTATGCAAGTGTTTTTTCCACATGGTTTTGGTAACCCTCTAATTTAAATGTCTGTACAGGGAATTAAGGATGTGTACGTTATGGGTTTTCATGGACTTACCAAGTTTCCCTGGAGGCAGGGATGGACTGGGTGGACAAATCTGAGGAGACATTTTCCCACACCCTTGCCATTGTTCGATGTTCATGCTCTCTCTACTCTGTGAAGAAATCGGTTACTTCTTGTGTTTCATCTTTACTTCCTTCATTCGTAATAATTTGCTCATCAGCGGCTGTTTCTAAGACACTCATCTCTCTCAGAGATACAAAGATAAAGTTTTCCTGTCTGAGGACAACTCAAATAAAATGATGCAATGTTAAAAGAAATACTCAAGGGCTGGAGAGATGGCTTAGCAGTTAAGGCACTTAGCTGCAAAGCCTAGGGACCCAGGTTCTATTCCCCGGTACCCACATAAGGCAGATGCACAAGGGGGCACATGCAGCTGGAATTCATTTGCAGTGGCTAGAGGCCCTGGAGCACCCATTCTCCTCCCACCACTTTCTCTCTTGCTCTCAAATAAATACAATATTTTAAAACTGCTCAAACAGAAGGATAAACCCTGGGGCAAAGAAGTGAAAACAGGAGTAACTCACTTCCTTAGAAAAGTCCTTGATGTCCCAGATTAGGGCTTAAAAAGTTAAATAGTCCAGCGTGATGGCATACTCCTTGAATCCTAGCCCTCTGGGAGGCAAAGGTAGGAGGATCACCGTGAGTTCAATGAGTTTGAGGCCACCCTGAGACTGCATAGTAACTTCCATCCTGGGCTAGAGTGAGATCCTACCTTGAAACACACACACACACACACACACACACACACACACACACACACACAGACCCTTTCTTTTACCTGAAGTTCTCATGTTGTAAAACTTGAAGATGTGTCATTTCCGATGCTTGATGACAAGATCACATGAACATCTGAGCAGCAGCAAGAAATAATTATCTTTCTTAAAAGGTTCTTGAAATACTTACAAAGAGTTAAAATGGTGAGTTGTATGGATACTTTACCTCTTAGTTCTATTCCATCTTTAGGGAAGCAAAGTATAGCTCCCATGTTTACTTTTTCTTAATATTTGCAGAACTCAAAGCACCACATGTTATAGGCAGGTGCTCATCCACTGAGCTAAGCCTCATCCATTGCCCCGTTTTGAAAATGTGGGCTGTGTGCCAGGAGTGGTGGCACACGCGTTTACTTCCAGCGCTTGGGAGGCAGAAGTGAGTTGGAGGCCACCCTGAAACTACATAGTGAATTCCAGGTCAGCCTGGGCTAAAGCGAGACCCTACCTCAAAAGGCAACAAAAACGTGGGCCGTGCGTTGTGACTTGTAAGAAGTGTGCTGTGCAAGGAGGGGGGGGGGAGTAACGTCACAGTGCAGAAATGGCAGATAACGCTGTGGCCAAGTGATCAAGGCTGGCACCAACAGGGAGAGTCACACTGATATATACTCAATGTAACTTGAAGTTACATATGCCTAATACATACAGCCAGTCTGCAAAATCGTGACTAGTTTCCTGCAAGACTGTCAAGGTCATCAAAAAGAAGGAAGCTGGGAGCAGTCACAGTTAAGAGGAGCCTTAAAAAATATGGAGACTGCCTGGGTGGGACCTGGAATCAAAACACGACATCAGATGAAAACTAGGGGGGTTTATGTACAAAATGGACTTTAGCTAATTATAGTACATCTTTAAGGATTTTTTAAAGTATTTTTTTACTGACAATGTCCAAAATTATAAACAATATCCCATGGTAATTCCTTCCCTCCCCCACTTTCCACTTTGATAGTACATTTTGAATACACACACACACACACACACACACACACACACACACATATATATTTTAAGGCAGGATCTCACTGTAGTCTAGCCTGACGAGGAACTCACTCCACAGCTCCAGGCTGGCCTCAAACTCACAGCAATCCTCCTACCTCAGCCTCCCAAGTGCTGGGATTAAAGGCATGTGCCAACATACCAGACTTAATTTAAGATATTAAAAATGGGGGCTGGAGAGATATCTTAGCAGTTAAGGTGCATGTTGGCAAAGCCAAAGGACCCAGGTTCAGTTCCCCAGTACCTACATAAAAGCCAGATGCACAAGGTGATGCATGCATCTGGAGTTCATTGCAGTGACTGGTGCATCCATTCTCTCTATTTCTCTATCTTCCTCTTTATCTCCCACAAATAAAAAGCCATTAAAAATGAGGGTACTTGGCTGTAGAGTGTATGGGGAGGACATGGGTATACATACAAGAGTACCAAACTATCTTCCTAAGTTTTCTGTCTATTTAAAACTGTTCTAAAGTACAGTCTACTTAAAATTCTATGCATGCAAAGTTAGTTGAAGGGAATTCAAGTAGGAGATCTTTTATGAATGTGTAGGCAGGTAAGAGACAATCACATCGTGAAGATGAAGCATTTTAAAGGGGCAACTTTGGCCTCAGGATGAAGTGTCTTAAAGGGGCAACTTCAGCATCAACGTGCAAGGGGACAGAACTGGATTTTAAGAGCAGACCCAGTGAGACCTAAGCAGTCAGAGAGGCATTGAGCAGAGAAAAGGGTCCTGTGAAGTGTACCCCATTGCCATGCCAAATATTTAAGTGCTCTATTTGATCTCTAGCACCACACACAGGATTTTTTTTTAATGCCTTTGTAAAGAACAGTGACTTCAACAAGGCTAGAGGCAGGGACGTTGCAGTTCACATTCACGTGCTATGTGTCCGTCGCTCACATTCTGTTGTTGGGTGCTCTCCTGCACCACATTCCAGCAGAATCCAGGGAGCTCGGGCACCAGCTAACAGAGTCCATAAAGTTGTGTCCCTGGACGCAGGTGGAGGGTGGATCTGGAAGGGTGAATAGACACACTCCAGCACTGCCACATGAAGAGCTCGCTGTGGCAGTTTTAGCTGGAGGCTTGGGCTCAAGCCAGAGCTGCTGGCTGAAGCATCAATGTGACTGAATTTGAGGACAAGGGGTTGCAAATCAATTTCATCCTCCAGGCCTAATCAGAATTGGCAACTCAGAGCATTAAGAAGAGATTTCAGGGTGTCTCTGTGAGAAAGGACATGGGGCTGATGGTGCTGCCCCTGTGGGAAGCATGGGAGCCTGGTATGGAAGCCCTTCAGTCAGAGAAGTTCGATTGAAGCCACAGCAAACACAAGGTGCAGAGAAACCAAGCCTTAATCTCTGCCTGGGGTTCTTAAGGATCCTTCTGTGGGTCTTGCTCATTCTTATGCCTCATGAGGGAAGATGCCACCTGTGGTGGTTTGAATTAGTTGTCCCCATCAACTCATGTGTTCTGAATGCTAGGTCCCCAGCTGGTGGCATTATGGGAATTGGAGCTTTGCTGGAGGAGATGTGTTGAGGGGGGTTGGCTTAGGGGTGTCATAGCCAGCTTCCCCTGCCAGGGTTTGGCTCACTCTCAGGCTGTGTTTTTCCACCTGCTGTGGCAGAGGTGATGTCCACCCTCTGCCCATGCCATCCTTTCCCCTGCTGTCATGGAGCTTCCCCTCGAGTCTGTGAGCCAAAACAAACCCTTTCCTCCCACAGGCTGTTTTTGGTCAGGAGTTTGTCCCAGCAGTGAAAAGGTAACTGCAACACCACCAATGGCTTCTTAAAATGCAGCTCACCGTGTTGTGGATTATGGAATCCCATCATTCTGGCCGTGCACTGATTGGATGATTTTCAGTCATTGAGCCACGACAGTCATCTCTAGGCTGGACAGCCTCTTACATGGGCATGAACTTCATCCACTGGGTCTGCCTGTTGGAGAGTGTTTCCTAAGGCAGTTACATACAAGACCCTGATGCAGAGACGTGAAGAGCAGCTTTCTGAGGAACCTTAGAAAAGAAGCAGAGGTCCTGAGCAGAAGGCTTGTGTTGCAGTCAGCTTCACTTTGGCAGAAAACACCCAACCAAGAGCAGCTTGTAGGAGGAAAGGGTTTCTTCTGGCTGACAGACTCGAGGGGAAGCTCCATGATGGCGGGAAAACAATGGCATGAGCAGAGGGTGGACATCACCTCCTGGCCAACATCAAATGGAAAACAGCAGCAGGAGAGTGTGCCAAGCTCTGGCAAGGGGAAGCTGGCTATAACACCCATAAGCCCATCCTCAACAATACATCACCTCCAGGAGGCTCCAATTCCCAGCATTCAGAACTCATAAGTTTATGGGGAATACATGAATCAAACCACCATGATACCTTTTTGAAACCAAAAAGGCATCATGAATGCAGAAATTCAAGGGAGGAGAGCAGAGTATGCAGCAATGAGAGAGGTAGTGGGGAATTTTTAGTGGGTGAAGGAGCTGAGTTTGGCAGTAGAATACCCCAGGGCACCTCTGAAAAGGAAACTGCCCCTGTGCTACTGTCACTGTTCTCTTGCTTTTCAGGGAATTGGCCTCCCACTGAAAGCAACCTATGAGGGTCTCCCCATGTAACCACAATATTCTTGTCCTGCTACTTTGATAGATTTGCAAGGAATTGCTATAGGGTCAGTGTTTCTCACTTTTATTAAGCTAGAAATGGGGGCAGATGGGAAAGAGGTCATGGGTTAGATCCCTCTGCTCATCTGTGTTCCATGGGACATAGAAAATTCAATACTACCTTCTCTGGTGATGCTGGGAGATTGAGCCTTGGGCCTCATGCATGCTAGGCCATGACTTTACTACTGAGCTACATCCCCAGCCCAGTATTACACATTGAATGAAGCACGAAGGATATGTGAAAATCATCCTTACTCTGCTTGGCTTTAAGGAGGTCATTGCCTTCTTCTCTTAGGGGTTATTTTGCCCCTGCACATTTACCTGGCTGAGTCTTCTTTTAGCTTGACAATGTTTTCAGCATTGATTCCTGCCTTTTTATCCAGGAAACCAATGAGGGATTTTGATTAATGAATAGCTTTTTAGTTGTTTTACTTTCTCTTGTTGGATACCATGAAGAGCGGGTAGGCATTGCCAAAAACTGGTTTGTGGTGAAGCATTCATCAAGTTACAAAATGAGACCAAATTGTTTTGTCTTAGGAAGTCTGTTGACAAGAACCCTAGTCTAATGTTAACTTTCTTGACTTATAATTAAGATGTCAAGATGTTTTTGTCTTCAAAAAGCACTTGCACTTTTGTTGTCATAGTTTTGTTAATGATTAAATTCTCTGCTGTCCTGAGAGGAATTATGTCCTGAGGGAAAGCATTGCCAGGCGTGGTGGCGCACGCCTTTAATCCCAGGACTTGGGAGGCAGAGGTAGGAGGATCACTGAGAGTTCGAGGTCACCTTGAGACTACATAGTGAATTCCAGGTCAGCCAAAGCTAGAATGAGACCCTGCTTCAAAGAAAAAAAACAAAACAAAACAAACAAACAAACAAAAAAAAAACACAACTAAATGAAAGCATTGTTACAGTTGATGCAATGCATGCTTTTTTTTGCGGGGGGGGGGGGAGGGGAGAAAACACTATCCAGGTCTCCAGACAACACATTAAAAGTGTTCCTCTCTATGTCAGGAATCTTAAAAAAGTGCTAAAGTTGGGTGTATCCATTGGTCTCTGTTGTAGTTACCTTTTTGTGGCACCCAATCAAAAGCAGCTTATAAGAGGAAAGGTTTTATTTCGCCTCACAGTCTTGATGGGAAGCATGGTATGAGCCGAGACTGGACATCACCTCTGCCTTGGCAGGTAGAAAACAGCAGAAAGTGAGCAGAATGAACACTGGCAAGCTAGGGGCTAATAAACCTCAACCTTTCATCGCAGCACTTGGGAGGCAGAGGTAGGAGGACTGCTGAGAGTTTGAGGCCACCTTGAGACTACGTAGTGAATTCCAGGTCAGTCTGAGCTAGCGTGAGACCCTACCTTGAAAAAACCATTAAAAAAAAATCCGTCAAGATCCACCCCTACCATCACACCTCCTTCAGCAAGCCTCCACTTCCCAAGTTGCCACATCAGCTGGGGACCAGCATTCAAAACACATGAGTTTATGGAGGACGTCTGACTCAAACCGCCACACCATTACTCTACTTGCCTGGTAAGATCCACTCCACATGTTGAGACAGTGAAACATTGCAAACAGCCACTGAAGACTGTGACTCATATCTGCTGGGTCATTCTGCTGCAGGCATGTTGTGGACTCGATGACAAAGTGTGTTAGAAATGGAAAATCCTCAGGTTTGGAAAGGGAAGAAGTTGACCACCTAAGATCTTGAGGTAGATCTTGAGGGAGGAGTAGTACTTGGGTCCTGGGAAAGACATAAATGGTTTCCAGGAGTCAATTTGAATGATATTCCCCAAGCCCAACCCCCCCCCCCCCCAGGGTTTCTGTCCATGGTTAAAGACAAGGGAACATGGTGGCTTGGAGGCGACTCTTGTTCCTGCTCATTCTTTGTTGACGCTGCCTTCACAAGAAAAGCCCTTTCTGTGATCTCCTTTTGTGACTTCTCCAAATGAGTGGGGGGGGGGGGACTTGTTTTCATAGAATTTTATGGCAAACAGCTGATCAAAGCAGAGATCCCCAGGGGTAGGGGAAGAGGAGATGGTGTGGAAAAGAAGCCTTGTGGGCAAAACATTGAATACCCAGAGCTTAACTGACAGACAAAAGGCTTAGGTGAATTTTTTTATTTTTTATTTTTATTTATTTATTTTATTTTATTTTTTTGCTTGCAGCTTGAAACACTGCTGTCTCTTGAAAGATGACTTGAAGGTGACTGTGAAGTAGAACACCAAGGATTTAGTCAAAAATGTGAAAAGTGAAGCAATACTTTGTTTTCAGTTGTTTTTTTCCTCCTCACTGAATTTTTAGCTTTTGATGATGTTTACTTGACAGTGCATTTTTTGAATGTAATGTTTTTAATTTTCAACCACAACCAAAAGATATGCTTATTTCATAAATAGTGGAAACTACCAAAGAGTTTTTTAAAAAGAAAATCTCATCACCATTATACACAAAGTGACATGGACATTTTACAGACTGTTTCCTTTTGTATCGACACATGGAATGTTTCAATTGTGAGCACCTGGGTACCTATGAAAGTAGAGTTCGTTTTTACCATTTGTTTCAGAAACATTTCCCACACCATAGGATATTCCTTAGTTATATGGCTTTAATAGTTGTATAACAGTTTATCACTTCACAGTGATTTTATTATATATATATATAATTTCAATTTTTGTCTCAGTTTGAGTCCAGATATGACAAGGCTTATCTTTCAGCTCTGTTCCCTTTCCTACCCACCACCCAGAGACCTCCTAGAAAGAATGTGTCAGTCATTGCTCCCAAATGCAGCTCAAGTCTGCCTGCCTGTCTGCAGCATTTAGTATCTTCTTATGTTGATGCTATTGTTAAATTATAACTCAGCTTCGATGTAGTGTATGTAGGCCTTAGAGGTACAGCTTGATACATGTGCTCACTGTGGTGACCACTCAGGCATAGCCGTGCAGCAGTTCCAGGGACTCAGGAGACTCCCTCGGGCTCTGTTAGTCAATTTCCTTGTATCTGCCTATCTCTTTGAATCGGTTTTTCCTCTCCTTGAACTTGCAAAAATGAATCCATGTAGGATGTAGCTTTGTGTTTTCATTTTTTCATGCCATGACTACCCATTGCATGAATAGATGACAAGTCATCATTTTACTGTGTGGAGTCAGGACGGGCATGATGAATAAGAGACACTAACATCTCTTTTTAAATTTTTACTTCTTTTAAAAAGTGTGTGTGTGTACATGTGGAGGCCAGAAGACAACTTCAAGGTGTCTGTACTCCACCTTCTTGGAGACAGGGTCTCTAGACACTGCAAACAAATAATTACACTTCAAACGTTCAAACGAACGTGTGGCACGGATCTCTGAATTCTTCAGACTTCATTTCCCATTGTCATAGGCATGTTGGCACCTAGTCTGTCATTGCTCACGGCTCCCTTCTTGACTTTGGATCTTTGGGGAAATTGTCCTGTCTCTGCCTCCCTTCTTGCTGCAGATGCACTGGAATTAATGGAAGTCCACCACAGCTTTCAGCTCCGGAGAGCCCAATTCCATCCTCAGAGTTACATCTAAGCACTTTGTCCATGGAGCCATATCCCCAGCCCTGCTTTATAATCAAGGTGTTTTCTCCCCACTTCCACTGACCCGCAGGCCTGGTTGACTCAAAGAGGAACTTTGAGTCTGAAGTGTGTACATTAAAACCTGCTAAGAATATGACATTAGTATTATACACAAGTTTATCATTCAACTTACAGATGTACTCCTGACATGGGCCCCACCCATAGGAGGCCTTGTCCACACAGAAATCTGCACCTGATTATTTAAAGCAATATAATTGAAGTTTGGAAACCATCAAAATGTCCCTTACTAGAAAAATGGTTAAGCCAGGCATGATGGAACAGGTCTGCGATCCTGGCTACTTTAGAGGCTAAAACAAAAGGATTCCAAATTTGAGAGTCATGGCTGCGCTCAGAGCAAGTTCAAGTTCAGCCTGGGCAATTTAGTGAGACTCTGCCTCAAAAAAAAGTTTTAAATGGTCGCGGCAAGGATATAGGTCAATGGTATAGAAATTGTCTAGTATGTATAAGTCCCTAGGTTCAATTTACAACATGGTAGGGGGGGAGGAGTAATAAACTGTAATACTTCCATTCCATGGAATGAATCTGCAGTAAAAAGGAGTGAAGTATTATTACCCACAAGAACTTGCATGGATCTCAGGAGCAGTATGCTGAGTAAAAACGTCCATCTCAAAAAATTGCATACCGGCCAGATATGGTGGTGCAGGCTTGTAATCTCAGCTACTGAGGAAGCTGAGGTAGGAAGGTCATAAGTTTGGGGCTGGAGAGATGGCTTAGCACTTACAGGTACTTGCTTGCAAAGCCTGATGGTCTGAGTTCAATTTCCCAATGCCCGCATAAAGTCAGCTGCACAAAGTGGCACATGTGTCTGGAGTTCTTTTACAGTGGCAGAAGACTGTGGATCACCCATTGTCTTCTCTCTCTCTCTCTGTCCCAAAATAAGTAAATAAATATGGGCTGGAGAGATAGCTTAGCAGTTAAGGCACTTGCCTACATAGCCGAAGGACCCAGGTTTGATTCCCAAGGACCCATGTAAGCCAGATATACAAGGTGGCACATGCATCTGGGGTTCATCTGCAGCAGCTGAAGGCCCTGGCTCACCTATTATGTCTCTGTCTCTCTCTATCTCTCCCTCTCTTCTTTCTCTCACTCATGTAAATAAATAAAAATAAAGTTTATTTTAAAAGTAAACTAAACAAATACGTCTTATATAAAAAGATCAAAATTGTAGGCCTGCCTGGGATACATAATTTAAGGCTAGCTTGGTAACTTAGTGAGACACTGTCTCAAAAATAATCATAAACTGGGCATGGTGGCACATGCGTTTTAATCCCAGCATTTGGGAGGCAGAGGTAAAAGGATTGCCATGAGTTTGAGGCCACCCTGAGACTACATAGTTAATTCCAGGTCAGCCTGGGCTAGAGTGAGACCCTACCTCCAAAAACAACAACAACAAAAATAATCATGAGCTGGGCGTGGTGGTGCACACCTTTAATCCCAGCACTTGGGAGGCAGAGGTAAGAGGATTGCCATGAGTTTGAGGCCACCCTGAGACACCATAGTGAATTCCAGGTCAGCCTGAACTAGAGTGAGACCCTACCTCGAAAAACCAAAAAAAAAAAAAAAATCATGAAAAGAGCTGCTGATGTCATCAGTGATAGGCACCTGCATAGCATACACAAGGTACTAAGTTCCATCCGCAATCCTATAAAGAGTCAATAAAATCAGACATTGCATAACTCCATTTATGTAACATTCATGATGATAAAGTTAAAGATAGCAGATTAGTGATTGCCAGGAGTCAAAACGGGGGAGAGATAACTATCTAGGGAGGTTGGAGCAGGGAGGCACAGTGCCAGCTACCTGATGCTGATGCTGATGCTGTACTGTCCGTAACAGTGTAACGCTGGAGGGAAATGGGAGTACAAAGCACAGGAGCCTTGTAGTATCCTTGCAACTGCGTGTGAGTTCATCATTCTTTCCAGTGAAAAGGTTTTTGTTCTAGTGCTGGGGAGATAACTCAGTCGGTCAAGTGCTTGCCTTACAAGCAGGAGGACCTGAGTTTGGCCCTCGGTGCCCATGTGAAGTGCCAGGCATGGTGGTGAGCGCCTGTAATCCTAGCGCTGGGGCAGCAGACACGGGAGAGTCCCTGGAGCTCACTGATCAACTAATCTACCCTATGTGGTGAGCTCTATGCAAATGAGGGGCCTTGACTCGTAAAAAGATGGATGGATGACAGTTCTAAAAATGGTACCAAACTGACTGTATTTGCTGAATACAGAACTGACTAATAAAAAAATAAAAAAATAAAAAAATGATGCCCAAGGTTGTTCTCTGGCCTCCACGTGGACATACACACACGTGCACTTGCACCCACACATATACAAACACACACATGCACATAGGACACACACACACACACACACACACACAAATATAAATAAATAAAACTAATAGAAAGCAATCTGCCACGTGACAATTGGCCCTGCATTCCTCACATCTCCCGAAGGCCGCCCTCACACTCTCAGGGACACAGACAGCATTGGGGAGATGTCGCACCCAGCTGGCACTGGACCTGACTACCCTGCTATGTATTTCCAGAGCTTCCGGTTCAGTTGTGAACTTCACACTTACTAACCTGTGATATATATATATATATATATATATATATATATATATACACACACACACACCACATGGAACACACAGAAGTGTCTGAGTGTCAAAATAGTGCATTTGTCCTTAACTTTATTTTTACTGGTTTTTTTTTTTTTTTTACAAGCTGCAGCTTTTCTGTGTTTTTAAATTATTGTTGCTTTCCTGTGTTTTATTTTGGTACACCATTTCAAATTGTTATCCCAAACAGATCAAATTCCATATATGCATCTCTTTTTGGCGGTGCTGGGACTCAAACACAGGGCCTTGAGTGTGCCTGCAAGCACTCTTCAACCTGTACTCTCTGGTTCTACCTTTATTTGGAAACATAATCTCGCTAAGTTGTGCAGACTGGCAGGAACTCTCTGTAGTCCAGGCTGGCTTTGAACTTCTGATCCTTTGCCTCAGCCTCCACATTTGCTGGGATTATAGACCTGCAACAGTGGGCCTAGCTTTTTCTATTGTTCAGTGCTGGCGATTGAACGCAGGGCCTTACACTTGCTAGGCAGACACTGTACCACCAAGCTACATCCTCAGCCCACTGCATTCGACCCAATTGCCCTGTTCCCCTCGGTCTACAGTCACGCTACTGATGGATCGTTATTCCTCTCAGTCTCCCCAGAATGTGCTTACAGCCTCCACCTCTCTGGAGTCTAACACACTCAAGCTCCCCTGTAACCACCAAACCTCTTATAAGACCACCTGTGTCCAGCCTCCTCTATTTCTTTACCTGCATTCGGTTCTGCTACATGGTATTTCCTGCTTTAGTACGAATAATGTGAAGTAGGACTGGAGAGATGGTTTAGCAGTTAAGGCACTTGCCTGCAAAGCCAAAGGACCCAGGTTTGATTACCTAGGACCCATGTGAGCCAGATGCAGAAGGTGATGCATATGTCGGGAGTTCGTTTGCAGTGGCTAGAGTCCCTGGCACACCCTTTTTTTCTCTCTCTGTCTTCCTCTCTCTCTCAAATAAATAAATACAGTTATAAAAAAAATTAAAGTGAAATAAAGCTGGGAGAAAGGATTGAGCATCATATAATTTTTAAGGCTTACTTTGCCTGCGTATACTTTCAATGATAATGGCCTATTTTCAGTTAAAATTGTAAAAGGAGGCCATTGTTTTCTGACATACATAAAACATGAGAGTCGATTCTGCTTTATTTCAACTGAACTCCCAATGCCAAGGGCTGGGGCCTGGCCAGGAAGCTGACTCATACTTTAATGGTGGCTTGCCTGATCCCAAGGTCAGCAGTACATATACCACACGGGAGAATGCTCACATTTGTTTAATCATTGCATTTATATTTTCCAATAAGTAGTTTTTTTTTAACTCACCAGATAGTGTTTATAAAATATTTAACTATAGAAATTTTTTAAAACTATATTTTACAAAGGAAAAAAACATCAATCACATGATACCAAAGGGTATCATGATTATTATTAAAATTCTATGAATTTCTAAGCATAGACATATGTCCATCATATATTGTTCAACAAAAAAGAAAAAAAATAAATATGAGGATTTTTAGCATAGCACTGGCACAAAAACAGACACATAGACCAAAGAAATAGAGCTAAGGATCCAGACATAAACTCACACAGCTAGAGCCACCTGATTTTTCATGAAGGTGTGTCAGAAACATATACTGGAGAAAAGACAGCCTCTCAACAAATGGTGGTGGGCAGACTGGTATCCACAGGTAGAAGAATGAAACTAGATTCATATTTCTCACCCTGCACAACAATCAACTCAAAATGGATCAAAGACCTTAATGTAAGTCCTGAAACTCTGAAACTGCTAGAGGAAAAAAACATAAGTAACACCCTTCAAGTCATAGTGTGGGCAGATTTTGTGGAAAGTACTCCAGTGGACCAGGAAATTCTGAGAACTGAGAAATAGGATGACATGAAGTTAACAAGCTGAGACGGCCACAGATTGAGAAATCTTTGCCTATTACACATGCGGACAAGGGATTAATATCTAGGCTATATATAAAGAACTGCAAAAATTAAACATACCAACAAAATTGTGGTCAATAAATGGGTTAATGAATCAAATAAAAAAGTTCTCAAAAAAGAAATACAAATGGCCAGTAAATATTTGAAATAATATCTCAACATCTTTAGCCATCAGGAAAATGCAAATTAAAACTACTTTGAGATTCTGTCTCACCCCAGTCAGAATGGCTGTCATCAAAAAAATAAACAGTAGCTAGAAAGGACATGGGGAGAATAGAAGCCTTGAACAGTACAGGAGGGAATGTAAACTGATTCAGCCATAGAAATCAGCATGGGGGTTCCTCAAAGTACAAAAATCAAACTATATGATCTGGTTATAGTATTCCTTGGTATATACCTGAAGTCAGTATACCACAGAGTACCACAGAGATACTTTCACATCCATATTTGTTATAGCACTATTCACAATAGCAAGATGTGGAACTGAGCAAGAGGTCCATCAACAATGAATGGATAAAGAAAAGGTGAATATATAATCAACTATAAACAAGAATGAAATTATGTCATTTGCAGGAAAATTAGGTGGACCTAAAATCATCATGTGAAGTGAAATAAGCCAGACTCAGACAAATATGTCATGTTTTCTCTCACATGCAGAATTTAAGTTTAGTCTTCCTAAATGAAAGAAAATGGCACCCCCTGTCTCTGCACAAAGACCCCATGGGACATTAGAGCATGTCTGTCTTCCCTACTATTCCCAAACTCCCACAGGAAACACCAGGAGCTTCAAGTTCATAATATTCTTCTACACAAATGAGAATTTCCTAATGTATGGAAAGATTTTGGCCTCACAAGAGATCTCCTGTAGCCAAAAATATATCCCTAGAGTGCCCAGAAATGGATTAAGAAAAGCAGATGTTTAGCATTATACTACCCCCTGCCCTCCAGAAAGTTTTTTTTGTTTTTGTTTTTGTTTTTGTTTTTTGTTTTTTTGAGGTAGGGTCTCACTGTAACCCAGGATGACCTGGAATTCACTATGTAGTCTCAGGGTAGCCTTTAACTCACAGCAATCCTCCTACCTCTACCTCCCGAGTGCTGGGATTTAAGGCGTGCACCACCATGCCCTGCCTCCAGAAATTTTTGGCATATAATCTTTTTATTTCTTTAAAAGTTGCTTTAAGGGATGGAGAGATGGCTTAATGGTTAGGGTCCTTGTCTGCAAAGCCTAACAACTTGGGGTTGGTTCTCCAGTACCCACTTAAAGCCAGATGCACAAGGGGGCGCAGTGCATCTGGTGTTTGTTTACAGCAGCTAGAGACCCTGGTGCTCCTATAGTCTCTCTCTCTCTCTCTCTCTCTCTCTCTCTCTTTCTTTGTCTGTCTCTGCTTGCAAATAAATTAATAATTTTTTTAAAGTTGCTTCGGGATATCTATGATTGTAGGACCTGGTTTTACTTGTGTGGTGTCACCTGTGGGCCATGTCATATGTTAGTTTCATCCCTCTTCATTGGCACTAGGGATTTTAGTAAAGGATGGCAAAAGAGAATTCACCTTAGAGCATCCTGTCATCTTCAAATGTTCAGTCTGGTTCTTAGGTGATACAGGAATTTATTTTTTTTAAACTTAGATAAATATTTTCTCTTAAAATAACTGAAAATTATACAAATAGTTTTTTTTCACTTTCCTAAAGGAACATAAAATAGTTGATATTAATTTTATGTAACTTTAGTTGAAATTGTATTGAAAAGGCAGGTTAATCTATGCATAGTTAATGTCTTTATGACAGGAACTTTTATTATTCCTGAACGTGGTATGTCTTTCTACTTACTTATCTCTCTAAATTCCTATCAGTAGCTTTACAAGTTTTTTATAAAGTATTTCTATATATTTTCCTAGATGTCTTATTTGCTGTTATTACTGAAGTATTTTCAAATTGCATTTCCTGTTACTGTGGTTGTATCGGACTATGGTTGAATTTTCTATGTTGATTTGGTAATCTCATCAAATTCCCTCATTTCCATGACTTTACTATGAAAGCAATTGTTAAAAACCCTATTCCTTTCAAAGTCTCCTGCTTTTCTTCTTTTCCTTTTTTTTCTTCCTTCCTTCCCTCCCTCTTTCCCTCATCCCCCTCTTTTGTCTTCCTTTAGTAAAATGTTGAGTGAAAGTAGTTTCAGTAAACATTCTTTCCTGTTCTTAATTTTAAGGGAATGGGCTTAATATCTCACTATAGAACTTTATGTTTGATATAATGGTTTCCTTTCTGAGCTTGTTTGCTAAGATATTTTCATAAGTTATGATTGGATTTTATTATATCTAGTAAATCATACTTTAATGTTATAAAAAAAATCAGAGATTTTCTACTATTGAACCAACATTTCAGTTTTAGAAAACATTCTGTTTTTGTCATGGCATAATCAATAATACTTAATGCTTATAGATATTATAAAAATATTACCTAATATAGTTTTTGATACAGTACAATACAGTACTATGGTTTAAAACTGTCTTGCGGGCTAGAGGGATGGCTTAGCAGCACTTGCCTGCAAAGGACCCAGGTTTGATTCCTCAGGACCCAGTAAGCCACATGCACTAGGTGGCACATGTGTTAAGTTCGCCTGCAGTGGCTAAAGGTCCTAGTGCACCCATTCTCTCTTTCTCTCTTTCTCCCTCTTCCTCACTCTCTCTCTGTCTCTCAAATAAGTAAAGTAACATTTTTTAAAAGTGTCTTGCTTCCCTCTTCCCACCCTTTATTGAGTTACATTTTTCATAAGCAGAGAAAAATATTTACTCATGTAATTTGTCCTCATGTATCCATAAATACCGGTCACCAGTATCATTTGCTTCTCAACATTTCAGCATCTCATATTCCTGAAGGAAGAGCTCTCTGAAAGGCCAGCAGGGAGAGACGTAACAGTGCTGTGCTTCTCTGCTCTTGCTTCTCCCGAGTAATTCCTCTGGAGATGTGAATCACACCTAGAACAGGTGTTAACACCTTGCTCTGATGTCATCGACAGAGGCTGTGTGGTTCAGGGACACCCGTGGTAGTGAGCACTTTGTACCTGTGTGTGCTGCGGGCAGAGGTCTGTGTGTTCCACGTCCATCTGTCCGTGCTCTTGGGGGAGAAAGCACGGTGAGCTAAGCTGGTGTTGGCTTCTAACACTCCCAGGTTCTACCTTGGGCAGATCACAGAGCTCTGCCACCTTGGCTTCTTTGGAATCTGTACGATCAAAGGGAGATATTCCTCTTAGAGGGCTGCCAAGGAAGGAAGTAAAGTAGTCAGAGTGCTGAGCATGTGGTGACTTTCATCAAGCAAGGCCTGAAATCTTATGTTCATGCTCACCACCATGCTCCTGTTGCTGGCACAGTTGCCTCCACAAGTGAAATGTCTCTTATCTGAAATGGATGGGGCCAGGGACTGGGGAGATGGCTCAGTGGTTAAAGTGCTTGCTTACAAAGCGTGCTGGCCCACGTTCGATTCCCCGGCACCTACATAAAGCCGGCTGCACAAATGGTACATGCATCTGGAGTTCATTTGCAGCATCAAGGCACCCTTGTAAATAAATGAAACACTAGACTTTAGATTGTTGTCATATTTTAGAATATTTGCATGTACATAATGATATCATGGGGAAACAGGTGTCAACATAGAATTCACTTGCCATGTTACACCTTGTACACATAGTGTGAAAGGAATTTACACAACATTCTGGGTATGCTTGTGGTTTCACTGTGACCCACCACACGAGGTCAGATGTAGCATTTCCTACTTGTACTGTCATGTGAGTGCTCAAAAAGCTTCAAGTTTGGGGGCTGGAGGGATGGCTTGATGGTTAAGGCACTCGCCTACAAAGCCAAAGGACCCAGGTTCGATTCCCCAGGACCCACATAAGCTAGATGGCAAGGTGGCACACACATCTGGGGCTTGTTTGCAGTGGCTGGAGGCCCTGGAGCACCCATGTTCTATCTCTCTCTCTCTCTCTCTCTCTCTCTCTCAAATAATTTTTTTTTTTTTTGGTTTTTCAAGATAGGGTCTCACTCTAGTCCAGACTGACCTAGAATTCACTATGTAGTCTCACGGTGGCCTCAAACTCATGGTGATCCACCTACCTCTGCCTCCCTAGTGCTGGGATGAAAGGCATGCGCCACCACACCTGGCTTCGATTTTTTTTTTTTAAGTTTCAAATTTTGGAGTCTTTCACATTCTAGATTTTCATTTAAGCATGTACAACTTGTTCACAATTCAAGTGTTACTACTACCAATGTCACTGCTGCTGTTTTGTTCAGCAGGTCTTATGGTGAGGTGTGGGTGGTGGAGAATGACAGTAGATAGTTCAAATCCGTGTGTGTGTATGTGTGTGTGTGTGTGTGTGTGTGTGTGTGTGGGCATGCATGTGCCACAGCATGCTTGTAGAGGTTAGAGAACAACCTCAGGGGGTTGGTCCTCACTTTCCACCTTGCTGGAGACAGTTTCTCTTGCCAGAGTAGCTGGCCTGCAAGTATCAGGACTCTTTGGTCTCTGCCTCCCATTGATGTAGGCACGCTGAGACTGCCCATTCTCTCTCTCTCTCTCTCTCTCTCTACCTATCTATCTATCTCTTTCTCCCTGCATATTTCTTTCTTTCTCTCTCTCTCTCTCAAATAAATAAAGAAAAATGAAAAACAAAGTGTTAACAATATTTTTATTTGTTTGCAAGCAGAGAGAGAGAATGGGTGTGCCAGGACCTCCAGCCACTGCAAATGAACTCCAGATGCATGCGCCACTTTATGCATCTGGCTTTACATGGGTACTGGGGAATCAAACCTGGATTGTTATGCTTTGCAGGCAAGTGCCTTAAGGACTGAGCCATCTCTCCAGCCCTTAGAGCACTTCCTTTTTTTTATTAACAACTTTCATGATTGTAAACAATATCCCATGGTAATGCCCTCCCTCCCCCTACCTTTCCCCTTTGAAACTCCATTCTCCATCATATCCCCTCGCCCTCTCAATCAGTCTCTCTTTTATTTTGATGTTATGATCATTTCCTCCTATTATGATGGTCTTGTATAGGTAGTGTCAGGCACTGTGAGGTCATGGATATCCAGGCCATTTTGTGTCTGAGGGGAGCATGTTGTAAAGAGTCCTACCCTTCCTTTGGCTCTTACATTCTTTCTGCCACCTCTTCCTCAATGGACCCTGAGCTTTGGAAGGTGTAATAGTGATATTGCAGCGCTGAGCACTCCTGTAACTTCTTCCCAGCACCATGATGCCTCCTTAGAGCACTTCTTGTTCTGAAATAGTGCCAGTGTTGCAGTTAGTTTGAGTTGCTGTCAGAAAACACCCAACCAAGAGCAGCTTGTGGGAGGAAAGGGTTTATTTTGGCTTACAGACTCAAGGGGAAGCTCCATGATGGCAGGGGAAAATGATGGCGTGAGCAGAGGGTGGACATCACCTCCTGGCCAAAATCAGGTGGACAACAGCACCAGGGGAGTGTGCCCAACACTGGCAAGAGAAAGCTGGTTATAACACCAATAAGCCTGATACACCACCTCCAGGAGGCTCCAGTTGCCACCAGCTGGGGACCTAGCATTCAGAACACGTAAGTTTGTGGGGAACACCTGAATCAAACCCCCACAGCCGCCAATATTCATCCAGTATCTATCAAGTACCCATGATGTATGACCCTAAGCTCTGGGGATGGATCCACTCACTGCTCCCTGCTCTTGAAGTGCGCCCAGCCCGTGCAAGAGGCATGTAAATAGAAAGGTAGAAAAGACAAATTCTTTCTCAAAGATCATCAAAATTCAGCCAAACAAGATGTTTTAATTATGTATTTATTTGTTTACTTGAGAGAGAGAAAGAGAGAAAGAGAGAAAGAGAGAGAGAGAGAGAGAATGGGCATAGCAGGGCCTCCAGCTACTGCAAACGAACTCCAGCCACATGTTCCACCTTGTGCATCTGGCTTGCACGGGTCCTGAGGAATTGAATCTGGGTCCTTTGGCTTTGTAGGCAAGTGCCTTAACTGCTAAGCCATCTCTCCAGCCCATTTCCCCCCCCCCCTCAGATTTGTACCATCCCATAGGAAAACACTAAACCAACATTTGAAGCAAGTTGCTACAAAGACCTCTGATGGAAATGCTTAGAGGATTTAAAGTTTACCAAACATAGAATTAGGTACAGCTGAAGGTCTCGGATATAGGAAAGAAAACAACAAATGTGGACTTTGTATGGGGAGAAAAAGCCCTTGGAGGTTTATTATTATAGTATATGACATATAAATTTCATGCTGAAGCCTAAAATATTTATGTTAAGAGAATTTTGAAATGGGCAGAGAAATTGTGAGCATGAATCATAAACTAGGGCTTGAAGCATGTGGGCACCCTGCTCCTGTTAATTCCTAGCCAAAACCCTCACCACCAAAGCAGTTAACTGTTCTGTGACCAGGAAAAGGAGTATCCTTCCTCACGCTTGACTGTGTGCTGAGGCATGAGGAGGAGGCCATCCCGGAGAGCCCCACATGGGATGTGGTCACCTTGTGCGGCTGATGTGGGAAGTCCTGGCCTCACTGATGTTGGCAGTCTCCTTTTAAAAAAATTTAAACATTATACATATATATATTTTTCAAGAGAGAAAGAAGAGAGAGAGAAAATGAATGAGAATGGGCATGCCAGAGCCTTTAGCCACTGGAAACACATTCCAGACACATGTGTTCCTTTGTGCATCTGGCTTACATGGATCCTGGAGAATTGAACCTGGGCCCTTTGGATTTGCAGGCAAGTGCCTTAACAGCCCCACAGCTGATATATTTTATTCACACATGGTTTTAGTAGTAAAAACTTGCTATAGTTCCTGGCTTCTATTTTTGTTAAGAAAATAGTAGATGTCGGGGCTTCAGAGATGGCTTAGTGGTTGAGCACTTGCCTGTGAAGCCTAAGGATCCCAGTTCAGGGCTCGATTCCCTAGAACCCACATAAGCCAGATGCACAAGGGGGCGCATGCATCTGGAGTTCATTTGCAGTGGCTGGAGGCCTTGGTGTGCCCATTTTCTCTCTGTGCCTCTTTCTCTCTCTGTCTATCTGTCTCTCTCAAAATAAATTAAAAATAAAAATAAAGAAAATAAGAGATGTTGTGGGCTGGCTTGTATTCCACCTGAACACAAGAGGTTGGTTAGCAATTGCGGCAGCCTGTGTGCCGCACAGCAGGCTTGCGTGGTCCCCACTGTCCACTCCTGTCTCAGGTCTGGAATTGCTCTGCTCATTTACATCACTTGCCTGACCAGGGTATGCACTGTGTGCGCACATATATGTGTGCATGTGTGTGGAGGCCAGATGTCAACATCAAGTGTCTTTCTCAATTGCTCTCCACCTTATTTTTGAAACAGGGTCTCACACTGAACCTGGAGCTCACCTATTCGGCTAAACTAAGTAGGCCGCAAGACCCAGTGATCCTCCTGCCTCCACATCCCCGGCACTGGGGATGTAGGTGTACACCACTGGGTCTGCCTTTCGTGTGTGGGTGCTGGGAACTGAGTCATGTCCTCATGCTTGTGTGGCAAGCACTTTACCCAGGGAGCCATGGCCTCATCCCCCTAGGTAGGCATTTCAGTTTGCTACTTCCAGTCTGGAAAATTCCAGAGAGAATAGGCATGGCTGCAGGGCTAAAGCCCTTGCTACACCAGCGGCTGGGACTCTGCCACGTGGGAAACCTCAGGACTACGGGGCAGTGATGAGTTTACGCAAGTCACTGCTGTTGGCGGAAGCGAGTGCGAGAATGGAGACTGCTGATTTGCCGTGGGGCCGTGCGTTGCCGTAAATTCTGGACTTTCTCGGCAGAACCTGGAGGCTTGAACTTTGTCCTGTCCTCCAAGTCTTCACACTGGCAGGCTTAGGTGGACTGCCACCTGCCTCACTAGTACACCAGCCGCGAGCTCTGTTCTGGACGAGGCTTGTGAGAGAGAATGTGGTGAGTCATATAGTGTATAAGAGATTTGGATGGTCAGAAGGTTGCAGAGAATGTTCCAGAAGCAGGGAGTCGTAGAGTAAAAGACCAGTGAGGAATAAATGTGCCGCGTGGAAGCATATATAAGCAACCTGACTGACAGGAGCAGAGGAAAGAGTGCAAAGGTGCCTGTTCAAAGATGGATGTGTTGTGTCCGCTAACGAAAGTATGTTCGACCTGATTTTCTCATGAACCTGCCTTCATCTCTATTCCACAGCAACAAACATTCATTTATAATGTGCTAATGTCCATGGTAGTTCATCTGCATTGGCAGCTTGGATAGATTTTCAATCTCCTAGGAAATTGGTGAGACCTATCTTTGAGTGTCTCTGTAAGGGCGTTTCCGGAGGGGATGAACTGAGGGAGAAAGACTCACTTTAAATATTGTTGGCACCATTCAATGGGCTGGGAAACCAGATGGAATGGGGGGGGGGGCAAAAAGCTAACCGGGCATCAGCATTCCATTTCTCTGCTTCCTCTCCTCTGTGGAAAGAACAGCTGTCCTCTGCCACAAGCTCCTGCCGTCAACATGTTCTGCCCAAGTGCTTGGGGTCAGATAGCCACAGACTGAATACTCTGGAACAATGAGCAAAATAATTCATTCCACCCTCAAGTTGTTTCTGTCAGGTACTTTATTATAGTGACAAAGTAACTAATGCAATGAATATAAAATATTCATTTCCAATCTATTATTTATCACAATTTATATTCCTAGTCAATCAATGACCACTCTATCTTTTGTTAACATGAACACCATGATAAACATCTGTGTGCATATCTTTACTGACTTTCTTTACATTCCTTTTGTATTCTTTTTATGTGTATGAGAGAGAGAAGGAGGGAGAGAATAGGCATGCCAGGGCCTCCAGCTACTGTAGTCAAACTCCAGATATGTATGACACCTTGTGTATATGAGCGACCTTGTGCGCTTGTGTCACCTTGCGTGTGTGGCTTACGTGGGACCTGGAGACTTGAGCATGGGTCCTTAAGCTTCTCAAGTGAGCACCTTAACCACTAAGCTATCTCTCCAGCCCACTTTAGATATTTTCAGTCGATTGATAGGACTTAGAAATGGATGTCTTACCTGTTTCTATATCTGAAGATAACTCACTACTTCTAGCCTAAGGATTTGGGACATAATAATAATAATGATGTAAATGAGAAGATAGAAAAAAATAAGGAATTATCATTGTGAGGGAAGATTATCAAATCAGTAGATCAGTTCAGACATTTTGCTATTGGTGACAGTATACTCTTAAAAGTTGTGTGAGCCAGGCATAGTGGTGCACGCTTTAATCCCAGCACTTGGGAGGCAGAGGTAGGAGAATCATCATGAATTCAAGGCCACCCTGAGACTATATCATGAATTCCACACCAGCCTGGGTTAGAACAAGACCCTATATCAGAAAAACAAAACAACAAAAAAAGTTGCTTTATATTTTCTTTTTCTACTATAACGAGAAGTAGAGTTTGGTGAGTGGCCCCACAATGTCATCAAAGGTTCATCTGTTTATGCTGCTTCTCCACCCTTAGCTGGTTCTGCCATGATGTTATGCTAATGTTAGCTAGCTAATGTTTCCTGGGCATCAGGGGCAGGTTAGGAAGAAAGTAGTGGTGATAGGTACTGTATCTTTTCCTTCTTTCCTTTCTTTTTCCTTCCTTTATTTCTCCCTCCCTCACTTCCTCTCTTTCCTCCCTTCTCTTGCTTTATTGATGTTTATTTTAAGCAGTACCTCACTCTCAAGCTCTAGCTGGCCCCAAACTCATGGTTCTCCTGTCTCGGCCCTCTCCCTCATAAGTCCTGGCATTATAGACGTGCACCACCACACCTGGTGCCTGTAGCCTTTTTAGAAACAAAACACGAGCATAAACAAAAGTCAAACCCCCTTTCTACTTCTCACTACAGGACTAGGTCACTTGGGCACCTTTGGTTGCAAGGAATGTGGGAAAGTTGGAGGTGAAGTTGTCCAGATGGGCCCAAGTTGGGCTTGAGTTTGCATTCTGATGGCAAGCCAACAAGAGGTGTGTGATATCAAGTAATTAACAGTGTTCCCATGCCTTGCTTTGGTAATTGAACTTCTGGAACAGTCTAGAGGCACTGGTGTAGGCAGCAGGAGCCCCGGTACCTAGGCTAGGTTTCTACAGGAGAACGGATGGAAGTGATCATCGCCTAGCTGTAAAGGGAACCTGGGGTGATGAATCAGACCATTAAATGGCAAAGTGTTCAGCTGAAGGAGGAAGGAAGCCCATGAGAAGTGGACAGGGCCGATCTGCACCGCGTTTAACATAGGTGATTCGACTTAGTACTCCCACTGAGAATGTAGTCACTCGACTGAGTCCTTACCCCATGGCAAGCCCTGAGCTGAGGATACAGAAGTGAATAAATCAGCTAAAGTATATTTGGTGTTGAGCTTATGGCCAAGCAAGGGAGGCAATGATATGTAATCAAACCAGGGAAACAGACAGGATGACACAGCCATGTGTGCATACACTGATGTACACCAGCATCCACCTAACACTGGCCAGTGACAAGTCACATGGGTGATCGCAGTCTGGTTCTATCATAATGGGGGCTGGAAACTTCTGCCACCTGGTGACCTTGCAGCTGCTCCAGCGTCCTAGTGCAGTGCATTCATTACTTGTGTTGGTAATGATGCTGATGTAAACAGCCTACTGCACTGTGGGGCATGGAAGAGCAGAGCACATACAGGTAGCAGCAGGTCACACTTAATAAGGATAATAAGCGAACTCGTTATTTGGTTACATAACGTGTGGTATGCACATGGTGTCTGTGTGTGTGTGTGTGTAAATGCCTTTGCACGTGTGCGCATGTGGAGGCCAGGGGAGAATGGCAGACATCCTCCTGTGTTGCTCATCCATGTATTTCCCTGAGATGGAGTCTCTCTCTGAAGCTGGAGCTGCAGTTTTTTTTAAGATTTTTTTTTATTTATTTGATAAAGAAGGAGAGAGAGAGAGAGAAAGAAAATGGGCACATACCAGGGCCTCCAGCCACTGCAGACAAACTCCAGACGCATGTGCCACCTTGTGCGTCTGGCTAACGTGGGTCCTGGGGAATCGAACCTGGGTCCTTTGACTTTGCAGGCAAGCACCTTAACTGCTAAGCCATCCCTCCAGCCCTGGAACTTCAGTTTTCACATCACAACTCCCAAAGGTTCTCTGCTCTCTTCTCCCCCTGGGTCTGGGGTTACAGGCATGTGTGACTACTTCTGCATGTTCACATGGGTTCTTGGGAATAGGTGGTCTCAGGCCCTCACACCTGTATGGCACTTTGTACCACTGAGCCATCTCCAGCCCTATCACATGTGTTTTTCATGGGGGTTCATGTAGCCCAGGCCAGCCTCTTGCTTATGATTCTCCTGACTTAGCTTCCTAAATGCTGAGATCACAGGACTGAATCACCATGCTTTGCAGTTCTGTATTTTATCACTATTTTTAGAGTGTACTCTTTTATTCAAAAGGTTGACTGTGTAACAGAATGTGGTATTATATCAGCATCAGCCTAATGCATCCCATGGTTACCAGCAACAATGTCAAGTGGTTGTCCTGGACCACCCAGGTTGGTGTAGGAACACTCAGTGACATGTTTGCACTGTGATTAAAATCACCTAGAGATCTCAGAACCAATCCGTGTCACTAAGGGATGCATTGTGGTACAATTCTAGTAGAAAACAAATGAAGTAAGGGAATTTGTAGCTGCTAGAAGGCGCTAGAAAGGGAGGGAGCATTCCGCCAGCATGAGGAAGCAACTTCTACTGTCCCTACGTCACTGACCCAGGCTGGACTCCGAAGCACCACGTGCTTGGGAATATGTCACAGAGTCGAGTACTAGGAGACCATTTAGTGTCTGCATGCAAGCAAAACCAGGCTCTCTCGTAGACCCCGTATATGCAAGTAATAGTGACATATGGTCCTTTTGAATTTTATCTTTGATCTTTTGCCTGATTCTCCCATGACTTCTTAGTTTCTGCTGCCCACCATGGACCACAAGGCAAAGGCCAGCCTTAGGACCACGGCGTGAACTGTGCAGAATTTGGCAGCCCCTGGCTCCTGTGTTGGATGCGGGATGGTGGCGCATGCACAGGCTCCAGCAGCCGACAGCTTGGGTTGGGACCCTTACCCCCCTACACCGTGGCGTATGAACATGGACAGATGAGTCTGTGAGAGGACGCCTCCTCACCTGCAAAGCGGGACTATTCCTTTGTGCCCGGTGTGTTGCTGCGAAGAGCACGTGTGACGATGCAAACGAGAGAGCCCAGAGCGTGCTTGGGAAAGGCTCGCTCCATGCCGTGTCTGTCGGTAGCATTAGGAGACTCGGCATTGTCTGATGTCATGTTCACAGCATGGAGCAGGCCTCTGAGAGACATGATGTTTCCCATGTAGAAATCTCACACTCGAAAGTTTATAGACTGTGAACAGCCTGGTGACATGCAGAGGGACCAGACTCCTCCGATGGCACGTTTCTGAAGCTCAGCATGCTACACATTTTATCTCCTGGTTTACATGCCTGTGCAGTCAGCAGAGTAAGGAACCAGTTAGGTTCCTCATTACGACAGTGGGCTGGGGCCAGGAGCCAGTCATCCCATCCACCAAGCACTCGGTTCAGAGAATGGCGACCAGCTGTTACCCATCTCCAGGGAGCCGAGAGCAGGAGGAAATGGGTTTAAGCTGCGTGAAGGATTGGGGTTATTTATGGCAGAATTTCCTGGTCCTGAGGGTTGCTCAACATTAGGACTGGATTACAGAGAGAGGCCAGAGAATTCCCGTTGGTGGAGATGGTGAAAACATGTTCTTGTTTGTGAAGTTACTACAGATGCCATCCCCCAACCATATTGCGTCTTGCCTCTCTGTTTCTACCCAAATGGCCCTTGTAACTAAGAGAACCTTCTCAAAAAGACCAAGGAGAGGGAGGCTGGCATGCAGAGAAGGGAGGATGATTCCCAGTGAACTTGGTAGAACATGGTGATTTTAAATCCTGTCAAGTTGACAACCAGAGCTTAGCAATCACATTGATGAAGTTTACATCTTTGATGAGCATGGATGGCATATGCCCCATTTTATTTTAATGCTGGAGGTCAAATCCAGGGCTTTAGACAATGTTAGGCAAGTGCTATACCACTGAGCTATACCCTGAGACATATATATGTTCCATTCTAAAAATAAACATAGCCCTGTACCACACTTGGTGGCCTGCATCTATAATCTCAGCGCTCAGGAGACCTGTGATAGGAAGATCAAAAGTTCAAGGCCATTTGTGCTATATAATGAGACTATGCCTCAAAATAACTAAAATTACTTTCATCCACCAATCCTTATCACAATTCTAATGAGAATTTTCAGAATGTAATATTCAAGGGGAACCTGAAGTTTTAAAATTTTGCCAACTAATTTTTAGAAAACCAATTTGGGTACATCAAAGTGAGTATAGACCCAGGGGCAGTAATTCTGGGTGCAGAGTGTCCACTCTGGCCTCTGCTCCGTGTGATCACCTTGTCATGTTGGCCCTATTCGCCAGAAAAAGATGAAGTGTTGTCCACGTTCAAATTCAGGTGAGGGCAGAGTTCCTCTGTTAGAATCAGAACCACTGTTTATGGTTGAGTCATAAGATAAAAATGATAGTTCTGGCCTGGAAAAATGGCTTAGTGGTTAAGGAACTTGCCTGCAAAGGTAAAGGACCCAGGTTTGTTTCCCCAGGACCCATGTAAACCAAATGCACAAGGTGGCACATGCATCTGGAGTGCCTTTATGGTGTCTGAAGGCCTTGGTGTACCCATTCTTTCTTTCTCTCTCTCCCACATAAATAAAATGGCAATTCCACTTGCAAAAAAAAAATGATAGATGCTTCAATCTAAAAACACTCCATCTGTCTACTTAATAACCTTAAGTGTATAAAGCACAGGCTGGGTTACATCCTGGGCACATCCTGCCTCTTTTGTGATGAAGAAAGCATTCACTCATTGACCTAGCACCCTCAGGTATTTACTAGCAAGCCATACCTGGCAGATGCAGATGACATCAGCAACTGCCTAAATAGCATGTGTCATCTCATTTGCCCCAGGTGACAAGAGTGCCTTTCCCAGGAGTTCTGGCCTTAAATATATGAAGCTTTTCTCACAGTAGCTTACGTATCTGTGAAAACTTCCCAAAGAGACTGTCCTTCTCTCCTTATCTCTTCCCGTCTTCACTTAGTTGTAGGCTTCCAGTTTCTAACAAATGTCACTAGTTTGGAATTAACAGGACAAAGGGGAGAATCAAATGATTTCTCTCTAGTAGGCAAGCTGACAGATTCCCACAGCAGAGGTAGGAGGAGCTCCCAAGCCAAGCAGTCAAGGGGAAGTGTCCCAGGAGTGTGTAGGAGAAGATAGAATAAGTTCAGGACTGATCTAGCTCTACTTTCTGATCCATTTGAAGTCTCCATAGGGGGAAACAGGGATTTCACAGATGTGGTGCAGTGGGACTCCCATGCATATGTGAACCGGTGCCTGCAGAGTCCAGGCCTGACCACCAGGCTTATCACTGGTGATAAGCAAACTCGGGAAGTCAGAGCCTCATTGCCTCCTCTGAAAATGAGGCAACTGGAGGAACAGTGGAATTTGAACAAGTAGATCAATCTTGGGCCTCCTTCCAGATTTAGTAGATAAGATTCCAGGAATGGGATTTGGGATTGAGGTATGTGCATCTTTTGGAGCTCCCTGCGTGGTCTTTATGACCAACTTCCAACCGGAAGAGCTGGTGAAGGTCTCCCCAGCACCGGCTGGCCTCTGATCCAGAACAAATGTTTGTTGAGGGCAACAGTGGCCACTTGGCTAGATTCAGGGGGTTCTCCAGTGACACATGGTTGAGGGCCACTCCTCCAAACTTCCAGGTATAAAAATAAGAGAAGTGGGGCTGGAGAAATGGCTCAGCAGTTAAGGTACATGCCTGCAAAGCCTAAGGACCCAGGTTTGATTCTCCAGGACCCACGTAAGCCAGGTGCACAAGGTGGCACATGCGTCTGGAGTTTGTTTGCAGTGGCTAGAGGTCCTGGCATGCGCATTCTCTCTTCCTCTAATAAACAAATAAATAAAAACAAATCTTTGAAAAAAAGTAAGAGAAGTGCAGTATGAGGTAAGCAGCACAGAAGATAAAGCAAGATCATGGGATCGGGAGCCGTGGAGGAGATGGACACAGAAGACACCTCTGGGGGGAGATGGCTGACAGGTAGGCAGCTCTGGGGTGAGGAGGTACCACCGGGCAGACAGCATGCCCACTGGAGCCACTGACCCATATGAGAGCAAGGACTGATAGAAGGCAGAGTGGGTGGAGCATTAGGAAAAGGAGGAGAGGTGGAAAGAATGGTAGGAAGAGGTGAATGGAGGTCAGAGCTCGGTCCCTTGACCATGGTTCTGCATTTGAACTTTTTTCTGAGTGCAATTGAGAGGCACTGCTGAGTAGGGTTCTTTTTTTTTTTTTTTTCTTGCCTGTTTTTAGAAATGAATTGGTTCTCTCAGATTTGCCTTTGAATCAAGTCATTCTGGCTGCTCAGTGTGATGTGTGATAAAGTATCTGTGAGCTAACATCAAATATTGCTTAATATTTTACCAACTAGGCTTTATTTTTAAAGTTAGACATAATTCTTGTATCACAAATTTTACCCTTTTAAAATGCACAATGCTGCACTAACCCTGTGTTCCTCTAGGATATGAGGGTAAATGGTCACGGTATGGTGGCATACCTCAGCACTCGGCGCTCAGGAGGCTGAGATAGGAGGACAGGCCAGCCTGCAAGCAGCAAACCCCTCAAAGAAATGAATCATTAGAAACTGGGATTCTAGTATCAGAGAGAGTAAAAGAAGGCTTGAGGGCTGGAGAGATGGCTTAGTAGTTAAAGCTCTTGCCTACAAAGCCAAAGGACCCAGGTTCGATCCCCCAGGACCCACATAAACCGTGTGTCTAGAGTTCGTTTGCAGCAGCTAGAGGCCCTGGCATGCCCATTTCTCCCCCTCTCTCCCCGCCCACCTCTTTCTCTCAAACCAGCAAATAATTTAAAAAATAAAAAAGAAGGCTTGACTGGAACCACAAAGAACACATGTGTGTTCTCACATTCAGCACATCATGCGTGTACCCTGGGTTCTTCCATCCAAATTGGTAGCCTCTAGCCACGTGTGCTTATTGAGCCTTTGTCACACATGACCAGCATTACAGAAGAACTGATTTTTTTTTAACTTAATGGATTAAGTTTAAATGTTAATTGGCACATATGGGTGCCACATTGGGAAGTGCAGCTCCTCAGAGACTTCCAAATCCAACTTATCTGAGATCATTTTTCCTATCTCTCTTCCCCAGGCCAGTTTCACAATGACTGGAATTTTGAAGCATGTGCTATACAAATTACTGAATTTAAATGTAATCCTACCAAGAAAAGGTGGTGTGTTCCACAAGGAATCCAGATGACAAGAGGCATGCAGAATGGGATAGCGTGTTCTAGGAATACATGTGAGTGGGACTCCGCCCAGTTAGCGTCTGGCCCAGGTGACGCATCTTGTCTACTCAGGAGAGCACAGAGACAAGCTGTGAGCTGCCCACAGTTTCATGACTTTCAGAGAGTAAAAGGTAGTTCTCAGAACAGAATATGCTGAGAGGCACAAAAGTAACGTCATTTCTCCTGCTCAAGTTGTGGGTTGCATGTGATGACAAAAACAAACTCGACCCTTTTGGGTCCTGTCACCAGATTATTAGTTAAGAAGAATCAAAGCCCCATGAAAAGGTCTCTCAACTCTTGGAGAGAAACTGTTCCCAATCCCCACCGTTCCACTTAAACTGCTGCTGTTATTAATTTTTTTAAGTCTCCAGGGATCTGCATTTTTGTTGGAGGATTTGCTCTTCATCCTTCACAAGAATAAAAGTAGCCCAGGCAGGGCCTTAAACTTTATTAATGTTGTAAAATAGTCAGCGGTTTCATAATTGTTCTTCACTTCCTGTTTCTTTTCTAACTACCCTGTCTTGAAAATGTGAGGCGCACATGAAGGCAAACACATCGAAGATGCCTGTCCTAAAACTTCCTATGCTGCTTTGGAGCAAAAAATAAATCCTTGATATTTATTATGTATGAAGTTAGGAAAAGATGAGATAGCCTTTAATGAATAATTAATATTTACCTATAAAATATGGCATGTTGCAGAGAAAACCAAAAATACTCAAGTTATACCTCACAAAATTAGAAGAAATAAAAAAGGAAGCCATCAGACTGACCTTTAAAATTGCAGTTTTAGGACAATTACAGGATAGATTGAGATTCTATGGGCCAAAATAGCTCACTTACTCATTGGTCAGCCCACTGTTGCATCTACTAAGGCTCCCTACCTGTGTGCCTTCATGTGATGTGGAAAGCTAGATGAGAGTTTGTTGCCCTCAGGTTGCAGAGTTCCATGTGGGCCTATTGCCAAATGAGGAGGCAGCCTGCTGCCCATTTAGGGGCAGTGCATAGAACTCTGGGGTCATGTGTCCAGGCTATCTGTGTCTCCATGAGCAGCTGTCCTTCTGCTGGGCCTAAGGCCCAGGGAATGGTCCACAGGGCAGATCTATTGTTCATTTTAGGTAGGCCCAACCTGGGCAGAGACCCTGCATGAGCTTGGGGTGTTGGCTTGAGCATTTGGGCAGAGAATGCTGGGCTCACAGAAGGATCTAGAAAACTAGCCACCATCTCTTGCTCTGTAGGAATGAGCACAGTACTTGCTCTGGGAACAGGGTCAGAGAAGGGTTTCTAAACGTCAGAGATGTCATTTAGAGAGAAGTCGAGCTGGGCCAATGGCACATCTTTCCTGTCGAAGGGCCGGTGCCCATTCCAGCACCTCTTTGTGGACGTGAACTCTACTGTGCACCACTCTGTAAGCCTCCTCAGGCCGGGACAGCGGCATGGCTGGTCAGAGTGGCATCTTAAGATCTGGGTCTGCAGGGATCTCTTTTCTGGTATCACTAAGGCTTTGTGTTTTCAGCTTTACAGAGATCGAATTCATTGGTCATACAGTTCACCTGTTTAAAAGACTTGTCGGTACATTCATGAAGTTGTGCAGTTATCACAACAGTCAATGTTGGAACACTGTCATCAACCTAAAATGAACCCAGAAACTATTAACAGTCATTTCATTTCTCCCAACCAACCCACCTACACCCTGGACCGCCACTGCCTGCTTTCCTTCTCTGTACTTTAGTCTCTTCTCAGATGAGTGCCTTCGCTGTTTTCAAGGAGCTTCCTGTAGCACGGCTTTTCCTAGGGAGAAGTAAACAAATATTTAGTCATCCATACAGGGCACGCACAACAGGCCAATGAAACAATTCCGTCCAAGTCCAGCTTGAACCAAGTGAACCAGTGAGTTTAATTGGGATTTCAGAATGCTGGGTGAGGGATAACTTACAGGAGCGTGGGCAAGCTGTGGGTGGTCACACCATGGAAGAAAAGCCTCCCTCCCCCAGCAGTTACTAACTATTTACATGCCCCCAGGAAGGGTGGTCCCCAGGGCCCTTAGAGCCACCTTGTGACCTTCCTCTGATGGGTAACCATAGGTCCTCTTATTGTAGACAGCAAACACCATGTTACACGCAGGGGTCACAATTCCACAGTGCTTCGTGAAGACTAGGGGATGCAATTCAGTGATATACAACTTGACTATTATATGTGAGGCCCTCGATTGGGGCCCCAGAACTGCAAAACTTAGCTTTTTCAAAAAACAATGAAGGCCTGGAGAGATGGCTTAGTGGTTAACACACTTGCCTGTGCAGTCTAAGGACCCAGATTTGATTCCTCAGTACCCATGTGAACCAGATGCACAAGATGGTGCATGAATCTAGAATTTGTTTGCAGTGGCTAGAGGCCCTGGCTTGCCCATTCTCTCTGCCTCTCTTTCTTTCTCTGCTTTTTTCTTTCTCTCTCAAATAAATTACATACACACACACACACACATACATACATATACATATACATATACATATACATATACATATACATATACATATATATATGAGATAAAGTTGCCAGGCATGATGGTGCACACTTTAATCCCAGGCACTCCAGAGGCAGAGGTAGGAGAATTGCTGTGAGTTCAAGGCCAGCCTGAGACTACACAGTGAATTCCACGTCAGCCTGGGCTAGAACGAAACCCTGTCTAGAAAAACAAAACAAAAAATAAAAACAGAAGGATGTGGATGACTCTGAAGTCATCCTTTTACTCAGAGCAGCTCCATCTCAGTTTGTCAAGGAGATTTAGAACTGGCTTAACATGGCCAGTTCCCACTATGGTATAAAAAAGGAGAGGAGAAGAAAATAATGAAGAGAGAGAGAGAGAGAGAGATTGAGAGAAAGAGAGGGCGGGAGAATGAAAATGAATGTGAATTGAGTTAAGATGCCAGGGCTTTGCGTACAAGGACTTCCGTCACTATGCTGACATGAGGGCTGTGAGAACCCCCGGGATTCTTTCTCTACATTCCAAGTCTTCAAATCCATGATTTTCCTAGTTTATCAGTCCTTGTACGAGCCAGAGACAGTCTGAGGTGGTCTGCTTCCCTTCCCTACCAAGGCTGTAAAGCCACAGGCCCTCTGACCATCTGACACACTGGTGCTGTCAGCTTGTGTCACGCAGTGCTTTCTGGGAATTATCCTCTTGTGAGAAGAAATGAGAACCACCTTCTCCATGCTTGCCTGTCTCCGGGCCCTGTTTCCGTAGGTACAGGAACCGCAGCCCCTGTTTACAGAGGAGGAATCCCATGCACGAGGCACTGGTGAAAGAGCTGAGTCAAAACCCAGACGGAGCCTCCAGGAGTGTTTGGGGTGGGTCGGGGCACGGCCTGTGGCATTCAGTTATCATCCATAAAAGAAAGACTCACTTTCTCTGGGTTTCATCAAATTGTTTTTGTTCCTGTGGTTTCCTGCTAAATAACTGTATCATCAGGTCCCACACAGCAAAGCCAAGACCCAACACAGAAACCTAGCTTTATTCTTCTTCCGGGATGGCCCATGAGGCTCTCTGAGTTCCCAGCCTTTATTTCTGATGGGAAATGGGACTGTAAGTGGTCACACCCTCTAAGGGCACCATGCAAAAAGTGGTGCATAGGCAAGTGCCATTGAGTCTGACATCTGAGACACATTTGAATTGAAAAAGACAGAAATCACCTCTTCTTCTGTGACCTTTTTATTTCTTTTTAAGTGTGCACCACCATGCTCACTGGCTCAAACATTCTCTTTTTTTAAATTTTATATGAGAGAGAGAGAAGTGGCACACCAGAGCCACTAGCCACTGTAGTCGAACTTCAGATGTGTGCACCATGTTGTGCGCATGTGTGAACTTGTGCATCTTTGGCTTAATGTGGTTTCTGGGGAATCGATCCTGGGTCCTTAGGCTTCAAAGCAAGCTCCTTAACTGCCATGCCCTCTGTGATCTTTTCTCTTATTACTAATTTTTTTTCTCTTCTCTGCATTCCACTATAATGCATATTCTTCTAGAATTTTCTTTCATTTTACATTGTTAATAAAACAATGCAAACACAACTACCATATATTGAGCATGTACTGCACATACATGTAGGCTTCAGTTAGCCTCCGAAATGTCTTGGTAAGGACACTCCTATTAGGGGAAAGCTCAAACTTCTGGGTAGGTATAGCATTGGACCCAAGACACAAGACAATCCCAAAGACAGTCCCCCTGAGGCTTCCTCTGTCCAGTTAACTCAGCCAGAGAATGGAGCAGATGAAGTGGGCCACTGGCTCATGCACAAGCCTCAGGGCTGCCAAACCACAGAGGACTTGGCTATGCCTGCTGTGGGATGGATTAGAGGTCAGTCCCTCTGCCTCTGCTTCTGCTTCTGCCCCTGTGGCTATTGTGGGCCATGCTCATCCCCAAGTTACTCTTATTTTTTTTTTTCCCCAGTAGAGTCTCTCTGAGCTGTGGACTTCAAATAGTCTTAAAGTGTAACTCAGGAGCTTTTGTAAAACACAAAAGAAAATGAGCCAGGCATGGTGGCACACTCGTTTAATCCCAAGCAGGAAGATGGCAAATTTGAGGCCCGATTGGGGCCAGACATAACAGTCATGGAAGGGGGATAGGATGCAGAAAGCATGGAAGAGAGACTTAAGGTTCTTGGGAAAATTCAAACAAGGGTCATTGTCAGTGTTGTGATCTGGACAGGGTAGGGGGTGAGTGAGGAGGAGGGGGGCTGCAGGAAATGGCGCGTCCATGGGCCCCAACAGATGCAGGCAGGGAACACTAGGAGAAAAGTTCTTAGACGATAAGATTCTTTCTCACGTCACTACCCAGGGGGCATCTTTACTGTCCCTGTCAGCTCTTGGATCCTCTGTTACAAGGGTGAAGGAGAAAGGGGAGCTAAAAAGTGTGGGGGGGGAATCAAGCCAAACTAAAACCAAAATATCTACCTAAATTTTTAGCTAAAACTAAAATATCCAGAGACCCAGAGAAATGCTCACAATGTAACAAATAATACTATAAAGTTTAAGATCAGTGCAATCACAATTTCATTCAACTATCTGCCACTACATGCACTTATGTGTGTGTGCTGGGCAAAGACAGTGAAATGTCCAAGGGACTGAGTCTGAAGGATGGGACAATGGGTGATTTGGGGCTTTGTTTTTACATAGTTGTTTGTTTTTTTTAAATTTCAGATGGCCTCAAGTGAAATGTGTTAATCACAACAAAAAGTGGTAATCAGATATCAGGGAAGAAAATGTATTATAAGTAGGTCCAAACTTTTATCTTAAACATAAAGCTACCAAAAGAAAAAAATTCACAAGGTACAAAGAACTCTGAGGGCCAGTGACAGGCAGGGTGGGAGAACATTGTCCCACCCCGCATGGATTTCTCCTTAGGTTTCTTTCATGTGTGAGCACACAGTTTCAAAGCTCTTCCTGAGTTTATTTTTGAGACCAGTGGCTTGAAACTTCCTTAGGCATAAACTTACAGTGGGAGAGCTACAATTTGAAAGTGTGACGGAAATTGATTGAATGTCCCAAGGTTTTTTTTTTTTTTTTTTTTTTTTTTTTATGTAGACAAGACTTGAGAGGGGTGTGGAAAAAGCAAGACCTTTGGGGAAAAGTGTCCTTCCACTTCTACTGTGTCACTCCTTGTTGCAGTCAGGTTCGCGTTGCTGGCAGAAATCACCCAACCAAGAGCAGCTTGTGGGTAAAAAGAGGTTTATTTTGGCTTACAGGCTCGAGGGGGGAGCTCTTAGATGGCAGCGGAAAATGATGACATGCACAGGGGGTGGACATCACCTCCTGGCCAACATAAGGTGGACAATAGCAACAGGAGAGTGTGCCAAACACTGGCAAGGGGAAACTGGCTATAACTCCCATAAGCCCGCCCCCAACAATACACTGCCTCCCGGAGGCGTTAATTCCAAAATCTCCATCAGCTGGTAACCTAGCATTCAGAACACCTAAGTTTATGGGGGACACCTGAATCAAACCACCACACTCCTGGATCTGTCACATGTGTGCCTGACCACAGATGTCCACTGTGAAATAGTGAAAATCTCTCTAAGAAGCCAGACAGGCCAAGGAGGGAAAGCCACTCCCAATTCCTGTCTTCACCATTCTGGGTTCCCAGAGAACTCTGGAAAGTGGAGGGCTGGATTTAAGAAAAGGAGGATGGGACTGGAGAGGTTGCTTAGTGGTTAAGGTGCTTGTGCACAAAACCTAATGACCCCAGTTCAATTACCTAGTACCCACGTAAAGCCAGATGCACAAAATGATGCACACATCTAGAATTCCTTTGCAGCGAACAGACCCTGGTGTGCCCACTCTCTGTGTGTCTGTCTCCTCTCTCTCTCTCTCTTTCTCTCATTGCTTGCAAATAAATAAATACAAAGTGGGATGACACAGTATTACACCTGTGCTTGCTCCTCTGTGACACACACCTGGTCACATGACAGACTGATCTGTGTCTCTCTCTCACGCTCGCTCACTCGTTCTCTCTAAAATAAAAAAAAGATGTCAAGCTCAAAAGTCCATGCTGTGTAGCTCAAATAAACTAGAAAGAAAGTGGTAGGTTCTCAGATAAAACCTTGACTTCAGGAGCAAATCCATCAGCTTTCAGATTTATTTCCATTAATTCAAATGTCTGCTGTCAACATCTTTTCATAGACAAGATTACCAAAGAGGAAAACTCTTATGTGCCTGAGTAACTTTCCTACATTTCAGTGGTTTATTTTAATATTTTTGTTTATATTTATTTATTTGAGAGCAACAGACAGAGAGAGAGAGAGAGAGAGAGAGGAGAGTGGGCACGACAGGGCTTCCAGTCACTGCAAGTAAACTACAGACACGTGCGCCCCCTTGTGCATCTGGCTAATGTGGGTCCTGGGGAATCGAGCCTTGAACCAGGGTCCTTAGGCTTCACAGGCAAGCGCTTAACCACTAAGCCATCTTTCCAGCCCTCAGTGGTTTATTTAAAAACTTTAGAAAATGCTTGTGATAGCTAGGCATAGTAACCTTTAATCCCAGCACTTGGGAGGCAGAGGTAGGAGAATTGCTGTGAGCTGAGCTGGCGGCCAGCTTGAGATGATGTAGTGAATTCCAGGTCAGCCTGGGCTAGAGCGAGACCCTACCTCAAACCCCCCCACAAAAGAAAGAAAGGAGGAAGGAAGGAAGGAAAGAAAGAGAAAGGAAGAAAGGGCGAGATGTTAAGCAAGGTTAAGGCACTTGCCTATGAAGCCTAAGGACCCAGGCTTGATTCCCCAGTACCCACATAAGCCAGATGCACAAGGTGGCACATGCATCTGGAGTTTGTTTGCAGTGGCTGAAGACCTTGATGTGCCCATTTTGTCCCTCTTTCATTCTCTCTCTCTCTAATAAATAAATTAAAATTAAAAGAAAAGAAAATGCTTGTGGGGGCCAAAGCAAACATGATGGTATGTTTTTTTTTTTTTTTTTTTTTTTAAGTTTTTCCAGGTAGGGTCTCACTTTGGTGTTCAGGCTGACCTGGAATTCACTATGTAGTCTCAGAGTGGCCTCGAACTTTCTGTGGTTATATTCTCGTAATCACTCTGCAGGCTGAGTAAGGTTTGAGGCCAGTCTAGGTCACATAGCGACTATGCAAAAAGTAAAACAAGGTGCGGGGGAGGCTTAGTGTGTAAGAGCACTTGCTACACAAGCGTGAGAGCCTGAGTCCAATTCCCAGCATACATGTAAAAAGCCCGCCTTGGGGCTGAGACAGGAGAATCACTGGGGCTCCATGGTTGGCTAGTCAAAACAAAAAACAGTGAGTTTCAGGTTCAGCGAGACTCATCTCAGAGAAATAAGCAGAAGAGCAATAGATGAGGCTACCCCATTTCCTCTTCTACCCCGTTTCCTCTTCTAGCCTCTACACTCCTGACTACCTATCTGTAATGCATAACCTCCATCCAACACACCCTCTTCACCAACAGTCCAAAAATGGAAGAAAAAATAATGGGAGGGAGGGAGGGGAATGTTTTTGAGTGGGTGAGGGCAGCTCAGTGGTGGAACTTAGCATCTTAAAAGCCCTGGGTTTGGTGACTGGCGGTAAAGGGCAAGTTCTTTCAGGGGAATTGGGAGTGGTCAGGGACACGCTATGGGATGAGAAGAGACAGTGACCCTTCCAAGGTGTGCGTTGGGTGTGCGCCTCGGGGCTGGGGAGGGGGTGGGTGAGGTGGGATTCCTGAATTAGAATGAATGAACCCGAGTTCACACTCCTTGAACATCATCTCGCTCTTCCAAATGTCATCTTGATAAGTTAATACAAACGAAATCAGAAACATCTGCAGCAAAAAATCCCCTGAACACACAAGGGTTTAACAACTAAATGGAAGAATGTTTGTGACAACGTTTCGGGTTTCAGCGGATCCAAAATGTTTTGAAAAACAGTTCTTAAGCCATTTCAGAAACCTGAAGGATAACTGGCTCTCCTCTCCCTGTGGAAAGGACACTGGTTATTTCTGGTCTTTGCATCACCCCCTGTTGCCCTCCTGATTGGTGGAGGGAAGCCTTGCACAGGCCACGTCTGAGTTCTCTGGAATGATGCCTGCCACAGGTGCCCGGTGCACCTCTAACCTCTCCTCACCCACTTCCTGGGTTTTCACCTTATGTTCAAGCCTGAAGCTTTAAAGTTGGATGCAGCATCGTGTCCCATGGCTAGACCCATTCTTGGACTCTGGTGCAACCTCATGGGCCACCTGGATCACTGTCTGGCACTGCTGCAATTCTCCCAGTTGGTAGCCCTGGGTCCTCTGTCCTGGTGACACCCATCACAGTCCCTCAGCATCTCTTTCCTGACCACCCATCCTAGTCCCTCAGCTCCTGTTTCCTCATGGCGCCCACCACAGTCACTCAGCTCACCTATCCTGATGACACCCACAAGCCACCCAGGTCACCTATCCCAATGACGCCTACCACAGTCACTCGGATCACCTATGCTAATGATGCCCACCTCAGTTACTTGCCCCTGAGAAGACAGAGAAGATGTCAAATGTTCAGAGCATGGGCTCAGATCTGACAGGCCCCGCTGGAGGAACGCCATGTGTCAGGCTGTCTGTATAGAAGGCTGTAAGTAGCCGGGCGTGGTGGCGCACGCCTTTAATCCCAGCACTCAGGAGGCAGAGGTAGGAGGATCGCTGTGAGTTCGAGGCCACCCTGAGACTACATAGTCAATCCCAGGTCAGCCTGGGCTAGAGTGAGACCCTACCTCGAAAAACCAAAAAAAAAAAAAGAAGGCTGTAAGTAACTCCACCCTCTGCAAAAGCACACCAGGCCACGCTCAGTCCCCATGAAGCTAAGCTCCCTAGCATTCTTGGACCCAGCCTGAGCGATTCTGACAAATGCCAGCGAAGCAGACGGAAGTGATTAGTGTGCAGTTCCCTTTCCAGCTTTGTTCCAAGAAGTCGTCCTTGCGCTTTATTGACTTTTGGTCTCGCCATCCTGAAATTTTAATCGCCCACCCTCGGAGCAGATGGCAGTTAGAGCGCCCCGCTTGTAACCCTAGCTGGACTCAAGATGAAAGAAGAAACCTTCGCCCGCTTGCGTTCTTTCTCTTGTTCCCTCCAAGGGACATTGTCATCTCTCTTGGTAATCATCATGCCATTGTCTTCAGAGGTTGGAAAGTCTTGATTTCCTAATCTTAAGAAAAAAAAAAAAAGTAAAATAATTAAAGGTGACCGGAGCATGCTAGCAAATAGATTTGTAATTTCAGGGTAGGACTTGCTTACCTCATGGTAGAATCAGTGTGACTCCTCCCAGAAGACCTTTAAGTTCAGCATTGCAAATGATATTTTTCCACTAAATTTAGTTCTATTTTTATTTATTGACATTTCTAATTCTGCAGCTTGAAGTCAGGCTCATGCAAAGCATACTATCTACCACTGAACTGTGCCCCTAGTCCATTAAAGAATTAAAAAAAAAAAAAAACAAAAGAAAGAAAAAAAGAAAAGATAAATGAAGGTATCCCACTGTCCCTGAACCAAAAGTTTAGTCTCACAAGGGTAGATTAAGTTAAACTCCTTTTTTGTTTTTTGGTTTTTCAAGGGAGGGTCTCACTCTAGCCTAGACCGACCTGGAATTCATTATGGAGTCTCAGGGTGGCCTCGAACTCATGGCGATCCTCCTACCTCTACCTCCCGAGTGCTGGGATTAAAGGCATGCCACCACACCTGGCTTAAACTCCTTTTTAAAAAAAATTTATGCTTTAAATCGTGTGTGGTGTGACATATGTGTGTGTGGGGAGTGCATTGCATGGCACAGAGTGTGTTGTGTGGAGGTCACACACAGAAGAGCTCTGGGTGTTGGCCCTCTTCCCCCTTGCTTGGGAGAGGGTCTCCTGTTTCCTTCTGGGAGCGCTAGGCTAGCTGTCCCCCAAGCTGTGCGCTTCTCCTCACTTCACGTCCCCTTGGCACATGTGTGTCACCCTGCAGCACATCAGCCTGGTGTGATGTCATCCCAGCACTTCCTGCTAAAGGAAACGATCTTGCCCGTGGTCTGTCACTCAGTCAATGCATGGTCTATGGAGGTACGACCTCAGTGTGAGAAAGGTTTGCCATTTGACTTTTTTCCCCTTTGCAGTCGGGAACTGCTGGATTTGTTGCTGGCGTATTTGCATTCTAGTTGGTATCCTATAGCCTGGAGAAATAGTCCAGCAGTGCCAAGTTCAAGATTAAGGCCCAGCCTGTCAGAAAGTGGGAGGAGAAGCCAAGCCTTGCCAAGCCATTCTCTCAGTGTCCTGGTCCTCGGCTGGCCCCTCCCAAGCTCTCGGCTTTTGGCTGGAAATCCTGGCAGCAAGTACAGAGCGTGAGTCAGCAAAAACAGCTGTGGCAAGTTTGAGAGTGTGTCTCTGAAACTGGATCTTCTGTCTCTGGGGACACCACTGAGCTGGGAAGGAATTTTTCCAGTGACCCTCTGGCCTCCATAAGTGTCTTATCAGTGTGCCGTGGCAGGCTGGGACCTGGCTCCTCTTGCAGTCCTGAGTACCTGAAGTGTCGTCTGCCTTGAGAATGATCTTGGACCGACTTGGGGCCGACCTCAGGAGCCGGTGAGAAAGAGCACGCAGGTCTATGAAGGCTGACCACATTGTTGCACCTTATTGTAGATGTAGCTAGAAATGGCAACAGTTATGTTTTTTTTTTTTTTTTAAGTAGTTTAGGGCAGGGAATATGGCTCAGTGGGTGAGAGCATTTGCCATATACACACAAGGGCCTGAAACCACCTGAGTTCAATACTCAGCACCCACATAAAAAGTTGGGCGTGGCGCCATATGTCGGATGGGAAGCAGGGACAGAAGAGTCACTGGGGCTCGCTGGTCAGTTAGTGTGACCAAAAACGGCAGCCTGGCTTCAGTGAGAGAGTCCATTTCAAGGTACCAATGTGAAAGGTAGAGGAGGACACCTGATGTTCTCCTGTGGTCTCCTCACTCACACGCACAGACTGCGTGCTTTTGCACGTGCGCGTGCACACACACACACATACACATGCTCATGGGAAGATCCCCAGGGCCTGCTAGCTAGCTAGTCTATCTGAACTGGTGGGAGACCCTGTCTCTAAAAAGAAGATGGAAAGCAGTTGAGGAAGATAGCCAACATCAACCTCTGGCCTCCAATGCACACACACACACACACACACACACACACACACACACACACACACCACTACACCACATGTTCTATACTCACAAAAACATTTAGAGTTTCCAGAGTCATTGATCTTGATGTGATGCTCTTAGAAACATTTTTGTAAATGGAAAAGTCAATGCTGTCTTCATTTTAGAAGAGACCATAGAGATAGGTGCTTCTCTTCTCAGAGGAAGACTATGACTCTAAGCCAGGGTCCTGAAGTAGTGCAGAAACCTTTTTAGGGCTTGAGAGGTAGCTTAGTGATTAAAGGTGCTTGCTTGCAAACTCTGGCATCCCAAGACTGATTCCTCAGTATCCACATAAAGACAGATGCAAGGTGGCACATGCATCTAGAGTTCATTTATAATGGCTAGAGGCCTTGGTTCTCTCTCTCTCTCTCTTGCTCGCTCTTGCTCTCTCTCTCTCTCTCTCTACCTCATTCTCTCATATAAATAGAGAAAAATAAATTTAAAAAATCAAAATAAAGTTGCTCATGCTAACGTTCCCCTAGAGTTAAGCTATTTATTTGGCATTCTGAAACATCTGGGTTAAGTAGAAAATAGTGAAATTTCTTAAACAAGCCACTCCCAGCCACCATAACAATGAACTTCCTTTGCTCTACGTAATCCTCTCCCTCCTGCCTCCCTCTCTCTCTCCACTACCAACTTCATATTAACTCATCAGTTGTTTTCCTATTGTTCCTTTCTCTGTCCCTGCCTTATAAGGAAAGTAGTCTTGAAGTGGTCAATCATGTTTGGCTTTTGTTTCTGCTTTCTTTAAGCCATCTTCTTTTTCTACAGCCAGCCTCTTCTGCAGGGGACATTAGAACTATGCTCTATTTTGTGGAATGAAGCATTGCCTGGTTCTATGATTAAAAATTAAACCCACTTAAGAACTTCAAATTCTAATGGCTTTGATAAACCATTGCAAAAGACATGCTGCTGCTATGTTCTGTAAAGGAGCTTTGGGGCTTAAAGCCACTTTACAATAGGCCTGGAAGAGCTTTCATTTCCCTCTACTTTCACCAATTAGAGATCGCTGCTTAGAGAAGAAAATGGCCAGCTTCCCCCTGTGAACTTCTTCCGGCTCCTGTGAGATAGTGGAGTATCTTGAACTTGACCTTTGGGAGAAAACTTACATGTGAAAAAACAATACAAACATGTAATATGACCTTGTAGAAACATTGACTCTTAAGTTTATCAAATCCCCTCTGTGTGCTCAGAGTCAAAGGTTAACAACAGAAAGGAGATACCTGGCCTGGAGAGACTAGATCAGTGGGTTTCAACCTGATCACTGAACCATTCTGACATCTGCTGCTGGGAATGGGGGGAGGTGCAGAGGGCTGTGGGGGTGAGGGAGGAGTGGAGGACTGTTGGGGTGAGGGAGGAGTGGAGGACTATGGGGGTGAGGGAGGAGTGGAGGACTGTTGGGGTGAGGGAGGAGTGGAGAGATTCCTGGAAAAGTACAGGCTTACAGCTGAGAAGGTAGAAGAGCCTTAAGCTTGGTTAGTTGTGCTGGCTTCTTGCTTCCCTGCTGGTAAGAGGCCTTGGCCAGACTCCTGAGTGAGGGACTCCTCCTTAATCATGTCTCCAGAATTTTCCATCTTTCTATCCTGCCTCACACCCACACGTCCAATGCCTTCTTGTTCTTTTCTGTAAACGATGACTTGCTAATTTGTCTCCTAAGCAAGCACCCTGCAAACAGTGCCTCAGCTCCTGGGCCATCCGCCCTTTACGTGTGGCCTGCTGGGAAGGTGGAAGTAGAATTCTGGGGCATGGATTCCTTTCTTTCAGCTGTTATTGTTCTTTCCCTCGCTGCCCACTGCAGTCATCTTCTTGTTGCTGGGACAAACACCTAACCAGAAGCAGCTTATGGGAAAAGGGTTTATTTCAGGCTTACAAATTTCAGGGGGAAGTGTCATCATCATGGAGGAAGCTGGCTCACTTCCTCACAACAGCCCTTAGCAGCAAGCATGAGGTCACTGAACCCACAGAGCTGGACTTAATCCCAAGGCCCACCCTTGGTGGCACACCTCCTCCAGCAGGGCTCCACCTCCCAAATGCTCTGCTAGGTGAGGACAAGTAGGAAACTTCCTCACTAACACCTGGGGAACATTACATTCAAGATCACCACACTGCTGTTCCCCTTTCCTCACCAATTCTGTTTCTGACCCTTGTTTCTCATCTCTCTAATCATTCCCAGTGAGGAAATGAAATTCTGGTTATTTCCCAAGCTATATTGAAGTACTGGACACATTCTACAAGGAAATCACAGATTCTTTTTCTAAAAAGACAGGCACTTACACTTGACTAGAATAACTATAACCTCTAAGAATTTGGTGATGAATATTATCTCTGAGTTATTTAATAATGTACCTAGAAAAGCTAAGAAATCATTTCATACATTATCATCTTTCTTTCTTTCTTTCTTTTTTTTCTTTTTTTTTTTTTTTTTTTTGAGGTAGAGTCTCACTCTGCTGGGATCAAAGGTGTATTCCAGGTGGCTCCATTATCATCTTTCTTATTTAGAGTGGATCTATTTACATTCTCTCTGAATTCATTTAGAAGTAAGCTTTATCCTTGATGAAAAAGAGAGACCCCACTTTTAGCTTGGAAGATGTGCCACCCCTACCGGTAACCAGGGCAGTCTCTGTACACTGCTTAGCCCTGGTGAGCTCATTCTCTCTCTCTCTCCCTCCTTCCCTCCCCCTCCCTCTTTTTCCCTCTCTCATCTCTATCGCAAATAAATAATTTAAAAATAAAAAACAAAGACTTTGTTATAAAGCTTAAGAGAAGGAAAGCAAACAGAGCTTCTGTTCTAGGTGTGTGTCAGGGGAAGAGGGTGTCCCAGAACAGAGAAAGCCCACCCTGGTGACTTTGACTGCTCTTTTATGGGAATTTACTGGATGGGGCCTGATCCAGTGAGTCTAGCCTTCACAGCAGGTGTCCAGGCACTTCGCCAGGTTTCTAGGAAAGGGGGAACTCCTTTAGGGAAGAAGATGAGGAGAGACCAGACCCTTCTTCTGACATTCCTGGCCTCCAGCCAGGGGCTGTGAGGACTCCTTTAGGGAAAAGATTGGGAAGGAGCAGATTCTGTCTTATAGGCTCAGGATATTTCTCTCTTACAGGCACTATTAGTTTACTTTCAGGAGTCCTGGTCACCCTAAACTCCTTCAGTGCAATACTCCACCACTCTTCACCTCCTCTGGATGTCTAGCCTCCTGAACACAGGAGAGAAAGGCTGGGGTTTATCTACTCAGGTGCTGGTTTATCACGGTGACTTTTCCCAGTACTTCTGTCTTAGATGCGACTTGTCAAATTTTACAAACAGCAAATGTCTTCTGTGCATTGGACAAGTCGGGGTTGCTATATGTCCAACAGTGATGCCCAATGATTATAAGGAGACCACAGTAAGGGGAGGAGGGAGTGTCTTGGCCATTAAGGACTGTGAATTTTAGGCAGTATTTTTTCATACTTGCCTTTAGTGACATGTGGAAGGAGCTCACAGGATTGTCTACCTTCTGTCCTTCAGGGTTTTCATACCTGGCCCCTTAGTGACATGTGGAAAGAGCTCACAGGATTGTCTACCTTCTGTTTTTTAGGGTTTTCACACCTGGCCCCTTAGTGACATGTGGAAAGAGCTCACAGGATCGTCTATCTTCTGTCCTTCATCTTCATGCCTGGCCCCTTAGTGACATGAGGAAGGAGTTCACAGGATTGTCCACCTTCTGTCTTTCAGGGTTTTCACACCTGGCCCCTTAGTGACATGAGGAAGGAGTTCACAGTATTGTCTAACTTCTGTTCTTCAGGGTTTTCATGCCTGGCCCCTTAGTGACATAAGGAAGGAGCTCACAGGATCATCTACTTTCTGTCCTTCAGGGTTTTCATGCCTGGCCCCTTAGTGACATGAGGAAGGAGCTCACAGGATCATCTACCTTTGGTCATCAGGGTTTTCACGCCTGGCCCCTTAGTGACATGAGGAAGGAGTTCACAGGATCGTCTAACTTCTGTTCTTCAGGGTTTTCATGCCTGGCCCCTTAGTGACATAAGGAAGGAGCTCACAGGATCATCTACCTTCGGTCATCAGGGTTTTCACACCTGGTCCCTTAGTGACATGTGGAAAGAACTCACAGGATTTTCCACCTTCTGTCTTTCAGGCATATGTGGAGAAGTATGTCGTGAAGAATTATTTCTACTATTACCTGTTCCGCCTTTCAGCTGCTTTGGGTCAAGAAGTGTTCTACATCACATTTCTGCCCTTCACTCACTGGAATATCGATCCGTATTTGTCCAGGAGGCTGGTCATGATATGGGTTGTAAGTACTGTTGTTTACTACCTACTGCTACTTCTTTGACAACTGCCGACTTTGAGCTTCAAGCACTTTGCACATGTGTTCTTTCCTTTATAACCACTTATTATGAAGTTTGTTTTCTTTTTTTATGGGAGAGAGAGAATTGGCAAGCCAGAGCCTCCAGCCAGAGCAATTGAACACCAGACACATGCATCACCTTGTACGTCTGGCTTATGTGGGATCTGAGGCATTGAACATAGGTCCTTAGGCCTTGCAGGAAAGCATTTTAACCACTAAACCATCTCTGAAGCCCTGAAGTTTGTTTTCTATTTTGCTTTGGAAAAAAGGAAACATAGGCACAACTTGTTTGATCTACAAAACCCAAACCAGCCTGTGATTATACCCCTCCCCATAAGTGAAGAAAACCAGAAGAAAGGAAAAAGGATGAGCAGAGAACAAAAGAGCTCTCTAAGAATCCCTGTGGAGCAGGAAACATAGCCCTCTAAGAGGCCACTTTAGTAAAATTCCAGCAACACCTAAAACTCGAGGCTAGGAAGTAACTGTTCTTCATACCTTGGAGAGATGGAGATGTCCAAGGTAGTGAGCCTTCCTGCAGGGAACCTGTAACACACTTGGGTCCGCTGAGATGCACAGAACCCCAGGGATAAGTGTAGGTAAAAGCTAGAATGCCCTCTCATTGTTCTGTCCCCTTAACTGTGCTCGGCCCAGGGATTTCTGGTTTGTTTGTTTAATTGGGGAAATGGTGAGGATTTGCAAGGCAACCAGGCAGACCACAAATGTACAGGTTGTGGGATCAGGCCACATGCGTGTGCCTATGCTTCAGTCTTACCTTCCTCCTCTGTAACAGATCAGCAGTGTGCATCCCACAGTCACTGTGAAGGTGCACGGAGAGCATCCAGAGCTCAGGGCCCGGCAGGTGCAAGGGCTGACAAGTTGCCATTTGAGTGGATAAGGCAGAGTGACCAGTCATTGAAGATGAGTCAGAGGGCAGCTAACTCTAGGATCAAAGTTTGTTCATCTGCTGAAGGAAACTTTGGAGGCAAAATGGTTTCTCTGAGTCTGCTTTAAAACCAAGTTCAGAAGGAGGGGTCAAGGCATGGACTGAAGAGAGTCACTTCTTACTCTGGGCTTTTTGTTCTTATCATTTGGGAGAGAAGTAGAGTGGACTTGGTCAGGGACCAGGAATTAAGGTATATTCAGGGCAGAGGACAGACTGAAAACACTGCCTGGGAGGGTTGGAAGGTTGTTCTGGGAGTCATTCATCAAATGGCCACCCGAGGGCGTGAAGGAGCAGCGCCCCGGGCTCCACCCAAGGTTACCATGAGATAAAAATGAGCTCAGAATTGCAGATCTCCTGTTTTTCATATGGAATGCCCCAGGTTTTCAATGCAAGGTTGCATTTTTTAAAAGACTTCTTGTATTCTTTATTTATTTATTTATTTATTTATTTATGACAGAGAGAAAGAGGCAGAGAGAGAGAGAGAAAATGGGCATTCCAGGGCCTCCAGCCACTGCAAACAATCTCCAGGTGCATGCATCACTTTGGGCATGGTACTGGAGAATCGAACCTGGGTCCTTAACCTTCCCAGGCAAGCGCCCTAACTGCTAAGCCATCCCTCTAGCCCCACATTTGCGTTTTTAAAGCAGTGTACATCATCTGAATAAGGGTCCTTATTTCCAAATGCATGAACTCTGGTTTTAAGCTTCTATTGTAAAGGACTGCTAGATCCTTCCTCTTTCGTCCTTCTCTGTACAACTATAAGCCATCTTTTCCTCCCCTCTCCTTGCCCTTGCCCCGGCCTTCTTCTGAAGTCTAGATTTTGCCTAAATCAGAAAATAAATATGATTGGAGAATTTGCAGAAGCACACAGACATCACAGATTATAAAGGGACTGTTGTCCCGCTTCTCTTCTGAGACCCACTTCTGGGACTGCTGGAGCAGTTAGGCATTGAGGGTGCAGGTGACAGAGGAGTTGAGATGCTTCCTTCTCAACACTAGAAAACCCATGCTATTTGATTTTATTTCCATAATATATTCAATACAAAACATAGCTTTCTCTCAAAAGGAGTAAAGTGATCATTTACTCTAAGCCAAATATTAGTGACCATGGCCTGGGAATATGGAGTCCAGATTCAGGTTACCCTGAATAGCACGGCCTAACGTAGAACAAATCAATGAAATCTTATAGTTACCAAGCATAACAAAATTATAAATTTGCCAAATATATTCATAGTAACATCAGGTTATAGCAAACTTGGAAAAGCTCTGTTATAGATTTTAGGTGGTAGCTCATGACATACTTAGCTTTTGGGCCAGTGGAAGCTAGTGGTCTATTTATCCAAAGGTTTTACCCAGCAAGCAAAAGGATCTTGGGTCAGATACAGAGGTGGGCAATGAATGGCTATTAAAGGGACTAGCATAGCCCCAGATTCCAACTCTCCACAGTCAGTGAGCCTTGTAGAATCTTCAACATAAATGTGGCTCTTTTCTGGGAACTTTGGTTCATATATATATCCTCCCAGAACTTTTTATGATGGTCAAGTGTCACAGATGATATAAAATACTTTGAATAGCTAAGAAATAACTTGTAAGTGCATAGTCAGCTCAAGGCTAGTTATTCCCCCATGGAGGGGGGAAAATTTTCCCTAAGGTACTAGAAGACCTTTATACATGATAAGAGGCTATGAATGGGGATGTTCTGATTGTCAGTGTTGGTTATTTTACACATTGGGCTATTTCAAGGTGCTTGGCCTATTTGAGGCAAAACAACAAATCATTTAAGGAGAAATTAAATACCATCTTTGCCAGAGACAGGAGAACCTGCGCCCCATCCTGAGGTTAGAGACCTGATGCTTGATATCATAAGTGGGTGCACCATCTCATCCACAAGCCCTGAGCAGAGTTCTGTAGCTACTCTGTGGTCCGCTGCAGCAGTTGGGGCAGGTGTGTGGGCTGGGTGAGGTGGTGTGGGCATTTCTACCAGGTCCAGGTGGAAAGAGCACCCCCACTTCAAGAGCAGAGACCAGGTAGGCGTGCACTGCGTGTGAACGTGCGCTGGGAAGGGACAAGCCCCACGGGGACACTCACGACAGCCCTGGGGTTGGGCTCCCGTGTTGGAGCTGGGCTCGTTCCCCGTGAGGTTCTTGTTCTTGGGGGACCCAGGAACAGTCAGCTTCCTTCTGAGGCAGCTGTTTCATGCGAGGAACATTCCAGAATTAGAGACTGCCTCTTTCACAGGCAGACATTCATAAATGCTAAGGACCTGCATAGGGGCAGAGCTGGAAGCCTCGTAAGTTTAAATATCTTACCTTACCACATATTCATTGGAAGGCAGTTATGCATTCAACAATGCCAAACTTCTTGTCAAATTTTATATTAATTGAATCATTGTTATTGGATGAAGACCCAACCAGTTTTCTTGCTTGTTTGGTTTTGTTTGTTTTGTTTTTAGTTACGTAGCCCAGACTCACGTTACCTAGAACTTGTGATCCTCCTGCCTTTGCTCTCTGGGTTTTCCTGCTTTTAAAAGATAATTTAACTCGGGGCTGGAGAAATGGCTTAGAGGTTAAGGCGCTTGCCTGCAAAACCTAAGGACCCAGGTTCGATTCCCCAAGACCCACGTAAGCCAGATGCACAAGGTGGTGCATGCAGTCTGGAGTTCGTTTGCAGTAGCTGGAGGCCCTGGTGTGCCCATTCTTTCCCTCCCTTTCTCTCTCAAGTAAATAAAAATAAAATATTTTTAAAAATAATTTAACTTATGGCTATATTGGATATTCTCACCATCATAGCTGTTCCCGCCTCCCATTGTACTGTACATCTTTCCGTTGCTTTTATTGGCATCTGTTTTATTGGAACTTTGTAGCAATTATTTAGTATCTTTCTGTAGATTGGAACAGTAAATATTTAAAATGATAAAAATAGCTGGGCGTGGTGGCACATGCCTTTAATCCCAGCACTCAGGAGGCTGAGGTAGGAGGATTGCCATGAGTCCGAGGCCGCCCTGAGACCACATAGTGAATTCCAGATCATCCTGGTCTACAGGAAGACCCTACCTCAAAAAACCAAAAAATTAAAAGATAGAAGTCATGGGCCCTGTGTGAGAGTGTTTAGATACATTGGCTGCAGTAATGTTTTACAGACTACCTCATTCCACCGTACCAGTCACCCTAAGCTCTTGTGACCAGCCTGTGGTGCAGGTGCTGATAATGACCCAGAGAAAGGCTAAGTGACTGCCCGAGCTTCACGTTGAATTAAGTGGCAAAGTGGGTTGGCTCTTGCCTCTGAGGCCTCCTCTGCCAGAGGGGACCCACCATGTTGTTTCTTAGAACCCACCTAAGGGCTGGGAAGATAGCCCAGTCAGTAAAGTCCCTAAAAACTGAGGATCTGAGTTTGATACACAGAACCCACTTTAAAAAAATGTGGGAGGGGGCGCTGGAGAGGGAGAGATGGCTTAGCCATTAAGGCACTTGCCTGTGAAGCCTAAGGACCCAGGTTCAACTCCCAAGAGCCCACATAAGTCAGACACACAAGGTGACGCATGGGCACAAGGTGGCACACACGACTGGAGTTCGATTGCAAGGGGCTAGATACCCTGGTGAGCAAATTCTCTCTCAGTCTTTCTCTCTCTCATAAAAACATAACAATAAAAAGCTGGGTGTGGTGATGTATGCCTTTAATCCCAGTGCTTGGGAGGAGGTAGGAGGGCCGCTGTGAGTTCAAGACCAGCCCGGGACTACAGAATGAGCTCCAGGTCAGCCTAGCTAGATGGTGACCCTACCTCAAAACAAAACAAACAGACAAACAAAAAACCCACCTGAGTGAGATGACGCATATTTGTAATCCCAGCACCGAGGAGGTAGAGACAAGTGGCTGCATGGGCTCGCTGCTCAGCCAGTCTAGCCCACTTGGCAAGTTCTAGACCCATGAAGAGATCCTGTATCAAAAAAGGTGGATTGTGACTAAGGAACCACACCTGAGGTTGTTCTCTGTGCCCCTGTCTCTCTCTCTCTCTCTCTCTCTCTCTCACACACACACACACACATCTGCAGAACAGGCGCACACACAAGGAACCCAGTGAAGTAGCATGAAAAGCATGGTCTTTCTTAAGATGGGGCATGCTCATGAACATACTTGCCTAAAGTTCTCTTCTGTTGCTTTTGTAAGTTTCGGGATTGCCCTAATGACATTTTTTTAACCCCATGTCCTGCTTAGGCATTGTATATCTACCTTCCTTGACAAGCCAAAAGTAATATTCGTGTGTGTATTATGTGTGGTATGTGTGTGGACGTGCCCCACGTGTGTGTGTGTGTGCATCGGCCAGAGGAAGATGTTGCACGGCCTCCTCTACTGCTTTTATCCAAGTTGTTCTCTTGAGATCGAGGGTCTCACTGCACCCAGACATGCCGTTTTTGGTTAGACAGGCAGAGCAGCATACCTCGGCAATTTTCCTTTCTCTGCCCTCTCCACAGCACAGGGGTGACAGATGTGTGTGGCCATGTCCAGCTTTGCACATGGGTGCTGGGAATCAAACGTAGGCTGTCTCAGGCTCCCACAAGCCCTCGTACTTGCCCAGCAAGTGCTCTCATCCACTGAGTAGTCTGCCCAGCCCACCAAACATATTTTAATCCCAGAAAGTCTAGACAAACTTTCTGTTAAGAGAGCTGAAAAATACGTGTCAAGTCATTGAGTCATTCCCTCTTAGACTGTTCTGTATGAAGGTTGACAAGATTCAAAAGAATCTTAGATGTGGGGAGAGGGGAGTCCATGTCTGCGTTCCCAAATTAGAATTCCCAAAGGTAAGTCATCTTGTTTGAGATGGCACTGGGAAGGCAGACTGGCAGTCTTTGGGATTCTCCTGACTCCGTTTTCCCTTGCCTTAGTCACATTGGATTGAGAATGCATGTGAAACTGCATGTCTGTCCTACCTTGTGTGGGTGCTGGGGCTCCAAACGCTGCTGAGCCATCTCCCCAGCCTCAACTTTCCTATCCATCTCTCTTTTAAGATTTTATTTCTAATTCCATTTATTTATTTATTAGAGAGAGAGAGAGGCAGATAGACAGAAGGAGAGAGAGGATAGGCGTGCCAGGGCCTCCAGCCGCTGCAAACAAACTCCAGACGCATGGGCCACCCTGTGCATCTGGTTTACATGGGTACTAGGGAATCAAACCTGGGACCTTAGGCTTCACAGGCAGGCACCTTAACTGCTAAGCCAGCTCTCCAGCCCAGCTTGCTTATCTCTTAATTCCGGTTTTCAAGAGAGTCATAGAGAATTTGGTCTGTAGCTTGGTCCTTCAATTCCATCCATCTCTGGTTAGTACCTTAGAATAGCTATACTTGGTTGGTCCAAACAGCTGTGCTGGAGATGAGAGAGAGAGTTAAACAGGACTGTAGCACCGTGGTCCAGGTTCTCAAACATCAAGAGACTTGGGCAGGAATGCTAGCTAGCAGCGAAACCTTGTTTAAGCTGTTTCAGGATTCTGGCCCTCCCCCTCTCCCGACCAGCTTTACGGGTGGAGGACGAGGACGTGGCTAGAGAACCCCGGAGGCTTTTAACATAGTCACGTGTGCTACGTGTTCCTTAACAGATAGAGGTCCAAACATGCTGTGAAGGAAGCAAGACAAAGTTAGGCGGAATGACACTGAAAAAAGGAGATGCGTCACTTTTGTAGAGTGCTCTGATGCCTGATTTTGTCTTGCGTTGTGATTCTCCTCAAGAGCACTTGCAACGCGTATGAAATCCACTGCCAACTCACTCGTAATGCCCTGCTGTTTATGTGCAGTGTAACTTTCCGAAAGAAAGTGCTCAGTCACTTGGCAGATCCACATCATTTTCCACAGATGCCAAGTCTTGGCAATGAGGAAATGAGAAAAGCACGGTGTTCCTTCTCGCCAGCCCTTCTGACCCCAGGCTTTCGCCACGAATCATTGAATGATAACATTTTCTCCGCCTCTCCCATCCCGACTACTCGCAGCCAGCTAACCCAGCCAAGAGCACGAGGCAGGGCTCAAGCTTATGTTTAAATGGTGCCTGCGAGCTCTGTAGGGTCTTGTTGTTGTAGGGTTTTATAAAGCTTTGATAAAGCAATTCTAGAGGTGAACTTGTGGTAACATGTCTAAAGACTGCAGTCTGTTCAGATGGGGGCGGGCTGCCATCCGCGTGTCTCCTCAGCAAGGGTGTCACCTGCTTCAGGAGGTGTGGAAGCAGGCCCGCCTGTCCCTGTCACTTACAACCTCTGGTCTGGGGTCAGCTTTAGTGACAAAAGATGGCTCAAAATGTGATTATCTCCTAATCCTTTGTTTAAACTGCTACCACCAGTCACTTCAAAAGCCTGCCCTGCTTGTTAAGTTGGTTCTTGCTGGAGATTAATGAGTCTTTAAGCAGAGCCAACAATGGCCAGATTGTAACCCTCTATAACTTGCATCAAATTCAATAGAATTAGGCGTCAAGGATTCTCCCTGGTCCCTCTGAAGTGGAATCTGTAATTTAGCCTTAGTTAAATATTAAGTAAGTGTCTCTATGGGGCTGTTATACCCAGTGTATTAGTTTGGTCTTGACACATAATAAAGAAAAGTATTGGTTTTAGTGTAGATTAAACAAAAAGAAAAAAAAAAAAGCCTCAGAACTCCTGTGAACAAATTCATTTAGATCTCTGGAATTATCACATTATCTGAAAACCAGATTCCTCACCTTCCTTTTTTTAAAAAAAAAAATTAGTGTATATGTATTGTACGTAGTATTGAGTTTCATAGGGATATTTTCATACAAGTACATAATATACTTTAATTCTGTTCCCCCTACTCTACTTTCATCTCTCCTCCCTGTGCCATTAGTCCCTTTCATTTCCCCAGTTTAATCAGTAACTTCATGTCATATATAGACACGTGATTTTATGCATCTCCATAAAAATCTAGGATCCACAAATTAGAGAGAACATGTCGATCGGAAGCTAGATATGATGGTCTAGACTTGCAATCTCAGTACTTAGGGAGACTGAAATAGGAGGATCACAAGTTTCAGGCCTGCCTGGGCTACATAGTGAGACTCTATCTCAAAAGAGAAGGAAAAAAAAAGACCATAACGATAGGAAGACATACACACTTTCCACTGCTCTCCTTCACTGCCTATTGTCCCCCTTGCCCTCTCTCAAGACCAGAATTCTGGAAATAGAGCAGAATTTTCCTCCTGGACAGAGGCCATCAGCTGGCTCTTCCCAACTACACACCAAGCCTATGTGTGTAGGTGGCTGGTTACTTCAAAGCTTAGCTAGGTATAAAAGTGTTTGAAACCCAATATTATCTTTAAGAATGAAATTAGGTTGGATCTGCTGAAATGATGCCAAAAACTACACATTTTACAGAGCTTTGATGTGAGGTCTGTTCATCTCCCTTCCCTTTGGTTTTATTGTACTTGTTGATGCCCTAGCAAGAGAAAACAAATAAAGCCAGGTGTGATGGCTCACAGCACTTGGGAAACTAAAGCAGGAGAGTGGACATTAGTCTGAGGCCAGCCTGAGCTACAGAGTAACATTCTGTCTCGAGAAGAAGAAAGAGGGCTAGGGAGATGGCTCAGAGGATAAAGGGTGTGATGTGCATGTGTGAGTAATTGAATCCGCTGCCTTCACGTAAAGCCAGATGCTGTGACAGTAGTGTCCATAATCTCGGCATGCCTGGGGCAAGAAGCGAGGCAGGGATGAGGGTCACCAGGAAGCTCAGGAACCAGCTGGCCTGGCAAAGAAATGAGACCCTGCCTCAGACAAGGTGGATACCCGAAATTGTCCTCTGACCTTTACACACATGCTGTGGCATACTTGTACACACACACACAGAAAGACAGAGAGAGAGAAAGAAAAACAGGACAAAAAAAAAAAAAAGTTTGCCCTATGAAATGCAGACCCGAAGTCAAGAGGCATCCTGCAAAGACAATATAAGGTATCCAGTGTCTCCCTTACTGTGGCTCAACTAGACCGGCCCCTTGCCTACAAGCGAGTCAGTCCCTCAGTGTCTTTACAAAGGCACCGTTCTGGACTGGGTGTTGTCCCGGATTCTGTCACACTCATTTGTAAAACAAAAGGAAATACACTTACCTAGTAATAGCAAAGAAAAAATTGATTTCATCTTCCAAATAAAATTTTAACAAGTCCCATTGCCTAAAAAAAGAAAAGAAAAGAAAACTCATCTGGACATGATGGCACATACTTGGAATATAGATGCAAGAGGATCAGGAATTCAAGGCCTCCCTGAACTATATGACACACTTTTGCTCCTTCTCTCTCTCTAACATATATATATATATATAATACACACTTTATTTACTTTTTATATCTCTATGTATTTTTATCTCTATATATACTTTATTTACTTTTTATATATATGAAAAATACATATATAAATATGTGTATATAGTAAATAAAGTTAAAAAACTCAACCATTTCATCTCAGAAGGTATATTCTAGAGTAGATATTATTTTCCAAGTGGCTCTCATAACCCACTATATGCCAAGTATGATATATACCACAGCCCCACTTTATAGAGGAAATGGACACTCGAGAGCTGGACTTGCCCAAGGGAATGCTCCACTGAGATCAGAAGGTGGTGGTCACACCTAGTACTCTCTCCTGAGCCCTTCCTGCCAGAGCCTCTTCACTACACCCCATACACCTCAAACGGTTGGACATTACTTCTTCCCCTAATCCAGTCACTCCAAAATGAGCCTTGCCTACTTGACTGGGAAGGTTCCTGTAACATCACAAGTACCCTATGTGGTCTGTAACCCGAGCCCAACCACTCCTTTCCCTTTTCTATTTCCTGGGAGCATCCAACCCTTACTCCCATGTGCTGCACTGCGTGTCCCAGAGTTTTCACACTTGGTCAGTAGGCCAGAGCATCCTGGGGACTTCATAGCACATTTTCAAGGCAACCCAGTAGAAAGAAGGTCAGAGGCAAAGAGTGGGTCATTGGTCCCTCTGGGGGATGATGTCCCAGCTGAAATCCATGGGTTAGGCCACACCCTCAAGTTTCCAGGCACTTGTATCTTAACAACGAAATATGCTACAGACACATAGGAAGGTCATAGAAATAAACAGTTTATTAAGAAAGTGAAAGGGGGCTGGAGAGATGTCTTAGCAATTAAGGCACTTGCCTGCAGAGCCAAAGGTTTGATTCCCCAGGACCCTTATAAGCCAGGTGCACAAGGTGGCACATGCATCTGGAGTTCGTATGCAGTGGCTAGAGGCCCTGGCACATCCATTCTTTCTCTCTCCATCTGCCTCTTTCTCTCTCTCCCTCACACAAATAAAATAAAGTAAAATAAAATAAATTTTAAAAAAGTGAAAGGCACTCCTGAGAATGGGTAGTGAGCTGGAAAGACATACACTTCCCAAAAGCACCTTATGGCCCTTTATAAATCATTTATCCAGCACTCAGTTCTCTTACTTATCTATTGCCCCTCCCCGTTCCTTGTTTCATGTAGCCAGTGTTTCAGTCTTAGTTTGCCATCACCTCCTTTTATGTGCCCATCTTGATGTAGCCATATCCAAGTCTTAGTCTCCTGACCAAGTGGGGCTCTGACCTGTAGGGGACTGGGCATTTTCTTGCCAGTGTGCCTTCTCCTTCCATAGTCCTGGCCTCTGGGTGCCTTTGTCTTCCTGCATGCCTGGCCTACCCAACCTCAGTGGGCCATGAGAGGGGCCATTAAGCCCCAACAGTAGCACTCCTTCAGCAAGTGAGGATTAGGGGAGTACCCCACCCGTGCTGGGAAGGAGAGGGACAAGCTTCCACGGTTAAGTGCTCCAATAGGTCACAGCTGAGAGGCTACATGCTATATTGGCTTCTGGAATTTTCTGAACCCTTCAGAGCCTCAAGGCAAATGTGAACCCACTTGCTGCCCTCAACCCCTTCCTCTCTCCTTTCACTGTGCTGGGATCACCTTTACCAGAGGAGCCTTCTGTGGCCTGGGAGATAGCAGGGGACATTGCTTTAGTCAGAGCGCCCTGCCATCCAGGACTTTGATTCTGTTCCTGCTGGCCCAGCTGCTACCAGTTGATAGCCAGGCCCCTTTGGTCCACTGGTTTCAGTGGCTGTGTGTGGTGGCCACAAGGCACTGGGTTTGCCATGGGGCTCATCCTGCTGAGGAAACAGGCTTCCTAACCCTGCCTTTAGGGGTTACTTGACATCCTGCCTTTCTGGTGATCACCAACCATATCCTGATATCCAAGACTCTGTGCTCTCTTTGCTGGCTGAACCCAGATGACATGCTCTTTTTAAATATTTTTATGTTTATTTATTTATTTATTTGATGGGGGAAGAGAGGAAGAGAAAGAGAAAATGGGCACGCCAGGGCCTCCAGCCACTGCAAACAAAATCCAGACACATGCGCCACCTTGTGCATCTGGCTTATATGGGTCCTGGGGAATCGAACCTGGGTCCTTTAGCATTGCAGGCAAGCACCTTAACCACTAAGCCATTTCTCCAGCCCAAGATCACATGCTCTTAACTCTTCCTCTGTGAAGCAGAGGGAAAGGACTCGAGTAAGTAGTTTGCAAGAAGTACTGAATAACTGACTTCCTGAGCTAAGTGTAGACTATGGCAGCCTCCAAGCAAGGAATGTTCTGCTTGTGGTGAGAGGCATTTCTCATGAGCGCTGGCTGGCATGGAATGGATGTGGACTTCATCAGTGCCATGGAGCGAAGTGTGGGCTCTGTTGTTCTACTGCCAAGCTTGTCAAGGTCATGCAGTCAGGAGGGAGCTGAGATTTGAGCCTGGAACTGTCTGCTTCCAGAATCGTACAGCTTCTGTGCTCTGAAGTTACCTTTCCCCTTCTTTATATTAAGTATACACTGGCATTTTGTGCATATGAAAATATACAATGAATTTTACCGTTTATTTTATAAGGAGTAGGCCAGCTTGAGAAAATACTGAGGCTGGGGATGTAGCTCAGTGGTAGAATACTTGCTTAGCACGAGCAAAGCCCTGGGTTCAATTTCCAGTACTGGCAAGAGAGAGAAGGAAGAGACTGCCTGTCTTTGCTGGGATCACAGTATACTGTTAATATCCTACTTTGTGGTAAGTGCTTGGATATAAAATTAGAAATAACCTACAGTTCATGATGAGTAAGAGTGAGCGAGCAGTGGAATTAGAGAAGCTATATCCATATTTTTACTGAAAAAAACATCACATCAAAGGATAGTTTATGAGACCTGGTCTGTAATACACATGCAGGTAGCTCGTCCTCTGGCTCACACGGCACGTGTTCTACATGAGGCAAGCTGAGAAACCCTCACGGAGAAGGAGCGAGGCCAGGAAGGCTTGTAGATAGTTATTATTGTGCAATCAATTATAGTCCGGACTTTCCTAATAACTAGTAAATAGCACTGCCTCTGGCCTCAGTGTGAATATTCGGAATCTTGGGATGTGTGTAGCCAGATTGTATGCATGTGTACATGTGTGGACGCCCGAGGTCAACATCTGGTGTCTTCTTCAGCCTTCTTCATTGAGATAGGGTTTCTTGCTAAAAACAAAACTGGCCGATTCGTAGACAAGAGCCAGTGAGCTCCAGGGATCCCTTGTCTCCTTCTCCCCAGTGCAAGGATTACAGGAGCACACCCCTACCTATATTTTTACCTTGGTGTTGGGGTCTCAAACTCAGGTCCTCATATTTAGGCACCAAGCACTTTACCTGCTCAGCCATCTCCCCAACCCATATTCTTTTTTGTTGTTGTTTGTTTTGTTTTTTGAGGCAGGCTCTCACTAGCCCAGGCTGACCTGGAACTCACTCTGTAGCCCCAGGCTGGCCTTGAACCCCCAGCCTCAGCCTCCCATGTACTGGGACTAAAGGCAGGAGACACCACCCCAGCTTCATGTTCAGTTTTGTCCATCATATGCTTTGGCCTCAACAGTGCATCTGCCTCTAGCAAGTTTGCCCTGGGTCACCTACACACCATTCTGTTGGGCTGGCTCGCCCAGTCCTCCCGTGGGGCCCAGCTAAGGGAGGGCACAGCAGGGATGTGTGCACAGGGCTGTCTGAGGGAGATGGCAGGCGGCCGCAGCCTGGATCTCGGTCCCTGGGAACCACTTGCTCTTGCACGCATTCAGTGAGGGCTGGCTCGGGTTCTTCCAGTCTGTGTCTGAGGATGGGGATGGGGAGAGCGAGCGACTGAGCCTACAAGCTAAGTCCTAGTGGAGAGAGCGGTGGGGGTGGGGAGGGCGTGAGCCCATACATTCATTGTTCTCCTTGCATATGTTCAGATTTAACTAGAAAAAGATGTCATCTTCGTTCCTTTGAAAATTAATTTTTTTTTCTGGCATTCGCAGGCGCTGACATCAGAAGGGGGGAAAATATTTTGTTCAGTTGGAAAGTGCATTTCCAACACATAGCGATTGACTTGGGGGGCCTGGGGAATGATGGCTTTCCAGAAAACTCTAACTTGGAATGAGTCAGTTGTGAGCAGCAGTAAGCTTGCTTGTTTTTAAACTCACACTGGCAAACAAACAAAGGCTAAGTGAGTAAAACACGAGAGCTGGAGTCTTGTATTCGGCTGTAAGAGAAGAACCAGGCAGAGGACAACGTTAGAGCCTGCGTTTAATACAAACTCTGCAGGCATCTCGTACCTGTAACGGGCCGGCAGGTGAGTGAAACAGGTGGAGCAGTTGTCAACACCTTGGGCCAAGTGTTTCACTACAGGGGTGAACAGAGAGATGACTGGCAGTCATGTTTTTCTGTAGCCAACCAAAACTGTCTTGGAGTTTTGTTAGAATTTGTTGAAAAGAAAAAGAATTAGGGACTCATACCCAAGGTAAGTTTTCCAAATAAGTTAAATATCCTTTGAGGCCTTTGCCCCTCTGGAAACCAGATTCAGAAATTTAAACCTAGATTTAGACTGAAGAAAGCTTTTAGAATGTTAGTTAAAGACTGGGTTTTATGCTTTCTGGAAAAGTCTGCTAATCCACAAAGAATGTTTAACTCTTTGTCCTAGAGGGCAATCAAAAGGGTGTGTCTTCCACACTGAGAGGATTAAATCCTGAAAATCACCAGGGTCTGAGCTGCAGAAAACCAGGTGCTTATCTTTTTGTTGTTTCTTCTTTTTTTTTTTTTTCCTTTTAAAAAATAGCATAAAAATGCCTCAGTAATCTACAAGGATATGTTTAAGAGTGTACTATTCTGCTATCTAGCTCTCTTATGTATGCTAATTTTGTGGGAGTTTGTGTTTTCATGGAAAATATGTCAGGGAAAACTTGTGTGAGAAATAGGATTACAATTTTTAATGCTTTTTTAGGCTATCACTGTTCAAATTAAAATATAAAGAGCCATGCACATAGGCTGAAGAGATGGCTCAACAGTTAAGGTGCTTGCCTGCAAAACCTGGCTTTGATTCCCCAGTACCCATGTAAAGCCAGATGCACAAAGTACTGCATGCATCTGGAGTTCATTTGTAGCTGCTAGAGACCCAAGCATGCTCATTCTCCACTCTCTCTCCCCTGTCTCTGTCTGCTTGCAAATAAATAAAAAAAAATTTTTTTTTTTTAAAAAAGAGCCATGCAAGGGCTGAAGAGATGGCTTAGCAGTTAAGGTGCTTGCCTGAAAATCCCAAGGACCCATGTTTGACTCCCCAGATCCCATGTAAGACAGATGCACAAGATGATGCATGAGTCTGGAGTTTGGTAACAGTGGCTGGAGGCCCTGGTACACCAGTTATTTCTCTCTCTCTCTCTCTCTCTCTCTCTCTCTCTCTCTGTCTCTCTCTCTCTCACACAGTCTTATTCTCTTAAAAAAAAAAAAAAAAGCCAGTCTGTTGGGCATGCCTCAAAAAAATAAAAGAGAGCCATGCAGAGGGTAGACCCTCGTTCAGGAAATATGTTTGATAAAGTGGAACAGAAGTTTTATGATTGAAATTACCCTAAAAGCTAAGGTCAATAAGCCCCAAAATCAAAACCTAGGTGATCATAAACACTATGTAGGGATAATTTGGTTATTTATCAATCTTTACATCCTGAAATTGACTGATTATTATCATTGCTAGGAATTGAACACAGGACCTCATGCATGCTAAATGTGTGATCTCCTACTGAGGCCCCTAAATTTAGAATTTTTGTATTTAAACAGTAGAGGTTGATAACCAGCAAGAAAACAAGCATCGTCGTCTCTCAAGGACTTCAGAGAACATCTTCTGAAACATGTATTCTTTGAGATCCATTAAGCTTAAGTCTCCACCTTTAGTGTGTGAGTTGGGAGGGATCTTATAACTATGGGCATAACACAATAGTTATCTATAGCAACAGTTTGATCCTAAATGTCATCTGGCTTAAGTCCACAAGAACTGAAGAAATACAAAGAAAGATTAAAGTGCCCTTGCCCTTTAGCATTCAGTGATAACAGCATGGCACCTCGTGCCAGCTCTTTACCTCAACCTTGAAAACAGATGGCCTTAAGCAAATTAGAAACAGGTACTGTAGCATTTCTAACTTCCCAGCTAGAATGTCAAGAGCGTGTAGAGCATCTGCACAGTCATTGTTCCTAAAAGTCACAGATGGTGCGCACTTCCAAATGTGTTCTTGACTGATTTGTTAGTAATTGTTAGTATTAATCCTCACCTTTGATCACTGAGGGTGGGACCCCCAGAGCTCATCCCCAAGCCCGTTCCTCTTTTTCTCCATCATTGTACATTATCAGGCCTACAAGAAACACTCTCTTTGGGGTCAACAAAATGCAAGTTTGAACATTTTTGCTAGGCTGGAAGCTCTGGGCTGTTTTCTGTAGCGTTTTGTTGTTGTTGTTGTTGTTGTTGTTTGTTTGTTTGTTTTGCTCTGAGCTACTGCTAGTACCAAATTGTTCTCCTTTTTTCCTTAATTATTATTTTTTTGAAACAGGGCCTCCCTTTTTAAAAAAGATTTATTTTATTGAGAGAGAGAGAAAATGAGCACACCAGGGCCTCTAGCCATGGCAGACCAACTCGAGACACATGTGCCACGCTACCTTGTGCATCTGGCTCACATGAGTACTGGGGAATCGAACTTGGGTCCTTAAGCTTCACAGGCAAATGCCTTAACCACTAAGCACCCTCTCCAGCCCAGGGCCTCACTTTTTTCCCAAGCTAGCCTCAAACTCAGAATCCTCCTGCCTCAGCCTGAAGGAATCCTTCTTCATAATGTCTCTCTCACCTAAATCCAATTCATCTTAACTTTAACAAAAATCACGAGGACCAGGGCGTCTTGGCCAGCCAGCCATGGACTTTCCACTTTCAAGAATCATCTGGGGCCAGAGTTACTTTGTGTTTACCCTCCTTACTCAGCCCGTAATCGTTGGCATTGCAGAGTGCTTTCAGCAGGGCATTTGGAATCTATCTGCAGTACAGCTGCACATAAAACAAGAACACTGGGGGCTGGAGAGATGGCTTAGTAGTTAAGGCACATGCCTGCAAAGCCTAAGGACCCAGGTTTGATTCCCTAGCACCCACATGAACCAGATGCACAAGGTGGCGCATGCATCTGGAGTGTTTTGCAGTGGCTGGAGGCCCTGGTGTGCACATTCTCTCTCTCTATGTGCCTCTTCCCCAATCTCTCTCCCCCCTTCTGTCAAATAAATAAATAAATAATACTTAAAAAAAGATCAATAAAATATTTTACAAAAAAAAAAGAGCATTGGGCTGGAGAGATGGCATAGCAATTAAGGTACCTGCCTGTGAAGCCTAAGGACCCAGGTTCATTTCCCTAGTACCCACATGAGCCAGGTGCATAAGGTGGCATGGGCAGTTTGCAGCGGCTGGTGGTCCTGGTGTGACCATTCTCTCTCTCTCTCTCACCCTCTTTCTCTCTCTGCCTTCCCCCCTCTCTCTCTCTTTCAAATTAATAAATATAAATTTCAACAATAACAACAAATTCAAGGGTGTTACTCTTGGAGGCTGGTGGTTCTCTTAGTAGGTGGGGAGACAGGAAGAGATCGCAAGACGATGCTCCCACTCACACTGGCTTCCCAATTGTGTAGCTGTAAAGCCATGAGCATTAGCTGGAACTGGAACCGGGAATAGACCTTCCACCACCAAATACTCAGCTAGTTCCCCTTCTCTCTTACTTCATTTCAGAACTATCTTCTCCAGCCTTCACTGGAGCTGTGAGGGCTTCCTACCCAGTCCTTCCTTCTCAGCCGTGTCCACACAGCACAGCCTTGCCTAATGGTTCCAATGAATACTTCACAAGCAATATTAGTCGTGGGAGTACTATTGTTTAAAAAGTTATAGAAAAATGAATTCTATTAGGACACTAGAGCATTGATTAACTGCACCGAATATATATTCTACTGTGTAGGTGAGAAGCTGCTAATTTATTTATTTAGTTAGTTACCATGCTGAGGATCAAGCTCAGAACCTGGCACATGCTTGGCAAGTGTTTGCCACCAAACTACCCCCCAGCCTTCTACCGTCTATGAGTGGTATCAAAGGGATATATGTGTGTGTACGTATGTATACTGAAAATTAGCAAAATTGAGATTATGCAATTTTTTAATATTTCATTTTTATTTATTTATTTGACAGAGAAAGAGGGAGAGGGAGAGAGAATGGGTGTGCCAGGGCTTCCAGCCACTGCACATGAACTCCAAACGCATGCGCCCCCCTTGTGCATCTGGCCAACATGGGTCCTGGGGAATCGAACCAGGGTCCTTTGGCTTTGCAGGCAAATGCCTTAACCACTAAGCCATCCCTCCAGCCCAGTTATGTGATTTTTAACTAGGTACAGCTGCATGTGTGCAGGCAGACTGATGTACGAATGGCTTGTTTATTCTTCTTCCTTTGTGAGTTTGGTAGGTCATAAAAAGCAGGACTTTTACTCCAGATGTCTGAATGAGCTCTCATCACACAGGGACATGTGAAATGGATAAGTGTATAAAACTTGCCATTGTCTTCAGGTCTCAGGCTGATGTTTTCTAAAGCAGTGTGTAGAGTGTCATGCTCCAGAGAGCCAGGGTCTATACATACTGAATGTGAGCAGTTTTATATTCCGGAGATTTCTGGAAGCATTCCCTCAGCTCAGACTTGCATCCTCTTCATTCTGTATTACTGCCTTGCCCGCACCCTTCGCTGCCAGGGATCACAGAGGGCCTTCACGCATGCTGGGCAAGTTCTCCCCCACTGAGCTCTGCCTCCATGTCATGAAAGGTCTCATTAGACTTCTTCCAGCGATTCCTTTACCCTCCAAGTGCACAGTATTTACAGTGATCTATTTTAAATGTGAATAAAAACTTTTAAAATACATTTTAATGTCTCCGCACTTTAAGATTGCCTCTGAGGGCTTTTGCAGTTGAACTTTGCCCTAAATGATGACCTTTAGCCCTTTCCCACATCTGCTCAGGTTCTGCGGTCACAGAGGCTCTGATGAAGTTTTCAAAGCCTCCAGGGTAGCCCACTCCCTAACTGGGGCACGCTCTGTCCCATGCTGCTCCGCTGGCTTCCCAGTCCTGCAGGCTGTCTCCACGTTCCTACCCACTGGCCCCCTTGCTTAAGCCCAACAGAGGCACAGCTATTCTAAGATCTAAAAACATCCCAAATATAAAACGCATTTTAGCTAAAAGATATTCAACCTACCCTAATTTTATATATTACTGAACTTTCTGAATCGCTAAAAGATCTTTAAACCAAAAACCAGATTTTGTTGGTTTATTTTTTAAAGAACATCAGCTGTCTCCTTACTTTATTAGTGATAAGTAACATTATCTTCAAATTTAATCACTGTTCATTCATTTCCCAAACATGAGACAAGGGCCTACATATGCTGAGTACCATGCCAGCTAGTTGGGATTCACAGATGAATAAACCAGTCCCATCCTGTTCTCGTGGAGTCACGTGTAGACAAAACAAGGAAGCCAGCATGGCCATGAAAGGTTGTCTGATGACTGCTCAGGACACGGTCAAGGACTGCAGCCACCACTTTTAGAGTACTGGGCAAGAATAGGCATGCTTTTTAAATTTTTATTTATTTATTTATTTATTTATTTATTTATTTATTTAAGAGGGGGGGGAAGGAATGGAAAGAGAATGGGCACGCCAGAGCCTACAGCCACTGCAAGCAAACTCCAGGTGCATGCGCCACCTTCTGCATCTGGCTTACATGGGTCCTGGGGAATCGAACCGAGGTCCTTCGGCTTTGTTGGCAAGCACCTTAACTGCTAAGCCATCTCTCCAGCCCTAGAATGGGCATGCGTTTAAACTTAAGACTTGACATGAGAAGCACTCAGCCATATGAAGACCTAGGGGAGGGAGTCCTGTAGCCAGAAAGGTCAAAGCAGGACAAGAGATGATCCCGTGGAGGAACGCTAGAGGCTGATACAGCACGGCAGAGGAAGACACGGCTCTCTTCCGGAAGCTTCCGGGATCCCATATGCTCCTAGTGTGCTCCATGCAGGATTCCTTCTGCCTCCTTGTGCAGCTGCAGAGGTGGCCCATTTGCAGTAGGAGACCTGAGCTCAGTGCTGTCTCAGCCACCAACAGCCCTGACACCTTGGATGGTCCTTTCCCCAATAAATGTGGAAAATGAGAAATCTGGAGGAAGTGAGCTCCACTCTTCAGGCTGTGATGCTGTTAACATTAATTTCTAAAAGTGTGAAAATCACTTAGTTCCCAGAATTAACCTTCATCCATTCTTACACGCATCCACCCCTTCATCAAACGGAAGTATCCAGACGTGTAAGCAGCGCCCCGTGCGGCTGGAGGCTTGAACAGAAAACAAAGCTGGATCCATTTGGACTGAGCATTGAGCTGATAAAAGAACTATCAGGGTTGGCATGTAGTTCAGTGTCGGAGCCTGTGCCTAGCATGCGTGGTGCCCTGGGTTCAATCCCCTGCCTTGCAAAGGGGAAAACAATAAAATCCGACTATAGAGTCCAAATGCAAGCAGGGTTAAGTTCTATGAAGAAAAGTAAAAGGAGCATGGAAAAAGAGAATGGTAAGAGCCCTGCTGTGTTGAGTAAGGTGGTTGGGGAAAGTCTTTCCTAGGAGGTGGCATTCGGGTACCTGGCTGGCTTTATAATTTACTTGTACCTTACATTAAAATTGCCATGGCAAGTCTAGGATGTTGGAAACTTATCAGCGTCCTTTCTTACTGGTTTCTATGTATTCATTTGGAAAACAGTTTCCCTAAGAAGTCCAAAGAGACTGTTGGGTAAACCTTAGAAGATGGCTTGATTTTAGAAAGTGACGGGCCCATCTTTGAGTTGGCCTTTCTCATCTTTAAAATAAAACATGAACTGGGTCTGGAGAGTTGGCTTAACAGTTAAGGCATTTGCCTGTGAAGCCAAAGGACCCAGGTTTGATTCCCCAGGACACATGTAAGCCAGACGCACAATGTGGCACATGTGTCTGGAGTTCATTTACAGTGGCTGAAGGCACCCATTCTGATGCACCCATTCTCTTCCTCCCTCCCCCTTTCTATCTCTCATTCAAATAAATAAATTAAATTAAATTAAAAAAAAAAAAACATGAACTGTCATTCAAGTCTGGTGAGGCATGACACCCAACAGTGGCTCTGTAGAGATCCTTCCCTTACCACCATCACATGAACCGCAGCCTTACAGTGGAATGTAGGAACTACAGAGAGGGGTAGGGATGTGTCTGTGTGCCCCGAAGGCAGATCCTGGCAGGCTCAAGTCAAACCTTTCTCATTAGAAAGGGTCACTAGGAGGTTATAGCCCTGGTCACAGCCCTGTTTGGGAGGTGCTGATGGTGTGATCAACAGCCCTCCTAATAACCTCTTCATAACTCAAAGTTAATCACTCACTGGCCAGGGGGAAATAATGGTGCCCTGCACTCTCGCCTCCACTTAGCCTCTGCTGGTCCAGCCTCCTCTTTCGCTCCCTGCAGTGAGCAGGCGTCAGGCCAGGAATCCCCAGGACTCTGTCCCTTCCTGCTTAAGAACTGGCTCTTCAGGAGGAGGGTCATCTAACCCCATGGGAGGAAGGCTTTCTTCTCTACCCCAAGAATCCGTATCAGGAAGACATGCTGCCTCAGAAGAGGCGAAAGCAGGGAGGAAAAGAAGGGAAAAGGACAGGTCTTCTGATTAGACATCATTGTAGATGAAATGAAAAGGAAGCTTGGTTTTCAGAGATGGTGGGTAGTGCATAGTTTCATGTCTAGAATAGCTTTCCACATCCACTGCCATCTTAGTTCTAAACTCTTCAGTTATGGAGGTTGCAGGTTGCAGTGTTTTGAGTTGAGTTCTACAAGTTGAGTCTTCTTCTGCCCCAAACAGAGCTTGGCTTTGCCTTCCACAGTGTTGAGTAGACCAGAGGTTCCCGGGCAGAAATCCTAAAGAATCAGGTGCCAGTGCTGTGAGCTAGAACTTACAAGGTTATGTTTCCCCCTGACTAGAAGTACATTTGAACATCTCGGATGGCAGAAGGATGTGGTAAACAGACAGCATTAAGCTCCAGGGTTAAAAGCCCTGGTCTTTCAGATGACCTGCCCATCCCAGAGATGCAAGCGCCTCCACTTGGACTTCAGAGCTCAGGTGCTCTTTCGGGTGTGGAAGATAGTCGTCAGGTTTAGGCACTCCTCAGGAGAGAGGTAAATCATAGAGAAGGACACGTGAGATGTGCAGTGGTGATTTCCAGTGATGTCACAGTGCAAGGGCAATGGGATGGAGGCTGGGGATTAACTATTACCTGAATGTCTCGGTATCCAGTGCGGAAGGAAGAGAAGCGAAGCTGAAGTGAGGGAGGAAGGCAGCGAATATTGAGTATTGAGAGTATTGAGTGCGCGGCTGATGTTTCAGAAAGTCACATCTGGTGTGGTGACAGCTACCTGTGGTCTCAGGAGGCAGAGATGACAAGAGCTCCACAACTCTGAGGCTAGCCTGGGCTACACAGCGAGACCCTGTCTCACAAAACCATGCACTCAGTCTCCACATTTTAGGACAGTTTTGCCACACATAACTGATAGTCACTCCTAATCATGGTCAGTATGTAGACAGCGGTTGCAAGTCAGCTCAAAACTGGTTTTTTCCAGTGTTGACTGCATAGCCTATGACAGCCTGCCAAATAGATGTAGGGTAAATTAGTGGGTGATTCCATTGGCTATGCCCCCAGATTGTCTGAGCACACCCACATCCAAGGTGCCCTCCCTTCAAAACAGCATCATCTTAAGTGAATTTTCTTCCCTACTTCCTGCAGTGATGGATCCCATAATTTGGTTAGGCTGCACATTGACTTTTTATTCCCATGCATTTCCCCAACTCTCTGTTTCCTCTCAGCATCCGACCTGGTAATTGGGTTTGCTCATGGCTGCTGTTGACAGAGCGCCTCATCAGGGAGCGGCACCCCCTCCCACGTATCTGTGGCTGCTTTAGCATGATGCAGATGCAGCCAGTAAAACCCACCTTTGTGGGCAACGACCGAGGGCACTGGGGGTGATCATGTGTTTTCACCACTTGCCATATAGGAGAAGAGGGGAGAGTCAGGCAGTTATGAAAGGAACCAAATCCAGACAGACAGACATCCTGAGACCCAGGAGTTTTCTCAACCCTTGAGGAGGCAGGTGTCTTCAACATTGTTTTCACTGCTGGAGTTATGCAGGCCTGTACCATCTATCCAGGCTTCTTTCTGGGCAGCGCAGCTAGCTGCTGACAGGAAAAGCAAGCCAGTTTGAGACTCCGTGGGCATAATGCCAAACAGGGATGGATGGCGTAACTATTGCTTAACCCTTTGGAGTCTAAATCACTCAGGACTAAACCTTTCTTGTTCTCTGGCGTGATGGGCTCTCAAATCTCTGTTGTATTACATGGGGAATGTGGGCCTGTGACTGACACTCCCTCGTGACCTCAGGTCCAACAGCTCAGAATGTGGAGAGACCCTTAAAGTCAAACAGTCGTGGGCTTGGGCTGGAGAGATGGCTTAGCGGTTAAGCGCTTGCCTGTGAAGCCTAAGGACCCCGGTTCGAGGCTCGATTCCCCAGGACCCACGTTAGCCAGATGTACAAGGGGGCGCATGCGTCTGGAGTTTGTTTGCAGTGGCTGGAAGCCCTGGCGTGCCCATTCTCTCTCTCTCTATCTGCCTCTTTCTCTCTCTGTCACTTTCAAATAAGTAAAAATAAAACAAAAAAACTTTTGTAAAGTCGTGGGCTGTAGAGATTGCTTAGTAGTTAAGGTGCTTGCCTGCAAAGCCAAAGGACCCAGGTTCAATTCCCGAGGACCCACATAAGCCAGATGCACAAGATGGCACTTGGGTCTGGAGTTCGTTTACAGTGGCTAGATGCCCTGGTGTGCCCATTCTCTCTCTTCCTCTCTCTAAATTTTTTTGTTTTGTTTTATTTATTTATTTGAGAGTGACAGAGAGAAAGAGGGAGAGAGAGAGAGAGAGAGAGAGAGAGAGAGAATGGGCACGCCAGGGCTTCCAGCCACTGCAAACGAACTCCAGACGCATGCGCCCCCTTGTGCATCTGACTAATGTGGGTCCTGGGCAATCGAGCCTTGAACCGGGGTCCTTAGGCTTCACAGGCAAGCACTTAACTGCTAAGCCACCTCTCCAGCCCTCTTCCTCTCTCTATGTCTCTCAAATAAATAAATAAATTTTTAAACATTAAAAGAAAAACAAGTCAAAAGTCATCATTTACAGGAGGCCATCTTAAATGACTAAGGTCTGACCACGTGTGTAAGGAGAGCTGGTGAGTGGCCCAAACCCTAGTGCTCAAAGGGAATGACTTTATTCTAAAATCAGACACCTGGCTGGGCTTCCTCACAAGCAGATGTGGAAGAACAGGAAAGGAAACGAAATCGTGTTTCCTCTTGTCTCTGGGTAACTCATCTTTAAGGAACGCTTGTGCCAGTGTTCCTTATGCCCCTCTCATAGGCTTTCCCATTTGTTCTGAATGTTCACAGAGCAGAAGAGACTGAATGTGGGAATGTCTGTGAGATGTAGATGAAATGTAGCAATTGCCCTAGGTGAGTTGGGACATTTGCTCAGGACTCATTCCCAAGAGGCCATGGAGTCCATGCTTCCCCTGTATAGCTGATGTAGCTAGATTCATGGTCATACCAGAAACCAAACTTGATGAAGTGGTCACCGAGGGCACCACTCACTCCAGATCCAAAGAGGGACAGTGGTTGTCACAAAGACAGCCAGTTGTTCCTCCAAGTAGCTCACCATGCCCTTCCAGAGCCTCTCAACATTTACATCAGTATCTCCTTGGTGCCGTTATAATTGATAATTTTCCTCAGATCACAAACCACAAGTCAAATCCTCAACAGACTTTCCACCTCATGGATAGGGAGCTGGAAGGCCAATTCGATACAGTTTCCATTGAGGGACAGCCTTGCCCCCAGCCTGGGCCGAGCTAGGGATCCAGGGAGAACGACTGCAAACGTTGTACTTGCAAATTGCTGGAGGTGTCAGTCAAACTAATGTGCGGGGAGCAGTGATAGTGGAAAAGCAATCCCCCATTCCTAAACAGGTGGCATCATTGATTATTGTCACTCATTCCAAGTAGATCAGCATTGCCACAGGTGGGACTCCACCTACCAGGTAAGTGCTGGCTTTGTCTAAAGTCCGAAGGACTGCAGGGGCTCGGTGGTGCTCAGCACTGCCTCCCCCCATTTGATGTTGGGGGGGGCACTGCTGCAAAGTGGAGTTTGGATTCCCATTGACTATACCTCTTGTTGGCTTGGACGGTATCTTTAAACTTGTGGCCAGTCAAATATGTCGGAACACATAGTCCTTGTCAAGGAAGGAATCACCAGTTGCTGCAATATCTATTGTCCCTTTCATCCAACTTTCTATTGTCATTACATCAATGAGATTCTGATTCTGGCACAAGATGGAGGCCCTGTTAGGCGAGGAGTTAGAGAGAGCTGTGTGCGTTGCAAATATGAAAATGAAAGCAATACATTTTTAGGGCAAGTCAAAGTAGCAAGTTGGATAACAAGAGTTTCAAGTTGTTTAAATCCATCTGGTTCCTGAGCTTCAGATAGCAAATAGCATGAGTTATTCGCTTGTTTTTAAAACATTTTCTGGGACTGGAGAGATGGCTTAGTAGTTAAGGCACTTGCCTGCAAAGCCAAAGGACCCAGGTTCAGTTCCCCAGGGCCCATGTAAACCAGATGCATGAAGTGGCACATGCAGTTGGAGTTCATTTGCAGTGGCTAAAAGCCCTGGAACACCCATTCTCATTCCCCACCCCATCTCTCTCTGCCTTTTTCTCTGAAAATTAATAAAATAAAGTATTTAAAGAACCATATTCTTACTATGTAGCTTTGGCTAGCACCAAACTCCTAATTTTGCCTCCACCTCCCAAGTCATTACATGAAATCTAATAGCAAAGACTAGATCTAAATCTATTGAGCTTCTGATTTCAGGAAATAAGAATTTGGATAATATTCACACATGTTTATTTCATGCTTGCTTCCATACATTCATTCATTCATTCATTCAGGTTCTGAACTTGTTGCAAGAGCTGAGAGATAAAAGAAGCATAATTTTGACACAAGCAGGTACAGATATACTCATAGGTAACTGCATCATTGTAGGAGTACAACTGTGACTCCCAAAGTACTTAGTCTATATGACATTTTAATTTTTTCGTTTAAATATATACATCTTAGATGAAACATTTTGTAAAATGTAACTATCAGACTGATTTCACAGATGTTTCATTATTAAATATTCCACCAATTTAAAGCCCAGTGTTAAGGAAATAATAAGATGCTGGATGCAGCAGAACCTGGGAGCAGGTTTGCAAACAGCTATGTGTTGAGAAAGACTTGGACAGGACAATCTTGGAGCGCAGGGGGAAACCTCCAAGCCTAGTCTGGTGGGAGTCCACAGGACAGATCCAACTGAAGGCATATACGTATTCCACTGAACACTTTACTGAACCAAGCTTGAAAAATATTAAAGAGCTAGGCAGTTATGCTCTGGTTTCATGGAAATATGGGAGAACCTGGATACTTTAAGGCTAGATACCTGTTCTCATATATCACATGTGTCCTCGTCTGACTGAGAGACACTAGTAAGTTTGTTAGGTGTGGATGGTAGAAACACAGTAGTGCGTGGTCTAATTCCTCTACACAGACTGTGGTACTGTTGGCGGAATACCTTGTCTTCACACTTTTTCTCATCTGTAAAATAGGGCTGCTGTGAACATTAAAATCAGTAATGTCAGGCTGGAGAGCTTGCTCAGTGGTTAAGATGCTTGCCTGCACAGCCTAACTTCCTGAGTTTGATTCCCCAGTACCCACGTAAAGCCAGATGTACCAAGTGGCACATAGATCTGGAGTTTGTTTGCAGTGGCTGGAGGCCCTGGCATGCCCATTCATATCCTCTCTCTCTCTCTCTCTCTCTCTCTCTCTCTTTGCAACTAAGTAAATAAATATTTTTAAAAGTAATGTCTGTTAACATACACTATTAAAATCACTAAACAAGTGTTACCTATCATTTAGATAGCGGCTTGAAGTGACTTTCTTAATGTGTGCATACATCTATGAATTAATGAATTTTGTGCCTTCAGTGGCTGTATTTAAAAGTTCAGAGGCGGGGGCCTGGGGAGATGACTGAGTGCGTGAGACCACTTGCTGCACATGTATGAGGCCCTAAATTCAATCTGTAGAACCCCCCACGTAAAAAGCCAAGCGTGGCTGCACATGCTTGTCACCCCAGTGCTAAGGGTGGCGGAGACAGAGGGCCCACTGGACTCCCTGGCCAGCCGGTCTAACTGAAGAAAGGAAAAGCAGTCTCAGTGAGAGACTCTGTCTCGGGAAAAGAAGACAGAAGAGCAGCACAAGAAACCCTGCTCCCTCCTGTGGCCTCCGCACAAGTGTGCATGGAGCACGAGCATTTGCACACATATGCACATGCTCTTCACACACACACACACACACACACACACACAAACACCAAAAAAAAACTTCAGAAGAGATCTGACATTATCTGATGAAGCATGGGAAGGAATGTGAGAATACAAGTTAATGAGTTCATGTCAAGTCTCTTACCTGTCATTTGCACTCTGGTTCCGGGTCTGTAACAGCCGAGACGTGAGCACACGAGGGCTAGCTCGTGGGTAGGAGTGGTGCCAGGTGTCTGTCTGTCTTGTTGCAGGCAAGAGTTTTGTTTCTATTAGCTTGAAATTACATTTGCTCCTCCCAGCAACTCACACAAGTCCACATACCCATATAAACCCTCACATAGCAAAAGAGCTCTGAATTTTAAAAAATGAAAATAAAATAAATGCCAGACATCTCAGCGGACATTCACCATTTGAAAACTTTTCACAGTGGATGGTAAGCAACAGTCTCTATGTTCCCAGTGACCATCACAAAGAGCTGCTTTGAATTCACTGCCTGGGGCACTGCCCTGTGTATTCCAGAGAGTTAAATTTAAAAAATAAAAATAAAGAAGACTGAACACCAACTAAACAACACCACTCACTGATGCATGCAGCCCTGTTCTTGAAAAAAGACATTTGAATTTAATTTATTTATTTGAGATAGAGAGAGAGAGAATGGGCATGCCAGGACCTCCAGCTGCTGCAAATGAACTCCAAATGCATGCACCACCTTATGCATCTGGCTTACATGGGAACTGGGGAATCAAACCTGGGTCCTTTAGGTTTGCATGCAAGTGCCTTAACTGCTAAGCCATCTCTCCAATGCTTTGTTCTTTTTTTGGGGGGGGGTACATTTATTTTGTAGGATCCATATCTCCAACCCACTTGTGAGTGTGTTTGGGCACACGTGTGTTATGGCACACATGTGGAAGTCATGGGACAACTTTTGGGCAGGTCCTTACCTTCCACTTGGATTGAGGCAGGCTCTCTCTGCCTTCCTTTCTTGTTATAGGCATAACTGGGATTGCATAAATCCTTGACAGCTTCCAGCTCTTCTTTGTAATTGTGGAGTCTGGGGATCCAAACTCACACTCAAAGTTGTTGGCAAGCACTTTATCCTCTGACCCATCATCCCAGCCCCAACCCATTCTTAAAATGACTCCTGGAGTTGGAGAGATGGCTCAGTGGTTAAGGTGCTTGCTTGCAAAGCCTACTGACCAGTGTTTGATTCCCAAGTACCCACATAAGGTCAGACATACAAAGTGTTGCATGGATCTGGAATTCATTTGCAGTGGCTAGAGGCCCTGGGGGTCCTGTTCTCTCTCTGCCTCTCTTCTCTCTGTCTCTGTCTGTGTGCAAATGAACAACAAATAGGTAACGTGTGAAATGACTCCCACCCTCACGGTTCCAAGAAGGTTGATTCTCAGCAGTTCTCAGAGGCCTGAGTGCTCACCTCCTCCACGCCCTGTGGAGTCAGGATCTAGGGGAGGAGAGGAGCAGGGCTGAAGAAATTAGTACTAACAATCCCAATAGCTTGCTTCTGCTGAAACCAGCATTCAGATATAATCCACGCAATGATCATCACCTTTGTCTGGTCGAAGTACATGGCATGCCTGAATGAAATAAAAATGCCTTTATGAAACCGTCCCTATGTGCAATGAAGACATGCCAATAAAAATGGCTGTTGCCCCTTTAAGTACATGATTCAGTGTATTCATGAAGCCGTGTGAACACTCACCGTGATTTATGGCTGGAACATTTTCATCAGTTCCAAAAGAAACCCTGTGGACTGAGGATGGAGCTTAGTTCGTAGAGTGTTTGTCTTGACATGCGTGAAGCCCTGACTTCTGTCCCCAGCACCTCATAAACCAGGCTTGGTGATGTGATGGGTACCTGTAATCCTAACACTCAGAGAGGTAGAGACAGGAATAGCAGAAGTTCAGGTCATCCTTGGCTACATAGGGAGTTCAGGGCCAGCCTTGGCTATGTGAGAACCTGTCTGCAGAAGGAAAGGAGGGAGAGAAGAAGGGAGGAAGGGATATAGGAAAGGAGAGAAAAAGGGAGGGACAGAGGGAAGAAACCCGTTATCCATTACTGCTCATTCCCCACTCCCCCACCCCTAAGCCTAGACAACCAGCAATCCACCTTCTGTCTCTGTGGGTTTGTCTATTCTGAACATTTCATGCTGGGGAAATTTTACATGTGTCATCGGTGTGTGGCTTCTTTCACTTAGCATACTATTTTTTAATATTATTTTATTTTATTTATTTAAGAGCAACAGACACAGAGAGAAAGAGGCAGAGAGAAAAAGAGAGAGAGAGAGAGAATGGCGCACCAAGGCATCCAGCCACTGCAAATGAACTCCAGATGCATGCACCCCCTTGTGCATCTGGCTTACGTGGGTCCTGGGGAATCGAGCCTCACCCGGGATCCTTAGGCTTCACAGGCAAGCGCTTAACCACTAAGCCATCTCTCCAGCCCCTTAGCATACTATTATTAAGGGTCATCCAAGTTATGGCATATATCAATACTTCATTCCTCTTTGTGGCCAAATAATACTCCATTGTAATGAGACAACACAGTTTTTTTTTTTTTTTTATGATGGGCATTAGGGTTGTTGATCATGTGAGCATTGAGAAAGGAGGATGCTAAAAACATTCGTGTGCAAATTCCTGTGTGGGTGCGTGTTTTCCATTCTCCTGAGTATGTTCCTAAGAGTGGAATGGTGATTACCTCACGGCCCATGTTAGTGACCACAGAAAGAGAATGAGCTTGATTGGGATGGATTCAGAACTGGGGTAGGTATGGGGCTGAAGAGATTACTCAGTGGTTAAAGGTGCTTGCTTGCCAAACCTGGGTTCAATGCCCCAATACCCATGTAAAGTCAGACTCACAAAGTGATGTCTGGAGTTCATTTTCAGTGACCAGAGGCCCTGGCATGCCCATACTTTCTCTTTCCTTCTCACTCAAGTAAGTAAATAAAAAAACATTAAAAAAGAAAAAAGAAAAAGGATGCATATGAATAGAGAACCCATGTCTTCTAGATTCACTCTCCCTATTCTCTAGTCCAGTTGAACAATAAAAAAAAAAAAAAAAATCATGGGGGCTGGAGAGATGGCTTAGTGGTTAAGGCAATTGCCTGTGAAGCCTAAGAACTCATGTTTGAATCTCCAGGTCCCACATAGCCAGACACAAAGTGATGCAAGTGCACAATGTTGCACATGCGCACAAGGGGACACACACACCTGAAGTTCATTCACAGCTACTGGAAAGGCCCTGGTGTGACCATTCTCTCTCACTCTGTGTGTGTGTGTCTCTTTCTCTCTCTGCCTCTTTCTCTCTGTCTCTCTCTCAGAAATAAAATTTTTAAAAAATCACAGATAGATTCTCAGTTGCAGTGGTCCACAGTGTTTCACCAATAAGATGTAAAGGACATCTGGTCATTCCTGTTATGTAACAGTAAATCTTTTAGACGTGATCCCTCCCTAGTGGAGGAGGCTCTGGATGTGGGGAGAAGGGAGGAAGGTGTTAGGGTTATCAAAATGGGTGTGTGGGTGGAGGTGATGCTTGAAACGGTCCCTTTGTGCTCCCTCCAATCCTGCAGAAGTTTTGGCTTCGTCCACTCATGGGGACGGGAGTGCTCTGTCGAGGGTCGCCCACAGTCTGCACAATACACACAGGCAAATGCTTGCTTTGCTTTCAAAATCCTGCTGTTCCGAGACCGTAAATGCTTTATACTTTATTTATACTCGTGTGAGAAATGAAGCCCTGCTAAGTGAAGATGTTTCAAGCGCCGCACAGATGTCATTTAGATGTTAATAACCAGAGCCGGCCACTGCACCAGGAGGAAGGGAGCTGACATTGCCAAATGCGTAGGAGGCCAGCCATCTGTGAAAGGGGCCAGGGTGCATCTCACCCCCACGGAGTTGGTCTGCTGGGCAGCCATTGCGCAGCTGGGATTAACAACCCAGAGACCTGTCTGTTCACCTGTGTGCTTTATTTGCGCTGCAGGCAAGGTGAAGAGAGAAAATGGACCCCTACCAGGCCCCTTGGGCTCTCCCAGCACCTCCTGGGGGACCCAGCCAGCTTGCTGAGACAATTAAGGATCTGTAATGGCTGCCTTTGTCCCTCCTCATGGACTTTTGCTTTTATGGTCAGGCCTTTAGGGCCCTTGGGCCAAAAGAACAGGATGGATGAGGGCACTTAATTTGGTCCCTTTGGGTAGGAGGGCCTTCACCAATAAATTCCAAATACCGAGCAGAGTTCTTCATTCAGGGCAGTCGCTGCTGAGTTAATTATTATACTCTTGAACTGAGAACTAACCAAGAAATGATTCTCTTCTATGATTTTTTAAATAGACTTTATTTTTAAGAGAGGTTTTAGGATGACAACAAAATTGAGCAAATATACATTTCCCATGTACCCTCTTCCCCAGCCATAACTTCCTCTACTGTGAGCATCCCACAGCAGAACCACACCTGTGCTAAAATCAGTGACCCTGCATTAACACATTCTTGTCACCCAAAGTCCAGAGTTTATATTAGGGTCCACCCTTGGTGTTCTATATTCCCTGCACTTTGACAAATGTACAGTGACATATATTCACCCTCATAGTGTCATACAGAACGGTTTCATTGCCGTAAAAATGCTCTGCGACCAGCCTACCCACCCCTCCACCCCTCTGTCCTGACTGTCTACTGTCTTCAAAGTCAGATCTTCACCAGAATATCACATAGTTGGGGTCATACAATATGTGACCTTTCTGGCTTCTTGCAGTTAATAATATGTCTCTAAAGCTCCTTTCTGTCTTTTCATGGCTTGAGAGCTCTTTTCTTCTTTGAGTGCCGAACAATATTCCATTGTGTAGATACACCATGGTTCATACATCCAGTCACCTACTTCAGAACGCCTCAGGGGCTGAGGAGATAGCTCAGTTGGTAAAGTGTTTGCCTCTCGAGCATGAAGACCTGAGTTCAATCCCCAGCATCCACACTGAAAAACCAGAAATAGGGCTGAAGAGATGCCTTAGCAGTTAAGGTGTTTGACTGCAAAGTCTAAGGACCCAGGTTGGATTCCCAGGACCCACGTAAGCCACATGCACAAGGAACTGCATGTGTCTGGAGTTTGTTTGCAGAGGATAAAGGCTCGGGCACACCCATTCTCTCTCTCTCTCTCTCTCTGTCAAATAAATAAATAAGTTAAAAAAAACAAATGGTGGTACAAGCACGAAGAAGGTAGAGACAAGCGGATCCCTGAAGCTCACTGGACAACCAGCCTAGCCTACTTGGTGAGTTCCAGATCAGTAAGAGACCCTATCTCAGAAATAGTAGATGGTAAACTGGGCATGGTGGCGCACACCTTTAATCCCAGCATTTGGGAGGCAGAAGTAGGAGGATTGCCATGAGTTCACAGTCACCCTGAGACCACATAGAGAATTCCAGGTCAGCCTGGGCTAGAGTAAGACTCTACCTCGATAAGCCAAGAAAAAAAAAAGAAAGGAAGAAAGAATTAGTGGATGGTGCATGAGGAGCAATATCCAACACTGTCCCCTGACCTCCACGCACATGTGAACACACATGCACATGCACCTACATACACACATACGTGCACACACACAAAGAACATTTTGGTTGCTTCCAAGTTTCGATAAAGAAAGCTGTTCTAAACTTCCATGTGCAGGGTTCTGTAAGTATATAAATTTTCAACTCATTTGGATAAATGCCAAGAATTATTATTGCTGGAATCTGGTAAAAGTATGTTCAAGTTTGTAAAGAACTGTCAAATTGTCTTCCAAAGTGGCTGTACATTTTACTTTCCCATCAGTGATGAATGAGAGTCCCTTTTGTCCCACATTCTTACCAGCATGTGGTAGTGTCAGTTCTTTGGATTCTGGCCATTCCAATAAGTATATGGCAGTGTCTCATTACTGTTTTAATTTATAATTGATGACATATGTTGAATATTTAAGTATGTTTTAAATATCTCAAACCAAACTTTTCGTTTTCACTTGTGTCAAATCCAGCACCTCCATTTGGTTTTTCTCCCAATGGTGAAGACCAAATGCAGGGAACATGGTAGGAAACCTCTCTGCCATTGAACCACACTTCCAGCCCTCTCTTTTACTCAGCCAATAAAATGCACAGAACATAGGCATCCTTTTGCTAATGTTTAAGTTCATGCATTCTCTGAGGAGGAAGTCATGTGTATCTTACTCCCCATATTAGTGCCCAAACCAGCATAGTGTCTGGTTGGTAGTAATTCACTCACTAAGTAGTTACTGAATGCGGTGGGCTGGGTGGTAGTCCACATCCGAATCCCTGGAGCATATCAACTTTACCTTTTGGGAGAAAGGGATTTTTGTACATGTGGTTTTGAGGATCCTTCAGGTGGACTGGCCCAATGAGCAGTATCATTGAAAGAGAAGGGTAGAGGGATGGTGGAAACAGATACGAGAGGAAGAAGCAATGTCACCCTACAAAGACTGGAGTGATATGGTCATACTTTAGGGAGTGTCCAAAGCCACCAGAAATGAAGAAGCAAAGAAAGGTCTATTACTAGAGCCTCAGAGAAAATGTGGCCCTGCTGACCCCTCTTGGCCATGTGTGGCCTATATCTGTCTTACTTTCTTCTTACGTTTATTTATTTATTTATTTTGAGAAAGAGAGAGAGAATGGGAATGCCAGGGTCTCCAGTCACTGCAAGTGAACTCCAGACACATGTACCCCCTTGTGCATCTGGCTTACGTGGATACTGGGGAATAGAACCTGGGTACTTAGGCTTCACAGAGAAGTGCCTTGACCACTAAACCATCTCTCCAGCCTCTGAGCCACTTTTTGAGATATGGTTGGCATAAGTTGTACACATTTAATAACTCTATATGACCCACATAATGTGCAATTTACCCATTTAAAGCATATAATTAAATATGTTTAAGTATATTCACAAGGCTTGAATATATTTTAAATGCCCAGTTTGGCACATTTTGGCATGTATAACTGTTCCAAAATCACTATCATATCAGATGATGTCTCTCACCTCCATCTTGTTTGTAATGTCTCCCCTCCCTGCAAACCTGCTCTGCTTTGTCACTAGGAAGTCATTTGTATTTTCAAGAATGTTAATATAAATAGGAGCACATGCATGCACCTTATTTCTTTTTTTAAATTTAATTTATTTACTATTTATTTGGGAGAGGGAGAGAATGGGCAAGCCAGGGCCTCTAGCCACTGCAAACAAACTCCAGATGCATGTGCCACCATGTGCATCTGGCTTACGTGGGTACTAGGAAGCTGAACCTGGGTCTTTTGGCTTTGCAGGCAAGTGCCTTAAACACTAAGTCATCTCTCCAGCTTTGCCGCACCATTATTTTGAGCTCCATCTCCTCTGGGAGAGTACGTCACAACTGTGGGTTTTGTCATTGCTTAGTGGCACTCAGTTGTATGGTTACAGCATAGCTGGCTCACCTGTTGATGAAAACCGGTCTGTTTCTAGTTTGGGACTATCACAGAGGGTCTGCTATGCACACGCACATGCAAGTCTTTGTGTGGCATATGCTTGCATCTCTTGTGTGGCAGGGTTGGGTCATGTGAGGAGAGCCTGCTTAGCCTTTTGAGAAGCTGCCAGACCGTTTCCCAGCAGGGTTGTACATTTCCATTGTTTCCTGTGTGTAAGAGAGTACCAGGTGTTCCGTCCTCTTCACCACCTGATACGGTTGGGCCTGTTCGTCTTGGCCATTTGAGTATATGTGAGCTGGTGTGCCTCACTGTCTCAACTACACTAGTTCTAACCACCTAGTAGCTCCCACTATCACATCGCCACACCTCTGGATGCCTCTCTGCCTGTCACTCAGTTTAGTTCAATGCTCACCCTCCTTTAAGAACTCAGTCTCAGAGTCCCTGACACCAAGCATCTCTCTATATGTACTGGGGGAGTCAGCTTTGCATTATCTAGCAAAATACCTCAGTAGGCAACTTAAAAAGGGAAAGGGCTTCATCTGGCTCACGGTTTTGGAAGGTAGGGTCCATGGTCCCATTGCTCTGGACTTGTGGTGAGACGGCACTATAAGCAGCGCTCGGGAGAGGAAGCGAGGAGCCAAAGGGGAAGGGGCTGACGTCTCAAAGCCCCCTTCAAAGACATAACCTAATGACCTGACTTCTTCCTACTCGACCCTACCTCCTGAAGGGTCTGTTACTACATGAGCGTAAAGGCTCATGATTAGATAGCACCGTGGGCTGGGGACCGTGCCTTCAAACACGAGAGCCCTTGGGAGACATTCAAGATCCCCCAAAGCCATTTTGCATCATGATTGAGCCGAGTGTGCGGCTCTTTTCCCTACTCCATGGCGGAGTTTGGCACAGTGTAAGGTGACTGTCACAAATGGCAGCGGCAGAGGCAGGACCTGACACTGTGAATGCGCTGCTCTGTACCTGTGACTTGAAAATCATAGCTAAGTTCTCTCTGGTTGCAAGAAAGCGGCTGCTACAGCCACTGTTCCCAGAAACGTTTAGGTCAGAAGCAGTGTGGAGGTGTGGCAGTATTTTTAAAATGAAACAAACAGTTGTATTAATTCTTTGAAACTTCCTTCAGATATAGAAGGTGAATATAAATGAAGTCATGGGCACTCGTGAACTTCAAAGAAATGAAGTTTGGTCTGAATGAGTGTTACCCACTGGGTCTTGGCATCCCGAGTTTAAGGCTTCCTGCCTCTGAGAGTTTTCAGAATTTTGAGTGAATTTGAGTTAGTCACTATGTCTGTAATTGTTTATGTTGATGGTAAGGAAGGGCAGAGTAGAGCGGTGTATTTCAAGCAGCCTCTGAAAAATTGTTGTCCCTCATAATGTCTGGTTTTCAGCTCCCCAAATAATAGTTGGATATGGTTCACAGGAGGGAGGTGGAATCATGAAAAGCGTGGGTCCCCGGGAGAGTCAGTCCAGGAATAAGGGGGGGGAAAGGCGGTTAAGTTTCAAAGTGTGATTAGGAATCTCAGCGATGGAGTTCAAAGGCTTTACAGCCTGGGGATTTGCCCTGCTGTGCACGTGGGGTAGTGACTGCTGAGCTTTAACCCGGGCGCAGCCCCGCCTGGGAGGATCCGGCTCAGAATTAACTCGCACTCAGGGAGTAGAAAGCACCAGAACATGGAAACTCCCAACAGCATTCCGGCTGGCTAATCCAAATGATTTTGAAATTGTCCCTCGTTGTGTGTTTTGTTTGAAAGGCCATCCGTCACAGGCCGAATGAAGCCCTGGTCAGATGAGAACGGTGGCCGTGGGAAGATGAGAAGGCTCCCGATTAAAGCCCTGGACGCTCCCAGGAGCGCGGGTCAGGGAAGGGCCGTGCTGGTTCTGCAGTGCACGTGTCTCTGGCGAGCTGAAGGTGGAGATTCTCAGTCCGTAGTCCAGCCGGGGCCTGGCTTCTTCTGAGCTGAGAACGGCCTCCAGTGCTGGGCATGGTGAGGGGACGTTGAGAGAGGGAGCCCCATCTTCAGTGACGTGTCTCTGCTGACCCCCAGACCGTGTGCCGCGTTGCAGTAGCAGATCCCTGAGCAGCTCCTTCGTAGATCACAGGTGGTCCTGGAAAGCTCCTGGGCAAGCCCATGAGCCTGGGTTAATGTCCCATTCATTCATTTTTCAAAAGTGTAAACAGAAATCCTGATTTCTAGCAAAGAGTGGGGACATTTCTTCATGAATGGCCTCAGGGGGAAAATAGTCTCATGAACAAATGCCATATTGAATTGTACTTATTATAAGTTTAAAATGCTGTTTATCTCAAAGGTGTTTCTGGTTTGTAACTACAGTCACATTCAATCTAGCATATTCCCTGAATTCATCAGACGTAATGGCATTTGAAGAAATTCTTAGCTAGGTGTTCTATAAAAATAGTCACTTTAAAAAATTTAAGGAATTTTATTTATTTGAGAGAGAGATAGAGGAGAAAAAATGGGCACGCCAGGGCCTTCAGCCACTGCAAATGAACTCTAAACACATGTGCCACTTTGTGCATCTGACTTATGTGGGTCCTGGGGAATCGAACCTGGGCTCTTTGGCTTTGCAGGCAAGCACCTTGACCACTAAGCCATCTCTCCAGCCCCAATAGTCACTTTTTGATTAAAACTTGGAAACATTGTTGTCTGAATTGAACATTAAGCTTGTTTTAAAAATTATTTTTTGGTTTTTTCAAGGTAGGCTCTCATTATAGCCCAGGCTGACCTGGAACTTACTCCGTAGTCCTAGACTGGCCTCAAAATCACAGTGATCCTCTTACCTCTGCCTCCCAAGTGCTGGGATTAAAGGCATGCACCTGGATTTTTAAAATATATTTTTTATTTATTTGTTTGGAAGGGAGAGAGAATGGGCATGACAGGGCCTCTTGGTTCTGTAAACAAAGTCCAGACACATGTGCCACCCTGTGTACTGGACTTTACATAGATCCTAGGGAATTGAACCTGGGCCAGTAGGCTTTGCAAGCAAACACCTTTAACCACTGAGCCATCCCCCAGCGGCCCCCCCCCCCAGGCTGACTTTAGTCAAGGACCACCCTAGGTTGCAAGTGGCCTTAGGTAGTAGTTTCACTCACAGCCCTGTGAAGTCTCACTTCTTGACCTCTGATCCCAGTTGCACCGTGTCCTGGGTACCTGCATACCTGCCTGCAGTGGTTCTCTGTCTCTGTGGTGTGTTTGGATTCCCTGCACACTACATGACCCCATGAGCTGTACCCGTAATGTTCTTAGAACAGCACCAGCACACGTAGAGGCTACCTACGCGCCCATCCAATATGTGGGGAAGGGCCTCAAGAGATGGCTCATTGGGTAAAAGCATGTGCTTGCAAAGCCTGATGGTCCAAGTTTGATTCTCCAGGTACCACGTAAAGCCAGGTGCACAAAGTAGTGTATGCATCAGGAATTTATTCTGGAGTACCCATAATTTCCCTGTCTTTCTCACTTTCTCTCTCTCTCCTTGCAAATAAATAAAAGTTGTTTAAAGATATGTGATAAGGGGGCTGGAGAGATCGCTTAGTGGTTCAAGGAACTTGCTCACAGAGCCTGTTGACTGGGGTTCAATTCCCCAGTACCCACATAAAGCCAGGTGCACGAAGTGGCACATGCATCTTGCATTTGTTTGCAGTGGCAAGAGGCCCTGGTGCTTCCATTTTCTCTCTTTCTCTCTCTCTCTCTCTCTTCCTCTTTCCTTTGAAGAGAAATAAAATATTTTTAAATATGTGATTGAAACACATGTGTCCATGTTCTGTCTTGGTTGCTCAGCACTCCTGTGGAACCAAAAAGCCTAATCTCTTTTCACCAATAAAATCATCATCCTGAAAGCCAGGCATGGTGGCGCATGCCTGTAATCCCAGCACTCAGGAGGCAGAGGTGGGAGAATCGCCGTGAGTTTGAGGCCACTCTGAGACTACAGAATGAATTCTAGGTCAGCCTGGACTAGAGTGAGACCCTACCTGGAAAACACATACACGTATATCATCCTCCGTGAGTTTCCCAGTGACTAGTGGGCCAAGAGAAAGGAAACTTTAAGCAACCTATCTGGAACCTCAAATAACATTTAGAAACTTGTTTACTTGCTTTATTTGGTTTCACAGTTGGTGATGTACATTGGTCAGGTGGCCAAGGACATCTTGAAGTGGCCCCGGCCCTCCTCCCCTCCTGTCGTGAAGCTGGAAAAGAGGATAATTGCAGAGTATGGAATGCCATCCACCCATGCCATGGCAGCCACTGCTATTTCCTTCACCCTGCTCATCTCCACCGTGGACAGGTACCAGGTGAGGTGGCCTGATTTGTCCTCCTCCCACCTCCGACTCTGCCCACACAGTGAGGAGCAGACAGAGCTGCGACTTGGGATTTCTTTTATAGCTGCTTTAGGTGGCTTTGATGTTTGCGAGGTAAATATTAAGAGGACCTAGGGGCTGGGGAGATGACTTGTGGTTAAGAGCACTTGCTGTGCAAGTATGAGGACCTGAGTCAGACCCCCACCACTCATGTTTTAAAAAAAAGGCCAAAAAGCCAGGCGTGGTGGCACACGCCTTTAATCCCAGCACTCAGAAGACAGAGGTAGGAGGATCGCCAGGAGTTCGAGGCCACCTTGAGACTCCACAGTGAATTCCAGGTCAGCCTGGGCTACAGTGAAACCCTACCTCGAAAAATAAACAAAAAAGCTAGACATGGCCACACACAGCTGCAACCCCAGGGCTGGGGCAAAGACAGGAGGATTGCGGGGCTCTCTGGTCAGCCAGTCTGAAAAACGGGGATCTCTAGGTTCAGTGAGAACCCCTATCTCAAGGAGTTAAAGCAGAAGAGCAACAGAGGAGGATACTGGCCTTCATGGGTGTGCACAAACACACATGTATATGCCACATGTTCATACATGCACCACATGCACACACTACATGTACACATGTCCATGGACAGTTTTTTTTTAAAAGATTAAGGAGATCTGAAACCTTCATGGTTGTCAATGATAGTTTCCCCATAGATCATGTATATAACTTAGCCCCCAAATCAGGTTGTGCCTGTGAGTGAGGATGGGCACCATTCACAGTCACCCCAGAACAGTGACCGTAGCCAGACTGCCCCACCTGACGGAGCATCACCCCCTGCTGCAAGAAGCACTCCCCCTGAGCTGTGGCCTAGACAGACAGGAATCAGTGCGCATTTGGCCCAAGACAGACACAAAGGGTTTATGATCCTTATAAACATCCTCCAGGGCAGAGCTGATCCCACCAAATCCCTCTACCAGACTCCCAGCCCAGAGCAGGAAAGTGCCTGTGCCCCAAATTACCCTCCAAGGATGACTCTGCCTCAGGGTAGGGTTCAGCCATTAGAAATGATGGCTGCATTAGGTTGTTTTTTTTTATGAACTATATAAGTGACAGGAGATTAATAAATGCTGAAAATAGAAGAATTTCACTCAATATCTGATTAGATGACAATTATAATAACACCTTTTAAACATTCCACAATTGCCCCAAGGAAGATTTTGTTTGGGTTTTTCTCCTGTCTGAGATATATTACTTTAATTTTATGTTGAATTTCATAAATTTTACCTATCAGCTGTGGGAAATTTTATATTTTATTAAACCTAGCAGTCTTGCAGCTAAATGGCGGCACTGAGTCACCTTTACCCCGGAAATCCAGGGCTGCTCCATGTTTCAGGTTATGGCAGAAGCAAGGGGCTGTTGTCACGGTTGGCAGGGTTGGGACTTGCTTCTGCCCCTGCAGTCATCTGCCTGACCACCTGGGTTCAGCCCTCTGTTTCCTGAACAGGGAAAAGACATTAAGGGATGTACCCAGTGAGATATGGCTATTTGGCATAACTAATTTAAATACAATGCCAGGACCAAAAAAGTGCCTGAACTCCCCACCTGTGAGATTTAATGTAGCCTTCTCCATCCGTACTCCACCGCCCAGCAGATCACAGTGGGCGTGGGCCTGGGCTGACCCGAGGCATTGCTCTCAGTACTGGGAGAGGTCTGCGAATGTACTCCTGTGACTTAGGCCACAGCGCAGGGCGGAGAGGCTGGCTCCAGGAAGAAAGCACGGACAACCATCCAAACATTCATTTGAAAGGCACTCAACCCTTCTTAAAACTTTGTTTCCAGCTCAAACGATGCACCAGTTTCTCCAAGACCTGAGCCATAGTTTGAATTTCTTTTCCATTTAAATTTTGAGGATAAATATATTTAGCTATTTGGGCTATTTACTCAGGTACCGCTCTCAACATGGATTTATTTACGTAGCTTGCATTGAAGCGTGACAGCACACGCCTGTAATCTCAGCACAGAGACAGCAGAAATGGCTGGATCCCCGGGGCAGGCCGGCTAGATAGACCAGCCAAATCAGTAAGCTTGGTGTTCAGTGATAGGCCCTGTGGCAATCAATAAGAGCGACTGAGGAAAACACCCGTGGAGAGCTCTAGTCTCTCCATGTACGTGCATACAGTGCGCCCCCTCCCCCCACCACACCAGAAAGTAAGTAAAGCAAGCAAATGGCCTGCAGGTCTGCATCATGGTTACAGGCAAAGTATCTGCGATTTCCTCATGGGGCAGTCTTGCCAGATGTGACTACCTCCCTGCTGACGCAAGTGCTAGCAGAGGCTAGACCACAACCCATTCTCAGCCCGAGCCATTGTCCCGGCTCTCCTCAGATGAGAGGCTGCTTGGGGGACTTCCAGACTGTAGCACTGGCCATCTACCATGTTTTTTGGGTCAGATGGGTTGTTAATCAAGTCCTAATCTGAGAACAGATAAAATGAAAAGTTACTCATTTCCCTAAAACTTGCAGCCCATGGGTCTCAAAGGCAGGGTTTACGGCGTGCTGCCTCTGTGTGTATATGTGACTGCACGCTGTCCGCACGTGCATGTGTCATTTCCAGGTCAGCCTGGGTCAGAGGGAGAGCTTGCCTTGAAAAAACAATTAAAAAAAAATTAAAAGGACTGGAGATAGAACTCCATGGCGGACTGAATAAGCACCATGTGTGAAGCCCCAAATTCAAGCCCCAGTATTGAAAAAATATATATACATATATATCCGAAAGTGCTCTAATGTTCTTGCTTTCTCTTCTTCCCCTGCAGTATCCCTTTGCCTTGGGGCTGGCAATGGCTGTGGCGTTTTCTACTTTGGTGTGTCTCAGCAGGCTCTACACAGGGATGCACACAGTCCTGGTAAGGCTACGGAGGGCAGTCCTTGTGACGGAATAGCATTTAGTCAGTGTGCTGGTGGGTTCCATAAGCTGCTTGCTTATAAACCTGTTTGCACACTTGGTGCAGTAGGGCACACCTGTAATCCCAGCTACTCAGGAGTAGCTGAGGTAGAAGGATCACAGAGAATTTCTGTCTCAAAAAAAAAAGCTGCTCATCCCCAATTACATTCATTTTCTTGCAAACAATATAATTTCATTCTTACTTATGGTTGAACAAAACTCCATTGTATAGATGAACTATATTTTATTATCCATTCATCTGCTGATGTACACATAGGCTGATTCCATAACATCGCTATTGTAAATAGTGCTGCTAATAATAAACACGGATAATAAAGTAAAGACAGATGTGCAGGAGTCTCTGTACGCTGCAGAGATAGAACACTGACTAGATTCCCTTGGGCACCTTTCCAGGAGTGAAACGGCAGGATCATGTAAGAGGCCTGTTTTCAGTTGAGAACTCTATAATGACTTTCATAGTGACTGCGCTAATTTACATTTCCACCAACAGCGAATAAGGGTTCCTTCCCACACCCTACACGCTCTCTTCGATTTGTTGTTGAGTTTCCTCGTGGTTTCCATTTTGACTGTGGTGACATTGAATCTCACTGTAGTTTTAATTTCCACATTCCTGATGGCTAAGGATATGCCACAGCTTTTCATGTTTATTAGCCATTTGTACTTCATCTTTTGAGAGCTGCCTATTAATCTTATTAATCCAATTTATTAATTGAAAAACAGCCACTTACATCTGTAACTATATTTCTCAATAAAATAATTAAATCCGGGCATGGTGGTATTCGTCTGCAATCCCAGCTGCTACTCAAGAAGCTGAGGCAGGAGACTGGAAGCTCTAGACCAGCATGGATAACTTAGCAAGCACCTACCTCAAAATAAAAATTGAAAGGAGGGATAGAGAGATAGTTTAGCAGTTAAGGCACTCGCCTGCAAAGCCTAAGGACCCAGGTTCAATTCCCCACTACCCACATAAAGCCAGATGCACAAGGGGGTACATGCATCTGGAGTCCATTTTTAGTGGCTGGAGGCCCTGGCACACCCATTTTTGCCCCTCTCCCCCACATAAATAAATACATAAAATAAGAAGGAACTTGTCCTGGTGGCATAGGCCTGTGATCCTGGCTGCTCTGGAGGCTAAGACAAGAGGATAGCAAGTTCAAGACTGGCCTGCGCCACAAAGTGAGACCCTGTCTCAACTACAAAGTAAAAGAGGCCTAGAAGGACAGCTTAGTGGTAGACTGTTTGCCTTGCATGTGTAAGGCTCTGGCTCTGGGTTCCATTCCCTGTACCACAAAACAAACAACAGTTATTTGGAGCTTCCGTTGGTTCTGTAGGGATGTGTATTTTATATTCCTTAAGTGCAACTACCGTGGTCACATTTCTTGTTATTAAATCTTCATCATGCATGGAAGTATGTTACATAAGGGCAGGTGAGAAAAATGTATTTGCTTTTCTGACATTGATTTAATCACTTAATATGATTATCTTCCAGATATATACATTTTCTTGCAAATGACATAACTTCATTCTTTTCTGTTCCTGTAAAAAAAATTTCCATTCTGTATATACAGTACATACACTACATCTTCCTTATCTAGTCCTCCATATTTTGTTTGTTTATTTGCTTTTGGACTCTTAGATTGACTTCATAACTCAGCGATTGTGAATAGTGCTGCAGTAAACCTTGATCTGCAAGCATCCATGTGATACAGTGATGTAAGATCTGCAAGCATCCATGTGATACAGTGATGTAAGATCTGCAAGCATCCATGTGATACAGTGATGTAAGATCTGCAAGCATTCGTGTGATACAGTGATGTAAATACTTTGGTTGGGTCACATGATAAAGTTACTTTTTCAGTTTTTTGAAGAACCTCCATGCTTTCAGCTGCCTGACAAGCACAGTCATTGGAAGGACAGACGCACCCCCTGATGGAGGCTGTGGACTGGACTACAGACACAGGGCCATCTTGGGCAGGCTTGGAGAGGCACAGGAGTGCAGGACAGCCTGGATCAGCTAGGGCTGAAAAAGCACTACCAATGTCACCGAAGTGATGAGAGGCTAAGAATTTCTGTTCGGTGACTGGTGACACTTACACAATTAGCTGAGAGTCATGTGACACACTCTCAGTGTACAAGAGTGGCCATTTTATTAATTCCATGCCAGAGAGGAGTAGCTACTGATTGTTCCAGATTATATCAACAGCAGGATGATAAGGCACCATGACCTTTCCATAGTACGTCATTTCTCTCAATTAATTCAGGGTCTAGATAAAAATACTTTATGTAGCAGTGACCTTCTCACTGCTGAGACAAGACACCTGACCAGAAGCAGCTGATGGAAGGAAAGGGTATATTTCAGCTTACAGTTTTGAAGGGAAGTTTCATCATGGTGGGCACAGTATGACAAAAAAAAAAAAAAAAAAGAGACAGCAATGGGCTGGAGAGATGGCTTAGTGGTTAAGGCATGTGCCTGCAAAGCCTAAGGAACCAAGTTCAATTCCCCAGTACCCACATAAAACCAAATGCACAAAGTGGTGTGTGCATCTGGAGTCCATTTGCAGCGACTAGAGGCCCTGGTGCATCTATTCTCTCTGCCTGTCTTCCATCTCTGCTTGCAAACAAAGAAAAATATTTTTAAAGGGCTGGAGAAATGGCTTAGCAGTTAAGGCACTTGCCTACAAAGCCTCAAGACCCAGGTTCAATTCCCCAGTACCCACATAAACCAGATGCACAAAGTGGCACATGTGTCTGGAGTTCATTTTCAGTGGCTGGCAGCCCTGGTGCACCCACTCTGTCTCCCTTTTTAAAAGCAACATATAGCAGTGTCACATCTGGTCATATCAGCTGGGAGGAAGCAGCAAAACTAAGCTGGATGTGAACACTCATTGGCACCAAACTCATAATCCTCAAGGCCTACCCTCAGCAATACACCCCCAGCATGGCTGCATCTCCCAAAGGCTCCTCCAGCTGGGGATTTACTGAGACAGCATCACAAACATGTGAAAGAGGCTATGGGGGGCATTTTTACATTCAAACTACAACAGCTGGGAGATGGCTCAGAAGTAAAAGGCACTTGCTTACAAGCCTGCCAGCCTGAATTTGATCATAGCACCCACACAAAGCCAACCATGAAGTGGCACACATATCTGTAATCCCAACACATTTATGTCAGTGGAAGATGGAGCCAGAAGAATCGAGAAGCTCGTGGGCCAGCTAGATTGGTACACACACAACAGCAAAACAAGAAGAGAGCCTGTTGCAGTCAGGTTCACATTGCTGGTAGAAATCACCCAACCAAGAGCAGCTTCTGGGAAAAAGAGATTTATTTTGGCTTATAGGCTCGAGGGGAAGCTCCACGATGGCAGGGTAAAACAATGGCATGAGCAGAGGGTGGACATCACCCCCTGGCCAACATAAGGTGGACAATAGCAACAGGAGAGTGTGCGAAACACTGGCATGGGGAAACTGGTTATAACACCCATAAGCCCACCCCCAACAATACACTCCCTCCAGGAGGTGTTAATTCTCAAATCTCCATCAGCTGTGAACCTAGCATTCAGAACACCTAAGTTTATGGGGGATACCTGAATCAAACCACCACAGACCGTGTCTCAAAAAGATGGAAAGACAAGACAAATACCCTAAGGTCCTCTGACCTACACACACACACACACACCATACATACACATAAATGAAAAATTAAAATTAATGTCAAAATTTCCATGATATGTAATATAAACATGTATAATATAAGATATAAATGAAGACGGCATCTGCCGGCAATTGCACAGTCCTTGCTCACTTACTGCAGGCCTCAGCTAGTTCACTGTATGGGCCAAAGAAGGCTCAGATCCTGGCAATACCAAAGTAAGGATCCATGTGATCCTACCTACCAAGGCCTAGTCTTGCTTCCACCCCAGAGCACACTGCAGCTACTGCCTTCTGAGATGGAGAGGCAAAGGGGAGGAGAACATTCTCGATTAGCTACACCACCTTTCCACATGACAGAGGGTTGCTAGACTTTCAGTGTGGAACCACACAGAGCTCTCTCGGGTGTTTTGGCATTTCTTTTATCTAGGGCTACTTTTTAATTTCCGTAGGTTTTTCTCTCTTTCTTTCTTTAAGGCCTTGGACACTCAGGTTAAAATTAAAACCAAAGAAAACAGGAAGGCAGAGCTACAGAAAGGAAGAAAGAGTACGCAAACCCACTTCAATAAAACACAGTTGCACTTTTCTCCCTTTCTTTCTCAAGTGGCTTATGGAAATGCGGAAGCAGATAGTTCCAGAAAGACAGATGAGACCTCTAATTCAGAGGCAGGGCATGGGGGCAGCCATTCCTTGGGGAGCGTCTGTCCAGAAGAGACTGGAGTGAGAGGCCTCCCAGCCCGGCTCTGTTCCACTGTGGAGCCACGACTTCTTTCACAGTCACAGTTTCATCTTACGACGACCTTGCGCTCTGACACGGGCTCAGGGGTGCGTCAGGCCGCAGAATCAGAGCCTGGCTGGGATACTGTGGGTCATGGTTTCTAACAGCAAAGGGCATGATTGGTTGTAGCTGTGGGGATAGAGGTGAATGATATATCCCCAGCCCTTTTCTTGAGCAGCAACTTAATAACCTGCTGTGGGTGTCAGGCCTGGAGCCAGATCTGGGAGATACCGAGAAGAACAAACCCACCCTCCCTCCTGGGTCTCCATATCTGCTGTAGGAGGCAGATGTAAAAGCTGACGAGGAATGGAGAGAGGGCTGCACTTGCATAACCTGATGACCAGGGTTTGATTTCCCAGAACTCATGTAAAGCCAGATGCACAAAGTGGCACTTGAGTTCATTTGCAGTGGCAAGAGGCCTTGGTGTGCCCACATTCATTCTCTCTCTGTGTGTGTGACTGTTTCTTTCCCTCTCTCTCTCTTTCTCTCAAATAAATAAATATGTATTTTTTTAAAAGCTGATGGAAACTAGATATGATGAATGGTGTAATGTGCCGGGCACAGCTGGCTTGAGTCAACTAAAGTAACCTGTCCCTTTCCTGGGATCCTCCCAACATCTCCAGGGTCAGTCACATAGAGTGCCCTTCGCCCTGACCGCATATTCAAATCCTGTGAAAATCTTTAAAAGACATCTCGGCAGCCCACCTCCCGGTGTGAGTTCCTTGTGCAGTCAGTGTGGGCAGGTGTTCAGGGCAGTCTGGAATGGGAGCTGGACCTGAGGAGATAAAACCAGCACACTCCACCCCAGCCCAGCTGAAACCACAGGAGAACTGGGGAAATGAGCAAGAGTGCTGCTTTCTTAGTGAAGCTGATATCAGCACAGGGGTGAAGGAGAAAGACACTGAGGACACTCAACACCTTCCGAAGCAGAGATCCAGAGGCTCCTAATAGCCCATCACTGAAGTAGACTAAAATGCACCCAGCATGGCTCAGGGAATTTTGCAGAAGGGGGTGGGGAAGATTGTTACAGCCACAAGTTGGGACATTTTGCAGAGACATTGCCTCTTCCCGTACCCCACAATGCATAACCTACAATCCCCATGGGGTTGACCTGCATCCCCAATGTGGAAGGCCCCTTCAGAAAAGGGGCAGGGAGGAAGGAAAGGATAGTACAACATGTGATGTTTACATACAAAATATGTCCATATCTAATAATAAAAATTTTAGCTGGGCATGGTGGCGCACACCTTTAATCCCAGCACTCGGGAGGCAGAAGTAGGAGATCACCGTGAGTTCAAGGCCACCCTGAGACTACAGAGTGAATTCCAGGTCAGCCTGGGCTACAATGAGACCCTACCTTGAAAAAACAAAAAAACAAAATCCTCCCTCTGCCTCCCGAGTGCTGGGATTAAAGGCATGCACCACCATGCCCGGCTAAAAAAACAAAATTTTAAACCAAAAAAATTTTTTTAAATAAATGTTGGCAGATATTTGTGCACCTGTACCAGTAGCAGCAGCATTCACAATAGCCAAGTGGCACAGACAACCACAGTGTGTGTGTGTGTGTGTGTGTGTACCGACAGTCAAATATTACTCTTACTGAGAGTTAAATAAGAAGGGAATTGTGCCAAGCTACAACGCAGAGAAACGCTGCAGATATCGTGTTAAGTGAAATAAACCAGTCATAAAGGGACAAATACCATATGCTCCCAGTTAGGATCCTCGAATAGTCATAGTAAGAGACACAAAGTAGAATGGCTGTTGGCAGGGATTAGAGGGGAGGCGGGCTTGGGGAATTAACCTCATGGGTACAGAGGTTCCGTTTTTCAAGAGGGAAAACATTCTGGAGAGATATGATGCGATCATCGGACAGCAGTGTGACATAAAAGCACTTTAAAATGAATAAGATAGCCAACCTATATATTTTTTTCATTTCATATTTATTTGTAGTAAAATTTTTTTTAAATTTAAACATTGTGCCTAGGACATGGGTTGATATCAACATGCAGTTGGGGCTGAGCCACTGACTGGATTAAGGACAGTGATCCTCCGGCCCTAGGTGGGCACACAGCCCACAGGATCAAGTGGAAGGAGGGTGGACACTGTGTCATCCCATAAGCTCTGCTGTCCACTGGCCACACAGCTGTGGTGCTTGGGACCCAGGACAGTGTCACTTGGGTGGCTCCTGCCCTACACGGATGTCTCAGTGCCTCCGTAGGAAGAACAGCTCGCCGAGGGAAATGACTGGCTTCACCTGCCCAGTAAGACCTTCCTCCTTGCCAGCATGAACACACGTTGTCGCGCTGTCTGTGGCAAAGCTTTGCTGACAGGCTCCACTTAGACTCCCCGGCAGGCCTGAGCAGAGGGAGGAGCACTCAGCCTGGCCTGCTGTGGCCCCGTCCTCGTCCTCACCGAACCTGCTCTGCTCTTGCCTCTGGGGAAGGACCTCTGTCACCGAGCTGCCCACGCAGGAAACGTGAGCAAGACCCCACCGCAGCTCTGTCAGCCAGGCAGTCGCCGCAGTGAGTCAGTTCTGGCTCCCAGGCATTTTCTCACACTACCAACAGGGTGGTATTTCTGATCACCTGCTTCATGCGTGGAGAAGTTGCTTTCTGCTGGGGACTTGTGCGGTGGCATAGCCCCAGCTGGAACAGGCAGCTCTGTGGGGCCTTTGAAGAAGGGATGTTGATAAAGCACAGGGCATCTTTGATGGGATGACCACACCCCACTGGGCACCCTGGCTCTGGGTTCACCACTGAAGGCCATAAAACAAACCAGTTTGTTTTATGCTTAAGCCCATTGTTAACTGAGATATTACATTGCCTGTTTCCCAAGGGATATATTGATTAAAGAATCAATCAATTTTTTAGTATATTATTTCATGTTGTCTATTTTAAAATGTATTTATTTGATTGAGAGAGAGAGTGAGAAAGAGCTAGGTGTGGTGGTGCACACCTTAAATCCCAGCACTTGGGAGGCAGAGGTAGGAGGATCACAGTGAGTTTGAGGCCACCCTGAGACTACATAGTGACTTCCAGGTCAGCCTGGGCCAGAGTGAGACCCTACCTCAAAACTGCCCCCCACACATCACCAAAAAGAGAGAGAGAGAGAGAGACTGAGAAAGAAAGAATATGGACACACCAGAACCTCCGGCCGCTTCAGATGAACTCCAGACACATGCGCCACTTTGTGTGTCTGGCTTCACATGGGTGCTGGGGAGTAGAACTAGGACTGTCAGGCTTTGGAAGCAAGTGCCTTTAACCCCCGAGCCATCTCTCCAGCCCATCATATTCTCTTCATTTGAGCAAACCAATCACAGCCAGATGCAGGGAGGGAGGAGAGGGCCGGGGCTAGGGTGGGTCATGGACCACTAATTCAGACAGCTCCACAACAGGAAGGACCAAAAGCTGGTGGCTCTGGGGAGGACTGCTGCTTTTGTTTAGAACAGCACCATCCGCATAATGCTAGCTCTCAGAACTCCTCTCTCAGATCGAAACTTGGCCAGGGCTGGAGAGATGGCTCAGTGGATGAAGAGACAGTGGCATAAGCATGACGCAAGCATGAGTACCAGCACCCCCAAAAGAAGTGGATGCTGGAGGGCCAGCCTCTAATACCAGCATGCCTAGGGCAAAAGGGGAGGCAGAAACAGGAGAGACGCCAGCCAGCTAGACTGACAAATGCAGCAGTGGACAAGAGACCCTACCTCAAATGAGGTAGGAGAAAGAAACAGACAACAGACACTGCCCTCTGAACTCCATATATGCACCATGGCATGTGCAGGACTATACTCACACACATGAACACGCATGCATCTCTCTCTCTCTCTCTCTCTCTCTCTCTCACACGTAGCTGAGACTTTGGTTGGATTTGGCACTCTTGGACAAGTGAGCTTTGGCTGGGTCCAAGAGTGGAAATGGAATCCTGGGAGCCACCACTGCGAGCTGCAAAGGCGAGACCCTGAAAACCGGGCTGGAAAGAGTCCAGCAAGGTCACCAAGAGTGAGTTGGCGACATCAGCTGGTCAAACCTTTTTGAATGCAAATAGCAAGCACAAAGCTCAAAACAATTAAAGCTTAGAGGGAAACATGCTGGTTTTGTAACCACAACATCAGCAGCTATTGAGAGAGAGAGAGAGAGAGAGAGAGAGAGAGACCCAAAGTCTTGACCTTCATCAGAGGCCTCTCACTCCCAGTCGCTCTCCCCAAGCTCATCTCTGTATCTGGGGCTGGGGATTCATAACTCTCTTGACCTATTTCATTTGTGTGTGTGTGTTTTCTGTTTGTTTTGTTTTGTCTTCCGAGGTAGGGTCTCACTCTAGCTCAAGCTGACCTACACTATGTAGTCTCGGGGTGGCCTTGAATTCACGGTGATCCTCCTACCTCTGCCTCCCAAGTGCTGAGATTAAAGGTGTGCGCCACCACGCATGGCTCTCTCAAGCCTGGGGGCTCTGGGCTTGGATGATTTCAGTTCCACGCCTGGAAAGGCTCCAGCGAGGAGGAGCATTTCAGGAGAGATGTCTGGCTGGATAATGACCCCTCCATCATCAGTCCAAGGTGTCTGTGGTTTGGCCAGTTGGATCAGGAGCCAGCCTGTATTAACAGGTCTGGGAACCTTAGTAGAGTCAGGGTTGGTTTGTACAAGGGGGATCCCCCAGATAAAGCACCTCCAGTTATCAAAAGAAGAGGGGTAGGGTCCCCTGATAAACCCTCTATGTCTGCAACGTGGCATTTTTTCTATTCATTCAAAAATTCAAAAACTGGACATAATATTGTGTTTGTGCTTGTGAGGGGAGAATGACTCAGATGACAGAGGCTGGTCACACTGTATTTGTGATGCTGTGAGTGATGCAATTGCACAGGAGTGGTTTTAAATCCACCAACTGATGAAGCAATCTTCCCGAATATATTAGCTGGGTTTCTTTGTTGGTAGACGAGTGGATATGAGAAATCTGGACAAATGGTGAATAAAAGTTTATCCCATTATTTTAACTTTTGACTCGAGCTAGCTGAAACGCTGCTGGGGTTTACTGTCCCCAAATTGTCTGATCTGTGGACAATTATGTAGATATTAGGTTTTATTTGCTTACTCATTTATATTTTTTTTTCCCCAAAGTAATGCTTTAGTTTTGGTTGGAGTTGGAGAAGGTTGAAAAGACTTCTCAATATTAAATTATTTGAGAGCACACAGAACTGTGTTCTGGCTTTGGACGACAGCATTTTTTTGGTGTGTTTTTCAAGTTGTATGAAACCACTTAAAAACAAAAAGGACTTTAAAGCGCCTTGCTCACTATGAGGAAAGAGGCAATTGTAACATGGCTTACATCCTACCCAGCCTTACTTTCTGTTACACCCGATTGGGTGAGTTCCTTAGTGAGATACAAAGAGACTCTGGTCGTGTTTCTAAGCATCACTCACCACATGATTGGGCCCGTTGTCTTCTCTTTACCCTGGAGACAAATATTTTTATCCTTTTGTAAAAATAGGGGATTGTTTCTGGTTTTAAAAGTCATAAGTACTCACAGTAAAGCATTCTCCCTCTCTTGTTTTTAAAGTAGTTGTTTTTATTCAAACAAAATAAATCATTATTAGTTAAGAAGCATAGGAGAAGTTCAGACAGCCATTGTCAGAATGATGTGGAGGGAAATTGAAGGCATTTGATGCTTCTGAATTAACTGAAGCAAAGTTAGAGCTTAGCACAGTTTCCAGCAAGAACTGCCTGTGGTCTCTAATACTAATGACAAACACAAATTAATTTTTTTTAATCTACTTTCTCAATACTGCTCCCAAAGCCACACAGCTGGGGCAACAATTTTCTGTTCCACAAGTGCATGATTAGCAGGCTCCCAGAAGTACTCTGACCCTAAGAAGACGCTGGAGGAAAGCCCAAGTGTGTGGGGAGGGGGCGCGGGGGGGTGGAGCCTAATGTCAAGGTGACAACTGGCCTCCAGCTATGGAGATGGAAAATGGGGCTGAGAGGATCCTTCCAGGTGGCTATGAGTCTCAGCAAGAAGGCCAGAAGTGGTCCAAACCCTAGATTGCCTGGGTCAGTACTTAAGCATGAAAATATCTCCATTTTCTACCAATAGTTTTTTGAGCTGTGTTCAGAGGGCACAAATCTGAGATCTAGCATTAATGCGTGGTGTAGTTGATGCTAGGTAAGTCTCAGGTAGTGGAAAAATAATTAAGAATAAGGACTTGGGGACTGGAGAACTGGCTTAGCAGTTAAAGCACTGGCCTGCAAAGCCTAAGAACCCAGGTTTGATTCCACAGAACCTACGTAAGCCAGATGCACATGGTGGTGTGTGCATCTGGAGTTCATTTACAGTGGCTAGAGAGGCCCTGGGACACCCATTCTCTCTCGGTCTCTCTGTCTCATAAATTAAATTAAAGAATAAAGACTTGGGGAGGCAGGGTATTACCAGGGGATATTTTTTATAATCATGGAAGTTGTTAATAAAAAAATAAAAATAAAAATAAAAGAATAAGGACTTGGCTAAACCTTTCATAGGAGCCAGGTTTTATATGCTCCTTTATTTTAGTTGGCCCTGGCTTTTTGGATGTTGTAGTCCCATTAGATTTTTCTGATGAGACAACAAAAGAATTCCTTGGGCAATTTATGACAGGGTTCTTAAACTGAGCTATGTACTGGGACAGAAATAGAATCTACTGTATTGTAGTAGTTGTATTAGTTACTTTGGTGTAGCTGTTGTTAAAATGCCTGACCGAGAACCAGAGAGATGGCTCAGAGATTAAAGGTGCTTGCTTACAAAGTCTGTTGAGTGTCAGCATGCTCATGCTCATTCTCTTTCTCTCTCTCTCTCTCCCTCCTTCCCTCCCTCCCTAGTAAAAAAATATTTTAAAAATGCCTGACAGGAACAACTAGAGAGGAAAGATGTATTTTGGCTCATGGTTTCAGAAGGTTGGCTCCATTTACTCCGGGGACCTGAGGACTCAGCCTTCAGTGGTGGGAGCACAGGGAGAAGGGGTTTCTTGACCTCAGGATAGACAGGAAACAGAGAAAGAGAAGGTAAACAAAAGCGTTTAAACAACAGTTAACAATAGTTAAAACAGTTAAAAATTAACAATGTTAATAGATCCATCTTTTTCTTCATTCTTTGTACATTATTGAATCAGATTTGAAAAGATTAACCCACTTGGGAGACCAGGCCTAGATCTGATTTTTTTTTTTTTGACATTTTCTTTTGCTTTTGAAAATTGACTTGTGAAAACAAGCAAACAGAAAGTGTCACATGACTGCATGGATGCTTGTTTTTGTGCCTCTAAAACCCCAGGAGTGGAGTGAGCAGATGTGGTCATGAACAAAGACTGATCTGCATCGGTGTGTGTTGTGAACCTTTTAGCCCTGAGAGACCAGTTCCTGTGCGAGAGGGAAGACTCCTTGCTAGAGTTTCCCAAGGTACGCTGCCCCCCATACCTGTGCAATTTCCATTAACAAATGGGATGCTAGTGCCACCAGGAGCAGAAAACCCGAGAGTTCTGCGACCACTTGAGTCTGAGTATGCAGGTAGTGCCTAGAGATGACACATGTGGTTCTAATCCTAGTGTCTGCATGTGGTTCAAAACTAGAAAGAAAAAAAAAAAAAACTATTAAAAGCTGGGTGTGGAGGCGCACGCCTTTAATCGCAGTACTCGAGAGGATTGGAGGATAGGAGGATTGCCGTGAGTTCGAGGCCACCCTGAGAATACAGAGTGAATTCCAGGTCAGCCTGGGCTACAGTGAGACCCTACCTCGAAAAACCAAAAACAACAACAACAACACAAAATATTTTTATTGATGCACACAAATTATAAATGCGTGACTGGGCTCACGCTCAGCAAAGCGATCGTGCGTTGTTGGACGTACACGCAGCCCCCGCTAGGAAACGCGGCATCATAAGCACAGCAGACGTCCTCTCACGTCCCCGGAGGCGCCGCCCTGCAGACCGCCGCGCAGCCCAGGAGTAGCTCCTCGGGCACAGCACTTCTGCTGTGCTGGCTGCTGCAGCCTTGTAGTAAGTAGGACAGCAAGGGTCCTCAACTCCGTCCTCTCGTTAAAGATCTTTGCGCTTCTTGGGCCTTTATTTTCCATGTACCTTCTAGGATCAGCTTGTGCCTTCTCCAGGGCCGGGTTTGTACCGAGATTCGGTTGCCCGTGGCTCCCCACGGGGGAAACCGGCGTCATCTTCGGCCACGCTGAGGTCTGTTCAAGGGTGTAGCGCGTCCTCTGTTCAGAGCTTTGCTTTCTCCCAGGATTGCTGCAGTTTCCTGCATAGAGACCGTGCACATCGTGTTGTTAGGTGACATATCAGTTGTCTTCGTAAGGGTGTGATTTGCTAAGTACCTCTCTAAGTGCTCTGCACATGTTCACTACCCCCATAGGACAGTTCTCAGAAACCTGGTGAGAGAGGTCCTATTTTTAAACACCATTCTTACACATGAGGCGGAGAGAGGTCGAGTAAACTGACCAGAGTTCCGTTCTTGATAACAAACTGGTGAGATTTAAAACAAAGCAGTCTAACGTCAGAATCCAGGCATGTGTGCACATGAGAGCTTTCACTGTGGACTGACCCCCGCGCCTCACACATGCTAAGCACTCACTCTACCAGGAGTTACACCATTATCTTAATTGCTATGCTGTATACAATGCCTCAGGGTGTCTATGAATACACCTAGTAGCAAATAATTAGAATATACTCCATGTCTGTCAATCATATCTATTCAAATAAAGTTAGCCAGGAGTGGTGGATCATGCCTATCATCTCGGCACACAGAAGGATAAATCACAAGTTTTAGGTCATTCTGGGATATATAGATAGTTCTAGACCAGCCTAGGCTACAGAGTGAGACCTGTCTCAATAAATAAGTAAGGTATGTTATTTCCATAGTGCAGAGTATTATATATATCCCTTAAAAATGTTTCTGGGACTAGAAATGTAGACTGATGGCAGAGAGCTTGTCTGGAACATATACAAGGCCCTGGGTTCAACCTGCAGCATCATGTATAATTATATTTGTTAATATTATATATTAATAATATAACTGTACATTCGATAAGTATTATTCTCTCACAATTACAATATTAAATGTATATTTTTGGCAATCAAAAATATGTATATTTCAAAGATATTGTTTTGGAATCAGTTGTAAAACTTTTAAACCACCGATTTACCAAACCCTCCTTTGTGATTGTAACCCTCTTAAGTCCAGTTGAAAGAAGAGGGCAAGTTTTCACCAGGCTCTTCTCTGTGTGCTGTATCAACACGAGGGATCCACCTCAGAGGGTTTAGAGGGCTGCTCTGGGCCCAAATGCCTGTGGAATGGAACAGCAGCGCCCAGGCAGCCACAGAAAGGCAAGTGGACAGCTTACCTGTCACAGCCATCGCACTACCTAAGAACTGGTCTCGTGGCCAAAGTCTGTCCTGTTGGTGACCCAGTGAGCAGAAGAACGACACAGGCGAGCTCCTGTGTGTGTTCTGAAAGTCAGCTCAAAGCTGGAAGTTCATCTTGTGAGATCCGTGCTTGTGTTGGCTGTGGAAATGGTCCTCAGAATGCATTGACTTGGAAAAAGGAATCAATACCTCATGTGCCATGTGTCTAAACACACACTGGGGTGCCTGCGAGTGCCAAGATTCCACTTTTTCTAAAGCCCCGAGACGCACGAGTTAATTTCCTGTGCATGTACGTGAACTCATTTCCTGTGCGCAGGTCTGTGGCACAGTTTGGTCCCCATAGCATATGTACAGGCTCAGCTCGCACCACATTTGTGAAGACAGAGGGCCACCCAGGTTCCTCAGCTTTCCACCTCAGCGTGCCTTGGAACTGTTTCTCCACCATAACTAAGTTGTGCTACCTTCTTCTCACCGGACATACATACCTAAGAACAGGAAGGTGACGATTTCTGTGACTCAGATGGTCCAGCCTGGTCACATAGAGAGTAAGGCCATATTTACTCTTCTAGAACAGTCTACAAAGCAAGATTCCAGGAGCCTAGCTCTCAGGTGGGAGAAGGGCTGCAGCATTCTTCAGGATCAGTGATGAAAGAAAGCACCCCGTGGGAATAGCCATGTCACCAGGCCCACAGAGAATTCCCTTTTTCTTCTAGCTTTCAGCGCACAATTGCTATCTCAGAATTTTGTTTTAGGATTTCAAAAATGATCTTCAGGAATTTTTATTCGTGTGTTTCTAAAAAGCAAGCCAGAGGTTCCGCCATGCTACATTAGCACAAAGACTCCACAGCGGGCTCTGGCTTAGCAATGCAGGGTGGACTTGACCTTCACCAGTGTGATCTTGTTAGACCTCCCCAATCAGAACCGGTGTTTGAAAGAGCCTCCTGGTAGAGCAGGATGTGAGATATGGTTTGAATAGCACCTTAACCATCCACACCCACATCCCAGCAAATGCAGTGACAACACCGGGTACGTCTCCACCTGCACGGGCCTGTTTGACAATTACATTGCCCAGAACACAACTCTCCTGTTCTCATGTTGCTCAGAGGCCCCTCTGCCCACCCAGGCTTGAGATAGATCATTTAAGTAGTTGACAGTGTCTTTTGTGTCTTCCAGCAGATCTCCCTTCCCTATACCTGCCATTCTCACAAGCTGCTTTGTAGTTGTCAGAGGATGTTAGAACCTGTCTGGAAACGCATTTGATCTCCTGTCATGGTCCTCCCAACCTGCCCAGCCCCATGACTCATGACAGCTAGAGCTCTTCACGTACACGGGAGTAAGGGGTGGGGAGAAGGGTGTGTTTCACGGACAGCTCCTGTTTGGACTTGTTAGACACTGTGGAGCCAGGACAGCAAATGATGAGTTCCCAAACCATACTGGGAATGGATAAAGTTCAGAAATCAATCTTTCTAATTTATATTGATAGGGCACAAAGCATACAATAGCTCACTTTGGCAGCACATATACTAAAATTGGAATGATACAAAGAAGATTACCATGGCCCCTGTGAATATAACACTGCATCATATCATTACCTTAAGAAACGTAATGCCTTCCCTGCTTACTTTTTTTTTGTCGATATATTTTGTTTATTTATTTATTTGACAGAGGGAAAGAGGCAGAGAGAGAGAGAGAATGGTCACACCAGGGCCTCTAGCCACTGCAAATGAACTCCAGATGTGCCCCCTTGTGCATCTGGCTTACATTGGTCCTTGGGAATCGAACCAAGGTCCTTTGGCTTTGTAGGCAAGCGCCTTAACTGCTAAGCCATCTCTCCAGCCCCCTTGTTTACTTTTTTTTTTTAGCATGCCAGTGCCATTAAAATGAAGTGTACCTCACAAAAAGATTAAAACTGACATTTTATAACGTGGAATATACATATTCAAACATCTTAGGTAATTTTCTTTATCAGAATTTAAGCTAAATAATTATCTACCTGTTATAGTATGATTTTTAAACTCTTTCAAATTGTAACTCTTCTAAATATAAAATTAATATGGGTCACAGATTATATTTAACTCATTGGTGAATGAAGGTATCAATAATTAATGGAGGAAGCACTAGAGCTTCACAGACAATTATTTTTATATTTTTATTTATTTATTTTTAGAAGTAAAAGAGTGTCTAGGTATGCCAGGGCCTCTTTCCACTGCAAACAAACTCCAGATGTATGCACCACTTTGTACATCTGGCTTTATGTATGTATGTACTGAGAAATCAAACTCAGGCCAGCAGGCTTTGCAAGCAAGCATCTTTAACTGCTGAGCCATCTCCCCAGCCCCATAGACAATTTAATAAGGAAGTGTATTGCATCAATGGTAGGTTACGCCAGACATGGTGGCTCATACCTATGATCGTAGCGCTTGGGAGGCTGAGGTAGGAGGATTACTATGAATTCAAGGCTAGCCTTGGCTACATAATAAACAAATGAGTGTAGTTATATATTAAATGTGTTCTGTATTCTACAGGGCAATAAACTATGATCTTTGTAAGTATAATTTCCACTGAGAAGAAATCACTTATCCTGGGCTGGAGAGATGGCTTAGCTGGCTAAGGCATTTGCCTGTGACACCTAAGGACTCAGGTTCGATTCCCCAGAACCCACACAAGCCAGATTTACATGGTGGCACATGCATCTGGAGTTCGTTTGCAGTGGCTAGAAGCCCTGGTGCACCCATTCTCTCTCTCTCTCTCATAAATAAATAGTTAAGAATAAAATATTTTTTTAAAAAAGAAATTACTAATCTTTCAACAGGACAAAAATTGACCAGCTAACCTGTTACTTCACTAAATCTCAAGCCTTTAGCCAATAGTAAAGAGTGAGTTGAACATCCCTTTCTACAACTTTTACATGACTATTCTCTCCATGTGACATTAAAATGAGGCTTTGCTTTAGTCCATGTTTGTGTTGTTGCTGTTTTATTTTTTCCATTTTTAATTTTCATACACGTACATAATGTATTTTTATTTAATTCCCCCCAACTACCGTCCCCAATCTCCTTCTCCCTCCTCCCATCAACACCTTCTTTGTCCCTAATATGACATAGCCATTCCATTCGCTGAACTCACAACAGCTGTAGTCTCCATCTGACTGGCCAGCCTGTCAAGATTTCTCTGCTGATGAGGGAAGGATACCGACACTCCAAATCTTGTAGATGAGCTAATGATTTATGTTCAAAATAGTCTCTCATGTTGTTCAAGCTGGCCTCAAACTCATTACGTAGCTGAGGTTGTGTTTGAGCTTGGGATCCTCCCACCTCTGCCTCCCAAGTTCTGGGATCATAGGCATGCGCCAACATACCTGATTAAATAGACTTTTTTCTTTTTAAGAGAAAGGAAAGCTTTTTTAATTGTTTTGTTTTATTTTATTTTTTTAGAGAGAGCAAGAGAGGGAGAGAGAGAGAGAGAGAAGGAATTGGTGCGCCAGAGCCTCAGCCACTGCAATCGCACTCTGGACGCTCGCGCCACCTAGTGGGCATGTGTGACCTTGCGCTTGCCTCACCATTGTGCATCTGGCTTATGTGGGATCTAGAGAGTCAAACAAGGGTCCTTAGACTTCACAAGCAAGCGTCTTAACCGCTAAGCCATCTCTCCAGCATGGCTTTTTTTTTTTTTTTTTTTTTTTAGGATTGAACCCAGGGCTTCATGCATGCCAGGTTAGATGTCTACCACTAAACTATATCCCCAGCCCTATTAAGCCCATGGTTTATATCAGTTTTCTTCTATAGAAAAGCATTCTCTGGGGCTGGAGAGATGGCTCAGCAGTGATGGCATTTGCTGCGAAGCCTGAGGATCCAGGTTCAATTCCCCAGGACCCACATAAGCCAGGTGCATAAGGTGGTACATGCATCTGGAGTTCTTTTGCAGTGGCTAGAGGCTCTGGCGTACCTATTCCCTCTCTCTATCTGTACCTGTCTCTTCCTCCCTCCCTCTCTCTCTCTCTCTCCTTTTATCTCTCAAATAAGTAAGTAAATACACTATTTTTTTAAAAAAGAAAAGCATTCTCTGCCAAAATTAACAATGTAATTTCTACTGAATGTTTAAGAATACTCACTCTTAGGAGGGACATTTATCCTAAAGCTATAGAAGGTGGAAGCCAGCAGACTTTTCCTACCCCATGTGGTTATTCCCAGCTTCAGTGAGCTTTCAAAAGGTCTTTTAAAGTTTCTCTTTATAACCAGAGTTTGTCATAGCTGATGAACCTTAGATTTGCAATGATCCTAGGACAGACATCTGAGATGGCTCAAGGACAGTCATGGCACCCAGCAATTGCCAGAGATTCCACTGCCCACTCTCATACCAGAGGGCAAGGTAGTGAACTGAAGTCTTGCTTTTTTTTTTTTTTTTAATTTATTTGCAGAGAGAGACAGAGAATGGGTGCACCAGGCCCTCTAGCTGCTGCAGAGGAACTCAAGATGCATGTGCTACTTTGTGCATCAGCCTTTATGTGGGTACTGGGGAATCAAACCTTGTCAGGTTTTGCACACAAGCTCCTTAACCACTGATCCATCTCTTCAGCCTGCTTCTTGCTTTTGACTGATCTCTATGAACTTTCTGTTTTGCCTGTGTTTTTATTTTTTGAGACAGGGCCTCACTTCTGTAGCCTTGGCTGGCCTCAAACTTGTGATCCTCCTGCCTGATGCTCCTCAGTGCTGAGATGACAGGTTTATTCCATCATACCCGGCTCTGTTCAGACATTGATGTGATGTGCGTCAATAGGACATTAATATTTTTTTTGAACTTACACATTCACTCTTCTTCTCCATTCAAATGCTAACTACATGACATGTAGGTTTCTCTGTGAAATCATTTACATTCATATTCATGAACAATGTTGCTTCCCCCTTGGCCATCATTGAATCTCATCTTGCATTACTCTCCGACCTCAAACTAACAGTGAACTGGCAGAGAACAGCATAAATACCATGAGATGTTCACCAGGACATACATACTGATGCACCATTCTCTGAGAGAAGCACGGGGCTTCCTGCTCTTGCTTGTTTTAATGTCCGCATGTGTTTGAAGCATTCAGCCTCTGCAACGGGACGTGGTTCTTGGCTTCTCCTCTGCTGCTGGCTTCAGCTCTCTCCAAGGCAGCCAAGGGCAGACCAGGCCCTTCACATTCTCAGCAGGGGACCTGGCAGAGGGGAAGATGCCAGAATCCTAGTTCTCCGTATAAATAGTCCTGGGACCTGAATGCATTCTTTCAGAACAATTGAGTGAATGGGCTCCACTCGCCCCTCTTTCTAGCCTGCTAACCTTGTGCAGCATGAGCTCCTCAATAGCATTCTTCGGGGAAGATGCCGAGATAGAATGTAAATTTGTCACAGGAAACCGCACATGGGAAAGGGCTGGAGGGTCAGGACTCATAGATGTGAGCAGTTCTCCGGGATAAGTGCTCACTGTTAAGATTTCCAGACGTATTTACCTACTAAAAGGAGCCTTTTTCTGTTTGGCTAAAAATAAAAATGCTTCATTTCATGTGTTTATAGAAGCATTCACTAAAATTTCTTCTGCTGCTTGGGATAGCTTTACTAGCATTCTTTTCTAAACACATCAGATGGCCTGACCCTGTTGTTTCCTGTAATGAAGAATAGTAAGGCTGCGGCTCTTGCCTAACTCTTGAAGTTTAGAAAATATTACTTTCACAGAAAGAATCCCCCCCCCCCACCACCACCAATATTAAACAGGCTGCCTTTAAACTGGGAATAGCAGGACTAGGAAAATGCCTCAGCAGTTAGAGGCACTTGCTTACAAATATGGCCTGGGTTTGCTTCCCCAGGACCCATGTAAAGCCAGGTGCACAAAGTGGGGCATGTGTCTAGGGTTTGTTTGCAGCAGCACTGAGCCATGGTCAGCTCACTCTCTCTCTCTCTCTCCTTGCAAATAAATATATAAACTGGGAAGAGTAGAATGACCAATAGGTTAATCATACTTCCGGACCATGAGGTACGTAGGGAGCACTGGCCTCTGACAGCTCTGTGTGTTCGTTCTCAGTGTCATTTAGATCAGGAAGAGATGTTGTGGTTAGCATGGAGGCTCCTGGAGGCATATTTTTTTTTATTTTTCGTTTTTCTTTTCTTTGTCTTTTTATTTTGGTATGGCGTGACAATTATAAGCATTGATAATTTTTTTTCTACTTTAATCTATTTTAGAACACAGCACTGGTTTTCTCCTTAATGGCCTTTAAATTTTTTTGCTATGATTATTAATTGACATTAATCATATGTAATCATAGGATTCGCTGGAACATTTCCATATATCTCATGTTTTCATCTAGCTGCCATCCCACCTCCCCTTTCTTACCTGCTGTCTCCTCCCTTCACCCAGTCCTCTCAGGCTCTCCTACGGTTCCTTTACTATTTTCAGGTTACATTTTTTTTTTCATCTAGCTTCCACCTATGAGAAATCATGCAGCACCTATCTTTCTGCATCTAGCTGACTGTGCTTAACATGATGACCGTTGTTTTGCAAGTGATATTTCATTCTTCTTTATGGCTGAATTTAAAGATATGAACATAATGAACACTGTATAAATATACCACATTTTCTTTATCCATTTATTTATTCACAGGCATGTAGGCTGATTCCATAGCTTGGTAATTGTGAAGTTTGACGGCATTTTTGTCAACAGAAAAGTACTCATGCTAGCACAGTGGTTCATGCCTGCAGTACTAGCACTTGGGAGCTCGAACCAGAAGGATCAGGAGTACAGGACCATCCCTAGCTACTTAGTGAGTTCAAGACCTGCCTGGGCTGTATGAGACATTGTCTACAAATATAAAAATAGAAGGTATTGAGCCAGGTGTGGTGGTGCATGCCTTTAATCTCAGCACTCAGGAGGCAGGTCACCATGAATTTGAGGCTACCCTGAGACTACATAGTGAATTCCAGGTCAGCCTGGACTAGAGTGAAACCCTATCTCGAACAATCCAAGAAAAAGGTATTGACTGTAGAAAATTTGGACAGAGGGCTAGAGGGATGGCTCAGCAGTTAGAGGCATTTGCTTGCAAGGCATGACAGCCCAGGTTTGATTCCCCAGGACCCACATAAAGCCAGATGCACAAAGTGGCCCATGCATCTGGAGTTCATTTGCAGGAACAAGAGGCTCTGGCATGCCTGTTCTCCTTTCTCTGGCTCTCTCTCTTTTCCTCTCTCTCCCTCATCTTTCCTCTCTCTGCCTGCTTGAAAATAAATATTTTAAAGAAAGAGAAGAAAATTATGAAACTATTGCATATAATCAACAGAGTATAGAGAAAATAGAAATTATCTATAATATTCCCACAAAAACTAGTCTTAATGTTTTTATTTCCTTCGGATATTTTATCCTTGCATCTAAATCTATAGATATAGTTAAACACACACACACACACACTTGTTTTGCTCAAAAGATACGTTGCAGTCAGGTTTGCATTGCTGGTAGAAATCACCTGACCAAGAGCAGCTTCTGGGAAAAAGCATTTTATTTTGGTTTACAGGCTTGAGGGGAAGCTCCACAATGGGAGGGGACAACGATGGCATGAGCAGAGGGTGGACATCATCCCCTGGCCAACATCAGGTGGACAATAGCAATAGGAGAGTGTGACAAACACTGGCATGGGGAAACTGGCTATAATACCCAAAGCCCGCCCCAACAATACACTACCTCCTGGACCCCAAATCTCCATCAGCTGGGAACCTAGCATTCAGAACACCTGAGTTTATGGGGGACACCTGAATCAAACCACCACAACATACATCAAACTACTATAGTTACTTTGAAGCCAAGAAAAAAAAATGAGGCTGCAGAAATGTATCTTCTGACAGGAAAAAGTTGCTGCTATATGAAATAGGAAAGCAGCATGTATTTCTGTCAGACTCTCACTGTGAGGTGTGCTCCTTTCTTTATGCAATATTTGCTTATTTGTATTTTCTGGGTTTTTTTTTTAAGGTATGCACCACCACGCCTTCCTATTTTTATTCATTTGCAAGCAGAGAGAGAGAGATAGAAGAGACAGAAAATAGGCATGCCAGAGTCTCCAGCCACTGCAAACTAACTCCAGATGCATGCATCACTTTATGCATCTGGCTTTACATGGGTCCTGGGAAATGGGACCGGATTATTAGGCTTTGCAGGCAAGTGCCTTAACCACTTAGCCATCTCTCCAGCCCTGTTTTTCTGTTTGTTGTTGTTTTTTTTTTTTTTTCTGCAGTGGAATGAGTGATTTTTGAATTTAATTACACGAGTTAAAATAACCCACCAAAAATCGCTCCTAAATATAAACCTTTGTGAGCAGGTTTACACCCTTCTTTGTACAAAGTTGTTTTCAGGGTGGATGTGGTGGCTCGCACAGATAATCCCAGCCCTTGAGAGGCTGAGGCAAGAGAATTGCTGTGAGTTCCAGGCCAGCCTGAGCAACATAGTGAGTTCCAGTCAGACAGCAAGAGACCCTGTGTGGTGGTTTGGATGTGAAGTGTCTCCCGTCACCTCCTATGTTTTGAATGCTTGGTCCCCAGTTGGTGACAAAGTGGGAGGAAGAGCCTTGCTGGAAGAGGTGTGTCGTTGGGGGGGGGGGCCTTGAGGTTTATGAGTCCAGGCCTCCTGAGTGTTCTTAGCTCAGCTCGCTCTCTCCACTCCCTCCCTGCTGCTGATTTATGATCACGTGAGCCAGCTTTATGCTTGTATCATGCTTTCTCTACCACGATGAAACTTCTTCTTGAAACTGTAAGCTGAATAAACCCTTGCTTCCTATGGGCTGCTTCCGGTCAAGTGTTTTGACCCAACAACAAGAAGATAATTGCTACACACTGTTTAAAAGAAAAACAGTTGCAGGCTGGAGAGATGGTTCGGTAGGTAAGGCGCTTGCCTTCAAAGCCGAATGACCCAAGTTTGATTTCCCAGGACCCACATAAAGCCAGATGCACAAGGTGGCGCATGCATCTGGAGTTTGTTTGCAGTAGATGGAGGCCCTGGCATGCCCATTCTCTCTCTCTCTTTCTCTCTCCCTCTCTCTCTCTTTTGCTCTTTCCCTCTCTTTCTCTCCTGGGCATGGTGGTACATGCCTTTGATCCCACACTTAGGAGGCAGGAGGTAGGAGGATTGCTGTGAGTTCAAGGTCAGCCTGAGACTACATAATGAATTTCAGGTCAACCTGGCTGAAGCGACACTCTACCTCAAAAAAAAAAAAAAAAAAAAAGTTGCTGGGCGTGGTGGCACACACCTTTAATCCCAGACTAGGGAGACAGAGGTAGTAGGATCACAGTGAGTTCAAGACCACCCTGAGACTACATCTTGAATTTCAGGTCAGCCTGGGCTACAGTGAAACCCTACCTCGAGAAACCGAAAAAAAAAAAGTTGCTTTTAAATTTTAGAGCATGTATAGTCCTTATATTTAGAAGTGGTTTAGAATAATTTGTTATAAAAACTTAAGAGGCCCCAAGTTGGAAATCTTATTAGCTATGGCTCCAGTATTTTCCAAAAATATCTAAATATCTTTATTACAATATCACCTTTTATGGATGAAAATACAAGTATGTGGCTAGAAAGGGATAGAAAACTCCACCAGCATCCATGTTGACTAAAATTAGTGTTGCCTCAAATGCTGGAGCCATGGACCAAAATAGTCTAGTCTCCTGGTGGGTTAAAGATGAACAGAATTTATTTATAAAGAATATTCCAACCAGATGTCAGAGACTATGGTAATTGCAAGGATGAAGGAAGGAGGGCAGATTTTTATTTATATATTGAAACAATTACTACCAAATATCACAGGCATTCCAGATAAGAGAAGGTGATTACACACTGTCCTCTGAGCTGATGAGAAATGCCATCTGACCAGCAAGCCACAGTCACCTACATCTTTTCATTCCTTCTCAGAGCTCCTCGCCTGGTGGAGACAACATTCATTTATAGTGTTAGAAGAAGGTAGTGCCTTCTCTTATGAAATTTGTCTATCTCTTCTTCAGGAAGGAGGGCAGAGGAGCAATTGTGCCTAACTGTGGGGCTACATATCAATGTCTTAGAAAGCTGTCGCCCTTATGCTGAGCCTTGGAGAACTGCTAAGAACCTGGCAGGCAAAGATGGCTCAAGCGCACTGTACCTAAAGAGAATGCAAAGTGATGATGATAGAATTGTGTGAGGCATATTTGCAAGAAGCAAGTAGACCCATCTGTGTGGAATGGAAATTTCAGATGGGAACGTGAATGAAACCCATGTCTCTGAGGGTTGACAACTTGTAGGCTACTTCTGGGTTTTCTGCTTAGACTCTCTGCATCTGAATTGCCTTGGAATGTTAAAATGCAGGTTCCTGGGTCAGAATGAAGAGGGAGCAATACACTCATTCTACATTTCAACACTGTCCCAAGGTGATTCCAATGCCTTGCTGTCCTTTGAGAGCCGTTGTTACTGAAACAAACAGTTCCTGGGAATGCAGTCTGCAGTGCCACGGGGCAGGAGGGGACATGAATTCCAGACTTTGGGAGTAATGTGGGCATCCAGCAGTGATGGCGGATGGAGGGAGCTTGAGAATGAAGTCTGTGGAGTACATATGGCACCTGACGGTTACAGGAACCATCTCATGTCACCACGAGGACCGCAAGGTGGGTGCCATCTTCAGAGACAGGAGCCATGGCTCCCCCGAGAAGCTACAGGAGCACTGAATCTCTGCTTCTCTGCAGAACTGTGGACCCTGACACACAAAACATCTCTGTAATTTTCCATGCAAGTCTCACATCTGCTCATGAATCACTGTGCACTGTGTTTCTGTCTGGCATATTGTCTGGATGGTTCTTCAGGGTGCCTTCCTCTGTGCCCAGTTTGTGTGACTACACCGTAGGTCTTGACCCCTGCCCTCCTGGCCCAGCTGCAACCTGATATCACAGGAGATGCTTCTGTCTTTCAGCACCGGGGTCCCTGCCAGGCATCCTCTGCGGATCTGTAACTCTGCCTCACTCCAGCTGTCCCTCCAGGAAGCTAGTTCTGTTCCTTGACTGAGTTTGAGGGTGCCCTGAGTGATGTGGATGGCAGAGCATTTGTTCTGTCAGGTGGTGCCATCAAAGTTCCCACCTGAGGTATGGGAAAGAGTGTATGCCTCCGGCCACAGGAGTCTAGAGCAAAAGAGGCAAAAAGCCGCTTTATCCTCCCTGATTCTCTTAGAACTCTGACATGACTCTCCTAGGGCTCCAACAGAAGGGGTAGAGGTGTCTGGAGACCATCTGAGGAATCAAATCTTCTCTCCCATGAAAAGGGATCAAACTTGTCTATGGTGTATAGCTCGGTGCCTGACTGTCCTCCTTCCCTCAAATTAGCATTCCTTTGAACAGAGACAAAATGCCCTCAGTTCTCAGCAGGGATACTTCATTAGACTCCACACAGAGGTCCCCACTCACAAGGAAAGATCCTGTTTTAAAAAGAGAATAGGGGCTGGAGAGATGGCTCAGCAGTTAAAGGCAGTTGCTTGCAATGACTGATGGCCTGGGTTCAATTCCCCAGCACCCACAGAAAGTCTGACACACAAAGTGGCACATCCATCTGGAGTTCACTTGCAAGAGGCCCTAATGTGCCGTTTCTCCCTTTCTCTCTTACTCAAATAATAAAAAAAAGGAGGGTCTGGAGAGATGGCTCAGTAGTTAAGGTGCTTGCCTGCAAGGTCTAACAACCTGGGTTCGATTCCTCAGGACCCACGTAAAGCCAGATGCACAAGAGGGCGCATGCGTCTGGAGTTCGTTTGCAGTGGCTGGAGGCCCTGGCGTGCCTGTGCTCCCTCACTCTGTCTCTGTCTCTCTATGCTTGAAGATAATAAATAAAAATATTTTAAGCCAATAAAGGAGTGAATTTTATCTCACATTTTAAAATTTTTATTTACTTATTTACTTATTTATTTGACAGAGAGAAAGAGAGAGAGAGAGAATGGGCACGCCAAGACCTCCAGCCACTGCAAACCAACTCCAGACATGTGTGCCCCCTTGTGATTCTGACTAATGTGGGTCCTGGGGCATCGAACCTGGGTCCTTTAGCTTTGCAGGTAAACAACTTAACTGCTAAGCTATCCCTCCAGCCCTTATCTCACTTTTTTAAAAACTATATATTTATTTGAGAGAGAGAGAGAACAATGGCTACACCAGGGCCTTTTGCTGCTGCAAACTCCAGACACATGCATCATTTTTGTGCATTTGGCTTTCCTTGAATCAAACCCAGGCCATCAGGCATTGTAGGCAAGTGCCTTTAACTGCTGAGCCATCTCCCCAGCCTTCACTTATTTTTAATGGGGTACTATTCAAAATCCAGTGGCACAGAAGTAACTGGTGGAATCTCCTTCCTATTGAGTGCACAGCCATCCAAGTGCATTGCTTTGTGTATTCAAGTAAAAATGTACCTATACATCCACCCCTCAGTTTAATGAAAATGATAAAATGCATTACATACACTGTTCTGCACCTTGCCTTTGTATTTATTTTATTTTTGGATTTGACACGTTATTATGATTTGTGTCATCTTAAGTAAGATTGAAATAAGTATGCAAGAAATCTGTGAAACAAAACAGACTTTACGCATGTGTAAGTAGGCAGAGGATCTGAGATTTGAATAACTCACTCCCCTCCTCGTTAGGCTAGGCAGCCAGGGGATCCTTGAGTTTAGCCGGAGCGAGCGTCCTAAAGCCGCAGCTCCTATGTCATCCTCTTCTGGTAAGACGGCATGTGAATGGCATCTTCAAGTTGCAGATCTCTATATATTTAAGTAGGATTTCAAGTGTCCCACATTGCAGGCTTGTCTCAAAGCTTGCTCTGTAGGTGATGATGAACTCCTGATCCTCCTGTCTCTGCTGCCCCAGTGCTGGGATTACAGATGCGCACCACTATTCCTGGTTTTCACGGGCTGAACCCGGGGCTTTGTGCACGCTAGGCAAGCACTCCATGAACTGAGCCACATCCCCAGCCCAGCCATAAAATTCCTTAAGGAAAATCCGTCACACGGTTCGTGTAGTGGTCATCACGCTCGCCTGACACATGGTTCACCTGGCCTTGCTGTGGCTTCCCAGGCAAAATCAGCTCCCTAAGTCATGGCTCTGACTGAAATGCATATGGCTGTCCCTCATTTCAATCACAGATAAGCAAAGAAACTTCAGATGGACAAACAGCACCTGTGGTAGTTCGAATGTAAAATGATCCACATACTCTCATGTGGTTTTGGATACTTGGTCCCAGCGGGTGGCAAATTGGGAAGGTTGTGGGGCCTTTGGGAGGTAGTTTATGACTTAAGGGCTCAAGTTCATTATTCCAGCCCACTGGGTGTTCAGAGCTAGCTCACTCAGACGACTTCCTTCCTGCTGCTGTGACAGCTGCTGAACCATGCTTTCCTCACCATGATGAAATATCCCCTCAAAACTGTACCGGCTACACCACCTGGATGGCTTAGTGGTTAAGGTGCTTGCCTACGAAGCCTAAGGGCCTATGTTCTATTCCCCAGGACCCATGTAAGCCAGATGCACAAGGTGGTATATGCATCTGGAGTTCATTTGCAGTGACTGGGGAGGCCCTAGTGCACCCATTCTCTCTATATGCCTCTTCCTCTGTCTGTCTCTCTCTCAAATAAATAAATAAACAAAATTTAAAAAACTTTGTTTATTTATTTGAGTGAGAGAGAGAGAGAGAGAGAGAGAGAACAGAGAGAGGATGGGCATGCCAGGGCCTTGAGACACATGCACCACCTTGTGCATCAGGCTTACATGGGTTCTGGGGAATTGAACCTGGATCCTTAGGCTTTGCAGGCAAATGCCTTACCTGCTAAGCCCATGGGTTTTCTTACATCACAGAAGTTACTGTCTGTACCAGTTGAGCTGGAAATGAGCTCTTTATACACAAGAGAGGATTTGCTGAGCAAGGTTTTGAGCTTTGTGCACATGCATCTGTAATCCCAGCACATGCCACTCTACACGAAACTTCCGTGTGTGGTGATGAGTCCTATCGTGTACGCGCCTCATTCACTCGTCACACAGAATGCATCTGTTCCTTCTCAGTTGCTAAGACCACAGCATTTGCTCCTTTACCTGAAGAGCCAAAGGCCACTTTGTCTTACATTCCTTAGAGCATCCTCATCCTTTCCCAGCTACATAATATAATCCACAGTGTGAATATGCCGCAGCTTCATGGAACTGTCCTTCTCGAGATGGAGCTTGGCTTATTTCCCATGTCTTGCGATAACCAGCAATGCCACCGTGGATAACATGATGAACACACATCACTTCTGCACAGGCAGTTAGAGCTCCAGGGTCAAGTCACAGGGTGAGACCGATGGTCTGTGTGATTTTAGAAGCTACTGACAAGCTCCTCCCGCATAAACTATGCAAGAGTCAGAGTGCATGCAATGAATTAGCAGATGGCTTCCTTACCAAACACTGTTATCTGGGGATCTTGAGTCCGAGTCATACTGTGTAGCCCAGGCTGGCCTCGAGCTCACCATCCTACTGGGCTGCATCTCCCGAGGCTGGAATTACAAGCGTGCACCCCCATGCCAGCTAACAGCACTTCAGTCAGCAAGGCTGGGTCGAGGAGGTGATTTCAGTAGATTGGCAGCGTAGTTTGTGTGAGAAGGTGGAGAAAGGGAGCAGTCCTTGTCTGGGCCCCTCTTGATGTCTGAGCCCGTGTAATACACAGCAGGCCCTCAGTAAGGTTAGGCAGCCACAGAGCACAACAGCTTTTTAGTTTTCATGTATTTGATTAAAATGTGTTATTAATTTTATTTTTAAATTAGCATTAAATTGACTTCACTTTTACATAAGCTTTTATGAATTTAAAATATTTTTAAATTTTTATTTATTTACGAGAGAGAGAGAGAATGGGCATGTTGGGGCCCTCAGCCACTGCAAACAAACTCCAGATGCATGTGCCATCTTGTGCATCTGGCTTACATGGTTCCTGGGAAATCAAACCTGGGTCCTTTGGCTTTGCAGGCAAGCACCTTAACCACTAAACCATCTCCATTCAGTTTATGAATTTTAACACACTTACAAATTCCTAAAAGTCAACAATGAAGTACAGAACAGTTGGTTACATGGCCCCAAAACTGCCCCATGCCATCCTTGGCGGACTCACCCAGTACTCCGTAAGTCCTTGAGGCCCACAACTGACCAGTTCTCTGTCACTGTGGTTTTAGGTTAGAGAGCACACCGTGTATTTAGCCACACAGTAGGTAAGCCTTGGGGTTTGGCTTTTTCCATTCAGCAGAATTTCCTGGTGATTTTGTCCACACTGTCAGTAGTTTGTTGCTTTTTGGCTGCCAAGAAGGATTGCAGTGCATGAATGTGCCACAGGCTATGTCTCCATTCGTCCAGTGAATGAATCTGGGGTTGTTTTCAGTTCGGTGTGATTAGTTATAGGACTTCTGTAAACATGCAAGTGCCGGTTGTTGAGAAAAACACAAGTTTTCATTTCTCCTTCGCATAGTTTAATTTTATACCCTATTACGAGTAAATATTGGACTATTTAAAATATTTGAGAGAAATATTAAACAATGTCTGTACGTCCTTTGCTGTAAACTGATGTTCCTTTACTTATTAGGGGATTTTCCATTGGTTTTTGTTTTAAACAAGTGAGTTTAGGGAGGGAGCTGCTGGGTAATCCAGATAGAAACATTTAGCTAGCATTCACTTCCAAAAATGCAGAACTAGCCGGGCGTGGTGGTGCACGCCTTTAATCCCAGCACTTGGGAGGCAGAGGTAAGAGGATCGCCATGAGTTCAAGGCCACCCTGAGACTACATAGTGAATTCCAGGTCAGCCTGGACTAGAGTGAGACCTTACCTCAAAAAACTAAAAAAAAAAAAAAAAAAAAAAAAAAAAAAAATGCAGAACTAGAGCTTAGATCCCTCGCTCTGCCTGCCAAAAAAGGATAGTGCCACATCTGTGAAGACGATGAGGAAACTCTTCACATAATTATTGCAATCCTCGTAAGCTTTATATAATGAAGTAAGATCGGATGACCATGAGTTTGTCAGCGTTCATTCAGAAACACAGAATTTATTCTAAAATATAGAAACACTGCAATTAAGTACCATGAACAACATGATTGCTGTGTACATTTTTTTTTCATATTTTCACTTCAAAATTTTACAGCTTTGTACTTCCTTTGAACATGGAACTGCAAAAAAAAAAAAAAAAAAAAAAGCAATGGAAAGAGTCAAGTGTCAGATCCACCCTATTTGACTTGAAATGATAACCTGCGTAGAAGGAAGCATTTATGGGCTCACGTGGTTCTTGTCTCTCCTCGCAGGATGTGCTAGGTGGCGTCTTGATCACTGCGCTCCTCATTGTCCTCACCTACCCTGCCTGGACCCTCCTCGACTTCCTGGACTCGGCCAGCCCCCTGTTCCCCGTGTGCGTCATAGTCGTACCATTTGTCCTTTGCTACAACTACCCCGTGTCTGATTACTACAGCCCAACCCGGGCGGACACCACCACCATCGTGGCTGCCGGGGCCGGAGTGACGCTGGGATTCTGGATCAACCACTTCTTCCAGCTCGTGTCCAAGCCGGCCACATCTCTGCCTGTCATTCAGAACATCCCACCCCTAACCACTGACATGCTGGTTTTGGGTCTGATCAAATTCATGGTGGGAATTGGGTTGATCCTCTTGGTTCGTCAACTTGTACAAAACCTCTCGCTGCAGGTGTTATTCTCCTGGTTCAAGGTGGTCACGAGGAACAAGGAGGCCAGGCGGAGACTGGAGATCGAGGTCCCTTACAAATTCGTCACCTACACGTCTGTTGGCATCTGTGCCACAACCTTTGTGCCCATGTTGCACAGGTTTCTGGGATTGCCTTGAGCCTCCAACAGTTGGAGGTTTGTCTGTGGATGTGAGAGGCAAAACAGAGGAGAGCTATTGGGGGAAAACCATCTTGACAGGTCCTGATTCTTTAAGGAAAAGGAAGTCATATGTTTGCTTTGGCTGATATGATAGGTGCTGTCATTCTGGGACTTTGGACGTAGGGTAATAAGGAATTAGACCACTTCTTTTTGGTTATAACCTTGCTTAACACTGAGTCTCATTCCCAAACTGGAAAGGGTGATGCCATGTAGAACTTCATTCCTTGGACAGGGTGACTTCCTATGTTAACAATCAAATTAGATTATGCCCGGTTGAGTGGAAAGACTGCTCTGGAATAGAGCTTTCTGTGAGGAGGACACTGAAGGAGGTAACGGAGCTATGAGACCCCTGGGAGGAGGTCACTTGCCATCTCCTTCAGCTGTTCATATTGAAGCAGGAAGCTGCTCTTCCTTATTAATATATTTTGCAGGAACCCCAGTCGCATCTGAACCTGGAAACGCGACTGCTCACAGAAGGGAAGTCTGGGGCAGGCCGAGGCTCCTGCTGTCTCCTGCTCAGCCCTCAGCACACACGGCTGTTCAGGCTTTCGTAAAAGCTTGGAAGACCATGGCTCAGTGTCTTCATCCTTTGAGAGCCTGACCAAGAGGAGATAGGTAACCCTGACGTTGCCCCATCCTGACAAGACCTCTTCGACATTACTCCTCCAGTACCCAGTTACTGTCCCTTTACTCCCTCCTAGACAGAATCAGGGGTTCCCTTTCAGTTTTCCCTCCCCTTATCTCTGGACAATTTTAAGTGTCATTAAGGCAAGAACAACTTCAGCCTCCCCTGGGAAGCAAAACCCATTATGTAAACGTATAAATTATATAAATGTCATAGCCATTGAAAGTAGAGTGGTCCTCTGTATATGTAGGAAGGTAACTGTGATGCACACAGCAGAGTTCCCTCCTCTTCAGAACAAGAGATCCACATTTGGAATAGTGTAGATAAGTAGTTAACAAAGAATGCATTTGAGGGGTAGTGCCACCTAAGCCAATGATTCATGCTCCTAGTGCATCATCACCACACACACATACTGGGAAAATCATTCCCTTAAAAGTGACAGAGAGAGCCGGAGAGATGGCTCAGTGGTTAAGGCACTTGCCTGAAAAGCCTAAGGACCTGAGTTCGATTCCCCATACCCATGTAAAGCACAAGGTGGCACATGTGCCTGGAGTTCGTTTGCAGGGGCTAGAGGCCCAGGCACACCCATTCTCTCTCTCTCTCTGCCTCTTTCTCTCTCAAATAAATAAAATATATTTTTTAAAAACTTACAGAGAGACAGCTGTGGTGGTACATGCCTTTAATGCCAGCACTCAGGAGACTAAGGTAGGAGGATTGCCTTGAGTTTAAGGCCAATCTGGACTACAGAGTGAGTTCCAGGTGAGCCTGGAATAGAGTGAGACCCTACCCTCAAAATAAAAATCATGGGCTGGAGAGATGGCTTAGTGGTTAATGCACTTGCCTACAAAGCCTAAGGACCCAGATTCGATTCTCCAGGTCAAATATAAGCCAGATGCACAAAGTGGCACATGCATCTTGAGTTCATTTACAGTGGCTAGAGGCCCCAGCACGCCCATTCTCTCTCTCTAAAATAAAATAATAATAAAAATAAAAAAAATGAACCACACACACAAAAAAGCTACAGAGGTTCAGACCTCTATATCCAGGGTTAAAAACCGAAAACTGCGTTTTCTGTGATTTCGTATAGGTCCCATGGCCTTGGTTGGGATAATCTTTGATATTGGACATAGTGTTCCAACTTCTCAAAAAGGATTCTTAGCAGAATGCTGTGCCTGTTTTCCCTTACCATCCTCACGTTTAGCATAGTTAGAGGCAGGGATCCAGCTAACCTACTATTCGTCTGCTTTTGTGTCCAGCTCTGACCAGCTACACACAGTTGGCAGGAGTCTTGGCTCACCAGTCCTGCCTCCAGTACAGCGGCTATTACTTGGTGGCACTGCCCTTTGCGCCTGTCCCCACTGCCCCCAGCTGCCAAACCAGAGCCTGCAACACACACACACACACACACACAATGGTTTTAGTTCCTCTGGCCGAAGCCAAGTGACAAAAGCCTCAGCTTCTGGGAGGAAGAGCCGCGAGGACCAGCACAGCAGTGGACGTGTGACCACGGGAAGTTCACAGCTGCCCCTTTAAGTCCTGACAACAGGGGAAGCCGACCTGCTGTATGGATGCGTTTAATGCTGTGTTGACACATGTTCAATAGTGACCTAAGGATGTGTCATAACTGGTCACTTTTTTTAAGTAGCTGATAACAGAAAACAGAATACAAAGCACCTATTGGCGAGGCCAGGCTTAATTTTGGATTTCTGCTCTGTGGCCTAGAATCAGGTGGAACTGTTGTTAAAGGCTATTACTTGACCTCGCTCTGCCTTTCCCAGCCCTCTTCATTTCTCCCCGAGTACCTCACTCACCGATAAATTCTTACACACCACTGCATGCTCCTTTGGAGCACGTGCTTTGGGGCTCTTCAAAATTTGGATTTTTCTCTTTGGGAAAAGACTGCCCCCTGCTGGCTTGGCCTGTCTTAACCCAGCACCTCTCTGAGTCTAAGGTCAACAAGCTCCCCCATTCTGGGCCAGAGAGTTGATCCTGGAACTTTTATTTCGAACAAGTATCATTTCATGCCACATTTCCTCAGACCTGCACCAAATATGCCAGAAAAAAAAAAAAAGGCATGGGCAAGAGTTCAAAGCTAACAACCCTTAGATGGCAGGGACTAATAAAATCACTCCACAACCTGCCTGGTAGACTGTAACTTGGAATTTTCTTGCCCAAATAGACAACTCATCTTCCCAAGTGTAATCACCACATGTGGCGTGTGGGGCCATGTGTTCTGCATTTCTGTTTTGGAAGCCTTCAGCTGTCTTGCTTCTGTACTATATGTAAATTTATTCTTTTAAAAATAAGATCTTTTTTGTTTGTTTGACTATAACTTATTAAATGCTTTAAAATCAAATGCTCTTTCTTTTGGACTTTTTTTTTTTTTTGAGACAGGGTCTCGCTCTAGAACCCAGGCTAACCTAGAACTCACTATCTCACTATGTAGTTCAGGCTGACCTTGAATTCATGGTAATCCCCCTGCTTCAGGCTCCAAGGTGGCTGGGACTATGGGTGTGAGCCACTACACCAGCAGATTCTTTCCTTAACCGAGGTCTTTTTCCGTAGGTCCTGAGTGGAAAAGAGGGGACAAAAATAAGTGGCAAGCTATGGAATTCTCTGTTACCAGAATTCAACCACGTGCAAATCCACTGGTGAGCCGCACAGTGGCCACAAGTGGCACTAACAGGAAGGAAGTATTGAAGTGGCATGCTGAGGTCTTCCCCTCCAGCTCCTTGATATCCAAGAGTCCTTTGTCTGTGTGTGGTGGGGGGAAGAGTGTCAGTGGACTTGAAAGGTAAACACTGCAGGTGTTGTTAGTCAAGGTAACTACCAGGTTCTGAGACGAGAGCACGAGCTGCTGAACCCACGGAACACGCCCCCTGCTGCAGATCATGTCAATGACGCGCTCCTCCTCTAAGCACCCACTTTGCTTCTCAAAATGGCACTTACGTGCAAGGACCCATCCGGGACTCTACTTGTAGTGTGAGCAGGATGTACTTATTACTAATATGTTGGGCACCCTGGGGATGTTATTGTCCAACCTCAGAGAATTACAACTCAATATCTGAAGTGTCAAGACTATGAGAAAAAAAAAAAAGCTTGGCCATGGGTTGGGATGGGGGAGGGGATGTGATTAATTCCAACTTGAGGACCACAGGAAGGCTTGGTAGAGGAAATAATCCAAGAGCTAAGCTTAAAGGAAGGACAAGATGGGGTTTGCCTAGGCAGTGGGGTAAGTAGGTACATGGTAATAATCTGTATCTAGGGATCCATGGGATAGAGATGCTTCCCCAAACATCTCCAGGTTTTACAAGGAAAACCCACTTGTTAGCGTGTGAGAGTGAGGCCACAGATCATTTCACAGGCTCCTTCCACCATCCTCATTGGGATATTTAAGTCTGCCTTGGTGTTGCAGTCAGGTTCGCATTGCTGACAGAAATCACCCAATCAAGAGTAGCTGGGGGGGAGAGGGTTATTTTGGCTTACAGGCTTGAGGAGAAGCTCCATGATGGCAGGGGAAAATGATGGCATGGGCAGAGGGTGGACATGACCTCCTGGCCAACTTGAGGTGGACAACAGCGACAGGAGAGTGTGCCAAACACTGGCAAGCAGACACTGGCTATAACATTCAGAAGTCTGCCCCAGCAATACGCTGCCTCCAGGAGGCGTTAATTCCCAAATCTCCATCAGCTGGGAGCCTAGCATTCAGATCAGCCAAGTTTATGGGAGACACCTGAATCAAACCACCACACCTGGACACCTTCCGCTTCTGTGCCTCCAACCTCACACTTCTCATCCCCAGGTCCCCCAGCCCTGCCCTGCCCTGCGTGAGAACCGCAGCTGGGGACTCACTGTGTTGCTCCTGCCCACTACTTTCCTTGGTCTTCTCTTTGCTCAGTTCCCTGAACTAGTTCATTCGTAAATTTTTTATTTTATTTTTATTTTTTGGTTTTTCGAGGTAGGGTCTCACTCTAGCCGGGGCTAACCTGGAATTCACTATGTAGTCACAGGGTGGCCTCGAACTCTCAGTGATCCTCCTACCTTGAGTGCTGGGATTAAAGACGTGCACCACCATGCCCAGCATCATTTGTAAAATTTTTTTTTGTCATGATCAGAGCTCTTCAGGAGAGCTCTTGCTGCTCCCTGTGTCTCTGTGATGAGAATGAGGTCTTGATTATCTAGCAGGAAGCTACGTAGTGGAACAGGCATGTGGCTTACCTCGGTTTTTATTTGTTACACGTGTACATATAATAGATCTGATGTGTGATGCACAGTGTATGCATGTATGTGCGGACGCAATGCCCCATGCACGCAGAGGCCAGAAAACGTTACGTGCCCCCTTCATCGCTCATCTGCTTGTTCCTCAAGATAGAGTCTCACCGATCTGGGAGCTTGCTGTCCTCACAAGGCCCGGCGATCCTCTCTGTTCTCTACTCCCCATGGGACTGGGGTTCTGGCCATCCCAGCTCTTTATGTGAGTCCTAGGGAATTGAACTAGCAATCTCAGCAGGCCCTCATGCTTGCGCAGGAAGCATTCTTAAGCTAAGCTGTCTCTCCAGCTCCTTGCCTCATAGTAAACAATGTTTTCAGGCTTGGGAGATGGCTTAGCAGTTAAGGCGCTTCCCTGCAAAGCCAGAGGACTCAGTTTCGATTCTCAAGGACCCACATAAACCAGATGCATATCGTGGTACATGTGTCTGGAGTTTGTTTGCAGTGGCTGGAGGACCTGGCTCACCCATTTTCTCCCTCTCTCCTTCTCTATCTCTCACACATAAATAAATAAGAATTTTCTTTTAATTTAAAAAAATTTTTTTAAAAACACACATTTTCCTCAAACTTTAAATGCACTGAAGGGGGCTGGGGAGATGGCTCAGCGGTTAAAGGTGCTCGTTTGTGAAGCCTGCCAGCCCGAGTTCTGAATCCATGGCACTTGCGTAAAGCCAGACACAAAAATTGGCACATGCATCTGGCACTTGTCTGCAGTGGCAAGAGATCCTGGTGTACACATGCGTGTGCACACGCACACATGCCCACAAAATAAAAAAGCTAAATGCACTGAAGGGTTACTATTTAGAAGTCTTATGGCAAATTTTTCATCTTTATAAACATAAGAGTTTTATAAATTTCTTTGGACACACCGTACATCCGTTGTCTTCCTGAAGTGAGGGACACCTGTAGCACAGACTCCAATATTTACAGATGCACATTAAGAATGAGGGTTGAATGTGGGCCATGAAGAGAATGCTAAATTCTTAAAACTGCAGCCACATGAGACAAGGGCGCAAGATGAAGCCAAAGCCCTTCTTCCTTTACCACGCCTGTCTACATGGCATGCAAAAACAAACAAGAAAAGCGAGCGCGGAGCGCGGAGATCCGGCTGTGATGCTTCTTCACACATACGCAACACATCTGTGGCCTGTGAGCCTTCTCTTCCCCCATGACATCAGCTTCCCCGTGGCTGGAGCACAAGCCTTATTCTCCCCAGCGAAGGTGTTCAAGGAATGCAGACCCTCTGTGCCATATGCAACGCTGCCCTCCCCTCAGTAGACATGGGGCAAGATGGCAACTGGATGCTGCTGGAATGCCTGTTCTGCAGACTGCTGACATGAGTCTAGGGAAGAAGCGAGGCCTCCCAGACCTCCAGTCTGCAGTACCCTGTCACCTGGAAAACACATGGGGTCTCTGAGGACAATATATGCACAGAGCTCACTCAACACAGACCACTTTACCATCTCAACTAGGCACTGACAAAAAGATGTTGAAATATCTTGAAGATTTCCATCATACCCAGTGGAACCCAGTCCAAGGCCTGACAGGTGAGCCCAAGGTTTTCCTTGTCAGCGCACCTAAGTGGTCTTCCTATAGCAGGTTGCTTGTGGGCTGCCTTGGCGTGACCCCAAGTGCTCCTTGTTTAACAGAGCTGCTAAGGATCACAGCAGATCTCAGACACTGGCCCCCTTTCACAGGTCCATGCAGAGAGAAAACCAACCATCGCCAGAGCACTGGAAGTAACCACACTCCCAGAACCCTAGACAGAGCCCAAGCCCTCTGGAGAGCTTCAGACTGGAATTCCAGATCTGCCACCAGGAACGCCTCCTCCAGCCAGGCAGCTGGATATCCAAGTTACAGCTTGAATAAAACTCCTGAATCTATTGGGGGACATCTATTTAAACTACACCAGCCAGGTATGGTGGTGCATGCCTTTAATCCCAGCACCCAGGAGGCCAAGATAGGAGGATCCCTGTGAGTTCAAGGCCAGTCTGCCACTACATAGTGAATATAAGGTCAGTCTGGGCTAGAGACCCTACCTCGAAAAACCAAACAGAAAAAAAAAAAAAAAACTTAAAAATAAGCTACCACACCAGCCATCTCTACCTACATGCGCAGAGCCAAGTAAAGTAGGTACCCAAGATTCCTTCCAGAATCCCTGCTTTTTCATCAGCCCTCGGGGAAGTACAACTTCTGCAAAGTACATTTCCTTTGCTACCAAATTTGGGATCAGAAAGGGCACATTTTCTCCACATCTCCACTTTTCTGAAACGCCAGATTCACTTAGAGTCCAAGTCCTGATTCCAGCATGGAAGCAGGTCTCCCTCAGCCTTGACCTTGCCTCGCCATGCTGGTGAGCTGCTTCCAAAGGCTTTCCAAGACAGAATCATGCCACAGTCCTGGCTTCCTGGAATAAAGCTGATGACATAAAAATAAAAGACAGACTGATGGAGAGGGGGAGGGGATATGATGGAGGGTGGCCTTGTGAAGAAGAAAGTGTGGGGGTAAGGGAATCATCATGTTTTATTGTCTATAATTATGGAAGTTGTCAATAATTTAAAAAATTTTAAAGAAATTATAAAGGCCAAATGACCCTGGGCCTTAGCATCATTTAAGAGACAAGATGCCATGAAACCCATTGCTGGAAAGAGTAATTCAGCTGACAGTCTGATTCTGAGGGAATAATAGGACAAAGTTTAATTTAAATAAATCAGTCAGTCAGGGATAGAGTCCTAAAGAGAGGGAAGGAGGAGATGCCACCAAGCTTGTCCTGGCAAAGCTGGAACTTGACATCTGACCCAGTCTCGTCCACGAAGGAATGAACAATTCTTTAGCAACAGCGCCCCCTACCCCTTCCCCAATGTAGCACACCCGAGTCTCTGGCCCCTCTTGGGTCAAGCCCATTAAGCCCCCAAGCCAATCAGCTCCCTCTCTTACCCGCCTGAGCCTGCAGGTAGAGCCCATCCCAATAAACAGTAAAGGGTTTGCCATGTGGGCAAGGGGTCCTGGCTGCTCTTTTTTCTTTCTGACATCCGAACCTACAAATCCCTGTTCCGCCAAGTCTGTTAAGAAAATTTCTCTAAATTCTGGCCCTTTTCCAGTTTCCCTGGAAATCTCTTGTTCATGGCTTCTCGCCACACCCATGTTGAGCTTCCCGCATGGGCTCAGGTCCTGCCTCCACATGCGGGGTTATCATGTCCCGCCCCCCATGTGTGTCCCTTTAAATTCCCACGTGGATGTATGTGTATACCCATGCTAGTCTTTCCCTGGATACTAAATAAACCTCACAATTAATAATGTAGCCTTCTCAGTCCTTTTCCTCGATTCTTCGTTGGGAAGGGCAAGAAGCTAAAAGTTGGAATTCACCAGCCAAGGTGGGGGGAACCCTGTACCCCCCAAAATTCCATATAATAGTTGCAGTGGTCAGTCATGCTTTTTGCCTACTACAAAGCCCAGCTGAGCCAAACGCCTGAACACAACACAGGCTACAGTGGAGACGAAGCACGCTCTCTATCAGTTTTGCCCTACTCATTGGCCATCTAGTCACAAAACGTCATTCGGCTCCTCTGCTTTCATCCAACCGTCCTTTCCCCACACCAACTTTGGCCTTCTTGGGTCTAATGCAGGCTTCCCATGCTGCCAGCTTAAGCAAGTTCTTAAGAAGATAGGCTGAGAGGACCAAAAACAATGGAAGTTTATTCCTCACAGTTCTGGACAGTGGGGACAAGATCAAGGTGCCACAAAGGTCGGTTTAATCGCGAGACCTCTGCTGACTTGTTGGCAGCCACCACGTAGCCATGCGCTCACATGACCTCCTCACAGGGTGGGGACTGCGAAAGCCAGTTCTCTGAGATCTTAAAATTACTAATCCCATCAGGAAGGATTCACCCTCGAGGCCTCACCTAGTCTGAATTACACCACAAACATCTTGTCTTCAATAGCATCACACTGGGATGCACCACATAAACATCTGGAGAACATATTCAGTCCATGGTAAGATACGTGAAAGTTGTTCAAGGTTTCAGTAACATAAACCAGAACTCGGGAGGTATCAGATGGGCCAAAAGCTTTAATCGCTAGGAGTCTCTATTTTGCCTAAGTTCTTTCAAGGTTACCTGACCCCTTTTGAGTAAACCAAACACAAGAGCCAAGGTCATTACACAAGCATTAGAGTTGCTCGTGTTTATACAAACAGCAAGCAGAGGCAGGCACTTGCAGGGGGCCACATCTAGTTGCCAACACTAGATGGCGCTGGCACTGCAGGAAGCCACATCTAATCCGCCATTACAAGATGGCGCTAACCTCGTGGTGTTCAGCTTCTTTACGACAGTGCCTTGGCGCCAACCGTATTCAAGGTACGCGCATGCGCTTGACGCAACCTGTCCTGAGCCTATCCCGTGGCGCCTGGTGGTGGCAAGCTGGTAGCAACCAATCAGTGGGCGCCTCATTGCACTTCCCTCTATAAAAGTAGCTGCACATCCCGCCTCCTCGCCCCTCGCCATCAACCTTTCTGTTAACCAAGAGCTCTCCAATAAAAGTGTGATCAAGAAGGATCCTCGTCTTGTGGTCGTTCTTCCCTGCGGGTCAGGGGGCTCGCCGCAAACTGGTGCCGAAATCCCGGGATGCCGGGAGCCTTGTGGTCACCAGGCGAGGGGCCGAAGAGGATTCAGAACTTGACACACGGAGAGGAAGACGTCGGTAAGTCATCCCCAGTCATGCAGTTTTCTGACCTAGACTTTAATCTGATCCTTGCCGTTTTCCTTCCCTTCTGGGTTTTGTTTTTTATTGCCTTTGTTATTCATTCTTGTCTAAGTCAAGGTAGCCACACAGACATTATTAGACAGGGACGGAAAGCGTTGGCAAGGCATCAGGATAGTCTTTCTGAGTCAGATACAAATGGGGAAACCCCAGCTAGGCCTAGGAAAAGGAAAAAAAACAAAAAAGGAAATACAAAGGGAAAAAAAGGATAAAAGCTTACAAGATGAGCTTAGAGAAATGGGTGAAGTTTATGATTATGCCCTCATTGAGCTTTCTAAGGGAAAGGAAAGACTGCAGAGGACTTTGTTGGAACTGGGCTACTGGCATAAGGGCTGGCTGCGTCCTGCTGCCCAGGCCCAGAGTGTTTGATCAAGGTTAAATTTGTAATGGACTGATGTGCTTGGCTAGAGATATTGGACTGAGAGATTTAAGATTTTAAGATGGAAAACCTCAAGCAAGTTAAAATTACAGGCACTGAGACTGGTTTTAGGTTACTGAACCTGCTATTGTCAAACACATTAGCAATCTTAAGGAAGATGTTCCAACTGCTTTACATTAAAACAATGGAAAGGATGCCTGAGGAAAGGCTATCATAGAAATGCAAACACTTTTGGAAAGAGTTGACTGGAGGAGGAACCTGCTTTTCAAGGCTATTGAACTTGAACTGCAGAAGTTTGATGTTTGTTTGATGGTGGTTGAGTTTACATTGTTTTAGTCTCTCCTTGCTTTAATCCCAGAGGAATTCGCCCATTACAAATTTGGCAGATGGATGTTACTCACGTCCCATCTTTTGGCAAATTACAATATTTACATGTTTCCATTGATACTTGTTCTGGAGTTATGTTTGCTTCCCCATTAACCGGGGAGAAAGCAGCCCATGTTATTCAACACTGCCTTGAGGCGTGGAGTGCCTGGGGGAAGCCCAAAATTCTTAAAACTGACAATGGACCAGCTTATACTTCTCAAAAATTTGGACAGTTCTGTCACCAGATGGGAGTGACCCATTTGACAGGTCTCCCGTATAATCCTCAAGGACAGGGTATTATAGAACGGGCTCATCGCACTCTAAAGTCTTATTTAATAAAACAAAAAGGGGGAGTCGAGGAGGCTCTGCCCTCAGTCCCACGAGTGACTATATCCATAGCACTCTTTACTCTTAATTTTTAAAATTTGGACAGTCAGGGCCATTCGGCGGCTGACCGTCATTGCTCAGAGCCTAACAGGCCACAGGAGATGGTTAAGTGGAAAGATGTTTTGACTCGTCAATGGAGAGGCCCGGATCCTATTTTAATAAGATCCAGGGGAGCTGTTTGTGTTTTTCCACAGGACCAAGAATCACCCCACTGGGTTCCTAGTCGGTTGGTGAAGACGGTCCGACCTTCTCTAGAGGACAGCTTGGAGAGCCAGGATGATCCTGAGAAACCAGAAAAACCAGATGTGGACCAGTCTGTGGATGCTGACCCTCCAGTGCTTGGCACTCAGTAGAGGAGAACAACGCTGGGGCATCTTGTCAGCCTTTCCTAAGCCCCTGCCAGTACATCATGCTGCAGCGGTCTTCCCTCGCTTCTTCACAACTCAGAAGGAGCTGGGTCTCCCCACTGTGATTGGGGATACCACGTATGTCAGCTTAGGGGAAGATCGGAGTTTTGAGAAAATCGGAGCCCTTTGCTTCACAATTGATTCACCCCGTAATTTTTGTATAGGGCTGAGAAAACAGGCCTTTGGTTGGTTTAAGGATGATAGGATATGGGGAAAAATTTCCCAAGAGAGACGTAATTCCAGATTTGGTGCAGAAAATAGTACTTCTCAATATCTTTTGCAAATTATACGGACCATCCTGGACGCGTCTTAATACTTCTGGGGGTATTGAGAAAGTCATATATACTTTTGGGAGGATGTGTGCTTTGCCTCTGGTTGGTTTGCCGCCTGCGAGCCCAGACCAGGCGGGACAAGGTGGTCATTTCTCAGGCACTTGCCGCTTTGGAGTGTGGGTCCTCCCCCCAGATTTGGCTGTCGGCCCTAAAGAGCACCTAGTTTCCCCTGGCCCTTGCACCCTTAGGGCCTGAAGTGCCCATTGCACAAGGATGGGCAGAGGGTTGGTGTTGGGAGCACGGCACTCATCACGCTCAGGATGCGAGACAAAGTACTGCACATGAGGTATGCTCTTAGCAGCCTCATGGAGGGCATGTTTGATTGCATATGGGTTGGTACCGACATCCCATCTCTGAGAAAAGGTACCGGACAGGTGAGGCACCAGCCTGGCTGGCCACCTGGCCTGGGGTCTTCACAATGTCCTTTTGTTTATCAGAGATCAAACCTCTACCTTCACCTGCTGCGCATTATAATAGAAAGGGGGAACTGCAGGGGGCCACATCTAGTTGCCAACACTAGATGGCGCTGGCACTGCAGGAAGCCACATCTAATCCGCCATTACAAGATGGCGCTAACCTCGTGGTGTTCAGCTTCTTTACGACAGTGCCTTGGCGCCAACCGTATTCAAGGTACGCGCATGCGCTTGACGCAACCTGTCCTGAGCCTATCCCGTGGCGCCTGGTGGTGGCAAGCTGGTAGCAACCAATCAGTGGGCGCCTCATTGCACTTCCCTCTATAAAAGTAGCTGCACATCCCGCCTCCTCGCCCCTCGCCATCAACCTTTCTGTTAACCAAGAGCTCTCCAATAAAAGTGTGATCAAGAAGGATCCTCGTCTTGTGGTCGTTCTTCCCTGCGGGTCAGGGGGCTCGCCGCAGGCACTGAGAAGCGAGTCTTGACTGTGCTCTTCCTGACCCCAAGAGCCTCTCCTCACTGAAAGGAGGCTTCCAGTTAGGCCACTCCTTAAAATGAAGCAAGTCATTCAACTTGGAAAGAGGAGGGTCCTCTTTCCAAGTGTGATGGAATGGGGGTGGGGATACTATCAAAGTACAATATGTTCATGTGTTAAAAGTTCTCAATAAAAAATGTTCACAAAATTTGCCCAACTACCCATTTTATGTTGTCAGTGGTAACAGGATAGTCTCACTTGTCATTTTAATAGCATGCAGCAATTTTATCAGTGTTTTTATTTGCATTTCCATGGTGACTGAACATGTTAAATGTCTTCACATCCCTTATTTTGCTTGCTTTTGTTTAGAGACAGAGGTTCATGAGTGCAGACTGGCTAACCTCACTATGTAGTTAAGAATATCTTGAACTTCTGATTCTCCTGAGTCCACCCCCTACATGGTAGGACTGCAGGTGTGTGCCACCATGCCCACTTTATTGCCAGCACAGGGCTTTGTGCAAGCACTCTACCAACAGAGCTACATCCCCCTTCCCTCATGTTCCTTTTAACCATTTGTGTATCCTCTTTGTGGAAACATTTTTTCAATTCTTTTATGCATTTATTGCTAAGTTATCAGAAGTCTTTAATATAAACTGGATGTACGGCCTCTGACGTGTACTTTTGTTTTTTGTTTTGTTTTTGTTTTTTGAGACAGGATCCCGAGTGGTCCTGGAACTCACTACATAGCCAAGGCTGGCCTCAACTCATGGTAAACCTCTAGCCTCAGCCTCCAGCGCTGGCATTGGTCATGAAACACCACGACTGGGTTAAGGGCCTGTCTCACCTCAGCTTTAAAATGTGAGGGCTGAGCGACGGCACAAACCTGCAGTCTCAACACGGGGAGGTTGAGACAGGAGGCCTCAAGATGGAGGGCAGCCGGGCTACAGAGTAAAACATTATCTCAAGCAAAAACAAAACTCAACAAATAAAATAGGAAGGTTTGCTCACATAGAACTGGGTAGAGTTAAATGCACCTGAAAATCTACATCAGACTATGTTCTCTTGATTCAAGGCTGCTACATGGTTGGGATTTTAGGTTCTATTGTAAACACTTCTTATTCTTATCCCATTGCCCCTATTAGCTATTTTTACTGGAACTTACTTAACTTTCACATCTCAATAGTAAGGGAATTTTTCTCAAATATTTGATCCAACTCCTTTTAGTAATAGATGGTTTCTATATCAAAGCAGGAAATTAGGATATAGGCTGGGATTCAAAGTTGAACTTTTAGCTCACCATGCACCTGCCTTTCTGGCACATTCTAAACCCCAGCAAGACATACATTCCATATACGCTATCATCATGTATTCTCTGTTCTGTTTAAACAGCAAATACATTGGCTAGTTTTTCTGCCACCTTCACATGTGAAATCAGCAACTCCTCCCTGCTCTTTCCGTAGATAGGGCAAATCTAGACCCTCTCTCAAATACAAATCCCTTTGATGATTAGTTTGAAGAAACAATGCCTAGATGCATTCTCTTGAAGCTGTCTAGTTACATTAACCAAACATCATACCTATAACCTGAATGGTAGGTAACTATGGCTTCCTTGAAATATACTCACATTCTTTAATTAATCACCTGCTACTTCAACTTTTAAAAACTTTTTTCTGAATTGTTTTTTTATTTATTCATTAGAGACACAGAGAGAAAATGGGGGCACCTGGGCCTTTAGCCACTGCAAACAAACTCCAGATGCATATACCACCATGTGCATCTGGCTTACGTGAGACCTGGAGAGTCAAACCTGGGTCCTCAGTCTTTGCAGGCAAGCGCCTTAACTGCTAAGACATCTCGCCAGCCCCATTACTTGAACTTTTTACCTCTAACCTTAATGTACTTTCAGGCCCCTCAGGTGTTCTTTCACTTTAAAAATGACACGCAAATCTGCAATTGCTTTCTAAGAGTACTGATTTTATTGTCAATTGTAGAAAAAGCTAAGCCTTAGTTAGCGCACGTGTGCAGCACATGGCCTCCTGCCTCGTCACTAAGGACAACCCAGGGTCCTGTCATGGAGGAGTCATGAGTGGCAGTGAACAGCTCTGACATCCAAGCTGCACTTCTGCTTCGAGAACTGCCACTCAGACACCTCTCTGGTCCTTTACCCAACAGCGCATTGCCAGGCAGGTGCACTCACCATCCCGCAAGATGGACTAATGGAGGAGGCAGACAGCACATCTTACTTTATTAAAGATTAAAGCTCAAATGGATGCTCCCTGTGGAGAAGTGAGGACACCATGGGAGGAGAAGGGGACTCTCAGGCAGAAGCACACACGGAGAACAATCTTCACAAAAAGGGCTCGATATTGATTTCCAGAGAGGAGCAGGGCATGGTCAGCTCAAACTTGGTGATGACATCAGGATGAAGGACCCCAAGCTTCCCGATGCTCTGGCCCCTGGCAAAGATCTCAGCACATCGCCCAGGGAAGAAAGCAGGGCCTGAAACAGACAGAAAAAGAATCAATGTTTCTCCAGGCCAAAAAAAAAAAAAAAAAGAAAGAAAGAAAGAAAGAAAAAAGTCAATAGTTATTTAACACTGAAAGACTCCCTTTAAAAACAACTACTCTTTCAACCACTGGCTAGAGAACAGTTGAGTCCTCATGCTCTCTAGTAGGAACAAGAAGCACTTACTCTTACACCAAGAAGCTCCCGCAAAGAAGAAAATCAGGGACAAACATGAAAATAAGAACCCTGTACTTTTAATCAGAAACCTGAGCTGGAGGAGGTTGTAGGAGAGAAGTCAGGAGAGTCTTAGGACAACTCTGCTCATGACAAGACTAAGTCCTAGAAAAGAACAAGGAGGGGGAAAGTAACTGATGAATTCGCATGGTCACAACGTGCCATGAAACAGGTTTTTCAAGAGCAGTGCTGAGAAGTTCATTTACTCATACCACACTTCTCCACCTTCTTGCATGGAGAAGGCCAAGCTGCAGCATCACCACAGGCCACCGGGAGCCACACATGTAACTACAGGCCGTGCAGTTCTGCAGCATCTCCCATAGAACCACAGGGCAGACCAGCCCCACCTCGCCCATTTCCCACTTCTCGGCTGCTCCTTGCTTCCCTCCAACACAGGCAGGAAGAGCTTTTCAGCTGGTACTCCACCAGGAACAAGCAGGACTGGTGGCTCAGGTTTAACCAGCTGAAAGCAACCAGCCAGCATAGTGGTTTCCTCCCTAGTCACTAAGCTCCCAGTGTGGGAGCTTCTCAATGCTCTGGACTCTGCTGAAGTTAAAAACACACTGACTCATTCTCCCCACAACCCACGGGAAAAAGGATCAGGCCCACAACTCCAAAGGATTCAAGCGAGACATTTACTGGCATGAACTATAAATACCAGCAGAACTGGGCCACAAGCCTCCAGCCTGCCACTCAGAGGGAATGCTTTATGTACAGAAGCACAGACTGCTGAGTCTCTAATAGCTCAAGGTCAGCATAATTAAGAAATACAGAATCGGGCCAAAGGCAAGGGGAATCTGCTGTTGAGCTAATACCACACATACAAAATTATACACCTGTCCAATCAATATGGAAGAACGTGTTTCTATTCTTGGGAAAAGACCTGAAAAACTTTTTTTTTTTGATTTTGTTTTTCAAGGTAGGGTCTGGAGAGATGGCATAGTGGTTAAGGCGCTTGCCTGCAAAGCCTAAGGACCCATGTTCTACTCTCCAGATCCCACGTATGCCAGATGCACAAAGGTGAGGCAAGTGCAAGGTCACACATGCCCACTAGGTGGTGCAAGTGTCTGGAGTTCGAGCGCAGTGGCTGAGGCCCTGGCACGCCAATCCCCCCTCCCCTCAAATAAATGTTTTTTAAATAGTTAAAAAAAAAAAAAAAAACAATTCAGGGCTGGAGAGATGGCTTAGTGGTTAAGGTGCTTGTCTGGAAAGTTTATGGACCCATGTTTGACTTTCCAGATCCCACATAAGCCAAACACACAAGGTAACAAATGCACAAGGTTGCACATGTGCACAAGGTGATGCACGTGTCTAGAGTTCGATTACAGTGGCTGGAGGCCCTAGTGCACCAATTCATATTCTCTCTCTCTCTCCCTCCCTCCCTCCCTCTCTCTCTCCCCTCTCTCTCTCTCTCTCTCTCTCTCTCTCTCTCTCACACACACACACACACACACACACAAATCCAGAAATATCCCGGCGTGGTGGCACACACCTTTAACACCAGCACTTGGGAGGCAGAGGTAGGAGGATTGCCATGAGTTCAAGGCCACCCTGAGACTAACTAGTGAATTCCAGGTCAGCTTAACCTAGAGCAAGACCCTACCTTGAACCCCCCCCCCCCGCCAAAAAATCCAGAAATAAACTGGATTGCTAATGGAGCACCTTAGTGGGTTATAATTCATGCTGAATCTCATAAAGGTGACACATTTTATCAAAATGAAAACCTAACCTAAAAGAGAAGACTATTGACTAAAACAGTATCAGCAAAAAAGGACACGAGAGAGGGAAAGAAGAAGGATGGGTCTTAAAAAAAGGAGATGGTCAAATGACAAAGGAAGCTTCTACAGTATGGATGGCAACAGTCTGACAGCTCTCTGTCCTGAAAGCTCTGAGACCCTTTTCCCACCATGCTGCACCCCTTTATACAGACTCCATCTGAAGACAGACAGACAGACAGACAGACAGACAGACACACACACACACACAGTGTGAAAGACTGCTCAGAGAGGAAATGCTCAAGACCTTCCCTGATAACCTTGCATAGGAAAATCTTTTCTTTCATCTATTTTCAATTCCAATTTGATGGGATTCATGTTTACTGAAGCATAAAATCAAACTATTTTAGAATCTAAGCCAGATGTGCGCCTTCTGACAATGTTAGCAAAATAAGGCCTCAGAGATAAGAAATCAGAATTTTATTTCATATAACAACTTTCTGAATCAGCATTTTTAGTAAAATTCAGTCACATTCTTCTTCAGTTGCCAGGTCTACCTCTCTCTAAGTTTGGACCAAACTTTGCTTTAGCTCATTAACCAGCAAGGTATGTGGTCAAACAAAAATATTTATATTGCTAAATACAAGTTTCCCCTTTTCCAAAGAAAAGCAAAGAGAACTCAAATTCATAGCTTATTTAAGACATTCCTAAGTATAATAAATGATAAAGATGTAAAAAGCTCTCACCTGCACATGGACCCATCCAAGTCAGCCTACAGGCCCCTCAGTCAAGTCGGCCTACAGGCCCCTCAGTCAAGTCGGCCTGCAGGCCCCTCAGTCAAGTCGGCCTACAGGCCCCTCAGTCAAAAGGCTTTCACTCCAGCTAAGCCTCCCCTACCCACTCACATGTGAAGAGCCCACGTGGGGATTCCTGCACTGACCCCAGTTTGCCATAAAATTTTAGTGTGTCTGGAATTTTTCAACTTCTTCACTTCCTACAAGGTTGGACAATGATACAACAAACACTTACGGGCTTCACACTGTCAGTTCAGTTAGAGCAAGGCCAAGGGTTTGTCTTCTGCAAACACAAACTGAGAACCACTGAAAGGGCTTTCAAGGCCAGGGAGACATCTCAGAGGGTTAAGGGTGCTTGCCATGCCAACGTGAAGACCTGAGTGCAATCTCCAGAACCCACATAGAAAGCTGGGCATGACCAGGGGAGAGGGGCAGAGACTAGAGAATCACTGGAGCTTGCTAGTCAGCCAGTGTCACCAAAGAAAAGAGCAGCTCCTGGGTTCAGTGAGAGACTCCATCTCCAAGAGACAAAGCAGAAGGGTGACAGAACACCTCTGGTCTTTGCAGGTGTGATCATGGAGCATGTACGGCGGCACACATATGCACCTGCACGCTATACACATCACACACCACACATAGGGTTCACATAACCAAACAATGAGGAACCTTTACATTATCAAGGGGTACAAAAAAGAACCTAAAAAATGTTCCATTTGACTGATGTTATGAGGAACTAGAAAATGCAAGCATTTCTTAATACTTTTGAAACATTTATGGATCAAACCAAACTCTGCCCTCAAAAGTGCTTCCGTAACAGAACACAGGGCAGCCATCCACACCAAGGCAGCACACAGGGGGAGTGGAAAGAGGGGAGCATGCGCTCTGCTGGACGAAAGCAGGAGTAGCGAGGGCAGGGAGGAAGTGCCTAACTGGGACTGGCGCATCTTAAACCAGAGCATCCAGAAACACAAGTTACATCTGAAGGAAATGAAGCATGGGTCTCGGCTTGTGGAAAGTCAGACCTGGACCACAGCTAAAGGCAACGTTTATCAAATCAACAAACAAAAATACATCTCTGGAGAAAGAGCAATCTGCTGTGGAGCCAGGGAGCTGTGACCAAAGGGAAACCTTACTGCCATGTGAATGGGAACTCTGAGTCAAATTCTGCCAAGGATATTAGCTTTCTTTTATTTGTGTTTTTAAGCTCAATCACAGTTCCTGGTTTACTGGTACATCAAGATTTTAAAATAATAGTTTTCAACCTGAGCCCGGCAAAACACCTCTCAGCCCACATCTTCATGCGGTCCTCCTACTCGTTAAGCCCAGGCTTTGCGGGCATCTGGCACAGTAAACAGTTTCCACCACGGAACAGATTTTGGGAAAATGGTGCTCTCTATTTAAATACATGTGGAAGCCCAAACAAAAGAAACATCAGTTAAGCACAAATAAGAGTTTAATTTCCCAAACTTAGTGGGGTGTGAATAAGCCCCTTAATTAAAGCCTTTGTGTCACCTCCTCCAGGTCTATAATCGCCTCTGTGCTGCAAAGGCAGGGCCACTTCAAGGACCTTGGGGTCATCCCTAGGCCGTGATCTAGCCCAGCACCCGGTATTTAGCGTATTTTCTGGCTAATTGACCATCAAAGCGTGGGGAGCACCGCTGCCAAACACCTTCCACAGTTTCTTTTTGCTCCCATCTTTCTTTGGAGTAATGGTAGAGGCCCATGGTTTGGATAAGCTTTATACAGAGTCACTCCTTTAATTTTATGAAGCGTCGGAAGTAGAAGCTTACGGTGGTAACTGAGCAGCCCCTAATCTGAAAGCACCAGAGGGCGTCATCGAGCATGGCTCTTAATCCTCATCTAACTCCATGCCACTCGCTATACCCAACTCACTCCCTTGACCTCTCACTGAAATATTCACTCATGGAATTTTACTCTGCCCTTTCTTCATATCACCAATACATGTTTTGGGGTTCAAGCTCATAGAGCCCAAACGATTACAAGTGGGTATTTTACCACTCAAATTTTCTATGAAAAGAACAAAATAAAAGGGGCAGAGAACACTGATCATGTCCATACATCACACATACTATAGCTAGTAATAGACATGACCCTCATGAGCATTTCACCACATGCAACGCCCAATGGCAGGGATGAAATGGAAAATGCACACTTAAGCTATAGCTATCATAAGCCACTGGGCCAACTAAACGTATTTTAAGTCTGTTCCACAGGGCTGATTATACAATAAAGGTGAGAGAAGGAATAAGTTCACAGGCTAACTCTGGGGCTAGTACCAACTTAAACCCTACATTCCTCTCAAAGTCATTAATTAACCCTACACATGTTATGTCCTACATATATTCATGGGATCATTCTTAAGGGTAGTTGTTCTCAAAGTTTTAGAAAAAGTAGCTATTCAAGGACACAGTGGAATTACAAAGGCAAGAGCTACAATGTAGGTAAGACGCTAACTAACTTGGGAAAAGACAAGGGTTTGGGAATCGGAGGAGCCAGAACATCACTACCAAGAATACAAAACACTCCCCCCCCCCCCAAATCTCAGTACACATGGAAGAAAATGCCTCTGCAAAGAACATTTAATTTGTAAGAGGAGACTAAATAATTTTCAACTGGTAATATAAAACACCCATTTTCTCCCAGATGTATACAATTCTTCACCTTGCATTTGAAGTGAAATATTTATGGTACCTCAAGTCTATAAAGAGAGGGGACCTAATCCTTTGAGTTTAATGGCCATCTTTCATCCCTTTCTGAAGATCAAAAGGCAGAAAAACCCCTTACACAACTTTACAGTGCTAATCCCAACACACCTGCAGACACCATTAACTCTTACAGCGAAGGCAAGCAGGAGGCCGTGAGAGCCGGGACTCAACCCCATGGCATGTGCTCAGGAGAAAGCCAGGATCAAGACTTGACATCATACACTTAGCTCAAATGAGAACAGGGTCCTGGGGCTTTATTCCTACAAGAAATCAGCAATGTCCAGACTACTCCACCTTCTAATAGAGAAATGTCTATAAAAGTAACTTTTGGTAGGTGTAGTGGCACACCCCCATAATCCTAACACTACGGAGGCTGAAGCAACAGGAGTACCACTTTGAAATCAGTGTGGACTACATAGTGAGATACTACCTCAAAAACAAACAACATAACCCCACATTTTTATCCACTACCATCTCCTTACAACTAAATGTATGTAACTATGTAAAAACATACCTATGTTTAGAATAACTCTAAATTTCTCCAATATTTGTGTAGACAAAATTACTACTTTCATAACTGTAAATTTCTAATAGTTAATTTACTTAATTAGCAGGACAAGTAGTAAATGACTGCATAGAACATATATGCAAATCTAAGATCTATCTATTATAAAGTCCTATCTGTATATGTCAAAACCTGAAAGTAATCGGGAATGTTGCAAAAGCTTAAAGTGACCTATGTAATTGCAATTTTAAACCCGTCTCAAATTAACTTGTATATAACTAAAGGACTTCTAACTAGTCTACAAGTACTCTTGTCTCTCAATCAGTTTGGAAAATGCTTAGTCCTAAAAACTGCCACCATCCTACTTTTGTCTGATACTCAAATAATTTCCTGCCAAATCCTCACATTTCTTAAATATGTACAGGAAATGTTAGGAATAACAACTTTACTACAAAATATGAAGGCAAATAATGATGTCAAAATAGGAGAGGGACTAGATGGAAAGAAGTGGTCCAGGGGAGAGGAATACAGGTGGGGACAAAAAAAAAGGTGTGAGGGCTGGAGAGATGGCTTAGCCATTAAGGCATCTGCCTGCAAAGCCAAAGGTCCCAGGTTTAACTCCCCAGGACCCACGTAAGCCAAATGCACAAGGGGGCACATGCATCTGGAGTTCGTTTGTAGTGGCTGGAGGTCCTGAGTGCCCATTCTCTATCTGCATCTTTCTCCTTCTCTCTCTCTCTAAAATAAATAAAAATAAAAGTATTTTAGTTAAAAAAAAAAAAGGTGTGAGGAGGGATTTATAACCAGTTTGTTGTGTACGTGTGTGGAGGTTGTCACTAAAATTACAAGGCATGGCTCCACTGGCCTTCCCGGGCCAAGAGCGATTCTTCCTAGTCTTTCACCTACGGAAGCCTTTAAAGGAACTCTTTGTCAAATCAAGTAAGCAAACGCATTACTTCTGCCACAAGGACAGTGAAATAATAATAATAACGTGCTTGTGTTGGGGCTTATGAAGGAAAGAACAGAAATGTCAAGTATATGAGATTATGCCTATAATTCCACAACTGACTGACTAATTAAACTGAGACCTGTGGCTAGCGTGGAAGAAATATGACTTCAAACATGTAATTATAACACAGGTGTGTTTTAGTTTCAAAATTAGATTTCATTTGACACGTGAGTCATAAAGGAGAAAAAGAAAAGAATATTCAACTGTGGAAAAGTGGTCCTGTGCCCTTCTTTGTACTCGTCTTCCGGCCCCACTCCAAGCAGGGAGCAGCCCTGTGCAGTTTGGGCCAGGCCTCAAAGGAACACCAGGCTCCAGATGGGAAACCTGGAGCACAGAGGATTAGCAGCCTTGCCCACGGCAAGCAATCGTAGCGGCTGGACAGCGAGCCCGGGTGAAGGACGAGCCCTCATGCTGCCCTCCTGTGTGTGGCCCATGGAGACATAAGGCTGACAGCATAAGGCTGCCCTCAAGCTGCTGGTCAAGCTGTCCACTTCATGTGTGCAAACTTCTTCTGAATTCAAGAAGGAATAAAACAGACTGACAGTTTATCACCTCTGACCCCAGGACACCCAGGTACACCCTGCAATATTACTGACACAGGAGAATACTGACAGGGCCTAAAGCCTTCAAAGGAAAACATTGTATTTTCCTTAAAAGCATCATTACTGAATACATTCTAGAATCTGGAAATAAGTGTTTGAGCAGAAAGATAAGCACTACAGTCACACCCTGGAAAAGCTGAGGCAAAGAGAGAGGCCAAGATGTCAGGTCTTCTAACAGAGGCTACTTCTGAATTTAACCTGCTCGAGTCTCTTAGCTGCAAACAAGTGCGGAGGCAGTCCTGTCCATTCCCTATTTAACACACAAGAAGACGTGCATCAGGTTAAGACACTACACGGCCAGGCAAGACGAGAATTGAACCTACATTCCAAGTCTTAAGAAATCCCAGTATCTTCTCCTTTACCTAATGGTGGTACTCCAGATTTACTCCAAGGAGTGATTCACCCATTCCAAAATGCTTTCAAAATTTTTTGACATCTTCTTTTCCCAACAAGACACCTACTGATATAATAGTACACATATTTGCACACACCTGTCATCCCAGCTACCTGGGAGACCAAGACAAAAAGACTGAGTTGGAGGCCAGCTTAGACTACACAGCAAGGTCTTGTCTAAAAAACAAAAATTTAAGAGAGAAGTCCTTAATTGCAATGATTAAAGTGACAGAGGGTTTATGGCAACAGGAAGTGTTACTATAAATGAGGGTCATGCATTCTGGAGCTTAATAACATGCCCTACCATCATGATTAATGCCTCTATCTACTTTTCTATATTCATGTGTCCAAAGACATTTTTAACACATTCCATTATATTTACATATCAGTTTATTATTCTCTAAGGACTTTAGAGTTCTTTATTTACTATTATAAGCATGGTTTGTATAAATATACATGACTTTTTTCTATTTTTATTTTCCAAAAGGCATAAAATACAAGTTAAAAAAAATCAAAAACAAAAATGACCCACTGCTCTCAAACCACAGTAAAAAACATGCTTCTAATTTTTAAACTAAGTGGATTATGGACAAATATATTTTTAAAACTCAGAACAGGCATTAGTTATTAATGGCTTCTAGAATTTAGCTTGTTGAAGAGGAATACTATAAATAATGGGTTTTTTGACGGTAGAAGGCAGGAAGCTTGGGAGTTTAAAACTTTCTTGGGCCACATAAGACCCTGTCTCAATGGAAAAATAAGCTTTGTTGAGCAGTGATTTTTAACATCTTTCTAATTTCCTAAATAAACTATAGAAGATAATATGGGAATATTAAACCAAACTATATTTTTAGTTCAATTAATCAAGGAGGGAACAAAACACAGGCTGTAAAAGGTTCTGGGAAAGACTGGAACAATTTCATTCTCCTAAGAGGATAAATGAAAAACTCGAAGCCCTGGCACGCCCATTCTCTCTCTCTCTCTCTATCTGCCTCTTTCTCTCTCTGTATGTCACTCTCAAATAAATAAATAAAAATACTAGAAGGAAAAAGTATTTCAAAATTCTCAATAAACCCCTTGGATGGAAGGGATGGAAAGTATGCTTCTTAGCAGAGGGCTCTGAAAAGATGATGGATGCCAACATTTGCTCCAGCTCCAGTGTAAATCAGATCTAAGGACCACCCCGGGAAGCTGAAGACAAGCTGCCACTTTGATATAGAACACAGTCTCAAAAGTGTTACAGAAAGCCCAACGTGTACAAGAGCATCAAAGCAGTTTGTATGACCCTCCTCCTTGTGGCATGCTTTCTTGTGGCCTCTAAATTTTATACACACACAAACCTGAAATCAGATTAGGTATTTAACTTCCCAAATTAAGGTACCATCTTCAATTTCACTCTACTGCTGGATAAGTTGATTGTAATGTTAGGGAAAGGGATTGCTAAGGCACCAAGCAGGTCTGATTAAGAATACTATAGCACTCTATTCTATACTTACATGCTTAACATATTTCTCAAGAAATAAGATGAATAAGCCTACGTAGTGGCGCACGCCTTTAATCCCAGCCCTCAGGAGATAGAGGTAAGAGGATCGCCATGAGTTCAAGGCCACTCTGAGAATATAGAGTGAATACCAGGTCAGCCTGGGCTAGAGCAAGACCTTACCACCAAAAAAAAAAAAAAAAAAAAAAAAAAGATCAATATTAAAAGTCTGCAGAAATAAAAAGCTGCGCCTTTACAACTCTTTGGATTTGTTAATCTGCATTCTAATTTTCACCCACTTTCAATATATTCACATTTCCTATTCAATCTGACTGATAGAGGACTTTTAAATATAAAAATTGAAGGCCATAAGATATTTTAGTTCCTCTAATCCTTCAGATTTCAAGAAGCACTTATGGGCCACAGATGGCTCAGTGGTTAAGTGTGCTTCCTGCACAAACACGTGGCCTGATTTGAGGGGGGCCGAGACCTGAGTTTGAATCTCCAGAGCCTATGTAAACACCTGGGCATGGTCACACATGCCTGTAGCCCCAGTCCCACAAAACAGAGACCAGGAATCACCTTGTGTCATGCAAAGCAGCAAGCTCCAGGATCAGGAAGAGTCTGGCCCCAACAAGAATGTCGGAAGAACAAGGAGTGGGACACTGCAATGAGGGCATGTGCACGCACATACACCACACACACGTTACAGACACAAAAGCAAAAAGGAGGGAAGGGGAAGATGGTTCAGTGGTTAAAGGCATTTGCTCACAAAGCCTGCTGACCTGAGTTTAATGCTCCAGTATCCATGTAATGCCAGTTGTAAAAGTGGTGTGTGCACCTAGAGTTTTGCAGCAGGAGGCCCTACTCACTCTCTCTCTTTCTCCTTCCCCTCAAAAGTAGAAAAATATATTTAAAACAAAAAAGTATATACCGGAGTTGGAGTGATGGCTTAGTGGTTAAAGCACTTGCCTGCGAAGCCTAAGGAACCAGGTTCAATTCCCCAGTACCCATGTAAGCCAGATGCATAAGGTGGCACATGCATCTGAAGTTCGTTTGCAGTGGCTGAAGGCCCTGGTGTGCCCATTCTCAACCTCTCTCTCTCCCCCCCCCAATAAAATTTTTTTTTAAAAAAGCATTTACCACAAAATAAGGTAAATTTAGGAAGTTAATCAGTACCATTTTTTAAAAGCCACAGGCAGGCTCAAGAGATGGCTCCACAGTTCCTGTGTTTCCTGCACAAGCATGAGGGCTGGAGATCCCCAAAGTTCAAATCTCCAGAACACATGTAACCCTGTAACCACAGTCCTGTGCACGGAGACAGAAGAATCATGGAGGCTCGCAAGCACAAGCTTGAGAGTCAGTGAGGCTCTGTAGCAGGGAAAACAGGCAGGTGAGTGATGGAGGGAGACACCCGCTGTCCTCTGGCTGGTGCCACATCCGCACATATAGGTGTCTCTACCACACAAATAATTGAAAATAAAAGTCATAGCCATAACTGGGAAACAATATTAAAAACAAAACAAACAACAACAATAACAAAAAAAAAAAACCTACAAAGTGGATTGGGGAGCTGCTCAGTGGTTAACAGCACTTGCTTACAAAGTTTGATGGCCCTGCTTCGATTTCCCCAGTACCCATGTAAAGCCAGATACACAAGGGGGCACATTCACATGGAGCTCATCTGCAATGGCAAAAGGTCTAGGCGTGCCCATGTTCACTTGTAAGTGCTCTTTATCCCAAATAAACTATTTTAAAAAATTATAGTAGCCGGGCATGGTGGCACATGCCTTTTTAATCCACTCAGGAGGCAGAGGGTGGAGAATAGCCATGAGTTCGAGGCCACCCTGAGACTACATAGTGATTCCAGGTCAGCCTGGGCTAAAGCGAGACCCTATCTCCAAAAACAAATAATAATAACAATAATATTATAAAGCATGTAAAAAAATACAACCTGTTCATACTATATTCAGAATAAATTGCAAATAGGAGATTTAAGAATATCTGAAGAAATGAAACATTATGTGCAAAAGGACACATGTGGGAATGCTTCCTTAAGAAAGCGATTCCTTTCTTTCTAAGTTTGGAACAGGGGAAACTTTCCTAACTAAGTCAAAACTCAGCATCAATAAGAAAAAAGGCTAATAAACATCATTTTATAATTTTTAAAATCTAGCTGGGCATGGTGGTACACACCTTTAATCCCAGCACTGGGAGGTAGAGGTAGGAGGATTGCTGAGAGTTTGAGGCCACCCTGAGATCATATAGTGAATTCCAGGTCATCCTGAGCTAGAGACCGGCCCCCCAAAAAATCTTACATGGCAAAAATTATAGTAAAAAGTTAATGAACAAACTCCAAGCTTGTGGTATACCACAAATGTTTAATATCTATACAATATAAGGGGTTTCTTAAATAAAAAGGCCAACAAATCTAAAGAAAAACCTCAACAAGAAGCTCAGAGAAAAGGAAATAAAAATGTACTATAAACATGAAAATATGCTTATTCCTGCCATAATAAGGGAGATTTAATTAAAACTGCAGTGACATCAGGAGTTGTGGTTATACACTTTTAGTCCCAGCTCTCAGGAGGTTGAAGTAGAAGGATTGCCATAAGTTCAAGGCCAGTATGAGCTACAAAGTGAGTTCCACGTCAGCTTAGGCTAGAGTGAGACACTGTCTCAAAAAATAAAAGAGCTGAAGGACGCCTGAGTGGTTAAGGTGCTTGCCTGCAAAACCTAACAACCCAGGTTTGATTCCCTAGTACCCATGTAAAGCCAGATGCACAAAGTGGCACATGTATCTGGAGTTTATTTGCGGCACTAGAGACCCTGCTGCACATATTCATTCCCTCCGTCTCTCTGCTTTCAAATAAGTAAATAAGAAATAAAAAAGTAAAAAAGATAAATAAATATAAACTGAAAAATAAAAATAAAATTGCAGTAAGATACCATTTACCACCTGTCAAGACTGGAAAAACTATAGTGAGCCTAACAATTGTACCTAGTACAAGTACCAACGTACTTTTGTCCCAATCACCTCATACTTCTAGGACTCTGTCCTAAAAAGACACACTGGCTAAAGTAAGAAATTGTATGAGGTTGTGGTGCAGCACTACTGGGGCTGGAAACTACCCAGTTCACCAGCAGGGACTCGGTCAAAGGACTGGAGCAGTTCACAGATGTCAGGAGGAGGAAGAAGATCTCTACATGCTATCAGAGTCACCTTCAATGAAGGCCACGTGACAGTGTATACAGTGTCAGCTCCACAGAGAAGGTAGAGCACAGTATAAATGTGTGCACGTGTGTGCTGTGCTTACATTTAAAAACCAAACTAGAGGCTGGAGAGATGCTCAATGATTAAAACACTTGTCGTGCAAGTGTGAACGCCTGGGTTTGGATCCCAGACCTCAATGAAAAGGTGGATGCTGGAGAAGACTTCTGGAATCCCACTGTGCCTGTGGAGAGGGAGGTGGAGACAGTTGCAGATCAGCTGGCCTAGCAAATGCAGCAGTAAACAAGGAGAGACACTGCCTCAAACAAGGTGGAAGTTGAGAACAGACACCCAAAGGTGTCCTCTGGCCTTCACATACATGTTGTGACATGAGTGCACCCACACTCATGCACACCACACACACTACAGAGAAAGGAAGAAAGAAAAGAAAGGGAAGGATCAAGGGAAGAAAAACAAAAATCTAAGAGAAAAACCAGGGTATGGTGGTACATGCCTGAACCCCAATAACTGGAATGGGAAGGAAAGAATACCATGAGTTCAAGGGCAGCCTTGGCTATATAGAGACCCTGCCTCTAAAATCAAACAAGCAAACAAACATAAAACAAATAACCTAGAGCCGGAGGGAACAGCATAGAAGATGAAACAAAAGTAGAAGACAATTACATGAAGTATTTTTATTTTATATTGTAGGCTATATCCTAAGCACAAAAAGATGTGGTAATAGTTCTTAAATTGTTTTCAGCTGTCATATAGTAAGAACATTGGCACTTTAATTTTGAAATACATACACAGTGTAAGCAAACAATAAATTTATTAAGATCCAATATTTCCAGCATAAATTAAAAGGCCTAGAAAGTCAAATATATTATATTTCCATATCAAATCCTGAATATGAATTGAAAATGGTCATGTTAAGACAGTGTCAAAGGACCCAGGTTCAATGCCCCCAGGACCCATGTAAGCCTGATGCATGCGGAGTTCGTTTACAGAGGCTGAAGGCCATGGCATACCCATTCTCTCTCTCTCTCTAATGATAAATAAGTAAAAGTATTTTTTTTAAAGCAGTGTTTTATCTTTTTAAAGACAAAGGAAGCTTTTGAGCTGGGCGTGGTGGTGGTGGCGCACACCTTTAATCCCAGCACTCCAGAGGCCGAGGTAGGAGGATTGCTATGAGTTTGAAGCACCCTGAGATTACATAGTGAATTCCAGGTTAGTCTGGACTGGAGTGAGATCCCACCACAACCCCCCCCCCACCAGAAAAACAAAAGGAAGTTTTCTGCAACCCTGCATGCAAGAAAGCCCTAGACATACTGCTGCACTCAGTAGCTCTGAGCAACCTGAGCAGAACCAGGATCCATGGAAATCTGAAGTCCAGGACGGCTGGTTCCAAGTGTGCGGCAGAAAAACAATGTAGCACGCTCTGGAGACGCTACATTAGAGGCCCTCCTCAAAAGGCTGGCCCTTTGTAACAGCACTTTCCCTTCATGTTAACCAGGCTTTCCCTACCTGTCCTAAGTGGGTTGGGGAAAGCAGAAACCCCATATGGAAGGACATGGCCTAGGGTTCCCAGATAAGTGAAAGGTATCAGTCCGGGGTGTCAGAGCCCCAGCAAGAGGGAAGGCACCCAGGAGCCCTCAGAAGCAGTCTGTCACAGTGCCAAGTAGAGCAAACTGACCAGGAGAATAGGGCAAAGAAGGGAGCTTAGATAGACATGAGGGCAGTGACCTCAAGAATGCAGGTATCCCATTGCTGGACCAGAGAGGAACATCTATGAACCAAGAAGAACCTAGAATAAACCCCTAAGTGTCAGTCTCGAATACATTTCAGCTTGGGGACTTATGGTCTTCAAAATATCCAAATTCACATCCAGGATTCTACAACTGCAAGTTCAACCAACGACCAGTGAAAATGTTTCTTAAAATATTTTTACCTACACTAAACATGGACAGATGTTCTTTCTTGTCGTTCCTCCCTAAACAACACAGTATACCAACTATTCACACAGCACTGTATGAGGTGTTATCGAAAGTCAGAGATGATTCAAAGTGTGCAGGTTATAGAAAATACTATGAACGTCAGTTGGTCAGGGACTAGTGAAGGGAGGCCTTGGATACTGAGGGATGCCTCTGGGTCTGCACGCGGACCTGAACGTGAGCGTGCACACAAGTGCAACCAAGACTCTCCAGCTCCATCCTCCGAGGAGGCAATGGAATGGCAAGCCCTCCCCCACAATCAGCACCAGAACAGCAGCGGCCTGGCTGTGGAGAAGCTGATTTCTCTGGCATTTCAAAGACCCAGGATTCTCAGAGCAGTGAGAGAAGCTGGGGTCTAGTTTGAAGGCAGGAAAAGGAGAACAATGTGGAATATAAAATTCTCTCTCTCCAGGGAAATCAGGCCTTTACTCCGAGTGGCCATGTGCTCAGCAGACCACTCCACATTCATCATGCCCACCTAGGGATTTGTTCAATGTGTGTTGTTTTTCTCTCTAACCATCCATGCATGCTAGTAATCCTTCTGGACTAAAGCTGACAGACCACTTACAGAGTTAACACTTATTTTACCAGAACATACCATTCTCTAGGAATTCATAGGACAATGCTTATAACCACTATGCCATTAAAATGTGCAAATGTGCTTAAAAAAATTGCTTTTAAAATCTGACCGATGTGTAAAACTTGCCACTACTGGAGTAAAGTAAAACTGTATGAAATGCACCTGACAGAAATGGAATAGTTAAAATTAGCTACAAGTCCTTCATGCTTTTAGGACATGGGCCTTTAAAAGATTACAAATTAATATGAACAAATTTCTATCTCTTTATATTGAAATGTGCCCTCCTTTTCCTAGAACAGTAGAGGCCAAGACTTAGTGTAAAACATAGGGGAAATAGGAGTACAGCATGGTAAATCAATTTCTTGGGCAGGAAATGCAGCTCAGTTGGTAGAGACCTTACCTAGACATACCAGGCTCTCAGTTCAATCCCCAACGTCGCATAAGTTGAGCCGGGTGGCAAATGCCCGTAAGCCCTGCATTCATTAGGTGGAAGGAGGAGGAACACGAGTTCTAAGTCACCCTTGACTATGCAAGGACGCTCCAGACCAGCCTGGGCCACACGAGGCCCTGTCTCAAACAAGCAATAATATTTCAGAAGAAATAAAACTAAATATTGTTTTTAAATGCATTTTTTAACACACACACACAGAGAGAGAGAGAGAGAATGAATGAATATTCCAGGGCCCCCTACCTCAGCAAACAAACTCAAGACACATGCGCCACTTTGTACATCTGGCTTTATATAAATACTGGGGAACAGAACGCAGGCCATCAAGCTTCGCAAACAAATGACTTAATTGCTGAGCCATCTCTCTAGTCATAGGGTTTTTTTTCTTTTCTTTTGTTTTTTGTTTTTTTCAAGGGTCTCACTCTAGCCCAGGCTGACCTGAAATACGTTATGTAGTCTCAGGGTGGCTTCAAACTCATGGCAATCCTCCTACCTCTGCCTCCCAAGTGCTGGAATCAAAGCCTATGCCACCACACCCAGCACTGTTTTTTGTTTGTTTGTTTGTTTTAAATCTCACATCTTTAAAAAATATTTTTATTTATTTGAGAGAAAGAGAGAGACAGGGCAGATAGAGAAAATGGGCGTGCCAGGGCCTCCAGCCCCCACATAAGCCAGACACACAAGGTGGCGTATGCATCTGGCTTATGTGGGTGCTGGGGAATCAGACCTGCATCCTTTGGCTTTGCAGGCAAGTTCCTTAACCACTAAGCCATCCATCCAGCCCCTCGTTTTTAAATTTAGCCTTTCAGTTATAAACTTTGTTTGGTGATAGAGTATTATCCAACCATAAAGAACATACATCACTTGCAAGAAAAAGAACAGAACTGGAGAACACCATGTGGAGTAAAAAAGGCCAGACTCAGGAAAACAAACACTATATATTTCTCTCATATATGGAGTACATCAAAAGATCTGATCATAGTCAGGCGTGGTAGTGCATGCCTTTAATCCCAGCAATTGGGAGGCAGGGGTAGGAGGATCACTGAGAGCTCAAGGGCACCTTGAGGCTACATAGTAAATTCTAAGTCAGCCTGGGCTTGAGTGAGACCCTACCTCAAAAAAAATAAAAATCCAATTATGACAAAACCTATTATATAAACAATATCCAGTAACAATTTAAAAAGTTAAAACCTTTTGTTTGACCATTGTTAATCCTGCACTCAGCTAAGTGAAGGGCTGGAGGAATGGCTTAGCGGTTAAGGCATTTGCCTGCAAAGCCAAAGGAGCCTGGTTCAATTACTCAGGATCCACGTTAGCCAGATGCACAAGGGGGCGCATGTGTCTGGAGTTCGTTTGCAGTGGCTGGAGGCCCTGGCGCGCCCATTCTTTTGCTCTCTCTCCCTCTTTCTCTGTCAAATAAATAAAATAAATAATAATAAAAAATATTTTTAAAAAAGCTAAGTGAATATGAATGGTGAGGAATTTACCTGACACACTAAGAGGGTGAGGCAAGAACACTAAACAACTTCTTTAGAAGAAAAGGAAGTGAATAACCATGTACCAACCACTGACTTTTCTAGAAAGAAAGCCCTGTGACCCCATTACCATTACACAGCAGTTACTCCTTATTGTTTAATGTTGCTTTGTGTCTTCCAAAGAAACAAATGAAAATCGTAGTGCTGGAAAACTCAACCCAAACACAAAAGAAAACAGACATAGGGGCTGGAGAGATGGGTTAGTGGTTAAGGCGCTTGCTGTGAAGACTTAAGGACCCAGGTTCGATTCTGCAGAACCCACGTAAGCCAGATGTACATGGAGGAGCATGCATCTGGAGTTCATTTGCAGTGGCTAGAGGCCCTGGAATGCCCATTCTTACTCTCTCTCTTTTTCTCCTTCTGTCTCAAATAAATAAATAAATGAAAATAAAATCTTTTAAAAAAGAGAAAACAGACATAAAAAATTGCTTGTACACAAGAAAGATAATAAGTTCCAGGCTGGAGAGATGGCTTAGTGGTTAATTGGGGGGGAAAACCCCCCCCGGAAAAACCCCTTTCCCCCGGCCCCCCTTTTTTTGGGGGGGGGGGGGGGGTTTTTTTTTTTTTCCCCCCGCCCCTTTTTTTTTTTAAAAAAAAAAAAAAAAAAAAAAAAAAATTTTTTTTTCCCCCCCCAAAAAAAAAAAAAAGGGGGGGGGGGAAAAAAGGGGAAAAAAAAAAACCCCCTTTTTAAAAAAAGGGCCCCCCCACTTTGGGGGAAAAAAAAAAATTAAGGAACCCCTTTTTCCCCCCCTTTTGGGGGGGGGGGGGGAAAAAAAAAAAACCCAAAAAAACCCAAAAAAAAGGGAAAACCCGGGGTTTTTTTCCCAAAAAAAACCCCTTTTTTTTTTTTCCCCCCCGGAAACCCGGGAAAAACCCCCTTTGGGTTTTTGGGGGGGAAAAACCCCCTTTTGGGGGAAAAAAAAAGAAGGGGAAAAGGGGGGGTTTTGGGGAAAAAAAAATTTTTTTCCCCAAAAGGGTTCCAAAAAAAGGGGGGCCAAAAAAAAAAATTTTTTTTCCCCCGGGTTTTTTTTTTTCCCCAAAAACGGGAAAACCCTTTTTTAAAAAAAAAAGGGGGGGGGGGAAACCCGGGAAAACCCCCCCCCAAAAAAATTTAAAAAAAAAATTAAAATTTTAAAAAAAAACCCCAAAAAAAATTTTTTAAAACCAAAAAAGGGGGGAAAAAAAATTTTTTTTTGGGGGGGAAAAAAAAAATTTTTTTTAAAAAAAAAAAGGAAGGGGGGAAAAAAAACCCCATTTTTTTTTCCCCCCGGGGGGGTTTTCCCCCGGGAAAGGGGGGGGGGGGGGAAAAAAAAAAAACCTTTAAAAAAAAAAAACCCCCCCCCCAAAAAAAAAATTTTTTTTTTTTTGGGAAAAAAAAATTTTTGGTTTTGGGGGGGGCCCCCAAAATCCACGGGGTTTGGGACCCTTTTAAAAAAGGGGGCGGGGAAAATTTCCCCCCTTTTTCAAACCGGGGGCCCCCCCAAGAGAAAAGCCAAAAGCCAAAACACATAGCACACTTCAGGAACTTCAGGAAGAACTCAGGCACTCTGTATGTGTTTAGATTGGAATGTCAGATTCACCACCACACCTTAGGGCCAGACTACCCAGTGACACCTCCTCCAGCCAGGTAGCTGGAAATCCAAGGTTTAATAAATTCCTGAATCTATTGGAGGGCATTTATTCAAACTACCATACCACATAAGCCAGATGCACATAGTGGCACATGCATCTGGAGTTCATTTGCAGAGGCTAGAGGTCCTAGCACACCCATTCTCTTTCTCTCTCTAATAAATAAATTAAAAAAAAAATAAAATTAGGGTTGGAGAAGATGGCTTAGTGGTTAAGGCATTTGCCTCCAAAGCCAAAGGACCCCGGTTTGATTCCCCAGGTCCCACGTAAGCCAGATGCACAAGGAGGCGCATGCATTTGGAGTTCACTTGCAGTGGCTGGAGGGCCTGGTGTGCCCATTCTCTCTCTCTCTCTCTCTAAATAAATAAATAAATAAAATATATTAAAAAAATTAAATTAAATTAAAAACAAACCACAAAAGCTAGGTGTGATGGTGTACATCCATGATCCTAGCACTCAGGAGGCAGATGAAGGAGTATTTCAAGTCCGAGGCCAGCCTGAAGAACAAAGAAAGACCCTGCTTCAAAAACTCAAGGGTAGCCAGGTATGGTGGCACTGAGAGTTTGAGGACACCTTACATAGTGAATTCCAGGTCAGCCTAAGCTACAGTGAGACCCTACCTCCAGGGCAGGGTGGGGCGGGGGCGGGGGAGACAACAAAAACAAACAAACAATAAAAACAACAACAAACATCCCAAAGGCAGGATACCTTCCAGTGAGGCCTCTAATGTCCGCAGAACATTACAGGCTATTGCCAAGTCTCTTGGTTGCCCCCTACATGGTAAGGGCCTATTGCTGAAGACTCCACATGCTTGGGTTACTGGATACTGAGAAATTAAGCTGGATGCTGAGCTGGAAGCCTTTTCCCTACTGAGTAGCTTTCAAGATGCTGGAAAGAGCTACGCAGCTTATTGGGAAAGAAAAGTCATCAATGGTCTTTACCAGCAGTGGACCCTGCAAGCACTACAGCTGGCCAGTCAGGCCAAATGTCACAACTAGTATAATGGTGGCAGGTCTGCTCTCTGATTGGATTTGAGGCACACTCCATGACAGGGAATTCATACCTGGTACTGAAAAAAACCTATGCCTGGGGAAGTCATAAACCCTAGAGGAGAACTACTGTTGTCTAGCTAAATAAATATATTACAGCCTCCAAACTGCCCTCTAAATACTTATGTTTATGCCCCTATATTAATTCCACTTTCACTTTTATAGAAACTTTTATTTCCAGATGGCTGGGATGAATCAAAACTCATCAAAATGCTAAGAAGTAACAGTGGAGTGTTTACCACTAAGTGTGACATTGTATCACACCCTCCAAAGCTCAGGAACCACTATGGACGAGGTGGTGGAGAGAAGGTACGAGCCAAAAGAGGAGGAATACTTCATAGTAGTCTTCCATATGATCATGGCATTCGTGACCTTACAGTGGCTGACACTACCTACACAAGGTCTGCAGAATATGGTGGGGGGGGGGGATAATGACATCAAAACAGGATACTAGTTGGAAGGAAGGGACTTGATGGAGGGGTACAGGAGAAGGAGAAAAGGGAGGGTGAAAACAGTTCTGAACAGAAGACCAGCACTTACTTACTAGCTGTTCAAGGTTTGATGTGGTACACACATGAAATTTTTCCAAATGCTGAATGTTCTAGCTTCTGCCTTCTGATGGTTTGTTTTTCTTTTCTGTTTTTTCCCAAGGTCCGTCTCACTCTAGCCCAAGCTCACCAGGAGCTCACTCTGTAGTCTTGGGCTGACCTTGAATTCTTGGTGATCCTCCTACCTCTGTTGCCCTCAGTACTGAGATTAAAGGCACATGCCACCACGTCTGGCCCCTGATGGTTTGTAAACCAGTTTTCTTTTTGGTACAGCCACAACTAATAGCAATCATGTTCAATTCCGCATTCTCACTGTTCTGGTAATAATACTTTCTCAACATTATTTACCACTACTCTCCATGGCCTCTCAGTTTTATATCAATCCCACTAAAGTACAGACCTGATATCACTCACCTTTAACGTAAAAAGGAGCCTCAACACTCCCCAGCTAGCTGAAACCTCTCTGCTGGCTCTCAGGGCTCCTTTCGCCTCAGGCAGTCAAACTAAATGGCACTCTCTATTGGTCTTACATGTCCAACTACCTTCCCTACCTTTAACTCTGATTAAAGTTGCTACCTAGCTAACCGCAGCTGCACCCATCGCTTCAAGGATCCACCTCACTTCTCAGAAACCTCACTAATTCTTTGTCCTGAAGAAGAATTCTAGAATGGTGAACTGGTGACTGAGCTCATAAAGGTGGCCTGGTGGAAAGAACACTGGCAGGCAAACCCTGGGTTCTACACAACGACCAAGACCCACACGCACAAGCAGAGTAGACCCTCAGATCCAGGTCTAACACCAGAACTCTTGTTAGGAGCAATAACCAAAAGTGAAAATGGGATGTTAGAAGCAGAAATGGGACACTCACTCAGCAGTGACAAGGTCCGCATGGCAACCAGGGACCAAGACCAGAGACCATCAGAGACTCTTCCTGCTGATATGCAAACGAGCTAACCCTAAGGTAGCTATCTACAGCCAGAATGACTGAGGAAAAAATGGGTATAAGAATTCCCACAAAGACTCAGGAAATTGTCACTCAACTCAAAGAGGCAGACTCCACATCTCTCTTTGTGTGTGCTGACATCCGCTGCAAGACCCCTGGGACCCCTGGACAGACAGGGGCAGCCTGGTACAGAGAGGAGCAAGGGGCAGACCAGACATGGCAGCCACTGGAGTCTCTTGTGAGTGCCCCAGGGGTTAAGGACCAGAGGCTAGGGTAGTTGAGAGGACAAGGGAAAGGGAATTGGCTTAATTAACATGTGTGAAGAGTGAATAAAGTGTGGAAACTGAATCTACATAATCCGACTCTGGACTAATCAATTTAGCTCTCAGGACAACTCTACAAGCAGTAAGGTGTCTTTGCTGCATTATTTCTAAAGATAAATGCATGGAAATTGCACTATCAAATCTCTCAATTTTATTTAAAAAATTGACTACCTCACAAATCTTCATTCCAAAAAGACACATATAGATATTTCAAGGTGATTTAAAAAAAATGGGCGGGGTGGGGGTGGGGTGGTGGTGGTGGCTCAGGCCTTTAATCCCAGCACTTGGGAGGCAGAGGTAGGAGGATCACCTGAGTTCAAGGCCACTCTGAGACTACATAGTAAATGAGACTACAAAGTGAATTCCAGGTCAGCCTGGACCAGAGTGAGACTCTAACTGGAAAAAAAAAAAAAAGAAAAAAAAAAAAAAAAACTTCCAAATAAAAAAGCCATAATAAAAGCCAGGTGTGTGGCACACACCTTTGATCCCAGCACTTGAGAGGCAGAGGTAGGAGGATGGCAGTGAGTTCGAGGCCACCAGGTGACTACATAGTTAATTCCAGGTCAGCATGGACCAGAGTGAGACCCTACCTCGGGAGGGGGGGGGGGGGAGGAAGCCATAATAAAAATAATCTCTGAGGATTAAGAAAAATAAATATTACCAAAATCCAAAAGTATTCTCTACCAGACTTCATGGTGCTATAAGTAAGAGCTAAATAAACACTTTAAAAATAAAGGCTCTGTTAGGAATTCAGGATAGTCAGGTAAACTACCTTTCTTTCCATAGCCCCTACATCAAAGGAAAATGAAACAAAACTTTATGTGGCCTCTTCACTGAATTCCACTGACTCAATTCTGTGAGTGTCTTACTTCTGATCGCACAGCCCCCCTTCTCTCACCTGCTGAAGCTCTGATCACGTAGCCCCCCTTCTCTTCACCAGGCGGCACATCAAGCAGCTGCATAATTCGGTCTAGCAGCCCATGGATGATCTCAAACCCAGGGTTCTTGTTGTAATAAACAGCACAGAGGTGTCTGTAGTTTTTTGCACCTACATCTGATGGAAAAGAAAAGAATTGGTCTCAAGGCTGCAAATGACTCACCCCAATCCAACCTTGAGCCAAGTCAAGAACAACAACAACAAAAGAGTATTCAATATACAAAGAAGTATTCAATCTGAAGATTGCACAAGATACTTTTGTATGTGTGCATGTGTGTATATGGGTGTATCTGTGATGAGTGCACATGCATGTGTGAAGAAGTCCCAAGATCACCACTGGATTATCTCATCTTGAACAAAAGCTCACAGTTGTGGCTAGTCTACCTAGCCAGCTTGCCCTCCAGATCTGTCTCTGCCTCCTGAGTGCTGGGCCCTATGCCTACTCGGCAACTACTGGGTACTAGGAGTCCTGATTCTAATACTCACATTTGCAGGCAAGCACTGTACTGACCGAGCCATAGCCTCAACCCTTCATAATATTTTCAAACATCAAATTCCCAAAGGTGCTTGAGGGAGGAGTGAATAATACTCAATGTCCCAAGACCAAAACTTAAATTGTAGTATATACTTCTTGTAAACAATTCAGCAAAACCTACCAGTGATGAAACTTTACATATTTGTAGCTAAAGATATAGCTGTTGGTTGAGTGATTGCTTAACACGCACAGCCTCCCCTCACCAAGGTTTGCTCCCCAGAACTACATAAAACCATATAGTGGCACAGGCCTATAAGCTCAGTACTTGAGAAGTAGAAGCAGAGGGATCAAACAGCTCAAGGTCATCCTCAGGTTATATAGCACTTGAGGCCATCCATCACCATACTACTTATTCATGTTAGTATCCAAAGGAAATGATACCAAATAGCAAAAAGGCTTTCTGTAGAAAGACATTCACTGTGTAACTTTCCATAGTGAACATCAGAAACAATATAATGGTGGCTACAGAGATGGCTCAGAGGTTAAAGGCCCTTGCTTTCAAGGCCTAATGGCCCGGGTTCAGTTCCCCAGTACCCATGAAATGCCAGATGCACAAAGTGGTGCATGCATTTGGAGTATGTTTGCAGCCAAGGAGGCACTGGCACTCCCATTCTCAAGTAAATATATAAAGTACTAAAAAAAAGAAAGTAGGGCTGGAGAGATGGCTTAGCAATTAAGGTGCTTGCCTGCAAAGCCCAAGGACCCTTGTTCGACTCTCCAGATCCCACCTAAGCCAGATGCACAAAGGTGACGCAAGTGCAAGGTCACACATGCCCTCTAGGTGGCGCAAGCATCTGGAGTTTGATTGCAGTGGCTGAGGCCCTAGCACACCAATTCTCTCTCTCTCTCTCTCTCCCTCTCTCTTTCTCTAAAAAAATAAAAATTAAAAAAATAAAAGAAACTACATAATGAATGTACTCCCCAGAATAATTTGTGAGAAGTTTATAAAGGGTTATCATCACAGAATAAAAGTACTTAAAACAAAAATTTTAGCAAGAACTGAGCTATATCTTTAGCTCCTATTCTTTAAAAAAAAAAGACAGCCACAAAGATAACAAAAAGAACCTGCAGTTGGGCATAGTCATGCACACCTTTAATCTCAGCACTCAGGAAGCAGAAGTAGGAGATCATGGTGAGTTTGAGGCATCCTTGAGACTATATAGTGAATTCCAGGTCAGCCTGGGCTACAGTAAGACCCTACTTAAAAAAAAAAAAAAAAAGGGAGGACTGGAGGGATGGCTTAGTGGTTAAGGCATTTGCCTGCAAAGCCAAAGGACCCAGGTTCTATTCCCCAGGATCCATGTTAGCCAGATGCACAAGGTGGTGCATGCATCTGGAGTTTTGCAGTGGCTGGAAGGCTTGGCACACCCATTCTCTCTCTCTCCATCTCTCTCTCTGCCAAATAAATAAATAAAAATAAAATATTTTTACAAAAGAACCTACATAGTGGGGGGATTGCTCAGTGGTTAAAGGCACTTCCTTGCAAAGCCTATCAGCCTGGGTTCAATTCCCCAGCACCCACGTGAAGCTGGATATAAAGTGGTACATGCATGGATATGTGGGGCCCCCACGCACGCACGCACGCACGCGCGCACACATACACACATACACAGTTAATTTTTAAAAGAACCTGCATACATTAGAAAACTGAAGCAAAGAAATAAATGACTATCACCAAAGTTAGACTGACAGCTGCCCAGATGGTGGAGAAAGTATCATTCCAGAAGCTTAGATCCTGATGATATTTCATTTCTACCCTGGGTGATGGATACAGTAGTGTTTGTTTTACAGACTTTTGAAAGCTATATAGGATATATGTTTATATATAATAATGTCATTCTATATAATTCTTCTCAATTATACCATGGGAAAAAGTAAAACCGAATGAAGCTATGGCACAGCATGGAAGATGTCAAGCACTTTAAGGTCGGTGAAATAAGCCAGTCTCAGGAGGACGCGAGGGCTCTGTTAGACACGGCACCTAAAGCCTCCCCCACCAAGCACTCTAGCACCGAGAATACCCTAGCCAGAAGTACCTGCCCTGCTCTCACATAAGATAAGCAAAGGCAGAATGGCAGCTGGGCAGGCCTGAAGGGAAGGAGGAGCAGTTTAGTTGGTAGACAACTGCAGCATGTAGGATGTAAGGGCTCCAGCAATCGCATTTAAGGATGTGTAGTACTGTACACAGCTTGTAGTCCTGTCCTACCCACTGAAGAGCTGGCTGAGAAGGTAGCTTATATGTGGCTTTAAACCACCACAACAAGAAGGAAAGAAGGAAGTGAAGAACAGAAAGAGAGTATGTGAACAGAGTGATAAGCCAAAACCTCCTTATGTAGGGAAAAAGGTGGTAAAAAGTAGATCTATGGCCAGGCATGGTGGCACACACCTTTAATCTGAGAACTCAGGAGGCAGAGGTGGGAAGATCGCAGTGAGTTCGAGGCCAGCCTGGGACTAACTACAGTGTAAGATCCAGGTCAGCCTGGATTGAAGAGAGGCCCTACCTCAAAAAATAAATAAATAAATAAATAAAATAAAATAAAATAAAATAAATAAAAATGGTGTGTGTGTGTGTCTAGAGTCTCTTGCTGCTGCAGATGAACACGCATTGGCTTTATGTGGGTAGCTGAGGAACTGTACTTCAGCCAGGAGGCTTTGCAAACAAGCATGTTTAACCACTAAGCAATCTCTCTAGCCTTCATACTTTATTATTAAAGTAATATAAAGATAAGCACGTAAACCGGGTAAATGTGGGCTCATACTAATGTATAAACTATATGTTGGGTTTAACACCTATCAATCAGTCAGTCATCAATGCAGTTTAACTCTCAGGACAACTACGCAGAAGCGCTATGAAAAATGGACAGGCTGGGGAGACACTCAGTACAGAGGCTGGCTGGCAAGTCCCAGGACCTGCACTCGGACCCACAGAGTGCACCTAACAGAAGTGCTGGGTGTGGCAGCACACCACTAGTCCCGGCCCTGGGAAGGGCGGAGAGAGGAGGATCAAGGGGGCATGGTGACTAGCTAGACTAGGCAAAAATCAGTGAGCTCCGGGTTAGGCAGGGAGTTTCTGAAGATCAGAGTCAACCTCTGACTTCTACACACACATGTACACAACATATACCAAACAAAACAAATTAACAAAAACTTGCCCAAAGTCAAACTAACCAGTTTAGGCTAAACATAATCAATTGTGTACCTAATAAGTTACAAGCCAGGATTTGCTCAGGATTGTCTGACTAAAACCTATGCTCCTTCCAACACTATAAGGGAAACCCTACAGGGTTTAGATGGTAAACAATGTAAGCCAAGCTTACACATGGGCTACTAGCTACTTAATAGTCAAAGATGTGCATTTTTGAAATGATTTTGGTACAACAAACAGATGTTTTAATCTTTTTTTTTTTTTTTTTTTTTTTTGGTTTGGTTTTTTGAGGTAGGGTCACACTGTAGCTCAGGCCGACCTGGAACTCACTATGTAGTCTCAGGCTGGCCTCGAACTCAAGGCGATCCTCCTACTTCTGCCTCCCGTGTGCTGGGATTGAAGGTGTGTGCCACCACGCCCAGCTCAGATGTTTTAATTTTTAAAAGTCTTCATGATACTTAAAAATTTCACTTAAGCCACTGAAATAAATTATTTTTAAAAGTCTGGAGTTTCTGTCCACCAACAGTTGTTCACTTATGGAAATTATGTTCTGAGAGGGCCTCTGCCTGAACAGACTTGGAGAATAACTGTGCTTCCTAGTACATCCTACATTCAAGGTGCTACAGTCATCTCTAGACAGCAGAGGCCAAAGCCAGAACAGAGCCCACACAGACCAAACCCTCAATCATTACTTTCTCAACAAATGACTAAAGTCTGGGAAAGGGTCAGCACAGACAAGCAATCATTCTACAAGGCCATGAGCAGAAAGTAGGCCATACATACCCCAAGCACCACAACAGCCAGCTGATGTGACAGTGACCACACGGTTGTCCCCTCGTTCTCACCTTTAAGGATAAAGGCACATGGAATCTAAAGGCCATCCTCAGACTCAAGAATAAGGATCAATATAAAATCAGACAAGCACAAGAGCCAACTAAACCCACCACAGGCATAACTGCCACAAGGGCCCACTCCACTGCAGGGATACAAACACATACACTCGGTCTCTCTCCTCCTGAAAGGAAAGAAATGAAATGAAACAGAACTAATTTATCCCTTTCATACTACTGACTTGCTTCTGGGTGTTTCTGCCATGTGGTACCCATTTGTTGGTGTCACATGCCTCTACTTTAACACACAGGCATGTACTGGAACGACTTTGTAACTCCATTTTTACTGCAAGAGAATAGGCCAACAGTGACCACCGCCACTGACAGGACTTAGCAGCACAAGCTATAAACCTTATTTTGGTAATCTCTGCCTGGGAATACTTTTTTCCAAAATTGCCAAATTATGTAAAACTTATCTTTCTGATAAGATTAACAAGATCTAGGTCAAAAACAGAATTAAAAAAAAAAGGCTAGAGGGATGGCTTAGCAGCTAAGGCATTTGCCTGTAAAGCCAAAGGACCCAGGTTCGATTTCCCATAGCCCACGTAAGCCAGATGCACAAGGTGGTGCATGTGTCTAGAGTTCGTTTGCAGCTGAAAGCCCTGGTGCTCCCATTATCTCTATTTCTCAAATAAATAAAATTAAATTTAAATTTTTAAAAAGTTTAAAAAAACTTGTTTAAGTTAAATTCTATCTCATTTAAGAAAGGTTTGTGGATATTTGAAATGTTTTGGCACAACAAATAATGTAATCAAGGTACAGTAAAAATATAAAACTTTGAAAATTAAGTTCTAGGGCTGGAGATGGCTCAGTTGGTAGAGGGCTCACCTACCATGCACAAAGCCCTGAGTCTGATCCCCTGGCAAGAGGAAGACTGGGTGTGGTGCGGACCAGTAACTCCACCATACAGAAGGCAGAGGCAGGAGAAAGTCAAGGTCACCCTCAGCTGCCAAGTTCAAGGCCAGAGACTTTGTCTCAAAAATAAATGAATAAATAAAGTATTCTACATCATTTAAGATTTCAGGGAGCTACAGAGATAGCACAACGGCTACAAGCACTTCTTTGCAAAGCCTGCAGGCTGGCCAGGATTTGATTCCCTAGCACCCATGTAAAGCCAGATGCAAAAAGTGGTGCATGCATCTGGAGTTCATTTGCAATGACAAGAGGTCCTGATCACCCATTCCTCCTCCTCTCTCTCTCTGTCAATCTGCCTGCAAATAAATAAATTTAGAAGATTTCAGGACACATACAGCACACATGTACGATACCAAATTATGTACTTTTAGATTTAATGTTGTGCATTTATAAGAAGGCTACATACAAACATCATTACTTGGGGCCCCTCCCTATCTCACCACTGTTTGTTCTGCACATTCCCAAGGGTGCTGCTTCATGATTACCTTCTTTACATCTTGCTAAGATAGTCTGCACACTCAATTTCAGCCTTTTTCACTCCAGAAGCTCCTAGATATAGGAAAATTCCCCCTTCCTGGTCTTTTGCACTGAGAGACCATATTACATCACAGGAAGTTTAGACTTCATGCCACAAAGTAAGAACTATTTAAATTTCATGCCAAAGCTAGAGTTTGTGGAAATGCCTCAGTTCTTTGTAACTCAGTTAACAGACCTCTGTGTCATGCCATCAAACAAGCCTGCTTTCTAAATGGGCCTGCCAAGTATGTCAGCCTAAATTATCCGTGTGTTTCACAGACTTCAAAGTACTGCCTGGAGAGAGCTGATCTAAACCACCCAGAGGAGGGGCAGCTAGCTACAGCTCTAGACACCAAAAGAACAAGCCAAATGATTTTTTAAAAAGAAAAAAGAATGGCACATCGTGTCCTTAAAATGTGACTATTACAAACATTTCAAAGCTTAGTGTAGACCCTCTTTTACCAAAGTACAAATGATTAGTAGTAAATTAGTGTTGTCTGGGAATATTATCATATATAACGAAAGAGTCTCCAGAGACACTTCCCATGCCTAGTCTCCCACTCTCCTAAAAGCTCAAATAAGGAGGCTGGGAGGAAGAGAGCATGCTGGGGAATCAACAAGGCTGCTAGCGTAATCAGGTGCTGATACAGAGCTCAAGATTAACTTTCTGGCCAGCATCCCAAAGTGCAACAAGTATCTTCATGTTTAGTCTAGCCCATCTGACAACTTGTTTTTCAGTGTTGGCCCCCACAAGACTAACTTACAAAGCAGATTTTTCTTCTCTCATGAAGAATCTACATGATTCACAAAGTTATAAGAATCCTACGAAAACATAGTACCTTCAAAACCATATATATATATATTGTTTTTGAGGTAGGGTTTCAGGCTGACCTGGAATTCACTATGTAGTCTCAGGGTGGCCTCAAACTCATGACAATCCTCCTACCTCTGCCTCCCGAATGCTGGGATTAAAGGCGTGCGCCACCACGCCCACCTTCAAAACCATATTTAATGCAAGGAGAAAAGAACCTTTACACACTCTTAATAGGACTATAGTTTCTTTCCTTTTGTTTTGGATTTTTTAAATTGTTATAGCTAAAAGCGCTTATTTGAAAAGCCTGCTGGCCCACATTCGATTCCCCAGTACCCACATAAAGCCAGATGCACAATGTGGCATGTGTCTAGAGACTGTTTACAGCGACAGGAGGCCCTGGAAGCCCATCCATATTCCTCTCCCCTCTCTCTTCTGCAAATAAACAAAAATAAAAAATTGCTGGGTGTGCCGGGCGTGGTGGCATACGCCTTTAATCCCAACACTCGGAGGCAGAGGTAGGAGGATTGCCATGAGTTCAAGGCCACCCTGAGACTACATAGTAAATTCCAGGTCAGCCTGGGCCCAATGAGACCCTACTTCAAAAAAAAAAAAAAAAAAAATTGCTGTGTGTGATAACACATACCCGTATTTCTAGCATTCAAAGGGTTAGGGAGGAAGATTTTGAGAACAGCCTAGGCCACATGCAAAATCTGGTCTCAAAACAACAACCAAAAAGTTTTTTTAATCTCTTAAAAAATTGAGTAAGTAATCAAGTATTTAAATGTATATACCTATGGGCTGACCAATTCTGTTTCTAAAACCATGTACTTATAAAGAGAACAACAATGTTTATTAAAGCATACATACTTTAGAAAAAACACCCTAATAACAATCTACATATTCAGCCTTACAGTGAGTAAATATATTGTATGCTTCCATTTTCATAACTCAGTGGAAGAACAGGGCAGAAATGTACAGAGAAAGTGCATCATTGTGTGAAATACAGAAAGTGTTGGTCCCTATCTATGGCTATATACAGAAATACACACCATGTGGCTGTAAGTGCACATACAAAGTTTGGCAAAGAATTCAAAGTGTGGTACTAATGAGAAGTTTGGAATCTTCATTTCTTTAAATAAAAAAAATTAATTATCTTTAGCCGGGCATGGTGGTGCACGCCTTTAATCCCAGCACTGGGGAGGCAGAGGTAGGAGGATCACCAGGAGTTCAAGGCCACCCTGAGGCTACATAGTGAATTCCAGGACAGCCTGAGCTAGAGTGAGACCCTACCACAAAAAACCAAAAAAAAAAAAAAAAAAAAAAAAAAAAAAAAATCTTTAAACCAGCTACATGTAGTCATGAAAGCTTCTAAGGACATTACAAATATAAATTCCATTTAAAAACATAAGAAGCCAAGTGTGGTGGCGCACACCTTTAATCCCAGCACTTGGAAGGCAGAGATAGGAAGACCATGAGTTTAAGGCCATTCTGAGACAACCAAGTGAATTCCAGGTCAGCCTGGGCTAGAACAAGACCCTACCTCAAAAAACCAAAAACAAAAAATAAAAATAGGGCTGGACGGATGGCTTAGCGGTTAAGATGTTTGCCTGCAAAGCCAAAGGACCCTGTTTCGATTCCCCAGGACCCACAAGGGGGTGCACATTTCTGGAGTTTGTATGTAGTGGCTGGAGGCCTTGGCTCACCCATTCTCTCTCTCTCTCTCTCTCTTTCTCTGTCAAATAAATAAATAAATAAATAAATAAAAATAAATATTTAAAACAAAACAAAACTATCTTAAAAATAAGTAAGTAAATAAAAATAAGAAAACATCAGAACAACTTTCCTGAAATATTTTTATTATTACAGCACCAAAGATTAGACTTTCCTTTTAAAAATAATGCTAAAAAGCCAAGAAACAAATGCGAAAAAAAAAAAAAAAAACCCTCTAACCTTCTCACTGCATAAGGGAAAAAGTTCTATCCTTGTGGGATGGCTTTTATTTAGTTCCATAAACCTGGAATGGATTTTTATCTATTAAGAAAATACAAAATTCAATGCATGACAGGGCACATTACACTCATGTTAGCAGATCTCAACTATGTGGAACCAAACACACTGAAATAATGCTCTAAATTAAAAATGATATATTTGCACAGCTAAGATGCCATCACACATACAGAAGATGCTACTTCAAAAACTGTTAATGTCAGTGCCCCTTACACCCATATTTTTTGAATTATTAATTGGAAATTCTACATGCCAAAAATATGAAGTAGTGAAATTAAATTAATCCAGACTGATGACATAAGCCCTCTTTAGAAAACCGCATTCCACATGTGGATGCTAGATAAGCTTTCATCATTTGAGGGTTCCAGAATAAATGGACGATTTCTCAGAAGTAAGGTTTTCACAGGTCCATTATAAAATGTTCTTAATGGACTATTTATCAAGCACGTATACTGAAAATCTATAAAGACATGGAACATACATACTTATGTTCACAAACACGTACCTAAGTATCTGTATGTCTATTTTTGTGGTGCAGGTGACTGAGCCAGAGCCTTGGGTGTGTCGCTGTCCTTTCATGTATTATAGTGTAAGAAACAAATACTGACACATGGCACAAACAACCAGCAAACAGAAAGAGCCAACCCAATTCCAAACAACTGGTTATGTGCTGTGGCAGCTGTGGTAGTCAAGGAAGGAGGAAGAAGAATCTGAAAAAATACATATGTATTGCAATGGAAAGTTTTGTTTTGTTTTGTTTTAATTCTGGATGTCTAAGTACACACCAGGCAGGCTGAAATGAAAGAGAACATTCTTTCTCTCTTAAGAGATGCTTCAGGGAAACTACTGCCTTGCCTGCAGTGACTGGAGACGGAAAATGCGGTTCAACAGGCCTGCTGACCTGCTTTGAGGACGGAGGGTCTGAGCAAGGAAAAGCCTGGCGCGCACAAGCTTCATGAAGAACATAGGGTTCACTAGCGCCTCTGAGTGGTCAAGGGCCACCAGTCCATCTTTCCTACTGTAGTTACTACTAATGTCCACACTGTACAATGTTCTTGTTAGGGGCTGGAGGGATTGCTTAGTGGTTAAGGCATTTGCCTGCAAAGCCAAAGGACCCAGGTCCCATTCCCCAGGACCCACGTTAGCCAGATGCACAAGGGGGCACAGGCGTCTGGCATTTGTCGGCAATGACTAGAGACCCTGGCGTGCCCATATTCTGTCTCTCTCTCTCTCCCATCTCCCTCTTTCTCTGTCAAATAAATAAATAAAATAAAATAAATGTTCTTGTTAGGACCAGGTGTGGCAGCACATGCCTTTAATCTCAGCACTTGGGAGGCTCAGGTAAGATCACCCTGAGTTTGAGGCCAGTCTGAGACTACATAATGAGTTCAAGGTCAGTCACAAAAAACCCAAAACAAACAACAAAAAAAAATGTCACTGAACTCAAAGTGTGGCCGAGTTTAATTAGAACTCTCCACAGACACTTTCAGACTGACAAGTGGAAGACCATGTCCTGCTTATCTACATTACCCTGTACACTTTTCAAAGCCAAATCTGTTGTCTTACTCAGGCTCTTGCTCCTTGTAAGCCTAAACTGCTTCAACCCAGTAATATGTTATCTCTTGTCATTTCAGGGAGATTTAGGCATACTGGCAACTTCACTGACCACCAGGAAATAATATACAGCATTCTATCTATGTTTAAGAAAAGGCCAGAGTACTGGAGTGTACAAAATGCACTTGCTTTTCTAGGAAGAAAGATTAGCTACTCACCATCAGGTCCACTGCTCACACACTAATTTGTTTAAAAAATTATTTTAACCCTATTGCTGAAGACTCCACATACTTGGGCTGCAAAGTCACTGAGAAATCCTACTGAAGCTGAGCTGAAAATCTCCTCCCTGTAGACCAGCTGACAGAAAGCTGGAAAAAGTTATACTGCATGCAGCTCCATAGGACAGAGAAAAACCAGCAGTGGAGATAAACAACAGTGGACACTGCAAGCCTTAAATTTGGCCAGCCAGGCCATATGAGCCATGGGGTGCAATAGTGGCACGTCTGTTATGGGGGAAACCACGGCTCTCTAATTGGACTGGGGGCCTGCTCCACAGGAGAGAATACATGCCTGATACTGAAAACCTATGAGAGGGTAAGTCATGAACCCTAGGGATATAACGTCTGCTGGTGTCTGGATAAATTCTTATATTATGCTCACCAAACTGCCCGGTAAGCACTTCCCTTAATGTTCATACCCATATATTAATGCTACTCTCACTTTTGGTTAGAGAAGCTTCTCTTTTCAGGTGGTGGTGACCTTGGGATGACTCAGAAGGCACCACAGTGCTGAGAAGAAGCGACAGAGGAACGCTCAGCACTAAAACATCTCTATCACACCTTCAGAGGCTCCGGGTCCATTGTGTAAGAGGTGGAAGAAAGAATGTAAGAGCCAAAGGAAGGACTTACAATGAAGTCTTCAAGACACAAACTGGCCTGGATATCCAAGACCTCACAGTGCCTGACACTACCTACACAAGACCATCATAATAAGAGGAAAAGATGATGACATCAAAATACTAGAGACTGATTGAGAGCGGGAGGGGATACAATGGAGAGTGAAGTTGTGAAGGGGAAAGTGGGGGGGGGGAGTTTACCATGGTTTACTGTCTACAATTATGGAAGTTATCAATAAAAATAAATAAATTATAGGCTGGGTGTGGTGGCGCCTTTAATCCCAGCACTCGGGAGGCAGAGGTAGGAGGATTGCTGTGAGTTCGAGGCCACCCTGAGACTCCATAGTGAATCCCAGGTCAGCCTGGGCTAGAGTGAGACCCTACCTCGAAAAACCAAAAAAAAAAAAATATATATATATATATACACACACACACACACATACACACACACACACATTATTTGAACCAGGCATGGTAGAGCACACCTTTAATTCCAGTGCTCAGGAGGCAGAGATAGGAGGATCGCCATGAATTCAAGGTCCCCCTGAGACTACATGGTGAATTCCAGGTTAGCCTGGGCTAGAGTGAGACCTTACCTTGAAAAAAAAATTATTTTGAAATAGGCATGGTGGCACACACTTTTAATCCCAGCACTTAGGAGGCAGAGGAAGGAGGACTGCTGTGAGTTCAAGGCCAGCCAGGAACTACAGAGTGAGTTCCTCATCAGCCTGGGATACAGTGAGACTGTACCGCAAAAAAAAAAATAAAAAAATAAAAATAAAAAAGTATTTTGGGGCTGGAGAAATGGCTTAGCAGTTACGGTGGTTGCCTGTAAAGCCAAAGGATCCAGGTTCGATTTCCAGGACCCACATAAACCAGATGCACAAGGTGGCATATTGTCTCTGGAGTTACTTTGCACCACCTAGAAGCCCTGGTGTACCCATATTCATATTCTCTCTCTCTCTCTCTCCCTCTTTCTCCCCTTCTCTTAAATAAATAAAAATATTTCACTGACACCAACTAGTAACTCACACAGCAAGAGATACACTCTCCACTGCTGACTGCCCTGTTACAAACAGATACATGTACCCTCCCGCTGGCAGAATCTGCTTCAACTTCTGATTCCAAAAACACATGCCACTCCGCCCAACAAAAGAGACAAATCAGCTTAGTCCCTCAAGTCATGACTAATTTTTTAAAACTCTGCGGCAACTTTGGATCTTGAGACTCAAGAAATGCAATAGTTGGCTCAGCCTCAAAGAACCCGAACGTGTCTGGTTCACAGCGGAAGTCTTGAGGCTTGAGAAGTGCATCTGGCTCAGTCTCAAAACTGGCAGCCTGACAGCCTCACTCAATATGACGGCCAGTGACAAGAGTCCACAGTAGAAGAGAGTACATGCACTTAGGTCCAGCATAAAAACAGGGGTGACGTTCGGTATGGTGACACATGCCTTTAATCCCGGCACTTGGGAGGCAGAGGTAGGAGGACTCTGTGAATTCAATGCCACCATGAGACTACATAGTGAATTCTAGGTCAGCCTGGGCTACAATGAAACCCTACATTGGAAAAAAAAAAAAAAAAAGAGGGAGAAACTAGGAGTAGACAGACCCGCTCCCAGAAGAGTGCAGGCCAGCAGTGTGAGAGGAGACAAACTGAAACCTAATCAAGGTCCCACTTCCCTTTCCATACTGGGAGATGTGCTTGCTGACCAGAAACTCACGTGAAGCTCAGAGTGCGAGGGTTTTCATGATACTGCAAAACAGGGAGGTGGCAATCAAGGCGCCTTTCTCATCTTGCACACCCCTGCCTGTATTCTAAAGCAGCTTCTAGTAAGAAGGGGCTCAAAAGATTCAGAACACTACTGTGCCAAGGAGCCCATCCTGAGCACGCTTTCCATGTAGCTCCCCGCTCCTTTGAGCCCCAAAGTTTGGAGACTGTTTCACTACCGAGAATTGGTGAAATTTTCATTTTAATTGGAAAACTCCTCTACCATTTAACTGTTGGTGGCTTCAATTTTTCTTTAAAAAGCTTCACTATTTAGGAAGACATGGTTAAGGTGAATCCAACAGAGCAATTGCTACTGGGATGAAAGTCAGAAAAAGACCCATGTCAGTTCATCAAAAAAATCAGTGACAAGTTACTCTAAAAACAGTATTCCTGTATTGCTATGCTTTGTTTTTCTCATTTAAACATTATTTAAAAAAAAAAAAAAAAGGACTAGGGAGATGGCTCAGCAGTTAAAAGCACTTGCTTACAAAGCCTGTCAGCCTAGGTTCGGTTCCCCAGTATCCACATAAAGCCAGATGCACAAACTGGTACATGTGTGTGGAGTTCATTTGCAGCAGTAAAAGGCCCTGGCACGCCCATTCTCTCTCTCTCTCCCCTACTCTGCTCACAAATAAATGAATAAATAAAGTACTTTTTAAAAATAGGTTTTTTGGTTGTCTGTTTGTTTTTTAAGGAACACAACAGAAAAGATCCCACTGAAGACCGAGGCTGGGATAAAGTTAGATCCAGTGCCCAGCACCTCACCAGGTAGCAGGAACTTTAATGGCCAGCTGAAGCTTTGGAATCACTCTAGTAGGAATGTGCCACGGCCAGGACGGTGGTAACTGGCCTTCGGGATTGCTAACACCCAACAAATGCAGCCACAAACGCTACTTCTTACTCGGGTAGAACTTTCTAAATGAAATTTCACTTAATCCTTATAACAAGTCTAATAAGTAAGCACTACCATTATCCCCAATGTACAAATGAAGAAACTAAGCTAGAGTTCCTACAAATTGCCCCAAACTAAGTCGCAGGGATAGGACATGATATGGCCTTTGAATACCCAACTAAAAGGAGGAGATCCGCATATGTATATTTAGAACAGTGCACAGAAAAACTTGCTATGAGGAAAACCCAAGACCAACTACACAGAAAACATACTCCAGATAAATCAAAGGAAACCTATTTTTACAATGGTAGATTCACAATGGTAGTTTTCAAATCCTATCGATATGATAGAACCTATTAAAGAAAAATGCAGTGCAAGACGATGAGCAAAAACAGACTCCGTGCCTGATACTGAAAACCCATGACAGGGAAGTCATGAGCCCTAGGGGTGTAATGCCTGCTGGTATATGGCTAAATGCATATCTTATGCTCACCAAACTACCTGGTAAGTACTTCTCTTAATGTTTTATACCCATATATTAATGCTATTCTCACTTCTGGTTAGAGAAGCTTCTCTTTTCAGATGGTGGTGACCTTGGGAAGACTCAGAAGGCACCACAGTGCTGAGAAGAAGTGACAGAGAAAAGCTCAGCACTGAAACATCTCTATCATACCTCCCAAACCTCAGGGTCCATTTCAGAAGAGGTGGCAAAAAGAATGTAGGAGCCAAAGGAAGGATATAATGCAGTCTTCCAGACACAAAGTGGCCTGGATATCCATGACCTCACAGTGCCTGACACTACCTACACAAGACCAGTACAATAGGAGGAAAAGATGATGATATCAAAATGAAAGAGAGACTGATTGAGAGGAGTGGGTATATAATGGACAGTGAAGTTGTGAAGGAGAAAGGGGGGGGGATTATCATGGTTTATTCTCCATAATTATGGAAGTTGTCAATAATTTTTAAAAATTAAAAAATAAATTAAAAAATAGAACCCAATGGAAATGAATCATGGGGGAAATAGAGTAGCATAATTGCAATGAAAAAATGCGTAGACCTGGGCTGGGGAGATGGCTTAGCAGTTAAGATACTTGCCTGTAAAACCAAAGGACCTAGGCTCAATTCCCTAGGACCCACATAAGTCAGATGCACAAGGTGGTGCATGCGTCTGAAATTCGTTTGCAGTGGCTGGAGACCCTGGCATGCCCATATTCATTCATTCTCTCTCCCTGTCCCTCCCTCTCTCTCTCAAATAAATAAATAAATAAAATTAAAATATTTTTTAAAATAATAATAACAGGTAGACCTGAGGCCTGCTACCAAGACAAGAATTATTCTTTAATGACAGAAATGCAGATGCATTAGTTAAAAAAAAAAAAAAAGAAACTTAAGAGAAAACACAGGCACATACCCCCAGGGCTAATGTACTCCATGCCTAGAGTGAAACCTGGCAATTCCAGGAGCCCAGACAGCTCCTCCCGACTGAACCACCCACCCTGTGGAGCATTAAGGAGTCCCTGCAGTTCTGGAAGAGGCCTACTGCTGAAAGAGCACTACACTGCATTATGTTTTGAGGAAACAGAGCAATTACCCTAATCCTATGCTAATACATATGAACAGACCAAAGATCAAGACAACATACATCCAAAGGAACTAAGGTGAAGGGAAACAAGTCAAAATTAACAGAACAATGCAACACTGCAATTATAACAAACTCAATTATGTACAACAGTGCAGAACTAAGTCACAAGGATCTTCAAAATGGATGAAGCTGGCACTAAAAATGCTTTCTACCTTCTACTATTAGAATTTTCACCCAAATAAAACTCAACATACACTACAAAACGTGGAATAAGAACCACTTAATAACCACTGTGAGGACCTGATGTATGGAATCCAAGGTCACAGAGGCGGCCAGCACTGCAGCCCCTTGAGGCACTCCCATCAGGGCCTCATTTACACTTGCAGATCCAAATGGTCACTCAGGTTTGCATCAGAGAGTGGACACACAAGGCTTCCTGGACACTTCCACACTGACTAAACACACTGACTCAATAACAACTACACCCAGCGTCTGCTTTCCTTTGTGTGTGTATGTGCGTCTGTGTGCACGTGAACATGCAGTGCTGTGGACTGAGCCCAGGACGCCACGAATGCTCAGCCACATGCCTTGTCACTGAGCTCCGTCCCCAGCACTCAATGGAGCTTTTCACAGCTTGCAAATGGCTTCTTCAAAATAAATATCAAATTCTTTGTGAAAATGTGCTTTCCATTCAAGAAAATAAGACACAGCCACCAAAATTTGCACACTGCTAGGAAATTCTGATTCAAATCAATCAATCATGAAAGAATTTATGAAGCTGGCAATTTAAACCCTAGGTTATCTGATAATCTGTAATGGTGAGGATATTTACAAACAAAACAACTGTGGTAGAGCTTTTATTTTAGAACAACAAATGCAAGTGTTTGTGGATGATATAATAAGCTGTCTCTGATTTATGCTAAAGTAATACGGGGAGGTGGACAGAGACAGAGTTGTAAGAAGCTGGGTGGTGTATTCACAGGGGTGAGTATACTATTTTCTCTCTACAGAATTAAAATGCACAGAACATAAAATGCTTTAATGGGGCTGAAGAGATGGCTTGGTAGTTAAGGCACTTGCCTGTGAGGCCTATGGACCCAGGTTCAACTCCCCAGAACCCATGTAAGCCAGATGCACAAGGTAACCCATGCACATAAAGTGGCACACATGTCTGAAGTTTGACTGCAATGGCTAGAGGCCCTGGCATGCCAATTCTTTCTCTCTCTTACCAAATAATAATAATAATAATAATAATAATAATAATAAAATACTTTACTGTAGCAAAAGACATTATGAGAAAATAGAATTTGAAAAAGTTATTTTGCAATAAAAAATGAAGTTCTTTAGAATTAAAAAGAAAGTTTTAGAGCCGGGCGTGGTGGCACATGCCTTTAATCCCAGCACTTGGCAGGCAGAGGTAGGAGGATCGCCGTGAGTTTGAGGCCACCCTGAGACTACTTAGTGAATCCCAGGCCAGCCTGGACTAGAGTGAGACCCTACCTCGAAAAACCAAAAAGAAAGTTTTAAGTAAGCAAGTCAGAGGTAACTCATTCTTACCCTTGCTGGAATCTTTGATGACAATGTCAGAGATTTCAAACAGCTTTAGGGGAAGCGGCATCTTCCGATTTGCTGCTATGGTCTTCAAGAGGCCAGGAAGAAGAGTAGTACGCGCCACCTGCAGGAAAAGACACGAAACTGCACTCGCCGAAGAGGAATAACTCACTGAAAGACAAAGTAGGGAGGCCCCAAGCCTTCAAAGAAATAAACGCTTTTGGAAAAGGTGATGCCTAAGATGTCTAAATTATACTTGATTTTCAATTCCAAGTCACTAAAAACATCTATTTCGAATTTACAAAACAATAATGGGGCCAGTAGGTAGAGTGCTTGCCATGCTTACACAGGACCAGAGTTTGGAGCAATAGTACTCATGTAAAATGCCAGGCATGGTGATGCAAGCCTGTGACCCCAGTCCCAGTGCTCTGGAGACAGACAGAGAATCCCTGAGGCTCACTGAATAAGTAAACGAGATGAACGGGTGAGCTCTGGATGCAGTGAGACACTTCTCAATAAATAAGATAGAGAGCAACAGAGGGACACCTAAGTCCTCTGGCCACCATGGACACACACATGTTCATCAACACACACCACATGCAAACAAAAAAATAAGTCTGATTAAAAACAAACTGGGGGGAAGGGTATTACCATGGGATATTTTTTATAATCATGGAAGTTGTTAATAAAAATTTGAAAAAGCCGGGCGTGGTGGCGCACGCCTTTAATCCCAGCACTCGGGAGGCAGAGGTAGGAGGATTGCCATGAGTTCGAGGCCACCCTGAGACTCCATAGTGAATTCCAGGTCAGCCTGGGCTAGAGTGAGACCCTACCTCGAAAAAAAATAAAAAAAATAAAAAATAAAAATTTGAAAAAAAAAATACAGGGCTGGAGTGGTGGCTCAGCAGTGAAGACACTTGCTTGCAAAGCCTAAAGGCCTGGGTTTGATTCCCTAGTGCCAATGTAAAGGCAAATGCACAGAGTGGCACATGCATCTAGTTTGTTTGCAGCAGCAGAAGGCCCTGGCATGTCCCTTTTCTGTCTGTCTGTCTCTCTCTCTCTCCCCGCCCCTTGTAAATTCCTTCTTCTACAAAGCAATTGAAACAGATTATAAAAAATATAAATATCTAAATGGATTAAATATGAATCAAAATTTTAAGGAACAGAACTGAGTAAAATGTAAATACAATTAAAATACTTGAACAATGATGAAAATAAAGCACAAATACATATGGCATTAAAAAACATACAGTTGAAGCAGGGCATGGTGGCACACACCTTTAAGCCAGCACTCTGGAGGCTGAGGTTGGAGGATCCCTGTGAGTTCGAGGCCAGTCTGAGATTACATAGTAAATTCCAGGTTAGTCCCAGCTAGAGTGAGACCCTACCTCAGGAAAAAAAAAAAAAAAAAAAGGGCAACAACAACAACAACAAAATACAGTTGCCATGAATAAGCTGTGACTACAGGAAAACATGGACAGTCATTTCCTTCTTAATAGACATAAGAAATGTATATCCTAGATCTTTAAAAGAAAAAAAAGCCGGGCGTGGTAGTGCACGCCTTTAATCCCAGCACTCAGGAGGCAGAGGTAGGAAGATCACCATGAGTTCAAGGCCACCCTGAGACTACATAGTGAATTCCAGGTCAGCTTGGGCCAGAGTGAGACCCTACCTTGAAAAATCAAAACAAAACAAAAAAAAACTTTATTGCTTTTGTCGGTGACATAGATACCATTTTAGCTACGTGCATTAGTTCCCAACGTATCATGCTAACAGAGAGGCTTCATGAGAAGTCGTAAGGCAAGACTCTTGCGCTTCTCAGACGCCAGGCACCTTTTCCTTCAGCTCCAAACTGACATGAGTTTCTGGGGTGGCCTTCTCTGCTTCCATTCCTGCCATCTTGGGGTCTGCTCTCCAAAGTCCTTTACTACCTACATCAACAATCACCAGCAGCTTTCCATGGAGTTGTGAATAAATCCCAGGTCTACATGGGTGCTGTATGACCCGGCTCCAGCTCCCTCTCCCTCTCCAGCCTCAACCCTGCTGCTCCCCTGGCTGACTGCAACTCCAATCCCGCTAGGTGCTGTGCTCATCTCCCCAGCCCATCTCTAAGTGCTCTGTCCTCTACCTCGTAGGAGCTTCCTCCAGATTTACATGTGGTAGTCTGTTCTTTCCTGTCTCTGCTCAAACGTCCTCTCCTACAGCAGTGTGTCCTGATCACCCTAGCTAAGGCAGCTGCCTCTCTCCTATAACGCACAAGTTAACAAACCCTCAAAGAACTTTCTGGATAGTCTAAGGAAAAAGATATCTTTCTTATCACTCTAATAAGCTATTAGACTTCAACTCAGTGCTTTCTTAAATAATATATTTTCCCAATTAGAAGCAAAGTCTTTTTTATTGTTCACAGAAATAAAACCATGAGAGTATGCCTCACAGTTTCATTTTCCATAATTTCAGTAAGCCATGGTTAACTAACTATGCATCTGGAGTTCAGTTGCAGTGGCTGGAAGCCCCAGCGCACCCATTCTCTCTCTCTGCCTCTTTCCCTCTCTCAAATAAATAAATAAAAATAAAATATTTTTTTTTAAGGTATAAATACCTGACATAAGAAAAAAATTTAAAAACAGTAAGTTGCTAAAGATTTTTGTTTGTTTTGAGGTAGGGTCATACTCGAGCCAGGCTGACCTGGAGTTCACTCTGTAGTCCCAGGCTAGCCTCAAACTCAACAGTGATCCTCCTACCTCTCTCTGCTGGGATTAAAAGCATGTGCCACCACAGCCACCTAAAATAAAGATATTTTTGAGACTATATTTGCCTCACCTTTGTTATAGATTATTAATTTTTATAGTTAATGTCTTATTGGAACTAATTTACCATATATGTATGAAAAAAATATATATGGGATTTGGTTGCGAGGTCTCACAGAAGGTCTTAGAACATATACCCCAATGTACTAGAGGGAACTACAATGTTAAGAAGTAAAGAGAAGTTTAATAGCAGAATATAAGAATTCCTTTTGGAGGGTGGGGGTGTGACAGGGTCTTGCTATGTATTCCTGGTTAGACTGGTACTCACTTTGTGGGCCTGACTTTACACAGAAACTGAAGAATCAAACCCAGGCGAGCACGCTTTGCAAGCACATGGCCTTAAGAGCTGAGCCATGTCCCCAACCCAGGCCTGGTACTGACCAGGTAATGTTCACTATCCTTGAATTCATAGCAATCCTCTTGCCTCAGCCTCCCAAGTTCTAGAATTATAGGGCTGCACTACCACATTAGGACTGGAAAATTGCTTTTAAAGATAATTTTGCTTAACCCAGAAGTGATCCCTATATCTGGGGTGCATCAACACTGGAGGAGAGAGGTAGAGGCAGGAGAATCCGAAGTTCTAGGTCATCCTCAGCTATATAGCAGGTTTGAAGCCAACCTAGAATGTATGAGACCCTTTCCCAAAAAATAAAAAAACCTAACTTGTCATTTTTTTTCCTTACTTAAAAACCACTAGGGGGGGCTGGAGAGATAGCAATTAAGGTGCTTGCCCATGAAGCCTAAGGACCCAGGATCAATTCCCCAGTACCCATGTTAGCCAGATGCACACACTGGCACATGCATCTGGAGTTCGTTTGCAGTGGCTGGAGGCCCTGGTGCATCCATTCTCTCTATCTCTCTATCTTCTCTCTATCTCTCTCTGCTTACAAATAGATAAATAAAAGATACTTTTAAAAACCACTAGGGGGCTGGAGAGGTGGCTTAGCAGTTAAGCGCTTGCCTGTGAAGCCTAAGGACCCCGGTTTGAGGCTTGATTCCCCAGGACCCACATTAGCCAGATGCACAAAAGGACACATGCATCTGGAGTTCCTTTGCAGCAGCTGGAGGCCCTGGCGCACCCATTCTCTCTATGTGCCTCTTTCCCTCTGTCTGTCGCTCTCAAATAAATAAATAAAAATGAACAAACAAACAAACAGAAAAAACCCAGTAGGAATTCAAATGATTAAAACCTGAATTTGAGCCAGGCATGGTGGCGCATGCCTTTAATCCCAGCACTCAGCTGAGGTAGGAGGATCACTGTGAGGTCCAGGCCAACCTGATATCACCAAGTGAATGCCAGGTCTGCCTGGGCTAAAGGGAGACCCTACCTCAAAAAATAAAATAAAACCTGAATTTGGCTGGGTGTGGTGGTACATGCCTTTAATCCTAGCACTTGGGAGGCAGAGTTAGGAAAATTGCTGTGAGTTTGAGGCCAGCCTAAGACTACAGAGTGAGTTCCAGGTCAGTGTGGGCTAGAGTGAGATCCTACCTCCAACAAAACAAAAAATATACTAAGTGTGGGATTTCTACAGGATAAATGATAGAGGGGGAAAACAATGGCCTGATTAACAACCTGTACAGTAAAAGACAAAAAAATCAACTTTAATGTAAAAAGCTCATTTGAATCCCAACTCAAACTAAGGTTTAAAAAAAGACAACTGGAAAACTTTACCAGTAACCTAGCATTTTAAGATATTACTTAATATTACTGCTAATCTGGGGGAAAGTGAGAAAATTCTGTAATTGTGTTTATAGTAATTATAATAGAATTTTATGTACTTTACCTAAATATTTTTATTACTTTGCCCATACCCTAGCATATTTACTATTATAGAAAAGAGCCCAAAGTTAAGCATTATGTGAAAAAAGTAGGCTTAAATCTAAAGTACATGCCAGGGCTGGAGAGATGGCTCAGCAGTGAAGGCAAGTAAGCCTACAAAGCCCGAGCTCCATTCCCCAGGACCCACATAAGCCAGATGCACAAGGGGGCGCAAGCATCTGGAGTTTGTTTGCAGGGGCTGGAGACCCTGGCATGCCCATTCTCCATCTGCCTCCTTCTCCCTCTCAAATAAATAAATAAATAAATAAATAAATAAATAAATAAATAAATAAAATATATTCTTTTAAAGTACTTGCTTGCAAAAACCTGCTGGCTTGGGGTTCAATTCTCCAGTGCACACATAAAGCCAGATACACAAAGTAGAGCATGCATCTGGAGTCCGCTTGCAGCAGGAGGAAGCCCTGGGTCACTCATTCCAATCTCTCTCCTCTCTCATAAATAAACAAACAGATTAGTCTCAACAGCTCTAACTGCCAGTAAGACAGAGGCAATGCAGACTCAGTCAAAGCTGAGAGGCAGACACTGTCTCTCGTCTCTAGTCTACTTATGCAGATATATTGATTCTTTAGTATGCCAAGCCACAGCTATTTATAGACATTTAATGCATTTTGGATTTTTTCCTTCCTTTACATAAAACAGTTAAGATATTTACCACATCTTAAGAAATAAGAAATCTATCACAGTTGATTTAAAAAAGCATAAGCATGTAAAAATACACAAGATTTACTGAGAAATCACTCCTATGCAAATATTAGTACAGGTCTATCGTGTTAGCACATAATTCTATAGTTAAAATTTAGAATTTTTAGCTGGGCGTGGTGGCGCATGCCTTTAATCCCAGCACTCAGGGAGGCAGAGGTAGGAGGATCACTGTGAGTTCGAGGCCACCCTGAGACTACAGAGTGAATTCTAGGTCAGGTCAGCCTGGGCTACAGTGAGACCCTACCTTGAAATTTACATTTATTTATTTTTCTTTTTTTGAAGCAGGGTCTCACTCCAGGCCAACCTGGAACTCACCCTGTAGCCACAGGCCGACCTCAAACTCATGGCTATCCTCCTACCTCAGCCTACCAAGTGCTAGGATTAAAGGTGTGTACATCATGCCTGGCAAAATTTTTAAATTTTAAATTTAAAACTTAGAACTTACTTTTATACAAATGAAAACAAAGGTCCAAGGAAACTACCTCAAATCAGTTAGATATTATTTATAACAGCATCTAAATTTTTTTATTATTGACAACTTCCATAATTATAGACAATAAACCATGACAATTCCCTCCTCCCCCACTTTCCCCTTCACAACTCCACTCTCCATCATACCCCTACCCCCCTCAATCAGACTCTTCCATTTCTAAGGCTGCCCTGGATTTTAGAAGGCAAGATTTTCTGTAAAGCCTAGGTTAACCAGCATACAGAATTACATCTGCAAAAAAAGGAATGGCGGGGAAAAAAAAAGGAATGGTGAGAGTTGTCAAGTATGAAAGAGACGAGAGTATTTAAAATTCTTACTAAGCAAAGATACTGTAACTTTTAAGTGCCCTCTTTTTGTAACTAACATACTACTAATCTGTAACGTAAATAATTTAACATCTACTTTTAAGTACTATTAATCTCAGTTAAGTATTCCTAAATTCTTTAAGAAGCTGTCAATAAACTTAGATAATTTTAATGAACAATACAGGGAAATAGCCAAGAACTGTTGTAATGCCTAATTTCAAAGTGAGTGACTAAGAAATGTGGGTGGCTATACAGATTCAAGAACCATGTAAGTACAAAGATTGAGATGGGGAGGGGATATGATGGAGAATGGAATTTCAAAGGGGAAAGAGGGGGGCAGGGGGGAGGGTACAACCATGGGATATTTTTTATAATCATGGAAAATGTTAATAAAAATTGAGAAAAAAAAAAACAAATTTTAATTCATTAATTTCAAACAAATAAGATGATATCCTACAATAGTATGTAAAAGGTCAATTATGAAATAGAAAATTCAGGTAAAAGCAAAGGGGCCCAGGCCTCATCTACTTAGAAGTTCTTACCTGGAATTCAGCAGTTTTCGGATTACTTATGTGGACTGCTTTTGTAGCAGAGATATCCAAACCAAGTTTATCAGCAATATCCTCCTGGGAGCACTAAGAAAGACACATAAAACAGAACAGGATAGAAAATCAATGCCTAAAGACTTATTTTAAAAGTATTTAACACTATGAATCCATATGCAATGGTTTCATAGAAATGCACAGACTTTATATAAATCAAGAAGTGAAGAGTAAACTAAAAATTTAGCTTTTTAAGTTTAATAGCTAATAATTCATCTATTGAGCAAAAAGATACAACTTTTTTTGTTGCTTTTGTTTAAGGTAGGGTTTCACTCTAGCCCAAGCAGACTTGGAATTCACTATGTAGTGTCAGACTGTCCTCAAAGTCACGGCACCCCCCCCCCCGAGTGCTGGGATTAAAGATGTGTGCTACCACGGCCAGCTCAATTAACTTTTTTGAAAATATGCTTCATTTATTTATTTGAGAGAGAGGAAGAGGCAAAGAGAGAGAATGGGCACACCAGGGCCTCCAGCCACTGCAAAAAACTCCAGATGCATGCACCCCCTTGTGTATCTGGCTTACGTGGGTCCTGGAGAATTGAACTGGGATTCTTTGGCTTTGTAGGCAAATACTTAACCACTAAGCCATCTCTCCAGCCCCAGTTTAACTTTTAATGGTATCACTTACTTGAGTTCTAGACACAGTACGGAGAAACATTTTTATGTGGAAATGGTATTACCCATATGCAGATCTTTCCTGAGCCAGCCTCGCATCCACCTTTCTAGTCTAATCTCCTAACTCCTTAGCTGTTCCTTGCACCTTACATTTTCCCATCTTTACCGAAATAAAACCTTCCATGCCCCCATGAAGCCACTCCACAACGTTCTACTTAAGTAACAACCTCTCTTGTACCTCTTCCACGTAATAATGCCAGGAACCAGTCAGAAATTCTCTAAGGGTTAGACAGATGGCTTGACGGTTAAGGCGTTGGTCTGCAAAGCCAAAAGAACCAGGTTCAATTCCCCAGTACCCACATCAGGCAGATTCACGTGGTGGCGCATGCATCTGGAGTTCATTTCCAGTGGCTAGAGACCCTGAAATGCCCATTCCCTCTCTACCTGCCTCTCTTGCTTTCTCTAATAAATAAATAAAATGTTTATTAAAAAATAAAAATAAAATAAAATAAAAATAGCCGGGTATGGTGTTGCACTCCTTTAATGCCAGCACTCAGGGGGCAAATGTAGGACCACCCTAAGACTACATAGTGAATTCCAGGTCAGTCTGGGCTACAGTGAGACCATAGCTTTAAAAAAAAAAAAAAAAAGAACAAAAAATAAAAATAGCTGGGCATGGTGGCACATGCCTTTAATCTCAGCACTCGGGAAGCAGAGGTAAGAGGATCACTGTGAGTTCGAGGCCACCCTGAAACTATGCAGTGAATTCTAGGCCAGCCTGTGCTAGAGCAAAACCCTACCTCAAAAAAAAAAAAAAAAAAAGAAAAGAAAAGAAAAGAAAAGAAAAAAGAAAAACAGCCGGGCATGGTAGCACATGCCTTTAATCCCAGCACTTGGGAGGCAGAGGTAGGAGGATTGCCATGAGTTCAAGGCCACCCTGAGACTACATAGTGAATTCCAGGTCAGCCTGAGGTAGGATAAAAACCTACCTCAAAAAAAAAAAAAAAAAAAAAAAAAACAAGAATTTGAAAAACTTGGAAGGAAGGAAAGAAGAAAAATACTCCCTTGAGTATTCCCCAGGCTTTCTGTTTTGACTACCAACGTAATCCTTGCTGAATCCATGCTGACTTGTGGCACAATGGTAGAACTGAGAGAATTCAAGTAGCCTGAACTCTGTCCAGCGTTCTACTATATAATGTAACTTCCCTGCACGGGTGCTGAAGCTCCTCAGCAAATACGCTACTAAGTTCTTACCTACCACAAAGAGAAATGTCACTCTCAGAAGCTAAGACAGTAGGCAAATGTGTGTGTGTATATGTATATGTGTATATATATATATATATATGCATATTTATACACACACAAACTATTAAATACAACAAATCTAATAATCAATGAGATAATACATCCCCAGTGCCCAACAGACAGTACATGCTCAAAAGTCAGCAGTGACGGTGACGAGCAAACCATTCCTAAAGACAAGCAATGATCCTATCTTTGAAAAACATTCAAAACAATGTAAAACACTGGAGCAGTCAGATTATTGGACTGTTTTTCAACATAAGCGTAATACTGCTCATTGTACTGTTCTAGAAATGGTTGACAAGGAACAGAAGACCTTTCTAGTACTTAAGAGAGAACAGCATAGAAGTGAAATGATAAAACAATACACTGTATGCCAGGGACTTCTCTGGTAACTTCTGCCTCATTTCTTTCATTTTTCTTCGTTTTGAGGCCAAGTCTTACTCTATGGCCCAAGATAGCCTACAACTGGCTTCGTAGCCAGACTGGCATCGAACTTCTGATCCCCCTACCTCTGTCTCCCAAGTTTCCAAGTGCTCGGATTAAAAAGGTGTGTGTCACCATGTACAGCTGTGCCCCACTAACGCAACATCCAGACACCTTGGGAGCTCAGGACGTGCTGTGGCTACGAGGACAGCAGTGTAGTGAGCTGAGAAGCAGCAGCCTCTCCACAGCACAGGAGTTTTTGTAACAAGATTTGGACATGATGGATGAGTTAACTGAAATCACGGTTTATCATATAAGGTGGATCTATTATCACACAGCGCTGTCTCTGTGTGTGGAAGAACATGGCTGCACAGCACGCAGCAGTGCAGGTATGCATCTGAGCAGTCTTGATGTGCTGTGATGACGAATAGTAAGGAGGTGATAAAAAGGTTGTTGAACTTCCTATACCTCAGACATAGAAGATATTTGTAAATACTAATAGTTATGTTAGGAAATACATAATAATAAACCCCACCCTGCCAAACAGTCATTAGGCAAGACTCAACTCCAAGAGCATAAGGCTCAGATACAAAATCAAAACGCACTCCTGGCTGGGAGCAGTGGCTCACACCCCAGCACTTGAGAGGCTGAGACAGGAGGATTGTCAAGACTCAGGCCAGCTTGGCTACAGAGTGAGTTCTAGGCCAGCCTAGGGTAGAGTGAGACTTAGTTTCAAAAAAACCAAACAGTGTCAGGTGTGGTGACGCATGCTTTTAATCCCAGCACTCAAGAGAAAGCTGTTACTGTTCATCTGGGGAGAAAACTAGGATTACAAGAGGGGATGGAAGCCTTCATGGTTCTTTATGTTCTATGAAGTTTGAATCCTTCAAAGTGAGGATGTGTTGATTCCTATGTCATTTACATACTTGAAAAACAAATACACATTTCTTCAGACTACGTTTATATTTCAACTCATAAAATCAGATGGTCACAAATGGAAATGGATATGTATATTTAGGTGGCATGGTACCACAAACCCAGAGTAGCTGCTCTGCCATCCAAAGGCCAAGGTTCCTGTCACGGTTCTATGTAATGTGCAAAGTAGGCACAGTGTTTCAGCTTCTGGCTTCCTCACCAGCTCAATGCCGAGCAGACACAGATGCTCAATAAAACTATAGGAATGAATGGGCACTGGAAGGCACATGATCCCTTTAATGCTGTAAAGGTTGTAGAACCGCAGCACTGGGTTGGGAGGGGCGGGAGAGAAGTGGCCCCCCAGCACAGGACGTAGCACCAAAACCTCCGGGGTACTTCAGCTCTGTGCTGCAGGCACCCCAGAATGCTCAGCAACAGGGAAGCCTACAAATCGCACGCACATTTTATCCGTCAAATGGTCAGTCTGCAGGGGAGGAAGACTTCATTCTGATTCTGTAATAACAGTCATTTCCTGATTCAGGCCTTTTATGTCGGCTCTTCAACTCAAAGCAAATGTTTTTCAGCACGTTCAAAGACAAAGAGAAAGTTTAATGTGGAACAGTCCCCAAGACCTTAACTAGGGCAGCACCGAGTGGGCACAGCCGCAAGCAAATGAAGACCAAATATTCTAACTGAATAAATTTGGGTATGAAGTCCACTGTGAGGCTGCGCACCTCCATCAAACCATGAACCCTGTCACCCGTCAAGCGGCACACGGCTTTCTGGCTCTGGGCTCTTCTATAAGAGGGTCTTCTTTGCCAGAAACTGTGTGATCTCAATTGACACAGCTATTCTTCTAGAACTTAAACCTTTCAGCAGTCTAGATTTTATAACTCAAGTAAGGAATCATAGAATAAATAATGCAGGATTCAGTAAGCAGAACACAAGAATCTGTTTTACAACATACCAGAGCAAAGGTAAGGGCTTCCGTGAATCCAGCAGCCGCCATGTCAAGTCTGAGAAGTTCGGTGAGCTTATTAAGAGGAAACTGAGGGGGGAAAATCACTAGTTCATTTCAGCAAAATCTATTCTTTTTTTCTTTAAAACACTTATACAGAATGTCATTAAAAGGAAAGTACTCTCCCTTTTACCAGCATACTGCTAATGCCACCCATGCCTTAGATATTACCCCACCACCTCTTCTATATAGTTTCTGCTTTCAGGCCCAGGTTGAGAACATGATTCTCCCAGTTGAGAGATTCAACAAGGAATTACACTCCAAACCTGTCTTTCTTCACAGAACTAGTCATCACAGGTTCTCAACTTACTCTAATCATTTGGGCATCTGTTTTGTATCCTCTCCACAGCAAATGCTTCTCATAGCAAAGCATGTCCAAATACTGCTTAATTCCTAGGTCTGTTTTTCTCAAAGCCTTCCTGGCATTCAGTAATCAGCTTCGAACAATAAGAGTATTTACTTAAGGGTGCAATCTTACTTGATTAGCTATGGTGTATGTTTTGGGGAGAGTCATCTGAATGTTGTTATATCCATAAGCAATAGCTGCATCTTCTATAATGTCACAGGCATGGATAATGTCAGCTCTGGTCGGAGGGATTTCGATCTCAATCTGATTGCCATCACCTATGACTTCTGACTTCAAAAACATCCTGGTCAGAAGCTTAGCAATATTTCCTGGAGTTTCTCTAAAAACATAAAAATTGTACAACCACAAACTTCAGTGGATCTTATATAACACTTGTTTACATTTTGCTTTAAAATATGCTACTACCTGACACAGTAATCTTTCACTGAATTCTGTAAGACATCAAATATTCTAACTGATACACTATCGTCCTTAGCTTTCTCTGAGAGCCATCAAACCCACTCCAAGCATTCTTTCAGGAAAATGTAACAGCTTCTTATGTAGTTTGTGCTTGAATTCTCTCCAATAGTAAATAACCAAATGAAGGTTTCAGAACATACCTGATTCCAACTTTCTTGTTTATTAAATCAGCCCTCACCATCTCCTTTCGGTAGGCCAGTTCCTTAAAGAAAAGAGTTTGAAAGCTGAGATATTTCCTCATCAGATGCAGCCTGAGATTCTAATTCAATTAGCTGGTGTGATTTTATTACTCAGCCAACAACTGTTCTTACAAACATGTATCAAAAACAAGGTTGATGTTTAAAAACATTATAGAACTAATTTATGCTAACAAACTCATCTACTTACTAGATGATTTTTTCTTTTTTTTTGCTTTTTCGAGGTAGGGTCTCACTCTAGCTCAGGCTGACCTGGAAATCACTCTGTAGTCTCAGGATGGCCTCGAACTCATGGCAATCCTCCTACGTCTGCCTCCCAAGTGCTGGGATTAAAGGCATGTGTCACCACACCCAGCTTACTAGATGATTTTTACTACTTAGAAATAATATAAAATATTAAACACTTTTCATTTTTAGATGGTCATTCCCCATTGCCTACTACCATATTACAATGCTATTTATAAATCCTGATAAATATTTTCAGCCTCAGCTTATGCAAGCAGTGTGTATGACCAAGAAAATACAATTCAATTGTCAGAATGTGCTATCTACATTCCTAGGAAAACTAAGAATATATTTCTCTCTTACCATTTCCCAAGTGGGGAAATGTAATGATGCCCCAAGACCGAGCTAGCAATCATCTCCAGGATACAAAGGCGGGTGGGAACATTTCATAATTAGTGTTCTCTCTTCTCTCCTTCCAGTAATCTCTAAGTGTACCATCCAGGTGAGAGCAAATGTGAACAAAGCCCAGGCTCTGCAGTACCTCTGGAAACATGAATACTAACCACCATGTCATTCTCACAAGTATATCTGTCACTAGCAAAATAACATTGAGCTGTAAATTAAAATCTATTTTGCCAGGCATAGTGGCACACGCCTTTAATCCCAGCACTCGGGTGGCAGAGGTAGGAGGATCACTGTGAGTTGGAGGCCACCCTGAGACTACATAGGGAATTCCAGGTCAGCCTGGGATAGAGCCAGACCCTACCTTGTAAAACCAAAAAAAAAAGTACTTTGGTCCAAGTAAGGGCCTGGGACTGCTCAAAATGCAGAAGTACCAGCACCACCCTGACACTGTGACAAGGGCAGGCTCTGGTGTTAACAGCTAGCAGCAACGAGAGCAGACGAGTGTGCAGGAAGTGGAGAGGCCCAGGTGAAGTACACACGCAGTAGTGACATGAGGCACTGGACTTGGTACCGACCATTACAACAGTAACACCAACACGTGGCTGAATATTTCTGTGAGCTCAACAGTACAACACACTTCTAAGATAATCAATATTCAGTCCTCCCGACAGGTTACTAATACTCCCATTTCACAGACAGGGATTTTGAGTTTTAATAATTAGTCCTAGGTCACAGTAATGCTGATGATTCCAAGTGCTACTATTCTCGGTACTTAGAAGAACGCTTATCAGATAATAAACGTTCAGGATCTATTAAGTGAATGTGGGCATACACAAATTGAGAGTCTGATTCCAAAGCTCACACATTAACACCTAGTCTCTCTGATTCTACCCTGATCTACAAAACCTTCTCCTTTTCCAGAAAGTAACAATGAGCTGAAGAGATTGCTTAGTGGTTAAGGCACTTGCCTGTAAAGCCAAAACACCCAGGTTCAATTCCCTAGTACCCACACAAGCCAGAGGCACAAGAGTTAGTCTTTACTGGCCAAAGGCCCTGGCAACCCATTCTCTCTCTCTTTCTCTCTCTCAAATAAATTTTTAAAACATTTGAAAAGAAGAAGGTAATAACACTAGAAGAAAATCCTTCACAGTATTTGAGACAATCTTCTATGTGAGGAAGAAGCATTATTTCCCTAAAAATAATTCCCCTTTATGACGACGACCTAAGAGCTGTTCTAACGTAACTTGAGGAGAAAAAGTGGAAGGCTGGAAAGATGGCTCAGCAGTAAAGGCAACTGCTTGTAAAACCTGCTGGCCAGGCTCAACTCCTAAGCCACCAACGGAAACCAGGTGAAAAGATTGTGCAGGTATCTGTAGCTTACTTGTAGAGGTTAGAGGCCCTGCCATGCATGCAGAAATAAAGAATCACTGAATTATTTATTCTGTGATTCTGTACCTGAGGAACAAAATCTAGACTACAGAAATGTTTTAAGTTCTAGAAAAAAGTTGTGTCAACTGAGATTACATCATTTCTGGTAAAGAAGTACTTCTTCTTATAGTCACAGAAGAACATGAAAGGCTAGAAGATAATGTGCTAAGTAACAGATGACAAAGGGTTTTATGTACCTCCCCTCCAAGCTCTGACTTAGTTCAGCCCCTCTAGCCCCCTATCCTTCCTCACTTCCAACCTCACCACTCCCTTGCTGGCATAAATAAAACCTCCTTAGGCCCAAAGGTGGGGGAAAAACTGACATTGAAAAATGTAACTTCAGTTATACGTAAAGTACAATGCTTAACACTAAAATTTTTAGGAAGGGAAAGGTTTGGATCTTGTCAGGTTTTATCTACTTATTATGGAAACCACTTTTGGCTCGAATTCACTTTATAGCTGACAGGGAACAATGGAAAGTGGAAAGTCCAAAGGAACACAAGCTGGTCAGAGAATGGTCTCACGAAGTCAGAATCAGCTAAATGAGTCGCTACATTTGATGTTTTATTTTCCTTTTCCTTTTCCTTTTTTTTTTTTTTTTTTTTTTTTTTTTTCCGGTAGAACTAAAGACTGAATGCAAGGTCCTGTGCATGCCAGACAAACACTTGACTACAGAGCTATTCCTCTAGCCCCTATTATCCCATTTTAGAAAGGCCATCTTAAGCTGGGTGTGGTGATATACTCCTGCAGTCCCAACCCTGGGGAGGTAAAAATTGGAAGATCAATTCAATGCCAGCCTGAACACAAGGCAAAAGCGAGGTCCTGTCTCAGAAAACTACAAAAAGAGTGATAATAGTTTAGATTTTTTACCAAGTTCATGTTATGACCAGAACTGTGCTTAGTAAGTATTATTAATATATTTGGAACTACTTATTAGTAATGGCCTTCACAACTATTCTTAAAGTGTGAACAGACTAATTACATTTGCAGGGCTCAGAAATCTTCACTATAAATTACCCAGTTAACTAGTGGATAAGAGGATAAATCATGAGAATTCTGGTCATGAAAGGTTTTTGTGTAACACTGTGTTGGCAGCTACAGCCAGAGTGAGTTTAAATCCTAACTACACCACTTAGTAACAGGCAAGCAATTTAACTCCTCACGGTCTCAGGTTCTTCCCGCAGAAAGGCACAGTAACAACACCCATCCTAACAGGGTTATTGTTTGGTCTGAATCTACACAAGGCACACAGGACAGCACCTGCTATATGGGCAGGTGGGTGGATAGACTAGTTAATGGAGTAAGAAGTACAAGTAACACTGCTGTCCCCATCTCTTGAGTACTTACTGGAAAGACACTTGATTTTCCATTAGGTGAAACGACCTCAGCTGCTTCAACCCTAAAAATAATAATAAAAAAAACAAAATGCTTTAGAAATGTCCCATAAATTTTTTAAATGTATACAGTTAATAACTGATCTGGTCGATGCATTCAGTCTACCATAATCTAGCACTTATACTATAGATACAGTATTACTTTAGCATTCCATACGCTGAGGCTCCCCCAACGTCCCTTAGACAATGTCCACCAGGGAAGTTCATTTCCCAGTAGTGTGACAAATGTATCCTACATGGACTCCTGGACAACACTGGTATTAACCCGGATTTTGTATTGTTATAGAACAAAGGCTAACTGCCGTGCCCCTGTAATACAAATTAAAAAAGCAAAACAGCTGGGCATGGTGGAGCACACCTTTAATCGCAGCACTTGGAAGGCAGAGGCAGGAGGATTGCCAAGAGTGTGAGGCCACCCTGAAACTCACAGTGAATTCCAGGTCAGCCTGGGCTACAGTGAGATCCCACCTCAAAAAAAAAAAAAAAAAAAAAAAAGAACAAAAAGCAAAACAGGGCTGGAGAGATGGCACAGCAGTTAGCAGAGCTTCCTCAGCAAGCATAAGGGCCTGAGAAGTGAAGCCTCCTAGAGGCTGTGTATTGTTAATGGAGACTCACAGGTGTTACAACCAGCTTCCCCTTGCAAGTGTTTGGCACACTCTGCTGCTGCTGTTGTCCACCTGATGTTGTTCAGGAGGTGATGTCCACCCTCTGCTCCTGCTATTGTTTCCCCTGTCATCGTGGAGCTTCCCCTTGAGTCTACAGGCCAAATAAACCCTTTCCTCCAATAAACTGCTTTCAGTCAGATGTTTTCTGCCAGCAACATGAAGTTGACTGGAACACCATGTAAAACAACTATGTATGGCCATACATACGTGTAACCCCAGTACCACAAGTGTGCAGACCTGGAAATCAATGGAGCCCTGCAAGCTCAGTAAATGGAGAAAGCACCCAGCTCAAAACAAGACCAGGCAAAAGAGTGACAGAGCAAGACACCCAATGTGCCACTCTGGCAAACACATGGGGTGCAGCAAGAGCACATACGTGTGCATACAAACCCCCTATACACATGCACAAGCAAAAAAAAAGAACAATTTAGTCAGGTGTGGTGGCGCACACCTTTAATTCCAGTACTCAGGAAACCAAGATAGAAGGATCACTGTGATTTTGAGGACAGCCTGAGACTACAGCACTGAATTGCAGGTCAGCCTGGACTAGAATAAGACCCTACCTTGAAAAACCGAAAAAAAAGATCAAGTTCACATAATTCCACTTGTTCTTTACAGTTATGTACTTACTTTGAATTATACTTATGTACTTATTTTGAATTATGATGGTTAGTCAATAAACTGTGATGCCAGTACACAGGACTGTAGCCCCGTAGGGCTGGCGCTATGGCTCAGTGGATATATCACTTGCCACACAAGCATGAAAAGCAGCATCTAAAACTCAGAACCCATGTCAAGGCCAGGTGGTTGTGGCAGACCGCCTATAATCCCAGAACTTACAAGGCAGAAAAAGGGAACTCCTCAGGGCAAGCTGGTTGGCTAGACTAGCTAATCAGCAAGCTCTGGGTTCAAAGGAGAGACTCTGCCTCAGCAAATAAAACTGAGAACCATCGAGGAAGACACCGACATCAACTTCTGCCCTCAGCACCCTGTGCACAGCACCCACAAGCATATGAGCACTTGTTATCACATGCACACACCCCACACACATATGTCATAAAAAATCTTACTGAGCTAGGTATGTGCTTTACTCTTATTTATGCTGGCTCCATCTTTACATTCTCAAGTCCACTAGTCACTAAACGTGAATTACATGTCACGCCGCCTTGAAGCCTTCCCAGATTGGTCTCACGCAGAACAATACCCAAGCTTTCAAAGAGCTTATTCCTTTTTACGTGAAACATTACTTAGGTCTGTCTTATCTCCCTAAACGAATCCTATGTTCTAGTTATAGGAACTGCATTTCCACTGCTACATTTAGCACAGGGAGTCTTAGTGCCTTGGCTTTAGAACAGAGGCCATCAGTAAAGATGCTGAATTCACTTACGTAAATTGATTTTCACAATATTCACTGAACATGGTAACAATAATATCAAGAACTATTTTTGCCTGTAAAAGAAAAAAAAGGCAAATATTATGGTAACTTACAAATATATTCTCTCTGTACTCAGATGGTAATACTTGATATAATTTAGTCCTCAAACAACTAAAAATGGATCTTTATATATACATTCTAAGGCAGGAAATGGGATAAACCTTTATGAGTAGGCCTATTCTTCTCTTCAGGTGTTCTGTATTTGGGCAATTCTCGTAGAGTCACAATCCATGACTGAGACAAATCATTTCGTTCCCCCACCCCCAACCTTGGATTAAAGGGTTTCAAGAAAGACAAATGGCTAGTTACTGGAGTAAATGTTATCAATTTCAAGCCTCTGAAGCCAGACTGCTTGAGTCCTGGATCAAGTACTGCTAATGGTATGACTGTGGACAAGCTACTTGCTCTCTCTGCATCTCAATTTTCTTACCTGTTAAAAGGAGGTAATGATAATTCCACTTTCGTAACTATGAGAATTAAATGCAATAATGTACATAAAAACATGCAAAACAGTGGCTGATGGGTAGAAGGGGCCATCTAAGTTTAAGTCAGGTTTTTTGTGTGCATGTGTGGTTTTTTTTGAGGTACACTCTCACTCTAGTCCAGACTGACCATTTGGAATTCACTATGTAGTTTCGGGGTGGCCTTGAACTCATGGTGATCCTCCTACCTCTACCTCCCGAGTGCTGGGATTACAGGCTCAAGCCACCACGTCAGGATAAGAAAATCTTCATTATTGCAATTTCTTTCTTTGTCCTTTCTCTTTCTTTTTTCCAGACAAAGGTCTCACGTAGCACAAGGCTTTGAACTTGCTAAGGAGCCAAAGATGACACTGAACTCCAGATCCTCCTGCCTTAACTTCCCCAGTGTTGGGATTACAGGAATATACCACCACACGCCACACAGGCAGTTCATTGTTAAAGAAAAACTTTCCTTAGGGACCCCCAGTCTCTATCTTACATTTATGTACACAGCTCACTCTCCCTGTAGGCCAGGAGCTCTTTGAAGTCAAGGAACATAACTCTTTCCATTTCTGGCCCTGGAGAACATTAAATGTTCATTAAACATCTGTCAGATTAATGAAAGCACTACAGTGTATGGATGATGTATGTCTTTTTACTTTTGTAAGTTTCTAAAATATGTTCCCATCTATAATAAACATGAATTTTCATCACAGTCTTGGCCAAGAATTAAATGTATCCTGCCTGACAATACAAAAATTGGTTAAAAATAGTATTTACCTTGGTAAAGTCAGTTCCTGTGCATTCAATGAATACATTTCTGGTATTTACTGTGATTTTTGAATGACTTCCTGAAAACAAATAACACCGAGCAGCTTCAGAATCACAAGAGTGCTTCATACGCCAACAAAGCACTAGCGACATTCTGCATCTAGAACATAACTAATACCTCAGAGTCACGTGCACAGGCAACTTTTCTTTCCCCTTACTTTCTTGAGATAGGGTCTCATTAGTCCAGGCTGACCTCAAACTCACAGCAATACTCCTGCCTCAGCGTCCCACATGCTGGGATTACAGGCATGAGACACTATGCTTGGCTCAGGAATATACAACTCTTAAGATCCCACTGTAAGCTGGAGAATACAGATAAAATAGCATGCCTTTCCCCAAAATGATGCCTCATCTACTCTTCACCATAATCATATGATGTAACTGCAGACAAAGCAACTAAGATTGAGAAAAATGGAGCTGTCTGACCATGATCACAAGCTGTTCAGCAACAAGGTTAAGATTTGCATCTAGATCTGGAGAACTCTGAGGCCCATGTTATTACAAGGTTAAGATTTACATCTAGATCTGGAGAACACTGAGGCCCATGTTATTACAAGGTTAAGATTTACATCTAGATCTGGAGAACACTGAGGCCCATGCTATTAGAACAAGGTTAAGATTTGCATCTAGATCTGGAGAACGCTGAGGCCCATGTTATTACAAGAAGGTTAAGATTTGCATCTAGATCTGGAGAACACTGAGGCCCATGTTATTACAACAAGGTTAAGATTTACATCTAGATCTGGAGAATGCTGAGGCCCATGTTATTAGAACAAGGTTAAGACTTGCATCTAGATCTGGAGAACACTGAGGCCCATGTTATTGGAACAAGGTTAAGATTTGCATCTAGATCTGGAGCAGTTAAGGCGTATGCCTGCGAACCCTAAGAACCCAGGTTCGATTCTCCAGGTCCCACGTAAGCCAGATGCACAAAGTGGTGTGTGGCTGGAGTTCGTTTGCAGTGGCTGGAGGCCCTGGAGTGCCTATTCTCTCTCTCTCTGAAATAAATAAATAAAATAGATAAATAAAATATTTTTTTTTACAAAAAGCTATAGATAAGTTTGAACTTAAAGAAAATTACTGTTAAAAAGTAAAATACTGGACTGGAAAGATAACTTAGTAGGCAAAGCACTTGCCTGTGAAGCCTAAGGACCCACGTTCTACAGCAGCACACAGCAACACAAGCGTGCCAGGTTGTACATGTGCACAAGATGCACACACATCTGGAGTCTGATTGCAGTAGCTAGAGGCCCTGGCACACCAATTCTCTCCCCCCACTGCATAAGAAAAAAGTAAAGAGACTGGATAAATGGCTTAGTGGTTATGGCATTTGCCTGTGAAGCCTAAGGATCTGGGTTCAATTCCCCAGGACCCACATAAGCCAGATGCACAAGGGGGCACATGTGTCTGGAGTTCATATGCAATGGCTAGAGGCCCTGGTGTGCCCATTCTCTCTTTCTCTCTCATAAATAAATAAATGAAAAAACAATTTTAACGTAAAGTATCAGGCTGGGGAGTAGTTAAAGGTACTTGTTTGCAAAACCTACTGGCCTGAGGTTAATTCCCCAGTACCCATTCAAAGCCAAATGCCCAAACTGGTGTATGTGTCTGAAGTTCATCTGCAGCAGCAAGAAGCCCTGGCATGCCCATAGTCATTCTCTCATTCTCTCTTATAATCAAATAAAAACATTTTAATAAACAAAATATCAATACCCTTTGGAAGAATGTAACAGATCCCAAAGACTAGTATATAAACTAAATGTATAATTTACACAATTATAAATATTTATACATTAATTACATAAAAATTACAGTTAAACTCAAAGCACAGAAAAAGTGAATAAAAAGAAGTATTAAAATAAAATCTACAAAAGACCCGAGATTCAGATGAAAAGTTGTTGAACTTTACTTCAGCCAAGTCTAGTGAAAATTCTACAAAAACGCTTAAGTAAGAAAACACAGGCCCACTCCACATAGGGAGGGAATACATGCCTACAATGGGAAAGTCATGAGCCCTAGGTGTTTAACGCCTGCTGGTGTCTGGCTAAATGCATATATTATGCTCATCAAACTGCCTGGTAGCACTTTTCTTAATGTTCATACCCATATTTTAATGCTACTCTCACTTTTGGTTAGAGAAGCTTCTTGTTCCAGATGGTGGTGACCTCTGGGATGACTCAGAAGGCACCACGGGTGCTAAGAAGTGGCAGAGGAGTGCTCAGCACCTTCCATGTCACACCTTCCATGTCACACCTTCCATGGCTCAGGGTCCATTGCAGAAGAGGTGGCAGAACGAATGTAAGAGCCAAAGGAAGGGTAAGACTCCTTACAACAAGCTCCTCCAGACACAAAATGGCCTGGATATCCATGACCTCGCAGTGCCTGACACTACCTACACAAGACCATCATAATAGGAGGAAAAGATCATGACATCCAAATAAAAGAGAGACTAATTGAGAGAGGGAGGGGATATGATGGAGAGTGGAGTTGTGAAGGGGAAAGTGGGAGAGGGAGTTATCATGGTTTACTGGCTACAATTATGGAAGTTGGCAATAATAAAAAATAAAAAGAACAGAAAAAGGAAAAACAGCAAAATCCATGAGATTTATGAGTAACTCACCATTTATGATTGGAGGCATTGAAAGGACAACACCATTGCTATCATAGATAACTGGGTACAGAGGTTTATTTTCAATGATATGTAAGTAATGTTTAAGGTGGTTGTCAGTCTGAAAAGAAATTAGGTTAAACAAAATTAGGTTATTCCTATAACAGTTAGCTGATATATTAATCTGATTTTTAAAAAGTTGAAATACCAAAAAATTAAAATGTTCTAAATCACAGAGAGCTTACATACATATAAAAATAGCACATAAAATATACAAATATAAAGTAATGTGTTTATGTCTTTATAAGATGTCACCTCCTACTGGGGAGAGAGGAGAACACAACTAAGTCAGTCATTTTCTAGAGTGAAAGTGACTTAGACAGGTTTCTTCAAGTCATTCTAAAAAAAATGTAAAACATCACAAAACTTTTTAGACAAGCAAAACAAAATCAGAAGAAAATCAGGCCATGGATAACGGTTGCTTTTCCCAAATGATACTTACTATTTCTACTTGTTACTTATATTCTTAAGTGACTGTTTAATCTGTTTTCACTGCTAAGGCTATAGAACACTGGTAATAGGAGGCAGGCCCTTTGTAATACTCCTCCACTAATCTTTTCCTATACTTGCTTGAGTTTGAATTCAACATAAATAGGAACATGGAACTTCTAATTCAGTTGTTCTCAATTCTTGTAGCATATTAACAGCACCCCAGAGGTTAAAAGAGTAGCAGTAGTCTGGACTTGGTGGCACATGCCTACAATCTCAGCACTTGGGGGGTTGAAGCATGAGGACAGCTATGAGTTCCAGGAAAACTTGGGCTACAGTGTGAAACCCTGTCTAAGAAAAACAAAATAACAATAAACAAAGCCAAATAACATCATAAGCTACAGCTGCTTAGATGTGGGTCACAACCCATGAAGGGTCACATAACTAACAGAATGTGGAGGCTACCAAAATCACTTCAAAATCCAAGACAAAATGTATCTTCCATATCTCTGGTTGTGTGCACCTGTGTTGCATAACAACTTCACTGTTGCCTTGGCTTTGCCACACGGCCCTGCACTGTGCAGGCCGTCACATCATGCAGTGCCAGTGATCAGCACAACCCGGCGTTGAACTGTAGTGAACGTCAGTGTATGCACACAACTTCTGCTCTTCCAAACATAACCAACAGTTCAATTACAAAAGAGAAAGACTTTCTGATCTCATAGTTCTCCTGCTTCAGCCTCCCAAGTGCTAGGATTACTGTGTTTAACACTGTGCCCAGCTAACAAAGACTAAATATTTTCCTGTCACTCCTCACCATTTAAGTATCAAATCAGTTATCATTAGATTATATTGTGCTAGAATGTTTGATTTTACAAACTGTTTATAAACCATTTTGTTACAAATTTCTGCGAAGCAGCATTCTCAGTATTGGTAATTATAAAACCAAATCATCAATTAACTAAAACACATTGAAAATATTATACAAACTGTGGTATCAGATATCAAGCTATTATGCCTATGTGATGTGTGTGTGCGCGAGAGCTGCGTGGAGGTCAGAAGACAAGTCAGGTTGTTGGGCCTCTCCTTCCACCTTGTTTAAGGCATGATGAGCTTTGGGATTCTCCTGACCCCACCTCCCATTGCCATAGGTGTGTTGTTATGAGACCAATCAGTCACTGCACATCTGGTTTAACATGGATTCTGGGGTTCCAAAGTCCAGTTGCCAAGTTTGAGGAGCAAACACCTTTAACCACTCAGTAATCTCTCCCCAGCCCAAATTAAATTCTATACATGAAAATAAGCAATCTCATTAGTATGTAATTTAGTTTGATCTTTAATAAGTGACAAAATTATATGTATGCTAAAATTTAATCATTTAAAATTAATTTCTTTGAATTTATTATCAGCAAATGTTTGTTTTGCCTATCTTATATGCCTATATACTTAGGGTCATATAAAAATCTCAGGCAAAAAGGAGGCCTAAGTAGGCAGTTTAAGAAGCCTCAGTGTAAATCAGATGAATCAGTGCCTCTGGGAATGAGGCCAGGCATTCCTAGTTTTTGAAAAGCATTCACTACCTTTCCCTAATTTTAAAACTTTCATGGCATTTCATAAATTATGCAAAACTATTGTATAATAATTAAAAAACAAAGAACATTCATGGGCTGGAGAGATGGCTTAGAGGTTAAGGCGTTTACCTGCAAAGCCAAAGGACCCAGGTTCAATTCCCAGACCCATGTAAGCCAGATGCACAGGGTGGCACATGTGTCTGGAGTTCATCTGCAATGGCTATAGGCCCTAGTATGCCCATTCTCTCTGTCTCTCTATGAAATAAATAAATAAAAGTATTTTTTTTAAAAAACCATTCACCTTGTATATGTTCATCAGTTCACAGGCTGTGTACTCCTTGGTCTTATTCAGAGGCTTGAATCTGATATCTGAAGGACGCTTCGCAGTGTAAGTAAATGGGCCTGACAAAGTGTCCAGATCATGGGTGCCAATAGCAACCAGCGCTCTTTTCCTAAACATTGAAAGAGGGAAAGAAAGAGGAGAAACAAGGCCCTGAATGCTCCCAGCAGAAGTTCTGAAGATAAGAAAAGATCTTGTTTTAATTTTTTAATTTAAACACTTCCCTAAAACAGCCTATTGCTACTACACAGCATCCTGAAATATAACAAGTTCTAAACTCATTAGAGGAATTACAAAGCTAGTAAAAATACTTAACGTCAAAAGCTGAAGCGAGTTCTTTATCAAGACACTTTCTTAGGTACATCGTCTTCAAACTCAGCATTCCTCTTACCTTCTCTTAAACTATTTCTGCATGGTAACTTAGCTTGTTAATAGACATGTCATTACTAAGCAAAACAGAAAGAAATGAAGTATGATTGTACTTATTTATTTGCTTGTTTGGAAAAGGGAAATTTACCAAGTATCCCACAGAGCACAGTGGGGAAGGGAAGGCAGTAGAAGAAAACCACCTGCCAGCACAGAAGTATAACTTCTTAACAAAGAAGATAAAGGGCCTGACAAGCCTGGGTGAAGCTAGTAGGTAATTGATAAGTTATCTGTTTGGGGCTCATTTATTTTAAATTTATTTAAATATTTACTTATTTGAGAGAAAGAAAAAGAGGCAGGTATGAGAAAATAGGTGTGCCAGGGCCTATAGCTAATGCAAGTGAACTCCAGACACATGTGCCACCTTGTGTAGCTGACTTATGTGGGTACTGGGTAATCAAACCTTGGTCCTTCGGCTTCATAGGCACTCTTAACCCCTAAGCCATCTCTCCAGTCCTTTTCTGTTTTTCTAAGACAAGGTCTTGCTTTCCTGTAGCTCAGGCTGGCTTGAAACTCCAGGAACCCAGGCAGAACTCAGGCACTTTCCATATCTTAGGCTGGAATTCAGATCCACCCCCATTAACAAGTGTCTTAGGGCTGGACCCCAGAACTGCCCACCAGTGACACCTTCTCCCGACAGGAGGCTGGAGATCCAAGAAGCTTTAATAAAACTCAATATATTGGGGGACATCCACTCAAACTACCACACTATACAACAATTAACATTAAACGCTTTTGAACTTAGTTACCAAAAAAAAAAAAAATACTTGATTCATATGCATTTTGAGAATTTCATAATCTCTTAATCAAAATTATAATGAGTTGGGACTTAAATCTGCTGCTGACCTTCAGAGTTCCAGTCCAGCACACCATTAAACAAACCTCTTCACATTTGCCTCAGTGCTCTTCCTAGCAACAACCCCAAAGTTTGGGAGGTGGAGGACACACGTACTTTTCAAGAGAAGTATGTGGTTCAAGGTCTGATTACTTATTAAGGTTTTTGGCACCAGAACAGTCTTCAGACTAACAAAGAATCTCTTATTTCTAACCACTCAACACCCTTGGTTAGCTCAGATAATGCCATTATGACTCAGAGGTGGCTTGAGGTCCGGTCAGGAGACACTGTGGCCTCCTGGCAGTCTGCTTCCTGCTTCCTGCACTGACATGCTCTCTGGACTGTAGGAAAAGGTTCCCAAAAACCATGCCTGGAGTGTCACTCACCATCTACTTCATTGCTGCCAGTCACAAGCATCTGAGCCACGTTCAGAAAAGGGACTGTAATGAAACCCACACTCTTCATCTCATGGTAATGAGCCACTCTGGAGAATTTCTACTGAACCAAAGATACAAAACTAGGAATTGCCAGACCATCCGGTGGAAAGAAACACTGGGGAACTTCTTTAAAATCTCTTTTGAAGAATGAATTATGTGTCAAAATTCAATCATACTCAAGAGTGGATCACATAAAAAAGAATCAAATTTTTTTTGTTTTCAGTTTTTCAAGGTAGGGTCTCACTCTAGCCCAGGCTGATCTAGAATTCACCATGTAGTCTCAGGGTGGCCTTGAACTTACAACAATCCACCTACCTCTTCCTTCCAAGTGCTGGGATTAAAGGCATGTATCACCACACCTGGCAAAAGTACCCATTTTTAAAATGCTGCAAAACTATTCTTCAAATTATCATGGTTTATACATGGTAACATAATCCATTAAAAAATATTTGAATAAGGCTGGGAGATATTGTTCAGTGATAAAAGCATTTGCCTGGCATGAACAAGGCCCTGAATTTGGTCCTCAGCACTGGATGAATAAATGAATGAATAAATAATAAATTTAAAAGTGATTTGATACACTTGGGAGATGGTTCAGCAGTTACGGTGCTTGTCTACAAAGCCTAATGAGTAGGTCCAATTCTCCAGTCCCCACGTAAAGCCAGATGTACAAAGTGGTGCACGCATCTGGAGTTTGCAGTGCCTGGAGACCCTGGCATGCCCATTCTGTCCCTCTTTCTTTCTCTCTCTAGCTGTCTTGCTCTGCTTGCAAATAAATAAATAAAAATAATTTTTTTTAATGATCTAAATACTCAGGAGGCCAAGGTAGGAAGATTATTGTGAGTTCAAGGCCAGCCTGAGGCTACATAGTGAATTCCAGGTTAGCCTGTGCTAGAATGAGAACCTACCTCGAAAAAACAAAAACAACAACAAAAAAATTAACAGAAACAAAAAGAAAATGAACAATAAAATCTCTATGACTGGATGCTGCTTTGTATACTATTCAAAATATATTTACTGGTTCTCCATGAGTTTACCTTTTCTTTAAAATTTTAATTTATTCACATTATTTGAGAGACAGAAATATAGGCAGATAGAGAGAGACTGGGCACACCAGGGCCTCCTGCCACTGCAAACGAACTCTAGTCGCACGTACCACTTTGTGCATCTGGCTTATGTGGGTCCTGGGGAATCAAACCTGGGTCCTTTGGTTTTGTAGACAAGCAGCTTAACCACTAAGCCATCTCTCCAGGAACCCACCCCCCAACTTTTTTTGGTTTTTTGAGGTAGGGACTCACTATAGTCCAGGCTAACCTGGAATTTACTCTGTAGACTCATGATGGCTTTGAACTCACAACAATCCTCCTACCTCTTCCTCCCAAATACTGGGATTAATGGTGTGCGCCATCACACCCATGACCACGCCCAGCTGAATCTACCATTTTTAAACTGTACAAATGTTTTACAGAACACATATATATACATCAAAGTGAAACTCCCATATTAGTTTAGAAAGGCTTTAAGAAAGGTATGTAATATAAGGGCAGAAAAAAAATGATGTTATCAGGGAAAAAAAAAAAGATGTTACCAGGGGAGATGGCTTCATCCTTAAAGGCATTTGCTTGCAAAGCCTGCTGTCCCAAGTTCAATTCCCCAGTACCCACGTAAAGCCAGATGCACCAAGTGGCACATGCATCTAGAGTTCACTGGCAGTGTCAGAAGGCCCTGGAGGGCTCACTCATTCTCTCTCTTTCTGCTTGCAAATAAAAATAAAAAATGATGACATCAAAATAGGGACTAGGTAGAAGGAGGTGGTAAAGGACATGGGGGACAAAGTAGCAGGATGAGAGGACAATGATCAGAATACACTGTGTATATGCATGGAGGTTGTCAATAAAAGTTTTTGAATGAAAGAAAACTATGCAGAAGAGGACGAAAGGAAGGAAAGATGGAATAAGAAAACAGACAGAAAGGGCAAAGGAGACAAGACACAGAAAGGGGTGGAAAGGAGAGGAGGAAGAGGAAGGGGCAGGCAAAGAGAAACCAGATACCTGCAAATGTTCTGGTGCAATTTCTCTTGAAGTTCAATGAAGCTGTCATACCGATCTTTGGTAAACTTTACATTCCGGAGAACGGCTGCTACAGCAAAAGGGCGTATTTTAGCTGTCTGGAAGTCACAATGCCGTTAGATAGTAACAAGCTCGAGTCAAGCAGGCATGAAGTCACTTATTCAACCAACAAGTACGTAATCAAGTGGTGAGAGAGACAAAGTCACTATCCACAGAATTTGCATTTTAAAATCTCTACATAATTTGCTCATGGTCCTTATTTTTACTATATCACAATCTAAACAATTATATCTCAAATATATTTTTATTTAAATAATTTATGCTTTGTCATACCAGACATTTAACATGGGCATTCCTCATGCTAAGTTAGTGTTCTACCACTGACCTACGTTCCTAGCCCTCAAATGTGGGTTTACTTTAAATAATTTTGGCTTTGGCTTTTTGTGACAGGGTCTCACATAATCCAGACTCACCATGTAGCTGAAGCTGATCTTGACCTTCCTCTCCTAGGGATGACAGGCATGCACCGCCATGCCTGACTCAAATGTGCTCAAAAATTCAGTATGTTCCAAAATCATGTATTGAAACAGACCATTTGTTTTCTTTTATTTTTGGTGATATACTGACCTCTTTTTAAGAATAAGAGGCTTGGGTTAGAGAGATGGCTTAGCAGTTAAGGCACCTGCCTACAAAGCCTAAGGACCCAGGTTCAATTCCCTAGTAACTATGTAAGCCAGACACACAAGGTGGCACATGCCTCTGAAGTTCATTTGCAGTGGCTAGAGGCCCTGGTATGCCCACTCTCAATATCTCTCTGTCTTTCCCTCTTTCTCTCTCAAATAAATAATTTTTAAAACTTAAAAAAAAAAGAGTAAGAGGGTTTTAGCCTCGTACCAAATGATCACAGGAAATCACATGTGGCAGAAGTATTGGCTTTGTTCCTTTCCCACCTTATTAATACACACAAAAAAGAATTTTTAAGGGAAAAATAATTATTTTTATTACCTCCTCTGTGATAATCAATTTTTGGATTTCTCCATTAGGCATTACCCGTTTAAATACTGGAGCCTTAATCCTAAAATAATAAAACAGAGTTACTCACAATGAATATATGTGATAAATCAATTACATCTATGCTTATAAAGGATACAGTTGAGAAGCTTGCTTAAACTCAGCTCCTGACTCTGGCCTGGAGGCCAAGCCTACATTTTTAACACAGAATGCAGATGCTGCTGACTCATGGACCACTTGCAAGTCACTTCCTAATCATAAAAAGTCACAAGACACTTACTGAAAATAGAGATCCTAGGGGCTGGAGTGATGGCTTAGTGATTAAGGCACTCGCCTGTTGTGGTGGTTTGATCTAGGTGTCCCACATAAACTTAGGTGTTCTGAATGCTAGGTTCCCAGCTGATGAAGATTTGGGAATTAATGCCTCTTAGAGGAAGTGTATTGTTGGGGGCAGGCTTATGGGCATTATAGCCAGTTTCCCCTTGCCAGTGTTTGGCATACTCTTCTGTTGCTATTGTTCACCTTATGTTGGCCAGGGGGTGATGTCCACCCTCTACTCATGCCAGCATTTTCCCCTGCCATCATGGAGCTTCCCCTCAAGCCTGTAAGGCAAAATAAACCTCTTTTTCCCAGAAGCTGCTCTTGGTTGGGTGATTTCTACCGGCAATGAGAACCTGACTGCCACACCTATGAAGCCCAAGGACCCAAGTTCGATTCCCCAGTCCCTACATAAGCCAGATGCACAAGGTGGCACATGTAGCACATGCATCTGGAATTCATCTGCAGTGGCTAGAAGCTTTGGTGCACCTATTCTCTCGCCATATATATATATATATCTGCATTTCTCTCTCAAATGAATAAATAAAATATGTATAGAAATAGAGAGCCTAGCCAGGTGTGGTGGCACATCTTGTAATCCCAGTACTAAGAAAACAGGGACAGGAGGATAAATATCAATTCAAGGCTAGCCTGATCTACATAGTGAGTTCTAAGCCAGCCAGGACTATATAATGAGACCTTGCCTCAAAAAATGTATTAAAAGTAAGCTAAATAAAAAAAAATCACAAATACTGACAAGAAAGGAACAGGAAATATACTCCGAAAAATTAACGTTGACCCTAAAATACAAGTGTTTAATTGTCATGCACGGAAGCAATTGGGCAAAGCCTGGTTGTAAGCACCTTAACCATAGGACCGAGCATGAGTTCACTAACATCTACATTCACCTGAAGCTTTGCTTCTGAATCTAGCCCAGCAGCCAAAAGCATTCATCCTAATGGAGAATCTATCTTTTCACCCTCTCCACTTTACATATTTATAACCGACATTTATTACATGAAGAGGCAGAAGGTGCCTTAAAAATCTTCATTATAGCCAGGCGTGGTGGCACACACCTTTAATCCCAGCACTCAGGAGGTAGAGGTAGGAGGATTACTGTGAGCTCCAGACCAGCATGGGACTACAGATGAGTTCCAGGTCAGCCTGGGCTACAGTGAGACCCTACCTTAGAAAAAAATAAATAAATAAAAACTTCGTTATAAAGCCAGGCATGGTGGCACATGCCTTTAATCCCAGGACTTGGGAGGCAGAGGTAGGATGATCAGCATGAGTTCAAGGCCACCCTGAGACTACATAGTGAATTCCAGGTCAGCCTGAGCTAGCGTGAGACCCTACCTTGATAAAACCAAAAAAAATAAAAATAAAAATAAAAATAAAAACTTTTGTTATAGATTAGAAAATTAAAACTAAAAAAAAAAAAAAAACAAAACCCAGGCTGGAGGAATCGCTCAGCAGCTAAGGCATTTGCCTGCAAAGCCTAACAACCCAAGTTCAATTCCCCAGTACCCACGTAAAGGCAGATGCACCAAGTAACACAGGAATATGGAGTTCATTTGCAGTGGCTAGCAGCCCTGGCATATCCATGCTCTCTGTCTGCCTCTCTTCCCTCTCTCTCCTTGCAAATACGTAAATAAATAAATAACTAGAAAAACCAACTAATGTACCTAAGATCCTACAGCCATAAGAAGACACTCGAGTTTTCCACGTAAGCTGCCCACTCCTGCACACCCTGCAGTTCTTAAGGCGAAGGCACAGAAGGTGTGGCCACCTATACTTTCCTCCCAAATGTTAACCAATCCAATCAACTATCCATTCATTGCGGTGACTGAAAGAAATTACACAACCTTGCTAAGGAATTTTTAAGGAAACCCTAAGATATTGAATTTCTAGCTTAAAAATATGTACTCAATGGCTAGGGAGATGATTCAGCAGTTAAAGGCACTTGCCCACTTACAAAGCCTGCTGGCTTGGGTTCAATTCCCCAATACCCATATAATGCCACACACACAAAGTGAAGCATGTGTCTGAAGTTTGTTTGCAGCACTATGAGGCCTTTGTGTGACCATTCTCTCTCTCATATAAATAAATAAAAATACTTTCTTAGAGCTGGAGAGACGGCTCAGTGGTTAAAGGCACATGGTTGCACCTGACAGCCTGGTTTGATTCCCCAGTACCCAGTAAAGCAGATACACAAGGTGACACATGTGTCTGGGACTCGCTGGCAGTGGCAAGAGGCCCTAGCATACTCATTCATTCATTCATTCATTCTCCCTCTTTCTCTCTCTCCTCACAGGTAAATAAAGTTGTTTTTTTTTTTTTAATATGTATTTTCTTGAAAAACATACTCAACGCCAGGCATGGTGGTGCACAGCTTTAATCCAAGCACTTGAGAGGCACAGGTAGGAGGATCTCCCTGAGTTCAAGGCCATCCTGAGACTACATAATGAATTCCAGGTCAGCCTGGGCTAGAGCAAGACCTTACCTCAAAAGAAAATTTAATTAGTTTTAAAAATGTACTCATAACAAAGGACTATAACTGAATATGTAGGTAAACGTCAAATGACTACACTCTACATGCATATCATCCTCCAACCGTCTCTTTATAGTAACCTAGAGCCCTGTTACCCATACAAGTGCCTACCAGTTTCAACCTGAGTCCTGAGAGTGGCAGAAAGAAAGGAGAGAAGAGGGAGAGCCACCTCAGCAATGTGTTTAAAGAAAGTATTCTCAAACCTGGAGTGGTGGCGCACATCTTTAATCCCAGCACTAGGGAGGCAGAGGTAGGAAGATCTCTATGAGTTCAAGGCCACCCTGAGACTACGTAGTTATCCAGGTTAGCCTGAGCTACAGTGAAATCCTACCTTGAAAAATCAAAAAAGAGAGCATATTTTCTTACCTTTCTTTGAAGACCTGAAGACCCCGAACCAATCCTTCCAGGCACAGGAGATCATATCTATTGGCTGGGACATCAATCTTATAAAGAACAACATCAGAGGCTCCCTCTGCCTTGACATTACCTTGTTCCTTACTTATTATTTCTTTCTCAGAAGTCTAAAACAAGCCCAAAAATAAAAATAAAAACCTACAATATACATGTTATTTTGTGCAAAAAAAAAAGCATTAAACCTAATAACCACAACAAACAGAAAAACACTCAGACTCAGTTCAGACATCCAGCTTCTTCAGACATTCTAGAACAGCACAAATCCACCTTAATCAAAGGCCAGCCAACAAGCCGGGCATGGTGGCGAATGCCTTTAATCCTAGCACTTGGGAGGCAGAGGTAGAAGGATCACCATGAGTTCAAGGCCACCCTGAGATTACACAGTGAATTCCAGGTCAGCCTGGTCTAGAGTAAGACCCTACCTTGAAAAATAAAATAAATAAATAAATAAATAACATTTTAAAAAGGTCAGCAAACAGCCCACTGAAAAAATCATGCCTAACACTTGTTTTTGCAAATAAAGCTTTACCAAAATATAGACAACCAAATCATGTATCTATTGTCACACACTGCAAAAACAGAATTATGGGCTGGAGAGATAGATGGCTTGGCAGTTAAGGCACTTGCCTGCAAGCCTAAGAACTCCACATATAGGCAGAAGCAAGTGATGCAAGCGTGCAATGCCACACATACCCACAAGACGACACACACTTCTGGAGTTCGTTCACAGCAGCTGAAAGGCCCTAGCACACCCATATTCTCTCTCTACCTCTCAAAAAACAAAAAAAATAAGCTGGGCATGGTGGCACACGCCTTTAATCCCAGCACTTGGGAGGCAGAGGTAGGAGGATTGCCATGAGTTCAAGGCCATCCTGAGAATACACTGAATTCCAGGTCAGCCTGGACTAGCGTAAGACCCTGCCTCGAAAAAAAAAAAAAAAAATTTTAAAGCCAAGCATGGTGGTGCACGCCTTTAATCCTGGCACTGGGGAGGCAGATGTAGGAGGATCGCTGTGAGTTCAAGGCCAGCCTGAGACTACATAGTAAATTCCAGGTTAGTTTGGGCCAGAATGAGACCCTGCCTTGAAAAACCAAAAATAAAATAAAATAAAACAGAATTATGACAAAGGCTAAAATATTTACTGTCTGGAGCTTTACACACAAAGTTTTGCCATCCAAAGGAAAATGAAGACATTACCCAAGAACACAGTAACACAAGTGTCAGAAATTACACGGATCCATGACTGACCACCCAGGCCTAGAAGGAACAGGAGGATGTGAGTGACAACACAGAGAAAGTAAAATGTTCCAAGGAGCCCTCAAAAGCTGTGGTAAAAACCAGGAGGGGTAGCAGATATGGTGGGAAGCAATCTAGGAACAGTAAATGCACACACTGCACAATGAAGAGAACAAGGGAAGAAAAGGGAAGGAAGACTCTAGAATAGTGATTTTCAGTGCAGCAACAGAGCCCAATCACATTACAGGGAGTGAGAATTTTTAGAAATATTATTTATTTATTTGAGAGAGAAAGAAGCAGATAGAGAGAGAATGGGCATGCCAGGGCCTCTAGCCACTGGACACAAACTCCAAACACATTCGCCACCTTATGCATCTGGTTTTACAGGGGTACTAGGGAATATGTGTATCTGATACATACAATTTCATCAAGTTCCAGACCAAATTCGAAACATAGTTCATCAAATTCTTCGTCAGCTAGGAGAAAAAAGAGATTAATTTTAATCTACTCAGCACAAATAAAAATTATACTTGAATTGCATTTTCTGTTTAGTAATTACCTTACAGTAAGTATAGGTTTAGGTACCAGGTATCATTATTTAAATGCAAACAAAAGTTTTGCCAAAAGATATTTTAAAAATGTGGCAAAATGCCTTGAAATAAAGTATATCTACAAATAATAAAGTTCCCTACCTTCTTCCAATTTGCTTTATTACTTAACACAGTATTTTCAGGGTCTCACACTACTATTCCATTGAGATGGACTGAGGCCTTCATGACCCCACAGTAAATCCCATAACCCCACAGGAGGTCCCCAGGGGGAGAGGGAACAAGGGTATGATCTGTTTAAATAAACAAATAACAAATTCAAAATAATTAAATATTTTTTAAAAAAACTGAACTTAAACTGTCATTACCACTATATTCTAGTGAAAAGCTAGATGTCTTAAGATTCTTGACCCAGAGCAAGGTGTGGGGCTCTTTGTGGTGGAAATGCATGCTTAGGAGTCCCTAGCTAGTTCAACCTCCAACATCAAAACAAAGACATACAGACATCAAGAAAAACTATTAAAGGGCTGATTTGTCTATACTACTATTGCTGGAGAATCAGGTTACCAGTGCTGAGGAGTTTGTATAGAAAGGGTTAAAAAAAAAAAAACTTACTAAGTTGACAGCAAATTAGAAAGCAGGCCCCAGATTACAAACTCTATATAGAGCAATGTCACGTTAAGTGCCAATATTTAAATTCTCTGAGGTAGGCTGATACTTGGTTTTGGATCTACACTAATCAGGATTTTGAATTTTATCTCCCTAGTTTCAAGAGCTTAGCACCTCATATAAACTTTCTTGACACCTTATATAAATAGTAACACCTTATATATATAGTAACAATGCCCTTACCTATAAAACAAACTTTTACACCCATTTTTAGAATGAAGCTGTTAGAAAGACCTAAATGTGACCAGGCCAGAATGGCTCCGGCATGCTACCCTGAAACACACAACAGATCTACAGTAACTAACAGTTATTTCTCTGTGTATTCTTCCATCCATTACCTAATACAGCATGCTCAGGGTTTTCACATTATGCAAAATTGAACAAACCATCATTACCACTCGATTCCAGTGAAAGGGAAGGGTAGGCATCAGTGGTAGGAAGAATGCTTACTTAGTATGTAAGAGGCCCTGGGTTCAATCTCCAGCATCAGAACAAAACAACAAGGGCTGGAGAGATGGCTCAGCAGTTTCAGTTCAGGTGTTTGCCTGAAAAGCCAAAGGACCCAGGTTCGATTCCCCAGGACCCATGTAAGCCAGATACACAAGGTGGCCCATGCATCTTTGTTCACATTGACTGGCTGCCCTGGTGCACCCATTTTCTCTCTCTCTCTCTCTGCCTCTTTCTCTCTCTCAAATAAATAAATAAAAATAATTTTTTTAAAAAAGACCTGTCTGATCTAGACATCAAATTTCAAATTAACAAATATTTATTTCCACTATATACCAAGTGCTGTACTAGACACCAGGGCTACAAATATAAACAAATTGCAATTCCTGCTTTAACTACTTCTTCCTCTAGCAAAGCAACCTCCAGCATAAATAAACAGACCCAAGTACAAGGTACAGAGAGGCACAAAGCTCCTCTTAGATTCAGCTGAAGGGCCATAAAGGATGTCTTCATTAGTCAGAGGGACTGGTTCAACGTGGATGAAGAATCAGGCTCCTGTTAGGGAGAAATAGGATACAGCAAGTAGAAAAAGGACAGCGCATGACATGCCAGCAATTTGCCCTGTCCTACCTGCAGGCAATGGAGTTACAGTGAGGAACGTTTCAGCTAGGCAAAAGATGGTTAGATCTATGGGGTTTTTTTTTCTCATCCCCACCCTCAGATCACTATTTTGTGTTGTTACTGTTGTTTAAATTGTATTTATTTTTTGTGCCCGCACACAAGCCAGAGCCTCTTGCCACGATGCCACAAACAGAGGACAACACAGGACGCTTGCATCAATTCTGCCATCCAATTTTATGTGGCAATTGAACCCCAGCTAGCAGACTTTGAAAGCAATTGCTTTTAAATGACGAGCCACCTCCCTAGCTTTTTTTTCTTTCTTTTTTTTTTTGGGGGGGGGTTTCAAGGTAGGGTCTCACTCCAGCCCAGGTTGACCTGGAATTCACTATGGGTGGCCCCAAACTCACAGGATACCTCCTACCTCTGCCTCTGCCTCCCAAGGCCTGTGCCACCATGACTGGCTGACTTGATTTTTCAAGGTAGGGTCTCACTCTAACTCAGGCTGACCTGGAATTCACTATGTAGTCTCAGGGTGGCCTTAAACTCACCACCATGCCCAGCTCTATTTTTGTTTTTTTGAAACAAGGTCTCACTATGTAGTCTGACCAGCCTGCAACTCACTGTATACCAAGCTGGCCTTGAACTTCTGATCCTCCTGTCTTATCCTCCAGAGTACATGAGCCACCAAGATCGGCTCACTACATCTTAACTTTGACAACCGGTGGCGTGGCGGAGTGGAGGCCAGTCTGAAGCAGAGAATCTCCTACAAAAGTACAGGTACAACAGCAGCTTCGCGAAGAAGGAATATCAAAAGTATTAGGCAGAATTCCTACGGCTTAAAGGCTAACTGATTCTTAGAGCAACCATGAGTGAGCAGGAATCTAGGATGGCTCCCAGGTCTCTGGCTTGGGGGAAGAAGCTATCATTAACCTGGACAGGCAGTAAATGAAGTAGCCATTCTCCAAGCTGGCCTGCAATGATCCTGCCTCCTTCTAGCATGCCCTGGTGTTAACTTAGGCCTGATGCAACCACACAGGAGTGAGCTAGGAGGCAGATACCCCAGGCCAGCCAATCCTTGAAGTCGCTGCAGAGCCTGGTGAGAGAACCACTACTGCCAGGAAAGAACCTTATCAAATAACAAAGGCATACTGTTTTCTACTCTAAGAGAACTGGGGTGATGTGTTATGTAACAACAGATTACTAATACACACCTCCATCTCTGTAAAGGGAATGGTATCATGACCAAACCCAAACCATGGGAATGGCTTTCAAATCGAACCACAGCAGGCTTAGAGAACTAGAAATGAACACCTAAGGGCTTGGAACACACGGTCAGTTGAAGTTTCATGTTAATCAGCATGCAGGTGAAGGAAGGGACGGAAGAAAGTTAGGTCGGGTTACTGAAAAGTCGAAGGGCAATCCTGATTACATAGCGGCAGAAACTTTCTCAACACTGTGGCCTGCAGTTACAAGGACTGTAGAAAAAGTGCTTAGTCAAGAGTGTGAGAAAAGTAAGATTTTTCGCCAGTGCTCAGAGAAGTCTGGTGTTTTTTTTTTTTTTTTTTTTTTTGCTCCATATGAGAAGAAAGGATAAACTAAGAGAAGGGGTGTTAGATGAAAACGAGCCAGGATGTTGACAACGTTAAAAATAATTCAGTAAATGTAATGCTGAAATTAAATGTAAATGCTAAAAACTAAATGTAAATGCTGAAATTAAATAAAAATATTTTAGCACACGCCTTTAATCCCAGTACATAGGAGGCAGAGTAAGAGGCCAGCCCTGGACTATACAGTTAGTTCCAGGTCAGCCTGGGCTACAATGAGACCCTACCATGGAAAAACCAAAAAATAAAATAAAATAAAACTTTCCAAGCAAAAATCAAATCCAAAGCACAGAATGGAATCAAGCATATGACTGAAAAGTCTTTAGCCAGAAAGATCAAAGGCATAATTCAAACAAAAGGTGCAATAAAGAAATTCGGGGCAGACCTCACAAACATAATCAATCAAATAATAGAGCAGTTAAGAGCACTATAAAGCGGAAGCCCAGAGTACAGAAACAGAAGGTTTTGCACAGTGCAGCTTTTCATGAATAAGAAATGAAAACCAGCAATTCACTCAAAACCCACAAAGTTTTTAGAAAAAAAAAAAAACATACATAGGCAGACACAGACAGCTTGAACTGCAAGAGGCAGAAGAAGCAGGACAAAAGGAAGTCTCTGAACCTCCAAATTCTATGAGCAGGAAGTAGGAGGAGAAAACTAATCAGCTGTGAAGCATAAGCTTTCTGAGGATCAAGCAGAGAGTAGAACCAAGAGCCTAGAGGGCAAGGCACAGAGCCATGGAGAATTGCCCCAGGCTGGAAACCTAATCAGGAACAGCCAGCATTTGCCATGCAACTTCAGAACTGCCAGAAGCACATGCCTTGTCTCCCACTTTCTTCCCTTCAGTAGCCACCGTGTCTGTCCCACCCCAGCATGCCAGACACTTGTGAGGCAGCTACCTTGGCACTTGAGCCTCCCAGGTCAAGAGTTAACTGTACTCAAGACACTATATTTTAAGGGAACTACATCCCCCAAAACTCATCCAAATCAGAACCCCACTCAGATTCTGGATTTTGAGCAAGCAGCTGCAGTAACAGGATGACACTTCCAAATGTAGGAGAACAGGAATGGCTGGGGGCCAGGGAGGAAGAACCATGGCAGTCAGTCTCCAAGGCTACCCACCTCTTCATACCAGGTGGGGACTGTTCTGTGTCATCAAGAGAGTATGAAAAGGGATAGCATACCACTTCTGAGCAACTGTCAAAACACTGAGGATTCAATTTGAACACTCAACCCTTTTTAAATTTTATTTATTTGAGAGAAAGAGGCAGGCAGAGAGAGAGAGAGAATGGATGAACTAAGACCTTCAGCAACTGTAAACTAACTCCAGACACATGCACCCCCTTATGCATCTGGCTTATGTGGGTCCTGGGGAATTGAAGCAAGGTCCTTTGGCTTTGCAGGCAAGCACCTAAACCACTAAGCCATCTCTCCAGCCCTGAGCACTCATCTTTATCTGCTCTTTCAGACCTCTTCCTCTGGGACCATCAAATTGACATGTAGTAGACCTACGGAAAAGGTAAGGGAGAAGAACTGAAGCCTCAGGGTGCAAGTGAGCAAGCAGCTAAGGCCTGCCACCACCCACTGGGGGCAGATTCTCCAAGCCCAGAGTCCTGACTACAGAGCTGGCAAACAACTGGACTGCAACCTGAAGAGATCCGAGCCAAGACCACACCACTCCTTGATTCTTGACCGTCAGAAAGTATGGAACTAATGGTTATTGTTTTAAGATGCAAACGTTTTTGTTGTGCAATAATAGATAACTAAATGGCTTATGAACCAAGTTATACAGAAATATAAAAATTTAGTAAATCTTAACTATGTCTTACTCCTTTCAGCTGTATGTCACAGAGTCAGATGTGAGAACCAAAAATAAAATCATGAGGAATATTGTCATCAAACAAAATGACACAGCTCAACACTACCTGCTTGTACACACACACTAGAGGGGCTCTGGTTGTGATACCAACCTCCTTTCACCACACCAGGCCAGAAAATGCCCAAGCTGAAGAGCAATAACAATGAACCAGTTAACAAGAAAATATGTATACAAAGAAATCGTATGACCAGAAAAGCGGTCAGGGGTGGGGGGAGCAGACTAAAGTAAAACTGCTCCAAATGAGGCAGAAGGAAACAAATGATCAACAGTCAAGAGAGAAAAATGCCTGACAAGGTCACATTGAGAATGGAACACTGGTAACTGCAAATAATGGAGTTTCAGCTACAAAGCAACACTTGGCAGGACTAACAAGAAAATGGACAAAGTAAAAGCACAAATGAGTATTACCTGAAAACAAGAGGAAAGTGGAAAACAAGAAAAAAGGAAAACGAAAAGGAGCCACACTATTTGGGACCAGATGCTTTGTTGAATGCACTTATCCAAGTCCAAACTCCACCCAAATGACATTTAGAAAGGTTTCAAGAAAGAACACACCATATCAATGAGTGCTATTTCTAATCCCCCTGATGTAACATCACTAATCAGAATTTGTCCAACGATCCAATAGGTAACAAACACTGCCAATGGAAAATCAGACTTGAACACTCCCAAGATAAAGAGAAAGAGACCTAGAAAATAGGTTAAAACATGTGGTAAAGAACTGGAGATGGCCCAGTGAATAAAGTGCTTGTCATGCAAGCGTGGGTACCTGTACTCAAATCCTCAGGACTGAGATTAAACGCCAAATGCTGCTGCGCACACATCTGTACTCCCGGCACATAACACGCAAGGAAGGCAGAGGGTGGAGTCAGTTACCCAGAAGGTGCTAGGCCAGCCAGCCTGGCAAAAGCAGCGAAAAACTAAAAGACCCTACCTCGAATGAGGTGAAAAGCAAGAACCAATGCCCAACATTGTCCTCTGACCTCCGCAAGTGTGCCATGGCACACGCATGCCTGCGTTCACACACACGAACATGCATACCACCAAAATCAGATGATTAATTTTTTTTTTAAGTTTAGATCATTTCTTACTTTTCTGGAGATGGAGACCTACCTGAGAAGTGATTATAGGCATTTTAAATTTTCCACACCATGTTGTGCAGTTCATTTATATGTGTGTATATATGCATACATGTATCATACACCATTAGGAAAAATATGCTTCAGAAGGATATATGAGAAATATAAATAAGCATTTATATCATAAAAAGTGGTCAGGCATATGCCAAGTTCCAAGGGCAAAACTACTACCTCTACTTCCAAGGACAGGGACAGAACCTTGTGTAAAGTAATACTTAAGTAATATCTAAAAGTACACACTTTTGAGAAGTTAACTTCAGGCTGGGGAGATGGTTCAGCAGTTAAAGGCATTTTACAAAGCCTGATGGCCTCAATTTAAGTCCCCAGAACTTGAAAGCCAGATGCACCAAGTAGCATATGTGTCTCAGGTTTGCTTGCAGTGGCAGGAGGCCCTGATATGCCTATTGTCTCTATCTCCTTGCAAATGAAAAAATATATTTTTAAAAAAGTCAACTTTCAGCCAGGTCTGGTGGCACATGCCTTTAATTCCAGCACTCAGGAGACAAAAGTAGGAAGATCACCATGAGTTTGAGGTCACCCTGAGACTACACAGTTGAGTGCCTGGGCTAGAAGAGACCCTACCTCAAAAAAACAAAAACAAAACAAAATAACTTTATTTCCACAGTTACAGTACTATCTTATTCTGGGTAGGTGTATCTCTTACTAAATGGATTATATACAGCTTTGGTATCATCTGGAACCCTAATACCAAAAAATAGCTCTCACAGACCACAGCTATAGAATAGGGCAAATGTCATGTCAACTGGGATATTTTTGTGGAAAAATAATAATTTACATAATATTTCCCTATTCATTTTTAATAATACAGTTTATACACTGAGGAAGAGAAATATAGCATGAATAGTAAGTTCAACGAATAAACCCACCATTCAGGTTTCAATTCAATGTTACCTAGCAAATGTTGTTCCGGAACAGTTTGTTTTCTTCCAAGAGAAATTAACAATTCCCAGAATAACTTCAATAATGTTCAGGTTAGTTACTATCTCTTTCATAAAAGGAAATCTTGTGTCACAGGGACTCTCAAACAGTAACCTGAAATGTATGTAGCAGGCTCCCAGTGCATTCAATGAAATGAATGTCCTGCGTGGTGCGCATGTCTAGAACCCCAGAACTGTGGGCAGGCTAAGGCAGGAGGATCACAAGTTCGAGGCCACCCAAGATTACATAGCATACGCTGGTCTCACAAAAGGAAATAAAGCCAGGCGTGGTGGTTGCATGCCTTTATCCCAAGCTACTCAGGAGGCTGAAGTGGGAGGATCAACCGTGGGTTCGAGGCCAGCCTGAGACTACAGTCGAGTTGCCGGTCAGCCTGGACTAAGTGAGGCAGTGCCTCAAAAAAAATAAAAAGAAAGAACCACAGAAGGCCACTTTCTCCATCCTCAAGCTTCTCCCATGCCCTCAAAGCTACGGTGCACTGAAGCACCTACCCCAGGCACCCGGATCTCCGCATGAATGAATGACGCGCAGAGCGGGGCGAGCGCGGGGATGCTCCGAGGAGCGACCCCAGCCCCCGGCCGCCCAGGGTCAAAGCCTGCAGGGCAACATGAACACTGTTCGGTGCCCTCCTGGAGGGCCGTGCCAGCCTCGGAGCAGAGGCGCGCAGACCCGGGTTCCCCGCCGGCACTCACTGTAAGTCCGGCCCAGAGCTCGGAAGAGCAGATCGCGCTTCACGCTGACAGTCGGCATGGCGAGACGGACCCACTGCGCCTGCGCGCCCAGCGGCCTGGGCCCCGCGGCCTGAGCGCGTAGGACCCGTCGCTCCCCAGCTGGGCTGTCTTAGCAAAGCCTGTCTCTATCCAACTACTTCTCCTCCCGCTTTCCACTGACAGGTAAGCTAAATGCCACCATCTTTATCGTGGAATTAAAGATATATTGTGTTTATAACTGATTAATTTGAAAAAGAGGCATTATGGCTAGAGACTTGGCTGCATTCTGACAGGCAAAAGTGTGGACAGACTCTGAGGGCCCGGATGCTGAGGGATATCAAATTAAGTGGGCGGGCACGAGCGGCCTCCAGGTAAAGAATCCTTCCCTGAGGGATTGAAAAGGGAGTGAATCTGTTCCAAGGTTTCCTGGAGAGAAGGCTGTACAAATACAAGATGGGAGGTCTGTTAACAGGCCTCGATTTTTACTTCATCCTCTCTTAGTCTTAAAAGGTAGGTGTGGGCTGGAGAGATTGCTTAGCGGTTAGGGCGCTTGCCTGGCAATCCTAAGGACCGAGGTTCGAATCCCCAGGACCCACGTAGACCAGATGCACACGGTGGCGCAAGCGTCTGGAGTTCGACTGCAGTGGCTGGAAGTCCTGGCGCGTACATTCTTTATCTGCCTCTTTCTCTTTCCCTCTATCGAATAAATAAATTAATTTTTTTAAGAAGGGAAGACGTTATCTGAGGCCTCTTTTTGGAAGAGAACATGCTGTTTACCCAGTACCAACCCTGAGTGTGGCAGGCCTAATCCCTGGAACCTGTAATTGTGACATTCTGTGGAATCCAGATGTTGTGTAGACTAAATTAAGAATTTTGAGGGCTGGAGAGATGGCTCAGTAGTTAAGGCACTTGATTGAAAAGCCTTAGGACCCGGGTTTGGTTGGTTCCCCAGTGCCCAAGTAAAGCACAAAGTAGCTCATGCATCTAGATTTCTTTTGCAGCAGCTAGTGGCCCTGATGTGCCTATTCTGTCTGTGTCTCACTGTCTGTCTGTCTGTCTCTCTCGCTCTCTCTCTCTCTCTCTCTCTCTCTCTGCTTGTAAATAAATACATAAAAATATTTCATAGGGCTAGAGAGATGGCACAACATTAAAGCACCTGCATATTGCCTAAGAACCCGGGTTTGATTCCCCACCACCCACTTTAAAGCCAGATGTGGTCCGTGCATCTGGAATTCATTTGCAGCAGCTGAAACACCTGTATTCATATTCTCTCTCTCTCTCTCTCTCTCTCTCTCTCTCCTCGCAAATAAATAAAATATTTTAAAAATATATTTAATAAATGTAAAGAATTTTGAGATGGAGATTATCCTAGATTATCAGGATGTCCCTGATTGCAATCACGTGTAGCCTTGTTAAAGGAAAGGCAATGGTTGGAGTAAGGCCACCACATACTCCAAGAATGTCAGTGGCCATCAGACATGGAAGACACAAGTATGAATTCTTCCCTAGTTCATGGAGCAGCCTCAGAAACACTTGGATCTTGGCTAGTGAAATGGCTTTTGGTTTTCTGGCCTCCAGAACTGTGAGAGAATAAATTTCTGTCTCGTATGACTTTTTCTTCATCTTTTAAAATATTGTTTATTTGAGAGAGAGAAAGAGAAGGAGAGACAGTGGGTGTGCCAGGGCCTCCAGCCTCTGGAAATGAACTCCAGATGTGCCACCTGTACTTACTGATGAATCAAACCTGGGTCCTTAGGACTTGCAGGCAAGTATCTTAACTGCTAAGCCATCTCTCCAGCCCTATTCATTTATTTTTCAAACAAAATCTCACTGTAGCCCAGACTAGCCTGGAACTCTCAGAAATTCTCTTACCTCAGCCTCCTGAGTGCTGGGATTACAGATAGAAGTGACTGTGCTTGACTTAAATTTGGTTTAATCAACAAATTTGCCACACTTTATTTCAGCAGCCATAAAAAAAACTAGCACAGCAAGGTAAATACTATTATTGTACCCCTTTAACAGATAATGACACTGAGGCACAAAGTCTTGGAGTCACTCAATGGGTAAGGCATTGCTGTGGTACTTCCTGGAAGCCCTGTCCTCCTTAAGTCCCTTTACTGCCCTTACTTGAGGAGGCAGAACCTGGGACAAGTTAAGGCTACCCTGACTGTCAAGCAGGTTTTCATAACATTAGTTTCCTTTCATGTTAGTTCCTTTCCAGGGACAAATATAACAAGATTGACAATGTCCCATAAATGCCTAACATCCCCAATGCCATATGTAGTTTTCTGCCCCAAATATGACATGTTGATGTGCTCTTCTCTGGGCCCTTAAAAGGATTTCCATGGTCTCTGAGCTTCCATTTCCTAATCTGGGAGGTGGCAATACATACCATATAAAATTATTCAGTATTAGCAACTAGCATACTTCATGTAAGATTAGTTCTAGAACTAAAACAGGTGTCATTATTTTTATCTTTTTTCCTGGTCAGTTTTCTGCTAATTTTAGGCCCCTCAGAGGAGCACTACTTCCCTCTTCCAAATCTGCTAACTCATCCGTCCTGTTATCGTTAAACACATGGCAACTACTATGTAGTTTTATGTGTTTTCTTAGTGACTAACAAAACAGAAAATTCTAATGGAAAAGACAAAACTAAGCAAGAAATACTCATCACAAGCAGCATTGACTATCTGATAGAAAATGCTGAGATAGGGCCAGACGTGGTGGTGCACAGCTTTATTTCCAGCCCTCGGGAGGCAGAGGTGGTAGGAACTCTGTGAGTTTGAGACCAGCCTGAAACTACATAGAGTTCCAGGTTACCCTGGGCTAAAGTGAAACCCTATGTCAAAAAACAAAAACAGGGCTGGAGGATATCCATGACCTCACAGTGCCTGACACTACCTATACAAGGCCATCATAATAGGAGGAAAAATCATGACATCAAAATAAAAGAGAGACTGATTGAGAGGGGGAGGGGATGTGATGGAGAATGGAGTTTCAAAGGGGAAAGAGTGGGGAGGGAAGGCATTACAATGGGATATGTTTTTTGTTTGTTTATTTATTTGAGAGTGACAGAGAGAAGGAGGCAGAGAGAGAAAGAGAGAATGGGCGCGCCAGAGCTTCCAGCCTCTCTAAACTCTCCAGCCCACCATGGGATATTTTTTATAATCATGGAAGTTGTTAATTTTAAAATAAACTTGATGGGGCTGGAGAGATGGCTTAGTGGTTAAGTGCTTGCCTGTGAAGCCTAAGGACCCCGGTTCGAGGCTCGATTCCCCAGGACCCACGTTAGCCAGATGCACAAGGAGGCACACGCATCTGGAGTTTGCAGTGGCTGGAGGCCCTGGTACTCCCATTCTCTCTCTCTCTCTCTCTCTCTCTCTCTGCCTCTTTCTCTCTCTCTCTCTCTGTTGCTCTCAAATAAATAAATAAAAAGTAACAAAATTAAATAAAAAAAACAGGGCTGGAGAGATGGCTCAACAGTTAAGGTGCTTGCCTGCACAACTTAACAACCGTAGTTTGATTCCCCAATGCCCATGTAAAGCTAGATGCACAAAGGGGAGTGTGTATCTGGAGTTTATTAGCAGTTGGCTAGAGGCCCTGGCGTTCATTCATTCACTTCTTTCCTCTCTCTCTTTCTCTTTCTCTCTCTCTGCTTGCAAATAAATAAATTATTTCAATGCACAGATAGTAAGTATATCACAGAATGCAAATAGCTGTTATTTGTTTCTGTAGCTCTAGGACCAACCTGAGAGCAGGAATGTTACTGCAATGTTTCTTAGTGGAACTGAGCAAAAAAACCTGAAAAGAAAAAAAAAAGTCCTCTAAAAAGTAGGGAAATAAGATAATCAAATATATATTTTATACCCACAGATTAGTAAAATGCTTAAATATGATAAAAATCAGATCTTGGTTAAAAATATGGGAACATCAAATGATGCAACCACTTTAGAAAGTGTGACCCTTCCTAGGTAAATAGGACTACCCAGCAATTACACACCTAGGAATGTTAACCCAAGAAACTAACTCATGTCTACCAGAAGATCTAACTAAGAATGTTCATGGTTAAGCTGTTCATTATACTGAGAATCTGGGATGGGTGGGGCCACACACCTTCAATCCCAGCACTCAGGAGGCAAAAGCTGGGGAATTGCTATATGTTTGGGGCCAGCCTGGTCTACATAGCAAAGTCCAGACAAGTCAAGATATATAGCAAGACACTGTCTCAAAAAAAATAATGTCTGGGGGCTGGAGAGATGGCTTAGTGGCTAAGGTGTTTGCCTGCAAAGCCAAAGGACCTTGGTTCAATTCCCCAGGACCCACATAAGCCAGATGCACAAGGGGGCGCATGCATCTGGATTTTGTTTGCAGTGGCTGGAGGCCCTAGCACACCCATGCTCGCTCGCTCGCGCTCTCTCTCTCCCTCCCTCTCCCTCTCCCTTTCTCAAATTTTTTTTAATCTAGTATTTAAAAAAGTAATTATAATGTCTGGGCTGGAGAAATGGCCCAGCAGTTAAGGCACTTGCTTGAAAAACCTAACAACCTGGGTTTGATTCCCGAGTACCCATGCATAAAGTCAGATATACAAAGTGGCACATGTATCTGTAGTTAATTTGCAGTGGCTGGAGACTGTAGCACACCCATGCTTACTGTCTCTGTCTCTCTTTCTCTCTCTCCCTGCTTGCAATTAACAAATGAATATTTTTAAAAGTAATAATAAGTATCTGAGACCAGCCAGTATCCATTAGTACTTGAATAGCTACACAATTACGATAAACCATACTGTAAAACACTGCAACTGTGAAAATAAGCCAAAACTATTAAGTCTTAAATTATAATATTGAGTAAAAAATTAAATCACAGAAGAATATATTTAACAAAATACCATAAATAGAAATAATAGACTAACTGTTCAAGTTTGGATCTGGAATGTGCTCCAAAGAACCATGTGTTAAAAAGACTTAAAATACGGTTCACACTGCTGGGAGCTGGTGAAAACTTTAGGACATGAGGCCAAGTGGTAGGTATTCAGACCACTGGGGTCTTCACTCCAAGAGGGCCCCAGTCTCCTGTCTTACTTCCGAGCTATGAGGGTGGTGATTTTCCTATGCCACTACTCCCATCCTGAGGAGCTACCACAGACCCACAGCAACAGGGCCAACTGATGATGGAGTGAAACATCCAAAACTGAGCAATAAACCCTTTTCTCTTTATAAGTAGATTATCTCATTTTGTGTTTTAGTGGCAGAAAGCTAACACACTGTCCTGAAGGTCATATTTAAGCATACCTAGACAAAATGGTAAAATTATAAGAAAAACCAGATCCAGGCATGGTGGTGCATGCCTTTAATCCCAGCACTCAGGAGGTACAGGCAGGAGAATCACCATGAGACGAGGCCAGCCTGACTGCATAGTAAATTTCAGATCAGCCTGGGCTAGAGTGAGACCCTACCTTGAAAGAAAGGAAAGAGCATTACAACAGAATACCATACAGTGAGTTCTGAGTGGGATGGAAGGAATGCAGTTTGGCAGTTGAGTATTCAGGTTCTCCAGAAAAATAGAGCAGATGGATGGACAGAGTGCTGGCCCACCCAGCTATGGACACAAAGAATCCCACATGGATGGACAGTGCTGGCCCACCCAGCTATGGACACGGAGAATCCCACGTGGATGGACAGAGCGCTGGCCCACCCAGTTATGGACACAGGAAGTCTCATGTGGATGGACAGAGCGCTGGCCCACCCAGCTATGGAGACTGATAAGGCCACAATCCATTGTCTACAAGCTACTTTGAAGGGCTGCAAGTTGGAGAGTTGATGACATAAATGCCCTCCGATGGACTAAGGACCAGGAACACAGAGGGCAGGAAAAGATCCATGTTTTAGCTAAGTCAGGGAGAAAGTGACTTCGTCCTTCACCTTTTTGTTCTATCCAAGCCCTCAGTCAGTTGAATGGTGTCCACTCATGTTAGAAAGAGCCAACTAGGGCTGGAGAGATGGCTTAGCGGTTAAATGCTTACCTGTGAAGCCCAAGGACCCCGGTTCGAGGCTCAATTCCCCAGGACCCACATTAGTCAGATGCACAAGGGGATGCACACGTCTGGAATTCGTTTGCAGTGGCTGGAGGCCCTGGCGCGCCCATTCTCTCTCTCTCTCTCCCTCTCTCTCTATCTGCCTCTTTCTCTCTGTCACTCTTAATAAAAATAAATTTAAAAAATATTAAAAAAAAAAAAAGAGCCAACTACCTTACTCAGTCCACCAATTCAAATGCTCATTTCTCTCAGAAGCAGTAACACAATAAAAAGAAAAATGTCTAAATGGGTATCTGGGCATCTTTTAACTCAGTCACTTGATCATAACATTAATTATTACAATTCTCAAGGAGTTTCAAAAATATAAGTAATAGACCCTGCCTCATAACCTCACCCCCCAAAAAAGAGAAATGAAAGAAGAAATTATTAATGAATTTGGGAAACAAAAGATGAAAACACTAATTGGAAAGTGAAAGAGGAATAATGCTTGATTTTAGACTTTAAGGTTTGTGACCTTGAGAGGCCTATATTTAAAATTCTGGGGTTTAGGATATATGTGTGTGTATATATATATATATAGTTTTTTTTTTTCAAGGTAGGGTCTCAATTTAGCCCACGCTGACCTGGAACTCACTCTAGTCCCAAGCTGGCTTTGAACTCATGGCAGTCTTCCTACTTCTGCCAAGTGCTGAGATTAGAGGCATGCATCAACTTTAGGATATATGTTTTTATAGTTTGTTTGTTTTGTTTGAGAGAGAAAGAGGCAGAGAGAGAATGAGCATGCAAGGGCATCCAGCAACTGCAGACAAACTCCAGACACATACGCTACCTTGGGCATCTGGCTTACATGAGTCCTAGGGAATTGAACCTGGAACCTTTGGCTTTGCAGGCAGGCGCCTTAACAGCTAAGCCATCTCTCTAGCCCATGATTTTTTGTTTTTGTTTTTGTTTTTGTTTTTGTTATTTTGGAGGTAGGCTTTCACTGTAGTCCAGGCTGACCTGGAATTCACTGTGTAGTCTCAGGGAGGCCTCAAACTCATGGTGATCATTCTACCTCTGCCCCCCAAGTGCTGAGATTAAAGACGTGTACAGTCAAACTCCAGATGCTTGTCCCACCTAGTGGACATGTGCAGCCTTGCACTTGCATCACCTTTGTGCATCTGGCTTACATAGGATCTGGAGAGAGATTAAACATGGGTCCTTAGGCTTTGCAGGCAAGTGCCTTAACTGCTAAGCCATCTCTCTAGCCCAGTTATATATATTTTAATTATTATTCATTTGTTCACAAGCAGAGAGAAACAGAGAAAGAATGGTTGTAACAGAGCCTCCAGCCACTGAAAAAGAACTCCAGATGCATGTACTACTTTGTGCAGCTGGCTGTACATAGGTACTGGGGAATTGAACTCTAGTCATTAGGTTTTGTAGGCAAGTGCCTTAACCACTGAGCAGTCTCTCCAGCCCAAAGTTATATTTTTAAAGGTCTTCTCCACACCAAAATTCTGTTTTCAAATCATGTTTGTGTCTTAGAGTACATCGGTGGAATTTTTTCCTATTTAAATATCAGATCCTCCTGAAATTTGTTTTGGTTTTACAGTTAATGAGCAAGCCAGCTTTATTTTTTTTTCAAGCAGTAGTGCCAACACCATGTATTAAATAAGACTCATTTCCCCACCAGTTTGTGGTACGTTTTTATTATGTATTATATTTCGACATATATTTGGGCCTGCTGCTGAACTGTCTTGCTTTATTGCCAGCAGTGAAGCTATTTTCATTATTATAGTGTTGTTTTCCAATTTCCCCCTGCAAGCCAGTGCCAAAGGCCCAAGAACCACATTGCCAGGTTTAGTTACAGCAATGACCCCACTCCTATGATTCCAGCTTTCTGTGTTAGTTACTTTTCATATTGTTATGACCAAAATACCTAACAGAAACAGTTCAAGGGAGGAAAGCTTTATTTGGGCATGCTCTCAGTTCAGTCTGTCATGGTGGAACAACTCACTTCTCATAATGGCTGGCCCCAAAGCAGGAAGGGGGTGTTGGCATTCTTACAGCTTTCTTGGTTTCTCCTTTTTCAAGCCAATCCTTCAATCCATGGGATGGTGCCACCCACATCCAGGGTCTGTCTTTCCCTCTGATTTCATCCTTTCTGGAAATACTGTCATAACACATACTCAGGGTGCCTCATCACCTCTTAGGTGACCAAATCCAATCAACCTGGCTGTGATGAATACCCGTCATAAGCACTCACTTGGATCATGAAAGTCGACTCTTGGAATTATTCTAAACAGGACCTGGGTGCAGTGGTGCACGCCTTCAATCTAAGCCCTTGGGAGGCAGAAGTAGGAGGATACCATGAGCTCGAGGCCACCCTGAGACTACAGAGTGAATTCCAGGTCAGCCTGGACTAGAGTGAAACCCTACCTTGAAAAAAAAAGAAAAGAAAGAAAGAAAGAAAGTATCCTACCTTTGTAATACAGAACATTTTGGAAATAAGGCAAGTGTCCAATAACATGGTTAATTAAGTTAAGCATATCTCTGTACAATGTAATATTATACAAACATTAAAAATAATGTAGAGAGCTGGGCATGGTGGCACAGGCCTTGAATCCCAGCACTTAGGAGGCAGAGGTAGGAGGATTGCCAAGAGTTCAAGGCCACCCTGAGATTACACAGTGAATTCTAGGTCAACCTGGACTAGAGTGAGACCCTACCTCAAAAATCCGAAAATAGTAATAATAATAATAATAATGTAGAGGCCAGGTATGGTGGTACACGTCTTTTTTTTTCTTTGTTTGTTTGTTTTCACTTTTTGAGGTAGGATCTCACTCTAGCCCAGGCTGACCTGGAATTCACTATGTAGTTGATGATCCTCCTACCTCTGCCTCCCTTAATCCCAGCACTTGGGAGGCAGAGGCAGGAGTATTGCCATGGTGCGAGGCCACCCTGAGACTACATAGTGAATTCCGCATCAGTCTGGGCTAGAGTGAAACCCTACCTTGAAACACACACACAAAAAAAATCCCTTTTTACAGAGGTTGCAAATTGTACTGAATAAATGATTGTTATTATTTAAAAAAATAATGTAGAGGATGGAAGGTATAGCTTAGTGGTAGAGCACTTGATCAGCATGCATGAAGCCCTAGGGTTGACCCTCAGCACCCCCAAACAAATGTATATAAAATAAAAATAATGTGACACACACACGTATATATATATATACATATATACGTGTGTGTGTATGTACACAGATATATATAGTGCTCTGGGTTTTTTAGCATAAAATACATGATAGGATTACTCAAACTTATTAACTTATGTTAAAATATTACATGTGTATACATATGAACAAAAAAACTGGCATGTTATACATTCAAGTGTTATTAAACGCTATCTCTGGGAGGTAAGATTTTCTTCATGGTATGTTCATAGAGTCTACCGAAGTGATTGCTTTAAGTATGAGGAAAAGGCTAGCATCAAACATAACCACACTCACTTCTACATACCCACCCAGGCAGTGGTAGACAGTCTCACTCTCGCCACCACATTGGGTCAGAGCCTGTGCAGGCTGATTCCTTTTGCCTGTCAATCACAGAAAAGGGTGTGAAAGGATTGTGTCCCTTTCATGTAAAGCCTGTGGTCTGGGCAGTGATCGGGAAAGAAGTACCATCAGGTATGAAGTTTTTTGTACACATGACATAAAATGCAATTCAGCTCTGGTGACATTTTAAACCAGAGCAGCCAGGAGACACAGGTAACATGTATTGTTTGTGCTTTCCAAAAACATTGTCCACTGCCAGCTGTAGCCCGCGTAGTCGTCTCGCCAGCAAGAACGCACACGGGCACCAGGATCCTTCTGCAGCAAGCGTTTATTGCAGTTAACAGATGAAAAGAGGAAGACCCAGAGCCCCGAAATGGCGCCGCTTATATATCCCCTAGGCGGCGTGTACTCTGCTGATTGGCTGCGCGCTCATTACCCCGTATGACGCCCCGGGCTGGGCAGTGACTTGGCGCGCTTTTACCACTTGCACATGCGCTATTCTCACCAGGACCGAGGCCGGATGTCAGCGCCATCTTGTAATGGCGGTCACACTCTCTCGGCTCTCCACATCTCCCCCTTTTTGTTTTAATAAGATGACAACTGCCTCATAGCCCAACCAGCGCGGCACCAAACAACCCTATGCTCGATCAAGCAAATTCCTTCCTTGGGGAATAAGTGATCAAGAGCTCACTCCCTCACCTTATCAGGTGCAATGGAGACAAGTCCTCTGAGTGCAAAGGCCAAGGGAGAGACAAAAAGGGGAGTTGACACCCATCCCCGTGCAATGGAATATTGTTCCTGGGGGTGCAAGGGCTGTCAATCTCATATTTTGGTGCTGCAGCCACTTAGGTAAGGGCTGATTAGACTTAGATCTCTCATCGACTCAGTGCAATGGGCTAAACCCCTGAGGTGCATCGACTGAGGGTCTCAGTCTAATTAATTAACCAAATTTCAGGAGATGATCCCTGTTCCATAGCCAGAAGTGCTTGCGCAATAACGACCTTGTCACGTTGCTGTTGAGCTCTGAGCTTGCAGAACAACCAAAGCAGGAACACTAAGCCACAACATAGGGCTGCACCAAACAGCGCCACTCCCACCCATTCCTTAAAGAAAGAGAAGGCTGAAGAAATCCAGGATGTCAGGCCCACAGCTAGGGAGGGGTCAACTCTAGTAGAATAGGGTCTTCATAATGGATCTTGTCCACTTCTTCGGCTCCCGCACAGGATCTCGATGATTCGTCAGGTATCACAAGTCTACGTGTTAGGCGTTCTGGTAGCCAGAATGGATTGTCTTCTTCCTGTGGAAAAACACAAACAGCTCCCCTGGATCTTATTAAAATAGGATCCGGGCCTCTCCATTGACCAGTCAAAACATCTTTCCACTTAACCATCTCCTGTGGCCTGTTAGGCTCTGAGCAATGACGGTCAGCCGCTGAATGGCCCTGACTGTCCAAATTTTAAAAAATTAAGAGTAAAGAGTGCTATGGATATAGTCACTCGTGGGACTGAGGGCAGAGCCTCCTCGACTCCCCCTTTTTGTTTTATTAAATAAGACTTTAGAGTGCGATGAGCCCGTTCTATAATACCCTGTCCTTGAGGATTATATGGGAGACCTGTCAAATGGGTCACTCCCATCTGGTGACAGAACTGTCCAAATTTTTGAGAAGTATAAGCTGGTCCATTGTCAGTTTTAAGAGTTTTGGGCTTCCCCCAGGCACTCCACGCCTCGAGGCAGTGTTGAATAACATGGGCTGCTTTCTCCCTGGTTAATGGGGAAGCAAACATAACTCCAGAACAAGTATCAATGGAAACATGTAAATATTGTAATTTGCCAAAAGATGGGACGTGAGTAACATCCATCTGCCAAATTTGTAATGGGCGAATTCCTCTGGGATTAAAGCAAGGAGAGACTAAAACAATGCAAACACAACCACCATCAAACAAACATCAAACTTCTGCAGTTCAAGTTCAATAGCCTTGAAAAGCAGGTTCCTCCTCCAGTCAACTCTTTCCAAAAGTGTTTGCATTTCTATGATAGTCTTTCCTCAGGCATCCTTTCCATTGTTTGAATGTAAAGCAGTTGGAACATCTTCCTTAAGATTGCTAATGTGTTTGACAATAGCAGGTTCAGTAACCTAAAACCAGCCTCAGTGTCTGTAATTTTAACTTGCTTGAGGTTTTCCAGCTTAAAATCTTAAATCTCTCAGTCCAATATCTCTAGACAAGCACATCAGTCCATTACAAATTTAACCTTGATCAAACACTCTGGGCCTGGGCAGCAGGACGCAGCCAGCCCTTATGCCAGTAGCCCAGTTCCAACAAGGTCCTCTGCAGTCTTTCCTTTCCCTTAGAAAGCTTAATGAGGGCATACTCTACCGGCGCATGGACGCGGCCTCCATCTGCAGCCTCAAACACCGGGAAGGCTTGTAAGAACCTCCTTCTGTCCCCCTCTGAAAGGAAGGAATCTGAACAATGCTTGCCGGCATAAGGCGGAGGAGCACTGGGAATGGCAGGGGTGGCAGATTGAAAAGCCGCGCGGTTCTTATCTCCTATCTTCTTTTGTTTTCGATTTTGCGGTAGTGGCTGCTCATCAAGATAGTATCTCTCCTCCCCATAGCAAGCCGCTTCCCCATCTAATTCTTCCTCCTCGGAGGGACTAAGATCCTCAGACTCTGAGCTATCAATTCCTAAAGCCTCCAATTCTTTTATCGGATAAAGAGGCCTCCTTTTTGGACTTCTCTTTTCCCTCTCATGTTTCTCTCCCAGGGCGTCTTTTCCCTTGTCTTTTCTTTCTGTGGACTTAGCGTCCGCGGAAAGGCCTTTTTTCTTAGAGACGTCTTTTTCTTTTTCCTCAAGGGCCCCTAACCTTTTATCCCGTTCTGTTTCTGACATGCTGTCTTGTAGCTCCGAATGTGAGGCTCCCATGTTCAAAAAGAAGAGAACGAGAGCCACCATCACAATAGGGAGAGCAAAAATTGCTCCTACCAATTTGGATGAGAGATGAGACAAGTCAAGACCAAACATGCCTCTCAGAACCTACCTTAGTGCTGCAGTTCTGAATCCTTCCCCATGAATGGGGGGGTCTCCTCGGCGCCGGCGATGACAGGCACCCGGCGTCCCGGGTTTTTCGGCACCAGCTGTAGCCCGCGTAGTCGTCTCGCCAGCAAGAACGCACACGGGCACCAGGATCCTTCTGCAGCAAGCGTTTATTGCAGTTAACAGATGAAAAGAGGAAGACCCAGAGCCCCGAAATGGCGCCGCTTATATATCCCCTAGGCGGCGTGTACTCTGCTGATTGGCTGCGCGCTCATTACCCCGTATGACGCCCCGGGCTGGGCAGTGACTTGGCGCGCTTTTACCACTTGCACATGCGCTATTCTCACCAGGACCGAGGCCGGATGTCAGTGCCATCTTGTAATGGCGATCACACTCTCTCGGCTCTCCACAGCCAGCCTCATTTTCTTCATCCATAAGATAGAGTTCTTCCTCAGATGGCTGTAATAATAAAACAATTTGAATCCTATAAGATGCATTTTGAATCCTATGTTATACTGAAGCTAACAGCCCAAGTGATCCAAGACTAGTATTAAGTAGAACACAGTCTGCTGTCTCCCCGAGGCAGGAACAGTAACAGTGAACAGTGAACTGTAAATGACCCTGTTTGTACTTACTGAGTGCCTAAAACTACTTCTAGTGAAAATTTTACATGCTTTTTCTATTGGTCCTTGTTGCAGTCAGGTTCACATTGCTGGCAGAAAACATCCAGCCAAGAGCAACTTGTGGGGGGAAAAAAGGGTTTATTTTGGCTTACAGACTCAAGGGGAAGCTCCATGATGGCAGGGAAAAATGAGAGCATGAGCAGAGGGTGAACATCACCTCCTTACCAACATCGGGTGGCCAACAGCAACAGAAGTGTGCCAAACACTGGCAAGGGGAAACTGGCTATAATACCCTTAAGCCCGCCCCTAACAATACACTGCCTCCAGGAGGCACTAATTCCCAAATCTCCATCAGCTGGGAGCCTAACATTCAGAACACCTAAGTTTATGGGGAATACCTGAAATCAAACCACCACATTCTGCCCCTGACCCCCATAAACTGATAACCATCCATGATGTAAAATGAAATACATTAAATCCAACTTTAAAAGTCTCCATATTTTTTTAATCAATCCCAGTGATGTTCAAACGTCCTCATAGCCCAAGGTCCTTTAACTGTGCCATAATACCAAAACAATAATAACAATAATAATGGCACAGAATAAACATTATTCACACTACAAAAAGATGGCATTAGGTACTCAAAGAATTATTCAGCCAATACAAGACTTAAAACAACTAAGGCAAACATCAAACTCTGTAGCTCCAAGTCCAGCAACTCTAGCCAGTAACAAATCTCCAAGTCCAATAATTCTAACCAGCCAAAACCCTCTGGAGTTCCAATTCCACCCCTCCAGCTAGGCTACTCATAGTCCTGAAAAACTTCACCTGGGGCTGGCAGCTCTCCTTAGCAGCCATCTTGTAGTCCTGGCATCTCCATTGGGTCTCCATTGCAACCCATGGTCCATCCTCATGGCTCCATGAGGTCTCCATGCAGGCATCCAGCAAACCTGCTTTACACTGCCCATGGCCATTTCCAAAACACAAAACCATGTTGCAAATTTAATGACTCTCTCTTTCTTGCATTTCTTATAATCCATAATACCAGTTGGGCTTCCAATTTGTTAATTCAGGGGGAATAAAGAAGACTTTGAAGAACAGGACAGTCCTTAAGCATTCAGGCGCTTTCAAAAGACTGCATTCTTTCTGTTGTCCTAATGCTGGTCGGGTGGCCCAATATCAATGGTTGAAATCTCTCAATTGCAACTGAATGGGCAACATTTTCACCAAAGAATTTCATTTTTTTCTGTGCCATATCTCTCTGCTCACACCAGTCCATTTCTATGCAATACAACCCTGCACAAGTTCTCATTACATGGGGATAACAGCAAGCCTCTCACACAAACTGCTTCTAGCCCAGTCTAGGCAAAGCTCTTTCTCACCCTCATAAGCCAAACCTCACAATCTATAGTTTTTGCTGCATTCAGGTCTTTCAACTCTGACCAGAATAGTCCACACAGCTGTACTTACAGCATTGCAAGGTGTCTCTTAGGCCATGATGTTAAATTCATCCAAATCTTCCCGCAAAGCAGTTCCAAAGGCCAAAGCCACACAGTCAGGTTTCTAGCAACAACAATCCCACTCTTCTGGTACCAACTTTACTGTTGTAGTCAGGTTCACAATGGTGGCAAAAAACACCCACCAAGCGCATCTTGTGGGGAGAAAAAGGGTTTATTTTGGCTTACAGGTTTGAGGGGAAAGCTCCATGATGGGAGGGGAAAACGATGGCATGAGCAGAGGGTGGACATCACCCCCTGGCCCACATAAGGTGGACCACAGGAACAGGAGAGTGTGCCAAACACTAGCAAGGGGAAACTGGCTATAATAACCATAAGCCCGCCCCCAACAATGCACTGCCCCCAGGAGGTGTTAATTCCCAAATCTCCATCAGCTGGGAATCTCGCATCCAGAACACCTAAGTTTATGGGGGACACCTGAATCAAACCACCACATGCAACAACATAAAACAACAAATTAAGCTTTATTTAAAAGGACTGGAGGGCTGGAGAGATGGCTTTGCCTGTTGTGGAAGCTGGGCAGAACAAAGACTACTTTGAGATGTGCATGGGAGAGATAAATGATAGGCTGGCCCAGCAAGATCCATCATGTCTTATCACAGCCTATTGAAGCCGGCCATGGACTGAACAGGGCAATCAATGCAACACCTAGCATCACTTTGCTCAATGATTGATGATTTTCTCTTCCTTAGACATTCAACATGAATTTGTGCACATACTGTTGGCCAGGTGACAGGAGTTAAATGATTATTGAGTTGAAATGATGAGAAAGGCAACTCTTTATGCTATTCAAAACAGTTCTTCCATATAAGTCTTCTAGATATCTAGAATGAAATCTAACAGGAAGCCAGGCATAGATAGGAGTGCATACCTATAATACCAATACTTGGGAAATAGAAGAAGGAAGATTAGGAGTTCAAAGCCAGCCTTAGCTATGTATCAAATTTGAGGGCAGGCTGGACTCCATGAGCCCCTGTCTCAACAAAACAAAACAAAACTCAACAGGGTAACAGGAACCGTAGACATTATCCCTCCTACACGTTTTGTGGAATAGGGAGCTGAGAACATAGAAATTGAGTCACTTATTCAAAAGCAACCCAGTACAATGCAGTCATTTGCTAGTAAGGAGTCAACCTAGATCTCTTTGCAGCCGCACAACCAGCCCTTGCCATCAAGGGCTGAAAGGGATGAGCGAAAATAGTGTAGTATAAGACACTTACTGTAAACTTTTCTCAGAGGAATGCATGTTAATCTTCAAAGCCCTCCAGTTTACCAAGAAAGACAGAAGACAAAGTAGCTGTAGTTGAAATGGGATAAAGAGCCCGACTCTTAACTCATCCCAGCCTCCCCTGTAAGATGACTGTCTTCTTACCGAAATGAAGTCAACATCAGACAGACCTAGGTGGTGATAGAACTGCTGAGTCCAGCAAAGGCTACTCTGTTAGAAAACACTGCCTATTTCACTTTCTTTGGGCACTATTTGGAGAATTACAAGTTGAATGGGGTTTGAAGTCATAAACTGAATCTATCCACATTACTGAATGCTTACCACCTCCCAGGTACATGCCTTATGTGCCATGTCTGATTTAAACCCCCAAAAGACTCTTCCATGGCAAACAATATTATCTCTTTTAAAAATAAACAGTCTAAAAGTCAAACAAATGTTCCATAGTAAGCAATAGAACATGGTTTCTAGTGATTAGACATAGTTTTTTCTCCTGTTTTGGGCATGTAAAGAAGTAGGTGTTGCAATGAGGCATTCCTTAAACTAGGAGCTGGATTGTAAACTAGGAAAGGGATTGTAGAGACAGGAACACAAGTTACTGAGCTGTGGTTTGTAAAACTGACTAAACTAAACTAGTCAGTTTGAATTGGGGTTAGTCATTCAGTCAACAAACATCTAGCAAATGATCAAACAAAGATGTGTGTGGCATAAGAGTTATCTCTGTGTTTGGCCTTGGCTGCATATGAGAGAACAATATAGTAAACATTTAAACTGCTCAACAAAAGTGTGTCATTGTATAGATGTAAGTAGATGAACAGATTAATGGGGGTGAAAAGGTCTAAGTGAGGTCAGGGGAAGAGATTGAGTAAGGAAAGTTGGAGGGAGGGCTAATCAAAATCTAAGAGGATATAAATAAGTCATATGGAAACCTACTTTTGTGGACAATGGAACACACAGGAGCCATAAATTGTTAGTAGAAAATTTTCAATGCCAGGGATGGGATACCTTCCAGTGAGTTGTTGGCCAGGGAGGTCCCTGATGCACCCCCAACATTACAGGCCATTGCCGAGGCCCTTGGTTTCCCACCAGGAATAGATGGTAAGACCCTATTGCTGAAGACTCCACATACTTGGGCTGCAAGGTCACTGAGAAACCCTGCTGGAGCTGAGCTGAAAACCTCCTCCATGTAGACCAGCTGACAGAAAGCTGGAAGAAGCCATTCTGCATGTAGTTCAATGGGAGAAAGAGAAATCACCAGTGAAGATACCCAACAGTGGACACAGCAAGCCTTATATTTGGCCAACTAGGCCAAATGAGCCAACATGTGCAATAGTGGCACATCTAATGGGGGAAACCAACCACCCTGTAATTTAACTGGAGGCCCGCTCCATGGAAGGGAATATATCCCTGATACTGAAAACCTACAACAGGTGTAGTCATGAGCCCTAGGAGTGTAACATCTGCTGCTGTCTGGCTAACAGTACATACTATGTTCACCAAACTGCCCAGTAAGCACTTCTCTTAACGGTCATACCCATATATTAATGCTACTCTCACTTTCAGCTAGAGAACCTTCTTTTTCCAGATGTCAGTGACCTTGGGATGACTCAGAAGGCACCGTGGTGCTGAGAAGAAATAACAGAGGAGTGCTTAGCACTGCAATATCTCTATCACACCTTCCAAGGCTCAGGACCCATTGTGGAAGAGGTGGCAGAACGAATGTAAGAGCCAAAAGAAAGATAGGACTCCTTATGACGTGCTCTTCCAGACACAAAATGGCCTGAATATCCATGACCTCACAGTGCCTGACACTACCTACATAAGACCATAATAATAGGAAGAAAAGATCATGACATCAAAATAAAAGAGAGACTGATTGAGAGGGGGAGGGGATATGATGGAGAGTGGAGTTTCAAAGGGGAAAGTGGGGGGGAGGGAGGGAATTACCATGGGATATTGTTTATAATTATGGAAGTTGTAAATAAAAATATTTAAAAATAACACACACACACATATGTATATACATACATACATATATATATATATACATATATGTATGCATCAAGCACCGCTGCTCGGCTAGGTGCTGTGGCACAGGAAGCCAGCACAGTTCTGCCAGAAGGTTTGGAAACTCCACTGATGGGAGGTGGTTTCCCTTTCCACTTTTCAACAATCATTTTATTATTTTATTATTTTATTTAGTAGAACTGGTGATAGAACCCAGCGTCTCATGCCAGGCAAGCACTCTAGTCCACTTAAAAAAATTTCTTTTAGCCAGGTGTGGTGGCACACGCCTCTAATCCCAGCACTTGAGGCAGAGGTAGGAGGATCACTGTGAGTTCAAGGGCACCCTGAGAATACAGGGTAAATTCCAGGTCAGCCTAGACTAGAGTGAAACCCTACCTTGCAAAACCAAAAAAAGAAAAAGAAAAAAAATAAAAAAGAAAAAATTCTTTTGAGGCAAGTCCAACAGACTAGCCTTTTTTTTTTTTTTTTTTTTTTTAATGAGAGAGAGTGAAGGAGGGAGAGGGAGGCAGAGAGAGAGAAAAGTGTGCACCCTCTTGTGTGCATGTACAACCTTGTGTGCTCGTGTTACTTTATGTGTCTGGCTTACATGGGATCTGGAGAGTCAAACATGGGTCCATAGGCTTCTCAGGCAAGCACCTTAACCACTAAGACAACTCTTAAGCCGCACTTTTAAGTTTTTTAAATTCCTCAGTTACATGCTTCCTTCAGCTCTCCTCTTTACTTTTTGTTCCTCTGACCAGACTGTGTGTCCCTGAAGGAACAAGACCTTTTCATGCAGCACGTCAGCCCATCCTGCTAAACAGGTGCCTCTCCGTGAGTAGTCAGTGAATGAATGAATGGGTGGGAATTTAAAGCACAGAGAGCACATCTTAACTCACTTTCTTTAAAAAAAAAAAAAAATTATTTGAAAGAGACAGAGAGAGAATGGGTGCATTTTCAGGCACATGTGGTACCTTGTCCATCTGGCATATATGGGTATTGGGGAATCGAACCTGAGTCACGAGGCTTTGCAAGCAAGCGCCTTAACCACTAAACCATCTCCCCAGCCCCTTACCCCACTTTTATGCTATCAGCTCCAAAGACCAGGCCCCATACAGGCAGGTACCCTGTAGTATTTGTTCCACGTCTGATTCAGAGGAGGAAGGGATGGCAACCCATCTTCCCAAGTTTCTGAGAAGACAGCAGTTGAATCAGAATCTGCTTTGCCCTACCACTGATTTCTCTCTCTCTTTCTCTCTCTCTCTCCCTCCCTCCCTCCCTCCCTCCCTCTCCTTTTGTTTAGATATTTTATTTATATTATTTGACAGAGAGTGAGTGAGAAAATGGGCACACCACGGCCTCCAGCCACTGCAAACGAACTCCAGATGCGTGCTCCACTTTGTGCATCTGGCCTACATGGGTCCTGGAGAATTGGACCTGCATCCTGAGGCTTTGCAGGCACCTAAGCCATCTCTGCAGCCCCTAATGTATTATTTTTTTTTCAGGGTGGCCTCGAACTCACAGCTGGGATTAAAGGTGTGTGCCACCACCCCGTGAGAACCGTGATTTCTTTAGCTGGAAAAAAAAAAAAAAAAACTGGACGCATACTTACTTTGCAGAGCTGCTCTGGAAGACCATGGTTCCTGGGAAGAGCCCAGCAACACAGTGTCTCACACAGTATGTGCGCACAGTCTCCCCACCTAGATCTGGGGAAAGGTGACTCATACAGGAAAAGGAAAAAACAAACGAGTTTGCAGACAAAACTCAGACAGCTCCCCCCTTTGGAAGACCTTAGCACACGTGCTCCCCTTTGCCGGGCAGATCTTCTCAGTTAACTACATTCTGGGTTAAAACTCAAGTCAAGGGAACTCCTTCAGACACAGTCCTGACCCGCCAGTCTGGGTCCCAGCATCTTCTAGTCACCGTAGTACAGTCTTACTTGTAATTATACTCTCAATCTTGTCGTTATTTTGCTTAGATCCCTCCTTCTCCCATGAGTTGTAGGAGACAAGATAATGGAAGACTTGGTACCTGGGTGAGTTTTCCCCTCGCCCCGAAATACCCAGAATGGTGACGAACCCATGGTAGGCTTTCGGTAACCGTGGGTAGATGCATGAATGGCAAATGTGTAAGAACATGAGGACTCAACAAAAAGCATCCCCCAGTTCCGCTCCCCCGAGTATGGGGGTGGTGTGAGGACACAGATCAGGAAGCCGCCAGCCCCACGTCTTTGTCCCCAGAACATCCCCCAGCCGTGTAGGGTTCGGAGGAAGGGATGGGTTTAAGGGCGGATGCGGGAGCCGAACGCACGGTGACCGATCAGCTCCACAACGGGCCGACGACCCTGGTGGCGATCCTAGGTCCTGGCCAGTCGCCCCGGAGCGCGGCAGCGAAGGCCGGGGGAGGGTCAGCCCCTCCGCCCCTCCCCGGCCCGCCCCGGCCCGGCCCGCCCCTCCTCGTGGGCTCCCTCCCGCCGGCCGCCGAGCTGCACGCGGCAGTCCTCGCCCGCCCGCCCGGAGGGACCAGCATGAAGGTCCAGTTCGCACCGCTCAACATCCCGCTGGCGCGGCGGCTGCAGACGGTGGCCGTGCTGCAGTGGGTCTTGACCTTCCTGCTGTCCGGTAAGCGCCTGCGCCCGCCCGCGGGGTCTCGGCGGGTCCCCTCGCTGCCACCCGTCCTGGTCCAAGACCGTGCGTCAGCCTCTAGACCCGCTGTCCACCCGTTTTGGCACTCACCTGGCACTCCCCACAGGCCTACCAACTTTATTTTCCCTGGGCCTCCCTTCTACTTATTTAATTCTTTTCTTTTTCTTTTTTTCGAGGTAGAGTCTCTAGTCCAGGCTGACCTGGAATTCACTGTGTATTCTCAGGGTGGCCTTGAACTCACGGCAATGCTCCTACCTCTGCCTCCCGAGTGCTGGGATTAAAGGCGTGCGCCACTACGCCCGGCTTATTTTCTTTTTAAATATTTTATTTATTTATTTATTAGAGAGAGAAAATGGGTGCCTAGAGCCTCTAGCCACTTCAAACAAACTCCAGACGCTTGCACCCACTTGTGCATCTGGCTTTAGTGGGTCCTGGGGAATCAAGCCTGGGATTTTAGGCTTTGCAGACAAGCGCCCTAACCGTTAAGCCATCTCTCCATACCTTTTTTTCTTGTTTTTGAGGTAGAGTCTAAACTCTATGCCAGGCTGGCCTGGAACTCACTATGTAGTCTCAGGCTGGCCTGGAACTCACTATGTAGACTCAGGCTGGCCCGGAACTCACTATATAGTCTCAGGCTGGCCCGGAACTCACAGCGTCCTCCTATCACCATCACACCAGTCCTCATTTTTCTTTCTTAAAGTGAGGTGTATCTCACCCAGAGTAAATGACAGGTTACCATTGTACAGCTCGGTGAGTGTGGGCAACTCTGTTCATCACCATGACCCAGCTGAGCTGTAGTATAGAAAATTGTACTTTGGCAGGGCATTGTGGTTGTGGTGCACACATTTCTCATTTAATCCCAGTACCCGGGAGATAGAGGTAGGAGGATCACCGTAGGTTCGAGGCCAGCCTGGGACTACAGAGTAAGCTCCAGGTCAGCCTGGGCAAGAGTGAGGCCCTTCCTTTTTAAGGAAGGGAAAGGAAGGAAGGAAGGGAGGGAGGGAAATGAGTTATACTTTGGTCCCTCTAAGGGTCATAGACTCCTTTCTCTAATTGTTGTCTCATAAAAAGAAAAGGAAAGAAACAAGGAACAAAAGGAAGGAAGAAAGGAAAGAAGGAAGGAAGGAAAGAAGGAAATGAGTTGTACTTTGGTCCCTCTAAGGATCATAGACTCCTTTCTCAAATTGTTGACTCATACAAAGAGCAAGATACAAGGAACAAAAGGAAGGAAGGGACGGAGGGAAAGGAAGGAAGGAAGGGAAGGGAAGGGAAGGGAAGGGAAGGGAAGGGAAGGGAAGGGAGGAAAGGAAAGGAAAGGGAAAAAAAGGAAGGAAGGGAAAGGAAGGAAGGAAGGAAGAAGATGAGTTATACTTTGGTCCCTTTAAGGATCATAGACTCCTTTCTCGAATTGTTGTCTCATAAAAAGAAAAAGAAAGAAACAAGGAACAAAAGGAAGGAAGGAAGGAAGGAAATGAGTTGTACTTTGGTCCCTCTAAGGATCATAGACTCCTTTCTCGAATTGTTGACTCATACAAAGAAAAAGAAACAAGGAACAAAAGAAAGGAAGGAAGGAAGGGAGGGAGGGAAGGAAAGGAAAAAAAGGAAGGAAGGAAGGAAGAAGATGAGTTATACTTTGGTCCCGCTAAGGATCATAGATTCCTTTCTCAAACTGTTGACTCACTAAAGAAAAAGCATTGCCTCAAGTATTTAAGACCTGATGCCTTTGGTCGCCTCACCTCAGGGCACATAGCCTTGACTTTTCCAGATGCGCTGTCCCGTGTGGGCCTTTCTGCACAGACCCCCTGCATGCGTGTTGGGCTGGATTGGGAGGTTTCTGTCTGGAAATCATCTGCCCAAGGGTGTGTTCCTGCCTGTCCCCAGGGTAGTGATAGCACAGGAGCCAAATTCCTTGAAGCACAGGAGGGATTACACCTTCTGTCTGCAGGGGCATGTTCTCATTTTAGCTCTGGCTGTCCTAGAACTCACTCTGCTGTCCAGGCTGGCCTTGAACTCACAATGATCCTCTTACCTCAGTGTCCTGTTTGCTGGAATTAAAGGCGTGAGCCAACATACCTGGTTTACAGTTCTCAGTGTTTGTTGTGTTCTTGAAGAAAAGCTGGGAGAGAGGAATTATTGGAAACTTAAACTGTTCTGAAAGCAAAAACAAAACAAACAAACAAACAAAAAACCCTGTATGCTTTAAGACAATGAATTGCAATTATACTCTTGAGGCTGAAATAATAATTATTATTCATTGCATTATAGAGTTTTACACATTCGAAGTGGTTTTATTTTATTTTATTTTGGGGGATTTTAAGGTAGTGTCTTACTCATAGCCCAGGCTGACCTGGAATTCACTATGTAGTCCCGGGGTGGCCTCGAACTCATGGCAGTCCTACCTCTGCCTCCCAAGTGCTGGAATTAAAGGCGTGTGCTACCATGCCCAGTTGGAAGTGGTTTTATGTTTTGAGTGTCTAAATCACTGAAGGAGCTTATAAAAATAAAAAATTATATGCCCAGAGTCATCTCTAGAATTTCTAACTCATTTGTTTTGGGATGGAGGCCTTGCATCAAGACTTTAAAAACACGAACAAGCCAGCAAAACAAGCAAACAATTCTCTCCAAGTGACTGCTGTGCAGGAAGGCTTTATAAAAAGGTAATGCAAAATAGAAACTCATTAGACCCCCACAGGCCAAACCCTGAGGCTGGACTGGTAACACTGCATTCCATTTTGCTCTGGACAGGCCCAGTGATATCTGACCTGGCCTTCTCCAGCACTCAGTGTGAGCCAGGTCATGCTTTCCAATATCAACCATGCCGTAAGGGCTGTTCGTATTCACCATGCAAACGAGGGAATTGAGGGTGAAGTAGATCACACCCTAAAGTCACACTGCTAGTCTGTGGAAGAGCTGTATCTTTATACCCGTCTCCTGCCCAAAGTCCCTGCTTCAGCCACTCCACTTCCGAAAGGATCCTATGATCCCCAGGCAATACAAGAGCACCCCCCCCCCATCTGTCCTTTTCTTTCTCCTCACTTGTCATTGCTTGCATTTGTAAATGTCTGTGGTTATTAGAGAAAGGTCTGTGTGGCCATTCCATGTCCCAGGGATGACACCCAAGGAGTCCTTTGCAGCAGGACTGTTTCCACGCTCTGTCACCCTCAATAGAAACTACACTCCCCATGTCCCTAAGAGTGTGATCTCATGTCATCCTCTTAGCAACACCACAGGGAAGTGACTGGCCTGCGGTGGTTTGATTCCGGTGTCTGCCATACACTTAGGTGTCCTGAATGTCAGGTCCCCAGCTGATGGCAACTTGGGAATTGAAACCTCCTGGAGGTAGTGTATTGGTGGGGGTGGGCTTAATGGGTGTTATAGCCAGCTTCCTCTTGCCAGTGTTGGGCACACTCTCCTGCTGCTCTTGTTCTCCAGGAGGTGATGTCCAGCCTCTGCTCATGCCATCGTTTTCCCCTGCCATCATGGAGCTTCCCCTCTAGTCTGTAAGCCAAAATAAACCCTTTTTTTCCAAGCTGCTCTGGTCAGGTGTTTTCTGCCCGCAATGCAAACCTGATTGCAATGTGGTTCTTTCCTCGTGTCACAATGAGGAAACTAAGAGGTGAAGCCAATGCCACACGGTCACAAGTCAGTTCTGGGCAGAGGGCGCGAGAGCACATGGGTCAGTACTGAGCAGCTGAACCATGCATGCTCCAGGGGAGGGAGTGTGGGTTTTTCAACCTACAGAAAGTAGAGAGAAGGTTATGAATTTCCACAGGCCCCTTACCTGTTTCTTTTTTCTTATTTTTTTACTTTTTATTTTATTTTATTTTTTGTTGTTCTTTTGCTTTTTCAAGGTAAGGTCTCTTAAGCCCAGGCTGGCCTGGGACTCACTATGTAGTCTCAGGGTGGCTTCGAACTCAGGGTGATACCCCTACCTCTGCCTCCCAAGTGCTGGGAATGAGGCATGTGCCACCACATCTGGCACTTCTTTTTTTCTTATTTTTTGTCAAGACAGTATCTCACTCTAACCCAAGTTGACCTCAAACTCACTATGTAGCACAGACTAGCCTCGAACTCTCAGCAATCTTCCCACCTGTCTCTCAAATTCTGGGATTACAGGTAGGAGCCATCATGCCTGGCTTTAATTTCAAATTATTTAACAAGTTGTCATTTTATTTTATCTATTACTTTGCAGAAATATACTTTTTAATTTATTTATTTCTGTGGTACTGGGGATTGAGCCCAGGACCTCACACATGTGAGGCAAGTACTATATCACTAAATGATACCCCCAGCCTGCTGAAATATTTTTTTTTGGAAGGGGGGGTATTTGAGGTAGGGTCTCACTCTAGCCCAGGCTGACCTGGAATTAACTGCGTACTCTTAGGGTGACCTCGAACTCATGGCGATCTAACTACCTCTACCTCCCAAGTGCTGGGATTAAAGACGACTGCCCACCAACCTGGCATTTCTGTGGGTCCCACGGACTCAAACTCAAGCCCTCATGCTTGCCTGGAAAGTGCTTTACGAACTGAGGCTTGTGTATTTATTTATTTATTTATGTGTGTCGTGGGGGTGGGGGGGGGAAGACCTCTTGCCACTGCAAATGAGTGCCAGACACTGGCACCACTTATTGTCAGCTTGGGCATTAAACACAGGCCTGCCGGCTTTGCAGTCCAGCACTTAGAACAGCCGAGCCATCTTCCCAGCCACTGTTTTATTATTGTTTTGAGACAGGCTGGCCTCAAATTCCCTATTCTTTTTTGCCCTTCCAAGTGCTAGCATTACAAGTGTTCATGGTCATGTCCAGATTAAAAACTGTTTTATAGGGGAAAATAAAAGCTTCTTGGATGAGAATAAAAAGGGTATATATATATACAAGTTAAATACTTAAGGTCATGTTCTAATCATTAATCTAAATAAATAAACTTCCAATCTTCCATGCTGCAGGTTACTCATGGAAATTTAATGAAATCATTTTAAAGACATGAATATTCTCTCTGTCTCTCTCTGTGTGTGTAGAGTATGTGTGGTGTGGTATATGCAGATGCATACATGTTGAGGCTCATTGTACACTTCCTTGAAATAGGGTCTCTCCCTCAAGCCAGAGCTACTTTCTTTAGTCTGTTCTGGTTTGATCTCACCCACCCCCACCCCTCACCTCCACTGTGGACTAAGGTTACAAAGTGGATGGCCACACCCAGCTTTTCTTAAAAAGTTGGTTGTGGGGAATCAGACTATGGTTTCAGGCCCTCACGCTTAAGCTGCAAGAGATTTTAACCACTGAGCCATCTCCCCAGAAAGAGATGTGAATATTCTTCTATAAGTAGATTTTTTTCTGCAATTTAGGTTTTTCTCCCTTTATAGAGTCACTTCATTTATTTTTAAAGAATATCTTCGGCTGGAGAGATGCCTCAGTGGTTAAAGATGTTTGAAGGAGACTCTTCAGTGGAGCTGCCTGCAAGTTGTGCAGAGAGCTAGCCCCAGAAATGTAGCTTTTGTGTGTCATCACCAATACTGGGATGGACTTGTCAGTAATGCAGCCGCCTTTGAGTTACCCATGTCCTTATAAGTAGCCCCTCACCCATGCTTCTGCAAACAACCTCAATAAACTTGTTGGATCACCATGCTTGACTTGGGTGGAATTATTTCTTTGGTCTATGCTCATTGCCTTGTGTGAGATGAATAGATGTTTGTCATGTGTCTCCAGGAAAAGCCACACAATATCCTAATTGTTCTTGTTACCCTGAGTACTGCCTGGGGTAGCCTACCTGTATTTCTTTTCTCTTATAATCTTGTTTTATCTTTGAGGTCTGGGTCCCAGAAGTCCTTCTTCAGGTGGTTTAGCTGAAACTGGTAGCCAGCATGAATGCCAGATGACCTCTGAATTCACTGTAACCCCCTTGGCATTGCTGAAAAACACACACGCTCAGTAACAGTTGACAATGGCCAGGAGGAACCATAATAGGGGCATTATCTGAGTTTCCCTAAAATCTCAGCCCACTCCCAGAAGGCGTAAATATTCCTCCCCATTATTAGCCTATTTCTCTGTTTATTGTAGTCTATATGTGCTCCTGATGGAGAAATTGAGTTTATCTTCTACATCCCTATTGTCTTTTTAAAAACTTTTTCACTGACAACTTCCATAAATATGAACAATATGCCATGATCATGATCCCCTCCCACCACCTTCCCTTCTCTTCCTCCCAAGCCTCCCCTCCACTGAGTCCCTTCTTTCTAACCAATCTCTCTTCTATTTTGATATTATTTTTTCCTTCTATTATTCAGGTCTTATGTAGGTAGCATCAGCCACTGTGAGATCTTGAACCCTTGGCCACTGTGCGTCTAGAAGAGCGTACTGTAAGCTCTGCTCTTCCTTTGGCTCTGCTACCTCTTTTGAGCCTTGGGGGGTGTGAGAGAGATGCCTCAGTGCTGAGCACTCCACTGTCACTTCTCAGCACTGTGGTAAGTTTCGAGTCACCCCAGTGGTCACCACCATCTGAAAAGAGAAGCTTCTCTAACCAAGACTGAGAGAAGCATGAACATATGGGTATAAATATAACAATTTAGAGGGCAGTGCGATGAGTATAATATATCCACTTAGCCAGACAACAGTAGTACTTTTTCTTCTAGCACTTATGACCTCCACAGCCACAGGCTTTTGATTCGATTTTTAGTACCAGGCAGAAATCCCCCCCCCCCCGCCGGCCCCGTGAAGCAGATTTCAAAAAAATAGTGAGAAGCTGGACAGATGGCTCAGGGGTTAAGAGGCTTGCCTGCAAAGCCCAAGGACCCTGGTTCAATTCCACAGCACCCACATAAAGCCAGATGCACAAGGAGGCACATGTATCTGGAGTTTGTTTGTTGCAGTGGCTAGAGGACCTTGCATACCTATTCTCTCTCTCTTTGTGCCTCTTTATTCCTCTCTCTTAAATCAATCAATCAATAAATAAAGTATTAATCCAGATGTGGTGGTACACACCTTTAATCCCAGCACTTGGGAGGCAGAGGTAGGAAGATTGCTGTGAGTTCAAGGCCACCCTGAGACTACATAGTGAATTCCAGGTCAGCATGGACTACAGCAAGACCCTACCTTGAAAAACCAAGAAAAAAAAAAAAAAACTAGTGAGATGCCAGGTATGTGGGTACATGCCTTTAATTTCAGTACTCAGGGGCAGAGGTAGGAGGATCACTGTGAGTTTGAGGTCAGCCTGGGACTACATTGAGATCCTACCTTGAAAAAAAAAAAAACACATAGTGAGAGGCAATGTGATAGTTTAAATGTGTTGCCAACTTCATAGCATCTAGAAATTCAGCCTCTGGGCATGCCTGTGAGTGGTTATCTATATTAGGTTAGCCTCTGACATACTGTAATGGATTATCTTGGTTGAGTTCACTGCTGGCAGAAAACACCTGACCAAGAGCAGCTTGTGGGAAGAGAGGGTTTATACTGGCTTACAGACTCGAGGGGAAGCTCTGTGATGGCAGGGGAAAACGATGGCATGAGCAGAGGGTGGACACCACCTCCTAGCCAACATCAGGTATACAACAACAGCAGGAGAGGGTGCTGAACACTGGCAAGGGTAAACTGGCTATGACACCCATAAACCTGCCCCCAGTAATACACTGCCTCCAGGAGGCTCCCATTCCCAAACTGCCACCAGCTGGGGACTCAGAACACATAAGTTTGTGGAATACAACTGAATCAAACCACCGCACACAGTTTCATGGGCTGAGGTCCTCAACTGAATAAAAAGGGGAAGCTGGCTGAGCACCAGCATGATCTGCTGTCTGCTTCCTCACTGTGCACTGAATGTGACAAGCTGCCTCCAGCTTCTGCCACCATGCCTTCTCCGCCACGATGAACAGTAGCCACAAACTGTAAGCTAAAATAAACCCTTCCTTTTTGTGAAGAACAAGAAAGTAACTAATGAAGACAGCATCCATAGTAATACCAAGAATATAGACTCTTTGGGAGTTCAGTAAAGTATACTTGATGGGGGTCTTCAGTGATTTGTAATCCACACCTGACTAGGTCAACCCACTTAACATTCAGACCTTCAGTTCATCTTGTGAATTTATGTATTTTTAAAAGGTATTAGCATCAGTTTTGAGAGCTGTAGTCTATGTTGTGTTCATCTTTTCTCTGGCTTCCCATTTAGAAGAATCAAACTACCTTGAATTGCTTAATGAAATAAAACTAGCAAAGAAGTTATCCAATCACCTAGTTTCCCAGGGTAGTCTTGTAATCCAGTTTACAATTTGAAAATTAAAAAAAGGAAAAAAAACATTTTGGTTGCTTTGTTTTTTCTTGTTTTTGGTGTTAGGGAGCTAAGTCAGAGCCACATGCATCCTAGGCAAGCCCTTGTGGTCACTGAGCTGTGTCCCCACCTGGGTTCTGCTCTTGCTATGAAGCGGGAAAGGATGTAAGCAACATGTTTAAATGAGAACAGCTCTGGCTAGCAAGTCTCAGCGTGCGTCAAGGGACAAAGATGTTTCTATCTAGTGACCTTCTACTTACTTTCTGCCCCGTGGAAATGAATCAACATGTGAGGAAACTTCACATGTGATTACATTTATAGAGGATATCAGGGCAGAAGCCCATTGTGCAAAACTGAGAGAATGGTTGAGCTAACACTGCTATGGCAATGTTAACCAGCCACTAAAAGTAACATTGATGCCAGGCATGGTGGCTCATCCCTGCAATCTCAGCACTTGGAGGCTAAGGTAGGATCGGTGTGAGTTTGAGGGATGCAGAGTGAGTTCTGGGTTCACCTGTGGGGGAGGAAAAAATATACAAAGGAATTTGTGTGTGTGTGTGTGTGTGTGTGTGTGTGTGTGTGTGTGTGTGTTTGAAAACTGTGGCTAGGGCTGGAGAAATGGCTTAGCAGATAAGGCACTTGCCTGCAAAGCCAAAGGACCCAGGTTCAATTCCTCAGACCCACGTAAGCCAGATGCAAATGGTGGCACATGCATCTGGAGTTTGTTTGCAGTGGCTAGAGGTCCTGTCGTGCCCATTTGTTCTCATATTCTTTCTTTCTCCTCTCTCTCTCTCTCTCTCTCTCTCTCTCTCTCTCTCTCTCTCTGCCTCTTTGTCTCATAAATAAATAAAAATGAAAAGAAAAAATCTATGGATTGGGGCACTCTGGGCTGGGAAGGGGCCTGGGGCCTGTGTGCTCCAGGCAGGTGAGGGGCACAGCACAGTGTATTTGGGGTGTCACTTTGTTTGGGGCCTGTGCATTCTTGGCTGTTGAGGGAACAGCATGTTTGGGGCTTGTGTGTAAAGGATACCAGCTTGTTTGGGACCTGTGCATTCTGGGCTGCATGTTTGGGGCCTGTGTGCTCTATACTCTCGAGGCACACCAGCATGCTTGGGGGCCTGTGAACTCCAGGTGGGTGAGGTGCTCAGCATGCTTGGGGGCCTGTGAACTCCAGGTGGGTGAGGTGCTCAGCATGCTTGGGGGCCTGTGAACTCCAGGTGGGTGAGGTGCTCAGCATGCTTGGGGGCCTGTGAACTCCAGGTGGGTGAGGTGCTCAGCATGCTTGGGGGCATGTGAACTCCAGGTGGGTGAGGTGCTCAGCATGCTTGTGGGCCTATGAACTCCAGGTGGGTGAGGTGCTCAGCACGCTTGGGGGCCTGTGAACTCCAGGTGGGTGAAGTGCTCAGCATGTTTGGGGCCTGAAAGCTCTGGGAAGGTAAGGGATGCAGCATGTGCTTTCAGAGTGCCAGTGTGTTCAGAGCCTGTGAACTCAGGGCTGGTGAGGGGAACAGTGTGTTTGGGGTCTGTATGCTCTGGGCAGGTGATGAGCATGGTGCGTCTCTGTGCCCCGGCCTGTGCCTCCCATCTTAGCAGATCTTCTGGGCCTTGGCTAGAGTGGCTGTGCCGCTGGCTTCTTCCTCTCACCAACACCCCTACACCAGCTAACCCCCAGACCCAAGCTCCAGCTTGGTCCATGGAGCCTGGTACCCCACACCCTCCACTCCCCCACCACTGCTGATATCTACCTACCTGTACCCCTGTGGGATATCACTCCTTCCCCAGATGGGCAGCATAGGAATATCTAGCAACCACCTGCCAGGATGTGGCAGTGAGTTCTCTACAACCTGCTTAGCTTGGGACAGTAGGGGAGCAGGGCCAAGTGCATGGCTAGGCTGTGGTCATGGGCTGAAGAGAATCCATATCTCCAACCACAGCTCTTGTGTCAGCCAGCAGCCCAGAGCTGCAGGCACGCTTGCAACCTCCACAACCTGGACATCTGTGGATACAATGACGCTCACCACAATCTGGTTCAAACCCAAAATAGAACACTCACTGAAGACCCTACAAGGGCCAATACTTAACTTCCTACAACTTTCCACAACTGAATAATAACAAAAACGCAACATACCAAAACTTATGGGACACAATGAAGGCAATCTTAAGGTGAGAATTCATAGCACTAAAGCCTTCATAACAAAGACAGAGAGATCTTAAATTAATAACCTAGCCATCCACCTAAAGGCACTGAAAAAAACAAGAATTTCAATACGAATTGTTCCAGATGGAAAGAAATAATTAAGATGAGAGCTGAAATTAATGAATTGGAAACTAAAAAAAAAAAAAACTATTAAGAAAATTGACAGAACCAAGAGCTAGTTCTTTGAAACAGTAAATAAGATTGATAAACCCCTGGCCAAGTTGATAAAACTAAAAAAAGAGATGTCTCCACAAAATAAGAAGTGAAAATGGAGAGGCTGGAGAGATGGCTCAGTGTTTAAGGCCCTTGCCTATCTAATGACTTGGGTTTGATTCCCCATTACCCATGTAAATCCAGATGCACAAAGTGGTGCATGAATATGGAGTTTTGTTACAGCAGCTGGAGGTCCTGGCACACCCATTCATTCTCTTTCTTCTCTCTCCTTGCAAATAAATAAAATACAGTTTTTTAAAGAAATGAAAATGGAGAGGTCACAACAGACACCAGTCAAATTGGAGGATACAGGATACATTTCCAAAATCTCTGTTCCACAAAATGGAAGAAATTGATGAATGCGTAGACACATACCACCTACCAAAACTAAATACAGAACAAATAAATCTCCTAAACAAGCCTGTTACATCATCGAGACTGAAAAATGTAATAAAAATATTCCCCAAGGGGCTAGAAAGATGGCTTAGTGGTTAAGGTGCTTGCCTACAAAGCCAAATGAACCAGGTTTGATTCCCGAGTACCCACATAAAGGCAAGTACACAAGGTGGCACATGCATCTGGAGTTCATTTGCAGTGGCTGGAGGCCATGCTGTGCCCATTCTCTATCAACCTCTCTCTCTCTCAAATAAATAAAATATTTTTAAAAACTCACCCCAAAAGGAAAAGTCCAGGATCTGATGGATTCTCAACAGAATTCTACCAAACCTTCATCATCAGAGAATAGAGAATGCTCCCCAACTCTTTCTATGAAGCTAATATCACCCTAATACCAAAACCAGACAGAGATACAACTAGAAAAGAAAACTATAGATCTATATCCCTGATGAACTTAGATGCAAAAATCCTGAACAAAATCCTCGCAAACTAAATTCAACAACACATCAAAAGCATTATTCACCTTGATTAAGCAAACTTCATTCCAGGGATGCAGGGGTGGTTGAACATATAGAAATTGATTAGCATAATACCCCATGTAAATAATCTTAAACACAAGAACCACGTGATCGTTTCAATTGATGAGGAGAAGGCCTTTGACAAAATATAGTACCACATCATGATTAAAACAGTGTAGAGACTAGGCATGGAGGGATAATATCTCAACATAATAATGGGTATGTACAAATCACCTGAAACCCAAATCCTACTTGATAGGGAAATACCCAAGGAGTTCACATTAAAATTGAGAACAAAGCCGGGTGCGGTGGTGCATGCCTTTAATCCCAGCACTTGGGAGGCAGAGGTAGGAGGATCATTGTGAGTTCAAGGCCACCCTGAGACTACATAGTTAATTCTAGGTCAGCCTGGGCCAGAGTGAGACCCTACCTCAAAAAAACAAGAAAACAAAAAAAAAAACAAAAAAAGATTGGGAACAACCCACTCTCACTACTGCTCTTTAACATAATATTAGAATTCCTAGCCCGAGCAATAAGACAGGAGAAAGATAAAAGGGGCACTTATTGGAAAGGAAGAAGTCAAACTAGCCCTCGCTGCAGATGACATGATCCTTACATGAGTGTCCTGAAAGACTCTACCTGAAAACTTCTGAAGGTGATTAATTCCTTCAGCAAAGTGGCAGGGTATAAAATCAACACACAAAAATCTGTAGCCTTCCCATATGCAAAATACACAGAAAAAGAAGTCAATGAGGCTGTCCTGTTTTCAATAGACACACACACACACACAAAATCAAATACCTTGGAATAACACTAACCAACGAAGTAAAAGACCTATGTACTGCGAACATAAAAACACTAAAGAAAGAAATTAAAGAGGACATGAAATATCCTCTGGGGGGAAAAACACCTCTGGAGGTATCACCATACCCAATCTAAAGTTATGCTACAAATCCATAATAATAACAACAGCATGGTACTGACATAAAAACAAACCTATAGACCAATGGAACAGAGGAGAAGACCCAGCCCTTAGTTCACACAGCTACAGCTACTTGATTTTTGACAAAGGAGCCAACACCATACAATGGAGAAGCATCTTCAGCAAACGGTGCTAGAAAAATGGGGAAACTACACATAGAAACATGCAACTAGACTCTCTTCTTCTCACCATGCCCAAAAAAATCAACTCCAAATGGATTAAAGACCTCAATAGAAGACCTGAAACTCAAACTACTGGATGAAAAACTAAGGGGAACTCTTCACAATGTAGGAGTGGGAAAAGACTTTCCAATTAATACCCCAGTAGCCCAGGAAATAAAACAATCACTAAACCAGTGGGATCTCATGAAGCTAAAAGGCTTTTTTTTTTTTTTTTTTTTTTCAAACATACCATAAAGAGAGCCAACAGACTGCCCACAGAATGGGAGAAAATCTTCACTACCTATACCACTTATAGAGGCCTAATATCTAGATTCTATAAAGAACAACAACAAAAAAATCAATTAAAGAAAATCAAACAATCAGGCTGGAGGGATGGCTTAGTGATTAAGGCCCTTGCCTGCTAAGTCAAAGGACCCAGGTTCGATTCCCTAGGACCTATGTAAGCCAGATGCACATGGTGGCGCATGCTTCTGGAGTTCATTTGCAGTGGCTGGCAGCCCTGGTATGCCCATTCTCTCTCCCTCTCTCTCCCTCTTTCTCTCTCTGTCAAATAAATAAATAAATAAAAGTTGAAAAAAAAATCAAAAAATCCACTCAAAAAATGGGACAAAGGACCAAATAGGGAATTCTCAAAGTAAGAAATACAAATGGCTAATACTCACCTAAGAAAATGTTCAACATCCTTAACCATCAGGGAAGTGTAAATTAAAACAACTGTCACCTCACTCCATAGAGGATGGCAATCATTAAAAAAAATCAAACAATAATAAATGTTGGTGAGGTTGTGGGGACAGAGGAACCATCATTCACTGCTGGTGGGAGTCCTTACTTGTACAACCACTATGGAAATCAACATGAAGACTCCTGAAAAAGGTGACAGTAGAGCTACCAACTGTCCCAGCTATTCGTCTATTGGGCATCTCCTCTAAAGGCTCCACTCTTCACTGCAGACCATGTTTATAGCTGCTCAATTCACAATAGCTAAGATCTGGAATCAACCTAGATGCCCATTGTTTGATGATTGGATAATGAATATGTGATACATTTGCACAATGGAATTCTACTCAGCAGTAAGGAAAAAATGATACAATGAAATCTGTAGGAAAATGAACAGACTTGAAACAGATCGTACTAAATGAACTCACACAACCACAGAAAGACAAATGTCACATGTTCTCCCTCATCTATGGCTTCTAAGGTGGAACAGCTTGAGTTGCTGGCATACCTGACAAGCAACTAGAGGGCAGATAAGAGTGATGGAAGGGTTTTGGGGGAGAGGCTCAGGAGATAGGGGAGATATACACAAGACTACGTCCAAAATGAATTGGTACCATAGTAACCTTCCTCCTGGATAGCAGACTAAAAGATATATCCCTCAATAGGAGCATGGAGAGATTGTCTGCTAAGAAGGGCCCTGGAGAGGGTGGGATGAAGCCTAACACTAAAACATTTGGCCCTGCCTTGTGAATCCAGTACCAGAACTGATTATAACCTACACTGAGTTGTTGATTGGAGAGACCTATGAGGTCCCCAAAACAAGACAGGCTTCTCTCAAAGCACTTGATTGCCTAAATGTGGTGAAAGGTAAGACCCTATTGCTGAAGACACCACATGCTGCCAACACAGGACATTGAGAGATATGGCTGAATCTGGAAGGGAGCCAGCTCCCAGATGGTTAGCCCATATAATGCTGAAAAGGGCTACAAGAGCTGTCGGGGAGAAATGGCCAACAATGTTGTGAGCAAGCGGGGGACACTGCTACATGAAGGCAACCAGCCTGACAAGATGTACACACCTGTGCAATAGTGGCACCCAGCCTAGGTGGGTAACCAATGGCTCTCTGATTGGCTAAGAGATCTGCTCAGTCCCTTAGCTCAAACTGGGAACCAAGTCAGAATCCTATGGAGACCAAGATTATGGACTCCAATGAGAAGCTCCCACTAGCGTTTGGCCAAAAGTGAAGCTACAACCATCAAAATCTCTGTAAATTAACAATGTTTGTCCCCTTTAATCTATCCTGATCTCACTTTCTGTTGGAGAATCTGTTTTTCTTTTTCAGAAAGCAGTGAGAACCAAAGACAACCAAAAATCTACCAACAAGACAAAAACTAGAGAGCTGACTCCCTGATAGCAGATGAGCCACCCCTAGCACAGGCAGCCAGGGCCCAGGTGAGACCACAGAGGAACGGGTGAGATGAGCAAGAGAGCTGCTTCCCTGGTGAGCCTGACAACCTGAGCCAGGGTGATGGAGACAGACACTGAGGACACTCAAAATGCACCAAAGCAGAAATCCAGAAGCTGCTGAGAGCTCAACACTGAAGTAGACTTAAAGCACAGCCACCAAGGCTCAGGGAATTTGGGGGAAGAGGGGCCAGAAAGAATGTAAGAGCCACAGAGTGGGAGGGAATATCCAGAGGCATTGCTCCGCCCACCCAGTGACTGACTGCTGTTCCTACAGCTCATAATCCACAACCCCATGGTGAACACCAGCAGTCCTACTAAGAAGGGCCCTCAGTGGAGTGGGGGCAGAGAGGAGGGAAATGATGGTACCAACGTATGATGTGTCCATACAAAGTTTCCATTTAATGAAAGAAGAAAAACCTATGGAGCTATATAAGTAGAAATAGCTCATGCAACTTCAGCAGGTGGTCTGATTCTAAATTCTGATGTTTGCATCTTGGGCTGCTAGTGCTGGACTTAGTAAAACAGGACAACTACACTGTACTGTTGTTCCATAAAGCCTATGTGTACAAAAAACAAACAAAAAAAACAAGGAGGGCTGGAGAGATGATTTAGCAGTTAAGGCGCTTGCCTGCAAAGCCTAAGGACTCACGTTCAACTCTTCAGAGCCCATGTAAGCCAGACACACAGGTAATACAAGGTGTGCAAAGCTGCACATGCACACAGGATGGTGTACGTGTCTGGAATTTGATTGTAGTGGCTGGAGGCCCTGGCATGCCAATGCGCACACACACTCTCTCTCCTTCTCGCTCATAAAAAAAATACAAAAAATGATATTTTTAAAAAGGAAAAATTATGACCAGTGTGGTGGTGCATACCTTTAATCCTAGCACTTGGGAGGCAGAGGTAGGAAGATCGCTGTGAATTCAAGGCCAGCCTGAGACTACATAGTGAATTCCAGGTCAGCCTGGGCTAGAGACCCTACTTCGATAAAACAAACAAATTATTAATTTACGTGTGTGTGTGTTTGCATCCAGCTTACATTGGTAAATGGTTACATTTGGGAATTGAACCTGGACCATCAGGTTTTGCAAGCAAGTGCCTTTAACCATTGAGCTGTCTTCCTAGCCCCCAACCCCCAAGGAAAGATTTTAAAAATAATTTTATTTATTTATTTATTTGAGAGAGAAAGAGAGAGAAGCAGATGGGGAGAGGGAATGGAGAGAATGAGCACTCCAAGTCCTCAGGCCACTGCAAATGAACTCCCGATGCATGCACCACCTTGTGCATCTGGCTTACGTGGGTCTTGGGGAATTGAACCTGGATGCTTAGGCATCACAGGCAAAAGTCTTAGTTGCTAAGCCATCTTTCCACCTGCCCCCCCCCCCAAGGAAAATTTTAACAGCAAGAATGGGTACCAGGAATCTATCCTGTCTGCTTCTACTTTCCTGCGCACTCCAAATGTGAAATGGTCGGTCAGTAGAGTTTTTGTAACAGTGGTATAAATTGTGGAGCACCACCCCTGTGCCAGGCTCTGTATACCCTTTTCTCCTGTATTCCCTCAGCTGCCTTTGGAGACAGACGCTGTCATTATCCCATGTATTATTTTTCCATGTGACAGAGAGGAAAGTTTACTTTGGCTCACGGTTTGGAGGATACAGCCCGTCATGGCAGAGAAGGCATGGTGGAGTTCATGGTGGCAGGAACTCCTTACCTCTCAGTGGATTAGGAAGCCCAGAGAGCTTGGGCCAGAGCGAGTGTGGGTTATAGACCTCAAGGCCTGCTCTGTGTTGCTCCAGCAAACTCCCACCTCCTAAGGTTCCCCAGCCCTCCCAAAACAGCACCACTGCCTAAGGACAAAGTGTCTAAACCCATGGGCTGCAGGGGACATTTCGCATCTAGTCTCCAACAGCACGCTCCATAGGTGACGCCCTGTAAGGACCTGCCCTGGGTCAGGCCACCGATCAGCGGTAAGTTCATCTCCGGTATTTCGCCCATGGCTTAGGTAGGGTGCATCCAGACGTGATGGACATTAAGAAGACATGCAACGCCTATTCAGCCGAAGCTTGTGGGGCTGTGTTAGTGGCACATGGCGTTCATAGCTGGGGGACTTTATTTCTGGATCCATTCTTCTCTCACTGATTGAAATCAAGTCAGTTTGCTTTTGGTTTCAGTTTCCCCATGTTTGGGGTAAAGAAAACAAAACCTCCCATGTGCCTGATTCTTCCTGAAGAAAGTGGTTTTTGTTTTGTTTTTTGTTTTTTAATTTATTTGAGATAGGGAAGGGGGCAGGGGAGAGTGACAGGGCCTCTAGCCACAGCAGATGAACTCCAGATGCATGCACTACCTTGTGCATCTGGTTTACATGAGTACTAGAGAATAGAACCTGGGTTCTTAAGCTTCATAGGCAAGTGCCTTAACCACTAAGCCATCTCTCCAGCCTCATATGCTTGATTCTTGATACTTACTGACCTGTTTATACATTTATAATAGAAACTTCTGAGCCCAGTGTTATTACCGTTTAGTGGGTGATAATTTGGATTGTTAAAAACAATAGCAACAAAACAGTAAGAAAATGTTTGAAAGGCTGGGCATGGTAGCACAAGCCTATAATCCCAGCACCAGGGAGGCAGAGGTAGGAGGATTGCTGTGAGTTTAAGACCACCCTCAGAAGACATAGTGAATTCTAGGTCAGCCAGGGCTACAGCAAGGCCCTGCCTCACAAAACCAAAACCAGGGCTGGAGAGATGGCTTAGCAGTTAAGACACTTAAAGACCCATGTAAGCCAGACGCACAAGGTGACACATGCATCTGTAGTTCAGTTGCGGTGGCTGGAGGCCGTGGCATGCCAACTCCCTTTCTCTCTCCTAAAATAAAAATAAAAATGTTTGAGTTTAGGCATTGGACATTCAAATTTACTAAGCCTCAGTGTCTACAGCTGTGAAACAGGGGCAGCACTGTGTGCCTTGACAGTTGCAGGGAGGAGCACATGAGTTTCCTGACATCCGGTGACAGAAGTTGACCCCAGTCAGCACCTGTTGTCTCCTCTGTATCTCACCTTAGCTCACTCAAGTGAGCTTTAAGTACAGAATGAGGTTTGTCTGCCTTATAAACCCTTTACACATCTTCCTAAAATAAACAAAAACTGGCAAATTTTTAGCTGTCAGACCTGGGAGGAGGGAAGGACCTGAAACAAAGTGGAACAGTCCAGGAGGGAATGGGGGCTGAGGGCAGTCTTCCTGTCTTGTTTCTGAACTCTCAGCAACTTTCTTGGCATCTCCAGAGAACAACAAAACACTTTACAGAGGTATGGAGACCCCGTGCAATCTTAACCTTCCTTCCGCTGTGTGGACCTTTAACTCACTACGAAGGCAGGAACAAGCTAGTCCTAGGACTGGGTTCACTGATAAGTTTTGGTTAAATCCATTGTGGGAAAAGTACTAATAGATTATATATTAAGAAATAGAAAGAGGGCTGGGAAGTTTGTTCATCTCTTACTGAGTCTAATCTGTAAATTAAACTTTATCATAGGCATAGGTATGTCTGTAGGAAAAAAGGATGCATGGATCAGCACAGCCCATGGCTGTAGGTTTTCACTGGGAGTCTTGTTATACAACTGCTCTTAGAGAAGATGGTGCTGTAGCGCTTCAGCAATAGACCCAGCTGTGTTTAGTGAGATACCTTGATGGATCCTCTGGGCACTGAGATCCTTTCAACAAAGGTGAAAGGGAGTGGATAAGAGTTCAGGATTTGATGTGCACCCTAGGTAGGAGACTGTGGCACATAAGAAACGAGAAAGCTGAAATGGCCTTCCTCAGGCAACAGTCCTGGTACACATTTACCTCATACCTGCTGTTACAGCTCTGTGTGCTCCCTCACTCCCTCCCCCTCTCTGTCTCATTGATACTTTTTTTTATATAATTCTTTTTTTCAGATAGGCTCTCATTATGTAGCCTAGGCTGGCCTAGAATTCACAATCCTCCTGCTTCAGTGTCCTCGGTGCTGGGTTTACAGACGTGTACCACCATGGCTAGCTTATAAATATTTTAAATTGTTACAAATAACACAAGCACTCAGGAGGCTGAGCTAGAAGGATCACCTTGAGTTCAAGGTCATCTGGGTGGTACAGAGTGAATTCTAGGTCAGCCTGGGCCTCAAAATACCAAATTAAAAAAAAATACAGAACTTATAACTTCACATGGTTTTTTACATCAAGGTGATTATTCTTGTCATCCCTACTTGGGTCAAGTCTCATCATTTATTTGCCCCGTTTACTCTGAAGCTATATTATTAATTACATACAGCTAGAAGGGTTCCTCTATTTAGAAAACATGTGAAATCATATATTCAAGATCTGAAGAGTCCCTCCTATGTTATTTCTGCCTCTGACAATGGAGTTGATGAACATGAAGGTTGTAGCTAGCATGTGCCGTCTTTGTGGGCACATGAACAATGGCTGTGCAGTCAAGGTAGGAAGAGAGAATTTCCTCTCCATGCTTGATTCATACTGTGTGTCAGAAAGGGGATGTTGGTCATGGCTGAGGGGTGGACCTTGAATCCACACAGATAAACTGTTACATGCTGTGTGACTTGAGCAACTCATTTCATCTCTCAAAGCCTCCTCTTTCTCTTCTGTAAAAAAAGGGGGGGTGGGGAGGACATTCACAGTACTGTGAGCACATTGTCAGTGCGGTGACTTTGTGAAGATTAATGCTTTGTATATAGTAAGCATCAAATACATGTGAAGCAATACTGTATCATTGCTGCCTTCTTACACTCCTTACGTGAGCCGGAGCTCAGTCACTGCACCATGGATCGGTTGTGCCCCCCACCGTGAGCCAGTGACTGCACCGTGTAGGTAGCAAACTCTTAACTGCTCCTCACCAGCAGGCTTTTCTCTTTCTTACAGTACTAATATGTTTTGGGGTCTTGTGGCTGCTCATCATATTCAACTGCTGGTTCCTTTACATCCCTTACTTGACCTGGATGTACCTTGATTGGCGTACCCCAGAGCAAGGAGGCCGGAAATCCACCTGGATCCAAAGCTGGAGTGTTTGGAAGCACTTTAATGACTATTTCCCAATCCATGTGAGTAGATTCTTCTTCTAAAGTATTATTGTGAGTTGATCCATGAGTGGGAACGTGTTTTCATTACATACATCTCAGCTTTTTTCCTGTTTGAGGAAGCATTCCTTTAGTCCCTGTTGTGCTCCTGTAATGGAATACCAGAGCCTTGGCACTTTAAGAAGAAAAACAACTGGGGCTGGAACGGTGGCTCAGTCAGTAAAGCCTTTGCTGTGGGAATGTGAAGACAGCAGGTCAGATCCCCAGCACCTGCATACATGCCGGGCCCATGTAGGGACCTGCCTGCGATCCCAGAGCTCGGCAAGCAGAGCTGCACTGGTAAGCTCTGCGCTCCAGAGAGGCCCTGCCAATGTGAAATAAGGAGGAAGACACTCAGTGTCAACCTCTGGTCTAACACACACACACACTTCATGCATGCACACATGCACACTTACCACATACATCCACACACACGCACACACGCACACACGCACGCTTCATGCATTCGTACATGCACACTTAGCACACACACACACACACACAATTTATTTCTCACAGCTCTGAAATGCGTGAGGTCTAATATTAAAGTACCAACATCAGGCCAGGGCTTCTAGCTCCACAATTTCATGGTAGAACAAGAGAGAGTCAGAGAGAGAGAAAGGGTCAAACTTGCCCTTTTGGAAGGAACCCACTCCAACAATAGTAGAGCAGATCTGTTCACTTGACCTCATGACCTTTCTTTCACCTCTCAGGAGCCTTCATCACCCACCACTGCTGCATTGGGTGTTACGTCTCAACACAAGTGTTGGGTGGGCAGGGGCGGGGCACATGCAGATCATGGCAGAGGGAAAGCCCAGGGAGGTTGGCAGAAGTTATTAAGCAAACTTCAAGCTGAACATTGATAAAATCTAGAGAGAGGGCTCTGGGTTCAGAAATTTGAAGAGAGCTCCAGCCCATGGGAGAAAGTGAGTCATGTTCTCTGTTTTTTCTTGATGGAAGAGCTAAACGTGCGCCCTTCTGTTCTCATGAGAAACACTAAAAATGGACATTTTATCTCCTCCTCTCACTGCAAATGTGCTGTAGCTCGTCAAAACCCAGGACTTGGACCCAGGTCACAACTATATATTTGGATATCACCCCCACGGAATACTTGTGGCTGGAGCCTTTGGAAACTTTTGTACAAGTTACTCAGACTTCAAGAAGCTGTTTCCTGGTTTGAATGTGTATGTTCACACTCTGCCGCTTGCGTTCGGGTTCCCTTTCTTCCGGGAATATATAATGAGTGCTGGTAAGTGACGGAAGGTCGCTGTTCCTACGGCCCGAGGGTGCAGGCAGCACGCACAATATCCACCTGCGTTACTTGTCATACGTAGTGTACACATTCCTCGCACCTACTACTGGACTGTAAGTGCCAGGAACTTGTAGAGGGTTTTCTTCCCCCTCCACCCCTAGAATTTAGCACTGTGACTAAAGCCTGAAAATGTTCAATAAATATTAATCCAGAAAAATAATGAAGACATATTGTACATCCAGCTGTGGGTAAAATAAGCAACAGATCACACCTTTGGAGAGGTGCTTTGCATATCTTTGTGAATGTTAGAAATGAAAGCCGTCCTCCCTTGTGTCTTGAAGTGACCACATGCTGGATCTGTCTTCCTTGATAACACCTTCATTCAGAACATGACTCCTAGGACTGAGGACATAGGTCAGTGGTATCGCACTTGTCTAGCATGGACAGGGCATGGTTCTACCCCCAGTACTGACGGAAAGGGAAGAAAGGAAATGGAATAGAGGAAGAAAAGGGAAGAGGAGGAGGGGGGGTGGGGAGAGTGGAGGTGGAAGGAGGGGAGGAGAAGAGAGGGGAAGGGATGGAAAGGGAACAGAAATAAGAGTCTATCTACTCTGCTACTCATTTTTATCCCCCATTTCTTTTCTTGGTAAGGTCTCACTCTAGCCCAGTATGACCTGGAATTCACTATGTAATCTCAAAGTGGCCTTGAACTCACGGGCAATCTTCCTACCTCTGCCTCCCAAGTGCTGGGATTAAAGGCGTATGCCACCACACCCAGCTATTTTTTTCTCTTTCTTAAAAATATTTTATTTATTTCTTTATCTGCAAGCAGAGGGAGACAGAGAGAAGACACAAACATACACACACGCACAGACAGGGAGAGGGAGAGAGAGAGAGAGAGGGAATGTCAGGGCCTCCAGCCACTGCAAACTGCATGTGCCACCTGTGCATCTGGCTTTATGTGGGTGCTGGGGAATGACACCTCGGTTGTTAGGCTTTGCAGGCAAGCACCTTAACTGCTGAGCCATCTCTCCAGCCCCCTTTTCCAATTTTTGATTTTCTGTTTTTGTTTGTTTGTTTGTTTTTGTTTTTCGAGGTAGGGTCTCACTCTGGCCCAGGCTGACCTGGAATTCACTTATGTAGTCTCAGGCTGGCCTCGAACTCACAGCGATCCTGCTACCTCTGCCTCCTGAGTGCTGGGATTAAAGGCGTGCACCACCATGCCCGGTTTCCCTTTTCCAATGTTTGAGTCAGGTTCTCACAATGTAGCCCAAGCTAGCCTTGAACCAGAGAAATACTTTGGTTCATGAAGGCATACATTTTGCTAATTCTGAGAGTGAAATCCATCTGAAATATTTTTAAGATGCTATATAAATATACACAGAAGCCTCAGCATAGGTTTACTGCTCTCATTTCATTTAAGAGGCTCAATTTATATGGATTTCTAATTTGATCAACTTATCGCCCTTGTACTTCAGTAGCTTACTGGGTATTTTATACTCACCAGCATTGTGTAGGATAATTATAGCTTCCTTTGCAGTTCCTGACTAAGGAAAAATAAGTGGCCTTTTTGAGAAATTATAATTTCAGGGTCAGTAAGTGGCATATGTAGAGATAGATTTCCCATGGCCTCCAGTTTTTCATGACTACCTGCCAATTTCTCCAGGTACTATTGTCAGGAGTAGGAAATCACTAAGCCGCACAGCATCAGGATCCATGGCTGGATTGGCAGGTTTTATTTCAATTTATGGGCTCGTAAGTGGAACTTGGTCCAGTATGGGCAGCTGGGCATGCTAGAGGACACATTAACCCCCACAAACTACCAAGTGATCTGACATCCAGCCACTAAGAGTGTACTAGCCACCAAACTACCAAGTGATCTGGCGTCCTGACTCTAGAGGGCACACTAACCCCTCTAAAACTACCAAAGGGAAAACTTTCTCCTAATTTTGTGGGCATTGGGTTAGAGTTTTATAAAAGGTAGAAAATTACAAACTTTAAAAAATTATTTCATTATTTTATTATTTATTATTTTTGATTCAAAAAATAACCACTGGTGAATTTGAGTATTATAGTTGAGAGGTGTGGCAAATTTATGGCCCAAGACTGGCTGGCAGAACCCAGTCCATGCCCATGCCAGACACAGTCTCAGAGCATGTCAGTGCCCCGTAGCCATTGTCATTTTCTAGAGTTGACATTAAGATGAAATCTGTCTGCCATCCTTGGTGTGTAAAATTATAAAATTGTTCTCTTCTCTACAGTCTTCAAAGTCATAAATGTTTTTTAAAAAAAATAAAGAAAGAAAAGAAAGGAAAAGAAAAGAAACCCAGGCTTGTAGCCAATGGAGAATTTGACTGTGGTCTTTAACCAGAAAGCTCTCAACACCGCCTCCCTGAACTGGCTTCCTGAGGGTAGTCTTTGGTCCAAGGCTCCCTCCTAGCACTTACCTTGCATATAGGAGATTTCTCAGGCCACCATTCCTCTTAAATTCCAACTCTAATCCATTCTTCTTGGCTCACAGAGTCTATATCACCACGGATCAGCCAGAACTGGCTGTTTCAAGGCTTGTGTTCTTTGTGGTTTACCCATTAAGTCTGGGGAGGTAGATCCAGTCACAACAGCCTCCAGTACATCCTGTAGAGGATTTTAGATTTTTATCTTGTGGAGGAAATTTTTTTTGTTAGATCATTCAGAGATCACCTTGGAAATGGGCTGCGGGGAGTGAACCTGGAGTCTATGATTATGGGACAGGCCTATGACGGTGTCCAAAGAGAGATGGTGATGGTTAAACTAGCACAGCAGCTTGGGCCGTAGAAATACAGAGGAAGAGATCATTGTGAACAGTGTCCGAGAGGCTCAGCAAGACAAGGCTGTATTGTGTCACTCTCAGGATCTGGCCTGGAGTAGTTCTTGAATGACTCACCTGTCAAGTAGTGGCTGACAGAGGGAAATACACATGGGAAAAGTGACATTTCTGGCCTGGTGACTATGGGTAATGTTCCCGTTCACATTGATTGGTAATGTTGGAAGAGAAATCTTTGAGGGAGAATTAACACACCTGTTTGGGATACATGGAGCTTGAGATGTCTTGGCATGGGCAAGGGAGAGATGTTCATTGGACCATTAGAGACACAGGCTTGGAGGCTGAGGAGGAAGATCTGCCAGGAGATGGAACGGGGAGAGCTCAACACCTGTAAGTGGAAGTTGAGTTGAAGGGTGTGGGTGAGGTTAAGCAGAAGTAATAAGGAACTTTTCCAGGATGACTTGGAAGTGGAGCCTAAGAGTACTGAGCAGAGGCTGGAGTCAAGCTAGAACAGCCAGGCATCAGGATCTAGGGCATAGGAGCGTCTTTGCAGAGGAAGAGATCGCACAGACTGCCTTGTACTTAGGGCAAGTTCAAAGCTGTCCAGGCAGGCTCAGGTTCTTTCTTCCACCACCACCTGCCTATCTCCTAAGAGATAAGGTCATTCAGAGCCAGCGCTGGTGGTGCGTATCTGTAATCCCAGCACTCAGGAGGTTGAGGTAGGAGGACTGCAAGTTCTAGGCCACCTTGAGTTGGAGGCCAGCCAGGCTGCATAGCAAGACCTTGGAAGAGGTGGGAGGCAGAGACTGGTCAGAGTCCTGTTATGATCTTATCTTTCATCTCCTTAGTAGTTAGAAGTCCTAACAAAACTAGCTTATTGTTTGCTGTAAGATCTGAGATAAGGTATGTCTGTATAAAGCCTATCTAATGCACCCTGCATGACTGAAGACACATTCAATCAAGAATGGAAGGAAAGGTAACATACTCAAAAGCAGTCACCAGCTGGGCAGGGAGATGCCCACCTATATTACCAGCTCCTGGGAGGCAAGGGAAAGATGATCAGAAATTCAAGGTCATTCTTGACTGTATGGCAAGTTTGAGGACATCCTGGATTATATAGACCCTGTCTCAATAAAATATAAAATTTTAAAAATAAAGCTGTAGGTCATGACTAGCTTGTGTTTTTTTTTTGTTTGTTTGTTTTTTTGTTTTTTTGTTTTTCAAGGTAGGGTTTCTAGCTCATGCTGACCTGGAATTCATTATGGAGTCTCAGGCTGGCCTTGAACTCATGGTGATCCTCCTACCTCTGCCTCCTGAGTGCTGGGATTATAGGCATGCGCCACCACGCCTGGCTCTAGCTTGTGTTTTTATTTTATTTTATTTTATTTTATTGACAACTTCCATAATTGTAAACGATATCCCATGTATTTTCCTCCATGAGCCAGGGTAGATTCAAAATCTGAAAATGAAAATCTTTAAGTAATTTTATGTGGGAAAACAATGTATGGACTGAACAGCTGTGGAACTATTGTAAGTGAGCTAGTCATTAAAGACAGAATGTGTGTTTTCAGCCATGTCACTATCTGACAAATGAGCTAGGTTAGTCACTAAATGACGGAATTAAAAAAAAAATTTTTATTTATGTATTTGCAAGCCAAGAGGGAGAAGAGGCATGGGCAGAGAGAATGAGCACACCAGGGCCTCTAGCCGCCGCAAACAAAAGGTGCATGTGTCACCTTGTGCATGTGGCTTTTGTGGGTACTGCGAACCAGGGTTGTTAGGTTTTGCCGGCAAAGTGCCTTAACTGCTAAGTCATCTCTCTAGCCCTAATGTCTAAATTTTCGAAATAATTTTCAGTATAAGTCCAGGTTTGGAAAATAAGAATAGACTATCTCAAAATAGTCCTGTGTGCTCAGAAGAGCCACTGCAACCTGCTGGAGGATTCGCTGTTTGGTCTTATGCTGGGATCTGCCAGGGTGATGATCAAGGCCACCACGTAGAGCTGCTCGGGCTGTGCACTGAAAAGACTTAGAAAGGAAAACGACGGAGGCATGTGGCGTTGAATAGTGCGGCCAAGTGATAGCCCTAGCAACAAGCAAGTGACCATTGGAAGACTAGACCGCCACTTGCCTAATGATAGACCTTGTTGCTGGAATACATTACCAAAGAATGGCTATGAAAAATAAATTACATGCCATCTGTTTGCAATGATAGCTCATGCCTGTTACCCTAGCACTCATGAGATGGAGGAAGGAGGATCAGGAGTTTTAAGGCCAGCCTTGGCTACATAGTGACTTAAGAAACCCTGTCTCAAGAAACAAAAACAAAGAAAAGAACTTTACCAATCTGCCATGTGTTGCCAAGGTAAGCAGCCATGTAGGAAACTGTTAGCCACACACTGTTCCAGAGAGTATTCCAGAAACAATTGAATTCTTCAGGTGGAGTGACTAGTTGCACCTTCTGTTTTCCTCACTAGGGCTACTCTCCGTCTCGAGGAAGAGTGTGTCCTATGTGCTGAGCAAGGAGGGCGGCGGCAACATTTCGGTGATTGTCCTCGGGGGTGCACAGGAAGCTCTGGCTTCCTACCCGGGAAGGTTCACAGTGTTCATCCGGCAGCGGAAAGGCTTTGTTAGACTTGCCTTGATCCATGGGTAAGTGGTTTTTCTTGCCTTCTGTTTTTTATTTTGGATGTTTACCAATAGAGTCTCGCTATATAGTTCAGGCTGGCCTGGAACTCACTAAATAGCCCAGGCTAGCCTTGAACTTATGATAATCTTCCTGCCTTAGGCATGTGTTATGATTATAGGCATGAGCCATCATGCCTGGCCACTTAGTAAGTGGTTTTTTGTTTAAAATAACTAGGTCATGGGCTGGAGAGTTGGCTCAGCACTTAAGGCATATGCCTGCAAAGCCTGACAACCCAGGTTTGATTCCCCATTATTCACATAAAGCCAGATGCACAAAGTGGTGCATATATCTGGAGTTTGTTTGCAGTGGCTAGAGGCCCTGGTGTGCCCATTCTCTCTCTGTCTTTCTCCTCATTCTCTCTGTTTGCAAATAAATCAATAAATAGGTCAAGAAGGATACAACACTATTAAATGAACACAAAGAATCAAAGCAAATTTTCTAGACCTTAAGGTCCTCTGCTAAGTCAATCTTAAAATTAAAACAGGTGCAGACTTCTTGGAGATGGTATATGACCTTTCTACTAAGGTATCTCAATGCTGCAGCATGTGGCAATTAACAAGAACAACGACAGAAACCAAAATCTTACAAGGTCACTGTAAACTTACAGTCCACGCACAAAGACAAATAAAAAAGAAGTTTACTGGAATGTTAATTGTTTAAAGAATAAAATTATGAAAATGGCTAGCTTGTTGAAGACTTCAAGCACTGCAGTAGCTGTGTGCCCAACGTGAAGGTGGCAGAGAAATGGTTGGGCACTGTATTAGCTACTTGTTGTTGTGACAAAAATACCTAACAAAGGCAATTTAAGGAAGGAAGGGGCCATTTGGGCTCACGGTGGGAGGGGCCACAGCCCAGCAGGGCGGCAGGTGTGTGGGACGGCCGGGCGCTGTGCGTCAGCAGTCAGGACGCACAGAGTAGTGTCGGCGCTCTGCTCGCTTTCTCGTCTCCATTCAGTCCGAGAACACAGCCCCTGGGATAGCGGTGCCCACATTTCAGGGTGGGTTTTCCTTCCTCACTTAAACCTCTGGAAATACCCTCACAGACCCACCTCTGGGCCTCATTCCAAATCACATCAAGTCGAGAAGGAAGATTAACCCTTACAGGTGCATTTAAGAATTGGAGCCAGTGGGCCGGAGAGATACCTTAATGGTTAAGGCACTTGCCTGCAAAGCCAAAGGACCCACGTTCGATTTCCCAGGACCCATGTAAGCCAGATGCACAAGGGGACACACACATCTGGAGTTCGCTTGCAGTGGTTGGAGGCCCTGGCACGCCCATTCTCTCTCTGTCTCAGTCTCTACCTGCCTATTTCTCTCTCTCTTAAATAAAGAAATATAAAATATTTTTTTAAAGAATTGGAGTGGGGGTTGTTAAAACAGTCAGATAGACAAAATAATTTAAATCCTGTCATTTAAATTTAATATTCTTCATTTGCAGTGCCAGTTTGGTCCCACTGTTTTCTTTTGGTGAAATTGAAGTTCTTAAGCAAATGAACAACCCCAAAGGCTCATGGCTTCGAGCCATACAAGATATGGTGCGCAAGTATACGGGGTTGGCTTTGCCAATATTTTATGGCAGAGGAATTTTCCAGTACAATTTTGGAATAATGCCATATCGGAAACCAATCCACACTGTTGGTATGTACATAAGTAAATAAAATTCTTATATTACAAAGTAATATTTATTGTCATTGATTGAAGTGCTACTAATGCAAGAGAAGTAGCTTTGATTGTGAATGTCCTAAAGTAATAATTTGTGGATAAGTTGAATGTTAATTACAGTAAATTTATTCAAAATATCTTTATTTATTTATTTATTTATTTATTAGAGAGAGAATGGGCACACCAGGGTCTGTAGCCACTGAAAACAAACTCCAGATGCATGTGCCAACATGTATGTCTGGTTTATATGGGTTTTGGGGGGTTGAACCTGGGTCCTTAGGCTTCACAGGCAAGCACCTGAACCGCTAAGCCATCTCTCCAGCCCCTACAATATGCATTTTATGCATGAACTATCTCTACTTTATATTTGATTGGGAATTGATTATTTTCAAGAATTCTGCCATTGAACTACAGATAGAATCCAATTTTAGAAATAAAGTTGCTAATACTCTGTAATAAATCCATTTCTCGGCACCAGCCTTCTGTATGTAGCAGGGCAGTTTCTTGCCGCTGCAAATGAACCCCAGATGCATATGCTACTTTGTGCATCTGGCTTGATGTACCACTAACTACATATACTTGAGTGTGTGTGTGTGTGTGTGTGTACATATATTATACATATTCTAGTATTGACTGCTTTTATTTGAGGGAATTGAGAGGGGGTGGAGGAGAGTGAAGATTGAAAAAGACAGGGTAGAACCCAGCATGGTGACGCACACCTGTAGTTCCAGCTACTCAAGACAGTAAGGGAGAAGAATCTCTAGGCAAAGCCAGCTAGTCAACAGACTAAGTCCTGATCTTAATAAGTAAAAACATAATTAAACAATAAATGGCAGGAACACAGTAATTATCTCGTAATGTTTAGAAGAGACAGGTAAGTTCAAAATGAGGAAGTGCTGAGCCCTGTAGAATGAAATAAGAGTGTCCTTTGTACATAGCTGGAAGGAATATCTTTTTACTTTTTTATTGATAGCTTCCATAATTATAGACAATAAACCATGATAATTCCCTTCCCTCCCCCACTTTCCCCTTCACAAATCCACTCTCCATCATATCCCCTCCCTCTCTCAATCAAACTCTCTTTTATTTTGATGTCTTCGTCTTTTCCTCCTATTATGGTCTTGTATAGGTAGTGCCAAGCACTGCGCAGTCATGGATATCCAGGCTGTTTTGTGTCTGGAAGACTGTACTGTAAGCAGTTCTCCCCTTCCTTTGGCTCTTACATTCTTTCTGCCACCTCTTCTGTAATGGACCCTGAGACCTGGAGGGTGTGATCAAGATGTTTCAGTTCCTAACACTCCTCTGTCACTTCTTCCCAACAGTATGGTGCATTTTGAGTCATCCCAGAGGTCACTGCCATCTGAAAAGACAAGCTTTCTAACCCAAAAATGAAAGTAGCATTAATATATGAGTATGAACATTAAGAGAAGTGCTTACTAGGCAGTTTGTGAGCATAATATATGCATTTAGCCAGACACCAGCAGGCTTTACACCCCTAGGACTCATGAGCTCACGTGTAATAGGTTTTCACTACCAAGCATGTATTCACTCCTGTGGATCGGGCCTCCAGTCCAATTAGTGAGCGGTTGGTTTCCCCTATAACAGACATGCCGCTATTGTACCTGTTGGCTCATTTGGCCTGTCTGGTCAGACATAGGGATTGCAGTGTCCACTGTTATTTATCTCCACTGATGACTTTTCTCTCCCATAAGGCTGCATGCAGCATAGCTTTTTCCAGCTTTCTGTCAGCTGGTCTATAGGGAGAAGGTTTTCAGCTCAGCTTCAGCAGGATTTCTCAGTGACCTTGCTGCCCAAGTATCTGGAGTCTTTAGCAATAGGGTCTTACCATTCTGTTATGATTTGAAACCTTTTAAAAACCAAGCTAAGCATCTGAAAATGTCATTAAGCCCCAGCAGTCGTGATCTTGGATGGAAGGAGCAGAAGTGAGATATGGAGGGCAGCCTGACTGGGAAACCTGGCCTCAATGTATATGCTGCAAGACACTTATTTACTTGACATAACCAAGTTGAGCATAGAGTATTTACAATTATACAAACCAGAGTAAAGTGACATGTCACTCAGATGCCACAGGGAATGAACACAGTATGTCACTGAAGTAATATTTGGACTATGTTCCTTTCTATTTTCACACTCTAATGCCTGAGCTTTCCAGCGTCCTTGTTCCTATTTTAAACCAAAGCATGTACAGCCCTGACTTTTCTTTTACTGTCTTCATAACTCAAGCTCTCCCTGTCCCACCCCAGGAAAGATTCAGGCAGCATCCAGGGTGCCAAGTTATTCTGTAGCTCCCGATTCTACTTAATTAAGACATTATGAGCTTGCCAGGTCTATTGTCAAAGACTTGTAGTCCCAGCTACTCAGGAGGCTGAGGCAGGAAGACCACAAGTTCAAGGCCTGTCTGTCATAAAACAAAAAGAAACAAGCAAAACCCCCAGCTTAAGTAGTCTCTGCCTCTTGTCCTAAGAACTCAGAAGATACTGATTGTATTCATTTGGAGTCGACCCTTTAGCTATAATCTTAGCTGTATCCAGTGAAGCCCTGATTCTCCGTCTTGTAGTTTCCCTACATATCTTTAAGACCACTCTTTTTCAGTAACCTCAGCAGGAGTGTTCATTCCATCTCCCTGATTCTCACTAACACTGCAATGGCTCAATCTGGTGCCCTGTCCTTTAAATACCTTTGAATGTGTTTTCACTCAATCCGAAGTGCCACCCTGAGGTTGCAGTTACCTTCTCTTCATAGTTCTAGTCAGTGACCTCACTAAACCATCAGTTTTCTCCTCGTCTTCCATCACAGTCCTTTCTTCATGTTGAAGGGGTTCATTCTCAATAGGCAGACATTAAGCAGAGGCTACAGCACATGTTTTTACATGTTTTACAAATACATGCATGTCACTTACATGTTTTGTATAAGGCAAACATGATAACCACTATACTATGGAAGCATTTGCATATGTTGTGAATGCTGTTATCACTTTATCAAAATATAATAAAATGGGCTAGGAGATGGTTCCGTGGGTAAGGTACCTGCCATGCAGAGATGGGGGCCTGAGTTTGGCTCCCCAGCACTCATATAAAAGCCCAGGTGAGGGGCTGGAGAGATGGCTTACCAGTTAAGGCACTTGCCTGCAAACCTTAAGGACCAAGGTTCAGTTCCTCAGAACCTATGTAAGCCAGATGCACATGGTGGTACATGCTTCTGGAGTTTGTTTACAGTGGCTAGAGGCCCTGGTGTGTCTATTCTGTCCCTCCCTCCCTCCCTCCTCCCCTCCCCCCAACTCTCTCTCTCTAATCAATAAAAAATAATATTGGGCTGGGGAGATGGCTCAGTGGTTAAGACATTTGCCTGCAAAGCCTAATGACCCAGGTTCAATTCCCCAGGACACATGTAAGCCAAATAAACAAAAGTACACAAGTGTCTGGAGTTCTTAAAAGTAAAATAAAATATAATAAAATAAAATAAAATATTAAAAAAGGTGAGGTATGGCAATGACACCTGTAATCCTACTTTGGGCAAGCAGACAGGAAGATCCCTAGAGCTTGCTAGGTAGCTAATATACCTGAATCAGTGAGCTCTAAGTTCAGTGAGGGACCCTGTCTCAAAAACTAACTGAGGAAGACCCCAGTGTTGACCTCAGACCTCAACATGCATGCATATGTGTTCATGCACACCTCTGCCCACACACATGTGAACACACATATACATGCCTCCCCAAATCAATCAATCAATAAGCAAAATTTTAAAAATACAATGAAACATTACATATGAGGTATTTCATTACATAATAAGGTGAAAAATGAATTTAAATGTCATGTACCTCATGACAACCAGGGAGAGAGTGAAGAAGTTTAGACTTCCAAAAAAATGTATAAAGCATTGTTTTCTTTGTCTCCATGTGATCTAGCCTCACGAGACCAGAGTCTGGTCTGATTTCTTCTTTATGTGTTGTGTTCTTGGCATCCACAGTGTAGAGGCTCAGTACAGGTCATTGATGGTACCTGACCATATTATTCCTTAGTTTCTAGGAACTGGGTAAAGGCACATTGGAGATGTTAAGATAGATGTACAAGTTCAAGGGTGAGAGCCAGGGCAGCAGGAATGCTGAGAAGTTGCATACTTGGACAAGAAAGTAAGATACAAAAGAAACAATATGGTGAAAGAGGAAAATTCATATTTCTAAGTCTGTGCTGGGTTGACTCTTTCAACCTTTCTTGAATTTTATGACATCCAGAGAAGTTTCATAAGTAATGAAGTCCATGTCTATGCGCTTTTCTCCTGGCCTCACTGGCTGTGAGTATATACATGTGGGTATCCAGAGAAGCCGAGTTTCTACATGCTATGAGTAGTCTTCCATGGTAACACTTTACTCTCTCTCATTATTCCTGATTACCTTAATGTGTTGCTGTGGTAGTTTGAATAGATGGCCCCCAATATTTTCAGTGTTTCATTAGTTTTTAGTTTGGATCTGCAGCCACCTGGCTGGAGGTGGTGTCACTGGATGGATCTTAAAGGTGTGGTGGTGGGTTTGAAATTCCAATCTAAAGATAAGAGAAGTGTGTCTGGCTGGAGTTCCTCATGTGCTGTGTGGTGTGGCTTCTCTCTCTCTCTCTCTCTCTCTTTTTCTTTTTCTACTTGGTCCTTTGAGAGGGACCCAGCTTCTTCTACCATGATGGAACTTCCCCTGGATCTGTAAGCTTCAATAACTATCCCTTCCTCCATAACTGTGCCTGGTCTGGAAGTTCATCTCAGTGAACCTGAAGATGTCTGCTACAGTCTCTCTTAAGAACATAAGCATTTTTTTTTTCCATAACATCAGAATAGTTTGGAGAAACATCCCAGCAATTTCCTTGCTAGCAGTGGTTTTTGCTTTTTGTTTGGTGGGGAACAGTATTTTTTTTTTTTTTTTTTTTTTGCCCGAGAGGATCATAGGCTACATTCACTCCTCGCGTCTCTATAACCTCCTTCAGGCTGCAACTGGTTTTGACCCTTCTTTGTCTTTATGGTATGAGCAGTTGTGACCAGCACAGGGCAATTGTCCTGTGGAATGTCCTCGGCATGGATCGGTGTGTGCACTGTGGTTATGATCCGGTTATGCATGTGAAGCAACACTTCCACAGAAAGGCACGTGGTGTCATTTTGTCTCATTGTGGTCATTTCTCTCATTAGCCTGGTCGTTCAGGCAAGGTGTTTGTCTGGTTTCTGTACTGGAAAGAAAACATTAAGTGCCTCTCCTCTGCATTCCTGGGTGTGTCTTATTTTCTTCCCCAGCACCACTTTTTCTCTTTAATGCTCAGGCTTAAAATCTGTATTAAAATCCTTTTGAATAAACTTCACCTGTGCTTTAAAAATGAAGGAAAAGGGCTGGACCGATTGCTTAGCGGTTAAGACGTTTACCTACAAAGCCAAAGGATCCAGGTTCGATTACCCAGGACCCACATTAGCCAGATGCACAAGGGGGTGCATGTGTCTGGAGTTCGTCTGCAGTGGCTGGAGGCCCTGGAGTGCCCATTCTCTCTCTCTTTCTCTGTCAATTAAATAAATAAATAAAAATAAAATATTTAAAAATAAAGGAAAAGCAAACATTCTCATTGGGTGTGGTAGTACATGCCCATAACTCCAACACTGGGAGGTAAAGGTAGGGGGATATGAGAGTTCTAGGATGTCTGGACTATTCAAATAGAAAACAGCAAAGTACATTCATGTTTCTTTCCTCTTAACTAGTAACCTGGAAGTATAACTTACAGATGTGCAATTATCTGATTCCTTGTCACATTTTACTTCATGCTTTTTATTTATTTTGAGAGAGAGAGAGAGAGAGAGGCAGAGGGAGAGAATGGGTGCACCAGCACCTCCAGCCACTGCAAACAAACTCCAGACACGTGCGCCCCCATGCATCTGGCTCTGTGTGGGCACTGGGGAATGGAACTTCGGTAGTTAGGTTTTGCAGGCAAGCTCCTTAACCACTGAGCCATCACTCCAGCCCTATTTCATGAGTTTTGTTTCTATTTATATATTAGAGAGAGATAGAGGGAGAGAGACAGAGTTTGGGCACTCCAGGGCCTTCTGCCACTGCAAACAAATGCTAGACTCATGTGCCCCTTTGTATATCTGGCTTTCTGTGGGTACTGGAGAATAGAACCTGGATGGGCAGGCTTTGCAAACAAGTGATTTTGCTGAGCCATATCCTCAGCCCCCATTTCATGGTTTTTAAAAATTATTTCTTATATATATTTTTAAACTTTTATTTACTAAGAAGAGAGAGAGAAAGAGAAAATGGGTGTGTCATGCCCTCTAGCCACTGTAAACTCAAGATACATGTGCCACCTTGTGCATCTGACTTATATGGGTCCTGGAGAATCAAACCTGGGTCCTTTGGCTTTGTAGGCAAGTGCCTTAACCATTAAGCCATCTCTCCAGTCCTGTTTCTTATACTTTTATTCATCATAGCCTATACTTTATTTAGAATTCTTTTTTCTGATTTTATTTATTTTGACAATTTCATGCATATATATATATATATATATATATATATATATATATATATAATGTGTTTTGATCACATTTATCCCCAATTCCCCTTTCTTGTCCCCATCCCACTGACTCTCTCCCTCTTCACAACTAGTCCCCCATCTACCTTCATGGCTTTTTTTTTTATGAGTTCAGTTAGGGTTGTTTATACCTGATGATCTTAATATTCATTGATAATTAGCATCAATCAGTACCCAGAGTTTCAAACTAATGACTTCCAAACTCCAATATTCCTTCCCTGTTTATTAATTGTCATTTTTACCATGAAGAGAGCTGTTCTTCTTCCTACTAGTGGATGGTTTAAACTGCAGATACCCAAACAAGCCTATGGATTGCACCTTCCTGGGGCACAGCAGAGGCACTGGCCCCATTTCCTATGACTTCCAGGCCCTTCTGGCTTCCCTGCTCACTGCTGAGCCTGTCTCTGCATATGGATGTATTAGAATGTCTGTTTCATTTTTATTCTGATAGTGACATTGAAAAATACAAACACTGCCATTAAGAAATTGGTTCTTGGGCTAGAGAGTTGGCTTATCAGTTAAGCACTTGCCTGTGAACCCTAAGGACCCTGGTTCGAGGCTCGATTCCCCAGGACCCACGATAGCCAGATACATAAAGTGTTGCATGCATCTGGTGTTCGTTTGCAGTGGCTGGAGGCCCTGGCACGCCCATTCTCTCTCTGTGTCTCTTTCTCTCTCTCCACCTCTTTCTCTCTCTGTCACTCTCAAATAAATAAATAAAAATAAACAAAAAATTTTAAAAAAGAAATTGTTCTTGGGCTGATGATGTAGCTCAGTGGTAGAGTACTTGCTTAGCATGCACAAGACTCTGGGTTCAAGCCCCAGCAACAAGGAAGAAGGGCAAGAGGGAGAGAAGGAAAAAGGAAGGGAGAGAGGAGTTGGTTCTTGCCATCGCCCGCTGTGTTGGCTTGGGGCTGACATGGGTTGCAGCAGTGCACGGATGAAATGCGTTCATTGCACATCATGCAATTGGCTGGAGGAAGCGTGAGGTTTGAGGCCTGACCCAAGTGACTGTGAGTGTTTCATTTTCTTTTCTGAGCCTCCGATTTCCACCTGTCACAGAGGAGGCAAGGATAGCTGGCCTGTCCTCTCTGGGCTCTTCCGGGGGTCGCGTAGGGTGTGCAGGAGGCCTGCGCCCCTCCAGTGCCAGGCAAGTGCTGCTGCTCCACAGAACAGAAGTCTTCCTGAGCAGCTCACTGAGTTTCCAGATGTGTTGCTTTCCCTGAATAAGTATTCCCACCAAAATGTTAATTCTAGAGATGGCTCAGTGGTTAGGGAACTTGTCTGCATAGCCTGAGGACCTGGGTTCTAGTCCCTGGTACCCACATAAAGCCAAATGTACAAGGTGGCACATGCATCTGGAGTTCTTTTGCAGTGGCTAGAGGACTTGGAGTGCCCATTCACTCTCTCTCTTTCTCTCTCATTCTCTTTCTTTCTGCATCATTTTATCTCTCTCTCTCTCAAATAAATAAAATATTTTTTAAAATGTTAATCTGAATCACTTATGAGGAAATAATCAGGCAAATAGCCCTCGGTGTCACAGAAGACAGAGTGAGGTCCTCAAGAGACACACAGCAGCTGTCGTGGGCTGGAGAAGATAAAGATAAACAGTGTCATTGAGGCACTGGGTGAGCTTGAATGTGGGCTTAGTGCTGAATGATTTCACATGCAGCTCAACTTCTTGGGCATAATCATGGCATTGCTGTTCAGGACAGCTCTTGTTCTCAGGTAATGTGGCTGAAATTGGTATAATTCCCATAACTGAATCAGTGCTTTCATCTCCTTCAAGTGCTTACTTAGGAACAAAATGAGGCCAGGCATGGTGATGCATGCCTGTATTCCCAGTCCCTGGAAGATAGAGATAGGAAGACTGCTACAAGTTCAAGGCCAAACCGAGCATGGTGGCACACACCTTTTAATCCCAGCACTTGTAAGGCAGAAGTAGAGGATCCTTGTGAGTTTGAGGCCAGCCTGAGACTACATCGTGAATTCCAGGTCAGCCTGGACTAGAGTGAGACCCTACCTTGAAAAAAAAAAAAAATTTCAAGGCCAGTCAGAGCTGAGTAGTTAGATCCTGTCTAAAAAACAAACAAATCAGCAACCTAATATGGGACTGAGGCTGTAGCTCAGTTAGTTGAATGCTCACATAATAGCACCAAGCCCTGGATTCCAACCTCAGCACTAACACATGCAGCAAGGTGGTTCACAACGATGATCCTACCACTGGGAAGTGGAGGTAGAAGGAACAGAAGTTCAAGGCTAGGGCTGGAGAGATTGCTCAATGGTTAAGGTGCTTGCCTGTGAAGCCTAAGGACCCTGGTTCAATTCCCTAGTCCCCACATAAGCCAGATACACAAGGTGGTGTGTGTGTCTGTAGTTCGTTTGCAGTGGCTGGAAGCCCTGGCATGCCCATTCTCTCTCTCTCTCTCTCTCTCTCTCTCTCTCTCTCTTTCTCTCTTTCTCAAATAAAATAAAGTTCAAGGCTATTCTTGGCTATGTACTGAGTTCAATGCCATCCTGGGATACACGAGACCCTGCCTCAAAAAAAAAAAAAAAAAAGCTCTAATAATTCCCATGTATGTTAATGTACATTCATGTGATTTTGTACCCAAAATGTTAGAAATTATTGAATACAGATGAGGGGTATGCAAGTGCTTGTTGGTATTATTCCTTTGGGTCTGAATTTTAAATAGAAAACATGGAGAAGGGAATGTACTTTAGTTTAATAACACTGATTGGAAACCTCATGAGGGCAAAAGTGAACTACTGTTTCAAATCTTCATCATATACAGGTGGAGGGATGTCTGAAGTACGAGGAGAGGAAAGGAGCTTAATTTTAAGTTTTATTTACAAAATGGAAATAATGTTAGAGGGACTAATGCTGAGGAGATGACACTCCATATGTGTCTTTTTAGATCCCCAGGCAGGCTCGAGCATTCCATTGACATGGGTCAGATGAGTAGGAGGAAAGCCGTGAGGTTTTCCATGTATATGGTACCCATGGAAAATGAGGAGCCACAGTAGTGAGCAGGGGACACATTTGTGCACTGAGTTGAGCAAAGAAAAAAGTAAAGTATATACCAGAGTTATTTTAGCAAGGCCCACACAGATAACTCTTGGCCTGGCTTCCCATCTCTGGGAATAAGAATGTTTCTTCCTGACCAGGCATGGTGGCATACACCTTCAATCCAGGCTCTCAGGAGACAGAGGTAAGAGGATTGTTGTAAGTTCAAGGCCACCCTGAGACTGCATAGTGAACTCTAGGTCAGCCTAAGCTAGAGTGAGAGCATACCTCGAAAAAAGAAAAAAAGAAAAGAAGAAGAAGAAAAAAAAAAAAAACAGAATGTTTCTTCCTGATATAGGAGGTCATCATTTATTTACATGCAAGTTTTACTTCCTGCTTTTAGGAAGAAAGGGGGAGACCAGAATACCCCTCTTGGACTACAGATGTACCATCTTTAGCTTAGAGATACCATTCCTAAGAGCCTTTTGTTCTAAGTAATCCCTTCCCAGAGTGACATATTGTATGGCATAGTTTGGACACCTCAGTGGCTATCATGACATAATTAACTACTTGATGACTATTCACAAGTGAGCATGTATGTACCTCTGCATGCATACTTACACATACATGCATGCATGTACTAAGTCACATGGGAAACCCTTTGATCTTCCACCAGGGTTCCTGTGGTACCTAAGTTTCTATTCTTCACAACCCTATTTGTGCACAAACTCCCCGCCTGTTCTTTCCCCAGTAGTATGTCTTAATGAGGAGTTCCTACATAAGAGGACGATGAGATGTACAAACTCTATGGAATCTAACCACAGAAATGTAGAACATAGATGGTGTTTATTTTGAAAGGTCTGAACTTCACCTCTGTGAGAAGCCAGTACACTTTTCCGAGCCCTCCCGCCCATGTGTCTGCTGGCCCACGGAGCACCCGTTCTCTGTGGCAGGTAAATGTGGCACAGCACTGGGTGTGGAGACGGGAGCAGGCCGCGATAGGAGGCCTCAGATGCAGCAGTGGGGCATGGCAGTGACACAGAGGTGACTAAGTTGGCCGAGCCTGGTGTCTTCAGGGCAGGGAAGTTGTTTCTGCGAACAGCCTGATGCAGCTGTCTCTGCCGTTGCATTCTAAAAAGAGATTTTGCAGCCGTTTGCAAATAACTTAGTCTGTTGAAAGCATTTTACCCCTTCTCCTTAGCAGTATAAAAATCTGCTTTTCTGTTTGTTTGTTTCCGAGGTAGGCTCTTACTCTAGCCCAGGCTGACCTCGAATTCACTTTGTAGTTCCAAGCTGGCCGCAAACTCACAGCGATCCTCCTATATCTGCCTCCCAAGTGCTAGGATCAAAGGTGTGTGCAGCCCTGTGCATGGCTAAAACTCGGCTTTTTTTTTTTTTTTTCTAATGAGAGAGAATTGGCACACCAGGGCCTCCAGCCACTGAAGTTGAACTCCAAATGCATGCACCACCTTGTGTGCATGTACAACCTTGCGTGCTTGTGTCACTGTGCACCTGGCTTACGTGTGACCTGGAGAATTGAACATTAGGTTTCGCAGGCAAGCTCCTTATCCACTAAGCCATCTCTCCAGCCCTAAAAGTCTGCTTTTTATGCAAAGAGCATCTTAGTCTTTTAGGGTTACAGGAATCCTTTTCAAAGACTTATCAGTTCAGAACTCAGTTCAGAACAGTTCTAGGTAAATCTCACTCAACTGAACTTAGTAAGAGCTAGATGAAAACTTATAATACTGTGGTGGTTTGAATGTAAAATGTCCCCCGTAGCTTCCAGTGTTTGTGATTCTGTCTCATACTTAATCCCCAGTTGGTGAAGTCTTCTGGAAATGGAAGCTTGGTTGGCGGTAGTGTGTCACTTGGGGTGGACTTTGAGGCTTATTAGTCTGGCCCATTGGGGATTCAGAGCTAGCTCGCTCAGAAAATTCCCCTCCTGCTACTGTGGCAAGAGGCGATGGCCTGGCTGCCTGCTCTGCCATGCTTTCCCCATCGTGATCAAACTTCACCCACAAGAATGTAAGCTAAAACAAGCCCTTTCCTCCCATAAGCTCTTCTGACTGCGTTTTGTCCCAGCAAGAAGAAGGTAACTGTTTATAAATACCAACTTTTCTGCCTTCATCCCTCCCCCATCCTCCCTCCCTCCCACTTTCCTTCTTTCCTTCCTGCCTTTTTTTTTGGTTGATTATACATATATATATATACACTAGTAGGAGAGAGAAAGAGGAGACAGAATTCAGGCATGCCAGGGCCTCCAGCTGCTGTAAACAAACTCCAGGTGCATGTGCCACTTTAGGCATCTGGCTTTACATGGGCACTGGGGTATCAAACTTGGGTTGTTAAGCTTTGCAGACAAGCACTTTTAAGCACTGACCTATCTCTCTAGCACCCGTTTGATGGTTTTTAATGGTGAATTCCAACATTTAGCAGCATGTGAGAGGAACAGGCTCTCCTGGCTGCCAGAGGAGTCCTGAGGTCCCCAAGTAATGTTGCTCAGGTGGTTGTGGGGGCATGCTAAGATGCTGGCGTGAGTCGAGCCAGTCATCCCAGGTGACTTACTGACTCCTGGGAGAGAAAGGTTTGTCCCCTATTTTTTTTTTTTTTTTTTTTGAGACAGAGTCCCACTGGAACTCACTCCATAGCCTAAGCTGGTCTTTGCCTCCCAAGTGCTGGCATTACAGATGTGAGCTACATCTGGCTCAGGTATTTTCTCATTCTCATTCCTGTTCTCTCTCTCCCTTCCTCCCTCCCTCAAGGATCGCATCCAAGGCTTCCTACACGCTTAGGCAAGTGCTCTAGCCCTGGCCTATGTAGTGTAGGCTTCACAGCAAGTTCTGATCTGAGGTCAGGTTGGGCCTGAAGGCTTACTGTCTAGGCAGCATTAGGGCAGCGTTTGAAGCATGATAGGGACCCTTGGAGTCACTGTCCTGATGGGCTGAACTTTCTCCCTGCCACCCTTTGCAAATAACCAAGAGCCCTTCTTAAGGCTGGGTCGCAGGAGGGGCATGGGTGCCACCATGTCCTCACCTCTCCGTCCTGTGATTAGAACTCACCGCTGAAGTCTCCCGTCTTGGACGCTTACTCGGCTTCCTGATGTTTTTCCTTGGACCAGTCATCGGACCTTGGAATAGTAGTGGCTGCCTTGCTAAGGTGATCAATTTACTGGCATGTGGCAGACTCTCCTTAAGCATGTGTAGGCGTAGTTCGGCTTTCAAGCTGCCGAGTGGCACTGAAGCGGCAGCAGGGGGCCGGGTGCCACTGCCCCAGTCAGCAGTCCTCTGCCTCTCTTCTGCCCATGAGCCTCCTTCGCAGGATTATGACGAATGAGGTTCTTCGGTTTGCTTCCTCTGGCCTTATCCTTAAAAAGCAATGGTTAAAGCTTGCTTACCCTCTACCAAAGTTGGGGGTAGTTTAGGAAAGAGGGGAAGGAATGCTAGATGTAAGTATTAACGTCCTGCTTATTTCCATCTTCAGTTTAGAAACTTTGTGCATCTCAGTTCTTCTGTAAATCCATAGGAGGAAGGCAAGTGGACTATGTTCATCTCATAAGGGAAAAAGTCTTAAGATAGATCACTAGATGGGGGTGTCTTTGAGCTCTCTGGAAGAACCATCTGAAATCTAATAAAGCTGAATTGAAAGGAGTAGTGCTAGAATTTACTGTAGGGACGCTCTTAGGAAAGAAGTCAATTCAGAATGCACACGTCGTACTAAGAGTAAGTAAAGTAAGTCTTTCTAGAATAAGGTGTGGGAACAGCGCGCCACACCCTCCCAGGCTGCGTGCCCCTCTGTTAGTCCCCACCCCCACCCTGAATCATTGGCCTCCCTTGTTGGGATAGTTTCACTAGAAAACAAAAGCTATTCTTATGAAACTACAAATTTCCTGGTAGATTTGCATATCAATGTCTCACTTTTTTTTTTTTTAATCTCTCTGTTTCTCTCTCCTCAAGGTTCAGAGCTATATGGAAGCTCTGAGATCCAGTTCTATTCCCTTGTCCTATCTCTGGGCAAACTAAGGACAAAGAGAAAGACTAGACCCAGGCTTCTTGAACTCCTGTTCCCCCTGCTTCCACCTCCCCGGGGCTATAATTACAGGCAGGAGCCACCGTGCCCAGCGTGTTTCCACTTTCTCATGCTGAGTGTCAAGGGATTGCTGTCCACTGTGTTTAAACAGGACATCAAAGTTATCAAAGAAAACTGTTCATGAACATTTTTTGTCTCTGGTGAAACAGTCAGCAGTGGTATCACTTCCTTCTCTGGTCCCCTTACCTTCCATATTAATGTCATTTATCACTTCTTTTTAAAATATTTATTATTTTATTTATTTATTTATTTATTATAGACAGAGAGACAGAGTGAGAATGGGCATGCCAGGGCCTCTAGCCACTGCAGACGAACTCCAGATGCATGTGCCACCATGTGCATCTGGCTTACGTGGGACCTGGAGAATTGAACTGGGATCCTTAGGCTTTGCAGGCATGCACCTTACCGGCTAAGCCATCTCTCCAGCCCTGTCACTTCTTTTTTTAAATAAATTTTATTGTAATTTATGGGGGGTTTGACAATGGGCGTGCCAGGGCCCCTCTAGCCACTGCAAACTAACTCCAAGCCAGGTGTGGTGGCACACACCTTTAATTCCAGCACTCAGGAAGCTGAGGTAGGAGGCTCGCCATGTGTTCAAGCACACCCTGAGACTACATGATCAATTCCAGGTCAGCCTGGGATAGAGCGAGAAATTAAAAATACCTCCTGATGTATGCACCACCATGTGCATCTGGATCTGGCTTACATGGGCGCAGGGGAATCGAACCTGGGTCCTTAGGCTTCACAGCAAGCACCTTAACCACTAAGCCATTTCTCTAGTCCCCCTTCCCTCTTTTTCTTTCGAGACAGCGTCTCACTCTAGCCCAGGCTGACCTAGTATTCTCTGTAGTCTCAGGCTGGCCTCAGATTCACAGGGATCCTCCTACCTCAGCCTCCCTAGTGCTGGGATTAAAGGCCTGCGATCACTTCTTCCTGTTCTCAGACTTAACATATGCTAAATTTTCTCTTAAGTAGCCACCTTCTGTTAGAGACATGGATTCTTGTCTTGTGTGTAGCACAAAGAAACTCAGGGAAAGACAAAAGAAACCCCCTCCCTTGTGCATCCCATTCGTCTCTTACAGCCCCGTGACTGACCTCATGCCCAAACTAACCAAAGGTCAGAGGAAGCACTTTGCTGGGGCCATCAAAGCTGACCAACACATCTGATGTCATTAGCAACATCTGACCAGCAGGGGGTGCAGGGAGCACATTTCCATATTTTGTAAAAATGAGAAGAGTCAGACTTACAAATGTCTTTGAAATGTGCATTTTTAATTAGCATATTTTTAATTACACAGTTGAAGCATGAATGTATTCTTACTTGTAGAAAATGTGTACGATGCAGATTAACTAGATGTCACCCCTCCATGTTTCCTTCCCAAGAGGAGCACGCTTATCTTTCCAGACTTTCCCTGCGCACTGAAAGCATTGATTTTATACATAGGACAATACGTAATTTCTTTAAAAATATTTAATCTATTTATTTATTTGGGAGAGAGGAGGAAGAGACAGATAGAGAGAATGGGTGCACCAGGGCCTCCAGCCACTGCAGACAAACTCCAGACACATGTGCCACCTTGTGCATCTGGCTTAGGTGGGTCCTGGGGAATTGAACCTCAGTCCTTAGGCTTCACAGGCAAGCACCTTAACTTCTAAGCCACCTCTCTAGCCCCTAATTTTATTTATTTATTTATTTATTTATTTATTTATTTATTTATTTATTTTGGTTTTAAAAGTTAGGGTCTTGCTCTGGTCCAGGCTGACATGGAATTTGCTGCATAGTCTCAGGGTGGCCTCAAACTCATGGCGATCCTCCTACCTCTGCCTCTCAAGTGCTGGGATTAAAGGCAGTGCGCCACCACACTCAGCTTCGCCACCCCTAATATAAAACTTATTTTTTTGGCATTTAGATATTGTGTATCACATATTTATGTGTTTTTTTTAAACTGCTGCTGAGGATCCCATTGAATAAACTGTTCCTTAGTTTATTTCATATTGTTCTATCAAGTCTTTTAGTTTCCGTTTTGTTGTTGTTGTTGTTGCTTATTTGCTTTTAGGTAGGGTTGTGGTCTAGCCCAGGCTGACCTGGCATTCACTATGTAGTGTCAGGCTGGCCTCGACCTCATAGTGATCCTCCTACCTCTGCCTCCTGACTTCTAGGATTAAAGGTGTGCACCACCATGCCTGGCTTAGTTGCCTTTTTAATTTTCTTCTGTAACAGGGTGCTTGGGGTCTAGGAAAGTCCTTAAACCCCAAACCCTAGGTTTGTTTCTAATTTATTTATTTATTTATTTTAGAGAGAGCGAGAAGAGAGACAGAGGGAGAGAGAGAGTGAATGGTGCACCAGGGTCTCAGCTACTGCAATCAAACTCCAGATGCTTATGCCACCTAGTGGGCATGTGAGACTCACCTTTGTGTGTCTGGCTAACATGGGATCTAGAGAGAGAATAAACATGGATCCTTATGCTTCACTACTAAGCCATCACTCCAGCCCTCATTTCTCATTTTAATCAAAGAAGTGATTTTTAAAAAGACTGAGAAGGATAATTATTAAATTATTATATTTATTGAGGGAAGTACAGAGCCAAGGAAAGACACCCATGTGGCTAGAGATCCCACGTGGAGGATCTGGAAAAACCATAGAGAGAGAAGAAAGTTCAAGGAGCTCCTGCCATGTGGGGAGCTGGAGGAGATAAAGAACCCATATGGAGACTAAGGGCTAGGGGGCCTTCCCTCAGCTCAACCTGGCTGAGTCTGGGGAAAAGCTCACCCATAGCTGGAAGTTCCCAAGTGATCAGAGAGTCTGCCCTCCCCTTGCAAAGATATTTATAACTTTACAGTGGTGGGTTGTCTTCTGGCTCAGGTGAACTAGAGGGCCAGCTGGTTGGTTAGGACTAGGGGCTGTCTCAGGAAGAGGTTAGCCCTGAGATCAAGTTCCAGGGGCTGAACTTGACCATCCACAATGTTTAAATCCTATGAAAGACCTCCCCTCCAGGAGGGGTCCTAGTTGTTTGTGGAGAAACAGGGCTAGGGAACTAGGCAAGAGATAAGAAGGCTGGCTCAGCAGTTAAGGTGTGTGCCTATCAAGCCTAACAAATAAGGAGTTCATTTGCAGTGTCTGGAGGCCCTGGGGTGCCTATTCTCTCTGTTTCTTCTCTGCTTGCAAATAAATAAATACAGGGTTTTTTTTTTTTTAATGATATAAGAAGTCAGATCATCTTTGATTTCTAGCAAGTGCAGACTTTCCTGCCCTTTTTTCTTTCAGGGGCCCAGTCACCCTAAGTGCACCCCTTCTCACTACCATTACAAATAGTGGGATTTTTGTGTTTCTCTGGTACAGATACCTGGCTGTGAAGCTATGTAGCACTTATAACTGTTTAAAAAGGGAGTCAGAAGAGAAGGACCATGCATGACTCAGGGATCTCACAGTCACCCATAATGAGAACGCTGTGGTCTGACTGCCAGCTGGGCCGGAGGAGCATGCCGGAGACACGGCACACAGCTATGCCCACTCGCCTCGCAGCTGCAGGCGGCACAGTAGCCGTTTGACTCAGAGGCGGAACCACCAGGGTCCTGACAGCCCAGGTCTGCTGAGAAGGGAAGCTCTTTATTTGTCCTCGAGTGGGATGGTGTGACTATTGTAGGCAGCCAGTGAGCCGAGGAGAGGGCTGGGGCCAGCAGGCTGGAGGGATGGTGATTGGCAGCTCTGCCCGCAGCTGCCCACCAGAGCAGTGAAGTGTTGTCATTCCTCACAGATGACGTATGTGCTAGGATTTATTTATTCTTCATTTTTATTTTTTTGCAGTTGGCCGCCCAATCTGTGTTCAACAGACCCCACACCCGACCCCGGAGCAGGTTGATGAGCTGCATCAGACCTACATGGAGGAGCTCAAGACGTTATTTGATGAGCACAAGGGGAAGTACGGGATCCCGGAGCATGAAACTCTCACCTTCACCTGATTTTACTCTTCCAGGGTATACAAGAAGGATAAGAGAAGATCATTTCAGGAGAATAAAATTTTAAAGAAGTTCACTGATTTTTTTTTTTTACTGATTTCAGACTATGAAACCAAACTTACACCAGAAAAGTATGATGTGTGGAGACAGATGTTGGTGTGGTAATTGTGGTAAAAGAAAATACAACCAATCAGTGAAGGGCTGGGAGTGTGGCTCAGTGGTAGACAGCTTGCCTCCCGTGTGTGAGGCCCCGAGGTTCATCCCCAGCACTGAAGATGACTATAGGATAAGGCTGGAAAAAAACTGAGTGAACACTCCTCCTTATTTAGGGAGGTTAAATCATGTTTTTTCAGATTACTAAAAAGTTTAGAATTACTCATGTGCTCCCCAGAGAAGAAGCGGAATGCCAGCTTCAGACAGTCACCAGACTCTTTACTAAGCACCACGGAAGCTTAACGTGGTGTTGACTGAGTGTGACAGCTGGGACCAACACAGCTGGGATGCAGGAGAGGGAATGTAATGTGCCCTAGAGAGGCTTGAGGTGGTAGTTTCTGTGTGAGCCGAACGTTGGTTACTGAATGATGTTTATTCTAATACACAGATAGTTTGACCCTGTAGGTCACATCAGTGTGTCGTTTCCAAGCAGTGTGGCGTTCTTATACCACTGTAGAACCTGGGTGAGGGGGCCACACAGAATCCACATGGACAGGAGCCTGCCTCATCTCTCTCTACACTTAGAAACAGGTTCACTTGTGGTGGACAGGCAAGTCTATTTGGAAGGTGGGGTTTGCTCGTGCTTGAGGACATGTTATGGGGCACGGGACATTCCAGGTGTTCATAGCAATACTTTTTTTTTTTTTTTTTTTGTAAGACTAGGTCTCACTCTAACCCAGGCTGACCTGGAACTTACTCTGTAGCACAGGCTGATCTTGAGTACATGGTCAACCTTTTACCTCCAACTCCCAAGTACTGGGATTAAAGGCGTGCGCCACCATATCTGGCTGATAGGAATACTTCTGTTCCTCAAATGACCTTTCTATTTACGGAAGTGCCCTGGCTTATGACAGGTGCTCATTTCACAGTTGTGGGGCTGAGTCTTTGCTTGCTGGTGGCTGTGGCAGTTCCTGGCGCTTAGCACAAAGTAAAGCACCTGTTTAATGTGTTTACAGTTAGGCATGCAAGAACCCTTTGCGATCATGTGAAGAGTGCTTAAAGCCGTTTCATAGGATGAAACCTGTCATAAAATGAGCCACTTGCAAAAGGAAGTAATTCACTGTGTCTAATTGTCCTACTCCAGTAATCAACAACCCTATATGTGGCTGTAAGCAAGTCAGAAGGTTTGATCTTTCATCACTAAGCATTACCTTAGAAGAATGTCTTGCCAGGCGTGGTGGCACACGCCTTTAATCCCACCACTCAGGAGGCAGAGGTAGGAGATCACCGTGAGTTCAAGGCCACCTGAGACTACATAGTGAATTCCAGGACAGCCTGGGCTAGAATGAGACCCTACCTCTCTCCCTCTCTCTCTCTCTCTCTCTCTCTCTCTCTCTCTCTCTCTCTCTGTCACACACACACACACACAAGAAGAAGGAGAAGAAGAAAAAGAGGGAGAATGTCTTGTTTCCAAATGACCTTCCTTGCTCGGTGTCCCTTGCACTCCAGGTATATGTGAGCAGTTTCTCCAGGTTGCCTCCTAACTCAGGGGTCATAAGTCTTCCGACTTCTCAGTTTTAAAATGTTAAGGCCCGGGCCAGAGGCTACAGCAGATACAGTACTGTGCTGGATAATGCCATGAGTAGGGCAGCATTTCATGCACCAGAGAGCTGACTGTCTCATGGTTCTGCCTGAGCAGTCCAGGATTTCAACTGCCTCAAAGCTTTGAAATGAATTTTTTTGTCAGAGCAGAGCCTTTAAGTCATTAAAACCCTTCAAACCCCCCCCCCTCCACCACCACCACCACCACCTTGAGGAAGTGCATTCAAAGTGCAGCACACAGAGATCTGACTCCTAATCACACTTCGTGAGGGGCCTGAGCCGACCGCCCACCGTCAGCTGGATCATTCAGTGGGCAGTGGAAGCCTACGCTTAGTAAATCAGTGGCATTAGAAGATGAGAAAAGTTGTCTCCTGAATTTGTCTAGATGTTGCCCCTAAAACTGTACACACAAATAACTTTAACTCTGCACCACTTTGTGTTATTTCTCAGCACATATAGCAGAGGATTACTGCCACACTTCTTAGAGTGTTCAGAGGTCTTAATCCACCATGGCAGAAGTCCTTTCCCAAACTATGGTAATGTTTCAGTAGTCCTAAAGATTGCAGGTGAAGCTTTTTGAGAGAGGAAGAGAGAGAGAGAGGGAGAGTGTGTGTGTGTGTGTGTAGGCCGGAAGACAACCTCAAGTGCTATCCTCACAAATGCTGTCCACCGTTCTTCGAAGCAGCCTCTGTTGTTGATCTGGAGTTAACAATTCGGTCTGGCTGGCTGGCCAGTGAACTCCAGGAACATTCCTCCCTGGCACTGGGATTAAAGTACGCACCCCTGTGCATATCTTTCCATGGGTCCTGAGGGTCAAACCCAGGTCCTCATGCTTGCAAGGTGAGCACTTTACCAACAGAGCTCTCTCCTCAGCCCCACAAAGGAAATGTTTTGCTGTGAATTTGGTCACTGCACAAATGGCGTGTATTAGGTTCGCTAACACGGTCAGACAGAGCTCTCGTCCACCATAAAGGTTTCCCTCTACTGCGAACTCGCAGCAAAGCACACGGACACAACAGCAAACGTAACGTTAGTGTAGCATGAGCGACACGGGGCCTGTTGTCTCGGGAACAGATGTTTGTGTGCCATTTAATTTGAACATCCGCCCGCCCCGTGCCCAGTGTGTCTTGCATGCCACTGCCGCTTCTTCCGTCTTGCAGCTACACGTTTGTGAGATTGTCAGTAGCCGGCTACTGTTAACACTGCACTGAAGGCCGCAGCCTCAAGGTTCCTGAAACACGGGAAAACTGCTCCCAGGGGTGCTGGATGTTTTGGTTCCTTCTGCCGCTGCTGTGAGAACGAAGTGTGCCCACTCATGTTGAGGGCGATGGGGAGCCTTCGTCGTAGGCACAGGGCTACGAGCGAACTCACCGCCGTGGCAGAAGAGGCATTTCTGGCGTCGAGGCACAGAGGTGGCACCTGGCTGCGCCGGGCCGGGCGCGCTGCTGCAGCTTTTCCTCCCGTCCAGATCAGCTCGCCGCTGCGGACGCCCCAGATGCTGAGGAGTCCATAGACAGTTTGGAAGTGTATTCGCTCTGGGTTCTCTGCCTCTGGCAAGAAACGCTTGGTCTAAGCATGTCTATAATCCTAGCGCTCAGAAGGCCAAGGCAGGAGAATTGCTGTGAGCTCAAGGCCAGCCTGGGCATCATAGGAAGGGGATCTTGTCTCAGTCAACTCCACCTCACCTTCCTCCCGAAAGAGTGAGAAAGAGAAACACTTGATGGGATTTTTTGGGTTTTTTTTTTCCCCCAGTGGCTCAAGGTGGCTAGTCCTTATATGTGTACTTTTTTTTGTGCGAGAGCGAGAGAATTGGGGTACCAGGGCCTCTAGCCACTACAACCAAACTCCAGACACGTGTACCACCTTGTGCACGTGCATGACCTTGTGAACATGTGTCACCTTGTACGCCCGGCTTACGTGGGTTCTGGGGAGTTGAACCTGGGTCCTTAGGCTTCACAGGCAAGTGCTTTAACTGGTAAGCCATCTCTCCAGCCCTGTGTGTACTTTTTAATGACTTAATTTAAGTTACTGATGGGGCTGGAGGAGTCAATTCAAGTAGAATTTATCTTTCTGAGGGCAGAAAACAAGATAACGTTTTTAAAATAACCAGCCAGTTGGGTTGGTTTCTCTAGAACAGCAGACACAAAATAATTCTCTTATTTTTTTGTTTGTTTGTTTTTCTCCGCGCCCCCCCCGCCTCCCGTTTTTTGAGGTACGGTCTCACTCTAGCCCGGGCTGACCTGGAATTCACTGTGTAGTTTCAGAGTGGCCTCAAACCTAGGCAATCCTCTTACCTACACCTCCCCAGCACTAGGATTAAAGGCATGTACCACCACGCCTGGCTAATAATTCTTCATTTTTAAGATAAAGGGATTTTTTTTCCAACACCCTATGTTTCAGTGATTATAATGAACCCTTCCCAAACACCTCCAGCCTAGTGCCTTATCTAACCCATAGTTACCCACGGGGCGATGAGTCCTCAGTACCAGAAGCTGTTGTCTAGATAATATGTGGAGCCCACCCTGAGCCATGGCTCTAGCAGAGGGATTGTGTCAAAGCCATGTTTTAGAATCAGAAGGGACTCTGTAGTCTCCTTATTCCTTCTGCAGATGAGCAGTTGATACTTGTGAGGTTTTATTACTGTTTTGGAAAGTTTTGAGATGGAATTCCATTACATAGTCCAAGTTGATCTCAAACAAGCCATCCTCCTGCCTCAGCTGTCCTGGTGCTGGGATTACATGTGCACACCACCACTGGCTGGATCTCTTGAGAGGTTTGCACCAGCTCTGGGTTCATATTACTGTGCCTTAGACCAAACAGGAGGCACTGCCATGCCATGGTCACCCACAATTCCTCCTATGCACTGTAAGTGTCTTTAAGTGCTGGACCATCTCCCCAGCCCACTGGAAGTGTCAAAAGGAAGAGCGTGAACCTGGGTGAATGGCTCATTCCTGTAAAAACAGCTTTCAGACAGAGGCAAGAGGATTGCTGTGAGTTCAAGGCTAGCCTGGGCTACATACTCCATAGCAAGTACCAGACTAGTTAGGGCTACATAGTGAGACCCTATCTCAAAAAATACAGAGAAAGGGCTGAAGAGATGGCTTAGAGATTAAGGCACTTGCCTATGAAGCCAAAGGACTCAGGTTCAATTCCCCAGTCCCCATGTAAGCCAGATACACAAAGTAGCGCATGCATATGTTCATTTGCACCAGCTGGATGCCCCAGCAGACCCATTCTCTCTGTCTGTCTCTCTCTGCTTGAGAGAGAGAGAGAGAGAGAGAGAGAGAGAGAGAGAGAGAAAGAAAGAAAGAAAGAAAGAAAGGAAGGAAGGAAGGAAGGAAGGAAGGAAGAAAGAAAGAAAGAAAGAAAGAAAGAAAGAAAGAAAGAAAGAAAGAAGGGCTGGGTGTGGTGGCACATACCTTTAATCCCAGCACTTGGGAGGCAGAGGTAGGAGGATCACTGTGAGTTCAAGGCCACCCTGAGACTACATAGTGAATTCCAGGTCAGCCGGAGCCAGAGTGAGACCCTACCTCAAAAAACCAAAAGAAAAAAAAAAAAGAAAGAAAGAAAAAATAAAATACGGAGATAAAAGGTAGCATATGGTTAAAAATAAGCTTGAAGCCAGAGATGAAACAACATGGAAGCTAGCCCTGTCTTGTTGGTATTGAGAACATTTTTCTTTTTTGAGGCCAGAATACCACATTGTTGATTTTTCCCCTTTGCAAAAGCTATTTCAGTCATTTCCTGGGCAAGAACCAGGTTTTCAGGGACTATGGCTCCAGAGCCCATGTATTGGAGCAGCATGCTTGTTAAATCATGTTGTTGGAGATGGCAAACTTTTAAATTTCCTATATAGTACATGCTATTGTGTGTTTTCATAGCCCTTGGTACAAGTTCTGACCAATAAATGTGTGCTTATACCCAAGTGATAAATGTTGGTGTGGGTTTTTTTAAATTATTTATTTGAGAGAGAGAGAGGCAGACAGAGAAAGAGAATCGGTGTGCCAGGGCCTCTAGCCACTGCAAATGAACTCTAGACATATGCACCACCTTGTGCATCTGGCTTTGCCTGGGTACAGGGAAATTGAACTCTGGTCCTTAGGCTCATCCCTCCAGCCCTGTGTGTGATTGTTTTTATAGCATAGCTAAGACTGCTGGCTTCATTTTTATTTATTTGACAGAGAGAGAGAGAGAGAGAGAGAGAGAGAGAGAGAGAGAAGGGGCATGCCAGGCCCTCCAGCCACTGCAAACGAACTCCAGACGCATGCGCTCCCTTGTCCTGTGCGTGTCTTGTAACCTGAATGGAATGGCTCTCATTGCCTACACCTTGGTGAGGCTGACTGAACTCAGACATCAGGGTGCATCTCAGTGAGGCAACTGCAATGGCATTGTGAGCACTGCACATTCTCACAGGAAAGAGTTGGAGCTGTAAGTTTCTTTTGTGGGATAAAAGACAGAACAGGGGCAGAGCTGACCGCCAACTGCAGGTGCGCAGGAGTGAAGCAACAGTGGCGCCTCAGGAGGAAACAAGCCAGGAGGCCCCGTGGCTATAGAAAACTCAGGCTGAGGAGACGCTCGGCGGGTCAGGGCACTTGCTGTGCAGGTACAAGGACCTGAGTTCAACCCCCAGCACCCACGTGAGAAGCTGGCTGTGGCGGTTTCAATCAGATATCCCCCACAAACTAATATGTGCTGCATGCTTCGTCCCAGCTGGCGGTAACTTGGGAGGTGAAGCCTTGATGGAGGAGAGTCGTGGTTGGGGGTGGGCTTAGGGGTGCTACAGCCAGCTCCCCCGTGCCAGTGCTCGGCTTATTCTCCTGCTGCTGTTTCTCACCTGCTGTGGCAGAGGTGATGTCCAGCCTCTGCTGGTGCCATGTTTTCCTCTGCCATCGTGGAGTTTCCCCTTGAGACTAAGCCAAAATAAACCACTTTCATCCTGGGCTGGCCTGGCGTGGAGGCGCACGCCTTTAATTGCAGCACTGGGGAGGCAGAGGTAGGAGGAGGTCTACCGTGAGTTCAAGGTCACCCTGAGACTGAATTCCAGGTCAGCCTGAGCTACAGTGAGACCCTACCTCAGCAAACCAAAAAAGAAAAAAAAAAAAAAAAAAAAAAAAACCTTTCATCCCCTTTCCATAGTGGGATCTGGTCCTTAAATATCTGCATTTTATTTTATTTTGGTTTTTCAAGGTAGGGTTTCAGTCTAGCCCAGGCTGGCCTGGAATTCACTACGGAGTCTCAGGGTGGCCTTGAACTCACGGCAATCCTCCTACCTCTACCTCCCGAATGCTGGGATTAAAGGCGTGCGCCACCATGCCAGGCTAAATATCTTCATTTTAGATACAGGTCTGAACAAATTTGAAACAGGAACACATTTGCTGCGTCTGAGTGAAATGCTTCAGTCTCTGATTTTCTTCTTTCTTTGTTTTTTTTTTTTCAAATCAAAAGACACACTGCCAATTGACCTAAGGACCATCTCTGGTTAGGCCTCACCTCTTAAAGGTTCCACATCCTCCCACCAGGAGCCTGGGCACCCAGCTCAACACACAGACCTTGAGGGACAGCCACATCCAGACGGTAGCTCATGGTCGCTGCTGTGAACCCACTGTCTCTGTCCACAGATGGACAGCTGAAAATCCTAGCTGAGAATCAATGAGAAGCCCTTAAAGGGCCCCTTTCCCCCAATGCTAGGACAAGGCGACAAGTGATATTGTAGGAGGTCAAAGACATTTGATCGAGTCCAGAGATAACAAGAATCAAATGAAAACGGGAAGATAACAGTTTCCAAATATGCTCAGGCAACGTGACCCCTACACTGTTACAGAGAGTCCTATGCCACAAAAAAAGAGGGTGAATTGAGTTTAAATGTTAAATGGCTGAGCGTTCATGGTGCACTGTGACCAGTGGTGCTTACGAACAGAGAAAACTGTTTTCATAACGATCTGTGGATGTCTCTGAAGCTCTTACCACATCCTTTTGGCAAATCTTCACCGGCAGGGTTATTTCCTTACCACATCTTGAGAGGGTTAGAAGCTGCCTCCGGGCCATTATTTCAAAGGAGAAATTTCCATTCGGCCCCACCTGAGATTTCTCTTTGCTTTGGGCTCCTGCTTTTGTGAAACAGAGACATAGGGACTGTGTGTTCTGCTAGCCTCAAGTGCCCCGGGGTGGGGGGGGGGGTCTCTGCCACAGCTACGGGAGGGATGCCTTGAGGAATTGCTTTCAGCCTTGTTCACAGTCACCAGGAACTTCCTGCATCTCCGGGGGATTCAGAGATTCTTCTGGAAGGGCTGAGGCCAGAAGTGCAAGGTTTCTTTCTGCCAGGGACTAAAAGCAGCTTGGCTGTGCCTTGAGGATGACGCTTAGGGCCCAGGTCTTGTGCGCATGCTCCCAGGGTACTTTTCGAGGACCCATGTGATAAATCACCAATTCCGCGAAAAGAGCCCAGGCTCCCCACATAGACGAGGATCTCACAGGGAAGAGAAAACGAAGCACGTGTTGGATGAGTGTGACTGTATTCATTGCTTTTCTCACTACTGTGACAAATTACCTGATAGAAACAACTTCTTCTTTAAAGTATTTTACTGGGCTGGAGAGCTGGCTTAGCAGTTAAGGTGTTTGCCTGCAAAGCCAAAGGATCCCGGTTCGATTCTCCAGGACCCACATAAGCCAGATGTACAAGGTGGCACATGCATCTGGAGTTCGTTTGCAGTGGCTGGAGGCCCTGGCGCGCCCATTCTCTCTCTCTCTCTCTCTCTCTCTCTCTCTCTCTCTCTCTCTCTCAAATAAATAAAGTTTTTTACTTATTTATTTATTTGAGAGAGAGAGAGAGGCAGATACACAGAGAGAACTGGCGTGCCAGGGCCTCTAGCCACTGCAAACGGACTCCAGGTGCATGTGCCACCTTGCAAAATAGTGTCACAAGCTGGCCACCAAGTGTCCAAGCACAGGCGGCAGTTCACGTTCAAACCACAAAGAGCACCCTAGTGCTTTGGCCATGTGGGAAGAGTCACTGGCTGGGCAATGGGGAGGAAGTCATGCTGGGCTGGGGATGTGGCTCCGTAGTTAGCGCGCCTGCTCAACACGCAGGAAAACCAAGCCTGACGCTGCACACCCGTAACCCCTGCTTGGGAGGTGGAGGCAGGAGGTTCAGAAGCTCAAGGTCATCCTTAGCTAAAGAACAAGCTGGAGGCCGGCCTGGGCTACATGAGAGCCTGCCTCAAAAGAAGAAAAACAAAAGAGGAAGTCATGGCGTGTAATGATTGGCATGGCTGGTAGGGGTGAGGAGCCCTTAGGGGTGCCTCAGGAAAGCACAGGCCAAGGAGCCAGGATAGAGACCTGATGACCAAGCTGTCACAGTGTGCCGGGCCTTTCCTAGTTTCAGTCCTGGGAATACCCGCGGTCTCAGAATGAGTCTATCCCCTGAGTGTGAAGAGAAGACCACAGGCCCTGGTATCCAGCCTAAGCTAGCTGGTAAGGAGGAGACAGCAGGTTTCAGACTTTTTGTTTACTTCTAATGTTCCAGAAAGGAGCTTTAAACTAAACTCGCAAAATGAATAATTTGGACTCAGTTACATATCCCGATACCCTGGAATTTCCCAGTTACTGAGAGTCCAATGTGAATAATGTGCTTTTGACTTTGGCAAAGCTCCATGCATTTGGGCAAGGTTGGGAGCAGTGACTATGGCCATGGAGGGTGTGTCTTAGCCCCCCTCTCCAAAAGGGCTTTTTTACTATTGGGACCCTATTTTCCGGGCTTCAGTTTCTTTTTCTACAAGGAGAAAAATATCTCATGTAATGGAGTTAAGTCGCGCGCGCGTGCGCGCGCGTGTGTGTGTGTGTGTGTGTGTGTGTGTGTGCCTCCGGATCAAACCCAGGGCCTCACTCATGCTGAGCAGGCACGCTAACACTGAGCCATCTCCCCAGTACCCCAAGTTTTTTTTTTGTTTGTTTGTTTTTCAAGGTAGGCTCTCACTCTGGCCCAGGCTGACCTGGAATTCACCATATAGTCTCAGGGTGGCCTTGAACTCATGGTGATCCTCCTATCTCTGCCTCCTGAGTGCTGGGATTAAAGGCGTGTACCACCACACCTGGCTGTCTAACATTTCTTAAATGACAGGGTAACTAGACCTTGTGACTTCTAAAATTTAGGATATTCTTATAGGTTGGAAATTTTAGGAAATGCCCTATTCTTTATACAATAGCACTTATTTATTTATTATAGGATCTACTTAAGATCTTGTTTTATTTACTACTTGTTGAAAATATCTATAATTAAATCTTATATATGCATACTTTGTTCCCAAAAGGGTTATAGATAATGGCCACTTATGGAGCTTAATGAAAATAAATTGGATATACGAATATCAAATTCCAATTGAGTATTTGTTCAGTAACAAAATTATCTCTCAGCTGGGCATGGTGGTGCATGTTTGTCATTCCAGCATTTGTGAGGTGGAGGCAGGAGAATCAGGAGTTCAGAGTCATCCCCCAATACAAAGTAAGTTCAAGGCCAGCCTGGGTAACACAATACCCTGTTTGAACAAACCAAATAATAAATAAATCTCTTATTAAAAGTTCCACCGTGGAATAGAACTTGCCGCTGCTGCTTTTACATCTTTGCCACAGTAAATGAACACATTTAATCTTGGAACAGAGTTTGTTTTCCAATCCCTCCCACTGCAAATACCTTGGCATATTTAATTTGGGCTGAGGCTGAACTGACGTTATGTGACCACAGCTGAATTCTGAAAGAAACGGATAGTGTCCCACAAGAATCATCTGCCCACAGTATTCCCTCCCCAGTGACCATTGTTGAAACTCGGTTTAGAAAAATCATAGCTTTTTTTTTTTTTTTTTTTAAATCAATTCCAGCTCCAGAGACAAGAAAGCATTGGGTCTTTGACCAATGGAGCCAACAGCATATCAGATAGGAATGGTGGCAACATCATTTTTTCACTGTGGTGGCAAAAGAAAGTCACCCCAGCTCCAGACATCACATCAGGTTTGAGGCAAGGAAGAGGGAAGTTATGTGACGGGGTGCTCAGGGTTCAGCAAAGTCTGTGAACCCTAAACCCTAGGTTTGTGCCTAATTTTAATTTAGGGATTGATTAAAATAAGGCTGAGAAGGATAATTATTAAATTATCATATTTATTGAGGGAAGTACAGAGCCAAGGAAAGGCACCCACATGACTAGAGATCCTATGTGGAGGGCCTGGGAAAACCGTGGAGGAAAAGGAAAGAAGAAAGTTCAAAGAGCCCCTGCTATGTAGGGAGCTGGAGGGGGTAAGGAGCCCATGTGGACAGTAAGGGCTGGGGGACCCTCCCCCCTCCCCTCCACTTGGCCCAACTGGGCCCAGGGAGGAGCTCACTAGCAGCGAGACAGCTCTGAGACCTTGTTCTCTTTGCAAAGGGCAAACGTACTTGTAACGTCACGGTGGGTCTTATCTCCCGGCTCAGCTCACCTGACCAACAGCGGATTGGTTTGGGTTAGGGGCTGTCTCACGAAGAGGCTAGCCATGATGCCAAATTCTGAGGGCTGAACTTTGACTAACCACAATGTTAGGGCTAGATTTATTTTTGTTTTATTTTATTATTATTATTATTATTTTTTGGTTTTTCGACATAGGGTCTCACTCTAGCCTAGGCTGACCTGGAATTAACTCTGTTTTCTCAGGGTGGCCTCGAACTCACGGTGATCCTCCTACCTCTGCCTCCCGAGTGCTGGGATTAAAGGAGTGCGCCACCACGCCCAGCCTAGGGCTAGATTTAAATTCCAGGAGAGACCTCTGTCTCAGGAGGGGCTCAGGTTGTAGAAAAACAGATGTAGGTAAGAGATAAGAAGTCAGATCTTTGTCCAAAGATAGTCCTACTTTTTCTTTCTTTCTTTTTCTTTTTTTAACTTTCAGGGGTCACCCTAACTTCTTAAAAGAGCTCCCTAACTACCTGACTATCTCTCAGTTTGATTCCTGCTGTTACTTTATTAGAAACCACCCTTCCCTCCCAGAATAGCCATTGCAGACCTTCCTTGACATCTCATTGGATAGAATTGGGTTTACATGGGTCATTCTTGGCTATATATATAGCTGGGAAAATATTTGATTTTCCATTCTCTATTGCAGACTGTTCTATAGTTATTAAACAATAAGGAGGCTCTGCAGGCCATTTGATTACTATTACAAACCACTTAGCAGGAACAGCCATAGGTGATACATAAATGAATAAGACTGTGACTGTATTCCAATAAAACTTATTCGCAAAGCCAAGTGTGGTGGCCCAAGCCTGTAATCCTGGCACTCAGGAAACAGAGGCAAAAAGTTCAAGGTCACCCTTGGCTACACAGCAAATTTAAGGCCAGACTTGGTTCCATGAGACCTTGTCTCATAAAGACAAAGGAAGAGGGGCTGGAGAGATGGCTTAGCGGTTAAGCACTTGCCTGTGAAGCCTAAGGACCTCCGTTCAAGGCTCGATTCCCCAGGACCCACGTAAGCCAGATGCACAAGGTGCTGCATGCATCTAGAGTTTCTTTGCAGTGGCTGGAGGCCCTGGCGCACCCACTCTCTCTCTCTTTCTCTCTCTCTCCCTCTTTCTCTCTGTCGGTCTATTGCTCTCAAATAAATAAAGAAAAATAAAAAAATTTTAAAAAAGAAAAAGAAAGAAAGAGAGAGAGAGAGAAGGAAAGAAAGAGGAAGAGGAAGGAAGGGAAGGAAAGAGGAAGAGAGGAAAAAAAGACGAAAACCACCTTATTTGTAACAACAAAGTGTTGCGTGCCTGTAATCATGACACCTGGGGGGTTGAGCTAGTTTGTGAGTTTAAGACAGTCTGGATCTTGTGTCAGAAATCCGAAGCTAGAGAGGACTTTACTTGTAAACAATGAATTTTCAATTTCATATAATTTTCCTTAGGAAGTTTCCCCCTCCTTTAACCAGTTAAAATGGTGAAAACATTCTTAGCAGTACAAAAACAAGCAATGTGTGGGATCTGTCCTGTTGTCTGCTCTCCCAAACCCTTCATGTGAGAGGAAGGTGGGGATGGCTTGGGGATTCCCACTCACAGTGTTATCACAAAGAGGCTTTGAACTTCCCAGAACATTGGAAAGTGATGACAAGTTCACTCCATGAGACGGATTTTAAATTTCTTGAGATAAACAAGAAAGGCCTGCTTCCAAATCACATTCTTTGTCATGAATTGAAAAGAAAATTACCAATTGTCATTAACGCAGAAGGTCTCCATTGCTATTCTCCTGGGTCAGCAGACCTTCTGGGTTTACATATGTTGTTTCAGGTTGTCTTATTGTGGGGGGTAAAGGCAGGATGATCAGGAGTTCAAGGCCAATTTGAGCTCTATATGAGACCCTATCTCAAAAAGAAAAGAAAAAGAGAAAAAGTTTAAAAAAAAAAAAGCAACCAAAAAGTCATCCTCTTGCATTTGCAAGTCTAGGACTATAAGCAGGAAGTTAGTACACATTGTAGCACAGATATTTACATAATCACAGAAAGGACTGTATATGTAAGTTTCATGAAAACTACCTGAAATGCTGAACAGGAGAGTGAGATATTGGATATGTCGATCCAGTGATTATTCTTTTTGAAAATATCTCTCGGGCTGGAGAGTGGCTCAAAGGTCAAAGGTGCTTGCTTGAAAACATCTTTGTTACCTATTCATTCCCTCAAGGAAAACTTTCTAGGTAGCCGGGTGTGGTGGCGCACGCCTTTAATCCCAGCACACAGGAGGCAGAGGTAGGAAGATCGCTGAGAGTTCGAAGCAACCCTGAGACTACGTAGTGAATTCCAGGTCAGCCTGAGCTAGAATGAGACCCTACCTCAAAAAGCAAAAAACAAAAAAACAAAAACAAAAACAAAAAAAACTTTCTAGGGCTGGAGAGATGGCTTAGTGGTTAAGGTGTTTCCTATGAAGCCCAAGGACCCAGGTTCAGTTTCCCAGTACTAATGTAAGCCAGATGCACAAGGTGGTACATGTGTCTGGAGTTCGTTTGCAGTGGCTAAAGGCCCTGGCATGCCCATTCTCTCTTTCCCTCTCTCTTTCTCTCTCTCAAGTAAATAAATTAAATATCTTTAAAAAACTTTCTATTCTCAGCCAGGTATGCTTTCTATTCTCTTTTGAACTTGACAGTTAATTTTATAATTATGTGGCTTGTATATCTATGTATTTTCATATAAATACATGTGCTATATTATTTGTAAAATATACAATATATTATTTGTAAAATAAGTATGTTTAATTTCGTAACAACAAAATAATGTATACATAGCTGGAGAGATGGTTTGGCAGTTAAGGTGCTTGCCTGCGAGACCCAATTCCCCAGTACCCATAGAGCCAGATGCATAAAGCGGCAGTTCAGTTGCAGTGACTGGAGACTGGAGACCCTGGTATGCCCATTCTCTCTCTCACATAAACAAATAAAGTAAAAAATTTAAAAACCTAAAAAAATTAATGTATACATACATAAGATTTGCAAACATACTACATAATATTGATGCATATATACACGAACTTGTCAGGAGACTGTCCTTAGCCAAAGGAATCTGTTGAGTTACATAGCTGAAAAGTCTGGGGAATCGTGGACTGGAGAGATGGCTTAGCAGTTAAGGCGCTTGCCTGTGAAGTCTAAGGACCCATGTTCTACTGTCCAGATACCATGTAAACCACACGTACAAGGCGATGCAAGTGTACAAGGTCACACATGTGCAGAAGGGGGTGCAGGCATCTGGAGTTTGATTGCAGTGGCTCAAGGCCCTGGTGTGCCAATTTTTTCTCTCTCTCTCATAAAAAAAATACAAGGGGCTGGAGAGATGGCTTAGTGATTAATGCACTTGCCTACAAAGCCTAAGGACCCAGGTTCAATTCCCCAGTACCCATGTAAGCCAGATGCGTTAAGGTGGTGTATGCACCTGGAGTTCGCTTGCAGTGGCTGGAGGCCCTGCCATGCCCATTCCCTCTATCTACCTCTCTCTCCCTCAAATAAATAAAAATTTTAAAATACAAAAATAAACTTTTTAAAAGTCTATGGGTTGAAGAGATTGCTAAGTGGTTAAGGCACTTGCCTACAAAGCCAAAGGACCCAGGTTCTATTCCTCAGGACTCACATAAGCCAGATGCACAAGGTGGCACATGTGTCTGGAGTTTGTTTGCAGCAGCTGGAGGCCCTGGAGCACCCATTCTCTCTCTCTCAAATAAATAAATAAATAAAAATTTTTAAAGTCTAGGGATCCAGGTGTGGACCCAGATGCTGGGATGAGATCATCCCAACTGTAGTCTTGCTCCATCCCTTCTCTCTTCCCCTCACTTTGTGGACTCCAGTCTCAGACTTCCTGCTTGGTGGCAACATCCTACCAGGCCAGCATCCCCACAGAGGAGTAGCTTCTCTTTCTCTTAGGACTGGCTCATGTGTCCACACCCCACCAGGCAGCGTGGTCAAGAGGCTGGACTCTGCTCCCTGGCCCAGCCTGTGCTAAGTGCTTGAGGGTACCCAAGAACCAGGGTATCGTGGTGCACACTAGTTTGTCTGAACCACGTGGACTGAGAAGAAAGGAAGTCATTCCCCAAGGGAAAATCTGGGTGAGTGGATCTTGCAAAACAGAACAATTATCCTCTACAGTAATATTCATATTGCGTTTAAATTGTGGGTTTTTTTTTTTTTGTTTTTTGTTTTTTTTTTTTTTTTTTTTTTTGGCTTTTCAAGGTAGGGCTTCACTCTAGCTCAGGCTGACCTGGAATTCACTATGTAATCTCAGGGTAGCCTCGAACTCATGGCGATCCTCCTACCTCTGCCTCCAAGTGCTGGGATTAAAGGTGTGCACCACCACGCCTGGCTGCATTTTAAATTTCTTTCCTTTTTTATATTTTATTTTTATTTATCTATTTGAGAGAGAGAAAGAGGCAGATTGAGTGAGAGAGAGAGAGAGAGAGAGAGAATGGGAGTGCCAGGGCCTCCACCCACTGGACTAGAGAGAGATTAGGAAGCCCCCCTGTGAGAAGATGCCAGAGGGTGCGGAGGAATCAAGCTGGAGCTGAGCTGGAAGCCTCCTGGCTGGTGACCTGACCTGCCGTCATAGTGCGGAAAGTGCTCTGTAGCCCGCTGGGGGAGAAAAGTCATCCATGGTCTTAACTAGCAGTGGAACCTGCAAGCTTCATGCCTGGCCAAATGTACCAGTCGGTCCAATGGTCACTTGTTTATAGCAAACAAGCCAAATGCTCTCTGATTAGATTTCAGGCCTGCTCCACCAGAGTGGATTCCTATCTGGTACTGAAAACCTAAACAAAACCCTATGTCTGGGGAGGTCATAAGTCCTGGGGGGCTGGGGAAAGTACTACTATTGTCTGGCTAAATGGATATATTTTGTCCATCACACTGCCCTCTAGATACGTATATTCACACCCACATATTAATGCTACTCTTACTTTTTGTTAGAGAAGCTTCTCTTTTCAGATGGCAGTGAGCACGGGGTGATTCAGAACTCACCGTAGTGCAGAGAAGAGGAGTCAGTGACGTGTTTAGCACAGGGTCAGACATCTCCAAACGCTCAGAGACTGCTGTGGAGGAGGTGCTGGAAAGAATGTAAGAGCCAAAGGAAGTGGGAGGAGTGCTTTGCTCTATTAGCTTCTAGACACAAAGTGGCCATGGCAGTCATGACCACACAGTGGATGACGCTACCTGTATAAAACCTGCACAACAGGGGAGAAAAAGAACGACATCAAAATAGAATGGGGACTAGATGGAAAACAGAAGGGATTCAGTGGAGGGGGCATATGGGAAGGGTGACAAAAGAAGGTGTACTGAGGGGACTATGATCATAGTATATCATGCATATGTATGGAGCTTGTCAATACAAACATTTAAAAAAGAAAGCTAACGTTGTTTTTAAAAGCAGCTACAGGGCATTGAGAATCAAGCTGGAGCTGAGCTGGAAGCCTCCTCCCTGGTGACCTGCTTTCACAGTGCTGAAAGCGCTCTGCAGCCTGCGGGGGGAGAAAAGTCATCAACGGACTTAATGAGCAATGTGGACCCTGCAAACTGCAGGGCTGACCAGCAGGCAAAGTATGCCAACTGGTGCAATGATGGCATGTCTGTTACGGGGGAAATCAACTGCTCTCCAATTAGATTTGAGGCCCAGAAGGGAATTCATGCCTGATACTGAAAACCAATCAAAAGCTGGAAAGATCATAAACCCTAGGTTATAACCCGACACCCACACATACCACTACTATTGCTTGTTGATATATCTATAAATTCCAGTAGCTCAATTCCCATAATCCTACGCAGCACATTTTATGCTCACAATATAGGACCTTGGAGAGTCCCCCTGGGGATACCAACTAGTCCAAGAGGGGAGACCCATCAGTGTGATTATTGTAGGTACCCATGTGCCACACTCTAATGAACGCACTGGTCCATTTTCATGAACTGCCAGTCAGTGTGTCAGTGACAGCCATGGAGGGTCACCAGATGTTTCAGGAAAGGCTTCAGCAGGAGGGGACGAACTAAGTGAGAAGTATGGGGGAGGTGGAGCTAGCAGGAGAAAAACCTCAGAAAATAATAATTTGAATTTTTTCGAAAGATAAAGGAAAAATTTTGCAATAGTAAAATAAGAAGTGACTGCAGTTGAAAAAGAAAATGAGCTGAGCATGGTGGTGCATGCCTTTAATCCTAGCCCTCGGGAGGTAGAGGTAGGAGGATTGCCATGAGTTCGAGGCCACCCTGAGACAACATAGTGAATTCCAGGTCAGCCTGGGCTAGAGTGAGACCTTACCTCGAAAAACCAAAAAATAAAAAGACGTTCTGCACAGAAATGATGGGCAGTGGGAAAAAATAAATGCAGGAACATGCGAGGGAACCAAATCCTTATATGGCATTAGGAGCAAGCCAAAATGAAAAGAAGACAAGAATTAACAAGAAACATGTAAATCAGAAATGCAGATATAAATACACAGAAATGGGGGAGGGCAGGGTGAAGGAGGGGAATGAGTGGGAACAAAGTATAATGACACATGTCCACTACCTTATATGCCAACCTAAAAAATTAATTTACAAGAGAAAAGAGTAGCTGGGTATAATCCCAGTACTCAGGAAGCTGAAGGTAGGAAGATCACTGTGAGATTAAGGCCAGCCTGAGACTACATAGTGAATTCCAGCTCAGTCTGGGCTACAGTGAGACCCTACCTTTAAAAACAAAAACAAAAACAAAAAAAAAGGAAAAAGTAAATACATAGAGAAAAGGTTAGAACTGAGAGTTCTTGGCTGGAAGGATTAATGATGAGGTAGAAGACCTATGCTTTTCATGATAAGCTAGTACTATTTAATTTACTCATCTATGCCTATGATAGCTTAGTATTTATACATACTTTTTTTTTTTTTTTTTTGGTTTTTCGAGGTAGGGTCTCACTGTAGCCCAGGCTGACCTGGAATTCACTATGGAGTCTCAGGGTGGCCTCGAACTCACGGCGATCCTCCTACCTCTGCCTCCCGAGTGCTGGGATTAAAGGCGTGCGCCACCACGCCCGGCTATTATACATACTTTTTAAAGCACTTTTTTATTTGAGAGAGGGGAGAGAGAGAGAGAGAATGCATAAGTATGCTAGGGCTTCACGCTGCATCTGGCTTTTTATTTTATTTCTTCTTCTTCTTTTTGTTTTTCAAGGTAGGGTCTCACTCTGGCCCAGGCTGACCTGGAATTCACTACATAGTCTCAGGGTGGCCTTGAACTCACGGCGATCCTCCTATCTCTGCCTCCCGAGTGCTGGGATTAAAGGCGTACACCACCACGCCTGGCTGCTGCATCTGGCTTTATTGGGTGCTGCGGAATTGGACTCCCAGCCACCAGCCCCTGCCAGTGCTTTTAACCATTGAGCCATTTTCTCAGTTCACATCTAAGTATATTTTTAACATTTTATTCGTTTCTTTATTATATTAAAGTACTTAATACTTAAAATAATAATTACTACCTTACATCTCAGAGATGACTTCCCAACATGTTGAAATATAAAGATAGTCTGAATGTGAAGTCATTAGACGTGTGGCACTAATGGGGTGGAAAAAGAAGTTTACAAGAAAACTCATGGACAAAATCACAACAGCATTTGAAAGAATCTGGAACTTTCGGGAGAGAAAGTGGAAATTCCTACTTTAAGAAATCTGAACGGACTGTTAGAGTCTGGGTTGGCAGATGCTACAGGTGTCACACACGCTCCTTTTCAGTTTTTTGTTTATATTTTTTTCAGAATAAGAAAACAGTTTGTTGGAATAATACTGGGAAATGAAAACTGCATTAATTTTCAGTTGTAGCCAGAAACTTTTGCAGAGCTTTAAGCAGACTCTGCTTAGTAATGGGCTTCTGGAAACCACCCCTCCCCCACGCTGGCATCCCACTGAGAAGGCCAGAGACTTTCTTTTCCATTCTTCTCCGTTAGCAGCGCCCAGACGCCCCAGTTCCTACCAATGAAAAGCGAAGGTATCTACTTAGGGATATCTGAGTTCTTTCCTCCCTAGGAAGTGTCGGGAGACTCTGACTCCTGTTTTCAAATAGTGTGATGAAGTCATTTTGGAGCATTCTGTGGCCATCTTGCAAACCACAAGGCAATACCAAGGAAATTCCAGACGTCAGTCCAAAGCCTGGCATCCATGGATTCCAAACCAATACCAGTAACTGCCTGACTCATGTCTCCCTGTTATCTATGAACAATAAAGATGAGGTCATTCTGGGTTTCTGCCATTGTTTCAGCCATAAGCATTCTACTTTCACTAGTTTCCAAATATGTCATTGTATTTTTTAAAAAATATTTATTAACGTGTGTGTGCGTGTGTGTGTGTGTGTGTGTGTGTGTGTGTTGCCACTGAAAACAAATACCAAACACTTATGCTACTTTCTTGTGTCTGGCTTACATGGGTGTCTTGGAAATTGAACTCGGGCCAACAGAATCTTTAGTTGAGCCCCCTTGCAAGCCCATCATTATATTATTATTATTATCATTATTTTTGTTTGTTTTTTTGAGGTAGAGTCTCACTCAAGCCCAGGCTGTCCTAGAATTCACTATGTAGTCTCAGGGTGGCCTTGAACTCACAGCGATCTTTCTATCTCTGCCTCCTGGGTGCCGAGATTAAAGGTGTGTGCCACTACGCTTGGCTATTTTTTAATTTAATTAATTCATTTATTCAAGAGAGAGGCAGATACATATATAGTGACAGACAGAGAATGGGCACACCAGGGCCTCTAGCCACTGCAAAATGAACTCCAGGCGCATGCGCCACCTGGTGCATCTGGCTTTACATGGGTACTCGGGAATTGAATCTGGTTTTGCAGCGAGTGCCTTAACCACTGAGCAATCTCTCCAGCCCCTGTATTATTTTTATGAATGATGTCACGGTATCAGTGGCTGGGCAGTGCTTTGTACAGCAGTTGTGTGAAGAGAACTGATTCATCCACATCAATACAACTATTCCGTTCCATTCATTTGTACCTGTGCATAAAAATGTATCACAGCCTCCCAAGAGGTGTAAGTCTCCCACAGAAGTGAGAGTGATGAATTTCTGACCCCACATCTCCGGGACTTGCTAAGATGGAAAATGGGTGGCAGGAGAACTTCCTCTGGGACTCCTTCTCTGTTGCTTCCCGCTGCCCAGTACCAGTAGGATTCGTGACTCTTAGTATCACCAACACAATACACCAGGAGGCCAGGCTTCAGACTTTCTCATAGTGTGTATATACAATGTTTTTCCTGGGCCTCACAGGAACATTCTGAAGTTATTATCAATCTCTCATTTTTTAAAATACTTGTTTGTTTATTTATTTGAGAGAGAGAGAGAGAGAGAAAGAGAGAGAGAGAAAATGGGTGCACCAGGGCCTTTGGCCATTGCAAATGAACTCCAGACACATGTGTCACCTTGTGCATCTGCTTTATGTGGGTACTGGGAACTTGAACCTGGGTCCTTAGGTTTTGCAGGCAAGTGCCTTAACCACTGAAGCATCTCTCCAGCCCATCCATCTCTCATTCTGTAGAAAGTATGCCTGAGATGATGGAATGCTTCGATTCACGTAGCCATTAGGTGGTGGAGTCAGAATTTGGAAGCCAGTCTCCAGACACCTTCTCGTACTACAGAGAGAGCAGGCAGGCTGGTTCTCCTGCTCTCCTGTTCTCGTGTTGCGCTTCCCTCCACGTCCAGATCACAACAGCGGACTCTCGTGGCTTAGCGAGCGTGGTGGGAGGAGGAAGCAGATGAAGCGATGCGATGTAGGGTGCCCCAGCCAGCACTGAACTGAGAGCTGGGAGCAGGAGGTGGCTCCAGTCTCGGTCTGGGGCCTGTGAAGATGTGACAAGAGCAGGGCAGTCAGGCAGACAGTGGACATATTGTCCTGCGGCACTGACGCCGAATGTACTTCCTCTCCATTTGTTTCTTTAGCCTCCTGAACTCCACTAAATAACACTGGATGGGTCCCCCGGGCCAGCTGCTCCTGCTGGGGGTACGGGAGAAGGGCCTATTGGCAGGGTGGCAGACCAGGCTACTTGCAAGTCATGTGTCATTTCTATGTGGTTTTCTGTTGTTATTGTTGTTTTCATTTTTCAATTTTTTTGAGGCCAGGTGATCTGGAATTCACTCTGTAGTCTCAGGGTAGCCTCAGACTCATGGCAATTCTCCTACCTTTGCCTCCCAAGTGCTGGGATTAAAGGTGTGCACTACTACACTCAGCTTTTTTATTTTATTTTACTTTTTTTTTTTTTATCACTGTTAACTTCTGGGGCTGTTGGTCTGAATTCACCTCTATAGCTATTTACCGTTGGAACACTTCTGACCTGTGTTGTCACCCAGGACACTGGGGCTGTGGGAGAGATTTGCAGGCATCTGGGGGGCTACATGCAGGTCAAGCTTTCTCTTGATACAGATAAGAGGGAAGAAGCCTTCCTTGGCTGAATGAATTTCCCCAAATCACAAAACTAGCTAGTCTCAGGGGCAGGCCCGGTGGAAATTCTCAGGGGCAGTTGAGGCTCCTGGTGGAGAGTTGGGCAGGACCCTGCCACTGCAGGGGGTGTGACTCTGGCCAAGGGACCTCACGTCTGCAAGCTGACCTCCCACCTCTGTGATGGGGGGGATTAAAGGATCACCCTTCTCTATAGAAATGGGAGACTAGGGCTGGAGAGATGGCTTAGTGGTTAAGTGCTTGCCTGTGGAGCCTAAAGGACCCCGGTTCAAGGCTCGATTCCCCAGGACCCACGTTAGCAGGATGCACAAGGGGGCGCACGTGTCTAGAGTTCGTTTGCAGTGGCTGGAAGCCCTAGTGCGCCCATTCTCTCTCTTTCTATCTGCCTCTTTCTCTCTCTCTGTCACTCTCAAGTAAATAAAAATGAACAAAAAGAAAAAGAAAAAGAAAAAGAAAGAAATGGGAGACTAGCTGAGATGACTTCTGTCCGGAGCACACTCTACTGCCTGGATGCCGCTGCTCTGCCGTGTGAGAATGACTCCCAGCAACCCCTCTCCTTCAGCTCTGCGCCCGTTCAGTGTGCTGACAGCTGACTGTGGAAGTTGGGGAAGAAAAAGAAAAAGAAAAAGAATGCTTCCAGGGACCTGGGGAGGTGGCTCATTAGATAAGCCCAGTCATGGATCTCTGGTTCAAGTGACAGACGCTGTCCCTGTAAACAAAGTGGAGGGTGGTTGAGGAAGACACCTCTGGCCTGCACATGCACATACGTGTACACACACGCTCATTCATACACCACACACACCACACACACCACACACACACACACACACATATACACTATGCTAAAAGAAAAGTTTCTGGTCTGTCAAAATTCATACAACTGTTCACCTAAAAAGTGTGCTTTTTCTTGTTAGTTATTACTTAATAAACCTGAGTTTTGTCTTGTTTTGAAGTATATTTAATGCAAGCCATCAAGCCTCATTAAAAAGCAAATAACTATTGTTTTCACAGATCCTTACCCAGTTCCGGCTACCAATTTAAAGCATGAAGGATAAAAGCATCAGTTGAGAAGGAACCATTTTTTTTTAATTTTTAAAATATTTTTTATTTATTTGCGAGAGAGAGAGAGGGAGAGGGAGAGAGAGAAATATGCTGGGGGGGGGGGGCGGAGAATGGGCATGCCAGGGCCTCCAGCCACTGCTAATGAACTCCAGGTGCGTGTGCCCCCTTGTGCATCTGGTTTACATGGATACTGGGAAGTCGAACCTGGGTCCTTTGGCTTTGCAGGCAAGCGCCTTAACCACTAAGCCATTTCTCCAGCCCCAGGAACTAAATTTTTGAAAAGCGCTTTAACCTTATTCTAAGGGTAGCCATAACAAGATCAGCCTGGTGCAGTTATAGATACCCAGTCCTGACTATAAGGATTCCAAAAGTCCCAACCATCAATTTAAGAAAAAAAAATGGGGGGAGGGCCTTGTGGTTAAACAAAGATTTGTTTGCGTGGTTTAAAGGAAAGTTCTGATTTCCCCTTGTAGTTTTTATGCTTTTAGCTGTCTAAAGACTCAAGCAGTTTCCATTAACTCCATACGTTATTTCACTTTGGAAAGTCAGAATAGGTTTTCCTGCTTGCCAGCCTTCCAGGCAGATGTGACCGGGCTCCTCTGGAATGTAACGATGGTGGCCCTCTGTAATGGTGTTCTCAGGATCTACCTGCCTCCTCACTGTCCTCTGCAAGGCCAGGGGCTGTGTCAGAGCGAGGTTCTCACTTCTTTTGAGACAGGGTCTCACGTTGCAGCCCAGACTGGACTGGAACTCACTAGGTAGTGCAGTTTCAGCCTCCAAGCGCTGGGCTTCCCACGGCGAGCCACCACGCCCAGCTTCAGGTTCCCATTCCTAATGGTTTCTTGGCATCGGGCTGAATGAAGGAAACCAGTCAATGGTTACTGACAAATAAGGCTGGCTTAAGTGGAGATGCACAGCCTCACCGAGAAACTGGGTGAGTGGAAAGAATGCTGTTCCGCTGAGGTTCTTAGGCAGAGCAGAACGAAGACTCAATGCCCATCTCAGAGGGCACATTACGCTTACCAAACAGACAACCTGTCATTAACTTATCAATTATTTGCTTCTGGCTGAATTTGGCATTGGAGCACCTGGCCTGTACTCCCTGCCCGTAAGTAGCATGCTGTGGAAACTTGGCCCTGGAGCGTCGGAATAGCAGTTCGTGCACTGCACCGTGAAGGGACTGAAGTCCCCATTAGGCCATTGCCATTGTTCCCTCCAGTTGCAGCCACCAAATGCTCCCTCTCGTGTGGATCTCAATGCCTTGGGACAGTGAGCTCTCAGGAAAACCTGAGAGCTAGTGGACTTTAACGCTGCTTCTTTGGCAAACTCTGTCTTACGACTGCAGAACATTAGTGAGTCTCAGCCAAGCCCCTCTTGACATTGGCACCAGCTCCGTTCTTGCAGGTTCCCAACCACTGACACATTATCGCCACTGTGAGTGTGAAGAGCTTGTCACTCTTGTGTCTTTCATGCCTGTTCTCTAAGTCCATGTTTTGTTTTGTTTTTTTTAAATAAAAGGAATGTTTAGAGATCACCTTATCCAAGACAAGTCTAAGTCTAGAGTCTTTAAGCCAATGGGCCTTAAGTGCTCTGGGAATCACCAAGTGTAGCCCTCAGCTTCTATCACTCTATTGGTCAGTTCTCTCTACCTTCTTTAATTTTTTAAAACATTCAAATAAAAATTGATATTTTAATTTTAAATAAATTTAATCAAATCATATATTTTAATTTTTAATTAAATTTTTTTTGTTTTTTTGAGGTAGGGTTTCACTCTAGTGTAGGCTGACCTGGAATTCACTGCATAGTCTCAGGGTGGCCTTGAACTCACAGCAATCCTCCTACCTCTGCCACCCGAGCGTTGTGATTAAAGGCATGTGCCACCACATCCGGCTTAATTAAAAATTTTTAAAATGTGTGTCACAACTTGAAATCAGCATATGCTATTACTGTCTCCATCAAGTCTGTTCTTGGGCCCCCACTCCACAGGTACACAAACACACACACACACACAGGTGAACAGAATACACACAAGACTGTACACTCCAGGAGGGCACATTCATCCCGCAGTTTTCACTGCTGTGCCTCAGTTTCCACAGAACAGGTGTGGAACTCAATAGATGCCCAAGGAACATATGTTTAAAATTTAATTAAAATAAAAATTGACTGAATGTACAATCCCAAGTAAGTCTCGGGTCACTATCACATTGCCCAAACTCACAAATCAAATAGCAACATCCTTTCGATGCACACAGCCTCCAAAGTGCCTACAATAAGTAACAAGGGAACGTGGGGCTGTGTCCCAAACACACATCAAACTTCCTAAAAATCTGCTTCACCCTTTCATCTCTTCCACATTTCCTATGAGACAGAACCTTAAACTTTCCCTTCTTGTTCTCAAAAATCTTTGTAAAAATTAAATTAAATTTTATTTTACTTTTGACAATTCATGTATAGAATGTCTTTTGATCATTTTCACCCTCCACCCATTAATCTCTCTTATCCTGCTCCCACTTCCACTAAACCAAAATTCCGTGTGCTGGACCCCTGGTCTTCCTTATTTCTCCCCTTTCCCTGTGCACATATCACTAATTCCCGAACATTTTTCTTACTCCATAAAGAAACTCATAGCTGTTAGGGATCACTCCCCATTATCCATTCTCTGTGACCCTGGCAACCACTGCTCAACCATCTATCTCCATAAATTAGATCATACAGTGTGTTACCTTTTGTATCTGTTGTCTATTATTTATTTACTTATTTTTGAAGTAGGGTCTTGCTGTAGCCCAGGCTGGCCTGGAGTTCACTATGTAGGCTAAGGATGGCCTCAAACTCATAGCAATCCTCCTACCTCTGCCTCCCAAGTGCTGGGATTAAAGGAGTGTGCCACCATGTCTGGCTTCTATTTCTTATTTAACCATGCTTACAAAAGCTCACCTAAGGGCTGGAGTGATGGCTCAGCCATTAAAGGCATTTGCTTGCAAAGCCTGACAGTCTGGGTTCAATTCCCCAGTACCCATGTAAAGCCAGATGCACAAAGTCAAGCATGTGCCTAAAGTTCATTTGCAGTGGCAAGAGGCCCTGGTGTGCCCATGCTCACTCTGTCTCAAATAAATAAATAAAAGTATTTTTTAAAAAGTTAAATATAGAATTGTCATATGTTCAGCAATTCCAGTCCTGCACAACTCCTTCCCATAGCAGCTGAACCATTTTTTTTTTGAACTTGTGTGTGTGTTTTTAAATTTTATTTATTTATTTTCAAGTACAGAGAGAGGAGAGACAGAGACAGAGAGAGAGAGAATGGGCACACCAGGGCCTCTAGCCACTGCAAACAAACTCCAGACGCATGTGCCCCTTGTGCATCTGGCTTACATGGGTCCTGGAGAATTGAACCTAGGTCCTTTGGCTTCACAGGCAAAATTCCTTAACCTCTAAGCCATCTCTCCAACCCTGAACAATTTTTCTGTGATGCCCACTACTAAGTTCTCCATATCTGTCTTGTCAACATAAAATATCAACTCTAGGGCTGGAGAGATAGCTTAGTGGTTAAGGCATTTGCCAGCAAAGCCCAAGGACCCACGTAAGCCGGATACACAAGGAGGCACACGCATCTGGAGTTTGTTTGTAGTGGCTGGAGGCCCTGGCGCACCCATTCTCTCTCTCTCTCTCTTTCTCTGTCTCTCAAACAAGTCACTTGGAGTTCGAGGCCACTCTGAGACTACGTAGTGAATTCCAGGTCAGCCTGGGCTAGAGTGAGACCCTACCTCAAAAAACCAAACAAATAAAATAAAATAAAAAGTCATGTATTGATGTGCTTACAAAGTACACATGAGGCCATAGGGTAGGCAGGCAAGAGAGGGGCATCAACAGGGTTTCCATGCTGTGTATATCATATTAGCTTTAGGGTTAGCAGAGGCTGGGTATGTCAAGCCTGAGGGTACATCTGAAAATTAAGATGTTCAATCAGATGCAAAGATAGATCATAAATGGCTATTTAAAAGGCCTAAGGCAGCTCAAAATAATTGTCGCTCTTTGCTACTGTTATTATTTTTTAGCAGGGTATCCCTATGTAGCCTTGGCTAGCTTTGAACTTATGATCCTTCTGCCTTAGCTTCCCAGATGGAGGGAGATTTTGTATATTTTATTTTTGCTGCTATTGTTGTTTTTATAGTGCTGGGGACCAAGCTCGAGATCTTGAGCAAGCTAGGCAAGGACCCGTTGAGCTACATCCCCAGCCCCGTTTCTTGCTTTCACTTTGTTTCTTTTCAACCCAGGCCTTTGCAAAGTGGGTTTTCACTTTCTCCATGGAATCTGAGAAGCACAAAGGTCTCCAGCTTGGAAGTCCCTTTCATCTACCCCAGATCTCTACTTGTCTTCTGCATCAGTGCCTGACCTTCTCAGGTCAACCAGTCTAGCCTCTCTTGTTACCTTCCCTTCTCTTTTAGACACTACCTGGATCTATGTAACAAAGGTCCTGAGGAGAGCAGAAAAAAATCTTCAAAATTTAAGATACACACACACACACACACACACACACACACACACACACACACACACATTTTCGACCTCCTATATTTTTTCCCATTTCCAACAATAAAAGATTAAGCACAATATATGGATATTTATTTGAGCTGAGCCTATAGACCAACTATATCAGATTTTCAAAGCTGTCCTTCATGCTAAGAATGTTAAGAAACATGTGTGGCCTTAACCTCTTGTTTTTCAGGCAAAAGAGACCCAGAGCTGTTGAGTGATTTCACCGAGGTCACCCAACTTCAGTGTGACACTTCTGCCAAAGCTCAGGTTCTCTTCTCTCCGCTCCCCACGCCCTCGCCCGCTTCAGCTCGTCCTAGTCCGCCTGTGGAATTTCCACACTGTCAGTGAATTCCTGTCGGAGCGGCGCATGGATCCAGTGGTGACGTTTTATCTAATTCTTGTTTGTCAGAGACTGCGCCCTGGCAGGATGGTCGTAAAGGGTGTGTGTGTGTGGGGAGCTGTGATGGGCACCTGGAATCCCAGTGTGCCCACAGTGACATAGGAGGATTTCCTGGAAACTTGTGGGCCAGGTAATCTAGTTAACTCAGCAATGAACAATGAGAGATCCTACGTCAAACAAGGTGGGAGATAAGAACCAACACACAGTTATCCTCTGACCTCCACACATGGGCCACAGCATGTGTGTGCCTGTATGTGACACATGAACGTGCTCACATGCACACACACACACACACACACAAGAAATATATGTTCTAGCCAGGCGTGGCGGTGCATGCCTTTAATCCCAGCACTTGGGAGGCAGAGGTGGGAGGATCGCCAAGAGTTGGAGGTCACCCTGAGACTACATAGTGAATTCCAAGTCAGCCTGGGCTAGAGTGAGACCCTAACTCAAAAAACAAACAAACAAAAAAAACAAACAGACAACAAAGAAATGTATGTTCTAGTAATCCATTCTTTAGGGAATCATAGTGCAAATTATCATGAATAACAAGCAACCAAATGTAGCAAACCTTATTGAACTTGTATATTTTATTTTGCATTTAGAATAGATGGTATATTTCTAGCATTCAGCAAACTTAAATATTAAAAGATATGCAATAAAAACTCCCTCCACTACCCCCCTCCCCACAAATACCCTTACAAACACATATACACAAACCCAAATATTTGGCCCTACACACCCACGGGTCACGGGTCCTGTTTCTGCCAGTTCATCAGCTGTGGATCAAAAGTATCTGAAAGAAGCAGCATCTGTGCTGAGCACGCGCGGGCTTTTCTCATTACCATTCCCTAAGCAATAAATCACATACGTAGTCATGTAGGACTTTCAGTGTATCAGGTCATATGGATAACCTGAAGGTGATTTACAACATACAGGAGGCTATGCACAGGTTATATGCAGATACTAGATCAGTTTATGTAAGGAAACAAAGCAGCTATGGATTTCAGTACATGGAGAGGGTTCTGGAACCAATCCCACACTGATACCAATGGAAGACTGTGTGTTTGTAATGTGTGTTCTGTGTACATCAACCTTACACAGATGGTCACAAACCCATCGACGACTTTATTTTATTTTGAAGATTCAAGAAACAGGGATATGACAATAAGGATGAATTCTCTCTCTCTCTTTTGCATATTGTAGGCATGTGGTATGCATATATGTAGGGGTGTGGGTGAGTGTGTGTGTGCGTGTATGTGCGTGTGTGTGTGTAGGCCAGAGGCTGATGCCAGGTGCTTCCTCAATGTCTCTCCACTTTATTCATTGCGGCAAAGTCTCCTACTTGACCAGAGCTCACAGATTCAGCTGGTCGAGCTAGCCACCTTGCCCCGGGACGCTGTCTCTGCCACTGAGCACCGAGGTACAGGCAAGCCTCCGTGCTCACCCAGCATGGGAGAAGGGGATTCGAACTCTGGCCCCTACACTTGCTCAACAAGCGCTTTATCCACTGAGCCAACTCACAGGGGAATTCCTATTGACCTCATTCATAAACAAAATTTTAATATGATTTTCATCGTAGGCGTCCAGTGTTTTTTTTTTTTTTTTTTTTTTCAAATCAAGTAGGCATAAGACACTGATGGTGAATTACCTTTATTAGGCCTGCCAGAGATTTAGGGTGGGAAGGAAGAATGGACTAAGTATGCCTATTTGGCATGTCTTTGGGCAAAGATCTGAGCCTATCTCTTGGGTGAAAAGTACCATGTCTGCTGGGGCAGAGGGTTGAGTGAGTGCTTTCGTCTAGAAGGTCATAATGGCAAATGCTGTATCAGTCAGGGTTCTCTAGAGGAACAGAACTGATGGAATGAATTGTATTAAAAGGGGATTTATTGGATTAGTTTACGGCAGTCCAACAACAGCAGCGTGCAGGCCTGAGAGTCAAGGAACCCGGTAGCTGCTCTGACCATGAGGCTGGACGCCTCAGCAGTCCCAACCCAGCCCTGAAGGCCTGAAGTCTTCCTGGAGAGCATCTGGACTTAGTCCATGCTGGAAGACGGCCAGCAGCCCCGGCAGCAGGTGGGAGGAAGGGATTCTTTTCTCCCAGGTTCTCCCTAGATGAAGCCCCCCTTGAGAGAGGCCGCCCACTCCTTCAGTTACTCCTTCCTGGAAGCAACCTCAGAGACCCACTCAAGAGGAACGTCTGTGGAGTCCTAAACAGGTCAACTTGACAACAGAAAGAAAAAAAAATCACAAATGCCAGCCATCCACGTGTATGTGCATGTTAAAAAATGTGTGAAACTTGTGGACCTGAGAAACGTTTCGCATCTGTCGACTTGGTGTGTTCAGCTCATCTTGGGTGTTATGGAATGTTCCTCCGAGCGCAGAAGTCCTTGTCATCTCAGAGGAGCTGCGACTACCCGCAAGACATCTTCTGAGCGAGACAGGCCTCACGGAAGGGAGGCAGGGCTTTCCCCCGGGAGTCCAACCGCTCCCTCCCATAACCCTCCTCCCAGCTGTGGGTGATTCTGCCCCAGCCACCTCCAGATGTGCTGAGTTGGGAGCAGGGAGAGCGTTAACTGCAGGGGGAGTCCGTCTGTGTAGCTTTGCTGAGGTCGTCACTCGTGCCGGGACGGGATTTGTCACAGATGCAGTTATGTGTGGATCACCCACACTCCTGTCCCAGAGCCCAGTTGACTCACTGGTTCCCTAAGCTGTGTGATCATTATTTTGGCCTGTGGGTGGTACCGTCAGGTGAACAGACAGGTGTTCACGTCTTCCTAGGAAAACTGAACAGAAGAGCGGGGTGGATCCCAAGATGTTCCTGTCAAATTACAGCACACCTGCAGAGCTTTCCTCAGAGCTCACGGATGCTTCCTTTAACCCTTGCAACATCCTATAGCAGATCATAATTCCCACCTTTTGCACAGACAGACATCTTTAGGCTCAGAGAAGCTAAAAGATTCACTCAAAGCTGATCCGTTTCCCAGGGCTGCCAACACATAGTACCAGAACTGGATGGCTTCAACCAACAGAAATCTGTTGTGTCCTAACTAGGGATGAGAACTGAAAAGTCAGTGTGCTGGCAGGGCCATGTTCTCTCTAAAAACCATGGAGGAAAGCCTCATCCCGCTTCTACCAACGGCCTGGATCCTGGTGCTCTTGGGCCTGCAGCTCTGTCTCTGGCCCCCAGGGTGTTCTCCCTGAATATCTCTGCTGAATGCTCCCTCTTTTTTTGGGGGGGGGGTTTCGAGGTAGGGTCTCAATCTAGCCCATGCTGACCTAGAATCTATGGAGTCTCAGGGTGCCCTCGAACTCAAGGTGATCCTCCTACCTCTGCCTCCCAAGTGCCGGGATTAAAGGCGTGCGCCACCACGCCTGGTTCTCCCTCTCCTACAAGGATGGCTGGATTAGGGTTTATGATGGTTAATCTTGATTGTTAACTTGATTGCCTTAAGAAAAGCCTAGGACATTAGTGAGGCACACCTTTTGGTATATGGTGAGGTCATTTTCGGAGAGGATTAACTGAGGGAAAGTCTTCCCTGAATGGAGGTAGCACATCCCACTGACTGGGAGACTGAACTGAACAAATGTGGAAAAATGAAAAATTGAGCTTTGTGGAAAAATGAGAAAATGAGCAGAGTTTTGGCATTCTCCACCCTCTGGTTCTTAAGTCCTTAAGATGGGAGGACTCCCAGGTGCAGGCTCCATATTGAAGCCTTGTAAACCAGGAGACCAAATATTTCTCTTAAATTGCTTCTGGGATGCCAGGGCCTCAGCTACTGAAATCGAACTCCAGACGCTTGCGCCACCCAATGGTCATGTGAGACCTTGCGCCTGCCTTACCTTTGTGCATCTGGCTTACGTGGGATCTGGAGAGTGGAACATGGGTCCTCAGGCTTTGCAGGCAAGTGCCTTAACTGCTAACCCAGCTCTCCAGCCCTAATGTCACTTTTATAGATGCCTGAGTTAAGGCAGTATATTCTTTGGGGTGACAGACTATAACCCATAACAGTTGGATAGGAAATCTAGCCCAGGACTTGGAAGACAATTGTTGGCAAGCCTTTCTCAAATTAAATGTACATCCCCATGTCCTGGATATCTTGTTAAAAAGCAGTTTCTCACTCAGTTGGTTTCAGGTAGGGCCCTGGGAATATGCATGTTTATCACAGTACTGTTGATTCAAATTCCAGTCCATAAAAGGTTCTCAAGTCATTCTCTGCAAATGGGATCCCTATTGCACTCTGGTAAAGAGGATTAAAACCCAAGGAGATAGGAAAAGAAAGCATTCAGCATTCTTATCTGTTGCTGTAATTGGTCCAGAATAGTTTGGTCTGGACTTATATTTACAGTCTGTGATGATGTCTGGGGCATAGCAGGCATTCAGCAGATATACTTACCTCTTCCCATTTTCTTCCTGTGCCTTTCATTTTAGCATTAAGTGATTAAAATTCACTTTTTGTGCCTCATATATTCACATGTCAGTATTATGAAGGATTCTCTGTAATCCTGTTAGCAGAAGAGAAAAAAAGCTGGTGTGACGTTGGTCTGCCCTGGGGAGTGCCGACCTGCTGTGCAATCTTGCAGAGCTTTGCTAAGCTCAGCAGCGAAATCTGTATCCTTTGCTATTCACACGGTGTCATCTGAGCCTAAGGCATGCCTGAACTCATCACTGCTGTATGATGCAGGCCATGGCATCACGATGCAGACAGTGAGGGAAGCTGAGCAGTGGTGGACTGACTATGTTGACTAAGAAGCACAACACAGGAAGCAGACCAAGAACCCTTGCCATAAAGATTCCAAAAACCGTGGTTGGTGGTACTCTCCCAGCACCTAAGCAGACATGCTACTTCCTGTCACGTCCAGACGCCCTGTTGCAGTTACCTTCGTGTTGCTGGATAAACATCCAACCAGAAGCAGCTTATGGGGGGAAGGGGTTTATTTTAGGCTTGCAGAATCCAGGGGAAACAATGTCAGAAGAAGCTGGCTCACTTCCATAGATCCAAGCAGAGCAATATTGTTAGAAACGATGGGGACAAGTAGAAATATCTACAACAGAGGAAGCGGACTTTATTGCAGGAGAGTCTGTTGTAGCTGTAGAGGGACCTTCACATCTCAGCAGTGGAGACTCGCAATGCGAGGTGTCCATGCAGCCTAGGGCCAGGAAGGTTTTTTATGTCCAAGGAAAGGGGCATGGAGAAGCACTAGCAAGTGCAAAGGCAGCTTTGAACTTCTTTGAATTCCTTTTTTCCAGTATCACCAACCAGGTATCTGACACCCCCCGGGTTTTCAGGGTAGCAGGGACTGTCTCCCGTCTGACTTCTTGGCGTTCACCAGTAGTATGTTGAATTTCTGACATGCTGACTCCTTCAGATATCGCCAAACAACCCGCAGACACAAACAGCCAGAGCTCCAACTGCTCTGAGCACACCTTAGGACAAGACAAGAAGATCTGCCCCCAGCAACATACATCTTCTGCAGCAGGACGCTGCTAGAGACTCAAACTGCGAGCTCAGTGTTAATCAGTACTACCTGACTGTATGGGACCATGCAGTCAAACCACAGCACTCCCCTTCTCATCCATGCACAGCATGGGCAAGACAGGACATGCATGGACTTGGGAGCCAAGCCAGCCCGTGGTCCCTGATGCTTGCCTCCCAAGTAAGGACCCATAAGGTGCAGCTGGCCTGTCTGTACCCTAGGAAGTCCTACTGCCTCTCCAGCCTCAGGGGCAATCCAGAGAGCACACAGGCGATGCACGGGCTGAGTGTGGTGGTTTGGGTATGAAACGTTCCCCATCGCCTCCTGGATTTGTGATTAAGCCTCATACTCAACCCTCAGCTGGTGGCAGTTTGGGAGGTCAAACCTTACTGGAAAAGAAAGTGTGTGCCCTATAAGTCAGAAAACGTCAAAAAGCAGCAACAGTCAACACCAAAATGCAGCTTATTTGAGGATAGTAAAGCCGACCAAGACTCTTTCGATCCAAGCTAACACATCGCATGCCCTGGGTGGAAGGCGAGATTAGCACTTCCAGAGCGGAACTACGTACCTGGCTTTGTGTAAGTAGGCCCTGTTGCCTTTTGGGATGGCTTCCAATCTCAGCAGTGCTGAGTGCCCACCCTCTCTGTTGTGCTGTGGACTCAGTTAGGCTGCTTGGGTCGCTGGACCTGGTGTTCTGATCATCTGTGCCGGGTGCCATGCGGCCAGAGGGTGCCTGAGTTCTGGGGTGGCTCGCGGCACTGGTGGTTGGGGGATGGGACACGGTGCGGGATGCCTGGAGTTGTACCGGAGCTGCTCAGCTGCTCCCTGTTGCGTTCTTTTTCAGGTTTCTTGACTTTGCAGGGAGGCTGGCGTGAGTGGAAGATCCCATCATGTGGTTTCTGCTCCTGCCTCTGTGCGGCTGGGCTTGGCGGCCGGTGGATTGGGGCTGCCAGCGCCTTGGTGGGATTCTGGCCGGTTTCTGGCTTGCTAGAAGATCTGGTCTCTCCCGCTTCTCTGCTGTGGTTGATAATTCCTCATACACCTTCACTCTTCAGTAGAAGAGGGTATTTTGATGTTTTTCTGCTTTTTTCCTTTCCTAGGCTGCTTTGGCGTGGCTACTATGCCACCATCTTACCCAGAAGTCTTTTTTTCTTTTAATGAGAGAGAGAAGAGAGAGAGAGAGAGAGGGAGGACAGAGTGGTACGCTAGGGCTTCTGGCTGCAATAAAACTCCAGATGCACGTGCCGCCTTATGCGCACGTGCAACCTTTTGCATTTGTGTTACCTTGTGCATGTAGCTTATGTGGGACCTGGAGAGTTGAACATGGGTCCTTAGACTTTGTAGGCAAACACCTTAACTACTATAAGCTATCTCTCCAGCTCCCCTTTTAATTTTTTTAAATGCATCTCACTATGTAGCCTAAAATGGCTTCCAAATTTGTAATCCTCCAGCCTCTCTTCCCAAATTCTGAGATTACAAGCATTCCCCATCACCCCTGGTTCTTTTATTGTTTTAAATATTTTTAAAAGTTTGTTTGTTTGTGAGAGAAAGTGGGGCATATAGAGAGAGAATGGGCATGCCAGGGCCTCTTGCCAGTGCAGATGAACTCCAGACTCATGCTCCACCTTGTGCCTCTGGCTTACGTGGGTCCTGGGGAATCAAACCTGGTTCCTTAGTCTTTGTAGGCAAGTGCCTTAACTGCTAAGCCATCTACCCAGTCTCTCTGTTTCCTTTTTACTTTTTTAAAATTTAATTTGAGCAGAGTCTCATGCAGCCCTGGCAGAGGCTGCCTTGAACTTCTGGTCCATCTTCCTAGAGCCAGGATTACAAGTATGCACCACCACGAATCTGGGTCTATAATGTGACAAACATTTTTCTGGAACTACAGAAAGTATCATCCCAAGCAAGAGCCTTTATTTTTCCTACTTTTCAGCAACATTGCTTCTATAAAAGCCAAAACAGATTTATAAAAAATTTCCGAAAGCTAAAAAAATACCCATTATTTGACAATTTCATGCAGGTGTAAAGTGTATTTTGATCATATTTACCCCTTCTCTTTAAAACCACATTTAAAGCACGAATGTCCAGGATCCTCATCATCCAAGTGCTGTGCCTGCAATCCCAGGACCTGCCACCAGGGTGGTGATGAGACAAATTGGAGGCACAGATCCTGCCCCAGAGAAGTCTGAAAAATAGCGATTTTATTTCTAATTAAGAAAAGAGGAGAAAGAAAAGAGAGAGCATAGAGAAGAAAGACAAAAGAGAGAGGGGAGAGAGAAGAGTGATACAGAAGAAAGGGAGGGCAGAGAAAGACAGACAAAAGAGAAAAAAGAAAGAGAAGGGGGCGGGGGAGAAGAGACAGAGTGGGGAGGAGTGTAGCAGTGTAGGGGTGCACATCTATAACCCCAGTATTGGCCACGCTGAGGCAGCTCGGTTGCTACCAGATGGAGGACAGCTGAGGCTATATAGTGAGAATCAGACCAGCTAGAGCTACATACCAGGGACGCCCTGTGACATGGAAGCTGGAAAGAAGGAAACAGGGAAGGAGGGAGGAAGGAAAGGTATGGGAGGATAAGTGGGGGAAAGCCACTTAAAAAGTGTGAGGATCTGGGCTGGAGAGATTGCTTAGTGGTTAAGTCACTTGCCTGAAATGCCTAACAATCCGGTTCAATTCCCCAGTACCCACATACAGCCAGATGCACAAAGTGGCACATGTGTATAAAGTTCGTTTGTAGTGGCAGGAGGCCCTGGTGTACCCATTCTCTCTGTCTCTCATTCTCTCCCTGCTTGCAAATAAATAAATAAAATTTAAAAAATATTTTTAAACATGTAAAGAGCTGGGCGTGGTGGTGCACACCTTTAATTCCAGCATTCAGGAGGCAGAGGTAGGAAGATGGCCAAGAGTTCGAGGCCACCCCGAGACTACATAGTGAATTCCAGGTCAGCCTGAGCTAGAGTGAGACCCTACCTCAAAAAAAAGTGAGGATATTTTTGTGAATTAGTAAAATGAGTCCATGGGTAAGCCTTTAAAGTTTCCAGAGATCAACGTCTTTCTTCCTGTGTGTCCTCTGACACCTGTCTTTCTTTGCTCCATGGTAGCAGCTATAGAGTGCCCATCCCACGAACATCCCACCTCAATTCTGACAGCGATCTCTCTCTATTGGAAAGGTTTGGGGTGTCTGGGGAAGCCTGCCGGACCCATGATCTTATGACCTCAGGGCCAGCCTTGTGTCCATGAGAGCCTGGACTCAGAGTCCCTTTCTTAATGCTGCCATTCTGAGAGCATCTGTGTGGTCCTCAGAGGGCCCCAGGTCCGCTCAGCTCCTGTCTCTGACCATCTCTCCCTCCCTGGTGCCTACCGGGATTCTCTGCCCCCAAACTCCCAAACGAGTTATTTCAGGGTCTGCTCTGCACACTCACACTAGTATAGCAGCGCAACTGAACTGGGGTGCCTTATCTGCCTTTTAGATACTGTATCAAAGAGAATCCGGGTATGGGAAGTCACACCGACATGGGTCTTTGCCCAGCCTCAATAAGAGGACAGGGCTCGTGCTGTTGGCACTTTCCCATCTCTAGATGTGGAACAGAGGCACTCAGGGGTCCCCTGGAACCCAAAGCTGGGCTTCCTGCTTGCTGAGCCCCTCAGATGAGAGCTGGGAGCCCTGCGAGGCAGAGCCGCAGCTCGGGGCCAGCAGCAGCCCGGCCATCTCACCTGAGGTCCCATCGGTTCACTTGCTTTTGTTCGCTGTACTTCTGGTGACATCACCAACACCAGCGCGAGCAGCTTTGCCTGTGTTTTCTTGTCAAAATGTTGTGGTTTCAAACAAGCACCTGTAACTGCTGAGCCATCTTAAAGCTCCAAAATGATTTGGTTTCAAATCTCATATTTTAGAGTCATCAATCCATTTCAAGTTAATTCTTGCACATAGAATAAAACAAAGGTCCAATTTCCTTCCTTCCTTCTTTCCTCCCTTCCTGTTTTGAGATATGACCTCACTCTGTAGACCAGCCTGACCTCAAACTCACAATATAACCCAGGCTGGCTTCAAACCTGCAGTGATTCTCTTGCCTCAGCCCCTAAGTGCTGGGATTATGGTGTATGCCATCATGCCTGGCTGTCCAATTTCATTCTTTTGTATGTAGGTATCTAGTTTTCACAACATCACATGTTGAAGAGACTTCCCTTCCTCTTTGTGTAATCTTGGCACCATTGTCAAAGATTAGTTGACCAGATAGACATGGTGGTGAGTGCCTATAATACTGAATTAAAAAAGGAAAGAAAGGGAGGGAGGGACGGAGGGAGGGAGGGAGGGAGGGAGGGAGGGAGGAGGAAGGAAGGAAGGAAGGAAGGAAGGAAGGAAGGAAGGAAGGAAGGAAGGAAAGGATAGAAAAAGAAATGAAAACAGCTTAGTTCACCATAGAGACACATGGATTTAGTTCAGTATTTCTCTGTTTTGTTCCATTGGCTTATGGGCTTTAAAAAAGTATTTATTATTTGAGAGAGAGAGAAAGAAAGAGAGAGAACGGGTGCACCAGGGCCTCTAGCCACTGCAAATGAACTCCAGATGCAAGTGCCACCTTGTGCATTTGGCTTACGTGGGTAGTGGGGAACTGAACCTGGGTCCTTAGACTTCACAGGTAAGCACCTTCCCCGCTAAGCCATCTCTCCAGCCTTATGTGTCTTGTGTGTCTTGCATGTGTATGTGTGTTTGCAGTGTAGTGTGCATGTGTATATATGTGTTCATATGTGTGCACGTGTGGAGGCCAGAGGCCTTCTTCAGTTGCTGCCTACCTTACGTATTGAGACCGGGTCTCACTGACCCCAGAGCTCGCTGAGCTGACTAGTCTAGCCAGTCAGCTTGTACCACGGATCCACGGATCTCCTTCTGAGTGCTGGCATTGCGGCGCATGCATCCACACCCACCTTTGACATGTGCGCTGGGGATCAGAACTCAGGCCGTCATGCTTACATGGCAAGCCTGTACCAACCAAGCCGTCTCCCCTGACGCTGTGTAGTGTTTGTCCCACCACCATAGTATTTCAATTCCTACAACTCTATATTCTAATTTGAAATCAGGGAATGTGAGGCTGCTACCTTTCTTCATCTTCCGAATTGTTCTCCAGTCAGGGTATTTGAAGGCTCTGTATAAATTTTAGGATTGGTTTTCTGTTTTAGTATTTTTAGTTATTTATGGGGGGGGAGGGAGAACATGGGCTCACCAGGGCCTCTTGCCACTGCAAACAAACTCCATATATGCACAGCACTTTGTGCATCTAGCTTTACTTGGGTACTGGGGAATCAAACAAAGACTGTCAGACTTTGGAGGCAAGTACCATTGACTACTAGGCCATCTCCCCAGCCCAGCATTGCTTTTCAACAAAAACATCAATGGAATTTTGCTAGGTATGGCACTGACGACCCTAATCTTTCTCATGAAGGGAGGCAAACACACTCACAGGGCCCTATGCACTGGGGATTTTCTTGAAGCAGAGAATGAAAGAAAGTTAATTTTCATCCAACAGTGAGAATCTGAGAGAGAAGAAATGCACAACCTTCTGTAAAATATGGCTCATCTAAAAGAAAATTAAAGTTACAAGTAAATTCTGGCAAGGCATAGTGGTATACATCTTTAATTCTACCACTTGAGAGGTAGAGTCGGAAAAATAAGTTCAAGGTCATCCTTGGCTACATAGCAAGTTCAAAACCAGCCTGAGATCCATGAGACTCTGTCTCAAACAAACAAATAAACAACAACAACAACAACAACAACAAAACCCCACTAATTTGGGCTGGATAGATGGCTTAGTAGCAACATGCTTGCTTGCAAAGCCCAAAGATCTAGGTTCAACTCCCCAGAATCCACGTAAGGCAGATGCACAAGATGGTGCATGCATAAGGAATTTGTTTGCAGTGGCTGGAGGCCCTAGCCTGTCCATTCTCTCTTTCTCTCTCTCTCTCTCTCTCTCTCTCTCTCTCTCTGTAACAAATAAATAAATATAAATAATTTTTTTAAAAAACCACTAAACTGGAGTCATGTTAAGTGATGTCATAATTTGTGCCACTCAGTCGTTTGTATGTTAAAGAAAACACTCACTAAAATAAGAGCCCTGGGTTCACTTGGATATGCATGGCTCTGGGTTCTTGCACCCAAACAAGACAGCCTGTCCATGATTGCTGCTTTTGTTAATGCCAAGACTTTACGGTGAAAAACTTGTGCCGGGGACCTGATATGGGCAAAGCTCTTTGGACACAGGCCACAGGAGGTGCCCACGGGTCTTCAGTGCTCAGTGCGGGCTTGTGTCCTTCCACATTTCGTACCAAGTTTACTGAAAGTGTCTGCAATATTGACATAGTGCTTAAATGTAGCCATCTGTGGCCTAGCTCAGGCTTAGCATCTGTCCTCTTAAACAGATTGCACGCTGGGCTTTCTTGGCTCACCAAGAGTCTGACGAAGAAGCACTTCCCCCATTTCACAGCTGAATATTTCTGTTGTCCCTCAGATTCACATATTGAAACCTAAGCCTCAAGGTGATGGAACTGAGATGTGATTAGGGCATGAGAGTGGGACCCTGGTGTACAGGTTAGTGCCCTTAGAAGGACCGGCTGGAGAGATGGCTCAGCTATTGAAGGTGCTTGCTTGCAAAGCCTGATGGCTGGGAGTTCGATTCCCCATTAACCACATAAAGCCAGATGCACAAACTTGCACATGCATCTGGAGTTTGTTTTCAGGGGCAGGATGTCCCGGTGTGCCCATTCTCTCTCTCTCTCTCTCTCTCTCTCTCTTTCTCAAAAAAAAAATAAATACTTAAAAAATAAAAAATAAGGATACCCCTGTGAGCTGCCTTGCCCTTTACCACATGAAGGTGCAGCTGCGAGGGGTCTTCTCAGAAGCAGAACGTGGGTCTTGCCACACACTGAATCCCCTTTGGTCTTTTATTTATTTATTAGTGAGAGAAAGACAGGGGGAGAGAGAGAGAGAGAGAGAGAGAGAGAGAGAGAGAGAGAATGGGCACGCCAGGGCCTTAGCCACTGTAAACAAACTCCAGATGCATGCGCCATCTTGTGCATCTGACTTAACGGGGGGGGGGGGGGTACTGGAAAATTGAACCTGGGTCCTTTGGCTTCACAGGCAAGCGTCTTAACCGCATCTCTCCATCTCCTCCCCCACCTTTGATCTTGAACTTCCCAGCCTCTAGAACTGTGAGAATAGATTTCTGTTGTTTGTAAGCCACATGGTTTATGGCATTTTCCTACAGCAACCTGAATGGGCTGGTGCCCTCTCCCCGTCACCCACCCCGACTGCTAACATGATCTGCTGACAGCCTGTCATCATGCAAAACATCCACCACCCCCTGTGGCCTATTGAACACATGAAATGTATCTAGTTTGAGTTGAGATGTGCTATGAAATACTCATGGGATTCTGGAGACTAAGAAATGAAAGACAGGGCTGGAGAGATGGCTCAGCGGCTAAGACACTTGCCTGCAAAGCCTAAGGACCCAAGTTTGATTCCTACGTACCCGTGTAAAGCCAGATGCACAAGGTGACATGCATTTGGAGCTTGTTTACAGTGGGTAGAGGCCTTGGTGTGCCCTATTCTCTATTTGCCTCTCTTTATTTCTCAAATAACTAAATAAAATATTTTTTAAAAGAAATGAAACTGGGTGTGGTGGCACATGCCTTTATTCCCAGCACTTGGGAGGCAGAGGTAGAAGGATCACCATGAGTTCAAGGCCACCCTGAGACTACTGAGTAAATTCCAGGTCAACCTGGGCTATGGCGAGACCCTACCTCAAAAAAAAAAAGGAAAGAAATGGAGGATATAAAATGCCTCATTAGTATAGCTGTGTATCAATCATGTGTTAAAATGATAATCATACAGCTACATAGGGGAAAATGAAATATTCAAATTAATTTCATGAGTTTCCTTTCTCTAGCTGGAAAATTTAAAACAGGCCTGTGGCTCACATTCTAGTCTAAAGGCCTGTGCTCTGGGGATAGGCTATACTTAGCGCCTCTCTTTTGTTGCTTTCTTCTTAGATTAAGTTGCTATTATTGGGAGTTTAGGAAGGATTTGCCACCAGGAGGGTGGAGAGTTCTCAGCAGGCCCAGGTGTTAGAGCAGACCTAATGCCAGGGACTTAAGTGGGCTAATCTGCTGGAGCTGGGATTTAGTGGCCTCGCTCATTAACAAGGGTAAGCCCTTTAGGGAGACTTGGCCTTTGCAAACCCTACCTGGCTTTTTGGATTATATTTTAGGGAATTTTAAAAAAAGACACAGGATGAAATGGTGGAAGAACAGGATACATTTTCACCGCGATGTGTCAGATGATGGTCCAAGTTCAAGGTTTCTAAGTCGGTCTGTCTTGAGTTGACCTGGGCAGCAAGCTGAGAGCTATTTCAGTGTTCCCCTTCATTTATGAAGGATATGCCTCCTACTACAGTCCTCATTCTTTTTTTAATGCTACAGTTGAGAGAGCTGGAAAAGTACATTTGTTTTGGGGAGGCCAGGAGAGAGAAATGTGGGGAGTATCACATTCCCTCCTCCAACTGGGAAAAGGACTGTGGGTCCAAGACGGTATTTAAGTCCCGCGGTTAAATAAGCAAACAGTCTGCACATGCTGTAGAATAATTACAATATGAAAGGGGACAGAGAAATCCAGGTCAACAACCCCGCTAGAGATGCAGAGGTCCAGTGACACTGAGCTGCCCAAGGTCACTGTCCTTTATCAGCTGGTGGCAGAGTGGGAGGGGAACTTCACTGGTAACCAGTTCAAGGGCTTTCAGGGAGCTGTGTTCATTAGAACCACCTAGGGATAGTTAACAATCCCAGGTTTAAAGCTGTACCGCAGACCAATGAAGTCATCAGCATTTGGAAAGTTTCCCAGGTAATTCCAGTATGCAGCCAAGGCTGAGAACCACTGATCTAGGTCACTCCCTTGTTTATGCAGACACATGCTGAGATACAGAGAAGCTCTAGGGACACTGCTCAAGTTCCTCCAGCTGGTAAGTGGCTGAGAAGGGACAAGTTACTTCTTTTCTTATTTATTTTTTAAATATTTTATTTTTATTTGAGAGAGAGAGAGAAGCAGAGAGAGAGAATGGGTGTGCCAGAGTCTCCAGCTGCTGCAAATGAACTCCACACACATGCGCCACCTTGTGCATCTGGCTTATGTGGGTCCTGGGGAAACAAACCTGGGTCCTTTGGCTTGCAGGCAAGTGCCTCAAGCCCTAAGCCATTTCTCTAGCCCTGTTATTTTTTTTTAAATATTTTTAAATTTAATTTTTTTATGACAGAGAAAGAATTGGCATGCCAGAGCCTCTAGCCACTGCAATCAAACTCCAGATGCATGTATCACCTTGTATATCTGGCTTTACGTGGGTACTGGGAATTGAACCTGGCTTCTTAGGCTTTGCAAGCAAGTACCTTAACTGCTAAGCCATCTCTTCAGCCCACCTAGACAGTTATTTCTGTTTTTTTTAATTGACAACTTCCATAATTATAGACAATAGCCCATGGTAATTCCCTTCCTCACACCATTTTCCGTTTTGCAACTCCACTCTCCATCATACGTTTTCCCCTCTCAATCAGTCTCTATTTCTGTTTTTGTGTCATGTGTACACACATGACTTTATGTATCTATATAAATGCCAAAAACCACATGCTATTTGCCTTTCTGAGACTGGTTTAAGGTGGTTACCTCTACTCACATCCATTTTCCCATAAACAACACAACTTCATTTTTCTTTGAGGCTAAAGAAAATTCTATTGTGTATACCAATTTTTTTCCTCTTGCCGTTATTCTCTAGGCATTAAAGTGTAAACGGTTACATGGCATGTACTCTGTACAGGTATTACAATGCTCCAAAGGTGATTTAAAGGAAGGTGTGCATAGGCTCTGTGCAAACACGACACCATTTTATACAGGGGACTTGGGCATCGACAGCTCTAGAGACCTGCAGCCCTGACTATAATCTCTCACAGTTATCACTGTACTCTTCCAGTTATGTAAATTGGAGAAAATATTAACTCATTCTGAGAAATGTTTTTCAGCTCAGCTCTTCCAAATTTCATCTGTTCCATCATGGGAGGCTCCTCGCCTCCATCAGCCATATGTCAGACTCCTAGGGTGCTTAAAAGGACAATATTTTTGCCATGAACCAAAAATGCAGTTTGATTAGATGACAGAGTTTAATTCCTGGGTCAGCCTGAGCTAGAGTGAAACCCTACCTTGAAAAACCAGAAATAAATAAATGAATGAATGAATGAATAAAAACATTTAAAGAAAGCTGCAATGAACAGGACCCCTGGCCCATGTCATCAGCAGCCATGTTGGCACTGACTATATACGAGGCTTGCAGTTTGGCTACTCAAGAGCGTTTTCTGACTTGCAGTGCCAGTATCACCTTGAAGCTTGTCCCAAGGGCAAACTCTCAGGCTCACTGCATTCCCAAGGCCTACTGAGCTGGACCATGCATTTTAACAAGATACTCAGGAATGCAAATGTATCACTCTCCATGTTCTGCAGCTGTTAGAGAATACTGCAGAATGGGTCATTTATAAAGAATTGCATGTCTCACAGTTCTGGAGGCTGGAGTTAGAGAGCATGGCACTGGTGTCTGCTAAGGGCATTCTTTCTATTATTCTTGTCGTTATTTTCAATAATTTATTTATTTGAAGTGGAAAGAGAGAGATAGAAAAAGAGAGAAAAAGAGGCAGATAAGAGAGAGAGAGAATGGGCACACCAGGGCCTCCAGCCACTGCAAACAAACTCCAGACGCATACGCCACCTTGTGCATCTGGCTTACGTGGGTCCTGGGGCATTGAACCAGGGTCCTTTGGCTTTGCAGGCAAATGCCTTAAGCAGTAAGCCATCCCTCCAGCAGGACATTCTTGCTACACCATCCCATGATGGGAGACAAATGGAAGTGCAAGAGAACTCCAGAGCAAGAGAGACAAAGGGGACTGAACTTCCCTTTTTTAAAAACAGTATTTTATTTATTTATTTATTTACTTACTTGAGAGAGAGAGAGAAGAGAGAATGGGCACAACAGGGCCTCCAGCCACTGCAAATGAAATCCAGACGTCTGCGCCACCATGTGCATCTGGTTTACATGGGTACTGGGGAACCAAACCCCAGTCCTTAGGCTTTGCAGGCAAGTACCTTAACTGTTAAGCCATCTCTCCAGTCCTGAACTTCCCTTTTATCAGAAGCCCATCTCCATGGTAATTAGTGCATTTTGGTAACAGTGTGGCTCGTCCATGTGGACAGAGCCTCATGCTGTGATCGGCCTCTGTAGAGTCTACCACTAAACACTGTTGCAATGGCAGCGCGAGAGCTGGGATGTGGTTGATTGAGTGCTTGCCAAGCAGGCGCAGCGCCCGAGTTCCACCCTCAGCATCACTTAAAACCAGGCACATGCCTGCATAAACCCCAGCGCTTGCAAGGTGAAGGCGAGAGAATCGGAACTTCAAGGTTATCCTCAACAGCCTATGCTACATGTGACCCTGCTTCAAAGAAAAAAAAATTTTTTTTTTTTTTCCCTGATCAGGGCTGAGGAGTTAGTTTAGTCAGTAAAGTGAAGACCCAAGTTTAATAACCACCCCCATGTGAAAATGCTGAGCAGGATGGTATATGTTTGTAACCACAGAACTTGGGAGGTGGAGACCAGAGGATCCCTGGGACTTGCTGGTCAGCTAGGCTAGTCTAATTGGTAAGCTCCAGGCCAGTGAGAGACTGTCTCAAAAAAAAAAAAAAAAAAAAAAAAAAAAAAAAAAAAAAAGAAAAGAAAAGAAAAGAAAAAGATGGACAGAGTTTTTGAGAAACAACGCGTGTGCCCTGGGATTCTCAGTGTAGACCCGTCTGCTAACTGCAGCCCTGAGCGCTTGGATTACAGGAATGTCCCACCATGCCAGACCCGACAGGAGGTTTCCGCAGTTATGACTGGGGCTGAAGAGGGCGAGGGTGGAGGGAGGGTGCTGGGATCTAGCAGCTAAGGGCTGGCATGCTGCTGAACGCGCTCTGCACAGGTGGGTCCCCGCGAAGGATTCGTCAAGTACCCAGTGTCAACAGTGCCAGGGCGGAGCAACTTTGCTCCAAACTAACAGATGCTGCAGTTTAAAATCGTGACATTATAATTAATGGTGTGGATTAACATAATGATTAATGATTACATTACAAACAATGCCACTGGCCAGTAAGAAATCATACAGTATCCACCCTGAAAGCTGAACTTCGAAAATGAGTAAGAATTCAAAAGTTATGTCCATAAAAGATTAGTATCTCTTTCATACAAAATAAATCACGTTATATTCCATACAATCCAGGGATTTAATGGTGCTGATGTAAACTAATGCATCTACTTTAAAGAAAATAATAAAAAATAGATTAGGCAAGGGCATGGTGGCCCATGACTATAATCCCAGTATTTAGACCAGAGGCAGGAGGATTGCTGTAAGTTCGATGCCAGCCTAGTCTACCTGGCAAATTCTAGGCCAATGAGAGAGAGAGAGAGAGAGAGAGAGAGGGAGAGAGAGAGAGACAATTTATTTGAGCCAGGGCACAGGAACATAGATTGAAATTACCCTAACCAAGCTGGACGTGGTAGTGCACGTCTTCAATCCAGCACTTGGGAGGCTGAGGTAGGAGGATCGCTGTGAGTTCAAAGCCACCCTAAGACTACATAGTGAATTCCAGGTCAGCCGGAACTAGAGGGAGACCCTACCTAGAAAAAAAAATTGCCCTAAATAACATGTTGTAATGCAAAAGAGATACATGAGGGCTACTGGTGTAGCTCAGATGGAAGAGTGTTTTCCTAGCATGTAGGAGGTCCTGAGCTCAATCCCCAATATAGCTAGCATGGTAGCGTGCACCTACAATCCCATTATTTGGGAGGGGGAGGCAGAAGCTCAAGGTCATCCTTGGCTACATAGTGAGTTTGAGGCCACCTGGGCAACATGAGACCTGGACACACACACATACGTGAACACAGAACCAGATAAATCCATACATCAGAACACTCACCAATTATGTTGGTGGGAGCATCAGGTACCTGAGACACTGCCAAGCAGGGAAATCTCTTGCATAGGTTTCCAATGTTAATCTCACTTTAAGTTTACAGGTTGATGGGAGTGAGAAGTTAGCTAAGCTTAATGACACATTCCAAAATGCTTATCTGTTATTCACCAGAATGTCAGGGTAGATAAAAAAGTTAAGGTCAATGGCTCTTAAAGGGCCTTAAGATAGCCAAAGATAACTTTGGCATTTGACCTGCAGCATACCATCTCCTCACAATCATGATGTCCTAGTCAGCTGAGGTCAGGCAGTCCTTTTTATTTATTTATGTTTTCTTTTGGCTTTTCTAGGCAGGGTCTTGCTCTAGCCCAGGCTGACCTGGAATTCATGATGTAGTATCAGGGTGGCCTCAAACTCACAACAGTCCTCCTACCTCTGCCTCCTGAGTGCTGGGATTAAAGGTGTACGCCACCACACCTGGTCCCCCCTCCTTTTTAATGAAAGAGAGGGAAAGAGAATTGGTGCTCCAGGACCTCTAGCCATTGCAATGGAACTCCAGATGCGTGCACCCCCTTGTGCACAGGTGCGAGCTTGCGCACTTGTGTCACTGCATGCATCTAGTTTACCTGGGACCTGGAGAGTCGAACAGGAGTCCTTAGGCTTCTCAGGTAAGTGCCTTAACCACTAAGCCATCTTTCCAGCCCCCACCCCCCTTTTTGAGGTAGGATCTCACTCTAGGCCAGGTTGCCCTGGAACTCACTCTATAGTCCCAAGCTAGCCTCAAACTCACAGCAATCCTCTTGCCTCTGCCTCACAAGTGCTAGGATTAAATGCATGTGCCACCACACCTGGCCAGGCAGTCTTTTACTTTTTACTTTTACTTTTAAGCAGGATCTTTTAAAATTTATTTTTATTTTCAATATTTTATTATATTTATTTGTGTGAGAAAGTATAGGTGCACTAGAGTCTCTTGCAACTGTAAATGAATTCTAGACGCATGTGCCACTTTGTGCAGCTGACTTTATGTGGGTGTTAGAGCATCAAACCCTGACAGCAGGCTTGGCAAGCAAGAACCTTTAATGGCTGAGTCATCTCTCCAGCCCAGTCTTCAGGGTCCATAGTATAGATAGAGCTTCTTTACAGAACTTTGATTCACAACTATAAATAGATTTTTAAAGATTATGTTTTTATTTATTTATTTTATTTTTATTTGAGAGAGAGATAAAGAGGGGGAGGGAGGGAGAGAGAGAGAGAGAAAGAGAGAGAGAATGGGCACGCCAGGGCCTCCAGCCACTGTAAATGAACTTCAGACACATGCACCCCCTTGTGCATCTGGCTTATGTGGGTCCTGGAGAATTGAACTGGGATCTTTTGGCTTTGCATGCAAACGCCTTAACCGCTGAGCCATCTCTCCAGCCCCTAAATAGATTTTTAAATTCCTCAAATCCTCTGTCACTATGAACCTTACCATACTTATCAATGTCCCCTCTATACCTTGTCCCAGGGTCCCTTTCTTCTTCCCCCACACCTCTGTGCCTGAAATATCCTCTTTTTCATCTCCCACTCTCCTGATTGTCTTCTCCCCGAAGCGTCACCGCTGGCTCCCCTTCTCTGAACAGACTCCCCCCTCCCGTCTAGCCTCACTGCTCCTCCGGCTTCCAGCTTCTCCTCACTTTCAGGCAGGGTCTCTATTTAGTGCTGGCTGGTGTAGAACTCGGTATGTAGACAAGGCTGGGCGTGAGTGTCCACTGGTCTTCCTTCTCTCCCTCCACGGGCCTGTGCCACCATGCCTGGCTTCTTCCACAGCTGCTCACTTATCCTGGGAGTCCATGTGTTTGGCCACATCTGCCTGTGGCTTAAAAGACCCCACCAAGGAAAGTACTAGGGCTTGGATCCCACTGCAGGGGTTAAAACCCACTCTGTGGGTTATTTGGTTGGCATACGCATTAAAACCACACATAAGCTAATAAGAGAACAGCCATATTGAATTACCTGTGTACACACCAGACTCCCCGAAGGAGACTAGATAACTGAAGCTGAGAAAGGCCTCTGAGCCCAGAAAGAATGGGGCTTGGGCTTCCAGGGCTGGTGACAATACGCTGTGGTGAAGTGGGTCTGTGTGATGCCCTCCTCCACAGCTCTCCTGTGATCAGGGTAATCCTTGGTTGATAAAGTATTAAGGAGGAGATATGAGACCCTGAGTTCTTTCTGGAAGATCTGTGGGGAGATGAGAGAGAGAGAGAAGCTCAGAGAAAAGGCACAAGATCTAGTATACCCCAGTAGCATATTTTGGGGTGATATTTCCTGCAATCTTACCACCCTGAGGAGTGCTGTGTCTTTAGCCTGAGTGACCCCAAGCTCTCCAGAGGGTAAGCACCTCCTCTCCCCGAGGCCCCCTGTATTAGTTACTTTCTTGTCCCTACAACAAGCACCTGATCAGAAGCAACTTAAAGAAGGAAAGGGGGCTGGAGAGATGGCTTAGCAGTTAAGAGCTTGCCTGTGAAGCCTAAGGACCCCGGTTCAAGGCTCGATTCCCCAGGACCCACATTAGGCAGATGCACAAGGGGGAGCACGCATCTGGAGTTCCTTTGCAGTGGCTGGAGTCCCTGGCACACCCATTCTCTCTCTGCCTCTTTCTCCCTCTGTCTGTCGCTCTCAAATAAATAAATAGAAAATAAACAAAAATTTTTAAAAGTTCTCTTAAGGAGTTTACTTAAAAAAAAAAAAAAAGAAGGAAAGGGTTTAATTTGGTTTATAGTTTCCGGAGGAAGTTTCATATTGGGGAAGGTATTGTAGCAGAAGCAGGAAGCTGGCTAATCACACTGGTACACAAGAAGCAGAGAGGACAGGAAGCGGGGCTGGGCTATGAAACCTCAAAGCGCATACCCCAGTGGTCTACTTCTTCCGGCAGGGGTTCCACAACCTTCCCAAATAGCCCCACCTATTGGGGACGCATGAGCCTATGAGGACACTTCACTTTCAAACCACAGAACTGCCCGAAGCCAGCCTGTTTTCTGAGCCATCGCTCACCTTCAGTATCTAGCCAAATTCTCAAATGCGCCATTCACTCAGCAAAACGGTCAAACAAAAAATACTATTAAAAATACTATTAAGTCCCTGTGTTCCAATTTTTGGTTTTGTTTATGTTATTTATATGAGAGAGAGAGACAGAATTGGTGCACCAGGGTCTCTAGCCACTGCAATCAAACTCCAGACGTGTGGGCCGATGAGTCACCTTGTGTGGCTGGCTTATGTGGGTTCTGGGGAGCCGAACCTGGGTCCTTCGGTTTCATAGGCAAGTGCCTTAACCCCTAAGCCACCTCTCCAGCACTGTGTTCCAGCTTTTTTTTTTTAAATTGGCAATGTTGAAGATGATGCAGAATCCCCTCTAATCCCAGAGATAGTCACTAGATTTCAATCTTTCTGACCATTGTTTTGGACATAATGAGACCCAAGGTCATATTTTATCCTGCATACCTCCATTCATTCTGGAGCTCCTTAGTGGAATGTGACCCCATACACAGCGAGTGAGCTCCTGGGTCCGCCACAGACAGGAGCCTCTTCTTTTTCATAGCATATTCATCTGATGAGGCTCAGGCCGTGGGATGTCTTCTGCCACACCGTCATTCATTCCTCCCGTGCTGTACGCACACCTGGGCTCAGGTGCTCCGCACAGGGTGCTACCGTGTCCCCAGGTGACTGGGAGAGCTCTGAGAGCTGGGAGGGCCGTAACATCTTTGTTTTGTTGTTTTGTTTGGTTTGGTTTTGAGTCGGAATATCCCTCTGGACCCCAGACTGGCCTCAAACTCCCAGCAGTCCCCCTGCCTCAGCCTCCCACACGCTGGGAGGTTAGACAAGACTTTTCGTAAGCAGGCTTTTGTTTGTTTGTAGTCTGACTGCTGCCCACTGGCGGGTGAGGGGCCATTCACTGACTTGAGTTTCCTTTCACAAGTGCATCAGAGAACAACAAACGCTCTTGGCGAAGCCACTCTAGAGAATGACATTTCAGCACGATGGCCTATTTTCTTTTCAAGTTTTTGGCTTGATTGCTTGTTATGCTTAACCCTGCTCTCAGTTCTCTGCTCTTGGGTGATCAGAGAGCTCTATTTTGATGGAAATTGAAAAGATAGAGAAGACTGAGTTTTTTTCCTTCATTCAGGTTGTGTAGAAGGAGCTCTGTGGGAAGGGATGGGCGGAGGTCTGTGCGTGGCCTATGCACGTGTCTGTGCCCATAGGGCGCCCATGTCTTGCCTGTGTGGGGTGCACTCACCTGGGGCAGCCGGAGCGGCACAGCCCTCTCCATTGCTCTTCTGCTGGTTCTGTGTCTGAGCTGGAATCTCTTACTGATGCTGGAGTTCCAGTGGTTCTCATGTCACTGAGGTTATAGACATGTGTGGCCAGCCCTCCCCCCCCCCTCCAGCTGTTTATGTGGGTCCTGGGGATCAAATTCAAATGGACCGTCAGGCACGGGTGCTTACATAGGGAATGCTCTTAACTGCTGAGCCATACCTCCAGCCCCAGCCAGGAGCCCTCCCTCCGAGCACCAGAGCTGGAGGCTGGGCCCACACCCACGTGCGATCAACTACGCTCAGCTTTATCTGGTGGGCTCGCTCCTCCAGGAGCGCCGCTGTGCGCAGCTGCAACACGACGGAGGGAGTGAGGCACAAGGAAGTCTGACCCCTAACAGGAGTTAACAATTTCTGTGGTTAAAGCACTGACAAGAACGTGCATGTTCCCTCTCTCTCTCTCTCTCTCTCTCTCACTTTTTTTAAATCTGGAGAGCGTAATAAAATCCTGAAGAGCTAGAGTGAAAATCAATAAATTGTACCAAAAAATTGGTATTTGAAATCAACTATTTTGTCTGCCTGAAAATATAGCAAAATTTAAAATACCAGTGAAGAAAAAAAAAAAGATGCACAACTGCAAATGAGAAAACAAACCCTGGATTCTGAGCAAGGCAATGTCCTCACCCGACCTCATTAACATAATTGACAATTAAGATAGTGAAAGTGTTCTCCCTCCCAGCCTCCCTGTCTGCTTCCATTACATCCTAGTATCACACAGACTCTGGGGCCATTGTGTGAGAACCGCCCACAGTTTATTGGCTCATAGGGGACTAGGATTAAAAAACAATGAGCCGTTTCAATTGCATTTGAACAAAAATGGGACATTGCTGTTTGCTTCTCTCTCTAAGTGATGTCATAAGGCTGCCATTTGAGGATGAGCTGAAGCCACCCTTTTGATTCTGTTAGGAGAGGGCTGTTCCTAGACCAAGCTTCATCCTAGAACTTTTTAAAAAATATTTTATTTATTTACTTGAGAGAGAGGGGGAGGAGGAAGAGGGAGAGAGAAAGACAGAGAAGAGGCAGAGAGAGAAGGAGAGGGAGAGAGAGAGAGAGAGAGAGAGAGAGGGAATGGGCATGCCAGGGCCTCCAGCTACTGCCAATGAACTCCAGTACATTGGTACTGGGGAACTGAACCTGGGTCCTTAGGCTTCACAAGCAAGTGCCTTAGCCACTAAGCCATTTCTCCAGCTCTGGTCCTAGCTTAGGAGTCAGATCCCTTCATTTGGCAATTGTTACTCTACCTTTCTGAATCTCCTTCCCCCTCCCTTATTAAAATAAGGCATAATGGGGGCTGGGAAGATGACTCAGTAAAGTTCTTGCCATGCAGGCATGAGGACACGAAGTGAGGTCCCCCGGCAGGGCACGCATGCCCATAATATCAGGACTAGAGAGGAGGAGACAGAAGGATCTATGGGGCCTAACAGCTGGCTAGTCTAGTTAAATCACTCCACTCCTAGTTCAGTGAAAGACCCTAGCAGTAGGAGGATCCCTGTGTGTTCGAGGCCAGCTTGGGCTAGAGTAAGACCCTACCTAGAAAACCAAAAATAAAAAAAAAGTAGGAGAGCAATTGACAAAGACACACAGTGTCAACCTCTGGCTAACACACACACACACACACACACACACACACACACCCTACACAAATAGACTAACACATGCAAACAGACACAAACATACAAAATAAGGCATACTGACAGAAGCTCAATCACGTGTCTTGGGGTTGCATGAGTTACCACATAAAAGCAGCAGTCTACTGCCTACTGCAGAGTCTCAGTACTCGCTGACAACTGTGGGCACCCCACTTCCTGTCCATGCCCCTGCATTCAAGCCCAGAGCTCTGCAGCAAGTACGTTCACTGAATCTCCTGGAAGAGCCCCGCGTTTGCCCCCATGTGGATCTGCTTCATTCCTATCTCACGACCGCACCTGGGTTCTCAAGAAACGCAGAAGCCCTGCATGGTGGTGCATGAGGCAGGAGGATTGCTGCAACCTTGAAGTTACATAGTGAGAAGCAGGCCAGCCAGGGAACAATGTGAGACTTTGTCTCAACAGAGCAAAAGAAAAAACAGAACAGATTATGAAAATAAAATACTGAAAAAAACTTCTAGACAAAACCTTTTTGATAATCAGTCATCCAGAGATAACAATTATCAGCATGTTATATCATCTCTATTTATGCTAATAATTTTAACATAAAATTACACTGAACATGTTGCTTAGAATAAATTTTCTCTAACATATTTTTACCCCATCAGCTAAAGCATCATTTCCCCCTTTGTTTTGTTTTTAATGTATAATTTACATACAATAAAATTAGCAAATCTTGGGGCTGGAGAGATGGCTTAGCGGTTAAGTGCTTGCCTGTGAAGCCTAAGGACCCTGGTTCAAGGCTTGATTCTCCAGGACCCACGTTAGCCAGATGCACAAGGGGGCGCACGCGTCTGGAGTTCGTTTGCAGTGGCTGGAAGCCCTGGCGCACCCATTCTCTCTCTTTCTCTCTATCTGCCTCTTCCTCTCTCTGTCACTATCAAAATAAATAAATAAATAAAAACGAACAAAAAAAATTAAAAAAAAAATTAGCAAATCTTTGTGTGTGCATACACATATGTATATATGCACATTTGTATGTATGTGGGTACACTTGCGTATGGGGCTGTTGGTACACATCTGTATGGAGGCCAGAGGTTGATTCCGCTGTCTTCCTCAGTTACTTTCCACCTTATCTTATGAGACAGGACCTTGCCCTGAACTTGGAGCTCCCCAATTCAGCTGAACTAGGTCGCCAGTGAGCTCGAGGAAGCCGCCCGCCTTTGCCTCCCAGGCACTGGGATTTCGGGTGTTGAGCCTCTGAACTCAGGCTTGCACTACAATCACTTTGTCCACCGAGCCATCTCCCCAGTCCCCCCAAACCCTCCAATTGTAAATGCTAAATTTGACGATGACTTTGGGTAACTTTATGCAATCTTGTACCCTTAGCAAAACAAAACAAAGAAGAAGTCCTTGCTCTGGGCAGGAAGATCATGAATTCAAAGCTAGCTTTGACTATATATATTGTAATTTATCTATCTAGTACCTTGTTGGAGGAATGAAGTTATTGGTTTTTTTTGGGGGGGGTAGTACTATTCTAGATACCCTGTGACAAATGTACTTAGGGATTAGACTTTGTTCTCATTGATATATGTTCCCACATGGGGGACTGCTTGGAAATAAAATGATATGAGGTGCAAATGCAAATTGTTCTCAGAAAAAAAATCTTGCCATCAGCAATGTGTCTGAGGGGTCATTTTTCCTATGTCCTTTGCTGGGTCCATTTGGGATGGTAACTACAAAATTGCAGTTTAATTTAGGGCCTTTGATTACTAATAAGTAATCCTTTCTTCCTATTTTTATTGGTCATATTGAAGGAATAAAATAGCTTTTTTTTTTTTTTTTTTTTTTTTTTTTTTTTTTTTTTGGTTTTTCGAGGTAGGGTCTCACTCTAGCTCAGGCTGACCTGGAATTCACTATGGAGTCTCAGGATGGCCTTGAACTTACGGTGATCCTCCTACCAGCCTCCTGAGTGCTGGGATTAAAGGCGTGCACCACTACACCCAGCTAAAATAGCTTAAATTTTTTTTTTATTATTTTATTTTTTGAGAGAGAAAGAGAGAGAGAAGGGGTGCAGCAGGGCCTTTCAGCCACTGTGAACCAATGTCAGACATGTGCGGCCCTTTGTACACGTGTGTGACGTTGCGTGCTTGCGCCACTTTGCTTCTGGCAGATTCAAACCTGTGGTCTTGGGCTTCGCAGGCAAGCTCCTTAACAGCCGAGCCATCTCTCCAGCCCATAAACATCTTATTTAGACAGTTCAGTTCAGAACAGAGGCCCAAAGAGAGAACTTTCCTTGGCAAAACTAGAACTCATGGCTGATCTAATGTCATCCAAGATGGCTACTGTGCCCTGTACTATAAATAAAATACAGATTTTTAAAAAATTCATCCTAATCAACTATAAAGGGCTGTCACGTGCTGTTTCTCTTCCATGTTGGAGACCTGACTGATCTGTGGTTCGTGTCTGGCTGCTTTCCTACTCATTCCTCACATGGATTATGCTTCTAGATGCCTTTTTCACTTTGTGATATATGTTATTTTCCTCTGAACTCTCTGGGCCTGCCACATGTGGAGCAACTCTCTCAGCTGCTCATTTTCCAGACTTCTAAATTTCCAGGTCCTGGCCTTTGGTATGTCCTCTCTCTGCTCCGTTATGATCTCTGGTCGCCTGAGTCCTTCGCTATTTCTTAATCCTCTCTGCTCTTTTACGTGAAGGGAGCCTTTGATTCTCATGCCTTGTCTTTCACGTGTGGGTGTGGGCGCCTCCGTGGTAGAGTCTCTCCATCACCCCTCTCCCTGTCCAGCTCTGGCTTGAATCTTTTAGCTAGCCTCCCACGTGGAACATAATTTCCCCAAAACAAACTCCATAATTCATAATTTCTTCCTAAAAATCCAACAGTTATCCTTTGCAGTCTTTTTTTCTTCTTCAATTTTTTGTTAAGTAGACAACAGCCCAAAAGTTGGGGTTCATAAACCCGCCTGAACTCCAAAATCCTGCATCAACACCAGGTACCTTAATCTATCTGAAGGTTTTGTATCTCTGGCTATGTGCAGATTCACATTTGAGAGCACCATTTGCGTTAAAGAAACTCAATCCCGAAGCTGAAAGTAATTAGAAATTAATTGTTTTGTCTACCAACATCCTATAAAGCAAATGAAAGGAAATCCAATGCATATTTCATGCCCATGTATCTCCAAAGTCCCTTCCCTCACTCTGACATTCTCTTGCCTTGCAACGCTCAGGTCCCAAGCTGCTGAACTCAGCCCGGGGGGCAGCTCTCCTGTCTCCCCACCCTCTGCCCTTCCTCCATGCACTTAATCTGCAAGTTCTGACCTTTCTCTCCTCCAAGCAAGAAGAGGAAAAGAAAAGCAAAGAACAAAGTCAAGATCTCCCTGCAAGCAGGGTCTCCCGTCCCCCAAGATCACGGATTGAAACCGAATCCCCAGTCTGATGGTGGCGGTGGCCGGGGTCTTTGGGGAGAGGGCTAACTGTCCCGAGTGGGGCTGTAACGGAGTTATAAGGCCCTTCTAAGAAGGGCCATCCGGTTAGCTTCATCTCTGCCTGCCACAGTCCCCAGCCTGGTGGAGAACCAGAAGCTAGCATGTTGGCACCCTGACCTTGGACTTCCAGCCTCCAGGTCTGCTGACAACAACTTTCTGTTATGGTAACCAGAGGTGACTCAGGTACTCCCCAGTTTAGCAAGGCGCTCCAGCGCCCGCAGGCTGCGCCCCAGGCCCGCCACCAGCCCTGCTCTGCTGGCCTGACCGACAGCCACTTCCATGAAAGGGATGCTGCCGCGGGGCGTTTTCACTTCACCCCCTCTTTCTCTCCACCTGCCCGCTCCTCCTCCTCCTCCTGGGCTCACTCCCACCGCGCGCAGCCCCTCCCCTCCGTCAGCCCCCTGGGCACTCCGCTCCCAGGCCACAAAACAGAACCTCACGTGCCCCTCTTCCGCAAAATTCCCTGACCGTGCTGGGGGAGTTTCAGGTCTACGTCAGTGATGAGCTCCTAGGAGCCTCTGGATCCGTGCTTTGGTAGGTGTTGAGTGTCCTCAGGGTCCGTCTCCTTCACCCTGGCGCTGATTGTCAGGTTCAGCATGGAAGCAGCGCTCTTGCTCATCTCCCCAACTCCTCTGTGGATTCAGCCAGGGCTTGGCTGAAGTGCGAGGGGGAGTTTATCTCCTCGGGTCTCCCTACCTTTCCGCGTACACACCCTCTGGAGCAGGGGGTTGGGAAGTTGGGGACCCTGGCATACCCATTCTCTCTCTCTCTCTCTCTCATAACTAGATATATAAACAAAAATAAAATGTTAAAACAACAGCAAATGCTAGTGGGGTGTAAAGAAAGAGGGACCTTTATTTACTGTTGGTGGAAGTGTAAACTGATCAGTTGCTATGGAAATCAGTGTGGAGGTTTCTCAAAAAGCTAGAATGAGATGTACCATATGACCTGACTGTACCAGTCCTGGGCACATTCCTAAATGACTCTGCCCCTGCCACAGGGATGCTGCTCATTCGTGTTTATTGTACTGGTCACCACAGCAAGGACACGGGATCGTCTGACTTTGGATTGATTACTCGTCGGTCACTGTGCATTTACAAACCTTTGACCAGTTTTTCACAACTCCACATTCAGTTAGGCGTTCTGAGTCAGGATCCCCCATTTGAAAAGCTGGATTTCAGAAAATTGCTCAGGTTGGTATGGTGATGGGTTGAGGAAATCCTGCCGCACATTCTCATAATCCTCTCTCTTCCTCTCTTTTGCTTGAGACAGCGTCTCATGTGGCCCTGACTGGTCTAGAACTTGGCTTGAGCTGACTCTCCTGCCTTCAGCTCCCCAGTTCCGGGTTTACAGGTGTGCACCACCACACCCAGCTACGTGTAAGTAAGTCTTGCTCTGCGGGCACTGTGTTCACAGGAATGTGTGCAATCCTCCCCTCAGGGCCTGTCCCAAGGCACAAGGTATCACTCTCGTTACTGCCTCTGACTTCCTCTTTTCCAATACCTGGACTATGGATTCTGCTTGGCCCTAGTTCCTAAGTCTTCCTTTGGGTGCTTCCAGTTGTACGGGTTCACTTTAGACATATCGCTGGGGCTTTCTCTAACACGCCTTTCACGTCGCGGTCATCTCTGAATGCCAGCTCTGCTCTCCACCTGAGCCTGTCTATGCAGCCTGGACCAAGAGCAGTCAACAGCAAGGGGAGGTCCATGAGGAACAAGAGCCGTGGCCCAGGCGGGTAGGGGAGATAGGCAGGACCATGGCGGTGGTAGAAAGTCAAGAGAAAAGACAGAAGAGAGAGCAGGAAGGTCTGGAGTCAATGATGGATTAGGTGTGAGAGACGAGAGACATGAGGGATTCATGAGGAAGTCCAGGCCTGGCTAAGCAGGAGCTGAATGCCCTCTGCTCGCTGGAGTGCTCAAAAGGCCCTCTTGGATTATGGCTCTGTGGCACGCCTTTATGACATGCCAATCATAGTATCTCCCCCACCAGGCAAGACCATAGGGTTCTCTATGTTATATTGTGACAGGATTTCTTTCTTTTTAAAAAATATATTTTATTGCCAGGGGTGGTTGCGCATGCCTTTAATCCCAGTACTGGGAGGCAGAGGTAGGAGGATCGCCTCGAGTTTGAGGCCACCCTGAGACTACATGGTGAATTCCAGGTCAGCCTGAGCTACAGTGAGACCCTACCTCGAAAAACCAACCCCCCCATATATATATATATATATATATATATATATATATGTATGTATGATTTACTTATTTGAGAGAGAAAGAGGCAGGGAGAAAGAGAGAGAATGGGCACACCAGGGCCTCCAGCCACTGCAAACGAACTCCAGATGCATGCGCCTGCTCGTGCATCTGGCTTATGTGGGTCCTGGAGAATCGAACCGAGATCCTTTGGCTCTGCAGGCAAAGGCCTTAACCACTAAGCCATCCCTCCAGCCCCGTGATGGGATTTCTCAAGTTCTCATCTTGCTGTTCTACAAGAGTGATAGATGCCGACAGAGCAGACGGGCAAGTTAAGCAAGCTCTTGTCTTCAGAAAGTAAAGCAGAACGCTTTCCTGCAGAGAGGGGTCCCAAGTGGGTAACCACTTGGCGACTTAGACCTGGGGTTTTTATACCCTTGGGGATATAATTTGGGATCAAGTTGGGGTTGATTGGGATGGGTACTCTCAATGTATAAGGATGCTCTTGATAAGTTGATGCAGTGTGGGTTCCTTCCAAAAATTCCTCAGAAAGGAAAAGAACAAAAAAAATAAATAAATAAATAGAAGCTTGCGGTCAGCTGTGAGTCAGCAGAGTCAGGAAGTTTTGGATTTCAGTGCCTGGACTCTGCTCACTAAGCTTATCATTAGTAAGATACGATCACAAATACCTGCTGTTCGTTTGGGGCCTGCAACCCCAACTAGTTAACTGTAAAATGAGGGCTACCCTATTTCTAATACCTATCAATATGATGGATAAAAACTAATTACTGAGCCAGGGCGTAGTGGCACATTCCTTTAATCCTAGCACTTGGGAGGCAGAGGTAAGAGGGTCGCCGTGAGTTCGAGGCCACCCTGAGACTACATAGTGAATTCCAGGTCAGCCTGGGCTGGAATGAGACCCTACCTCGAAAAAAAAAAAAATTACTGATGAGTGCACCCTAGCTAGCTAGCTTCCTGCCATGGTTTGGATGACAGTACGAAGCCTTCAGGCATTGGAAATGAATCCCCAGATTCATATGCTAATAGTGTTTTGAAGTGGGCCTTTAGGAGGAAATTAGGACACATATGATCAGCGAGGGTGGGGTTCCAGCGATGGTATTAGTGACTATGGTGGTCTGATTCAGGTGTCCCCCATCAACTTAGGGGCTCTGAATGTTAGGTTTCCAGCTGATGAAGATTTGGGAATTAATGCCTCCTGGTGGAAGTGTATTGTTGGGGGCTGGCTTGTGGGTGTTATAGCCGGTGTCCCTTTGCCAGTGTTTTGGCACACTCTCCTGTTCCTGTTGTCCACTTTATGTTGGCCAGGAAGTGATGTCCACCCTCTGCTCATGCCATCGGTTCCCCTGCCATCCTGGAGTGTCCTTTCAAGTCTATAAGCCAAAATAACCCTTTTCCCCCCACAAGCTGCTCTTGGTCGGGTTATTTCTGCCAGCAATGCGACCCTGACTGCAACAGTGGCTTTATAAGAAGGGAGGAGGGACCTGAGTTGGTGTACTCATCATGAGTTGCCCTCTACCATGTTAAGATGTAACAAGGACCTCTCCCAAGAGCCAGCACCCTGATGTGGACTTTCTAGAGCCCACAACCTTGAGTTAAATAAACCTCTACTCATCATGAACTGCCCAGGCTATGGAACTCAGTTGTTGCAAAAGAAAAAGGACTAAGCAGCCAGCTTCCCTCCTGCTCAGGAGGAATTTGGCTTGGCTTACTCAATTCTCTTTTCTCTCGGGCCGGAGCTCCAGCAAGGCACGTGCTGCACCTCCGGGTCATGACATCAGGTGACTCAGAACAAGGAATTCAGTAAATTCCCACCCTGGGAAGGCGACAACACAGCCCTGACTGTGGACCACATACTATCTCCAACTAAACTTTCCCTCAGCAGAGCCCTTAAATGCCCATGATCATTTCCAGCACCTCGTAGTTCAGGAGAAGTTTTGAGGCAACTTAGGGCTAATAGAGCCCTTGACAACCTGACTACAACCTCTCTCTGCCTTTAATAATATAACATGTTCTTTGTCATATGTCTAAGGCTGGCCAGCCACTGTCATGTGTTCAAGTGTTCCATGTATTCTGTCTTGATGTGTTGTGTGTCTAAATAAAAACTACATAATTAAATCTATCACCATTTGCTGTTCTGATTTTAAAATGTGCACATGTACATGGTTGCATTTTAAGATGGTGCTAAATTAATAAAAACAGGTTTACAGTAGATTTAAAATTTTTTGTAATTTTTAAAATTTTATTTATTTATTTGAGAGCGACAGAAAGAGAGTGAAAGAGGCAGAGAGAGACAGAGATAGAGAATGGGCGCGCCAGGGCTTCCAGCCACTGCAAACGAACTCCAGATGCATGCGCCACCTTGTGCATCTGGCTAACATGGGTCCTGGGGAATCAAGGCTCGAACCGGGGTCCTTAGGCTTCACAGGCAAGTGCTTAACCACTAAGCCATCTCTCCAGCCCTTACAGTAGATTTAAAATATCAGCTTTGCACTTTTGACTGTAAAAAAAAATGCTGTTGGGTGTGATGGTATACACCTTTACTCCCAGCACTTGGGAGACAGAGGTAGGCAGATCACTGTGAGTTTGAGGCCAGCCTGTGACTACACAGTGAATTCCTGGTCAGCCTGGGCTAGATTGAAACCCTACCTCAAAAAAAAAAAAAAAAAAAAAAAAAGGAAGAAGAAAGAAAGACGCTTGTTTACTTGTTCATGCTTACTGCATTGACAGATGTTTTTGTGGGTAATCAAAAATGCCAAATTTTGATACTGCTTCATAAATTGCTGTACAGGCCAGGCACACAAAGTGGTACACGCATCTGGAATTCATTTGCAGTGGAAGTAGGCCCTGAGGTGCCCATACTTACTTCAAATAAATAAGTAAAGAAATAAAATAAAAGTTGCCTTACAGATTCATTTAAAAGGTCAAATATTAGATGGTTTCTAAATGGTTATTGTAATTAGTTAAATCTTTAGCAAGTTGATTAATTTGAGTTTACTAACAAAGTACAGGACTGTTGGTATGTTTTGCCTGTATTTATAATTAAGATACAATATGCATGTCTTCTGTCAAGTATAGCTTCATGGGTTTTCATTTAGAAAAAAAAATTTCTAAATTTTATAATAACAAGAAAGAGAGGGCTGGAGAGATGGCTTAGTGCTTAAGGTGCTTGCCTGCAAAGCCAAGGGACCCAGGTTTGATTGACCCAGGACTCACATAAGCCAGATACACAAGGTGATACATGTGTGTAGCAGCTGGAGGCCCTGGTGTACCCATTCTCTCTCTCTCATAAATAAATAAAAATATTTAAAAAAAAGAAAGAGGAGAAGAAAATACTGATACAGCAAGTGCCATCAGGTTAAAAGAGATAAAAATTATAAATATAAAGTTTTCAGTAAAAAAGGTTAAATGAAAGGGAAATACTTTTAGATGAGAGAGGACTTTGGAAGTTACAGAAATGAACTAGAAGATGAAACTATGTTGTGAAAAGGTTATGAGAGTTGATATAAAAAGGTTATGGGAGTTTGTGGTGGTTTGATTCAGGTGTCCCCCATAAACTTAGGTGATCTGAATGCTAGGTTCCCAGCTGATGGAGATTTGGGAATTAACACCTCTTGGAGGCAGTGGCTTATAGGTATTATAGCCAGTTTTCCCTTGCCAGTGTTTGGTACACTCTCCTGTTGCTATTGTCTACCTGATGTTGGTGAGGAGGTGATGTCCAACCTCTGCTCATGCCATCATTTTCCTCTGCCATCATGGAGCTTCCCCTCAAGTCTGTAAGCCAAAATAAACCTTTTCCCACAAGCTGCTTTTGGTCAGGTGATTTCTGCCAGCAATGTGAACCTGACTACAACAGTCATGTTGGTACTGAGAGCAGGGTCATTTGCTGCTTGAAACCTAAATGTGTGGCTTTGGCCTTTTGGAGCTGATTTTCAAGAGGAATTTGAAGCCTTGGCCTAAGAGTCATCTTGCAGTGCTGTGAGTACAGCTTGATGGACTACTATGGTCAGAATGGAAAGATCCGAATGCAATAAGAACTATGGACTGTGAGATTTGGCTTGTGAGGGTAAGAAAGAGCTTTGATTAGACTGGGCTAGAAGCAGTTTGTGTGACAGGCTTGCTGTTATGCCTGTGTCCTGAAAATTTGTGTAGGGTTGCACTGTATAGAAATTCACTGGCATGAGCAGAGGGTTATGGCACAGAGAAAAATGAAATCTTTAGGCCAAAACTTTTGCCCGTTCAGCTGCAACTAAGAGATTACAACCATTGAGATTGCGCCAGCTGACCTGTATTGGAATCACAGAAAGAATGCAATCTTTTGAAAGGGTCTGGATGCTCAAGGAGTATACTGTTCTTCAAAGTCTGCTTTATTCCCCCCTGGATTAACAACTTGGCACCCCACCTTGAATTATGGAGTATAAGAAATGGAGGAAAGAGAGGGTCATTGAATTTGTAACACAGTCTTGTGTTTTGGAAATGGCCATGGGCAGTGTGTAGCAGGTTTGCTGGACGCCTGCATGGAGACCCAATGGAACCATGAGGATGGACCGTGGGTTGCAGTGGAGACTCAGTGGAGAGGCTGGGACTACAAGATGGTTGCTAAAGAGAGCTGCTGGCCTCAGATGAAGTTTTCCAAGACTGTGAATAGCCTCGCTGGAGGGGTAGAATTGGAACTCCAGAGACTGGTTGCTGGTTAGAATTATAGGACTTGGAGATGCCACTGGTTAGAGTTGTTGGACTTGGAGCTACAGAACTTGATGTTTGCCCTGGTTGTTTTAAATCTTGTATTGGTTGAATTTTTCTTTGCTCTGCCCAATGCCATCTTTTGCAGTAGGACCCTTTAGAAGAGTCCTGCTGTCTCCTGGTATCTGCTTGACTTAGGGCAATTACTAAAATATTGGTTTCTCTTTTATTTCCTCTATCCTTTTTGGCCTTGGAGTCTAAGTATGGTTATTGAATACCTAGAAGGTCAATTATAGTAGGGTCAAATTTTTGGTTTTCATGTAACATTTAGATGATACTTAAATAAATAAAAAAAAAACAGCTTAAATAAATCTTAAGACTTAGTTTCCCCAGTAGTTAAAAGCCTAATAAATATAGTAGAAAACATAGTTCATTGATTGAGTGAATGTTTATTCTGTGCCATTATGTTTTTTGTTTTTGCTCAGCTAAAAGATCTTGGACTATGGGGATGTTTGAACGTCATTGGGATTGATAAAACTATGGAGACTTTTGAAGTTGGACTGAATGCATTACATTTTACATTATGGATGGCTATCAGTTTATGGGCGCCAGGAGCACAATGTGGTGGTTTGATTCAGATGTCCCCCCAAAACTTAGGTGTTCTGGATGCTAGGTTCTCAGCTGATGGAGATTTGGGAATTAACACCTCCTTGAGGCAGCGTATTGTTGGGGCAGGCTTATGGGTGTTATAGCCACTTTCCCCTTGCCAGTGTTTGGCACATTCTTCTGTTTCTGTTGTCCACCTGATGTTGGTGAGGAGATGGTTTCCAACCTCTGCTCATGCCATCATTTTCCTCTGCCATCATGGAACTTCCTCTTGAGTCTGTAAGCCAAAATAAGCCTTTCTCCCACAAGCTGCTCTTGGTTGGGTGATTTCTGCCAGCAACGTGAACCTGACTGCAATAGAGTTAAACTGAGAAAGATTTACTGTCTGATGACAGATCCCATCATATTTATTTATCCCATCATCCCAAAATGCTAAAGATGCCTGTGGTAAAAAGGATTAACATGAGAAGAATTCTCTGTATTTTCTCTCTTGCTTTAATTGCTTGTATGGTATGTCACTGTCCATGGTCTTGGCTAGCTGTCTTACTTTTATAATTGCTAGAATGTAATTCAGACTCAACTCTTTTGAATATGTTGGTAAATTTATGTTTCTATGTCCATGATATCCAGGTTAAAATCCAATTCTTTGACATTGATCTGCTCATAATAACATTTTTTAAAAACTAGCTTTAAAATGTTCAATCAATGAACTATGTTTTCTACTATGTTTATTAGGCTTTTAACTACTGGGGAAACTGAGTCTTAAGATTTATTTAAGCTGTTTTGTTTTATTTATTTAAGTATCATCTAAATGTTACATGAAAACCAAAACTTTGACACTGCTATAACTGACCTTCTAGGTATTCAATAACCATACTTCGACTCCAAAGCCAATAAGGATAGAAGAACTAAAAGAGAAACCAATATTTTAGTAATTGCCCTAAGTCAAGCAGATACCAGGAGTCAGCAGGACTCTTCTAAAGGGTCCTATAGTCCATAAATCTGCCTTTGGATGGTCCTACAACAATGTAACTCCATCTATCTGGGTCCCTTTTGATCGTCTGCCAAGGCCTAAAAGTCAGCAAGAGTAGAATCCCTAGAAACCTAGCGATTGAGTCAATACCATTTCCTATATGAAAGTAGTCTCAACTCTTGAAGGAGGGACTGATTGGTGTCTGTAAAGGACAGACTCTATGGTAACACTAGAAAGGGAAGACCCAACCCCTCTTCACCACAGGACTGGTCCTGGATGGAGCTAGAAAAGAGGTGATTATACTTCTAAATTAAAAGATTAAATGAAAAGTGTAGATTATAGTTTATTGAGTTTCTGATTAAGGAATATTTGAGAATTAAACTAAAATGGTAACATGATTATATTATTTGAGGTTATTAAATTTCTGAGGTCAAAAGTTCAAGTTTTCCTAATTATGGTTCTGCTCAACAATATTTACAAAATGGTACATTTTCCCATTAGATAAAGTCTTTATTTGTTTGACATAACACCTGATTCTCTGTTTACAACCACAAGGTTTCTTAAATATTTTTCTATTCTTTTTTTAAAAAATATTTATTTATTTGCAAGCAGATTGAGATGGAGAGAGGAGAGATAGATAGAGAGAGAATGGGCATTCCAGGGTTTCTAGCCACTGTAAATGAACTCCAGGTGCACATGTCACTTGATGCGCTTGGCTTTCCATGTGTGCTGGGAAATTGAACCAGGATCATAAGGCTTTGCAGGCAAATGCCTTCACCACTGAGCCAACTCTACATCCATGTTCTGTTCTTACATGTCATTTTTTTCCATTGGATAAACCATTTGATAGAGAACTTATTCTAATGGATAAGAAAATGAGGCTAATCTAAATTTCAGTTCAGTTGCCAATGCAAATAATTTTCTTTTATTTCCTACCTTGTCCAAGCCAAATCTTCATATTTACGAAAGTTTAAATTAATTCTTCTCATCTGAAGTAAGAATGTCTTTTTCCACTGAGTGTGGTGGCGCACATCTTTAATCACAGCACTTGGGAGGCAGAGGTAGGAGGATCACAATGAGTTCAAGGTCATCCTGAGACTATATAGTGAACTTCAGGTCAGCCTGGGCTAGAGCAAGACCCTACCTCAAAAATCCAAACAAACAAACATAAAAAAAAAAAACCTGTCTTTTTCCTTACTTCTATAGACAACACTTTTTGTTTTCTCATTCACTGCCTATGTGAGTTACTATTTAAACATTAGGTACAATATTATGATGTGTCTAGTGTCATGTCACATAAAGAAAAATTCACATATAAATATATAAAGAGCAGATCATAATGGCTAATAGATTATTGTGACAGAAGAATTTCTTTCCTAATGGTTCTGTTAGTCATCTCTCTCCCCAGAGCTGCCTTCCTGCCTTTTCAGTGTCATCTATAACAGACCCCGAGAGGCAGCCCCCTGCCACATGGGCTAACAGCTTCCCAGTGTACAAAGTGTAACATGATATTTGGCAAAAAATGGAATGGAAAGCTGAGGCTCCCAGAAGCCACACTTTTGTTACTAGAACTTCACCAACAGACTCCAGTAAGTGTGGAGAATTAAATGTTAGAGGTCCAGAGCCAAAATTAGTTGAGCTATATTAGTCTTTCAAAATAGCCAAGTTATTATCTTTTTCTGTGTATGACTTGACATCTCTGTGACCAGCTGAGGTATCTCTTGTTCTGGGTTACAGTTCTTCTAGACATATCCTATTAAGCTACACCTATGCAGGAGACCTTGCCTGTTCCCTCTGAAGTAAAGCTCATTATCTTGAATGCCAGGGCTCCCTTATATCTACTGAGATTTTTCTGCTTAATAATGTCATGAGTCAATCTTCTTTCTGCCTACTTATCTTGTACAATTTATTTCAGCAGATCCAATTCCAAATGATTTCAGACATCCCAGTTGTGACCTGCTCAATGACCATTTCAGTTCTTATATTCGTAGGCCTCTTTCTGGCCCTCTGCTAACTTGAGTCACTCAGACCACCCCCTGCAGACTTCCTTATCCTGATGCAAGATAGATAAGAAACCCTGACTCAGATACCCTGAAATGGGGATACCATCTCAGCACAATGCCCCATTTCAGCTTGAAGCAGTTAGATATATGATTATGTTCATCACCCCATGAGGTCCCTCCCCCCAATCTACCTTCCAAAACAATTGTCTCTGTTATTTTTTTTTAATGTTAAAAAAAAGTGCTGGAACGTTAGCATCCTAGATCTATCTACTTATATCACCCTCTCTCACCTACCAGCTGGCCAGGCTAGCCATGGAACTCTGGGACTGCCTCCTAGAGCGGCAATTGAGGATACCTCTGGGCTATGAGGAGAAAAGGCCACCTTAGCCCATCTCCTACCTTTGCACACCACCCAAGGCCCCTCTCTCACAGGCCAGTTTCTCTCCTGTCCATAAAACCCCCTCCCTGGCCCTCACTAGCTCTCTTTTGGCTCTCCTACTCCAGGTGCTCATATCCTTCCTCTTCTCTCCCTTCTCTTCCTTCTCTTCCTCTCTCCTCCCTTCTCTTCCCCTCTCTTCTCTTCCCCTCCCCTCCCCTCCCCTCCCCTTCTCTTCTCTTCTCTCTCCCCTCTCCTTTCCCCCTTCTCTTTCTCCCCCATTACAACAAAGTCTTGGATCCAAGAAACTGTCAGTCTTGATCCTCTATTGCAAACCTGAACCTAACAATAACAGATCAGCAAGGAGACTGTTCCATTTACTCCTCTGGCTTCTTCCCCAGGGATGACACCAAGCTAGCTAAGTCCTTCAACCCAAGGTCACAGCTCCTATGAGGTAGCCCACTCTGCACAGAGGTCTCTATGTCCAACTTTTGTTTACTACTCCCTTCTCTGGCCCCTTTTAGCTTAAGACTGCTGACAGCACCTACTGTACCATTGCTTTTTGTTTCCCCATGCTTGCCTTGGTAAACCTTTTATTTATTGTCTAATTTAGCTTATGCTTCTAAAACAGGGTTTTGTAATCCAGGCAGGTTTACCTCAAACTCACTATTCTCCTGTCTTGGTCTTCTTTAAAATAGCTTGTTTAGAGCTGGAGAGATGGCTTAGTGGTTAAGGTGCACCCTGCGACGCCTAAGGATCCAGGTTCGATTCCCTAGTACCCATGTAAGCCAGATGCACAAGGTGGCACAAGTGTCTGGAGTTCATTTACAGTGGCTGGAGGCCCTTGCACACCCATTCTCTCTCTATCTTCATCTTCCTTTCTTTCTTTCCTTCTTTCTCCCTCTCTCCAATAAGAAAATAAAGTATTTAGAAAAAAATTAAAATAGCTTGTTTACTAAACTGTCCTCAAATCACCTACTTGAATGGCTGAATCTGTTTTGATACAAAAATATGGAAAGTTCTGAAATGTTAATGAATGAGTGAATGAATGAATGGTTAGTAGAAAAAGCAAGGACTTTACAGGTAGATCAAAGTTTAAAAACAGTTTCAGGGTAGAGTCAGGGGAGTCCAGTCCATTTCCTACCAACCCCTTCAACCTCTTGTGACATCCTGAAGTAGAGAAGAAAAGCAAAATCTATTACTCAGGCTGGAGAGATTTCTTAGCAGTTAAGGCATTTGCTGGCAAAGCCTAAGAACTCATGTTCGAATCACCAGGACCCACATAGCTAGATGCACAGTGACACAAGTGCACAATGTTGCACATGCACCACAAGGGGGCACACGTATCTGGAGTTCGTTTGCAGTGGCTGAAGGCCCTGGTGCACCCATTTTTTCTCTCTCTCTCTCTCTGCCTCTTTCTGTCTTTCAAAAAAAAAAAAAAACTATTAGAAGTATTACAGAAACTGGGTGTGATGGTGTACACCTATAATCCCAGCACTTGGGAGGTGAAGGCAGGAGGATCAGGAGTTCCAAGCCAGCCATGGCTACAAGGAAATTGGAGGCTACCCTGAGCTACATTAGACCCTGCTTGAAAAATAAGAAATGAAATAAATCAAAAGTATAACACACCTGAATGTGGGCCCAATCAAGTAATATTAGAGATAAAAGTTATGGTGCCATCAAACTGGCCAATGAAAAGACAGCCTGGAAGTTAGGAACCTTCTCTAAGTACATTGATGGTCTATGCCCTTCAGGTATCTTGCATATTTGCTGTTGGGGCCACTATTGTTCCTCACCTCCCACCAGCCCTCAAACTGACCTAGTTTATGCATAAGGATACATCTTAGACTTTTTATGTTGCAAATATGCTTTATTCTTCACTGGCTGACAACCTTCAAGGTCACAGTCATGAATATTCACCTAGTCATGCTGCCCTTTAAGAGAGATTTTCTTAGAGCCAGAAGTCATGTTGGGATTCTCTCAAGAAAAACTTGGCTTTACTTTGGACTTTGTCCTTGGGAATTGCTGGCAACAAAATGTTAGATCAAAATACACTTCCAGGCTTGAAAATTTCCAGTGGCATCTAATTTCTCTCAAACTAAGAACTGAAAAGATGCTTATGTCATCAAACCAGTGACTGCTAAGTGTGATCTGAGGAAATGTGAATATGCTATCAGGGGAAGTTGCTATTTTAACACGGTCCATTTATTTAGAGGAAAATCCCCAGGGCTGGCAGCCTCACACCTGTCTATTAACCCTGCTGCCGCATCCTTCGGTTGTGGTAGCCACTGCTGATGATGGAGACGTCTTTCGATGCTGTCATATTCCCAGTTCCCAAGTCAGTTACCTTGTCTGTGAGCAGCAACCCTTGACAGGGGAGAGAAGAGTGTGGGCTTTCTGGCTGATATGCTGAGCTTTGCAAGAAATGCTTCTCTGAACGTCATGTGCTTTGAGTTCAGGTTACAGTGAAGGAGACCGATTTTTCTGCTTCAATTACTCATCCATTCATAGTGTTTTACACGTCTTCTCTTTTATGATTAAAGTTCTCTCATAATGGAAAATTGAGGCTATAGCTGTGATCAGGGTCGTAAAAGTGCAATACTTCTCAGACCTGCTCAGAACCCAAACCGATGACCACGATGTGATGAGCACTGTGTATTGACCACAAGTTGAGCAGCACTGCTTGCTTATGAAAGGACTCTTGGGCCGGGCATGGTGGCACACACCTTTAATCCCAGCATTCAGGAGGCACGGGTAGGAGGATTGCTATGAGTTTGAGGCTACCCTGAGACCACATTGTGAATTCCAGGTTAGCCTGGGCTAGAGCGAGACCCTACCTTGAAAAAACCAAAGAATAAAAATAAATAAAAGTACTCTTAGTATGTCTATGACTGGAGGTTTAGGGCAGGAATTTGGCCACCCACACCATTTATGCCAATTATACAGATGAGTAATGGTGAAAATCAGAGAGAAGAGATTTAAAAAGGAACAAATAATGGGGCCCAGTGACCCCAAGTCCATCTTCGGGATACTAATGACATGAGTTGTAGGTTTGAATAGAGGAAGAATTGGGGCATGGGCAAGAATTGTGCAAAATTGGGCTGGACAGATGGCTTAGTGGTTAAGGCGCATGCCTGCAAAGTCTAAGGACTCAGGTTCGATTCCCCAGGTCCACCATACGCACATGGTGGTGCATGCATCTAGAGTTCGTTTGCAGTGGCTAGAGGCCCTGGAATGCCCATTCTCACTCATTCTCTATCTCTCCCTCTCTCTATCTCTAATAAATAAATAAAATTTTAAAAAATTTAAAAAAAAGAATTGTGCAACATTCAGCAATCCCGGTCAGGTGCGCTTGCCCTCATCATTCGCCCAGCTCTGGCCCTGCAGGTGGCCTGAAGAAGCCCCTGTGACTTGATGTGCCAAGCTGGTTCCCAGGAAATGAAGACCTCCGCTCCAGAGTACAACCTACTCACCCTGGAAAATGGCTCCCATCTGGGGAGGGGGACCTTTCCTGCAAGGCCCTAGCTATTCCCGGAGTCTAAGGTGACTGCAAGGTTAGACTGGAGGCTTTGTACTCCCTCTAGAGGGTGTGGACTAGATATTGTAGAAATCTGTCAGTAAGATGCCCCAGTTACTCTTGGTGCCATCAGCGTTGGAGGGGCATGAGCTGGGTTTAGGTAGGCACGCACTCCTTGAGTGACTCACAGGACGGCAGAGTCCAGCAAGAGGAGGAGCTACATTGCAGAGGAAGGGGTGACAGGAGTGCCGCTCTCACGGCTACCCCGAAAACCAGTTTCAGGGAGATGGCAACAGACACTGCAGTCACTCAAACCTCATCAAAACAGAGATCCAGAGGATATAGAGAACTCAACACTAAATCCGATCTCTGTTTTGCCTGCCAGGTTTCAGGGAACATTGCAGAAGAAGAGGCTAGAAGATCGTTAAGAGCCTCAGGAGGGTGGGAATAGTCTGAGACACTGTTCTCCCTGCCTCCAGACAGACTGGGGCCTTTAGGATCCCACAATGAATGCCAATAACCCCACCGAGGTGGACCCTTAGTAGAATGATGGTGGAGGAAATATAAGAGTACAACCTTTTTTTTTTTTTTTGGTTTTTCAAGTTAGGGTCTCACTCTAGCCCAGGCTGACCTGGAATTCACTATGGAGTCTCAGGGTGGCCTCGAACTCACGGCGATCCTCCTACCTCTGCCTCCCAGTGCTGGGATTAAAGGCGTGCGCCACCATGCCCAGCGAGTACCTTTTTATAAAAAAAAATTTAAAGGGCTGGAGAGATGGCTTAGTGGTAAAGGCGTTTGCCTGCAAAGTGAAAGGACCCAGGTTCGACTCTCTAGGACCCACATAAGCCAGATGCACAAGGTGGTACATGCATGTGGAGTTCTTTTGCAGTGGCTGAAGGCCTTGGCGTGCCCATTCTCTCTCCTCTCTCTCTCTCTCTCTCTTTGCCTGTTTCTCTCTTTCAAATAAATAAATAAAATATAAACAAATCAATAAATAAATTTAAACAAAGGGACGAGTTGGACCTAGAGTAAAAGAAGCAGGCACAGCGTGACGGGAGACGGCCAGTGGTGCACAGAGCTGTGGTCCCAGGAGGACCAGCAGTTCAAGATTATGCTCAGTAACATATAGAGCCTGGCTCTCACTTTGTAGCCTAAGCTAGCCTTGAACTTACTTGTGGCAATCCTCCTGTCTCAGTCTCTCAAGTGCTGTGATTATAGGTACCACCACACCTGGCTGCAGTTTGCTTTGCAGTTCTTGACACATCTTCAAAAATGGCCTGGGAGTCTGACCTTTTTTTTTTTTTTTTTCCGAGGTAGGGTTTCACTCTAGCACAGGCTGACCTGGAATTCACTATGTAGTCTCAGGGTGGCCTTGAACTCATGGCGATCCTCCTACCTCTGCCTCTGAGTGCTGGGATTAAAGGTGTGTGCCACCACGCCTGGCTGGAGCCTGACTTTTTAAAAATTTAATTTTATTGACAATTTTATCTATTTATTTATTGAAAAGAGAAAGATGCAGATAGAGAATGGGTGTGCCAGGACCTCCAGCCACTGCAAACAAACTCCAGACTCATGTGCCACCTTGTGCATCTGGCTTATGTGGATACTGGGGAACTGAACCTGGGTCCTTAGGCTTTGCACCCAAGTGCCTTAATTGCTAAGCCATCTCTCTGGCCCCTTATTGACAATTTTTATACCTGGATATGATGTACTTTAATCATAATCCTTCCCATTACCTTCTCTTATGCCCACTGAACCTCTTCTTCCCAGTCAGTCCCTCCTCTACTTTGATGTCTTTTTTCTCAGTATTTGTGTGACTCAGAGCTTAATCAGCATCACCTACATGAGTATGTGGGGGGGATTATTTGCCTGAACACATGCAATTTACTACACAACTGCAAAAAAAAAAAAAAAAAAAAAAGTCTTTAGCTCCCCCAGCAATCATTAACTGTCAATACCTCCTCAAGGAAGAATGGGGGCCTCATGTCCTCCCCCAGCATCCACGATGGAACGTTGATGGGCCCAGTGTTGTGCAGGTCTTCAGAGGTAGCAGCAGCCCCTGTGAGGTCATGTATGTAACACCCGTGTTATCTGCAGAAGACATCATTCCACAGCACTCCTCCCCATTCTAGGAAGCTGGCATCTGGGACCCAGCTCTGCCTGCGTATCCAGCTCCAAAACAAGATATAGCACAAGAGCAGCCCTTAACATGCCTGCTATATGTGGTCATTCTATGACAAAGGAGATAGGTCCTTTCATCTATCAGACATAACGCTCAAAGGTATACTTAGCATTTTAGTCCTTAAAGATCAATGAGCTTAGACTCGACAGCTAGAAAAATTTCAGGTTGTGTCCAAGAATCTAATGGACGTAAAAAAAAAATCATAGCACTTGTATTAATATTCATGAAATTATTAATCCAAGAAAATATGTGTGAAGCAATAGTTTATTTTTAAACTATTTGCTTCAGGAACTTCCTGCAAACTTTTTTTTGTTTTGTTTTGTTTTGTTTTGTTTTTCAAGGGAGCGTCTCACTCTAGTCCAGGCTGACCTGGAATTCACTATGTACTCTCAGAGTGGCCTGGAACTCACAGCAATCCTCCTACCTTTGCCTCCTGAGTGCTGGGATTAAAGGCATGCACCACCACGCCCTGCCCTGCAAACTAATTTATCTAGGAAAACAGTTTGCTCACTTGAGTAACAGCTTTCTTATCAGGAAACAGATCATTCACCTGAGGAAAATACCCGTCAGACAACAGCTTACTCATAGAAACCATTCTATTGCTACACTCACCAACCCTATATGATTGTCATAAACTGGGTCCATTATTAGGTGCTTTCCTGTATTCATATTTTGCCTTCAGGGGGCTGGAGAGTTGGCTTAGTGGTTAAGGCACTTGCCTGCGAAGCCTAAGGATCCAGGTTCGATTCCCCAGTACCCATGTAAGTCAGATGCACATGGTAGCACATGTGTCTGGAGTTCGTTTGCAGTGGCTAGAGGCCCTGGCATGATCATTCTCTCTCTATCTGCCCCCTATCTCTCACAAATAAAAAAATTAAAATTAAAAAAAGTTTGCCTATAGACACTTGATCTGTAAAGTCTTCTTGAAATTCTCTTTCTAAGATGTTATATGTTATTTGACAAGGTCCTGTTTTCTTTCCTTCCTTCCTTTTCTTCTTGTCTTCTTTCTTTCATGTATATATAATGTGTAATATATTTTGTATAATATATTATAATATATAAAATATATGTGTAATGTATTGCACACATATTTTTAAAGACCTTTATTTATTTATTTGCAAGCAGAGTGAGATAGAAGAGAGACAGACAGAGAGAATGGGCCTGACTGGGCCTCTAGCCACTGCAAATGGACTCCAGATGCATGCACCACTTCGTGCATCTGGCTTACATGGGTACTGGGGAATCAAACCTGGGTCCTTAGGCTGTGCGGGCAAGCGCCTTAACCACTAAACCATCTCTCTAGCATGGAAATTCAATCTTTACAGAGGTGGCCTTCTTAAAAATGAAGTCCCAATCCAAATGACAGGCATCTTTATAAAAACAGGCAATTTGGATACAGGGACAGAGTCATGCAGAGGGAGATGGTACTATGCAGACACAAAGAGAGAAGCCAGCCATGTAGCTGGAGGGATACATTTAGAAGGAATACCAACCCCACAGAGGAAGACCTTCAGTAGAATGGGGGTTGGGGAGAGGAGATATGAAAGTATAATCTCTTAAAAAAGTTAATTAAAAATAATAAAAAGAGCTGGGCGTGGTGGCACACGCCTTTAATCCCAGCACTTGGGAGGCAGTGGTAGGAGGATTGCCATGAGTTCGAGGCCACCCTGAGACTACATAGTGAATTCCTGGTCAGCCTGGGCTACAGTGAGACCCTCCCTTGAAAAACCAAAAACTAAAAATAAAAAAAAAAGGAGGGCTGGAAGGATGGCTTAGAGGTTAAGGTGCTTGTCTGACAATCCTAATGGCCCAGGTTTGATTCCCTAGCACCCACATAAAGCCAGCTGCACAAAGTGGTGCATGCATCCGGTGTTCGTTTGCAGTGTCTGGAGGCCCTAGTATGCACATTCTCGCTCTGTGTCTGTCTCTTCTCTCTTTCTGCTTGCAAATAAATAAATACATAAAATAAAAGGAGCAACAAGTTGGGTGTGGTGGTACAGATATGTAGTAACAGCATATTGTCTTACCAACACAATGAACAACAACCACAGACAGAAAAAGAGCATGCAAGCAAAGTTGGGTTTTGTTTGTTTTTGTTTTTAAGATAGGGTCTCATTTTAGTCCAGGCTGACCTGGAATTCACTAAGTAGTCTCAGGCTGGCCAGATCATCCTACCTCTGCCTCCAGAGTGCTGGAACTATAAAGGCATGTGCCACCACGCCTGGCTACAAGCCAAGTTTTGTTGCAACATGAAAGTAAAGTAATTGCTCCTGCAACAGAGGGGGGTCCTCAACCAGACAGCCACGGGTTGCACTCTGCTACGGAGGTTTTTTTTATTTTTTATTTTTTTGTTCATTTCTATTTATTTGAGAGTGACAGAGAGAGAGGAGAAAGACGCAGGGGGAGAGAGAGAGAGACAGAGAGAGAGACAGAGAGAGAGAGAGAGACAGAGAGAAAGAGTGAGAGAGAGAGAGAGAGAAATGGGCGCGCCAGGTCTTCCAGCCACTGCAATCGAACTCCAGACGCGTTCGCCCCCTTGTGCATCTGGCTAATGTGGGTCCTGGGGAATCAAGCCTCGAACGGGGGTCCTTAAGCTTCGCAGGCAAGTGCTTAACCACTAAGCCATCTCTCCAGCCCTGCTACGGAGGTTTTTATGCACTGAGAATGAGCCTGATTGGTTTGGCTCCTTATGGAAATTAGACAACCAGTTGGGATGAGTCTGATAGGTTAATTTAAGTATGTATGGGGGCCTCTAATTGGTAGATGGGTTGTATGGAAAAGTGCAGGCTCAGAAAAAGCCTTTGGTGGGTGGAGGGAGCTTGCCAAAAAGTTCCTAGAGGGAGGAAGAACCCAGGAGCAAGAACAAAAAGCTGGTATCCAGCAGACATCCTCACAAGTCAGGCCTTCTTGGGTTTCAGTTCCTGGACTGGAATTGCTCTTCTGTCTTGCTAGGGGGAAGTTGATATTTCATGTTCATTGCGGCCTGTGTCCCTCCCTAGCGTGGGGGTTGCCTTGCTCCTAAGATCCATTATCAACCCCTGGAAGGTGGAGGCAGGAGGATCAGGAGTTCAGGGACTTCCTGGGCTACATGAGACCCTGTCTCAAAGAATAAAGTAAAAATAACACCAAGACTTATGAATAAATATCAAAACAGAGGAAACCTCTGTGAGAAAGGACCTTCTCCTAGGGCCATTCCGCAGCCACCACTTGATTGCAGATTTCCAGCTTCTAGAATGGGAAACAATGTTTTTTTTTTTGTTTGTTTTTGTTTTTTTTTGAGGGGGGTTCGTTAGTGCTAGGATTAAAGGCATGTGCTGCCACACTTGGTGAGACAACAAACTTAAGACACCTAGTTTGTAGAATTTTGTCACAGCTGCCCTGGGGAGCTAACATGCCCAGACTCAACAAGAAAAAACGATCAGACCAAGCACTTCATTATTTTGTAACTACGTATGTAATTCATTTTAAACTGCTACTTAATGGGATTTAAGGCAGTATTAATGGATAAAAAGAATGGAATGATGGCTTCCCAGTTATTGTACATTGATAACAGAGTAGTTTTCCTTTATAACTCATTTTGTCCTTTCCCAAAATATAGCTCTCCTGTATAAGATGGAGACTTTGGTTTCCTCTTGGATGGGAGTTTTACATGTGTGTCTTAAATGACTGAGGCAGTTATTAACATACGTTTCTGCAGATGGGGAGAGAATCACAAAAATGTTACATTAGTTAGGCATAGTGGTACATGCCTATAATCCTGGCAGGAGGTAGAGGAAGGAGGATGGCCACAAATTCAAGACCAGCTAGGATTACATATTGAGACCTTGTCTCAAAAAAAAACTAACAAAAAATTTACATTAATTTGTCCAAGGTCACATAACTGATAAATGATGAAGCCAACCACAGAAATAATTGCCATCTTTAAAAATTTTTTTATGGGCTGGAGAAATGGCTTCGTGGTTAAGGCACTTGCCTGCGAAGCCTAAGGAGTCATGTTCAACTCTCCAGGTCCCACTTAAGCCAGATGCACTAGGTGACACAAGTATGTAAAGTCACACATGCACACAAGGTGGCACACGCATATGGAATTCAATTGCAGTGGCTGGAGGCCCTGGCATGCCAATTCTCTCTCACTCACTCTTGCTATATATATATATATATATATATATATATATATATATATATATATATATATAGCCAGTCTATTGTGCTTGCCCCCCCCCAAAAAAAAATTTTTAAAACTTATTTCCTAGCTGCCGTCTTAGAATCCGCCTCTGTACTCACGTTTCCGTTGCTCTAGGATCCTAGGACCAGTGACGTGAAGGTATCGGGTTAAGACCAGTCCCCAAGGTCACAAAGAGAAGAGGCTGCTTGGAAGAAAATAAGTTATTGGTCACTAAAAACCTTTTCTTCAATTTTTTGAATAATTCCAAATGCATATAGTTGCTCCATGATTATGTAAATTTATATATTTCAGAAAGATTTAGTTTCAAATTTAATGTCACCTACTACTAGGTATCAGACTATATGCCAGGTGCTTTCATATCTTTTGTTTTGTTTTGTTTTTATGTCCTCATTTATTTATTTATTTATTTATTTTTATCCCCCCCTTTTTTTTTTTGTCAAGGTAGGGTCTCAATTTAGTCCAGGCTGACCTGGAATTAACTATGTAGTATCAAGGTGGCCTCAATCTCATGGTGATCCTCCTACCTCTGCCTCCCAAATGCTGGGATTAAAGATGTGAGCCACCATGACTGGCCTCATTTTTTTTTTCTTATATCTTACTTTCAATCCTCATGCCAACAGAAACAATTCACTTCTATGCATCAGGATTCTGAGGGGCTCATATTAAGCCAGGCATGTTTGTATATGCCTATAATCCCAGCTCTCAGAAGGCCGAGGAAGGAGGAATGTGAGAGTTTGAGGCTAGCCTAGGCCACTTAGAGAATTCCAGGCTAGCCTGGGCTACAGTGTTAGTTCCTGTCTCAAAAAAATACCCAAAATGTTTTTCAAAGTGCTCATATTAAAATAGAAATTGCACCTTACTGATGGGTAGGGATACTTTGGGCGTCTCCATCCTTCCATCATTCACTTCTAGAGAGATTTGGTAAAAACATTTTTAATATTTACTGATGGACAGCCTTTTGAACCTTTCTTCAGCTTAATGGTACTCTTTATTTATTTATTTATTTATTTATTATTAGTTTTGTATTCAGCAAATACAGTCAGTTTGGTACCATTATTAGGCTCATCTGTGACCTACCCCCTCCCCTGGCCCCTCCTTGTTGAGGTATATGGGTCATGCATTGTGGAGTTAGCCCACAGTTATGGGTAAGCTAAATGTCTCTGCATATCATGACCCAACATGTGGCTCTGACATTCTTTCTGCCCCCTCTTCCGCAAAATTTCCCTGAGCCATGTTGGGTTCATTTTTGGTCTGCTTCAGTGATGAGGTGTTGGGGGCCTCTGAGGCTCTGGCTCTCTGATTTGGTAGGAGTTGATTTTTCTCTGTGCTGATCTCCTTCCCCCTTGTGCTGGTATCCGGTTCATCAGGAAAACAGCCCCCTTGCTTGTTTCTCCAATTTTTCTTAGTTTCAGCCGGGGCCCTTTTGAGGTATGATGGGGTGGCTCTCTCCTTAGGATCTACATCTATCTGAAAATCAATGGTACTCTTTTAAAATGGATTACTATATAAAATTGTTGCTTAGCATGGTGGCATAAACCTGTAATTCCAGCCTGGAGAGGTAGGAGGATTACCACAAGTTCATGGCCAGCCTGGTCTACATAGTAAATTCCAGGCCAACCAGGACAATAAAGTGAGACCTGTCAACAAAAGAAAAAAATAATAAAATAAATAAATAAATAAATAAACAAAATAATAAAATATTGCCAGATGTGGTGCATACCTTTAATCTCAGCACTTGGAGAGGCATAGGTAGGGGAATCACTGTGAGTTCGAGACTAGCCTCAGACTACATAGTGGATTCTGGATCAGCCTGGGCTACAGCGAGGCCCTATCTCAAACAAACAAACAAACAAACAGAAAGGGCTGGAGAGATAGCTCAGCTGTTAAGGCACTTATCTGCAAAGCCTAAAAACCCAGATTTGATTCCCCAGTACCCACATAAAGCCAAATGCAGAAAGTGGCTCATGCAACTGGGGTTCATTTGTAGTGGCTAGAGGCTCTGGCGTGCCTCTTTCTGTCTCTGCTTGCAAATAAATAAAAAATATTTTTAAAAAAGATTACTCATGGACACCATGTGAGCCACTTAAGAGATTTTCTACAATCACTGAAATTACACATAATTTCTCCTTTTGTGCTAACCCCTAGTTTAATGTGCAATTTCATAACAGTTTACATGATTCACCTCCAAATTTTATACTGGATTCCCAGTATCCAGGGGTAGATAGGCAGTGTGATCAGAGAAAAGTCTGGACTAGACTATGTCCAGGTAAATTTGAAGAACACAAGGGAGATTGCTGTGGTCGAGGAGCCAATATGGATTCACTGGGAAAAAATCCTCCCACATGAAATTCATTAAGTCTGTAAGTCCTGTGACCAGAAGTCAGTCTCTCTCTCTCTCTTTTCTCTCTTCCTCCTTCCTATGCAGCCAAGGCTGCCTCAAATTATGATGCTCTTGCCGCTCAGCATGAGCCACAGTGCACAGTCCATCTGAATCTTTACAGTGGAAAGAGGGTCTCACTGTGTCGCAGGACAGAAGAAGAACCAACTACGTGATCATGAGGTGGATTTACTAAGTACTGAAGATCTAATTGCTGATCAGTTTCACTTTATAAAGACCTCAGCAGGAGACAGATCGGAAGACTATCTCCTTCCTTCCTTTCTTTCTTTCTTTCTTTCTTTCTTTCTTTCTTTCTTTCTTTCTTTCTTCCTATCTTTCTTTCTTTTTTTTCCCTCAAGGTAGGGTCTTACACTAGCCCAGGCTGACCTGGAATTCACTATGTAGTCTCAGGGTAGCCACAGACTCATGGTAATCCTCCTACCTCTGCTTCCCAAGTGCTGGTATTAAAGGCATAAGCCACCACACCCAGCTTCTCTTGGCTTTCTTGCTGAAAATACTGTGGGCATATCAGCTCACTCCTGTAATCCCAGCAACTCAGGAAGCAGACACAGGAACATAATAAGTATGGGACCAAACTGGGCTACATAGTAAGTTCCAGGCCAGTTTGAGTGGCATAAGGAGACCCTGTCTCAAAAAAATAAAATAAAATACAACTGGGTTCTGAAGAGATGGCTCAGTGGTTAAGGTGCTTGTTGGCAAAGCCTAACAAGCTGAGTTTGAGTCCCCAGAACCCATATAAAGCCAGATGCACAAAGTAGCAGCACATGCGTCTGGAGCTCATTTGCAGTGCCTGGGTGCCCTTGTGCGTCCATTATCTCTCTCAGCCTCTCTTCTCTTTGTCTCTTTCTGCTTGCAAATAAATAAATAAAATATGAAACACCAAAAATCATACTGACCAACCAAAAAAGAAAGAAAGAAAGAGAGAAAGAAAGAAAGAAAAGCAGAGCCCGACTGATAGTTGCAAAGAGCATAAATTGTCACAGTTGCAGACAGTGTCCGTCTGCAAGGAATAACTCCTGCCTTGGGGAAGAATCAAGATCTGAAAATAACAGTAACCTGGAAGCACGAGTCAAGTCTAAAAACAGAATATAACGAATACAGATTTCTGCTGCAGAATCCCTGGAGCACTTGCCCAGGGAAGGGAAGGTAAAGGGGTGAAAAAGATGTTCGGCCTTCAGAGGCCCAATCGGCAGTGGGCGGCGCACGGAGGGCATCGCAGAGCTCACCCCAGGACTCAGTGGCTGCCCGGAACAGGGCAGATCATCACTGGCCTTCGCTGTCCCTGCCCACCTCGCCACCTGTTAAGCACAGGTGTTACCCCAAAACCTCACAGGAGCAAACAGAAAGGGCAGGACACTAGAAATCGTGTTGCATGAGCAACGGACCCGAGACGCTTCCTGGATGGAAGCGGAGAGTCAAGGGCGCTCTGACGGCTGTGTCCACGGCTCTGCGTGGCTCTCTCCAGGCACTAAGCAAATGCATCTGCAAAGCTTTCCCGGGGCAGAACCAGCGATCGATCGCAGGGAACAGTCAGAGGGAGGCTAGCTGTGACTCAAAAGCATCCTAGAGCTGCCAGACACGAAGCGGACTAGCCCTCTGCCCTGTAGAGTTTCAAGCAAGTCGGAATAGTCCCAGAGGGAAGAAATCTGGCTGTCGTTCGCAATGGCCTGCTTGATATTCACTGCCCGCTGCTCTCTGTCTTGCCACACCTTGTTTTCACTTGGAGGTGCACAGATGAGGTGGCGAGAAGCTCGGATCTTGGGGAAATTCTCTGCCGGGCCATTTGGGTGAGTTCTGGTTTTCTGACGGAGGGGACTGATGTAGAAGGTGGCCACCCCTCCTCTCCTTCTGCCAAGAATGCAGACGAGATGCTCAGAATTACAGGAATCACCTGCGCACCAGGAGCACCAGTTCTGACATCGCTGAGCTGCCACAGCCAAGCCAACGACTTCATACCTTCAGATCTCTTGCTGTGTCAGAAAACTGCAGTCCTATTTGTTTAAGCCCCTGCAGCCAAATGTTCCGCTGTTTCTTGCCAAGCACAGTGCTCACTGGAAAACAGAACACAGACAGCCAAATGGCAGGCTAGCTTAACGCTAGAGCCCTCAAATCCGAGATTCTTCTCATGTACAAGCTGAATGAACGTGCTTGAAAGTCTCTATATTGAACCAAGTGTTCTTCTATGAGCCTATGGAGAGATGGCTTAGTGGTTAAGGCACTTTTCTGCAACGCCTAACATCCTGGGTTCAATTCCCCAGTACCCACATAAAGCCAGATGCACAAAGTGGTGCATGCATCTGGAGCTCCTTTTCAGCAGCTGGAGGCTCTGATGCGTCCATTCTCTCTCTCTCTCTCTCTCTCTCTTCTCTCTCTCTCTGTGTGTGTGTGACTTTCTGTCTGTCTCCGTCTCTCTCACTGCTTGCAAATAAGTAAAGATATATTTTTTTAAAGCCAAATCTTACCAGGTGTGGTAGTGCACACCTTTAATCCCAGCACTAGGGAAGCAGAGATAGGAGGATCACCATGAGTTCAAGGCCACCCTGAGACTACATAATGAATTCCAGATCAGCCTGGAATAGAGAGAAACCCTACCTCAAAACAAAACAAAAACAAAAACAACAAAAATACCCTCCTATGGCTTAGCAGTTAAGGCACTTGCCCACTGTGGGGGTGACAGAGGCCAGCTCCAAGCCCAGTACTCACGCTACTTCATCTCTGCTTCTGTGGAGATGGGATGCCTGCCTGGCTGCCCGCTGTAACTGTCCTTTCCCCACCGTGATGAAATTTCCTCTCGAGACTACAAGTCAAAATAAACCCTTTCCTTCCGTAGCTGCTTCTGGTCAGTGTCTGGTCCAGCAGAGAGCCGGTAACTGCTACGGGAGCTCTTATCCTCAGGGCTCTGTCCTGCTCTGCCTCGAGTGATCCTTCCCAGGCAGTTTGGAGGAGGAATAGGAGCCACATCCCTCTAAGAGATGGGCAGAAACACAGCTGGGAAGTCAGGCACGCATTCCAGAAACTCTGCTCATGGGCTTGGGCTGAACAAAGCCTCCAGTGTAACCCATGGAGCAGGTCTCTTGACACAGGTGTAGCAGGCGTGGCCTCATAATTAGGGTGTTGCACATCAGGCCAGTGAATAGTAAATGGTTTTTCAAGCCCAAACTAGTGGTTCCTGCTTCGTAGTCCCAGCATTCGGGAGGATGAGGCAGAAGGATCATGAGTTTGAGGGTACCCCGGGATACGAAGCGAGATCATGTCTCAAGAAACAAACAAGCGCTTTTCAAATCGTGACCTGAAACCCTCTAGAGAGCCATGAAATCTACTTAGTAGGTCTCTGTTAGTATTATTTTAATGTGTGTGTGCGTGCACATATATGTGTGTGTGTGCACATGTGCGTATGGCTGAAGGCCAGGGGACAACCTCGGATGTTGTTCCTCAGGAATGTTGCCCACCTTCTTATGAGAGAGGCTCTTTCAATGTCCTGGAGTTCACCGGGTAGGCTAGACTGATTAGCCAATGAGCGCCAGGAACTCTCTTATCTTGTCTCCTCAGCCCTAGGATTGTAAGCATGCAGACTATGCCTGTCATTTATATGTGGGCTCTGGAGATAAAACTCAGGTCTTCATACTTGTAAGCCAAACACTTTATCCATTGAGCTATTGCCTCACCCCTCTAAGAATATTTAATGAGTGAGAAATGGAGTAAAATAAAATTGTCTCAAAAGAAAATGCCCATGTGTTCCTTACAGTGAAACCAATGCACAAGTTTTACGTGTGTGTGTGTGTGTGTGTGACAGAGAGAGAGAGTGTGTAACAGATTTTGTTGTAAAATATTTCTTCCTATGAGTCAGGGTCAACAATGTTTGAAAGCTATTGATTAGTAGTCTCACTAATATGCCTCACTTTTTTTTTTAAATAACCTGATTTTTAGTAGCTGGACATGGTGGCTATGGTGGTTTGATTCCCGTGTCCCCCATAAACTTAGGTTCTGAATGTTAGTTCCCCAGCTGATGGAGATTTGGGAATTAAAGCTTCCTAGAGGTAGTGTATTGTTGGGGGTGGGCTTGTGGGTGCTATAACCAGCTTCCTCTTGCCAGTGTTTGGTACACTCTCCTGTTGTTATTGCCCACCTGATATTAGCCAGGAGGTGATGTCCACCCTCTGCTCATGCCATCGTTTTCCCCTGCCATCATGCAGCTTCCCCTAGAGTCTGTAAGCCAAAATAAAGTCTTTTCCCCCCATAAGCTGATCTTGGTTGGGTGTTTTCTGACAGCAACAGTGGTGCATGCCTTTAGTCCCAGCACTCGGGATGCTGAGGTAAGAGGTTCACAATAAGTTTGAGGCCAGCCTGGGACTATAGAGTGTGTTCTAGATTGGGCTGGGCTAGGGTGAGACACTGCTTCCAAAAAAGAAAGACAGATGAAAGAAAGAAAGAGAAAGAGAGAAAATAAAGCCAGTCTAACAAAAGCAAAACAAATAATAAATGCTTCATTTTAATAATATAATTTTCAGGACATTTTGTATCTTGTTTCATTTTTATGACTGAACTAGCTGGAAGTCAAATGACACAGGACACTAGCTGATATCAATTAAACAAAGCTCTCTGACCTCGGGATGGCATGTTTTTGATGACTCTTTTTGCTTCTGGCGCATGTTAATGTTTATACTTTATTTTTAAAAATATTTTATTTATTTATTTGCAAGGAGAGAGAGAGAGAGAGAGACAGAGAATTGGTGTACAAGGGCCTCCAGCCACTGCAAATGAACTTCAGATGCATGTGCCACCTTGTAAATCTGGGTTTATGTGTGTCCTGGGGAATGAAACCTGGATCATTAGGCTTTGCAAGCAAGCACCTTAACCACTGAGCAATTTCTCCAGCCCTGTTCCTACTTCATGGGAGGCTTGTTCTCTTGCTGTTTTTGTTTACTTCTTTCTCATTGGTAGTGGTTTATTTCTTGTGGTATTCTCTACCTTTATGTCTATAATTTTGCTCATTATTTCTGACATTCGTCCTTTTGATCTGATATTGTAATATGTGTTAAAATAATTCAAGCATATGTTCTCATGCTTGTAATGCCAGCACTTGGAAGACTGAAGTAAGAGGATCAACATGAGTTCAAGGCCAGCCACAGAGTGAGTTCCAAGTTAGCCTGAGCTAGAGTGAGACCCTGCCTCAAAACAATAAAAGTAAAAACTAAAATAATTATAGTCATACTGTAAAACCAAGAGAATTCAAGGACCTTCCCAGCTGCCCTATTTTTGGTCTGGAAGGAACGCAGGAATTCTTGGCTGGGTAATACTGCTGATGCCCACATAGTCTAAGGCTTTTCAAAACATACTGTTACTTCATGGAAAGGATTGATAACAACTTAAGTTATTTCTGATTTAAAAAAAAAAATTAAAGGGGCTGGAGAGATGGCTCAGCGGTTAAGGCACTTTCCTGCAAAGCCTAATGATCCAGGTTTGATTGCCCAGTACCCACGTAAAGCCAGATGCACAGTGGTGCATGCATCTGGAGTTTGCTTGCAGCGGCTGGAGGCTCTGATGTGCCCATTCTCTCTCTCTCTCTCTCTCTGCTTACAAATAAATGAAAGTATTTTTTTAAAAATTGAAAAGCTCAGCAGTGGGCTACCAGCTTCCATGGTAGCTACAGGATTCCTTGATCTCTTGGCCTCCTGTGGTGTCATACACCCAACCTCAGTGACGCTAATGCGCCGCTTCTGCTCGGATCCTGCCTGCTAGTCAAGTTGGATCTTATCTGGCCCCAGTCCTGACTCGACTTCCTACTATTCAACTGCCCTCGGATTTTTTTTTTACCTTCCTGGGGTGCCAGGTCCCCACTTCTGCCACCTTTCACTTAAGTTTGTGTGCCATGCTCGTCTCTCTCCCACCCAGGGCTCTCTGTCTTCTGCTCACCATCTGCTCTCTGCATGAAGCATCACTAAATAAGTACACGCTTTGGTTATGCAGCAAGAAAATGCTGGGGGTTGCAACATTGCTTATTTTTCTTTTTTAATATTTTTGGTTTTTCGAGGCAGGGTATTGCTCTAGTCTAGGCTGACCTGCAATTCACTGTGTATTCTTAGGCTGTCCTTGAACTCATAGCAATCCTTCTACCTCTGCCTCCTTAGCTCTAGGATTAAAGGTGTGTGCCACCACGCCCAGCTTGCAATGTTGCTTATTATTTTTTTTTTTTGCTTTTTTTTTCTCCATTTTTATTAATATTTTCCATGATAACAAAAAAAATCCCATGGTATTACCCTCCCCCCTTTCCCCTTTGAAATTCCATTCTCCATCATATCCCCTCCCCATCTCAATCTTTCTACTTACATATATACAATACCAACCTAATAAAAGCCCTCCTCCCTTTCTTTCTCTTCCCTTTCTATCTCCTTTTTTAACTTACTGGCCTCTGCTACTGAGTTTTTTCCTTCTCACACAGAAGCCCAATCATCTCTAGCTAAGATCCACATATGAGGGAGAACATGTGGCGCTTGGCTTTCTGGGCCTGGGTTACCTCACTTAGTATAATTCTTTCCAGATCCATCCACTTTTCTGCAAATTTCATAACTTCATTTCTCTTTACTGCTGAGTAAAACTCCATTGTATAAATGTGCCGCAATGTTGCTTATTAATCTGTCAGTCACCTTTTTTTTTTTTTCTGAAGTGACTGTTGAATGTGTTTTTTTCTGGTATGTGTAACCAGAAGAAAGCTAACTGATAACATGCTAATTTTCATTCTCCTACTAAGTAGCTAAGGAACCTGCGATGGTTAATCTCCACTGTAACATGATGGGGTTTAGGATCACTGTAGAGATAAAACCCTGGGCATGTCTGTGAGGTAGTTTCTAGATTAGGTTAACTGAGGTGAGAAGACCCACCGTAAGTGCAGGCAGCACCATTCTGTGGCTGGAGTCCTGGACTGCACTAAAAAAAGAGGGCTGGAGAGATGGCTTAGTGGTTAAGGTGCTTGCCTGCAAAGCCACAGGGCCCAGGTTCAATTCCCCAGGACCCATGTAAGCCAGATGCACAATACAAGGTGGCGCATGTGTCTGGAGTGTGTCTGCAGTGACTGGAGGCCCTGGTGTGCCCATTCTCATTATCTGCCTCTCTCTCTCTTTCTCTCTCTCAATACAGAATGAGTGAATTCCAGGTCAGCCTGGGCTAGAGTGAGACTCTACCTCAAAAAACAAAACAAAACAAAACAAAAAATTAAATGACACTATCCTTTGGAAATGACTCCATATTTCGTGTGTGTGTGTGTGTGTGTGTGTGTGTGTGTGTTGGGAGTGTGCATGTGCACGCACCAGAGAACAACCTTGAACGTCATTCCTCAGGAACACCATCCACCTTTCTCACACAGGGTCTCTCACTAACCTGGAGATCGCCAGTTAAGCTGGACTGGCTGGCCACTAGGTTCTAGGGATCCGCGGATCTTCACCTGCCCAGCACCGGGATGAGGAATGTGTGGCACACCACCAGCCCCTGCTTTTTGTGTGTGTTGTGGGGACTGGACTCTCTTCTGCTTGCAATGCTCACTTTACTGACTGAGCCATCTGCTTTTTTGCCTTTTATTTTCCTTCTTTGAGCAGCTGTGCAGTACTCTCCTGCGCTGTCATCATGCTTCCAACCACCCTCTGTTGATGGATATTTGATTTCATAATTGTGTTAATGAAATGTCAAATTCCAAACAAAAAAATAAGGAACGTATTCTTCAAGGAAAGTAACTATACAGATCCTATAACTTAATCTTTCTGATCTTCAGTTTTCTGACCTGAAGAATATGGGAGGTGTATTACGTTGTATCTAACGTCTCCTTCCCCATGCAAAAGTCTGAGGTGACACTGGAATTGTATAGGGCAGAGCAGACCCAGAACATTAAAATAGAAAAGCCCACAAGATGAGAAAATAGTTTTTGCAAAATTATAATTTGATAAAAGGTTGGCACCTAGAACATATAAAGTTTCTTACAACTCAATAATTACAGGACAAATAACCCAGTTATTGAGAATTAGTAAGGGATCACAATATACATTTCTCCAAAGGAGTTAATACAAATAATCAATAAATACATGACACTACAATTTGGTTAAATGAGGAAGCCCATGAAAAGATGTCCAACATTGTCATTAGCTATTGTGGAGAAGCAAATCAAAACCACAATGACATGTAAAGTATGAAAATATCATACTGAAGCCTATTATTATGTATAACATTTGCCAATAAAAAACAAAAAAAATGTTAATGGAGTGCCACTTCACACCTCAGACTGGGTGAGGTTTCCTCATGGACTCCTCTTCTCTTTGGACTGGGCAAAGTCAGGTGTTCACAGAGACGTCATACCCCTCAGGCCTCCCACAGTGCGCTTCCCATCGGTCCCCTCAGGACAGCGTCAGCCTTCACAGTGCCATGCTCCGTGTTCCTTGCTTAGACTCGTCCTTCAGTTTGCCCCCAGGAGCCCTCAGTGAATGGCGGGTGGGGCGAGCTCTCTGAGGGAGCAAGAATTCCACCTCTCTGGACAGCGGCTGGGACACACCCAGAACAGTTGCTCCAAGGGCCTGTGTTGTGTAAACTTTCCTGGGAAGCTTAAATCCTGAGCAGTTGTTGCTTTAATCCAGTACTGGGGAGGCAGAGGTAGGAGGATCACTGTGAGTCAGAGGCCACCCTGAGACTACATAGTGAATTCCAGGTCAGCCTGGGCTAGAGTGAGACCCTACCTTGAAAAACAAAACAAAACAAAACAAAAAGACTAGTATTCCATATTTGTGGAATGTTGACTAGGTTTCTGGGCCTTACAAGCACTGTTTCACAACATCTTCACATAATCTTACGGTCACAATATTATTTTCCTTGACAGATGACGATGGCGCTTTGGAAAGCTTAGCGGTCTGTCACTGGCGTGCTGGTGTTTTTTTCAGAGTTCGGAATCCTGGCCATGGCTGTGGGGTGATACTCAGTGGCAGAGGGCTTGCTTAGCCTTGAAAGGCCCTGGTTGTGACTCCCACTCCCCACCTCCTCACACAGCTGAATCCTGTTTGAACCAAGATATGCAAATAACCTTACTCAAGTCTTAGCAAGGTATGTAGCCAAGGAGAGTGGCTCAGGCCTGGAATCCCAATACGCTGGAGGTGGAGGCAGGAGGATTACCACAGGTTCCAGGCCAGGCTGGGTTATATAGGGAGCTTCAGGCCAGCCTGGGTTATCCAGCGAGATCCTGTCAGAAAGCAGTGGGGAGGGAGGGAAAGGGACACGGGGCTAGATGTGGGGAAGTCAGAGAATAGCAGGCGTGGGAACCTGAGCACTGGAGGCCCTGGGAACAGAAGCTTTAGTTTGAGATGATGGAGGACTGGTGCAGTGTGGGAAAACAGCAGGCCCAGGCAGAGCTCCTGTTTTCTCAAAACCTTCAGAGGGCATGCAGGGGAAGGGCACCTCCGTGAATGTCTGCAAGGGAAGGTGAGGACTCTGCCATCTGTGTCGTGGACCAGCAGAGACCCAGGGTCACCACAGGTGGGAATCCTGAGACTTGGGACACAAGCAGCCCGGGTGCCAACTAACCACTTGAGCATCTCCAAAGCCAGCATGGGGTTGGGGCAGCCTCGCTCTCCTACAGACCATAGGGACAAGCAGCCCAGCCCTTGGCAGTGGTCAGGATGGTCCAGCAGACAGGTGAGGACATCATCCACCTGAAGGTCCTGTGAACTCCACACACCCTTTAATTCAGATGCTATTTTGGAGAGAAGCAGAGAGGAAAGAGACGGTGTAACAGGATTCTTGTCAATACACCCATAAATATCAACATACCAATAAATTTGGGATTTCCCCAGATCTCTGTCTTATGAATTTAAAAATTAAACTCCACAGACCAGAGTATATAGTTTAGGGAGACCTTATTAGATTAAGAGAATGAAAGAAAGTGAAGAGAGCTCCTATCAAAGGCAGGAGGGGTAGGGAGCCCATGTGGGATTAGGGGTCCCCTCTGTCCATCATCCCAGCCTTACCAGAGCAGGTACCTGGAAGTTCAGGAGACATAACAGTCAAAAGGTGGTTGTGCCCACTGGGTAAACATCTATTTATAATTTTATTTTATTTTAGTTTTTTGAGGCAGGGTCTCATTCTAGCACAGGCTGACCTGGAATTCACTATGTAGTCTCACAGTGGCTTTGAACTCACACTGATCCTCCTACCTCTGCCTCCCAAGTGCTGGGATTAAAGGTGTGCACCACCATGCCTGGCTTATTTATAATTTTATTGTGGTGGGCTTTACCTACTTTAGTAGTTTCAATGTATGTCCCCCATTGACTCAGGTGTGTTTTTGTTTGTTTGTTTTTTCAAGGTAGACTCTCTGTCTAGTCCAAGCTGACCTGGCATTCCTTCTGTAGTCTCAGGTTGGCCTCTAACTCACAGTGATCCTCCAACCTCTACATCCCAAGTGCTGAGATTGAAGTCATGCAACACCTTTAGGCTCAGGTGTTTTATTAAGCATGTAACTTGGGTCTCCAGCCACTTGGCTGGAGGAGTTGTCACTGGAGACAGATACTGGGGTTCAGCCTAAAGGTGTGTTTGGGGATGGATCTGAATTCCAGCCCAAAGGTATGCAGGGTTTTAGATATGGCAGGGTCCCTGTTTGCTGCTGGTGGTGATGGTGCGTGCGTGCGTGTGTGTGTGTGTGTGTGTGTGCACGCGTGTGTGTATTTGCTGGTTTGTACGTGTGTTGGTGCTGGTGTTTTGCTTGCTGCAGTTTCTCTCCCTGCTTGGATTTACAAGTGGGAGCCAGCTTCTTCTGCCATTGGTGGAACTTCCCCTGGATCTGTGAGCTTGAAATAAATCCCTTCCTCCCATAAAACTGTTTTTGGTTGGATGTTCATCCCAGCATTGAAGAACTGCCTACTACACCCTCAGGTTCAGGCGGGAGAGCCAGCACCCCTGGGTAGTGGGGAGGGAGAGCTGACTGGACGGTTCCCTCTTTGGGCCCTGTCCTAAATGGCTCCCTGAAAATAAAGTGACCTAATTCCCCCTCAGTGGGAAAGACCTTCATGGACCAGTGATTGTCTGAAGGGATTGTTTCAATGACTGAGTTAGAATGAACTATTATTATTTCTCTCTAATGTAGGCCAAATTGTGACCCTCCAAAATCCATATGCTGACACTATTACCCCAGTACTTCAGAATGTGACTATTTTCAGAGCTGACATCCTGAAAGAGGTGATGGAGTTAAAACGATGACTTTAGGACTGTCTTCCATCGTTCTGACAGTGTCCTTATCAGAAGAACTTTAGACCTAAAGAAACACCAGCGTACACTCACAGAGGAGAGGCCATGTCAGGACACCGTGGGAAGGCCGCTGCAGGAGCAGGTCAAGGGGAGGGGCCTCAGCAGGAACTGGACCCTTCCTCACCTTGATCCTCCACTTCTACTTCCAGAGCCACGAGAAACAAGTCCTGCTGATGAAGCTTTCTTCTAGGTTCTCCATGTGGCAGCTGGGGCAGCCTGACACTCCACTTCCGCCCCACCCCCAAGTCTTGACTTGAGGAAAAGCCGTCACTTAGCAGAGAAATTAACAAGTGATGTCTTTTTGAATTTGCTCAAAGTGCTTAAAACTTTGTTCCTTTTAGAATTAAAAAATAAAATGAGACCCTACTTGAAAAAAAAGCCAAAATATAAATAAATAAATAAAATAATTTTATAGGTTTGTCATGATGGTACACACCGGAAATCCCAGAACTCAAGAGGCAGAGACAGGACAAGCTACACTTTTCAGGCCAGCCTGGACTACATGAGACCTTGTTTCTATACAACAACAGCAATAAAATCAGTTAATTAAGTCAAATAAAGAAAGGTATCTGAAGCCGGGCGTGGTGGCGCACGCCTTTAATCCCAGCACTCGGGAGGCAGAGGTAGGAAGATCTCCGAGAGGTCCAGACCACCCTGAGACTCCATAGTGAATTCCAGGTCAGCCTGGGCTACAGTGAGATCCTACTTCGAAAAATCAAAACAAAACAAAATAAAACAAAAGGTACCTGAAACTAACCCAAGAACTATTTCCTTAAAATTGAAATTTGAATTATGTTATTCCTTTGCTCTCTGGCCCACAGTTCTATTGGATGGGCTAGATTTGCAAAGGGAGATGCAGAATTTTCTCAGGAAGTCTTCTGAACTGGGGCAGTCTTTGAGCTGTGATGGGCCGGTGCTGTGGGGCGTTGATTAGAGCTGTCTTTTGTCTCTGCTCAGGCCCAGGGCCTTTCTCCTCGTGGTAAGTAGGACAGGCTGCGCTGAAGCCCGGGCCTCATTCAGGCCGAGCCACACGGAGCAGCCCCACCCCCGCCGGGGAGCGCCGAGCACCGAAGCTGTGTGCCACCACCGTGCCCCTTCCATCTGGTGCCCGTGGAAAGTCTGACCAAGGCTTCAACAGTTACAGCTGATTAGGCTCACCCTCCTAATGTTCATGACTTCCTTTGGGAGTCATTTAATTCATTTCAGGCACTTCTTTGTGCCATATATATATATATATATATATATATATTTTTTTTTTTTAATTGACAACTTCTATACTTACAGACAACAAACCATGGTATTTCCCTCCCCATCACCTCCCCCACTTTCCCCTTCATAACTCTGCTCTCTGTCATGTCCCCTCCCTCTCTCCATTAGTCTGTCTTTTAAGTTGATGTCATCATCTTTTTCTCCTACTATGAGGGTCTTGTGTTGGTATTGAAGGCACTTTTTGACAAACGTTAGGACCAAGGCCAAATACCATCTCAAAGTCTGAAAAGAGTTGGTTTTTGTGGTTGTTGTTTTTTTTTTTTCCAGTTTTTTTAAATTAGGGTCTCACTCTCGCCCAGGCTGACTGGGAATTCACTATGTAGTCTCAGGGTGGCCTTGAACTCACGATGATCCTCCTATCTGTGCCTCCTGAGTGCTGGAGTTAAAGGCATGAGCCATCACGTCCCCAGCTTTGAAAAGAGGTTAGTAACTTGCCATCCTCTTAGGAGAAGCTGGGCCTTGGCTTTGAAGAAGACTTTTCTGATTGGCCACTCTTCCTGTCTTTCCCCAGTCTAAAGCTGTCATAGCAAAGGCATAGGTGGATGCAGGACAAGGCTCCCTGGAGTCAGACAAATGCAAAAGAATGACCAACCATTCCAGCAGAACATGAGGAGTCAAGGAAGACCGTGTGAGGATGCTTGAAGCACGACCAGCGCTGGAGCTCCGGGCAGTTGTGGGAAAGCAGGTTCTGTGTGGCACACACAGGCAGCTGTGTTCCTTCTCTTTCTAAATCTGTTGCTCTTCCAAATGTGGCAAAAAACTGCTGTGGCATTTTTTTTGGGGGGGGGGACTGAGGGACTCTTTTTTTATCTTTATTTCTAAAATTAACTTCTCCTTTTCCTCTTTCTCCTATAAGATGTTATTTCTGGACGAGGCTAAAATTCAAGAGTATCAAAAAGAAAAGCTATAAGGTAGCATTGTTTATGTAAAGTGCAGAGATGATTCTCTTAAACTATAATGTAATTGAAATACATTAAAAAAATTAAAAATTCCATCCTTAACCTTGATTTCACCCTGAAGTCAATTACTCAGTTTCTTATGTATATTTCCAGAAATGGTCTGTATGTGTGTCTTCTGACGTGGTAGGTGAACCTTTTAGGGTGTCACCCCAGGGTGCAGAAAAGACAGTCCTATTGTTCCCAGGTTGGTACATGATTTTATGTCACCATGAGGCATCCCAGACAGATCCATGCAGCCTGCCCTACCGCAGGGCTCCGTGGTCTGTACCACACATCAGAAGATGCCCTGCACACTGAGCGCTGTCCTTTGTCCCCTACCCGCTCCTCCTCTCAGGGCTCAGGCTGCAGCCTCCGCTCCTACCACAAGGTCCCTGCTGTGGTCAGGTCCGCATTGCTGGCAGAAATCACCCGACCAAGAGCAGCTTCTGGGAAAAAGAGGTTTATTTTGGCTTACAGACTAGAGGGGGAAGCTCCATGATGGCAGGGAAAATGATGGCATGGGCAGAGGGTGGACATCACCCCCTGGCCAACAAAAGGTGGACAACAGCAACAGGAGAGTGTGCTCAACACTGGCAAGAGGAAACTGGCTATAACACCCATAAGTCTGCCCCCAACAATACACTCCCTCCAGGAGGTGTTAATTCCCAAATATCCATCAGCTGGGAATCTAGCATTCAGAACGCCTAAGTTTATGGGGGACACCTGACTCAGACCACCACATTCTGCCCCTGGCCCCCATAAACTGATAACCATCTATGATGTAAAATGTAATGCATTCAGTCCAACTTTAAAAGTTTCCATAGTTTTTTATCAATTCTAGTGATGTCCAAACATTACCATAGTCCAAGATCTTTCAACTAAGTCATAATACCAAAAAAAAAAAAAAAAAAAATCCCCAAAACCCATAATGGCACAGAATAAATACTCATACTGCAAAAAATGACATTAGGCATAACAAAGAAATATTTAACCAATACAAGATTTAAACAGGGCAAACATCAAATTCTGCAGTTCCAAGTCCAACAACTCTAGTCAGTGACAAATCTCCAAGTCTGATAATTCTAACCAGCAACAAGTCTCTGGTATTCCAATTCTGCCCTCCAGCTAGGCTACTCACAGTCCTGGAAAACTTCATCTGGGGCAGCAGCTTGCCTTAGCAACCATCTCGTGGTCCCAGAATCTCCACTGGGTCTCCACTGCAACTCATGGTTCATCCTCATGGCCCCATGGGGTCTCCATGCAGGCATCCAGCAAACCTGCTTCACACTGCCCATGGCCGTTTCCAAAACACAAGACCATGTTGCAAATTCAATGACCCTTTCTTTCCTGCATTTCTTATACTCCATAATACCAGGTGGGGTGCCAATTTGTTAATCCAAGGAGGAATAAAGCAGACTTTGAACAATAGGACACTCCTTCAGCATTTAGGCCCCTTAAAAAGACTGCATTCTTTCTGTTGTCCCAATGCAGGTCAACTGGCCCAATCTCAATGGTTGTAATCTCTCATACAATTGCAGCTGAATGGGCAGCAGTTATCCCAAAGATTTAATCTTTTCTTTGTCATATCCCTCTGCTCACCCCAGTCCATTTCTATGCACTACAACCCTGCACAACTTCTCAGGACACAGCCATAACAGTACGCCTCTCACAAAAGCTGCTTTTAGCTCAGTCCAAGCAAAGCTCTTTCTCACCCTCACAAGCCAAACCTCACAGTCCATAGTTCTTACTGCATTCAGGTCTTTCAGCTCCAACCAGAATAGTCCATCAAGTTGTACTTAAAGCACTGCAAGGCATCTATCTCTTAGACCAAGGTTTCAAATCTTTCCACATTCCTCTTGAAAATCAGCTCCAAAAGACCAAAGCCATACAGTCAGGTGTCTAAGCAGCAAATGACACCACTCCTCAGTACCAACATTACTGTTATAGTCAGGTTCGTATTGCTGGCAAAAATCAACTGACCAAGAGTGGCTTTTTTTGGCGGGGGAAGGTTTATTTTTGCTTACAGGGGAAGCTCCATGATGGCAGGGAAAACAATGACATGAACAGAGGGTGAACATCACCCCCTTGCCAACATACAGTGGACAATGCTAACAAGAGAGTGTGCCAAACACTGGTAAGGGGAAACTGGCTATAATACCCATAAGCCCACCCCCAACAATAGACTGCCTCCAAGAGGTGTTAATTCCCAAATCTCCATCAGCTGGGAACCAAGCATTCAGAAGACCTAAGTTTATGGGGGACACCTGAATCAAACCACCATAGTCCCCAAACACCAAACCCCATGCTTTCTGAGCTCTCTCTATGCAGTTCACCTCCTTTCCTGTTCCTGCCTCAGCTACTGAAACTTTCCTTCATAGGCCTTTACTCTACTCCCCTACCCAGTAAACTCTTCTTCTAAGACCTTCTCATTCTCCTGTGCTTTCTTGCTTTTGCATTTTTCCTTTGCTTCTTTTTGCTCTTCCTCTGCCACAGAGCTCTGTTGCACACACCTGAATGAGCCACCATCACATTTTGCATTGAGCTCTCTGGAGCGTCAGGTTTCCCAAGCTGTTAGGAGCAACTGTGTGACAATCACTGATATCTACAAGCAATCCACAGATAGGCCCAGTTCAAAATTAATCTTCATTTGAGATTAAGAGGCAATCTTGTGCATCCCAAACTTACCCATACATGCCCCCCGTGCCACCTGACCCACAGGCAGAGGAAGGTTCCATGACCAATGGATTTGCTCCGGCGCTCACACTTAGCTCAATGCCCTCCTCCACTTCAGCCAAGTCCCATTGTGGGGCTGGGGACAGGGCTCAGCAGGTAAGAGCACTTGCTGCAAGCACAAGGGCCTGGGATCACCTGGGCTTACTTCCCCAGGACCCATGGAAATAGCTGAGTATAGCCACACACATATGTAACCTCAGGTCTGTCCAGAGTAGAGAGCAGAGGATCTCTGGGGCTTGTGAAAACCACACCTCCATCATCAGAAAGAAAGAGAGATTCCATCTCAACGAATATGTGATTGAGCAGTGGAGGAAGGACACCTGACGTTTTCCTCTGGGCTCTGCGTGCCTGTGTGCACGTCGGCACATGCATATGTTCATATGCTACACATACACACATACACACACAAACATACACACTCACACATACATGCATATTCCGTTTTCTAGAGTATTCTTTGGTCTCGTATCCAGCTATACACACTGGAACAGATTCTTCAGTGCAAGCGGAACTTTGCTCTGAGCATCAATCCAAAGGCCACTTAGAGCTCTGACAAAAATTAAAAGACATTTCTGCTCTTCTTACTTGGTGAGGTAGCATCTCTCTATGTGGCCTGTCAGGCCTCAAATTCATTATGTAGTTCAGACTGGTCTCAAACTTGATCCTCTTACCTCTACCACTTTTGTGTTGGAATTACAGGCATATGTCACCATATCTAGTTTAGCTGATCTTTGATCGACACTGGCCATGTGTGTGTGTGTGTGTTGTAGGTTATGAATACTGAGCACATGTCAGGCATTCCTTGACAGTGTAATGAAAAATTGCCTTTTGGCTGTGACTCTCTAGAGCATTCCCCTTCCTAAGCAATGCCCCTCCAGGCCACAGTGGGAGAGGTGAGGTCCCATCTACTTTTCTTTTGCACCATAAGTGAATGTCAGTGAAAGTGTTGGTCCAACCATATTGGAAAACGGAATGTTTCATGGAACTGGGGACAGTATCCAGAATAGGAAGGCATGACAGTCACTACTAAAATAGCCACATACATCCTCATCCTCAGAATTACTCTGGAGAGAGACCCAGCTCCCACACTTACCCCACAGAAGCTGACACTCAGAGATAAAGGGACAAGCTGGAAAAGGCAAGGTCAGGTCCTGAACCAGGAGCCTCAGAAGGGGCCCCATGCTGTTGGAGATCCATTTGTCCATAGTCCAACAAAAACACACTATGTCACTTCTGTGTCAGACACGGGGAGTGAATAGCCAGAGAGAGAGAACTGGGCCTTGGCCTTAGACAATCACAGTCCCCCAGGAGGTGGCCCTTGGCTCCCTGTAGCAGTTATCACTCTAGGCAGCGGGGAGAGGCTGCTGAACTAGAGTGGTGAGATATGCCTTTCTCACATTGAAGAGCCTCCCCTGCTGCCCTGGAGCACTAGAGGTGACACCTGCTCTTAACCTGTCGAAGACCTTGGCATCTCTGATTAAAGAAATACTTCTCCTACCTTGCAAAGATTAAAAACAGAAGTGGGTCGGGCGTGGTGGCGCATGCCTTTAATCCTAGCACTCGGGAGGCAGAGGTAGGAGGATCACCTTGAGTTCGAGACCACCCTGAGACTCCATAGTGAATTCCAGGTCAGCCTGGACTAGAGTGAAACCCTACCTCAAAAAAAAAAAAAAAAAAAAAAAAAAAATAGAAGTAGCTCCCACAGCAGCAAGTCCTAACCCTAATGTTAAGGGGAAGAATTCCCAAGGTCCCCACCTCAGAGGTCATTATCAAAAACCTCTAAATGAGTCTGGGAAGATGGCCCAAGCATGAGAGCAGCTGTCCTATCACATGCAGAGGCAAACAAGAGAAACAAGGAAGAGGTAGGAGACACAGTTAACCAGGAGGTAGCCCTTGGCAACAGGTTATCACTCTGGGCTTTATCAACCTGCCCCATAAACCTGCATACACACACAGAGGTGGTTTTTTTTTTTTTTTGTTGTTGTTGTTTTTTAAGAAATCCTTTGGGCTGGAGAGATTGCTTAGTTGTTAAGGCACCTGCCTGCAAAGCCAAAGGACCCAGGTTCAATTCCCCAGGACCCATGTAAGCTAGACACACAAGGTGGCGCATGTGTCATTTGCAGCAGCTAGCAGCCCTGGTGTGCCCATTCTCTCTCTGCCCCCGCCACTTCATAAGGCCTCTCTGGTACAGCAGGAGGTCAGTTCTGAAAGGGGCTGACCTGGCTTTTTAGGGAGTCTCTGGTTCAGTGAGCTGCCCCTGGGGCTCACCTACACCTTCCGAGTTGCTGTTTATCTCAGTACAGCCAGGACCAGAAGAGGTGGCAGAGCCCTGAGTCACCCGCCAACACTTTTGAGTCACCTCTCAATGTGCCAAATACAGGGTAATAACTAGACTGGGGCTTTCCGTGGGACCCAATGGAAGCCTCATTCACTCATTCTTTACCTGTGGTCTTGAAGATTGATTAGGGTAATAAAAATGCAGAGGAGGGACTGGGGAGAAGGCTCAGTCATTGAAGGCCCTTGCTTGGAGGGCCTGCTGGCCCAGTTCCAGCTTGCCAGTGCCCACATACAGCCAGATGCACAGAGTGGTGGCCTGTGTCTGTGATTGTTATGCAGCAGGAGAAGCCCTGGAACGCCTATTCTCTCTCTCTCTCTCTCTCTCTCTCTCTCCTCACAAATAAATAAAAAAAAATATGTTTGAAAGAAAAGGAGAAGCCAGGTGTGGCGAAGCGTGCCTTTAATCCCAGCACTCGGGAGGCAGAGGTAGGAGGATCGCCATGAGTTCGAGGCCACCCCGAGACTACACAGTGAATTCCAGGTCAACCTGAGATGCAGTGAAACCCTACCTCAAAAAACCGAAAAGGAAAAAAAAAAGGAAAAGGAGAATCATGTTTCTGCCAACCAAAGAAGGAAGTTTGCTTGTTTGAGTCACTAGAGTTAAAATGAGTCATTAATCATTTGCTTTCTGAGTTTAAGCTGTCCTAGGAATTACAGTTATTGAAACACAAAAACAATATTTACAATTACTTTTAAGCAAATACATGGCAGGGATAAAGTAACAAGCAGAAGACAGATCACAGAATGTCTAGAACTAGAGGGGAAAAAAGAGGCTAAGGATGGCTGGATTTATAAACTTTCACATAATTCCTTTGAAAAGCAGTATTGGGTCAATTCCTTGCTGAGGCAACTGGTGTTTATTATGCTCAGAAGGAATAAAGTCCTAGCAGGCAGGCTGTGCCTCTGGGAGCCCAAGAGCAGGAGCTACAGGAAAGATTATTTGGGAGAGAAGAGGGGCTTTAGGGAAGAGCCGGTTACACCCCGATACTGGAGATAACTGGAGACCAACTTTTGAGCAAATGCTATCTGCATTTATTTGCCAAGAGTTCAGTGGCCCTGGGAGTGGTTGCAAGATCAGAAGATTTTTTTTTAAAAAAAGCCAGGTCATCTCCTTTCAGAACCCCTTGAGGAAGCCTTTTGGTTCTACGGTTGGAATCTCTTAACAGGTGCAAAACCGGATCACAGTTCCAGGGCCTTCAGAGGTGAAGATTTGGATGTCACACAGGATGGGTCCCTGGCTTAATGACACGTACCAGCATTCCTTCTGGGGACCAGGGTTCATAAAAGCCTTGCATACCTCTTATAGCTAGTGCCTTAAAGGGAAAACTTAACCGAGTTCTGGACATGAAAGCTATTCACATGACCTGAGCAGTTTTGTGTCCAACTCCCTCTTGAAGTGGTTAGCAAATTACTGACCATAGAAAAATTATTTTCTACCTTCTACTTCCAAATTCAGATAATCATACTAAATGCCTTAAAGTATTTAAGAATTAATTTGTTAAAGCATTTTATTGTCTGGCATTGCAAATGTAATTTTGGAAATCATATTACAAAGCCTAATGAATACCTTCTTAAGAGGGAGGACATTTCTTAAGGTCTTACTGGTTGTTTGCTGCTTGAAGTTTTATGATGGCTTCCAGTGCATTAATTAACAGCCATTGAGTTTGCTAAGCATTTTCTTCTTAAGCTAAAAAGACTCTTCCTTTTGAAAATGGGTTGGGTGTGGTGGCACATACCTTCAATCCCAGCACTTGGGAGGCAGAGGTAGATGGATTACTGTGAGTTCAAGGGCACCCTGAGACTACATAGTGAATTCTAGATCAGCCTGGACTAGGGTGACACCCTACCTTGAAAAACCAAATCTTCCAGTCACAAAATGGCCTGGATACTCATGACCATGCAGTGCCAGACACTACCTACACAAGACCATCATAATAGGAGGAAAAGATGATGTCATCAAACATTAAAGAGAGACTGATTGAGAGGAGGAGGGTATATGGAGAGTGGAGTTGTGAAGGCAAATGTGTGTGTGGGGGGAATCACCGCAGTTTATTGTCTGTAACTATGGAAGTTGTCAATAAAAAGATTAAAAATGGACCCTTGAGCGGGAGAGATGGCCTAGTGGTTAAAGGCGCTTTATTGTAAAGCCTCATGACCTGAGTTCAATTCCTCAGTACCCATGTAAACCAGATGCACAGAATGGGGTATGTGCCTGGAATTTGTTCACAGAGGCAAGAGGCTTTGGTGTGCCCATTCTCTCTCTCTTTCTCCTGTTTCAAATAAATAAATAAATAAATAAATAAAATAAAATACTTTGGAAAGGACCCTCAGGGCTGGGGAGATGCTCAGTGGGTGAGAGCACTTGCTGCTCAAGCGTGAGGACCCGCGGTTGGTCCCGAGCCCACATGGACAAAAGCTGGGCTACCCCAGTGTCGCAGGGGAGCAGGCAGGAGACTCACTGGGGCTGGGCTGTCACCCACTCTGACCGCAGCACAGCAGCTCTGGGTTTAGAGATAGTCATCGCCACGAAGTAAGGCTTCAGAAGCGTGATAGAGGAGGACACTTGACATTCACCCCTGGCCTCTGCACACACCTGCATACACACATCTGCATGACACGTGCATACACTGTGCGCCACGCACACAGAATTGAAAAAATCAAAATTGATTTTCTAAACTCTTAGGAAATCCATATCGAATAAATGCCTTAACTTAGATGACAAAGTTGGTGCTACCAATACTGTAAAAGTCGTTTTTGGAGCTGGGGAGATGGCTTCATAGTTGAAGGCACTTGCTTCTGAAGCCTGGGGGTACAGGTTCAGTTCTTACGTAAAGCCAGATGCACGAACTGATGCATGCATCTGAAGTTTGCTCACAGCAGCAAGAGGCCCTGGTGCACCCATTCTCTCTTTCTCTCTTTCTCTCTATCTTTCTCTCTCTCTCTTTTTGAAGTGTGGCACACTTGTGATCCCAGCACTTTGGAGGCAAAAGCAAGAGGATCAGGGCTTTAAGATTATTTTCATCATCACAGCATGCTTGAGGCTAGTCTAGGCTGCATGAGACCCTGACTCAGAAAAAGAAAAACAATAAAATCCTTACTTTACCTTTGGATCAATTCTACATTCTTTTACATAAGAAAGCAATTAGGTATTTCTAGTGGATTGGTCAGTGGTTATAACACGTACCTCAGAAAGCATTAGTAAACACCGAGGCACTGTGCAAACAGGGGGAAAAAAAACTCCTGGAAAACCCTCTTTGAGTATTTTTAGTTCGATTGTTTATTTTTAAAACTGACCAATTGCCAGCTATCTAATTTGAAAATCAGAAGTACAAAGTAAATTGATCTATTGAAACCACTCTTTAGAAATAGATTTTTTTAAAAATCATTATCCAGTGTGCTGGGTCTAACTATTATGTAATTTACTCTATGCATGACTTCCCATTTTTATGGGAGAGAAATTCAGTCTTATATTAAGACTATTTGTATCAGAATCCCTAACTTCTCCAGACTGTCTTTTTGTTTTCTTTTGCTTTGTTTTTCAAGGTAGGGTCTCACTATGGCCCAGGCTGACCTGGAATCAACTATGCAGTCTCAGGGTGGCCTCAAACTCACAGCGATCCTCCTACCTCTGCTTCCTGAGTACTGGGATTAAAGGTGTGCGCCACCACACCCGGCACCAGACTGTCTTCTGATAATTCCCACCATGCTTCTTAGACTTCTCCCCGCTAACCCTAACCCTATTTTATTTGACATTTATACACCATGTATTCTGATCATAATCCCCTCCTATTACTTCCTCTTGCTTCCTCCTCCCATTTGTCTCCCATGGAACCCCTTCTTTTTTCTAAGTATCCCCTTTTCTACATTGAAGACTTCTCTCTCTCTCTCTCTGTGTGTGTGTGTCTTTGACCGACTGAGTTTGATTAGGGTTGCTTGCATGAGCGTGGGTGGGGGGTTATTTGCCAGAATTCTTAGACTTCTTTTGTTTCTTTTTTTAAAAACTTTTTTATTTATTTACTTGAGACAGACAGACAGACAGACACACACACACACATACACAGAGAGGACAGGGCGGGGGGAGAGAACGGGCATGCCAGGGCCTCCAGCAACTGCAAGCAAACTCCAGATGCATGCGCCACCTGTGTGTCTGGCTTACATTGGTCCTGGGGGAATCTGGATCCTTTGGCTTTGCAGGCAAGTGCCTTAACTACTAACCCATCCCTCCGGCCCCTCTTTTTTATTTTTCTTGAGGCAGGGTCTCACTCTAGCTCAGGGTGACCTGGAACTCATTGTGTAGCCCCAGGCTGGCTTTGAACTCACAGAGATCCTCCTACCTCAGCCTACCAAGTGCTGGGATGAAAGGTGTGCATCACCACGGCCAGCTAGAATTGTATCTATTTTCTAAAACAGAGTGTTTTGGGGGTAGTCCCTGGCACCATGGGGGAAGTGGGGCTGGTTCAGCCCAGTTGGAGAGAAGCCTTGGTCGAGTTTGGTTCTAAGTTTTCCTATCTAATCACAGTGATGTTAGCCTGTGGGTGTCACACAAAGTACCACTGTTCCTGGAGGTGACCTTCAGGGCAGCCTTCAGATCAGCAGCAGGCTGAGACAGGAGGAATGTTCTGAGTTTGAGGCCAGCCTGGGCTATGTGGTGATTTCTAGGCCAGCATGGAGTTCAAAAGAGATCCTGTTTCAAATAAGTAACATAAAGCTTCTAGGAGCAGACTTTAGACTTACCTCAGCAACAAATGCACTTATTACCAATGGCAGAATACAAATAAATCTTGCAGGCTGCTAGAAACATTTTTCTAAAGCATGGTTTGGAACTATAAATTATTCCCAGAAATCATGTTGGAAATTGTTGAGATCTGTTACTTGGAATACACAATTACCTTTCAGAATCAATATTTATATTCTTGGTTTTATTGAAAAAAATAGAATATCTTTATTTCTTGAGACTTTGGAAAAATTATATTAATGAGGAAAAATGAAAGTAAATAAAATAGAAATAGGACATAGTAGTGCACACCCTTACATAATGTCGGCACTCAGAAACTGGAGGCAGGAGGATCAAGAGGTCAAAGTCATCCTCAGCTACAAGCAAGTTCAGGGTCTATGAAAAGAAAAGAAAAGAAATACATGCTGAAATAATCTTACCCCAAAAATAGTCACTGCTAAAAGTTTGATACATCATTTAATTCTACATTTTTAAATTTTTTTCATTTATCTATGAGAGAGAGAGAGAGAGAGGATGGACATGGCAGGGCCTCTAGCAACTGCAAATGAACTCCAGATACATGCACCACCATGTGCTTCTGGCTTATGTGGTTTCCCAGGAATTGAGCCTGATCCCTTACATTTCTCAGGCAAATGCCTTAACCACTAAGCAATCTCTCCAGCCCTCTTCTAGATTTTTTTTTTTTTTTTTTTTTTTTGGTAAGCATAATAAAATCCGTACTTTGAGAACTAACCATCCCTATTGCTGAAGACTCCACATGCTTGGGCTGCAGGACACTGAGAAGTTGAGCTAGTGCTGAGCGGGTTGCCTCCTCCCATTGACTAGCTACCTGGATGCTGGAAAGACCTATGCAGCCTGCTGGGGAGGAAAAATCCTCAAGTCTTAACCAGCAGTAAACCCTGCAAGTTCTATGGCTGGCCAGACAGGCCAGATGTATCAACTGATGCAATGGTGGCATGTCTATCATGTGGGAAACCAACTGCTTTCTGACTGTATTTGAAGCCTGCTCCACAGGAGAAAATTCCTGCCTGATACTAAAAATTAATGAAAAATCTATGGCTTGGGAGATAATAAGCCTTAGGGGGAAACGACTACAGTTATCTGGCTAAATGGATTTATTATGCCCACCAAACTGTCCTCTAAATACTTATTTTTCTCAATTTTTTTTATTTCTTTGCAAGCAGAGAGATAGAGAGACAGAGAGAATGAGTATGCCAGGGCCTCCAGCTGTTGCCAACAAACTCCAGATGCATGTGCCACTGTGCATGTGGCTTTACATGGGTAAAGGGGAAATGAATCAGAGTCCCTAGGTTTTGCAGGCAAGCGCCTTAACCACTGAGCCATCTCTCCAGCCCAGCCCTCACTTTTAATCAGAGAAGTTTCTCTTCTTAGATGGTGGTGACCACTGAGGTGACTCAAAACTTAACAAAGTGCTGCAAATAAGTGACAGTGGAGTGTGCAGCACTAAGTAAGACATCTCTATCACACCTTCTAAGGCTCAGAGACTATTGTAGAAGAGGCGGCAGAAAGAAGGTAAGAGTCAAATGAAGAGAAGGAATGCTCATAGTACTGTCTTCCAGAACCAAAGTGGTCTTGATATTCATGGCCTCACGGTGGCTGAGGCTACCTACACAAGACCTGCATAAGAGGAGGAAAAAAATCAAAATAGAGAAGGGAATAGTTGGAAAGAAGAAGAATCTCACTGAGGGAGATTTGGGGGTGGGGAGAAAAAAAGAGGTTGATGGGAGGGAATTATGATGTCTATGGATGTAACAACGTATGGTGATCCTGTTTTACAATGTTCTTTGTTCATTTAATAGTTTTCTTTCTTTTCTTTTTTGCTTTTTTTTTTTTTTTTTTTTTAGGTAGGATCTCACTCTAGCTCAGGCTGACCTGGAATTTACTATTTAGTCTCAGGGTGGCCTTGAACTCATGGTGATCCTCCCACCTCTGCCTCCCGAGTGCTAGGATTAAAGGCGTGCACCACCACGCCTGGGTAATATTTTTCTTTTTTTAAAAAAAATATGTTTTAGCCGGGCGTGGTGGCGCACTCCTTTAATCCCAGCACTCGGGAGGCAGAGGTAGGAGGATCGCCGTGAGTTCGAGGCCACCCTGAGACTCCGTAGTGAACTCCAGGTCAGCCTGAGCTAGAGTGAGACCCTACCTCGAAAAACCAAAAAAAAAAAAAAAAAAAAAAAATATATATATATATATATATATATATATATATATATATATGTGTGTGTGTGTGTGTGTGTTTTATTATTGACTTATTTGAGACAAAGAAAGGCAGAGAGAAAGAGAGAGAATGGGCATGCCAGGGCCTCCAGCCATTGCAAACCAACTCCAGACACATATGTCCCCTTGTGCATCTGGTTTATGTGGTTCCTGGAGAATTGAACCGGGATCCTCTGTCTTTCAGGCAAACGCCTTAACTGCTAAGCCATCACTCCAGCCCCCATTTAACATTTTTCCATGTCAATAGTGCCTGGAGTGAATGTCTTGCCATGCAGTGTTCTGCAGAGCAGAATGAGCTGTGTGCAACATGAAGCAGCCGGAGTGAGTTGGATGCTGGGACACAGATGACGTGAAAGCAGGGATCAGGGCTCATGTTCCCTAAGCTAAGAATGCTACATTTTTCTCAGACCCTGTGGTATAGCTTGGGTACAATAGAATGAATAAATAAATAAACAAATACAGCAGTGATTTTGTCATCATCTCCCAGGGAGTTAAGTGAGGTACAGTGACTTTTCTGTGAGAACTGGTTTTATAAACAGCATGTTGGCACTCATGTGTTTTGTTTTGTTTTTTTTATAAAGGATGATGTTACTGTTATGATTTATCCTAAGAAAAAGAAAATGGCCTTCTTGTCCATTCTTCATCCCTACTTTAGAGGTTTCCACCATTTTTATTACAGAATTTGTTTGAGTTTGTTTTCCCGTGATCCTAACGGAGTACAGTGACTGAACAATGTGCTATTTATGGTCTAAAAGCCGTGACCTGCTTTGACATTGATGTCCGCATTTTTGAAGACAGAGAATCCCACAGGATGCCCACCAGGGAGACACTGAAACGTGGAGAACTGCCACCCTGTGTTTCTGAGCCTCCCCGCCCTCGCCCGCCTCCCACCAGCTAGTCCACAGGACGGTGTGCACTGCCAGGTTTCGATCCGCCTTCAACGTGGAGATGGGTGAGGCTTGGTTGGAAAAACTGCGGCTGTATTAATATTTTGAAGTCTGTGAACTATTAACCTTCTTTCAGGTGTGCGCGGCACGCAGAGCTCGGCAGTCGCTGCTTCCTCTCCAAAGCAAAGTGTCCGCAGGTGAATGGCTCCCTGGGTCACCGTGCCTTCATCTCCTTCTCCAGGCCCAGCAGCAGGCATGTGGGTGGCTCTCCCCGGGTGCCAGGGAGCTCAGCTGCAGGGGGGCTTCTGTTGTCAGAATTGAGGTTAGCCACATCCTCATTGGAGCTCGGGGACGCATGCTCCACGAAGCCAGCTCCTCAGCCCAGCCAGCAGGTTTCTTTGCATACTCCTGGCTGGGACTTGCCCAGTCCTTCCCCTGAGTTCCTATTAGAACACACAGATGCAATAGTAGGGTAATTTGACCAAGCTATCCTCCTGCAAGAAGTATTTATTATATGTCTGGAGAATGTAAACAAGTTGTCCCAATACCGAAATAAGTGACCAGTGTATGTGCTGCCTAAACTCATCATCTCAAGTTAATATTCACAGTCAAGAAACACAACAGTACCTGGATACTTGGTTGTTTATAGCTTTCGTACCAGGTAAGGATTTTCATTATCTTTCTGCATGTCCTACTTCCAAGCGTTTCTTTAGGTACAAGAAAAGAGGATTCATCTTAAAATATATTTCACTCATTTATTTGCAAGCTTGTTTGGAGGTTCTAGCAGGGGAGCACAGCTACCTGTAAACCCTTGAATGAAGGCAGGTTATCCTCGATTGGGGGAACGTCATCATCTTCTGAGCATGCAGCTTTGGGAGGGGTGCACATGGCGTGGTGAGGGAGGAAGAGGACCCCCAGCCGAATCAACCCTGGCGATCAGTGTGGTAACAGATATTGCAGCCAGATTGCCCTCACATCCTATTTATTTATTTGAGAGGAAAGAGAGAGAGAATATGAGCATGTTAGGACTTCTAATCATTGCAAACAAACTCCAGATTCATGTACCACCCTGCACATCTGGCTTTACATGGGTACTGGGGAATGGAACCTTGGTCCTTAGGCTTTGAAGACAAGCAACTTAATTGCTAAGCCATCTCTCTAGCTGGAGGATACATTTTTAATTTCTTTCCTTCCTACTTAAAAGATTTCATAACACATTGACTGCTCTGTACTTTGTACTTTTATTTATTATACCTAGGGACCTTCCTGCATCATGTGGAGAGAAGATCCACATTCTGGTTTTAACAACGGCTTTGTTGGGATACAGCTCACACACTGTAACTCACATTCATCCCCTCCAGGGTCTCTAGTTCAACGACCTTCGTTACATTCAGAGTTACGCATCCATGCATCACCACAATCAATTTTATTATATTTTAATTACCCCCAAAGGAACCCTTGAGCCCCTGATCCATCATTTCCCAACTTCTCACTGTGTTCCCAACTCTTTGCCCAAAGCAAACTCTAATGTACATTAATTATGTCTTTACAGATTGCTCCTCTGAACATTTCACATAAACAGAATCATGTAATATGTGGTCCCTTGTGACTAACTTCTTCCATGTAACATAATGAAGGTTAATTCACGATGTACCACTTATTCCTTTTAATAGCTGCATAATATTTTTTTTTTGAGACAGGGTCTCAATATGTAGCCCAAACTAGCTTTGAACCTAAGCTGGCCTTGAGCTTGAAATCTTCCAGTCTCAGCCTCCTGAGTGCTGGGATCAGAGGGATGCACCATCACCTCCACTTTCCATAGTATTTTGTTTTGCAGAAACACAGTAGTTTGTTAACCCAATCATTCCCCCATCACTTGTGAGCGGTTTCTAGTCATTGCTCTGTTGAGCAAGGCAACAAGGAGAACTTTGAACACATGTCTTTTCCTACATGTGCTAGTACCTGTGTATAGTGCATGCCAAGACCTGAGATTTCTTGAGCAGATAAATGCAACTCTAATTTTTTTAGACTGTAAAATGACTTTCTTGCACCCCCACTAGCTATGTATAAAAATCTTGTTTTCTCTAGTCTTGCCAGCATTGCATATTGCCAAACTCATACATTTTTGCTGATCTATGGGAGAGAGAGAGCAAGAAGGAGAAGCATGGTGATGCTCACCTGTAATCCCAGAACTTGTTAGATAGAGGCAACAGGATCGGGAGTTCAAAGCTGGCCTTGCCTACATAGCAGGTATGAGGCCAGCCTGACTTACATGAGACACCATCTCAAAAAAAAGCAAGTGCTGAGGATGTAGCTTGGATGGTAGAGTGCTTGCCTAGAATGAATGAAGCACCACCTACATTGGACGTGGTGATACACGCCTCCAACTTCAGCACTTCGGAAGTAGAGAGAGCAGGAGGAGGCAGTAGATGTAGGAGCATCAACAGTTCAAGGTCATCCTTGGCTACATAGAAGGTTTGAGGCCAGCCTGGGCTCCATGAGATCCTGTCTAGGCAGACAGACAGACAAATGAGGGACCTCCATGTGCTTTCACTTGAATATTTCTCATTACGGTTGTGAATGATATGATATTTATTGACAACCCTTCATGAGTCCTTGAACTACACTTTCTTGGATTCATTAGAGATGATTAAAGTCTGTCAACTATAATAATTTCATTTTCTATGGTACTTGACTTTCATATCTTTAATACTTTTGCATCTTCACACTGATAGTTATAATGGAGATATATATTTTAAGCATAAATAATTATCATTCATAATTTACAAATTAGAAGGAATATGATTTGTTTATTCCCAATTTTCCTAGGTTAGTTGAGTAAAGTGTCATCTTCCACTAGTGCTGTCAGTTTTGTTGACAACATTCCTGTTTTCAATCATGAGTCTGCAGCTAAATAAAAACAAAACACCTCTGTGTAACCAATTGAAACACTTTATTATATGCCAGATGCCTGCCACCAATTGCACTTGGAATTTCTTAGAAAAAAAAATCAGCACTAGGGTATCCTGGGGTGGGGAAAAAGTCCCCTCCTACCCTAATCAACCCTTCTAAAAGAAACCAATGAAAGAAACAAACAAAAACCTCCAACAAACAAACAAACAAAATAACCTGGGTACGGTGGTGTGTACTTTAATCTCAGCATTCAAGAAGCTTTGAGGCAGGAGGATCATCATGAGTTCCAGGTCAGCCTGAACTAGAGCAAGACCCTGTCTCAAAATTTTTTTTTCCTTTGAATATTCTTTTCGTTGGGTGGGGTAAGGTTGAGATAGGGTCTCATGTAGCCCAGGCTGGCCTCAAATTCACTATGCAGCCAAAGATGAACTTGACCTCCAACTCCCAAGGGCTAGGATCCCAGGTGTGTGCATTACACCTGATCTATTCACCCTTCACCATTTTCTCAAATGAACTTGTGCTTTTCTTTTGAAAAAAAAAATTATTTGAAAGGGAGAGAGACAGAGCAAGCGAGCAAGAGCGAGCAGGAGAATGGATGCACCAGGGTCTCTAACAGCTGCAAAGGAATCTGGTCCAGAAGGCTTTGCAGTCAGCACCTTTAACCACTGAGCCATCTCCCTGAGCATGTGCTTTTTTTAAAAAAAATATTTTTATTTATTTATTTGAGAGAGAGATACAGAAATAGGCACAGAGAGAGAGAGGGAGAGAGAGGGAAAGAGAGAGAGAGAATGGGCACGCCAGACCTCCAGCCACTGCAAATGAACTTCAGATGCATGCACCACCTTGTACATCTGGCTACGTGGGTCCTGGGGAGTCGAACCTGGGTCCTTTGGCTTTGCAGGCAAGCGCCTTAACCGCTGAGCCATCTCTCCAGCCCACATATGCTTTTGAAAGTAAGATTTCTAAGGGGTTAGTAAATTTATTCATGCTCTGATTTACTTCCTAATGAATAGAAAACCTGAGACTCCCGCAGCACAGGACATATGTTCTCCCTCAGCTGCACGTCATGAGAGGTGAACTTTGACCTCTCGGGGGAACTGCTGCTCAGTGCTGAGCTGTGCATCCCCGCGGGGGGGAGAGGCTGAGGTGTCAAGGCAGGACTGCAGGAGTTCTCCAATGCGTTGCCCAACACCTCCAGGATGGCACAATGGCGAAGACAGGGCTGGAGGCCAGGTCCTCAGGACTCTGACACAAACATCCCTCAAGCAAAATCAGAAATAAACCTGCCTAGACTTGTAAGTGCCTCATGCTTCCCCCGAGAGCCAGGCATGTGACTGGAGAGCTGCAGAAACAGGTATTGGGGGTCAGATCAGTGATTCACTGCTATGGGGCAGGGAGATAGACGTGCTCCTGAGGGGTGGTTCTGTTTGGCAAAAAATAATAATAAAAATAAAAAAAAAAACCAAACAGGAGGAGGAGGAGGAGAAAAGAAGGAGAAGAGATGAGGAAGGAAAAGGAGGAGGAAGAAGAAGAAGAAGAGGAAAAGGAGAAGGGAGGAGAAAGAGAAGGAGAAGAGGAGGAGGAGGAGGAAGAGGAGGAAGAGGAGAGAAGCAAAAAAAAGCTCCTTGGAGCCGGGCGTGGTGGCGCACGCCTTTAATCCCAGCACTCGGGAGGCAGAGGTAGGAGGATCGCCATGAGTTCAAGGCCACCCTGAGATGACAGTTAATTCCGGGTCAGCCTGGACCAGAGTGAGACCCTATCTCGAAAAAGCAAAAAAAAAAAAAAAAAAAAAGCTCCTTGGGGTGCCAGTGCAGTGGCCATATATAAAAGTCTTCCAGCTGGGCAGCAGGGAAGACACCCCAGCAGCTGGGGAGACCTCCTTCAGAAGCTGGATTCTCTGGTTACTCTAGTTTTTCATGGAAGCTTTGTTCTCCATGACGTACATGAGTCATAAGCTCTCAGTCGGCAAATACTGCACCAGTGCTCCACAATGTAGGCAGCACACAGACAGGGAGTCCTGCAGGTCTCTGGTCACATTTTTGTTTGTTTACTTGCCATTTTTTTAAATAGGTCTCCCCCATGTATTCCAGGCTGATTTGGAACTCACTATGTAGCCAACAATGACTTTGAACTCATGATCCTTCTGCCTCCATTTTCTCAATGCTGGAATTGCAGGCAAAAGCCACCACATCCGGCTTTGGACCTTGGCCCTTTTTGAAATATACTATCTAGCCCAGGGTAGCCTGAAACTCACAGCAGTCCTCCTGCTTCAGCCTCCTTAGTTCTGGGATTATGATTGTATGCCACCATACTGGGCTGTAAAAACTTCTGTTAAAGGCAAAAGCAGCTGGGCATCGTGGTGCATGCCAGCGTGAGCTACAGAGTGCGACCCTGTCTCTATATAAATAAATGAATGAATAAAGTGGGGGCTGGGCAGATGGCTCAGTGGGTGAAAGTGCTTGCTGTACATGCTTGTAACCCCAGAACAATATAAATTCAGGTGAAACTGCTTTGGAAAAAGTTAAAATATAAAGATCACTAGGTGCCCTTTACCTGAGATAAATCAACGTTAGTAGTGGGTTGGTAAGTCGAAGTGAAATTCCCACCTGCTCGGCCATGAAGGGAAAGATGAGCTGCGCCTGGCTGGCGTGGTTAATCTTGTTGGACAGCAGTCGCTGTGGCCTGGTCATCACGGTGACAAGCACTGCCTGGGCAGCTCTGTGACCAGCAGCTCCCCGCGATGCCCTGCCCTGCCCTGCACCTCATTCGTACTGAAAGGAAAACAGAGGGGAGCAGAGGAAGTCATTCATTTTCCCTCCTAAAGGCAGCAGCATTAGCAGCGTGGGCACGGAGTCAGCATATAGCACTGACGTTGTGGCTTTCCTGTAGAAAGCTTGATTCTGCAATGCACTATTTTTTGTTTGGCGTGTGTGTGTGTGTGTGTGTGTGTGTTTTGTATAGGCCCAGGAAGGCAGTCACCCCACTGTGTTAGAATCAAGTTTGCCAGGCTTCTTTGAACAAAGAGTAGCTTTATCTGATTCAGAAGGGGACGGCCTTCCATAAACAGTCCTTCACTTGTCCTCAAATCTCTCCCTGTCAGTTCAATTGGACTTGTGGTTCTAACTGTCCTGCGTTCTGGCTCGGGGCAGTCCAACAGCTGGGATGTTTTATGCTAGAAATAGCTGGTTCTCCTTGCTAGGTAATATGATCCTAAAATAGATTAAAGGGTGAAGCCCAAAGCCCTTTGGCTCTCCTCGCTGGCTAACAGACAGCAAAAACCTGGTTAACATAGTTTAATGATTTCTAAACAATCAAAGGTGAGTGAAAGCATCATTTTTTAAAGGTGTAAAATCATTTTTAGACATGTCAGGAAATATCGTGTAGAATTTGTAAAGAAGGACCTACACGGTTGTCGTTGTTTAGTTAAGAGATGATGTGTACCGAAGCGAACATGGTTTTAACGTTAATTCCACGTACACACCAGCATCCTGAGAAAGCTGTGCCAGCTCCCCAGGGCTTCTTCAGAGAAAATCTTTCAAAAGGTCACTTCAAAGGAACCTAGAAATGCTAGCCCACTTGGAGAGGGAGCCGCGAGCTGCAGGAATTAAGAACAGCAAGTGCTGTCTACTGAAATAGGAGAATGCGGCTGCCACGTCAGGTCCATTAGATCAGAGACCCTGAGGTAAAGGGCCGACAGCTGGTAAGCTGACATGAGTCCTGATTAACTATTAATGCAATCGGTGTGGGCAGAACTCAAGTTTAAAAAACTTTTCCCACTGAGTACTTATAAACACATGAAACATTCATTATTACCATGGCATCAGCGTTTAAAGACTCAATAATATATATCAGCATGTCACGTACATTTCTGTGTTACTTAAGATTTTGCCAGTGGTCAGTGCAAGAAATCAGTTTCAACTACCGCCGACATGCTCTCAGGACTTTCAGGATTTAGGTGAACCCGAAACTTCTCTTAGAAAAGGCTTTGAGAATAAAAATAAAAGTTGCTTAAATAAAATAAATAAATTAAAAAGAATAAAATACATTATGCATATGTATGAAAATTTCAAACAATAAATAAAATATTTTAACTAAAAAAATAACCTAAAAAAGGCTTTGAGAGGGACTGGAAAGATGGCTTAGTGGTTAAGGCGCTTGCCTGAAAAGCCTAAGGACCCAGGTTTGATTCTCCAGTACCCAGGTAAGCAAGATGCACAAGGTGATGCATGCATTTGGAGTTCATTTGCAGTGGCTAGAGGCCCTGGTGTGCCCACTCGCCCTCCCTCCCTCCTTCTCTCTCTGCCTCTTTCTTTCTTCTTTCTTAATTAATTAATTATTTTTTGAGGTAGGGTCTCACTCTAGCCCAGGCTGACCTGGAATTCACTTTGTATTTTCAGGGTGGCCTTGAACTCATGGCGATCCTCTTACCTCTGCATCTCAAGTGCTGGGATTAAAGGTGTGCGCCACCACGTCCGGCTTTCTCTGCCTCTTTCTTTTCAAGGCCTTGAGAGGGCAGTAGAGATGGCTCAGTCAGTAAAGTGCCTGTTGTACAAGCCTGAGGACCTGAGTTCAGATCCCCAGCACGCATATAAAAAGCTGGACGTATAAGTAGAGATAGGAGGATCCTTCAGACTTGCTGGCCAGGTAGTCTAGCTGCATCAGTTAGTGAGCTCCAAGTTCACTGAGAGACCCTGTTTCAAAAAATAAGATGGAGGGCTGGGGAGATGGCTTAGCAGTTAAGGCTCATGCCTGCAAAGCCTAAGGACCCAGATTCAATGCTCCAGGTCCCACATAAGCTAGTTGCACATGGTGGCACATGTGTCTGGAGTTTGTTTGCAGTGGCTAGAGGCCCTGGTGCGCCCATTCTCACTCTCTCCCCCTCTATCTCTAACAAATAAATAAATAAATAAATAAAAATAAATGTAAAAAGAAATGATGGAGCACAAATGAGGAAGACACCTGATGTTGTTCTCTGGTCTACACACACACACACACAAAAAAATTAATAATAAAAGGAGGTAAAAGGCAGATCTTAAGATAATTGATGATCTAGATGGGACATTTTAATAAACCAGATGAAATGTTTGGAGCAATATATTCAGGATCTGCTCCTAAATACATATCTAATTTTGGTTGAGCACTTCATAATTGTGTATTATGGGCCGAATTGTGATGATACTACCTCATGTAAATTCTCTTTTGGAAAAAAATGCATCATTGTACTGCTATTAGAAAATCAGAGTGAAGGAGGGAGCCTGATTCTAAAGACTTGTATGAATGTCCTTCCAGGGAAACTGAGTCTGGAACATGGCAAAATTGAGAACGACAGCCTTGGCAGAAACCGTCACAAACCCCTTTACCAATTCATAAGCAAAGCCTCTACAATCAAGGTACATTTTAAGGATCTTAAAAGAATCTTTTTAAAAATTATTTATTTACAAGGAGAGAGAGGGAGAGAGAGAGAGAGAATGGGCACAACAGGGTGTCTTGCTGTTGCAAACTAACTCCAGACATGTGCTCCACTTTGTGCATCTGGCTTTACGTGGGCACTGGGGAACCGAACTCAGGCTGTTGGGCTTTGCAGACAAGCACCTTTAACTGCTGCGTCATCCTCCAGCCCCATAAGAAGAATTTTGGAGTTTGTCATGCTCCCAAGCTGTTGGAATTCCATAAGTTAATGTGACAAAGAAGAAGGGATAAGCAGCCCGCCAGAGGCTGAGGCAGGAGGACTGTGAGTGCTAGGACAGCCTGGGCTTCCTAGCGAGACTTTGGCTCATAAAACCAAAACCAGGGCTGGATATTAGCTCGGTTGGTAGAGTGCTTGCCTAGCATGCATGAAGCCCTGGGTTCGAGCCCCACCACTGTATAAACCAGGTGTGGTAGCACATACCTAGAATGACAGCATTTGGCAGGGAGAGGGAGGAGGATCAAGCATTTAAGATCATCCTTGGTTACCCAGCAAATTCGAGGCCAGCTTGGGATACACGAGACAATGTAAAACAAAATAAAGCAAAAAAGAGGTATAAATAAATGGAGGAAAAACAAACCAAAACATGGACCACAGAACAAAAACAAATGAATATGCAAAGTGCTCTGCCAACCCTCTTCAAGGATACCTTTGATACAAGCAGACATCAAAGAATTAAAGACTGGAGTCAGCATCTTGAGCTGGCAGAGCTCAGGTGTCCAATCCCACCACATCTTCTCACTAGCCTTGTCATTTCACCCTGATCCCACAGAGTCAAGTGACCTGGACCACCTACGGCCTTTCCTCCATCCCTCACTCCTTTGGCAAAAAACATATGAACACACCAATGAAGCCAGCAAACGCCTGTGCGAACAGAGGGGAGAATGAAAGGAAGGGAAGAGGACGCTTGAGGAGGAAGTCATTCTCCTCATGGCTCAGCAACAACCTGAGGAATCTTTCTATTTTCTTTTCTTTCTGAGCCCAAGCCTCAAATTTTCTTAAACTTCAGGTTCCCTCCTCATTTCCCATCTTGTTCCTAATTACTTATCATTAGTTACCAAGGTCCTGTGTTCAATAAAAAATAAAGTGAGGCTGGAGAGATGGTTCAGCAGTTAAAGGTGCTTGCTTGCAAAACTTGACAGCCTGGGTTAAATTCCTCAGTATTCGTGTAAAGCCAGAAGCACAGAGTGGCACATGCATCTGGAGTGTGTTTGCAGTGGCTAGAAGCCCTGGCATGCCCATACTCACATATTCTCTCCCCTCCCTCCCTTCCTCTCTCCCTCCAAATAAATAATAAAATAAAAGTATTATTTATTTATTTATTTGAGAGCAACAGACAGAGAGAAAGAGAGAAAGAGAGAGAGAATCGGTTCGCCAGGGCCTCCAGCCACTGCAAATGAACTCCAGACACGTGTGCCCCCTTGTGCATCTGGCTAACATGGGTCCTGGGGAATTGAGCCTTGAACTGGGATCCTTAGGCCTTCAAAGGCAAGTGCTTAACTGCTAAGCCATCTCTCCAGCCCATAAAAAAGTATTTTTTGAGGGCTGAGAGATGGCTTAACAGTTAAAGTGCTTGGCTGTGAAGTCTACGGACCCAGGTCCGATTCTCCAGATCCCACATTAAGTCAGATGCACATGGTGGCACATGCATCTGGAGTTCGTTTGCAGTGGCTAGAGGGCCTGGCATGCCCATTCTCACTCTCTGTGTCCCTCTCTGTGTCTCTAATAAATAAATAAGAATAAATGACAAAAAACCTTTAAAATATATACACATATATATGTTTTTTTTTCCTTTTTTTCTTTTTTTTTTTTTTGGTTTTTCAAGGTAGGGTCTCACTTTAGCTCAGGCTAACCTGGAATTCACTATGGAGTCTCAGGGTGGCCTCAAACTCACGGCAATTCTCCTTCCTCTACCTCCCACATGGCTTAAGAAAAACATCTTTTTTGTTTGTTTTTGTTAAGAAAAATATTTTTTAAATGAAGTGGACTTGAGTGAAGAAATTGTGGCACACCCAGAGATTGGAATATTATTTAATGCTTAAAAGAAAAGAGCTAAGACATGGAAGAAACTTAAATGTGTTTTGCTAAGTGAAAGAAGACATCTGGAAAGGTGAAATTACGGTAGCATTCCAACGACAGGATGTTCTAGAAAAAGCAAAGCTATGGATACACAAAGACCCCGTCTCTTCAAGGGGAAGGAGAGCAGGGAAGATGTTTAGGACAGTGATAAAATTCCCACTCATACCATGATGGTGCGTCCACGTCATCACACATCTGTCTGAGAGAATAATACATGAGGGGGCTGTTATGTAAACTGTCATGGACTCTTAGGGAGCTGGTGACGTGTCAATGTGTGTCATCTGTTACAACAACTGTCCTACTCCAGTCGTGTAGTTGACAGTGGAGGAGCCTAAACATGTGAGGAATCCACACTTTTCTCTCAATGTTGATGTCAATTTAACTGCTCTGAAAAAAAATTGCCTTAAAAATATTTTTATTTATTTATTTGCAAGGAGAGAGAAGGGGGACAGAGAGAGAGAGAGAAAGAGAGGGGGGGGGGAAATAATGGCCCTGCCAGGGCCTCCTGCCACTGCAAATGAACCCCAGATGCATGTGCCACTTTGTGCATCTGGCTTTACATGGGTTTATTCATGTAAAGCCAGATGCATAAAGTGGTATGTTCATTTGCAGTGACAAGAGCCCCTGGTGCGCCCATTCTCACTCTCTCTGTTCCCCCTCTCTCATCCTAGATAAATAAATGAAACTTTTCTAAAAAAGGTAAAGGCTTTGTTGTAATCACTGTTTAATACTCACCAGGAATAAATGCAAGGGCTCCATGTCACTTATACTAGCCTGTTGGAGCTGAAGAGATGGCTCAGCAATTGAAGGTGCTTGCTTGCAAAGCCTTGCGTCCTGGATTTGACTCTCCAGCACTCAAGTGAAGCCAGATGCACAAAGTGGCATATGCATGTCATATGCATCTGGAGTTCATTTGCAGTGGCTGGAGGTCCTGGTGCGCCCTTCTCTCTCTCTCTTTCTCTGCTTTCCAATAAATAAATAAATAAAATTAAAAGAAAGTACTCAAATTGAAAAGAAAAAAGTAAAATGATCTTATTAATCAAAAAACACTATTCTACATGTAGAAAACACTTATAAAATAAAAAAATGGGCTGGCCAGATGGCTTAGTTAAAGGCATTTGTTTACAAAGCCTGATGACCTGGGTTCAATTCCCCAGTGCCCATATAGAGCCAGATTTGCAAAGTGTTGCATGTGTCTGGAGTTCATTTGCAGTGACAGGAGGCCTCATCATACACATTCTCTCTCTGTCTCTCAAATAAATAAATATTTTACAAAATAAAATAAAATAAAATAAATCGTATTATAAGTAGCAAAGAAATTTAATGAAGTTGCAGAATACAAAATGAAAATCAAAAACAAAAAAGAAAACACCACAAACAGTTGAGGCACAGGACGTTCAAGACAATCTGCCCAATATCTAGGGCCAGTGGGTGGTTGAGTTGACACTTTGGGGATCAAACCAGAACAGCCTGTCTCTGAGTCACCTGTGGTCTCTCAGGTTTCAGTGAAATTGCACTTATAGGTCCTCTCTGTCCTGCCCTTTCCTCCCCCGTCTCCATTGAGACAGTCCAGACATACATGTGAAGGAGATGTGGTGACATTCAAGGGAGTGTCTTCTCTTTTTCCGTGTCCAAGATTCAACTCCTTTCTGTCCTTGGATGAGGTTCATTCCCAGGAAGTTGTTCGTGCTCACAAGTTGTCCTCTGGCAGGGAACTCTTATCTATTCCTGTCCTGACGGGCAGCATCAGAACACACGCACGCACACACGCACGTGTGTCCGGGTTTTTGTTTTGTTGGTTTGTTTTGGGATTGTGCTCTCTGGGCATGGCCACAGCCTGCACCTGGTGAGACAGAGAAAAAATTCCATCCACCTCTCCAAACCTACCTGCCAAAGTGGCGAAGAGGTTATGGGCAGGGGCTCTGGCATTTCCCTCCACACCCTTCTTCTGGTACAGCTGGGTTCCAGGCGAACTCGGCTGCAGGGCACGTGCATTTGAAGAGGGAGGAAACTTTCCCTAGGTGGAGAAGCAAACTCAGTGGGTGTGGTGGTGCCAGCCTGTCATCCCAGCACGTGAGACACGGAGGCGGGAGGATGAAGATTTAGAGGCCAGCTTTGGTTATACAGAGTCCAAGACCAACTTGGGTTATAAAAGACCTTACCACCCCCCCCCCAAAAAAAGTCAAAGAAGAGGCCTCAAGCCTTTTCTAGTGGATTTACTTATTTTTACTATTAGCAACCAGGCTGAGCCATTGCTAATTCTAGCCTGTTTTGGTTTTTGTTGAAACAGGTCTTGTTTTGTAGCCCAGGGCTTGCCTTGAACTTAGCCCAGCCTTCATCATTCCTCCTGCCTCAGCCTCACCTCCCAAGCCCTCAGTTTCATTGTTAGTTGTTGTTTATTTATTCATCCATTCATTTTAAGACATTTTTTAAAAGGGTTTCATTTGGCCCAGGCTGGCCTTGAACTTCCTCTACCTCTCAAATGCTGGGATGACAGACATGCACCACCATATCCAGCTGGTAATTCTATTTTATTTTGTTTTGAATATCTATTTATTTGAGAGAGAGAAGAGAGAGAGAGAGAATGAGCATACCAGAATCTTTTGGCACTACCAACTCTGGACCCATGTGCCACTTCGTGCATATGGCTTTTTATGTGGGTACTGGGAATTGAACCTGAGCCATCAGGCACTGAGTAATCACCCCAGCTCATCTTTTTTTTTTTTTTTTAACCATGCAACAGTGTCTTTTATTAGGCATAAGTTTTTAAAATTATTTCTTCTTACTCTCCAAATACAGGCAAAAATAAGCATGCCATTTAATATATTGGCACTTGCAAACTTACTCATTACCAAGGAAAGGGAAAATTATCCCCAGCAATTTTTAGTTATTTATCTGCAAGACGAGAGAGGGAGAGGGAGAGAATGAGAATGGGTGTGCCAGGGCCTCTGGCCAACTCCAGATGAATGCACCACTTTGTGTATCCGGCTTTAAGTGGGTACTGGGGAATCAATCCCAAGTCGTCAGGCTTTGCAGGCAAGCGCCTTAACGGCTGAGCCATCTCTCCAGCCCTCATTCCTAACAACCTTAACAATGAGGCTAATCTACCTGTCAACCTCCAAGAACATGGAGGCGAATATGACAGGCAGACTGCCCCACATGGAGCCTCCATTCACCACCACCCAATAACCCTTTGTAGATCAACAGCAGCAGCATGACTCTTGGCAACAATCACTAAACGTCCAAATGATTTTCATCATCATCTTCTGTTACAGAACTGTGAGTTTCTTTAGTATGGCCAGAAAATGTGTTGGTGCTTGAGGGGAAATGCCATGGGAGGCAAGACGCTGTCATCCTGGAAAACGGCGCTGGCTGGGATTTCCTTGCAGATGATCTGCCTGAAGACTCTGTCAGCGGGGATGGAGAGATGTCTTAGCAGGTTAAGCCATTTGCCTGCAAAGCCAAAAGATCCCGGTTCGATTCTCCAGGACCCACGTAAGCCAGATGCACAAGGGGGCACATGTATCTGGAGTGCATTTACAGTGGCTGAAGGCCCTTGCGAGCCCATTCTCTCTCTCTCTCTCTTCCTCTCTGTCTCTGCCTCTTTCTCTCTATCAAATAAATAATATACATTTTTTTTAAAAAAGATTCTGTCACCACCAGGCTGGGCGACCTAAGCCTTGTTGGTCTCACAAATCATCTCAGCCTCTCGTTACAGGGGGGCAGAGAGGGGCGGGAGTTCAGTTGCTAATTCGTAGCACATACATACATGCCTTTGGACTTTTCTAGGTAATTTCTGTATCACCAAGTGGAGTGGCAAATTTCAAACCAGGTATATTGGATTTATCTGTGTAATGGCTTGCACAAGCAATGCCATTCCACTTTCCACAGGACTGTCAGCGCAGACTCACTTTCCATCCTCCCCAGGAAGAAACAAACAGGCTGTTGAATAAATAGGGCAAAAAACTAAAACGGCCTCCCTGAAATGGAGTTTGTTGGCTCAGTCTTTGTAGCTCTGCGATGTGCCTGCTCCTCAGGATAGCTGTACCTGTTGTAATCAAGTTCTATTCAAGTACAAGCGAGAAAAGGCCTTTTACGTTAGTTATTGAAGAAAAGATCAAGCCCTCTACTAAAACACTGCCACCTCAGAAGAGGACAAAATCTTGCATTAATGGGAGCCCTTTCCTTCCGCAGACCAGTGAGATCAATTGGCACCTGGGCACTTTCCACAGCTCAGTAGAGGGCTTCCCCAATTGCAAAGACAGTCAGAAGTGAGTTTCTATAGGCCTTGCATCACATCAAGAGTAAACAAAATCAGAGCAGCCCTGAAGAAGCCTCGCAGTGATGACAGTCAGTAGACAATAGACAATACATCGGGGCCCTTGCTGTCATTGGTCCTGGCAGCGGAAACTGGGCCCTGCTTTTTTTTTTCCCCTGCAGTCTTATGTAACAGTCTTACTTTTTCAGGTTGAATGGAGTTCACAGTGGTTCTTAACCTCATTCCCTTCTAGCTAAAAGTCATGACTCATTTTATATACACAAAATTGTCGTGCTTTTTTTTTTCTTTTCTTTTCTTTTCTTTTTTAGTGAAACTGCAGGCAGCAGGAGAGAGGGAGGAGCAAGCAAGTCCCTGAGCAGACAAGTGATGTCGCCCCCTCGGCGGCTTCCCCTGGCTCTCCAGGGTAAATGCATTCTTGACTCAGTTCTTAGGCTCTCTATACAGTCATTATCTTCTTCTGCATTTAAGGTCACAAAGACTGCGTTTGTTTTGCTTACTATTGGCACTGCCAAGAAATCACAGTGCCTGGTACATAGGGGAAGTTCAGTAACTACTGCTGAGCAAGTGAATTATAGTCCTTTTTTTTTTTTTTTATTTGCCCATCTACACAGAGGTTCTAATTGGGTTTGTGGGACTTGAATTCTCAGTTGTTAGGGGAGAGGAAGTTCCACTGGGACTTAGCAAAAGATCTCCTTTCTTTTTGATTTTTTATGCTTATTATTATTATTATTATTAACAAGATGTTTTGTATGGATACATCACATGTTGGTACCCTCTTTTCCCTCGTCTCTGTACCCATTCCGTTGGGGAAGCTCCTCAGTGGGGTTGCAGGTATTTCCCATGGGGTTGTGGGTTACGCCTCGTGGGAGCAGTAGTCAGTTATTTTGGGGGGAGGGAATGTCTGTGGGCATGATGTCTCAACCTGTAGCACTCAGCCCCCTCTTCCGCAAAATTCCCTGAGCCGTGGTGGGTGAGTTTTAAGTCTACTTCAGTGATGAGCTCCTAGGAGCCTCTGGATCTCTGCTTTGGTAGGTGTTGAGTGTCCTCAGGGTCCATCTCCTTCGCCCTGGCGCTGACTGTCAGGTTCATCATGGAAACAGCACTGTTGCTAGCCTCCCCAATTCCTCTGTGGATTCAGCTGTGGCTTGGCTGAAGCACGAGGGGCAGTTTATCTCCCCCCCCCCGTTTCCCTACTTTTCCGCACCCATTGAGCACCCTCGGGAGCAGGGTATACTGGAATTGGAGCTCCAGGGGCACTTTGATCAGGAAGGCAGAGCAAGGGGCCTACTTCCCCAGCAGGCTGGCAGGGCCCAAGCAGTCCTAAGCCAGTCTCAAGGGGACCTAGAGGGACCAAGGAGGGGGGAGCCCAAGGTCATGTTTATAAATTGTGCCTCTAGTTGAGGATGATGCTGGCCTCCACAGCCTCCCCTACCTCCCAAGTGCAGAGCAAGGTTGCCTCTTTCACTCACACATTCTCAAGCTTAGCACAGAAAGCACTAAGCAATGACGCCTGTATCTTGCTAGACTTGAATCTTTTTTTTTTTTTTTAATCTGTCTGGCTATCTTCCCCACCTAACATGATTGATTGTTCTCTGTAAAGCACAGCAAGAACTCAGCTACACAACCCTTTGGATAACTCGTGATCATTTTATCAAGTGGATATGGAATGCCACTGATGTTGAGAAAGTTCCATGAGACTTTTCACTGCAGGTAGTTATCTCTGTGGGATCATATCTGTCAATCCTTTAAAGAAAAATACTATTTTGACTACTACCAGTGATCAGATAAAAAAAAAAAAAGGTCTTGAATTATAACAAATAAGCCCAAATGGCTTTTAGAATAGAATTTGTCAACTGGGGACTGGAGAGAAGGTTTAGCAGTTAAGACGTTTGCCTGTGAAGTCTAAGGACCCAGGTTTGACTCCCATGAACCCATGTAAGCCAGATGCATGTGTCTGCAGTTCGTTAGCAGTGGCTAGAGTTCCTGGCGTGTACATTCTCAGTCTCTCTACTAAATAAATAAATAAATAAATTGTCAACTGGATCATCTAAGGGGATCTATATGAAGATGTCTTACCTGAAGTATTAAATATAATCATTTTTTAAATTATTAATTTAGTTGTGTGGATGTGGGTGTGTATAGGCATGCCAGAGTCTTTTGCTCCCACAAAGGAATGATCATCTAACTTTAGTGGGTGGCTGAAGAGCTGAACTCAGGCTGGTATACTGCAAGCCATCACCTTTAACTGCTGAGCCTCTCCCAGCCCCTCGATCATTTAGTTGGGTGTGGTGACTCACTCTTATAATTCTAGCACTCAGGAGGCTGAGGCAGGAGGATCCCCCTGAGTTCAAGGCCAGCCTAGGCTACATAGTGAGGTCCAGGCCCATCTAAGATAGTAAGATCCTGTATAAAAAACAAAGTAATAATTTAATAGGTGCAGTGGTTTGATTCAGGTGTCCCCCGTAAACTTAGGTGTTCTGAATGCTAGGTTCCCAGCTGATGGAGATTTGAGAATTAACACCTCCTGGAGGGAGTGTATTGTTGGGGGTGGGCTTATGGGTGTTACAGACAGTGTCCCCTTGCCAGTGTTTGGCACACTTCCCTGTTTTTGTCCCCCTGATGTTGGCCAGGAGGTGGTGTCCACCCTCTGCTCATGCTGTCAGTTTCCCCTGCCATCGTGGAGCTTCCCCTTGAGTCTGTAAGCCAAAATAACCCTTTTTATTTTCACACAAGCTGCTTTTGGTCAGGTAATTTCTGCCAGCAATGCGAACCCGACTGCAACAATAGGGATATTTAATATTAATTAAAAAATTATCCATACATGGTGGTACATGCCTTGTAATCTGGCATTTAGGAGGTAGAGGCAGGAGGATCAGGAGAGCAAGACCAGCTTCAGCTATGTAGCAAGTCCTAGCCTAGCCAAGGCCATGTGAGGCCCAGTCTCAAACCTCCCCTACCCAATATCTATGTGTGTGTGTATACACACATATACATGATATTAATAAGGTTTAATTTTTTTTTCTCGAGATAGGATCTTATTGTAGCCCAGGCTGACCTGGAATTAGTCTCAGGCTGGCCTTGAACTCACAGTGATCCCTCTACCTCAGCCTCCTGAGTGCTGGGATTAAAGGTGTGTGCCACCACACCTGGAGAGGTTTGATTTATTATTTGGCCATTTTTTCATTCAGAGTGATTCAGATATACTAATACTGCTTGTTTGCCAATTCATATATTTATTTAATTCAATTTAGTTAATTCAAGAGGACTTTTTCTTTCTTTTCTTTTTTTTTGGGGGGGGGCGGTGGCCAACAAGTCAAGTTTATTGAGAAGTGGAAGTACAAAGCTCCCTGCAGCAAAGAGGGATTCTGGAAAGTGGGTTACCCCTGGGAGACATTCTGAAAGTTTCTATCTAAGGACAATTCTGAAGCAAATAATAGGATATGGTCACTAATCTATTGAAAGTTATTAATCCTTGAAGTTCAGATCCTCCTGCCTCTACCTCCTGAGTGCAGGGATTGTAGCCATATACTTCCATGCCTGCTGTATGCAGTGCTAGGGATTGAACTCATGGCTTCTTGCATGCTAGACAATCACTCTACCAATTGAGCTATATCCTCAGCCCCCATAACAGGTTGTATTTACTTAAGTAAATTATTGAGGAGAAAGAAACGTGAAGGCATAGGCAATAAACCAGGCTTGGTGGCACATGCTGTAATCCCAGCATTCCTGACACTGAGGGGCCGGCCTGGGCTTCACGAGGCTGTTTCTGAAACAGACTAACAAATACGGCAATATATGTCATGAGTTTGAGAAACAAGCTATGTTTAATTAAATCAAGTCTCTAGGCAGTTAAAGGCCAAGTGCATTCTGCTGTCATCTGGTCATGGGCTGTACAAAGCACAGTTATACTGAAGAAAAAATATCTATATGGCTATTTATGGCATAACATACATAATATACAATATATATAATATATATAGCATAATGACAGCTGTAGAGTATCCAGTACCTGCTGAGGTCATAGCATGATAGTGTTTTAATTAGGATAACTTGTGCTCTCATGGTCAAGGTTCAAATAAGGTCACATCTCCCGTTAATATCTATCTGGGGTTCTACTTGTTCAGACATATGAGAAGTTGGTTTTCTCTCTCAAAGATCTCTCCCCTAACCACCAAGGGGTTCCACAGTTCAGTGAGGCCAGCACTGCTTCCAGTGTCTTTTCAAAACAGCCTAGAGGTCTGACGAGTCCCACTGACAGAATGTCACATGCTGTGTGCAGCCTCTTCTGTGAATGCCACTCAGCCACAGTCCCCAAACACACCCAGGTGGGAATACAGCATGCCCAATCCTGGAACCAGCTCTCAGTCTTCTGCCCCGACTCTGGGCCTAGGAGAGGCTAGGTTAGTAGTTTGCCCTTTCCTTCTTGGCGAGATTTCCCCCAAGACTATTTCAGCCCATAAAGAGAATCTGAACTTCCTAACAAGAAACAGTAAATTCCTACCTTTCCCCCAAAACTTCCATTTCCCCATGCAAACTCGTTCACGTTGTCTCTCAAACACACTACTGCACACTTGGGAGTTTGGGCAGATTTTTTATAAGCCAGAAGCAAAACAACTTCAATTAAAAATAAAAATAAGGGGCTGGAGAGATGGCTTAGTGGTTAAGGCACTTGCCTGCAAAGCCAAAGGACCCAGGTTCGACTCCCGAGGACCCACGTAAGCCAGATGCACAAGGGGGTGCACACATCTGGAGTTCATTTGCAGTGGCTGGAGGCCCTGGCATGCCCATTTTCTCTCTGTCTCTCTCTCTCTACTTGCCTATTTCTGTATCTCTCTCTCTCTCTCAAATAAATAAAAAGAAAAGAAAAAGAAGGGGCTGGAGAGATGGCTTAGCAGTTAAGGTGCTTGCTTGCAAAGCCAAAGGACCCAGATTTGATTCTCCAGGACCTACATAATTTACATGCACAAAGTGGTACATGCATCTGGAGTTCATTTGCAGTGGCTGGATACCCTGGCATACCCATTCTCTCTACCTTTCTTTCCCAAATAAATAAATAAAAATAAAATATTAAAAATAAAAATAAGGGCTGGAGAGATGGTTCAGTTGTTAAGGAACTTATCAGCAAAGCCAAAGGATCCTAGTTTGACTCCCCAGTACCTACATAAAGCGCAAGATACACCAGGAGGTACATGATGCATCTGGAGTTTGTCTGTAGTGGTTGGAGGCCCTGGTGTGCCCATTCTCTCTCTGTCTAATACGTATGTACATACATACATACATACATACATACATAAAGTATTTAAGAAATAAAAATAGGCTGGGCATAGTGTGCGTGCCTTCAATCTCGGCATTCAGGAGGTTGAGGTAGTAGGATTAACATAGGCTCCAGGACAGCCTGAGTTTCACAGTGTGTTTCAGGTACTCCTGGGCTGGAGTGAGACTCTGCCTCAAAACAAAACAAAACCTGGAATAAAATAAAATGAAATGAAACCAAATAAAATAATGCGAGGTATGGTGGCGCACACCTTTAATCCCAGCATTTGGGAGGCAGAGGTAGGAGGATCACAATGAGTTTGAGGTCACCTTGAGATGACACAGTGGATTCCAGGTCCGTCTGGTCTAGGGCCAGACCCTACCTTGGAAAAACAAAAACAAACACAAAATAAATAAATAAATAAAAAATAAGGGCTGGATGGCTCAGCTGTCAAAGGTGCTTGTCTGCAAAGCCGGCAGGCCCAGACTCCCCGGTACCCATGTAAAGCGTAACAGAGCTGAGAGAGAACCACCTTCTCCATTCTTTTTGCATGAAACTCTTTCCTTCCAATCATATGGGTGAATTTTCTCTATTTCTGCATGAAGAAGCATTTTGCTTGTTTGTTTGAGACAGCGTCTCATGGAGCCCAGGCTGCCCTTGAACTTGCTATGTAGCTGAAGATGACCTTGAACTCCTAATCCTCCTGCCTCTTCCTGTTGGCCGACTTAGTTACAGGTCTGTCCAACCACAGGAAGCTGGATGAAGAAACGTTACGTCTCCAATCTCCAGAATGTATTGACAAGGAACGAGGCTGATCTAAAACTGTGAAAAGTTTGTGTCATGATACATAACAACCAAGAAACACCTCTTTACACGTTTGTAAAACCTTCACTAAGCTCAGTGGCTCTTTTCTTGGCAGAGAATTGTGAATGAAATCAATGATTCCTGACTAACATACAGTGGGAGATATTAGGAACTTGTCGCAGATGGATTTCAACATCCCTCAGGCTTGGCAAACCATGGTTTTCACTGTGTTGCAGTCAGGTTTGCCTTGCTTGCAGAAAACACCCGATCAAGAGCAGCTTGTGGGTAAGAAAAGGGTTTATTTTGGCTTACTGTCTCAACTAAATCGATTCCAAGCAGACCTTTCCATTTTGGAAGTTTCAATAGTTGCTCCAAGATTCTCACTGTGGAGCCTGCCCACTTTTCTTCTAACTTTTTTTTTTTTTTTTTTTTTTTTTTGTGTGTGTTTCGAAGTAGGGTCTCACTCTAGCCCAGGCTGACCTGGAATTCACTATGGAGTCTCAGGGTGGCCTCAAACTCACGGCGATCCTCCTACCTCTGCCTCCCCAGTGCTGGGATTAAAGGCGTGCGCCACCACGCCCGGCTTTCTTTTAACTTTTAAATATTTTTTTTACTATTTATTTGCAAGGAGAGGAAGAGAGGGAGGGAAACAGGCACATCATTAGTACAACTATACTCCAGATGCATGCACCACTCTGTGTACCTGGCTTTATGTGGATGCTGGGGAATTGAACCTGTCCCATCAGCCTTTGCAAGCAAGTGCCTTGAGTTGCTGAGCCATCTCTCCAGACCTGCCTGCCAGCTTCTCTGAGTTTTCACTCAGAAAGTGTAACTTTCACTGTGGTGGTTTGATTCAGGTATCCCCCATAAACTTAGATGTTCTGAATGCTAGGTTCCCAGCTGATGGATATTTGGGAATTAATGCCTCCTGGAGGCAGTGTATTATTGGGGGTGGGCTTATGGTTGTTATAACCAGTTTCCCCATGCCAGTGTTTGGCACGCTCTCCTGTTGCTATGGTCCACCTTATGTTGGCCAGGGGGTGATGTCCACCCTCTGCCCATGCCACCGTTTACCCCTGCCATCATGGAGCTTCCCCTCGAGTCTGTAAGCCAAAATAAATCTCTTTTTCCCAGAAGCTGCTCTTGGTTGGGTGATTTCTTCCAGCAATGCGGACCTGACTGCAACACTCACCTTTTCCTTTCTCTTCTTTGGTTGTCAGCTGAAATCCTAAGCACGTGTGTGCTCTGGCATTCTGGGGCTTTCCCACCTTTTTTTTTTTCCCAACAAACCCCCTTTGTCCTAAATAACTAATGAGCAAACAACCAACCAACCCTAAGTTCTAGAAGCTTGTTTTTGTCAGGCATGGTAGCTCATGCCAGTAATCCCAGCAGCTGAGAGGCTGAGACAGGAGGATTTCTGGCATGGAGAAAATAAGATTTATTGTACTAATTGGCTTTTTGCTAGTGACAAACACCTCTAATTTAGACAATAAAGGGGATTTGTTGGCTCAAATAATTTGGAGACCCATAATGCATAGCCTTCAGACAGCAGTCAAGTTCATAATCTAACCTATTTTGGGCAGAAAGAGAACTTTCTTTGGGTTCATTGTTCCTCTAGGCACCTCCCCAGTCTCTTCACTTCCCCAGTAGCTCCATTTTAGACCTCACACCTTCCTCCCATACTCTGGGGTATCTGACTTCGACTCCTTGTTTTTTATGAAAACTGTTTAACTTAGGCAGAGTGTGGTGAGAGGAAGATTGCTTGAGCTCCAGAGCCAGACCTTACTTCAAAAATAAAAATAGTTGGGCTGAAGACTTCCGGCCAAGATGGCAACCGCCTAGCTGCGCTGCAAATCCTGGGGAAAGAAAGATAGATGTAGATCCTAAGGAGAGAGCCACCCCATCATACCTCAAAAGGGCCCCAGCTGCAACTAAGAAAAATTGGCGAAACAAGCAAGGGTGCTGTTTTCCTGATGAACCGGATACCAGCACAAGGGGGAAGGAGATCAGCACAGAGAAAAATCAACTCCTACCAAATCAGAGAGCCAGAGCCTCAGAGGCCCCCAACACCTCATCACTGAAGCAGACCAAAAATGAACCCAACATGGCTCAGGGAAATTTTGCAGAAGAGAGGGCGGAAAGAATGTCAGAGCCACATGTTGGGTCATGATATGCAGAGACATTTATCTTACCCATAACTGTGGACTAACTCCACAATGCAAGACCCATATACCTCAACAAGGAGGGGCCAAGGGGAGGGGGTAGGTCACGGATGAGCCTAATAATGGTACCAAACTGACTGTATTTGCTGAATACAAAAGTAACTAATAAAGAAAAAAAGAAAAAAAAATAGTTGGGCTGGACGTGGTGGCGCACGCCTTTAATCCCAGAACCTGGGACGCAGAGGCAGGAGGATCACTGTGAGTTCAAAGCCACCCTGAAACTACATGGTGAATTCCAGGTCAGCCTGGGCTAGAGCAAGACCCTACCTTGAAAAACTAAACTAAAATAAAATAAAAATAAAAACAGCCTAAACTAACTTGTGGTTTGAATGTGAAAGTCCTCATGAGCAGGAGTATTTGAACAAGTGGTCACCAGCAGATGGCTTTTGGGGAAGGTTGTGGAACCCTGATAGAGGCAGTGGGTCACGGGGGAGGGGGGACACACGACTTGAGGTTTTGGACAGGCTCCACTTCCTGCTTGTTTTCTCTTCCTGACTGGATGAAACATGACTAGCTGGCTTCTGGCTCCTGCCTCTGTACCTCCCCTAATATGATGGATCCTATTCCTAGAAATGTAAACCGGAGTAAAAACCCTTCCCTTCCCTAAGCTGCCAGGTATGTTTTCACAGCAAGTAGAAAGTAACTAAGACACTTGCTCACTCCTCTGTGCCTGACCCAGACGGTGGCCAAGGGGATGGGACGTGAGAATCACCTGAGACCAACCGCTTCAACCCCCTTCCCAGAATGAGGTGGATCCTTTGGCCCAGGGCCTTCCCCCTGGTACGAGGTGGCCTACTGGGTGGAGACAGGGCACAGGTGATCCCCTCCTTCTTCAGACTTTATTTTCTGTTGCCTTTTACTAGGAACACAAGAATGTAGAAAATAGCTGCCCAGGCCAGGTGTGGTAGCTCGTATGTGGGGGACTGAGACAGGAGGATTGCCGTGAGCTTCAGGTCAGCTGGGCTACAAAGTGAGACTCTCTCAACAAATAAAATAAAAAAAATAGCCACCTAGGTGTTGCCTTCAGCCCTGTGTCCTTAGGAATGGCATGCTGTCTTTGGCAAGACAAGGTTGGTATTCGTTAGTGGATGTAACTCATTCCTTTTATATTTATATTATCTTCTCTGTGCATTCAATACATGTGGGTTTATGTGCCTACTTTCATGCTTTTCTTCCCCTCTCTTCAGACTGACTGTGCCACAGTGCCTGGCAGATCCAATACGCTCACAGGGGATGGGAGCAGAGGGGACAAGCTTTTGATTTTCCTGTCAAGAGCTTTTCTTCATGGAAATGTAACTACACCCACTCTTACCTGGAAATGCCTGGAGAGTTTTAAGGTTGTTAATTAGCTATTCAAAGCTAATCCTTGAAAGGCTCCTATTTTCAAACCAGGTATCTTCTTGGTATTTTTAAATTCCCTTTTTAGATAACAAAGGTAATTGCTGTCATTTGTTGAACGCCCACTCAGCACTACATTTTCATTTCACTTACGTGATGTTATTAATTCCTTACAACAAATCCTCAAGGTAGGCATTATGATTTTAGCACCAGAGAAATAAAACGTCAAGAGGCCAAGGTAGAAAGTGGCAGAACCTGGATACCAACCTCTATCTCCCCAGTGCCAAAGCTAGTCCTGATCCACAGGCCTCTCTCCCCCCAGGGACACCACACCTTGTTACTACATACCAGGTTGTATTATCATTAGTAGATAATGCTTAACCTCACTTGTCAGTCCAACTGTTCAATTCAATTTAGTAATTCTGAAACAAATGTTTAGATTTGGAATGGGTATAATTTATGATTTAAATGATTACATTTTCCTAGGGACTAGAAGAATTTAATCCCCCAAAATAAAGGAAGTAGTCAGAGACCCTCTCTGGATCCACAGTCTAGTTGGTAAACAGGTCTCACAGAAGACAATTCTACCCTGTCTGTCAAAGCAAACTGTGCACCTATGCAGGAACGCTGAGTGGCATGTTATCTAGAGGAGCAGCTCAGAAACCCAACTTCCCCTTCTAGTTCCAAGAAGGCATAATGCTGGACACATGGCATTTTAAAGACATTCCAAATCTAAATATCAGTTCCAGAATTACGTACAAAACTGAATTGAATAGATACTGATATAATAGATGATTTACATATTATTTAATAATGATAATACTGGGTATACTGGTGTACACCTTTAATCCCAGCACTCAGGAGGCTGAGGTAGAGGAGGATCTCCATGAATTGAAGGCCAGCCTGGGCTTGAGTGAGACCATTCCTAAAAAAAAAAATTAAAATTAAAAAAAAAGGAAAAAGAAAGAAAGAAAAAGAAGATGCAGTCTGGAAAGATGGCATAGCGGTTAAGGCACTTGCCTGCAAAGCCAAAGGACCTTGGTTCTATTCCCCAGGACCCATGTAAGCCAGACGCACAAGGTGGAACAGATGTCTGGAGTTCATTTGCAGTGGCTGGAAGCCCTGGCACACCGATTCTCTCTCTCTCTCTCTCTCTGCCTCTTTCCCTCTCTCAGATAAATAAATACATATATTTTTTAAAAAAAGAACAAGTGCCAGGCATGGTGGTGCATGCCTTTAATGTCAACACTCAGGAGGCAGAGGTAGAGGATCACTGTGAGTTTGAGGCCAGCCTGGGACTACAGAGTGAATTCCAGCTCAGCTTGGGCTAGAATGAGACTCTACAGGGGGAGGGGGAGGAGACAAAAAACAAAAAAAAGAACAAATTTAAAAAAAATTAATGATAATAAATCTTGATGCTTAGTAACATTGTGTAGAGTTCCAAGGGGAGAGAAACCAATGAAATAGGTACTCCTGCAATTTCTTTGCTTTTTACAATTGTTGGAAGAAATTTTCTCTCAGTTTTCCCCATTAGCTCATGTAGACAGTAGAATAATACATTTGTCTTTTTTTTTGAAGCATGGTCTCACGTAGTCCAGGCTGGCATCCAACTCTCTGTGTAGCCCAGGATAACCTTGAACCTCTGCTCTTCCTGCCTTCCCCTCCCAAGTGCTGGGATGACAGGAGAGCCTCAGCCCACTCTTACGTGGTGCTGTGGATTGAACCCATGGTACGACTCTACTGACTGAGCTATGTCCCCAGCTCATGCGCCTGTCTTCAGCGTGAATTAATTGTGTGGCTGGTATATGGTGATGATCTCACAGCGAGTGGCGCCTGCTCCTTCATGGGGTGAAATGGCTGCTTAAAAGCTGCCACTGGTATGGGACCCATAGCTGGAGCTGGGAAACAAGTCAGAACCAGATCCAAACATAAGCCCACTCTCCAGTATCAAGCTACTATCAATTGTGGGCTACAAGAGGGCCTACATCTATTAAATTCTCTATAAAAAAAAAAAGTAAGGGTTATCTCATTTGTCCTGGTGCTAACTTACTCTCCGTTGGAGAATCTGCTTCTCTTTTTCAGATAGATGTAGACCCTAAGGAGAGAGCCACCCCATCATACCTCAAAAGGACCCCGGCTGAAACTAAGAAAAAATTGGAGAAACAAGCAAGGGGGCTGTTTTCCTGATGAACCGGACACCAGCACAAGGGGGAAGGAGATCAGCACAGAGAAAAATCAACTCCTACCAAATCAGAGAGCCAGAGCCTCAGAGGCCCCCAACACCTCATCACTGAAGCAGACCAAAAATGAACCCAACATGGCTCAGGGAAATTTTCCGGATGAGGGGGCAGAAAGAATGTCAGAGCCGCATGTTGGGTCATGATATGCAGAGACATTTAGCTTACCCATAACTATGGGCTAACTCCACAATGCATGACCCGTATACCTCAACAAGGAGGGGCCAAGGGGAGGGGGTAGGTCACGGATGAGCCTAATAATGGTACCAAACTGACTGTATTTGCTGAATACAGAACTGACTAATAAAAAAATAAATAAATAAAATAAATAAAATAAAATCACAAAAAAAAAAAAAAAAAAAAAAAAAGCTGCGAAGCGGCAGCTATGAGAGTCCATTCTCTTCCCTCTCCAGGAGACGAGTGCAAGGAAGGGCCACCAGATATTGCAGGTACCTTCGCTCTGCTGGACTAACACCTGACCAGAAGCAGTTTATGGGATTAGAAAGGGTTCATTTCTCTCTCTCTCTCTCTCTCTCTCTCTCTCAAATAAATAAATAAAATAAAAATATTAAAAAAAAAAGAACAAGTGTTGTTTTCTACCAGTCTTGGGTCTGTCCGCTTTATTCTAAATGTGTGCTGTTCATCAAGATCATAGTGCAAACCAGCCTTCTAGAACAGTGACCCGGAAGTTTTTCCAGTCTTCCCTTCCTGAAGTTCGGTTTTTGCTTGGCTTTTGGGGATCATGAAGGGTTTGGGATGCTGGAGGAAATTCCTCCTTTAGAAGTGAACCACTCAGCCACTCTTGGCCTCTCTCTCCATTTTATCTTCTCAGTTGCCTCCTTCCCTTCACCTCTCCATATTTCCTGTCACAGGTCGGGTTCTCAGTCCACACACATGGAGACCATTGTTCAGGAAGAGGCTAAGGAATGTTCTAGTGACCCACCACATGTGAACCGGAGTGACGAGCAGGAGAGCTGGGTGGAGGGAGGAGACATGCCAGAAAGAACTTGTCGGGCTGGACAGGTGGCTTAGCGGTTAAGCGCTTGCCTGTGAAGCCTAAGGACCCCGGTTCGAGGCTCGATTCCCCAGGACCCACGTTAGCCAGATGCACAAGGGGTGCACGCGTCTGGAGTTCGTTTGCAGTGGCTGGAGGCCCTGGCGCACCCATTCTGTCTCTCTCTATCTGCCTCTTTCTCTCTCTGTATGTCACTCTCAAATAAATAAATAAAAATAACAAAAATTAATAAAAATTAAAAAATTTAAAAAAAGAACTTGTCCTGCAGCTGCTAGGTCTCCTCAGAGGTGTCCCATGTTGATGCAACACCTTAGCCCTGGCGACCTTCTTGCAGGCTGCTCTGGGAGCCAGAGATCCTGGGCTGGAGGCTTGACTGCAGCAGAGAGCTGTTAGCAGCTAGCACTCTCTGCAGCCGAGGAGCATGTCCTCTGGCCTGAAGGAGGAAAGACTCTGGGAAGCTAGTCATTCACATATCCCTCAATCCTTCACTCCTTCATCTGCTGCCATTTTTTTTTTTTTTTTCCTCTTCAAGATAAAAATCAAAGGCCTGGCCTGGTGTGGTGGTACACACCTTTAATCCCAGCACTTAGGAGGCAGAGGTGAGATCGTTGTGAGTTCGAGATCAGCCTGGGACTACAGAGTGAGTTCCAGGTCAGCATGGGTTAGAGTTCGACCCTGGCGGGGTGGGGGTGGGGGTCACAGAAAGAATGCAACAGCAATTAGGTGTGGTGGTGCATGCCTCCCGGGCTGGAGAGATGGCTCAGCTGTTAAAAGTGCTTGCTTGTAAATCCTGATGTCCTGGGTTCAGTTCCCCAGTACTCACATAAAGCCAGATGTATAGAGTTCCTTTGCAGTGGCAGGGGGCACTGGAGGGCCCATTCTTTTCCTCTCTCTTCCTCCTTCCCTCCCTCTGTGAAATAAATTTTAAAAATATCAAAGCCCTAACAGCATCCGTCAAGCAAATAAAAAAGTTACAAATTCATGGAGCAGGGTAGTTTTATTGTCTCTCTCTCTCTCTGCTATGTGTATCTGATGTTATAATGTGTATACATGTGCACGTGTGTAATGTGGGCACACGTGTGCCTTAGTACACACGTGGAGATCAAACGACAACTTTCTGGGGTCAGTCCCGTGTTCCTCATTTGAGGAATAGTCTCTTGTTCTTGGTAGTTCACTGATCTTGCCAGCCTAACTGGTTCAGGAGCATCCGGGCAATTCTTGCTGTAGGCATGCTGGGACTGCAGAAATGCACGACAGCTTCTTAGCTTTCCGTGGGCTCTGGGGACCTGACCTCAGTACTCATGCTTGTGCGGCAAATGCTTTATGTGCCAAGCCAGTCCCCAGACTGACAGACCTTCCTTCCTCCACTATGTCTTCCTCCTCCGCCTCTTCTTCCTCCTCCTTTTCTCTCTCTTTTCTCTACCCCCCTCCCACTTTTTAAAAGTTTTTTCAAGGTAGGGTCTCATTCTACCCAGGCTCACATGGATCTTACTCTGTAGTCTCAGGTTAGCCTTGAACTCATGGCAGTCCTCCTACCTCTGCCTCTCAGTCAGATTAGTCTTGAACTCATGATAATCCTCCTACCTCTACCTCCCAAGTGCTGGAACTAAAGGCGTGTGCCACCACACCAAGTCTTTCTTCCCTTTTTTGAGACAGGGTCTCCTATAACCCAGTCTGGCCTGGAACTTGTTGAAGCCAAAGATGACTATGAACTCCTGATCTTCCTGCCTCCACCTCTCAAGTGCTAGAATAACAAGCATGTGTCAGCATGCCTAGTTTTATGTGGTGTGAGGGACCGAATCCCAAGGCTTCACGCATGCTAGGCAAGCACTCTACCAAGTGAGCCACATTCTTAGCCCATTACAAATTAAAAATTGAGCCATCAGAGTTGGCCTGGTGCCTCAAGCCTGTTATCCCTCAACTTGGGAGGCTGAGACAGAAGGATCATGAGTTTGGGTCAGCTTAGGCAACTTTGTCTTAAAAACCTGTCTCAAAAAAAAGAAAGAAAGAAAGAAAGGAAGGAAAGAAGAAAGAGAAAAGAAATTAAGATAACTTTTTTTTTGTGGTTTTTTTTCAAGGTAGTGTCTTGCTCTAGTCCAGACTGACCTAGAATTCAGTCTCAGGCTGGCCTTGAACTCACAGTGCTCCTCTTACCTCTGCCTCCTGAGTGCTGTGATTTAAGGCATGTGTCATCATGCTCAGTGAGACGATAACCTGTAATAAATGAATGTCTGTGTTTCAAAATATATTTTGGAAACCTAAATCATTCTTTTCTAGATAGGCTAAGCTTTGTGAATTCATAGGAAATGGAAACTATTTAAAAAATAAGCCTTGAAGCAACATGAAAATAAAGAGGACCTTCCTTTGGAACCAATGCTAAAAGTTAAGTAGGCCCACAGGCGCTGAGAATGAAACTTGAGAAGACTTCCTCGGAGTTTGAAGATTAGAATAACAGATGCCCTAGAGAATGTGGCAGTGTTTTCAAGTAGCTGAGCAGGCATGCCCGTTCTCTCTCTCCCTAGATGCCTCCCTCTTTCTCTCTTTCAGATAAATACATGAAATTTTTTTTATAGAGCAAGAGATACGGGGGGGGGGGGATGTTGGGGGGGGCAGGGAAGAATTGGCATGCCAGGGCCTCAGCCACTAAACTCAAACTCAGACGCTTGTGCCACCTAGTGGGCATGTGCAACCTTGTGCTTGCCTTACCTTTGTGTGTCTGGCTTCATGGAATCTGGAAAGTCGAACATGGGTCCTTAGGCTTCGCAGGCAAGTTTAACCACTAGGCCATCTCTCCAGCCCTTTTAAAAAATATTTCTTAAAAATATTTTATGTGGGCTGGAGAGATGGTTTAGTGGTTAAGGCGCTTGCCTGCAGAGCCAAAGAACCCAAGTTGGATTCTCTAGGACCCACGTATGCCAGATGCACAAGGTAGTGCATGTGCCTGGAGTTCATTTGCAGCAGCTGGAGGCCCTAGCGTGCCCATTATTTTCTCTCTCTCTCCCCCTCAAATAAATGAATAAAAATAAATATTTTAAAAAGAACGGAAGTCAAAGAGTAAAGCAGACACAATGCAGATGAATATTCGTTGCAGCATCATTTGCAGCAGCTGAAAGGTAGAAGAAACAGTTCATATATCCATCAGAAGATTGGATAAACAAAAGCTGGCGTATCCACATATTCATCAGGTGATTGGATAAATAAAAGCTGGCATGTCCACACAGTGGAACTTATTTGGCCATAGAAAAGTATAAAGTTCTGATTAGGGTCCTATGAACACAATCCTTGAAAATGTTATGCTAAGTGAAAAAGACCAGGTACAAAAGGACAAATAAGTATGATTTCACTTGTACAAAATATTTAAAATGAGCACACGCAAAGAGACTGAGGGCTACCAGGGGGTGAGATAAAGGTGACTAGGAGGCCATTGCTTCATGGGCACAGAGGTGGGTTTTTTTTTTAAGATTTTATTCTGCTTTAGTTGCCTTTTTTATTTAACTTATTTATTACTTGAGAGAGAAGAAGAGAGAAGAGGGAGAGAGAGAATGTGTGCACCATGGCCTACAGCCACTGCAAAAAACAAAACAAAACAAAACAAAGCTGCAGACGCATGTGCCACCTAGTGTATTTGGCTTATGTAGGTGTTGGGGAATCGAACCAGGGTCCTTAAGCTTCCCAGGCAATCACCTTAACCGCTAAGTCATCTCTCCAGCCCCTACAGAGTTTTTTTGTGATAATAGAAAAGTTCTTAAAATAGTTGCAAAGTTATGCAATATTGCATGTACTTAATGCTAATAAAATGTCTACTTAAGCTAAATGTATATACTATGCTCATCAAACTGCCCAGTAGGCACTTCTCTTAATGTTTATACCTATATATTAATGCTATTCTCACTTTTGGTAGAGAACCTTCTCTTTTCAGATGGCAGTGACCTTGGGATGACTCAGAAAGCATCATGGTGCTGGGAAGAAGTGACAGGAGTGCTCAGCACTGCAATATCTCTATCACACCTTCCAAGGCTCAGGGTCCATTGCAGAAGAGGTGGCAGAAAGATTGTAATAGCCAAAGGAGGGGTAGGACTCCTTACAATGTGCTCTTCCAGACACAGAATGGCCTGGATATCCATGACCTCACAGTGCCTGACACTACCTACAGAAGACCATCTTAATAGGAGGAAAAGATCATGACTTAAAAATAAAAGAGAGACTGATTGAGAGGAGGAGGGGATATGACGGAGAATGGAGTTTCAAAGGGGAAAGTGGGGGGAGGGAAGGCATTACCATGGGATATTGTTTACAATTATGGGAGTTGTTAATAAAAAAAATAAATAAATAACTAAAAAAAAATGTCTACTTAAAATGACAAATCTTTGCCAGGTATTGTAGCTCATGCCTTTAATTCCAGCATTAAAGAAGTTGAGGTAGGAGGATTGCTGTGAGTTCGAGGCCAGCTTCAACCACAGACTGAGTTCCAAGCCGTCCTGAGCAACAGTGAGACCTTGCCTCAAAAACAAAAATAAGAAAAATTTAAAAACCAAAATAAAAAATTACAAATCTCAGAGCTGGGGATATGGCTCAGTTGGTTGATTATTTGCCTAGAACCTAAACCAGGCTTGGTGGTCCATGTCTATAACCTCACCACTCAGGAGGCAGAGGTAGCAGGATCACTGTAAGTTCCAGGCCAACCAGGGCTTTAGAGTGAGACCCAGTTTCAAAACAAACCAATGAGAGAGACAGAGAAAGAGAGAGGGCGTGGGGGGGGGGGAGAGAGGGAAAGATTAAGCTTTCTCATGAAGTCTGTTTGATTATTCATAAAGACGAGATTTGCTTAGAACTGATGCCTCATGTATTTGATGACATCCATTATCTGGAAGACAGCCAAGCATGCAGAAGTGAACCGAAACACCTGCCATCAACACATAGGAGAGCAGAGAGAAGTCAAATAACGTCAACGTACCACATCTGGCTCTTCTGTTGATAGACAGAGCAGGCAGGGGAAGCAAGCAGCTTGAACCTTTCAAGTGACGATAGAGCCTCTGCCCTTCCTGCTAAGGTAGACTTCCTTGATGTAATTGCACCCTTTCAGACTCATACTCTCTCTGTTCTTCTCTATCTCTTTCTGTAGTCTGGACTGACCTGGAACTAGCTATGGAGACCAGGCTTGCCTCAACTTGCACCAATCCTGCTTTGCCTCTGACTCCAAAATGCTGGGATTATAGACTTGTGCCACCATGCTTGGCTTAGGGATCAGGTTTCTTGAGATAGGATCAGTCTGTATCCCAAGATGACCTTGAACTCACCTGAGCTGTCCTTGAACTCAGCATAGTCATCCTGCTCCAGCTTCCTGCGTGCTAGGATTACAGGTGTGAGCCTCCACTCCTGGCTTTTATCTTCTTTCTGACTTCTCTTTAGATACACATGACGCAAATGCTGATGACACACAGTGTGGTGGTTTGGATCAGATATCCCCCATAAACTCATGTGTTTTGAATGCTGAGTCCCCAAGTGGTGGCAACTTGGGAGGTGGGGCCTTGCTGAAGGAGGTGTGTTGCCAGGGGTGGGCCTTGAGGTTCATTAGCCTGCAGTTTGCCAGCGCTAGTAGGCTCACTCTCCTGTTGCTGTTTTCCACGTGCTGCGATAGAGGCAATGTTCAGCCTTTGCTCATGCCGTGCTCTCCCCTGCCAGCATGAAGCTTCCCTGAGGGCTGTAAGCCAACATCAAAGCGTTCCTCCCGTCGGATGCTCTGTCCCAGCAACGAGAAGGTAACAGCATGCAGTTCTGAACACTCCTGACCAGGCAGCAAAACAGTGTTGATGAGTATGTCTGGCATCTAATGCAACTGCTACCCTGTTCCCTGATGACATCTGTGCTTCTATCCTGAATTTAGATCGTATATTTTATACCTTTCCAATGGGTGCCTCCAACCACATTCATTCTTCTGAAACTGTAGATTCTATTTAAATGGCATCAACCCACCACTCACCCAATCCAGCAACTCGTAAGGACCATCCCCAGAACTCCTCCCATTGTCCTCTGCTTTTCCATCACCCTATTCATTTTCCCAGTCCTGTGCATTCTATCTCCTAGACATTGCAAATCCAGTTTCTCCCACTCTCTCTGTGCAATGCCCAACTCCCCCTTTCAAAACCTGTTCAGACTACTACTGATTCCAGGCTGTCTTCTGCAATATACTCCCCAGAGAGTGATTAAACACACAAACAAAACCACATTGGTCATGTTTTTCTATTTGTCTTCTACTTAAGAGCATTTAGTGGTTAATGCTCAGTTACAAGATAAATTTAAGCATCCAGTTTGGACTGGCAGACAAGTCCATTCATGTTCTTTCCCACGTGTTCTCATGCCATTTTACTGCTCAGCCTGAGCTATAGCTATATTGGTTTATCAAGACTCTGAACACCTGCCATGGCCCATCCTGGCTCTTGCTTTAGCAAATACTATATGTCCTTCACCTAGAATGTCTGTCCACTCCCTTGTCTTCCACTTCTTTGCCCAGCTCCTACTTGTCCTTAAGGACATAGCTCAATATAGTCTCTTGGAAGCTTTCCCTCATCCCCCTGAGCTGCTTCACAGGCCTCTCCTTTGCTCAGACTGTGTAACACTCCACCCTCCACCTTGTTGTAACATTGGTTTTTGTTTATAGTACCTGCCTCCCGCTAATTATTACAGAATAAAATTATATAGGACATATGTTTGAGAAGTAGAAAGGGATGGGCCTGGTGGCACATGCCTGTAATCCTGCTGTTGGGAGGTGGAGGCAGGAGGATCAGTATTTCAAGGCTATCCTTGGCAGCACAGGAACTTTGGTTATATGAGACCCTGTAGAAGAGGGACTCTTAGCTTTTACCTTTGTGATGGTTTGAATTGGATATCCCCCATCAACTCATGTGTTCTGAGTGCTTGATCTCCAGTTGATGGCAGTATGGGAGGTAGAACCTTGCTGGAGGCAGTGTGTTTCAGGGGGCAGGCTTAGGGGTGTTAATAGTCAGTTCCCCCTTGCCAAAACTGGGTTCACTCTCCTGCTGCTGTTGCCCATCTGCTGTGGCAGAGGTGATGTCCAGCCCGTGATCATGCTATGCCTTTCCCCTGACATCATGGAGCTTCTCCTCAAGGCTGTCAGCCAAAATAAATCCCTATCTCTCGTCTGCTGCTTTTGGTTAGGTGTTTTGTCCCAGTACTGAGAAAGTAACTACAACAGAAAGTTGGTACCAATGGAATGGAGTCATTGCTGGTAAAAAGTTGACTGTGTGGATTTTAGCCTTTTGGAACTGATTTGCGAAAGGAAATCAGTCAGAACTGACTTGAGAAAGAATTTGAAACCTTAGCCTAAGAGATGTCTTGTAATGCTATAACCAGGATTTGATGGACCATTCTGGTCAGGTTTGAAAGACCTACCTGCAGAAATAACTGTGAACTGTGCAGGCTTGGCATATGAGGGGCAGAAAGAGCTTTGTCTGGACTGGGCTATAGGCAGTTTGTGTGAGCGCGCCTTACTGCATTCTTCCACTATCTTGAGAACTTGTGGAAGGTTGCATTATGGAGAAATGAAAACTTTAGGCTAGACCCAGCACCCATTCAACTGCAATTGTTTGACAGATTACCACCACCGAGAATGGGCCTTCTATTCTGCATTTGGCACAGCAGGAAAAATGCTGACTGTTTTGAAAATAGGGGGCCAGAATATTGAAGGAGTGTCCTATTTTTCAAATTTGCTTTTTCAAAATATTTTTTATTGATTTTATTTGAGAGAAAGAGACAGATAGAGAGGGAGAGAATGGGTGCATCAGGGCCTCTAGCCACTGCAAACAAACTCCAGACGCATGCACCACCTTATATATCTGGCTTATATGGGTACTGGAGAATTGAACCTAGTCCTTAGGCTTCACAGGCAAACACCTTAACCACTAAGCCATCTCTCCAGCCCCTCAAAATTGTTCTTATTCCCCTCTGGATTAACTAATTTGGCAGCCTACCTGGAACTGTGGGTATATAACAAATGCAGGAAAGAGCCATCTCTCTAGCCCCATGCCAGGTTTTGTTTTTTTTAATGTTATACTGGGGATTCAACCCAGTGTTTTTTGCATACTAGACAAATACTCTACAAACTGAGCTACATTCCCAGTCTTGGAAAATGAGTCCGTTTTTAACTTCTTTTTATTTCCTCTTCCTTGTCTTCCTCTTCCATCTTTTCTTCCTGTTTCTCAGCTTTCTCATTAGTCTTACCATCTTTCCCAGTAGTAGATTTTGGTAGTGGAGGAGGAATGTAAATGCATTTTCTCAAATTTCTTTCCATTTAAAATACTCATGTATTTCAGGCTCAATGTTATGATTACTTATTGTGACAGTTAAATTCTATTGTCAGCTTGATCAGATCAGGAACCAAGTAAGAGACCTGCCTGTCGGGGGTGGAGTCTGTGAGGGTGTTTCCAGGAAGAATTAACCCAGGAAGGAAGACCTCCAGGAATGGGCAGCTCTTCTGGTGGCAGACTACAGATGAAAAAACTCCTGGAGAAAGCAGTGCTTTTTGTCTGGCTGCCCTTGTCACTCACTGGTGCCTGCATGTACCCTCTCACTGCCACCCTTCCCAGACACTGGAGCCAGCGGCTCTCCAGGAATTCAGATTGGGACTGTGAGGCATCCAGCTATCAGGTCCTCAGACTCTCCAACATGACTGCCCAGTCTGTATTCAGTAAGATAATCTAATTAATTTTCTTATATCTTCTTCCTATTGGTTCTGTTCCTCTAGAGAACCCAGACTAATACACTTACCTAACCTGCTACTTTACACAGAGGCTTATAGAATGCTAAGTACACTTCTAAAATATTCAAGCAGGCTGGCTTTGATGTGGTGCGAGGCATGGCACCAGGGTAGTGCTGCACTGTTCTCTGGAAAGCAACGCAGTGCTGAGGAGTCAGGAAATCATAAAGACCTGGAGGGATGTCCAACTTCTACCTCCCGCTGATTTCAAGGTCTCAGAAAGAAACCCAGCAAGGACTCAATGAAATGCTACATGGCGTAATTATCAAGTTAAATAAAATTATATACACGTGTGATGGTTAATCTTGTCAATTTGATGGGATCTAGAATCACCACAGAGCTGGGCATGGTGGCACACACCTGTAATCCCAGCCCTGGGGAAAAAGAGGCAGAGGCAGGAGGCCAGGCCTGGGACTATATAGTGAGATCGAGGTCAGCCTAGACTAGAGTGAGACCCTACCTTGAAAACAAAACAGAAGAAAAAAACAGAATCAGCACAGAAACAAATCCCTGGGCATGTCTGTGAGGGACTTGCTGGAGTAGGTTGTCTGAGGTGGGAAGACCAACCTAAATGTGGGCTGAGCCATTCCCTGGGCTGGGAGTCGCAGCCTGCATAAAAAGCAGACAGACCACTGGCTGAGCACAGGTATCAGATACGCTCTGCCTCCTGACTGGGGACACGATTTGACCAATCGTGCTTCATGTCCTTGCTTCATACCTCCTGCTGCAGTCAGCTTCTTGTTGCTGGCAGAATGTACCTGACCAAGAACAGTTTATGGGACAAAAGCATTTGTTTTGGCTTACAGACTTGAGGGGACGCCCCATGATGACATGGAAAAACGACGGCATGAGCAGAGGCTGGACATCACCTCCTGGCCAACATCAGGTGGGCAAAAGCAGCAGAAGTGTGCCAAACATTGGCAAGAGGAAGCTGGTTATGACACTGGTAAGCCCATCCCCAAAAATACACCACCTCCAGGAGGCTCTAACTCCCAAACTGCCATTACCTGGGGACCTAGCATTCAGAACACAGGACTTTATGGGGACACCTGAATCAAACCCCCACATCTTCCCTGCCATGATGGACTGTACCCCTGGAATTCTTTATTTTTGTTTATTTATTTATTTTAAAATTTTATTTATTTGATTATTTATTTATTTGAGAGAGCAAGAGACGGAAAGAGGCAGACAGAGAGAGAGAGAGAGAGAATGAGCATGCCAGGGCCTCCAGCCACCGCAAACAAACTTCAGACACATGTGCCACCTTGTGCATCTTGCTTACATGGGTCCTGGGGAATCGAACCTGGGTCCTTTAGGCTTTGTAGGCAAGCGCCTTAACCACTAAGCAATCCTTCCAGCCCTGTACCCCTGGAATTCTAAGATGAAATAAGTCCTTTCCTTCTTTAAGCTACTTGTCATTTGGCCACAGAAATAAGTAGAGTAACTATTCCAGCAAGTAACATTAATTTAATAAATGAATACTATTTTCCCATCCTAACTTTGATTTTGAGAGTAGTTGGTGGAAACTTCACACTTCCCCAGAGTTAGCCAGGACAGAAATGAGGAAGGCCCTCGGTGAGAAGACCTGTGTACAAGAAAACCCTGCTTTCTGCATCCATTTCTCTGCATTCACTGGGAAACCTGAGCTGTGTGTCCTAGAGCAGGGAGAACAAGAAACCCCGGAAACATGATTCCTGCCTCACAGAGGTGAGCTGACAGAATGCAGGCAGGCACTCAGGAACCACTGGAGGCCTGACTGAATGTTGCCTGAACTCAATTTCACAAGAGCAACAAACTGTCTTGAGCTTTGTTGAATTTCATCTTTATATTCCCCCCACTTTCTTTTCCATTTTCCTGTTTGTATGTCAGGAAGCGTGAGTTGAAAAGGAGCCAAAAGTATGTTAAACATATGCACACACTTAACAAATTAACTCCTTTGCAGGCTGGAAGGATGGCTTAGTGGTTAAGGCGCTCACCTGCAAAGCCAAAGGACCCAGGTTCGATTCTCCAGGACTCACGTAAGGCAGATGCACAAGGTGGCGCATGCATCTGGACTTCATTTGCAGTGGCTGAGGGCCCTGGTGTGTCTGTTCTCTCTCTCTCTCAAATAAATAAAATAAATTTAAAATCATTTAAACAAATAAAAATCTATTAAAAATTTAACTCCTTTTCTGGGAGGACAGGGGTAGGTGCTGGCCTCAACACTACACTTGGGGATCCTCACCCTCTTCTTTCCTGGGCTCTGCTCTTTGTATGTTAGTCTGATGACTTCTGAGAGACTTTACTATGGACTCCATGAACTCCAGGCCTATGTGGTTCCAAATCTCTCTTTCCCAAGGTACAGGTATAAAACGTCAGGGATGGATTCTGATTGGGCCTCCTCAGATCAAGTGACCACCCTTTCAACCAATACCTGTGGCAAGGGGGAAAGTGATGCTCTGATTACAGGATTGGGCCCTGCACTTATTTCTGTGGCTGGCATGGTAATAAGGTTTGGTGACCCACAGTTCTTCCAGAAACACACAGAATGAGGAGAGGCTGGTGCCCCGAGGGAAGGGATAGCTTTCAATAGAAGAAGTGGTGGGCAGGATGCTGGACAGCTTTCATAAACGATGTTTTTGCTTGGATTGCATGTTTTTGCTTGTCACACTGTTACTTTTGAAAAACAGATCCTAAGGCAGTGAAGGAAATTATCATTTCTCAGAGCTGCTTCAATACTGGGAAGGTGAAGGGCTACGCTGGGCTATCTCATCAAAAGCCAGTGAGGTCTCACTCTTTGGAGAGCTGCTTCTTTCTGCATTTGCTGAATGTAGCAAGCTGATGGAAAGGCGCATAGATGAAAATTGGGGATTTAAAAAAATATTTTTTTAATTTATCATTTATTTATTTATTTATGAGAGAGAAAGAGATAAAGAGGCACATAGGGAGAGAGCGAGGGAGGGGAGAGAGAATGGGCACGCCAGGGCCTCCAGCCACTGCAAACCAACTCCAGACGCATGTGCGTGCAATGCAGCTGGCTTTATGTGGGTACTGGGGAATCAAACCTGGGTCCTTTGGCTTTGCTGGGAAGTGCTTTAACTGTGAAGCCACGGCTACAGCCTGAGATTTGGGGCTTTTGTAGTTCAAACTAGTATGTGGTGAATTACTTTGTGTATTTACATTGCTGTGACCCAAATGCCTGACAGACCAACCCAAGGGAGGAAAGCTTGATTTGGGCTCATAATTTCAGAGGTTTCAGTCTATTGTGGCGAGGAAGGCACAGCAGGGGAGTGCCTTCGTGTGTGTAGATGGGAGGGTCAGGCAGCTGTGTTCACAGGACTGTTGAACTGGAAACCGAAGGGGTGGGATAGGAATAGGAATGACGGGGCCTCAAATGACCTTCAAAAGCCTGCCCCCTAATGACCTGCCTCCAACAGCTAAGCCCCCAAAGATGACATTCAAAAGAAAAGCCCATCGGGTCATTTAGATCCGTGTTACATTATTGGCATATAACAAAGCTGGGAGGCAGGCTATAATTTTGTGCTCATCACAGGTACCATTCATTTGAGAAGGTGTGGAGTGAGGGTTGAGAAATTTGTCTTTTTAATAAGACTAGGGAAAGCTGGGAATTGCGGCACATACCTGTAAATTCCAGTTGTGCTGGTTTTTTGAAGTAGGGTCTCTCTCTACTTCAGGCTGACCTGGAATTCACTATATAGTCTCAGGGTGGCCTCAAGCCCACCATGACCCTCCTACTTCTGCCTCCTGAGTGCTGGGATTGAAGGCATGTGGCACTATGCTCGGCAAATCCCAGTTTTGAGAGCCTGAGGCAGAAGGATTGCTGTGAGTTCAAGGTCAATCTGGGCTACATACTGAATTCCAGGACAACTTGGAGTATAAAGCATGACCCTGTTCCTTTCCTCTCTCTCTCTCTCACGTCCCCCCACCCCCGAGTTGTTTTGCACCTTAGTGAATGTTTTAGTATGTACTTTTGACATCCATAATTTTCATGTAGAACACTAGGATGTTATGGGTTAAAGAACATAGACAATGTATAACATAGAAAAATATGGCACATACAAGACCTTTTGATGTGTGTGTGTGTTGGAGACAGGGCCTTGCTTTAGAGCCCAGACTGGTCTGAAACTTCCTTTCCCGCTTTACCTTCTGGGCGCTGGGGTTACAGGTGTGTATCACCAAGCCCAGCACAAGGTGTTCCTATGGTTGTGTACGAATTGTGGAAATGATGACAAGACCATTGGAGATTCTATGTCAGCAGTGAGTGAGACAGACAAGGTATGTTGTTTTCACGCACCTTACAGCTGAGCTGTGCTGAGATGAACCGTAGCCATGAGCTGTCTGTGGACGCTGAGTACCAGAAAGGTAGCTAGTCCAAGCTGAGAGGTGTTGAAAGGATAAAACAAACACCGGGTTTAGAAGGAGACTCTCGGGCTAAAGGGAGGGTTCAGCAGTTAAAGTGCTTGTCTGCAAAGCCTAACGACAGGGGTTCGATTCCCCAGTACCCATGTAAAGCCAGATGCACACAGTGGTGCATGCATCTGGAGTTCATTTACAGCGGCTAGAGGCCCTGATGTGCCCATTCTCTCTTCCTCACACTTCAGCCAAGCCACAGCTGAATCCACAGAGGAATTGGGGAGACGAGCAAGAGTGCTGCTTCCACGATGAACCTCATAATCAGCCCCAGTGTGAAGGAGACAGATCCTGAAGATACTCAACACCCACCAAAGCAGAGATCCAGAGGCTCCTAAGAGCTCATCACTGAAGTAGACTTAAAACTCACCCACCACAGCTCAGAGAATTTTGCAGAAGAGGGGGAGTAAAGATTGTAAGAGCCAAAGGCTGAGACATCACGCCCAGAGACATTCTCCCCACCCAAAATAACTGACTACTGCCCCCACAATGCATAAATTACAACCCCATGGGGAATACTTGCAACCCCACTGAGGAGCGACCCCAACAGAATGGGGGGCAGGGACAAGGGAAAAGTGGGTACCAATACATGATGTATCCATATGAAACATCTTGTTAATAATAATTGTAAATTATAAACATTAAAAAAAGAAAAGAAAAAAGAACCACAAGCTCCCATTGTGTTTATAATCTGCCAATGGATGGTAATTTCTGACAGACTCGTCATTTTGTACAGGGACACTATGAAGATTATTTGAGCATCTTACAGATTACTGTCTTTAAACTTCTATTTTGTTAAAGGTTAGAAAAGGGGACAACACATGTGTTACTGTGAACATGTAAAATGTTTCAGAAGCTAATGAGAAGGAATAAGCATGAAGAAGAAATCTCAACAAGATTTTTTAAAAAATTTATTAGGTTGAGAGAAAGAAGCAGAGAGTTCCGGGTGTGGTGGCGCATGCCTTTAATCCTGGCACTGGGGAGGCAGAGGTAGGAGGATCTCTCTGAGTTCGAGGCCACCCTGAGAATACAGAGTGAATTCCAGGTCAGCCTGAGCTAGAGTGAGACCCTACCTCGAAAAAGAGAGAGAGAGAGAGAGAGAGAGAGAGAGAGGCAGAGAGAGAGAGAATGGGTGCGCCAGGGCCTCCAGCCACTGCAAAGTAACTCCAGACGGGTGCGCCCCCTTGTGCATCTGGCTTACTTGGGTCCTGGGAAATCGAACCTAGGTTCTTTGTCTTTGCAGGCAAGCACCTTACTTCAGCCTCCTGTACAGTATTCTTATTTAACTGAACAAATACATTTTGAGATGACCTCATGTTGACATTGTATCTACAGCACTTTGGGTAGACCGTGGGGATAAAACATGAAGAAAACATGCTCTCTGATCTCCAACTCTTATAATTAGAGGAAAAATAAAGCTGACCATGACACAGCACAAGCTGTACTAAGCTCACAGTGGGGCCATCTGCTGTTTTGTGCCCTCTCATCCCCCTGCTAATAAGTGCACTTTGGGTTTCCTGCAGGAAATGTATAGCATGTCTTCAACCTCATTTCCTTAGTTCTGGGGGTTTAGACTGCAGAAGGGAACCCTCGGATCCCCAGCAGTTGGTGAGTCAGGCCTGGACAGACAGAAAGACTGGGCAAGGAGGAACTCATAGTCAACAAGAGGGAATGAGATTTCTGGGAAGAGACTGAATTTCCAGAGGAATGGGAGTCTGGAAGGGCCTCTTGCGCCCTGCTGTCATGGAAACCCAAGGCAGGAGCCAATGCCAGCACCAACGAAGCAGGTATGAGCAGTACTGAACACGTGCATTGCTCTGACTTCCTTTCTCTTTCTCTCTTTTCTTTCTTTAAATTTTTTTTTTATTTATGTATTTGAGAGAGAGAGAGAGAGAGCGCAAGTGAGCGAATGGGCATACCAGGACCTCCAGCCACTGCAAACCAACTCCAGATGCATGCACCACCTTGCCCATCTGGCTTACGTGGGTCCTGGGGAATCAAACTGGGATCCTTAGGCTTTGCAGGCAAATGCCTTAAGCGCTAAGCTATCTCTCCAGTCCCCCCCCCCTTTTGAGTCAGGGTTTCATTCTAGGCCAGCTTGACCTGAAACAATCTGTAGCCCAGGCGGGCCTGGAGGTCACAACAATCCTGCAGGTGCTGGGATTAAAGGTACGTTCTGCCATACCTTCTTCTTCTCATCCTCTTCCTCCTCCACTCCACCTTCTTTTTCTTGAGGCAGGGTCTCAGGTAGCTCAGGTTGGCCTCAAAGTCTATGTAGCAGAGATTGACCTTGAACTCAATGATCATCCTGACTCCACCCCCAAGTGCTGAAATTACAAGCGTGCTCTCATCATGCCCAATTTCAGTTTCTGATATTTTTTGATATGTGTATCAAGATGATCCTGAAGGTAGATATAGTCCTGAGGCCTCCAATTTTGCAAGCCAGTCATTCCATTTGCTTTAGCAAGTTTAATTTGCATTTCTGTTTCTGGTAACCTAAGGAGGTCTAGGACATAAACAACAGCATGAACGAAAGACAGAGAATGGGAGAAGTCATTCTGCATGGGAACTTCACAGAACACTTGGTGTTTGAGTTCAGTGCCTTAAGTGGCACGATCTTGTGAAACTTTAGATCACAGAATGGTTTCTCATGTGTGAGTTCTGCAAATTGGACAGGGCTGCTGACAATACTAATGTCCTCAGGAGACAAGAATATGTTATTACTTTCTGGCAGAAGCTCTGTAAAGTTGCAAGACATTTTTTTTTCTGCCATAAATATCAACCAGGTCCTCACTAAGCTTTATTTATTTTTATTGCCTCTAAAAAATATTAATTTAATTTATGGGTGCATGTGCGCGGGCGTGTGTGTGTGTGTGTGTGTGTGTGTGTGTATGAACATGCCAGGACCTCTTGCTGCTACAAATGCATACCAGATGCTTTGGGCCACTTTTTGTGTCCGGTTCTATTTAGGTAGCTGGGGAATTGATTCAGGACTGGCAGGCTTTGCAAGCACGCACTTTTAACTGCTGCGCCATCTTCTCAGCCTTTTTTTTTTTTTTTAAACTTTAAAATAATTAGCTGAGGGCTGGAGAGATGGCTTAGCAGTTAAGGTGCTTGCCTGCAAAGCAAAGGACATTGGTTTGATTCCCCAGGACCCATGTAAGCCAGATGTACAAGGTGGCACATGTATCTGGAGTTCGTTTGCAGGGGCTGAAGGCCTGCCATGCCCATTCTCTATCTGCTTCTCTCTCAAATGAATGAATAAATATTTTAAAAATTTTCTGCTAAAATGCTAACTTTCAGCTAGTCCTGGCATTGCACACTGTGGAAAGAGCTAGTGTTTCACATAGCATTTCACAGTAAAGTCACAGCCCTCATGACTCTTCATGGAGAAACAGATCATTAGGTATTCATACATCTCCCATTAATGTCAGTGTAACTTGGAAAACTATCAAGGTGATAGAAGGGACTGCCTGCTTACACATTTTTTATTCAGTTGGCCATTAACAGTTTCTGAATTGAATTTCTATTTTATAAAGAAATTTTTATTATTTATTTTTATTTGAGAGAGATAAAGAGGCAGATATATAGAGAGAATGAGCATGCCAGGGCCTCTAGCAGCTGCAAATGAACTCCAAATGCATGTGTGATCTTGTGCATCTGACTTACATGGGTCCTGAGGAATCAAACCTGGATCTTTTGGCTTTGCAGGCAAGTGCCTTAACTGCTAAGCCATCTCTCCAGCCCTGTATTGAATTTTTATAAAAATAAGGAAAAATGCAGCCAAACTCAGTAATTGCCAAAAGCTTCAAAAACTATACTGAAGGGCTGAGGAGATGGCTCAGTGCGCTTAGAAACCTGGGTTTGGTCCCCAGCAGGGTTTTACTCTGAAGTCTAAATTGGCCTTGAACTCACTGTGCAGCCTAGGCTGACGGCAACTGGAGTTCAGTTCCCCGGCACACCAGCAAAGCTGGATTCAAGCTGGCACATATGTCCATGATCCCAAGGCACCAACTGCAATGGCAGGCAGTGTTAGTTTGCAGTGGCAAGAGACCTTGTGTCAAAGAATGAAGAACACAGACACTCTGAGGCTATTCTCTGACCTCCACACACATGCTGTGGCACATGCACCTATAAACACACAATCAACTAAAATCAATCAATAAATAAAAACTACACTGAAAACCTCTTTAGAAGAAAAGGAAACTCGAGTTTGAGGATTTAGCTCAGTGGTAAAGCACTTGCCTAAAATATGTAAAGCCAGGCCGGGTGTGGTGGCGCATGCCTTTAATCCCAGTACTCAGGGAGGAGGATCTACTACATAGTGAGTTCCAGGTCAGCGTGGGCTAGAGTGAGACCCTACCTTGAAAAACAAAAAAAAGTATGTAAAGCCCTGGATTTGGTCCCCAGGCCCGGAAGGAACAAAAAGCAAATGTGTATGTGATTTTTGCTTGCTTTGAGACAATAGGGTTTTACTTTGATGTTTAAGTTGGCCTTGAACTCACTATGTAGCCTAGGCTACCATCAAATTTGTGGCAATCCTCCCAGTTCAGCATCCTAGTACTGGCATTGTAGGCATAAGCCTCTACACCTAGGGGTGTGTGTGTGTGTGTGTGTGTGTGTGTGTGTTTAAAGCTCTGGTGCAGTAGGAGGATTGCCTGGAATTTAAGGCTAACCTGGGCTACATAGTGGGCACCAAGCCAGCATGGGCAACCGTATAAGACCCTGTCACAAACCAACCAACCAACCAACCACTGAGGTGACCAGAACACCATCTTCCCAGATAGGGCAGAGACAACACACAAAAGGACGCTTACACCAAAACCAGTTTGGTGAACCAGTGAGTTTACTGGGGTTACTTACAGAGCAGGGTGAGGGGTTGCCTATAGGAGCAATAGATGACTCAAACAACTGCCCAAGCAGAAGTCTCATCCCATCCTGGATTAGGGCTTTCCTCATAGCTGCTTAGACTCCAAGGTAGCCCCCGAAAGCCCACCTCAGCACAGGTGCCCACTCCCGGAAGCTGCACCACTGGCTGGCATTTCCGCAGGAGGGTCTCTGGAGCATACCCAGTTGGGGTCTCCAGCACACTGCACCACTTGCAGAGAGCTCTCTCGGAGAGGGTCTCTTCCAAGCAGTTGTTTCTCCTTTATATAGTCTTAGGCCGGTTCTTGCCACCCTTTCTCAGACTTCCTGAGTCTCTGGAACTTCCTTCCTGCCCCCTCCCCCCAGGGATGTTTCAGTTTCAAGCTAACATGACCTTGGGGAATGGCTGTGTGTGACCTTTAAGATTAAGGTCTCCCAGACTTCCTGAATCTGCAGAGCCTTCTTTCTCTCTTCAGTTTGGAGGAATCTGCTACACAACACAAAGTAACTAACTTTGGTTCCTGTATTCAGGAGGCTGAGGCAGGAGGATCACAGTGAGTTTGAGGCCAGTGTGGTTCACGTAGGAAGATCCAGGCCAAACTCAGTTACCACAGGGAGACCTTGTCAGTCTGCTCACCTTAATAAACACTCACCCAACCAAGCAAAACAGCCTAGAGAATAAAAACACTGCATTTTACATCAGGCTTTAGGGTTAAATGGCAAACACGATTTGAATTTTGCATTTTGATTCCAAGGAATATTTTCTCTTAGCTGTAACTACATGTCCATAATCTATCTCGTAGTATGGAGATAATGAAGAAAGGCTGGAATTAATTCTCATTTGTTTTATGCTTATCAATGAGGGTCCGGGGTTCAATATGTCTTAGAAGTTTCTCTCTCTCTCTCTTTCTTTCTTTCTTTCTTTCTTTCTTTCTTTCTTTCTTTCTTTCTTTCTTTCTTTTTTCTGGGGATTTGTCGCGATTGTGGAACTACCACTTCTAAAACAGGCACGCTATTGCGGAGCAGGACTTCTGCAGTTCACTGACCAGCAGGGTCTCCTTGGACAGCACATCCCCGTATTAGGAGTTCCTGCATTGCCATGCTTTCCAGTGCCGGAGCGGAGCGCGCTGCCTAAGTCAGGAATCTCCTCCACTCCTTAGACTGCTGGGCTGGCTCGGGCCCAAGCCGAGTGAGCTGTCTGTTCTGAACGCATCATCATCACTCCACCTAGATCAAGTTCTGGCGGCTTGGCTTCCCCATGTGAAGATTCTCCTGGGAAGTGAATACCTGCTTTAGCTGGAGGCTAGCTCACGAATGCAACCTTTCACCTACTTAAAGTTCACAGATCAACTTAATCATACGTTGGTTTAGAAAAAAAAAAATCCCACTATGAAAAGATGTTTTTCTTATAATCCATTGTAGTTGCTTCAGACATTTGTGTCCTGCTGGGGGTGAGGTGAGGGCTGGGGGAGGCAGTGTTCCCACAGTAAAATGCCTTTGGCCCTGCGTTGTATCCAAAACCAAGCGCAGTGGCAAACTTACATATACACGTGTCTTTCGTTCATAAAAAATAATTTGGAGTTTTACCCATTGAAAACAAATAGAAAACTTGCCTGTGAGTACATTTACGGGGGTAAGGGGAGAATGGGATATATACTGGGTTAAATGAAAATAAAAACAACACTGAGCACACTTTGAGCTTTTGGGGCCTCTTCCCGTCCCAGGCATTTCTAAAAAGTCCTTTGGTTTTGCACGATCGGACAGAAATCGGTGCAGAAATCGGACAAGCAAATGTAGTCCGGTGATGAACGAGAAAAGACTGCATGTGAGGTGATCTACATTAAGATGCACGCGTTAAGAGCAAGCCGAGGGCGCTTGCAGTTCTTCCGGGGGGACCGGGCCTCTCCGGCCCTCCTCCTCCCGGGCCGCAGCCGTGGAGGCCGCCCGCCCCTGGCCTGCACGGGCGCCCGCCCGCCAGCCGCGAACCCGTCGCCCCGCTCCCGCCCCACGCCGGCTGCGGCCAGGTCCCGGCGGCTCGACAGAATGACCCATAGTAACCCCGCCCCGCCCCGGGCCGCCTGCGCCGCGCTGCCCCCGGCTGGCCTGCGATAGGTCCAGCCCCGCACGCGCCACCGCCCGCGGGCCAATGGGCGGCGTCCTCTTTGCATATGCAACGAGCTCGGGTCCGGGCTGCGCGTCGCGGGCTTCGGGCTCAACAGACGCTGCGCTGCGGGCGCCGAGGAGCGACGCGCTGCTTCGTCGCCGCGGCCGGGGCTGTGGGACGACGACGACGAGGACGGGGCGGCGGGCTGTCGTCCCTTCTCCGCTGTGCGGCCGCGGCGGGGTTGTCCGGGGAGGCGGCGCTGGCCGTGAACGCTCCGGGGCTCGGGCGGGCCTGCGTGGGCCGGAGCCCGAGGACCGCGGCGCGGTGAGTGCGGCGCCCGTTGTGTGGGGCGGACGCGGCCTCCGCCTCGGCCTCCGGGTGCGGTGGGGACGCGGCGGGCGAGGGGTCCGGGGACGCTGAGCTCCACGTCGCCCGCGACCCTGCGTCGTGGCGGTGCGCCGTGGAGAAGCGGCGGGGCCGGCTGGGAGGCGTGGGCGCGGGGCAGGTGAGCGGGAGCCCCCGGAGGGAGGAAGGATGCGCCGGGGCCCGTCCTCCCGCCCGGCCGGTCGGCCTGCGTTGCGGGCCCGGGGGACGGGATCGCCCACCCGGACACGGCCTCGCCGGGTTGGGCGGGAGGACCCCGAACCCTGCGGGGTCCGAAAACCCCGGCACGAGAGGCGGGAGTCCCCTCCCGGGCCGGGGAGAGACCACCGTGAGGGATGTGTGGGTCGGGAACCCTCCTGCTGGGGATGGGAGTGGGATTGGAACCCCCGGTGCGGCTGGGGAGTTGCACGTTCACTTTTCTCTTAAGCGCATTTTAGTTCTACGCTAGCATGCCACATAGGTTGCCCACACGAAGCATCCCCGTGGGGTTGATGTTATTAGCTGAAGGTATTTCACACATGAAGACCCCCCCCCCCACTCCCCTAGGCACAGATCGAACTGGTTTACCCAGGTAATCTGGTTTTAGAAAATGTACTCCAAACCCTTGCATATTCAGACCTTTCCAAAATAGGTAGATCAACGTGCTTGAAAATTTATATGGCAGCCAGAGAGGGACAGGCTTCGAGAAAGTGATTAGAGCTGAACAAAATGACAAAAGAGGCGGCATAATTGAGCCTTTATTACAGGCCATGCACCGAGGGTTTTATGTGCAGCTATCTTACCTCGTTATTCCCATTTTACAGCTGGAGAGACTGCACGGTGGACAGTGCCAATTTGGCCTCGGGTCTGATAAGAGGAGAAGCTGGGTTCCGCAGAGCTTGTTTCAATCCGGAGCCCTTTTCATCTAACTACCGTAGCTTGCAGCCTTTCTAGTTGCTGGCGGACTAGTTGCCACTGCGGGTTTCGGTGGGAGTGACTCAGGCGAGCTGTAGTGCAATTCTGTCTCTCATGATCATTGCAGACTATTTTGCATGTCCAGATAGGTTCTGAGAGTTGTTGAGGGTGCTGCTGAGTTGCTCCTAAAAGTCTGTGGGAAGTTTATCACAGAGAAGTAGTGTTGGGACATTGAATTGGAATCTGGTGCACAGACTGTTTCTGTCACCTTTTCATGCAGACCTCACCTCTAGGGATGACGGAGTTACTTGCGTCCTTTGCGTCCCTTTAAATATTTTCTGAGTCTTTCAAAAGTGTTGGTTCTGTGAGATTGCAGTGTTCTTGGCCTAACAGTCACCTGGTGCCTTTGGGGCTCAGTTACTGGATTTGCAGTGCAGTTGGGCCAAGTGACTTGAAGCTCAAATATTCTGTACATCTAAATTTTCCTCTTTGAAGAAAAGAAGGGAGAAGTGAAGGAAAACGAATAGGAAATACTAGCTCGTTCTTCATTTAATTAATTGCTCACCTAGAGTCTTTTGCCTTCTGCTGCATGTCTGACACCTTGTTAAGTGCTTGGAATACAGCAGGATCAGAACTGATGTGTCCCTGTGCCCTTAGGCAGGAAACAGACTCCAAGCAAATGATTGTACAGATAAACGCTTCATCACAAGTCCTGGTACTTGCAATAAAGGAAAGGTGTTGAGTGAGTGAAGATTATAGTCAAGATTGTTACTTAGATGGAAATCCAGGGAGCTTTTTAGAGAATTGATAGGGTGAGATAAACTAGATAACAATCTTGCATTCTGAGGCTGTAATCAAGAGTACATCTCACAAGAGCTTGGGAGCTTTTGACTAATGGTAATTCTTTTGATTTCATTTTCGGCATTCACCCAGAATGTCATTCCTTTTTCCATTGCAGGATATTTGGATGAGATAGGGGACTTTTTCAGCAGTCGTTCTCCTACCTTCACGGTTCTTAGACCTTAAATAGTCATGTAGCACTTACTTGTTTCCCCTGATGAATAGTTGGAAAGCAAGAATCTTTTATGTGAGATTGGTATTTTATGTGATTTAGGCTTTAGTTCCCCCCCCCCCCCATGGAAGTTATTCTGTAGGTGACAGACTTTTCCTAATTTCATATAAGCAGCTTCGTAACTATCAAAAGTATCCATGTCGGTTGTATGTTACTGAGTAATTTACCTTGAAAATTTACCTTGAAAAGTTTGTAGATGGCAAAAAACCATGGCATGAATTAGGTGTTATAAACTGTTAGGTATGTGAGTATTTAGTTAAACATGCATGAAAGCAATGCAGATAACTCATTGCTGAATGTCAGCTGTATGCCAGGTACTCACTTTGGGTGTATGTCTCATGTGGAATAAATGAAGATGTACTTGACATAGTCCTTGCTTTCATTATGATGAATATTAATACTCATTTCTTTTCCAAAGCACTGTCATGTTAGCTCAGTTGTACCTTTAAAAAGCCTGGTATGATGAGAAAGTGGAGATGTTAGGTGTAAAGTTGTCATAGCATGGTCATAAATATGAGGTGGGAGGAGAAGACCACTGAAGGGGAGTGCATTCATTGTTTACTGAGCTGACACTGAGAGTGAAGTAGAGTTTGAGAGAGAGAGAGATACAGAGAGAGATACAGAGAGAGAGGGGAGAGAATGGGCGGCCCAGGGCCTCCAGCCACTGCAAATGAACTCCAAATGTATGTGCACCTTGTGTATCTGGCTTAGGTGGGTCCTGGAAATTGAACCTGGGTCATTTACCGGCACGCACCTTTTAACTGCTAACCCATCTCTCCAGCCCAGTTTTGTTTTTAAAAACAGTGTGTGTTTGTGTGTGTGTGTGTGTGTGTGTATGGGCACACCAGGGTCTCCTGCTGCAAATGAACTGTAGACATACACACCTATCTTTATGTGGGTTGTGGAGAATGGAACCATAGCCAACAGGCTTTTCAAGTAAGCACCTTTAACTGTTGAGCCATCTCTAGCCGCGAGGACTAGATTTTAGATATGGGAGAGCATACTTTTAGTTTGAGAAATGTTCAGTTGGAGCTGCCTTCTGGTGAAGGTACTGGTTTAGTGCTGTGAAGTGGGTAGCCTTCAATATAGGGGTGATAGCTAAAACCGTGGGCTTGGCAGACTGCTTATGGAGGGCCCATAGAATAAGACCAGGAGGCCTGGGATGATACTGGCTGGGCAGAGGAGTAGATTTGTAGACATAGAGGAGTGCTTTATTAGTTACTTTTGTGTTATTGTGACCAAAATACCTGACAGAAGCAAGGGAAGGAGAACTTACTTTGGCTTAAGATTTCAAAGGGGTCATCCCATCATGGGAGGTTGGGCTTGGTGAAAGAGCAGTTTACATCCATGTGGCCAGGAAACAGAAAGGGATAGAGGAAGGGGCCCAGGCAGGATGTAAGCCCAAGGACATGCCCCTAATGACCTACTTCCTCCTCAAACCGCAGTTTCCAGCAATGCCATCTTGTGAATCCACTGAAGAACTCATGCCTTGATTCTGTCATGATCTAATTGTCTTCTGCCCTTCCCCTAGAGGTGTGCTTTATAGTTTTCTAGTTATTTCTTAATCGGTCAAATTGGCAGTCAAGATTAATTATAACAAGTGGACAGGAAGTGAGAGGACTGCTAGAACAGTCACTATAGGAGACAGACAATACTATGGAATGCTCCTATAAGAGAAAACTTGAGAAACATCTGTTGATTGTAACACCATGAAAGTCCTTGGTGACCTTTGCAAGAGGTACTGATGTGGCTGTAGGGGTTGGGGAGTCCACAAGAAGGGAGGAGAATGAAGACTAGTATATAGGAAACTTCCCAAGGGTTTTGATTTCAACATGTTTAATTAAATGTTGAAGGCTCAAGAGATGAGAAAGGTTGCTGGTTTATAACCTGAGAGATTAGTTGAGGCATTGGGATCCAAAGCATGATGGAGGCTCGACTTTGTAGTAACAGGCATAAAGTTGACCCCATATAAAGCTGTCACTTTTTCTTTTTCTTTTTCTTTTTTTTTTTTTGTTTTTTTGAGGTAGGGTCTCACTTTGGTTCAGGCTGACCTGGAATTCACTATGTAGTCTCAGGGTGGCCTCGAACTCTCGGTGATCCTCCTACCTCTGCCTCCCGAGTGTTGGGATTACAGGCGTGCGCCACCACGCCCGGCAAGCTGTCACTTTTTCATCACAGACCCTTAAGTACATTTCTTAAAATTGTCAAGAATTGTTAAATTCCTAAAAATTAGCTCAATTTTAGCTTATGACCAACTCTTAGCAAACCACATCTTACATTGTGTGAAATTGATTTAGTGTGTGGTTTAGTCTTGATTTCATTCGCCTCAGTAGGGCATATACTTTCATCTACTTGTGGTTACAGTTTTCTATTCCAAAGGGAGACTGTTAAATCTTGTGATTCCTTCTTTACATGATTGTTTTTGGTTTCATAGGGAAAAAAGTTCAGACTCCTTTAGTCTTTCTGACATTTTAAGGCCCTTCATTCTTTTTAGTTAAAAATTTCAGCATCTGTTATTACTAGAATATGTTTACTTAAATACTACATGGTTTCCCATTTTGAAGGATGGTTCACTGGGCTCAGTTGATATATAATTTATTTAGAATTGAAGATACTTTAATAATAGCTCACCTTTTTGGATAAGTACCTCCAAATATAGCCATCTACTTGTCTTCAGAGGCACTTGTTAAAATGTCTACAGGGACATCAGCTCAGTCATTCATGTATTTATTCAGTGCCTGTCTTGCATGGCACTAGGAATTTGGAAATGATCTAGAGAGCTCGTGAAAAGAAGGAAGTGTGTGAACCAACCTTGCAATGTGGCATTTAGGAAGACAGCATATGTGCATATAGGTTCTACTGTGGTATACTCAATGCAGCAGAGGAAGCCATGAGGAAATGCAGAAACAGTGAATTCAAGTTAATCCTCTTGCTTCAGCCTCCGGAGAGCTGGGATTACAGGCATGTGCCACCATGCCTGCCCGTTTTTCTTTTCTTTTTAAAAAATATTTTATTTTTATTTATTGAGAGTGGGAGTACCTCCAGTCACTGCAAATGCATGTGCCACTGTGTGCATTGGGCTTTATGTGGGTCCTGGGGTATTGAACCTGGGTCCTTTGGCTTTGCAGATGAGAACCTTGACCACTAAGCCATCTCTCCAGCCCATTTTTCTTGTTTTTGGTGGTGCTGATGGTAGTTGTGAGATTGAAACAGGGTCTCATGTTGTCCAGGCTAGCCGTGAACTACCTGAGAATGACCTTGAACTCTTGCCACCAAGTGCTGGGCTTAAAGCCTTGCACCGTTATTCCTCTCTTGGCTTTTTACTTTTGTCTGAAAAATACTGTATAACATTTAATCCAGTTGAAGAAACACTTTCCCCAAATCTTCCAGTTAACCACAGTTCTGAATTTGGTGTTTATTTTTCCATTGTTTTGTTACACATCTGTGCATGTACATTTAAAAATTTTCTATAGACAATTCTTGTGCAACTTGCCACCCTGCGCCAGTGTTACGTATCAATGTGGTTTTTTCAGTGGTGACTGTTTTTTTTTTTTTAATTTTATTTGTTTACTGTGACACAGTCATAAATTTTAGGGCCATGCCACATACTTATTTCCCTTTTGCTTTGTTGGAAAAGGTTTCCATTCATTTTTTGTTATGAAGAGATACTAGTATCAGAAGTTTTTCTTGAATATGGCTGTTTGTCTTAATTTGTTTTTGACATCCATCGTAGTTACCCTGAACTCCTTTTTCTTTGTTCTTTCCATTTTCATCTTAGCCCTCTGCTAATTTTTTAAATTAATTCACTTAAGCTTTCTTTGTTCTTACACTTAAAGAGTACAAAGCTATAATGGCTTACTTTCCCTCTAAGGCTGTTTTTAATAACTTTTATTTTAATCAACCTAGTTTTACTTTCTTTGTTTCTAAGTTTAAATAAATTCTTAGTATTTTACAGTTATATAGTTGTATTATTTTCTCACTTATTCCATTGAAAAACTGGGGAAAATTCATATATTCCTTTTCTTTTTTCTTATACCTTTTCCTTTTTGTGGTCAATAAGTTGTGATTTTGCCAGTATAGTAATGCTTGTTTGCTTCAAGAATTTACCTCTAAAATCTAGCATCTTTTTCTCCATTTCAGATTGGTGGTAGAGACTTAAACTTGTGGTTCAGATTGCTTGAATTTGAATCCTGGTTCTCTTACTAGATGACTCTCAGTGGGCAATGTATTTAATTCTTCTGGGTCTGTTTCCTTATCGCATAGAGTTAATAATTGGACTGTAGATTTCTTGTGAGGTTGTAAATGAGGTATGTGTATGGAATAGAGGTCTCTAAACAAGAACTATTTTTATTAGTTTCATTTGTGTTTACAGAATATAACATTTTCTGTTTTTCTACTCATTCTTTATTACCTTTATTTTCTTGAAGCAGCATTATCACCATACACACACACACACACACACACAAAAGTACCCCGAGGAAATGTCTCATGTATCATAACCTCCTTTTAGTGGAGTTTGGGAGGAAATATTGCACTCAATAAAAAACTACATTGAGGAGCATTAGCTAGATTTTGTTATATATTTTGCATGTGTATGTGTGTGTGTATGTGTGTGGGCATGTGTGTGTATGTGTTTGGAAGCCAGAGGTCAGTGTTGGATGTGTTCCTTAATTGCTCTCCATGTTACTTTAAAAAAATTATTTATTTATTTGTAAGAAGAGAGAGAGATAGAGAGAAGAGAGACAGAGAGAATGGGCATGCCAGGGCCTTGTAGCTACTACAAACGAACTCCAGATGTATGGGCCCCTTGTGCATCTGGCTTATGTGGGTCCTGGGGAATTGAAGCTGGGTCCTTTGGCTTCACAGGCAAATGCCTAACCGCTAAACCATCTTTCCAGCCCTCCATGTTACTTCTGTTACTTCTGTTACTTAACGTAGAGATCACAGATTTGGCTAACTAGCCAGCCATAAGCCCGGGGGATCTCTTGCCTGTCTCCCTGCCCAGCACTGGGACTGTAGGGTACACTGCTGCACCCAGCATCTTATATGGGTTCTGGGGATCCAAAGTATGGTGAGCACTTTACCTCTGAGCCATCTTCTCACCTCCCGATTTTGTTATACTGTATTAGTAGCTAGTTATTATTTTTATTATTTATTTATTCATCTGAGAAAGAATGAATGGGCATGTCAGGGCCTCTAGCCACTGCAAACAAACTTCAGACACATGTGACACCTTGTGTATCTGGTTTTAGGTAGGTACTGGGGAATGCTTGCTTTGCCAGCAAGCACCTTAACTGATAAGCCATCTCTCCAGCCCCTCATCAGTCTTAGGTCTTAACCTAGTGCCTTGATTTTCTTGGAGATTATATATATATATATATATATGTATATATATATATATATATATATGTATATATATACACACACACACACACACACACACCACATTGAAAGTAGATTAACATTGTGTAGTTCTCATTCACATAATTAACAAGTACCTACTTTTAATAGTTAAGAATACCTTATTTTGGGATAGAGAAGTGACTTAGCAGTTAAGGCGCTTGCCTGCAAAGCCAAAGGACCGAGGTTCTAATCCCCAGGACAAACGTAAGCCGGATGCAGTGGCACATGCGTTTGGAGTTTGTTTACAGGGGCTGGAGGCCCTGATATGCCCATTCTCTCTGTCACTCCCTATTTTTCTCTCAAATAAATAAAAAAAATTAAAAAATTACCTGATGTCATATGACTCAACTCAGGTAGCATTTCTTTCTCTCTCTGAGAGGGTGTCATTGTGTACTCTCGTCTGGCCTTGTACATGCTATGAAGCCCAGGCTGGCCTCAAACTTCTGACCTTTCTGCCTCAGCTTCTTGAGTGCTGTACCATCAACTTTTGTGTTAGTGAGTGGAGAAGGCCTCATTACCATCAGTGTGTGTCAGACTTGGTATGTCAATGAGAGTAGTTACTTAGCCTTTTTCTTAGCTTTCCATTTATTTCTTTCTGCTCTTTTTCAGGGTGGGGGTTGAGGGCAGGGTTTCTTTATATAGTTCAGGCTGGCCTGGAACTCACTGGGTAGCCCAGACTAACTTTTTACTTACAGTCCTCCTGCCTTGGTTTCCCAAGTCCTGGAATTACAGGCACATGACCCCCTGTGCTTCCATCTTAGTCTTCCAATTCACTTTCTATAACATAAAGATTTTAATTCTTGTCTCAAGGGCTGTCATGTGAAGGAACATGATAATAGTTTAGGGTACACAGTTGACTGTTGCTTCCTTTACCTCTCTGCCTCCCTTTGGCTCTGTTTTAATTTGCTTTTTTTTCTGTTTTCTCTATTTTTTCTTTCTCTCTGCCTTCTCTTGTTTTTGTATTAACAAGCATTCTGAATTTGGCATAATAGCCTGTTAAATAAGAGAAGCATATGTCATTGAAAGGGGTTTGGGAACTATTCCTTAAGAAAAGTTTTCAAGGCATATGAAGGTGCAGACAAGGCATAGCAAAGGTTTAAGTGAGCTGCAGAGAGAACAGAGTTGCTGTTAGTCCAGAGTAGTTAGGGAAGCATCAGCTAAGAAAAGTGAACCTTCACGTGGGCATAAAAAAGACACGGCTTGGAGGGAGGTGCTCAGAATGGTTGGCCAGGGACAATGGAGTTTGGAAGAGTACATCGAAGGCAACCTTGAGCCATCAACTGCTTAGGAAGAACAAGTAGGCTGTAGGAATAGATACATCCTGTTGGGGAGGCATAGAACAGAGACAGGAGGGACAAAAACGTAAGACCTTGCATAAACTTACTCATTCATGGATTCAACTTAGAAAGTAGTTGTTGAAAGACTAAATGATTCCTGGAGGAAGAAGGGAGCCCAGCAACCAGGTTGTCTTCTGAGTTGTTGTGGAAGATCATTGAGCATCTGTCTGAGCTCTCTTCCTCATTACACTTCTGGGCCTGGTGGTGTGGCATTACTGGACCCCGTTTCCTACTCTACAGTCCTTTTCTTGCCTTAAACCTCTCTGTCATGGGTCCTTTTCATTTTACCTCTCTTTCTCGTTTCCTTGCTTTGGGAATTTTGTTACCAATGCCATATTTTTAAAGTGTAATACTTTACCAGTTAGCTTTGTATGTACATGTATATGCTTATTTAACACAAGGAGAAGGGGAGAGAGAGAGGCACAGAGGCAGGCAGACACATGTGGCAGTGCTGTGTAGCTTAGCTAGCCTGGAATGACAGACACCACACTGTCTGGTTAATGCATGGTTTATGTGTTGAGTATTTGGAATTCATTGGGTTATTTACATGGGTCTTTTCTTCTTTAGACATCTCAATAAATAAGATCTCAGAAAACATCTATCTCAGAGGCAGTGGGCAGTACGTAGATGGAGCCAAAGATGAGACAAGACCCTTCTCTGAAGTCAAGAGCTTTCAGGCCGCGTGAGAGAAAGCAGGCTGCTGCAATGAACGTGACCAGGAATGTGGAGGGCCTTCTGGCTTTGAGCCAGCAGGAACAACTAGTGGATTTGTCAAACAGCTACCCATTGAGTGCAAGTGAAGATGAGGAGGACAGTGATGGAGAAAGAAAGTGTCAAAAGCTTTTGGAAGCAATCAGTGCTCTCGGTGGAAAGAATAGGTGGAAATTGGCAGAGAGATCTGAGGCTAGTCTGAAGGTGTCAGAGTTCAGTGTCAGTTCTGAAGGATCAGGTGAAAACCTGGTCCTTTCAGATTTGCTTGGAGCTGCTAAAAAGTTACCATTACTGACTGTGGTGAAAAAGCAACTGAATAGAGTCAGATCAAAGAAGACTGTGGAGACGCCTCTTAACAAAGACCAGGCTGAACGGACCCTCAGGGAAGTAGCCTTCAGCAGAGCCTCACACGCCCTCTCCAAATGGGACCCTGTGGTTGTGAAGAACCGGCAAGCAGAGCAGCTGGTCTTCTCCACGGAGCAGGAGCCGTCAGCTGTTGCTCCCCTGGAACACATGTTCAGTGGCTGGAAAGCCCGAACCCCACTGGAGCAGGATGTTCTTAACCTTCTTCATAAGAACAGGCAGCCAGTGACAGACCCTTTACTGACGCCTGTGGAAAAAGCGTCCCTCAAAGCCATGAGCCTGGAAGAGGCTAAGATACACCGGGCAGAGCTCCAGAGGGCCCGAGCTCTGCAGTCCTACTATGAGGCTAGGGCTCGAAGAGAGAAGAAAATCAAAAGTAAAAAATACCACAAAATTGTGAAGAAAGGAAAAGCTAAGAAAGCCCAAAGAGAGTTTGAGCAGCTGTGGAAGGTCAACCCGAATGTTGTACTGGAAGAAGTGGGAAAGATTGAAAAGGCCAGAATGATGGAGCGGATGAGTCTTAAGCACCAGGATGGTGGGAAATGGGCCAAGTCAAAGGCAAAAATGGCCAAATTTGACCTGGAGGCCCGCCAAGCCAGGCAGGAGCAGTTGGCGAAGAACAGAGTGCTGACACAGAAACTCCAGGTGCTTCCAGAGAGTGAGGAAGAGGAGGAATGCCTAGCAGAGGTAGCAACACTCTTTGCCCCTGAAGGGATGAATGACTTGAGTGATAATGCTCCAAACCCCTGGATGCCCAGAGGAGATAAAATCCAGACAGAGCCCGAGCAACTGCCTGAGCTGGGGGCTCATAAATTTTCCGAAAGCGAGGGAGATGAGAGACCAGTGGTAGTGGAAGATATTTTGTTGAAAGATTGTGAGCAAAGGGAATTCCTTAGAAAAAGATCTGAGCTCATCCACAATGCCAAGCTAGTGGACAGACAGACAGACAAAGATTCTAACAGCCTGAAGGTATTATCTGAATCAATGGCCTTGTCCCAGAAGCTGAGTGATCAGCCTAGGAAGCAAGAAATGAGTTCAATGGGGATTGCAAAGGAGAAGAGAAAGAAGCAGCAAATGATTGATCTACAGAACCTTCTAAGTATAAAAACTCCTGCTGTGAAGTCTTTGACAGTTCCCACAATAGAGGAGCTGGAAGGTGAAGTGGAGAGAGACCACAGACAGCTGATAAAGGAAGCTTTTGCTGGGGATGATGTCATCAGAGACTTCTTGAAAGACAAGAGGGAAGCTGTAGAGGCAAATGAGCCAAACTTGGACCTGACATTGCCTGGCTGGGGTGAGTGGGTTGGTGCAGGCCTGAAGCCCAGCACCAAGAAAAGACGCCGTCTTCTTAAAGTCCCTGAAGGTTCTCAAAGGAAAGACAAGAATTTGCCCAATGTGATTGTCAGTGAGAAGCGCAACATCCTCATGGCAGGTCATCAGGTGCAGGTCCTTCCACACCCATTCACCCACTACCAGCAATTTGAAAGGACCATACAGAACCCTGTTGGGGCCACATGGAACACCCAGAGGGCCTTCCAAAAGCTGACCATTCCCAAGGTTAGCACCAAGCCAGGCCATATCATCAAGCCCATAAAAGCAGAGAATGTGGGCTACTGCTCTTCCTCAAGGTCTGACCTTTCTACCCTACAGAGCAATCCAAAAGGACTCTCCAGACGTGACTACAAACAAATGAGGAAATGCTCTGCAGATTGAGTTCCATCTCGGGGCCCAGGCCTGGGAGCCCTGCTGCTGCTTTTTAGGTGGTTCTGTACTGCAAGATCGATTCCGAACTGCAGCAAAGTCTGGTCAGGCATTTTTATCTGCTAAAGAGCCTTAGACATTCCATTTTGAGATACAGGAAAAATGAGTGGCATAAGAGAGTACCCATAGAGTACCCTGAGAGTCGTTGAACAGACGTTCTAGCCCTTGGTAGCAAAGAATGACTATAGTCAATTTAGATACTAAGATTGCTAGAGCTGGCTTGGTTGTTGTAATCCAGCACTCTTGGAGTTTGAGACCATAATTTGGATGTCCACAGGAGAGAAAGATATTCTAGGAAGAGCTAACGGGCAGTGTGAGCTAATGTAGAGAAAGCTGGTTAGGAGAGCAGGTGAATATAACTCATTCAAATACAGTGTATTTGTATGTGAGAGAGGATTGGGAGGGTTGAAAAGTTAGCTGCGGAGGGCCTTTAATGCTTGGCAAAGTAGTTTGGAATTGCTCTTTTCTTTTGGATAATGTAGAAGGAATTAAGGATCGACATGGTAAAATGGGTGTTGAGAAGGACTACAGTGCTACACTGTTTATGCATGGTGTTTTGATGCGGGAGAGGTAAGGTGACAGGACTACAACTCTAGAAGTCGTAGCATTGGCAGGAGGAGTGGGTGACATGAAGTCAGTTTCTCTTACCACTTGGCAAAAGATGTGTGGAGGATAATGCAGAAGGAGTTTTACTGAGTTAAGTTTTTGTGTAGGAGTCTAGAATTAACATCCGTTAGCTTTCCATTTAATCTGGGTCAGATGAAACTCTGGTGGTTGGAGGGTTGTGAGGTAGTTATAGAGCCCATTCTAACTGTTCCTTTTCAGTGTTCAATTTGTTTCCTGTTGATTGGAATTTTTATTTTTGGAATCCACAAAGGTAACTTTGTTGTGTCTGCTTTTACTTGTCTAGTTTGGATCATTTATCACAATAAGGTGATGCCACCATTGTATTTTCCTTCTTGTTCTTGCTGAACATAGCAGTTAGGAGGAGGTGCAGACATGGCACGGAGGAAACTATGCAAGGCCGGGAGGGCACTAGGGAAGTTTGTGAAATGGAGTAGAAATTGAATCAGATGGTAAATGTGCCATACATACATCATATGAGATGGAGGTACTGTCTTCCCTTATCAGAGTGGGACAGTGGGAGAGTTATCAAGGTTTCGTTGTGCCAACTAGCCAGCAGTGTAGGTCTCAAGTGAGTTTGCTTACTTTGGTCCTCCCAATAAAAAGCTTAATTTTTTTGAATTGCAAAGTATGGAAAGAATTAGCTTCTTTCCTTCCTGTGACTTGAATTTTATGATTAGGTAAGTTAGAATTTACCAAATTATCTTCAGCAGTATAAAAGCATCTATAAACACTTCTCCTCCTTTCAAGACTAGATCTTATGTAGTCCAGGCTTGTCTCCAACTTGCTATGTAGCTGAAGATGACTTTGAGTTTTTGATCCTCCCATTGAATCCAAGGTTTTTGTAGTCCTATCTGTAGCCCTGTGTAATCTTCATGAGTTAAGGCTGGTGGGAAACTTGAAACTTGTCAGCTATATTATTACATCGTATTTTTTAATTGTGTAGAGTTTTTTTTTTTTTTTGAAACATTGTCACACCTGAGTGTTGATTTACAGGCCTGTGCCATCATACCTGGCTTGAGTTGCATTTTTGTTTTGTTTTGTCAGGATCTTGGTTTGTTTCCTGACTGACCCAGAACTCATAGGTAGAACAGGCTGGCTCCAGATTTGTGGTGATCCTCCTGTGTCAGCCTTTCAAGTGCTGGGATGATAGGTATGCACCAACATACCTGGCTTTTGAGTGTGTGTTCTGAACTGAAATATTTTAAGTTGGGGTTTTTATTCTCTAGTTTTTATTTGGGTTCTTGTTTTAATAATAGTAATAAAAACCCTTAAGCTGCTATTGCTTCTGGATTTTAGTACAAAAGATTTGTTTCTGTATGAATGTGTAGAAAGTATAATGCACTTGTATTTGCCTAAAGTCTTCCTTGAGTGTATGTTTCAGTAAGGAAGTCTGGGAAACACACCAGTTTAAAGAGGAAAGCAAGGTGTGCTAGTTCTGCATTCCAGACTGCGCCACTGCTGACCTCTCCATGCTTTCCGTCACTTGTACATACTGGGTGTGCTGACAAGTGGAATATATAGTGTGTCCTTAATAGTTAACCTACTTTTCCTTGTTGTGTCTTGTTACTAATGTTCTTGGAGAATATTTTAGTGACTGTAACAATCTAATAAATGTATGTATCATAATGTATCCTTTCCTAATTATTGGATATTTGCTTATTTCCTTTCAAACCCATTAAAGATATCTGTAATGGAAAGCTTTACACAGGTTTCTTTTTCTTTACTAAAGATTTCCACAAAGTGTTGGGTCAAAAGCTTTTATAGAAAATAAAATCTACAAGGTTGCTTGCCCATGTGCTTGTGCCCTCTAGTGGCTAGTGAAAGACCTTCATATTGCACCATGTTTGTGTGTTGAAAGCCAGGAGAAAGACCCGTCCCGTCCCCCCTCCCCTTCCCCCCAGGTAGGGTCTCACTCTAGTCCAGGCTGACCTGGAATTCACTATGTAGTCTCAGGCTGGCCTCTAACTCAAGGCAATCGTCCTACCTCTGCCTCCCAAGCGCTGGGATTAAAGGCATGCGCCACCAGGCCCGGCTAGACATTGTTTTGTTTTAATAGTATTTTGTATAATTAAAAAAAAAGTTGTCAGAAGTCTGAGTATTTATTTTGGTTGTACCTTTATCACCTTAGGTCTGATTTAAATAACCACCACACCTTTATTCATTACTATATCCAGCAAATGGACTTGGAGAACAAAACATTTCTAGATTTAAATTTCTTAAAGACATAAAGGTAAAAAATTAATTGAAGAATGTAAAGTTTTCAGTTGTTTGAAAATTTGAATGGAGAAATAAACTTGGGATAATTACAAAAGTTCAGATTTTGGTTTACCTTCATTTTATATCTAACTTGCTAATGTTAAAGGTAATATATTGTTCCTTAAAGTTCTTGTTGCCTCCATCACTGTTAGGCTTATGGATTGGGGTGAGAGAGTGTGTTTTACTTGGAGTAAAAAGCACTAAAAAGTGGTAGATTTGAGGAAGGAACCTCTTTTACCCAGCAGTCATTTTTCCATCAAGATAGCAGTGAGTTTATTTGAGATCGATCCACTTTTAACAATTCAGTTAACATAGACTGACTTTTGTATTTTTGAGATAGGATCTTCCTCCAGCCCAGACTTACCTGAAACTCACTCTGTAGTCCCAGTCTGGCCTTGAACTAATAGCAATCCTCCTACGTTTACCTCCTAAATTCTGGGATTAAATATATGAACCACTGCACCTGGTGAGGCTGACTTTACTGGCTGTTTTATTCCTTATTCTGTATTCCTTTATTTCTACTTCTTAGAAAATACAGAGAATTTTGGTAAATTTCACTTTCTTTGTGGTTAACTTTCATGTGTGATTTTGAGATTGGTTCTTACCACACTGGTACAGGAGTGATCACAGCTCATTAGGCTACCCATGGGGTTTCCTGTTCTGGGGATTACAGTCCAGTGCCAGACACAGACACACAAGTTCCTCACTGTTGTTCTGTGATGCTGCATCCGTTCTTCTCAAAACAAACTCCTGAACTCGGTGGTCACACTGAATATATGCTGTGTAATATTTTCTAATTTTCCTGGTGTAGGTGTTTCAAATATGAACCATTAAAATGTCCAACTCTGAAGCAGAGACTTAAAACAAGCATAATTGGTGGTAAAAAATAGAAGTACTAATAGGTATATTCAAAGTGTTTTGGGTTCTCACAGGAAGGAAGATGGTAAACAGATGTTGGAAGACTTCATAAGGAGGTGACACTTGAGCTGGAGTGTGGACTCTGGCGCCTTGTGAAAGTGCTGGGACTAATGAGTAGGAGAGGAGCAAAAGAGTGGCATTTGTGATTTCTCCTACCGTCCCTACTCCTGTGATAGCCTTCCTCATGGGATTTCTCTACACTGCAGTACTGCTGATGAAATCTAGGGTCTTTTTTATTTATTTATTTGTTTACTTTTAGTTAGGTCAGGTTTGTGGTTTTCCTTAGAAGGCACATGGTTGAGCAGGTGGCAGCCCCGATGGAAGGTTTCTGAGGCGGAATACTTAGGGTTTACTTGTGTGAGTCAACTTTCAGCGACTGGGCTTGAAAAGCAAAGGAGCACTTGCAGGTTTATGTAACTTTATTTTGTAAAGACAAAAATGCATTGGATTTTGTTGTTTTAGTTAGTTACTAAGTACAATGAATGCTAAATTATATACATACTTACTATATTTTAAAATACCAGAATATTGTCTTAGCTCTCTTGCTCTCTCTAAAAATAAAATTTTAAAAAAAGGGTCTGGAGAGATGGTTTAGCTTAGCAGTTAATGCGCTTACCTGCGAAGCCTAAGGGCCTGTGTTTGACTCTCCAGATCCAACCACATAAGGCAGAATCACAAAGGTGAGGCAAATGCAGGGTCACACATGCCCACTAGGTGGTGCAAGCATCTGGAGTTCAAGTGCAGTGGCTGGGGCCCTGGCATGCCAATTCTCTCTCTAAAAATAAAATAAATTTTTAAAAGTATTGTCTTAGTTCTAAAATGGTTTGATAGGCAAGAAGTTTTGTTGTAATGTTTTACAGTTTTGCCTGTAATGCTGAACCTGGAGCCTTGCTTATGCTAAGCAGATATTTATCTCTAAGTTATACCTCCATCTGGCACATCACAATCTTTAATTGTCTCCATTGATATTTCTGTGATGTAGGACATTTATTGGTTTTGGTCAAATTATGAAATGTTTCTTTTTCAAGTATGTTTGTTATTGTTACTTGTTTTGTTCAGGCTGCATTAGCATGATAATGGCTTTCTTACTGCAATACTAAACATCTAGAAAGTCTTCTTTTCCTGCTGACTTCCCTCTGGACTGGAGGGTAGGGCTTAGTTCTTTCTAATTGAACCTAGGAATTATTCGTTAGCAGTGTGGCATATGTTCTTCAACATTTTGCATGCATTGCCATTATTTTATGAAGCAGGCATGGTGGAAACAGGAATACACTGCCTACTGAAGTTAGTTTATGTGGTTCCATAACACACAGGGTTCCATGTACTCTTCTTCTTCTTCTTCTTTTTTTTTTTTTAACAGCTGAGAGAGTTTTATTCAGAGAAAGCTCCAGAAGGCTCTGGCCAGGCAGGTCAGAAGCAACTTCCCTCACCGACTAGAGGCACTAGAGCCTTCTTATCAAGGGGGAAGGGGTTTCAGGTCATTGGAATTATTTGGTTGCAGGGCTTTTTGCCTTATCTTGGGGCATGGGTCACTTCAGGGAAATGTACACCTCAGGGAAAGCTCCCCTCCTCCTCCCCTAACCCTAGCATCCACCACATAAAGCCAGCCACAAAAGTGGCACAAGAATCTGGCATTTGTTTGTAGTGGCAAGAGACTGGTCTATCCATACACATATACAGATACACAAAGAAGTGATGTCTAAAATGTGGCACAGGATTCATAAACCGTAATTTTTGACTATTATCTTTCCTTCAACCATCCAACCACTGGCCAAGTATTTCTCTTCCTATATTTCTGGCTGGGTTGAAACGCCAAGACCATTTACCTCCTTGCATTGTTACTGCTCTAGTTCATGACTTAATTCTGCTCAGATACAGAATCCTCTTTCCTACTATATGCAGAGATTCAGTTGTTGGAGAGAACTAGAGGATGGCTTTAAGCATTGCCGCCCTGGGAGGTGCTGGTTCCATGGCCTCCTCTTGGATGCACAGTGTTTACGAGAGGTTTGATAATTTTAGCTGCTGCAGTCATGGCTATAATCCATTGTAGTGCTTTTTATTTTGTGTATTATATAAGGGAGGAGTCCATCTTCATTCTCTCACATGTTTGCCTTCAGTTCTAGCAACATTTGTTGAAAAGACTTGCCTTGTTGAATTCTCATGTCCCCCTCCTGTCCATTTAAACTCAGTTGTCCATAATTTATTTATAGACTGTCAGAGCTACTGTTGATCAACATTTGACCATCGCTTCCCTAGTATCATACTGTCTTTAATACAGACATCAAAATAAGAGAGACTGAGAGGGGGAGGGATATGGGAGAGTGGAGTTTCAAAGGGGAAAGTGGGGAGAGGGAGGGAATTACCATGGAATATTGTTGACAATCATGGAAGTTGTCAATAAAAATATATATGTTAAAAAATAATAAAATAAAGTATTTATGTATTCATTTATGATAGGAAGAATGGTCACACCAGGGCCTCTAGCCACTGCACATGCATCTGGCTTACCTGGTTTCTGGGGAATAAATAGAACCTGGGTCCTTAGGTTTCTCTCCAGCGCTGTGGTACATTTTGAAATGCAGGCATATAGGATCTCCAAGTCTTGTTTTCTGTTTTCAAAATTATTTTGGCTGTTTTGGCTATGGAGTTTTCATTCGCATTCTTTTGAATCTATCATTGTGTTCAAGTCAGCTGAGGTTTAGATGAAGCTTGTGTTGAATTTATTTGATATCAATTTGAGGAACATTGCTCTTTTAACAGTGTCTTCCACTCTGTGAACAGGAGATGTTTTACTGTGTAGACCTTTTAAAATCTCCTTCAATGAAATTTTTTTTGTGCTCAGAACATAGATTTTTATATGTTGTTAGTGCTGTCCCCAAGCACTGCTTCTGCCTGCCTGTTTTCTGAGATAGGGTCTCAGTGTAGCTGCAGCTGACCTTTGACTACTGGTCCTCCTGCCGTTCCCCGCCGCCGCCCCAGGGTTGGGATTGCAGGTGTGTATCACCATGCCAAGCTTCTCAAATATTACTTCTGATAGATATTAAACATATTAATTTCATTTTCTTCTTATTCATTGCTATTATATAGACATAGGATTTTTCTATTACTTGTTAACATAAAAATGAAAATGGCTGCAGAGTATTCAAAAAGAACTAAAATCCTTTTGTCAGCTTTAGAAATTGACTGGTAGAAAGTAAATTACCACACAGACATCATATTGGGAACTGAATTTGCCAGAAAGAATGATTTTCCCAGCTATATAGTAGTCCATTTTAAAGATTGAGAATAATGGGGCCATCAGTTTTCTCTTACCTAGCCATTCGAATGGACTTACAAATGCACTACTACCCTGATTTGCATCAGTTTCCAGCTGCTGGACTTGCCTTAGCCCTGCTGATGTACACTTGCCTCTATGATGCTAAGCTCCATGAGTACTTTGATTTATTTATTTAAATGGTGCTGACACTGAACCTAGGACCGCGTGTGTGCCAGCACACTCTCTGCCACTGAGCCCCTACCCTTGTTTACAAAAGAGCAGGTTCGTTTTGTTTTGTTAGATACTGGTTCTCTAACTGAGCCTGTGTGTCCTTGTTTGAAAGTCTCTTTTGCACTGAATAAAACTTTTTGTTTTTAACATTATTGGATTTCTTGGTTTATACATCTTTGAAGGGAAAAAAGGTTCTCAAACCACAACACTTCTGACATGACATGTGCAGGGTTTTCCACATCAAGCATTCCTCCAATTTTTGGATATCTATTGGATACAATTTAGTTCCAAGGGCAACTACCCAGATTTAGTGCAGGTCCCACAGGTTAGTTAAGTTTGACTATTCGCTGTAATGACCTTAGAAATACATTATGTACTAACTACCAGTTTATTATAAAAGATACAGATGGATATTGAGATGAAAAGGTTCATAGGTTGAAGTCTTAGAAGAGTCTTGAGTGCAGGAGCTTCTGGCCCAGTAGAGTTATAGTGCACTACTTCCCAAGATGTCTTCTAGGGGCTTGTGGGGGTTCTGTAGCACAGACATCGTTGACTGGTTTTATGGAAGTTCTGTAGCACACACATCGTTGTTTGATAGTTTGAATGAAAATGTTCTCCACACACTCAGATGTTTTGAATAGGGGCTGCAGAGATGGCTCAGCAGTGTTGCCTGTGAAGTCTAAGGACCCAGGTTCAATTCCCCAGTATCCCCATGTTGAAATGCAATCAAGTTCACATTGCTGGCAGAAAACACAAGAGCAGCTTTTAAGGGGGAAAGAAAGGTTTATTTTGGCTTATAGACTTGAGGGGAAGCTCCATGATGGCGGGAGAAAATATGGCATGAGCAGAGGGTAGACATCACCTTGTGGACAACATCAGGGTGGACAACAGCAACAGGAGAGTGTGCCAAACACTGGCAAAAGGAAGCTGGCTATAGTACCTATTAGCTCATCCCCAACAATACACTCCCTCCAGGAGGCTTTAATTTTCAAATTGCCACCAGCTGTGGACTAGCATTCAGCACAGCTAAATTTATAGGGGATACCTGAATCAAACCATACCATGTAAGCCAGATGCATAAGGTGGTGCATGCATCTGGAGTTCATTTGCAGTGGCTAGAGACCCTCCTAACATGCCCATTCTCATTCATCGCCTCCTCCCCCAATAAGTTAAATAAATATTTTGAATACTTGGTGATAGGTGGTGGCATTTTGGGGACGTTTTGGAGCCTTTGGGGGTGGAGCCTTGGAACAGGTGTGTTACTGCAGTGGGCCGTGGGGTTTTATAGCTGCTTCTCTGTCACAGCCATCACAGGACGTGATGCCCTGCTGTCCGTACTTGCCATGCTTTCCCCACCATAATGAAATTTACCCTTGACTCTAAGCTGCAATAAAGCCTTCTTCCATAAAGCTCAGTCTCTAGTTCCTACCCAGAAGGTAGGGTAGAGGCAGTTTCAGTTCTCTACTAAGGTAGCTGGTTCTTGGCAAGCAGCTGTTGTCTTTCAAGAATCACTTCATTAGTATGATCTCTGGTATGGTTGAAAGGGCTTAATATGAGTAGCAAAAGACCCTTATCTCTATCTCACTTTTAGGGATTGCAAGGGTTTTAAAGTTTAAGGGAGTACCTAGCTACGATCATTTTGAGGTTTATTGGTACATATTCTTTGGGACTCTGATGTTTTGGAAGTAGCAAGAGCATTGTTTTCCTTGTACTATTTTTCTGCCCAGAAGCTTTCATTGGTTCTCCTTGCATTTTTGACAAAAGACATATTCTCTGAACTGGTCCTTATAACACTGCATAATACATTATCGCCCCACAACAAAAATAACACACTAGCCTGAGATGATGAAGAGCCCCCAGGTCCAATTGAGAGTCCCGCTTTCTCCCCAGCTGTGCATAAGCAGATTTGGAGATGTTCCTTATCCTGTAAACAAGTTGGATTTCATTCATTCCTTACTTATTTGCTTAATCCCTCATGTATCCCGGGCTGGCCTCACACTTGCTATGTAGCAGAGGATGACCTCTTGAACTTCCCATGCTCCTGCCTCCACATCCCAAGTGCTGCTGTAGGTGTACGCCAGCATACTTGGGTTATGTAGTACTGTCAATCTAAAACCAGGGCTTCATGCATTCTAGGCAAGCATTCTACCAATTGAACCACATCCCCAGCCTTATTTTTAATTTTTTAAAGAGTGTATATGTGGTATGGGTACATGTAGGAGCCAGAGGCAGCTAATGGGTGTCTTTAATCACTGTCCACCTTAATTTTTAGACAGTCTCTCACTGAACCTGGACTCAGAATGGCTAAACTGGTTAGTTTGCAAGCCCCAGGGATTGTTTCCTGTCTCTATCTCCCCAGTGCTGGGATTACAGGTGTACACCACCACATCCAGTTTTTACATGGGTACTGGGGATCTAAACTTAGGTCCTCCTGTTTCTATTGCAAGCCCTTTACTGACTGAATGTAAATGTATGTCCCCATAGCCTGAGGCATTTGTGATTAAAATTAGGTTTCTTAGTCTTCAGTAGGCAGAGCCCTGCTGGAGGAGATAGGTCACTGGGAGCAGATCTTGTAGCCACTCCTGCTAGGTTTGTTTAGAGTCAGTTTGAGCTCTGGATGTTGCTTCTGTCTCTGTTATGTATGTGTGAGGAAGTAAGCCAGCCTTTTCTGTTATGATGAAGCTTCCTCTGGATCCTGTAAACCTGAAATAAGCCCTTTCCTCCCATAAGCTGCTTCTGATCAGATGTTTGTGCTCACAATGAGAAGGTAACTGCAGCAAGAAAATTGGTACCAGGAGTCTGGTTGTTGAGGCAATGAATCTGGCCATGTGGGTTTTGGTCTTTTGGAATGTTTTTCTGAGAGAATGTAGAAAGATTTGGTACTTTGGGCTGGAGAAGCCTTGTACTTGCTGTAAGCAGAGCTTGATGGGCTATTCTGGTGAAAGTTTGAAAATGCTAAATGCAAAGAGAATTGTGGACCATGAAGGCTTGGCTGATGAAGTTTCAAATGGAAAGGAGAAGACTTTATTAGAACTGGGCTACTGTGGAAAGGCTGGTTGAGTTCTCTCACCCATGCCCTGAGAGTTTGATTAAGGTTGAATTTTAAAATATTGGACTATTGTGCTTAACTGAGCCATCTCCCCATATTCTTTTGTTGTTATTTTTGAGACGGGATGGAGGCTGTCCTTGAAGACCATGTTCCTATGCTGGAAAGGATGACTTTGAACGCTTAGTCCTCTTGTCTCCACCCTTCAAGGTCCAGAGATTACAAGCATGTGACACCACACCTAGCTAGATTGTTAATTTTTAAATCCAGATTTTATATTTTAAATGGATTTGTGATGCTGTTTTCATGACTAGTAAGTCTGACATCCAGCTCCTCTGAAGGACAATTTCTGTAGCCTACTTTGTTTTGTTATGTGCCATTCTTTGTTCATTGGTACTTCATAATTTTGTTTTGAATTGAACATTAAAAAAAAATTGTGTATGTGTGCACTTGTGTGCTCCAAGGCCTCTTGTGTTGATTATGTGGGAGGCTTGGGATTTGAACCTGGGCTGGTAAGCTTTGCAAGAAAGTACCTTTAACTGCTGAGATCTCTCCAGCCCCTATCAACTGGACATTTTAGGTGATATTTTGTAGCATTTCCTGTACACTTATTTTTCTTCCCTGTCCCATGGCTTCTTACTGTTTGCTTATTTACTGACTTGGCTGAACTACTTCCCCGAGGTTTCTTTCTTTGAAACAGTGCCTCTTTGATACTGCTCTGGGAGAGCACGCCCTAGGCCCCTACCCCCACTGCCTCTCCAGGGGTGGCTTCAGTTTTATCAGGGAGGCTTTGACTCTTTCCCTGCCTTCCCTTTCATTTGTGCCTAACTTGCCTTGTATTGGTAGCACTCCCGGCAGTTGTTACTGTTTTGGACTCACCTCTGGGCTCTCAGTTGCTCCATGTGTGATCCAGTTCAGACAGATGTCCTTTGTGGGGTTGTGCCCAGGCCAGTCTTTAGGGCTATTACGAATCTTGGCAGGACCTTCTTGGGTACCTCTTTCCTTGGATCTCTGTGCAACTCTTGGATGGTTTATTCTTTTTTTTAAAAAAAATAATATTTTTGTTTATTTGAGAGAGAAAAAGAGCAAACACCAGGGCCTCTTGCCACTTTGTACATCTGGCTTTACATGGATTCTGGGGAATTGAACCCTGGCTGTCAGGCTGTGCAAGCCAGCACTTCTAATGCTCAGCCGTCTCCCAAACAGGTTGTTTCTTCTTCAATACTATTATGGGGCCCTCATTCTCATCTTAATTGGTCACTACCAAAGTTTTTGAGTTTTGACAGTGCCATTAGAAATGAATTTCTCCACAGAGGGTCTTCTATCTTTAATTTAGTGCTACAGCAAAGAATAGCAAGGGAGTACAGTTTCGGTCCTCCCTCCTTTCTTCTGGCTTGCTTCCTTACTGGTTGGAAAGGCTTCCTGTGTGCACTATGATGTGGAAACTTTTTTGTGTAATCCCATTGTTAATAGATAATGGTACAAATGAGCTTTGTAAGTGGTGAGCCGGTTGTGCAGACTCCTCCCTGATCAGAAATAACTAATAATAATTGCCTAATAGGAAGAATTGTACTTTACAGTTAACGTGATTTTGAACTAATCTGTTTCTTTTTCTTTTAGATTCTTGCTGAAATCTGTCTACTACTGAGCAGTTATGAATAACCACGCGTCTTCAAAACCATCTACCATGAAGCTAAAACAGTCCATCAACCCCATACTTTTATACTTCATACACTTTGTAATATCACTCTATACTATCTTAACGTACATTCCATTTTATTTTTTATCTGAGTCAAGACAAGAGAAGTCAAACCAAATTAAAGCAAAGCCTGTCAGTTCCGACCCTGACTCTGCATACAGATCTGTTCAGAGTCTGGATGGCTTGGTTTCCGTGCTGTACCCTGGCTGTGACACGCTGGACAAAGTTTTCATGTATGCAAAAAACAAATTTAAGGACAAAAGACTCTTGGGAACACGTGAAGTTTTAAGTGAGGAAGATGAAGTACAACCAAATGGAAAAATTTTTAAAAAGGTAAGCTGACCTCACTGCTCGGGAACCCTGAGAGCACAGCGCGTGCTGGAAGCGGTAGCCCGTGCGGTCTGCTCCTGGCACATGCTGCTGTTGCTGGAGAACGCGTCTGAAGGCCGGGCTGCATCTCTCTACTCGCCACCTCTGATTTGTTCTAAACTGTCAGAAAGACACCGAGAATGCACCCTGGTGTGAGGCTCTTGAACATGGATGATTCCCAAGGTTTGAAATAGAGCATCTAGGTAGTTTTGGGTAGGAAACCTGATTCCTTAAATTCTTGAGACTATAAGGTCTTGATACTTTGGGTGTGGCAATTGCATGGTTTAAAAGTTGGTCTTTGTGGGGCTGGAGGGATGGCTTAGTGGTTAAGGTGCTTGCCTGCAAAGCCAAATGACCTCGGTTCAGTTCCCCAGAACCCACGTAAGCCAGATGCACAAGGTGGCTCATGCATCTGGAGTTCATTTGCAGTAGCTGGAAGTCCTGGCATGCCCATTCTCTCTCCATCTCTCTCTCTTCCTCCCTCCCTTTTTCCCTCTCTCAAATAAATAAATATATAACTTTTTTTTTTAAAAAAAGAAAATTGTTCTTTTTACTGCTATAGAGGAACCTGCCATTGTTGATTTAAAATAGCAACAAGCTGTTCTTAAAGGCAGATAAATACTGTGATTAAGTGCCTGGACTTCAGACTAGGTTTGAATCTTGGTTTTGCCACTTACTAGCTTTGTGACCTTAGAAAAGTTATTTAACCAACATCTGTTTTTTCACTTGTAATAAGAAGATTAGTGCTTATCTCCATTTAAAGAGCTTTACTGAGCCGGGCGTGGTGGCGCACACCTTTAATCCCAGCACTAGGGAGGCAGAAGTAGGAGGATCGCCATGAGTTTGAGGCCACCCTGAGACTCCATAGTGAATTCCAGGTCAGCCTGGGCTAGAGTGAGACCCTACCTCGAAAAAAAAACAAAAAAAAAGAGCTTTACTAATGTCAGTTTTTTTTGAGACAGAGTTTTATGAAGCCCAGGCTAGCCTTGAGCTCACTATGTAGTGGAGGATGACCTTAAACTTTTTTTTTTTTTTTTTTTTTTTTTGGTTTTTTGATGTAGGGTCTTGCTCTAGCGCAGGCTGACCTGGAATTCACTATGTAGTCTCAGGGTGGCCTCGAAGTCATAACGATCCTCCTACCTCTGTCTCCTTAGTGCTGGGATTAAAGATGTGTGCCACCACGCCCGGTGACCTTAAACTCTTGACCCTCCTTGCCTTCAGCTTCTAAGTGCTGGGATTATAAATGTGTGTTGCTACCCCTGGCTTAGTATCAACTTATAAAACAACCCTGTGAGTTGGTCTGTCTGGAGTGGGCCTTGCTGTCAGTTAGCTAAGGCCTGTGAGTGTGGCAGCTGTGGCAGTGGGCTTCATTCTGGGCAGTGGGTGTCCCAGCTGTGTGTTAAACAATCCAGCCCCATGCCCCACACGCTGGTGCTTTCTTGTCATGACCCTTTAGTCCATTCATACCATTTGTGGGGTGGCTTCTGGCCTCAGAGGTCTCTTCAGGGACAGTTTGTTCTCCAGTGGTTTCCTTGTCATAAAGGATAGAGCCCAGGTGGAGGTCTCTTCTGGGGTCAGGTGTTCTTAACTGTCCTGGCCGCCCACACTGAGGCCTCAGGAGCCCTTCTTCTGGGTTGGCTTTTTGTAAAGCCACTATTAGAGCCCGAGTCTTTTTCATCTCTGTCTGTTCAGCCTCTAGATCCCTCTTATAAAAGACTAGTGGCTGCCTTAATTAGTTTAAAGTGTTTTCAGGCTCTACTACCATTGATTGCAGTTTTTTTTTTTTAATATGTGGGGCTGACTGAGTTAAAAATTGTTTTTGTTTGTTTGTTTTTTTGAGGTAGGTCTAGCTCCAGCCCAGGCTGACCTAAAAATTGGCTTTAAAAAAAATATTTATTATTTTTTTATTGACAGAGAAAGAGAGAGAATGGGCACTCCAGGGCCTCCAGCCACTGCAAATGAACTCCAGATGCATGCACCCCCTTGTGCATCTGGCTAATGTGGGTCTTGGGGAATTGAACATGGGTCCTCTGGCTTTGCAGGCAAGCGCCTTAACTACTAAGCCATACCCCCAGCCCAAAAATTGGCTTTTAATTACTAGTTCTCTCTTGGGGAATCAAGGAAGAGGTTGGTGTGTTCTGTTAGAGCAATATGTAGCCTTTTAAGAAACTGGGAGGTTTGTTTGGCTTTTGTATGACAATTGACAATTTGGAATATCCAAGGGGCCTGGAGTGGGGTTTGTATGGCCCTTCTTCACTGTTAGCTGTAAACAAGGCAGGCTCTACTATGCAGGTCGGACAGAGATTGGAATTTTCTGTCAGTACAAAGAAAATTCTGGCACAAGAAATCTCTGAGGCCAGGCATGGTGGCATTTATTGCCTTTAATCCCATATTCGGGTGGCAGAGGTAAAAGGATCACTGTGAGTTCAAGGCCACCCTAAGACTACATAGTGAATTCCAGGTCAGCCTGAGCTAGAACAAAACCCTACTTCAAAAAAGAAAAGAAAAAGAAAGAAATCTTTGGCTAATTTTCATTTTCACGATTTTTTTTTTGGTCCTACTCCCCTTCTACTCCTTTCACTGAACCCCTTTTATCCAACTAGTCTGTCCCTCTTGTATTTTGATGCTTGCTTCCTTATCTGTCTGTCGCTCTGCTCCATCATCCGTGATGACATGTTGATGGCCCAGTGTTGTACAGGTCTTGTGCAGTTAACAGCAGCCACTGTGAGGTCAGGAACGCCCCAGCCACTTCTTGTCTGGAAGGCAGTGTTTCAAAGCCCTCTCAGCCCCTTCCTTTGGATCTTACATTCTTCCACCCCATCTTCTGCAGGATTCCCTGTGCCTTGGTGGTTATGATGTCTCTTTTAGTGCTGAGTTCTCAACTGTCACTTCTAAAGTTTTGAGTCTTCCCAGTAGTCACTCCTGCACAGAAAAAGTTTCTGTGACCAAAAGTGAGAGCAGCAGTAATCTATGAACATGAACATAAATATTTAGAGGGCACTTTGATGGGCACAGCATCCATTTGGCCAAACAACAGGAGTAGCTTTCTCTCTTGGTCCTATGACCTTCCCAGCTGTTAGCTTTTGGCTAGATTTAAGCACCAGGCTTGAATTTCCTCCTGTGGAGAAAAATTGATCTTTATTACATGCTCATCTGAATGGTTGTCTTTTTTTTAAAGGATATTCTGTATGCTATTTTATATTTTTTTAGGTTAGACTCATCATTATCTAATATTTTATGTTCCTGGAAAAACTTTTTTTTAAAAAAGTATTTTTTAAGCAGTTATACTGTGAATGGTAACATTGCTTATACCCGTGTATGTCACTCCTTTCATAGAATAAAAATATAGTCAAGTGAAAAAGGAAAGTGAACGTGGGAGTTGTAACCCCGTGACAGTCATTGTCATAACCATGATGCCAGAAACATTTAATGTTTACATTGTGTATGGGGCATACGCAAAATTGTGTGTGATTAAATGGTAATCAGAGCAAAAGTAGCTATGGTAGCAGCCATTCCCCACATTTAGCCAATCATCATCGAGTGCCTCTAGCAGTTACAAAGGTGGTTATCCTATCATGAACGTTATCTTTATGTGGAAAGAAGAGGGACAATAAGAAAGTGAACAGATGTAAATGCTGTGGCTATGTAGGAGAATGTGTGTGAGTAGATTATGTTTAAGGTGGGATCTGCTTAAGAACTAAGGAGCTTGGGTAAAGAGCCGTTGGGGCAGGAGAACAGAGCAGTGGTTCTGAGAGCAGGACAAGCTCAATTGAGTGTGGTGCTTAGGGAGGCACAATCTGAGAAAGGCATCTGGACTCTGAAGGGAGCACATTAAATTGTGTTCTGTGCGTTTGTTTTGGATGAGGTTGTATTCATGAGAAGTCAGGGAAGGGGTCTTGGATTAATCTTTCAGGCTTTGCAAGGCCAGAATAAGGTAATTGGACTCCATGTTACTAGAAAGGCAGAAACCTGCAGAGTGTTAAGCAGGGGAGTACCCTTGTTTTTGTGGTCAGTAGGAGAAAGGGTAGAAGAAATTGGTTTGGCCAGTTGGTATTGATGCAAGATTTTGGGGTTCAGGAGGGGTCTCCTGGAATTTATGAACCCCAAGTTTTGGGTTCTGTTCTACCGTTAATAAAGAATTAATGAAGGTGGACTCAAGGATAAATTATGAATTATTGTTTACTGAGGGGGAAAATCACAAATTGTGAGGTTTATTTAAGAGAAATTGAGGTCTTAGGGGGAAAACTGGAGTAGAGCCATAAGCACATGGACTTTAAAAACTGAGGGTTTTAAAGAGAAATTAGAGTAAAGCTGCAAAGTGAGGCTCAAAGAAAAACTGAGAGGGCAGATATCAAAGCAGAGACCAAGAGAGTCAGAGGAGAATGAGTAATGAAGAGATTAATCTCAGGGTAAAAGAGGTTACACAGGTAGCAAGCTTAGATTTGGTGACAGCACCCGTGTGGTCAATCTGGAGTGTAAGGAAAATAAGCACGTGGGAGATTCAGAACCCAGAGAAAAATCCTGCATGTAATCAAAGTGAGAAGTTACCCCAAACTATAGAGCACTCTGTCAAGCAGCAGAGCAGAGCTGAGTGGAGAGGGGAGGAGTGCGGGACAGGAGGAAGACTGCAGCCTTTATAGGCAAGGGGAAGACCTGATTGGCCTATAGAGGAGGAGGGCTGATTGTAGAATCAGCCCATTTGTGCTGTCTATCAAAGTAATGCACTAGACTGTGGACAGCAGGGAGCGCTGTAGATCAATCTCCATCAGATGAGTTTCATTACTGCCAAGTGTTGTTCCTGTGCTAGGGCAAGGTATCATGGGGCTGGCATCTCCTGGTTCTCTCTTTGGGCCTGAATCTCACTGTAGTTTTGCTCCTATGGCTCGGGCCGTCCAGGTGTGCATGTAGCTCTTCCCGGCAGAGCTGCTGCCAGGTAGTGGGGGAGCCGATTCTGGCCGCTGTGTCGTTGTTAGAAGCTCTGGGTCTCCTGCTTCTCTGCTATGGTTGATAATTCCTTATACACCTTCATTTTTTTGTAGAAGATTGTATTGTGCTGTTTTTCTGCATATTTTCCCTCCTAGGCTGCTTTGGCATGGCTGCTATGCTGCCAGCCATCTTAACTGGAAATCCTGAACCTGGATCGTGTGTGTGTGTGTGGGGGGGGGGGGGGTGTTCGAGGTACGGTCTCATTCTAGCTCAGGCTTTCTTGGAATTAGCATCTTAACTGCTAAGCTATCTCTCCAGTGCAAGTTTTGGTATCTTAATTGAACAGTGAAGTAAAAATGGATCGCCAAATAGAGAAGGATATTTGGGAAGCTTTTTGAAACAAAGTTCTTGAGAGTTTGGCTTTCCTTAGGGACATTCAGCCGTGTCATACTCTTATGAGTACTGATGTGTGTAGGCAGAAAGAAAAGGAAGTTTGTGATGGCTCAGTGAAGTAAGGCAGAATGATCCCTGATTGTGTAGAGAAAGGAAAATATTTATGACTAGAGAAGGTTTAAAACTTTTATAGGATGAGGAAAATGGATATATGCTGGGGAATATAATAAGATTATGGAATGGGGAGATCTATGCTGTGGGATTTAGTAAAGTTGGGTTTTTTTTCTGCAGCAGTGTTTAACAATATAGGCAGAGAATGGAATTAGTGAGTTTGATCATGGGTTTGTGTAACCAGAGGCAAAAAGAGGATTAGAAACTGCAGAGTGAGTCGTAAAATTTTGGGCTGAATAGAGTTCTCTGACTGTATAACCTTCATGAGAAATATAATTGCTAGAAGACTGGTTTAAATAGTTAACAAAACTCAGTTTTACCTTACATTTTGTTCCTGTTCATTTGCCTGAGACGTGGTCGTACACTTTGGCCCAGGTTGGCTTCATACTTGGAATCGCTTCTGTCTCAGGTCTCCAGAGAACTGAAGTATAGGTGTGAGCCCCTCTCCCAGCTTGTCTTTACTTGCATGTGAATTAAATTTGTGATCTGATTTCTGTGCCAGATAGTGGCATCATCACATGTGTTTGGATTATATATCTGGTGCCTGTTTGGAACACATAAATTTGAAATTCATAAAGGCTCTCATTTAGATTTTAGAACCTAGGAGGTAATTCAGTGTTATCTTTGGAGTATACAATTCTTAGTAATTATAATCCTCCTCCTGCATGTTTTGGCCAAATTTCTTCTTGTCTACCACCCACCCCCAGCTCCCATGCTGAGCATTTCATGGGGTGCAGAGCAAGGTGACACTTAGGGACACGAGAGCTATATATAAGTATCATCTCAAAAACAGTTGTTTTATCCATCCAAATAAACATTTATTTTTTAAAAATCTACATTGAATAGCCCACTAGAGGGCAGTATTTAACCCTCTTCCATTTCAGTCTTCAATCTTTTCTAAAAGTCTCTTGAGTGCTGATTGCATTTTTAGAAATGAGTATTTGAGACATACTACTGACAGGCATGTGCAAGAAGTAGCTATCTGTTTTTTGCAGTCTGCTGCTTTTGTTTGTTTGTTTTTTCAGGTAGGGTCTCACTTTAGCCCAGGCTGACATGGAATTTACTATGTAGTCTTGGGCAGTCCTTCTACCTCCCAGGTGCCACCACGCCTAGCTTGCAGTCTGCTTTTTGTCCACTTTTTTGCATGCTTCAAGAAATTTATGGTTTTTAAAAATTTTTTTTTGTTTTATTTTAATTTATTTATTTGAGAGCGACGGACAGAGAAAGAGGCGGATAGAGAGAGAATGGGCGCACCAGGGCCTCCAGCCACTGCGAACGAACTCCAGATGCGTGCGCCCCCTTGTGCATCTGGCTAACATGGGTCCTGGGGAATTGAGCCTTGAACCGGGGTCCTTAGGCTTCACAGGCAAGCGCTTAACTGCTAAGCTATCTCTCTAGCCCAAATTTGTGGTTTTAATTTGAAGAAAATTCCTAAAGACAAAAGTATGCTGACAGGCTTTAAAATGAGCTTATTAATAACAAAAAGTTACTTTCATCCATAATTCTAATAAGCATAAATAGAATAAGTAAGTATTAGAGGCTCAGAAAGAAGGACTTTCAGTCATATAACTTCCCACTTGGTTGTGTAAGTGGAAGCTTGTTTTCATGGTTTACACAGATAGAGCTGTTGTGGTTCAAATGAAGTAGCCTTTTATATTTCTTTGAGCTTGGCTATAAGGCCACACACGTCATGAACCTTGTTGTACCATCAGGTGTGGAGATCTCCCAAGCACAGGTGAAGTGGAATACTGGTACAGTCATGCTTAGTACTAGGTTTAATTAATTAATTAGCTAAGTAATTAATTTTTTAGGGATTGTACCCAGGGCCTCAAGAATGCTAGGCAAGCACTCTCTTGAGCCACATCCCCAGAATAGCTGAATTTTAGTTTAACATCTAAATCATTTCAGTAAAGGCAAACTGCAAGGGAAGTATGAACTATTAGTATATGACCCTTTGGCCAGGAAGTTGATCTGTGTTTTTTTTTTTTTTTTTTTAAGCTGGAGGGTGGGGAGAGAGGGTCTTAATGTATCTAACCTGTCCTTGAACTTACATTGTGACGGGGGATGTCCTTGAACTCCTGATTCTCATGCATCTACCTTCCAAGTTGCTGAAATTAAAGACATGCTACTGTACCTGCTTTTTAAAAGTTTTAAATTTTTTTTATGTTAGGACAAGATCTCACTGTATAACCCAAGTTGGCCTGGATCATTTAATTATTAGACTTGAACCTAACTCTGAATATTTTTGAAAACCAGTAATAAGGCCATAAAACCAGAACCCCTCCTGAATCGTTAATGATTTATCTCAGGGTGGCCTCAAATTCACAGTGATCCTCCTACCTCTGCCTCCTGAGTTGGGAGCTGGGACTAAAGGTGTGCGCCACCACACCTGGCTACAAAGCTAATTTTTAAAATTTTATTTATTTGAGGGGGGTGGCAGATAGAGAGAACGGGCTTGGCAGGACTTCCAACCACTGCAAACGAACTCCAGACACATGTACCACCTTGTGCAGCTAGCTTATGTGGGTCCTGGGGAATAGAACATGGGTCCTTTGGGTTTGCAGGGAAGCTCCTTAAGCATTAAACCATCTCTCCAGCCCCAAAACTAATTTTTAAATTATGTTTTTTATTTTCATTTGAAACTCATTTTCTAGTATTAACAGGGAAAAAAAGTTTTATACACACATTATTTTCTGGTTATAAAATTTGGAATACTTCTGACCTTCTTCTATAAATTAGCATTTTGATTATATTGAAAGCTGTTTGGGTATTTGTATTATATATATGTTTTTCAGGTTATTCTTGGACAGTATAATTGGCTTTCCTATGAAGATGTCTTCATTCGAGCCCTTGATTTTGGAAATGGTTTACAGATGTTGGGCCAGAAACCGAAGACCAATATTGCCATTTTCTGTGAGACCAGGGCGGAGTGGATGATTGCTGCGCAGGCGTGTTTCATGCACAATTTTCAGCGTATGTAGATGTGCTTTGTATGAGTGCACTTAATTGGGAGAATGATACTTTTGAAAATAATATTTTAAGATGATAGTTGTTATGTTCATTTAACAGAGAGAACTGTTTGTTAGAGTGTTTTTGAAGGGAACCATTTATGGAACAAACCATGACTTTCCGATGTAGTGAGGGGGCTTGAGCATGTTAATAGAGGTCTTGCTATATGTGGAAAACTAGTCCTACACTTAGGGGTTCATTGCCCTGCTACCATCTCTCAGGAGTTCCCTTTTGAACTTACTGTCCTTTTTGCTAATCTGCTTTGGCTAGTAGCAGTAGTAACCCTTACAATACTGGAACAAGGTAAACTTCAGAGTTCTAGATAGAGAATCATAGTACTGCTCTTAGGGTTAATAGTGCTGTGATCACGTAATCAGTGATAACTCCGACCGTGAGCTGGTTCTGGAGTCTCATTCTGGAGGTCTTCATGCATAGACGTCACGGTGAATGTGCATGTTGCCTCCTTTTGAGACTGAAACAGCAAGCGTCTTTCCTAAGACTGCTGCTGTAAATCCCTCCCCCTGTTAAAACAGCATTGCCTTGTTGTTTTAACAGGTTTGCGTTTACATCAGATTTCTTTAGCGAAAGCTTTAAAACAAGAACTGTTTTCAACGTGGTGCTAAGTAAAGTCCATGTTATTTAAATTATGTAATTTCAGTGTTTTAGAGAATCTCTTTTCTATGGGTTTTCTGCTCTAGAGTATGCTATGCTACCACTTCTTTGTTCATGCTACTATTTTTTTTTTTTTTTTTTTTTTTTTGGTTTTTCGAGGTAGGGTTTCACTCTAGTCCAAGCTGATCTGGAATTCACTATGTAGTCTCAGGGTGGCCTTGAACCCATGGGGATTCTCCTACCTCTGCCTCCCAGTGCTGGGATTAAAGGCGTGTGCCACCATGCCTGGCTTATGCTACTTCCTTTTTCCCCCCTCTCGTGTAACCCAGGCTGGCCTCAAACTTGCTGTGTAAAGAGGGTGACCGTGAACTTCTGATCCTTCTGCCTCCACCTCCCAGGTGCTGGAATTACATGTGCCACCACTCCCAGCACAGGCTCTTACTTTCTTTTTTGAAAATTTTATTTATTTATTTGCATGCGTGTATATGTATTTGGCATGCCAAGCCCTTTTGCCTCTATAAACACCAGATGCTTGCCCACTTTTTTACATTTGGCTTATGTGAGCAGCTTAGGAATTGAACCTGGGCTGGCAGGATTTGCAAGCAAGTGCCTTTAACCACTGAGGGATCTTTCTAGCCCTCATGTTATTTTCTTAAAATTTGGCATTTGGTAGTGCTTGTCCTTTTTCACACTTTAATACCAAATTGTCAAAAAGTAGGGTTTTGACATTTTAGGGTCAGGTAAAATCCTACCCATTATGTTAGTCCTAGAGCAATATCAGTAGGTAAAACAAATAAAAGTTTAAGAAACTTCACCCTAAACTGGGCATATTGGGAAAGCTGAAGGAGGGAATGTAGGCATAATATTGATGAGTATATTAAAACATAAAGCACAATTTCTGTGGACTGGATAGTGGTGAGTTAGTGTGTAGAATGCTCCTTTATGATTCATGTTTATGTGTTGCCTTGACTCTGAAGTGTATTCCTTGCCTTGCAGTTGTTACGTTGTATGCCACTCTAGGAGGTCCAGCCATCGTGCATGGACTGAATGAGACAGAGGTGACTAACATCATCACTAGTAAAGAACTCTTACAGACAAAGTTGAAGGTAAGGAGTGTAATTTATAACTGATGCTTCAGGATTTTTCTGTGACAAATCTTACTGAACCTTAGTTCTTCTGAATCTCTCATACTTTTCAGTCTCTCAGGAATATCTTATTTTCTTTTAAAGGACAACTGTGGATTTTATGTAGACCAAAATTACAAAAAGTTACTGTGTCTGTCTAAAGTGAAGGAATTACGATTTCAAAAAAAATATTTATTTATTTATTTTTAAAATTTATTTATTTGAGAGAGCGAGAGCGAGAGTGAGAGCGAGAGAGAGAGAGAGAGAGAGAGAGAGAATGAATGGGGGTGCCAGGGCCTCCAGCCATTGAAAACAAACTCCAGACACTTGCTCCGTCTTGTGCATCTGGCTTACTTGGGTCCTGGGGAATCAAACCCACGTCCTTTGGCTTTGCCAGCAAATGCCTTAACCGCTAAGCCATCTCTCCAGTCCTAGCTTTTTATTTTTAATTATTTAGTTTAAAATTTTTCCTTTGTGTGTCATGTGTGTCTAGGTGTGTGTGTTTGTGTGTCTAGTTTTTAAAAATTGTGTGGGTGAATTTTTGTGTGTGTGTGTGTGTGTGTGTGTGTGTGTGTGTGTGTAGGCCAGAGGACAACCTTCAGTGTCATTCCTCAGGAATGCTGCCCACTTTTTTTTTTTTTTTAATATAGACATTCTCAGTTGACTAGAACTTACCAATTAGGCGAGGTTGACTGGCCAGTAAGCCCCTGGAATCCTCCTGAGTGTACCTCCCCAGTGCTGGAATTGTAAGGACACTACCGTGCTCACTGTTGTTATGTGGGTTCCAAGGATTGAACTCAGGGCCTCATGCTTATGTGGAAGTGCTTTACTGACTGAACTGTCTTCCCAGGCCCACAACTTTTTCCTGTATTATATTTCATTTATTTCTAGATATTTTAAGTAAATTAATTTTGAATAGCTGAATTTTAAAGTGGTGATTCATTTATAAATAACAAATGATTTTTAGAATATTTTTAATTCTAAAAATGGATATTTGATGAAATCCTACAAAAAGAAGTTTTTAAAAATTCTTTATGCAACTTCCTCTGAAAACAGTAATACTTTGGTATTCTTATTTCTCTTCATTAAAAAAATATATTTGTATGTGACACCCCTTGCTTTTTCAAGGCAAGAAATTAGTAAGTCACTGGAAATAGTGAACTACTTCTTGTGTCTTGTATTGGCTAAGCTGTTTGAAGAACAAGGAACATGGTGCGTTGTTTGCATTTCCAGGATATAGTTTCTTTGGTCCCATGTTTGCGGCACATCATCACTGTTGACGGGAAGCCACCAACTTGGTCAGAATTCCCCAAGGGTGTCATTGTACACTCCATGGCTGCAGTGCAGGCTCTGGGAGCCAAGGCCAGCATGGGTATGTTGCATGGTCCTCACTCTCTGTTTGAATTCCCCATTCTCCATGTGCTCTGGAGTTACCCTGAAGTTAGAGCCAAAGACACGTCAATTCTCTAGACTGTCACCTGGGCAAGTGGGTTCTTCTAGGAACATTTTCATGTAGCTTTGGAAGAAAGACTTGAGGTATAAGACCAGCAGTGATTCATTAATTTGAAATTAGTTTAAAATACTTTCACACCATTCAGTTCTTCCTTTCCTTTATCTAATAGTTTTGGATTGTTTTAAAGTTAGTTTTACAAGTAATGCCATTAAATTTATCTTAGGGAATTATAGTATTAAGTGCCAAAATGACTAAACTTGGGAATCCTCTTTATTCCTTCCTTTTACTGACATACCAACACAGGGGGACTTTAGAAATTATAAACCATCAAACAGCAGTATTCAGGTATTTTGAGTTATTTCAAAAGCTTCTGGAATACTGAGATTGCATTTCCTATGTAGTTAGAAATTTGATGATTACTTAAATCCTCTCTGTAGGGGCAGGATTATGCTGACGTTGGCTTGTATAATTGGGGTGGCAATAATTTTGAGCATGTTGAATTTTAGATGCTGGAGAAGCATTCAGTGTAGGCATCTACTGGGTAATGGCGTGTGCAATTTAAAAGATTTGGGAGATAGAAGCATTTTCATTAACAGCTGTGAGAGTAAGATACTTGCTGAGAACAGTAGTCCCAAAGACCACTGAGGACTGACTAGAGAGGAGAGAAGAAAGTATGTAATGTGTGGTTCATTTCCAGGAAATCAGTCTACACAGGTAAGAGGGAAAAGGGAACATAATTCAAGATTTAAATTTTTCTTAGAAGTCGTCCATGTTTGGCACCTCGGAGAATTCAGGCAGCTAGACCCTGTAGATGTCACCCATTTCTTTTTGTCTTTCTTTTGTGCCCTCTGTATAGCATGTTGGCTACTATTTTTGGGCTTGTTGTCTTGTGATTGCAAATAGGTGACATTATATTTTATTTTAAAATATTTTATTTATTTATTTGAGAGAGAGAGAATGAGTGTGCCAGGGCCTCCAGCCACTGCAAATGAACTCCAGAGGTGTGCACCACCTTGTGCATCTGGTTTGTGTGGGTGCCAGAGAATCCAACCTGGTTCCTTAGGCTTTGCAGGCAAACACCTTAATCACTCAGCCATCTTTCTAGCCCCGAGGCTGTCTTTTAGTCTAGTACTCTTGAGTGTAGATAAGAGAATGTCACCAATGTGAAACAGACATTTTTTTGTAGGAAAGATTTTAGGTACTTGAGTCTAAGCCTCTTTTACTTATTAAATCACTAGAATAAGTTTTGGCTTCTTAATTTCTTCCCTTTCTAATGTTAGGTAGCCAACAGCAGCTAAAGTCATCCTTAATGCAGATAACGGCAGACCTCTATTCAAAACAGCATTGCTTTTCCTGCTTGCCATCCCAGAGAGGTGGAATGCAAAGTCATGAGCATGGCCTCTGAGGCTCCTCCGTTGTTCCCGGTCACCTTCCTCTGGCCCACTCCGTTCCCACATCTTCCTTGGTGGTTTTCATGTGTGCCAGCGCATTCATGCTTCAAGGCCTTTGCACTTGTTACTTTTTTTTTTTTTTTTTTTGTGGCCACAAGGACAAGCTGGCTTGGGATTCACTATGTAGCCCTCAAACTCACGATTCTCCTGCCTCAGCCCGAGGCCTGGGTTTGCAGGCCTGTGCCACCATACTCACTGCTTATGTACTTGCAGTGGGAACATGGTCTCCCAAGTTCCAGAGTTTCCATGGCTCTTTTCTTTACTTCATTGAGGTCTTTGCTACAATTCCTCTGCAGAGGAGCTTGCCCTGAAGTCTGCGTCTCAGCAGCATTGGCTGTCACCCTGTCACCTTGCCTTCTTCATAGCTGTTATCATGCTACAGATTTAACCTGTTGGTCCAGTAGTTTATGTCCCTGTGTGCTGACCACTGTGAGTGTTCTGAGACACTGTGTCTCAGAAGTGTTCCTTTTCTTCCTTACAGAACACAAACCTCACAGCAGACCTGTGCCCTCGGATATCGCGGTGATCATGTACACAAGTGGATCCACAGGGATCCCCAAAGGCGTCATGATCTCGCACAGTAACATCATCGCCGGCATAACAGGGATGGCGAGAAGGATTCCTAAGCCAGGGTATGTCATCATGAAACAGAATAACTGAGTAGTTCTCCCTGTTGTCAGAGTGTTAACATTTGCATCATTTAGTGGTAGATGGTAATTCCCTCAGTCTGTTGAAGTAAACATTTAGAGAACATTAGAATTCATTACAAAGTATTTATGTTGTAATGTTTGAAATACAGTTTATTGATTCTTAGTTTTATAAAAATACAAATTTTAACTGAGCTATAAATATCTTAAATCATTTTAATCAGTTGACAGTGCTTCCTTATATGTGTAGTCATTTTATATTGCAGTGCAATTCAAGACATTAACGTATCAATAGTGTTTGATATTTGTTTTGAAGATGGACTCCAGTAGAAGCAAGGGAGGTTGTTGTGGAAAGGGAGGTGAATAGCAGAAGATTGTAAAGAAAATATTCCCAGAGATGGAACCTTTTGTAGGAGTTGGATATTTTTAATGACATTGTGCACAGATATTACACATATCCTATACTACACACATGTAGTTAACTATAGGGTGGACTTTGGGAATGAAAACATTTCTATTGTATGTCTCCACTTTGGGTAAATAGCAGCACCTTTGCCTCAGTAACCCCTCATGTTTTATGCATAGAGTTATTTCTAGAAAGATATACATACATACACAGGTATAGTTGATTTATATTTTAATCCAGCTCCTAGAGCAGGCATCTGTTCTGTAACAGCCCTGGAAGATGCTTGTGGATTCTGTTTAAGCTCTTCTGGTTGGCTACCCAGTAGCTCTAAGGACTATCTTCTTGGATAGTCTCTTCTGTCCTGCAGTAGATCCCCAGCTCCAGCCCCCTTTCTAACTTAGCATTTTGCTTCTGAAACACTCATTATTCCCTTAAACTAGGGCTGGAAAGAGACCACTTCCCAGTTTCAGGTTAAATGGTGCTTTTCCAGCCCCTGTTGTCTGTCTGCCCATCAGGAGGAGGCTCCAGGTGGTGCTTAGAGGGCCTTTCAGTGCGCCTGTTATCTTATCATAGTCAGTTTTGACAGAGAGCTTTGTGACCTTTGCTGCTTTTTTTGTCATTCAGAGAGGAAGATGTCTACGTTGGGTATTTGCCCCTGGCTCACGTCCTGGAGTTAAGTGCCGAGCTTGTCTGTCTTTCTCATGGGTGCCGCATCGGCTACTCTTCACCACAGACCTTAGCCGACCAGGTAAATTCAATGTCTGTAGGTGAAAATGCTAACAAAATTTTCCTTTTTTTTAAATTAAAAAAAAGTTTTTATTTAGTTTTGAGAGAGAGAGAGAGAATGGGCCAGGGCCTTTTCAGCCACTGTGAATGAACTCCAGATGTGTGTGCCCCCTTGTGCACATGTGCAACGTTTGCATGCTTGTATCACTTTGTATCAGGCTACATGGGACCTGGAGATTCGAACATATGTTCTTAGGCTTTGCAGGCAAGCACCTTAACTGCTAAGTCATCTCTCCAGCCCCCTTTAAAAATCTTTTTTAGAGAGAGAGAGAATTGACATACCAGGGCCTCAGCCACTGCAATTGAACCCCAGACACTTGCCTCACTTTTGTTCGTCTGGCTTACGTGGGATCTGGAGAAGCAAACATGGGTCCTTAGCCTTTGCAGGCAGGTGCCTTTACTGCTAAGCCATCCTCCAGCCCACTAACAAATATTTTTAAAACATTTTTTTCCTCAGTCAGTGTGGCCAGATATTTTAAGGATAGCAGTTACTTTAAAATAAGGTCTTGCTTTGTGGTGTTTTAGAATATAAGTACATTGGAAGGATAAATTTATCCATATCTATGATCTAAGAATTCCAATAAAATAAAGGTCAATTTATATGGATTGATTTCTTTTTCTTTTCTTTTCTCTCTTTTTTTTTTTTTTAGTCTTCAAAAATAAAGAAAGGAAGCAAGGGGGATACATCCATGTTGAAACCCACGTTGATGGCAGCTGTTCCGGTAAGCACTGACTGTTGTCAGCATTGAGCACTAAAGAGGAGTCATTGGCCACAGGGCACGAGGCAGCTGATGTGACATTTATTCTATGCTGATTTTCAGTTGTTGCCTTCTGCTTCATAGTTTTACTCTCTCTTGCTTTATTTTTGTTTTCATATTTACTAAACACTCCTCAGTTTCAACTTTTTTTTTTTTTTTTTTTTTTTTAAAGGTAGGGTCTCACTCTAGCATAGGCTGACCTGGAATTCACTATGTAGTCTCAGGCTGCCCTCCAGTTCAGCTCACAGCAGTCCTCCAACCTCTGCCTCCAAAGTCCTGGGATTAAAGGCCATACCCGGCATCAGTTTCAACTTTTGTATCACACTATCAGCTCCTTTCCCTATATTTTGTTTTTATGCTGTTTGCTGATCATGAGAGACTGAAGCACAGGATGAGACAGGAAGGAAGGTTGGAGGTTACTTTTTCTATGCAAATTGTACTATTGCTTTCTGGGTCCTCCGACAGCCTACTCACCAAAGAAGTGATGGGGCCTAGGGAGATAGCTCAGTGGGTGGTAAAGTGTTTGCTGTGCAAGCATGAGCACCTGCGTTTGGATCCCCTGTGTGCTTGTATGGTGGTGTTGCGTGCCTGCAGTTCTAGCACTGGGGAGGCAGAAACAGGTCAGTCCTGGGGCTTGCTCTCCAGCTAGTCTGGCTGAATTGGTGCACTTCAGGCTTAGTGAGAGACCCTGTCTCAGAAAATAATGTGGAAATTGCGCATGGTGGTACACATTTTGAATCCTAGCATTTGGGAGGCAGAGGTAGGAGTATCACTGAGTTTGAGGCCAACCTGGGGCTACAGAGTGAGTTCCATCTCAGCCAGGACTAGGTGAGACTGTGGTGGTTTGATTCAGGTGTCCCCCATAAACTTAGGTGTTCTGGATGCTAGGTTCCCAGCTGATGGAGATTTGGGAATTCGCTTCTTGGAGGCAGTGTATTGTTGGGGGCGGGCTTGTGGGTGTTATAGCCAGTGTCCCCTTGCTAGTGTTTGGCACACTCTCCTGTTGCTGTTGTCCAGGAGGTGATGTCCACTCTCTGCTCATGTCATCATTTTCCCTGCCATCATGGAGCTTCCCCTCAAGTCTGTAAGCCAAAATAAACCTTTTTTTTTTTTTTTCTTTTTCTACAAGCTGCTCTTGGCTGGGTGATTTCTGCCAGCAATGCAAACCTGACTGCAACAGGGACCCTATGTCCAAAACAAACAAACAACAAAAAAAAAAAAGAAAGAAAATAAGATGGAGAGTTATTGAGGAAGACTTCTGAGGTTGATTTCTGGTCTCCACACACATGTGAATATGTGTAAACACATGCACTCATGCGTATGTCAGAAGTGTCAGGGAAGCTATTGCAACTTTGAGCTTCCTGAGAAACACCATGCTTCCTAGCATAATGTCACAATGGAGGGGGGCTGGGAATAAGATAATAGAAACAGGAAGATGGGTGGGCGTGATGGCGCCTGCCTGCAATCCCAGCACTTGGGAGGCTGAGGTGGTAGGATTGCTGTGAGTTTTGGCCAGCCTGAGACTACAATTCCAGTTCAGTCTGGGCTAGAGTGAGCTGTACCTCAAAAAAACAAAAAAAACAAAAAAACAAAAAAAGAGAAAAGAACAGCAGTGGTTTGCTGGCTCCTCTCATGAAGGCTTTATGTACTTTATGATTTTTGAGTGTTCTGAGTTGTTTAACATTTAAGTATGTCAGATACTTAAATGCTCATCTCAAACATGATTATATAGTTATCCCAAAATAAGTATAAATGAGCAATTATTTTGGAAGTTATGCATAATTATCATTTCCTGAGTTGTGTCCTACTTTAATTACAAAGTTCATTATGAATTTAATATGGTAATGACCCTCTACAATTCTAAAATATATCAGAAACGTATAATTCATGGTAATGGACCTACCAAGCAAAATGTAATGCAGACAAGGAAGGTTTCCTAGGTATAGTATTAAAAATCCCAAAATGTTGGGCATCTGGGTTATGCCTTTAATATCTTAGCACTTAAAAGGCTAAGATAGGATTGTCACAAATTCTGGGTTGGGTTACAAAGTAAGACTCTGTCTCAATCCTCCACTTCTCAAAGCATGGCTCTTTTGTTAGCACATATGTGGTGTGCCCCTCTATATCTCAAGATCAAGCCCCAAGATTTTCAAGCACTGCTTTAAATAGTTTGCTTTTAGTTACAGTAAATATAATGAGCAAGCAAAACAATGTAAAGACTCACTAATGGTGTGTTATTCCTTACTTAGGACACTTTGGTTGTGTCATACTCTTCTTTATATGTATCTGGGTGTGTTTCTGCTGTTAAATTGTTTCTGTATCAGTGTGTTTTTGTTTGCTTGAGAGTGGTCCAGCTGGGCCATATAAACTCATAATAATCTTTGTACCTCAGCCTGCTAATTGCTGGGATTACAAGTATCTATCACCAGACTTGGCTGTAATGTCATTATTAAGCTAATTGTGGATCTGTGAAAAACATTGAACCTGATAGACTTTATCTTTTAAAATGATTTAACATTAAAAGCAGCATTAATCAGATGGTGAGATTTAAATATTTATGGCAGCTGATGTAATTAATAAAATTATTTTATACATTTAGGAAATCATGGATCGGATCTACAAAAATGTCATGAATAAAGTGAATGAAATGAGTAGTTTCCAACGGAATTTGTTTATTTTGGCCTATAATTACAAAATGGAACAGATTGCAAAAGGGCGTAGTACTCCACTGTGTGATCGGTAAGTCCTTTCCCAAGTTAATGATAGAGTTCACATTAACAATCTAGTAATTGAGGTCACTGTAAGAAATAAACGTATTTTCAGCTCGTATAGTGTCACATGCACTCAGCACTTGGCAAGTAGAGGGAAGAGGACCAGGAAGTTACAGGCCATCTTGGGCTGCATAGTGAGACCACCCCCCACAAAAAATGAAATTTTCAAGTATTAAAAGGACTGTATTTTGCATAAAAATTTTAATTTGGGGCTGGGGAGATGTCGTAACAGTTAAAGGCATTTGCTTACAAAGGCTGCTGACCCTGGGGTTCAATTCCCTAGTGTACCCATGTAGGGTCAGATGTATTTGGTGCTCCTTTGCAGTGGTAAGAGGCCCTGGTAGTTCCCTATGACTCACCCATTCATTCATTCTCTCTCTAAATAAGTAAGTAAAATAAAAAAAAGAATTTGAATTTTTCAATTACCATTTTGCTATATCTAATCTTATATTTATATATTTTGAAAACAAGTAATTTAAAATTTTTCTGTAAATACTCTTTATTTTTTTGTTTTATTTTTATTTATTTATTTGAGATAGACAGACACAGAGAGAAAGAGGCAGAGAGACAGAGACAGAGAGAGAGAGAGAGAGAGATTGAGAATGGGCACATCAGGGCCTCCAGCCACTGCAAATGAACCCCAGATGCGTGCACCCCCTTGTGCATCTGGCTGCCGTGGGTTGTAGGGAATCAAGCCTCGAACTGGGGTCTTAAGCTTCATCGGCAAATGCCTAACCGCTAAGCCATCTCTCCAACCCTTATTTTATTTTATTTTATTTTAATTTATTTTATTTTATTTATTTGGGAGAGACAGACACAGAGAGAAAGAGACAGAGAGAGAGAGAGAGAATGTGTAAATACTCTTAAAGCTTATTCACATGACTGCCACATATGATTAATCATTTTGTGTTTAAAGTTTCAAATGAGCATTTTTACTCCAGTCTGTATTTTTTTGTGGCATTAATAGAGGAAGTTTATGCTTTTATTACCAAATAACTAGCTTGGGAATTATAAGGTAAAAGGTATGACATTTAAATTTATATGGAAATATGAATATAGTTACTAGATGCTCACCTTTCTTTCCCCCTCCCTTTTTTTTCAAGGTAGGGTCTCACTCTTGCCCAGGCTGACCTGGAATTCACTATGTAGTCTCAGGGTGGCCTTGAACTCACGATCCTCTTACCTCTGCCTTCCAAGTGCTGAGATTAAAGGTATGTGCCACCATGCTTGGCTGATAGCTCCTTTATTATTATTTTTTTTCTCAATTTTTTAAAACATTTTCCATGATTATAAAAAATATCCCCTGGTAATACCCTCCCTCCCCCCTTTGAAATTCCATTCTCCATCATATCCCTTCCCCATCTCAATCAGTCTCTCTTCCATTTTGATGTCATGATCTTTCCCTCCTCTTATAATGGTCTTGTGTAGGCAGTGTCAGGCACTATGAGGTCATGGATATCGAGGCCATTTTATGTCTGGAGGGAGCACGTTGTAAGGAGTCCTACCCTTCCTTTGGCTCTAACATTCTTTCCGCCACCTCTTCCGCATTAGACCCTGAGCCTTGGAAGATGTAATTGAGATGCTAGTCAGTACTCTAGTCACTTCTTTCCAGCACCATGATACCTTCTGAGTCGTCCCAAGGTCACTGCCATCTGAAAAGAGAAGATTCTCTACCCAAAGTGAGAGTAGCATTAATATAAGGGTATGAATATTAAGAGAAGTGCTTACTGGGCAGTTTGATAAGCATAGTATATAGACTTATCCAGACATCAGCAGATGTTACACCCCTAGGGCTCATGACTACCCCTGTTTTAAGTTTTCAGTATCAGGGATGTATTCCCTCCCATGGAGTGGCCCTCCAGTCCAATTGGAGGGCAGTTGGTTTCCACCATGATAGACGTGCCACTATTGCACCCGTTGGCTTATTTGGCCTGGCTGGCCAATTATAAGGCTTGCAGTGTCCACTGTTGAGTGTCTTCACTGGTGGTATCTCTTTCTCTCATTGAACTGTATGTAGAATGGCTTTTTCCAGCTTTCTATCAGCTGGTCTACATGCAGGAGGTTATCAGCTCAGTTCCAGCAGGATTTCTCAGTGGCCTTGCATGATAGCTCCTTTTTTAAAAAAACATTTTTATTTATGAGAGAGGAGAGAGCATGGATGTGCTGGGCCCTCTTGCCACCGTAAATGAACTCTAGACACATGTGCCACTTAGCATCTGGCTTTATGTGAATACCAGGGAATTGAAGCTGGGCTGTGAGTTCTGCAAGCAAGTTCTGTTAACTGTTGAGGCATCTTCCTAGTCCTAAGTGTTCTTTTCCTGGTTAAATTGCTGAAAAATCACACATAAGCAATGGGTCAAGAATCTTGGATTTGACCTGGTTGTGGTGGTGCACGCCTTTAACCTCAGCTCTTAGGAGGCTGAGGTAGGTGGATTGCCATGAGTTCAAGGTCAGCCTCAGCTACAGAGTTCCAGGTCAGCCTGGGCTAGAGCAACAAGACCCTACTTCAAAAAAAAAAAATTTCCTGTATGACTTGATAGGTCACTTAATCTCAAAATCTTAAATAACCAAATTGACTGATTAACCTGAAGATCCAGAAAATTCAGTTCAGTTTAAAATCATGTGTTCTATATTTTTATAGCTTTGTTTTCCGGAAGGTCCGAAACTTGCTAGGTGGAAATATTCGCCTTTTATTGTGTGGTGGTGCTCCTCTTTCTGCTACCACACAGCGCTTCATGAACATCTGTTTTTGCTGTTCCGTTGGTCAGGGATATGGACTCACGGAATCAACTGGAGCTGGAACAATTACAGAAGGTAAGAAGCCTCCCTATGTCCTTCAGGGGCAAGGGTACAGCTCGGTTGTCTTGGGTATGAATTATTTTTGTAAAATTTGAGAAGAATGTTTTTTTTTTTTTAATAGCAGTATAGTTATAAGTGCCAGTGTTGTGATTATTGCTAACAGCTTTTGGAATGTTTTATATGCATCAGCAGTGATTCATCTAGAAGAGTTTTTCATATTAAACGATGTGATACTAATATTAAAATCTAGGGCTAGGGAGATGGTTCAGTCAATAAAGTGCTTCAGAAGCTGAGTTTGATCTCCATTTCCCATGTAAAAATACTGAACATGGTGGTATGTGTTTGTAATCCCAGCACTGGCCAGGCAGAGACAGGATCCTTGGGACTTGCTAGCTAGCCAGTCTAGCCAACTAGTGGGTTCCAGGCCAGTGAGAGACCCTTTCTCAAAAAAAGTGAACAGTGTACCTAAAGAACAACATTGGGCTGGAGAGATGGCATAGCTGCTAATACTCTTGCCTGCAAAACCAAAGGACCCAGGTTCGATACCCCAGGACCCACATGAGCCAGATGCACAAGGGTGGCGTGTGCATCTGGAGTTCATTTGTAACAGCTGGAGGCCCTGTCATGTCCATTCTCTCTTTCAACCTGCCTCTCTCTCCCTCTCTGTCTCTATAAAAATAAAATAAAAACCTGACTTTTTTCTGTGTTCCACATGCATACACAAATGTGTATTCACCCCTCACCCCACACACATGAACATACACATGTACATTAACACATTAAAAAACCCCTAGTTCTGGAAAAGAAGCTTTATATATATTTATTTTTTTCACATTTATTAATTTTTTATATAAAAAGATTAGTGATTTTTCTAGTCTAGGTATTAAGACTCAGATTTGGAAATGTTTCTGTAGTGTACTAAGTACAGGGAGGTAATGGTACCCAGAAGGACCCCATTACATTTGGCATAGCCCTTTCCTTGTATTGTGAGTGCTTCTGTATGCCATTCTTCAGTTAAATTGTTTTGTAGTCCTTCTTTATCGCCAGGCTCTTTGTATGATGCTCTTTATACTTTATTTTTGGGAGTTATTTCTACCTTCTGTTTTTCAGGACATAAGCAGTCAAGAATGCATGCATACCTTCTGTGGACCCTTGTTGTTTTCTCTTACGATTCAATTAGTGACAGTTTGTTATAAATAAGCCCCCTCCCATGGCTGTTTTTTTCTTTTTTGTTTGCTGGCCTAAAACTCTCTAGTCTAGGCTGACCTGAAACTGTAATAATCCTGCCTCTGACTGCTGACTGCTGGAATTATAGGCATGAGCCACTCTGACCAGCAGCTTATTTGTAATATTGGGTGATCTTTGAAGAGGTTCTCAAGTTTCTATTCCTAGATTTTGAGAGCTGCCAGTCTTCTGAGTGAGCTGCTACTGAACAAATTTTAGATGGGGTATCATCTCAGAGGCTGACGTGTCTCACTCTCAGATCGTGCTGCGTGGGGTACATTGGAGAGGTTGTCTGTATTGTAGTGCTGTGAGGCCTAGTTAGAAGTGGAACTGGTGTAAATGATTGTGCTCTACCATCCTGTTTGTAGGCTATCCTTATGAACTTACCTCACATGAGGACTATGGTGGGCAAAGGATCTGGGTGACCTAGAGCAGCCCGGCCATGCTGTATCTCGCAGGGACTGTCAGTTGCCTTAGATTCCAAACTTGAAAGTTTTCCTTTTTTTTTTTTTTGAAATGTCAGTGACTAATTCAGGTCTTAAAAAAATTCTCTGAGCCAAACAGTTTACCTTTACAGGCCACATAACTATTGGCTTACTAGCTTGCAACTGTTAAGGATTCTCTGAGGATATCTAAGGTTTGGGCTAAGTGATTTTTAATAGTTCATAAAAGTTAAGCAACTTACTAATTACTACCTCTACCTATCTGCATCTAGTGTGGGACTACAATACTGGCAGAGTGGGAGCGCCGCTCGCATGCTGTGAGATCAAGTTAAAGAACTGGGAGGAAGGTAATCCATTTAAACACAGAATATCAATTTTTAGGGCTGGAGAAATGGCTCATTGGTTAAGGCACTTGCCTATAAAACCTAAGAACCTGAGTTTGATTCCCCAGTGCCCACATAAAGCCAGATGCACAAAGTAGTGTGTGCATCTGGAGTTAGTTTGCAGTGGCTGGAGATCCTGGCACGCCCATTCTGTCTGTCTCTTCTCTCTCTGCCTGCAAATAAATGAAATAATTTTTATAAGATTAAAATTAGAAGAGAATATTGTTTCTGTATTTTATCTAGAGCTATACATATGCATTGATTTTGGTTCAGAAATGAATCTTGGGAATTATAATTGTTTTTATTCTGTTTTATTAATTTATTACACAAATACAAGTAAAAATTGGGTAGAAACTTGAGACATATGCTATTAATAAACTAGGAGTGATTGTAGCTTTATTTTGTAGAAGCAAAATCATAAAACTTATGCATGAGGATTTTACATATGTTTTCTTTTCCTCTCAGCATTTGAACCCAAAATTATCAGGAGGAAACTTCACTATAATTCCATAAGTTTGTTAATTTTGTTTAAATCACTTGAACATTTATTTTGTTGTACTGCATCATACAGATTATGATTTATTGGGATGTACCATTCCTTTATAAAGATTGCAAGGCTTGTTTTTTTTTTTTTTTGTTTGTTTTTGTTTTTTTTGAGGTAGGGTTTCACTCTAGCCCAGGCTGACCTGGAATTCACTATGGAGTCTTGGTGGCCTCGAACTCAGGGCAATCCTCCTACCTCTGCCTCCCGAGTGTTGGTATTAAAGGCATGCGCCACCGTGCCCGACTTTTTTTAAAGATATTTTTATCAGAGTCAATGAAGATGTTTAATAAATGTTAGCCCAGAGTCAGTCTGAAACTATCTGCAAGAATAATAGTAATCTGATCTGTTCTTGGGGTCAGAGAGGAGGCCCAGTGGGCAAGAGCACTTGCTGGTCAAGCATGAGGACCTGAGTTTGATCTCCAGCACTCACATAAAACCCAGGGCATAACTGTGCACACCTGTAACCTTAGTGCTGAGTAAGGCAAAGACAGGATTGTTGGGCTCTCTAGTCAGCTAGTCTAACCAAAAAAATGATGAGCTCCAGGTTTGATGGAGTCTCAAGGAAATGTGTGTGTGTGTGTGTATACACATCTGCACATAGATGTGCATATACCACATGCATACACATACTAGAGATTTGTTTGGGGGCTAGGGAAGTGGTTCAGTGGTTAAAGGCACTTTGTTGCAAAGCCTCTGGGTCCAGGTTCAATTTCCCAGTACCCACATAAAGCCAGATGCACAAAATGTCAATACTTGTGGAGTCAGTTTGCAGTGGCAGGAGGCACTGGTGCACCTATTAACATTCTTTCTCTGCTTACACATGGTAAAAATTATAAAGATTTGTTTTGTTATTTAATGAATACCTTTTATCATTTTATTCATAGTAAATTTAAGACCCAAGTAGTGTTTGTAATTATTTAATATAATAGAATTTATTATCATTCTTTTATTTGAGGTTGGCTTTCAGACTATAATATTTTCTTGGAATAGTAGCTTAAAAACATATATTTACTGTTAAAAAACTGAAATTTCACCTCTAGTTTTACATTGATGAATTTTGTTCAACCATAGTTGAATTTTCATATGCTAAGTGAAGGGATAAAATACTGAGTGAAGTCTCAATTTTTCTTGTTTTTTTAGGTGGGTATTTTAACACTGATAAACCACATCCCAGAGGTGAAATTCTTATTGGTGGCCAAAACGTGACAATGGGATACTACAAAAATGAAGCAAAAACAAAAGCTGATTTCTTTGAAGATGAAAATGGGCAGCGATGGCTCTGTACTGGGGACATTGGAGAGTTTGACCCTGATGGTTGTTTGAAGATTATTGGTGAGTCACTGAGTCTTTCTTGACAGTGAATATTTTCCGTAGGGTGATTCTGTGTTTCACTAATAGTGAAAGTGTGTGTCTGTATTGGTGAGGGCTGTTGTATTGCCCCTGGGACATAAAAATGGTTAAAAAGGACTGAGGTCTTCATAAGGCTTGACATATTATGAGGTCTCAAAAGCTGTTCAGAAATGGTAGTTTTAATAACTGTTAGGTAATTTTAGTCATCTTTTTCCATTTTGTAGGGCATGCTCATTTGTTAGTTCTCTGACATCTGCAGGTTATTGGTTGGGGCTTTCTTTTCTGTACTTAGTCCTCGACTTGCCCAAGAAAACAAAGGAAAGCCTAGCAGGCCAATGCCTTCCTTGGCTTCTGCTCTTAGGTATTTCTTTCAGTTAAAGTTGTGTCTGTCCTGGTCATGTTAACTTGGTCACCTCTGCATCTCTAGTCCTTGTTTAGCTGATGAGATGTGCTTCAAAATTAAAATGCAGTCACTCCTCGTGTTTGGAGGTCAGCCCTGCATTTTCTGTAGGATATGCTCTGTGCTGCCATGCTCATGCCCAAACACACCTTCTCACTGTCACCATGTAATTAGGAACCCCACGTTCTGCCAGGCCACTTTCCTGCTACACATGTAATCACTGCTGGAAGCTCAGTGCAGGTGCCTGTGTCCCATGACCGTCGCTCACCTCTCCACCTGTTTTAGTGGTTTCCTTCTCGAGCTGACACACTTCTGGCCTTTGCTAGTGCCCTGCCACCTGGATTCCTGTCCTTCAGCCTTCAGTAAGACTTCTCAGACTCGCTTGAAATATTATTTCTGGACACACAGGTTGGCCGTGGAGAGTGGTAAGGCTTAGCACTCCATTCCTTTGCCGGACGCTGTGCTTCTCAGCTGCAACATGAGCTGCCCATGGCATTTCACACCACCTTTACCCCAGGCTTATTCTATGCCAGGAACAACTGCTCAGCAGCATGTACTTGGTACTGGTTTTGAGAGAAGCAACCCCTGTGAATGCTACTTGGCTGGAGCTTAAAGATTACAGTCACTTGATAGTAATTCTAATGCCCCAAGCCAGTGGCTCTCCAACTCTCTTCTTTTGACTTGCAAAGAGCTGGCTAGTGTAGACACATGCAAGGGTAAGTTAAGAAAGTTTTATTTTAGGAAAGTAAAGCAAGACTGAGCTTGGTGACACATGCCTTTAGTCCTAGCATTCAGAAGGATTGTCATGAGTTTAAGGCCACCCTGAGACTATATAGTGAGTTCCAGGTCAGCCTGGGCTAGAGAGAGACCCTACCTCAAAAAACCAAAAACCAAAACAAACAAACAAACAAACAAACAACAACAAAAAAAAAAAAAAAAAAAGAAAGAAAGAAAGAAAAGAAAAGAAAAAGTTCCCAAGCTTGGAGGGGCTCTGAGTTGGGTTACTCTCATGGCAGCTTGGATCAGGTTTAATTAGTTGGGGTGAACTTCATGGGTTAAGTCTAAATGTATAAGGAGGCTAGTTGATGGGTCAGGAGGAAAGCGCCCGTAGGTAAGCAAAAAAACCAAAACCAGAAACAAAACAAGCAAACCACAAACACTCAAAGAAGAATGCTAGGAAGCCATTCCTGATTGTTATCTGAGTCAGGCTGGAGTACCTTCTAGTCTTGCCAGGGCAGGTAGGTGTCTGTGTCCCTAACTAGCCACTTGTAAAAGTAGACTCTGCATTGCTTCTAATGTCTGTCATACTGAAGCCCTGATGACAGCGACCCTTTCAGATACATCTAACTATACAGAATGAGGGCCTAGTTTTATAATTTGATTATGAGTTGTTTAGGAAACGGGCAGTATTTATGTTAGAGGTGTTATTAATGTTTTCCGTGTTTCTTCCTCTTTGCTTTGTTTGTGCAGATCGTAAAAAAGACCTTGTAAAACTGCAGGCAGGAGAATATGTTTCCCTGGGGAAAGTAGAGGCAGCTTTGAAGAATCTCTCCTTGATAGACAACATTTGTGCATATGCAAACAGGTAAGAAGTCCTGTTGCCTGGACTCAGAGCCGTGGATGTGCTGTTAGCATTTTAGGTTATACAGGCCATTATCCTGTGAACTCTTTCTCCTTCTCTGCCTCCTGCAATGCCTGTCCCCCTTCACTGTTGATGCTGCCCTGACATTTTCTCCTTCAGTATCTTTGTTTTCTACTTTACATCTCTCTGTGGTGTCCTGTGTGATGGCGGGTTGAAGAAAATGGACTCTTCCTTCCTTGGTACCTCTAACCACCTGTCCTTCTGCACAGGGAAGGTTCATAGGAGCCAGTTTGGAGGCAAGGGGAAAAAGGAGTGTCAGTAAAGAGCAGTCCCTATCTTCCTGGCCTTCAGCTTGAACCTGCTTAGCATCCTGGGCTGGGCTAGGCTGGGATGTCCCACCTTAAGCTGTGTTAAGCTATATCCTTGCACAGCATCACAGCCCATGATAATATAGGCAGCCAGGATGGGGAGTTTAAAGTTAAAACCTTAGAACTGCATGCTTGGGAAGTGTAATGGAATTTCTGATTAAAACATGCTATATTTTCTGTATCTGTAGTACATGTAGCATTTTTCCCTTCAAGGATATTGATCACATATTTTATTTTTATTATAATTATAATAATAATTATTATTATTATTTTGTATTTTGAGGTAGGGTCTCACTCTAGCTCAGGCTGACCTGGAATTCACTCTGTAGTCTCAGGGTAGCATCAAACTCACAGCGATCCTCCTACTTCTGCCTCCCGAGTGCTGGGATTAAAGGCGTGTGCCGCCACGGCCTGCTGATCACATATTTTATGGTTAAGGTTGGAACCTGTCTGTAGCAGCCGACGTAATTACTGTGAGAAAATAAAGGGAAGTATTAGGAAAATCAATTTAGGAACCGACTTTGTGGTGCAGCTCAGTTATAGATGAGCTTAGGCTGAATATCATTTATTTGAAATATTTGGGATAAGAAATGTATCAGCCTTTGGGTTTTTGAATATTTGCAGTGATTTCAGGAGTTTTAACACCCTGTATTTCATCAGTAATTTTGTTCTTTAATTATACATTTGTTTTCTTTAGTATTGTTCTAGAGATGGATTTATGTATGTAGTAAGTGTCTTATTTTACTGATGTTACTGCTGTTTCTTCAGGGTCTTTTTTTTTTTTTTTTTTTGAGGCAGGCTCTCACCATATTCCCCAGGCTGGCTTTGGAATCATGGCAATCCTCTTGTTTCAGCTCTAATAGTCTTCAGAATAGTGTCTGTTCTGTGCACACACAGAATTCCCCTGTTGATGCAAGTTCTCCTGATACCAAAAGAAAATGGGTGTCATTTCAGGACTTGTCACATTTTCATAGATACATAATTTACATTAGATTTCATCTTTAACTTATTGCCATGAATTACTGATTATTCAAAGATTTTTTTTTTTTTTTGAGGGCCTCATGTAGCCCAGACTGACCTAAAACTTGCTATGTAGCCACCATGACCTTGAATTTCTGATACTACCTCCGTTTCCTGGGTGCTGGGATTACAGGTGTGCATCACCACACCTGATTTACCTGGTGCTGGATGGCATGGAACTCAGAGCCTGGTGTGCAGCAGGCAGACAGTTTACCAATTGAGTCACAACTCCAGCCCACACAGACAAAAATTTTATTTATAAAATATTTTTAAAATATTTTATTTTAAAGTTGGGCGTGGTGGCGCACACCTTTAATCCCAGCACTTCGGAGGCAGAAGTAGGAGGATCTCTGTGAATTTGAGGCTACCCTGAGACTACATAGTGAATTCCAGGTCAGCCTGAGCTAGAGTGAGACCCTACCTCGAAAAACCAAAAAAAAAAAAAAAAACCAAAAAAAAATTATTTTATTTATTTATTTGACAGAGAAAGAGGAAGAGAGAGAATGGGTATGCCAGGGCCTCCAGCCACTGCAAATGAACTCCAAACACATGTGCCCCCTGTGCATTTCGCTAACGTGGGCCCTGGGGAACCAAACCTGGGTCCTTTGGCTTTGTAGGCAAATGCCTTAACTGCTAAGCTATCTCTTCAGTCCCAGACAAGAATTTTTTTTTAAGTTTGTAATTCTCTTTGCAAAAATGTGTGCGAGCATGCATACTTGGAACTTACCCACAAATTTCTGAGATTATAAAAAAAATGCTACTTATTTGGGGCCAGTGAGATGGCTCAGATGTTAAAGGCATTTATTTGTAAAGCTTCGTGGCTCGAGTTCAAGTCCCCAGCACCCACATACAGCCAGACACACAAAGTGGCATATGTGTCTGGAGTTCATTTGCAGTGGCAGGAGACCCTGGTGCACTTACATTTTTTTCTCTTAAATAAAAATAGAAAAAATTATTTATTTGCACATGTGTGTGTATGGATGGATATGCCAGGGCCTCTTACTGGTATAACTGAGCACCAGTACCAGTTTGTATCAGTTTTTGCATCCAGCTTACATGGGTGGTTGTGGAATTCTACCAAGCCTGGCAGGTTTTTCAGGCAACTGCCTTTAACCACTGAGCCAGCTTCTCAGCACCCACCCCTCCCATTGGGATTTACTTAGCAGTAAATTTTGTCAAAGCCCTGGAATATACTGTGAACTAAACAGTAAAAGAGGCTGTTTTATTACTGTTGCATGAGATAAGTATGGCTTGTGTACATTTTGGGGGTGGGGCTTGGGGTATTTTTGTTTGTTTTCTTTTAAAATTCTAAAGATTAAATTACAAAATGCCAAGGTTGTCGGTATCCTTAGGTAACATGTTAGGCATACTGCTTGTTCCTTTGCTAAGCTGTCCTTCATATCTTCCAGTTATCATTCTTACGTCATTGGATTTGTTGTGCCAAATCAAAAGGAACTTACAGAACTAGCTCAAAAGAAGGGACTGAAAGGGACGTGGGAGGAGCTATGTAACAGCAGTGAGATGGAGAATGAGGTCCTCAAAGTGCTCTCGGAGGCTGCTGCTTCAGGTAAGTGCTGTCTTGAGTTGACTCTTAAGAGCAAGGTGGGGGAAGAACCTGACATCTTTGTAACCTGCCACATTCTAAAGTTAGGATGTGTCACTTCTCATGCTGCACCATTAGCAGCTGGAAGACTGTGCTCACCAGCTCACCTGATCATTTTCTACCAAACTGGTGTTCAGTGGAAATTTAAAAAAAGTACAACTCAAAATGTCTATCTGGCAGTTTACAATAGCTGTGCATACTTGGAAGCTATCCGGAAATATCAAATTGGGGTTTACTTACTGTGTCTTGAATATTCTCATCTTTTGTGCTTTTGCGTTCCGGGCTGGCCCTTTCTGTGCTTAAGTCCTGCTTAGTCCCTGGTCGTACTGGCCCTGAGCGAAAGGCCCCAGCTGCACATTGTTAGTGCCCTGTAGCTTGCAGCCCTGGGACTTCTATGTTCTCTTCCTCTTCTGTCCAGGTCTAGCTTAGTTCTGTCTGCTTCCCTGTGATGTTCCCTGTTCCCTCATCGTCTTCCTCCATGTTTGAATAAAGCAGTAAATATGCATTTGTTTTTTGTTTTACCTGGATGTTTTGTTAGATTGTGAAAAGTATAAATTTGCATTTACTAAATAGTCATTCTGGTCCTTTATTTCAACTATGGTTGTATTTTGCAATGTATTAGCTTGAGGATAGTTTCTAACACTTTTAGGTAGCTTAAAACCTTGGATTGGTACTATAATGAATTATATTAATGGAATTTTGATAAAAATATTACATTACTAAAGTAAAATACTGAAACCTTAAGAATTTTATACTGTTGTTTATTTTCATAGTCACCAGCTTTGTAAATGAGGTAGTGAGTGTACCATTACAACTCACTCATTTAATACCAGTATAATAAACTGGTTTTTAGTCTATTTACCAAGCTATACAGCCATCACCACAGCCAGTTTTCTAGCATTGTCACCTCCCCAGATGAGTTCCCTAACCTTTAGCCTCTGTGGTAGTTTAAATGGATGGCTCCCGATATAATATATTCAGGACTTTATTAAAGTTTGTAATTTAGATCTACAGCCACCTGGCTTATCATTGGGCGGATCCTAAAAACCAATCCTGAGGTGGTGTAGTGGATTTGGAATTCCAGTCTGAAGATACACAGAGTGCCAGAGCTCTGCCTGGAGTTCCTTGAAGTGTGCTTGCTTGTGCTGGTGTTGGTGTTGGCTTCTCTCGCTCTCTGCTTGGACCTGTGAAAACAGGCCAGCTTTTTCTGACATTGTGAAACTTCCCCTCTATCTTCAGTAAATCCTTCCTTCATAACTGTGCCTGGTCTGAAAGTTCATTTCAGTGACCTGAGACTGACTGCTACAGCCCCCAAGTTTCTGTTCCCCAGCAAGCACTAATTAATGTTTTCAAAAATGTTCTTTTTTTTTCACGTTTCCCAAAGTGGTACTTTCTAGCCACAAGTGTGTGAGTGAGAGTTTCAGTTTCCCCATATCCGTGACAGCACTTTGATTCTACCCATCCCAAGTGTCATCTTGTGGACTGATTGGCATTTTTCTGCAGGTTAATAATGTTGATTGGGCATCTTGGAATGCACTTGCTGGCTCTTGTATATCTTTTTTCGGAAGAATACTTTCTCAGACTTTTTTGTTCATTTTTGTTTGCTTGCTTGTTTTTGAGACAGGATCCAACTGTGTAGCTCAGGTTGACCTTGAACTCACAATGTAACCCATCTGTTGGACATCAAGGCTAGGTTCATATATTGGCAGAACACACAGAGGTACAAGTGACTATGTGGCATGCTGTCTTAGAATTCTTGACAGTGGTATCGCTGGAACATGTGGTACTTCTTTGTTTAGGTTTTAGTACAAAGAAATGGGTTTCCCTGTGACATTTGTGTAATATATATTATACTTTTTTTATTCACCCTCCACGACTCTTTGTCCGTCCTCCTCCACTCTTGCTACCCTTCCTTCCCCCACGTAACCCCTCTTTCTGCTTTCACATCATATGTATTCCATTTACTCCTTGTCCTTCCCTTAGACCTCTTCCTTCTTCCCTCTTCCAGTCCCCTTCCTGCTTTCATGTCCTGCACACAGACACACAAAATGAAATCTAGATTCCACATATGAGACAAAACACAAGATATGTGTCTTTCTGAGTCTGGCTTATTTTGTGTAGCATAATGATCTCTCATTCCATCCCTTGTTCTGCAAATGCCATTATTTCATTCTTTTTATTTATTTATATTTTTCTAAGTAAGCCTTCCTGTTTCCTTTCTCTTGGATCTCAGCCTCTGGAGGTGCTTTCCCTTCTCTTCATCATTACTGTATTACATGTGTAGCTCTGTGTAACTCCTGTATGCCTCTGTCGTGGTTTATTTAAATCATTCTCCTATGGGCAAATATTTGTAAAAAAAAATCAAGACCGGGCCTACAGAGGTGGCTTAGTGGTTAAGGAGCTTACTTGCAAAGCCTAAGAACTCATGTTTGAATCTCCAGGTCCCACGTGGCCAGGCATGCAGTGATGCAAGAGCGCAGTGTTGCACTTGTGCCACAAGGGGGCGCACGCATCTAGAGTACATTTGCAGCAGCTGAAGGCCCTGGCGTCTGTCTCTCTCTCTCTCAAAAAAAAAAAAAAAAAAAAAAAACTCTAAGAAAAACTTAGGCTAGCATTTTTGACAGTTCTATTGCTTATCAGGAGGTTTCATGGACTGATTGATTATTGGGTGTTTTAGTGAGTATGCCACTGGGGAAGTTAGGGTATTTGCCAAGAACTTTGTCCATTTGTCATTTATATGGTTCTTTTTGTTGTTGTTTTCTTTTTTTCATCATCTCAGCAAGTTTGGAAAAGTTTGAAATTCCAGTAAAAATTCGTTTGAGCCCTGAACCGTGGACCCCTGAAACCGGCCTGGTGACAGATGCCTTCAAGTTGAAACGCAAAGAGCTGAAAACACATTACCAGGCGGACATTGAGCGGATGTACGGAAGGAAGTAATCAGTGTTTGCAATCATGGCTGCAGTGAGCTCAGATCAAATAGGAAAATACTTGAAATGCATGTCTCGGACCGTGAGGCAAACTCCATTCCTCACAAGCCCAAGCTGTTACTTCTCGTGGCGTCATCTTTTTGACTGGCAGGATTAGTAAAATGCTAAGACAGCAACCTGTGTCTGTCTCTTATTGTCCTCTCTTCCAGTTTACTTTGCCACCTATGACTGACTGGTCAGTAGGAGGATTTTCCTGAATCATACTGGGGAAGCAGGAATTTTAAACCTGGAGTTTTCAAACACGATTTCTATGTTCTGTACAATGTTCAGTTTGTAACTTTTAAAAGTTTGAATGTATAGAAGGATAAATAGGAAATATAAAAATTGGTTATTAGGGGGGCTTTTTTACTTATTGTATTTAAAAATAAAAGTATCAATGTGAAATTATGTAAATTTCAAATGCTTATGAATCAAGTTTTGTTGAACAAAAGATATGTTGCTGTGTAATTATTGTCTTGTATGCATTTGAGAGAAATAAATATACTCATACCTATGTTTTAAGAAATTGACATAAATATATGCCTGATGTTTTTAATTCATTTATTTTTTTCTTAGGGAAACCATGTACCTTGGTTAGCACTGCATGAAGCAAAGTGGCAGAAGAGTTCGGTTTTATACCAGCGAGTCACACGACCCGGGCCGCCCTCCCAGTGCTTACTGTAGTAGCTCGCTGTCACAGTGTTCAGTATTTGCTCTGTAGCTGTTGAAACTAAGGGAAATAAAAAAAAAACAGGCATGATTCAGAAAGACAAGGTGGATGCTTAAAAACAAAGGACAGAAAACCATTGTTTACCCCACTGACCATCTGTACATCCAGTTGCCTATGTTGTTCTGAACACATTAGTCATGGAAAAATCATTCTACCCAAACTCTTTGTACTTGTTAGCTCTGTCATTTAATACAGCTGTCATTTTAAAATTAGAATTTTTCCTTTTTTTAAAATTCTTTTTTATTTTTTCGAGGTAGGGTCTCACTCTAGCTCAGGCTTACCTGGAATTCACTGTGTCGTCTCAGGGTGGCCTCGAACTCACGGCAATCCTCCTACTTCTGCCTCCCTAGTGCTGGGACTAAAGGCATGCGCCACCACACCCGGCTTTAAAATTAAAATTTTTTAATAGATACTCTTATGTGTGTTTTTCTGGGAGGAGAGGAGATCAATTTTGATTTTAGTGGTTGTGGTTTTTTTTTTTTACCTACCCCCTGCCCCCGGCATCTTTTCTTGTTACCATACGCTTCTGTACTAGAAGATGAAACGAGTTCAAGTGCCTGTGTGAATTGCTTGTCTGTTATTTCTGGATTAAGAACACAATTGCATCATCTAGGATATGCTTAAGTTAGGACTTAGACGTCATATGTGCCATGTTTTCCACATCAGGCTCTTTTCTTGATTCTTAGCTACTTTAGGCATCAAAAATTGTGGGGAAATGCCAGGTGTGGTGGCTCACATCTTTCATTCCAGCCCTCAGGAGGCGAGGGAGGATCACTGTGAGGTTGAGGCTAGCCCGGGCTACACAGATTCAGGTCAGTCTGAGCTAGAGTGAGCCCCTGCCTCAGAAAAGGAGAAGAAGTGCAAGTATAGGTCTGTCTGTACAGCATGGTGGGGGTGAGCGGCAGGGCCTCGTAGTTCCCAGCCCATCACAGCTGCTTGCCTGGTGACGTTTCATAGAACATTTTGTTCTCGGAATTCTTTTTGTATGCTCATGTATTTGTACTGTGAATTTTTTTTTTTTCTTCATCATAGTTTGACTTGCAGTAATGTTTGAGAAACCTCCCCAAAGAAGTAAGAATAGAGAAGAAAGTAAATGGGGCATCTCTATGTCAGGATGCTGAGAGCTGGAGACCAGCCCAAGGTAGGCGAGAGGATTTAGTTCTGATGCCATGTCTGGAATAGTTGTGCTGGAGTGATTTTTGGAAGATTTTACGTGGAACAAAAACTTCAAAAAAGGGGAAATGCTATTATTACATTGAGACCTGAATCATGTCAAATGAGTAACTTTTCACTAGTTTAGAATAATGACTGTTTTGCTTTAGAAACACGTAATGGACCCATCAGTGTTCTTGTGTGATTAAGGTTTACAGTTTTTTTTTTTAAACATATTTATTTATTTACTTGAGAGAGAAAGAAGGAGAGGGAGGGAGAGAAAGAGAATGGACACACCAGGGCCTCCAGCCACTGCAAAGGAACTCCGGACCCATTCACCTTGTGCATCTGGCTTACGTGGATCCTGGAGAATCGAACCTGCATCCTTTGGCTTTGCAGGCAAACACCTTAACCCCTCTTAAACACTAAGCCGCCTCTCCAGCCCTACGGTTGCTTTTTATTTTCAAAACACCAGATGGGGCTGGGGATGTAGCTGTCTTGGTAGAGTGAGTGCTTGCTTGGCATGCATGGGTTTGATTCCAAGCACTGCATTAACTGCACATTGTGGATGCCTGTAATGTAAGCACTTGGGAAGCTGAGGCAGGAGGATCAGAAGTTCAGGGTCATCTTCAACTACATAAGGGAGATTGAGGCCAGCCTGGGATACATGAGACTCTGTCTCAGAAACGCAAAAATCAAGGAATGAATGAATGAAAGAAAATGTCAGATGGCAAGTTTTAAATGCCACAGTAAAACCCCAAAATTAGGTAGAATCTCCTTTCAAATTAGTGATTGTAACCCAATCCAAGGTGACTACCAAAATCTTTTACTATGTTTCAAGAGTAAAAAATTGGTCAATTAAACAAACAAAAATGAGATCCTGCCTCAGCCAAACCAAATCCTTCATGTACCTGATTTTATAATTTTAACCAGGTGATACTTGAGGATGAAAAACTCTAAGGAGTTTCGAAGTAAGCTTGTGAATCTACTATGCATATGTGGCAAAAGAACGTGGATCCTGAACAAATAGTTCTTCCGAACTTCTTTTCTGACAATAAGCTTATGTGACGGATCCTCAATCATTCGTGTTTCAGAAAGCAGAGCTGGCGGTCATCTTTACGCCCACTCTCCACACGCAGCCCTGCTGGCTTCTTTAGTCCATTATCCCAGGCTGAACTGAAACTTTGTAATAACTCAGACTGTCTCGGACTCAAGGACCTACTCACAGTGGTCCTCCCTCAGCCTCCTCTTTTGGGGGTCACAGGCTTAAGCTACCATATCTGGCTTTCCTTCCTTTTCTTTTCCCTCCCCTCTCTTTACCTCCCTCCCTACCCTTCTGCTTCCCTTCTTTTTTAAAAACTTTGTTACAAAGTTTTTAGTGACAATAGCACAAAACAAAGTGGTTTTACTTTCTGCAAACCACTGGTTTTAAGGGTGGAGTTGATAATACGTGATAATCCCTGAATGATTGTAACTTTTCAGCACTGTTTAAAAGTATGGTAACCTGGAATAACCGTTGCTGGCAAATTGCTTAAGATAATACAATTTTAAGCAGTTGGTCCCTGTGATGCAATGCTAATTTTTTTTTTTTTTTTAGAAAAAAAAAGTATCTGATGTGTGAGCTCCTTTTACAAGAAAATTTCATCTTATCTGTGATGTTTTAAAGGGGATCGGTCCGTTATGCCCAGTGGACCACGCTGAAATGTCATGCATCCTCTTTATACTTGCTGTTTATTGTAAGTTTCTGCAGCGTGTGCTTGGTGATTGCTGTTTTCTATCATAAAGAAACCCCATAACTACTTATTTGTAATGACATGAAGTTTGAAGAATAAAGATATGTAAAAGTTCAAAGTTTCTGGTACTAAAACCACAATGTTTTTCCTTAAACAAAAAGGAAGGAAAAAGCTCTTCCTGTAAAGGTCAAACATTGGCATTATTTTTTCTGATTTATCTTTTATTTATTTATTAGAGACAGAGAGAAGGAAGAGAGAGAGAGAGAAAATGGGCATGCCAGGGCCTCTAGCCACTGCAAACGAACTCCAGATGTATGTGTCACCATGTGCACCTGGCTTATGTGGGACCTGGATAATTGAACCCGAGTCCTTAGACTTCACAGTCAAGTGCCTTAACCACTAAGCCATCTCTTCAGCCCTTGACTGGCGTTCTTAAAGCACTTGGAAAAGGAGTAATGGGAGTTTACTTTCTTGGCCAGCAAAATTCCCCAGTATCACACCTCTGTCCTTGCCCATCCCTAGTTTCTACTCGCACTCCTCTCGGATCTGAGTGTACAGAAGCTGTGTTGTAGCCCTGGTGAAAGCAAAGGCTGTAAGTACACTTCGCATTGCAATTTGTGAGAAGCAGTGTCTTAATTTTGTGCCAACACTGGATCCTGTGGCTGTGGGAGGAAGAGTTTATCTGGGAAGATGGCTCCTCCCTGCCAAGTCAACCTTGTTTCTGATGAAACTGGGCATATGTAACTTGATGTAACAGAAGTGTTATAAAAGTACGTTTTTACATGCAATCCTGTATTGGTATGGAAGCATCTGGAAGCTGCAGTGTTACGTCTTTTGCATCAGCAAACAGTAGTGTCTCTTCATTACTTTTGCTCAAATGATTCTTTTATAGCATGGGAGGCTTGCTGCTTCTACCACACCAAAATATCTGCACAGTTTTAGCGCAAGGCAGTATTGCCAAGGAAAAGATTCTGTACTATCTCCTATTGCTTTGACAAAACAGCGGTGTGAGGCAAAGCTTCGCATGGGCTCTGGTTTCTGCCCTTGGTCCTGTGGTGAGGCAGCACGTGACAGTGGAGGCTTACAATGCAGTTCCTGTGTGGTGGCCTGAAACGGGCCTGGTATCCTCTTCAGGGAATGGCTCCAGCGGTGTGACTTCCTTTCACAAGGCCCTACCTCCTACTAAGCACCATCAGGTGGGGGACTAATCCTTCAACTCATGAGCCTATGGGAACCCAGCATGGGGAGGTGGCTGGTTAAAGACACTTGCTTGCAGAGCCTGTTGGCCTAGGTTAGTTTACCCAAATAAAGCCAGATTGACATTCATTTGGTAGTGGCAAGAGATAAGCGCACGCACAAACACACACACGCACACACACACAACATGCATGAAAATAAAGCTCCAAGCGATGCCTCCCAACTTGTAGGACATACCTACCCCACTAAAAGCAGCAGTGCGTGCACGCTGTAATATACTCTGTGATAAGAAGCAGCGATCTGTCCCACATCGCCATCTGACCAGGCGCCGAGAACCCTGGTCAACCTAGTGCCTTAACATGGTGCATGAGCCCACAGTGTAGGAGTTGAGAACTGCGAGTGAATTAACGAAGACGGTAACGACAGCGTGTATGCGCCCTCATCCAGTGCTGTGCGCCCTTTTCTATTTCAGTTCAGAACACTGTGCAGCCGTCGCTTCTCCATTGCTGTCCATGTTGTGATAACTTAGAATAACACTGACTTCGGTGAGATTTATTCAGAAGTAGCTTCTGCCATTTGTTGATGCCTTTTTATATCAGTCCTCAGTTCTTTGTAAAGAAACGAATGGGACTGGAGAGATGGCTTAGCGGTTAAGCGCTTGCCTGTGAAGCCTAAGGACCCCGGTTCGAGGCTCAATTCCCCAGGATCCACATTAGCCAGATGCACGGGGGGGGGGGGGGGGCGCATGCATCTAGAGTTTGTTTCCAGTGGCTGGAGGCCCTGGCGCACCCATTCTCTCTCTCTCTCTCTCTCTCTCTGCCTCTTTCACTTTCAAATAAGTAAATAAAAATAAAAAAATATTAAAAAAAAGAAAGGAAAGGCTTTTCTCCTGCGTGGTTTTTGTTTTCCAATAAGGAGGCGCAGCTTGAAGACTTATTTCTACATTGGCGACCTGCATAGAAAGAGGGCTTTTCCCCAATGTGGATCTTATGATGGTGCACATTTTCCCATGTTTTGTGTATTATCAGTTTTCTTTTTTTCTAGAAAGAGCCCTCTAGGGTGAGAAGTGGGGCAGGCTAGAGTTACTATGCCATCTGCCCTTCACCAAGCTTCTTCCTAGTGTGAATAAATAAAAACATAATAGATTGGCCTTCCAGATGGCAGTGTAACATTACAGAATGGATGCATCCTAATGCATTTAACACCTTTATTTTATGTATTTGCGAAGAGAGAGAGAGACAGAGAATATGGGCATGCCATGGCTTTTGCTGCTGCACATGAACTACAGCTGCATGGGCCACTTTGTATACGTAATACGATCATCAAAGTATAGGTTTTTGTGTGAGGATATGTTTTCCTTTCTCTTGGGTATATTCATAGGAGTGGAACCACTTCATCATGCTTACTCGCAAACTTCCCAATGACATTCCATGGCTCTTAGGATGAATTCAATTCCTCTTTCCTTCTGTCCAGTATCCCCTGTGATCTGATCTCCACCTGTCTAGAAGTAATCCTTTCCATACTTCACAGTGTTATGAGCTTTTCCCTGGCTCTCACTGTCACCAAGCTGTAGGTCTTGCAAATCTGGTCTCTTTATTTATTTTTATTTTTTAGAGGGAGAGAAATAGAGAGAGAGAGAGAACTGGCACACCAGGGCCTCAGCCACTGCAATCAAACTTCAGACACTTATACCACCTAGTGGGCATGTGCAACCTTTCACTTGCCTCACCTTTGTGTGCTTGGCTTATGTGGGATCTGGAGAGTCAAACATGGGTCTTTAGGCTTCGCAGGCAAGCACCTTAACCACTATGCCATCTTTCCAGCCCATAAATTTGTTTTTTTTTTTTTTTTTTTTTTTTAAAGAGAACCTGAACTAATGTACTGGCTGGCCATGTCTATATTTTTCGTGTCTCAGTTTTGTATTTTTAGAACCTAACCAGTGCCCGGCATGTAGTAGGTACTCAGTTTGTTAAGAGAATGATAGATCTGGTCATTAGCCCAACTTCATGATTAAATCTCAGGCAATGTTCAGTTCAGCTAAGGGTTTTCTGAATCATATATTATGGAGCTATAGATCAAGCCTGTCAGTGTGACGGCCGTGTGCCGTGTTGTGGTTGGGTATGAAATGTCCTCCCCTCTTTGAAAGGCTCATATGCCGAAGGCTTGGTCCCCAGCACATGGTTCAGAAGTTGTCTTTTCAAGATGATCGGATCATAGGGGTGCTTCCCTAATCATCAGTGCATTAATTCATTGATGGATTCAGAATTGGCTCAATTACTGGTAGGTAGTAGAACTGTGGAAGGTGGGGCCTGAGTGGTGGAGGTGGATCACTAGGGTTTTATTTCTGACAGGCATATCTCATCCTCACCCTCTTCCTCCCTTTGTCTGTCTCTGCTTGTGTCCAGTATGAGGGGAGGGTGTACACCACGCCCTCCCGCCACCATAACGTTTGGCCTTGCTTCAGGCCCAAGGCAGCAGTACCAAGAGACCGTGGACTGCAACTGCTGAAGGCATTGTTGTTTTTCTCAAGTATTTTGTCACATTTATGAAACACCAGCCATCACAGCTGTTCCAGCTAAAACATGCCACAAATACCAACAATGAAATGGCACATCTTTCCCAAAGACCACCCCACAGCTGAGCAGAATTTCACGATGGGAGGTGACTTTTCAACAGAGGATGAACTCACAAGGCTGATGGGAAAATAAGCCCCCCAGGAATAAGAAGACTGTTTCCCATGGAGTAAAGATCCCCAGGATTGGCTACTTAGCTAAATTACTCTAGGGTAAAAGAGAGAAGATTTCTCACAGTGGGTCAGGAGCACTTTGCTGCATTGTGACACCTCCACTGACTTCCTGTCTGGTGCCTGTATCTGCCTCTTCTGAGGGATCTAATTTAATTAGTCAGAATGTAAGCTGAGCTCTCCTCTCCTTCAACTGAAACAAGAGAAGTAAAAAAGAAAAAAAAAAGCATCATGTGTTTGGGGAAATTTAAGGGAGATAAATGTAGCTCACAGGGAGCCAAGTTCTAGCTGTCCTCTGAACTTTGAAGTTTTTCTCTTGTAGCTTTTCAGACTCTGGACAGGACATCTCTTCAAGGTAGGATGGTTCTGGAGTAATATTACCCCTGGCTTGGAGAAGTTCCTGGGGAAGGGCTGGAGGGAAATTGAGATTCTCTGTGCTCCCCCCCCCCCCCCAAGGCCTTTTAATCAGTGATAGATGGAACAGGGATATAAGAGTCCCCGGATCGCTTGTTGACCAGAACAAGATTTCAAGACTCCTTGTTGTTGTCGTTAGTAGCATGTCATCTCATCTCATACAAAGGGCTGCATGGAGGCTTTGATGTACATTCTGTGAAGGCCACCATGCTGGGGACAGTGGTCCCCAAGAAGCAATGTTCTGCATCACCTCGCACCCGCTCTGACCATTGACTCCCCTCACTCCTCCTGCCCCAGCTTTGCTCTGCCCTCTTTCTCCCTTGGCTCAGGCTGAGGTCCTCAAATGGAGACCTTGACATGAAGATGGGCCTGCAAGCGAGAGATGGAACTGCGTTCCTGGAGGTCACATGGGAGACCAGGCAGAGGGAGGCAGCAGCCGTGGCCTACAGACAGCATCCACACACGGAAGCTTCTTCCAGGCTCTGCAGATGGCTGTGCAATAGAGGCCACTCAGCAGAGGTGCCCAGCACCAGGCCGGGAAGGCGACTGCTCGATCCCTGTCCATCCAGCACTGCTTAAAGGCCTGTGGGGGTGGGGAGCACAGAGAATCTCAATGTCCTTACCTTGCATTTGGACATAAGCCCAGTCTAGGAATTGCCCTATTTGGGGGACACAGCCCTGAATTTAGGGAAGACTAGCCTCTGGGACTTTCCTATCCAGAAGTGGGCCAACTACTTCCAGGAGCAGAGCCCAGGAGGTGGGAGAGCTAACTCCTGGAACTGTCATCCCAGGAGCGGGCTAGCTGACTCCAGCAGCTGCCTGAGGAGAAAGACAAGGGGGAGTTTAGTTTAAGCCATTGGTAACCCTGCCGCGTCTGCTGTCACCGCTGCTCTGATGTCACTGCGGCTGTGGCTTCCTCTGCATACAGGTGCTCATTGGCATATTGAACAGTGAAAAACCACTGATATGTTAACAAGTAGTGCAATGCATGAACAAAGAACTTTTGACCTTGGGTAACCCTTAAACATTTGTCAAAGAAGGGATTTAGGGGTGTGACCTTTTGGAGTCTGCTGATCCAGAACACACACACACACACACACACACACACACACACACACACACACTTTCTCTCTCTCTCTCTCTCTGATCCCATGAGCAATCACATTAAGCCCATCTGTTGTCTTCAACAGCTCTGTGAGCCCATAGTTACTGACCTTGATGTTTTCAATGTTATGGTCAGCACTTCTTATGCCTATTTGTTCTCAGTTGAGAGTTCATCCAGGCCTCTGAGGAAAGGAGCCTAGAGCATCTCTTAAGATTGGCCACCTTCTCTAAACATTGTTTGTCAATATTGCTCATCTGTGCTGTTCAGGCCAAAGGTTCACCAAGGCAGAGGACACCTAGTCACATTGCTTTAAGCAGGTGGATTACACAGTTGTAAGATTAACTTTATTTGTTTTTGTTTTTGTTTTTGTTTTTGGAGGTAAGGTCTCACTGTAGCTCAGACTGACCTGGAATTCACTATGTAGTCTCAGGGTGGCCTCGACCTCTTGATGATTCTCCTACCTCTGCTTCCTGAGTGCTGGGATTAAAGGAGTGTGCCACCACACCTGGCAAGGTTACCTTTAAAACAAGTTACAAGTAAGGAATTTAGTATCTCACAGCAATAATACCACAAAAGCTATATGTAAGGTCTGTAAGAAATATTCCTAGTCCTTTCCCATAGTCCATTCCCATAGTTCGTTCTTGTAGTTCATCCCCACACAGGACCTTAAGGACCAGGTTCTGAGGACATGGCCCAGGTGCTGCATCAGAATCAGCATGAGAAACAAGGTGAGGCACACGATGGTAAAAAGGGACCCCAAGGGGGCGCATGGGCACCTCTTCCCAGGATCCTGCATTCTTCAAGGTGGGTTCAAAGTTCCCCTCCACCGTGCAGACTTTTTTTGTGAAGAGTGGCCGTCAGTGACCATTCCCACCTCTGAATCCTCGCTGTGTTGCAGTGTGTCTTTGATAATATCTTCCTGCCCCATTTTCTTGGCTTCTCTTCCACAGAGTCTCTTAATCTGATGTAGGTCTGCACGTGGGTCTTCTAGGTCTCCTATCTTTTCTAACACTTGCTTTGTTTCCCACGTATTTTTTTGGGGGGGGGATTATCTGGATTTTATTTTCCAACCCTTTTAATGAATTTTCTGTTTGCAGCATTTAAATATTTCCAATAACTTTTTTTTTCCCTGTAGGTTTTCGCTCTAGCCCAGGCTGACGTGGAATTCACTATATGGTCTCAAATTCATGGTGACCCTCCTACCTTGACTTCCTAAGTGCTGGGATTAAAAGGCATGTGCCACCACACCTGGCCTACCAATAACTTTTTTGTTTGTTTTTGTTTTGCTCTCTGTTTTTTTACCTTTGATACATCTTATTTTTGTCTCATGGATATAATCACTAATTATAGATTTTTTTAGTGGTATAACAATCTTTATATTGGTTTGAATCATTTGAAAAATTGTCCCTATCCTGAAATAACTGGTTATCTTTGTCTAAACTGAAGTGTGAAGCAATGAAAAAGTCATCCACAAGAACAGGACCTGTGGATACATGGCTTTGCTGCTGGGAGAGTGAGTGATTCTAAATGCTGAAAGTGGGTGCTCAGTGGGTCTATTTCATTTGTTTTGAGGAGACCCCTCTGAAGGTTAGACTGAGAAGTGAGGAAGGTCAAGGATGGGTGGATTCCAGGTGCTCTGAGGACCTTCAAGTTCAAGTAAAGAGCAGGAAAAGTTCATACTTTGATTTTACTGCCTTTATCACCCCTTCATTTTGAGTATTGGCCCTCATTAAAGTTTGGGCTTTTTTGAATGTGTCTCCTTCCATGAAGACTCTGGACTAGAATCTTCTCTGGTACAGTTTTGTTTTTATTTTATTGTGCCTTAATCCATCCTTTATTTTCTGGTCATTTGTTGAATGCCCATCAGTGATAGTACTCACCTCTTTATTTTCTTTCTTCTTGGGGGTTTATATATATATATATATATTTAAATTTTCTTGCTGACATTCTAATGAGTCCTCAGGTGGGGGAGGAATTAGAAACATATGTACAACCTTCTTTTTGGGAGGGGAGTGTCCCCCTTTCTACATTACTCCCCAAATTTATCATCCAAATCATATTTCTCTTTTGGGGACTAGAATTTTTAAAATTTTATTTTATTTTATCTATATTACAACAGGTTAGCCCCTAGCCATTGCTCCTGTTCCCCTGGGGCCCTCCACAGTGTGATTATGGTATTCACTGTGTGATCATGAAGGCATTAGTCAGTCTCTGTAGGGTAGCAGGGTGACTGGGCATCAGAGTATTCCTACCCACTCTTTGGCTCGTGTAATCTTTCCACCTCCTTGTCCCCAATGTTCTCTGAGCCATGGCAGGCCTGTTGGCAGTTTGATTTAATTTTGAGTTCTCTGTAGCTTCTGGACTTCTGATTTAATGTTTTTTTTTAAATTATTTGTTTATTTATTTATTTGAAAGAGTGAGAAAGAGGAAGAGAGAGAGGCACAGAGACAGAGACAGAGACAGAGACAGAGAGAGAATGGGTGCACCCGTGCCTCTATCCACTGCAAACAAACTCCAGACACATGTACTACCTTGTGCATCTGGCTCTATGTGGGCACTGGGGAATCAAATTCAGGTCCTCGGTCCTGGAAGGCAAATGTCTTAATCACTGAGCTTTGATGGGTTTTGATTAATTGTTGTGTCTGTCACCATTGCCCTGGAGCTGGTTGTCAGGCAGTAAGAGCAGTATTCATGTTGTGGCTTCCTCTGCAACTTCTCCTGTGGCTCAGCAGATGTGGAAGAGGTGGCACATCTTATGGTGGGCAGTCAGCTATCTTCTTGTCTTATCAATGGATCTTGGTTCTCCTCAGTTTTCTCTGCCTACTGTAAAACAAAGCAGATTCTCCAACCAAAAGTGAGAGCAGCTTGGGTTAAAGGATGTATGCAAAGTTTTTTGAGAGACTTTTTGGTGTGAAAACTCATTTTTGTCCTCCAGAGAGCAGTGGGGCTTTGCCATGAGATTCTGACTTGGTTTGCTGTACCAGGTATGAGTTCTCTCCCACTGAGCTGGCCTCATGTTCCACCAGAGAACAGCTGGTTACCTGCAGAGGCTGTGTGCTACTATTGCTCAAGTGTGTACTTCTTGCCTGGTTTATTGAGTTTTTCGTCTGCTGGGTCCCCTGCTTATTCTTGCTGTCCGTGACCGGTTTCCTCCGGTGGCTCCCGTAGGGCTCTCCAGCACCATGAGAGCAAGCCAGGAGGGAGCTAGTTTCCCTTCCAGTTCCACCATGGTATTCTGATGTCCTGTGACAACAGCCTGTGTTGTCTTCAGCAGTGGGATCTTACCTTTTAGCTGTGGCCGGTAATCAAGTGTATTGGCAATGACCTACATTGTTCTGGAGACTTCATGGGTCTCCCTAGCCAACAGCTCACTGTGGATAGCAACCCAATTCTGGGCCTGAGATTTACCAGCCAGAGTCCAATAAGGTTAAGCTTATTCCACCTTCTATCTGGACTGGGGGATTAGATTTTAAAAAATGTACAACTTCAGGCTGGAGAGATGGCTTAGTGGTTAAACACTTGCCTGTGAAGCCTAAGGACCCTGGTTCGAGGCTTGATTCCCTAGGACCCACATAAGCCAGATGTACAAGGGGGCACACACATCTGGAGTTTGTTTGCAGTGGCTGGAGGCCCTGGCATGCCCGTACCCTCTCTCTCCCTCTTTCTCTCTCTGACTGTTGCTCTCAAATAAATAAATAAAAAATTTTAAAAATGTACAACTTAGCTATCTGTGGTGGTGTATGTCTTTTTATCCCGGCACTTGAGAATGGACATGAGTTCTAGATCAGCTTGGGCTTGAGTGAGACAGTGCCTTAAAAAAAAAATCAGAAGAGAAAAAAAAAGAATGCAACTAGATTGTTGTCTACAATGGAGAAGAAATCCTGTTTTGTTCCTTGTTGACTAAGTGGGTATGAGCCCAGTATCTTTTGGGTGGAATTTGAATAACTTGCACCAAAGGACTTGCCTTTTATATTTACCTTCAGCATTTTTCTTTTTGTTTCACATTGGGACTGGTCCTCACAGATGTGATGTCTCACAGATGGACTCACAGACCCCTACTTTACGATCTTTAATCGTTTTGGCCTCCTCTGAGTGTGGTTGTAGAATTGGAACAAGAAAATACAGTAAGGGCCCTATGTGCAGAAATGCATAGTCTAATTTTGCTTTATAGCTATAGTCCTCTTGACTTCATTTCCTTCCAGAAAAAAAATCCGAGCTTGGGATTTTTACTATCCCCTATCTCTGGCTTTTGTTAGTGTGTTTGTTTTGATTTGTTAGGGTGAGTAGGTTATTTCCTCTCATAACTTCCAGAGTTTCCTGAGAGACAGTCTTCTTTTCCTTCCCCAGGCCATGAACACTCGCACTCTCATTCCCTCATTCGTACCCTAGTATATTCTGGAAGTTTTCTCTTTCAAAAGAAAACCAAGTGGGTGGTTGCAGATCGTCCAAATAAAAACCATTTAGTGGAGCAGCATGACATGGTCCTTGAGTCCCATAGGTCACATTTTTGGCAAATGGCTGTGTCCTGTAACTGTCATTCCCATGATATCCAGTTTACTCACCATCTAATGTATGACTTTGCTTGGCCTTGGAATGTTCCATCTTAATTAACACGAGAAGAAAAATAGTCATTTTCTACAATGCACACTGGAAAAGGTATATTGTGGAAGCTTTTCACTGAGCTACAGAAGAAAGAAATAGCTAGTCCTGCTGGGATCTCCTGGCAGAGAGCTGGTTTGGGATGGCAGGCGCCGAGGAAGAAAGCTAGGAGACTCCTTCCTACATTCTGTTTCATGCGTGGGAAAGCTCATTGCAATATTTTTCCTCTTTGTGCCCCAATATCAATAAAACCACTTTAATTAGCTCACAGTGTCCGCTGAACAAAATTTTTGAATCCAGTAAATGAATCTACCAAAACCCAGTACTATGTTATAGATAGTAGACAGCAAGGAGATTGTTTTTTTGGCAGAGGGCTGAGTAATAAAGAGAACTTTGTATAGTAACTTTTGCTCTCTCCATAATCTATATATCTGCCTTTAAACAATCAATCAATTATTTTGTTTAATTTTTCGAGGTAGGGTCTCACTCTAGCCTAGGCTGATCTGGAACTCACTCTGTAGTTCCAGGTTGGTCTTGAACTCACAGTGATCCTCCTAATCAGCTATATTTTAAATGCCTTCATTTATTTATCTCTTATCAGATAACTTATTAACCAATTTGCTTCTTGTCTTGAGAACATAAAACACAGTATTTTCCATTTCAATCTTGTGTGTGTCTGTATCTGTGTTTAGCATGTGTGGTGTGCATAGTACACATATATATGTGCTTCCAGATGCACATATCTCATGAGCACACATACAGCCAGAGAGGCCATGAAGTGTCTTCCATTGCTCTTCCATCTTGTTTTCTTCTACTTTTTAAAAATTTATTTGAGAGAGAGAGAGAGAGAGAGAGAGAAGGAGAGACAGAGAGAAGATGGGCGCACCAGGGCCTTCAGCCGCTACAAACAAACTCCAGACACCTGTGCCACCTTGTACATATGGCTTATGTGGGTCTTGGGGAATCGAACCTGGGTCCTTTGGCTTTGCAGGCAAGTGTCTTAACAACTAAGTCATCCCCTCCAGCCCCATCTTATTTTCTTGAGACAGAATCTCTCACTGAACCTGGAGTTCGCCCATTTTTCTGTTAGATTGTCTGGCCAGGGAGCCCTAGTGCTCCTCCTGTCTCCCCTCTCCTTCCTGCTGGGGTTCCAGGCGAGCATGGTGGAGCCCCCTCCTTATGTGAGAGAGTGCAGGTCCTCGTGCTTGTGAAACAAGCACTATTACCTGCTGACACATCCCTATAGCCCCCTTTTAACCTTTTCACGTTTATCACTCTGTGTAGTTACCCTCGACTTGCTGGGACACCACAGCTGACCAGCTAGTGGGAGGGAGGGGCTGCTGTCAGCTTGTTGTCTCAAGGGGAAGCTTTGTCAAGACAGACAGGATGGTAGAGCAGAAGTTGCACATCACATCTTGCCACAGCAGCTGGCAGAAAGCAGCAAGAGTGAGCTGGGTTCTGACCAGGGGGAACCTGGGCTATAACACCCCAAAGCTCACCCCCAGAAACATTCTTCCTCTAGCAAGCCTCCATCTCCCCAGTTGCCACCAGCTGGGGACCAAACACTGAAAACACATGAAGCTGTGGGGGACACTTTCTTCAAACTACCACAATTTCATTGCACTACCATTTTCAATATCCATTTCCAGGATGTCTGGGCGTTAGACACTAACTTCCTCTCCTGTCTTCCCGCAGATCTTAGTGACCTCTATGTTAGGTTTTCTGTCTATGAAGTTTTCATTCTAGGAACCCCAGTAGAAACACCATCCTCGCTCTTTTGTGTCTGGCTTGTGTCACTTAGCATAGATGCTTCAAAGTTCATCCATGGCACAGCAGAATACTCATGTATCACGTGTCACATCTGGTTCGTGCAGTCACCCGGCCTCACCTGCGGGTGACGGCGATGCTGTGGGGAGTCCCAGGGTGCAGACACCTGCTTGATGTCCTGAAGTGGGACTGCAGGGTCATGTGGTAATTCTGTTTAACGTTGCGAGGCACCACCAATCGGCTTTTCTTAGCATCAGCCAAGGAAAATGGGGCTCAGAGAAGTTGAGTCCAAGGTCACACAGCTGGCCTCTAGAGAGAGTTATTAAATGTAGTCAAGTGTGCCTTGTGCCTGGGTACTGCTTCCCACCACAGGCCCTCACGTGTGTTGTCTTCCTCTGCTCTCCTGGTGGTGGCTCACCTAGACTGGCTCAAAGTTGACAGCTCCACAAGACTCTACCCTCTTGCTTTCATTTCCTTTGTAGATATTACAAAAGTAATCCCCCCACCCTGCCCCGGAATCTTGACTAACACGATTCAAGAACATTCTCATAACTCACAAGTGCATAGTCCGTTCATTGGCTGATAACAGAAGGTCCATGTGACCTTACAGTCGCTTCCCAGCAGTTTTTGGCAGCCATAGTCAATGTAGGCTGAGGGTGTGGAGAGTAATAGAATTACTTTTTTTTTTTTCGAGGTAGAGTCTCACTCTGGCCCAGGCTGACGTGGAATCACTATGTAGTCTCAGGGTGGCCTTGAACTCACAGTGATCCTCCTACCTCTGCCTCCAGAGTGTGCTGGGATTAAAGGCGTGCGCCACCACGCCCAGAAAATTACTCTATAAGTTATTCTAATGTTACTTTTCACAGGGGAGCCGATCTTTTCCCCTCCTCAATCTCGACACATGTGGTGGGTTTAGTGACATCACATGTAGCTAGACAGGCTGAGTAGGAGGCAGTTCCATTCATAAGGCACAGAGAGTAGAATACGGAGGCCCGCTCTCTGTCACAGAACTGCTCTGTCATGGCCACCTGTAAGGCAGGGCCACCCCAAGCTGCCTTCAGTAGTCATGGTGGCCAGCCTCGAGCCAGGACTCCTAGGACAGCCACTTTGGATTTGGAAAACTGATCATCACCAATGGCTTTCCTGATTTGGAGAAATGGCAGAGGTGGTATAGACCCCTCTTGGCTGAGCCAGGAGGAAACTTGTTTTCCTTTTTTGTTTTGTTTTTCACTCTGTACTCCCAAGCTGGCTTCGAACTCACAGCCTTCAGAGTGCACCACTACTCCTGGTTTGGAAATTTGGTTTTTCTTGAGTGAGAATCACAAACTTAAAGCACTCCCAGCTAAGAAGCACTTGTGAACAGATGACTGGTGAGGGAGACAGGTAGGGGTGCTTTTAGGGCATGAGACCTCAGGAAATAGAAGCATGCATATGCGTATATGCCGGAAGCCGGCCTCTGAGAAGGTGTAGTTCCAGAGGTGTCCACAAGATGGCAGAGGAACTCTGCTCAGAAGCATGTCATCTTCCAAAATCCCCTCTCGGTTCTGCTGCCTGGCAGACAAACTCCACGTAGAAGGATGAGCCACTTTGTCGACCAGTACGAAGCCTCCCCCATGGGTAAGAGATATTTTACAGTTCAGGGCGGGAGAGACGGCACAGTGGTTAAGGGCACTTTCTTGCAAACCCTGGTGGCCTGGGTTTGATCCCCAGTGTCCACATAGAGCCAGATGCGCAAAGCAGCCCATCCATCTAGAATTTGCAGTGGCAAGAGACCCTGGCGTGCCCATTCATACTCTCTCTCTCTGTTTGCAAACAAACAAATAAATAATAATGAAATATTTTAAAAACACATCGGACATTTTAAGCATTCGGATTGAATATTCAATGAAAAATTGAGCTTCTCAATAAACTAAATGCCATGTGTTGGGAAGCCCTCCCCCTGACTGAGGCCCTGTACAAGAGAGAGTGTCACATGGGGAGACCCTGAGCAAGATGGGCGGGGGAAAGTGATGGTGCGAACCATTGCCTATCCATACGTCGTCTTGAAGGGGAGAGTTGGTTGTTCCCCACATTGGGCATTTCCTAAGGACAGCACTAAGTTAAGTGTTGCGGCGACCATGATATAAACAGCCTAAAGCTTTAGGGTCCTCGCGTCCTGTTGGAACACTTGCACAGCAGATCAGATCAGAAAAATTACTAGTGTCTCAGGTGGAGCTGAGTATTGTGGGAACAAGATTAACCTCAGCAAGGGGAGGTGGAGAGCTGCACTCTTAAATAGCATGGTCTCAGAGGACCCTCGAGAGGAGGGAAGACCTGAAGGTCAGAAGATTTCAGTGAGAGCTGAAGGCTGGGTGGGCGACCCGTGAAGGTTGGAAAGGAAGACTCTTCTTGGCAGAGGGCCCAGAAATACAGCAGTCTTAAGACGGGACCAAAGGACCCAGGGTGGATGCTGGGCGAAGTGAAGGGGGAGGGCAGGATACGAGTCAGAGAGGCTGCTGGGGGCAAGAGGGAAATTTTGAAGTAGATGGATGCCACAAAACCTTGTAGACTACTAATGGACTTTGGCTTTTAGTTTGGGATTGATGGAGCCCACTGGGGGCTCTGAAGAGAGGATGGCAGCCTCTTAATTACGTGTTATCAGAATCCCTGTGGCTCCTGGGCTGAGGAGAGGAGCAGGGTCCACTTAGGAGCAAGCTGTCACTCCCATGCTCTGGGTGAGGGGTGGTGGTGGCTAGGGCCAACATCAGGGCTGGGGAAGTAGACAGAAAGGGTCAGAGTCTCTATAGTATCTGAGTCCACAGATTTGAGGGAAGATTGGATGAGTGCTTCAGGGAAAAAGCAAGGTCAAGGCTGACTGCTGGCAGGTGGCATCATGAACTGTGATGAGTAGGAGGAACAGGTCATTTTGGGGGCAGAGCAGGAGCTCAGTTTTGGGCATGCTCAGTACGAGATGCCTTTGTTGCCCAGCAGATTATGTGGGTCCATGAGCCCAGAGCTCAGGGTGCAGGCCAGATGGAGACCGAAATTTGAGAGTAGGTCTGCAGATGACACTTAAAGGCACCGATCTGAATGAGAATGAGGTATAAACCACACAAGCTCATACCCGCTCTCGGCTCCTGTTTCTCCTAGACAAGCCCATTTGCGCTCTCAGCCCCCGTTTCTCAACTATTTCCCAGCGCAAGCTTTGAATCTGGGAACCTTCTGTTGCCACGTGCTGTCCCAGGCCTTGCGGGAGGTGGACCAGCACCCTTGTCCTCCATCTTCCACCCACCAGGTGCCAGTGGTGTCTTCGAGTTGGCCTTTGAGGGCTGGGCAGAGTTGGGTGGACAGGAAGAAGCTGGAGTGGAGTGGGAGAGCCACACAGCCAGGGAAACGTCCCCAGTGTTTGGTGGATGTCTCTGTGTGGAGAACAACAGCCTTTTCTGGAGCCATGGAAACCATCTTATCATTTCCCTGATCCCTTGCTTTCAGCCCAGGCATGGTTTCCATGACATCTCTTTCCAATCGAGGGGACTGAGGCTGGAGGTTGAATGATTAGTTTTTTTTTTTTTTTTTTTCACTCCAGATTCTAGTTTAGGGAGATTTAGACATGGCAATGCATGTTATTCAGTTAAAAAAAAAAACCCTAAAATTAAAAAGGAGAAACTGCTCCCTTGCCCTCCTTGTCTCTTCCACCTTCAGGTCCTTGGTATCCTCTCAAAATGATAAATGAGGGACTTGTGTTTCTCCTGGCATGGGTCTCCAGATTCCAGATCAGATTGTTTTTCCACCATTGGAATATAAAATTAATTTACTGCCTTGCTTAGCTTTTTCTTCTTTTACACACACACACAGGAGAAAAAAAATTGAAGCAGCTGCTCCATGGGCCCAGCACCAGATTTTACAGAGCACTTACTGGAATGATTATTATTTTCCTTTTGAGTGTGTGTGTACACGCATGTATATGTGTGGTACATGCATGTGTGTGGAGATGTGTGTGCCCTGTGCACATGTGAAGAAGCCATAGAAAGATGCTGGGCTTCCTACTCTATTGTTCTTCTGTCTTATTTCCCTGAGACAAGGTCTCTTGGTGAACTTGGAGCTCTCTTAGTTTGGGTTGGGCGGGCTGACCAGGGAGCCCCACGACCCTCTTGTCTCTGCGCCTGTCAGTGTTGGGGTTAAAGACTTGTGCAGAAATCCACATGGGGATTGAACTCAGGTCCCCAGGCTTGTGGAGCAAGTGCTGTTACGTGTTGTGCCATCTCCCCGGCACCATGATGTGGTTTTCTGTAATTGTATGGACTCTGGCTGATTATTTCTAGAGGACAAACTGATGTTGTGGATACAAGAATACCAACAGGATGAAGCTGTTAGGACTTTGCTTGAGGGGACCTTAGAAGCAAAGGAGCCACGAGATGCCTGCGTAAGTAGCAGGGCTGTCTAACCGCCTCCCGTTATTTTCTTGGCTCTGGATCGTAAGCTCCCTGGCAGCCAGTGATGAGTGGATACTCAGCTGCAGCGCTCGTGCGCCTGGGCCTGCAAGTGGATGGTCTAAGGGTTGCCCAAAGTGCCTGCCCATCACAGCCACCAGAGGTGCTTCAAACAATGGGACTAACCTAACAGGTTAGAGTCTGTGTTGGGTAAGCGCAAGGCACCTGTCACAGGTAAGAATGTCCCCAGTGATTCTGACTGGTCTTGGACATCACATTGCCATTTGGGAACTCTTTGACCAATTTCAGTGGAGGGAAAATGAAGGAGTCCTAGGAAAGGAAGAGGTCTGTGAGTGTGATTGTCCCATGTTTTGAGAAGGGGGCGATCTCACTCTCTAGCCCCGGCTGATGGTCTTCTTGCCCCAGCCTCCCGAGTGTGGATATTGCAGGCACAAGCCACCATGGCCAATTCCATTTTCTTTAAGTGAACGATCTGCTATGTAAATGAAGATGATAGTATCTGATCTGATACATAGGTGACAAAAATGAATTTCGACCCTTTCAGGAAACTTCTTTCAAGCATGTGACAATCTTTCCTTGGCCTCTTTTCATTCTTTCGCTGTGGTCTGGTGATGAACACTGCCACCAAGCACTGTTTGCATCCTCCGCGAGGTTCTGACAAATGACCTTGGTGCCCAGGAACCAATAGCCCAGATTTCACTTGCTAAAAGATTTATATACATTGATGTGCATTTGTTATTCACATGGAAGCAACGCCGACTTCAGGCCAAGAGTTTCTCAGTGAATGGCAGCTGCCGCTCCCTCTATTTTTTCATAGATAGCTATGCAAATCCAGACCACAGGAATCATTTTAATTTTAGCTGCCCTGTGCTTGCCATCCTTATTTTTATGCCAGCATCCCAGCGCCAGTCCAAGAGCTCCTTCACTGGCAGTAGGGAGAATAAGGCAAGTGGGGTGCTGGGGAGATAGCCCAGCGGGGAGGAGCGCTTGCTGAGCTAGCAGGAGAACCCGGGCTTGAGCTCCTAGGAACCGGGAAGCACAGGGATGTGGTTTTGATCCCTAGCATCCACTTATAAAAAAGGCTGGGCATGCCTGCGACCCCAGTGTTGAAGGAGGCAGAGACAGGAAGGGTGCTGGGGCTCCCTGATTGGTGGAGTTGGGGATAAGGAGAGCTGCAGGTTCAGTGAGAGTGTCATTGAGGAGATAGGGTGGGATGGAAGAGCAATGGAGGGGCACCCAGCATCTTTCTCTGGCTTTCCCACATGTCTGTGTACACACACACACACACACACACACACACACACACCAAATACAATAAAACAGTTAAAAAAAAAAAAAAGAGTAAATGAGACCTCTCTTCAAGGTCTTGGCTTGCTTGGAGCCATAGCCCTACAATGAAGTGTGTGATATTTGGAGAATGCCTCCTCTGGGGGACCTCAATGGCTTCCTGCCAGGTTCTAACTGGCTTTTGCCAGAGTTAGCTCAAGCATGAAGATAGAAATCAGAACGTATGACCAACTCATTTGTGGCTTCCTTCAGTCATTGGGGACACCTTCCCTCCCTGAATGGAGTAATGACTGCGAAAAGTTGATACTCTGTAAAGAAACATGATTCACTTACAGGGCGTTCTCTGAGGCCAATAAAATAATGATATCAGCAGGTTTGTGTTAGCACTGTTTGTGGTTTGAATGTGAAATGTTCACTCCCCCCCCCCCACACCCACACATAGGCTCATGCTTTCGTCCCTATTTACTCTTCTCAGCAGTCATGTGCGGTAGATCCAATAAGCAGTAGAAGCGAGTCTCCCCAAGGGGTTAGGAAGCTTGCTTGAGGCTGGTAAGGGTAGAGGTAGGAGTCAAACCAGGTCTGCTTGACTTGGCACGTGCTCTGAAGTTGACTTTGTCAGGCGGCCTTTTATTTGCTTCTGCCACACCACACAGTGAGGGCATTGGTCCTACCTTGGAGTCTGGCCAGTGGGACTCCTGCAGGTCTTACCAAGAACACCCATCTCTATGCCAGCTCCAGCAGGGCTGCTGGCGTTGCAGGAATGAAGGGATAATGCAAAGGGATAAAGGACTTTATTCCCCTTGCCTACGCAGCGTCACTCAGATCCGCATATAAACTTCCAAAGCAAGAGTGAAATAGCCATCTTGTTGTTCATCTTCTGATCACCCCGGGAGACCAAGTTCAAGATTAAATCCCGAACACACCAATATTATTAGTCGCCGTCACCAAAGGCTATAGCCCATTAGGTAACATCAAGCCCCTGACATGTCACTGGCTTCTTAATTAGCGGCTTGCGACTCAGAGCTGGAGCGGGAAGGAAAGCTCTGCGACCCTGTGTGGTCCTAATTGCCAATCACGTTGCTCTCCAAGGGCTCTCTCTGCGTATTTTAAAAACCCCGTACTGCCACCGGCGATTTTCACAATGGCTCGGGAAACTTCTAAATATCTTTAAAGAAGTCACCTCCCTGTGAGTGTGTTTTCTGCTAATGAGACCCGAGGGCTAGGCGACCTTGCCTTCCTCCTCCAGAACCCAGCCTCTAACCTCTGCCGTGTACTATTTCTTGCCAGGAGGGCTGCCTTCATCTAGTCTCTATTTCCCTGAAATGTCTTCTTGAATTTTAAGCAATCCAGTTTTGACCTCTCTCAGAGGAGCAAAATGCCTCAGGCTGTGGGCGACGCATTTTAGTACAAGTGGGCTTCACATAAGTGTCTTTCCTCATAGAAGGGGATGCCACCATCACGGGCTCCAGGGTACACCTGCTGTATTCTGCACTTAGTGAGTTCCGATAGGGCGGACAGTTAGAAAAGATCAATTCTCTGTGCTTAGGGTGTTAATGATCTAACAGGACGGAAAAGAAATGTACAAAATAAACGCAGTACAAGGAAAAGCCCAATTTATGTCTTGAGAAAAATGCTCACCCAAACCCTATGTAAATTGAGAGAACAGTATCTTTCATATGCATTGCAGAAGCCCGTACTTTGCAAACGTATCCAGAAGGGAACTGAACACACTATTAAACCTAAAGCAAAATGGAGTGAATTCTTTCCTTAGTCGAGTGCTCGATCACTGAGGAGACCCCCCGCCCCCAGACAGAAGGGAGGGAGGATTTATTCTGGCTTTTCAAGGGGAACACATTGCGTCATGGCACAGAAGGTGTGGCAGCAGGATTAGGAGGCCAGCTCCTCACATCGCAGCCATGGTCAGAAGGTGAACAGGAAGTGGAATCAGCTGTTAAAGCTCAAGGTCTTCCCCCAGTGACAAATTTCCTCCAGCAAGGCTCTACCTCCTAGAGGTTCCACAACCTTCCCAAAGAACACTGTTGTCTAGGAACCAAGTGTGCGAACACATGAAGCTACGGGGCCACATCTTACATTGAAATCATACTAGATGGTGAGTGTCCGCTCTCCACGTGGAACCAGACCGTTGAGTGAATGTTTCAGAAAGGTCTAGAAGATGCATCCAAGTATGCTCCAGAATGTAAAAATGCCACCTGGACATGACATTCAGGTTCCTTTGAATGGAGACTTGAAGTTTCTTAAGCCAATTTTTTTTTTCTAAAAATTTGTCATTTTAGTATCTTAAAAGATATGAACACATACTTATTTTTATTTTATTGTTGTTTGATTTTTGCTTTTTTTTTGATAAGCAAGAGAGAGACAATTGGCATGCCAGGGCCTACAGTGACTGCAACCAAACTCCAGATGCATGTGTGACCTTGCACACTTATATCCCCTTGCGTCTGGCTTACATGGGACCTGGAGAGTTGAACATGGATCCTTAGGCTTCACAGGCAAGCACCTTAACTGCTAAACCATCTCTCCAGACCTTGCTTGTTTTTTTTTAAATTTTATTTTTATTTATTTATTTGAGATAGGCAGAAAGCAAGAGGCAGATAGGTATATAGAGAGAATGGGTGTGCCAGGACCTCCAGCTGCTGCAAATGAACTCTAGACGCATGTGGGAGGCAGAGGCAGGAGGATTGCCATGAGTTTGAGGCCACCTTGAGACTACATAGTGAATTCCACATCAGCCTGGGCTACAGTGAGATGCTACCTTGAAAAAAAAATAAATGGTGCATGTGTGTATTATGTGTGTGTTTCTCTGTATGTATGTACTTGTGTGTGTGCACGTGCGCATGTGTGTGGAGACCCAAGGACGGCCTTGGGTGTCATTCCACAGGAATTCTGTCCACTAACTTACCCCCTGCCCTTTCTTGAGACATTGGCTGGGAGCTCATCAATTAAGCTAGCCTGGCTGGTTCCCAAGTCCCAGGGTTCCTCTGGTCTCTGCTTCTCTAACTCTAGGACAGGGCACTGCACCTGGTGTGTTTACATGAGTTCTGGGCATCGAACTGAGGTCCTCATGTTTATGAGGCAAGCCCTTCACTGACTGAGCTACCTCCCCAGCTCTGAATCTGACTTTTAAAGATTCTACATGTAAGTGAGATCATACAGGTTTTGTTTTCCTCTGAATGATCTCAGTTAGCATCCTGTCCTCTAGGCTTATCTATGTTTTCACAAATGGCAAGAGCTCCTTCCTTTTCTTGGATGAATAATATCCATAGTATGCATGTACACGCACACATATGTATGTCACAGTTTTCTTCTATGTCTATCAATGCACAGCGAGATCAATTCCATATTTCTCCTGCAGCGAATAATCCTACAAGAAGCACGAGCATGCGGCTGTTTCCTGAGGTACCAGTTTCATTCCTTCTCAGTGCACTCGACATAATAGATGTGTTAGCCAACTTGATTGTGGCAATCATTTACACATGCTATATCATCACGTTTACTTTAAGCTAATTCCATTTCATTTTTCAGTGTTACCTCAGGAAAAAAAGATAAGTGAAGGAGCACCTACAGGCTCCCTGTGGGCACTCTGGCCAATAGGAGTGCCCTGCAGCTGCCCAAATGCTTCTGTCTCTGATGGAAGCCCGTCTCTCTCCCCTGACCAGTGGAGTCACGGGACACTGCTGTCCTTGGTGGCTTTCTGTGATGCTCACGGGCTTCTGGGACAACTCCCAGCTGGGCTCAGACCTTCTGCCTAACTCAGCCCCGAAGAGTTAGCTGGATGTATCTGGAGGGTGGAGGGAAGGGGAGCTCTCTCTCAGGACCCTTCACTTCCCCCTGAGTGCAAGGGCGGGGGTGAGGCAGCCAGCAGCTCCTTTGTGGAGGCTGTGGCTGCTGAGTGGGACGGCAGAGCCGGCCACTGGAAGAGGGGGGAGCGTGCCCCCAGCTTTACCTGCAGGACTGGTCCCTTTAGTCCTTTGTGAAAACTGCCTAGAAGAAGCTGGAGAAGCGGGGGGGGGGGGGGCAGGGGACGGCAAAGACAAAGCAGATGATACAAAATGATGTTAAGTCTTGTAGAGTTTCTGACTCTGTGGTTCTGACATTCATTTAAGAGACAAAAAAAGAAAAAAAAAAAGACAAAAGAGATGAAAAGTTTGAACTAAAGAAGTGACATTCCAGGATGCTTGTTTCCTTAAAAAATTTTTATTTTATTTTATTTATTTAAGAGAGAGATAGATAGATAGAGAGAGACAGACAGAGAGAGAGAGAGAGAGAGAGAGAGAGAATGGGCATGCCAGGGCCTCTAGCCACTGTAAACGAACTCCAGATGCATGTGCCACCTTGTGCATCTGGCTTACATGAGTCCTGGGAAATCGAACCTGGGTCCTTTGTCAAATTCCTTAGCCACTAAGCCATCTTTCCAGCCCGGCTGCTTTTTCTCTTGTGGATGATATTATGGTCATCTTTGGACCAAGGAACTAAGAGGGAACAACTTGGAAAGACTCTTGTCAAGTCCTGTTTCTGCAGTGACACTGGGTAACAGAAGAATGCTGAGGCCACCTGCTGTGCACTTCAACCTCTGGCTCTGCGTTGGACCTCTGTGCTGTTCGCTGTGACCAGCAGCCCTGACGCCACTAGGCTTCATGAAAACAACTTGCATTTGCAACTGACTGTCTGTGTTTTTCCACATTTCTGTTCCTGCTCCTTCTTCTGGTCTCCACGGTCTCCAGATGGTTTTGGAAACCTGACCTCTGAGCTTTGCAGTCTAGGAGGGGGAAGGAGCTCTGAAGTCATGGCAACGTGACCTTCCAAGGGATTAGGCTGTGCTCTGACTGAAAGGAAGATTATAAGATTCGGAAGCCTTGTATATGGGTCAGGGCTCCCATTTAAAAGTCGACATTTCTATTCTCAAGAAGCGCACGATACAAGTTCCGGGTCACTCAGCTTCCCACAGTGGCCCTAGCTTTCCCAGAATCTTTGTGGCACTTCTGCAGGAAAAGCACTTCCTCTGGAAGCCTTCGCCACCGCTATCCTCGTTGCCCTTTCAGAGGCCCCGCCCACTGCCCACCAGCTGCTGGACCATGCTCAACCTCCTCCTAGGCCCAGGAGTGGCGGGGAGCAATGCTAAGTGTGAAGTGTTTGCTTGTCTGTGTTTGGACTTGGAGTCCATCTGAGCACCCCTTCAGCGTCAGCCCTGTTCCTCTCTCCTCTGGCGTGCTTTGAGGGGGACAGGGCCTCTGGCTGCTGGTCTTGGCAGTTGCTGTGCGCCCCAGGAAGGGTCTCTCACCCAGCGCAGAGCTCCGAAGCTTGTGCCTCCGCGATTTTGGGCTTTCATCGTTTCGCCCTCTTGGCTGGCCAGTGTACAGTTTATTTTTGTTTCAGTTGCCAGATAATAATAGTGCATCTTTACGGGATGCTTTGCGATGTCTGGATACAGTAATCCTTCCCACAGTGAGCAATTCAGGATATTTAGGTTGTCTGTCACCACAGACAGTTATTTCTTTGCAGTGAGACCAGCCCAGATCCTCTCTTCTAGCTCCTTTGAATTAAATGATACAATATTGTTAAGTATAAACACCTTCCTGTGTAATACTGGGCCAGAACTTATTCCTCCTGGCTGCCTCACTCTGTACCTGCTCACTGGTTTTTCCTCGCCCTCCCTTTTCCACCACTCTCCTCAGCCTCTGATCACCCCAACCTGCCCTCTACTCCTGTGTGCTCGGCCTTTCTAAGTTTAATGTGTGAGTGACATCATGAGATAAAATTACCTTTCTGTGGAGCCGGGCGTGGTGGCGCACGCCTTTAATCCCAGCACTCGGGAGGCAGAGGTAGGATGATCGCTGAGAGTTCAAGGCCACCCTGAGACTACAGAGTGAATTCCAGGTCAGCCTGAGCTAGAGTGAGACCCTACCTCGAAAAACCAAAAAAAAAAAAAAAAAAAAAAAAAAAAAAATTACCTTTCTGTGAATGGTAAATATTTACCATTATCTTATTTCACTTGACATTAAGTGCCATGGGCCCATCCTCATTGCCACCAATAAGAGGCCTTCTTACTAGTCCTGTTTAGGAGCAGTGGAGTGGTACTTTGGATAAGAACCAGGGTGAGGCTGGGGATGTGGCTCAGTTTGTAGGGTCCTTACCTACCTAGCATGCATGAAGTCCTGGGTTCAGTCATCCTCAATGACACCCTGACAGGATGACCTTGACAAGTTAATTACTGGTTCTGTGGCTGTGGTAGTTTCAGTCAGCTGGTGGTAATTTGGAAGATGGACTATTGCTGGAGGAGGTGTTTTTCTGGAGGCAGGCTTTGGGCTGTTAAAGCCATCCAACTTTCCCTTGCCAGGGCTCAGCTCACTCTCTTGCTGTTGCTTTCCACCTGCAGTATTAAAGTGATGTTTGGTCTCTGTTCACGCTATGCTGCCCCCTGCCATCACGGAGCTTCTCCTCGAGACTGTAAGCCAAGATAAACACTTTCCTCCCATCCCATGCTGTTGGTAGGATGTTTTGTCTAGCAAGGAGAAGGTAACTACAACAGAAAATTGATACAGGAGGAGTAAGGCTGCTGTTGAGAAGCCTGACCGTGTGGGTTTTGGTCTTTTGGAACTGATTTGTAGGAGGAATGTGGAAGAATTTGGAACCTTGGACTAGGAGACACCTTACAGTGCTGTGACCAGAGCTTGATGAGCTCTTATGAGAACTGAGACTTAAATGCAGAAAAAGTGCAGATGTTTGGTTTATGAGGGGAAAGAGAGCATTGTCCACACTGGGCCAGAGGCAGTCTTTGTGAGAGGTTGGCTGCCTTCTGCCTGGATCCTGACAACTTGAGCAGGCTTGGGTTTAGAAGAAATTTACTGGTATGAGCAGGATTTGGCCCAGAAATCAATGAATGTTTTGGGCCCAAGATTATAGCCCAGTTCTGCTGCAATTGTTTGAGAGATTGAGATTGGGCCAGCTGTTCTGCATTGAGACATTAGGAAGAATGGTAAAAATTCCTGCTTCTTAAGTGGGCTTTATTCCCCCCAGAAAACAATTTGATGGTGTATCCCACCTGGTACCGGCTATGGCAGGAAAGGCAGCAAAGAGAGAGTCACTGGATCTGCAATGAGTTTTTTTGTTTGTTTTTAAGACGGCCACTGGGCAATGTGAGACAAAATAAACCCTTTCATTCCACCAGCTGCTTTTGGTTGGGTGTTTTGTTCCAGCACCACAAAGGCAACTTAGGACAGTGCCTCAGCTTCCTCCACTGTAAGACTGGGCTGCATCAGAATCTACTTAGACCATTATTAAAAGGAGTACACAATATAGCACCTATTAAGATCTTAAAACAGTTTTTGGTATGTAGTAAATGGTTAACAAATTAGCGAGTCATCAAAGCAGAAGGAAGGGAGATTTATAAACATTTACAAATTGTAAACTGCTCCTGTGTGTGAGGGAGGCCCACCACCATCCAGAAGCTCGAATTCACACTTGTGCCGAGCAAGAACACATCGAGCCTCAGTGCTGTCTTTCCCTTATTTATTTATTTATTTATTTATTTATTTATTTATTTTATTTGAGAGAGAAAGAGAGAGAGAGAGAGAGAGAGAGACAGAGGCAGAGAGAAGGAGAGTGAGAATGGGCACACCAGGGCCTCCAGCTACTGCAAACGAACTCCAGACACATGCGCCACCTTGTGCATCTGGCTTACGTGGGTCCTGAGGAATGAAACCTGGGTCCTTTGGCTTTGCAGGCAAATGCCTTAACTGCTAAGCCATCTCTCCAGCCCTCTTTCTTTCTTTTTGATACCAGCAGTGGGATATATTTTGCCAAACATGCTCTCTCAAGTGCTAGTGTTTACAGGAATTACTTGGAAATCTAAAAAAATGCAAATTGTTATAAAGTATATCTGGAGGCAGGGCTGAGATCCTTTTTCTTCCTTCCCCTCCTTACTTCCCTATCCTCTCACCTTCTTTCTTCCTTGTCTTTTCTTCTCACCTTTCTGCTTTGTCTCCCTATCTAGCCCAGGCAGGAAACTCCATCTTCCTGCTCAAGTTCTTGAGTGTTGCGATTATTGGCATGTGCCACCATGCATGGTTCTGCATTCCTCACATGCATGAGGGTGATGTTTCTGGTCTGGGACCACATGTAGAAGAGTGAAGCCTTGGGCTACAGGGATGGCTGAGCAGTGAAGGTACTTGCTGGCAAAGCCAAAGGACCAGGTTTGATTTCCCAGGACCCACGCAAAGCCAGATGCACAAGGTGGCGCATGTGTCTGGAATTAGTTGGCAGTGGCTAGAGGCTCTGGTGCGCCCATTCTCTGTCTCTCTCTGCTTCTTTCTCTCTCAAATAAATAAAATATTTAAAAAAATGAAGAGTAAAGACTTGTAAGATGATACGACTTGTAGGAGAAAGCCCATCCTGGATGAATCCTGGTGAGAAAGATCCCCAGGAGCCCAGCTGCTCAGGCGCAGATGGCATTTCAAAACACGTGTCTTCATGGTCCCCAAGCATGAATCAGTGACTGACTTGCAGAGAGGCCCTAAAATGGCCTCAAATACTTGGAAATACTGTGGCCATTTTTATTTTGAGCTCTGGCTTTGATTTCTTTTTCTTTTTTTTTTTTAATTTTACAGATTTTAGTTTCTCTCAAGGGACTCATAGTAAGCGTCTAAAAAGGGACTCAAATATGGATGCTGTGAGCAAAGGCAGTCAGTGACAAGTGAGTGCAAGTAAGCCATAGTTCTGAGGGATGAGTCAGACATGCGTCTTTAAAGAAAAGCACAGATTTTCCCAGGATTGAAAGAATTCCTTTGTGTGTGTATGTGTATGTAAGCGTGTACTTCTAGGTGTATGAGTGTACAATGGGCAAGTGCTTGTCATGGTGTGCGCGTGGAGGTCAGAGGACAACTTCAAGGTATTTCTCTTTTCCTCCCGCCCTTTTTTTTTTATTATTAGCTATGCTGCTTGTGAGCTTATTGGATTCTCCTGGCTCCGCCTCCTTTTGCCATAGGCGCGTTGAGATGACAAGCTCCTGGGCTCTTGGCGTCTGGCTTCACGTGGGTGCTGAGGCTGCACTGTGGTGGGCAGGCTCTCAAGCAGGCACCTCTAACTGCTGAGCCACCTCGCTAGTCCCTGCCCCCAGGCTTCTTAAGTTTTAGGAATATATGGAGAGCTTTTATATCCTATGTCATTATTTTCCTCTTCATTTATTATTCTATATGTGGACCAAACACACATTCATACCTGTATTTCTTGTTTGTTTGTTTGTTTTTCGATGTAGGGTTTCACTCTAGTCCAGGCTGACCTGGATTCACTATGTAGTCTCAGGGTGGCCTCGAACTCACGGTGATCCTCCTACCTCTGCCTCCCGAGTGCTGGGATTAAAGGCGTGTGCCACCACGCCCGGCTTCATACCTGTATGCTTTTTTTTTTTTTTTTTTTTTTTTTTTGAGGTAGGGTCTTGTGTAGCCCAAGCTGGAAATGACCTGAATTTCTGACCCTCCTGCTTCTACCCCCTGAGTGCTGGGATTCTAAGTATGCATCACCATGCCTGCCTGTATCTCTATAGCTTCTCTTAGCTAAATTATGACTTTCTCATGATTGTAACTCTTCACTGTTACTGGAAGAGAAATTTGACAGAGGTGCATGAGGCGTGGGGCTGGAAGGAAGAGCCTTCTGGTGGGGTACGGCCTGTGGTTCTCTTGCTCCACGTCTCCATGTAGTTCTTCATAATTTGCATTTGACCAGTGAAGATGCTAATGCATTCCAGGCAATAGGCAAGTTCAAGATAGGCTTTAAAGGTACTTTTGACTTGCAGATAAATCCAACTGACCTCTGTTACTATTCATGGAGATGAGTTTTATGGTCTGTGCATCTCTGATTCATAAATATAACTTTCCAGAAGGGGAGACCCTGTTTATGATGGGGGTCAGGAGGGTTTTCCAGGGCTCTGGCTGTCAGGATACAAGATAGCTCTGTTTTCAGATTTTTTTTTTTTTCTATGTGGAGTCATTCCACTCAGGTATGTTGATGTGACATTTGCTGTTGGCCGGACAGTCTACATGTCCTACCAAGAGGACTGACTGACAGCGGTGTGTTCAGTGTTAGAAGAGAAATTAGAAAAGATGGAGCAGCATATGCCAGGGCAAGAAGGGGAGGGAAGGTTTGTGACCACTGAGGAAGAAGGATGACGATGGCCGCAGAGGGGCCGGGAGTGACTGGAGGGTGGGGAGAAGAGCTACGGCTTTCAGGTCCACATCATAAATGCTGCCGGGGCTTCTGTTGCATGGTTTTGAGGAGAGGCATCCCGCTGAAGCCAAGAGTAGCCACATCAGCAATGCTATTTTGATGGTTGATCTTGATTGTATGAAGAGATGTCTGGGTTAGTGAAGCACACCTCAGGGAGGGCGTTTCCAGAGATCACGAGAGCCGTGAACTAATGAAGGAATCATTCCTTGATGGACTCAACATGTGAATAGACTATCGAGAGGTGTGGGAATGGTGGAAGGTGGGTCCAGTTAGAGGGGTGGAGGAATAGATCTTGTCATGGCCCCTTGCTGTTACTGGTCTTCTTCACTTCCTATCTGCTCAGAGGTGAGAACCTCCTCTGCTACTGTACTCCTACTGCCTTGGTGCTCAGCTCAAGGGCATGGGGGCAAGCAATGATGGACTGAGGACTCAGGAAGAGAGAGCCAAATAAATCCTTTCTCCTTCAAGTTGTTCTGTGGGCTATGCTGTCAGTCATACAGACATCCGTCTTTCCTTTTTATTGACTACCTTCATACATATAGATAATATACCATGATCATAATCCTCTCCCATCACCCTCCTCTTTCTCTGTCCTCTATACCCTTTCTCTTCCACTGAATCCCTTCTTTGCAACTAGTCCCTTATTGTGTAGCAGATTCTTGCAAATTGAAGAGAGGGAGGTCTCCATTCAGAAAGTCAAGTCTGGGAGGCCTGAAGCTTAAAGGTCACTCAACTACTTCCCAAGGTTATGTTAATTAGAAACTGGAACATTCCTTCCTGGGCAGGGCAGGAAGTTTGGGAGACTCAGGAAGTCAACAAGTCTGGGAAAGTGTTGCAAAGCCCCACCCTAAGGCTATATAAAGAGGAACCAACTGCTTGGGGATGAGAATCTTTGAGCTGCCTGCTAGTGGAGTTGTGTGCTGGGGAATCTCGTGCTGGGGAATCTCGTGCTGGGGAATCTCGTGCTGGGGAATCTCAGTGCTGGGGAATCTCAGTGCTGGGGAATCTCAGTGCTGGGGAATCTCAGTGCTGGGGAATCTCAGTGCTGGGGAATCTCAGTGCTGGGGAATCTCAGTGCTGGGGAATCTCAGTGCTGGGGGATCTCAGTGCTGGGGAATCTCAGTGCTGGGGAATCTCAGTGCTGGGGAATCTCAGTGCTGGGGAATCTCAGTGCTGGGGAATCTCAGTGCTGGGGAATCTCAGTGCTGGGGAATCTCGTGCTGGGGAATCTCGTGCTGGGGAATCTCGTGCTGGGGAATCTCGTGCTGAGCTCCCTGCAGGTGTATGTGCGCTCTCAAGATTCCCGCAGCTGCTGAGCTGCCCTGTGGTGGGGCGGGCTTTCAGGTGATGCAGCAGCCTTTGAATTCAAGCAGCTATGGGGAGGTCATCTTGCAGGGTGGGATGAGACTTCTCATGGTGTGGCTGCATTTGAGTCTATTGCTCCTGGAAGCAGCTCCTCAGCCTGCTCTGTAAGTAACCCCAAATAAAACTGGTTTTGGTGTCATCTTCCTTTGGTCTGTCATTTGTGCCCTTTCTGGGAGAATATGCCCAAGATGGGAAAGGAATTCCTGGGACATCTCTTTTGATGTCATGACCCTTTCCCAGTCCTATTATGCAGGTCTTGGTGTAAGTAGCATTAGCCACTGTGAGGTCATAAACGCCACAGCCACTTTGTGTTTGAAAGACAGTATTTGAAAAGCACTTTGCCCCCTTCCTTTGTCTCATATTTTTTTAGATAGTTTCATTTCTTTCTTTCTTTTCTTTTTTTTTTTTTTTGAGGTAGAGTTTTACTCTAGCCCAGGCTGACCTGGAATTCACTAGGTAGTCTCAGTGGCCTTGAACTCAGAATGATCCTCCTATCTCTTCCTCCTACCTCTTCTTCCTGTGTGTCGGGATTAAAAATGTGTGCCACCACGTTTGCCTTTGATAGTTTCGTTTCTTTTGATCCAACCCCATCTCTTAGTTTGGGCTGCTGTAACAAAATGCTTCAATGGGATAATTAGCAAACAAGTTGATTGTTCGCTGTCCTGAAGACAAAGGAGTCTCGGATCAACATGCCAGCGGATTTGGAGTCTGGTACAGGACTGTTTCAGGTGACGCATTCTGTGTGTTCTCCACAGGATGAAGGAGCAGCAGCCTCTCACTGCCCTCTTTATAATGCCACTGATTTCGTTAACGAAGGCTGAGTCCTCAAGATTCAGTCACTCAAGCAACCCATGTACTTTCAGGGTAAATGAAAACATATACACGTGGGACACAAATGTTTTTTAATATTTAAATGCTTTAAAAATTATTAGAGAGCGAGCGAGAGAATGAGAATGAATAAATATGGCTACACCAGGGCCAAGACACTGTAAACAAACTCCAGAAACACGAGCTGCTTTGTGCATCTGGCTTTACGTGGATACTGGGTAGTTGAACCCAGGCCTTCATGCTTTGCAAGCAAGTGCCTTTAACCACTGAGCCATTTCCCTGGCCCACACATTCAGAATCTTTACTCATGGTACTCCAAAGCCTAGTGTCACATTCTAAACGGACCAGCATGATCCCTGTTGCCATCACCCTCCTCAGTGACAATTACCTTCACCATCAACTACCACCATGTACAGAGGAGCTTAAAGCTCAAGAGAAGATAACCTCAATATTGATAACACTAACACACGCATACGGATCTTGTCTTTGGATGTAGGAATATGGTCTCGTTTGACTTCGTGTAACAGTACTAGGCAGGAGAATGCTGCTTTGGGAACTGAGTGATAAATAGTGTGAGAGTGTTTCGTCCGGCACAGCTCCTGCCTGGACTCTGTAGCAGCCTCCTCACTGATTTTCTTGCTTCTAGTCTTACCCCAGTTGTAGTGCCCTTGGTACTCCTGCCAGGACTCTCTTCTTAATATGCAAACCTGATTGCGGTACTTTCTAACTTAGTCACTTACATCCCCCAAATTTCCATGGAACAGCATCGAAGCCACTGAGTATAGAGCACAAGGCCCTCCATGGCCTTTGCATGAGCAAGACTGTGCTCTCATTTCCAGTGTCGCTCCCAAATGTGACTCCCTGGATGTGCATGTCATACTCATGTTCATCCCACTTTTTAAGATGATTTCTATTTAGTATCTTGAGTTCTTTCTTCCTGTAAAGAACTGTTACTCATGGGCTGCAGAGATAGCTCAGGTGGCAAAGTGCTTGCCTCGCAGTTCTGCGGACGGGAGTTTGATCCTCATGTAAAATAGTTGGGTGTGCTAGCACACACTTGTAGCCATCTCGGAGCTGGAGAGGTGGAGACACAAGGATGTTTGGGCTCACTGGCCTGCCACTGTACTCTTACTGGCAAGCCCCAGGCTAGCGAGAGACCTTGTCTCATAGGACAAAAAGGGTGGGCGACATTCTCGAGGAACGACACCCAAGGCTGTCCTCTGGCTTACACATTTGCATGCGTGTACACATACGCGCGCGCGCACACACACACACACACACACACACACTAAAGAACCATTGTTCACCCTTTAAGAGGCAACTCAAATGTCACCCCTTCACGAAGCCTTGCTCTATATTTCACTGCATTCCTCTAATGTCTTTCCCTCAATCTGTCTGAAAACCTTAAGACACACAAATACTATCACATAGGAGTCCCAGGATAACAAGACACTCACTTCATCTTGATATCATCTGTGTAGGGTGGGTTTGGAATTGGTATTTGATAGTTATTGTGGTAGTTTGAATGGATGTCTCCCAATAGATTCAGGAGTTTATTAAAGCTTGTAACTCCTCCACCTGGGTGGCAGAGGTCACTGTGGGTGGATCCTAGGGTCCAGCCCTAAGGTGTGTTTGGTGTAGATCTGGAATTCCAACCTAAGGTGTGCAGAGAGCAGTCTGGAGTTTTGTCTGGGATTCCCGGGGTGGGATGGCTTCTGGTGCTGGTAGGGGTATTTCTGCCTACATGGACCTGTGAAAGGAGGCCAGTTTCTTCTGCCATTATGGGACTTCCATGGATCTGTAAGCTTCAATAAATCCCTTTCTCCCATAAACTGTGCCTAGTTTGGAAGTTCATCCCAGTAATGTGAAGCTGACTATGACAGTTATTGAATGTGTGAAAACACACATTGCTTAAGATAATCTCTGAGCATTTCTGTGATCAGTAAATTGTCATTTTTCTCCCGCAACCCCCTAAAAAAGTGTTCTTCCATTTACTCTGATGAGAACAGACAGCCGAGAAGAGAGTTACGAAGGGATGGAAATTTGAAGAGATTAAAGTGTAGAAGGCGAGAACCAAGACAGAAGGGAATAAAAATAAGCCATCGCTCTTTGCATTAGGCCTCCAGGCTCAGAACCAGAGAGAAAAATCCTTGTAGAATTTCACAAATGAGCCGGGGTTCCGCTCTGGCTGCGAGGTAGGCAGTATCGGTCCGCTCGCTTCCAAGGGAGGGAGAATTGGTGAGGTCTCTGTGTACAAAGTTCAGAAGGAACTTGAGTACCACACTCCAGCTGGCTCTCCATTCTGTTTATTTCCATTTTCGTTTTCCCTCCCAGCACTGGGGGACCATCCCTTTGAGCCTGCAAAACAATCCCAGCTATCCCGAGGGGCCTCAGGGACCTGGCCAAGCCTTCCATCATTCCCCATCCAAGCGCTAGAGTTTTAACGTTTTCCACCGAAGACTTATTTTATCTAAGAAGCCGGTGTCTAATGCCTGGTCAGGGATCAGGAACTGTAAGGAAGGATGCCGGCTTCCTTGGGGCAGTGGAGAGTAGTGATCCAAGCAGTGCTGTTTCCCTGCCGAGACAGGTGGATGCAGGGTGCATGTTGTGGGGGGTAGTGGTCAGTGCTGTGTCTTTCTACCCTCTCAGGCACGCTTGCGTAGAGTGTAGCCTTGGAAAGAGAATAGAGGCACGTGCAGCCTGGCTGTCCTCCTCATGGCCAATGATCTTCCTATGCTGAGCTCTGAAAGTACCAGCTGCCTTGCTCCCAGGAGCTACTGCCTGGAGAGGGCGAGAGGGGCACCTCTTCTCCGCCCCAGAACATCCAGCCCATTTGCTCTCCTGACTGGGCTGTTGCCTCAAAGCAGCCTGAGGTGAGGGAAGGGGCTGGCCTCTCTCCTGCCATGGCAGTGTGGACCCAGAGAGGCCACAGAGGTTATGTGGAGGAGGTCTGATCAGGGGAATGAGAGCCTTCATAGGAGGAGAGGCGGCTGGTGGAAAAGTGTTTCTGGGGGGAGGTGCCAGGAAACGGTAGCAAGCAGGGCGACAGGTTTGTGAGGCGGCAAGGGAGGACGGCGAGGGAGGATGGTGAGGGAGGACGGCGCATAGGCTGCCTTGAGCTGCGCTTTGGGAATGGGCATGCAGCAGTCTATCCAGGTTTGCTTTTTGTCCTGTCCCTGGTGCTTTAAACTCTACTTCCCAAGAGTGTCAGTCTTAGCAGGACATTCCTCCTCCTTCCTAAGGATGACTCCAGTTCCTTCTTACAAAGGAAGACAAGAGTTGGATATTAAAATTGTTAAATGTACTGTTGCTCCATGGGGTTGCTAGATTCCAAGTCTCTGAGTAGTGGGATATTCTGAGAAGAATACGTCCTCCATTCGTTATCTAAGTAGCTACAAATAGAAAATAACAATCAAGTCCTGTTTTCTTGGGCATTAGTATTTCGGAAGCTGGGATTCATTGAGAAAATACACACACACACACACACACACACACACATCAGCATTTTCCATTATTGCAGTTGATTCTAGAGAATGTCTGATTTATTCATCCATGTGCTATGTTTAGAATACCCCGGCTCCTCTGCTAGGGGCTGGGATGTTGCAAGAAACCAGTCAAAGGTCTCTACGCCATAAGGCCCATGATGAATACATTGATAGTTCATGGAAGCCTGTAATGTCCCTGCAAGACATTTCAGTTGGCTTGATTTTACTCTATTTCCTGTCATGCAATCTTGTGTGTCTGAACAACTCTGCCATCCTAGAATATATGTTGGGGGCCACAGTCATAGATAAGCCCCGATACTGACTCATCTCTGCCAAACACCAGGACAAGCCACTAGGCTGGGGTGGGGGGGGGTTGTAGGAGGGGGAAAGAAGGGTATTGTTTCCAGAAGCATGCCATGAGAAAGTGGATGTGCACTGTCTCCATGACATGAGGGCCACCCTGTGGACCTCTGTTCCCGCAAGAGACCCTGAAGGGCTTTTGCCCATGAGTGTTCCGGGCTTGCTGTCCAGTGTGTGTCTGTGGACACAGTGGGGAAACCACCTGGTCAAGGCGGCTGCTGCTGAGCCCCGGGCTGGAGCCTGGCTCGCCGCTCAGCCTTGTTTACAGGTCTGCATCTGCTCAGTCTCCGATGAGAGCGTCAGGCAGCACCGCTGCGGGCTCTGAGTCACTCAGCGGAGAGTTCTGGTAATTTTCCTCTGTGAGAAAAGGGGCTGGCTGCCAGCCTTGGCCTGCGCGCGCTCCACCGCTCTCCCCGCCACTGTTAGCGGCTGAAATAGGGCTTTTGATTTCCTTTTCCCTCATATTGTCTGACACCAAAGCACTAGGGAAGCCAGGCTAGAACCTTCCAGGGTATCAGGCTGCTGACGAATACGTATGGAAATACACACGTTGGATTCACTAATCCCATCACAATACAAGGGTGCTTACGAATACATTCTGCATATGCATATTTGTGTATGTATATTTTTCTCCCCAAAGGATTATATTGGTTAGGAAATAATAAAATTCTCTTTGCATTGTCTTTGTTTTCTGCATGAAAAATAAAATAATGATTAAAAATAGATTTTTTTCTTATATATTTGTAGTGCAGAGTTTTCTGAGCATCTAGGACTTCCACATTTTTTTTTTAACATTTTTTTTTTTTTTCTTTTTGAGATAGTGTTTCACTCTAGCTCAGGCTGACCTGGAATTCACTATGTAGTCTCAGGGTGGCCTCGAACTCATGGCGATCCTCCTACCTCTGCCTCCCGAGTGCTGGGATTAAAGGCCTGCGCCAACACGCCCGGCCACATTTTTTTTTTATTCCGATATTTTAATTACTCTGAGTGCCCTTCCTCTTGGAAGATGCATGGGATATGCATGAGTCTAAGGTGTGGCGTGTGCACACTTTGGTTGGAGTGTTGCATCTCTGCAAATTTAGATCTATGACTCTGGTGGGACCGTGGTCACATCTCAGCCCCGTGCTTCGCTCATAGCCACCCAGTGCCAGTCTGGCTCATTGCAAGCCCCCATTCTCTTGAGCACCATGACGGCACCTGCGAGTGCCTTCAGCCTGAGCTGGGCCAAGGCTTCTCTGTCTACATCTGAAGTTGGGAGAGGAGTTTTTGCATTTTGAGTCTTCGAGCTGGAAGCATGTTAACCAAGTGTTAACATGTCTCAAGCATGTGCCCAATCTCTCCTCTTCTTCTTAGCATAGGTAAGTTTCCTTCTATAACTTGATATAGTTGAAATTATACAGTTTAAACTTTTTCCATCCGAGTTCTTCTGCCTAATATGTTTTTCAGATTTAACCATGATACTACACATGTATATTAGTGATTCATTCACTTTTATGGTTGAGAAGTAGTTTATTGTATAAATATATTATGATTTTTTATGCATTTCCTTATTGATATACCATCGGGTTGTCCCAAATAAAATGGCTATAGACATTTTTATATATTTTTCTGGATACTCACTTTCCTTTCCGTGGGTCTTGCTTTAGGACCTTAAGTGCAAGATTTTCTACTTAGGAAAATTAATTTCTGGGTCTTGTGGTAAGGATTTGTTCGTTTGGAAATGCCAGATGGTCATTCAGCCTTGGTGGCAGTTGGCACTGTACATGTCCATCAACAAGAAAGAGACTCGCACTGGTGTACATCTGCACCAACAGCCCTCTCTTTTTTTTTAAAAAAAAATTATTTATTTATTAGAGAGAGAGAGAGAGAGAATGGGTGCACCAGGAACTCCAGCCACTGCAAATGAACTCCAGGTGCATGCACCCCTTGTGCATCTGGTTAACATGGGTCCTGGGGAATCAAGCCTCGAACCGGGGTCCTTAGGCTTCACAGGCAAGCGCTTAACCACTAAAAGCCATCTCTCTCCTCCCTTTTAATTTCAGCTATTTTGTGGGATAGGTAGTTGTATCTCTGTGTAATCTTATTTGCATTTTTCTCATCTTGTGTGATGTTAAACACCGTTCTTTTTCTTATCAGTAAGTTGAATAGCTTCTGTAGTGGGGCACATGTTCAAGCATTTTGGTCCTTAAGAAAATCAGGTTATCCTGTTATAATTATTGTGGTTGTGTGTGTGGGGGGTGTTTGCACATGGCATGCATGTGGAGGTCAGAGGACAACTCTCAGGTGTCTGTACTGCTCCTTCCTTGAGACACGGCCACTTGGTGCTGAAAGGAACTGGTAGACTGCAAAGGAATGTTAGACAAGCTGGCCTGAGAGCCTTGTATTCTCCTCTCACTGTCGAAGGTGCCTTGGGATCACAGATCCATGCACAACTTTGTATCCAGATTTATGTAGATATTGGAAACTTGAACCCAGAATGGCAGGCTTTACAAACAGGCACCTTTAAACCCTTAGCCATTTCCCCAGCCCCATAATGAGCCTGTCTAAAATAGCATTTTCTGTGTATGAATTCTTTGTCAGCTATATGAATTGCAGATATTTTCTCCTAAGAAATGGCTTGCACAGTGGTGTATCACAAAGAAAATATACTAAACATTTGAGGAAATGTGATTTGTAACTTTGTTTTGTCAATTAGTAATTTTCTGTTTTGTTCAAGAAATATTTATCTACCTTTAACTTATAATTTTTTTTTCTTGGCCTGGAGGGATGGCTTAACAGTTAAGGCATTTGCCTGCAAAGCCAAAGGACCCAGGTTTGATTCCCCAGGACCCATGTTAGCCAGATGCACAAGGGGGTGCATGCATCTGGAGTTCGTCTGCAGTGACTGGAGGCCCTGGCACACCCATTCTCTCTCTTTTCCTCTTTCTCTGTCAAATAAATAAATAAATAAATAAATAAATAAATAAATAAATAAAAAAATATTAATTTTTTTCTCTTGGACTAGGTGTGTGGCTTTAGGACTAAAACACTTGCCTAACATGTGTGTGACCCTGAGTTTGATTCTTAGTACCACATATTTTTTCTTATTTTTTATCTTGGTTTAGATGATCTATTTGATATTTATTTTTATTCATAGGCTTCTTAGAATTAGTATATTTTCGTTTCCTGAAGGATGTAGAAATGTCTCATTCCCCAGATCCTTTACCCTCCTCTTTTTATGGTCTTTTCAGAAGTATTATGTCTACATATATTTAAAACCATGTTATAGTGTGGTGTGGTAGTGTGCACCTGTAATTCCAGTACCAGATGAATCACAGAATGACACATGAACTGCATCAATGGATTCTCAGCCCTAGTCGACTCTTCCTCCTGAGAGTCGAAGCAGAAGGTAGGGAGATACTGAGTTCAAGGCTAGCCCAGCTACATAGTGAATCCTGTCTCAAAAACAAACCCACCTCAAATCCAACAAACCTATGTCATATACTTTCATACATTTTCCCTAACAAACTTAATACTTTAGGGAACTTGAGAAAACAGTCATCTTCTGGATTGTTTCCCTGTTCTGTTGTTATTCCTTATTCCTTGAAGTTCCAGATAGCTCTCTGGTGACACTTCCCTTCCATTTGAAGTTCTTTCTGTAGCAATCCCTATTGGCCAGGTATACTTGCTACAAAGTCTCTTGTGTCCTACCTGTTGCCCTTCTTTCTGAAGGATAGTCTGATGGATATAGAATTCTGTGTTGACCAGTTTTTTTTTTTGTTGTTGTTGCTTAACACTTTAAGAAATGTTGTTCCATTGCCTTCTGACATCCATGGACTCTTGTGAAAATCCACAGGCACTTGAATTCTTTTTGTCATATATTTAATACATCGTTTTCCCTGGCTGCTCCATTCCCCACAAGGTGCTCAGAATTTTTTTCTTTAGTTTCCATAAATCTGAATACATTTTTCTTAACATAGACTTCTGTTGTAGTAGTGCCGTCTCCTCCAGGCTTGACATGACTCGCAGCCACCATGAAACAGAATTTCTGCGATGGCCTGCCGAATACATTGGCTCACACTCATGGCAACAAGATAGGAAGAATGCAGTGGGGCTGACACTCCCCGTAGAAAGAAATGAGGAGGCTCATCAGACCCTCACCTGAGTTTACAACCACAACTGTCTGCAGACCCACACATATGTGTGGTCTTGGAGGGGTGCAGGGATTTAAGAGAGGTAGTAGACTGAGTGAGGGTAGGAATCCAGCCATGCATCTTTTGTGAATCATCGTGTTTCAGTGATGCAGCTGCCTTCCAGTGTCTGTGCCCCTGTAACTAAGTCCTCACCCATGCTTCTGTAACTCACCCTCACTCATGTTCCTGTAAGTGACCCTCCCATATGCTTCTGTGAGTAACCCCAGTTAACTCATTGGTTCACCAAGCTGAACTTGGGTGGAATCATTTCTTTGGTCTGTTGTTGCTCGGTTTGGGGTAAATAGGCATGTGTTTGTGTGTTCCCAGGACAAGTCACATGTCAATTTCTTCTGAGGATATCTTCTTTAGACTTTAATGGGCTTGAATCTGTAAGCTTATTTTTTATTTCTTTGCCAAATTTGGAAAAATTTTAAGTATTTCATCAATTTTCTTTTCTCCCAACACCATTCTTTAATCTCCTCTTTTCTGGGACTCCAATGATAGGAAAGTTACATCTTTTGTCATTATCTTTTTCTTTTTAATTTTCTTTTTTTTGATGAGGAAGAGTTTCAATATGTAGCCCAGGCTAACCTTAAACTTGTGATCTTGTCTTCTCCTAGGTGCTGAGATTACAGGAGTGTTCTGTGATGCCCAGAAGCTGTGCTCATCAAAGTATTATTTGTCTCTATTCAGAATGGACAATGTCTGTTAAACCAATTTCAAGTCATCAATGCCTCTTCTGCCCTCTCTCTTGTTACTAAACCCATTTAGTGGCTAATTTAATAATCATAATTTTTAGTTCTTTTACGTTTTTTTCTGTCTCATATCTTTCTCTGCTGAGATGTTCCTCTTTTCCACTTGCTGAAAGAGTAGCTGTCCTATTTCTTAGCGTACTTTAATAGCGACTATGAAGTCTTTGATTTAGGACACTATGTCTCCTCCATTTTCAGACTAATGTTTGTCTATTCTCTGTTCCCTTTTGAGATGTTGAGATTATTCTGGCTCTTTGTGATTCTAGATTGTGTTTTAGAAGTGTTTGAATGTTATGTTATAGGACTTTGGGTCTCTAGTGGATAAATGGAGAATGTGTCTTTTTTTCTTTTGTTTTTAATCCATCAACCTAGTAAAGTTGAATCTGGAAGTTCCTTACATGGAAGCATGCTCAAGTGTTTGTATACTATTGTGTTTGTGTGTGTGACTGTGTGTGACTGTGTGTGTGTGTGTGTATGTGTGTTGTGTATTGCTGTGGATTAAGCTCAGGGCCACTCATTTGGTAGACAGTCTACTAACGAGCTACATCTGTAGCCCTGAACATGCCTTTGTGGTATGACTTTCTTGGGCTTCTACTATCTATGATTTGGACTCCTTCCCTTTTGAGCTTCTCAGCAAAAGTTGGAATATATTTGCTTACTCTGCTGCTCATTTCCTACAGCTGAATGCTCCTTGTTTACCAAATGGTTAAAGAATGGGGAGAAAAAGGCAGTGGGATATACTCTTCAACCACTCTTGGGTTCACTTCCTCTGATCAGAGGACAGGGTTCCCTTCCCACAAAGTGTTGTGAGCCTGCATGGGGCTTTGCTAAGAGTGATTTTGTGTGTCCTGGGTATGCACTGTCAGGTTTTAGATTGCCTCTGAGTCCAGGCTAGGAATATCGGAGTGTAAGTGGGAAACTTATCACCATTTCAGTAACACTTTGAGAACGCGTTCCTTTCACAATTCTGGCCTATCTGCAGTCTTCAGAACAGTGCTCCGTGCACTCCTTCCACTTTCATCGTGTTTCGTGAATGCGGTGGTGAGAATGAATGCCCCCCATAGACTGAGGTGCTTTATTAAAGCTTGTCTCCAGCCTCAGGCTGGAGGAGGTGTCACTGGGGGTGGATTCTGGGGTCCAGCCCTAAGGTGTGTTGGAGGTGGATCTTAATTCCAACCAAAAGGTATGCAGAGAGGTCTGAGCTCTGCCTTTGCCCTGGTGCTTGCTGGTGTTTGGTGTGTGTGTGCTGGTGATGGTGTTTCGCTTGCTGCTGTTTTTCTCTGTGCTTGGATGGATGCAAGCAGCTTCTTTTGCCACTGATGGAACTTTCCCTAGATCTGTAAGCTTGAAGTAAACCCCTTCCTCCCATAAACTGTCTGGTTTGGATGCTCATCCCAGCAACATGGAACTGACTACAGCAGTGAGTAAGGAATCTTCTTCCTTAGTTACAACTGCAATCTCTTCTCTTCTTTTATTTTTTAAATTAAATTTTTTTATTTTTAAAAATATTTTATTTATTTATTTATTTGAGAGAGGAAGAGGCAGAAAGAAAGAGAGAATGGGCATGCCAGAGTCTTCAGCTACTGCAAAGAACCCCAGGTGCATACATCCCCTTGTGCGTCTGGCTTATGTGAGACCTGGGGAACTGAACCAGGGTCCTTAGGTTTTGCAAGCAAACACCTTAACCGCTAAGCCATTTCCCCAGCCCTGTAATTTTATTTTTGAGAGAGAGAGACAGAGTCAGAGAGAGGGGGAAAGAAGGAGAGAGAGAGAGAGAGAGAGAGAGAGAGAATGGGTGTTCCAGGGCCTTTCAGCTGCTGTGGATGAACTCCAGAAGCACGTGCCCCCTATTGCACATGTGTGACATCACATGATTGTGTCACTTTTGCTTCTGGCTGTGTGACCTGGAGATTTGAACATGCGTTCTTAGGCTTCCCAGGCAAGTGCCTTAACCGTGAAAGCATTTTTCCAGCCCTCTTGTTATTTTTATTAAAAATTTATAATCCTGAGGTAATTAGTTATTTGTTCCAATTGAAGGCTAATTAGGGAATCTGAAATTAAAAGTCCTTTCATGCCTTCAAATACTGCTTTGAAGCCTTCTGGCATTACAATTTTAATTTCTAAAAGAACAAATTAGCTAACATTTATTCATTTATTTCTCCAACAAATATCTATTGAACATATGTTGTGTATCTGTTCATGTTATATTGTGTGTATTAGAGGCACAGCATGAGGTTAGTGCTTAGATTGATTTTTCAAAGTACAATTTGGTAAGGAATTTTAAACACATATAGACACACAGCCTACTTACTATCAAAAATTGTTATTTGGATTGATCCCTGACATGGCACTTGCTGTTTTGTTCTCATCTGGTATTGGAACATTCAGGAATAACAATCTTTGTATTTTTAAGCAATAAAAAAGGCCCATTGTTGCAAAAAGCAACTAGATAAAAGATTAGGAAAACAAAAAAGGAGATAAATTGGGGTATCATGAAGAAACAAAGTTAATAAAAGGAAACATGGAATAGGAGGAAAGATATGGTTGGAGAAGAGAAAGATTTATGAAAAGAAAATCTTCCTTTCTAAAAATTAGCATACAAAGAATTAGGTTTAATTATGACCTTTTCCAAACACAATTAAAAAAATATTTTATTTATTATTTATTTATTTATTTATTTATTTAGAGGATGGATATGCCAGGGTCTCTTGCTGCTGCAATTGAACTCCAGATGCATTCACCCTGTGCATATGGCTTATATGAGTCTTGGGGAATCAAACCTGTGTCCTTTGGCTTTGCAGGCAAGTGCCTTAACCGCTCATCCATCCTTTTAGCTCACAATTTGTTTTGGTTGTTTATCTTCTGGCCTCTCCCCTACCTCCTTTCCTTCCTGGTACCTTCCCCCCATGCTAGGCTTCTTTCTACTTTCATGTTGCATGGAAGAAGAAAACCTTTACCTGGAAATTTAGTATTTAACCGTTCAATTTCTATCAGTAGTTTTCTCTTTTCATGTGTTTCCATATAATGAGAGAAGTATTAGAAGGTCAATGGAGAAAACAAAAACTCTTGTACTACCCAGGCCCATGGGTGAACAGTTTAGAATGCATCCCAACAAAAATAGTGGACTTACTTGAAACATTATGGGATTTTTGTGATTTTTTTTCCAATTCAGCTATAAGTTTTCCAGCATGAACTTTGTACATGACAGTGTGCCCCAGAAAAACTAACAGGCTGACACCCCTGGTGGATGAACCATTCTATACGTGTGTGTGTGTGTTTCTTTGTGCCTTTTTTTGTGTAGGTATAACCAGGCTAGTGAGTAACGCCCCTCGCTGTTACGGTCAGGGTAAAAGAGGCGAGAACCAGCAGAGATGGTTTGCTCTGCCTCGTGTTGGGGAGAGGATATTGCCCACACTGTGGCTGCTTCTCTCAATCATCTGCACAAGGTAGGTGGAGCTGTGTCAGCTGAGCCTTGCTAAGCAGAATGTTTAATCCTGGGATAACGCCTCATTGCCTTATCTAGATGGAATATATACTGAGAAATGATAGACATTTAGAGAGCTCCTTGACACAGGGATTGAGTCGATATCTGAAAATATTACAGATGATGAAAACTGTTTTTTTTTCTTCTTCTGCCTGTCTGGTTCTCTCACACCTTCCGAGCGTTGGGGAAGGCCAAGGAGAGGCTGCCCTGTCCAGACGTTCCCAAGTTCTTACTCCTTAGCCTGTCTGTCATTCTAGTTCCCTCTCACCCTCTACACTCCCCTGTTCACTTAGTTTTTCAGGAAGATCTGCCTTTCCCTGTGTGCATGCTCCTGGGCTCTTCTCTATATTGTGAACTTACGCAAGTTTAAGGTGGACCTGGCAGGTGAATTTCCTCCTGTCAGTCTTTATCAGCCCCTCAGAGGGAAGGAAGGGAAGTGTAAGTCCAGCGACGCTGGGTGGCCCAGCTCTAGCCTCATCCGTGCCAGCTGGTGTGTGCCTCAGCATAGGCACAAGTGCTTCTCACCCACAGCGCAGTGGGGTCATCTATAGGGAGTATCTGTTCCTCTTACCATTAACACTCCCCTTGCTAAGTAATAAAGTTACCATTATTTCTTTTCTTTTCACTTTATAAAAACTTTTATTGGCAGTCTCCCTCCATACAGACAATGTGCCATGATCATAATCCCCGCCCACCATCATTCCTTTCTCCCCTCCACTGAATCCGTTCTTTCCAACTAGTTTCTCTTCTATTTTGATGTTGTTTCCCCCCCCCTGCTATTAAGTAGGTCTTGTGTAGGTAGCATCAGCCACTGTGAGGTCATGAATACCATGGCCACTTTGTGTCTGGAAGACAGTATTATAAGCATTCCCCCCCTTCTTTTGGCTCTTACATTCTTTCTGCCACCTCTTCCACACGGGTGCCTGAGCCTCAGAGGGTGTGACAAGGATGTCTCAGTGCCGAAAACACTACTGCCACTTCTTCTCACGGCATTTCGGTGAATTTTGAGTCACCCCAGTGGTCACCAGCATCTGAACAGAGAAGCTTCCCCAACCAAAAGCGAGAGTAGCATTAATATAAGGGCGTAAACATAAGTATTTAGAGAGCAGTTTGGGGTGCATAACATATGCGATTACTCTGACAAGTGTAGTAGTTTCCACCTCTAGGGCTTATGACCTCCTCAGCCATTTGATTTTCATTAGATTTTTCAGTACCAGGCATGAATTCCCTCCCGTGGAGCAGGCCTCAAGTCCAGTTAGACAGCACTTGGTTTCCCCCATGGCAGACATGCCACCCTTCCACCAGTTGGTATATGTGGTCTGGTTGGCCAGCCGTAAACCTTGCAGGGTTCCTGCTGATTAACACCGTTGGTGACTCTCCTCCCGCAAGAGTCCGCACAGATCTCTCCAGCATCCTGACAGCTAGCCAACAGGGAGGAGACTTCCAGTTCAGCTCCTGCTTGATTTGTCAGTGACCTACATCCCAAGCACATGGTGCGTTTAGCAATAGGATTTTACCATCTACTTCTGGTGGGCAACCAGGAGCCTTGGCAGTAGTGTTTTGGGGGCATCAGGGTCATACCTGACCAAAGGCTCACTGGAATGTATCCCACTCCTCGCACTGAAGCTTTCTTGTAAAAATCTATGGCTTCTGGGCACAGCATTATCCGTGCCCACAGAGCACTTCTGCCTAAACTCTGCTCTTTTGATATATATGCTGTTTAGCTAGCAAAGAAGTAGGTTTCCATGTGGCTTATTCATAACATCTTTATTTTTCATAACATCTTTAATTTTGATTAGCCCTCCTCCCACCTTCTCGATTCCTCCATCCTTTTCCTGATCCCACTTAGACGATTTTACTTTCAGTATCCTGCCCCTCTACTTACACGTCTATTATGCCCTTCCCTTAAGCCCCCCTCCTCCTTCCCTCCCTCATGGCCCCCTTCTAGTTGGAAAGCTAACACTATCTATAAAGAGACTTGCCTCTCTGGCTTCTCTTTCCCTTGTAAGCGCCTCCAGTGAGTTGAGAATGGAGCTGTGTGAGCTGTTCAAACAAACTGGGTCAACCTTATGCAGATAATTTCTTTTTTGATAGAAGGGGACACAGGGCGTCCACACCACCCTCAAAGCATCCAGTCTCGTCTGGTCTCGGAAGCTAAGCAGGGCCGCGCCTGGTTAGTACTTGGATGGGAGAAGGGGACACCGGCTCAGCAAATGCTGCTAATATTTAAATTGTGGACACACTAACCTGTCTAAACGGGTTGATCCATAAAGTCATTGAAGAGAGTAAAATATACACTTGGTGAAATGGACCCCTTACATGGATCCCCTCCACAAATATTTTAGAGTAAACCCGGCCATTTAAAGGAGAAGACCCCTGTGTTCAGTTGCTATTACCCAGCTAAGAGAACTCATGCTTTTCCATCTTGGTGGAGGCCGCAGCTGGATCTTTGAAGAACACAAGGTTGAAAAATTGCCTTTCACATTCTCAAGGGAATGTTGTATCAGTCTGTTGGGATCCAGGAGGGGGAGCGCCGAGGAAACTCTTTGCTCCGAGGTCATTCACAGTGGTCGTTAGCGTTACCTGAAGGAAGACGGGGTCCCTCTCTAATAACCAGCTAAGGAGCCACGTGGGGCCATTTAGCTAACTTATGTGCAGCCGTTCTCTGTCAGTGACACTTTAATTTTTGGAGCTGCTGTTCTTGTCATACCTTACAGGTAACTATAGCAACGGACACTGCTGAAGGGTCTGAGCCTACCATTATTAGAGGTGCGACAGTCTTGTCAACTACAATTAAGTGGGGCTTTTGTGGGGGAGGGGATTGAGAAAGCACATGACGTCCATATTTCCAGGGAGCAAATAAAGCTATTTTGGATGTGGAAAAAACCCAGACTTCATCTTCTTCAGAGGGACAGAGAAGTGCAGATGATCACTTGTTAAGCCTGCCTTCCCCTTTTCAGAGGGGAGCTTGCCGCCTCTCTCTCTCTCTCTCTCTCTCTCTCTCTCTCTATCTATCTCTGTGTGTGGAATTTGAACCGATGGCCTACATGTCTTCTAGGTGCACAATCCCTTATTTTTCCCTTGCAATATCTAGAAAGAAAGCATCCCAGAGAAAAATTTACAAACACACGATGCTTTTGGCCACCTTTAAGATTGTCTTTTTCTCCCCCCTCCCAATGAGATGGTTGCAGTGTCATTTCTCCAGGATCTGATTATTTTCACTATGAAACTCTGCTTAATAGTGTTTTCATGTACCAAAAAATCCTGAGGCAGAGGCATAGGGTTTTGAAAGAGCAGTGCATTCTGGGTACATGGAGGCCTGTGATTGGGTGAGGAGCAAGGTTTGCTGGGCTGCCTGCTGTGAAGAGGGAAAAGAAACCCGTAAGACAGTTTCAGCAGATTCAAGGTTAGGAGGCAGTCACTGAGTGGTTATCGTGTCTTGAAGAGTCAGGTATTTTCAGGCAAGCATGTTACGTCATATTTTATTTAGTTATTTGGTATAGAGAGATTGAGAAAGAGGAGAGAGAGAGAGAGAGAGAGAGAGAGAATGGGCATGCCAGGGCCTCCAGTCACTGCAAATGAACTCCAGATGCATGCGCCACCTTGTGCATCTGGCTTACATGGGTCCTGGGGAACTGAACCTGGTTCCTTAGGCTTCTTAGGCAAGCACATTAAGCACTACGCCATCTCTCCAGCCTAGATATTTTCATATTTATGTTTATTTCCTCACTTAAAGAATTTAGTCTCTTTATTAATTACATTTACATGTGTATGAATCTAAAATGTACTTTTTGACCCAAAGAGATAATTAACAAAACATAAAAAAGAAAACGAACCCACTTGATTAAAAGTGAACAGCACTTGAGAGTAAAGACAGAGGTCTGGACGAACCTTCTGGTTAACGTTGGTTGTTCCCTCTCAGACTTTGTTTTCCTCCCTGGACTGGCTTCCTCTCCACGGGTCAGCTGGTTCACCACTTCCGCGGGGAGGTTTCTAGGGATGCTGGGTTCCTGGCCGTTGAACTTTTCTCATGTGACAGGTTGTGTCAAGAAGCTCATGCTATGTCAGTGACTAATTAAATCCAGAACCTGGTTATTTTACTGTAGACTCTGGGGCTTCTTTTCCTTGGGGCTCAGGCCTGGGTCAGAAGAAATTGTATCAAATCCCATCAGACCCAGACCCACAGATGCCCAGAAATGTCCTGCTATAGAAGCTTCCTTGCACAGTGAGGATGTTGGGTTTGGAGCTGGAAGAGTTGATTTGGAATGCTCATCTAGCTCCTTACCCTCTGTGGCCCTGGGAAGATGTTCTCCCTTCCTTGTCTTATGATCTTAATGGAAATTGAGATCAATCTAAATGTAAAGTGAAATACAGTAGGTATAAGATTTCTATAAACACTAAAACACTTTTGCTAAACTCACAGTTGGGAAAAACTTGCAAACATGATCTTGGGGCTAGAAAAGGGAAGACAAAATGGTTGGCATTAGAGTAGAATATTTTTTTTTTGTAGTGCATTTTGGACAAGATACAACAGAGACAAAGCTGTGCCTATTAGGAGGTTGGGTAAAGAGTCTGAGAAGTATCTGTAAAGTCAAACCTGATAGCCTGATGTTCTGGGTATAGTGGTACTTTTTGTTTTAAGTGTGTGTGTGTGTGTGTGTGTGTGTGTGTGTACCATGGTGTGTATGTGCAGGTCAGAGGACATTCCCAGCTGCCTGTCCTCCCCTTCCACTTTGTTTGAAGCAGGGGTTCTTGTGTACCACTGTGCGTGACAGGCCAGCTGGCCTGTGAGCGTCTGAAGATTCTCCTGTATCCACCTGTCATCTCACGGTAGGCGCACTGAGATTACAGATACACACTTCTATGTCCAGCTTATGTGGGATCTGGGGGTCAGAATTTAGATCATGACACTTGCACAGTAAACGCTTTTACCCTGAGTCGTTACCCAGCCGCCCCCCCCCATGACATCTTAGGTGGAGTAATATGACTGTTTGTTGAGCACACACTCTAATAGGCTTAGTGCCAAATGCTTCTCTAAATTTCTCTTGTCACTCTTCATAAGTGCATGCAGGTGAGCTCTCACCACTCTGCTCTGCCTGTGAGAATTACTCTACCTCAGGTCAGGTGACGATTCACAGTCATCACGAGTGTTCTCATTATTTGCACAGCTGGTACACGTTGCTTAATTAAGTATGTCACTACTTATACAAAGAGGACACCCAATAGATGCATGGTTTTTTTAAAAAATATTTTTATTTGAGACAGAGACAGAGAGAGAGAGAGAGAGAACGAGAGAGAGAGAGAGAGAGAATGGGAGCGCCAGGACCTCTAGCCATTGCAAATGAACTCCAGATGCATGTGCCACCATGCGCATCTGGCTTACATGGGACCTGGAGAATCAAACCTGGGTCCTTAGGCTTCATAGGCAAGCACCTTAACTGGCAAGCCATCTCTCCAGCCCCAATAAATACATGTTCATTGAATGGGTAAATGACTATAAACATTAAGGACACTTATTTGGAGTTACTTAAAATTAGAATCAATCTGTCTTTCAAACACTTCTAAATAATTTGGCCTTGTTAGTAGTCCTGCGATATAGGTTATTAGAAATTTAGAATTATTATCCAGATTGTAGTGTCTGGCCCAAAGCTGACAGCTACTAATAGAACCCAGACTTATAACTGAGCAACATATGCTGTCGAGTCACATTTTCCAAATACGAACAGGTTATACCTAACACGACAGTGGGAGGCACATCGGGACTGACAGGAGAATGAACATGTGATAGGATTCCTGGCACATAGTGTAGGCTCAGAATGGTTTGCTGCATGATCATGTGAATGATGCTGTGGTTTTTTATTTTTATTTTTATTTTTATTTTTATTTTTTAGAGAGAGAGACAGAGACAGAGAGAGAGAGAGAGAGAGAGAGAGGAGAGAAGCAGAGAGTTGCTGGGGCCTCAGCCAGGGCAATCAAACTCCAGATGCTTGTGCCACCTAGTGGGTATGTGTGAATTTTTACTTGCCTCACCTTTGTGCGCCTGGCTAACGTGGGATCTGGACAGTACAACATGGGATCCTTAGGCTTTGCAGGCAAGCGCCTTAACCGCTAAGCCATCTCTCCAGCCTGATGTTTGTGTTCTATGTATTCAGAAGACAAACCCCACAAGGGTTGGAATGTCCACAGGCTCTTCCTGCATTGCATGGGTTGAAGTAGGGTCACAGATGCGGAGGAGCTGAGAAGAGTGTATGGTGGGAACAGAGGCCAGGCATGGGAGCTTGGAGGATACCTGACTCTTCGCTTGTTCCACGTCTCTTCCCTTTCTCCTTTTGGTAGGCTCAACTTAACTTTGCCTGGGATTTTCAGGCTCAAAGCAACTTCCAAGCAAGGAATCCTATCTTCCTTGAATAAAAGCAGTTGACTGATTCCAGCTACCCTTGTAAAAGCTCTCTCCCTAGAGTATAGGTCTCACATGGAGCAAGCCAGAGGATGACATCTGAACTGATAAATTCTGACAGCAAGGCCCTAAACAGACTGTCCTTGAGTTCCTGCTACCCGATCTCCAGAGCTTTCCTCATGGTTGGCTTTTCTGAAATTTGGCCTTCTACTTACACTTAATTTCTATGCACTGTTCCATAGTCTTAATACTTTCTTTTTGTCCTCACTGAATATAGTTAGTGTTAGTTTCTGATGCTTCCAGCACCCAAACCATGACTGACTTAGTAGTTTCCAGCCCCTCACCCTTAATAGGTTTTAGGGTATCCTGGCCTGTCAGGAGCTGACTACTGGGTATTTCTGAGAATGGGGTCCTACGTACTTTCCTTACAGGCAGATCACATTGCCTCACTGCCTGAGTCATAGGCTGAGCTGTCTGGAAACCAGAAGTCTCTCTTTAGGACCCAGTTCCTCCTCTTCTGACACACGGTTCCCAGGAAAGTGTGCCCCAAAGGCTCCTGCGAAGATCCACAGACAATACCAATCCCCCTTGGTTGTCCTGATGACAAAGACAGAGGCTCTTGCTTGTCTTAATTATATAACTGTGGCCAGTGGGTGTTTGTAGTATTTATCTATTTCCATCTATACATTTGTTTCTACTAAAATCAATAGTTTCATTTTTTCCAGACTTCTTTATTTAAAAAAATATTTTATTTTTACTCATTAATTTACTTGAGAGAGAGGAGAGGGGAGAGAGAGAAGAGAAGAAAATGGGCATGCTAGGTTCTGTAGCCACTGCATGCACCACCTTGTGCATCTGGCTTATGTGGGTCCTGGGGAATCAAACCTGGGTCTTTTGGCTTTGCAGACAAGTGGCTTAACCACTAAGCATCTATCCAGCTCTTCTTTACATTTTTTCCCCCTTCTTTACTTTTTTTTATTGTGCAATTCCTCTCAGCACACTTCTTGGTGTCCCCTAAGCTCTCCCTGTAGCTTACTTGCTAGGAACTTGGATGTTTGCTAACGGAACTAGTCTACTCCTTTTTTCTCATGAATCCTAGGGAGAGTAGCATTCTCCTCCCCAAGGGAAAATGAAAACACGACAGAAGACTGAAGCGGCTGTTATGTAAACAAGACGGGACTCACAGAACAGCCTCAAGGGGCCTGGGTGCAAAAGGGAAGATGAGCCATCGTGTCCAGGCCCTGGCCACGTGGACCCCTCTGTATCAACGACAGCACAGCGTGAGAAGAAGGAGGGCTTCCCTGGAGAGGACGTGCTCTGGTGGGATGCCGCGGCCAGCGCTTGCTCTCATCGTCCTTAGCAGAGTTGAAGATGAGTAGGAGAAGCCCTCAAAAAATTAGGCCAAAAAGGAAAACCTGGAAATGAATATAGTGATTGCCAACAATTTCATTATCTCCTTGGCTGATATATGAAAGAAGACATTAGGAATTCAGGCTGATAATGCTTATAAATACATTTAGCAGATAGAAAGTGAACATCACTGTGGAGTAGGAGACCTGCCCTTTTGACGTCAGGTGAACATTAAGTTCTTTGATGCATTGGGCATGATCTACCATGAATTTTACTCTTGTCTACTCTTCCAGCGTGAATCTAATTTGCCTTCCCACATCTCCGGGCATGAATTTCCTCCCTCCCTCCCTCCCTCCTTCCATCCCTTCCTTCCTTTCTTCCTTTCTTTCTTTTAAAATATCTTTACAGGAAAAACAGTAAACCAAATAGTTTGATCACCAAACACACTGAGAAGTACAATCATGCACTTACTGGTTTATCTTTAACCAAACATTGTGTTAGGCATTAGCAATATAGGAAGCAAGTAAGATCTATGCTTTCTGTTCTTTCTTTCTTTTTAGGGTTACCTTTTTTTGTATTAAGTAGAAACTCTCTGTGGACACATCACATGTTGGTACCATATTTCCCTCCTCCCTGTCCCCACTCCACAGAAGGTCCTGTTCAGTGGGATTGCTGGAACTCACCATGTAGTTGGAGGTTATGAGCTGTGAGAGCAGCAGTCTGTCGTTGCTGGCATGAATTCCTAATGTCTTCTTTCTCCTTCCCTTTCTCTTCTTTTTCCTCCTCCTTTTTCTTTGCTTTTTCTCTTTGCTCCCAGAATAAGTGAGACCTGGTCATGCCAGTGCCTTTCTTGGAAACTCTTGGTGATTTGTGTCAGTTTGCAGGATCAGGTTGAGTTCTTTGCCACGGGAGCCGAGGGCTCTGTATGCCTCCGACTCCTCGTCTGGTACTTGCTTCTCCCCTCAAACCCCGCTGGCGTGCTGCTGTCCCCTTGACGTGGGAAACACTGCTAAGCCCTCCTGATTTTGCTCATGGGTTTTGCTCAACCATTTTGGTCCTTTCTTCAAACTTTCTCTAGAGCTGTCTCTAAAAGACAAATCAATATTAAGTCCCCCAAAAGCCCAGACAAGTCAATTGCATTTTCCTCCGTATAAAATTGTTCTAATCACTCAGTGCAAGTGACACACTTATTTGTTCAGTTCAGTGTAATTTTAATGTAAACCACAAATAATTATTTGAAAAAATTTCAGTTAGCTGAATTAGGAAAGGTAAGAAGAAACATGTGAAGATCATTTTAAGAATAAATTTAATATATAAAAATGTGATTTTGACATGGTGTTAATGTTATTAATTAATGTTAATGAGAACCACAACCAGTATATGTGGATGCAAGCATGTATGTGTGCAGCATAAGAAAATGCTCACGTGATTATGTAGACGAGGTCTCAACATCTGCAGGGGGAGTTTGCAAGTTGAAGACCTAAGAGAGCTGATGGTGCAGTTCCTATTCAAATGTGAGCAGGCTGGAGGCTCCGTTAGAACCCATGATCCACCTCTGGTACAAACATAGGGACAAGCTGATGTTCCATCCCGACAGGCTGCTTATGTGCCGCATATTTCTGTCCCACCCCAATTTTAAATATTGAATTTCAACCCCCAATGTGATTGGAGAGAGAGAGAGAGAGAGAGAGAGAGAGAGAGAGAGAGAGAGAGATCTTTGATAGGCTATTAACTAATCAGTAGCAATGTAAAAGAGACCCAGCAGAGCTGTTGGCCCTTTCTTAATGTGAGGACACAGCAGGAAGACAGCTGTCTGTGAGTAAGGGAACAAGCCCTTCCTCACCAGTCACTGAACCTCCATCCAGGACTTCCGGAACTGAGAGTGATGTGTTTCTGTTGTTTGTGAACTGCTTACTACGTGGTACTCTCACACAGTAGCCTCACTGGACTGAACTGAAAGCCATTTGGCAGGAAGAGGTCTGCCCGGTGTTTTCCTCAGGCTGGATGTTTTGACAAGGCACAACGGCAGTGTGGAGGGCACGCTACTCCACTCATTGCATGCATTTAGTTTAACTGCATTCCAAAACACTCTTGCAGATATACTCAGAAGCATGTTTGACCCTATAGGCTGCCACACGGCCCCATCAGTTGATACATACAGTTAACCATCACGGACATGTAGTCACTGTAAAACTTATGAGATATACATTATTGTTTTGAATTAATTCTTTGAAGTCTGATATTTATACTATACATAGCACATTTCATCTGGATTAACTACATAACTCAGTAGTAACCTGTACTGAACTCGACTGAGAAATTAGCATTATCATATAGGTCATTATAAACTCTCCTGACTCAGCCATGTAAATATACGTATGTAAGTATATTAGGTGAGTGACAGAATCTCACTGTGTTATCCAGGATGGCCTCAAACTCACGATCCTTCTGCTTCACCCTCCTAATTATCAGGGATTACGGGCGTGTTCTACCATGCTTAGCTAGCTATAAGTTTCTTGAGGAGAGCCTTATTCATATTTGGATATCTGATGTACTTTACTCCCATGTAGGAAACACTTCAGCTGACTAAATATGTAGTGAATGTTTTTTTTTAAAAAATAATATTTTATTGATTGTATATTTGCAAATGGGGAGAGAGAGAGAAAGAGGGAGAAAGAGAGCATATGGGTGTGTTAGGGCCTCTTGTCACTACAAATGACCTCCAGATCCATGGGCTACTTTGTGTATCTGGCTTTACGTGGTGTGGTTTGATTCAGGTGTTCCCCATAAACTTAGGTATTCTGAATGCCATGTCCCCAACTGATGGCAATTTGGGAATTAAACCCTCCTAGAGGCAGTGTATTGTTGGGGGTGGGCTTATAGGTGTTATAGCTGGCTTCCTCTTGCCAGTATTTGACACACTCTCCTGTTGCTATTGTCTACCTTATGTTGGCCAGGAGGTGATGTCCATCCTCTGCTCATGCTATCATTTCCCCCTGCCATTGTGGAGCTTCCCCTCAAGTCTATAAGCCAAAATACCCGCCCCCCCCACAAGCTTCTCTTAGTAGGGTGTTTTCTGCCAGCAATGCAAACCTGACTGCAACATATGAGTACTGGGGATTTGAACTGGGGCTATCAGGCTTTGCAAGCAAGTGCCTTTAACCACTGTGCCATTTCTCCAACCTGTGAATGGTTTTTAAATGTCTTAGAAATCTGTGAATTTTGGGACCCCAAATAAACCATCATTTTCTCTTTTGTTAAATTCCCATTGTCTCAGGAAAAGCTATACAATGATATTCAACAATCCCTTAAAAGTCAGCAGTCAAATTGTCAATCAGGTAGTACATAATAGAAATGGCCTCAAAGAAAGATTAGTTGCACTGTTGAAATTTCATTTTGCCATTATATATTACCACCATAGTTTACTATATTATAACTATAATTAATGGACTGTAATCTACATATTTTGAATATTTTGGTCATGACATTGATTTAAATGTGTCAACCATGTATGTGTGTGATCTAATCAGCTGTGCTTGGGAAGGTGAAAGTGGGTGGGAGGGCTAGTTAAAGTCAGCCACATTTGGCTATATTCCCTGGCTTTCTATAGCACTTGTACACCCTGCCACATAGCATGTATCAAGTAGTCTGGTACTGGATCACCCGAAAACTCATTAGATCTCAGAGTCATGGTATACACCATTAACAAAGAGCCCACTCCTTAATCCCATACCCTGCCACAACCCTCTCAATCCCACAGGGACAGAGTATACAGTGAGGACTCTTGGGATTTCAGGATGAAATCACAGTCTATGACATACTGTACTATGATGTATGATGTACTCTAAACATCATCTTTCTCACCAGAACAAAAGTCCTTGTTGTTGAAATAATGATTTCATTTAAAAAGATCATCTATCTGGGTGTGGTGGCGCACGCCTTTAATCCCAGCACTCCGGAGGTAGAGGTAGGAGGATTGCCATGAGTTCAAGGCCATCCTGCAACTACATAGTGAATTCCAAGTTAGCCTGGACTAGAGCAAGACCCTACCTCAAAAAACCAAAAAAAAAAAAAAAAATCTAAGACACATGGTTTGAAGGTCTCAGCTAAAATAATGTCTTTGGCTCCTGTCTCCTGGACGACATCCATAGGAGACTCACATCTCTCACTATATTTTCCTTACTAGGGGCTTATATGTCACCGAGTCTCCCATGCATCCATTCAAAAATATGTATTAAACTATTATCACAATCTCTTGAAATATGGCTCATTGGCCATGGAAGCTATTCTACCTAATATTTTAGAGTACGTCTGTTATTTTTCTACATAGAGACACGTTATCAATTACATCTCTCATGCTTTGAAAGAGTAAAAAGATCCATTAGAAAGAGAGAACAGTACTAAGACTTTAGCTCTTTTCACTCGTGTTTGTGGAAGAAACTTCTGTATGCTGAGAGCAGGAACAGTTGGGATCTTGGTGGACAGTATTGCCTTTGGCTATTCAAAAGCAAAATTATTGTGTCATTTTTCAAAAGGCCCAAATAGAGCTAGGGAAGGGAAGAGGCAAATATGGTATAATAAGGCCACTTTTCAGGCCACTTAAGAACTAACCATTCAAAGAATGATATATTCAACATTTTCATGTTGAGAGTTCAGGTTTGGCTCAATCACTTGAATTATGTATGTTTTAGATCCAGTCCCCTCAATTCACTCCCCCTCCGGACTTACATGTTGATAATATGAGAGAAATTTGAGCCTTGACCAATGACAAATGAGGCTCTAAAGCTGATGGAGTGTGAAGGGCCCTAAGGGATTTTCCCCACCACCTGCTCCACTTGCCGAGAACGACCTTGTGTCTTGGTGAAGAGAAGCTATGTGCATTGCAGTCTGCATCTGACTTATTTTTGGCTTTCTGCTGGACTTCTCACCTGTGTGCTGGTGCAGATGAGGCCTCTGGTGTCACATACATGTGGGCTGGGTAGGTGCCCCGCCACCTGCTGGTTCTGGGACTCTGAGCACAATTGATATGACTAGCTAAACAAGGACACCATTTCTTTATACCTTTGTGCCTTTCCAATGGCATATATTCAAACCACATCAAATTCAAGGCCAACATTTATCATGGAGACATTTTTAGGAGCTTTGATCATTGGTAAATTTAGTTTTAGCCTTTCCTAAATGTAAAATGAGGAAAGATTCTACTCCTTTATTGCATGTAATCAACTTTAGAGTGCTCGTTAGACCAACTGGCAGGATTGCACTATGGCTACTTGGGAATAGCATAAAAAAAAAAGAGACAGATGGGAGGACATATGGCTCAGCAGTTAAGACACTTTCTTGCAAAGCCTGACAACCTGGGTTCAATTCCCCAGGATCCACATAAGGCCAGATGCATAAAGTGGCACATGCATCTGGAGTTTGTTTGCAGTGGCTGGAGGCCCTGGTGTGCCCATTCTATCTCTTTGACTCTCTTTTCTCTCTCCCTGCTTGCACATAAATAAATAAATAAAGAATAATAATAATAAAAGACAGATTTTATTTGGCAATGTGTGTACTTGGGTAATTTACATTATGTCAGATAACCTTTTGGCAAAGCACAAGTGTCAAACATGGTGAGAATTTCTCTCCAATTTTAGAAAACCTAGTAACAAAAAAAAATAAATTTCTCAATAAATAAGATGAGAGATGGTGCTGGGCTGGTCTGAATGTAAAATATCCCCATAGTCGTGTGTCAGTTGGTGGTGGTTTTCAGGACAGATTTTGGACCTGTAGGAGGTGGAGCCTCGCTGGAGGGAGTGTGTGACAGGTCTTGAATTACAGCCCAGTCCCACTGGCTGTCTGTGCTCTGTCCCTGCTGATGTGACACTATGATGCTGGCTGTCTGCTCCTGCCCTGCTTTTACCATGCTGATGTACACGTCCCCTCAGGGCTGGAAGCTGGAACTAAACCCTTTCTTCATTTAAGCTGCTGCTGGTCAGGTATTTTTGTCTCATCCATGAGAAAGTAACTGATTCAGGTTTCATTTATTTATTTTTTATGCTGACAAGAGAAACAGATAAGGATTTCTCATTGGGTTCTTTTAAATCACGCTTGGTAAAGGGTCCAGCTCTGCTCTAAAGAATAATTTGGGGCTGGAGAGATGGTTTAGCAGTTAAGCGCTTGCCTGTGAAACCTAAGCACCCTGGTTCGAGGCTCGATTCCCCAGGACCCACGTTAGCCAGATGCACAAGGGGGCGCACGTGTCTGGAGTTCGTTTGCAGTGGCTGGAAGCCCTGGCTCGCCTATTCTCTCTCTCTCTCTCTCTCTGCCTCTTTCTCTCTCTGTCTGTTGCTCTCAAATAAATAAATAAAATAAACAACAAAAAATTTTTTTAAGAAACAATAATTTGGATGTCACAGCAATTGAAGTATGGCTAGCCCGTAGGATGCAGGGGGAGTGCCCTGTGAGATTTTGGAAGCTATTCCTGAGAGACACACTTGAGTATCCATTCTTACCATCTGCCTCTCTATATCTCACTCCTTTGGTCCTGATGCCTTGGAGCTCTGGGAAACCAGCTAAGAAGAGTAACCTATGCTTAGGCTGCCACGCAGGAGGAATTCTGTCAAGAGACAACTTGGAGGTAGAAAAGAGGTGCCTAAAGAGTACCTGTTCATCCTCAGATGATTCGCTCCTTTTGGGCACAATTTGTGGGTGCAGACTAAGCTTCAGGGTGACCTCTGAGAGAAATGCCTGGTGGAGCCCAATGAACTATGAGTGATGTTATGTGCTGGCTATGTAGGAAGTCACTGTTTGGGATGGTTTGTTATTTGGCAATAGAAAACTTGAGCAAGCCCTGTTCTAAAGTAAGACAATTGGCATTTACAAAGTCCTTTTCTTAATGGGATGAGTCTCCCTGTGAACTCCCCTGTCCTCTGGGTCATAGCAGAATCTTCCTTCCAGAGTCTCGCGAGTTCACGCCTTCCTCTGACTTCTCATTTGCCAGCCTTACTTTCTTTCTGACCTGCTAATGGAGAAGAAGGCCATTGTCAGTCCAGTCTAGGAAAGTCTCAGTCAAGTCCAGTAAAAAGGGCTACACTTGGGCTGGAGAGATGGCTTAGCAGTTAGGGCGCTTGCCTACAAAGCCTAAGGACTCAGGTTCAGTTCCCCAGTACCCACGTAAGCCAGATGCACCAGGTGGTTACAAAGACGTAGGGGTTGAGATGCGTATTTGCTTTGCTTCCTGACTGGTTCTTATCTTACACTCTGCATTCCCAAGTATTTTGACAACTTGCTGGCAAATCTGATTGAATGCCAACAAGTGCAGGTCTAGGTAGACAGACTGGAATGCCAACTCCTCTAGTAATTTCAGTGCACACTGACAGACCCGACACAAGGAAATGCTATCAGACTGCCTGTCACTGTTTCCAGCACAGCCAGAGGGACAGAAAAGCACAGTCCAGTTCACGGGCGGCCCTGAGAGTCCCGACTTAATAGTGTTAGAAGCAATGGGTAAGTGAGCTGAATGTCATAAATGTTTTGTGCGGCCTTCTCTTGACGGGTCAACTGGAAGACAGATGCACAAACGATATGACGCTGGATGCCTCGTTGTCTTCCTTGAAAGCTGTTTCCTGTGCCAACACCATTTATTTCTTCTTCAAGTGACAGCTCTGTGCAAAGATCTCTTCCTCACCGAGAGGGCAGTAAAACCGTGCTGAGGTTGAATGTCATGGGAGTTTGGGGGTTGTGCTTTTGTAAAAGGGTGACGGATTCTTTTAATACACTCATCAGAAGTCTGAGATTCAGGTTCACTTACATAGCATCTGGGGTATTGGGAGGACTTCACATAGCAAGTCCACTTTGCTTTCTCCCAGCAGCTAATCTGGAGACTTCAGCTGTAGAAAAGCTTTCAGGGATCTTAGACTAAAAGGCTGCTGGCTGTCCATCTCCCAAGGGGGCGGTTTTAGAGAGAAGGTGCCAGGAACTGAGATGGTTTTTCTCTGGATTAGGTATAAATCAGGATATCTGGGGGATCGTAACTTTATAGGTTCAAGAAACTAAAGATTTATGGCCCTGAGGAGAAAGTATATCCTTTCCCACCCTGACAGCAGCTGAGCTACCAGCGTGGGAAGGCCAAAACCTCACCAGTGGCGAAAACCCCAGAAGCTGAGAGATGAGCAGCCCAGGAGCCAGAAAAGAAGAAAAAGCCCACCACAAGCCTCATGAGCAGCCAGACTTTTTATTTTGAGTTGGGGGCTGAATCCAGAAGTCAGCACACATAGATGCGGCATCTGGAGTGGGCTGGGCTTGTATGCACATGCATGTACCAGAGAAATTCCAGCTCTGTAGCAGATGCTGAAGATAGCAGGGTGGGCATGTGGGGGCAGTTTCCCTCTCATTTCCCTCTCAGATTGACACGGATGGAGAAGATGTGACATTCATTGTGATTGCCAGCTTGATTGGATTGAGAAGCACTGAGGAGATTAGTAAAGTGCGTCTGTGGGTATATCTGTGAGGGTGTTTCCAGAGATAACTCAAGGCAGAAAGGCCGAGCTTGAATGTGGTCAATCACAGGCTGTAGTGCTGGGGAGGAAGGGGGAAGGAAAAAAGCCCCCAGGCATTCTTTCTCTCTGTTTCCTGGTTCTAGTATTGTGAGCTATGCTCTCCTCACTGCGATGGAGTGAACTGTGCACTAAAATAAACCTTTCCTCCCTTAAGTTGTTTTGCTAAGGTATTGTGTCACAGCATTGAAAAGTGTGACACAGAAAATCAGCTTGTGATGGTTCATCTTGGCTGTTAACTTGATTGGATGGAGAACTGCACAGGAGATTGGTAAAGCACATTTCTCAGTGTGTCTATGAGGGAGGAAAGACCCATGCTGAAGTGGATGGTACCACTCAGCAGGCTGGGATCCAGATGAAATACAGGAGGGAGAAGGAGGAGCTTACTGGCATAGAAATACCCTCTCTGCCTTCTGGCTGCTAAGAGATGAGCAGTGTGGCTGGCCTGTGCTTTCTCAGCCATGGTGTTTGCCTTTCCACAGGCCACAGCAATGGAGCCAAGGGACCATAGACTGAAATCTGTGAAACAGAGTCAAGATAAATCCTTCCTCTTCTTAAGGCATTCTCCCAAGCATTTGTGACAATAATGAAAAAAAAAAAAAAAAAACTAAGAGAAAATTCAAAAATGGTTGTGACAAAATTTGGCCATGTGGTCCTTAAGCCTTTGGAACTGGTTTAGTGGAAAACTTGGGAAAAGTTTGGATGGATGAGCTAGAGGCACCCTAGAGACTGATGAGTGATTTGTGATGGGACCTCAGAAAGCCAGAATGCAGATGGAAACACAGTCAAAGCTGTGCCTAGAAGGTTCCAGATGGGAACAAGAACCTTCCTGGGAATTTGACTAGAGACTAGTGCTACATTCTGGCAGGAAACTTGTGTATATTTTGTTTGTATCCTGAGACTTTGCGTGGGAGGCCAATTTTAAAGTGATGGACTAGGTAATCTGGTAGAGGACATTTCAGGGCAGCCCAGCATTCATGCTGTGCCATGGTTATTGGTAGCAGTCTGTAGCCAGCATTCAGGCTATGTCATGATTATTGGCAGCAGTTTATGAGCCAGATAGACAGTAAGAACCAGGAGCAAAAATCAGAGCAGGAAGACTGAAACCCTTGCAGTTTGGTCATAACAATCATGTGTTCTATCAGGACTGAGGAAGGAGAAGTTTCTGAGGAGATGAGTACCAAGCGCTTTGCATTAGGACAGCAGGGAAGAAGCGTCGAGAACATCTCAGCAATCAGTAAGGCCCATGTATTATGCTGCAGAAATGTAAACTCATTTAAAAGGCTTTCTCTTGAGCAGAGAGCATCCCCAGGGAATCTTGCTCACACAGGGCCACCCAGGAAGCTGTTTCCACAGGAGTCGTTTCACAATGTTCAGCCATCCAGACATTTAAATATTTAGGCTAGCAGCAGACCTTGTTGTCATCCACATGACTGATTCTGAAGTCATGCAGCATGTCAAAATTGTGGCGTCATGGAGGGCTCCACATGGATTTCAAAGGAAATTCTGGGAAGGTGTTGTGTAGAGGAGTTGGAATCCTGGCATTGAGTCCCAGAGCGGGCAATGCATGAGCATATGAGAGGAAAGCTAAACATGTAGTGGAGACCCCCTAGAAGTTATAGAGGCCAGGAAAGTGGAACATCTGTCTAGCAAAGCCACCCCCAGGAAAGGGGACATGCGGGCTACAACCAGAGAGTCCAAGGGGGCAGAGTTGCTCAAGTCTTTGAGAGCAGACATCATGCTACCTGTTCTATACATGCTTGACACGCATGGGTCTATAGGATGTAATGTTTGCCCTGTTGAGTTTTGTTTTGCTTTGGTCTCATTCCTGCTATCAATTTCTCCATTCCTCCTTTTGGAATGGGAGTGTTTACTCTGTGCCATCTGGTCTTGAATGTATGTAACTCTGTTTGGATTTTATAGGAGCTCACAGTCGAGAGTTTGACTTGAGTCTCAGAGGAGACTATGAATTTGGGCTCTGAGGCAAAGTTGGAACTGTTAAGACTCTGAGGACTTTTGGAGATGGATAGAACATGTTTTTCTTCATAAGACGGACAAGTGCCTTTTGGGATTTTAAGATGTGTTTTTGGGTGTTAAGTTGACAAAGGACGGACTTATGTTGGCTAATCTAGGTTACAGTTTATCTGACTGAGAAACCACTAGGAGATTATAAGAGCACAGCGCCCGGTGTGTCTGTGAGAGCATTTACATTCATGATTAATTGAGATGTATGTGGTTAGCTCTTTCCCATAGACTTGGGACCAATGAATAAAGGATGAAAAATGGAGAGCTTTCCAGCAAAGGGTTCTTTGCTTCCTACCTGCCATGATGTGAGCTTCTCTATTCTGCCATGTCCTCCACACCAGGATGGCCTGAAATATCTGGAACTGTGAGACAAAGAGAAATAATTCCTCCCTTCAAGTTGTTCTCTCAGGCACTTTGGTCACAGCTATGGAAAGCTAACCATTAGAGACATTACAGATGAGAAACCTAATTTAGGTTTCTTGGGAGGAAGCAGTACTTACTGTGTACTAAGCACTGCTACAGACATTTTATTTGCATTAGTTCATTTAATCCTTCCCATGATGCTATTGATATTGTTATTTGCCATGTTTTACAGAGGAGCTCTGCTTTGAAACTTTTGTACACAAAACAAAGTATGTAATGTGAATGGGTATTCCTCCTTAGACTCAGTGTTTTATTAAAGCTTGTGACCTGGGTCTCCATCTGCCTGGCTGGAGATGTCACCAGGGGCAGATCCTGGGTTACTGGGGTGGATCTGAATCCCAGCCCAAAGGCGTGCACAGAACTTTGCGCCCTGCCCAGCTCTCTGCTTGCTGCTGCTTGGTGTTGCTGGCTGCTGCTGGTTTCTCTCTCTTGCATTCATGAATGGGAGCCAGCTTCTTCTGCCACTGATAGAACTTCCTCTTGGATCTGTAAGCTGAAATAAGTGCCATTCCTCCCACAAACTGTTTGGAAGTTCATCCCAGCATCATGGAACTGCCTACTATGCAAAGACTCTTCTTTTTTTAATTATATTTAAAAACTTTATTTTATTTATTTTTTGGCACTTTCATACATGTATACAATGTATTTCCATCTTATTCCCCTAAGTTACCCTCTGTTATCCCCCACGCTCCCAAAAACACTATTCTTCTATCCCACTAATTCCCATCTTACTTTAACCCTCCCCCTCTTTTATTTAATTTAATAAATTTATTTATTTGAGAGAGAAAGAGAGAGAGAGAATGGGCATGCAAAGGCCTTCAGCCAATGCAAACTCCAGACGCATGTTCCCCTTGTGCATCTGGCTTATGTGAGTCCTGGGGAATCAAACCTGGGTCCTTAGGCCTTGCAGGCAAACACCTTAACTGCTAAGCCATCTCTCCAGCCCCTCCTCCTCTTTTTTGACCCACTGAGTTAATTTAAGGTGGCTCGTGTGGTCATAGGTGGGAAGTTGTTACTGTGGAATGGGCAACATACCATTATCTACACCAGTGACGAATATGACTCCTGCCTTCCAGCAACTATTATCTGCCACTAACTTCTCTGGGAGGTGTGGGGTCTTAATAACCCTTCTCTCCATCCATGATGAAATAGTGACAGGCTTGATTTAGGGGAAGAAACCACAGCTGCTGTGAGTTCATGAGTGTAACAGCCATGTATCAAGAAGATAGCATTCCTCAGCCCTCCTCCCAGTCCTCCTGCTCCTATATTATCTCTGCTTCCTCTTCTGTGAGATTTCCTGAGCTTTGGAGGGGTAGTTTAGATTTCCTGTTTAAGGCTGAGCACACAATAGTTAATTACCCTTGAGAATTTTTCTTTTTTTTTTTTTTAAAGGTATTTTATTTACTTATTTCTTTGAGAGAGAGAGAGAGAGAGACAGAGAGAGAGGAGAGAGAGAGAGAGAGAGAGAGAGAGGGAGAGAGAGAGAGAAAGAGGCTTATAGAGGGAGAATGTGTACACCAGGACCTCTAGCCACTGTGAACGAATGAATTCCAGATGCATGTGCCACCTTGTGCATCTGGTTTACGTGAGTACTGGGGAATTGAACCTGGGTCCTTAGGCTTCACAGGCAGGCACCTTAGCTGCTAAGCTATCTCTCTAGCCTGACAATTGTTTTTATTATTTAAAATTATTTTTATGGGCTGGAGAGATGGCTTAGTGGTTAAGCGCTTGCCTGTGAAGCCTAAGGACCCTGGTTCGAGGCTCGATTCCCCAGGACCCACATTAGCCAGATGCACAAGGGGGCGCACGCATCTGGAGTTCGTTTACAGAGGCTGGAAGCTCTGGCGCACCCATTCTCTCTCTCTCTCTCTCTCTACCTCCTTCTCTCTGTCGCTCTCAAATAAATACACAAAAAAATTTAAAAAAAAATTATTTTTAATTGAAAGTTAATTGTGTATCTTTTGATCTACATATATATTATATATTGATTACTATAGATTAATCAAGCTAGGTAACATGTTTGTCGCTTCACCAATTCAGCAGTTTTTGATGGTAAAAACATTGACATCTATTTTGTTTTAGCAATTTGAAATATTCACTGACTGTGGTCACCACACAGCATGATGATATCTCACTAATGCTTGTTCCTCCTGTCTGAGGCTTTGGCCAACATCTCTCTGCTTAGTCCTTCCCTGTGCTTCCAGGCACCAGAAGTCGCTTTTCTGTTTCTGGGAGGTCACGTTTTTTAGGTTCCATGTTTAAGCGAGATTATGCAGTAGGTGTCTTTCTGTACCTGATTGTTTTACTTAGCACAATGGTCTCCAGTTCCGTCCATGTCTGAGATGCAGACTGCTAATCGTCTTTGCGATTCTCACATCCACAGCGGTTATTTTCATGTCACTGTGCCCTCCGTGTGACTTTGGGGGACTTGATGCCCTAGGGTACTGAGGGTGTGCCACAGCGGGGTGGAGCCTCTCCTGATAGACAGCTGATTGCACGCCATTATTTCTCACATATTTCATAACAACAATTTGTATCAAGAAGGATGGCTTCAGGCTAGAAGCCCGGGAATCATTTCTCCAGTTTTCAGTTTCGTGATATGCTACGTGAGTGGCCTGGACTCATGGAAGTAGCAGATTTTGATTCCATTTGGTCCTGAGCCTCTGCCAGACAGAACGTGCTGGGATTCATGTCAAAGAAAGTTATAATAAGCATTTTCAGAATCTCTACTCCAAACGAGTGAGTTTTAGGATGGGACCCTGAAGCAGGATGACAGGATGGGAAGAGGGACCATTCACTCTACGATTCATCCCATTGGCCTGATAGAATGTCTGTGTTGCATAAAGGGCCCTGGGCCAAAATTTCCTGTTTCAAACAATGGCTAGTTAACCTCTTCTTATGCCAGCCACTGTTTCCTCATCTGCAAAATGAGCGTCATATACCCTAGCAGATGTAGCAGAAGGTTGGTTGAACTAATGCAACAGGGCCTTCTTGCCTGCTGTGTGGAATGCCTCTTTGTGGGTTCTCCAGTACCCAGTAACTCACCAGGGGCACTATTGACATTTGGGGCCTCATAATTGTGTGTCGGGCCATGATGTGCCTTACAGGATATGTGGCAGGATCCTTAGACTCCATCTACTGGATGGGAGTAGGACTCCTACCTCCCAGGGTGTGATGTCCTTTTGGGAGAAATTGTTCCTGATTAAGAGTCACAGATTTATATAAATTATATGAAAGCAGAATTTTCTAAGACTACAGTAATAAAGCATCACAAGTAAAGTGACTTAAACAACAGTGCTGGAGACTGGAGTTTGTGATTAAGATGGGGGCGGGGTGCACTCCCTTTGTGCTGAGGGAGACTCTGTCCCGTGACTCTGCCTAGCTTGTGGTGGTTGCTGCCTGTTTACGGTGCATTTGCCTTGTACCGAGGTCTCCCTGATCTCCACCTTCATGTTCGGGGTGTTCCAGGGGCACACCTCTCAGTCCAAGGTCCCTCTTTTTGTAAGATTTCCAGTCCTAGTCTATCAGAGGTCCATCCTAATGATCTTACTGCAACAGAATTTTTGAAATAACCCAACTTTCAAATAAGGCCACCATCCAAGGTGGTCAGTGTTCAGTTCTTCAAATATGATTTTTGTTTGGCAGTGCTAGGAATTAAACTCAGGCCCTTGAGCATGGAAACAAGTATGTTACTACTGAGCTATATCGTCCAATATATGTATCTTGAGGGACATCATTCAACTCATAGTACATATAAATTTGTATCAGTGTCAAATGTAGTGACCACAAACTCATGAGCCCATAGAATCCGTTATTACATGACATGATCCTGTGAAGGCTGGGCTGAACCAAGAAGCCTGGGCCTAGGCAATTGTTGTCAGGAGGGAATATGGATTCTTGGACAGTGGACTTAACTTTACAAAAGACTCCTCTCAATCCAGCCTTTTAGGTGACATGTATATTACGAATATCAAAAACTCCAACCATTTGGAAGCACTTATGGCATGCCATCAATCCCCCACCTTCATTCATCTCAAAGCAGCATCTCTCTGTGTATAGCCAGTGCAACCTCTTGTATACAGGGCTCACTGGACTCCAGAAGGGATAGAACTCATGAATGGATGAATTCTACCACTGCGGGAATGTGCACCACAGTAATCCTTAAGCCTTGGATGAGCATATAATACAGTGTGTGTAGTGAAGCAATCTGATGACGAAAGGGAGTGTTATCAATAATTACATGCAAATGGGAATTGTCCCATGTAGTAGGGCTGTATGATCTGTTCCCTAAATTGTATTTCTTTTTGTGTGCACATGAGACATGTATGTGTGTGAATGCTGGCCCAGTCGTTCTCTCCTTCCCCCTTCCCTGAGTTAGGGTCTGTGTTGTTGGCTACTGTGTTTACCAGGCCCATGAGCTTCAGGGATTGTCCTGTCTCTGCATCCCTTCTCATTGTAGGTGCATTGGAATTACAGATGCTCTAGTTTTACATGGGTTCTGGGGATCTGAGCTCAGGGTCTCGCACTTGCATAGCAAGCATCTTATCCACGAAAACCATTACCCCAGACCTCAGTTGTATCTCTTTTTTTTTTTTTTTTTTTTTTGAGGCAAGCCCAACAGACTGCCCTTTTTTTTTTTTTTAATGGGGCGGGGGAGAGAGAATTGGTATGCCAGGGCCTCCAGCCATTGTAATTGAACTCCAGATGTGTGTACCACCTTGTGTGCATGTGCTACCTTGCACTTGTGCATCTGGCTTATATGGGATCTAAGGAGTCGAACATGGGTCTTTAGGCTTCAAAGGCAAGTGCCTTAACCACTAAGCAATCTCGCCAGCCCCTCAGTCATATCTTAATAAAGATAAACTTGTTTCTGCCTGGAAGATCTCTGGCTGGGAAGGAGCCATGTGGTGGTGGTAGGATGAGGCACAGCCTGTGAGATTGACCCCTTGAGCCTCTAGCACTGCCTAGGTGATCTTGGGCAAGTCACCTAGATTTCTGCTCTATCACCTTTTTAGAAAAGTACTTTTAGCCAGGTGTGGTGGTGCATGCCTTTAATCCCAGCACTGAGAAGACAGAGGTAGGATGATTGCCTTGAGTTTGAGGCCACCCTGAGACTCCATAGTGAATTCCAGGTCAACCTGGGATAGAGCAAGACCCTACCTCAAAAAACAAAAACAAAAAAAGAAAAGTATTTTGTTTATTTATTTATTTATTTTTGAGAGAGGGAAAGAGAGAGAGAGAGATAGAGAGAGAGAGAATGGGAACTCCAGGGCTTCCAGCCACTGCAAACAAACTCCAGATGCATGTGCCACCTTGTACATCTGGCTTACGTGGGTCCTGGGGAATCAAACTGAGGTCCTTTCGTTTTGCAGGCAAGTGCCTTAACAACTAAGCCATCTCTCTAGCCCCTGTATCATCTTTTAAAATGGCTCCCATATCCAACAGCTTTCTTCAACTTTAGACTTGAAAATAATAGACAGACAGGATTTCTTTTTTTTTTTTTTTTCATTTCTTAATATTTTGTGAAAAGTGCTGGGCCCTCGTAAGCTTCTGGCCGTCAGCCCCATGGTTGAGTCTGCAAACATGGGACTGGCCAAGGAGGCTGTGAGGGTTGGGGAGAGCAGTCCACAGAGGCAGGCAAGGTAGCTCAGAGCTCCCTCACAGTGAAGGGAGTCTGTATCTATGGAACAGGGCAGGGTGTGGTGTAGAGGCAAGGTTCCCACTACAAATGTAATGGCTAGTACCACAGGAGGCGCACAGTCCTGCAAGGACCTCAGCAGGGAAGACCACTCCAACGTTGTCAGACTCTGGAAAGTCAGATTGCACAGTTTCTGGGTCTGCTGTCTTGGGAATGGATGCATCTTTGGCACTGGGGAGGTCCTGAATCCCATGTGTCTCTGCTCCTGGACACATGGTCTTGTAACCCAGAAGGATACTGGCCCAGTGACTCCAGCCTGGGCTACAGTCCACTCCTTCATCCACAGCCTTGCTGTTCCCTGAAGCCTGCTTCATCCAGAGTGGAGGGCGCAGGCTCTGCAGTGAAGACTCTTGGGCTGCACAGATCTACGTGAGATCCGCAGCCTCATGGCAGAGTTACTGCCACATCTAGTCCATGGACCCTCAGTTGGAGGAGAAGGTTCACAGTCATAGCCCCTTCCAATGTTAGCTCCAGGCTCTTCATATAACAGACATGTTCTCACTCAGACATAGGAGAGAAGGGCCTTAAGATACTGGTGAATGAGGGATGGGAAAGGAGCCATTGGCCACAGTGTACACATTTAGTACTCCCAGATGCTCTGCTCAGAGTTGGCTCATTCTGACACCATGTGGCCCTGGCTCTACCAGTGTCTCTAGCGCCAGGGAGTGGAGCTGGGGCTGTGGTCTAGTGTCCCTTTCCACGCATGGGACAAGCCAACATGCTATTGGATTAGAGGCAACTACAGCCCTTCCGACATAGGAAGAAGATGGCTGACCCATGGTGGCAATTTTTCAAAGGAGTATTTTGTAGGTAAGTCCTTAGCCCAGGATACCAGGTGGGGAAGAGTCTGGCTGCTCTTGGCTTCCACTGGCTCACGTCCTTGCTCTTGACAAGAGGTAGGAGAGGATGAAGAAGAGCACAATCAGGCCTACAGCCACACCACACAGAAGCTGCCGCTTGTCTCGCCCAGACCGTGCCATGGTAGAAAAGCATTTCACACTCCCCCCAAGCAGGCCAGTCACGCTCGTGAAATCCGAGTCCATGCCATCCAGGTACCGGTTCTGGTCTTCTGTGTCCCTGTTGACGTCCAGCGATTTAAGCCTTGTAACCTTGGAGGCCAGGCTGTCAGCCATCTGCTTGTTCTCTCAGTCTAGAATCTCCTCCACTGTGCCAGGGCAGTGATTCATGGATCCAAGGTGAGAACCTGTCCTTTAAAGAAAACCCCGCACAGTGTAATGTCCTTTTCCTAGCAGCACCTCTCATGTGAGTGAAACAGCAGCCTGCTAGTTCTATCTCGTGCGTGGATTCTATGCCAAGTGCCCAGAACATGGGGGTGCTTCTTAGGACTTGAGTCTCTATAGGCTTGTACATTTGGGTGTGCTCTTTAATAGTAGCTGACTCCTGACTCTTGTGTTGATTTCAATGCAGCTCTCAGAAGTCATATGTTGAAACCTGTTGACTACTGGGATTTTAGAAGAGGGGATTTTAGGAGCTGGATAAGTCATGAAACTATATATATATATATATAAAAGCCCGAAGGAGTGTGTCCATTCTTTTCTGCTTTTCTGTGACACGAGGTATTTACCCTTCTACCTAGAGGGGATTGGCTGCAAGAAAGCCTTCATCAGATATTAATGCTGTGTCTTGATCTTGGGTTTCCCCAGATCTGAAGAAATAGATTTCTACTCATAAAATATTCAGTTTGTGTTTTTTTTTTTTTCAACAGCAGACATGAACTTAGACAGCCCTCAGGTTGTTTTTCGATATCACGAGTTTGAGAGTCACTGGTTGGTAGGAGGTGCCAGCTGCTACAGACACGTCCTCCATGGTGGAAACAGCCCTCACGTTAATATACCCATCCTGGGTTCATATATTGCCAGTGCTTCCAGCCATAGAGGAAATGGCCCTCTGAGTTGAAATGAACAAATGCAAAACAATGACACAATTCTCCAGACAACAAATCCAAACTTTGATTCCCATATTTTTGCCTTCAAGAATCACATTATGTTTAAATGTAATTTGTGGGGCTAGAGAGATGGCTTATAGGTTAAGACACTTGCCTGTGAAGCCCAAGGACTCATGTTTGACTTTCCAAGACCCACGTAAGCCAGACGCACAGTGATGCAAGAGCACAATGCCGCACATGTGCACAAGGGGGAGCATGCGTCTGGAGTTAGATCGCACTGGCTGGAGGCCCCGGTGTGACAATTCTCTCTCTCATAAAAAAAAAAAAAAAGGCCAGTCTGTTGGGCTGGCCTCAAAAAAAAATGTAATTAGATTTTCGGGGCCTCCTTAATGATGCATAGGAGGAAATGCTGATCGCACATTTGTTCTGTGCACATGTGCATTGCATTTCTACAGTGACCCTATCTGTTAGTGCCGACACGTCACTATTTCATATTTGAGGACATGGGGCCTCATAGTGGTTGGGCAACATATTCAAGGCAACCAAGGCTGTCTGGTGACTTCTCCACTCAGCAGAGTATCTCTGCCATAGACAGCGTTAGCCCATACCATCCACCCAATGTGTCTCCCACCACAACTCCCCTGACGTACACGGCCTGCTCCTTGCAATGGGGCTTCTTCATGGAATTGGGTCCCAAAGTCATCCTTGTTCATGGTGGTCTCCTTGCATGTCGGTTTTCTTCTTTTCTACAGGTCCCCAGATCACAGATCACTTGAGCTCTTCCCTGACCCTCAGCTTTTTGGAGTGATTATCTTTCTGTCTTGAAACCCCTTTTCTCAGCACTTTGACCAGTTATGAATCTCTGCAACACTGCCACCCATTACAAGAAGCTTCTCTGGCAAAGCTGACAGCGGCACTCATTTGTGGCTGGGAATTTGATTTCTAGAATTGTCCTTACCACTGACTTGCTGAGTGAATGTGAGCATGTCAGTGTGACTCAGTTTCGTTCTTTCTTTTTTGTAATGTAAAGGGATTGAATTAGGTAGGAGGTCTTCATGGTGTGATCTTTGGAGCCCAGGGGATTGCAAGAGGAGCCTTTGGTGACACCATAAGGAAAGGAAGTGGGTGGAGGCATTTGCATATCCCGACTCTTTTATTTTATTTTTAAATATTTTATTTATTTTTTAAACTTATTTATTTGGCAGAGAAAGAGGAAGGGAGGGAGGGAGAGAGAGAGAGAATTGGTGCTCAGGACCTCCAGCCACTGCAAATGAGCTCCAGACGTGTGTGCCTCCTTGTGCATCTGGCTAACGTGGGTCCTGGGGAATCGAACCTGGGTTCTTTGGCTTTGCAGGCAAACATCTCAACTGCTAAGCCATCCCTCCAGCCCGAAATGTTTTATTTATTTACTTAAAAGAGAGAAAGAGGCAGACAGAGAGAGAGAGAGAGAAAGAGCGAGAGAGAGAATGGGTATGCTAGGGCTTCCAGCCACTGCAAACAAATTCCAGATGCATGCACCACCATGTGCATCTGGCTTATGTGGGTCCTGGGTAATCGAACTGAGGTCCTTTGGCTTTGCAGGCAAATGCCTTAACTGCTAAGCCATCTCTCCAGCCCTCCTGACTCTTTTTAATGATTGAAACTTGGAATTTGCCTACTTGATTTATTTGGGTTCTGTGTGAGCTTTCTAGAAACTTGGGCTCCAGTGCTGGACATTGTTGGAAAATACTGGCTCTATGATCTTCAGATATCCTTCCATGTAAAAGGCAGTTTCTACAATTGGTGATTGCAGTTTCTTTTCAAAATAACTACATTTAAAACTCTTTTTTTTGAGATCTGTGGTACATCAAAATGTACCACAAAATTCAAGGCTGAGACTCCACGTCACTGAGGTTAGTGTCAGTGGGGCCTCTAGGAGCAACATTCGGTGATTTATCTGAATTTAGAGGCAAAAGAGCACGCCACATACATTTACCTCCTAATTCAGTTCTACTTCCCAGCCACTGCAAACCTCCCATTCAGGTGAGCAGCGTGGGGGCTGACTAGAAAATACCAGACCTTGTTAGGGCTGTTATTTAATTTAAACAAACACGGCTGAGCTAACAGAAGACTTTGAGCAAGAGCTGTATTTACGGAGCGATTTCCTCAGTGAGTTACGGGCCAAATGAATTCAACGGCATCATGAATGTTTTCCTTCTGGTCTTAGTTGTGACATGTGCCACTAAGTTGATGGTATTGATTGCAAAATCTTTGAAACTGGAGAATCAGTTTGTGTCAAGGGCGATTTTTACCTAAGCCTTTCATTATGCAGTGGGACAAAACACAGGAGTTAAAGAGCTTCTTGAAATTTAAAACAGAATGTGGGTCTACATATTCTCTACATTTGTTGTGGCACCGAAAAGGTGAAAATCAGGCTAGAGGGATGGCTTAGCAAAGGTTAAGGAGTTTGCCTGCAAAGACTAAGGACCCAGGTTCAGTTCCCCAGGACCCACGTTTGCTAGATGCATAAGGAGGCGCATGCGTCTGGAGCTCATTTGCAGTGGCTGGAGGCCCTGGTGCACCTATTCTCTGTCTGTCTGTCTGTCTGTCTCTCCCACTTTCTCTGTGTCAAATAAATAAATAAATAAAAATAAAAACTTTAAAAAGAAAAAAAGGGTGAAAATCGTTTGGAGGTCATTATGCTGATGCCATCTGGGGCCAGTTTTTGGGTGACTCAGGAGAATCTTCTAGAGCAACCACTGGGGTTTTCCCAGGACAGTTGGACAGTTGGGTTTCCTACAGCACAGTCTTGAGAGAGGTCCTGTCTTTAATGAACCCCCGAGCATTTGGCCAGGGGCTCTGGGCAGCTTAACAGCTAGGATGTGTTTTGATCCCTTTGAGATGCTTCTCATTTGATTCATGTTTTCGTAGTAATCCAAGCCGCTATTGCAATGAAACCTCCAACCTCAATGGCTTGACGCAAATTATTTGTCAGCAGTTAAAAGTTCCCAGTAAGGTCTGGGGAGGTGGTTCAGTGATTGGGGTGTTTGCTGCACAGTGCCGAGTACCTGAGTTCAGAGGCCCAGACCTGTGTAACAGCTGCAAGCTGGGTGCACCTCTGCCATCCCAGTATGTCTAAGGTCAGAAGGGAGGCAGGGAGGAGAATTTCCTAGAAACGAGGAAACTAAGGGAACAGTGAACAACAATGAGATCCTACCTGAAAATCATGTGGAAGGCAAGGGCTGAGTGCAAGTTTTGACTTCCACATGCGTACCATGGCATGTAAGTGCCCGTACTTACATACATATGAGCGTGTACACACACACACACACACACTAAGTAAATTAATTTAAATAAATAAATAAAATTCTTTATAAGTTCAAAGTGGGCTTAGTGGGTTAGGCGTCTTGCCTTCATGCTGTCATGCCTTCCATCACGGGGGCCCAGCCTCTTCTTATAGATGAAGCCTGCTTAACTTCTTACCCATCTTAGCCCAATGTGACACACGTCACTTTGTTCATGTTCCATTGATGAAATCTAGTCCCGTGTCCCTGCTAAGAAAAAGAGGCTGAGAATATACTTCCACATGGAAGCCACTCTCCAACAAAGACTACCTACCATGGAAGGGGGACTTTTTTTTCTGTTATAGTAATGACAACGGATTGCTGGTTCTTGGTAATTGTCCGGCAAACATGTAGTTGACTGTCACGGCCCCAAACAGCACGCTGCTGCAGTAACCTTAGTCAAAGAAATATGATAGCAATGCTGAAGGAAGTGATGGGCCCTGAGGTTTGGAGAAATGTCTTGCCCATCCATCCAGGCCAGTGCCGTCCTGAGTGGCACAGGATGATGTGCCCGGGCCTCTGCCTCGCCAGTCCAGGAGAACGACTGTCTTTCTCTTGTGCTTTGGTCTTTCTGCAGTGCGACATGGCTGGAAGCGAAGGTCGCTAAGGCCTGTGTTCTGAGAGTTCAAGCTCCATTTCTTATGTTGAAACTACTGAAATGAGCATGTCCGTCTTTGTGGTGTGATTAAAGGTTGTCCTACAGGAATAACAGACAAGAACTAGTCAGAGGAAATGGGGAGCTAAATGTTTGCTTTTCCCAGTGAATCTTGGCCATGTTTCCAAATATTTAAATGTAAAACTACAACCACAATGCTATGATCAACAGACACATGCGTGATGAGTTTTCATCTTAAATGGTCTTCCCATGAACTTTTCAAATACTGAGTCTACATTTGAATATGAACTTATGCATTATTATTTGATCTTTAGTCTCATATTAACTTTTTTTTTGGTTTGTTTTTTGTTTTCCAAGGTAGGGTTTCACTCTAGCCCAGGCTGACCTGGAATTCACTATGTAGTCTCAAGGTGGCCTCGAAATCACGTTGATCCTCCTACCTCTGCCCCCCAAGCGCTGGGATTAAAGGCGTGCGCCACCACACCCAGCTCTCATATAAACTTTTTATGAATGAGTTGTTTACCGTACAATTTCATGTTTTTGATTTTTAAAAAGACAAGCAGTTGCAGAGGTACCAAGATGGTGACATTCTTACCAAATCATTGCTCGTGACAGGATTGGTCCTGAGCCCTTAGGACAAGGCAGTTACTTGTTCTGCTACCTGAAAAGTAGCTTTTGCTTCAAAAGGCCTCTTCATCTCACACCACTGCGGTACCGAGGACTTTAGGTTATTAAATGTAGAAGAGCGTTTTATGTTTTCAGTGTTATGGTGCAAACTGACCCAAGTTAGAATAGGAGGGGTGGACTGAGGGTGTAGGTCAGTGGAAGGTTGTGTGCATAGCATGTACAAAGGCTTGGATTTGATCCTCATCAAAATGAAGGCAAAAGCAAAATGAATCAGAAGACATTTGTAATGCACAGTGGCTGTAAAACTAGGTTTGCTGTGCAGCTCTGTGCATGGTTTCCTCCCCGTTCTGCTGCAGGACGCAGGAAGTCAGAGTGGCCCGTGTGAGCTCCTGGGGAACACTTGTCCTGTCTGCCCAATACATTACTTGTTTTTTTTCCCTCATGACTTATTTTGTTTGCTCCATTTTCTTCTTGAGTTCCTTTGCCCTTTGCATTTCTCAAGTGAGGATTTCTACCTTTGAAATGCCCCTGGCCCCTCTACTTGAAGTGCTAGTGTGGTATGGGGTCAGCGTGATGTGGGCTTGATTCTAGGGTGCTCTGTCTCAGAGCTGTGGGAACAGAGGCACCCTGTGCCTCATTCGTCTGTCCTGTAAGATGAACCATCGCAAGAATTAAAAGAGAGACTGTGGAAAGCATGACAATGACTACTCATCTGTTTCTCCATCTGTTTATTGGCTTACCTATCCTATTCTTTAATATCTGTAATTCTATGCAAATCTATATTATATACGAAGGTAAGAGGAGGTTGCAAGATAGTTTCTCCAGTTACTTAGGGTAACTGACTTGGTTTTCTTGTTTATAAAACCCTTCAAGTGGAAAAAAAATCGTTCAGGGGCCAAGGAGATGGCTCAGCAGTTAAGGCACTTGCCTGCGAAGCCTAAGGACCCAGGTTCAACTCCCTAGAACCCACATAAGCCAGACGCACAAGGTGACATATGTGTGCATGCATACAAGGTGGCACATGCGTCTAGAGTTTGATTGCAGTGGCTAGAGGCCCTGGAGCACCAATATTCTTGAATTTCTCTCATAAAATAAAAATAAAAAATAAAACTCTTCAGGGGCTAGAGGGATATCTTAGCAGTTAAGGTGCTTGCTTGCAAAGCCTAAGGACTCAGGTTTGGCTCCCCAGAACCTATAGAAGCCAGATTCCCAGCTGATGCATGTGCACAAGGTGGCCCACAGGTCTGAAATTTGATTGCAGTGACTAGAGGCCCTGGCATGCCAATTCTCTCTCTCTCTCTCTCTCTCTCTCTCTCATAAATAAAATAAATAAATGAAAAATCCTTCAGGCATGCAAAGAGCAAAAGCAACAACGTGGCGATCATCTGGCTTGTGAGTGGTCTCCTTATCTTCTTTTCCTGTCCCTCCACTGTGTTTGAACTACCATGTCCCCCATAGGCTCAAGTGCTTGACCATTGGGTCTCCAGTTAGTGGTGCTGTTTGGAAAGATGTAAACCTTTAGGCCGTGGAGCCAGGCTGGCGGAAGTGGATCACTGGGCGGAGCTTTGAGGACGTGCAGTAGCCTCGCTTCCTGTTTGTTGTCTGCTTCCCGACTGACTGTGGCTACAGTATGACCAGTCGGCTCCTGCTGCCATAACCTGCCAGGATGGAATCGAACTGCAAGTGGCAATAAACCATTTCATTGCATAAGTTGCTTCTTGTCAGGTATTTTAAAAATATTTTGTTTGATTTTATTTATTTATTTAAGAGAGAGAGAGAGAGAGAGAGAGAGAGAGAGAATTGGCACACCAGGGTCTTTAGCCACTGCAAATGGACTCCAGACACATATGCCATCATATGCATCTGACTTATGTGGGGTCTGGAGAATCAAACCTGGGTCCTTAGGCTTATCAGGGGAGTGCCTTAACTCTGCCGTCTCTCCAGCCCCTTGTCAGGCGTTTTAGTATATCAACAAGAAAGAAATGAATGCATTTTGCTTTCTTCCCTCCTCAGAAGTCAGCATCAGGTGGATGGAGTGCTGCTCCCATGTGAAATTTTGTAGTTTTAACTGTTAGTTTGTATCCACTAACAACTTGCAGCATAAACTCTAGGTAAGTATGTGATGCTGCATGCATCTCTCTGCAATTTGCTTTCAATGGCCTGTTTTATGTTTGGAGATACATGTCTTTTTAAATAATTTTTATTTATTTATTTATTTGAGAAAGAGAGAGAGAGAGAGAGAGAGAGAGAGAGAGAGAGAGAGAGAAGAGGGAGGAAGAGAATAGATGCACCAGAGCCTTTAGCCACTGTAAAAGAACTCCAGATGCATATGCCACCTTGTGCCTCTGGCTTACATGGGTCCTGGGGAATCTAACCTGGGTCGTTTAGTTTTGCAGGCAAGTGCCTTAACTTGCCCCTCCAGCCCCAAGGTATATGTCTTTATATGTGTTACCTCTGTGGTATTCATTTGAACTTTTTTTGTTGTATTCTCTGTGTTTTCTTTCTTTAGTCTTCCCTCTTCCCATTCTGTTTCACTCCATTTTCTCTTTTCTCACCCCTTCCCTCCCATGCCCCGTTCAGGATGAGAGTATCAAGGGAGCAGGCCGAGGACAAGTGCCCCTGTGTGTTCCTGAGTTTATGTATGTAGGACATGGCATGGGAGCCTAGCTAGTGGCACTGGAGGATTAGATCTGAGAAAGTTCAGAATGGTTTATTCGCTTCCTCTTTGGTCTTTAGATCTTTTGTCTGTAGATGGGTAAAAGAATCTCCCAGGCCCTTTTCCTCTGTTGGGAAGACCCTGGGCTCCTGGTAGGCCTGCATCTCCACTAATGGTGTCATGGAGGTAGCAGCCATTGGCAGAAAACTTCACTGAGCTGCCGGGCTCCCAGTGCCCCCCTTGACAGGGAGACCGTCTACACAATGTCTTTCCTTAGATGCCCTCTGAGGGGGTGAAGGAATTCCACTGTTTTCCCTGACTATTCCCAGGACTTGCATCTTCCCTGAGAATGAAACATAGAATCAGGGAACTGGATCCTGTCCAAACCTCAAACCAATTCTAGTCAGCTGTTGTCTTTGAACTTGGTTTTTCCTTCTTCCTTCCGTTTTCCCCAGCGTCTAGTTACAGAGTCAAGATGACGATCTCTTAGGCTGCATGTTTAAGAGGAGAAGAGATTTGGTGGGAGTGAGTGGAAGATGGAGCCTGACTTCAGATATTTGTCGGCTCACGAAGTTAAGGATGAAAGACAATACTCTCGGATACTTACAGAGAGGAAGGTACCAGTCACAGTCAGATGTTCCAGGCATGTCGACTTGGCCTGATGTAAGAACTTTCTGATAATACCAGCCATCTTGAAAGAAAGCCTTTGCCCAGGAAGGCATTTAACGACTGAGTAATTGAATATGTCAGTGATCATATGATATAGTCAGGCCTTGGGTAGGCACTGTGAGGAAAACTGGCATGAATAAGACATTGTTTCCACAGTCAGGAGCTGAAAGCTGCCACATTATTCTGCTTTGCAAAAAATAAAAAAATAAAAAATCCTTTGGTACTCATTGTCTTCAGGGCCATAAGTCTACTGCAAATGGTTAATTCTGTCAAGTTGACAAGATCCACGATCACCTAGGCTATATATCCTAGAGCGCACCAGTGAGGGAGTGTTTGGATTGGGTTAATTGAGGTGGGAAGACCCACTGTTAACTGTAGGCAGCACCGTTCCATGGGCTGGAGTCTCAGATTGCATAAAGAGGAGAAAGTGAGCTGACCACCAGCTTTCTGACTGCATGCCATGTGACCGGCCGCCTCCAGCTCCTAGCCCCATGCTTTCTCCTCCACCGTACACTGTACCCTTAAACTGTGAGACAAAACAAACCCTTCCTTCCTTAAGTTTCTTTTTTTCAGGTATTTTAATACAGCAACAAGGAAAGCAATTAATATTAGTTAGGAATGAATCAATATTCTTCCCCAGGAATACTTAGGAGTAGACCATTATTCTTCCAGAATTTTCTCTTATCTATTCCTTGTTGCTCTGGGCCACACTCCTTCCTCAAGACTAAGTAGCAAAAGTGTCTCAACCCTCAGTAGCCCCAGAATGACTCGTGACTTCAGGGCCAATCCCACCAGCTCTTCTACTGGCCCAGATCTTAAGGCCATTTCATCACCCTCCCCTTTTCTTTTTTTAAGATTTATTTATTTATTTATTTTTATTTATTAGAGACAGAGAGAAGGAGAGAGAGAGAGAATGGGCACGCCAAGTCCTCCAGCCACTGCAAACAAACTCCAGACATATGCACCACCATGTTCATCTGGCTTATGTGGGACCTGGAGAATTGAACCTGGGTCCTTAGGCTTCGCAGGCCAGCACCTTAACTGCTAAGCTATCTCTCCAGTCCACCCTCCCCTTTTCTATGGAGGAGTAATAAAGAACACAGGCATGTGATGACTCATTCGGTCTTGTGTTTGTTGGATCTCCAGCCTCCACTTCTCTCTTTTTTTTAAATTTTATTTATTTACAAGCAGAGAGACACACAGGGAGAAATAGATAGAGAGAGGAGACAGACACAGAGAGAATGGGAATGCCAGGGCCTCTAGCCACTGGAAACGAACTCCAGATGCATGTGACCTCTTGTGCATCTGGCTTACACAGGTACTGGGGAATCAAACCTGGGTCCTTTGGCTTCGCAGGCAAATGGCTTATCCGCTAAGCCATCCCTCCAGCCCCAGCCTCCATTTCTTTGAACTCTGGAGCAGTGCTTTCTTTCCAGCTCTTCCCGAATTTTCCCCCAGTTGTTGATTACCTCACATCTGAGCATGTGGTACCCCTTGTGGCTTCTGCACAGTACCCATCCCCTTGTGTGCGCTTAAACTGGCTGCATGTTAGTCCTTTGGCATGAAGGTACTGCAAGTGGAAGCTTCCATTCTGTTAGTGCAGCTAGTCCCTGAACATGTCCCCTTTTGTGCTCCCCCAAGCCTGCTCTTGCCCCGCGGATTACACATTTACCATCTCACTAAACTCATATTACATAGCTGGAGAGACTGCTTAGCAGTTAAGGCGCTTGCCTACAAAGCCAAAGGATCCAGGTTCAATTCCCCAGTACCCACATAAAACCAGATGCACAAGGTGGCGCATGCGTTTGGAGTTCATTTGCAGTGGATTTTATATCATTCATTTCCTAGGGCTGGGGGTATAGCTCAGTGGTAAAGTCCTTGTCTCAAATGTGAGAAGCCCTAGGTTCAATCCCCAGCAAAAATTTTAATAAAAAGGTTCAACTCTTTTTGCAACTTCAAGTTCAGTGCTGCCTGATCTTCCAGGTAGAGGGCCTCCTTGGCCTGGGCTCTCCCCTCATTGGTGACTATTGCAGGAAATGGTCTTCTCTTGGCTGAAGCCCATGCCTTTTGCCACGTATGGTTCTTAGCTTCTGGAAGTTGCAGGCTACTTTTTATGACTCCCTCTCGTAATGAAGCTCTCTTCTGAAGGGAAATACCTTTTGTCCCCTCCCTGTGTAGGGTGGGTGAGGGAACAGGTGGCCTGTCTGTAAGGGCTTTTCACTCCATAGTGTGGCTCTTCATCACAAAAAGAAGAAAAGTTGGGGGTGGCTGGTCATGTCATCTGGATGCCCCTAGATGCTAGGCAATATAAAGTATAAATAAAATAGGAACTGAATATGGCAAAAATTTTTCATTCCAACGGTTAGCAAGTTGAACATCAATTTGGAAAGAATGATATTCCTTCCCTCCACCCATTGAGAGACTTTGGAGACATTTCTCTCTTTGCCTGTTTCCCTCTGCGAGCTCCTCCAGGGCTCCCGTTGTTCCTCCTTCCCCAGTGGGCCTAGAGAACACAGGGCTGTGGTGGGAATCTCCATCCCTGGCAACCGTAATTGTCACAAGCGTAGAACTCAGCATTTGTTTGGCATCTTGGTCCTGATTACTTTTATGCTGGTTGGTGGCATATGACAATATATGCCTTGGTACCATCTTAGATCTTGCTTTATAGCAACACAGTTAAAACTGGTTATATGACCCATGGCAAATTCCTTAACCCCTTTCTGCTTTTTCTTCATCTGTCAGATGGATAAAATAATAGTTATTTCCCTAAAGAAATGTAAGGAGGAATGAGAAAACAATAACAACGGCAATAGTAACCAGTGTTTATTGGACAATGACTGAATGCCAGGAGGGAGCATTATGGGACTGGAACTCTTCCAAAGCCTCAATCCCAAAGAATAGTCATGCTATCACGACTCTGCTTGCAAGACTGTCTGTATTTATTTGACTCAGGGCATATGCAGTGAGAACAGCCTTTTACCCAGGGACATTTGTCAAAGAAAGGAGAGATAATGGATTAACTTCATGGCTGTCCAAGGCAATGTAATTTGGGGGATAAACAATAGACTTATAAAGAAAACAAACCAAGCTTAAGAGAGAAAACTGGAGAATGATTCATTTATTGGGACTTTGTTCCTGGGAATCCAGAAAGCCCCACACATGATACAGGTGTGCACCTGCCCAGCAAAGACCTGACTAGGGCCTGTGTGTTAAAGTCTCTAAACACACTGCAAACTCTATGACAAGGACACGGGATCTCTGTCCAGCCATCATTTGGTCACTGAATTAACTGGGTAAAGACATCAGTGACAGCACACAACAAAGATTTCATTTCATCTGATGCAGAGTTAGCCAGAAAAGTTATTAAATAAAAGAGACTTTCACAACGGATAGAAATAAAGGTGATACAGATGGAGCAGGGAAAGTAAAGCCGTTTCTCTTTGCAGATGACACACTATTATACATGGGACATTTAAATGAATCTGCTAAAAATTAAAACTAATAAACATGTTTATTATGGTTTTAGGATATTAGAACAACACACAGATTCAATTGTAGTTCTATGTGCCAGCAATGAGCAATATGAAAGTAAAATTGGGGGGGGGGGAGCTGGAGAGATTGCTCAGTGGTTAAAGGCACTTGCTTGTAAAGCCTGATGGCCTGAGTTTGATTCCCTAGTACCCACATAAAGCCATATGCACAAAGTGACACATGTGTCTAGAGTTTGTTTGCAGTGGCAGGAGGCCCTGGCATTCCCATATTCACTCTTTCTCTCTCTGTCTACCTCTTTCTCTCTCAAATAAGTAAATAAATATATTTTTATAAAAGAAAATAAAGTTAGGAAGGGAATTTTATTTAGTTTAGCATCAGAAAAAATAAATTATTTAGGGATAATTTACCAAATTACATACAAATCTGATACATAAAGCCCAAAATATTGCTATAGGAAATCAATGAAGATATGAATAAACAGAAAGACATGTCTATGGGTTGGGAAATTTAATATTAAGATGGCATAATCTCCAACTTGTTCTACAGATCCAGTAAGCTCACTATCAAACTTGTAACTGCATTCCCCCACCCTAGAAAACAGACAATCTCATATTATATTTCTTTGGAAATTTAGAGGAACATAGGATAACCAAAACATTCCTGGAAAGATTAACAAAGTTAGATAACTCATATTTCCTGATTGTAAAAGTTTTGACAAATGTGCACCATTCAAAACCATGTGGTGCTAACATACATCTAGACGTGTTGCTAAGTGGAATGAATGTAAGAACTCAGAAATTAACCCATACATCTAGGGTTAATTGGTTTTCAACAAACATGTCAGTAGCATTCCATGTGGATAGGAATAACCTTCTCAACAAGTGATATGGAGGCAGTTGGATAGCCACATGCAGAAAAAGAAATTTGTATGTCTATTTCATGGCCTACAAAAACTTGCTCAAGATGGATTAAGGAACTAAATGTAAGAGCTAAAACTATACCACTTAAGTGGAAATTTTGTGTCAAATATTTGTGACAATGGACTAGAAAATATTTTTTAGATTATGACACCAAAAAACACAAATAACACAAGGTAAATTGGACTTTATTTTAATTCTTATTCTTTAAATTTTTATCTATTTATTTGCACATGCATGTGTGTGTGTGTGTGTGTGTGTGTGTGTCTGTCTGTCTGTCTGTCTGTCTGTGGGCATAACAAGGTCTCTTGCCACTGCAAATAAATGCCTGTTCAGCTTTACATAGGTAGCTGGGGAATGAAACCTGAGCCTGCAGGCTGTGTAAGCAAGTGCCTTTACCTGTTGAGCCATCTTTCCAGCCTCTAAACTGGACTTTATGATAGCTGAAAAAAAAAGTTATACTTTAGAGACATGGTCTTTCTGTGTAGCCCAGCCTTGCTTTGAAGTCTCTACGTAGCCCAGGGTGTCCTCAAACTCATGGTCCTTGCTCCAACCTCCCAAGGGCAAGGATAACAGGCATGTGACACTGTACTTGACCAAATTAAAAACTCTGCATTGAAGGACACTATCATGAGCACGAAAATACAACTCACAGATTGTAAAAACTGTTTGCAAGTTACATGTGGTAAGGGTTCAGTATGCAGAATATGTGTGGAATTCTTATAACACGTTAAAGCAAATAAACAAGTAAAATCTCAAGTAACCCAGTTAAAAATGGTCAAAGCACTTGAACAGATATGTCATCAAAGAAGATATAAGATGATAAGCACATGAAAAGTTGCTTGTCATCTTTGGTCATTCGAGAAATATGCATATACTCGCTTGAATGCCTGCATATTCTCCAGAAGTCATGCTGAGTCAATTCCCAGTGACGGTGATAAGAGGCAGGGCTCTCAGGAAATGATTGGCTCATGAGGGTGGAGCCCTCATGGGCAGCATTAGTATCTTAAGAAGACACTGGAGGGAAAGAGCTAAGACCTCTGATTTTCTGTTGTTTTGGGTGTATGAATGGTTTGTGGAGTGTGGCATGTGATGTGATGTGTATGTGTGTGCGCGTGTGTGTGTTTTGTGCATATTTGTGCAGATGTGCATTCCCCAAGTACCTGTGTGTGGAGGCCATAGGATGTAAGGTGTCATCCCCACTCTTCTTCCTTATTTCCCTGGGACAAAGTCTCACACCGAGCCTGGATCATGCTGCTTTTCAGTTAGGTTGACCAGCAAGCCACAGAGAACCTTCTATTTCCACCCCTTCAAGATACTACCTGGATTTTTCTGGCTGCTGGGAAGCGAACTCAGGTCCTCAGGCGTGTACATACACTAAGCATCTTTATCCCCTGAGCATTTCCGCAGCACCTAAGCTAGGGCCTCTTTGCCCCTTTCGCCCTTCTGTCCTCTGCCACGCGAGGAAGCAACGATATGGCTGCATGTTGGGGACAGAAGCGGGGCCAGACACGGAACATGCTGCCCCTTTCATCTTGGACTTCCAGCCTCCAGCAGTGACAGACGTGCTCCACTTCTTTATAAATTACACAGTCTGTGGAACAGAAGCTTGAACAGATTAAGCTAGTATATCCAAATTACAGCGAGGTTTACCTCACCAGGATAGATGGTTTCTTGTAATAGCTGAACCCTGAAGGCATTTTGTTAAGTGAAAGAAGCCAGGCTCAGAAGACCACAGATCAACAATTGCATTTCCAGGAAATGTCCATGACACTCAAATCCACAGGGACGGAAAGTAAGGTAGAGTTGCAGGGTGGCGCTGATGGGTATAGGATATCTCTCTGGAATGATGAAAATATTCTGGAAGCAGATAGTAAGGATGGTCATACAACATGAGGAGTATGTTAAAAGACCACCGAAATGTACATTTTATAATGATAAATTTGACCATGAAGAACCTAGGTCCCAATCAAAACTGAAGAACATTGCCTGCTCCTGAGGAGGACTGATAGCAATGGCTCATGAGCGGTACTAGTGGGCACCAGACACTGTAAAGTGTGTGCGTGGAGTTTCATTGGATCCTAACAGATTTTATCGAGGCACAGATGGGGTAAGTACATTTTCCAGTGCCCCACAGCTGGCGGGCACATGAAGATGAACCTATAATGCAGGCATCTGATTCAGGAGTCTGCCTTACGTACTCCACTGCCGGACCTACTTCTCATTGCCGTGGAGATGTTCATCTTTTTTTGGAACCAGACTGATGAAAGAGGTAGACCTTACTCTTGACTTCTGAGCAAAGACTGAACTTGTTTTACCAGAAATGACAGAGGCATAGGGTATGTGGAATTTTCAGCGAGTCTTGGATTTAATTTTCTTGTACACACACACACATGCTCTCTCTCTCTCTTTCCAGGAGACTTGTCTTCAGGCTTTCTCTGTGTCCTGTTGCTGGTCATACAGGCTGAACCTTGCAGCTGTCATGCTAGGCAGTCCCGGCCGCTTGCTTGAGGAGCTCTGCAGGATCCCAGCCCAGGAGGAGGCGGACCTCCACTACCCGATGAGTGAGCAGATGGAGGTCAGGCGCATATATTCTCGTGCACAATGGAGAATGGGGCCAGAAGCCATGATGGATTGGGGCGAAATTTTGGAAATGTTAACCTGACACAGCCAGTCCTGAGTTTGCCTGACTTATGACCGAAAGTCTCCACGTGGCTACAGGAGATTCCAGAAGAACTGGGGGACACTGGATTCCGCTCACTCTCCCTGCTCAGCCTAGACCCGCATTCGGACACAGCTCTCCTGCTCATGTGCAGGTCAGAAATGAATTCTCCAGCTCACGTGGTGAACTCATTCTCTCCGTGTGATCCTGGCTGTCACCCTCGACTTCCCAATGTCCGCTTCCCCTTTACTTCTTGGTCATGCTTAGGAAGTGGCATGTGACTCTTCATAATTACTTCCTTGTTGGCAGAGCCAGCTTTGGTACAAGCTGGTCCCTGTGTGTCCTGTCAGACAAAACCAGTCTGTGTGACTTCATGGGGTGAGCTTTCTTGAGGAGGAGCTCATTTTTTATGTCTATATAAATATATAATTTTTGTTTTTTCAAGGTAGGGTCTCACTCTAGTCCAGGCTGACCTGGAATTCACTATGTAGTCTCAGGGTGGTACCTCAAACTCACAGCAACCCTCCTACCTCTGCCCAAGTGCTGGGAGGGGGGGGGGGAGGAAAGAGAGAGAATGGGTACGCCAGGGCCTCCAGCAACTGCAAATGAAGTCTAGATGCATGTGTCCCCTTGTGCATCTGGCTAATGTGGTTCCTGGGGGATCGAACCTGGATCCTTTGGCTTTGCAGGCAAATGTCTTAACTGCTAAGCCATCCCTCCAGCCTTCATTTTTTTTTTTTTTTTTTTGAGGTAGGGTCTCACTCTAGCCCAGGCTGACCTGGAATTCACTATATAGTCTCAGGGTGGCCTTGAACTCACAGCGATCCTCCTACCTCTGCCTCCTACTGCTGGGATTAAAGGCGTGCCCTCATGCCTGGATGAAGAGCTCATTGTTTGTGCCCAGCTGGACCAACCATGGGAACAGGGCTATGGAAAGGCACCCTTGGGGCTGGGAGTTCGGCTCAGTAGTAGATCATGTACTACAATGTCTGTTACCCTGGGCCAGTCCCTAGCACCAGAAGAAAAGAAAGGAAAGAAAATGGTCTTTCAGGGCCTGTTTGACTTGGGCTGCCCTGCACCTTGGGCTCTTTCAAGAGATGGATGGAGAAAGGTGATGGGAAATTGTTGCAACAGGAAGCATATCCCCAGAGGAAAGGAAATCTTCACTGCCTGCCATCCGTAGTTGTAGTCTGTTTGGCAAGAGCACAACACAAGTCGTGGAGTCCTCTTAACTCTACAGTGTGAGTCTCTCCTCAGAATGAGGTGCCTTTGGTCCAGGCACCAATCACAGCTAAGCAGAGCTTAGGTATTGGCTCTGGCAAAATTATCTGATACTTAAGGAGATTTAGGAACTGCTTTTAAAGGTTTCTGGAACATGTTTTTTAAATAAATGTGCCATTTCTGTTCTATACTGGAATCCCCGAAGCCCTTCACCAGCAAGTATCCTCTTTACAGCCTGACCTCTTTATTAGCTGGGGCCAGAGGAAGTGGCCAACAACAGTTGAGCACTGTGTGTCCCAGAAAGGGACTGTGTGTCTGGAAGGGTTTCAGTAGGAGGCGGGCCCGTCATCCCAGTGCTCTGGCTTCCTGCAGTGTGACCAGGACAAGCTACTCTTTACTGTCCCCCTGTACGAATTTCCGCTGACCACTGCCCTCACTACAGCCTCTTGTAAACAACAACTTAGAAAGTACACGAGGAGCACCCACCACGTTCTTTTTGTAGTCCAGGCCACACACAGTCTTGGAAGTTTATCACCGGCCCAGCACCATTCTAGGTGCTGGGAATGAAACAGTGAATGACTGTGTTTGGTCTTTCATTTTAAGCCAGATGGCGCACGGGGCAATCATGTAGTCTACGCTGTCTAACACTGATGGGCGGGAAAGCTTGCTTTGTGCTGAGCGCGGTGGTAAGCACTGGCGCTGGTTAGGAGAAGGGAGCAGGCCTGCAGGCTGTTGCCTGGCAGTGCCTTAGTTTTGAGTCACCTGACTCATTGTCTAGGGCCAGCATTGCCCTGTCCCGTGATGGGCATCTAGGGAAGATCTTATAGGTTTTCTAGTCATGCTAAGGGAATAAAACTCTTGCCTGTCTGAGTGTCCCTGAGCAATCTCAGCTCAGTAATGAATTCGTACCATCCCAGGTGATGCTCATACATGCTCAACTTTATTGGGTTAATAACCCCTTCCTCTCTCTTCTCCACAGCCTGGGCTTTGGGTAGGCTAGAAACCACTGGTAGGCAGGGTCATGACTCCAGCCCCGTGGCATGTATGTTATCTGGATGTGCCATCCATGTTTTAAAATGGCGTACATGGACTTGTTTGTCTTGCTTTAGTGTTTCTGGGAGTTCTATGTCACCTTATCCAAGTTTTGGCCAGGAAATACTCCAAATGTACCACTGCTTGCCCTTAGGAATGGAGACTGCGCCAGGCATATGAGAGCTTTGCATACGCTGTCTGGAACTATTGTTAGGAATTTCAGAAGCAAAGTCCATGTTCCTGCGTGGATCTGCCCTTGCTGATTAAGCCAATCAGCTGATCAGGCAGCCCCTTGGCTCCGCCCACTACGCACAGGCTCCTGTTGCGAGCCTTCAGCGTCTAGGCACTCTGTCACTTCTCACCAGCACACAATCAGTCACTCTTGGGGTGGTCTCTGTGATTGACAAGTGGGATCCTCAGGACTGATCTGCCTTTTTTTTTTTTTTTGCCTCTTTCTGTCTCCTGTCCTCAGGCCTCATTGTGGGGGACAGACACATCTGGCTTTGGTCCTGCCTCTGCAGCTCCACCTCTCCTGGTCCCCTTGCTGCCTTCGTACACTCCCATGGGCTTTTTAGGTCCTCATTCTTGCCGCTGCTCTTCCCTCCCTATTTTCCTCCTTTGAGGGTATTTCCATTGGGCAAAATTATCTTCTCACTGCGTCTGGTTAATGACTACTCAGGCCTCAGATCCCAAGCCAATGATCATTTCCTCAAGGGAGCCCTCCCTGATTTCTCCGAAGAGATCAAATCCCTTCAACGCTTTCTTTCCTAGCACTGGTTGTCTCTTATGCAATGCGTTTCCCTCTTGCCACTTTACTCATAGAAGTTTTGGATTCTTGTCCCTTACCATCCACCATATGTAAGCGCAGAAACGAACATTTATCTTTCTTTCTGTTTCTTCCCTCTCAGCTCTGGGTTCTAATGCCATCTCTGCCAAGTATTGGCCTTGTGGCGCTGCCCAGGGTCTCACTGCGCTTTAGTGTTCTTGTTGGTGTCACTGGCAGGTTAACAGCGTCGACCTGACAGTTTTTAAAGAGGCTTAAATAAGCATAAATGTGGCATGTGCTTAGAAAAATTCCTGGGACACTTTAGGTATTATTCAAATATCAGTTAAATAAATACCAGGTTTTAGTGTTTTCATTTTTATTTATTGATTTATTATGCTTTCTCAAGGTAGGGTCTCATTTTAGCCCAGGCTGAAAGTTCACTTTGTAGTCTCAGGGTGGCCTTGAACTCACAGCGATCTTCCTAATTCTACCTCCTAAGTGCTGGGATGAAAGGCATGTGCCACCACAGCAGTATCAGGTTATAAACGTTTGAAATATAAATAGCAAATGTGAGTTAATATATCAGCCTTACTTCTTTTAAAAATATTTTATTTATTTATTTGAGAGAGAGAGAGAGAGAGAGAGAGAAAGAGGCAGATAAAGAGAGAGTGAATAGGCTTGCCAGGGCCTCTAACCACTGCACTCAAATTCCAGACACATGTGCCACTTTGTGGATCTGGTTTACATGGGTACTGGGGAATTGAAATTGGGTCCTTAGGCTTCAAAGCCAAGCACCTTCACCACTAAGCCACTTCTCCAGCCCCCAGATTTACTTCTTAATTTCAGGAGTTCTGGATTCCTCCCTGTCACCCTTCTTTGGATGATGTCCAGGATGACCTAGTCACAGACATATCCTTGTGATCATAGCTGGTGGTACGAGCAGGACCTGGAGGCCACACTAGGTACCTGGAAGACACTCAGACCCATCTTATTCTGAGTGCCGGGAGTGCTGCACACTATGTGTCCGGGGAGGGGGACTCAGGGTGCTGGAAGGGCTGACCCACCCTGAGAGTTCTCAGGCAGAGCTCTTCAGGAGTTTCTGAGAAGAGCAAGAGCAGTGGTGAGCACTGGGGGTTATGTGTTGCAAGGCTCTGGAAGACCAGCAGCCCGGCAAGCTGAGGTGTGCGAGAGCCTGCTGCATGGTGGGACACTGCTGAGGAGCTTGGAACAGCTCATGGTCCGACTCTTGACATGCTTGCAGGAGGCTGAGACCAAAGCTCAGAGAAATTATGCAATGGAGCCAGTCACGTAGCATGAGTGAGGCTGAGCCAGGTCAGCTCTCGGCACTCCACGCTGATGTTTAATCTGATGAGATTCATGGTTTTGCTGTTATCCCAGCACAGACTTTGTTTAGTCACAGAAGCTGTTAACATAATTTCAGAGATGTGTGGCCAGGGACTTCTGGGTCATCTGGTGAAAATGACGTTACCAGGAAATGAAAGTACTCAAGCACTCAAAGCTCTAGAGAAAGTGTGTGTCAGGACCGGGTCGGGGGGAGGGGAAGGGAAGAAAACAACACTCTACATGAAAAGCAGAAGTTCAGAGGTGACCTGTAAATGTAAGTAAAAGGGAACACTGGTGCTTGGGGCCACAGGGATACAGGGCAAGGGTATTGCTCCTTCACTGTCATCTAGAACATTCTGGGGGAACCACAGCCTCCAATAGAGTCCCATCTAGTGAGACATAGGGTAATGGAAAAAAGTGTGTTTTAGAGTCCCATGGATGTGGGTTCAAGTTCTCAATCTACAAAAATGGCATGATTTTGGGAAATGTGCTTAGCTTTCTGGCCTTTAGTATACACACACACACACACACACACACACACACACACACACACATATATATATATATATATACATATATTATTTATTTGAGGTAGAGAGAGAGAGGGAGAATGGGCACTGGGCTCCAGGGCCTCCAGCCTCTGCAAACGAACTCCAGATGCATGCACCTCCTTGTGCCTCTGGCTTACGTGAGTCCTGGGGAATTGAACCAGGGTCCTTTGGCTTTGCAGGCAAGTGCCTTAACCACTAAGCCATCTTCTCCAGTCCTGGCCTTTAGTTTTACTATCAATGAACTAGTTATGAGAACACTTGCCTCACAAGATTTTGACTCAATAGGCACCTAGCTAGATATTGATGGTAGCGTATCTCAGACTTATTGAAAATACCAGCTTAAAATACATTCATTCACTAAAGGATAGAATGAAGCATTGTGAGATAGACCTGGCTAATTGATTTTTTATTTTTTTGGTTTTTTTTTTCAAAAAAATTTTTTTTAAAAATTTATTTGAGAGCAACAGAGAGAGAAAGAGGGAGGGAGAGAGAGAGAGAAAAGAGAGAGAGAGAGAGAGAGAGAGAGAGAGAGAGAGAGAGAATGGGTGTGCCAGGGCCTCCAGCCATTGCAAGCGAACTCCAGATGCATGCACCCCCTTGGACATCTGGCTAACATGGCTCCTGGGGAATCTTGCCTCAAACCAGGGTCCTCAGGCTTCACAGGCAAGTGCTTAACCACAAAGCCATCTCTCCAGTCCTTTTCATTTGGTTTTTTGAGGTAGGGTCTCACTCTGACCCAGGCTGACCTGAAATTCACTATGCAGTCTCAGGGTGGCCTCAAACTCATTGCGATCCTCCTACCTCTGCCTCCTGAGTGCTGGAATTAAAGACATGTGCCACCACGCCTGGCGCTAATTGATTTTTGAAGCATTAATTTTTTTTGTTGTTGTTTTGAGGTAGGGTCTTTCTAGTCTGGGCTGACCTGGAATTCACTATGTAGTCTTAGGCTGGCTTCAAACTCATAGCAATCCTCCTATCTCTGCCTCTTGAGTACTGGGATTAGAGGTATCCACCACAACACCTGGTGATTTTTGAAAAAAGTTTAAAGATAATGCAAGAGGGAAAAGACAAGTAGTGTTGGAACCATAAGACTTCCACGTGTTAAAAAAATAAAAAGAGAATCTTAAACCATACTTTATGTTATAATAAAATGAATTTAAAATGGATTATAGGCTTAAAAATATAAAATAATGATAAAAATTGTAGAAAAAGATGGAGAAAATCTTCAGGACCTTGGCTGATGTAAACATGTGTTAGGATTCATAAAACATAGCTATAAAACATTTTGAGAAGTTGGACTTCACCAATATTATGACATGCTTTCTCTTTAAAAGACATTTGTTAAAAAATGGAAATGTAAGCCATAGAGCTGGAATAAGTATTTATAAGACGGATTTAGTTCATTAACATTGTTCTCTCCCAAAGCTGTAGACAGAGCAGATGTAATTCTCCTGCCTCCGACAGCACACTTTCTCAGTGTGGCCTCTCAGCCCTCTCCATGTTGACACCATGTCTCACCGCTTCACTTCTCACTGCATGGTTGGGAAGGAGAGAAAATTGAGCTAGATGTTATGAGGCAGCAAGCCCAAATCTCAAGTTCCACCCCCGGGGGTAGAGGGCACCAAGGAAAAAGAGCAGCAGTGACACGTCCATGGAGAAGCATATGCACACCAGGAAGCAGCCAGAAACCTTTGGTAGCCATGGCACCCAACTATGACAACAGAATGCATAAGTTGAGCTTCTGCCTGACAGTGCTAAGTGCTTTCCTCCAATGCTTCCCTGACCTGAGGTGGAAACATTCATTGTTGATGTTAGCAGACACCCCTATCAGGGTGGCAGGGCACCAAGCAGGCACATTTGTGCCAGCAAAGTTTCACTGTATGGGTGACCTTGGTGTTGGGACTGATGGCAGGTGATGACTCAGAACCAGCTGGGAACTAAGGTGGTAACCATGGAACAGAGCCTTAGATGAGTAGTCCTATTGGAGGGACAGCACCATGGACTCATGATTCTACCTCTTTCTTCAGGCGCCCTGTTAGGATTAATGCCACATGCAAACCCAGGCTCACAGTGAAAGTTTACATGCCTGGACCATGTATGTTCTGGATGGTCAGAGGGATATCTTCTTGCTTCTTCTCAGCCTTACTTTAATGATATCAGAAGTGCACGTAATGCTTCCTTTAGACTTGGTTTTATAATAGCTTTGCTACAATTTCTAGGTTATAGTCCACTGGAGATAGAGGATCCCTTTCAGCTTATTTGGACTTAAGTTGAGAACCTTCCAGGATGAACATCTCAGGGGAATGGAAGGACTGGCAGAAAAGTCCTCAGTGCCTCTTCCCACATCCATCACAGCAGCCTTTTAATCAGGGTCTACCTAGGGGTTCATAGCTTGAGCAGTGCTGAGTGGATCACTGGAAGAATGCCTGTTCCTCCTGTGACCTGCCAGAGACACAGAGATATGTGAGCAGTCTCTGTGTGATGTTTTAAAGGAAAAGCTGTGAGGAGCACAGTGGAGCAGAGCTTGCTCACAATACACAAGATTTTTCACCATTACACGTTTCTACTTCACTCACACTTTTAGCAAGAACCTGGAATGGACTGGGGAGATGACTCCGTGAATAAAGCACTCACCTGGAAAATAGGGGGACCTGCATTCAGCTCCCCAGACCCCACCTAGAATCTGGAATCTGTGGTAGGCTTCTGTAATCCTAGGGTTCCTATGGCAAGAACGGAGATGGAGACAGGAGAATTTCCAGGAAGCTCACAGACCAGCCAGCTGGGCGAATGAGATATAAAAATCAAGGGAAATCCCTCAAATGAGATGGAAGGCAGTGACTGACTCCAACATGTTTGTCATAACAGATGCTAACTTACACACACACACACACACACACACACACACACACACACGAATATGGATACTGTTTAGATTTATTAATTTTATATACAAGGTTTAGCTTTGTAGTTCAGGCTTGCATTGAACTTCTCTAGGCTTAAGCCTCACAATTGCATGAATTACACAGCTATACCACAATGTCTGAGCAAATTCTAAGAGATTAAAAATGATGATTATAGAGAATAGATTTGTGAGCTTGACATAGAAGATGGGTATACTCTCTCTGCTATTTTACAGGGCCAACGTGCCTTGAGTCTTGAGTGGTCAAACTGAAAGAAACTTGAAAGTTTACATGGTCTGTGTAATTCTGCTCAGTGAAGCCCTCCACATCCAACAACTTGACTATAAGGAAGCTGAGTCGTGGGAAGGTTAAGGAAGGATGTTTCAAATTTGCCTGCTTAGCGGAAGAGCTGAAACTTTGGCCCTGGTTTCTTAACTCTGAACTTGCTCCCAGCTGTCTCTCAGAATTCCAGCGATGTGGTTCGGATGCCTCTGAAACCTACAGATGAAATTATGGTTATTCCTCAAGAGGGAAATGTAGCATGAACTCACTTTCAGTGAAGGTGGGCTTTGGGGGACATGGTTGAAGCTTAACACATTCTTTTCTCTCCTTTTTGGTCATTCCTGTGGCCACCTGAAGGCTGTGGCTCACTGCAAGGGCGCGAGGTGCAGGCAGCTCCGGCGGACTTCCCAGCCCTTTTCTTTTCACAGCTGCAGACTTCAGAGAGTTGAACTGCAGTGCTTTGAGTTCACTGCTCACGCTGCCACAGTCGACGTGGGTTGTAAATTTTCCTGCTGGAACACGTGACGATGCATGTCTTGACTATATATCCCAAGTACAAGCAGCGGAGCTGTCAGAGCGGAGCCGGGTGCAGAAGAACGCCCTCGGGACGCCACGACTTAGGGAGTTAGGAATTCCACACTTGGGACACAGTGTCAGCCTTTGGTAAGTCAGGAAGGTTTCTTTCCTTCAGAAGCACGCGAAAAGAGCCATATTCCTAACTATTAATAGATGAAGTTTTCTTTTCTTCCTCTTTCTCTTCTTTCTTCTAGGAAACTGCTTTGAATTAAAAAAAAAAAGTTTTTGAAGCAAAACGTAAACTTAGTTTGTGCACTGTGGGTTATTTTCAATTTTAAAGATAACTACTTATTTTCTCTATGCTTCTCTATGGTATATGGTCATAATTTTTAAAGTATAAAAGTAACACTTGATTGTTTTTTGAAGTGCAAATAACGCAGATGTGTCTACATTGTAAAGTGAAAGTTTTCCTTACTCCTCCTCCCCCCGCCGCCCCATTCCTCACAGCTAACTGTGTTAACTGCTTGCTGGGACGTCTCACTCCTCTTCCTTCACGTCTGCTTCTTTATAACCTGTTGTCTCGCCGCTCCATAAGGCATGTGCATGCTGTCCCGCCTGTGCCCTGGATGTGAGCTGCTCTGGATGCTCTGACCTGCAGCTTTCTCCCCAGACTGCAGCTGTGTGAGGATGGAGCCCCTGAACAGCACACACCCCAGCCCCGCAGCCTCCAGCAGACCCCTCGAGTCCCACGTGCCCGGCAACAGCAGTGGCCATGGCAACGAATACTTCTATATTCTGGTTGTCATGTCCTTCTATGGCATTTTCTTGATCGGGATCATGCTGGGCTACATGAAATCCAAGAGGCGGGAGAAGAAATCCAGCCTCCTGCTGCTGTACAAAGATGAGGAGAGGCTGTGGGGGGAGGCCATGAAGCCTCTGCCCATGATGTCAGGCCTCAGGTCGGTGCAGGTGCCCATGATGCTGAACATGCTGCAAGAGAGCGTGGCGCCCGCGCTGTCCTGCACCCTGTGCTCCATGGAAGGGGACAGCGTGAGCTCCGAGTCCTCCTCCCCAGATGTGCATCTCACCATCCAAGAGGAGGCAGCCGACGATGAGCTGGAGGAGACCTCAGAGACACCCCTCAACGACAGCAGCGAAGGGTCCTCGGAGAACATCCATCACGAGTCCTAGCACCCCCCAGGTGTCCGGAGGTGGCTCCATCAGCCAGCACCCTGAGACGTAGGAGAGACGTTTCCCAAGTGCCTCGTGTCACTTTTGCAGTGCAGCTGTCACTTTGAAAAGACCGTGGGGCAAGTCCTCCGGGGGGAGGCAGGCAGAGATAAGGCTCTGCGGGAGTCCTCCGCCCTTGAGCTGCCTTTGGCTTGGACCCACCACTGAAATGCCCTGAAGACATACTGTGTGCACAATTACCTTGGGGCCTGGGTGTTGGGGTCCCTGATTAGCATGTGGCTGGATAATGTGCTTGTCATTTTCTCACTGGATGTCCTGGGTAACTTCTGCAGCATTTGCTTGTTACCAGGGCTGACAACTGCCCAGGGCAGGCTGAGGGATTAATTTTGATTTGCTAATTTGCGTAGAGCTTTGTTCTTCTAGATCTGATTCCAAGTAAGCATCTCCACAGTGTGGACCTGCAGCGCTTGGTCACAGGGCGTCACACGTTTCTTTTGGATTTGAAGAGGGAAAGTTTGATGGGGATTGTTTCTTGAGAAAGCCAGAGATCTGAACCAGCATGTTTGCACAACGTAAGGAGAGAAGGCGTCTGTTCACATTAGCTGGGGTTATACAAGATGCTGTTCTGTTGTGATCTTTTGTCTCGCCTATGAGCTTGAACTGTGACCTGTGACTGTCCAGCAAGGGAGGTGTGCATGATCTCCTTTCAGTCAGAGAGCTGGCCCAAAATCTAGCCTGTGGTCAGGATGGCTGTGCAGGGGGTCCCTCCCAACCTTTCTAAAAGGGGTAATGGTGAGGCTTCACCTCTTGCTGCTGATCATTTTCCCAGCCTGGTTTGCTGAGTGGGGAGAGGATCCATGAGGGCCTTGCACTGTAGGATTTTTGTCACGTAGCTGAGCCCTAGAAAGGCATGCTCAGGCAGAGATTGCACAAAGCTGGGATCCAAGTTCTTTGCTTTCTGATCCACAGGCCTGATGCTAATTTGCTGTGTGGTCCTGGGCATGTCATCAAGAAGCTCATTGCCTTCATGGGGCTCCAGAGGCTGTGTAGCCCCAGGGGGCTGGGAGGACAACTTTAGACTTAGGACTGTGTGATGAATCCTCCACGGCCTGGTGTGAGGAAGTTTGGACCAAATAGTTCCCCTTTGGCCAGTTTGTCTGAAAAGGATCTGCTGAGTTGAAGGAGCAGTTGGAGATGGAATATATGTAACTGGGGAATTCGGACTGAGGAACTCGGGGCTAATCACCAACCATCCTTGAAGTAGTTTTCCCAGGAATGAACCAAAGAGGCAGATAGCATGGCTTCCTCTGCAAAGTCCTTTGGAGGGCGGGGTGTTAAGGCTCCCAGCTGAGGGAAAGAGAAGCTGCAAAAGACATGCTCAGGACTGCTTGTCAAGCCCTTGTACGCTTGTGGTCTATAGCTTTGTAGCAGGTTCTTTTGCCCCTTGAAGACAAGAATGAAGCGGAAAACCGAAAAGGTCAAGTTTAACTCCAGTTAAAAAACAAAAAACAAACAAAAAACCCCCACAACTTAATTCCTATAAAACACAACTGTGCCTGGGTTGGAGACAGAGCAGTAAGGACCGCTCCCATGGAGGGGTTAACAGTGTCGGAGCTGGTGTGTCAGCTCACTGACACGGAGGTAGAGGAAATTTATATTTATGGGGAAAGGGGCCCTCTGTTCACTTTAAATTTTAGAGTGTGGATTGACTCCAAAGGGGGCTGTTTAAGTCAAAAGAAGCCAAGTTAAGTTTGGCCTCTTGCCTGGAATCACTTGAATTCTGAGACTTTACTGCGACGGACGTGTGCGTTGTCACATTTTCCATTGCTTAATCCTGAAGTTTGGTGCGAGTCTCTCTGCGCCCATTCAAAAGCGATGTATATACTTTCTTATTCTATTGAGTTGTATAGAATTGTCTTTTGTATTTAACTGTTTGTCAGTTTCACATTTTTTTAATTTAAATAAACAAACACATTTTCTCTGGGAAGTCATGTTTCTTTGACTCTTCAATATAAATCAAATTCCCAGTTTCTATGAGTCACACACGCTCCAAGTGATCACTTGATTTTGCTCATCTTCCAAGTGTGACTTTCCTGACAGCTGATCTTGTTGCTTCCAGGTAAGTGAGGCATATTTCTTCCTTTCTTGACCTGCTTACAGAGAATGGAGAAGAGGATGAGGACGGCTTGACATCAACTTCTTCACAACGTTTGGACTTGAATGTGTAGAGGCTCAGCAAGGGCTACTTAGATGTCATTCCAACTGAGGTTGCAAGAAAAAATTTGATTTGCAGGTTGACTTGGCAAATGTTACCCACATGTGTGGCCCCTGCAGCCCAGACTATGGCTGCACCTCCCCTGACAGCATAGTCAAACTGCACATCCGCTGCCGGGTGGCCTGCCCTCCCCCCAGTTTCCTTCCTTCTAAGCCTGATTTCTAAACTCCTCCCTCTTGGTCTTGCTGCATCTCTCCAGTACCACCTGAGACAAGGTCAACCTGTGTAGCTTTTCTCCTTCATGACTTTTATTATTTACACAGTCAGAGGTGCTAACGAGAAACGACCCAAACCTGTGACCCATTTTTAAAATCACAGATGGTAGAAAAATCTCCTTGCTTTTATGTGTCTCTGCTTCTAGCAAGCTTGGCATTTCTATTTTAAGAACATGTTTCCATAGGCTTGCAAATAATTGCCTAAAAAGGATTTACCTGGTAGAGGAAAATGGGAGCATGCCTCCCTGCGGAATAACCTCAAGGATCCCAACTGGCCAGCTGATACTTTGGCAATGTGAGATGAGAAGATGCTATGAAGAGTCAGGAAAGCCCACCCACTTATCCCAGCTTCCAGCCATTCTCGGTGAGGAAATAGTTAAGGAAAAACGTTTTCTTAACATGGGCGGAAGAAGAGGGAATTCTAAACTCTAATTGTCCTAAAAATATGCAGAGTACACTATGTCGTTTTAATGGAATATTTGTTTTCTTTAAAAAGAAAAAGAACTTCTAAGCAGAACCTAAGGCCTCCAGGGGTTTAGTCTGTGTGGATTTACTCATGCATGTGAAAGACTGAGAGGGGAATTTGGCCCCGTGCACCTCAGATATTAGAAACATGTTTTCAATGCACGTAAGTGTGGAAGGATGAGGTGAATGGATTGTCCTGCTGGTCCCACGCTGTTCTAATTTACACCTTTGTACGTCAGAGTCAGGCAGGGATGCTGCAGAGAGCAAAACCTCTTTCGTGGACAGAACCACGGGGTCGAAACTACCGGGAAGGGCTGACGTGGAGCCAAGGAATAAGAGCTCTTGGCTTGCAGTCCTAGTTGCAAAGTGCATTTGGAGCTGCGATTGGACAGTTTGTGGTAAGACATGCTCTTCTATGACTTGGCCAAAGAGAGGCCATTTATCATCCTGTACAATGCTGTTCTAATCCGAGACATTATGGAACACTGGAACACTGAACTTAAAATGTAATTTAAACTCCAGGTTGGGACAGTCTATATTCTTACCTTGAAGTCGGGGCTCTGTGGTAGAGAGAACTGCAGGGTCTGTCTGGAGGAAAGGGCTTGGGGCTGGGAGAGAGAGACGTGCCAGGCATGCATGGATGGGGGGTGGCTGGGTGGTGGTGCTAGGTGGTGGTTCAGTCTGGGCCTGGGAGGCGGAAGGGCATGTGGAAAGGAGGCTGGTAGCCGCCCAGCTCTGTCATGTCTGGCTTTCTAGCCTAATTCTGCTACTGCATGCTCCTTGGCTCTGGGGAAGCTCTTCAACCTCCCTGACCTCTCTCTTTCAACATGACAGCAACACACTGGCCCTCCTCTTTGGGGAGCTGTTCATGAAAAGAATAGGGGACTGCTAGAAACACAGAGCACCACGGGAAAGCAAAGGAAAGCAATTTGTCCTTTGAAAAGCGGGTCCTGGGGGCCTGCATCTGCAGATGAAATCATAGAAACATCCTCTCCTGTGGCTGCTTTCCTCGGGAGACTGAACGACGCAGGACAAGGACAGGATTTGCCAAGGAAGGAGGGTCAGCAGAGAGCAAAACCACTGTTAAGTTCTGCCTTCCCCTATTTCAGAACTGTTCCTCCCACACAGGAAGGAACAGTTTGGGGATGTGAGCCGTTACTATGGAAACAAGCAGCCGAGGTCACTCAATAGAAGGAGCCTGTGGCCTACTGTCCGGGAGCATTCTGGCTGTTGTTTGAAGTTAGGGTTTGGTCTTTGGCTGAGGAGATGAACTTCGAGTCCATTACAGCCTTTGGTTATAAGCAGAGAAGGCGGACTGGGAAGGGGAAGGGAGAATGGGCACTCCAGGGCCTCCAGCCACTGCAAATGAACGCCAGATGCATGTGCTACCATGTGCATGTGGCTTATATGGGTTCTGGGGAGTCGAACCTCGGTCCTTAGGCTTTTCAGGCAAGCACCTTAACCACTAAGGCAGCTCTTCAGGCCTGGTTTTGCTCTCTCTTTGTGCCCCTTGTAATCAGTCATTTGCACTTCCCTTGCCCTATTCAACGTAGGGTTAAGCTCTTTTTCTCTCATTCCTGGGAGTTTATCTTTGTATCTTTCTAAGAAATAGGATCCCAACATTAAAAAAAAATATTTTATTTTATTTATTTGTTTGACAGAGAAAGAGGGAGAGAGAGTGAGAGAATGGGCACACCATGGCCTCCAGCCACTGCAAACGAACTCCAGACACACGTGACCCCTTGTACATCTGGCTAAAGTGTGTCCTGGGGAATCAAACCTTGGTCCTTTGGCTTTGCAGGCAAACACCTTAACCACTAGACCATCCCTCCACAGCCAGGATCCCACCATTTTCCCCATCAATAAGGATGCCCTGTTCCTGCACCTGATTCCTCCCCATCTGTCTATACTCAACCTCTTTTCCTCTCTGTCAGACCCAAGAGGAACAAGGGTGCTAGTAACCATGATTCAGCACTTAGGAATCACCATGCCAACACTTCCTGCAACCTCCACAGCCCTGTCCCCCGAGCTTCTGCTCAGTTCGATGACCTTCACTAGGCGCTGGGGAAATGTGACCCCCGCCAGTCCCCCAAGATACCATAGCCTCCTTAGGTATCATCTAATGAAATTAATTCAGTTTTTGCTTAATTTATAATAGTGGAGAATTTCCATGTGTAGGACACTCTGGCTCTAGAAGGTAAAATTGTATAATGTGTGTCTTGGAATGCTAGCATTGTGGTGTAAATAAATGGACAAAAATAGTGTTCATGCAATGTTTGCTTTGCTAGGCAATGGGCATTTCCCTCTGAAGATCTCCTGGAATCATTCTGAGGTATCAGGTCACAAAAAGAGGTGCAGGAGCTACGTTGCTGGTCAGTGGAATGAATGGTGGTCACGTGCAGGTCTTCTGTTGGAAAAGCTGCTGTTCTTTCATTTAGCAGGAAGCAGAGACCGAGAGACACAATCGAGTCCCATCCTAGACATTAGACAGCTCTGTGCCATCGCATATGTGGGTCAACTTCTCTGAGCATGCTTCCTCACAGGTGAAATGGAGATAGGAAGATTTTCTATACTGCCCTGAAGACAGTTCCAGATCTATTTTTGGAACATCTGGACAAAGAAAAAGTGTTTATCTCTGACAGGGATTAGTGATGGCCACTGTGTGGTCAGTCCTAGCGTTCACTGACATTCAGTTCTTTTCCCTCATGAGAACATGGGCATTCTTCCCAGCCTCTCGCCTGCCCCTGCTCCCTTATCACCCGCGGTTCCGGGCAATGGAATGGAATGGAAATGAGCTGAGTCACCGAGAAGCTCCTGTGTGATTTTCTAGTCACTCTCTTCACCTGTGGCAGCCTGGAGGAGGTTACAGCATGGATGGCAGCTGCTCTGGAGAAATGGCCTTGCATGAAGGAATAATAAATCTAGATTATTACAAAGTGGAGAGACTGGTGTTTTGCTAGTGTAGCACATCCACTCCATCTTAATTAGCATGGAACACGGCCCCATTAGAGAATTACAAGATGCAGGAAGACATCTTCCAGGTCATCTAACACAATCCCTACATTTCCTGACATGGAATTAAGGCTCATCAAAGTCAGGTGACTTGCTTGAAGTCATCGAGGGCGACAGAAGCAAAGTGGGCTTCTATTCAGGTCTCCTGTCAGGCGGTCCAAGATCCCTGTGTGAAGCATGCCGTGAGGGTTCTCCCAAGGCTCTGCGGAGACCACAGATGTTGAGTGTGCTCTTTCCTGAGCCTCGCACCTTGAGCTGGCCTGAGAACCCCAGTTACTGATGCTGTGCCTGTTTATTCTTTCCGTGGGCCTTGCTGGGACATGGTCCCTTCCTTCCTTCTTTCCTTCCTTCCTTCCTTCCTTCCTTCCTTCCTTCCTTCCTTCCTTCCTTCTCTTTCTTTCTCTCTCTTTCTCTTTCTTTTGTCAAATCTTGGCATGTACTTTTTCTGCTGTGTGATTGACCTGGGTGGGCGGAAGTGCAAATAGTCCCTATAGCAGTTCAGTGGGATGTGAAGGGAAACGTTAATCAAGGCAAAGATGCTGTGACGAGGAAGAGGAAAACACTCAAACAGGGTTCAAAATTCAAGATTGTCCTGCATGAAGGTTACTGGCTCTTGACTTTTGATTTGACTTTTTAGCACGTTTTTTTGTTCAGTTCTGGTACCAGGGTGGGTCATAGGCACTCACAGAACGCTTTCTCGTTTACGATCCCTGAGTGGTGACCCTCGAGAGCAAACACTGCACGATCTGCTCTGGGCACAGGCTTCAGGTGATGTGGAAACCAGCAGGCACACAGAACAGCTTTTCTCCCCCACTGATATATATTCCTATTCCACCAGAACTTGTGCCAAATAATCTGACATGATGCTTGGATGAAAAATCTGTTTTTAGTTAAATTCTCTCTCTCACTTTGTTCTTCTTGTTTCTTGAGGTGGGGTTTCACTCTAGTCCAGGCTGACCTGGAATTCACTATGTAGTCTCAGGGTGGCCTCGAACTCGTGGTGATCCTCTGCCTCCCAAGTGCTGGTATTAAAGGTGTATGCCACCATGCCCCGCTTTCTTTTTCTTTTTTTCTTTTTTCTTTTTATCCAGGGCCTCATGCATCTTAGAGGTTGACCTTGAATTAACTATGTAGCTGAGGGTAACCTTGAGCTTTGAATTCTTCTGTCCCTACTTTTTGCGTTCCAGGACTGTAAATGTGCACCCTCAAGTCCATTTCATTCAGGGCTTTGTGCATAGCAGGCAAGTATTCCACCAAGTGAGCTACCTTCCCAGCCTTCTGACTCTTCTTCAAAAAGATTTTATTTACGATATATATATATATATATATATATATATATATATATATAGATAGATAGATAGAAAGAGAGAGAGAGAGAGAGAGAGAGAAAGAATATGGGCATGTCAGGGCCTCTAGCCACTGCAAACAAACTCCAGACACACATGCCACTTTGTGCATCTCTTCAGCCCCTTGGCTACTATTTCAACACACTTATCACACTGTACTTGTGACTCTATGTTAGCAGGTTATGCCAACTACAAACCCATTTTTTTATCCAGAACCACGTAGCACTCTACAGTGTTGTTTGAGGTCAGAGTATTTTATTTCAGCTGGCATTCCTTGGGAATGCTCTTTTCTTCTTATTTTATATATTTTCTTTCAGTATCTTATTCACTAAAAGATATCCAACTACTAAGTACATGTTTATAGCAAATGCCTATTTGGTACCCAGCATGTGGCCAGTGGTTTGCTCATGACACTTAATTCTCATGGCAAGTCAAGAGATGTGAGTTTTGAGGCCCATTTTATAAATGAAGTAGGATGGAGGCAGAAAGCCATTAAGAACATTGACAAGTTGGGTGTAGTGATGTATTTCTGTAATTCCTAGACTCATGGGGAGAAGAGGCAGAAGGATCAAAGTTAAGTATTCTTGGTTACCTAGTGAGTTTGAGGTCAGATAGGGCTACATGAGGCCTTGTTTCAAAAGAAAGAGGAGAGGAAGAGGAGGAGGAAGAAGAGGAAAAGGAGCATGCCATGAAAATAATTAGTTATAAAACTGGGATTTGAGCATGGTAATCTGGCTCCAGAGTCAAGACACCTAAATGCCTGCTATGTTGTCTTTGTTTCTAGCCTGGTCTTTTCTTTTGAAACCAGTCTCTCTTGCTAGATCCATCTATGTCTAAGAACACCCTAAATTTCCAAGGCTGAAACTTGAACTCATCGTTTTCCCCCTAAAACCTGTTCTATAACTTGTATTTCCATGATTCATCAGCTATAACATGACAACCAGCTTCTTTCTCTCACCTTACATCAGGCTCCCTCTGCAATGTCTTCCCATGAACATGGCCATTACTCTAAAACTTACTTGTTTAATAAGGAAAATACCAAGGACCAGATCCATATCAGAAAAGTGTAAAAGAACATGATCAGAGATATGCTCCTCTCCCATGATAATAGTACTTGGGACAAAACATGCCACCTACTGGATATGTAATGATACAAGCCCAGTGTCTATCAGCAGAGTGTTTATAATTTTCCTCGCCTCTTCAGGATTGAGACAGATGAAGATAAAGGAAACAAGATTTTATGGGAGGGGAGAGCAGTGCTAGCCTGAACTAGGAAGGTGGAATGGAGACTGAGGAACTGGAAATACTGGAACTGAAATCAAAGAAATCTTGCAACCAGTTGCTAAACAAGGAGGAAGAGGGTAGAATGAAGGATGATCCTAAGGTCATCTTTTTACAATAATTGGTAATTGAGGTAAATAACATAGCGAAATACTTTACCAGCTACTTTCTGGTTGCTGTGAGCAAACACCTGACCAGAAGCAACTTAAGGAGGTAAAGAGGTTTATTTTGACTTATTGTTTAAAGGGGAAGTCTCATGAGGGGGAAGATATAGCATGCAGGAGTTGATGCCAGCTTGTTACACTGTCACATATGCAGGCAGGAAGCAGAGGGCAAACAGGGAGTGGTGCCAACCTTAAGGCTTGTTCCTAGTAACCCACTTCTTCCAGCAAGGCTCCATACCCTATAGGTTCTCCAACATTCCCAAACAGTGCCACTTTGCTGGGGACCAAGTATACACATGAACCCTTGGGGGACATTTCACATGAACACAGTACATGTCCATGTTGTATGGCTGTGACACGTGCCATAGACTGGGTCACTCACAAAGAAATGAAGTTTAGGAGAGATGGCTTAGCGGTTGAGGCACTTGTCTATGAAGCCTAAGAGCTCATGTTTGAATCTCCATGTCCCATGTAAGCCAGATGCACAGCAACGCAAATGCACAATGTCACACATGTGCACAAGGGGGCACAAAAGTCTGGAGTTAGTCTGCAGTGGCTGAAGGGCCTGGCGGGCCCATTCTCTCTCTCTGCCTCTCTTTCTCAAATAAATAAGGAAGGAAAGAAGAAAGAAAGGAAGGAAGGAAGGAAGTTTAGTTTGTACAGTTCTGGATACTGCAATGTTCAGTGTCAAGGTACTAGCATCTGGTGTGGGCTTTCTTGACTAATAGCATATAGAAGCTATTTTGTGGCAAGAAAACACAAAGGTGTGTGTGTGTGGAGAGAGAGAGAGAGAGAGAGAGAGAGAGAGACTACCTGTTTTTATAAGTAACTCATTCCTGAAATAATGGCTTTTGTCTGGGTCTGATGCTCCCATGACCTCCACTTAAAGGTCCCACCTCCTAACACCCTGGCAACAACAACTAAATTTCAACGTGGGTGCAGAGGAGACATTCAGACCATAGTTGGAGAAGAATCTTGGAGAGGATTTATCATGTTGTGCCTCTTGAGTTGGGAGTGTTGACATGATACCCAAAAAGCTTTTAGAAAGTCAGTATGGGAATTTTTTGCAAGAAGTGAGAGTGAGAGACAGAACTGTCAGAGCTATGCACAGAGATATACACACAAAACCTTGTGCGTGGCTGAAATGGCCAGGGTTGAGTGGGAGCAGAGAGGAGGGCACAGCCCTATCCTTCAGGGACTGGCTAGCTCTCGGGGATTGCCAGAGCACAAGGGGAAAGAGCAGGAGCAGCCCCGGAAGTCAACTCAGAATGGCAGCGTGCCCAGGCTCCAAGCAGCCAGGGAGCTTTCAGAAAAAGGACACGGTCAGCCATAAACGGATACTAGAGAGAACTCTGGCCTGGTGATTGGCAGGTAATTAGTGTGTTCAGGACTTTTTGAAGCAGTGGCGATCCCTCATATGAAAGATGGATGTGGCAGGTTGGTGGTGAAAGCTGAATATCCTATGGCTTTATACAGAGCCAGAGCGACTCAGAGGTCTCATTCTGTTTAACTTTCTGTTGACAACTTTCATAAATATAAACAATATAACAAGTCATAATCCCCTCCCACCACTCTTCTTTTCCCCCTCCCAGGCTTCCCTCCACTGAGTCCTTTCTTCTTTCCAACTAGTCTCTCTTCTATTTTGATGCCATCATTTCCCCCCTCCTATTCATTCTCTTTCTAGTTGTCATTAATTGCTACTTACTTTATGTTGCAAATCTACGCTCATTCCTTTGGGTAATACGGGACAGCTTAGTTTCTTTCATGTGTGTTTCTGTAGGGGTTCTTCATCTAGGTCACAGTAGACCTCCATGAAAGATACCCAGGGAGATGCTGAGTCGGCTGGGGACGCTTCCTGTAGGAGAAACCCTGCAGCTCTTCCACAGACAGCAGAAAGATACATGTCTGAGTTTTCTCTCTCTCTCTCTCTCTCTCTCTTTTTTTTTTTTTTTGGAACTCAGGCTTTCTTGGTGATTGAAAACTTGATTGGGTATAATTTTCTATAATGGTGATCTTTTCAAAATATAAAAATGTCACAATGAAGTCAAGATGTCATTTTATCTGATTATGCTTAATTTCTGGGTGTTGAGAACCAATGGATGTGTATTTCACGTATTTCAGTTATAACTCAAACAACTTGTAAACCTTCAGCTTTTAAAATAAGTGAACAAATGAATATTTTTGGGTAGACAGTGGTTGATTTTACAGGATTCATAGTCACTTATGAGCCTCCACTCTAATAAAAATGGATCATTAAAAATTACTGATTGGAGCCGGGCGTGGTGGCACGCGCCTTTAATCCCAGCACTCAGGAGGCAGAGGTAGGAGGATCGCCATGAGTTGGAGGCCACCCTGAGACTCCATAGTGAATTCCAGGTCAGCTTGGGCTAGAGTGAGACCCTACCTTGAAAAAAATAGAACAAAAAAATTACTGATTGGTTCAAAATTCACTTTGCATTGCTTATAGAGGCCCAGGAAAAAGCACATTCCAGTCCTACCAACAGGTGCACCATGGCATGGTCACTCACTCACAGCGTGGTCACTCACAGCATGGTCACTCACAGCGTGGAGGGAGGGCAGCTTCAAGCAGTCAGGGGAAGATGCTGCAGAGCAGAGTAGCTGTTCTCCCAAGAACCACGCAGAGGAAACCAAGCTACTTGGGATTACTTTGTAATTTAACGTGTGCTGTCATTTTACAGCAATAGTGATTAACTGTTAGGATGTTGACATCTTATAACTAGCCAAGAAGAAGAGGAAGAAGAAAAGGAAGAAGAAGGCTAAAGATATGTCACTAGACTTGAACTAAAATGATAGAATGTAATATTGGTCTTTAGATAAGTGACAGTTTTAAATTTATTTTTATTTATCTTATTTTAGAAAGGGAGAGAGAGAGAGAATTGGTGCACCAGGGCCTCAGCCACTGCAATTGAACTACAGATGCTTGCGCCACCTAGTGGGCATGTGCGACCTTGTGCTTGCTTCACCTTTGTGTATCTGGCTAGTGTGAGATCTGGAGAGTCAAACATGGGTCCTAAGGCTTTGCAAGCAAGTGCCTTAACTACTAAGTTGTCTCTCCAGCCCTAAATGATACTTTCAATGCAAAAACAAAATCAAGGAAAAATTAGAACTGCTGGGTGAATTTCAAATGTAATTTCTTTACTACTGGATCCAACATTTTAAATAGAAAGCAGTGGCTGGAGAGATGACTCAGCTGTTAAAAGTGCTAGCCTGCAAAGCCTAACTACCTGGGCTCGATTTCTCAGTACTGACATAAGCCAGGTGCACAAGTGGTGCATGCTTCTGGAGTTCGTTCACAGTGGCTAGAGGCCCTGGCATGTCCATTCTCTCTATCTGCCTCTATCTATCTATCTATCTATCTATCTATCTATCTATCTATCTATCTACCTACCTACCTACCTACCTACCTACCTGTATATGCTTAGAAGTGAATAAAAAAATAAAAGCTGGCTTAATGGTTAATGCACTTGCCTGTGAAGCCTAAGGATCCAGGTTTGATTTCCCAGAACCATGTAAGCCAGATATACAAGGTGGTTCATGTGTCTGCAGTTCCATTTGCAGTGGCTAGAAGCCCTAGCACACCCATCCTGTCTGTCTGTCTGTCTGTCTGTTTATGTACCTATCTATGTATCTATGTATCTATCTGATCTGTCTATTATCCATCCATCCATCCGTCCGTCCGTCCGTCCGTCCGTCCGTCCGTCCGTCCATCCATCCATCCATCCATCCATCCATCCATCCATCCATCCATCTATCTATCTATCTATCTATCTATCTATCTATCTATCATCTGCCCTTTTATCCCTCTCTCTCAAATGCATAAATAAATAAATAAATAAAATAAAAGCTATTTTAAAAGAATAAAATTCTAGTTGCAATTTAAAGAGATGCTTAAGTAGAAAGTGGAGTATGACTAAACTTTAGGGATTAGGCTCTAAAATCAGAGTCCAAGGCAACATTATCCTTGAAAGCCCTTTAGCTATTCTTAAAATTCTAGTCCCTGGGCGCTTTCACATTTGAGAATCAAGGATATTCTGTGGTTTCTTAGAACACATTGGTCATGGCCTCTCTCTCCCTGAGTTGTAGATTCAGAGGGAGATTTGCACAGAGAAAGGATGGGAGGGCGTGCTCTCTCCCTCTTTCTCTCTCTCTCAAGTGAAGCATACCTCCCCCCTATCCTGTGCTATAAAATGAAATAGATGAGTGATTTTTTTCTCTATGGTGGTGGTTTGCTGCCCTGCAAGCAATCCATATTATGCTGTCATGCTGCCCCAAGTCAGAAGCGCTGACAACAGCTGACAAGAACAGAATGCCAAGGAAACAAACTGCTTTGTGAGACAGTCCCAAACAGCTAGGGATGTCATAAAAGTTTGGAATCCATAATTTCAGTGGACACTAGTTTTGCATTTTAAATTATATATGTGTTGATGGACACTTCGTGCATTCTCATAACGTGTCTCCAGTCCGTATTTTATTGCTATTGTTTATTTTTAGTACATTCTTATGTAGTCCAGGCTTCAGCTTTACCGTGTACTGAGGAATGTGGCATGTGACACCACACCTGCCTCCAGTCTTTGGAGAGTACGTAATCTCACCCACCCTTGGATGGCCCTATCCTGTTCATCTCGAAGGTGAGGAATTAAGATTTTGCGGAATATAGTCATATTGTTAACAAAGAGCATTGTTAGAATTTGTCTAAACTGAGGCAAAGTCATGACTTATTGTTCCCCCCACCCCAGTCTGCATTGCAGTTTTCCCTCATTTCCTCAAAATGATAGTGAGGTTATGTCATTATTTTTCATCAATTTTGAGAGCATTCCTATGTGATTTATCTAAACTTCACATTTCTTCTTCTTCTTCTTATTGTTATTAGTTATGTCCACAGTGTGTATACAGCCATATAGGTACCATCGTTGACCTCCTCCCTGTCCTTCCCCCTCTGCAGGGACCCTCCTCATTGGGGAATGTGGGTTATGCATTATGGGTTAGCCATCAGTTATGGGTAGTTGGCAATGTCTCTGTGCATAATGTCCCAATATGTGGCTCTAACAATCTTTCCACCCCCTGTTCCGTGAATTTCCCTGAGCCATGTTGGGTTTGTTTTAGTTCTACTTTAGTGATGAGGTCTTGAGGTCTTGGGAGCCTCTGCATCTCTGGATCTCTGGTTTGGTAGGTGTTGATTATTCTCTGTGTCTATCTCCTTCATCCTTGTGCTGGTACCAGGTTCACCAAGAAAGCAGCAGTCTTGTTCATTTCCCCAATTACTCTATGGTTTCAGCTGGGTCCCTGGTGAGGTGTGATGGGCTGGTTCTCTCCTCAGGTTCTGTGTCCATCTGAAAAAGAGAAGCAAATTCCCCAATGGAGAGTGAAGTCAGCACCAGATAAATCGGATAACCATTATTATTTTAGAGAGAATTTAATGGGTGTAGGCCCTCCTGTAGCCCACAATTGATGGGAGTTTGATAATGAGGAGTAGGCTCATATTTGGATAAGGTTCTGACTTGTTTCACAGACCCAGCTATGGGTTCCGTTCCACTGAGCAGATCCATTAGCCAAATCAAGAGCAGTTGGTTACCCACCATGGCTGTGTGCCACTATTGCACTTGTATGAGCATCACGTCAGGTTGTTTGCTGCTGAGTAGCTTAGACCTCGAGTTGCTTGGACAGAAAAACCTCACATTTCTTCATGAGTTTGCAAACTGATAACCAGCTGGGAGAGCTGTGAACCATTTCAAAACCTAAACCATGAAGCTATGGACTGGGGCTGCTCTCCCAGCAGCCCTGAGTAGAGAAAGCGCGCTGCAAACAAAGGGAAGCTGAGCTGGAGACTGTGGTTCTCCATGATGAATTCCTCACAATGGCTAAAACCATGGTCAAGGGCTGGAGAGATGGCTTGACAGTTAAGGTGCTTGCCTGCAAAGCCTAACAACCCAAGTTTGAGTTCCTGATACCCACATAAAGCCAGATGCACAAAAGTGGTGCATGTATGTGGAGATCATTGACAGTGGCTAGGTGCCCTGGCACACCCATTCTCTTTCTCTCTGTCTGTCTTCTCTCTGTCTGTCTCTGCTTCCAAATAAGTAAGACATAAAAAAAATTTTTCTCTTAAAAAATAGCCATGGTTAACAGCTGCCAGCAGGACTCTAGGGGACAAGGGGCAGGGAGGACAGGAAAGGAAAGATCTGAGGTGACGATCTGCCACTGTGAATGGTTTGAACAGAGCCCCAGAGAACAAGGATGGGACATTGAGTAGCTGTTGATTCTCCTAGAATAATCATTTCAACATTTATTGCGGATGCAGGAACATTAGTGGGAAAGAAGAAGACAAGGTCATTTTAACTCATTTATTCGCTAAATCAACAAACATTCATTTTTCAATCTCCATTGTAAAACAGTCTATTTTGTTGACTGCTCCAAATGATTCAGAAAAACAAGACAATTTCTGTTTTAGAGCAGGAAGCACTAACTAACAATGGTGGCTAGATGGTACCTTCAAACTGCTTAGAAACGTATTTTTTTATTAAAAAATGAAAAGAAAAATCACATTTATTTGTGTTTGCCAAGGCATTCATTCATTGTTGAGTAAATTCAAATGAAGTTCAGCTTTTCATGGAAAAACAAATTCTTTTGTATTTTTTTTTCATTTTTATTTTAATGGAAATTTCCAACTTTGTCATCCTGATTGGATTTCATTGTGTCAAGTCCATACCCTGACTTATCAACTACATCTCTTCTAGCTCCATGGTGACAGACAGCACAGAGAGGAAAAATATTTGGGCCCCAAGTTTGGGAACATTTCTCTCATATAAATTCACTGTCAGTGTAGTTCTTTGGGATTTCTTAAATGCCTGTTTTCACTGAAAAAAAGTAACTCTAATGCTTTGTATCCCTTAAACTCTTAATCAAAATGCCATATCAGGGCTGGAGAGATGGCTTAGCAGTTAAGTGCTTGCCTGTGAAGCCTGGCTCGATTCCCCAGGACCCAAGTTAGCCAGATGCACAAGGGGGCGGCACAGGCGTCTGGAGTTCCTTTGCAGTGGCTGGAGGCCCTGACGCACCCATTCTCCCTCTTTCTATCTGCCTCTTTCTCTCTCTGTCTGTTGCTCTCAAATAAATGAATAAATAAATAAATAAATAAATAAATGAAATTGTCATTGTAGAAGAACAATTTGAAATCTAAGAATATTTTCAATTTTCAAAGTAAGCTAATTTTCTTTTTAAATGGAAAAACCTGAGAGGCTGTGGGCAAGAAATTTGAAAACAAATGCTGAGGACCATTTGACCACTTTCTTCTTGAAGTAGGGCTTCTCTCTAGCCCAGGCTGACCTAGAACTCGCTCTGTAGCTCAGGTTGGTCTCGAAGTCATTGTCACCCTCCTACCTCAGCCTCCTGAGTACTGGTATTAAAGATGTGCCCCACCTCACCTGGCTTGACCACTTCCATTTAAAAATTGATTACTTTGTTTTCCATTTAGGTATAGCTGGAGGAGGTAAAAGTCAAGTTTCATATGTACAGGTAGTATTTATTTATTTATTTATTTGCAAGCAGAGAAAGAGAGATAGAGAGAGAAGACAGTCACAGAGAATAGGCACACCAAGGCCACCAGCGGGTGCAAACCAACTCCAGGTGCATGCACCGCTGTGGATCTGGCTTTACATGGGTACTGGGGAATTGAACCGGGTTTGTTAGGCTTTGCAGGCAAGCACCTTGACTGGTGAGCCATCTCTCTAGCACATCAATTTAGTTTTAACACTAAATATGGCACTCTTTCATTTACGTTGAGAGTTAATGTAACTCTAATTATTAGACTAGTGTCATATATATACCAAGCATGCAAATGCCATATGCTATGTGGTCAGAATCCTTAATCTGAAAATTTAAAATCCTCCAAAATCCAAAACTTTTTGATTGCCTGCATGACACACCTCACCTCATGTTTTGTATGAGCGACAGTCAAAGATGACCTCAGGTGAGGGGCCATTTGTAGTGCATTGGAAATGTTGGATACAATTAGTTTTAACCGAAGGTATAAAGTATATAGCAAACATGCATAGCTTTGTGTTTAGAATTGGTCTTTATACATCAAGAAATATTCCGAGATCTAAAACCAGATAGAAAAGAAATCTGAAACATCTCAAGTGCCAGAATTTCTGATAAGGAACATTCAACCTGAGCTGCTACTATGTTTGCATTCATAGTATGTCACATATTTATAATACTACTTAAATATTTAAATAATATTTAAATTTCACTCTATTGCATCTTGCCTTTATGTTCCAGGGAAAGTGTTGGCCTTTTACATTTAAAATAAAATTAAAGTTTTTTTGCATGCATGTGGGTGCTTGTGTGTATATAGAGCATATGTGTGGTGTATATGCTGTGTGTGCAGATGTGCTTGTACATGCATGTGTACATAGGCCAGAGAATGTCCTCTTAATATGAATGCATGTGTGTACTTGAGACAGGGTCTCTTCCTCAGCCCTATAGCTGCTGTCTGCCAGTGAGTCCCAGCAACTCCCCAGTCTCCACCCTCTGCAGATTGGGGCTACAGATATGCATGGTCACACTCAAGTTTTTACATGGGTCCCTGGGAATCAAGCTTGGCTGTCTCTGAAAGTTAAACGCTTAGATGGAAAGTGCTACTAACCTCTGAGCCTTCTCCCCAGTCCAGGGCTGGTTTTGTGCTGTTGACATGAGTGTTCTCTTTTGCCAAAAAACAAACAAACAAAAACTTAAAATGCTTAGTAGAGCCCAAGATTGGCTCACATAAGTCTAGAATCTCTTCTGAATTCCAGTACTACCATTTCAATGTGAGCACGGAGAAAGAATGGATTTGGAGTTCATATTTATTTAACTTACCCATTCAAGTTAAGCCAATAATCACTATTGAAAACCCTCCATGTGCTAGAATTTGGGTGTACTCAATTTGGGCTGTGTTCTTAGGGGGCGTAGTAGAGAAAGGTGTAAGCAAGTAAGTCACCTGTGGTGGGGTATTAGACTAGCTTGTCAGATCAAGAAAGAACAGAGACTGGTTGGAAAGAAGAAGGGATTAAGTGGTAGAGGACAGGGGAGGGGGAAAAGGAGAGGATTATATGAACATGGTATATTGGGCATGTGTATGAAGGTGGTCAATAAAACGTTACAAAAAAAGAATAGCTTGTCAGCTGTGTGCTGTGGGAGCCAAGGCAGAGAATGGTCTGCAGAGGGGCAGAAGGGCTCCCAGAGGGTGGTATGCAATCAAGGTTTGAACAGATAGGTAGGCAGAATTGCCTTGGATTCCAAGCTTCTATGACTTTAGTACTGTGGATTCTACTCGGTCAATAAAGAGGGGTACTGTGCCTTGGCATTTTGATTTCTGCAGAAGACCTTACTCACATCCTTCTGAGGCTTCTCAGCCCACAGAGAGCATCATTCAACTGTTCAGCTGTCCTGCCAAATAGCTGAGCTTGGAAATTTCAGGACAAAGAATTCAGAAAACTGGCTCCACATTTCACTTTTCATCAGGACATTTTGGCATCAGGTAGACAGTAACTGTGGACGAATTTCAAAAATTTCCGTGATTTGGATATAGCACAGAGAAAATAATAGCTTGGAGTCTAATTTGAAGTGAAGTTCAATTACCCACAGCCAAAAATATCCTTTCTTCTTCCAAGTGGTCTAAGATACTCATTAGTTCTGGCTTTAGTCCTAGAGTATTTTTGTAATGAAGTCAGCTCAAAGTTTACAGGACAGAAGAGGGTGCCATCCTTCATGGGATTTGGAGGGGAGAAAAGGTGAGATAAGAGATAAGTGATTTAGAAAAACTGAGTGAAGAGAAAGATCTAAAAGACCCAATGGTGTCTTAACAATTTCATGGTAACTGCATTGATGTATTATTTTTTAATATTTTATTTTATTTTATTTTAATTTTTTTGGCTTTTCTTTTGAGGTAGGGTTTCACTCTAGCCCAGGCTGACCTGGAATTCACTATGGAGTCTCAGGGTAGCCTTGCACTTACGGCGATCCTCCTACCTCTGCCTCCCGAGTGCTGGGATTAAAGACGTGCGCCACCACTCCCGGCTTAATATTTTATTTTTATTTATTTATTTATGAGAAAGAGACAGGGGAGAGAGCGGGAGAGAGAAAGAGAGAGAGAGAGAGAGAGAGAGAGAGAGAGAGAATGGGCATGCCAGGGCCTCTAGCCACTGTAACTGACCTCCAGATGCATGTGCCACCTTGTCCAGCTGGCTTACATGGGTCCTGGGGAATTGAACCAAGGTCCTTTGGCTTTGCAGGCAAGCACCTTAACCACCAAGCCACCCCTCCAACCCCTGCACTGATGTCTTTTTAAACCAACCTCATTGAGGTACAGTACAGACGGTTTGTGTGCATGATTCTTTGAGTTTTGACAAACTTCTTTGTACCAAATCAACCATGACCTCAAATAAGATAAAGAATTCCTCCCTCACCCGGAAGCACCACCCCTCCTCCGTCGTCATTGGTCTCATATCCCGGCCTCAGCCCACCACTGACATGCCTTCAGTCACTGCAGATCAGATTTGTACTTCTGAGTTTCACATCATGTTGTGTGCACGGATGTGGACTCCTTTGTAACATGACTTCTTTCATGAAGCACAATGCTTGCAAAAGTTTATCCTTGCGGTTGAGTATGTCACCTGTTAGTTTCAATTGTTGATTGGAATCTCATTATGTGAAACTTTATATTATTTGTTTACCCATTCACTTGATCATAGTCACTTGAGATATTTATAGTTCTAGATACTTATGACTATGCCACTAAGCACTCATGCACAAGTCATTATAGACATATTTTCACTTCTCTTTTGAAACTAGGAGTAAAATTGCTGGGTCATATTGTAATCTTCTTTCACTTCATAAGAAAACACAAAACTGCTTTCCATTGTGGTTGTATTTATGCTGCATTCCCACCAGGGACATTTGAAATTTTCCACTGTTGAACATTCTTGCTAACCAAGCCATTTTTAAGTTTAATGTAAGTATGGAGTAGTGGCACAATGATGCTTTAGCATGCATTTTTCCTGAAGCTAGTGGTTCCAGAGAACTTTTTTTTTTTTTTTGCTTGAATGTATGGCCCCATAGACTAAGGTGTTTTATTAAAATCGAGCTTGTAACTTGAGATTGAGCTTGCAACGTGAGCCCCTAGCAGCAGATCCTGGTACAGTGGGCATGGCACCGTAAGGCGTATCTTGGAGTCCAGCCCTAGGGGTGTGGAGAACAGTTTATAGCTCTGGCTTTTCTTGCTTTTTGGTGTTTGTTGGCTGTTTCTTTGCTTGGATATATGGAAATGAGTCAGCTTCTTCCGCCATTGATTGGGTTCCCCTAGAATGTATAAGCCTGAAATAAACCCTTTTCTTTTCGAGGTAGGGTCTCACTCTGGCCCAGGAAATTCACTATGTAGTTTCAGGCTGACCTTGAACTCACAGTGATCCTCTTACCTCTGCCTCCTGAGTGCTGGGATTAAAGGCGTGCATCGCCACGCCCAGCCTCCTATGCTTTTCACTAGGTGTTTGTCAGCAGCGGGAAGCTGATTGCAACAGGGTACATATGTTCACGTCCACATGTGTGGAGGACAGATGCTGATGCGGCGTCCTCCCCAATCACTTTCCACTTTATTTCCAGTGGCAGTACTCTCTCTCACATGAACCAGAGCTCACTGAATTGACTCACGTAGCTAGCCAGCTTACCCTGGGATTCCCTATCTCAACCACCCAGTGCTGGGGTTAGGGGAAGGCTGCTTCTCCCAGCTGGGGATTCAAACTCAAGACCTCAGGCTTGTGTGGCAAGCGCTTTATTTACCGAGCCATCTCCCTGGCTCCCCTGACCTACTCTGCCTGTGCTGCTTATTGCCTATCCGCATGTCCTTACTTGTGGAGTGTTCATTCAGGTATTTTCTATAGTGGTTTTGAGACTTTCACGCAGCACCCGCAGCTCTGTGAATGTGCTCTTGGGGCAACCACGTGGGTAGCCTAAGCTTGTGCTTGAGTTTTCATGGGGGAAAGTAAGACTTGAAAAACCGTTCGTTTGAAGCAAAATGATGGAGGAGGGGAATTTGGCTTTGATGTTTTTTTTCTCTCTTCCTCAGAGGTCTGTCCTGTTGTATTCTGGACATTCTGGGAGTGGAGAGAGAAGAAAGTAAGGGCTGTGAGTCCAAGAAAGCACCGGAGTAGACCAAACCGTGCCCAGGCTCTGGAGTAACAGAACCGTCTGGGTTCATTTCTAGGCGTCACTATCTGTTAGCTCTCTACCCTTGAAAAATTCACTACACCCTTAGAGTCCATAGTTATATCAGCTAGAAAAATGGGACTAAGAATATGTAACAATTCTGAAGGTGAAACTGATGAGTGTGAACTACTTAGAATCTTCCCCAACATGGTTGATAGTAGGTACGCATCAAACCTTAGCTTTTTTCCTTCTGTGTCTCTATGGCCTGCATTTGCTTTTACTTCATTCTTTCATTTAGGACCCCAGGGTCCTTCCTATGACACTTCCTCCTTCCTTTTCTCCCTCCCTACCTTCAGAGGTTCGAGACCGAGTTTATCTTGCTTCCATCCCATCACATACCCCGTTCAGTCTCTTAGAGCTTTGCTCAATGTAAATAGCTCATCTTCTGAGATACAATTTATGTTAAGGTGGCAATGGTGAGAACATTTTAAAATTTCAATAAAAATCTAATTTAAGAACCAAGGGCAGAATGAAAACACTGGGGAAGTGTGAGGCTAGGTAGTGTTTGTGCTAACCTTGACCTTTCCCAGAACCCCATCAATCACATTACATAAGTGCTTTCCTCCAGGGCAGTTTGCCTAAATTTGGACATTTTCAGTTAGTTGATTCTTTTGAGCCCTCTGCCCCTTTTTATGAAATCTTTCCCATCACCTTCTTTTAGGCCAGCCGGATGAATTTATAAGCCAGATAACATTGTTGTTTTGACAAATGTCTTCTTTTCTTTAGATTTATAGTTTTACCATGCTCTAGTATTTATTGACTTTAAGACTTTATAAAGATATGCAGTTATCTGTAATTTTGGGTGCAAAAGCCCAGCTGAGACAGTAGGGCTGCTGTTGAACCTCAGGGTTATATTTTGGGACCCCACCTAGCATATAAGCTAACAAATGTTCAAGGGGCATTTGAGCGATGGTCAGCTCTACCTCGAAGATGTGAAATCATCACTGGAATTTCTTTAGGGAATAGCTAGTCTAACCCCATGTCCAGTTTTTAGATGAGAACACATATCATGGGGATTAAAAAGCAATTTTTGGATAATTGTTGATATACTTCATTGGCCATGATATTGACATGGGCAATCCCGACTGCTGAAGACATTCTAAGACAGCTGGCCCATTCATTCCTGACTGTCACTTTTTGTAATTAAATTTGCAATCCTTGGTTCTGGTTTGTGTTAGTTTGTTTAGTGGTGTTAACACATCTTGTTTCCCTATTGCTCTGAGAGCCAGAACACCAACATTATCCAAATAAAACCACACCAAATCTCAGGTCTGACAGTGAGATCGCTTCTTCCTTGCCAAATCATCTTTAGATTCAAATGAACAACTTGGAAAAGATGTTTATAGCTTCCATGAAATAGCTGTCTACAAATGGGTTACTTTGAAACCTTATCCACACTGCAAACAAAAAATGTCTCCCCAGATGATGGAAAAAGATTGTTTCCAAGCAGAGTAACTGAACTGACATATATCCAACTGACATTATCCCCACTGAATATTCCTGGAAAACCCAATGCTATTCTGAGGAGAAGTCTAAGAGTAAGTACACAGAGTTTGGCATTATCTGTTTTATTAGTCATGTTGGCCACCTCCTTGCAGACATATCTGGACAGTCTTCGAAATATTGAGATGTCCCTCCTAAAACAATGTGTACCTCCACCCATCGAGCAAAAATTGTCAACATCAAGTCCTCACTGGGAAAACTTAGCCATGCATAGCAACATGGAATCTGGGTTTTTTGATGACCTGGAACTAGACAGTAGGAATGGAGCTGGAGAGAAGAGATGATAGATATCTAGGTGCTGGGAACATGAAACTTGGCTGGAAGTATGGCAGAGACGTAGGATTTTTAGATGAAAACTTGAAATTCAATTTTTAATGCACAAAGCCACTAAATATTTGAAAGTGCACATATTTGTCTTGCTTCCATCCCCCTAGCACACTGCTTGATGAAGTCACCTGGGAGTTCTCTAGACCATGTCGCTGTTCATTTGGTCTGTGTGGTGGTAGTTTTACTGTTGATTAGGCTCATGTCTTGTTTAGAGGCAACTGCATCTACTATGGTGGGGGGGGGGAGAGAGATAGTGAGGTACTTTTGCATCACTGGGCTCAAATAACAGGCAACTTAATAGAGGAAAGTTTTTATTTTTGGCTCATGGTTTCAGGCTTCAGTGTAGCATGGCATGTTGGGCATGGCAAAACAGAGAAGTTCAGTTATAGCAGTCAGGATGCAGACAGGACTAGTAACAGGAAGAAGGCAGGCAAGATCTGATTCCCGCAGACCCATGCCAAGAGAATGACTTCCTCCCAGCAGGCACCACCTTCCACGGTTCTATCACTTCTCAATAATCTATTCAAAATTAATGTGAATCCATCAACACATTCAACTACACATTAGATCAGAGCCTTTAAGACCTAATTGGCTCTGAAAATATCATCACAGACACATCCAGAGGTGTGTATTTTGCCCATCATAGTGTGTATGAATGTATACATTATTTGTTTTATATTACATAGAGGCTATAGGACCTTGCTAGAAAGGAAATTCTCTACAAGAAAGCAGTGTTCATAAAAAACCAGTCACAAAAAGAGATTAATGCTTAGTACATGAGGAAATTTACAGGAAATAGAATGGAAAAAACCCATCACTAATTATCTAATACAGTGTCATAAAGCATACTTATAATTTAGGCTAAAGAAACCATGGACGACAAAAGTACAAAACATAAAAATTTTGAACATCCAAAGCTTGGAAAGACCACAGATTGCAGTATATTTTGGAGGGATTACTAAGTGATCATATTAACTATTGTTTATGAAAGCTCAACAGGCAGACTGGCTGGAAAGGCAGACAAGTTTCTCCCCACCCAAGGGGGAATTGTGTTACTTTTTGAAAGGGAATCTAAGCTTATCTTTCTTTCAGATATGTTCAAACTGTCTTCCTTCCAGGCTTTGCCAACATTTCTGTGCTTCTAAGGGCCAATGTTCATACAGATTTGTTTGGGGCCATCTATGTTTTCTTATAAGATCTAAATTACAGGTAAATCTGGACCAATGTGTATAAAATCCTAGCATCACAGCAAACCTGTGAGTACGGAAGGGGTCATTGCTACATGCACTACTTATTTCCTGGAGTTAAAAGGAATAACTATTTAAAATTGATTCTCAGGACTGGAGGGATTGCTTAGTGGTTAATGTGCTTGCCTGCAAAGCCAAAGGACCCAGGTTTGATTCCTGAGGACCCATATAAACCAGATGCACAAGCTGGTGTATGCATCTGGAGTTTGTTTGCAGCGACTGGAGGGCTTGGCTCACCTATTCTCTCTCCCTCTTTCTCTCTCTCTGTCCTCTCAAATAAATAAAATAAAGTAAATTGATTGTCAAACTTATCTACAATTATTGGCATCACCTGGGCAGGTTAAAACATGCTGATACATATATATGCTCCCAGAGATTTTGATTCAACTGCTCTGGAGGGAAACTTGGACATCGTGAGGTGTAAAAGTTCCCTGGGTCCTCTTAATATGCTGCCAATCACCAAAGAGCTAGAAGGAAGAAGTCCAGTGTCATGGCCCCCAGCAGCTGACTGATTACATGGACACAGACAGTCACATTCTGAAATCCTTAGCCTGACTTTCAGACTGCACCAAGCTCAATCTTCTTAAACCAGCCCTCTGATCTTGTCACTAGGCTTTACATACTCTGCTTCTGACCCATCCCTTTCACCTGGAGAAGCCCTCTCATCTTAACCAGGTTTTTAAAAAACTGTATTTATTTATTCATTTGAGAGGGAGAGAGAGAGAGAGAGAGAGAGAGAGAGAGAGAGAGAGAGAGAGAGAGAGAGCATGCCAGAGACTTAAGCCACTGCAAATGAACTCTGAACACATGTGCCACCTTGTGCATGTGGCTTTACATGGGTCGTGGGGAATCTAACTCAGGTCCTCAGGCTTTGTAGGCAAGTGCTTTAACTGTTGAGCCATCTCTCCAGCCCTGTTGACAAAGTTTTGTACTGCTTTATTTGCTTACTTAGCTCCCACATCTCCTCTACTGTGAGCAAATACACAGTGGTCCCATCCATGGGTTGGGAACTGGCTACTGTTTGCATTGAGGCTAGACTTTTCTAACTACTTGGAGAGGCAAGCTTCTTTGTCTATGAAATGAGGATGGTAATGGTATATTATTCCTATAGACCTAATGAACAATTTAATTTGTTAGGATAAAATGATTTAATTTATGAAAACTGTTTACAATGGTAACTGATACATTTTAAGCCCTGAAGCTAATAAATCTCACCTAGTAATTTTCCTTCATAATACTTCAACGCATTGCCAGACACCAGGTTTTTGTTTTGCTTTGGAAGTTACTTCAACTTTCTACTGCAGTTTTAAAAACATGGTGGTTTGGGTGTGAAATGTCTCCCATAGCCTCATAAGTTTGTGATTAAACCTCATACTTAACCCTCATCTGGTAGAGCCTTTGGGAGGCAGAGCCTTGAGGACAGGCCTTGGCATTTTATAAAGCTGCTTTACTTGCCAGTGCTAGCCAGTTCGCTCCTGCTGCTTCCTCCCTACTGATATGTGACAATGAGAGCAAATTTCCTGCTTATTCCATGCTTTTCCTGATATGATAAAACTTCCTTCAAAACCGTAAGCAGGAGATAGACCCTTTTCTAATATAAGCTGTTTCCGGTCGGGTGTTTTGTCCCAGCAGCAAGAAGGTATTTGTGATAACAAATTACTCCAAATACTTGTGATGAAGGCAACAATAATTAATTTTTATTTCTCTCATGGTTTTGCAAATGGACTGAGCTCTGCCTGGTGACTATCCTCCTCCTTGTGGGTTTCTTAGGGCTAGAATATCCAAGATGGCTTCTTTACATATGGCGTAGTAGTTGGGATGCCTGGAATAGTTGAGGGCTACCAAGTCCTTCTTCTCTCTCTTTATGGTCTATCTTTGACTACCTCATAGCTTTTCAGAGCAGCTGAACATATTATGTGGTCATTGGCTCCTTCTACAGAAGAACTAATAGACACATATCTTCTTAAAACCTAGATTCAGAAATCATTAGGCTTGGGATATCAGTCCACAAGTCACAAACCTAGCCCAGATAGATGAGGAGAAGAAATGGACTCCACCCTTGAAGAATGAAGCAGCAGGCATGTTTAAGGGAAAGAAGTGATAGGGTAATTTCAAGACACTGTTTACCATAAGAATATTCTTAAATGATTTCCAGAGTATGTACTTTATTTCTAAATTGAATATCATTTAGATAAAATTCTAGAATAGTGTATTTTCTCTGCCTTCCACATTCTCCCATAGTATTTTATAAGCAATACACACTCAATAAGTAGATATTGGTAACCTGATATTAGCCTGCAATGCTAAAGGTTGAACAAGTATGGAGAGAGTAATTGACCTTTCTGCTTCCTCACAATTGAGGAGGAAAAAGGGTAAGTTTCCTTGGGAAATTATGTCTTTGGGATATGTCTCTGACTCCTAGAGAATGGATACACATTTTCATTTTCTTTCCTTTTCCTTTCTCCCTTTTAATTTCTTGCTAGGTAACTATAAATGCTCTCCTCCAGTTTCAAAGGAGAAATGAAAAGATGTGCCATCTCTCTTCATGTGTTACCATGGTGATAGCAGGAGTGTGGTCCTTCAGCAGGAGTATACAGGCGCTTCTAAAACTCAAGGCCTAGTCTGGTTTTCATCAGCTCTGGATGCCTGCACTTGATTTCCATGTTGCCTCTTCTTTAAATTGTGTTTCAAAGATTAATGGTTTGTGGAGGAACATTCAAGGTTTAGATTTCTATCAAGAGACTCATAAAGTAAGCATGTAAAACGGTGCTGTAGAAAGAGAGCATGGCTCTTGAGAGTTTTGAAATATGATTCTGAAGCTGTTTAGATTTGGATCTTTGTCTTTTTCCATAGAGAACTAAAATGGTTTAATACTGGTTTAGAGTGGAATGTAGCCACTGGCCTCAGGGCTATCGATGTTCTTTTGTCATTATTTTGTTTCTTGGTGACCTTTTACCTTGATAGTGGTGAATTCTCATGGATAGCACATGTTAAAAAGTACAGTTACAATGGGAGGGAATGGTCACAGCCCCGGCCTGTGGGAAAGAGCTGTCAGAAAGTTGGCTTGCACTAGCTTTTGTTTCATGTCACATATTTTGATTGTCATGGTTTTGTTTTCAAGAGATGTTTTGCTTTATTTCTAACCCAGAATTATCAAACTTATAACAAGTCAAGAAAAATGAAGAACCACTGTGTTATTAGCAGAGGCTTAGAATAATCCTTCAATAGAAAGTGTCATTTCAACTCAGTCATTAGTCAGATTGGTTTAAAGCAGGAAGTCTCTCGTGTGGAGAGTGCTGCCCCCTAAAGACCATTTTGAAATTTGTAAGGACTGCATTGCTGTGACATTAATTAGTGGGGAGGATCAGAGATGCCACAATGAAATGTGGGAGACTATCCTGCCCATGAAGAAACTATGCTTCCCTACACATTTAAATATCTGACTAGACATTCACCGATGGATATTAGAGGTATATAATTATCAGAGTGTGGTTCAAGTGACACTCAGAATTGTTAGCTGATAAATTTCATCGTGATGGCAAAGCCTTGTGTTATTGGAATCACCATATCACACACATGGACCAGTTGACATTACAGGGGACTCACTTAGGGGTTGCCTGTTGTGCCATGGTAGAGATGAACACCTTCCAGCTTCACTGATTCAGCTTCCTGTATCTCTTTTTAAGGCATTATATTTAATTTTTAAAAGTATGGACATGAATAGGTTTGATAATATATGAGTGATGCTTTGATTTGACTAAGGGTCTCTGTTTTAGCGTTTGCTACGATACAGAGTCTGGTAATAAAAGCTTCAGTACTACATAAAGAAGTGGATACAGAATTCACTGAGGTAGCCTCTGGAGCATCGGCACCATACTAGAGTAGCAGAGAAGAATGGGACTCACTGCTCCAAGACTCTCCTCTTAGAGAGGGAAATGGAACAGTTGGTCAACAACTCAAATGTGGGGAGAGATCTGTAAGTCAGGCAGGTGTGGGTGGCAGAGGAGCATGCGGGAGAAGCAGTGGTAATTGCTGGGTTTGGGGGAATGGAAGAAGACAGTTAATACAGGCTTGCACCTAGGCAGCTGAGTCTAAACGGCTGAGTTGGAGTCCTTCAGTTTTGGAAGTGTCCTAAGCTGTTTTGAGTTTTAGTTTGTCTGCCAGGGGCTTGTGGTCTCAACACCACTTTCATTAATTAGACATAGTGAAGAGCTCAGAGGGCTAAAGCACATTGCCTAGTTTGAAGTAGTTCCCATTGCTTTGTACTTGTGTAACCTTGAACAAGTCACTCATTTTCTCTAGGTCCTGTTTTCATTTTAATAAAACAATGGGAAAGAGGGTGCCCGGCGCGTGGACACGCACTCCAGTTTCCCTTCTTCTCACACAGCTTTCCGGAAGTATTGACAAGGAAGATAGACACAAGTCAGGAATGATGGCTCATGCCTGTAATCCTAGCACGAGGCAGGAGGATTGTGAATTCAAGGTTAGCGAATGCTACACAGTGGGTTGAAGGCCAGCTGAACCAGTGTGAGACCGTGTCTTAACAAAACCAAACTAGGCCAGGCGTGGTGGCACACGCCTTTAATCCCAGCACTCGGGGACAGAGGTAGGAGGATCACTACGAGTTCGAGGCCACCCGGAGACTCCATAGTGAATTCCAGGTCAGCCTAGGCTAGAGTGAAACCTTACCTTGAAAAAACAAAACCCAAAAAACAAAACAAACAAACAAACAAACAAACAAAAAAAAAAACAAATTAGCTGGGCGTGGTGGCACACGCCTTTAATCCCAGTACTCCGGAGGCAGAGGTAGGTGGATCACCATGAGTTTGAGGCCACCCTTAGACTACACAGTTAATTCCAGGTCAGCCTGGGCTAGAGTGAGACTCTACCTTGAAAAACAAACAAACAAACAAAAAACTAAGCTGGGCATCGTGGTGCAGGTCTTTAATCCCAGCACTCGGGAGTCTGAGGTAGGAGGATCTCTGTGAGTTCAAGGCCAGCCCAAGACTATATAGTGAATTCTAGGTCAGCCTAGGCTAGAGCAAGACCCTACCTTGAAAAATCTAAACCAAAACAAAGCAACCCTCCACCACCATCCCCTGCAAATCAAACCAAATCAACAATAATGAAAACAACAACAAAAACAAAAACTAAAAAATAGAATGTAAAAAAAGGAAGAGAGAAACAAATCACTTGCTTTGCAAAAATGTTGGTCAGTTTTGAGTTGGGAAATTTTAATGTTAGTCCTGGTTTTGCTTATCTTGCTGTTTCCCTTTAATCACAATTTTGAATCTTTTATCATTCCACTTTTAACATCAAAAAAGTTTTTTTCTGAGTAACCTCATGTATGAAAACGTTTCTCATTGCAGTGACAAATCAACTTGAGGGAGGATGGATTTATTTTGGCTTATGTTTTTGCAGAGTCAGTCCATGGTTGCTTGGTCCCACATGCTTGCAAAGAGCATCATGGTGGCAGGAACATGTGACATTCTTCACCTCATGGCCGACTTTAACAGAGAGGAGCAGTAACAGGAAGTGGTGAGGAGAGGGCGCAGCCCCAAAGACATGCTCCTAGTGGACTTAGTTCCTCCTCCTTGCTCCCCTCCACTTCCACAGTTCCTCTGCCTCTCAGCCTATTCAGATTTTCAATCCATCTAATCATTTTTGGAACAGTTGTACAGTTACCCTCCAGAGGAGGCGTGTTTTCCTCATCTTCTAAGCATTTCTTAAGCCAGATCAAGTTGACAATACAGACTAAGACTCACACCTTGCTCTGACATATTACATGTTTCTCATGTTTTCTGTCTCTGCTCTCCAGTGGCTGATTTCTATCACCTCCTTCCCTTTTCATGTTCATTTGGTTGTTCCTGGTGCTGGGACAAAATGTCTGGCCAAAAGCAGCTGATGGGAGCAAAGGGCTTATTTTGGCTTACAGACTCAAGGGGAAGCTCCACTGTGGCAGGAAAAGGATGGTAGAGCAGAGGCTGGACGTCACCTCTTCCACAGCAGCAAGAGTGAGCTGAGTTCTGGCAAGGGGGAACTGTCTACAACATCCCTAAGTCCATCCCCAACAAGCCTCCACTCCCCAAATTGCTACCAGCTGGGACCAAGCACTGGAAACACCTGAGTCTATGGGGGACACCTGATTCAAACTGCCATAGTCCCCTTTGAAATAAGCCTCATTTTCCTTTTTTGTTTTTGTATGTACGTGCTTGTTCATATGAGGGTGGGTACAAGTGTGTGTGCAGGTGCTGGTGCCTGTGCGTGCCCACGTATGTGGAGGTCAGAAGACGACAACACAGTATCTTCCTTAGTAGCTTTTCACGGTATCTTTTGAAACAGGCTCTCTTGCTAAACCTAGAGCTCACTAGTTCAGCTGACTAGCTTGTCAGTAAGCCTGAGGGGTCTTTCTGTCTCTGCCTTCCTAGTGCTGGAATTACAGCTATTTGCCATTACACCAGGCTTTAATGTGGGTTCTGGGGATCTGAACTCAAGTCCTTATGCTTGGGCAACAAACATGTTACCAACGCTGAGCTACCTGCCAGCCCTAAGCCTTATTTTCTGTGTTTCAGTTGGAATGGAAAAGGATGAAGAGCTTTCCTCTCCTTTCCATCATGATCGTGAAGTCCTCTGCCCAGGGTGGAGCATGTTTCCAGGTTGAAGAGGCCACGTTAAAGATAAAGGTCACCGGGGAGATGGCCCAGTGGATAAAGTCCTTGTCGCACAACTCTGAGTACCGGAGTTTGGATCCCCAGACCTCACATAAAAGCCAGAAACTGTCGTGGGCTTCTGGAATCCCACATGTACCTACAGAGAAAAGGGAGGTAGAACTGAGCATTTTCTGGAGGCTTGGAAACAAAGTGGTGAACAACAAGAAACACTGCCTTAAGGAATAAGGTGGAAGGGGAGGACTGACCCGAAAGATATTCTGTGACCACCACATGTGAGCCAGGGCATGCAAGCTCCTTCACTCACACACAGGAACATGCGAAAATGCACTTGTGCACACACACCCCATAAATTTAAAAAAACAATCAGAATACCTACATACCATTCCTTAAGAGTCTCTCATTGAACTTAACTCAAGCCTTTGCACAATCTTGCCATGCCTGGCTCTTTTCCATCGTGCAAGTCTCAGTGGGATCATTATTTCTTTGGAGTGGCCTTCCCTATCACCATTTGGCACAGCACCTTAGTTACTGTTCTCTTCAATTACTGTGTTTGTTCAGTATCTGTCTCCTGCTGGCAGCGTGCTCTATGCCAGCAGGGGCCTTGCTTACCTTATTGGCTGGGAGCATCACGGAGCTCCTGGTTAGAGCTCCCTTGAAGCTCTGGCCCTGTGTTCCGAGTCACCCCTTTGCACCACTGCAGGGATTTCAAGGTGCAGGGCAGCCGCTGGGAAGAAGCCTTAGGTGACATCGGAGAGCGATGGCACGGTGACCAACCTCGCAAATCCTGGCCCCGAGGCTTCTGGCTCACAAGTCCAACTTGCTGAATAGCTAACCGGCTCTGAGCTGTGACTTTGATGGGCTTCCTGTTACGCATCTGTGAAACCGATGAATTGGATCATTAATATGAACACATCTCACGTGTACAGACCCCATTCTGTGGCGGGCACTGGCCCATCGCTTCCTAGGCATTGTCTCCTTCCACCCTCATACCAGCCTTCTGAGACAGGCTGAGTCTCTTTCTCTCTCTTTTACAGAGAAGACTCAAGATACAGATGGAAAACCTTGCCATACTGTAGACTGGGTTGCTCACGGGACACAGTTCATGTCCGTATAGTTCTGGAGGCTAGAAGTCCAAGCTGTCACAGGTCTGGTGTCTTCTCTGGCCTCTGTCCTTGATTTCTAAATGGTCCCCTTTCTTTCTGTGACCTCACCTGCCCCTTTCCCCCTGTATGCAAATACCGGGTGGCACTTTCTTTTGTTACAAGAACACCAGCCTTGTCGGATTAGGGTGTCATCTTTATGACCTCCTTTAACCTTAATTACCTTCCAGTGATCCTATCTCCAAACTCAGCAGCAACGAGAGGGGCAGTGGTTAGAGCTTCAATGCTTGAATTTGGAGGGGACCCATGCCAGTCTGCAACATCTCCCAAAGCCACTCAGCTAACAAGCAGCAGAGAAGTATTTGAGTTCAGGTCATTTCCCTGGTGTCCCCAGCCACTGCTCTGTACCGCTGCTAGGGTCTCCTCCCCACTGTTATCCATGGAAGATCTACCTTGCAAAGTAGGTAGTCGCACCTCCATCTCTGCAGAGCAAGGCCTGAGCAAAGAAAGGGCAGATGGCTGAAGACCCAGTGGCCACTTGGCATTCCTGCATGGAAGTGTTCAGACTGGCATGCAGGCTGCCCGTGTCATTGCTCTTTGTCTGACGGGAAGGTCACAGTGACAGGGAGTTACTGAGCATTACAATTAGTCAGAAACCTTTCCCAACCTCTTTTGAAACTATCGCAGGCCAAATTTCCCTTCGCTTCTCCCACGGATAAAGTGGCAGTTATCCAGGGACTTTAAAAGGCCAGTAAAGTTTGTAAAGGCAGAGATGATATTTGTCAGAGTGTCTCACTGCAATCCCAGGCTGACAGGAGGGTGCAGGGCGGCCAGCTGGGGCCCAGGAAAGAGGTCATCCCGGCACGGGGTGGCAGCGAGCTGCTGGGCATCACAGAGTCCGCGCTGGCTCTCACTACCTGTTTGCCAGTCTCTGTGCAGCCAGCACGCCGTGGGCCCCTGTGTGGGCTCTGCTTCCTGCCCATCTCAGTAGATGAGCTCAACTCCAAGTCATGACCCCACAGCACAGTGCACGGCTCCGTTCCCAGACGCCCAGACAGCATTTAGCTCTACCCAGCCTCCTCCTTCCTCTGTCTCCACTCCTCCGCTCTTCCATGATTTCCTCTCGGCAGGTGCTCGACAGGCCATCGCTACTACTGCACACAGAACCAGGCCACCCAGAAGTCTCCAGTGGTGAGGTGCGAAGATGTCATCACCATTCCATTGTTCTTCAACTCAGCTCCTGCTATGTTGATGTCCCTTCTCTGCTGGGTAGAAGGCTCCTTGTGAGCAGATTCTGTGGTGTCCTGCTCTCCTGCTTTAAAATATCAGCTCCGTATACCATCATTGTGTAGTGAACACTTTCACACTTAATACTCAGAGTGACACATGACATGCATCGTGCCATGATGCCGTAACTTTTCTCTTAGAATCACCACCTGAGGGCGGTGTCAAGGATGTCCATGCAGGCTAGTGAAGTGAATGAAAGTGTAACACCATGAGGGATTTTTGGTATCCACTGTTAATTACTAAATGTGCCCTGGTCCTCTGTAGCTATGGGCTCTGCCTATGCTGTCAACTGTGGATTGAAACTATTTGGAAAAAGTTCTTGCCTGTACTTTGCATGTGCAGCTAGTTTTTGGTCATCACTCTCTAAGGAGTACAGTATGAGAACAACTGAGAGAGGTGCTGCGAGCACTTTAGAGACGATTTACAGTAGTTGAGAGTGTTGCATAGATCATATGCAAACATGACAGCATGTTATATAAGGTAGTTCTACATCTGTGGAGGTTTGATTCAGGTGTCCCCCATAAACTTAGGTATTATGAATGATACATTTCCAGCTGATGGCAATTTGGGAATTGACACCTCCTAGAGGCCATGTATTATTGGGGGCAGGCTAATGGGTGTTATAGCCAGCTTCCTCTTGCCAGTGTTTGGCACAGTCTCCTGTGCTGTTGTCCAGGAAGTGATGTCCACCCTCTGCTCATGCCGTCATTTTCCCCTGCCATCATAGAGCTTCCCCTCAAGTCTGTAAGCCAAAATAAACCCCCTTTTTCCCCCATAAGCTGCTCTTGGTGGGGTGTTTTCTGCCAGTAATGCGAACCTGACTGCAACAAGATCCAAGAATTTGATAACCTAAAGAACCAATCATATAAACTAAGTTTGTTTTCTGTTTATTTAATTAATTTATTTGAAAGACAGAGAAAGAGAGAGAGAGAGAATGGGCTCACCAGAGTCTCCAGCCACCACAAGCAAACTCCAGATGCATGCGCCACCTCATGAATCTGGCTTATATGGGTACTGTGGAATCGAACCTGGCTCCTTAGGCTTCACAGGCAAGCGCCTTAACCACTAAGCAATCTCCCCAGCCCTGTTTTTTGTTTTGCATTTGGAGATATTTTAAAATTCTTAAATCTTTCTCTGTGAGGTGGATGCTTCCCTTGATAGCTTTAGCCTGGAAATAAGCTATTTAGACATCAGAGATGAATGATCATGTCTCATGGATTCAAATTTATGGTAATCCTCACCATATTTCCTATGCTGGGCCTTAAACATAGTTTTGGGTTTCTCTATTTGTTTTGTAAGTCTGATGCCTTCTGGCTTTAATCAAAGTCTTGACCATTATTATGAGAAAATAAATGTCAGTAAAACTGAAATCTACTAAAATTCAAAATCCTTAAGAGGATTATAGGCCTTCTATTCTTCCAGAACTTAAAAAAGTTTTTAGGCCAACTGCATTTTAAAGAACATCAAATACTAAATCCTACCAGAATAATGAAAAATTTAGTATGTGGATATGAACTAGCATTAGAAATAAATTTCCATTTAATTCTACATCCAACATTCTAAAATTTATCAATGTGTAATTTTTCCTTATGTTCATGCATGTTCAAATATATTCTCAAAACTAATATTCTGAAATTATTAAATTTTACAATACTCATTGTGTTAGTCAGCTTTCTGTTGCCTGAGAAATACCTAAAAATCAACAAGAAAGGTTAGTTTTGGCTCATGGTTTGAGAAGTTTCTGTTTAAGGTCTCTAGGCCCCATCATTCTGGGTCTGTGGTCAGCCACTCTGGTGAGGGATGCCCAAGTACTTCCCTCATGGAGGTCCTGGCCGGGAAGGAAAGAGAGGGAGTTCCAATCATGTTACCAGCTAGGAACCAATCCCTCCAGCCAGGGCCTTTTCTGGGGGCACTTAAGATCCAAACCATGTAGGATGGTTAAATTCTATTGTCTACTTGATCATTTAAAGATTCAAGTCAGGGACTCGCCTCTTTGGCAGATCTGTGAGAAACTTTCCAGGGAGGATTGCTGCAGGGATGAAAAGCTCCCTGAGAGCAGGCAGCCCTTCTGGTGGTGGACTATACATATTGAAGCTCCAAGAGACCACAGGGCCTTTGGCCTGGCAGCGCATGCTGCTCATTGGTGTGCGCATCTACCCCGTTGTTTCTATCCTTTGCAGACACTGGAACCAAGTTTCATCAACCTTCCAATGTAGAGTGAAGACTAGCGGCCCTCCAGGAACCCTCCAGGCCTTCAATGCCAGATTGGGACTGCTGATACATCCAACTATGTGGACTGGGCAGCTGCAGACAGCTCCCAGAATCTGAAGCCTGCATGTGAGAGACCAGGGGAGCCAATGGTATCATTCCACTCTGAAAGCTGGCATTTCCAAGACCCAGGAGAAGATGTATATTGGCTCAAATCAGAAGGCAGGAAAAGTGAGATGTCTCTTCAATGGGCAGTGGGTCAGGAGGAGTCGCTTCTTGCTGCAGGAGTATCTGCCTTTTTGTTGTCCATCAGCCTTCACCTGATGGATGAGGCCCGACCACATAGCCTGCAGACAGCTATTTTTAGACTGCCTGGCCTGTATGCTGTAAGCCAATCTAATAAGTCACCTTTATAATACATAGTCCATCGATTATGTTGCTCTAGAGAACCTATGACATCCTTTGAAACATATTTCTGTAAATGATATTTAACATTATATATTTTTAGGCATAAACATTTTTATTTCTATAAAGTACTTATGCCATTCTAATAAGAATCAAATGAGATAATTATTGACATCAGAAACTAAACCTAAATTAATCATTAAAAATCAAAATAAATGGGCTGGAGAGATGGCTTAGCGGTTAAGCGCTTGCATGTGAAGCCTAAGGACCCTGGTTTGAGGCTCGATTCCCCAGGACTCACGTTAGCCAGATGCACAAGGGGGGCGCATGTGTCTGGAGTTCGTTTGCAGTGGCTGGAGGCCCTGGTGCACCCATTCTCTCTATATATATATCTGTCTTTCTCTCTGTGTCTGTTGCTCTCAACTAAATAAATAAATAAATAAAAATAAACAAAAAATTGAAAAAAATTAAAAGAAATAATTAAGACAATGAAATCAATTGTATTCCATTGACCAGACAATAAAAATAAGAATTTAAGTCATGTATACTTCTGCTGTTTGTAGAAGTTTTTTTAATGCTTTTTTTGTTTTTGTTTTTTGTTTTTTTGTTTTTCAAGGTAGGGTTTCACTCTAGTCCAGATTGACACTATGTAGTCTCAGGGTGGCCTCAAACTCACAGTGATTCTCCTACCTCTGCCTCCTGAGTGCTGGGATTAAAGGCATGTGCCACCATGCCTGGCTCAACATTAAAAGTTTACATGCACTTCTGTACCTGATCTGGTGATAAATGAGTATCAATAACAATGATCAGATTAGTTAGGGTGTTTCTCCATGATGGACAGGGAACAAACCTATAAATGACATTCAAATATGTCTCCAACTATTGAGAATATTTCTTCGACATCAACATGGTTTTCAATTTGTTCGCACCTTACAACTTTTAGTCATGCGGTCTCTTACCCAGGAGTGAGATGTGTCTCATCAGTTGGAAACATCTGTTCTGTCTTCCATGAAGGGGAATACCAATCCCGTTTCTGACTTGGTAGTTTTTCCAAGAATCTTGAGTCTTTCCTAAAAAATATTTTTTTATTTATTTGCAAGCACAGGAAGATAGAGGAGAGAGAGAGAGAGAATAAGAGAGAGACTAAGAGAGACAATGGGCACACCAGGGCCTCCAGCCACTGCAAACAAACTCCAGATGCATGTACCACTACATCTGGCTTTACATGGGTACTGTGGAATCAAGCCCTCCTTATTAGGCCTTGCAGGCAAGCACCTTGATCACTAAGGCATCTCTCCAGCCTGACTCTTGGGTCTTTGATGCTGAACACTTGGCCAGGGTTATACCATGAACCAGATGGTGAGAATTTCTGGAATACTTATGGGAACTTCAGAGATGTGACGAGTCTCAGTATAGCAGTAGGAGTAGCATGACTGTTGTGTATATTGGGACAGTGGATGTGAAACATATATACTCTTAGATGTTGACTACTGAACTCTTAGGGACAGAACTTTTTGACAGCCCTCCACTAGACATTTGGGGTAGCAAGTGAGAAGAGACTGAGGTAAATGAAAGAGGACATAAAAGTGCTCAGATAAAAATACAGAACATACCTTTCTTTCCTTAGAGAAACAGAATAAGACTGGATATGCACAATAAGCAGGTGGCCTGATGCTTAGATAAGTTGGAAGTGGCAATGTCAACCTTTTTTTGTGGCCTCATACATTCTAGGCACTGTACTAGTGAGCTATGCCTGGGCAACCAAATTTTAAAGTAGGTTATTTGGGCTGGAGAGATGGCTTAGCAGTTAAAGCACTTGTCTGCGAAGGCTCAGGACCAAGGCTCAATTCTCCAGTGTCCATATAAGCCAGATGCACATGGTAGTGCATGCATCTGGAGTTCCTTTGCAGTAGCTAGAGGCCCTGGTGGACCCATTTTCTCTATCTCTCTCTGCCTGTTTCTCTCTTTCAGATAAACATATAAAAATAAAATATTAAAATGGGTTATTTATGTGTATGCTGTCCTTTGAAATCTGTAATAAAGTCAAACATCTCCCCTGTAATCCCTTAAGAAATTGGGGAAATGGAAAGGAAAGGAAAGGAAAGGATGGAGGTCCCGGCTTAAGGAAGCCCACCATGGCAGGGTGGAGGCAGATATGAAACGGCAGCACAGTCCACAAAATCAGGGCAGTGCCAAGTGTTTTCATATCATGAAACAACACAAGTTTGGGAAATTGTGTAAGATGATGGTTTTGGACTGACATAAAGGATGGAACTAGAATTTTTGATCCAATTTTAGGCAAATCTCTCACCTGACATGTTGGTTATGCAGAAATAGGAAAAGGCTTTCAGGTTCTAAGTGGATCATAAATGCTGTTAAAGAGATGTCCTTCAGATGTTAGTTTCCAATATTCAGATGTTACCGTAAGAAGGGACTGTTCAGTCACCTTCCTTAGAGTCTTCATGTTTAGTGAACAAGTCCAGGAGATGACATCCTGAAGTCAGAAATAAGAAAGAAGTGTATGTGGAACAGTTTTCTATCTGTTTAAAATTTTTTTAAGATTTATTTTTATTTATTAGAGACAGGGAGAGAGAGGAGAGAGAGAGAGAAAGAGAAAGAGAGAGAGGACATGCCAGGGCCTCCAGCCACTGCCTCCAGACCCATGAGCAACTTTGTGCATCTGGCTTACGTGGTGAGAACTGGAGAATCGAACCTGGGTCCTTAGACTTCGCAGGCATATGCCTTAACCACTAAGCAATCTCTCCAGCCCAATTTTCTATCTTGAAACTTGCAAAATATTGCACAGAGAGGAAAGCTGCCAGTATTGTACATTGTGTCTGTGATCTGACCCACTGATGAACACCCTTCTTGACGGCACACATCCTTAGGCTACAACCAGTCTGGAGTGAATCGCATGTTCCTGGGGCTCTTGTCATCCCAGCACAGGTGAGGAAGCTGATACGTGCAGCACCCATGCCCGCTGCCAACTGGTGCTGACTGGGCATCTGCTCCATCGGTCAGGGACCAAGGCAGCATTTGGAGAAACACCAAGTGCAAAATAGATTCCAAGTTCATGATTAATTATTTGTCAACTGATGTTTTAAGCTTATTTTTTTTTTTTTTAGTTTTATTTTTGGAGCAGGAAAAACATATAGTAAACTTAAAGCCAACATTATATTCAAATGACCAAATTACTCTTTAGAAATACTGAAATAAAGGGTTTTTAGACATGTAGTGTTCAGGCTTGTCCTGAGAAGCACAGTACTATGATACATTGATACAGCGTGGGGGATAACTTATGACGTATCCCAGAATGTGCAGCCTGCATGTGGGAGACCAGGGGAGCCAAAGGCATGGTTCCTGGCTAAAGGCTGCCTATGTCAAGGCCCAGGAAAAGCTGTGTTTTGGCTCTAATCAGAAGGCAGGAAAAACTGAATGTCCCTGCTATGGGCAGTGGGGCAGGAGAGTTACTTCTCACTGTGGGAGTATCTGCATTTTTGTTCTCCTTCAGCCTTCACTTGATGAATGAGGCCTGGCCACAGTAAATAAATTCAATTTTTTACTGAGTCTTTTTACTCAAATGCTAATTCCACTCAGAACTGTCTTTTCAGAAACACCCAGAATGATATTTGACCAAACATCTGGTTACCATGTGACTCACTCAAGATGACATAAAATGAACCATCCCAACATGTACATAGGATTATACATGAAGTCAGTTTTCTCTTATGGTTTATGGAAAACTTAATCTTACTTAAGCAGGATTTTAAAATGTCTAATTATCTTCTTGTTCATATATTTTTTTTTAAATTTTCAAGGAGAGAGATATAAAGAGACAGAAAGAGAGACACACACAGAGAGAATGGGCCTCTTGCTGCTGCAAATGAACTCCAGCTGCATACTCCACTGTACATCTGGTTTTATGTGAGTACTGGGGAATTGAACCTAGGTCACTAGGCTTTGCAGGCAAGTTCCTTAAGTGCTGAGGCATCTCTCCAGCCCCTTTTAGTCCATATTTGATTCAAGGGTCTTAGTTTGTATTTTTGCCTAGGTAAAAATGGAAAAAATCCATTCCATAAAAAACTATCAGTCTTATTTTGTCTATAATATTAGGATTATTTTTATTTTTTAATATTTTATTTATTTGAGAGAGAGAAAGAGGGGGGAGAGAGAGAGAGAGAAAGAGAGTGCGCGCGAGAGAGAGGGCACGCCAGGGCCTCCAGCCACTGCAAATGAACTCCAGATGCATGTGCCCCCTTGTGCATCTGGCTTACATGGGTCCTTGAGAATTGAACCAGGATCCTTTGGCTTTGCAGGCAAGTGCCTTAACTGCTAAACCATCTCTCTAGCCCCTCAGGATTATTTTTCTGTTCTTTACCCAAAACATTGGAAGATAAATCCAAAGAGACATGGTTATTACTATTATGATTTTTAACTGAAGTTCTTCATTGCCCTTTACTTTTTCTTCTCCTGCAGACCCTTCCCCAACACTGCTTCCCTCAACACCCAGCTTCTTGACTTTCCTTTCTGGCTTGAGACCTACTGAATTGTTCTTTCTTTGCTTTGTTTGAGTTCTTCATGTATGTTGAAACTTGTAAGCTCAAGAATGACATCATTTTATTATTTCCTGGAAGGCCAAGACTCTCTTTTAAAAAATATTTTATTTATTTATATGAAACAAAGAAAGAGAGACAAAGAGAGAGAGAGAGAGAAAGAGAGAGAGAGAGAGTAATAAAAAGAATGGGTGCACCAGGGCCTTTAGCCACTGGAAATGACCTCCAGATGCATGTGCTACCTTGTACATCTGGCTTTATGTGGGTACTGGGGGAATCAAATCCTGGTCCTCAGGCTTTGCAGGCGAGCGCCTTAACCTCTGAGCCATTTCTCCGGCCCCTCAAGACTCTCTTATACGTGCTTGAACTCATCCTTCTCCTAAATGTACTTTCTGCTTCTTCCTCCTCTTAAGAGGGGAGCTCCCGAATGTCGAGAGCCACCTTCTCTCTGTGCTCCGATCTTGTCCCACATAATTATGCTTTCAATACAAAATATGTCTCATAGTTCATTTTGCTCAATGCTTGCTCCCAGCTTGTAATGGCATTTTGTGGAGGTTTTGGAAACTTTATGAGATATTTCCTGGTTGGAGGATGTTGGTCACTGGGAGTCCAGGTTATGCCTAGTTCCTAGTCCCTTTCTCTCTCTCTGTTGCTGGTCTACCAGGAGCTGAAGAAGGTTATCTGTCAAGTTCCCCTGCCACCGTGACATTCTGCACAAATGCATGGGTCAAGCACGAACTGAACCCTCTGAAACTGTGAGCCAGAGTAAATCCTTCCTTTCTGACTTGTCTATGTCAGGTGTGGTCATAGCCACACAAGGTAACTAACGCCCTCTGTGCTTGTTCTTCCTACTATATTGCGTTTTTATGCGCCAAGTGTTCTAAGGTTCTTATCTTCAAGTCAGCCTCAAAGCTCCAGTTGCCACCGTTCTCCTTAACTTACCTCTCCTTCCATTCTCCTCTTATAAATGCCATCTTCACTGGGAATATGACTTTTATGTCTAGAGTATAGTGAGGATCCTTCCTGTCTCCCTCTTCTCCTTGCTTGATCGCCAACCTTAATTCACCATTAACCTCTCCCAGCACTTGCCATTCTCATCCAATATATCCTTTCTTCATTCACTGGTACAGTTTCACCCGGTCTGCTCTTACCTGGACTATTGTCACAGCCCGGACTTCCTTCTCTACCCTCACGGTGTTGCTGAAAGCAGGACACAGAGTCACTCACTGTAGACCTATGAGACTAGGAAGCATTTGGGTTTCTAAATGTACCATGTGTGCATTTAGGAGACACCTGCTCATTGTCTTCTTGGCCCTGGGTTCTCCGGCTAAAAGTAAGTCTACGATCCCAAGGAGGCAGAACTTTGGGTTCACAAATATTGGGCCATGTCCTCATAGCAAAGTTGAGTAACACTCAGTACAGACTAAAATGGACCACCAAAATTGTGTTTAAAAATTGTTTAGGGGCTGGAGAGATGGCTTAGCAGTTAAGCGTTTGCCTGTGAAGCCTAAGGACCCCGGTTCAAGGCTCGACTCCCCAGGACCCACGTTAGCCAGATGCACAAGGGGGCGCACGCGTCTGGAGTTCGTTTGCAGTGGCTGGAGGCCCTGGCGCACCCATTCTCTCTCCCTCTCTCTATCTGCCTCTTTCTCTCTCTGTCTGTCACTCTCAAATAAATAAATAAATAACAAAAAAAAATTTTTTTAAAAATAAATAAAAAATAAAAATTGTTTAAAAAGCTGTGAGATTAGCCGGGCATGGTGGCGCACGCCTTTAATCCCAGCACTCGGGAGGCAGAGGTAGGAGGATTGCCGTGAGTTCGAGGCCACCCTGAGACTACATAGTTAATTCCAGGTCAGCCTGGGCCAGAGTGAAACCCTACCTCGAAAAACAAAACAAAACAAAACAAAAAAGCTGTGAGATTGGACAAACATTAAAATAGGCGATATGAGAAAAGCTAGTTCTCATTCTTGGACTTGCCTGTCCTAATTTTACAGTTTAGTATAAATATTATTTTCAATGACATTTTGAGTAGGGCTAATGATTGGATGGGAAACATGTTCTTCTTATTATTTAGGGGTCCCTGGAGGTCTTATGATGACCCTGCCTGGAGGACATAATCAGGTTGCCCTGGTGACTAATTTAGGAAGGGTCCTTACTGTCATCAGCCTTGAGATGTTCCCAGTACTGGGCTCTGATGTTGAACCTTGGACACCCCACTAGTCTCTGCTTTTCTACTTCTGGGCAGTTTTCTATGTGGTTGTTTTCTTTTCTTACTATTTTCCCCAATCTAAACAGACTGAATTAAAAATTTGAACCTAAATAGGAGGTGTCTGGGACCACTGCTTACCTATAGAGAGTTCCTTAGACCCCAAATAAGCTCCTCATAATTTGAAACTGATTCACTGGGAGGGACACACAGCCGTTCTGATTGTGCAGGAGATCTGAGCCCAAGGTCACTACAAAGCCCAACATCACTCTTGAACTTTGCTTCCAGAACAGCTGAACAGCGCTTGCATTAAAATTTGTTTAGAAATTGCCATTCCTAGCAAACCTCGTAAAACAAAGATGGTCCTATCCAAAGTGGTTCTCTGTTCCCCATTCCTAATTCAGAAACTGTTGCACATCTTGTGAGAAGTGAGAAAGCTCACACGCTAGCACCCTGCCACCCTCTGATGCCTAAGGAAACGGACAGTCTCGTCCAGCCTGTGATTTTCCATTTGGCTTTGACTTCGGTCTGCTGATTTCCTTGACTCCACCCTTGACTGGAAGGATGGCCTCGTGGGACGTACATATCTGGATTATGCTAACGAGGCTGTTGAGTGCCAGCTTGCCTGCCTGGGATACCATATTTGACAGGCCCCGCTGGAAACGGTCACAACTCACTTCCCACTCAGTCCTTTGAGAGTGAGAGGAAAAACCAACACCACCTTGGTCAACAGCATTATAACACATTTTCACATGACTCAGAGCTTTTTGGCTTGGCCAAAAAGCCCATTTGTTTTATTTAAAAATTCCATCGTTTTATCATGGTGTGAAGATTTGAAACTGACCACCACAGGATGCTGTAGATGTTTTTGGTGTGTTATTGGTACAGGTTCAAAGTATTCTGAATAAGCCAAGTCCTAAAATTGCCCCCAAATTTTTAAAAAATATGAATCTTTATGCTCATTATTTTTACATTTGATTATCTTCTCTCTCACTCTACTGGATATGAATGGACTGTAAGCAAGAAATACTTTAAAGTATCTCACCCTAATTTTTCAAGCTTTCTGTAGGCAACACAGTCCAGGATATTGGCAGGACTTTTACTTCCACAAGAAATATAGATTGGGTTGCAGTGTTTATGGTTATCAGGGGAACTATTTCTCAGACCAAATTGGGAATGTAAGAAGGAGAGAAGTTACAGTAGCCAACTATGGCCCAAAATATTGCAATAGAATAATTTTTTAAGCACATTTATACTTTCTCAACCTTTTAATGAAAATTTGTCTGTACCATCATCACATGTCACGTGCTAACTACATAAAACAAGAACTTTCATCAATATATAATTGGTATGAGAGCATCAGGTTCAATGGATTATCAAACAGAAATGTTTGTGGAACCATTATTATTCTGACAGGGAAATGTTGGGGCTTTAGACAGACTTTAATTTCTTCTAACAATTCTGATATGTGGGGCTATTTTTGTTTCATAAAAGACAAAACTGCAGTTTCAAGGCTAGCGAATTCCTCAGTCAATCTAGTTTAGAGTCTGTTGTCTTAAAATAAAATAATGTTTCCCTATAGAACAACTTCTCTAAATGCAGATCTATTACCCTTAGGTCCTGACCCTAAGATATGAGAAAAGTGGCAAATGATGTTTTCTGGGCCTGCTTTCATAAAAGATTGACAATATAGTTTGATAAACAACTAGAGGATGCTATTGCATCAAAACACCTTACAAATCTTCTGAAGTGATGCCTTTTTCTTTAAAACTGCTAATTTATTTATTTTCCTCGTCATACTGCCCAGTGTGCTATAACCTTATTGAACTCGTGCCATAAAAAAATTCACTTAGCTGGGGCGTGGTAGTTCATACCTTTAATCCCAGCACTTGGGAGGCAAAGGTAGGAGGATTGCCATGAGTTCGAGGCCACCCTGAGAATTCAGAGTGAATTCCAGGTCAGCCTGAGCTAGAGCGAAACTCTACCTGAAAAAAACCAAACAAAAAAAAGAAAGAAATTCACTTTTTTGTTTTGCCTTCGTTTGTGTGTGTTAATGTGTGTGAGTGTGGGTGCATGTGTGAGATGGCGTTTGTGTGGGGATCTGAGGGCAATTTTATGGGGCAAGACCTTGCCTTCCACCTGCATTTGAGGCAGGGTCGCTCTTCTTGTCCATGCTCAGCAGGCTAGCTGCTCCCTGAGCTTCCAGGAGATCCTGACCTTGCCCTCCTTCCTCCTACAGGCATACTGAGAGTATAGAAGCCCACGGTGGCTCCCGGCTTTTCTATGAGGTCTGGGCATCTGAACTCAGGAGCTCACACTTGGGTGGCAAGAGCTTTACGCACCGAGCATTCTCCCCAACAACTAATCTCATATTTGTACTCATGTTCAACAAAACATTTATTTAATTAATTTATTAATGGGGGGGGGACAGATAGAGAGAGAGAGTTAGAGAATGGGTGCGCCAGGGCCTCCAGCTACTGCAAAGGAACTTCAGACGCGTGCGCCACCTTGTGTATCTGGCTTACACAGGTGCTGGAGAATTGAACCTGGGTCCTTAGGCTTTACAGGCAAGCACCTTAACTGCTAAGCCATCTCCCCAGTCCTCAACAAGACATTTACATGTTTATAAATATATCTTTGTATTTTTTGAGAGCTTTGCAACATCATCAATTTCTTTTGTAGTGTAATTAATCATTGTCAACTGTCCATACACTGAAGGAAGTTAAATAGCAGGCTGGAAATGAAAATCTGAGCATTCATGCTGGTCCCAATAAGAGTCGTCTCCCATAAGAGTAGGCATTTGATCGACAGGACTGAAAGGCACTGTTACTTTATAGGCAATGAATGTCGGACTGTCACTGCTGTGCATATTCCCCCGTGTTGCTGGTTAGAAATGTACACAACTTGGTTTACAACAATGGAAGTTACTTTTCTCGAGAATTTTCAGGACCTGAGGGTTTCTTCTGAGTCCGTCTATACATATTTTCAGAGAAGCACTTTGCAAGGGAAAGGTCCCTCACCACTACCGTATGACCGAGTGCTCGCATGCCTGGACATTTATCCCTCAGAAATGAAAGCCTAGGTTTACACAAAGATCCTCCTGTTAATATGTACTTATCCTTGTGGGCTCTTCAGTGAGTGTTCTGTTTTAGGGTTGAACCGGATTGGAGTAGGATGGAGTTGTAACCACAGATGCACAGGTTGTGGAGGTTGCCAGTGTAAAAGGGGTGCTGGGGGAAATGGGAGGTGCGGAACAGGGAGCTCAGGCCTATTCACTCCGCTTGAGTTTATGCACACTCTTTAGCAGAGGGGATGGGGGGGTGTGGAACGAGGGTGGGGGTCGGGGATGGGGAATCAGGAGGTGGGAAGTCAGGAGCTATGAGCAGAGGGCCTGCTCCTGCAGTAGTGCATGTGTGCAGGGCCCAGGCCGCCCCAGCAGCAGGGGTACCGGGAACCAGGGACCTGGGAGGTGAGGAACCAACCAGGAACTCTGGCCTACTCATTCCACATGCTCGCCCTTGGGGGCAGGGGAATCTGGGAGTTGGGGATCCAGGAGCCCAGAAATCAGGAAGCCAGGAGCGAAAGGCCTGCCCCTGCAGCAAGTACACAGGGTCCAGTCCTCCCCATGCCAGCAGCAGGTAACAGTAGCAGGGGTGCCAGGGCCAGGGAACTGAGAGGTGGGGAATGAACTCCTCATGTAAATATGCATAGTCATCAGAATGAGTCCTGGTGCCTTTCACTGGGTCAGTGAGTAAACAAACTGAAGTATGTCTGTATTGTGGAGCACTATCAAGCAATGAAAAAGAATGAGGTATTGATGCACCCAGCAATTTGGATGCGTGTTAAGGGCATTATGCTGGCAAAAGCCAGTCTCTAAAGATTACATAGATATGATTCCATCTATATCACATCTTTGGGATGTTAGACCTGAGGATAGATTAATGTTGGCCCGGAATTAGGATCAGGGGAAGCAGGATGAAGAAAGCTAAGTGTAGTTGTAAGATAGCAACTGAGGGGTGGAGAGATGGTTGAGTGGTTAAGACACTTGTATGTGATGCCTAAAGACCCATGTTTGGCCCTCAAGTTCCCACATAAGCCAGACGCACAAAGTGACACAAGGTCACACATGCACACAAGAGGGCGCATGCAGTCTGGAGTTCGACTGCAGGGATGGTAGGTCCTGGCACACCAATTCTCTCTCACTCTTGCTCTCTCCCATAAAAAACATTCAGTTTGTTGGGCTTGCTTCAAAAAAAAAAAAAAAAAAAAGATAGAAACTGAGAGTCCTGGTAATTTTGGAACTGTGGTAATAGATCCACCACCCACACAGGTGATAATATCAATAGGAGTTAACACACACAGATATACAAATTAAACTGGGAAGTCTGAATGTAAGCAAACTGTATCAAAGAATACCTGTGATCATGACATTAGACTATCGTTTTGCACAATATTATCATCAGTGAAAAATGAGCAAGGCATGTAAGAAATCACCACATTATTTTTTGTAAATGTATATGAATTTATAAATATCTCAATAACATTCTGAATTAGCAGTATACTAAGATTTTCTTGCAAGTTAATTTTTTTAGTATTTTTATTTATTTATTTGAGAGAGAGAATGGGTGCACTAGGGTCTTCAGCTGCTGCAAATGAACTCCAGATGCATGTACCACCTTGTGGAACTGGCTTACATGGGTCCCGGGGAATTGAACCTGGGTTCTTTGGCTTTGCAGACAAGTGCCTCAATGTCTAAATCATCTGTCCAGCCCACAAGTTAATTCTGTTTTTTTTTTTGGGGGGGGGGTGGTCTCACTCTACCCTAGGCTGACCTGGACTTCACTATGTAGTCTTAGGGTGGCCTCGAACTCAAGGCAGGCGATCCTTCTACCTCTGCCTCCCGAGTGCTGGGATTAAAGGCATGTGCCACCATGCCTGGCTGACCAGTTAATTTTTTTAACAATAGTTGATAATAAATTAACTATGCACAGAAGTGATTACAAACTATATACAGGCATATTTGATAATATCAACACACTCCTGAATCAGTTTTTCCTTCCCTGACTCTTGAGGAAAAATGTGACAGAGGATTAATGGAATTAACCATATGAGGTTAAATTAGCTTAGCTTTGTGGATTTTATGAATCTATCACCATGGGAATACATTAGTAGCTCCACCCCCTGCATTAACCCTGGCTTAATTAAACTCTGGCTTTCCCAAGGTTGGTCTGTAGCCTGGCCCACCAGAGACCTCTCCTCTGGTTGTTGATGACTGAATCGGATTGACTATTTTGAAATAAGCATGTGAATGCTTTCTTTCTTTTCCCTTCCTTCCTTCCTTCCTTCCTTCCTTCCTTTCTCTTTCCTTCCTTCTCTCCCTCTTTCTTTCTTCTACATCTGTGTAGGCTGGCTTCAAATTTACCATCTTCCTGCCTTAGCCTCCTAAGTGCCAGGATAGCAGGCATGTAGCATCATGTTTAAGCCTTTTAAACTCGGTTTTTGTCTGCCTATTTTGAATTTACAAAAACTAGTGAATGTGATGAAAGCATGAGAGATTTGCGGAGGGACCCTGTGCTTGCATTTGGATTTGGCATAAGGTGGATCATGCAAGAGCCCGATTTGGGGAGACCTAAAGTACTGCAAGGACTCTGGGGCGTGTTGGGGCAGGCAGGAGTCGGCTTATGTTGCGTATCCCATCCCTGGCTCGACAGGCTCCGCTGAGCAGGGGTCAGGAAGGACAAAGGACTTGTATTTGGTCCCTGGCTGAAGGCAGGACCTCAAGTCAGCTTTGCCAGGGATAAAGCTGGTAGCAGGATCATGATATAGATCATCACTCTTGCTGCTTGTCCATTGCTTCAGAACCTATGAGGTTAAGGAAGGCCATGAAGTAGACCCTTTAACGCTGTACGCACGGAGACATCCTTGTGTACCCAATCCACGGTCTCGGTCGTGATCACCGCCCCTCCCTGACCTCACGGGCACACTTTGGTGCATCATAGATGGTGCACTCTCCCTTCTGAACGCACAGTGGTGAAGCCTGCTACTCCACCGAGGGGAGAATTCCCATAGCTCGGTACTGTACATTCCTCCGAGGCTCTCCAGAGCAGCTGGGCTCGAGCCCGGCAGTCCTCGGGGAATCACTTGGCCACTGTGTCCCGAGAATCCTTCCCAAACATGTGGCTGTCAAGGAGAATAGTCCTTTTATGACCTCGAGTCAGTGTAGAATAACACCAGTCCAGGCTGTAATAAAAGAGGCTGTGGACATGGCAAATAAATCACCAATGTAGCAGATATCCAGGCTCTACTGCCGTGAGCTCTGGTGTGGAGCTGTAGAGGAGAGAGAGAGAGAGAGAGAGAGAGAGAGAGAGAGAGAGCATGGGAGCATCCCTCAAGTGACCACAGGGGCCAGCCTTCCCCTCCCCTCCCCCACCACAACTCTAGTGAGGCTGGTGCAGGGTTATCACAGTTATCTTCTCCACACTCCCTGTATCATTTGGTATGGGAAAGGCATTTACAAATACATCTGTGAGTTTCGAAATTCATTTTGAAAATGAATTTTTCTTTCTCAGGAAGAAAATAAGAGTTGAGAATGAATATCCAAATGACTCTGCCAGCCTTGTCTGTTATTTCAAATACAGGAACTGGATGGCTTAAATAGCAGCAGTCTGTAGTTGTGGAGACGGACCGTCGGAGGTCAAGGGGGCAGCGTGGTTGAGGTCTTGTCTTTTTCCTGGTTAGCAGATGTCAGCCATCTCGTTTCATCCTACATGGAGTGAGCGAGAGCGAGAGAGAGGTGGGGGAGGAAGTGGGAGAGGAGGAGGGAAGGGAAGAGTGCCTAAGACAGCTGCCACACGTGCTTTCTCTTTTTATCAGAGCACTAATTCCATCCAGCACAAAGGCCTCATCTTCATGGCCTAAAGAAAGACCTCCCAAACACGCCACAACCTAATGACATCCCTTTTAGGGTTAGGGTTTCACTCTGTGAATTCTAGGGGAGCACAAACATGCAGGTCATAACTACATTACGTTGTTGAGTAGCTGGCTGGAGCAGGGGTGTTGGTGGACTGCACAGAAGCCCCCAGATCAGAGGAGAGATTTCCCCCTACTTGGGACAGGTGATCCTGGAACAGAAGAGCCCACGAGGACCCCGAGGCCAAGTCCACTGAGGCACATTGGTCAGGGTCCTTGCTTTGAACCATCTGGACATGCTGTGGTCTCCTTGGGCTGGGAAAGAGCATGAACCAAAATTCAGGGACTTTGGTGGTTCTAGTCTTGAATTTGTCACTTCAGCAAAATCACTTTTCAAGGTCCTGTTACTTCTGTTATGAGCAACTAGAACAAGCCAACCTCTGTTTCCCTTCTAGCTCTCACTCTTCCGAGTGTGCAAAGGCTCTAGCTTATAAAGGGAAGGAAACAGAACTTACTAGGCAATTACTGCACGCCAAGCCTTGGATAGACACTTGGCGCTGTTGTCACATTGAATCTTCAGGAAATGTCATTTCAGTCTCACAGATGCACTAACAGGGTCTTAGAGAGGTTAAGAGACTTGTATTATATCATATAACTGATATATCAGTGAGCAGACTTTCTGTTGTATCCCAGGAGCTTCCATTAAACTGGTTTGAGGGTGGGGTTGTTGGGGCTGTGATGTGTAATGTTAGAGCAGGAGCTGGTTTCTCTCCATTTCTCAAGCCCTTTCCCTCTACGTTGGTCTGAGTCTTTGATTAGTAAGCTCCATATGGTAGTATGCCAGTGACAGCTCCAGGCTTCACATCACCTTCTGCTTTGCTTGGGATTCGAGGGGCTTCCCCAAATGTGGGACTTGTGGTTTCTTAAAGCCAAGAAAGTCCCAGGCAAACTGCTAAGTTGGTCCCCGGTTTTGGCTCAGCTGCAAGTCCAGCAGGAAATAGAATGTTTGTTTGAGCAGCTCTTGCAAAATGTTCTGGACTTGCTTAGAACTGTGTTAGGCTAGCGTCTGTCCTGGAACCTGTTCCTATGGCCACGAGGATGCAGGTGTGATGATCCGCCTGGCTTTGGGGACAGCCCTGCCTGCACGCATGCATGGGTAGTAAGAAAGAGCCCGTGTCTAAAACAAAACAAAACAAAAAAATCAAAGCAAAGAAATAGCAACAGTAACAAGACAAAACAAACAAACAAACAAAAACACCAGAAAACAAATGAAGAACCACATGTGATCAGGAACAGGAGGGAAAGATTTTGTGTGGGAGAGAAGAAATGATATGTGCTGGTAAGTGGCAAGATCAAGTTCTGCATGCCAGTCTCCTCTCGGGACCCAGGCGGAGGCGGATGGTTCCAAGAGCAGCTGTGGTCATTGCCAGGTGGGGGTCAAGAAAGAACACAGGACGGTTAGAAAGAGGGATTCTGACGCAAGAACTCTGGGAGTTCTTGGCAACATGGCCTTTGAATAGAGAACAGATCAAGTTTCTGGCTTCTTTTGCCAAGCAGAATTTATGGAGGTTCATGGACGGGGTGCATGTGGGGTGCCTGGCGGGTCGGATCCTCATCCTGTGAGCATGCAGGCTACACAAGTGAGGGAGGGCAAGTTGTCATCTTCTTAGACGCCTCTGTGACATGCCAAGGGAGAGCCAAGCCTGCTCCGCATGGCATTGTGGTCGGCGCAGAGACGGCATCTCTCTAGAAGGGTGATCCGTGTAAGAGTTAAAAGAGGCTTTGTGTGCAGTACCAGCTGGGAGAGCCCTGGCCGCTAACACCGGCTTTCATTAAACCTTCCAGAAACACCCACTGGGAAGCTACTAGGCTAAAAGGAAAGATTATTTTTGGCTCTCGTACTTCCTGTCTTAGGAGAAAACGATGTTTCAGAGAGACTTAGCAAGACGGACAATCTGCTGCTCACATAATAACATTGAAGACAGAAGAGAAATTTCTCACTGAAATTTTTACTCCAAGTGAGAGAAAAAGTGTGAAAATTATTATGAGGGTGATGAGAGAAACATGTTGTAATAACTAAAGAAATATGTTTTCTTTAAAAGACCTAATGTTAGAGGTACTTCATGTTGGGTGGGTTCGATGCCAAGTTTATCTTCAGTATATGGAAAATTTGTAAGTGTTAGTAAGCAGAAGGACCCTATAGCAAATGATCATTCAAAGATTGGCTTGCATTTAAGCCTTAGAAACCCAGACTAAGTGGCCTGTAGAACTTTAGTTGGTATCTGATTTTTCACCTGCCAGCATCCCTTCTCTCTTCGGTTGTTGGTAATTTGTTTCCATCTTGAGAAATTAACGTAACATTTTCCCTTTCTCAGTCCGTACAGGTTTGCATGAATTGAACTCCAGGATTAGTATGTGGTCCAAATGTGGCATTGTCTAAAGACAAAAATCACAACAAATTCAACTTAAGAGATCAAATTTAGTTTTTATTTATGATTTTTGTTTTAATTTTTTGAGGCAAGGTCTCACTTTAGCTCAGGTTGACCTGGAATTCACTATGTAGTCTCAGGGTGGCCTTGAACTCATGGCGATCCTCCCACCTCTACCTCCCAAGTGCTGGGATTAAAGGCGTGTGCCACCATGCCCAGCTTTTTATTTATGATTCTTAAATGGGACCACACCTCAGTTTATAAAACCAAAACAGGATTCAGTAGGCTGAGCAGAGAAAGTGGACAATATAGACAGAAAAAGATAGAAGAAAGCAGAAATAGAATAAAAAGTAGATTATTTTACAATTGTTTTCTTTTGGGTTAAAACAGAGGGGACTTCCTTGTTATACTGACTGGGATCTCCTCTTGTTTTCTCGGAAAACGTTCCTATTTCAAAGTTTGGCTTGATTATATGATTCTATTCTGATTTGGTCTGGTGTTTTGGGGCCTAATGCAAAAGTCTACCATATACTTTCAGACCACTCAGAGCCAACATGACTGGGCCAGGATGATCACGTGACTCAAGCCAGGCTGATGGAAACCTGTGTGAGACTTTTGTCCAACTACAGAGCGGAGGTACTTGCTTCCTGCTGGGAACTGGGAACTGGTAGAAGACCAGGCCATGACACCTAGCACTAATTTTGTTTAGACAAAAGGCAACATGGCCAAAAGTAGGGCCAAAGACCCTTGGCAGTACCATTGAAGCCTTTGGATCTGGATGTGACAGAAGAGGGTGGGTTTTCACCATCATTAGCCAATAATTCCCCATTTTGCTTAAGTCACTTTGAGCTGGCCTGGTGTCATTTGCAAGTGGAAATCCTAACTGAAAATGGTAAGAACCTCACGACCCATATCATTCATTTGGAACTTACTTGTCCAAAAGCCTCACCTGTGTGGAGTAGTGGAATCAAGTAAGTGAGTGCGAGAGAACCTTGAACCATTGAAGACATGTCCCATTATGTAAGCTGAAGATTCTGGATGGATTCACAGCAGGTATTTCACAAATGTGCCTCAACTTACAATGGGGTCACTTCTCAGTGACCCTATTTTAACTTGAAAATATTAATGTCAAAAATGTACCTAACATACATAATCTACTAAACACCATAAGTAGGGAAGTGTGTGACGTGTTTTGGAAAGTATTCTAGATGTTTTTCAAAATTTTTTCCTTTTTTTTTGTTTATTAGAGAGAGACAGAGAGAGAGAAAGAAATGGGCATGCCACGCCAGGGCTTCTAGCCAGTGCAGATGAACTCCAGACGTATGCACCACCATGTGTACCTGGCTTATGTGGGATCTGGGGAATCAAACCTGGGTCCTTAGGTTTTGTAAGCAAGCACTTTAACCATTAAGCCATAGCTCCAGCCCATCCAAATGTTTTAATTAGAAAAAACATGTTTTGGTTATAACAAGGATCTGTTTCAGTAACTGGAAATTCTTTTTTAAAATATTATTTTATTTTTATTTATTTATTTGAGAGAGAGGCAGAGAGTAAGAGGGAGAATGGGCTCGCCAGGGCCTCCAGCCACTGCAAACGAACTCCAGACACATGCACCCCCTTGTGCATCTGGCTAACGTGGGTCCTGGGGAATCGGGCCTCGAACCTGGGTTCTTAACGCTTCACAGGCAAGGGCTTAACCACTAAGCCATCTCTCCAGCCCCCTATCTGGAAATTCTTGATCAAGACCAGTTTCTTGAAGGTAATTTAGAGAATGCTTTTGTATTAGTTTAGAAGTAATGGTGTCTGAGCCCTTTGACAGGTTTTGCCACTAAGAGAGGTAGCCTTGTTTTGTGATTCTCCCGTACCTCAGTATAGCCATAAGTCAGTTTTTGTTGCTGGTGACGAGGGACAGGCCCACACAGTAAGGAAACTGAGGTCAGTCTGGCTGCATCTTCAAGGGCTGGCACATACTTGCCAGCTCTGGGGCATTGCTCCAGATGAAATACTCTGTGATCAATAGATGTTCTCAGGTTCCTATCAACCAGAAACATCTATAATTGCACACTTGGTTTAGGCAGTCGCTTGCTGCTTTTAATGCCCATTTTGTTTAAAGCAGTCTCCTGCGGAATGAATGAATGTGTTTGCTTAGGGTTACTTCTCAGGTTGCATGTGATGCTGCGACATCCTTTCAAGAGTCATTTCAGCTTTAGGTGATGACTTATCTTCCCAGAATTCTTGCATCAATCTGGGTTGTAGCCAGGAAATCTGTCTGCTGTCACTTCTGCTACCTCTTCTATTGTTTAGGATTTCCCCTGGCAATGTAGGCGGGTTTGCTTTTCTCACATCTGCAGCTACACTACTTCTTACCCATATCTTTAATTATAGCCCTCCTGGTAATGTAAATTTGTATCTCTGTGGTTTTGATTTTGGTTTATCTGCTGGACAATGCAGCTGAGTGTTTTTCTATGTGCTTGCTGGCAAGTTCTCGTTCCTATTTGGGGAGAAAAGTCTAGATTGTTGGCTATTTTTAACTGGGTTGTTTATCATGTTATCATTGAATTTTACTTTTTTATAGTATTCTGAATACAAATACCTTGTCTAATACATGAATTGAATTTTTTGTCCATTCTGAAGATAGTCTTTTACATTTTCTTGATAGCCTCCTTGACCTCAGATCTATCTATCCATTCTCCATCTGTCCATTTGCTCACCTACCAATCTTCCATCCATCCATTCCCCTATCTATCACCTACCCATCCATCATCCATCCATCCATCATCCATCCATCCATCATCCATCATATATCTGTCATCCTTCATCCATCCATCCATCCATCCATCATCCAACCATCATCCATCATCCATCCATCCTTCATTCATCCATCTACAGTTCACAGGGTGATAGGCATCTTGACTGATACATTTGCTTTAAAAGTGTTCTTCCTCCACGTGTGAAGAGTTTTGATAAGTGGAAAGAGATTTTTCTCATCTACTGAGAGGGCTGAGGGAGCAAATATCAGAGAGGTGCAAGCCAGCCAGATGGTTTTTCAGAGATCACCTGGAGACCATGGTGACTTTAATAATCTGTGGCTCTTATAAGCATAACTTGTGCTTCTGACTCTCCTTGAATTGTTTTCTTGGCTTGTGAGCTACAGGCTTTCTATGGTGTGAGGCAAACAAGGAAAAAAATAATCTTTAATTCAAGACACAGTAAAAAGTGGGTGCTTTGTTCCCGTCATCTAATTCAAATAGGATCTTGTCAGTTAAGATGTGGGGTTATGCCTAAAGATTCTTTGCAAGAAAAAATATCTTTGGAAAACATGACAAGAAATCCATATTTAAAAAATACTAACTTTAGCATTATTCATATTTCAATCCAAATTACTATACTTTCAGAAAAAGAATTTTATATAAAGTACTTATATTCATTTTCTACCCAAGAACATACTTCATATGTTCCCTTAGCAAAATCCAATAAAACCCAATTTGTCCCATTTTCTTTCTTTCTTTTTTTTTCTTTTGGTTTTTCGAGGTAGGGTCTCACTCTAGCCCAGGCTGACCTGGAATTCACTATGTAGGCTCAGGGTGGCCTTGAACTCATGGCGATCCTCCTACCTCTGTCTCCCAAGTGCTGGGATTAAAGGTGTGCACCACCACACCCGGGTTGCCCCATTTTCTTTAGAGAAAAATATGGATATTTTAACACGCCCCAAGTGAAACTGCAATGTATGCTTTTGTATGATATGACTTTCTTTTCATTTGTGGGGACAACTACCTGACAGAAACAACCTACGGGAAGAAGGACCGGGTTTGGCTCCTGGTCTCAGGAGATACAGGCATCATGGAGGGATTGGCAGAGTGGTTGGAGTGCCACTACATGTAGCAGGAGAATGAGGGGGCAGCCCCTCACTGCTTGGCAGACGAGGAAGCAGAAACTGGGACAGAAAGCCAGGTGAGCGTATAAGTCTCAAAGACCTGTCTTCTAATCCCTACAGATTCTACAACCTCCCAACACAGCTCCACCAGCGGGTGACCAAGTGCTCAAAACTTGAGACTATAGAGGTCATCTCATATTTAAACCATACCAGCTTTCAAATGGTGAGTGTGAAACTGGTTGTTTTCTTTCTTGGGGTGTATATGTGGGGTGCATGCATGTGTGTATGCATATTCATATGAGTGTGTGTGGGGCAGGGGTCAGAGGTCAGTGTTGGATGCCTTCCCCAATCATTTTGTATCCTGCATCTTATTTTTTGAAACAGGGTCTCTCACTGAACCCTGAGATCCTGAAATCTGATAGATTAGGTAGCCATCCTGTCTCTGTATCCCCAGAACTGGGATTATAGGTACTCACCAGCATGTCTCACTTTTACTTTTATGAGAGAGAGAGAGAGAGAAAGAGAAAATGGGTACTCCAGGGTCTCTAGCAACTGCAGACTCCAGATGCATTTGCTACTTTGTGCATCTGCCTTTATGTGGGTAGTAGGGAATCGAACTTGGGCCTTAGGCTTTGCAGGCAAGTGCTTTAGCCACTGAGCCATCTCTCCAGCCCATGTCTCACTTTTTAAAATGCATTTTTATTTATTTATTTATTTATTTATTTATTTGAGAGAGAGAGAAAGAAAAAGGCAGATAGAGAGAAAGAGAGAATGGGCGTGCCAGGGCCTCTAGCCACTGCAAACGAACTCCAGACGCATGTGCCCCCTTGTGCATCTGGCTTACTTGGGTCCTGGGGAATCGAACCATGGTCCTTAGGCTTCACAGGCAAGTGACTTAACCACTAAGCCATTTACCCAGCCCCCATGTCTCACTTTTATATGAGTGCTAGAGATCCAAACCCTGATCCTCATGCTTGCATTGCAAGCACTTTACCAACTGATCCATCTCCCAGGCCCACAAACAAGTTGTTTTCTTACAATGAGTCTGTCCAGTGAGATCCAAAGTTAATGATTACATTTAATTAACTTTGCCTTTTTCTCTGGTCTCCAATCCATGCTCCAAATGACAGCTTCCTTCAATGTACTCAGACATGTGGATATAACATGTGTTTCATAAGGTTTTCCAATCTACATACCAGCCTCATTCTGGACTTGGCTTAGGACAAGTCAATTTATTAGCTTTCATTTCTTACTTGAGTTTGGCCACAGAAGGTCAAGCCTGCAGAATACAGCTAGATTAACACCATGTAGAAAACAATTTACACAGAATTTTTTGCAGATCAGGCATTGGTATATCAAGAGATCACATTTGCAAATGTATTTCTCCTTAAGGATCGGGTGTGGCGGGGATGTGGTGTGGAAGATATCAGGTATGTGGAATGCTTAGAAATGCCAGATTCTGAGTCACAGAGACCCCAGCTTGCCGGCACCCCATGGGTGGCCAGTGGAGACATATGCAGATCAGAGGGCTGGCTTTGGCCCAGAGCTCCCTGTGCAATCTCCCTTGAACATCTGCTTTATGGAAAGAAGCAGATCAAATGGCCCAAGAAAAGATACAAGTCAGATGGGAAACTATGAAGTCTCTTAAGCCTCAGGCTTAAGTTCATTTCCCAAAAAAGGCACGTGGTATACTTACTAGCATTTTTTGAGAAGAATGTAATTCCTTAATATGGGTGTGATGGTCTGGAATCTACTCCTGAGTCAAGATGGGGTGTGTGGCTTAAAACAAGGGCAGTTTTCAGAATTGGCCAAGTGATGGAGGAGGCTGTCCCCTATATTTTATGATTCATGGTCTTGCTTCAGCTCTGGGTGATCCTCTTTGATCTGAACTTCCCATTCAAAGACATGCACACACAGCATGTATCATAAAATTGGGCTTAAGTAATGCAATAGCACACACATTTCTTGGACATCTTCTAGCTGCGAGGCACTGTGTGAAGCAGTGTGGGGATTACAGACTGACAAGTATATGATAACATTATTTTTGCCCTGTCAGTGGGGTTAAAGGGATCAAACATGGTGAGTGTGGCAGGCAGTTTAATGTCATTTTGGCTGGGTTATAAAACCTGGTGATTTAGTCGCACAGTGAAGGTGTTGTTAGGAAAATACTGTGTAGATGTGAATAACATCTACAATCAGTTGACTTAAATAAGAGTGATTAACTTTAGTAAGTGACCTTATACAATTAACTGAAGAAACGTAAGGTTCCCTGAACAAGATGAATTCTGCTTGAAAACTGTATTGTTGGCTACTGCTTGGGTTTCCAACCGTTAGGCCTGCCATGCAGATTTCAGACTTTTCAGCAATGGTTCCAATGGCTAGTTCTTTAAACTACTTACCCACTCTCTTTCTTCTTCCCTCTTTTCCTTTTTCTGTCTTTCTGTCCCTCCCTCCTCCCCTCCTTTCTTCCCTCTTTCCCTCCCTTCCTCCCTTCTTTCCTCCCTTCCTTCCCTCTTTCTTTCTTTCTTTCTTTCTTTCTTTCTTTCTTTCTTTCTTTCTTTCTTTCTTCTTTCTTTCCTTTCTTCTTCCCTCTCTTGCTTTGCTCTCTTCCTCCTTCCTTTCTCCTTCTCTCTCTCTCTCTCCCCACTTCTCTGTCTCCTCCCCAACCCCATCTCAATCCTCATTCCAATTTTTCCTGTTGGTTTTTTTTTCTCTGAAGAATGACTGATACACTAACCAATTACTCTAATAAGAGGCTGATGAATATATACTCCACTGGGATAATTGACTGCACTCTGTTCTCTTGTGTATCTCAGCAATTAAAATCATGCCTAAAGTATATTTGACATTGAACGTATACTTCTTGGATGGGTGGATGGATAGATGATTGGGCAGTTGGCTGAATGAATGGAGGAAGAAAATATGAGAACAACAGGCATGGTAGAGAATGCTACTGGTCCCTAGACAGAATCATATAAATCTTAAAAAATAATCTTTATCCTTTTATTCTTTCAAGGCTATAATTGAGCAACTGTAAAGCAATGGTGAGTCTAAAGCAAAGGCAGTTCACTCCTCTTCCAAGCAACCTGGAGAAGACTGGGGTGAGGAGGAGGTTGTGAACCTTGATTCTGGACTCTGCAATGGTAAGAACTGTCTGTTGGGAGCCAATGGGGAAAATTTGTCTTCTCCTCAAACAACAGTCCTCTTCCTTCTCTGGATATAAAGCCAATTGCATAGGATGCACTGAGTTCCAGAAGTCATCTATTTTTTTCTTTAAAGTAATTTTATTTATTTATTTTAGAGAGATAGAAAGGAGAGAGAGAGAGAGAGGGAGGGAGGGAGAAAGAATGCCAGGGCCTCCAGCCACTGAAAACAAACTCCAGATGCATGTGCCACCTTGTGCATCTGGCTTAGCTTATGTGGGTCCTGGGGAATTGAACCTGGGTTCTTTGGCTTTGCAGGTGAATGCCTTAACCCCTATGCTACCTCTCCAGCCCCCAGAAGCCATCTTTTATATGCTGGTGAGGGCTGAAGCAATGAATTACACAGAAATAGAGCACAACTCCTGATGGGCCCCAGCTGGAGCCCCACTTCACTTAGAACTTGAAGTGTATATGGCGTGTATGTGCATGTGTGTGCACAGGTATAATAGTCAATTTTCCTGTTAAGATAATTTAAATAATAAATTTTGTTTTTTGTGCTGAAAGCTTCTTGGTTCATTAAATAACCATTCTAGAAGGGCTAGTAGTTGAGAAAACTTTGAAAATCCTAGTTTTGTTTCCTATCTTCAGTTATGAACTGCTAACTAGCTGTTGGCATACATTAGCTTAGTTACTCCTTACTTCTGAAGATTCCTAAAAACCAGGGAAAAGCTACTGAAGAATTTGAAAAAAAGATCACAGAAGTACCTAAGAGGTAATTAGAGAACATCATCTAATAAATACTTTGTTTGTTTGTGAAGTTCTATTGAACATTTATTAAAGTTGGTTTCTGGTACTTGCATGCAGATATAATTTCACTATAACAGTTGTTGTTCTATAAAGTAGTGAAGATGCCATGATTGTTTTTACAGATATGGAATGTTAACACAATTATTCAGTTTGAGTTGGTTTGAATACAAAATGACTACCATCACTTCATGCATTTGTAACTAAGCATCATACTCATCCCCCCAGGTGGTGGAGCCTTGCTGGAGGAGGTGTGTCACTGCAAGGTGTATTAGTTTATTAGGTCAGCCCTCTGGGTGTTCAGAGCTTAGTTTTGCTGCTGTTTCTCAGCTTATGTGACAAGATATGATACCCAGCCCTTGCTCTGTCATACTCCCCCCCCCCATGATGAAACTTCCCCTCGATACTAGAAACTGAATTAAATGTGTTCATACCATATGCTGCTTCTGGTTAGGTGTTTTATCTGAGTAATGAGTAGATAACTGCAAGAAGATGTGCAGAACACAATAGGAAATAGGTTTAAGTTTCAAGAGAGTTTTTTTTTTTTTAAATCGCTAAGTAGTCTAATGATCAAGAAAAAATTTTGGATCTGTTTCTTGAGACCTTCATGAATTAGGTATATCACTATCCACTATGATGCAGCCACCTAGAGCTGAAGATACTTTTGAGCAACTATGTGATGCCAGCACTTTTGAGAGGAGGGAGTGGAGGGTTTATCTTGCAGAAGGTTCTTGGAGATGAATGGGACTTCTTAAATATTCTCATTTAGAGAAGCCTTCATGGCTTGAAAGCTGAGTGGGAAGGTGTTCACAACAGTTCCTTCATGTCAAACACGGGATCTACACATTTTCTCTTTTCCCAGAACTGTGGGAAGCTGTCATTTAGCTCTGCTGCTGTTGATAACTATGAAATTAATAGGAGGAAGTTAAGATAATAAATTGTTTACTTGGCTATTTTCAAGAGCTTGTCAGTGTTTTACATTTCACATTGAGAAGGGCAGATCTTCATGATAATTCTGAACCATAAATGAAAGCCTTGTGATTCTGATGCTCACTGGAAGTTCCTGTCACGTGGCAGCCTTCAGCCAGTCTTACTAGAGCACTATATTTTTTCCTGCTGATTTTTCTGGGAAGAGACTTCATTTCATTGGTGATCCTACAAAGAGTAACTGTATCACGTACCAATGCTGTGATTTATTAAAAAAGTAATCACATGGATCTTGATTTTCTGCTTAAAATTTTACTAAAAATCTTAAAGCCTCCAAGGGAGATTGACAAAGATTCTTCACATTGGAGATAGTTGTTGATATGCAAAAGTGTGATGGCCATTGCTTCTTCAGTTACTAAGGCACTGCTGAATTCTCTACCCTTGTTACCAGTGCATAGAAAAATCCAGAGGGTAGCTTGGGGAATTTGCTCAGGGTTTCAGCATTTGATTAGCATGCATGAGGCCTCGGGCCCCATTCCCAGCACCATCACTACCAACCACTTCTTAGATGTCAAAGATCATCAAGTATTGCAAGGAAGGTGAGATACAGAAAACAGAGTCCTGTTAACTGAAAAGAAAGTCTCTGTAAGCTGTAACTATGATGGTTAAAAGTATCTTTAAACAAATTATAATTATTACATATTAATTGTACAAATTGATGGGATTTGCTGTAATATTTCCATACATACATATATAGTGCATTAACTGTGTCCTATAATACTTTTTGCACATTTTTTGAGGTAAGCCCAATGGATTGCCTTTTTTTTTAATGGGAGAGAGAGAGACAGAGAGAGACAGAGAGAGAGAGAGAGAGAGAGAGAGAGAGAGAGACAGAGAGAGAAGAGAATTGGCATGCCAGGGCCTCCAGCCACTGCAGTTGAACTCCTGACGTGTTTGCCCCTTTGTGTGCATGTGTGACCTTGCACACTTGCATCACTGTTTGGCTTCCATGGGCCTGGAGAGTTGAACATGAGTTATTCGGCTTTGCAGGCAAGTGCCTTCACTGCTAAGCCATCTCTCCAGGCCCCCATTTGTTCTTTTCACTTCACCTCACTCCACCCTCCCCAAACCCCACATGTAAGCATCTTGAAGGCCAAACTTTTTGGAATCATAAAATATGTCTTCTCCATATTTGTGGTAGTTGATGATGTCCAATTGTCACCTGAGAGGCCCTTTACTGTGGTGAAAAGACTCAGACTTACCAATTATATGTTCTGTAGTTCTGGAAAGTTGTTTAACCTCCCCCAACCTTTATCTTCTCAGCCATAAGCTGAGGAGAGAATGAGTACCTTCTAACGTTGTTCTGCAGATCAGAAGTAACAGCACTGATTGGCATGAACTTGTAGCAGAAGGCTGTGCAAGCCTCTGCGATCACTTTCCACACTGGCCAGAGGGTGGGCTCTGCTGTCCTGTGGTCAGCAACTTGGTGGTTACATAACTTTTTGGCAAGTTAAGTATCATAATCATTAACAAGCTAGACATTCTGAGCCTCAGTTTAAAAATATTTAAAATAATAATAATAAATGCAGTGGGCCAAAGACACCGTATGCTGTTGGTACAGAACATGGAGAGACCTGGCTGGGATCGGGAAGAGAGTCAGTCCCCAGAGAGTTAGCTTCTCTAGTGCCAGAAAATGCTACATGAGTGATTGGGGGAACATGGCCAACATCTGTCCAAGTAACTCATGGTCTAAGCTACTCAACAGCAAACAGCCTAACATGATGCTCACTTAAGTGCAATAGTGGCACACAGCCATGGTGGGTAACCAGCTGCTCTTGAATTGGCTAATGCATCTGCTCAGTGGAACGGAACCCATAGTTGGAACTGGGAAACAAGTCAGAATCATATCCAAAAAATGAGCCTCTTCTCCAATATCAAGCTCCCACCAATCGTGGGCTACAAGAGGGCCTATACCTATTAAGTTCTCTCTAAAATAATAATTGTTCTACCATTTATCCACGGCTGACTTCACTCTCCATTGGAGAATCTGCTTCTGTTTTTTCAGATGGATGCAGAACCTGAGGAGAGAATCAGCCCATCGCACCACATCAGGGCCCCAGCTGAAAGCAAGAGTAATTGGGGCAAGAGCAAGAGCGCTGCTTTCTTGGTGAATCTGGTACCAGCACAAGGGTGAAGGACACAGAGAACACTCAACTCCTACCAAACTGGAGATCCAGAGACACAGAAGCTCACAAGACCTCATCACTGAAGTACACCTAAAACAAACACAACATGGCTCAGGGAAATTTGTGGAAGAGGGGGCAAAAGATTGTTAGAGCCACAAGTTGGGATATTATGCACAGAGACATTGCCTCTTAACTGATGGCTAACCCCGCAATGCATGACCCACAATCCCCAATGAGGAGGGTCCCTTAGTGGGGGGGGGGGAGAGGCAGGGAGGAGGCTAACGATGGTACCAACATGGCTGTATACACACTGAGTATGTACATTAATAATAAAGAAAAAAAATAAATGCAGTGGTTTCATGGGTGTGTAGGAGAAGAAAATGAGCAGGAGAGCATTCTTTGAACAGTGGAAATATTATAGTGGACTAGGGGAAAGTTCATATTGAGCCCCATAAACATGAATTTGTACTATCACTAGTCATTCAAGGTAATTCAGCTAACACTCTTCAGTTAGGCCTTCAGGTTTCTGAGATGTCATTTCTGAGAACCTAGGTCAAATTAGATCTTCTCCTTTAAAACTGAAAGCTGCAGGAATATTCCTTTCCCTTCATAGCTAGTCTAGTTAAAAATCTATGGAATGTAGAATGTAGGTACTTTTTTTGTTTTTTGTTTTTGCAATGTCTGTTTTTTTTTTTTTCCTGGCTTTCCTTTAGTTACTTTCATGCGTATAGAGGGTTCATCATTGGAGAGAAATTTGATGAGAACTAAGACTTTTAGCTTTCTTTTATGCACAACGGTGTCAATAGTTAGTAACAATTGCAAGGTTCAGTTTGAGTTGGTATGACTCTCTCTTCCCAGTGCCATACTCAAATGTATGAGGCGACATTTCCATCCAGCTGGGCTCTCTTACTTCTCTTGACCCCCTCCTCCCACTTAGTCATTCCTAAGTATTCATTTGCTTAACCAGTACTGAGGTTGCTATGTGCAGAGTACACTGATGAATGCTGGGGAGAGAGGTGACTAAGACAAACATAATCTCTGACTCATGGAATGCACACTCTAGCTCATTTCAATACAGACATGCATTCCATGTTAAGAAGGATCTTTTGAACTGGCTATGGTGGTGCACGCCTTTAATCCTAGCACTCAGGAGGTAGAGGTAGGAGGATCACTGCAAGTTCAAGGCCAGCCTGGGCTAGAGTGAGACCCTCACTTGAAAATAAAAAAAGGATCTTTTATATCTATAATTATAAGGCACCCTGAATTTTGGGTACATTTTGAATTTACTATACATCTTCCACTGTGTACCTTCATTACTCTTGCCTCTATAAGTTGCTTCCTAAAAATATTCAATCTAGATTTTCTTCATTGCACTGTTGACATTTAAATAGACTTGTGGATTTTCATCATAAGGGAAAGGTAACTGTCAAGACTTTTTCTCTTGACATTTAGGGAGATGTTACAGTGATAAGTACTGACCAGGCCAATAAGCCTTACTTAAAACATGGAGAATATTCCTCTATTTCTCCCATGCAGCTTCCTGTGACAATTAGGGTCCCATGCAAATGAACTTCACAGGTCTTCACAGTGCCAGAGGAAAGAGGCCCAAAGGGAAACATAATTTTTAGAAGGAAAAACACCATGGAGATTTGAAAAAAAAAGAAAGAAAGGATCAAGACACTTGAAATGAAGGAATGGGCCACACATGCCAAGTAGCAGTGGCCGATGACCGGAAAACACCAGGGGTTTGCTCATCCCAAAATACATGTAAACAGTTTCGTTTTGAGAAATGGCTCATAAGAGACTTCATGGCTGTGAAAAGCCCCCTTTTGATTTCACATAGGAAGGGGAATTAAAATAGCCCATTCTCAGCCCTGGGAATTCCCATCCCAGGGTCTCAATTCACTGGAGTTGAATGACAGCTGCAAAGAATCTGTTTGGTACCCTGTGCTCTACAGTAGCATGAGAGCAGGGGAGAGGAGATGCTGGCCTAGGAAGGCTTCCAGTCCATTGTGGAAGCAAGTGTCCTGTCAGGGCACTTCCCTATACCACGATACCAAGGGTGATGTGGGAAGTCCGGCCTACACAGTTTTGAGCATTGGTATAGAGTCTGGGCACACAGAAAAGGCATCACATCGGGATTTCTAGAGGGTGTGATGCCTCTACCAAGTCTCCAAGGGGGGAGAGCGATCATCTGTCAATGGTTTTATTTTAAGGAATCCACATTTTTATTGCAAAATCCTTTAAAAAAAATAGAATGAGGAATGCCACAAAACAATGCAAATACTGTTGAAACTTCCAGACTTGAATATGCAAGACAGTCACTACATCCGGGTTCCTTCCTTGCCGAAACAGCAGTGTTAAAGCCATTGTGTAATTGCACCTGGCACTTTACCTGCACATGGCTCCTACAGACCTCACCCAGGATTCCCGGACCAGCAGTCTTCCCAGATGACTCTCGTAACTTGTCACACCGTAGCAGCATGTTCCCTAAAGGTCCACTTGCCGAAACTCTTTCTCAAAATCATCCTTGTTAAGGGAAACACGCTTTGGCGTTCTTCACCGGGTAACCCCATCAGGTTCACAGCATTCCCACAGGGTTATTTCAGGATAGTTTGAGAATAGATGATGGATGCATTAACCCTTTCTCAGGTGGCGCTAATCACTTCCCCAGGGGAAGACACTTGCTTGTGTAGCTGGTAACACGGTGTCATGGCTGCTCATTCCCAGGAACTCATAAAAATCATGTCTAGGTCAACGATGGGATAAACTGTTAGTCTTTTTCTGGTTGGGGTAATTTTCCTCTAAGAAAATATGCTAGTGGAACATAGTAGTTTTGGGAATAAGGGTCTTCTGATTTTTCTGAAAGTGAATCTGTTCTGAGAAATACTCAAAAAGTGATTGCATTTCTTGATAAATGTCTTTCATAACACTTAAATAACTTAAGAATTTGGGGATTTTTAATGGTGTTCTTATTATAGAAAATTTATGCTTATTTTATTCATCCTTTTACTTAAGTTAGAAAATAAAAAATAGGGCTAGAGAGGTGGCTCAGCTGGTAAGGCGTTTTCCTGCAAAGCCTAAAGATGTGGGTTCAATTCCCTACTACTGATGTAAAGCCAGATACAGGAAGTGGCACATGCATGTGGAGTTCATTTACGGTGGTTAGAGGTACTGTCATGCTCATATTCTCTCTCTCTCTCTCTGTTTCTCTGTACTTGTAAATAAATAAGTAAATAAAAATAAATCAAAAGTAGCAGGCTGGAGAGATGGCTCAGTGATTAAAGGTGCTTGCTTGCAAAGCCTGATGGCCTGAATTTGGTTTGCCAGTGCCCACATAAAGCCAGATGCACAAAATTGTGTATGCATCTCAAGTTTGTTTGCAGTGGCAGGAGGCCTTGGTGTGTTTATTCTTTCTCTGTTTCTCTGTGTCTGCTTCTTTCTTTCTTTCCTTGTTTCTTTCTTTCCTTCCTTCTTTCTTTCTCTCAAATAAATAAATAATAAATAAAAATAAAGAAATACAGAGAAAGAGAAGAAACCTTCCAGGTTGCTCTAGATAGAGTATACTGGATTGCTTTTCACTGAGTCAGTCACACTCTTGTTCACTGCAGATACACTATGTTGGAACAAATATGACTTGGAAGGGCTTCCGGCCCATTAGAATTTTCATCAGCCGTGCTCCAAATGAATATACAGTGACCCCAAACTGGGTACCTGCTGTGCGCATGCAGCTTCCAGAGCAGCACCTGTTCCTACCAGGGCATGTGCCATCTGTAGGCCAGCCAGGACTGTAGTGATTCGAGGACACATTTGTGCGAAGCAGCTGAGGCCTGTGCCTCTGGAGCTTGGGGCAGGGGTGGTGACATGAATCACAACTGATGCCAAGCAGCCTGGCGTGCTCCTCACATTTCATACTTTGCCAGGTTCCTTTGGCAGAGTGAATGAGGTAGAGCCATCTAAATCCTACTAAGCTGCCATGGATGTGTTTCTGGGTTACTTTTCTCCATTTTACTCCTCATGAAAGGAGGGAGCTGGTGCAGGACCCAAGGTTAGGCACATGAACCTAATTCGTAACGTTGCTTTCCTCCCTCAACTCACCAGGGTCTATGGAAACACATTTTTCATTTCGGGTTCCTTTTAGGATAAGCAACCTTGGGAAGTTTGTAGGTATGGTGTGGGCATGATGACAGGAAACCCCGTTCCCAGTTTCAGATGCTGTGCTAGTCAACTTTAGTTCTGTACTATGAAACACCTGACACAGGCTACTTAGGAAACAAAGGGAGGTTTATTTCAGTTCATGGTTCTGGAAGTTCAAGTTCCAGGTCAGGAGGCACCACTGCCTTGGGTCTCTGGGGAAGGCATGGGGAACATGGTCAGAGCAAGTAGAGTGAGTGTGCTTATTTCATCCAGGAACAGGAGGTCAGGGAGAGGAAGGAGAAGGGATGGAAGGGAGAGAGAGAGAGAGAGAGAGAGGGAGAGAGAAAGAGGGAATGAATGATGGGGGCCCACACTCCCCTTCAAGGATGCCTTCAGTGACATCAGGACCTCCCATTAGGTCTTCTATCTTAAATGTTCAGCCCCCACCTTGATATTGCTACCCCGGGGACCAATCCTTTAGACAAAAACTTTGTGGTGTGCCCATCTAAACTGTAGAAGATACCCTACAGTCTGTATGGACAGACTTGCTAACCCCCCCCGCCCCCATAACTTGGAATCAATTCTTCATTGATTCTGACTGAAAAGCTTTAGTTCTTACTGGAGTGACCATGGGTAAGTTGCTCTCTGAAGAAATAGCAGGGAGGGTAATGGAAACTGAGACAAGTAAATGAGGTCAATCAGTCAAGGACAAAGCCATGAGGCTGGAATCTGGGTGGTAAACCAGACCCTCCTTGAGAATTTAGTAGAATTTGCCTTTACAAATGCTAGGTGCCTTTGGAGTCTCACTGTGTGTCAAAACCAGGAGTCAGAGACTGGCCGGCTCCTAAGCTTCCCACACTCGGATGAGAATGGAGGCTCCCCACTCTCTCCCCTTATCACTTTCTGCCTCCACTAGGCGTCTCATTCAGGGTCTTCTCTCTCATCTTGCTACTCTTTCTTTTCTTCCCAGTCCTTCTCTCTTCTCCTCTGGTAATCACCACGTTGCTCTTACATTTATGAGTTCTACATTTTTGCAATTCACATTCTGAGTGAGATCATGCAGTATTTGTCTCTCTGGGTCTGGCTTATTTTACTTAACAGAATGTTTTCCAAGTTCAGGAATCTTTTGACTCCCTCTTCCTCCCCTCTCTTCCTCCTCTTCTTTTTCCTTCCCTGCCAAAGGCTGAATTGAATTGCATTATGACTGTGTATATGTACCATGCTTCTTTATCCATTCATGCTTTCATGGGTACTCAGGTTGGTTCTGTATTTTGATTGCAGTAAATAGTGTTGGAATGAGTTTGAGAATACAGATCTCTCTTCACTATGCTTTTTTTGGACACACATATCTATATACATACACATATATATTATATCTATATCATCTATATCTGTATCTAATATCCAGCAGTGGAATTGTTGGATTATATGGCAGATTCATTTTAGTTCCCTTTTCTCCTCTGATAGTAACCATTTTGCTCTCTCCATGCATGAGTTTTACATTTTTTCAGTCCACATTCTGAGTGAGATCATGCAGCACATTTCTCTCTGGGCCTGGCTTATTTTAGATAAGAGACTCTGTATGGTTTCTCACAATAGCTAAAATAATTCACCTTGCCAGTAACAGTGGACAAGGATTCCCCTTTTCCACATATTTTCCAATACTTGTTATCTCTGATCATGGTTGACATGATCTTATGTGGAGAAAACCCTGAAGACTGCATGCTCAAACTGCTAGAACTAATGAGTACAATGAAGTTGAAGGCTAAAGTCAACACACCAGCTCAAGTTGCATCCACGGAAGGCTGCGGGCCCCGCTCACACGGAGACTGTGGGCACCCGCGGGGATGAGAGACAGTGCCAAAGGCAGACTGTTGGGTTCACAGGGTCTGCCTCTACCTAACCTCTAGAAGTAAGCCTGCCTCTCAACTGCTCCTAAATTTGGACCACAGGAGTCTCCAGTTACTTAGAAATTTGTTGACAAGTACAGTTTAAGAAGGAACTGTGAGGTTTTCTGGGACTGCATCTTAAGTGACAGACAGAAACAGCAAGCCTGTGTTTGTGTCGTGTTTTCAAAGGAGGCTATCCCATTGGCCACCTTGACTACACATTGGGAGAAGGTTCACCAGGTGACGACCCCGCTTCGCCTGCTGAGATTCTGATTTAGTTGGTTCTGACATGATGACCTGGGCATTTGGGATTTGAAAAGAATCCTTCCCAGGGCATTTTCTGCAGTGGTAAAGGCACTGGTGGGTACCACATGCTCTGGTAAATAACCCCCTGCCTGTGCCCATTGCAGGCAGACCTAATTCAACTCAGCGGATCATGCCCACACGTACAAAAAAGAGGCATTGACATAGAGTAGGGGAGCTGGAGAGTTTATAACACATTTACTGTGCAAGCATGAGGGCACAATGGTGCCTGAGACCACCTGAGTTTGATGCCCAAGCACCCATGAAAATATCTGGGCATAGCATTGCACTCCTACAACTCCAGTCCTATGGGGATCAGGGACCAGAGAATTGCTGGGGCTTGCCTAAATGGCAAGCTCTAGAATCAGAAAGAGATTCCTTTTCAAGGACACAAGTATGCAAGCACACACTACCACATACACACCACACACACTACATACACATGCAAAAAAAAAAATAGAATAGGTAATAGAGACTAGTTGGAAAGAAGATGGTGTTCAATGGGAGGGGGATGGAATGGGTGGTCAAGAGAAGGTGATGGGAAGAGATTATGATCAAAATGCACAAAAGTATTAATAAGAGCCAATAATAAGTGAGTAACATCACAATAAACAAGAGACTCTCTAGGTATTCTAATGTGCTTGCAAAGTTTGGGATCGTCCCAAGAGTAGAGGCATCCCTGAGATCCGCCTGGGAGAGAAGCCCAACACAAGAGAGGTGGGGACAGGACCACGCTGGATGCCATTGTGAGCCTTGTGAGGGCACTGGAAAGGCAAGCACAGTCTAAACCCAAAAGTACCAGGCAGAAAGAAATTATCAAGGTCAAAGCAGAAATCAATAAACTGGAAATAAAGAAAATGATTGATGTAACGAGGAGTTGCTTCTTTGAAAAAAATAAACAAGATTGATAAACCACTGGCCAATTTGATCAAAATAAAAAAAAAAAAAGAGAAGACTCAAATCAGCAAGATTAGAAATGAAAATAGAGACTGACTCCAATAAATTTGGGAGAATTGTCAGGACATAGTTCAAAAACCTGTATTCCAGCTGGGTGTGGTGGTGCACACCATTATTCTCAGCACTCAGAAGGCAGAGATAGGAAGATTGCTGAGAGTTCAAGGCCAGCCTAAGACTACATACTGAATTCCAGGTCAGCCTGGGATAAAGTGAGAGCCTATCTTAAAAAAAAATTTTAAATACCCAAAAGAACATATTACACAAAATTGTAAAACCTGGTAGAAATGGATAAATTCCTTGACTCTTATCACCTTCCAAAACTGGATCCAGAATAGATAGAGTTTCTAAACAAACCTATTACATCTAATGAAATTGGAAAAATACATAAAAATCTCCCAACATAGAATGTCCAGGCCCTGGTGGATTCACTGCTGAATTCTTCCAAACCTTCGCTCAAGAAGTGAAACCACTTTTCATCAAACTATTTTGTGCAGTTGAAAGAGGCAGAGGGAAGGCTCCCAAATGACTCCCACAAAGCCATCATTACTCCAATACCTAAACCAGACACGGATCCAACAAAAATAGAAAATTATAGGCCAATATCCTTAATGAACTTAGACACAAAAATACTCAATAAAATCTTTGCAAAGTGAATTCAAGAACACAGCAAAAGCTTCATCCACCTCGATCAAGGAGGTTTCATCCAGGGATGCTTTATTATATGGAAATTGATTAGTGTAATTTTCCACATAAATAAACTTAAGCACAAGAATCACATGACTATTTAAATAGATGCAGAAAAGGCCTTTGACAAAATGCAACACCATTTCATGATCCAAACACTAGAGAGACTTGGTATGGAGGGACCGTATCTCAACATAATGAAGGCATCTAAGGCCCAGATCACACTAAATGGGAAAAAAAGTTGAAACATTCCCACTAAGATCTAGAACAAGACAGGGTTCCCACTGTCACCATTGCTTTTCAAAATAGTGCTCGAAGTCTTAGTTCAATCAATAAGACAGGAGAAGTAAATAAAAGGGATACAAATTGGTCAGGAAGAACTCAAACTAGCCCTATTTGCAGATGACAGGACTTTATATATAAATGAACCAAAAGATCCCACCAAAAAACTTCTAAAAGTGATAAATTCTTTCAGTAAGGTGGTGGGAAACAAAATCAATGCACAAACACCTAGCTTTCCTATTCACCAAATATAAGCATATGGAGAAAGAGATAAGTGACACTATCCCATTTTCAATAGCCACAAAAAATTCAATGAGCTGAGGAAGTGAAAGACCTGTACAAGGAAAACATAAAAACACTGAAGAGGGAGGGAGAAATTGCTCAGACATCAATGTGCTTGCCTACAAAGCCAAAGGACCTGAGTTCAATTCCCCAGTACCCACATAAAGCCAGATGCACTAAGCAGTGTGTGCATCTGGAGTTCATTTGCAGTGGCAGGAGGCTCTGACATGCCCATACTCTCTGTCTACCTTTCTCTTTGTCTCAAATAAAATAAGATAAGATAAGAAAAAATAAAATAACCTCTCTCTTTAAAAAGAAAACACTGAGAAGAGAAATAGAGGAGGATATGAGAAGATAGAAAGATCTCCCATGCTCATGAATTGGAAGAATTAATACTGTGAAAATGGTCATCCTACCAAAACTATTACATACATTCAATGCAATTATAACAGAAATCCCAGAAACATTCTTCACAGAGATAGAAAAAAAATAATTTCAAAATTCATGGAAGAACAGAAGCCCTTGGATAGCCAAAAATATCCTCAACAAAAGAAATACATCTGGATGCACCATACCTGATTTGAAGATATACTACAGAGCCATAATAACTAAAACAGCATGGTACTGGCACAAAACAGACACATAGATCAATGGAATGGAATAGAAGACACATCTCTAAATCCAAGCAAAATTAGCTACCTCATCTTTGACAAAGGGGCCCAAAATACGCACTGGAGAAAAGACAGCATCTTCAACAAACGGTGCTGAAGAAATTGGATAGCCACATGCAGAAGAATGAAATTAGATTCACTTCTCTTGCCCTGCACAAAATCCAACTCTAAATGGATTAAGAACCTCAATATAAGGCCAGGAACTATAAAACAACTAGAAGCAAAAACAGGGAGTACACTCCGTGATATAGGCATAGGGAAAGACTTCCTGAATAAGACCCCAGTAGCACCAGCAATTAGATTAACACCAAACCACTAGGATTTCTTGAAACTAAAACTATCAACAAAGTCAATAGACAACCCACAGAAAGACTTTGTCTAGCTATTCCCCCAACAAAGGTCTAATATCTAAAATTTTACAAAGCACTCAAAAAACTAAGCAATAAAGAAAAATCAAACAACCCACTCCAAAAAAAAAAAAAAATGGGGTAGAGATTTGAACAGAGAGTCCTCAAGGATGAAATATAAATGGCCATTACACATTTAAGGAGATGTTCAACATCCTTAATCATTAGAGAAATACAAATCAGAACAACTCTGCAGTCAGGATGGCATTCATCAAAATGTCAAATGACAACACATGCTGGTGGGGCTGTGGGAAAGAGGAACCCTTACCCACTGCTGGTGGGGGTGAAACTTTGCACAACCATTATGGAAATCAATATGGAGACTCCTGAAAAAGTTTGAAAACCACTTCTGGGTACATACCCTGAAGACTCCACTGTTCACTACAGAGATACTTGCTCAGCCACATTCATGGCTGTCCTATTCACAATAGCTTGGAAGTGCAATCAGCCCAGATGCCCAGCAACTGATGAATGGCTAACAAAGATGTGGTACATATATACACATGGAATTCTACTCAGCGGTAAGGAAAAATGAAACAATAAAATTTACCGGTAAATGGATGGAACTGGAAAAAAATAGTGAGGTCATCAGGCGCACAAAGACAAACGCTGCATATACTCTCTCATCTGCAGCTCGTAACTGGGATCGATTAGAGATGAGTGCGAACAGTAGTCAGCGCCAGAAATATGGGCACAAAACTAGAATGAGACCAGTAGAAGAACTAGGAAGAGAGGAGAGGAGGAGTTACCTGACAAGGTAGGGGAAAGCAGAATATTGGGGGTGGGAGGGTCTTGGAGGATTATGGAGTAGGGAGAATGGGGAGAGAATTACACAAAAGTTAAGACAACATGGATAACTCCCATAGAAATCCTAATTCTGACTAGAATCCTACAAGTTATAACCACTAATAAAGGGGGGAAGGGGACGGTCTGGGGACAGAAGGTGGAAAAGCTTAACCTTCTGAAAACCGTGGACTCTGGCGGGTAATTCCCAGGCCCAGAGTCGGGTTGCCCTCCACAGTGAGCTGTTGTCCAGGCAGACCCACTGGGTCCCCAAAACAATGTATCATTGCCAAAACACTTGATTCTCTGCCAGAGCTAGAAGGTAAGATGGTATTTCTGAAGACACCACAGGCAGTGGTCATAGGACATCAGGTGAGCATGCTAGAACGGAAAGGGAAACTAGCTTCCTCCTGACTAGCACTCAGAGTGTCGGGTTTTCTTGATGCTTCTTGGAATTCATCCTTGTTTTTCTTTATGTCTTCATTGAACTTGGCCAGCTGGTTTTTGAGGTCCACTCCCCCCACCCCCAACTTGCTATCTTCATATCTTTTAACTGTCTTTGGACCCTTCCCAGTTTCTTATCTATTAGGTCTAGTCTAGCGTGGAAAGCCTTCATATGATTATAGGCCCTTTGTTGCCTTTCTGCAAGTTCTGCTATTTGCTTGGTCAGGGTTGCCTCATAGTGTTGGGAAGGACTATGGGAGCTGCTGGAAGAAAAGAGTCACCAACAGCGGGAATAACAGGGGCCCCTGCACACTACTAAATCAACCAGCCAGACAAGAAGTACACACGTGTGCAATAGTGAAACACAGCCTTTGCAGGTAACCAACTGTTCTCTGACTGGACATAAGACCCTCTCAGTGGACAAGAACTCACATCTAGTACTGAAAACCAAGTCAGACTCCCATAGTCAGGAAACTCATATGTCAGAGAGAAGCCCCCACTGTTCTCTGGAGAAGAACAATGTGCTTGTACACCAAAAATCTCTCAAGTAAGTTTGAATGTCTCCTTTAACTCAAGTTGCTCTCACTCTTGGTTGGAGAATCTGCTTTATTTTACAGATGGCAGAGAAAACAGAGGAGAGTCAAGATCCATCAGTAAGACAAGAATATAACTGACTGCCCACCATGAGACTTACCACCTCTTCCACGTGTGCCAGGGCCCAGGAGAACTTGCAGTAGAAGCAGACTGTGAACACTGCTCTTACTGCTAACCTGACCATCAGCTCCAGGGTGATGGTGGCAAACACAGTGACCAAGCACGACCTGTCCAAGCAGAAAGTCTGAGGCTACCAAAGATCTCAACACTAAATCACACTGCCAACAGGCCCGCCATAGCTCAGGGACCATTGCAAAAGAGGGGGCAGAAAGATTCTAAAAGCCACAGAATGGGTCGGAACACCCACAAGCATGGCACCCCACTATCCTACTGGCACTAATCAAGGCCTTCATGACCCCAAAGTAAATCCCATAACCCCACAGAGGAGGGCCCCAGGGAAATGGGATCAGGGAAGAGGGAATACAAAAATTTAAAAATTCAAAGAATAAAAGGGTATAATCTGTTAATAAATAAATAAATAAAAAGTTGGCGAACTATGGGATACAGAATTGAGTCGATATTAATGATTTCTAGGATGAAAAGTGCTCAGAAGGTTGCCTGACATGACTGTCATTGCTTTTGATGTAGCTCTGGGGCATATGACTGAAAACCAGACTGAACACTGAGTATGTGACTAAATAGGCTGTCCCAATCCTCCCACACTGCAGGCATTCTGACAAAAGATCAAGTTTAGGTCTCTAAGTGCTGTGAGCAGCCATCTACTTCTGAAGTGTGTCACACTCTGCTTAGGTAGTCAGCACTGAAAAGGTGGATCTAGGAGGTTAATAACCCTGGCTCCCGAAATGAGAAAGACAAATTCATGGAACCAAATGGTTTTTTATTTGTTAGCATTCCCAGAATTGGAAAGAGATGGATGCATAATGCGCTCGAAGAAGACGAAGAGGAAGTACCGGCCTTTCCTCTCTGATGAGGGCGTCAGTGCTGAGCAATTTCTTTTTTTCTTTCTTCTTCTTCTTTTTTTGGGGGGGTGGTTTTGAGGTGGGGTCTCCCTCTAGCCCCTGGAATTCACTATGTAGCCTCAGGGTGGGATCAAACTCACAGTGATCCTCCTACCTCTGCCTCCTGAGTGCTGAGATTAAAGGCGTGTGCCACCACTCCTGGCTAGTGCTGAGCAATTTCTTTTTTTTTTTTTTTTATTTTTTTTTGTTCATTTTTATTTATTTATTTGAGAGTGACAGAGAGAGAGAAAGAGGCAGAGAGAGAGAGAGAGAGAGAGAGAGAGAGAGAGAATGGGTGTGTCAGGGCCTCCAGCCACTGCAAACAAACTCCAGACATGCACGCGCCCCCTTGTGCATCTGGCTAACTTGGGACCTGGAGAATCAAGCCTTGTACAGGGGTCCTTAGGCTTCATAGGCTAAGCCATCTATCCAGCCCTGCCAAGAAATTTCAATAGGCACCTTCCCAGTGAAGGATCTTAGACCAGGTATCTACAACACATAGAGAACATTTACTGTTTTTCATGCCATACACTTGAATGAAAACCACTGGGCTGCTATTTCTTTGGAGCTGTGTGGCCATCTACTTACCATGATAGATTTCTATCTATTCTTAGTTTTGTTGCTGTTGTTCAGGGATTAGTGTTTTGATTATAATGATGTGCAAAATATCTTAATGAGCTTCCCACTTTCCTTCCTTTTTAGAGAAAGAAGAAAAATTCACATGGAAATGAAAGGATACTTTTCATTTGACTTTATGAAGCTCTCAGACAGTCTTCGAAATTTGGAATTGCTCAAATAAAGAAGTCGTTTAACGAGCTGAGCAGTCAACTGCCTTTGTACTACCTTAGTAGATCAATGTTTCCATTTTAATCTTGTGCCAAGATTACACTGCTGTCTTCACCTGGGGCTAAGAGGAGGGCGCTGCCTGCTGCAGCGACGTTTAAGAATTTTCTTACAAATCACTAAACTTTGGTCAAGTTGCTGCAGGAAGGACAAGTTACACATATTTCACGTAGCTCACTCTCTCATGACAGGGAGTCCTCGATGCCTGTGCTGCCGTGGGCTCTTGGCTCCGTGGGAACGCAGGCGGGCCAGGCGACTTGGAGGCAGTTGCAAGGCTGGCAGGACCTCGGGTGCTGACTGGCACTCCAGAGAGCTCATGACAGGAGACAGAAAGTGGCTAGGCAGTGGGGATAACAGAACCCCAACCGTGAATGCTTCTTTTTTTTTTTTTTTTTATTCCCTGACTAAAAGCAGGAAATGTCACTAAGATTACAGAAATCTGGATGTTACACCCTCCAGGAAAGATCTGTAGATTAAGCTTGCATCCTTCCTAGGGGACAGAAACTCTGATCCTTACCTAAGACTACTGGCAAAACTGTAAAATCTGGTCTTTGTCCATAGTAACCTGCCCACCTGGTCTTCCTCACGTAGCCACTCTCCATTAAAAAAAAATGGGAAAAAAAAAAAAAACCCAGATCTGTGTCTTGCCGTGGGCTTCTTAAACCCCCTCTTACCTCCCTGGGCAAGAGCTCCACCTTGCTTCCTTCTCATATGTTCTAGGCTTAAGCCCCATTCTCTTTGTCCTCCTAAAGGTTTAAGCTATACTAAAATCCTTCTGAACTTTATCCTCTGGTCCATGGAGGTCATTCTTTGAATTCATAGGACAAGGATCTGGTTACACCCTAAATTATTGGCACTTTGGTGTATAAGGAACCCAAAATTCCCAAATCACTATGGAAGGGTGGTACTTCCCGGGTTACTCTGTAAATGGCCTTTTGTTTTGAAAATTTGTGTGTGTGTGTGTGTGTGTGTGTGTGTGACACAGTGCACATGTGGAGGCTGGAAGACAATCTTGGCATGCTGGTCCTCTCCTTTCAACTCAATTTAAACAGGGTCTCTTGTTGATTTGGGCCCTGGGAATGCCAGACTAGGTGGCCTTGGGAACTTCTTGCCTCTGACTCCCATTGTGGTAGGCACACTGAGATTACACACACTTGCGCCCCTTTTGGCTTTACATGGGTGATGGGGCTCTGAATTTCAGTCAGGAGGCTTGTAGAGCAAGTGCTTTTAATTACTGAGCCATCTCCTCAACGCTGCAAATGGTCTGTTCCATCTTACTTATTTTTTAAAATGTTTTTTGTTCATTATTTATTTATTTATTTGAGAGCGACAGACACAGAGAGAGAGAGAGAGAGAGAGAGAGAGAGACAGAGACAGAGAGAGAGAGAGAATGGGCGCGCCAGGGCCTCCAGCCACTGCAAACGAACTTCAGATGCGTACTCCCCCTTGTGCATCTGGCTAACGTGGGTTCTGGGGAATCGAGCCTCAAACTGGGGTCCTTAGGCTTCACAGGCAAGCACTTAACTGCTAAGCCATCTCTCCAGCCCGATCTTAATTATTTTAATAGGCCTTTTTCTGTGAAGCAATATTGCTAAGACCATAACCTGGCAGAGTCCAGTTTCCATAGTAATTCACTGAAACATTCATTCATTCATTCATTCATTCAGGTTGGTATTTTCTGCCAGGCACTGTGCTAGGCACTCAGGCCTGACAAAGCGCTTAGGGAAATCCCTACTCTGCCACTTTCTTTTTGGGTGGTCCTAGGGAAGTCCCTTACTCCTTTCAGCCTTTCTTTTCTTACCCACTCCAGGCCTGGCCAGGTGACTCTACTGCCTCAGCATATAGGGTGCACCATCTTGTTGTTGGTTCCCATCTTGTTGAACATGATTTGTCCCGACCACTGACACATGGACACAGCACTTCTAGTTGGAAGCTGTGACAGCCAGCTCTTTGTCAGCTGCTATTCGTCTGTCTGTCTTGTCCTGGATTTGGGAATCTAACAGTGTCCCCAGTATGAGATGTTTCTCTTGTGGAGATCCAGGATGGAGAGCATAAATAGAATATTACACAATTGATGTTGGTTTTAAAAATTCTTTAGGTGATTCTAATATTTCAGAGTAGGGGTCTGGGGAGATGGCTCAGCCGCTAAAGGCACTGGCTTGCTTGTTTCAGAGCAGAGCGGGGCCGACACCTGAGGTTCAGGGAGCGTGTGAGACAGGAACTGTCCTGGGACCCCAGCATGCCTGCACACGTGCATCACAGCTATGGCCTGCTTAACCAGGACCACAGTCTGAAAGGTCACTTGCCGATGAGATGAGCTCCTACCTTGTCCGAAGACACCTAAGCCTGAATGGTTTCTTCACCTATTTTCTTTTCCCTTTGAAACCCTCTCGGGTGAAATCCATCTCCTGACTATGTCCAGGAGTCACTGTTGTTGCTGCTGTACAGGGCCCGGAGCTGGGCAGGGACAGAGGAAAGGGACTGGAAGAGCTAAGGGAGTGGCTTCCAGGCTGCTGCTCCACCCTTGCCCCGTGTCACAGTCCCCAGCTGCTTCCAATCATGAGACGCACGCACTTCCTGTAGAAACCAGATCATAAAAAAGGGGAGCTACATACCACCCTTCTCTTCTTCCTTTCTCCTCCCCTGCCTTTTCCTTTCCTCCAGGTCTCTAGATTTATATTTCTGAACTTAACCATGTTAGGGAAGGTTTAGTATTTTCATTTGTGACAATAAATACTTTAAAAAAATATTTTGTTCTTGTAAAAGGGCTCCTTCTGGAGGCAGAGGTGACCCATGAGTTTGGTGGGCTGATGTTTTATCAGTGTTACCATCGGTCTTCAGTTGGATCTGATGCTTGTGACCTACTCCCCCAGAGGAAGAGGGATTGAGGAGGACTGGGAAGAAGGTTCCAAGCCCTTGGCCAAAGCTCTTTGGTTTTAGCCACAGCTTATCCTTTAGTCCAGTAATGTAGTAAAAATAGTTTTAATTCAATCATTCTACAAATAGTTATGGAGTGTTACAGCATACCAGAATCTTTTTTGATCCTGTTTATAATGAATTTCCTGATTGTCTCGCTTTTAAGTAAAAACATATAGCACTTTGCTACCTTTTTAGAATGCTGGCCTCAGAGTTATGCTGAAGGTCCCCGGAGATCCAGTTCAATTTTAAGATTATTTATTTTATTTATTTGGGAGAAAGAGAGAAAGAGAGAGAGAGAGAGAAGGAGAGAAATGGTCACGCCAGCAAATGAACTCCAGACACATGCACCACCTTATCCATCTGGCTTACATGGTTCCTGGGGATTCAAACTTGGGTCCTTAGGCCTTGCAGGCAAGTGACTTAACCACTAAGCCATCTCTCCAGCCCCCAGTTCATTTTTAAATGACCACCAGTTAGCTTTGGATGATGCTTCAGGTCGAGTTTCCAAGGAAACAGATTCTGAGTTTGGATTTGCACAAGGTGTGTAGAGTGTGTGCTCACCGGCTGCACCTGCGAGCGCGTGAGGGCGGCAGGTCGGGCACAAGGAGGAGCTGGGCCGCGGTACAGCAGGGCAAGGCGCCTCAGCCAAGCCCTCCAGAGCTGAGAGCACGGATGTTCATTGTTCCTCTCTGGGAATCAGGACTTGAGGTTTCCTCTTCTCAGTACCACACTCATCAGAAACAGGCTGCTCCAGGGTGAGGATGGGACCTGGAGAGGGGTATCCTGTGGAAACAGCAATTCCAAGACTTCTCTTGGGTCTGCAAACAGCACTTCCAGCAGCTGAGGGGATGAGGGTCTTCATGGCTCATGGGGTTCTCAACAGTTCACCACTCCAAGTACAGCAGATAGCATTAAGACAGGACCATCCCAACATGTTTTTCAGAATCTGCCTGAGTGAAACTCATACACTAGTAAAGGCATTTGTCTTAGCCTGTGGGTGCTCAGTCTGCACCCCTCCCCCATGTTCTCATTTGACTCATGAAGAGATTCACAATGAGATAAGAATGCCTTTAAGAAACTGTTTTATTTGCTTAGAAGATGCTAACATAATGCTAAAGAAATACGTCTAAGCTTCAAGGTAATGTGGTGGGGCATTTGGGGTCCAGGAAAGTCCTTGAACCTCAAACCCTAGGTTTGTTTCTAATTTTAGTCAAAGAATTGAATAAAAAAGACTGAGAAGGATAATTGTTAAATTATTATATTTATTGAGGGAAGTGCAGAGCCAAGGAAAGACACCCATGTGGTTAGAGATCCCACGTGGAGGGCCTGGAAAAACCTCAGAAAAAGAAGACAGAAGAGAAAGTTCAAGGAGTTCTTGCCATGTGGGGAGCTGGAGGGGGATAAAAGAGCCCATGTGGAGAATAAGGGCTGGGGACCCTCCCTGTCCTGCTGGACCTGGGCCTGGGCCAAGCCAGCTCAGGCCCAGCTGAGGGAAAAACTTACCCACAGCTCCCAAGTGATCAGATAGCCTGCCCTCCACTTGTAAAGGTATTTATGACCTTAGGGCGGTAGGCTGTCTTCCCGCTCAGGTGAACCAGAGGGACAGCTGGTTGGTTAGGGCTAGGGCCTGTCTCAGGCAGAGGCTAGCCCTGACACCAAGTTGCGGAGACTGAACTTGACTAACTACAATGTTTAAATCCTATGAAAGACCTCCCTCCCAGGTTGGGTCCTGGTTGTTTGTGGAAAAGCAGGCCTAGGGGAACTAGACAAGAGATAAGAAGTCAGATCGTCTTGGATTTCTAGCAAGTACAAATGTTCCTGTACATTTCACCTTTAGGGGTCCAGTCACCCTAACTCTACCCCCGTCTCAGTAGCAGTGTCTGTCTTACTAGCACCTTAGATTGAAATGCCAAGCTGATCAGCCAGCACTCTTCACAGATGGAGCACCAAGATACCAAGAAGCTAAGGGACATTGATGAGGTGTACCTTAGCCAGTGCTGTACTCGTGGTTTGAGTGTGAGCTATAGCGCTCTCCACTATAGCAAGTGCCTCTGGCTTCCCGGGTCAAGAGGTGGGCATCTGAGAGGTTTGGGGACAGAAGACCATTTCTACTTGAAGCTCAACATCGATCTCCTTGCACTCAGCTTGCTATCTTAATGCTATACACGTCCTTGTCTAAGTTGAATGGGTTTGCCTTTTTCCTCCTTAATTCTTTGGGAATTAAGTGTTCAGGTTTGATCTTTTTTTTTTTTTTTACTAATAATATAAAATTTGACTTAAGTAAAAAAGTACTTATGGGTGGATTGATACATTTGACTCATTTAGCGAATACAGATGAAGGTCAGTGAGGCACACAGCAACCAAACGAAAGGAGGCCCGCCTGCCGCTGTCCCTTCAGGTGTTTCATCCTGTGTCTGGGTCACAAAGTCACAGAAGGAAAACCGTGGCATTTCACACTCTTGGGAGTAGAGATTGCTTGAGAAGTCATGTTGCTGGTTTCAGCTTCTCATCAGAGAGACCTGCATTAGAGAGTCAAACTGGGAGCCGAGAGTGAGTGCTCACCTGGAATCTCAGCTCTTGGGAGATGGAAACAGGAGGATCAAGGGTTCAGGTCATACTCAGTTACATAGTGAGTTTAAGGTAGACAGGGTCTAATAAGACTCTGTCTCAAAAAAACAAAAGGCAAACAAATGCTTCTTCCCTCCATCCCCCCAAATGGCAGGTTGTACTTAAACATCTTAAATTCAACTTGTCATGATATCCAATCTCCCAATGCATGAAAACTGAAGAAACTTTCCAAAATGAGTGTTTGTCACCCACATGTTCAGGTGAACTTCAGAAGAACTTGATATATGCATGGGGATCACACAGAGAGGTAACTGTGCAGAGCAATACCTACAGTGTTCAGAATCAACTCCAGGCTTAAGTATTTTATGATGAAGTTGGCCATTTTTTTTTTTTTTCCCGAGGTAGGGTCTCGCTCTAGCCCAGGCTGACCTGGAATTCATTATGTAGTCTCAGGGTGGCTTTGAACTCACCGCGATCCTCCTACCTCTGCCTCCTGAGTGCTGGGATTAAAGGGAAGTTGGCCATTTTTAGAATGACATTTTATTTTATCAAAATAAAAACATGATCAAAATAAATAATACTTAAATTATTCCATGTTCTGGAGGACACAGAACATTGTTGTACATTCAGTAAACACATCTTTCCACATTGAGCTAGTGCTAAGAGCAGGAGCCTGGATTAATTGAGGCTCTTGGTAGGTCTAGATATGAAAGGGGTTTCATGGGGTCAAATCACTTGCACAGTACCTGTGTAGACAGATAAATGATATGGAGGTCTATGAAAAGTTGGGATATTGTAATACAGTAGAATTCAAAATTTCTTGTCAAGATTAAAGGCAAACCCATACTATGATTTTTTCAAGTAATTTCTAATCACAAGAGTGTGTGAGGTTACCATTTTTCTTCTATGGGTGCGGGATGAAAATCCTCAAGTGGCAGAGGAAACAGACCCCCTTCCACTTGGTTCCTGGCATGTGTCTGGTGACCATCTTTATTCAGTAAATGTATGTAAGGAAGACATGTGTCAGGAGCAGGGAGAGGAAGAATCAAGATGGCCTCCCTCATGTGGGTGAGCAAGCTGCATGGGCAATGGAAGGAGTGAGGGAGAAATAAAGAGGAGGAGGGAGAAAGAGAGTGCTGCTCTGTGCTGAAAAATATTGGAAGTGCTTAGAGTTAATTTTTATAGTTCACATATGCTGTAGCGTTCACAAACTTCACACCCAAGCACACACAGTATTATTTTTAAGGTCCTTTGCTGACAGAAAGGAGGTTGATTAATGGCTGTGTCTGTATTCAGGGGAGACTCTTGGATTGTTCGCATTCTGCATTCATAGAAAAGGAAGATCTTCACGCCCATGGGTTTACATGGTCGCCTCGGTAGCAGGGAGATTGATCTTATAATGCCAACATGTCAAGGAGGGCGAAGAGTTAGAGCTGCAGATTGAATCCTATTTATGGTGAAAAACCTGAGGGTCAGAATGATTAGCTACCCTGAGAGCTGGCCCACCTTGTGTCTATAGTGGCTCCACAGCTGGCCTCCACACAGTCTATGTGGTACAGAGCATAAATAGATTCACGACTGCTAAGTCCTGACTGCTCTTCCTTCAGTGTTCTTTCTAAAATCCATCATAGGGCTGGAGGGATGGTTTAGTGGTTAAGGCATTTGCTTGCAAAGCCAAAGGATCCAGGTTCAATTCCCCAAGTCCCATGTTAGCCAGATGTACAAGGGGGTGCATGCATCTGGAGTTCGTTTGCAGTGGCTGGAGGCCCTGGTGTGCCCATTCTCTCTCTTTCTTCCTCTGTCAAATAAATAAATAAAAAGAAAATATTTTAAGATCCATCATGCAAGCATTGGTCTTTGAGACATCAAAAGGGAATAGATCTAAAGGAGAGGTCTTGGGTAAAGCTGCCAATGGAACTCCTTCTTTATGTTGCCAGGTGAAATGTGATTTATTTGTACATATGAGGCAGTTTAGGGGTGACAGGGTCCCAAAAGCAGATGGCTTTCTCTTGGCTAAACACAGCAATTGTTCTTGTGTCTGCAGGAGAAGTGTCATTTTACTTTGCAATAGGTCAGAAATGTCAGAAGGGAGAATCTGGCTTTTTAACTTATCTCCTAAAATGTCTCTGGAGGAGGAGAACAAATACCTCTTTTCTTATCTCTTCCTTCCTGGGAGAGGAAGGAATGTAAAGGGATTAGCCCCTTTCCAGAAACATGACCCAGACGCCTGATACCAGTAGTCCAGCAGTCCATCCAAGGGCTCATATAAAAGACGCTCTCAAGTGTCTTGGGGTGGGCTTCTTAAGCCCCCTCTTGCCTCCTTGTGCAAGACCTCTATGTTCCTTCCTTTAAGTGCTGCCTATGATATAATAACATCTTTCTGAACCTAACCCACTGGTTTGTAGATTTCATCTGTTGAATTCTTAAGACAGGAGTATGAAGGCCAGTGAGTCAGAAGAAGTTTTGCATGGCCATTACGTTTCCTGGCTTCCTAACTACTGGGCCCATTCACGAGCCCAGAAAGGCTCTCTCTCAAGACACCCCCAAATTTCTATATATTTCACACTCACATATGTGTACACATGCTATTCTTACATATTGTGAGGCTATTGATCTGATAAGACACTCATAAAGATGTAGCAACAGAGAGGGCTATGCACAGGAAATTGACCTGTAACTGCAGCTTTACTCTTCCACACTGCCTCAGGTCCTTCGCCGCTGATTCTCTACCATGCTAGTACTTATTTGTATGGCTGATGCTCAAACTTGACCAAACACGGTTAGATCTTGTTCTCGAGTATTTAGATACTGACCTAGACAAACCTCCTGACCACATAAGTGGGATTTTGGACCATGATTTAACTAGCATTACATTGGATCTTGTTCGACTAGCATGTGCTGATTTAATGGAACAGTGAGCTAGAAATCGATGACTGCACTGTGGTGTCCTGTTCCTTTCATCTTCCTCAGGTCTGTAATTGATCTACTGACTGCAGAAGCTAAAGTTTTATAAGAGCAAACTTCAGGCGAAGATCTTATTAGGAATTGTATTTGGCAAGACATGTTTTCTGAGAGGTAAAATGAATATTTTTTTCGTCTTCCAATGTATCCCAGGGTAAGTGCTATGGCGCTACCTTTTTCCCCTCAGTTCAGTTTCTTAATTGTTCCAATAAGGAATGTGAACAGGTAATTTGAACAGCAGGGTACCTCCAGGCATTCTTTCTATCAAGGTAAGAATAGGGAGAAAACCCATGTGTCTTAACTCTCACAGCTATTTAGTAACAATACCAGTGAAACATAGTCTATTGACAAATAAAAAGGGGAATCTGAGTAATAGATCTGGAAGAGTTTGTCATCTTCAGCTGTGTAAATGTACATGATTATAGGCCCACTAATTGCTGTGTGGACCATTGAAACTATTACATTACACACTTTGGAGGGTGTGGAGAATGTATTTTCATTGTGCACCTCTCAGTTCTGATTCCAAGCAGGAATCCTTCATAACAACTTGGTTCATATTTATTCATTTATTTATTTAATTAATTTTATTTTCAGAGAGAGAGAGAGAATTGGCATACCATGGTCTCAGCCACTGCAATCGAACTCCAGACACTTGTGCCATCTACTGGGCATGTGCAGCCTTGAGCTTGCTTCACCCGTGTGTGTCTGGCTTAAGTGGGATCTGGAGACTCGAACATGGGGCCTTAGGCTTCGCAGGCAAGTGCCTTAACTGCTAAGCCATCTCTCCAGCCCATGACTTAGTTTTGACTCAGCAGTTTCATGCAAGTAAAGGTACATCCAAAACCCAGACACTCACAGCACTGTTTAGAATATTCCCTATGTTGAAAGCCTGTGTATTTTGATCACTCTTTTGCCTGCTCATTTCCATCTAGATCAAGATGACAGTTGAATTACAGTCAGGACTTTCTTTCTTTCTTTCTTTGTTTTGTTTTGTTTTGTTTTGAGGTAGGGTCTCACTCTGGCCCAGGCTGACCTGGTATTCACTATGTACTTTCAGGGTGGCCTTGAACTCAAGGTGATAAGGTGACCCTCCTACTTCTGTCTGCTGGGAGTAAAAGCCTGCACAACCACGCCCAACACAGTCAGGGTTTTCTTTGGTGACTGAGAGGGAAAGAATCTCCCTCTCTCATGGCTTTCCCTTTTTTTTTCATCCTGAAACACAATGAACCCTGACTGATACGTGGTCAGGCCTTTTCCCAGTAAAATTAATTTCTCATAAAACTACGTAATAAAAGACAGATGTTTGAAAGGGTGGACATATCTTGACATGTGTTCCTGGGATTTCCAATAGTTAATTCAAGCCTGACCCAACAACCCACTGAGTATTCAGTGAACATTTGTTTGGTGCCTGTGCCAGGTATCTGGAAGCTTTCCTGAAATTGTGAGTTGGTTCTCCAGGCTGGGACAGTTTAACATAATAAGTATATGCTATGTACATACCTGAAGACTGGCATGACCACAGGAATGAGGGTCTGACGTGGTGTGTCTCAGAAGCCTTTACTTCAAAGCCTTTGAGGTCAGCAGGCTCTTGGCCTAAGGAAGTATGAAGTGAAATGAATATCTTGGGATTTCAAAATTTATCCTTTAAATTGAATTAATATAACCTAAAATTTTTTGCCCTACTGACCTATCTAAAGTAACAATGGCAGGTGTCATGGGGTCATTTTGTTTCTCCAAAATTCATATATGAAAGCATCTCCATGGCTATATTTGGAGATAGGGCCTTTAGAGTGGTGACTGAAGTTCAACAATGTCATTCGACTGGGATCCTAATGTGGTGGCCTTGCTGTCCTTACAAGAAGAGAAAGAGACACCGCAGAATATTCTTTCTCTATGAGCTCAAAGAAGTCGCAGGACTTAGGGAGAAGGCAGATAAGCCGGGGAGAGGCCTTGATCTTGGACCTCCAGCCTCCAGAACGATGGGCAAATGACTTTGTATTATTTAAGCTAACCAGTTCCTTTAACAGTGTTAGAGCAGCCTGAGCAAATGAATACAGTGACTAGGGATATGGATCTGCTGAAGCCTCACAGAACTGAGGTTTTCCTGCACACAGGGCCACAAAGGCAACTTTCCGAGTCCACAGCCCTCACTCTGGATGAGGGACACCATCATACCTGTGCACATAAATCTTTTATCACTGAAGTCCTTTCTCTCTTTATTGCCTTTTACACAGCCACGTTTGCCAAGTAATTATGTTTAGAATCACATTACATTAAAAAATGTCAGTGGACCTCTTTGTATCTACAGGAAATAGATTCCTTCTTAAACCGTTATAGAAAATACTTCTAAAGCTTTATTCTGTCACAAAGACATGGCAATGTTTCTCAATGCTTAAGATAAATGTAGTGTAACAGCTCATTTATTCTTTCATTTTTTGAGAGAGAGAGAGAGCTTTTAGCCACTGTGCATGAGCTCCAGATGTGCGTGCTCCTTTGTGTGCATGTATGACATTGAGCGCTTGCATCACTGTGTGCCTGACTATGTGGGACCTGGAGATTCGAACATGCATTCTTAGGCTTCACAGGAAGTGCTTTAACCACTAAGCAATCTCCAGCTCCATTCTTTAATTTTTAAGTGTACACTAAGTGGGGTCTTGGGAGCAGTTTGAGGGTTGTTCAAAATTAAAGAGGTTATATATAAGCTGTATGGAAATCTACTTCTTCACTAGCTAATAATATATATGTTAGAAAAGAAAGAGGTTGTGCACAAGTATCCTGTGGAGGTGGATAATGTTGTGCCCAGAAGCCATAATTATTATTAGAAAAATTTCAGTGCTAGGAGTGATATACTGTCCAGTGAGTTATTGGCCAGGGAGGCCCCCGATGTTCCCAAAATATTACAGGCTATTTCCAAGGCTCTAGATTGACCATCAGAACTAGATGGTAAGATCTTATTGCTGAAGACTCCACATTCTTGGGCTTTAGGTCACTGAGAAATCAGGCTACAGCTGTGCTAGAAATTGCCTCTCTGTTGACTGGTTATTATGATGCTAGAAAGACCTATGCAGCCTACTGGAGTAGAAAAGTAATTAATGGTCTAAAAAGGCAGTGGACTTTGCAAGCTTTATGGCTGGTTGGCCAGGCCAAATGTATCAACTAGTGCAATGGTGGCATGTCTGTTATGGGGAAAATCAATTGCTCTCTGATTGGACATGAGGCCATCTTAGTAAGAGAAAACTCATAACTAGTACTGGGAACCAAGTTAGCACCCTATGGCCAGGAAAATCACAATATCCAGTGTCCCCCATAAAGTTAGGTGTTCTGAATGCTTGGTTCCCAGCTGATGGAGATTTGGGAATTAACACCTCCAGGAGGCAGTGTATTGTTGGGGGCAGGCTTATGGGTGTTATAGCCAGTTTCCCCATGCCAGTGTTTGGCACACTCTCCTGTTGCTATTATTCACCTGACCCCTTGTCAACTTGGCACCAAATCATATCTCCTTACATCATACTTAATTTCCAAATGAAAACAGTAACAAGCTCATAAATCTGCCTAACATGGTATAACTATCCCACATACAACCGGAACCACAAAATCATCCCCCAACACAAAGCTTAGTCTCTAATACAATAGGTCTAATATAAATTCAACAGTTAGCTGGTGAAATAATCTTAATATTGGTGTAGATGTGTACAAACACTCTGTATCAAGACAGGACAGAAACATTGCAATTACAGTCTTCGTTTCTGTAACTGGTCTCATGGCCTTAGCTGGTATTTGTAACTGCCGTCTTCTACTACCCATTCTGTATTTCCTCCACCTTCAGCAAGCACCTCAGCAGGTCTTGGTTCTTGGGCCTGCAACTGCTATTGGACTACCATAAGATAATCCAATAAATTCCTTTCTTAAAATAATTCATTCTATCAATTCTGTTCCTCTAGAGAACCCTGACTAATACACCCAGAGAGAAGACTCGAGTGTTTTCTGTACAAGTTGAGTGGGTAGCCTCATCAAAATGTTTCTCAAGCTTCTTTAATTAATTGATTAATCTTCTTTAATCAAAGCTGCTTTCACCTTTGGTCATAGAATCTGTTTTATTTTACTGTTGGCAGAGAATACTGGGATCCAAGATCCACCAACACAAGAAAAGACAGCTGAATGCTCTCAACGAGATACTCCACCCCTACCGTATTTACCGGGGTCCAGAAGAAACTGCAGAGGAAGCTCCCAATACTAGCTCAACATCCACCTCCAGGAAAATAGCAACAAATACTGAGGGGAACGGAAGCACATCATAACAGAAATATAGAGGTTACAGAGAGTCAGCACTAACATGTAACACATCCGCCAAGGCTCAGGGCCAGTTGTGAAAGACAGAATGGGAAGATTGTAAGAGCCAAAGGCAGGTAGAGGCACCCCTGAGACAGCTCTCCCCAGAGACAGAGGATCTGGTTACCCCACAGTGAGCACCAATAACCCTTCTGTGAAGGGCCCCACAGGGAATGGGGAGAGAGGTGGCTGGAGGAGGGAGGGGACATACTACAAAATATGTTATAAAATTAATAAAAAATAAAAAATAATAAAAACATGGCTGAAGAGATTTCTCAGTGGTTATAGGTATTTGTTTGCAAAATCTGTCAGGCTAGGTTCCATTCCCTAGTACCTATGTAAAGCCATATGCACAAAGTGGCCCATGTGTCTAGAGTTTGCAGCACCAAGATGCCCTGGCACACCCATGCTCTCTGTTTCTAAAATAAATAAAATATTAAAAATAAAAATAAAAGCTGCTCCATGGGGGGGGGAGTGTACATAATTTTACATACCTTCAAACAGAGAAAATCCAAGTGTTTAATGCAGGACTTAGGCTTTTACTTATCCAAAATCTATTTTGAAACTTGAAAATACTTTTGAGATTTTTCTTTTGGAGCTGCTATTTTGAAAAATTAGCAACATTTTATCATTGCTTTATTTGATTATCTTCATTTCCTCTTCATGTGAGTTTTTTTTTTTTTCAATTTTACATAGGTGCCTAGGGAATTGAACCCAGGCTGTCAGGTTTTGCCGGCAAGCATCATTAACTACTGAGCCGTCTTCCCAGCCCCAGTCTTTTCCATTTTAGCCTTGAGGCAGACCCATGTACATATTTGCTATGGTGGTGTGTGAGAAAAACCAATTGCTAAGTTTCTTTTTGATAATTAACAGAAAGGTTCTGTGCAGCCTTTTCATTTCATTTTAATTATTCATTTAAAATAAATAAAAACTAGCTCTAAATATTTGATTAGTTCATATTAATTAACATATTGATTCCTGAATTTCTTTGTAAAGTGACTACATTTAGATATTTAGCTACCCATATGACATTAGACTAGTGTGTGAAATAAGTTTGAATAGTTTGATAACAAAAGAAATAAGCTTCAAGTGATCTTGCCAACCTTATATATCAAATTTGTACAAAGAGGCCAGTCAGTATCAGAATTATGACAGCAGACTCTTTAGAAATAAAAATCTTAGCTGAAGAACAAAGATATTGGAACACATGCAATACATGTTTTTTTTTTAATGAATATGTGAGGAAATCCTCTAGACAATTTGAGCCAAAGCTGGAGATTATAAGAGAACCAATTCCAGACTTGAGAACCAGAAGTCATGGAGCCATGGCGCTCACACTTATGGCAGGAAGACAAGAACAGAAGGTGTTGCAGTCAGGTTTACGTTGCTGGCAGCAGCTTGTGGAGACAAAAGGATTATTTTGGTTTATGAACTCGAGGGAAGCTCCATGATGGCAGGGGAGCACGATGGCATGAGCAGAGAGTGGACATCACCCCCTGGCCAACATAAGGTGGACAATAGGAACAGGAGAGTGTGCCAAACACTGGGATGGGGAAACTGGCTATAATACCCATAAGCCCACCCCCAACAATGCACTGCCTCTAGGAAGTATTCATTCCCAAATCTCTATCAGCTGGGAACCTAGCATTCAGAACACCTAATTTTATGGGGGATACCTTAATCAAACCACCACCTTCTGCCCCTGGCTCCCGTAAACTAATATCCATACATGATATAAACTACAATGCATTCAGTCCAACTTTAAAAGTCCCCATAATTTTTTATCAATCCTAATGATGTTTAAACATCCCTATAATCCAAGGTCTTTTAAATAAGTCATAATACTCCCCCCTAGAAAATCTCATAATGGCACAGAATAAACATTCACACTGCAAAAGATGGCACTGGAAATAATGAAATATTCAAGCAATACAAGATTTAAACAAGGCAAACATCAAACTCTGTAGCTCCAAATCCAGCAACTGTAGCCAGTGACAAGTCTCCAAGTCTGATAATTCTAACCAGCAACAAGTCTCTGGAGTTCCAATTCTGCCCCACCAGCTAGGCTACTCACAGCCTTGGAAAACTTCATCCAGGGCCAGAAGCTCTCCTTAGCAACTATACCATGGTCCCAGCATCTCCACTGTATCTCCACTGCTCTCCATGGTTCATCCTCCTGGCTCCATGGGGTCTCCATGCAGGCATCCAGCAAACCTGCTTCACACTGCCAATGGGCATTTCCTAAATACAAGGCTGCGTTGCAAATTCAATGACCTGCTCTTTCCTGTGTTTCTTATACTCCATAATACCAGGTTAGGTGCCAATTTGTTAATCTTGGGGGAATAAAGCAGGCTTTGAACAACAGGACACTCCTTTAGTTGGCCCAATCTCAATGGTTGTAATATCTCATACAATTTCAGCAGAATGAGCAGCAGTTTCAGCCCAAGGACTTCATTTTTTACTGTGCCATATCCCTCTGCTCACAGCAGTCCATTTCCACACAATGCAACCCTGCACAAATTATTGAAACATGGGCATAACAGCAAGCCTCTCACATAAACTGCTTCTAGCCCAGCCCAGGAAAAGCTCTTTATCACCCTAATAAGTCAAGCCTCACAGTCCATAGTTCTTACTGCGTTCAGGTTTTTCAACTCTGACCAGAATAGTCCATCAAGCTATACTTATAGCACTGCAAGGCATCTCTTTGGCCAATATTTCAAATCCTTCCACATTCCTCTTGAAAATCAGCTCCCAAAGGCCAAAGCCACACAGTCAGGTGCCTAGCAGCAAATGACACCTCTCCTTGGTACCAACTTTACTGTTGCAGTCAGGGTTACAATGCTGGCAGAAATCACCCGACCATGAGCAGCTTGTGGGCAAAAAGGTTTATTTTGGCTTACAGACTCAAGGGGAAGCTCCATGATGGTAGGGGAAAATGAGAGCACTGAGCGGAGGGTGGACATTACCTCCTGGCCAAAATCAGGTGGACAACAGGAACAGGAAAGCATGCCAAACACTGGCAAAGAGAAACTGGTTATACTACCCATCAGCCTGCCCCCAAGAATACACTGCCTCCAGGAGGTGTTCATTTCCAAATCTCCATTGGCTTGGAACCTAGCATTCAGAACACCTAAGCTTATGGGGGACACCTGAATCAAACCACCACAGAAGGGGTGCAGCACACATCTCCCACCTCAATTGTTGTAAAAAGTGCAGGTTCAGCGTTCACTCAGAGATGTTCCATAAAATGCTATCACCCTAAGGAAGACATTTTACTTTTTTTTTTTTTTTTTTTTCGGCTTTTCAAGGTAGGGTCTCACTCTAGCCCAGGCTGACCTGGGATTCACTATGGAGTCTCAGGGTGGCCTTGGACTCACGGCAATCCTCCTACCTCTGCCTCCCGAGTGCTGGGATTAAAGGAGTGTGCCACCATGCCTGGCTGAACATTTTACCTGTTTTGAAATTTGTAACAATAACAAATAATTTGTAATAATAACAAAGCTAGCACTACACAGTAAGATTAGACCTTGTATTTTTGTTCTGCAGCATTATAAACATTATCTTACTTTATCACTGTTATTACTTCATTCACTTTGTTTTGTACATGTAGAAAACATTTATTGCAGACACTGTTGCCCTATCATCTATAATTGATTAAATAAAGAGCCAGAGGCCATTATACTAAAAACTGAGTAACGCTTGAACAAAATATAGAAATAAAAGAAAATATGCAAAGTACTGATCAAAGATGGCTTCATATGCTAATTTATTTTTCTGATTGCTGTGTGCTGTGATAAATTAACTAGAAAATCATTCAATTTTAAATTCTAATTTTCTTCTTATAAATCATTTCATATTTTTATACTTCCAAGTATCAAGATGAAAAGAAAAGATGTTGGCTTTTAGCCTTTTGAACCTTAAGAATCTGAATTCATTATGCCAGCTGTAATATACTAAGGATTCACTGTAAGTAGAAGGAAATATTTTAACTGGATTATCTTTAATGTTTTGAAACAGTATATCAGAAAATCATCAACAGTCAGTGACCTTGGGCTCAGGTCTTAAGCTCTTTGAATGCCATTTTCATCTTCTGTTGAAATGAGGATTTTTATATCCTGCTTACAAGGATGTCCCAGGATTGTCTACAGTATAAATAAATCACCTGTCTGATGAAACACAGTTGGTGCTAACAAAATTTTAGTTTCTATTCTCTGCTTTTCTCCCCTTCATGCTATACCTGAAAAGGTACAGAGAAAGTGTATTGCTATCTACAATACATAGAAATAAAATTCCATATTTATGTTAAGATAAAAGATGTCCTAAGATAAAAGAAGCTTGGGGCTTGAATGAAGAACTAAACATAATTTTAAATAGATAAATGTCTTGATTTGGCCTTTTTCTCCTCCCTCTCTCTCCTCCACCTTCCTTCCTTGATATAGGTTCTTGCTGATAGCCCAGGTCAGCCTGGAATTCCCTTTGTAGCCCAAGCTGGCCTTGGATTCATGATCTTCCCATTACACCTCCTGAGTGTTGGGATTTCAGTCTCTCTCTATATTTTTAATTTAGATACATGACTTCTAATTGGTAGATTCCACTATTATTTTTATGAGATTTTATACTTTACTACTCTGTGGGAGGTGTTAACTCAACTCTTATCCCAAAATGTAGTATTGGGACAGAGAGATGATAGCTCACACAAATATTTTGAATACTTGAACACAAACAATGATGGAACTATCTTTCATTTTCCTCTGATTTGTTTTCTTGCAAAGGATTCTGGGCTCTTTCTGGTATGCTTGGAGGTAACTGGAGCATAGTCAGAACCTGCGCAGATTTGAGAGGATGGTATGCTTGCATGGGCTGTAGGACACAGGGCACCAGGGCCCACCTGTACTTGTCAATTTTCCTTTTGTAATAATAAGATTTTAAATTTGGGATTTTAATCTGATTGTTAGAAACTAAGCATCAGTATAATTAACATTCAGCCTTAGGAACTGACCTGTTAAAGGCAGATTGGATTGTCAACCATGCCTTAATAGAGCTAGCAAAATAAAAATAAATGAACATCAGCAGGGTCTAATGTTAACAAGACTTGTGAGAATGTAGAACGACTGGAACTTGAAAATCAGTGGTGGGAGGAGAAATTGATATGATGACCTTTAATAATACTGCAGCAACCCCTTCCCTTCCATCCCCCATCCCTTCTTCTCCAATCCCCTCCTTCCTACTCTCTCCTCAAAAGCACAAAGCAACAAATATGGAAGAAAAATATGTATAAAAAAATAGTTCACTGTTGTTGTAGTCAGCTACATGTTGCTTGGATGAACATCCAACCAGACACAGTTTATGGGAGGAAGGGGTTTATTTCAGGCTTACAAATCCAGGGGAAGCTCCATCAGTGGCAGAAGAAACTGTGTTCTTCCATACAGCCAAGTAGACAGAAGCAACTTTAATGAGCAAACACTAACACTAGCAAACAGAAACTTCCAGAGCTCAAACTGTTCTCTCCACAACTTTGTGCTAAAATCAAGCTCCACCCGCAAACACACCTTAGGGCTGGACCCCAGGATCTACCCCCCAGTGATACCTCCCTCAGCTGGGAGGCTGGAGACCCTTTACAAGCTGAATTTTTTTTTTTTTGGTTTTTCGGTTTTTCGAGGTAGGGTCTCACTCTAGCCCAAGCTGACCTGGAATTCACTATGGAGTCTCAGAGTGGCCTCGAACTCACGGCAATCCTCCTACCTCTGCCTCCCGAGTGCTGGGATTAAAGGCGTGCGCCACCACGCCCTGGCACAAGCTGAATTTTTTAAAGAAATTTTTATTTATTTATTTGAGGGACAGAGAGAGGGAGAAAGAGGCAGATACAATGAGGGAAAGAATGAAGGCACACCAGGGCCTTCCGCCACTGCAAATAAACACTGAATGAGTGTACCACCTTGTACACTCGCTTATGTGGGTCCTGGGGAATTGAACTTGGGTCCTTTGATTTTCCAGGCAAGAACCTGAACTTGTGAGCTACCTCTCCAACCCTACGAGCTTAATTTTAACCAAACACCTGACTCTGGGGCAATACATTTACACTATCACATTCAAACTATCATGCCTACATACTAACATTTTCTTTCTTAAATTTGTCATATTTGCCCATATTACCTCCTCTTGTCCCCCTTCCTTTCCTGTTGAACCCTTTCTTCTCAACTAGTTCCACTTCTACTTTGATGATGGCTTTTTTTTTTTGATCAGGAAAAGCTGGCTAAACCAGTTAGCCAGATTGAAGAGCTTGGGGTTCAAGTGATAAACTTGTCTCAATACCTAACGTGGAGAATGATAGAGTAAGACACATGACTTTGACCTCTGCCTACACATACACACACACACACACACACACACGCCCATGTACCTACACATACACATGAACCCACACATATGCAAAAATGTATATACATATGTATGCAACCCCACTCACATATGTAAAAATGATTCATTAATCACAGACTATAGGTTTTCATAATAATCTCATTTCAGAATTGTCTCATGTCTGCATCTTGACCCATTTCCATTCCAAGTATTAGTGAATTTTACTCTTTTGTCAGTGTGGCTAGAGGTTTGAGTACATTAGTACTTTTCAAAAAAGTTTAGTTTTTCCTAGTTCCCCAGCTCCCAGTTTCCCTGCCACTGGTATAGGGCTGCTTGGACTCTGCCCATATTCAGCATGAGTAGGCCTGGGCTCTTGGTTCCCCATCTCTCAGCAATCAACTCTCAGCTCCCTGGCTCCTCAGCAAAAGCAATACCTCTTGAGGGATCACCATACCTGATATAAAGCTATACTACAAAGCCATAATAACAAACACAGCATGGCACTGGAATAAAAACGGACATAGAGACCAATAGAACAGAATTGTATCCCAGCCTCCATAGTTCATGCAATGATAGCTGCTTGATCTTTGACAAAGGAATGAACAACATACACTGGGGAAAAGACAGCATTTTCAACAAATGGTGCTGCTCACACTGGAAAACCACATGTGGAAAAATGAAACTAGACCCACTCCTCTCAACATGCACAAAAATCAACTCCAAATGGATTAAAGACCTCAGCAAAAGACTTGGAGCTCTTAGTTACCTGGAAGAAAAATACGGGGAACCTTCCATGATATAGGAGTGGGGAAAGACTTCTTAACAATATTCTAGTAGCCCGGGGAATTAAACAAATCACTCAACAGGTGGGATCTCATGAAGCTAAAAAGCTTTTGTAAGACAAACATACCGTAAATAGAGCCAACAGACTACCCACAGAATGAGAGACAATCCTCCCCAGTTATACCACTGACAGACTCCTAGTATCTAGAACCTACCAAAAACTCAAAAAAGTAAGCAGGGCTGGAGAGGTGGCTGGCAGTTAAGTTGCTTGTCTGTGAAGCCTAAAGATCCAGGTTTGATTTCCTGGTACCCACATAAGCCAGATGTGCAAGGTGGCACATGAATCTGGAGTTTGTTTGCAGTAGCTGGAGGCCCTGACATACCTGTATTCTCTCTCCTTTTGCTTCTTCCTGACTCTCAAATAAATAAATAAAATATTGAAAACAATATAGAAAAACTCTAAGTAACAAAAAACAATCCACTCAAAAAGTGAAGCAGAGACCTGAATAGAGAATTACCATTGGAAGAAATACAAATGGCTAATACTCACTTCAGCAAATGTTCAGTATCCTTAACCATCAGGGACATGCAAATTAAAACAACTATGAGATTCCATCTTACTCCAATCAGGATGGCAGTCATTAAAAAATCAAATGACAATGTTGGTGAGGATGTGGGGAAAGAGTAACCCTTTTTCACTGTTGGTAGAGTTTAAACTTGTACAACAACTTTGGAAATCAATATGGAGTCCCCTCAAAAAGATGAAAATAAAGCTAGCTACCAACTAACACAGATACTTCCCTGTTGGGCATCTACACTAAAGGTTCCACTCTTCATTGCAGAGCTATTTGCTCAACCATGTTTATAGGTGCTCAATTCACAATAACTTAGAACTGGAATCAACCCAGATTCCCATAATTTGACAATAGGATAATGATGGTGTGGTGCATATGCATATGGAATTCTACTCAGCAGTAAAGAAAAATGATACAATGACATTTGTAGGAAAATGGACAGACTTGGATCAGATCATTCTAAGTGAACTTATACCAGCACAGAAAGACAAATGTCACATGTTCTCCCTCATCTGTCTTTCCTATACTGGAACAGCCTGAGTTGCAGAAATATGTCACGGGAAACTCGAGGGACAGATAATAGGGATGGAAGGGTTTGGGGGAAGGAGAATGGGAGGGTGGGATGACATACACACAAAACTAATCCCAAAATGAACTGGTACCATAGAAACCTTCCTCCTAGACAGCAGACTAAAAGATATAATACTCAGTAGCAATAAATGGGGGGGGGGGTGAAGCCTAACTCTAAAACATTTGGTACTGGCTTATAACTCCCAGTAGCAGAAATTGGTTCCAACCCACATGGCACTGTTGATCAGGGAGGCCAACGAGGTCCCCAAAACATGACAGGCTTCTGTCAAAGCATTTGATTAACCACCTGAGGTCAAAAGTAAGACCCCTATTGCTGAAGACACCACATCCTGCCAACACACAATATTGAGAGACCCAGCTGAATGTGGAAGGAAGACAGTTCCAAGATGGTTAGTCCATATAGTGCTGGAAAGTGCTACATAAGCTGCTGGGGGAAAAATGGCCAACAACACTGCGAGCAAGCAGGGGATCTTGCTACACGAAAGCAACCAGCCTGATAAGATGTACACACCTGTGCGATAGTGGCAACCAGACTAGGTGAGTAACCAAAAGCTATCTGATTGGTTAAGAGACCTGCTCAGTGGAAAGGATCCTGTAACTAGAACTTGGAACTATGGAGACCAAGATTATGGACTCCAATGAGAAGCTCTCTTTAGTCTTTGGCCAAAAGTTAGGCTACACTCATCAAAATCTCTCTTAATTAACAGTGCTTATCCCATTGAATCTATGCTGACCTCATTCTCCATTGGAGAATATGGTTTTCTTTTTTGGAAGGTAGCAACAACCGAGGACATAAACCACCCCTAGCACATCATTTGGGGCCCAGATGAAGTCACAGAGGAATTGGTGAGATGAGCAAGAGTGCTGCTTCCATGGTGAGTCTGACAACCAGAGCCAGGGTGATGAAGACAGACACTGAGGAGACTCAAAATGTGCCAAAGCAGAACTCCAGAAGCTGCTAAGAGCACAACACCCACCGTAGCTCAGGGAATTTTGCAGAAGAAGGAGCAGAAAGATTGTAAGAGCCACAGAGTAGAAGGGAATGTCCAGAGACATTGCCCCCTCCTCACAATGACTGACTGCTGCTCTCACATCTCATAACCCACAACCCCATGGAGAAAACCAGCAATCCCACTGAGAAGGGCCCTCAGTGGAATGGGGACAGGGAGGAATGAAATGATGGCACCAACGTATGATATGTCCATATAAATTTTCTACTTAATAAAAAAAATAAAAAATAGGCTTTCAAATGTGCCCAATTAAAAAAAAGTTTAGTTTTAAAAAGTAGTACCCCTTTGGTTTGCTTTCTGTTTAACTAAGGTCTGCTATTGCCCTTATCTTTTCTACTTAAAAAAAATTACAGTTCTCTTCATTTTTTTTAGTTTCCTAATTCAAGTGTTTAGGTCAATGACTTTTGAAATTTAAAAAGGGCTGTGTGAAGTAAAAGGCTATTTGTTCTGTTTTTAAGGTTGTAAATTGTCAGAAGTGCTTTTATGTAACTCAGGCTATAAGCTATCCTGAGTGGTGGCAGGGTTCCAGGAAAATATCAACCAGTAGTTCAAGATGTTAGAAATTGTTCTGAGCTTTTAGTGGGTTAGAAGCAAAATATTCAATAAAATGGGAAAGAGGGAAATGTGTTTTTTTAACCCTCCTAGCTCAGTTATAGCTGAATGATTAACAATAGGTATAATTCTATTTCATGTTTTATGACTTCCTCCAATTATTTAAACATATTTTAGAAATGTGACATTTATTTAAACAGAAGTTCTCATTTCCCACAGATAGACAGGCTGTGCAGTAAGGCAATTATACACCAACAAAGGGACTTTTCTCCTGGTGTCAAATAGCAACAAAGGAACTGCGACAATCAGCAAGAGAGACAGGAAAAGGCAGCATGCAGTCGGCTATGTACTACCAACAACGGGATCGAATAAGAGTAAAGACAAGTTGAGAACTTGGCCTTCACTGGTTATCCAGCCAAGAAGCCATTTGTTTAAGTCACTGGGAGATGGAATTCTACTCCCCTTACTTACATCAGAGTGTCGGGCATCCAAATAAACAGTGACGTTGACTGTTCTTACTGTTTATTTTTTCCATTCCATATGTACTAGAGAGCCTTCATTAATATGATGAACCTCCAAGTCTTTATCACGAGCTACAAAGGGAATTCTTAAAACCTGCGTTTCAGGTATATTGCTTGCCAGTGGATTTTGGAAGTCACCTTTGCTCTTGGTTGCAAGATATGCCTACTGTCAGCCCAAAGCAGCAGGTACCAGGGAGTATGCGGCCAGGGGGACCATGGAAACAACGAAGGCAGGCTGATGGGGGAGTGGTGCATAGGCAGCAGCACCGTAGGAATTTAACCTCACCAGCCACACTCATATTTCTCACAACAGTGCCCAGGGTACCAGGCTGGTGGCAATGTGAGCGAGGATGACAGGCATGGAAGACTTGGGGATGAGGAAAGCGGGCGCCCTTCGCATGGGTGCCCTTGACAAGCTGGGGAAGGGACGACAAGCTGAGTAGAAAGGGATCTGCACAGGGCGAAAAGCAAATGCCACCCGCCGCACCCCACATGCCAGCCAAGAAGACCTATTCATGAACATTCCCAAAGCGGCCTGAGGTAATTGGGAGGGAACTGGCAGCCCTTTAGGATGGCAGGTGGTTGAAGCATAGAGAAACCCTAGAAACAGACATGACCTAAGTAGAAGTTAGAAGAATCGTACAGCCAGCTTCTAATGAACATAAAGCTGAAATGCCGTCAGCCACTTAATTTCATGTGAATTTCTCAACAATTGCACAAATGAGGAAGGAAAAAGCCATCAACTATGTTATGACAGACCTCAAAGCTTATAAAGGTCATTTGACTTGTCAGGGTCAACACGGCAAAATGTGGAGTCAACATTTCAACCGGAGAGGTCTGACTTCGGAGATGAAGGGCTGTCTCTGTGTCTGTAGCCAACAAGGAGGCGCCGGACAGGTGGGAAGTAGGAAGTCCTGGAGCTTCTCATGTAGCTTCCGGGGGGAAAGTCTGAGTGAGGAGCACTGGAGCATGAAGAGGAAGATGAGGAGGAGGAGGAGGAGAGATGAGGAGACGGTCACTCCAGGAGGGCAGGGGAAGAAAACAAGAAGCCGCAGCAGCCGGAAGACCTGGCAGTGGTGCAGGAACATGAAACAGTGTTTTCCTCACATATGAGGGAAACCGTAGGGCAGGGCTTCTATGTCATCAAAAGAAAAGATTTCCCTTGCCTTGGTGCCGGCCTGCTTTTGTGTCTGGGGGTTGCTTGAGATGCTGTGTAGACAGAGTAAGCGTTGTATTGCTTTGTTAAGCTGCTATAACAAAACGCCACAGGCTGGGAGACTTAAACGATAGAAAGCTATTTCCTCACAGTTCTGGAGACTAGGAGTCAAAGATTAAGGTGTCCCAAAGTATTTTTTAGAAATTTATAGAGTGACATCTTCTCCCTGTCTTCACAGGACTTTACTCCTCTGTGTGCCCGTGTTCTGATAGTTTCTAACAGAACACCAGTCATATTGGATTATGGTCTTCCCATAGCAATCACTTAATATTAAGCCTATTACATCTTTGAAGACCATATCACCAAATATAGTAATATTCTGAAATATGGAGGATTAGAATTTCACCACATGAATTTGGGAAGGAAAGTACAAACCTATAATGGATATACAAAGACATATTTTATAAATTTTTCATAAGGATTATTACTGAAATATAATAATATAATATGTAAAATATGTTGAAATGTACAAATGAAAATATTTAAGAAAAGAAAAATCATTGAAATAAGAGTCTTGCTGGGTGTGGTGGTGCATAGCTTTAATCCCAATACTTGGGAGGCAGAGGTACGAGGATTGCTGTGAGTTCAAGGCTGGACTGAGACTACATAGTGAATTCTAGGTCAGCCTAGGCTAGAGTGAGACCCTACCTTGAAAAAGAAAAGAGTCTTATCTTATAATCTTAGGTCTTTAAATGTCTAAGGGACATTTTATAACAATAAAAATGCTAATCTACCAAGAAAATATGACCATTGTAAATACATATATACCTGAGAAGAGAGCTCCTTAAAAAACAAACAATGGGCAGAGTAACAGGGACAAGAGACAACATGCTAGTTGGAGATTTCAAACACACTGCTTACTGTAATGGACAAACTGATGAGGAGTGCTTGAATCCTACTATAAACCCAGAGGACCCAGTAGATATCTGCAGAGTATAGCACCAGGAAACATCTGACCCAAGTTTTGATGCTAAACAGTCCTCAGCATAGGCCATATGCTAGATCAAAAGACAAGCAGAGATAAATGTGAAGGGATTGAAATGATGCAAAATAGCAGTATATCTATCAAGGAATGAAATTAGAAATTAACAGCGGATAGAAATTTGTAGATTCATAAAATAAAAGTTAGACAATATGTATCCAAATAACCAATGATAAGATAAGAAAAAATAAGGGAAATTAGAAAACATTGTGGGATGAATAAGGATTAAAATACAGTGGAAAACTTCTCAACTTCTAAAATGTAGCTATAAAGCAGCACCAGAGGGAAGTTTGTTGCTGCAAATCCCTTTATTAAGAAAAAAATTTTCAAATGACTCAACCTCATACTGTAAACCTCTTGAGAGGTGAAGGCAAGAGAACCTAAAGTAAGCAATAAAAAGGAAAAAAAAAATAAAGTTGAGTGTGAAAATTAACAAAGCAAAGAATAGAAAAAATAATAAAGGGAATCAACAAAACCAAAATTTTCTTCTTTGTAAATATCAACAAAATACATGAAGCCTTATAGCTAGACTGCTGAGGAAAAAAATGCCCAAATTAATAAAATCAGACATAGAAATATGAATATTACTACTCACTACAGAAATGAAAAGGATTATAAGGAAATGTGATGAATAACTCTATATTAACATGTTAGATAATTCAGATAGAATAGTTCACAAAATGAATCAAACTACCAAAACTAACTTAAGTAGAAATGCAGAATAGAAAAAAAAGAATCTTTGCCAAAATAGCAAATATGAACAGATTCAAAACAAAAGTCATGGCTTAAATGAGTCCCTGAAAATTGCTTGCTTTTGTTGACATCCTGTCTTTATGTTGCTGGGGTCCTAAACCCAGTAACTCAGAATGGGACCTTATTTGGAAACAGAGTCATGGCAGATATAATTAGTTCAGATGAGCTCATACTGGAGCAGCGGGCCTCCAATCTAACTGCTGTTCTTGAGAGAAGAGGAAAGGAGATTTGTGCACAGCTGAGCAACTGTGTGAAGACATGGCCGGGGGATGTCCCCGTGCCAATGGAGGCAGAGGTTGGTGTCATGCCTCCTATGCAAGCCCAGGTATGTAAATGTTGCTAGAAAACAGCAGAACCGAGAAGACACGAGGCAAGATCCTCCTCTATAGTTTCAAAACACACATTGTCCTGTCAACACTTTGATTCTGACTTTTAACTTCTAGAACTGGAGCCAATAAATTTCTGTTGTTTGCAGTCACCCCTTCTTGGATATGAAAGGAATTAACTTACTACGTAAATAAAGAAATTGAGTTAGCAATCAAAACTTTCCACAAAGAAGAGCCCAGGTCAGATGGCTTTCCTCCTATATTCTATCAGATGTTTGAAGAAAAATTAGCACTGATGCTGCCACAAGTTTCCTGAAATGACAAAGGGGAAGGAATACATTCCAACTCATGTTTTTGACAAAAAACATCACAAGAAATCTACAGAGCAATGTTTTTATGAATATAGGCTCTAAAAAATCTTCAAGAGGTACTTGAAATCAAGTCAGCTAAAAGAATTGTATACCATGACCAAGTGTGACTGGTCTCAGCCATATAACATTGTTTCAACCCTTGTTGACCAATGAGTTTAATATACCTTTTCAACCTTGGACTTGATTTCTAGTACAGAGTTTGTGTGTTTCAAATTGCTGGGTGCCCAGTACAGTGCCTGGAATGGAGTTTACTATAAACCTATAACTTGAATGTGTAGGGAAAAATTATATTCACCTGTCTTTTTAAAATTCAGTGTGTGTGTGTGTGTGTGTGTGTGTGTGTGTGTGTGTGTGCACGCATGTTTGCAGGCATGTGTGACTTGGTGACTGCATGGTGTGGTCAGAAGGCAACTTTGGGGTCCCCTCTTGCTGTTTCCATGTTTTGAGGCAGGATCCTTCTCGATCTCGCTTTGCTGTTGTTACTCTTCTTTGTGCTGGGTTCAGCAAGCGCTTCTAGTAAATTCTCCTGTTTCAGCCTCCCATCCTATCATCAGAGGCTGCGACTATAGAAAGCTGTCATGGCTTCTGGCTTTGTCCATGAAGTCTGAGGCTGGAACTTGGTACTCAGGCTTGCATGGCAAGTGCTGTATCCACTGAGCCATCTCCTCAGCCCTGTTCACCTGATTTTATAATCCTTTCTTTGATTACCTTTGAAATTTCATTTGGCCCTTTTCTATTGTAAGTGACTTTGAAAGACTTTAAACTGAAACCATTCCTCTTTTATTTCACTGAGGAGAATTCGTCATTTCTCAAAAAGGCCCAACTAGAGACCGGAGAAGAGGAAGAGTTAGAACATGGGTATGTGAGAACTGTTTATTGGATGGCTGCCTAGGAAACTGAAGGCAGCAGGCAGCTTGTGGCTTCCCAGTGTGCAAAGGCTGCTTTTGTTTTGTCCGAGTGTTACCATCAGCCAGGATTTTATAAAGGGCACCTCCTCCAATACTTGCCACCAATCTGCTATGCCAGAAAATTCAGCTTGTAGAACTTTTTGGAACATTCATCATTGAGAAGGAAAGTTGCCTACCTGGGTCACTGTCATGAATGAGACAGACCTGCCTGGACACTCTTTCTTGTTGGACACTGCAAGGCATGGAGGGCTACAGAGATTTAAAACTAAACTTGGGAGTTTCTCTCTCTGTCATGGCATGACCTAGAATGGAGAGCCCTTCATTTTTCATATTGTTTTTATAACCCATTCAGTTGACTTTAGTTTCACCTAATGTTTCAACTGAGAATCATCACAACAGTCAACGAGGAAGCTATTTTCCTATCCAACTCCCTAAGTGTCAAGAAGATTAATAACAGACTCAATTCAGAATTCAACTTCCTCTCCTCTGGGACGGTGAGACTTTTGATGAAAAGAGGTCCTCCCCAAGGAACACATGTCTCCTTCCTGCCAGTTCTCTTCTAGGAATTGACTCTACAGGAGTTCCTTGGCTCTTTGTACCCATCTGTCTTCTGAGGAGTCTTTTTAGGGTGTGTGTGTGTGTGTGTGTGTGTGTGAGAGAGAGAGAGAGAGAGAGGAGAGAGAGATGTGCTGTGGTGTATGCATGTGCATGTGAAAATTCATACACCCTTATGCATGTGTTGGAGGTCAGAGGAGAATGCTGCATGTCCTTCTCTGTTGCTTATTCATGTGTTTCCTTGAGACAGTCTTCCACTGAACCCAGAGCTGCAGTTTTCCAAAGCCCCAGCAACCCTCCTGGCTCTGTACCCCACAAGCCTGAAGGTACCCACATAAGTAACCATGTCCAGCTCTTTATTGGCTCTTAACTCATGAGCCATACCCCCAGCTCCCTCCTCTCATTTTCTTTTAATTAATTAATTTAAGAGACAGATAGATTGATAGAATGGGTGCACCAGGGCCTCCAGCCACTGCAAACGAACTCCAGACACATGTGCCACCTTGTGCATCCAGCTTACATGGGACCTGGAGTATTGAACCTCCTGGGTCGTTAGGCTTCGCAGGCAAGTGCATTAACCAGTAAGTCATTTCTTCAGCCCTAGGAAAGTTTTTTCAGACTGCATGCTTTTCACATGTCCTGAGGCCATTTCTGTGCATAGCATGGCTAAGTAACAGAATTCAAGCTGCCTACTCACAGCTGACATCTACTTTGTTGACTGCAATGTGCTGATTAAGAGTATTATGCATTCTGGAAGGGAAGGGCCACTGCACGCAGGCTAGAGTTCACATCATTCAAAAAAAAAAAAAAAAAAAAAGGACTGGAGATATGACTTAGTGGTTAAGGTACTTGCCAGCAAAGCCAAAGGACCCAGGTTTGACTCTCCAGCACCCATGTAAGCCAGATGCACAAGGTGGTACATATGTCTGGAGTTCATTTGCAGTGGCTGGAAGTCCTGGCATGCTCTCTCTCTCTCTCTCTCTCTCTGTCCTTGCAAATAAATAAATAATTTTTTTCAAAAAGATAAAAAACCATATTTCTTTTCTGATCATGGAGGACAAATCTCTCATTGTATGACTCCATAGAATTTCCAGAATATCTGGAAAGAATCATCTTAGGGTAATAGTCTTTTTTGAAAAGAAGGGCGAGGGGACTTGGAGGTCTGGAGAGCGTAGTCTTGAAGACTCTGTAGGAGTTGCTCATTGGACGGTTTACGTAAGACGTCCTTCAACAGAACAAAGGACAGTTAATTCAGAGGGTGAATTCTAGTCTTAACATTTCCTTCGATTCCTAAGATCTCATCCCCTTAGCATTCACATTTATCACCCAACATCACCTCAGGAGGGGCCTCCCTAGGCTTCTGCTGTCTAAGCTCCATGCTCACCCTTCTCCATTTCCTTTGCTCCACTGACGTCGTCCCGGTGGTCCTGCATGCATGTCGCTCCCCCAGGGCTGCATGTTCCTTCAGGCTCCTCTGCATCCTCACTGCCTCCTTCACCTGAATTCTGTGCGCCTCAGTTATGAATTTGCTTTAGGATTTGTAAATCCCTTTGAATTATATGCAAAAGTCTCCTTAAAAGCATTTGTTTGTTTTTATTAATTTATGTTTAATTTGAACTCATTTAACTTAATTTTTAAAAGCAGTAGCTGAACATAATTTACAAATTAAGCAGGCGTTGGGGAGTTAGATCAATTGGTAATATGCCTGCTCTACAAGCACAATGACCTAAGTTTGATTCCCAGTATCCACATAAAAATGCTGGGTACAAGTGGCATGCACTTGTAATCCTATCCCAGGGAAGTAAAGACCAGAGAATTCCTGGAGCTCACGGGCCAGCCAGTCTAGCCTAAGCGATGAGCTCCAATCCAATGAAAGAGTGTTGCAGTCAGGTTCACATTTCTGGTAGAAATCACCCAACCGGAGAGAGCTGTTCAACTTTCTCCCAGGAGTGTATCTCTCGTCATGTGCTCACCCACCCCACCCCCTGTTGCCTGGATGCCTTTGGGGGGAACCATGGCTGGCCCCTGGAGCAAGAATCCAGGAACCCCCAGCTGGCGCCTGAACAGGGACATTATGAGATGGACAGGGTTGAAAACTGGCCATGGCCATGAGCCTCGTCCTCCCACTACAGAAGACAGATGAAACAATAGGGAAATTTACAGGTCAAAACTGTATGATCACTAACCAGAAGGGTGCTCTGGTTGTGAGAAAGTGAATTAGGAGCCCAAGGCGACAGCAGCATTCCCCAGAGGGTTCTGCTCAGGGGCTGAGAGACAGCAGAGCAAGCTCTCCCTCTGAGGGCTCAGCCCGATGTACTGAACAGAACCATCCTCCGGCGCTTTCCTCCACCCCAAGGCTCCTTGTCTCATTACAATGCAGCCACCCATCCAGCTGGTCTTCTGGGGAACGCTGCGTGGAGAGTCAAAGTTCTTGATGGACAGCAGTAAGGAGGCGTCCTCAAGTGAACAGAGGGAGGTATTTGATGAATGTGAACCGGCCCCAAATGAGCTTTGAGTCTGCAAACCTGGAAGACTAGGGCCTCAGGAACCACACTGGACACCTCAAAATCCCAACACAGACCACGATATGCCACCTACTGGAACATAGTTCAGCAGTGTGCCGAGGAGGTGCAGGGGCAAGCGTCACGCCACATTCTGAGAATCTCTTCTATTGTTGAGCTGTTCCCAGTCACTCAGGAGCATTCAGACTCATCACTGGGGCCCTGGTGACCTCAGAAGCCCACCATTCTCTTACTTAGAGAAACAAGTCTCTTAAATCAAAGGTATTCTCTTGGCTTTATTCTTTGCAGAAAGCTAAGCTTCCACCCAGGCTGACGTTATCACTTAGGGAGACCCCTCGCCGCTGCTCAGAGCATCACCAGCCACACCGAACTTCAAGCCCACCCGACAGCCTGGTTACTACAACTCTTCAACAAGGCCATGGCCGTCTCCTGCTTGTGTCTGAAGAAAGTCTGATTCTGGTTCTTTACCTGACGAACTCTCAGAGCTAGGAAAGAGGGTCTCAGGGACCTGCTGCTGGGCCCCGTCCTCTTACTGGTCCAAGCTTCATTACCTAGACTGTACGTGACTGGCTGGGGCTTGCTTCTCTGAGGAGCCTGGAGGGAAAGGCTTGGGGAACATGGCAGAAAGACTGTAAAGGCTGGAGGATGGGGAGGACTGTGGACATATCGTCTGGACATTATGTGGCCACTGCACTCATGAACAGTGGTGGTGACCGGCACGAGTTTGGGTCCATCCACATTCCTTCTTAGGCGGGCGGGAACTCGTAAGGACCCACACCTCCCTGAGGAGCTATCGGTAATTAATGTTGCTGGGGGGGAGAATAACATAATGACATAAGTGCATTTTCATGCTCTCCCATGGTATGACCATGATCCAGTAAATAAGCCCTAATTCCCCCCCTCTCAAAAAAAGAAGAAATCACCCCACCAAGAGCAGCTTGTGGGGAAAAAATAGGTTTATTTTGGCTTACAGGCTTGAAGGGGAATCTGCATGATGGCAGGGGAAAATGATGGCATGAGAAGAGGGTGGACATCAGCCCCTGGCTAGCACAAGGTAGGCAATAGCAGCAGGAGAGTGTGCCAAACATTGACATGGGGAAACTGGCTATAACACCCATAAGCTCACCCCCAACAATACACTGCCTCCAGGAAGCTTTAATTTTCAATTGTTATCAGCTGGGGAACCTAGCATCCAGAACACCTAACTTTATGGGGGACACCTGAATCATACCATAACATTTCACCCCGGCCCCCATAAACTGACAACCCCACATGATATAAAATGCAATATATCCATCCAGCATTAAAAGTCTCTATAGTTTTTAGCAATCCCAATGATGTTCAAACATCCCCATAATCCAAGGTCTTTTAACTGAGCCATAATAACAAAAAATTCCCCCCAAACCCATTATGGCACAGAATAAACATTCACATTGCAAAAGATGACATTGGGCATAGCAAAGATATACTCAAGCAACGCATGATTTAAACAGGGCAAACACCAAACTCTGTAGCTCCAAGTCCAACAACTCTAGGCAGTGAGAAGTCTCCAAGTCCAATAATTCTAACCAGCAACAAGTCTCTAGAGTTCTAATTCTGCCCCTCCAGCTAGGCTACTCACAGTCCTGGAAAACTTCATTGGGGCCAGCAGCTTTCCGTAGCAGCTGTCTCCTGGTCCCCGCATTTCCACTGGTCTCCACTGTAATCCACGGTTCATCCTCATGGCCCCACGGGGTCTCCGTGCAGGCATCCAGAAAACCTGCTTCACACTGCCTATGCTCATTTCCAAAACACAAGACCATGTTGCAAACTCAATGACCCTCTCTTTCCTGCATTTCTTATACTCCATAATACCAGGTGGGGTGCCAATTTGTTAATCCAAGGGGGAATAAAGCAGACTTTGGAGAATAGGACACTCCTTGAGCACTCAGTCCCCTTCAAAAGAGTCTACATTCTTCCTGTTACCCCAGTACAGGTCAGCTGGCCCAATCTCAAGGGTTGTAATCTCTCAATTGCAGCTGAAATGGCAGAAGTTCACCCAAAGATTTCATTTTTTCTGTGACATATCCATCAGCTCACACCAGTTCATTTCTATACACTGCGATCCTGCACAACTTCTCAGGACATGGGCATAACAGCAAGCCTCTCATACAAACTGCCTTTAGCCCAGTCTAAGCAAAGCTCTTTCTCACCCTCATAAGCCAAAGCTCACAGTCCATAGTTCTTATGGTGTTCAGGTCTTTCAACTCTGACCAGAATAGTCCATCAAGCTGTACTTACAGCACTGCAAGGTGTCTCCTAGCCAAGGTTTCAAATCCTTCCACATTCCTCTTGAAAATTAGCTCCAAAAGGCTAAAGCCACATAGTCAAATGTCTAGCAGCAACCCCACTCCTCGGTACCACTTTACTGTTGCAGTCAGGTCTACATTGCTGGTAGAAATCACCCAACCAAGAGCAGCCTGTGGAAAAAAAAGGTTTATTATGGCTTACAGGCTCAAGGGGTGAGCTCCAAGATGGCAAGGCAAAACAGCAGCGTGAGCAGAGGGTAGATATCACCACCCTGTCCATCATAAGGTGGACAATAGCAACTAGAGAGTATGCCAAACATTGACATGGGGAAACTGGCTATAACGTCCATAAGACTGCCCTCAACAATACGCTGCTTCCAGGAGGCTTTAAGTTCCAGTTGCCATCAGCTGGGGAACCTAGCATCCAGAACACCTAAGTTTATGGCGGACACCTGAATCAAACCACCACAAAGGCTCTGTTTCAAAAAGAGGTGGATGATTCGCCGGAGGAAGGATGCTTGAGGCTGTCCTCTGACTTTCACACACATGTATACACACGCATGCACAGCACACACACTAAATAAAATTTTAAAGAATAAGAGGAATGTGAACAGGCTTATAATGAAAAAAAAAATCAGCAGTTTCTTACTTCACTTCTTCCCAGTTCACCATATCCTCTCTCAAGACAATGTGCAATCATTTAAGCTATATTATTTCCCTCTAAGTTTATAGCTAAAAAGTGTTTTAAAAGGCTTCATGTTGTCCAGGGTGGCCTCAAACTCATTATGTAGCTGAGGAAGACCTTGAACTCCTGGTCCTCCTGCCTCTACCTCCCAAGTGCTGGGATTATAGGCATGTAACAGCATGCCCAGCCAAAGTTCATAATTCCAAACATTTTTTCAGTTTTGGACATTATCTTGTTCTGCTGGCTAAAGATGGAACTCCGTAAGCCCCTCAAGTCCATTCAGCTTCCCACATCTCGTAGCTCTGGTGTTGGTGACTTCACGTGCCTGCTTCACGTGATGGCTGCTTCACCGAGACATTTTTTCCACCAGCTTAATTTGTGGGTGTCTGAAGTTCTACTTTGGCCTTTGATGGACATTTGGGGCATAAAGCCGCAGCTGGAAAACATTTGAAGGTCTAACTCGACTGTGGTGGGAGCATTTTCATCTACAGGTCAGTGCTCTTGTGAGCATAGTGAAGGCGATTGGACCATGGACATGCCTCCTCCGTCAGTGGGCTCAGGTTTTTATAAAAGAAGCGCCACTAGGCTTTCAGTTGTCTCACACTTCCTCTCCTCGGCAGTGGGAGGGCATAGTCTGATCTCTTGCAGGACGACACCCTCGCTGGGCTTCCCAGCCTTCAGAACTGTGAGAAATAAATCCTTGCTCTTTATCAACTACCCAGTCTCGGGTATGTTGTCATAAGTAGCATAAACACACTAGGACATGAGGCACAGGGTTTTGGTTGAATTTGAAAGCTTAGCTTCACTATCTGTTAGCAAACTATGCTTGCTGAGAAGTTCAATTCCATTTTAAACCTTTTTTTTTTTTCTGTTTGTTTTTGGTGTTACCTGTCATTTTTTTTTAAGGAGAATTTTATCATTTTCTCTGTGTCCTCACAGCATTTGAATTTTACATCAGTGTGTTTGGTTTGGATTTTCCCCTCCATTCCTTTTGCTGGACATTCAGTGAATCTGTTTAATCTGAACACTCACATCCCTCAGTTATATAAGCTTTTATTTATTTAGGAATATATTAAAAACAACTTCCTCCTCTCAGTTTTTCTTTTGATCTCTTTTCTAAAATTCATGTACGTTTGGTATTTAATTTTGCCTGTTCTTTTAATCTTTTAGACGTTTGAACTTTCACTCTTGTCCTCTTTCTGTTCTTCATACAGGATTAACTTGATCCTATTTTTTAAGCCTTTTATTAAGTTTTGTATTTTATTTGCTCTGTTACTTTATTTCTAAAAGATTGTTCCTATTTTGTAACTTTCTTTTAAAAAACGTTTTACAAAGCCTCTTCCAGGGCTGAAGAGGTGGCTTAGCAGTTAAGGAGCTTGCCTGCGAAGCCTAGGGACAGAGGTTCAACTCTCCAAAACCCATGTAAACTAGATGCACAAGGTGGTGCATGTGTCTGGAGTTCATCTGCTGTGGCAAAGGCTCTGGGTTGCCAGTTCTCTCTCTTCCTCTCTCCTTCTCTCTTTCATAAAAAAAAAAAAGAAATAAAGGTTAACAGCCAGGCATGGTGGTGCACGCCTTTAATCCCAGCACTCGGGGAGGCAGAGGTAGGAGGATCGCCATGAGTTCAAGGCCACCCTGAGACTACATAGTGAGTTCCAGGTTAGCCTGAGCTACAGTGAGACCCTACCTAGAAAATAAATAAATAAATAAATAAAAATAAAAGTTAAAGAAAGCTCTTCCAGACACATAATGTAGTATAAAAATATCATTGCAAATGACACATATAAATTAATAAAGACAATACCAAGTTAAAAACCTTTGTGAGTATTTCCCCAATTACAGTAGTATAGTTCCTATTTTGTATCACTGCCATGCATGTTTTTGTGGTTTTATTGTGTTTGTTCTCTACATGATGTTTTGCCTGCCTAAAAATTTTATATAATTAACATTTGACTATAAGAATTGTTTTTTTTTCAGACTTATAAACTTAATAATCCAAATGCTATCATTAGGAATACTTATTATGCAATAGGTAGCGCCTTAGCTAATTAATCTTCATATGACAGTTTCTGATATATTTAATAAGAATGCAGAAGCTCTTTAAGCACTAAACTAGAGTTGATGTCTTACTTCATTTATTTCCTCTGTCAAAAACATCTGCTCTTATAGTGGAGTTATCGTCTGTTACCTAATGACACATTTGGGCCTATTGATCTCCAAAGCTTTCAGGTGGTTTATTATGTTGTGAGGTACAAAAAAATGCTACAAATCTATAATGTGTATACTTCACAAGTATTTGAATGACGTAAGCATTATTTATAATTGAAGAGTAATACACTTACCTTCTTAAGTAAATGCTTAGTACAACCTCAAAAGTATATAAACATTATATAATGTGACAGTTGTATAATTTATGTAATCTGCTGCATGAATAAGAATTTTTTATATATGATTATTGATTCGTTATAGGTGATTAAAGTGTTTGAACTTAAAAATGTTTTTTTTTGTTTAAAATTGTATTTATGAGACTTATTCATTGAGATACATCTATAAAATCAAAACTATTTAATGACAGGTTGAATTTAAAAAAATTATCATTATGTGACTTTTTGTGCTTATACAGACCTGGATGGCCCAGGCCCCTGGATGTCACTGATGTGGCCTGTCGAGGCAACTGAGAGGCATGGTTGCTCAAGGTGCACGAAGCTGCTGGAGGTGTGACACGCAAACTGCTTTACACTAAACTTATCTTCTGGCACGTTTATAGAGCACTCTTTAAAATAACACTAAAGGTACAATTACTAAATACGTAAGTCAGTAACAGCTTTCCTGCTGTAAGAAGGACAGGCAGGTATGCAGTTTTACTCAGTGTGGAGAATTTGCCTTAGTTGCTAAGGGTTCAGGTTCTGATGATGGAGTGCTTAGGCTTACAAACCTGTCATCATTTGTAGAACCATGGGGAGATTCACTTCATGTGCCTTAGGGCTCCTGTCTGTAAGATAGGAATATGACAGCACTATCAGAAGAGTTGTTAGGAAGATTGGTGGACATCCGAGAGAGTTGTAAAATAAAACACTTTAAGGGCTTTGAGGTGACTTACATTTCAAAGAGAATCCCCAAAATCTGGACTGAAGAGATGGCTAAGAACACCTTCTGTGAGCACAAAGGCCTGAGAGCCCCCTACATTCAATTTCCCAGGACCCATGTAAATAGCTGGGCAAGGCCTTGCCTGTGTGTAACTAAGTCCTGTGGAGAGCAGAGACCAGAGCATCTTGGGGCTGGTGAAACTGCAGCTCCACGTTTAGAGAGAGACTCTATCTTAAGGACACACACCAGCGACCAATAGAGGAAGGAAACCCATTATTCTTCTCAGGTCTCTCCTGTGTGAACACATCTGCACATGCATGCACATATAAGACACATACAGACACATGTGCATGCACACACACACCCCTCCACACATTCTCTGGATGTGTAGGAATTTATCAGATGCATCTATCAACTGAGCTCTGTTGCTGTAGGGCAGAAACAGTGGCTGTGTTGGCTCTCCAAATACAAGAGATGGACCGGAGTTCTCTGCCCAGAATAAGGGCACTTGCTGAAATGAGCCCTTCCACTGTGCTACCCTGTACTTCTGAGCACTAGGAAATAGAAAAAGATGAAGTAACTTTCTCCACAGCTGGCATAGATTGTTAAGAGCCCAAGATTAATGTGTTATTGTTGTTTCAAACTGAACAATTTAATTTAGCAGGAGATATTGAGTGCATGCTGAAATGTAGGCAGTTCCGTTGTAACTTGTACTGGTTTGCAGATAAAAGGATTTTTGCCACTGAAAAGAAAAAGCTAGCTTGAAGCCTCTACATGTAGTCTTAAAAGTGGTCCCTTTGACAAGGTTCTGAGACAATTCAGATCCATATGATTTAAATATATGTATACATATGAAATATAGCTAATCTCTGTCTGAAGGTTATGATAGAATAGGATTTCTTTTTTATTATTTGAGCTAGAAGCCAAGATGACAACCCCATGTCTAAACTGAGTAAATAAAAATGCATTAAACTCTTTTTAAATTTTTTTTCTTCTTCCCACCTGGAAGAATATCACCATTACAAAGAGTTATTTACCTTGGGACAGGAAGTAATACCCCAACTATTTCTTAAGAGTCTCAGGCTAGAGTTTCCTCTATTAAAAACTGTTTCACATCTTACATGATAGCAAAAACATATATTAGAGAAAGATTGAAGTATATTTTTGCCAAGACATTATCATAGATGTATGAAGTGTCAAGGGTAGGCAGTGGAGGCATTCACTTAACTTTCAGAAGCCAATAGTAATACCTTCCTTCAAAAGAACAAAATAAAGGTGGAAAAATTATTTACTTGGCATTGAAAGAATGTCTACTTCTATATGTGTATGCAAGTATTTGTGTGTGTGTGTGTGTACTCACATGTGTACAGGTGCCTTTGCACATGGAGGCCAGTGTAAACATTGGATGTCTTTTGTCCATGCTGAGAATCAGGACTTAATGTTTGTGGTGTGTGTCAAGCATTTTCCTTACTGAGCCATCTCCCTAGCTCTGAAAGAAGGCTGTGTGTGTGTGTGTGTGTGTGTGTGCATGTTTTGCTTTGAGTGGAATATACAGTTACTATCTTATGAAGTATTGAAATTAGGGGAATGACACATTTATTTCCAAGCTAGAGTTAGATTTCTTCATTAAAATGAAATAGATAAAGCTTTAGGTAACTATTTTGCAAAATGAATATTACAGTGAAAAGATTCAATCATTATTATCCTTATCCATGCTTTTCCTTTTCTGTCCTTCCAGGTACATATGGTTTGAAAATACTAAATAGACAATTTCAGAATTGTTGAGGAGGGAGGGAACACCCAGACAGCTTTCATGACAGTCTGTTGCTATAATCATCCTATTTTGTTAGTAGTCTGTTGTGAATCTCATTCTGTTGTAGTTTGCATCTGCAATATCCCCCAAAGGCCCAGAAGTTATGAATCTTCTTCTCCAGCTGAGTGCCATTGGGAAATAGTGGAACTTTAGGACATGGGGCTTAGTGGAAGGTCTGCCAATAATTATGTATGTGCTCCCATGCTACAGCGTGGCTCTCAACTTTTATCTATCTTTATTTTGCATCCTGGAAGTGAGGTGAGCAGTTTTCTGTGACATCCATGCCCACTGTAATACACTGACTTGCCACAGACCCCAAAGGAAGGGGCCAATCATCCAGGAACTGAAGCCTCCAAAGCCATAAACCAAAATAAATCTTTTCTGAATTGACCACCTCAAATATTTGTCAGAATAACATAAAGATAACAATCTCTTTATGCCAAATTTATAAATTAAGAGAGTAGGAGCCAGGTGTGGTGGTCCACGCCTTTAATCCCAGAACTTGGGAGGCACAGGTAGGAGGATTGCTATGAATTTGAGGCCAACCTGAGACTCTATAGTGAATTCCAGGTCAGCATGGGCTAGAGTGAAACCCTGCCTTGACAAAACAAAAAAATAAAAATTAAAAATTAGGCTTTATCATAGGTATGTATGTATAGGAAAATCTCTCTATTATCTGTTATCTGTCTATGTATCATCAATCAATCAATCATCTATACTGTTTTATACTGTCTATGGTTTCAGGCATCCACTGGGATGTTTTGAAATGTATCTCCAAAAGGAAACAGGGACAACTACATTGTAGTTAAAATGTCGTAATGGAAAAACAATGGCCTTTTATGATATGGCTCAAGAAGAATTCAAGTGGGGCATGATGGCACAAGCCTTTAATCCCAATACTTGGGGGGCAGAAGTAGGAGGATTACTGTGAGTTCATGGCCAACCTAGGACTACAGAGTTAGTTCCAGGTCAGTGTGGGCTAGAATGAAACCCTACCATGAAAAAAATGGGGGGGGGAGGGGTAAAGAGGGAGGGAGAGAGAGAGGAGCAAAGAAAAGAAGGATTCAACTGGAAATGGTCATCAATCTATAGAAGAAGAATTTCCACTTACATTTAATGGGTATGATTTAAAAGTATGACATCTGATACATTTTCTAAAAATTATTCTATTGTATTTTACTGTACTGAATTATGTTTGGTAAGTATCAATTTTGATAAATTCTGAACATACTAACATTATACTTATCTTTATAAAGCATGACTTTTGCATAGAACTTAGGTAATAGATACTGTGATCAACCAAAGGTTTCTGTAATTTAATCATCTATTCCAGGTATGACCGTGTGTCACTACTTAGAATAAGGGTACACAAAGCGTAGTGGCTCATTCCCGTAATCTCAGTACTGGAGTAGCTGAAACAGAAGGTTCATTGTGAGTTTGATGCCAGCCTGGACTACAGAGTAAGACCTTGTGTAAAAAAATAAAAATAAGAAGGAAAGTAACAGATATATGCATGCAGTTTCACTTATATATTTGCATAACTTTTAACAACATGACTGCTCTCTCCATACTCTACTAATCATGAAGCTCCCATGCTTCTGTACACAGGCCTGCTCCTGGAGGCTGTGTGCTTTCTGAGGTCAGCGCTCCCTGCTTTCTCAGTCTGGATGTCTCATCCAGAGGCTTGGATGATACAAAGACTCAAGATGCATTTGATCAGTGGTCTGACAGGATGAAATTTCTGGTTTTGCTATGAAGAATAAGACTAGCTACTTGTGATCATACTTCCAGAGCTCTAGTCTAGATCATTCACTGTGTTTTCATGATTTTCCATATTTCAACAGTATTGTGGCTTAAGGATAAAATCGTCTGTTTACAGCAGCAGAAAACTCCTTTCCCAAACTGCTTATAATTCTTCAGCAGGAAAAGCAAGGGTGCTCATTAGAGCCATCACAGGCTCATGGGCTGGGCATTTTTAGCCTATTATTGTTAACAATTTCTCAGTGGATGTTTTTTTCCTCCCCTCTGCCACCAGCAAAATGGTTCATAGCTTGTCTCACAAAGATATGATGGCAGGTTAAAGATGCAGGGAGATTGAAAAGAAAAGTCCTTTCCCAAGACCTGCCTGATGGACAGTTAATAGCTATGTTTAGAGGCAAATTGGTGATAGTGAAAATGCAACTGAGCCAAGCAAAACCTTGTTTCCAAGCTCTGTGAGAAGTGTTAAAATATTTTCCATTCCTCAGGGATGAACAGCCTGAACTACACATATATTGTCATCTACAATTAGGTATGCACAGTGACACACACACACACACACACACACACACACACACACACACACACACTTGTATCTGAGGGGTTGTTACATCCCACAAAGGCAAGTCATCGTGCTGACTAACATAAGATGCTCCAACACTCCCTCCATCCTGGGTTGGAATCCTGAGTTAGCTTTTCACAATCCAAACGTGCAGGAAAGGGATGAAGTACTTTTCCACAATTCTATGTTTTTCATAATTCATTTTTGAGTCCTAGTGAGTGCTCCTGGCTAACATAAGTAACATCCTTCGGTCAGTACAGAAAAATATCTTCATGCTAAGTGCACCAGAGGAAAGCTCAGATGAGAGGTTCTGCCCGATGGGAAAATTGCTGTTAGTAAAAGCTGCTGTGAGCATACAGGTCAGAACCACGTACTCGCCTACCTCTCTGAAGCATGTGTTTGAAAGTCCTTTATTATTTTTTTCTCATATGGAAGGGAAGAAAGGAGAATGTCAGAAATGCACAAGTAGTGCTGTGTGAGTCCCAGGACACTCATAAGAATCACTTCCTCAGCGGGCAGAGTGAAAATGTTCTGTACCCTGCTGCATGGAGTGAACCTTTGAAAACAGAGCATTAGCTGTGATCTAGAAGTGATATTACTACTTTTCCTTCTCATATTTTATATGGTTTGTTTTTATTTTTTGTAGATTTGAGGGTTGCTGGGAAACACGGTCCTTTCTTCACTCTCAAGCCTTCTAAGGCCAGATTCTCATGTAGGGAATCTTCCCAAGGCTCGGGTAAGGAGTGAGGATGTGTCTCCAGACCAGGGAAGTGATGAGAAATTAAATAAGCAGGATGCAACTGTTGTTGACTTGTGCAGATCTGGAAATTTCCGTAGTTTTGGTAGTATGTTCCTGAAGAGCCCTTTTCTCTTGCCTTGTAAATCAGTTTGCCTGGGTTCCATAATGGAGTGCACTTGGACACTTAACAGAAACTTATTTTATCATACCTCTGCAGGGAAGGCATTCAAAATCTAGCTGTGGGTAGGTTCCTTGTCTCCATAGGACTCTTTCCTGGGCTCACAGATGACTACCTTCTCACAGCATCCTCATGTGATCTTTCCTTTGTGTGCTGGGATTATGGGGGGGGGGGCCTTCAGAGTCCAAAACTCCCCTTATAAAAGCAGCAGTCTTCAATAAAAATCATATTAGAAAGCAACAGTCTGCCATTACAGCCTAGCATTCCCTTAGTCATGTCTTTAAAGGCCCAACTCCAAATACATCTATATTCTGAAGCCATGGCAGTTTGGGTTTAAACATACGAGTTGTGGAGGGAGACAGTTTATCTTATTGAATAATGGTCAGTGCATGTGTAAATGTGAAGTCTGGAATTTTGGCAGCCATTTCACTATGATAAAGAGAATGAACCTGGGCAAGGAACCTGCACTGAAAATAATACAACAGAGTGATAGTAGGAGACCTTATATTTCAGTCACAACATTTAAACTGCTGGATTATACCTGGCTGGTAGCTCAGGGCTACTTCTGAAATGTTGAGCAATTGAGTAACTTCAAAAATGTATTGTTGGGGCTGGAGATATAGCTTGGTAATTAAGATATTTGCCTGTGAAGCCTGTGGAACCACATTTGACTCTCCAGATCCCATGTAAGTTAGACACATAAGGTGACACAAGTGCACAAGGTTGCACATGCACACAAAGAGGCACATGCGTCTGGAGTTCGATTGCAGTGGCTGAGGCTCTGGTGAACCAATTCTCTCTCTCTCCTCTTCCTCTTTATCATTATTTATCTCATAAAGAGGTGTGCCACCATGCACAGCTATAAAAAACCAAACCAGAAAAGCTAATTGTTGAAGTCAGTACTCATTGGAGTTTTCATGTATTCAGTACCATTAATTTGGCTCTGAAAACAAAATATTTGTAATTTTCTGTATATGTACTTGTGCCAAGTCATTTCAAGAATGAAACTGTACAAGGTAATTTGTCTAAAGTGTCACATATAGCATGTCACTAAATGCAACATGCCATTGACTATAAGGCACTTTGCTGTTTTATGTCCTATTATGAAAGGGCAAAGCATGCTAGTTAAACTACAAGATAATGACTTGTTATCACTCAGACTAAAGAAGTCAAACACATCCCAAAGAATACTTATAGATTTATTTACACATATATTTTACTATATTGTATAATTATACTAAAAGGAAAATATAGTTTAAGTCACTTACCTAAGATATACCTAAGAGTTCTAAACTCATAGTCACACCATGTTTAATCACTTCTCTGTTTGGAGCTTTGGAAGTCTAAGTTTGCCACTTTGCCAGTAAGAGTGCTGATAACATGATATTTATTAAGAGCTCTCTATGAGCGTCCCCAGGATTTTCTGCTACACCTTCGGGTTTTATGTGAACAATATGCACTGTTAATTTCATTACAAGTGCTCTCAGCCCAATAGTGATTACAAAATGTCTACCCATATCTCAGCTTTCTTAAAATTTTGACTATTTTAACAGTATATTTGTCTCATATGCTCTGGGGTACCTAATATTAATACCCTAAGTTTAAGCTCTACTTTTCTCACAACACTGAACTATGCAACGTTGATAAACCGATGTTATAGGAATCTAGTTGACCTTTAAAAATAACATTGTAGGCTGGGGACATGGCTTAACAGTTAAGGCACTTGCCTGTGAAACCAAAGGACCCAGGTTTGATATCCCCCAGTACCCATGTAAGCTAGATGCACAAAAGGGCGCATGCATCTGGAGTTTGTTTGCAGTGGCTACAGGCCCTGGCATGCCAATTCTCTCTCTCTCTGTCTCTCTGTGCTTTCAAATTAATAGATAAAATAACTAAAAAAATAACATTGTATTTAGTGTGGCTATTTGATCCCTTTCTCCAGTGATGAATGAAAGATATACACAATTATGTTAGTACATGTGTTCATCCATGTTTAATACTTTAGGAGAGTCTGAAGTCTGAAACATTATGAATGTCCTTTTAGTTTCAACACTTAAAGATCATCACCCCAAAGCACACATCACCATTTCCTTGAAAAGATCAACATTTCAGTGGGACTTTTTTCAATCATGTTAAGATTTACTCTATAGTCAGAGCTACATAATATTATTTGAGAAATGTTAGAGAAAGTTCACCTGCTCACAAACTCACCCCCAGCTATTTGATTCAAGTCTTAAAACTTTATCAATAGAAACATATTCTGTTGGCTAATACATTGTCTCTTTATATATCTTTAATTGGAATGCTCTGGGGTCAGATTGTTAATTAGATCATGAAAGTAAATTTTAGGCTGGGGAGATGGCTCAATTGGTAAGGCATTTGTCATATGAGCATGAGGACCTGAGTTCAGATCTCCAGAGCGCATGCAGAATTCAGGATATGGTGGCATGAGTCTGCAATCCCAGGGCTGGGAGGTGTAGAATCCTTAGGACTTGTTGACTAGGCAGATTAGTCAGATCAATGAGCTCCTGCTTAAGCAGATGGAGAACAATTGAGGAAGACATCCAATGTCAGCTTTGGCTTCCACATGCACATGAACACGCACATGCACTCAGATACATATGAAAACTCGTATACATGCACACATACATACAAAAAAGAAAGTTAATTCTGTGTGTTTGGCAGACCCTATAATATGGGTTATAGGCAAACTCTAAAAATAGATTTTTAAATCTAAACATAATTTTTGTAAAATTCATATTCTGAGCCTATCAAAGCTACAAGGAATGACAAGTGAGAAAGTTAGATACTGACTGAGGAAAATATTAGCTAGCAATAATACCTATTATATTGAGTTCTTAACCTTATATGGAGTGCTGCATATGTGAGTTATATGTAAAATATTAATCCTATGCATTCAACCAAGAATAAATGGAGTTTCCTGGGATCTATCTTGAACAGGACTATAACATGGGTTAAACAAAGCTGAACTGGTAGGTTTGGCATCTCAAATATGAAAGGGCAAGAGGGCCTCTGAAAGAGGTAGGATTCCTACCACGAAAAGCCAAGTAGCCCTCACACGGCCCTGGAAGACATACTTATTCATCACGTGACTGCCTGATGTCTTTCCCTTAGGACCAGTATCCCATGGTCTGTGCTGAGGTCCTGGGGAAGGAGAATACCAGGATTCAATATGCAGAGAATCATTTTTACCAGATGTGCAGTACAAGATACCACTGACCAGGACATCTTCACAGCAATCCCCCTGCTCCTAAAAAGACACCATGGAGCTTGCTACTGAAGGGCAGCATCTCCATGTTAGTGGGTGGTACCCATCAGAGGCCTCCCATGTAACTGGAGGAACTTGTAGAACCCAGGGGATGTAGAGTATCCTACAGAGAAGGGATGGAGCAAGAGGAAAATTATAGCTGTCCATAGTCTGTGACTGGAATGATCTGGGAGTCCATAGAAAAAATTTCCTTAAGGCTTCTAATATTACTTGAAGCTCTTTTGTAGAAAGTTGTGTTTCAGTGAATGGGACTCAGAGTCAGCAGCATTTGACTAACTGATGGACATTGCTATGACCTCATCTTAAACAGAAAGCTATAGGGGTTTTATTTTATTTTATTTTTGGAAATAAGGCTCAGTTCATCAGTTCACATGCATTTGTGACTTACCTTATAGAGCTGTCCATCTATCCACCCACTCATCTGTCTATCCATGCATCTGTCCACTGATCCATTTACTCAGTACTTTTTACATGCCAGAAAATTGTTCTAGAGATTAAAAAAGCATGCACACACTGCACACACACACAAACATACACAGGATCTTCATGATGGCAAGTGTTAGAAGTAAATCTCCACCAGTCTTCTTAATAAAAACAGAACCGGGACATATCTTTTCTTTGGAGACTTGGTGGAATCACCTTCACACAGTGTCCTTGAGGAGACTACCTCAGCTTCCCCCCACCCCCCACGCAGGCTAGCTCAGAAGCATCATGGGTCTTTTGTAAGATTGGCTTGACAGCACAGCCTTCATGACTCTCTTCCCTTCCTTGCTTCTCTCTTTACTTCCTTTTTCATTTTCCTCTATGCTTTGCAACCCTGCCACTTGTCCTTAAATATTTGTCTTGGAGAACTTTACTGGGGAACCAAAAGTAAGACATACCCCAGGTAAAGAATTTAGCTCATGGTACAAAGTAGAAAACAACAAAAATGAACAAATAATAAATTAGTACTATTGGATAACCTCTTAATTTTCCTGTTTCATCTCAAAGGTTCCTTGTTGTTAGATATTAGGAAGCAACTTATAGTTCTTTTGAACTCTTCATCTTTCTTTTCAAGCTCTTAATTTCATGGTCTATAAGAAAAACAAAATGATATGAGATCAAATGATAGTGACCATGAAAGGCGGCTACCAAGCCAGTTTCGTAACATAAGTTTTCCCCATGGATCTCTTGTTATTTGGGTGAATAGTGAATGAACTCCATCCTATTTATGTTTCTGTATAAATTTAGCTGTTTACAGGATGTTTTCCTGACTAATGAATACAGAAGGATGACTAATGGAAATATACCAATGATCATATGATAAGGATCTGAAAGTATACTTGTGTTATGACATGAATATGAAAGGTCAGGCTGTTCTAGGAATTAAAAATTCATCATAGAGAACATTTAATCTCTAATGAGAATATGAACTTCGAACATAATGGCCTTAGGTTTTTGTTTTTGATGCATAGTTTTGATATAAAATTCATGTAAAAATCTATTTCTTTGTCATTGACTAGTGCTTCTCCTACTGAAGACCCATTTGTGTTTCCTGCATGAAGGAAACATGTAGAAACATGTATAAACAATCACCATGCACACTGACGGCTTGCCTGTATGTGTTCTCCAACAAACCGCTCAAGATCATGGACTCTGGAATTTGGCAGCCTGGGATCAAATCTGGTCCCATAGCTAGTCAAACATATGGTCTAGATCATGTTGCTTAATGACTATATTAACCTGCACTTCTTGTATTTATAAAATGAGATTAACACTCTGCCAGTCCCCTGAGGTTGTTGTGAAGGTCAAATGTAAAGAAATAGGTAAACATTTTCCCACTGTGGCTGCCTGACATGTAGTAGGCATTCTAGTCATGTTAGATCTTGCTGCCTTTTTAAAAATATAACTTTCATTGGGAACTTTAATCCACAAGCATACTACAAATTGGTATAGTATTTTCACTGGGGTGTCCTCTCTTGTCCCCTCTCCCTTGCCTCCATTCAGTGTGGGTATAGGTAATAACTGTGGGGTCATGAAGACATCGGTCAGTTCCTGTGGGGAGGACGGCGCCTCATGGTATACCTTCATACTCTATGGCTCTTACAGCCTTTCAGCCCCTTTTGTGCAATGGTCCCTGAGCCCTGGAAGAAGTGTTGGAAGTCTCCTTTAGTGTTGAACTTTAGGCATCCTCTTAATTTCTGCCATAATAAGTTTTGAGTCTCCTACTGTCTCCATGGAGTAAATCTGAGTACTGTTGCTTTTAATGGATTTCTTCTGATTCTCCCTTTTCTTGTCTAAAATGGGAAAAAAAATCAATACTGGGCAAGCTTTACAAATCCAACATTCTGTGCACAGGAAGCATGAATGCTGTCTCAATGTTTAGTTATGTGGGGATGTTCTTTCCGGAGCTGCAGCCCTGTTTCCTCACAGAAGGGCTTACTGTATGCTGAAGCCTCAGCTACAGCCCAGAGTCTCTGTCAGGGGTTCCTATAGTAGCTTTCTAACACTGAAGTGTCTTATGTGCTTATTCATATTCAATACATAACATATGAAGTAATGAACAGCTATGTTAGTCTTGTTTAAAGATGGAAAGCCTGGGGAACATTTCCAATAAGAATGCACCAATATTATTTGTCACTCTATGCTTACCTTTCTGTGAAATATCTGACTTGCCCCTGTGTGCTTGCCTCTTCAACAATATAGATTTTTTGCTACACTTTTCTGCTTTCCTTTTCCCTCTCTTCTTCCTCTGTCCTATCTCCCTCCTTCCATTTCCCTCTCTTCCTTCCATTTCCTCCCTTCTGTCCTGTCTTCCCTTCTTTCTCCTCCATGTCTTCCTCTCGCTTTACATATCTTCTCATTTGGATTAGAAAAACCAAAACCATTTGGAGAAACAATATTCACTGAAGTGAATTGGAATATACATATTCAGTGGCTCTCATAGGTGAAAAAACTCGTACTATTTTAGAAGTACTCAGCTAAACAAGAGATCATTTGGTAAGGAGCACCAAAGACTCGCAAAGTTAAATAGACTATGAAGTTGAAGAGAATAATGAAATAAAACATTTTCATCTTTCTCACTGATGAAGGAGAATCTAATTATAGAAGGTGCTTTAAAGATAGGGCTGGAGAGATTGCTTAGTGGTTAAGGCATTTGCCTACAAAGACCCCGATTTGATTCCCCAGAACCCACATAAGCCAGATGCACAAGGTGGTCTGGAGTTTGTTTGCAGTGGCTGGAGGCCCTGGCTCACCCATTCTTTCCCTCCTTTTCTGTCTGCCTCTTTTTCTCTCTCAGATAAATAAGTAAGTAAATAAATAAATAAAATACTTAAAGAAAAGTATACTAACATCAGGAAATACTAATATTTCCTTTATCTTATCCTGCACAGAAATATCAGTGATGAATTATTATGTGGGGACTGATTTGGTTTTGAAGGGCAGAAAAATTGGACAAAAGAATGAACTTCTTACAGAACATATAAGTCTGCGGGGTCTGGTGGCCTGATGACGAGGCTTCTCTAAGAACTTCAGAGATGGCTAGCAGGCAGTCACTATTTCTGGTGAGCTGGGGAAGGGGTTGACATCCTGCCTGACAAAGACAAAACAATAAACCTATATGGAAGGGAGAGAGAGATTACTATTGAATATCACAGTACCAACTTCTGAAAGTTATTGAAATAACAAATCAAGCAGTATATGCTTAGCCATCACTTGCACAGGCCTGGATGGTTAGAAACAAAAAAGCCACAACTTGGGAATTAACGTAGTTATCGTGATTCAAGGAAGCATTACACAAACAAGGATATACAAAAATATACTTTGCCTCCATTTCTCTATAGCATTTGGGACTTTTCTGGATTCAGCAACCAGGTAAGAGTGAGTTCTAGATCAGTGTGAGCTAGAGTGAGAGGCTGCCTCATCTTATCACCCCCCGCCCCCCCCGGCCAACAAAAACCATAAAATGCTGCTGGTAATACTAGCACAATACTTATGAGCTTCTATGACCAATGCAAGCCAACTGTATATTTGTATTTTTGTTACTTGTTTTAAAAAAGTCTCATCCTAAGGTAACTCCTGGTCAAAGGCCAGCCACAGGATTGAAGCCACCAGGAAAGAACTGTTTCATGTTTGGCACATTGTGAAGGTAAGGAACATAGCAGATAGCTGGAACAACCTATTTGAATATTTTGTGGTGAAGACCGGCGATGTAGGGAGCACAAATATATTCCTGCCTCACTATCTGTTTAACTCACAAGGAAGTGCCAAGGCAATGGTGGTGTGAGGGTCCATGGAGAGCCCCAGAGAGGCAAGGCTCTGTCTGTTTGGTATGGTTTGTTAATTCTTCTCTGGAGGACTCCATGAAATGTGATAGTGGACAGTAGGCAATGGGTTTTGTCATTATAGTCTTATTGTCAAAGAATCTGTTGACTGACTACATCTGTAGGCAGCGAGCTTGACAGGATCACAAGCCCTGAGTGAATGATGCACAACCATATCAAGAAAAACCAAAAGCCAGATTTGAGCATTATACTTTTAGGCTGCCACCACTGACCTAGACATCAATGGATTTAGGAAACACTGCTGAGTTTTAGTAGCGAGGGCACAAGACAGCACATAGAACGAGACCCTAGATGCCTCTTTGCTGCAAAGCTAATCAGGCTTAGCTTACCTTGGGGGAATATTGTGCAGCATTGCTAGAGTCAGTAATGAGCTTCGAGTCAGTGATGAGTGATGAATGGATGTCACTTGTTCAGAAATTTGATTCAGATTTGTTGATCTTGGTGTTTAGAATACAGCACATCCATTGTCCTCAGCATGTTATTCCTAGAGACTTTTTTTTCTTTTCTGGATGAGTCAAGTTACGTTTTTAGGGAAACTGAAATCTTTAGCAATGTCTAGCTCTCAGGCTTTTACATCCTCATATTGTACATGTAAACGGGACAACAGCATGAGTGTGGGCTCTTGGAACCTTCATTCAGCTTACATCTCCAACCATAGCACCCTGGGCAACATGTGACCTCCTGGAGCTTTGGCTTCTGTATCTGTGAAAGAAGGGGCATAGACAACAAGACCTCTGAAGTCCTGATGATGGAGGTCAACTTGATTTTCCTCTAGGTTTCTGTAGGTTTGGAAAGAGGAAACTTTAGCACAAAGTGTGGGAATCTAATCTCATGCTATGGCACTGCCACTAATCATTCAACATGTGAAAGTATTATGGTTTTGTCCGTTACTGATAATTACTACTACGCAATTCTAATAGTAATTATTTCTTTGGTTAATGACATCTTCCCATAATTCATCCTATACACCTAAGTAAACAAATAAACAATTTTTAATTTGCTCAGAAGATGCAGAAGGGTTAGCAGAGAACACAAGCCGCGAAGGGTGATTTGAACCAGTCCCAGCCTTGTGTGAGCAGACAACTCCTCCAAAACTTGGTGCCACTGCTTTTCTGTGTGATCCTCAGATCTGTCCATAATTTACCCTATGTTTGAACAAAGAAAGCCTTGATTATAACTGCTGATCCCTGCACCAGTACATTTTGTGCCAGCCTGAGCAGAAAAAAATACAAGTTTTGCTTAATTTACTTTATACCTACTCCTTCGTAAAAGGCTGGCTACTAAAGAGTATAGGCTGGTGAATATTTTCCACTTGTTTTCAGAGTGCCATAAGTGATACGTCACTATGGGTGATATGGGTGGATACTTTTCCACTTGGCTACTATGTCCCCTGCACCATCATTCCATTTTCCATTTTAGTCAGGGTTGAGGACTGTGATAAAAATGTCAGAAATTATCTCATTAAGCTTATCATTGACAGAAAAACAGGTTGGGTCTCAGACATGCAAAATATAATCTTAAACTTCTCCAGAACATTATGAAGAAATAGGATAAGTCCTGAAATTTATTTAAGGTTTATTCCCACTTCCAAAATGGATTTGAAGTGACTAAGATACTAAGAAATTTGAGCTGCAATTGAAATTCATCATTATTTGCTGTGCGGGCGGTGATTTGCTTAGTGGGGCCTTAATGGGCTGAAACATTATTTGATGAGGATTTATAAGTTCCTTTATTGCTTCTTTATTTTCACATGGTTTTCATGAGTATGGATGATTCAGAAAACAAATGCAACTGTTTATAAGCCTCCAATTTTAGGAAAGCAGGTTTCAAAATGACACCATTGAATCTGTGTACAATAAAGTATGTGCCGCCTGGACACGGCCAACCTGGGTTGCTTTAATTAGAAATGTGGTATCCTTACACTCATAGTCTTAACAACTGATTACAGTTTGATATTTTTTATATTCAAAACTTACATCTAGTCTCTCTCAGCAGATTGATTTTTATCTAGAAGTGTAGCAAGGGGGCTGGCATTGATTCAGGCTGCTTTATTCGCATCTTGCCAGTTAAGTGGTTAGTATGGTGGGGATGGGAGGAGAATTACTATACTACATAGAGTCAAGGACATACATTAAAAAGTAGGTCATGGGCTGGAGAGATGGCTTAGTGGTTAAGACACTTGTCTGCAAAGACAAAATACCCAGGTTCTATTCCCCAATACCCATGTAAAGCCAGATGCATAAGGTGGTGCATGCTTCTGGAGTTCGTTTGCAGTGGCTAGAGGCTCTGGAATACCCATTCTGTTCCTATTTCTCTCTCCCCCCTTTCTCTCCCTAATAAGTAAATAAATAAAAGCATTCAAAAATAGGTCATTATCTTTGAAATCAACATGCATCTTATTCATGTGCCTTAAGATTACTGTCAATCAAGGGATACAATTTTTATTTCTTGAGTAGGAGCAAACTTGGCAATAATTCTTAGTGGGGTGAAAAATACAAAATAAGAAATGCATTGAGCTGGGCCTGGTGGCACACACCTTTAATCCCAGCACTTGGGAGGCAGAGGTAGGAGAATTGCCAAGAGTTTGAGGCCACCCTGAGAGTACATAGTGAATTCTAGGTCAGCCTGGGCTAGAGTGAGACCCTACCTTGAAAAACCAAAACAAAGCAAAACCAACCAAACAAAAAAAGAAATGTATTAATAGACTATTTGAGGATGGAATCTGGTTGTTGTCTAAAAGTTTCAACTTGCAGCTGGGTAAGATAAAGAAAGTACCAATAATCAAAGCTTCTAGTATGTGTATCAGATGACTGGCCCAAACTAGAAGCAGGAGTGAAAAAATCTCATATGTTGTTCCCAATAAGTAAAATAAAATAAAATAAAATAAAATAAAATAAAGGTTTAACTTTGAATGAAAAAAAGTCTTAGGAATACCCTAACCAATTTATTTCAGTGACATTTTGTTTCATATGTATTTATATCTGCAAAATGCTATGTGATAAACATTTATGCAATTACTCAGAAGATATTTTCTTTTATAAAAACCCATAAAATAATAAGTTCTGATGCCATATATTAAGCAAAATATTGTACTCATACATATCATTTCAACCTATATAACAAAATTGTTGGGATTACCAGTAATAGATAATTAGCCTCACAATTCCAAAGAATCAAAAATAATTACATGAAATTCAGGATATCCTGTGTCACTGCTTCACAAAACCCAGTACTCTCTTGAAAGACCCCTCTCTTTCAGGAGCTGCCCCCTTGATTATGGGAAAAAGTGAGAACGTGGACTCTACAGATGTTTCTAATTTGGGGACTGAGGAGGCCCATGTGCCTGCATCGTATTACATTTCTTCAGAATCATGAGAATCTGTTTTCTGTCCTCCTCCTCCAAACACCATAGATCAATGTATACATAGCAGTAAGCTTTTGTAAACAGCCTCCGTAAAATCTGCAGATTGCTTCCCCACTTTTCCTCGGGGAATTTTGGGTAAAATCTTTTTATGTTTTTTATTTTTTTCCCTCAGGCAAATCTTTATTCTCCTTACCCCCTACCACCAGCCCCAACTCTCCACCCCAGACATCAGAGGCTGCCCCTAGGGCCAGTAGATGGTGTGAGGTGTCTTGCCAGGGGCCTTGTTGGCACAATCTAGCAGGGCGGTGTGAATGTCTTTGGCACAGGCAATCTGGGCTTTGATGATGGCCAGGTATTGCAGGTAGGGCAGGCTGTCAGGCTTGGTGTGTCTGGCTTGGTGGCTGTGGGTGGCAGCGTTGGAGAGTGTTTGGCACTGTCACGGCTCTGAGATGGGCACTCATGGGCCAGACACAGACAGAGCTCCAGCTGGTCACAGAGTGCATAGAACTCAGGCACTGGTCAGAGTGCTGTATGGGTCCATAGTTGTTTGTTTGTTTGTTTTTTGTCCATTGTCAGTGTTAGTGTTCTGAATCAAGTTCTGGGCTGCAACCTCCATCAGAGTCGGTGGTCTCTCCTTCAGCTGCAGGATGAGCATCTTGTGGCGCTGCCCAGGATGGAAGTGCGGTTGCTGTTGCTCTTGCTGCAGGTGCCCGCTCTGGGCATGCCCCAGCAGTTGCGTGGATGGTCGTGGCTGCTGCTGGGGACTCTGGCCACCAGCTGAACCCGGATACCAGCAGCTGAGGAAGCCACTGCAGACTGGGGCCAGGCGCAGCCATCTTCCTTGTCTAGAATGCAGGAATTCTGAGTAAAATCTTGCAAAGATTGGTCTCAGTTTAAAGGCATATAATAACAAAGTGGGGGCTGGTAGAGTAAGGGTGACTGGACCTCTGAAGGTGTAAACAGGACAGGAAAGTTTTTCTTATCTCTTGCCTAGTTCTAAAGAACTGTTTTTCCACAAACAGTCCGGACCCCTCCTGGAAGGGAGGTGTTTCATAGATTTAAACATTGTGGTTGGGTCTAGTTCAGCCCCTGGAACCTGGTACCATAGCTGTTCTCTTCTTGAGACAGCCCTAGCCCTAACCAGCCAGCTGGCCCTGTGGCTCACCGGGACCAAAAGACAGCCCACCACCCTAAGGTTATAAATACCTTTGCAAGGGGAGGACAGGCTCTCTTGGGAACTTCCTGCTGTGGGTGAGTTTTTCCTCTGGGCTGGGCCTGGGGTGGCTTTGTGGGAGGACCCCCTAGCCCTTACTTTTTGCATGGGTTCTTTATCTCCTCCAGCTCCCCACAAGGCAGGAGCTCCTTGAACTTTCTTTTCTCTTTTCAAGCTTTCCTCCCAGATCCCTATGTGGTCACATGGACTCCTGGGCTACACGTGGCCCACATGGGCTTTTGGGCTCCACGTGGTGTACTTCCCTTCTCACCACTTTATCTCCCCTTACCTTTCAGCTTTCCCCTTTCCACACTCCTTTGTAAAATCTGAATACAATGTGGTATTTTAAAAATCATTCTCTTGAATCTAGAATTGCCAGTTCTTTGGTTAGTTTGCAGATATGAACTCAGGGCTTAGGGTTCCAGGAAGCACCCTATCTTAATTTTTTAAAACTTTTATTGACAACTTCCATTCATGTAGACAAATCTATCAGGGTTATAACTCCCCTTCTCCACCCTTCCCCCACCAGATACCCCCTCCACTGTATCCCTTCTTATTCCCAACAAATCTCTCCTCTATTTTGATGTCATAATTTTTTCCTCCCATCTTGTATAGATAGCCGCAGTTACTGTGATGCTACGAATACAATGGCCACTTTGTGTCAGGAAGTCAGTATTATAAGGACTTCTCCCCTTCCTTTGGCTCTTATATTCCCCTATTTTGGTTCTTATATTATTTACATAGATGATGTCTAAGTAGAGGGGCAGCATACAGGGGTGAAATGGACTAAGTGGGGTGAAGGGAGAGAGGATGGAGGACAGAAGTGCTTGGGAAGATAAAATATTTAATAAAAAACTATTTCAAATCCTCTTATTACCAATACTCTCCCTCTGATCTTTGAATCTACACTCTAGAACTACCACGTGGGTGCTTTCTGTCAGCTCTGGGCCTGCCACCTGTGTAATTTTTCTAAACTCAGGGTAACCATGGATGTAACTCTTCTTACTCATTTTTCATTTCACATCTGAATTTCTTGGTCTCTGCTTTGATACTCTGCCCCTGCAATTGCCATCTTAACTTTCTTGCATAAGGAAGTTTAGGGCAGATGCTGCGTGTGTCTCTTCTAACTTTCCCTACATAAACACCTAGGTTCTACCTTCCACGTGTTTATGGCTGTGTCCCAGCTATTTCTCTTAAGTGAACCTTATGGACTGTGCTGTGTTTTCCACATCAGTGCATGTTGCCCCACTTTCCACATGTTTATGACTGCTGTAGCAGAGGAAAATGGGGAGGGGTTCTTTAGAACGATCCTTCAGGACATGAAGTGAACATTGCATTATCGACCTCACAGTGGTTGTCACAGCCTGCACAATATTGGGCTCATCAAATGTCATCATGGTTGATGGAGGAAGGCAAAAAAAAAAAAAAAAAAAAAAAAAAAAAAAACAGCAAAAGAGCTCAATATGGAACAGGGACAAGCTGGGGAAAAAGGGGGTCAATGGAACAGGAAGGGGCATATGGGACAAGAGAAAGTAATGGGGGAGGGCTGGGACCAAAATACCTAGTTTATTTTATTTGCAAGCAGAGAGAGATGAGAGGAGAGAGCAAGGGAGAGAGAATGGGTGCACCAGGGCCTTTAGCCACTGAAAATGAACTCCAGACGCATGCACCACTTTGTGCATCTGGCTTTACTTGTGTATGGGGGGAAATCATTAGGCTTTGCAGGCAGGCACCTTAACTGCTGAGCCATCTCTCCAGCCCTATCAAGATACCTATGAATATGTATGAAAATTACCAGTAAAAAAAGTTAAAAAAGGAACAAGCTAAAGAGCAGGGTTTCTTCCTAACAAGGAAGCAGTTGACCTAAGGTGCTCTCTTCTCTATCTTCTCCAAGTTGAATCTTACAGATCAAAACTACTTCTCCATTACCATTCCTTAAGTAAATTGGTATCAATATCAGAGAAAAGATTTTTAAAAAATCCTAGAATTAAATGAAAGTGAAAAGTCTGACTTTCTAAACCCTTTGGACAACAGTTAAGACATTTCTAAGGAAAGTTTGTAGCTATAAGGGCATACATTAAAAAAAAGTGGTATCTCATACAAATAACCTAGTGTTATACCTTAAGGTGTTAGAAAAATAAAAACAAGCCAAGTCTCAAAGCAAGATATGTTAAAAAATAATAAAGACTAGGAGAGAGTTAAATTACATGGACACTAAAAGAATAATACATAGATTCAATGAAGCAAAGAGTTTGTTATTTGAAAAACATAAATAAAACTGACAAATTCCTAGGAAATAACCAAAAGAAAGAGAAGAGTGAAATTAGTGAAATAAGAGATGAAAATGGGGGATGTTAACACCTGAAGGATTATTAAAGAATATTTGAAAACCTGTATTTCAAAAAAATCTGAAAATCTAGTAGAAATGGATAAATTACTGGATACATATGGTATACCAAAATATTATCAAGAAAATATAAACATTTTAAATAGGTCAATAACAATCAATGAAATTGAATCATTAATAGTTTCCCAAAAGGAAAAGCCAGAACCAGATAAATTTACGGATGAATTCTACCAAACATTCAAAGAATAGGTAACACCAATGTTATTCAAACTGTTCCATGCACTGGAACAGAAGACATACTACAGAACATTGTGTGAAGCCAGAATTGTACCTTGTCCTTATAGCACAGCTGGATAAGGACACACACACACACACACACACACACACACACAGAGAGAGAGAGAGAGAGAGAGAGAGAGAGAGAGGAAGAGAGAGAGAGAGACATACACATACATATACACACACCCATTATATTTGTATACCAATATTTCTGGTGGGCATAAATTCAAAAATATCTAGAATATGGAAGCAGTTCTCAGACTTAAATACTAGAAAGCAAATCACCCAATCAATACATTGACAGTTCTCAAAGAAGAAATACCAATAGCCAATAAGCATTTGAAAGTGTCCAGTGTTCAACATCTTTAGCAATCAGGAAAATGCAAATGGGGCATGGACATGTGAGTACACATATATATACTCATATATAAAAATGTAATATATATCATGTATATAATGGTATGTAAAGGTTGAAGTTAGGACAGTTGTAGACAAATGGATGGAACTAGAGATCATTATGCTAAGTTTAAATAAGCCAGACTCAGGAAGAGAAATAACACATTTTCTCTCATATGCAGAACATATATTTATGTACATGTATGGAAAAATATGTAAGACATGAAGATATAAAGGGGATTATGAAAGGGGGAAAGGGGTCTGGACTAATAAGAGAGGGTAATATAATTGATAGGCTATGAAAGAGTATTAAAACAAGATCACCTTGGATTAGGTAGCTGGTCCATCTATCCATTGTCGAGTGCTATTATCAGAGACACATAAAGAAGTATGGTAGAGGACACAGGGACACAGGGAGTAGAGTATGCAGTCAGTTTGAGCTGTGTGGCTAGAGGCCAAGGAATGCCTGTAGCCAGCAAAAGAGGGAAGAGGCAAGAAATGGACTTTGCCAAAGAGCCCTAGGAGTACGGACCGTCCTGCCGAAGTTGCCCTAGTCTTAGACTTTTGCCTTCCAGGAATGTGACAGAGAACATTTCAGTTCCCTTGAGCCATTTGTTCTGGACAGTCCTGGGATGCTAAGCAAGTCTGAAGATAACCAAATATGTCCCCAAGTGTTTTCACAGTCAGTGCTTGTCACATTTACTGTGATGTGGGTCAAACAGGGAGGCAATGCTGTAGTTATGGATATCTGTGGTCTTGAACTGGTTTTCCTCTGAATTCTTATTTCAACATAAAGCTTTACACGATGTACAAAGGCCTTTCAACAGTAAGCTCTGAGACTTGAGAGAGTAACTTAACTCTATCTCTAGCAGACAGAGGGGGGAGACATGGTTATCCCCAACCCAAGGAGGCATACCTGAGGGTTGGGGCAATGACCTTCCCAAGTGAGGCATGGATTACTGACTTCCAACTGATGTCTTTTAACCTGCCGTGCCCTGGTGAGATGCACTGGCCAAGGACCTCAGTGAAGTTGGCCCTGGACTTTAGCAATATTTGCTTCTGGTTTCCTCATTTACTCTCAATAAATGCAGTCTTTTCTTTTGTGTGGGGATTTTGCTTTTGGGAAAGATTAATGCAAATGAATATATATTTCTAATGTAAAATTCAGGACCTCCAGGCTATCAAGCTACATGCTTTGTTTCTGTGAGGCTAAGTGAACTGCTGTGAATGGAGGTGGTGCCTTTCCAAGGCATTGACCTCAAAGGGTGAAGGAAATGCTACCATCTCAACCTGGGCTTTCCATGATGGCTGCTGTAAGCTTTATCAGAGAAAATGTACAAAATATTTCATACTCATTTTTTTTTAATTTTAAAAACTAATAGACATTTTGTGTGTGGTGGGGATGCAGGTATATGTTTGCATGTGAGGGCCAGAAGACAATCTCTAGTTTGTTCCTCAGTCACTGTCCACCTTTTTTGAGACAGGGTCTGTCACTAGTCTGGAACTTGTCAAGTAGGTTAAACTTGCTGGCCAGTGAGCCTTAGGAAGCCACCTGTCTCTGAATTCCTAGTATTGGGATGACAAGAGTGTGCCACCATGCCCATTTTCATGTAGATTGTAGAGATCGAACTCAAGTTCTCATGTTTGTGAGATAAGCACTTTGCTGACTAACCTACCTCTCCAGCGCCTTAGTAAACATCTTAATATTCATTTTGCATAGCTGTTTTCTCACTGAGTCTGTACAACAACTCTACAAGTCAACTACTGGTATCCTATGAATGAAACAAGCTGATACTTGGAGAGCTTAAGCAACTGACCAGGAGTCCGAGAGCTCCAAGTATTGGAACCAGGATTCAGTCTGAAGTATTGATCTCTCTGGACATGGCAGGGCCTGAGTGCCAAAGAACATACCAGGTGGTCATGGCTGTCATCAGACCTGTGAGGACTTGGTTTTCAGTCTAGGAAGTGAATGCAGAGAGCTGGCATCTCCCTTCAGCCTACCATGTGTTGCCAAGAGAAGCAGATGTGTTTCAGCAGCTTTGGGCTGCTAGGTCCCTGATATCACGCTGATGAAGTGTCATATTTTCCTATCTGATTTCACTGCATTTCATGAGGCTATTATTTAGTGTGCAGCAATAAGGGAGCATAAACATAGCTCTGACTTTTTGGAAGTAAATATCAGCTAGAATAAGCATTTGGTGTCCCCTAAGGCTTTAAATCTACGGAAATGTCAGGTGCAATGAGATTCTGGGCAAAGGACAGCATGCAAATCTGTTGATTTTATAAAAGTTCCCCCAATGCTGAGTGACTTAAGTGAGCCAACCAACCCTGTCTTGGCTAGAGTCTCCCAAGATTACTTGATGGTTCTAAATTTATCTCCTTTGATAGACGTGATTGAGAATTTAACTTAGCTGCCACTTCAGGTAATTATTTAAACTTCAAATCCAGATCATTGCCACAGATTCTATTTTTTTTTTTTTTGAGGCAAGCCCAACAGACTGCCTTTTTAAAATGTGAGAGTAAGAGTGAGAGCCTGGGGGGGGGGGGGGAGAGAATTGGTGTTCCAGGGCCTCCAGCCACTGCAATTGAACTCCAGTCACATGTACCCCTTTTGCACATGCAGTGTGCTTGCGTCACTGTGTGTCTGGTTTACATGGGACCTGGAGAGTAGAACATGAATCCTTAGGCTTCACAGGCAAGCCCCTTATCTGCGAAGACATTTCTCCAGCTCCACAGATTCTCTTCACTGTCCCTGGAACATCGTGCTGAACAGAGGACTGACAGGTCACCCTCTTGGGAGGAGGAAACACCTGCGAGGAGACCACCTGTGCTTCAGTGAGTTTAGCTCTGGGAGGCTCTTGGTGAAGGAGACGGCATCAGGTCCTCCAGGAGAACAATTATTTTGCCATTCAACATAAACATAAATCCTCAGGAGAAGGTACTGCATGGTCTGGAGTGTCCAGTGGAGCTTGAAAGATGAGATTAGTGGGTTTCCATTTCTGTCCTTCCCAGCACCTCGGGAATTTCAACCAGACCCATTTATACCAGGCTTCCTCATCATTCCCTGTCAGACTTAAGGCCTTCCACATGAATATTTTACATACTGATCAGATACGATTAAAAAATGGCCTGTCCCCTGTAACTAGGCTCTCATGTGTAAATATTTCAGATGGGTCAAAAATTACCATTAGGTTGCATAGGACCTTGAAATGAAGGAATTAGCTATACTTAAAATATTTTCCCATCATTTGTATCTCTTTAGCCTGGGGAGCAACTATTTTGAAAGCTAATATTAAATTAAAATCACACAACTAGAATAAAAAAGAACAAAACCCATAGCATAAACCTTGGTACTAAGGTGGGTCTATCATGAGGAGGGGCTGTAATTAAACATACTCATTTAAATGTCTTTCCTTGTGTGTGTGTGTGTGTGTGTGTGTGTGTGTGTGCAACATTTTCAGAATTGTCTGCACATGAATACTGGTCAAGGTCCTAAAATAAAAATTTCTACTTCTTATTTTTATTTACTTAAGAGAGAAATAAAGAGGCAGGGAGAGAGAGAGAGAGAGAGAGAGAGAGAGAATGAGAATGAGCATGACGCCTAGGGTATCTAGCCACTGCAAACAAACTCCAGACACATGCACCACCCTGTGCATCTGGCTTACGTGAGTCCTGGGGAATCAAACCTGGGTCCTTTGGCTTTGCAAGCAAGCACCTTAACCACTAAGCAATCTCTTCTGCCCTTGAGTATTTTTATTAGGTATTTTTGCATGTCAAGAATCTATGGAATGGGCTGGGAAGATGGCTCAGTGTGAAGAAAGCATTTGCTGTGTAAGCATGAGTGCCTAAGTTTGGATCCCCAGAACCTATGTAAGGCCACACACTGTGGTGCTTGTGTTTAGAATTCCAGCATGCCTAGGGAGAGAAGGAGTCAGAGACAGGAGAATGGTCCAGAAGCTGGTGGGCCACCTAGCCTGGTCAATGCAGCAGTGAATAATGAAATAGGAGACCCTGCCTCACACACACATGGAGGAAGTCATCCTCTGTTCTCCACACACATGCAGTGGCACATGTGTGTGCACATGAGCCCCCACCCCCCACACCAAATAGAAAGAAATCTATAAAAATGCAGAGACATGGTTAAGGTATATATGTATATATTTTCAATTTTAAAAAATGTTCTATTTATTTGAGAGAGAGAGAGAGATAGTGCAAATGAGAGCGAGCATGGGCATGCTTGGGCCTCTTGCTGCTACAAATGAACTCCAGATGCATGCATCACATTGTGCATCTGGCTTTATTGTGTACTGGATAATCGAACCCAGGGTATCAAGCCCTTTCAAACCTGCACGTTTGACCATTGAGCCATCTCTTCAGCATGAAATATCACACTTTTAAAGATCTCCAGCTTACTGTTTCTCAGATGTTAATGCTTCTTTAATAGAAATTTAAAAGGTCAGGTTGGGAACTCATAAGTCTCTAAGAAAGCCTACTAATTGCAGAAGGTTTGTCTAATTTACAGTAGTTTTGAGACATTCTTAGGAGCAGAGAGGGAGAGAGAGAATTGCTCTGAAATTCATGTTCCCCTTATTGTGACCTCTATAAAATTCTGAGTAAGATTTACTGCCTTGTGCTTGGGTGGTTGGTGAATTCTGCAGATGACAATTCAGATGGCTTGAGGAATTCTGGGCTGTACTATTATGACTGCTTCTGTGGGCAGAAGGCAGACATCTGATGTGTGGAAAGTTGGTACAATTAAGTCTTGAAATGTAAGACTTTCACAGTGCATTGTTTTCTGAGGTTTGATGTGACTGCTTCCATCTTAAGCTGAGCTGTTGGCTGAGACTGTATTTGGAATTGTTTTCTGTCTCTGTGTTCTGTGAAGAAAAGGCTGGCACACTGGAGATTCCCCTGTCTACAATCTAATGAGACCTTGCGGGCCCGAGCAAGGACCTTGACAGAAGTTACACATCCTTTTTCTCCTATGCTGCCCTTTCTGGTGTCCTTTCCTTGAAATATCAGTAAAAGCTGGGGATGCTGTCTTCAGAAAGCTAAAGTAATGAGGACAAATGCTATCTTGAAGCAAATGGAAGATGTAGGAATTTATTTTTCTCCCTGTGCTGATTTTTCTCACGACTTAAGACAGACTTTGCTCTTAAGGACTTACGGAGAGGTGATAGGGGTCTGTGCTAAGGAAGGAAGGAAGTGGAGAGACAAGTAGACACCTGCCATACAGACACCTGCTATGACAAAATATCCAAGTCTAGAAACTCCATCATGAAACAAGGTCACAGCTCTGGAGGATCAAGAGTGTTGCATATGCACTGGTTTAGTTGTAGGAAGAATCACAACAGATGACCACATGAAAGAGGGAAAAGAGTATGTGGCCAGACAGGAGCCTAATGAGGGGAGGGGCCAGTCATAACCTCCCCCTGCCTCTGAAATGCCCCATCATCCCTCACTATCACCACATTGAGGACCAGCTTCCCAACACATGAATTCTAGGCACAGCATCAAGCCATATCCAAACCATGGAAGGAGATGGGCATGCAGGTGAGGTCCTTGGCATTGGCAGGTGCAAAACATCTTTGATGACAGAGCAAAGAATCCACTGCACTGCGATTCCAAAAATAATCTCAGCAAATGGATGACTGGACTATAAAGCCCCTGGGTATCCAGGCTGCACTATTTTTAAGCATGCTTTTTGAATTTGTTTCAGAGCATGTGTGTATTAAGTCTAGGGATTGCAGTGGCTCTGCTATTTGTGATAACCCATTTTAATCTTCCTTGCTCTGATAAACAAGTCATGCTTTAATGTTGGCTTCTGAAGAAGTCAGCTTCCTGTGGCTTCAGTTAAGCAGAGGGTCTACTCTTGCCTTTCTTTGCATGTATGTGTATGGGTGCACGTGTGTGTGTATGGAGGGGTGGCACATCAACATCTGTGTCAGAGAAGAACCAAAAGAGGAGATAGAGAAGGAATGACCATAGAGTGAGGAGTCATTCCAAGAGAGTGCTGTGTCCATCTGAAGCCAGGGGACTGACTTGATTTTAAAAAGTCATAATCACTTCTGTCACATGCTGCTAAGGGATCTGGGAAAATGAGACCCATAAGGTCCAATGATGGGAGAAGAGTTGGGATGAAAGTCTGATTGCAAGAAGCTTAGGAAAGAATGAAAAGTAAAAATAATAGAGAAATTAAATATTGACGACTACCAAAGAAGTTTTTCTTCTTCTTATTATATTATTTATGAGAGAGAGAGAGAGAGAGAGAGAGAGAGAGAATTGGCACACTAGGGCCTCAGCCACTGCAAACAAACTCCAGATGTGTGTGCCACCTTGTGTGCATGTATCACCTTGTGTACCTGGCATATGTGGGTTCTGGGGAGACAATCCTGGGTTCCTTATGCTTTGTAGCCAAGCATCTTACCACTAAGCCATCTCTCTCTAATCAAGAACATTTTTGAAACTTTAAAAATATTTTTTATTCATTATTTATTTATTTATTTGAGAGCAACAGACACAGACAGAAAGGGAGAGAGAGAGAGAGAGAGAGAGTGAGAGGATAGAATGGGCACCCCAGGGACTCCAGCCACTGCAAATGAACTCCAGATGCATGCTCTCCCTGGTGCATCTGGCTAACATGGGTCCTGGGGAACCGAGCCTTGAACTGGGGTCCTTAGGTTTCACAGGCATGCACTTAACCACTAAGCCATCTCGCCAGCCCAAGAACATTTTGTCAAAATGAGAATTAGAGCTTTCAGAGCACGGCTGCTGCTTCTGGGGATTCTGATTCGGGAACGATAGCTGATGTGTTCCCTCCTTTCTCCATTTACTGTTGCAACAAATAATGGATGTTTGCACCTTAAAAAAAAAGTACTGGAGCAGGTCTGTTGGGGAAATATGGGGGGGCTTAAAATATATATGTACATATGTGTGCATATTGTGTGTCTATCCTATCTATCTATCTATCTATCTATCTATCTATCTAGGCATGATTACATGGCTGTGGAAATATCCAGGAAAGAGAGACAATAATTGGTGATGAGATAAAGGTAATAATAACAGAGAGAAAGTCCTTGACAAAAAGTGGAACACAGAGCAGGGGAAGAGCACAGGACAGAAAGCCGGCCTCCTCAATACTTCCTGGTATAACGAAGGCGGGAGGGAATCAGAAGGTAGCAGGACATCTTTTACCAGCTCCATTTCCAGCCTGGGCTGGTCAACCCTTCTTAGGAAACCTGGTGGTTCCCTGCTCCTGGAAGATAACATATTGATGCCTTAGGATCTACTTGGCATAGCGTACTCTAGCTCAGAGCTCCTGGGCTCAAGTGATCCTCTGCCTCTCAGCCTTTTGAGTAGTTGGGACTACAGATGTGTACCACCACATCTTGCAAGAAATCATCTTTTTTTTTTTAATTTTTTTTTAAATTTTTTTGTTTGTTTATTTATTTGAGAGCGACAGAGAGAAGGAGGCAGACAGACAGAGAGAGAGAGAGAATGGGTGCGCCAGAGCTTCCAGCCTCTAAACGAACTCCAGATGCGTGCACCCCCTTGTGCATCTGGCTAACGTGGGTCCTGGGGAATTGAGCCTCGAACCGGGGTCCTTAGGCTTCACAGGCAAGCGCTTAACCGCTAAGCCATCTCTCCAGCCCAAGAAATCATCTTTAATAAACACATTTAATACAATTTATGTGTACTCCAATCTCTAAAGCAAGAACAAAAGAGAACAATCCTGTTCTTGAGACACAGTAAGGCTCTTCATACCAAAAACTATACTTGAAGTGATTTACAAACTGCACATGGACATGAGCTCTTCATGCCCTGGCAGCCAGGCAAGGGAACTAACAAAATGAAGTAGAAGGGCTTACACAGTTTATGTTGTCTGTTAAACAAAGCATACCATTTGCAAGGCAAGTCAAATATTTAACACATTACTCTAACAGAAATTTATTTTGTGGATTAGTTTGCAATGAGAAAGTTAATTGAAAATTACTTCAAAAGCAATTTTATACAAGATATAAACTCATTTTACTATGACCATTTCATATTCCAAATCTACATAGAAGCAGATGGTGTTATGTTAATTGTTGCACCAAGAAGACATTTATGGCATATAAAAATAATGCAGCCCAGTGACTTTCTGCTGCTCAACTTACTCAGGGATAGAACCGAGGAATTGCAGAAGAGCACATGCCTTCGTTCCTTTAAGTAGAAATGATCTCAAGCCCATTTAACAATTATTTTGGGATAAGCTATCTGTAAAATATTGAGAATTTGCTATTTTGTGTCATTAGTAAAAAAAAGAATAAGCATGGACATATTATACCATTTTTACACTAATTTGTGTGAAGTATCTATTGACAGTGTGTCTGGCACTGTTCCAGATATTAGCACGCATCTGTGAGCAAAAGAAAGGTCCTTTTCCTCAGGGACCCAGGGTCTTAACGCAACACCCCAATTTCCTTTTTGCTCAGATGGACAGCTGCTATAGGCTTTGGTGGGAAGGCAGAAGAAATAACTAAGAGAGAAAAAGTCTTTAACTCTTTTCGTCTGCTAGTGTGTGATTGCTAGTGAATCAGGCCCTGAAGAGGCTGATGTGTAACTACTGGTTTCAAGTAAAAGGCCGTCCTGCCAGATGCAGTTCTTAGAAATGCTGTGGATTGTTAAGAGAAGTGTCGTGTCTTCCTGGCTGGGCACATGCAGTAAGGAAGTTGACTTATGTGCACCTCTAACATGGAATTTATGGTTCTACCTCTAATTAAATATCTAGTGATTACATGGTCCTGGGATGTGAGCCTGGGCCTAATTGTGCCTGACTTGGACCTAGAAGCTAGGAGGGGAATCATTGGGCAATGTGCTGTTTGACATGATGTTATTGAATTTCTAATACCGTTATAACAGCCTGAAATGGTTGTTTCTGAAAGCCATTTAAATTTTTTTTTTAATTTTCATATTGGTGCATAGTGTGTTTTGGTCATAACTCTAATTGCCTTCTTTTGTCCCACTTGTCCTGCTCCCTCATATGCTCCCTCTGAACCACTTCTTCTTTCCAACTAGTCCTTTTTTTCCTCCTCCATCATATATGACAAAATGTTGATGTGCCCAATATTGTACAGGTAACACTAGAGCTGTGGTGTAGTCATGAATGCAATGAGCACTTCATGTCCAGAAGACAGCATTCCAGAACACTCCTCCCATGCTCTGCTCTGCACTCTTTCCACCCCCTACCACAGTGTCCTTTGCACCATGGAAAGCATGACAGGGAATGTCCCATCTAGTGCTGAGCACTCAACAGTCACTTATTCTTAGCACTTTGACAAATTTTGAGAGTCCCCAGTAGTCATTGCCAATTAAACAAGAAGCTGTTTTGAACAAAAGTGGGAGCAGAACTCATCTACGGGCATAGACATAAATATTTAGAGGGCAATCTGATGGGCATAACGTCTACGTAGAGCCAGATAACAGTAGTATCCTCCCTCCGCACCTCTATGATTGCCCCAGCCATAAGCTTTCGAATAGGTTTTCAGTACTAGGCATGGATCCCCTCCCATTGAGCAGACTGGAAATCAATTCATAGAGCAGTTGATTACTCCCATAACAGTCATGCCACTCTTTCACCAGTAGACACATTTTGCCTGCCTAGCCAGTTTTGTAGTTCACAAAGTCCCCTGCTGAGTAAGACTGCTGTTGACTTTCCTCCTCCAGCAGGCTGGGTGGTACTTATCAGCAATATGAAAGCTTATCAGCGGGGGAAAGACTTCCAGTTCAGTTACAGCTTTACTTCTCCGCGTCCCTCCAAAGCATGTGGTGTCTTCAGCAATGGGGTCTTACCATCTAGCTCTGGCGGACCATCAGGAACACTGGCAACAGCCTGTGTTGTTTTGGGGGCCTTTGCAGACTCCTTAACCAACAACTCACTGGGAGGTATCCCATCCCTGGAACTGTTTTTTTCTATGCTCTGGTAGCCATCTTTATGTTGGTAAAAGTGGAGGTGAACTGGTATTTGAGGCAGATTTTTTAATTGTATTTATAGTTTTCTGGTTTGTGGTCAGGACCTTATTCTGCCTGACTATGATCTGGAGAGTTAAAAGTGAGTTTAAATGGTTGTTAAAAACATGTGTTCTCAACGTTCTCTGGTTGCCCATGTTGATTTGATGGTGTTTGATGGGGCGTGCTCGCTGGGATGTGCAGTGGCATTTTAGAGCTTGAAGCCTAAAGGCAAGTTAGAAAAGCAACAACTCTGAAAAGGGTGATCATTCCCAGAGATCTATTTATTCTGGAAGTAGGTGTGAATGCAAACACTCTTGTCTTCTAACATTTTCCCTCTCTTCCACATGGCAGTAATCACAAGAGTCATAGAATTGAGGCCACTGACTCTCAGTTTATTCCTTTGTGTATGGGTCTATACACAAGACTCACTTCCTGTAACAGACAGCTTCAGGCTCCCTGAGATGAACTTCCAGACCAGGCACAGTTATGGAGGAAGGGATATTTATTAAAGCTTACAGATCCAGGGGAAGTTCCATAAATTGGCAGAAGAAGCTGGCCTGCCTTCACAGGACCTAGCAGAGAGAGAGAGAGAGAAGCACAAGGAAAAAGCCAAAAGCCACACAGCATACTTCAGGAACTCCAGCTAGGCACACTTTGTATATCTTTAGATTGAAACCTGAAACCCACCACTACACCTTAAGATCTGCTCAGTGACACTGCCTCCAGCCAGGTGGCTAAAGATGAGAACTACAAACAAATAAAAAACTGAATATATTGGGGGCATCTATTCTACTCAAACCACCACACTTCCTTATCAAAGAAGGAGAGAATATTGGAAACTGACTTTTTTTTTTTTTAACTTTCTAAGTGTTTTTGCTTCCTTTATTCAGGAGCCTCAGAACAGGTAACTTTAGTTTATGTTGCTAGTTTGTCACTTGAAATTTTAGTAACATATTTGTGGTGTTAGAAAAAAATGGAACTATCCATTGCTTTGATAACTTTAAGCACACCTGTTTGAGACTTGACAATCATTCATTAGTTATTACCATGAATAAATGAATAGTTAGTGACCCAGGGGGTATGCATATTAATTTTAAACCTTCTAGAAATTCTTAAATAAAATAAGGTTATTGTGTTTTGTTGTTAAAGAAGTTCAGGATAAACCTCTATAGGAGACCAGCTAAGAAGTACAAGGATAAAAATTCTTAAATACCTTGGAATTATAATGGGATGAATATTGAACAAGTTAGTATAGCATGAAGTATGATATAATGACACAAGAATATTAAAATGCCAAAGAGTTCAACCAGAGCCCAGTTTCATCTTCCCTGGAGAGATGGAGAGGAACTGGTGGGTCAGATGCAGAGGCCTGGAAGACCGAATTGGTGGAAAGGACGGGGATGAAGCACAAAGCAGAAGCACAAAAGCATGAATGGTATGTGGAGACGGAGGCATCTTGCAATGATGGCACCTGGTTGAGGGGAAGGGCCTGGGTTGTATGGGGAGACTGAGGCACTTTGTGATGATGGCACCTGGTGGAGGGGAGAAGCAAAGACCAGATGTGTGAGTTGGTACTAGTTACTCAGTAAGGGCATGGTGTGCTCCCACCCGTTCATGAGTGCCTCTAATGTCCTAATAATGATTAGGAGGACATCTCCCTAGATTTCATGTGGAAGTTCAAGATCCATGGCTAGATCCTGTCTGTGAGGCAGAAAGTGGTTTAGCAGAAGTCTGGAGGGTGAATCAGAGAGAAGAGAGACCAAAGATATGGAGATTAGAGGGAGAATTCCAGTGATGCTGACAAAAGGGAAAAGGCATCCGGAGGCAGTGATCCGAAAGACAGGGTTGCCTTGTCTCCCAAAGTGACTCCCGCGGGGTGCATGCTATGCTGTCAGCTAGCCACAGCTGCACTTACCGTCGCTGCTGTTGTTAGATCATAGAAAGCATGTCATATCAGAAGTATTGGTGAGTGCCTTTGTGCTTTTAAGCAGAATTTGCTAAATAAGAATAAATTCACTGGCCGTGACTCACCAAGTAATTCTTATTTCACTTGATAGCATAACTGCAGCCAGCCACAGGTTCTTTTATTCCACTCTCAGTTACTTACATTGACTTTCACATCACACTTCGCACAGTGACATACAGGTTATAAAACGGCTGCAAGATGGTTGAAGAGGCTGCAGAGTTCAAAGAGGCTGTCCTGAGCAGCAGAGAGCTGATGGAGACGTTCAGGACACATCTCTATAGGCTACCGGGTAAGAAGTTTAAGGAAGTACAAGTTCAGAGCTCCAGGTGAAGTTATCCAGGGTCTCAAATGCAGGTCCAGACAGACAGTGACTGAGTGGCCCATGTTGAGCTGAAGACCCAGGGACAGAGTTGGGAGTTCTAATCCCATGGTCTGATGCATTGGTGGTTGTCACTGAGTCCCAGAGTTACGTGGAATCAAGGGGAGCAGGTTGTACCCTAAAGTGATCTGGCGTTTTTATGTTCATGGGCCTGATTGTACTGGTATACTTGTGATAGACCCCTCCATGTCTGTGTGTTTCTTATTTACTTCAATAAATTCATAAGTGTTGGCATTTTATTGACGTGAAGGTTATTAGTTGGTGTCTCATAGCTTGTGCTGGACAAGTAGTCATTGTTTACTCGAATTAGCAAGATGTATGGTCATTGTGCTTCAGTATGGGCACTTAAAATAGAGCCAAATGCTACCATTTCATCTGCAGCCTGGAATTGTATGATCTCATGTAACTCAGAGCAAGCCCAGCATGTTCTCCCCATGCAGCATGGGTTTAAAAGCTGAACTTATTTCTCAGATATAAACTTTGAAATATGATAGAGGACACATGGATTTTATATTTTCCTTAGTTCATTAATTAGACAGATTATTACTGAGCACTTAAACAGTGTTGAGAAACACAGTGGTAAATAAGATGGACAGAGTACATGCCTGGTGCAGCTCATATCCTAGTAACAAATACAGATGGAGACTATGCAAATGAGCCAGTATGTGGGTATGTGTGGTTTTATTTTTAATCATGTCTTGACATGCGATCTATATAATAATCCAAACATGAATCTTTGTAGCCACAATATAATCTCATGAATTTATATCGTGGATCTCTCACCCCAAGCTCTGTGCCTTTACTTATCTTAAGAGAAGAGTATGGAGATAATGAACAGGGGAGGTTTTTGGAAAACATTTAAAGTATCATGGACTGGGCATGTATACTTCAGTAATGGTTAGGAAGACTTACAATAGACTAAAAGGCTAACCCATATTCAATTTATGACAAATGTCGATACTCTAGAATGGCAAGGGAAAGATAGTCCTTTCAGTAAATAACAGTGAGAGAATTGGGTAACTTTATGTTAAAAATGAATTTTTAACTGTATACCGTGAACAACATTAACTCCAGAAACATTTAAGTTTAACTTTGAAAGGAAACAACAACAACAACAAACTCGAGTTTCTACAGGACAGCGTAGGAGAATAGCTTCATAATGTTGAGACAGGAAAACAACTCTTAAACAGAATTCAAATCCATAATATAAAGGAAAAGTGCATTAAATTAAATTATACTGATATTAAGACTTTTGTCCTTCCCCAAACACTACCCAGATTGTGAGAAGACAGACTACAATGTGGGAGGTGACGACTGTAATATTCAGCACTGGCAGTGGCTTATAGCATCCATAAGGAGTCACATATTCATGAAAGGAGAGTAAATATAAGTTACAAAACATGGGGGTGGAACAGGAGATCCCAAAGTCCCCTTTGCACAGGAGAATATCTGAATGGCAAATACATTTTTCCCATTGCTCAACCTGATTAGCATTGGGGAAGCACAAACAGCCACAATGAGATGCTTCAGTGAGACCCGTCTAAAGAGTAATCAGAACATGTAAATTAAGAAGAATGAGAGGCGGGAGCAATGGGCACAGTGTGATGCCCATAGAGCAGCACTGGACGCATCAGTCACTTTTCTCGTTCCTGGAAATAAAAGGAAGGTTTATTTCAGTTCATCCTCAGTCAGAAAGTCAGAGGGTGATGAATGTGCCTGCTCCCCTTCTTTTACTGCCCAGGATGCCAGCCCATGGGATGGCACCACCCACAAGGTGGTCTTCCCAACTCAACTAGACTACTGTAGGAAAGGCATGCCCAGAGGCCAACCTAATGCAGATAATCGCTCATTGGTGATTCTAGGGCCCACTGACACTGAATAGAAACCATCACACTGTGAAAGCCTGGTTAACTGGAGCTGAACAATACAAACATGGCTCAGCTATTGCTGTCAACAGGCACACAAGCACTTGTGCAGGAGGGGCTTGTCTAAAAATGCTTGTTATAGTATCCTTTTTTTTTTTTAAAAGTCTCTCAGTGGGAAAATCTCAACTTGTTCATCAATATTAAACTGAACAAACATGTTATAATATTTACACAATGGAATTTTAGCATCCTGCAGGGAAAATTAATCCACACGGTGAGGTAAGAAGAGATGGACTGGTCAAACAAAGGTAATCAAAAGCAGGCACCAGCACGAGAATACAGTCCAAGGAACTTCATGGGAACTTGACAAGTCAGGGGTGACAAATGTGAACACTGGGAGGTCAACTGAATAGTCACCTGGGAAGAGCAGGGAGTTGGCATTGCACACCTTGGTCCAGGTTTTCACATGAGTGTGTTCCCATGTAGTAACTCTCTTAGCCTTATATTTACGATCAGTTTTTTTTCCCCCGTGAATGTATGTTCTAATTTAGTTTTTAAAAACAAGTAATTTTTCCTCAAGTTATTGGGTGGTTTGTATTGAAGACATCCTTAAAATTGTCAAGATGTAATTCTTTTAGCCCTCTCCACCCCCCTACTCTCTCTTTTAATCTTATACTTCACCTTGGGGTTAAGAGGGAAAATGGAAAACTTCAATTCTCCTTACCATATGCAGTTTGTAGATTTAATAATCATTTAGATTTATTTTTTAACTTTCGGAGAATCTTTTCTTCATTTTTTCTAACAGTACATTGTAAATTACAGACAAATAGCTCATTTTCCCTAATTGCCCAATATCTTTATCGCTAGTCATTTCTGAAGAAGCCAACCGTAGAACTCATGAAAACAATGACTCACTTATGGTAAACATGGCAAAAGAGAGACAGATAAACCCCTCTTATTGAAAACTGATGTGATTTGTTTCTTCATGAATTTCTACATATTTCCTCTTCTACAGAACTGATTAGATACTAAAAAGAAGGAAAAATTATTTAGCCAAACTTTCAAAAGGCATTTTAACACTGAGGGTATAGTTAAGACACACGGAATCTCTAGCTACTATGTTGGGTTTCTATAATCTACTGGAGGTACCTGGGGTGGGGGCACATTAAAGCATCTTCGCCCCTTTTGTGTTGCCACAGGAAACTACTTGAGATTGGGCGTTTTATTAAAGCAGAGGTTTGCTTTGAGGTTTTGGAAGAGGAGAGTATCAGAGCATGAGGCCGGTATCTCCTTGGCTTCTGGTGAAAACAAGGCTACGGAGAAGTGAAGAGGGAGGATTTACATACAGGTGAGAGGAGGGCAGACTGGAGGACAGCCACTTGTAGCACTTGCAGCTGTACAATCTATCCTGGCTGTAACTCACCTAGTCCCAGCAGAGGCTACTTTCTCCCAACACTAACTCAGTCTCAAGAGAACTAACTCAGACTCTCAAAAAAGGTATGGGGCTGAAGAGATGGTTTAGCAGTTAAGGTGCTTGCTGGTGAAGCCCAAGGACCCATGTTCTACTCTCCAGATCTCACCTTAGCCAGATGCACAAAGATGAAGCAAGTGCAAGGTTGCACATGCCCAGTAGGTGGTGCAAGCATCTGGAGTTCAATTGCAGTGGCCTGAGGCCCTGGCACACCAATTCTCTATCTTCTCTCTCTCTCTCTCTCTTTCTCTCTCTCTCTCTTGTTCTCTCTCTAAAAAAAAGAAGGCATGATCTGGGAGGGTTGGAATGATAACTTAGCCTTGAAGGCACTTACCCGCAAAGCCTAATGACCCAGATTCAATTCCCTAGTACCCACGTAAAGTCAGATGAACAAAGTACCTCATGAATGTGGAGTTCATTTGCAGTGACTAGAGGCCGTGGCACACCCATTCTCTCTCTCTCTCTTTCTTTCTCTCTCTGCTTGAAAATAATAAATTAATTAAAAATTTAAAGGTGTGGTCTATTCATGGCAGTGGTTGTCCTCCATGATTGAATCGCCTCCCATTAAGCCCCACCATTCAGAGATCCCATCACCCGTCAGTACTGTTACCATGGCGATCAAGCTGCCAGCATATGAACCATTAGGGGGGAAAAAAAAACATGTAAGACATGGCATGGTTCCTTAGACCTGTCATTCAAACTGATCTGAAAATTTGAGAGGAAAGCAGGCTCCATGGCAGTAGCTGCCTTTGACATTTCTCAGAGTTTTCAGTTGTAAAAATTGTCGGTGATGAAGAAACCATGAAAATATTTGAGTCCGGATTGAAGCTGGATGGTAAAGGGTAGACCTTTTCATTATGATCTGCTAGACCCTTTGTCCTGTACAGAAAGAGGTCCTCAGGAGGGTAACCAGCCTTGCTGCTGGCCTGAAGCTAGATTTAAAAGTCTTTTAGCAGTCTCATTGATAGGACTGGGTAACCTAAAAAATTATCAGGTAGATCTCCATGATGGCCACCCTTCCTGCCAAATTCTAGCCTTTGTTCCCAGATCCACATGTCCCTACCTTCCGGTTCACTGTGAGGCTTTTTTTATTCCTTAACCCATACTTGGAAGCACTTATATACAAAATTTTGTCCAAAGACCAGCAGTCTCTAACTAGAGACACTCCGGCTTCTTCATGGGTATCCTGAACAGAGTGTGCTTTTTAGCAAGATGTCCTGCATGTCTTTATGGTAAAAATGTGTAGAAGAATTATTACTGATCTCGCAGAATGCAGGAATGGTGCGACAGATTAAGCAGCAGGGGTCCCGTTTATCTTCATACATATGAATCCTGTTAGTTGCTTTGAAAGATGAAGAAATCCAACATCAGATATTTTTGAGGTTTTCAATCTTTCACTAGCTAAATAACATTATTTTTAAATCTCTATTTTAGGAATTGAAGCTTAGAACATCATTTGAGGAATTATACAGGGACCTCAGATGTAGTTTGCACTTATTTTCATTTTTCTGAAGTACTCAGAAGGGATTAAATGATTCTAGGTACAGAAAAAAGAATCCATTAGTTCATACTGTGCTATGGAGAAGTGTTTGGGAGTTACCCAGAGTGTAAAATTGGTTTTATATTGCTGGTAAAGAAAGCATTTGTAAGAAAAATAGACACAATAGTAAAAACATTTATATAATGTTTTTGTTATAATAATAATAATAATTATATTATGCATATGCCCAGAACATGATAACTCCTTTGTGGAGTAGGGGTTTAATATTACAATTCTCTCTGACCTACAGATGAGTATTTTAGGAGTCACAGTGGTTAAATAACTTGCCCAACCAGCCAATATGAAGTGTCAAATCCATGGTTCAAGTCAGAGAATCTGACCTTTTAGAACCACTATATTGTACTGCTATACTTTCAGTGTGACATCTAAGCATTTTTAAGTTCTTACCAAAGGAGCCCTGAGAGTCATGACCATTTTCACTTCAGGGATTCTCCTTTTAGATGCCCTGTCACTCCCTCAGATGTACCATGTCAGCTCAGTTGAACCACATGCTATAAGGTCCTACCTCAGCTATACACTGAGCATCTTTCTACTTTGCTCTCTGGTCTTGGGAGCAAATGGCCTGTCCTTCCGTCTTCCATTCCATCTGTCTGTCAGAGACGACTGGCCTACTGTGAAGAGCTCATGACACTCTTCCATCCCTTTTTGTCTCAAACTTTTACCACTCCTTCACTCCTGTTCCCGAGGGTTACTCTCTAGTTCCCAAGTTCTCATCTTAGGCTCTGCTGTTGGGGATGTAAACTCCCAGCCCCTCGGATGGCTTCAGGAATCAGGAAGATGACCACAGTGACTAACGTGTTGCCTTTCTGCACAGGCAGCTGACAAGTGACCACACAGAGATCATTGTACCTTTTATAATGAAATACGTCTTCAATTTTCACCCAAATTCTGTCCATTGTGACCTGGCTTTAAGTTTCCCACTTTTTATCAAGACATGAACAAAAGAAATATCCACTTTCACGTTGGCTTAAAGAAAGACAACAAACACGTTACTGGACAGCAAAGCTGCCTGACCTTGGGATCTAGGACACCCCTCAGGAACAGTATCAGTACTAAACAGAGGCCACACCCAGATGAAGAAGTAACTTAAGTTGATTGTTATCTCATGGGAATGTGTGCCCTTCCTTGCCAGGACTTCTATTTAACTCTCCATTTGATATTCACCTGGAATTTATGGATTTTTATTTTTATGTTATTTAATTAATTTATTTTTTACAGCAAGTGACTGAGAGACAGAGAGAAAGAGAGAGAATTGGTGCATTAGGACGTCAGCCAGTGCAATAGAGCTCCAGATGCTTGCACCATCTAGTGGGCATGTGTGACCTTGTTCTTGCCTCACATTTATGCATCTGGCTTAAGTGGGATCTGGAGAGAGACTGAACATGGGTGCTTAGGCTTCACAGGCAAGTGCCTTAACCACTAAGCTATCTCTCCATTCCAGAATTTATGAACTTTTAAATGTTGACAACTAATTCAACATATTAAAAACACTTTGGGGGCTAACCTATTTAATGTTTCTAATTTGAAGTCAATGTTCCATGTCATTTCTATTTAATTTCAAATGATTGATTTTCTACTCCTTGAAATCTTCTGTCTGGGACTCTAAAAGATAATACCTTGATTTTGTTAAGGAATCAGTGATTTATACTTAAAGATGAAACCTTGCATTTCTTCAAGTTGCATTGTATACTCTGATAGCTTCATGATCCAAGCTGGCTTCAGATGTCTCCTGCATCACTTAGGATGTCTGAGTTCTGAGTATCTTTTAAAGGTACTGTGAGCATAGAGGTTTCTAAAGTACACAAAAAGTTTGGTCCCCATAGGGTTTGTCAGTGAAAGTTCCCATGATGTATGATATCTTGTTCTGAAACCACTGCCCCTAGGAAGGCCATTTTATACATTTTCTCTTGTGCTGTGGTGTCAGGGACACCATCACTGGAGAGATGTCTTGCTAAACAAAGGAATACATGGGTAAGCAGAGGTAGGAGTCATACCTCCTTGAATGTTCCTGTGGTCCTATGGCTGGTCTCTAGGAAGGGTGATGATTGAATTCAAGCCCATCTCTGGAACTCAGGAGACTCTTTTATATCTGTTTTTTTTTTTCTCTCCCAGATCTTGAGTCATCATGAATCTGTTCCATTTGTCAGACCCTTCCCTGGCTCCCTGTTCCTTATCTCAACCACCCCTGCCATTTTCCTCTGTCATTGGAATCACTCTTAACATAGTTCCCAAAACACAGCTGTCTCCCCCACATCCCTATAAATTGACTTCTGGAGCCACCTTACCCACCCCACTCCCCCTTTTTGGAGGTTTTACTCCAGCAAGTACTAGAATCTCTGTCCTTCATACCCACTCCACCACCCTGTAGAGATGACCATTGTACAGTGCTGAAGGATTTTGCACACCCACTTTGGTTCATCACCAGTCTCTTCTTCACAAAATGTAGTGTGTTGAAAACTACAAGTTAGGGTCTATCTCTTGCTTGCTACCCTACCATCCCACAGGGTCCACAACCAAGCCTCTTGCCAGCCTCATTGGTACCATTGTTTCTGAAGGACTATGTCATGCAAAAGAAAACAAGAATACCAACTCAGAAAAAAAATAGCTCTGAGGAACATAGGACATTGTATATTCTCTCTGAAGTAGCATGCTCTTTAGTTTTATCATGTTAAAGGTTTACAGGGGTATCAGGGCAAGGAGCATGTGTAAGGAGCAATAGTGAGTGACTCACTGTCAGGAATCCAGAGGTCTTTGTTTCTATTTTTGGTGACAATATCCTGGAACCAAATCCTGACTCACTAGGTTTGGGTCATGTGCTCACCACTGAACCAATCACTTTGGCCCTGGTTATGTGTCTGCTGTGATGAGCTAAGCACAGTTGTGACCACCCTATGGCAAGTATGGATAACATTTTCTGCCACCAGATTGGAGGAGAATGACAGCTGAAGTATCATGACAACCATATAAAGGTGTTACCATATTGTCCCATGGGCAAAACTGGCCTTGTATTATGAGGTTTGGGTGTATGGGAACTGAGTGGAGGGGGTTACTGAAGATATCCTTTTTGCTCTTGGCATGGTTTCTCAAGAGATTCTGCTGTAAGATGATACATGTTTTATGTTGGTTTACTGAATAGTTACATTCCTTAATGTAAATTAACACATTGGCATTCTGGTTTGCACACCAGTCCCGTCTTCTTGGTCAAAGGTTTCTGTCCTTAGGGACAGTATCCCTCCTCCAGATGCAGGAAGTTCAGAGTTCTTGGCCTGCAATCCCTGCCTGAATCATGATGCATTCACCTGTGGAGGTTCCTGACTCAAGGGCCAAAGGGCTGTGCCTCTGTGACATTATGATCTCACATCACGACTACAATCTGACCTTCAATACATAGTAGATGTAAGTACACAGTAGGAATTAGAGGTGTCTCCCAAAGCCAGGCTCTGGATGTCATCCCCAGCTGGTCTTGGGTTTTGAATCTCCTGTGTCTTCCTCTGGCCTTGCTCACTTGTCTCTTTATAGCTATGTGTCCCTGAGGGAGGGGACCATGTCTGCCTCCCAGATGGCTGTGTCCTTAGGGCTGAGCCTAGTGGCTGCATGTCAGTAGAAGATCAGTAAACATTAATAATAAATATGGAATGAATCAATTAATGAATGAATCCCTGATTTTTTTTCTATCCTTCCTTTTCTCCTATCCCAATTAAAATATGTCCAACTTCTAAAACCCAGATAGCCTTTTCTTCCACATGTTTGTGATATGCCTCACTACTGATGAGGGCTTGTGATGGAAACCAGTCCTGTTCCTCCCACTGTGCAGCCACAGAGCAGAGGCCATATTGATTACCTCACACCCTTCACAGACCTTTCATCTCCCTCTGAAAGCTAGTGAGATGGCTGAATGGCTGCTTTCCTTGCAGACTTCTCTGTTGTCAGGCTCCCTCTGTGGGAACAAAGGGTTCATTAAAACTGGATAAGAGCAAACTTCCTGCTGCTAACCAGCCAGCTCAGGCAAAGACAGTGGTGAAGGTAAGTGGTGGTGGTAGTGGTGGGGGGGGGGGGAGACTTCAAGGCCCCTGCTGCAGTCTTGAGCATGTTGCCAGTTCATACAAAGGAGCTGAAAACACCAGTCCATTTTAACAGTGACATTTCTTTCACCAGGCAATTCCTTTCCCTGTTTTGTTTTGTTGTTGTTGTTGTTGTTTTAACATTCTTGACAAAGAACAGAAGTGGACAGAACATTTTTAGAGGCCAACAAATGGTTTTAAGGGAATAGTGATACTTGAAACATGAAAGAAATCATTTGTTTACACCATCCATTTAGCTTCCCTTGATTTTGTGCAAAAACAACTAAGCAAGACCAGTTTCCAAGTTTTAGTAGATTCCAAAATTAACTCCCATAATTGATCTTCCCAAACATTCTTTGTGTGTATTGTGTGTGTGTGTGTCTATTGTGTGTGTGATGTGTGGTGTGATGCACTGTCACAGAGTGCTGGTTGCCTGCTTCAGCAGCCGTATGGGAATGTGGAATGCCACCTCCATCACTCACCCACCTGCGCTTCCTTGCAATGGAGTCTCACTGATTCCGTAGCTTACCTTTGTATTCCAGAAATAATCAGGTCTCCGCTTCCCACAGGACTGGCCTTACAGGTGTAGGTTGCCATGCCCACATGTTTACTTTGGTTCTGGAGATTCAAACTCGGACAGTGGACCCCCGAGACCACATGGTTGCCCAGGAAGCACACTTAACCATGAGAAATCTCTCCAGTACTGACTGTCATATAGGTCTTAAACTTTTTATTTAGAGAAGATAATCATCAAATGTGGTATTTATATGTCTTGTCTGTGTGTGCCTACTCCTGTGTTTCAGTGCACATGCACTTGTGTGCATGAATGTGGAACATACTCATGTGTGTGGGCGCAAAGGCACGTGTGTGCATGAATGTGGAACATACTCATGTGTGTGGGTGAAAAGGTACGTGTGTGCATGAATGTGGAACATACTCATGTGTGTGGGTGAAAAGGTACGTGTGTGCATGAATGTGGAATATACTCATGTGTGGGTGCAAAGGTACATGTGAGCATGAATGTGGAACATACTCATGTGTGGGTGCAAAGGTACGTGTGTGCATGAATGTGGAACATACTCGTGTGTGGGTGCAAAAGTATGTGTGTGCATGAATGTGGAACATACTCATGTGTGTGGGTGCAAAGGCACGTATATGAACGAATGTGGAATATACTCATGTGTGGGTGCAAAGGCACGTGTGTGCGTGAATGTGGAACATACTCATGTGTGTGGGTGCAAAGGCACGTGTGTGCATGAATGTGGAACATACTCATGTGTGGGTGCAAAGGCACATGTGTGCATGAATGTGGAACATACTCATGTGTGTGTGTGCAAAGGTACGTGTGTGCATGAATGTGGAACATACTCATGTGTGGGTGCAAAGGCACGTGTATGCATGAATGTGGAATATACTCATGTGTGGGTGCAAAGGCACGTGTGTGCATGAATGTGGAATATACTCATGTGTGGGTGCAAAGGTTCATGTGTGTGCGTGAATGTGGAACATACTCATGTATGGGTGCAAAGGTACGTGTGTGCATGAATGTGGAATATACTCATGTGTGGGTGCAAAGGTACATGTGTGCATGAATGTGGAACATGCTCATGTGTGTGCGTGTGCAAAGGTATGTGTGTGCATGAATGTGGAATATACTCATGTGTGGGTGCAAAGGTACATGTGTGCATGAATGTGGAACATACTCATGTGTGTGTGTGCAAAGGTATGTGTGTGCATGAATGTGGAACATACTCATGTGTGTGGGTGCAAAGGCATGTGTGTGCATGAATGTGGAACATACTCATGTGTGTGTGCAAAGGTACATGTGTGCATGAATGTGGAACATACTCATGTGTGGGTGCAAAGGCACGTGTGTGCATGAATGTGGAACATACTCATGTGTGGGTGCAAAGGTACGTGTGTGCATGAATGTGGAATATACTCATGTGTGGGTGCAAAGGCACGTGTGTGCATGAATGTGGAACATACTCATGTGTGTGGGTGAAAAGGTACGTGTGTGCATGAATGTGGAACATACTCATGTATGGGTGCAAAGGTACGTGTGTGCATGAATGTGGAATATACTCATGTGTGTGTGCAAAGGTACGTGTGTGCATGAATGTGGAACATACTCATGTGTGTGTGCAAAGGCATGTGTGTGCATGAATGTGGAACATACTCATGTGTGTGTGCAAAGGCACGTGTGTGCATGAATGTGGAACATACTCATGTGTGTGGGTGCAAAGGTACGTGTGTGCATGAATGTGGAATATACTCATGTGTGTGTGCAAAGGCACGTGTGTGCATGAATGTGGAACATACTCATGTGTGGGTGCAAAGGTACGTGTGTGCATGAATGTGGAATATACTCATGTGTGTGTGCAAAGGTACGTGTGTGCATGAATGTGGAATATACTCATGTGTGGGTGCAAAGGTACATGTGTGCATGAATGTGGAACATACTCATGTATGGGTGCAAAGGCATGTGTGTGCATGAATGTGGAACATACTCATGTGTGTGTGCAAAGGCATGTGTGTGCATGAATGTGGAACATCCTCATGTATGGGTGCAAAGGCACGTGTGTGCATGAATGTGGAATATACTCGTGTGTGGGTGCAAAGGTACGTGTGTGCATGAATGTGGAACATACTCGTGTGTGTGTGCAAAGGCATGTGTGTGCATGAATGTGGAACATACTCATGTGTGTGTGCAAAGGCACGTGTGTGCATGAATGTGGAACATACTCATGTGTGTGGGTGCAAAGGTACGTGTGTGCATGAATGTGGAATATACTCATGTGTGTGTGCAAAGGTACGTGTGTGCATGAATGTGGAACATACTCATGTATGGGTGCAAAGGCATGTGTGTGCATGAATGTGGAACATACTCATGTGTGTGTGCAAAGGCATGTGTGTGCATGAATGTGGAATATACTCATGTGTGGGTGCAAAGGTACATGTGTGCATGAATGTGGAACATACTCATGTATGGGTGCAAAGGCATGTGTGTGCATGAATGTGGAACATACTCATGTGTGTGTGCAAAGGCATGTGTGTGCATGAATGTGGAACATCCTCATGTATGGGTGCAAAGGCACGTGTGTGCATGAATGTGGAAGCCAGAAAACAACCTTGAATTTCATCCTCCGACCCATCATCCAGCTCCTTTTGAGCCTGTCACTGTGTGGGGCTCACCATCAGTCTGGATGGCTGGCCAGTGAGCTCAGGAGCTTTGTCAGCCTCTGTCTTCCCAGGGCTGGATTCCAGGCCTGTGCCACCACAGCCAACATTTACGTGGGGGCTGTGAATTGAACTCATGTCCTTATGCTTGTGAGCCAAGGTTTTACCCCCTGAGCCAGCTCCCCAGCTCAAATGTTACATAATTTGAAATGAACTCCATGGAAGCTGTAATTCACCCTGTTTTATGGGACTGTTGGGTTCCTGGTTTTCTTCTGAACAGCAACAAATTTAATGCTTCTTCCAAAGATGCTATATCCCGAGACTCTAAGACATGTGTGAAATGGCCTGAACATTTATGACAACGCAAGGAGGATTGTCTTCCTGCTAGACTACACCACTGAACATTTATAACAATGTAAAGAGGGATTGTCTTCCTGCTAGACTACGGAAAGAAAACATGGAAATTAATTACAGGCTGAAACTGCAAGAATGCTCTCACTTCTTTGAGTATGACTCTGGACTTACATTTTTGTATTAAATAAAAAGGAAATGTGTTTTAACTAATGGGTTTTTATAAGGAAACATCACAAATTTAAATCAGTAGTAAATTTGTACAAATGAAATGCTTTTTGTTTTACATTCCCAAGTAAGATGTTTTAAAATATAATATTTAAATTATAATATAAAATAAATATTAACATATTTAATTTTAATATTAATTAAAATATTAATATGTAGGTATAAAAATAAAATAGCTAAAAGGTATTTTGAAGACCACTTGATTATATTATCTCTAAATTTTTTCAAATTCTAAAATAATTTATTTTATATTATGTCTAAAACAATGAAATGAATGAATGACTTTGAATGACTTATAGGGAGCCTAATATTTGTAGTGATTATAGGCTATCTTTTTGCTAGAGTACTTTTGTATTGTGTTTCAGTTTTCTGTTGCTGACAAGTCCAAAGCTCAGTGAATTGAATAAGGAAAGTTTGTGTAGGTTTCTCTGTTGATGAGGTGGACTGTCTGCTGATTTTATATATATACTATATATATATAATATTTTTTTATATTATATATAATTATCTAACATGATATAATAAATAAAATAAAATTATATATATATATATATATATATATATATATATATATATATATACATACATATATACATATATATTAGAGAGAGAGGCAGAATGAGTGCCCCAGAGCCTCTTGCAACTGCAAATGAGCTCCAGTCGTATGTGACATTTTGTGCACCTGGCTTTATGTGGGTACTGGGGAATCAAACCTGGGTCCTTAGGCTTTGCAGGAAAGCACTTCAACTGCTGAGCCATTTCTGCAGTCCTGTCTGTGTTAGGATGTATGCTCATCCTGCAATATGTCCAGCTGTCAGAACTTCTGGGACCTGGGACCAGCTGAGCTCTTTTTATGAGGTCTCTCTCTGTCTCTCTGTCTCTCTGACAGTGCCAAATTGTGTTCCAAGAGAACCAGTTCCGATATCCAGGCCATTTTTTTGTTTATTTTGATTTTTCAAGGTAGGGTCTCACTGTAGCTCAGGCTGACCTGGAATTCACCATGTACTCTCAGGGTGGCTTTGAACTCACTGTGATCCTCCAGGCTATTTTTATAATATTGGTGATCTCATTGATCAAGGCAAGTTGTGTGGCCAATTCAGAGTCACTTGGGAAGAGGAATACATAAGGCCTGGCTATGGGAAGTTGTGCTTTACTGGGTGCTATTATTGTAGGTAGTTTCCAATTATAAAATACTGCAAAATTTGACAACAGAGATCCCAGACAACAGGCAAAAAGAGACTGCCAATGATGGTCCCAGTGACTGACGTTTCCTCTGTTCAAACTTATTTGTAGCCCAGTGCTGCCACTCTTTCTGTCTTGGTAAGGCTGCTATGACAAAATGAAGTTCTTTCTTCTATTGAACACCTTATAAGCAAAATAATAATAATAATAATTTTCTCAAACTGCACAGGCTGGAAAGTTCAAGTCCAAGTCCCAGCAGATTCTGTCTGGTGAGGGCCAACTTCCAGGTTCAGAGAGGAAACCTTCAGCTGGTGTCTTCTCACAGTGGAAGGGGAAAGACTCCTGAGGGTCCTTTCTAGAGAGATGATAATACAAACCATGAGGTTGGGGCTCTCAGAACCTAGTAGCCTCCCAGCCCTCCTTCTCCACGCTGGTGTTACCATTTCACAATACGATTTGCGGATCCTGATGTTCAGACTGTGACACTCCCACTGAGAGGCAGAGGTGGTCTCTCCACTGTGAGGTAGAGTATGGCTGGCATAAGGCTTTGGGGAGTCCTGGAGATTAAGCTTCAAGATCCCATGAAGTCTCTTCCTTTACTTTCTTGGAGCCTCCATGTCATATGAAGAAAGATGGGCTGGTTTATTGAATCATGAGGCAGCATAGGAAGAGAAAGGTCCTACCTTCCCAACCCCTCCACCACACATTCACCAACTCCAGCTGATGCCCCAGATAAGTTCAGCCACAACAGCAAGCCAGTGTGAGACCATCAGTCAGAAGACTTGCAAGAAATGATTATACTCATTTTTAGGAATGCAAATAAGATTTTGAATCCTGAATAGTGTGACAGATGTGAGAAAAGAGCTCTCAGGGTGACAGATCTATCAGGACTCTTGCTAGCAAGCCTCACTTACTGAGCTCTGAACCATCCTGACTTCAGTGCACCAAGCTAGTTTCCTGTGGGGATCAGAGTGTGAGAGGACAAAGATCATATGGGAAGTGAGAGAAAATATAGGTGGTTCAAGTTAATGAAGTTTATGATGGTGTTCAAAGGATACACAGTTAACCAGAAACCAGTTTTTTTTCCCCCCCACTGGCCAGCATGATTTATTTTTATTTTTATTTTTAATTTTATTTTATTTTTTTAATTTTCTCAATTTTTATTAATATTTTCCATGATTATAAAAAATATCCTATGGTATTACCCTCCTCCCTTTCCCCTTTGAAATTCCATTCTCCATCATATCCCCTCCCCATCTCAATCTATCAGTTTTAATTTTGAATCTTTTCCATGGCTGTTGATGTGTGGCATTATACTCAGGAGATTCAGGACATGACATCTAATGAGGATCCAGTTAGCTAGGTGATCACAAGAGGAAATAATCAATACTCTATAGTGAATTTTATTACCAAGCTGACACGTTTGGTAGGCTCATTGTATTTCACTTATAATACTTGCAACTTATAGAGGGGTTTCTTTCTCTGCACACAACCCCATCATAAGTTGAGAAACATCCATAGTTATTTGTTATTGAATTTTTAATCTATACACATTGGGAGAATATTCTTTTTCTCATTATATAAGACACAGCTGAAATAGTTATTGCTGAGAAAGTACATTTATGAAAAGAGTTGCATAACTTTGAATAAGGGGAATTGTCTTCAGAAGAAAATAAATCAAAAAGAGGCTGTAGGGGCTGGAGAGATGGCTCAGCAGTTAAGCTGGGGAGATGGCTCACCAGTTGAGGTACTTGCCTACAAACCTAAGGACGCAGTAACCACTTAAAGCCAGATGCACAAGGTGGCACATGCATCTGGAGTTTGGTTGCACTGGCTAAAGTCCCTGGTGTGCCCATTCTCTCTCTTTCTATCTGCCTTTTTCTATCTCTTTCTCAAATAAACAAATAAATTATTTTTAAGAAAAATAGAGGTTGTGGATATGAACAAGAATGAGAGAATGGTTCTGCAAGTCACCCCACCACAACCCATTTTCAGGAAACACAACTATACAAAGAAAGTCTGGGAGCAGATCAGCCCGTGTTTGAAAAGGATGTGTATCAGTCCTTAGCAAATGAATATTCATGAAAATAATGTCTCTTTCTTGTTTTGGAGTGTAGTTTGTTGAAATGTGAAGTAGCCTAAAAGATGTTTAAAGTTCTAGGAACTCAAAGAACTCTAAAACCATGCTATAGTTTGATGTTACCACTCCACCCCCAGACCTAGAAAACACAAGACCAGGACACCCTAAAAGTTCTTATGCCACAGCAGTTTCCATAGAAGTTAGCAAATTTTGAATTTGCTTTAGTTTACATTAAGGCTCCCTTTCTGGGGTGGGGGAGAAATAGTTTACTTTGGCTTACAGTTTAAGGGGATACAGCCCATCACGCATGTGTGTGTGAGTATAGGGCGGATGAGCCATAGTGCATGTGTAGAGGTCAGAGGGCAACTTCTGGGTCAGTCTTTACCTTGCCAGCTCATTTGAGGCAAGGTTTCTCTCTCTGGATCTTTCTATGCTGTTGTTCTTTAAAAAAATATTTTCTTTTTGTTTATTTGAGAAGGAGGGGGATGAGAGGGAGGGAGGGAGGAGAGAGAGAGAGAGAGAGAGAGAGAGAGAGAGAGAGAGAGAGAATGGGCGTACCAGGGCACCAGGGCCTCCAGCTGCTGCAAACAAATTCCAGAAGCATGCACCATCTTGTGCTTACATGGGTCCTGGGGAATTGAACCTGGGTCCTTTGGCTTTGCAAGCAAGTGCCTTAACCACTAAGCCATCTCTCCAGCCCTATGCTGTTGTTCTTTGTTGCATACACTGTGAAGGTTCACTCCTTATGCTGTGAATTCTGTGAGTTTCAATAAATGTTCAGTGGTACATATCCATCATTACAATAAAATGGATAATAATGGGCTGGAGAGATGGCTTAGTGGTTAAGGCGCTTGCCTACGAAGCCTGGGGACCCAGGTTTGACTCCCCAGAACCCATGATAGCCAGATGCACATGGTGGCACATGCATCTGGAGTTTGGTTACAGTGGCTAGCAGCCCTGGCATGCCCATTCTCTCTCTCTCTCATAAGCAAATAAATAAGTAAAAATAAAATATTTTAAAAATGTATAATAATGAAATGTCAATATAGGCTAACTAACTACAAGAAAATTTAATGAAAGTTTTTATTTTCAACAACTTAATTATGCTATAATAAATAACTTATTCATTATTCTTTGTGTATTTGTCCCATTTTCTCCTTAAGATATGTTCTACAAAGTAAAATAATTTCTAAGTCAAATGACGGATGTATTTGGGAGGGTTATTTGTATACCCAACTTGCTCATCATGAAAGTGATACCAATTTACACTCTCTTTAGTCATGGTACTTAGCATTACTTTGTTGTGTTTTTTTTTTTTCTGATCTGATAGAATAAACAATGGTGTCTCATTATTCTAATTAATAGTATCCAGACTACCAGTGACATAGAATCCAGTTTCACCTGCTTATCTGTGACTTTCTCTGCTGGTTAGCTCACAGTTCCCTAGAAGAATCCTGGCTGCCAAAGCTATGTGATTCAAGCTGAGATTTCCCCCTAAATATTTCATATTTTCACATCGTTCAAATCTGTTCTTTCTTATCTACTCAGTAAAGAAAGATTAGAAACTGAATCCTCACCAAGGCACATTCTTTCCCATGCTTCTGACTTTGCTCCAGCGGCTCTGACCTTACCTCTTTCCATCTTAATAAAGCGCCAAGCAGTGCTGTCAAAATGTGACAGGACAATAGAGGCATGCCTTGGAGATAAGAAATTGCAATAAAGTGAGTCACACAGTGTTTGGTTTCCGGTGCATATGAAAGTTATGTTTACACTGACCTGTGCTTTATTAGGTATGCAATAGCATTATGGCTAAAAAAAACCCCACCAAATATGCAATTACAAATACCTTGTCCTTAAGACATACTATTCCTCTTCTTAGTCTTCAGGAAGTCACAGTTTGTGGTTTGCTTTGTTTAGTTTTTGCTGGTGGAGGGTGTTGCCTCAATGCTGATGGGTGCTGACTAATAAGGTAGGGATTGCTAAGGTTGGAGTGGCATTTGCCAAAAGTTGGGGCAATGATTACCAAAGGTTGGGGCGGCTGTAGCAGTGTCTATAGAATTTGTCATATCAATTAAAATCTGCTTTCACCAAAGATCTCTCTGTTTCACTTAATGTTGGTTGAAAGCATTTTGCTCACAATATTTTTGGAATCACTCCTGTCCAGCCCTCGCAGTGTTACCTCTATTAAATTAATGTGATATTCCAAATCCTCATTGTCATTTCAACAGTGTCCATGCATCTCCACTAGGAGCAGCCCTCAGCTCAAAAAGCTGCCTTCCTGGCTCATCCATAAGAAGCAATTTCCTACCTGTGAACAGTTATCACAAGATTGCAGCAATTCAGGCACATCTTCACGCCACTTTTCTTGCTCACCACTCCCTCCATGTGTTATGTTTGTGTGTGTGTGTGTGTGTGTGCACATGCACACGCCATAGTGCACGTGTGGTGGTCAGAGGATGACCTCTGCTGTTGGTCCTTGCCTTCTACGTTGTTTAAGGCAGGGTGTCTCCTTGTTCACGGCTGACTTCAGCAGGGTAGCTGGTCTGTGAGCTTCCTGGAGATCCTCCCGTATCTGCTTCCTTTCCTGCTGAAGGTGCGCTGGGTTACAGACACTTGAGTCACGGTTTCTGCCTCTTTACGGGGGTGTGGGGATGCAAACTCTGGTACTTACACTTGCATAGCAAATAAGTTACCCACTAAGCTATTTCCCCTAGCCCACTTTCGTTTTCTTTGAATCATGCAATTTTTTAAAAATTATTTTTAAAACAGTATACAAAGTAATGGGTGGTTTCATTATGGCATTTTTTTTTCTTTCCCTTTTTTTTTTTTTTTTTTTTTTTGGAGGTAGGGTCTCACTCTAGCCTGGTCCAGGCTGACCTGGAATGCACTATGTAGTCTCAGGGTGGCCTAGAACTCACAGTGATCCTCCTACCTCTGCCTCCCAAGTGCTGGGATTAAAGGCGTGTGCCACCACGCCTGCCTTCATTATGGCACTTTCATACATGATGTATAATGGATATGCCATGACTATAATATATGTCATTTTTTGTGAAAAGCCCAGCAGATTGACCTCGTTTTTATGTGAGGAGGCAGAGAAAAAGAGAGAGAGAAAGACAGAGAGAGAGAAAGAGAGAGAGAGAGAGAGAACTGACATGCCAGTGCCTCTAGCCATTGTAATTAAACCCCAGACACTTGGGCTACATTGTGTGCATGTGCGACCTTGTGCGTCTGGCTTATGTGGGATCTGGAGAGTCGAACATGGGTCCTTAGGCTTTGCAGGCAAGGCACCTTAACCACTGAGCCACCTCTCCAGCCCTGTGTCATTATGCTTTGATCGCATTTGGCTTCCTTCCCCACTGCTTTTCCTGTGTTCCCCTCACCCCATTCAGGCTTCGTTTCTGATTTTAATTCTCTCAATAGCTCCACGACATCTGTAGTTACTTCCTCCACTGGGGTTTTGAACCCCTCAAAGTTATCAATGAAGGTTAGAATCAACTTGTTCCCATCTCCATTAATCATGATTTTCTTAATGGCATCTATAATGGAAAATCCTTTCCAAAAGGTTTTTAATTTACTTTGCCTGGATCTGTCACTTTCTGTGGCAACTACAGCCTGAGAGACATGTTGCTTTAAACTGCCAGTACTTGAAAGGAAAAATGTCTCCTTGATCCATGAGCTGCAGAATGGATGCTATTTTGGCAGACATGGGGACAACACTGATCCCAGTGCTCTCCATTAGAACCCTGAGGGGATGTGGTGCTTGTCAAGAAAGATATTTTGAAAGCAATCTTTTACTGTGAGCAATAGGTCTCCACATTGGGCTCACAACACTTAGGAAATTATAATACCAAAGAGATGTCCTGTGATAAGGATTTCCTTTTAGAGAGCATGGGAAGAACAGATGACACTTCTTGGAGGCTTAGAATTTTCAGAACAGTAAATCAGCATTGGCTTCAAGTTAATTACTCCTACATTCAACTAATATAACTTCATTGGCCCCCACGATAGAGCCAGCCTATCATTTGAAGGTTTGAAGCCAGGCACTGACTTCTCTCTAGATATGGAGCCTTAGATGGCATCTTCTTCCAGTAGAAAGCTGCTTCATCTGGGTCACGCATCTGTTTACGTAGCAGAGCCACCTTCATCCATGATCTTCAGGGGAACCCGCTGTGGCTCCTACGTTGGTAACCACTGCTTCCCCTGCTACTGTTACGACATGGAGATGGCCTCTTTCCTCAGAACTCATGAACCAACCTGTGCCTGCTTCCAACAGTCCTCCTGCAGCTTCCTTCCCTCACTGAAGCTTCACAGAATTAATGGAAAAGCACTGGAGCTTTGCTCTAGATTAGACTTTGACCTAAAGGAATTTTGTGGTTTGCTCTTCTATCTAAGCCACTAAAATCTTCTTTATATTATTAATAAGATGACTTTGCTCTTTTTAAATAAAATGAATCTTTATTTTAAAAATTATATAATGCCATCTCATCCTCCTCCTTTGTCCCACCATCCTCTTCTACTGAACCCTCACTTCTTTCCCACTACTCCCTCCTCTATATTGATGTCTTTCCCCTCACCCTTCCATCATCATCCATGCCTCCTCCTGGTGGGCCCAATATGGCCTTATGCAGATAATGACAGCAGCTGTGAGGTCATCAATACAATCACTATGTCTGGAAGACAGAGTTCCAACTCCTCCCCACTCTTTGGTGAAAGACGCACAACTCTTCCTTGGACTCTTAGATGCTATTGTGAGGTGTGGCACAATTTCAACTTTCTGTATGTCAAGAGATAGAGAAGCGCCTGGACAGGCAGAGAGAAGAGGAATGGCCAGTCAGTGGGGCGGTCAGAGCACACAAAACATTTACCAGTTGTCCCATATAGACAGGGTTTCTGGCACCCCAAGCAAACACAATAGTAACATAGAAGAGCTCTAATCACATAGCCCCAAGAGATATTGTAATATTGAAAAGGTTTCAAATGCTATAAACATCAAAATGTGACAGGATATGAACTGAGCATATGTTGCTGGGAAATGGAATGGACAGACTTGATGCATGCAGGGCTGCCATGTCCTTCAACTTGCGGAGAACCGAATATTCTTGGTGTGCAGTAAAATGCTAAGCCTATAGTGTCTTTTGAGGGTCTGGTTGGGACAAAAGCTGTGATGAAAGAGAGGAGAGTCTCTTGGTCAAAGAACCTGTGGGGAGTGGAGTTGAAAGATTAATATGTAAGCTTCTGCAAGCTTATTTTTATCACAGGATCATTTTTTGTCTCCTTGCATTTGTAATAGTCACAAGGAAATAGTGACAATCTCTCATGAACTAATTGAAAAATTGGCTTAGTATGCATGCTTTAGTGATGGTGTGTCAGCAACATCATCATTTTACGTGAAATATGGAATGATGGTAGTGATTATAATTGCATTAATAAGGTCTCTTTAGAGAAACAAAACCAGTATATATATATATATATGTATGTATATATATACATATATATATATATATATGGGATCCATTTTTACTGTAGGTAAGGTGTAACATATATATTATAGAAATTGACTCACATAATACAAGCTGGAGAACTAGGAAACCTGGTGGTGTCATGCAGTGTAAATCTGAAGTCTGAGGAATGGGAAGATGACTGTGAACCCTACTGTGAGTCTGAAGGCTTAGAACTGAAGCTGATGTGCCAGGGGAGAAGAAGAGGTTGTCCCAGCTCAAGACGGCAGAGAAAGGGGACTCTTCCTTGGTTGTTTTCTTTGAGTTGGGCCTTCATGTGTTGATCGATGCCCAGTTACACTGGGAGAGTCATCTGCCTCACTTCATTTTCATTTCTATTGCATGTTTTATTTGCTATCCAGACATCTCTTAGTCTAGTCCAGTTGATATATAAGGCCAAGTATCACGTTACTAAGAAGTGCATCTCTGAAAGATCTGACTACAGAAATATCCACATCTCAGTATACCAGAAGTTAGGCTAGACCTAACGTGTTAGAGCTAGATGGTGTTTGGAGCTTTCTCGAACCTATTCTTGTCTGTATGAGGAAAGCAGTGGGTAAGTGAAATGTTTATCTTAGGGTCACATAATTCAGAGTGGGAAAACTCAGCATTCCTCATCTAAACCCTGAAGCTACTGCCTCCAAATTATTACCCATGTCTGCCTTGGCCAGGATGCCAATACCCAGGGTGTACATGAGACACTTTGTTATATTTTCAAGTTTATGTTTTCACAAAGATGAAAAACCTGATTGTGACCTTTAAGGCCCATAAGGATAATCACAGTCAGGAGCTTGAGAATTCTCTTTGCCTCATGAGGCGCCCTCCTCACAAGAGACACTGAAACCTTGCAGCTTCTCTGCTTGTACAAAACACATTTTTGATGGAAAGATAGTCCACGGTCCAAAGCCTCGTATGCTTCTGGCTAGTTTTAAGCATAATTAGTCCCTTCTAAGCCAGTGTCAGCTATATGATGGAGGGACTCTTCCCAGCACGCGTTCCCATTCGGATGAAATATGAGAAGCGCCCTGGCACACCCAGTTGTGAAAAGGAGACCGCGAAGGCGCACTTGGGTGTCTGGAGGCAGAGTTCCCAGAACATGGGAGTCTGGGGGTTCCGGCGCCCAGTACTGGCCTTGTTTTCAAATCGTCCCCGCTCAGCGGAGCGGGATGCAGACGGCAAACAAAGCCAGACTTTGCAGAAAACCCTTGGAAGAAAGAGGAAGGTGATGAGCAGGCTGAGCGCCCACAGGCCATGGAAATTCCAGAGGCTTCTTTGGAGCTGCTGTGTGCTGATAAGCCACCTCGTTGTTTTGCAAGTTTCCATGGTGATGTGTCATCTACAAGATTAACTGTCTGGCTGAGGCCCACAGAGGTGGGGGTCTACTGCTCCACCTCCTGCCAGAGATGGACCTGCCCTCCCTTCTCTCTCTCATTCCGTGAGGCTACCCTATAAGGATCCTCTCGTCAGGGTGCTGTAGGTCAGTCGGAGACACTCGGATGCTCCTTGGGCACTTGTGTTCATCCCCCATCTGGGGTATGCTCCATTTTCTCCTTAGATGTCCTTCGTTGTTGCTCAGTACAGATGATGGAGCACCAGCTTGGGAAAAAGCTCACTGTAGACACTTGAGGCTAGGTACCTTTTCCAGGTCACCGGCATAGCGTCGCAATAAAGCATTGTCCTTTCTCCTGAGCTAGTCACACTCCAGTGAGATGCAAAGACTACGTCCACCCCAGCCCTTTGGAATCTGTCTGTGTTAAATTCCCAAAGTAATTTTGTGTATTGTAAGCTTTTTCAGCTCCTTACTAAATGTTGTTTTAGAACAAAACCGGTAAAAGGAATGGAAGAAATGCTGGAGCAATTTCCCCAAACGGGAGCTGCTCACCGGGGTGGAACGCAGTGTTAGGTGGCTTGAGGACGCTAAGCCGATGAGCACTGACCTTCACCAGGAGGAGGACGTTGCAATTATGTTCTTGGAAGCACTATCACATTTCTACCATTTGTTGTTTCGAACAAATATATTCCTCACTGTTCTGTTATTATAATTTGTCTGAAAATTTTGTCTTTTTCAGATCAATTAAATTTAAAAGGAAAGTTTTTATCACTGCTTAAAATATAAAATCACCATTGTTTTCCTTCAGTAAGAAGTATTTTGATTAAAGAATATCATGGAACCAAAACATTGTTATTAACGTCTAGTAAGAGGCAAAAAAAATTATCTGTAGCAGCCTTACGCATCATATTCACCCCCAATTGGAGACAAATCAAGTGTAATAAATAGCAGTGCAACAGGTAAATAAATTGTGATGTATTCTCACGATAAAGTACTATGCAGTTGCACTAGAAAAACAGGCTGTCATAACACCCAACTAGATGAACCGCCAAGACATGGCGAATGAAAGGAGCCAGGGTTTAGGCTGTATCATTCTATTTCCACAAACATCAAGAATAAGAAAAACCACTCTATGAGAATAGAAGTCAGGAGAGTGATAAGAGATACAGGCGAGTTTGATTGGGAAGAGGCACAGAGAGCTGTTCTACAGAAATGTTCTATATTTGAATCTGCACAATGGCTAATTGATAAATCCTCTCATATTTTTTTAAATTTTTATTTACTTATTTGAGAAAGAGAGAAAGCGTGGGGTATCAGGCTTTTACAAGCAGCATCTTTAACCACTGAGCTATCTCACCAACCTCCACTCATATTTTAAAAGCCTGTCCAGCTATGAGCACAGGGTTATATCAAGTTATTCTCATTATACCTCAAAAATTAAATTCAGGGCTGGAGAGATGGCTTAGCGGTTAAGCGCTTGCCTGTGAAGCCTAAGGACCCCGGTTTGAGGCTCGATTCCCCAGGACCCACGTTAGCCAGATGCACAAGGGGGCGCATGCGTCTGGAGTTCGTTTGCAGTGGCTGGAAGCCCTGGCGCGCCCATTCTCTCTCTCTCTCTCTCAATCTCTGCCTCCTTCTCTCTATCACTTTCAAAGAAATAAAGAAAAAAAATTAAATTCATTGACATAGGATGAAATCTTACAAGTAATTATAGGAAAAGATTCCCAGATTGGAAATTTCTGAGCCCAAGGAGATTGGCAAAGTTTAGAGAGGTGTTCAGCAGCCCTCAGCCTCAAACTGAGACTTTCCTTGTTCAGGGATTGAAAAGACAAGAAAAGGAATATCTCTCTTTCTCATTACAGAGGTGCAGTGCCCATTAGCATAACATGCACATGTTGCCTTAATGACAAGCAACTCACATTCAGGGAATCACTAGCATTTCTCCATTTGTTTTCATGATTAGCCCAGTCTCTTGACATATGCTTGAAGTCCTATGAGAGTGGAGATCATTCGTGATGTGTCTTGCTTGTTTCTTATAATCACTCATTACAAAAACAGTGATTTCTTTGAGGAAGGAGATACTTAAACATGTTGATGGGGGTTGGTGGCTCAGTCAGTAAGTAATGTGCTTGCTGCACAAGCATGAGGACCTGAATCTAGGCCTTTACCACCCATGTAAAAGCCAGACGTGGGCTGGAGGAATGGCTTAGTGGTTAAGAGCTTGCCTGTGAAGCCTAAGGACCCCAGTTTGAGGCTTGATTCCCCAGGACCCACGTAAGCCAGATGCTCAAGGGGGTGCATGCGTCTGGAGTTCGTTTGCAGTGGCTGGAGGCCCTGGCGCTCCCATTCTTTCTCTCTCTCTCTCTCTCTCACTCTCTGTCTCTCTCGCTCTCTCTGCCTGTTTCTCTCTCTCTGTCTGTCACTCTCAAATAAACAAAAAAAAAAAAAAAAAAAAAAAGCCAGGCGTGGTGGTGCACACCTGTGATCCCAGCACTTGATAGGCCCTGACGAGTTCCCAGGACTTGTTGGCTAGTTAAATTGATGAGCTTCTGGTAGAGAGGGAGAGAGAGAGAGAGAGAGAGGGAGAGAGAGAGAGAGAGGGAGAGAGAGAGAGAGAGAGAGAAAGAGACAGGGAGAGAGGGAGAGAGGGAGAGAGGGAGAGAGGGAGAGAGGGAGAGAAAGAGAGATCCTGTCTCAAAAAATTAAGGTGGCAAGTGATTGAAGAAGATACCCAGTGTTGACCTCTGACTTCCACATGCATGTGCACAAGCAGAGATTGCACCTATACACATATGAATATGCATATCCACATGCATGTGCACCATGCACATATGCACATGTACCGCCACCCCTGTGCTGATGGTTCACCTCCCTTGCTATGCAGTTATTCTTCAGCCAGACAAGGCAGTTCCTTCTTAGGGAAGGAGGAGGTGGTGTCATGAGAGCTCTCTAGACGCTGCTACGTCTGTAAGGTGTGTGTGTGGGGGGAATCCCAATCTTCTAGGGCAGCATTTCTTAATAATCCTTCTTATTTCCCTTTGAAGTCCATATGATTGTAATAGAATCTAATGGTGCTTCCCTCAGGAAAATGCAAAGACACACATATATACATATGCATAGCTTATTTGCATCTGTCTCATTGTATTGAAATTGTATCTCTTTCACATAGAGCATGTTAAACAGCTTTATGGTAATTTATCGTTTTCTTGTTTTTCTTTACCCTATAAAAAATCAATGGCCACTTTATGAAACAAAATAAATTAATTCTGTCTCCTCCAAAATACAAATGCTAATCTTGATTTTTAACAAAAAGAAATATATTTTTAAATCAATAACCACATAATACATGTGCAAATTTAGAGATAGGAGTTAATCTTAGTTGTGGTGATGACTTGGTACTTTTAGGTGGAAAAAAAAACACTAGTTGATGAACTGTAGGCTTTTTAAAAAAGATTTTTAAATTTTTATTTATTAGAGACAGAGAAAGTGAGAGAGAGAGAGAGAGAATGGGTGTGCCAGGGCCTCTAGCCACTGCAAATGAACTCCAGACACATGTGCCACCATGTGCATTTGGTTTATGTGGGACCTGGAGAATCAAACCAGGGTCCTTAGGATTCACAGGCATGTGCCTTAACCACTAAGCAATCTCTCCAACCTGGACTGGAGGCTTTTAAAGCATTGTTATATCTGCAACATTTCATACTCAAGAACCGCAGAGAAGTATTGGTAGACCTAAATTAATCTGTTTACCAATAAAGAAAAGATTACACCTACTCTTCAACTTATGTATAGGTTGCATCATGTGCACCATTGCAAGTGGAAAATGCAGTAAGTCAAAGCTGCATCTAATACATGACCTACCATACAACAGAGCGTGACTAGAGCCACCTTAACCATACTCAGAAGACCCACGTGCGCCTGGAGAGGAGGAAGATCATCTAACGCAGGTCTTATTTTTATAATTCTATGTTGAATATCACAGAGAATTTATGGAATATCTTTGTCCAAAAGCCGCTGGCCACATAGCACACTGAGAAAGCCTGGTCAGTATTTCTGGTAACCCCATGGCTGACCCATCGCCACAGCTCAGCAGATTCTGCCCAGCATTCTAAGAAGGATCATACTGGCTACCACTAACTTAGGAAATAGTTAAAATTTGAAAGTCAAGTTCAATTTCTATTGCTTGCATATTGCTTTTGCACGATGTTAAAGTTGAAAAGTCACAGGTCAACTCATCCAAAGATGGGCACTATATTTATACGCCAAGTGCTCTCCTGTCAATCATGGTGTGCGGTAAAGGAAATAACAGTGCTTGGGGGAGGGTGCTGGGTGGTCAGGTCCCTTGGCCGGAGGAAGCTGATCCGATACATGGCTGTACTACAGGGAGGTGCTGTGGTGGAGGACAGAGGAAACAGTGCTGGGGAAGGGCAAGGACGTGGGGCTCCAGACCGCAGTGAGATGTCCTGCCGACAAGAGATGTACTGGAAAAGGAAAGGGAAGAAAGCTGACCACCATCAGATTGCTCACATTCACCTTGTCTACACCTTTGTGCACATTAGACAATAACTTGCACAGTATGAGACAAACAAATGTGAAGGAGTTCCATTCCCTAATTATTCTTCAATAGCCAGGTCCTTAGGGAGAAGGGTGGCATGTTTAGACCCACGCTAGTGTGCCTCTGAGCCCGGCCTTAGGAAGAAAGTGTTTGTTTTGCTATCTGCTTAAAAACCCTGCACTCTTTGCTAATGACAATTTGTTCCCAGCTGTCTGCAGTGAGATAATTCTTTTTAGACATGCTTCATTTCAGCTTTATGGGAGCACTAACTAGCCCTCAAAAGTACCCATTAAAACTATAGTTGCAGTTAGCAAAGAAGAAACAAAATCCCCAGTAGATTTACAGTGGCCTTAGAATAAATTAGAGAAATTGAGTTCCCTGAGCAGTGCCTTGTCCTCAGAGCTGTTTGATGTGGGTCTAAAGATGCGCAGTATGTGGCCAGCTGGCAGGCGTGAGAGCACAGGCCGCCGGTGGGGATGGAGGGACAGTTTGCAACGCTGGAAGTATCTGAAGACATCTTTGCCGCTCACAACCTGTGGGGAGCGGCTATTGCCTGGTTGGCAGAGGCCAGGGATGCTGTTTAAAATCTGTTGATGTCAAAACAGCCCTACCTAGTAAGGAATTATCAGGCTTAGAATGCCCGCGTTGCTCAGGAAACAGTACACAGAGCCTTTATTGGATGTAGCTCCCCTGACTTTGAAGCTCAGCTTTCCTCCTGTGGAGTGCAGAAGATACCGTTCCTTTCTATAGATCTTCTGTTTCCCAGAGGGAAGATGGAGAAGTTGGGCAGAGAACGTGAAATGCTCCAGGAAAAAAAAAGGGGGGCGCAGGGAACGAAAACAATATCAACATTTTCTTTTGTCAGGCACTTAGAACTATGTGCATGTTCACTTCATTTGATGTTAAGTAGAACTCCGTGAAGCAGTTACTACACAAGACATGGTAAAATTCAGAAACTTTCCAAGATCATGGAGTTAGTAGGAATCCATGGCCAGGACCCATGTAGCCATGTTGCTTCACAGAAGGAAGTAGGAGAAGTGAGGCCACTTCTTGATGTACTTTCCATTTACATCCAGGTGCATAGAGCAGTGGAAACTGAGGTTTCATTTCAGCATTTTCCTGCCCTATGGTCAAACATTGCAACCTGCATATTGTGTCAGCACCTGGGTTGCCAGGAGTTTGAATGCCAAATAGCGACTCTGTATTATTACAACATTCCGTGCAGAGCCACCATAGATTATAAGATGCACTACTTATGTGTTACAGAAGGAGAAAAATAATAACTCAATTTGATTTGTGAGGCACCATCAGTTTTGAGAGATAAATTCACATTAAATATACATGTTTTGAAACATGTATCTGACAAATCAGGGTTTTGGAAATTGGCAATGCTTGCATGACTGGAGACTGTATTGTACAGACACAGTGGGTAATAAGGATATTCCCTGGGGTCAGAAAATAAAACAAAAGCATTTTAAAGTCATTTATGTTTACATGTCATTATTAATCCACCATGCATATCTAACACAGTATGTGATAACACAGGGCTACATTGACTCAGGAGACCAAAACCGACATAGATAATGGGAAGAATGAATCCTTTTCTCTGAGAAGTAATTATACAAATTCATTCTAGAAGGTATAATTTATCAAAAATAAACCCAGTGTGAATGGTCATATAAATGGTATCAGAGCTTTTGATTTTGTTTTCCTCACTGCCAATTTCAGTGTCTAACACAAAGCAGGTTCTCAAAACATTACCTGAGTCAGTAAGAGAAGGAATTCTTCAGGACTCTTCCCTTTTCCCTTACTAAAAATATTTTTATTTATCTGCATACTAGAGAGAGAAGGAGAGAGGATGGGCATGCCAGGGCCTCCTGCCACTTCAAATGAACACCAGACACATGGGCCACTTTGTATGTCTGGCTTTACATGGGTACTATAGGCATTGGGGACTTGAGCCTTGGCCACAAGCCTCTGCAAGCAAGCCTTTAACCACTGAGTAATCTCTTTGGTCCTCCTTTCCTTTATTTTGTAACAAGTTTTGTTTTTATGTAAGGATACTCTTAGCCTTGCTTGTTCATTTTATTTTCTGCACCTGCAAAGAAATAAATGGGTTAAATTCAAGAGCTACAGGACCAGGCTGTGTAGATGGTTTAGTGGACAAACTGACTGGCTTGCAACTCTCAGTACGTAATTTGTTTGGATCTCCAGACTCCATGTTAAAAAAATAAATAAAAAGAATAGTAAAAAGAAAAAACAGTAGCTGTGGCCAGCCTTTGTCATCCCAGTGCACCTATGGCAATGACAAGGAATGCAGAAATGGAAGGCAAGAACAGACTCGAAAGCTCTCCTCTAACCTCCACATGTGTGTCATGACGTATGAGCACCTGCACTAACATACACACCAAAATAAAAAAAAAAAAAACCTATAGTACCTTGGGAAAGAATAAATATCCACCATCACATTGGAAGGACTCATTATCACATATTTTTATGCAAGGGTTTGGGGTCCTATCAATTTTCCAAACTAAACAATAATAAAGTTTAGAAATTGTGATAGTTTGAATGTGAAATGTCCCCCCATGGCCTCACGTGCTTGTGATTAAACCTTATACTCAATCCCCAGCTGGTGGCAGCTTGGGAGGTAGAGCCTTGCTGGAGAAGGTGGTGTCACTGGGGGCAGACTTTGAGGTTTATTAGCCCAGCTCCAAGCCCAGTCCTTGGACTATTTCCATCCAGATATGTGAGCCAGCTCCCTGTCTTGTTGCTTCCTGCCATGCTCTGTCTGCTCAATGAAGCTTCCCCTTGAGACTGTAAGCCTGAAATAAGCCCTTCCTTTCCCAAGATGCTCCTGATCAGGTGGTTGGTCCTAGCAACGAGAGAGCCCTGCTACAGAAATCAAAGGAGATGGCATATTGTGGCAGAAGGTTGGGACAGTGTTTGTGCATCAGTGACAGGCATTATCATGACTCTTCCCTGTATTGCCCAACTCTCCGGTTGGAAGTTGACCAGATTTCCTAACCTGAAGATTTCTTTGTCCTTATAGTTCTACATCTTGAGACATTTCTGGAGAGAATGAATCAGTTATTTGGGCTTTCTTTGGTGGCAGGCTCTGCTCTGGGCTATGGCATGTGATGTGTTCCAGAAGTGGTCAAAACCAATGATCAACATTTTTTCCTGCCAGGCCTAAGTAGTGGTAAGACAAGCAGAGCTTCTATTCTAGAAGGAAGGGAATGGTAGAGAACAAAGAAAGCGGTCATGTAGTGAGTGGTCTGTGCATATCTATACTATGTATAGATACTGTGGCTGGAAGAGGCTTCTAAGAGATTACTGACTATGTCATCTCACCCAAAAATTCTTTTGCTGGGAACAGAGGTCTGAATGTTCAAGGGTACCAGACCTGGGAATGTAAGGAAAGAGCAGTTCTGGAAGAGGATGAGGAAATAACTAGCAAACAGGCCCTAAACTAGGCTCATAAGTCACACACATTAAATATGTGTAACTTGTACTTTTGGGGTGTGTGTGTGTGTGTGTGTGTGTGTGTATACATATGTGCATACACACACACACACACACACATATATATACTTGCATACATATATACATGAGTCATGAAATATTTTTCTTAATGACAGGTTATCTATATGACAATAGTGTTCCTATAAGTTTATAATAGATTTGAAAAAATTCCTATTGCCTAGAGGGATATCATAATAAAGCAGTTCCCTTCCTGTTGCTGTGGCAAAACACCTTATCAGAAGCAGTTTATGCAAGGAGGTTGTATTCGTAGCTTACAGTGATGAGGGGAGGCTTCATCATGCTGGCAAAAGCTGGCAGGAGCAGACAGCCAGCATCACACCTTGTCACATTAGCAGGGAGGAAGCAGCAAAAGTGAGCAAAGTGTGGTGAGAGGGTCTGGGCTAAAGCACCCCAAGGCCAGCCCCTAGTAACACAGCTCCTCTAGCAAGACTCTACCTTCCAAAGCCTCCACCAGCTGGGGAATAAGTATGAGGTTAATCAGTAACACATGAGGCTATGGGGGACCTCTTGCATTTGAGCCATCACAAATACCATTACATTGTCATAGCATATTATGTTGTGTTAAACCTAGTGCAAGGAAACATACTGCACTGCCACTCATACAGGAGCATTTTATAAACCATAAATTGAAGGACCTTGTGCCTCTGGTGGCAGGAGGTTTCAGGAATGCTTGATGTTTAGTGGACAGACATCATCTCCCCTCCTTGTATTGCCAATTATCACCACTTCTCAGTACTTGCATCTTTACGGAATTCTCTCACTCCATTTTGTTTTAAGGTTGGCCTAGTAACTTGTTTCTAATAAACAGAGTATGCCAAAGATGGCTGGATGTGATTTCTGAGATTAGATCACTAGAGACTGTGACTTCTACCTTGCTGTCTCTCCCTGCCTGCCCTGTCTGCTTGCTCTGATAAGGCAAGCTGCTGTATTACCATCTGCCTTATGAGAGGCCCACATGACAGGCTGTGTGGAGTGGCCTCTGACCAATAGCCAGTGAGAAACTGAAACCCTTAGTCTAGAAACCTTCATGGAAGTCAATGTTACCTACAACCCAGTTGAGTTATGCCCATCTTCCTTAGCCACAGAAATGGAAAACATAAATGTTCATCTTTACAAGCCACATCAAGTCTTGGGGAAATTTGTTGTGCATCAATAGACAGATGGAAGTGCTCTGTACCTCATGTGGTGAGGGAATGGCTGCGTCAAAGGTCCTCAGAGGTGAAGGGGATTCCCAAAGTGTTGTGCTAGGATAGAGGAGCAAAGAGCATGAAGAGGTATCAAACAATAGCAAAGATGATCATGAATATGCCTTAAATGCATCTACAAGGATGTCCATTGTAGTTGTATTTAAAATAACAAGAACATGGTTTATTATATAAATTATGGCAGAACCAAAAGCAGTGTTCTGTAGGAACTCAGAGATGCTTAAAATTTCATGACAAGAAAGAACATTTATGATTTTCTGGTTAATGAAAACAAGGTTACAGGACATTTATAAGAATTTTATTTTTAAATCTATCTATCTATCTATCTATCTATCTATCTATCTATCTATCTATCTATCTATGTATCTTTGTGAAAATACTCATTGTGTTTATTACTGAAATGCTAAGAGCGCCTGACTGGGTAATAGGGTGATAAGTCACAGACATTTTCTTCTTAGTGTTTTTAAGTATTTTGTAAATCTTCTACAATGACTATGGTGAAATATAGTAAATTTTTAAATCTTTTACTTAGTATATAGAGATTCAGGTATCATTCACCCTGACATTTTCAAATACAATTTGCTTTTGTTGATTCTCATATCCCCTCCTGTCCTCAATCCTTGTCTCTCCCCAACCTCCCTCTTCCAATTTATGTATACACCCATTAAAAATGTTAAAATTAAGGTGAGATATTGATAATAAGCATTCCATCCAAGAGTACACTAGGGAATCAGCCTGGTTCTGTATGTTATGTAGTCTAACTAGGATGACCTGATTCAGGAACCAGGATAATTTGAGGCTGTGTTGCTCCAAGGTGTCAGAGTATGGCATATAAATAAACAGAGTTGTCATGCTACAACCTAGACTGTGTGAGAATGGGCTCTGTGGACTCCTTTCTCTCTGGGTGTGTTTCTCATAAGTTACAGGTGGAAGACCAGAGTTAGTCTGGGTTGGTGCTGTCATAGTCAGGAGAAGCAGCATGAATGATGCTGGGAAATTCATTTGGTCTCTTTAACCTTCCTAATTTCAAGCACTGATGCATAGGGCAGTTCTTAAATAAGAAAAGTGTACATTTTCTGCTTCCAAAATAGATTAGTAAGGTTTTCTGGAAGCAGATGGTTTGATCTTTGTGATATTATCTTCTAAAGGTATTTTGGAAGCTTTTTTTTTCTCACCTAGATGTAAAGTTTAATGAATCCCTATTTAGCTTGGAAATATTCTTTTCCAATAATCATACAGTTCAAAGAGAAAAAAAAATATTCCCTCCAAAACCAGAGCGGATTTCAGTCCAGTAAAAGTCATTCATCTAATTCTGTATATAACATTAAACTTCAATACAATAACTTTTTTTCATATAGCTACATCGTTTAGTATACTTTAAATTATATTATAGAAAGAAGAAATATATTTTTGCTATGTATTTCAATGAGGCAAAAATTTCTTTTGAAAAAAATTCTGTATCCAACAAGATTCCTGCACTATAAATAATGCATGCTAAAACTTATCCTTTTATAGGTGTAACTTAATATTATCCATTGTAGTTGTGTGCCATCTGACATTTGGAAGGGTGAACACAGAGAAACACTGAAACTTTGAATACTGATATTAAAAATTTTCCTTCAAATTTATTTTGAAGATCATACTACAGAATCCCAACTAGAAGTCAGCTTTCCCTGAAGTGTTCTCATATGCACCATGAAGTTCCTAGGTCACTATCAGGATGGGGCCTCAGCATTTCTTCTGATCATCAAACCTAGTGTCCTGGTATATTTTCACCAAGCTAATGATAAAATCCAGTGTTAGCTTCAGTAATTTATGGTGGGAGAACATGGGCCATAGCCTCCTTAAATGGTGAAACTAGAACAAACATCAGAGGCCCTGCTTGTCTTACAAGTTTTCTTAAACTGTGTCTTCCTCGTTATAGCTGATATTGGCACCCTCCAAGACATCAATGCTCAGATGAGGATGCAGAGAAAGTTGGAAAGAAGTACATTGTCTAAGCAGCTCCAACCAGAACTCTATTACTTTATTTATTTATTTATTTATTTATTTTTAGGGAGAGATGGAGAAAAAATTGGCACATCAGGGCCTCAGCCTTGAGCCGCCTAATGGGAATGTGCGACCTTGCGCTTGCCTCACCTTTGCACATCTGGCCTACTTGGGATCTGGAGAGTTGAACATGGTTCCTTAGGCTTCGCAGGCAAGTGCCTTAACTGCTAAGCTATCTCTTCAGCCCCCCCCCACAGCTCTTAATTGCTTGGAGGTTTTAGGAGCTGACCACATTTTAGATAGGGTGCAGGAATTACCTGTGTGCAAATGTGCTACCCCGTATCCCATGTAAAGAACACATGGGCCCATATGTGCCCTGTAGTGCCACCCACCCCCAGGGTTCTCGTCTTAATTTTTTATTGGTTTGAGACAGAGAGAGAGAGAGAGAGAGAGAGAGAGAGAGAGAGAGAGATAATGGGTATGCCAGGGACTCTAGCCACTGCAAACAAACTCCAGACACATGGGCCACCTTGTGTATCTGGCTTACGTGGGTGCTGGAAAATCGAACCTGGGTCCTTTGGCTTTGCAGGCAAGTGCCTTAACTAATAAGCCATTCTTCCAGCCCCAGTTCTTGTTTTAATAAATAAGTTGAGACTAAATACAGGATTATACTTGGAAAAAAAAAATAAAAGAAAGCATGTCAGATATTCTCATTAATTTTAATTCAGGGTCAGGATGTTTTAAAGTCCTTAGTTTAGAAAAAACACAAGATTATTTCACTCATAAGATTAGGAATGTTTGCATCAAAATAGGTCACACTTTTCTTTAAAAATATTTATCTATTTATTCATCTGAGAGAGGGAGAGTAGGTACACCAGAGCTCCTCCTGCCACTACAACACATGTGGCTTTATGTAAGTACTGGGGAATCAAGCCTGAGCCATTAGGCTTTGCAAGTGAGTGCCTTTCACCACTGCGTCATTCCTCCAACCCTAGTGGGACTTTTATATGACAGTTTCAGGCTGTTCTTTCCTATTAAATCAGTGAACAAAACACTACCTTCTGGAATAGAAATGCTTATAAACAGTTAGGGAACTTTTGACATTTTTTTTCAAGGTAGGATTTCACTTGAGTCCAGGCTGACCTGGAATTCACTATGTAGTCTCAGAGTGGCCTCAAACTCATGGTGATCCTCCTACCTCTGCCTCCTGAGTGCTGGGATTAAGGCATGTGCTACCACACATTTTGAGCATTTGAGCATTTTACACTGACCTAATTTTTTCAGTACTAAATAGTTATTAAAAATAAAAAAAAACAAAGGATAAAGGCTGGAGAAATGGCTCAACATTTAAAGGCACTTGTTTGTAAAGCTTGATGGCCTGGGTTTGAGTCCCCAGAACCCACTTAAAAAGCCAGATACACAAAATTGCACATGCATCTAAAGTTTGTTTGCCCTTAATTCTCTTTCTCCTCACAAATAAATAATTTTTAAAAAGTCAAAGAATAAAGTAAAAAGTGGTCCTTAGCTAAAAATCCCCCTTTTCAATAACATACAGTAAAATAATGAAAATGCACAAAATTATCATAAGATGAGATAAATTCCCAGCCTATTGTGACAAGCTGGTGCATTACCCAGTAGCCAATGGAACTATGTGGAGACAATATAGTACTTCAGAACAGTGACTGGTCTACAGAAAGGTAGGGCATACTGTTCTCCTTTCTCTGAACCCAAAACAGTATTTTAAATACCACAAATGCAGGTAGTTTTGCATGGAGACTAACCTTAGTGGGAAGTGGGCGTGTTTCCTAGCACCACCGACCTGTTATTACTTGGTGCTTTATATGGGGAAATTTCTTTTACCAGTAAGAGAACAGCGCAGGGTTGTCTGGGAGATGCATTCTGCGGTGGAAATGCTGTCTGTAGGGGGATACATAGGAATGACCACAGAATTATAAGAGGGGAGAATTCTAATTTTCCTATTCATTGAAGTGTCACTAAATGAAGAAATGTAAGTAGGAAAGATGTGCTCAGCTTCATGAGGGAAAATTACTCATCTGGTACCTAAAATTAGTTCTAGACTAAGTATTGGGCTTATTCTCTGGCCTTTTTGATTTTACTGATAATGAATCATTTCCTCCAGATTTTCAAATTTGTTACCATGTAACTATTTAGAGAGCTAACATCTATATTACTAATTCCAAAAATGATTATATGGTAGTTACTTTCTTGTTACTATGCAAAATACTGGGGAAAAGAACAACCTAAAATTTTGATTCACAGTTTCAGAGGCTTTATTCTATCTTGACAAGGAGGGCAAGGTGGATCAGAATAGCTCACATCATGGTGTCTAAGACCCAGAGACAGAATGTGGGCACTAGATTGCTTCCTCCATTTCCCCCCCCTTTACTCCACCTGGACCCATAGCATATGTCATAGTGACACACATTCAGGAAGCGTAGTCCCCCCTCAGTCAATCTCTGAGGAGGACATCTCAGACCCCCTGAGGAGGGCTTTATTAATCTCCTAGGCACATCTCAGTCCAATCATATTGACAATGAAGATTAACAATCACAATAGACCTCTTCTGTCCCTTCCTCCCTCCTTTCCTTCTCCTCTCCTTTCCTCACTCCCCACCTCCCTTACTTTTCTGTCATCTATTATTTTCCTTTTTATAGAGAGTTAAGAATTCCATGTCTTTTACCTTCTCTTTTCTGTCTTGAGCTCTCTTGTGCTCCTCTTACTGCTTGTTTGAATGATTCCCAAATTGGATGTTTGTCCATTACATACATTCTCTATGTCTCTTTTTGCTGTGACTTATAAGTGATAAACTGATTTTACAGTCATTTATGTAAGTGAGCTATAGAGGGCATTTCACGGTCCTGTACCTTTCAAATGCAGATGAGAACTCTGGAGGAATCCTCTTGCTAGCAGCCACTTTGCTATTTTGCTGTTATTATTACTGTCTAGAAGGTAGCAAGATTTTCTAATTTGTTTTTTTTATTTTTTTTTATTTTTTATTTTTTGGTTTTCCGAGGTAGGGTCTCACTCTAGCTCAGGCTGACCTGGAATTCACTATGGAGTCTCAGGGTGGCCTCGAACTCACGGCGATCCTCCTACCTCTGCCTCCCTAGTGCTGGGATTAAAGGCGTGCGCCACCACGCCCGACATGTTTTTTTTTTTTTTAATTTTAGTGGCATATACCTAGTGAAGATTAGAAATAGTTGGATTTGTCAATCTAGTTTTTGAGACAGGGTCTTGCTATGTAATGTAAGCTAGCCTTGAGTTCAAAACAGTCCTGCCCAGATCTTCCCAGTACTAGAAATACAGGTGTATGCCACTATGCCCAGCTCTGGGTACAGCCTTCTGATTGCAGAGTGTACTTCAATGAGCAGTTGAATTATTGGGTTCTCTGTATCTATTCACTTTTCCCCTTGAATTTTTTCTTTAGGTTATCTAAATTGGTAGTAAAATACACAAGTGCACATATTTCTTTTCTTTTTTTTTTTTTTTTACAGTACTAAGTACTACATTTAGTGCCTTGCACATGCTAGGCAAGTCTGCTAATGCTGAGCTACATCTCCAGTTGTCCTGTGTGTTCCTTAATGATATCTGTCTGTGCCTCTTCTGTCTGATTTCTGAGGTTTAAAATTCAAGTCTTACATCCATCTCCTTCAATTTTGTTTTTTTACTAATTTCTTTTTCAAAATCAAGTTTTAAAAATTTTATTTATTTATTTGACAGAGAAGAAGGGAGAGAGAGAAAGAGAGCGAGAGCAAGAGCAAGAGCAAGAGAGAGAGAGAGAGAATGGGCATGCCAGGGCCTCCAGCCACTGCAAAGGAACTCCGGACATGTGAACCCCCCTTGTGTATCTGGCTAACGCGGGTCCTAGGGAATTGAACCTGGGTCCTTTGGCTTTGCAGGCAAATGCCTTAACCACTAAGCAATCCATCCAGCTCAAAACATGTTTTTGTTTGTTTCAGGAAATATATTTTATCTTTATCTGTCTTAAAAACTCTCCTGGTATTGGTATCAAGTCATTTCTCTGCCTTTACTAGCGGCTCTGTCTCATTAGAGGCAAGCTCAGGCACTCTGTTCTCCATCTCCCTGGCTACCATACTTCCTTAACCATACAATGTTTTCCCCTTGGTCACCCAGGTTCAGTTTTAACTACAAAAGAATCCGTGTTGCAAGTATCATAGGAGATCGTGCCTTTAGGGTGGCAGTCTGTCTGCTCCTGCTCCTACAAGGCATCTTAAAGAAGCTTTTTTTCCCCCCAGTCTCCTCTTTTCCCAGTACTGGGAGTAGAGAAGGGATCACACTAACTACTCAGTGGACTGAGGACCTGACCCACAGTCTCTGAATGTTTTCTTCTCTGCAGAGTCCAGAGATATTTACTGGGTTCTCTCAACTCCAGACACCAGGCTATCACTTCACGCATGTAAGAAAGAGCCTTGCAAAGGTTTCATTGACTGACTTTAGTGGGCTTTATCTGTTTCCTAAAATCTCTTTCCTATATCTCACACACATTGAAATACAGCCCATCTTCCTAAAGACTCGCACAGAAGTGGAACTGGAATTATGCTCAAGAAGCATGGGCAGCCATGAGACAGCCTCCCTCCAGAATTCCTTTGTCTGGAGACAATCACTCCTAGGGTGAGGGTTCATTTTGAGACCATGATATATCCACAAGCAGTCTGTAGAAAGCTCTTGGTATCCATATTTTGACCTGTAAGTCACTATGTGTGTATAGATATCATGAACATGCTGACCGATGTTCACAGTGCTACCCTGAGACACTGGAAGATTCTAGAGGATTTACAGCATTGCTAAAGAAAGCCAGATTGCCCACAGCAAAGCTCCTCTGTTGTCCGACTTTGCGCTATTCAGATGCTTTGAAAATGTAAACCTGAGGATGATTTCCACAGTAACATTACGAACACTAGACTGTTTGATGAATGAGAACACTTGGCAAGACTAGTCGAAAGGGTTTACCGGTTATTTCTGTGTTAAGTCAGTGGAGTTATTCTAAGCCTTATACAACAGCATAGAATATATTTTGGAACGTTTTGCTGTGTAGTATTATATAACCCTCATCTTTTACAGAATTCGTGAGGCTAAACTTAGAATTGATAACTTGCTTTTCCTCATATAAGTACGTTTTGCCTTTTTCACTCTGTGATTATTTCCTTACTGAGAAGGGCACTTCCTAGATATTCCTAGCAGAGGCAGCTTTGGTGCCCGTAGGAGCACAAAGAGTCGAGCGCCTCTCTCAGCTTCTCTTAAGAGATTAATATCTTGACATGAAATGCCAGCAATATGAATCTGGAACCTGACTTAATGGTGATGCAAATTAGAGAATTTATTATGCTACATAATATACCGTTGTTGGCTCATGTCCATGTACATTGCTGATTTCACAGTGTCCTTGTTCTTATTTAATTACTTCAAGCAGGAGACATAAAGATTCTAGTTTCACAAAAGATTATCAGCAAATATAGAAGCTTTTGGATAGAATGCATCTCATTTACTTTCTGTGCTTCTGTTTTTCTCGGCTTAGTTTCTGAGAAAATATTTTTATGTTGAGAAGTTGGAAGAATGGATTGGGTTTATATTCAGGCTGATAAATACAAATTTCAGAAATGTTGGTGAAAATGTGTTATAATGGAAACATAATATTTATATACTCATGGCTCCCAAGTTTCATTTCCATACCAGATCATTCACTTGGACTCAAAACATAAATTCTGATGAGGATATGTGAGAGATATCACAAATGTCACATATCTGCTGCATCTTCTCAGCACTTGGATAAGTTTTGAGTCTCCCCAGCAGTCACACAATCTGAAAAGAGAATCTTCACTAACCAAAAATGAGAGCAGCACTAGTATGCGGGCATAAACCTAAATATTTAGCGGCCATTTGGTGTGCACAGTATATCTGTGTAGACAAACAGCGGTAGTAGCTTCCATCCTAGGGCTTATGATCTTCCCAGTCACGGGCTTTTGACTGGTTTTCAGTGTCAGGCATGAATTCCTTCCCATGGTGTGGGCCTCAAATGCAGTCTGAGAACAGTTGGTTACTCCTATGACAGAAATGCCACCGTAGCACTAGTGGGCCCATCTTACCTGTCTGGACAGTTGTCTAGCCTGCAAGTTCACTGCTGGTTAAGACTGTTGATGATTTTTCTCCTCCAGATGGTTGCATATCACTTTTCAGCACTATGACAGGTATTAAGCAAGGAGAAGGCTTCCAGTTCAACTCTAGCTTGACTTCTAAGTGTCCTGTGACTGAAGTATGTTGCGTCATCAACAGTACAGTTTTTCCATCTATCTCTGGAGGGTGGTTAAAGGCCATGGTAATAGCCAGTACTGTTTTGGAGGCCTCTGAAGCCTCCCTGACCAAGAACTTCCCAGGATATATTCCTTCCCTGGCACTGAAACTTTTCTTTAAGAGCCTATGGCTCCTGGGCATTGCACCTCCACAGAGTATTTCTGCCCGAACTTTGTAAATGTATGAACATTTTTAATTAGCTAGCAAAAAATTAGTTTTTCATATGGCTTATTCATAACCTCTTAGTTGTAATAAATCCTCCTCCCACCCCTCCTCTTCTCCATCTCCATCCCTGTCCACTGACCCCACTTAGAGCATTCCATAGATAAGTAGAGGGGTACAATATGGGGGGATGTAATGGTGTGTTTTTAAAGTTTTGTTGGCCAGCTGCTGGCAGGATCAATGCACTGTCACCCTAGAGGACTTAGGGAATTGTGACCAAGATGAAAGTGCTTCACATCTTTCCATTAAACTTGTTTTGGATGTGTTTCATGCCTGAAACACACACGTTATCATTATCCTCTGTCATCCACAAATTTGTGCTATTTTCCACCATTGTGTTGTGAGCATTTTTATGTTATTTATTTTTCAATTCCCTCTTGGTATCTAAGCTGGTTAAGGCTGATCTCAAGGCAACCTCAAATACAGAAAGTCCTTAGTCATTTCTCTGTACACTGTGCGCAATTACATGATGTAAATTTTAATTTTTTTCCATTTTTACTTCTGTTCCAGCAATGCATGGACCCTCTTACTGCCATGAAAGGATTTCTCCATATGGAACAGGAATAATTAAATGAATTCCTGAGGTCTGCTTTTTCCATAGTCCCTTGAGCTTATCAGTGACTTTCACCTTTATCTGTTGGATGCAGACAACAATCTGCATCACCAGGGGCCTGGCAACAAAGGGTCATAAGGAGCCTTTGAATGAGGTAGGGGTGCTGGGTTTGGAGAGGATGTGCAGCAGTGGGCACCACAGATGCTGTTGAGCACTGAAGACCTGTCATGTAGAAGATGGCCTGGCTCGTTCTGGTCACCTCTGGAGAGTAGAAACAGCACCACCATAGAGGTAGGCGTCAACTCAGCAAAGGCAAAACTTAGGCAGCAACATTTCTAGCAATTAAACTATGTGGGAAGCCTGGGTTTCCATGAGTGATGTGTGAGCCCTCTCCTGGACACTCTGGTGGTGTGCCATGGAGTGACTCCAGGATCTCACAAGCAATGTGGTCCCAGACCCGTTTAGAATTTGGAGCAACAATTCTACACTCACCATTTTCACGCTTCCAACTACATTCAAATAGTCTCATTTGACACTAAAGGCTTTGCTTGGATTATTGCAGTCATATCCTTGAGGCTCCATCATACTAATCCAAAACATTTCTCTGGTATCAGCAAGGATAAATGTTTTCGTGAGTGATTCTCTTTCATGAGGAGTCCACAGCACATGAAATGGCCATTGTATTTATAACCACATAGTGACTGTCGTTATACATGACCTGCATAATGCTGGCCCATCAGTGTATTGTCGTCAATGATGAAGGATGACAAAAAAAAAAAAAAAAAGAACAATGACATCAAAATAGAAGAGGGACTAGTTGGAAAGAAGAAAGGGTTCAATAAAGGGGGAAACAGAGAAGGTGAAAAAAGAAAACAATGAGAAGGGATTTTGATCCAAATACATTATGTGTGGTTGCTTGAAAATTGTCATGAAAATGTTTAAAAAACAGTCTACAAGCCAGGTGTGGTAGTGCACGCCTTTAATCTCAGCACTTGGGAGACAGAGGTAGGAGGATTGCTGTGAGTTCGAGGCCACCCTGAGACTACATAGTGAATTCCAGGTCAGCCTGGGCTAGAGTGAGACCCTACCTTGGAAAACCAAAAAAAAAAAAAAAAAAAAAAAAAATAAAAATAAAAAAAAAAAAAAGAAAGAAAGAAAGAAAGAAAAAGAAAACAAAAAGAGTTGATAGCACTTGGCTTTTATAGATGAGGTTGTATGCCAATGAATATATGTACAATGCCCTTCAGTGACAGAGGATTCTCTGAATCTTCCCTCTGACACTTTGCCATAGTCAGGTCAAAGCCTTCTATGCATTTGGGGAGGATGGCCCCTGAGGGCTCTTATGATGCTCAAATCTCTTACTGTGTTTAAAGCGTAGACAGCAGTGGCTGACACAGAGATGCTCGGTGATCATCACATATTAGTTGATATGAGGTGTGAGGCTGGGTGCTAGGACTAACGGAACACATTGCCTTCACTGCTTTCAGAACAGCCGGATTGAGAGGAAAATATCCTGAAGCAATCAAAAGAATGCTGTGCGGCGTGCTGATGCTCTGGCAGGATCTGAGCATGTGCTCTGGATGCCCTTGGCCCCAGTGTCTCGTGTCATTAAGCACAGCTTCTTAGAGAGGAAAACTGGGGACCCACTAGTGCTGCGGTGGCATTTCTGTCATAGGAGTAACCAACTGTTCTCAGACTGCATTTGAGGCCCACACCGTGGGAAGGAATTCATGCTTGACACTGAAAACCAGTCAAAAGCCCATGACTGGGAAGGTCATAAGCCCTAGGATGGAAGCTACTACCGCTGTTTGTCTACACAGATATACTGTGCACACCAAATGGCCGCTAAATATTTCGGCTTATGCCCACATACTAGCGCTGCTCTCATTTTTGGTTAGTGAAGATTCTCTTTTCAGGTTGTGTGACTGCTGGGGAGTTGCCTCAGTGGTTAAACATGCTTGCAAAGCCTGCTGGCCTGGGTTCATTCCCCAATACCACAGTACCCATATATAAAGCCAGATGCTCAAACTGGCGCATGCATCTAGAGTTCTTTTGCACTGGCAAGAAGGCCTGGGCCTGACATGCCCATATTCATCATTCTCATTCATATGCCCCCCCCCTGCTCTCTTCTCTTTCTCCTCACAAATAAATAAAAATAAAAAGGGAGGGAACAGGGCTGGAGGGATGGCTTAGCAGTTAAGGCATTTGCTTGCAAAGCCAAAGGACCCAGGTTTGATTCCCCAGGACCCACGTTAGCCAGATGCACAAGGCGGCACATGCGTCTGGAGATTGTTTACAGTGGCTGGAGGCCCTGGTGTGCCCATTTCTCTTTCTCTCTCTCTCCATCAAATAAATAAGTAAATTAAAATAAAATATTAAGAAAAGGAGGAAGCACGAGTTTAGACTGAAGGATGGGCTACCCGTAATGAGTGACAATCCGGGAACAGCAGTATGTCAGCACAGTGGACAGAATATACAAGGCTCTGTGGATGAGGGGGGAAAGCCACATTTGGGCAACTCAAAGGTAAGAGAATATGACCCATTCAAGTGCATCCCAGGTATGAACACATGGCCTTAGCCAGGTGAGTGGGACTAACATTTCTATCAGCATGTCCTTGCAACTTTCCATCACACTCACCTTGCAGTCTGATTTATATGCTTCACTGTCAGAAAGTCTTCTAGAATCTTCAAAGCTTCCATGGTTCCTTTGGCTAGGACTCTCCAACCACAGTCTTATTCTTGTGTTGCTTGCAGACTCCTGACCCTACTGCTTATGTGTGCAGACCTAAGACACCTTAGTATAATTCTGGTCATAGGTGTAATGAGCATCTCTGATTTTGGCAGAAGTTTTGTAGATCCTACTGAGATAATCCTAAAGAAATGGCACTTGACCTAAATTAATTTACCCAGAGGTTGTTCTTTTGACCATTTACAGATAATTTTATGATGGCTGAGGAATATCCTTCCAAAATATTTATATACAATAGAATATTTCTCAAGTTGGCCATTTTTATTTGTATCATAATTTGCCTTCTTGTTTTCTCTTTCATTTTTGTTTGTAACTCAAATATTAACATTAAAAAGTTTGGTTCAAGTTCAAATCTGACTCAGTTCTTTATAACACACTAAAAGACTATGCTTAATGAATAAAATTGAATATAATACTGTGAATAAACTTGAAAGATATTCTACTTGGTTTCTTTATCATGTTTTATCTAGATATGAATCTCTAAACTGGTTTTTACTAGTGTGAAATAGAATGTGTTTACTTATTTTGACTGGCTCTGTTAGGTTCTTGTAATCTCTGGTGTCAAATTAAATATTTCTAAATGTGGAAAGTCTTTACTGTTCTGGTTAATAAAGAAGAAGACAGATATTTCACGAGTTTATTGCCAAATGTGGTTACAAATCTCCCATTTCTTGTTGTATCTGCGTGCCCCACCGAGTAGGGACAGGGTGACACAGTAAAGGGTGGGAAAGAATGCTTTTCTAAATGGCACAGTGGAAACCTAGTCAAATAAAGAGATTTTAAAAAATGTCTTTTTAAGTAAGTGCATCCAAATATAATGAAATGAAACTTCGTAGGGCAAAGGGGAAAAAAAGATTCTGTTCCTTAGGAGCTAAATCTAGTCTTTACAATTTGCCTACTGGTTCCATTTCAGTAGTAATTAAGGTCTGAGTTCCTCAGGAAGGCTGCGGCCCTGGACTCTAAAGTGTGCCCTCCCCAGCGGTGTTACTTCCCACCTGACTGCTTGGTAAGCCTCAGTTTTTCTCAACAATCAAATAGGGTATATAATGGTTCCTACCTCACTACATGGTGATGAGAGTAAGATGAAATAATGCTTTTAAGCATAGAGCAGAGAGAAGATATTGTATGTTAGCTACTGTTTTAATGGGCCATTCGCTGGGTACCCCCTCCAAACTCCCTAATTCTACTTGGGAAGATAGCTTTTATAACTCAATCAAATTATGTTCACTCAGAGTCTTCAGCTATAAACAAAATATTATATTGTCAATTTTGTCCTGTTTTAAATGTAAGCCCCCAGGAAAAAACAAAAACAAAAAACAGAATCCCTTAAGGATGTGCATTAGTTTGCTATTGAACCCATTCTCACATGAGTGGTTCTGCATAGTGAATTGCAACAGGAGTTCATTCATTACTGGTGGTTAATGATTCTCCATGGCATCTTAGGAGAAGATGGTTGCCAGTTCCCTCTCCAGAGCCTGGCAGGAGAGAATGTGGCAGAGAGAAAGCTCAGCAAGAAGATCAGCCTGTATTTACATGTCACCATGTGATTGGCTAGCATTGCAGTAAACCACCTAAAAGCTCTGCCTAATTACTCTCTAAATGTTACTTCTTTGTGCTTCTCTCATGACCCATTTGCTTTCCCTTGTATATATTTTTGTTCAAGGAAAAGGAGGCCATGTAGTTTATAGTTCAAATTGAGATAATTTTGAGGATGAAAGATGTAATAAAAATAAAAAGTTTATCGTTTTTGCAATTATTTATGGACCAAAATTAATTTTATTATTAATAAAAACAGAGTATTCAAAATTATAAAACTTTATTTACAAATGATATGAATATTAAAACTGCACAATCAGAATAATACTTCTTGGCACATGTTTATATTCTTGAGGGTTTTAGCTTTACTCATATGCCTGTATCTTTAGCTATATCTAGTGTTCTCGTGTGTGTGTATGTGTACATGCATATGCATGTGACTGTCTCCCATAAGCTCACCTGGGATGGGGAGGGGGCCTTCACTTATGACTATTGGAACAAAATATCAGATGTCCCTCGCCATCACTCTTGCCTGGTCTTGTTTTGAGCTGGGGACCCTTTACTGATTCTGGAGCCTGTGGGACTCTGACCATTCTCCAGTCTCCTCTTCTAAATGGGACTGGGGTTACAGGTGTGTATGGCCAGGCTCAGCTGTTTTCTGGAATCAGGAAATTCAAACTCTGGTGGTCTCAGGCCCTGTCAGGCCTTCATGGTTGTGTAAGAAACACACTTAACTGCTGAGCCATCTTTCCAGACCTACATCTGTTTCTTATCCCATTATTTGTATTTTCTAGAGAATGCATTCTTTCAATATGTTTTGTTCCTATATTTTGATACAATTTGAAATTTAAAATTTTTATCCTATGGCTAATAATGTGATTTATTAATCCAATTGACTCTTAAAAATGTAATTCACTGATCCCTTTAAATGACTCAATTTTCATTTTAAAAAGTCCTGTGGTTGCTGATGTAATAAGCACAGAGAAAATTTATGTTAAAGAAAGGGATCTGTCATTCTGATTTTTTATGCTCAAATGTAAATATTTCCAACCAAATATTTTCATTTACTGTCATTTTGACTCTTGTTAGGTGACCTTTCTTCAACCAGATATTCTGTATTTGTGTACTGACAAAGCTCAGTACACAAATTCTCTGTAATGTCAATTAGTGGTTTTTTATTTATTTTAATCATAATTAATGCACATTAGTTATGCAAATTTTGGGCACTCACTGTGATATTTCCATAAATGTATGCATTATGATTATGTCCTCAAATTTACATGTTTCATGACAGAAGCCTACTGAATTTCTTCCCATTGTGGTTTAGGAAATGAATCTATTGTGCTAAAAATAGTTCCACCAAATTTTCCCCATAGGTTGAAGGATTCAATATATAGTTACTTAATCTTAAATTTCTGATTTTTAGCACCCTTTAAGTTCTCACTTTATTTCTTTCAATGCTTCCCAAATTTTTTAAGAACACTCTCAATGACTATCTTTTTTGGTTTTTAAATATTGCAATATGCCAAATGCTGTAATTTAAAGTTTTTCAAGGTGCCACTTATGGACGAATTTGATTAAGTATATATGAGTGGTTTAACACCAAACAGTCAAAATTTGGGTACTTCTTTAGAAAATACTCAATATCTTTGCAAGATACTCAGGTCAACACAAAATAAAATTCCTTCATGGGTTAAGAGATGGGTCATTGATTTAGTAAGAAAAGCATATTTCAAAATCCAGCCCATTTTTAGTCACAACATATTTGGAGGTAGTTGCTTTTATTGTGTATATAAAAAAACTTGTATATTTTGACATCTGCCAATTCTGTTCCTATTGGTAGAAAACCATAGCTCATTTGTATGCAGTAAAAGTTTGTGTGCAATTCACACTTGACCCTAAGTACATTTCTGCTCCGAAGAATTCTTAATTTCATAAAATCACCACTGCAGTGAGACAGAAAGAAGCTCCTCTTCTCCACACATACTGTGATTGAAACCAGCAGACAGTTAGTGGGCATGTAGGCTGGGAAAAGTCCAGGCTCCAGTGACTTTGCCAATTGCTCTTTGACAGACCCAGACACTTCCTGCCTGAGTGCTGGCCCTGCTTCCTGGCAAGGGGGGGGGGGGTGGTCGGGTAACAGAAGAGGGACCGCGCTGGGGGTGGCATTTCTGAATCCTTGGAGGGGTGATAGTTCCTCCTGATTGATGTCTGTGCTTTTCATCTAATTTGCATGACCCATATGCATCTCAATAAATTCCCTTACTCAATTTAACACACAGGTTGGCCAGACACCAAAGAAAGGAAGCTCTAGAAAGAAAATTCCCTCCAGTAGGGAGAAGAGAGTCACTTCAGGTTATCAGGGGAAGATTTCTGCCCCTGGCTTGGAGACAGATAGTCTGATTCTGCCTCTGAGACCCAGAGACCTTGAGCTGTGACATTCAACCAGACCCCGTGGGAAGTATGGAGGTATTCTGGGGCCCGTTGACAGTTGCAGCTGTTACCTCTTTTGCCTTTCTTTTTGGCAAACCCACAGTTGCTTCAAGTTGTTTGTCTCCTGTGTAAATAAATCTTTGTTCACCCTTTGCTATTGTCCATTGGTGGTTACACACGGACCCTAGTGGGAAAATTGAGCATTTCAACAGAATGCAGCCTCAAACCTCTACTCACATTATCACTGTAGAAAAAAAAATCAAAAAGAAGAAGAATCATACACGAAAAGCTCTCTGTTGCTGGAATTTTAAATTAAGTTTATATAAACATTCACAGCAGTACTGGCAATTGCATCTTTGACTGCATGGTCTTCCGAAAGTTTCACTTTGATTCTGAGACTGAGATGAAAAAAGTTGAACATTATCGGAATTATCACCATTAATTTTCCATTTGATACATCCAATGACAGCGAGCTCGCACTGGCCTCATTTCTCTCCTTGCAAAGCCCTCAGGTTAATGGAGGTATCACTCTGGCAGCTACCACTTTGCCATGGTTTTTGTGCTCAGAACAAAGCTGGTTCCAGGAAACAAGGGCTAACCTAGAAACCGTGCCACTGGATGCGCACAGATACCATCCTGCACGGAGAGGTGGACTCTCGCGCTGCAAGCACATTTGTTTCACCATCATTTTGAAGATGCAGTCTTAAATAAATACTGTTCAACAGTATGCAGACATACTCCTAGTAGAGGTGAGTCTTGTAGTTGTTACATTGTCCGCATTATTCCTCTTGTTCCCAAAGGGCGGGGGGTAGTGAATATTGAAAAGCATTTTGTGCACGTTACATATTCATCATGAACTCTTGGTTCCTCTTCTCTGTTTTCTTCCTGTTCTTTTCTATTTTTTTAACATTTTCTTTTAATTGCTTGTTGATCTTGAATTTTCTTAAGAAATTGAGATTAAGTTTCATTCACTAAACGTACACTCTTTTGAAAACTCATTCCTGCTGAAAAGGCTTAATGCAAAATGAAAAAAAAAACAATAAATGCATTTTGATTTATCCCATAAAGCAAGCTAGCAGTACAACTGTTGAGATGCAATCAGAGTAGTGCCTATGCTCCTTGGCAACACTACTCCACCCCATGTCTTCTGTCTCCTGTGTTCCCTCAAGCTATGCTTTCCCTTATCAGCCTTGACATCAACTGGCATCCCAGCGGCTCTCCAATTTGTGTGTCTGCATCGTTATTGGCTGCCACACCCAGTGGCTGATGGAGACAGACCTCCAATGCCTCCCCACTCCATGCTCCTTCCATCCACATCGTCTGAGCCCGCCTTGCTGCACCGAACAGTGCTCTGAAACCAAGTGCCTCAGCCATACGGCATCGGGGTGGGAGGAGGAGAGAGAGATGGGCGTTACTAGCCATCTTTCACACTTGGCCGCGAGTTCAAGTGAACATCTTTTTTTACTGCACATGTCTCTCACACCCTGCTAGACAACATCCCATTAGAAGCTACAATTTCAAAGGATTTTTTTCAAACCCACCTTAGCTTTTTCCAATGCAACCAAAGCCCTCATGAACTCATGTTTAATATACTAGGGCTTTGGGATATCAGGAGTTAGCCAGAGGCCAGCAGCCAGCCAGGGCATGTGGTTCACTGGACAGAGGAGCTGTGTCCCTGCTGTTATCTTATATTGCCACTTTTAAATGCTTTTTCATTTGAAGAGTGGCATGGCTCTCTCTCTCTCTTCCTATGGGCAGCAAAATCCTGCTCCTTCCCAACATAATGATTTAGAGCTTTGCTTTGCAGATTTCGTGATAAGCAATTGGAATTTTGGATTGAAAACATCGAGCTAAAAAATAGAAATGGGGGCTGGAGCGATGGCTTAGTGGTTAAGGCATTTGCCTGCAAAGCCAAAGGACCTTGGTTCAATTCCCCAGGACCCACGTAAACCACATGCATAAGGGGGAACATGTGTCTGGAGTTCGTTTGCAGTGGCTAGAGGCCCTAGCGTGCCCATTCTCTCTCTTCCTCTCTCTGCCTTTCTCTCTCTCCCTCTCTCAAATAAATAAATAAAAATAGAGTTAAAAAATAGAAATGCACTTGCATTTTAACAAGTTAATTACAATGACATTTATACCTTCCTAAAGAATATATTATTAAGTATTAGAAAAGTGAAGGAAGGAGATTGAGATGGTTAAGCTTAGTTGTCAACTTGACAGGATTTAAGATCACCATGGAAACAAAGTTCCTGGGCATGTCTATGAGGTACTTTCTTGATTAATTGAAGTGGGGGAGAGCCAGATGTGGGCAGCACACTCATGAGTTGGAGTACTGGACTGTATAAAAAGGAGAAAGTGAGCTGAGCCTCCAGCATTCATGCCCTCTGCTTCCTGACTGCAGACACGATGTGGCAAGCTCTGCTCACGCTCCTGCTGCCACATTGTGCTGCTTTGATTCAGGTGTCCCCCATACATTTAGGTGTTCTGAAGGCTAGGTTCCCAGCAGATGGAGATTTGGGAATTAATGCCTCCTGTAGGGAGTGTGCTGTTGAGGGCGGGCCTGTGGGTGTTATAGCCAGTGTCCTCTTTCTAGTGTTTGGCACACTGTCCTGTTCCTGTTGTCCACCTTATGTGGGCCAGGGGGTGATGTCCACCCTCTGCTCATGCCATTGTTTTCCCCTGCCATCGTGGAGCTTCCCCTTGAGCCTGTAAGACAAAATAAACCTCTTTTATCCCACAAGCTGCTCTTGGTTGGGTGAGTTCTACCAGCAATGCGAACCTGTCTGCAACACACGCCTTCCCCTGCATGATGGACTGTCACCTCCAAGTCTAAACTGCAATAAGCCATTTTCTCCTTAAGTTGCTTTTGTCAGGGGATTTGGTAACAGCAATGTGAAAAATAACCAGTACAGAGATATAAGTGTGCCTGTAACCGAAAGTTATATTTTAGAGCTGGCTGTGTACCTTGGAGAAAGCTAGCTTCATTGTACTGTATTAATTTGCATGTTTGTTGTTTTATAACTGTTGTATGTACTGTAGTATTTTGTGTCTTTCCAACTATACTGTCACACTTTGAGAATTTTTATTTTGTTAGTATTAGTCCATAAATTTTATTAAAACCCCTGTATCTACTTCCAGGGTGGTCAATAAACTGTCTCACTGCTTCTACATGTAAACAGAATCCACTTATCCTTTTTTTTTTATTGAATTCTCATCATCTTTGAGGCCCAGTCAGTGAGCAGAGAAATGAACCAGAAATCTAACTTGAACACCAGCAGTACGCCAAGAGGGGGAAGCAATGCTTTTTCAATAAGATAAATGAGGTTGGTTAGAGTTATTCCCCGCAGGCACTTGGCTTCCTTTTATTGAACACAGTGTAGAAGAGGGACATATACAATCTCAACTTTGCAGTGCAATGACCTTTTACAAATGCACAGACCATGTAATTATCAGGTCAGGGTAGGTTATGTCCAGTACCTGGAAGCCTGTTTCTTTGACCTTTCAGTCAGCACTCCCCATACATTACCACCATTTTACATTCTTTCATAATAGATTCATTTTGCTTGTTTGATTATAGATTTAAAGAAAGGGACTTATAGATTAACCATCCTTGGTATCTGGCATCTTTTTTTTAGAGTCAACATTTTAATTCAGTTATGACAGGTAATGATATCCACAAATACGTTGTCATTACCTTTGCATTACTGGGACAAAACATCCAACCCCAAGTAGCTAATGGGAGGAAAGGGTTCATTTTGTCCTACAGTCTTGAGTGGAAGCTTCTTGACAGCAGGGGAAATCATGGTATGAAAAGAGGCTGGACATCGCTCCTTGCTGCAGCAGAGGGAAAGCAGCAGCACAAGTGAGTAAAATGGGCTAAAAAACCCCAAAGCATGACCCAGCAACCCTCCTCCAGCAGGCCTCCACCAATTAAATTGCCACCAACTGGAGACCTAGCATTGAAAACACCTGAGTTTATGGGGGACTACTTATTCCAGCTACCACATAAGTATATAGCTCTTTGAATGTTTTCTAAGTGAATCTAAATTATTAGCATGCAGGTCAAAATACATAATATGACCAGCCCTCTAGGACCTCAACTCCATCATGCCTTACCTAACCAGTTCCTGAGTATCAAAGGCGACTCTTCCCTGACTTCTAAGATAGTGGATTATCCTGTTTATTTGTGCGTTTATGTAGGTAAGCATTTATTTATTAAGTGTTTTTGAGAGAGTCTTGCTCAGTAGCCCTCAAACTTCCTGACCTTAGCTTCTTGAGTGCTGGGAGTGCAGAAGTAGGCCACTCACCATACCTGGCTAGTTTGCGTCTATATAAATGGGATCCTAATGTATATGATGTACTTCTGTGTTTGGCTTATTTCATGCAAATTCTATTGGCATGCCTATCTGTTTTAATGTATATAGCTTTAGTTTATATTTTGTTTATAATTCAATTACATGAATGCAACATTGTTTAAAATATGTGTTTTTTGACACTTGGATTATTTCCTGTGGGATTGTTATGAATAATACTGTAACAACTATTCTCGTTTATTCCTCTCTATGAACAGATATGTGTAACACCTAGAAAAAGAACAGTCTATGTTCATGCTGGGGAGATACTCCAACTATTTTTCTAAAATGATTATTAAATAACATCAGCATTGTAACAAAGTTTGAGTTGTTTACATCCTTGCCAACATTACACATTGGTATATTGATAAACTAGCTCTTGTGGCTAGGGACCATGATTCATAGTGGTAAGGGTTTTGAAAGTGACTGACAGGGGTTTTCTCAAATCTGGATGAGCTGAGCTTAGGGGTTAGAGTACAACGTGCTCAAGGATCACAGAAACTCATGAAGCCAGGGGCTTGAGTTCATTGTCTCCTCTTTGAACCCTTCAAGAATGATGAATGCAGGGATGGAGAGATGGCTTAGCAGTTAAGGCACATGTCTGCGAAGCCTAAGGACCAGGATTCGATTCTCCAGGTCCCACGTAAGCCGGATGCACATGGTGGAACGTGCGTCTGGAGTTCATTTGCAGTGGCTGGAGGCTCTGGTGTGCCCATTCTCTCTCTCTCTCTCTCTCTCTCTGTCTGTGCAGACATTGCAAAAAGGCAAGTTAAACAAGGGTTTATTATAAAATTAAGTGAAATCAGAGAGTGAAAGTCATGCAGAAAGCTTCCAAGCTGGAGAGGCCCAGAGTTGGTAGTTACCTAGTGACTTGGAAGGGGGATGGTTATATTCTTTTGAATGTAAATTCAGTATCAAAACAAGGTGGTGGGCTGACAGCCCTCCCACAGAAGTGGAAGCAAGGAATGTTTCTGAGCTGAGGTCTTCTTCCCTAGAGGAATTCCCCTTTCTGAGTAGAGATACTGGTCCATGCACTCTTCTTCTAGGGTAGTGGGATACTCTTGAGACACAAAAAGATGATTTGCAATGTGTGTGATGTTGGTTTGCAACTCCATAAGCTGAGTCATCTAGCTTCTCTTTAGAGAATTTCTGATCTTTAACAATAAGAGAAAAGTCAATGAAAAGTGGAGGAGGACTTTGTGGTAGTTTGAATAGATTGTCCCCCCACGCCCCAATATATTCAGTGTTTTATTAGTTTGTAGTTTGCACCTGCAGCCACCTGTCTTGAGGCAGTGTCACTGGGTGGACCTTAAGGTGTGCTGGTGGGTTTGAGATTCCACTCTAAAGATATGTAACTGAGCTGGAGTTCTTGAAGTGTGCTGTGCTATGTGGCTTTTTGGCTTCTGGGCTTGTGGCTTTTCTCTCTGTGTTTGGACCTGTGAAAGCAGGCCAGCTTCTTCTGCCATTATGAAATTTCCCCTGGTTCTGTAAGCTTCAATAAATATCCCTTCCTCCATAACTGTGCCTGGTCTAGAAGTTCATTTCAGTGAGCCCCTAAGCTGTCTGCCACAGACTTGTAGAAATAACATGTAGAGAGGTGACAGCTAATCTCATGGAAGTACACAAAATGAGCCCCTGTAAATTAGATACCCAAGAAATAGAGGCAGAAAACCATCCATCTGACAACTGTCCTTCCCCGCTGTAGCCTCCACTGTCATATATGAGAGAATTTTCTGTATGGATTTTTCTAATGGTGCTCTCTGTGATGGTTAATCTTCGTTGTCAACTTGACTGCTTTAAGAATCACCCTAGGTGGGACTGGGGAGGTTTCTCAGGTTAAAGGCACTTGCTTTCAAAGCCTTTGATTTCCCCAGCACCTACATAAAATGCCAGATGCAAACAGTGGCACAACCATCTGGCATTCATTTGCAGGAACAAAAGACCCAATTCTTAAAAAAAAAAAAAAAAAAAAAAGTTCTGCATGGAAACAACCTCTGGGTGTGTTTATGAGGATGTTTCCACAAAACTTCTGATGACAGGCATTCCGTAAATGCAGGCAGCCCTGCTCCCTGGGGTGGGGTCCTGACATGAATGCAAAAGGGAGCTCAGCACAAGCAAACAGCTCTCTCGCTTCCTGACTGTGGATACAGTGGGGCCAGCTGCCTCACCCCTCTCCTACTGCAGCGCCTTCTCCTCCATGATGCACTGGAGCTGAGCCTAAGTGAACCCTTTCCCTCTTAAGTTGCTTCTTGTCGGGTGTTTTGTCAGAGCAATGAAAAACCTTCCTTTCTCAGAAAACGGTCACATTATTTTTATGTTCCATTAGCCAAGTAAAATTCTGCATCTTATATGCATTCATTCCAATGTGTGTATACCAAGTTCCTTATTTCATTGTGAGGTGAATTAAATGAGATGTTACTTACTCATTTGTTTGTGGCAGCTGCATGGATGTAACCAGGAGAGAACAAAAATATTTGCATTCAATGTCAGTAGTCAGTGCTGCTAAGTTTGGGCCAGGCCTTTGCCCCAGTATTTAGTTAATTCTTTCCTGCAACTGTATGAAGAAGTCATACATGTGCTCTTGCTTTTGTTCTGTCAAGGTTGTTTGAGTCAGTGTGATCCATTTAGAGCCTTTCCTGCCTCATGCACAGCCAGGGGCAGTTTCCACAGATAAAAGGATGACCATGGTGGCTGTCCCTTTGTCAGAAGGCACCTTTTGTCTCTGCAAAAAGGTGAGTCATGCTGTGCACATTGCTGAGCTGGTCTGATTTGATATTCAGTGTTCTCCATGGCCTTGTCCCCTGAATAACTTGGCGACTTAAATGAGCGACTCATAGGTAGAAAGGAAGATAATATGTAAAGACCAACTGTGTAACTCCAAGTTCAGTTCCTTTTTCACTGGTCTCTCTCTCGGGAAGAAAGCCACAGCTTCTTTCCTAATGGACCTGGTTCATCTCCCCCACAGGAAAACTCCACACTGCTGAGCACTTCTCTTCGGGCCTCTTGTCACAAGGGTGGTTTCACCTTTTGCACGTGTCTTATCAGCAGTGCCAGTCTCCACATCAGTCCAGGCTGTGTGGCAGATGCCAGAGGGTCGTGAGGACCCCTGCGTCCTGGCATGTGTGCTCCAGGTGCTGTTAAATGACATGGTCGCCTGACCTTTTTCCTAACCAGTAAAATGTTTGGAGGTGGTGGTTGTCCCTTTCATCTTCATGCCACGCTGTATCTGATTGTAACTTCTGTCCTTCTGTCGTGTCAGCAAGTTCTCCTCCTTGCTGGCTCTGATAGAACAAGGTACTGTAGAGTGAGTGACTAGGAAGAAGGTCAGGAAAGGACTGAGCTCTGCAGGTCAGCAACGGGCAAGGCACTGAATTCCATTACTACCTCCTCGGTGGGCATGGAGGTGGGGCCTCCAGAATAGACCCCGGGTTGACTGACACTTTCACTGAATGTAGAGAGACATGGAGAGAGACAGAAAGTACAGTATTGAGCAAAATGACCAGCGTTAGACAGAACGATGTGCCCAGTCAACTGAAATTGAAGTTGGAAAGAAAGTGATGGAATAATAAAAACGCGACCTTCTCCCTCAAGCTCAAGATGCCTCACAGAGCCTCACTCACGCCCATTCTTTGATGCACCACATTGTGTTCATGACAAGGACTCTCAAAGAGAGATAAGGAGATAAAAGGGGACGGAACTCTTTGAGCCTAATGCCATGTTTGGTTGGGGCCTCTTCTGATGTACTCTGGGGGACTTTACGAAAGCAATGTCCAAGAAAGTTCATCCATCACAAGCTGGGCTTCTCTCCTTTCCAGCCAGAGCTTTGACAAGGGTGGGGCAGCCTCTGCACAGGACGGCCATCCTCTTCACATCGAGACCTGACTATTCTGCAGACGGGATAGCAGCTTCCAACCCTCCCCCACAGCCTGAGGTTGTGGCCTGATTGGGCTCAGTAGGAATGGGGCCTTGTAGAGGTCAACTGGGAATAAATAGATCTTGCCTTTCAAGGGCCTGAAGCTTGTTCGCGCTCTGGGCTCCTGCAGGTGGCCTTATCTTACCAGCTCCTATATCATCACCTTCATTGTTGTAATTTGAATGGGAAATGCCCCTCTCTCCCAACCACCTCATTCATATGTGTGAACACCTGGTCCCTAGCTGGTGGCCCCATTTTGGAAGGTCACTGTGGTGGTTTGATTCAGGTGTCTCCCATAAACTCAGTTGTTCTGAATGCTAGGTTCCCAGTTGATGGAGATTTGGGAATTAATACTTCTTGGAAGCAGTGTGTTGTTGGAGGCAGGCTTATGGGTGTTATAACCAGCTTCCCCATTGCTAGTGTTTCACACACGCTCCTGCTGCTGTTGTCCACCTGATGTTGGCTGGGGGTGATGTCCACCCTCTGCTCAGGCCATTGTTTTCCCTGCCATCATGGAGCTTCCCCCTAGAGCTTGTAAGCCAAAATAAAATTATTTTTTTCCCCACAAGCTGCTCTTGGTTGGGTGATTTTTACCAGCAATGCAAACTGGACTGCTATAGTCATGGAACCTTTAGGAGGTGGAAACTTGGTTTGATAGTTTGGCCCACCTCTTGCCTATTTTTTAGTTTCTGGCTGCAAATGTAATACAAGCACCTTCCTCATACCACCTTCATGTCATCTCTGCATTAAGGAGACCTTCATACACTGTCAGGTCAAGTAAGCCTTCCTTCCTAATATTACGTCTTATCAAGTCACAGCAATGAGAAAAGTACCCCTCACCCTGTCCTGGGACCAGGTTTCTTACTGGTATCTATCATAGTCTCTCCATTGCTCAACCCCTACTAGGCTCACCAGATCCCTCTTCCCCACCTGTGCTTCCAGACCTTCTGGTTGGGGTTTAGGCTCCATCTCAAATACCCTGTGCCACAGCCAGCATGGGATGATTTCCAGACTGCTTCAAACATTTTGTCATATTTCTTCAGCTCGATTCTAACATTTTCTGGTCTACATAATCCTCCCTCTCTTTTCTCTATCTTTACTGTCCTGTAGGCACTCAGACTTCTCTATACGTTAAAGATAAAAGGTGAGAAAAAAGATATGTAGCCACTTTGATTAAAGATGTTTTCCCTGTATTAGTTATCTGTGAGTGAGTCACCCAATTCCATATACAATCATGGAGAAAAAAATATTTCAGCTTTTCAGCTTCTGGGGATTAGGAATCTGAATATAGCTGAGATAGGTCCTTAATGTATTTCATGTTTTCCACCTAAGACCTTATGAAGTGATTATATATACATTCAATATGACTCTTCCCTTTGAATTATTTGCAAAACACATTAACTCCAAATTAACTTTTGATTCCTACACACGATTCAAGATTCAAGGGCTTAAGATTCCACAGTCCTATATTTGAAATAGGGAAAACATTTACCCCCACATACATATACACAAAAGATAACTGACCTAGGGTCCATTTGCCTCCTTGCTCCACTTGTTATGTGATTTTGTCAATTGTAACACAACTCAGGACTCTCTGGGCTTCTATCTCCTAAATGGTTCACAGAGTTGGATGGTATATTTCTTTCCTAGGCTACCATGACAAAGTTTTACAAACTTAGGCGCCAGAAATTCAATATCTCACAGTCTGGGATGTTGCCAGTTAAACTTTAGGGCTCTGCAAGATGGCTCCTTTTCAGGGCTGTGAAGAATAATTAATTCCCTGACTCTCTTCTAGCTTCTGATGAGTGCAAGCAATTTTGGTATTTCTGGATTTGGATGCCCTTCTGCTTTCTTCTCTACAGGTATGTCTGGGTCCACATTTCCCCATCCAATAACGAGACACCAGTCATACTGGACTAGAGACGCACTCTACTCCAGTATCATGATCTTATCTTACTTTAATGTATTATATCAGCAGTGGCCCTATTTCAAATTAGGTCAAATTCTGAAGTGCTGAGAGTTGGGACTTCGGTATATGAAATTTTCTGAGACACAATTCAACATGTAACAGACAGGTTTATGAGAATCAGATGCTTGAGTAAACTGATTTGTTGTGTGCATTGTAATTTTTTTTATCCACTTAGATCAAATAATAAGTGACAAGCTGTGAATGCTAGACTTTGAAATACTAAACAAATTGAAGCAAGAAGAATTACATGTATTTTCTTTTCCACTTCCAATGAAATATTAATAATTTCAAAGAAACTGGAGCTTTCAGCACTGTTTGATGTGAAGTTTATTCTCTATTCACACTCAATCATGTCTCTCTGGAAGTTAGAATAATAGCCCTTTACAGATGCCCGCAGCCTAATTATGTGAACCTGCAGATACTACCTTCTGTGTCACAGGGAGTTTCCTGATAGGATTAAGGTCAAGAACCTCGCAATGGGAGGGATTCTTTGAATTATTCAGGTATGCTCAACTAAATTTCCTAAGTCTTTGAAAGCAGAAAACCTTCTCTGGTTTAATGATGGAAATGCAGGGAGGACAGGTGAGAGGAAGATGCACTATCTCTGGCCTTGAGGAAGGAAGCAGGTCAAGAGCCATGAGCATAGCATAGCTGTCCAAGCTGGAAAAGGCATGAGAAATTCCCCCCTAGAGCGCCCGTAAGATTCTCCCTAGAGCATCGCTGCAGGAGCATAGTCATGCATACCCTCGATTTCAGACCAGTCAGGCTTTGTGATTTCCAGAGCTATAAGATGGTACATTTGAGTAGTTCCATTACATTTATGTTTATTTGTTACAGCAGCAGCATAAAACTAATGTGCTCTAGGAGAACAACATGTGCCCAACACAGCCCTCTACATATACATTAGGTTCTGCATAAACATTTTATAAGGTTTGAGAAATTTGCGTCATAAGGCTGTTGGGGCAAAAGAGAGATGCCACCACTTTGGAACTTGGCTATTGTTCGGTAAGTCTCAGGATCAGCTAAGGTATACTAAATTAGAAAACTGAGTTTAAATCCTCCCTTATTTCCTACGTGGATAAGTTGCAGTTCCATCTTGCTTGGATCACTAAAAATACGTCCGGCCTCACAGAAAATGTGTTTCTGTTGTAAGGTAGATTTCATGGTTATCCCATGTTCTGGGTAATTTCTTCACTGGGATACAGGGGGGTCAGCAAGACATGGAAGACAGTTTGGGTGAGTTGTTTAAATATTGTGTCAGGTTCCCTAGTGAGTCAGCCTCAGCTGGAACAGCAGAAGCAGGAGGAAAGAACTAGGATGGAAGAGCTTCCGACAATGAAGGCATAGAGGGCTGATGTGAAGTATCTCTGTGGGGGGAAGAGACCACCGCAGACAAGAGCAAGCAGTGGTGATCCTGCTGAGAAAATTACAGCACAGAGAGAACCTAGCCAAGGTTCACCACAGTATTTCTCAGCAGCCAAGGGGTGTTGGAGGAAAGAGATAATGTGTTATTACCTCAATGAAAGCCTGATAGGAGTTCTAGTCAATTTTCCTCCCTTGATTTTTCTTCTCAAGGCTGGCAGGTAATGGGCTGTAGCTTTATGAAATGAGTCCAAGGCAATCAGACACTCTCAATGGCCACAGTTTTGTCCCTTTCTCTCCTAATTACTTTTGTCTGGTTTTTTTCTATTTTAATGTCATCTTGTCATATTTGGCTCTCAGTGAAGGAGTATAAATCCCACAAACAAAGAAATGATTGAAATTGCTGACCCAAAAGCAGCAATGTGAATTTTCAGAAAAGTATTGTTTTAGAGATGTCTAAAGTAAGAATCTGCTGTGTTCTGTCTTGTCATCTAACAAAAATTTATTTTGTAGATTGAAAGTCAATGTTATGCTGAGCATATTATTATGTTTTGTGTTACTATAATGCAAAACCAGATCTGAAGCCTTTATAAGTGAAAGAGGTTAATGTAACTCACACGTTTTGAGGGTGAAAGCCTGAAAAGAATGACTGAAGCTCTGACAAGAGCTTCCCTAGTTAAGTCATCTCATGCAAATAACCTCACAGCAAGAGTGTGGGAGAGAAGCCCTCTATGAGAAACGAAGATTGGCATCCAAGGAGAACTGTGTTAATAACCTCAGAGGACATACCTCTAATGACCTATGGATCTCCCACTAGGTCCCACCTATTAAAGGGCTAATGAATTCTTAACATCACCAAACTGAGGACCAACCTTCTAGCACCTAAAGTCTTGGGGATACATTCAAACTATACCCAACCCATAATGATAGGCATCATTCAATCTAACAAAAAATATAACTTAGTAGTGCTACCCATGAGTTTTTCTTCCGTTCTTTGTTTCAAAGGAAAAAAAAGATGATAAAACAAGCTTTTTTATATTTTTTATTTTTATTTATTAATTTGAAGGAGGGAGAGATAGAGAGAAAGAGTGAGGGAATGGGCACACCAGGGCCTCCAGCCACTGCAAACAAATTTCAGATGCATGTACTGCTTTGTGCATCTGGCTAACGTGGGTCCAGGGGAATTGAACCTGGGTCCTTTGGCTTTGCAGGCAAGCACCTTAACAGCTAAGCCATCTCTCCAGCCCCCAAACAAACTTTTTATCAGGATGTTTTTTTTTATAAATTTTTGAAAACATTTTCTATTTATTTATTTGCAAGCAGAAAGAAGTAGAGAGAAGAGAGAGACAGGCAGAGAATGAGAATGGATTGAGAAACAAACTCCAGGTGCATACACTATTTTGTGCATCTGACTTTACATGGGTACTGGGAATTAAACCCAGGCCATTAGGCTTTACAGGCCAGCATCTTAATTGCTGAGCCATCTTTCCAGCTCGGGTTGTTTTTTTTTTTTTTTTTTCCTTTTTTAAAAAACTTTTATTAAAGCTGCTTTTTCCCAGATGTGGTAACATACAACTGTAATTCCAGCACTCAGAAGGTTGAGCCATGAGGATCATGAGTTCAAGGCCAGTCTGGGATAAATAATGGGACCCTGTTTAAAAAAACCAACAATGGGCTGGAGAGATGGCTTAGCGGTTAAGTGCTTGCCTGTGAAGCCTAAGGACACCGGTTCAAGGCTTAACTCCCCAGGTCCCACATTAGCCAGATGCACAAGGGGCACACGTATCTGGAGTTTGTGTGCAGAGGCTGGAGGCCCTGGCGCTCCCATTCTCTTCTCTCTCTCTCTCTCTCTCTCTCTCTCTCTCTCTCTGCCTCTTTCTCTCTCTGTCTGTCGTTCTCAAGTAAATAAATAAACATAAACAAAATATTTTTAAAAACCCAACAATAATAAGAATAATAGTAAAATTAATGGCAATAGTAATGTTATTTTTACAACTGATTACTGTTGGCAAAGATCTAGTTCACAACACATTATCACATTCAATATATGCTGGAGATTTATATTTAAAATAATGACATTTAGGCATTTTCAAGGTCTTCAAGTAAATAGTAAAATTTGACATTTTCTCCTTACTCCTGCCTCAGAGGACAGCAACAGAGAGCAGGACATTCTACAGAGAGATTCCCCAATAAAGGTGAGGATGACAGCACCCATCTCAATAATTCTCACCACCACATCCCATACTGCTTCTCAAAATCCTCAAGGGACACTTGCCTTTTCCTTTTCTCATATTCCATAGCTGCTCCATCAGCGAACACCTTCAGATCTATCTTTAAGGCTGAGTTTGAATCTTGTATGCATGGCTTATTTCTTCCATGTCCCCTGGCTCACTGTAGGACCCTCTCAACAGGTCTCCAGTTCCAGGTCCTTTGTCTAAGAATTGTCCACACAGAGGCCACACAGACCATTTCAATATATGAGCCAGGTCATGTCGTGGATTTCTCTAGAGCTGCAATGGATTCCTAATTTGTTAATTTCTCTTTATCCCCTCATACTGTGTATCCTTTTTCTTCATTCTTATAGCTATTTGACCTGATGCATTGTGTATAATATACAGATTATAATTTAACTTCTCCTCTTGATGGATGGTGAAATTTGTTTTTTTATGCTAGTTTCCCCAAGATTCCAAAAATTATCTGGTGTATAAAAGATGTTCAATAAACTTTTGTTGAATGAATCTTGTGAAAGAGGCTCAATAAACTTGAGAAATAGCCTGAACAACAGCTCACTGATGTAAGGTGAGCTACTTCCAAACCAACAAGAAATAGCAACTCAATTGAACACATCAGAAAAGAGGTAAGACATATTTACAAAGTACATCTATCTATCTGTCTGTCTGTCCTTATGTTCTATGCTTTTTTTTTTTTTTTTAGATGTAAGGTTTTACTCTAGTCCAGACTAACCTGAAATTCACTATGTAGTCTCAGGATGGCCTCAAACTCATGGTGATCCTCTCACCTCTGCCTCCCAAATGCTGGGATTAAAGGTGTATGCCACCACACCTGGCTCTATGCTTATTTTTGAAAGGGATAATATAAAATTAAATTAAATTAAATACCATGTTGATAGAGCCTTGGAAATATTTTATTACTTTTATATAGTATCATGGAAGTCTAGTAGTATAGTACCATACAATTTGTTAGTGTATATATATATATATATATATATATATATATATATATATATTATTTGAGAGTGAGAGAGAGAAAGAATGGGCACATAGGGCCTTTGGCCACTGCAAACGAACTCCAGACGCATGTGCCACCTTGAGCATCTGGCTTATGTGGGTCCTGGGGAATTGAACCTGGGTTCTTTGGCTTTTCAGGCAAATGCCTTAACGACTAAGCCATCTCTCCAGTCCTGTTTACTTGTTAGCTTATTTCCAGTGAACTAGAAAATTATTTTCTGATGAAAAGGCTTTGCATAGTCTTGTGAAATCTCAAAACCCCAGGCCATGATTAACCAGTTCTCCATTCACTATCTCCATACTCTGCTTTTAGTTTGAACAACTGCAAGTAAAAATGAAATTGGAGGCTAAAGAGATGCTTAGTGGTTAAGGCCTAAGGACCCAGGTTTGATTCCCAGTACCCACAGAAACCAGATGCACAAAGTGCGCATGTGTCTGGAGTTCACTTGCAGTGGTTAGCAGCCCTGGTGTTCCCATTCTCTCTGTATCTGGGTTCTTCTCTCTTTCTCTCTCAAATAAACAAATAAATTATAAGAAAATGAAATTAGGATCCTCGTGTGTTTTGTTTTGTTCAGTGGCATAGACATAAAATTGCCTGTGATTCATAAAAGAATCAAGCATAAATTCTCAAGTATGTCAGTAGACTTTTTAAAGGGAAGAAACAACAAAATTTCACCCACTCAGGTGTCCACTGCTGATTTCCCATTGTGGAGGGAGAGGAAAGAGAGAGCAGACACAGTGTGACTGAATCAGCATCGTCCAGCAGGGCTCTTATTCTCAGTTTTAGGAGACTGTTCTGGGAGGGGCACATGGAAGAGATGTGCTCTGTTTCTCTAATGAATATTAAAATCTTGGCATACTACATGTCTTTCGAAGGAGTTTGTTCAAAGTTAGCTTCTCCCAGTTTTGAAGGAAAGAAGTCACCCTCATCTATACATGGGAACAATGAGTTTTTGAGGCTAATTTTGAGACACATTTAAGGGTATTATGTATATCTGCTTTAATTTGAGAGGAATCTGAAAACCTAATATGTTCAAGAAATTGCATTCCTATTCCGTTTCATAGAAGACATTGAGAGTGGGAATGCAGATGCCAAAACAGCTCCATGACAGATCAGCTACAAAGATTATCAATGTGGTCTTGATGAATTCCATTTCTTTTTAAAAAAAATTAATTTATTTATTTGTTTATTTATTTACTTATTTGAGAGAGAGAGAGAGAGAGAGAGAGAGAGAGAGAGAGAGATGGGAGGAGGGGCATGTCAGGAACTTTAGCTGCTGCAAATGAGCTTCAGACATGTACAACGTTGTGCACTTGTGTCACTGTGAGTCTGGCTTACGTGGGACCTGGAAACCCGAATATGAGTTCTTAGGCTTTGCAGGCAAGCACCTTAACAGCTAAGCCATCTCTCTAGCCCAAATTCCACTTCTTTTAACCATACATTTATTTTTGAGAATCTGTGAAGTACATCTTGCTACTTGTTGGGATTAAATTGGACCAAAACATGTAAAAAACTGCTGAGAGTCTTGGAGAAATTACTGTGCTGTGAGGGGCTTTACTTTATTGATACTGTTTTATTACTTTGAAAATGGAAAAGCTGCACTTTTGTCAATCATGTGAAGCAGTAAAGTGAAGTCTGAAGAGTAGCTTTAGTTTGCTCTGAGCCAGAGCTAAAATGAAAATAACTTTTAAGCAATGGTTATGACCCGTTGGAAGTGTTTGCTTCTTATTTCCCCCCAAAGGAGAAAGACAGCTGATCACAGGAAAGAATAATAGCTTCATTTGCAATAAATAAGCACTTGAAATTAAATGGTATGAGGGCTGGAGAGACTGCTCATTTTTTAAGGCATTTGCCTGCAAAGCCTTATGACCCAGGTTCAGTTCCCCAGTGCCCATGTAAAGCCAGATGCACAACGTGGCACATGTGTCTGGAGTTCTTTTGCAGTGCCTGGAGGTCCTGGCATGCCCATTCTCTCTCTTTCTGTCTGTATCTCTCTTAAATAAATAAACAAATTAATTAATTAAGTGGGACGATTTGGCTCTAGTTATTTATAACATACTAACTGATTTCAAGTACTATTATATGAACCTAAGCTCAAAAATTTGTTTTCAGTTTTTAAAAATTGTTCTTTAGGTATTACTGAACATGCTCTTTTTGCTCTATATTTTCTAAATTTTAGTAATATTGGAAAACCTATAGTGCTACCATTTTTTCTTCAACCTTCAGGTACTGTCATAATGTATTGTTTAATTTGAGAATGCTTTGGACTTTTCTTATTTTTTCTGGTTGAAGAAAAAATTACCTTCTAAGTAAAAATAATTTTGCTAAAAGTTTTTAGAGAGGATATTAGTGATATGCTACTGTGGTCACTGGTATTGAGTTTCTCTAAGGAGTTTTGTAAACAGCTTTTGGGGCTAGAGAGATGCCTTAGCAGTTACGTCACTTGCCTCTGAAGACTAAGGACTCAGGTTCAATTCCCCAGAACCCACATGAGCCAGAGGTACAAAGTAGAACATGTGTCTGAAGTTCATTTGCAGTGGCTGGAGGCCCTGGCATGCCCATTCTCTCTCTCTGTCTCTCTCTCTCTGCATTTCTCTCTAATAAATAAATTATATATTTTTTTTAAAAAGCAAGTTTTTAGCTGGACTTCTTTTCTCTGGTTATAAACTAGAATATGCTTATAGAAAAATATAAAATATAGAAAAATAGAAAAAAAAAACAAATCCCAAGATATCCATACTATAATTATCGATATATATATTTCAAAATTAAACATTATATATTCATGCATATTAGGGTCTTACTCTAGTCCAGGCTGACCTGAAATTTGCTATGTAGTCTCAGGGTGGCCTTAAACTCATGGCCATCCTCCTATCTCTGCCTCCCAAGTACTGGGATTTAAGGAATGCATCACCACACCTGGCTTATATTTTCTTTTTAAATTACATTTACTTTAGCTATAACATAAAATCTTAAGAAATGAACTCTATAGTTTCACTTAATATAATCTACAGAGTTTTTCAATTTTATATCCAGCGACTTTGTGAATTCAGTCTCCGAATGGCTTGATGTTTACTTGCTGGGTCTGTTTATTGTGGACCATTGGGGTGCTTTGCATTCTTGTAATTGTAACGAATGCCATGACAGCTGGATGTTGCATATACCTCTTAGTGCACATCTTTGATTGTTTCCAGTGATATATTCATGAGAGGTAGGTAAGTCAGGTTCATCAGCATGAGTTGGAAAAACAGTCTTTTATCCTCACCATAAAATATCTCTTACTCTCTGTGCCATGGGGTGGGGATCAGGTGGAGCTTTTAGACAAGAGAAAACCTGAGGAAACAATGGGACATATTTAGCAATTCAGTCTGGCTGAAGGCTGGGTGCTAAGGGGCAAATGACGAGAGCAGGGTCAGGTGCAGCAGGACCTGAGATGTCTTGCAAGGCTGCAGTCTTACCATACAGAAGACAAGAACCTTCAAAGGAGCATCAACATGGGTGCCCAGACAGCCTTTCTTTGCAGAAAGTTAACTGGGGAAACTTCCTAGAAGGACATGGATTAGGCAGGAGCTGATTGCAATAGCTCTGAACAAGAGCAGGGCATGGAGGCGAGAGGAGAACCCAGCCCATGGGTTTGAACCCTAAAACCTAGAGCTCAATTGTGGGTAGAAGAAGGAAGAGAGGGTGCAGGGTGTTATGTTGGCTCAGGTTCTCTGAGTAGCAGCCTCCACAGTGTGACCAGATGCAAGAACTGCTCTGCTGAATTGCTTGGCATCTTGTCATGTTACGGTGGCAGTAGGTGCAAGGCTACGGTGAGTCCTGGGAAGGGGAGGAGGAAGGAAGGCTGTTAGGAAGAGTTCCACGAGGCAGCACAGTTGTGAGGGAGTGACATTCTCCCTGGAGCTGATCCATGTGCGCACGTTGCTGCTCCCTGGAGGAGTCCCACGTCAGGCAGGAAGGAGCTGGTCTCCACTGTGCTTGCTCACTGGCTGGGAGCGGTGTGGAAGAAAGCCAGCTTCGATGCAAAGCCACTGGTGTGTCTAGTGCCTGGCACCCTGGCATCTCTTAAAGGACCTCTGAGCTTTACATATCCCTACCACCAAGGGAGTTAGCTGCTCTCTGCCTCATGTAATGAATGAAGGGTGTGCAGAAAATGCTAAGTGTAAAGTCAATCTTAGATGTAAGCCTGGGCTTCCCAGAGGGCAGTGAAGCAAGGAGAGCGCCGTCTTTTCCTTGCTTGGCAGGAAAATAGTGCTATAGAAAAAGAATGGGAATTAAGTTGAGCAGTACTATTGTGTTTTCTGATTATATCACTTTCTAACTGTGAGATCTGAAGAGACGATTACGTTCTCTGATTCTCATTTTTCTTTTCATTCATAAAATGGAAATTAAAATACTCACCTCACAATGATTAACAGAGATCAAGATTTCTGACATATTTGATCGCACTGCACAGCGCAGGTTTGCAGCGCTTCTCAGCGGCTGACAGTCTGTGCTAGTGTTTCAGACGTGAGACATCTAGAGCACGAGGGAGTGGACCTGCTTCTTCCTAGTTTCCCAGTGCAAGCACTCTCTTTCTCCTGGAGCCCACACCGAAGCCATCCATTCATCCTGCCAGCATGCTCATGTTCATTCTGGGTCCCAGAGGATGAATAGACACTCTCTGGAGACAAGAAGAGGCTGATTAGAAAAGCCACTGGGAAGTGCTTGCATTGTAAAAGCTGGCCAGAGGTACTGGCATAATCTGCAGACATTACACTTACAGGTTATTAAACTCTGGTGCAGTAAGTTTTACATTGCTTACATCTGGGCTGGAGGGATTGCTTAGTGGTTAAGGCGCTTGCCTGCAAAACCAAAGGACCCAGGTTCAATTCCCTAGGACCCACATAAGCCAGATGTCACAAGGTGGCACATGCATCTGGAGTTCGTTTGCAGTGGCTGGAGGCACTAATGCATCTCTGTGTCTCCGTCTCTTTCTCTCTCAAATAAATAAAATAAGTAAAAGCGTTAAAAAAAAAAACAAGGAGTCTTACAGCTTAGGATTTTTAGTAATGAGATTGGCAGTAAAGTTACTGTAAGCTCCAGTTTGTGTTTAATTTTCTACATTGTAATATTGAGATCAGATAGTGTTTGGACAGGGGTAGGGGGTGCCAAGCACTGCTATTTTTCTTTATAAAGGTCCCCAATGATTCAATTACACATTTATTTCATTTCATTTTATCATTGTTCCTTTTACTGTGGTTTTGAAAACTATTGATCGTGATTGATACTGTTGCCTGTCCAAGCAACTTCTTTCTAAATAGTAGGCACATGTGTTTAGTCTCAATATTTGTTTTTGAAAGTATAATTGTGATAAATGCATGTGTTCCTTAACCATCCAAGAGCCCTCTGTTGGGAGCCCCACAGGATTTGGAACACTGACTCAGGGAATTGGGGAGCTCAGCTGTTTAATTGTATGTACTTCATCTTCTTGGAGGCAACCGAACAACAGCAGACTCACCAGGATCCATATTGCAAACCCGACCCCAGCAGTTCTTTTTCCTCATTGTCCTGTGTGTGAGGTGTGAGAGGTAAATGACGACTTCATCCTCCTTTCTTGCTGACTGTTAGGACTCAAGGTTTCCATTGTGTATATAGTCAGGAGACGTGTGAACCACAAAATTTGGCAAATTGCTTTGGAAAAAAACAATTTCAACATGCAGCAATATACAAACTTTCGAGAACATTGAAGCAAAATCATTTCATGGTTGAGATTTAGAATGGACATGCAGAAGAAATTGAATTGGTTATATGCTGAATGTTCTAATCTTTCAAGGATCTATTTTAGGTAGAATTATTTGCTGGCAGTAGAAGTCATGGTTTAAAATAGTTTTCAGAGGGGAATACTGAACCCCAATATTTTGAAGTATAATTACACTTCTTTTGTTTCTATTTTTATTTATTTATTTATTTATTTATTTGACAGAGAGAAAAAGAGGGAGAGAATGGGCATGTCAGGGCCTCCAGCCTCTGCAAACGAACTCCAGATGCATGTGCCCCCTTGTGCATCTGACTAACATGGGTCCTGGGGAATCAAACCTGGGTCCTTTGGCTTTGCAGGCAAACGCCTTAACCACTAAGCCATCCCTCCAGCCCTAATTACACTTCTTTAGCTGGCCTTCCAGTCCTCTTATTCTTCTAGACGTCTCATTGCCTAGGGAAGTGGATTACCTTCCATGCAGTGAGCTACATGAGGATGTCTTGTTGTGGGCCCTGGAGTAAAACACTCCTCATTTGAATGTGGTGCATGGTAACTGTATTCATAATAAATAAGCAAGTCAGTTGACCTATCAAACATCAGTTTCCTCATCAGTACTGCACTTGCTATACTCCTCCTCCACACCTCTGGGGATATCTGTGTATAGAAAACAAAAGATAACACTAAAAATAGGGTATTATGAAGGGTCTAGATCTTCCCTGAGATAGTTGAGTACAACTTAAGGGCAGTGGGAACACCCGCAAAGATGGAGAAAAGACTCTGAGGTGCATGGCTACTGTGTGTCAATCTGCTTTGTCCAGTTATAAGCCCTAGTATAGTATCTGTATTACATGTCAGGAAAGTGTCAACTATAAGAGCAAGAAATCACAGAAAGCCCCTGCTGAGTCATTTTTCTCAACCTCCGTTTCACGCCGTCTCCTGAGATTCTGTTAACGTGGCTTCTCCTCAGCTAGCACAGGTGGCGTACTCACACCTTAATTTTAAGATGAAGAGGAAGGAGAGGTTAGGAATCATGAGTGGAGCAGTTAGCTTCTTGTTGCTGGCACAAATCATCCAACAGCTTATGGGAGGAAAGGATTTATTTCAAGCTTACAGTTTTGAAGGGAAGCTTCATCAAGAAGGAAGGAAGGAAGCTGGCTCACTTAATCACACATTTTTAGCAAAGAGAGAAGGCAGCAAGAGCAAGCTGGGCCTGAAAACCTAGTAGGTTAGACCTCAAGGTCTACTGCCAGGGACACACCTCCTCCAACAAGGCTCCACCAGCTGGGGACTAAGTAGGAAGCTGAATCGAAAGCACTTGAGACTATGGGTGACATTCTTATATTCAAGCCACCATAACGAGCCTATGAGAGAGTCCAAGTGTCACATAAAGCGTGTGTGGAATGAAATTACTCTCGTTGCTCAGGTTCTTGCAGAATCCAACACCTCTATGAAGAGTTGAGTTCTGCCAAAGATAAGGAGCCAAGAGCACAGAAAAAAATGAGTCTTCATCTCAAGGAATTTACAGTCAATTTGGAAAACATGGTGCACCACCGTAGCTTGTATTTTTTCATTCTTTGTGTGTGCTCCAAATGTCAGCATGAGCAGTTCGTGAATGCAGTGGCATTACAGTAAAGGATAAAGTTATTTGAAGACTTTGTTGACCTGAGAATTTCTATGGATGAGGTTTCAGATAAGGTCCCATGAAAGCAAGTAGAGACATGCATTGCTTTTTAGAGCAAAAACAGAATAGACTTGGCAAAAAAAAAACAACATTTGCTAAGAGCAGTAGTAAAAATCATTCAAACAGTACATGGTGAATCCAAAGGGAAAATTTGATCTTGAAGACAGTGAGTTACTAGTGATGGGTTCCTCAGAGGTGAGGAAGAGGAGTGTGGTAAGTGCAATACTGAACTTAGTAAGATGTTTTATTTATATAATAGCAAATAAAATCAGTAACGTTTGTTATGTCCTCTTTTTGTCAGGTGCTGCTACAAGGACTTTTCTTTAATCATGCAATGGTTGTCATGAAATGCAGTCATGGTGACCCACTTCACAGATGGGAAGTAGGACCTGTAGGGAGATTGTTATGCCTGCAACATGTAGCAACGATCAGATATCAAGAGCTACTGAGGCCAGAGACCTGGGCCAGAGACAGGAAGCCTGAACTGGAGTTTCACGGAGGCCAGGGTAGCCAAGAGGTTGTGCTGAATGCCAAGATAAATTTCCAAGTTAAATATATAATCTAGATAAGCAACTTAGTATAGAGAAAACATATTTGGAAAAAAAATAAAGTGAAAGAAATGGTCAGCTTAGCCTAAAGGGGCAAAGACTTTCTCTTTGCTGTCTGTATAAAAGGCACCCCAACATTACCTTGTTACCTTGACAGAGAAGGACTTTGGCCCCACTCCTGGTGGCCCCCTGAAGTTATCCATCCATGTTTAATCTAGAAACAGCACTTCTATCTTCTGTACCCAGAGGCACAAAGTCAACATGTTGTAAGACAGTTGTTCCTTTAGATTAAAAATATACAAAGAAGCTTGTTTCATATTATATTTGTTTCCATTTTCTAGGCAAAGTAGCACTTTTTTTAAAATTTACTTCTGAGATGCTTGAGACAAGCCAAGAAAACCCAAGAAAGTATCATAGGCAACCACATGCTCTGATATACAGCCACTGTGTTATTTTTGACATATTATTGATACTAATTTATTTATTGTGCATGTGGGTAGATGTGTTTGTGTGTAGGCACATGTGTATATGTGGGTGCACATGCATGTGTGTGCGTTTGCACATGGAGACCAGAGGACAACCTCGGCTGTCATTCCAAGGAATACTGTGCACCTTTTTTTAACTTTTTATTTTATTTTATTTGAGAGAGAGAGAGAGAGAGAGAGAGAGCGAGCGAGCAAGCGCACCAGGGCATTCAGCCACTGCAAACAAACTCCAGATGCAAGTGCCATCTTGTGGCTTCCATGGGTCCTGGGAATTGAACCTGGGCCCTTTGGTTTTGCAGGTAAGTGCCTTAACTGCTAAGCCATCTCTCTAGGCCTGTCTGCCTTTTGTTGAGCTAGGATTGCTCACTGTCCTGAAGCTCATCAAGCAGGCTAGACTGGCTGGCCAGTGAGCTCAGGGACCCGCCTGTCTGTATCCCCAGTGCTGGGATTATAAGCATGTGCCACCATGCTCTGCTTTTTTAAAAAGGGTATTTTGGGCATTGGACTCAGGTTTTCATGCTTACACAGCAGACTCATCACTGACTGAATTATTTCCCAAGCTCTATACCATTTTTAAAAATGTTTGCTTTTTTAACAATTTAATTGAAATATGGTTACCCTGTACTGCATACAACTGTGCACAATTTGATAAGGACTTACACACTAATGAAACATCATCACCATCAAGATGAGTGGAGAGGATGAGCAGATTGCTTTGTGGGTAGAGCATTTGCCACTCAACTCTGGGCGCCTGAGTCTGACACTCAGAGCCCATCTAAACAAGCTGGAAGATGTGGCGAGCCCCAGTAATGTCCACACAGCAATATGGGAGGCCAAGACAGCAGGATTTCCCAGTAGCCTGAGGGGAGCACAACAAGGGGCTGTAGCAGAGCGAGAGCAAGTAGAACCCTGCCTCAAATGAGAGGGAACGGCAAAGGCTGAACCAAAAGTTGTCCTCTGATTTCCACACGCACGCATAGCACACACACACACCTGTGCTCACACCTGAGCTAACACACACACAGGAAATTCAAACATCCTCACATAAATGTCATCATACTGAACGTATTCTTCACTTCTTTCTCTTTCAAAAGAAGGGGCTCTTTGATATATCAATGCATGTATTTGTGGATTAGTGTATTGTATAGACCTCACATACTTAACAGCAAAATATTTGTTTCAAATTTAAAAAATAGATGAAGTTGAAGTTTGTGTTTTTAAAGTTAAAACCCAAAGTTGAAATCCAGCATCGAAGTTCAAAGCCAGCATGTTGCATTACATACATCCTTACTGTCTGCTAAGGTGTTCCGGTCATCAGCAAATAAGTTTACTCACATGTATTCATGGTGGGATTGTAAGTAACTTATATTTATCTTCTGTAGCTTCATTTTTCAAATTCTCCATAATGAGTATATGTTTTTAATACCAAAGAACATTAAAATATTAATTTTAGGCAACTAAAAAGTTTGACTATAAAGCCTTCTAATGGGAAAAAAGTGAAGATTAAAGCAAGCATGAAACAGTGGCCATAAGAATGTTTTTGAGCAGCTTAGACAAAGTGAGCGTGGAGGCAGCCCTGGACATTCAGATTTTCTTACTGCTTTTTAAGCTGCACTAGACTTTCCAAAGAAGTGAACTGACTGATTATAACTCAGCCATTCTCCTCTCTTCCCAACAGAGCTAAAAAGTTTCCCATCAGGTTTTGATGGGGAATCTTATAATACACAGTGACAGATATATGTATCATTTTATTATTATTATTTTTTGGCGAGGCAGATCATTGCTTCTGCCATTCTGTGAATGAAAGGGCTCATGCTTGTTCATAAGGAAGCTGCTATGGTTAGAGTCTGGTCCTCAAAGCTCAAAGGTTAGAAACAATCTCCAGTATAATGGCATTGAAAGATGGGACTTTTAAGAGGTAATTAGGGGCTGGAGAGATTGCCTAGCAGTTAAGATGCTTGCCTGGGAAGCCGAAGGAACCAGGTTTAGCTCCCCAGTACCCATGTAAGCCAGATGTACAAGGTGCTGCATGCATCTGGAGTTCGTTTACAGTGACTGGAGGCCCTGATGCACCTATTCTATCTTCCTCTTTCTCTCTCTCTGTAATGAACAAATAAATAAATCTATTTTTTAAAAGAGGTACTTAGATCTTGAGGAATCTACACTTGGGAATAGATTAATGTTGTTATCAAGGAAATAAATTAGTCATTGCCAGAGTGGATTCCTGATAAAAAGAATGAACCAGCTCCTTTCCTCGTTTCTAATCTCCTGCTATGCTCACTCACTCACCTTTCCATCTTCTGCCATGGGATGATGACACAGCAAGACAACCAAAAGGCCTCCTTAGACACTGGCTCCTAGAACTTGGCCTTCTCAGCCCCCAGATCAATAGGAAATAAATCCCTTTTTTAAATATAAATTGCCTTTATTCTGTTGTAGAAGTACTCATATACTAATCTGATGGAGTTTGTCATTGTTCTTCTCTTTTCCTATTGGGAGTGAAATGTATATGTATTTCTGTGTGTATTTAGTGTATACTAATGTATCTTAGGTATTAAATTGGATTAAATTTACTTCTGTATGAATCAATATGCATCTATATATTCATATTATATATATGAACGTTGGCTCAGTTTCTATTGATTTTGTGTTTCTATTTTTTAATATAATTATTCTTTGCAGTTCCAGGCAAAGATTATTAAAATTTTCCCTGAGTGTCCATAACTAAAGCAAAAATAGAAGGGCAGAATATTTCCCTAAACTTAAAAAAATGTTGAATTGCATAATTTTGAGACATTTATCTTGGCAAAAACTCAGGAGTCATGAAATGATGGGAAATTTTCTCTGCTTATTGTTAAAGTTTCTGTCATTCCAGAATGCCGACGAGATATTTTCTTGTGAATTTTCACATAAGCGGAGTGGCATGCCTTAGTGCCTTTGTAACTTCCATGATTTGTTATCGTGAGGCATACAGGAGAGTGCTGCAGGGCTGTAAGTGTGCTGGCTGCTGGGAAATGGCGCCGTGAATGAACTAATCCACTGTACTACCTTGGTATCAATGGGAGTTAGCATAAAGAATCTTTGTCAAGGTGTATACATTTGACCCTGGCAGCTAGAGCTGTTGATAGACACCTACATTTAACATTGCATCCCCTTCCATTTAAGATGTTTTATATATTCTATTTGCTTTGTAAATTATGCCACTTTAAACACGTGCACGTACGCGTGCACACACACACACATGCACACACACACACACACACACACTTTTACTTGTGGAAAATGTAGACTATATTTTCTCTCTTTAGAAGTGCACATAATTCTTACGTACTGTAGCCCAGGTATTTGTGTGAAATGTGGAAGTACCTCAGTCTGTAACCAAATACCATCAAGTGGTTAAGATCGGTTTGTAAAGTGGAAAACTCCGTTCCACGGAAGTGTTTAAGACATGCGTGCAGGGGTGAGTATGTGGCAAGTGCCTCACTTTTAGAAGGACTAAAATATTGATGAAAAATGCACAAATTGAAGTTATTGATAACTATATTATTTGGTATCAATGGTCACTGAATATTACTGATGCATATTACCCTACAGAGAAAGGAAAAATTCAGTTAACAGTGTTGTTTAATTATACACACCCAGTTTTACTTCTCAACAATAATACTAACAATTTATAATAAATGTGTAATAGTGTGTCCAATATGTTTTCTACTGTGACCTACTTTTCTATGTGCCAATAATGGAAAGCATACCTTGAGGATTAATATATTTTAAATAATGGGGCTGTGAATTTTTAATTGTTTTATTTTAAATGATATTTCCCTTTTTAGACCATAACTAGTGAAAATTATGTAAGAAAACATCAAATAGTTTTCTAAATTTGTTCTCTAATTGTATTTTCTAATGTATTGTCATTTTATATCTTGCCCATGAGATATTCCTTACAAAGAGTTTGGAGAGGCTTTAATCATATAGCCAGTATAATAGAAATGACTGTTTTTATTATACATCATATTTTTAATACCCCATTTGATAATAGAATACTATGAGTCATATATGGTATAATGACAATTGTCATTTGTTCTTCTACTTTCCATTCATGTCATTTTTTGTTAGTTGTTACTTCAGAATTATGCATTAAGAATACAAACTGACAAAGGGCCAATAGCTTGTCCAAGGTCACTTATGAAGGAAGCAATAGACACAGAATTTAGTCACAGCTTTCTGGCTCTGCCTTCTGTGTTTTTCTACCTTCAAATGAAACAGGGAAAGCAGAGAGATAGTAGTATAAAGCCAGTACCAAGGCAAAAAATATGACCACTCACTCCAATAATTTGTACTTAGTCCAGAAAGCTCATATGATTATTAGAAGGCAGGTCTCCCTGAGAAAGAAAATGGAATCAATAAGTTCAAATCTAAAGTTTTACACAGCAAGACTTGTGAAACACAGATAAAAAGAAAAGAAGAGGACAACAAAATTAGTCATCTACAACTTTATATTGTATTATTCCTAGTATTATAGGTATTAGCAAGATAATATTCCACTGTGTATAACTATTATCCCCTTCTGAAGACTTGCAAAGCTCAGATATTGTCAAGGAAATGGTTAATTACCACAAGGGCTCAGATAGCTAGGAAGGGTGAGAAAGAATTTCTATAACACCTTCTATTAGCGGAAAAGTATTAATGTCTATATGGTTAGTGTAAAGTAGGTTAAGATACGTACTTTGTGGTGAGCAAAAAAAAGTGCTGAATTTCAAAATGGAGCCTGGAGACAGAGAGATCAGCCAACCTGACTGAGGATACAGGATTCCTGCAAAGTAAATTTTACTCTGGTTTGAGAGGGGTCCTTTCTCTGCTAAGTTCTGAGGGGAAAGAAACAGCATTAATCTTATTGCCAATTTCTTTATTAGAGTGATGGAGAAGGAACTGACCCATGGACAAGTTTTTCTTCCTCAGTATACAAGTTCTCTACCTTCTATTACAGGAGCCCAAGTGCTACAAGCAGATGGAGAGAAATTGGGTCAATAGGCAGGCATAGGGAGGAGGACCCTAAACTGGACTTATGACATCTAGATATTTGTCTCCTTTTGGTAGTTACTACAGAAAACATCATTTATTACTAAAGAAGTTAAAGAGATTTTTTTATTATAAAAATGAATGAAGGATGGCTAGGTCTTTTGGAAGTAAATGTCATTGACTGTCCTCTTATTTAATTTCTGCTGCTTATGTCAAGATATACCCAGATGCCTTCTCTAATTGCATCCAGTTAAGATAATCCTGATGGAAACTTCAGTAGATTGGCCATAATTATTGAATTAGTGAGTCATAGACATGATTAGAAAGAAATTACCACAGCCACCTGACTCTTGTTAAGGTTCTAATTGATTCTGGTTATTGAAGTTATACTAATTAAATTAGCAATGTCCATCTCAAACTCAACATTACTTAATAATGTTCAAGTGATTTTTACTTTAATTAAACTATACCATCCTTTTATGTTGGATAAAGAAGAGATCTCTATCACTTAAATATTTCCAGGTCAAATACCTTTTTTTTCCTAGTATAATTTAGGTTCCTACTGTTTCTTTCCCATATGAGAGAAGGCCTAATCTGACTGCAGAAGAAGAAAGTTGGAGGTGACCCAGAAGAGCTGCTCCAGCAATAGCCTAACATCATATTCACACTCTAAATTTAAAACTGAGTTTCTCCTTTGAAGGAAATGTCAATCTGTATTGTCTTTGGTCAGATTCGATGATAGAACATCATTTCTCATACTATGCTCACTCATTGGCTTTTCAAATATCTATTGTGTGAAGTAACCTTACCTGCCGACCCCTGCACTGGGTATGGACAGGATCAGTGTGACCCCTCTCCTGAAGGAAAAGCAAGAGAAACTGAAATAGCCGCAGTCCTACCTGTGAGTCTTTGATGCTCGGCGTGCGTTGCAATCACAGCTCCTTAAACTCTAGAGATCTTGACATATGCTCACAAACAATTCTTCCTGTAGAAAAATAATCATTTTACAAAGAATTTTTGTGTATCCATGTCTTTTTTCATCCTTTCCATTTTTTTCCTTGAGTACCTTTGTGTTTCTCTTAACCCCTTTCAAAGTGCTGTGCTTAGAGTCCAGTGTGACGCAGCAGGCAAGGGCTTGTTCTGCTCATGCCTTCTATGAAAGAACTTGGAACCCTGTCCACTCCCTTGAACAGTCTTAGGTACACACGTAAGACTCTTTCATCATGAATTTAAAGAGTTGCTGTGGATATAATTTCCAGCATACTGGAAATATTGACTTTAAAAGTAAAAGTGATATATCACTCTTTTTAATATATTCAAAGGAATTTAAACATCATGGTGATCAAATACCCACATACATTTTGAAAGGACACACATGTTTTATTTTGTTTGTGATTTAAATTCTCTTTTAAATTCTCTTCTATTTCTCCTTGAAGTTATAATTTTATTCTGTTTCTTCCACAGAATTTTATGCTAATGTAATATACTTTTGTACTTGAAAACTTACATATTAACGACACTAATTTTTCTCTGCTATAATAAAATTAATTCATTTTATTTCCTATGATAATAAGGATTTATGTGTTAAAATTTCATAAGCATACATTATAATAATAATAGTATACAATTAATCAATGCAGATGCATATTATAAATCCTGATGAATGATTATTAGACAGAAAAGGTAAAATTTTATTCTAAGGACTTTTAATGGGCTAAATAAATTACTTGAATGAATTGTCTTTGATTGAATGACTCACGTAATTTTTTTTCCTTTTCTATTTCTGTGAAGTCTTTCAAACTTTTGGGCCGCATGCCGTTGACAAACTATGGGAGAATGGGAGATATGGTTTCCTTTCTTAGCATAGGAAAATGGTGGTGGGCTTGGACCAGTAGAGAACCACCATGGCCATGGTCACATTAATCTGGTTTAGGAGTGAAGAACGATGGTGTTTATATGGGGACTAATTGCCATGCGCACACTTCCCCCCTCGGCCTTTACATCTCCCCTTGGGTGATTACATCCCACTGTGAAAGACAGCACTCCAGGATGTAGCCCAAGGAGAAGGTGGTAGAATAGTGCTTTTATCTCCTGAGTTTTAGAAATAGTTCTTTTATTGTTAAAACTGAAGACCATGTTAAATATCTCAGTGGCTAAATCATACCTCAAATTTACATGAACCCCATGGTTATCGTTCCTGTCTTTTTGAGTCAGGTTTTTCCTAAAGGTGGTATCCCTCCTGCATCGTGTGCTCATAGGAAAGTTCAAATTTATCTCTGTTAGAATTCATCTCCTGAGATCCAGCCATTACTCCAGTTTGTGGAGATATTTTTGGGTTATGATTCTACCTTCAACCCACAGAGATAATATTTGAAGAATGTGGCATATATCACAAGGAACTGAAAATTGCAATATTTTCCTAAACCTTTGTTTTGAATAATCAAGACATGTTTTGATTCTGCTTGTGTTGAAGAAAATGTGTGCTTGAAGTGGAAAGGATCTAAGTTGCTGGGAGAGAGCTCATTGGATATGAGCGCTTGCCACAGCATCATCTGTGAGGCAGCAGCAAGACTGAGCGGAGCTCTGGCAAGCAGGGCTTGGGCTACAGCACCCCAAGGCCCACCCTAAGTGACATGACTCCTTCAGCAAGCTCCCACCGCCCGAACTGCCATGAGCTGAGGATCGAGCATGAAGCTTAATCACAAACACCTGAGGCTATGGGGGGACATTTCATAGTCAAACTGCCACAAGGCCTATGAGCGCAATGGCAGCGGCCTAGACAGCTTGCAATCACTGTCACCTGTGCAGTGATCTATTAGCTCCTTGGGGATCTCGAGCTGCCTACCAGCCTTCAGACAAACTCTTTTGCCTGGGTTCTCCTGGTTTTCAGGACTTTGGACTCAGACTGACCCCTTTATTATCAGCTTTCCTGAGCTTCCAAATTGCTAACTAGCGATTTTGGGTCCTCACCTCCATAATTATGTGAATATATTCCTTATAATAAATCTATTTATGATCTATCTATCTATCTACCTATCTATATCTATCTACATATGATCTATTATCCAGTTATTTATCACCTACCTGTCAATCATCTATTATCTAACTATCCATCACTCATATATCTTTTATCTAACTATCATCTACCTACCTACCTATCAAGCATCTATTCATGCACCAAAACAACCATATATCTTCTATGGGTCTTTAGGATTCACAAGCAAGTGCCTTAACCACTAAGCCCTCTCTCTCTCTCTCTCTTTTGATTTTTTTGAGGTAGGGTCTCACTCTAGCTCAGGTTGACCTGGAATTCACTATGTAGTCTCAGGGTGGCATCGAACTCATGGCGATCCTCCTGCCTCTGGCTCCTGAGTGCTGAGATTAAAGGGGTGCGCCACCACACCCAGCAAAACAGATTTTATTTTTGTTATTTGTTTTGTTTTTTGAGGTAGGGTCTCACTCTAGCCCAGACTAACCTGGAATTCACTATGTAGTCTCAGGGTGATCCTCCTACATCTGCCTCCTGAGTGCTGGGATTAAAGGCATTCGCCACAACACCAGGCTACACTAAGCCATTTCTCTAGCAATGGTTTCAACTTTAAAGTGATAATACACTTATGAGATACCATATTCTTCCAGTATGTCATTTGCTTTTTTCTTATATATGTTGATTTGTTACCTGTTACTTAAACCCAAAAGAAATGTGATGAATACAGACAGTTTAGTCTTATTTTTAAAATGACTAGCTTGAGCCTTAAAGTGATGTGAACTAACCATATTGGAAAAAAATCTTAGTTAGAGATAAGGACTGAGTTATTAGGACTCTGCAATAATAAATCAGGATATATTGGAAGTGCTGCTATAGTAATGAATGCGACAGTGTTTGTGGGGTACTAGACAGAGATAATGATGTCTCTAAGGGATTAAACAGTGTTTTAAGAGTAAACCTACCCTAGCATATTCCATGATTTAAACAATCATAGCCTCCAAAACCCATATTGAGTACTTTGGTACGTAGAGTGTTTGCCTACTATACACAAAGCTCTGGGCTCAATCCACAGCAACCCATAAAATGGGTGTCCTAGTGTACCCCTGTAATTCAAGCAGTCATGAACTAGGAGGTGGAAACAGGAAGATCAGCAGTTCAAGGTCATCCTTGGACCGCGTAGAAGTTGACGACCAGCCTGGGCTACATGAGACCCTATCTCACAAAACCAAAACACACCAAGAAGGACAAAAGTAAACATGTAGTGAGAAAGCAGAAAAGGAGGCTAAGCTGCAGGAAAGGGTATGACGGGTGAGAAAGGGCAAAGGAAGGGAAGAAAACATAGTTTGAAAACACAATTAAACCCATTTTTGTATGTTAATAAAAGTAAATTAAAAGTACCTATATTGATATTAGAGAAAAATCTTTAAGTATTGTTTTCACAGGTCCCAGTTCAAAGGTTGCAAAGTGTCTACCCTCAGTTGTATATTCTTTGGGAAACAAAGTTGAGTATGAATTGATTTAGAGGGCATATACCATCCCATTTTCTTAAATTCCACCATTTTCAGTTATAGTATTCTTGGCTCTTTCACATAATTGTGATTCCAGCTTAGTACACAAAACATTTGATTCAATGATCCCTTGCATGAAATGAAAGAACTTACTTTTACTGAGTTTGATAGATTTCTGGCCAGAAAAATAAACCCATTAGGATGGTTCAACTAAAGAGACTTCTGTTTAGGTATTATTTACTAGAAAAGAGTCAGATTGAGTGCGCAAATAGAGGAAATTCTGAGACACTGACTAGAGAGGTCAGTCACTTCTTGCTAATCCAGAGGACCAGTAGCATTGCGAGTGCTTATCAGGAGTGGAAGCTGTGGAGGAAGGATCCACAGAGCTGAAATGGGCACCTCGATTCTCTTTCTCCTGCTTTAAGATCTCCCTCCTATTGGAGTCAAACCCAGATGAAAGTTAGCCCATCAAGGGAATACTGATGAGGGTCATAGAAGTAAGCTACTAGGGACCATGAGAGACAATTGGGTGGGAAGCAAAGTCTGATTCAAACACAAGCTTACCACACATCTCACAGATGTCCACAGATACTTAGGCAAATTTTCCATTGAGGATGAGTCTGCATTACCTGAATTCAGCAAATTTATATAAGCTTTAAATGGAGAAGATTTGAAAAAAAAAAAGTGTACCAGAAGGCATCTGCTACATACAGTGTCACAGGGTAAGTGAGCCTTGAGAATTCTATTGTTAGAACCCTGCCTTACTTAAACAGAAGGTAAACTCCTGAGACAAAGCTTGAGGTTTCAACCTTGTACTAGGTTAGATGCCCTTACTGGGCAGATGGATTTTCTTATACAAGTGGGGCTCATATGAACAAGGAGTGCTAGGTTATCTGATTACCTCTGTGATAGACCCATACACTTGGAAACCACAAATAATTTGTCTGAAGTTTCACCCTGAATAGGGCTATGATCACCAGGACTAGCTTTCATCTGATTAAATATTAAATATTTGGCTCTCTAGAGCTGGACACAGCATATTAACTTGGGTAGAAAATTGATCCAGGAGAATTCCTACAGGCCTATGCTAGAATCATTGAGATTGAAGACTAATATCTTTTTTATTTTTTTTAAGAGACATGGTCTTACTACGTCATTTAGGGTGTCCTTGAACTCACACTCATCCTGCCTTATCTTCCCAAGTACTGGAATTACAGCCATTTGCCACCGCACTTGGCTTATATGTGATGTCTTGATCACTTCAAGTATGTCCCTAGTTATATCTGACAAAACATTTTATACCAATCCCATATAAGGTCCTAGATCCCTGAAATAAATGTTATTCTCTTCAAACAGCTGAACGACTTGATCATAAATATTTATGAGATCCTTCTAGGCACAGAAAAATATTTTTTTTAGAAATAAATGTGTTCCACTAGCACTGAGAATAAAGAGAGTTCATTATTTTTATCTGGACACTAACATTTCCGTTATATAAACTATGTTTTCAACTATCTCCAACAAATATAACTGCCTGGCTATGTCTGTGAGTTTTGGTAAAAAATTGTTAGGTTGAATGAAAATGGATATTTCTGACTTATTGCACAGAGTCCAGTTACTTTTTTTATTATGAGCTTGCTTGCAAAGCAAGGACAATCCCAGAGCTATCATGCTGACTAGTTAAGTTGGAGAGTTAAATAGTGTCTCTGATCCAACATCCTAAAGGCTTTGCCTTGGCAATGGTGCACAGCAGATGTTCTGTGGTTGGTGTGTGTCTAAGCTATGCTGTATCCACTCGTCTTGCTGTAATGAGTTCCTTCCCTGACTGGAAAAGAGTGTCTGAATTCACTGGGAACTTCTCCGTGTAGTGCTGTCTTCATGTTGGCAGAGCAGATGTTTTGCTTTGTGTATTAAAGATGCCAGTGGGATGAAAATCGGAAATTATATCATCTCAGTTTCATTCCTTAAAGCTTTACTTTCTCAATCTGTTCACTAAGGAAATCACCAATGTATGCTAACCTGAACTAGTTTGGAACATATCAGAGGTTCATTTTCAGTCTAAGTGTTGAATGCAGTTGCCAAAAATAATTGTCTCATTCTCTTCATTTATAAGTAAGCTAAAAGAAGGGAGAGGCTATTCCTCCCTATATGAACCTTTGTCAACTCTACAGAAGTGTGATAGATTAAGGGTCATCACATATCTCTTCCCCAGCTAGTAGTCATGTGACACACAGTTACATATCTGAGTCCCATTGACAGCATCTGAGGAACATTAAGCATTGCTACTGCACATTTTCAGATACATCTAAGATATTTCAAAAAACATAGCCATTTATTCTGGAAATAAATTAAAAATGCCATTCATATTTAGTCAATCAGCTGAGCTTAGTATAGCTTTTACTATAAGGAATTAGGATTCAGATATGAATAGTTTTTAAAAGTCTTTTAAATATTTTATTTATTTACCTGCAAGCAGAGAATTGGATGGAGAGAGAGAGAGAGAGAGAGAGAGAGAGAGAAAGTATATGAGAACTCCAGGGTCTCCAGCCACTGCAAACAAACTCCAGATTCATATGCTACAACTGTACATCTGGCTTATGTGGGCACTGGAGAATTGAACTCAAGACATTAGGCTTGGCAGGCAAGCTTCTTAACCACTGATCCATCTCTCCATCCCAGGAATATTTTTATTCAGTAGGGCTTGTGTTCAAATCTAATTGAGTGTGAGGATAGAAGAATGAATTACAAAACAAATAAGGGGAAAGTCTCTTGTCCAACTTGTAAACAAGCTTTGTGGGGTGTTAGAGAGATCATCTGTCCATGTTAAGCAGGTGAGGGATTTTTTTAAATTAATAAATAGCTTTGTCACAGGTCACTGTCTTACACTCGTCCCTTTCTCATCTACCTAAAGCTTTTCCCATTAGTCCTCTTCTTTTGGTTAAGAATATGAGACTAGGCTGGAGAGATTCCTTAGTGGTTAAGGCACTTGCCTGCAAACCCAAATGACCCAGGTTTGATTTCCCAGGACCCATGTAAGCCAGATGCACATGGTAGAATATGCATCTGGAGCTTGTTTGCAGTGGCAGAAGACTCTGCGGCACCTCTCTTTCTCTCTCTCTCTCAAATAAAGAAAATAAAAATAATTTTTAAAAAAGAATGTGAGACTCAGGTATCATGAAGTTGTGTCCTGAGAGAATGACATGCTCATCCATTAGTTCCTTACCACACAATTAAGCCAGAGCAGCAGATCAGATCAAATGGCTGCTACCTAATTGTCCCTTCACCTAATTGCAGGATGTGGTGGTTTGAATATACAATGCCTTTCATATGCTCATGCTCATGTGTTTGAATGCATCTCCAGCTGGTCGTTCAGGAAGGTTGTGGAAGGGGCCTTTAGGAACTGGAGCCATGCTGGAGCAAGTATGTCACTGGGAGTAGCAATCCTTGAGGAGTTTTTGTAGTTGTTGTTGTTTTAGCCTGGACCCACATCTTACTCTCTCTCTCTCTGCTTCCTGACTGGTGAGATGTGATGCAGGCAGCCCACTCCGGCCAGCTAAGCCTTCCCCACCATGATGAAATGTCCCCTCGAAATTATAATCTGAATTCCACTCCTTCCTTAAGTTGCTTCTGATTGGATATTTGGTCCCAGCCATGAGAAAGTGACTGATGCACAGGGTTTTGTGTGAGGTGAGGAGTTTTAGAGAGGAATAAGGGAGAAAGAAAAATGTGAATTTGAGAACAAGGAGGAATTCAGGTTTTGGTGAACAGTTCCTAAGAAGCTGAGAAGCCAAACTGGATAACGATAGCATATGTAAAAGACACAAAATCCAAGTGCAAGTAAAACATCTGCCTGCTCTTGGCCTCCTACTCTCCCGAGCACTTCCCTGATCCATAGAAATGTGTCTTCAGCCTTTCAGAAAGAACTTTTTATTATCTGTGAGGCTTAGAGAATTTCCTCCAATATTTGGGGGAATTAATAATTGATGATATCTTTGGAACATAGTGTGGAATTTTTAAAATGATTATGTTAATTTAGCCATTCTTATCTTTTGATGATTGTTTGAAAGTTGATATCCTCTGTCATCCCCTAATCAATATGTTAACATCTAATTCTCAACGTGATGGCCTGAGGAGGAGCAGCCTTTAATTAGGAGGTTATTAGATCATGAAGACAGACTCCTTACAAGCAGGCTTAGTGTCTTGTAAAGATTTTGATGGAGTGTTCTTGTCCTACGATGTGAAGCCGTACCCATGAAATGCCATATACAAAACAGATGGACCTCACCAGTCACTAGAGCACCTGTCACCTTGACCTTGGACTCTCCAGCCTCTCGAGCTATGAGTGATGATTCTCTACTGCTTATAAGTTACCCAGTCTAAGCTACTTCATTTTAGGAGCCGGTGTGGATAAAAATAAGAACTTCTTATAATCCAACAGGTTCATATTATCATCCCTCTTTTTATCTCCCACAAATCTTTAAAATAACTTTGTCTTTTTAGAGGATGAAAAGCTTCCCTGGCTTGTGCAGGTCTGGCGCGGCATGAGCCTTTGGTCTTGCCAAGATGTTTCAAAGCTTATTAAGAATATGTGGGTCCCAGGCTGGAGGGATTGCTCAGTGGTTAAGGCATTTGCCTGCAAAGCCAAAGGATCCCGGCTTGATTCTCCAGGACCCACGTAAGCCAGATGCACAAGATGGTGCATGCATCTGGAGTTCGTTTGCAGTGGCTGGAGGCCCTGGTGTGCTCATTCTCTCCCTAACTCTCTCTCTCTCTCTTCCTCTTTCTCTCTTTCAAATAAATAAATAAAAATATTTTTTCAAAAAAGAATATGTGGGTCCCTCTGAAGCCCTACTATGCCCAGGTTTATCAAGAAATTTGGGTAGGAGTAGGGTTGATGTCCATGATTGTTTAGAAAATCAGGAGCACTGGCTCCAGTCCTGCAGCTGCCCATGGTCATCACTAACCAGCTCCTTGAATCCGCTGGAGATGAAGCGTCAGCCGGCCTGTAGACTTGAGCATGCTGTCTTAGATGGGAATGCAGAACTTTGAGATACACTTGTTCGAGTCCCATTTACTATGTGAATACATCTATTTGTGAGGTGCAAAAAAAAAAAAAAAACTGTTTTCCTGAGTGTTGTTTGAAACTGAGTCTCGGAGCCTGAGATCTAGACCTGGATCCAGAGCTTGTCCTGGGGAACTCTTCCCTAAGATGCTGCCCCAGGATCACAGCTGCTTTGTGGAGAGACCTGAACTGACAAGAATAAGCAATAATAATAGATATTAATTCATTCTTCACTACTACATTCTAGCCTTGACATATAATACTTATTTTTAAATCCCTTATGAGGTCGCTTCTCATTTTGTAAATGAAGCTAAGGCATAGAAAACAGCAGGAGCTTGACTGAGACCCCACAGCTGATGACTGTCTTTGTCAACTTCATTAATCTACCCCAGGGTGTACAATTAACTGCTCTCCTACTTCTTGTGTAGCCCATGTGGCTGTACTTGTAATTTATGATGATCCAATCCTTTAGCAATGTTTACTCAATAAAAAGGAGAAAGCTATAGAAAGCATTCTGATACTTTTAATTTTTCTATAAGCACAGAGTGGTTACTACAAGGAGACAGAGGTAATTAATGGCTATGAAGCCTGTCATCATGGACGTCCCATCTCCTCATGGTCACGCTAATGTTCCTAATGAAAATTATTCTCTTTTAAGAGAAAAATTATGTTTGCTTGGGAATCTTTCTTTCTTACGCAGACTCTCCAATTCCCAACTCTAGGGCAGGAAGGATCCTTCTACCACATCTTTAACCTTACTTCAGGTCTGTTTTACATGTGGTCATATGTGTGGTATGGATTGTGTGTATGCATGTGGGTCACGTGCATGGGTGTGAGTGCATGTGTATATGTGCACATGTGTGGAGACCAGAGTCCAATGTCAGGTGTCTTCTCTACTACGTATCCTGTTCTTTTTTAAACTTTTTATAAATATTTACAGACATTTTAATGCATGTAAATAATGTATTCTGGTCATAATCTCTTTTTGCCTTCCTTTGGCCCTTCCACCCCATTCCTATTCCACTGAACCCTGTCTTCTTTCCAACTAGTCCCTCTTCTGCTTTCATGTGTGGTTTTTGTTTTGCCCTCCTCCGCCATGCACGGAGGAATGTTGATGGGCCCAATATTGTACAGGTCTTGTGCAGGTAACAGTAGTCCCTGCGAGGTCCTGTGAGGTCCTGAATGGCTACTTCATGTCCAGAAGGTGTTAATACAAAGCACTCCTTCCCATCCTGTGGCTCTTTCATTCTTTCTACCCCTCCTTCTACAATACTCTCTCACCCTTGGGAGGATGGATATATGTCTCATTCAGTGCTGAGAACTCAACAGTTTCTTATTCTTAGCATGTTGACAAGTTTTGTATCTCCCTGGTAATCACCATCAATTGAAAATGGAAGCTTTTATGACCAAAGGTGAGAGAAGGGCTAATTTATGATCGTAAACATAAATATTTGGACGGTATGTTGATGGGCACAACATATCAATTTAACCAAACAGCAGTAGTAGGGCCCATTATTTTCCCAGTCATAACTTTTTGACTATATTTTTAGTACTAGGCATGAAGTTGAAGTCTCTCGTGTGATGCAGCCCTCAAACCCAGTCAGAGTTGGTTACCCCCGTAACCGTCATGCCACCATTGCATCAATGGGCACATCTTGCTTAGCTTGTCAGTTGTGCAACGTTCAGGGTTTACTGCTGGGTAAGATTTTTGATGACTTTTATCTTCCAAATCTTCAAAAGTTCCCAATTAGGACTTCTTCATTTTCACCCAAACTTTGGGCTCTCCTTCTTGGTAGGTTTGTGAATGATGCTGGGTTAATGTGCTGTGTACTAAGAAGCTGTCAGAGACTGAAGACTCCTAGTGTTCTAACAGAAGTCTCAGGTGTCCACACACAGGCTCCCTGACCTCACTTTCTTCATATTACAACTTTGGAACAACTGTCATGCCCAAGTGAAGGAAATGTTTTGATGAACATAGCCTGAGTTATACCTGTATTTGAAGTAAAATATAGAGATACTTGCCAAATCTTCAACATTGATAGTAAGGAAGAGATAGTGTTCAAGAAAAATGAGCACACAAACCAAAAGTATGGGTAACAGATTCTGGACACACATAATAGTTGATGTTTTCTATAAAGGTTTGTGGTGGTTTGAAGCAGTCATCTCCCATAAACTTACATGTTCTGAATTCTAGGTCCTCAGCTGGTGGCAATTTGGGAATTAAAGCCTCCTGGAGGTAGTATATTGTTGGGGGCTGGCTCATGGGTATTATAGCCAGCTTCCTCTTGCCAGTGTTTGGCACACTCTCCTGTTGCTGTTGTCCACCTGATGTTGGCAAGGAGGTAACTCTCTGCTCATGCCATCATTTTTTCCCTGACATCAGATTTTACCTTGAGTCTTTAGACAAAAAGCCCCCCTTGTTCCCCCACAAGCTGCTCTTGGTCGGGTGTTTTCTGCTGGCAGTGTGAACCTGATTACAACAAGGTTTGAATGTGATATGTCCCTCATGGGCTCATGTTCTTGACCACTTGGTCCTTAGCTGGTAGGAAGGTGGGGCCAGGGAGGTGGTTCAGTGGGTAGGAGAGCTCACTATATAAGCATGAGCACTTGCATAGCTGAGCATGCCTGTAACCCCAGGACTGAGGAGGTGGAGGCAGCAGGATTGCTGGGGATCTCTGGTCCAACTAAAAAATGAGGAGTTTCAGGCTCAGTGAGAAACTATTTATTCACGAAAATAAGGTAGAAGAGAGACAGTGGAAAATGCCCAGTGTCTTCTTCTTGCCTCCACGTGCATGTGCGTGGGACACGTGCATCTGTACACATGTACATGCACCACATATGCATGCCATGCTCAGGTACGCCTACCAAATAAGAGTTTGTCTAGGAATACCAGGTTGTCTCTTGTTCCTTATCATCAAGCAAAGTCCGTTGGATATTTCCCCTGCATGACTCACAACCTGATGAGCTAAGTGTGAACTGGCTTAGGAAAGAGAACCCCGCAGAGAATGAGCTATCCCTGGTACAGAGCATAGATGAGCAGTGTGCTAAAACAGGATGCAGTAAATCTGTGGGCTGCTGTCAGTTTCCTGCAGTGACATCATGCCATCACACTTCCATATATTTTCTTTATTCCCACCATGTACTACAGGATATGGGGGCTAAAGAAAAACAGCAGATGCATGGTTTTTATGGTACTGTATGAAGACTAAATATAAAGAGGTATAAAGAGTTGCCCTCCCTCCGCACACATATGCATGTTACACATCGCCGTGCACTTAGTAAGGACTCAGTAAGTATTTTCTGTGCTGAATGACTGATAATCACATATGCTCTTGTTAATCTGTGAAGTGTACTCCTACATGATTGTTCCTTTCTTAACATTAATGTTCAGCCAGAATGCATCATTGTAGCCCTGTCAGTGCTTTAGAAACTATGTCCATTCTGAAATTACAGTTCTTTCTGATTGTTTAATGCCCATAATATAATATAATATCTTAAAATACATTGTATATTATTTCTAACTCTTCCTTACTAGTCACTGAAAGAGAGCCCATTTACATGTGATATGCTCATATACTGCCTCTCTTTTTTAATATTTTTAAATATTTATTTATTTGAGAGAGAAAGAGGCAGAGAGAGAGAGAAAGAGAGACAGAGAAAGAAAGAGGCACATAGTAAGAGAGAGAGACTGGGCACTCTAGGACCTCTAGCCACTGCAAACAAAGTCCGCATGCATGGGCCACCTTGTGCATCTGGCTCATGTGGGTCCTGGGGAATCAAACCTGGGTTCTTTGGCTTTGCAGACAAGTACCTTAATCGCTAAGCCATCTCTTCAGCCCATGACCCTTTTTTTTAACTTTCTAAAAAAATTATTTACTTGCAAGAATATACATATATATGGAGAGAGGGAGAGAGAGAGAGAGAGAGAACTGTGACAGGGCTTCTAGCTACTGCCAATGAACTCCAATTGCATGCACCACTTTGTGGCTCTATGTGGGTACTCTGTAATCAAACGTGGGTCATTAGGCATTGTCTTAACCTATGAGCCATCTTTGCAGCCCCTGACTCTCTTTTAACTTCCTTTTCTATCAGAACATTTTTATCTTGGGTCCCAGTGTACCTGTAAGGAGGTTTTTATACAAGCTAAGATGCTAAGAGTGCTGTCTCCCCACCCTTCCCTCCTCACACTGCAAAGATACAAGCAGTGGAGAGATTGTGCCTGAGTCCAGACCTTAGCCACCAATCATGTGGTAACAAGTCAGCCACAATCGCATGTGACATGAAGTACATCTTTAGTTTCAAAGACTTCTTGTTCTTTCAGCCAGCCTTTCAGCAAGATACCTCTTTTCCTGAGTGTGAACCAGTTCTCCTTCTAGGTCTCCCCACTGAGGATCCTACTTGCATATGCCAAAGATGGTCAGAGGGCTTTCTGGGGCTTGTAGGTACAGAGAAAAGGTGTCATTCTTCCTATTAGAGACCAAAAAGTTCAAATTTCAGGACTAACAAACCCACAGGTTCTAGAGAGTTGCTAAAAATTAATAAAGAGGCCAGGAAAAAACCCATGTATTTACACAACTTTTGTAGCTCATTGTTTGAATTTTACATTTAAATTCTGCAAAATTTTAAGGTATCGTTAAACAGCCAGCTACATCCTTGCCTCTACCCGTGAACATCTATCCCATTGTTGTTAAATCCTGACAAAGGATCATAGAAGCTTAACTTTAGAATGACTGGGGATTCCAAGATATCAAAGGTTTTTTTAAAATTTTGTTTTAATTCCTTATTTTGAAACAAGCCATGAACACATGTTGAATTCAGTGGATGGCACGTCCTAAAGTTACAGACTGTCTCCTGACATCGGCACTGGATAAACAGAGCTACCTGCTAGTTTCACGTTGCAAATGGTAAAAGTGGTAGATAAGAAAAAGGATCAGTGTTAGTCAGAGAGTGAGCAGGGTAGGCTTTGTTCGTGGGTGGTGCAGCAGCAGAACCTATGAGGAGAGAAATGTCAACAGGCATATCAACCTGCTACCCAGAGAGCCCAAGCGTAGGAAGAGCAGCTGGGTACTGCCATAGAGAATCTGGGAATCAGCGCAATGAAAGGTTGTCTGTAATCTCCTTCCAGATGTATCTATCAATGCTTTTCTCAGCACACTACTTTCTCAAGCAAAAGTGTTCCATCTTCTCCCTTCTGAGGCCTTTTCAGTTGGCCTGTGGACTTGACCATGGTATAACCCATTTCTCCCCCATTCAGAGTTCCACTTCTTCTACGATGGTATTTCAGAACTCGACCAGTGGGTCAGGCAATAGACTCTCCTGCCCTATACATTTTATTACTCACTATGTAAGCCTGGCCTGCGAGGCCCATTGTACCCCAGACTCCAGTTGCTCCAGTGATACTGTCAACTGGTGCAATGCCAGGGAGCCACGCAGCAGTGCACCTACGTTTTGGTTTGTTTAGCTTACAATCAAATTCACTTTTTAGAAAGTTACATAATTTTAGAAGAAAACATGCCTCTGTTGAAAATAGAAAAGCGTTTTACTTGCCCCAAACACAAGGAATGCATGGTCATGAATACAGCTGGGGGCAAATAACAGGATAAAATCCCAGCTGCACACTGGGCTACCCAGAGACTCTCAGCTTGATTAATGCTTGTTCTCTTCGGTTGTAAAAGGCCATGGGCCAAGTAAGAGAACGACTTCAAGGATGAAACTGAAATTGTCTTTTGAATGTGGTCAGAAAGGTGGAACATGGCTTCCTGATCCAGCGCCACTGAGTGGCTTCTTCCTGCTCAGCCAGAAGTCTTGTGCCACGCTTGAGACCCCCAAGTTATAAGGCGTTGTCTTGTGTTGCCAGTCCCACTTAGGCATTTTAATCTTCTCTCTACTAAAGCCTGCAGCTTCCTTAAAACTGTTATGTGTGTGTGTGTCTACCTGTTCATATGCATGTAGGTGTGCAAGCATATTTGAATACATGGAGAGGCCAGAGGTTAATGTCAGGTGTCTTCCTTGATGGATCTCTACTTTATTTCCTGTAGACTTCACACTTGAGCCTAAAACTCTCCCACTTTGCTAGTGTAGCTAGTCAGCTTGCTCCGGAAATTCCCATCAAGCCCACCTGGCTTCTACATGGGTACTTGGGATGCAGACTGGGTTCCTTGCACTTTTTCTACTGATCCATTTCCTCAGCCCCTTGCTGCTGCTTCTTTTAAAAAATATTTTTATTTCTATTTTTATTTGAGAGAAAATGGGCAGAGAGAGAAAGTGAAAGAGAGAGAGAGGGAGAGAATGGGTACCCCTGGGCTTCTAGCCTCTTCAAATGAACTCCAGATGCATGTGCCCCCTTGTGCATCTGGCTTACATGGTTCCTGGGGAATCGATCCTGGGTCCTTTGGCTTTTTAGACCAGTGCCTTAACCTCTAAGCCATCCCTCAGCGCCCCCCCCCCCCACCGGCTACTTGTATTATGAGTAGAACTCCACCAGCACCCTTGCTTAGCCACTGTTTAAGACTACATGCTGACTGGGTGGTAATGGTGCAAGTGCTGGACATACAGTGGTGGAGAAATAGGACAGAAAGAAACACACACACAATACAGTGGCAATAGGAAGATGAACATATTATGAACAATAGGTTTGTTTAGAGGTTTGATATATGGTCCAAATTTTATTAACGTGCTGAATGTATTAAACTAAATCCAGAAGGAAATTTCTTTACCAGAATGAAAAAGGAAACTGTCAGACCTTAGAAGGTCAGTGGGTGTTAATTTGTCCAGGTTACCGGGTAGTATTAATATTGTTGTCCAGTGGTCACCTTCCTTTGGGGTTTTGGCATCAGAGACCTGCAGTTGATTACCTGACATTATATCATCATTAAGAGGGATTTATTTAGAAATAAAGAGGAAAATTGAAATATTCCTTAAGCCACTTTTAACTGGGCTGTGTTTTTCCACCTAGAAACTATGAACTGGACAGCAGTGTCACAAAGCAGCAAATGTGCCAGTACTACTGTGTGCCAGATGCACTTCCGGTGCTTCAGACATGAGTGCACCAAAGTGCTGCCAACAGCCCAGTGAGTGAGCGCATTCATTTTCCATTGCTGCCATAAGCAATGACCATAAACTTAGCAGCTTAAACCCACACCAACTTGTTGACCTATGTTTGTGCGGGTCAGGAGCCTGAGTGGGTCTCAGTGGGCTAACGTGAGAACGTCTGCATAGCTGTGTTTCTTTCTGGAGGATCTAGGGTGGGCTTCTCATTCAGGCTGGTTGTCAGCTGTGGGATGCTCTCACTTCCAGGGGCCACCCCAGTCCTTAGCTGTTGGCCCTCCCCACACTCCTTCAGGCTTTGAATGTCTGCTGCTCTTCTTTGTCGTCTTTCTCTGCCCCTTTCTTCTACCCTCATTTTTGTGTCTTAAGGACTTGTGATAAATTACACCTACTCAGACAATCCAGAATATTCTTCCTACCTGAAGATCCTGAACCTTAATCACATCTGAAAAGTCCCTTTTGCCAGGTAAGATATGCAATCATAAATCCTGATAAACAGGGTGGGAAACATTATTCTCCTGGCCACAGTAAGTCACTATGGTTACATATGTAATTTGCAAACAGGGGGTACTCTATGAACCAATGAAGGTAGACTATTTTCCCTTATTCTTTCTTTATGTCACATTGCTAAGGTTCTCTCTCACAAAGTTGCTTCAGAGAAGAATCTGACATCCAGATGTTTGTACCTTAGTTTGGCTATAGAACAAAATATGACCTATTTCTAGAAGCATTTGCATTGGAACACATTTGAAATTAGACAAAAGGTATTCACCTCCAGTAATAAGATGTGAAACAGTAGTTTCCTTAGTAATTACTTTTTTGCTTTTAATCACTTCCATTTTGTTTTTAAAAAATATTTAGCATATATACATATACATATGTTATAGATAGATAGGTAGATAGAGATAGATAGATAGATAGATAGACAGACAGACATAGTATGTGGCACAGTGCACTTGAGGAGTCAGAGAATGGCTTTTGGATCAGTCCTCACCTTTTCACCTTTCCTTGAGACAAGGTTTCTTTCTCTGAACGTCACTCTGCCCTGTTGTTTGCCATGCTTGCGGGAAACTTGCTGCAAATTCTTCTGAATCCTCCTCCCATCTGACCCTCAGTGCACTGGGATCACAGAATCACCCACAGCTTCTGGCTTTTTTTATGTGGGGAATGGGAAGGACTGAACTCAAGTACTCCACCTAGAGCCATGAACATTTTAATCCATGGAGCTGTCTCCCCAGACTTCTAATTGCTTCTCATTAGCAATCACATATCCCATTTATATTAGGAATGATCAGACTCACCTCTTGTTGCAGTCAGGTTCACATTGCTGGTAGAAATCACTCAGCCAAGAGTAGTTTGTGGGGAAAAAGGTCTATTTTAGCTTGCAGACTCGAGGGGAAGCTCCATGATGGCAGGGGAAAACAACAGCATAAGCAGAGGGTGGACATCACCTCCTGGCCAACATCAGGTAGACAACAGGAACAGGAGAGTGTGCCACACACTGGCATAGGGAAACTGGCTATAATTCCCATAAGCCCTCCCCCAACAATACACTGCCTCCAGGAGACATTAATTCCCAAATCTCCATCAGCTGGGAACCTAGCATTCAGAACAACTTAGTTTATGGGGGACACCTGAATCAGACCACCACACCTCGCATTCATACACCTGACCCGGGCTGGTGGGGAAGTGTGGCTTGCTCTTCCCACCCTTTTGCTTTATTTTCTGTTTCTACCTTCAGGATACCCTCCGATGTTTTGTAATTCAGGATCTCGAGCCCTGTCAGTGAACTTCAGGAACTTGCCGTCTGACTCTTCTACGTGTCTTCGCCATTGAGCCACCACAAATGCCTTCCACTGAGGGCTTCACTTTGGCATTCGTGCCCCGTGTGAGTCCCTTCTCTCCTATGTGGATTGATCTGTTGGCTCGCTTTTAACAACAGGGTTTAACCAAACCAAAGGCTATCACTTTCATGATTAGGTGGCTAAAGAGTTTTTAGCTTGGTTTTGGGAGTGGACTTTGCTTTCATGGAGAAAGCTGTTGTGTTGGAGAAGCAAGAGACTGTGGTGACATTAGGGTTAGCAGCTAGGACCTCGAGAGTGACCAACACACATAGCGTGGAGGGGGGTCCTTCTGTAATCCAGCTGAGATGACAGCCACCCTTTGCTTACAGATCCCTAAGCAGAAGACCTGGAGACCCTGAGTCCAGATTTCTGATCCAGGGAAATTGTGGGCTACAATATAACCATGGTATATTGTTTTAAGCCACCAAGTTCTGGGCTGTTTGTCACGCAGCCAACAGGTGCCAGTAGGCACTCCATATATTTGAAGAATGATGCAATTAAAAAGACTAAGTGGTTGTATTATTCAGGGTTCTCTACAGAAGCAGAACTGAAAGGCAGAATATATACTACCAAAGGGGTTTTACGAGAGTGGTATACATTACAGAGGCGAGGCAGTACAGCATCAGCTTTCTGCATGCGAAAGAGACTCGAAGAACCCACTAGCTGCTCAGTCCACCAGGCTAGTTGCCTCAGTAACCCCAATCTGGTGCTGAAGGCCTGGAGAATTCCTGGAGGGCAGCTGATCTTCAGTGCAGACTGGAAGGCGGGGGAAGCTGGGTTCTAGTGTCAGTGAAGGGTGGCAGCCGCAGCAGCAACAGGTCAGGTGCACCCCAAGCAGTAACCCTGCTCTTTCTCTCACCTCCTTAGGCCTGGGCCACTCCTGGAAGGTGTGGCCCACTCAGGGGGAAGGTCTTCCTTCGGTTAATTCTTCCTGGACACACCCTCCCGGACCATCCAGAGGTGTGTCTCCTGGCTGATTCCAGATCCAATCACACTGACCGTTCAGATCAGCCACCGGAGTGGAGGTCTCCAATTGTCTTTTCAGTGGACGATGGGTTCTCCGTGGCTCCGGCCAAGTCTAGAGTTGTAGTTATGTATGGCTAAGCTCCTTGTGTAGTTCGGGTTTATAAACCTTGGGAAAAATTCTAGAGATGAATACTAGCTTAATTCCCCCACTCTATGCTGAAAGCAGGGCGCTGCGCCCGTGAGCACAGTGGCTTGGCATCAGATGCAGTTTTCCGGGGTAAGCTTCTGCCCTGCCCTCTGTTTGTCCTTAGCTATGCATTTCCTTTAGGAAACTCTGCCACAGGCCTCGGCAGACTCCGCCTGGCTGGCCCGGCACAGAGGTGCCTGCTCGTTTGTCTGGTGTCTTTATTTGTGTCTTGTCATACGTCCATCCTTCCCTCTCATTTCCTGCCAAGGGGTGCTGCACATTGGCAGTGCAGACCCTGAAGCCCTTCCTTGGGTGCCGAAGGGTGACTCATGCTTCCTGACAACATGCATCCGGCCGGTCCCAAGGTCAGTGCGCTGAAAGCAACATCCATCTCTCCCAATAGGAGCACAGAATCTAATCTCCGCAGGGCTGCTCTTTTCTCAGTACAGTATGTCCATCGTCCTCCCTGCTGCTTGTGGTCCAGTTGAGCTACAGCATATTTGTAGTGTAATGGACATGAAATTTAAGAGGGCCATGAAAGAGTAGGTTAGGCCAAGGTGAATGAATTCTGTATAATTTTTGTGTTATTTCTCTCACCTGCATTTGCCTTACCAAAACCCTTCTGTGACTGTTGGCTTCTTTGATCGTCATGAAAGCCCTCTGTAGTGGAGAGGTATTTTTATGTCCACTCCACAGATGAAAACAAGCCAGGCTGTTTGAGCACACAGCTACGTTGGGGAGTTGGCACTATACACAGGCCATTCAGCTAGAAGTCAGGGCTGAGGGAAGAAAGGCCAATGGAGAATTCGATGGGCACAAAACTTAAGGAAACTCAAAAAACCCTTGCTGATTGAAAACAAAAAATAGATGCAACACTCCTAAAATTCAAAGATACAAGAAAAATTTTAATTTAACTTATTTATTTTCAAGCAGAGAGAGAAAGAGAGAAGAGAGAGAGAAAAAAATGGGTGGGCTGGGCCTCCAGCTGCTGCAAACTCCATATGCATGTGTCACTGTGCATCTGGCTTTACGTGGGTCCTGGGAAATAGAACCCGGGTCATTAGGTTTTGCAGGAAAGCACCTTAACTGCTAAACCATCTGTCCAGCTCAAGATAAAAGAATTTTAAAAGTAACAATGTTAGTATTGACGGTTTTTTTCTTCAGGCTCCCCTAGGCCTGGGCAGAACAGTTCCTTTTAAGCTCCTGCTGTCCCCAGGGCCTCCCCGCTCTGTGGCCTGTGGCATGTTGCATCCCGCAGCACAAGCGGGACCTGGCAGCCTGGAGCAACAGCAGCTTTTCCTGAGGCCGTGTCCTCACTAGCTCTCCTGTTCTTGCTGACCAGACCTCCATCCAGGTGGAAAGTACCTAGAATAATCTTCCTTCAGAATGTGGTTCATATCTTCTTCAGGGGTCTCTTCTGTAGCCTCTGGCCACCTCGACTCTGCATTGCACTGTTACAATGTTGATGATCTTGGGTACTTCATATAAATGAAATCATATAATGTGTGGTCTCTGTGTAGGGCGTCTTCCATTCAGCCTTATGTTTTGAGGGTCCACTCATGTTTTAGCATGGGTCGGCTGTCCATTACTTTGTATGACTGAAGAATGTTCCATTGTATGGATGAACCATGTTTTGCTTAATTGTTTATTAACTAATGGAAAGGTGTATTTGGGGGGCATTGTGAAGAAAGTGGACATGTAGGAGCAAGTTTTTGCTTAAATATCTCTTTTCAGGGGTTGGAGAGATGGCTTAGCAGTTAAGCGCTTGCCTGTGAAGCCTAAGGATCCCGGTTCAAGGCTCGATTCTCCAGGACCCACGAAAGCCAGATGCACAAGGTGGGGCATGCGTCTGGAGTTTGTTTGCAGTGGCTGGAGGTCTGATATGCCCATTCTCTCTTTCTCTCTGTCTATTGCTCTCAAATAAATAAATTATATATATATATATATTTTCAGTTTTCTGAGGTGGGATTGTATCTCTAAATGTGGATTTGTTGAGCCATGAAGTCTTTCAATGCTTCACATAAGGAGTTGCCAAATTATTTAGCACTATGATGCACTACTTAATGTTACTAATTCTCAAGCTTTGAAATACAGTATACTTCATGCAGATTAAAGACACACTTACCCTAAGTCATTCTTTGCTTTGCAAGGGCATATGCATGTCTAATGCACACCAAAAACAATGGAACTTTCAGACACGGGTATTCCAGTGGGTAGACTGAGTCATCAATAGAGAGGTAAAACTTTGTACAAACTTTCTTCCCATTCCTCGAAGTCAGTGAAATCCATTTGCTCTGTTTTTCTAAGCCTTTAGTGTTCTTATAATGCATAATAACGTCTCCTACCCTCCTAACTACGGGCACTTCATGAGGAGGAATGCTCCTGTGATATGACTATGCCAGTCCTAGGAAAGTGTCTTTTCTGCCCATCTGGTCTCCCTCTCTTGAGACTGGTCCCAGAGTTTAGCCAGTCAACCCTAAGTAAACTACAAACTCATACCCACTTTTAAAAACATTTAATTTGCATTTCAGGATTTCTGAAGTCAGTAGCTTCTTAGATGCCATAAAATGAAATGCTTTCAAAACATCACAGTTCGTATCATTGGCCCAGGGCCTCAATGTCCCCATCAAGTTTCGTCACATCTGTGAGTAGGCCAGAAATAGCCCTATCTTGTCCCTATCTGGAATGTCACTTGAATTATTTGCATAGACCTGCCACCTCCCTCACACTGTGCACTCTTTCATGCCTTTGGTCTGTGCCTGACCCCAGTCACCTGACCAGCTTTGCTAGTCCTTCACGTTCTTCCTCCCAGATGTCACCTAACTGGGCTCAGTGCACAGCCTCCAGATCCCACAGCATCCAATTATGGTTCGGTGTCTGAGCCAAAGCACGCAGAGCTCTGTGGGATTGCTACAGTTACCGCAGCGCTTTACACTCTCCCTACCTGGAGGGTGAGTGGATGTTCCATGGAAAACCCATCACCACCAATGGAAACAATTTGCAGCACCAACTGGTGGGTAAGCTACAGGTTCAAAGTGCAAGTCTGTATGTGCAAAGTAGCTTGTTCTGTTCCCCTTTAACCCTTGATAGACTCTTAGGTGACAAAATGACCAAGGTGGCACTTAAGACATGACCTAGGAGGCTCTTGCTAACAAAGCCTCTCAGCCCGATTTGATTGCCCAGGACCCACATAAAGCCAGATGCACAAAACGGTGGTGCATGCATCTGGAGTTTGGTTGCACTGACAGGAGGCCCTGTCACCCATTTCCTATCTTATTCTTTCTCTCCTTACCTCCCTCCCTCTCTCCCTTTCTCTTTCTCTTCTCTTGCAAATAAATAAATAAAAGCCAAAGGAATGGTATGTCTGCTTACAATGCAAATTTCCAGACACAAAATGGCCTTGATATTCATGATGCCATAGTGCCTGGTACTACTTACTCAAGACCATAACAGGAAGAAAAGATGATGACATCAAAACAAAAGAGAGACCAATTGAAAGGTGGAAGGGATTGGATAAGGGTGAATTTGAGAAGGGGAGAATGGTTGTGGGGGAGAGAATTATCATGGTTTACTGTACATAGTTATGGAAGCTGTCAATAAAATATTTTAAAATATTTTTTAAATGACCTAAAAGAGGGAAAAAATCTTAAAAATCATCTAGTCTACATGTGACCAAAATAGGGCACATGCCCACTTACATACAGGTAGGCATGAACTTCCTACACAGCCAGCATTTTGTAGGATTCTCTCTGCTTTTGTTGTAGATATCTAGATCAAAAGAAATGGAGGGGGCAAAATTCAGCATTGGATCCTTTGCTTCCTTCATTATCTCACGTGTCATTTTCTTATGAGAATGTGGAGTACTCTGACTGGTGTCAAGATGCTCAGAATTCATAGAAAACTGAAAGAGCAGGTAAGGTGCTGATAATTTTCCTTAATAACCTCTCCTTTCTTGTCCCCTGGCTATTACTGCAGAATTTATCCTTCTTAGAAGAGGCTCTCTTGAAAGCAAATAAAATAGAAGCTTTTTGGTAAAAAGCACCCAAGACCAATATGCCTTATGTCATTATGGCCGGGCTCCATGTTTTATCCATTACTGTTAAGATAAGTGCTAAGAACGGAGATGGTTGTCATGGGAATGCATCTTAACACAGCATTTAAACTGAAGAGAGAGAAAGTTATTTTTCCTAACAGAAAGCTGGTCTGATTTTGCTGATAATGATGACTGGCTTTTCCAATAAGACTAACTATTCAAGGCTGTCCATAACTTGCATGAGCTAAATCAGCAGCTCCAGAATTATAATGAGGACAGAATGAGGGAAAAAAAAGTATTTTACTGTACCAGCAAAGGTGAATTGAAACATTTCCATGTTCTCCAGCTTTTTGGAATATAACGAAATAAACAGCCAATCTCTGAGGGGAAGCTATCAGAAGTCATTTCTTTGTTTAAACACTGCCATGCTTTAGCTCGGGGTGGTCAGTACACAGTGCCCTGGAGGCTGGAGTGGACCTACCTCAGCCCCAGCTGCGTCTCTGAGGCCTGAGATCTGTCAGTCTTTCCATGGCACATCTATAAAGTAAAAGTATAAAAAAAAAAATACTTGCAATGTAGGGGGTATGCATCCAGTCATCCTACTAAATTGGTCAATTTCCTGTCTTATAAGTTAATATTAGAATGTCATTCCTAGGCATGGTTATAACTAATAGTTATTTTAAAAATCTCAGTAATGTTTTGGTGGTACTTTGAGCCATAAATCTAATGATGGGTTTTGCAATTCAGTTTGCCCCTAGGTTTTTCAAGTAGTCCAGCAAAATAAAAGTCCTGAGTTTCCAATTAATTGTACATAGGAAGCAGTTTGGGCCTGAGGGGAGATTTAAAGAGTTAGATGAAATTGTTCTAATAAAATTTTCATTCCTAGCTATATATTTTTCACAATAACATGTCTCAAGGATTAATTATTTATTAATTGTTTTGTTTGTTTGTTTCAAGATAGACTCTTGACATGTAGCCTTGCTTGTTCTAATACTTACATAGCCTAGGCAAGCCTCAAACTTACAATAATCCTCCTGCCTCAGCCTTCTGAGTACTGGGAGTGCACACATGCATAGGCACCCCTGGCTCTCTCAGGACTTGTATTTCTTTTTAACATAAAATAATTATTGCAGAACTAAGGTACAATTTATTGTAGAGTTAAGGAATTTCTATTTAAAAATACACAAGCAAATTGTGAAAGTAAAAGCTCTCATTTATTTCATTAGGAAATGTATTTAGAGTGAAATTTTATTTTATATAAAGTATTAATCCTATAAAGTATATGAAAACATTATGTATCTGAAATGCACTTATAAACATTAATAGAAAATATAAATGTGATTTTTGTTTTGATCAGTTACCACTTCTTATAATTGCAATAAATCAGTTATGAATAAATAAATTAACACACAATTTCATAGTCATTGAGAAAAGTAAGGTTCAATATAGTATGTATTTTATTATTGAAGAAAATATACAAATATTAATAAAATATTTTAGCATAAAATGTATCTACCTGAGATAAAACTTTATTAAAAAAACAGAATTGAAATAAATAAGAGTTCAAAACAGAGAGTAGGTCCCATAATATTTCTCACTTTCTAAAGCAAAGCAACTTTGCGTATTTAGTCACAGATGTGCCATAAAGTTTATAATTTACTGGATACATTAAAAGAGTGCTGGAGTGAGTTGATGTTTTGTTCATACATCATTGTTTTGGCCTTTGATATGATATGACACTAAGGAACACACACTGGATTTATTGTGTCATTTCTGGGTTTTGAAGCATTTCCATCACTCCACTCTAGACACAGCCATGGGCCAGGATCACCAGCTCCAGAACATGCTTATAGGGAACTCCAGCCCTTCATTTCCACACAAAACTAAGGACTATGGAAGCATGTACTTACCTAATGCTTCACAACATACACAGAAAAATAGAATCCAGTGGTGCTATTTGGGAAGGTTGTGGAACATTTAGGAGGTGATGCCTTGCTGGACTTAGTAGATCACAGAGTCCTTAAGGTCACTCTTCCTAGTTGCCCTCTGCTTCCTGGCTCTGGCTCTGATGTGACAATCATACCTTCTATGCCTTTCCCAATATAACTGACTGTATCCCCTAGAAACAAAATCCAACTAAACTCCTTAAGTTGCTTCTGGTCAGGTATTTACTCACAGCAATGAGAAAGCAACTGACACAGAAAGTTGATACCACGAAGTGAGGCAACTGCTGCATAAACCTGACCCTGTGGTTCATAAGCCTTTAGAAATGGTTAGTGAGAGGAGTGTGGAAGACTTTGGAACTTTGGGCTAGAGAAGTCTTAAAATTCTATAAGCAGAGTTTACTGGACCATTCTGGTAGGAGTTTAGAAAACCAGAATACTGATAGAAACACAAACAGTGAGGCCCAGCTTACGAGGAAAAAGGACACTATTTGGAACTTGGTAGATCATATGTTCTGACAGATAAGCTGGCTAAAATATGACCATAACCTGAGCAATGTTGAACTTATAAGTAATGAACTTTGCTTGCTTCAGCAGCACATATACTAAAATTAGAATGATACAGACGGGGTTTTCATGGCCCCTTCAGGAGTAATGGACTAAAACGTCTTTGGCAGAGGAGATTTCAAGGCAGAATAACACAGAATCTGTGGTATGGAGTCTGTTGATGGCTCTTGTTCAACTCTATAGTGAAAAAGAACAAAAAACAGAGAAAAAATAAGAATAAAAAGTGTGCCATTTGGCAAGGAAAGAGGAAAGTTTGAAATTTTCCATGAGAAGCATGCTGAGGAAGCTGTAATCATTAATAAGAAGCCTACTGCTCTGCTCTGGGAAAATAAGAAATGTGATTTGTGGGCAATGCCCCATCCATTGAAGGCATCTAGCTTGTGAAAGTGAAAATTATTTTGAAAGTATAAGTTCTGATGGGAAAATACTGAAGGAATTCCCTTCACCTAGGAGGCAAATTTCCTATGGAAGTGTTTCCCAAAGGTTGACAGAGGTCCAATGAGGCCAAGCTTCATACCAAGTTGGAAGCAGAACTTGACAAGATTGTCCATGTGATATCAGTTTAATGAACTGAGAAATACAAGATTGAGGGGGGGGGTCATGGTATATTACAACACAGTTCCAGAAAGCTTCTCAGTCCAGATAATGTATGGCATGCTCAAAGTCCATGCAAGGAGGACCTGAGAAGCTATTGTATGAAGCTATGAAAACGAATCTTAAGTTTCACTGGAGAATCTAGGATGTTGGAAATGCTAGGACCGTGGACTATCTATCAAGAAAAGCTACAGTGTAGAGGGGGATCCCACCAAAGAAAGGCTGTATGTGCCATAGGCAGCACAGCTAGAGAGACGGAGTTGACCCAGTCGTTTGGAGTCCAGACAATCTCATCATGAGTATCAGATACTGAACATAGAGCTACACTGCTTGGATTTTGCCCACTGTGTCTTGCTTTCTTCCAATATTTCCTTGCTATATTCTCACTTCTCTCTTTTGAAGTGAGAAAATTTTTCAGTGCCATTGTATGTTGGAAGTAGGTAAATAAGTTGGAAGTAAGCCTTGTGTGTCAAGTGAGATTTTGGACTTTACGATAGTGTTGGGATAGTTAAAGAGTATGGGGACCTTTGAAGTTGCATTGAATTAATTATGCATCATGAGATGACCACAAGCCTATGAGGCCCAGGGGCAGAATGTTGTGGTTTGAATGTAAAATGCCCCTATAGGCTCATGTGTTTAAACACTTGGTCTCCATCTGTTGGCACTGTTGGGAAGGTCGTCGAAACTTTAGGAGGCAATGGCATGTTTGGAGAAATGTATCACTGGGCATGGAACTTGATGCTTTATAGCTTGGCCCCACTTCTTGTTTTCCCTTTGCTTTCTTACCTCAGCATGACAAGTTGGCTTCCCATTACTGTCACCATCCCTTCCCCACCTGATGAAATGTATCCCTGGGAACTACAAGCTGAGTTAAACCCTTTCCTTCCCTAAGCTGCTTCTGGTCATGTATTTTGTCCCAGCAATAAGAAAGTAACTATATTGAAAAACAATATTAACTCCAACTTGAAGAAGTTGATAATGACAGAGTAAGGGGGAAATAAACCAAGAGCTATACTTATGTCTGGTAGTGAGACTTATTGCAGCTGGGGATTTTATAAGAACATAGATACCATATTCAAAGGGGGGATTTGAAGAGCACATGATAAAGGCATTACTTACAAGGGTATGAGTATGTTTAAAGAAACAAGGCACAGGGTAAAATCTCAGGGCTGGAGGAGAGGATCAAGAGGTACACAAGATTGATGGGCAAAGAAAAGAGTAGTGACTGGAACCCAATATAGTGGCTGAAAGATAGGGTTGGAGAGATGGCTTAGTGTTTAAGGCACTTGTCTGCAAAGCCTAAGGAGCCAGGTTTGATTCCCCAGCACCCACATAAGCCAGATATACAAGCAAGTGGAGTATGTATCTAGAGTTCATTTGCATTGGCATGCTCTCTTTCTCCATCCGCTTCTCTGTCTCTCACAAATAAAATAAATACATAAATACATAAATAAATAAAGTATTATTAAAATATTTCCAAATGTTCTCACTTTCTGGCCTCCCAAGATCACTTGATCAACTGACCTGCTCTATATGTCCAATTCCACTTCTACTTAAAAAAAAGAGAGTGGCTGAAAGGAGGGTCCTTGGATGAGGCGTGCCTCTCAAGAACATTGCCATCCCAGAACAACCAGGACTTGAGAAAGTACAGGGTCATACTGTCATGTCACTCACCTCTCATGATCTGTATTTTGTCAAAGCCTCTTAAAAATCAGAAAGATGGAGAAGAAAAGGGAGCCCACTGAGAGAGCACACAGGAGCCTCCGTAGACATGCAGCAGGATTCAAAGGGCAGAGCATGGATCAGCAGAAGAGGAATTCTAAAAGAAACCATTTAGCCAAGACTTTTTAGTCCAGTTTATAAGAATGAAACACTATATGCTGCACATTAGTGGTAGATTATCAGAGAAACAGAGATCGCACCTTAGAAATACTTCCAGAAATAGAACTTCTTTGTTAAAAACTACTTCAAGCATACTTATGAGACATGTGACATCTACAAAGCAATTTTTTAAAAAGTATTCAACTCTCACACAAACGGTATGGTGAAGCAAGATTCCATCATTATTCATCCCAATTTTTCAGGAAATTAAAGTGAAGCACAGAGAGGTTAAGGGAAATGCCAACTAAAGACAACAGCATTTCAATTTTCTCACTTCTTACGCATTGTGATTTTCATTTGTACATTGCTGCACCATTCCCAAGGGACAGAATCCTACATTTCCTGGAAGTTCTCAGCCATTCAGATTTCACTAAGTACTTCATAAAGCAAATGCAATCAGAGGGCATTTTCCCCCACGTCAAGATCAGTCTCAGTGCCCAGCACTTTCATCATAGGACAGACAGCTAGAATCCAAACATCCTGACTGAGCTTCACTACAGATCTGGGTTAGATAAGGAGTAAAGGGAGAGAGAATGACAGCACAGAGCACAGAGCACAGAGCAAAGCCTCTCTGAAATTGTTTCCCCATCTTCTCTTCAAAGTTCTATCCATTCTCCCTGCTATCTTTGTGTCTAAATAAGACATAACTCTACTTAGTATGATATCTAACTTCCAAGTATTGCAAACGCACGCACATCGTACTAAAAGAAAACACTACTGTGAATATTATGTAGTCCATTTGATGACCTTTCTTCACTGTACCTTCTAAATTTCTTACTAGTATGTGTTTTGCAATCATGTAAATAGATTCATTCTTTAAATAAGTCCAGTAGATGATCACTGTTTCTTAGCAGTGTGATATTTCCTAATAAAAAGAGATTCCCTAAAATAGGTCTGGCATGATTGAAATGGAATAGTGATTCCTGCTATTTCTAGTAGGGACATTATAGTTGAGACAGTCTGAGGAGGTATGGTGTTGGACACAGTAGAACATTGAAATGTTCCATGTCAGGACAACATGAAAAGGAGGAGACTGGGTTATACAAATCACATCACATTTTGATATTTTAGTACCAAATATCAAACCTCCACTTGTGTACATCCAAGTACAATTTTCAGATATCTTGTACTTAAGGTGTATAGCTATCTAGGGCCATATTCTCTTAAAAACTACTTTGGTTTAAGATCTCTATTTATGGAAATCATCATTTTAAACTACAGGAACACATTGTTATTCATTTTATTAGTACAGTATTATTCTGTTAGCTTACTTGGTAAAGGGATTGACTTTTAAGCATGAGCACCTGCATTCAGTCCCCAGTGCCCACATAAAAATGCCAGGCGTGGGCTGGAGAGATGGCTTAGCGGTTAAGCGCTTGCCTGTGAAGCCTAAGGACCCCAGTTCGAGGCTCAGTTCCCCAGGACCCACGTTAGCTAGATGCACAAGGGGGCGCACGCATCTGGAGTTCGTTTACAGAGGCTGGAAGCTCTGGCGCGCCCATTCCCTCTCTTGCTCTCTCTCTCTGCCTCCTTCTCTCTGTCACTCTCAAATAAATAAACAAAAAAAAATTTTAAAAAATGCCAGGCGTGGTGGGAGATGGAGACAGGAGGGTCCCCATGGCTCCTTGATTAGCTAGTCTAGCCCAATTTATTAGATCCAGGCCAATGAGATGTCTGTCCCACAAAGGTGGGTGACATGCTGATGAATGACACCTGAGGTTTCCCTGTCCTCCGGCCTCCACCACATGTGTGTGTGCACTTGCATATGTCCCTGCATGCATACGAACACATATGCACACATGCATGTAGACCGCATACACCAAAAATAAAAGTTTTCTGATTTTACTGTTTGAACCAACAGTTGAAATAACTTTTTAAAGTATAGGATCAACATGACAAATGTCTTGGAATGGGGACTATCTATTCTGGACTACTCTATAGGAAGTCAAGTATTCATGGAAAAGGCTACACAGATTTGGGGCAGAGTCTTCGATTAATGATGGTCTTCATATTAATCTATGAATGATGCATGTTTAGTTGAACATGCTGAAACCCTCAAGGGGCTTACCCATCACCACACTAGTAAGGAGTGACTAAAAAACCCATGCATGTTGGGCTGGAGGGATGGCTTAGCAGTTAAGGCATTTGCCTGCAAAGCCAAAGGATCCAGGTTCGATTCCCCAGGACTCACGTTAGCCAGATGCACAGGGGGTGCACACATTTGGAGTTCTTTTGCAGTGGCTGGAGGCCCTGGTGCACCCATTCTCCCTCTCTCTCTCCCTCTCTCTCCCTCCCTCCCTCTCTCTCTCTCTCTCTCTCCATACAAATAAACAAATAAAATACTTTTAAAATATGAGAAAACTTGGGCTTAGTATGGTTTGTGGAACTTCATCCCATTCCCCTTCTTTGGTAAACAGAAGATCCAGAACACAGGCAAAATTACATCCTTATCTGCTCATGAGGCCAGTGAGACTCCAGGCCAGGGTGACTTGAGGATGCAAGCCAGTTGTGACCATGCTCCTCCTTCAACCATCAGCGTTCTCGACAAACTTCCTGCTTCTGCAATCTCGGTGGCTGTCTAGGAGTTGTCCTCCTCCAAAACCCTCTTGACTAAACCTTTTGCTCGATTCTGGAAGCTACTCAGTATCTCTCCACATTTCTTTCCAAGAGTGACTCCAGAGAAGGTCTCAGCGCTTAGTACACCAAAGCTGAATGACCCAGGCAGGACAGGTCAACTGAGCTGTCTGTGCCCCTCCCTTAGTCAGCATGGGGAACACAGCTGTGCCTAATTCTCCAGGGAATGCATTCAACTTTTTTTTTTTTTTGGAAAAGCTTTATAGATCAACTTGTAACTGATCCTTTACTGTCCTTGCCTTAGGCTAATATCTTAACTGACTAGGTTGTCACAGAGGTAGCAGGTCAAGTTGACACTTGAGACTGAAAGGTTTCCATTCTCAACAGAAAATCTGACCCAATTAACCTCTGAGCTCTATCTCAACAGCTTTCTTTTTCTCTCAAAAACTGTTTATCATATTTTTTCAAGTTTTATGATCTTTTCTTTAAGAACTTACAATCCAGTCATTCCTTTTTAGTTGTCTAGAGTCAGTGTTCCTGTACAGAACCATAGAGTAATGTTTGATAAATATTTGCGGATGCTTGATTTTTTTTATTAACAGGTATATAAATTTTGGGCAATTCAAAAATAGGTGAATGTTCACAACTGAGCTAGATGGTTGATCTGGCATGTCACAAATTATATTAGATTCTTCCCTGAATCACGTCCAACCCACCTAGTTCAGAGTATAAGGCCAAGATGAATACAGTTGCTGTAAGAGGCTAATTCAGTGAATGTCATGTGCATTTTAGCAATATAAGGACTTTAATCCAACCACAGTGGTTTGAGCACTATATTGCCTCCTCTCATTCATTTTCTAATTGTCTTTCTGATCTAATTATGTTCATGGTGCCTGAGACCATAAGCATATCGAGGATGCTTAGTCATATTCTAGGAAATAAAAGAAAGATTTTGAAATTACATGAACTTGGCAGTACTCAGGGTCTATAATGACCAATAGTTTTATATGTAAAACAGTGATACTTCTCTATAATTCTTTGGGTTTTGTTGACTATAAGTACAACCTGGACAAAACATAAGCTGTATTTTTAAAAAATTGAAATTATGACATTTGAATAAAAAATGTGTCCTCCTCTTTGATTTTCCCAATGTCACCTTGTTTTAAATGGTGAGGTATTCATTGTGTCTTCTATTGCACATATTACTCATATAATGGATACTGAGTCAATGACAGCTTAGTGCCTTTAAATAGCATCATCACTGTGATTAAAAGTCAGCCCCTTTTCTAACAGGAACTGAGGAGTGTCAGACAAGCAGATGGTTATCATACCAGGAACAAAGCATACCACAAGAGAACAAGTCATGATTTTCTCTGGGCTTAAAGAAGATAGAAATTATACTTGGAAGCTGGGCATAGTGGCACATGCCTTTAATCCTAGCCCTTGGTAAGCAGAAGTAAGAGGACTGCCATGAGTTCAAGGCCACCCTGAAACTAACTAGCGAATTACAAGTCTGCCTGGGCTACAGTGAGCCCCTACCTCAAGAAACCAAAACAAAAAAAAAGTAAGAAAGAAATTATACTTGGAAAAAGATTTAAGCATCCTTGTCATTAAAGTCAGGTTAAACTACTTGGCTGTAAGAAATTAAGAACAACAAATAATTTACCAAAGCAAAGATTTCCATCACCTTCTCATCGTGTATGCACGGAGGGTTGATAAGGGGCTGTATTCTTCATCACCATTCAACGTGACAAGACTTCCACCATCATTTACTTTGCTGTTGGTTTTCAGAGACTTTAATGCAAGGGACACAGATGGCACATGGAGTCCTCATTCAATTCAAAAGTGATGTGTGTCACATCCACTTGTATGTAACTGTCTAGAAGTTGTCAGATGGTCCCGCTTAACTGTAGGGATATGGGAAAGTGTAGCACTTTCATGTATCCAAGAAAGAGAAAAGAACTGGATATTAGAGTACTAGTGGTTGTTTCCAAAACTGAAATATTTTTTGTGAAGGGAACTGGGGACGTTTAATGTGGTGCTTGAAGAGAGAATGGAAATTTGAGTATCCTGAGAGAGGAAACAGTATGTGCACAGGCAAAGAACGTAGCACAGGTTGGAGGGAGTATTTAGGAAATTACAAATAGCCAACTTTCCTTATGACATGATATGAAAAGGCAGAAGATGATGCCAAAGATGAGAATGGATCAATAGGCTCAGAAATACCACATGGGGTGTGATATCTAGAGGGAAGCACGGACACCAAGTTTTGTTGGCAGTGGGCTCATCATTGGGTGAATGTCTTACTGAGGTTTTCTTTGTACCTCTATGTGGGGTGAAGTGGAGTGAGAAGAGATGAGAGACTGAAAAAACATCTGGAAGATATTATGGCAGATGACTCACAATGTAAGACTCCCCAAGCAATAAAAAACAAAGGAAGATTGGAGTGAGACATCAGAGGTAGCATCTCCATGGGTGAATCAGGAAGGGTGGGGAGAAGGAGAGCTCCAGGGGCAGGAATTTGTGGAGAAACAGGAAAACAAGGAACAGAACTGTTATCTGATGAGTCAAGTGTTGAAAAATACAAGCCACCTCTTTGGGAAAGCAGCAAGATCACTTAGTGGTTAAGAGTTAATGCTTACCTGCAAAGTTTAATGAACCAAGTTCTATTGTCCACTATCCAAGTAAAGCCAGATGCACAAAGTGGTGCATGCATCTGGAGTTAATGCTCTCTCTCTGTCCCTCTTGTCTCTCTGCTTGCAAATAAACAAAAAGAATCTTGTTTTAAAAGTTTTTTAAAATTTTTTTAATGAGAGAGAGAGAAAGAGAAGAGAGAATTTGTGCACCAGAGCCTCCAGCCACTGCAATTGAACTCCAGACACATGTGCCATCTTGTGTGCATGTGCCACCTTGCACACTTGCGTCACATTGTGAGTCTGACTTATGTGGGACCTGGAGAGTCAAACATGGGTCCCAAGGCTTTGCAGGCTTAACCTCTAAGCCATCTTTCTAGCCCAATAAATAAATCTTTTAAACAATATTAGGTTAAATGAAATAACCATGATATAGAAAAGATGGAGCTAATATCTGTTTTCCAGGGAGACACAGGCACCTGTAATTGCACAACTGGGGAGACAGAAACAGAAGCAAATGTTGGGTGTGCTGGCTAGCTAGTCTAGCCTAATCAGTGAACTCCAGGTTCCATGAGAGACCCTGCCTCAAAAATAATAAGTTGGAGAGAAGACAGAGGAAGGCACATCGGGATGCTACATTCAGGCACACACACACACACACACACACACACGCACCCCCACACATATAGTCATGCATATATACATACATGCACACAAATCACACCCACGCAACAAAATTTGTTGAGGTCTGAATTAGTGAATGTTTTCTATTTTTCCTAACTTCTGGATCCAGGAATCACTTAAACATCACCATTCATTTCCACCAGGGATTCTTTGCAAAGTAGAAATCAGATAGTGCATGACCATTGCTTCTTGCTCTTTGTTGCCAAAAGCCCAGGTTTATGGAGCAAATCATACTCCCTATATCAGAGGAAGAACAAATAGAGCAATTAAGTGCTTTTGAGGCCAAGGGGAGAACTAGAGGAAGGATGGTTGTTCCCGGGTTTGGGAGAGCTTGTAGGCTTTTGGATCCTGCAGAGTTGGGACCCTAGAGCTGCAATCTGTCAGCATGTTAAGTCGATGCCAGGGACTGCTTGAGGAAGTAGGTCCTAGACTTGGTAAATTACTTTGCTTCGAGTGTGGGTCTAACCAGCAATGCAGCTTAACCCAGTGAGAGCTGTGAGCTGAAGGAGAGGCATTCACGCGCATCTAGTGCTAACCAAAGTCAGATGACTGCAGACATTGCCAAATGATTTTAAAATTTGCTATATGACAGTAATGATTGGGATTGGATATCCTAAAATGCCTGGCTCCTAATAGTAACCTTTAGGTTGCTTAAAAGTTCTAGAAATATGGATAATTTCTTTTACTTGTGGGTTTTTAGTACATAGTCTATACTCCCAACATAGACATATGCACATAGGTAAACTGACTTCTTTGTTTGTTTTCAGCAGGAAATGCTTTCTACAAGCTAGGTAAATGCTCTATTGCTGAACCTAATTCCTAACCTGGTGGGTTGCATTCTTTAATTTATAAGGAACATCCAAATGAAATGAACTATCTCATAAAAAACTAACAGTAAAGATTACAGAGTATTGGTTCACTGCCTGGAGAAAAGTCCAAATAAGCAATGTAGGTGTATTCAGAGAGGCAAAATCAAATGTGTTAATAAAAATGGGAATATGCCGGGCGTGGTGGCGCATGCCTTTAATCCCAGCACTCGGGAGGCAGAGGTAGGAGGATCACCTTGAGTTCAAGGCCACCCCGAGACTCCATAGTGAATTCCAGGTCAGCCTGGGCTAGAGTGAGACCCTACCTTGAAAAACCAAAAAAAAAAAAAAAAAAAGGGAATATGTATATGTATAATAGCTAAAATTTCTGAAGGATAAGTAAGTTCCATGAAATTTTAAAATTCATTCCATTGTCATAAAATAATCTCTTTATAATTTCAATTCTTTCAAATATATTGATAAATATGTTATTGATCATATTGGTGAAAGAATATCTCTTTGGTCGATAAATGGTAACATTATTTAACCATCTATGTTTACATACCATTACTTCCCTCCTTTTTTTCACTTCCTTTTCCTCTTTCGTCCTTTCCTCATTATTTTACTTTGTATAATAATTATAACAACAACTGAAAGATGGGTACTAAAGTCAATACAGTGGCAGAATTTAATTTAATTTGTCTATCTTTGCTCTCTCTCTCTCTCTCTCTCTCTCTCTCTATATATATATATATATATATATATACATATATATATGTATCATGTTCTTCGTTTAGAGTTATAAAAACTTAACATTTTAAGCCTGAAGAATTAACCCCTTTATCATTATGAAATATTCACCTTTATTTCTGCTTATGCTATTTATTATAGCCCTTCCAGTCTTCTTTTTTTTTTTTTTTTTTTTTTGGTTTTTCGAGGTAGGGTCTCACTCTGGCTCAGGCTGACCTGGAATTAACTATGTAGTCTCAGGGTGGCCTTGAACTCACGGTGATCCTCCTACCTCTGCCTCCCAAGTGCTGGGATTAAAGGTGTGTGCCACCACGCCCGGCTTAGTCTTCTTTTTCTATTTACTTGGTACATGTCTTTCTAACCATTTATTTACCCTATCTATGTCTTTGTATTTGAAGACTATCTCATGTGTATAGTATATAGTTGAACCTTGAATTTTTTAAAAATAATTCAGAAATCATTTAAATCATATTTTTGTAGCTGTTGATGTGATTTTACCCAGATGTTCTTATTTGAGTTTTCTTTTTCAGTAATCACTTCTGGTTTTGTTCCCCTTCCCCCTTTCCTGACTTATTTTGTGTTACCTGAATTTTTATTTTGTTTTTTACTTTTATTAGCATGTAGTAATTATACATAATAAAGGGCTTCATTATGGTATTATCATACATGTATATGATGTTTTTTGTAAATCATATTCATTTTCCCATTGCCCTCTCTTATCCCCAACTCATTATTTACATGTTTTAAATACATGCTTTAAATGTACTTAAAATGCATCTTTTGGCCTTGAACTGCATTTTGGCCTTTAAAATATATTTCATACATTTGAAACTTTATGTTTAATGTTTATAATAGTATAATCAAAGCAATATTCTTGCTTGTATTTACTATTAGTATCTTTGACAACATCAAATGTCCTTTCAAGCTATATAGCTTCAGAAATAGGAATAATTTATAGGGTGCCAAGGAAAAAAACAGAAGTGATAATGGACTCAGAACTGATGCCAAGGCAAACAAAGGAGCAGACATGATCTGGCCTCAAGAAGAGAGAGCTCAGACAGGGCTCGTCCTTAAATGGATGAAGTATTGTCATGTGGTGACCAGATGGATTCACAGCTTTACCCCAAAGGAAGAAAAAAGCATTAACTATGGCAAGTGGACTTAGGGGTTTCCAGGCAGACTGGAATCCACTAATTTTTAATGTACAATCGCGACATTCCTGAGATGTGGTACGTAGTATATTTACTTCAATGTCTTTTTTTTCTTTTTGAGGTAGGGTCTTGCTCTAGCCCAGGCTGACCTGGAATTCACTATGTAGTCTCAGGTTGACCTAAAACTCACAGTGATCTTTCTACCTTGGCCTCCCAAGTACTGGTATAAAAAGAGGGTGCAACCATGTCTGGCTTCACTATCTTTCTTCTTCTTTCTTTTTTATTATTAGATATGGACATATTTTGTATATAAACATCACATGTTGGTACCATCCTTTCCCTCCTCCCTGCCGCTTTTCTGAAGAGGCCTTCCTCATTGGAGATGCAGTTCAACCCCATGGGGATTGTGGGTCATGCATTATGGGCAGCAGTCAGTTATGGGGGAGAGGCAGTTTCTGTGCAAAATGTCCCAACTTGTGGCCCTAACAATCTTTCCGCCTCCTCTTCTGCAAAATTCCCTGAGCCATAAACCCTTTTAATTCTCTCTAAATTAATAATGGTTATTCCATTTGACTGGTGATGGCTTCACTTTCCATTGGAGAATCTGCTTCTCTTTTTCAGATGGGAACTGGACTTGAGGAGATAAATGACCCAGCACACTCCACCCTGGCCCCAGCTGAAACCACAGAGAAATTTGGAAAATGAGCAAGAATGCTGCTCTCTTAGTTAAGCTGTTATCAGCACAAGGGTGATGGAGAAAGATACTGAGGACACTCAACACCTACCAAAACCAGAGATCTAGATGCTCTTAAGTGCCCATCACTGAAGGAGACTTAAAATGCTTTCAGTATCTTTTATTAAACTTAATTTTTATCTATTTATTTGCAAGCAAAGAGGACAGGGAGAAAGAGAATGGGCACACCATGGCCCATAGCTACTGCAAGAAAACTCCATATGCATGTACCACGTTGTGCATCTACCTCAGTATCTTCAAGAAGCATCCTCTGTTCTTGATATCTGTTGCCTCCTCTTATCCCTAAATGAAGCCCCGTAATCACTTGGACATTGGTCACTTTCAGTCAAGTCAATATTACTTACATACAGAGGAAATGCTAACCTGAAATTGGTAAAACACTCAAATTTCCAAATCAAATGCAAAAGTTCTTCTGCCTCCTTGATAGACTTAAGACAAAAAGAACAAATTCACAGTAATCCTCAGGAATAGAGTCACAGAGTTAGCAACTAAAAGTATGATGTTCAGCTAAATTAGAATTTCAGATAACTGGTGGATTATTTTAGGTTGTCTTGTTGATTAATTGGATAAAACATCTTCCATCACCTTTCAGCTGCCATTAACATACACAGTCTTATTTTTATGAACACGGTTGACATTGCCTCTTGAGGTTCATGTGTATGCTTGTATATATAATCAGAGCTGAACATACTTGTATCGACAATACAAAACCAAGTTAATCCTTCAGGTGACTGAAACCCTAGATGAAAAACCCAAAATATAAGCTTCCTAGCTGAAATGGTGAGCTTCTGGAACTATGAGAAATAATGCTAAGATTTTTCTTTAAAACACTAAATTCTCTAGTGGGTCTTTATTTGCAGTAGATAATTGGAATATTTGTTACGTGGAATTTTTTGGAAAGTGACAAATTTTCATTAGCATACACTTTAGTGTGTAAACACAAACCCTTTATGATCCACATTAAACACAAGTAATAATAGTCTTAAATGATTTCTTAAAAATCATGTAAATAATACATGTTATTGGATGGTACTTATATCTGAGTTAAAATTAAAAGAATTAATATCATTTATCTCTATTGCATAGCTTAAAAATTTGGAAGGAAAACTACTATCAATGACACCATTTATTGAGACAGGGTTTTACTATGTACTATAGACAGGCCTTGAACTTGCAATACTCTTGTGCATCCTCATGAGCCCTGGAATCACAGGTATGCTTCACCGTACACAGCCACTGAGGAGTCCTTTTTAATTTCTGTTTTTATAGTTCCTGCCATCAGCACCCTTTTGGTGCTCCTTAATTTGGCCCTCTCAAGAAATGTGTGATGCTGGTGTTAGCAAAGCCTGTAGTAAAGACAAAACAGAGACATAGATGTTTCACTCATTTATTCAGTCCTTCCCTGTCAGGATTGAAATTAGTGCTTTTTCATTTCCAGGCTCTTTTCCAGGAAATTCTGGCTTAACCCAAGTAATAAAGCAAGAGCCAAATCTGGAAGCATTGTCTTCAGTTTCTGAATGCAGAGGCCACCCCCGTCCCGAGGATGAGTACTACCTTACTTTGGGGAAACCACACTGGGAGACGTGATGTTTTCTCAGGGAATCTCAGAGCACAGGATTCAGATGAAGTTTCACCCTGGAGACTATAGTGCTGGTGTTTTCAAAATTCAGTTCAATTGTATTCTGAATGAGAACAGAAAGTGACTGTCTAAAAGGAACCATGAGACCCAGAGAGAGAAGAGCCTGAATCAAGGTCTCAGGATAGATCACAGGGAGAAGATTCTGGAACCACTTCTCCTCTTTCCCTCTGCAGAAGCCTACCACTCCAAAAGTCAGACTGTAACTAGATAAACACTTATGAATTCTCCTAGGAACCTCAGCTAAAATTCTTCCAGTTTGTTTTAAATCAAGGTTGTGCATTGTAATGGTTGAGATAAAGGAAAGTCCCTAGATAAGGTACAACCAGGCCCTGCTCATTGGCAAGGCCTCATTGGACAGCCTCAGAAATACTGCATGTAGGACTAAAAGGATTGCTCAGTGGTTAAGGTGCTTGTCTTCAAATACAAAGGACCCAGGTTTGATAGCCCAGGGCCCACATAAGGTGGTGCATGCGCTGGGGTTTGTTTGCAGCAGCTGGAGGCCCTGACACACCATTCTCTCTGTCTCTCTCACTTTCACTCTCTCTCAAATAAATAAATAATTTTTAAAATTACTGCATATAATCAGCTTGTCATTTTTTTTCATGTTTACTTCTTAACAAGGTTGTCTAGAACACAGGATCTTTGGAGCTATTGAGACTGTCTCCTAAGTCACACTGCCCAGTATGAGAGGCATTAGCCACATGTCTACTGAATGCTTGCAATGGGACTGACAGTAGCAAGAAACTGAATTTTGTTAGGTTGTAATTAATTCAAGTGGCCTCATGTGGCTGATGGTTACCATATTGGATAGTACATGTCTCTTCACAAGAAGAGCTTGTCCACTTTTGTAAGCAAAAAAAGCAACACAAAGAATGCATTCTGTTTTCTGAGTTTGGGACTTCTGTTCCTTTGCGTCATGATACTTAGAGAATTACAGGTCACTGGATTTGAATGTGTTCTTTAAACTAAACTTTAATCCAATAGACTAGAACGTAAAAAGTAAAACAAAAATAAGACACATTGACTGCTGGTTTCTTTATTTTATTGTTCTTATTATCCTTAGTTAACATATAGATTTAGACATCATTCATTCTGGTATTGTCAAATGCAAGTTGTTTTAGCTAATAGTTCTCCCCCTCCTCCTTCCTGAGTCCCTCCTCATTTTTTTCAGTATCCTCCCCACTTCTGTTTACATGTCACATGTGGTTTCTTTTTGAATTTGTCTGTTGGTCCTTTCTGTCCCACCACTCTAAACCCAAAGGTTTAGTTCAATGGAAGGCACCTGATTACCACTTACTGTGTTATAGATTCACCTCCCAAAAGCAGCAGCAACAACAAAACAGAAAGTAACCAGCTTCCCATCTTACTTCTCATTCCTGCTCCCAGCCACTGCCCTCCCCTCTCCTCAGGGATACTTACTATTGTTGCTTACTGTACAGTTGGTAGGCTATTTGGAGACTTTCTATAACTGCAACCCTGCACTGCCTTCCAAAGTTTTCTCTGGAATGAGCAGAGAGGCCCTGTCAATTGACAGCATCAGAAATGAGGCCCAGTGTGGTAGTATACGCCTTTAATCACAGCCCTTGGGAGGCAGAGGTAGGAGGATCACGGTGATTTTTGAGGCCAGCCTGGGACTACAGAGTGAGTTCCAGGTCGGCCCAGGATAGAGTGAGACCTTACCTCAGAACCAAAAGCAAAACAAAAACTAACAAAACAAAACCCAACAAAACAGCCCTAAGGATAAAACCCCTAAGAAATGAGAGTCCCATCTCTGTGAGCTGTTCTGTTTATGGTCACCCTTCCTCCTGAAGCACCACCCGTTTGGGAGTCCAGTCGCAATCCTTCATGACCCCCCTCCAGGACTCATCTCCTTAGAAACAAATGAACCCCAGTTTTTCTCCATCACCCCTGTGATTCTGTCTGAAGATACTGTCACCAGTAGAATCTCCCTGGGAATCAATGGGGGTGTGTGTTGGGAGGTGCCCCTAGGTGAAAAGTGGTTCACCAGATTGCTACATTTCCTGGCGTTCCTTCTTCTCTTAGTGCTTGTTTCCATAATTCTACATTTCTGTGGAAGCTCTCTTTTCAGATTTATTTATTTTATCCATTTATCTGCAAGGGGGAAGAGAGAGAGATTCTTGCCACTGCAAACAAATTCCAGATGCATGACCGCTTTACGCATCTGGCTTTACATGGGCACTGGGGAATATAACCCAGGCCATCAGGCTTTGCAAACAAGTGTCTCAAGTGCCTGGACCATCTCTTCAGCTCTTGTGGTGCTGTTTGAATGTACTAGTTGCTCTTAGTAGGAGAACCAATCTGAATCACCTCATTCACATTTCTCTGGAAACATATTTCTCAATATAGGAGACTTCAACGAAGTGTAGTACTCATGGGAAGAACTGTGGACCCAGTCAGCTTCAAACCTACTGGGGTTTCCAATAGAGAAAACAATGAAGTTCTGGTCTAGGGTAAAGTTCTAGGGCTCAGAGGATGAACTGCACTATAGACCTAACCTAGAAAGTAACAGTGGTGACTGTAAGGTTTTCGTGCTTTCTTTTCTGTTCCTAGTAGAGAAATAAAACCTCAGTAATATGTTGGAGCACACTACAATGACTTTTCCTTAAATCTTATTTATGACTTGAGGTCATGACCAACTGATGTTTTCTCTGAAAAGAAGTTGAGTATCTTCATTGAATCATATATTACAGCCATCCTATGAAAAATCTATTTGTTGATTCATTGAAGTTGATTGCTTTAAATTATAAAAAAGTCAAGACTCCTTCCCTTAAATACACTTTTCAAGACTCCCTTGTTTGTTTTTAATATTTTTAAGACACAGTATTTGTACTCTTTATGTGATATTATGGTAATTTGATGTGTGTGTTAAATATGTAATCAAATCAAGATAATAAACACTTACATTTATTCAAACATGCATCATTTTATGCATTGGGATTTTGCACTCTTCTAGACATTATGAAATACATGATAAATTATTCTGATAGTTTTTTTTCCTGTGCTGAAGAAGAATGAGGAGTAACTTCTCCACCACATGCTCATCTCATCCAAACTCCCAAATATATTCATGTTGGGCCGGATACTTGTACTAGTCATATATTATTCTGCCCAGATCTCCCAGCTTTACGTTCTGTTTTATTTTTCTTTCCCAAATAAAACTGATCTTTGGACTCAGTGTTATAAGAATAGCTCTATAGTCATATTAATATTATACTTATATGAAAGACATTGAGTACTTCCAAAAATGTTTTTCAGTGTGGCACACAGTGCCCTTATCAAGATCCCTGAAATAAATGCTTGCATATTCTTAATACAAAAAATAAAGGCTTTAAGAAAATAAATAAATAAATAGTAAAAACATTCTCATGAAATGTTTTCAGCTTATCACTTCCATGATAACAAAATAAAGTAAAAAAAAGTAATATTGAGGCATATATGAGATAAGCTAAGATGGTCTTTATTTGTTTTCATATCTTGTGCTAAGATCATGGCTTTAATAACTTTCTGGCTGAATCTCAGAGAAGAGAACTGACACATTTTCAGCCCAAGCAAATTTCTGAAAGTATATTTTATTTTTCCCTCTCTGGATTTTAATTTTCCTTTGGCAATAGGAAAGATTGCCAATAATTTTATTAGATCTTATAAACAAAAGATGGGAAATTTTCTTATCTCTGGTACAGTATGGGGAAGTTATGATATGACTTAGTAAACATTTTATTGAATTTCTTTTAGGATACAATATACATTTCCCTGATAGCCTCAATATCCAACTCCTCTGCCATAAAGCACTATCACAAATGCTACAGTGATTTGGCTATATTTTTTCAGATTAAACTCATACCTCATTTTTTTTCTTATATTAAATAAAGCTATAATTTACTAGGATTGCATTCCTTAGGAGCAGGAAGTTCTGTCCGACTAATTAATGGTGTATCCTATATTTGGAATTGGCAAGCCCAATAGTAGCCTTAGTGAATATATGTTAAGTGCACAAAAAAGAAAAAAAAAAAACAAAAAAGAACTATATTATAGACTGCATGGATTTCAGAGGTCCTGATGGATAAACTCCACTAAATAAGTAGTGAAATTGTTGACGCACAGACTTCCAGGTCGCATGCACGGCAGAGATGGAAGAAGGATGCAGAAACATCTAAAACATCCCTTTGCTTCCTTATCTTACAATTACAAAGCTCAGTATGGTCCCAAAGAGATTAAAAGTAAGATACTTATTACCTAAGTACCATTCCAATGAGAGAGTATACAGGCAGCTTTCACCATCAATGCTGTCAGTGTTTGTAGAGAACAACTTCAACTTCAACCAAAATTCACCCTTCCCTGGGTGGTCTTACCACTGTGCTTGACAATGGAACAGTCTGTGGACTGCCCCGTCTGCTTGACTAGCACTTGAGTCCAACTTCATAATTCTTGCTTTTTCTGCCTCCTAAGAAAATACTTGCCCTCAAACTTTCTCAATGCTTATTTATAAAGAACTTAACATTGAATAAGTCCCTTGTTTAACTCTGTCTCTTTTTCAAAACAATGAAAGAGTTGAAATTTCTTTACAGTGACCTTCACACCTCTTGTCTCTCTAAAATCTTAAGTCCCCAACCTGCCACCAGGTGGCCCACCACCCTATTATGTACTTCGCACTACAGTTCAAGTCTGATCACACCCACCCACTGATTCTAAGAAACTCTGACCTTCCTGTTGCATGACTTTTTCTAGGGAGTCGATTTCTCTTCAACCCAGATTGGAAGGACAATAGAAGTAGGGCACTGATAGACCACTGACAGGACATCCAAGTCCAGCTTGGTGAACTGGTGAGTTTACTGGGGTTACTCACCAGGGCATGGGTACTGGTTCACTTACAGAGCCGTAAGTGGTTCAGGTAACTGTATCAGCGAGGCCCTCCTCAGCATTTGTGATAACTCATAAAAGCTGTTATCACTGGAGTCCCGTGTGCAATGGCGCAGGCAGTGAAAAGACGGAAGAGTCTCCTCTCCCCCACAGTTGTTTACTGTTACATAATTTCAGGGAGAATGCCTCAGGAGTTTTGCAAGTTTCATGTTCCTCCAGAGACTTGTGAGTCTAACGAGCCTAGTGACACGTATGATCCGCCCCCATCTTCCAGAGAATTTCCAACCGAGGAGGAAACAGAAACATTCTCCATTACTGTAATGACCCAATAAAGCCCTTATATTCCGAATGGCATTTCTTAAAACTTTGTTAATGACATAAGAATAATCAACAAATAGGCCATTCTGAATGCGTTTACCCAGACTCCTTTGTTGAAATTCTAACCCTCGACGGTGATGACGACGGAAAGTGGGGCCTTTGTGGGGTGGGTGACAAGACATGAGGGTAATCCCATCATAAATGGAGTAATGCTATCTGCGATCCCACAGAGCGTCTTCCTCTTTCCACCACGTCAGAACACAGCAAGCAACCAGCTGTCTAGGAACTTAAGAGCCACTGAATCTTCCCATCCTTTCTTCATGGACTTCCAGTCACTGGAGTATGGATCTAGTTCATTAGTCACCCATTTTGTAGTATTCTGTTTAGCAGCCCAGACAAGATAATCCAATACATTAACTTCTGACATGTCAGCTATCCTACTGTTGTGTGAAATTTGCTTCCTGGGGAGATGTGCATCTCTTAGCCCCAGACAGGGCTCAGATGACAGATCAAAGTACAAATTGTATCCAAACCAGTTTTGGTGAGTCAATGAGTTTATTGGAGTTGATTACAGAGCAGGGGTTAGGGGCTGCAGATAGAAGTAATGGATGACTCAACGGAACCTGTTATCACATGGAAAAGCCCACCCCAGCATAGGCAATGACTCACCGGAAGCCGCATTTCAGAAACACACTGCACAGCCTGTGGGCAGCTTGGCAGATTGCAGACTCCAGCACACCGTAGGACTTGCAGGCAAGGCAGGTGGGAGAGTGGACATGACTTTCAGGAAGCGAGGCAGGGCAGATGAGAGTCTTGCAGGACTTAACAGGAAACTCTGCTGGTCAGTCCCCTCCCTGATCAATTGTTTACCCTTCACATAAACTTTCAGGGGTGGGGGGTATCTTCTAAGTTCTTAGCTCTCTCATATTTGATTTTCTGAATCTCCTGAACCACCCTCCTCCCCTCAGGAGGGAATGTTTCAATTCAGAGAACACTGACACATAGCATGGGTCAAAGTCTGACCCTCAGTGGTACTACTTAGTACTCCTGCGACTTTGGGGAGTTGTCCTGTGGTCTTTAAAGTTTCAGATGACTCTGACTCGTTGACCTCTTGACTCTCTTCCCCTCAGGAGGGAATGTTTCAGTTGGGAGGAATTTGCTATATAACACCTACTAAGTCATTGAAGTGGGCTATGCACTCTCCCATGTTGGTTCAATGTCTTTTGCTCTCCCCACCCCTAGTCACAAGTGCTGACACAATATTGATTAAGCATCTGTTGCATTCCATCAAAAACCCCATGGTAAATACTGTTCATGTTTCCTAGATAGTATAATACCCTTTATCTAGATGATGGCATCTAAATGAAAGAGGATCTAGATCATTGGGGATCATAGAAGTAAAATCACAAATCTAGGCTGGTAAACTGGCTGGCAAGTGGTAAACTGAGTCAAGACAGTGAATTTGGATCTTACTGAAAAGCCAGGGCTTCTTTTATGGCCGTAAAAGAGGAATGAGCAGCTAAGGTGCTCTTACAGGATCTTTGACTAAGAGAGAATAATTCTGGAAGGCAGAGTATATCTTGCAGACTTGTACATATGAGTTTGCATATGGAATTGGACAAATTATGCAATTTCTCCAACTATACTTTCTGTCACAGTTACTTTCTTGTTGCTAGGATAAAGCACCTGACCAAAAGCAGCTGATGGAAGGAAAGTGTTTGTTTGGGTTCACAGTCTTGAGGGAAAGCTCCATGATGGCATGGGACAGCATGGCATGAGCAGAGGGTAGACATCTCTTCTGCCACAGCAGGTGGAAAACAGCAGCAGGAGAGTGAACTGATTAACACTGGCAAGCTAGGGGCTAATAAACCCCCAGCAACATACCTCCACCAGCAAGGTTCCACCTCCCAACATTCCACCAGCTGGGAAACAAACATTCAGAACACACAAGTTTATGGGGGGGGGGGGACATTTGATTCAAACCACCACCCTCCCCTTAACTATAAAAGAGGGGCTGTAAAGTCTCTGCCAAAACTGTGTCAAGAAAGTTGGAGTTGATGGATTAAAATATCTTGCATAATGCCAAGGCCATCAAAATACAAGACAGTGATAACTATCTAGTAGCGCTAGGGTCAATTTTTTTACCCAAATACATGACTTAAATTAGATGTAGATTATAGGGATTTTGTTTACCTGTGGAAATAAGAGGCCTAGAAACTGAGGTCTATTACCTCAATGAAAACATGACAAGTGTCATATAACAGTGGACCCACATGGCAGGCACACTTCTAGCTAAAACAGCTTAACTGTAAAACTTCAGTGTGAAAATGGCACAAGCCCACAGGCTGTAGATCTGTGCTAATCCACTTGGTATTTTATAGCAGAACAGCTTCTCAGCCCTCAGAGGACAGTCAGAACACTACCTTGTTTTAAAAAGTACATTTGAATGGACTGGTGCAAGCTTAACCACAAAGAAATGTCACATCTCGAATAATGTTTCAGTTTAATGAATTACTGAACATTATTCATAACAGACTAATTAAATGCTTTTATTTCCTCTTAAGTATGCAATTTAAAATATTTACATGCTTAATTATAACTCTTATTTGGCTTAATAGTTATAGTTTTCCTTAAAGGATATGTCCAAAAATGTAAAAAGAAAGAAATGGACCATGAAAAATAATTCAATTATGTTGTCTTTGTATAGGCTATAAATGTCAAATGATAGTCATCCCGTTTTAAATCACTGTTCTAGTCATTCATACATCTGTGCAAATCCCATTAGTTTAGCTGGGATATTCTGCAGGTCTTTGTAGAAGGCTTATAGTTATAATAGCAGATTAGTAGTATCTGGTTAACATTATGTAATCTATATTTCAATAAGGCATGTGATGGAGATTCCACAGGCAATGACACACACAATTAGAAGGTAGGCAGGGGCACAACTTTGGGGGAGATCAAATTTAAGTGGCTAATTGCCTATCCAGTAATAATTCTGGTTTTGTCTCTGATCATTTACTTACTGAGGGCGGCAGTAGCAGCAGTGGTGACCACCATATGCCCGGCTAAACGAGCATATCTCAGTCTTGCTGAGGAAAGTGATTAGCAATCAAACTCTGCTCAAGGGGACGTCCGTGCAAGTGGTTTGTGGACCCCTGAGGGCAAACACCCTTCAGAAGAGCGCTGCCTGGGTGCCTGCAGTGTTTGTCTATGGCTCTGAGCCTTTCATCTACTATCTGGAGCATAGAAATCCAACAGAATTTTGATTCCAAGGTATCACCTTTCTCATCCACTTTTTTGTTTTTCTACTAGTTGGACTTTTGTGCCATTAATACACTCATTAAATTAGTTAATAAGTGAGACCTCTGATGAGAGCTAACACAAGAAGAGGACATTGTGGCACAATCTTGGAGACCCTGTCCTGGCTCTCTACATACATCCACACAATGGATTGAGTTCCTGTGGAAAGATGGCCATTGCCATTGCTGGGCTGGTGGGTATTTTCAGTGCTGACACTGGGCCAGTTGCCAGAAAGTGGGCCTTGTTGGTCACCCTCACCTCCCGTGTCTTACTTTTCGCTGGCCCCAAAGAAACAGCTGAGAATAAGGTTCAGGTTCTTAAGCATCTAACAACATAGATTCCAGCTTTCTCAAAGTTCCTCATGATTTCCTTTTATATTCTTCTTTTCCCTGACAGCCAAGATTGATTTAGTTTTACTCTCTATAGTTTATGTTAGGAAAAAAATGGATCTGTCTATTATTTTTCCATTTTTAATGTTTTGACAATTTCATACATGCATACAATGCCATTAGATCCCCACCCTACTTCGATGTATTATTTTATTTTATTAGCCCACTGATTTAAATTAGGATCCCTTACATAATCATGGATTGGAGGTTATTCAATGGCAAATGGGCAATCTTCCAACAGCTACCTCTTAAAGAGCATGACTTCAGCTTTCCTAGAAACCATCAATTTCTACTATTTTCTCTGTGAGCTGTGGGGTCTCATGAACCCCCTCCATCTATGATGAGATATTGATAGGCTCAATCATGTATAATCTAGTTTTTTGTTTTTTTTTCCCGAAAGTACACACTCTTTCCACTTCAAAACCATGTTCAGCTTCTGAGCATGGTTACTGAAACCAGATAAAGTGACTTTAAAATAACATAAAGGGTTACTTTGGTGGTTCTGGTTTTTTTTTTCTTTCTTCTCTCTCTCTCTCTCTCTCTCTCTCTTTTAAGGATTGTGATGTTTGTTTCTTTTTAAATTTATTTTTTAAATACATCTAAAATTGTGTGTGAGGGTTATTTTTCAGTAATATCTGTAAAAAAGAAAAGTGGACTGTATGGTAGATGGGGAAGAGATGACAACTGGAACTATCTTTACCCAGGAGTGTGATGTAGCTTCTATAAAACCTTAACTATTTTCAACATCTCATGGGTACGAGTGATATAAGGGGTGTTACTTAGACCCCACAGGTGGGTTTTTGTGTCCCCTGCTGGGCAAGGGATTGTGAGTATCATCTCAGCCAAACCAGCACATGTGCAGGGCAACAGTGGCCAGGATGGCACAGAGCCATGGAGATGAAAAGTAGCTGGGGAACTAGAGGGAGATAAAGAAGGGAGCGCTTGGAAAGACAGAAAAGTGCTATTCGGACTCTTGGAAGGTTTATAACACTACTCCATGCCAATGTGGTTTAGAACAACATTGTTGATAAGTCCTGGAGGTCAGAGTCCAGCACAGGTGTTACTTGTCCAAAGTCTAGCTATGGAAGGTCTCTGACACTTCTAGAGGTTCCAGGTGATAACTCATTTCTTGAGCTCCCTCCCCACCCCCAGTTTCTAGAATCTGTTCCCATTTTTGGTTTGTGACCTGCCTCCTTCATCTTCAGAGTCAATGGCATAGCATTACTCTGAGTCTGTTCCCTCCTCCCAGCTGGTTTTCTCACCATCCTCTTAGGCCATCCTCCCCACATTTAAAGGCCCTGTGATTACACTGGACTAACCAGAGCAACTCAAGATCATCTAATCTGCTGATTAGCAACTATAAAGTTGAAGTCTCTGAAGAACTTACACCAGTAATAAAGATCCCGAGGACTGTTGGATCTGGGCTAAGGAGAACATCGTGGTTGTGGAGAGATGGAATGTTGCAGGTCAAGAGCCAAAATTATCTTGGACTATCTTCTCTTTAGGAGTACATTATTTTCAACCTCTGAATGTGCCCTAACATCCTTGTGCCTATTAGATAAAGCTCTCAGAATGTATCTTGAGTTTAGCATATATCTGGACTCTACGAACCTTAAAACTAAAGCTTATAGGAAGATTTATCTGCTTTGATGTAGCTTACCTACCCAATAATGCACCAATATACCTATTAACTGAAAAATTATGAACTTATTATGTGGCTATAAAAATTCACATAACCTCTTCTATGGTCGAAATTGTCATTTGGGACAACTTTAGTCTGTATTCCTGGCCAGAATCATTCATATTTTCCTCAGAATAAACTATTTTATTTTCCTTTAAAACACACGTTATTTTATGTCTGGACAATTTAATTTCATTTGTAACCTTAGTTGCCCCTTACAGTGTAGCATATATTGGTATGTCTTGAGATTTAGGAAGTGATCATTTTGAGGGAGTATTATTTTGCCTGTCACAGTGTGACTATTTTTTTTTCATTTTTATTTTATTTTTTTTTACACTCAGTTTGGTACCATTATTAGGCTCATCCATGACCTACCCCCTCCCCTTGGCCCCTCCTTGTTGAGGTATACGGGTCATGCATTGTGGAGTTAGCCCACAGTTATGGGTGAGCTAAATGTCTCTGCATATCCTGACCCAACATGTGGCTCTGACATTCTTTCTGCCCCCTCTTCCGCAAAATTTCCCTGAGCCATGTTGGGTCTGCTTCAGTGATGAGGTGTTGGGGGGCTCTGAGGCTCTGGCTCTCTGATTTGGTAGTGTGACTATTTTTGTAGTTACAGATGCAACTTTCTATCAGTTGGTCAGTGTGTTTAGGTGTTCTAAGCAAGCTGCTCTAGTGGGAAGAGAATTTGCTCTTGTTACAGGTGCTAGATCAGACATGATCGGCAAGAATGTTCTAGAATTATGCTGCCAATTGCATATTCACTTACCACATACATCTGTTTGAATTTTGACTTAAACTGATAACTCACTTGCATTGAGCACATTTCAAGAGCTCAACGGCCACCTCTGGCTAATGGCTATTTAATGAGACAGTGCAGAGGCAGCACATCAGCACCACTAGAGAGCTGTATGGACATTAAGATAATGTCATCAAACATCAGATGAAATTCTATGGGTTTCCACAAAGCCCTTTTTATATTCTTTCTTTTGAAAATTGTTTATCTGCTTGATTTTCATCTCAAAATAGATTTGGCTATATTAACCTCTTATAAATTTTTTATTTCCCTATTTACCTTATTGTAAATATGACATGTAGAAACTTAATTTATGTTGCACTGTTGTCATATTTAATTTGGAATAAAGCACCCCAGGAGAGGAGCAAATGAAAATAAATGAAAAGTTAAAATCCCATGTCAGTTGTCATCCTCCTTGAGCACGTAAAGAAACAGAAACTTGGAAGCATGAATGCACCTATTCATAGTAGTGCATCTGTTTCAGTTACTATTGCTGTGTAGGAAATTACGCATAAATGTAGTACAGATGCCTCCTCACTTATATTAGATTGACTTACAAACTTTCAACTTGATTATGGTGCACAAGTGATATTTGTGCTATAGTAACTATATTTCAATTTTTGAATTTTGCTCTCTTGACAGGGTGTTGACATGTAACAACACACTCTCTCCGAATGCTGAGCAGTAGCCAGGAGCCTCGGCCTCCAGTCTGCCTCTCAGCCTTCGGGTTAAACCACCTCTACTCCACAGGGCGCTGTGTTGCTAAGCCACCATATCCGGTAGGTTAGTTGCATAAAATGTATTTTTACTTTCGAAATGTTAAATGTACAATGTCTGGGATGTCACCACATTGTAAGTGGAGGAGCATCTGTAATTAAGCACCTTGTTCACAATTTTGCATGTCAGCAGTTCAGGAATAATGTAATTTAGTGCCCCTCCCTTGGAACGTCACGTGGAAGCCGGCATCTCCATCATCAGAAAGTTCCACTAAGTCGGACAGCCAAGGTGGAGCACGTGGCTGAATGTTTATGCCGGTTGTGGGCGGCTCTACCTGCGCCTGATCTCCTTGGTATTTAAATGCATTTAGGAGGAAGTTTCTTACATATTATCTGATTCCCCTTAAGTATCTATCCAAGGGAATTCAATGAAAATTGCATAACATTTTCTCCCCGTCTGGCAAATCACACTCAGCTACTACTATTCTATGTTTTTCATAGAGATTAAGCAGTCACTAAGGCAGCAGAACCAGCAGGGATGGGGGCATAGAACTTATCTTTTAAAAGATGATATATTGGGCTGGAGAGATGGCTGAGCTGTTAAGCGCTTGCCTGTGAAGCCTAAGGACCCCGGTTTGAGGCTCGATTCCCCAGGATCCACGTTAGTCAGATGTACAAGGGGACGCATGTGTCTGGAGTTCATTTGCAGTGGCTGGAGGCCCTGGCGTGCCCATTCTCTCTCTATCTGCCTCTTTCTCTCTCTGTCTGTCGCTTTCAAATAAATAAATAAAAATGAAAAAAAAAAGTTTTTTAAAGATGACATATCAAATATATTTCAGGCATGTTTTAAAGACACGGTGACATCCTGTAAATGGACTTTGAGCTCAGGCATGTTTTCCCCACTGCCAGCGCTTCAAAACATATGCTGCATTTTATAATTTATATGAAAAGCAAAGATGTCCCTCTATATTTTCATTAGCATTGTTAAGGGAAAAAAAAGTAACATCAGGCAGACACTTAAATTACATACATAAATATGTGTAAAGAAGTTCTTACAAGATATATGCTAATAATGAGAGCCCGTGGCAGGATATTTCTGGCTTTCCTCAGGTTGGCCTATATGCACAGAGGTTCATGTGTCTGCCCCCAGAGTTTTCTATCCATTTGGGGCCTTGTATTATCCATGCTTTCCTGAATTTCCTAATGAATACTTACTCTTCAATGATGCAAATTATTCATTTCATAATTCATAATTAATATATGCATCTTAATGTGAATAAAAGGAAAGATTCTGAGGGTGAGTTGTTAAACGCTCTTAAGGGGAATAGTGGAGATATTTTGGAGTTGTGTGACCTTGGGTAACTTTGTTCCTATGTTTCTTTTACATAAAATGAGAATCATTTGTACTAGGATGCCTTTTGTGACCCAAATTCTATGATTGCACACTGGAACATTTTATGCAAATGAAGATACCACAATGTTCAAGGGCTTCCAAAAGCATTCTCAAGTTCCTTGGGCACAGTCACAGTAGCATGCCAACCTATGCCAGAGACTATGTGGTTCAAATTGAAGCAGCCACATGGGCACTTTTCACATGACTCATTTTTGATAAGCAAGCTCTTAATGACAGGACAGCCCAGGGGCCTCTCCTCTGCCTAATGAACAGCTACTTTGTGGGCCTAATAGCTACTGCTATTTAGTACAAGATAAGAGCATAATTTCACCATCACATTGAATACCCATTTTTCTAATGTTCTACTTCAGATGAGTGGCTCCTTTATCATTCGTTTTTTTTTTTAATTTTGGAGACAAGGGAGTTGAAACCTAATGCAAGGTACTTTTTTATCTAATGAGAGAAAAAAGACATCAGTAAATTTCCTTTCACTCTGATAAAATGAGCCTGGATTGCATGGTCATTTCTCAGGGGCATCCATGCAATAATTTTGTTTTTTACATTGCACAGATTATGTACACATGTTAAAACTAATGTTCAAACAATGGTAACCGTACCTACTGCTTATTTACCTATTGTGAGGACCAGGTACTGAGCAGCCCATTCAAACCTTTGAAAGGCAAATAATAAGCAATGAGGTCAGAATGTTCTCTCAGGTCTGTGTGACTACAGCTCCAAGTTTCATAAAGAAAATACCCTTTTTAAAGTTGACATTGGAAATAAAATTGCAGATGAAAATTATTCTCAATGTTAGCTTCTGAATTACTTTTTATATCTCAAAAGCACTGGTGACTTGGCCCATTGTCAAAGCACTGAATTATGCTTTAATCAAATGGAATAGAATGCTTTCTCTTTGATCTGTGTTTTGATCATGAATTTTAAATCTGTGCCCAGTATATATTGGTACTGTGAATAAATGAGAACAGATTGCCTGTGTGGAGAGGGTGTGGGACAAACTGGTAACCTGAGCTTATCAATTACTCATAGATTCATGTCAGCCTTTGTTTACTTTGTAAATGACCTGATGTTCCTTCACACATTTTTGCAGGGAGGAAGTAGCACATTGTTGCAGTCAGGTTCACATTGCTAGCAGAAATCACCCAGTCAAGAGCAGATTATGGGAAAAAATTATTTATTTTGGCTTACAGATTCGAGGGGACACGCCATGATGGCAGGGGAAAACAATAGCATTAACAGGTGGATATCACCTCCTAGCCAACATCAGATGGACAACAGCAACAGGGGAGTGTGCAAAACTTTCAAGAGGAAACTGGCTATAACACCCAGAGGCCTGCCCCCAACAATACGCCACCTCCAGGAGGCTTTAATTTCCAAATTGCTATCAGCTGGGGACCTAGCATTTCAATACCTAAGTTTATCGGGGACACCTGAATCAAACCACTACATACACTAATGCCTCTTTGGAAAGCAGTTAACCATATCACCAAATGGTTACATTCCTAGATATATATCCAATAAAAATGGAAACATGGGTACTTCATTAAAAAGTGTATCATACCTTCCAAGGCTCAGGGTCTAATGCAGAAGAGGTGGCGGAAAGAATATAACAGCCAAAGGAAGGGTAGGACTCCATACAATGTGCTCCTTCCAGACACAAAATGGCCTGGATATCCATGGCCTCACAGTTCCTGACAGTACCTGAACAAGACCATCATAAGGGGAGGAAAAGATCATGACATCAAAATTAAAAGAGAGACTGATTGAGATGGGGAGGGGACACAATGGAGAATGGAGTTTCAAAGAGGAAAGTGAGGGGAGGGAGGGTATTACCATGGGGTATTTTTTTATAATCATGGAAGTTGTTAATAAAAATTTGGGAAATAAATAAATAGATAAATAAAAGTGTATGACAACATTCTTAGCAGCAGCACTGATAATGGCCAAGAATGCAAATAACCTAAGTCCATCAACTGGTGAGTGGATGAGTCAAGTGTGGTATGTGTGTATAGTGATATCTTACCAATAACATAACAAAGTCAAGCATTTCTTCAGTGGGTCTGAGATCCCAGTGTCCACAGGGTTGTTTTCTTTGGCAGTCTGTATCCTGGAATAGACCTTCCTTGTTCATATAATTATGTCCTGAAGTCTCCTTACAAAGGCACCAGTTGTATTGGATTATATCAGTCATTGTCTCAAATAGCTGCCTGTCTCCAAACATAGTCATACTCCAAGATACTGAGAGTTAGGACATCAACATACAAATTATCAAAGGGTCACAATTCAGTCTATTGCAAGACATTACAACTTCAATAAGCCTTGAAATCATGGCGTTGGGTGAAGAGAGTCCATCATAGAAGACTATGTCCTATGTATGTTTATTTACATAAAATGCTCAGAATATGCAAGTCTCCAGAGGCAGAAAACAGATTAGCAATTTCTTACCTCCAGGGAAACAGGTTTGGAAGAGGATGCTAACAGGAATACTTTCCCTTGGGGGAAATAGCAAATTTCTAAAGTTAGATGCCTGCAATTACAGTAAACCTATTGAATTTTACATTTTAAACAGGTACACTTGAAGTAGAGGATTTGAATTTTAACATCTCAAGTAAGACATTACAATACTCCAGTGCATAACTAATGCAATACATTATTTTCCCAGGTTTCTTTTCTCTATCCCACTCTATCCCTACCCTGCATTACCTCAGTCTTCTGGGATTCAAGCAATTTAGGATTGACCCTCTCCCTTTTCCCCCCTAAAACAACATCTAAGCCTCCATAGCCTCATGGAGATTGATAGCAAGAGAAGATATTTGATTCTCAGTGGGTGTGTTCATGCAAGCTACCGCAGAGACTTACATCGTGCCATCCAGTCCTTGGGAAAAGCCATTAACTAGTTGGACTTGGCTGTCTCTGGGATGTCTTTGCATGCTTTCTTCATTCCTCTGCTGTGTCCGCTGACCCCAGAGCAGAGCCCAGTATAGACAACCTCTCTCTTCTTTTCAGAACACAGGAAAGTGCCTGCCTCAGGCCTTTCTATTCTCTCCGTGGCTCAGGGAACTCCAGCAGAAGTCCCTGTTTAGTTTTAACCTGAGGTGGACACAGGCTCCTCAGTTCTCATAGCCTAAACTTTCCTCCATTCTACTACTTGTTTGTTTATTTATGGCTTTAGGCCAAAGGCAACCTGACATCTCAGTGGCTGGGAGCACTGGGTCTCATTTTTAGCTCTCACCAGTATTTAACTTGTTTTTTGTTCAAAGACTATCTTGTTCTTCTTGGCCTGGGCTGGGAATAGGAGTGAAAGTCAAGGCTAATGTAACAACTCTTAGCATCTTTCTCTGTGCACTCCAAACACCTGGCCCAAGGCTTTTGAAGTCAGTCGTCTCAAATATGATGTTTCAGGTCTCATACGTGGAAATCCCCAGCTGAGAGAGGCCACAGGGTAACAATGCTGCCTGCTATCCTCATCAAATGTCCCCTACTAGGCAGCTTGGTTGCATAAGCTATGTGTATTTTCTAAATGAAGGAATACTAAACAACCACTAACATTCACATTATAGAACAATATTGGAGGATATGTGAAATAGATCTCAATTCTGTTAAAAATTTGTATGTTACATCCAATAAAAAGACTAGATAAACACCCATCAACAAACTCTTGGTGCTTATCTCTAGGTGGTAAGATTATGCATGGTTTTAATTTTATTTTGTTTTCACTTCTAGTATTTTCAGAATGTTCTAATGAATATTCATACTTACATAATTTTAGAGAAACAGAAAATGGTGCTAAGCGAGCTGGAGTAGAGGGACATTTTACTAGGTGACCTTTTCTCTGGTGACCCTATGGGAAGTAAGCTCCACTCTGACTGACTCAGGAGCCCAGGGGCCTCAGTAAACCTGGGTTTGTTCTTAATGGAACAGAGAAAGGAGGAGGGAGATGGGCTGTTATAAGGCAGGGAGCCCCCAGCGAAATTTTGAGAGTGCTAAATAAAAGAACAATCATGAGCCGCATTGCACTAGATCTTATGATACCATCTGTAAGGATCTTCCAAACATGCCGGAAATGATGGTACTGGAAGACAGAGACTAGGTGTTTGCCACTGGGAAGGATCAGTGCTTTGGAGCAAGTGAGAGGAAAGAGATCATTCCGAGTCACATAGCCTCAGGAGCTCTGGAGCCCATAGCAGAAGCTGCAGCTGTACAAGCCGCAAAACAAATGGTTCTCTCGCATTGTCAGTTTAGAGCAAGGCTTTCAGCCTCATCCATAGTGCCTCATTGCTGAGTGGGAGAAATAATTCCTACACTGTGTGTAGCTGAATGAAAGATTACAGGGAGAGTAGCACAAATACTAAATCTTTTCTCCATTTAGTACCCACTCTGCAAAGGAACATTTCTCTGTGTTTTTCTGACCCCCCCCCCCACTTTTAAACTTAAACTTAAGCCTCACTTTAAACTTATTTGCATTTATGGTATAAAATCATGGATATAGTGTTGATCTTAATGTTACCTCATTCTTTTGAGAGCTGGTAAAGATGTGGCCTTATGCAGTTAATTTTCATAGCTACATGTATGTTAGTAAGATGCCCATACTATCTGTGTAGTCACAGGCTATTCTGTTTAATGGTTCACCATCATGTAGAAATTCTTCTATTCCTGATTGTGAAGCTAAGGCACTCTGGAGAGACGGCAGGGAAGACTTCTCATTGATGCCCATGCCCTCTAGTAGGACCACATAAGAATTTTCGCACGGCCATCAACTGATGACTGGATGACAATGAAGCTCTTCAGCTATAAAGATAAAGGAAATTATTAAATTTATAAGAAAATGGATGGAACTGAAAAAAGTTACATTGAGTTAGGTAACTCAGGCTCTAAAAACCAAATACCTCATGTTCTCCTTCACATATATGCCCTAGATTTGAATTTTCAGACCCACATGGACAACCTGGCATGTCTCTAGAGACCAGGAGGTTAGAAAAAGACTGGGAGGTGTCCTTAGGGGGAAAAGGGAGTGTAACACAAGCGATACAAAGTAGTGGGGGTGGGTACTGGGATAAGAAAGGGTTAAGCAGGGGTGAGAACTGGGAGATGGAGGAGAAGACAGGCAGTTAAACAAAACTTAGGAGATACGAAAAAGCCGTGAGAAACCCTACTCTTCAGGAAAGTTATAAAAATATATAAATAGCAATAAATAAAATAAAACGAATGAAGGTATCCTATACAGATATATGCTGCTCCTAGTAGCCACAGCTATCAAGCAATATCAGGGCCAGTCACGGGATATTTCCCAATCAGGTGCTGGCTGGGAAATCCTTTTAAATCTCCCAAAATAATACAGGCTATCGCCATAGTCCTTGGCTGCCCAAGTAAGACCGCAAGGCAAGACTATTGCTGAAGACAACACACGTGATTGGTTCCGGACATGGAAAACCCAAGCTGGAGCTGAAGCAGAAACCTCCTTCCTGCTGCCTAGCTTTCGTAGTGCTGGGATGGGCTGAAGGCCGCCTGCAGGGAGAACTCATTTACATTGTGACCAGTGACGAAAGCTGCGTCCTACGGTACTGACCCTCTAGACAAGACGTGCCGTTCAGTGCAACAATGCCATGAAGGTTAGTCCACCAGTCAACAGAACCATGACTGGATCTGAGGCCAGCTCCCTAGGAGGAGTACAAGCCTGGGCTTAAAAACCAGGTGAAAAGCCCATGGCTGGGGAAGACTATAGGCTCTAGGGAAGAACCTACTATGGCTGTGTCGCTAAACAGAGGTGCTGCCGAGCTGCCTCCTAAGTGTTTATACCCACAGAGCAGTTCTGCTCACAGCCCTGGTGAGGCCACTGCTGAGGACGGGGTGCAGGGTGAGAGGCGCTGTAGAACTCTGGTGTCCTGGCATGATCAGACCACTACATTCCTGAACTCATAGCAGATATTATTATCCATGCAAAACTTGCACGTAATGGACCCAGTCATTCTGTTATTAGATAAGGGAGGGGCCTGAGAGACCACACCCCTCCCTAATGACCTAATGATAGTTAAGGGTTTCCTGGTAGTGGGGAGCATAGCTACTAGTAAGAAACTAGTAAGAAGAAGCAGCAGTACAGTGAGAGTGAGGGGGATAAGGAAGGGTAATGTGGGTTACATATGGCCAATAAGTAGTACGTAAGTATGAAAAGGCCAAAATAAAATAAATAAAAATTATACACACACACGCACACACACACATAAGAGTTTTAACATTTTTAAAGTTTTAACTGTAATGTAAAGAAAGTTAAAATAAGGATTTGGAGATAAAATTGAATTCTTTCATTGGAAAGAATTGATCACGCCATCCCTGTCACTTTTACTTATTTCTTGAGTACTTACTGCATTTCTCATGTCTTGCCAAAGAGAAGGTCCCATTAAAACAGGAGAGATACTATCTTTATGTGCAAAGGTCATGAGCAGGAAAAGAAGGCATGTCAATTGGAAGAAACCTAAAAGGAAAACCAAAAACATACTCATTGGTGAATGCCAAAAAAAAGTTGCAAGTCACATGGGTGGCCGTCACACCCATCTCTGTTCCAGCTCACTGTCTCAGTGAATCTAGTGCCACAGTATTAAGTAATAAAAAAAAAAAAAAGCTAAGTTCCTGCAGGCTTACAAGCCTTATAACTTTTATGTAGCGTAAGAACTGCTCTTAAGAATAACTTTATATGCTGCTTCTAATTCAAGAGTTTCACTGTTTTTCCCTATCATACCTATCTCATATCCCATAATACAAATAAAAAAGATTTTTTAAAATCTAATTTGGAAACTTTAAGTACTTGTTAATCTGGCCCATCAGATTTGAGAATCCCTCATGTGCATGGGATTACCAATGCAAAAGTAAGATGCTCATGACTGCTGAAGGCTCTGCTCTGACACCTCCCCTGCCAGGTGCTGCTAGCATCTGTGCACCAGTCACACAGCTCAGGCTTCCGGTTCTGACTAGAAAGTAAGAGACTGAGAGAGAAAGTCAAGTAGTTCATGTCTGGTACTGGGTATCGGTCTATGACATTTTCTAATTTCAAGTAGGAGGTAGAAATTCACGAAAACATAAGAAGTTAGAGTGTTGTAATTATTACTAAAGAATACTTCCCTAGAAATCAAAAGGAGAGAAATGCAGGCCTCACTAAGAGCTGGAGAAGTTTGAAACAGTTTCTGAGGCATTTACTTCCATGAGTCCAGGGTCCTCCTTCCATTTCCTGGCAGGATTCACCAGCAGCGAGCACAGCACAGTCAATGCTGCCTTACATGGAAGAATGCATACACCAGTGCAAACCTGGGGCATTTAGAAGCGACCACAGGCACGTAAGAGAAGCAGGAAAGGTTCAAGAGGTAAGCTTCCACCACCTAAGAATTTAAGAGATTCCAGGAGCTAGGTGAGCAAGGTGTGAATTAGTATAAAGACTTTAGGTCGGTTAGCTTGGAAGACAAAACTTACAGCTCCCCTCATTAAATCCAGGTCCCTATACTCCCTCCATGCAGAACAGAAATGATGGTTTACCAAACTGAGGTTTTATTTCCTTATCACTGACTCTTAGTAAGCAGAGAAAATACATGTTACATGTCTGACTACCATATCCTTTTTTAAAAATCACAATGGCCACATAGATTTGACTTTGTGAAAAAAAATACAAACATAACAAATATTCTATCCAATGCCCTTAAAACGTTGTCACTCTATCCAAAGAAAAGAATGAGGACAAGAGTCTCATGCTAAGAATGGCATCAAGATAGATGGTGGTGACCCCTCCACTGTGACCAGCTGTGGCTGGTTTGTCTGTTCTGCAGGATTTACAGCTTATGTGTTTCCGTGTTGCTATGGTTATCCCGGATTCTTCCCTTGGTCGGTTCACATTGAATATTTTAGAGATCTGATACTTGATACTGATGCTAACATAATTTTCTAAAATCAATATGTTTTTCCATCCATCTTAGTCACTTATGAGCTGTGGTGCTCTGATTCAGGTGTCCCCCTTGAACTCAGGTGTTCTAAAGATAGGTTCCCAGCTGATGGAGATTTGGGAATTAATGTCTCCTGGAAGGAGTTGGTTGGGGGAATGCTTATGGGTATTATAGCCAGTTTCCCCATGCCAGTGTTTGGCACACTCTCCTGTTGCTGTTAGCCACGGAGTGATGTCCACCCTCTGCTCATGCCATCGTTTTCCCCTGCCATCGTGGAGCTTCCCCTCAAGCTTGGAAGCCAAAATAAATCTCTTTTTCCCAGAAGCTTCTCTCACTTGGGTGATTTCTACCAGCAATGCGAACCTGACTGCAACAAGAAAGTGGTACCGAGGAGTGGGATTGCTGCTAGACACCTGACTGTGTGGCTTTGGCCTTTTGGAGCTGATTTTCAAGAGGAATGTGGAAGGATTTGAAACCTTGGCCTAAGAGATGCCTTGCCGGGCTATAAGTACAGCTTGATGGACTATTCTGGTCAGAGTTGAAAGACCTGAATGCAGTAAGAACTATGGACTGTAAGGCTTGGCTTATGAGGGTAAGAAAGAGCTTTCCTTGGACTGGGTTAGTGGCTTGTGTGAGAAGCTTGCTCTTATGCCCATGTCCTGAGAACTTGTGCAGGGTTGCTTTGCATAGAAATGAACTGGTGTGAGCAGAGGGATGTGGCACAGAAAGAAAAGTCTTTGGGTGAACTGTTGCCAGTTCAGCTGCAACTGAGAGATTACAACCTTTGAGACTGGGCCTGCTAACCTGCACTGGGGTGAATGTATACTCTTTTGAAGGGGCCTGAATACTCAAGAAGTGTCCTGTTCTTCAAAGTCTGCTTTATTCCCCCCTGGATTAACAAATTGGCACCCTACCTGGTATTGTGGAGTATAAGAAATGCAGGAAAGAGAGGGTCAATGAGTTTGCAACACGGTCTGGTCTTGTGTTTTGGAAATGGCCATGGGCAGTGTGAAGCAGGTTTGCTGGATGCCTGCATGGAGATGCGATGGAGCCATGAGGATAAACCATGTGTTGCAGTGGAGACCCAGTGGAGATGCCGGGACCACGAGATGGCTGCCAAGGAGAACTGCCAGCCCCGATGAAGTTTTCCAGGACTGTGAGTGGCCTAGCTGGAGGGGTGGAATTGAAATGCCAGAGTCTTGTTGCTGGTTAGAATTATCAGACTTGGAGATTTGTCAATGACTAGAGTTGTTGGACTTGAAGCTACAGAGTTTGATGTTTGCCCTGGTTGTTTTAAATCTTGTATTGACTGAACATTCTTTGCTATACCCGATGCCATCTTTTTCAGTGTGAATGTTTATTCTGTGTCATTATGGGGTTTTGAGGTTATTTTTTGGTATTATGGCTCAGTTAAAAGATCTAGGACTATGGGGATGTTTAACATCATTAGGATTGATTAAAAACTATGGGGACTTTTAAAGTCTTACTGAATGCACTGTATTTTATATCATGTATGGATATCAGTTTATGGGGGCCAGGGGTGGAATGTGGTGGTTTGATTCAGGTGTCCCCCATAAACTCTGAACTCTGTGTTCTGAAGGTTCCCAGCTGATGGAGATTTGGGAATTAATGTCTCTGAGAGGGAGTGTATTGTTGGGGGCAGGCTTGTGGGTGTTATAGCCAGTTTCCCCATGCCAGTGTTTGGCACACTCTCCTGTTCTATGCTCCGGTCCACCTTATGTTGGCCAGGGGGTGATGTCCACCCTCTGCTCATGCCATCGTTTTCCCCTGCCACTGTGGAGTGTCCCCTTGAGCCTATAACCCAAAATAAACCTCTTTTTCCCAGAAGCTTCTCTTGGTTGGGTGAGTTCTACCAGCAATGCGAGCCTGACCACAACAGTAAAGTGACTGTAACATAAGCATATAAGCTTATCCAGTTAAAGTTTGAATGAAATCTTAATTTCAAATGAGTCATTATTTCAATACATATAGCAAGGAGGTTCTTCAGAAAAAATACAGCCTGTGTGGTCTGAGATGTTGACCTTTGATGATCTGTCTATTCTTCCTTGAGGATTTGATGCCCCTAACTTCTGGTGTCTCTGTCCACACTTCTCTCATCCATCTGTTTCAGGCCAGGGACCCATGACATCATCCCACCCAGGATCTTCCATCACCTTCAATGGAAAATGAAAGTAAACATCACACGTATGTTTAACAACAGGAAACTCAGTAAGACAGTGCCAAACACCTAAGTGTGGATAGCAGATTAAGCACTATCAGCCACCACAGAAGACAAGGAGAAAGCAAATGGAGGTCTTCCTCCCACTTCTCAAATGTCTGACTTTCCAAACCCGGTCCTGGAAGGACAGTGCCACTTTCATTGTTATAATAAACAGCATTTAGGCCAGAGAATAAACGATAGGAGCCCAGACAGAGATTTATGATCCCTGTAATAGGTTTACAATTTCAGTTTGCAAGACTGTATTTCAAAGCACTTCTCTTTAGGTGCTCTGGTGCCTGGGTCTACATGACCTTTGTGGTTTGAAAAGAAAGTTCTCCCAAGGGTATTTTAAACCAAGGAAACTAAGAGCTTATTTGAATGTGTTTTGCTTATGAATAGATCTCTAAATGGATATTCTTTTCTTCTATTTTTTTTAAATTTATTATTATCCTGGTGTAGTGGCACATGCCTTTAATCGCAGTACTTGGGAGGCAGAGGTAGGAGGATCACTGTGAGTTCAAGGCCACCCTGAGACTACATAGTGAATTCCTGGTCAGCCTGGGCTAGAGTGGGACCCTACCTTGTAACCCCCCCCCAAAAAAATATTTATTTATTTGAGAGAGACAGAGAAAGAGAGAGAGAGAGAGAGAGAGAGAGAGAGAGAATGAGAATGGGTGTGCCAGGGCCTCCAGCCATAGCAAACAAACTCCAGAAGCATGTGCCACTTTGTACATATGGCTTATGTGGGTCCTGGGGAATTGAACCTGAGTCCTTCGGCTTTGCTGGCAAGTGCCTTAACCACTAAACCATCTCTCCAGCCCCTTTTCAATTTTATTTATTTATTTACTTATATACTTGAGAGAGGGAAAGAAAAAGAGAGGAAGAGGTAGATACACAGAGAGAATGGGAGCACCAGGGTCACCAGCCACTGCAAAACAACTTCAGATGGATGTGCCACCTTGGGCATCTGGCTTACCTGAGTACTGGGTCCTTAGGCTTCACAGGTAAGTGCCTTAACCACTAAGCCATCTCTCCAGCCCTAAATGGTTTTTTTTTTTCTTTTTATTTCAAGAGAGAGAGACAGAGAGAAAGAGACACAGAGAGAGAATGAGAGAGAGAGAGAGGCAGAGAGAGACTGGTCATGCTAGGGCCTTCAGCTGCTGTGAATGAACTCCAGACACATGTGCTCCCTTGTGCTCATGTGCGACATTGTGCGCTTGCATCACCGTGAGTCTGGCTACATGGGACCTGGAGATTCGAACATGAGTTCTTAAGCTATGCAGGCAAATGTCTTAAACACTAAGCCATCCCTCCAGGCCCCCTAAATGGACATTCTTAATGTGCAAATGAATCTAGGTTGCTAAAGGAAAGGCTTAAGAGCTCTTTCATGCATGGTAAAATGCTCTTGAACTTTCTTGAATTAACTTTAAGCAACAGCATGAATGAGAGCCTCACACTCTGCAATGATTATACCTGCTAACCAGCAAGTTCAGATGTGCTTTGACTGGCACATGTCATGTTATTTTCTTCAGAGCTGATTGTTATCACCATTACTTACCATATTGCCTTGTAAAGTAAAGATGCTTAAGATGCCCTTTGAATTGAAAATGACCATTCTATCATCATGTATAGCTTGAGAGATCAGAGATGTGATCTGATTGCAGACAGTTAATGTAGTCTCTGTGTGCTGGAGGTGAATGGTTCGTGTAAGGCCATCCCCTACAACTTCTCAGAACACAGATGTCTACTGATAGGTTTTGTAAACTAGAAGCATTGTTTTGTTCAGTAAAATTTCCTGGTTATTATAAGCTGCCCATGTCTCCTGTCATGCTACTTGGGAAGCTTGAGTCATCAATTAGTACATATGCTCATTATCTATAACCCATATTCTTACCAATAAGGACATGGAGTGATTTCCAGGAATGTTTGTGGTATGTCTATTTTAAAGAAATATTCACAAGCAGAAAAAAGAAGCCTAGGGGAAACGGGATTCTTTTTTGAAGAATAGTATTAGCAAATGGAAAGCTTGGCATGGTCACACATCTGAGAGTAGCTAATAATGGTTCAGTGTCATTAGCAAAAGGGCTAAAGTGGGATCCCAACAGAAGTAGGGCAATGGAGGGCAGAACAGTCTGTAGCATTTCTACAAATGGAGGCCAAGGAAGTGTGACGAAGGCTGAAAACTTCAGCCTCAGCCAGCACGTGGATGTGAGACGCTTCTGAAGGACGTTAAGTAAGAGAAGGAATGAGAGAAGACTCAAATTCGTATTTTTTCATAAAAATCATTCTGAAGAGAAAGGGGTACATTGAAGAAAGACAAAAGTAGCTGCAGGAAGACACAGCAAGTGGAAGTTCACATACCGGTCCATGAGGGGCTGAATGAAGGGCACACCACTGAGAATGACCAGGTGGCATGGGCATCATCAGCAGTTTTGAGGCAACCATTCTTGGGCACCAGTGTAGATATACTCGGGGAAGTGCACGTGACCACAGAGCATCCAGCTCTGAAGGCAGATGATGCTGTGGTTTACCAAGACTGGGAAACTAGGAGGTAGAGCAAAACAGCTCTGAGAACCTCGAGTTTCTTGAGGTGGAGGGGAAAGGGAGTAGAGGTAGTAATCTAAAATACGTCAAGTCAGTAGGAGAGAAGGATCAGAGGTCGTTATTTATCCTGCACTACTCAGTGTTCTGATGAGCCATGGCTTCCAGGTTGGGCCTGAGGGGAGATGTCCACACAGCCTCATCAACCAAGTAACTGTGATGAGCACCTGCTGACTCAGTTCTAGTCACCTGTGGCATGCAGAGCCCGGTAAAGAGCAAGAAGTGCTGGAATAATTCTGGATTTCTCAAATTGTCTGGAATTAACTACTTTATGAAGGGAAGTGTTAAAATGTATGTGTTGATTTATCTGGTTTCTTGAGACAGGGTCTCAATTAGCCTAAGCTGGCCTGAAACTCACTATGCAGCCAAGTATGACCTTGTCCTCCTCATCCTTGTGCCCTCCATCTCCTACATGTAGAGATTACAGACATATGTCACCACACCCATATTAATAATTACTTTTTATTTTATTTATTTGAGAGAGAGAGAGAAATATGCAGACACAGCAAGAGAGAACGGGCACACCAGGGCCTCCAGCCACTGCAAATGAACTCCAGACACTCGTGCCCCTTGTACATCTGGCTTACATGGGTGCTAAGGAATCAAACCGGGGCCCTTAGGCTTCACAGGCAAGTGCCTTAACCACTAACCCATCTCTCTCACCCAATAATTTCATGTGACCTAGGGACTCCATGAAAGAATGAATGAGAGAGACAGTAGTGACATGGAGAACTGAGAAAGTCTGAGAACCTCTTCAATATTCTAAAATTCTTGGGCACACGTCTTATATAAGCTCCACTCTCTAGAGTGACATCCTACATTTTATCTCAGTCCTAAGACAAAAGAAGTCAAGAATTTTCCATAATCTTTTTTCTTATTTGAATTTCAATTTCTAACAGTGAGTTTATAGTATGATTTAAATTTCTGGATTTCACAGGTGGACTTCTTCATTGTTTTCTTTTACCAGTGATTTTCATCTCTTCACGCTTTCTGTTTGCTATTCTGTAATTCTTTTCAGCTGTGTGGTCCCCCACATTTGCCCAAGCATGAAATACATAGTAAATTATTTTCTTTCCCAACTCATGGTTAAAATGGAGGAGAGGAAGCTTTTTTTTTTTTTTTCTAAACTAGTCCACATTTTAAGATCTCCTCAAGTGGGAAATCTATGAGTAGAATTTTAAAAACTATGCTCTCAATTTCTTTTCATTACCAAAGTTAACATTTGCCAACTCTTACAGCAGGGATTAAAGCCTGAAAAAACTAATCACTTCCTATCTGAGCCAAGATGTCCATTCTAGCCTGACCACGACATCAGCCAGAAGCTTGGACAGACAAACACAATTCCCTGCAGGCCATCTTCTCATGCTCTGCAGTACCATCACCTTATATTTCTTATTACAATCAGTAACATTCGGTCAAAATGCTTTTAGTTTCCCCTAAAGAAAGGTCTCTCACCAGGTGTATGGCATACGCCTTCAATCCCAGTACTCAGGAAGCCAAGGTAGTAGGATCTCTGTGAGTTCGAGGCCACCCTGACACTAGATAGTGAATTCCAGGTCAGCCTGGGCAACAGTAAGACCCTACCCCCCAAAAAACAAAACAAAATGTCTCAAAATGCAGCATGTGGGCTGGGAAAATGTCGAAGCATGAAGAGCTGAGTTCAGATCCCAGGCACCTATTTAAAGCTGAACACGATAGCACACGCCTACAATTCCTGTGTTCCCTCAGCGAGGGCTGAAGTGCAGACAGGAGAAACCCCAGAAGCTCGTGGGTCAGTCAGCCTGGAATACACATCAGAGAATAACCTTCCATCGAAGTGGAAGTCCTAAGTTGTCCTCTGACCTCCATACACGCCGTGGTACCTGTGGACCTGCATTCACACACGTGAATTCACACTCATAAAAGATTTTATTTAAGTAGTGTGCAAAAGAATCACCAGAGGATCTCTATGAAAGATGTCCATTTCTCCATTCTTACTCAGATCAGGAACAGGTGTGTCAGCGTCTAAGCAACCCAGGTGGGTATGGACTGGACCACACTGAGCAGTTTTGTTCTGGAAGAACGATACGTTGTAGAATTGTTTGAAATCAGTTCTCAGCACACCTGCCAGACCCTGTGTTCAGCCTTCTGAAGACAGCTTCTTCACTTTCCAGGAGGCTGTAGTCAAATCCTAGTCATGGCAAAACATCTTCATGCCGCTTGCCACAAATTTAACAAGTTTTGGTTTCCCTTGCAAGAAAACATCAAAAGAATTAGACAACAAATTGTTACAGTTAGGTATTATGCTCAACTTAGTCACAAAGAGAACTCTGAGTTCTTATTTCAGTAAGGGAATCTTTAGTACTGTCAAGTACCTGTGAGTAGTTTTTACCCCCAAATTATGCCTATGTATTTTCAAAATGACGGCCATTAGTAAGTAGAGTGGGATCTGCCTGTACAGTCTTCTCAAAAGAACTCATGGGGTTGTGACTGCCTTCACCAGTGCCAACTATGTCGGCTGGGGTTGGGGAAGGAGGCTGTTAAAAGAGCCCAGACACCCTTGGGGAAATTATCCACATGAGGGCAAAGGGGAGCAGTGAATTCATGCCCTGTGTCTTCTCAGACAAGAAAAGAAAAAAGCTTTTACACAAGCAAGCCAAGGGCTAAAGTCTTCCTTGTAATAACCATCATATAATTTGCTGCTTTTAAGTGAGAATAAAGAGAACAGAACACTTGGTCTCTAGGTTTCTTGAGGTCCTGAGACCCCTCCCCTCCACCCCATCTCATTGCTTATCAGGTCACTGAAATCTCACTGGATCCCACAAATACAAAAGGCTCTGGTGTGGTTACTGAGGAAGATGGCATCTGATTTTGGAAAAAAAAATCAAGCTTACAAGGAAGGGGTTTAGTTTAGGAGCCTAGAGGCAACCTGGTCAGGAAAGGATCGAGGTTACCACCCTGGTTAGTAGACATTGTTGATCAGAATACTGGTTATGAATCAGACTCATAATTGAATTTCTCCTCTTCAACTTCTGACTGGTAACCTTGGGTAAGTTATTTGCTCTCTCCAAGACTCAATGTTCCTGTTTAAAAATAATAATAATACATTTTGTAGTAGAGAAGAAAATGACACCAAATGTGGGAACACAGACTCATATGTACATAAGAGTAGAACAAAGGCTCCCCAAATTGCAAGCTATGACTGGATAAAGTGACTCATGTTTGAATGTGCACAGCCTCCCTAACACTCTTCCCCCTACTTTTTTTTTAGCTTAACTAAAAAAATTCTAATTTCCAGTCCAGCACCTCCATCTCCTCAAAAGGAGGCTGTGTCTCTCCACAGAATGAAGGTCTGTGGAAAAGCAGCAGGGAGAACAGTGATCACTCAAAAGCAGGCACGAGGAGGTTTCTGTGACCGTGGGAAAGAAATGGCTGGTTCAAGAGTGGTAGGAATGGGAGATGGAGAAATTAAGAGTGTTGTTGCCAATCACGTCTTTGTTTTCCTTCATGGCTTATGTGAAAAGTAAGTGAATAACTTCAAATACTTTAAAATCAGTTTTGGCTTCTAGGATGAGTGTTTTTAGCCATAAGATAATGCAAACTAAGGCAATAATGACAAATGTCACAACCATAGTATAAGAACCAAAAAAAAAAAAAAAAAAAACCAAGTCCATCTTTATACCCTTTAGTGTGTCCCAAATCCCACCCTTGGGATGAAGGACAGCAGAGAGAAGCCATCAATGTACCCACTTTCCTAAGTCTCAAGATGTTTTTCCAAAGGTGGCAAAGACCTAGGGCCAAAGGCAAGCGTGGTTCTAGAAGTGGGTACCAGCAATATTCTCAAAGCTGGACTCTCCACTAAGGAAAATATGAAATCACTGTCACCATTGGATCTACCAGAAGTCAGACTTTGCTGCCAGTAACATCTAGCCAGCAATGAGTCCATAAATATTAGGAAGAGCTAAACATGAGTCATATGCCAGAACATTTGTTCCTATAGTTCCCAGAAAAGGGATAATACTAAGTGAGACCTGTGATAAAGATGGCAAATTTGAATGGACAAGAAGCCGAATGAATTGTTAGGGATTCTTACCGGCTTCTAATCAAATTGCTGTCTGTCTCCCCATACTGTTAGGTAGCATCCTTTCCCGGAAGTTGTAGTTTTAGATATTGAGATTACAGATTCCAAAATGTAGTACTTCATGAAAAGATAAGTTAATATAAAATGTCAGGATGAGTATTGTCCCAGTATTTTTGTAGATGCATCCGATTGGTATAATTACAACTTCCTATAGTAACTGTGTGACCCTAAGTGTCCAAAGTTACCAGAGGAAAGACATTTTATAGAATTGACATTGCCTTAAACACACGCCCAGGTCCTCAACCTTCTAGCAAAACATCTCGAGCTTGATACATACTTAAAAGAGGTCAGCCATATACTGCGCATATAAACTTTTCAATATTTTTCTAATATATATGAACTATTGTTACAAAATAACTTTTAAAAATATTTTATATATTTATTTTCAAGCAGATACAGAGAAAGGGAGAGAGACAGGGGGAGAGTATGTGCATGCCAGGACCTCTAACCACTGCAAACAAACTCCAGATGCATGTGCTACTTTGTGCATCTGACTTTACATGTGTACTGAGGAACTGAACTCAGGTCATTAGGCTTTGCAGGCAAGTACCACTCAGCTACCTCTTCAGCTCAAGAATAATTTTAAATCCAGATATTCTTTATTGGATTAAAAGTTTTCCTTCTCATTTTATTTCCTAAAAACTAATATTTTAGCAGTGTTGAATTTTCAAATGCTTTTTTGAATGTGCTGAAATGATTATATATTTTCTTTCTTATGTTTTATCTTAATGCAGTTAAACATAGTGCTATATTTAAAAATATTATAATTAACCCAGCTTGTTGGTGATTTCATGAATCTCCAGATTTTACTGATACCATTTTGTTATTTCTGCATCTATATGCAAGGTATTTCTTTTTAATTCTCTTTTCTCCTAAAGTCTGTTCACAGTTTGAGATCAAGGTTATACTGTTCTCATAAAATTAGATTTTTTTTCCCTTTCTTGTTCCTAGGATGTATTTGAGGGTTTTTTTTTTTTTTTTATCCCTTTGAATGTTTGGTAGGAATTATCAGGGAAACCATCTGTTCCTGGTGTCTTGTGTGAAGGTTTTAATGACATTTAATTTCTTTAGTTCATAAAGGACAACTCAGAATGTCTCTTTCCTTCTGCTTACATCTTATTGGTATGTGTTTCCAGTTATTTATTTATTTATTTGCTTCATCTGACTTGTTTTGTTTTATTATTGAGGACAGGGTTTCATGTAGCCACAGCTATATTCAAACTTGCTATGTAACTGAGGATGCCCTTACACTTCTGCTCTTCCTGCCTCTGTTTCATCAGTGCTGGGGTGACAGGTGTGTGCCACAATGCCTGGTTTATGCAGCACTGGGAATACTCCTGGTTATGCAGTTCTGGAGGTCAAACCCCAGGACGCTATGAATGCTAGGCAAGTGATCTACCAACTGACTTATGTCCCCATCCCTCAGTCTAACTTTCTTTTTTTATTACAGAGAGAGAGGAGGGAGAGAGAGTGTGAGGGACAGAGAAAGGGGGAGGTAGAAGAGAGTGAGAGAGGGGGAATGGGCACACCACCATGTGCATCTGGCTTACGTGGGTTCTGGGGAATCAAACCTGGGTCCTTAGGCTTCGCAGGCAAGTGCCTTAATGGCTAAGCCATTTCTCCAGCCCCTCATCTTTTTAATGTCATTGGTATAAAGTTGTTTGGAGCGACCTCTTGCTATACTTTAATATATTTATTTTTCATTTCTGATACTTTTTTTTTGTTCTTTTCTCCCCCTCTTCCTGGTCAGATGCATTAAATGTTTATAGTCCTATACTTTAGTGAGCCTCTGATACAAGCTAGTTTTCTAGTTCATAAATTATTTCATGGTTATTTGCTACATTTCCCCTTTTGCTCAGTATCCTCTTCTCACTTGGGTGTTAGGTATGTTAATCCTTCATTTACTCTCAGTATTTCTTATTATTTTAACACTATGTGTGTAAAAGCTAGAATGTCCTTCAGCATAGAGCTTCATTTACTACAATATTAGATATGAAGACATTTCAATTATTAGTTATCTTAAAATATGGTCTAATTTCCATTTTTAATATGTTTTTCTATTAATTCTATTAATTATGTATAAGTTGTTTGCTTGATTTTCAAATGTATTTTTTATAATTATTAGCTGCTTTTTAAAAAATAAACTTTCTATTTCAAAATAGTTTTAGATTGATAAATGTTGAAAACCTACTACAAGGCTGGTACCCCAAACCCATTTATCTCTGTCACTACCATGCAGTCATGACTGGTGAAACAATCTGAGTACATCATTGTTAGCTGAAGTCCACACTGTCCTCAGGTTTCCTTAGATCTTACCTGATGCTCTGTTTTTGTTCCATAATCCTATTCATGATACCACGTTAGTTCTGGGCATCATGTCTTTTTAGGATCCTCTTAGTAATAAGTTTCTCAGGTTTTCCTTGGTTTGATAATATTGACATTTTCAGGACTACTAGTTGAATATTATCATATTCCTCCATTTAGATTTGCCTGGTAGTTTTTCGCAGGATTAGACATGGATTAGTTTGGGGAGGAAGACAAGAGGAAAACGCCATTTTCATCACACATCAAAGGTGTCCATCGGTGTGCTTAACTGTTGAAGGTGACCTTGAATGCCTGATTGAGAGAGTGTTTGGCTGATTTCCCCACTGCAGTTGCTCCCTTCCCCATTTCCATACTGCTATTTCCGTAAGAAAGTCAGTAAGCACAGCCCACACTTAAAGTGGAGAGCTCTGCTTTGTTTTTCTGAGGAGGCACATCTACATGAATCATGTGCGATTCTTCTTTATGGGACATTGATCTTTTCTACCCCATTAAATTTTACCACTATGAATCCGTGTACATTTACTTTATGCTCTGGGTTTTAATTCGATGGTATTGACTTAGTTGCTCAAATTGTTTCAGCATTGGCCCAGGGGCTCTGTTAGTTGCTTTCTACATCTTCTGACATTTTCACCGTAGTGTTGATGATTTTATGATTTTTTAAATGAGTATAGCCATAGTTTCTGACACAGCACTATATCCCAGGCTATTTTTTTTCCTGGAAAAGTAATTTCCTCCCCAGTTATGAATATGTGTTTCCCTGTCTAGTTCTAGCATCAACCATGCCTCTCAAAAACTACAGCTTCCTTTATTCAAGAATGAGAATAGCAGTCCTGGGAGACAGTTCAGAAAGCAGGCGGGTCACAAGCATGTAGACCTGAAATTGATGCCCAATACCCACATACATATCAAGTATGGTGGCACACACCTGTCATCCCAGAACTCAGGAGGAAGAGACAGGTGGATATTTGGAGCTCGGTTGGCAGAGTGCTTGTCTAGCATTCATGAGGCCCTGGGTTTGATCCCAGCACTAAATAAACCAGATGTAGCGGCACATGTCTATCATTCTAGCACTTGGAAGGTGGATGCAGTAGGATCAGAAGTTCAAAGTCATCCTCATACCAAATTCCAGGCCTAGTAAGTTACATGAGACCCTGTCAAAAATAAGTAAGTGAATTAATAAGTCACTGAAACTCTGGAAAACTTTGAAAAACTGTTAAACAGAACAGTTTGTAAATACTCAGATTTGAAATTTTAGAGTGCTTTCAAAATAATCAAATGTTCAAAATGTTTTGTTTCAAAATAATGTTTCTGTTGCATGAGTTTTTGTCTTGTTATTAAAATGTTATCTTTACCTTGAAATGTAGAGATTAAGTATCTTTATATTTCATAGAAATATCTTCAAAGTCACCTAATTCTAGAAGCCATTAGCTGTCATAACAGGTCAGAAATTTTAGAACAATGACTCATACATATTTAAGCTCTATAACCTTTAGGTGTTTTGCCACATAAGTAAATACGTTGTATAAGTTAAGTTACAGAAGACAGAGTTTTTATTCCCCTTTATTTTTAATTTATTTTTATTTATTTATTATAAACCTAACCAGTCTACTACTTTACATATAGATATTTTTATAATCTGATTTCAGGGCTGTATCCTGAGATCCCAACCTCTAGGATGCAAATCTGGTGCACCAGATTTCTTTTCTTTTCTTTTCTTTTTTTTTTTTCTGCTTTCTTTTTTACCCAATAAAACTTTGCCTCACATTCCATGAGTCGATGGTCTTACTTGTACAATACCGGACCCCATACCATCTTGGGGGCTCACCCTGAATCTACATTTCAAGACCTCCCTCCCCAACTCTGGGGTGATCCAACAAGGGAAGGACCCCTAATCTTGGCCCAAGAATCGTATTTCCATCCGTCTACTTGTTCCTAGTTTTGGAGTTGGTAGCAAGACATTGACAGGGAACATTTGCCTAGGACTGCTGGGCCCCTCCTTTATTGGGTAAGAAACCTCCAGGGGTGCTTTTCCACTCTTCTTTTTGTTTTTCATTTTTTTTTTTTCTGGTTTTCTGGTTTTCAACGTTTTTCTGGGTCCAAGAAGGAAGCTGGAGGCAACATTAATTCTCCTGGACAAGGGACCAAGGGGCCGCCTTTGACCCTCTTGCTCTGTTCAGAGATTTCAAACAGAGGTCTGTTTCTAGTTGTTTCAGTTTGACAGCCACACAGCAGTGTGAGGAGAGCTGTTATTGCTATCATGGTTGTGTTCGGCGCTGTGTTCGTTTGTCTTGTCCTGTTCTTTGAAGATATGGGTCAAAATCATTCTGTTGAAAAATCTTCTTTAAAACTGGCTAAAAAGCACTTTAAAGATCTTCAAGAAAAATAAAAAGATAAACAGTAAAATGAGCTAGGCCTATTATCCTAGCTACTTGGAAAGCTGAGACAGGAGGATCTCCAATTCAAGGTTCCAATGTGATAGCCTGACTCCACATTTTAAACCATGTGACTTTTAAATTGTGCAATAAAAATCAGTACATAATCTTAATTTTAACTGTGCCTGATATTTCCTCTTTTGTTTGGGCTTTAAACAACTAAGACATTGTTTATAGACACCTTTTGGTTTCTTTATTCATCCAAATAGTCCAACAGGTCTCTCCTAAAGTTTTTGTTGGCATTTGATTTATTTTAAGGTTTTTTGGTTCTTGTCTTTAAATGTCAGATTTAGCTAAAGCCTATGGTGAGCTATAACTTTATGTAAACAAAGCCATATTTTGTCAACTTCAACTTACATAGAGAATTATTAAAAACAACAAAATTCTCTCTGAGGTGGTGACTCATAATTTACCAGGTATTTTAAAAGTTTGTAATGTCATATTACTTAAAAGGAGGAGGCAACTGGCCTGAGTTCTAGGCCAGCTTCTCTCAAGATAGAAACAGAAATTTGCCTTAGTTACTCTTAATAAAAGCATTTCCAAATGTGTTAGAGGTATTGATAAAGGTTATCACCCAGACGGTTGTCATGTATTGCCTATAGTCATAGAAAGTGTATTTCATGGAGTTTATAAATTGGATCTATCTAAAATCAATGGGTTATATAAAATCTGAAGGTATATATACTGGTATTATAAAGCAAGTCTGGTTGTCAGGTAGAGATTTTTGGTGATCTAAATACTAAAGAAGGCTTTTTCTCTACAAATTTCCAATAGTAAAATGGTTAACTCTTTGGAGCCAGATTTATTTTCTTCTTGGTCAGTGGGTAGCAAAATTAATGAATTTGGTGTAGACTTCCTTAGTAGTCTTATAAGAAACACAGTTAATTATGGCTTGAGATGAGATTATTGAAGGAACTGGGAAGGTATTTTTCAATGTTGGACATAGAATGCTTGTTATAAATGCTTTTTTTGAATGGAACTTAGATCAGAATGTTCAGGTATGTGGATAACGATGTGCATATGTAGAAAGGATGTAAGAAATCTAAAAAGACCATATTTTGCCTAAAATTAATTTCCTTTTAGAAGGAACGGAAAGCTAATTTTCAGGATACACTAAACACCATGCCTAAAGTTAAAGATTTTCCAACTTTTTACACACGTTTAAGGATGCTCTAAAAGTTTTATACAGGGACATAGACTTAATGTAAATTCAGCTTACATTAGACACAGGTGATGTCCTATGCTAGGTGGGCCACAGACTCATAAGCACAGATGTAATTCATATTCTCTGGAAGTCTGACCAGGTTAGACATAGACAAGACCCTATCACCTTATGTATTACAAATGGGTAAAATAAATTTCCTAGGTAAAAACAAACAACTTCAGAGTAAGACAAGGAATGTTAGGATGCTTAGCTGTCTGCTCTGTTGCTTCTTTATGCTCTTACATGCTATTTCAAAGTCATGGCAAGCAAGACTCTGGAGAAAGGGATGGCGCCCCCTTTATCTCAGACCCCATGCAAATTTAAGCCATGTGATTCCCCAGACTCTTTCCAGAGACAAAATGGCCAATTGTCTCTGCGAAGGAAAAGGGAATGACAAAGGGCATATAGCTTTGCTTCTCTTAATAGTTCCTCTCTTTTGAACACCTGAAGTCACATCTGTTAGATGCAACTTCTCAGTAGACGAAAAGTTAAATAGGTAAACTGAGTCAAGGTGCTTGATCAACTTACAAACTCCTTACATAAGGCAAACATCAACTTACCTAAAATGTATATCAGGGTATAAACAGATGATTTTAAAAAGGCATCAAGTAAATGATGGCTTAATGGCTACGGTGCTTATTTGGGAAGCCTAAAGACCTAGGTTTGATTCCCCAGCACCTCCATTCTTATTGCTAAACCTAACTCTGATTTAAAGCAGGTTCTCTGACATCCCTTCCCAAGACGGTCTTCTATACCCATCAGCCTACATGGGAGGACTGTCAGCAACTCTTGAAGACCCTCTGCACCACAGAGGAACATGAAACAATGAGAAGGGAAGCCAAGAAACTAGTGTTGGGAGAAGATGTCCAACTCACAGAAAACCCTAATGTTATTGACAAGGTCTTCCCTTCCACACAACTGGGATTCCAACACCGCTGAAGGTAGGGCATCCCTTAACCTCTTTCACCAGATTCTGATGGGTGGTCTCCAGGAAGCCGCTTAGACAAATCTGTCTAAGGTAAGTGAGGTGACCCAAGGGTCCAAAGAATCCCCTGCTGCTTTCCTAGAAAGGCTGCAGGAAGCATATAGGACATACCCTCCCCCCCCCCCATATATCCTGAGGTCCTTGAGAATAGGCGAGATATTAACAGTTTGTTTGTAACTCAGTCCACAACAGATATGAGCAAGAGGGTAAACTTCTTTCAGAGTTGATAGAGATTGCTGCCAAGGTATATAATAATAGAGACACTCCAGAAGATAGACAAGCTAAGAAAATGGCTACCTTCCAGAAGACACAAGGCCCCATGAGACAGCCTTTATACTTTGCTCGGTGTGATTCCAACAGTACATTCTTTAGTATTCCATTGGCAAAGGGAAGTCAACCCATTTTTTGTCTTTGAATGGACAGACCTGGCACAAGGCAACAGTGGGCAACTAACCTGGACTAGGCTTCCACAGGGATTTGAAAATTTCCCCACCCTCTTTGATGAAGCTCTCCTACATTACGTGGATAACCTCCTCCTATCTGCAGAAATGGAGGAGGAATGCCTCTCTGCCACAGATCATCTCCTGGACAGCTTATACACCTGGGCTATTGCATATCAGCCAAGAAGGCTCAACCGTGTGTGAATAAGGCAAGCTATTTGGGACACGAACTCCAAGAAGATAAGAGGATGCTGTCGGCCTCTAGGATTCAGGCCATCATTCACATCCCTACTAAGAGACAGGTCCAATAATACCTCAGAGCTGTAGGATATTGCAGAATTTAGATCCCAAGGTTTGCTGAATTAACCAAGCCTCTATATGAGGCCATGAGAGGCCCAAATTAAAAAATAAAATAAAAGATTTTAATTGCACTGAAAATGAGAAACAAGCATTCCAAAAACTAAAGTCAGTTCTGACATCAGCCCCTGCTCTGGTGCTTCCAGACTTAATCAAACCTTTACACTCGTAAAAAAAAAAAAAAAAGAAAAAAGAAAAAAGAAAAAAGAAAAAAAAAGAAAGAAAGAAAAAGAAAACCAAAAAAACGGGGGGGGGGGGGCAGCCATGGGTGTCCTATCTCAAAGTCGGGGGCCATGGCATTGCCCAGTGGCCTACTTGTCTAAGAAGCTAGACCCAGTACCCACTGGTTTGCCCCCTTGTCTCCAGGCTATTACAGCTGCTGCTATTCTGACAAAGAATGCTGACAAATTAACCTTGGGCCAGACTTTATCAATTAAAGCCCCACATGTGATAGAGACGCTTTTCAAAAGCCCCCCAGACCGATGGCTCTACACTCTCACATAACCCACTATCAGGCCTTGCTCTTAGATCAACCAAGGATATAGTTTCGCCAAACCAAGGCTTTGAACCCAGCCTCCTGCAGCCAGAAACTGATGAGGCACCAACCCCTCTGCATGACTGCTTAGAGATCACCTCCACCTTCCATGGACTCCAGCCAGACCTGACAGACATGGCTTGGCTGGACCCTGATCTGGTGATGTATTGTGATGGCAGCAGCTTTGTCATGGATGGAATCAGGTAGGCAGGGACAGCTGTGGTGACTTTGGAAGAAACCCTGTGGGCTGAGGCCCTACCTCAGGGTACATCAGCTCAGAAAACTGAACTGAGGGCTGGAGAAATGGCTTAGTAGTTAAGTGCTTGCCTATGAAGCCTAAGGACCCCTGTTCGAGGCTCAATTCCCTAGGACCCACGTTAGCCAGATGCACAAGGGGAGGCACGCATCTGGAGTTTGTATGCAGTGGCTGGAGGCCCTGGCACACCAATTCTCTCTCTATATCTGCCCCTTTCTCTCTCTGTCTGTTGCTCTCAAATAAATAAAAATAAAATGAAAAAAAATTTAAAAAAAGAAAAAGAAAACTGAACTGATAGCACTGACCAAGATTCTGATACTAGGGAAAAGACAAGACAGTAAATGTCTACCCAGACAGCCATTATACCTTTGCCATGGCACATGTACATGGGGTCATCTACTTGGAGTGAGGGCTATTAACAGCAGAAGGTGAAGACATTAAAAATAAAAATGAAATTTGGGCTTATTGGCTGTCATTTGGGTGCCTGCTAAAGTTGCCATAATCCATTGTCTGGGTCATCAGAAAGGGGAGAGCACAGAAGCAAGAGGGACAGACTGGCAGACCTAGCAGCAAAAAAGTGCTGCCTCTCTGCATCCGCCAGAATTGTCTGGTCTCCCTCCCAGCACTCACTCTTCCTGAGAGACCAACATACACAGAACAGGGCCTACAGCTCACCTCTGATCTGATAAAGGAACAGACCCCACAAAGATGGTATCAACTGGAGAATGGGAAACTGTTGCTGCCCCAAGCCCTGGGGCAGAGACTGGCTAAGCAACTACATGAAGGAACTCACTTAGGAAAAACAAGCTAGCTGAGCTAATAAGGAAAGAGTCTTTCTTGCCAGGTATGGACTCAATCATCAAGGACACCACCCGCTGTCAGGCCTGTTAACAGACAAATGCATCCTCTGGTAAGGTGCCACCAATGGAGGTGAGAGAGCAAGGAAGAGAGCCAGGGAGATAATGGGAAGAGATTTCACAGCGGTAAAGCCAGGTCAGTATGGATATAAATATTTACTTGTTTATGCTGATACCTTTTCAGGATGGGTGGAAGTTTTATCTGAGACAGCTCAAATAGTGACTAAGGAATTTCTAGAGGAGATAATTCCCCACTATGGGTTGTGCCTCCTGATAAAATCAGATAATAGACCTGCTGGCTTTGTGTCAAAGTCACTAGGGAATTGACCAAGACATTGGGGGTTAATTGCAAATTACATTGCACCTATCATCCCCAAAGTTCAGGACAGGTAGAAAGAATGACCCTGACCTTGAAGGAGACTTTAAGTAAATTAACCCTAGAGACCAGTGAAGGATGGGTGGGACTCCTTCCCTTCACCCTGTTAAGGGCCAGGTGTACCTCTTATGTAAAAGGAATTCTCCATTTAAAGTTAAGTATATATGGACCCTGGATGGGTCTTGAACAGATAACTAACTGACTTTACTAATAAAAGGCTTCTTTCTATCCAAGTCTTATAAAGAGTCCAGGAGTCCATTGTTCCAGCAATCAAGGCTGCTTTTCAGACACACCCTGTTTGCCCCCATCCCTTTCAGCTTGGCAACAGAGTTCAAATTAAGAGACACTGTATTGGGACATTAACCACTCCAATGGCCGTGAAAGTGGAGGGGACAAAACAGAAAAGGATAGACTTACTATTTATGAAACAAGCGGGGGGGTTAGGTACAACTTGTTGATTTTATGCCAATCAGTTGGGAATAATCCAAAGTATACTGGCTTTAGTTAGAGAAAATCTCAAAGAAAGAGAACTTCAGAGATGAGCCACTAATAATTGGTTTCAGTCTGTGTTTAGTTGGTCTCCATGGCTGACTTCCCTTGTCTCTTCTATTGCTGGTTCCCTGATATTACTGCTCTTAGGCCTTACCATAGGACCCTGCATTATTGATACTCTAAGTAGATATAAAAAGAATAAAATAAGTTCTGTTAAATTCATGGTATTGTGGACGCAATACACCCCCTTAGAAGAAAGCACCCTAGACACTGTTCTTCATGAGTCAAGGATTTGACTTAGTGTCATATCAGAGGGGGAAATGGAAAATGGAATGTAAAGGGACACAATAGACCTTGCTAAGCATCCTCCTGTGCAGCCCTTGCCTTTAGTCACACATAATGGAGGCCACCACCCAAGACGATCTTCCTGACAGATAAAGGAGAAGTTCCAGGAATCTTTATCACAGGCCTTACTGCAAACTGCAGGTGTTTTCTGTTGTCTAAGAAATGGGATGACCCCCTATATGCAATGTACCATGACCTTCCTGTACCTCTTTGCTTCTAAATATCTTTGTGATTACATAGCATAGAATGATTCTTGCCTCAGTTCCACCAATGTGATCTATGTAATGAATACCTTGTGACTTCTTGTAATAGGCCCCCCACTGTTTAACAGTAACTTTCTGGTTTAAGTCTCACCCTGCTTTGTTGTTTTTTTTTTCTATAAACATCATGTGGTTATTTCTAATAAAAGATGATACTCTGAACATGCTGGGTCTGCATACTGAGATCCTGACCTCTGGGATGCTGACCTGGTACACCAGATTTCTTCTTTTTCTTTCTTTTTTACCCAATAAAACTTTGCCTCACACAAAAAATATTTTTATAATCTAAACTAGTGTTGATATGATAATGTGAGATGTAGGGGCTCACAACTATACTGGGAATTATAATATTTTTTCCATATTTTTTTGGAGTAGGCATCCAGCTGAATGATTGGGGTGCTCCTCCAGGTTAAGTGACTCACATTTGTAACTGTGTGGAGAATAAGGGTAGAGGATGGGTTCAGGGAGTAAGCTCTCTTCTACATGGGACATAGGCCATCTCAGGGAGGTGAGTAGGGAGATGGACCACCTCAAGGAGGTGAGTAGGGAAGTGGAACAACTCAGGGAGGTGAGGAGGGAGATAGACCACCTCAGGGAGGTGAGTAGAGAGATGGACCACCTTGAACTTTCTACATAACCAAAGATGACCTTGAGTGCTTGATCCTCCTGCCTTTGCCTCCCAACTGCTGGGATTACAGGTTTAAGCAACCACACTTGGAAAGATTCAAATGTCCTATTACTGAAACGTAATGCTAACACACCTACATGGTGTTTATTAAGTATTATTGTTTTACATATTACTTTATTTTCATTATATGCATAACTACATACACATACATATAAGCCTATTATTCTCATTTTATTGCTGAAGAAATTGAAGCAAAGAAGTTAAGTAACTTGTACAATGTTATCTAGTTTAAAGGGTTAACTTTGGAATGTAGCCATTTATGGTATTCACTACTGAGATGGAAGCTAGGTTAGATAGAAGTAAATAGAAGATATCTATGCCTATCTTTGGATAAATTTTTATACTTTGTTCATTTATGTGTGCATGGTGGGGGGCTCACCAAAGCCTCTTGTCACTGCAAATGAATACCAAACACTAGTGCTGCATTTTGTTTCCGGCTTGTGTGGCTAGCTTGGGAATTGAACCTGGATGGGCAGGCTTTGAAAGCCAGTGCCTTTAACCTCTGGGCCAAGTTCCCAGCCCCTTAAATTTTTATGTTTTAATATGAGTAGCAGATTAACAAATAATATTGTCCATATAATTGTCTATCTAAAATAATCCATAACTTTTACAGAAGACATTCTCCTTCATGTGAAATTGAAAGTTGAAACAATGTTGACCTATGTAAAGAAGAGCTTGGAAACCTTATTTTTTTCACCATTATGATTATTTTAATACATTTTTGAAAATTGTCATTTTTTTTTCTTTTCCTGTTTTTGCTACCCCCAATTTGGAGAAGCAAGAACAGAAAGGGTTCAAAAAACAAAAGAAAAAAAGAAAGCCTTCAGTGCCCCAAACCTTTTATAGTCATGAAGAAAGCCAAGAAAACTGCTCAGCTGGAAACTCAAGACCTTCCTTATCTAAAATGGAGGATGACTCAGAATAGCAGAGCCAAGAGACCAGAGAGCAAAACTAAGACACAGAGTAACTGCTGAGAACCAGGAAGTGCTAACTGTACCATGGCAACAGGCACCTGGCTGGAGTTTCAAATTACTATGGGTGGATGACTGCATTGCCTGGCTTCCTATTTGGGTAGGAATGTCTCCACGGCAGTGCTAGCATGTTTTAGCACTGAGTGTTGAATGGTCTCTTGCCCACCCTGGTCAGCAAATCAAGATAACCTCTGATGGCAAGAGATATACTTCAGGGAGACCACAGTGAAGAGTCTGGACTACATCTGGGCTGATTTACTTAATGAGATCCTGAAGTTTGAGCATGAGGTGAATATTTTAATAGGAGGAGATTTTGACAGCCCTGGAAGGCTACTGAGGGCATTGTGCCTGTGAAAAAGTTCTTTATTGTTGTGGCTGGAAGGTAGGCTGTGTGATTGACAGTTGAGAATCTTGAACATATTTTCTTTTGTGTGTATGTATGGGTGTGTGTGTGTGTGTGTGTGTGTGTGTGTGTGTGTGAGTGTGTGTGTCAGGGCGGGTACTTATGTGCCATGGCATATTTGTGTCAATCAGAGGACAATCTCAGATCTCTGTCCTTACCTTCTGCTTGTTTGAGGCAGGGTCATTTGTTTGCTGAGTTCCCCAAACTAGTTTGTTATCTTCAACTATACTGTCCCTGGCCTGGAATTGATCAGTTAGACTAGGCTAGCTGGCCAGAGAGCACCAGGGGTCCACCTGTGTCTACCTCTCCAGCATTGGAGTTTCAGAGGCATGTTATCACATCTGGCATTTACGTAGATACTGGGGATCAAACTCAGATCCTCGTGTTTGTGAGGCAAACATTTCCTAACTGAGCTATCTCCATGGCATTCCCCTACCTCTTATCGCTGTGTTATTTTTCCACTGTATACCCTTGTAATAAATGTAATGTACCAAATCTTCTACTGGTATACATTTATATTGTTCTTGTCCTTTAGTTAATTTTAGTGTGCATTTATAGTGTGTGTGTGTTGTGTGTGTGTGTACGTTCACACATGCACTTATTCTTGTGCGTGGGCAGGCATGACCACTTTTGGGTGTCAGTCCTTGCCTTCCATACCAGTTGAGGCAGGGTCTGTCATTGTTTGCTGCTCTGTTCACCTGGCTAGCTGGACTCTGAACCTCTATGAAATTCTCCTGCCTCTGCCTCCCATCTCACCACAGATGTGCTGGGATTACTGAAGACCACCACAGCTTCTGGATTTCTGTGTGGCTGCTGGGGATCTGAATTTAGGTACTAATGCTTGCACAGGAAGCTATTCTCCACTGAGCTATCTCTCCAGAACCTGATTTTTAATATTTAAAAAATATTTTTATTTTTATTTATTTGAGAGATAGGCAGATGGGAGGGAGAAAGAGAAAGAATGGCTTGCCAGGGCCTCCATCCACTGCAAACAAACTCCAGATGCATGCATATCCTGGGGAATCAAGCCTGGGTCATTTGGCTTTACAGGCAAGTACCTTAACTGCTGAACCATCTCTCCAGCCCACTGATTTTTTAGATTTTTACCACCGCAATGTGCAATAACTAACTTCATACATTACTCATATCATGTGGTGAAAGTATGTGGAAGGTTAATTTCTGGAAGCCATTTCCAGGACAAGTGTACATGTATTTATGATGATGATGAAGTGCAAAGGTGTCCTTCATAAGTGTGATTTTAATTAAAACTCCAAACTGCATGGGATGAGTATCTGTTCCCCTAGACTCTTATCACATGGGATATCACTTCTTACTTTTTGTAATTTTTAATATTTTTAAAATTTTGATGAGGGGCTGGAGAAATGGCTCAGTGGTTAAACCACTTGTCTATAATGCCTAATGACCCTGGTTTGATTCCTCAGTACCCATGCAAATCCAGATGCATAATGAGGTGCATGCATCTGGAGTTCATTTGCAGCAGTGACTGGAGCATCCCTTAACTTATTTTTTTATATAATGTCTGTGAAATGTTAATCATAGTCTTTGCCCATTTTTCTTTTATCCATTTGTTCTTGACCATTGTCTTCTCAGTCTGTCAGAACTAGATACATTAGTTTTTGGTAATACATGTTATAAATAAGTTTTCGTGTCATGTTTTATTTTTAATTTTGGTTTGATGAAATTTATAATGTATGGAAGAATTTAATTTTAGTTAAAATTAAAACAAAACAAAAAAGTAATTTTTATTTTCTCTATTGTAGCATCTGAATGTTTCAAGCATTAACACTATCTGCTTATAATACTTAATCTTGTCATTCATTTGGAGTTAGGCCTTTGTGAAGTGTGAGGTATTGGTTCAGAACACTCCATTTTCCCCACTACCAGTTATTGTATGGCATATTTTCTCCAATGATTTCAGAGTCAACTTTTTTTGAGGCAAGCCCAAAAGACTAGTCTTTTATTTTATTTTATTGTGTGTGTGTGAGAGAGAGAGAGAGACAGAGGAACAGAGAGAGAGAGAGAAAGAAAGAATTGGCACCCCCGGGCATTCAGCCACTGCAATTGAGCTCCAGATGTGTGTGCTCCTTTGTTCACATGTGCAACATTGTGCACTTGCGTCACTGTGCATCTGTCTTACGTGGGATCTGGGTAGTCAAACATGAGTCCTTAGGTTTCACAGGTCATCTAAGTCATGTCTCCAGCCCTAGAGTCAATTTTGCTTTGCACTGAATTCTACTGTGCATTTGGTTTTGCTTCCAAAATTGCTATTCTGGTCCATAGGTCAGCTGTCTGTCAACATACAAGGACCATCTTGTTTAATCAATAAAATTATCTGTCTTTCTGTTTATTTTTGTACTGTTAAATATTCTTCTGTTTTTATTACTTGATTTGTTGACATTAAATCCTTTTAAGCACAATGAGGCATTAACAAACATATTCTACTTCCGTTGTCTTCTCTTCCTCTATCGTTTATTTCTGCATTGACAGAGTACATAATGTTCATATTTCTGGTAGTAATTTTAGATGCTACATTGAAAAAATATTAGTTCAATCAATGAGCAATTTAATTTAATTTAAGCATTTTAATCATTATACCAGTCTCTATACAGTATCCTTCGTTTCATCCCCAAGAACAGAGACGATGCATAGATCATGCACCTGGTGGAATGGGATGAACACATGCAATACCATCACTACCACATGGATCTGGCCTTCTAAACTACAGAGGGAAATAAGGGAGCATAGGCTGGACTAAAGTATCTAAAAAGGTAACAAAGTTCAGTGTGTTGAGGTTTTGATGAGAAGCCAGAACTTCGATGTGGATGTATGAGAAAGTTAAATGGAGAAGTGTCTACAGTCACCTGGGGGTGGAGGGATTGGCTTCTGTCTTAGCCACTTTAGACTCCTAACAATGTACCTTAGGCTGGTCCGTTGGTTATTTCTTAGAGTTCTGGAGGCTGGGTTGCTTAAAATCAAAGTGCCAGCAAAACCTGCATCTGGTGAGGGCAACTCACCCTGTTTTAAAAATGGTACTGTCCCACTGGGTCTTCACTATATTAGCTAATTAGATATTAACAGGACTTATGCTGTAATTACTGGTCAGAGGAAGTGGACCTGAGTCATATCTTTGGTCCTGATAGGAGACATGACGTCATGAACTGCCTGGAGTATCATTACTTGCTAAGTATCTAAGCCTGGTTGTAAGAGCTCCATACCTGTGGGGTTGCTGTATAGCATGCACCTGTCTGATAGAAAACAAGGATCTTCTATCACTGCTGCTGTAAGAGTCAATCCAAATGGGCTTGTCAATCACCTGGACAGAAAAATCACCCTCGGGAAAGTTGTCTGGCCCAGAAATTATGTAAAGCCTGTCTAAAATGTAAACCTGACAGTCTCTTTGGCCATTGTAGACTTGTACCCTATGTATATGCCTCACTTTAACTTAAACTCTGCCAATCTCCCACACCACACTCTTTGTCTCCCCCAAATTCTTTTCACAGACACCCTAAAGACAACATAGAAGAAAGCCGAGAGCATTGATCCTATCCTTTGTATAAGGCCTCCACCTTCATGACTTCATATGTGCCCAGTAGCTCAACTACCTCACACCATGACCTTGGGGGATAGGATTTCAGTTGGTGGATTTGGAAATAAAACATTCAGTCAACTATGTTTCCTCTTCCCACCGTGGCTGTTCTTCAGAGAGACTGGGGAGGGAGCAGTCTTCCTAGGATATGCCACTTTTTTATTTAAATGAGGATGGTGAGAGGAATGCATCATCTAAGGAAGAGTTTAAGATGTAAAAGCTTGTTTTGTTTGTGGTAACGGTGACGTGGGAGTCAAGCCTGCCTGCCAAGTAGGAAAACAAAGGAAAGAAAGAAGTTGGATTAAAAGAAACAAACAAAAACTTCCAGTGGTAATGAGTGTTCAGCTCTGGAAAAGCTGAGATTCTGGAGTCAACACATTCTTACATTTTTCAGACAACAAATGTGATGTGTCCTTGGGAGTTGTCATCACTCCTGTTTAAATTGCTCATTATAGGCATCTTTTGAGTCATGGTCTCACTCTATCCCAAGTTGGCCTTGAATTCATTCTATAAGTAAGATTAGCCTCAAACTCATTGCACTTCTCCTTTCTCAAATCTTCCACATGTTGGGATTATAGGCATGAGCTACTACATCCTGCTTATATGCATTTTAAGGTATGATTTTTTTATTCCTATTTCTAGATGTGATATGATTTTCATGAATTTTTTATCTCAAGTCAGTTGAACTCCATGTCCCAAAGAATTCCTCATAATGAAGTCAGTCTACAAGGCAGAGGAAACATTGTCATTTTTTTCTTTAATATAGGTCTATAAGATTATGGGTATTTTTTATTAGCACATATGTGGTGGTTTGATTCACGTATCTCCCATAAACTTAAGTATTCAGAGTGCTAGGTTCCCAGCTGATGGAGATTTGGTAATTAACGGCTCCTGGAAGCAGTGTATTGTTGGGGGTGGGCTAATGGTTGTTATAGCCAGTGTCCCCTTGCTAATGTTTAGCACATTCTCCTGCTGATGTTGTCCATCTGATGTTGGTGAGGAGGTGATGTCTACTCTCTGCTCATGACGTCATTTCCCCCTGACATCATGGAGCTTCCCCTCGAGTCTGCAAGCCAAAATAAACCTTTTTCCTACAAGGTGCTCTTGGTTGGGTGTTTTCTGCTAGCAATGCAAACCTGACTGCAACAGCATATTATAGACCATGAGCTTAAATTCCTGTCTTTGCAACATCTTTCATCAGTATGAGATTGGCCAAAGGAATGTGCTTCGATGCCATAGTTTCCTCTTTCTTTGCTCTTCCAATGATGTAGACATGAGCATTCCCTACACTGAATGTCTACAGGGTATAGACTGGATTGGACCTGAATCAGCTTAGACAAGCTTAGACAATGAATGCCCTCAGCACCAAGTAAATAGAAAACAAATATAAGGCATTTCCCTTGTCTCCAATAATAGAGCCCCTAGCCTTCTTTAGCTCATGCAGGTGAGGAAATGATGCATCCTTTTACATTTAAAAATAAGTTGTATCTTTAATAAGAGCTGCAGTAGTTTAAGGGGAGGAAGCCAAGCAGCATGATCCAATAAGACTGCACGTCTGGCAAGAATGCTTATATCTTCTTAGTGATAATGTGTTGAAGGAAGAGCTTATGACTTTCCAAGATGAAACAGATCAAGTGAGAAAATCACTGTGAGAATTTAAATGGCAAACCCTCATATAAATGCTTAGTGCTGTTCCTTTGTTATTAGTAGCTAATATAATTATAGTCAACCGAGTCTTCAGCAGCAGTGTAAGGGCCAGTGTAAAGTGACTAAATGGCACAGGGAAACAAAGTCATAGCAAAAAGACCTAGTGATCTTAGTTGCCCAAAACTTACCATCCCAAGGGCCCTTTCCTTGAATGATAAATGCATCTTTTAATGAACTGACAGCCCATGGCTTGGAAACTCTCTTTTCCTGGTGAGAGTTTTTCTTTTTTATTTCTTTTAACTGCAGTTGCATTTGCTGAGATAGACTTTGGCTTGTGTTACTTAGTGATGGGCCAAAGCATTCAACGTCAGCACAATCACGTCTGCATTCATTATTGAAGTCTGGAAAAGATACATGAGATTGTTAGTAGAAATGATATGTTGTTTTGGAGTGATAGCTGGAAAAAGATCATTACAAACATATGTGTGCTGTAGCTAAAAGACATGCATGCTTTCCCTTGTAGTCATAACATTTGAAACAGTCATAACATATGTTATGCCTATGAAGCTGTATCTCCATTCATCAATGAAAGAATACAGCCAAGACATGAGTATTAGCTTGTGTCACATCTCACAGTGTGCATGTACTGAATGTCAGCTGTCCTGTCCTGAACGTGTTCTCCTTTTAGGATTTGTACACTGATAATGATAATAATAATAATAATAACACTATTAGAATTGGGACTGGAGAGGTGGCTCAGTGGTTAAGGACACTTGCTTACAAAGCCTGAAGCCCAGTTACAATTCCCCAGTACCCACATGAAGGCAAATGAGAAAAGTGGTACATGTATCTGGAGTTTGCAGTGGCTAGAGGTGCCCATACTCACTCATTCTCTTTCTTCCTCTGTCTTTCTCCCCCTGCCTTACAAATGAATAAATAAAATATTTTAAAAAATAGAATTGGCCTACTAGACAAAAGCCATGGTACCACAATTTCCATGCAGAAAATGCTACAATATTTAATGAGATATTTATTTTAAAATTATTGATTTTATAAAATGCCTTTTGGGGATGTCGAAAATAATTTGGGTGTGATAATTTGGTCAGGTCCACAGTGAGGTTCAATGGAATCTTTCATTGAGACTGAATTGGGGGGAAAAGCATTTATTATGCATCAAAAATTGGGAAGGGAAGGAGTAACAGGGAGAACCGTGTGGAAAATGAACTCCAGCAGTGGTCAAGGCCCCAGCGTCCAGTTAACATAAAGCTCTGGAGCCAGTTTTGGGTTCTGGACTGGTCAGCAGTGGGTCAGGCACAGGAGGCTCTGAGAAGAGCATGGTTCTGGCTGAGGAGGCTCTCTAAGTCGAGGTGGAGCCAGAAGAAGCTGAGAGCTGCTCACTGAGCACTCTCCCTCCCTGCAGCAAGTCTCTTGAAGGAGACTTAGAAACTGGCGTGGCGTCTCTCTCTGTGACAAGCTGCAGCAGACCAAAGGCAGGACTAATAGGAATGCTCCTCCTGGTCCTGTGTATGGCCCTCTGCGTCAGGACTAATAGGAATGCTCCTCCTGGTCCTGTGTATGGCCCTCTGCGTCAGGACTAATACGAATGCTCCTCCTGGTCCTGTGTATGGCCCTCTGCGTCAGGACTAATAGGAATGCTCCTCCTGGTCCTGTGTATGGCCCTCTGCGTCAGGACTAATACGAATGCTCCTCCTGGTCCTGTGTATGGCCCTCTGCGTCAGGACTAATAGGAATGCTCCTCCTGGTCCTGTGTATGGCCCTCTGCGTCAGGACTAATACGAATGCTCCTCCTGGTCCTGTGTATGGCCCTCTGCTTTCTGGACTTCCGTCATTAGTTTCCATTGGATAGAAGTGTACAATTAATAAGTTGACTCATGGTAGAAACTACACAGAAATTTTTCTGGGCTTTAAAGAATAAAAGGATCAAGAATGAATTTGGAATCTAAACTTGTAGGTGGACAGATAACTAGAAAATGGTCTGTTAACAGGCAGATATTTGAGAGCGTAGAGGCTCAAGGCCAAGGCATGACTATTTTCTCTCTCGCTCCCTCTCCTTGGAAATAAATAAATAAATTTTAAAAGCAAAAATAAAAGTTAACGACAAGAGCTTTATTCTTTGTTCTCAGGACCATCCCCATCAGAGCAAGGCCACTCATTGATGGCAGTGGCAAAGCCACTTATAGCCAGCTGAGGCTATGATGTCATAGAAGCCAGCATCTTACTAAACTAGGATGATTTCTTTACTCTTTGGGAAAACACAGTAAAGTTTATCTGGTCATTACTCCATTTCAGAGGCTGATCTGATCCCTTCACTCATCCCGGCTGCTTCTTCCTGACTTCCTCACTGGGCTGTCTCTTGCTGGAACGCTGCCAGGGCGTCATCATGTTCCATTGTGAAGGCTGCTGAGGAACCTGAAGTAGCCTGGTGGACTGAGTATCATCAAAGCAGGACTCTTCACAGGACCTGATCTGTACCTAAAGGGAAACATGACCTTAGGGACACACACACTGGTGTTACCATCCTTACCCAGTTCAGACCATCTGTTCACGCTAGGTGTGGCTTTAGCAAAACAGCAGTATGTTCTGGGGTGATGGACTATTATTGTTGGTTATGTTGTTTGTTTATACAAATATTTAGTCTCCGTTCCCCAGGTTAATTAAAATAAAACAAGATGTTCCTTAGGAAATGGTTTTTCTGTTGCCTTGAAACTAAGCCAAATTCTAAAAGATCACAGCCATCATAAAAGATTCCTCAGGTGCTTCGAGCCTGCATGGAAGACGACAAGCCCAAGGCTAAGAACCCCTGTGCTGAGCCCCTCTCCACACAAGCAGTCCTTTAGGTTTGCAGGGGTGTGAGACAGAGACATTTCTTGCTCTGATTAATCTAGTTTACCTTTCTGCTTTGTTTGTTGTTGTTTTTCTTTTTGTCACTTGCAACAAAATGAGTTCTTATTATTTACCTGGAAGGGACGAAAAGAAGGGAAAGCAATATTGTTTAGTATTATCCTGAGTACATATTACATATTGTATGTCTGGGCATAAATTAGTTGACATATTTTTTAATTATTTTGTTTATTTACTTGTTGCACAGAGAGAGAGAGAGAAAGAGTGTAGGAGAAGCATAGCAGGGGGCCCTGCGACCAGGCCCTGAGATTACAGCACGGACTGCTACTTCCCCTATGAGCCAACCTAAACCCTGCCTAAACACCCGGACACCGTTGACACAGGAAACGAGCCAATGAAAAGGGGACAACACAATGCCAAACAACGAAAGGACCAATGGGAAGTGGGAGAAAGGGTATATAGAGATGTCTGTTTTCCTCACTGTTGGTGGGGGGCGGAGGGGGTAAGGAATGCAGCAACGAGAGAGAGAGAGAGAGAGAGAGAGAGAGAGAGAGAGAGAGAGAAGAGATAGACAGAATGAGTGCACCAGGGAGTCCAGCCACTGCTAAGAAACTCCAGATGCATGCACCACCTTCTGCATCTGGCTTATGTGGGCCTGGGGACTTAAACCTGGTTCCTTTGGCTTCGTAGGCAAGTAACTTATTCACTAAGCCATCTCTTCAGCCCTACTTGATATATTTTTTATGAAAAGTGAAGAAACAAAGACCAAAATAGCTTGTGTGAGTGGTCTCATGTCTTGTTATAAACTATAGTCAGGACCACATGGAAGTTTCACTCCATACCCATAATGTGACGCATCTTCCAAGTGTCTGTCTGTGTTTCTGCCTTCCAGGCTGTCTGTATCTGTGTCTACAACTCGATTAGCTATGCAGATAATGTAAGATTTAAAACAACAGCAATAGCTGTTGCTAGCAAAGGGAATGATGCAGGTTAAACACACTGAGGGAGACAGAAAGAGCCCAGAAAGAACTTCAAAAGCAACTGCAGAGCTGCCCCATGTCCCGACCTCTGTCCAGATCCCGTGGGTCATCAAGTCTATTGCCAAGTCTCCATCCTGCCTGCACTGTGGTAACGCTCACTCATACATCCGCACATGTCGCTCTCCCTGCCTTTGCTAATTAAAGTTGCCGCTCTGGTGGGCCAGTTGTGCTAAATGGCTTGGAGGCGCCTGTGTTTCAGTTCAATGTACTCATGAGTCACAGATCTCCATTTCCTTGTCTATAAAAGGGTAAGAGGGAGAAAGTTTACAACTGTGGCAAGTGGAACACAGAAAGAACACAAAATGTATTAGCTTTCTTCTCAACTTCTGCACAACTTGCTAAGCCAAAGTAACTTGAAAAATAATTTACTGGCAGAATTCTTCCAGGAATGACATTTTCTGTGACATATTTTATATAGTGGCACCTTTGTGAGGACTTTTGCCGCCATCTCCATAGACACAGCTCCAGAAGGAATTAACCTGCTCCAACTGACTCAAAGTGATTCTGGATAGCAATTGGCAAGTAGCCCATCCTGGTCATGCTTTCATTTACAAACACAGGGGCAGGGGAAATCGGACTATTCTGCTAGTCAGTGTTTCTCCTTCCATTAAGGACAAGTAGCACATGGCACCGGGGATGAATGGGAAGAATGTTCCCTCTACCAAAACTACAGACATAGTCATGTAGAGAATTCAGATGATAATTTTAGCTTTCAAAATGTATATCCAGAGCTGACGCTCATTTGACCATGTGATTAGTACTTTTCAGGTTTCATATAAAGTAGAAAATGCAAATCCTACCTTCTATCTAGCTTAAAAACAAAAGCATACCCTGTCAAAGTTCAAAACATGCACAATGAGTATGCATTCTGCCCCTGGGTTGCTAGTTTATCTTTTCTTTAAAAACTTCCATTTTCCTACATCACATTACATTTTTAAGCAGTGAGATAATTACATTCTTCAAAAGTTACCCATCAATCTTAAACCCAGTTGTGTTTATTAAGTTCTCATTATTACCTTGTTCTCATAACAATGTCTCCTAGGCTTAAGATTTTTCTATGGACTAAAGGGGTCCTAGAGAAGCCAGCAAGGAACGTTGTTAGCTTCCCTGAGAGCCATATTTTCACAATGTTGTGATGCATTTTGTTTAACATAGGAAGGCATCAACCACCTAGACTTGAAAAAAATGATATGTAGGGCTGAGGATGCAGCTCGGCTGGTAGAGTGCTTGCTTAGAATTTGGAATGTCTTGGGTTCAATCTCCAGCATCACATGAAAAGAGGCATGGCTGTATACACCTGTAATTCAAGCACTCAGAAGGTAGAGACAGGAAGATCAGAAGTTCCAGGTCATCTCTGGCTACCTGTTGAGCTTAAGTAGCTTGAGATGCTCATATGATTACACCATTGATTAGTTTTTGTGTACCATGATACAAAATGAATCACATCTGTGTGCTAATTTACTGAGTCTAAAGCTTTATAAGATGCAATAAAGTACAGTGTGGTGTGTCATTGTGTGGACCTTCATGATAAGTTGTGCTAGATTTGACACAGATTTTTATGATTTATTTTGCTGACAAACTCAGTAAATGTATTTTAAAACTCTAAGACTTGGTTTTTAAAGGTATGCTGAGAGAATTTTAAGGATTAACTTAACAAAAATTCCAAAATCCATGGTAGAAACTGCTGCTTGACTTACACAATGTTCTTCAGATGCTCTTCTCTCCGGTTACTTATCACCTTTCAGTGGCTCATACATGCAAGCAAAGTATTCTGGGAAAGATGTATCATTTGTCTTACCCTTTCCTTCTTATCCTGGAAGAAGTTGTGATGCTCAGGGTGAAGCAATCTATCTGAAACCATGAGTATAAAAACATACTAAAGATAGTACACAATAAACTTAGAAAGAACTTGGCTCCAAGATGACATACATTCTTGAGCAACTAGATGTGACCTACACTGTATCTCAAAACTTATTGTGTGAAATCAACAGCTCTTGTATAATAAAGTCTGCAAAGTCTTACATTATACATAGTGGTAGCATTACTATCTGATTCAGAAAAAAAGTTGTCTCTGAGGCTGCAATATAAGGTTAATCATCCCCTTGTGGTGAATACAAGCTATTTAATGAATGAAAGCTTCTCCGCACACACCTTTAAAACAATAGTATAAATGTTATAGACTTCACTTTTGCTTTCTTTTGTTAAACTTTTAATTTATTTATTCATTTAAATGTGAAAGAGAGAGAGAGAGAATGTGTGTGTGTGTGTGTGTGTGTGTGTGTGTGTGTGTGTGTGTGTATGCATGCCAGGGCCTCTTGCTGTTGCAAAAGAACACAAGACACTTATACCACTTTTGTGTCTGGCTTACATAGGTGGCTTGGGAATTGGACCTGGGCCAGATAGCTTTGCAAGTAAGTGCCTTTAACCACTGAGCAATCTTTATAGCCCAGCTCTTTTGCTTTCTTATGGATAACTCAACTTGGTTATAGTCTAGAACTTTTAAGAAAGATCGTAATACTTTGTATACCCTTGTACATCATCACCAATCCAGCCCTTGTATAGAATGTCCGAATGTCCAGCCCATTACAGATTTATCTCCGCCCTTCCTAATCACTTAGGGCATGACAATTCACCTGGTTTATTAGATTTACACATTCTTATAAGTGAATTTCTGCACATACTTTTCTTTCTGTCTGGGATGTTACCTCCCTCTGACTAACTCCTAGATGGTGTATAGATCTTAGCTAAGTCATCACATACTTAGAAAACATTTCCCCATCTTTCCAGGACTGATTATCTCCCCCTGTGTCTATATATCTGTACTTTTATATCATTAAACATTTTGCATTAGAACGAGTCTTTTTAAAATTAATATCTGTCTTCCTGCTATTCTCTAAGGACAAGGAAAAGTAAGCCTGCTATTTGTTGTATCTTCCAATATTTTATATCCAGGTCAAATTCAATACTAAGTAAGTGTTTAATAATGGCCTACCTAGTCATAATGACACTTGGTGAATGGTTACTATGAATCAAACGTTTTAATTGGTGCCTTATATGCATTAGCTCAGCTTGGGGTCACAGAAATTCTATTGCCCATTTTATGAAAGAGGAAGCCTAGGCTCAGAAAAGTTAAGGGATTTCAGTGAGGTTATGCAGATTGTAAACCAAGATTTGAATCATGCAGATTGTCTTTAAAGACTGCTTTAACCCATCTACAACAGAGTGACAAGATGACTCTTATACCTATTGGGTAGTGATAATCACTTTGCTTCTATAGCACTGATAGCCAATATAAAAGAAAAAAGAAAATAGAAGCTGCTTTGGACAAGTTTTTTCAGCTGGGTTGAGTGGGTAAGGTAAAAACTAAAATCATCCAATCTGTATTGTCAAATACTTGTTAGCCTGTGGCTATAAATACCAACTTACATTTATATGTTCTTTAAAGACAAAATGCCAGTATATTATATAACCTGGTTTTCCTCCTCAATTTGTTTGTGCACCTTATTACCTCATGTGAGAATACGCATAGATTTTTTTTTACTATATTTCTTCTTTATTATGCCATGTTGGATGTGTTATATTGTGTGCTTTTTTTAACTCTAAAGCCAAGATTGTTTTGAAAGAGTGAAGAAAACACCATCTGCAATGATTGAAATCATATTAACGTGTTTTTTTTTTCTATTCTCAAAGCACATCAATGTTATATAAGGAAAGGGAAAAATGATTAGTCCCAGACTGAGTTTAACTGTGCCAAATAAGTATGCTAATTTTGTTGGCTAGGTTAAAAGACCCTGAAATTGGAGATTTGTGCAGGGATTTGCAAAGTACAGACTATTGTTTACATCCATATCTTCATACTCCAACCACTCGTGCGTTGAAGATGAGCTTGTATTTTGGAGAAGAAATGAGAATGCAGAGAGTCTGGGAAGGCTGTAAAGAGGTCTGGAAGGAAACACTGAGTGTATCATTAATTGAAGCTAGTTGAAATTTCGTACATCTACAATGACACACTAGTAACAAGTGAGAAGTAACTGACACATTATAGTTTTGAAAGCATTGTTTCATTACCAATCCCATGTAATCCTCATCACCATTCTGAAAACTCAATGATGCAGCTTATTCCCATTTTAAGTATAAGTTCATGTGAGTGGAGGGGAGAAGGGGGCAGTGGCTTTGATGAGGAATTTCAAGATGGCTCTTAGTGCATTGTGCAGGCCCACCCCAGGGAGAGGAGCATGGGTATCGCTTTTAAACAAGTGAGAGAGAACCCCTCAAGAGAGTCAATGCAGAGAAGGCTTCTTTGGAGACCATCTTGCTCTTCTACTGAACACGGCCCAAAGTTGTGTGATTCTCTCCACAGCGGTAGACTGTAGAGCAGAGTCCACCTGGGTCATTCTAAATTTAATCCCTCCCAGACATCACTTGGAAAGGTGTGGCTCCAGAAAACTCTTGGATTTGGTGGAAGTCGTGGGAATAAGAAAGAAGTTAAAAAGTGGTTGTGAAAAGGGATTGGTATAGTAAGAGCATGACAGCCAGAGGTCCCCGCCAGTGACCACATAGTTAAGCAAGCATGGGAGAGAAGTAGCAGCATGATTCCTACCAACCTTCTCTCTGCATCATCAAGCCATCCTCCGGCATTACTATCCTTGGACAATGCCATGTCATCTCCAATTTACTCCAGGTTAATGCCAACATTCAAGTCTGCCAATGGAATCCCAAACTATTTTAGAGCTAAGTTATATTGCCGTTTTCTCACAATTGAAACATTTCCTCCAGAAGTGGTGAGAGGGGCTATAAGTCTCAGGAAGATAAGAAAACCTCCCAGATTCAGGAAGCTTAAAAACTTAATAGACCCAGGAAGCTCAGAAGGTCACAATTCACAAGGTCCCTCCCCAAGGTAATATAAGTACCCATCCCTGGAGAACAAGGAACTCCTTGTTGGAGGTTTTAAGCAGGTGGCTCCAAGAATACAGCTTCCAGGAGTCCTCACCCATGCAGGGACGGGCTTCCCCGTGTCCCAGCTGTCTTGGTGTCACTCATGGTTCTAATAAGTAGCCCAAACCAACAGTGTTTCACCACACCAGATTTGGTTGCAATGGCTTCTTTGGTTTGTAGTTGGTTCCTATCTGGGGTGAATAGATGTTTGTTCACATGCCCCCAGGAAAAGTCGTACAATAAGCCATCAATACATACATCAATTTTGTTCACTAGCCAAAATCAAAATGAGCATCTTTCCATAAGAAGGACAGAATAATGAAAAGTAGGTTCCATTTCCAACTTTACCACTAAAAGCTCATGCAACCCAATGTATTTAAGTTTCCCCTCATACTGCTTTTATGATGAGGATTTTGAAGGAAAAAATTTACCTCTTTTCATTCCATTTGCAGGATTTGATTTGTTACAGGGCTTGGATTTGATGAGAACTGTGAGGAATTTGAACTCCACATGTGAACCTACTGTGTGAGGGGAGCTTCTAAGTAAAGTTATGCAAACAAAGATTCAAAGAAAATAATCTGAAATTAAGTGTCTTCATGTATATAAAATTTTTATACTCATTGAAAATCCTAGTGGGTAGATCTTAGTTACAGTGAAAAATAAAGGAAATAAACCAGTTCTCTTTCTGAGGTTCTGTAGCATAACCTTTACATCAATTTTGATAAGTCTCTTTTGAAGACCAAGTCACATTTCATGTTTTTGCCCCCAATATCTATGCAGTAAGGTATCTCCTTATATTATTGAAATATATTTGACTTTCTTCAAATTGAATTGAAAATGAGACATCAAGGTAAAGCAATTTTAAAAGCCATTTCCAAAACAAGAGGAATCTATTTTTTCTTATTGATGGGGGAATATCAAGGAAGAGAAAGTGGCAGGAACTAAAACAATGTGTGTTTCTAAGAAGATTGATGGGCACTTGCAACACCCTTGAGGGAGTAAGTCCTGATGCTTTTCCTTCTGTTTGTGCAGAAACGAGTGCTCACAGAGTTTGACTTTCTCAAGATCAAACAGAAACTTTACGTCAAAGCCTGGGCTGGGACTCAGATCTTGGCTCCCTCATCCTTTTTCAGCTTCTCTGCTGCCTGCTCCTTTGATAGGCACTGGCATATCTTGTTTTGAGTGGAATTTGTACTTCTAGAATGTTCAGCAGAAAGCACTCTGTCAATAGCACAGGACTCCTTGAAATGGATTGAGGCTCTGGACATCCAAGCTAAAATATCACTCTGTGTCAAACTACATGAAGTAAGCATTTAAAAAATAAAAGTGTACTCTGCCTTTTATAGCAACAAGGACTATTCCATATACCAAATGAAACAGCGAATTCATTCACACATTCCCTTTAAAAGCAAAATTAGGCCATTTCACTGAATATAATATCAGATACTAAAAGCCAATCTTGTCTCCACTGAGCAAGATCATTGCGCGTCTTCTAAGTGTTGTCTTTTGGGTGTTGACAGATGTGTTTCTGCAGAACAGGCTGAAATGACGATGGAAAAATTGGAAAAATTAAATGGCTACTCTCCTGTCTTAGCACCTACCTGACAATCCTCTGCTCTGGTTTCCTTCCTTTTCTTCTTTGTCATTATTTTCTCCCTCCCTTCATCCTTCTTTTCCTGTTATACTACTTTTCTTCTTTTTTCCTGTCTTCCCATTTTTCCTTCCCAGTGGTAATCATGACCCCTGGAATATCCCAACTCCCCATTCCTTCACTGTCCTTCACTGTTTGCTTTCTTCCTTTCCTTTGCCCCCCCCATCACCTGTGTCCTTCCCCTAGTCACCATGCTTCAGTGGGTTCCCTCTCTTCTTTTCTGAGTCAGTCTCCAGAGGACTGTAGCACTCTGTGCAGACACCAAACAGAGGCAGACATCAGTTACCAAGAAGTTCTAAGCCTAGGTTTAGAGCACCCTGACATGAAGGGACGTGTGAAATCTTTGAGTCTCAGAATCATAAAATTGGAGGAATCCTGCAGACAGACTCAACAAAATGTCACATTTAAGAGCTGAGGACATTGAGTCTCACAGAAGCTACCTGGTAAGTGAAGCAGAGCTATGCATCAATCAAGTGTCCTGACTCCAGGGCCAGCACTCTGGAATGGCCAGGGTTAGCTGCATCGTGAAGGTTCAAGGTAGAGGAATGGACAGGCCTATGTTTCGAAGGCAGAGAAAGGGGTAATATGACACTGTAGACTGCAGAACCGAGATGAGTGCATATTTCTGTGAACTTCTCTGTCCCTCTTTATAATCTATTTCCAAGAGTAGTTTTCAGCCATTCTTTCTTTGTTCTTACTCCAAATGCAATGCTATGCATGGGGAAGCTTCACCTTTACAAAAGATCCTGTTTTATTATGCTCACATTCATACTCTGGTCCACTTGGAAACACTTTTTCCCTTTTCCTAAGAAACTACTTGTTGGAGGGAGGCTCCCTCTGACTATTCTGAGATCCCTTCCCACACGTCATATCTGTCTCTGTGGCTCCTCTTCTTGTGTTTAATCTCTCTCAGCAACTTTTTAGTTTTTTTTTATTTTTAGCATGAATAGACATTCCAATCTTCCGGCTAAATTTTAGCTCTTAAAAGTGTGCATATGCGACTCTAGACTTCCGTGCTCCTTTGAGGGGTGCTGGGAGGAGACAAGGTTCCAAAGAATGCTGCGTTGTGTAACCGTGCTGTGAGATCTGCCAAGGTGTCCCACAGCCTCCCCTATCACCACAACCCATCGGGAGTGTGGACAGCCAGAACCAGGACAGACGGAACTGATGATGGAATTATTAGTTAAGATTAAAGGCATTTTTGTAGCAGAGGAAAATATTGAGACATAAAAACCTATACGCAGATAATTTTTTCCAAATGCGAGCTCAGCACAAGGGGAATGACACCCTCATTGTCTAATAAAGGGAAGACAGTGGATGTTAGGAGGACGTTATTGAGAAGGCATTTCACAGAGAGGTTATATAAAAAGGGCACCGAAATGGCAGGAACTGAAATTGTGTGTGTGTGTGTGTGTGTGTGTGTGTGCATGTGTGTGTAGGGGTAGGTAGCATTTCTCAAGTGTTAAACTGTATAGGGGTCCCTGGGAACTGCATGTTAAAATGAAGATTTTTTCTTCATGGGTCTAGGGTAGTGCCTGAGCATCTGCATGTCTGACAAGGGCCTGGCGATGATGCTGGCAGTGCTGAGGCCCATGCTGGGAAATCCTGCCCCCAGGCATGCGTCACACTTGCCATTACACTCCCAATATCCAGCTGTGGATATACTCAACGTAGCTGTTTGCTAAACTTCAGCCCAGGCATTTTACACAACATTCTTCAACCTTCCTGCTAACATAATATAGGTGTCATTATTCTGTTTTTAATTTTATTTTTATTTTTGACAATTTTCATGCATGTACACAATGAATTTTGATCTTATTCACCCCCCAAATTGCTCTCTCTTCTGGGTAGTATAAGCTCAAGCCTGTAGTAATCTAATTATATAGAAGTAATTTTCCATGGAAGCACCCATGGAGTTCTGGACTCAAATTTTGCTAATGCAAGGAGTTTCTTTCTTCCCAAGACAATATCTCATTCTGTCCAGATGACATTAGGGAGTTATTGTGCTAAGAAGGGACACAGAAGCCTGCCAGGTCAAGTCTACATCTCCATTCCAGCCCTTCCTAGCTTTGTAACTTGAACATGTTCATTTTTTCCACAGAAAGGCTCACTTTGTCTTGTTTTGATATTAGCCATTTTTACTTCATGGGGCCACCACAAAAAAATGCATGACTCAGGCTAGAGAGTTGGCTTAGTGGTTAAGGCACTAGCCTGTGAAGCCTAAGGACCCATGTTCTACTCTCCAGAAGCATAAAGGAGAGGCAAGTGCAAGGACACAGGTGCCCACTAGGTGGCACAAGTGTCTGAAGCTCAATTTCTGTAGCTGAGGCCCTGGTGTGCCAATTCTCTCTCTCTCGCTCTCTCTCTCTCTCTCATTTTCTCTAAAATAAAAATAAAATTAAAAAATAAATTACTCTTGTGTTTAAAGACTAAGAAAGTACCCAGCATATTTCAAATGACAAAATATGATTCATGTGGTGAAAAGTTCAGTAAAGTCCCCTCAAACTCTTGCCAAGAGTGACATTTACATTGATTTGAAAATAATGCCTTTTATCTGAAATATGTTGTGGAACTTAGCATTGTTTACAGTTATTGGGTGAATTTGTTTTGTAAGAAAATGGTACCTCTCTGTTCCAGTGCCCCAAACCAAACAGTAAATCTATGCTTGAAAAAATGAAATAAAATGGATACTTACGAAATGCACTAAAATGAGTAGAGAGGTACTGTCACAGAAGAGATTAAAACTCTCATAGGAACCCTTCTTGAGAACATAACACATCTTGCTTTACGATATACATAATTGTTGTGCCCCCTTTTCTGTAGAACCCAGGAGCAGGCTGCATTATCTCTTCTGTCTTTTGTACCCTCTGGCTTTTGATGACATGCAGAGAACAATGATTCACTGTAGTCAATGCTTTAATCTTACTGAACTATCACCCCTAGTCACCAACATGATTTTCAAAACAAGTGAATCTATCTGAACCAAAGTCAACCAACCATCTTTGCTGACTTTTCTTCCAGTTTCTTTTCCTCTGCCCAAATTCTCTCTGATCTATGTCTTACCAATTATCAAGAAGAAAAAAATGATGAAGACAAATTCTGAGTAAATTCTTCAAGATCAGTCCATGTTTCCTTAGTAATACATACCATTGGTTACCAAGGAACCACATTTGGACCAATTTAATTGGCCTTTCCTGGATTCAATTGTAATTTCGTGGTGTATATATAGTGACACCCCAAGATTTTCACTCACTCTACCTAATGAAGCCTGGCCTCATCTGGACATGATGACATCATTCTCGAAGCACCCTCAGTATGTACAATAAGGAGATGGAGCATCCAAAATGGTGCTGGCCTGTAGGTCCTGGTTCCGGAAGGTCTAGGCTTTGAAATGGAAACAAGTCTGAGGTTTCAAAGGACCAAAGCACATGTCCTTCCTTCGCCGAGCCGTCTGGGACCAGGGGAATTGTGGTCCTGTCTCCTGCTGCTGATCAGCCTGTGCCCTAGGCCTAAGGGCTTTTAAATATTTTAATACTCCACTTTTGGCTTCCAGCCCTGCAGGTTTTTAATGGCTACAATGTCAGAAGGCTAAAGTTAACAATTAATTAGCACCGGCACACAGGCCTGAAAGGGATTTGGACGACCCTAAAAGAGAAGCAGCTGGAAGCCAGTGAAGCCTTTGAAAACTAGATCCTGTGACCACTGCACTCGGCTCCCTGGGCTTCTGACGCTTTCCGTCTTGTCCTCGGTTCTGGCGAGTCAGGGAAAGCTATGCTTGCTCCCTTGCTTTCTTCCTGCCTCCCTCCCGCCCTCCCTTCATGCATTCCTCCATTCTCCTCTTTCTTTATCTGCTCATTCTCCATCTCTCATCTCTTTCTACATAATAAAACTTTTTTTTCAATTAGTGTGAATTTTAGGCTGGTAAAAATAAACTAGGGGCTTCACAGAATCAGAGGTTCTACCAATATTTTGTGCAATCGTCAGCAAGACACATTTTTGGGACCAAGGTATATTTTCAATCTGAAAATGAGACAGTTGAATTAGTCTCTGAGTTCTCTTCTAACTCTGAAAGGTTATTATCCAGAGCCAGCTGGCCACAAGGACAGAAGTGGTATATTAATACTCTGTGGGGACCAGATTAAATTGGCCATGACAAATCAAAGAAAAAAGTAGGACTCATTGCTTTTGTGTGCTGCTATAGATTAGAACTATGAATAGTAGAGACAACGTGGTTAAGGTCTTAGACATATACCTCAGTAGAGTTAGGGCTACTATGGCTCAACTTTACCAGACCTAAAGTTGAGAATAGCTCCACGGACTGTTCATTCATCCATTCGTTCACTCAGTCACTGAAATTGAAAACTGTGTTACACCCCATCCTGTGCTAGGTGAGTAGAGGTGAAAAATATGACTAATGCATTTGTTATTGAGTTGCAAGAGAGTGAGGTTAGGGTTGTTCCAATAACTAACTTGACTCCTCTCTTTCTTTTAGATTATGTGACTCTCCACAGTGTGACAATAGAACATCGAACATGTGGCATCTTTTGTGCTTAAAATGTTTAGAATAGGAAAGACTTGAAACAGAACAAGGAAGATTATTTTTTCTTTCTGTGCATCTCCTAAGCACTTAGCAAAGGTTTAATAAAATTAGCCAATTAAATGAATAAAAAATTAATTAAGACAATTTAGCACTATATGCCAGCTATTTGTTGTGCAATATTGAATTATTTAGTTGGTTGTGTCATTTGTTAATAAACTGCAGTGAGGTATGATAATTTACACATGATAAAGTCTTCTCCTTTAAGTATAGTAACATTCTGTTGGGATGCTTTACAATTCATTACTACTTCTTGCCCATGTCCCTTCCCCAGGAACATCTGCATCATATACTCTCTGCACCGTAAAGCACTCTCATCATAAAAGTGAAATCACACAATATGTAATCTTTTTTTTTTTTTTTTTTGAGGCAAACCCAATAGGCTGGCCTTTTTTACACAAGAGAGGGAGAGAAAGAAAGAGAGAGAGAATTGGCATGCCAGGGCCTTCAGCCACTGTAATCAAACTCCAGATATGTGCATCCCTTTATGCACATGAGCAAACTTGCGTGCTTGTGTCATTGTGTGACAGGCTTACATGGGACCTGGAGAGTCAAACCTGAGTCCTCAGGCTTCACAAGCAAGGGCCTTAATTGCTAAGCCACTCTCCAGCCCACAGTATGCAATCTTTACTGTCCAGCTTCATTAGCCTGAGAGATATATCCATGTTATTTCTGTAGAAGTCATTTGCATTTTTCAATTACTGAGAAGTATATCATTATAGGGACAGACCTCTGCTTGACCATTCATTCATGTACTGATGAGCACTTGGGCTGCTTCCAGTTGAGGGCTATGACATGTAATAAATTTATGATTCATGCCAATGTATAAGTCTTGTCATGGATACTCATTCGTTTCTCTTGGATAAACACCTAGAGGTGGAGACACTGGACCACAGGATGGCAGCTTGATGAGAGCAGGTTACAGTTCTACCAATGGTTTTCTTCTTCAGCCTCCTCCCGATCAGGATAGGTTCCCCAGAGTTCAATGTGCTTACCCCTGCTCTTTGTCGTGAACCAGCAAACGTGGCCACCCTGCTGTGTGCTGTGCTTGTGGTTTTACCTTTCTGATGAATAATGCTCTGAGCATCTGCCTGTGCACTTACTAAACACTGATTTCATTTTGTGAAGTTTGTTCACAAAATATACTCTTGACGCGTGCACATCCTTAATATATTCTTTTTTTTTTTTCTTTTTTGGTTTTTCGAGGTAGGGTCTCACTCTAGCCCAGGCTGACCTGGAATTCACTATGGAGTCTCAGGGTGGCCTCGAACTCACGGCGATCCTCCTACCTCTGCCTCCCGAGTGCTGGGATTAAAGGCATGCGCCACCACGCCCGGCCTTAATATATTCTTAATACCAGGTCCTTGTGAGGCATATTTATTGTCAACATTTCATGCTGACATGCATCTCAAGTTATTTTTATAACGGTCTTTTGTTCATCAGTTGGTTTTACTTACAATAAAGTTCGAATTTTCAATTGTTTAGAATTTTCCTAGAATATTTGTTTTCTGTCTATCCCTGCTTTTACTAAGATTTTGAGGTTTTCTTTTAGAAGTCTTATTTAGAAGTTTTCTTTGAAGATATTTTTTAAAGATGTTCACAGTTTTAATATTTACCTCAAACTGATGTTCAAGTTGAATGAATCGTGCGGATCAGAGGCCATGGCTTGTCTCCTCTGTGGCCATCCAACATACCGCAGCATCATTTGCTGGAGAGAGGTTTTTCCTTTCCCTTTTTTGTCAAGATCAGTTCATCAATAGGTGCAATTTGCTCTATGGACCTGACTGTAAATCTTCAAGTGAATACCACACTGTGGTAGTTTGAATAGATGGCCCCCAGTATATTCAGTTCTTTATTGTTTGTAGTTTTCATCTGCAGCCACCTGGCTGCAGACAGTGTCACTGGGTGGATCTTAAGGTGTGGTGGTGGCTTTCAGATTTCAATGTAAAGATATGCAAAGTGTGCCTAGCAGGAGTTCCTGAAGTGTCCTGTGCTGTGTGGCTTTTTGGCTTGTGCTGGTCTCTCTCTCTCTCTCTCTCTCTCTCTCTCTCTCTCTGCTTGGTTCTGTGAAAGCAGGCCAGCTTCTTCTGCCATTATGGAACTTCCCCTGGATCTGTAAGCTTCAATAAACATCCCTTCCTCCATAACTGTGCCTGGTCTGGAAGTTCATCTCAGTGAACCTGAAGCTGTCTGCTACAGAATCGTGCGGATCAGAGGCCATGGCTCGTCTCCTCTGTGTCCATCCAACATACCGCAGCATCATTTGCTGGAGAGAGGTTTTTCCTTTCCCTTTTTGGTCAAGATCAATTCATCATATTGGTGCAATTTGTTCTGTTGACCTGACTGTAAATCTTCACTTGAATACCATGCTATCTTGAACACTGAAGTTTGACAGTAACTTAAACAAATCATGTCCTACAACTTGGATTTGATTTTTCCCCCAAAGCCATTTTGGCTGTTAAGTGTTTTACATTTCTCTATTTCCATGAAACTCACTGAGACGCTAATCAAAGGACACCTTGGCAACATGCAGAGTTCATGTGAACTTGGCATAGCACAACGCTTACTAAGTGGGCAGAAATCCCTATCCTTTCCCCAAGTCTCACAAGAAAGTGTCCAATACTACTAACAATGCAATAAAATAACGATATGATAGATGTTGCAGTCAGGTTCGCATCGCTGGCAGAAAACACCCTACCAAGAGCAGCTTGTGGGAACAAAAGGTTTATTTTGGCTTGTAGGCTCAAGGGGAAGCTCCACAACAGCAGAGGAAAACGATGGCCTGAGCATAGGGTGGATATCACCTCCTGGCCAATATCAGATGGACAACAGCAACAGGAGAGTGTGCCAAACACTGGCAAGAGGAAGCTGGCTATAACACCCATAAGCCCACCCCCAACAATACAGTGTCTCCAGGAGGTGTTAATTCCCAAATTGCCGCTAGCTGGGTACCCAGCTTTCAGAACCCCTAAGTTTATGGGGGGGGGGACACCTGAATCAATCCACCACCGTAAATATTTCATAGGTGAATGTTTTCAGATTCAGAAAGTTCTTTCCTTTATATTCTGAGTTTTTAAGAGGTTGATCAATTTTACTGATCTTACTCACACTTTGAATAATTTGTTTTGTTTTCTGTACTTTAATTGTCATTACTCTTGCACTTGTTATTTCTTCATTTTGGATTTTGGTGCACTCCAAGAATTTGTGTGTGTGTGTGTGTGTGTGTGTGTGTGTGATGCACATGTGTGTGCAGACACAAGCACCTGTGGTGATGTGCATGGTGGCTTGAGAAGTGCATCCTGTCCTCCTGTATTGCTCAGCCGTGCATTCCTTGAGATGGGGTCTCTCTCTGAGGCCAGGGCCACAGTTTCTCAAGCCCCAGAGAGTCACCTGTCTTTGTCCTATGCAGGACAATCGTGCCTGGTCACCACCAGTTTATGCAGGCACTGGAGAACCAAACTGAGATGGTCTCAGGCCCTCAGGCTTGAAGTGCCTTCTTAACTGCTGAGTCACTTTCCCAGCCCACTCTCGCAGGTGAATTTGCTCTTCTTTGTTTCACTTCTTGAGGTAGAAATTTAGATTTTTGTTCTTCAGCAGTGCTTGTTTGCTTCATATATCTGGATCTAGTCTTGAATGCGATGTGACAGGCTCTTCCTCGTAAATGGAAGGTAATTATTCACAAAGTTGGGTTTAAACCTACCATATTGCTGGATGTTTTCTATTCATTTCATCTAGCTTTTGTTTTATTGTTGTTGCTCCCATCTTACTTCTTTTTCTATATTTATTTGGGCTACTAACGTACTTATGGTGCTTGTTTCTTTTATTATTTTCAAACTCATATTTGATATTTTAATAATCACTGTCTAGACTATAATATTCTTCATGTAACAAGATATATTTAATTAATATTTTTCTACTGCAAAATTCATTGTTAACATATCACAGTTTACTCATATGACCACTCTGTTCAATCCTTATGATAATCTAATTGTTTCTACCTTCCTCTTAGCTTTGGTGGTATTGCATTTTAATTCAATATATGTTTTAAATAACTTCCTGCAGTGACATCATCTTTTTGTTTTGGGAATTAATTTTTCTTTTAAGGAAATTAAGAAGGGACTACAAAACTGATATTTCTTATTAGTCCCTCTTGCTATTTCTTGTAGTCACTATTTCTATCTATGAATTTTCTCATATGGAATCATTTTTTAACAACTTGAAATTTTTTCTTATCTATTTCTTGTACAGGTACATTTGGGACAGATTTTCTAAGCTTTTTAAAATTTGAGAACTAAGTGTTTGCATTACTGTATTTCCTCTGGATATAGATTCCTGAGTAGTTTTTCTTTCAGTGTCTCAAAGCTGTCCTTCAATCTTCTCCCTGTCACATTACTTGTGATGAGGAGCTAGCCATGGAGATGGAGGAATCTTTGTTTTATCACTTATGAGCCCTGTTTCTCCTGACTGGGTTTAGGTTGTTGCTTTAATGTGTGTTGTATTCAACAGTTTGATTCTGATGAATGTTAGCTGTAGACTAGTTTGGTTTAGCCTGTTGTGGTCCACTGAGCTTTCTGGGATTCTACATTGCTATCTTTCACCACATTTGGAATTACTTAGACTGCTATTTCTTCAAGATTTTTCTGTAATGCCCTCCTTTTCTTCTCCTTTGATAGTTCTGCTGTTCATATTTGATGATAGCCGATATTTCCTCACAGGTCACTGAGACTCCTATATATTTATTTTAATTATTTTATTTCTTTCTTTATAATAAAAATTATGTGTGCCTGTTTTAAAATCAATTGACGTTTTCTTCTATCCTGACCCATTTTCTATTGAATCTTGCATTTCAGAGAGTGAACTTTTCAGTTCTAGAATTTCATTTGGCTATTTTATTGGTGTCTAGTTCTTAATAGATATTCAAATTTTATTCTTACTAAAACCATATTTTCCTTTGTGCCATTAAACATTCATAAAGTAATTATTGCATAGTCTTTGCTAATCCAAACAATAGTATGATCTGCGGGTCAATTGTTTTAAATTTCTTTTTTTAATATTAAAAAAATTATTTTATTCATTTTATTTATTTGATCAAGAGACAAAGAGAGAGAGAGAGAGAGAGAAAGAGAGAGAGAGAAAGAATGGGCACTCCAAGGCATTCAACCACTGTAAATGAACTCCAGCCACATGTGCCACCTTATGCATCTGGCTTGTGTAAGTCCTGGGGAGTCAAACCTGGCTAACAGCTAAGCCATCTTTCCAGTCCTTAAATTTTTTTAAAAAATATTTTTATTTATTTAAGAGAGAGAGAAAATAAAATATAGGGACAGTGGTGGCACACAGCCATGGTGGGGAACCAACTGCTCTCAATTTGGCTAACTGATCCCCTCACTGGTATGGGAACCATAGCTGGAGCTGGGAAACAAGTCAGAACCAGATCCAAATGTAAACCCACTCTCCAATATCAAGCTACCATCAATTGTGGGCTACAAGAGGGCCTACACCTATTAAATTCTCTATAAAAAAAAAAAAGTAAGGGTTATCTCATTTGTCCTGGTGCTAACTTACTCTCCGTTGGAGAATCTGCTTCTCTTTCTCACATAGATGTAGATCCTAAGGAGAGAGCCACCCCATCATACCTCAAAAGGGCCCTGGCTGAAACTGAGAAAAATTGGAGAAACAAGCAAGGGGGCTGTTTTCCTGATGAACCGGATACCAGCACAAGGGGGAAGGAGATCAGCACAGAGAAAAATCAACTCCTACCAAATCAGAGAACCAGAGCCTCAGAGGCCCCCAACACCTCATCACTGAAGCAGACCAAAAATGAACCCAACATGGCTCAGGGAAATTTTGCGGAAGAGGGGGCGGAAAGAATGTCAGAGTCACATGTTGGGTCATGATATGCAGAGACATTTAGCTTACCCATAACTGTGGGCTAACTCCACAATGCATGACCCGTATACCTCAACAAGGAGGGGCCAAGGGGAGGGGGTAGGTCACGGATGAGCCTAATAATGGTACCAAACTAACTGTATTTGTTGAATACAGAACTGACTAATAAAGAAAAAAGAAAAAAAAAGAATGTACAGAAAAGCAATATATATATATATATGTGTGTGTGTGTGTGTGTGTGTGTGTGTGTGTGTGTACTCCAGTGCCTCTAGCCACTGGAAACAAATTCCAGACACGTGTGCCATCTTGTGCATCTGGCTTTATGTAGGCACTAGGGAATCAAACCTAGGTCCTTTGGCTTTGCCAGCAAGTACCTTAACCACTAAGCAATCTCTCCAGCCCATGGGGTCAAGTTGGGTTTTTTTGTTGAATACTTTATTTCTTTTTTTTAAGTTAAGAAAGATTTATCTTAGTAAAATAAAACAGAAAGTGAAAACAAGGCCAAAAATTCCAAAGCTGGGAGGGATACCAAGCAGGTAGTTCCCTGCATTATTTCTTGAGAAACAGCCACAGTTTCTGGTTCTTTGTACTCCAAATTTCTTATTATATTGTGGATCTTTTAGATATATTATAAGATGTCTGGGTTATGATTTTATTCCCTAAAATATTGTTTTATACTGTCAAGAAACCAAGTTCTATCACATGATACTATAATCTTAGCAAGGCCTGATTTTAGGTTTTCTTTGTAGGTTAATATTTAATGGATCTAATTTTCCTTCACCAGCCTACTTTTTCCAAACTGGTAAGTAAAGTTCTCCCCCCACCACCCCAACTTGAGTCTGCAAAACCCAGTGCATTTTCTTACTCGAATGCAATTTCTATCATGCTTGTTACTACTGCCATGGCCTCATGTTTATTCTCAATGAGGTTTTCCCAGCATCCCTCACACCAACCCTCTTACATTTCATATGGCTTATCTCCTTTATCATTTCTTTAATATTTGTTGTCATATTATTGAATATGTTACATAGAAATATTTCATGTACATGCTGAAAATATACTGGTGAAACAAAGAGCTCAAATGTCTCAAACAAATATATAATGGCTAGATGACTATTCTTGGAGGCTAATGATGCAAATAAAAATAGAAAGCTTTTAAGACCTAATGACAAAGAAACAGTTAGTGAAAAGAGAGAGCAAATTCTTTATCCACAAGGAATTCACTTAAAAACAGTATGGATAAAAATTAGAATGATTATTCAGAATGTAGTAAGGCAAAGAGAAAGGAGCAACATTAGGGAGTTATGTGGAGACGCCTGGTTTGAGTAACTGGGGGAAACGTCATAGACAATTTTCGATCGAGCCTTGAAGACAGGTGGGATTTAAGAGGTGGAGTTATGGAAAAGGGCTGGCATAGTAAACAGGAGGAATATCATGAGTAATTTTCTGAAAGTGGGGAGAGGCTTGGGAAATGACTCCGCAGATAGAAGTACTTGCTGAATAAGCATGAGGCCCTGAGAGGGCTTGAGTTTGATCCCCAGCACCCCCTTATAAAGCTTGGCATGGCCACACATGCCTGTAATCCCACCCAGGGAGGGAGGGGGAAGAGGCAGGAGAATCTCTGGGGTTTGCTGTTCTGTCAACTGACCAAAAATGGAAGCTACAGTTTCAGCAAGAGACTCCATCTACAGAAATACAGAAGCCGAGCATGATGGCACACACCTTTAACCCCAGCCCTCGGGGGAGATAGAGGGAGGAAGACAGCTATGAGTTTGAGGCCAGCCTCAGACTCCATAGTGAATTCTAGGTCAGCCTGGGCTAGAGCGAGACCCTACCTTGAAAAACTGACTAACTAACTAGCAACTAACTAACTAAAGAAAGAAAGGAAAGAAAGAAGAAAGGAAGGAAGGAAGGAAGGAAGGAAGGAAGGAAGGAAGGAAGGAAGGAAGGAAGAAGAGTCAGAGGAGTATGGCTGGCATTCTCCTCTGGACTCTGCGTGTGTGCACACCGGGCAGAAGCATGTGTACAAACATATGCATTCACTGTACACATACATCCCACCACACACAATTCACACATATAAACACATATGCAAAAAGAAACGAAGGACACATGTCAAGAAAAGATGAGAAATGCGGCTGGAGACAGATGTCTCAGAGACACATCCTGTAACTTTGACCCCAAGCAGTGATTCCTGGATAATGCTTCCTTTAGGCAACAGAAGCCACTGTAAGTTGATGGAAATGGGAATTGGAATGCTGGGCCTGTGTTCTCTTGAGCATTCTACAATGAACCTGTCTTACAAATTGATTTGCCTTGCTTACCAGTGCCTGTTTTCCAGACTTTTAGGAAATCCTTCCATTATTCAACCCTGGAGGATAACAGTGAGGAAGATAGTGCATTTTTTAAAGTTTAGTTTTCCCACAAATACAATATTCATTTATTGTGTTCACAATGTATTCGCCAAAAATACTTGCTATATTTGTTATTTTTAGTTCTATCCTTTCTCTACTTGTTTCATTTAAGTAACATATCAATTTGCTGTTGTTTTAAAGCTAGAATAAGACCACTTTCCTTTACTTTTAATTGAATTTTTTTTTAGTCAAGTGTGATGGTACACTCCTTTAATCCCAGCACTTGGGAGGAAGAGGTAGGACAATCATTGTGTGTTAGAGGCCACCCTGAGAGTACATAGTGAATTCTAGGTCAACCTGGACTACAGAGAAATCCTACCTCAAAAACACCAAAAAAAATTATTCATTTTTGAGAGGGAGAGGCAGAGAGAGAGAGAGAGAGAGAGAGAGAGAGAGAATGGGCATGCCAGGGCTTCCAGCCACTGCAAATGAACTCCAGACACATGTGCCACCTTTTGCATCTGTCTTACATGGGTCCTGGAGAATCAAATCTGGGTCCTTTGGCTTTGCAGGCAAGTGCTTTAACCACTAAGCCATCTCTGTAGCCCCATTTTCCTTTTTCTTTAGCTTTTTAAACTTTCAATTATATTTTTGCTCAAAGAAAATATATCCCTGATTTAGCCCATAATTTAATTGATTAAATGTCACATGTTATTTATTTGAGCCACTCAAATACACATTAAGTTGTTTCCAAAACGTGTTTGTTTTCCTTTATACATATGACATATTTATTAAAGCTTAGTGCAATGTTGCTTTAGGGAACACATAATACCAGAGTTGAAACTTGATATTTAAAGCCTGACTTTAATCAATTATGTCTATGATCTAGCTGAAAATTCACTTCTCTCTATCTTCTGTTCTCTCTCTCTCTCTCTTTCTGTGTGTGTGTGTCGCTCATCAATTACAGAAAAATGAATACATGCAATATCACTTTAAAATTTTTTGTTCATTTTTATTTATTTATTTGAGTGAAACAGACACAGAGAGAAAGAGGCAAATAGATAGAGAGAGAGAAAATGGGCGCGCCAGGGCCTCCAGCCACTGCACATGAACTCCAGTTGCATGCGCCCTCTTGTGCATCTAAAGTGGGTCCTGGGGAATCAAACCTCGAACCGGGATCCTTAGGCTTCACAGGCAAGCTCTTAACCGCTACCATCTCTCCACCCCTGCAATATAACTTTAGAGACATTGATTTTCTGAATTGCTTGAGAAAAATCCCTCATTTAAAAAATGATGTCAACATTGGCAACTAGACATCCTAAAACACACCACACACACACACACACACACACACACACACACACACAAATAAATACTGAAATGAGAAGTTATATACAAGAAAATTCTTTATTTCTTTTAGACTGGGTCTGGTTGTATAACGAGGGCTGGCCCCCAAACTTACAATATCCTACCGTTGCCCTCTGAGTGCTAGATTTCAGATATGTGCAACAAGAAAAAAACTGAAATTTAGATTCTGAAAATGTTGCACTAACTATGTTAGTTCTGACTTAAATTATCTATTACATATAAGTGAGCTTGATTAGATTCATATAACTGTGAACAGAGTCGTGAGAATCAGTGTCGAGATTATGTCACTTGTCTCATCCTCTCAATGACATTTGTGACAGTTCGAATAAAACATCCCTCATAGGCTCATGGGTTTTAAGTATGTGGTCCTCAGCTAGTGGCCATTTGGAAGGTGGGGCGTTGCTGGAGGACGCGTGTCCATGCAGATGGACCTTGAGGCTTGCTGGCCCAGCTCCAAATCCCGTGCCTGGACTACTTCCTTCCCTGCAGCCTTGTTCTTGGCATGCTTTCCCGGCCAGCATAAAGCTTCCCCTCAGCTTATCATATACCCTTCCCCTCATAAAATGCTTCCAACTGGGGGCTCTGTCCGAGAAACGAAGTAACTGCAGCAGCTCTCATATAGTAAAGTTTCTACTTCTATAGAGAAATGTCATAGACATCTTCATTTGGGTTCTTTTCTTCTGTGATCCAAAGGTGGCACTGATTTAATTAGCTGAATCACTGCCTGGGACAGCCACTTGCTAATTGTAATAAACATTGTCATCACCATTTTGTGAGGATCCAGGAAGCAACATCATTCAAGTGTTGTGTCATAGGCAGAGAACCTTACACAAATATAAACATGGTGAAACTGATGATTAGCTTGAAGCTCTGGCTTGGTGATATCAAGAGAGAGTATTTGGGGTTGGAGAGATGGCTTAGCAGTTAAGGTACTTGCCTGCACAGCCTAAGGACCCAGATTTGATTGTTCAGGTCCCACATAAGCCAGATGCACATGTGGGTACATGCATCTGGAGTTCAGTTCCTGTGGCTAGAGGCCCTGGCGCACTCATTCTCCCCCCTCTCTTTATCGCCCCCCCATTCTCTGTCTCTAATAAATAAATCTTAGAAAAGGAGAAAGTATTTGATTTGAAGCTCCCATTAGGCGACAGGTTGGAGATTGAGAAGAGTGATGACATCAATGCCCAGCCCCATGCAGTGGACATTTTCTGACAGCAGAACCTAATTCAACACTCGCTTATGCAAGGGATACAGCAATCAAAGATGGTAAGTGAGAGGACCTGCTCTCAGTGCTAACCACATGGAAGGAAGTCAGGTAAGGAGACAAGTTTCGGAACTGGGTTATTGAGCATATAGTTGATCAGAATCATGTGATTAATACCTTGTGCATAAACTCTTACATACCTGTTTCACCATTACTTTAAGGATAAGTCATTAGCATGAAAGCTGAACAACTTTAAGAGACTGGGGACACACATTGTCGAGTTCTCTTCTGTGGGAATAACGAGAATACTATTTGTCACAAAACCCTTTTTAGAGATCAGTTAATTTAATAGTTGAATATGTGATTTCTGATTGTAAATTTCCATTTATAGATTTGATTTTAGTGCCACTGACCATGACTGAGTTAATTATGGCATAATCATAAGGTAAAATTTTATGATCCTGTCATAAATTATGATCTTGAGGCTTTTTAATACTTCAGATTCTAAGTCAGATGTATTAGATATTAGTAATAGAACTTTGTAGAATATATATGCATATATATATCAACTCATATATAACTTAATTTTGTATTTTACAACTATGTAAGACTATCTTACATAGTTAAGACTATCTCAACAGATTGTACATAGTTATGACTATCTTAACACATCTTATATGTACAGGTATTAGTAACAATAATAATATAGGTATAGAGACACAGTTCTAATCCCATTTATAGGTCTGAAATATCTAAATTAAAATTTTTTTTTGGTTTTTCGAGGTAGGGTCTCACTTTAGCTTAGGCTAACCTGGAATTCTCTATGTAGTCTCAGGGTGGCCTCAAAATCACTGTGGTCCTCCTACCTCTGCCTCCCGAGTGCAGGGATTAAAGGTGTGAGTCACCATGCCTGGCTCTAAATTAAGTTTTTGATGCCTCCCTACTTGGAAGTTTCATTTTATGCAAGTTCTAGTGTCTTAAGTGGGAAAACGAAGTTAAAAGCTATCTTCCTGTGATTCTACAATTATCTTCATGCTCATAGGAGAGAAATCAATACACAGTAGAAGCTGTCCTGAAGACTAACACAACCGCTGCTTCCTTTGATAATGTTAGCATTAGCATTTACCTTCACCTTGATGATAAAGCCAGAGTACAGAGAGACTAGATGTGTTGACTGATTTAAGCAGCAGGCAGGCTGGGGTTCTTATCAAGATTTCACTGCTCTAGTGCTGGATGTCGTGGAACATTCTGTGATTCCAGATGACATCACTCCCGAGCTGGGTGAATGGCCCACCCCTATGATTCCAGCACTCAGGAGGCAGAAGCGGGAAGCAACCTACCTGAGATTCTGGTCAGTCTGGCCTACAGAATAAAGCTGCTTCTCAAACCACCACCACCCCTCACACACACACACACACACACACACACACACACACACACAGGTAAAAGGAAGACTACATTGTCCCGATGTCTATCCTCTTCATGTTGCTATTATACTCCAAAACCTAAGGGCACATGTGCTATGTAGTATCCACAAACTCAACAGATTAGTACAATTCAAAGAACCTATAGAAACAATTTTGAGGAGCTAGAGAGATGATTTAGTGGTTAAAATGCTTGCCTGCAAAGCCAAAGGACCCAGGTTCGATTCCCCAGGACCCACATAAGCCAGATGCACAAGGTGGCACTTGCATCTGGAGTTCATTTGCAGCAGTAGATGCCCTGGCATGCCCATTCTCTCTTTCTCTCTATGCATCTTTCTCTCTCTCAAATAAATGAATAAAAATAAAAATATTAAAAGTATTTTTGAGGCCTCAAAACTATACTGGAAGAGCATACATTCAAGAAGGGCTTAACAACTAAATTGAAATGAGGAACTGTTGAAGTGATAAGAATTAAAGACCAGCTGGGTGTGGTGGTATACGCCTTTGATCCGAGCACTTAGGAGGCAGAGGTAAAAGGATCACCATGAGTTCAAAGCCACCCTGAGACTACACAGTGAATTCCAGGTCACCCTGAGCTACAGTGAGACCTCACCTCGAAAAACAAAAACAAACAAACAAACAAAAAAGAATTAAAGATCTTCTTCACCAAGGATTTTGGGTATTTCTCATGCTTCAGCTGAATTCCATGCAATGTTCAACGTCTGTGCAGCCGTTTCAATGTCACCATTCGTTCTAGAATACCAGGAAGCTTTGAGACATCTTTGGAACACCACTACACTAAATATCATTCATGTTAGGACCATTCTAAATGAGCTTCAATGGGAAGATGCTAGTGTGGACACACTGACCTCCCTGTAGCGTGTTTGTCTGTACAGAGCCAACCTTCCTGACACAGTTTGTGTTTCTTTTTTTGATCCTGTTAGCTATACTCTTGGCATATATGAGACATTTCCTTCACATCCAACGTGGCCTGAGACTCCCCCACCCCCCCACCATCTTCTGATTTTAACCAAGGTATTATTTTCAATGATAATAGCTCCACTAAGTATAATATCTCCCAGAACAACAGTATTTCATGGTTACACATAATAGGATAATTATGAGCACTAAAATAAGTCTCCTAAGTTATACTGGTGATGATGTAATTTAAAAAGTATGATTTAAATTTGTTTTTGTTTTTATTTATTTATTTATGAACGGCGGACAGAGAGAGAAAGAGAGAGAGAGGGAGAGAGAATAGGCGTGCCAGGGTTTCCAGCCACTGTAAACGAACTCCAGATGCATGTGCCACCTTGTGCACCTGGCTTACATGGGTCCTGGGGAATCGAGCCTGGAACCAGGATCCTTAGCCTTCATAGGCAAGTGCTTAACCACTAAGCCATGTCTTCAGCCCCAAAAGTATGATTTTTTTTTTAACAAGATATCTCAAAGTGAACCACACTGATTGTGAAGTTGTGGACAGAGAACTAACAGTGTATTATGGCTCCTACAATGGTATCAGAGTCTTGTTCAACAATGAATGAAGGATTTTTTATGCATAATTGGGACAGATGTACTTCATTTTCCCCTGGTAAATGTGGATATGATGCTAAGGCTAAGAAGAAGCATCAAGAATCTAAAAGAACAGCTCATGCTATTATAATGTCATGGGACCTATTTGGAAATCAGTTCCTACACATTCTAAGAAAAGAGTCTATGATGTAAGATGCTTGGGAAAATATCTCTGTAGGTAAGTCTCAGAGAATAAAGCAGAATCTTTTTAGCAGACATAGTAGTGCCTGGAAAAATTTTATTAGGGTCAAAAAGAACAAAGGCGTAAAGCACAGTGACCTTACAAAGGCCAGGCAACCTTTAGTTTTAGATCTTTTCTCCTGTATGACTTCAAGAGCTGAGCATTTTGCCACCAAAAGTTTTATTCCCGATTTATCTTACCTTCTTGAAGAAGCCTAGAGTAGAGTAACAATGCGAATGGCTGCCGAAGCACTTTCTTGATTGTGATAGCCATTCCTGCCCCTGAGACTCGGCATCCAGGGACTGCATAATGTACTGGAAACCAGGCAGCTAAATACACTTCCCTTGCGCTGTCACTCGCTGGGTGGCTGTGCAGTGTGTGTGTGCAGAGGCGACCTCAGCCCCCAGCTGCCATCAAGCTTGGGACGATTAAGTTTTTAAGCCCTTCTTCCCAGCATAGTATCAGTGGGTTGTGGACACTGGGTGAGAGTGCAGTTTTTCGTAGTCACCTCAAAGTTTCTCTTTCAAAGTGAGCTCCAATGCCAGCAGGATTGGTATGGCAACTTGGATCTATGTGAGAGCTCACGGGCACCCTGCGTGATAAATGTCGTTTAATTTGTCTTCACCATTTTCCCATAGGTAAAGTTAGAGTCCTAACTATCAAGTAAATTGATTCATTGGCTGGTTCCAGGAGGAGTTTTAGCTGCATCTCTTAGGTCTGAGATGCTCTGCCACATTCATTAGGAAATGGATGAGACACATACCATAAAGGTGTGAATCTGTCTCAAGGCAACTAGATCTTTACCAAGAGGTTTTGAAATTACCTCCATGTTAATTAATGGACATTATCTATAAGAAACCAATGTGAGCACTAGCACCAGGTACTGTGTGATGAGTATACACTAACAGAATGCATGGAGGTATAGGAAACCTGGAGGAAGTAGTATTTTGAAAGGTATCATTATTCAGTACAGAGATGCCTTCAATCATGTTTGTGGTCATATCCTAAGGCTTATAACCATGACTTCCTAATTTATATGAAAACCTTATTGTGAACAGCTATGGTGATTCATGGACTTCACTTGAATAGATGTGAAGGGACACTTGTTGAGGGCACACTTGAACTCCAGAATCCTTATCCTGCATGGTTAGCTCTATAACTTAATACGCTGGCTGTGATTGTTGATCTACATTGTCAATATGACTGATTTGAGAGGTGCCCAGATATTAGTAGTGTGCATTCTGGATGCAGGGTTTTTCCAGAAGGGATTGGCCTGTGAGCCAGTGAGGAAAGGAGCAAGACCCGCCCTGAATGTGAGTGGTGCCCTCCAGTAGGCTAGAGGCTGGAAGGGAACAAGGAAATGAAGAGAGGAAGCTCACTGCCATATGCAAGATGACTTCTCGGGCAGGTACGGTTTTTGCTGCTTTCATTAGCAGGAACATCGGACTCTAGCTTTCTCAATCATTGAACATGTCTCATGCCAGAATCTCCAGGTCTCAGCCTCTGACTGGGCTGCACTGTTGGTCCCTCTTTTTCTGAAGCTTCTGGTCTTTGACTGACCATCTTCTGGGCTTTCCTCACCTTGAAAATTGCCTCTGCAGAACTATTCAGTTTGATTATGAGACCAGTCTGCTAAATTGCCTCACAATTATAGATGCATTCTATTGGTTCTGTTTCTCCTGAGACCCTAATAAAACATGCCTCGTATGAATGTATCTGTGTGTACTCATGTAAAGGCAATTCTAAAATGAATACCGGCCATGTTAACTAGAGTTTATGCTCCTGTGTTGTGTAGTTAATTAAAGGCAATCATTTGTCTCTGTAATGTTCATCCATGTGTACTGAGCTTCTTCTGGAACAATGTAGAACACATGGATTGCCATCAACACTTACTTACAATTTAACTTTTTGCGAGACCTCCAGGTTTTCTCCTTATTGTCACCATGTTCACAGCAAATTGATAAGAATACAGAGAACCATCCTAGACCCCTGACCATTTTTTTTTTTTGAGGTAGGGTCTTGCTCTAGCCCAGGCTGAACTGGAATGCCCCATGTAGTCTCAGGCTGGCCTTGAACTCACAGCAATCTTCCTACCTCTGCCTCCTTAATACTGGGATTAAAGGTGTGTGCCACAATGCCCAGCCCCAGACCTTTTGACAAGCAATACAAAGAGCTCCCATGTACCTTCCATTTTGCTCCCATTAAGATCATATATGATTGTAACCATGGTATATTATCAAAACCAGGAAACTGATGCTGGTACAACACTACTAATTCTGGTATAAACCTCATTTCATGTTTGTGCTATTTATCTTTAAAGATGTACAATTCTATGAAGTCTTACTTTATATGTAGATCCAAGTAACTTTCAACACAGTCAGAACATAGTACTGTCCCACCACCATGTGTGTGTGTGTGCGCACACACACACACACCTACACACACCCACACACACACAATCTCCCCTGTTTTCTATCTTAATGTCCACACTGTCCTGCCCCCCACACCATGCTTTGCAACCACTAATCTCATCCCTATCATTATTATTTTGCCACTTTGAGAATGTTTTGTAAATTAAATAATGTACACTGAAAAACTGGCTTTTTTTCCACCAAGTATAATTTTCTTGAGATCTTTCTAAGTGTTGTGTACATTAATAGTTTGTCGCTTTATTATTGAAGAGTATTTCACTCTGTGGACATGTTGCAATTTATTTATGTATTCATTTCTTGAACACTTGACTAGTTTCCAAGATTTAGCCTTTATCAATTATGCTGTTATGTGCGTTTGCATGCAATTTTATTGTCTGTAAACGTCAGCTTTTATTTCTCTAAAATAAAGGTCCCAGAGACTCAGTGATGGTGCATATAATAGTGCATGTTTAATTTTCAAGAGATTGTCAAAGTGTTTTCCAAGATGGATCTGCCAGTGACTTTCCAACAAGCAATGCCTGAGTGATGCAATTTCTTGCCAATATATGATCATATTTTATTATTTTTATTTGGCACTAGGGCAGGAAAGAGCACACAATCTCATTGGGATTTTAATTTGCATTTCCCCAATAGTTAATAATAGTGAATACATCTTCCTTTGCTGATTTTGTATCTTTTAAGTGTCTGCTACCACTGCAAACAAACTCACAGATGCATGTGCCACTTCGTGCATCTGGCTTTACATGGGTACTGGGAAACTGAACCCAAGCTATCAGGCTTTGCAAGCAAGTACCTTTAACTGCTTAGCATCTCTCCAGCCCTGATTTTGTATCTTTTTAACTTCATTTGTCTAATGCTTTTCCCAGGCTTTTTTCCATTACATATTTTCATTGACAGGATCTTACTCTGTAGCCTAGGCTGGCTTCACTTCATCATTCTTCCCAGTCTTCCAAGTGCTAGGATTGCACCATGCCTGCCTTTATTTTTGTGTTCTGGAGCACACAAATTTCAAATACTTTATTCTATTTGCACATATTTTATCCTATCTTCTGGTTTTTATTTTTACACTCTTAGTAAGGTCTTTTGAAGAACAAATGTTTTTAGTTTGGTTAAAGTCTAATTTATTGAATTTTATTTTATGGATTTTACTATTAGTATTATTCTAAAAAAAGTTTTTAGCTAACTCTTGGCAATGAGCTAAAAATTCTCTAAAAATCTTCACTAAAAATTCTCTAAAAATTCATGGCGATATGTTTACCTTTATATCTGTGATCTAGTTTGAGTTAATTTGCCAAAAGGTAGAAGGGTTAAATCCGAGTTCATTATTTTGCTTTCCATTGTCCAAATGTTCCAATATTGTTGAAATGATAATGTTTCACTGAATTCCTTTGAACTTTTGTCCAGTGACAGCTGGTGGCACTAAAAATGGTCTTTCATGGATAATTCGATTCCATTCTCTTCCAGTCTGTCAACTTCTGTGTCTATTCCTCTGCCAGTAGCACGGTGACTAGCTGACGTCATATACGCTTTGATCCTCACTGAGTCTTCTGCCTTCCTTCTTTTCTGAGTCTGCTTCTTCTTCCTGTGCATTTACATGTACATTTCAGAATCATCCTGCTGACACCTACAAAGATCCCTGCCGGAATGTTGACCGTTAATATACCAGCTGGAGCAGAACTGATATCTCGTTTTGCTTTGTTGTCTTTCAATCCTTGACCAAAGTTTGTCTTCTGTTTATTTAGGTCTTTGATTTATTTCATTAGGCTCTAAGATTTTTAGCATGTAAATCTTGCAAATGTTTTGATAGTTTAAGACCTAAGTATTATTTTTAGTGTAATTATGTATATACATTGCCTTCAATGTGTTTCCCATTGTTAATTATCTTTTTCCCATTGTTAATTATTTGCTTGCAAAAAATGACTATTTTGTGTGATTTCTAAAATTGTTAAATTTTCCAGTTATTCCTGGTAGTATTTCTGTAAGTTCCTTATGATATTTTGTGTGAACAAAATCAGGTCACCTACAAATATAGTTTTGCTTCTTTTTCTCCAATCTGTATGACTTTTATTTTCTTGCATTACCTTTATAAACATTTAATTAAGCTAAAAACAAACATGTTTATTGGGCCTTGAAATGAGCAAGGTACTCACCTAAGTAGTGGGGAGAGAAAGATAAAAATTATTGGGTCGCAGTTCTGAAGTTATTAGTAATACCAGCAAGGATCATAAACATGTGAAGAACTTAACATTCTGTGCTATCTGTATAACTGTTAAAAGAGAGGCATAAATCAATGTGCCTGAAGGCAATATTTTGGGGGAAACTGAAAAGGAAGTTATAGTTAAAGGATGTACAAGAAATATGGATGTACAAAACTGAATTGTGGGGATGGAGAGAGTGCTTAATGGTTAAGGTGCTTACCTGTGAAGCCTAAAGGACCCATGTTTGACTCCCCAGAACCTGCCTAACACAGATGCACAAAGTGACACATACTCAAGGCTGCACATGCACACAAGGGGGCTCCTCTGGAGTTTGATTGCAGTGGCTGGAGGCTGTAGCATGCCAATTCTCTCTCTCATAAAGGCATGTGCCACCATGCCCATCAAAAAATAATAAAAATAAGAATAAAACTGAATTTTGCTTTAAGGTGACTGGAGAAGTAGAGTTGGGAACAGGGAGGGGAAGCAGGAAATTGTGAGAAGTAGATCTGGAGAAATAGCTTGAACAAATTGTAAGGGCCCTTGTATATAGGATAGATGCACTTTACAGCATAACACTAAAGGCATGTGGCCTCCTTTTATAGCCATAAAAAATAAAATTAATTCTCTGCTTCAGCCCCAACTGCTCAAAAGGAAGTTGGATCTCAGATATGCCAGTGGCTTTTGCCCACCCTGAGTAAGACACACACTGAGAGGTCCAAAAAAAGTTCAAACATTTAGAAGGCGGAATTTGTGGGCTCCAGGCTCTGCTGCTCACCCCTGAGGAGCCTGGAGCTCATCTCCCCGGCACTTGGAGGTGCTGGCTCTGCACTTCTCTACCAGCCTCAGGCTTATGCATCTTCCCTTCTGGCCTTTCCATTAGTGCAGGACCCCAGCTTCTCCAGCCATCACCTGGACCTCTGACCACTCTCCACAAAATCCGTATAATGATCAAAGGCCCTGAAGAAACTGACCGCTCTTAGAGTCAGCCATCCTCCAGTTTAAGCACTATGCTGAATTTTACCTCCCTGTGGTGTGTTGCTTCAGGGTGTCCCCTTGGTGACATCGCAGAAGCCTTTAATAGATTCTTGCCTAGAGGGAGGGGTGGAAAAATCTTCCAACACTAGTACATTGTTTTTTTCCAACTTAACTTGTTATAAAAAGAAATTCTGGGGCAAGAAATGGCTTAGTGGTTAAGATGCTTTCCTACAAAGCCAAAGGACCCAGATTTGATTCCCCAGGACCCACGTAAGCCAGATTCACAAGAGGGCGCACGCATCTGGAGTTTGTTTGCAGGACTGGAGGCCGTGGCGTGTCCATTCTCTCTCTCAATCTCTCTCTCTCTCTCACACCACACACACACACACACACACACACACACACACACACCTCTATTTCTCTCTCTCTCAAATAAAGAAAAATAAAAAATAATAAGTATTTTTTAAAAAAGAAATTCTGACCTGGATGTGCTGGCACACGCCTTTCATCTCAGCACTGGGGAGGCAGATGTAGGAGGATCACCATGAGTTGGAGGCCACTCTGAGACTGCATAGTGAATTCCAGGTCAACCTGGGATAGAGCGAGACCCTACCTTGAAAAACCGGGAAAAAAGAAAGAAAGAAAGAAAGAAAGAAAGAAAGGAAGGAAGGAAGGAAGGAAGGAAGGAAGGAAGAAATTAATTCTGACCATGACTTCCATGGTATCAGGGAAGTAGTGAAATTTCCCCGCAACCTAGGGAGATGGAATAGGTATGCCTTCACCGGGACAGGGACTCTGAACCTCCTAATGGCTTTTTGAGGTGTGCTCCTTCAGTATTTACACAGATTCATCTGTGCAAGAGATCTTTAAAGGATGTAAGGCAGTGACGTCACTTCCCTTCCTGCAGGCTGGCGTTAAAAGCAGGTTTGTGTGGAGTCCGTTAGATGTTTGCTTCAGGATTAAAACCTATGAATCCAAAGCTGCATTCCAGGAAGCAGTCTGACTGATTCTAAAGTGTTTACTACCATGAAAGAGCCAGTATGAGCAAGTGCACACAGTCCATGGCGAAGAGCATGCAGCCTTGCAGTAGGATCCCAGCGGGAACACAGGTCCTGCTTGCTATGCTTCCTAATCATGGATTTCCATTTTTTTATTACAAGATATTGATGGAGTGGAGGAGATGGTAATTAATAATCAACACTATCTTCCTTCCAGTTGACCAGCCAAGGCACTTTTTGCCATACCAATTCCTCCCACTCCTTCACAGATCTTAAAACAATGAATTGGACCAAGACTAATCCAGTGCCTTTGGTTCCTAAGCAAATCCAAACCCAACACAATATAAGAGTAAAACAAAACCTAAATTACCAACTGGCCTCTGATGAGGGACTTACCACCTTAACCTATGGAATGTCTTATTTTACTTATTGCCTGAAATACCTTACCAAAGTTCTCCCTTCATACCCCCTCCATGAATATCTTTCATAGATGGTACCACCTGATTCACGAATCACTGTTCACTAAAATGTACTTGTTAACATTTTCACATGCCCAAGCTTCTTTTTTATGTTTTTTAAAATGTCATCTTAGTTATTTACTTTATGAGAGAAAAAGAGAGAGAGAATGAGCACACCAGGGCCTCTAGCCACTGCAAAAAAAAAACATGCATCAGTGAGAATCTGGCTTTACATGGGTACTGAGGAATTGAACCCTGGTCCTTAGGCTTTCCTGGAAAGTGTCCTAACTGCTAAGCCATCTGTCCACCCCCTCCCCATGTGCAATCTTCCAGAAATTCCTGCTCAACTTGCCTTCAAGATAGAGCTATGTGCTGACTCCCAACACCTTCCTGAGCTGAGCCAGGCCACTGCCATCTCTCACCAGGATCGCTGCCCTACTTCCTATGTAGCCATCCTGCTTTTGCCTTTGCTGGCCTATTGTCTGCCCTCAGCCAGCCCGGTGTAAAGGCATAGTCTGATGGTTAGACAGGTCATGCTCTTCTCTACCCCCAAATGTCCTGTCTTCACTCAGAGTCAAAGCTTAAGACCTTCCAGGGACAGAGAATCTCCACCCACTTTCGCCCACCATTGCCTTTACCCTGCCATCCCTCCATTTGCTCACAGTCTGTCACCCACACCATCTCTGTTTTCTAGAAAATGACAGCACATTCTAGGATTCTGCTCTTGCCAGTGAGTGGTTCTTCCCTCAGCTAGAGAAGGAAATGTGGAGTCTCAGCAGAGACCGACTGTCTGAACCAATCTCTGTAATTCTGAAATTTCTATGACAAACTCCCCAGTGGATTTCAGTTCTACCCCAGGCCACTTTTACCCCCGTGACTCACCTGAATATTTAACGTCATCACCTATCCTGACCCACCTGACCTCCCATACCGTGTGTCTGGCTACATACTCTTTTCCTTTTAGTATGTAACTTGTTACTTTCTAACATGTTCATTCATTGCTTTCCCACTGATTCTGCCTACCCAATATGTAACCTGTATGAATGCATACATAGGCTTCTGTTTACTGTGTCCACAGATATAACCCAAGTAGCCAGAAACCTGCTAAATCTGGAATGGATGCTCCATGTAGATTTGGCTGCATGTCCCTCTGCCTGAAGTACCAAGCTGCCAAGACTCCAAAGTTCAATTTCCCAGCTTTGGGTAGATTAAAGGAAGAACAGTACCACTACCACTATCACCTTGCTGTCACTATTAAATTCACGCCAATTCAGTAATTTCATTTAAGCACTGAAATTCGTTTAAACTCTATGAGAATTTCACCCAAACCGAGTCATATGTATACATATAGTTTCCGCAGGCCTTTTCTTATAGCAAAGTGCATATGTTCACTCATCAGGTAAGAGTATTAAAAATTCCTCTTTAAATTTTAGTATCTAAGCCGGGCGTGGTAGCGCACACCTTTAATCCCAGCACCTGGGAGGCAGAGGTAGGAGGATCACCATGAGGGCAAGGACACCCTGAGACGACATAGTGAATTCCAGGTTAGCCTGAGCTAGAGTGGGACCCTACCTCGGAAAACCAAACAAAAATTATTTTCAGTATCTAGTCCCAAGAAATTTTGAGGTGCACTTCGTGGATGACTCATGGCTCTGTTTATATCACCGATGTTATTAAAGAAGTGACATATGCCAAGACGCTGCTGCTCCCACTTCATGGCTGAGCCCAGCAGAGTAAATGAATCTTGATTGATGAAGCTGTCCCTGTCCCTTCTGACCACAGATGGAAAGTGGCTTTAATATGATATTCTCAATTTGAGTGAAAACACCCTCTCACACACAAAATTTTCATTTTTATTTTTCAAAATATTCTTTTCCCAAATATCTTAGATGAAGAATGTTAAAGCTTCTTTATAGCAATACACTATAATGTTTTGGTTGAGATTTGCAACTTATTTATTGAGTTATAGTTAGAAATGTTTCCAATCCATATAAACCTTTACAATAAAAAAGCAATATGATGCAATCTTCAAAAAATAACCCTCCTAAAAATAATTAGCTATTTGGGTCATCCACACGTTATTGCCTTAGCTATGTGTTTTAACTTAGAGATCTGCTTTACTATATACTTCCAGTCCCAAGAGAGAATATATTAACAATTCAGAATGTTTGGACTGTCTTTATCAATTCTCATTTTCTATTGTGCAAGTTCTACTATAAGTATAAAAATCAAACCATCGTATAATAAGTAAATGGAATATACGCATCTCTTTATACTAGTTTTCTTGTTACAAAACACAAGCAGTATTTAATACTTAATTATGACAAGTAAAAACCAAATGTATTTTGCAACTAATTGGCTTTCTTCATGTGTGATACCATGCCTGACTAAGAACACAAGATATTATTATACATATTATAATCTGGTCAAACATGAATTAAGTAAAGTCAATGAGAGCCTCCAATTTATTAAATTTATTCTTAATTTAACTTGATTTTTAAAACCAAGAAGAAAACCACAGATTTTTATGGCTTTTAAAAGCCATTTTGCTTCAGGTTATTTTCTGGGATAAATGTACATTTATTGTCCTCTCATATTCTAGACCTTGACACATACAGTTATAAAGTTCTGAGTATGGCCTGTGCTCTGAGGAACACACAATAATAAAAACTCACTTCCCTTTTAAAATAAATCCAGTTCATATGCTTGTTTTGCCAAGCTGCTAATGTTCATCTTTTAGAAATATTGTCACTAGAAAATGTTAATCTTCAAACTAACTGAGGTAATATGTGGAGTATCAAATTTATAAACTTTGATTTTATTCATGTTTAAAATTTCTACTCTGAAAATACCAACTGTAAATTAGAAAATTAAATCTTCTAAGGAAAGCAAATCATGTTTGCTCAATACTGCGCTTGGACAATTATTGTCCTCGTTACATTAAATATGCCTAGAACTCCATGTTCTGATCAATATTTATATAAAGCTTTCTGGAGGGAAGACTATGTATCTGGAAAATGAGACTTGTATTAGAGGGAATTGATTATATAAAAAGGTGATTTTCCTGAAAACTTCATTTCAAGCTTCATATTTCCCTTTTTGGCTTTTGGCTTTCTCTTTTTTCCCAATTCTAGACAAAGTGAAAAAGATCTACATGGCCTATTTCATCTTTGCCACAATATGATAAAATGGTGATATTTTGAGTCATTTCCCATTTTTTCTGAGAACAATTGGAAGAGGCTGCACTTTTCTGATGGGAATGATACATCTTTTGTTTAAAAAAATATTCTTGTGAAAGAACTTTTATATATTCAAAGTAAAGTCTAAACATGCTGAAGTGGGTGGCCAACATGATTGCATTACCTCCTGTGGACCTTGAAACAGATGTGTCCTTGGTATTGCTATAGCAACATAAAGCTGATGCTCTCAACTACTGGTACAGTGACTGTGTGTAAACAACTTCATGGCTAGCCATAATAGCATGCAGAGCCATTTATAAAGTGCAGCCTTGGAGGGTTCAAGAGCTGAAGGTAGGAACAATATTACTAAATAATTTACTTCACTTTAGAGATGACCAAATTGACAGTCATGGAAAGAAAAAGATTTGACTAAAGCTACTTTTTGAAGCCTAGGAAATGGTGAGCATATCCCAAATCATCAGGAAAAACTGTGCATTGTATAAGAATTAGGAATGTATAGAATCACATTCTAAAACTTGTACTTTAGGAGATTAATTGTGCAATATCATGTACATAGCACTGTCTTTGACACAGTGTCAGGAGATGTGATCATCTGGGTTTCCAAAGAAGCCAGGATCCTCCTTCCAAATTAGAGCATTGTTCAGTGCTCGGATTTTTCCTGATTCCATCCTATTGATCTGTAAACCATTCATATGAGCTAATACTAATGTAATCAGTGCATGTTCCCTCTCTCTCTCTCTCTCTCTCTCTGTGTGTGTGTGTGTGTGTGTGTGTGTGTGTGTGTGTGTTTTCAGATTCTTGGTGAATTCTTTGCCTTACTCAAAGAATTGCAGACAAGCATGCATGTGTAGTTATGCAGAAAGACTTTATTAAGAACAAAGCAATAATAAAAGTTTGAATACAGTGCCAAAGAGGCAGCAGGCCACTGGTGTAAAGAGCACTAAAGGCACCAGGAAGTGGCCTGGAGCATCTCTTTACAGTCTTTTTAGGGAAAGATGAATTGGTCACTAGGGGTGTAGTTTGGATGGTCCTCTGCTTTGATTGATAGCTCTGGGTTATATAGTTTTCTCCACTGAGCACATTCCTTCCCATGATGCATCTGATTTTAATCATGTACACTCAGTTATATACATAGGCATAAGATGGTAGACAGGGTTATTTTTCCCTAAAAATTCACTTAAAGGACACAGCTTGCCTTATTGCATATGTTCCCAAAACCAGTACAGGCTATGTAGAGCCCTTCTGTTCTGGATCTATCCAAGAACATGTATGAGTAGCTAATGATCATGAGCAATGGTGGCTCAGGGGAGTAGAAAAGTTTATTGTTTCGAGTGAAGTGTGTGTGTAACTTGGCACAGGTGGAGGGTCTCATGTTGCCAACAGGTTTCTAGGTGTGTTGTGTGGGATAAAGATGTGTTTGCTGCTCAAGCTAAGCAATGTTCTCCTGACTATACTGTTCCCTACACTTGCCTGCCTCACTAATTCAAAATGATTTCCCTAAATATTCCACCTGTTGCCCTGGATGGGAGAGAGAAGCCATCAATGGTGATAAATAGCACTGCACATTGTAACCCTTAAGACTGGTCAGTCAGGTCAAATGTGCCAACTGCTGCGTGAGTGGCATGTCTGCTATGGGGGAAACTAACCACTCTCTAATTAGACTGCAGGCCGGCTCCATGGAAGGGTATACATGCCTGGTACTGAAAACCTAGTCAAAAGTCTGTGGCAGGGGAGGACATGAGCCCTAAGGGAGTAATGTTTGCTCTTGTCTGGCTAAATGCATATACTGTGCTCACCAAACTGCCTGGTAAACACTTTTCTTAATGTTCACAACCATATATTAATGCTACTTTCTGGTTAGAGAAGCTTCTTTTTTCAGAAGGCAGTGACCACTGGGATGACCCAAAAGGCACCATAATGCTATGAAGAAGTGACAGAGGAGTGCTCAGCACTGAAATATCTCTATCACATCTTCCAAAGCTCAAGGTCTATTGCAAAAGAGGTAGCAGAAAGCATGTAAGAGCCAAAGGTAGGGTAAGATTGCTTATAATCTCCCAGACACACACACACACACACACAAATAGCCTGGATATCCATGACCTTGAAGTACCTGGCACTACCTACACAAGACCATCATAATAGGAGGTAAACACGATGACATCAAAATAAAAGAGAATATTTGAGAGGGGGAGGGGCCATGATGGAGAGCGGATTTGTGAAGGGGAAAGTGGAGGAGGGTAAGGAATTATCATGGTTTATCATCTATAATTATGGAAATGGTCAATAAAACAGTTTAAAAAAATAAAAAATAAAAAGAGAAAAATCTAGAAACATCACAATTTCAAGATGCGGCTGACCAAGAACGGAAAAGTAAAGGGAACAGTTCAGGGGTAATAGCTTGTTCCCTCTCCGTCATTCCAACTTCATTCCTGCAGCTCTATGTTGCCATAGCACAGGACTTGAGTTCTCCTAACAACCACCGTCTAAGCCTCTCCTACGCTCCCTCTATTTTACCTCCAGTGATTTGCTTCATACACATGCTCGGGATCGTTCCTGGGTTAACGTGGACTTAGTTCTCCAACACTTCCCCTGTTCCACGGCCCCGTAACAACCCCGAGTTTCCCTGCAGAATCACAGCTTTGATTAGTTGAAAGAGTCTCATACTCATGGTTGCCTCTTTTCTTCAACACCTGTGCTTAATCACAGGTCTTATGACACCATTCTCCACTGTTGACCCAGGATCGTGGCCTCTCTTGAAGCTTAGGGTGTTGTTCTGGGCAATTGGAAGACTTAGGAGTGGGAAACAACCATTTCCTGAGTATCAACTTTTTGCAAGATCTTATAGTTAGCAATATTTTACTTACTCCCCTTGGAAACTCTGCAAGATAGCTGTTGTTATTATTATTATCCTATACAAAGACAACTTGAGGGTCAAAGCAGCTAGTGGTGTCTTGCTAAGGCTAGTCAATTACTAAAGAATGAAATGACGCCGGGCGTGGTGGCGCACCCTTTAGTCCCAGCACTCAGGAGGCAGAGGTAGGTGGATCGCCGTGAGTTTGAGGCCATTCTGAGACTACATAGTGAATTCCAGGTCAGCCTCGGCTAGAGTGAGACCCTACCTCAAAAATCCAAAAAAAGGGGCTGGAGAGATGGCTTAGCGGTTAAGCACTTGCCTGTGAAGCCTAAGGACCCCAGTTCGAGGCTCGATTCCCCAGGACCCACGTTAGCCAGATGCACAAGGGGGCGCACGCATCTGGAGTTCGTTTGCAGTGGCTGGAAGCTCTGGCGTGCCCATTCTCTCTCTCTCTCTCTCTCTCTCTCTCTCTCTCTCTCTGTCTGTCTGTTGTTCTCAAATAAATAAAAATGAATAAAATATTTAAAAAAAGGTGGCCCTGAGTTTGTGTGGCTGCGGCCGTGGGAACGTGAGCCCAGTGGTTTTTAGAACCACCCATCATACCTCAAAGGGTCCCCAGCTGAAACTAAGAACAATTGTGGACACAGAGAGCAATCAACTCCTACCAAATCAGATATTCAGAGACACAGAGGCCCCCAACACCTCATCTCTGAAGCAGACCTAAAATGAACCCAACATGGCTCAAGGAAATTTTGTGGAAGAGGGGGTGGAAAGAATGTCAGAGCCGCACTTTGGGTCATGATACAAAGAGACATTCCTCCTACCCATAACTGTGGGCTAACTCCACAATGCATGACCAATCTACCTCAACAAGGAGGGGCCGGGGGAAGGGGTAGGACATGGATGACCCTAACAATGGTACCAACTTGACTGTATTCACTGAGTACAAAACTAATTAATAAAAATAAATTAAATTAAAAAAAAGAATGAAATGAATATTCAAACTCAGCATTGCCTTATTTAACAACCAAGCTTCTCCCATTCGAGCAATGAATTCTTTGTTTTTGTTTCTTCTTCAATGAAAAAAGCCCCTACAGTGCAGATAACTAAAGCGAAGACCAGTTTAGGGATGTGAGGCACTGGAGGTGGCATAAGGGAGTCATTTGATTCAGGTGGATGTTTACAAGCATTGAATGCAAGTACCCGTATCACTCATGTCTAAAGTCAGCCCTCCCTCCCCACAGAGATCTCAGCTTCCTCCTGTGAGACTCGCCGTTGCTCCCCAGGTTAGCTCTCACTAATCTGGTCTCTTAAGAACTCTGAAAAGCTGACCTCCAACATGACCACAGGCAGAAGTGCAGCGGGCCAGTGAAATGTGATTCTGAGTATTTCATGAGTATCTATGTAAACACGTGTGTTTACGCTAGGTGCTGAAGCAGAGTCCTGACTGATAACCACTTCAAACCCTGTGCAAATTAATTGTGCATTTGGAGAAGTTGACAATGTGACAAGTAACTTTTTTGGCACCTACCTTGAGAATATTAGCCAATTTTGGGGGGTATAAAATTGTTGTGCACTAAAAAATAAAATTCATTCCCTTCACGGTCTCTTCTCACATTTTATCGAGAAGCACACACCATTTTGATGCTTCTACGTTTTGATACAGCCACTTTAATGTCAAGGACATTGTAATAGGCTGTTTTGACACAGATACGAGAATATTTTGATCTGGCTTCTAAAACATTTTTAAAGAATGGTAATGTATGTTCAGCTGCAGTTAATATTTCTCTGCTGATTCTTAATGACTCCAAACTTAAAATTTCTGACACCAAGTTCCTATGACAAATTACTCAGGGGAGGGTGTGTTGAAGAGAAAATCCTTATACCTTGGTGTTTGGTTACTAAAACCAAGGAAACATATACCTCTGTGTCCTGTTTTCTAAGTAATCAGGAGAATAAAGCATATGGGGAAAGATAGGGCCTAGAAGGGCCTGAGGAGATGGCTAAGTTAAAGGTACTTGCTTACAAGACCTTCTATCCCAGGTTCAATTCCCTAGCACCAATTTAAAGCCAGATACAAAAAATGACACAAACATCTGGCATTAGTTCATAATGGCATGGGGCCCTGGAACCCATACACTCAGAGAGAGAAGTAAATTTTTCTGAGAAGAAAGAAATATTGTCTATTTCAGAATATTAAATGTCTCTGAGCCTGGGGAACACATCTGTATTCCCAGCTACTTGGGAGGATAAGGTAGGAGGATGGCTTGAGTCCAGGAGTTCTGGGCTGTTCTGTACTGTGTCCATAGGGCATCTGCACTAAGTTGGGCATCAGTATGCCCAGGAGTGTAGGACTACCAGGTTGCCTAAGGAGAGGTGAACAGGCCCAGGTCAGAAATGGGGTAGGTCCAAAGTCCCATGTTCATCAGAATATTAAATGTCCATAACCTCAAACTAACTGAACAAAAGAGATTTGCATTTTAGTAGTGTCAGGTTGAAATAAGCATAACTGAGGAAACTATGGGAGTTATTTCCAAAACAATATAATGCTCTCTTCAAACAAAGGCAACTTGGGAAGTTTACTTGGGAAACCTATCTATGTTCACTTTAGAGGTGGGCACACTTCTGAACATGCTCAGTTAAGGAGTACATACATGAGAAAACTCTCAGGAGGGAAAGACAGCAAACATATTTGTAGGCATGATTCCCTCAAGGTCATGGTTCACATGCCTGAAAGGTTACAACAGCAAACAGAGACACTGGAGCAGGCTCAGTTTACAACCTAACAGTGGAGGACAAGAAGAGCTCTGAACACGCTCAGATTTCTCTAAAAAGTTTTAGCTGAATAATAATTTTAAAAAGACATTCCTAAGGTAAACTGATGTAAGTTTGCCCAAAAAGGTTTAGCAGCTAACAAAACTACACAAATGAGGATGAGAGGCTGAAAAGTGACTCGTAGTGGGTGTGTAAGCCACCTGCCACTGAAGACTTGGGGAAAGAGATCTGACCCTTCAGGGGACGTGGACAGCTTGTACAAACACTGCTTGAAACCAAAGATACGCAGGAGAGCTAGGGCTGCAAGGAAAGAAATGAATCAGGGCACGTTTGCAAGAAGGCTGAAGTAGGGTGCTATGTCAGGCTAATGTAGGAGGCTATGTCAAAGATGCACTCAGAACTTGAGAAGCATCTGCCCTGAGCAGAATTCAACTCCCTGCTAAAGAATGTTGAAGGGAAGTGTTCAGTGACAACACAGCACCAGACCGAAGATTCTTGCTCCTCTGGCCCCTTCCTAACTCTCTTCTCCCGGCAACGGCTCAGGCAAGCAGCACACCTCATCCAAACATGAGATGCTGAATTAGTATATCAGAAAAAGGAGGAAAGAAACATGATAAGCAAAGACAAAGATACACATTATCTTAATTGAAATGATTTAATTAAATCTCAAATGATTAAAGTTTTTTTAACAAATAGTTCTTCATAAAGCTAGATAAGTCAAATAAATCTAAAACAAAAGCCCATGAAAAGACTTAAAATATAACAGAAGAGATGAAGGGCAAGCCATGCCTTTCTCAGAAACTGTTTGCATAAGGTAGGGATTATCAGTTTCAGAAGGTTTAGTTAAACCCCATCCACAGGACCTTTTCCTAATGAAGCCAGCATTTTCCACCAGCGGATACATTCAAAATATCCAGTTTTTCTTATGCAAATTATAAGAATTATTTTAGCTACAACTATGATTTGAGATACATTCTTTTGTTGTTGTTCAATTGTTGCTATATGTTTAATAATTTTCATGATGATTTCTGTTTTTCTACAATAGGAAAATATGAGGGTTTTTCCAAGTTCAATTCAGTTATGATTCTTAAACACATCATTTTGTGGCTATAGAATCAGGTCCATGTTATATTGAACCCTTTGTTCTTAGTAAGAATATTTTATGGCTTGCTATGTAGACAATCTTTTTGTTTGTTTGTTTTCTGAAGTAGGGTCTTACTCCAGCCCAGCATGACCTGGAATTCACTATGTAGTCTCAGGGTGGCCTCAAATTCACAGTGATCCTCCTACGACGGGGATTAAAGGTGTGCACCACTGTGCCTGGCCTAGATAACCTTTTCATGCTCCTTGTATTTGTGGATTTGTCTAATTTGAGGAACAGCGTTTGAGAGGTCTCCTTCATTATTCCTCTTCCCTTTTCTTTCCTAAGCCTTCAGGAAATCTTTTTTAAAAGTGGCACTTAAGGCTGGGAAGATGGCACAGCAGGTACGAGAGTTTTCAGGTTGAAAGCATAAGGGCCAGAGAACTCTGGCCTAGGTCATCCTGAATTTGATTCCCCAGAACCCATATAAAAATGTAGACATGGCAGTGCATGCCTGCAAACCCCCGCCTCGTGGTAGGCAGAGAGTGGAGAATCATGGGCCTCACTATTCAGCTGGTCTGATAGAAATCAACAGATCTCGGGTCAGCGAGAGAAGCCACTGGGAACACGTGGGCGAGTGACAGAGGAAAGCACCTGGCATTCTCTCGCCTCAGCACACGCACACAGGACACATGACAACACATACATACACCACATGCAACATATCATCCATGTACAGTACACACACTACACACACATGCATTCATATGCACAGAAAAAAAAAAGTTACACCCATTATTAGCTTGTCAGAGAAGAAAGAACAGGGCCAGGCTCCCGTTTTGGCAGCTATGGGAGAGGAATCTGTACAGCTGCCAGGAGAGACAGCTGTCCCCAGGGGAAGAGCTGGTACAAGGGCTGTATGCCACGGGAGGCCGAGGAGCAGGGCCGGAAGAACAAGGTCAGAGCGTAGAAACATGAGGCTATGCACACAGCACAGTGTTCCCGCGTCTTACAGCAGGCTTTTGGCCATTTCCTGGAAGAATCTGGAAGGGGGTGTTTGTAGCCCATTAAGTTGTTCTAGAAGGGCTTAGGCTAAGACACATGAGGAATCAAAAGAGATCCTCAGGCTGTTGGTTCTTTCTTTAGACAACAGACAAGTCCTCCGTCTGAGGCCCTGCAGGTTGTGAACCGCAGGACCTACTGAGCTTTGAGGTGTGGTGGGAGTGAAGCCTGTTACTAGAGCACAAGGGGAAGACTGCCATCTCTGTCTTGCTTCTCGTCTCTTCCAGAGGGCACACTGACTGCTCCGGCTGCTGCTGCTGCTTCCCGGACACATCTTTCTTTGCGGCTTTACAGCAGATCAGGAGCCACTAGCAAAACATTTGTTACTGGTTAGCTTTCAAGGTTAACAGAGACCCAACACTGAATTCCATGTGCAAGAAATAGAAAGGGGAGGGTCAAGGAGAGCTCGAAGTTGGGAGCTCTCTGGGGTGTCTGCTTTGTGTGTTTTATTGTCCATGAACTTGGGCTTTTGGGTTTTGAAGTTGCTGCTTTATGTGGTCAGGATAATATGATCACATCAAAACATCTTTGCTGTCAAAATGTCATGTCAATGTTTTGAGTTTTAAAAACTGTTAAGACTGAACTTCGCCAGAAAATTTGCCTTTGAATCAACTATTTTTTTTTTAATGGCCAATCAAGTAAGATGGGCTTAGCACATTTTTTTTATTAATTTTTTTTTTTTTTTTGGTTTTTCGAGGTGGGGTCTCACTCTAGCCCAGGCTGACCGGGAATTCACTATGGAGTCTCAGGGTGGCCTCAAAGTCAAGGCGATCCTCTTATCTCTGCCTCCCAAGTGCTGGGATTAAAGGCGTGCGCCACCACGCCCGGCTTTTCTTAATTTTTAAAATGTTCCCCATTAGACTAAATGCCTACACGAAAGCCTTGGCATGTGATGGATTCCCATCACCCTAAAGTAGAGACATAGTTTTCTTGTATACACTACATCTCAAATTTATCTTCCTCAAAACCTACACTGAAGAAATAATAAAATCTGATGTTTGTGGAAACCTGGATGGATCATTACATTAAGAGAAATCACCCAAGTGCAGAAGACACATACTGCATACTGCCATTTGTATACAGAAGCTAAAAGCTTGTGTCATAGAAGCAGAGAGTAGATTAGTGGTTACTAGAGCCTAGGAAGATAGGAAAGTGGGGGCAGAGAGAGAGTGACTAGTGGTGGAGGGGTTTGGTTACATAAGAGTAACTTCAATACTCACTAGCATAATTGGGTAACTATCTTAACAAGAACTCATTATATATTTCAAAACGGCTAGTAAAAAAGAGTTTTGAATATTTTCAACACAAAGAAATGATAAATATTTAAATATTTAGGGTGATGTAAATGTTAATTGTCTTGATTTAGTCATTACACATTATATATATATATATATATATATATATATATATATATATAAAATATAAATATTTAAAGTGATGGATATGTCAATTATCTTGATTTAGTCATTACACTATATGAATAGATAGATAGATTTGACACATCATCCCCAGTAAATATGTACAATTCTTTGTCTATTATTTTATATTTTGAAATTGCACTGAGAAGGGGGAGAAAAACTGAAATCAGATGTGCAAAACTGCAGATACCCCAAAGCATCCAGCACTATGCCACAGTGCAGTGTTCTTACATTAGCTCCACTGTAGCATACAACTCCCCCCACCGCCATCCTGCACCCATCTAAGTCACATGGCTGTCTCTGTATTTTATTAGGAAACTTCACAGGACTGACCTGATAGCTTCCCTACAGATCAGTCACAAAATAAATTCTGTCCATCAATCCTGTGCCTATTTCCTAACGAGCATCATTTTCTAAAACTGTGTTCCATTATATTTTCTTTGAAGGTGAAGCAGGGATTTAATGATTTTGCTAGTATTCATTTGTAAATGGCAATTTTCTATGAAAGGTATCCAGATTGACCTTGGTTCTGATTTATGGCTCTCCCAGAACTCATCATTGGTTCAGAGCCTGTTGGGTTCGAACTGAGCTGCAGCTCCTCCGGCGGCTGATGCTGCTTCCCAGACACATCTTTCTTTGCGACGTTACAGCAGATCAGGAGCCACTAGCAAAACACTTATCACTGGTTAACTTTCAAAGGATAACAGAGACCCAACACTGAATTCCATGTGCAAGGGACAGAAAGGGGAGGGTCAAGGAGAGCTCGAAGTTGGGAGCTCCCTGGGGTGTCTGCTTTGCGTGTTTCATTGTCCATGAACTCGGGCTTTTGCATTTTGAAGTTGCTGCCTTATGTGGTCAGGATAATATGGTCACATCAAAATGTCATTGCTGTCAAAATGTCACGTCAAAATGACCTGCTCAAAATGTTCTACTGCATGCCAGACCACTCTGGTTTCACCCCTTCACCTCGGAAATATCACCACACTCCTCATAAAGAAATAATTGCAGATATAACACCACCTTCACTTCATATGTACATTTTTCTCATTATTGTCCTCCAGTCCACACTGTAATCTACAGGAAGCTTCCAGGTTTCTAATACAGGTTACTCTTTTTCCTTTTATTTTTGAAACGGGAACATATGCTTCCCAGGCTGACCTCAATCTCTCTTATATAGCTGAGGATGATGGATTTCTGATTCTCCTGCCTTCATCTCCTATATTCTGGGATTACAGGTGTACACCACCATGCTTGGTTTTTATTTATTTTATTTATTTTTTGTTTGTTTGTTTTTGTTTTTTGAGGTAGGGTCTCACTCTGGCTCAGGCTGACCTGGAATTCACTATGTCGTCTCAAGGTGGCCTTGAACTCTCGGTGGTCCTCCTATCTCTGCCTGCCAAGTGCTGGGATTAAAGGCATGCATCACCATGCCCGGCTTCAGCTTTTATTTTTAACAACAACAAATTAGCAAAAACTTAAAAAATACATATCATATGTTGGACACCTAAACATTTCCATGTGGAAGATTATTTAACTCTGCATAAGGCCTAAGGGAGAGGCTGCTGTACTTACCTTCACATCTCTGGGACAAAGCATCCAACCAACAGCAGCTGATAGGAGAGAAGGGTTCATTTGGTTCAAATCTTGAGGGGAAGCTTCACGACCCCAGGGCAAAGAAAGATAGTACAGCAGAGACTGAACATCACTCTTACCACAACAGGTGGGAAACACCAGAAAAAGACTGTTCCGAGCTCTGGGGAGGGTGAGGGGCATTGACACCCCAAAGACTGCTCCCAACAACACACTGTCTCTAGCAAGGGGTTCACCTACCAAATTGCCACCAGCTGGGGAGCAAATATTCGAAATGCAGGAGTTTATGGAGGACATCTGCTGCAAACCACCACAGAGATCATATTTTTATCATGATCATACTTTACAAGAGATTGAGCAAGCAAGAGGCTTGTTTGATATTTGCCCTAAGATCACAGTTAATGAATCATGGAATTATGACATGTGCCCATGCAGTGTACTGAACTGTACTGGATAAACCATACACTATAGAACAAGTAAGGGTGATTCCTGTTTCATCCACCTACTAACTTAATCTTTCTCATTTACAAGTTTCCCCTTTCCTCTTTTTAAAATTTTGTTATTTTTATTTATTTATTTGAAAGCGACAGACAGAGGGAGCAAAAGGCAGATAGGGAGAGAGAGAGAGAATGGGTGCGCCAGGGCCTCTAGCCACTGCAAACGAACTCCAGACGCGTGCCCCCCCTTGTGCATCTGGCTAATGTGGGTCCTGGAAAATTGAGCCTCAAACCAGGGTCCTTAGGCTTCACAGGCAAGCGCTTAACCACTAAGCCATCTCTCCAGCCCCCCTTTCCTCTTTTTAAGTTACTGGAAAGGCTGTAAGTTATTTTGAAGTAGATTATTTTATGGACTCTGAGGGGAATTTGTGTTGTGTCCATCCACTTATATGTTAACATTCACCTATGGCCATAAGACCTTGACCATGTTTGATCTCATCATGTGTTGACTTTCTAATCCTCGATGCATTAGAGTGTGACCACGCTTAGAGACATAGGGCCTTCAGAGAGATAAATGACATTGAGTTGTTCTTCATCCAGTAGAGACTGGGACATCAGAAGGCGACATTAGGGACACATGCTCACAGTGAAAAGCCCACAGAACAAAGGGCGAGGACACAGTGAAGAAGGGGCCATATGAAGCCAAAGAGAGAGGTCGTAGAATCTGAGTCTGCCAGCCCCACTGACCTGGAATGTGCAGCCCCGAGAACTGGGGGAAAACACTTAGGCTGTTGTTCAAGCATCCCATTCAGTGGTACTCTGTTCTAGCATTGCTAATAGATAATACAGTTGAGACATATATTGTCATGGTAGATAGATACATGTAAAATACATTATGTTTTAGACATACATCCTGTGAAAGTGAGTTTCTCAGCTTAAACAAGGTTGGTTCACATTATGTGACAGTTGGGATTGTTGAGTGTGAGTATGTGTGTGGGCACAAAGCTCTAGAATGGACACTATTTAGCTTTCAGGGACTGACTTCTAATGTATTGTGGGAATGATATATACATATATGCTATATATAATTTTTAAAATATTTTTTGCTCATTTTTATTTATTTATTTGAGAGTGACAGAGAGAGAAAGAGGCAGATAGAGAGAGAGAGAATGGACGTGCCAGGGCTTCCAGCTACTGCAAACGAACTCCAGATGCATGTGCCCCCTTATGCATCTGGCTAACGTGGGTCCTGGAAAACCGAGCCTCGAACCGGGGTCCTTAGGCTTCATAGGCAAGCGCTTAACCGCTAAGCCGCCTCTCCAGCCCGCTATATATAATTTTGTGTGTAGTATGTGTGTGGCATAGGCACATGTGTGCAGATGAACATGCCCTTGTGCACATACATGGGGAGGCCAGGGAAAACCTCAGGTGTCCTCCTCTTTCATTCTTCTGCCTTATTTCCTTAAGAAACAGTCTTCCACTGAACCTGGCGCTCTGTTTTCCAATGAGACAGCTGATCAGAGAGCCCCAGTGAGCCTTCTGTCTCCCAAAGCACAGCAGTTACAGCGTGCTTAGCCATATCTGGCTATTTATGTGGGTGCTAGGGATCAAACTCAGGTCAACATGCTTGTGCAAATGCCCATTGAACTATCTACCCAGCCCCCTGAAGGGTTTTGTTAAGTGGGTTTCTACTGATATCTACAAACAAAAAATTATATATAGCTTCCTGAAATAAAACTGTTCCTTTTCATTTGTGAATCTTCATACTCACTTTAGTAATGTGATTGAACAGTTTATGTCAGCATTCAACTTAACCCAACTAAAATAAACACACGCAGCAATAAATTTAAATATGTGCACAAAATAGTTACATGATTTATAATTATACCCTAAAGAAATATTGAAAATGGTAGTCCCATAAAAATTGATTTGATGACAATTAAGTGAATTGTTTGCTGAACTAAGCTTTTCTAAAGTATATGTGTTATTATGTAGCTAAAAATTCTGAATAAATATTTTTATTACTTTGAATAGGAGTTTTTGTTCTCATATCATATAAACTACAAAGGAGAAAATGTGACTATACTTGAAGTTGTGTTTCTTCTCATTACTCAACCATAAAGATTCAGTTAAATTAATATAAAGAAACTTTATGTATTAGAAAGTTAAAAACATCTTTTCATATTTTTAATGTTTTTTTGTTGTTTATTTTTATTTATTTATTTATTTATTTGAGAGCGACAGACACAGAGAGAAAGAGGCAGAGAGAGAGAGAAAGAGAGAGAGTGGGCACACCAGGGCCTTCAGCCACCGCAAACAAACTCCAGATGCACATGCCAACTTGCATATCTGGTTTATGTGGGTCCTGGGGAATCGAGCCTTGAACTGGGGTCCTTAGGTTTCACAGGCAAATGTTTAACCACTAATCCATCTCTCTGGCCCCATCTTTCATATTTAAAAGTCTATGCCTTGGTGTAATAAAGATAATCGTATGCTTTATCGTAACAAGAGTTCACACAAAATTATATATGCAAAAGTATCCACATTCTAAAAAAAATCTAAATTTGGTAGTTGTCTTATTAAAACTTTAAATAAGGGCTGGAGAGATGGCTTAGCAATTAAGCGCTTGCCTGCAAAGCCTAAGGACCCCGGTTCAAGGCTCAGTTCCCCAGGACCCATGTAAGCCAGATACACAAGGTTGTGTGGCTCCTTTGCAGTAGCTAGAGGCCCTTGTGTGCTCATTCTCTCTCTCTCTCTCTCTCTCTCTCTCTCTCTCAATCTCTCTCTCTCCTTCTCTCCCTCTTTCTCTGTCTGTCACTCTCAAATAAAAATAAACAAAAAAAATTAAAAAAAACTTTAAATAAAACCAATTGTAAATAAAAATATCCAGCATTTTTGGTACCAAATTAAGTAGACATATATTTTTTAAAATGAGACATTAATCTTATTTCTAAAATTTAAAAATTGGTCATAAAAGCTAACACATTTAAAATAAATTGGCATGGCTACTTTGGGGGAAAATTTAACCATATTTTAAAAATAACTATAAATCTTTTACTCTTTGAGTCAGACATTTCTCCATATCCTTGGGTCTACTGAAATTTTTTAGGGAGAAGCATGTATACAAAAATGTTTAGTAACATTATTTGTAATAATAGAATCTTTACCAATATGAGAGTAGGGGAACAAATTCACGTGCAATCAAATGGTAGAATACTATGGGCTTTTCACAGTATCAAGCTCGTTTGTGGAGGGAGACATAGACATAGTGACAAAAGAGCATAGTGCAAGACATTCCACACAGTTTGACCTCTTCTTATATAAAACTGTTAACACTTCACTAAGTATTTTATATTCACTTAACAATCTGAAAGAAGCTAAATTGTTTTTAATTTAAATTAAAATTTAAGTGACACACAAGAGGATAAGCTATGAATACTAATTGGGTAAGAAAATGTTTTGATATATGTATACTGTTATAGTCGGGTTTGCATTGCTGGTAGAAATCTCATGACCAAGAGCAGCTTGTGGGAAAAAAAAGGTTTATTTTGGCTTACGGGCTTCAGGGGGAAATCCACGATGGCAGGGCAAATGTCGACATGAGCAGAGGGTGGACATCACCCATGGACAACATAAGGTGGACTATAGCAACAGGAGAGTGTGCCAAACACTGGCAAGGGGAAACTGGCTATAACACCCGTAAGCCTGCACCCAACAATACACTCCCTCCAGGAGGCATTAATTCCCAAATCTCCATCAGCTGGGAACCTAGCATTCAGAACATCTAAGTTTATGGGGGATACCTGAATGAAACCACCACATATACATTGACTAATATTTATCTCTGATTAAGCATATGTATCTCCTCAAACATTTACAGTGTAATTTTACAAAATCCTTTCCCTAGCTTTTTTTTAAAAAAGGTATTTATTTGTAAGAATGGAGGAAGAGAGAGAGAGAGAGAGAGAGAGAGAGAGAGAGAGAAAGAGAGAGAATTGACACACCGGGGCCTGTAGCCACTGCAAATGAACTCCAGATATATTGTGCCATTTTGAGCATCTGGCAATTCGTGGGTACTGAGGAATCAAATCTGGATTGTTAGGCTTTCCAGGCAAATGCCTTAATCACTGAGCCACTTCACTAGCCCTCTCTAGCTTTTTGAAATACACAGCACATTATTTGCATCTACAATCACCTTATTGTGCCTTTTATATAAGTTTTTTTTAAAGGAAACATATTTAAGGGTATGATTGCTAGAAGGTGCATACAATTTTGTCTGCTCTTTCTGAAATTACTCATCGGAGACCTGAATTCAGAAAAGCTTTAGAGATGTGGGTCTGGAGGTGGAGAGAAGCGAGATTCTCAGTGGGCGTTATGTTTTCCTATACTGCTTGAATTTCTAACCACGTGCTTGCATTGACGCAATTATTTCCTTACTACCTGAGCTGGTTATTTCCATATCAAGAGAATGAGCTATTTGCATGTACTCTCAGATACATTATTGAGCCTGGAAAGTTGAGGAACATCATTGTAATACAGCTTGCCATGAAGATTCCTCCCGTCTCTCAGTATTAACATAATATTCAAAATGTCTCATTTGTGCCTTTCAAATCCATGGTTGGGGAATGACTCAGAAGAGTGAGCTTCAGTCCTTTTGGACACTAGAGGGAGTTTTGACATGACGTGAATGGTGTGAGGAATCAAGATGGCTCTGGGTGCTGGCTGGCTTTCCTCACTGTTGACAACCTCCACGGAGAGAGTCACACGGCTGCAACATGACTGACTCTGGATACATTCCCCGCAGCTCGTGTGTGGAGATTGGATCATATTTCAAGTCCTCCTGGGGAGAGTGCTATTGAAAGGAGTCCTGGTGAGAATTGCAAGGTAAAAAAAAAAAATGAAGCTTTTATGAAACAGATAATTACTGCCACTTTATTATTAGATGACGAGATGCTGGCAGTTGTAATCTTCTGTACAGGAAGATACTGTAAACCTGAGGTGCAATTAAAGTGATGAAATCAGTCTTGCAAGCCTTGGAAAACACAGGTACTCAATAAATGTTTAATCATGCAATTCTCCTAGGCTAAAGCAATAAACAATGGCTGTATCTGGGGTGGTATTTCTCTTCCTATTACCCTGATTTAAATGGCTCACTGAAATCTTATTAGACAACCTTCCGTCCTCATCTATTTATTCATCGGACAGTTTCTCTGAGTGTTCACTACAAGCCAGGCTCAGTGACAACCCTTGGTAATAGACAAAACGAAGATGCTGATCACAAACACCCATCATCTAATGAGAAAAAAGTCAAGAAGCAAGCAAACTGACACAGTACTAGAAAAATACAATAACAACATATAAATATTAAATGTATAGATGTTAGAAGATTCAGGCAATTTTGTCTGCACTTTCTAAAATTAACCATTGGTTCTGGAGGTGAATAATAATATTATAAACGAAATAAAGAATCACGAGCAAATGTCCAGTTTTCCTATACTTATGCAGGTATGTAGATTACATAATCTCTACTGTTTTGAAGTCATTCATGGCTATTTGACTAGTTCGGAGAGAACAGCCATGTGACACCCCCTCCCCCCAGATTTAAATACTGAGTTGCTGGTGTTCAATCCTCCAGCGCTGTCTCCTGCCTTTGACTGGCAATCAGGCAAGCACGTGTGACCTGAGGGGTCCTGAGACAAAGGAAGTTGGAGTGCTGAGCCACCATATAGAAGGTAGTTGAAAAGATGCTCCACTTACTTGAAAAGTTTAGTGAAGTCAAAAAAAAAAAAAAAAAAGAAAAACAAGTTTTCTTGTTTAAAGATGAGTTTTACAAAACGAAGGCTGTGGACCACACCACACCAATCCTGACTGACACAGAGGGGCCAGGGAACCCTGGTCAGTGTCCTCTGAGGAGGCAGCAGCAGCAGGACCATACTTGCGTGTAGACATGAAGAGGAGGGGAGGGAAGGAGCGGCAGGTCCTGGAGAAGAATGGCCCTGCCTGTCCCCAGGGCTCCCTGTGCTTGGGAACCATTGAGGAACCCGCCAACCACCCCCAGGCCTATTGTCTCAGAATCCCTAGTGGCCTCCGTGCCTTATATCTGTGCTGTGGCTGATACAATGCACGGTTTTAAATTATATGCCTCTCAGTCTTCTCCTTACTCTGGCAAAGGGGGAAATAAAGGGAAATCTAAAATATTTTGACTCTCATCAAAACTTTTTTTTTTTTTTTTTTTTTTGGTTTTTCGAGGTAGGGTCTCACTCTAGCCCAGGCTGACCTGGAATTCACTATGTAGCCTCAGGATGGCCTTGAACTCACAGATTATCTTACCTCTGCCTCCCGAGTGCTGGAGTTAAAGGTATGTGCCACCACGCCTGGCTTTTAAAAACATTTTTCTTTTATCTGTAGTTCTGACTACATGATTCCCTATGTGTCTGCTTTAGTTTTATGGACTCTATCTCAATAGTCCTCAAGACATCATGACCTCAAATGCAGGACTTTTTGGGTTTGGATTGATTTTTATTGACAGAATCAGATTATAACTTTAAGAAATACCATTTTGAAAATGTAAAATATCAAAGTGGTACAAATTATGCTTGCTACTAAATTCTAAAAAACAATGAGGATCATTTATTGTTTACCACAAATATACAATCATTCCATGAAGTAGTAAATATATTTACTATATATAAAGATGATTTTAAAATTTACCTTAAACACATAGATATTATATATATATATATATATATTCACCCCATGAAGTAATATATATTCTCAATAAAATTTTATTTTCAGAGAAGTATTTTTGTGCTATAAATGTTTTGCTTTGTTCCAATGATATTCTATAAATTTATTTTACTAGCACATTTATAGGGTACATTAAATAATGCAACCCTGAAGCTATAGAGTGACTGATTCTTAAATAATTGTGAGTTTAGAGTCTGCTTTCAAGCTTTTTGTACATAGCAGTTGAATGACTAAGATTTGTTTAAGATTCTAATTTTGAAACAATAAAAGAAAAGTTAGTTTGGGGTGGGCACTAGTCACAGACAATTACTTTGTAAGACAGCCTACACAGGATATTTCAATGTTATGCTTTTCAAAGTCAAGTATAAGATCTATATCAAGCCAAGCCTCTTTGCAATTTTACCTAAAATCCATTTCTAAACGTGTTGGAAGAGAAGATCCACCAGGCCAACTGATCACTTTTGTTTATTTTTGTTCCATTCCAGAACTCCTTTTAGTAAGAGTAATATGTAAAACATATATAACTTCATGTGTCAAGAGACTAGAATAAAAGCCCTGTTGGCTGTGTGTATGAAGGAGAATTTGTAGCAGTGAATCCTGCCTTCAAGTACCCAAGAACAGACAGGGGATGACCATGTGCACAGGCTGTGGTGATGGTGGGAAAATCCTGCCATATCTTCATCAGCACAGACTCGCCCCAGCCCCCCACAGGTGGGACATTCACGAGTGAATGTGCAGCTCAGCCCACAAGCAATGGAACAGCTGTCACTGGGCTTTCGAGTCAACTCTCAAGATCCCGGTGACTGAAAATCAATGGATAATCATTCCTGGTTAATCTGTTTCTCGTTTACATCCAAGGAAAAATTTCAAATGGGAATTTGAAAGGCACTTCTCACTGTTAATTGAATGATACCTTTACATTCAATCTAATTTTTCAGTTAGACAGTTAGAAATTTTATTATTATTATTATTATTATTATTATTATTATTATATTTTATTATCCAAGTCACCACCAGAGGGAGCTCTGTAATGGTGACTTCTATTCCACTTTTTAGTTTATTCTAATTTTTGCTTGAGTTAATATAAATTTATGCCATGCTACTGAGAAGGAGCAGAGAAACTTTAATCAACCACAGATTTGTTCTCCAATTTATCTCTTTCTAACAGATTTACCCACCCTCCCTACCCCTGGCAAAAAGAAAAACAAAAACAACAACAAAAAAAAACAGTAATCTACCTGGAGAAGTCTATTTTTTCATGCTTCTCAAGATTCATTATTTTCTTCACATGTTCAGTGTAATTTTACTACATTTTCTAATAATTACCTCAGGACTGTTGGTCCCTGGAGGAAAGGGGTTAGCTGGTTGATGACAGCCAAGTCATTTAGCCTTGAGAATCGCAAATGAAAGTCTCCATCTATAGAAACATGAAGCAAATCTACCTTGGGTGTGACCAGTTGTTATGTTAAATATCAACAAGCAGTGAAAAAGATCTTAGGACCTTATTCAACAAATGTCTTAGTCTGTAAATAATAAACTTTTAAAAGTCAATCTCTTTTTTGTGACAAAATAATGATGTCTGAAAGTAAATGAAAATCAAGTTCTGAAAGATTATATTTTTGTTTTCTTTTAGAATCTGCTTGTCAAACACAAGAATTTAGTTTATTTGGCTGCCAGTAGCAGAGATCTGCTCTTTAGGAAGCAGGCCCATTGTGAGATTTCTGAAAGCTCAGTGAATCTGCAATCTTGTAAAATATTTGAATATTATAAATGTTTAGTGCTGAGGAGAAAGACAGCACTTTATTATTTACTTACTTCAATTTGATAGTGCCTGTCACCACGGCAACCAGGTGCTGCCAGATGACCTCAAAGGAGGCCACACTCGCTATGAAACTAAATTGCTACCTGGAGCACACAGCCTTGTGGATTTATTGAAGCATTTGATTATGGGCATTTCTTAAAGAATTCATAAAGAGAGCGATAGTTTGTCTTGACTATGAGTGGTAGGATTGTTACATGTGTTCTGTTTCCTGCAGGTGACAGTCGTCCACTTGAGGATTTTAAGAAACAAAGGAAGGAGATTTGTGGATGACTAAAGCTAACTGATCACATATGCTTATCTGTGCTCTTTCCCAGAACCTGTTTCCATAACAGTAACAGGATAAAAGGTATGCCGTTTCATGCCTGTATCCGAAGACAGGAGATGAGAGCAGGCCAGACTGTGAACAGCTGGAGGCTGAAGGATGGAGCGATGAGCCACAGCCGATTTGCCAGAGCGGAGATGCAAATCCAAGCTGTCTATTGGGATTGGAGACAATGACTATATGAGTCATGCCACCGAACCGCAGAGGCGTGGTGGTGGGACAAATGAGAACCTTCCAAACGGAACTGAGGCTGTGTAGCTGGCGCCTGTTGCATTGAGCACTCGCAAGCCCAGATTTGCACCCCGGAAGCTGAATTAGTTAAGTCCCCTGGCAAGGCAAGCTGAGGAAACAGTGGGTCTCTGGGCAGGGTGCAAGGGTGATGCCTGAACAACTATATATTAAGGAGCCAGACACTCAGCTTCCTGCCCTACTGAGTTCTCAGATAGGTACAGACCAGGTCAGATATTGAACAGTGCTTCCTGCAAACAGGCTGGGCACTGACTACTCTTTTGAATGATCAATTTCATAGTAGTATTAGATGTTTAAAATTGCGTGTACATATTCATCACTAGCATATACAGAGATAGGTAGATAGAAAGAAAATAAATAGATAGGGATGGTATAGATATATATTCAACATCAGTGAATACCTACTTTGAATATATGCCTCAAACAATGCAAGTCATTGTCAAAGCACCTGGGTACCCACCAGAACTAAATGGCAAGACTCTATTTCTGCAGACACTACAGGCTAGGGTTGCAGAACATTGATAAATAATGCTGCAACTGAGACGGAAGCCAGTTCTCTGCCTGTTAGCACTCACAGTGCTGGGAAGGCCTGTGTGAGTTGCCAGGGGATAAACATCAGCAATAGCATGAACAAGCAGTGCATCCTGCAAGCTATAAAAATGAATCATCCAGAGTCGGGCGTGGTGGTGCACGCCTTTAATCCCAGCACTCGGGAGGCAGAGGTAGGAGGATCGCCGTGAATTCAAGGCTACCCTGAGACTACATAGTGAATTCCAGGCCAGCCTGAGCTACAGTGAGACCCTATCTTGAGAAACCAAAAAATAAAAAAATAAAAAATAAATCAATCATCCAGGAAAAATGTATCCACCAGTGCAGTAGTGTTACATAGGTTATGGGGGTAAGCAACTACTCTATGATTGAACATGAGGCCCACTCAGTGGGAGGAAATTCATACCTGGTACAGTGAACCAAGACAGAAGCATATGGATGGGAAGGGCATAGACCCTAGAGGGAAGTTCCTACAGTTATTTGGCTAATAGTAGGGTTATGCCCATAAAACACTCTATAAATGTCTAAGTCCATCACGTCTGATCCATTCTGCTGTCCTTCTTGCTTAGAGAATCTGCTTTTCACAGATAGCAAAGAAAGAAAGCCGCCTCCCTAGCACAAGGCGAGTCATTTTTGTCACATCTGCCAGGGCCCAGGAAACATTACACAGGAAGTGGCCCAATAAATATGACTTCTGCCCTCACTGCTAGCCTGGGAAACTCCTCCAGGGAGAGGGCAATAGGCACTGAAGAGACTCAAAATTCATCAAAACAGAGAATTAGAGGCTGCCAAGAGCTCAACACTAATGATTGCTTACATCATGCCCTCCAAGGCCCATGGAACATTTCAGAAGAGGAGGCAGAAAAAATGTAAAAGCCACAGGGTGGAAAGGTATATTCTGAGGCATTGTCCCTCCCTAACCCCCTCCATACACATTCTTGACCCCATAGTGAATACCAATTGTCCCATTGAGAAGGGCCCTTAGTGGAATGGGGGCAAGGGGAGAAGCAACATGAGAGTATAGCCCAACTAAAACATGACCAAGCCGCAATATGTTCATATATTAAAGTTCTCAATAAAAATATTTCTCACATTCTATTGCTATGACCCTCATCCCTCTGCCTTCCTCTTCCACACTTAAGGATCCTTGTCAGAACACTGGCCCTGCATTTTATTCAGGACACTCTTTATTGTGAAATCTGTTAGCAATCTTAATTCTCACTTGCAGTGTATTTGATATAACTTATTCACAGGTCTTGGAGGTTAGATCATGGGCATGGTGTTGTGGTAGTTTGAATGGATGTCCCCCAATACATTCAGTGGTTTATTAAAGCTTGTAACTCAGATCTTCAGTTGCCTGGCTGGAGGAGGTGTCACTGTGAGCCAATTTTAAGTTCCAGCCCTAAGGTGTGTTTGAGGAATTGCAAACTAAAGATATGCAAAGTGCTTGAGCCTTGCCTGGTATTCTTGGAGTGTGCTTGCTTGTGATGCTGGTGTTTTGTTTTTTTTTCTCTTTGTGGACCCATAAAAGTAGACCAGCTTCTTCTGCCAAGATGGAACTTCCTCTCAATCTGTAAGCTTCAATAAGTCCCTTCCTCCCATAACTATGCCTGGTTTGGAAGTTCACCCCAGCACTGGGAGCTGTCTACTACAGGCAGGAAGAAGCATTTTTCTGCCTGTCACAAGTGTTCAGGAAAGTCATTCTAGATATCTGCACTGCCTATGAGGAGGTCTCATTTCAAACTTGACCATGAGCCTGGGCTACTCTGACCTGTAGTTTAGCCCACAAGGGGCAGAGATAATTACAGCCAAATGTTGAGCTGGCAGGAGGGAGCAGACTGCAATCTGAAGTTCATGTTGGAGGGAAGGCAATTTCTGTAGGTCAAGCACAACAGCAGAAGGCAAGCAGCTTGAGTTACGTGTTTATAAACCAGAGACCCCATGAGAAGAGAGACAAGGTTGTGGTGCATGACTTTGGAATAAAACTTGGGGGTGGAGATAAAAGGTGCAAAACTAGACCTTGCATGCCAGGAAATATGTGAAGTGGGGAAAATTCACAGGCTTAGCACCTCCCAGTTGGCTCATGGGGATGCAGGATTTTGCCTGTTGTGTGAAGGATAGTAGAAAGGGTCAAATTGGCCATGAGAATAATGACCATCAATAGTGCAATCACATGGCAAATAAGAAAAGGAAATGATATTAACTTATTTTTTTCATCTCCTCTTATATCTGCCTAACTACACTACTGTTAGAATGAGAAAGAGGGCACAGATGCCCTGGGAAAGCCAACTAAACTCTCATCCCTACACAGGATTTTCCATCCTCAGGCTAACTGAGGGTATACTGAGGGAAGGAAGAGGAGGTAAGACGTTAGAATTGTAAACTGGAGTACATAAGCCTGCATCTCTTTCTGCCTCCTGACTATAGACACAATATGTCCGAGCTCCCAGTGCTACGTACACACTCCCCTCCATGATGGGCATACCCCCAAACTGTGAGCAAAAATAAAACTCTTCCTTTGTTAAGTTACTTTTATGAGACACTTTGTAACAGCAATGAGGGGAAAAAATAACTAACGCTGGTACTGACAGCTTCAAAGATGTACATGCCATGACCCAACATTTTTATTCCTAGACATATGCATTATAAAATTCTCTAGCAGTGCAATAGAAGGTATCACATCAAAGAAGCAAATTTTTTTCAATTGAGAGATATTTTAAATACCTATCTATAGTGGAGCAAGTAAATGTGCTATGCAGTTAAGTCACAGATCCCAAGCAGAAATGAAAGTAAAACTACAAGCAACAAATGGCTAATCTCAGGAAAATAGTGTGGAGTCAGATGTGTTCTCTATAAACCTCAAAAACAGAAAAGTAATGTATTGTTTAACCATTTCCTTACCAATCCTCTCTGCTCAGCCACTAACGATGAAGAAACATTAGGAACTGTAATTTTTAAAAAATATTTATTTATTTGAAGAGAGAGACAGAAACAAAGAAGATAGACAGAGGAGAGAAAATGGGCACGCCAGGGCCTCCAACCACTGCAAACAAACTCCAGACTCATGCACTACCTGGTGCATCTGGCTTACATGGGTACTGGGGAATTGAACCTGGGTTGTTAGGTTTTGCAGGCAAGCTCCTTAACCTCCAAGCATTTCTCCAGCCCAGGAATTGTCATTTATCAAATTTATCAAATTAAACTGGATTACATGCTTTAATGTGTTATTTCAACTAAACCTCTTGAAGTAACTTTGAGAGAGAAGACATTGCCCTTGTTTTGTAGCTAAGGACACTGAGGCCAAGAGAGATTCGTTGATATTCTATGAAGAAGAGGTTAAAAATGGCTGCAACGTCAGAAACCCATGAAAGGCATGGCTATACACACCAAAGATGCTAAGCAAACAATTAGGATAAGATCAGACGTTACAATGTTCTGCATCATGACTTGGGCAAGGCTAGTAGCTTAGGAAGTCACTGGGAACCCAGTCTTCCCATTCTGCTTTGTGAGGTGCCAGCGTACTGGAGCTGAGTTCTTTCTTGCTAGAAGCTTCCATAACAGCCAAGGCTGCATGCTTCCATATACCAGGGCTCTCTCAAGATTTGACCCGGAAATTGTCTCAATTCTCATGGGCCCAACTGAGAGCAGGCCTTGACTTGTGCAAATTGGCAGATATTTAACAAATGTCTACCTCAGGATGCAAGGTGAAGACAGAGACCAAGATCAAGATAGGGTAAGGACTAGGAGGAAACGCAAGGGAACAGAGATGTTATGGTGGAGAAAACCAAGTGTCCCATACCCAGACAGGTCCAACGTAAGGAAGTGAGCAAGCAGCTCTTGGCCCTTCAAAGCTTTTGATTGTATCACAAAGAGAACATCTGTTCAGCAACAGTACTTCTAAAAGTAGCCAGTGGATTGATAATATGTTTTAAAATGTAGTAGATAATCACAGCTTCATTTTATATTTGGTAGTTTCGTTTTCATTTTAGCTGTTCTATTGGGTTTAGAGCAATAGCTCATGAAAGGCATTTTTGTGGTTACTAATGTTAAGCAGCTTTAAATGTGTTTTCTGGCATATTTGAGTATTCTCTTTTATGAAGTTTCTGGAGTTTTGTCCACTTTTCTAGAGTCCCTTTGCTTTAAAGGACTTATTTATAGGAGTTTTTTGTGTACTCTGGATAGGAATGCAACCACACATACATGGTGAATATCTTCTATTCGGTAGGTAGCATTTGAAAGCGTCTTTTAGTAATGTTTCTTGATGATCCAAAGTATTTTGGACTGGAGAGATTGCTCAGTGATTCAGGCACTTGGGTGCAGAGCCTAATGACCCAGGTTTAATTCCCCTGTATCCACATAAAAGCCAGATGCACAAAGTGGCACATGTGTCTGGAGTTCATTTGCAGTGGCTGGGGGCCTAGGTGTGCTCATTCTCTCTGACTGTCTCTCTCCTCTATCTCTTTCTGTTTACAAATATATAAATAAATTTTAAGTTCTTTTTTAATAGCATCTAGCTTATTGATATTGTAAGATTCATATACTTTAATTCCCTTTAAAAAAAAAACTTCATGACTTCCAAGATTATGAAGTTATTTGGAGACATTTTTATTAATTAAAATAAACTGGAAGTACAGGCTTAGTATAGGGCTTAGTCACATGAGCATGGCTGATGACAAGGACTGAGGACAAATAAAATAGTGTGACATTTGTAACATTCCCAGTTCAAGATCTTTGATAAAGTAGATACATTAAAAAAAATGTACTTTAATTATTTTTTCTCATGTAGTCTTCCTTGCAGCTTCCTCTGCATTGAATAGCAAAGAATGTTAAAGCATTGTTAAGATTCTGGTTTCACTTTTAGCAATGTAGCAGGATACGAATAAATACAGAGTAGTAGCTTTTCTATATACTAACAACAAACATGTGGAGGGTGAAATTACTCCCATTCATAATTGCCTTAAAAAAGATATATATATATATATATATACCTTGGAATAAATCTAACCAAGGAAGTAAAGGATCTCCACAATGAAAACTTTAAAACACTCAAACGAGATATTGCAGAAGACATTAGGAAAAGGGAAGACATTCCATGTTCTTGGATTGAAAGAACCAATATTGTGAAAATGTTAATCTTACCAAAAACAATCTATGCATTTAATGCAATCCCCATTAAAATTCCAATGGCATTCTTCATGGAAATAGCAAAACAATCCTAAAATTCATTTGGAAGCACAAAAATACCCTCAAATATCCAAAACAATTTTGAGCAAAAAAATAAGGCTGGCATATCACCATACCCAATTTTTAGTTATATTACAAAGCCATAGTAGCAAAAGCAGCATAGTACTGGCACAAAAACAGACATGTGGATCAATGAAACAGAATAGAGGACCCAGATGTAAATCCAGGCTGCTACAGCCATTTAATAGTCTATAAAAATGCCAAAAACATGCATTGGAGAAAAGACAGCCTCTTTAACAAATGGTGCTTGGAAAACTGGATAGCTATATGTAGAAGGCTGAAAATAGATCCTTATCTCTCTCCAAGTACAAGAATCAAGTCCAAATGGATTAAAGACCTTAATATCAGACCCAAAACTCTGAAATTGCTAGAGGAAAAAGTACAAGAAACCCTTCAACATATTGGCATAGGCAATGACTTTCTGAATATAGCCCTAGTTGCTCAGGAAATAAAACCACGAATCAACCAATAGGGCCTCATGAAATTACAACACTTTTGTACAGCAAAGGTCACTGTGACTACAGCAAAGAGAAACCTACAGAATGGGAGAAAATCTTTGCCAGCTATACATCTGAGATATACAAAGAACTCAGAAAACTATATAATAAGAAATCAAATAGCCCAATTAAAAATGGGCTAAATAAAGAGTTCTCAAAAGAAGAAATACAGATGGCATATAAACATCTAAAAATATGTTCTACATCCTTAGTCATCAGGGAAATGCAAATTAAAACTACTTGGAGATTCCATCTAACTCTTGTCAGAATGACTATTATCAAGTAAACAAATGACAATAAATGTTGGCAGGGGCAGAAAAAGAGGAACTCTTCTATACTGTTGGTGGGAATGTAATCTGGTACAGCCATTGTGGAAATCAGTGTGGAGGTGCCTGAGACAGCTGAAAATAGATTTACCATATGACCCAGCTATAGCACTCCTAGGCATATATCCTAAGGACTCATCTCATTACCTTAGAGATACTTGCTCAACCATGTTTATTGCTGCTCTATTCACAGTAGCTAGGAAATGAAACCAGCCTAGATGTCCCTCAACTGATGAGTGGATAATGAAGATGAAGTACATTTATACAATAGACTTCTATTCAGTGGTAAAGAAAAATGAAATTATGAAATTTGCAGGGAAATGAATGAATCTGGAAAGGATTATACTAAGTGAGGTAACCTAGGTCAAGAAAGCCAAATGACTCATGTCCTCTCTCATATGTGGATCCTAGTTACAAATGTTCAGACTTTTTGTGCAAGTTAGAGTAAAAATTGGTAGCAGAGGCCAGTAAGTTAGAAAAGGGCTATAAGGGAGGGAGCAGAGGGTGGACTTGAGGGAATAGTACTATATGTATATATGTATATACATATATATGTGGGGGGGGGCAGATGGACAGATTACTGCAGGTGGAATGACCTAAGAAAGGTCAGGGGAGATACTGAGTAAAAGAAGTGTGGGGTGGGTGGGTTAATTAAAATTCAAGATAGTATGAATAAGCCACATGATTACTCCAAAGGAAGGGTAGGACTGCTTACAATGCAATCTGCCAGACAGAAATAGGCCTCAATATCCATGACCTCATAGTGCCTGGCACTACCTCCACAAGACTCTCATAATAGGAGGAAAAGATGATAACATCAAAATAAAAGAGAGACTAATAGAAAGAGGGAGGGGATATGATGGAGTGTGGATTTGTGAATGGGAAAGCGGGGGAGGAGAGGGAATTATCATGGTTTATTGTCTGTAAGTATGGAAGCTGTCAATAAAAAGATAAATAAGACAATAAATTTGACAAGGAAACAGAAAAGATTTTGGTTGTAACCATGTCTCTCAGGGGCTGGGGAGATAGCTCTGTTGGTAAAACACTTGCTGCATAAGCGCAAGGACCTGAATTCAGATCCCCAGAACCCTCATCAAAAGCAGGGTACGGCAGCGTGCACCCAATCCCACCAGCTCTGGGGAGGTGGAGACAGGAGGATCCCCCAGGTTCACTGGATGAATGGTACCTGTATTGGGGAGCTCCAGGTTCCATGAGCGAGCCTGTCTCAGGAAGGAAGGTGTGTGGTGATGGAGGAAGACACCCAACGTTGAGCTCTGGCCTCCACCTCCACATGCCTATGCATGTGCCCATGCCCACAGCCCCCTCGCCCCGCCACACCAAACAAATGCCCTTTACAGAAATATTCAGTTACCTCACTAACGATGTAAGAATAGCTGCCTTCTGTGTCCTGAGGAAAGAGGAGAGCTTCAGCTGCTCAGGAACTTCTGCAAGACGGAGTCATACCAAGCCTGCTCGTCACTGCTCCAGTTGGCTGCCGAGATCTGCAGGCTGAGAACTCACTGTCCATCCTCTCTCACGATGGTCAGACACCGAGATCTGCCGACAGCCGGTCCCCACCTGAACTCTTGATGTGACAGTATCACTGAGCTCTGGCTGTGCAGCTCAGTGGATTCCTTTCCGCTGCACTCCTTGGCACAGACGCATTTTGAAGCCAGCACAATGACCAGGAAAAGAACTATCGAGCACCCTCAGTGGTGTTTAGCTTCCTTCCACGGGCAGGCTGTCACTTTGAATCCCACCATAATTTTCACCAAGGAACCAAGAGAGAACCAAGGGGTTTCGTCTTAGAACTTCCCACCTGCCTCATCAGGTCAGTCCCTTGTTCTCCCCCATTCAATGTTAGGGTCTCCTCTTAGGGACTCAGACATGAATCAGGACTAGCTCTGTTCTTTCTCCTGTTGAACACCTTTCAATATTATGAAGAAGAGCCTCAAGGTAGGGGGACAGTCGTGACCTATGTGAACAACATCATTCGTAAAAATGGCCATAATTGTTTCCTCTCAGGCTCCTTCTCAATGTGGTTTTCATGTTCTTCCCTTTGAGAGACTGAACCTCCCTCTTGAATCTGGCTGACCTAGGACTGGCTTTGACCAATAGAATGCCTCTGAAGGGATGTTATCTTTCTGTCTCAAGGCCTCAAATGGCCAGTGTGCCCACTCCCTTGGAGCATTGCCACCACCTCTGGAACAAGCCCAGACAGCTGGTCAGAAGAATGAAGACCCTGGAAAACAGAGACACACAGAAGCACATGAGGCCACCGTAGGCCCAGACATCCACTGGCCCAGGCAGCAGCTGATCATAGCGACAAGAGGGAGCCCAGCAGGGACTAAACTATTTCATTGCAGAATCATGTGAGAAGCAAGTGGGGCTGTTTTCAGATGTAGAGTTTGGAGGGGCTTCCCATGAAGCAAAGGCCGATTTTTTCTCCTCCCTCCTTCTTTCTGCTTCCACACTTCTCCACTGAGAAAGGGCACGCTTTCAACTCCTCTTCCTTCCACCATAGGAGGTGTTTAAACACATCACCAGCCGCCATCCATCTTCCTCGGAACATCAGCCTCGCAGGGCAATCTGAGTGACAGACTCGATCTTGTCTCTTCATGATGGAAGACACTGTGATTTAAACAGTTGGGCTCTGCTCATGATATGTTAATAACAGCTAAGGGAATTTTAAAACTGTGTTTTCTTTCTGTGCAGGCTAGCTCCTAAGAAGCACTTTTATGGTTTCGGATTCAAAGATTCTACTTTGTATGCAGGAACTGGTGGGCGCATCTTTCTCTCTGTATGCCTCTGATCCTGAGGGAAAGGGGTGCCTAGAGGAGGCGAAGGTCACGGGGAAGCTGAGACAAAAGGCAAGAGAACTTTGAAATACATTTTGAAACATGACTTCCCTCGTGTGTATGAACTTAGTGTCCTTGGAGGGCAGTAAGGCATGTCCTAGATTCCTAATATTGGATGAGAGGATTAGAATTCATGATTTCTCATATTCCTTACCTACTCTAAATCATGACATGTTTCTCCCATTTCTCCTAGCAGCAATCTAGCTCAGCATTTCTAAGTAAATCTCTGGCTCCCCATCAAGATACTTTAAGTGGTATGAGGTCAGGTCAAGTTTTATTTTCCTCTACGCATTTGTCCTATTACCTAATATTTGTTTAGAAGATTCATCTTCCTCTCCTTGAACTCTGACAGTGACATTGCTAAATCAATGCTTTGAGCAGGGTTATTTTTGACCTCGCTGTGCCGTTGTCCTTCTTCCGTTCCTGTGCAGGAGCTACACTCATTTGACTGTGTGGCTTGATGGTAAGTCTTGAAATCTGACTGTGCGCCTCTTTAATTAATTCTGTTAAAACCTGTTTTGCAGCCAGGTGTAGTGGCTCAGGTCTGTAATCCCAGACAGCAAACAGTCAGGAGGCTGAGACAGGAGAGTTGCAACAGTTTAAGGCCTGTGTGGACTACAGAGTGAGTTCAGAGGCTGACTGGACAACTTACTGAGAACTTTATCAAAATTCAAAGCAAAAAAAAAAAAAAAAGGTAGGGGAGGCTGGAGAGATGAAGCTCAATGGCTGGACATTTGCCAAGCATAGTACCACAAGAAAAAAACAGGGAAAACAACCTCATTTTGTCTATTGTAGATAGTTGGTATTTCCATACATATTTTCAAATTAACCTGTTAACATTGAAGACCAATCCTATCACTTTGATAGGAATTATTAAATATATCGATCAATTTAGAGAAAATTAACATTTTAATATAGTATTGAATTTCGATTTATTTCTGCATTTATTTTAGCTCACCATTTATTTTCCTCGCTAATTTTATTAAATTATCTATAAATATCATTTCACAACTTAAAAAATATAACCATCAATAATTTATTTCATGCAATTATAAAATACATCATTTTTTAATCTTGTCATGAAATAATTTTGTTCAAATCATTTTGTGTATGCGTGCATGGTGTGCAGAGGTTTGTATGTGTGTCCGTGTGGGGGGGTTAATGTGTGTGTAAGCCCATGTGTGTGAGTACATGTGGGGATCAGAGGTCAGTTTTAGGTTTCTTCTTCAAATATTCTCCATCTGGGTTTTGAGACTGTCTCTCACCTAACCTGGAGTTGATCAGGTCAGCTTTAGAGAAGTTATCTGTGAAGCCCCAGGGATCCTGTCTCTGCCTCCCCAGCAATGGTGTTACAGGCATGCCCCGATGTGGTTAGCTTTCTCATGGACGCTGGGGGTTCAAACTCAGGTGCTCGTGCTTGCGCCACAAGCATTTTACTGACAGTCACCTCCCCAGGCCCAGAGTCATGGTTAATCACGTGCCACGTTGGTCTTTTATGTCAAATGCCATATCTTATAAGCTTCTTAAGTCCATTTGACTTGGAGCACTTTGGTTCTGTTTTTGTTCTTGAAGATTCTTCAGGTTTTCTATTAGTAGAGTGAAGTCCACTGTGACTAAATGCAATTGTAATTTTTTTTTTTTTGAGGTAGGGTCTTTCTCTAGCACAGGCAGACCTGGAATTCGTTATGTAATCTCAGGGTAGCCTCAAACTCACGGTGATCCTCCTATCTCTGCCTCCCAAGTGCTGGGGTTAAAGGCACGCACCACCATGCCCAGTGCAATTTTAATTTTCCTTCTGACTGTTTGTGCTTTTCCCCCTCTTTGTCTGATGTTGTTTTACATTCTAGGATGTCCAAGTCAACATTTACTGAAAGCATTAGCAATTGGCATCCTTGATTCATTTCATTTCAGTCTTAATGTGGAAAACATTTGGTCCTTCACTAATAAGTATGAGACTAGCTGCAGGGTTTTTGGGGCATGCTTTAAGTTTGAGGAAGTTGCCTATTATTCCCAATTTACTGCAAGATTTTTCTCATGAGTGTTGAATTTAGCTAAATATTTTTAATAAATTGTATTTCACATTTTTGATACTATCTTATATCCATAGAATTTGTATTCAATTATTTTTCATTGCCTTCATATCTTTTCTCATTATCTTCCCTTTTTCCATAACCTTTTGAGCATACTTATAATAGACATTCTTAAATCTTTGTCTCAGACTTCCATTACCTATCTCATCCCTGACCTTGCAGCTACTGACTGGATTTTCTTCTGCATGTCAGTCATAATGAATGGCTTGCTTCCTGGTAGTTCTAGATATTTCTAAAGAAATTTTATATTGTTCTGTTACAGGATGCTGGACATCATGATTTTACTTTGTTTAGTGTCTGGATTATGGATGTCCTTTAAAGAGAATTAAACTTTCTTCTGGCCAGCAATTAAGTTTCTTATCCACTAGCTTGGTGGTTTCAAGCATTACCTTTAAAGCTTTGTTCTAGATCACCCTTCACTTTAGGGATATCTCTTCTGGTCTTGTCTCCACTGAGTGTCCCAAGACTCAGTGATGACAGCCCACTACAGCCACTCAGAGCTCCAACACCTTTGAGGTACTTCCTCCGACACCTCTACTGATATTTCCTTATTTGTAATTTACAAATCTCCAACTGCTAAAAATCTCCAGTGTGTGTGGGTTCACTTCTCCCTTTAGTTTTAATGTTTTCCTTCTTGCCTTCGAAGCTCTGTTATCGGCACATACACATTTAGAGTTGTTTCTATCAACAAAGTAGCTTACTACCATAAATATGACTACACTTATGAGCTTCCTTGCTCTGAAGTCTATTTTGCTTGATATTCATATAGCTATGCCAGGTTTTTCATGATTATTTTTTGTATGGAATACTAATTTTTCTCTGTTTAATTTTAACCCGTATGTGTCTTTATAGATGAAGTACAGATTATCCCAAGACAGTGTTATATGACCTTTCTAATTTGATCTTGAGGTCCCCAGACAAGAGTGCTGTAAACTCCAGCCCAACCTGTATGGGTGTTTGGAGATTTGGTCGTGGATATTGATTGTGTATTTATCGAGGGAGACTTCTGTGTCCTGGCTCATGGCCTCATGCCCCATGGTCAGGTATCCATTCCACAAGAAAGCTTTGATACTGGTGGGTGTTTGTGTCCAGTTTGTTCTACCCTGGGCATCCTCTAGGAGAGCCTAACTAGGAGAGGGGCCAGGAAGGTATAGGTGTGTTGGCTCAGTGGAGCCCACAGAAGGCAATTCAACAAAAGGCATGAGACCACAGAGCAGTTCATTGCTTATAGACCCCAGGCAGAGAAAAGCTGCATACCCGGCAAGGGCAAGAGAAAGGAGAAGGCTATCCTAGACACACGTGTTCAGTCAGCAGGGAGAAGCAAGAGAGTGTGTGTGATGTGTGGGTTGCCATGCACACTGTCAACAACCCCATGCAGCAGAACAAATATGGAGCCTTCCACTTGCTGGGAAAGCACTCCACCACTGGGCCTGCCCAGCTGCAGACTGATATCCAGGTGTTACCTCCAAGAGGAGTTTGAACTGGTAGGTTTGAGATGAGCCGGCAGAAGCTCCATAGAATCAAACTGTGACTAAATGTCAGGCTCTATGGAGTATCTGTGCAGAACCTGCAGAGTGAGGACATGGGGCAAGTCCAACAGCTCGTAGTCCAACAGGGAGATCGCTGGGAGGCAATGATTAAGGCAAATATTTGGACCAGCCACGTGGAGGTGTTAGAGAAAACAAAGGAGCGAATACTGTGTCCAACAATGAAGCTCTTCTTCAGGGATGAGAAAGTCCAATTTATATCCACAGATGGTACATCAAGGCAGCAACATGTTATATGAATGCACTACAGATGGTCTTGCTTCCTTATTTTGTCTTATTTGCTTTTTAATTAAAACAATTAGATTATCAAAAGTGTAGATATTGTTAGATTTAAATATACTATCACCTAGCTTTTTGTTTACTAATCTACATTTCCCATTTATTTTGGTTTTAGTGAGGAAATTGTGCACTTTTACTATTCTATTTTAATATTTAATAGTTTCTTAATAGCGATTATTTTGGTTTTTGAAAAAACATGTTTTGTTTATTTGCTAGGAGAGAAAGGGAGTGAGAGAGAGGGAGGGAGAGAATGGATACACCAGCACCTCATGTCACTGCAAGCCACATGTGCCACTCTGTGCATCTGGCTTTACATGGGTAATGGGGAGTTGAGCCCTGACCAACTCAGGCCAACAGGCTTTGCAAACAAGTGATTTTAACTGCTGAGGCCATCTTTTTACTTCTTATTCTTTCTAGTGTTTCTCAAGGAATTAAAAAAATTGTTAATATTCCCATTCTACTTAGAACCAATAGATTTAGCACCTTGCCTTAAATCTAAAAAACCTTGCAAAATATAATTTGTTACTTCACTATATATGAGTTGTTTTCTCATATATTTTATATCAACACTTGTTATTAACTTCAAAACCAATGTTATAAATTTTGCAACATTCAGTTTTATTTTTTGACAAACTAAAAAGAAAAATATTCTTTGATTTTTCATGTATTTATAATTTATGCTCATCATTTCTTTCTGCATGCCTGAGGAGTTTCCATTTGGTGTCATTTCTATTCAGCCTCAACAACTTTAGTATTTCATATGTTACTAATGAACTTTTAGGTTGTTTGCCTGGAAATGCCTTCACATGACTTAATGAAGAATATCTCTACTGGATCTTAAGTTCTGAGTTTATATTTTCCTTTCCTTTTCTTTTTTTTTTTGTTTGTTTTTTTGAGGTAGTGTCTCACTCCAGCCCAGGCTGACCTGGAATTCACTATGTAGTCTTAGGGTGTCCTCGAACTCACGGAGATCCTCCTACCTCTGCCTCCAGAGTGCTGGGATTAAAGGTGTATGCCACCATGCCTGACTTTTTATGTCCTTTTCTTTTTAAACCTGTTATTCCAGTTACTTTTAGCTCTTGTTGTTTGTGGTGAAATATCAGCCATGCACTTATGACATGTTTGCCATGTCTCATTTTTCCATTGATGTTTTCAAGATTTCCACTGCCTCACTCACTTCTGCAATGGACTATGACTTGCCCAAGTATGGTTTTCATTGTGCTTATTCTGCTTGGGGTCTTCTGAGATTCTTCAAACATTAAACATTCATCCATACATTAATTTTTTCATGAAAGTAAGAAAACAGCCAATATTATAACTTTAATTTACTTTCCATCCCAGTCTCTCCCCTCTACTATTTAAACTCCAATCATGCACAAACTAGACATCATGATATCATCTCAAATGTCAACTTATTCTGTTTATTGTTCTGTTTTTGTCATTATTCTTTCTACTATATCTTGCTTCATATGTACTTCTTATGGTATTTATTGTTAATAAATTAAATAATTTATAGAAGTCATGCTGTTTGTATCACGTAATAATTGACCTGTACAGCTTACATTTACAATGATAATACACTGTTTATAGCACTTCTAATCCTCATCAAAACTTTAGAAATAATGTTATTTAAAACATTCAGATTTAGAAAAGGAAGATTATCTTCTTTGGGTCCAACTTAATCAGAAGAATCTTTAAGAAAATGGGTTTTTCAAGCAAAAAAAAAAAAAAAAAAAAAAGTTAAAGTGTGAGCCAGCTAATGGAAAGTTCACGTGACAAGGAAAGGGTGGTCCCTAGGAGAGGAGAGCAGCCTCTGCCTCACAGCCACACCACCATGAGGACCTTGGTGCAGCAGCTGCAGGAACACTGCTTTTCAGTGCCTCTCAGAGCAACCTGAATGGGCTGACAGCGGATCTGTGCCCAAGGCAGAGGTTGTTCTCCACATTTTACAATGGAGGAAATGGTGTCAAGAAGGTTAAATGATTCATTCCAGGTCACAGGGTTCATGTGAGTACAACTTGAACTCAATCCCAAATATTCTAAGCACTATTTCACTTGTACTTCTGCTAATGATTTTCTTTCTTTGTCAGAAATTCTCAAGACCACAGTGCCATGGAAATTCGTTATCTTTAACACATGAATACACATAGTCACATTCCCAAAGTGACATGGTAATTGAAGAGTTCATGGGATGGATGCATAAACCAGCTCTAACCTTAGACCCTTGCAACTAAATGTACAATTACACAAATAGTAGCATCATCTTGTTAGAAATCTACCAGGTTAGAAATGCAGATTCTTGGGCTAGAGGGACTGCTTAGTGGTTAAGGCACTTGCCTGCAAAACCTGAGCTCGATTCCACAATTCCCACATGAAGATGCCCAAGGTGGTGCATGTGTCTGGAGTTCATTGCCAGTGGCTAGAGGCCCTTGTGCACACCCCCTCTTTTAAATACATAAATAAATAAATGAACTATTTTTAAAAAGTACTGCAGATTCTTGTTCTCTAACCAAGACCTATAGAATGCTGGCCTGCCTATTGAAGTACGTCTAGGTGTACTACGTTTGAACACAACTTAAGATTGTTGATTCACTAATAAACAACCTGGATTGCCTTCATCTACTTGAAGTTGCTAAGACGATTAGTCAGGTGCAAGTTTTTCTCTTTACTTACTTAGTAGAAAACTCTATATAAATGATAGTTTTCATAATAGAATACCTTTGTTATAGCTACTAGTAGTACATTTCAATTTTTGAACACTTTCCAGAGATAAGAGTTGGCCTCAGTTATCATTGATTTTTTTTCTCCTTTAATATATTTAAACAAATGTTAAGCAATTGAATTTTTACAAGCGTGTTTCATCTAAATTTCTATTTAGGGCTTCCAAGAGCAAAGTATCTAATAATAACAAAGAATAGGCAAAATACAGGTCTAAAGTTGACTTTGGGGAAATTATCATAAGATGGAGCATATTAAATTTCTTATTTTTAAGTAAATATCATCTCCTCTCATCTCGTCTCTTCCTAATGTACAACACAGCTCCTCGGGCTATTCCAGCTTACAGGCCAGGGAGAGGGTGGCAGGAATGTTTCACATTGTACCCAGAATCTCAAAGGAGTTTGCCTGTAATTGTGTCTGAACCCTAAGGCATAACAGCTAGCACCAGAATGTCCTCAAGTTATTGCCTGGTTCTTCTGTGGGCCCCTAATTTTCGACGAGTTTGATCACTGTTCAAGAAGCTGAGTCCCAGTCTGGAGAGTGCTTAGTCATGCGGCAATTGCCCTGCAAACATGAAGACCTGAGTTTGAGCCCAAGAACCCATGTTAAAAAGAAGTCAAATGTGGTGATCCATGCTTCCAGTCCAAGCCTTAGGTAGAGACAGACAGATCACTGGGCCTAGCTGACCAGCCCGTGTAACCGAGTTGGCAAGTTCCATGCCAGGGAGAGCCCATCTCCGTAGCGGTGAATGGCATCTGAGGAATGACACCAGAGCTTGTGCTGTGGCTCTGTACACGCACCCATGCACACATGGGAACACTCACCTTCACACACATGAGCAGCATACATACCTATGTGCACATACACCTGCACGCACATACACAAGGAAAACTGAGCTCTGACACTCCAGTCAACTGACTGGCAAAGACTCTCAACATCCACTAGCCTAGAAGATGACACAATTAATCAAAATGGGACCAACATGTCTCTCTTGGATACGGAAGAGACCTTCATTTTCATCACATCAAGGAAAATGGGCTTGGCTGAACAAAGGCAAGGGTCTTGATCCTTGGGAAAGTCTCTGGTGAGGAGAGTTTTTCAGTGAAAGGAAGATTCTTAGGAAGCCTTTGCAGATGCCCCCCCCACACACACATACCACTCACTCCAGAGAGGAAGAAATGGCTCCTCAAATGCCTCTTTCAAGCATCCTTCCCTTCCCCTTTCTCATTTCTGAGCTACACACATACACCTCTCCAGGTAGGAAGAGATGTTCCCCAAATACCTAATTCAGACATCCCATTTCAGTCCCCCTTCCGCATTCTTGAGTTACAGACGGGTGCTAGTCCAGGTATCCCCACAGCTTAGAAGCTGCTGCAAGTACACATAATATGTACTTATGTATATGTATAAATCAATAATGATTTCAAATCCATTCCCCCTTAATGAAATCCACCCCTTTAACTGAAAATTACTAAAAATATTTTGAAACACGCAATGTGATGCTAGAATATAGGAATTGCATTACTAAATAGTGGCAGGTTGATTTTGAGTTCATGGGCCAGGATGCATTGCCTTATTTAGTTTTGTTTGTCAGGGGGGCTGATAGGTTGCTTCAAAAAGGATGTCCCCTGCCCTTGTTCTCTTCTTCCACATCCAGGTGGTTACATGATATGGCAAATTGCACTTGATTCTCTCTTCAGTTCTAGGCTAATTCATGCATCCTCAAGCCAAGTGTCCATTCTGAATCCCTTCCCAGATTCCAAAATGGTATCGGGAACAGCAGGGTACTTTTTTTGACCTCTCTCCATCCTAAAAAAAAAAAAAAATCCCTTGGCCATGCTAAAGCCTTTTCTTCTGTATTGTGGCATTTATCAGACGACATTAGAATTGTCTATTTTCATCAAGCTCATTTGTGAAAGCACTGAATGAATTACACTGCCAAATCCCTGCCTTCTCCGACCTCACCCTCCAGGACCTCCAAGTCTCCATCAACTGTCCTCAACCTCCCCTCCCCCCCCCCCCCCCCCCCCCGCTGCCCAGGCTGTCCTTTGTGTCTAGTTTGCTGAGGGATCAGTGTAATGGCTCTTACATTTGAACTTCTTGCTAGCAAAAGCTTTGCAAATTACTTTCCACATTTACTCAGAGACATAACACAGGGCTTTTCAGAGTCCATGAGCCATTGTTTTCAGCATCTTTATGGGCCTGGCTCTCTCAATATGTATCTTATGGGTGAATGCTAAGGCCACTCACTGCATTATCTAGAAGGTGAATGAATTGCCTGATGGTTCCTCCAAGGGTTCTCTTTGGTCTCTGGTTCCATTTGCCCTAGAGGTCTTCACAGTGAGTTCTCTTCTTTGACCCTCTACTGCCTCTGTGCTGATTTGCACATCTTAATGACACCCTTCGCCCAGCCCTTCCCTACTGTGTCTTGGCTGGGGTGCAGAGCTGGAGGCTAGCAGCAGCAGCTTTTGTGCATGTGATGGTTTGAACAACCAGAACCATCTGTGCAATGGCTCCTCTGTGCATCCAGGCTTCATGTACATCCAGAAATGTGGTGTGACCTGCTGAGTCTATGAGAGAAGGACACTTTCATGAACATGAGCTTGTCAAATGAAAGAACATCTCCTTATTGAAGTTTGCCGTGTTTTGTTTCCAGAGTCAACCTAACATTTGAGTAGTGCATAAAACTTCATGTGACAATGCAAAAGCTGTCAGTATCCTTCCCACCCTGTAAGTGACCAGCCCTCATCCCTTCCCCCAGTATGCAGACTTGCTCAGTTAAAGATCAGAAGCAAGAGGGATTAATGCCCCAGAGTTCTAGCTCTGTTTCTCCCTACACAGCAATTCTGGATAGGCAGAATTAACATTGTGAAGATGACAATCCTACCAAAGGCAATATACAGATTTAATGCAATTCCAATTAAAATCCCTACATTGTTCTTCACAGAGATAGAAAAAATGATCTCAAATTTCATATGGAAAGGCAGAAGGCCTCGCATTTCCAAACATATCCTCAGCAAAAGAAATACCTCTGGAGGCATCACCATACCTGATCTAAAGCTATATTACAAAGCCATAGTAATAAAAACAGCATGGTACTGGCATAAAAACAGGAGTATAGACCAATGGAATAGACTTGAGGACCCGGACTTTGGGTCAAGCAACTATAGCTACTTGATATTCGATAAAGGCCCAAACAATATAAGCTGGAAAAAAGACATCTTCAACAAATGATGCTGGACAAACTGGATAACTATTTGCAGGAAACAAACTAGATCCACACATTTCCCCATGCACTACACTCAAGTCCAAATGGATCAAAGATCTCAATATAAGACAAGAAACTCGTAAACTACTGGAAGAAAATTTAGGAAGTACTTTCCATGATATAGGAATGGAAAAAGACTTCCTGAACAAAACCCCAGTAGCTCATGAACTTAAACTGTCACTCAACCAATGGGATCACATGAAGCTGAAGAGTTTCTTTACAGACAAGCAAACTAAGCAAAGCCAATAGAGGCCTAATCTCTAGAATCTACAAAGAACTCAAAAATCTAAACAGTAAAAAGTCAAACACCCCACTCACAAAATGGGGCAAAGAGCTGAACAGACAGTTTACAGAGGAAGAAATAGAAATGGCAAACATACACTTAAGAAAATGTTCATCATCCCTAATCATCAGAGAAATGCAAATTAAAACAACTATGAGATTCCACCTTACCCCAATAAGGATAGCAAACATCAAAAAATCAAATAAAAATAAATGCTGGCGAGGATGTGGAGAAACACTCATCCACTGTTGGTGGGAATGTAGGATGGTACAACCACTTTGGAAAGCAATATGGAGAGTTCTGAAAAAGCTGAATATTGAGATACCAACAGACCCAGTTATTCCCTTACTGGACATCTACCCTAAAATCAATTCTGGAATATTTTTTACACATTCTCAAAGAAGGACCCAAGTAGAATCAAGTGGGAGTGACCCACTAATCAACTCCATCTCCATTGACTTTCCTTTTTTCCTTTCTCACCCCTCCACTTCCCAAATAAACTTGCACCCAAATCCTTTCTCATAATCTGCTTTTACCCACATAGCTAGACAATAGGAAAGCTATGTATTCGAACCACTCACTGTGAATGGTTTAGTAAGTTGTGGCCTTACTTTCGAGGAAAAAGAATTAACTTACCGTGAGTCTGTAGACATGCTGTAGAATGTGCCAGGTGCCCCATGTAATGGGTTGTATTCCTGATGTAATCTTCTTATGGAATTAGTGTGCGACCTGAATGAAATTATACACATAAAGGGTCTGGCAATGTATCTGGTTATTCTTATTACTTATTTTGTATCAATGTACAAATTGCAGCTAAAAGAGGTGGGATATGCTTCCCAAAGCATTATCTGAGGGATCCAGCTTTGTCCAGTTCCAAAGTCCATCACTCCTTCCATGTTGGCTTCCGTCACAACAAGGGTCCCATCCATCCACGAGGACTGAAAAGAGCAATTTAATTTACAAAGGCAAATGCTTTTCTGCCAAAGTGTCAGATTCACTCCTGGTCTCTTTTAGCATTAAACTAATACCTTGTCCTCATTTAAATAGGCAGGTGCCCTCACGTAAGTCATCACTCAACCTGTTTTTCTTTAAGATTTCCACTGTGAAAGAGCAGCCTTCAACAAATTCTCCACTGGCAGGGATATCTTTTAAAATGTCAAATCTCTAAGGGAAGAAATAGATCTATCTCTATTTCTGTCTCCTATCCTAACAAAATCCAATTATGGTAGCAATAACTGCTCATCTGCTTACTATCAGATCAGCCAAGATTGGACTTCACAGTGACATATGATCCAAGTGTCCCCATGTTGCCTTTAGAACGGGCCTTTCTGACTAACTTCTAGGCAAACTTTGAGTAGTTATTCTGAACATACAATAAGTTCCATCAAAATTCAACTATACTTAACACTTTTTATCTGACAGACATAGATAATTGATTTGATAACTTTCTTTCTTTCTTTTTTTTTTTTTTTTTTTTCATTTCCTAGGGATAAATTTCAGTTCTTATTTAGAGACTACTTGGGGAGAAGAGTTAATCCCATATCCTTGCTCCAAAAGATTCCTCTTTACTCTAGAATTGTTGTCTCTTGTTAAACCCAGACTGCTGAAAAAAAGAGAAACATACCTAGCTATTCTTGGGATTTAGCCCAACATGGGATCAGAGGGCTGATGATAACCCATCATTTCCATTACAAAATCATACTGGCTTCTTAGTGAGCGTTTGGGAAAGGTGGGTTATCAAAAGGTTAATCACCCACTCCTGTGCCATTCTATGCTTGGGAACAGTTCTGGAAGAAAATCCCAGCCAGCTCGTGCTCAGATGTTCCTGAGACAATCCAACTCCACCTACCTGGGTTCCCTTGAATGCTCCCAAGGCCTACAAGAAGTCTACAAGAAGGACAACCGTGAAGGAGACCAGTTTGCTGTGTGCTCACTCCTCATTAACTCCTTATTTTTATTCTTTCTCCCCAACATTCTCTTCCAAGTCTATCTTCCTGCACTCCATCAATATATTTTTGGGGTCCTTTAGAGCAGTTCCCCTCTCTGGGAGAGATTCTCTAACCGCCACAAATAACTTCATGCCTCAGTCAGCAGAAAACAGTTAACAATCTGATGTCATTACTCTGTGTCCTCTAGTAGCCATTAGAGTGTCTTCTCATGAGAGGGGGAAATGAGAGGGGTCTAGAGTTAGAGTGACTGCACCTCTGAAGGTGAAAAGAGAAGGAAATTTTGAATTTGCTAGAAATCAAAGATGATCTGACATTTTATCTCTTGCTTAGTTCCCTAGAGACCTGTTTTTCCATAATCAGGACTCCTCTGGGAGGGAGGTCTTTCATAGGATTTAAACATTGTGGTTGCTCAAGTTTAGCCTCTGGAACTTGCTGCCAGAACTAACCTCTTCCTGAGACAGCGCCTAGCCCTAACCAACCAGCTGTTCCTCTGGTTCACCTGAGCCAGAAGACAGCCCACCACCACTGAAAGGTTATAAACACCTTTGTAAGGCGAAGACAATCTCTTTCTGATCATTTGGAAATTTCCAGCAGTGAGTGAGTTTTTCCCTTGGTTGGGCCTGGGCTGGCTTGGCCCTAGGCCCTGCTGGGAGGGCCCCTAACCCTTACTCTCCACATGGGTTCTTTATCCCCTCTAGCTCCCCACATGGCAGGAACGTCTTGAACTTTCTTTTTTCTTTTCATGCTTTTTTCCCCAGGCCTTCCATGCAGGATCTCTAGCCATGTGGGTGCCTTTCCTTGGCTCTACTTCCCCCTATAAATATAATAATTTTTAAAAATGTTTAGTCACCTATCACCATCATCAAATCACATTCAATTAGAGCAGAATGATCTGTACAGTATTGTCAATACATCAGTGGATTTTTATATCATTACAAATTCCATTTGTAGTTCACTTCTTTAACTCTATAGAATAAACACTTCTGTTTTGGACAACCTTGAAGTAATATTTTCAAAGTGCTCTTAGGAGTTAGTAGAATAGACATGCTTTTTCAATTATGATTGGATATTTTGGTGATTGCCTAATTTTTGGTATGTTAAAATATAAGCATGTTCTCAGACATGGTGGTATGGCCCTATAATCCTGGATACTTGGGAGGTAGATTATTTGAGCCAAGAATATGAGAAATCCCTGGGCAACACTGTAAGACCTCACCTTAAAAAATTAAATTAGGGGTTAGGGGGATATCTCTGGGGTTAAAGGTACTTGCTTGCAAAGTCCAAGTTTTATTCCCCAGACACACAAAGTAGTGCATGTGTACAGTTTATTTGCAGTGGGCAAGATGCCCTAAAGAGCCCATACCCTTTCTCTCTCTCTCTCAAACAATAACAACAAAAAATAATAACTTTAGGGCTGGAGAGATGGCTTAGCAGTTAAGCGCTGTGAAGACTAAGGACCCCAGTTCGAGGCTCGACTCCCCACAACCCACGTTAGCCAGATGCACAAGGGGGCGCACATGTCTGGAGTTCGTTTGCAGTGGCTGGAGGCCCTGGCTCACCCATTCTCTCTCCCTCTCTCTATCTGCCTCTTTCTCTCTGTCTGTCGCTCTCAAATAAATAAATAAAAATAACAAAAAAATTAAAAATAACTTTAACAATTAAATTAAAAATGTTAAATACAATGATGTGAATTTTCTGTATTAAGGATTATTTTATTGGTATGAAATGTTCAAAGTAGAATCATTTTATCAATGGAGTAAACAAATTTAACTTCTTGCCAAGTATACTTAATAGCAACTCATTTTGTATGTTCCTGGAAACTGAGGTTTCCAGGGTGTATTACACCCCCTTTAAAACTCTCACTTCCTGCGTATCCCTCCCATGTGGCCACCTCTCCTTTCACTTTCCATTCCAGTCTTTCACCACCCCAGTTACTGGTCTATGTTCAGTGTGTTCCTCCACCATACTCATTCTTTGAAAAAACATTACTTTCCATTTTGACATTCTCATACACATATATAATGTATTTTGACTTTATTTCCCCCAATTACCTTCTCTTACCTCCTTCCCTCCCATTAACACCTGTCTTCTTTCCCACTGATTCCCATCTTATTTTCAATCCATTGAGTTAAATTAGGGTTGTTTGCATGATCATGAATGGAAGGTGATTTACTGTGGAATGGCCATCTTACATAGTAGCTAGGCCACTGATGAATCTGACTCCCTTCTCCCAGTAACCCTTAGCTTCCATCAGCTGGTCTAGGGAAGTTGGGGTCTCATGGTTCTTTTCCCATCAATGGTGAAGTATGCATAGGCTCAATCTTGTGCTGGCTGGAAACCACAGCTGCTGTGAGTTCATGGACTTCCCATATCCAAATGACAATGTTTTGTAACCCTCCTTCCCATCTTTATACTCTTACCCCACCCTTTCCACAGTGAGATTCCACTCCCAATTCTCTTTCTTGGCTTCACCTTGTCCCTGGAAACCTTACTCTCCCCAGGTGTCTATGGTTACATGACTTCGGTCAGCTAATACCACTATCAAATATTTCCATTTTAACAAACACCTTCCATATCATTATCCAGAGAAATTAAGAATGTGAAAACTAAGAGGGAGCACTTTTTGGTCCAAACTGATGTAGAGGACTAGAATCTCTGTGATAGTGTCACTTACATTTCACTGTAAAAGAAGATGCCAATAAGCCCACTGTTTATGACAAATAAGCTCCTTTTCTGGGAGTCAGTCTTATTAAATATTGACATTTTCCAGATTTCTCTTAAGTGACTTAGAAGCATTTTATCTGATGAGATTCTGATTCAGGTCAGAGACCAGAGGGCACACGATTTCCCTTTGGACCTTGTCAAGAATAGTCAGTAGAAGCCGGGCATGGTGGCACACACCTTTAATCCCCAAACTCAGAAAGCAGAGATAGGATGATTGCTGTGAGTGCAAAGCTATCCTGAGACTACATCATGAGTTCCAGGTCAGCCTGGGCTAAAGAAAAACCTTACCTTGAAAAAAAAAAGTATAGTCAATGATGGATATGGCTGTGAAATTATCTGAACTAACTTTGACTCATATAGACTATTGATGCCTTACTAAGCTTGCCCACATGTCAGGAAACCAGTTGGTGGCTACTATTTTTTTCTTGTTTCCCTCAACATGAAGAAGAAAATGAGAGGAGAGATATGTTGAGTCAATCCTGAAAATGTGTTATCATGCAGCAAAGTCATTTCCAGTACTAGAAAAAAAGGCACACTAAAATGTCATGGTAAATTTCAGACCATAATATTTGTCAGTTGAGTATGATTAGAAAAGATTTCCCTGTCTATTCCCTAATCTAAACTGTTCTTAGATCAGTTTGCAGTCTAAAATGTTAGCAAATGATACGGAAGGCCACATTCGACTGTAAATCACACTATTAAACATGGAACACCCTGTGCTTATCTGATCCCGTTGCTAAGTACCCACACTTTATGACTCAGGGGCCCCCGCAGATCTGAGGCACCAGCTGCAGGGTGAGATAGCGGGCTTGGAAATCAGCAATGCCAACCTGCTGAAAATGGATGAGGGGAAAGCTGCCCTCAGATTTTGAGGTGGTTCAGACAAATGAGGCGAGGAATACTTACTCAAGATTGGAATATTATGAGGTAACAGCTCAGTCAGGAACCATCTGGAACTTATCTTGAGCTGCCAAGGGGTATTTCAGGCACAAAATTATTAATGTGTCTCATGCTGTGCAATTACATTTTTCTCCTTCTGAATCCCACACAGCATTTATTTAAGTGGAACCCCAAATGAGTAGGTTATTTAACTTGCTGGGTTTTTTTTTTCCTATACAAATACACGTGTATGTGTGTGTGTGTGTGCTTTTTGCCAAGTTAACTTGTCTTATGTTGCCAGATTGTCTTTTTATCTCCTTTCCTATGTTTTATGTCCCTCCCATACATACTTGACTTATATAGACTTACAGGAATGACAGGAATTATGTTATGTGGGTACTGGGGAATCAAACCCAGGTCATTAGGCTTTGCAGGCAAGTGTCTCAACCACTGAGCCATCTCTCCATGATTGCTTTCTATGCCTCAGTTTCTTTCTGTTATAAAACATGTTCTCTGTGATCAAGAGAGACAAAGAGTGAGAAGCGTTTTTTTATTCGCTTGGTCCATGTTTTGATCATAATATGTAGCTCACTGCCTGCTACTGCCATTCCTTTCTGGTGGCCCACAAGCCATTGATCTCAACTAAGAGGAAGCATTTTCTGCATAATTCAGTTTTGTCTCAACTGAGGCAGGAAGATTCCAAGGAAGACATTATATATGTTTACTACACTGAAGATGGCATGCTGTGCTCCTGATTCATCAGCAAGTATTACATGAGAGCAGTTAATTTTCAGAAACTTGAATAAATGATGATAATGTAATAATTAAAAGCCATTAAAAAGGCCCTGTAGAGCTAAACTGAAATGCTCCTTTTTCACCTACTACTTCCTTTTATGATAGTTCTCTGAACTGAAGCATAGGATAGCCATGATAACATACTCTGTGGTATCTTGTGAAAAATTCATGAAATAAAATTACTTTTCCAGTGGTGTAAGACATGGGAACTTGAGAGTAAGTGTTCCACAGATGTTTGCTATTTTTCTATTACGAATTCAAGAGGTAGAAGGGAGAACTGTAAACAAGTAGGACTATTTGAAGCTGTTGCTTTCCACTATTCTTTTAAATCAAGTCTATCTATCAATTGAAGGATTTTGCAATATAAAACCATCATATCATTAGTCATTCTACTAATGTCCTTGTCACTTTAGACTCTCACATGTTGGACTTATTACAAATGAGTCCCATCCTGGAAGGATCTGTTCTGGTAGAAAAAGTTATAAATATCAGTCAAACGAAAAGTATTGATACATATTTAAGGAATGCAAAGGTCTTAAAGTACCAATATATAACCACCCAATCATTTATAAATTCACTTTTCCAATATTTTTCCCACTAGTGTGTCATATTTTTGTGAGGAAGTCTGAACCCATTGCCCACTAATTCCCCTGCTCTAAAGCTCTAAGGAGTCCTTCATTTTTAACTTTCACAGCTCACTAAGCTGTGACTTTCCCAGTAAATTCCGCTTAGAAACTAGCCCTTACCCCAATGATCCTAGGTCATTGCTTACTGCTCAAACTATCTGCTATTTCATTTTCCCTCTACTCTCCCCTTCTCATATTTTCTATATTTTTAAGCCAAAGCTGGAGTGTTTCACCAATATAAAGCTCTGGAGAAGCTTGTGGTTCATATCACCCCATTAGCATGTCCCTAAATTAGACATGACACTTCTCAGAGACCTTTCCAAAATAGGACTATTTGAGCTTTGAGCTTCTTTAGAGACACCTAGGGCAGGCAGACTTTCAGGTGACTGAATATTATGATATGTAATTTGGGTAGGCTGAGAATTTCCCAACTCTTCACGCCAGGTTACCTATTTGTTCCTGGTTCTGATTGGCCTGGTTCTCACTATGTAGCCCTGACTGACCTTGAACTCACAGCTATCCTTCTACCTCATCCTCCTAATTTCTGGGACCAGTAGGCCTTGGCTACATTTTGACAGCTCTTTTTCTACCCTTGTTTTTTTTTTCCTCTTGCGTTTTCCCACAGGCAGCAAGAAGGCACAAGGCAACCTCTGCGATGCACAGTTTGGAAATCTACTCAGTGAATGCCCAAGTTCATGGTTTTCAAACTGTGCTTTTCACACAACTATAAGAACAAGGGTCCTCTTTCTCTCCATTTGCATTAATATGTTTCCTTCTCCATCCTCACGGGCAGATTTAATAATGTTCACATTTCCACTTATAGTATACTCAAGCCAACCTAGACATTTCCTGACATGCCCCTTGAAATTCTCTCAGGCCCTCTACATGTCCAATTCTAAAGCCATTTCCATAGCACTTTGTGCTCAGTACTAAAATGCACCTGTAGTTCCCTGCTGCTACCACACCAACTGCACATTCATCACTTTACGGCGTTCTGACCTAGAACTCACTGGGTTAAAACTTGATGGTCAGCAGGACTGTTTCTTCCTGAGGTTTTGTTAGACAATCTTTTTTTTTCTTTGTTAAACAGGGCTTTATCTTTGCCTCAGAGTCTGTTTGTTCCATCTTCAAGGCCAACAATGGGGATTGAGTATTTCTCACAGTGCATTACTCTGATCTTGCTTCTGTCCTTACGTAATCCTCTCACCCTCTTCTGCCTCCCTTTATTGCTTTTAAGAGCCATGACACATCATTGTATATGTCCCACCTGCATAATCCAGGCTAATCTTCCCATTTTAGGTTAGCCAGTTAACGATTCTAATATCATGTGTAACTTTCATTTGTCATGTAATTTACCATATTTGTAGGCTCTAAGGGTTAGGTCATGGAACTTTTGGGGAAACCATTACTCTTCCAACCATAATTCTACCAAATTGCAATTTATAGCTAGGCACGGTGGTACATGACTTTAATTCCAGCACTTAGGAAGCAGAGGTAGGAGCCATGAGCTCTAGGCTGCCCTGAGACTACGGACTGAATTCCAGGTCAGATTGTAACTTATTAGTGCCTTGACTTTCTATGCCTGCCTGATAGTACAAAAGAGCATTTGCAATCGGCAGATGAGAGCTCTAAGGAAATCTCTGCATATGAAAGTCACTTCTCTCCAATCTCAATTATGGTTTCCTAGAACAGAAGACTTTCTCTACTGAGAAAGTCAAGAACAGCTCCTGGGTGTTTGGGAGGGGGCATGCATAAGTAGATAATGCAGAGTTCAGAAAAATTTAAAGAATAGAATTACAAAGACAACCTTGACTAACAGTCACAGCAAACATTTTGATCCACGGGTGAAACACATTTTCTTGATTTTGTGAAATGTCTATCCTCAGTGAATGTTGGATCTAACATATCTGGATATCATTTTCATAATCATAAAATATTTTTCATAAAAATTGCTGGTATGCTTACATTTTTTCTGTGTCTCTGTTCTGCACTCACCTCCTATGCAAATACTCACTGTAATTTTGCTAGGTTAAGAGAGGAAACAGAATATTATCATAAAATATACTAATTTATCTTTGGTTTTAACTTTCTTGAATCAGTTAAAATACACAAACTGATGTAGACATTTATTATTTATTTATTTATGTGTGTGTGAGAAAGAGAGAGATGGAAAGACCGAATGGGTACACCAGGACCTCTAGTCACTGCAAATGAACTCCAGACACATGCCCCATCATGTGCATCTGGCTTACATGGGTTCTAGAGAATCAAACCTGGGTCCTATGGCTCTGGAGGCAAGTGCCTTAGTTGCTAAGCCATCTTTCCAGCCTTGACATAAACTTTTAAAAGGGCAATAATAAAAATTTTTAAATCTCCTTTGTACATGAGTCCATCCATTCAGAATGTATTAGGTTCAGAATGTGAGGATTCAGTCAACTTGAACCAAATTTAGTGTAAAATTACTTTGATTTAGCCATGATTATGAATCTCATTCCTGCCAAATACAATTTTAGTTCAAGTGTTCTGGCATAGTATATTACAGGCTAGGTCAAGTTTTTATATGATTAAATGAAAGAATGAAATATTACCATTTGCTTGAGTAATATCATAAATATATCATCTGAGCATTGCCAATTTTATTACACTTGTGTGTGTACTTGTGTGTGTATGTCATGTGTGTACATGTATGTAGAGGCCAGAGAACAAATTCAGACATCATTCCGAAGAGCACCATCCACTTCCTTTGAGATGTCTTTCATTGTCCTGGAGCTTGTCAAGTAGTCTGGACCGTCTAGCCAGCGAGTCCTCGGGCTTCTCCTGTCTCTGCCTCCCCTGTGCTGAGACAACATATTTACATGGGTACTAGAGATGAAACTCAGGTCTTCATGCTTAAAAGGCAAGCACTTTACCTAGTGAGCTGTCTACCGAGCTCTAGCAGTTGTTTTTCTCAAAGTGAGAGAAAATGATCCAGGTAGCTTTATCTACAGGTGATGAGCTAGTGATGAGCCCAAAGAGATTTCAGTGTTTGATCCAGTCTAGTTTCATCCTTTAAAGACAGCGCCCCTACTCAGGTGTGCTGACCCCTTCCTGAGCCAGCCCCATGAGTCCAGACCAATCATCTCTCTCCCAGAACTCACCTGAACCCGAGGGTGAAGCCCACCCCCAGTAAGCAATGAAGAGGGGTTTATCAGGTGGGCAAGGCTTTGAGCTTCCAGGACCTTATTCTGTTAAGCCTTCCCCTGTCCATCCCAGTCCTGCTGTGCTGGGCAGGTGGGGGTGGGGGCTGGGGGAGGACCATTACTAACTGACCTCTTAGCCTGCTTCCTAATGTGGAGGTGAAAGGCTTGCATTCTTCTGCTCTGCTTCCCACGTGGGTATGTTTCAATAAGCCCCAGCCCTTTTCAATTTCTCTGTGCTCAGCTTCTGGCATGGGCTCTCAGGTCTTGCCTCCACATAGATGCATATCCCCATTGTAGCATCCTCTCTGGATCGACACACTCCGCTGAAGAAATGCAATGGTCTATAATCTATCCTTCACAGTCTGTTTATTTCAATTCTTTGTTAAAATTAGAGAACAACCCAAAGATTTAGAGTTCGTGAACTTTTCCTAAACACTAAAAACCCCATTTCAAATGCATTAAGAGATAATTTAACTTCCCAACCCGCTATTTTGTGATTACGTATATCCCCCACACCACTGCATCTGTTTGTGTTGATGTCTGTTCAAGCTATTACCAACATGTCTAATCTCCACAAGAAGCCAATTTGAACTGTACAGTCAAGTCACATTCTCATTTTCATCATCTTTTTGAAAGTTCACCAATGTGAAGAAATAATATGGATATTCACTCTATAGCCATGGGTTTGCCTTAAACCTCTTTTTGAGAGTTACAAGCATTAAGATTTATCTTTAAAAACTACAGATAACCAGTGACAATGAGCTATTTTACAAAGCATTTTTATGGCATATTTGTTACATACAAGAACCCATACCAGGTGATTATGAGGATACAGGGATTACTAAAATAAGGAAATTAGTAATCAAACTCATGATAGCTTTAATTCAAGATAAGGAGAACTGCTTAACGTGGCTGTAATGCACAGATAGATTTTGTGGCCCCAGCCCAGAGCGCAGGACTGACAGCAGCGCAGCAAGCTTGCAGGACTCGTAGAGGAGAGGGTCTAGTCTGATGGAAAGACTAATTTTAGACCTCAGCCCAGCTATGGCATGTTGGTGTAAGAACACTGTCTGAAGTTGAATTCAGAACAGTAACAAATATTCAGTCCTGTCAAGAGAATGAACAAAAGAGAAGCACCATCCTCATAGTAGAGGAAATGTAAATCCAGCAGAAGACAATGCCACAATGATTCATTCATTCAATACATGTTGAGCTCATTGACAGAGTTCATATTCTTGGACTCTGTGATTCTGCTTCTGAGAATACAGCCCCGTGAACTAAATGGAAATGGTCAGATGTTGATGCATAAAGCGGTTGGAAATCATTCAGATATTATTTGTGGCATGAGAACATTGGAAATCACATAAATATCGAACAGAGTGGTAACATAAATTACGTCATATTTTGTTGAAATTACAAAATAACGTATTCTTTAAATGAATCAATAAGATGAAATGCTCAAAATACAACAGTAAATAAAAAATAGAATACAAACACACATTTTGTGTGATCTCAGTCTTTAAATGGAAAAAAAATATATCAACATGTTAGAGGTTGTTTTCTTATATAGAAGGTCTAGAGGTGGACTTTGCCTCCTGGCAGTTGCCAGCTATGCCCTGCAGGAGTGGGCAATGGATGAAATGTTCATGTTTCTTTAAAATGTATTATGTTCAGACATTAACTCCAAAGGTGATGGTATTAAGAGGTAAAGTTTTCACAAATGGGATGATGAAATTTTAAATTAAATCCCAGAGAAGTTCAGACTTCCTACCACGTGAGGATGTAGCAACAAGAGGGTGGTTGAGAGTCTAGACACTGTCGTGTGGTTAAGGTTTTACTGTGCCACCCAAAGGCTCATGTGTTGGAAGCTCAGTCCCAGTGTGGCGAGATGGGAAGAAATGGGACCTTTAAAAGGTGAAGTCTAGTGCACGAACCTTAAGTCACTAAGGAAACTGTCCTCAGAAGGGACTGACATAGCTTTCGTGGCACCCTAAGCTCTCCTGAGAGTTATGAGCAAGCTCAAGCCCTAACTCACTGTCACCTCCCATCCTGTTGACTACACTCTGCTATTGTGACACCATTGGCCATGAGGCCAACATTATTCCTTGAAACTTCCCAAAGTTTGAGCTGCGTAAGTCTTTTTTTTTTTTTTAATAGAATTAGCCAGCCTTTGGTACTTTATAGCAGTAAGGAAAAAGGAAACGCGCTGAGAGAATACCCTCACCAAACCCAACCATGCCAGCACCCTGACTTGAGAACTCCCACAAGTGCGAGAAGTAAGATTATGGTGCATGTAAGCCACTCTGCTGTGACAGTTTGTTATAACAAGCTGAAATGACTGAGATAGAATGTTGCCTTGGAGAAGCAAGTCCCTGCAGCTAAGGGCAGCTTCTATGAAGGATAACTCTAGGAGCTGTCAGCATCTACTTTTTCAGTAGCGGAGGCAGCGAGGCATAGCTTTGAGGGTGCAAGCCCAGTGGATTGATGCACTTCCTACAGCACATGATCACTTTTAATGGGGAGAAGTTACCAAAGATGTCTATTTTCCCTGTACTGTCTCTTTATAAAAGGTTGTGTATATTTACTTATTTCTATAATGATTTAGTTGTATAATCAGAAAGTGATTGTGAATCCTTGACAAAAAATTACAAATATACTCATCAAACTTTTACATTTTGAGCTTTTTACAGGAAAAAAAATGGGACAAAATAGAATTAAAATTTCAGTTTACTGGGATGGAGAGATTGCTTAGTGGTTAAGGCATTTGCTTCCAAAGCCAAAGGACCTCAGTTTGATTCCCCAGGACCCACATAAGCCAGAAGCACAAGGTGGCATCATGCATCTGGAGTTCGCTCGCAGTGGTTGGAAGACCTGGCATGCCCATTCTCTCTTTCTCTCTCTGCCTCTTTCCCTCTCTCATATAAATAAATTAATTTTTTTTAATTTCAGTTTACTAAGCTTACTGCTTTATCAGACATGTTTTCATAGTGGTTAAGATTGCTCCTTTTGTCATAATAACAAGACTGATACCTGATAGACTATTAAGTATTAAATGTCTTTTGTTTAATTAGTAAATGTTAGTTTCAGATATCTTTATGAAGCTTTTCATCAGTCTTGTCCGAGAGTTGATCAGTTGATTATCTACTCTAGATTGTAGCCAGTAACCATGAAGAGTGATAGGATTGGGATTTCCTCGCTACTCCTCTGTACCGCTGAAATATCAGCCTCATATTCCCCTCACTGAAAATTTCCACAATTGTTCACTGTACTGCATTTCCATAGATTTAGGTCACATAATCTCATAGCCAGCATTAAAAATAGACATGTCGTAAATCTGACAACCCAGGCAAGGAAATGAGAAAGAGGAATGGAGGGTATTGAACAAATTTTTTTTTCATTCTACCTGATTTTGCTAAAAATGAGCCCCGGTAGAGCAGAAGAAATATATTGCCCATAAGCATGAACTATTTTTTTTATTCGAGTAAGAAACACTGAGTGGCTGTGAATTACCAATGAGAATGAGGACCACTTGTGGCAGCTCTCCTAGGCCATCAGTGTCCCAGAGGTGTAGTGTGTAACTGCAGCTCAGTTAGAGGGTGTGGGAACAACACAATCTCCAGGATAGGTGATGGGTATGATATATCTCTCCTGAAAGACCTCCAACAGCTGCATTTTAGAATATTAAAAAAAAAAGACAGCAAAAGTTGAAAATGAATAGCATCTCACATCTGAAAATTGCCTCTGGGCATTTCTCAGGGTGGCTTTTTTTCCTCAGTGGTGTTATGTGAGGGTGGGTTTTTGTAGGTCTCATTCCCCATGAGGGAAAGACACTCCTCAGCACTAGCATAGCGGATGTTCACCAGTTTCCACCATTTTCCACAGGAAAGTGCATGTCTTGCAGCAGCCGTGACCAAAATGAAGATGAAGAGCTACACTGCACGAGGCCTCACTTGCCTCCCCTGACCCACCTGCAACCTCAGAAAACGTGAACACGGGGCTGCTGTTTGTGAAAGTCCACAGACACGGTGACTCAGGGTTAACTGAGAATAGCCAGCCATCTCGGATCTTTCTTCATTCCTTCTTGAGGAAAAGCTTCGAGCTTGGAAGATTATTACTCCATAGTGTGACATATGAAGTAACCTTTTCCAAAATGTCACACACCAGAAAAAAAAGAAAATTTCAATATTCTCAACCTCTCTTTTTATGTCAAATGGTAATCAAGAGACTTTCTATCAAGTACAAAATATCAACCTGATATTTCTGATTCTTATCACAAGATAACACCAGTTACAGCAATCAGATGACTAAAAATGATCCCACAAACTCAAATTATCTTGAAGAGTCTTTTCAACTATAACACATTTAGGAAAATTCTCCATTAGACTCATTTGGTACTCTTATATTTCTTCTGGCATGTTTTAGCTCTGATATTTAGACTTTTTTGTCTGTTCAATCAAGCTAACAGCCTAGGGCCAAAAAAAAAATTAAAAATCAGTTTCAATGAAAAACAACCTAAATCTAGGCAAACCTACATATCCTTGATGGAAATAATGTGCCTCTAAACCACCCAGTAAAAATACAGTTATGACTGTTGTGTGCTGTTTTCACTCATCAGCCACAAAAATTTGAATTTTAGCTGGGCGTGGTGGTGCATACCTTTAATCTCAGCACTACGGAAGGCAGAGGTAGGAGGATTGTCATGAGTTCAAGGCCACCCTGAGACTACATAGTGAATTCTAGGCCAGCCTGAGCTACAACGAAACCCTACCTCAAAAAAACAAACAAAAAAAAAAAGATTGAATTTTAGATGAGGTTGACTCAATTAGCTTAATATTCACTAGACATAACAAGGAACCATTAAAAAAAGCAGGAACTTTCAGTAAGTGGCAAATTCAAAGAGTGAGTTTTAGTTAATGGCACATATCACTACTAAGGAGCATCCATACAAGTAGAAAGCTTATGAATGTAAACATTAAAGATGTTTATTTGTGATATTGTTCTCAAAGAAATATGTTCAGTTCAATGAGGTCAGCAGCTCAATGGAGGCTGAGTAGGTAACACCTGAGGATTTATGATATTTTATTATAGCTTTCAAGCTGCTCTTAGGGACTATGGGGGACATAAAGGCAGAGAGAGAGAATGCTGGCCAGTTTCTGGAGGTCAGACACACACCAGTTTCGAGCCTCACTTCTGCCTGCATAGTAGAGATAGCCAGCATTCCTTACATGGAGGTGCAGCCGTCCTGCACTCTAGCCAAAGAAATAAGAGCAGAAGTGCTGTGCAGTTTGGCCATGTCTATGAAACTATAATTCTTCAAGTTCTTTCTCCTCCTGCTTACTTGAGGCAGGCAGACCGGAGGACCCTGGAAGGCTTAAGTTAAAAAAGATTATGAAACTACAATATAGAAAAATACCTGTGGTGGTTTGAATATAAAATGTCCACCCTTTGTCTTGTGTGTCTGAATGAGTAATCCCCTAGCTGGTGGTGCTGTTCGGGAAGGTTGCTGAGCCTTTGGGAGGTGGAGCCTTAGTGGAGGAAGTATGTCTCTACGGGTGGGCTTTGGGGTTTTGTAGTTCAGGCTCCTTTGTTAAACTCAGTGCTCTCTCTCTCTCTCCCTCCTTCCTCCTTAGTGTGTGAAGATGTGAACCAACTTTCTGCTTCTGCCATGATTTCTATGCCAAGACAAACTTATCAAAACTATAAACTGAAAACAAACACTTTCCTGCCTTCCACAAGCTGTGTCTGGTTGGTGTTTTGCTTCAGCACTGAGAAGAAAACTGAAACAACACCTAAGTGTTAGATCCCTCCTCAAAGCAGGCCACCAGAGAGCAGGCATAACCTGTTTTTATTCGCCATGAGAGCTAGTGTTCTACTATGCTGTCTCTAAGAACTATGGGTTTATCATGCATAGCATCTCACATTATCTTAACCAGTAGGCCCAGTGTTCTCATTTTACTCACATTACTTCTCTAAGCTTCGATCATTTGCACCAAAAAACCAAGCAGCTCTTTAACACATATGAATAATATGCACGTTCCCAGAACTTGGCTCACAGCAAATGGCAGCTGTCTATCAACCACACTTCTTGGAGCCTGCTTTTGTCTGTTATTGCGCTATACGTGATCTCGGTGACTATCTCACAGCAACATGGCAGCACACGCATGCTCAGTCCCACTCTTTCCATGATGAAAAGTGGCACCATAAAGAAAAATGGGCATTTTCTGCATGTTCAGTGCTGAACCAAACTCTTCCTATGCACTGATCTCATAAGCAGGCCTATGAGGTATGTCCACTACTGTCCCTACTTTATAGGACAGGAAGCAAATACCATGAGTTTAATCATATCTCAAAGCCCATGTAGCTCCTAAGTAGGAAGATGCTGATTGAAATAAGGAAATCTGGCTCCAGAGCCTTGCTCTTAACTGTTGCCATGTTACTGGGGTATCTGAAGCTTGTCATGGGGCAAGTGGCACACCTGTGGCCTGGAAATGACTATCCATGGCCTTGGAGCTCCAAGAGTGAGATCTGAATGTGACTGCCGTTGCCTGGTCCATCTTAACCAAGGGGTCGGTAAGGAAGTGCTCTCCCTGCGGGTTGGGCTAGCACGGCACCAGCAAGCGGGCACTGGCAGCAGTTAGGTAGCAGTCGTACAGTACCACCAACCATAGAGACTGGCATTAGAAAAAAAACCCATATTCTTTTTATGCTATGAGTCCTCACGCACTTGCTGAGTGGGATGCGGGGATGGCCTTTGGCAAGGTTTTCAGCTCCTGCGACTCTGTGAGGATGGTAGCACTTCTCATTGTGGCGACAGGACCTGGAGCAGGTGAGATGAGACCATGGTCCTCTCCATCTCTGTCATTAGTTTTCAGGTGAGTCATGCTAAGAGCCTGCAGAGCACCCTGGTTCCAGACTTTCTAGGGGAGATTCTTGAACATTAAAAAGGCTTAAAAATTTCACTGCAGACACTGCATGGACTGTAAATGCAGCCATATAGCTGAATTTAATTTCCTGTGAGGAATGTTACCATGCTGCAACAGTGGTTAATCTGCTTGCCATATAGCTTCTCCATAAAAGGTCCGTTTGCTTTTATACAGGCAGAGATTTCTTTGTGCAGAAACTGCATTCAAATTATCCATTGGACACCGAATAATGACTGATTCGTTGCCTAAAGTATACGATTGCATTTCATCATTTGAAGGGTGAGTTCATTATCTGCAGGCTGCTCAGTTGCAGTGATAAAAATAGTACACAGAATAAGATGTGAGGAAATACATTGACACTTTTCTGCTCTTGAGAAGCACATTATGAAATCATCCCATTCATCCTCAAGCAAAGAACCCAGCAAAGTACTATTACTCCATAATCAATAAAAGGAATTATTAAGAACTAATTTGAGTAGAGAATGCTCCAGAAACTATGTAGGTCACATGAATGGTTATTTATTGAAGGCTGCATAAAAATTGGGAAGATATATATAGGGTCAATATTTTATAAATCTTATAAAATAAGATTATGTACCAAATATATATATATATACATATGTATGTATATATGTATAAAATGCAAAGCATAAACACTGAGCGAAAACATACAGTATTAACAGCTATGGTGTTTGTTTGGTGTGATGCTGAGTATCTCTTTGGAGTATTAGTAAAACCTCTTGGTTGACCTCTGAGTATCTGGAACCTGTGTAACCTAGGGAAGCCACTTGGCTTCTCTGTGTGTTTCTTCACCTACAAGATGGAGAAATAACATTATCACCTAAATGCTAAATGAATGAAATGAAATCATGCATACATGAATACCTGAACAACCCCTGGGTATTTATTCATTTATTCATTTATTTATTTATTGAAACAAGGGCTGGAGGGATGGCTTAGCTGTTAAGGCATACGCGAAACAAGATCTAACAAAAATTAAGTAAGAGGTAACAAAATCTTAAATGTTCTCTAATTTTTATAGCACGGGCTATACATCAAAGGAAATGAGAATCAAGATTTTCCATTCCTTGTTTACCCTGGAAGTCCTTGAATGATATAAACTCAAGGAGCAGTATAGGTTTCAAACTCCAGCAATTAATAGTAGTTTGGCTCAGTTCCATTTTTTTTCTTTTTTACTACAACTTGTCTCTGGGATCGCAGCCATATCCATTAGGAACTTACTTTATCTGTTCCACTGGTTTTAAGTAAGCTATTCTGAGAATTTGGGTTGTCAGAGACTATGAAACACAAGGCCATGAAGTGGGAGGTTTGGGGTGGAATTGAACTACAGGAGAACGACTTTTAGTGTGGCACTGTGAAAGTGTGTCAGATATGTCTTACTTTTTAAGGAAAAAAAAAACTCTTCTCCTTATAAGCATAGAGTAATGGCCATTAACTTAGCTCATATTTCTGCAGTGGACAGAGTAGATTAACCAAGCTGGATGATTCTTTCAGCCTGAACGACTTTGGGATATTCCCGGCTGGTTTTAGGTCACATGTCTAGGATATTTGAGTTGAATTCTCCACATACACTTTTCATCTCATAGTAGTGTTGCCTGAATTTGATCAAACAGTTCATGGGGCCCCATTGTCTGGAAAAATGTTGCATCCACAGTTTTCCTTTGGTCAAATCAAATCATGCAGCCAAATCAGATATAAGAGCTAGAAAAATAGACTCCAGTACTAGATTAAAGGAGCTGCAAAGTCAGATGGCAAAGAGCAAAGACAGAGCTACAGAAAATTTGAGGTCACTTTTGTAGTCTACTATAATCAGCCATCTTCACTCTCATATTATAGAGAAGAATGCCAAAGAGAGCCAGCTAAAATCAGGAAAATCACAGTTCATTTGGCAAATTGGCTTGGACCTTCATGGTCTTAAACATCCTTTCTATTTTTTTTTTTTTTCTGTTACCTAGTTGCCTAAAGTAAAAGGAGATTTCTGTGTAAGTAAAGTTACTGCTCACACCAGAGCAAACACATCTATGGCTCAAGCTTATTCAACTCATACAATTGGGGAATCTGAAAGGTTCCCAATTTTAAAAGTAATTAGAAATATTAATCTTAACAATTGTCTCTGGATCTTCTTAGTGGCAGAATAAATGTTGGTTGCATACCTTTTTGTCTCTTTGGATCAAAACTATATAGATGAGTAAGGAGAGGAACAGTGACCATTTATCAGAGATGACATGAAAATAAGAGATGGAAATAACACAGGTAACCTAAAAATAGTAACTTGATGGCTGGAGAGATTACTAGGGATCAGATTATATAACTCTTCATTTTAAAGTTGAGAAAACTTAGACTCAGGGAAGCTATTTGCCCAAATTTGCATAGCTAACAGGGACTAATTTGCTCCCTGTTAACAAGTTGCACTATATTTTCCTTGGGGTCTGCTCAGAAATGCATAATAAGTTCCCAGTAATGCTCACCCAGTCTTTATGACCTCATTTGAACATATGTGAAATATTTTCAAATGTATTTCTGAATATTTTAGCAGAGTGCAAGGTTGCAGGTAAAGACTTTCTCGAGCTTTTGAGTTAAATCTCAGTTCTCCTTATTAACTGCCTTTTGCAAGTGAGGTTTCAGTGGCTGGAAGGAGCAGGAAATCCTTTAGTACCTGCAGGCATATTCCGCCACACCTCTGTCCTCACGTCTCGCCCTGATTCGGAGTGGATACAGAAGCTATGGCTTCTAGTAACACTATCTATGAATGCAGGAACCTAGAAATTTTCATTTGTTACCGTATGAGTTGGCACCAAATGAAGCTTTGCTGCAGTTTTTTGAAATGTTTCCACAGGGCGCTGTAAGGACATTTACACAAGAGAGAGAATATAACGGTCCTGTGCAATAGGACGGTGAGATCAATTTGGGGAAACTTGTGAGAGGGAGGGGGAAGAAAATTGGAAAAAGAACAAAGGTAACGAAAATAAAGGGTAAACATCATCACACAAGAACTTTGGGTGTTAGGCAAGACATCCAAGAATCAGTAGAAAACAGAGATATAACTGGAGGTGGGAGGGCTCTACAACGAGGATGGATGTTGTAAAAGGAGGATGCTGTGTATTATGTTGTATCATGTGTTGTTGGCTTTGTCTTATAAAATAAAACTGTGGTTCTTCTTATTATTATTGCCTGACAGTGCTTCTTGGTAGGTAATACCTTCCAGAGATTGGCCTCCTGAGGCCCTGGCATCCCCTCGTTGCTTCCCCAGTCTTCCATGCATTTCCAGAGCTGCATCTGCTCTGCACAACCTGCTGCTCCTAATAACAGCTGCTCCCTCTGGCTCGGGTCCCCTGTACTCATAGTGCGGGGCTGTCATCTCTCTCCCTGTTGATGTGGAGGGATGAGAAGCAACAGCACGAGAGTGTAGCTTAAAATAAGTACCACTATAGAGAAAAAAAATAAAATATCAGGATTTAGGGAGGAAATACATCTGTGGGAGACAAAGGAAATGAGGGAGCTGTGAAGTGTTGCTACAATTAAAATGTTAATTCTAAATCTGTTTTAACTTCAGAATTCCTCTTCTCATTTCTATGAGTGATCATATGGCTCATATTCAGAGCTGTTAACTGAGGCATCCAGCTTAAAATACACCCTGATTAATTCTGAATTATTCAGCGTTAATCAGGTATTGCTTCCACTTATCTTCTTTGTGTTTCGTATCTCCAAAGTCACAGAGTTTAGTTGAAATGGTTTGGAATAAAAAAAAAAATCCCTAAATTAAATGTGAACCTGGCTCTTCTTAGTAGTTTACCAAACAGGAAAGGCGTTACAGGTACAAGACTGGGTGTCAAAGGGTAGCCTGCAAACAGGCAGAGCATTTGATAGAGCTCAGTGGGATTCATCTCAGGGTAGAGTCTTGTGTGTTCAAAGTGGTGGACCTGCTGCAGTGTTTAAAGGCAGCTTTGTTTATGGGCTGTCAGACCAAATACTGTGTTTCAGGAAAATGTAAAACACACAAGCAGTATGATAGATCTGTCTTAGAAAATGCTCTGGAAAAAGACCTGATGGGCAACTGGGATATCTTTATCACTGCCAGGGATTCCTAGTGGAGAAAGACAATGATGCAATGAGATAGACATCAAGTACATAAGCAATAGTTTGTACACACATAGATTTCCCAATTGCCTTTTAGATTTGTTCTTTAGTGCGTAAGTGAACTCATTTGCATTAAAGGAGTTCAATGTTCCTGCATAACATTCCCACAAAGCATTACTTCATTTATGTATTTGCTTCCCATGACATCTCCAGCTTCTTGTAGCTTAAGATATCTCTGTGGCATTAAGGAGATAGAGGTGGTACTGTGACTCAAAGATAATATGGTGGCATGGAGAAATACCGAAGTGGAAGGCTTGACCTCAGAGAGCAGACCTGAGGACTGGCTTAAGTGCAACTGCCTTGCTCCACCCCTGAGCTGATGCAATCAGCAGGAAGCTGTGTTAAGAACAGCTTGTGATGAAGCCAATTGTCTTCAAAATATTCATGCCCTTGATCAATTCAGAAGCTGTCAGGACTGGCACCCAGAATATAACAGCTGTATTCCTGGGAATGTTTCCTGGAGGTTTCTAAACCCATGCACTCTTTAAAGATCAGGTTTCTCTTTTAGCTTCTTTTACAGAGGTGGCCAAGCAATTTGTCCAGTACAATGTGATAAAGCAGATCTGACTGTCATGGGGCCAAAGAATTCTCTATACTGGAGTTATGCTATTTCTAACCTGTTCCTTCTAAATGATTTTCTTTTGTTACTTCTTTTCAACTTTGTTGTTGTCCAATTTATTCTTGACGTCTTACTCATAGTTGACTTACTTGGTTATATTTATGAAATCAGTATGATCTTTTTATTACTTATCCTCTCCTGAAGTATTTTTAGCATAAAAACAGCAAAGCATCCACTGTTTACTTCATTTATAGATTTCCTTCCCATGAGCATTCTTTGCCTAGCCTGTTTCTGGCACACCTTGCCTGTCCACTCTTATCCTTAACCTAAAATCTCCTCCTTGTGGAAGGCTGCATCCTCCTCTCGTCAGTGAATCACACTGAGAATCTCGGGTTCCTCCTACTCTTCCCTCTCCTTCATCCTCCACATCCATTATGTTATAGGGATTTCAATGTTTTACACGTAACAGCTTTATTCTGCCCTAAATTCTACACTGCAGAAATCCACCTGTTGATTGCCACCTTTTGATTTGTACTCCAACAATTTTAGTGCATTCACAGAGGTGTGGGCCTGTCATTACTCTATCCTGAATACTTTTATCACTCGAAAAGGATGCCCCATATTTGTAGCAGTCATTCTCCAACTCCCGTCTTATAATACCTGGAATGATTAATATATTTTCAGTCTCTATGGTTCAACCCATTCTAGATGTCTCATTTAAATGAAATCATATAATATGTGGTCATTTTTGACTTGCTTGTTTCACTTAGTATAACTTTTGAAAGATTCATTCCAGTTACAGCATGTATCACTCTTTATTTTATGGTTGACTAATGTTCTATTGTATGGATATCATGTATATCATATTTATTGTGCACCTGTTGGTGAACATACATCTTCTTCTTCTTCCTAATGATATAAATAATGCTCCTAGGAACATTGTATGCAAGCTTTGTGTGGATTTTTTTTTTCAATTCTATTAGGTAGATCCTATAAATGTAATTTCTGGTTCATAGTATTCTCCATGTTTAAAATTTTGAGGAACTATCAAATAGTGTTTTAGCAATGTAAAAGTAGCAGCTATATTTTGAAAGCCCATGAAGAGTGTATATGGGGTTGAATGGATAGGTTCTCAGGTCTCTGAAGTCTCCAGTGCCCCTTCAGATCCCAGCACCTCTCCCATGGACTGTGATCATTATGATAGGCCAGGCCATCATTGCTTAGGATTCTCAATACCTCCATCCCCACTTCTGTAAAAGATATTTCCTATAAAATGCAAATCAAAGCCGGGCGTGGTGGCGCACGCCTTTAATCCCAGCACTCGGGAGGCAGAGGTAGGAGGATCGCCGTGAGTTCGAGGCCACCCTGAGACTCCATAGTGAATTCCAGGTCAGCCTGGGCTAGAGTGAGACCCTACCTCAAAAAACCAAAAAAATAAATAAATAAATAAAATAAAATAAAATAAAATGCAAATCAGATTAAATAAAAATCACCCCATTGTAGAGTTGTGCATACTTAACATGGAAAAAGGACTTAATCTGGTACCAGCTGTGAGCCCTCTGCCCCTCCCTCAGTGCCTCACACACCCACCATGCTCAGCCTCTGAGATCCTTCACTCATATGAATTTACTCATTTTTAAGGGCAATTTGAGACTATTTTGTTAGCTAACCTTTATCCTTTTTCTTTCACAATTGTCATCCAGCAAATATGTATTGGAAACCTGCCTATAACAGAAGCCTAGATTTGAACCTGAGATAAAAATACTAATAATTACTGTGAGTTCGAGGCCACCCTGAGACTACATAATGAATTCCAGGTCAGCCTGGACTAGAGTGAAACCCTACCTCACAAAACCAAAAAATAAAAAATAAAAAATAAAACCACTAATATTTTGAACAGGGCATGGTGGCACATGCCTTTAATCCCATCACTCAGGAGTCAAATGTGGGAGGGAGGATCACAGTGAGTTCCAGGCCACCCCTGAGACTACATAATTCATTCCAGGTCAGCCAGGGCCAGAGTGAGAGCCTACCTCAAAAATAGAATATTTTGAATTAATTAATGAAAAGCATACATATAGTAATTATCAGGTGCCAATTAAAATAATTAATTTTTAAATTTTACAATTGGTATGTAGAGAATGGATATGTACTACACAATAAAAATCATGTAGATTTTATTTTAAAGATTATTATTTAAAAAATAGTATTTCTTACATTTGAGTCAATATTTGTTAGAAAATGATAAAGAAATTATGCTATTCTCAGACCTGGGATTATGATTTATTAGTGGCTGATATCAAAAATCCCAAGACTGGGGCTGGAGAGATGGCTTAGAGTTAAGCGCTTGCCTGTGAAGCCTGAGGACCCTGGTTCACGGCTCATTTCCCGAGGACCCACGTTAGCCTGATGCACAACGGGGTGCACGTGTCTGGAGTTCGTTTGCAGTGGCTGGAGGCCCTGGTGCACCCATTCTCTCTCTCTCTCTCTCTCTCTCTCTCTCTCTCTCTGCCTCTTTCTTTGTCTGTCTGTTGCTCTCACATAAATAAATAAAAATGAACAAAATAAATTTTAAAAAAATTCCCAAGACTGAAGAATACTGCAATTCTTTACCATTAAGCACTTGTGGTGAGCCAGGCATTGTCTAAGGTATTTGGAATAAAACAATAGGAAATTTCCTATTTTTAGGAACTTTCCTTCTAGGAGGAGGATATAGGCAATGGGCAATAGATAAATACGTGAGATCATATTTTATGTTATATATTTATTTTTGTGGCACTGGGCATTGAGCCTAGTCAGCAACCACTCTACTATTTAGCCACATCCCCAGCCCAAGAGAGCATTCAAATGGGCAAGGATGGTAAAGGAAATATAAGATAGGCATAGGGTGGTGGAAGCTTAGAAAGAGCTGTGATTGTAAGGAACGTAGTCAAGAAAAGACCACGGGCAAGACAATGCAAAGATCTGAAGGACTGGAGGGAATAGGAGAAAGGAGAGTGGTCGGGGAGAATAGGCCCTGCAGCGAGAGAAGGGGGTGATGCGTACTTATAACTACAAGGAAGCTAGTGTCCTGAGAGTCACATCAGTAACTTAATATATGTTGACTGCCAAGTATTCATTCAGCCCATGGTAAAACCTAGAGTGACATGGATCTGCTCAAGGAAGTTCAGGGTAGACATACCAGGACCTTCTCAGTTCCTGGCCCTGGAGGTGGATGGCGGGGAGGGGGAGAGGGGTGGGGAGGCGTGGGGAGGGGAGGAAGCCTAGCTCTGTCACCATCCAGGGCAACCTTCTCAGGACCTGGCCCTGGAGGTGGACGGGGCGGGGCGTGCGGGAGAGAAATCCTAGCTCTGTCACCATCCAGAGCAGGGCTTCTTAAATTCTTTTCCCTCATGACACCTTCTCACCTAAGAAACTTTTATGGAATTCCAAGGTATAAAGATATTTATATAGGTATAAAAATATCAAACATTGGCTGATAATAGATGATAAAGAAATTTATTTTATGCAAGGTGTGACAGCATATTTCTATAATTCAATACTGGGGAGGTAGAAGCAGGATGATCATTGCGCGTTTAAGGTCCACTTGGTCTACACAACAAGATTCAAGCCAGTCAAGTTGAGACTCTGTCTCATAAACATAAAATAAAATAAAAATAAATTTAAAATGAAGATGAAATTTTAAGACAATCCTTTGGTATGCATTCAATTTTTACCATTTGTAGACTATGAAAGCAAATTTTCATACTGATGAGATGAATGTGCTTGTTTTGCATAAAGAATTAAATCTTGGCAGAACTGTAGGATATATGGCATCCTTAACAACTTTCAGAGTTGATCAATATTTTGATTTTATCATTGTCAATGCTGAGAATATCACCTCATGTAAATATGTAGCACATAATAGCATAAGTATATTTAGGACCATTTCATAAATTGTTGGAAATTCTGTCCTAATCCTAAGCCAAAACTCATTTCATGCTTTTCTTATTAAACTGAAGTCAGAAACTCAGAAAGCAACTTAAAAAAATCAAACCTCATGCAATATAATCCAACGACACACTAATTTAATATTTACATGCTGAGGAATGATTATGAAAATAATATAAAAGCCTTTGTTTTTTTGCCATTAAGCCATTATGTTTTTATAGGAGTAGGAAACTGTATGCATAGTAAAAACACTGCAACTCACAACCTATGATAGTGTCAGATCCAAGCCAGGGTGTTTTTGGGCAGCACTGGTTGGCATTGTACTACAAATCACACATGATACACATTTGGGACCAAGGCTGCAGAGCAGTTGTGCCATGTAACAAAGGGCTCTCAAAAACACCTGATTCACTGCACATTTGATTTCTAATTAATTTCTTGTCATTTGGCATTCAAAAACCTTCTACCGTTGCCAGTTTTTACAGCCCCTCATTCAGTTTTGTGACCGTTTATGGGCGCCATGACCTGCAGTGTAAAAGCTGTGGGCTTACTCACTGTGAGATGCTCGGAGCCTGGTCATTCCCCAGTGCTCTTATTTTTGTCACTCCCCATCTGCTCTCTGAAGAAGGCAGATAGGAAAAGTCTCCCCAGTGCCAACAAGGGTTGACTTGCTTAATTCAGAAACAGCAGAGTGACAGGAAGCCCAAAAAGGTTTAGATGTGTCACAACAACAAGGGACGGTGGTGACAGGATGAGAAGCGGGTGGCACCAGCCAGGAACAGTTGAATCGCATCCCACATGTGTGGGTGGGAAGGAGGGGAAGAAGAGACAGGCTGGCAGCAGCAAGATGTGCACGCCAGGGCCTGACTGTCAGGGGTTCCCGTGTTCTTTAGCAAGTAGTATTTAAACTGCTTTTCAGGACAGCAGCTCACCGGTTATCATGCTTGCTTTTCTGATGTCTACCCTATTTCCTACATGGCAAAATTTAATAGTTGAAACTCAGATTGTCAAGTGATTGATTTGTACACACAGCATATTCCAATAAAAAGGTTGTGTGTACCAGCAGCCAAATAATTTTTTTTTGTCTTGACTTTTTGAAATGTACATCTTAAAAACAAATGGAAGCTGGGATGCATCTCAGTGGTGAAATGTTTGCCTGGCATGTGCAAGGCTCTGGCATGGTGTGATGGGACTTGGTTTCCTCTCCTGTTCTCTTGCCACTCAGTTTTTTTCTGGCATTCATCAAGTCTTCTTTACCCATTTCTTCAGGCACTTCAAAATCTTCAGGCAGCATAATTACACAACTATTTTTTCCAGTCTTATATGCTATTAAATTCTGTCAGGGGAAAAAAAAAATGAAGATTTTTACTGTTTTCCTAGGTCTCCTGCCATCTCCCATTTGCCCAAAATAGTTAATGTCCCTTTTGGGACTGTTACTCCATGATAGCATTATAATTGTTGAGGCTTCATTCCCAGTTATGTCATATAGCATACTATTATCATTTTTCTCTAATGGATTTAGCTATTGTCTCAGTTACTTTCTCACTGCTGGGACAAAATACCTGATTAGTAGTAATTTAAAGAAGTAGAAAGTTTAGCCGGGCGTGGTGGCACACGCCTTTAATCCTGGCACTTGGGAGGCAGAGGTAGGAGGATCACCATAGGTTCGAGGCCACCCTGAGACTGCATAGTGAATTACAGGTCAGCCTGGGCCAGAGTGAGACCCAACCTCGAAAAACAAAACAAAAACAAAAACAAACAAACAAAAAAAGAAGTAAAGAGTTTATTTTCAGGGGAAGTCAGTCATGGTGGAGAAATAAGGCAGCAGCAGGAAGTGGGTGTCACATCTTCATATCCACAGATAGGAAGTAGGTGGATGCCAGAGATGGATACTAATGCTCAATCAGCTTCCTTTCTTTTTATGCAGTCCAGGATCCCCAACCTGAAGTTAGGGTGTGTGTTTTTACCTCTATTTCTCTTATCAAAAAAATTCCTAAAAGATATGCCAAGAGATTTTGAATCCTATAAGAGATTAACAACCACAGCTGTATTTTTTTCTGCTAATTCATTCCAACTCAACTGAAAAATTCAAATATTCAGAATCATCAAATAGGGATTAACGAAGGCCAGATGCACAAGGTGAAACACGCCTCTGTAGTTAGTTTGCAGTGGCTAGAAGCCCATTATCTCTCCATATATGCCTCTGACTCTTTCTCTCTCTTTCTCTCTCTCTCCTTTCTCAAATAAATAAATTAATTAAATATTTTAAAAACACTCATCAAATATGTTCTCTCTTTATTTTCCTCCCTCCTTCCCTCTCTCCCTCCTACACTCCCTCCTTACAAACACTTTCCTCAGAGGCCTTCCTTTCTGTTTCAGCTTCTCCCCTGACTTCTACAATGGTGTCATGTAACTATTGCCCTTAGAATTAAATGCATTTCCTTCTCTATGGGACTCTCCATTTTCTCCATCCTCCTCTCCTTTCATGGTTTACTCATTTAACATCATGAGAAGCTCCCTTTACCTGACATCTGTAGGGTATTAGCTATGTTTCTCATCACTCTGACTGAATATCTGACACAAAGCAACCTAAGTGAGGAAGGATTGATTATGGCTCAGTTTCAAGTGCTACAGTCCATCAGACTGGACAAAACACGGTGGCAGGCTGCTTCCTGAGAGCACTAGCAGTAGGGTGGCTCCTCCCTCAGCAGCCTATTTCCTTGAGTAGCAGTGAGTCCCCGCCTCTCAAACGTTGCACAACCTTGCCAAACAGTACCACTGGCCGGAGAGGAAGTGTTCAAACACAGGAGCCTGTGGGTCACAGTTTACATTCAAGTCATGACATGCATCAAACAATTTGATTTTTTTTAATTTAAAAGCATAATCTGTGGCTAGGGAGATGCCTCAGTAGGTAAATTTCTTGCTGAACAATTACAAGGACTTGAGTTCAGATCCCCAGAACCAACTTAAAACCTGACACAGTAGCACGTATCTGTAATCCCAGTACTGTTCTGGAAGATTCTGGAACCTTTAGGAGGTATGTAGCAGTCAGCCTCATGTTGCTAGGATGAACTTAAACCAGGCACAGCTATGGGATGAAGGGCTTTATTGAACCTTCCAGGTAGAGAGGAAGTTCCATAATGGCAGAAGAAGCTGGCCGGCTTTCACAGGTCCACACAGACAGAAAATAAACCACCACCAACACAAGCAAGCACACTCCAGGAACTCCAGGCAAAGCTCAAGCACTTTGCATATCTTTAGACTGGAATTCCCCAAACACACATTAGGGCTGGACCTTAGGATCTGCCCACAGTGACACCTCCTCCAGCCAGGCAGCTGGAGATTTAAGTTACAAGCTTTAATGAACTCCTGAATGTATTGGGGGACATCCATTCACACTACCACAAAGGTGAAGAAGTGGGTCACTGTAGGCTAGACAGTGAGGTGTGATAGACCCCCATGCTGTTCCTCCCTCTGCTTTCTCCCTGCTGATAGGACACTGTGATGCCAGCTTCCTGCCCCTGCCAAGCTTTCGCCATCGTGAAGGACTCTACTCTCTGAAACTGTAAAATGGATTAAACCCATTTTCTTCTATAAATTGCTTCTGTACAGGCATTTTGTCCAAGCAGTGTGAAAGTAACTTATATACTGTCCTACAAGGAATAAATATTTTAAGCGTAGGATCAGAATGGAGTTAAAGGATAGAGTTTCAACGCTAAAGTTTATACCTATTCAATTGAGAAATCATTGTGTAGTATTTCACACTCTGGCCTTAGAACTCTATTTGATGTCCCAGACATACAACTATAAGCAGATTCATCTACACCCTCATGAAATCACCACCATAATCTGTTTTTATATTCACATGTGACATCCCCACATCTGTTCCTGGTTCAGTGTTTTCTCACTCAGGAAGGCACACCACCTCCAGCCATTTGAACAAACTATAGATAGCCTTTACTATTTTCTCCTCTTTAACCTCCATATCTAATAATTTATAGTCTATATATGCCTCAACCACTGCTTGCCATCCCTGCTACCTCCCCTATGAAAGCCTCACTCACACTGCTTCAAACACTTGCAATCTTTCCAGTCATCCCTTTCCTTTCTGGAACCAGTTCTCCAGTCTGTGGCCATAATGATTTTTTAAAAATTTTTTATTTATCTATTTGAGAGCGACAGACAGAGAAAGAAGCAGAGAGAGAGAGAGAGAGAGAATGGGCACGCCAGGGCCTCCAGCCATTGCAAACAAACTCCAGACTCGTGCACCCCCTTATGCATCTGGCTAATGTGGGTCCTGGGGAATCGAGCCTTGAATTGGGTTCCTTAGGCTTTACAGGCAAGTGCTTAACACTAAGCAATCTCTCCAGCCCTGATTTTTTGTTTTTTAATTTTTATTGACAACTTGCATAATTGTAAACAATATCCCATGGTAATTCTCTCCCTTCCCCACCCACTTTCCCTTTTGAAACTCCACTCTCCAGCTTATCCCCTCCCCTCTCAATCAGTCTCTCTTTTATTTTGATGTCATGACCTTTTCCTCCTCTTATGATGGTCTTGTGTAGTTAGTGTCAGGCACTCTGAGATCATGGATATCCAGGCCATTTTGTGTCTGGAGGAGCATGTTGTAAGGAGTCCTACCCTTCCTTTGGCTCTACATTCTTTAGAAAGACAAAGAGGAGACATAGTGGACTTCATTTTCCACAATAAGTCTCAATTTCTCTGTGACAGAAGTCTAAAAAGCCTTACAGCTTTTGCAAATATCGTACTTTGCTCACTTACCTTACTGTGGCTTATGTCACATTTTCTTAATCTCTGACTTCCAGTATATTCTGCCTTTGGTGTATTGTTTTAATTAATTGATGTATTTATTTTAAGAGAGAAAGAGAGAGAGAGAGATAATTGGCATGCCAGGGTCTCTAGCCACTGCAAACAAACTCCATATGCATGTGCCCCTTTGTGCATCTGGCTTACATGGGTACTGGAAAATATAACCTGAATCCTTTGATTTGTAGGCAGGTGCCTTAACTGCTAAGCCATTTCCCCAGACCCTGTTTTTGGTGTTGGTGTTCTTGTTGAAGACCATAAGGTATACTTCATTTTGCCTTTCAAATCTGCCATTCTCTATTTTGAGATATTTGTGCATGCTTCTATATTTCATAAAACTTTTCTTACCCCATCTTTTATCCCTCACTCTTCCCTCCATCTTACATGGGCTACTCAACTTTGCCTTAACCTTAAACTCTTCTTTCCTCTGGGGAGTCCTCCCTGCCTGTCTCATCTGGCTCAGTTCCTCAGAATGCATATCAATCAAGGCACCTCTTCTTAACTCTCTTCATAGTTGTGAGGTTCTTTAAGGGTTCGTGTTACCCTTCTTTCTTAGCATAAATACAGTTCTAGGCATATAGTAGACTTTCAATAAACATTTGTAGGATCAGGAAAGGAGGGAGAGGAGGAAGGAAAGAAGCATGAAGACACAGGGAGGAAGGAGAAAGAGAAAGTGAATAAATCTATTATCCAACCCATTCATGGTTATTCCCATCTTGCAATATTAGTAAATGAAACTATGGCCACAATATGGCCTGCTAACGAAGGATTCCCAAATGCATGGCTTGTGTGTTTGTCTTCTTCGTTCATGGGTTTATGGGATGTCTGAGTCATATTGCTTTGGGCTTTCTGTTAGCTAGGTTTGAGTGGCATTCTGGGATGAATTCTGGTTGGGCTGGCAGCAATGCAATTATGCAGTTATACTCTTGGGATAAATGAGAGAATGCAGGACTCATCCTGGGACTGACATTGTCACTTCCTCTCAATCTGTTAGTTAAACAAAACAAGTCATGGAATCCAGTTTAGCGTCATGGTGAAGGGTCCATCCAACTCAGAACGTGGCACTATGGAGCCGCAGGCCACAGGATGTGGCTATTAATTCTGATACAGAGAAAGCATAAAGGTTTTCCAACAGTAATTCAGACGTTAAGATTTAGCCTCCTGGGCTGGAGGGATGGCTTAGTGGTTAAGGTGTTTGCCTACAAAGCCAAAGGACCCAGGTTCGATTCGCCAGGACCCACACTAGCCAGATGCACAAGGGGCACACGTGTCTGGAGTTCACTTGCAGTGGCTGAAGGTCCTGGTGCACCCATTCTCTCTCTCTTTCTCTGTCAAATAAAAATAAAAGAGGAAGATTTAGCCTCCTGATATGCCATGTATAGTTTTTAACAACTGCTCTTATGAATCTCCTTTGATTTCCATCTGCTGAAAATCATCAGAGCCAGCAGTCCTTCTGCCTGTCCTTACACAGAGTGCTGGGTGGGAAGTGACGTACCACCCGCTATCCTTCATGTGGCGGTCATCACAGGACCACAACACCCTTGGTCCTCCTGCACAGCTCCCGTGATGGTATGTGCCATGATTCCGTTGCCTCCTTTGTTGTTATCCCCTCTATCAGGACTGCCGAATTATTGAGAGCTGAGCTTCTGGCAGATTTGATGCTGTCGGTGTGATTGGCCATCTCACGTTCAGGATGTGAACATCTGGTGGCTTTCATAATCAGAGAAGTTCATGAGTAGCACATGCATTTCAGCTTACTTAGGGCCCAGGATTCTGTGCTTACATAAGATGGACTATAAGCCTGGCCTAGTATGATAGTATTATCTAAATGTCATTTTCATGTGAAGACAAGGAAATCAAATCCCCGGAAGTGGAGCTCTTATCCAGTGAGGCTCTCTTTGGAGCAGAGTTGTGTCTCCTGACTTGGCTGACCTCCACATGAGCACAGGATGCTTTAAGCCATGACGGATGGTGGTCTGGGGAAAGGCGAAACAATGAAATATGCATGTGCACGCCATGGAAACAGAAACATTTTCAAGGAAAGCAATTTGACTTTTCATTTCTGTGATTCGGTAATTAATCAGTACATGTCAGTAGAAGATACAAGCTAGACTGTCAGACTGCCAAAGTCGAGGGTATATGCTTATGCCTGATTCTTCTATTTCAGTGAGCAAATGACCAGCAGATGTTTAATCACCTGTGTGATATATAGACAAGGTTAGCTAAGGTCCTAAGAGGTGAGAGAGAAAGAAATCATGTGATTTCACGTTAACCAAGCCTTCGCTGGAATCATAATGTTCCTTCTGTCTCACGAGGGCAGCAGTCGATCTCTCATGGCTTTAAGTCATGCTTTTCAGTATCATGTAAAGGAAGGATATGTAAGCTGGTTTTTGCTTTTTTCAGGTAGGGTCTCACTCTAGCCCAGGCTGACCTAGAACTCACTATATAGTCTCAGGGTGGCCTCGAACTCACGGTGATTATCCTACCTCTGCCTCCTGAGTGCTGGGATTAAAGGTGTGCACCATCACAAAGCATCCATGAAGATGATTTGAGTTTACCTTCATTAACATTTCAAAAGACAGCACTTCCTAACCCACAAACACTGGGCTTGTGGATGCCCTGTAAGGTTACTTCCCAACTAAAGCATTCCTGGACTTCATAGTCAAGAGGGTTCTTGGGATCCCTGACCTTGCCACATACCTGTTGCTGAACTCTGAGAAAAAGGAAGGTGAGGGGCTGGAGAGATGGCTTAGCTGTTAAGCGCTTGCCTGTGAAGTCTAAGGACCCTGGTTCGAGGCTTGATTCCCCAGGACCCACATAAGCCAGATGCATAAGGTGGAGCCTGTATCTGGAGTTCATTTGCAGTGGCTGGAGGCCCTGGTGCACCCATTCTCTCTCTCTCTCTCTCTCTCTCTCTATATATATATATATATATATATATATATATATATATATATATGCCTCCTTCTCTCTCTGTCTGTCACTCTGAAATAAATAAAAATAAAACAAAAATAAAAATAAAAAAAGGAAGGTGGTTGATGAGTTACATGAGGTCATAGGAGACCATAGATGCTTCTGACCTCTGTGTGAAGGCAGCAGCCCTAGAATCTCACCTTCAGCATTCCAATCTTCCCTTGCAACAATAAAAGTCCACAGCTGGTCCAACTGTATTAGTCATGCCCATCCTCTTCCAAGAGGGTAAAATATGGCCTCTTCTCAGGGGCTCTCCACTCAGTTCTTTCCTCTCCCCAACACGGATCCTTTGTCCCTACCAGGGAATGCTGCATCTGTTCTCCCAGATTCTCTTCTTTGGCATGTGGTGAACAGTAAAATGGAGCTAAAACTCAAGGAGACAGACAGAAAGGCTTCCACCTGAATCCATTGTCACTAACGCGCCTACTGTCCTTACTTCCTTCCCTTCATTAAAGTCGTGTGCGTGGCCCTAATTCCATTTAGTCCTCCACACATTCATTTATTTTCTCAACAAATTCATGTGTAGTGCTCATGTGTCTATGAGCTACATGTGTCTAGAAATTTAGTCTCGAAAGAAATTTGGGTACATACTAGAACATTTTTAAGAAAATAAAACTTTAGACTATTTTTATTTTATTTAATTTTATTTATTTGAGAGAGATAGAGAGTGATAGAGAAAAGGGTACTCCAGGGCCTCCAGTCACTGCAAATGAATGTCATACACATGTGCCACCTTGTGCATCCAGCCTTCGTCAGTAATGGGGAATTGAACCTGGGTCCTTAGGCTTCACAAGCAAATGTCTTTACCACTAAGCCATCTCTTTTACCTGTTGCTCTATCTATAAAATAGAAATATTTACAATACCTACTTTGTGATGTACATGGGTGCCTGTGAGCTAGCTTGGGAAGAGAATTACCCTTCCTGAGGGCCGTCCTCCATCTCAGCTTCCACATAACTGTGATGATTCATGAGTTAGTCCTGCTCCAGTTATAGTAGTAAAGAATAAGGCACAGAGATAGAATGGAATCCATATGCCTGATATATTTTTATTGAAGATTTTCTCCATGAATATTTCTTAAAGCTTGTCAACTGTTGATTTTTACCTGCAAGTAAGCCTAGCAGATAATAACTTACAATGAACAAAGAGTCCATGATGTAAATAAAAGCCATTTTGATGAATACACATACTCTTGTTTGTGGTTTGGTATTGCATACATGGCTTAATTCATTGATTCCCATTAACTGAATGTAATGATTTCCTATGGTGAGCTAAATATGTTAATATTTCATTAACTGAATATCATTCTTCATTGAGTGAATATCATGATTTCCTATGGTGAACTAAATATGTCAACATTTCATGATGTTCTACAAGGGGCATCATGGCTTCTAAGTACTCCATCACCTGAATGAATGTTGGAATCTCTTCTGTATTGTACATTTGCTATGAAGTAATGCCTTTTGTGCTTCAAACAACTAATTGAAAAGTGAACCCTTGGAAGATAACCAGTTCATATAATACTTGTTTATGCTTTTTCATTATAGAATTTTTACCTTCAGCATTTCATTAGAGAGAGTTTGAACAACAGAAATGACAGTTTTCTGGATAAGGAAGGAAATGAGAATGCAGAGAATTGAAATGTCCTTTTCAAGAATTCACAGTAAGTGCCAGAGGGAGGGTTCAGCTTGTGTTCTCACACCAATCCAGTGCTAATCTCATCACCTTGCTTTTTTTTTTATAAAAATAAAGCATAAAAATGTCCCTAGCAGTGTGTTATAACCATGCCAAGAAGAGACATAGCACCATGCAAAAATCAAGTCCTGAAACAATATTCCTTCAAGCACTTGAAGGTCACAGAGCAGTCTGAGGTGATTTCACCCCCGTTAACATTTTCTCTGGGGAGGAAGAGTTATTAGTGCCATGAAGAACGGAGTCACGGCGTGCTGGTGCCATCACTGCAGCACTCTGTAAAACAAAACCACGGTCACATCTAAAACGCTGAGGCAAAGAGCACTACTTTGTTGAATTTTTAACACAAATTTCACCCAAGAAATCCTTCTGTTCAGTGGCAAATTTCAGATTCCTGTTAATATAACAGCCATTATAAACAGAGGAAAATCATTCCGAGCATGGTGCTGCACACCTTTAGTCTTTGCACTCAAGAGGCACAGGTAGGAGGATCACCATGAGTTGGAGGCCACCCTGAGACTACATAGTGAATTCCAGGTCAGTCTTGGCTAGGGTGAGACCCTACCTCAGAAAACCAAAAAAAAAAAAACAGAGGAAAATGTTGATGATTACATACATGCTTAGAAGAGAAAATGTAGGTAGGATTCATATTGTTAGCTCTGTCTTAAGTTTATGACCAAGGAGACAACATTCAAAGCCCTCTTCTTCCTTCCAAACACAAGAGAAGTAACGATCAACCATCTAACTAGTCCTGACCTCTACATTCACCACCTATGGGGCTCAAAACCCTTTCTTCTTTTGTTTTTTAAAATGATAATTATGGAGAGTTCTGGTTAAGATGGTGGCATAGGTACCAAGCCAAAGCAGCCTGGGGGGGAAAAGCCAAAAAAAAAAACCAGCAAAATACACACTTTTACTAAAAAGTGAGGTGTATAGGAAATTGAAATGGCAGCGGAGAAGTAGGAGAGATCCAGAGCATCCAGAGCCCACACAGGCCGGCAGAAGCACCTCCAGCGGGTCTGCTCATGGGACCGCAGGCCGTGGCGCACCAGCCAGTCACCAGCCTCGGCTTGAGCCACAGGAAAAGCCAGGTGAAGGGATTTTCCACTCACACTGGAGCTCTCTGCAAACTCAAGAAACGTGAAGGGAGAACGGTAGTGAACAACGGAGGAACAGATCACAAGGCAGAAGAACATGTGGAACAGCGAGAGAACTAGAGCAGCATCTGCAGCCGCCCCTCCCCCACCGCCAGTGCCCAGCTCCAGCGAACAGAGCGGCGGTCCAGGGACCCGGCCACACCTGCTTAAACCAACAGCGGTACCCAAGCATAACTGAGACCAAAATCATCCCAAAAGGTAACTGGAATTACACCAGGTCAGTACCCGCCTAATAAACCTGGTATTTAGGCCTGAACCAGAAGTGCTAATTGCACCTTCCATATCAGGATAAATTACATGTTAAATCTGATGGATGGTCAGATTTGCCATTAGTAAATAAGCTGTATTTTGGGCTTGTTATTTATTGCTTCTTGATTTATAGTGGCTTTGTTTCCTCTTCTGTTATACATTAGAGAAGGGTCTCACCTGGGCACAAACTGACCTGGAACCCTCTACAGACCAGAATCTTAACCTCCTTGTTGTCAGGATTAGGGAGTGGGTGAGGCACCACACAGCCTAAGGGACAGACAGAGATCTGGTTGTCATAATACCTACTCTTAGATAAATACTCTGTGCTGTTTCTCATTGAAAGTGTATATTGTGGGCTGGAGAAATGGCTTAGTGGTTAAGTGCTTGCCTGTGTAGCCTAAGGACCCTGGTTCGAGGCTCAATTCCCCAGGACCCACGTTAGCCAGATGCACATGGGGCACACGCATCTGGAGTTCGTTTGCAGTGGCTGGAAGCCCTGGCATGCCCATTCTCTCTCTCTCTCTCTCTCTCTCTCTCTCTCTCCCTATCTGCCTCTTTCTCTCTCTATTGCTCTCAAATAAATAAATAAAAATAAATGAAAAAAATATTTAAAAAGAAAGAAGTATATATTGTTTAGTTAAATTTTAGAAACTATCTGTATTTGGTTCCACTCAGCCTACTTGAATACTCTCATAATAGGCAAACCCAACACCTAGAGTCACTCTGGCAGATACTCTGAGAGTCTTGAGAGCCACACCTAGCACCTTAAGCTCCTACCCTGAAGATATATAACATCACATTGACTGATACATCTAATAATACCCAGATAACTAGAAAATCCAATCATTAAATAATCCAGGATGCAAAAATATATACATTATAACACAAGAAACACCAAAAATCAAGACAATATAAATCCACCAAAAAGTATTAATGCATCAGAAATGACCTCCAGTGAGAACAAGTTACAGGAAATGCCTGAGAAAGATTTCAAAAGAATGATTATAAATATGTTCGAAGAAATCAAAGGAAGCAAAGAAGACACAGAACGCCAATTTAATGACATAAAGAGGTCAATACTAGACATAAATAAGGAAATAGAAATAATAAAGAAAAACCAGTTAGAATTACTAGCAATAAAGAACACAGTTAATGAAATAAAAAACTCTGTAGAAACTCTCACCAGTGGAATGGATGAAGGAGAGGACAGAATATCTAAGCTAGAAGACCAGGTGGCAGATCTAATACAGTCCAACAAAGAGAAAGACAAGCTAATAGAAAAGTATGAGTGGGAATTTCAATAGTGGGACACTAAGAAAAGATCAAACATAAGAATTCAGGGCACAGTAGAAGGAGAAGAATTTCCCTCAAAGGCATAGTAGGCGTCTTCAACAAAATCATAGAAGAAAACTTCCCCCAAATTGGGAAAGAGGTGCCAATGCAGATACAGGAATCCTTTAGAACACCAGCCAGACAAAACCTGGAAAGAACCTCTCCTCGCCATATTATAATCAAAGTACCAAACACACAAACCGAAGAAAAAATATTGAAAGCAGTCAGAGAGAAAAATCAAGTTACCTACAAAGGCAAGCCTATCAGAGGATTACAGCAGATTACTCAACACAAACTTTGAAAGCCAGAAGGGCGTAGAGTGATGTATTCCAAGTTCTGAAAGATAACAACTGTCAACCAAGGTTACTTTATCATGCAAAGCTATCCATTCAAATAGATGGAGAATTAAGGACATTCCATGAAAAAAGCAAGCTAAAGAAGTATTTGAAGACAAAACCATCTCTACAGAAAATACTTGAAAGAATCCTTCATGCTGAAGAAAAAGAAAAGCACACATATAAGGAACTGGGAAAAAACAAACAATACTCAAATACTAGTTAACACAAGAGAGCAAAGGTAAAACCAGAAGAACTACAAAAAATGGCAAAAATGAATACACACCTCTCAATAATATCTCTTAATATCAACAGCCTCAGTGCCCCAACCAAAAGACATAGGTTTGCAGAGTGGGTTAAAAGCAGGATCCTTCAATTTGTTGCCTCCAAGAAACCCACGTTTCTACAAAGGATGGACACTATCTTAGGGTGGAAAGGTTGGAAAACGGTGTTTCAAGCAAGTGGACCTAGAAAACAAGCAGGGGTTGCTATCCTAATATCTGACAAGGTATATTTCAGTCCAACATTAGTTAGGAAAGATAAGGAAGGCCACTTTATACTGATTAAAGTCACCCTCCAACAGGAGGACATTACAATCCTAAACATATATGCACCTGACATGGGGTGCCCCAAATTCATCAAACAAACACTACTAGAACTAAGGTCACAGATAAAACCAAACACAGTGGTAGTGGGTGACTTCAACACCCCACTCTCATCAATTGACAGGTCATCCTGGGGAAAAATAAACAGAGGCATCTGGACTAAATGAGGTCATAGAAGAATGGACCTAACAGGTATCTACAGACATTTCATCCAAATGCTGCAGAATACACATTCTTTTCAGCAGCACATGGCACTTCTCTAAAATAGACCATGTGTTAGGACACAAAGCAAATCTTAACAAATACAGGAAAATTGAAATAATTCCTTGCATTCTATCTGATCACAATGGAATCAAACTACAAATCAATAGCAAGAAAGGCTATAGAGAAAACACAAAATCATGGAAATTAAACAACACACTACAAATGATGAATGGGTCAATGAAGAAATGCAGAAGGAACTCAAAAAATTTATTAAATAATAATTATGGAGGAGGGGCATGACATCTGTTTCAGTTATAAGTACTAGACATTTATTCATAATAAATTCTGAATTTTCAGAAACACCGAAAAAGTTTCTATGTTCTGAAGACACATCAATATCTGCTGTCTACAAGGTAAGAAACATTCATCCAGTCAGCCCAAGCATCTTCAGAATGAGCAATATTTGGTTTGTCATAAGTAAAAGCTGGTGTCAATTAATCATTTTTTGCATATTTATTCCAAATGCCAATATGTTAATGCTTATTCCTATTGTGAAAGTTATTATGTGCATGAAAATGAATCACATTCCTCAAGTAAGCAAAAAAAAAACCTCTTCCTCATTAAGAGATGGGAATACAATCCAAGACCTTCGCCACCTTAATCGCCTTTCTCTTAACCAAAGCAACAGAAAAAAGGTAAGCATGCACTTACTTTGAATGTCCTCCTTCTATTTCTCTTTTCCTAATTATTAACAATATCAATATTGAGTATAAGGCTAGAAATGCTTAAGGACTGACTTGGATATAAAGGGTAACAAATAAATTATGTATCATCCTCCCACAGAACTTTAGGAGGCTACAAAGACTCCTAGATAGAAGGGATATCAGAAGACCCATCCCTAGGAGGTAGCAGCCACAACAATGGTGAGTCCGCCAGAGTCTACAGTTAACAGGAGGCAATAAAGAAGCCATGGAGAGACAACACTGTTACCAGAGGCATAGACCCTAAGGAAATGCTTTGTATTAAGATCATTGCATGGTGCTACAGATCAAAGGCTGCCATGCAGGGAGGCTGTAAAGAAGACCAAGAACAAGTGTATAGATGAGTGAGGCAAGGGGCTGCCTTCTCCTGTGTGTGTGCTTTCCTGGGGAGCTTAAAAGGTAGGCAAGCTACAATAAGTCCCCATGGCTGAATAATAGAACCAATTTTTATTCAGTGACTAGAATCTTTGCTGGTAGGATGACCCAGGACTGTTGTCCAGATTTCTCAATTAAATAGGTTGGTGGGGAAAAAAAATGAAGATATACAGAAAATGCTTTTTTGAAGCCGGGCGCAGTGGCGCACGCCTTTAATCCCAGCACTCGGGAAACAGAGGTAGGAGGATCGCCGAGAGTTCGAGGCCACCCTGAGACTACAGAGTGAATTCCAGGTCAGCCTGAGCTAGAGTGAGACCCTACCTCGAAAAACCAAAAAAAAAAAAAAAATGCTTTTTTGAATGAATGATTTTGTGTACATGTAAGATAACATAATCATCTTTAGGATGTATACAATTTAAAGTAAGCTATACTGTGGCTCAAAGTGAAGGAAAAGACTGTAGGAAGTGCCGGTGTCCTGGAGTACAGCAGGCTGCCTCATGAGGTAGAGAACACTTTAAAACTGAAGTTCCTCAGGCAACAGCAGAATGTGTCATAAAGGAGAACATGACGTAGAAACAGCCTGCACTGCATTGTCTTTAGTCTTTGCCAATGCTACTAATTTACTCAGCCCTGCTGAGGGCTTTCGTGTAGGTATTTAAGTAAGGAAATATGGGGAAATATTTAAAGTTAGATAAAGGGTACCAAACACAGAAGAAATGAGTGTATTAAAGAAAAGAGAGATGCCTAATAGTTTAAATAATGTATTATGTATGTATCTTGCAAACAACTAGAAGAAAGGCACCAATCATGAAGTAATAGTGAAGTAGACACATTAATTACTCTGTTTAAGTCACTATGCATTGTATATATGTATTGAAATAACACATTACACTCATATATTAATCAAAAAATTTTCAATGGTTCAAGGAGTTGGAAAGGCTAGCTACCTTAATTTGATCATTCTGTATGATATACATGTATCAAATTATTATTACACTGTGTTCCATAAATACATACAATTAAAATGATGGTAATAAAAGTCTCAAACCACTTCTAATTAGTAATAAAAAGACAGACTATGAGTTCTGTATATAGTTATGTGCTTTCATTGTGGATGCAAAGGTGAATGTCTATTGCCAAACCTAGAGGGACAAGGCTCTAGGTAAGTTTTTCAAAAGCAATTCATTTTTGACAGAAGTTACTATCAGGCATCAAAGCTATGAGAATAGTAATAGTAAGTGTCTCCATTCAAAGTGCTGTCACTCCTTTTTGTTTGTTTTTAATTTTATTTTCCTAGTTAGGGTTTCACTCTAGCCCTGGCTGACCTAGAATGAATTCACTATGCAGTCTCTGGGTGGCCTAGAACTCATGGCGATCCTCCGACCTCTGCCTCTTCAGTGCTGGGATTAAAGGCGTGTGCCACCACACACAACTAAAAGTGCTGTCATTCTTAAAGTGTCTCCATGAGCTTCCAGAAGGCAATGACCCCCCGCTCTGCAGGAAAGTACATAGCTTGTTGCCAAGACTTAACTCTGCATCTGGTTGTGGAACAGTTGAGTCTACATGGAGCAAGGAGCAGACATGGATTCATAACTTAAGCAAAAGGAATTTATTAAAAAGAATTCATGTGTGAAATAAGTGAGAATATAAGAGTGCTAAAACCTAGAAGCTTGTCTTATAGGAAAGAAAAAAAACTGTTTTTTTCTCCCTCACAGTTATCACCATAAAGAATTCTATCCACCTAGTTTCTCTGACTTTGCATCACACTTTCAAGTTTGAAAGTCCTGAAAGAATGCATCCACTCACTCTGGGTTAGTACCCACTCCGTTGATACACCTTGAGGGGAAAGAAATGCAGGAGACCCCTCAGCTCTGGGAATGGATGCAAAGATGCAACATGCATGAGAAAAATAACTTCTCTAAAAGAAATGGAGACATTATGCTAATTATATGTTGGTTAATTGGTAGAAGGTTGTCGTACCCATAGTGTATTTATTTCGTTTGTGTAAACACTACTATGATTTTATCCTGATCACCTCAACAATTGCATTTTTTATCTGCATATCTTCCCCACAGTTGAGGCTACTTGTATCATTCTGCCATCCATTCGGATCATTTGTTTATAACACAAGGAAATGCTAAGATTTTTGCCTCAGAAATGTCTGTCTGTGGAAGGACCTTGTCTTCTTAACCCTCGCCCCAATGTGTGCCGAGTGGCTTAGTTTCTGAAAGAGACCATTATTTAAAATCCCGACTATTTTACTGTACTAATGAGCTGCCATTATCTGATGGCTGTTTTTCAACTGTCCTGGTTTCTCGTTGGATCACTACTGCTGTCTCTTGGCCTACATATTTTTATACTTAATGATGCCATAGTGCTGTAGCTAGGCATTTTTGTTAAGGCAATTAATTTTAAAGTCAAATAAATAAGTCTTTCTAGCCATAATTTCTAGCTCAAGGCTAGAACTACCAGATAATTGCATCCTTGGATTTAAAGCAAATAGGATATGAAGTTTAATCACTTATTTAATACAGTTCAGAATATAGCGGATCAACATAGCATGAAGCATTTTTTTTTTTTTTTTTTGGTTGAGGAGGCTTCATAGGCTCATAATATAGCATCAAAGCTTCTTTATCTTGGAGCTGGAAGATAGAGTCAGGAAACTGCTTGCCACACACGCCTGAGAACCTGAGTTGCACCCCCAGTACCCACATGAAAAGGGCTTGGAATGGTGGCATGCACTTCGATCCCAGTACAGACAGGAAGAGGGAGGCAGGATCGCTGAGATTGCAGGTCAGCCAGGCTAGCTTAATTGTTGATCTCCATGCCAGTGAGGACAGCATCCTAAAGATGACACCTGAGACATTCCTCCAGCCTACACACACGTGCGTACGCATGCGTAAAAAGGTTTCTTTCTCTTTAACTTTAGAATATGAAGAAGAAGAAAACGTACAACTCCAAAGACTAAAGTCACCATGAATTATAACTAAAAGACCAGTTCACTGAGTATCACTTAAGACGATGACTCACCTGTTATCTATTTATGTGCTGTGATTCTTTAAGAGGCACAGGTTAGCTAACAGAGTCCATATAGGGTAAAGAACTTGAGCAAAAACATGTCTTGGTGAGCTCCATCTTGTTTTCTTGGCATCTGATAATCAGAGGAAGATAGCTGGTTACTTCATTAGTGTGATCACCATACAACTTTCTAAAGACATACTGTTGCAGGCCAGATTTGACTCAAGGCTCAAGGTTTCTAACAGTATCCATCATGTGTGCTGAGCAGGCTTGCTGCCTTCAGCTATGTGGTTGCATACGAGCATATGCTTGCAGTTTCAGTGAGTGTGTTTTGAAGGAAGGAGTGGAAACGCTATGTAGAGTAAGTGAAAGAATCAATGAAATTACATGTTCCTTAGTCTCTTGGCTTGCTTGTTCTTGATGGTCTGTGGCCATTACTGGTAATTGAGATCTTTAAACAGGGAACATGTGTGAACCACTGAAATTGTCCTTAGACATTGAAGTTAAACACATTTATAGAGTCAGTAAATTCCATATTGAAGAAAAATGCCCCAAAGGCCATTGCCTCAGATGTGGACAAATTTCCCCAAACTATGCAGCTATTTTCCATTATCACAGCTAAGATTTGAGATAGCAATAAACCATCTAAAACAAGCCAGGACTTTCTTTCTTGATTGTTTTCTAACAACTCAAAAAGATACTGTGTTCTATTATCTTAATAGAAAAGACCATCAAACCTCAATACATTTTGAATTTCATGGTATATAGATAAATAGGTGGTTATTCTAAATCTATTTATATGTATAATTATTTTAAAGGCATGATTATTTGACCATCAATTTGTATTGCAATTTTAATTCTGTCTCCCTCATCTCACTTTGGCATCCGAGCATCTGGTACACTTCTTGGAGACAACTCTATGGTGGTCTGTAGACATCAGATTTTGTGCCATTTTAACTAATGGTGAAGAACCAAAGCCAGGGAGAAACCTTAGACATAATGGTCTAATCTTCTTATACTAAGGGGTTATAGTCCCAGAAAGTCCAAGGACTCAAGGCAGAATCTATGCTTTGAGTTAAGCCTAGAATATACATCCCAATGAAAACATTTCAGCCAGACTACTTGGAGAAGGCATTCTCAGTAAAGAATGAGACACTGGTATTGCTTTTGCTTTAACCATGCTGAATGAACATCACTTTCTCCATTCAATAATGATAAACTCTCAAGCTCGTTGTTTCTGCTAGTTCTATGTTTATATCCTCAACTTAAGCTCAGACAAAGGATTTTCAACTGAAGACATTTGAAGTTACATTGAAATAGGGCCATAAAACAATATTTGAATATTACTCTAAAATTGCTCTTCCCATATGTTATGCCATTTGATACTCTCAACTACCATGATATTGGTCAAATTATGCTCCTTTTACAGATAAGGGACTCAATATTCAGATAATCACATTAAATTCCTATAATGCTATTAGGGTAATAATTATCTGAAAATAATTGGAAAATAATGCATACATGACAATTCTGTAGATAAAATGTGATTTCCCTAACTACTCAGTGAAATTTTGTCCCATTTTTATGGCTGGGGAAACTGGATGTGGATCTCAATTGTGGCGCTCATACCAATGCACCTTGGCACTGGTCAAATCCCTAGCTGTTCTGGAACCACAACGTGTCAATAGACAAACGGTTGGATGATAATTCTGCCCAAGGTGTCTTGCTAGACTAGAATTCTGACTCTCTGCCCTCTCAAGATAATGACTTACATGGATCGAGCATGTGTTTCATTTTCTTCAGTCCATTCTAGTCAATCATATATAACATATTGTTTTAAATATTTTTTAAAGCCCAGTTAATGGAAATGAAGAGAAAATATTCCAGATCCATCCAATTACAAAGTTTCATCATAATAAAAAATGGTAAGAAGTACCTCAGTTCTACTTGCCGATCTTGGTCATGCTTTTAATTATGAGCAGACAAAAGAGAAGGAACACATGGCTCTGGTTCTAAGAAGGGAAGTGCCATAAAAGGCTATACAGTTGTATCTTATTAGACAATAGTTTTTCTTACTTATCCTGAAATTCTGATGGTATATCATTGTAATTTGTTCTGTGATTGTTCAGAAAATTCAACAGCCAACACAGTACAGAAGTGTTCAAGAGTAATGGTAGCAATCACCTGGGTTAAAGCGGTCAGGACTTCTTAGGATGACCGAGCTTTGCTGGTCTGATAGGTAAGTACAGCGAAGAAACACATGACTGACTCATCTTCCTGACCTCCTCTGCCAGCTCAGAGGCACACGTTGTCCTGGCCCCCGCCCCTGTGAAAATTCTGTAAAACCCCAAAGTCTAGAGACATTAGGCTCCCTACCACTGACATAAGGTAGGGCGCTGAAGGCATCCTCTCCACTCCCCAGTGTATACATGTTTCTCTCCATTGGATTTCCTGCCAACAGTCTCAATTTTACCAGCAAAGAAGCTCAGCTCAAGCTGCATGGCTAATTTTTGATAAGAAATGTTTTTCAGGAAGAAGCTTCTACTTAATGTCATTCAAAGATGGGAAATTGCGAAGTTGGAGTCCCAGAAATCACGAGTGGCAAGGCCCAGGATATAAGCTGAAACCCTTGACTTCCACATCTGTGCTGGCATTTCCCATAAGATTTCACCAGCTCTCTCCTTGCTTGACGTTTACCGCTTACCAAGCAGTGAGTCAGGCAGGCTGGAACAAGATGTCAGGAGCCTTCCTTCATCTTCTGACCACTGAAAATGCCCCCTCCAGCACAAGAGAAGAGCAGCCCCTAAGGGTGAAAGAACTTCACAAACTCTTTATCACAATCATTTTACTTAAAAAAATCCTTTCTGAGGTGTTAGTAATATTCATATCTCTGAAGCTCCTACTCACACTTTCCCTGTACTTCTTTTAATTTTATTTTTATTTATGTATTTATGAGAGAGAGAAAAGATGGGTGGTCTAGGGCCTCCAGCCACTGCAAACAAATTCCAAATGCATGTGCCACTTTGTGCATCTGGCTTATCTGGGTTCTTGGGTATCCAACCTGGGTCCTTAGGCTTCATAGGCAAGTGTCTTAACTACTAAGCCACCTATCCAGCCCTCACATAGTTTTACTTAGTGAATATTGTACAGAAAAGTTGATTTTACTATGGATCTTTTATGCCTGCACATAATATACTTTGATCATATTCACCCCATAACACTCTCTTTTGTCCCACCCCTCTGCCACTAATACTCTTCCCCCTCCTAAATGATACTCCTTCTATATCCATGCCTTTAAAAAAAGATTCTGCACATGAGAGAAAATATTCAGTGTTTGTCCTATTTATTTCTTAAATTCTTACTCCAATAGCTTATCCATGTCTTTATTGATTTAGCTTTAGATTATTGCATGCTTGGAGATCATACATGCCAGAGATAGTGCATTTTGCTCAAGCAGCTGCCATAGATTAGATGCTCTTTGCCATTAGCAAGATTGAAAGATACTGAGAGAAGAGTAAGGGAAAGAGATAATCATCATGTTTTACTTTAGTGTCTATGTTTTGTGTTATTAGTTAGTAGATCAAGATGTTACCCCAAACTGAAACAAAAGTTGATACTAAGAGTATTGTGGCTGGGGAGAGGGTTCAGCAGTTAAAGGTGCTTGCTTGCAAAGCCTGACAGCCTGAGTTAAATTCCCCAGTACCCATCTAAAGTCAGATGTAGGAGTTTGCAATGGCAAAAGACCTTGGCAAGCCCATTCTTTCTCTCCCTCTCTATTTGCAAATAAATAAATATTTAAAAATAAAAACAATAAGAATATTGTGTAATTTCCAAGTTAAAGTACCACAGTATTCCTGAATACCTTCCATTTCACTTGACATCAAAATCATGCATGTGATCATCGGCTAAGCCCAGTAAGTAACCTGCGTCCTTCTGATCATTGTCTTTATTATGTTGAAGTGCTCACCAATTGCTAGAGATTTGCTCCCATAATCTTATTTGATCCACACAATAGTTAAGAAAAATGTTATTCAATTTCAAGGAAGAAAAAGTCAAATAACTTTCTGATCTCACAAAGTCATTGAGAATTGAAACTCAGATATCTGCAATGGTAGAGGTTGTCCACTGAGCTACTACCGTGCCCCTTTGCCGTAAACATGCACACTGTTGATAGGACCTCCACATTACTGCCTCCTGGTATCACTATCTTTATGAACACTCCTGGTTCCAGTGAAGCACACTCTAACAGACAACTTCAGGTCACTGAGATGAACTTCCAGACCAAGCAGTTTATGGAGGAAGGGATTTATTGAAGATAGGAGGGAAGTTCCATAATGGCAGAAGAAGTTAGCCCTCTTTCATAGGACCAAGCAGAGAGAGAGAGAGAGAGAGAGAGAGAGAGAGAGAGAGAAAAGCCCAAAGCCAAAACCACCATGAGCACAAGTTAGCACACTTAAGGAACTCCAGGCAAAGCTCAAGCACTTTGCATATCTTTAGACTGGAATCCAAAATCCATCCACACACCTTAGGGCTGGACCCCAAGATCCACCCACAAGCAGCTGGAAATCCAAGAAGCTTTAATGAAACTGAATGTATTTTGGGGGGCATCCATTCAAGCCACCACACACACCACACTCTCTTCTGGCACGGACTGAATTCCCTAGGTAGGTAGGAGAAGACTGTATTATATTCAACACAAAGAAGAAATGTAGCGCAGCCAAAAGCTGGTGTTGCACTATGAGGTTAAGGATGTGTTCTGCTAGGAATGACTCACACACATAATCGAAGTCCACTTGTGGCACCAGAGAGGGAATACAGCTGTGTGACTGAGCCTGTCCTCCTGCATAAGGACACCATCTGCCTTCCATTGCTTCAGATGAAGATTTTCATCTCAGGCAGTGTATCACTGGGGAAAAACAAGATAGAGAACCATAATGCTCTGTACTCCAGTCTCTCCTGCACTAATGGCATCTCCGCAATGAGGTCCAGCCAGCACTGTGACATGAAAGGTGTGCCCTTCATTATCAGCCAGCTCTTAGACTTCATTAGTCTGCTAACACTGAGCATTTGACTCTTCCATCTTGCTCAGTTACTTCCTACGAATAGTCGCACCAGTGGTTAGTGCACAGCGCACAGGGGCAAGTAGGGTCACAGAGGTCTTTGCCTCAGCCAGATGGGAGCGTTTGGCTAACAGTTTAAAGTGCACGTGAAGGCTGGGGAGATGGCTCAGTGGATAAGGCGTTTGCTGCATAAGTATGGGGACCTGACTTTGGATTCCCAGAGTCTGTGTAAAGCCAGATGTGTAGCACAAGCATCTGGAATCTCAACACTCCTGCAGCAATGTGGGAGACAGAGACAGGAGACTATCTAGAAGCTCGAGGGCCAGCTAGCCTGGCTAATACATCACTAAGCAGCAAGAGACCCTATGTCTAACTAGGTGCAAGGCCAGGACCTGCACCCTAGGTTGTTCCCTGACCTCCACTTGTATGCCATGGTGTTCATGCACTCCTGCTCATACACAGACAAACTCACATCATACATATACAATATGCATGCACACAGAAAGCAATAAAATAATAAAGTGCTTATGAAAGACTATCCCAGTTCAAGGCTGGTTTTGATCTAACTAAGAAGAATTACAGAGCCAGGTGTGCTAGTGCACACCTTTATCCCCAGCATTCAGGAGGCAGAGACAGGAGGATTGCTGTGAGTTCGAGGCCAGTCTGAGACTATGAATAAATTCCAGGTCAGCCTGTGCCAGAGTGAGACCCTAACTCAATAAAAAAGACAAAAAATAAAAAGAAACAGAAAAAAAGAGGAAGGTGAAGGAGAAGAACAACAACAGATGAAAAATCTGGCCTTAGCCTGGGTGTGGTGGCGCACGCCTTTAATCCCAGCACTCGGGAGGCAGAGGTAGGAGAATCACCATGAGTTCAAGGCCACCCTGAGACTACATGGTGAATTCTAGGTCAGCCTGGACTAGAGTGAGACTACCTCGAAAAACCAAAAAAAAAAAAAAAAAATTATAATGTATAGCAAATTCTCTCTCCCTCCCTCTCTCTCTCTCTCTCTCTCTCTCTCTCTCTCTCTCTGTCCCTCTCTTGCTCCCTCTCTCTCTCTCTCTCTCTCTTTCTGGGTTCCAACTCCTTATTAACGAAACAAAACTAAACTCATGAATCTGTTATGCTCAATTAATAAGCAGGAGACTCCTTTAAAAATATGTTATTTATGAAGGTGGTGATATTATAAGTAGTTGTCTATTGTTCACCAATGATATCATTTCCTTATGGGTGAGCCACGGACTACTATGGCATCTTAGAAGTTCATGATATTGTTCCAAGATGTAAAATTAATGTCAAATACCAACATGCATTAAGTAGTCATGGGCAGTGAACCTCCGCCATTGGAATAGCAGCTTCCAGCCCTTCTACCTCGCTGACATCTATATGAAATGACTTTCCCACTTGTAAGTGTATTTGAACTCACAGAAACAAATAACAGCAACCTCCAACATGCCCTTGCCTGCTACTGTATGCAAATGTGAATCCAGCCTAGCTGCATAGAGGAAATTCTTCAGCAATTTTAACAGCTACTAACAGTAGATTGTTTGTGACACTATTGCTTTGGTATTCGCTGGATAAGACACTCTGGAGGATAAATTAAGCTCTTCTGACTTGGGGAAGATCAATTGTTTTTTCCTACATAGGAAGCATAGAGACTAATTTAATGCTAAATCATAGTAATTCCATTGGCTCAGTTTGTGTTTCTATTTCACTTTCCTTCCTTTTCAATGTCTCAGGAACTATTTGAAAAGACTTCCTGCTTATTCATTTCATTATAAACAAATGCTTTTAGAGAAAAGGTAGGACTTAAATCACATGTGACAAGCACATATATTCTGTGTTCCTCAAGTTTAATAGTGCAAGCAGTTCATTCACTGGGAAATGATTTATAATACAAATCATATTATCAAGCAGGAGAAATGGCTAAATTTGAAATTTTCCACTCAATATGTTTACTATAAAGAAACATGAAATTGACCACTTTCAATTACTTTGAAAACAATGAAATGGAAATAGTAAGGACTTTTCCCAAGAAAGGAGAGAATAAAGTGCATGCTTTCACTGTGTTTACATTGTGCCTCTGAAGTGCCCCGTGTGGTTCTTAATGGAACCTTAAAAGTTTCCCTTGAGTCACCCCAAATGTGGCAGTTTTAAGATGCAGAAGCTTTTCAATTAGAAGGGAAAGAAAACACAAATAGTAACTTTACTCAGAAAGAAACTTTTCCACTTGCTTCCCAAGGTTTTTTTTTTTTTTATTTTAAAATAAGAAACTGGAATCAAGTCATAGGAAAAAGCTTTTTTGCTATGCCCATGGGGGTCATAAGGCAGCAGTCATAAAGCAGTTGGAAAAGTGTGTCCACTTTTAAATGATCTGTGCGGTAGGTTGTTTGCATGATAGCGTCCCTTCTTCCTATGGTCCTGTGCCCATGCCAGGTGACTTTGAAATTCTTCTGACCAAGTGATGCAGTCTTTTTCTCCTTTCCCTACGACCCAGGGCAGGTGAGAGGGATGTGGGAAAGAGCAGGTGGCCTTGGAGATGAGAAGAGAGGGGAAGCAACTTAGCAGAAGGGGGAGCTATATTTGGGTTTGAAATATGGTAGGCAGCCGTGACACAGGATGCAACACATCTTATTTCCTTCTGCTTTGCTGTGTCCAAAATACCTGGTGGAAATAGCTTAGGGAGAAAAGATTTATACCGGCCCAGGGGTACAGATGTTTTCATCCATGGTGGATTGGCTTGAGCCAAACATCATGGCAGCAGGAGCCTGTGGATGAGGAGAACTGCTCATAACATGGTAGACCTGGAAGCAGAAAGAGCACGGCTAGGCTGTAGCCTTCAAAGGCTTGCTCTCAGGGTGACTTGCTTCCACCAGCTAGCCCCACCTCCAAAGGATTCCAAGGCCTGCCTCACCCATGCCACCTGCTGGGGAGAAAGCACCGAAATATGAGCCCACTTAGGGCTGTTCAGATTCAAGCCATGGCTCTACCAGGATGACCACAAGGAAGAGGTAAGAAGATGGTTAGGGATGGAGGTGAGAACAAAATCACCAGCTACAGAATCAGATGTGGCCAATGGAATGTCGACGAGTAACCTAGCTCCACTTCTGAGCCAAGACCTCCAGAGACCAGGATTCTTGGGTCTCCTTGCTTCTCTGTCTTTGTCTGAGAAATGTAGCCAGATGGAAGAGAAGATCACCAAGAATAAAACTGAGAGGCTCAGGTGAGGTTGTCCTCAACACGTAGCAGTGGAACGCTGTTCCTTGAGAAAGCGTGGGTGAACTTAGCTGACCACCCAACTCTTAAACTTATTACAAAGAACACATTCTCACACTTTGTTATTCATGTTGCCCAAGAATGACAGAAAATCATTACATTAATTTCTCATTTCTCAAATAAAGGCAGACTCAAAAACTCCAAAAGATGATTTAATTACTCAGGTCTGAGCCTACCTGAGACTTAAGCTCAGATCTCCCAGTTCTAAGCATAGGGCTGAGATTGAAATATGAATGCACTGAATTCATTGCTGGATTCCACATGCCATTCAGATATTGGCATTAATTGCACACCTGAAGTCTCACTTACCTTAGACTTAAACATGCTCTTAGAAGTTTCAAAATGGTTGTGGAAACTTCAGATAGGAGGGCTCTAATAGATTTTTTTTAGGGAAAAAAACGTTTATGGCCAACATATTATGCCTTCATTTGACATTGTTTTCAGAAATTGAATACTGTGTTGCATGAATCATGGCTTTTTCTAGCCACGCATTTTTATGCATTCACATTAAAGCCATCAGGTAAATGATATGCATTATACTTTCAAAAGAGCAGGGGAAACGCTGTGCTTCAGAGTCTCAGAGCACCATCCAGGGTGAAGTCCCACTCCAAGGTCAGGCATGATTTTTCTCACTAACATATACACCATCTGTCTTTAGGTCAGAACCACAAGCATCATAAAGACTGGAAGTCAGAGTGAAGCACCTCCTAGAGGATGGATCTGAGGATGGACTTATTTGTAAGGATCAGTTTTTATTTCATTTAAAAAAAAAATTTTATCCCTCAAAATGATTTAAACTTCTTTTTTTTTTAGAGAGAGAGAGAGAGAGGCAGAACAAGAAAGAAAAAAGGGGAATGGGTGAGCCAGGATCTTTCAGTTGTTGTGAACAAACTCTAGACATGTGTGCCCCGTTGTGTGCATGTGTGACATTGTGCACCTGTGTCACCGTGTCTGGCTACGTGGGACCTAGAGACTCAAACGTGAGTTCTTAGGCTTCTCAGGCAAGCTGCCTTAACCACTAAGCCATCTCTTCAGCCCTCATTTCTAACAACGTTTATGAATCCCACTGCTATGATGTGGGTAAGTGTCCCAAGGCCCTACGTGTTAAAGAATGAATCCCTAGGTGGCAAGGTGGCGGGGCCTAGCAGGAGATGTTTGCCCTCCTGATCCTGGTCTCCTTCTCTTCCTCTTCGCTTCCTGACAGTGAGGTAACTGTTTGCTCTGTAGCACGCCATCTGCACGCACAGCCGTGGAGGCAGCAAGCTTGGATTGAGATATCCAGAGCGGCGAGCTCTGTAAACCTTTTCTTCTGTGGAAGTTACTTACCTCAGGTACTTCATTATAGCAGTAAAAATCTGACGGACATTCTTTTCCCACAGTAAGCTGAGCACACTAGGAACTTCACAGGAATGGAGCCTGAGCAGCCAGCCCAATGGTCGACAGAAGCCGAATCAGGTAGGAGACCAGAGACTTGTGTCTCCTTGTGTTGAATTGTGCCCCCTCCCCAAGTTCATATGCTACAGCCCTAACCCTAGTACCTCAAAATACACTTATACTGGAGGTGGGGCCTTTAAAGGACTAATAGAATTCAAATGAGGTCATTAGGATGGGCCTTGACCCAGTGCAATTAGGAAGGATTCTAATAGAAAAAGGCTATCATTACATGGTAATGTATCATAACATGGTCATGTAAAGGCAAACACAGGAGAAAATCCATCAAAGGCCACTGCTAATGCTGGAGGTGCCACCATTTTCCTCTTAGGAAAGCCAAGAGGACATGTCTGGCTGCCCTATGCACTCCCAGCAAGAACAGCACCAATACCTCCAGCCCCAAGGTCCTCTTCAGCTTGGGGTGGGCTTAGTGGTTAATTCAGAGATACGGGTAATGTGCTTTGCCCCTCACTGATAGGAACAAACCAGGCCATGTCCCAGGTGACAGCCTGTTTGTAAATGAGGCTGAGAATGGTTTTAGAGGTGGTCACAGCACTGACTGAGGGCCAGGCTCCTAGAGATGCCACAGAGTCTTTTGATTTCCTGACATTTTCAGACATGGAGAGAAAAAAAAAAAAAAAAACATCCAGATGATGAGTCACCCATATGAATGGTGTTTTGAACTCTATTTGCTGTGGCGTCTGCCTCTCCCTTAGATATGCAGGGAGAAAAAGAATTACCAGACAAACTCAGGGGAAGAGGCAGTGTTGACTGCCATTCAGTTGGCATTTTTATTATCAGACCTTGGCCCCTGCATCATGAGGAAAGATATCATTTGGTTCTTTGTCTTTTGTGTGTCTGCTGGAGCTGATGAAAATAATTATTTTCACCATGATGAGGCAAGCAGGCTGTGCTGCTATGATGGACAGAAAACACCCCCAGAGCCCAAGTACTGTAAATCTGCTAAATCATAGGAGGATAGAGACTTGCATTATATAATAACACTTTTTGTTTTTCTGGTTCCTACATATTGCTCTGTCTGCATGCCCTGATATGAAAACAAAAAGAAAGAAAGAAAGAAAGAAAGAAAATCAAAGTGAAGGGTTTGTGTTCAGGATACGTAATTTAATTCACAAAGATCTATATAAATCCAAGGCACAATGCTGAGGTTTTGGCATCTTTGCATCCTTGCTACCCGTAAGGTTCTCCAGCTGCCAACATCCCATATGTATTTTGAGAGTTACACCAAATGGTTTCCAGAAATTACCATCAGCTTATAGTACAGAAAATTCTTCTGTTTTTCTCTGCAAAAGATAAGCTCTACTTAGGCATGTGTAGATATATAATGAAAACTTCTCGACTTTTACAGTTCCTGTGATTTTGAGACAAAAGGGGCATGAATGCAGACAGCCATTCTGCCTCTTGAACTTGCAGCTCACCGTTCCCTAGGCGCTGAATCTACTCTCCTGCCTGCGGACTCACATACAGAGAACTCTTCCTCACTGCAAGCCCTTCGTTCTAGATAAGACTTCCTAGTCATAGTAAACAGAACCCCAGCTCTATAAGATAAAAACAGGTTTAAAGGAGAGTAGACTGTTGCTCCAGATGTGGCTGTGCAAGGATTCAGTTTGCTTACTCACTCTGTCAATAAGCACGACTCCACCATCGGGCTGTCTTCATGCAGGAGCAAATATGGCTGCTGGTTGTCACCACACTGCATGATTCGGTCCTCTGATATTAAAAAAAAAAAAGACACAGTGCCCTTCTTTCGCAGAACACGTGAGGTTAAATTTTAGTGAGCACCTGTCAGCAGTGTTTGAACTCTATATCCACCCCTACACCAGAAGCTTGAGTTGCTCTAATTACGGGCCTTGGACTATGACTCAACCTGGAAAAAAGAGGGAGGTTGAGAGCATATGGAAGGAAAGAAATGCATGGATGTGATACGAAAGGAACCAAAACATCCACCCAGCCCACTTTCCTCTCCTGCCCTCCCCACCTGGCACTTCTCTTACTCATCAACACTGGTTCACAGTTGAGCTTCTCTGAGAAACCTTTCGGACTTTTATTGTGAATAAAAGCTTTAGGCATATCTACACATACAGCTCTTACTTTCAAGATGGTAACACAGCTAGTTTGTTTCAATACCAATTAATAGAGAACTTTAAAAAAATCTTTATTTACTTATTTGCAAGGAGAGAGAGAGAGGAGAGAAAGAGAGAGAGAATGGGTGCACCAGGGCCTCTAGCCACTGCAAACTGACTCCAGAATCATGGGCCACTTAGTGCATCTGGCTTTACATGGGTACTGGGCAACTGAATCCATGGAGTTAGGTTTTGCAGGCAAGTGCCTTAACCACTGGGCCATCTCTCCAGCTTCTAGAGAACTTTTACATGTCAGACATGGTCATATAATTGAATTTCTTCATTATCTCCACACATCTTGACAGTTATTCTCTTGATGACAGATAGGAAACTTGTTTGTCCCAGAATTCATGATGGTGATTATATTGCTTTGTGGCCTGTATCGTTCCAGCTCCCCTGACGTCTCAGACTAGGGCTTGTGGTGACAATACTGTGTAAGACAGATGTAGGAGGAAACAAGCCACTAATAAACAAGTTCTCCCAAGCCTTTCATAACAGCATATAAGGTTTCCCTTGCTGTTCTGTGGAGAGCTTGTATTCCTCCCTCTCATGGTGGTAGACCTCCTTCAGGACAAGAAATATACTAAACACATCACATGTGTCTTTTCACCTTGAGCTTTCATGATCTTTAATTTTCTGATGGTGGGTAAAACCACTGTGAGAAAAAGCAATACCATTCTGCCAGACAGAGCAAGGTCTGGGGTATGCGCTCAGCCATAGCCAAGCTATGCACATGTGTCTTCTCAAATATGATTTGCTCCAGATCTTCTGTTTGGGAGTTATTTTCAAATTTTTATAAGTTTTTTGTGGAGAATAATTTATACACCACACAACCCACTCAATTTCGATGTCAATTCAATGATTTTAAATAAACAGAATCATAAAGAAATCATTATGATTCCATGTTAAAGGATCCCTTTTGCTCATTTGCATGCACTGTCATCCCTTCCAATAGCCCAGGAAGCACTTGTTAGTCTATATTCTGTGTCTATGCATTTGTCTTTCCTGGTTATTTCATATAAATCGAATCATCTAATGTGAAGTTTTATGTGTCTAGTTGCTTTCACTTAGCCTAAATGTTGGTTGTGGTAGTTTGAATTTTAAAATGCCAGCAAAGCTTCAAGTGTTTGGCCCTAGGAAACGGAGCCTGTGGGAGGTGGAACTTTGCTGGGGAGGAGCGTCACTGACAAGGAGCCTTGAGGTTCCGTAGTGAAGGCCACGGCGTGTGCAGAGCCAGCTCAGGCTCACCGCCCGGCCATGCTCCCTCCCTGCTGTGAGGAAACTTCCCCCGACACTGTAAGCCGAACGACACCGTCTCCTCCCGTCAGCTGCTTCAGGGTGGGTGTTTTGTCCGAGCAACAAGACAACTGCTACATTGATTCATCCAAGTTGTAGAATATTTCAGTATTTCCTACCTTCTAATTACTGAACAGTATTGAAATGCTATTATATGGAAGCGTCACACTGTTTATCAGCTTCACGTCTTCTTGAGACTCCGTCCCTTAGGAAAGTGGTAGAATATCCGAAGAGCAAGGAGAGAAGAGCGGCGACTTGGCCTTGCTGGCTCCCCGCTCTCACTGCTTTCCAGTTGCCATAGTCCAGTAAGTGACCTTGCTTTTGACCTTGGCCATCCTGGAAGAGAGTCAAGGGCAGTTCAAGAGACCATAGGAAGGACAGAGAAGCCTGATTTAAATGCAGAGACCTTTGTGCATAAGTGCGAGGAAGAACATCATTCATAGGAAAGGGGGGTGGTGTGAGCTCGAGATTTTTGAATATGTAATTAAGAAGAGAGTCTTCCTGATTCAATTTTTTAAATTATTTTTTTTGGAACGCATACAAAGAAATGGGTTTGAATGTGACACTTTCATACATACATATCAGTAGACCCTGGTCTTACCACTCCTCCCAGTCCTCCTCTGTGCCCCTCTGACTGGTCCTGGTCCCCTTCTTACTGCAATGTCTATATATCTATCTATATCTGTATCTGTATGTGTATGAATATAGATATAGATATAGATATAGATATAGATAGATATAGATATAGATAGAGATAGATATAGATATAGATTAGATATAGATAGATATAGATCGATATAGATATAGATAGATATATAGAGATAGAGATAGATATATATCATGCCCTATCTCATCTCCATCCCTTTAGACTTCTTCCTTCCCTCTTACAGTCCTCCTTGTGTTTTCATGTCATTGTCATACATATGTGTGTATATGTATACGCATACACACACACACACACACACACACACACACACACGCACTCCTTTCTCTTGCCTAATTCAATTTAACTAGTACTTGCTTTTGAGAAGAGGAGTTAAAATTCTGAAAATTTTCTCTGAGAGGAGCATCTTATGGGGAAAAAAAAAAGAGAAAAGAAGCAATTTTAAAGTGAAGGATAATTAAGGCATTCTCTTACAAGACAGAAATGTGTAATTTCTTTCTAGTACTCTGGTACTCATTTTTCAAGGGAGGATTTTCCTGGCACCACAAAACTCATATACTCTCTACCTCTTTTTCCTGTCATTTGCTTTGTTTAAACATGTATCTTTTACTCTGCATTCTTCCCAACTAAGGCCCTTTAAATTGAGCTTTATTAATTAAATAAACAGATAGGTCTGAGGCCACATGGTGGGAGCACAGGGTGGGGAGAGAAGAAGGAAATGACCTTGCATATGATCTGAGATTTTATCTCAAGCATGCACAAGCAGACAGCTCTGCACCCAGGGCATGGGAGAGAAAAATCCTCATGAAAAGAATTGACAGGGAGAGATAATGAGCAGTTTTCAGGAAGCTGACAGAGCTGGTGGTTCCTGGAAGCCCCTGGACAATCAGCACACAGGCTGGCCACACTGAAGGGGAAGAAAAGCAAGGTGACACTCAGGGAACATGTTTCACCGCAAAGAACAAGTGTGTGAAAACCCAAGAAAATCAACTTTTGGGGGGAGCAATCTTGCAGCTCCAAACATCTATGATGCTGCCTCGACAAGGCCTTTCCCAACTCACAGGAGCTTTGGTCCGTCTGAGAATCCTACAGAAAACCCGAGAAAGTGCTAATGTTTACCAGAACAGCAAGCTCAGCCGGGAGAAAGTGCTGCAGACACTCTCAATCAAACATTGTAAGGTGAGCCTCCACTGTTTTCTCGTCTTACCCATTCCAAACTCTGCTGGTTGCTTTTCTCACATGTATCAGTGTGCAAAAATGGAGGCTGTTCCTTAAATTTAAAAATCTGGGGCTAGAGAGATGGCTTAGCATTTAAGGCACTTGCCTGAAAAGCCTAAGGACCCATTTTCGACTCCCCAGATCCCATGTAAGCCAGACGCACAAAGTGAAGCAAGCACACAAGGTCGCACAGGCGTACATGGTGGTGCAAACATCTGGAGTTTGATTACAGTAGCTAGTATGCCATTCTCTCTCTCTCTCTCTCTCTCTCTCTCTCTCTCTCTGTCCTCTCTCTCTTTTTGCTCTCATTCTTGCTCTCTCATGTAGCCAGAGGCACAGTGACACAAGCGCACAATGTTGCGTAGAAGCACAAGGAGGCACATGGGTGAAGTTTGTTTGCAGCAGGCTAAAGGTCTTGGCACTCCCATTCTCTCTCTCTTTCTCTCTTCCTCTGTCAAAATAAAACTAAAAATAAAATATCATTGGTTCATTTAAAAAAAAAAAAAGAAGTTTCAGGAGTCTAGGGCTGGGGCTGTGGTTCAGTTGGTGTGGTGGCTATCTAGCATGCGCGAAGTGTCTGATCCCCAGTATGGCATGCACTGCACAGGTGGAGCACTCCTACCATCCTGGCATTCAGGAGGCTGCAGCAGGAAGAACAGGAGTTCAAGGTCTTTCTCTGAGATCTTGTTAAGTTCAAGGACATACTGGGTTACATATATATATAATCCCATCTCTAATAAATAATAAAATAATGATAACAATAAATGACAGTCTGTGTGTGTTTTCCAGAGAGTGGTCTCAAATATATGCATGAGAAGATTCAGAGTAACATAGAATTTCTATCACCATCTTGTATTGCCCCATATTACTAACCCACTTTCCTGTTTATGTCTCAGTCCCACAGTTCATTATGGAAACTTTTTTATTTATTTTTTTAATTATTTATTTTATTTATTTGACAGTGACAGACAGAAAGAGAGAGAGGCAGATAGAGATAGAGAGAGAATGGGCACGCCAGGGCCTCCAGCCACTGCAAATGAACTCCAGATGCGTGCGCCCCCTTGTGCATCTGGCTAACGTGGGTCCTGGGGAGTCGAGCTTCGAACCTGGGTCCTTAGGCTTCACAGGCAAGTGCTTAACCACTAAGTCATCTCCCCAGCCCTGGAAACTTTTTTAAAGGAGGACTGTGGTCCCAGCTTGCACTCAGGGGCTGAAGCTATGATTGTGAATTTGAGATCAACCTGAGTGACATAGCAAGTTCCAGGTCAGCCTCAGCAATACAGCAGTGTCTGTTTCAAAAAAAAAAAAAAAAACAAGAAAAAAAATCTTAGGAAAAAAGAAGAAAGAAAGAAAAGAAAACGAAACATTGCCTCTTCCCTGATGCTCCATATCAGGAATGGTCTCTGTCCTTTAGCATTTCATCTCTGATCTTCTAGGCTGTGGTCAGTGCAGCAGGCAAGTGCAAGTGCAGGAAGAGGAAATCCCAGGACACTGCCTGGTTTGAGCAGCAGACACTCTTCTGCACAATGCACCTAGACACAAGTTGACAACATGTGACCCCCACCTGTACAGAGCTACAACTGCACTCACATTCAAATCTGCCTTTAGACAGATCTGGGGTCAGATAAGGGGAATCTATCCAGCCTGGATTGGTTTGGGGTGCATTCGTAATTAAGACACTGTCCTCTATGTGAACTTTTAAGGAGAAACACCTATTTACCATGCTATTTATATGCATATCTAGGCATGCATATGATTAAAATTGGGTGCATCAGAGGAAGGAATAGGAACAGTAGAGAAAACATTATATAACCCAAGCCTGTCTATCAAACCAGAAGACGACCCAGACCATGCTCCTAGCAACATTCCATCCTCCCCTGGGCATTCATAAAGAGCCCTCACATCACTTCCTGAGGCCATGAGTACTTTCCACTCAAGTGGCCTGCTGCCCTTTAGAAGTGTACTTAAACCTTTATTATCGCTTTGCTCTTAAAAATTGTTCTTGCTGCTTAACTTCTTGTCTGAGCCTTTCTTCTGTTCTATAAGTAAGACACCAAGAACCTGGGAACACCCAAAGAGACAGAGACCACTGGTGACTCTAGTATAGACATGTACATATGAGCATATAAATACATACAATACACAACACACATATGTATATATATTCAATTTATGTATTCATTTTACAACCTGAATCAGCACAAAAAAATATTTATATTTTTTCACTCATTAAAACATGTACATTTTTCATGTCACTATATATATATTCACATTCATTCTCAAGAGCTATATTGTTTTGATAGTGTGAATATCCTACCATTTATTTAGCTTCAGGATCAAACTAAACATCAGAAGCATAACTGAGCTAAACCATGACTCCACACTTCCCAGGATGCTCTTCTCAAGATGGTTTGTCGTCCATTCACACACTCTCAGAAGTCAGGAAAAATGCTAGAATTACAGGGTAAGCTATATGCCAACAGTATTTCCCCAAATTCATGGGGACAAGACTTTAAGCCTTCCTAGAAGCTCTTGTCTGCTGAAACTCCACCACTACTCTAATGCACATGGTACATTATTGCAGACACATGTGGTTTTCAAAGCAATGAATGAGAGAAGCCAGGAAAGTCTTCCCTTACTTCATGACTGTTTTCTTTAGTTTGATGTGTGTGTGTGTGTCTGTCTGTGTGTGTGTGTGTGTGTGTGTGTGTGTGTGTGTGTGTGTGTGTTTATGTGTTCATGTCTGTGGGAATGGGAAAGGGCATGCGCAGTGCCCATGTGGTGGTCAGAGAACAACTTTTGGCTATCAGTCCTTGCTGACCTATTGAGGCGGGGCCTCACATCGTTCACCATGCTTTTGCCAGTCCCGCTGGCCCGGAGCTTGCAGCAGTTTCTCCTGGCTCCACCTCCCTTCTCTCCTGTAGACCTGGCTGGGGTTATAAACATATACCATTGAATCTAGCTTTTTTGTTTGTTTTACATGTATTCTGGGGTTCCAAATGCAGGTACCCATGCTTGCTTGGCAAGCACTTTATTCCCTGAGCCATTTCAGCCTAGAAATCACTCTTTTAATGATGGTAAACCTGGAATGAAAACAGCTTTTTGCAATGAAGACAAAAGAAGATGCGAGTAGGTCCCAGAAATTACTTGAACAAAATCTCAAAAGAATTATGAACAAAGGAAAGCCACCACTTGCTCAATATTATAAAGAAAAAATATGGAACTAGGTGTGGTGGCATAGGAGGACCAGAAGTTCAGGGTTATACTCAGCTACATAGCAAGTTCATAATCAATCAGAGGTAAATAAACACTGCCTAGGGGGAAAAAAAAAACAGAACAAAACAACATAAAGAACACAAAAAGAAAAGATAGAAAGAAGGTGAGAACTGGCTTATTTTGAACAAGTCAACATTGAGGATATTGTAATGCTGAGCATTTGAAAATTACCAAGGTTCAAGTTTTCGGGAGTTAGTGGAGACTAGTAGCTGCACTTTTTGGACACAGAACTCAACTCTGTTCACATCTATATGGCATTTAGAACTGGTTAATGTAATTGGAAGGCAAACATGGTAATTTGTACTTCATAGAAAGAAATGGATACACACATATGTAGCTCTTGAAAGCAACATAACGACAAGTATTATTGACAAAATGGCTTGTAAAGCTTTCATTTTCCTGTGTCAGGTGGAAAGGACCAAGCAAGGGGTTTGCCTCTTTTCCAGCTCTCAGTAGCAAGACTCTCAATTCTCCTAAGACCATCTTCTATCTCATAAAATATATTCTATATTATTTTCTGCACACTGGAATGTTCCACAATGCATGCAAACTAACTTCATTTATTCTCACCTCAAACTCCAATGACAAATCTAGTCATTGCATCCCAATAGAAAAGCTTTGAAATGATACCCAAGGGCTGGAGAGATGCTCAGCAGATAAATGCACTTGCTTGCAAAACCTGAAGGGAAGACCTGGGTTTGATTTCCCAGCAGCCACCTAAAGCCAGATGCACAAAAATGGTTCATATGTCTGGAGTTCATTTGTAGTGGCAGGAGGCCCTGATGCACTCATTGTCATTCTCTCTCTCTCTCTCCCTCTTTCTCTCTTTCTGTCTCTCTTCTTGCAAATAAATAAGTAAAATATTTTAACATGAACCCCACACTACCCCATAGGGACTGACTGAGGCCTTTAGGACCTTATAGTGAATACTCTAAACCACTGAGGAACCCCCCCCCCATCAGCGTGAAGGAGCTGAAGCAAGGAGATATAAGAGTATATCTTGTTATATATGAAGTAAAATTTTAAGAAATGCTGCCTAAGTTGCTGATCTGATCCCAGTGCACTGCCTTCTGCATGGTGAGAAGCTCCTGTGTCAAGCTCATCTGCTTGAAATATTCACCAGCAGTAATCCTCACCTAGCTCTTAGGCCTTCGCCATAGAAACTGACTTAGCAACTGAGGCGAATGCAGTCAAGAAGAGGAAACATTAGGAAGAACAGAGGCCCTCTGCAAAGCACCCCTACTCCTGAGAGGAACAACGTTTGTGTGTGGAACACACGGGTGTCAAGTGTCCGTTACACAAACAGGCACAGGCGAGTCAGAGATCATGCTGGTCTTGCCTTTATGCACCATAGACAACCAGACTCAACAGGCCAGTCTAAAGATGCTCACTTTAGTTTGTAATCATGCACCAGTAGGAACTACAATTATGAGAACCTATCAGTCTCTTTCTACCCAACCCTGCTAGCTTCTTGCATAATAGCAAGTGTTAGATTTAGTCCTGCACAGTTCATGAGACAATTCATTCTTGTTCAATCCTGTCTTTTTGTTGTATATAGTTAAGGTGTTCAACATGGTATTTGATACACAGAGCAAAATAGTTACTATAGTGAGTATCAGCCATTGCCAGGCAATCAGCCAGAGGTTGAGGATGTAGTAGTGAGAGAGCCAAGTGAGACCCTGGAGTCACACACTGCCCTTGTGGTCCCTGATGCTCCTATATCCTGTTTTGACAAGATCTGAAGCCATTCCTATTCTCCCCTAAGGAGATTATACTGTCATTGTTGCCCTGAAGGTGTTATGACTGGGCTCACAACCTGTCTGGTCTGACTTAGAAGTGTGGTTACATCTCCTTATTAGCTGGTTTTGAGATTGCTGGCCAATTGTCCCAGAGCAGTTGTTCAAGTCTTGACCATGACTGACCAAGCCTTCTTTTCTTATCATGTTTAGATATCTTGAAGATAGATGATAGATAACAAGAAAGAATGAAAAAAAGGAAGGAAGGAAGGAAGGAAGAAGGAGGGAGAAAGAGAAGGAGGGAAGAAAAAACATATTCCCAAAAATCTTTTCCCATTGTGAGTCTGGTGTGTGCTTCCATTGGTATGAAAAATACCTTGCTGCAAATTTTGCATTTGAAATTGCCATGACTTCATTTCCTTCTTCTCCTCCTCCTTCTTCTCTTTCTTTTTCTTCTTCTTCTTCTTCCTCCTCCACCACTACCTCCTCCTCCTCTTCTTCTTCTTCCCTTTTTTTTTTTTTTTTTGACTTTTTGTGGTACGGTCTCACTCTTGCCCAGGCTGACCTGGGATTCACTCTGTAGTTCCAAGCTGGCCTCAAACTCATAGAAGTCCCTCTACCTCTGCCTCCCAAGTGCTGGAACTGAAGGCATGCACCATCATGCCCAGCCATTTCATTATTCTTAACCTCATTTCTTTCTCTATGGATTATGATCCATGGGGACATGTCACTAAAACTCAAACTATGGAGGAACTGCATAAAAGGCAATCTATTATATCTCATCATTAAGTATTTTTCTTAGTTACCTTCCCATTGCAGGAACAAAAACACCAGCCAAGCAACATTTGAAGGGAAAAAGGGTCTATTTCAGCTCACAGCCCGTCATGATGAGGAGGGCATGGCAGTGGGTGATTTGAGGCAGTTGGTCACTTCAGTCCACTGTGAAGAAGCAGAGAGAGAGAGAGAGAGAGAGAGAGAGAGAAAGAGAGATAGAGAGAGAGATGAATGTACTACTCAGCTCATGTTGCACTTTTTACTGAGCCTGAGACCCCAGCCCATGGGATGGTGTTGCCCACAGATGGGCCTTCCCATCTCAGTTAACCTAATCTAGAAGATCCCACACAAATATTCCCAAAAAGCTGTTTCCGTTGTGATTCTAAATCCTGTCAAGTTGACAACCAGAGATTAACCATCACATTATGATGCTGTTATCACATGTGATTGCAAGTCTGTTACAAATGGGAGGTCTGTTCATACTGTGATGTGAGCTTCCTTGGCTGGCACTCCAAGTCACAGCTGTCCTTAGCCATGCATTTGTGCCCTTGTCATTTCAGTATATAAAGTGCTAGAGACCCACTGTTCCATACATAAACCACTTGTTACATTGTCTATGCTTAAATTAATTAAAATTAGATTTATGAATTATCCCACTACACCCCACAAATACCTACAACTAAGATGATAACAATAAAAATGAATTAAATTTGATCCACCTTTTCAGTTGTACTTACCATATTTCAGTAGGTACATGTACCTAGCATCCACCTTACAGGGCCACACAGATCATGAAACATGTATAGTAGTCAGCTTCGTGTTGCTGAGAGGGAGCCTCCAGACTAGACACGGTTAATGGAAGGAAACGGGGATTTACTGAAACTCACAGATTCAGGGGAAGTTTCATAATGGCAGAAGAAACTGGACCCCTTTCACAGATCAATGGAGAGAGAGAGAGAGAGAGAAATACCAACACTAGCACCATAAGCAAGCCCAGTCCAAGAGCCCTAGGCAGAGCTCAAGCATATCTTTAGTTGTGAATTCTAGATCTGCCCCAATACCTTAGGGCTGGACTGTAGGAGCCATCCATGGTGACACTGAGTTACAAACCTGAGTAAAACTCCTAAATCTATTGGGGGACATCCACTGTAACTAACACAATATCCCTTCACTGCAGAATGTTACATAGAACTCATCAGAAAGGCAGAAACTATATCTTTGATATTCTCAGCAAATAACAATAAAAAAATCTGGACTCAACTTATAACTCAGTATTAAAACCTTTCAGTAGTAACTATTTATTGCCTATTTTGATCCCAAGACTTAATCACCACATAAGCCCACACATACAGATATTCAGTGACTCATAAAATTGAACCACAATCACCTAGCCATGAATAATGAAATTGTTCTAAACATCTCTGGCCTGCTGATGTATTGATCCAACCTCATTTGAGTTTTAGTCTTGGCCCTTTCCCATTTATTTCTTGTGCGTGTTCCTTTGGGTTCAACATTTGCGTGTTATCTCTCCAGTTTCCATTTGGGATCCTTTCTTTGCTTTTCTGGAGATTCCACTCCAGAAGAACACTGTGATCAATTGTTTCTCTGTCCCCTCTTCTCACCTTGATCTACTGACTCACTGTAGGAAGAAAGAAGTGTACAGTGATACAAGGTCCTCAGATGCTGCTTGGGTTATGTTGTTAACCTCTGACAGTAATGAGTTGAAATGCCTTCATGAACCTGACAGCCAACATCAAGAATAAAGCAGTCTGAGAGCAACAGTGGAAGTGGAGGGGATGAGAGAGCCCAAGAACATGGGCCTTGTCCTGGACAGCATTTAGACTTTTTAATTAATTTATTTATGAGAGAGAGAGAGAGGCAGAGAGAGGAACAGGGAGAGAAAGATAGAGAGAATGGGAGTGCAGGGCCTCCAGCCTCTACAAAAGAACCCCAGACACATGTGCCTCCTTGTGCAACTGGCTTAAATGGGTCCTGGGGAGTCGAATCTGGGTGCCTTGGCTTTGTAGGCAAGCACCTTAACCACTAAGCAATTTCTCCAACCCTGGACAGTAAGTTAAATAAATTTAAACACCGTAGGCAATCAGACTCACAGAAATTGGAAAAGAAATTAGCACTGTCTCTTTTTTTTTATAGGAAATGAAATAGTGCCTAAGAAAAATTACAGTAGGAATATATGGTAAAACTAATTTTTTAAAAATCTAAAGAATGATGTGTAAGCTATAAAAATATAAAAATAGCAGATAAAAATTAATAACCTTTAGCTCGGGTGTGGTAGTGCATGCCTTTAATCCCAGTACTCAGGAGGCAGAGGTAGGAGGATCACCATGCATTCGAGGCCACCCTGAGCCATAGTGAAACCCTCCCTCAAAAAAACAAAAAAAAAAATAATTAATAATCTTCACCTATACAAACAATAACCAAATAGGATATATAATGAAAGAACAGACCATGCTTACAATTCACAAAAAGAGAAATTAAATTAATAATTAATCATTTGAAATATCAAATGGAGAAAGCTTTAAAACACTCTCCTCCCAAAGGCAAGATTCTAATGCAACAACTGGAAAGACACCTTTTTCTCTATTAGAATCACTTGGAACTGTAAACCTGTCACATCTCCCCAACCACCACCTACAAATTAAATGATACCTGCATTAAAAATGAGGTAGGGTGCTTTTTCTAGAGCTAAACAACTTGATTCTAAAGCTTACATGCAGTTTACTATTGAAGACAATCTGGAAAAGCCCTAAAAGAAAATGATGAGAGTGGACAAGCTCTGCTGGACATTCAGTACTTAACCATTAGGCTAGTGAAGAGAAATAATAGCATGGGGGACATGACAATGCTACTTTTGCATATTTGTTTTAAGCACTGATAAAACAAATGCCAATGCTAAGTTACAAGGGTAAGTGGGCATAGAGTGGGGGGTTAGGGGTGGAAATGAGAATTCCATGAGTACAAACGCTATTTTTCCTTCTGAACTGCATAAGTGATTTACATGTTGGAAAAACGAAGCTAGGGATGGGGGGATAGAGCAGTTAAATGATTGCCTTGCAAGCCTGAGGACCTGAATTTTACCCATTACCAGGGGTAATGGCATGTGCTTGTAATGCCAGTGCTGGGAGACAGAGAAAGGCTGACCCCAGAGACTTGTTGGCCAACTAGCCTACTCTGCTTGGTGATTTGCAGGCCAGTGAGATAACTCTGGATCCGTGAGGCTCACTGGCCCACCAATCTGCCCTCCTTGGTGAGCTCCCAATAGTAGGAGACCAAGTGGTGACCAAGCTTTTGGCAAATGGGCCTTTGAGGAAACGTCAAGGTCCAAACCATCCCGGACTGTTTTCAGACCCTTCCAGATACAAATGAGGATTCGGTGAACACCTTGCCCACATGTCACTTCCTCCTGTAGAGGTACATGTGTGGGACGGCTAGGTGGCAGGGTGGAGCGCATGTCATTTTGTAAGACACTGCCAACTGCGCAGCTGAAGTCTCCGTCAGTTTGTACATCCAGCAGCAGGGATCCGTAGCTCATCAAGAGTGGATGGTGCTTGAGGAACAGCTGAGGTTGTCCTCTGGCCTCTGTACACATGCGCACAGCTGCACACATATGTGCATACCCTCACAAGCATGCACATGCCCACAGCCACACACGTACACATAAAAAATTAAATCAAATCCAAAAAGATAAAAATACTCATGTCAAGCAAGAATTCAACAGGCAGGGCTGGGACAGGTGGCTTAGTGTTTAAGGCACTTGCCTGCGAAGCCTAAGGACCCATGCTCTACTCTCCAGATGCTACATTAGCCAGATGCATAAGGGGGAGGCAAGCACAAGGTTGCACATTCCCACTAGGTGGCACAAGCATCTGGAGTTTTGATTTCAGTGCCTGAGGCCCTGGTGCACCAATTCTTTCTATCTCTGTCTCCCTTTATCTCTCATTCACTCTCTCTCTAAAAATAAAATAGAATAAAGTTCTTTTTAAAAGAATTCAACAGGCAGAATTCACACCCCCATTGTGAAAACTCTGGCCTATGCAGCTTCCCACAGGCCTGAGGGACCCCACTGGCTTTCTGTTTCATTCTGAGGCTGTGAGGAGAAAACGTGCTGAGCTTTATAATTAGGTTAAGCTGATGGCATTCACCTGCATGAATACTAACAGCCAGTTCCATTATAATTAGCTGTTCAATCTATTTGCCTTCCCAATGCATAGGGATATTAGTCATGAGAGATAAGTCATAAGATATTGTTCATTATGTTTATCCATTACTGTTCCAGTTATTTCAATCACAGACTAAGTTTAAAATCTTATTGTTCGATTTCTAATATTTCAGGAAACAAGGCCAACTTTACCCTCAGTACCATCATCTGACTCACACGTGAAGTCCCTGAGGCTGCCACACTGAACAATGTTGGTATCAGCAATTACCGGCTGAATCACCCAAGAATGTGCACTGTTAGCCTATCAAACGTCTCTCTGCCGGGCATTTCACCTTCGGAGGGACCATCCACACTGTACTAGTCCAGGGTAGGATCCCACCATTTCTCCATGCATTTCTGGGTGCCCAACCAGGAGCAACACATAACCTCACAGAAAGGTGCATGCACTGGCAGGAGAACTCAAGTTGAGTCTCCTAAGTCGACCAGATAATTTCTGGGTTTTCTGCCCTCACTCTGTGTTATGGTTTAAATACCCCCCTCCCCATAGGCTCATGTGTTTCAGCACTCGATTCCCAGCTGGTGGCACTGTTCAGGAAGGTTGTAGAACCTTTAGAAATGGATCGCTGGGATGGGTCTTGAGGTTTTACAGCTTTGGACCCAAGACTATACTGCAATGTGATGCCAGCTCCTAGCTCTGGCCATTTCCTCCCAGCCCTGATGAACAACCCTCTAGAGCAGTGAGTCAAAATAAACTTTTTTCTTCTCTAAGTTGCTTATGGTCAGAAATTTGTTCATAGCAATGAGAACAGTAACAGATACTCTTTGCTCACCCAGAAGTCACTCTGAGTCCTCAGAAAGAGGCTCCCTACTACTGCAATGCCCCACCCGCACTAATGAACTAACTCTAAGAGTTAATACTCTAAATACCAAGTTTTCTTTGAAAAGTAAGTTTTTCTATTTGGCTTGCTGAATGGTTACAGTAAAACCACTCATTCTAAGTTTTATTTTATTTTATTTTGTGTGTGTGTGTGTGGCACATGTGTGTAAGTGTGCACTCACGTGTGTGTACCTGAGGACAACTTCAGGTGTCATTGCTAAGGTGACATTCACTTTTATTGAGACAAGGTCTCTCACTGGCATGGAGTTCACAGAGTAAGTAGGCTAGACTGGTTTGCCAGTTTGCCCCAGGGATCCAGCTGCCCCACCTCTCCAGTGCTGGGATTAGAAGAATGCATCCCCATGCCTGGCTTTTTTATGTAGATACTGGGGATCGAACTCAGGTCCCCATCCTTGTACAGCAAGAACTTTACTGCCTGAGCTATTTCTCCAGCACCATGATACACTTTCATGTTCTCATTTGTAAAATATCCAAGTGATAGATATTTGAGTAATATCTTTGGTGCTGGGGAGCAAATCCAGGACCTTGTATTCCAAGGAAGAACTCTCCAGCTTACTGTTCAGTAAGAATTTAATTGAAGTTCTTTGCACCAGGATTTCAAATAAGCATTCTGGCCTCACTGTTAAATCAGCTGAGAAAAGTCATCTGTTATTCCTATATCTGATGAAAATCCTCTTTCTAAGAAACCCACTTCCTCCGGCATGAGTGACTGGGGGAAGGGACAACAAAAGATTAAAGTATGCCACTTAGGAACCCCCAGTCCCTTCCATCCATCAAATAGGTCTCTTTTAGGCAACAAGCCACATTATGAAAAACACTCAGATTGTCAAATCCCCCCAACCTATACCTGGCTTAGCAAGTTGGATAACTCTAGAGAGCTATTGTGACAGGGAAGAGGGGACAACAGGTCATGCCACCTCTCTGAGCTCTTCTGCATAGGGCCTGGGCCTATCTTGACCAGGTGAGCTCCTATAGAGGAACAGGCGATGGCATCTCCTGTAGGGGTAGTGTTCTCCTACTGCCCCCTCTCAATTCAGCAGTGACACATTTCTGATCTATTTCTTTGGCTGAACACAGGCTTGTCTTGCACACAAGGGCCTGCTTCAGTATGCAAGTTTGCTGTGATGTGTGGCTATGACTGTAGCTCTTCCATGTTCCCAACAATTCTGTGCCCAGAGAACTACTAGCAGTCTTCTTTACTGCCACCAGCAAGAGCTTGTGAGAACCTCTGGGTCCTTATAGAGCTCAGTGTACCTCAAGCGCTGGCAGGCTTAGCTGCACTCTACTTCCTTGTTACATAATCACTGTTCAGCAGTAGGGCATCTGCTTTAACTGTCTACCATCAGGTGCCAATGGGGAAGCAGCAACAGAGCTATTGTTTCCAACATATCTCAAATTAAGTAGCACCTCACCGTGGCCTACCCTGAAATGCTGGTCCTTAAACAACAAGCATTAAAGCATTCATTGTCTTCCAACAGGCTCTTGTCGTCTTCTTCTTCTTCCTTCTCCTTCTTCTTCTTCTTCTTCTTCTTCTTCTTCTTCTTCTTCTTCTTCTTCTCCTTCTCCTTCTCCTTCTCCTTCTCCTTCTCCTTCTCCTTCTCCTTCTCCTTCTCCTTCTCCTTCTCCTTCTCCTTCTCCTTCTCCTTCCTCCTTCTTCTTCTTCTTTTAGCATTCCAAATCCTCCTTTTGGACACCAACTAATCTGCCTTTCTGGAGTCAGAAATGTGAGTGGAGAATAAAAAGGGAAAGCCATTTACTGTTAGGGAAGTCCCAAAGTAGAGTGTCTTTGTTATCTATGTAAAGCATTTTCTAAACCCTATGTTTGGCCAGTTACAAGCAATTTGTGCCAGCTAGAACTAATAACTAGCACTCATTTGTTCAAAGAAGAGAGTTCCTTCTCCAAGCTCCTCAAACTGGATCAGATGATCAGTCTACATGTTTATATGTCAGCTGGATTTCTTTTTATTGATACCGTAGGTCAGCAGAAGGCCCTTGTTTGTTTTGTATGTCTTGGGAATGGATTCACTCAAGTGTACATACTGCTGTATTTATCTCTAATTTCAAAGTGTCAGAAGCTCTGTTATCCTCAGTAAAAGAGAAAATCATACGTGAAAATATCCCTGTGTAAAATTATTTGCAATACAAACTAATTTGTTCATTTACTTATGTAGTACCTATTATATGCTTGGGGATACATGAATAAAATAGAGTCCTTCTGCCTCCTGGGCCTAAAATGAATTATTCTTTAATATACAAAGAACTTTACAAATCAGTGAAATAACATAAAATTTAACAACAGATATGAGAGATAGTTATCACACACACACACACACACAAACACACATTTAAAAATATTCAGTCATAGCTAGGGAAGATAGTTCAGTCAGTAAAATGCTTGTTTTGTGAGCATGAAGACCTGAGTTCAATCACCAGTGTCAATGTAAACATGGTGGTCAGCCCTGTAATCCCAGTAATGGGGAGGTGGAGACAGGAGGATCCCTGGGGTTCATTAGCCAGCCAGGCCGGAAACAGACCTTGTCTCAAAGGAGGTGGACAGTATTCCTTGGGATGACACACCAAGCTGTCCTCTGTATTCCACACGCATGCCCACACGCGTATGCATACCCCCTCAGAAACATGTTCCTGCACACCCATGAATGCGTACGCTGACACACATCCACTTCAGGAAAGTAAAACAAGACTAGGCCTGGAGAAAATCAGTTGAGGGCAGTCCACGTGTGCAAACAGCAAAACAAAACTCAGAGCAAGCAGCTGGACGGCCCTTGGCTTTGCAGGAATCTTGGGAGCTTGTTGCTCTGGGGTGGGCACTAGTATATGCCTCATCTATGTAGATTTCCCACAATCTACCTGAAATGCCCCACAAACCTAAAGTTCACCAATGATCAATGCATAGAAGTGAGGCGACAGACAGGATGTGCTCATGAAAGTATGGACTCTGCAGTGGTTGTGTCCTTACGTCCCTTGAGCTGTGTCTGTTTTGGCCTTTGTGCATAGTAGTGATCTGCACAAAGTGTCACCAAAAATATAGGTCCTGAATGAGCAGGTATCAAAAGGGTATTTTCTTCAGGCTATAGTTAACTGCTGGCTGTGTATGTCCCTTAATTTCAGGAGGAGACATCCAGTGCTCTCAGGTGAAGCTCTTCTCTCCAGACTCAAATGTGACATTCACCAGGAAGGATCCTGTTACACCTTCCACTGAAGAAAAATTAGCAAACAAGTGGTCTCCAAAGCTCTCACTGAATCCCCTCTCAGTCTCCAGGGCCTAACTGTGCTTTAGACATGAAGAAAGCTCTCCGTGGCTGATGGATAAAATAAAACTCTCAGGAGTAGGACATCAGCAGTTAGTATGGCTTCAAAGAATAATTTTCAATCACTCTATGTGCAGCCTGATTTCCTCTAGAAAACAGTCTTCTTCTACAGGATGCCCAGCCTGTGCCACACTGCCAGTACTCTGGGATCCTGGAATGTGAAAATCGGTGGGTAAGAGGATGCCCAGACCTGAATAAGCCCAGCTTCCTGGGATGTCTCCAGCTGAGTCCCCATCTTTGGGGTGACAGAGGGGCTTGGGGATTAGGCTTAACCTTGACCTAGGGCTGGATTCCTCCCAGGATTGTGAAAATACCTATTTTATCACTTCCTCTTAGGGATTCATGGCCTCCCTTTACATTAATTACATTACATTAATTTCCGTTACCTTGATTACATTTTCTTTACGTTAATTAACTTTACATTAGTCTCATTGAATGGAACGTGCCGTCAGCATTGCCAGCCAAGGGTGTGCTGTAACCATTTGACGATCCACTCTGAGGTAGAGGAGCCCTGGAACGTGACATGTATGCTGACCTTGACCTCAGTCCTCCCACTGTGACTGATGTCAAGCTGCGGAGATGGGAATGCTGGGCTCCCTGGATACGGCTGCCAGGCCACTTACCTGCTTTTTCCTCCTCTCTAGACCTCTGCTGAGCTGAAGTGCGAGCCCCACCCCGGCTGCTTCCTCTGCTCAGAAAAATGGGCAGCCCGCAGTGGCCCTTGTCCACCGTGCCTTGCTGCCCTGCTTGCTTTGCCCTGTGCCTGTGCCGCCTGGAATCCATCTGTCCTCGTTCCCTTCATTTCCTTCAGACATCTGTGCCCTCTGCCTCATCTCATTCTTCTCTGTCCGTTCCTCGGAGCCGCAAGGAGAGCCCTTTGTTCGTTTGAGCACAGTAGCAATTTATTTAACTTCTCCTTCATACTGGACCCCTAAGGAGACGTGTTTGTGTCTGCTGCCCCTTTTCACTGACAGGGAGGGACATGGGACGGCCACGCAGAGAAGCCATCCAGCAGCAAGTGACGCTCTCACGCCCCCTTTTCTATCACTGTGCATAAAGCCCTTGTGTAATCCTGTTCTTCCTACCTACACCTCCTCCAAGGTTTAGAATAGGCATGGGTAGCACATTCTGAATGTCCGGGAGTAGGACAGTTTCATCTTCTTGATGTAGGTTTTTTGTTTGTTTGTTTGTTTTTCAGGATTCACTCTCTCCCATCCTGCCAGTGGCCTCCAGCTCAGATGCTCAGCTTCATGGCTTGAGACACTGGAAGATCCAGTAGAAATAGCTGGGAATTTATTCTGATACCAACAGCTCTATAATGCAAAAAGAAAAGAAAAGAAAAGAAAAGAAGAGAAGAGAAGAGAAGAGAAGAGAAGAGAACAGAACAGAACAGAAAAGAAAAGAAAAGAAAAGAAAAGAATAACTAAATAACCATCTTCTGTAGGAGAAAAGGCTGATCTGCCTATTTCAGAGAATTCACATTTTATTATAGAACCTGAGTTTTAATGAAGAGAAAGGTTTGTGAGGTCAAAGAAGGAAGTACCTTTTTGTAATATTTTATTTATTTATTGAGAGAGAGAGAGAGAGAGAATGGGCACATGAGGGCCTCTAGCCACTGCAAACAAACTCCAGATGCATGCGCCACCTTGTGTATCTGGCTTCATGTGGTCGATGGGGAATCAAACGCTGGTCCTTAGGGTTTGGAGGCAAGCACCTTAACCACTAAACCATTTCTCCAGCCCGAGGGAGAAGTATGTTGACCAAAGAATATTAGCTTTGCTATTTTCAAGAATCTTTTCTGGTTTATTCCTCGTGATGGTGGACTCCCTCCTTGTCCAAAGCCTGATACAAATCTCAATTTTACCATGTGGCAGAGAGTAACAAATGCTGGAAAGATGATTTAATATAATAAAGAAGCAAAATGCTTCTAGCATAATGGATTTTCTTTGGTAGCTCCCTACCTACATGCTCTTGGTTTTCGTTTGTTTGTTTTTAAATTGATTTTTATTTTTATTTAATTTCAAATGAGCAGAAACCTTGCAAGAATAGTACAAAGCATACTTATATATGCCTTACCCAAATTCATTATTTGTTTATATTTTTGTCTATTTGCTTTTGGGTTGTTTTGTGCTTGGTCGGTTGTTTCATTTATAAAAATGTTGCCTTTAGCTGCTCCTGTGGTTGAAATATGGGTTGTTACTTAGCAGCAAATAACTTGTTGTGATGCCCACACAAGTGCAGTGGTGGCACACAGCCATGGTGGGGAACCAACTGCTCTCAATTTGGCTAACTGATCCCCTCACTGGTATGGGAACCATAGCTGGAGCTGGGAAACAAGTCAGAACCATATCCAAACATAAGCCCACTCTCCAATATCAAGCTACCATCAATTGTGGGCTATAAGAGGGCCTACACCTATTGAATTCTCTATTAAAAAAAAAGTAAGGGTTATCTCATTTGTCCTGGTGCTAACTTACTCTCCGTTGGAGAATCTGCTTCTCTTTTTCAGATAGATGTAGATCCTAAGGAGAGAGCCACCCCATCATACCTCAAAAGGGCCCCGGCTGAAACAGAAAAATTGGAAAAACAAGCAAGGGGGCTGTCTTCCTGATGAACCGGATACCAGCACAAGGGGACAGGAGATCAGCACAGAGAAAAATCAACTCCTACCAAATCAGAGAACCAGAGCCTCAGAGGCCCCCAACACCTCATCACTGAAGCAGACCAAAAATGAACCCAACATGGCTCAGGGAAATTTTGCGGAAGAGGGGGCGGAAAGAATGTCAGAGCCATATGTTGGGTCATGATATGCAGAGACATTTAGCTTACCCATAACTGTGGGCTAACTCCACAATGCATGACCCGTATACCTCAACAAGGAGGGGCCAAGGGGAGGGGGTAGGTCACGGATGAGCCTAATAATGGTACCAAACTGACTGTATTTGCTGAAACTAACTAATAGAGAAAAAAATGTAAAAAAAAGAAATATGGGTTGTGTTGCCAGCAGGTCAATAGATCAGGGCTTGATCCACAGTGGTCATATTGGGAGGCACTGTAGACCTTTCAAAAACATGTTTATTAAGAGCTTTAATAATGAACATACTGTAAAATGATCTTATTCCTGTCCCGTTACCATCTTTTCTCTCCTGTCCCCTCTCCTCCATCCTTATTCTCCAGAGCATCCTTAATTAATTTTTATTTTCAGCTTTTACTTACCAACAAAATAATAAAATTAAGCTACAAACCAGGCTGCCCGATTTCCCTACTGAGTTAGCTTTCTGGATAGAAACAAATTGACTGATGGCGTAGATTGCATTTGAAAGAAACTCACGCAAGAAAAAAAAAAAAGAGCAACCAAAAAATAAAATAAAATAAAAAGGAGTTTCTGAATAAATTCACTTAAGGATCTAAGATCTTGGAGACTTGTATTGCTCAAAAAACTGTTCTTGAATTATTAGAGAATGCCATGTGCAGAAATGAACAAAAGTTTTGAAAAAATAAGCAAAGGAAAGATATGCTTCAGGCAGCTTTGTAATGTATATTTAGCAATAAACAGAAGGAAACATGGATAGATAGATGCTAGAAGAAGTGAAAAACTGCTAATAAATGCATAGGCAAGATTTTCCAAATAGTCATAGGACACATTGCTTACATTATATCTACATTGTGTCTCTAGTCTCTGTTCCACAGTAACTAAAAATATAGCAGGGACTAAAGAGATAGCTTAGCAGTTAAGGCACTTGCTTGCAAAGCCTAAGGACCCAGGTTCAATTCCCCAGTAACCATGTAAGCCAGATGCACATGTCCGGAGCTCATTTGCACCAGAAAACTGCAACTTAGATAAACTTAGATAAAATGGCACTATTGTGACTTGGTTGTAATCTTTCCTCAATAGGCTCACGTGTCTGAACACTTTTTCTTTAGCTAGTGATGCTGTTTGGGAAGGTTGTGGCATCTTCAGTAGGTAAAAGTTTGCTGGAGAAAGTGGGTCCCTGGCAGGCTGGCACGAGATGTTATATTCATGCCCCCATCCAGTTCTCTCTGCTGCGTGCTGCGCACTGCGGCCAGCTCTGCCCCCACTCCTGATGCCAGGCTTTCCCTCCATGAAGCTCCCCCCTAACACTGCCAGGGGAATGAAACTCTCCTGCTTGGACATTTGTTTACAGCTACGAGAAAGTAACTGATTTGGGAACAAAAGCCAAAAGAGAACATAAGGATTTTCTGATTACACTTCAGAGGTTTTCAGGTGAGTGTCATCAACCTGGAGGGTTGCACACAACACATTTCACGGACATTCGTCCCTCTGAAAACCCAAGTCTGACTTGTTTCTAGAATCCCAATTTGGAGATTCTCAATTCATTTAAAAACCTAATATATTCCAAGTGCTTTCTAATATATATTATATACTCTCCATTTCAAGGTTATACTATGATACCCATGATCTCTCCACCTGTACAGAGGGGGAAAGTACAGTTTTGAGAGCTTATGTAATTAATTTCCCTGAGGACTGACATCATGTAGGGAAGGAGCCTGGATTTGAGGTCTGGCCCATCTGCTCCAACCCCTCTCCACTCCACCACACTGCCTCCCACTCAGCCTCTTACGCAAAGCTTTAAACAGCAAAACCTAACCGTGTTTAAGTTAATTTCCCCCATTATTAATTTGCTCAATGTTATACAACAGCCATCAGAGACCTGCCTCCTTGGGGAACCTGTCACAGTAGACTGCCCATGTGGGATATTTGATTTAAAGTTGGCCCCAAGTTGCCAAAGGAAGAATGTCAGTTGTCCCATTAATTGAAATGGCATGACATAAAATGCCAATGATGCATGGCCAGAAGGCTTGCAGAAAACAAGGGAACATTAATGGCACTTAGGCCAGGGATTTCAAAGTTGCAAGAGGCAATGACTTCTAGCAGGTACCGTAAATCAATCAGCGCTTGGTCATAAAGAAAATAACAAGTTCAGGACCACAGGCTCCCTGGTGTTTCTCTATGGAAACTAATCCAGGCCATAGGAAGGAGCGAAGTAAAGTTGTAATGGCAGAGACAACATAAGCCTAAAAGAGAGATGTCATTAAACCATGAGAAAGTCAAGAAAATAATGAGACTCCTTGAATGTCTTTGGTTTTGTTTGGTTTGGGTTTTTTTCATGTAAATGGAAACATTTATGTTTGTGGTGGGTTTTGTTTGGTTAGTTCTGGGAATTGAATCTAGAGCCGATCCTCGGGGATATTAGCACTCTACCATTGAGCTATTCTTCTACCTCTCTTTCTGCTTTTTATTTTGAGACAGGGTCTCAGTATGTCTTCCATGCTGGCCTTGAACTTGTGATCTTCTGCCTCCTCCTACAAACAATGGTAATTACAGGCCTGCACAACCAGACCCAGTTATTGTGTTTCTCTTAATACTTCCAAAATTCATATTTTCCTAAAACTTCACTCAGAATTTATACCCAGAAACACTTGTCATTTTCAGTGCTGAGTCCCTCAGAAAAACTAAAACTTATGTGGAATTGATGGCGGGGGGGTTGGGGGGATGCTCAGATCAGAGTATACCCAGCCTCAACCAGGATAAATAAAAATAATGGAGGCCGGAGATGGTTCAGTGGTTAAGGTGCTTGCCTACAATGCCTGATGATCTGGGTCTGATTCCCCAGTACCCATGTAAAGCCAGATGCACAAAGTAGTGCATGCATTTGGAGTTCATTTGCACTGGCTAGTGGCCCTGGATTACCCATTCTCCTTCTCTCTCTCTCTCTCTCTCTCTCTCTCTCTCCTCTCTCTCCTTATAAATAAATAATTAAAAAGCTAAAAAATGAAAATAAATGATATGACAAGAATAAACTAAATATACTATTTTGATAACAATACTACCATAGGATCATAACAGCATAATAGTCCATCTTTATTATGAAAGTAAATCCCAAATTTCCTATGGCTAGCAGGCAAAGACAACTGTTTAGCATATCTTCCAAAATTATCAACATTAATATGTATGTGCTATCCATAACAACCAATTAACATAACACCGCTGACAAGCGTGATCTAATAGAGATACATGGAGCCCCACAGCAAACGAGCAGAGAATAAAATCGGTCACGTATCTGCCACAACGCAAGGACTGATAGAGGCATAAGAAGTACATTTTGACTGCTCCATGATGAAGTTTGAAATAGACCTCTAAAATTAACATAAAGCGTTTTGAAATGTAAATTGTATCTAATAATTTGCAATTGGGATGAATTTCATAATAGAAATTATGTCATATGAACTACGATGACCCAGGGTTCTTCCTCACTCGCATCTATACCCCTTCCATAATCTTGTGATAGTCACTCACCCCTTACTGTGGATCTTGGGCAGCGAGCTTGCTACCCTGGGGAAACGTCCATTCCAGTGTGGCAAGGCATCAGAGGTGACGCACAGTCTTAACTCGACCGCCCGTGTGATTTCCTGAGTGGCATTGTCTTTGTGCCTCATTTGTCTCCTGTAGAATGGGAATGATAATAAACGTTCCCAGCAACTGTGTGATAGTTGAATAGATCTCACTGGATAAATATGTACTGTTATGAGCAGAGTGCCCAACACAGAGCAATACCATAAGTGCTCCCTTGCTTTTCCTGTCGCTAATGAAGTGTCAGCCCATGCAGACAGCACTTCAGGCACAAGAAGTCCTTTGTCCCTAAGTCATGTCTCCAAGATACGCCTATTCTTCCTGTGGTGGAATCCAATCCTATATTTTAATTCAACCACAACTTAAAATGATCACCTTTCTCTGCCTTTCATGTTACCATAAAATCAATCTAAGATTTGGTCATTTTTGCTTAATTATAATTTTCTTCCATTCTGAAATTTCACCTACAGGTCTTCCTCAAGGCAAAGCCAGAGGAGAGACAAAAATGGAGGATTCTGGATTGTCCCCTTCTGCAGCCTGCATTAACCTTCTAGAGAATTAGGAATTGTGTTCTATTCGAGCAGAACTCACAGTTAAATTTAATAAAGTGACCTTTGGAATATATCTGGCACCTGTTTGTAGCACACTTTCTTTTGGTGAAGAGTTATCTATCTCAGTGGTGGGGCAGGGATTGTTTCTTTTGCCCTGTCAAGCCAGAATGAAGGAAACTTGCAGCTTCTGGAAGAGCAGAATTGATCCCTTGTTCTCTACTGTGGCCATGGAAGGCTCCTCGTCCCCTCTGATGATGGCGGACCGTTCTTTCTTTCTGCGGGCAGGTGGCATGTTCTATCTGTGTTTATCTACAACTCCCTGCTTCTGTTCCCATGCATGGGAGGCGGAGTGACTCATCTGATAGCTCAGAGTCTTCAGAAACCATGACAAAGGGGCAGGTTCCAGATCTTCCCACCTGCCTTCTAAAAATAGTTTTGTTTTTTTTTTTTCCCTCTTTCTCTCCCTTCCTCACTCTTACCTGCTTCTCTCTATCTCCTCCGCCACACCTTTAAATGTGTTGCTTTTGAACCAGGTAGTCCCTGTCCATTCATCTGGCTGTCTTCAATTTGGAGTAGAAATCAGGAGTCCCCTCCACTTTGTTTTTTAGGGAGTAGGCAGGTGTGATGGCTCACACCTTTTTTTAATTTTTAAAAATTTTTTGTTTATTTTTATTTATTTGAGAGCGACATACAGAGAGAGGGAGAGAGAGAATGGGCACACCAGGGCATCCAGCCACTGTAAATGAACTCCAGATGCCCCCCTCCACTTTTTTATACATTTTATTAAGGCAAATACAGAGAGAGAGGGAGAGACAGAAAGAGAGAGGGAAATAGAGAGAATGAGAATGGGCACCCCGGAGCCTGTTACCACTGCAAATGAACTCCAGACTCATGTGAAACTCTATGAGTCTGGCTTTAGGGGTATTGGGTAATCAAACCCAGGCTGTCAGACTTTGCAAGCAAGTGCCTTTAATTGCTGAGCTATCTCTCCAGCTCTCCACTTAAAAAAAAAGTCAGAAACCTTGCAATTTTGTGATGACTGGCCAAGTCATTGATAAAGGGATATTCAGTTACTTGGGAGTACAAATTATTATCACAAGCTATGAAGCAAAGGGGGTGAGTTTAGGTTCTCTCAAGCACTTCTAATATAAACACATAGATAATTTTTTAAAGCTAGGAATAACATGATTTTTCTCCAGTATATAAGTGTTTAATTTGTAATGTTGAAAAATGAATTAATGCCGGGCGTGGTGGCGCACGCCTTTAATCCCAGCACTTGGGAGGCAGAGGTAGGAGGATCGCCGTGAGTTCGAGGCCACCCTGAGACTCCATAGTGAATTCCAGGTCAGCCTGAGCTTGAGTGAGACCCTACCTCGAAAAACCAAAAAAAAAAAAAAAAGAAAAGAAAAATGAATTAATAAATTCATTATAATGAGCTTTCCTGGGATGGTCACTTTATACACTTAAGATATTTATATTTGTACATTTAAGATATCATTAGAGTTGGGCACAGTGATTCTAATCATTTAGACCATTTCTTAACAGCACGTGTGAAAAAAACCCTCTGTTTTTGTGTGTGTGGGGGGGGGGGGTTAGGTAGTGTTTCCCTCTAGCCAAGGCTGACCTGGAATTCACTATGTAATCTCAGGGTGGCCTCGAACTCACAGTGATCCTCCTACCTCTGCCTCCCGAGTGCTGGAATTAAAGGTGTGCGCCACCACGCCCGGCTAACCCTCTTTTCTTGTATCTAGCTATATAGCATACTGATGCTTCTTAGACTATGTATACACACATGCACACATATGGAAAAAATGCAAAGAAAACAATGGTTTCAATACTCACACTGGTGAAGCCTGAGTGCCCAGTGAAGGTCAGACACAAACTCTAGGGAAACTTTTAAAAGAAACTCGCCCATGCCTCAGGTCCTTCTAAAAAAAATAACAGATTAAAAAGAAGTCTTGCATTTGAATTGGAGCTAAGGGCATGTCTGCTAATGGGACAACTTTTTCAGAGTAATTGCAAAGAAAGCAGTCTGGTGGCTTTGACCGAGCATCACAAAACAAGTATGTAAGTCCACAGCATGCACACAAGATGCCCATCTTAATAGGACTACCTGTACCTGGCAACCACAGCTGGGGCATTCCAGGCACCCACTGTGGCTCTGATTAATTACTTTCCTTGTACTCTATTGTATTAGGGTGTCACACCATAAGGAATGAGGACTAATTTGATCAGAAAATAGATTCTGCTGAACCAAAGGCTTAAAAATAGTATTGAAATGTGGTGGATAAGAGGCAAAGGAAAGCGCGTGGTGATAACGAGGCTCTCAGCAGCTGCTTTTGCCATGTGGGGTCATCCAAAGCCCCGTCCTTCATAGCAACTCTGGGGATAAGAACTCAGTTCAGGCCAGTTTCTTTCCAGTGGTCTGTTCTAAGCATCCCTCTGTGATGTCATCTAAGATAAACTAGTTCCAGAAATTCACCCAAGGTAAGCAAACAGTTCAACTAGAACAGAACAAGACTTATATACCTCTCTACCTACAGGTGTCTCACCTCTTCACATTGTCCCCATGACCTCTGTCTCCTCAACTTTCATCCAGACAGCACCTCCTGGTAGTCAGAAACATTTGTCCTGGCATTTGGTTAATTCTGAAAGCTGCTCTTTAATTAATTTGTTTGTTTCTTCTATCATCACACCTAACCAAAAGGTTCAGGGGGCACATAATAGATCTCATACTTAATTAGAATTTCCTGCATGCTGGGGACAAAAGAGGTGAGAGCATACCTTTTCAGAGTATGCCTCCGTGGTATGCTCAAAATAAATATGAGATGCTTTAGCCTGGCTCTGAGGGGCCCTTCATCCTATTCTGTGGAACTCCTCGACATTGCTCTCCTCTACCAACACCCACCTCAAAATTGCTGGCCCAAACACACTGACTTTCTCACAGTCTGAATATGGGGCCCTCTCTCTGTTAGGAACTTTGAATATTCTTTTGTCTATAATTTTCCTTCTTACAAAAGCACTCTTTCCTTCTTACTTCAGCTTACATGTTTACTATTTGGGAGGTTTATTTTGATACCCCAATATTAGATTCAAGGCTCTTTCCTTGAGGGTATCACTGTAGTAGCCGACAGCCTGTGTCCTATGGTATTGTGGCCTTATAGAAACCCATTTACTTGGCTGTATCCATTTCACAACAGTGTCCCAGGGACAGGAACCAAAAAGCCTAGTTAATTCATTAGTATGAGCTGAATGAAGGAAGGAACCAATAGATAAGCTTTCCTGGTGGGCTGTCAATGAACACTGCTAACAGAAATCCTCGTGCTTAGAGGACTTTTAATATGTATTCTCTCTCCCTTCCCGCTTTCCCCCACACACTCATTCTCTCATCCTTTGTTAGGAAATTGATCCTTCTGATATGTATTACCAAAAAGATTATCCCAGGTCCAGTGTGGTAGTGCATTCCTGGAATCCCAAAGCTCTACCACTGAGGTAGAAGGAGGAAGAGTTCTAAGCCTGGGTTACATAGTAAGACCCAGGCTCAAAAAAATAAAAACTACTTTCCTAGCAACTAAAAATTATTGAAGTTACAATTCTATACAAATGTAAGTTGTGATGTTGAGGAAGCAATATTTTGCCTGCCTGCCATCCAAACTCTGCGTGAGGAGGCCTGTCCACTTTTACTCAGAAATGGTCACAGAGCTTGGAATGTACTATCAGACATGCAGCAGGTACTTAGTGAAGGCTGGGTGGGTAAGGGCACAAAATAATTCTTGTTCATAAAAAATATAGCAGTAATAAAATAATCAAATAGCTAATTAACCTGCATTCACAGACCAAGAAACCTGAACACAAGACAAATTTAGGCAAACCACCTTCAGAAATTATTAATCAGACACTCAGGCTTGACTCACTCAACTCATTTAGCTTAGCATTCAAGGTACTGTAGTTTTCTAAACTGCATATTGTTTTGCTTTCATGTGTTATATAGTAAATACGCAGTGCCTTATTTACAATTTTCAGTCGTGTTTTGTTATCTCCCAGCTGCTTGGTAGTTATGTAGACAGGTAGAGCACATTGGCCTGTGGTCTCATCTTCTCTGATAAAATGTGTGCTTATTAATTTCCTTTGGCATTTCAAAGACTAAAGGGAACTGTGAGGCCCAAAGTCCCATTTTGCTCTTCCCTTTGTGAGGCTCTTCTGTAAACACCCCAGAGTGTTTGCTGTGCAAATAATATTTCCACCCTGTCCTTGGTTTTCTGAAATGCCCAGGGAAATATTAGTCTAATCAAAGATTATTGAACTCTGTTGACATTCTGGAAACTGTCAGACTCATGACTCAGGAGTTCAAAAGATGCCAAAGGGAAGGCATTAATCCAGGCAAACTCGCCTGTTAAGGGATCTGAATCCAATTTTCAAAAACTGAGAGACAGAGAGGGGAATGATAAACTCTTTATTCAAACTACAAAAAGACATTGATATTAATATGACTGGGGGCTTTGCAAATAGATTTTCTTTCTTACCCACAAAGCAACAGTCCTTTGGGATCCCTTAGGTCAAAATTGCCATATTTCTTAATTACTGGATCTCCCAGGCTTGAATTGGAAATTAAAAAAAAAAAAAAAAAAAACTCTTGAATTTAAGAGTGTGTGGCAGGCAGACAGTTGAGTCAGGTACCACCAAAAGTAAAGAGAGGAAATCATAAATAAATACAAAAGCCCAAATTATAGTGCAGTTAGAACACTACAAATAAAGGTCATTTTAATCCCTTTGCTAAGCCCAGGAAGAAAAATGCTTTATACTTTGTCAAATGGAAGTTAAAAATGATCTAAATCAATATTTAATAGGATTGGTATGTCCATCAAATGTCAGTGCCATATCAGAGTGTGACAATTTGGATTTCCTTGACATAAGTAGTAACGGATGATTAACTGCAATTGTATGACATTTTTAGCAAAGGGTTTCACATATTAACTCTGCCCTTACAGCAAGCCCACGGAGTAGACAAGATGCCTTTTCTATTTCACAGATAAATAAAACTGAGGAGTACACAGGAAGGTGGCCTGCTAAACCCAAGCCATGCAAATGTTGCCCTCTTTCTTCTAAATCTCAAGAAATTGGATCTCCCTCTGGTTAGCAGTGTGGCAGAGAGCAACACGCATCGCATTTTGCCCAACACGGTTTTAATTCAGCATGGTGATAAGCTGCAGTCATTTTGCACTAAGGAACTGAATTTCTACGAAGATAAAATGAATCGTTTCCCATGCTCAGACGTGGGAGAGCAAAGAGGACACAATGATGGACGCTCTAAGCTGCAGTCTGTGTGAGCCCAGAAAGCCCGTGCGACACAGCCTGAGAGACCCCAGACAAGGCTGCAGTGCGTCCTGCGTGGAAGTCATTGTCTGCAGAACGCTCACACTTGGTGACTTTGTGCCTTCGAAGGGAGCATTTTCCAGTAACTTTGCCCCTCTTGACCAGCAACAAGCAACAAGTTTTCCCCTGATATTTTATTGGGAAACGGTGAAAAAGTGTTGTTATTATTATTTGGGCTATGTCTGACCCTTAGAGACAGATTTATAAAGCATAAACGAATAGCGAGCAGGAATTCTCTCCCTGCCCTCTGATTTCCATACGGAAGAAGAATGTTTCCCTCAACTCTTTGAGCCTCTTTCTGAACACTCCCCCCTTTCTCTGGAAGCAGATCAGGTACCTTGGTGAGCAATATCTACCACCACATGAAGGCTGGATGCTGTGACATGCATACAGTGATGTCACCGCTCAACATCTTAAGCCAGTACTAAACTTACCAAGAAAAAGAGAGAATTTAGAGATGAAACTTGGCACCAATGTGGCATAAAAGAAGTATCTAAAAGGTCTGTGTGAATAAAAGACAAGAAACTAAAAGGTGAATAAATAAATTAAATAAATAAATAGATGAAATCAAAAGGGTAAATACCTCAATCAAGTAGAGGCGCTGAAGATTTCAGCCAAGTTGCCTTTCAGAAGCAAAGACGAGTCTGAGGACAGGAAGTTCTATAATACGTCAAATGAGCCTAAGGGGATGACTCAGCAGTTAAGGTGCTTGCCTGCAATGCCTAAGGACCTATGTTCAATCGCATGTAAGCCATACACACAAGGTGATACAAGTGCAGCAAGGCCACACATGCCCACAAGATGACACATGTGTCTGGTGTTTGGTTGCACTGGCCAGAGGCCCTGGTGCCCCAACTCTCTCTCTCTCTCTCTCTCTCTCTTGCTTTTTCTCTCTAATAAAAATAAAAATAAATAAATAATTTTTTTAAAAAAAAGAACCCAGCTGAAACCACCAAGAAGTGCAATCCCTGGGGGACGGGAGGACCTAAGAAAACTCAATGTGTCATTGAAGAGTAGATGGATTGGTAAATAATAATGATGAGACAAATGGACACCTATGGGTAAAAGCATTAGGGCCCAACCTGACACTATATCACTTAAAATAAATCTATAAAGTAAAATCCTAAATGCAAGTGGTAAGAATTTAAAATCTGAGGTAAAAAATATAGGAAATTTTATGACCAAGAAGGAAAATGATGTAGTCAATAAGAAGCAAACTGCAAACACCATGAAGAAAAAAACCTAAAACTACTTTAAGAAGAAGTTATACACAGAATAACACATCATGGGCCCTGGAGAGATTGCTCAGTGGTTAAAGGCACCTGCTTGAAAAGCCTGGTAGAATGGGTTCAATTTCCTCACTACCCACATAAAGCCAGATCCAAACAGTAATGCATCCCTCTGGCGTTCATTTACAGGGGCAAGATACCTTGGTGCACAGCCCCCATGCATACACTCAGAACACATCACAAGGACAGTTAAATATATGATACTAATTAAAAGAAGATATTTTTAAACAATGTCATATATATATGGAATATTAATCATAATGAAGCAAGATATTTCGTTTTTTTTTTTTTGAGGTAAGGTCTCACTCTAGCACAGGTTGACCTCTATCTAACTCATGCAATACACCTACCTCTGCCTCCTGAGTGTTGGGGATTAAAGGTGTGCATTACCATGCCCTGCTAGAAACAGAAACTTTTTGAGTAGAGCAATAATCAGTAAGGAAGTTGAATCAATAATGAAAAGCCTTGGGACTGGAAAGAGATAGATAGCTTGCTATAAAACAGGATGGCCTGGGTTCACTTCTCTAGCATCCACTTAAAGTCAGATGCACAAAGTGGCACGTGCATGTGGAGTTTGTTTGCAATGGTAAGAGAGCCTGATGCACCCATTCTCTCCTCTCTTCCCTCCCTCCTTACCATCCCCCTCCCCCTGTCTGTCAGTTTCTCTCTTTGTCTCAGTCTCCTTGAAAACAAACAATAAATAAAGTAGGGAAACCCAAGACCATATAGCTTTTCCCAAACATCTAATAAAGAAACATTGCCAATATCACTTAAACTCCTCCAAAAATTGAAGAGGAAGAAAATATTCCAACCATTCTTTTGATACAAAGTCTCATGAAGCCCAGACTGGCCTTGAATTTCCTATGTAACCAAATATAAGCTTGAACTCCACCTTCCACATACTGGGATGACAGGTATGCATCACCATACACAGCTTTAACGCTTATTTGATGAGGCCAATAGTATGATGATACCAAAGCCGGTCAAGGTCACTACCAAAGAAGAGAATTCCATATCAAATCCCTGCTAAGCACAGATATGAAATACCTCATCCAAATAATAGCTAAGTGAATTTGAAGGCCTGTTAGAAGGATCATTCCCCACAGCTGAGTGGGAATTATCCCTGCATGCAAGGATAGCTCAATACTAAGTTAACTGAATAAAGGATAGAAATCATGTGATAACCTCAACAGACAGAGAAAAAGCGTCTGACAAAATCCAATAACCTTTCAGAATAAAAACTCTCAAAAATAGGTTTAAAAGAAATATAACACAGCATAATAAAGGGCTTATATGACCAGATCAACGCAGAAGGCTCCTCCTTTGCTGGTTTCAAATAATATCACAAAGCTACAGTAATCAAAACAATATGTATTGCTATGAACAGAAACACTTAGACCAGTGGAATACAATTGAGAACCCCAAAGTAGTCAGGCTATCCTAGTACTTGGGAGTCTGACACAGGTAAACCTGAGTCAAGTACAGAGTGAGGGGGTTCAACTTAGTGAGACTATCTCAAAAAGTAAAAATAAATAGGCTGGAGGATATAGCTTGATGGTAGAGCACTCGTTTGCTATGTGTAAGATCCTGGGTTCAATCCCTAGCTCCAGAGAGAGAAAGAGAGAAGGAGAGAAGGGAGAAAAGAGAAGAGTGAGAGATCCCAGAAATAAATATAGGAAACCATACATAAACTGTCAACTAATCTTTGATAAGAATGTCAAGAATCCACCCACAGTGGAGGGAAAAATCTCTTCACCAAATGGTTTTAGTCAAACCAGATATTTATATACAAAAGAAAGATATTAAACCCTTATCTTACACCATATACAAAAACCAACTCAAAACTGATAAAGACTTAGATATGAGCCATAAAGATGTAAAAGTCATGCGGGAGGGATTGATTGATGATTAACGTGCTTGCCTACAAAGCCTAAGGACCCAGGTTCGATTTCCCCAGTACCTACATAAGCCAGATGCACAAGGTGGTGCATGTGTCTGGAGTTTGTTTGCAGTGGCTAAAGGCCCTGGCACTTCTCTATCTGCCTTTCTCTCTCTCTCTCTCTCTTTCTCTTAAATCAGTAAAATATATAATATGTTTCAGAAAGATGTAAAAGAGAAACAAAAGAAACAACATAAAAGGGGGAAAAACTATCATACTAATTTTGACAATAATCTTTTATTGATTTTTTTTTAATAAAAAGGTTGTGTTCTTATATCCCCTCTTCCCTGCCCCAGTTCTGCTGAAGGTCTTGGTATTTATTGTGGGGAACAGGTGGCATAAGTCAGTCTTGGGTTGGGGGCATGGAGATACAGTTCCACAGGGTGTTCCCACCCACCCTGAGGCCCCCATCCACTGAAAACCTGAGCCTTTGCGGGCATGACAGAGATCTGACTTGTGGTTGCTTTCTCTGTATCCTCTGGATCTCTGTTTTGATAAGGTTTGAGTGAGCAGAGTTTGTCGCCATCTCCCTGGAACTGATTTTCAGGCTAGCCTCGTTTGACAACGGTTTTTGTGTATATCACACCAAAAGCACAAACGGCAAGAGCAAAAATAAACAAGTGAGAGAAAACCAAACTAAAATCTACACAAAGTAAACATAAAATGAAAAGTCAACCTTTTCATAGAATGTAGAGAAAATAGTTGCAAACGATGTGTCTGACAGAAGCTATCAAAATACAAAAGGAGCTCATATGGTTCAAGAGAAAAACACAACCCAGTTTTAAGATGAAGAAAGAGCCTACATGGACATTTTCCAAATAAGACACAAAATGACTGTGAGGTGCATGAAAGGCTCATTGATCACCAGTGAAATGCAAACCAAAACCACAGCGAAACAGTGTCTCAAGCCTTGTAGGAGTGCTATTAAAAACAAAAGATCTCAAGCGTTGGCAAGGAAGTGGAGAATAGGGAATTCCAGTATTCTGTGTGGACATAAATTGGTACAGCTATCATGAAAACAGCAAAAATATACACAGGGTTAGGGAGTTGGCTCAGCACTTGCCATGAAAGCTTAAGGGCCTGAGGTCCTCTTAGCTCCCTAGCACTCACATAAACTACTGGGGATGGCTACACATGACTCTATCCCCAGTCCTGTAGGACATAGAGACCAAAGAATTTCTGGCACTCATGAAAACTGCAGCTCTGGTCTCAGAGAGACTCCATCTCAAGAAAATACATCTATGAGTGATAGAGGAGGACCTCCAACATTCCCCTCTGGTCTCCACATCCTCACACTCAAGATGCACGCATCTGCACATACTCAGGCACACACCACATCATGCATACACACACAAATATATATATATTGTTCAATGTGCTAAATGGTTCCTGCCCTCCATGATATCACAAGAGTAGCACAGTGTAGCCTCAGAAGGAAATCACTCATTGTGATACAGCATGGTAATTACCATGCGATTGTTTGGAGGAGTATGTGAATACATAGAAGATGGTCCTCCCGGTGTGGAGCTGTGTATGGTTTGACTATGAAATATCCCTTCATGCGTTTGTGCACTCGGTCTCCAGATAGCGGAGCTGCCTCCTGCTCCTGGCGCCACACCTTCTCCACCACGATGTGCTGCTATATCCTTCAAACTGGAAGCCAGAATAAACCCTTTTCCCCTTAAGTTTCATTTGTCAAGCATTTTGTCACAGCAACAAGAGAAGAAACTAAAAGGGGCTGCAAAACAGTACAGTGTTCCCTTTAAAACTTTTAAAATAGGACCTGTGGTAAAAATATCATCCAGTATCTAAGAGTATCAACATCAGAAACTCAAAGAGGCATTTGCATACTTATGTTCATGTTAACGTTAATGACAGTTGCTAAGATCAAGAAACAATCTAAAAGTCCATCAATAGATGAACCAAAGAAAGTGTGGTGTGTAAATACAATGGAATATTTTTCAGCCTTACAAGAAGGACATTCTGTCATTGACAGCTGTCACTGAGTGAACATGGTGGGCAGTGTACTAACAGAAATAAGCTAGACAATGAACAACAAATATACACATATGTATCATATTATTTATATAAGGAATCTAAGTAAAGACAAACTTATAGAAGCAAAGAAGAAAATGGCAGTTTACAGGACATAGGAAAAAGGTGATAGGACATTTTGGTCAAGAAGTAAAAAGTTTCAGTTATACAAGATTACTAAGTCTCCAAAGTGCTAATGAATAAAATTGTAACTATAATTTTGTATTGGATATTTGAAGCTAAGACCCCAAATCCTCCCCTTGCAAAAGGTAATGATGTAAGGTGATATATGTGCAATTAATTAGGCTGATGGCAATGGTTATTTCACAATATATGTGTACATAAATTACCATGTTATAAACAGTAAAAATAAGGTAATGAAGTAAACCAATCCTGTAAATCAATATGAAAAGGACAAGTAAGACTACTAGAAATTTTGGCAAATGTATAAACAAAAGATTTCAGAAGAGAAAAAAAATCAAGTGGCTAGTAAAAATAAAAATATTATGAAGTCATCCGTCATACAGGAGAAAAGCACCACTAGAGTGCTGATATAGGGCAGAGCACTAAAAGTGTAAATTTGTCCCATCTCTTTTTAAAGCAAGTCCTAAAAATTGAAGTTATTCACATTCTTTGACCAAAAAGCATCATGTCTAGGTAGTTGAACAAAGAAGCATTGTGAAAATGTTCATTCATTATTTGTGGTACCAAGACAGCCAAGTAATCATAAGTGAGATTAAATTACCTATGGCCTAGCAGACAGTGAAAAATAAAATGAACAAACTCAGTGGAATGAACAAGGGAAACTATAAATCATAATTGTTGTGTAGCAATTTCCCCTTAATTGGAACTTTTCATCTTGGAGGAAGCTCCAAATTGAAATACAGGCTCTTTAAGACTCAGGAAATCCCAAGGTTCTGTTAATTCTCAGGAAGTAAACAGGGCTCAGGACCTCACAAGGCTCAGGAAGCACCAGAAACTTAAAAGACTCACAAGGCCTCTCCCCAGGGCCATGTAAGAGGTAAGGACTGCCTGGGAGAAGAGACTGTAAGACCAGCTGAGCTGCTTGTAGTTTGTGCAATGTGTGGATGCAGCTCCTGCAGTCATCACCCATGCTGGGGTGGGCTTTTCAGTGATGCAGCTCTCTGTGAATCATCCACGATCTTGTAAGTGACCCCAATAAACTCAAGGCTTCACCACATTGGACTTTCATTGTAATGGTCACTTTGATCTCTTGTCAGTATCCTATCTAGGGGGGAATAGATGTTTGTCCATGTCTCCTCAGGAAGAGTTAACACAATAATAATGAGCAAAAATATTTTTTAAAGTAATCCCGGTAGTGTATCATTTATGTACAATGCCATTCAAGATGAATTCTATGTTACTAAAATGTATAGCTTTCAGATTATATAATATATAACAACATTATCACTACATATATGTTATAAATGTATAAAACCATACTTTGGCATTCCTAATGCTAATGCTAGTTCTCTTTGAAACAACAAATGAATTTATGAATTATTACACAAAAGAAGAGAAGAGAATAGATAGATTGAGGGCACTTTTAGGTATATTTGTAACATTTCCCTATATGGTAATTATAATTAACATATAATAAAATGATATACTTAAGTCTTGATGGTAGTTTTTTTTTACATTTTTGAAATGTTTATATCATTTTAAACATCTGAACACATTTCTAATACAGTTTTCTTACATTTAATAATAAAAATTCTTACCTCCTTCGCATTACTATCAACAAGTTTCTCTAGATAATCCAGTTTATATTCCATAGGAGAAACTTGGTGCACAAAGCAAAGACTGACCTGGATTTTAGATGATATTGAATAAAACTGGAACTAAGAGTTGAGCTACTGTTCTCACAAACATAAGTAATAACCTCTTTTATTATAAGCTCATATTTTTAAAATTGCACTATCACTTTGATAAATTTTAAATGAATTTCTAGGAGCAATAGTTAATTATGGAGGAGAGAGTGGGTATACTTCTAAGCAGAGTTCATTTAAATTTTCTACCTTTTGTATGACCGCCTTTGTTCTGATTTCATTTCAGCCTAAAAGGAAGCAAAAATTTCTACTGGTTAGACCCTGTTCCTAATGCTAAGTAATTAGAAGTCTCGGGCATAGTTCCTGTCCTGAGGACTTCACAGCGAAGCAGTTAGGCTGCAGAAGAAAGCCATTCACAGAATCCCTTGGAGCAGTGTCTGGCGCATCCTCAGTTTGGGGTTGCAAGGAAGGCCTCCAGCAGGAAATGACATGGGAGTTCAACCTCAAGGGGAAGTTCTTGACAAACAAAATTAATGGAGTAAGGAGGGTTGGGAGGTAATGAGGCATTCTTACGCAAAGGAACAATACCTATGAAGTACCCAACAGAATACATATTCAGAGCACATTTGGAGAGCCTTGAGACAGCTGTGTCCTGAGGACGATTCTATTCTGTAGGGTGCGGGGAGAGAAACTTATCAACTGAGAAAGTTGCACCTGGCAATGCAAGATAATGATTCTAGAGCCCATCAGGTATGAGGGAACTATGAGCTCTAGACTACTGGAGTGGCATCTTCAGAGCAGGGGTGATAAGAAGAGGATATTTTGGAGTGGGTTCAAATGGGAAGCAAAGTGAATGGCAAGAGTTTATTAAATCAAGCGATAATGAGATTTCCTTCAACAACCCCAGTGCTGTGGACCCATAGAAAGATGGTATGAAGGTCACACTTGTGATATAGAATTTATAATAGTTGTGGGTGTCAGTTTCTAGAAGAAAATTTCGTGGCGGGTTAAGATAGCCACAGCTATCTACCTCTTTACACAGAGGTGCCTTTGCAAGTGACTTTGCAGCGCCTTCCATCAAATAAGGACCCTCTTTCCCACCTCTTCAGTCTGTACCTTACTTGACAAGGAGAATGAGGTAATGAGTCAGTGTGTCACTTCTAACCCTTGACCTCCTCTTTCTGACAACTGACATTTCACTCTTTGCTTTCTGAATTCTACTAAAATAATACTGATGAAATTCTGTAAAAATGAGCTTAGCCAGGGGCATTGACAGGGAAATATTAGAATGTGAAAAATACTGGAATTGAACTCACTGATCTTCTACCAAAATATCTATAATGCAGATACTAAATTGGCATATATCTTTTGCAAATCCTGGGTTGTAAGATCAGCACATTATTAGGTATTACTTGGAGTTGAGAATGAGTTCAATTGTCTTTGAAATGTGGTGATTTTATCTGAATGAAAAGTCATGCTATGTCACTAAATCTTCCACAACTACACACATTAAATCAGTGTATTTGGGCACAATTTCTGCAAAATAGTCACTGAGTTTTGAAGTCGTTGCTGATATTACTTCAGAAGACCTGTGTATCTTGGTCACTTTCACTGCTGGAGACCTTACAGCGGATGATAAATGTAGAAAGTGTTTTGAACAAATTAAATGTTCATTGTTAGCTTTCTTGGCAAATAACAATTTAGCACTTAATCTAGTATTTATTAAGCACACATTTGTCTCATCCTTTAGCTTATTTCTGTTTTGAAGGCTTATTGTGAAATTTAAAAAATTATCAGACAATAAAATAGCAAGCTACTGACATAGCCTACAATAAATTACAAATATGTTATAGCAAGAAAAAAAAGGTACCAATAACTGGAAGTACTCAGTGGCATAATATCTTTTCTCTACTTTTCACATGTATTTCGTGCTTACCTAACCTATAATTTCTGAAGTTTTTACTCAACCCCTATCCCCACCAACCGGCAGTTTGATAGTTCTCTGAATCTCACAGGTCACAGAAAAAGGCTGTTGTTGTAACTGGGTGACACGACTTCAGCTAGCAAGAACAACAGCTTCTACCACCACCTGGAAGGGGGAAGAGTTAGCATCTCTTAACCTTTCCTTAGAATGTACTCAGTGGTCTCCTGTAAGCCACCTTTGAAAGGAAATGTCTGCGAACATGAATCTCAAAGGGGTTCAAGAAAGAAAAGTAAGTTACTGCTAACCTCCTTCAGATTTAACCATGTGTTAACAAAGTAAGAAACATGATGTCTGCACGGGGATCTCAGGACTATGGAATCATGACAGAAGCCATAAGAATGCAGTAGAAGGGAGAAGGTCTTTCCCAACTTATTTAAGTGTAACTTACAATTAGGATATTTCATGGAAGCAGAAAAATAAAAAAAAAAATGTTAAACAGATGAGTGCAAGGGTAGTAGGATCAAACCAATACTGCTTTTGGTAAACTGAGATGTAGGGTCACTATGGCACCCTTCTTCCCAATATGGCCTCCAAGACTTCTTTTAAAAAAATGTTTTTATTGACAACTTTCATACACATATGTAATGTATTTTGATCATAATCCTTCCCATTACTTTCATTTGTCTCCCACCCCCTCTCCACTGAACACCTTCCTCTCTCTAACTGATGTCTCTTTTTTTCCCCTCCCCCATCATCCATGGTAACATTTTGATGAACCCAATATTTTTCAGGTCTTGGTCTGATAACGACACGGGTTGTGAGGTAAGGAATGCAACCACTCTGTGTCTGGAAGACAGTGCTCCATAGCACTTGTCCTGTCCTTTGGCTCTTACATTCTTTCCGCCATCTGTTCCACAATGGACCCTGAACCTTGGAGGGTGTCTCATTCAGTGCTGAACGCTCACTCCACTGTCACTTTTCAGCATGTTTCATCCATAGTTCTTGATTCATTGTCAAAGACCTAAGACTCGGGCCTCAGTAGAAAAGACCAAAACCAGGCATAATGTACACAGGGAAGAGAGTCACTGTTGGCTCCACATCCCAGCAGCTACAGCTCCATAATTCTTGTATTTTTGTTATATAGGTTGTAAGTCCTCAGCATCAAGGTATCATCATCAAGATCCATGCTTCCTTCCACATAAAATGAGGATCTAAGATGCTCACAGGTAAGTATATAGCATTTTCCTAATCATGTGGGCAGCCCTCAGCCTTATGGAGGCCATGTGTATGTTCAAGGTAGGAAATGAATAAAGAAAGTTATCCTTGTTTATTTCTGTTTTTATATTACTATCTATTTCAGCTGGAGAATGCTATGTCCTTTCTGGAAGAATTACTTGTTCTTAGGGAGCCAAGGAAGTTGCTCATCAAACTAGGAAGAGAAGATTGGAGACAGAACATACTTAACTTACAGAGTGTGCCATTAGCTAGATCAATTCCATTAACTTTATAGCAGAAAATGCTGTACCTCCTGCTACCCAGTGACCTATTGAAGATTTCATGAGTCACCTGTTTGTTCCTTTCACAATGAATAAATGTGATTACAACCCTGCCAGGATGTGGCTCTAGATGCATGAATATGTGCCTAGTGCCGCTTCATCTGCCACCCCTTCTCCCCATCACTCTGAGAGAAATGAAGGCTGGATAGTGCTGTTCCTCATCAACAGTGAAATGTTCCCTCTGCCTTGGTTCCTATCTAAACCACACATTTCACCCCTTGGAGGAAGAAGCAACCTCTACTGAGAGCACTGGGACCTGGGAAAGTGTCTACCTCCCTGTGCTTTACCTGTTTGCGTTTAGGGCAGTTTATTATCAGAGACCTAAACTTTTCTTTTCACCATGAGAGATAAGTAAAAATCCAATACAATCTTCCTGGAGAGGAATCAATAATGCAATATAAAATGACAAAGGTGGCTTCATGGACAAAATGTTCTCAGCTGATAAATGCTAGGGCTGATGTGGCTGAGCCCTAGAAATGAGGCAGTGGAGACTAGAGCAATGAAAAATTACCCAACATGCACAGCTCATTGTGATCAGGATATGGGACCAGTTCTACAAATTCCTTGTCCATTGTTTATAGTGAAAGAAGATGAAGATTGGCATGGAAAGGATAATGAAACCAATCGAAACAGAAAGTGATCCCAGGAAGAAAACAAATGTCAAAAAGGTAATAAATCTCATGATGCAAAAATCTTAATTTCACCCAGACTAGTCACAAGGTCAGGAGGAACAACAGAGTTTTGGGGGAGCATTCTACCTGGGAGCTTTGCTCTTCAAAGTGTAAAAAGCAGTCCAGGTTCACCCACTGCTTCAAGAATCTCAGCTCGTCCCAACTTCTCCTAAACCACATTCTACATTTTAACAAGACCCCTATGGCTGGGTTGTAGCTCAGGAGTCAAATGCTTGCCTAGCATGCATAAGACTCTAGGTTTGATCTCCAGTAATAAAAAAAATGAAAAAAAAATTAGTTGTGTAGGGTTCTATCTATATTTTGGGATTATTCATATTGTTTGACTAGCCAATTTGTTGATTTTTTGTCAATATCACATTGTCTTGACAACTGTAGTTTTGCAATGTAGCAATACAAAAAATTGCTTGAAAAAGACATAATAAAGCCTAATTCTTTATATACTAGTGATAGATATGTATATATGAGGAATGAAATTGTGCTATAAACCCTAAGATAAAACTAAACTGCTGACCATTAAATTACAAAAAAAAAAAAAATTAAGAACTTAACAAGATTCCCCAAGTAGTTCATATGCACATCAGAGGATAAATCCTGGCTAGGATATAGGTAAGGCCTGTGGAAACCAGGCCTTCTACCCCCAAGCCCTCTATCCTTCCTATATATACTTGTAGAATATACTTGTAGCCTCTGGGCTGAAACCACACCTTGGTATTGTTAGAGCCCAATTCCAGTATTCTTAAGAACAGCTCCAACACTTTTAAAGAGAGTAAGAGGGGGAAAAAAAAAAAGAGAGAGTAAGAGGAGCATTATGATACCTGAGACAGGAGAGAGAGTGCTCAGACACCTAGGAGATGAGGGGGACGGGACTCGGATCAAACAAATTGTATTTGAAAATGCCATAACTCAAAGATAAAATAAAAGTATGTTAGGTATTCACTGAGGGGCTGGGGAAATGGCTCTGTTGTTAAGAGCATTAGCAGTTTTATATATATATATATATATATATATATATATATATATATATATGTCTTTTGGTCCCAAGACTGATAAATTCTACTCCCCAGGACCCACATAAGAAGCTTGCATGGCCATGAATGTGTGTAACACTGGTCCCCAGGGCAAGGAGAGAAGAGAATTGCTGGGCTTTGCTGCCTGTGGGACAACAGCTCCAGGCTGATTTCCCATCTCAGGGAAAGAAATATATGAATGAGGGATAACAGGACACCTGACGTTCTCCACCAGCCTTCACAAGCGTGACAGGTGTCACACGTGTTTATATGCCACACACCATACCACACACATACTTTACACACATTCGCACTTGCTTGCGTGCAAAAAAAAATCTGCTGTGTTATTGAGTTCCAGGTATACTCTCAGCCTAGTTCGGCTTTACATGTTTTTGTGACTTCTTGTGATTTGATGTGGTGTGCTGTCTTGCTTGTCCATTTGATATAAAGGTCTACTGATGCAGAGCAGGAGGGTCAAGGCTGCTCTACAGGTGACCCCTAAACTTCTCACTATTTGTGTTCCTGTTCTGGCTTACGCATAGCTTTATATTATAACTTTTTCCAGATGTCTTTTTTTCTAAGGCAGTTGTCGTAACTAGACTGTGAGCTACAAGGGTGTTTTATTCATCTTTGCTCATAATTTAGTGATCAATAAATCATGAATGATTTAAATAGCACAATGAGGATGAATGAAACAGTAGATGAAAGCATTCAGGAGAGAGCTAAGCTCCCTTTCTTCAGACTTCAGCTCCAATATGCTCCTGTTATGTCTCTTATAGCGAGTCCTAGTCACATGATTCTATGTCTTTGGGTTACTTCATCCACTACAGAGAAATCAGCCAGACTGTCTTGAGTGTTTTTGAGTTCTGAGATGCAGTAAGAACATAGCAGATTTTTTTATTGCAACATACAACCAATAATTCCCATCACTTTGAAATCTTCCAAGTGTGAGTCACCATGCAACATCCTTTCACTGCAAGAGACCAATTTTTCTTCACACATATATGCTTGGTTCATTCTATCTTTGCAATCAAAGAAACATATTATCAGAGGAAAGCAGTATAAAGGGGACATTTTTCTCTTTCCTAATGTCCAACACTATCAAATGAGAAAGTTTTAAAATAGATAATATTTTAAAATAATTAAATTACACAGTTGTCCATTCATGTTCCATGTCTTCAAGACCACCCATAAGTTTCCACAGAGTCACATATAAGCTGATAATTGTAATGGAATATGGTTAGTACTGTTGGAGTAGTTACCAATGAGAAGGAGAAGATTCAAGCTGGAAGGATGGTGAAGCCAGGAGTGCAAGACAGGGAGAAAAAAACAGCAGTGTTGGAAAAAGCATGTATCAAGTTGGATCTAAAGGAGGGACAAAAGTTTGGCAGAAAGACAAGGGTAGCAGATCATGAATAGGGAAAAAATGGAATCTGCTGAGTCATTGTGGCATAAATCATCATAGGGAGACATCCTGCCTCTCTGACTTCCGTCCAGGACACCATGCTTGATTTCAGAAAGACGAGACCCTACTTATCCCCAGTCCTAATGTACTCCATTCCCAGGAGTTTTCCAACTCACCACAGATAAACTTTATTTACAAAATCAGTCTGATCTATTGTTGGTTCATCTTTTATAGCTATTCTCCGGAACTGTTATGGTGACAGGTCCCTCCACAGAAAGATTAGCATTTCACCTAGCTAAAAGAGATAACAAATCCCTGTAAATATAGAGAACATGGACAAAATATATTAGATGATAATAACAAGTTGAATGGTTAAGTATATAAGTTAAATGATATGTATATTTAGACATGCTTAGATATACATATATGTAATATATGTGGGGCACATGATATTATTTATGCAAAATATCTTTATTGCATCCATGAATATGTACATAATAAATTCTCACATATAATGTTGGATTATATTATGATATGTGTATAACATTATATTAAGAAATCACGACTTCCGGTCAAGATGGCGGCATAGGAACCACGCCTAAGCAGCCTAGGGGAGAAAAAGCCAAAGAAAACCCAGCAAAATACACAAGGGAGGTGTATAAGAGATTAAAACAGCAGCGGAGAAGTAGGAGATATCCAGAGCCCACACGGGCAGGCCGAAGCAGCTCCGGCAGCAGCAGCTCGGGACCCGGTAGCGGCAGCTCGGGTTCCGGCAGCGGCAGCTCGGGACCCGGTAGCAGCGACTTGGGCTCCGGCAGCGGCACCTCGGGACCCGGTAGCGGCGATTCAGACTCTGGCAGCGGCAGCGGCAGCACGGGCACCGGCAGCTGCATCACGGGCTCCGGCAGTGGCGACTCGGGATCCAACAGCGGCGGCTCAGACCCCGGCAGCGGAAGCGGCGGTGGAAGCCGTAAGCGGCGGTGGAAGCCGTGACTCCAGCCCCAAAAACACCATCAGCTGCTCCGGTACCGGCCACAGCGGCTTCAGGGCAGCGAATCCAGCAGCGGAGGCTCCAGCGGCTTCAGCGGCAGAGGCGGATCCCGCAGCGGCAGCACCAGCGGATCAGAGGCGGAGGACCCAGCAGCGGCAGCTCCAGCGGATCAGCGGGGGCAGACCCAGCAGTGGCATCTCCAGTGGCGGATCCAGCAGCAGTGGTCCCAGCAGCGGCAGCTCCAGCGGCAGCAGCGGGGATCCAGCATCAGGGGCGCCAATCTGCAGGGCCACAGTTGCCAGGCTTGGTTTGCCCCACAGGAAAAGCCAGTACCCAGTTCCAGAAAGCAGAACAGCGGCCCAACATCCCAGCCAGCAACTTGACTGAGACCAAAAGCATCCAAAGAGGTAACTGGGATTGAACCAGGGAAGGGTCTCACCTGGTCACAAGCTGACTTGGATCCCTCAACAGACCAGAAATCTTAACTTCTTTGTTGATAGAGGATCTGGTTTTTATAATACCTAATCTTGCATAAATGCTCGGTGCTGTTCTTGACTGAATGTGTATAGGGTTTAGTTAAATTTTAGAATATACCTGTATTTTATTCCACTCAACCTATTTGAATACCCCCATAGCAGGCAAACTTAACCCCTAGGACCACGTGTCTAGATACTCTGAGAGTGGTAAGAGCCACACCTAACATCTTAATCTCCTACATAGAAGATATACAATATCAGATCAATAGATACAGCAAAGGATACCCAGCTAACTGGAAAATCTAAGCAGTAACTTAATCCAAGATGCAAAAATATATACATTATAACACAAGAAACACCAAAAACCAAGGCAATATAAATCCACCAAAAAGCATCAATGCTTCAGAAATGACCTCTAGTGAAAACGAGTTAGAGAAAATGCCTGAGAAAGATTTCAAAAGAATGATTGTAAATATGTTCAATGAACTCAAAGAAGAAATCAAAGGAATCAGAGAAGATACAGGACACCAATTTAATGAAATAAAGAAATCAATACAAGACATAAATAAGGAAATAGAAATCATGAAGAAAAACCAGTCAGAATTACTAGCAATGAAGAACACAGTTAATGAAATAAAAAACTCTGTAGAAAATCTCACCAGTAGAATGGATGAAGGAGAGGACAGAATATCTAAGCTAGAAGACCAGGTGGCAGATCTAATACAATCCAACAAAGAGAAAGACAAACTAATAGAAAAGTATGAATGGGAATTTCAAGATATTCGGGACACTATGAAAAGATCAAATATAAGAATTCAGGGTATAGTAGAAGGAGAAGAATTTCAATCCAAAGGTATAGTAGGCATCTTCAACAAAATCATAGAAGAAAACTTCCCCCAAATTGGGAAAGAGGTGCCAATGCAGATACAGGAAGCATTTAGAACACCAGCCAGACAAAACCTGGAAAGAACCTCTCCTCGCCATATTATAATCAAACTACCAAACACACAATCCAAAGAAAAAATATTGAAAGCAGTTAGAGAGAAAAATCAAGTTACCTACAAAGGCAAGCCCATCAGGATCACAGCAGATTACTCAACACAAACTTTCAAAGCCAGAAGGGCTTGGAGTGAAGTATTCCAAACTCTGAAAGATAACAACTGTCAACCAAGACTACTTTATCCTGCAAAACTATCCATTCAAATAGATGGAGAAATAAGGACATTCCATGACAAAAGCAGGCTAAAGGAGTATTTGAAGACAAAACCAGCTCTACACAAAATACTTGAAAGAATCCTCCATGCCGAAGAGAAAGAAAAACACACATATAAGGAACCTGGAAAACAGCAAACAACACTCAAATACTAGTTAATATAAGAGAGCAAAGGTAGAACCAGAACCACAAAAAAAAAAAAAAAATGGCAAGCATAAATACACATCTTTCAATAATATCTCTTAATATCAATGGCCTCAATGCTCCAACCAAAAGACATAGATTTGCAGACTGGGTTAAAAAGCAGGACCCTACAATTTGTTGTCTCCAAGAAACTCACCTTTCTACAAAGGATGGACATTATCTTAGGGTGAAAGGTTGGAAAACGGTGTTTCAAGCAAATGGACCCAGAAAGCAAGCAGGGGTTGCTATCCTAATAGCTGACAAGGCAGACTTCACTCCAACATTAGTCAAGAAAGATAAGGAAGGTCACTTTATATTGATTAAGGGCACACTCCAACAGGAGGACATTACAATCCTAAACATATATGCACCTAACATGGGGGCTCCCAAATTCATCAAACAAACACTGTTAGAACTAAGGTCACAGATAACACCAAACACAGTGGTAGTTGGTGACTTTAACACCCCACTCTCATCAATTGACAGGTCATCCCGGGAAAAAATAAACAGAGAGGCATCTGGACTAAACGAGGTCATAGAAGGAATGGACCTAACAGACATATACAGGACATTTCATCCAAATGCTGCAGAATATACATTCTTTTCAGCAGCACATGGATCATTCTCTAAAATAGACCATATATTAGGACACAAAGCAAATCTTAACAAATTCAGGAAAATTGAAATAATTCCTTGCATTCTATCTGACCACAATGGAATCAAACTACAAATCAATAGCAAGAAAGGATATAGAGCATACACAAAATTATGGAAACTAAACAATACATTACTAAATGATGAATGGGTCAATGAAGAAATCAAGAAGGAAATCAAAAAATTTATAGAGTCAAACAATAATGAGAACACAACATACCAAAATCTCTGGGACACAATGAAGGCAGTTCTAAGAGGTAAATTTATAGCTTTAAGTGCCTATATTAAGAAATTAGAAAGGTCGCAAATAAATGACCTAATGCTTCACCTTAAAGCCTTGGAAAAAGAAGAACAAGGCAAACCAAAAATCAGTAGACGGGAAGAAATAATAAAGATTAGGGCAGAAATTAATGAAATAGAAACCAAAAAAACAATACAAAGAATTAATGAAACAAAGAGCTGGTTCTTTGAAAGGATAAACAAGATTGATAAACCCTTAGCAAATCTGACCAAAAGAAAGAGAGAAGAGACACAAATTAATAAAATTAGAGATGAAAAAGGTAACATCACGACAGATGCCAGAGAAATTCAAAAAATCATAGGGACATATTATAAAAACATATACTCCACAAAGTATGAAAATCTGAAAGAAATGGATGATTTCCTTGATTTATATGACCTACCTAAATTAAATCAAGATGAGATTAATCACTTAAATAGACCTATAACAAGCATGGAGATCCTAACAGTTATCAAAAATCTCCCAACTAAAAAAAGCCCAGGCCCAGATGGATTCACTGCTGAATTTTACCAGACCTTCAGGGAAGAGCTAACACCATTGCTTCTTAAGCTTTTCCATGAAATAGAAAAAGAAGGAATTCTACCAAACTCCTTCTATGAAGCCAGCATCACTCTGATACCAAAACCAGGCAAAGATAGAACAAAAAAGGAAAATTACAGACCAATCTCCCTCATGAACATAGATGCAAAAATTCTCAACAAAATATTGGCAAACAGAATACAAGAATACATTAGAAAGATCATTCACCCTGACCAAGTAGGCTTTATCCCAGAGATGCAGGGATGGTTCAACATACGCAAATCTATAAATGTTATACATTATATAAATGGGTTGAAGGACAAAAATCACATGATCATCTCATTAGACGCAGAGAAAGCATTCGACAAAATCCAACATCCCTTCATGATAAAAGTCCTACAGAGACTGGGAATAGAAGGAACATATCTCAATATAATAAAGGCTATTTATGATAAGCCTACAGCCAACATATTACTAAATGGGGAAAAACTGGATGCTTTTCCACTAAAATCAGGAACAAGACAAGGGTGTCCACTGTCCCCACTTTTATTTAATATAGTTCTGGAAGTCTTAGCCATAGCAATAAGGCAAGAGACATGCATAAAAGGGATACAAATCGGAAAGGAAGAGGTCAAGTTATCATTATTTGCAGATGACATGATTCTATATATAAAGGACCCTAAAGACTCTACTAGCAAACTGTTAGAGCTGATAAAAACCTACAGTCATGTAGCAGGATACAAAATAAATACACAGAAATCAGTAGCCTTCATATATGCTAACAACAAACACACAGAGGATGAGATCAGAAAATCACTCCCATTCACAATTGCATCAAAAAAAATAAAGTACCTTGGAATAAACCTTACTAAGGAAGTAAAGAATCTATACAATGAGAACTTGAAAACACTCAAGCGAGAAATTGCAGAAGACACTAGGAAGTGGAAAAACATCCCTTGTTCCTGGATTGGAAGAATCAATATTGTGAAAATGGCAATCTTACCAAAAGCAATCTACACATTTAACGCAATCCCCATCAAAATTCCAAAGGCATTCTTCACGGAAATAGAAAAAACAATCCAAAAATTCATTTGGAATCACAAAAAACCTCGAATATCTAAAATAATACTGAGCAACAAAAATAAGGCTGGTGGTATCACCATACCTGATTTTAACCTATACTACAGAGCCATAGTAACAAAAACAGCATGGTACTGGCACAAAAGCAGACTCGTAGATCAATGGAACAGAATAGAGGACCCAAATGTAACCCCATGTAGTTATAGCCACCTGATATTTGATAAAAATGCCAAAAATACTCATTGGAGAAAAGACAGCCTCTTCAGCAAATGGTGTTGGGAAAACTGGATATATATCTGTAGAAGGATGAAAATAGATTCTTCTCTTTCTCCGTGCACAAGAATTAAGTCCAAATGGATTAAGGACCTTAACATCAGACCTGAAACTCTGAAACTGCTATAGGAAAAAGTAGGGGAAACCCTTCAACATATTGGTCTTGGCAAAGACTTTCTGAATACAACCCCAATTGCTCAGGCAATAAAACCACAGATTAACCACTGGGACCTCATGAAAATACAAAGATTCTGCACTGCAAAGGACACGGTGAAGAAAGCAAAGAGGCAACCTACAGAATGGGAAAAAATCTTCACCAGCTATACATCTGATAGAGGATTAATATCTAAGATATACAAAGAACTCAAGAAGTTAAATAATAAGGAATCAAACAAACCAATCAAAAAATGGGAAATGGAGCTAAATAGAGAATTCTCAAAGGAAGAAATACGAATGGCATATACGCATCTAAAAAAATGTTCTACATCCCTAGTCATCAGGGAAATGCAGATTAAGACTACATTGAGATTCCATCTCACTCCTGTCAGATTGGCTACCATCATGAAAACAAATGATCATAAATATTGGCGGGGATGTGGAAAAAGAGGAACCCTTCTACATTGTTGGTGGGAATGCAATCTGGTCCAGCCATTGTGGAAATCAGTGTGGAGGTTCCTAAAACAGCTAAAGATTGATCTACCATATGACCCAGCTATAGCTCTCCTAGGCATATATCCTAAGGACTCATCTCATTACCTTAGAGATACTTGCTCAACCATGTTTATTGCTGCTCAATTTATAATAGCTGGGAAATGGAACCAGCCTAGATATCCCTCAACTGATGAGTGGATAATGAAGATGTGGCACATTTATACAATGGAGTTTTACTCAGCAGTAAAGAGAAATGAAGTTATGAAATTTGCAGAAAAGTGGATGGATCTGGAAAGAATTATACTAAGTGAGGTAACCCAGGCCCAGAAAGCCAAGCGCCACATGTTCTCCCTCATATGTGGATCTTAGCTAGAGATGATTGGGCTTCTGTGTGAGAAGGAAAAAACTCAGTAGCAGAGGCCAGTAAGTTAAAAAAGGAGATAGAAAGGGAAGAGAAAGAAAGGGAGGAGGGCTTTTATTAGGTTGGTATTGTATATATGTAAGTAGAAAGATTGAGATGGGGAGGGGATATGATGGAGAATGGAATTTCAAAGGGGAAAGGGGGGAGGGTAATACCATGGGATTTTTTTTGTTATCATGGAAAATATTAATAAAAATGGAGAAAAAAAAAGAAATCACTTTTTACATAATGACAATAGTAAAAAATTTATACCGAATTATTTGTTCTAAGAGTTCTAATTTTTCAAATATTTTATTTGTTTATCTATTTAAGAGATCATGAGAGAAAGGAAGAAAGAGAAAGAGAGAGAATGGGTATACCAGGGCCTCTAACTGCTGCAAATGAACTCCAGACATATGTGCCACCTTGTGCCTCTGGCTTAATGTATGTACCAGGTACTCAAACTCAGATCCTTAGGTTTTGCAGGCAAGCACTTCAGTCACTGAGATATCTGATGCCTGGCCTCCAGGAGTTCTAATTGTAATAGAGTTTTAGTGTATTTGAGCATAAACATTAAAAAGTAAATGTAAAAATACATGTAAAACTAAAAACTAAATGAATAGTGGTATAGAATTAGAAGCTCTTTTCATTCATTTTGTTGTTGTTGCAATCAGCTTGCCTTTGTATAATATAAGTCTTATCAAGATCAAGTCATAAGCTCAATAAATGAGAAACACCCATCCCAGCTTCCTCCACCCAGCACACTGGCAAGGCTGCCAACATCCTAAAGAAACTTAAGCTGCTGCTGCCTCTTAAAGAAGTAGGGATTTGTGGGCTCAGTCACAAGTTGCTTCTGCCAGTCTCAGGAATCTGGAAGCTCTTTCTACACTGTGCTGATTTTACACTGTGGAGCCAGTCAAGGCTGTAACCCTGACACTCCAGCTACCATAGCAACCTGTTGGTTCAGAATGAATTGAACTATGGGATTATCACCACCAGAGGAGGGACATCTGCTTCATTTATTTTTTAAAAAATGTTCACAGTTGACTGTGCAATGCCCATGAGGGGGAATACCATGAAAGAATGACTTGTTTCTTTTTAAATCCAAATTGCATTTTATGAAGAAACACAGTTATTAAAGATCCATGTTAAGTCTACAAGGATTTGCATTGCATCATCTTTGGGAAGTGGAGAACTAATAAAGCTTTTGGTGTCTTAGTTATCTCACTGTAAATTTATTTTTTTAAAAACAAAATGATGGGATTTGTGCAGTATGTAGAAAGGACAATCATATTAAGTTGAAACCCGATTTTTATCAGTTTTCCCTGCCCATATGGGCCCACTTTAATATGGAAAAGGATTATAAGCTTTAAATGAAGCTAAGTTGTTGATTCCTACTACCCAAAAACTTCTGAACGTTTCTCAGGAAATGGACTCAGTTAAATTGGACTACATGACAGATGGAATCAGAACCTGTTGTTTCATCACAAACCACTTTCTCAAAATAGCTGCAGCATGAGAGATAATGCTGTCTGTAAATGGAGTAAAAGTGTCTTCACAATGTGATCTATTTATATGGAAATACATTATAAGCATCTCTTGTATCCCTCTCCCTACATAATACCAAATACTGGACTTTATACATTACAAATGATTAGTAATGGTTGTTGGGTAATAGTTGGTTAATTGATTAGGAAATTTCTTCATAAATTGAGCTGAGATTATAGAAGACATATGTATAGACTCTACTTTGTTGTAGATGCTGCAAAGCAAGTTACACACATTGTCATTTCATCTTTTCCACATCCCTGAGAAATAATTAAAATTCCCATTTGAAGACCAGCTACAATCAGTCAGAAAGCCCTGACTTTACTCTTGATCTTTTCTTCCAGCCAACAGATCAGGTCAGGTAACTTTCTAGAATTGAAATCTAAATGCTCTTTGAGCTGTGATGGCAGAAATATGAGTCAATATTAAAAATAATACTTTGGGGGATGGAGATATGGCTCAGCAGTTAAAGGTGCTTGCCTACAGAACCTGATGGCCCAGGTTCAATTCCCCAGTACCCATGTAAAACCAGATGCACAGAGGTGGCATGTGCATCTGGAGTTCATTTGCAGCAGGTGGAGGCCCTGCCTTGCCTATTCTGTCTCTCTCTGTCTCTCTCTCTGAACCTCTCCCTCCCTCCTTGTAAATAAATATTTTTTCTAAAAAATCCAACTTTGTCATAGGATGGTCTGAATTTACCCAGTAGGACTTCAGAAAAGACAGCTGTCAAACACAGCAAGCTCTTGGGTGTGTCAAGATCTCTGGCTTAGAAGTAGTTAAAAAGTCAAAATGGTATACCAGCTTGGGAATCTAGGGAAGAGGTCAAACTCAAATAAAGCCAAATATTGAATTAGACACCCTTTAAGACATGATTCTGTCTTGATACTTCTAGTGTTCTGAAAATACTATGGTCAAGAAACCCTCAGAAAGCTGTGTGGTCTTAGTAGGCCCTCCTTCTTCATAAACTGAGCTGAGATAATAGAAGAAACATGTGCAGACTCTGTAAAGCATGAAATAACAAAGAGGAAGGGTTGTCTAATAACATCTGCCTGTTTATTCAACACCTCACATGAGGCAAGCATAATGGTGGACCCTTATTGGAAGGGATTTAGTGCTCAGTGTCAGAGAGCTCATGACTTAATACAGAAGACAGACACTTCAACATGGCTAGCCACAGTGATAGCCACACCAAGAGAGATAAATAAAGGTAAGATGTGACCATGGGGAGAGCTAAGTAAAAGTAATAGTATGAGCATTCTTACTAGAGGTGGGAGCGAGCATAAGTGCCAAACCTTGTAAGACCACTGAAGTGTTATCAGTTGAAAAAGGGAGGAAGAGAACGCAGGCTGAGGAAGGAACTTTATCAAGATACAGCCGAGTGCTGGAGCCACAGAATGTCAGTGTCAACACCACTACAACGTTCCATCTCAGCATAGACCAGGGCCTGCGCCTCACTAAACCTAATCCTCCATGTGACATCTACAGTTCACTGCAGTGATAAGGCCCTCATGAGAGGGCATCTAGAACAAAAGGAGAGAATCTACCAACAAACCTAAAGTTACCAGCAATATGTTTTTCTGTGAAAGAATCCTAGAAGTAGAAGCAGACAGGCCACAGGCTCATGGACATTAACTATAGCTGCCTACGTAACATTACTCTTCTGGATACAAAGTTGCCAGTAGTTGCTATAATGGGCCGTTTGGAAGGTAAAAATGCTGCCTGAATACTTAGAGACAAATTGTTAACTCTATTCCAGATCAAAGCCATAAACTGTGCTCACTTCAGCAGCACATACACTAAACTTGAAACGATACAGAGAAGATTAGCATGGCCCCTGCACAAGGATGACCCCCAAATTTGTGAAACGTTTCATATTTTCTTGGCAAGATATCTGACTTCATCAAGCTTGACACTGGTACCCTGTGTATGGTGACTGGAGGTGCTGCTTGGGGACAATTGGTGTGATCACCAACCGAGAAAAACATCCTGGCTCTTTCGATGTGGTTCATGTCAAAGAAGCCCATGGCAGCAGCCTTGCTACCCAGCTTTCCCACATCTTTGGTATTGGCCAAGGCAACAGAGCATGGATTTCTCTTCCCAGGGGAAAAGGAATCCATCTTACCATTGCTGAAGAGAGAGACAAGAGGCTAGCAGCAGAACAGCAGCGGGTGAAATGGTTTCTAGGACACATGTTAGAGATGTTGAACTCATGTATCAAGTCTCCCTGTGACATGCTGGAGATGTGTTTTTCCTTCACAATAAACAGTATAATAAATTACTCTTTTTATAAAAAAGGGCACAAGCTACTGGAAACTTCCCTGGATTCTCCGTCCCTGATTTATGTCCCCCTTTACTAGTTTCATAATCAAAGCACAAAGGGCACCCTAACCTTCTAACTGTCAGAAATAATAGCTAGAAGAGTAAGTAGCATTCTCTGTGGTGATGACACAGACCATCAGCTATAACTCATACCGACATGTGACTAATCTCTATAGCATTATGATAACAATAATTTCACATGGGGAAAAATAACTATCATTTTTACCTATGTTGATAAAAATACTACCAAAGATAACTATAATTTTGTTATACTAAAAAGCTATTGCATCATAGAGGACTATCTTATGATGGCAATGGCTCTTTTCATAAAGTTATATTGAAAACATAGCTGTACCTAGTTTTCACAAACTGGGAGCTCTTGAGTGCCCCATTCCTGTTAGGTTATAGAGGTAAATGAGCTCCCACTATATTGCTACATCTTTGAGCAAAGATGTAAGACTTGGCAAAGAAGAATATTTAAATCTCCATCAAGAATATTACTCTTAGCCAAGAGTGGTGGCGCACACTTTTAATCACAGCACTTGGGAGCTAGAGGTAGGAGTATCACTGTGAGTTCGAGGCCACCCTGAAACTACATAGTGAATTCCGGGGCAGCCTAGACTACAGTAAGACCCTACTTCAAAAAAACAAACAAAAAAGGAATATTATTTTATCTCACTCCTTTCATTCTGTGATACAATAAAGCTATTTTTGATGTTATGATATTATGATTAGAGTGTGCAATGTCACCAATTGGCTCATGTGTTTGAGCACTTGGTTCCCAGATGACGTCACTGTCGTAATTTACAGTATTGCTACTGTCTAAACACTTTGATTTCAATATCTATGAAAATTATTGGTTCAAATGTCCTCCATCCCTTATTGACTCCTCATTTGTTTATCTTTTGAACTTTATCTTAATGACTCCAACCCATCATAAATACTAATTCCAAACATGTCACTTTTTTACAATATGCTTTATTTTATTATTTTTTATTTATTTGCAAGGAATACCTGCATGAGAGAGAGAAAGAGAGAGAGAATGGGTGCACCAGGGATGCTATGAATGAACATTTTACTTTAACATTGAGTTTATCTGTCTCCAATGTTTGTCATCTTGCTTCCAACAATCCTTCCTGTCACTTTCAATGTATTCCTCTCATCATGTTTCTACTCCTTCCTACCATGTAGGAACTTATAACATATATAAGTACTTATGACAAACTGAACCTGAAATAAGTAAGTCTGATGAGTCGATAGCCAGGTATATATATGTCCTATAAAATGACAATGCTATTTGCTGACTGATGTCTCAGGGGAATCAGATGAAGAAAATTAAAAAATATCTCCTGGTCTGGAAAGATGGCTTAGCAGTTAAGGCACTTGCCTGCAAAGCCTAAGGACCCAGGTTCAACTCCCCAGAATCCACGTAAGCCATATGCACATATATCTGGAGTTCGTTTGCGGTGGTGCACCCATTCTCTCTCTCTCTCTCTCTCTCTCTCCTCCTCACTCTGCCTCTCTCTCTCTAGTAAGTTTAAAAAAAACTCCACAACTGATAGTACTAATGCTGGAAATATCTGCATTAGAGATTTAGAGAACTTCAAGCCTAACTAAGGCTTTAAGAAAAATACAACATTATGCAGCAAAACAAAAAGTCAGCATTTACAGCCCATCCATGTACAAATCCAGCCTGGAGCCTCATGGGCTATGTCTGTCTGTTAGCTTGCTCTCATTCCCTAGTCCCTCAGTAGAACAGTTAGACATTACTGTTAAGGCAAGACTATGTTGGGTGGAGTAACAGGTACAAAGTTCTTAATTCTACTCAGAACTTGCATGACAATAACCATGCCATTAACTGTGGATCCAAGGAGCTACTTACTGCATGATACATAAAGTTAAGGAGAATGTACTGTGGTGGGAAGTGTCTGTGGACATCTGCCATTCATGCATATGGATATGTTCTGTAGACACTAAGCAGCATAAGCGTCCTATAACTTATACTTGAAGGAGCTCTGATTTGTGCCTGGCTGTCCCCTTGTATCTGACCCCATGCATGACAAAGCATCAACCCCACATGGAAGATCATATGATTAGCTATGTGTTCAAATCCCACCCCACCATTTGTAATCCTGGCCTTGTGATGTGGGCGCCCCTTATCTTGAAAATATTTGAGAATAAAGATCACATGTTAGAAACTCGGTGTAATATCTCTTAAGCTTCTTCCATCTGCAGATTTCATGAGGTTATATAAAAGAGCCTGGAAGTAAAGGAAAACCTAAATTCAGTGTTTTCTTCGAGGCATCTAGACCCTCCCACTACCTTTTGATAACTCAGGGGTCCTCTGAGAGACACATACACACACACACACACACACACACACACACACACATGCATTGCATACATACATACACACGAGCAGACACATACACGTCCCCTCCTTTAAACATGATCCCCGCTGAAATTTCATGGGCCTGTCACCATACCACTTTCAGTGTGCTGTCCTTCAGCTGAAAGGACACATTCAGACAGGTAGTGTAATGAAGTGGCTAAGAATTCAGATTTAGCCAAGTCTAAGTGCTGGGAATGGTACTGAACTTCTCTGAGATTTGTTTTCCCAGATGTCAAGTGGGGGACCAAAAGTAGACCTCTCGCAGAGATCTGAGGTGGACTGAGTGAGGGAAAGCATGTAAAGTGTTTAAGATAGTGCCTAGCACACCATATGCACTTGATATATGACTGAGATTTATCCCTTGTGTACAACCATTTTTGTTTTGTTGTTTGTATTCTCTCACTGCTGGTGGTATTGGTGATGATGATGGTGGGTGGTGCTGGTGCTGGTGATAGTGGTAGTGATGGTGGTGGTGAGGGTTGTGATGGTGGTGGTGACAGTGGTGGTGGTGGTGATGGTGATGGTGGTGGTAGTGATGGTGATGGTGGTGATGGTGCTGGTGGGTGGTGATGGTGAGTGGTGGTGAGTGATGGTGGTGGTGATAGGTGATGGTGATGGTGGTGTGGTGATGTGGTGGTGATGTGATGGTGTGATGTGTGGTGGTGATGGTGGTGTGATGGTGTGTGGTGATGGTGGTGTGGTGGTGGTGGGTGGTGGGTGATGGTGTGGTGGTGGTGGTGATGTGTGATGGTGGTGGGGGTGATGGTGAGGTGGTGGTGGTGGTGAGTGGTGATGGTGTGGTGGTGGTGGTGGTGATGGTGATGTGTGGTGGTGATGGTGATGGTGGTGGTGGTGTGGTGGTGTGGTGGTGGTGATGGTGTGGTGGTGGTGTGGTGATGGTGGTGGGTGGTGATGGTGGTGGTGATAGTGGTGATGGTGTGTGGTGGTGATGTGGTGTGGTGGTGATGGTGGTGGTGGTGATGGTGGTGGTGGGTGGTGGTGATGGTGGTGGTGAGTGGTGATGGTGGTGATGGTGGTGGTGGTGGTGGTGATAGTGGTGATGGTGATGATGATGATGGTGGTGATGGTGATGGTGGTGGTGGTAGTGATGGTGATGGTGGTGATGGTGCTGGTGGTGGTGATGGTGATGGTGGTGGTGGTGGTGGTGGTGATGGTGGTGGTGGTGGTGGTGATGGTGGTGGTGATGGTGGTGGTGATGGTGGTGTGGTGGTGATGGTGGTGGTGGTGATGGTGATGGTGGTGATGGTGGTGGTGGTGATGGTGATGATGGTGATGGTGATGGTGGTGGTGATGGTGATGGTGGTGGTGGTGATGGTGATGGTGGTGATGGTGGTGGTGGTGATGGTGGTGGTGATGGTGGTGATGGTGGTGGTGGTGATGGTGGTGGTGATGGTGGTGGTGATGGTGATGGTGGTGGTGGTGATGGTGGTGATGATGATGGTGATGGTGGTGATGGTGGTGGTGATGGTGATGGTGATGGTGGTGATGGTGGTGGTGATGGTGATGGTGGTGATGGTGGTGGTGGTGGTGGTGATGGTGGTGATAGTGGTGGTGGTGGTGGTGGTGGTGGTGATGGTGGTGGTGGTGGTGATGGTCCCTCACATATGTGTTAGCTCACTGACAGCACTGCACACTGGTGATGCTTGTTGCCAGGACAGGACGGAGGGCATGAGGTTTGTTCTCACTGTTCCTGTGCTGATTTACTTACCCAACAGTCAGCTCAGTGTCCTTTGGAAGAACTGTCTTTTGGGGACCAAGGAAACCTGGGAACAAGCAGGTGGCTTCCGAATAAGTAGTCATTTCTGATTCTTACATGCCCAGCAACTAGCTTTCCTTCTTGCTTCTTTCCTTCTCCCCTCCCTTCTTCCCTCCTTCTGTCCCTCCTGCCCCCTCTTGTTTTGTTTTAATATTACCTGTGGGTATGAGAGACTTGATATCTTTTCTTTATATAAATGAGGATAAAGACATAACTATTACACCAAAATGCTTATTCCACAAATCATCTATTTGAGTAAAACCATGGGGAGGCATACACAGTGGGCTGTGAGATAAGGCTAACAGATTCCACCGACAGGAAGCATGAGCGCATATTTATCATCATTTCTCACCTGGATCGCCTATGGAGAGGAACAATTTTCTCTTTGGGCTCCATACTGCTTGCTCCATCACCATTGTCTCTGGGTTTTCCAGAATGAAGAGTCCAAAGGCATCCAGAAATAACATTTATTAATCAACAATAAAACACACAATAGAAAAGGCCTTATAAGTAAAACTATATATTCATAATGCTTTATTGTTTTTGCTCCAGTACTCCACAAAACACTACAGACAGTAACAAAATAATTCAAGAAATATTAAAACCTTTCAAGAGAATTATGAGACACTCTTCATCATAGGTGAGCATCAGCAATGCCATAAATAGCCAGGAGAGACACTATTGAACACGATCATAGATACCTTTCTTGAATAAAGAATGTAATTGTTAAATCCAGGAATCATAACATTTACACATATATCCATACACAAGAGAACAGCTCAGAGCAAGTGGAAGCAGACTCCCCAAGGACCTGGGATCATCTGCCTGTACATCGTTTAAAGATATTACAGTGTTAACAGGATAGAAGTCAACACACTAAAGAGAAATGTAGGGGCTTCACTTGGCAGGGGTGGGGGCAGGCAAACAGGCCAATCATCAGAGCCGCTTACATGTTTTCCATGGCCCTTTTTGCAATATGCTCCCTCCCTTTCTCTGCCTTTTCTTGGTTGAGGTACTCCAGCATTTTCATGAGCAGGTCTTCATCCACGTACTGTCTGCTCGGGAAGCCATCATTCTTCAGGGCTCCCACGGGGAACCTTTTGCTCATAGGGGCCAGTCTGTCAGTCTCCGGAGAGCTGCCTTGACTCCCGTGATCTTTGAAGCCCTGCTCGAATTGGTCCTCTTCCTGTAGGTCACCTTCCGAGGATCCTGCGCTGGGAGCACGCTTCAGCTGGTTTGAATTCAAGAGCTCAGGGTACTTTACTAGCATTCTGGCCAAGTACTCTCCTAATTCCTTATCCTTGTCATTCTGGCTTTCATACGGTTCCTCTTTGTTTTCAACCTCTGGCATCCAAGCCGCTTTGGGGAAGTGGTTTGCTCTAGATTTCCCAGGACCATAGGGGAGCCTCATTGCAATCTTGTCTCGGTTATATTGAGTGGGGAAATATGGGGGCTTCTGACTTTCTGCATTCTCCATCCCTAGAAGACTTAAAACATCCTCCATAGTGAGCCCATCAGGCAGGGTCTCTGTCTCAGCATGACCGACGGTCTTGGGGTACCCACCCTTGGAGAGCATCTTGTTTGGGAATGGACGGTCTATGCCGGCCTCAGAGATGTCATCAAGGTCGACAGGAAGGTCGAGCTCCGGTTCTGGCTCCACCAGTCCACTTGGCTTCTCACCAGTTTTGAGCATCTCGATTAAGTCTTCAGGTGGTATCTGTAAATTCCTGGAGAGTTCAATCAGCTGATAAATAGACTGAGAATCAAGTGGTCTCTCAAGCATCCTGCTGGCCCTTTCCCCATCCTGCCCATTAAGTGACCTCCCACTGCCCGCAGCATTCACTAACCTTCTCAGATAGGCGATGACTTTGGCAACATCCTCTGAAAGTTGGTCTTTACTCTCGTTCTGAACATCTTCATCCTGGAGCCCCAACTGCCCGGAGCGCTTCATATCTTCAGTGATTTCCTCATTTTTTTCCATGTTCTCTTTGCTGTCTCTCACCTCTTCCTGGGTTTGGCTCTCTATTTTCTCCTCGATGGGGCTCCAATCCTCTCCCCCGACCACATCTTCGTAGGCAATGTTGTTGGTCTTGTAGACATCGTCTTCATCGTCCGCGTAGAGTTTCTGGTCCTCATCAACCCTCTCCCGTTTCTGGTTGCTCGGTGCCGTCAGTTTCCCAAGCTCTTGGAAGACAGACTCCAGGGTAGCCAAGCTTTGGGGCGTATACTGTTCCTCCACGATTTCGTTTGTGCGTTTGAAGGGGTTGTCCCTGGAGCTGTCTTCATACATCAGAGGGAAGCGCATGTGCTTGAGTTTCCTTTCCGGCCACTGTTGGGTGTCATAGTCATCAGTCAGGTCCACCGGGAAGTTCTTCTCCAAGCTGAAGGCATACGGCTTGTTTTCTTTTGAGAGAGACTGGGGCTCATTTTCAGCCTGTCTCAAAGCTTCAAGTATTATCCTCATCCATTCATCTTCACTCAGTGCATCCCTTGAACTCTCTGCCAAGTGACTTACTTCACCGTTTTCCTTTTGCTGAAAGGGGACAGAGACACCTTGGTAGGGATTATAGTCTGGGCTGGTTTCTTCTCTGTGAGCTTGTTGCCGGAGCTTTTCGATGTACTCCAATGCCCTGATCATTTCGGGGCTGGGAAACCGTTGGACATTTTCCAATCTGAGGTCTGGTTCTTTCTGTAGCAGCTGGTTTCGCTGAAAGGAAGCTGCCTGGGTTCCGGAGATGAGCATAATTAGATGGATAAGAGACAGAGCTGCTCCAAGTTGGTGGGTCTTAGCTTTTGCCATATTTGAGAGGTTTCCTTAAAGCATAGAAAATATCAGTTAGCACAAATAAATCTAAATGGAAAAGCACAATTCCAATAATAATAATAAAAACAATGAAGGGAAGGAAAGAAGTAGAAATATTTCACATTACACTTTGAAATAAAACATGTAAAATCAATTGTATTTACTACACAATCTTCATGAGCTAATCAAAGGAATCCTTAAAAAAAACTATATTGCTCATTTGTATCAAACTTGCATAACCATTTTTATTAAAACAATAAACACTGACAGGAGCCTTCTCTGACTTTGTATTTTTCATTTATGAAACTTATAGTTTGATTTTTTATCACATTGTTTCTTGTTAAGTAGAACCTTTCTAAGATGCTATAGTTATCTCTTGCAGCATTCTATTAAAATCATTCACAAAATAATTCTAAAATATGCATATATACCCACAATTCTGTCCTTAATATTGTGTTAAAAAAGCACCATGTAGATTATTTTCTGTATTGTTCATCAGTTTTGCCTTAGCATATAGCAGCAGTGACTCAATATATGTGATGATGTAATACTGCGCTTTCGTGCCAACTATACTGGACACCTTGTGGCTAAGTCCTACTTACATAGGTTTTTCATAGTACCTTGGTCTCACCCTAATAATAAATCCAACTATTAATTAATAACCTCTGGAACATGAGTCTTCCCAGGTCTCAACTAATATGCTAATCCAGTGAACTTTCTGTCTATGAAGGTATTCTAAAATAATATATTAAGCTGTTTTGAAATGTCTATCCTCCACATTTTTCTAATAAATTTATTCTAGCTGTCTTGTAAGATGCAATTATGGTTATAGTTTTCATCCTCCCCCTAGTGTATAGTAAATAAACAGATGCTACAAAGAGAACAGAAGTTTACTTAACTAGTCTATTTCTAAGCTTGTGGCTGCTCAGATTCAGTTTGTCTATGTCTGTATCTATTTTTTATAGGGACTGTTGAAGTCTTAAATGACTCATACTGTTAAGAAAAACTTAAAATAACCACTATTGACTCCCAATTTAAATAAACATAGATCATGTGTTATATTCTTTCTACTTAAAGTCTTCATTCATTTTTTTCTCCAATGCTTTTAAAAATATCACATATGAATTAGCAAAAGCAATCATTTTTACATGGTTTACATTTGGCATTGCTAATACTAAAGAAGCTGTTTTAATACTTGGAAATTTTGTTATAAATAGGTGTATATGAAATAAGTTTATAAACTTGTTCACATCTTTATATCTGTTTGTTCATATCTCTACATTTGCATCCTGGTTTTGTGATAGGTAAGCTATGTGAGTTACAATTTCCTGTCAGACTGAGTTAGATATGAATTGTAGAATACTGTTCACTAGATCTTACTGGTGATTATATTTCAGCTCTGAGAGCTTACAGATGGTTGTGGTTACAGAAAGTGCTATAGGATAGATGCTACACTTAGGAAAGCAATTACCATTACGAGATTACATGGGCATTTGAGAGAATATTTTCGAGATGTTTAACATAAATATTCACTATAAGTACTTTAATTTACAAATTCTTATATTCAGATGAAAGAACGCTGTATGTTCTTATTTATATTATTGCAGAATTAATTTAGCTTTGGTAATCAATTTTCAACATTTCCATTTGAAATAGCAATCTTGAAAACTTTACTGAACTTGTTTTCCTTGAAACCATGATCTTCACATAATCTAAACAAATAGGTCATTTGCCTGTGTGTAAAGCCGTTGCCTTGAAGGTAGACAGAATTTAGGCAGAATACTCAACACAGTTGTTTAAACACAAACTGCCCAGTGCTCCCCTCCCGTCATTTCTACAGGTTCAGTTTGGATGACATAATTACTGCCTCTAAAACTCAAAGGACTAATTTCCTTAGCAGTCTCTCTGGTAAGTAATAAAGGCAGCTCTAATATCTTACAGTGTTTAATTTCAAAATTAATTTTCTGAAATTCAAATGATAGGGCCATAGTTTCTCCCTGGGAAGCTGTTGATAAAACCTCTCATGTTAAAATGCATTTTCTGCTGAAATTAGGCATGTGTATGACTCTGATGCACCGACACATTTGGACACATCTAATATGAACAAACCAGAGTTTGGATCCAGAAAAAAAAAACAAAACTTGTTCCAATCAAAACCTTCAACAAAGTATTGTATCTCTTCCAATCAAAGCATACTAATGACAATAATCATTTATAAGGCTACAAATGCTTTTTCGTCCTATATTCAAAGTAAAATTCATCTGTGATTCACAGCCGCATACAACCTGGATTCCAAGGCAAGCTTTCACCTTAGGAAAAGGAAGAAGTAAGTGCTTGGGACCATCTGAAGCTAGTTTACCAGCACTAAAATTAGGACATAGAAGCAAAAACCCTTTCACAGTAGACCAGCTTCGAAAAGAATTTAAGAGTTAATCCAGAGCTCCTATAGAGTAAATATCAAATAACAAATACGAATTCCAAATAGCCTCTGTGCGTAACGGTAAATATCCTCTGTAGCATTGGAGCATCCTGTTAAGAGTGTTGAGCCCATAATTTATATCCCTAGTTTTGCGTGAGGGTGGGTAAAATACACTTAGGAAAATAACCTAAATATCAGTCTTGGTTAACTTTATATAAATCTGTGTATTGACACCAGAATCCTTAACTTTTTCACCCTTCTTACATACAGTTTATTAATTAACGTTCCAGTTCTTAAATATCCACCGGCAAGTGAGTAGAAATCACAGGCCGGCTCGTTGGCGCACATCTAGAGCGTCTTTACATTGGCTGGAGAGCAGCAGGTTGTCCCACAGTTATTCTGTCTACATACGCCTGCAAAACTGTCTTTTTCCTTCTTGGCTAGGAAAAAAAAAAAAAAAAATGAGGGCAGAAGACGCAATTGAGAACTTTGCAGGAAATGGAAGAGAAATCGGCCTTACCTGTTTCTCCTAGGGTGGAGAAGGCAGCGCTGGGATGCTCCGCCCGCCGGCTGGGAGAGGGCTCGGCCGCTTCAGCACCGGACAGCTCCCCGGCTTATAGCGAGCCGCGCCGGCTCCGCACTGCCCCGCTGACGTCACCGCCCAGCCTCAAGCCCCAGCCAGCGAGCTTTTTCAAAGAATCCGACAGAAAATAATCACTTTCTATATTTTTTTAAAGCGTTGCATGCTTACGCCACCTGTCTTTTTGTAACAAAAACTGCAGTTTCCTTTTCTTTTCATCATTCAAAATCTGTGAGGCTTGATATAAAACGCTGTGCACAAATTCCCTTGCGGGGGGCGGGAAAATAAAGAAATCCGTCAAATAGACATGACTAATTGCAAGATAATTTCATCACTGTGCTATAAGGAGGTTGTTAGCCGCTGCGATTCTTGTTTTCGTGATCATCATTATAAGAAAGATTTACAAATAAAGGTTACCTTTTCATTCACAAAGAAATTGCAGAATCATTTCCTGGTGTACGTACGATATATGAATTTTCATGAAAGACCATATTTCATGTCGTAACTATAGGTAGCATTCTTCTACATGAAATAATGTTTACTTAACTGAAAGGGGGTATCTGGTTATTGTTTTTGTATGAGAATCAACTCGAATATCTTTAGCAACATAGATTTTTAAAATGAGTTTTTGTAAAAGTTCATCTTTAGTAATTGATAATTCTATATTAATCCATTGGTATCTTTTATAATAACTAATGTCAGAGAGAGAAGCTAAGAAACTGAATACTGGTGAAAATACTGCTACTAATGGGAAAAAGTTTTTTTTTTTCATTTTTTTTTTTGAGAAAATAATGTGACATGTAAGTAATTGGAATTGGCTTGCTATCAAGAGGAAAGAATACCTAAATCATCTCTTTCTTTGGTTGAATCAGTTGAGTTGAATGCCTTCAATGACTGAGACCAACCCAAGGGATAACAGTAGTTAATCCACAACCTCTTATATTTATTATTCATAACCATCGCTGTGCTCTCTTACAAAACCTGATTATATTTTTAATAATTAATACAGGTCTAAATATTCAACTTTATTTTATTATAGGTATGTGTCCTCCGAAAACCTATATGTTTTGAAAAATACCTTTAGAATACAAAAGAATCTTGCTGTATATGATAATCTCTAAGTCTTTGCTGAGTGAATAATGATTTGATCAACCCAATAAGTTCTAAGGCCTACTGGGAACCAGATACATTACTAACTGCTGGGGATAGAAAAATGAATAAATATATTTTTGCCTTTAGGAACACTTTAATGGGAATAAAGAATAGATGCTTTTAATGCGCATTGGAAAGCATTGAAGAAAAGGTTAGCCAGAAGTATGGGAACATTGTAAATCACAAGTTGGCTCTATCTAGTAACTAGCAGTGGGGAGGGGGTGTCTCCAATTAGCAGTGGTGGAGGCGCTTAAGCTAAGATTTCTTATCATCAGGTTTTTAAAAATGAGGCCGGAAGTGGTGGCGCACGCCTTTAATCCCAGCACTTGGGAGGCAGAGGTAGGAGGATCACCATGATTCAAGGCCACCCTGAGACTCCATAATGAATGCCAGGTCAGCATGAGCTAGAGTGAGACCCTACCTCAAAAAAAAACAAACAAACTAAAATAATTATTTCTAAAATGGATAAATCACAGCACTCTTGAATTTCTTTTTCTTAATATTTTATTTATTTATTTGAGAGAGGAAGAGGCAGATATATGTAGAAAGATAGAATGGGCATGACAGGACCTCTAGCCAGTGCAAAGGAATTCCAGATGCATGTGCCACCTTATGCATCTGGCTTACATGGGTACTGGGGAATCAAACCTGGGTCCTTTAGCTTCACAGGCAAGTGCCTTAAATGCTCACCCATCTCTCCTGCCCAAAACTAACCCTGACCACAAGACTTGAACACCCAACCTTCTGGTCTGGAATCAGATGTTCTACCATTGCACCAGGAGGTCACTTGAATTTCTTAAAGAAACAGGTAATTGTTTAAACTCTTATGAAATTAAAAATCTCAGGGAAAATGGTCATCATATCTCCCCATTTTCTCTCCTGGTGAAGATACTGATTTTCCTAACTGGTGAGAGACCATCACCTGTGCACTGACACAGAACTCGAAGACGCAGGCTGAAACTACTTGCCAGCTCATCCAGTGTACTTGTGACTTGCAGTCAAGTAAACATGGCTGACTTATCAAAGCACAATCTCAATGATCCCAGCTTCTTCACTGGCATCTTGGCTCCCTTCACAGTGGATGTTTTTAACTCTTAACAAAGGCCTGACTCGTTGCTCTGTATTTCACCTAATTTTCTATCCAGCAGTTTTGTTTGATTGCTTGAACTATCCAGTATCAACACACTCCAGGATTCTGCATGGTTCTGTTAAAGGACTGACTTGGTTCAACACAGAGTTAAAAAAAATAACCAAGGAAATCACTCTTGTCCCTACCAATCTAATCATATAGTACTGAACTCTTGACAAGGACCAGAAATTATAGTATTGCTAAGAGTCAACTTATTGTCTACAAATGCTTTTAATAATCTAACAGATAAACAGAACCTTGTCTGAGTGTTTGCAAAGTGAGATGTCACAAGATAGCCAGTAGAATGGCCTAGGATGGGCTATATCAGGACCAAGGTATGGGTAGACCAATGTGCCATGTATGGGCAACTGAATTCTTGTATATCTATGATGCAATGATAAATACCTGTCTTCTACTGAGTTACGGTGTGTCTCAAGCAATGTATCTGGTTCCTACTTTAATGCTTCTACCTAATGACTATAATTTCATAGCCACTTCTATCATCATTTTATGAATGAAGAAACAAGTATTCAGAAATAAGAAAACTGGCTACTATTTCATAGCTCATGCAGAAATGGGATTTGAATCTAGATGCTTCCATCAGCATTTCCATAATGAAGATTATGATTCAAGCACTCTGCTAGGGGTTGCCTATATGGAAATAAATATGGCACAAAACCAACCATCAGAGAACCAAGTATAACATGTAGTCATTTTAACAAAAAGTCCCAAGGATTATCTGGTTATACCTCAAATGTCATAGTTTGGGCTACTCTATGTAGTAGCATAAGTGGAAAACAAGAGTTAAATTTATGGTCAGCTAGTCTGGCTAGTAGATCCTGTCTCAAACAAGGTAGGAGGCAACTACCAACACCCAAGGGTGTCCTCTGATCCCCATCCATGGGGCATGTACATAACTGTACTCACATACATGAACACATGCAAAAATGAACTCACATTAGATTATGTCTTTGGAGCTAGTAGATATGATATGCTCTCTTACAAACAAGAGAGTAGTTGCTAAATTTAGAAAATGTTATTCACCAGAGAGTTTTTTAGTAGATTTTTTTCAGTGTGTTATATTTAACCTTTGCCAGTACTTATTGGTTATGAAGGGAACAATTCCTTTAAAAATGCATTTTGAGGAATTAAAATGTAATACATATATAGAAATCAATTTTTTTCTATTGATGATAAGTAGTTTAGAGTATGTGTAAAATGGCCAAAATAACCCAGATGTGTTTTTTGTTTATCATTGAGCCTAAGATCATTTTCAACATTCCTTATGAAAACTTAATTTTCTGTTGGGTCTAGGTTTGTGACTATCATTGCCTCCAAGAAACAAATCTCTGATTCATGAGCATTTTCAGCATAATTATGCACTATGTGTGATAATGGCTTTACTAAATGAGCCTGCCTTTTCACTATGCTGCTGGTAAGTTCAAGCCAGTCATTCACAATTTAAGTCATTACAATGGACTAATTTGTTTTTATGATCAGATTTTCTTAAATCTTGGTCACTTTGTTCTTTGTTATTGAATTTCAAATTTCATCTAGACCCAGATTTTGATTTTTTGTCTCTTATTTTACTGGCAATCTTCTACCTTAGTGATCCTTTAATTTGAAGCCTATTTCTCTTCCACTCCATTACACATCTCATTTTGTTTCAATTTATATGAAAGCAATTAAGATCCAGAAAGTCGATGTGTCTTATTACTCCTTCTCTCATCTCCTTTCCCAAGCTAACTTCCATCCTCAGCCTTCCCCCCACCCCTCGAAAGACAACACTCTCAAACAAGAGCTCTTTCTATGGTACCCATGAGCTCAGGTCCTCCTAAAATTGCTAGAAAAGACCTGTGAGAGAGAGTGTCATTATCTTCCCCTGCCAGACACCCCAACCCTCCACTGATTTCACTGCTCACTCCTCACCTCTGTCCTCCCTCCCCTTTCTTACTTTTCCTTCACTTTACCTCCCTTATGCATTGCTTTCAAAGTTGACTCAACTTCTTCCAGGTATAGAGTATGTTTTCCTTTTTAGCAAATGTCCTCGTCACAAGACAGACTTTTTAAAATTCTCTATAAAAAGACAATTTAATATTTTTCCATCTTCCTTGCAAAGGCAGGGCCCAAGTTGCTATTCAAACAACATAAAGATCAGAAAAATGCTGTGCATGGTGGTGCATGCCTTTAATCCCATCACTCAGGAGGCGGAGGCAGGAGGATCGCTATGAGTTCAAGGCCAGCCTGAGAGTACATAAGGAATTCCAGATTAGCCTGGGCTAGAGTGAGACCCTACCTCGGACAAAAAGGAAAAAGTCGGGAACAGAACACAGTGATTTTTAGGAGACCAAATTTCTATTTTTATCACTCTTCCTTCATGGTTTGTCCCAAACCTTGGATATAAAGGCCAAAACTACAGTGTACTGAATTTATTGAGGTAAAAGTTTCTCATTCTTTTTGCCAGAGCTTCACACATTCCATCTTGGAGGTTTTGAGTCTTCTCAGTGTCCTCATGCAAATTAACTGTCTTTATTCATGTGAGCTGCAGGCAGTGCTAGTAAATTAAATTCAGATTTCTTAAAGAAAAACTTTCCTTCACTATATAAACTATAGTTTTATAATCTTTCCCTTATTTGGCAAAACATTAAGTACAAACTGAATGTGAAAACTAAAAAGAGGGGCTGGAGCCATAGCTCAGTGGTTAAGGCTTTTGCTTGCAAAGCCTGACGGCCTGGGTTTGATTCCCCAGTACCCATGTAATGCTAGATGCACAGAGTCCACATGTGTCTGGAGGTAATTTGTAGTGGCAGGTGGCTCTGGCATGCCCACAACTCTCTATCTCTCTCTTTCTCTCTCTCTTATAAATCTCTTGTATATCTCTCTCTAAATAAATAAATAAATAAAAACAGTAATAATTTATTATTTGTAATTTCTGTGCTTTGTCGAGGTATCCCTTATTGGTGGCTCTAGATAGTCTTGATTCAATTTAAGTCTCCCTCTAACTCTTGACCATTTTTTATGTTTTTCGAAGTAGGGCTTCACTCTAGCCCAGGCTGATCTAGAATTCAGTCTAGTCTCTGGGTGGCCTCGAACTCACTGCGATCCTCCTCCCTCTGCCTCCTGAATGCTGGGATTAAAGGCATGTGCCACCACACCCGGTTTTGACCATTTTTCCCCAACCTTAACCATTTTATCTTTTTGCAACAGAGTCTGTTGTAAACTAAATGTGCATCTGTCTGGTAGGTATAAAAAAATATGATTTTTCTCACAACCCTCAATTAGAACTTTGGAAATCAAATGAATTCAGGCTTTCCTCTCCATTGACTTTGGAGTCTGGAACCATCTGGTGCTTGGAGGAAAAAATAAGCACCATTCTCTTAATCTAATACCATGAATATTTGGGCATCTGCTCCCTCAATGGATTTCGGGAGGGAAGTTTGTGCACCAGAAGCTAATTACTTTGCTTTAAGCAGCACGGATGTCTCCATCTTTCAGATTCTCCTGGCATAATTGTTTTAGGAATCAATATTTTCAGCATTGACATGCAAATATTTCAATGAGGTTATTTTCTGCTTGAGCATCACCCACCTACACTCTCCTGTCTTGAGGTGCCTGTGAGAGTCTTCAAGGTTGAACTGAAGCATCTTCAGGGTTAAGGTCAGCATTTCACATCCGGGCTCCCGCAGTCTCTCCAGATGACTTCTCACAATTTGCTCAGCCTTTTCGGGATTGCAGTGTTTGCTCGCCCTGTGAAGGAGATATTTCACTTCTAAATGTAGTTCATTTGCACATAGCAAATGAGGTAGAGGGCTAAATGAAATCTTCCTAGACCCAAAGTATCTCCCCAAACCCAACCACTGTGGCTAACCACAAGGCACACCTGCTGATGAATTAAATTCTCTCAAGATTGCTCACCATATCTAACACTACAAATGCTTTGTATATAGATGCAATCATATATCCCCTAGGGACAAATGGCAAAAAAAGAGAGAAAGTCCGATGCATGTTCAGCACAGAAATGTTTTCTAAAATATTTTCAACCCACTATCAGTTGAATCTACTAATGTGGGGCTCGTGGATGAGAAGGCAAACAGTACCTTAATGGACAGTAACTCACTACCTCTCCATGCTACCTGGACCATCTCTGGACAGCATTCTTCTTAAGTCTTGGATGTTTCTCCTCACCATGAATCATCATCATTCTGAACTCCAAAGCTATTGTGGTAAGATTCAGTCTTGGTTTTTTTCTTATGTCGGTCTCATGCCTCCCCAGCCTGTTTGCTTTTCCTATGTGAAATGGTTCTATTAAATTTTCTTCATGACTCATGGTTCTGGATCCCAACCCCAAAGCACGCTCTGACTGAATCTAATATGAGACTATATATAAAATCTTCCTCAAGTGAACATCCTTCACCCCAGTCCTGTGGCCCTCACCTACACACTGCCTACTTTTCCTGCAAAACCACTTGCTTCAAAGGAAACTCATTTCCTCAAGGGAAGTTTCCTGTGACTTCATGACTCAGGCAGTTTTAGGCAGAATATTCTCTCATGGAAGCACATCTCTCTCCTGGGTACTTAGTGAGGTTGTCATGCTGATACTGATTTATGGGATTAAGTTACTATCTTCCCAGTTTACTTGAACATCATTTAAGACATAAACCCAGGAACCTTGTTTTAGTTCTCTTACATTATATATAAGCATCCTCCAATCCCATGCTTTAAAATAATAACATCTACAAATAAATGTCAATAATTACATTTGCCCCCTGCCATCTCTTACCTTTTTCTCAATGCTTTCAAAACAATGGCTGACCCTCACATCCAACCATAAAATCACCATCTCCCATCTCATTCTTATTCCTGTGCCTTCTCCTTTGCCACGCCCTCTCTCTCTCTTCTCCCCCCCCCCACAACTACTGCTAATTCTTCCCAGACGTACCTTTCTCCATTCCTTTTCATTCCCAGCCTCTCTAGTATCTATCACTTACCTCCTTCCACACCTTTTATTCCAGGAAGTTTCATGCTGTCTCCTTAAGAGAAATAATTCCTAATTCTACCATGAACCAGGACAAGGCTGTTATTAACTAAATGATTGAGATGTTTAATGATATAAAACTCAATCATATATTTTATACCACTTGCCTATTAAGAAGAGAAAAGGGATACTGTCCTTTAATGCATCATTATATTTTAGCAATTTCCAAGGCGAATACCCCCTACTTAAATGGTACCTACTAGATTAACTTCCCACAGTTTAAGGTCTCCCACTGACTGTTTAATGCTCCCCTATACCTATCTGGCCCTATGCTCCTAGAATTTTTATTTCCAGTTCTCTAGAGCTCTCCACCAGAAGATATGCTAATCTTCTCAGTTCCATTTTCATTTTCATCATTGGCTCACAATTTATTCTGCCCCCTCTTCCCCACCATTTTGATCTATTTAAAATGTTTTACTTGATTCATATCTGTGGTGGTTTGATTCAGCTGTTCCCCACAAATTTCTGTGTGCTGAATGCTAGGTCCCCAGCTGGTGGCAATATGGCTATTGAATCCTCTTGGAGGCAGTGTACTGTTAGGGGTAGGCTTATGGGTGGTGTTATAGCCAGCTTCCCCTCACTAGTGCGTGGCACACTCTCCTCCTGCTGTTGTCCACCTGATGTTGGCCAAGAGGTGATGTCCAACCTCTGATCATGCCATTGTTTTCCCATCATGGAGCTTCCCTTCAAGTCTATAAGCCAAAATGAACCCTTTCTTTCCACAAGCTACTCTTTGTCGGGTGTTTTTTGCCAGCAGTGTGAAGTGAGTGTAACAATATCTTCTGTGAGATCTTCTTTAATTAGTCACCTCCCCATGCACATTCTTACCCCATTTATTAGAGCATAGATTTTTAACCTGAAGTCCATTTGATCCTATAATATGCATTGAATGCAAATGTTCGTGTATATGTGATAGCACATTGCATCCCCTTTAGGCAGCTAGTGAATTGTAAATAGAGGCTTTATGTGAATCTATAATCTTACAATGCTGGTGTAGCTCCTCGTATTGGCCACTAAATATTTCTGATTCTCCTTCATTTTGGATCTCTGATAAAATTTCACTTCTTGGACTGATCAAATGGTGCTATTTGACAAGTTACAACCAATAAGTTTAGAGTAGAATGGCATGCACAAAGCTCTCTTCACCACAGCAACAGGCAAGGTTTGAGATAGTGACTGTTCATACAACCTGGCCCCTTTCATTGAACAGTAGTCTTCCAGATCATTCATGGCTATGAAGAGTGAACAAGAAATAAAGTTGTTTAAACAATGGATTTTTGTGGTTTGTTTGTTACTTTCCATAACCTAGCACGTGCTGACTGATACAAAGGCTGAACTCAACTGATATAACAGTGTGACTCTCTCACTGTAACATCCATGACTCCAGCCAGCTTTGTAGGGACAATCTCACTCAGAGAAGCAGTGAGGATAGTTGGCATGAAGCTCTTGCCTGTCTATCCCCTGGAGTCTCTAGCAGTCAGAAAAGCCAATCAGAGACCATCATTCCTAGAAGGTAGGCATCACATGCATAAGTGACTTTTTTTTTTTGGCAAGGTAGGCACAGCATTAGGTAATATCAAGTTAGACAGCCTGAAACTTACTCCCTCTGCATATATCTTGGTTATATGGAGAAACTCAGTTGGAAACTAGTTCATCTTTAACATCTTTCTAAAAACCCTCTTGTCTTAGGCCTTGGGCTCTGAGCTTTCTGCAAGCTGCAGGATGTAACCAGAAACTTATTAACACTTTTATGTTTGATTGGATTTATGATTTAAACTAGTATAGATGATAAAATTCTCAGTTGAGGCATGGATACAAATATTCTCTTATTTAGGCTTCACTAGTGGTTCAACATAGAGAAACACTAAGTAAGTCACAGTGCAGAGAATGTGTAAAGATGAAATACTGTTTCAAGTGTCTATTCCTCTGGAACTGTTGTATAGCTGACATTCAAAACTCTTGGTCCTCACTTCATGCTTCTTCCTGTGACTATATATGCAATGATCAAAAAAAAAATTTTTTAACATGCTTTGATTCAATAGCAAAATTTGCTTGGGAACAATCAAATAGTAGCTACATATCGCAGAAGGTAGAATTCTGAGTTTCTACTTAGCTGCATGTCCTTAGGCTAGTTAGTAACCTCCCTGGGCCCCTGTTTCTTCATTTGCCAAGTGGCAGCAGTATTAGCTAGGCTGAGGGCCTCAGAGAATGGCTATGAGAACTTCATTAGATAAGGATGGTGGGAACATTCTGGAAAGTTTCAGGCACTCTTCAGATGCACTGCCTGCTTATTATTCACCCCCTAGTCCCTGGGAATTCACTGAAACAGGGCACGCAGCACTGGAATGCTAAAACCATAACCAACCTAAAGAATAATTTCCTTCATACTTATGTGATACGAATTGATTTCTGGATGCTGTTGCTAGGTGAGTCGTTGGCAACCTCTCCTCAATTAGTGAGAGGAAGAAGAGAAAGTGTCCCTCCCATGACTGCTGGGGACGAGCTCCCCTCTCCAGTTCCAGGACATGGCTATCTTGGGGTGACTGCTCCAGGCACAAACCTGCCTGGGCTGCAGCCTGGCTTGGCGTCAGAAGGGGAGATCTTCAGTGACCGAGATGTGAGTCATGGTCCACCGGGGCCTTGCAGCTCAGAGGAATCAGGAATCAAAGAACAAAGAGCAGAGATGAATGAAAGCGAACCCGTCCTTCAGGAGGCTCAGCCCCAGGCCGGGTCCAAGGCTGGCATCATCAGAGCCGGGCTGGTGGAGACGGGCTGCACATTACACATTCATCACCATTCATTACATTCCTCCCCTGGCTCTAGCCTAATGACAGTGGAGAGCAAGGCTTAAATGTCATGAAGCTTTTGTGTCTTTTCCTGACAAGAGAGATACAGGATTGGGATGACATGACACCAGTCATGCGGAGGTATGGGGTGAGGCCTCGCACATCTTTCTGGGGGTGATAGTCATCCCCTTGCTCCCAGCCATCTTGGCTTCTCGGCCAATTACAGAGTTCTGGCTACAGATGAGTCTCTCTGGAGTCCCTTTTGGGTATCAATTTCCTGACCTCAACTCCGCAGTCTCCAAATTACCTGTGTGTCTTTCTACCTGGCATCCATCAGCAGAAGCTGGATTCAGGTCTTTTCATGACAACAACCAAAAGGCAAAGAGATAAATTCCTGTTTTCCCTCCCACATTGATGAATGTCTTCCCTGTGAGCTATGCCTCATTAATCTCCTTCTTTGCAAGAAGCCAAGAGCCATCCATCTATGATAAGGAGTGGAGCAATTAGTGGGCAAGCCCTGGTGCCAGCCTGCCTGGGTTTGAACCATGCCTCTGCCTCTTCACTGGCCAGGAGCTTTGAGCTATATGCAGATCATCCTGGGTCCAGTTTCCTCTTCTATAAAACAGGCATGCTAGGTGCCTCACAGGGTTTCTCTGAATTCAACCTGAATAACCAGTAGTCAGTAAATGCAGCACAGTTATTGCGAACACACACTGAGTACCCTCTGGGTGCCAAGAATTGCATTAGGCACCAAGGATACAAAGTGGGGGAGGGCCAGAGGGTGCTCACAGAGGAGTCTAGCAGGGAAATGAACACACATCACAATGCAATGGTCTGGGTTAATGTGCGAACAGAAATAGTGGGGAGTGTTTCCTGGGAGGGCAGGAGATGAATTCAGGTAGCAGGGAAGCTTTGGACTGAGGAGTGGAAGAAGCTGGCCAGAAGCATAGATATACGCCCTCATTTCAACCTCTCCACCAGTCTAGGTCTTGTCCCAGTCCCTGTATGTGAGGCCTGGAACATCTGGCTGTTCTGAAATCTTCTCCAGGGAGCACAGTCTCGCCCTGCACCTGTGCTCATTTGGCAGATTTTGCATGTTCCTGTGACAACGGTACCTCCTACACCCAAATGTGACAACTAAGGAAAGAATGGGACTGTGTAAACATAGAGAAGGACAGAGTTCTCGCTAGAGGCAAGAATATTCGGATATCAAGGCTCCCTGGTCTCTGGGACTTAGAGCGGTCTTCCGTAGTTTTACCAAGTAGCCAGGGTGCTAAGTTAACAACTTTTCAGAAATTCTTACGTGAGGAAAGTGAAAGGTGTGTTGTGATTATAGCTAATGTTTAGTAAGTTGGCTATGTACTTTATAATTACCATGTCGTTACAGCTAGACTATTGGGTTTTTGACCTAACAAGCTACATCAACTTGACATTTTGAGATTAAAATGGTTGACAATTTCCTGTGGTTCATACTTTCCTCGTTATCTTTTTTAAAACTTTTTTTTTTTGGCTTGTTTTTGTAAATTTTATTTATTTATTTAAGAGATGGGGGAGAGAGAATAGGCATGCCAGGGCTTTCTAGCCACTGCAGACAAACTCCAGACACATGTGCCACCTTGTGCATCTGGCTTATGTGGGTCCTGGGGAATAAAACCTTGGTCCTCTGGCCAGTAAGAGCCTTAACTGTTAAGCCATCTCTCCAGCCCCTGTCATCATTATGTTATTGATGCAAAAACTGAGGCTCAATGTGAGTCATGAACAGACAGGCAACCTGTGTTTAGACTATCTGGCTACGGCTCCTGCACACAGCACTTACTACTTCCTGCACAAATAAGAGTGCTTCAGCATTACGTTGAGTATGGTAATGAATGTAAAGACCTTGGCACAGTATTGGATTGCCAGATTCTTTGTTCTATAGTGACTAGTCCCTGGTGAAGAGAAAAAAATTAAAAGAAACAGACTGATTCACACTTCTAGGCAATCAGGGATTAGGGCTGGGAGCTGGGTTTCCTAGTACCCCAGGTGGAAGAGTAGATTTGACCTTGCTGGCACTGGTTTCTAAACTCTGAAAAAGATGGAAACTTGTTCAGGTAACAATTCAGTAAAAGGGTGGACTGGAGCCAGGAAGGCCATCCCAAATCAATCATGGCTGATGAAGCAGCCGGACAGCAGGAAGAGCTGGGTAAGAATCTGAACGAGTGGATTCTGCAAATGAGCAGTTCACGGCCAATGCAACCTGGAGCAACTGCCGAGCTCAGAGTCAGAGAGCTGGGCAGGGAGGTCATTTGTTGAGTTTCTTTTTTGTTTGTTCTTTCTGCCTTTTCCTTTTCTTTCCTTTTTCTTCCTTCCTTATTAGTTCCTTTCTCTAGAAAAGATCATGCTATGTAGCCCAGACTGGCGTCAAATCTGATACTCTCCTGCCTCCTGCCACGTTATCAGATTGCAGTATTTGGGCAGTACACTTACAGGTGTGTGCCACCATGTCTAGGTCCTTTGCTGAGTTTTTGCAGACTTGGGGTGAGGTCGTCAGGTTTGCTTAAAGTGTCCACTAAGAAGCTGACAATAACTGTCAGAGTGTAGCAGAAGAAAAACAGTGAGTCAGAAGATCATGCCAGTGCAGCAGGTAAGAGCACTTGCCAGCAAGCACGAGGGCCTGAGAGGGCCTGATTCGTCCTGAGGTTGATTCCCTAGAACCCACATCAATAGCTGGAGATGGCCACGCATGACTATAAATCCAGTGCTATGCATAGTGGAGATCAGAGAATTGCTGCTGAAGTTCCCTGGTCATCCAGTCTCATCAAAAGGCAACTCTGGGTTCAGTGAGAGACCCTGTCTCAAAACACATGGATGAGCAATATAAAGGGACACCTGACATTTTCCTCTGGGATCTGCACATGTGTGCAAAGATACATACATCTATATATAACACATGTGTACACACACACAATACATATATATGTATACATACATATACATATATATATACATATGTAGTCTCTGATGTCATTCCCAGAAGGCCTGGAAGTGGAAGTTCTCCAAGAAAATTCTTGCTAGCATCATGCAGCACTGTCTTCTGGCTTCCCCAAGCTAGCCATGAAGGAGAGCTGGACACCAGGTCTACCATGCTACACAGCTACAAGAAACCTCATTTCTAATGACTTTCCAGCTCTTCCACCAGAGTCTTATTATTTTATTCCACTTGAAAATGTGATTAGTTAGTAAAATAAATTTAACCTTCAGAATTTGGTGATTATCTTTACAACACATAGAATCTCCAAGGAACAAATCAAAATCTAACTGTAGGGCTGGAGATATAGCTCAGCAGTTAAGGCACTTGCCTGCAAAGCCTAATGACCTGGTTTCAATTCCCCAGTACCCACGTGGAAGCCAGATGCACAATGTGACAGATGCATCTGGACTTTGCGCTGGCTGGAGACCCTGGTGAGCCCACTCATTCCTGACCCCCCCTTCTCTGCTTGAAAGTGAAGAAATAAAAATATATTTTTAAATCTAACTAGAGATTGCTGAAACTCAGTTTTGTATAAGTGGGTCTTACATAGCCAAATGGTGAGTTTCTCCTCTGCTCCTCCCACCCACATCCAAAATGTCTGCTAGAAACAGTTCCCTCCTTGAAGAACCACCATTGCTGAGGGGAGTTAGAACTATAGCCACAACTTCCAACAAGCTGGGCATGGGCTTTGCTTTATTCAGAGTTTTATCATTGTGTGACCATCTATTCACCACCACTCACTTAGTTTTATCATTAATTCTACCCAAGGCCACAGGCATATACATACATACATACATACACACACACATACACACACACACACACACACACACACACACACACACACACACACATATATATATATATATATATAGAGAGAGAGAGAGAGAGAGACGTGCTCATTTGGTGGACACTGTACCTCATCTTGGCTCTTGTGAGCCTGTCCCTTCATTTCTGCATCTCTTTTTAAATCATTTTATTTAGTTATTTATTAGGTACAAAGGGACAGAGGGATAGAGAGAGAATTGGTGCACCAGGGCCTCCAGCTACTGCAAAACGAACTCCAGATGCATGAGCCACGATGTGCATCTGGCTAACATGGGACCTGGAGAATCGAACCTGGGTCCTTGGGCTTCGCAGGCAAGTGCCTTAACTGTTAAGCCACCTCTCCAGCCCCATTTCTGCATCTTAAACCTCAGATCTCAGCCCCCCAAGGCACCGATTACATCAAAATTTATGCCCCCTGAAGCTCTTTACTCTCTGAGAGATGCCATGTGTAGTGGTGACAAAAGCATGCTGTTGGGTACACTTCCGCTCATGCATCTTCTCATCATTTCATTTGCCTATTTGTCAAATGCTTACAAAACATTAAATCATTCTGGAAGACACCATGCTTCCTCCCCACTTGCCAGTCCTAGTCTGATGGCTGGGACCGAGGACAGGCTCGTGGAGTGGGAGCTGAAAGAATTATATATATAAACTCTTGTTGGATAAAACAGTTTTATTAATCGAGTCATGAAGAAGGGAGGGAGAGGGAAAAGGAATACTTGATCCTCCCAAAACAACAAGAACATCTTCATGGATGTGAACCTTGAAAAGACCTTGAGGAAAGATTCACAGAGAATGATGGGGTGACAGTTTGCTCTACAGAGGGAAAGGCATGAATACTATACAGGATGCTTTGTGGAAGAGGGGGCAGACAGAACACAACAGCCTCTCGGTGAGAAGGACTACTTGGGGGCATTGTTCTCCCAACATGAACTGACTGGTGCCTTCATGACTACAGTGGTTACCAATACCCCCCACGAGACCCACAGTGTTCTGAGCTCATCAACATTTTGACATGGAGGGTAGATGAAGACAAAAGGAATGAGGCAACAAAACAGAGGAAGGACTTCCTAGAAAGAGGAGGATCCTCAATGGATTGGAGACAGGAGAAGAAGGGATAAAAGAGGATAACAGGATGTATTAGGGTATGATCAAACGGCAATGTGTTCATATATTAAAGTTTAATTTAAAAAAAAAATTCCTAAAGTAGATCAATTGTGCTGAGCAGATTGAGGTCTGCCATGACCCCAACCAACAATGACAAATGCACCATAATAATGAAGAGAACTCTCATTAGTCCTGCTTTAACAAAGAAGGAAACCGAAGACTCTAGAGACCTCACAACTCTTCCAAGTCTGTGCACTTAGTGAAGGAGGAGCTGAAGAGATCCTGGGTGACCACAGCCCCCGACCCTATACTTTTGTGTGGCTCACGTGCAGCATCAGGCAAGGCTGGGGTGCTGGCACACACCATATGGTCTGGAGATGCCCATGAAGGAGTCTGGGCTTCATTATTGTCAAACTTTGTGAGGAGAGAAGGAAAATAAATGACAACAAGGAGAGAACAACTGGGGCAGCTGTGTAGAGAATGAATTTGCATTTTAATGAGAACATTTAATGCCTCCAGCCAGAGCTTGTAAGAAAGTGATGTTCAGATTTTCAAGCACTTTAAAAAATCTCAGGGCCTTCTAGATGGAGCTGGAGTAGTATTTGACCTGAATCCTGTGAAAGTCGCTCCCTGCTGGCCAGGAACCCACCCAAGTCCTTGCAAACAGATGAGTCTTCTAGACTGATCTAGGTCAGTCTTTTCTTCTACAGGTAATGAAAGAGAATATGTGAGTTGTTTGACTTGACATCCCACAACTAAAATGTAGCTGAACAGAGAGGCAAATGCAGGTTCTCCATCTCCACATCCCAGGTCCCGGCGAAACTCCAGTGTAAGTTTTGGGATATTTAACACAGCAGGAGCACACCAGCGGGCTGCCTACCTCCAGCTATCCCCAGGCCACATCAGCCATTTCAGCACAACCAGCCTTGGGGAACCTGCAGCTGCCAAGAGGAGAATTCCGTCCTCCACAGATCTCATCCTGAGGGTGCAGGTAGCAGCAGCCTGCCCTCCTCACAATCAGGCTGCCCCTTTCCTCCACCGCCTCTTCAAAGCTGAAATCAAAAAACAAGTAACCTAAAATTACCCTGAAAAGAACTAGTGAAACAATTCAGGTCGGAAAGGCAACTGAAGAATGTAGAAACGATCAATTCTTTATGTATTTTCAACACAGGACTCTAAGAATGAAAAATGGAGATCAAGACCCTGCGGACCTTGTGCCCCTCCAACTTGACAATCGGACATGGGCAGCTATCTGCCTTCCACCTAATTGCTTCAGATTAGGTTTTGTATCTAATTGTATTAAAGTCTTGCTGACTTGTTATCCATGCATTTTTAATGGGAAAAAAGTCAGCCTCATTTGAGCACCAGGCTCCTTTGCATAGCAATCTCTCCTTCTCTCATTCATTAGCTGGCTGGTCTCTGGAGAAGAGAGGCCTGCCTGGCAGAGCAGCTACTTTTCAGCAAGTCACATAACTTCCTGCAAGTTTGAGCAAGGTAAATCCCAGGAGAATCCCTCTCCCTTACCTGAGACCACAGCAGTGTGAGCTAAGAAAGACCAGAACCAGTGGACAGGTAATCAGAGAAGGCTGTGGCTCCACAATATGCAGCAAAGGCAGAGGAACAAATGAATGAAAACATGGCTCAGGAGTGGCCTCTTTTAGTGGCATAAGATCTCAGGAATGTGGCACTACTGGTGGTGATCCAAGCACCAAGGGGATACCAGGAGCATGCATCTTCCCACAGGGGATTCTGCTCATGCGTACATCAGACGAGTAAATACAACCAAGTCCAGCCAAGTGCAGTGTTGATCACCCTCAGCTTTAAGCCTTCAAAGAAGGGCCACTGTTCTCTGATACATGTCCTGGTCCTTAATATTGCCACCGATCTGAGCTTGGGTTGGAAGCCTACCTTTCCTATTATAGTCTGTGCTCTGTTTCTCAGATCTGCAGGGCTTTTTACACCCTGGGACCTCTGCACATGCCACTTCCTTTATATGAAGTGTGGTTCCACCCTCCCTCCTAGTGTCTATAGTCATGCACTTAGTCATGAACCCCTAAAAGAAGCTACTCCTGACACCCAGGTCAAAGCAAATTCTTTTTCATAGACTCTCAAACCAATTTATTAATGAATGTAATACACTTTCTTATCTTCTGTGTTCTTGATGTTAGGGCATTTGGGCCCTGGAACTTGGAAAGATGAGGGCTCCCAGGGTTAGCTAATTCCTACAGAAAGCAGATTACTACCCTACAAACAGATCTTTGGCGTACAAGCCAACAAATCCAGGGCCCATGTCCCTATATTCTTTATCAAACACTCATAAACCAAGGCAATATTTCTGTGCCTAAATCACTCAGTGACCAGGCCTGATAGATCAGAATTCACCAAAATTATTCCAACTATCCAGTCCTAATCCTTGTGCCCAGTCTGCTTCAACCACCCCTTTCTTCGTAAACCCCATTAAAGTCTCTTACTCTGTTCTCTACCCCTCCCTTCCTCTCTCCTGATCAGCCCTGTGGTCTCTCCAAATGGTCCTGTATAGCATGCTGTGTCTCCCATTTTCTAGAGATCTATCTTTTAGTATCTGTGGGGTGAGTGATTCCAGAACACTTCTCTAGGATATCAAAGTCTAAAGATGCTTGGGTTCTTATGTAAATAGCCCAATATTGTGGATGACCTAGACACATTCTCCCATGTATTATAAATCATCTGTAAATGACTTATAATACAAAATATAATACAAATGCTATATAAGTAATGAATACACTGTATTGTTTAAGGAATGATGACTAAAAGTTAAGCTCACACATGTTCAGTACAGATACAATTTTCCAGGTTGGAGAGATTGCTTAGTGGTTACAGTGCTTGCCTGCGAAGCCAAAGGGACCAGATATAACTTTCACTAATATTTTCCATCTGTAACTAGTTAAATCCATGAGGAATTTATGGACAAAGAACTCACACATATGGAGACCCAGCTACATGAGCTTCTTCCTTCACGAAGTCATTTCTTTGTCTTTATATGTTATCATGCCTGATGAAAAGAAACATGAAGCATGTTCTAACACATTTCCTCTCATAGCATTCTCCTTGGACATGCCTTTGACATGTTTCCATGTCTTTATTCAATATTTTAGAGAGAGAGAGAGAGAACTGGTGTACCAGGGCCTCAGCCACTGCAATCAAACTCCAGATGCTTGTGCCACCTAGTGGGAATGTGCGACCTCTCTTTTGCCTCACCTTTATGCATCTGGCTTACATGGGATCTGGAGAGTTGAACATGGGTCCTTAGGATTCACAGGCAAGCGCCTTAACTACTAAGCCATCTCCCTGGCCCTCCATATCTTTTTGACAAGACATGGAAGTTACTTGAGAGAAGGTTTCACATCTCTCTGTGCTGACCTTTATAACCCATTACTTAGCATTTGTGAGATACTAAGCACTTGCGAGGAACAGAAATGCCTGGTCCCATGAGGAGGAACAGCAGTATTATACAGAAGGTAGACGAGGAATTCACTGTGGCAGACCAAGGTGAAACGACTGCATGAGTATAGGCTGGACACCTGTGTGAGCATCTAGTATGCATGTCTGTTTGTTTGTCTGTTTGTTTATTTCTCTGTGTGTGTGCATGCCAGGGTGCATGTGTGAGCATTAGAGGAGAGTCTTGGGGTACTAGTCCTCTCCTTCTGCTTTCTTGGAGACAGAATCTATCTGTGAAGGCCAGTTTGTATGGCCTGTGAGCTTCTAGATTCTACTGAGTCCCTCTCCCATTGCCTTAGGTGTTTTGGGACTACAGATACATGTGCCACTTTGTATGGGGCTTTACATGGATACTAAGGAATCAAACTTATTATGGCCAGCAACCACCTTTAACCATTAAGCCAGCCACCGCCCCCTCCCCCACCAAGCACGCATCTATGACATGGAGCATTTTAAGTGGGTGGCAGTTGGCCCAGCTCTGGTCTCTTCCATCAGAGGAGATCATACATGGCTCAATTCCAACAACATCTGGCTCACTGGTTTGCAGGTAGAGGATATCTGAGACTGTTGTATAGGTCTGGGGGATTTGGTAGGATGTGGCTGTTCAAACGTTTTAGAATAGCATACTCTGAATTAGCCTTAACAGGCCATTGACTGTATGTGTGGTATGCTGCAGTGACCACAAGCAGCAAACAATGTGAGCACCACCTTCAAGGAGGAGGTCACAAGTAGCCAGGACTGTAAACATTTCTCTGAAAGAAGGCATCTATGCTCTTAGCATACCCTAAGGATTTGACATGTTTCTGGAAGTAGGTCCCTTGAAGCTCAAGGCCAGTTACCAGCACAATCCCAGTTATGGTTCATCTAGCTGTAACTGTACGATAACAGCCTTGGAGCCACCCCCAGGGCTTAATCACAAGATGCAAGAGTGTCGTTGTTCCTTCTCCCTTTCTCTTTGAAATGCGTCACAGAGGCTAAACATACATCCTGTGCCTGTGCGTGGTTCTGGAAGCCCTGCTCTGATCTCTGACACAGCGTATCCAATTAGAAAGCCAGCGTCTAGCACCTCTGACCCCAACTGTGGGAGGCAGGCTCTTGCGCTCCAGATTCTATTTCCAGCTTCGGAAGCGCTGAGCCCTGGGAGGTGACACAGCCCAACACCTCGCCCGGTGTTTTCTAATTGACAGCCTGAGAGCATCATTTCAAATATTCTTTTCTCCAAATCCAATTAAGTTGCTTGCCTCTCCTGTAAAGCAAGTTTTTTTTTAATGCCTCATAGTCCTATTTTCCTTCCCTACTCTGCACTACCTAACCACTTCTGATAAGCAAGCTTACAAAGATGTTTAATGTGCGTTTTGCTTGTTTGTGGTTTTGCAAAATGGACCTCATGTTTCCCTGCACACACATCTTTAACGTACCTGCATTTTATTATGCTAAGTGTCTCCTTTCATTTCTTGTATTGTTTCACTCATCCCTGTGTTTCATGCAAGTTGCTAATTATGACGCCAGTCTGCATACTGTGGGCGTGAGTGGCCACACCTCACCTGGCCCCTGACCCAGTGAGGGATGTTACACCTGCTTCCAGCCTTGCATCTGTGCAGCGATACCAAAGCACGTAGGTGTGGACCTCCTGACATCAGCGCATATTCTTATCTCTCTGACGACCAGATTGCTCTCCAGAAGGTCCCGAGAGCTCCTCTGTGCACGCATCCAACTGGTGGCATTTTCTAACCTCCCACTTTCGGCCAAACTTAAATGTGTAAAGTAATATCTTCTTACTGACATGTATCTGATTACTAATGAGTTTGGAAAGCCTTTCATGTGCTTGATGGGCTTTTGAACTACTGCTTCTGACTAATTTGTCTGTTTATACCCTTTGTCTATTGTCATCTTGTAGTTGTTATCTTAGGCAGCGTGGAGAGCAATCCTTCTCCATTACAGATATTGCAACTATTAGATCTCATTATACTGATTAACTCTATGTATAGCATCTTTGTTGAACAAAAATGTTTAATTTCAAATATCAAAGTTATCCCTTTTATCTGGAGGTATTTATTTATGATTTTGTGTTCAAAAGTCCTTATTAGCACTGTGTCAAAAAGATAATCTACACTGTTTTTTTTTGGTTTGTTTTTGTTTTGTTTTGTTTTTTAGTAATCCCTTTTAAAGCCCACCACCGGTAGTGGTATAAGTAAATATCTAGTTTTGTTTCTCTCCATGAAGCAAACCAGTTTTTCCATCCTCCCTGCTAAATGGTCAACATCACATTGATGTGTGGTGCCACATTTATTGTATACAAATTTTATACTTCATGGGGCTGTCATTCTCCATTGTAGACTATTGCTCTATATATCTGTTCTTGAACATAGGCCATACTTTTTAATATAATACTTCTGTAAGATACTTTAATCTCTGTAAAAGCAAGTGTATACTCAGTATTTTTAAGATGAACTTAGGTTTCTTGAGTCTTCTCTCCAAAACAATTTTACAGAGGGTTAGCAAGTTTTTCTAAAGCAAACTGGAGTGATGAATAGGATTACATTGAATTTAAAGATTAATTTTGTGAGAACTGATATATTAACAGTATTAAGTCATAACATTAGCATAAATGTCTCTTCATTTATTTATAGAATATTAAATGTTCTTAATTAAAGCTTGAAAATTCATGCCTTGTGCATAAGTTAATTCTTAATTACCTTATGGATTTGTTGCTCTTGTGGATGATATCTTAATTCCACTGCATTTGGTGCTAATGTAAAAAAGACTCTACTGCTATATGGCATTCAAGTTTATATCCTTAAGCTTGCTAAACTCCTTTTACTCAGTTAGATAGTTCAGATATTGTAGTTGTTGGACTGTTCTAGGTGGATGTTTATAGCAAACTTAAAATATTTTCTAAATCCTTATATAATGCTGGGCATGGTGGCACACATTTGTAATCTCAACACAAGATGTGGAGGCGGGAGGTTCAGGAGTTCAAAATCATCCTCAGTTACACAGGCCATTTGAAGCCACCACTCCAGAGCATAGGAGACCTTGTGTCAAACAAACAAACAACAGGGAACAATCCTTAGGTTACGGTACCCTGAGCCAGGACATCTAGACTCTGGAGTGAACATGTTATTATAGGGATCTTTGTCTTATTTTCTGATTCTCAAGGTAATACATCCATAGGTTCTTTGTTAGGTATATTTGCCATAGGTTTAGGGAATATATTTTTTTAAGAAAATTCCTCTCAGTTTGCACAATTAATTGCAATTAAGTCTTGTTTCCTGAGATGTTTTGTTCATTGACTACAATTATCATTAGTTTTTTATTTTTCAATTAGTTTATCAATGTAGGAATTTTTTACTTTAGCTTTTTTTTCATTTTCAATTATTATATACTTGGGGGAAATTTCCACTTCAGCATGTTTTTAAAATATCATAGTGGATTTCATTATACTCTGTTTTATTCTAATATGATTGCCTTTAATTTGAGCTGGTTTTGGAAACAAGATAGCATAATGAAGTAGGCCAAGTTGCTCTTGTGTTATTTTCTGGAAAACTTTGGACAATCTGTGAATCTAATATTCCTCATGCATTGGTTGAAGATTCTTGACCCTGTCTGTGTCTCGGCTGGGGAGAGAGAGTGATCCTTTAGTACTTACCCGTATACCGGCCTCTGTGTTACTTTTACATCAGTGGTGGCATTTCATTGTCTTCTGGGAATTAGTTTGACTAGTTTACTGAAGGCATTGGACACGGATCCCATGACTTTGTTATTTTCAAATCTACTGGATCTGCAGTGGTCTCTCCTTCTTCCTGTCGACTAGAGAGTGCACTTGGTCATGACCTGTATTTTCATTCTTCTGTGCTGCAGTTTTCCTGAACTGGTTGGTTGTCTAGTATTAGAAGCAGAGTGTGTCACTCATAAAATTCATACATTCAATGTCCTATCCTCAAAGCCTAGGTTGAAAACTTATTTAGAAATGAAGTCCTTGTAGATGACATTGATTAAGCTGTCATGAGGCCACACTGGAGTAAGGCAGTCTCTAATCCAGTACAACTTCAAGATGAAAGACAGAGAGAGAGAAGGAAAGAAAGAAGGGAGGAAGGAGGAAGGAAGGAAGGAAGAAAGGAAGGAAGGAAGGAAGGAAGGAAGGAAGGAAGGAAGGAAGGAAGGAAGGAAGGAAAGAAAGAAAGAAAGAAAGATAGGAGGGTGACTTGCCCATTCTGCTCCTTGCAGGCCCTAACACTGGTAATCCCAAATTTCTTCAGACTCATCCTGCATCCATCTGGGCGCTAAAGGGCATGGTTCTCTACTATGTTTACAAACACTTCGTGATATCTCGACTGTCCTACCCTTTACTTCACATCACATTTCTGCCTTTTTAACACGACTATGACCTCCTGAAGAAACAATTAGGAGCTACTTAGGTTAAGCCTATCAGACCCAATCTCGTCTTGGTAGCACATAAGAAATGTTTTTGAACATTCTTTTAAAAAGACACACCCTTTTGGTATTGTTTTATTATTGAGGCAGAGTCCCAACCTTGAACCTGATCCTCCTGTCTTCCCCTCCCAAGTGGGATTGTAGGTATATGTCCCTACCTGAACATGCTTCTTGGTAGTGAAGTCCCAGCCTAGTTCCCAGAGAGAATGAAGGAGAAGCATAAGAAGCAGCATGGACCTCAGGGCTCCTCAAGGGCTCGAGACCACACTGAGTGGCTTGGGCTCCCTCCCACCTGCCGTAGCAGAGTCCTCCCGTATGCTCTGGTACTTTGATAACCTGTACAGTAGCTCTCGCCATCACTGTCTTCCAGTAAGTAACTGAAAGTTGAATGCATCATCTTGATCTAAAATTTCCTTTGCCTTTTTGTTTTAGATTTTCTTATCTAGATTTTCCAAAGATTCTAACAAACCTCTGAGGACCCCTGCTTAATGAGTTCTCAAGCAACTTAAAAGCATGGCTGTGCCCTAAAGAACTTGCTCTCACACACAAATAGGGTTGCTTTTGTTGCTTTGTTTTTGCCCCCCTCCCAGCGCCCTGGAGTTCCATCTCTCCAATTCCTCTTTGGTTCCCAGAAACTCCATCTCAATCAAGCAATATTACTTAATTAAGGATATTTGTCTACAAGCTTTAAGTAAGCTTTTCTAATTGCCACAGTTTCGCTTTGCTTTTGTTCACATTGATAAGTTATTTAAACATCATGAATAATTCAAAAACAGGTTGTGAATTGTTAATCAGAATGATAGCAGTTCGGTACTCTTTGACCATTTGCCTTGCAGCGAGTTTGAAAACAAAAAAAAAAAGGAAAAAATAAAAATGTCCTGAAGCCAGGTCCTTCCACAACTTCAGTGTCTGTTCTCAAAACAATCCCAGAAACATTCAAAACAGAAGCTTCTCTGACTATCAAAAAGCCTTCCCCTTGCACTCCATGGTGCTGGCTTACTGTCATGAGGGTCTGCACCGCTCAGTGGGTGCTTTTCACAACTGCAGAAACCTTCTACTGAGATTTGCATTCGTTCATTTAGGAATGTGCCATTGGAAAAAAAAAAAAAAAAACACATTGAAAAGGCTCCCTTCTGCCTGAGGTTACGTTCTACTTGAGGACAAGTACAGACGTACAGACTCGCTTTTCTGACTTGCTTCTTTCTGTGTGCATCTGGCATATATGAATCTGTAACTACACCAGCAGTTCTCAACAGAAGCCCGTCTGCATACCCCCACGGCCGCGGCCTCTGTGGTGTACCATCATCTCCACACGTCCACATCAGCTGATGGCCTATAGCTAGGGTTCCTGTCCAACTCTTAAGATGCTGAGCGGGCAGCCTAGCAAGCAGTTAGAGGCGCATCAGTAGTACTTTCCTCCATAGGTATAAACCCCACGCTCAGATCCTCGCTTAGGCAGGATACCATTGTGACCTCAGCACACCACTTATCCTCCGTGTTTCATCAATGGAAATGGACACAATGTAATGGTGATGTAGTATCCAGAAGATAGTGTTCGGCATATTCTGGACAGGGGAACATGATGATCACTGTCCAGAATATGCCTCATAAATTCAATTATTTGTTTAGTGCTTTGTCATCATGTAGAACATATCCTCCATAAAGATAAATATCACCTACAGTTATTTTGGAAACAGTGTTTTTAAAAGCATGTGTTGAGCCAAACACACAAAGGTGAGACAAGTGCAAGGTTGCACATTCGCACTAGGTGGCACAAGCATCTGTGGTTTTACTGCAGTGGCTGAGGCCCTGGTGTGCCAAATCTCTCTCTCTCTCTCTCTCTCTCTCTCTCTCTCTTTCTCTATCTATCTATCTATCTATCTATCTATCTATCTATCTATCTATCTGTCTCTCTTGTGCTCTCTCTAAAAAAGAGATAGAAAGATAAAAGAGCATGTGTTCATTGATCCTGTCATTCTTAATCAATAGTATATGAGACTATCACTCTTTTGTCTCCATCAGTGAGTAGAAGAGATGTTCGCATACTTTCATGCTAGTCTAGAATTGAGAGAAAGATTTACTGCTAACCACAGAAAGTCACTGTGCTGGTTTGATTCAGGTGTCCCCCATAGACTCAGGTGTTCTGAATGCTACATTCCCAGATGATGGAGATTTGGGAATTAACACCTCCTGGAGGGAGTGCCTTGTTGCAGGTGGGCTTATGGGTATTGTAGCCAGGGTCCCCTTGCCAGTGTTTGGCACACTCTCCTATTCCTGTTGTCCATCTGATGTTGGCCAGGGGGTGATGTCCAACCTCTGCTCATGCCATCGTTTTCCCCTGTCATCAGGGAGCTTCTCCTGGAGTCTGTAAGCCAAAATAAACCTTCCCCCCCCACACACACACACACAAGCTGCTCTTGGTCAGGTGATTTCTGCCAGCAATGCAAACCTGACTGCAACAGTCACTGAAGGATTTGTGCAAATTAAAGATCACTGTTGAGGCTGGAGAGATGGCTCAGCAGCGAAGATGTGTGCCTGCAAAACCTAACAACCCGAGTTTGATTCCCCGGTACCCACATAAAGCCAGATGAACAAAGAGTCGCATGTCTGGAGTTCATTTCCCCTGGTAACAGGTCCACTCCAGACACTTTTAGTGACCTTGACATGACTTCCAGCACTAGGGAATTGGGCTGTTCCACCTTCATTTCGCAGAGTTGTTTCTTTTCTTAAACACAGGTGAAATTTTTAAATTCAGTGTTGAAACATGAATGAAGGTTAAAAAAAAAAATAGCTAAAATCCATCACACATCACACCATGCCACCAAGCACGGCTTATCCCTGCAGTTGATACTGGCTTGCATTCCATGTTTGGCTGGGCTGTAAGAAGCTATCTTACCTTAACCGACATCTGTTGTTCCCTTAAATTTTTAGAGCTAGCAGAATTAAAAATAAAAATAAAGGTTGCAACTCTAAATTACTCTGGTGACATTCTACCTGATTTAAACACTTTAGTAGGATGGCTGTGAACAGCATGCACTGTTTCAGTCACTCAGTCTAAACCAGCTAACTTACCCTGAGATTAGGGATAAAGTTAGTTTTCAAAAGTCAAAAAGCAACTAATCCATATCATCACCTACTGGAAAATGCCCCTTAATTAGGCAGATTTTCATTTGATGTGCCTCAAAAAAAGAAAAAAAAGAAAGAAAGAAAAAGAATTCCCTAATGGCTTCAACATTCTCAGAATAACATGCAAGTATAACCTAGCAGGCCAGAGACCACTCCAGAAGGAATCTTGAATGTTACAAGTCTCTTTCTTTAACACTAGCCAATGATGCAACACACTAAACTCAGAGATTCAATGTTCTCTAAACATTAGCTCATTAATGTCCCATTAAAGTATCATTTTCAAAAAATTAAAAACATGGGCTGGAGAGATGGCTTAGCGGTTAAGCGCTTCCCTGTGAAGCCTAAGGACCCCGGTTCGAGGCTCAATTCCCCAGGACCCACGTTAGCCAGATGCACAAGGGGGCGCACGCATCTGGAGTTCGTTTACAGAGGCTGGAAGCTCTGGCGCGCCCATTCTCTCTCTCTCTCTCTCTCTCTCTCCCTCCTTCTCTCCGTCACTCTCAAATAAATAAACAAACAAAAAAAAATTAAAAACATGATTCTTCTATAAGAACAAAAATAGCACATAAGCCGGGCATGGTGGCGCACGCCTTTAATCCCAGCACTAGGGAGGCAGAGGTAGAAGGATCGCCGTGAGTTCGAGGCCACCCTGAGACTCCATAGTGAATTCCAGGTCAGCCTGGGCTAGAGTGAGACCCTACCTCGAAAAACCAAAAAAAAAAAAAAAAATAGCACGTGGTAAATATTCCATTTAACTAATTAATTAGGGAATCTATAAAATAGTATCATTGGTTCAAGGGGAATGGAATCAGACAGGCAATAGAAGGCTGGATTAGGGCTGGAGAGATGGCTTAGCAGTAAAAGTGCTTGCCTGCAAAGCCAAAGAACCCAGGTTTGATTTCCCAGTACCCACATAAAGCCAGATCCTCAAGGTGGTACATGTGTCTGGAGTTCATTTGCAGTGGCTGGAGGCCCTGGTGCACCCGTTCTCTTTCTCTCTCTCAAATAAATAAACTAAATTAAATATTTTTAAAAGGAAGGCTGGATTACATTGGTTAAAGATTATAAAACTGGTGACTGTCTCATTGGCAGTAAACTATAACCTTTGGGATGGCCTATCCTATGGGTAAGAACTATCCATAAAAAGAATAAGAGACACTGCTACCAGTTTTCTAAAATCTAATTTCTAACTGTACAGAGTTATCAGATTGCTTAGTCATTAGTGAATAGGGAATCAAAGAAAATGTAACCCCCTAGGAAATAAGATAATTCCAGGACGGAAGGGCCTTCTGGAAGCATGCGGCATTGCCCGGAAGTATACTCAGGAGTACTGGCCTCGCCAGCGCATGCTGCCAGGGCACACATGGAGCAGGGGCTCACCCAGCAGAGATGCACATCCCATAGTTCTGGGGGTTGGAAGCCCAAGAGCAAGGTGTCAGCAAGGTAGACTTCACCCTGAGGAACTTCTCGCGGCTTTGTAGGCAGCTACCGGCTCACTGTGTGCTCATGTGGCTCCTTTTTGCACAATCCCTCTGGATTCTCCTCTTAGAAATAAGACACAAATGTTGGTCAGTCATCGTGAGGACCCTGGGACCTCATTTAGCTCCCAAAGGACCCATCTCCAAATACCATCACATTGAGGGCTAGGGATTAACCATGTGGATTTCGGGAAGATATAAAACAATCCTTTCATTTTGTCTGGTTCCAAATTTTAGATTACTTTCTTTCTTGATTCTCTGCACACTGTAGTCTTGTAAGTAGAAAACAGTATCTGTTCCACTTCAAAGGTGAGAAATTAAGACACTGGAAGCAGCTCTGTGGGCACAGGAGGAAGAACGACCTAAGCAAACAGGAGAACTAAAGGCCATGCGAGAGCGTCACATACATCAGAGATGCTGAGTTCAGAAGTGAGGAAAAGAGAACAGAATTCTCGGGCTGGAGAGAGACGGCTTAGCGGTTAAGCGCTTGCCTATGAAGCCTCATGACCCCGGTTCAAGGTTTCATTCCCCAGGACCCACATCTGCCAGATGCACAAGGTGGCACATACATCTGGAGTTTGTTTGCAGCAGCTGGAGCCCCTGGTGTGCGCTCTCTCTCTCTCTCTCTGTCTCTCTCTCTCTCTCATAAATAAATAAAAATAAAATTTAAAAAGAAAACAGAATTCGCACTTCCTGGCCCCCTGTCTGATGTCTGATGTTTTATCTGAGTGACTCTGGCATTCAACATGATGACACTAACACACATGGGAGTGCCATCTCTGTGTTGACTGTATGCCAGCCCCTTCCTGTATACCACCTTGAATGCAGTTATTCTCATGAGATGGGAAAATGACTTGGCCATGAAAGTCTGATGACTTGCTCAAAGTCACTGCCAGCAAATGGCAAAACTGCAGTTAGGTCTAGTTCTGTCTGGCCCCAGTGTACTTGATGGACTGCTATGTAGTCTCTGGCTTCAGGCTTCATCTGTTGACGCTGTGTTCATGGTGACGCCCCACACACCCACCATGAACCTGCAGAAAGATCAAGCCTGGTATGCCTGTAAGATATCCAAACGGAAGGAGGGGCTGGGGCAACGGTTCAGTCAGTAAGATACTTGCCTCACAAACATGAGGGCTGGAGTTTGGACCCCCAGGACCCATGTAAATGTGAAATGGGCATGAGATCCTGCATATAACCTCAGTACTCAGGAGGCTGAGATGGGATGCCCAGGGAAAGCTAGCTACACTAGCTGAAACAATGAGCTCAAGATTCAAGTGAGAAACCTTGCCTCAGTCAACAAGTTTGACAGCAATAGATGAATACACATGACGTCAAATCTCTGGCCTCCACACACATGTGACCCCATAAACACACTACATATACATACATATTCCAAGAAGGAGGAGGAACAAGAAGGATATCTAAGTGGAGATGTTAAGAAAGCAGTAGAGGGCTGGAAATGCAAATTCGAAAGTCATCATCACGAAGAAGTTATTTAATGTGGTAAATAAATTCATGCCTCAGAAAAATGCTCATCTGCCAGAATAATTATCAGAATAACTGTCAGGCCTGATACCCAGGGGACACTCATGTGAGTTATTAAAATACCAAGATGCTTCCCTACCACTTGGCTAATAGCAGCTGTCTCAAGCATCTCAAAAGCTGTCTGCCTTCCTACCCCACCCCAGAGAGGCGTCCAGGCAGTGAAACTTCAGACTAGTCTCCATTGCCTGCCCTCCCACTGAGTAAACATTTCAAATGTCACCTGTGATTCATAATAAGTAGTTCCTGAGCTCTTAGCATATGCCAGGCACTACGTGAGCCCTTTATTTGATTCCTGATTCTGTCTTCATAACCAACCTTTGCAGCAAATTTTCATATCCCCTTCTTGCAGCTGAGAGAATAATGCCCCCCAAAATCAGGAACTAGATAGTGTGTAATGGAGTCGTGATGGAGCCAAGCAGCTAACCATTCTGCTTTTCCTCCTTCTCCTTGGCTGGACGTCATGACCTCCCTGACAAGGACACAACTTAGAACACTAAGGTCCTCTTTGCCAGGACACAAAGTAAACAAAACTCTGAGCTCTGAGATGCTAGAGTGCTAAGCACTGAAGGACTATTGTTTAAGCAATTATCTTGACTGGCATACAAAAAAATGGACATACTTAATGTACCCACTTTGGTAAATTCGTAGAAATGTGAAACCATCACCACATTCAATACTATAAATATATCCAAGCACCTCCCAGAGTTTCCCCCTGCCCTGTGTGCTTATTATTCATTTCTAATTTATTGTCTCATGTACATTTTAATATGTTTCTCCATGTTTGGAAACCCATTAATTAAAGGCAAACTTTTCCTGTCTGCCACTTGACCTTGAACATGATAATCTATTAACTTTTATCCACACAAAACACTCCCATCTAGGTTTTCTACACACCAGTGTGGTTTCCACATTTATTCATTCAACAGATAAATACTGAAAGCAGCAGCTCTTGATTCTGGGATATAATAGTGAGCAAACCTCCGTTCCTGTCTTTGTGGAGCTTGCATTCTAGTTGGGGGAGAAGAGACCACAAATAAACGAAGGAGCAAAGGCGTGCTATGTGAGATGAGTGCTATGGAGTTAAGTGGAGCAAGGTGAAGGAGAGTGATGAATGCAGTGGTCTGCTGAGATCTGTGTGCCTAGCTTCTCACATCAGCGCTAGTGATGTCATGGCGTAGCTTGACACTGGCCACAGCGAAGTTATTCACAGCATAGAAATTACCAAACATTTATTTTGGTCCCAGAAAGCCAATAGCGAACTATTCACCAGCACATTTCTGGGTGAGTGTGAGAGGTTCTATGTTGTTTCTGATGAATAGAGAAGACCCCACTGGGAGCAATATGAAAGAAGAAAGGCTGTGAACCATATGGATGGCAATGGGGCCCAAACAGCATCCTTGGAGGTGAGAATGAGACTCTTGGCAGTGTGATCAGAGAAAGAACAGAAAGCAGTGAACCTGGGGTCAACTGATGGAGAAATCAGTAGGCAAGGGTAGAGCAGGTGGATGAAGGAGTCTTCCAGGCTGTGACCTGGGGTTTGATTTTTCCTAGCAGCCAGTGAGCAGCAAGACCAGCTTTCAGGAGAGAATTGTGCAACAGTCCTCAGAACGGTGAGCTCACCAAGCCCTCCTCCGTCACTCAGGAGCTTCCCACTCATCCTTTGGGGACAAGGGTGATCCTGCTCCGCAGTAACTTGTTTCTGCCTTGTGTGGTGTTTTCTCTTTGTGAAATCAGTCCAGTCCACTCAACTGAAGTGAAACAAGGAATACCTCTTTAAAAGTTAAGATTCAGCCAGGCATGGTGGCACACGCCTTTAATCCCAGCACTGTGGAGGCAGAGGTAGGAGGATTACTGAGAGTTGGAGGTCACCCTGAGACTACATAGTGAATTCCAGGTCAGCCTGAGCTAGAGCAAGACCCTACCCTGAAAAACCAAAAAAAGAAAAAAAAAAAAACTAAGCTTTATTACAGTACATTTAACAAACAAAAATTATGCATTTGAAGGTATACAGGATGTTTTGCACACACACATATTATAAAATGATTGCCACAAATAATTAACATATCTACTACTTTACACACTTACTGTGTATGTGGCAAGAACACAGATCAACTCTCTTACCAAATTTCAAGCTCATGACATTATTAACTACAGTTACTGTTCTAAAGAGTTTATTCAACCAGCATCTTTCCATTCTTTGACCATTTCTCCCACCTCAACCCCTGCCAGCTCCCTTTCTATTCTCTGATTTTCTAAGTTCATAATTTTAAATTCCACACCTAAGTGACATTATGCAATGTGTGTCTATCGGCAAAGGATTATCTCCTTTGTCCTAGGTCTCCAGAACAATGCTTCCACAAAGCATGGTGAATGGAATTGTACTAATGCTCTATACTGCTACTTTCTCATGATATGCTAATCATTTGCTGCCTGTTTAATGAAAACCTTGTTTCCACCAGAATTCTGCATCTGAACTATGGTTCAGGATCCCTTACCATTTATAGCATTCATCTCAGAATTCTCAGGAAGCTCCTGAAATTGAAGAGATCCTTATGGCCCTATCCTATGGTTACGTAAGCACTAACAATTGTTGGGGAAAGGAGACTTCCACATCAGAGCTGCCTGTAAGTGGCTTAGGGAGATATCGGGGATGGAGCTTTGATGAGTCATCCCCCCCACCCAGAAATCTGAGTCATCCCTCTTCCTTAACTAACCCCTCACGTATGTTCTATAAATAAGCCAAATAAACTCATATTTTACCACTTTGGGATATGGTGGAATTATTACTTTGGTCTGTCACTGGTAGTATAACTGGAGTGAATATGTCCCCAGGAAAAGTCACACAACAAACTAATATGAAAACCTAATTGCAAGCACATTTATTTTTGTGTATTTTATTAAAGTTCAAATCAATATGCTGCACAAACAAGAAGTCGATCTCACTAGCTGCTTTTAATATTATTGTACCTATGAAATTATATTTATTTGACTGTAACATAGTCACAAAGCAACACTGTCAGAAACAGCTGCTGACAGCTTCCTGTGGCCAGTAAAACTTCTTTCCCTTTCAATGGCTAAAACAAAAACAGGTCGACATCCACAGAGGAAAATGACACCAGCAAACAGAAAGGTACATGAGTTTAAATATGTTAGCTCTTAGAATGGATTAAAGTGGGCTGGAGAGATGGCATAGTGGTTAAGCGCTTGCCTGTGAAGCCTGCGGACCCCAGTTCGAGGCTCAAATCCCCAGGACCCACGCTAGCCAGATGCACAAGGGGGTGCATGCATCTGGAGTTAGTTTGCAATGGCTGGAGGCCCTGGCACGCCCATTCTCTCTATCTCTCTCTCTCTCCCTCTTTCTCTCTTTGTCTGTCGCTCTCAAATAAATAACTAAAAATAAAAATATTTTAAAAAAAGAATGGATTAAAGTGTCAAAATTTGGTAGAAAGTGCACATGGTAATGAAGGCGTACAAATTATTGTCTTTGTAGATGAGTCAAGTGGGAAACAGAAAACAACATAACTCACCTCAGGTCTCATAGCTAGTAAGAAGTGGAGCAGGGGCCTGGAGAGATGGCTCAGCAGTTAAGGAACTTGCCTACAAAGCTTGGCAACCAGAGTTCAGTTCCCCAGTACCCATGTAAAACCAGATGCATAAAGTGCCACATGAAATGTTTGTTTGTGGCATCTACAGATCCTGGCATGCCCGTTCTTCCCCCAACCCCCTCTCCGTCTCCCTAGCAAATAAATAAAAATATTCTTAAAAAGAAGTGGAGTAGAGTTCACACACAGTCAATCTGTCTCCAGAGTCCATGATACCAGTCCTTATTTATCCATGACACACTGCTTCATAAGTGATCTTACAATGACATATTTGTGCTGCCCCCCCCCCCAGTGTCATTTCTTACTAGACCCACAGTGTTGTGTCAGTTTGGGGTGCAGCAGTTATCAATGTAGCCATCATAGCATGTGCTTGGAAACAGCTTTACTTATTCTCCAATCTTAAGTAAACTAGAAGTTTCAAATTCTTCTATCAAGAGAACAGTGCCCAGGCAGCTGTCAGCTGCTTACAAGGGAGTCTGTTTGTACCTGATCAGGTTTCTAGATTCAGGCCAATAATCTACATATATCAAAGATTGGCATAAAACCCATTAAGTGCAAGGAATCTGCCAAAGTTGGTTATAAAGATGTCAAGTTCAAGCCTAATAGCCTTCCCAAGAGAGTATGCTCACTGACACAACAGGACATTTCAGTGGTTTCCCATGGAGCTTGAGCCACGCTCAAGTCACATTGCCAGAATCCATCTGTCAGACCCAATGTCTTAGTGCTTCCTTAACAACACAAACTAATTCCCATCCCCCCTCAATTAAATATGTATCCTTGGTGATCCTGCCTGCAGTCATGTGACTGGCTTGGACCAGGCTATGTGGTTGTGAGGGAAGCATGAGTGTCTATTCTATGAATCAATAAGAATTCTGGACTCTAAGGTCTTGGTAATCATTTCCCTTCCCCCATATAGTGGTTCCTAACCTACTATGGACACCTGGAATTAAAAACCCTTTGAACTTTAGAGTAAAGAATATACACATGTGTATATACATTGTACTTTTAAAATAGAAGACACATCCTTCACATTTGCACATGTGAAATAGTCCATGTCCCTAGGATTAATGATTTTTTCAAGTTAGTGTGTGCACTGGGAATGTGGAGATGGCTCAGAGGGTAAAGATACTTTTTCAAAGTCTAATAGCCTGTGTTCAAGTCCCTAGTACCCACATATAGCCAGATGCACAAAATGGCACATGCAACTGAAGTTCATTTACTGTGGCAAGATGCCCTGGTGCACCCATTTTCTCTTTCTCTCTCTCTTTCTCTCTCTCTCTCTCTCTCACATATTCTTTCACCTTGAAAATAAATAAATAAAAATATTTTTAAAAATTGAAATATATGTGCACTGATGACCCTTTCAGAAACTTCAGTTTCCACTCTCTTATCAAACACAACAAAGAAAAACATACTTCACTACACAAACATATTTAACAACTTTATTGTCATCTTTACAATAGTGTTTTAAACAAATGACACCAAGAGAGAAGATACAAGGCCCTAGTCCCAGTGCTAAAAGCTAGTTTTTGCACTTAGTTCCATGTAATATAAGCAAATTCTATTTGTAGCAGTTCATATTTTCCAGAGCATACCTTTAAGAGGAGAATGTCACACTTCTGCCATGGGCAGCATAATAAAAATAGAGACAGATCATGAGTGACATGACCTTATGAGCATTTTCCTTTTCATGTGTAATGCCCAGGAAACTACATTTTCCTTTTATGGACAAGGTTATAGATGAAGCATGATCTTACCCAAGCCAGCCATGGTAGAAGCAGGAACTCAAAAGCCCCCTAAGGACAATAATAAACCCAGCTTCTGGCCTAAACCTTCTTCCGGCCTCTCCCTCTGAGACCAGCTATGTGATCCTGGCAAATAAATAAATGTTCTTAAACCTCAGTTTGCTCTAGTGTACAGTGAGAGTGCTGAACTACATGTCCTCTGAACCAGTTAAACTGGTCCTAGTCTGGATCAAAGCAAGCAAACAAAATGATGTGATTTTCAACTCAAATACAATTCAGTGTCTCCATGATGTAGAGCCAGACTAATTCCTATAAGAAACCCCATGTCGAGGGGCTGAGGAGCTTGCTCATTGGGTAAAGTGCTTGCTGGGTTTGGATCCCCCCAAAACCACATAAAACCTGGCTGGGCAAGGTGTCCTGTGTCTATAACAGTAGCAGTGGGAAGGCAGAGACAAGATGATCACCGAGACTTAGTTTAGTCAAATGCATGAGTCCTGGGTTCAGTGAGAGATGTTGTCTCAAAAGAATGGTAGACAAGTGATTAAGGAAGGGACCCAGATTGATTGCTTGACTCATTTCTGTGACCACCTACATGACATGAACCCTCTTAAGGAAGAAACAGTTTATTTCAGCTCACAGTTTCAGGGGACATATTCCATCGTGGTGGGAAAGCATGTTATCAGGGGCAGGAAGCCAGCCTTAAGTGATGAAACCTCAAGGCCTGCTCTCAGTGACCCACTTCTTCCATCAAGGCTCGACTTCTATCATCAGGTCCAAAGGTTTCTCAACATTCTCAAACAGCAATTCCAGCTGGGGATCAAACATGTGGACCTATGGGAGACAATTTACATTGAAACCATTCTACCCGTCGGCCCCCCTAGGCTCATGGTCATCATAGGGTACAACAAAATGCTTGCAGCCCAACTTAAGGTTCCCATAGTCTTCGAAAGTTCTACCATGGTTCAAGTGTCTAAAGTCTCTGCTGAGACTCGCAGCCAAATCTTAACTGTGAGCCCTGCAAGATCAAGACAAAGGTTATTGTTCTGGTTTGAATACAAATGTGTGGCCTCATAGCCTTAGTTTTTTTGTTTGTTTGTTCGTTTGTTTTTTCATTTATTTTTTCATTAGTTATGTGCACAGTGTGTATACAGCCATGTTGGTGCCATCGTTAGCCTCCTCCCTGTCCTCCCTGCTCCTCAGGGACCCTCCTCATTGGGTCGTGCATTGTGGGGATAGCCATCAGTTACGGGAGAGAGGCAATGTCTCTGTGAATAATGCCCCAAGGTGTGGCTCTAATAATCTTCCCAACCCCTCTTCCACCAATTTCCCTGAGCCATGTTGGGTTTGCTTTAGGTCTATTTTAGTGATAAGGTCTTCGGAGCCTCTGTGTCTCTGGATCTCTGTTTTGGTGGGAGTTAAGTGTTCTCTGTGTCTATGGTATTTTTTATTAAGATTAGGCTTTCTGTTTGGTGGTCAGCAGGTGGAGCCCTGCTGGAGGAAGTGTCACTGGGGGTGGGTTTTGTAGTCCAGCCCTATTAAATGTGTTCTGTGCCTTGTCAGTTCTGGCCGTTTGCACTTTCTACTGTTGGTCTCTCTCTCTCTCTCTCTCTCTCTCTCTCTCCTTCTTCCTTTCTCTCTCTCTCTCTCTCTCTCTCCCCTGTGGATGCTGATGTAAGTCAACTTCCTACACCATGATGGTGCTTTCCCTGGAATCTTTAAGCCTGAAATAAACCCTTTCTTCCCATAAACTGTTTCTGGTCCTATGTTTATTCCAGTGTCAAAAAAAAGGTAACTGCAACAGTTACATAATTCCAGCATACAATGAAACATTTCCATTCCACAGAGGAGGAATAAAGGAATATAGCTAGGAAATAATTCGAATAAAGAAAGACTAAAACACAGCAGGGCGAATGCCAAACCCTGAAGCTGTAAGTCTAGTATATGGGACTCGTGATGAAACTGTCTGGGCTCCAAAAGGCTTGGATGTTCCCCCACCCCTCCCTTTCTGCTCTCTCTTGAGCCAGCTCCTCTCCAGGCCCACAGCTTTCCTTGGCAGACATCGCATCGTCTTGGCATCTCTACCATCCTGGGGTCTCCACTGCAATTTAAGCTTTAGCCCTCAACACTGCATGCACCTCCCAGGATCTCCTTGCAGGGAATCCCACCCTGGCCCACATCACCCAGCTTCAGGGGCTCACTGGGGCTATAGAGCTACACACCATGACCCATGAGATCGTGCATCTTTCTTTTTCTAAAATAATTTGTACTCACACACACCTGCAAATGAACACCAGGCGTTTGTGCCACTTTCTGAATCCAGCTTACTTGAGTGGCTTGGGAATTGAACCCAGGCCAGCAGGCTCTGTAAGCAAGTACCCTTAACCACTGAGTAATCATCCCAGCCCCTGGTCTTGCATCTTTCATGCCTACAAAACCAGTACCATATGAATGCTACTGCCAACTTCTGCTATCTTAGAATGGAAAGTGCCCCCCTTGGACCAAAGATGCACTGTTATCTTTGTACTCTAGTTGCTGAAGCTGAGGATATACTTTCCTAGGGCTCTGTTTTGGGGCCTGGAATAACCGTCTGCCACACTCTCTGTTTAGACTTTCTCCTTGCAAGTGAAGTTTCCTCCTCACAAGTCAGTGCTTTCAGTGGATGGGGTTTTGCCTTCAGGAAACCTTTCCTACTGTCCTGGTGAGGATAATGAGGTTTTCCTTTAATCTTCTCGAGACTCATAAGTGCTGTGTTGGCTGTAGTCTCCTTGTCCAAAGTGTAAATGAGCTACAAATCTTTCCTTTAAACTTCACATTTTTTATGACCTTTTACGCTCTTCAGCTATAGATCTGAATTAGAGAAGTGAGTCATAACCATGCCACAGGACTGGAGAGATGGCTTAGTGATTAAGGCGCATGTCTATGAAGCCTAAGAGTCCAGGTTCGATTCTTCATGTCCCACATAACCCAGGTGCACATGGTGGCGCATGCATCTGGAGTTTGTTTGCAGTGGCTAGAGGTCCTGGTGTGCCCATTCTCACTCTCTCTCTGTCTCTCTCTCTGTCTTTAATAAATAAATCTTAAAAAAAAATAAATAAAACATACTACAGACTCAATGCTATCCTGTCCTGTGAGATTTCCTCTAACAAACACATTAGTCTGTTGCTTTTAAATTCAACCTCACTCAAAGTTCTCAGGACACAGACAGAATACAGACAGATTCTTTGCTGAAATTTTGTACCAACTATTCCTTTGCCTCTTTACTGTAGCTTTACATTCACCCCATCTGGGTATAATCTTTTGCCACATCCTCTGAGTAACAAGAGATTTATTGGGACCTGGGCTAAAGGCTGGTTCCGACTTCTGGCTGCACTATGGTGAACAGCCCTGAGAAGGTCCATTGATCTTTAGAGTTCCAGAAATTACCAGGGGCTCAGAGAAGCCTCTGTAAGTAGAGTCTCAGCTTCTTCCAAAGTGTCTGTAGGGCTTTATTGCATCTAAATATTCAGGTCCTATCACAGTACCTAGAAAATAGAAAGTTTTCTTTTTATGACTCACCAATGAAATTGATGATAACAATAGCCAAACTTTGATAGAGCAAGAAAGTGAGGGCTAGAAAGTATTCTAAATCTTTCATATTTATTGTCTCAGTAATTCTGTATAAAAACCATATAACTTAGATGCAGCTGTTACTACCCTCTATCAGGTCAGGAAGCTTGCACAAATAGCACATGATGGGACTATATCCTAACCAGGCAGTCTTGCTCATGACCACTAGAGGGCACTGCTTCTTAGACGAATGAATTGGAAGATCATCCACCATGACACCAACACCGGAGTGAATTCAGTCATGGCTAGATGTGTACTTGTAGGAACAAAACTGCATGGAGTACAACGAGGTTCTTCCTTGGGAAACCCAAGTGCAAATCAATTCTGGAATAAATTTGCCTAATTCCTATGAACATCATTTCCTCTTGCCTGATTCCTCTGCATATCCCAACACACTAGTCACTCTAGAAAGATCCCTTCTACTTTTAATTTTCTATCACTCTACATTTTATGAAGTGCCTTAAATAGCTTATCCCATGCTGGGAAGTGTGGATCTCAAATTCAGATGCTAGGTTCTCACAAAGGAAGCAGTTTGGAGAGCCGTGGTCTAGTCACAGTGTGGTTTTTTGTTTGTTGATTGGTTGGTTTTTATGTTGTTGTTATTGTTTTCTATCCAAGTACACTCAAATTCCAAATATTTACCTTCGAGCAGTGTCCAAACAAAATGTTTCAGGAGGCTGCATCAGGAGCTAGAACGTTTCCAGCTCCTGTAATGTTGTTGAGGGATGGGTTAATGAGAATATCACAGAGGAGGCCCAGGTGATGTCAGAAGAAATTCCTAAAATAAAATGACAAAGGATCTACTAAAAATAAACCAACCAGGTAGTCCAAATAATCAGCAGTAGAAACTGAGGTCGTTCAGAGTTGACCTCTTTTATTTTAGTTCAGTTTTTAAACATGATAGACTAAAATCTCATGAATCTCTCTTCCACCAATATTGTTTCATCTTTCACATAAGTTGTATTTTTAATAAAACTTGGGGGTCTCATTTTTATGTGGTTCCTTGGTTTTTTTAAAAAACTCGATGGATTTAAAGTTCAAAGTCAACCTTCCATTTTCATTATGTTGCTGTCTACTAAATATTAATGGAGTCAAAGCATCCCCTGAGGAGGGAGACATGTCATGTTCACAGGTCTTGTTCTTCCTTTGCAGCAGCTCTACAGGCCAAAAATATTTTTTTTTCCTACAGGAAAACTCCCTGAATGCAAAACAGTGGGAGCTGACATAGGGGAGACGGGACACCTTCTGCATGGAGATTGCACAGGCCCTGCACGTGTCCATGGGCATCCATAATGGCCACCAAAGAAAACCAAGCACACTGATTAGCAAGCAAAGAAGTGCCTCAAAAGTTGTAGTTCTCTGAACAGAAGCCTAATAAATAAACATCTGCAATTAGGAAGATAAAAAACATTCCTGTACATTTCAAAGAAAAAAATTAAAAACAACAACATCTCTAGTCAGCTCCAGCTTCAGAATTTTTTCCATTTTTATGTCTGAAGTCATCTAAAGACATAGGGTTCAGGAGGCACACACATGTTTATTCACTTATCAATATGTTTAAGGTATACATGGTGCTTTGAGATGCATACGGAATGGTTTTAATGAGTTCAGAAAAAGGTAGTTATCTTACAAGCCCATGACTGATTACAAGTTTTGTTTTATATCTAAAATGCTATTTTTAAAGTAAAGTAACTGTGAACAAAATTACCATAGATTTCAGGCTGGAGACATGGTTTAGTGATTAAGTGCTTGCCTGTGAAGCCTAAGGACCCCGGTTGGAGGCTCGATTCTCCAGGACCCACCTTAACCAGATGCACAAGGGCACGCACGTGTCTGGAGTTCGTTTGCAGTGGCTGGAGGCCCTGGTGCGCCCATTATCTCTCTCTCTCTCTCTCTCTCTCTCTCTCCCTCTCTCCCTCTCTCCCTCTCTCTGCCTCTTTCTCTCTGTCTGTTGCTCTCAAATGAATAAATTAAAAATAAATAAATAAATAAAGTCATGTGCTACCATACCTGGCTACAATATTTTAAAAAATTATCATAGATTTCTTTCAAATAAATTTCAGAACGTTAGGGAGATGGCCCGGAGGGAAACGCGCTTGCTACACAAGCCTGGGGACCCGAGTTTAATCTCTGGCATCCACGTAACAAGCTGGGGTGGCTGTGCATGCCCGTAGCATCAGACTCGAGGACGCAGCGGCAGGAGCACCTCCGGGCTCACAGCTCAGCCTTGTAACCCGAAAAATGACAAGTTCCAGGTTCTGCGAAGGCTCTGTCTCAAGGGAATGATGAGGACGGGAATAGAGGACACCCCATGTGATGTCGACTGGTTCATATATATTCATCTCAAGTTTCATACCCTTACACTTATACAGCTGCCTCATGAAATGAAATGATTACTTTGAGGCAACCCTCTGGATTACCAAAGAAAGGTTTCATTTGAATCACTTCACTACATTAAAACCAAAGCAGACATGAGGCTTCATGTTTTTATCTACATGTACTTGAAATGATTTGGGTAATAAATTAAAGTTAACTGAATAGAATACTGCTTGCTCTGGAGACTGCAGGCAACACAGAAATGCTATACTTTGGACCAAGAGATCTCACTTCTTCCAGAGGTACACTGAGATTTTTGAATCCAATACATTTGCTTCCAGAAAAAAAAGATCTCACATTAGAGTAAATAACAGCAAGATCAATCGTACTGGAGAGAAGGAACTTTGCTAGTAATGATTCTGAATGAATCACAAAACTAATGATGATAGCAATAACACCACAGTCTGAACCCATCAATATTTTGACAGGAAGGACAGAGGAATGGGACTATGAAATACAAGAAGGACTACCTTGAAAAAAGAGGGTCATTGCGGGATGGGGAGAAGGAATCAAAAAGAATAAAGGGAGGGGAAGATGCTCAAATAACTGTATGCTATGGTACTCTAAGCAAAGGACCCCGGCTTCCACAATATTCCATTTCTCCCCCATAGGCAACAGCACCATGCTAAGGTCGGATGACACACAACACAGCTGGGAGGGGGCAGAATATGGGCGGAAGGACCTCTGAACAAAGGCTCTTGGCATTTTCTGGAGCTGGAGGATAGGAAGAGGAAGAGGGAAGAGTGAGGAATAGGAAAGCAATGAGTCGCGGTGGAGAAAAGGGTTAGCCACTCTCCATCTCTCTGTGGAGGTCTCCAGATGCCAAGGCCATGCAAACAGACAGACATGAGGGCAGCTCTGCTGGGGGCTCAGGTGCAGCTGCTCCCTAAATGCAGTTTCCTCCAGAGAATGTGAGCGTTGTGTGCACCAAGGCTGGTGCAAGAACAGCTGTTTTGTTTTCCTGCCACCATGAGGCCTGGCACGTAAAACCTTTATAATTGGCCTGTGATTGGACCTGAGCAGAAGGTTCTGATCTGGAGTTAGACACTTTGGAGATTGTAGACAATCTGCCCTTGTTACTTCATCCCACAAGTGTCATGTTTCAGCCCACTGGCCAGTCATGAAATGCTGCCTAACTTCAAAGAAAAAAAAAAAGAAATCTAGTCTTCTGTGTGTTCAGGAAGAGATGGAGAATGGGAAACACTGATGATTGCTAGAAACATCTACCATCATGCACTAAGCAGGCTTAGTGGACCCAGCCAGTAGTGATCAATTTCTGTTTTAACTTCTCCTTCAGTGACTGACAGAGAAAGTCTGTCTTACAAGTCTGTAGCTCTGGTTCTAATACTGAAAAGGCCCTGTGGGATTCCTGAGACAAATTACTATGGCTGCAAAAGACACAGCTCTCACCTCAAAGTAGAGAAGAGATAGTTTATTCTGGAGCCAAATATGAGTGACCATGGCCCAGGATCACAGATTTACCCCAATTCCATGTTCCAATGTGTTAACAATTTCATGGAGGTTTTATAGGTACAGAACAAAACAGTCCTAAGTCAAGGCACTTTTCAAGTACATGGGCTGACCATTAGGTAGGCACGTTATAGCGAAGTGGGGGAAATCTCCACCACAGGTTTCAGATACTATCTGATGGCATTCTTAACCCTTGGGTTGGTGGAAGCTGGTGGTATGCTAGTACATTCCAAATAGGTGGTACTTGATCAACTGATAGCTATGTGGATGTTAGATCAGACACAGAGGTGGGCAAAAAATGGTTTATCAAGGGGCTAAAGGTAGCCCAAGGTAATCTGGCTCTGGTCTTGCAACATTCCATCTTTCTGTTCTCAAAGGAGCTTTATCAATTCATTCAGCCTTGTTGGAATTGGTGCTGCAGAAGCAAAGCTTTTCTGGGAACTTGAGTTCACGTTCTCATGAAGAACTTAGCTCTTCCATTTTCCCGTCCTTCTCAGTCTTTGGGTGTGCCCTCATTTGAGTTAGATCTCACTGGAGAAGGAAGAGAAGGACTGGCCTCCTCCAAAACACGCATATGGTACAAAAGGTTCACCTTAGCTGTTGCCGGAGGGAGTAGGTAGTGAACCCTGACCAAGCAATGGTTATGCGCTGGGAGGAGGGAAGGGTTAGCAGATGGCTCAAGTAACTGCTCAGAATGCTGAGAAGGAACCGAATCTTTTTCATAGAAAACTGTCATCTTTGCAGCTCATCTTGCCCTACTATGTCACCTGCATAAGAATGGAAGTGTTGCCACTGAATTCATGCAAACAACCTGCAGATGTAGAATCTCTTTGAGGAATTCTCATAGGATGTGCTGGAGAAATAATCCATCTTCAAATCTAATTAGAGCTGAAGGAGGGAGTCATGGGATACTGATGTGGAGAGAGTGATCTGATTGGAAACCCTCTTTGCCTAGAGAAATACCTGCAAAAATCATCAAACGGAAATGGCTTTACAAGTGGTACAATACACGGGGGACAAAGCATCATCTGGCTTCTTACTGAGCCACATTTCCTCGGATTAGCTTTTCTTAAATTCCTCTTTTTGCTTTGAATTCTTCACATTTTAGCCGTAGGAAATAGCTATATTTTCCTTGAAGAAAACCTTGCTTTCCATAAGTAAGAATATTAGACCTTCCACTATAATGTTTATAGCTGTAGATATGTGATATATGTAGAAAAAAAATCCCCAAAGGCAATTTTACTGACCTGTCAAGTAATCTTGTCTTTGGATAATGAGATGTCAAGTGATTTCCTGTGGTAATTATGCAGCTCCTTAAGGAGTGATTTATGTCTCATTCTGTTGGGGACCCAGGGATGCACTTAAAGCTCAGATAAGTTTTTTTGTGTTAATTTCTCTGCTAAGAATACTGCAGTGTATGACTGGTTATCTCAGACGACAGAGCAGCCTGGAAGGCAGAATTAGAATTCAATTGGTCACAGGAAATTGTTTCTCCCATAGGTGGACATCTTGTTTCCTTGTCTCTTCTCCAATTCACTGGGCAAAGATTTTCTGTCCCCTTTAAACAGATGGCATGTGTCAGAATTTGACCAATAAGTCTTTTCTTTCAGTCCCTAGTTGGCATGAATACAGGACTGGTGTGGTCCTGGAAAATCAGTTTCTCCTCAATCTCCCCTGCTGGCTTTGAATAAACTTTAATTCTCTTAGGCGCCTGTTGCAGTCAGGTTCACATTGCTGGTAGAAAACACCCGACCAAGAGCAGCTTGTGGGACAAAAGGGTTTATTTTGGCTTACAGACCGGCGTGGAAGCTCCACAATGACAGCGGGAAACAATGGCATGAGCAGAGGGTGGACATCACCTCCTGGCCAACATCAGGTAGACACAGCAACATGAGAGTGTGCCAAAGAGGAAGCTGGCTATAACACCCATTAGCCCAGCCCCCAATAATACGCTGCCTCCAGGAGGGTTTAATTCCCAAATTGTTATCTGCTGGGAACCTAGCATTCAGAACACCTAAGTTTGTGGGGGACCCCTGAATCAAACTGCCACAGAGCCTCTTTTCTTTCAAGCTCAAATAAGAATTAAAATTGGGGCTGGAGAGATGGCTTAGCAGTTAAGCGCTTGCCTTTGAAGCCTAAGGACTCCAGTTCCAGGAGGCTCGATTCCCCAGGACCCATGTTAGCCAGATGCACAAGAGGGTGCACACGTCTGGAGTTCGTTTGCAGTGGCTGGAGGCCCTGGAGCACCCATTCTCCCTCTCTCTCTCTCTCTCTCTCTCTCTCCCCCCATCTGCCTTTCTCTCTGAGTCTGTCGCTCTTAAATAAATAAATAAACAATGAACAAAAAATTTTTAAAAAAATAAAAAAGAATTAAAACTGAACCAGTATTTCAGGGTGTTTGTTGTGAGAAGACTGCATTGCTTCATTCCTCCTAGCTACTAAAATGACAAACTACAAGCAGAATTTGTGAACTGGATCTTTCTGTCTCTCAAAACCCATACATTAAAGCTCTAATCCTCAATATAACTTTATCTGAAGAAAGGGCTTGTTGTGTACTGGATATGAAATGTCCCCCACAGGCTTTTAGGTTTGAACACTTGGTCCTCAGCTGGTGACACGGTTTTAAGATTGCAGAGCCTCACTGGCAGACAGAGGTCCCTAGAGGCAAGCTTAGGAGAGTTCTATCTGCTTCTGGCGCCTACTTGAGTTGTCTGCTTTCTGCTCTGCCAAGACATAAGGCCCCCCCCCACACACACACTGCCAGCACAGCTGGGAGTCGCTTATGCCACCGTGCCTCCCCCACCTGATGGACCGTCTGAAACCATGAGTCCAGGAGCCAAAATAAACCTATTCTCCCTTAAGTTGCTTCTGTCACAGTAATGAGGAAAGTAATTCGTGCAGGGTCTTAGTTATCTAAATATAGTCGTGAATGTGGGGACCATTTCTTAGAGGGTTAGTGCCCCCTGTTGAAGATATTACAGGTAAATCAGTCCCTCCTTGCACATTCATCAATAACATGCTATGGGAAAACAGTGAGAGAGTAACCATCTGCAAGCTAGGAACTGAACCAGCTGGTACTGGTGTCTTGGACTTCCCAGCCGCCAAAACTATATGAAGATAAATTCATGAGTTGTCACTCAGGGCATGATCTTTTGTTCTGCCTCCCAAGCAAACTAAACCAACTGGCTTTTATTTGCCTTTTACTTCTCCAAATTTTGTTCAGTGAGTGTTGTGCATTGCTTCTGAAGTTATTAGTTCTGCCTAGCAAACATTACTAGCTCTGCCTCTAGGCAAATAAGGCATTGCACTTCCCAAGCTTTTTTGAAGTTGGAGGCTGACCAGGAGGCCAATGCGAAGAGCCAGGCCGTGAGTCACCTCATTCCTGTCCCCAGCTGGGTGATCATAGAAGTGTATAATGCTGACCTGGAGCTGTCATCATTTAAGTTCTATGCGTGACTGTGGTTAGAAGAGTTCCTTCCCAATGATCAGTAATGATGAAATAATCGAATCAGTCTGAAGTTAATTTGTTCTATGATGTAACTTTGCCTACTCTAACATATATCTTAAAAGTCACAAAACACAATTTTAAAATTAAAAATGAAAACATCTGGTTTGGGACAGAATTATGCCACCCTTAGAACAAACTGAGCCATGGCTGTTGCCATCTACTTTGTAGAAGAACACAGCACTAGCCAAAATTCTCTTTATACTTCTTTCCCTTCAAGTGGTGGTAGCTTAATTCTTTTGAGCTCAGGCATATCTCCACACAGGCTCTTGCTACTGATTCCTCCCCGTAAGGAGGATAATTCTAAGAAAATTTTCAGCAGGAGCGGCTGAGCCTAAATACCAGCTAGACTCTTTTATTACCAGATCACTGAACTGCTAAAATATAAAAAAGTTTGGCAAAAAGAAGGTTGCCACATTTGGGATATTTTGTACAAAAATTTTGTAAGTAAATATTTTATGAATTAGAAAAAGAAATGTGACTTAAAGGAGAAAAGGAACACAATGGCTTTACTCTAAGATTACTGAAAAGAATATACTGAGTACTTTTGTTTATGGAAAATTACTTGTCCTATTTTACAATTCAGAAAACTTAGAAAGAGAAATGGGTTGTAATGCCAATTAGAAGAATGCATCCAAGCAGAAAGATAGACATGCTTGCTATATGTCAGAAGGAACAATTCAAGAACTCTAGTGAAAAATGCAACATAACTCTCTGAACCCAATGTTCTTTGCTTCACATAAAGTATGAATAAAACATTGGGCACTGTTTCTAAAAGAATAACTTGTTATAAAAATGGCACCAATGAAAGAAATGGGGAAGGCAGGAGCACTCAGGCAGTTACAGATTGAATGTTATGGCACAAATTTTTCAATTAAAACTAAATGCCCCACATAGAATGATCTGCTTTGCAGACACTGTGCTACAGTTTCTATGAATCAAGCTTAGGCTGTTACATGCAGAAGACTGGACACTGGTGGGTCTTGCTAATTACCAGCTTCTTCCATTGGCATGGAGGCTGGGTGGGAAAATTGCAACTTACTTGTTTAAAGCAAACCTTACCACAAATGTTCTCTGAGCCATACTATTCCTCTTCCTTATTTCCCAAATACATGGAAGGAAATAGCATGCTCTCACCTCTCCCACTTCTGCTGACAGCATTCAATAGCAATTTTTTTTCTTGGCATCCTCCCAGATACTCACAGTTACTTAGACAGAATCAAATGGATCCTCAAAATAATGTTGGAAAGATCTGAGCACATCTGAGTAAGTTCACTTCTACCTCTCTGTAGTTTCTCCAACTTGGTTATTCAGTTACTCTCAAAACAATGGTGTGTGTGTGTGTGTGTGTTTTGTTGTTTTGTTTTTAACTTTATAACTTTTAGGCCAAGACTCACCTAGTTTCCTGCTGCATTAGTCCTCTCTTGTTATCAAGCTTGGGCAATTTCCTTCCTTTTCCATCTTAGACTTCAGAGCCTACCACATCAGGCAGGATCTAACCTATGTCCTCAACAGCTTTTGCACCTTATTTCTCCTCTGTGCTCCTCAGGTATATCAGATGGAATAGTCACCAAATCTGCCATAACAATAAATAAAGGTGTTAGCTGTAATAATAAGGGCACTGGTTCAATTACATATCAAAGGTCGAGTTCTCTCTTCCATGCTGACATCCTTATATATCATCTTGTATTAAGACCAGTTCACCCAGCATCATTAACTCATTCCAGTATCAAAAAGGACTATCTAACTCTTCAGTATCATGTTTGAAGGAAGAAAATCTGTCCCTGCCCATGGAATTTCTCTTATTACCTACAATTACATCACATGCCCAAGCCCATAGCAGTCATTGCTAAGAGATAGGCTTAGACTTATCAGTACCAGCCTTTTTTGGTGTGGATGGACCAGTGTTGCCCAAGAAACATGTCTAATATGAGAAATCACTAGACAGCAACAACAAAAAATAATTCTGCTAAGAAGGAGGAAGGGAGAAAGTCGGGTAATCAAACATATTTAAATTCTACTTCAACCCAACCAACTACCTTTCCTCCAGCTTGGACACTGAGCTTTATTGGCAAACTCACACAATGTAGACATGGGATGCTCACTAATGGAAATCTGACATCTTGTCTCCTGATATTTCATGCATCCCTGTTTTCTATTCCATCCCCGAAAGGTACATTTTACACCTTCATACTGCTCCACCCCTGATATATCTCGCCTCACTATCTGAAAATTATCTCATCTCCCACATCATAGAGAAAACTGGTGAAACCAGATGTGAGCTCCATCAATTTTCTAAACTAATTCTATGAACATACTCAATTTGCCTCACATTGTTTCTCCTTCCTTCCTATGAAAATGAAAAAATCATTCCTTATCCTAAGCCTCAAATGTGGATGCTGTTCTTTCTCCCTTTTCTAGGACGTTTGTGCCAGCATGACCCCATTTTTACTGTTCTTTCAATCTCCCTTTCATCATCCAGTTAATCATGATAATACATAATTCTGTCATCATGCAAAACTCATCATTTTAAGAATCCTGCTCTTAATTCATATCCCTACAGACTTCAGCCTCTGTGCTATCTCCCCTTCACAGGCAAACTTCTTGAAAGAGTAACTTTGTACACTTCTTACCTCCTCTTCCTCGCATCCCTTCATACCTCAAGCCACTAAACTATGGCATCTACTTCCACCATTCTGCTAAGGGCACTCCTGCTGTGCTTGCCAATTACCTTTTTTTGGGGGGGGTTGGGTTTCAAGGTAGGGCCTCATTCTAGCCCAGGCTGTCCTGGAATTCACTATGGAGTCTCAGTGTGGCCTCGAACTCACAGCAGTCCTCCTACCTCTGCCTCCTAAGTGCTGGGATTAAAGGTGTGCGCCACCACACCTGGTTTACCAATGACCTTTTATTAAAAAAAAGGAAAAAACACTTAACTCATGGTCATTCTGCTGGCCACTTTTTACTGACCTTTTGTACTCTGAACATTTGTCCCACTCTCAAAATCCGTATATTGAGGGCTGGAGAAATGGCTTAGCAGTTAAGGCGCATGCCTGTGAAGCCTAAGGACCCCAGTTTGATTCTCCAGGTCCCACATAAGCTAGGTGCACATGGTGGCACATGGGTCTGGAGTTTGTTTGCAGTGGTAGAGGCCTTGGCACACCCATCCAAACACTCTCTCCCTCTTTCTGTCTCTAATAAATAAATAAATAAAATAGGAAATTATTTTTTAAAAATTCCATATGCTGAAACTGAACCCATAATGCAATGTAATCAAGAGGTGTGGCCTTTGGGAGGAGATGAGGTTGTGAGAGTTCTACTCTTTTGAGCAGAATTAGTGTGCTCATCCATGAGACCTATAGGAGTATGTTAGTCCTTTGGCCATATGACATAAGATGTCCTCAACAAGCCAGACGTGATGATGTAGATCTGAAACAACAGCACTTGAGAGGCTGAAGCAGGAGGATTCACAGCATGAAACTAGGTGGTCTGTGCATTTTAGGCCAATTTGAGCTACATAGTGAAACCCTGTCAAAACAAAGATAGAAGTGAGGAGGGAGGAGGAGAGTGAAGGAGGAAGAAAAAAGGTACCATATACCAAGCACAGACCCTTGAACCTGCTGGCACTTTGATCATGGAATTTCTAGCCTCCAGAACTGTAGGACATAAATTTCTGGTGTTTATAAACTACCTCATTTAAGTCATTGTGCTACAGTAGATGAAACGAACTAACGTAACATCTTAGAAAATTTGGGCTCATGACTGTTCTCTTCTTTTTCAATGGATCAGTCTATTTTTGTACTCCACACCACCACATCCCCTCATTTGCTCCCTGTGTCTCAGATGGCTCACTCCGCCTCTGCCCTCTACATAGAATAAGTGGGCCCAGGCTTTGTGCAGGACCTTTCTACAGACAAACTTCTGGAGACATCACCTATTCTCATGCCTTCAGCTGTTCATCTAGGTGGTGAGTATGCACTGTGGAACTAGACTATCTAACCTCAGTAACAGATTTTACCACTCAACACAAGCTCTGTAGCTTAGGCAAATTATTTAACTCCTCTAAGCTTCAACATCCACATTTACAAGTAGAAATATTTGCCACATAAGACTGCTGTGAGGAAAGAAACCATGAATACCAAGGATTTAAAACAATGTTTAATGCATATTAAGCCCTCAACTTTTTCATTTTTATTATTAATTTCATTAAATTGAAGACTTTGAAAATATTTTATTTATTTATTTATTTATTTAAGAGAGAGAAAGAGGCAGGGAGAGACAAAGAGAGAGAGAATGGGTGCACCAGGGCCTCCAGCCACTGTAAACAGACTCCAGATGCACTCACCCCCTTGTGTATCTGGCTTTTGTGGGTCCTGGAGAATCAAACCGGGATCCTTTGGCTTTGCAAGCAAACACCTTAACTGCTAAACCATCTCTCCAGCCCTACATTGGTGACTTTTAAACCTGTTTATCTAGTTCAAATCTCTTCTGGAATTTGGAACCTTCTATCCAACTGAATATTAGATAACTTAATATTCTACAGGCCATTCTAAATGAAGAAATTATAACCTAAAATTATCATTCCTCTGCCTTCACCAAGTCTATTCCTATTCAATGTGTTCTTTGTCTTTAAAAATAGCAACCCCGGGCTGGAGAGATGGCTTAGTGGTTAAGCACTTGCCTGTGAAGCCTGAGGACCCCAGTTCGAGGCTCGATTCCCCAGGACCTATGTTAGCCAGATGCACAAGGGGGTGCATGCATCTGGAGTTCATTTGCAGTGGCTGGAGGCCCTGATGAGTCCATTCGCTCTCTCTATCTGCCTCTTTCTCTGCTGTTGTCTGGCTAAATGTATATGCTATGCTCACCAAACTGCCCATTACGAACTTATCTTAATGTTCACACCCATATATTAATGTTACTCTTACTTTTGGTTAGAGAAGCTTCTCTTGTCAAATGGTGGTGACCTTGGAATGACTCAGGTACTGAGAAGAAGTGACGGAGGAGTGCTCAGCACTGAAACACTTCTATCACACCTTCTAAGGCTCAGGGTCCATTGAGGAAGAAGTGGTGGAAAGAATGTAAGAGCCAAAGAAAGGGTAGGACTCCTTACAACATGCTCCTCCAGACACAAAATGGCCTGGATATCCATGACCTCACAGTGCCTGACACTATCTACAGAAGACCATCATAATAGGAGGAAAAGATGATGACATCAAAATAAAACAGAGACTGATTGAGAGGGGGAGGGGATATAATGGAGAGTGGAGTTGCAAAGGGGAAAGTGGGGGGAGGGAGGGAATTGCCATGGGTTATTGTCTATAATTATGGAAGGTGTCAATAAAAAAGAAAAAGAAATAAATAATATTATTTTAAGAAGAAAATGTTATAATAAAATCCATCACTTGTAAACCAACTTTAAATTTTAAAATGATGGTAGGTTTAAAAAAAGAAGAGTTGTGGTCAAATTGGACTAAGAAAAGAAAAGCACTTCTTAATTTGAAGAGGAAGAAATAAAATCATAGAGATATCATTATCATCAGGTCCTGTATCTTTTTTATCTCTAGAATGACCAGAGGAACTTTGCACAAGTATAATTTCCTAGTCTTATTCACAGACCTACCAAATCAGAGCCTAAAGGAAGTTAGATTTTAAAAGTATCTCAGGGGACCTTGATAATCAACAGTACAGAGAACCCCTGCTGTCGATAATCCCAAGAGGGCCTGGCTTGTATATGAATGCTTCTGGATGTAGAACTGCTAATCAGACTGACTCGTCCCAAGTGATACACCAGTGAATTACTCTGACACCCCTCCCAGGGAATCTACAGCTACGTGGTGCCTTATTCTACTTAAAATCAGTTTCCAAAAGTCCCTGAAGATCTGAATTTACTGGAGAGGCTTTGGGGCACATGGGTGGGTGACCTTTCACTGGACAACAACTATCTGAACAACTCTGCTGTCCTCATTTGTGGGCTAGTCACTTGGAAACAGAGATAAACAAAGTGTGGAATATTTTACCTGATGAGAAGAAAGTCTCGTGTACATGATAAGCTTATATGGTAGCTTTCTGTCACTGTGACAGAACATCTAAGACAAGTAGCTAAAAGGAGGAAAGGTTTATTTTGGCTTGAGTTTTCAGAACAGCCCTGACTGATGGCTCAGTCATGTTGGTTTGAGTCTGGGACGGTACAAGACGTCACAGCAAGACCTTGTGTGGTTGCAAACTCCTTAGTCCTTGACAGCCAGGAAACAAAGAGAAGGAGAAAAAAGACCCACGTGCCACTATCTTCCTCAAGAGTGGCCCCTAATGACCCAACTTCCAAAAGGCCCTGCCTCTTAAAGATGCCCCCACTTCCCAACAGCACCATGGCTTGGCAACCATGTTTATACATAGGACTCTGTGGGACATTCCAGTTCCAAACTAGGGCAACATGTTATAAGGCGAACAGTCTGAAAGAAGTAGAAATGCTTTTTGGGACGAGACTCGAAGGAAAACTCTGAGTCAACAAAATTCTAGGAAGTAAAAAGGGCAAAAAATCAGAACAACAAGAAAATGTGTTCAGAGACAGGAAGCTTCTAGATTGAGCCTGAGAGAGCAGTGAAAGTGGATAGAGTGGAGAACATGAAAGATGGGAGATGAGGTTCACTGGCCAGTGATACGGGAGTTAGATCAGACTGGGACTTGAGTGTGAATCAGGAGATTGAGTATATGAATGCAATAGGAACCACCAAAGTTTGGTAATGTTTTGGTAATGTTTTGTGTTTGTTTTTGTGAATGACGGGCTAACATAATCCGACATCCTATCACCAGAGCAGACGTGTTTGAAAATAACAACTGTGTATAGTACAGCCCCAAGCGCTGCTCAGATGGTAGTGAATAAAACCAAGAGCCTGGTACGTCACAGAGTATATTGGGTAACCCTTATTGGACAGAAGCAAACCCTAAAGTTACTTGACAGGTCAACCCAGTCACTCAACTACTAGAAAGTGGAGGCCTAAGGTGAGGCTGGAAACACGCATATGCAAACGAGATGACAGATGAGGAGTGGCTTCCGAATTCTTGGGGAGGTTCGTAATCAGCCCTACAAAACTGTTCAGTGTTTTCTTGAGAGTGATATTGGACTTGATTGCTACAGTACTTAACTATTGACCTCCTGAGCGAGGGACCTTGATTCCAGGTGGTAACAGGTGCAGCGAGAAGGTCATAGAATGAGTCAAGTTTCTGACCAGACTTCATACCTCAGCTTGCTCCTTGGAAGCTAGGGGACGTTTGTCTCTTTTAGTCAGACACAACGGTGCTCTATTGGGTGTGTATCAAGATACCTGGTAATAAAACTGCCTATGACAGCCTGTCAGCCTTGTCTCTACACTATCTGGCTGATTTTATAGTTAGCAAAGACAGACACTTATATTGAAAGTTACACCGCATACACAAACATTCTACCGAATGTGGCTCATTTCTAAAGACTGAATCTTAAACGGAGATGTTAATTGCCTCAGACTGAAGCATCCCAACAAATCTGATCACAATTCTGCCACAAATGTCCCTTAGTCTCAGAAGAAAATCAATAGTGAGCTGTAATGATTTGAGCATATTTTTTCATCGTCAAAGTGCAAATGCCAATGTGCTTGCAATCTCCCATCCCCTTTGTGTGGCTAGTTCAGGCCCCACGTACACATCTGTCACACAGTCAATCCATGCTGGCTGAGTAATGGCTACACAGCCCTAGCCCACCCTCATTCAGCACTGTCTCTCCAGTAAGCTCTGAATCTGGTATCTCCCCGTGTAGTCCTCACTCCAGCTCAGCACATACCTGCTGAGAAACACGGGAGCATGCCATCCCAAATGTTTTAATTTAAAAAAAAAATTATCCTTGGATTGGCTAAATTTCCCAGTTACTCTCTGGAAGAAAATTTGCATGACTCAATATTATTCCAGACATTCATATAATTAACAATTGTATTATTATCATTATTATTATTTCAAGCAAACTCATTAGAAAGAGGGGCATATCTGTTTGATGACAGAGTAATACAATACGATATCACCACTTTTTTTTTTTTTTTTTTTTGGTTTTTTGAGGTAGGGTCTCACTCTGGCCCAGGCTGACTTGGAATTAACTATGTAGTCTCAGGTTCGCCTCAAACTCACGATGATTCTCCTACCTTTGCCTCCTAAATGCTGTGATTAAAGGTGTGTACCACCATGTGCCTAGCTGATATCACCACTTTTGCAAAGCACTATACCTTAATAAAATGGCCTCACAAGATAATTCTCTAATACTCTTAAAATAGCATAAGCAAATCCCAGACAAAGATCTAGTTTTTTTTTTTTCTTTTAGATAGATGGATAGGCTGAAAAAATCAAATTATGTAGGAAGGTACTATCATTTGTGCCTTGAAAACTGAGGCAAGAAAGTTAAATAGTTTTCTCGCCGACCTCCTGTGGGAAGATGCCTACCAGGCTAAAAAAAAAACCCTTCAACTACTTAAATAAACCACTAAACTAACTTCCTGGAAAGATGGGCTTTATGACAAGAGTCCCCTAATTTCTCATCTGTCCAGATTGGTAAATGAAGTCATCTTCTGTGATGGTTAATTTTGTCAATTTGACAGGATTAAGAAATGCCTGAGGGCTGGAGAGATGGCTCAGCAGTGAAGGTGGTTGCCTGCAAAGCCTAACCACGTTGCCTGCAAAGCCTCACCACCTGGGTTTGATTCCCCAGTACAAAGAGGTGCATGCATCTGGAGTTCATTTGCAGTGGCTAGAGGTCTTGGTATGCCCATTCTCTCTCTCTTCTCTCTCTCTCTCTACTACCTCTTTCTGTCTCTCTCTCTCTCAAATAATAGGTAAGTTTATTAATGGTAAAAAAAGAAATGCATGAGAGGGCTGGAGAGATGGCTCAGCAGTTAAGACACAACTCAAGTTCAATTCCTCAGTAGCCACATAAAGCCACAGCAGAGGCCACAGGCTGGCATCAGCTGTGTTCCTCAATCACTTGCATTGAATTTTCTGAGTCAGAATCTCTCACTGAATTTAGAGCTCACTGATTCATCTAGACCAGCTGGCCATAAATCGTGGGGAATCCTCATGTGTCTACCTCCACAGCACTGGCATGTTACCACACCCAGCTTTTATGTGGGCTTGGGATCGAACTCAGGTCCTCGTGCTTGCATGGAAAGCATTTTATCCACTGAGCCATCTCCTAGTCCTATTAAAAAAACTTTTACATAAAGCATCTGTTGACAAGGGGAGAAATAAAGGAGGGAAATCCGCTAACAAGACAAAAATACTACTGGTGAGAGACGTACCACTGGAGTTCTTTGGCTAATGTCCCTTGGTTTTAGAAGGACACTGGAAACCACTGATCGAGTGGCTTGGGGTGCCCTGTGTAAACTGGGGTGCCCCATGTAAACTACAGGCTTCTTGCACCAAGTTGTTTGGTGACTTAGTGCACTTTCTTCAAGACTGAACACAGACCTCATTTCCTTTACCAAACTTTTCCCTCCAAGTCAAGGGCAGATATCTAAAACTTTGGTTTTTCTATCATCCTTCTTATAGAGTTGTTTTCTCAGGGCTTGTTTTTTGTTAGGAGGCAGTGTGCCTTAACTGGTGAGTGTGAGTTCTCAGTATTTACATGTCAAATTGCTTCTCACACAGGGTTGTGAACTCAGAAACTTTAAGGGGATTATGATGGCACTTTCTATCAGTACAGCTCATGTGATAAATGAGTGAGACTCCCTGTTTCCCTCACTGTTGAATTAGTGAGGGCGGGGGTATTTATTTTACAAAATAGGAGTACATGATTTAGAGTTTCTGCTTCTAGTATTTTAGTCTGGAAATGGAGCCATATCCAAAGGTAGCCCATAGCATAATTGCAAATAAAAAGCAAACAGTAGTTAGTGCTACAATACTCATCTGAAATTTGCAATGAAATTAGAAGTGCATTAAAAATGGCTTTAATTCCTAAAAGAAAAAGTCCTTAAAGAATATCTGATGTGGTCAGGAAATGAGAAAGAGCCTTAAAACAGCCTTATTAACCGCCACTAGATTTTAAATGATTGGAACAGTAACTCTGCTGCGGCGGGGGGGGGGGGGGGGTGGTGTCTCAAAAGCAAGAAATCTTGTGCTACTAATTGCTAAAATACTCCTGATTTCCTTCCGAGGGTTGGAAACAGCTCTTACTTGCTGCTCTGTCTTTGATCAAGGCAGTCATGCATGTCAATTGCATCCAGTATTTCCAGTATCCAACAAAAATGTTAAAGTGCTCAAGGTGTGTTGGTTACGTTATTCATTGTTGTGACCAAATACCTAACAAGCAGTTAAGGAAGGGCTTATTCTGCTTGCAGTTCCATGGGGGTGGCATCCATCAAGGTGGGGAAGCCATGGCAGCAGATGCCGGCGGTTACTCACTCCCAGTGACCCACTTCCTCCAGCAAGGCTCTATCACCTACACTGACAAGCTTGTCACAGATTAAAGGAGACATGATGCCTAACTGTAGTATGGGAGCCTTGACTGGATCCTAAAGTAGAAAACAGGGTGCTGCTGAGCACCCAGTGAAATCTAAGTGAACTGAGACATTTAGTAAATTCTACGAAGCAATTTTAATGTGTTGGTTTGACAATGCACGATAATTATATGCGATTAATACATAAGAATTCTCTGCTATTTTTGCAACTTTTCTATAAACTTAAAATTACTCCCAAAATAGCTGGAGAGATGACTTAGTGGTTAAGGTGCTTGCCTGTGAAGTCCTAGGGCTCAGGTTCAATTCCTCAGTACTGATGTAAGCCAGATGTGCAAGGTGACACATGCATCTGGAATGTGTACTGGCTGGAGGCCCCAGCATGCCCATTCTCTCATTCCCTCTCTCAAATAAATAAATAATCCCCAAGTTAAAAAAAAAATTAATTGGATGAGATTGTCATGTAACCAAACTGAGCTATTCTAGAACCTGAACATATAAGTACCTATTAATATCCCCACTTCATAATAAGGGATCAAAGGAAAAATAAAATAATCAACTACTTCAGACCGTAAACCAGTAAAGGGGTCAGAATCTAGTTGTGAATGTAGGCATTTTGACCTTTAGAGTCCTAATTTATAACCTAGACTTCAAATTATTTGGAATTTCATTTCTAGTCTTTCTTTTCTCTCTTTGGATACTAAAGGTTAAATCTTCAAGCCTGTGGTGCAAGGTATTCAAATATAGAGCCCTTTGAGATGCAATTATTGTAATTACCTACAGTCTCTAATTGCACCTCTAGGATCACAATGCACCCTCAAATTTGCATATTTGTAGATGCAGAAGGAACTCTTGGACTTGCTGTCCCACCCACCTGTATGAGTATGACTTTCATCATAGAGCTTTCATAAGAATTAATTGAGGGCTGGAGAGACGGCTTAGCGGTTAAGCGCTTGCCTGTGAAGCCTAAGGACCCTGGTTCGATGCTTGATTCCCCAGGACCCCACGTTAGCCAGATGCACAAGGGGGTGCCCTAGTGTGCCCATTCTCTCTCTCTCTCTCTCTGCCTCTTTCTCTCTCTGTCTGTCGTTCTCAAATAAATAAAAATAAACAAAAAAAAAAGAATTAATTGAGCTAAATTCTGGCACAGAATAGAAGGTCAATGTTAGTCTTGATTTTTGTTTGGTTTGTTTTTTTTTTTCAAGGCAGGGTCTCACTCTAGCCCAAGCTGACTCACTCTGTAGTCCCAGGCTGGCCTCAAACTTACAACAATCCTCCTACCTCTACCTCCCTAGTGTTGGAATTAAAGGCATGTACCCCACTATAGGCTAGTCTTATTATAATAATTACTACTATTGGTAATTTTCTCAACTCATGCTGATTCATTGATATTCCCTTTAGCCAAGCCTACTTGCCTTTTAATCTGACCATTGATTTTTACTTTTAATGTCTATGTTTTTGTTTCCATAATTTGTCTCTTTTTAAAAGCTGTTTTTAGTATATTTCTTCTTCCACATAAATTTTACACCTTTACCTCTTTAATCTTATATGATAACTATGCCTTGTTTCCTCTCTTGTTTCATATTCTTTCCAGTTACTAGAGAGAACAGCTTCTCTCTTTTCCATGATCCGTTAAAAATAAGCAAAAAGGGAGTTTTTTTCTGGGATTTTAAATTTTTTATCATGACCTCATTTCAAGGTATACTAGTTTGTGTCTGTAGTGTCAGGTTTATTGAAGTGTACGTCTGGAAAAGTTTTGTGTCCATACTTGCCCCAGTGGAATACCTGCTTGAGTCTGGTTTTTGTGTTAATGACTTACCCTGGGAGTCTCTCAACATGGGCGTGGTTTAAAGTCAGACTCCAAACCTGTAAGTTCCTTTCTTACTTCTGGAAGGAGCCATTTTGCCCAGCTGGTGAACCACTGATTGCCAATGCTGTCAACTTGACAGGATCTAGAGTCATCAAGGAGACACATGTCTGGGCATGTCTGTGAGGGAGTTTCTATACTGAGTTGATGGAGGTGGGGATGTGCACCCCAGCTGCAGGCAGCGCCATTCCGTGGGCTGGGACCCTGGACTGATAAAAAGAGAAGGCGGCTGAGTATCAGCTTTCATTTGTCTCCCTCCTCCTGCACATGCAATGGGACCAGCTGCCTCAAGCATCAAGCACATGCGACCATGCCTTCCCCACCGTGATGTACTGAGCCTCAAACTGAGCCAAAAGAATCCCTTCCTTCCCCAAGCTGCTTTCCTCGGGTGTCTGTTGCAGCAGGAGAAACATAGCTGACACAGGTGAGCTTCCTCGATGGCTTCGTGAGTGGAGGCGGCCTTTCTTGCCCAGGACCAGCCTGCCCTGCCGGCCCAGTGCAGCCCCCAGCCAGCTCTGCCCACCGCAGACCGCGCCTCTGCCCCTGCACAGCCCTGTCATGACCGGCCCGGACGCCTCATCAGCGGACTTCTGTTCGAGGCTCAGGAGCACTTTCTACAATTCTGAGGCACGTACAGCTCACTTTTTTCTTGTGAAATTAGCCGTTCATAGTGGCACAAGCTGTGTCAAGCACCATTGTAAATGTTGGTGTGAACGTGTCCTTTAGTGAGACTAACATTTCACAGTGGACGCTGTGGAAACCGGGAAGCCCTCCAGCTTAGTGCACTGCACGAGTGGGCCTCTTCCCACCAGGTGAAGACTTGGAGAAACAGGCTGACCTCCCGTGACGCAGAAGGGCCTCAGCTGCAAATGCCTGTAGATTCCAGCCCAGCCTGCCAGCCTACCCTGCCTTGTGCCAGGCTTGCCAGCTTCCATAATATGCTGAGTCAATTAGTTTTTATATATGAAATTATTTATAGACATATATATGCATATACACACTCTATTTACTCCTTTTCTCCAGACAACCTTAATATAGCCACACACACACACACACACACACACATATATACATACGTGTGTGTGTGTTTGGTTTTTTTTTTTTGAAGGTAGGGTCTCACTCTAGCTCAGGCTGACCTGGAATTCACTATGTTGTCTCCTGAGTGGCCTCCAACTCACGGTGATCCTCCTACCTCTGCCTCCCAAGTCCTGGGATTCAAGGTGTGCGCCACCACACCCGGCTTTTATTTGGTTTTATAAGGTAAGGTCTCACTGTAGTCCAGACTGACCTGGAATTTACAATATAGTCTCAGGGTGACCTCAAACTCATGACAATCTTCTTACTTCTGCTTCCCAAATGCTGGGATTAAAGGCATGTGCACACTCATCTAGCTATATATTATTAATTCCTATTTTTACAATGCTTTCTCTATTAACCTGGTATTTTTCTCAAAAAATAATCACAATTCTAGTAGGTTTTTTTTTCTTTTTGCATGTGTTTATGTGTATATATGTATGTATTTAAACTGTGTGTGGTGCAGTATGTGTGGTATGTGTGATGTGTGGGGCATACATATATGCATGTCCTGGGTGTGTGCAATTGGAGGCTGGAAGAGAATGTCAGGTTCTCTTCCTGTTCATCCATGGATTTCTTCCCTTTATTTTTTTACATTTTTTTGTTGTTTATTTTATTTATTTGAGAGAAACAGACAGAGAAAGAGGGAGACAGACAGAGAGAGAGAGAGAGAATGGGCGCACCAGGGCTTCCAGCCACTGCAAATGAACTCCAGATGCATGCGCCCCCTTGTGCATCTGGCTAATGTGGGTCCTGGGGAATCAAGCCTCGAACCAGGGTCCTTAGGCTTCACAGGCAAGCACTTAACCGCCAAGCCATCTCTCCAGCCCGGATTTCTTCCCTTTAGACAGGGTGTCTCTCTCTCTCTCTCTCTCTCTCTCTCTCTCTCTCTCTCTCTCTCTCTCTCTTTCTCTCTCTCTCTCTCTTGGCCCAGACCTGCTGTCCATCAGTGAGCTCCAGTAATTCTCTAGTCTCTGCCTCCACAGACTGGGGTTACAGATATGTGTGAGCACACCCAGCTTTTTATTTGGGTTCTGGGGAGTTGAACTTTACAGTCTATGGCCCAAGAAATCTTTATGCTTAAGTGACAAGTGCTCTTAACCACAGAGCAATCTAACTGGTCCACAACTCTCACTAGTTTCACGGATGATTTATTTAATCCACAAAACAAAAGCAAGGTGATTTACTTTCCTTTTCTATTAAAAGATGGTTGCTGCCTGGTATGGTGGCGCACGCCTTTAATCCCAGCACTTGAGACGCAGAGGTAGGAGGATCACCATGAGTTCGAAGTCGCCCTGAGACTCCATTGTGAATTTGAGGTCAGCCTGAGCTAGAGTGAGACCCTACCTTGAAAAACCAAAAAAAAAAAAAAAAGATGGTTGTATAACAGAAGGGCAAGCAATGATAATGCACACTGAATGAAACTTTCCTGAAGCATCATCTATAACAAACAAACAAATCAAGCCCAATCAAGTGAAGTGATTACACATTGTATTCTAGTCATCAAGGGTGGAAGTTTGGGTGGAAAGTCCCATCTTGATGTGTGAAATGGAACACGCACTGCTTCAGTTTCTAATTAATCCAAAACTTGTCATTTCAAAAAACCAACCAACCATTCAGCCATGCCAGAGTGGGATTCTTTTGATTTAACTGTCAGAGGCAACAGGTCAGAACTTTCTCACACGTGAACAGGAGTCTCTGTGAAGAACAACGAGTAGTCATTGTCAGGAGATGGCTGTGTAATCAGCACCCATGGGTTTCTGCCTCCGATAACCACTCCATTGACTTGAGATCTTCCCAGGTATTCATAATCTGCGAGGTTTTTAAATATATTTTATTTATTTATTTATTTGAGAGGGAAAGAGGCAAAGAGAAAGAGAGAGAGAGAGGGAGGGAGAGGGAGAGAATGGACATGCCAGGTCCTCCAGCCACTGCAAACGAACTCCAGACGCACGCACCCCCTTGTGCATCTGGCTTATGTGGGTCCTGGAGAATCAAACAGGAATCCTTTGGCTTTGCAGGCAAACGCCTTAACCACTAAACTATCTCTTCAGCCCTGAACTGACTGTTTTGATCACATCATGATTTATTTGCTTATCCCTGTGCATAATATTTTGAGTGTCTTGGTTATGACTATAAAAGTGCTATGTGCTGAGTGGCTTACAAAATGGAAATGTTGTCCTCACAACGGTGGAGACTGCAAGTCCGAGAGCAGGCTGTCGTCACAGGCACACTCTGCTCAGAATGCTCAGAATGCTCACTATAGCTTCATATGGAGGAAAGAGAGCAAGAGCTCCCTAGGTCTCCTTTGACTGTAGCTTCAGGCTGGAGATATGGCTCACTTGCTTGCAAAGCTTAATGATCCAGGTTGGACTCTCCAGGACCCATATAAAGCCAGATGCACAAAGAGGTGTATGCATCTGGAGTTCATTTGCAATGGTTGGAGGCTCTGGCGTGCCCATTCTCTCTCTCTCTCTCTCTCTCTCTCTCTCTCCCTTTTTCTCTCTCTTCTTGCAAATAAATAATAAAATATTTTTAAAACAACAAAAAGACTTCAGCTTCATGACTCAATCCCGTGCCATAGGCCTTGCCTCCAAATGTCATCACATAAGGGATTAGGTTTCAACTGTGAATTTTGGGGAGGATCATACATTAAGTCATAAGACAGTGTCTCAGGACAAATATATATAATATATATATGTATATATATATATATATATATATATATATGTATATATATATATATATATATATATATACATATATATATATATACTGTTAAACATTGCTCTTAGGCATATATATATATGCCTAAGAGCAATGTTTAACAGTAGTCATTACTATATCAACAGTAACACAAAGATGTTGGGTTTCTTATGTGGCAATCATTGTGCTAAATATTTTACCTGTGTTACCTCATTTAACACTTAGTGTATCTCTTTTGGTAAGTGCTTCTGTTATTAGCTCCCAAAATGAGGGCTCTAAGATTCCCAGTGGCTAAGAAATTTATCCAATGGATGTAAATTGAATCCAAATCTCATCCAAGACCTCACTAAGCATAGAAAGAAAATGATAATAATGATAATGATGGTGGTTATTGTAGTCAAAGTACTCTCATCTCTCAAGGCTCAGTTTTGTATCTGTTGGTATCTTAATGGATTTAATCCACACTACTGTTTTACAAATAAATGCAAAAAAGCTTGCACAAGGTCACACAGCCCGTCAGTGGGGAAGCAGGAACTTGGACTCAAATACCCAGTTTCTGCATCTGTTGTCTTGTGGGCTGTCTTGTGTCATATGACTGTCCTATGCTGTAGCCTCACATCAGAGAAGCCCAAGGGCCATTCACGGGCTCTGGAAGATCAGAACAACTTTAATAATCATTTGCTTTCCTTACTCTCATTCTTTTACAAGTACTGTGTCTTTCAGAGTTTATATGATATAATATATTGCCACAAATTAAATATAGAATAAAATATGAGAATTCTGAAATCATCAATTAAGCAAGTCATTAAATAGACATCAAAACAAATGAAAATAAATGCCACTCTGAAGGAAAATTCAGCTGTGTTTTATTTTGAAAACGTTATGCTGACACATCCTGGGTTTATTGTTCATTTTAAGGAAATGACAAATATATATATTGAAAGTTTCTCAATTTAAATTTTTAGTATGGTAAAAGTTGATAGACATGAGCCACAAGTAAAAACCCTTTGAGGTCATCAGTAAGCCGTGCATGTGTGTGCACACATGCTCACGTTTGTGTGCGTGTGTGTGTGTATCTGTATCTGTCCACATGCCCAGGCGCACACACACATTTGTGTGCAAAGGCCAGAAGACCACCTCAGGTGTCATTGTTCACGTGTCTTCCACCTGTTCTCTCATTCCATCAGTTATGAGCCCAGGGCTCTGCCTGCTCCACCTCCCGACCTCTGGAATTACCAGCACATGCCACCACACCCAACTCTTTTCACAGAGGGCCTGGGGGTCTAAACTCAGTTCTTTATACTTGCACGGCAATTACTTTACCAAGTGAGCTCTTTCCCAGTCCCTCAGTGCATTTTATAACTTCAAAAAGTTAAGAATAGCTGCCACACCCCATGTTATGTGTTCCATGATAGTATGTAGTTATAGGAGATTGTGTGAGAATGTGTGCAGAGGTGTGGGGATTAAATGGGATAGCTCAGGTGAAGACTTGATGTGGTACCTACTTAATGGAAGTTCACTGCTATTCTTAAAGATCAATATCTTTTTTTTTTCCCCTGAGTCCATACTGTTATTGACAGACTAGGGTCCTCAGAAAGGTGGAATTCTCAACCATAAGCTGTATTTAGTAGTAATTTGATAAATTTGATGATCAAATTCACTTCCAGTAAGTAATGGAAGTACTGCCGAACAGAAGACTGTCTAGAACAATTTTCACCTGAGAAACAAGAGGATGGGACTAAAGAACTCTGACAAGAGACATTCCAGGCTTGTTTGCTAGTGACTTACGGTGTCACGTTAGCATCATTCAAAATCTCTGAAGTGCTGTGTTCATGGGCACAAAATTATCTACCACTTCACAAGTATAAAATGTTGGTTTATATGAAAGTGATATAATACAGATCCAGTGTGAAATGGAAAAATTATGTCCTACCTCGCTTGTCATGCTCACTTAAACCCTATACGATTAAAATATTTATACAAAACCAAAAATGACTACAATGCTCTATAGGAGGAAGTTTATTTTAATTTTAGGGTGAAGAGATGTTTTCTCAGTGTGATGACAACAGGGAACATTTTCTAAAAGTGCTGAAATTGGTCCAAAAAAATAAATTAGTTAAGAATAATATTTATTAAAAATATGTCCATAATTTGTGCACTGAAATACAAAAGTTTAAAAATAAAAGAGTTAAATAAATGGAAGACATATGCATTGATTGAAAGAAGAGATTGTGTTGATGACATTCTTCCTTCAAATTGTCTAAAGAGTCAACAAAATTCCTGTTAAAAATCCCAGGTGGAGCCAGGAGTGGTGGCACATGCCTTTAATCCCAGCACTTGGGAGGCAGAGGTAGGAGGATCGCTGTGAGTTCAAGGCCACCCTGAGATTACATAGTGAATTCCAGGTCAGCCTGGGCTGGAGTGAAACCCTGCCTTGGAAAAAAAGAAAAAGAAAAAAAGAAAAAAAAATCCCAGGTGTTTTTTGGAGAAATTAACAAACTGACCCTATAGTTAATATGGAAATGTAAGGGACATGGAATAGCTAAAAAATTTTGAATTAAAAACAAGGACTAGAGCATTCATAACTTTTGAGGCTGAAACAGTACAAATTACGGTAATGAGGACAGTGGGGAGCAGATAAGAGCAGACACAGATGAGCTGAGCATGGGCACACAGCCGCAAACTCAGCTCTGGAGGCTCAAGCAGGAGGGTCTTCAGGCTAGCCTGGGCTACACAGCAAGGCCCTGAAGAAGGAAGGAAGGAAGAAAGGAAGAAAGGAAGGAAGGAAAGAAGGAAGGAAGGAGGGTAAGGAAAGTAAGGGGGAAAAAAAAGATAAAGACATAGATCAGTGGGATAAAATTAAGGTTCCAGAAGCAAATTCTTATACTTGTGTATGTTTAATTTTGACAATTTGCCCACACAATTCAACATGGAAATAAGTGCCACTGATGTTGTTGCCACAGTTGGATCTCCATATATAAAATGATGGATTTAGACCCTTATACCATATTGAAAGGTTAACTTGAAATGGATCAGAAACCAGCAGTGAATCTTTGCAAACTTCAGTTGCACAATGTTTTTACATATATGACACCAAAGACACATATGGACAATGAAGATAAGTGTCAATTTGATTTTCATTAATATTTAAAGATTTGCACCTCAAGGGGTGCCATGGAAAAAGTTAAAATGATAACCAATGTAAGCCAGATGCATAAGGTGGCACGTGCATCTGGAGTTTGTTTGCAGTGGCTGGAGGCCTTGGCGTGCTCATTCTCTCCCCCCTCCAAATAAATAACTTCAAGTAAAAAAAAACTATTTAAAAATATAGAATTTTTTTGTTGTTTTTGAGGTAGGGTCTCACTCTAGCCCAAGCTAATTTGAAATTCACTATGTAGTCTCAGAGTGGCCTCAAACTCACAGTGATCCTCCTACCTCTGCCTCTTGGGTAGAGTGCTGGGATTAAAGGCATGTGCCACAACACCTGGCCTAGAAGAAAATATTTTACAAGTTCCATACTTTAAAGTGTCTACTGATAGCCGGGCGTGGTGGCGCATGCCTTTAATCCCAGCACTCGGGAGGCAGAGGTAGGAGGATCGTCGTGAGTTCGAGGCCACCCTGAGACTCCATAGTGAATTCCAGGTCAGCCTGGGCTAGAGTGAGACACTACCTCGAAAAACCAAAAAAATAATAAAATAAAATAAAAAATAAAAATAAAAATAAAGTGTCTACTGCTCAGAATGTATGAAGAATTCTTGAGAGCCAACAATAAAAAGATAAATAACATACTTATAATTGGGAAAAATACACAAATCATCAAATACACATGAAAAGATATTCAACATCACACATAAGCTGAATGCAAATCAAAACACAATGACATGTTACCGTATGCCAACTAGAAAAACTAAAATTAAAAAAAAAAGACAGATGCTATATAGACAAGAATGCACAGAAATTGGAAGCTTCAACAATACTGGTAGGATTTAAACTAGTACAGACACTTTAGAAAACAGTTTGGTAAATTCTCAAAATATTAACATAGAAAGCTATGTTCAAACAAAAACCTGAATAAAATGTTTAATCAGCGTAACTCACAATAGACATGAAGTAGAAACAACTCACATATCCACCAGATGCTGAACATATAAACGAAATCTGAACATACATGCAATTGAATATCACTTGACAATAAAAAGGAACAAAGTGCTTACATGGTACTCAGCATAGATGACCTGGAAACCATTACACTCCGTGGAACAAGCCAGGGCAGAGCCAGCGGTGTGACTCACTCCCCTTATCCCAGCACATGGCAGGCAGGAGGATGGTGAGCTCAAGGCCAGCTTGGACTACACGGTGACACCTGTCTCAAAAAACGCAAAGGAGGGGGTTGGGGAAATGGATCTGTGGATAAAGCGCTTTCCAGGTGAGCGTGAGGGTGGAATTCAGACCCCCTGAGCCCACAGACATTCTGGGCATGCGTGGTGAGCTGCCTGTCATCCCAGAGCTCAGAAGATGGACATAGCGAATTCCTGAGGCAAGCTGGCAAGCATGACTGCCAAACTAATGATCCAGAAAGACATACGTCATCAACCTCTGGAGTCCACACACATGTGCACACACAAGAACATGTATCCTTCAACACACACACATCTGCATGCATACTAACACAGACAGTCGTGCACACAACTCACACATACACGTGCAAACAAAAGGCCAAAAGAGACACACACCAAAAAAGCCAGACACCCGTGTTATATATTTCTATTAATATAAATGTCCAGTATAGACAAATTCGTAGACAGAAAGTAGATGAGTAATTCCAAGGGCTTGAGAGAAGGAGAGACAGGGGAGTGATTGGTAAGAATAGAGTTTCATTTTGAAATGGTGAAAGTGTTCTAAATTAGATGGTGGTAATGGTTGCCCAAATCCATGAATCTATTAAAAACCGCTGAAGTGGGATGCAAATTATATCTCAATAAAGCTGTGGTAAAAATGTACTGGAGTTATAAATGGAAAAACATAACTTCAAAAAGGCAAAAAATCAAAATTGTAAAAGTAAGATGTAAGATAAAAATTTAAATGGTGAGGGGAAAATTCAGTAAAATGCTGTCTTTAACATATAAAGTACACTTATAACTTGGAGCTGGGGAGATTTCTCAGTGGGTAATGCGCTCGCCACACAGCCATGAGATCTGAGTGCAGATCCCCAGCATCCATAAAATCTGAGTATGGAAAAGCACCTGGAATCCCTGTGCTTGGAGCACAGGAACTGGATTCAGCAGTGCAAGCCGGCTAGCTAGACTAGCTGAGTAGGTGAGCTCTGACTTCAGCGAGACCCTTCTTCAGTTGATACGGTAGGAGGACCATTGTCAACCTCTGGCCTTCACATGCACACATGCGTGCACACATGCGCACATACACACACGCATGCACACACATGCTTGAACCCACACATATGAACACACATAAATTTTTAAAAAATAAACTAAGTCAACAAGCAAAAACTGAGGATACAACAAACATATGAATGTAAAGTTCACAAAAAAAATTGAAATGATACACGCAAGCCTGTAATAAAATATAAATGAAGAGGACTTTTGCTTGCTAGACAAAGATTACAAAGAAAAAGAATTGTGCATTCTAGGCTGGGATATGGAGATATAAGCCTTCTTACAGTGGTATAGTTGTCTGCAAGCCAACTGAACAAGATGTAGCATAATCCTTCAGAAGACTCATATATTCTGACCTTATAATTCCAGTTCCATAATTTCTTACCAAGGAAATAATTGGACACATTAGAAAAGATAACTGCGTAAGAAGGTTTATGAGAGTCATTTTTATGACAGAAAAACACTAAAGAGAAACTACATGTTAAATAATTGGAAGAGGTCTAAATGAACTGTTTCACTGGTAGCATAAAATTCTTAGTATCCTGTTATAATAAAGCTATGTGTATCTATAGTTATGAACATAGTGATATGTCCCTATTTAATATGTTACTAAGCAAAGAGTACATGTTGAATTGTATATGGAAGCCAATACCAACAATAATATTGAAGTTAAAACTAAATATCATTATCATTATAAATGTATTTTTAGATTGTATTCTTATGATAATTTTATATTTTACTGGTGTGTTCATAAGTTATGTTATTGCTTATGTCATGTTATATCTATCTGTTTATATATGTGGAATTGTTTGTATGTTATATATCTATGTTTACATATATGCAGAGAAAGATCTTAAAGGACATACAAAAAACATTAATGCCAACTATCTTTGAATGGATAGATTTAGGTTGAGTTTGTTTTCTTTAATTTTCTTTTCTTTTTCTTTTTCATGATAGAGAGAAAAGAGAGAGAGAGAGTCACTGAAATCAAACTCCAGACATGTGCCCCCTTGTGTGCATGTACAACCTTGTACATTTGTGTCACTGTGCATCTGGCTTACGTGTGACCTGGAGAGTTGAACATGAGTCCTTAGGCTTCACAGGCAAGCACCTTAACTGATAAGCCATCTCTCCAGCCAAAAGTGTGTTTTTTTTTTTCTATATTCTGATCCAAATAATAGATAAATTCCATCATATTACTTTTTTTAGAAATATAAGCAATATTAAGAGAGCAATGGGAAAGTAGTTTGACTGGATAAGCCCAGCTTAGCCCAGTGACTCTGGACAAGTTCCAAATGTCCCCAAGACTCAGTTACCTCACTGTCTATCTCCTAAAGTTGTGATTAGTGACACAGATTATACTAAGTTCTTAACACTGTGGCTAGGTCTGACCACCACTTAGTAGACAGAATTCTTTTTATTTTCTTTTACTCTTTGGCACATTTTATTTTGAGTTGAGCAGTGGTTTCAAGTTTCAAAAAACTCTACTTTCATCTCTATACTCAATGACACATTAAATTGTGGGACAGAAGTAAAATGGCATTGTGGATTCTATAATCATATTTTAAAGGTTAACATTATTCATTACTACACTAATTAGGCTAATTGCTTTTCTGAACATGTAGATTTGAATATTCTACAGACAGCGACACTTCATTTCCACATAGCTAATGCTACAGTTGGAGTTTGATCAGCAGTCCCACAACACTTTCAAATTCAACCTTCATATTCAAGTGTTGTCCTGGGCAGAGGTCCTACCAAAAACAAAGTAAAATAAAAAAAAAATAAAAAACATAAAATTCTGAGAATTGACAAGGGCAATATAACCTGAATTTATCATTAGGAGGCCTGGATCCAAAATCCAACAGGTCTGCCATTTAATTGAACTTGGGTCTCAATTTTCACATCTGGAAAAAAAGAGACAGTAATCCCTAGCTTGGACATTAGAGCAAAGGAGAGGCTCTTTCATAGCTGCCTTCTCATTGCTGGGATAAAGCACCTGTCTTCATTTTAGCTTACAGTCTGGAGGGGAAGCTTCATGATAGCAGGGGAAACATGGTATCAGCAGATGCTGGGCATCACCTCTGCCACAGCAGGTGGAAAACAGCAGCAGAAGAGAGGCCAGTTCTAGCAAGGGGGAGCTGTCTATCACAGCCCAATGCCTACCCCCAACAACACATCTCCTTCAGCAAATCTCTACCTCCCAAACTGCAACCAGCAGAGGACCAAGTGTTCAGAACACATGAATACATGGAGGACATCTAATTCAAGCTGCCAATACTCCATCACCTTTATAGTACTAGTCTTCTATTCTCTCACTGTACTCAATAAAAAACAGTCAGAAGTGGTGGATTATGCCTATAATCCTAGTATTTGGGAGGCTGAGGCAGAAGAATCACTGAGGGTTTCTGGGCTAGTGAGTGATTTCCAGGTTAACCCAGGCTAGAGTGAGACTTTGCTTGAAAACAAAACAAAACAAAAAGCATATATCGTAGGGTTAGGTATATGGCTCAGTCAGTAGAAAATCTGCCTGGCATGCACAAAGCCCTGAGTTTGACCCCAGCACTGCATAAACTGGGCATGATGGTGCCTGCCTGTGACCCTAACACTTGAGATGTAGAGGCAGGAAGATTAGGAACTCAAAGTCATCTTCAGCCACATACTGAGTTTGAAGCCAGTTTGAGATCTGTAAGACCCTGTCTCTCTCTCTCTCTCTCTCTCTCTCTCTCTCTCACACACACACACACACACACACACACACACAGATATTACAAAGGATGAGAGGAACTACAAATTCACTGAATTTAGGCTAAACAACAGTAAGAAGTATAGCAACTTTCTACCAGCCACCAATGGAATGAGCACGTCTGCTCTAACTGTATGGCCTAGTTTTTCCTGACTGACACAGGTTCCAATTGGCGGTAGGGTTTTGTTTTTAAATAAAGTGACTGCTGGGTACAGCTTTCTCTAGGAACTTTGGTCACAATGGATAGCACACCCTCTAAGCAATCAACCATTTGCAAGGATGCCAAGCACGATTTACTATAAATATCACTGGCAGAGCAGACGGGAAGAGCCCCTGGTAGGGGCTCACCTCTCACCAGATGTTAACTTTCATTTCCAGCCAGGTGCCCTGTTATTTTTAGTTTCTAGCCATACTTCATTATTAGCTCACAAAGATGAGGGCTTTGAGAAGCCCTAAGAGAAAACCTCTCTAAGCCACTGTCAAAATCATGCTGTCCCCAGCAGCGCACAGACTCCTGACTACATGTCAGACGTAACTTCCTGGGATCCCAGCCTCGCTAGAAAGCCATCTGTTCAGCTCAGACCCATCAGTGCTGAGATCGTGAGCAACATCAGCAGCCCCCATCTCACCCCCACCTGTTTACCACGCCAGTGCTCTCAACAGCTCCTCTCTGAAGCCTAGACGTTCCCCTGAGTCTTGTCAATGTCTATTATGGATGAGGAGTTTTCTTGGAAAGACGATGGTATAACATGCATCAGGAGAGAAAAGCAATAATAAGAAACAAGCAGGAACGAAGCACAAAGCCTGTAATTGTTCTGGCTCAGAGCCACCTATGGAGGCAGAGTGGAGCGCTAGGCTAGAAAACCAGGACACGCACTCAAAGAAGTGGGGATCTCTCTCTGAGTACATAGCATGTATGGCCTCGGTCTTCACAACCGACATGGAGGAATATGATGGTTAATCTTTTTGGCATGTGTATGTGTGTGTGCAGGTGTGAATGTACCAGGGTGTGCATGAGTGGAGGCCAGAGATCAATGCCAGGTGCTCTTGAGTCACTCTCCAACTCACTTTTCTTGAGAAAGAGACTTTCACTGAACCTAGAGTTTACTGATTTGTCTAGACTAGGTAGCCAATAAGCTTCAGGGAGCCACCTGTCTCCAGCTCCCCAGTGTTGGGATTATAAGTATGCATCACCACACCACATTTGGTGGGGGATTGGTATGTGTATGTATGCGTGTGAGCACAGGCACGTGCATGCCAGAACATACTTGTGGAGATCAGGAGACAACTTTTGGGGGTTAGGCCCCTGTTTCTCCTTGTTTTGAGACAATATCTCATTGCTCACCACTCTGTCACAGGCTAGCTGGTCCACAAACAGCCAGGAAATTCCCCTGTCTCTGCCTTCCCGCTTGCATAGGCATGCTGGGATTACAGAAGCCCACCACAGCTCTCAGCTTTCAGCTTTTACACGGGGTCTGTGGTTTCAAACTCAGATATTAATGCTTGTGCAGCAAGTGCTGTATCCACTGAGCCATCTCCCCAGCTCCTGTGATAGTTAATTTTTGTAAGGGTCCGAAGATTGCTGAAGAAAGACCCTGGACTCAAACAGTACGTAAAAACAAAGAGCGTTTATTCTGCAGAATCAGCCAGCATGCGGGGGTCAACCACTCATACAAAATGGCCACCATGAGAGGAGCAGGCAGGCTCCTTTTAAGCACAACTAGGGGAATTCCAGGCAGGTTAGGTAATGTTCTAATATGATTGGCTAGGCAAGCAGCAGTTACGGTTGTACGTCTCTGATTGGTTGAGGCAAAAGCGTGTGAAAGGGACATGTTTGGGCATGTTTGGGCATGTCTCCAGGAGCTGACTCAGCCCCCAGGGCACAAAATGGCTGCTGTCAGGGTCACTGTTAATTAACAGCCCGTCCTTTGTTCGTGGTTTTTCCCAGAGGTCTTGCCTACCGCCCAGGGAAACTGAAACTTAGGCCTAGTTAGGGCGGCAGCTTACTGAAGCCTGTCATGGCGTCAGTTTGGTCCCTTCGTTTTAATGTTTTAATGTGTTAATTTGCCTGTGCCAAGGAGTGTCCAGACTAAACCTGATTTCTGAAGTATCTGTGTAGACATTTTCATTTAAGTTTAGCATTGGATTCAGTGCAATCCCTAAACCAGACTGCCCTCCTTGACAAAACAGGTGACCTGTAACCCAATGACTTAGGAAAGCACAAGAAGGCAGAGGAAGAAGGAGTCTGCTCTTTGGGTTCCTGCATAACTATGTGAGCTGGGCATTGGTCTGTTGCCCTTGAACTTGGATTTAGGTCATTAGGTCCCCTGGTTCTTAGCCTTTGTGTTTGGCCTGGGCCTACATCCCTGGCTTTACTGCGTTTCCAGTTCTCAAATAACAGATTTGGTGACTGCTCAGCCTCCATAATCACACCAATCTATTCCTCATGACAAATCTCCTACTTCTGTTTCTACAAAGGGTGATATATATACAGGCTCGCCTGCTGTATCATTACACTGGTTTATTGACCAGGAGAGCTGGTGAACAATAAGTTATACTACAAACAAAAATGTTCTCTTCAGTCCTTCAAATGATTATATTCTTTTTCACTCCCTATAATGGTCAATTCTGCTGTTCAATTTCCAACTATAGTCAGAAAGCTAAGTATCTGAAAAGTTTGTGTGGTGAATTTCTGGTACGATCAAAGAACTGTGAGTCTCTTAAAAATTACCTCCTGCAGAGCTGTGCAGTGACTTTGCTAAAGATGAGCTTTAAGACGACAGTGCTCCAAGAGAATTTGACAGAGATAAGGCTACTTTATTGAGAAGTTAGTGCAAGCTTGTTAATTTCCTCGCACTAGGTTACACTAACATTTCCTCAGATAGGTCCTCTAAAAAGATTTTATATAGGTAAAACAAATTTAGGTTTGGATTATTTTATGAGATAGGATCTCACTATATAGCCCAGTTTGGCCTGAAACTCACAATCCTTCTACCTCCGCCTTCCAAATATTAGGATCACAGGTATTGGTGTTACAGGGATAAATATCTCCACTTCCACGAGAAGCCTACAACAGATTCTCAAACACCCCCACCTCTACAAAAGAGACCATAACTCTTAACAAACTCTTCCATAAACATACTTTTCTGGCTACGCTTTACCATCCCCCATGCACTTACATGGACCCTAGGTCATGCATGACAACCTTGTGCCTGCTGCCGCAACATTCCTTTACTTCCATGTCTTCATCCCTGCTATCTTCTCCACCAGGCATAACCTTTGTTTTTTTGTTTTTTTGTTTTTCTAATTGCTGACTGTCAAAACAATATCCATGCGTATGAGCTCCTGGAGGTGCTGTAACAGGGCCCTTGAGTAGCTTTCCCACGGTTTGGTTTGCTGTCAATCTTTAACATTCATTCTTCAGCGTGTAGGATTATCTCCAATCCCTGCCTTTCCATGCACATGGAGTTCTCCTATCTAGGTCCCTATATTTTCCCTTTCATAAGGCACCTTTTCAAAATTAGAGTCCACCTTACTCCAGTATAGCTTTGTCATATCCTATTACATCTTCAAACATCTTACTCTGAAAAATAGTCACATTTAAAGACCCTGAGGGTTAGGGCTTCATATAAATTGGTAATAGGTAGACACAACTCACCCAAGAACCCATTCATAAGTTCTCACATCTGAACTTACTGTATCATTTAAAAATCATCCCCCAGTTTCAAAACTCTTCCCCTGTGGCTTTACAAGTTATTTACATGGAACGACTTTCCAATGTCTTATGATTTCTCAACACTTTTGTGGTCCTTCACTGTGTCTTATTCACCTTGTGCTTTTCTCTTGAGGGTAGGTTTTGTTTTTCTTTCTTTTCTAATATTTTATTTACTTATTTAAGAGAGAGAGAAAGAGGGAGAGAGAGAGAGAGAATGGGTGTGCCAGGGCCTCCAACCAAAGCAAATGAACTCCAGGCACATGCACCACCTTGTGCATCTGGCTTTACATGGGTATGGGGGAATCAAACCTGGGTCCTTAGACTTTGCAGGCAAGTATCTTAATTGCTAAGTCATCTCTCCAGCCCTGAAATTTTGTTTTCCTTTCTGATCTTCACATTCTCTCTATGAGCACTGCCTTACACATAGATGGCATTGCATCTGTGTGTGTGTGGAAAAGGATTTTAATCTCTTTAATTCATATGTAGTTACTTTTTTTTTAACCACCCTCCTGCCAGGAAGCTGCAGCTGGCAACATCCAAAGCGTGTTCACGCCCTAGAAGCGCCCATCATCAGAAGCTGGTCCAGTGATGTGTGCGGATGAGCATCCTGAACCCACGAATCCTTAACGCTTTGGCTAACACCTCAGAAGACGTCATTTTGTCATAAAGACACTTGCTCCAGGAAATCATACAGGGACTTACATATATATTTTAAATTATTTACTTATCAGCATAATGACACTAGATTTACTGTTAAGAATTTGAAAGGGCCAATTTTAATAAGCTATGAAGACAAGCATCTCTTGGAACCTGGAACTAAGTGTCATTCAGCAGAATCTGGGATACACTAGGTGGCATTGTGTCAACTGGGGAGTTTATCTTCTCATGAAATTTTAATATTTCTGAAAAAAGTGAGTGTTTAATTGCAATATATACATAATTGTAAAGAGAGGCCTGGGCAGGCCCAAAAGTATATAAACAGGCTGGCTATTTGCCTGCCCAGTGGACTTCTGGGACTGTACTTCCCGTGATCTCAAAAATCAACATGTTACATCACCTCTTGTGTAACCATAGTGTGATGGTGTATGTGACTGTCAGCTGGCCACTGTGTTAGGATGTATATGGAGGAGGATGCCTCACACAGCATAGGATGACTGAGTCTAGAGTAAATGTATGGCCACTGTCACTGATGCTCCTGGAGCCTTCCTTGAAGTGGTTGTCTCACCTCCTCAGTTCTCCTTCACTGAGAAGCTTGGACAAGACAACAAGTGTTGTCAAATTTGTGCTTTCTGGACAAACCACAGCAAAAGATGGAGTACCTTGAAAACAGTATTGAAATGCCAACATCTTAAACCTCTGTTTAAACCAGTACTTAAGGTCATAGGAATAAACTATCTCAAGATACATTTCCTTTCCCTATTTCCTCTTGCAGACCAGTTGGCGCTTGTCTCCTCTAAGGTTGCCTCTCTCTTCTCTGTCTACTCCTCACAGGGATGTCCAAGGCCAGAATGGAGTGTTTAGAAGCTTCTTTTGGCCACTCCAGCTGTCCCTGCTTCACTGTTTGAGAAGTCTCACCCCTGACTGCACATGAAAATCACCTTGGGGGTTTTAAAGTCTGCTGCTCTCTCAACTCCAGATTTTTGACTTAATTGGTTGGGAACAGGGCCCATGCACAGCATTGCTGTGGTGTTTCTAAAGGTTCCCTGGTGTTTTCCACATCCTGCCAGTTCCAGTTAGTTCTAGCCAGTTAGAGAACTACTATAGGAATGAATGTTCACCTCTCTGTCTCTCAGAGTTTCTGAATGTGGAGTCCATATATTTCCTGCATTAAACTCCTCAGAGACGATTATTATAAAGGGTTAATCTCCAAGGCCTATCCCAAACCAAGTCAGACTGTGAAACTGGGGCCCAGCCCTGCCTGCTTTCAGCAAATTCTAAAAACTTGAGAATCACTATTTTATTACAATTGTGATTTCTTTTTCTAGGACTTGCATTTTTCACGCAAAGGCAAAACTCATGAAGCTGCAGCCTACTATCACCCGTCCCCCATTAGCTTACCCAGCAGGCTATTGTAGCCTCTTTCTCCTCTCCTACCTTCAACTGCCTGTGACAGAATATGTCAGTGTGTACTTTCATAGATGTTTTGAAGCTTAGTGATGGCCCTCTAACACACAGTTTGAACAACAGTTCACAAAGCGAAGTCTGTAAGAGGGACTGATGAGCTCTGGCTTCTTTACAGAAAGGACTGCGTAAGCCCCATGTCCCTGACTTTGCTATTCCCTCCTCCTGCCTTGAATCCAGACATGCTGCCATCTTGTGACCTTGACAGATGAGCAGAATGACAACAGGCCACCTCGCCAAGGCTGATGGAGTAGAAAGATGTAAAGAAACCACAAATGCTTTCAGCATTCCTAACTGATAAATGGCTCACCTCCCATAACCCATTCCTGAGGAATCACCTCTAAGGGACCCAGTGAGAAATCTCATTTCTTTTTAATCAGTTAATATTGCCCAGTAATTATTCTACATAGCCTAATATAATGAACGCTTGTAGCCTAATCTTCACCTCCACCTTGAGCCACTATTTCTAATCCTAGAACCCTTTCATCTACTCTCTTCACCCTATCACCCTAAAGCAAAGAAATACGTCACCCTGCACCACGCCACTACCACTAAAGTCCCTTGAATCCCTCTTTCCAGTCCATCGTGCTCTGCCTTCTCTCCAGGGAGCACTCACCTCACCTTCCTCTCAACACAGAGAAAGGACAAGAAAGGGAATAGCATTGTAGCACATGGAAGGAATTTTTTTCTTTAAGGACTCAGAGGATTTTAATTATAAAGTCTGGCTGGAGGGATGGCTTAGTGGTTAAGGCACTTGCCTGCAAAGACAAAGGACCAAGGTTCGATTCCCCAGTACCCACGTCAACCAGATGCACAGGGGGTGCATGCATCTGAAGTTCATTTGTGCACCCATTCTCTCTCTCTCTCTCTCTCATAAATAAATAAATAAAAATAAAATATGTAATTATAAAGTCACAGACCTAATATTTCATCACTGTTCCATCCTAGATGCATAACCGCTTGATCACATTCTCCAGCATTTCTTTTTCTCAGGCTCCCAGGCAGTCACATAATGGTGGTCATCTCTCATGAATACCAACCTCATCAATACTTTTAGGTACTGGATACTTTTCAGAATGTAGCATGGTCCAAAAAAAAATACTAAATGAAACATTTAATTCCCACAGCTGAAAAGATGCTTGCCATTAGTACAAGTTATTGGCTCATGCATCTAAGAGAAACGATTCTCTATAGAAACTGATATCCTTTCATTGAACGTGTGAACCCAAATGAGATTGAGGTCTTGTAATTACCAGCAGAAGGAAAGATCAATTGAATTGATACCAGCTCACAAGGCCCTTTCATTTATTTCTTGTGAATCATATGAACTACAAGGAGATCTCATACACGCCTTTTCATTAAGAGCAGGTAATGCGTTTAACTTTCATTTTATGACTCAGTTTAGAGAACACTGTGATCTGACCTCTGGGGTTTAGAAATAAACAAACTGCATTCCCATCAATATTAGGATCTCTTAGGAGGAGCTGGGAGATTGGTTTTAGTCATCATAGGGGGAAAAAACATGCATTTTACCAAGACAAAGAAAATATTTACAGCAAGACAAGTTGGCTGCCAAGGTCATGGCTCAGCATCCACCTGGACCAGAAGAGATTGTCTGTGTGATATAGAAGAACACAGAATGTTTTACTGGCTGCACTAGAAGTCTAGATCCCCACTGTCTTAATATTGGCATTAGTGACTTTTGCACGCACATTGCTATTTAACATACAATCAGATTAACACTTCAGAGAGACTAATACTTGGGACTAGATGAAGGTTGGGGGCTGTAGGAAATCTGTATTCTTGAATGGGAGGACATGCCTCTCATTCCCATAACAACCAGCTCTTTCCATTTTAGTTTTGCTTTTACCTACCGTGTTCTTGCCATGGCCTTTCTAGTAACACATTACTATCTATTAAAATGTTAGTAAGAAGCAGTAGCATAACAGAGTCCAAATCAACAGCTTCTCCTCATCTTCCTCTGGTTATGCTTCTGGTTGTCATTGAAGGATTTTAACTATTAGATACATAAGATCATCCTGATTCTGTAGAAGGAAAACTATGGAAGGAGGTCTTCAAAATGACTTTGTACCGACTCCCAGAACGAGGCATGGTGGATGCTGACTTTAACCTAAAGTCTCATCTTTTCCCTGAGGTTATGTTTTGCAAATAATATTCATCCTGGTATAAGAGGACACTTTCTGTTCATTGCAATGAGCACGGGCATTGTTAGAAAATATATCCTAATTAGTGCTGGCTTCTTTTCAAGGCCCCAGATCCATGAAATTCAGCTCATAGAGTTTTTATTCTTTCCTGGTCATTCAACCCAACTTCCTCTAAGGTTATTCTCTTAATTAGATGAAATGGAGATTCACTTAGAATAATGAAGTTTGTTCACACGTATCAAGATAATGCCCTCTATATTTCCTCATTACAATCTGAGTTCAAGTTGTCTGCTTCTGAGACCTCTATCTCGGTATGTTCAATCTAGCTGCCATGTTCCTTAGGAATGGCTCTATCTGCCCATCTCAACAACTAATTCTTCTTGGTGGCAAAGGGACATGAAGACACAACAAAGGAGGAGATGATTGCTTTGCTTCTCAAACTGAATCTAGGAAGTGGGTAGGTAACTGGCACGTGGCAAGGGAGAAGAACCACTGAGAGGGAATAGGTACGGGACTGTTTTAAAAGTTGCAGGTATGGGCTGGAGAGACAGTTTAGCAGTTAAGACGCTTGCCGGTGAAGCCTAAGGACCCAGGTTCGATTCCCCAGGTCCCACGTAAGCCAGATACACATAGTGGCGCATGCATCTGGAGTTCATTTGCAGTGGCTGAGGGACCTAGTGTGCCCATTCTCTCCCTCTCTCTCTCTCTCTCTCTCTCTCTCTCTCTCTCTCTCCCCGTCTCCCTCTTCCTCCCCCTCCCTCTCCCTCTCTCTGACTCAAATGAATAAATAAAAATAAATCAGAAAAATAAAATAAAAAATAAAGCCAGGCATGGTGGTGCATGACTTTAAAAAATCAAACAAAAAAAAAAAAGAAGTGTCAGGTACGGGGGAATCTCCAAGAGAGATACTTACTTGCTTTATCCTGGAAGCAGAAAAGCTGCATGAAGGCTGAAAAGAACTGGAAGAATATGGTTATAGAATGAAAACTAAGGAGGAAGAGAGGTCATGCTCCCTGAGCCCTGTGGGTACTGTTCCATGACCTCTCATACATCACCCATTAATGTCAGTAGATATTTGAAAGACAATGGGAAGGGAGCTAGGTCCCTGCCTACCTCATTAAAAAGAACACAAGGTACTTGGAAGTTTATCTGGAGACCTTGTGCGCAGATCTGAATGAACAAAGAACAATGACTCAGGGACTAAAGGAAATGAGTCACAGGAGGGTGTGATTAGCTGGGCGAACTTGGGTATCACATTCAGCCAATCTGACAGTTTGTTTGAAGTTGAGAAGGAAAGTTAGTGAACATGTTTTAATATGCCAATCTTTATTTTTGCAACATGAAATAAAGTCCATGACTTTACATCCAATCCTATAATGAAGGTGACTCTCAGAAGCCATGAAATTTAAAAGTACTTCTGGGATTTTTTTTTTTCCAAATCAACATCTGCATTGACCATATAACTTATTAAAGTTATAGGAAATATAAAAATGCAATGGGAAAATTTATGCTGTTTCACTGATGGGCATACAAACCCATATGTGTTAAAAGAAGCTAAATTAGCAATTCAAAACAGCAATTATAGAACTATACAGCAGGCAAAATCATAAAATATGCTACCTCAGGATCCAGAAAATATTCAGTAATTTTATCTAATGAAATATAAAAATTTTATCTTATAGGGAAAATGGTTTTAATTGTCTGTTACATTGTTTCTCTTTCCAACACTAGGATTTATAATGAATAAACATATCTTTTTAAAGCAAGTGAGGCCATTGCCTTAGTCCATTTTCTGTTTCTGTAACAGAATACATAAATCTGGGAAAGTATAGGAATTTATTTCTTACAGTGGTGGACTTTGGGAAGTCCAACACTGAGGGACCACATCTGGTAACCAACTTCCTGTCGTAAGGGATTCTTTTCAGAGTCCCAAGGCAGTTGCAGAAGGTAGGTAAGAGAGCCGCCTATGAAGCACACAGTTAAACTCACTCTTATAATTGAGTTTGAAATAATCAACTAACTTAATCCATCTATCAATCTAGAAATGGACTAAACCATTCATGACAATTCCTTCCTCCTGACTGATTGACCTCTTAAAGTTCCCATCAGGTCTCACTTCTTTTTTTTTTTTACTTTTTTATTTTTTTAAAAATTTTTTTTTGTTTATTTATTTATTTGACAGAGACAGAGAGAGAGAGAGAGAGAGAGAGAATGGGCACACCAGGGCCTCCAGCCACTGCAAACGAACTCCAGACGCGTGCGCCCCCTTGTGCATCTGGCTAACGTGGGTCCTGGGGAATCGAGCCTTGAACCAGGGTCCTTAGGCTTCACAGGCAAGCGCTTAACCGCTAAGCCACCTCTCCAGCCCAGGTCTCACTTCTAAGAAGTCATAATGGGACTTCTTAGAAGAATGGGGGCCTTAGGCCCATAGCAGTCATGAGTACAAAGAGTAGTTTATTTTCTCATGCTACTGGCAATCGTGCTTTCTCATCCCACCCACTACTATGTTATCTTCTTTTCATGGCGATTTTCATCTGTGTGTCCACTTGATAAGCAAATAAAAGAAGCACGCCAAATTTCTGAGCTATGTAGTGTCATTTTTTAAAATTAGCAACTAGCACGTACTAAGATTCTTCCTGCATTGCTATAGCAACTGTTACCTGTACCAGATAATTTAAAGATTGCTGTAACATGTCTCAGTTCATTCAAACTATCTACCTTCTTCTCTTCCTCATAAAACAGTGATTTATCTAACGCTTCAGTCTGTATTTTCCTCGGGTACAGTCCACTGCATCCAAACCATTGCTATAATCAAACTGAATTTAAATGCATATAATACAATATTTTGGATTTTTCAGACTAGTCTTTCCTTATAATCACCAAAACAACATGTATTCATGTTAGTAATTGAAGAAATAAAGTACATACACAACAAAAATCCCGTCATCCGCATTCATGTGTGTGTGTGTGTGTGTGTGTGTGTGTGCGCGCGCGCGCACACACACACGCCATGGAAATTTATTGCATGTATTGTGTGTAGGCGTGTGAGCGCAGTTCTCCATGCCCTGTGTGCATATTGGTGGAGGCTAGCGTAGAATGTAGGATGTTCTCCTCCATAGCTCTTCTGTGTTGGTTTCTTTGAGATGTAATCTCTCGCTGAGCCCAGAGCTGCCATTTTTTAGTCAGGTTGGCTGCCCAGTGAGCACCAGAGTATCTCGTCCTCACCCCTGGAGTTACAGGCGTGTGGCTTTTCTTCGTGGCTGCTGGGGTTCACACTCAGGTCTTCATGCTTATGTGGCAAGCACTCTTACCATCTCCCTAGCCCTTTACTGCCATTCTTCTACCTTGCTTTATGCAAGTTGTCTCTCTTCTTTCTTTCTTCCTTTCTTTCAGTGCCTCTTGGAATTGCTGTGACCCTTGAAGGACATAATAATGCACAGTCTGAGCTAGGCGTGGTGGCGCACGCCTTTAATCCCAGCACTCTGGAGACAGAGGTAGGAGGATCGCCATGAGTTTGAGGCCACCCTGAGACTACATAGTGAATTCCAGGTCAGCCTGGGCTAGAGTGAGACCCTACCTCGAAAAAAACCAAAACATAAAAAAGTAATAATAATGCACAGTCTGGCTTACAGTGCTCAGTCAATGGAAGGTACCATTAAAGTGCTGGTTATTTTTTTGTTATTGTTTTATGTGAGAATTTATAAAGAGAAGATTTCTAGAAGTAAAATTTAAGAGTATGTAGATTTTTAATTTTAACACAAACACCAAATTTTCTTTAAAAAAATCATATCATGTATACTTTCACAGTAAAAGAAGGTCTTTCTCAACATACAAATTTTGAACTTTTTCTTAATAAATGTTTTGCTCCCTGTCCGCACATTCTACCAGCAACTGTTGTTATATGAGGTCATAAGTATAATGGGCAAAGGAGAGAATAATTCACTGATATTCAAGATCAAACACTGAATATATTCAGGGTTACTTACAGTGTTTTATCAACCATATTTCTGGTAGGTGTCAGCTCAAAGGTTTCTTCTGAAGTTACAAAATTGAATAGATGCTCAGACTTTTCTGATCCTCACGCCCTGATGCACTGTGGTTTGCTGTAGAAAAACTGAGAGATGACAACGCAAAGGACTCACTGATTCAACTTTTACACTAAGATTTCACCCCTTTAGATCGTGACATCATTGATTTAAATCAGGAAAGAAAGGCCAGAAGGTGAAATAACCTAAGCTCGGTGAGCGGTATCACCTGTATCACGGTATCACCTACAGAGGCCACTCTAGGTTATATGTTAAAAAGTTTGTCCCAATAAAGTTTTATTTAGAGCCCAGTACGGTGGCACATGCCTGTAAGCCCTGCCCTTGGGATACTGAGGAAGGAGGATCATGAGACTGAAGTCAGCCTCTGCTACCTAGTAAGACCCCGATTCAAGCAATGGTAATAACATTGCAGCCAGAGGACAGTTCGATAAATAGAGCGCTTGCCTACCGTGTGCAAGACCCTGGATTTGATACACAGCACTGCAAAAATAGATAAATAAAGCCAGGCGCGGTGGCGCACGCCTTTAGTCCCAGCACTCAGGAGGCAGAGGTAGGAGGAGCGCCATGAGTTCGAGGCCAGCCTGAGACTACAGAGTGAATCCCAGGTCAGCCTGGGCTAGAGCGAGGCCCTATCTTGAAAAACAAAAAAAAAATAATACATAAATAAATAAAGCTTTCTTTAATTTCTGGAGGAAGATGGCAAATTCGGAGGTGGAATACAGGGAATCAGGATGTGGAAACACTGAGAAGTTTGGGTGGCGGGAGACAGACTGTAAAGTGATGGGTGACTGGTCGTGCCCCCCACTGGTGAGGAGCAGACCTTCTCACCTGAAGGTAACAGCAGACGCTCAGCCCTGAGCCTGAGACCAGCGTGGGCTACGGCTGCTGCGTGCTTTTCTGCCAGTGCGTGCGAGAACTCTGAGGCTCAGATCCAGCGGAACACGGGATTTCCAAGGCCCTTTATCCCCTGACACGGTGCCGAATGCTGAGCAGGGTGCGAAGACGTTGAGCCCGCCTCCCTGCCTCGGACAGGGCTGGTGCTCTGCTTGCCTGTCCGCCACCCAGTGTGGTCAGCCTCGGACACACCTAGGCCTGGACATCAGCTACTCCTAGTGGACAAAAGGGGAGTCTCTGGAGAGACAGAGAGCCTGCCTGCCCAGACCAAGGGCCTGGAAGCTGATCGTGGCCAGAGGCAGTCCCTGTCATACAAGGAAGGAAAGCTCTGAAGACGGTGCCACAGGTTAGAACCACTGACCAACGAGGGCCTCTGGCTGGCCACTAGGCTGAGCAGGACCACGAAGAGAACGCCCAGCTATACGGCACCCGTGCTTCCTGGCACACTCTAGAGCGCTGGGAGAGAGCCTTTCTAGTACTTGAGCGTTTACTTTATTTTAATTTTCTTCTCTCTTATTACCCTTTGTGTTTTTCCTTTTTCTTTTTATTACAACTTTTTTAGTATTATTATTTTAATTTTTTAAAAAAGTTTTTAGTTGTGATTACTGTGCTTATATATTAACCCAATTTTGTTTATGTAGGCATCCTTTATTGTGCAACATGATTTTCTATATTTTGCTCTTTTTCTCTCTCTCTCTCTCTCTCTTTTTTTTTTTTTTTTTTTGTCAAAGTAGGGTCTCACTCTAGCCAAGGCTGACCTGGAACTCACTTTGTAATCCCAGGCTGACCTTAAAGTCACAGCAATACTCCTACCTCTGCCTCCCGAGTGCTAAAATTATAGATGTGTGCCACTACGCAAGCTTTATTCTCTCTTCTTAACCCTCTTCTCCTTTCTTTCCATTCTTCATTGTATTCTACTTTCTTTTTTTTCTTTTTCCTCTTGCTCTAAATCCTTCCTTGGTATAATCAATTATTATTCCTACTTTTGCTCTAATATGGAACTTTATTATTTCACCACTTTTACTGCTTTCTGTTCTATGGTCATGAGCTATTATATAGTAGCTTTCTTGACTTGATTGATTTGCTTTGGTGCAGTTGCTGTTACAGCAGCCTGCTTTCTCCAAGGTGGGTGTCAGGGAAGTCTGGGCCCTCAAGAGAAGACTACTCACTAAGAAAACACCCTAATGGCCATCCCAATAATCACACAGACTGCAAAATGGACACACAACAAACATGAAAAAGCAAAGCGAAAGGACTGCTCCAGAAAACCACAGTTCCTCAGTTACCAAATCCAAAGATACTGAGCTCAAAAATATACTTATAAAACCTATGAATGGCTTCAAAGAGAACACAAAAAGATGAACGAATGAAGTGAGAAAATCAACTCAGGACCTGGATAAGAAAGCAAGATGAAGAAAAATTCAGCAAGGATATTGAAATTATGAGGGAAGAAGAAAATTTTGAAATGAAAAACCAATTACTAAAATATGAAGCAGAGGAAGCATGACCAATAGACTAGATAAGGATAAGGAAACGACATCTGGGATGAAGGGAAGGTCGAGGAAGTACTACATTTAGACATCAGTAAAGGAAAAGCATGACCACAGCATTCAAAGAACTCTGAGACACAGCCAAGAGACAACCCTTAGAGTCCACAGAGAAGAAGATGGAACTGAGCTAATGCTGAAGGCAGAGAAAACCAACTCAACAAAATTACAGCATAAATTTCCCAAGTTTAGATAACGGACATCCAAGCCAAAGAGGAATTTAGAACCCCAAATAGACATGACCGGAAATTAAGTTCTGCACAACACATAACAGTGAAAATGCTAGGCCAAAAAATATTAAATAGTGCAAGAGAAAAATGCCAACCTACCTGCAAAGGCAAACAGCAGAACAGCATCACAGCACTCAGCAGAAAGCATAAGAAGCATGAATCAAGATGGTTCAAGCCCTGAACGCAAAGAACTACCAAGTAAGTGTTATATCTTCAAAGGTCTCTGTAAATTTTTAAAAATTTACTATTTATTTTATTTTGAGAGTGGCCGATTATATATATATATATATATATATATATATATATATATATATATGTATATATGTATATATACATATATATATATATAGAGAGAGAGAGAGAGAGAGAGAGAGAGAATGGGTACACCAGTGATTCTAGCTACTGCAAACAAACTCCAGACACATGCGCCACGTTGTGCATCTGGCTTACATGGGTCCTTGGGAATCAAACCTGGGCCTGCAAAGGTATCTTTTAAAAAAAAATCAATGGAGAGGGCTGGAGAGATGGCTTAGTGGTTAAGGACCCAGGTTTGATTCCACAGGACCCACGTAAGCCAGATGCACAAGGTGGCACATGCGTTTGGAGTTCATTTACAGTGGCTGGAGGCCCTGGTGTGCCCCACTCTTCATTAATACAGCAAATAATAAGAAAGCGAAACATATGAGAAAGGTGAAAATAAGGAAGTAAGTTTGAGATGGGAAAACAGCCCATAGACTTATTTAATTTCAGAGAGGAACATAGCAAATGTTTTCCTTCATATCAACAACTTTTATTAGCACATTGCACTAGCATAGAGTTCCAAGATGCATTTTGTTGTAGAAGCCACAGCAAATAAGACTTGTTAGTGGGTGGATGTAAGAGGAGGAATTAGTGATGACTTGAAGTTTTCAAGCATGAGTGAATGAGATACCATTCGTTGAGACTGAGAAAGACGAGGGAGAAGTATATTTGGAAGTGAAGAGAAGAATTAAAGGTTCTAGAAAGAAATATTTTATATGAAATATAAATTTAAAACTTTCAGGTATACTGTTATAAACATAGAAAGAGATTATACTAAAATATATGTTAGATATGATTTAATGGGTTAAATCACAAAGGAAGAGGACATAGAAAGGGGAAGGAAGACAAGAAAGGATATTTATGTGTCATCTGAACCATTCAGGAAAGAACTAAACATGCCCATCAGAGCTCATCAGTGCTAGGAGAATTGTATGGTACTTCTGATGCTGGTAAATCCAGAGCTCCTGGGAGGTGACGTGTCAGGACTCCAACAGAACCAGCAGAATGTATGTGCAGTTGTGACAGGCGATTTAGCTTATAGAAGGCCTTTGTAATTATAAGAGGGGATTTGTTAGATTAGCTCACACCATCAGGATCTGAATAGACCTACAATGGTCATCTTAAGGCTGTAGAGTTGGACTAAACCAGTAGCTGCTAGATCTACGAAGCTGGAAGCCTCAGGGACCAGTGATACAGCTCCAGGCTGAGGCTAAAGGCCTGGAAGATTCCGGGGACTCTGTGATGTGAGCCCATGTTCAAAGGCTCAATAAGAATCTATTGCCCAGGGGTAATGGCAGTAGCAAAACCTTCATCTGCTCAAGAACGAGCTACATCTAAACACATTTTGGAAAATGCATACAAGAAAATAGGGGTTTCATATTATGTTTAGTATTTTTTTTTTTACAAATTCATTTCTTATACATTATGTTTTGTTTTCTAATAAAGAGAAGGGAACACATGAAGGGAAACAGGAGACTTCAATCATTTCTGCAACTCAGACGCCAGCTGCATTTACCACCTAATCAACTGGGGTGCTTCCTCTGGAGCTGTTGACTGCCTGGGGAGAAAGGAAATTGCCTACAGTTTAATAATGTAGAGAACAAAGATGAAAGGAGTGGGTGCTTTCTTCATCTCCTGAGACACTTCTACCCTGCATTTACACAAGAACACAATTTTTCCAGAAAGCAAAGAAACAGGACCCACCAATGAGAGAAGCCTGGGAATGCTTGACTGCAGATTTAGTGCAGTCATTCCATTTTCCTTGTTGTATGCACGTAGTATTGTGGTGTGGCGGGTGTGGCGTACGCATGTGCGTACACAGATGCAGTGTCCCATGGTCTTGCCTGCGGCAATTGGAAGAAGACATCAGGTGTCCCTCTCCACCTTCACTCACCGGCCTGCTTCTCCTTGCTAGAATGGACACTCTTGCTGATTGCAGAGCTTGCCTGTTGTGGAACCCCAGCCATTGTCCAGAGCCTGCTCCTCACAGGACTGGGGTGATAGACGCACGTGGCCAGGCCCAGGTGTTTACATGTGTTCTGGTGACTGGAACTCAAGTGGTCTCAGACTCCCTTAGGGCCTCATGCTTGCCCATGCTGGTCCATTTCTCCAGCTCATATTATTCCATTTGCGGGGCAGAGAAAGGGGCACTGTATTTCATCTTCCAGTGGAGGTGATGAGCTCCTAACACACCAGGCTTCCAGCAATTTACTGTAAATGCTGGGCAAGGTGGGACAACCTTCTGAGAGCAAGCAAAAGCCAGCAGGGAACAGCGTGCAGCCAGTATGGGTAAGAGAATGACACAGGGAGAAATTACAGTTTAGATAATCTTCAAGCCTTTGTCTTTTCTGTGTAGGGGGGTTGAACCCAAGGCCTTGTGCATGGCAAGCTAATCATCTACCTTGCTACAGCCTCAGCTCCAACTAAGATGCCACTTACAAATCAGTCACAGGGCTAAGAGAACCAGACTAAAATCCAAGCTAACACAGCTTCCACAGGGGAGACAAAAATGCTCATTCTGAGTCCAGCCAAGGGCTTGAGAGATGCCTCAGCACTTGAGGCACTTTCCTGCAAAGTCTAATGACTAGGGTTCAAGTCCCCAATACTTACATACAGCCAGATACACAAGGTGGCACATGCATCTGGAATTCATTTGCAGTGACTGGAGGCCCTGGAGCACCCATTCTCTCTCTTTCTCCATGCAAATAAATAAAAAGAAGTTTTGTTTAAAAAGAAAATGGAGCTTGCCTGAATCTAGCCACACCCGACAGCCCATTGTAAGATAAAGCCAATTGTCTGTAAAGGAGCATAACTGAACCAAGAGTTTATACAACATCACACATGATGCCCAGGATATAATGCAAAACCACTACACTTAAAAATAAATAGGAAAAGATGACCCATTCTTAAGAGAGGAGACAACCGGAGTCTTCCTGCGGCTGGAGGCTGCGAGCAAGCGAGGCTGCTCCAGGTCGGACCATGGCAGTGAACCTGAGCCGCAATGGGCCGGCACTGCAAGAGGCCTACATGCCACGGGTGGTCACCGAGAAGTCCCCGACCGACTGGGCTCTCTTTACCTATGAAGGCGACAGCAATGATATCTGTGTGGCTGGCACAGGGGACTGGTGAGGGAGTAAATGATGTCCAGCAGGGAGCCTGCACCGACCATGTCAGCACTATGCCCAACTTCCTGAAGGGGCCCCATGTGACTATTAATGCGCGGGCTGAAGAGGACGTTGAGCCCGAGGGCATCGTGCAAAAGGTTGCCAAAGCCTCTCGAGCCAACTTACAGCTTCCACAAGGAGAGTGGCCGCTTCCAGGATGCAGGGCCCCAGGCCCCAGTGGGTTCTGTGTACCAGAAGACCAATGCCATCTCGGAGATCAAGAGAGTTGGCAAAGATAGTTTCTGGGCCAAAGCTGAGAAAGAGGAGGAGAGCCGGCCACTGGAGGAGAAGCGAGGGTCTGCCAGGGGCTTAGTGGGCAAGGACTGTGTGCCTGGCCCTTGTACGACTACCAAGCAGCTGATGACACAGAGATCTCCTTTGATCCCGAGAACCTCATCACTGGCATCGAGGTGATTGATGAAGGCTGGTGGCGTGGCTACGGGCCTGATGGCCACTTTGGCATGTTCCCTGCCAACTACGTGGAGCTTATAGAGTGAGGCGAGGGCCTGTCTTCTCCCCACCAGAAGCAGCTTCCTTATTACTGGAAGAGAAGGCCCAAAAGTTAGTATTTGGGACCCCACTAGGACAAGGTCTCATGGCTCCCTCTGGCTTGGGTGGCTCCACCTCTAACCCCAGATGCAGCAATAACCCAGTAACCCCTAAATGCTTCCCGCAGCTTCCAGGCCCCCCACCAGCCTGCCTCTTGACTTCAGTGGGTTTTTGAGCCAGCTTCACCTGTGGCCAACCCTGGATGACCTCTGCCCAAGGACAGTGGCCACCAGTAAGCTGGGAGGCTCTGAGCAGGGACACCCTGAGGCCGCCTTCTGCATTTGCCTTTTTTCCCTCTCTCTGCCTTCTGAGGTGTGGTGTCTGCAGGTGTTTAGAATAGCCCTTGGGAACGATGAACTTGAAAAATTGCTTTTAGCATAGACCAAAGTCAGAGTAGACGGTGACAGTTTTGACAAGAGGGACTGGAGGCTTTGCTGCCTCATCTATTTCTCTCCCCCTGTGTCTGTGCTATGGGAAGAAGGGGGGGGATGACCAGACTCCTGTCTCTGGATATGTGAAAAGTCAAAGACACCATGAAAAAAAAAAAAAAGAGAGAGGAGACAACCAATATAAACCCAATCCTGAGATGACCAAATGTTAGAACTAAAAGACTAAGACTCTGGAACAGCTTAGAATTATACTTAAAGATATAAGCAAGATATTTTTATAATGTGTGAAAATTAGCATATCTTAGAAGGAAAAAAAAGACTATGAACAGGAATTCAAACTAACTTATACAACAATAAAGGGATGTATTTGAATTATATTTTATTCACATATTGCAATGGTTTACCTTGTCAACTTGACAGAATTTTAAGTCAGCAAAGAGACACACCTCTGAGCAGGTCTGTTGCTAGAACACAGACGCAGTCTCTGTAAGAAGCCAGATGCTACCTGATACAAGGGGACCTTGAGTTACAACTTTGCTTTCTTATCTCGTGTCTTCCTGCCTCCTGGCAACCCCCACCTCTGCAGTGACCAGGAGCAGGCCACCAAGGCAGGGAACGATGTCGCACTCCTAGAGACCTGGAAAGACTAGAGACCTTCTTTATCTTCCACTCTCTCATTCATTGCCTCCATGACGTCTCACGATATAATCTATGCCCGGACACATCCCTGTCCCCAGAAACTCATAACCAAGGACAATTCACATTGTTCATCTTGCCCTTTCTGGCTTTGGAACCCTGCCATGTTCTTTCATGACATACTAAACCCCTCCATAAGTCTCTCTCCTCCAAAAGAAATCAGTCTGACTATCTCTCAACTGAACCTGACTTAAGGACCACTAAAAGAAGTCCTAGAGGTTGATGGAAACGGAAGCCAGATGGAAGCATAAATATTCAGGAAATAATAAAAATATCAGAATAGTTAAATGTACATAAACATGTAAAATACTACTTTTCCTCCTACTATTTAAAAATACACGTGACTATTTAAAGCAAGAAATTGATCCTGATATTTGAAAATAGACTAAATTTTTCATTTTTTATCTAAATGTTATCAGGACTAGATCTTAAAAGGTCATCATTTTTTTTCCTGTCATGAAACTGACAGGTGGAATAATTTGATTATTATCCTCTGAAGTTAAATGCACATTCTCTATCAGCATTCACTTGTCATTCATTTATTTTTACTTTTTTTCTCCCCTTTGTAGAAAAAAATCTGTCTCGAGTTGATAAATTTAACAGGCTTCTAACCTAATAGGATTATTCTCAGTACAACTCTTTTTTAAAAGAACAGATTTTCCTAATGGGACTTCCATTTTGAGGGATTTTAAAATTCCTATCAGTGAATTAATAAGTAATGAGCACAATACTGCATAGTTAGAACTCCTAATTTCCAAGATATGTGTTTCTAATCAAATTGACCAATATTTAAGTAAAAACAAAGACCAAAATATATTCAGACAAGGGCAAAATTCTTTTTAAAAAAAACAATGTTTAGCCGGCAGTGGTGGTGCATGCCTTTAATCCCAGCACTTGGGAGGCAGAGATAGGAGGATCACCATGAGTTTGAGGCCACCCTGAGACTACATAGTGAATTCCAGGTCAGCCTGGCCTACAGTGAGACCCTACCTCAAACAAAACAAAAAGAAAAACAAACAATGTTTATCATTCCCGTCCAAAATTATAATGTCAATGCCCTCTAAGAAGAAAAGTATAAATTTTTAAATGCTTTTAAGCATAAATTTAAAAGCCTCTAATGCTGGTGGATAAAAGTAAGGAAATAATATGCTATTAAAATTAAGAGTAATCTGGACTGGAGAGATGGCTTATCAGTTAAACGCTTGCCTGTGATGCCTAAGGACCCCGGTTCAAGGTTTGATTCCCCAGGACCCATGTTAGCCAGATGCACAAGGGGGCACACACATCTGCAGTTCGTTTGCAGTGGCTGGAGGCCGTGGCATGCCCATTCTCTCCCCCCCCCCATCTCCCTCTCTCTCTCTCTCTCTATCTGTCACTTTCAAATGAGTAAATAAAAATAAACAAAAAAATTAAGAGTGATCATATAAAAATATCAGTCCTGCTATGTTCAGGTATCTTTAATGATTCCTAGAAGTAAAGAGAAAATTGTTGTCTTAGTCTCTACATTTACCTACTGGATATTTGTATCCGATGTCCCCATCAATAGCCCCAACCATGTATGTGTGAGCCGTTAAAGTGTTCACCTTTTGCCTGAAAACATTTTCCTCTCCTAGCTGCGCACTCCATTACCACCTACTTTGTCCCTGAAATTCCAAGCTTAAACATTATCTGGTTCCACTCTCACCCCTATTAAAAAGATTTACCTCCTACTATTTTTTTTTTCCTAGTGAAGTCTATTTAAGCTAACCTTTTCTTTCCTTGAAACTCTTTGCAGTTGAACTCTTTTAACTTACAGCCAAGAAGTCTGGGTTGCAGGATAAGGATAAGAGAGGTAGGAGAGATATTCTCAGTGCCTTAATGATAAACATTGAAATTATTCTATTTAATGCTTACCTATGAGGTAGATGTGCTTATTACCATCGGGAAACAGAGATACTAGCACCTGGGTGGCACATGCATGTAAATTAATGAGGACTGGGAGGCAGCTGTCGCCTCAGTCTAAAGTTTGTGTCTACAGTAGGTTGAGTATTGCCCTCCAGTGCCAGCTGCTGAGACCACGGGATGTTTGATGACATCACCACAGCTTTGCTGGCAACCAAGACCTCCAACGGATGAAGTTTGAGGAAGCCACAGAAATCTGTTCGGGCATGATCTCTTCCCACAGCTTGAGGAAAGATAAAAATGAAATACGCCTCATTGGTGATACCTTCTGACAAAAAGGGAAATTCGACTCCGAGTTCCAGTGAGCTCAAGTTCTGCTGGGAGGCCCTAATTACTTACAGCTCCCGGGCTCAGTCCCCAAGGCCAATTCTATATCCGTAGGAAGAAGTGTGAAGCAAGAGCCCTGCTGGTATGGAGACAGATAAAAGAGCACCTGCTGGTGAGAACACAGGTCTCCAACACAGAGCTGCTGCCCTTGAGCCCGGAAGGTGGGAAATGGAGAGAGGAGGCCACTGGCTTCCAGGACTACAACCATTACAGGAGGCTTCACTCTGACTTTTGAACTTAACCTTCACAGGATTGATTCATCTTCAACATGGCCTGGGTCCCGGGATAGCACCACCTTCCACATACGATTGCCCTTCGGTAGAGAGAGAAAAGTGGGTCCCAGAGCCAGGAGAGCCTCGAGGGCATGCATGACTTCCTCCCCTCCAGGGAGCCCAGGAATACCCAGTTGAACCATCTGTCTTCTCAGGAACCCACCAGAGCCACTGCTGACAGAGACACACTCCCGTGAGAAACTGGCAGGGACTGAGCTTCTCTGCCTGTCACCATCCACACTGGCTGGCACGCACAGCAATTCCTTTTAAAATTTGAACATGTCAGCCAAATTAATCCCATTAAACTCTATGTGACCTTCTATTGCAGAAAGCTCATTAAGAAGGATATTACCGTATCATGGCTCCTACTCTACCACAGAAATCTTCTTAGGAAAGCAGGATTTTCTTAAATGTCGTAGAGTATCAAAGGAAGAGACAATCTTTTTATTCTTTTCTGTTTTACTGCTTTTTATTTTTCTTTTGCTGGTCCTCAAGCACTCCCTCATTCACATATGCCTTGGTAAGTGCGGTACCACTGAGCCACGTCCCCAGCCTCACCACAGTCTGCCCTGGGGATTTCCCTATCCGGTTATCTTATTTCACAAATGTCCAGAGAAATTTCACCAGAATATGTCCATTACCCAAGGGTGTATCCTCAGCTGAAATAGAAAATAGACGTCCTATACAATAACTATAATCAAAACTAGAATCCACTTTTTAAGTAAAATTAAACAACCAATATATCTTGAATTGTTAGTCCCTTAAAAATAAATCTCAATATAATCAAACTCAGTCATCCATGCTTCTAGATAGCACTTTTTTTTCTTTTTTAAACAAATTCTTACCCCCACAAAATTCATGATCCTCTTGCTTTGGCCCGTGTAGTGCTGAGATCACAGGTGTGCACCAGGGCACCTGACTTAAAAGAGTCTTTATGTAAAGTTTGAGCCTACAGCAATCCCATGATGATTGATGCTCTCTATACTTTCTTGATAATCCCGAGGTTCCAAACAACTGCCTTATCACTACCCATGCGTTCTTTCCTTTTTATGTGCTTACCTCTAGGTTCAAGTCTAACAAAGTATTATTACATTTCAGGTTTGAGGCTTCCAACGTCAATTAGAGATTGGGGGAGGGAATAACAAGTCGCAGAGCCCAGTGTATTAGGCACTTTTCTCATTGCCGTGACAAGTGCCTGACAAGAAACAACTTAAGGAAGGAAGGAAGGGTTGATTTTTGCTCACAGTTTGAGGACACAGCCCATCCTGGTGACAGGAGCATGAGGCAGCGGGTCACCTAGTGCTTTCCTCACTTTTTCTTTTTTATTCAGTCCCAAACCCCGCCCCACAGCATGGGCCCACAATCAGGGAGGGTCTTACTTTCTCAGTTAAGCCTCTCAGGGAAAGACTCTCAAAGACACACTTAGAGGCATGTTTTCTAGGTGACTTCTAAGTCCCATCAAGTTGACAATCACAATAAACACCACATCCAGCATGAGATACATTATTACTATTATCAACAACAATGATATATAGTTAGAGAGTGATTTCTAAGTATGTAACAACTTTCTAAAAAAAATACTTTATTTTATTATGACAGTTGATTTCATCAGGAGGTGGTGACATTAAAATTTATATTTTGCAGGTCAGTAAAGAGGCACAGAGTTAGGTAACTTTCCCACAGCCAAACAATTAGAAATGGTAGCACCAAGGCCCGGTGTGCTGGCATACGCCTTTATTCCCAACACCCCAGAGGCTGAGGTGGGAGGCTTGCTGTGAGTTCAAGGCCACCCTGAGACTACATAGTGAAATCCAGGTCAGCCTATGCTAGAGAGATACCCTACCTTGGAAAACCAAAAGAAATGGTAGCACACTAAGATTGAGTCTTGGAAGTCTGATATGGGAGCCCTCTTTCTTATCTACAATGTCATTCTGTCTGTAAATTCATGATGGAGTGGTGAGTGACTAGATTGGAAAATAATTGGAGATAAGATTTATGGGAGTAGGACTTCTAGGTAAGGTAGTGGAATAGGAACCTTGCCAACAAAAACTGGAGAAGCAAATGACACAGGATAATAGATATTGTATTCTTTTTAAGTAAGAGGCATGATCTATTGATGAACTTATTAAGTCAGGTAAGGTCCCCATGGGGCTATTGCAAATCCATGTGAATCAGCTCTGGATAGCCATGGGAAGTGCTCCTTGAAGGCACAACAGCCATGCTCTACCAGTGCCGTGGAGGCTGTGGGAAGAGCTTCTCCCCACGCTTACCAGCCTTAGAAGATGAGAGGACCCTGAAAGAGATGAACAAGTTGTGGAGCAGCTGAGCTCTGTGAGAACACTGACACACAACACTCCCCAACCTCCCCTGCCTCCTACGCCAGCACTGGGAACACAGAGATTCCAGGAAACCAGACTCCCAGAGACTCCCCAACACAGCACTGAACCCATATGAGCCGAAAGCCTGCCCAACTGAGACAGCCAAGACAAAACCAGCCAAGAGTGCACCGTGGAGGGAACCATCTTCATAGCTCAGCATAGGTGAGATAGGAACTCCAGCCCATAACTGGTCAAATCCCCAGGGAAATATATGTCCCAGATCTGGTTCTATAGGTTTGATCTCAAAGTATTAATCTCACCTCCCATATTAAGGAAGGTTGCTAAAGGAAGCATCACATTTATACCTGTATAAAAATTGTCAATAAAGAAATCTTTAAAAATATCTGTGGGATGAATGTGGCTAGATTTAGTCTTTTTTTTTTTTTTTTTTTTTGGTTTTTCAAGGTAGGGTCTCACTCTGGTCCAGGCTGACCTGGAATTCACTATGTAGTCTCAAGGTGGCCTCGAACTCTCGATGATCCTCCCACCTCTGCCTCCCAAGTGCTGGGATTAAAGGCATGCGCCGGCCTAGATTTATTCTTTAATGTTATGGTAAGGTGCTAAGGCTTACTTATGTCTTATCTTTCCTGAAGAGTCCCCCCCCCCACCTTGGTGGTGACACGGGTAGGGGGAGATTGAAGCACAGAAAAATTCAGTGACTTGAGCAACATGAAGCAGCTATAAATGATGGAGCCAGGATTTGAACCCAGGCAGTCTGGTGATCTCAATTGTTACACCGCAGAAAGTATGTAGGTTTGGGCACATTCTGACCTAGAATTCTGCCACGTGAACTTGTGGCACATAGCATTTCTAGGTTTCAACCTCTTCAACACAAAAGAAAATTCTGAGCACACATGAACAGGGTTATGTAAATTTACATAAATAAAGTACCTGGCCAATAGAAGGAACAGAATTTATATTGAACAAGTAGCTAGGACCAGTGTAACTGAAGTCAAATACTCATCTAGGACTTCTTTGCCACGCCCCTGCCAACACCAGATTTTTTCATTGTTAGACACTTAGACACGCATTCATCCTCACCATTTTCTCAGGAAGAAAGTATGAAAAGATTTTATACTCAGCCACGCTGTCTTTCATTTACTGAGAATGTAGAAACGTTTTCAGCAAGCAAGAACTCTGGGTCTTGGGCTGGAGAGATGGCTTAGCCATTAAACGCTTGCCTGTGAAGCCTAAGGACTCCGGTTCAAGGCTCAATTCCCCAGGACCCACGTTAGCCAGATGCACAAGGGGGCACACAAGTCTGGAGTTTGTTTGCAGTGGCTGGAAGCCTGGCACACCCATTCTCTCTCTCTCTCTCTCTCTCTCTCTATCTGCCTCTCTCTCTCTCTCTCTCTCTCTCTGTCAGTCTCAAAATAAATAAAAATGAACAAGAACTCTGGGTCTGTTGTATGAGTGTGCCCTCCCTGAAGATATGTTGGAGGATGAATTTCATCCAATCAAGAGACTACTAAGCAGACAGCAAATAGTGAAGAGTGAGCGCTTCATAAATTTAGCTGTACATTTAAGACTGAAGGTAAGAACTATATGGAAGGACAGCATTCAGATGTTATATGCTCTAACAAAATCGGTATAATGCAATCAAAACAAGGAGGGATAAGAAACTTATTGAGATAGAAGAAATTCAATTAAATTCACTGATTATTGAATAGGCAATCAGTAGGTATTAAATAGGAGTTAAAACTCACAAACCCAGTAGCAAATATTTAAGTAATAAAATATGGAGGCTGGGGAGATTGCTCAGTAGCTAAACTCTTGCTCTGCAAGCCTGAGTAGTTGAACTTGGAACCCCACCACCCACGTAAAGAGCCTGCTGCTGTGGCAGGTGTTCGTCATCCAGTTACGCCTATGGGAGAGGAGGGAGGCGGAGAAGGGAAAATCCACCAGAAGCCAGCGTGGGGAGCAGCTAGCTCGGGGGAGCAGCAGGGAAGAACATGAGGTCCTATCTCAAACAAGGAGGACGAGGAGAACCAACACCTGAAAATTGTCCTGTGACCTCTACACATACCATGGCATGCATGTTCCCTCACTTACATATGACCACACACACACACACACACACACACACACACACACACATACCAAGAAAAACAGAAATAAACTAGAAATAAAGTTTCTACAGAAAATAAACATAAATGCTCCTAAATGTCAAAATAAAAAAGTTTTAAGAGCAAAGAAAGGACGTCACATAAAGATACACTGAAAATAAATCATGCCTATACAATGACTTGAAAACACTTAGATAGAACATAATAGTTATATTAAAAAAGGTGAATGGGCTTACCTCATCTGTTATAGAAAGAATAAAAAAGATTTCAAGAAAGACCTTGTTTTATGCTGTGTACAAGATACACCAATGCCAAAGTGACTTGGAAAATTTTTATGAGACTGATGCGCTACCTACTGGACTAATGAGGCACCTGAAAGTTTTTAAATGAAAGTACACCCAAAAAGTGGAAAATATTTTTGAAAGCTAAAAGTCTCTTCTTCCTTGAAATTACAAAAACTTATGTTGAGCTGTTTGTCACAGACCAGAGGACAGATGTGGCAATTGAATGCAACTGTGGGCCTGGCACCTGGGTTCTGGAACAGAAAAAAAAAAAAAGATATTAATGAAGAAAACTATAATGTGAAGTATAGCTGTTCATTGGGATACAGGGTTTGGTGGGTTCAGGAAAAGTTTATGAACCCCAACTTTGTTTTTGTTTCTATTTTTTACAAAGAATTGAAATGGACTGAGAAGGATGAATGATAAATAACTGCATTTATTTGGGGGAGATTATGAATGTGGTGAGGGGGCTGGAATGGGATATACACCCAAATGAGGGAGACAGGACCTGGGAGCCCGTGCGGAAAGCTGAGCAGAGGAGAGGAGGGAAAGCATGGAGGGGCTTTTCCAGGGAAACTGGAAAATGGCTAGGGCTTGAAAGGAAGGCTAAAAGAGTGACAAAACGAAAAGTAAAACACCATACCCCTCCCCATTTCAGCAGCCAGACTGTAGGCTGCTGAAATGGGTTGCGGGGGTGGGGGACTCACCAGTACAGTGACTCCCAGATTCAAGCCAGACGAAAAGAACAGCCAAGAAGGAGACCTTGCCCACCTGGAAAGCACCTCATAGCTTACTGGGTGGGCTTCACCTTCAGGCTCAGGTGGCCTGACAGAGAACTGGCCCCCAAAAGAGGCCAGCCGACCTGAGTAGAGGGCACGCTCCCTCAGGGATGAGACTGGACTGGTCAGATGCTAAATTCTCTTTGGGCCCATTCCTACCTGGCTACCTAAAACTAAAACTAGCTGGCTCGTTCTTCGCCGGTACCAGTAGTAGTTCTCTCCTTTGCCAGACGAGGCTGAAAACATAGGAGCAGTTGGAGAAACTGACTGAATAGCATATTAGACCTCTGCACTGTCTTCATAGCTTTTTGAAATATAAAATTATTTCAAAGTAAATGAGGATATGTTGGTCATGGGATGTACACATTCACTTACAATATGAATGAGTTCTGGAGGTCTGTTGTATGGTAGCACAGTGCTGTTAAGAGTGACACAGTTTTAAAAATATATTTATTTATTTATTTATTTATTTATTTGCAAGTGGAGAGAGATAGAGAGAATGGGCACACCAGGGCCTTCAGCCAATGCAAACAGATTCCAGATTCAGGTGTCATTTTGTGCATCTGACTTTATGTGGATACCGGGGAATCAAACTCAAGTTGTTATGTTTTTCAGACAAGTGCCTTAACTGCTGAATCATCTCTCCAGGCCTCAGTGACACATTTTATAATGAAATCCACTAAAAGTAGAAATTACATTTTATCACCACACACATAAAAGTGGTAACTATGCCAGGGACTGGATGTTAATAGCTGGATTGCTGGAGCCATTATATAAAATACGCTTATAGCAAAACATCATGTCATGCATGCATAGTCCATATATTTGTTTTATTTGTAAATCATACCTCTATAAATTATAAAATAGTAAAACCAAAATAAAATTAAGAGGACTGGAGGCATGGCTTAGTGGTTAAGGCACTTGCCTGTGAAGCCAAAGGACCCAGGTTCAATTCCCCAGTACCCATGTAAGCCAGCTGCACAAGGTAGCACATGTATCTAGAGTTTGTTTGCAGTGGCTAGAAGCCCTGGTGCACCCATTCTCTCTCTGCCAATCCCTCTCTCTCCAATAAATAAATAAATATATTTTTAAAAAATAAAATAAGGGCTAGAGAGATGGCTTAACAGTTAAGGTGCTTGCCTGTGAAGCCTAAGGATCCAGGGTTGATTCTCCAGGTCCTATGTAAGCCAGATGCACATAGTGGCACATGCGTCTGGAGTTCATTTGCAGTGGCTAGAGGCCCTGGCACACCCATCCTCTCTCTCTCGCTCGCTCTCGCTCTCTCTCTCTCCATGAAAATAAATAAACAAAATATTTTTTAAAAAAATGGCTGGGTATGGTGGCACATGCCTTTAATCCCAGCACTCGGGAGACAGAGATAGGAGGATCGCCATGAGTTCAAGGCCACCCTGAGGCTGCAGAGTGAATTTCAGGTCAGCTTGAGCTAGTGAGACCCTATCTTGAAAAACCAAAAATAAATAAATAAATAAAATATTTAAAAAATAATAAATAGAAAGTCTGTGGTGGGCTGAGGATGTTTCTCAGTGGTTAGAGCTATTGCTTAGCATGCAGGAGGCCTGGGTTCAACCTCCAGTACCACATAAACTGGGTGTGGTGGCTCATACCTATAATACCAGCACTTGGGATATGAAGGCAGAAAGATCAGAACTGCAAGTAATAAAGTTCAAGGCCAGCCTGAGCTACATGAGTCCTTATCACAAAGTAATGTTTTGATTCCACTGCGTATCTGTACCATACTTCAAAAAAAATCCATTTGTCTGTTGATGAGCTGTTAGGCTGATTCCAGATATACGGAGAAGCATATCTCCCATCCAGGTACTAACAAAGCCCAACCTTGTCACACTTCTGAGACAAGATCAGACCCATTTAGGGTGGTGGGCTGGAAACGCAGCTGTTACAAGGTAGAAAGGAAATGTACCTGAAATTATAGAACTTGCAACAATGGTGAAAATGGAAATGTATCTCAAGATAATCAGAGGGGAAATCAGTCTTAAACCCTTTATGGACACAATAAAATATAACGCAAGGTAAGAAATGACAAATATAAAAACAGAAGTCAGAGCTGAGGTCATGGCTCAGTGGATAAAGCGCTTGCTGTGCAAGTATGAGAACCTGTGTTTGGATCCCCAGACGTCACGCAAACCCCAGGGATGGCGCCTGCACTCAGCGCCCATCTCGTGTGACACAGGGCTCCCTCTTGCTGTTTGCCACTGTGAACACCGGACTATCTGGCTTCAAGGTTCACCTGGTTCCACTGACCATTGCCATAGGCACTTTGAGATTATAGACCAGTATTAGCTGTGCCTGGCTTGAAAATGGGAGATTTTTAAAACTGAGACTTCTCTCTAGTCCTCTATTATAAACACCTTTTAAATACCAGATGGAAATTGGAATTTTTTCTAAGAAAAAAAAATAGTTTAGAAATTGACCCCAGTAGATACAGAGTAGGTGTGAATTTATGTAGAAGAAATCAAGTTCCTGAGTTGCTTATATAAATTAAATCTTTTTAAAGAAATAATAGAACAAAAAGGGAAATTTAAAACAAAAAAAAGATCAAGAGGTGAATATTAGAATCCCCTACTGTTGTGAAGTTCTTGAGTTTTATGTTTGTATTCATCCCACTGATATTCTCTTCTTCTTTTTCCTTCCCTTCGTGTAAGCCATATTTTTTTTTAGGCAGAACGCTGATGATTCAGAAGAGATCTTAAATATAAACTTTTCTTTAGGGCTCTGATTCATATTGAGTCCTTCTAGTAGCTTCATCATTAATGTAATTTCAGATTTTTGTTCTGACATCTAGTCCCAAATGGTATGAATTCCTTTCATATCCCCTTCTGATAAATCATATATATCCCTGCTTAAAATATTGCTTTGTCCAAGGCTAGGAAAAATATCAAATTCCAGACAAGACATTTAGCATGGCTAAAAAAAGCTCTTTTAACAATCAAACATGATAAGCATCTTACAATTTGTCTTTGAACTCAAACCTGTCCTGTTGTCTTCTTTGGACTTCTGGTGCTCCCATCCTGAGCTCAGAGCTCTCCCCTCAGAAGCTGCTCTGCTTTTTGTAAACCATCAATTCCATGCGTAAAACAATAACTGCTTCTTTTGGTCATTCTCTACTTTTGCCATCCCCGAAGATGGTCTCATCTGTGTGGGTTATTTTTCTCTCTGGATTGCATCAGGTTCCCAACTACTTTCCTAATAAGCCCTAGCTATAAAAAAAAAAAAAAAAAAAAAACGAAGAAACTCACAGGCATAAATAATCAGATGTCAACCATTAGTATGTGTGGCTTGTTCTGAATACAAGTCGTTTTTATTTCCATGAAAATACTAAGTGAGGTGCTGAGTGAATTCTGACATGAAGTGATATTAAAGTGTTGCTTCTTGGACCTGGGTAGATGGCTCAGAGGCTAAAGGAGCTCATTTAAGAAGCCTGCAAGCCAGGGCTCAATGCTCTGGTAGCCACATAAAGCCTGGCGCACAAATTGGCACATGTATCCAGAGTTTGCAGTAACCAGAGGCTCTGGGGTGCTCGTTCTTTCTCCTTCTCCTTCTCTTTCTCCTTTCCCTTCTCTCTCTCTCTCTTGCAAATAAATGAATGGAAATTTAAAAAGTACTGCTTACTATGTTTCTTTTATTCTAAATTCTATGTTCTTGGGTTATCCTACTGTTGTTAGCCAGACTCTTAAGAAATAATGTCAATCGCACTTCATGTGTAGGTTTTGGAATGTGAGCAGAAGTTCTCTTGATTATAATTTAAATATTTTAGGGGAATCAGGCTTGTTTTCTAGCAGTGTTATCTCTATAGGAATCCCATGAAATGGCATCTGCTCAGTTTCAGAGAAAAAAGGAAGGTTATTTATGTTTTTTTCTTAAATACGCTTAACACAGTAAAAATCCAATGATGCCAGAGAGGATCTTGCTGCTATGCTTGATGATTCATCACTGTTTCCCTGTTCAATTTCCAATTTTTGTGTATTCAACTTTTTTTGAGTGTGTATGTGTATGGTGTGTGTGTGCCTATAGAGATCTAAAGATGGACATGAGAAAGGTCCATGGAAAAGAGAAAGGGGAAAGACTTCCATAAGAGAAAATAGCAGAGGTGGATGCTAAGCTGGGACGAGATGGGCATCGACATGGCAGGAACTTGAGAGGCCTGAGTCAGGATGGGAAACTGGAAGTGGATGCACCAGATATATCCGAGCTGCTGCTAAGGTGGGCATTAGCAATGCCGTTGTCAGCGCAGTAAGAAGCAGGGAGATATGTTTTAGTAAAGAGTGGGACCAAAGGAGCTGATCAATATTTTCAGAACTTTACTTCAGCTCACGCTGTGTCTCGGGAGTTATGAGATCAGAGCCGCTGCTGGCTTCCATGAGAAACAGCTATGGCTCATGGATTATAGGAAATGTGTCAGCAGTGGGTGTACAGAGAAGGGAGTAGAGATAGAATTTAAGCCTTCACAATGGATTTGATGGAATGAGAAGAGGGGAACCAAGAATGACTCCTAGACTTTTTGTCTTAGATAACTGCTCCTCCTAAGAGAGGAGCAAGTTACGGGGAAAGCCAAGCTTGAAGTTGACTGTGAAGTATGAAGTAGCTATTAGAGTTTCAGTCAAGTCGTAACGCACAAACATATATTAAGAGGTTGCAGCTTACGGCTAGAGATAGAAAATGTAAGAATAGCTGGCTTATAGAGGTGATATAAAGCCAGAGTTCCCAAACTTGCAGGAAATAAAGAGCAGAGGGTTTAGGTTGTGCTCCTTAACTTCTCTAACTGAGCATGCCTGGGCTGGGTCTCAGCCTCCCCTCTCAGTCAAATAAAGGAAAAGAAATAACGCCATGTCAGCCTGGAGGGACCGAAGACCACTACCTTTTCTTTCTCTTTACCCTTGTCTATTCCTTTATATTGCTGGAAGGCAGGGAGATATTTTTATTCTTTTCCCTAACAGGTTCTCAAGAGAGATTGAATGAATTGCTGAGATCTCCCTGGAGCAAAGCAGAGAATCATCGTTAGATCACAGTACTTCCATCCACTCTCATGTGAGTCCCTGAACCTAAAGCTCCAGAAAGGTCCTTATTTCCATTCAAAATGTTCACGACAGCGGGGCCAGCAACGTGACTAACATCTTTATGTAAATCAGATCAATCCAAGGTGGCATTCCACAGCTCGGAGGAGGAAGTGGGCACAAAGCTGCATCTACCAGCCACATAATTATACCCGGAAATTCAGTTTGGGCACTGAAATTTACAAGGGCCGGGCAGATCATTTTGTCTGTCGATCTATAAGTATTTACCAGGTAGATGCCCTTAGGGTGCCTGGTGCTGGATGAGGCTGCTTTTGTGAGCAAGCCAGCGGGTCCTCGACCATGAAAATAGAAATTTAATCACTTGCTCACCCAAGCATTTCCTTTCTGCTTTTGCAATAAGCTTTTTTGTGAATGACGAGCAGAATAGCTGTCGCAAAGACAGCCTGCAAGTCCCAGTCAGAGGCCCTGAGAGGAGAGATGACTCATCTCCCTGACGTCAAAGCCTCCTTCCTTTCGGGGGAGGAGGGAAAGGATGGTAATGGTCTAGCAGAATGACCCAAATGCCCTCTGAGACCTGTGTGGATCAAAATGGTTTCCTCATCCTTCCCCTGGCCAAGTTGATTAAAGCTCAAAGTTTAAGCTGTGAAAACTCCAATTTCACTGCCAAGTTAACTGGAAAACTAGAAGCAAGAAGTCTTTCTTCCTATCAACAAATACCAAGGCTTTGTGAATCCTTTTCCCTTGGAAATGTTGAAGGCATTCAGGCCCTTTCATAGGGTGCTTCAGGTTGATTTGTGTCTTAGTCCCTTTGAGCTGGTATAGCAAACACTATGGACTAGGTAGCCTAATAACACTCACTAGTTCTCCCTAGTTCTAGAGGTTTGGAAGTTCAAGCAGATTTAGTGTCTGGTGTGTGTCTTCTTGTGGGTTGGCAGGTGGGGAGAGAGAGAGAGAGAGAGTATGCCAGCAAGCAAGCGTAGCCTCACCTTAGTCTCCTTCTCTTCTTATAAAGACATAGATTACAACACTAAACCTCCAACTGACTGACCTCTCTAGACTTAATCAGCTCCCAATGCCCCATCAATAGATGCATTTGGCACAGGTTGGGGGATGAAAGGGAGAAGTACACAAATATTCATTCTGTAATAATTTCATAAAACATCTCCATAGCTGTCATTTCCAGTTTGCCTTTCATTTTAGGATTTCCTAGGACCAGATTATGGATAGGGACTGTCGAATGACCACTTTTAGTAATCATTCGGACAGAGGTTCACATGTGCCAAAGAACCTATAGGATAATCCAGCAAAACTCTGGCATCCCCGTGCAGACTGTCAAACTTTCCCTTGGAAAGGTTCTAGTTACTCCACAGTATAGCCTCCTAGGTGTTTGTCCCAGGGCCTCCATCTAAGTGATTCCCTTAAGCAGTGTTACTAGATCCACTCTCAGTCTTTCTCTTCTTTCCAAAGAGACTGGACATCTAATTAAGAGATCAGATCTCTAATGGATTAGTGACTTGGCCTACCTTTGAAGTCCCAATTCAAGTTATAATCAAGCTATTCCAGCATCCAGAATCATTATTGTGGAACAGTCTTTGTCATTCCTTTGGCCTTTTTGTTTGTGGTTGTTGTATTAACTTCTCGTGACAGCTATTGTGTTTAATGTGGCTTAACTATGAAATCTCCCCCACAGGTTCCTTGTCTGGTCCTAGCCATACTATTTGGGGAGATTCTAGGGACTTTAGGACATGGGGCTTCGCCAGTGGCAAGAGGAAGCTACATCTTACTCCCCACCCTGGCTTCCTGGTTGCCAGCAGGGGAGCCACGTTGCTCCTCCATGTGTCCCCCTCCCTCCCGTGTCTCCTCGCTACAGCTCAGAAACAATGGAGCCAGCTGAGCACACACTGAAACCGTGAGCCGAGGTAAATCTTTCTTCCTATGAATTGTTCCATCACGTGTTTTGTGGCAGGAACAAAAAAATCTTGACTAACATACAAGCTTACAATTTGGTTTGTGGTTCTTAAAGGGAATAAACCTGGTTTATTGGCAACTTAATTTTTTTGCTTTTGTTCTGAGGATCCATCAAAATGCCTTACACTAATGGCTCATGCAGCAAGTACTTCAAGTTGGTTAAACTTTTATTGTGATAGCATTTGGAACTACACATGATTTTCAACTTACGAGATTATAGTGTAATAAAGCCATCACAGTTGAAAAGATCCCTAGTTGAAAATGCTGTTATTATGCTTAGCATAAACTCAGTGACATAGCACTGTGTAGTATACCAGTTGCCTACCCTCTTGATCACATAGCTGACTGAGAACTGCAATTCACTACCTCTGCCCAGCAACACAAGAGCCAGATCAAGTCCACTCAATGTATCCTGATTTTGAACAATCATAAAGTCAAAAAAAAGTCACAAGTTGAACCATCCTAAATCAAGGACTATCATCACTGTTCAATGGTGTAAATCGCATGACAGCGTTTCAGATATTAAGATGGGAAAGAAGGACAACCTGATTAGAAAGATTTCTGAACACTCTTCACATAACCGTGTGCATGCTACTGATGTCCTAATTAGTTCTAATTACTTTGATGTTAGTCCTGCCCCAGCTCAGACCTCAGAGTCACATTACCATCCAAATGCCTGATCAGAAACAGAAAAACAAATCAGAATTTTCCTAATTAAGGTGAGAGGAATACTTGGCTTTTAAACTATCACCCTAGCAGGGGACACTTCCCTGTTAGCATGCAAGTCTGCTAAGGAAAGCAAATTAGAATGAAAACAAAAAAGATGCTTGGCAAATATTATATAGAGTTAAACTTATATGAAGTGAGTTTGGGGAAGCTAGAAAATAGACCCTTCCTTTCCTAAAGGAATAAAATTTTGATCACAAAAATTAGAATCCCAGGACTTTGGGAAATGCCTAGAATCCGAGAATCACCATGCTTCTTTTCTTACTTCCTTTCTTTCTCTCTTTCTTTCTTTCTTTTGGAAATCTGCACAAATAAACATCTTCTCAATCCCTTATCGTCATGACATGCCCTTAGAGACGCACCCCATACTGTTTGCTTTTATCATTGTTGAGGCTTTGCCTGCTTTGGTCCTGGAGAAAATTCCCATCAAGCCCGACAGTCCTCTGATGCTTGCTAATACTCTGCTGGAATCCCACAAATGTGGGTGTCCATTCAGAAAGTGAGGCAGGTCAGGCCTGGTGGTAAAGATTTATAATTCCATTTATTAGAAGGCTAAAGCAGAAGGACCAAGAGACCTTCCTGGGCTAGAATGAATTTAAGAATGAATCCAGGGCTGGAGAGATGGCTTAGCAGTTAAGCACTTGCCTGTGAAGCCTAAGGACCTGGTTCAAGGCTCAATTCCCCAGGACCCACGTAAGCCAGATACACATGCACCTGGAGTTCGCTTGCAATGGCTGAAGGCCCTGGTATGCCCATCCTCCCTCTCTCTCTCTCTCTCTCTCTCTCTCTCTCTCTCTCCTTCTCTGTCTGTCTCTCTCAAATGAATAAATAAAAATAAACAAAATTTTAAAAAATAATGAATCCAAATTAGGCATCATCGTGAAACCTTGTTTCAAAGTAAAAAGTGTCTGGAAAGTATAGCTAAGTGGCAGAGTACTCTCCTAGCATCAGAAGGTCCTAGGGTCAACCACTGTGCTAAAAGAAAGACAGAAAGACCTGGGCATGGTGGCACACACCTTTAATCCCAGCACTCAGGAAACAGAGGTAGGAGAATTGTCATGAGTTCAAGGCAAATCTGGGACTACAGAGTGAGTGCCAGGTCAGCCTGGGCTAGAGTGAGACCCTAACTGAAAAAAGAAAAAAAAAAGGAAAGACAGAAAAAGAAGGGAGGGGGAGAGAAAGAGAAAAAGTGAAGCCGTTTCCTGGAGTTCACACTAAACAAATTCAAACTCATGGCATATGTTGGACAAAAAAAAGTGGGAAGGGCACATAAATAATTATTTCACATCCAAAATGGCCAGATAGTTCATAGTTATTATCACATAGAGAACTGTGATTTGAGGTAGAGAGTGTTGGAAGCAAAATTTTTGTTGTCTACAACTCCATGGGTAATGGCAGAAATAATCCCAATGACAAGAAAAGTTGAAGGACAGAGGGTTAAATAATGTTACCACTAAGGACAAGGGTGAGATTCAAGTCAGGTTCTGCCTGGCTAGAAAGCTCCCTACACTTAACTCTGTATGTTAGACCCAGTTGCTGCTGCCTCTCTGCTCTAGTAATCATCGGCTGAGTTTCCACTGACCTGCTGCTTGTTTTCCGTAGGGTTTTCAGCCCTGTCAACAGTGTTTTTAAAGTAGAAGAAAAGTAAGAGCGATTTGCATTAAACATACCCCACACTTCCTTGAATGTCATTTCTTCTTACATATTTACCTGTTTACTCCATTCCTAAAATAAATCAAGTCAAATAGGTTTCCCAAGACAGTGTATATACACTGATATTCCTGCAGCCCACAATGAACCTTCATTTTCTAGCCCCACCATCTGCCCAACAAACCTACCTCCTTTTGTCCTTTCTCTCATTCTCCTCTGCTTAAAGTTGGTGAAGTCATCTCCAAATCCTGTGTCTCCTCAGAGGCCCAGGCATAGATCTGGAAGATTCCTGCTCTAGGACTTTAGACCCCAACACTCCCAGCCTCCTTTCTTCCTTTAGTGGTGACTTCCTTCCTGCCCTACCTCTGTGACACACCTGGATTCATTTGTTGCCTTTTCTGTCCTCTGTCCTGCTAACCAGCCACTCCTTTTTTATGAGAGAGAGAGAATTGGCAGGTCAGGGCCCCCGGCCACTGCAACTGAACTCCAGATGTGTGCACCACCTTATGTGCACGTGTGACCTTGCATTTGAGTGCTTGCATCACCTTGTGCATCTGGCTTATGTGGGATCTGGAGAATTGAATATGGGTCCTTAGGCTTCACAGGTAAGTGCTTTAACCACTCTTTATATTTAATTTCATCTGCTAAAATGAGCAACATGTGTATTCATGACATGATCCTCACTGACATAGTTACTCTTATAAGAAGCTGGAGTTATTTCCGCCTTCTGACTCACAGGTACTTTTAAAAGTATTTCTTTCTTTCTTTATTATATATTTCAGAGACAGAGAAAGAGAAAGTATGGGTGTGCCAGGGCCTCTTGCTATTGGAAATAAACTCCAGACACATGCATCCCTTGGTGTGTCTGGCTTTATGTGGGCACAGGGAAAACCAACCCTTCTCCTTCTTCCTCTTCCTCTTCCTTCACCTTCCTCTTCTTCCTTTCCTTCTTTCTCCTTCTTCCTCTTCCTCCTTTCCTTCCTTCTCCTTCTTCCTCTCCCTTCTTTCCTTCTTTCCTCTCCTTTCTCTTCCTCCTTTCCTTCCTTCTGCTTTTTCTTTCTCTCCTCCTCCTCCTTCTACCTTTTCTCCTTTCTCCCCTTCTCCCTTCTCCTTCCTGCCTTCTTCCTCCTCTTCTTTGTGAGACAGTATGTATCCTAGGATGACTTCAAACCTAAAGGTCACCAGTCTCCTGTTTCAATGAATTATAAGCACAGGCTACCATACCCAGCCACTTACATACTTCAAATCTCTCAATATCTTTTCACTTGCTACATGATTTGAATAATCCTTATTCTAAAATCCTTTAAAACAACAGTGCCACCCTATCAGATAGCTATTCAACAACCCTCCCCCCACTTCTCATGTGCTTCCCAGAGCCACACGTAAGCACCAAGTGCTTCACGTGATAATGTGGTGTGGTCACTTTCCAGCTGTGGGAGCAGAGCTTCATCAAACAAAGGTAGATGACAAGAACATCCACTGAACAAAGTTATTGTGAAAATTCAATGCCCAATGAGCCATAGAGCATTTGCAACAGTGCTCAGCACATGGCAGGGACTCAGTCACTAGGAGTCATAGTAAGAACACTCTGATCTTGATTAGAGTCCACTGGGAGCCAGGCTCTGGGCTGAGCACTCCGTGGACTATGTTCCCTCTCCTACTCAGGTGGGTGACGGACCTAATGAGGGCAAGATTTTAGTCTTCATTTCCCTACTCACATACTTTCCCAGTAGCATATCAGGAAAATGGCAAGTGTGGATAGGAATGAATAATTTATAACTTCATTAGCTCCTCATTGCTACAGTGCTTTTGGATTTTTCCCTTCTAGAAAACAATGGCACAGAGCATATCTTATATTAATTCACATGAATGTTGGGCTCCTATTCAAAAAAAAAACGAAATCCTGCTTTTTGCCCGTTGAATAGGAGCTGACTTCAGCTTGGACTCAGAGGGCAATCTCACTGTCTTGTGATCTAATTAAGGTCCTGATGCTATGAACCTCTTCCACTGAGGGTTCAGTTTTGAATTTACAAAAATGAATAAGAAAGAAAAAGGAGAAGGAAAAGGTGCAGAAGGAGAAAAAGAAGAAAGAAGACAAAGAGTAAAGTACAAATAAAATTTACTTTGCATGTGCTTTGCTGCGGAAGACACCGCTGGAAGTGTTTAAATAAAGATGAGATTTTTTTTAAATAAAACGTTCCTTTCTCCAGGTACATTCAGATAAAACTAGATCACAAAAGCTGATACAAGAAGAACGGCTGAAATGAGATCTTGACAGAAAGCAGGAAATAAACTTTTGGTCATGGTTCCTATAAATTGGGGCTCTCGACACTATATTTAGCCTTCTGAATTCAAGTTCACGCCATAAATACAGTAACTGAGAGAGCCAGATATAGCTAGCAAATTGCTGCTGAGGTACTTTGAGGAGTAGAAGTCACCCACCAACGTCAGTGATGCTCACTGCTCTGCGTCATCCCCTCCCCAGGGACCATTTTAAATCCTTTGTGAGCAGCTAACTCAACATAAAGGTTTTTAATTTTCAAACATAGATTCTGTATAAATAAAACAAATGAGCATAAGGGCATCTTTTCCTTCTGAGTTTTCTCTGTTTCTATCATCAGCATGTAGCATGCATTCCAGAGTGAGATGAGTCTCTGGGACACCTACCTTCAGAAAAAGTCTTGTCACCATTGCCTTGTACCAAGCCTGTGTGCTAAGCTCTGGAAGTAAAAGGAGGATTAACAGAAAGACCTTGACTTCAAGGAATATATGCTGTAAGGAGGATGCAGATCAATAGGCAGGCAGTACGTGTGAGTACTGAGATGGCGGGGGTGTTACAAGATGCTGGGGAAGTACCAACCCTGACCATATAGCCACTGGGTGATGTACGGGGATCCAAAAAGGCTGACACAAAAACAACCTAATGTCATTCCTTTAGTCAAAAACTATTCCCTAGGTATCAACTTGCACGAGTCCTTTCTACTCCCCTGGAGAATGAATAAGCTAAGATCACTGCCCACAGGAAGCATAATGACAGAGATTGACAAAAAAAAAAAAAGCAACAATAAATATATAGAATAACTTTAGGAAATGATTATTGCTAAAATAAACTAGTGTCAAGCAAAGAAAGTAAAGAAATAGAAACAGAGTAAAATGAAATCCAATGTATTTTATTAAACAATAAAATAGCTGGAGTTATAGAGAATGGAAAATGATGGAACAGTCAGGAACATTATCATAACTCAACTACAGTAAGGGGGCCCACAGCCAGCTCCTTACTGCCAAATGCCCCCCTGTGCAACCACAGGGAACCTGCGACACACAACCCAGAGCCTGTGCAGACCACAAGTCCAGGGAGTGTGTCAGCTGCCTCTGCTGATCTGAACAGCGCTCACTCGCAAGTGCAGAATGAAAACCAACATGGCATAAGCAACTCGGAGATAGATGTAGCAGGAGCTACTTTCTGGCAGGTGACAATAAAAAAAAAAATGGAGGGCTGGAGAGATGGCTTAGTGATTAAGCGCTTGCCTGTGAAGCCTAAGGACCCCGGTTCGAGGCTCTATTCTCCAGGACCCACGTTAGCCAGATGCACAAGGGGGCGCACGCATCTGGAGTTCGTTTGCAGTGGCTGGAGGCCCTGGTGCGCCCATTCTCTCTCTCTCTCTGCCTCTTCCTCTCTCTGTCACTCTCAAATAAATAAATAAAAATGAACAACAACAACAACAAATTTTTTTAAATATTTAAAAAAACTGGAATTTGTTCTGGGCCTGGTGGCATACAACTATAATCCCAGCTACCTGGGAGGCTGAGGCAGGAGTATCACAGGTTGCAGGATAGCCTGAGCTACAGAGTAAGTTCAAGGCCAGCCTGGGCAATTTAGAAATATCTCAAAATAAAAAGTAGCTTTGCCCCATGTGCAATATTGAGCCAATGAGGTTTACCTGAAATGTGATTATTTCTGCTTCGAAATAAAAAGTAAGAAGTGAGCCAGGTGTGATGGTGCACACCTTTAGTCCCAGCACTCAGAAGGCCAAGGTAGGAGGATTGTTGTGAGTTTGAGTCCACCTTGAGACTACGTAGTGAATTCCAGGTCAGCCTGGGCTAGAGCAAGACCCTACCTTGAAAAACCAAAAAAAAGTAAAAAGTGGTTGGAAGGCAGGTAAGTGGCCTTGTGTAGTGGTAGCTTAGTATGCATGAGACCCTAGGTTTTATCCCCAGTACCACCAAAACCATAAAATTGAACTGAACTATGATATAATTGGAAGGTTCTGAGAAAAGGAAATGCCATGATATGATTATTATTTGATAAATGTCCCTCTTGTGACTACTGTAAGTCAAGAGAAGATGTGACCAGCTGTGGACTGGTTGTGATATCCTGACCATAAATTATATTAACTTTAATTAAAGCCCTTTTGTCTTTTGTTATGCTATTTCAGATTAAAATATTTACATTTTTTAAAAATATTTTTAAGATAATCTGGCAAGTCTTAAACGTGGATTGTAGATGAATATGTCAGAGACTAATCCCCCGAAGTGGGTTCTCTAGGTTACACCCACCAAACAACCTCACCAAAGCTGCTTAGGCACTTGCTCAGAGAAATGGCATAACCCATCTTGTCACTGACAGGTGCCACCTGGAGATTCATAGAGTTGCCCCTCTTTCACTGCTCAGCCTGGGCTACCAGGGATAGAGGTTAAAGAGTGTATACCCCAAAGGATGAGAGCAGACTTGACCCAGAAGACTCAGGTTTGGACACAAGTTATTCCGGCAACTGACAGTGCAGTCTCTGTAAAGCTACCCCAGCTCTCAGAATCCCAAATTCTTGCAAATGTAAGAGTAATAAGCTGTGGGCTGTTGTGAGGGCTATAGGAAAACTATGAACAAACCCCTGCTATGGCACCTACCCTCTCTCTTTCATTGAAACATCACCATCATATGATTATGAAGGCAGCATTTTGTCTGTGGAATATTAATAAGTACTTTCTAGAATATGTTTCTGTTACCCACATACAATTATGAAACACCAAATTGCAATGTCATTATAATAGAAGTTTCCAGAGCAGTGGGCTAGAAGGTATCATGACTCTTTGTCTCCAAATGTTCCTAGTTTCTAAATATACTTCAGGCATTTTTTTAAACATGTGGTCCTTATCTTCTTAAATACCTTCTGCGACAACTTAGCTATTTCACATATTGGAAAATAATAGTCCAGTGGCTCCTTATAACTGCTTAGCAGAAATAACCAAGTTCCCTGTCTGGAGGGAAATGGAGACAGGTAAGTATGACAAGATCCAGTCCCAGGGTTTAGAGATTCCAGGAGGGGAACTGAGCAAGAGTCGGGTCTGAGGCCAAGTCCAGGGGGTCAGCTAGCAGGTAAAACATTTGAGCTAAATTAAAGCACATAGAGAAGGCAAGCAGAAAGCCTTAGGTTAGAAGCCAGAGGTAGAAAATCAGTGCCCCAATGCTAGAAACAAACCAACAGGAAAGGAGCAAGAACAGAACCAATGGGTTGAATCGAAGCAAGACAAGACAGGCAAGCTTAGGCATTGCTAAAGCAAATGTTGTTTGGGATTGTAGCCTAGTGCCCTCCCTGCTCCTGGGTGTTCTTTCTGGCTTATGGGAAGGGTCTAGAGAAGCAAGACCCAATTAGAAAATTTAAGTGTTTGCATGGATTTTCCAATAAAGAGATGTGTTGATTTGAACCAAGACACCAAGGCATGAGAGGATGCCTGCTCTGGAGCTGCAAACATGTAGATGCCCCTTCGGAAAGTTGAGGGAGGTAAGTCCAAGCAGGAGTAATCAGATAAAGGTTATTGTTCCAGGTACCTTCACATGGCAAGACAAACATCTGACCAGAAGCAGCTTACGGGAGGAAAGAGTTTATTTCAGACTTGTAGAACTCAGGGGGCATTCCATCGTGGCAGAAGGAGCTATACAGTAGTATAGCAGAGACAGATGCCACCAAGCAGCCAGCAAGCACAAATGGCCAGAACTAAAACTGGCTCTGAATACATACACCTTAGGGCTGGACTACAAAATCTACCCCCAGTGATACCTCCTCCAGCAGGCTTCTGGAAACTTAAGTTATAAGCTCAATCAAAAATACCTCAGGCTATCAGGGAGTACATATTCACATTCAAACCACCAAATTCCACTCCCTTTCCCCATAGCTTCATGTCCATCTCACAATGTAAATTACACTCAGACCAACTTCAAAGGTCCCCATAGTTTTTATGAATTTAAAATTGTTCAAAAGTCTAAGATTTATCTGAGATTTAAGATTGTCTCCTAACTGTGAGCTCTGTATAAATCAAAACACAAATTACATACTTCCAACACAAAATGGCACAGAGTAAACGTTACCATTGCAAAAAGGCATAACCAGGAGAGACTGTGCCATTGCAAAATCAATAACCATTTGTTAATCCAAGGAGGATATAAATCTTGGCCTTGAAGAGTAGCATACTTCTTTAGTCCTTTAAGTCACCTTTCAATGGAGCACACACAGGCATCATTTCCACTGCAAAGCAGTTGGCCTACCCTTAATGGTGCTAATCTGTTTAATAGCTGCAGTTTCAGTAACCCAAAACCAGTCTCTGTGCCAGTAACTTCAAACTTGCTTGAATTTTTCCCGTGACAAACAGCATAATTTTCATGTCTTTCTGTTCTGTACCTTCAAGCAAACATACCAGTCCATTACTTTTAAATTCAACCTTTATCAAATTCTCTGGATATGGGCAATAGAACTTAGCCAGATTTAAACCAGTAGCCAAGTTCCAACAAAGTTATCTCTTTCCCCTTCGAAAGTGCATAATCTAAGCCTCAAAGGTCCACAATTCGCTCTGCATTTAGTAGTTTTAAACTCTTATAAGAATAGTCCATCAAATTCTGCTTACAACACTGGAAGGCCTCTTCAGTCCAAAGTACCAAATCCTTCCACATTCCTCTAGCAAACACGTTCCAATAGACCAAAAGCCACATGGTCAGATTCATTACAGCAAGATCCCCACTCCTGGTATCAAATTTGTTGTTGCAGTTACCTTCACATTGGTTGACAATCATCTGATCAGAAGCAGCTTATTGGAGGAAAGGCTTTATTTCAGGCTTACAGAGTCCAAGTCCACCATCAATGGTGGAAGAAGCTGGCTCATCTTATCATACATCAGCATAGCAGAGAGAGAGAGAGTAACCACCAAACAGCCAGAGCTCAAACTGGTTCTGAATGCAGCTTAAGGCTAGAACACAAGATATGCCTCCAACATCACTTCCTCCAGCAGGCTGCTGGAGATTAAAGTTGCAAGCTTAGTCAAAAATACCTCAGACTATGGGACACACACATTGACATTCAAACCACCACAGCTGTTGACAGACTCCAAAACTGAAGGCTTTATTCATTGTTTTTCTGTACTATGCAGGGTTAACATAGCCTGGAAGCTCCAATCTATTACACTTCCTCCTTTAGGCCCCAAGTTCACAGACTACCCTTAGGCAGGACCCCCCCCCCCCCCCGGTCTCTAAGGCCATCAAGAATTTGAAGTTTCTGAAAGCCACTTCCACATTCCTCCTTTGCCCTCATCATATTCCAAATTCGTGTTCTAGAACCATGCAGAAGTCCATTTTTTTAAACATTGTGAGCCAGAAATTTGGCCTTTTATTCAGCTGTTTCTTTGGCAAAGTTCCCAATACATTTATCATCAACCTGTTCACCACTAAGCTGAACCCATTTTTCTTATGACTGTCATGTGCATGTCTCAGAAGAGTGTTTGCTATCAGTGTGTCAGCCCAATCCCTATCACTCAACAAGCAAGAACACAGTTTGTGAGTTTAGCTGACATTTACTGGGTGCTTTTTTTTTAATTTGCAGGCATAAATCAAGCTATTACATGCTCTCCCCCCCCCATTTATTTCCCACAACAAATGAAAAAGGAAATAAGATTGATTGTCCTGTTTTACTGATTTAAAAAAGAAAAGCAAGGGCCAGAGAGATGGCTTAGTGGTTAAGATGCTTGCCTGCAAAGCTAAAGACCCATGTTCAACTCTCTAGATCCCACATAAGCCAGACGCACAAAGGTGAGGCAATTGCAAGGTCACATATGCCCACTAGGTGGTGCATGCATCTGGAGTTCAATGCAGTGGCTGAGACCCTGGTGTGCCAATTCAATCTCTCTCTCTAAAATTTAAAAAAAAAAATTAATTAAAAAAGCAAAACAAAACTGAGAAATTAACCAAAGTCCCACAGAAAGTAAAGCCAGAACTAGGGTTCAAGCCTGTGACACCTTCAAGAGCTCCACACATGACAAAAGGTAAGAAATACTAGTTTAATCCCAACATTGAACTGTAGTTAGAGTGTGCATTAAAGTTACAATGCTGTAATTTTGTTCCCAATGGGAAGGTCAGTCACTGGGCTTTTTGTTTGTTTGTTTGTTTGTTTGTTTGTTTGTTTGTTTGTTTTTTGTCCTATAAGATAAAGACACTGGATTATTGCATGATTTCATTTAAAGCTCTCTCAGCCCAACAGTCTAGAGTCTTTGTGCTTATCTTTCCAAGCTTGGCACACAAATCAAAGGACCCTCACTCCGATTTCCAGAAGAAATATTTGCCATTAAAAATTTGAAGTTCCCCTTACAGTTGTCTTGGGCAGGGGGGCTATTTTTTATTTTATTTTAATTCTTCTTGCTCTTTGTTTTCAGGCCCAGGTTCTACCTCCCTTCCCTCACAGCACTCTAATTTTCCAATGGACAATTCCCACTCTGCCATGTGAGGTGTCGGGGCATGATCTTGGCAGAGGTTTGATTTTGAGTGACAACCTGTCTGTAGACACCAAGGGGCTTTTGTCCGTCTTCCCCTGGAACATCAAGGGCTGGTGGCGTGCTATTCCAGAGCCATGCATGTGGAAGTTCTGGCAGCTTAGGGACACAAGACCCTGGGAATGATCTCAGCCGGAGTCCTGAGGTCCTTTGGACGGTGCAGCAGCCGTAGTTCTAGGGCAGTAAGAGCTGTGCTCTTGTAGGTATAAGCAGGCAGCAGCCTCCAGCCCAGTGTCACTGTGGGGTGAGCTCAGCTGTGGTCCTGCTGCTGAGGGCTCTGGAGCTGTCCTGGTCCCACCCTTAGTCCAGACTAGTTTTCCTGACTCATCAGTGGTACGTATTTTCTCATGTCTAGCCAGTTTTTTCGTCCCTTCCCTTTCCTTCCTTTATCATATTTTCTTTCCCTCCATCTCATCCCTTACCCTCTCCCTGGCTCCTTAAAATAAGTAGCTTCCAATGCAAGGGAACAAAAGTCAAATACTCTAGGTCCTTATCCTGTTGCCCATTAAAAGTATGATAAACGATGTGAGCAGGGCATGGTGGTGCACACCTTTAATCCCAGCACTAGGGAGGCAGAGGTAGGAGGATCGCTGTGAGTTCAAGGCCAGCCAGAGACTACATAGTTAATTCCAGGTCAGCTCGGACCAGAGTGAGACCGTACCTCGAAAAAAAAAAAGAAAGAAAGAAAGTATGATAAGCAAGCCAGGCGTGGTGGCGCACGCCTTTAATCCCAGCACTAGGGAGGCAGAGGTAGGAGGATCGCTGTGAGTTCAAGGCCACCCTGAGACCTACATAGTGAATTCCAGGTCAGCCTGGACTAGAGTGAGACCCTACCTTGAAAAAAATAAAATTAAATTAAAATAAAAATAAAGGTATAATAAACATTTTATTCACCCTCCATCCGTATACTCCCTCAAGAGCTCTATCTTAAAACACAAGATTAGAATGTTTACAAACTAGGAGCACCTTATGTTCAAACAAAGCGAAACCTCATTGGTTTAATTTAGACACAGATGCTTGAAATTGGGCACAGATGACAAGCAAAAACCAAGGGGAATTGTTACACTGAAGAAAAACCTAAATAAACCTTCAAGCGTCCCATACTCTGAGTTAACGGAGAAACTTCACTCGTTTTAGAAGTCACCCAGCTGAGCAATACATTCTCACTGTCCCACGAGCTTTGATGACATGTCTGGCATGTAATTATAATAACAGCTTCCTAGGTTACTTCACAGAAACCTGAAGGCGGATTTTGCTGAAAAGCCTGACTCCTCAGCATGGAGTCATCATTGATGGAGGAGGACAATAGGATGACAGGCTTGGCATCTCTCTCTTACACTGCCTGTCCACTTTGCTGTCCCAATTCCTAAGTCACTCCACTCAGCTTGGCATGTACACATGTCCATCCCTTGCGAAGTGTGGACCTGGCTGGTGACCGGTGGGAGTGAGTCTGTGTTTCTGGGGCTCCAGCCTGGACTCTTGCAGAGGCTCAAACGCCCATCGTCCCTCAGCCCGATCACAGGCCCAGGCCAAACCATGAGGCCAAACTGCAAATGCAAGTTGTTGACAGAGACAGGAAGGATTCAACTGCCCATGGTTCAAGTGCTTATAGTCCTTTAATAAGACGAGTAATGCCAACAGCAGGAGGAACTCAGCAGGTCCTGAGTTAAGCCACTGCCCCTGAGCCAGCCACATACAAGGCTAGAATGCTTGCACACATTTGAACCCAGACCATGGCCAATGGCCAATTTCCAAACAGCCAAGTACAGGCCTGCCACCCTCTCTGCTGAACAGAACAGTACGTTTTTTTTTTTCCTCTCTCTCCTCTCTCTCTTTCTCTCCCCGCCCCCCCCCCCCCTTGTAATCAAGAGGCCTCTATAGACTTGTTTTCACATGCCAAGTACTCCTGGTGTCAGAAAATATTTTTTTCATTTATTCTTCTGAAACTAATCTTGGGAATTGCCTTCCAATTCAATTTGTACATCACACAAGAAAACCAGTCTCATGCAATCAACATCATTTTTACATAAAAAGGTTTCTGCCTAAGTCAATCATCTACCCTATTTGGCAGGCTTGACTTCAAAAGACTTCAGAATATCCAGGTGTCCACCAGAGGCTTGAACTCAAAATGCTTGGCAAGTATCTCCAGTTTCAATCTTTTAACACGTGTGGGAACTTAACTGAGTCGCTCATTCCCAGTGCCTCCACTGAATGGTGCTTTGCAGATGAGCAAGTGAGGGCCCCCAATGGCAGCTGCCACCGAGCAGGAGCTCAGTAGTCGTCTGATGGTGAAGGGCCTAAAATGGGGCATTTCCTGAGGAATGTTCTCATGGTTCTGCCTGGGCCTGTGATAAAGCTGAGGGACGATGGGTGCTTGAGCGGCTGCAAGAAATCCCAGCACTAGGGAGGCAGAGGTAGGAGGATCGCTGTGAGTTCAAGGCCACCCTGAGACCTACATAGTGAATTCCAGGTCAGCTCGGACCAGAGTGAGACCGTACCTCGAAAAAAAAAAAGAAAGAAAGAAAGTATGATAAGCAAGCCAGGCGTGGTGGCGCACGCCTTTAATCCCAGCACTAGGGAGGCAGAGGTAGGAGGATCGCTGTGAGTTCAAGGCCACCCTGAGACCTACATAGTGAATTCCAGGTCAGCTCGGACCAGAGTGAGACCGTACCTCGAAAAAAAAAAAGAAAGAAAGAAAGTATGATAAGCAAGCCAGGCGTGGTGGCGCACGCCTTTAATCCCAGCACTAGGGAGGCAGAGGTAGGAGGATCGCTGTGAGTTCAAGGCCACCCTGAGACCTACATAGTGAATTCCAGGTCAGCTCGGACCAGAGTGAGACCGTACCTCGAAAAAAAAAAAGAAAGAAAGAAAGTATGATAAGCAAGCCAGGCCTTCCACCTGCCCTGCATTTTACACCCTGGTTATCTGAACTTATCTGCCACCTGACTGATAAAGTCCTAATTCCTATTTCTCAGTGCATGAGGTATCTGGCACAAATATAATCTCAGCCTTTGCAAGCATGAACTGAACTCTCTGAAGTTCTTTCAAGAGCTCCATTTTCCATCGCACTATATGCACCTTCACTACTGAGAAAGGGGCAAGTTCAGCGTCTGTCGTTTGTAATTGCCTTCACATGAGCTCTAGAATTGCTTGTTTGTCAAATTAGGATAGAAGAATGAGAAGGAGGAGGAGACAAAGAGGCACAGGAAGAGGAAGAGAAAAGAGAGGAGGTGGAGACTACACTAAGCTAGCATTCTCTGTATAAGCATGTATTTTGCAACTTGAGGAGAAAATAATTTACTTTATAGGGTTTTCATGCTTGTTCTTTATTTTTTTCATTTATTTATTTCATTTATTTATTTAAGAGCGACAGACAGAGAGAGAAAGAAACAGAGAGAGAGAGAGAGAGAGAGAATGGGTGCACCAGGGCCTCCAGCCACTGCAAACGAACTCCAGACATGTGCACCCCCTTGTGCATCAGGCTAACGTGGGTCCTGGGGAACTGAGCCTTGAACCGAGGTCCTTAGGCTTCACAGGCAAGCGCTTAACCACTAAGCCATCTCTCCAGCGCCTGTTCTTTCTTTTTAAGCACAAAGAACAAAATATTGGAGACTCAAATCAACAATTCAGCATAATAAATATAATTGGGAATTACCTACTATGTGTTTATTCATTCATGTATTAAAACTCTGCCCCTGCTGGGCAAGGCAGCGCAAGCCTTTAATAGCAGCACTCGGGAGGCAGAGGTAGGAAGATTGCTATGAGTTTGAGGCCACCCTGAGACTACATAGTGAATTCCAGGTCAGTGTGGGCTAGAGCAAGACCCTACCCTGAAAAAAAGAGAAAAGAAAGAAAGAAAAACATTACTAGGGGAGAGAGGTTGTTCATTTGACTTCATGGCCAGGTTCTGCATGGAAGTGACACATAAACAAGCTTATGATTTACCGCAAGGAACAGAAGAAAGGAAGCACACCCTGTGTTGTGTTGTGTGCACATAAATGAGGGATAGAGGGATCGATGAGGCTGGAGACATCATGAGAGGATCTGATGCCACACTCAGGAACACTGGTATCACGTAGTGGGCGGCAGAGGACTATGGCAGGACTCGGAGCCACCACAGAAAAAGATCCGACTTGGATCTCAGCTGTGCTTCGTCCTGGGGAAATTGCTATCCTTGATCCTGGTCAAATTCTTGTTCATTGGAAAGACTAAAACACTAGACAATGCAAACTATACTTGATCCTTTTCAAAAAAATATAATGTGGGACTGGAAAGATGGCTAAGTGGTCAAGGCACTTGCCTGTGAAGCCTAAGGACCCAGGTATGATTCCTCAGGACCCACATAAGCCAGATGTACAGGAATCCCATGCATCTGGAGTTTATTTGCAGTGGCTAGAGACTCTGACATAACCATTCTCTTCCTTCTCTCTATCTGCTTCTCTCTGCTTCTCTCTCTCTCTCTCTCTCTCTCTCCCTCTTAAATAAATAAATAAATAAATAAATAAATATTTTTTTAGAAAGGTAATGTGTCCTGATTGCATTCCTGGTCAATGTTCCAAAGCCAGACCAAAAGAAATAACCATAAGATGACATGCCATGAGCTGTAGACTATGCACTAGAGTGAACATTTCAGAAAGACCTACAAATGAGCTGAGGAGTTAAGGATCCCACCCACACCATTCTCAGCAGAATGTGAAAGGAGGGCTCCTGAAGACTCAGAGAATCTCCCTCAGAGAAGAGAAATGGGTGCCCTGGCCTGGACTATACCCCCAAGTCCCTTATAGAGCAAAGATGTCAGGAACTATCAGGATCTGTTCCTTTAAGTAGTGGCCACTGTGCTTAAGGAAAAGTAGCATATGTTTCAAAATGTATGGCTTGTCACTATGTTGGTTATTTTTCTCATTGCTATAAAAAATATCTAATAAAAGCAACACAAAGAAAGAAAGGTTTATTTTGGCTGGCAGTTTGAGGTGATAGTCCGCCATGGCTATGACAGCCTGACAGCAGTCGCATGGGACAGCTGTTCAGGGCCCAGAGAGTGATGAATGCTGTGCTCGGCTAGCTTTCTCCTACATCTTCAGCCTGGGCACCTCGGTGCACGGAATGGTGTTGCTCATAGTTAGCATAGGTCTTCCCTCCTCAACTAACCCAGTCACGACATGGCCAGATGTTTGTGTCCTAGGGGACTCTAGATCCAATCAAGTTAGCAATTGAAATCTACCACCACCATCAGACGGTAGGGTGATAACAGATAACAGTTGTGCTTATGAGCATGATTCCAAAAGCTAGAAGACTTTTCACCATGAAGAACTGATAAAAACCTGGACATAATGGCTCACGTCTTTAATCCCAGCCTTTGGGAGGCCAAGGTAAGAGGATCGCCATGAATTTCACATCAGCCTGGGCTATAGACTGAGTTACCCAGGTCAGCCTAGGCTAGAGTGAGACTCTGCCTCATCGGGGAAAAAAAAAGAACTGGGGCTGTAGAGGTGGCTTAGCAGTTAAGGCACTTGCCTGCAAAGCCAAAAGACCCAGGTTCAACTCCCCAGGACCCATGTTAGCCAGATGCACAAAGGGGCGCATGCATCTGGAGTTTGTTTGCAGCAGCTGAAGGCCCTGGTGCACCCATTCTCTCTCTTTCTCTCTCTCTCTCTCTTTCTCTCTCTCTCTCTCTCCCTCTTTCTCTTTCTCTCTCTCATATAAATTAATTAGTTAACTTTAAAAAGGAATTGATAAATGTTTGAGAAGTATATTTAATCTGATTTAAATAATATGTAATGTATATATGATTCAAACATTATAATATTTTGTTAATATGTACAAATGTTACATTTTTATATGAACCAAATTTTATTTTCACTGCTTAAACTTTTGAGTTATATTTCCTTTACAAATAAGTTTTGTGCCTATCTGTAAAAGCAGAACAAAAAATCATATATCAAGATGGTGGGCTGAAGACTTCACTAGATAAGAAGATGAAGTGATTCTGATGGCACCTAGAACTTGTCTAGTCTTCTTCAGAGTGAACATGAAAAGAAGGATGAATTTTGACATATAACTCTTTATGTACAACCTGATTAACAAAATAAATTTTCTGAGACCTAATCAAAAAATTTAGTAGCTAGTAACTCAGAAAGCAGTTCACAGGACTCAACGCACATGTTTTCAAATACAATATTATCTGTGACAATTCTATAAACCATACTAGTTATAAAGTTTAATTCTGTTATGTCAATCTAGCATCCTAAATAAGGGAGAGGTACTGTGTTTAGGCTGTTCATTAAGACAAAGTCCTTACAGTAAGGTTGCAATGAAGCACTGTGTGTGTGTGTGTGTGTGTGTGTGTGTGTGTGTGTCTATTCAACCATTGTTACATTTTCGAGTATCAGTTTAAATAAATTAACTAAATAAATGATAGATAAATAATGTGACTTATTCAACATTGCATCAGGCATTAAGGCTTTTGAAAGTATTGGTGTGTCGGGGTTTTCTGTTTCTTGAAACAGGTAGACTATAGATGTGGGCCTGGAATACTTCCCCATAGGCCCCATAAGCCATCACATTATTGGTGGAGAGATACCCACTTACATGAATTAACATAACACATAACCGTTTGCTTACCCTGGGTATTTAAGCCACTCCTAGATGTTTAAACTGTTATAAAAGTGCTACGAAGTTCATCCTTCATCATGCAGATTTTCCATGTATGAGATTTTTTTCCCCCTTCAGATAATATCAAGAAGAGAAAGAGTTGTGGAAAGAGCCAGACAGTCAATATTTTAGGCTTTGAAAACCAGACTTACTGTCTCTTTCTCCTCCCCTACCACACCCTCTTTTAATTACCTTCAAAAAATGTAAAGAATGCTCTTATCTTGTTGGCTGGCCACATATACAGTCCACAGGTGAACTTGGTCTATGGACCATAGTTTGCTGACCTCTGAGTTACATTCACAGCATTTCTGAGTTAGCTGGTATGGTCATTTTAATGTTTTCACACATATAAACATATTCTTCTTCAGAAACATGATCTTTACCCATTTCTGCTAATATTGACTGTGAGTTTTAGTTTTCATTCTTTGTTAATTAACATTTGCTAAAGATCATTATAGAAATAGTCCTATTACTTTTTTAAACATTCTAATCTTGAACTTCTAGGCATTTTAAAATAGAGTCCATGGACCCATAGAAATAAAACACTCCACTATGGTTCATTGCAGGTAATGTGGGAGGACAGGATTGGTGGATCACCTAAGGATGCCTGTCATGACAGATCTAAGCATGCTCAGGTTATAGGGTTGCAGGAATCACAACTGTCCTATATGGCCATTCTAATCTGGGTGAAAATATGTCCCATCACTTTGGAATTATCATGTCGAAGGAAGGGGCCACTTTGGATCTAGAGTTATCTATATTGTACAATATTTGTCCTTTTGGTGTCTGGAGTGCTATTAGCCCTGTGCATGCTCTCATGTAACAAGGAAGTCACCCAGGCTGGCTACAGCCCTGTGATCCCCAAGACAGATGCTCAAAGGAGTCAGAAATAGAGCCCATAGAGATACCAGAGAAAAGATCCTCCCTGAGGAGCATTCCCAAACTACTTGCTGTAAAGAAATCCCATCTTATATGTAAGACATGTATTGATAATAGTTCTCTACCAACAGATGTGACCAAGTTCCAGGTCCTTTTCAGTTATTTATTTATTTTAGCTCCACAAAGCTATGTTAGGCAGTACAAACCTTTCTCCCTATAATGTTGTTAGGATAGCTCTTATCACAGTCACCAGATGTATTCAGAGAGAAATCAACAACAGCAGCTGGTGCCTATGAAGCACCTACAGGTTCCAGTTCATCTCCTGAGCTCAAATGAGGAAGCAGAGGCAGGGAGAAGTTACCTGTCCAGCATCACACAGCTGGCAAACTAATGAGACAAACATTGATACTTCAGGCTAAACCCCACTTTACTGATCAATTAAGGGGGTCTTCATGCTAATTGCTAGATTTTATGAAATGGAGTACGGAAAGCAGTACCCCTGAGATAGCTAGTGAGGTCCCTGGTGGCTTTGCTTCCTAGGGCTCAGTTCTAACAAGGCTCCAGACATGCTGCCCAGGACAGTGAGGAATCAAAACTCAGATTATGTACTGACATGTACAGTCAAATACACTATATATATATATATATATATATATATATATATATATATGCATAACTTCCAGTCATATATGCTCACATGGGCATTATGAAGCTACCTTTTCAGTCAAAGAATCAAAGCCTGAAAAGTACTAATTTTAGGGCAGGAGAGATGGCTCAGTGGTTAAGTGTGCTTCCTTGGAAAGCACAAGGGCATGAGATTGAGGCGGCCTGAGACTTCCGGAATTCACATCTCCAGAACTCATGTAAACAGCTGCATATGAGCTTACGTGTCTGTAAACCCAATCCTCTGGGGAGCAGAGACCAGAGAATCTCTGGGGTTCGTGAACAGCCAACTGCAGATTCAACGAGACTCCATAGTGACTGATAGGACACCTGATGTTCTCCTCTGGCCATTACAGGTACAAGGGGCATCCCTGGCCCAGCACAGCACATACATGTGCATACACCCCCCCACACACACACACCACATATATAGACAAAAAGGAAAAGAAGTAAGAAAGTACTAATTTCAAACGCTCACTGAGAGTCTTCACCCAGGCTATGTCAAATCTAGCTCTCATCACGCACTAGCAGTAAAGTGGGAAGCCCTGACCCTCTCCCAGAGCACACCGGGTTACATCATCAACACACCCTCCCAGGCTTTCCCTCGAATCTCCTCTGAGCTCCCTGCCTATTTTCATTCATATACCACATTACTGAACAATAGAATCTGAATTGGGTTGGGAGCCAGGGGTCTTCAAGGCCACTTTCAGTCTCAGTAATTCACTAAAAGGACTCACTTAACACTGAAGCAACTAAAGTCTTTGTTACAGTTTATTGCAGCGGAAGGATTGACATCAGAATCGGCACAGGGACAAGGTCTTGGAGAAACCATGTTCAAGTTTCCAGACTCCCACTGTCAACACCATCCTCTGGGGATGTACCCAGTATACCAGCAATGGCATGAAACTCTGTGTTGCCAACCAGGAACACTCACTTAGTCTGCTGTCCAGAAGGTTGGCTGAGGGGCCCATATGACCTCAGCTACACAGGCTCCAGTCTGCAATGCAGAGCAATAAAGGGTGTTCACAATAAATCACATCATGAGAACAAACATAACTGGCCTTGCTGGTGCAGCAAAACACTCTTATCAGATAGAACATTCCAAGAGCTCAGGAGTTATGCCCCAAGAGCCAGCCAGTTCTGACGACTGTTTTTTATTTGGAATGTGTAGGCTATGAGCGATCCAGATATACCAAGTTAACTCTTTCCTGTAAAGCTTGTCTCCAGAGAAAAGACACACCTTCTTAAATGGTTCCATCACCAGTGCCAAGGGCTCAAGGGGATAATGGGTCCTTGAATCTAGTCAGGTGTGTACAGGGTGGTATGGTCAGTGCGAACCCCATGACCGTGGCCTATGCATTCTTCCCTCTACCTGAAGTCTGAAAGCATGGTACAGTTACACACCTAACATTAAACCCATCAGCTCACAGCATCTGCCCTGTGAGCGTCAGAGTCTTAAGGAGGAGGCCCCTGTATTTACACATTGTCTTGCTTATTTGAGCCATGGTGTCCTCTGCCCTCATAGTACCCAGTAAACTCCACCAGCAAAGGAAAAGGGCCCAGAAGCAGTGGCTTCACGGGAGCTAGCATGGAGTTGAGTCTTGGGTAATGCCCAAGCTTTACCAGGTCTACAGTGAATTGTCACACCCGTAGCTAAAAAGGAAAAGGTAGAATGGTCCATGCTGTGGGCCAATAACCAGAAATTGAGACAAGAGTGTGTTATTGTACTGAGGATCTGAATGGACATGCTAGCAAAATCACTTTTCTATGTCCAATAAGGTCACGTTTGTAAAGCTGGTAGTCGTAACAAGGCAGAGCATCCCAACCTTTTCACATCATAATACTCATAGAAAAAAAAAATCCCTATTTGTGGCATGCTTCCTTTGAGTAAGAAAAAAGACTTAATAGCTCAAGTCACCAGTAGTTGGGAAGTCCTAGTATGGGAAAGGCCCTGTGGAGAAAGAGAGAGCCTGGTATAATTCCCAATCTGTTTTATGTTTAGTTTCATTTCTCTGAATATTGATCTTGCACCATGATTTTTGGTAAAGCAGATTAGTGAAGACGTAGCCCCATAGGATATTTCTTAAATGAAATATCTAATCATCACACAAATTCTTTATCACTAACTCTAATTTCCTGCTGCTTATAATTAATTTTCTTTTGTAACTAAAACGTAATTATCAAAAAGGGTTTAGAGGGCCGGAGAGACTTCTCAGCAGTGAGAACTACGTGTGTAAGCATAAGGAGACCCTGGGAGCCTCCCGTGCAAGTGTGAAGATCCAGGGAGGCCTGGGAGACTGCCCCTGGTTGTTCCCCGGGATCCACGTGCACGGCTGGCCATGGCCACACAAGTCTGTAACCGCAGTCCCATATGGGGAGCAGAGAGCTGAGAACTGCTGGAACTAGTGAGAAAAGCAGCCCGCTCCAGGGTCAAGCAGAGGCTTTGGCTCAAGTAAGAATGGGCAGATGGGCTGGAGAGACGGCTCAACAGTGAAAGGTGCTTCTTTGCAAAGCCTGATGGTCTGCTTTGATTGCCTAGTTCCCAAGTAAAGCCAAACACGCAAAGCGATACATGTATCAGGAGGTTGTTTGCAGTGGCGTCAGGCCCTGCCGTGCCAGTTCCCCTCTCTCTCCTTCTCCCTCTCTCTCTCTCTCCATCTATCTACTTGCAAATAAAAATAAATGGGCAGAAAACGGATGGAACACAACACCTAATGCTCTGCTCTGGCCACTGCAGGCTAGCAAAATGGTCTAGAGCAGTCAGCACATGGATCTTCATTTAACCCTCAGACTTCTTTTACAGTTGTTTATTTACTAAAATTACTAAAATTCTCGTTCTGCTACATTTCCATCCAGAAGCAAGAACACACAAGGAATCAAAATAATGATATTTTTACATTTATCAATATGAACGATCATGATCTCTGTTACATTTTCGGTCCTCTCTCCAATGCTCATTGATTCTAAATTTAAAAAGGGAGAGAAAACTACACTGCCTTTCTTGTCCCTTTGAGTAATAGCTCAGCTCCGTCTAGTGTGCAGTGCAATTGGAAGTCGATCATTCCCATGGCAACTACCACTTCCAGCTATAGTCAAGCTTCCTTAAATGGTATGTTCCCCTCTCTGTTTACAAATGTGTCTTCCTAGGTTTAATTTTCATATCCCTTGCATTTCCCCAGCTCTCCCAGGGCATCTACAGAGGAAGTCAACATGTTTTCGTAGCAGAGCACAAAAGGAAGATTGAGGAGAGAGAGAATTAGCATGTTGCTGCTGTCTTCTCCATGAGTCAGAACAACAAAACATCGAGAGGAAGGCTCCACCTAAAAAATGCTGCCCCTGCACCAACTGTGTCAAATGCATCATCTATGGGAATGATTACAAGTACAAAACATGGTCATCTTTGAATAAACATGAGTTACTTTTATGCTTTTTTGTTCGTTTGTTTGTTTGGTTGGTTTTTCAAGGTAGAGTCTCACTCTAGCTCAGGCTGACCTCACTATGTAGTCTCAGGATGACCTCAAACTCACAGCGATCCTCCTACTTCTGCCTCCCAAGTGCTGGGATTAAAGGCGTGCACCTCAACTGAAAGCCATCTCTTCAGGCCTCTTTTTTTGTTTTAATATTTTTATTTCACTTATTAGAGAGAGACAGAGGAAGAGGCAGACAGAATGATGGAGACAGGATGACAGTGGGGGGTGCCAGGGCCTCCTGTCGCTGAAAATGAACTCCAGACACATGTGCCACTTTGTGCATCTGGCTTTACGTTCAGTACTGGAGAACCCAGGTCATCAGGCTTTGCCAACAAGTGCCTTTAACCACTCAGCCATCTCCCCAACCCATGAGTTACATTGTGAAGAGTCTATTCCTCCTTGTATACCTACAAACCACCATGGTTTCTTCCATCTTGGGAGTAAGACTGAGGTTTGCCATCAAAACAAATGGCTTTGCATAAAAGTATTAAATTAAGACTTTTTTGTTTTTATTTATTTATTTGAGAGTGACAGACAGAGAGAGGAAGAGGCAGAGAGAGAGAAACAGAGAGAGAGAATGGGCGCACTAGGTCTTCCAGCCACTGCAAACGAACTCCAGATGTGTGTGCCCCCTTGTGCATCTGGCTAACGTGGGTCCTGGAGAATCAAGCCTTGAACCAGGGTCCTTAGGCTTCACAGGCAAGCGCTTAACCACTAAGCCTTCTCTCCAGCCCAAATGACCTGGAAATGACATAGCTTGGCTCCTAGTCCCAACCAACTTGCTTCTTTCACAAGAAATATTATTTTTGAGGTATTGCTACTAGATGTTCAGTTTGTTTTGATCACTATTCTAGTAACGTCCATAGCTGATCAGCCACTGGGTTGAATTTAATCTTTCTGGTTTCACTCTACACTTAACAACATCAGGACCTGATATAGTGACCAAGTTGTAGACAACAATAGAAAAAAATCTTCGACAATAACCTCTCATCTGTCACATAAAATTCTGGGACCCTATCATGCTTTGGGAGTGTTCTAAAGTTATTCCTGAACTCAAGAAAACCTATGAGCTAATGCCTATGCTCATAGACCCTCTTGATCAAGTCTGAACAAGTCTAGTAGACTTATGATGGGAATGAAGACATGACTTAAACTTCTTCAGAGATGCACCTGTTTAAGTGGAAAGTTTTCATTTTCCAGTATGATAGCTATTACTAATTATTTGCAAGACATCAGTTAGTCATTTAGGAAATTTTTTAAAGCTGTATTACCTTCTTTTACATCACTGCCACCAACAACTTAATGCAGAAAATATTTGGGCTCAAGGTTTCAGTCGAACATGTCAGAAAGGCATAGCAGAGTTCACACAGCTCATCATGACAGAGACATCGCAGAGTTCACACAGCTCATCATGACAGAGACATAGCAGAGTTCACACAGCTCATCATGACAGAGACATAGCAGAGTTCACACAGCTCATCATGACAGAGACATCGCAGAGTTCACACAGCTCATCATGACAGAGACATAGCAGAGTTCACACAGCTCATCATGTCAGGAACATGTGGTGAAGGTTCCTCACATCAGGATGAGCCAGGAGGCAGAAAGACCAGTGACATAGGCCCTAACTTTCAGAGTTCTGCTCAAATGCCATACTTCCTTCAGCTAGGTTTCACCTCCGAAATATTACACCGACTCCCAAAATAGCCCCACCAGCTGCAGAACAAGTGTTCAAACATTGTCCACAAGGAACACTTTTTTGTTCAAACTCTTAATGGTAGCCTGCTCTCCAAACATGTTTATAGCTACCATCTTCCAAAAGAGCAATTGTTTGTTTTCCCTATACAGAGTACTATAGTTGTCTGCGTTCTTGAAGTAAACTTGTCTTCACAGTTATGCTGATCCTTTTGATGGGAGACCTGGCCTATTTCCTTCACTGCGTAAGGTAGGCTCTTTACAACCATAAACAACACAGGAGTTCAGTGGCTTCACACACCAGAAGTCTACGTCTATCATGCATGTTATGTCAGTGATGGCCAATTTTTCATACTCTGTGGTGGCTTGAGTCATGTGTCCCCCATAAACTCATGTGTTCTGGATGTTTGGTCTCTAGCTGATGGCAATTTGGGAGGTGGAGCTTTGCTAGAGGAGGTGTGTTATTGAGGGGGGTCGTGTTATAGGCAGCTCCCCCTTGCCAGAGCTTGACTCACTCTCCTGCTGCTGTTTTCCACCTGTGAGGCAGAGGCGATGTCCTCTGCTCATGCCATGCTTTCCCCTGCCATCATGAAGCTTCCCCTCAAGACTATGAGCCAAAATGAATCCTTTCTTCCCATCAGCTGCTTTTGGTCAGATGCCTTGTCCCAACAGCGAGAAGGAACTACGACTTACTTCTCACATGGTTCTGCTTTGTCCAGAGCGTGGTCTTTTCTTTCAGCATTAACAGGGAAGACAGAGAACAGAGGGCCACATACTGGAGCTTTATGAACCAGAATTGCCATGGAGAAAAGTATCTCTTTGACCTATATCCCACCACTCATAATTCTACCATGAATTACTTTAGCTGCAAAGGAAGCTGGGAAAAATGTAATCCAGACTCAGACCCAAGCAGAAAGAAGTGATTCAGTAATGGACATCTGTTCTCAATTCCATGTTCCAGGAGCATTTGCTGACTTCACCAAGTGGTTTCTCAGCTCAGAGCCAAATGTGCAGGTTCCAGGAGTGGAGTTTTATTCCAGGTTTCCAGAGTCCAGGGGAACACTACCAATGGTGGAAGGAGCTGACTCCCTTTCATAGATCCAAGCAGAGAGACATCACCACATCCAGCACCATAAGCAAGCACCTACAGCCAAAGTTCAGAGCTGCTGGACTCAGATCTGCCCCAAACATACCTCAGGGCTGGACTCCAGGATCCATCCCCGTGACACGCCCCTACCAGCAGGGATCTGCCTGCCAGGGGCTCATGTTGTAGGGTCAATTTTAATGACACCTGTGCCTGTGGGGCGTACACTTACACTGCCACATTCAAACTACTGCAGCTTCCTTCACAGTTGGGTACAAACAAGGTTGAAATGATAAGCCTTAGCAAAAGGTCCAAAGTAATCAACAGACTTGGTTCCTCTCAACTATTATTCAACTCCAACAAAACGTGTCTGCTTCCTCCATTCTCTCCTTCCCCTGAAACGCATGAGATGCCATCTGCCAGACTCAGCAATGCAAACTTGGTAATTCAAGTCTTGGCCCATATTCCAGCAGCGGCTCTTTTTCTATTCCTATAATGCATTAAACATGCATGCAATGAACTTCATGTGTGACATTTAGTTGGGTGAAAGCATGCTGAGTGCCGTTAGCTTCTGTGTCATATGAGGAAGCCAGCTCATCAAACACTTCCATGAGGTAACAACACCTTTGATGAAGACAAGGCTCAATTACACAAATGATTAGTGCTGAGACTTGATCAGAGCGCAAGTGTGAACCTCACGTTCTTCACTGTGCTGTACAGTAGTGACTGGTTTGACAGCTCACCCCTGTGAGCATATTCCCACAGTCCACGGCCTTCAAAGAGTCTCTTGTCAGTGGTAGTTAGGCCCCACATGATGGGCCCCAAGTCCTATAACAATGTTTGAGCTAAACAGAGGATACATTGTTTTGGGGCTCAAAACATCCCACCCTGTATGCTGTGGCCTACTTGCTTGTTTTCAGAGACTGACTATTGAAAACCATAGAAGCATATTGCCGGGTGTCTCGGGGAGACATCCAAGAAGAAGGACTGGAGACAAGGTATGTTATGAATCAAAGCACTTTATTAATCTGCACAAATTTTGTAGTAGTGCTGTAGCATTGGAAGCTGGGTAAGAAGCCCCAGTTGGGAGGCCATGGTGTGCCCATTCTCTCTCTCTCTCCTCTTTCTCTGTCAAATAAATAAATATAAATAAAATATTTTTAAAAGCTGTTTTTCATTTTTTTATATATTTTTATTTTTATTTATTTGAGAGAGGGAAAGAGACAGACAGACAGACAGACAGACAGACAGAGAATGGGCACACCAGGGCTTCTAGCCACTGCAAACGAACTCCAGATTGTATGTGCCCCCTTGTGCATCTGGCTTATGTGGGTCCTGGTGAATTGAACCTGGGTCCTTTGGCTTTGCAGGCAAGCGCCTTTACAGCTAAGTTGTTTCTCCAGCCCAGGCTTTTCATTTTTATTTATTTATTTATTTGAGAGCAACAGGCAGACACAGAGAAAGGCAGATAGATAGAAAATGAGCACACCAGGGCCTCCAGCTACTGCAAACAAACTCTAGATCCATGTGCCACCTTGTGCATGTGGCTTACGTGGGTCCTGGGGAGTCAAGCCCTGAACTGGGGTGCTTAGGCTTCATAGGCAAGTACTTAACCACTAAGCCATCTCTCCAGCCTGGCTTTTCATTTTTTAATTAAAAAATGAAAGACTGATTGCTTCACTAACTACTAGTAAAGAAATCATGTTAGCAAAATGTGACGGAATGATAAGAAGATGGTGGGAGCAATAGCAAGAAACACTCTTCCCCATGTGTCTGCCACCATCCACCTGTGAAGTAGCAACAACAATGCAAATAACAACAATAACAAAATAATAAACAACCTCATTAAAGGGACTTACTAGGAACCAAGGGTAGAAATTTCAAGCACCAAATGTGTGTGTGTGTTTGTATGTGGGTATACAATAAAACATACTCAAGGTCATCAGTAAATTTTATAAACATTTTATTTAGAAGTTTAATACAAATTGAATATTGTTTTTCACTTTACTTGGTACTTTTGTTATAATTATATAAGTAAAACACAGTGATTATTTTCACTAAGTCTCCTGTGAGGTGTTCCCAAAAATCCCTTGAATTAACCCCAGTGTACCTTCATAAATATGATCATTTTCTGTGTATGACATTGACAGGAAGTCTGAGAATTCCTATGCAAGCTATACAGTGTCAAATATGGAATTATCTAAAATATACGTATTACATCTAACTTTGGGTGAGAGACACCTTCATTAAAAAAATAGTAGAAAGGAGTTAGAGAAATTGTGATGGATTAACATGAAATCTACTTTTACAAAATTGTTTTAAAGATAAGAGTTCTACAATATATATGGCATATATATATATACATATATTATATTCTACCATATAAATATATATTTAAAGTTAAAGCACAAAACTAAAGAGTACTTAAACAAAATTGATGAAAACCATCAATCTGCTGCCATAATTCCATCACCAATTTGAAGTCAAAAGAGATATTAAAAACCCAGTGATGACTTCATATACTAATGTGAATTATTTCCCTTAAATAAATGGTTATGAGGAACTGGCCAATGTGTTCATCTTTTCTCCTGCTCGCGTCTTGCCATTTTCCCTGAAATCTGTCTGATCCATCATATTCTCTAAGGGTCTATCACCTGGAATCCCCCAGAGGCCTCAACACTCCCATATGACACCAATCCCAGACACTATCACTGAAACTGTACATGTGACTCTTCAGACCCAGACCCCAAGAACAGACACCACATGCCATTTCCTCATACTATGTCCAAGCACATGAGTAACTAGTTATGTACAGCTTTCAGTTTGGAAGCAGGAAGGGGACATATTCACAATAACAGTAGTTAGCAGCCAGTGTGTGCAAAGGAGCAAGATCACCTCCCACATAGTATACAATGGTAATAAATGTCCTAAGTAAGGTAGTCTCAAATATTAAGTTTATATGAAAAAATTGAAATATAATTCCTCAACCAATTAAGAGTGCTTGGAAAATGAAATTTTAAAAATAAAATATAAATCATTATTAATGCTATTGTGAGTTATTCCTAACATAGCACTTTTGTGATGAGATGTCATAGACATTTTATTTCTAGATCACCTGAAATCTTAATATATAGTTTGTAGAAAACAATCTTATTGAAATGTCCCTTATATTAAATTAAAAGGTAAAATTAAAAGCTCAACTTGGCAGCTTTTAATTCATCAAAATCACTTACTAATTTCTACCCTATCTTTGGTTATTTTCCTTAACCACAATCCTGAAAAAAAAAAAAGCAAATTCAGGACAATAAGACAGATACATTGTATCTAGTCTGAAATTACAGTACTATTAAAGATATTAAAAATACCTAGCATCATGTATGAACTCTGAACTTGTTACATAAATTTGAATTAATTTACATCTTTAAAAACTGAGCATTTAGGAAAGGCATTAGTAATATAAGATACTTCACATTCAAAATTGTTGGTTATCACAAAGCAGTTTCCAGCCTGTAAGTATATCAAATGGCAACAACAACAAAAAAAAAGTAACTAATTTTTTTTAATTAGCTTAAAGATCTAAGGAATTAAAATACTGCAAACAACTGTTCAGTCTGTTGAGTTATGCAGCAATTATTCCAAGCAACTGAACCCACAAAAAGTACCCAGATACAGTGTAATACAGACATGTAGAAATTATAAATATCTTGTCCTAAACAACTTGCATTCTTTCTAGTTAATAAAGAATCCCTTTATGTTGTTTTTGGCATGGTGCCAGAGGCTCTGTGGAGATTGGATGTAAGGCGTTGCTTATTCGGAGGTTCACAACACGTAGCCCTTGGAGTTTTCAAGTAGATGAACTGTTAAAATGTAGGCTTGCTCATGTACTCTTCCATTGTCTGAAAGAGAAAAGAATGACAGAACAATTTTCCCTTTAAACCACATCCTTTAGCATACTGTGTTTGTTTTCATTCCTTATTTTTTTCAGCTATTTAAAAAATTGGTTTCAAAGGAATATGTGGATATAAATATTTGCATTCTAATCAGTGGCATTTCAAGGGCATCATTTATATACACCACCACATGGATGAAACTACACAACTCTCAACTGACAAAAGGCTAAGCTTGATCAGAAAGTATTAGATAAGAGAAATGTGTCAAGAACAGTTGTCAAGATGCCCCTATTGAGGACTGGAGAAAAGGTTCAACAGTTAAGGTACTTGCTTGTGAAGCCTAAGGACGTAGGTTCGATTCCCCAGCACCCACGTAAGCCAGATAGATGCACAAGGGGGCACATGCATCTGGAGTTCATTTGCTAGAGGCCCTGGCACACCCATTCTCTCTCTTCTCTCTCAGCCTCTTCCTCTCTCTCTCTCTCTGTCTTTCCCTCTATAAAATGAATGAATGAATGAATAAAAATAATAATAATAAGATGCCCCTGTTGATTTACGGTATTGTGTGTCCGCTAAAACGACCTTGAGGATGATCAGCTCGTTGTCCTGACCTAGAGTTCGCCTAGGCACGTGTGCTGGGGAAGTGTGGGGTGTGCGTGTGCGTATAACATGCGTCCTGCTTCCTATACTGTGTAGAACATCTTTCTTACACTTACTGCCAAGACAGTGAAGATAAACACACCATGGCTATGAAGAACTTCTGCCATGTGTTTTGAAAAGGCTTCCTTCCAAAGATTCTCTGTCTTTATCCGACTCACCAGTTACCAAGTTTGCTAACAAGCCCCAGAGCCACAATTCTTTGCCAGCTCTCACTTTCTAGTGCTTTAGCCGTCTCGCAGTGACAGGTAGGATTCCACAGTGGCATGGCAAACCCTATACCACACAAGGTGGACGGGCTTTCTCTTACACTCCCTGCCCCTACACCCATACCCATGTGTATAAAACCCCATGGAGCCAGGCGAAATCAATGAGAGTCAGGGGAGGGGAGGGGCAGCAAGATATCCTTAAGCAACACCCTAGGTCACCTCACCGTGAGCCACTGCCAGCTGGCTTAGCAATGCTTGGTTTGGTGGTGAGTATTCACCCCAGCATGTCGACTCCTTTGAGGCTTCAGGCAGGAGATACTGACAGCTTGGATCAGAGGTCAAGGCCATTGGTCAACAAGATTGCCTGGTGAATGTCAGGTCTCTGACTGCTTCCACCTGGCTCTCTTGAGACTCTTGGTACCCCTCTGTGAAGGAACTTGTACTCGGTCACCCACACTCTCTTTAACGCTTGTCCACCTCCTGAAGGAGCATGTCCAAGAGAGGCCCGTACCTGTGAGACCTCCACCCTGTGTCTCCTCCCAAAGATGCCACCCACGTCTTCTAACTTAGCTGGGATATCACTGCTGGCCAGTGGTCTGTGTGGGTATAATGGGGCCTAGTTTTCATCGAAAAGGGAATGCAAAGTCCCAATATAAAATTATGTCTAGGGATTGAAGAGATGGGTCAGTGGCTAAAGGCGCTTACTTGCAAAGCCTGACAGCCTGGAGTGTGATTGTCCAGTACACATGTAAAGCTTACAGTAGCAGGAGGTTCCGGTGTGCCCATGGGCCCACACTCCCTCTCTCTGCCTATCTTTTCTTTTCTCTCTCCCTCTCTCAAACAAGTAAATAAAATATTTAAAATTATGTCCAAAGTTTATTTAGACTGAACAGAGAGATGATGAAATCACATTGCCAATACTTAAAAAGATGACAAATATCATAACATCTACAATGTCATGTGTGGTGGTTTGAGTCAGGTGTCCCCCATAAACTTAGGTGTTCTGAATGCTAGGTCCCCGGCTGATGGCAACTGGAAATTAACGCCTCCTGGAGGGAGTGTATTGTTGGGGGCAAGCTTATGGGTGTTATAGCCAGCTTCCCCATGCCAGTGTTTGGCACACTCTCCTGTTGCTATTGCCCACCTGATGTTGGTCAGGGGGTGATGTCCACCCTCTGCTCATGCCATCGTTTTCCCCTGCCATCATGGAGCTTCCCCTCGAGTCTCTAAGCCAGAATAAATCCCTTTTTTGTCCAAAAGCTGCTCTTGGTTGGGTGATTTCTGCCAGCAACGCAGACCTGACGGCACCAGCGTGTTATTCTCACTAACCACTTGACCCTCCTCTACATTTCCTTAGGTGCACTATGGGACCACATTGTCTTACTTTTGCAAAACTGTCTAGAACACATTGACTGTATGAACACAATCTTGAAGAAGCAGGCGCCAGTATGAGCCATGAAGTGGACACTTCACAGGCTTGTGGTCCATGGCCTCTGGTTATCAGCGCTGCATACGGCACGAGGCGACTTGGCTGAGCCAGGCTGTTCATCAAGGTGCACGAGGCAGCGAAGTAGGAGTCTGCGTTTTCTTGAACTGAATGGGTTGGGTAACACTTAAAGCTAGACTTACAGGCATCTCTGCCGTTGGCTTTGCCAGAGAAGGGCTGGAGTGTGTATGTTAAGACCCCTCTGGTTAGTCTACCACTGCGGTGTTTCTCATGCAGCCTACACTGTACAGCATACAACTTTCTGTTTTATCAGGTCTGGGCTTATGCTTTGAAGGGTGAAAGTGTTGGGGTGTACCAAGCACCCACAATATATGTGAGACAGCCTACTGATTGTACTCTATGTCTTGATAAGCTCTTTAGTCTACAAAAATCATCCAGTGATGGCTGTCCCCTACTGGTGATCCTCGGAATTACAACCTCTACTGTCAGTATCTTTCCCTCTCTAACAACTTTGTCATCAGGTACTGCCTCCCAAATAAGTCATCCCCCAACCAATTAAACTGCGTTTATTTTTTTTTTCTTTAACATCTAACCTCAGTACACTCAGGACAAGCTCTGAGCATCTGAGGAATTTCTTCTTACGAAATATGTGAAAAGATGGGGTGTTTTGTAGAGGCAAGTCCCAAAAGACTACTTAAAGACTTCCAGTTGTTCTCAAAGCAAAGGCAATGTCACAAAGGCCTTTCTTAGCTTCAAGAACTCCAAATATATGCAGAGGTCCAAAGAATGGGAAATAAGGCAAGCTTCCCTTCTGCAATTTTACCATTTTCTTCTCCATGTTCTGAATCAGACCGGGTATACAAAGTCCTTTTCCCACAAGCCTTCCCAGATGTTCACTGACTTCCCTAAGGCAAGTACAGAGCCCACAAGGAAACACGCAGCACTTCCCCAGCTGGCAGGTGCTGGTCAGTCAAGAGCCATTTAAGGACAGCCACAACATTGCCTGTTCTCTGGGGCACAGGGCTAGCTGAGGCCACCAGCCCGCAGTGTCCCCTCCGTCACCAGCAGCATGAACAGCCCATGCGTGCTTCACTGTGACAAGGCTCACTCTCGCGACACCTGCTTCCCACGTTTAAATGGGACTAGAAACAGATTTACGGAAAGCTTAAAGCTCTTTTCCCACAGCTAGAGGATATCAAAATAACCCAGGTGTGTGCTGGCCCCAACTCAGAAAGCTTTAGTTACTGAAGTGCCAAAGACCCATGGAAGTCTGTTTATCCTCCAAGGAGATTCCACATTTAGGAGCCTGTGGATAACATTAAGAACAACCTCCACCTCCTCCCTCTACCTCTCCACCAGCAGCATATCTTAAGAAACACTGTTCTGTGGAATTTCCCCACCACTGATTTCTCTAGAGCCTTGTAAAACCCTTCCGATGGCATCCGGAAGGAGCCAAGGGAACATTAGAGTTGATATACAGATTTCTATGGGGGGCAGAACAATCTGTAGTAAGGATGCACTGGCCTCCTAACTGGAACCCACCCATCGCTTGCTGCACGTCCACTCACCTGAGGGCGGAGTCCCTCCATGGTCAGGAGTAAGTAATCAGCGTAAAGAAGTGCCAAGACAGTTGCTGGGGAATCATGCCTAAGGTCTTAGTAACTTAATCAGCCTCTTAATTCCAAATAGCGGGAAGAATGGCGTTAGCACCAATTTTAAAAAAGTACTGTATAAGTCTTGCAATCCTCTTGACTCTTGACCTGCTGTTATGAAAACAGGAAGATGGAAAGACCTGCTGAGGCCAGGTGTGGAACACGCCTGTTATCCCAGCACTCGGGAGGCAGAGGCAGGAGGATCGTGAGTGTGAAGCTAAGTCTGGACTGCAAAGTGAGACCCTGTCTCCAGAAAACGAGGAGGGAGTAAGGAGAGAAGATGGGGAGGGAAGGGAGGTCAGAGCCACACACCCAGGCACGTGCCTGAGCTAGGGCTGCCCCACCTCGTTCTGGAGGGCAAAAGCCAGTGGAGTGAAGTGTTCTTGTTCACAGTATCCCTGGGAGAACTGAAGGGGAGAACTGAATGTAGCTTAAGCTCCCCTATTAGATAGGATGCGAATCTGGGCTGCTTCTAAAGGGAAGTCTCAGGATACTTAGGCAGTAATCAAGGATTCAGGGAGGGCACTAAATGGGGTGCTCCAGGGCTCACGTATACTCCAGGAAGCATGCCATGGCGTTCCCAATTTATCTGTGCAAACAACGGGAGCACACACACCTACAGCCTTCCCAGAGGACGGAAGAAATTTTAATTAAAATGATAAATGCCGCCTTCAATAATAAAGCTTGAATATTACTTGCAAGTGAAATAAGCGTACTGCCCTCCTTCCTTCCCAGGGCAGCACAGGTATTTTAATGAATGTCTTTTCATACATCTCATAAAACATTTCTGAGAACAAGGGATTCTCTCAAAAGCTCAGCCAAACAGGACAGGCAGACTCAGGAATCCAACTGCTTTGGGTTCAAATCTCTGTTCCATATTTACTTACTGTGAAAATGAACAGATCATTTCACCTCTTGATGTCTCAAGTTTACCCACTGTAAAATGGGGTGACACTCCTCCCTTCTTCTCAGAGTGGCTAAAAGAATTCAATAAGCTAGTACATGCCAATGGCTAAGGAACTGTACCCAGCCCAAAGCGTGGGTGCAGTACTCAAGGTGTTGGCTAATAGCATCATTAATGGTATTCTCATTATCTTCCTGGTGGCACAGGACACCATACTGACCTCCTGCAACATGTCAGAGTCTTCAATGGCTTTGACAGCAGTTTTCTTGGATGTTTCCTGAATTTCTCCACCTATGATAAACTCGTCCAGGATAAAGTACGCCTTTTCAAAATTAAAGATAATATCCAGCTCGCAGACCTGGTAGGGCAAAAAATAAATGCTTTGATAAGCCCGAAGCAGAAATAAGCACCACTGTCTCTAGCTTCTCCTATAGTGGTGCTCAAGTAGCATGCCACAGATAAAAACACCAGATGGCATTTTAAGGACAGGGAAAAAAAAAGTGGGAGTTGGGAACCCTGGGCCTTCAGTAAAAATAGAACCAAATCCTATTAAAGCAGAGCACTTATTTAGATAATAATGTTTTATGTTGCAATAGGAAATTTGAGACAGCAGAAGAGTGAGGGCTTCTGTGTTCATCTGCCCCTGCCCCGCCCCCACCCTGCCCGCCACACTTGACCATGCTTTTCAGATGCAAAGGCAGAGGATTAATTCTCCTACACTGGGGTCTAAGGATCTTGGCACTTAAGCCAGCGAGTCTCAAACTTTGAGAATATCAAACTCACCTGGAAGGCTCCTTAAAACACTCCCTGGATGGTTCTCAGAGGAAGAAATACAAATGGCAAACACACATTTAAGAAAATGTTCAACATCCCTAATCATCAGGTAAATGTAAATTAAAACAACTACGAGATTCTGCCTTACCCCAGTAAGGATAGCAAACATTAATAAACCAAATGACAACAAATGCTGGAGAGGTTGTGGAGAAATAGTAACCCTCATTCACCGTTGGTGGGAACGCAAGCTGGTACAACCACTATGGAAAGAAATATGGAGACTCCTAAAAAGGATGACTATGGAGGTACCAACAGACCCAGTTATTCCCTTACTGGGCATTTACCCTAAAAGCTCCAAACCTCAGCTCAGAGAGATTTGCTCAACCATGTTTATAGCTGCTCAACATAATAGCTGAGCTGGAATCAACCCAGATGTCCATCATTAGACGAGTGGATAACGAGTGGATGTGGTATATCTACATGATAGAATTCTGAACAGCAGTAAGGAAAAATGACACAATGAAATTTGAAGAAAAATGGTCAAACTTGAAACAGATCATTCTCAGCAAACTCACCCAATCACAGAAAGACAATCATCACATGGTCTCACTCATCTGTGGCTCCTAACCTAAACCTGCCCGTGATGCTGACATACCTAATAAACATCTCGAGGACTGGACAATAGGGATGGTGGGGCGGAAGGGGAGGGTAAGGAGGGAAGAAAAAAAACTGGACACAAATGGAAACGGTACCATAAAATCCTACATCCTGAAAGACATACTAAAAATGTCGAACCTTCATCAGGTACTTACAGAGAATACCCTGAATCACAGAGGCCTGGAGAGGGTATGATAAAGATTATTCTTAATCTTCTCCTGTTTCTCTATCTCTCTTTTTCTCTCCTTCTCTTTTATATTACCTATATTTTTCTTCCTTCTCCCTTGGCACTGACCTGTAACTCCCAGTATCAGCATGTGGGTAACATTCACAATTAGCTGTTGATCAAAGAGACCAACAAGGTTTCCCAAAAGAAGACAGAATTCTGTCAGAATACTTGATGATCCACCAAAGGTTTATGGTAAGACCCTACTGCCAAAGACACCATATGTTGTTGGGAAGGAACATGGAGCGACCTGGCTGGAAACTGGAAAAGAGTCAGTCCCCAGACAGTTTGCTTGTCTACTGCCAGAAGGTGCTACATAAGCAATGGGGGGTAAATGACCAACATCTGTCTAAGCAACTCGTGGTCTAAGCTACTCAACAACAATCATCCTGATGTGATGCTCACACATGTGCAATAGTGGCACACAGCCATGGTGGGTAACCATCTGCTCTTGATTTGGCTGACAGATCCACTCAGTGGAACAGAACCCACACCTGGAACGGGGAAACAAGTCAGAACCATATCCAAAAACAAGCCTGCTCTCCAATATTAAGCTCCCACTAATAGTAGGCTACAAGAGGTCCTACACCTATTAAATTCTTTTTAAAATAAGAATGGGTATCCATGTATCTTCCACTGACCTCACTCTCCATCGGAGAATTTGCTTCTCTTTTTCAGATACACATAGAACCTGAGGAGAGAATCAGCCCATCGCACCCCACCTGGGCACCATAGAGTTAGTAGGGAAATGAGCAAGAGCTGCTTTCTCAGTGAACCAGGTACCAGCACAAGGGTGAAGGAGACACAGAGAACACTGAACTCCTACTAAATCAGATAATCAGAGTCACAGAGACTCCCAAGACCTCCTGTCACTGAAATAGACCTGAAATGAACCCAACATGGCTCAGAGAAATTCACGGAAGAGGGGGCAGAAAGATTGTTAGAGCCATAAGTTGGGTCATTATGTACAGAGACACTGCCTCTCCCCCATAACTAGTCGCCACCCCCACAATGCAACACCCACAACTCATGGGGGGATGACAGGGAGAAGGCTAATGATAGTACCATAATGGCTGTATACACACCATATACATACATACATATATATATATAATAAAAAGGGAAAAATAGGCTTATAGATCTATTATACAAATCTTATCATTTTTCCATAACTGAATAGAACAAAAACATATTTCTTTCAGATAATCAAACAATATAATCTGTAAAACTGTCTTGCAAACCTATTCACTTTCCCCCCAGAGATGAGACTGCCTTGTACATGGTGGGCTTTGTAAATATTGCTGATTCCAATTAAATTCAATGTTGTAGGGGAAAGCATATATCAGACTGCGTTCTATATCCAAAACTGCCTCTTTTATGTGTATACGTGTATGCACATGCCCATGTGTTTGTGTGTGTGTATGTGTGGTGTAGGCCAGAGGACAACTTTATGTGTTCTATCTCAAAAATTCCATGTACTTTTTTTTGAGACAGTCTCCTACTGGCCTAAGGCTCACCAATCAGGCCACACTGGCTGGGCGTGCTGCCCCAGGGATCCACCTGTCTCCACCTCCCATCACTGGGATCACAAACATCATCTCCACCTAGTTTTTATACGTGGGTTCTGGGGACAGAACTCGGCTCTACATGGTTGTGAGGCAAACACTGTACTGACAGAGCTACTCCCCATCCTCAGACTATCTCGTAAACACCCCCCTTCCTTTAATATTTTGCTGTGTGAAAAATAAAGCAACATAAAGTTCAAAAAAAACTCCCTGGAGCCCCCAATTCCAGGGCTTCTGGGTCAACCCAGCAGATTCTCACATGATGCTGAACCCTCTGTACAGGGGGAGGAGTCCCAGAACAACGAAGGGTCTGCTAGATCTTGGTCTGTATGCAGTAAGTGACGAGGCTACCCCCATCATCCAAAAATAACCCTTTCGCAATGCCTCCGCCAGGGAGCAGGCCATCACCACCCTCGCTGTCTTCCTCCCTACTTATTCCACAAGTCATTGGACAGCTGGCCTTCCTCTGGCATCCACACCTTCTGCCCACCCGGGTGGCTGCCCCCTCTGCTTCGTGCTCAGCAGCATTTGACACTCTTCACCCAATTATTTCTCGTGTCTCTCTTCTCGCTAGCACCCCTGACCGCGAATACGCCATGTCAAGCCCGTGTGTGCCCCCCCCCATTCTCATTCCTTCTCAGGCTCCTTGGATGATTCCTTCATTCCTCTCTACTGCCTGGTATTCCATCAAGAAGAAAGTATGCCACCCTGGGGCACATCCACCTGCAGGATAGACAATCTCACTACCACGTGATGCTCTCGTTCTGCCCATCCTTCTTCCCCTGAAGCACTGGTGTTCCTTGAGGCAGCCTCCTCTCTGGGTGATGCACACTGTCTTCCCGACAGCCTCGCTGGTTCTCAGAAATGTTAACTGTGCTAGTGGGTCAACAGACCCAGATGCCTAGCCCTGATCTCCATCTTCCTGATATACTTTCCCACATCACCATGTTCCAACCTGATTTCAAGCACATTCTTTTTGGTACCTTCCCTTCAACCCCTAGTATCTCTTCCTTGTTCAACTTACTCTCTCCTGCCTTCAATCCTGTCCCTCCCTTGCTTGTGCCCTCTTGATTCAATCATCATTTCCTATTGATTCTATCACCTAAGTAGAATGACTTCCCTCACCCCCTAACCCACCTCTCCACTTCACAGCTAGTCCTGCAACATCTCTCATTTGAGCCATTGCAATGACCTCCTGAGGTCTTGCTTTGAGGATGAAGTCTGAGTCTCCAGCACGTCATGTAGGAATCTCTCCACCCCAACCCCAACTGTGCCTCTCTGCTGCCCTGTGCCCGCAAGCGCTGCCTGCTACAGACAGACAGCCAGCAGCTCACCATGTTCTGTCATTCCTCCCCTCTGGCGATGTTCCATCAAATGCCCCTGCTTTTCGTCTCCTGACAGCAAACAAACACAGCTCATATTTCAAGGCCAAATTTCAAAAGCCAGGCAAACAGAGATTCCCCAGATCCACTTTCCACACTCAGATTTATATCACTTCCTGCAGGGTCTCACTTTGGTCTTCAGTACACTGGTGGAATGATCACAAATCCATCCCTACTCTGAGCACAAAACAGGGGCCTTGTCTTAGTCACTTTTATGTCCCTGGCAGCTGGTGGATGGTATGGTGCAAGAATTGTGGGATGCAGTGATAACGAAGGAAGAGGTGAGGTCAGCCAGCACACAGACCTGGTTTCTATTATGCTGGGAATTAATGGCTTCCCAGTTAAACAATTCTCTTACTCCACCGAATGCTATAACTTTACATAAAATGGATGTCAATAGTTTTGCAAATTGCTCCACATATTTAGGATTTATATCAATAAACTTGCAAACTCTACACACAGGCTATGAATAGTATCACAAATTGCTCCACATATTTAGGATTTATATCAATAAACTTGCAGACTCCACACACAGGCTATAGCTTATGTTGACAGATGGAATTGAACGTAGATGCACATAAACAAAGAAATACAATGCCACTGTAATAAACGGCTGGGTCAGAAAAACTCAGCTAACTCACCTGTGAAGATGACGGTCTCTTCACTCACTAGAAACAACACTCCATCAACAATATGCAAATAGATAGATGGAAGGACGGATGAATACATAAATAGATAGCTATATAGGTCTAGATATCTACATTTATTTCTCCTGCCTCAAAAATCTCTCTCTCTCTCTCTCTCTCTCTCTCTCACCATATGTGTGTGTGTATATATACATGTGTCGTTATGTGTGTGTGTGAGTGTGTGTGTGTGCACATTCACACAAAATAGAAATCTGTTCACCAGGATATAATCCAGAATTGTTGAACCACTGGGCTTCTGTTTGCGAACAACCATCAGGGAGAGAAAAGGGAACTTCTTGGCTTATGAGCTCTTTCTACAGCTTCTAATTTAAATGGTAGTGGATCAATGATTTCCAGGCAGAAATTTGGAGCCATCAGAATGCAGTGTGGGCTCATATGCCACTCTAAACAAAGTTAAAATTATGTAAGACATTGAGGAAAGTGTATTCAAATATAAAACTTTGGGGAGAGGAGGAGATAGGATCCATAATGCAGAAAAGTATTTTTGCAAATCCAGGCCAAAGCTGAACACAATAGAGAAACAATGAAGATTATCAGGGAATAATCCATAGACAGGACAAAAGGCCAACACGAATCTAATAAGATATGCAGCCTCCTTGTTAATCAGTGAAATGAAAACTGAATTAATACTAACCTTAAGAGGAAAAAAAAAAAGCTGGGCATGGTGGCACATGTCTTTAATCCCAGCACTTGGGAGGCAGAGGTAGGAGGACTGCCATGAGTTCAAGGCCAGCCTGAGACTACATAGTGAATTCCAAGTCAGCCTGGGCTACAGTGAGACCCTATCTCAGGGTTTAAAAAAAAAAGCTATGATAACATCATCAATAATGATAACTGGGTACTAGCCAAGTCCTCCATAGGGACTGCTCAAATCATTCATGTTTACCTCTAAAATGGCATGGGAATTTTGTGAAGAAGAAAGAATAAGGTAGGTTTACATGGACAGATGTGGGGAAACCTCCAACACAGGCTGAAGAGGGAAAAAATAAAGTTCTAGAAATCATGTGCATAATGCAATCCACTTGTTTAAGTAGAACAGCGTGTGTCCAGAAGGATATATAATCTTTTACAATTTTAAACAATGAAACTAAACACAGTGAACTCTCAGTTGACCAGACATACGTGCATAAGAAGGAAGGTACTAGAAGAAAGCAGTTAGCAGAGAACTTGGAACAGCAACTGGAGTGGCAACCACAGAGAAAGCTCAAATGATCAAGACAGGTGTGGACCAGAAATGCCAAGAGAGAGAAACCAGCAGAGTGCAGCTGGTCAGGCCTGACACATACTCACACAAGTTCTCTAGAAACTTCCTGCGTCCCACTCTGAGTGCAGGCACCTGTCCCTGGGCCCGCAGGCTCTTCCAGCAGCTATGGGACGATCAAGTCACTGAACCTAGCTTCAAGGGGTGAGAAGAAGGTGAAGCAGTGCGCAGACAGCCACAGACACAACGCACCATCAGAGATGCGACAAGCAAGTGGCTACTTCCCATCCAGCAGCTGCAGGGCGCTGCTCCGTAACTGCTCTGATCTGACCCCATCTGAGAGCAAGAAGAGATAACATCCCAGAGCACCTTCAGCAAAATTCAACTTTCTTCCACTATCACTTCATTGCTCAAAGACTCTAAACTCCATGTTACGGTTGTGTCCCAGTAGCACCCCTGACGCTCAGGAGACTCGTCTCGTGAAGGAATAACATGTGACTTCCTCCTTCGTGAATCATGCTGATAAACACGGGAAGCCCTTTACTTTTTTTCTCACGTATGTAGATTCTGGAGTAATGCTTTCACCAAGGCAGAACTGACAGTTTAACTTTATCGTCAACGACCTGGTTTTATGTTTTGCTACCTTGTGGCTTAAAGGCCTTCTCTTACAGCCAAATGCATGCCATGGTGAGATCATTTCTGCCATTTCATCAGTTAAATCCATTTGGGTTGCATGTAAGAAGCAGCATCGACCCTTCCTGAATTCAGTTCCAAATTACCGAAAACAAATTTTCAATTTACATGAAGAAAATGATTCAGATAATAAGGAATATCATAAAGTTATATAAAAAGGAAAGTTAATTACAACTATGTAGCAATGAATAGTTTATAACACTTGGCTATTCTCTCTCTTTGACCCTCAGAGCATCCCTGAGTGTTGCAAAACTAATACTTCTTTCAACCTCTATGCCATTTTTCTTATCTGTAAAATGGAGATAGATGGCAGGTATGAAATCTTGGGTCTAGTTATTGAGTGAACCAATACCAGGTAAGCCAAGATGCATCATACTCCTCCTCTTACAACAGAAAGACCCCCTTATAGCAAGTTCAAAACCTCCCTGGGGCAGCAACATCCGCACATTCTAAATAGATCAATAAAAAATTCACACAGCAATCCAGAACGGAAAGATAGTAGGTATCTAAATCCTCAAACACATCCTTATCTACTAGGGGACTTTGAGGTATTTCTTCCAGCCTCTGTAAATTGGGGTTAGTGCTACTTACTGGAGATCGAACGATTAACTAGTTAATCCTCATTAATCTCTTTGGAATTGAAAAGTGCTAAAAAAATTTCATAACAAATTAGTAACCAGAGATTTTGCCTTTTTTATCTGTCTTCAGGAGATAATATTTTCCAGAGTTATCAGAGAGGCTCAGAGCATAGTTTTCCCTTGTGTACAATATGGGCAGAATTCAAGGAAACCTTTGGTATTAGCAGGAGATGAATAGAAGACCAAAGAGAAATATATTATTTCTGAGACGATGTCAGTGAGAATCAGTGATAGAAGCCTTTGCTCACCACCGTTAATTAATAAGAATTGAACACCTACTGGGCACGTAGCCTTGAAGTGCTCTTAGCTGCTCTTAACTTAATGAAAGATGCATTGAATTTTTTAGCAAATTAAATTTTGGTTCATGACAAAAGATAGAGCACCTGGCATATGCCAGAATAGCATGCAGAATTAATGGTTGAAGAAGGAGAAGGTGTTCCCACCCTCATCATGCCTGCCCTGGGCCTGGCACTGCTGAAGGTCATCCAAACCCCTCTGAGAAGTGACATGAGACATCTGGTGGAATCGCCATTAGGCACATTAAGATCAAGATTCAACCTCAGATCATGTGATCACAGCAATCATAGCTGGTTTAATAGGAAAACAGAACAGGTCAAACCAGAGTTCAGAAATGAGGAAAAGAAAGAAGGTTATGGGAATACTCAGACTTCAAGAATCTCCTCCAAGCTCTTGCCAAAGACCATGTCTACAGTTGATTTCAAAAGAAAGCACAAGAATATCAGGTCTATTTGAGTAAAAGAAAACATTCAGTTAAATAATCTCACATTTAAAAACAAACTAGTATATATTTGCAAGGCTCTGTTTTAAAAAATAAAAACGGGGCTGCAGAGATGACTCAGCAGTTAAAAGCCCTTGCTTACAAAGCCTAAAGCCCTGGGTTCAATTCCCCAGTGCCCACATAAAGCCAGATGCACAAAGTGACTCATGTGTTTGGAGTTGATTCGCAGTGGCCAGAGGCCCTGGTGCACCCACGTGCTCTCTCTCTCCCTTCCTCCCTCCCCATGTCTGCTTACAAATAAAAGAATATTAAAACATTAAAAGTAAAATGAACTTGGTAAGGCAGGAGGAGAAAAAAAAGATGACATAGCTGCTTTATTATTTCTATATATTGACTAATAATTGAAATTTCTCAAGCAGTATTTTGCCCTTATAACATCATTTATGGGAGGAGAGAGAGAAAATCCCTCTAGAAACCCATGTAGTGTTCATTGTTATAGATAGAGCCTATTGCAACAACTCTGATGAAAGCCCAACCAACCACTGCTGTAACTACTGCTCATTCCATTCAGAGAAAGGATGCCGAAGACTCTTCTAGAAACAAATTCTCCCGACATCACTTGATTTAAAAAACAGAAATCAGGGCAGGGCGTGGTGGCACACGCCTTTAATCCCAACACTCTGGGAGGCACAGGTAGGAGGATCGCCATGAGTTCAAGGCCATCCTGAGACTACAGAGTGAATTCCAAGTCAGCCTGAGCTACAGGAAGACCCTACCTAAAAAATAAAAAATAAAAAATAAAAATAAAAAAAAAAAAACAGAAATCTGGGCTTGAGAGATGGCTTAGTGGTTAAGACACTTGCCTGCAAAACCTAAGGACTGAAGATTGATTCCCCATGTAAGCACATGTGTCTGGAATTTGTTTGCAGTGGCTGAAGGCCCTGGTGCACCAGTTCTCTCTAATAAATATTTTTTAAAAAGCTGAAAAAGCAATCTTCAGTGAACAAGGGAACAGAGCAGAGAATGTTACTGGAGGAAACACTTTACAAATCCAATGACTTCTTCCTTGCAGCAGTGGCTTGGATTGAACGTCTCTGCAGCACTTGCTAAAATCAGGCCCAGAGCTGTTTACAAGAGGCGAGGAGAAGCAGCTGCGGTCATGACCTGGGAGACACGCAGCCTGGTGGCCAGGCAGCCGGCTATGGGCGTCTTGGCGTGCTGCTATGACAGGCGCGCAAAGGGAACCGGCAGGAAGGCTGAGGAGAGGTCTGACAGCACAGTCAGGAAGGCTTAAGTTCTCACCCAGGAGGCAGCGCACCACACACGACAGAAGGTGACTGGGAAGATGCCCACCTAGACATGTGTTCTGTAAGAAAGGTGGTCATTCACAGGCCAAGCAGAGACACAAAAGTGCAGGGGCAGAAATGGTGAGATATGAAGCCTAAAAGAAAAGCACGATGGCTGGAGAGATGGCTTGGAAGTTAAGGTGCTTGTCTGTGAAGCGTAAGGGCTTATGTTCAACTCTCCAGGTCCCACGTAAGCCAGACACACACACAGTGAAACAAGTGGACAAGGTTGCACATGCACACAAGGGGGCATGAGCATCTGGAGTTCAATGCAGTGGCTGGAGGCCCTGAAGCACCAATTCTCTCTCTCCCTCTCTCTCACACACACACACAAAGGGAAAAAGGCCAGTCTGTTGGGCTTGCCTCAGAAAAGAAGAGAAGAGAAAAGAAAAGAAAATCAAAAGTGAATTAGAGTAAGCCTGCACTGAGAGTGGAATTTCTGTCTAATTTGCACGGCAGAGGCAGGTTGTAGTAGCAAGCAGAGAAAGACAAGAGGAGCCTTGTCCCTTCGCATTAGAGGATTTTGGGTCATAATCAACTCCAACCTCAGAAAGAACAAGCAGAATAGGCTTTCAGCAGATCAGTGTGGCTCTTGACCACGAGAAGCCCAGTGAAGACCACCACCAGGAGAAAGGAGAGTCACCTAATAGCGATCTCCAGGACAGGGTCCATAGAGCCACCAGAAAGGGCGGGAAGAGAAGCAGAGCCTTTCCAAGATGAGGGCGGTGAGAGATCAAGGGGAGAAAGAAACCAAGGGGGCCCTTGGCATAGATGGGACAGGAAGCAGGGGGAGCGACATCACAGCAAAGCGCAGAGAGAGGAGGCCATTCGAAGGACGGGCAAGGAGCAGGGGTGCAGTGGGCAGAGCCGGAAACGACTTCAGGAAGTGTCAGTGGGAGGCCCAGGATGGAGGGGTCCCACGGCAACCGCATGACCTTCCAGCTCACGAGCTGCAAGCTGGGGTTGAATGAAAGGGTTCTGAAGACAGAAACAGTGGTGCCATCCCCTTGGCATCCGTCACTTGGAAGGCAAGGCCAAAAGACTATAGAATGGCAATTGTGAAAGGCTTTGGGTTTTTGTTTGTTTTGGTTGATTTGTGTATTATTTTTTTAAAGTTTTAATTTTTTATTATATTTATATTATTTATTATCTATTATATAATTGTTATATTACATTTAATTATTTTAATTAACTAGTAATAATTTTTTAAGTTATTACTAGTAGAGAATACCTACAGGTTTAAACAAAGCCAAAGAAGGAACAAAAAGCCAGAACCAAAGACAATGGGGAGTGAGGGATAACAGAGGAAGAAATTCTTCACAATCAAGTTCGGGTTTCCTGACACCAGGTCTCCAGTGTATGTGTGATCTGAAGGTAATGACAAGCTCATCTCCTTCGAGTCTTTCATTGACTAAGAACTAGAGAAGCCATCAGTTCTGACCCAAGGTGGGCCGGAGTGTTCCTCGGTAAAACGCAGCTCACACTTCAGACTGAAGAGGGAAAAGGTGTGTGATGAGAGGTGAGCAGAAGCAAGAGCCGAGACAGGTGCTGGTTCCGAAGGGCCAGCGGCACTTACGTTTCCAAAATATTTGTCCAGCAACTCCACGTACCGGTGTACAATCTCTAGGGTCAAGAGCTCATTGTCTTGATTTTCTATTGCACAGCAAAAGTATAAACTAGCATACCTTGAAAAGAGAAAAATAAAGAAAGGCAAAATAGGATGAGACATTAAACAACCTAAAGATGGTTTTTCCCAATGAATTTGCAATCTCCTGCTCTCTCTAGAGCATTCCCTGCCTAAGCATGAAATCCTCATTCATCACCTCTTGTATGCTACCAGAATATAAAACAGAACACATTAAAACACTGAGGTTATTAGATCACTTCTGTATATTACATGAAAGACGCTCAACAAAATTTTACCTACAAGAGTTTTGATTGGAAGGATGGAATCCTTTACCGTAATCTGGATGTTGGTTTAAGCACCGCCCTCCCTGCCCATCTAGCTTGTAAATTGCCCCCTTTAAAAATCTAAGCTCTCTCTCTTGGGCTGGAGAGATGGCTTAGCGGTTAAGCGCTTGCCTGTGAAGCCTGAGACCCCGATTCGAGGCTCCATTCCCCAGGACCCACGTTAGCCAGATGCACAAGGGGGCGCATGTGTCTGGAGTTCGTTTGCAGTGGCTGGAGGCCCTGGAGCGCCCATTCTCTCTCTCTATCTGCCTCTTTCTCTCTCTGTCTGTTGCTCTCAAATAAATAAATAAAAATAAACAAAAAAAAAATCTAAGCTCTTAGGAGCCTGGCCCCCTGCTTCATCTGGTCCACCAGTTAATCTGCCTGCGTCTCCCCCTCACTTGTCACGCTCTGAACCCACAGAGCTGGCAAAAGCAGCCCTGCCGGAGGCTCTTGCTGGTAATTCACTCCATTAACGGTAGGCTAGAAGGCACTCCCTCCTCTTTCCATTAGGTTTCCTATGTGCCCTGTGCAAGGGCGTTTCCACTGGGCGCTTTCCTCCTGGACGCTGCATTATGATGTGGGGTGCAGGGTCAGGGTGGTCATTTTCTGGTCCTGGTTTTCCCATCATTTACCTGACTCTTCATTCAAAAAATTCCTTTACCTCTCAAGCCTCAGTTTTCTCATTGATAAATTAACCTTCTAGTATGGTCTAGTATGCTACATCAAACAAGAATATATGAGCTTTAAAGGAAGATTTGGTCTTGAGTCCTGGCTCTACAGATTGCCACTCAGTGCCTATGACTGGGGACTAATCACATAAACTCTGCGTCTTCAGAGTATCCATCTGCCAGTATGAACAGTGAGAGCTGCCCACGGAACACGGTTCTTGTCTCTCTGGCACATTAGCCTGAATTTCTCCAAAGCCTTTGTTCCAAAGGGAACATATATTGTTTGTTTCACAAATAAATGTACTCAATGAGGGCAAAAAACATGGTATGTCTTGTTCACAACTATATCCACGATCAGTGGAAAGATGTTGGGAATGTAGCAGGTGCTTATGAAAACTTTCTTGAACATGAGCATGTATGAACAATGTAGTTTTAAGTATTTAGAATCCATCCTAACATGTGGACGTCATTTCAACCAACCAGAGGTCAGTGATATATGAGCCAGAGGCTGGGAAGATGACTCAGTGTTTAAAGGCACTTGCTTGCAAATATTTGGCCAATGGGGTGGGGGAAGTCTAAGAGTACAACTATTTATTTAAAAAGCAAAATATAATAAAAATATTTGGGCCATATGCACCAAATATTCCAGGAAATATTGGGATTATTATTATAATCTAAAATATTCAGGAGTAGAAACCTACAAAGCCATATTAAGAAATCTAGTTCCCAGGAAGCTACTCACACCTTTTATAAACGAGTTTTAGCTCCTTCCAGTCAATAAAACTGCTTGTCCTGTGACCACGAGACAGAACGATCTGAATGATTTCCCGGGTGATCTTTTTCCTCTCTTTGTCAGGGAGAGTGGTATACCACTTCTGCAGCCGCAATTTTCCTTGTCTACTGAAGAGCAAGATGAAATGTATCTAAAATAAAATGAGGACAGGGAAATCCAGGGCTTGGTCAGTCAAGTCATCACACACACACACACACACACACACACACACACACACACACACACAATCGCGCGCACGCGGGAAGTTCAATGGCAGCATCTACCCAGGAACGAAAGGTAAGGAAACACCAGCAGGAGGGCGTCTCATCTGATAAAGGACACTTATCCATCAGAGAAGCAAAACATGGTACATCACACACACACAACTCACTTCCCTTATGAGCAGAAAACATGTGCAGTTTTAAATTCCTTTCAAGGGTTGTAAAGCCATTAGGGAAGGAGCTGTATCAAGGTGGCAGTATTACTCTTGAAAGCAAACACATTCTTTCAAAAGCAAAAATAAATAGAATAAAAGTTTAAGAATGGTGAAAGGATGTGCTTTAAAAAATCACATTCTAGATGAGGTGTGCTGGCGCACGCCTTTCATCCCAGCACTTGGGAGGCAGAGGTAGGAGGATCACCCTGAGTTCAAGGCTACCCTGAGACTACACAGTGAACTCCAGGTCAGTCTGGGCCAGAGTGAGACCTTACCTTGAGAAAGCAAAACAAACGAACAAATAAACAAACACAAGTTACATTCTAGTTCCATATCACAACTGTGAGAACATAATGGTAATGAAGAGAGAAGGAAAGAAAATGAGGAGAAAGAAAGAGTGAGAGAGCCAGAAAGACCAGAGTTGGCTTCGTGAATACCTCACTCGGCTGCGAGGGAGCCTGGGGCCTGCCATCTCCAGTCATAATTGCCTTTTCATGTGGCAGACTTTTAGCCACTTAGAGCACATTGGCAATGGTAGAAAGTAATGAATTCTAGTGAATCACAAGTACATCACCTCTCACAATTAATTTCATCCAATTTATCAGTTTAGTCATTCAGGGCACTTTTGACTAATACATTTCAAGAGGTTAATCAAATACTATTTTTGCTTAGCATTTTCTTAATGGTTAAAAAAAAAAGGACAAGTGGAAGGTCTTTTTCCAATATTTGTTGAGATTCAATTTCACGTTGACATCAAAAACACACTTCACCTGTCTTCAGAAAACAACATTCCCACATTTCTCCCCAATAATGTTACTGGGAGGAAATGAGCAAGAGACACAAGTAACTCTTTCCTGTGAAATGAGTGGAGCAGCGTCTTAGATTGGACTCAAATGCTTGGTCCAGGTGGGCAGCTGGATGCCCTCAGGCCTCCAAACCTCATCTCAGAAAGAGCTACTCTACTGGCCTCAGTTTGGGGGTGGGTGTTTGGGCACAGATGTTCCCTCAAAGCCGATGGTAAATGAAGCATTCCTTGTCCCCAGAATGTCCACTAGAGCTGTCCTTGACCCGTCCAGCCAGTGCAAATGAACTCCAGACGCATGCACCACCTTGTGCATCCGGCTCATGTGGGTCCTGGGGAATCAAGCCTGGGTCCTTTGGCTTTGCAAGCAAACACCTTAACTGCTAAGCCATCTCTCCAGCCCTTATTGTAGATTTCTGAAGTATTTCCAGGGAGGTGCAGTTGGGCCTGTGAGGGATGCACCAAGCTGATGGGCACAGTGCATCTGGCTGGTTTCTCAGAAGCAGTGTCAGGGGCCTTCCTCTAGGTCCTGATGTGCAGAGAGGGCTGCCATGGGCAGCTTCAGCTCTTTTTAAAAATACTTTATTTTATTTATTTGAGAGAGAGAAAGAGGCAGATAGAAAGAGAGAGAGAATGGGCACACCAGGCCCTTCAGTCTCTGCAGACGAACTCCAGATGTATGTATCACCTTGTGCTTATGTGTTTCCTAGAGATTTGAACCTGGGTTCTTTGGATTTGCAGGCAAGTGCCTTTTAACTACTAAGCCATTTCTCCAGCCCCAACTTCGGTTCTTAATGTTTACAAAGCTACCTGCTTCCAAACATGACCCATGAAATTAACCCACAATCAGTTTCCAAAACAAAAGGCATCATGGTCTTTCCCTGTCCCCAACACTGCTACGCCATGATCACTGCCTTCTCAGGACTGTCTGGAATCTCAGGACCTGAGCCACAAATATAACTATACAGAGCATGTTCCTTTCCTCCAAGTCATTGCCCTGATAGTGGGTGGCCCAGGTCACATAACACATCACCTAAATGTCACTGTTCCTCTGATCCACATCGCTTCAGTCCCTTTTCCAACTTTCACAGCACTCTACAGATTCTCAGGCCAGATCAACCCATCCATTCTCATTTCTCCTCAAAATGGAGGCGTCAGACACTCACCATCATGACTGCATGAGGGCTCAGCCCACGAACCTCCAGTGATGCTTAGAAACTTTCCAAGGACCTCTTGATGGAACGGATTTCTAAACATCTCCCCTTCTGTTCTCCACCTCAGTCATTCCAGTCACCATCACGCCCTCCACAGTCCCTACTCCCATCCTCATTCCCTGACTCTGAGGAGAGGATAAGAGCCAGTGGTTTTCTAGGCTCCTACCACATTCACACGGTGACCCCCTAATTCAACATGTTTCTTCCTATGTCAAGGAATGCAACATCTCTCTAGGCCCTCGTTCTCAGCCCTGCTCTACCTCTTTGGATGCGTGGATTCATCAACCCTTCATTGACAATCTAGGCCCTTACCCTGGGGTTCTCTATGTGCAGATGCTGAGTTACGATAAGTCTCTTCCGTCTTCCAAACACAGTGGCCTCTCTGAAACCTCAACCTTCTGGAAAAGGTGACTTAGCAGCATCAAAAATCCATGATGTCTAATCTAAACATCTACCTTTAAACAATGGAACACTCAGGAGCTGTAGATCGTTGATAGAAAATTTTCAGTGCCAGGAATGGGATACCTTCCAGTGAGTTGTTGGCCAGGGAGGTCCCTGATGCCCCCAAAGCATTGTAGGCCATTGCCTGAGGCCCTTGGTTTCCCACCAGGAATAGATGGTAAGACCCTATTGCTGAAAACTCCACATACTTGGGCTGCAAGGCCACTGAGAAATCCTGCTGGAACTGAGCTGATAACCTCCTCCATGTAGACCAGCTGACAGAAAGCTGGAAGAAGCCATTCTACATGTAGTTCAATGGGAGAAAGAGATACCACCAGTGAAGATACTCAACAGTGGACACTGAAAGCCTTATACTTGGCCAGCCAGGACAAATGATCCAACGGGTGCAATTGTGGCACGTCTGTCATGGTGGAAACCAGCTGCCCTCCAATTGGACTGGAGGCCCACTCCATGGGAGGGAATACATCCCTGATACTGAAAACTTAAAACAGGGGTAGTCATAAGCCCTAAGGGTGTAACATCTGCTGACGTCTGGATAAATGTATATACTATGCTTATCAAACTGCCCAGTAAGCACTTCTCTTAATATTCATACCCTTATATTAATGCTACTCTCACTTTGGGTAGAGAATCTTCTCTTTTCAGATGGCAGTGACCTTGGGACAACTCAGAAGGTATCGTAGTGCTGGAAAGAAGTGAATGGAGTACTGAGTAACATCTTGATCACACCTTCCAAGGCTCAGGGTCTAATGCAGAAGAGGTGGCAGAAGGAAGGGTACGTCTCCTTACAACGTGCTCCCTCCAGACACAAAATTGGCCTGGATATCCATGACCTCACAGTACCTGACACTACCTACACAAGACCATCATAACAGGAGGAAAAGATCATGACATCAAAATAAAAGAGAGACTGATTGAGATGGGGAGGGGATATGATGGAGAATGGAATTTCAAAGGGGAAAGTGGGGGGAGGGAGGGTATTACCATGTGATTTTTTTATAATCATGGAAAATGTTAATTAAAAATTGAGAAAAATAAAAATCTACCTTTAGGATGTGATTTAAGGGCTGGAGAGATAGCTCAGTGGTTAAAGGCACTTGCTTGCAAAACCTGAAGGGCCAGGTTTGATTCCCCAGTACCCACATAAAGCCAGAGGCACAAAGTGGCACATGTGTCAGGAGTTCTTTTGCAGTAATAGGAGGCCCTGGTGCAATTATTCTCTTTCTCTCTCTCTTTCTTTTTCTCTTTCTTTCTCTCTCTCCTTACAAATAAATGAATAAAAATATTAAAACAGGACTTAAAATGCAGGAAAGTAAAGCTAGGTATGGTATTACATGCCTGTAATCCTAACTCTCAGGAGGCTGAGGACAGAGGACTGAGACCTCTAGGCCATCCTGGGCTATACAGTAAGACTTCGTCTTACAAAACAAATGTAGATGAATGTGTAGGTACTAGATGTTCATTGCAGTTCTTTATGTAACATACACAAAAATAAAAGTCCAAAAACACATAATGTTTCAAGTGGTACTTATTTAATGAAATGGAAATCCTACTATTATAATGTTAAGTTGGGTATAAAATTTTACTCCAAAAACGCATTATTCTTGCAAAGAACTTATATGAAGGAAGTCTACTAAATTGTTAAGGGTAGTTATCTTAGGGCTGAGAGATAGCTTAGCGGTTAAGGTGTTTGTCTGCAAAGCCAAAGGATCCTGGTATGATTCCCCAGGACCCACGTAAGCCAGATGCGCAAGGTGGTGCATGCATCTAGAGTTCGTTTTCAGTGGCTGGAGGCCCTGGCGAGCCCATTGTCTCTCTCACTCTCGCTGCTCTGCCTCTTTCTCTCTCTCAAATAAATAAATAAATAAAACATATTTTAAAAAAGAGTAGTTATCTTGGAAAAGTAGAATTACAAAGGATAGTTTCTTCTTTGTACTTCACTGGGTTTTCTAAAATTCATACATGTGATCCCATAATTAGAAAAAATGCTTTAAAAAAAGAATCTTAAACTGGGCCTGGTGCCTTTAATCCTAGCACTCAGGAGGCAGAGGTAGAAGGATCACCGTGAGTTCTAGGCCACCCTGAGACTACATAGTGAATTCCAGGTCAGCCTGAGCTAGAGTGAGACTTTACCTTGAAAAACCAAAACAAAACAAAACAAAACAAAAAGAATCTTAGCAAGTAAAAAAAAACATCATCAGTCAACATACATTCCATCTGAAGGTTGCACACTAAGAAATGGCTGATTCCTTCAACAAACAAATTCCTACCTCACAACACTGTACACTGTAAAGCAGGACGGCCTGTGGTAGCGCTGTGCGGCTATGGGGCAAGGGAAGGGGACGGGTAGCTAGATGAGACTGCCGTGGTGACTCCAATGTCCAACGCCAAAAGCCGATCTTACTGCAAACTGTGGATGAGTCAACAGGGTTTCCTCCAGCCTGGGGTGTGACTGTGAGGGAGGCTGTGTCTGCAGGGGAGCAGAGTTTCCTCCGGCCTGGGATGTGACTGTGAGGGAGGCTGTGTCTGCAGGGGAGCAGGGAACATATGATGTCTCTGTACTTTCTGCTCCACGATGCTACGAATCTAAGACTGCTCTAAAATATGGTATTCAAAGAAGAGGACAGAGCACGTAATCAGACTAAACTTCTCCTGACCACATGATTAAGAAGCCAGCTAGGTGGGCTGGAAAGATTGCTTAGCAGTTAAGGCACTTTGCCTGCAAAGCCTAAGTAAGGACCCGAGTTTGATTCCCTAGGACCCACGTAAGCCAGATGCACAGGGTGGCGCATGTGTCTAGAGTTCATGTGCAGTGGCTGGAGGCCCTGGCGCGCCCATTCTCTCTCTCTCTTTTCTCTCTTTCTCTCTCTCAAATAAATACATAAATAATAAAATTAAAAAATTTTAAAAGCCAGCTAAGAATACACAGAAGGAAGATCAAGGATGAACTCTAGGTAAGGAGTGTGCACAGTTAATCATCACTGCCGAACTAACAAGGAGGAGGGGCTGATAATCATTTGTTTCTAATTTCAATGCAATGCTATTTAATTCTGGCAATTGATCTAAGGTTTATTCACATGAACAAGAGAACTGTTTTTACAACAACAGGCTGCAATGCAGTGGCTTGTAAAGCAAGCTGAATGGATCCAGATCACCATACTTTTAGTGAAACAATAAAACCAAACAGTCTGTGTCAGGGTGGCCACTCAGAGTAAGGGTAAATATTGACTCTTGCTCAGGCGTGTCCTAGGTAATGGTATCAAATGTGCTTCTTGCTATCGGTTGTGGCTTTGAAAAGAGAGCGAGTGACAGAGAACAAGGGAGGCGTGAGAAGGAGAAAGACAAGAACCCCTGTGCAGCAGCGAGCTCATTCACACAGCACAAAAGCAAAGTTCATGTTGAAACACCGGGCTGAACAGTAAGGAAATGTGAACAGAAAAGCAACTTTTCATTTACTGTTAATATGTAACTTCTAGGGAGTGCTGGGAACCAGCAAGAATGCCTATAGAATTTTTTTCAAGGTTTGGGAGACAGCCATTTGGGTGGAAGTCTAGGTGAGTTAAACCACTGTATTTCCAACACTCTGGAGGTCCTTGGAGAAAGGCAATAAGAGACCAAGTAGCCAAGACCCCTGAGGAAAAACAGAAAGGGATTTCATTTAAAGGAGGAACAAATTCAAGTTTTCTTGTCATAAAGTTTATTTTCTGTATATATGAGTGTGTGCTCACATGTGTATGTTCATGCATATGTGTGCGGGTTTGCATGCACATGTGTGCTCATGTGTTTGGAAGCAGAGGTTGATGCCTGGTGTCTTCCTCAATCACACCCACCTGATTTTTTGAGACAAGGTCTCTCACTGAGCCTGGAGCTCACCAACTAGCTTAGCCAGCGAGCCCCGGCTCTGGGGTTACAGAATACCCCACCAACATGTGGTTGTGACCTGGGTTCTGGGGATAAGGTCTCAGGTCCTCATGCCTTCTTGGCAAGAACTCTGTGCGCAGAGCTATCTCCCCAGCCACTCTTTTTCTTAATACTAACAAATTAAATAAACAAGCAAAATGGAGTAAAATACCTCCTTCAGGCACGGATGTCGGTTTGAAAACCTTCCACCAGGCTGTCAACACCCTTCCCTCATTTCAAGATTAACTGGATGGTCTCAAGGGGAATAATCACATCAGCAGCCAAAGTCACTGCGCTTCAGAGAGGCCCGTCAGCACAAATCATCAACTCATGTACTAGCGTCTAGGAGGAGTGCTACAAAACGTGCAGGTTGGATGCTTGGACTTGCGCTGTAGAGACCTTATACTTGCGATAAGGAATCTAAACGAAATGGATGTATTGAATTAAGCGCAAGCCTTGATCCCTTCTCCCTTCCAAAATGTCACTAAAATGATAGTAGTGAAAGTTTCAAAACGTATTAGGCCCTAAAGACTTAGAGACCAGTGACAATGTCACAGCAGTCCGGGGGCTCAACGGTTTTTCGGAAGATGGAAAGGAGACCGGACAGTGACCTGTGAGGCTCATGAGCAAACTAGAGAAAGCCAGCGTTTTAAGAAAGGTGCATTCCAGGGCTGGAGGGATGGCTCAGCAGTTAAGGCATTTGCCTGCACAGCCAAAGGATGCAGGTTCGATTCCCCAGGACCCACGTTAGCCAGATACACAAGGGGGTGCACACGTCTGGAGTTCGTTTGCAGGGGCCAGAGGCCCTGGCGTGCCCATTCTCTCTCTCTCTCTTTCTCTGTCAAATAAATAAATAATTTTTTTTTAAAAGGTGCATTCCAAAGAGAAATACCCCAGCTCTTGTCAGAGAACACCATAAGCAACATAGGCCACCATGTTCGTGAAAGGCAAAGTTCTAAAAATAAAGGGGGGCGGAGACTGAGATCTTCCCATGACTAGCTGGCAATTACCACCTGTAGCACTTCCAGGGGCTCCAGCTAAGTGAGGACACACACACATTGTCCCAACTATATTATTTAAGGATACATAAATTTAGCAAAGGCTATACCATTAGAGTTCCTTTGATCATAGCTTCACTACATATGGGTGAGTAATGCATTGCACCGTGACATTTTAATGACTATGACATCACAAGCTCATAGAAATATTTATATTCCATTGCAGCCTTCTGATACCTCTGTTGTATATGGACTGGCTACTGTGCATTATTAACAGAAATACCATTGTGTAGTACATGGTTGTATCTTGAGGGCCATATTACCACTCAGAGGACTTATACAAACGATCCAGGTTCTTAAGAAGTATTTATAAGGTTGGGGAGATGGAGCAGCATTTTAAGGCACTTGCTTGCAAAGCCTGCCAGCCTGGGTTCAATTCCCCAGTACTCACATAAACCCAAATGCCAAGGTAGCACATGCTTCTGAAGTTTTCAGTGGCAAGAGGCCCTGGTATACCCATAATTTCTTTCTCTCTCTGTCCTGATCATAAAAAAATAATTGTTTCTTTTTTTAAAAATGAAGTATTTGGGCTGGGGAGATTGCTTAGTGGTTAAAGCACTTGCCTGTAAAGTCAAAGGACCCAGGTACAATCCTCAGGACCCACAAGAGCAAGATGCACAAGGTGGTGCATGTGTTTGGAGTTCATTTGCAGCAGCTGGATGCCCTGATATACCCATTCTCTCTCATTCTCATTCTCTCTCTCTCTCTCTCTCTCAATCTCCCTCTTTCTCTCTCAAATAAATAAATAAGAATAAAATATTTTTTAAAAGGAAGTATTGGTCTGTAGAGATTGCTTAGTGGTTAAGGCACTTGCCTGCAATGTCAAAAGACCCAGATTTGATTCCAGAGTACCCACATAAAGCCAGATGCACAAGGTAGTGCATGCATCTGGAGTTCGGTTGCAATGGCTAGAGGCCCTGGCATGCCCATTCTCTCCCCACCCCATCTCTCTCTCTCCCCCACTCCCTTTTTCTTTATCTCTCAAATAAATAAATAAAAGAAATATATTTTTAAATGTGGAAAAAAAGGAAGAATTTATATATGCCAGCAATCGCCCTGGACCTTAAACCAAATTCAGAGCCAGCAGAGTCATATATCTTCATGCAACAGAGGAAAGTACTTTGGAGCATGCACCTAAATCTTTGCCCTACAAAACAGTCCTTCTCTTCATTCAGTAGACTGACTGATTCTTCCCTTAAGACAGTAAGTAGCAGAGCAAAGACCTGTAGGTTCCAGGAGACCAGTCATCCAGAATTCCACTTCAAGGTCACCAGACAGTTGAGAAGCCTCTAAGAAGAAAGAGAGAGAAAAGAGCAAACAGAAGAAAGTCATTGGAAGAGAGTGACTATAGCAACATCACAGAGCCACAGAGCAGAACAAACTGTCACACACACATGCTCAGGAGGTAAGAGGTAAAGCTCCTATGATGATAGAACAAACAAGGTAAGGTTCTGATTTTATTTTTACTAATATTTTTATTATATTTATTTGAGAGACAGAGAGAAAGAGATGACTGCACCTGGACCCCTCGCCACTGCAAATGAACTCCATCTGGATGTATGTGGCACTTTGTACTTCTGGATTTATGTGGCTACTGGGGAATCGAACCCAGGCTGACAGACTTTGCAAGCAAGTGCCTTGAACCACTCAGCCATCTCCCCAGCCCAAGGTTCTATTTTTATTTATTTATTTATTTATTTGAGAGCAACAGACAGAGAGAGAAAGAGGCAGAGAGAGAGAGAGAGAGAGAAGAGAATGGGCACACCAGGGCCTCCAGCCACTGCAGACGAACTCCAGATGTGTGCGCCCCTTGTGCATCTGGCTCACATGGGTCCTGGGGAATCGAGCCTCGAACCAGGGTCCTTAGGCTTCACAGGCAAGCGCTTAACCACTAAGCCATCTCTCCAGCCCAAGGTTCTATTTTTTTTGAAAAGGCTACAAAGTGTCCTTGGAAATTCAAAAGTATGATAGCCAAACACAAAGACATCTCAAAGAAATTAAAACAAAGCAAAGTAAGACAAAATTAAAGAAAAAGATAAAGCTATTAGAGGTCAAAGAAAGAGGTAAAATGTCAAGACAGACAAGCCTAGAAAATATCAAAAAAACTGTTCAAGATTTTGAAGTGGATGAGACTTCAGGTTGGAAAAGGTAATCAAGTGTTATGATAGTTCTAAAAGCACAAGGGCATGAAATTTCAGAACCACAAGGAGTTTCTTACTTCCCTACATTTTGCGTGCTTCTTCTTGAACAATGTCTGACTCAATTCAATGTTTGCAACAAGGACGAAAATACTGATTAAACTGCTGAATTTTAAGAAATGGCAACTGGGCCCATAGCTGGAAGAGCTGACTAGTTTCTGCAGACAGAGGTCTGGCCATTCTCTTCCTGCTGCTAGATCAATTACAGGAAAAGCACACGGGATTGCTCTGAGCGCTCCTCACTGCAGGGCTCACGTGTGCATGCAGGGCTAAAGCCCTTCACAGTACTCCTCCCGGCCTTCCTCGAAGCTCACTGTGAAAGCCACGAGACTATCTTTCTGGAACTGCCCTCTCTCAAGCCCCTCCCTTTGCTCTGGGAGGGCTTTTCTGCAGGTGGAAGAAGGGATGGCCACCAAGCCAATTAATCGATCCATCGCCATCAATAGCGACAGTTTGAGTGTGTCTTCACCAGTATGGTGCAGTCACCTTCTCAAAGGGCTCCAGTCATATACAGCTCCCTCTTCCACAGCCACCTTGCCTTCTCCTTACAAACACCATTTGCTTAAGCCTCACATGATCTATCCTATAAATAACTGAAATAAAATATATTGCATACATACTTATGTGTGCAGAGGCGCATGTGCCCTGGCACCCGTGTGGAGATCAGAGGACAACTTTGGGGTGCCTGTGCTCCACCTCCTTTGACACAGGGTCTCTTGTGACCGCAAACGAATCACCAGACTGTGCAGGAACATCAGACTGGGGGGCCCATGAGCTTCAGGTTCTCCTGGCTGTGCTTCCCATAGTCATGGGCACGTTGGGATCACAGATATGTAACATCATTTTGTGTTTCGCTTTACGTGGGTGCTGGGAAATTGAACCCAGTCTTGTAGGCTTTGCAAGCAAGTGCCATTGACCACTAAGCCATCTTCCCAACCTGCTTTATCTTACTAGAGAAGTTTACAAGTATGCACTGATGGAAATCAAACGTACTAGACACAAGGTTCCTGAGCATCATTTATACATGTTCCGAGGGTTAAAGTTTACTAACAAGCTGCCGGGCTTCTAACTCAGTGGAACTTGGAAACAAATATCTATTGAAGTGTTACATTCACCTAGTCAAAGTGGTATAATTCAACTGTATTTTCTGGTTTGGTCCAAAGCAAGCTATGCGTTCATGAAAAGAATATTTAGATTTGGCTTAGAAGCTACGGGGAATGTATCAACAGGCAGAGCCACATCCTTGGCTAGAGTTGGGCAAAGGGTGGAGTAGCTGGGTGGTTCAGTGGGAAGGTTCTGGCAACGGGAAGTTTGAGAGTTTGCATCGGATCTTGACTCTGTCGTATATGAACTGCGGAAATGTGAGAAAGTTACTTGATTTTTCTGGCCCTCCGTCTCCTCGTCTATAAACTCAGCGATGCTCAAGGAATTAAATGATACCGCACACGTCAACCTTCTATGGCAACATAGAGCACAGAGTAAGTTCTCAATGTGTACTGGCCACCTCTGATACCTCATCTGGGAGTTGGATCTTTGGTCCCAGCTTCTCCTTGGGATCATGTCCTTCTGACATCTCTTTTTCTGTTCACCTGCAGGTTTCCGTGTTCTGATGCAGAGCCCCTGACAACCATTTCAGGGCTGCCCAGAGAGCCATTCTGCTGATGCTTTGGGTCATAGCCAGCCATCAGCTACCTAGTGGACCAGCTCCCCTGTCTCTGTGTTCTCCTGGTTTCATTAATCACCCTCTGGTGCTCAGATAGTAAGCGTACCACAGGAACCAGCAAGCTTTCCAGACCAATCCATCAGGATCGCTTTCTTTTGCCTGTTGACCAATGGCAACCTCTGACTACGTACTTATTCATTTTCCCCAATGGTTATTTACTTGAGGGTTTCCCGTTCATGGGCTTCTGTTAATATATTTATCTCCTGCCTTGTTTAAATTTAGTGATTTATTATAGAAAGGTTGCATTTGGCTGGAGAGATGGCTTAGCGGTTAAGGCGCTTGCCTGCAAAGCCTAAGGACCCAGGTTTGACTCCCCAGGACCCATGTAAGCCAGATGCACAAGGAGGGACATGCATCTTGAGTTCGTTTGCAGTGGCTGGAGGCCCTGGCGTGCCCATTCTCTCTCTCTCTCTCTCTCTCTCTCTCCCTCCCTGCGTATTTTGGTATCTTTCTCTCTCTCAAATAAATAAATAAAAATAAAATATTTTTTTAAAGGTTGCACACATAGGTCCCCTCTCCCCCATACCAATTCCACTGACGGTCTTCTTCTGTGGGGTTATTGATATTCACTGTGCGGACCGAAAGGCCTCAGCTAGTCTCTGCAATCTCTGGACTTTTTCTTTTTTTTTGTTGTTTTTTTTTTGTTTTGTTTTGTTTTTTGTTTGTTTGTTTTTTGAGATAGGGTCTCACTTTAGCCCAGGCTGACCTGGAATTCACTATGGAGTCTCAGGGTGGCCTTGAACTCACGGCAATCCTCCTACCTCTGCCTCCCAAGTGCTGGGATTAAAGGCGTGCGCCACCACGTCCGGCTTCTGGACTTTTTCTATAACTAACAGCAGCTGTATTTTCAGATTTTAGTTTTCACCTTCCCTGCTGATTATTTCCTGGAACTCCTTTACAGTGAATCACTTGCTGTTCCCCACCAGTTACTCTCCCCACAGGCAGTGAGGTTAGTGGGAATCAAAAATCAGGTAAGATACCGCGCATGGTGGCACACGCCTTTAATCCCAGCACTCAGGAAGCAGAGGTAGGAGGATCACCGTGAGTTTGAGGCCACCCTGAGACTACATAGTGAATTCCAGGTCAGCGTGAGTGAGTTCGAGGCCACCCTGAGGCTACATAGTGAATTCCAGGTCAGCCTGGGCTAGAGTGAGACCCTACCTTTAAAAAAAAAAAAAAGGTAAAACACCCAAGGATATGTGAGGCCCCCTCCCAACCTCACATCAGCATGTATGAAATAGCAGTGCAGGTCACATGTTCAAAAACCAACCTTGGGCAGGCTAAAAGTGGGTACCATATTAAATGTGAGTAAAGGTTTAGTTTAATAAAACAAGGGGTGGAAAAGAACATGGCCAAATATGAATCATAACACCCGGTGAAAGTGGCAGCCGCACCTCAGCCGCGGTCGGTGTCATCAAGAAAAACATGTCAGTCACTGTTGCCAAGTCTCCCGGAAGCCTGAAGCCTGGGTGGTTGTGTGAAATACTGGGATTCTTTCAATGCTGTCAGTTCATAATAACCAAAAAAAAAGTAATTTGTCTACAATCTGGTTTTGCCTGCAAGTCTCATTCAAAGCTCTGAGTAAAATGAAGACTGAAGACTCTTCCTGCACTAACATTCAGAATTTCATTGGGACTAAAAGCTTTCTTTCTTGTGCTTCATTTGTGTCGTTACCTCTAACTCAGTAATCTTGCTCCCGTATCTCAGCTAATATTATCAAATCTTGTCTGAGACAAAGTTGTCTCATTAGTGTTTATCACACAAAGTTGGTAAGGTTTATTTCCCTCAAGAATTCTAGCCTATGGAATCCAGAAGAGAGCCAGTCCCCAGACAGCCTGTCCAGTGCTCGAAAGCATTTCATGAGCTACTGGGGGAAAGTGGCCAACAACGGTCTGAGCAACGAGAGGTCTAAGCTACTCACAAGCAAACACCCTGACAGGATGTACACGCCAGTGCAGTAGTGGCACATAGCCTCAGTGGGTAACCAATAGCTTTGTGATTGGCTAAGAGATCCTCTCAATGTGGAAGTACGCATATCTGGAATGGGGAACCAGACCAGAATCCTGTGGAGACAAAGATTATGCTCTCCAGTGTCAAGTTCTCTCTCACTAGTCTTTGACTAAAAGAAGGGTTACATGCATCAACTTCCCCCTACATTAACAATGCTTATCCCATTTAAACTAAGTTGACTCACTCTCTGTTGGAGAATCTGTTTTTCTCTTTCAGAAGGTAGTGAGACGGGAGGAGATGAACTCCCCCTCGCACTTCAGCCAAGCCACAGCTGAATCCACAGAGGAATGGGGAGAAGAGCAAGAGCGCTGCTTCCATACTGAACCTGATAATTAGCACCAGGGTGAAGGAGACGGACCCTGAGGACACTCAACACCTACCAAAGCAGAAACTCTGAGGCTCCTAAGAGCTCATCACTGAAGTAGAATTAAAACTCACTCACCAGAGGCTCAGGGAATCTTGCAGAAGAGGGGGCGGAAACAATGTAAGAGCCACAGGTTGAGAGGCACTCCCTCCCCACAAAAATAACTGATTGCTGTTCCCACAATGCACAAACCACAATCTCATGGGGAATATTTGTAACCCCACAGAAGAGGGTCCCCAGCGGAATGGGGGCAGGGACAAGGATAAGAGGGAACAACACATGATGTAGCCATATAACATATGTTGTTAATATAAAAAAAAAAAAAAAAGAATTCTAGCCTAGTGCTGAAGGGATGGCTTGGAGGTTGAGACACTTGCCTACAAAGCCAAAGGACCCAGGTGTGATTCCCCAGGACCCACATAAGCCAGATGTACAAGGTGGTGCATGCATCTGGAGTTTGTTTGCAGTGGTTGGAAGCCCTGGAGCGCCCATTCTCTGTCTCTCTCTCAAATAAATATATATAAACACATACATATATATATACAGATATATACCCATATATATCTGTATATATATTTTAAAAAAAAAATTCTAGCCTAGAATTCTCTTTCCATATAAAGGGAAAGAAAATGTATATGGACAAATTACAATCTATATAACCTCAGAATCTCATCTTCAGCTTGTTGGTATTATGAAATGAACTGCAGAGAGCCAGCCACACTGGCTGGTAGATTTCAAAGCCTTTCCCAGTCCTTGCACACCATCTGGTGGCAGAACTATCTGCTTTCGACATGAGAAGAGCTTGGGCAAAGTAAGCTTGAAGAGGAAGATAGAAAACAAAGTAAGAGGGACAGTAGGAAGGAAAAAGCACAATGACATGGAGACAGAATGTTACTACGTGTTGAACATGGGCCAATTATGAGTAATCTGCAAATTACCTAGCAGTCACTTGTATAAAACTTGAACATTCCCTGTATAAAGAAAATTCCTCGGCCTGGAGAGATGACTTAGTGGTTAAGTGCTTGCCTGTGAAGCCTAAGGACCCTGGTTCGAGGCTCGATTCCCCACAGAAGAGGGTCCCCAGCGGAATGGGGGCAGGGACAAGGATAAGAGGGAACAACACATGATGTAGCCATATAACATATGTTGTTAATATATATATATATATATATATATATAAAAAGAATTCTAGCCTAGGTTAAGATACTTGCCTACAAAGCCAAAGGACTCAGGTTTGATTCGCCAGGACCCACATAAGCCAGATGCACAAGGGGCGCATGCATCTGGAGTTCGTTTGCAGCGGCTGGAGGCCCTGGCGTGCCCATATTCTCTCTCTCTCTCTCTCTCTCTCTCTCTCTCTCTCAAATAAATAAATTAAAATAAACAAAAAAATTTTTAAAATTTCTCATAAAATTGTCTGCTATATATTCATCTATATACCTGCATTGCACAATAACATTTAGAAGGAAGGAAGAAAGGAAGGGAGGGAGAGAAAAATGAAGGAAGGAAGATAGGAAGGGAGGGAGGAAGGAAGGAAGGAAAGAAAGAAGAAAAGGTTAGTATTACTAAAAGAACAAGACAAACAGCCTGCTGTGAACTGGGATATGTCACCCCCAAATTCGTAGGTTGAAGTCCTGAGCTCCAGGTCCCCAGAATTTTATCTCATTTGGAAACAGTTGCTGTGAAAAGAACCAGTTAAAATGAAGTCATAGATGGACTGTGGACTGATTATGCAATGACTAGCTGACTCAAAACAAAGGAAATTTGAAACCAGACACCTGGATACACAGGGAGGATGGCATGTGTGGATGAAGGCGCGCGCGCACACACACACACACACACACACACACTAGGGGGACGGCACATGAGGATGAAGGCAAAGGCTATAGTGATACAGTAAAGGCCAAGGTGCTCAAACTGCTATCAAGGGAGCATCAGAGCCTAGCAGAAGCGTAACACAGATTCTCTCCTTGCTCCCAGGAAAAACACACTGTCAATACTTTGATCTTGGACTTTCAACCTCTAGGACTGTGAGTCAATATTTCTGTTGCTATTTAAATAAGTCTCCTTTATTACAGTAGCCAAGAAACTAATTCAGTCCGTCTCTTGTTTTGAATTTTACATCTTTTTTCCTGTTTTAAAAATCATCATCATTGGGCTGGAGAGATGGCTTAGTGGTTAAGTGCTTGCCTGTGAAGCCTAAGGACCCCGGTTCAAGGCTCGATTCCCCAGGACCTATGTTAGCCAGATGCACAAGGGGGCGCACACATCTGGAGTTCCGTTTGCAGTGGCTGGAAGCCCTGGCATGCCCATTCCCTCTCTCTCTCTATCTGCCTCTTTCTCTCTGTCTGTCACTCTCAAATAAATAAATAAAAAATGAAGAAAAAAAATATTTTAAAAATCATCATTTTTTCTAGTTCATTGCAATTCAATATCATAAAATCAAACCATCTATATCCAGTAATAAAAATCAACAGATTCCATTTAACTTAGCAAGTATTTATTTATTTTTGTTTTTGTTTTTGTTTTTCTTTTTTTTTTTTTTTTTTTTAGTTTTTCGAGGTAAGGTCTCACTCTAGTCCAGGCTGACCTGGAATTCACTATGTAGTCTCAGGGTGGCCTTGAACTCGTGGCGATCCTCTTACCTCTGCCTCCCGAGTGCTGGGATTAAAGGCGTGCGCCACCACGCCCGGCTTGTTTTTGTTTTTCAAGGTAGGGTCTCACTCTGGTCCAGGCTGACCTGGAATTAACTCTGTAGTCTCAGGATGGCCTTGAACTCATGGCAATCCTCCTACCTCTGCCTCCCGAGTGCTGGGATTAAAGGCGTGCACCACCACGCCTGGCTTGCAAGTATTTATTAATCTACCATAGTCAGACACTTAAAATTACTTATTTCCTAGACTTGCAAAATGAAAAGATATTCGTTAAAAAGAAAGAAGCACAGCTGGTTTGATTCAAACCTCATTAAGAAACTGAAGAAATCCTCTCATGAACATGGACATAAAAATCAACAAATTATCAGCAAATCAAATCTAATAATAGACAAGTATATTTACATGCTATGACCAAGTAGTGTTGCAATTACAAAACATCTGACAAGAAGCAGCTTTTGGGAGGAAGGGTTTATTTCGGGCTTACAGTTTCGAGGGGAATCTTCATCATGGTGGAGGAAGCTGAGTCACCTAATCACACATTCACAGCACAGAGAACAGCAAGAACAAGCTGGCTCTGAACATGCTGTAAGGCTGGACTCAAGACCCACCTCCAGCAACACAACTCTTCCAGCAGGGCTCCCCATGCTAGAGACTAAGTAGGAGCTTAATCAAAAATACCCAAGGTGCCAGGTGTGCTGGCACACACCTTTAATCCCAAGCACTCAGAGACAGAGGTAGAAGGATTACCATGATTTCAAGGCCACCCTGAGACTGCACAGTGAATTCCAGGTCAGCCTGTGCTAGAGTGAGACCCTACCTCAAAAAAAAAAAGAAAGAAAGAAAGAAAGAAAGAGGGAGAGAGAGAGAGAGAAAGAAAGAAAGAAAGAAAGAAGGAAGAAAGAAAGAGAGAAAGAAAGAAAAGAAAAAGAAAAAGAAAAAGAAAAAGAAAAAAATAACCTACTGGGTGTGGTGGCACACGCCTTTAATCCTAGCACTCGGGAGGCAGAGGTAGGAGGATCACTGAGTTCAAGGCCATCCTGACACTATACAGTGAATTCCAGGTCAGCCTGGGCTACAGTGAAACCCTACCTTGAAAACAAAAACCCAGAGAGGATCACCGTGAGTTCAAGGCCACCCTGAGACTACATAGTGTATTTCAGGCTTGCCTGGGCTAGAGTGAACCCCTACCTTGAAAAACAAAAACAAAAAACAAAAAACAAAAAACCTATGGGCTAGAGAGATGGCTCAATGGTTAAGGTGTTTGTGTGCAAAACAACCTGAGTTCAGTTCCCCAGAACACATGTAAAGACAGACACACAAAGTAGTGCATGCATCTAGAGTGTCTAGAGGCCCTGGTGCACCCATTCTCTCTCTGTCTCCCTCTGCTTGCAAGTAAGTAAGAATATTTTTTTAAAACTCTTAAATACCTGAGACTATAAGGGACATTTATATCCAAACCACTACACCAAGTGAGATTTGCCCCAGGTATGCAAGACTAGTTTAATTACTTGAAATCAATGGAAAAAAATTATCACAACCATAGACCAAAGAATAAAAATGTTTGCATCATCAATAGACGCAGTAAATGTATGTTGTAAAATCTAGCATCCACCCATATTAACACTCCCAACACATGGAACAGAAAAAAAAAAATTGTTCTCAATCTGATAAAGAATCAGTACAATAAAAAATAGAGCTGGGCTGGAGAGATGGCTTAACAGTTAAGTGCTTGCCTATGAACACAAGGACCCCAGTTCGAGGCTCAGTTCCCCAGGATCCATGTAAGCCAGATGCACAAGGTGGTACATGCATCTGGAGTTTGTCTGCAGTGGCTGGAGGCCCTGGTGCGCCCATTCTATCTCTCCCTCTATCTGCCTCTTTCTCTCTCTGACTGTCTGTCAGTGTCAAATAAATAAATAATAATAATATATATATATATATATATATATATATATATATATATATATATATATATATATATATAGCTAACATTATTCTTGAATGTCAGAAACTAGCAGCTTTCCCCTGAGATCTGGAACAACACAAAAACTAACCTTTACTAACACCACTAGTTTTCAGTATTTCAATAGAAGTCGCAGCTTAAGCAATAAAACAAGAAAAGGAATACAAATTGAGAAATTAAGAAATTAAGGTCTAGAGAGCTGATGACTATACCCTTGGTAGTCTAGCCAGTAATCAATAATTAGGATGATCTCCTAGCCCAAGGCTCTTTGCACCCTGTGCCTAGACCACATTTATCTTATTCCCCCCAAATCCCTAAAACTAATACTGGTCTTTATTTGTTCCACTCATGCAAATGACTATAATCAGATAGGTTTTCTGTTAACACCAGAAATCTGTATATAACAGTTTATAATCACAATGTGTAGGGTTTATGCTGGGAACTCACATGTAGCATCTCATTTAATATTACTCAATATTGAAAGTTGCTGGTTGCAAAGGAAACTGGAGTCCCCCCCCCAAAAAGTTGGGTACCTTACTCTAGGTCAACCAGCTAGAAGGCTTCAGGGCTAGATTTCACTCCAGTGCCCATTCTCTAAATAGGTACATAGTGTGGCCTCCTGAGGATAAAACAATGGAACCAGTAAGACTGACCTCAGAACTATAATAAGGGCAGCATGATATTGAACCACCTTTGTAACACAAGGATTTTTTTTTTTTTTTTTTTGAGAGAGAGAGAGAGAGAAAGAGAATTGGCATGCCAGGGCCTCATCCACTGCAATCGAATTCCAGACACTTGTGCCACCTAGTGGGCATGTGGCCTTGTGCTTGCCTCAGCTTTGTGTGTCTGGCTTATGGAGGATCTGGAGAGACATCAAACATGGATCCTCAGGCTTTGCAGGCAGGAGCCTAACCACAAGGACGATTATTTCTTTTCCAAGGTAGGGTCTCGCTCTAGCTCAGGCTGACCTGGAATTCACTATGTAGTCTCAGGGTGGCCTTGAACTCACAGGGATTCTCCTACCACTGCCTCCCAAGTGCTGGGATTAAAGGCGTGCACCGCTGTCCGGACAATTTTTAAAGCTCCTTTTACCCTTTCCAGGACTGAAGGCCTCTGGGGTGATCATAAATGCAATCAGGGGAAGCCAAAAGACCTAGTCATAAAAATTAAGATGGAAGAAATTCAGCTGAAGATAATAAGGGCACTAACCCTGAATCACTCCAAGGCATGACAGTTACCTGAACTATAATGGCAATAAGATGGCTGGGAAAATCTCTAAGCAAGGTTTGTTCAACAGCCAACATTTTGCTTTCAAAAAAAGATATGGAAATTATGGCCTTATCTCATGTGATACAAATGAAACAAGAGGAACTTGAATTTGAAAAAAAAAAATTACATGGATATCTCTAACTAGGATCTATACGTAATCTTACTGGGAGGCACAGCCATTACTTCATATTGTAAGATAACCAAACAGGTTCTCTTAACAGCAGGGAGGTCCCTGTATCCAACAGAAATGTAGCCAGAGGATGGTAATGAAGGAGGAGGAAGAAAGGGCAGTCATTGCCTGCAAGCAGGAGAGGCCAAAAGACCTATTCTTATAAAAATTAAGACTTAACTAAGAAAAATTAAGCTTTTCTCATGGAGATTGCATCTGGTTTTTCCTTTCTGCCCCTTTTCTTTCATGTATTCACCCAGAAAGTATTCACGGAATGTCTACTACACATGGGGTACCATGCCAAGAGATGAGGGTAGACAGGATCCTGCCCTCACGGAACAAACTTTCTAATGGAGAGCGGGAACACCTCAATGGTGTGAAGCACAGGCAAGCATGGGTATTAAAGCGGAAATGCAGGGAGCTACCGGAAGACAAAACGAACTTGTCTAAGGATGAAGAAGCCCTTCAGGAAGTAAATGACAGCCAATCTTGGTGGTACAATTCCAAAATCCCAGTTACTGGGGAGGCTGGCAAGTTCAAGACCAGCCTGAGCTATAGAAATAAATGGCCTTCAACTGAACTTTGAAAAATGAAGAGGCTTATCCTAGTGGAAAGGAGGTGAATACAGAAGCTGCAGAGAAGAGTGGATAAGGAAGGGCTGGGGATGCAGCTCAGTTGGTGGAGTGACTGCCTACCATGCATGAAGTCCTGGGTTCAATCCCTAGCACTGCAGAAACTAGGTGTGGTTCTGCATGCCTATCATCCCAGTGCTTGGGAGGTGAAGGGAAGAGGATTAGGAATTGAATGCCACCTTTGGCTACACTGAGAGTCTGAGGACAGCCAGGGCTACATGAGACCCTGTGTCAAATAACACAAGCAGTGGGCATGTCTGCAGGAGAGATGGCAGATACAGATTCCAGGAGGCTTTTGTCAATCAGCAGTTTGGATTTAATCTAACAGAGATGGGATAAAGGAACACAGTGGAGAAGGGCATAGAGAAAGACAAGCAAGAGATAACAAGAGTGGCTTCCATTCACATGCAAAGTAGGGCCTGGAGGGAATTACAAGGCTTTAAGCTGTTTAAGTAGCAGAACACTGGGACGTGGCTGGCCTTGGGTGTGGGAGGCAGAAAGGAGCCAGGGGCGATCCCCAATATTCCCAAGCATGCTGGCAAATTTTCTGGGTCAGGTAACACAGGTGGAGCAAGAGACAAACCAAAGGGGAAGAGTAGTCACAGTGCTAGAAACAGGCTTCAGATCAGATGAGGTGATGTTACAAGATCCTTAGGAATGTAAAGACCGGTCTTCAACAAAGGTTTATGATATAAAGCCAGGAGAATCTTAAATAGCTCACTCCAGTTCCATATCTTATAAATGAGGAAACCGAGGCACAAAGAAGGGAAGTATTCTGTCGAGATCACAAAACGGTGAGTAGAATCTAGACCACTGTTGACTGGCATGTGCCACTATTCACAGAGCAAGTACGTCTTCTCATGCTATAGCAGATCTACCCAACTTGGTGAGAAGTGGGGCATCCTGCATGGTTGGCACACTCCTTTAAAATTTCACATTCGCAGAGGCCAGGGAGATAACACAGTCAACAAAGCGCTGGCCTGGCAAACACAAGGACCTGATTTCCAACCTCAGAACCCAGATCTAAAAACATAAAGCCAGGCATGGAGGCATTCATTTGTAACCCCAATGCTGGGGAGCTGGCGATAGGGGGATCCCTGGGGAATTCTTAGCCAACCAGTTTACACAAATTTACAAGCTCTAGGCCAATGAGAGACCCTGTCTTTAAAAAGGTGGGTAACTCTTCAATGGCTATGCTTATACCATTTAATCCATGCTACTCTCACTCTTGGTTAGATCTCTCTCGCTCTCTCTAAATAAAATAAATAAAATCTGGTTATGTTTACAGATGGCAATGAACACCAGGGAGAAACCAAGACCTATCAACACAACTAAAAAGGATAGCTAGAGAGATGGCCTAGTGGTTAAGGTGCTTGTCTGCAAAGCCTAAGGACCCAGGTTCAATTTCTCTCCGGATCCCACGTAGGTGGGATCTGGATCTCACAAAGGTGATGCAGGCACAAGGTCACACACGCACACTAGGTGGCATAAGCATCTGGCGCTCGATTGCACTGGCTCATGCCCTGGTGTGCCAATTCTCTCTCTTTCTCCCTCTCTCTAAAGAAAGAAAGAAAAAATAAAGGTAGCCAACTGCCTAGCACAAAACAAGCCATCTCTATCACATCACTTCAGCACATTACGGAAGAAGTGACAATTTAAAACATGAATACTGATCTCACTGCTAACCGAACAACCTTCTCCAGGAAGATAGGTGATAGACACTAAAGAGACTCAAAATCAAAAACCAGAGCAGAAAAACAGAGGATGCTTCACATTGAAGGAGACTTATAATAAAGGCTCAGGCTCAGAGAACATTGCAGAAGAGGGGAAGACAGACTCCTAAGAGTCACAGGTTGGCAAGTAGTAGCCTGAGGCGTTGTCTCTCCCACAAAGACGCACTGGTGCATTCATGACTCCACAGTGGTTACAGATAACCCCACTGCGGAAGACACTCAGTGGAATGGGGGTGGAGCAGAGAGAATATAAGAGCATAACCTGATTGAAATGTGGCCAATATGTGATATGTTAGTACAATAAAGCTCATAATGAATTTTTTTAAGGTGGGAGCACCTGAGAGCAATGGCATAGGAGGTTGTCCTCTGGTTTCCATGTGCACATGCACACACAGAAAAGCACACTTGTACACACAAAAACACAAAACACAAAACAGGGCTGCAGAGACGGCTCAGCAGTTAAGGCACTTGTCTGCAAAGCCTAATGTCCTAAGTTGTATTCCCCAAAACCCATGTAAAACCAGATGCACAAAGTAACACATGCATCTGGAGTTCGTTTGCAGGGGCTAAAGATCCTAGCACACTCATTCTCAATCTCTCTCTCTCTCTCTCTCTCCATGCAAATAAATAAATAAAAATATTTTAAAAACACAAACTAAATTTTTAAAAATTCAAGTTATCTAAAGAAGAGTATTTCAGGGTGGGCATGTTGATGAACGCCTTTCATCCCAGCATTTGGCAGGCCTCAGTAGGAGGATCCCCATGAGTTTGAGGTTACCCTAAGACTACAGAGTGAATTCCAGTCCAGCCTGTGCTAGAGTGAGACCCTACCTTGAAAAAAAAAAAAAGTATTTCAAACTGCTCAGTGAAAGAAAGAATCATAAATTTAGAATATCTCAGTGTGTTCTAAGGAACAACATAATCAGAAACTGATATGAAGGATCCCAATCAATATTACTTTAGTAGCATAAGAAAAAATAATATTGACTATTTTCCAGGTTGCTTTAAACATTTCAAAGTTTTCTAATACCTAACTGTGTTTTCTTATAAAAATAAAAATTACCAGGTCGGGTGTGATGGCTCATGCCTATGATCCCACCATTCAGGAGGCTCAGGTAAGAGGATCACTGTGAGTTCAAAGCCAGCCTAGGCAACACTAAGGCCTTGCTTAAATAAAAAAAAATAGGCTGGAGAGATGACTCAGTGCTTAACGCACTTGCCTGCAATGCCTAATGACGGGAGTTCGATTCCCTAGTATCCACATAAAGCCAGCTGCACAAGGTGGCACATGCATATGGAGTTCGTTTGTAGTGGCCAGAGGCCCTGAAGTGACCATTCTCTCCTTCTCACTCTCTCTCTTTTATCTCCCTGTGCTTGCAATAAAAATATTTTTTTAAAACTACCCAATGGTCTTTTCCAGTTTTATTCCTAGTAACAAATCCTATCTTTAAAAGGAATGCCTATAAATTATTTTCTTAACTGGGATGTGGAACTGTTTTGAAGACATAAGTCTTTGACCATTTTAAAAGCCACATAGACCTCCAGTACAGCAAAAGCTGATTTAATTGTGAACTTGCCCTTCATTTAGTCTGGGACATGTTAGGCCACAGTGTGAAGTCAGTTGTTAAGACTTTCATTAATCATTTCTGGAAGGGGCATTTTTTTTTTCTGAGGTTTTTGCTTTGTTGTCTGGTTCTAGAGACAAAGTCACACTATAGCCCAAGCAGCTTCTACCTCCCCAGTGGTGGAATTACAGACACGCACTACTATTCCTGGTATTGTTCAAGCTTTTATTTATTTATTTTTTAACAACTTCCATAATTATAGACTATAAACCATGCTACTCCCCCCACACACACACACTTTCCCCTTCGCAACTCCATTCTCCATCGTATCCCCTCCCCCCCCCCCAATCAGTCTCACTTTCATTCTGATGTCATCATCTTTTCCTCCTGTTAGGATGGTCTGGGGTCGGTAGTGCCAGACACTGCAAGGTCATGGATAGCAAGGCCGCTTTGCGTCTGGAAGAGTGCTTTGTAAGCAGTCCTACCCATCTCTTTCTCTTACATTCTTTCCGCCACCTCTTCCACAATGGACCCTGAGCCTGGGAAGGTGGGATAAAGTTGTCTCAGTGCTGCTGCTCAACTTTTGATTCCATTCCATCTTTCACAGTGACGAAAAGAGTCATCTAAGTCAGCCCTTCCCTTGGAAGCAGATGTGGGAAGATCTCAGCAAGTTCAACCCAGGCCTGGGTGCAGATCTGGACTCGGCTATACAGCAGGCTGCAGCACCAGCATGACAAGTTCAAGACCAGTCAGAGCGACAGAAAAAGTAAGGGCCTCGCCCTGATAAAGAGGAAGAGCGAAAGGAGGTGAGCGTGGGACTCATTGAGAATAATCAGTGTTCCAGGCCAGCCAGGGCTATGCAATGAGAACTCTCAAAAATTAACAAAACAGGGCTGGAGAGATGGCTCAGTGGTTAAGGCACTTGTCTGAAAAGCCTACGGATCCAAGTTCAATTCCCCAACACCCACACAGAGCTGGATGGAAGGTGATGCGTGTGTCTGGAGTTCATGGGTAGTGGAAAGAGGCCTGGCATGCCCATTCTCTATCTGCCTCTTTCTCTCTCTCATTCTCTCTTAAAGAAGTAAATATTTTAAAGCCAGGCATGATGGCGCACGCCTTTAATCCCAGAATTTGGGAGGCAGAGGTAGGAGGATAACAGTGAGTTCGAGGCCACCCTGAGATGACATAGTGAATTCCAGGTCAGCCGAAGCTAGAGTGAGACCCTACCTCAAAAAGCCAAAAGTTAATAAATAAATATTTTTTAAAATTAACAAAACAAATAAATACATCATCCTAGGAAGCATATAGTCCAGGAATATCTTAGAAGAATAAAGCATGGGGTTTTTTGTTGTTGTTGTTCACGAAACTGAAATAAATCTCTATCATTAGCAAAAATAAATCAGTATATTCTATAATCAAAGTAAGATGGTATTCCCATTACTATAACCTACTTAGTTACAATAAAAATTGGAACATTTCCATCAATCAAAATTTCTGTATTGGGAGCCTCTGTAACACCTCATCACTGAAGCAGACCTCAAATGAACCCAACATGGCTCAGGGAAATTTTGTGGAAGAGGGGGTGGAAAGAATGTCAGAGCCACACGTTGGGTCATGATACACGGAGACATTTCCTCCTACCCATAACTGAGGGCTAACTCTACAACACATGACCCGTATTCCACAACAAGGAGGGGCCAGGGGGCGGGGGGAGGACATGGAGGAGGCTAACAATGGTACCAACTTGACGGTATTCACTGACTACAAAACTAATTAATTTAAAAAATATATTATTTTTTAAAAATTCTGTATTGGTCAATAGTATTGGCCACCTTACTGTAACTACCTACGCCCAACTTGAGGAATTTTAAACTGCTATGGTGTTATCAGATGCTAACAAACATACCTACCAGCCAGGAAGAAACATAATTCGCCTGGTAAATCAATGGTACTTGATATAAAAGCCACCCACACCAACTCCAAGGTCCTCCATTCTTAGTCATGTGACAATTCACTCATAAGTCCACACTGCCAAAAAGCCAAAGCTTACTTTAATGTCAAATGCAGCCAATTAACCTTTAATTTATACCCAAGGTATGAGTCAAGAGGAAGTAAATAAAATGATGAGCCGGGTGTGGTGGTGCATGCCTTTAATCCCAGCACTTGGGAGGCAGAGGTAGGAGGATCGCTGTGAGTTTGAGGCCACCCTGAGACTACATAGTGAAATCCAGGTCCACCTGAGCTAGAGTGAGACCCTACCTCAAAAAAAAAAAAAAAAAATGATGTGCAAACCAAAAATCTCCTAAACAACATTGCTCCCACTCTCGGTTGTAGAATCTGTTTTATTTCACAGATGGCAGAGAAAAGGAAGGAGAGCCAAGATCCAGGGATAAGATAAGAGGATAGCCGACTGCCCACTGTGAGTCATGCTTCTCTTGCCACATCCACCAGGGCTCAGCAGAAATTGCAGAGGAAGCCGCGACATGAACACTGCTAGCCTGAAAACCAGCTCCAGGGTGATGGTGACAGACACGGCGACCAATCAGAACCCATCACAGCAGAAATCCAGAGGCTACAAAGTACTCAACACTCAGTCAGACTGCCAACAGGCCTGCCATGGCTCAGGGAACATTGCAGAAGAGGGGACGGAAAGACTGCCAGAGCTACAGACTGCGTTGAAACACCCCGAGATACTGTCCCTTCCCTCCTCCTCCCCACCATGTCCCCATAGGGACTGACTGAGGCCTTCATGACCCCACAGTGAATACCATAACCCCACTGGGGAGGACCCCCAGGGTAATGGGAGCCAGGATGAAGGGATATAAGCATATATATCCTGTCATGATATGCATATATACATATATATGTATTATATATGTAATAAAATAATTTTTTAAGTTATGTGCACAAATTGGATGCTCGTAGTGAGGCCTATAAACTCTTAATTTCACAGTGTAATTTAGAGTTACATAATTGCTTTTCACTTCCTGCAACAATGAATAGGTGTGAAAAGCTCAAAAACAAAAAACACAATCAGGCTAGAGAGATGGCTTGGCGGTTAAGGTGCTTGCCTACAAACCCAGGTTTGATTCCCCAGTACCTAGGTAAGCCAGGTGCACAAGATGACATGCATCTAGAGTTTGTTTGCAGTGGTTAGATGCCCTGGCACATCCATTCTCTCTCTATCTGCCCCCCCCTCAAATAAATAAAACATTTTTTTAAAAAAACAGAATTATGGGAAAACTGGATATATATCTGTAGAAGGATGAAAATAGATTCTTCTCTTTCTCCGTGCACAAGAATTAAGTCCAAATGGATTAAGGACCTTAACATCAGACCTGAAACTCTGAAACTGCTAGAGGAAAAAGTAGGGGAAACCCTTCAACATATTGGTCTTGGCAAAGACTTTCTGAATACAACCCCAATTGCTCAGGCAATAAAACTACAGATTAACCACTGGGACCTCATGAAAATACAAAGATTCTGCACTGCAAAGGACACGGTGAAGAAAGCAAAGAGGCAACCTACAGAATGGGAAAAAATCTTCACCAGCTACATATCTGATAGAGGATTAATATCTAAGATATACAAAGAACTCAAGAAGTTAAATAATAAGGAATCAAACAAACCAATCAAAAAATGGGAAATGGAGCTAAATAGAGAATTCTCAAAGGAAGAAATACGAATGGCATATACGCATCTAAAAAAATGTTCTACATCCCTAGTCATCAGGGAAATGCAGATTAAGACTACATTGAGATTCCATCTCTCTCCTGTCAGATTGGCTACCATCATGAAAACAAATGATCATAAATGTTGGCGGGGATGTGGAAAAAGAGGAACCCTTCTACATTGTTGGTGGGAATGCAATCTGGTCCAGCCATTGTGGAAATCAGTGTGGAGGTTCCTAAAACAGCTAAAGATTGATCTACCATATGACCCAGCTATAGCTCTCCTAGGCATATATCCTAAGGACTCATCTCATTTCCTTAGAGATACTTGCTCAACCATGTTTATTGCTGCTCAATTTATAATAGCTGGGAAATGGAACCAGCCTAGATGTCCCTCAACTGATGAGTGGATAATGAAGATGTGGCACATTTATACAATGGAGTTTTACTCAGCAGTAAAGAGAAATGAAGTTATGAAATTTGCAGAAAAGTGGATGGATCTGGAAAGAATTATACTAAGTGAGGTAACCCAGGCCCAGAAAGCCAAGCGCCACATGTTCTCCCTCATATGTGGATCTTAGCTAGAGATGATTGGGCTTCTGTGTGAGAAGGAAAAAACTCAGTAGCAGAGGCCAGTAAGTTAAAAAAGGAGATAGAAAGGGAAGAGAAAGAAAGGGAGGAGGGCTTTTATTAGGTTGGTATTGTATATATGTAAGTAGAAAGATTGAGATGGGGAGGGGATATGATGGAGAATGGAATTTCAAAGGGGAAAGGGGGGAGGGTAATACCATGGGATTTTTTTTGTTATCATGGAAAATATTAATAAAAATGGAGAAAAAAAAAACAGAATTATTCAAAGTCCCAGGATGGCTTGTCCCTTTACCTTTGGGATGACAACTCTATGCTGGGTTTAGAAGGCACTGTAGGGAAACTGAGGTAATTAAAACAAGTCAAAGCAACCATAAAGATGGAAATATGACTTCCAAACAATACTTAATAATGACTACACTTTCCATGACCAGGAAAGGTAGAATGGACAGCCACATGTGAGAAGACAGAATTGTATCCTCACCACCTGCTTCCCAGGGGCCAAACAATGGTAGTTTGAGGGATGGAAACGTGGTGTGAGGAAAGGTGGAGAAGCTTCTGCCCTCCCCTCCTAAACACATTTATAACCTTCTGTAGTGGGACTTAACTTCCGGGTCAGGTGAGCCAGACAGCTGGTTGGTCTGGGCTAGGGGCTGCTCATGAACAGGCCAACATGACACCAGGTTCCAGGGGCTGAACTTGACCAGCCACAGTCTCACGATTAGATTTAAATTCTAGGAAAGGGGACCTCCCTCCCAGTAAGGCCTCAGGTTGTTTGTGGAAAAACAGATCTAGGGAACTTCTTTAGACAAGAGATATGGAGAAGCCAGCTTCCTCCCTGATCTCTAGCTAAGCCCAAAGGCATTCCTGCTTTTTACTTTCAGGGGCCCAGTCACCCTAACTGCTTAACAAAGCCACCTGACTCCCTCTCACAGTGAGACTCAATCTCGTGGAAAGAAGGACACCTGACATTCTCCCGTGCCTCCATGTGGGCACGTCTACACACCAGCATGAACACACACCACACCACACACAGTACACGAGTGCAGAAAAGATAAAGAATATTAAAGGCAAAAAACTGCTAAATATGTAGATGGAATGCTATGGCAGCATTATTTGGAGTGGGTGATTCCCATCCAGATAAGTTGAAAGCCACTCAAAGCCGAAGCTGGGCGTGATGGCACACGCCTTTAATCCCAGCACTCAGGAGGCAGAGGTAGGAGGATTGCCATGAGTTCGAGGCCACCCTGAGACTACATAGTGAATTCCACGTCAGCGAGCCACGTATGGCGGAAATGATCTTCCCTTTGAAGGGTCAGCAAAGAGAAGGCCGGCACTTGAAGCCTGCACGTTTGCCTGTGGACGTGGGCAGAATGAGAAGTAGGCATGAGGCTCTGGCATCTGTTTATACACAATGGCCTTGAAGACGTCTGAAGACGGTGTTCTCCGCCTTTACGAGTGTAACATACAGTGCTACACTTTGGATAGCAAGACAAGTCACGCAGCCTCCGAGTTTATTCTGCCAGGTAAATAATCCATCAGCTATGTTAAATGTTTACCAAACAGCATTCTAAATTACCTTAACTCACTATGCTCAGTGTATGCCCTGTGTAGTTCAGCGCCATAGCTAACAGCTTGAACTTCTTTAAAACGTTATATTTTGAAAAAGTTGGCATTTTTCAAAGGCTTTCTTTTTTTTTTTTACATTTTAGTTATTTATTTTAGAGAGAAAGGCAGTTAGAGAATGGGCACACCCGGGCCTCTAGTCACTGCAAACGAACTCCAGACACATGTGCCACTTTGTATATTTGGCTTTATGTGAGTACTGGGGAACTGAACCTGAGTCCTTTGGTTTTGCAGGCAAGCAGCCCCCCCTACCCCAAACTGCTTTGTTCTAAAATTATTTTAAGTTTGTTTAGAGTTGAAGCCTTAGGTGTTTTTTTTTTTTAAATCATATTTTCTATGTAATTTACTTATCTGTTCTGGAATCTTTACAAATAATGATGCTTGAGGTTGAATCTGAATACTTTCTGTGTCAACACTATTCTGAGCTCCCGAGAAACCTCCACTCCCTGTACCGACTGGACCAGGACAGAATCAAATATTATACAAGAGCTGCCACTCTAGTGAGGAGAGATTTTTCCAAATTAGAGAGAGAGTCAAAAAGCATGCCAAACTTTATACTTTACAAAAATGAAAACAAGAGCCTTGATGTGGCATCTCATACTTGTAATCCCAGCATTCAGGAGACTGAGGCAAAGTGATTGCTGTTAAGACAAGGCCAGCCTCAGCTAAGTAATAAATTCCAGGCTTAAAAAAAAAAAAAGTCCAGGCTGGCGAGATGGCTTAGCAGTTAAGGCATTTGCCTGTAAAGCCAAAGGACCTCAGTTCAATTCCCCAGGACACATGTAAGCCAGATGCATAAGGTGACACACGCGTCTGGAGTTTGTTTGCAGTGGCTGGAGGCCCTGGTGCACCCATTCTCTTGCTCTCGCTGTCTGTCTGTCTGCCTCTCTCGCTCTCTCACTCTCAAATAAATACAAATAATAAATAAAATATATATATTTTAAAAGTCAGCCTCAGCTCTATACTAAGGCTCATCTTGAAACAAAACAGAACAAGAAAATAAAAACAGACCTGTGTCAAACACTGGAGAAATTGCATAGCTTCTCAGCAGGTGTGTCTGTCAAGTTAAAAAGAAACCAAACCAGTTCCAACTGAGTAGGTGACCACATGCTTCCAGTATGAACAGCTCTGAGCCCTAACAACACCTCCTGGAATCTGACAGGAAATGTAAAATGTGTGCTATGGGAAAGAGATGCCCACATTCCAGACTTTAATATTAACAGTGGACTATTGTATATCGTTCGGGTTGTATACAACCTGCATTTTTCCCTGTGCTTTTTTTTTTTTCCATATTTTAGAGGGAGAGAGAGAGAGACAATTGAAACACCAGGGCCTTAGCCACTGAAATCAAACTCCAGACGCTTGTGCCACCTAGTGGGCATGTTCAACCTTGCACCTGCGTCACTTTGTGCATCTGGCTTATGTTGGATCTGGAGAGTCAAACATGGGTCCTTAGGCTTCGCATGCAAGTGCCTTAACTGCTAAGCCATCTCTCCAGGCCCCATTATTGTTTTTCTCCCTGGTTTTATAAGACAAGCTCTCATGCCACTGAGAACTCCTGATCCTCCTTACTCCCCTCCAAGTGCCAGGATTACAGACACACCCCACCACATCAGGCTTCATTGTGGTTTTGCGTTTCCATAGTGATTGGTGAGCTTGAATAGCTTTTTGAGCTTTTTGAGTCACCTGAGTATCTTCTTTGGTAAAGCATTCAAGCCACTTACCTCTTTCTCATTTGATAGTTTTTGGAACCATTTTTTAATACTCCCACCTAAGTACAACTGTAGATTTTTGGGGGGAGGGTCATTCTGAGTCAATATGTTATTTGGATATCTTCGGGCCTCTTGGACAAAAGATGTTGCAAAATGAGAGCATATAATTTTGTGGTCTTGGGGTGTCCGTTAAGTGGTATAAAGTCCACTTTCTCCCTGCTTATTACTGTTGAGCCAGTAAAACAAAAGTCTTAGAAAGCAATATGGCATAAATGGCCAAACCAAAAAAAAAAAAGTGCTAAAATGCTTAGTTTGCTGAAAACCATTTCAATGATCACACAAGTTGACCAGCATCTCTGAAGGACTGAAACTGAGATAATCCTCAAGTTTCCTTCCGACTACCTAACGTAAGACATCTATCCTAAGGCAATGATAGCCAAACATTCTTTAGAAGGAATGGGACAAGGAGAAGGACTGTTGGGTCAACAGTCACAACTTGTGTTCTACATACCTCTCAGAAACCAGATGTTGCGGACCAGCATGAATATGACTCTGATTGACTAGAGTCTTCCTCCATTCACGTGCGCATGCTTGCAAGCTTTGGTAAGGAAGGGGTGGAACACATTAATCTCCTTTTCTACCCCTTGCACTAAGAGAAGGAATTTACACTTTTGGGGGATTTGTTTTAACATGGAAACTCTACACAACTCTGTATGTGAGTTGGAAATGAGTTACAAAAAGTAAAATGTGACATCTGAGCAGCTGTGGTTATAGGGACTTTGGTGGCTTCTGAGATCCCCAGGGAGCAGGTTTTTGACCTCGGAATGCCCATCATGAATGACTTTCAGTGACCAATATTTATGTGACTTCCAAAGCCTGGAGAAGCCAATTCCAGGAAAAGGCAATCCAAAGAAAGCTGAGGGACTGAATTAATTAATTCCAGACAAAATTGGATAATGATTCTTTAGGGTCTGACCTAACTCTCAAGCCAGCAATCAGTTTCCCTTCTAGGTTTAAGAACCATCTACAGACTCCTAAAGGTTATCCTTAAATGAATGTCTGCACAGACTTACGAGACCAACCCATGATCCTTATCAGGAAAAGTAAGGTTCTCCTTCCTAAGAACTCTAAATATTTTTAATTCCACAGCAAATAATTCAGCATTCTAACAATCCTTATTCATACACCACTCTGCATTCCACAAGACACAATGCTATCACAAGGAACAAGGAATGTTATCACCAGTTGGGTTCACTGGTTTAACGAGGAATGTGAGGAATGATATTTAATATACCTGATGACAAATCTCTACGACAACTAGTGGATGGCTATTCTTTCCATCCATGAGCATTTGAAAAAAAAAAAAAACCACAAGATTATTTTGGTCATTTTTCAAAAGCAAGTCAAGAGGGCTGGAGAGATGCCTTAGGTCAGCAAAGGCTAGCGCAAGACCCTACCTCAAAAAAAAAAAAAAAAAAAAGACCAAGTGGGCTGGGCATGGTGATGCATGCCTTTAATCCCACATTTCAGAGGCCAAGGTAGGAAGATCACTGTGAGTTCAAGGCCAGCCCAGGACTATACAGTGAGTTACAGGTCGGCCTATGCTAGAGCAAGGCCTTTTCCGGGGGGAAAAAAATGACCCAGTGGGGGCTGGAGAGATGGTTCAGCAGTCAAAGGTAGTTGCAAAGCCTAAGGACTCAGGTTCAATTCCCCAGGACCCACATAAGCCAGATGCACAAGGTGGCGCATGTGTCTGGAGTTCACATGCAGTGACTAGAGGCCCTGGCCCACCCATTCACTCCCTCTCTATCTATCTATCTATCTATCTATCTATCTATCTCTCTCTCTCTCTCTCTCTTATGAATAAATAAAATATTTAATAGTAATAATAACATTCCTTGCTTTGTGGGTGTGTGTTTTGTGTATTGTGTGCTGTAGGGTGTGTGTGTGTGTGTGTGTGTGTGTGTGGTGTACTTCGGCACCCCATACACTTGCCCACTGTGGGAGGTGCCCGCCTATGGTGGCATGGTCCTGCTCTTTCACTCTTCCACCTGGAGTCTGTTTACTGATTCCAGAGCTTGTGGGCTCTGACAATTCTAGAGTCTCTGCTCCCCTGTGAGACAGAGGTCCAGGTGCATGTGATCATGCCCAGTTGTCTGTGTGGCATCTGGAGACTCAAACTCCTGCAGTTTCAAGACCCCTCAGGTCCTCATACTTATGCCGGAAGTGCACTTAACCACTGAGCCTTCTCTCCAGTCCTAAAATTGTGGTATTTTGACACACTTCACTATATAACCCAGGGTGGCCTGCAACTACTCAACCTCCTAAGGAATGGCATTACAACCTGTTACAGATAATGAATATTTTCTTATCCTAGAAAATCTTAAGAATTACTGGCTGCTAGGCAAAATGTGCCCAATGGCACAATAGTGGCATGACTGTTGTAGGCATAGCCAACTACTCTCTGGTTGGATTTGAAGTCGGCTCCATGGGTGGAAATTCATGTCTGGTACTGAAACCTAGTCAAAATCCTATGGTTGAGAAGGCCATAGGCCCTAGGAGGGAAGCTACTACTGTTGTTTGGCTAAATAGGTATGTTGTGTCCCTCAAATTGCTCTCTATTTATGCTTTTGCCCATAGATTAATGCTTCTCTTACCCCAGGACAAAGATGCTTCTTTTGGCAAAAGGTGGTAACTACTAGAAGACCCAAAACTCATCAAATTTCTGATGACAAGTGACTGTGGAGTGGTCAGCAATAAATATCTACTGTGTCCTCCAAGGCTCAGGGAACGATGGAGAAGAGGGGGCAGAAAGACTCTAAGAACCAGAGGATGGGGTGGAGTGCTTTGGAAAGCTATCTTCCAGACATGATGTGGCTGATGCATTCATGTCTCACAAAGGCTCTCACTACCTGCATGAAACCTACACAATTCTGGGTCTATTAGCACTGCATCATAGATGCTGAAGAAGGAAATTTTCTTTTAAACGTTAGGATATCACAACAGAAGAACTAGTTGGAAAGGGTAAGGAGTTTGGGATGGGGGAAAGGGAGGGCAAAAGAAGGCAATGGAAGGGGGCTATAATCAAAATACACTATGTGTATGTATGAAACTTGTCAATTTAAAAGTTATATTTAAAGGGGGGCTGGAGAGATGGCTTAGCAGTTAAGGTGCATGCCTTTGAAGCCTAAGGACCCTGGTTTGATTCTCCAGGTCCCATGTAAGCCAGATGCACATGGTGGAGCATGTGTCTGGAGTTGTATGCAGTGGCTACAGGCCCTGGTGTGCCGTTCTCACTCTCTCTCTCTCTCTCTCCCCCTCTCTCTGCCTCTAATAAATAAATAAATAAAATTTTAAAAAGTTATTTAAAAAAATTACTGGTTACTTTGAAGATAACATTAGTTTAATGGTGATTTGCACTGAAGTCACCTTGAGGCTTGATAATGAAGAAGGCTGCCTACCCCTGCCTTCCAGGGTCTTCTACCCTTATCACGTGATGTGATGGAGAGAGCTGCTCTCTACCCGGTGGTTTCCAGGTCTCTCCATACAAGTAGCACAGTAAAGCCACACGCAGCACTGGCCAGTCTTAGGTTTGTAGCAATCATCATTGTACAGTCAGACTTAGCACTTCTGTCATGTGTGGGGGGGGGGGGGGGGTGTGCCCTGGAACTATAAAATAGTCAAATTGCATGAATTTTCTTCAAGAGAGAATGTAATCATTTTCACTTGCCCCATCGAAAAAGGTACATTCTATTTTTTTACTTCTCTCCCCCAGAAAACATTTTAGGTATTTTAAAATTCAGAAATCTAACTATTTTAGCAATGTATAGTAACAGAATAAACTTAAAGCCATTGGCACACAAAAATAATTTTAGCAGTTGGCAGTAAAACTGAAATTTAATTATAAATCTTTCAAGGGTGTTACAAAAAAAAAAATCCCACTTCTGCTTTCTGAAGTTACTCACACACAAAAAAGAATTTTTAGTCATTTTCCCCTTTTGAATCATTTTTGCTCATAGTCTTAAATTTTTAACTTCTAAATGCAAGATTGTAACAGGATACAACATTAAGGTATAAGGATATGATAGAATCACTCATGTTACAAACGTTTACTACACAATAATTACTGCAACATTCACTGGGCGTGGTGGCACACGCCTTTAATCCCAGCACTTGGGAGGCAGAGTTAGGAGGATCGCCATGTGAGTTCAAGGCCACCCTGAGACTCCATAGTGAATTCCAGGTCAACCTGAGCTAGAATGAGACCCTACCTTGACAAAAAAAGGAAAAGGAAAAGGAAAAGAAAGAGAAAGAGAAAGAGGAAGAGAAAGAGAAAGAGAAAGAGAAAAAGAAAAAGAAAAAGAAAAAGAAAAAGAAAAAGAAAAAGAAAAAGAAAAAGAAAAAGAAAAAGAAAAAGAAAAAAAAGTGTTAATGCAACTGTTGTTAGAAAGATGTGGTATACTCTTTAAGATAGCCCCTTTGTGCATCTGGCTAACATGGGTCCTGGGGAGTTGAGCCTCAAACCGGGGTCCTTAGGCTTCACAGGCATGTGCATAACTGCTAAGCCACCTCTCCAGCCCTAAATATCTCTTTATGAAGGCCCTTACACAAGGTGCCAAAGTTGAAGTTATCACATTGAGTGTATGGTTCTTTAAAACATGTTAGTTTTCTTTTTAGTAAGTTTAAATAAGGTTAATGGTTTGGAGTTCAACAACCATGGATTGACATAAAAACTATGCAATAAGTAATTATTGCCTGAATTTTCTTTCTCCAAGATGGGTTCAAATGTATCTGAGGTATAAGTGTGGTTGCTTAATGTTTCTAGTAAAGCAGAAAACAAATGTAAAATCTTTAACTTACTTTGAATTCTCAGGCAGTAACATACATCTACATATAACCCCAGCCATCCAAATGGGCGGGGGGGGGACGTTGTTTCGGTATTTGTCCCAATCAGAGTATTTGTTTATATTCCATAGGTACAAAATGACAAATTGACTCCACTGTTTCTCAGGGCCTATATTTCCAGGGTAACCCGTGTACCCCAGGGGAACAAAGTAACAAAACCCATTCCCACATGTAGCCAACACACCCTGCTTGCAGGCCCCAAGGCAAATCTCATCTCACTACCTAGCGCTGCAACCCTCCCCAATGTCAAAGCCACACTCCTCCACAGCTCAGATCCACACTCTGTAATGTCCTTGCAGGACGACCTCAAAATTGACCCTGACCACCTTCAACTTTGATGTTCTTGAAAGATAGCCCACTGTTTAGGATGGAATGCAAGCTACTCTTGTTCATGGATGTTATCTCTCCCCAGGTGCTGAAGAATCATCAGTTATGCCTATGTTTAAAAAATTAGGGCTGGAGAAACGGTTTAGCAGTTAAGGCACTTGCCTCCAAAGCCAAAGGACCAGGTTCTATTCCCCAGGACCCACGTAAGCCAGATGCACAAGGTGGCACACATGTGTCTGGAGTTCGTTTGCACTGGCTGGAGGCTCTGGCATGCCCATTCTCTCTCTCTATCGGCCTCTTTCTCTCTCTCTCTCTCTCTCTCTCTCTCTCTCTCTAATAAAATATTTTAACTTCTTTAAAAAATTATTTTTTCCGGGTGTGGTGGCACACGCCTTTAGTCCCAGCACTTGGAAGGCAGAGATAGGAGGATCACCATGAGTTCAAGGCCACCTGAGACTACATGGTGAATTCCAGGTCAGCCTGAGCTAGAGTGAGACCCTACCTCAAAAACCAAAAAAAATATAGATAGATAGATAGATAGATAGATAGATAGATAGATAGATAGATAGATAAGAACATATGGTCCATATTCCTAATAGAATATGATTTGCTCTGTAAAAAATAGAAGGAATCTTGTCATTCACAGCAACATGGATGAACCTAGAGAACGTTATGTTACATGAAATAAGCCAGGCACAAACAGGCCAATGTCACATGACTTCGCTTAGTGGGAAATGTTCAAAAGATGAAACTGCAGAAGCACAGTGTTAAAACAGTGGCGGGGGGGGGGGGGTTAAGGGGGGAATAGAGGCAGACTAGGAAGTGTTGGTCAAAGGTTTTTAAAGTCTACTTCCGTAGAAGGAATAAATTCATATATCTAGATTTTAAGTGTTCTCCCCACACGCAAAAATGACAAATTTGTGAGACAATGCCTATATTATTTTTTTGGCTATTCTGCAGTGGATACATATATCAAATGCATATACATAGGTCAATGCGTATACATATCAAAATACCATGCACCATTCATTGTGTCAACTTTTTTAAAGTAGATAATTTAAATAAAATAAGCTCCCTTTTCCCAAGACATACATTATAGAGGTAGAGGAAGAGAGCTGGGGCAGACAGTGGATTCTGGGAGGAAGGCAACAGCAGATGCACAAAAGAACCCATCTAACTCAGCAACTAAGGACACTCAACAACTAAGGACACGCTCACCCAGACTGTGGGGCGCACCCCTAAATCCAGCAGCGTGCACCTCACCTGCTAAGAAAGAAGGGCGATGTTTCCAGAACTGGGCAGGTGAGTGAACACAGTCCCTCCTGACTTACAATAAGCCTCAACCTACGGTTCTCGGGATGCTTAGTATTCATTCTTTCAAAAGTCTGTAAGTTTCTTAAAGTGTGAGATATGCCATTCCTGATAAAAATGCTTGAATAATTTCCTTGTGAGGTTGGCTGTAGGGCAGAGTTAGAGAGAAAGGAGCAACCATGGAAAGTCCTTGAGAAAACAGCTCTTTGTGGGGGTCAGCCTTCGCCCAGCTCTCCTCCAGGACTTACACGTCCTTCATCAGTTCTCCCTTTCTTCATATTCTATTCACCAAGTCCTTCCAACTCACCCACCTCTCTCTCTCTCTCTTTCTCCCTCTCTCTCTCTCTCTCTCAATCTCTCTCCCTCTCTCTCTCTCTCTCTCTCTCTCTCTCTCACACACACACACACACACACACACTTCTGAAGCTGAAGGCAGGGTCACCTCGCCCTCCAAGCTCAGCCCAAAGCCTGTCTTTCCCTGTAGCTCTTTCCATTTTCCCCTCCACTAAATCTCTGCAGTAATATGATTTTAACAAGACACTTCAGAGGTTTACTTTGCACTCATAGTAAGATCTAACTTTATAATTCATGTGAGAAATTTGTTCTCAGTGGCACCGTGAGCCTCTGGTAATTAAGAGACTGTCTTACACTTGTGGGCTTTTCTTCATTGATAAGCACAGAAGTTAAGAGCAGAAGATGGACCAGTGGAAAACCCCCTGACATGTTATAAACCTGGAATTTCTGCATGTAGCATTTCTCCTGGACAGAGTCAGCAACTTTGAGTATGTCCACACCTGTTGTTTAATTTTCTCCTATAGTAAATATGTTCTGATTAAATTTTCTCTAGAGTCCTCTTCAGAGGGCGACTTGTTTATTTTTTTCTGTTTCAAATCATCCAAGAAAAGGAAAAATACATATATACTGGAAATATAAGTCAGAAGTTCCAGGCAATTTTCAGAACAACTTTACTTTAAAGTTGAGGGGGCAACACATTAATAACTTGGAACTCTATTTCTAAGTGATACTTATTTGATCTTTTTTAATGGGAATTCTTGAATTTTATTCAAGACACAATGCTTAATAGGCTAAACTCATGACTGCACAGTAATGACCACTTAGATACGGGGCAGAGGGTCAATCAAAATTCAAGATATTCTGAATAAGACATATGAAAATCTACTTTCTTGAATAATAGCACATCCAGAAGCCATAGATTGTTACTAGAAAATTTTCAGTGCCAGGGATGGGATACCTTCCAGTGAGCTGTTGGCCAGGGAGGTCCCTCTTTTTTTTTTTTTTTTTGTGTGTGTGTGTGTGTGTGTGTGTGTGTGTGTTTTTCTTTTTATTTTTTTATTTTTCCCTTTAGAAGACTTTATTCTAAATACAAAGCACAATGTAGTTTTTTTTTAATGAATAACAGAAATACTTTAAAAAAAAACAGCACAGTTGCATGAGGGGAAATATATTTTGTTAGTAAAATCTTACCAATGATGTAAAGAAAGACTACGATACTAAAATATATTTTTACTGTTGTAAAGAGGTTACCATTCTGAAGAAACGATTTAAAAAAAATAGCAAGTACCAGGGCCAATTAGCCGCCTCCATTCTTCTGAGTGCAACAGTGATCCACTGATCTTTTTTTTTTTTTCTCCATTTTTATTAATATTTTCCATGATAACAAAAAAAATCCCATGGTATTACCCTCCCCCCTTTCCCCTTTGAAATTCCATTCTCCATCATATCCCCTCCCCATCTCAATCTTTCTACTTACATATATACAATACCAACCTAATAAAAGCCCTCCAGGGAGGTCCCTCTTACCTCCAAAACATTATAGACTATTGCCAAGGCCCTTGGTTTGCCGTGAGAAAGAGATGGTAAGACCCTATTGCTGAAGACTTCACATGCCTAAGCAGCAAAGTCACTGAGATATCAAGATAGTGCTGAGCAGAAAACCTTCTCCCTGTAGCCCAGCCAACTGAAAGCTAGAAAAAACTGCACTGCATGCAGTCTTATGGGAGACAGAAGTCATCAGCAGTGAAAACAGTGGACACTGGAAGCCTCAAGTTTGGCCAGAGAGGCCAAATGACTGAACGAGTGCAATAGTGGCATGTCTGCTCTGGGGGAAACCAATTGCTCTATAATTGGACTGGAGGCCCCCTCTATGGGAGGGAATACATGTCTGGTACTGAAAACCTAATTAAAAGCCTATGGCAGGGGAGGTCATGAGCTTTAGGGGTATAAAGCCTGCTCTTGTCTGGATAACTGCATATATTACTCTCACCAAATTGTCCTGAAAGCACTACATTTAATGTTCATATTCATATATTACTGCTACTCTCACTTCTGGTTAGAGAATCTTCTCTTTTCAGATGGTGATGACCACTGGGATGACCCAAAAGGCAACACAGTGCTGAGAAGAAGGGACAGAGGAGTGTCCAGCACTGAAACATCTCACACCCTCCAAGGCTCAGGGTCCATTGCGGAAGAGGTGGTGGAAAGAATGCAAGAGCCAAAAGAAGGGTACCACTCCTTACATACAACTGTCCGGACAGAAATTGGCCTTGATATCCAAGACCTCGAAGTGCCTAGCAATACCCACACAAGACCCTCATAATAGGAGAAAAAGATAATGACATCAAATTAAAAGAGAGGGGCTGGAGAGATGGCTTAGCGGTTAAGTGCTTGCCTGTGAAGCCTAAGGACCCTGGTTCGAGGCTCAATTCCCCAGGACCCACATTAGCCAGATGCACAAGGAGGCACATGTGTCTGGAGTTCGTTTGCAGTGGCTGGAGGCCCTGGCGCACCCATTCTCTCTCCCTCTCTATCTGCCTCTTTATCTCTCTGTCGCTCTCAAATAAATAAAAATGACAAAATTAAAAAAAATTAAGAGAGAGACTAATGGAGAGAGGGAGGGAATATGACGGAGAGCAGAGTTATGAACGGGAAAGTGGAGGAGTGGAGGGAAATACCATGGTTTGTTGTCTGTAAGGATAGAAATTGTTAATAAACACATATTTTTTTAAAAAACTTTCCCTTTTATTATCTTCCTACTTCAGCCTATTCAGCAATCATTAAAAATCGATCCCTAGGGACTCTATGCCTTGACAAAGATAGATACCTTCAGTTGCAAACAAAATTATAAAGAGGTGGGCAAAGGTATATCCATCATGCCCCTCAGATGGTTGGCTACCCTACCAAAAAGTTCAGGAATCAGGCTGGAGGGATGGCTTAGCAGTTAAGGCGTTTGCCTGAAAAAGTCAAAGGACTCAGGTTCAGTTCCCCAGGACCCACGTTAGCCAGATGCACAAGGTGGCACATGTGCCTAGAGTTCGTTTGCAGTGGCTGGAGGCTCTGGCGTGCCCCTTCTCTTTCTCTCATGCTCTCCCTCTTCCTCTCTGTCAAATAAATAAATAAATGTAAAAAAAATTTTTTTTAAGTTCTGGAATCAATCTAAGGGTCCAAGCTGCCTTGTTACATATATTCAAGTCTCCACCTTTCCCCCTTATTGCTTTGGGTTGTTTGTTTGTTTGTTTGTTTGTTTAGTTGGTTGGTTGGTTGGTTGGTTTTTTGTTTGTTTGTTTGTTTGTTTGTTTGTTTGCAAAATCTCAATATAGACTAAATTATCTGCTTTTTTTGGTTTGTTTTTTATCTTTAAACAAGGTCTACCTTTATAGACCAGATCATGGCAATCCTCCTGCCTCAGCCTCCCAAAGGCTGGGATTAGAGGTATGAACCATCATGCCTGGGTGCGTTTTTAAAGTTCTAAAATTGTGAGACCAAATACACTTTAAACACAGGAGATTGAGAGCTGAGGAGATCACTGCTTAATAAATAAATGGAGCCAGGCTGGGTGGCTTACGATTATAATGACAGCAACTGAGGAGGCTGAGGCAGGGAGATCACAAGTTCAAGTCTTGCCTGGGCAGCTTAGCAAGACTGTCTCAAAATATAAGGTAAAAAGAGGGATGGATATATAGCTCAGTGGTGGAGCACGTGGCTGGCAAGTACACAGTCCTAAGTTCAAATACCAGTATGGAGGGAAGTAGGGAAAGAGAGCTTGCTTACACAAAAAAATGAAAACCTTTGGCTGGAGAGATGGCTTAGCGGTTAAGGCGCGTGCCTGCAAAGCCTGACCCAAATTCAATCCCCGTGCCCACTAAAGCCACATAAAGCACAAGGTGGTACATGCAACTGGAGTTCATTTACAGTAACTGCAGGCCCTAGAGCACCCATTCTATCTATCTCTCTTCTATTTCTCTCTGTTTGCAAATAAATAAATAATTACTTTTTTACAAAAAGGAAAATCTATATGATAAATTTTGAATTGCACTTTTAAAATGTGATATTCTTATAATCCTTATTTTTCCATACCACCCAATTTTTGCTGCCTATGACAATTCATTTCTTTATTTTATGTATTCAAATAAGTTTCTGATGGAGCATTTTAAAATCCTTTCCTATTGTTCTTAAAGTAACCCTCGCCAACATTTGTGGAATGTGTTGCACTGCCAGGCACCATGCTAATTAAACTGGATGACCTCACACAATTCTCAGGTAACCTTGGGCAGAGGAGCAGCAAGGAACCTGAGATCTGCGGCTTACACAGGGGCGGGACTGCCTACCTCTGCACACCCCCCTTTCCGCCACAGGGCATCCACACCTTCCCTCAGCAATGAACGGGAGGAGGTGTCATGAAGAGTCAAGGGAACACACGCAAAACAGGCACTCATAGACAAGCCTGTTCTGACACTGTGCTTTGTCATCAGAGGGATGCTGACACTTTCTTCCATATTAATTAATTTTATTCAAGTCTGTCATCGCTTCAGCAGCAAAACAAAACCACAGGACTTTTAGAGGAGACCTGAAAGGGAAGACCAGGGGCAGCTGCCCAGCAGACACTGAAACTCAAAGGTGATAATTCCGTGATGGCCCACTCTTCACTTTTCCACAGCATAATTTCATTTTGGTTTTTACCTTTTTGTTTTGTTTTGTTTTGTTTTGTTTTGTTTTGTTAGACAGGGTGTCCCCATGTAGTCCATGCAGGTCCCTAACTGGCAATCCTCCTGCTGCAGCCTCCACAGTGTTGAGATGGTGAACATACACCACCATGCCTAGCTCAGGCACACAATTTTTTTTTTTTTTAGAGAGAGTGAGAGCACACACACGAGAGAGAGAGAGAGAGAGAGAGAGAGAGAGGAAATTGGCACACCAGGGCCTCACCCACTGCAAACAAATCCAGACACTTGTGCCACCTAGTGGACATGTGAGACCTTGTGCTTGCATCACCTTTGTGCATCTGGCTTACATGGAATCTGGAGAGAGATCCAACATGGGTCCTTAGGCTTTGCAGGCAAGCGCCTTAACTGCTAAGCCATCTCTCCAGCCCCATAACTTCTTCATCTTGCAGAGATGTTCAGTATCTTCTGAACATAAGCCAACCTCTCCCCTAAGCTCTATCCCCCACACAGCCAGAAGATCTGACAGATACATACGGGTGTACCAGGGTCTCTTGCCACTGCAAGTGAATGTCTAGCTATATGTGGATGCTGGGGAACTGAACCAGGCTGATGGCAGGCTTATGCAAGCAAGCACCTTTAACTGCTGAGCCACATCTCCAAACCCCATCTCTGCATCTTCATGATTAAATCCTTTGAAGAGATAAGAAATATTATTTTGCCTCATTGCCCAAGACTCCTGTCCATGTCACTGAAGTAAGAAAGACAAGTTCCATATTTTCATCTCTCTCTTCTCTCGCTCCTATTCTCCTATCTCATATAGAAGGCAAGGCACATTCAAGAGTGCTGAAAGTCTGGCCAAGAGCCCAAGGCAAACAGGTAAATAAATAGGTAGGTGGATGATGAAATGTGTGTTTCAATATGTATATATGTGTGTGTATATAGGTATGTGCATATATGTGAGTGTGCATGTACATGTATGTATATATGTATGCACACATGTATATATATGTGGGTGTGCATGTACATGTGTATATATGTATGTAGACGTGTGTGTGAGTGTGTATGTATGTGTGTGTTTTGTGGGGCTTCTTCTGCTTCATCTCTACTCCAAACTACCAAGGCCTAAGAAAGTACAAAGCAGGGGCTGGAGAGATGGCTTAGTGGTTAAGGCACTTACTTGCAAAGCCAAAGGATCCCGGTTCAATTCCCTAGGACCCACGTTAGCCAGATACACAGGGGGAGCATGCATCTGGAGTTTGTTTGCAGTGGCTGGAAGCCCTGGTGCACCCATTCCCTCTCTCTCTCTCCCCCTGCCTATTTCTGTATCTCTCTCTCTCATAAATAAATAAATAAAATATTTTTTAAAAGTACAAAGCATGGGGGAAAATACAGCAATATGGTTTTGTTCAAAATATAAATAATAGTATTTATAGACATTTCTATATAATTTATTGTATACTATTTCCATGTGAGAAAAATGGAAATGTCTAAAAGAATACACAACTTAAAAATAAAGATTCTAGCCAGGCGTGGTGGCACACACCTTTAATCCCAGCACTCAGGAGGCAGAGGTAGGAGGATCACCATGAGTTCAAGGCCACCCTGAGACTATAAAGTGAATTCCAGGTTAGCCTGGGCCAGAGTGAGACCTTACCTCGCAAAACCAAAATAAATAAATAAATAAAGATTCTAGGGCCGGGGAGAGAGTTCAGTGTATAAAGTGCTTGCTGCATAATTCTGAAGACCTGAGTTGAGATCTCCAGACCCCACATTAGAGCCACAAGCTGTGGCCGGCTTCCCTCATGCCAGTGTGCCCAGGGTGAGATGGAAACTGGAAGCCAATGAACTGAGTGGTGAATAAAAGCCCTGCAGCAAATGAGGTGGCAGGCTAGGACTGACTTGAAGGATGTTCTCTGACCTCCATATGCACATGCATGCAGTGGCACACACATATATCACATTAATAAATACATTTAAAAGTGAGTAACTATTCTAAAATGAATCAAAGACCTTAACAGAAACCCTGAAACTTTCAACCTGATAAAGAAAGCACATAAGCAAGGCAGCATACTGGCAAGGACTTCCTGAATAGGGCTTCAATAGCACAGGAGGTAATCCCCAGAGCTGACAAATAGGATTCCATAAAATTAAGAAGCTTTTGCATAGCAAACAGAACTACCACCAGGGTAGAAACAGCCTACAGAACGGGAACAGAATCTTTGCCAACTGCACATTTGACAGGGGATCAGTATTCCGCATATACAGAGAACTGCGGTAATTAAACACCAAAACCCAAATCATTCAATAAATGGGCTAATGAACTGAACAGACAGTTCTCAAAAGAAGAAATACAAATAGTCAATTAATACTTGAAAAGGTGTTCAAATTCTTTAGCAACCAGGGAAAGGCAAGTTAAAACAACTTTAAAAGCGCACGCCTTTAATCCCAGCACTTGGGAGTCAGAAAGAAGTAGGAGGATTGCCTTGAGGCCACCCTGAGACTACATAGTTAATTCCAGGTCAGCCAGGACCAGAGTGAGACCCTACCTCGAAAAAAAAAAAAAAAAACTTTAAGATTATATCTCACCCCAGTCAAAATGGCTATCAAGAAAACAAATGAAGACTGGAGAAATGGATCAGTGGTTAAGGTGCTTACCTACAAAGCCTGAGGACCCAGGTTCGATTCTTTAGCATCAATGTAAGCCAGATACGCAAGGTGGCGCAAGAGTCTGCAGTTTGTTTGCAGTGGCTAGAGGCCCTGACACATCCATTCTCTTTCTCAATCTCTCTCTCTCTCTCTCTCTCTCTCTCTCTCTCCTTCTTTCTTTTTATAATACATAAATAAAATATTTTAAAAGTTTCATGCCCACCAGTAGTGAATTTGTCATTTGTTTTCTTTTTAAAAAATTTATTTATTTGAGAGTGAACAAGAGAAAGGCAGGTAGAGTGAGAGAAAGAATGGTCATGCCAAGGCCTCGAGCCAGTGCAAACAAACTCCAAGCACATGTGCCACCTTGTGCACCTGGCTCTACGTGGGTACTGGGGAATCAAACTCAAGTCCTTGGACTTTGCAGCCAAGCACCTTAACTCCTGAGCCATCTCTCCCATCCTGGGAATGTAAACATTTAAAGCCACTATGAAAATCAGTATGAAGGTTCCTCAAAACATGGAAAATAGGGAGCTGGAGAGATGGCTTAGTGGTTAAGTGCTTGCCTGCGAAGCCTGAGGTTGGAGGCTCAGTTCCCCAGGACCCACGTTAGCCAGATGCACAAGGGGGCGCATGCATCTGGAGTTCGTTTGCAGTGGCTGGAGGCCCTGGCATGCCCATTCTCTCTCTCTCTCTCTCTGCCTCTTTCTCTCTCTCTCTCTGTCTCTTTCTCTCTCTGTCGCTCTCAAATAAATAAATAAAAATAGACAAAAAAAATTTTTAAACATGGAATATAGGGAGGAGGAAAGAGTTCATTAGAAGTAGCAGAGGGGGGTTATGTAGGGTAATAGGAGGTGAATATGTTCAAAATACATTACATTCATGTAATATATTTATTTTTAAAATATTTTTATTATTTATTTATTTGACAGAGAAAGAGAAATGTATATATATGATCTTTATAGCTGCACTCCACAATAATAAAGAAACAGAACCAGTCTAGATGTTCACCAACAGATCATTGGGTTAAAAAAAATGTGATATTCGGGGGCTGGAGAGATGGCTTAGGAGTTAATATGTTTGCCTGCAAAGCCAAAGGATCCTGGTTTGATTCCCTAAGACCCATGCAAGCCAGATGCACAAGGTGGCGCATGCGTGTGGAGTTCGTTTGCAGTTGCTGGAGGCCCCGGTGAGCCCGTTCTCTCCCTCCCTCCCTCCCTCCCTCTCTCTCTCTCTTGCTCTTTCTCTTTCTCTCTCGAATAAACAAGTAAAATATACTTATAAAAATGTGATATTTGGAGCAGGAGAGATTGTTTGATCAGTACTGTGTTTGCTGCATAAGCATAAGGACCTGGGTTTTATTCAGTCTACCGTTCTTTGCTCTACCAGCTGTGCTACCTAAGGGTGCACAGAGCATAAGGTCTGGATCCCTAGCACCCACATAAAATGTCAGGAATAGCGCATGCCTAAAATCCCCGCACCGGGAAGGCAAAGACAAGAAGGACCCTAGGGGACTGCAAGCTCACTTGTCTGCCCAAATCGATGAGTTCTGAATTCAATGAAAGATCCTGTCTCGGGGGGAAAAAAAGGTAGATTATGGCTAGAGATATGGCTCAGCAGTTAAAGGCATTTGATTGCAAAGCCTGACAACTGACAACCCTGTTTGATTCCCCAGTAGCCATGTAAAACCAGATGCACAAAGTGGCACATACATTTGGAGTTCTGGCAACTCTCCCTTTCCCTCCCTTCTTGCAAATAAATAATAAAATAAAAAGATATTTTAGGGGCTGAGAGATGGCTTAGCAGCTAAAGCACTTGCCTGTGAAGCCTAAGGACCCAGGTTTGATTCCCCAGAACCCATGGAAGCCAGATGCACATGGTAGCACATGCGTCTGGAGTATAGAGGCTCATGACTATAATCCAAGCATGCAGAAAGCTGAAGACCAAGTATCAGGAGTTCAAGGTGGGCTGGAGAGATGACTCAGCAGTTAAGGCGCTTGCCTGTGAAGCCTGGGGACCCAGGTTCAACTCCCCAGATCCTACATAAGCCAGATGCACATGGTGGTACATGCATTTGGAGTTTGTTTGCAGTGGGTAGAGGCCCTGGCACACCCATTCTCTCTCTCTCTCTCTCTCTCTCTCTCTCTCTCTCTTTCTCTCTTGCTAATAAATAAAATATTTTTAAAGGAGTTCAAGGTTATTCTGTGCTACATATGGATTCTAAGGCCAACCTGAGGTACAAGTGACCTTACCTCAATTATTCAATACATATTATTACAGCAGATACATAGGAGGAAATTGCCAAAAACAATCACTCTCTTCCCAGAAACAACTGCCTTCTTGCATACCCTCCTGGGAATTTGTCATCTCTCCTTGTTTTACACAAGTGGAGAAATAATGCACAGGATCTGAGGTAACAGAAGAGACCACAGGGGGATGGACAGCGCAGGCAGGGAGGGCTGGAGAAGCCGTCACATCCTCAACCCAGTGCTCACCCCAGGAACATGACAGCCCTGCAGAGCTACCAATCTGAAACCAAACGCCACACACTGAAGCGGCTTCTGAGCCCGCTGTCAGAACTGGCTCCGGAGGAGTCCATAGTCTGACTGAGCTTGCCGGAGGAAAGGTCTCACCTCTTAGACCAAGAAGGGAGGCCATGCCTGAAGCCAAACTCCGAAGCCGACACTCCTCCCACTCCAAGTGCCATGACTGGGTCTTCACACCTGCATTTGCACCTCCCATGGACTGGCAGCAAGGTGGGTAAGACGATGCTCTGACCGAAGTTCAGTCGTGGATCCCTCTTCTCCATGGCAGAGCCCCATTGAGAACACGAGGTCAGGAGGCTTCTAGCATGTTCAGTCTCTGAGGCCTCGACCTGAGCTGCCTTCTATGGACAAAAGGTCACTGCATGGAGCCCTGCATTCAGAATGACCCGGCACTGGGCTAAATGTTCCGCTGTCATTGTCTTGAAGTTTCCAAATATTTTGGAACAAGAATCTTGTGGTTTCAGTCTATGCTGGGTGCCACAAATTAAAGCTAGTTTGGCCTATCATAGAACAGGTGCCCAGTAGATTTATTCAGTATACAGATAAATGAATTAGTAAAAGGTTGGCTCAAAATAAAGCTCAAGAAAGTATAACATATAGGTGAAGTCTGGGTCCTCAAACTCATAATTGCACACAAAGCCACCCCACAAATCAGCATCATGACCCTGTTGCTTTGCTCCAAAACAAAAGAGCTGGCTGATACAGACCATAGAATATGCAAATATATACTATCTCCAACCAGCCTGTTCCAGAAGAAGTGTGCTGTCCCCTGAACACTCTCTCCAATGTTTCTACCCAAATATTAGCAGCAGGAAAGGCTGCTCCACTCATAACACCTAGAGGGCTGGCCTTAAGCAGCTAGCTCTAAACAATTTCTCTCTTGGAATTTCAAATTCTGTGAGAATTTTGCATCTTAGACCTAAATATACTTGTATTTTAATATGAAAAGGTTTTCTTTTAATTCTAAACAATGCTTCAAGGATGCGCACACAGAGGGAACAGGCACCCCAGTTTGCAAACCATGGCCTCATACCCCCATTGTGGAAGAAACACTTGGGTCTGCAGGACCTGAACACCCTGTCCGTAATTCCACATCAGCACAGAACCCTGCCAAGGAAGACCCAGCAAGGCCATGCACGTACCGAACCGCTCGTGCTCTTATACGTGACTGAATGTACTTTACATCCATGCCCCACTGCACTGAAGAGTCACGAATGACCAGCTTATGTCCCCCAGGTAGACTTTAGAAGCTAGAGAGAGAGACTGATTGACTGATTGATTGATTTGGAACTCAGTTCTACTTGTCCAAAAGCTTCCAAACTGGGGCCTTCAGGAGCGTTTTTCAAAGGCCAGCTTCCTCATGTTGGTCAAGGACATATCATGGCTAACGTGAAGCACCTTCAGTATTCCCTTGTGTTGTCAGGATTCCTCTCTGAACATGTTACTAGCAGCCATGTCATAAGTTCAATACTTAGCTAGTTGAGGCTTTGGTTAGGGGATCCTCAGGGACATGACCTCAGTTATCTACTGTGAATAATCTTTGAACTTACAGGTTCTGAAAGCTTCAAATTGTTTAAAGGAAGTTGTTCTGGGTAGGTGGCTAGGATATTTTAGGAAGAACAGAGACTCTGTAAAGAGGAAGTATCAAGAGAGATACACAAGATATACCAGAAAGGGGATTCTGAGAGAGTCAGGAAAGAAATCAAACCACGGGGAAGTCTGGAGTCTCTGGAAGAAGCTTTGGTCAAGTAACAAGAAGCTATGTTAAAGAAACAACTCATGGAGACACCAAGAAGCACTCATCTCTGGAGACTCCTAAAGGAGTTTCCTGTGTGTGCACATGAGTCACGGTGTGCACAGCAGGGGAGGACCTGTCTTTATTATGCCAAAGCCCAGACATTGTTAACACAGTGTGGTAAATATTCAGCGCCCTGTTTCCTTCCACTGCTAGTGCACAAAACTCATAAGCACTTGATAGTTTTCACCACAAAAAGAAGAAAGGGGAGGCAGAGGAGGAGGTGAAGAGGGAGAAGGAGGGGCGAGCAAGAGGAGAAGACGGAGCTGGGCAGCAGCAATCGTGGGGAGAGTAAATGCAAGCCCCAGTGGCAGCAAAGGGAGCCCTTGGGACAAGTAGGCCCCCACCAAGGGTCACTTCTCCCCGTCCGTCCTTTCAATCACGCCCCCCTCCAACAAAGCTTCAGAGGAGAAAAGCACTATATTCCAATGTGTTCCTTCACCCTCACGCTGGAATTTAAACTACTAAGATGGTTACAGGCTTATTACAAACCATTTAAGTCTCAGACCATAAACTTGCAAAATTAGGGAAAGGAGTATGTATATGGCAGGACCTGCAGGTTGAGGGTTTCTTGCCGCACCCTCACTCTATAGCTGCCTTGCCTGGAGGGGGGAACTTCTTCTGAATCTGATTTAGAAGGGGGCACTGATGCTGTCTCCCACTGATACAGATCTGATTTTTTAAAAACGTTTCATAATTCACTTGGCAAAAATTCTTCTCTCAAGTCAGATTTAAAATCACAAATAGAAGCTGGGTAAAGTGGGACACACTTGTAATCCCACAAATGGGGAGGCAGAGGTCAGAGGGTAACTGCAAGTCTGAGGCCAGTCTGGAGAACATACCAGGTTCCAGGCCAACCAGGGCTACATAGTGAGGGTCTGTCTTAAAAAAAAAAAAAATACTGAACAAAGAAAGGGCCAGAGGTGGCTCAGTGGAGTAGATCACTTGCAGTGCAAGCATGAGAGCTTGAGGAGGCCGCAGAGATCACTGTGTATTCCCAGAATCCACATAAGCACTTACTGTGGCCACACACATCTGGGATCTCAGACTAGCAGGGGAGCAGAGAGCCCAGAATTCTCACAGGTGCTCACAAAAACAACAACAACAACAACAACAAAAAATCAGCAAGCTCCTGGATCAATAAGAACTTCCTGCTCAAATAAGAATGGGCTGAAGTCTGACTAAATGGATATCTTATACCCACCAAACTACCCTCTAAATAGTTATTATGCCCACATATTAATAGTACTTTCACTACTGGTTAGAAAAGCTTCTCTTTTCAGATGGCAGTGACCACTGGGATGACTGCACACTCATCAAAGTGCTGAAAAGTGACAGCGAAGTACTGTTCACTAAGTAAGACATCTCTATCACACCCCCGAAGGCTCAGAGACCACTGCGGGAGAATGTAAGAGCCCAGGGAAGGGGAGAAGGACAGGCTGTGATATTTATGACCTCACAGTGGCTGAAGTGGGAAGAAAAAAATGATGGCATCAAAACAGAAGAGATGATGGGCACGGTGGTGCACGCCTTTAATCCCAGCACTCAGAGGCAGAGGTAGGATGACCACTGTGAATTCTAGGCCAGCCTGAGACTACAGAGAGAGTTCCAGGTCATTCTGGGCTAGAGTGAGACCCTACCTCAGAAAAACAAACAAACAAATAGAAGAGACTAGTTGAAAATAAGAAAGGATTCAGTGACGAGGGGATCTGGGAATGGAAAAGCAGGAGTGTTGAGAGGAGATTATGATCATGGTATATTGTTTATATTTATGAAAAAAATTAAAGAATGCCTGAAGAGCAATGGAGCAGAACACCCACTGTTCAGCTTCTGCACAGGAGCGCACCCCGCCACAGAGAGTTCACAGGACACTGTATAGCACATACACATATACAAGCAAAAAACCTGAAAAAATTCCCAAACACCTGGGCTGGAGAGATGGCTTAGTGGTGAAGGCGCTTGCCTGAGAAGCCTTAGGTTCGATTCCCCAGTACCCACGTGTAAGCCAGAAGCACAATGTGGTACATGCATCTGGAGTTCGTTTTCAGTAGCTAGAGTCCCTAGCGTGCCCATTCTCTCTCTCTATCTGCCTCTATCTCCCTCCCTCTCAAACAAATAAACAAAGTATTACTAAAAAAATTTTTTTAATCCCAAACACCAAACCCTTTGAAACTTCAGCTTCACCTTATCCAAGTATCAAACATGATGAGAACTGGATTTATAGCACAAAAAGGTGACCGGTCTTCCAGCCAAAGGAGCCACTTTGGGACTTTCTCTCAGTGGGGGACTCCTCTACATTGTTCACGGTGTGGTTTCAAAAGCCATCTCAAGAACATCATAAATCAAAGTCTGGCAACATTTCTAAGAAAGGTGGCCTCAAAGCCTCTCATGTCACTCTATCAGTCCCCAAAACTATCTTCTGAAGAGAAGAATAAATAAAGGAACAATAACCACAAAGCCCTCTGCCACCCATCAGTTCTGGCAAGCACTCCTAACAGATAAGGTTTTAAGCACACAGAGGTGAAGGCCCCCCTGGGGGGTTCCTGGAGACAATAGTCTCAGCATTGTCTCCCAGGAAGGTAGAGAGAGATTTCTAACATAAAGGTAAGATGAGGTACACAGCTGGTTCAACCAGAATGATCCAGATACAAACAGGTCCTAGCTGGCTCCTTCATGGTTAAAAACCAGGGCACACTGGAATGCAGAACCACTGATCCACGTTCCGTGTGTGCCTGGGTGGCATCAGGTAAGCATCTTCCTAAAGAGTCAGCAAGAGATAGGATCTAGGAAAGAAGCCAGGCGGGAGAGAAAGAGGGAGTCGCCGGGTCAACACCAAAGGCCGAGCACCAGACAATGAGCAATAGGATAGGGCCATCTATTTTCCCCCTCACCCCAGTGACCCAGCAGGCAAGAACTTTCTCCCCTGGGCATCAAAATACCTGCATGCATGCTCACTTAATGGAGCTGCCAGAGTCTCCGAGACAGTGGTTCTAAAAACCTCTTGAATGCTCTTAAAAAACCAAGAACCCCAAAGACATTTTTGTGTACACAGCATGTATATATGTTGATATTGACTTACTAGAAAATAAAATAGAAAAATAGCTATCTACTAATTCGTTCAAAAATAAACCAGTTAAGGGTTGGAGAGATGGCTTAGCGGTTAAGCACTTGCCTATGAAGTCTAAGGACCCCAGTTCGAGGCTGGATTCCCCAGGACCCACGTTAGCCAGATGCACTGCACAAGGGGGCGCACGCATCTGGAGTTTATTTGCAGTGGCTGGAGGCCCTGGCGCGCCCATTCTCTCTCTCTCTCTCTCTCTCTTCCCCCTCTATCTGCCTCTTTCTCTGTCTGTCGCTCTCAAATAAATAAACAAAAATTTTTTTAAAAAATAAACCAGTTAAACGATAACATGTGTAACATTTGTATGACCAGTATCAGTAGTTTCCAAAGAGAGAGATTTTTGTGAGCCAGGCGTAGTGGTTTACAACCGCAATCCCAGCACTTGGGAGCTGAGGCAGGGGGATCATGGAGCTGGAGCTCCTCACTTCTGACCCTGTGGCACCTGAAAGAAAAACTAAAGCTCCCGCCAGATGTAGTGTCGAGCACGTGATCCTTTCCTGGGATCCTGGCCCGGGCCACAGGAGGCAGCAGCTTGGACGACTCAGAAACTCGGGGCCTCAATTCCACCATCCGCCAGGCAAAGGAGCTGGCCGCCTGGACACACTGCCACTTTGTTCCTTGGGAAACCTGAGCTAGCCAAGGCTGCTGCTCCATTATTTACAGCCTCCTTCTGGCATCGAGCAGTATTTAGCAGGAACTCCCCACAGACAAAAGAGGAGCAATCTAGAACCTCTCTCCCAGGACCCGCATCTGTGGACTTCCTATTTAGTCGCAGCCCTGGGCGGCTCTCCGGGTCAAAGTGACCTGCCTGCCACCGCGGGCCGGCCCGAGGGAGCGCAGCAGGGGGATTTGGGAGGTGAGGACACTTTGGGGGACGTGGAAACAGGGCACTTCCCAGCGCTGCCTCACAAACGGACCTAAGACAAGAGCAGAAGGAACCTGGAGCGCCCTGGCCGTGCTCTGCAGGACACCCCCTGTTCTCGCTGGCAGCCCTGTCCGGGGGTGGGGGGGTGTCTCCCAGCTTACACACACACACACACACACACACACACACACACCCTACATCCCCTCTGCTCTCCCCATCAGCCACAGGGATCTAGCTCCTTAAAGCACGGAACCAATGAGGAGTTTTCTAGCTAAAACTTGGGTAAAAAAATAAATAAATAAACTTTTTCTTCTCATCGGCTCGCCGCTTCCGGACCACGAGCCAGGGTTTCGTCCCCATCCTCTGCCTCTGTTTAAGAGAGTCCAGGACCCCCAGAAGATTAAAAGTGACCTCCAAAAAAAAAAAAGCGCAGAGGCAGGAGGATCGCCGTGAGTTCGAGGCTAATCTGGGACTAGAGTGAGACCCTACCTCGAGGGGGGGGGGGGGAAACCTGCTAAAGCAACAGTTGCCCAGTCTGAGCCTTACTCTAGGAAGCTGTCTTGAGTTTGCCGGTCTATTCCCAGCCTGGCGCCCTCCGCACCGTGTCCCGAGTGGGAGCGCACGGCTGTCACCGGGTCCCCGCGCCATCCCCAGCGCCTGGCACGCGGCGGGGCTCCGCGCGGACCCCGGGCTGGAAATGAATGGAGGCGCTCGCTGGCGGTGTCCCCGGCGTCCCCGCACGGTGCCCAGCTGGGGCCAGGGGACCCGCAGCCCCCGCGCGCCCGCCCTGCGCCCGCCGGTGCGCCGGGGCCCGAGCGCGCCCGTCCCCGCGGAGCCCGCGCCGCCGCGCACTCACCATGGTGCCCGATCCGCCCGCAGGTGCGCGCCCGCCTCACTCCATGGCTGCTTCCCACAATGCCCTCGAACTGAAAGTTTGCAGACTCCTCCCCCGCCTCCCGCCTCCCCGCCGCGCTCCTCTCCCCATCCCTCCCTCTTCCTTCCCCTTCCTCCCGCCGCTTCTTCTCCTCTTCCTCCCTCCCACCTCCTCCCCGGCTCTTCTCTCTCCCCGCGGTTCCCCAGCGCGGCCGCCCTGTCCCCCGCGGTGCACCTGCGCGCCTCGGCCCCGGCCGCGAGCCCCAGCGCGGGCGTCCGAACGCGGGGACACCTCGCTGTCCTGGTCCTTCCGTGGGCACGCGCCCACCACTGCACACGCATGAATCCCGCCTGGTGGAGACGGTTCCCGTGACACCGTGGGAAGTGCAGGCGGCCGTCTGGTCCAAACCCTTCCTTGTAGGGAGGGAGGAATTCCAAGAGCTGGAAAGGGAAGCAATTCTTACCACCGCCACACCCCCAATTCATATAGTGTGTATGTTTTTTTAACCATAAGCTAAAATCCATAGATCCTTTCAAACAGACCCCCTTTTCCAAAGTTCGCTGAGACGCTGTGGTGGTGTTTCCCAAGTCTCTCTTCCCTGGATTTTACTAGTGGGCGTATTTAGTCTTGCTTAACCCTCCCTTGTCCTCTGCCCCATCCTCTCCCCCCGCCCCCGCTCTTGCCCCCACCCCCATCCCCAGGTACCCCCCCCCCCGACTTTCCCGTCCTCAACATTGTTACTTTCACACCCTTCTCAAGTCTACGGCTTTTATCTGGGATATTAGGGAGATCCGCGTCCCCAAGTTGTAAGCAGAGCTTTTGAGCACTGAGTGCAGATTGAAGTTCCTCTGGGAACAAGAGTAGAGAGTAGACTGTGTCCCAAATACCTAAGGAGACAGGTGACCCTCGGGAAGTTACCTGTGGGCTGGGCGGCTCTTACACCTGTATACAGGGAAAAGTCCTCGCTAGGAGGTTGCATCCGGGTACCTTCTGCGTGGGATATGTGCCCCCTCCTGGGTCCAGAAAATAAACTAAAGCTTTCACATTCATGCCCTTGATGTTTATCCTTATTTTCTCGCTGGCAAGGCCGGCAGGGGGAGCCCTGGGCATGGCGCTGGCAGCGGGCGCTCGCGGTCTCCGGAGGGACTGTAATGCCTACGATAAACAAGTGAACGCATGCAGGCCTAGCACTGTGAGAGCTCAGGACGCTGGCGTTGCCGGGCTGGGCACGGGATAGCCAGGGTAAGCTAGCCACGAATAAGGTCAGAAACGATTATCCCTGGGGAGGTGGCAGGAGACCTGGACAGAGAAGCCAGTACTCTAAAGGAAAAGGGATGTCCTAGACAGTCCCCAAAGACAGACCGCCCCTGTGCTGGAGTTAAAGGACCCGAGCGGTAGGTCTTCCCTTCAACAGCCTCCCGGTTCCCACAAGCGGCGCCTGCAGGTCCCCTGGCAGTTGTCATACTCTTTGACAGTCCTTACAGCCTAGTGTGGTATCTGGGGGGCGTTGAAAGAGCACTGACGATGAACCCCTAGATGATAGGGCGCATTTTGCTTGTGGAAAAAGAGGAGCCTTACAAAGTTATTTTGTTTCTTTTTTAAAAGAAACATTTTATTTATTTATTAGAGAGAGAGAGAAAAAAAAAACGGGTGTGTCAAGGCCTCCAGCCACTGCAAACTCCAGACAAATGCACCACCTTGTGCAGCTGGCTTATGTGGGTCCTGGGGACTCAAACGTGGGTCCTTGGGCTTCACAGGCAAGTGTCTTAACGGCGAAGCTATTTCTCCAGCACAGAAAGTTATTTTCTCAACTCTGCATCCACCCCAAGCTGTGCTCCTTTTCTGACCCCCACCACCACCACCACAGCTCTGGCTTTATCTAAGGTAACCATTGTGCCCAGTCTCCCCCTGACTCACTTCAGTGCAGGGCCAACTCTGTGCCACTCACCTCGCTGGTCCCGTGAAAAGCACTCAGTACCTTCTACTTTGAGGGGTGTTTTTTTTTAATTATTTTTATTTATTTATTTATTTGAAAGAGAGAGAGAGAATAGGCGTGTCAGGGCCTCCAGCCACTGCAAACCAACTCCAGACACTCATACCACCTTGTACATCTGGCTTATGTGGGTCCTGGGGAATGAAACCTGGATGCCCTAACCGCTAAGCCATCTCTCCAGCCCAACTTTGAAAGCTTTTTATCTTTAGTGAGAAAGAGGTGGGATTTCTAAAAGTGAACTTTCAAGATAAAGAAAGCTCAAATGTCCTTGCCTTACAAATTCAGTCAAACATGAAAGCCAGAGAAAGTTCACTTTGCCTGTGGCCCGTGTTGGAGATGAGAGAAGGGCGGCCTAGAATCCTCTGTGCACTCTGCCTTCCCTGAGGTGACCCGACACCCGCTGGGCTTTGGCTGTCTGGGGGGCTTCCACCCACGCTCTCCCAGCACACCCAAAGTGACCCTAAGAGGGAGGTCTGCAGTGGACGCTTCACGTGGCTATCTTACCTGCGGAGGAAACAACCTGGAAGGGGCACTGTGCCCACAGCACGGTGTGGACAAGCGCCTGAGGCAGCAGGGCCAGGGCAAGTTCAGGCACTTAAGTAAGACGCTGGGACCAAAGGCGATGTCCTCAGGGCCACCAGGGGCAGGGCAGTAGGAAAGGAGCAGTGTTGGATGGCCGATTGTCCTAGCACAGTGACCTGTAGTTTTTAGTTTGCTGTCTCCCTCCTTCCCTCCCCCGCTTACTCTCTCTGCAGTATTGGGACCAACCTCGAGACCTGGCATACTAGACAAGCACTCCACCACTGAGCTGCACACCCGGCCCTCTTCTTTCTTTTTATTTTGAGGTAAGTATTCCCAAAATTTTCCCAGGCTGTCCTTGAACTCAAGCCAAAGCCCAGGAAGGCCTTGAACTTTCCACGTTCTTGCCTTGGGCTCCTGAGAAGACCAGGGTTACAGGATTTATAGTCTTGCCCAATGGGCACCCTTTCAAATTCATGGCTCCACATCAAGGCCACCAGCAGTCGGGTCCATCTGGATGAAGAACCTTAGGTCCTGCAGTTGGAGCTACTCCACCGCACAGGGTGAGCCTAGACAGTCCCCAAAGGGGCTTTTAGGTTCAGAATCTGCTGTCTCAGGCCAAGGTTCTTGTTTTATGTGCTTTAGTTTGGATTGCTTCTGAGCTGTGTGTGTGATTCTGCATGTGTGTGTGTGTGCGTGTGTGTGTGTGCGCATGCATTTATTCGCAACATTTCTTCAGGGCTTTAAAGCATCTATAAAGCAAAGAATTAACACTTTATAAAGAGAGGGCGATCAAGCTGTGACACCCATAAGAGAAGCAAAGGAAAGGTCACCTTCAAAGTCAGCCTGTGAAACACCTTCACAGTGACAGACATATTTAATTAGGCCCTGGCCCTGCTGTTCTTTCTTCCCTGCCCTCCGATTAATGTCACAAGCCATCAGCGTCCCCAATAATACCTCTGCAGTACACAGCAATTCATCTGGTCATGGGGAACTTTCAGTTTCAGGCCCATGTTCTTTGGGAACTCTCTTTACTTTTCAAAACAAGATGCATTTACTGTAAGTAGAACTCTACCCAGCATATTTCTTTTTTAAAATATTTATTTATTTGAGAGAAAGACGGGGGTGGGCAGATAGAGAAAGAGAGAATGGGTGTACCAGGGCCTCCAGCCACAAACTCCAGATGCATGTGTCACCTCGTGCATCTGGTTTATGTGGGTACTGGGGATCAAACCAAGGTCCTTAGGCTTCACAGGCAACTGCTTTAACCACTAAGCCTTTAGTCCAGCCCATATCCAACATATTTCTAGAGGACATTTTCAAAAAACTGATAGAAAGGCTGGGCATGCTGGTGCACGCAGGAGGCAGAGGTAGGAAGATCGCTGTGAGTTCAAGGCCACCCTGAGACTCCATTGTGAATTCCAGGTCAGCCTGAGCTAGTGAGACGCTACCTCGAAAAATCAAAATAAAATAAAAGATAGAGGCTCATTGTTGATTTGGAAAATACATAAAAGTGCTATTTAAAATTCTTAATTCTACTGCCGGGAAGACACTAGTTATATTTGGTATCTTTCCTTTTAGGTTTCTATACACTTAAAATAGATGGGGGAGAGAAATATATTTCATTTTTTTTTTCTTTTCTTTTGAGATATGTTCATACTATGTAGCTCAGCCTGGCCTTGAATTCCAGATTCTTCTGCCTCAGCCTTCCAAATGCTGGGATTAGAGGCAGGTACCACTATGCCCAGATGAGAAATTTTCTTTTTTTTTTTTAATAAAAAGCTTAGAATCCCATTCCTATGAGTTAAATGTGTCCTCTCCCAAACACATGTTGACTCTTACACCCTGATGACAGTATTGAGAGGTGGTGACTTTAGCGGGCATTGTGGAGCAAACCTACAGTCTCAGCACTCAAGGCTGTATCAAGAGGCTTGCCATGAATGTGAAGCCAGTCTGGCTGCAGAGTGAGTGCTGGCTATAGCAAGGCCCCGTCTCACCAGAACAAAACAAAACGAAATGAAATAGGAAAAAGAGGTGAGCTCTTCGGGGATAGACGACATAAGCGCTCAGCCCTCATAAAAGGGCTAGTGGGAACCTCTTTAGCCCCTTCTTGGCCCTCTGTCCTTCCCACAGCTCCTTCTAGAGGACACAGCATTTGGGGCCTCACCTTAAAGCAGCGACTGTGCCCTCACCAGACACCAACACTCCTGGCACCTTGAGCCTGAACTTACAGACGGTGAGAAATAAATTTCCATTCTTTAGCTACCACACAGTCTTGGGTAGTTTGTTACAGCAGCGCTAATGGACTGGGATGACCACTGCATGTACACCCTTGCATTCCCCTGTTTGATTTTTCAGTGATGTAATTACTGAGCAGGTGTTTTCTGAGCAGTGACACTATGTAGAAGAGCTATGCTGGGAACTGGGCACAGCACAGCAACAAAAGGAAACGTCTCTCTCAAAGTAAGCGTCCAGAGTGATGGGGAGAGCATACATTCAGCAAACAGTATCTTCGATCAACGTGTAGTTATCACAAAAACAAGGAGAGGGAGGATCAGGTGCTATGCAGACATGTCAAGTTGTTTGCCTCTCCAAGGTCTAGTCTCTCAGTTTCCTATAATTTCCAGTTTGGGTTTGGGCACCCAACTCACACATAAATTCTTTTTTTTTTTTCTTTCTATTTACTTGCAATCAGAAAGAGGGAGAAAGAGGGGGGGGTGTTAGAATAGAATGGGTGTACCAGGGCATAGTGCCACTGCCAACAAACTCCAGACACATGGGCCACTTTGTACATCTGGCTTTACATGGATACTGGGGAGTCAAATTCAGGCCATCAGGCTTTGCAAGCAAGTGCCTTTAACTGCTGAACCAGCTCTCCAGCCCCGCTCACATGGATTCTTAACTTTAGGGATGAGGCATGACACCATTTAGGCCAAACAAAAGTTGCTTTTCCACAGGAATAATTATTAGTTCTAAAATAGGCCTGTGCCCAGTCAAGTAGCCCAAACCAATAAGACTAAAATCTGAGACTTTTTGGAGTTCTCTTGGGAAAGTCCATCCATTCATTCTACTAAGTTTATATGTGAAAGAGGAAGTTGGAGCTGCTGTAGCCATTTTACCACCTGAAGGATTCCCTCTTTTTTTAAATTTTCATTTATTTACAAGGAGAGAGAGAGAGGGAGAGAGAGAATAGGCAAGCCAGGGCCTCTAACCACTGCAAACAAACTCCAGTTGCATGCGCCACTTTGTACATCTGACTTTACGTGGGCACTGGGAAATCAAACCCAGGTCATTAGACTTTGCAGCAAACACCTTAACCATTGAGCCATCTGTCCACCCCTAAGGATTCCCTCTTTATGGCGCCACCATCAAAATATTGTGCCAACAGGTGAAGAAACAATCAAGTCCTGGTGACACTTCTTTGGGCTTGGCTCGAGCCTAAACTTGATGATTGGCTGAACAAGTTCAGGATGTCTCTTGTGACCAAACTGATTCCGGACATAAGCGAGTCAGGAAAGGCTCCAGGAGGCAGCAATGTGTCAACTGTGACCCATGGGGTGAGGAAGACTTAAGCTGGCCAGGCAGGGGCAAGAGCGGAGCCCCTGCCTCACAAGAAATGGGTGCAGGGCTGAGAAAGCCAGTGTTGGGAGGGACTTGTCGCCAAAGTGCTTGCTGCACAGACATGAATCGCTGAATCCAGATCCCCAGCGTTCCTGTGAAGCACCAGGCATGGCCACACATACCTGTCAGCTCAGAGCTGGCAAGGCAGACGGGCAGGTCCCTGGGGCTTGCTGGCTAGTCTAGAGGAATTGGTGGTCAGCTCCAGTTTCAGTGAGAGCTCCTTTCTCAAAAATAAAATAAATAAATAAATAGCAGGAGGAGGAGGAACAGAGAGAAAGCAAGCAAGCAAGAAAGGTGTGATGCCTTCGTGTGATGTTCTCTGGGGATCCCTGAGTCCCCAGGCCCAGAGTGGGGCTTCTCTCCGCCCTCTACAAAGGACAAGATTGCTTTTGTCACTCACCTCTGATGTACTCTGGAGCTTTGGGGAGGTCTCTCTCCTCGCCATTTCCATTCTTGTGTTTTGGAATTCTCACCTTTGCATGCATTGTCGTTTATCCTTCCCCTACAGTTCCATGGGGACAGTTACCAGCTTTCCTGTCTCCCTCCCTTCACCTCTGATCCTTTGGATGCCATTTGGCTCCTTTTTTTTTTTTTTTTTGGCAGAACAGTCACTGTCCTGGTAAAGTTGTTTTTTAGATCAACAAAGTCAGTGGCCTTCAAAAAAAAATACATAAAATGTTTGGTGAGGGAGAGAAGTGAGAAAATAGAGTAGCTGTTGCTATGGGGTGATGTAAGGAATGACTGCATTCATCTTGGAAAGAATGCATGCTGTTTGACTTTTTAACAGACCACACACACACACACACACACTCACACACACACACACACACACTCACACACACACACACACACACTCACACACACACACACACTCACACACACACACACACACTCACACACACACACACACACACACACACTCACACACACACACACACACACTCACACACACACACACACTCACACACACACACACACACTCACACACACACACACTCACACACACACACTCACACACACACACACACACACACACACACACACACTCAGGGTAGAAGTGCTGAGCCTGTCCGTAGAGGGCTAATAGGATGGGCCAGTGCTGGGAATAGCTTTACTGTTTATTCTACCTGTATGGAGAGATCTAGAAACCACCAGGTAGAGAGCAGGAGCTCTGTCCATCACATCATATCACATCACGTCATGTCACATCATCACATGAGAAGGGCAGAAAAGACCCTGGAATGAATCAAATCATGGAATTTGAGTGTGTGGGCCCCCTTCACTATCAGGTAATTAACTTTGAGATGACTTTAACACAATTAGAATACCATGAAGGCATTTCCCCATGACTAAAGTTTATGCAAATAACCATTAATTATTGTCTATTGTCATCTTCAAAGTAGTCAGTATTTTTTTTTTTTTTTTTTTGAGGTAGGGTCTCTCTCTAGCTTGGGCTGACTTGGAATTCACTATGCAGTCTTATGGTAGCCTCACACACGGCCATCCTCCTCCCTCTGCCTCCCGAGTGCTGAGGATTAAAGATGTGAGCCACCACGCCTGGCAGTAATTCTTTATTTAACTTTTTATTGACAGATTTCACACATGAACATTGTGTATTCAATTATAATCTCCTCTTGACCTGAGAGATTAGTGAAGATATTAGCAGACCAATAAGAATGTGAAATTATTAAAGAAAAAAATCACAATTACCTTCATCTTGCCTTGGAAGTTCAGTGGCACAGTTGACCTCTGTATACTGTGCTGGTTTCTCACCATGCAAATGCTTCACTATCTTTGGGAAGGAGAAAAGGTGCATAGCGCAAGGCAAAGCGGTTGTGTTTGTCTCTGTAAGCAAGCGAAGCCCTTCCCAATGCCTATTGAATTCTGACCAACAATCTTTGGAATCTGCAAATACACAAGACTTTCTTGCTGCTATCAAACGCAGCCTGTCAGGAGATAGACAGGTCTTTGTTTTAGAAGAGGGGCCAGTCCTGTGGTGGTGTGGGCAAAGGCTAACTCAGCTCTGGAAGCAGCCCCACGTTATCTCTCCCCGATGACAAAGGACCTGGCACTGCTGACCGTCATCTTGGCTGCACTGAGAACACAAAGCAAATGGCTTGCAGGTGTGCCTTGGGGATTGGCTGGCGACTACGGTCACAGTGAAAAATGTACCATATGCTAGGGCCACAGATGCTAAGATTAAGAGCCTTTGAAGCCTTAGAACACATTCACATGCACGACCAATTTGATTAGAACTTGTAGTTGTTGGTGGTAGTACGTAGTGGGGTGCTTGGGGTTCAAGAAAAGCCCTTGAACCCTAAATCCTAGGTTTGTGCCTAATTTTGATCAAGAATTCAATAAGGCTGAGAAGGAAAATTAAATTATTATATTTATTGACGGAAGTACAAAGCCAAGGAAAGGCACCCACTTGGCCAGATTCCACGTGGAGGGCCTGGGAAAACTGTAGAGAGAAAGTTCAAAGAACTCCTGCCATGTGGGGAGCGGGAGGAGGGGCTAAGAGCCCCTGTGGAGAGTAAGGGCGCATGGGGAGACCTGGGCCTGGGCTGAGCGGAGGGGCAACTCCCCAATAGCTGCAAGTTCCCGAGGATCAGGCAGCGCAGAGTGTACCCTCCCCTGTACAGGAATTTATAACCTCATAGTGGGGGGCCCTACCTTCTGGCCGTCTCAGGAAGAGGCTAGACAAGTTCTGGAGTCTAAGCTTTATCAACCACAGTGTCAGGATTAGATCTAAATACTAGGAAAGACCTCCTTCCCAAGAGGTCCAGGTTGTTTGTGGAAAAACAGGTCTAGGGAACTAGGCAAAAGATAGGTCAGACCATCTTTGATTTCAAGAAAGTGCAGACTTTTCTGTCTTTTTAACTTTTAGCGGCCCAGCCACCCTAACTGCCTATTCCCTCTCAGGTGGACTTCCATTCCCTACTGTAGATTTGCTTTCAAAGGACGGGCATCAGCCCTGCCTGCTGCGCCTACCGTACAGTGACTCCTCTCCCATCCTCCTTATCCACTTCCATTTACTTTGGCATTCTCAATGTTCAAACAGTTGCCACTCTCTGGAAGGTCTTATGGCTACTGGGCAGTGGTGGGACATAAAACACCAAGTCATGGGCGATGCTGGAGGAACCCAGGTAGACGGATGTTGGGTTTGGAGGGGCCGCAAAGACAGTTGTTCCCCCGCCCAGTGCTCTCTCCTGCCTGAAGAGATCGGGTGCTTTGCCTTCTAGTCCTGTGTTTGCAGCATTATGACAGGATGGTGATCTAGTTACAGGCTGCTGTCTTCCACTATAAGTCTCAAAGGCGAGTGAGTCATGAGGTCATAAACACTAGTTAATCAATCCGCCTTTAAAACAAACGTGCTGGGGCTTAGATTACTCAGTGGTTAAAGATGCTTGCCACCTAGGGTTGAATTCCTTAGTACCCAAGTAAAGCCAGATGCACACAGTGGTACATGTATCTGGAGTCCATTTGCAGTGTTAAGAGGCCCTGGTGCACCTATGTAGTCTCTCTCTCAAATAAATAAGTAAAAATATTTTTTTAAAAAACACATTTTTCCTTTTTGACCTAGTGTTTTAAGTCTTGAGTTGGGTGAGAGAGATGGCTCAGTAGTTCATGGTGCTTGTTTGCAAGCAGTTCGATTCCCCAATGCCCACATAATGGCCAGGTGCACAGAGCGTGGCATCATCTGGAGTTCACTTGCAGTGGCGGGAGGCCCTGTCATGTCTCCCTTGCTCTCCCCCACCCTCCACTTGTAAATAAATAATAAATAAATAATTTAGTCTTGGGCGAAGCAAGCAGCTGCCAGGGACTCATTTCGTGGAGGTCTTCCCCTGCAGATTACGTCTCCTCTACCTGGCTCCTTAACCTCTCTTCGTCTTCACACCTGCTTCTGCTCACGCCCCTCTTTTATTTTTATTTATTCATTTATTTTTGGGTTTTTTGAGGTAGGGTCTCACTCTAGCCCAGGCTGACCTGGAATTCACTATGGAGTCTCAGGGTGGCCTCGAACTCACGGCAATCCTCCTACCCCTGCCTCCCGAGTGCTGGGATTAAAGGCGTGCGCCACCACGCCCGGCTTCATGCCCCTCTTTTAAGGACCGAGATTGTCATAGGTGTTCCCGGCACAGTTCTGCTCTTCTTGTATAGCTGATGAAACTGAGACTCAGCATGGTGAAACAAAGTGTCAGGACTGCGCACTAACGTGAGTGTGGTGGTTCACACGGGAAATGCAAGCAGTCTGGAGGCTGGGCAGACGGAAGGTGAGAGGAGTTTTGTTTTGGCTCACTGGTTTGGAGGTTCTCGTCCCTGGTTGGGCCGCTCCGAGGAGGCAGTGCGTCACGGGAGGCACGGGTGGCACAGTGAATGACTTGTCTTGAGTCAGGAAGCAAAACTGAAAGCAGAGTGCTGCAGTCCTCCCAAGGGCACATCCACAGTGACATAAGGATCAGAACTAAGCCACCCCTCCTAAAGGAGCCATTCTGGGTACTATACTTGACCTAGATCTTTGAGCAAGATCCAACATGTCAATTATAACAAAAATCTGTCACCTTTGTGGGCAAGACTTTAAGTGAGAGGATCTGTTTGCTTCTTATTTTTCTTGGGGCAGTGGAGAGAAGAGCCAGCTCCTTGCCTGCGCTAGCTCTTCCCCTGAGATTCTGAAGAGGGCCCCCTATCCTGCAAACAGCACTCCCGTGTCTTCCTCCATCTTGAGGTGCCGAGTTACCACACCAGACACAGGCCAAGGTCCTTCTGACTAGAGAAGAGTGAACTCAAACACCCCGGGGAAAAGTCCTGCTGAGGCCTGGCCTCTGTCCACAGCTAGTCCGCCTGGCGCTTGGCCACGTACAGAGTCACCGGAGGGACCTGCTGCAGCTTCTCCACGCAGCCCCAGCCGCTCAGAGCAGCGCCGGTGCACGTCCGTGCAAAGGCTCCCGGGGAGCTGGGGCTGGTGACTTCAGACTTGCAAACGCTCTAGTCTCACTTCGACCTCACCACGTGTTAGCTCTGCCATGAATCACCTGACTTCTCTCTGTCCAAGCTTCCTCATCTGGAAATGGAGGTGATATCAGTACCTGACTCAGAGTTTTATTGTGAGAATTAACTATGATAACGCCTGCTAAGCGTTTACCAAAGTGCCCGGTGTCTACTAAACACTTAATAAAAGTTAACGGCTCTTGTTTGTGAGCCACTGTTCCAGACACACCCAAAGATCTCACGGTGGACTGACTGCCCAGTAGGACCAGTAGCCACGCTGGAACTGTGACTCGCCCTCTCTGCCTATGACAGACACGTCCAACAAGCTCCAGCGTTGAGTCATTTTTCAGTGTACTTTGTCCCACATGCGCAGTGATTTGCTTCAGTCACTTCCCTGATAAGAAGTGATAAGGGCTGTCTGGGATCAGAATGCCAGATTCAAGGCAGAGGACACACATACTTTACCTTTTTTTATTTGAGAAAGAGGTAGAAAGAGAGAGAGAGAACGGGCATGACAAGGCATTTAGCCACTGCAAATGAACTCCAGATGCATGTGCCACTCCTGCTTCTGGCTTGTGGGTAGTGGAGAATCGAACCTCGGCTCCTTTGGCTTTGCAGGCAAGTGCCTTAAACGCTAAGCCGTATCTCCCGCCCCATGTTTTACTTTTAAACATAATGACTATAAGGAACTCACAACTGATATGCTGCAGTTTTTCACACGAGTAGGCTAGAGAACTTGGATTATTAATTTATTAATAATCACCAAATGGCTGGGTGTGGTAGCACACGCCTTTAATCCTAGCACTCGGGAGGCAGAGGTAGGAGGATTGCCATGAGTTCAAGGCCACCCTGAGACTACATAGTGAATTCGAGGTCAGCCTGGGCTAGAGTGAAACCCTACCTCAAAACAAACAAACAATAATAATAATCACCAAATGATTAGACTACCGCAAATGATTTCCTTATTCACAGGTACCACATCCATGCACCAATATTTATTTCCTCATTGTGCCCATGTCTGCAGTTCTCTGCTAAGTTCCTTCTCCTGCTGGCATGATGCTAGGCATGCAAGCAGACACAGATGGTACTGCCAACTGATGTGCATTTATAATCTACTGGAGGGGCTGACAGGAAAAACAGAAATAGTGTAATTGGAAACTGGAATAAGGTCTATGGTAGTGAAGAACGGGAAATGTACTAGACTGGGGAATTCAGGAAGAGACTCTCTGAAGGAGGCCAACCAGATGGGAGCATGGGAGGAGGACAGGTGACTGTCTGAGGATCTGAATGAAGACAAGTGGGGTACATAGGACAAGGTGAATGTGGCCTTATGGTCTCTGGTAATGAGATAGAATGTTATTATTTTTTAAAAGTACCTGTTTGTTTAAATAAGCTCTTGATATAGGGACTTTATATGTAAAATGGCACCTGATAGTCACTGGTCCTCATTAGTAAGAATTCATGAACAGAATCCTTGTTCCACACTTCCCTACCTCTTTGTCTTTGAATTCATTTCCAAGTGATATCTTTTTGTGTTTGTTTGTTTGTTTTTTTAGTTTTTCAAGGTAGGGTCTCACTCTAGCCCAGACTGACCTGGAATTCACTATGGGGTCTCAGGGTGGCCTCAAACTCATGGCAACCCTCCTACCTCTGCCTCCCTAGTGCTGGGATTAAAGGCATGCGCCACCACGCCCGGCTTCCAAGTGATAGCTTTATGCCCCATCCCTTGGTAGAGTGAGCTCACTTATCCATGTTTCCCCAGGCAACACAAGAAATTATCTGGTGGGAAGGAGTTAATGGAGACTTTTCATTGTCCCCATTCAGTCATCACTGAACACTGACCTATGCTTCCAGGCAAAAGGCAGTCTGAATATCAGCTCAGAGTTGGATTTCTGGCAAAATGAAGCCCCCAGAGCAATGAATAAACATTTTCTAAAGAGAGAGAGAGAAAGAAAGAGGGAGAGAGAGAGAGATTTCTGTTTTTTTCCTAGACTTTAAAGATGAGATTTCAAGTTTTGGAGAAGTAGACTGTTAAAGAAAATCAAGATCATTTGAGGCCAAAACACGGCAGTGGAGACCTCCTGTGTTCATTTTGAGCAATAACTACCAGTAAGAAGTTTTTTTTTTTTTCTTTCTTCCTCCTTTCCTCTTTTATTTCTCTGATCTAACACATATTAAAGTCATTCTATGGGAAAACATTCCTTAGGTACTAATGCCATTCAAGAACTTCATTTGCTCAATCTGTGAGTACACTTGGTCGACACCTTCCTGGATAAAACTCTCGATGAGGAAGCCTGTTCATAGTGCTCCAGTGTTATCATCTCCAAAATCAGGATGTTTGGGACCAGGAGTTGTCCCAGGTGGTGTTGATCTCAGGAGATGTGGGTTCGAGGCTCACCTCCACCTTGCCTTAGTCAAGTCCCTTACTGTAGCAGTCAGCTTCAGGCTTGCTGAGATGAACTTCCAGACCAGGCACAGTTATGGAGGAAGGGATTTATTGGAGCTTACAGATCTAGGGGAAGTTCCATAATGGCAGAAGAAACTGGTCTGCTTTCACAGGACCAAGCAGAGAGAGAGAAGTACAAGCCTAAAGGTCAAAAGCCAGAGCACACTTCAGGAACTCCAGCTAGGCACACTTTGCATATCTTTAGATTGAAATCTGAAACCCACCACCACACCTTAAGATCCACACAATGGCATTGCCTCTAGCCAGATGGCTAGAGAAGCAAACTACAAACAAATAAACAACTGAATATATTGGGGGCCATCTATTCTATTCAAACCACCACACTTACCATTACTAGTTCTCAAGATTCTCAAATGGAAAAGGAGGGAGCTGGGTTGTGTTCTTTGGGGCACTTTGTCTAATATTTGGGTATTTTAGCTTTCAGTTTTTCAAATTATTTCATCACTGCAATTTCTTTCAAGTCCATGGTCCTATGCAAGGCTGATTTTTCAGCTAGGGTCACTCCCATTGTACTATGGTCTGTCCTGGTCTGTCCCCAAAAGAAAGAACATAAGAAAGAAAAGGCCTGGGCTTGGGATGTACTTCAATTGCCAGAGTGGTTGCCTAGCATGCACAAAAGCCCTGGGTTTGAGCCCCAGCACCATATAATCCAGACATAATTCCACCACTCCAGAGGTAGAGGCAGGAAGGTCAGGAGTTCAGTCAGCTTCTGCTACATAGGGAATCTGAGGTCAACCTGAGCTACACGAGACCCTGTCCCTAAAAAAGTAAAAATAGATGGGCCAGAGAGATGGCTCAATGGTTAAGGTGCTTGCCTGTGAAGTCTAAGGACCCATGTTCAACTCCCCAGATCCCATGTAAGCCAGATGTACAAGGTGATGCATGGGCACAAGGTGGTCCACGCCTCTGGAGTTTGATTGTAGTGGCTGGAGACCATGGTGGACCAATTCTCTCCCTCTCTCTCTCACAAAAAATAAAAATAGAAAATAAAAGAAAAAGAAAAGAAGAAGAAAGGCCAGTCAGGAGCCAGAGGAAAAAAAATACAGTCATGAATCCCTGAGAGGCAATTTGGGCTTCTCAGACTCCATCCCACAAGAGAAAGCGGGTCCAGACTCCATATTGTGATCAGAGGACAGGAGGAAAATAACTCACCTAAGAGCATACTGCTATTAGAACCTTAGGTGGGATTTGAATCCGGGAGTCCACCTGTAGACCACATTCCTGGTGCCCTCCAACCCGCTCCTGACCCTGTACCTGCTAGAGTATGGGCTTAATGGGTGAATGCTGAAAGAACTAAAATGGAGCTCACATCAAGACCCCTCTGAGGGGAATTCCTGGGCTCCAGGTTCCTCTAGCACTTTGCTGTTTTCTGGGTCCTGTAGGTTTTGGACCAGGAGTTGTCCCAGAGATGTCCTTCAACTATATCACCCACCCTTGCAAAGTTTCTCCCCTGAGAATTCTTGGTCTCCCTGGGGTGTGGGCCTCATCCAAGTTCCAACCCTACTTGATCCTCATAGGTTCTCTTTTTCAAGAAACTGGTAACAAGCTCAGCAGTGGCTTAGTCAGAGGAACCGTGCACGGCGCTGCCCAGCATAGACCTTATGTCAAGATACACTTTATTCTTCTGAAACCAAGAACCAGGAACTCAAGATGGGGTCAGGCCACGTATGGCCCCACACCCCCCCTCCTCATGCTCTGCTTTCCTCCACCTCTTCTCCCCAAGCAGCTCCAAGCTCCAAGTTACCATCATTTCTAAGATAAGGAAGTGGGGAGAAGAAAGGCGCTGATATATACTCTCTGCTATGAATTCTAGGCTAGCTATTTTGCATCCTTAGTATTTAATCCATGATACTATGTGCACATTTTGTAGGTAATGAGAAGAGCCAGTGCCACAGTCTTTGCATAATTTACAGCAATGACTTCATTGCCAGAGAAATCTAGGAACCAAGCCCAAGCTCTTTCTACCCTATCATAGACAGCCTGAAGTGTCGCTTAGCAGCTCCTGTTGGGGATCCATTGGATTCCAGGAACCCTGGGCAGAGTAACAGGCAAGATTTTGGAGTCATGAAAAGTAGAATTTAAGGATAATTCTTTATCTGTAAAATAGGAATAACATAATTGCTGCCTGGGAGCATTCTCAAAAGGATTAAATAAAATACTCCAAGTAAATAACCTTGGAAAGAATGAAAATGCATATAGTAGTTCTTCTTGCTCCATTCCCACTTTAACCTCTATCTCACCCTTTGTGCTCAGGTGCCTCAATGCTGCTGCTCGCTCTGAAGAAGCCGTGCTTGATGGGCTGTTCAGAAGACGCCCTGAAAGCCGCGGCATGGTGGGAAAGGCAGGCGCAAACTTTGCGCCCATCTAAACAGGCTTGGCCTCAAATCCACACAGCCTCCAATCAGGTATTGACAGCAAATATCTGCACAACTCTGCCTCCAGACAGGCCTGGCCTCAGATGAACGACATTTAAGGCCCTCAGCAAACACTTTCGGAAAGAGGACTAGCTCAGCTCTGGTTCGAATTTTTAAATGGAATGCCTGACATCAACAGAAGAATTGCAAATCAAAGAGAAAACAGCAAGTACAAATACAAACCATTGCAGCCACAGAGATGGCCTAGCTTTTCTCCACTAAAATGCAAGCACTGGGCTTAAAAACAAAATGCCAAAAGATTCGTATTTCAGGCCTCTTTAAAAAAATGTTTATTTATTTGTAAGAGAGAGATAGTGAGAAGAGATACAGAGAGAATGAGCATACCAGGGCCTCCAGCTGCTGCAAACAAACTCCAGATGCACATGCTACTTTATGCATCTGGCTTTATGTGGGGTCTGGGGACTCAAACTCAGTTTGTTGGGCTCTGCAGGCAAGTGCCTTAATTACTCAGCTACCTCTCCAGCCCTCGGGCCTCTTTATTATCAAGGTGCAATAGGCAAGCCTATGAAGCATGTATTTTCATATAAAACTGAAAATTTTCATTTTCCTTTATTTTCACATAAAAATATGGTAAATTGGAAAGGAACGTTATTATTGAAGTTTGTTTTAAAGACTACATTAGAAGGAACCCCTGTAAGGAAAGTTCTAAATTAAAAATAAACAATGGGGTGGGGGCTGTAGAGATGGCTTAGTGGTTAAAACACTCGCCTGCAAAGCCAAAGGACCCAGGTTCAATTCCCCAGGACCCATGTAAGCCAGATGCACAAGGGGGAGCACACATCTGGAGTTTGTTTGAAGTGACTGGAGGTCCTGGCATACCCATTCTCTCTCTCTGCCTATTTCTCCGTCTCTCTCAAATAAATAAATAAAAATAAAATATTTTTTAAAAAATAAGCAATGGGGTTTGGTTTACATTTGCATTTCTATGAGCGTATTAGCTGGGTGGTTCCATGCACATAACTTTTCACTCACACTCTTCTGCCTACACCTCTATGATACATACACAGGGATGTGTGTGTGTGTGTGCGCACGCGTGTGTGTGTGTGTGTCTGTGTGTGTGAACAGTAGACATCCAGCTGACTATGATATTCATTTTCCTTCAGTTACTTCCTCTTGAAATATTTTCTAAAACTTCCACTGCCTTGCCGCTGCCTGTCCTTTGCCGCCTGTCTGGGTTATGCCCTTTGTCTCTGCCTCTATGCCTTGGCAGAAGCCTGTGAGGAGTGCTTCGGGACCCATGACTGTCTGCTTGTATTTAAAAGCAGAGGACTTTTTTTGCGTGTGCCACCACACCCGGCACAAAAGCAGAGAACTTCTATGAAGCTGATGTCACTGCAAATTCTTTCTAAAATTTCAAGAAAAGGTCTTAAAAAGTAGTAAAAGCTTTCAATCTAGAAGAATGGCTGGGAGTGGTGGCACATGCCTTTAATCCCAGCATCGGGAGGCAGAGGTAGAAGAATCACTGTGAGTTCGAGGCCACCCTGAGACTGCAGAGTGAATTCCAGGTCAGCCTGAGCTAGAGCAAAACCCTACCTCAAAAAAAAAAGTATGAAATATCTGTAACGAACCATGACATACATGTATAGAATTAAAAGAAGTTAAGCACGGACAGGGTAGCTGATGGCCATGGCCAGATTGGGAGCTGTGGGTGGCTGAGTCAGTGGGCCAGAGGAGGCTGGAGCCTAAGCTTGGGAGAGAAGGAAGACAAGGACAACGAGATGCACACATAGAACCCCTAGGGGATCAGGGAATTAGAGATGCAGGTATCTCTGAAGCCTGGGTGGGACTATAATTGTGAGCAGGGCAGTAGGGCAGAGAGTGAGGTCCAAAAGGCCTGACCTAAAGTCTCACAGAATTCAAATATGAGAAAACAAGTTGGCCAAGAGGAAGACAGGAAACAGTGCCCTCTCCAGGCCACTTCCACCAGCTGCACCATAGGTGGAGGCAGTAATCAACCCAGTGTCCAAGAACCTGTGGTTTACTGTAGCGCTGACACGCACACCCTGGGTGGAGATTTGAGATGCCAACAAGACCACTGAAGGCGGATGTAACAGACAGAGCATGTGCAGAAAAGCCCACACTATGCACATGATCCAATAAGCTTGCTCTAAGGCAGTATAAAAACCCCAGCGTTGTCTCCTGGTGTCACTGAGGTGCTAAAACTTTCTCTCTGGCTGGCCTGCTTCTCTTGGAAGTGTATCCGGTCATAAACAATGCTCCCGCTTTGCTTGCATCTACAGGTCTCTGTCCAATTCCTTCATCTGGACACAAAAACGTGGACACTGTCCTCCCAGCCCTGAAGCCAATGGTAGGGTTGACTGGAGCAGGAGGGCAATGTTGGATGAGAAGCAGTTGGCCTTACCAATGCCTCCTTAGCCTAAAGACCCTGAAAGAAGAATCCTGTGAACTTATACATTCTGAAAAACGAGATGCCACCTCCCCATCCCCTTCTCTAATTCGGTACCCACCCATATAGGTGGGTCTTATACACCCCAGAAGGACAATGGTAGACTCTAGAGAGAATACTCACAGGCCAGGACCACAGGGGGGTTGGTGAGAGGAAAGCAGCTCAGCTGGGGGCTCCTACAGAGACATGAGTACCACCCTGCAGTGACATCATCTTTATAGAAGTGTTCTGTTTTTAAATACAAGCTTTTAGCGATTAAGGTGTTTGCCTGCAAAGCCAAAGGACCCTGGTTCAATTCCCCAGGACCCACGTTAGCCAGATACACAAGGGGTTGCACACATATGGAGTTGGTTTGCAGTGGCTGGAGGCCCTGGCATGCCCATTCTCTCTCTCTCCCTCCCTCCCTCTTTCTCTGTCAAATAAATAAATAATATTTTAAATACAAGCTTAAACCAGTGTCAGCTCCCAGAAATGCAGAGGCTATTTACTAAATGCATAAATGAACAAATGAATAAGTACTTACCCACTCTGTTATGTTGTATCTTTGACTGGGTTGAGATTGTACCTGTCCTGGCAAGTAAACAAGATAATCTAAAGAGAGACACTCTCCCTTTGGCTATCAGACTATTGAAACAGTGGACCGCAAAGGAATCAGACTTTCCCCAGGAAAGCCATGCTGAGGAAGGGAAGGGCTGAAGCCCCGGTGCCAGCCAGATGTGCAACTTGTCTTCCAGGAAGAGATTTCACACAGTTCTGATCACTTGTCACCCACCTAGAAAATGCAGCCTAAGCAATCTGGATGGGTTGATGCGCAGGACCCCGTCCTGAGAAGGACTACTCACTGCCGCGATCCTCTTGCCCTCGAAACCCAGACCCACGTCAGTTCCTGAAGATAGACTTGGTGATATGGGAACTTTGGGGTTCCTTGCCAGTGCACCAACACAATATGCCAACACATTGATAATTTGGGGGTGTCCCCAGATTCTTTTGAATTCAAGGAATGCTATTCACAGACCACAGGATAGGGTTTAAAATGCTTTTATTATAGCTTAGAGCTTTAGGAGGGAGAGCTTTAAGAGAAGGGGAGCTTAAGGGAAGGGAGACATAGCTCTTGCCCAAGGAGGCAAGAGGGAGTTTGAGAAGCCCACCTCAAGACTCAGGTTGGTTTTTTTTTGTTGTTGTTGTTGTTCTGTTTTTTAATGAGCCTAGTGGATGGGCAGCTGGTTTAGCCAGTCTAGTCCTAACATCAGGTGTCGAGGATCAGGATTCCTGGAAAAGGGCAATCTTCCCAGAAATCTTAATTCTCTAGGAAGGGCCTTCTCTGAAGGGAGTGGAAAGAACCCCTAGGGAGGCAAAGATAAGGAGAGGCCAGACCCTTCTGATGTTCTGGTAAATGTAATGACTTAGATTTCCCCCTACAGCCCCAAGGACAGTTTCTGCATTTAGTCAAGGAGAAAGCTGTTCACTTTGGCGTCTTGTCATCTCTAAACTGCCTAGCCAGTTTCTATCTCCTATGTTAATTTGGGCTCCCTGGACCCCTTCATTTGTTCCTCCTCCCAGTGTGGACTCATCGAGCAAATCTCCTTTCTCTGCTTTTCACTGTGTTATTGCTCGGTTGGTTGAGACAGGGTCTAGCCCTTCAGCCCTGGATCTCACCATGCAGACGCTGCTGTCTCTGCTGGGATTACTGGAGTGCGCCACCAAATCGGCCTCATCTCTTGGGGTACAGAGAACGGAAGAGTAGCTAAGCCTCGCTTGTTAAGGCTTCCAGGACCCAGACTTTGACTCTAAAATCTCTGGTAACAAAATCACCAATTGGCTTAAATTACATCCAATTTTCATTCACTTTACCAGAGATGCGTATGAAAAATAGAGCTTGTGATGGTTTGATTCAGGTGTCCCCCCTAAACTTAGGAATACTCAATGCTAGGTTCCCAGCTGATGGCGATTTGGGAATTAACGCCTCCTGGAGGCAGCGTATTGTTGGGGGTAGGCTTATGGGTGTTATAGCCAGCATCCCCTTACCATTGTTTGACAGTCTCCTGTTGCTGTTGTTCATCTGACATTGGCCAGGAGGTGATGTCCAGCCTCTGATCATGCCATTGTTCTCCCCTGCCATCATGGAGCTTCCCCTCAAGTCTATAAGCCAAAATAAACCCTTTTCCCCACAAGCTGCTCTTGGTTGGGTGTTTTCTGCCAGCAATGCGAACCTGACTGCAACAGAGCCATATTTATTTTGTGGAATTAATTCATATAAGCCCCCTGATGCCAGAACAGAAAAGCCTATGTGAGCTTCAAACTTGACTGTGGGAGCTTGTACGCCACCTTTTGTGTTCTTTTCAGTGTTTGAATTCCACATACAAGGTGCAAACACTAATAGAACCTGTGATGGAGTTTCCCTTTCTGAAATCTAACATTCCCTGGCCCTTGCTGTGTCTTAGCTTTGAGACTTGGACAGCAAGTGTAAATAAATCCAGCCTTCTGCTCCCTCTGCCTCCCTCTCCCTCTCTCTCTCTCCTCCTTGAAAATAAATCAACATATTTTTGAAAAGTTTTAAGGGGGGGCTGGAGAGATGGCTTAGCAGTTAAGGTGCTTGCCTGCAAAGTCTAAAAACCCAGGTTTGATTCCCCAGTACCCAAGTAAAGCCAGATGCGCAAAGTGGTGCAAGTGTCTGGAGTTCGTTTGCAGCAGCTGGAGGCCCTGGTGCGCCCATATTCTCTCTCTCTCCTTGAAAATAAATAAACATATTTTTAAAAGCTTTTAAAAACTCCAGCCTTGCGCACTTAATTAAAACCTCCACTGTGTTCACTGGGACATAAACAGATGGTTTAAATAGCTGAAAAACAACGAAACTGATGATAGGGGCCCAGAAACAACTTTGCAGCTAGCAAAAAAACTTCCTAAATGTGCAACTGCATTTCCAACACAATTAAGTGCCTAATTGTACGCTATCCTTCGTTAAAATATAGTTAGACTCATTACAATGTCTTTTCACTTATTACCTTTTGGAAATCTGAGAAATATTTAGTTTCTTCTTACCAACTCTATGATAATGAAGCCCTGAATGGTTCAAGTTTACACAAGTATTATCTGCTTAACATTATCAATTTTTTTCTTTAACATGTATAGGAATTCATGCGAAGGATATGTATACCACACATTTCCAGATACCAAGCATTAACATTATTGTTTAATCAGAACTTTAAATTCTGTTGCAATTGTATGTAAGAATCTGAAATGACAGTAAGTTGACACATTTCCTTTTGAAAATCTTCATGTTTTCTTGAACTAGAAATCCATTGATTTTCCTGTGCCAGCCTCCTGAGTGCCCAGAATACAAACATGCATCACCATGCATGGCTGAAAAATACATATCTGTTCATTTTCATTTATCTATTCTCAGAATTTGTCATTAAAATTTAACAGGAAAAAAATCCATTAGGTCCATGACATGATGTACAGGCATTATGAAGACAGATGTCTCTTTGGGATGGATGGGCTCATTTAAAAGCATCCAAGGGCTGGAGAGATGGCTTAGCAGTAAAGGCGCTTGCCTGCAAAGCCTCAGGACCCATGTTTGACTCTCCAGATCCACATAAGCCAGACACACAAATGTGAGGCAAAACACAAGGTTGCACATGCCCACTGGTGGTACAAGCATCTGGAGTTTGACTTCAGTGGCTGAGATCCTGACACGGCAATTCTCTCTGTCTTGAAAAAAAAGGGTTGGAGAGATGGTGTTGTGGTTTAGGCGCTTGCCTGCAAAGCCAAAGGACCCAGGTTCAACTCCCCAGGACCCACGTAAGCCAGATATTCAAGGTGGCATATGTGTCTGGAGTTCGTTTGCAGGGCTGGAGGCCCTGGCGCACCCATTTGCATGTGCTCTCTCTCTCTCAAATAAATACATAAAATTAAAAAAAAAAAAACATCCAAAACAAAAGAATCCAGTGGAGAAGTAGGGTGTAGATCTGAGACCCTCTAGAAGCCAGATCAGCATCAAAGTCAGCACTGGTCTTTGAAAGGAGAAAAAAGAGGGGGAAACTGAGCCAGAGCTACCAGTGCAGAGAAGGTCCCAGCACAGGAAAGATTCCAGGAGCTGGGAAGGAATGTGAATCCACATGGAGCCCCGCAGTCAAACCACCCACTATTCATAGCCGATAACTCCACGCAGCTCTCTCCCTTACATCTATTCTGTATTAATGCTCGCTGTCATTTCGGCAGGACAACTTGGCCCTCGCTCTGTTTATGCCCTATATTTAATTTATCCCTTACTTTTCCTTTTCCTCTCCCAAAGAGTGTTCTGGTCAGGATTGTAGGATCTCAGCCTCCCAAAAGATGGGAGGAAACATGGACCAAGTTTTTGTATCTAATAAAGAAATGTGGTTTCTTTAGTTTTTACTTGACCTGAAATACAAATAGAAGCTTAAAATATTTTCACTTTAATAATACATAATACATTTATGAGTAGTGTAATGTCATAACATTTGCATGACTAATGAGCCAAGCAAAAGATCATAAAGTCAAAATATAAATTAAAAATATAAAAGGTATACTATTAAAATGGTAAATCTATTTTTAAATTTTAACTTTAATGAGATAGGTTTTTTTTTTCTTTTTGAGGTAGGGTCTCACTCTAGCTCAGGCAGACCTGGAATTCACTGTATAGTCTCAGGGTGGCTTTGAACTCAGGGCGATCCTCCTACCTCTGCCTCCCACGTGCTGGGATTGAAGGTGTACACCACCACACCTGGCTTAGGTCTTTTTTAAACTGAGCTTCCTTAAGGGTCTGACAGAAAAGTTGACCTGAATGAGTCTTTGAGAATATAAAACAGAATTTAAAAATGATAAGTTTATATTTTATGAACACTTGAAATCATATTGATATAGAATAATGTAAGTTTTACTCCCATGAAGTGAAAGCCTGCCCATTTTCAGATAGAAGGTGTATCTAGTTTATTGAGACTTACTAAGCTGAGTTTTGAGTCTGTTGTTGTAAGCCAGCCGAGCACACTTCCTACATACAGGTACTTGTAATTCTAAGCACCTTTCCATAGGTTCAGCCATTAGAGGCTCCCAGTGATGTAGGCACCATCACAAGCCTATCTTTTTTATTGTCATTATTTATTCTATTTGAGAGTGAGAGTGAGCGAGTGAGAGAGAGAGATAATGGGACGCCAGGACCTCCAGCTACTGCAAATGAACTCCAGATGCATGTGTCACCATCTGGCTTACATGGGTACTGGGGTATCAAACCTGGGTCCTTAGGCTTCGCAGATAAGCATCTTAACCACTAAGCCATCTCTCTAGTTCCAAGCTTGTCTTTTAAGATAAGTAAATCATGACTCAGAAAAAGAGACTAGCTACCGGGCGTGGTGGTGCACGCCTTTAATCCCAGCACTTGGGAGGCAGAGGTAGGAGGATTGCCGTGAGTTTGAGGCCACCCTGAGACCACGTAGTGAATTCCAGGTCAGTCTGGGCTAGAGTGAGACCCTACCTCGAAAAACCACACACACACACACACACACACACACACACAGCCTAAGTTCTCACAGACAAAAAGTGACAGGGCTGGGGTCAAGCTCATCAGATACAGACAGCCACTGAGGCCCATGCTCCTGACCCCTACACAACACTGCCTCTGTATTCCAAAATCAAGTGAGATGTTCCTTTAAAAGAAATTCCACCTCTAACAACCAAACTGAAGATTTTAGTTCATTGGTTGTATCTGTCATCAATCCCAAGGTGCTTTTCCTCACCTGAGTTGAGATAAATCGGGAATTCTCTACTGGGAGTTGAAATGGGAAATACTGTGACCCATTTCACACTTCAGATGAGTTTTGAAGAATTTGTCAATATTTACCTCTATCTCATTCACAAAAACTTAAAAACACTAAAGAGGTTTTGACTAAAACTTTGGGGATTTGAATTGAGGAGGGATGACAAAAAGCAACTTTTAGATCAACAAAAAGCTAGAAAAAGGACAAAAGGCACCAATTATTTCTACCCAAAGCAGAAAAGGGGAGGACTCACTTGCATCAGAATGCTGGGCTGGCCTCTACATACATCTTAGAACCCTTAACATTTTTTTTTTTTTTTGAGTCTTAGGTACCTGTGGTTTAGGGAAGTCCACATATGACCATCGGATGGATTTGAGTCTTCGCATCCATATTGAAACTTACAATTATGAACAATAATTAAAGTGAGAAATGGGGACTGGAGAAATGGATTAGTGGTTAAGGCACTTGCCTGTGAAGCCTAAGGACCCAGGTTCAATTCCCCAGGACCCATGTAAGCCAGATGCACAAGGGGACACATGCGTCTGGGGTTTGTTTGCAGTGGCTGGAGACCCTGACGCACCCATTCTCCCTCTCTCTCTCACAAAAGTAAATAGGCACACCGAAGTTAAGCCAGATCTCAATGCCTGTTTAGTTTTGAAGAGTGTTAAGGATGACAGCTTTCAGGTTCCTTTTATTTTCCATCTTCATTTCATCATCCAGAAAACAAGAAATTAAACAGGATATACATAAAATGACAGAAGAATTGAGTAGATAAATACCCAGCCCTTCTTTATTTCTCAAGGGGATTAGCTTGTGATTAGTGGCAATGGCAGCTTATGATAGAGGAGGAAATCCACCCAGTCTCTGGTTTGCAGTTTCATAATCTGATTGTGAAACACCTCTTCTGACTTCATAAGGTGCTGTGTTCTCACATAAGAGTACACAATTCATAGAGTTGTCCATACTCCATCACACAGATGAGCTCAATTTAACTTAGAAACAAAGGAACAAAAAAGAGAGGAGGGAGAAAGGAAAGTGTGGTGGTTTAACTCAGGTGTCTTCCATAAACTTATGTGTTCTGAATGCTAGGTCCCCAGCTGATGGCAACTCAGAAACTGGATCCTTCTGGAGGCGGTGTACTGTTGGCATGGGCTTATGGGCGTTACAGCCAGCTGCTTCTTGACAGTGTCTGACACACTCTCCTCTGCTGTTGTCCACCTGATGTTGGCCAGGAGGTGATGTCCAACCTTTGCTCACGCCATCATTTTTCTCCTGCCATCATGGAGCTTCCCCTCAAGTCTGTAATCAAAAATAAACCCTTTCCTCCCACAAAAAAGTGAAAAATTAAAATATACTTTAAAAAGTGAGAAATAGGCTGGAGAGATTACTCAGTGGTTAAGGTGCTTGCCTGCAAAGCCTAAAAACCCAGGTTTGATTCCCCAGGACCCACATAAAGCCAGATGCACAAGGTGGTGCATGCATCTGTAGTTTGTTTGCAGTGGCTGGAGGCCTTGGCACACCCATTCTCATCCTCTCTCCCTCTTTGTCTCTCAAATAAATAAAATATTTTTTTAAAATGAGAAGTGATTTGCCCAATGTCCCCTATACGCAGTTCCAAATCCTATTGGGGTTGAATCTTTGCACTGACTCGTCCATGTGACTGCAACACCCCGAGGACTTGCCATGCGGCAGGCAGGGCGCTGGGTGTCAGGCCAGGGTTGTATTGTGACCACCAGGGGCCTCAGGCCACTTTTGCCTTCAGGTCCCTTTTCTCCATAAAACATTAAAAATACCTGATGGCCTACATATGGGTCTAAACACAAGTGAGTCCAGGCTGAATTAATTACCATATAGTCATTCTTAGTATATCCGTTTTCTCTCTTGTGTCACAAAACAGTTAGAATTGACCCATTTGTGAGGCCCCACAAAGTATCCCGGGCTGTGTGGGCTTTGGCTGTGTTCATAGACATACAGGGCCTTGTTTGTGACAGAGCCTGTACCCTCAAGGTGTTTCCAGTTTAGTGGGAGAGTCAAGTGTCAATAGAGGCATTACGCATGGATGGAGAGGAGCGGTACGGTCTGAAAGGTACTCATTGGATCAGTTTAACGTAGCTTGTGGCTGGGATTACGGAGGCACTTGGGACTCGCAGAGTAGAAAACGTGAGTTAAGGTCAAAGCATCAAACTTCCCTTGCAAGATGAAAGAAGACAATGAGTGAATGCAAACACTGAAATGATGAAGCCAAGGTTTAAAAGGCTTTGGGGGCCTTTTTTTTTTTTTTTTTGGTTTGTTGTGACACAGTCTTATGTAGCCCAGGTTAGCCTCAAACTCACTTTGCAGCTGAGGCTGGCTTTGAACCCATGATTTTCCTGCCTCTACTTCCCAAGTAATGCTGAGATTATAGGTGTGTGCCACTACCCCCAGGGCATTCAGGTCTTTTTTTGTGTAGGTTTTGCACATGTTTACAAGATCACATGCCCAGCTTGTAAGTGGGAGCTGGGGATCTGAACTGAGGTCCTGAAGCTTGAGCAGTAAGCAGTTTACCCACTGGGCCCTCTCCCCAGCATTGGTGCCTTCTGAGGCACCTGCAGGGTTGCATACAACCCCATGTGATCCGTGGTATGCTACTGGCTTTCGGTGTACTTAGAATAACCCTTCCATCTTGGGATGAAGTGATGCCAACAATCCAGCATGGTGGTGCATATCTGTAACCCCAGTGCTCAGGAAGTGGAGGCAGGAGGATCTGGAGTTCAAGGCTAGCCACAGCTACACAGTGAGCTTGAGGCCAGCCTAGGTTATATAAGACTTTGTCTCAAAAAAATTGTCTGTTATCTTAGCAGAAGATATAAATGACACCATATTTTCCCTGAAAATCTAATCAATAAATCTAAATTAATTAATCACAATCTTCATACAGCCCTAATTATACTATATAATTATATATATATAATTATGCTATTATACTATAGCAAACATTATTTATTACAATTATGTAAGTAGGTGATGTGATAGAAATCTAGCAGGATGTAACAATGCATTTCTAATGAATGGGTCATCGGGCATCAGGGTAAACCTGATTCAAGGGCAGAGAACAGCCGCAGAAACGGCATGTCACAATATCACTACACACCATATCCAGAAACAGTGGGTATTTAACTACCAACAATTCACAATTACGTGTTTTTTTTTGTTGTTGTTGTTGTTTGTTTTTTTTTTTTTGTTTTTTCGAGATAGGGTCTCACTCTAGCCCAGGCTGGCCTGGAATTCACTATGGAGTCTCAGGGTGGCCTCGAACTTACGACAATCCTCCTACCTCTGCCTCCCGAGTGCTGGGATTAAAGGCTTGCACCACCACATCCGGCTCAATTCACAATTATGTATCTCACTTTGATTTATAGTCAAATGCAACCTGGTGTCAGGTGTGTTGAAGATGTAGCAGAAAATAATAAAGCGGAGGCCAGGGCTCAGCAGACAGCTCAGTGGTTAAGAGTGTTTACCACTTAAGCACTAGGGCCTGTTGGACCACAGACTACCAACTACAACTGTCCAGGATATATATAAAAAGCCAAGCATGGCCACACGTCTCTAACCCCCGTCCACTGGGTGAAGACCAGAGAATCACTGTGGTTTCTTGACTAATAGTAGCTCCAGATTGACAGATACCTCAACCATACTGTACACACACACACACATGCACACATAAAAAAGTGAACCATTTCAAATAAATAAATGGGCTACATATAGTGGACTGTGGCTGTAGAGATAAGTGTGGTGGTTTGATTCATGTGTTCCCCACAAACTTGGTTGTTCGGAATGCTAGGTTCCCAGCTGATGGAAATTTGGGAATTAATGCCTCCTGGAGGTGTATTATTGGGGGCAGGCTTATGGTTATTATAGCCAGTGGCCCCTTGCCAGTGTTTGGCACTCTCTCCTGTTGCTGTTGTGTACCTTATGTTGGCCAGGGGGTGATGACCACCCTCTGCTCATGCCATCATTCTCCCCTGCCATCATGGAGCTTTGCCTCAAGTCTGTAAGCCAAAATAAACATTTTTTCCCCACAAGCTGCTCTTGGTTGGGTGATTTCTGCTAGCAATGCGAACCTGACTGCAACTGTAAAGTTGGTACCAGGAGTGGGATTGCTGTTCGACACCTGGCTGTGTGGTTTTGGCCTTTTGGAGCTGATTTTCGAGAGGAATGTGGAAGGATTTGAAATCTTGGCCTAAGGGATGATGGACTATTCTGGTCAGAGTTGGAAGACCTGAATGCAGTAAGAACTATGGACCATGAGGTTTGGTTTATGAGGGTGACAAAGAGCTTTGCCTGGACTGGACTAGAAGCAGTATGTGAGAGGCTTGCTGTTATGCCCATATCCTAAGAACTTGTGCAGGGTTGCTTTGCACAGTAACAGACTGATGTGAGCAGAGGGACATGGCACAGAAATGAAATCTTTGGGCTGAAACTGCTTGCCCATTCAGCTGCAATTAAGGGATTACAACCATTGAGATTGGGCCAGCTGACATGCATTGGGACAACAGAAAGAATGCAGTCTTTTAAAGGTGCCTGAATGCTCAAGGAGTGTCTTGTTCCTCAAAGCCTGCTGTATTCCCCCCTGGGTTAACAAGCTGGCACCCTATCTTGTATTGTGGTGTATAAGAAACGCAGGAAAGAGAGGGTAACACTGATTTGCAGCACAGTCTTGTGTTTTGGAAATAGCCATGGGAAGTGTGAAGCAGGTTTGCTGGATGCATGCATGGAGACCCAACAGAACCATGAGGATGAACCATGGGTTGCAGTGAAGACCCAGTGGAGATGCCGGGACCACGAGATGGCTGCTAAGGAGAGCTGCTGGCTCTGATGAAGTTTTCCAGGACTGTGAGTAGCCTACCTGGAGGGGTAGAATTGGAACTCCAGAGACTTGTTGCTGGTTAGAATTATTGGACTTGGAGACTTGTTATGGCTAGAGTTGTTGGACTTGGAGGTACAGAATTTGATGTTTGCCCTGGTTGTTTTAAGTCTTGTATTGGTTGAATATTTCTTTGCTATGCCCAATGCCATCGTTTGCAGTATGAGTGTTTCTTCTGTGCCATTATGAGTTTGGGGGGCATTTTTTTGTATTATGGCTCAGTTAAAAGACCTTGGATTATGGGGATGTTTGAACATCATTAGAATTGATTTAAAACTATGGGACTTTTAAAGTTGGACCGAATGTATAGTTATCAGTTTATGGGTGTTTTCTGCCAGCAATGGGAACTTGACTGTAACAGATAGTTACATGTTCACTGTCACCAGCGAGGGGAAGTTTAGTATACAGGGACTAATTTGTCTTCAGGGATGTAGCCAGGTAACATTCTATGAGAAAGAAGCTGAAACACCTCCAGGGAACTGACATTCCTATAGAGCGCTTGAGAAGACACGGACAGAGAGATGTGGGAGCCAACAGGGGCTGGAATCCAACCCCAGTTCTTCACTCAGGTCAGGCGAGTTTCTTATTCTCCCACTTTAAACAGAGAAGACACCTTCGTTCCTGGGTGCCACATGACACTAGGGAAAACATGCATATGGTGCATAAGCTCTGTATTTGGCTAGTTCTGAATATGTTGATTTCTTTCTAATTTAGACTAGGGTTCCACAACATCTACTCTTCAGCTCAACAACTAAGCGGTCCCAACTCTCAGCTATAAGACAGCTCTGACCTTTCAGCTGCTCAGGCCAAACCACGGAGCTGTCTTTGATTTCTCACCAACTCCACAACCAGGGCATGAGGAAGTCATGCTGGTTGTGCCATCAAAACAGACCCAGCACATGACTCGCTTGCATCACCCCCTCCTCCATCACTCAATGGGATTCTTCTGGCTCACCCCACAGCCTTCTCGGTAGTCTCTCTGCTTTTACACTTACACTGACGGACTATGTGCAACAGTCACCAGTGTGGCCTACTATGGTCAAACCACGTCACTCCAGCACCCAAGACCGTCAAATATGCCCCCCACCATGCTTACAAAAAGCCTACGCCTAACTTCTATCAAATTTCGTGGCTTGCTTTCACTGGAGACTCCTCTGCATCCCTTGCTGTGCATGCATGCCAATCTATTTTGGATTAATATAATAGTTTCTAGAAGGATTGCTATAAAGTTTTCTCAATATATTTTTTAAATATTTTATCTATTTGAGAGACAGAGAGATGGGGGGCAGATAGAGAGAGAATGGCCACACCAGGACCTCTAGCCACTGCAAACAAACTCCAGATGCATGCACCACCTTGTGCATCTGGCTTATGTGGTCCTGGGGAATCAAACTTGGGTTCTTAGGTTACACAGGCAAGCACCTTAACCTCTAAGCCATCTCTCCAGCCCTTTACTATAATCTTTTTAAGGTAACTCAAAAATAGCAAAGTGTAGCCAGGTGTGGTAGCGCTCACCTTGAATCCCAGCACTCAGGAGGCAGAGGTAGGAGGATTGCTGTGAGTTCGAGACCACCCTGAGATTACATAGTGAATTCCAGGTCAGCCTGAGTGAGACTATCTCAAAAAAAGCAAAGTATCATAAAATACAGATTACGAACCATTGTTCTTTATGAAAATACAGGAAATGAATAACTGGTCTGTAACAAACTTGGAGTTACAAATATCACTGCAGAAGCCACCCACGAGTGCTGCCAACAACTCACGATTCTTGGAGAGAAAAGAATGTGAGCAGAGTTTTGAAGTGTTGCCTGACCTTGGACTCCAGGGTTGCAAAAGATTTGCTGATGTACAAGGAAACTCCTGCTACTTATCCTTCTTCAGAATGTTAAATCAGGATGTACTTGTTCTCACTCTAAGATGAAACATCCAGAAACAGTATTCTAAAAATGAGTATGGGCTTTAAGGCAAGACAGACCAATGTTTGAATCTTTGTTTTTCCACTTGGGAGCCTGATGTAATATTCTTATAAATTAAAAAATATATTTTATTTTTACTTATTGAGAGGGAGAGAAAATGAGTATGTCAGGGCCTCCGGCCACAGCAAACAAATTCCAAATGCATGCACCACCATATGCATCTGGCTTACATGGGTTCTGGGGAATTGAACCTGGGTCCTTAGGCTTTGCAGGCAAGTACCTTAAGTGCTAAGCCATCTTTCTAGCCCGATCTTCTTATAAATTAAATCCCTTAAATTTAGAAACTAAGACAGGCCTGCTTATTGCCTTGCTGGACAGAACAAACCCACGGATCAACAACAGTTTAAAGAACAATGAAAACAAAGCCTTTTCTTAGACTTACCTTCTTAGACATATATTCTTAGACCTAGCAATTCCCATTTTTAAGAATTTATTCTTAGCCAAATCTAGTGGCACAGGCTTGTAATCCCAGCTGCTCAGGAGGTTGAGGCAGGAGCATCACAAGTTAAAGGTCTGCCTGGGCTACAGAGTGAGTTCAAAGCAACCTTGGACAATTTAGTAAGACTGTTCCAAAAGTAAAAATAGAGAAAGGGCTAAGGATATGATATAGTTCAGTGGCATAGTACTTGCTCAGCATAAGCACCTTAGGTTTAACCTCCAGTACCACAACCAACAAAATCTCTAGAGTTTATTCTGAAGAAATAAATGGAAAAGGGAGCAAATATGTACACAGCACATAAGTGTGCAATAAGTAGTACAGGTGACTGTCACTCTGTTGTCAACTTGGTTGGATCAAGAGTCAACGTCTCCGTGGCAGGGTCTATGAGGAAGGTGTAACTGAGGTGGCAGCTCTCCCCCAGAGTGGGGGCAGCCCTTCCAGCAGGGCCCAGGCAGAAGTAAGTCTCAGGGAAAAGCACTGCTTCGGCCTTCCTCTGTTCCTGGCTGGTGCATACATCTGTCCTTCCTTCACATCAGAACCCAGATTCTGCAGCCTTCCAATGCAAAGAACAGTGACTCTCCAGGAATCCTCCAGGCCTTCTGGGCCAGATTAGGACTGTTAAGGCATCTAGAAGCATAGGCTGAGCAGCCCAGGTTCTCAGTACCTCCAGCATGCAGCCTACCACTGGTGGACTACCCAGCCATGTCATGTAAGCTATCTTATCAATCCCCTTTGTCATATATACTCAGTTTTCTGGGTCACTTCTTCCAGACACTAGGACAATATTAGTATATTAATAGAATATCAGTATAATACATTAAACATTAATGTTTTAGTTTAAACGATAATCTAAACATATATAACTTGAGAGCCCTAATCCACAAATCCAAAGCCTAGGGCCTGGAGAGATGGTGCAGCAGAAAAAGGTCCTTGCTTATAGGGTCTGATGACCTGGTTCGATTCCCCAGTGCCCATGAAAAGTGGCTCAAAAGCCTCACATCAGCGCTTGAAACATTTCAGATTTTGGAGAACTTCAGATTTCAGGATTAGATGCGACCAATATGGCCAACTGGTAAAGTCTACCCTGGGTCTTCGGCAAGAGACCAACAGTGCAAATCCCCGGGCTCCAAACAGAACATACAAACAACTGCAAACTCCGTAACGCTTCTGTCCCAAATGGACGACACTCAACATGTATGATCTTATTCCAACACATGACTAGTGAACTACAAGTTTCTTTCTATTAGTAAATGTGAGATGTTCTCCACAAACTCATGTGCTTAGCCACTTGGTTCTGACTAATGGAACTATTTTGAGGAGAACGTGGCAAAAGGAAGTGTGTCACTGGAGGGAGGGACTTCCCTGGTAGTCATGGCCTATCCCTGCTTCCAGCTGAGCCCTCCTCTTCCTGTCCTGTACAGCAGAGATGTAAGAGATGTCACAGTGTGGATCACAAGCACTGGCTGACATGCCATGATAGGCTGATAAACCCTGAAAGAGTCCTTCCCTTAAGTTGCTTTTGTCACAAAGATGAGAAAAGTTAAACAATTTTATAATGCAAGAATGAAACACTGTCTCCCCCACACCTCTACCTGGGGGAACACAAATAATGGAGATTTCCTGTTTCTGCCCGTGCGTCTATCTCAGGTTCAAGATACTTGTGTTCTTTTGGACGGCTCAGGGTCCTTCCTCCACCAGTTCCCATGACTACACAGCAGCAGAGAGCCCCTCCCCTGCAGTAGACAGCTTCGGCCTTCACTGTGTCTGCCAAGCAGGTCTCCAGGCCTAACCCCACCTTGGGGGCTGAAAGCACATGATCCCAGCAACCCAGGAACCACACAGCCCAGCGGATTAACAACTACAAATGGTAAACTGGAGATTTGACAAGGTGTCTGCAATGTGTCAGGAAGAATTTATTCTCTCAATAAAGACAGTCAGTGGATATTACATAGGTATTTTTAAGGCACTAGAAAGACAGACAACATAATGGTGTTTTCTCCAAGGGGTAGGATTAGTGCCATTAATCCCAGCACTCAGGAGGCAGAATAGGAGGATCACTCTGAGTTCAAGGCCCCCTGAGATTACATAGAGAATTCCAGGTCAGCCTGGGCTTGAGTAAGACCTGACCTTGAGAGAACAAAACAAAAAAGACTTCATATTGTTTGACACTGTCTCATTTTGCTCCCCCTTTGGTTTTGTTTTAGACTGGGTCTAATGGAGCCTAGGTTGGCTTCAAACTCATTATGTAGCTAAGGATGACTTTGAACTCTGGATCCTCCTGCTGCCAGCTACCTCCCAAGTGCTGGGGTCACAGCATGTGTCATCACACCCAGCTCCTTGTCTTTTTATTATAAATACATATTTTAATTTTTTTGTTTATTTTTATTTATTTATTTGAGAGCAACAGACACACACACAGAGAGAGAGAGAGAGAGAGAATGGGCACGCCAGGGCCTCCAGCCACTGCAAATGAACTCCAGATGTGTGCACTCCCTTGTGCATCTGGCTAGCATGGGTCCTGGGGAAATTGAGCCTCGAACTGGGGTCCTTAGGCTTCACAGGCAAATGATTAACTGCTACACCATCTCTCCAGCCATAAATACATATTTTAAAAAACATATTTTAAAAATATTTTATTTATTTATTTACAAGCAGAGTGAGGAGAGACAGATGGGGGTGGAAAATAGGCATGCCAGGGCCTCTAGCCACTGCAAGCAAACTCCAGATACATGTACCACTTTGTGCATCTGACTTTATGTGGGTACTGGGGAATTGAACCTGGGTCATTAAGCTTCACGGGCAAGTGCCTTAACTACTGACCAATCTCTCCAGCCCTAAACACATATTTTGATGCTGAGAGAAAGAGAAGCCGTACCTAATTTTGAGACGCACACAATAACCTCACTAAGTCAATCTCTCATATCATATTAGCTGAGGGTTTAGTTCTCCTGGGTCTAAACCACTATGTTTCAAGTCCCAAGAGTGAGCTGCTGGGGTGCAAAGGCGATCTGGGACCAGAGTCTCTTCTCCACACTGCTCTGTGCAGTAGACTACACTACATGCCAGGTGACTCAGGTAGGCCTCCCCTGACTTCAGGAGACCACATTGCCCACCAACCTTCCATGCAGCATCAGGACACGCTAGCAGTAAGGCAGGGAGGAGGCAGCATGTGCTTCTGAATCAGATACAGACAGACAGAGGGCAGACAGAATCTCCTTGGTATAGCGCAGGTGAAACACTCAGCACATACCACGCACCAAGTCCACGTGTGGTTCTAGTATTGCGCACGAGCTAGCTCAAACAGAACACTAAATTAAGCAGCACAGTAACAAGCAAGGAATAGTTTATTATACATGTATTTTCCAAAACCCACAAAAACAGAACCCACAAATAGGCACAAAAAACAAAGTTGTCTAGCCTCTCTGGGTCACAGGGGAACTAATCTTATAGAAACGTATCTTGCACAAGAACCAAGATCACATTTTGCCTCCCCTGTCAAAAAAGGTTATAGAGAAAAACACTTTCAATTGTATCCTAATATAAATTTGCTACAGAACTGAACTTTAATGTACTCAGTTACTGTACAGTAAACTGGAGAAAATAGATGAGAAGTTCAATAATCTGCTCACAATTAACAATTAAGTGATCAACACTTGCATCAAGTAGCATGTGTTACTTACTTGTTAAGCCTCCCATTTACAATGAGCAGAAGGTTTATCATAACTAATAACTGATTTCTTACTTTGTAGGAGACACCAAATTTAGTTACAGAAGTAGAAAGTAATTTAATGAAATGTGATTTTAGAAAATTTCTTGGGTCTGAGCTGCTATGATAGTTATTATGCGTTTCTGTGAGATTTTAGTTTAGAAAACAGATACTAACAAACTCAATTGCTGAGGAGGGAAAGAAAGTGATATGTTCTAGAACAGTAGTGCTTGTTCATAGCCTCTAGGTGGCAAGACAGGACCAGAACATCATAAACACAGATTTACAATGCAATGAATAATTATTTGTCTCTACCCAATGCTACAGGGCTATGCTGTCACTGGGACTGATGAAGGACGATTTACAAACATGTCGATAGTAAAGAACTGGCGTTTCCTTACCACACACACTAGATCTAAATATAAGGCTCTTCTCTGACGCTCGCTCGCCCTCCGCAATCCCCACGTACAATGAGCTTGAAGACACAGCAGAGAACAGAACTGCAGCTTGAACAACTATCTGAAGCGACCCGCTGACGAGAAACACAGCTGAGATAAGGCAACAGTGTAAGCCTTGCTGTATCCTCCTTGTGTGCCTGGGCAGGAATATTGAGAAAATAAGTCTTGCCCACTTCTATAAAAAATATCCCATTTGCTAGCCAACATGTGACAGAGACAAGATAAGCCTGGTGAACATCTTTAAGAAGGGAAGTGATCGTGGGTCCAGCAGAGGAGCAAATGGAAGTGAATCAATCTCTTCTAAGCAAATCCCCTCCAGTTCTTCCTCACATGCTAATGTCTTCCTTGGTTTATACTACCCCTTAGAAGGCTCAACCCAGCTATCACTCTAAGGAGCACAGCATTTTTCATCAAGAATTTTTTTAAATAAAAATGCTTGAAAGCTATGGCATATCCTTAGCAGCTATTATGCTCTGTTCAATCGACCACAGATACCAAAAAGTCACATTTCACAGAAGTTAAAAGAAAATGAATTCACAGCTCAGAACTCTTCCACAGGGTAAGGATTCACTCATATTCTATTTTCCCGCTGGGCCTTGTAAAAGCGCCAGGACAGCACCTGTGCCTGTACAGAGCCATCAACTAGAGAGAGCAGAACATAACAGAGGAGCATGTGACAGCTGTCAGCAGTCACCACTCAAACCACACTCACCTTGTAGAGTCTAGAAAGTATCTGTGAAGGAAACATCTTTTACCAGTGATGTAACACAAACATTCTAAAGAACAACAAAGCCTTTCAGCCTTGCTTCTGAAGACCAGCCTGTGTTTAATGAAGGTCTAGAACTTTTTATTTTTCTGATGGTTTGGGTCAGATGGCCACTGAGACATCTTAAGAGTCTCTTTGGAACTTTGTGCCCTTGTAAGCAGTATCACTGAAACAGATTCAGTCTACAGAATGGCCATCATCTTGATGTGCTCCCAGCACAGTGACATGCCAGTGTTCTAATCAAAACCCATTAGTGAGACTAAGACTTTTGTTGTCATTTATTTTGAACCCATCCTTTAAAAATCATAGGCTACTGGCCAGCCAGGCCAAATGAGCCAACAGGTGTAATAGTGGCATGTCTGTTATGGGAGAAACCAACCGCTCTCTAATTTGACTGGAGGCCCATCCCATGGGAGGGAATACATGACTGGCACTGAAAACCTAGTCAAAAGCCTATGGTAGCCGGGTGTGGTGCTGCACGCCTTTAATCCCAGCACTCGGGAAGCAGAGGTAGGAGGATCGCTGAGAGTTCGAGGTCACCCTGATACTACAGAGTGAATTCTAGGTCAGCGTGAGCTAGAGTGAGACCCTACCTCGAAAAACCAAAAAAAAAAAAAAAAAAAGCCTATGGTGCCGGAGGTCATGAGCCCTAGGGGCATAACACCTGCTGTTGTCTGGCTAAACACATATATCATGCTCACCAAACTGCCCTGTAAGCTCTTTTCTTAATGTTCATACCTATATATTAATGCTACTCTCACTTTTGGTTACAGAAGCTTCTCTTTTCAGATGGTGGTAACCAATGGGATGACTCAAAAGGCACAAGAGTGCTAAGAAGTGACAGAGGAGTATTCTGCACTGAGACATCTCTATCATACCTTCCAAGGGTCAAGGTCCATTGTGGAAGAGGTGGCAGAAAGAATATAAGAGCCAAAGAAAGGGTAGGACTGCTTACAATGCAGTCTTCCAGACACAAAGTGACCTGGATATCCATGACCTTGCAGTGCCTGGTACTACCTACACAAGACTATCATAATAGGAGGAAAAGATGATGACATCAAAATAAAAGACTAATTGAGAGGGGGAAGGGGATATGATGGCAGGTGGGTTTGTGAAGGGGAAAGTGGGGGATGGGAGGGATTATCATTATGGAAGTTGTCAATAAAAAACAGTATGTATTAATAAAGAATAAAAATAGGAAAAAAAAAACCAAAAAAAGTAGGGTATTCTCTGTTTATATAGTTCTGCCACTGTCAAAAATACACATACGCACACACTTATAAATACTTAAGCAAAGACCACAGGCTCCCTATTTCCTATCTCTTCCTCACCCTGGTACTCTGAGATCAAAAACCTTGAAAATGCATCTTACATCACAACCTTGGCAGCTGTTAGGAAAGTGACTTACAAGTTGGAGATTACTGTACAAGAAAAACTGATTGACAATTACAGCTGTGAGACACCCATTTCCTCCTATGAAAATGATTGAGACTAAAAGTCAACATCATTTAAGAGCTTTGCAGCACATTTGGGGGTTGGGGCATGCTGAATTGGCACAGTATCGCGGGGGCTCATCGTGGGGTCAAACGAAGAATGTGTCTGTTGGCAGGGCTGCGCTGTTCATGGAACAGACTGATGGCAGACCCAGCCACCAGCATAGTGGTGATGGGGAGGAAGGGAGTGAAGAGATGGGGGAGGAGGAGGGTGATGGATGGGATGTCATCAGTCATGACTAGCTACAACAAGAAAATGTCAGCAGGCTTGTGTGACTCTCGTGTTAACAGCACCATAAAAAAGCTTTGTCCTCAGAGCAAGTCTGGGAGGAAGGGGAGCATGTGGGCTGTCCTGTTAGATGACGACTGTGAAGGAAGGTTTGAAATGGCACACTGGCCAGGAGAAACAGACTGGAGCTAGAGCAGAGCATGGCAGCACCCAAAGAGCATAGGCACCTTCAAGACGCTCGTCAACAGCTAAGTGCGGACAGCTTTCATCCCAGCGTGCACAGGAAGGACCCCGTGTGTCTTGTCCTCCTTCCTCCACCTCCGCTCCACAGCAAAGTGCCCCAGGGGCTCTCCAAAAGTCCTCTCCCTAGTCTGAGAAGACCTGTGTTTGCATGTGGAACGGACTGTGAAAAGTCCTGAGCATTAACTTTTTGTTCAATTCTTTCCTCTCTAACGCTCGTGCTGGGTCATGCTCTCCTCACCCCTTAAAGACTCAGTGTTCCTGAGGAGGTGTCACTGCCGAGATTCCATTCCTGGGCGTCTCCACAGACAGAACTTTTCCATGTTACTCCCCATAGGTAAGTTCCACAAATACTCCAAAACACATCTTTACATGTTTTGTTTTTTAAAAAAATGTTGATTTGTTTTTAGGTGGCTATTATTGATTCAAACGACATGGGCTGCCGAGCTACACGGGAAGGACTTCATTTGGTGGATGCCGCTGTTCGTAAGGCGTGGCAGACATCACTGGCTCCCAGATCACTGTGGAGAAAACCCAGTTGCCAGGCTGCAGCCCACCACAGGCGTCATGTCCCAAATCTACAGGGAAACAAAAGACACATGGAGAAGGCCACATTTACTATGGGGTCTAATTTCAAGCATCAGCACGGATGGGCTTAATTCTCTCATTCTCATCTCTGACTAAAAGAAAATCTCCTTATGATTTACATAAAAATAAAACTTTGCAGTCCACTAGCTACACTGAAAACCATCTTGCATGAAGTGTCTTAACACCTAAAAAGAACATAGTAATGATTTGCTATCATTTTAATAAGCCCATTGGGAATATAAACTATTTCATAATTTCACAACTCCAGAGGGATGCTAAGTATAAAACATTTACTTTCAATTTCTGTCAGTGACCTACATTTACCAAAAAGCTGTGTGGACAGCACTTACCATCAGGGCACCTCCTGTCCAGGATTTAAAGGAAGATGAATCAGGAAGGAAGGCTGACGAACTGGGGTCAGGGACAGCTCAGGCCAGCCAGGAGGGGAACTGTGCTCAGAACCCGGAGGACAGAGGGGCTCCAGGCCTCACCATGTACCCCGCTAGACCACCATGATGAAGGGAAACACTCTGAGATGAAATGCCCCTGAGTGTGGGGACTACTAAGTGCCCACTCTGTCTCTCACTCAAACTGAGAATAAGTTGCTCACAAAAAGCAAAGGCAAGACTGTCAGCCAGAAAGGGCGACAGTACTAGAAATGTCTAAAACCCTGTCTGCATCACAGTGATGGATCAGTCTAAACCAAGATGCCTAACAGCACATTAGGCTAGCTTACCTTCACAATGCGATCCGTCCCACAGGTCACCATCAGTCCCCTAGCAATGTCCATGGACATGTGGACAATGTTATGCTTTCCTTCGTGAAAGGTGGCTAGAGAAGTCCGGCTAGCAACGAGAAAGGATGATTGACATGTACCCAACCACACCTGGAGCTATGGGATAATGCCTTTTGGCAATATAAGTGACATCAATACAATAGGGCTAAAATTAGTTTCTAAAAATTTAGCAATGTGGCTGGGATGATGGCTCAGCAGTTAAGGGTATTTATCTGCAAAGCCTGTTGGCCCAGGTTTAATTTACCCACGTAAAGCTGGATGGACATTTGTTTGTAGCAGCAAGAGACCCTGGTATGCATGCATGCACATACACACACACACGCACATTCTCTCTCTCTCTCTTAAAAAAAAAAAAAAAGCACGTGGCAATGGTTAAAAAAAAACTTTATAATGAAAGGATAGCAGAAACCAAAAAATAAGATACATAAGACTACATAGTGAATTCCAGGTCAGCGTGAGCTAGTGTGAGACACTACCCCGGAAAACCAAAAATAAATAAATAAATAAATAAAATAAATAACAAGACTACAAAAGGTTTTGGCGCATGTCTGCCTAGTGTGCATGAGGCCCTAGTTTCAGGGTCAGCACTTGGGGGAGAGGGGATTTATAAGGCACTCACGGTAAAAATAATTGACTTTAGCTGGGCGTGGTGGTGCACGCCTTTAATCCCAGCACTTGGGGGACAGAGATAGGAGGATCGCCATGAGTTTGAGGCCACCCTGAGACTACATAGTGAATTCCAGGTCAGCCTGAGCTAGAGAGAGACCCTACCTCAAAAAACCAAAAAATAAAAACAAAAAACCTGACTTTTATGGGAAAGACTGATGCACAAACATCAAAACATGAGCTCCCAGCAGAGAGGGCCTGCACTGCAAGAGCTCATGAGATATGGGAAATGCGACAGGGAGCTCTGGCCTGTGGCCTCTGCCAGCCGCCTGAGCCGTGGAGCAGCACTAGCTCTGCACGGCACCAGCAACCCCTACCCCATTAGTTCACTAACCATGGGCAGTGGCGACACTGGCTTTACAGTAAGGCCTCAGCCTCACTCTGCAAGTCTGCGACTGTGGACCATGAGTCCACTGGAAAGGACGACAGTGCTCTGTCCTGAGGGTCTGCCTGCCCACAGCAGGGCAGAGCGGGGCACGTGGCAGGTACGTCTGATGCAGTTACTTCAGAGCAGATGACAAGGTCGGCGATTGGAAAACACAGAGCGAGGGCCTTTACAGTCTCCCCAGCAACTGAATGTACATGCGTGTCTGGACAGAAGTCAACCTTCTCCCCACTGCCATCCACATGCCCCGGGAGCTGCGGGGCACAGGGAGGGCTAGTTGGCTGCTGGACTGGTCCTCACCATCCTCACAGAACTCACAGAAATCTGTCCCAGCCACTAGGTGGCTTGAGCCAAACACAGTGGTCATAAAGCTAGGCTAGGATCCTCTTAGAAATGGTTTGAGAAATTCCAATGACAGTCATTCCACACCTAGATAACCATCAGGCAGGGAGAAGGACACAGTTAGACAAAGACAAGCGGCACTCACTCTTCATCCTTGATGGAGTCATAACAGGAGTCGCAAACTCGGACCTGGAACTCGAAGCCCATGACGGGGTAACTGGAGCGCTTGCTGCTGCACCTCCCGCAGACGGCCTGTCCGCATTTCCTGCAGTGATGCTGGGGTGGGGGACGGTGAGAAGGAAAACATGAGCTTTGCATCCATGCCACAGCAGGGGATGAGACCACGGAGGACGTGCCTTGCATGATCACGCCCAGTCAAGGACAGGCTGAGGCGAGGGCTCAGCAGTTTAAATGCACTTCTTGCAAAGCCTAACAGCTGGAGTTCAACTCCCCAGTCAGGCCAGATGTACACAGTGGCCCATGCGTCTGAATTTTGTATGCAGTGGCAGGAGGCCCTGGTGTGGCAATTCTTTCTCTTTTCCTCTCAAATAATAAAAATATGTTTTCAAAAGAGCCTAGTCAAAGATTTCCAAATATCTTTGTTTGATTGGTTGAACATTGCATTTTATTCCTCCATATTATTTGCCTATAAGTTAGTAATCAACATTATTCAGATCAAGTTCATACCGGATGTGGTGGTGCACACCTTTACTTCTAACTCTCAGAGGCAGAGGTAGAAGCATCGCTGTGAGTCTGAGGCCAGTCTGAAACTACAGAGTGAATTCCAGGTCAGCCTGGGCTAAAGTAAGACCCTTGTTCAAAAAAACAAAACAAAACAACAACAACAACAACAAAAAAAAAACTCAAATTAAGTTCAAGTTAACCCAGGAACCTAATCACTGGGAAGGAAATCTACTCTTCTATCAAAGAAAAGTTTTAGAGTAAATTTTAAATGTAGTATGCCCACATAGGATATAATGTACTGTCTGTCAATCCTTGTCACCTCTCAAATTGTGATTTGAAAAATAAATCTCAAGAACATTCCAAAACATGCCAATTTATTATTACTGATTGAGATGCATTCTTATTCACAATAAATTGAATGACCAACTCCTTGTTTCTCTCTCCCTTATTGTTAATGCGTATGAACAATGTGCCTCCCTTCAAATTTCCTTCAGCATATGTCACATGAGCTCAGCCAATGACAGAATCAGGTGCTACTTCAGAGCACTAGGATGTGACGACTGATGAAATAATTCCTGCAGTGACTTGACGTGACTGTGGAGCAGCTCATGAGTGAAGCTGATGTGTTTATTAACACACCCGACACTAATCCCTCGCAGGGTGCACAGTACTACTTAGGGAATGAAATCAGCCTTCTCTCTTTTCCCCGCCAGAGCGAGAGAGAGCTGACCTTCAAGGATGTGGCAGTAGTTATGTGAATTATGTATTTAGCATTATGTGACTATGTAGGGTTATGAGTGCCTTTGAAATACATAAGCTATTTGGGGCATGTTTCTTTTTTTTTTTTTTTTTTTTTTTTTTTTTTGGTTTTTCGAGGTAGGGTCTCACTCTAGCCCCAGGCTGACCTGGAATTCACTATGGAGTCTCAGGGTGGCCTCGAACTCACGGCGATCCTCCTACCTCTGCCTCCCGAGTGGGGCATGTTTCTTTAACTTAAAAAACAGGGGCTAGAAAGATTGCTCAGTGGTTAAGGCACTTGCCTGCAAAGCCCAATGACCCAGGTTCAATTGCCCAGTACCCATCTAAGTCAGATTCACAAGGTGGTACATGCATCTGGAGTTTGTTTGCACTGGCTACAGGCCCTGGCATGCCAATACTCTCTCTCTCTCTTTTTCTCCCTCTCTGCTTGCAAATAAATAAATAAAATTAATTTTTTTTAAAAGAGAAAATGTGGCTGGGGAGATGGCTCAGAGGTTAAAGGCACTTGCTTACAAACTCTGATAGCCTTGGCTGGCCCAAGTTCAATTCTTCAGTTCCCACATAAAGCCAGATGCACGAAGTGGTGCATGTGTCTGGAGTGTGTTTGCAGAGGCTAGAAGCTCTGGAATGCCTATTTTTACCCTTACTCTCTCTTTCTTCACAAATAAATAAAAATACTAAAATGTATTTTAAAAGTGAATAAAAGGCTGAGGAAATGGCTTAGTGGTTAACGTGTTTGCCTGCGAAGCCTAAGGACCCTGGTTAGATTCCACAGGACCCCCATAAACCAGATGCACCAGGGGGTGCATGTGTCTGGAGTTCGTCTTGCAGTAGCAGGAGTCCCTGGTGTGCCCATTGTCTCTTTCTCTCTATCTGCCTCTTCTCCCCCCTTACTCCCTCTCAAATAAATAAATAAAATACAAAAAATTAAAAATAAACAAATAAATAAAAACCAAAAGAATGGGACGTGATAAATACCTACTAAAAATGCTCTAGGTGTGGGGGCTGGGGATGGCTCTGTGGTTGAGTGCTTGCCACCTGAGACCCTACTGCTGAAAACAATATATAACTGCTGACACCGAGCATGGAGAGACCTGGCTGGAATTCAGAAGAAATCCAGTCCCCAGACAGCCTGTCTAGTGCTGGAAAGCACTGCCTGAGCTACTGGAGGAAAATGGCCAACAATGGTCTCAGCAACCAGAGGTCTAAGCTACTCACAAGCAAACACCCTGACCGGATGTACATGCCAGTGCAGTAGTGGCACACAGCCTCAATGGGTAACCAATAGCTTTCTGATTGGCTAAGAGATCCACTCAGTGTAAAGGAACCGATATCTGGAATTGGGAACCAGATCAGAATCCCATGGAGACAAAGATTATGCTCTCCAGTGTCAAAGTTTTCACTAGTCTTTGGCTAAAAGAGGGGTTACATGCATTAAATTCTCTATACATCAAATTCTCCCTAAATTAATAATGCTTATCCCATTTAAACTATGCTGACTTCACTCTCCGTTAAAGAATCTGTTTTTCTCTTTCAGAAGGTAGTGAGACCGGAGGAGATAAACTCCCCCTCGCACTTCAGCCAAGCCACAGCTGAATCCACAGAGGAGTTGGGGAGACAAGCAAGAGTGCTGCTTCCATGCTGAACCTGATAATCAGTGCCAGGGTGAACGAGACAGATCCTGAGGACACTCAACACCCACCAAAGCAGAGATCCAGAGGCTCCTAAGAGCTCATCACTGACGTAGACTTAAAACTTACCCACCACGGCTCAGGGAATTTTGTGGAGGAGGGGCAGAATGATTGTAAGAGCCACAGGTTGAGACATCACACCCAGAGGCATTCCCTCCCCCCCAAAAATAACTGACTACTGCTCATACAATGCATAAACCACTACCCCCTGGGGAATACCTGCAACGCCACTGAGGAATGTCCCAAACAGAATGGGGGCAGGGATGAAGGAAAAGAGGGTACCAACACATGATATATCCACACAAAATATGCTATTAACAATAATAATAATAAAAATATTAAAAAAGACTGCTTGCCACTCAGGCATGAGGGCCTGGGAACACCCAAGACTGACCAGATTTGACTCTCCAGAAACCATATAAAAAGACAGGCATGGGGCTGGAGAGATGGCTTAGCACTTGCCTGCAAAGCCTTAGGACCCAGGTTTGATACCCCAGGACCCACATAAGCCAGATGCACATGGTGGTGCATGCATGTGTAGTTCATTTGCAGTGGCTAGAGGCCCTAGTGAACCCATATTCACTTATTCTCTCTCTCTCAAATAAATAAATAATAGTTCTTAAAAATAAAGCTAGGCATGGCTATTTATGTCTATCACCCCAGTCTATGGGGGCAGAGAGCACAGAATAACTGAGGCTTGCTGACTGAAAATGGCAGATCTGGGTTGCAGAAGAGACCCCCATCTTGAGGAAGTATGTGGATGAGCAACGGAGAAGGGCAAACTTCTCCCCTGGCCTCACGGGGCACAGGCATGTATCTGCATACACACACACATGCATATAACACACATAATATACCACAGCATCCATACTCTACACACATATTGTATACACATATACTCTCTCTCTAATATTCCAGATATGTTTATATCGGAGCAATGTAGACTAAGCTAGCATTCACAGGTGAGAGAGTATTCTGGTGAGGACTGGTACTTCTGATCTGCTTGGGACAGGCCTCTAGAGCTGAATTCCCTGGTTTCCTCTAATTTCACACTTGGCTTGCAGCAAACCCTGACTTTGATAGGCAATAGCCCTAAACTGTAAACACTTCTGACTGAAACACAGGCACTGAGTGCTCTCTAGGTGCCCCTGTCTTTACAGGAGATCAAACAATGGAGCAGTTAGGTCAGGCTCACTGTCAGGCCCCCAACAGGGCTACAGAAGCCTCAGAACCTCAAGAATGAAGTGCAAACCCAAATAAATGACTGATTATTAGTAAGAATAAGGAGATACAAGACCAACACAGGATGAGATGATTAAACATGAGGACTCACCTGTCTCAGCCCCAGTGTCTTTGTGTCCCACATCTGCTTTATATTCCAGAAGAAGGGCTGCTCACACTTCTGACAGGAGTCACTTTCCAACCACTGAGGAGCCTTGGGGTGGGCAGAGAGTAGAAGCCAGCATCAGCGTATCGTGTTCATGCAGTGGCAGGCACTGATGATACAGAGACTCCCAAACTTGCTGGGGCTCAATATTTCCTTTAAATTCCACAACATATTCCACTAGAGACCGTCACAACTAATGCCATGCTTATGGGTTTTGTTTACTTGTCTGTCTGGATTTTTTTTTTTTTTTTTTTTTGAGACAGCTCACTATGTAGCCTTGGCTGGGCTTGAATTTAAAGCAATCCCTGAGTCATGTTTGTGTTTTGAATAATAATTATAATTTTAGCAATGTTTAAGGTGTTATTTAATTTTTAATGTACAGATAACAGATTGAAATTAGAATTCTTAAGGGCTGTTATAACTTTATGTTAAAGCTATATGAACTCTATGTCCACTTGAATAAAAAAAAAAAATCTCTTGCAGAAAGTGATGAGACACATTTTCAGGGTTAGTAGTAACTAATAGGACAGATCTGACAAAAGATGACTTTCTGGGCTGAAGAGATGGCTTAGTGGCTAAGCGTTTGCCTGTGAAGCCTAAGGACCCTGGTTCGAGACTCAATTCCCCAGGACCCACATTAGCCAGATGCACAAAGGGGTACATGCATCTGGAGTTCAGTTTGCAGTGGCTGGAGGCCCTGGAGTGCCCATTCTCTCTCTCTCTCTCTCTGCCTCTTTCTGTCTGTCTGTCGCTCTCAAATAAATAATAAAAAAAAAACTTTCTAATTGTTTAAGTTAGGCACCATGCCAGACAGATTCCCTACCCCTCCCTGTGCTGCAAAGTCCTCAGGAGTGGGTCCCTCCCTCCCACGAGTTCACATAGATCCTGCTGCCTCCACTGAGCAGTGGGCTGTGATATTCCTTCCCTCACACCAACCAATGGATTGCTAATCCTGTTTATCTTCAGATATCCACAGCCTGCCACACAGTAGTTCTCAGTGCACTTTTGTTGAAACAAGAATCAAAGCCTCAAAGTTATTTCTCTTTTTAAAGACTTTTTTTAAAACAACTTTTTGTTCATTTTTATTTATTTGAGAGAGAGAGAGAGAGAAGAGGGGCAGATAGAGAATGAGTGAGAATGGGTATGCCAGGGCTTCCAGCCACTGCAAACAAACTCCAGATGCATGCGCTCCCTTGTGCATCTGGCTAACCTGGGTCCTGGGGAATCGAGCCTGGAACCAGGGTCCTCAGGCTTCACACAGGCAAGTGCTTAACTGCTAAGCCATCTCTCCAGCCCTATTTCTCTTTTTAAATTGTTATTTATTATTTATTTTATTTTTATTTGCAAGCAGAGAGAGATAGAGAAGAGAGATAGAGAAAAGAGCCAGACAGAGAGAGAATGGGCATGTCAGGGCCTGTAGCCACTGCAAACAAACTCCAGAAGCATGTGCCCCTTGTGCATATGGCTTATGTGGGTCCTGGGGAATCAAACTTGGGTCCTTTGGCTTTGCAGGCAAACGCCTTAACTGCTAAGCCATCTCTCCAGCCCTCAAAAGTTATTTCTCTAATCAAAATATCACAAAGTATACTTGCTTTAAAGACAAACCCTTTAAAACACTGTTTAACCACTTAATGCTTTATGGGTATATTAAAATGGCAGTAAAAATGATGAAATCAGGTGGAGAGAAGTTAAAAGCACTTGCTTACAAACCCTAATGGCCTGGATTGGATTCCACATAAAGCCAAATGCAAGATACACAAAGTAATGCATACATCTGAAGTTTGTTCACAGTGGCAGGAGGCCCTAGTGTACCCATACTGTCTAATAAATAAATACAAATATTTTTAAATATGATGAGATCAAGATAGAAGAGAGACTAGTTGGAAAGAAGGGAATCAATGGAGGGGGGGTTGAAAGAGGCAAAAGGAAAGGTGGCTGGAAGGGATTATGATCATGTCATATTATTTATATTTATGGAGGTTGCCAATTAAAAAAAATTAAATAATGAAGTGAAAAACAAAATGGTAGTGGGCTGGGGAGGTGGCTCAGCAGTTAAGACACTAGCTTGCAATGCCTGAAGGCCTGGGTTCAATTCCCAGGACCCACATAAAGCCTGATGCACAAAGTGGTGCATCCAGAGTTCATTTGTAGCAGCTAGGGGCCCTGGCACGCCTATTCCTATTCCTATTCTACCCGCCCCCCATGTTTGCAAGTAAATAAATATTTTAAAAAATGGCAATACTATTTTCTACAAATAAAACCCAAGTATCATGGAATAAGAAATAATTTTTCTTGACCTTAAAAATTAATGGTCAATAGAAATATACCTGAAGCGGGGAGAGGATGGTAGACCCACAGGCTTTCTGAGTGGCATGGACTGCCAGGGAATGTGCGTGACGATAGGGAGCCCTTCAGAGCCCACAGGCATCTGTGTGATTTCATCAATAGGCACACAACTTGTTATCTACTTTCCTACCTGTATCAGAACTTGTGGCTTACTGGCTATTTTGGATATGTCACTGAAAATATCTCAACATACAGTGGCCACTAGAAAGGTCTGGTGGCAAAGAAAGAAAGGCACTCACCCATACACATAAGTGCCTGACAGAGAGGACAGTCACTTTACATGCTAGGGAACTGTTGGGAACGAGAGGGGAAGACAAAAGTAGAGATGGAGATGTATGTGTCTGTGTGAGGAAGACAGCACCCTGACATAGAACTATTTCCATTACCAAGATCAACAGAGCTGATAGTGAAGCTGGTGGGTTTTGGAAATACAGCCTAGAAACAATGTCCCTCAGGGAGACACAGGTGGCAGTGCCACCAACACCAGGAGAACATTTAACTGCAGGGGAGGCACACAGGTTCTGGGTCGGGAGCAGGCTGAGGTATAGGTCTCGCAAGCAGACACAATCATGTCCACAACAGCTACCTATAAACTGCTCCTGTGAGATCTGTGTGTCTTAGGGGACACTGTGATGGCTCTAATGGAGATGACAACATATGAAAGCCTGTTCCACTCGGCCCTTCCCAGCCTTGTTAACGTCTGTCGTCCCAGAAAGGACTGGGCAGAAAGAATTGGAGGCAAGGACAGGGTTACAGGACAGTCTTCGCATTCCTATGTGGAGGGAGGAAGAAGCTAACATCCAGTCACACCGTTGTGACGCCCCTGATCTCAGGTGTTCAACTCGCTGTGCCAGAATGCCAAGTGTGGGAGGAGCTCGGCGGCCCGGGCTTCCAGTCAGCCCTCCGCTGTACACAGCTAGTGCGCCCCGGCCACATACTGCAAACCACTTACCACTCTTTTAAGAACAAGCTTCATTTACCTACGTTTCAGAAGTCTGACCCTCACTGAAGTAGAAAGGGGGGGGGTGGTGTCAAATATTTCCAAACTTGGTTAAAAAACAGACAAAAAAAAAAAAAAAAAAAAGAAACAGAACATTAAAGACATTCCTGAATAAAAACAGGAATTCCTCTCTCAGCCTTTCATTCATGGCATTGTTGGCCTTCTTTGATTGACACATGTAAGGATTATCTGGGACTGGAGAGATAGTTTAGAGGTTACAGATGCTTGTTTGTAAAGCTTGATGGCACAGGTTCCACCCCAGCACCCACATAAAGCCAGATGCACAGTGCCCTGAGGCCCTGCTGCACCCGTGCTCGCTCACTCTCTCTCACTCTCTCTCGCGCTCTCTCTCTCAAGTAATATTTTTTAAAAATTGGTTTGCCAGTTAACGACAGAATAAAGTGTAAGGTCTGAGACACAGTTATAGGAAAACTTCATGAGTCCTATGTGAAGGGGAAAAAACTAAAATCAAGCCACAGGATTGTATGACTAGGCAACGCCCCATGATCTGTGGTCAGAAAGACAAGAATGCATCATAACGAAGTGAGTAAAACAAAGCCAATTTTTTCAAAAATGGTTCCCCTTATATGGGTTCAGTGTTTGCAAAACTATGTGACATTTAATTAGCCACCCCAGCAGTACATATGCAACATATCAATGGATTTTCACACATATGAATATTTTCAAAGTGACTCAATTTGAAATAAGGGCATTTTAGTCGAAGCAGAGACAAGTCATCTTTAAATTCTCAATTCCTTTTGCATGGTCACAGTGGTTGCAACTCAAATCCTGGCTTTGCCAGTTCGGTGCCCTTTGGTACATTATATAATTTCTTTGTGTCTTAGTTTCCTCAGCTATAAATCTGGGCACCAGCAGTATGCATATATCCCATAAGATTGTAAAGTATTAATAAATTAATATTTGTGAATGGTTTTAACAGTGCCTGACACGTGACATGGGACACTGACCAGGCAATATGCACATGCTTTGCATGCGTTATTTCTCTGAACTTTAGCAACAGTGTGGATGGGAAATGTCCACCACGGCCTCCAGTGTTTATGAGAAAGCCTCTGACTGAATCCCCAGAGGGGGCGGAGGGCCCCTGGGGAAGCAGGGCTAGCCAGCGCACCCCTGCTGCTTCTTCCCAGCCGCTGTGGAAGATGCAATGCCCAGCCATGCTCTGCCACACCGAGGTGGCTCTCCCTGCAACACTGATGAGAAAACAAATCCTTTCCTCCCATTAGCTGCTTTGGTCAGGTGTTTTGTCCACGCACAGAGAAGGTAACTGCAACAAATATCATTCCCACTTTTCAGGTAAAGAAACTGAATCTCGGAGATGGAAGCGACTTGCAGGCAACCTGGCTTTGCTGGCACAAAGACAGGACCACGCAGCTTGTGGGAGGAGCGTCATTTATTTTGGCTCAGAGACTCGAAGTTCCATGATGGCCACAAGGAGAAACTGGCTATAACACCCATAAGCCTGCCCTCAACAGCACACCTCCTCCAATAAGAATCCAATTCCCAACTGCCATCAGCTAGGGACCTAGCATTCAGAACACATAAATTTATGGGGAACACCTGAGTCAAACTACCACATTCTGTCCCTAGTCCCCATAAATTCATAGCTACCCATGATGTAAAATGCAATGCATTCAGTCCAACTTTAAAAGTCCCACAGTTTTTTAAAAATCAATTCCAATGCTCTTCAAACATCCCCATAGTCCAAGATCTTTTAACTGAGCCACAATTCCAAACAAAAGAAAATCCATAATGACACTAAACAAACATTCACACTGCAAAAGATGGCATTAGGCATAGCAAAGAAAGACTGAAGCAATGCAAGATTCAAAACAAACAAGGCAAACATCAAAGTCTACACCTCCAAGTAGGACAACTCTAACCAGTGAGTGACAGGTATCCAAGTCCAATAATTCTAACCAGTGATGAGTCTCTGGAGTTCGAATTCCACCCTCCAGCTGGGCTCCTCACAGCCTGGGGAACAATGCATCCCAAGCTGGCAGTTCTCCTTGGTGGCTGTCTCACAGTCCAGGCATTTCAAAAAGTCTTAGGGTGCCGGGCGTGGCGGTGCACACCTTTAATCCCAGCACTCAGGAGGAAGAGGTAGGAGGATGGCCGTGAGTTTAAGGCCACCCTGAGACTACAGAGTAAATTCCAGGTCAGCCTAGGCTTGGGTGCTTGGGTGAGACCTTACCTCGAAAAACAAAAAACACCAACATGGCTCAGGGAAATTTTGTGGAAGAGGGGGCGGAAAGAATGTCAGAGCCACATGTTGGGTCATGATATGCAGAGACATTTAGCTTACCTATAACTGTGGGCTAACTCCACAATGCATGACCCGTATACCTCAACAAAGAGGGGCCAAGGGAAGGGGGTAGGTCATGGATAAGCCTAATAATGGTACCAAACTGACTGTAAAAAAAAAAAATAATAATAAAAAGAAAAAGAAAAACAAAAAACAAAAAAAAAAAAAAATTAGGGTTTCTACAGCAAGCTCCTGGCTCCATAGGGCCTCCATAGGCAATCCAACAAGCTTGCTTCACATTGCCCACGGCCATTTCCAAAAACCAAAACCCATGCTGCAAATTCACTGACCTTCTCTTTCCTCCTGCATTTCTTATACTCCAGAGAACCAGGTTGGCTACCAACTTCTTTAATACATGGTGGAACTAAAACTGACTTTGAAGAGCAGGATACTCCTTCAGCATTCAGACACCTTTCAAGAGCACAAATTCTTCCCGCTATCCCAATGCAGATCAGCTAGACCAATCACCATAGTTGCAATCTCTCAAGCAATTACAGCTGAACAGCAGTTTCAACCCAAAGATTTCACTTTCTTCTGTGTCACATCCTTCTGTTCACACCAGAGCATTTCTATACAACACAACCCTGCACAAGTGCTCAGGACACAGGCAGACAGAACATAGACCGCCTCTCACACAAACTGCTTCTAGTCCAGTATCAACAAAGTTCTCTGTTCCCCCTCATAAGCAAAATCTCATAGTTCTTACCACATTCAGGTCTTTAAACTCTGGCCAGAATAGTTCATTAAACTGTGTTTACAGCACTGCAGGGTGTTTCTTAGGCCAAGGTTTCAAATCCTTCCATATCCTCCCACAAATCAGTTCCAAAAGGCCAGAAGCCACACAGTCAGGTTTCTAACAATAAAACCCCACTTCTTGGTACCAATTTCTCTGTGGTAGTAGCTACACCTTGCTGGCAGAAAGCACCTAACCTAAAGCAGCTGAGGGAAGGAAAGTTGTTTATTTTGGCTCACAGATTCGAGGGGAAGCTCCATGAAGGCAAGGGTGACCATAACATGAGTAGAGGTTGGATAGTACCTCCTGGCCAACATCAGGTGGTCAACAGCAGCAGAAGAGTGTGCCAAACTGACCAGGGGAAGCTGACCAAGCACCCGTAAGTCTCCTCAACAGTATTCCTTTTCCAGTAAGGCTCCAACTCCCAAACTGCCATCAGCTTGGGATCGAGGATTCAGAGCACCTAAGTTTATGGGGGGAGGGGGGAGGGATCAAACCACCACAGCATGTACAGATCCTAGAATCCCATAAGTCTGGCCTGGGTCTCTGATTGTGCACCATGCACTCCCCAGCCTCTGAAATGGGCTCTGTTCCCTTTACTACCCAGTTCTCCAGACATGGTTCTGAGGTATGAGGGCCAGCACAACTGAGCTCTTGCCTCAGGAAGCACAGAGATTAAGGAAACAGTATTGTTTTGTTGGGCTGGAGGGCACATGGGAATAAAAATATGCTTCAAATAACATAATAGCAAACTAAAACTAATACAGAAATAAGCATGGATCTAGAATTAGCTGCTTGCCACACAACACGAGGACCTGATTTCAGGGCCTCAGAGCCCAGGTAAAATGCCAGCTCATCTGGCTGAATTGGTTAGTTCTAGGTTTAGCAAGACACCAAGCCTCAGAGAGTAAGGTGGAAAGCAATCCAGTATGACACTTGCCATTAACTTCTAGCTTCAACAGATGCACACACACACATATACCTCCCAAACATGCATATATTCCACTGGGGGCCCTCCTCAGTGGGATTGCTGGTATTCCCCATGGGGTTGTGGCTTATGAGTTGTGAAAGCAGCAGTCAGTCATTGAGGAGGGGGGAAATGCCACTGGGTATGCCATCCCAACCTCTGGCTCTTACAGTCTTTCTAACCCTTCTTCTGCAAAATTCCCTGAGCCATGGTGGGAGAGTTTTAAGACTATAGTGAAAATCTCTTTTGCTCTTTTCAGCACAATACAAACCTTCATCTCCTTAGTCAGCACAGAGCAGAATGGTTCATGGTAGCTTATAGTTAACACCAAATTCTGAATATTAAAAATAAGCTTATGGGTCGTTCTGTATGCACGTGTGTTTGGTGTATGTGCGTGTGTGAGCGCAGGCATTCCGAGGAGGCACCGTGCAACAGGCTCTCTATCTTCTTCCCCTGGCCAAACCCCTGACTCAGGATCAGAACCTCCGAACACAGGCTGCTTACCTTGCACTACATTTATCCAGCTCGAAAGATAAAAAATAACGTCCTTTTTGGACACAATTTACTTTCCTACCTCTTCTATAGATGACTAAAAGGAAGTGAACTGCCCACACAGGAAGCATCTTGAGAGACAGGACTATGTTTTTTCTTTCCCTAGATGTCCAAATACAGTCTATAATTATGTAATTTGAATAAAGGGTTATCACTTCTACTTTCTGTCTATGTTCTTCTAAAGGAACATTTCAAGGATAAGAATGACGGGTTGAAATTCCAATGGTTAATCCAAGAGTTCCAGCAGTCTCTTCTCTGGTTACTCCCTCTCAGGTCTGTTCTCTGAATAAGGCTGAAAAGCAATGGGCTAAAAGCTCAGGAAACAGCACACTCACTGCTCCTGGGGACTGTAAGTAGCAGCCGAGAAATATAAAACACAGCTTGAACAGATGTCTGCAAGGAAAGTACAGAAAAGTCTGTGCTACCGAGACCATGCAAAATACATTTAATAATGAGTTACTCAAATCCTTAAACCAGAAGACTTTTAGAGTGTTCAAAAGAGAAGTTCATTAGCAGCCATGTAATTATAACTTCCTCTGCATGACTTGTATTACAAGGCTACCAGCAAGCCTAGCAGTCAGCATGTGCCTAGCAGTAGGGACTGAATTTTATTATTTTGGGGGTAGTGTATTTTCTTCACTGGATAACAAGCTCCTTGTGGCTAAGAATCTTCATACGGAGTACACAGTAACCATAAAGTCTGAAAAGGAGTCATGACAGGTTATAGCTTGAACCTCCTTTAATACTAACAATGGAATATTCTAGAAAGGAAAACTCAATGAGACAGACTCACAAAGCATCAGCAGCAACACAAGAAGAAGGCGTGGGCAGGGCTGGTGGCGATTTGCATGAACACAGGGACTCCATGGTGGTGCCCGGCATGCTCTAGGCCACACACAGGTGTGAACAGGGTGGTGTGGTGAACATGCTGTGTGGCCTCACGAGATACAACAGGTATTACGATGTCTGTCAGCAAACCATTTACCATGTTTTCACCTAAGAGGGACTGTATGGCCACCATGTAGTGCTTGCTAGACATTTCTGATATTAACCTGCAAGTCACTAATATCCTTCTCGCTCTAAAGTTGTCTGTGGAATCAATGCGTGCAGTCAGCATCAGCACCACGTGCTGTAGATGCGGATGCAGACAGATGTCCCTGGGGCCCGCCAAGATGAGTACAGAAATCCTGCCTAGGAGCCATGTGATGACATCTATAAAAAGCCTTATTAATGCACACGTCCTTGTGCCAGAAAGTCTATTTCAGAAATTTGCCTGAAATAAATAACTAAGCAATCACATAATGACAAGGTCAAGCTCATTCTCTATAGCTGCTCAAAATAAAAAAGAAAGATTGTGTAGACAAGACTCTCAGGAAATAAAGAAGTCACCTCATTCAATGATTTTGCTTCATGGAAGAGGAAACAAACTCAAGCAAACTATAATACCCATAAACAAGGTCTCAGCACCAGCTAGAGACTCAGTGAAGCTTTAAGTCATGTTACCGGAACAGAAAACTGTCAGCATGGACTCTGAACTGGAGCTCAATGGGATATAAGAGCAAAGAAAGAGAGGTACACCCTCCCACAACAGAGAAGAGGTGCCTACTCTGTTCCCGTGGACCCTTCTCAGGCTTTCTAAATGGAAGTGCTCTGGGGTCACATGAGTACTTTGGAAGACCTCTAGGAGCTGTCTGGATCACGTGTCCTCAGTGCTGAGACTCAGTCTAAATGCTAAGTGCACACACTGCTTACCGCCAGGTCACTTGGAATAGGGTGCAGAATGACAGGCAGGGCCTCATCAGACAATAGCCCACAAGAGGAACAGCGAGGGGTTGCGCCCACTCGCGCAGTAGAAAATCGAGAAGCCAGGTTCTCGCTCCCGTCTCGTTAGCCTTGCCTCTCTCCTCTGCTTACCTCTTCTCTGCTAGCATCCATGTTCCACACGGCGATTCCGCCATCCGACGAGCAGGAGACAAGCTGCCTTGTGAGCTGAAGGTAGCACAATGACTGTACCCTGTCACTGCAAGCGGCACACAAAAGTCACACTGGTCAGTGCAGAAATACACAAACCCTTCACTTAAGCTCAGATCTCTCCTCTCATTTTAATTAGCAGGTGGCATTTCATCACAGACTTTGGTGTGGTAAAGAGAATTGTATTCTACTGTCACTGTGCATTCTATAACTACTTGCAACCTTGTCACTTACAGCTGCAACCCAGACGGATGAAACCCATGGTTTCTATAGCAACCATCATGGCCTTACTTTCACATGCATAAAATTTGTTTACTTGATCAAAAACAGAGAAAGTCAGAGGCGTCGCTCTCAGTGGAAGAGAGTTCCTGCGAACAAACAGCCCGGCACCACACACATCACGAGCAGCAGGAACAGCCACTAACAAGGGTGCATGTGTGTGCGTTCACGCGCACACAGAGGACCATACACGTGCACAGGTGGGTGGCAGAAACCTGCTTTCTTCCTGTAGGCTCATCCCACCTGGATGCCAGGCAGACAAGCATGTGGGCTGTGAACTTTCACACCTAATGTTTTTCTTGGCTAAATTTCAACTTGTGTGTGATTACAGCAAACTACTACTGCCAGCCAGCAACAGGAAGGGAAGGAGAGGGGTGACGGAAGGGATCCTTTTCCTTTTCAAAACAAGTAGGACAATGTCAGAGCCCAGGTGACCATGAACTCCTTCTTAATGCCACTTATTGGGAAATGTAAGAAAATGATCAGGCATCCAGTCTGGACGTAGCTGAGTGCTGTAGAGCAGCACTCCACCGTGCTCAAGGATCTCATGCTGTCTCGTCAAGCAGGTATTTCAACAGGGCCACTCCTTGACTATTCTTTGGACTGAGAAGGAAAGTTTACTCTTCTTGTGAAAAGCTGAGTCATGTTTTGTTTCCTGGGTTCATATCAAAATTGAGAAGCACTATACGATAACAGCGTTTGTTTTTAAGGTATGTGTACTTTTGTTGTCATGTTGATTTGATTTGTTTTTTTCTTTGAAGAAACATCTTGTAGCTAGTATGCCTTTAATCCCAGCACTTGGGAGGCATAGGCAGTAAGAATGCTGTGAGTTCAAGGCCAGCCTGGGACTACAGAGTGAGTTCCAAGTCAGCTGGGCTAGAGTGAGACCCTGCTCTTCATAAAAGCAAAAAAAAAAAAAAAAGCAAAAGAAACAAATGTCTTGTGATGAAAAATATTTGCTCTGCTTTGAAGATTTTGAAACTGGTCAAGCTTATGGTTCTTCAATTACAAAGAAAAATGCTAGTTAAATGCCAATAAACTAGTTTAACTCTTTTACCACATATAAAATACTTGAGCACTTTCACCAATATTACCATCATCTATTTGCTGCTACCGTATTTTCTCAAAGTCTATTTAATTAACATTGTATGGAATGGTGTAACTAATGAGCAATAAAGTCTGAGTTATGATAGAAGAAAAAATCCTACATTCTTTTGAAACCTACTGAATACAGCAGAGACTCCTAACTAACAGAAGCAGTAAAAATCATCTCAGCCCCATCAAACGGTAGTCTTGTAAGACAAGCTTTGGAGCAAGTTGGGACAGAATTACCAGAGTCTCCCACTGCTCCCAGCACACTCAGATGCTTTTCCCTCCCCACAATGGTCACATACTGATGGCCCTGAAGCAAGAGCGTCCGGCCTTTCCTGCCCCCGATGTCCCACATGATGATGCTGTTGTCAGATGCTCCCGAGAAGAGTAACCGTTGAACAGGGTCCCACCAGAGGCAGGCGATGCTACCTAGGGATTTGAGGGAGGGAGAGAGTTAAACCGAACATCGACATGCGACTGCCGAAGCCCCAACTAAGTACAACCGAGCCTTTGAGTGAAACTATCTTCCTCCTACAAAGGGTCATTCAACCACGTCCTCATGAGTCATAAGCAGGGCACAGCATGACCATCATCCGAACTTGCAAGTGAGGATTTTTCACTGTATCACACAGCTTTGAAGACTTCAGTTTCTTAAAGAAGTTTTTCCTTGTTCTGTACCAATAAATTACCAAGTGGCTATATATAAAATGTCAGTTCAGAAAACACTTTTGGAAGAAGAAGAAAAAAAAAGCCTACCAATATTTTCATGAAAAAAGAAAAAACAGTAGTTTCCTGTGGTCATTTTTACAAGATACAATTCTAGGTTATACCAGGCTTTTGGGACCTTATAGCCATTTTACTCTACACTGCTTATGTTTATAAAAATTAGAAGCATATGTAATGTCACGTGCCTTTAATCCCACATCAGGAGGCTGAGGTGGAAGGATCACTGTGAATTAGAGGCCAGCCTGGGACTACAGAGTGAGTGCCAGATCAACCTGGGCTACAGTGAGACCCTACTTGGAAAATAAAAAAACAAAAACAAAAACAAAAACAAAAAATTAGATTGACTGCCTCAAAGAAAAATGTCTACAGGTATATCAAATAATTAGACCAAAGAATTTAGGTTAAACAAAAATCTAAATTTACGTTTCCTCCTCTTTTCTGGCTAGCATAGTAAATCCAATACCCTCAGGGAACCCTGTGTTTGCACTGATTTCCTTTGCAGCTGGTGTCTTCATCCACTGCTATTTGTTTTTTTTTTTTTTTTTAATTTTTTTTTTTTGTTGTTATTTTTATTTATTTATTTGAGAGCGACAGACAGAGAGAGAAAGAGGCAGATAGAGAGAGGGAGAGAGAATGGGCGCGCCAGGGCCTCCAGCCACTGCAAACGAATTCCAGACACGTGCGCCCCCTTGTGCATCTGGCTAACGTGGGTCCTGGGGAGTCTAAGCCTTGAACCGGGGTCCTTGGCTTCACAGGCAAGTGCTTAACCGCTAAGCCATCTCTCCAGCCCATTTTTTTTTTTAATTTTTTTTTTTTTCATCCACTGCTATTTGTGTAGGGAGCAGTAACGAATACACACAAAACAACTAGTTACACAGCTAATTGTAATTTTTTTAGGTACAGAAAAAACTAATGAAGCCATATTCACAAGCAAGGATCTCATATTAGCTTTCTCAACAGAAAGGAACAGTGGGAAACAGACACAGCTCTCTAGCTTCTGGGGCCAGTCCTGCTAAGTCCTGACACCGCTGAACTGGCCTCCCAGCAGCCAGCCAGAGGCCCGGCAGACACACAGCCACAGACGCGCCCTGCAGCTCATGAGAGCCAGTCATAACCGTACATGAAACACGGCTTCTTTGGGTTCCTCTGCTTTGCTTGCAAATAGGTTCTGACTTCCTGGTCTCCTTGTGCCTTCCCACAAAGTCCCCAGTCCTATGTGGTCGGGTGTACCTAAACGGTCAGCTGGGAAGCACATGATACACTGGATGTGTTGCACACTGAATACAAACTACTGTCACAAACGAACGCACTACTGATTGAACAAATTTTGACCTCTTCAGTCTAAACCAGATGGCCTCAAAGTCTCTAATTCTGTGATTCATACAGGAATCTGATGCTGTGACCTGTATAAAAACAGGGCTGTATTACAGCTTGGTGTTCAAAGAGATCAACTTATCACACATGGAAGAGACAAGTTAACCCAGTATGGGGTCAAAAGAATATTGAACCCTTCTACAGAACCTTGATACCTTACTATACTATAGAAATAAGGAATCTTTACCCAGTAATTCACTTCCCTCTGCCCCTACCCAGAGCTAACCAGCCCATATATTTCTTGTAAATGTACTGACCTAGCAATGCCCTAGAAACTATCACATTAAAAAACAACAATAAACCAAGCGTGGTGGCACACACCTTTAATCGCAGCACTTGGGAGGCAGAGGTAGGAGGGTCGCTGTGAGTTCAAGGCCACCCTGAGATTCCACAGTGAATTCCAGGTCAGCCTGGGCTAAAGAGAAACCCTACCTCAGAAAAAAAAATTAATAATAATAGTAGTAGTAGCTGGACTTGGTGGTGCACGCCTTTAATCCCAGCACTCATGAGGCAGAGGTAGGAAGGCTGTGAGTTTGAGGCCACCTTGAGGTTATATAGTGAATTCCAGGTCAGCCTGAGTAAGAACCTACCTCTAAAAACCAAAAAACAAAATAAATAAATAAATAATAATAACAGTAGCAGCATCAATTCTTCCAAAGGTTATGAGACAGAACATGCAGCTCACTGGTAGAATACTTTCCTAGTAAGCGATCACCAGTACCACTAAAAACCAAAAAAGAAATGAAAATTTCTTATGAAAATAGCAAGCTTTTGATAATATGAAACTTATATCAAAACCCTACCCTTACTTGATTTTCTCTATGCCATCAAACTGGAATCTGACAGGTTTTTTTTTTGTTGTTGTTTTTTTTTTGCATGATGCCATTTATATGAAATTTCCAGAAAAGGCAAATTCACAGACATAGCAAACCAGCAGTCCGTTGTGGCTGGGATGGAAGTGAAGAGTAATGGACCCAAAGAAACTTGATGTGACAATGGAAATCTCTAAAACTGGATTGTAGTAATAGTTGCACAACTCTATAAATTTGCTAAAAATTACTGAGTAGTACCTTTACAATGGATAAATTCACTCTCAACTGAGATATTTGGGAAAAAAAAAGAGGAAGCTTTTGGGTATTGGTTTAGAATGGTCTCAAGATGGACGAGGAGACTGCTCAGTGTTAAGGGGGCTTGCTTGCAAAGCCTGCTGGCCCCACCTCAATTCTCCAGCACCCATGCAAAGCCAGACACAAAGTGGCATATATATCTGGAATTCTTTTGCAGTGGCAAGAGGGAATCTTACAGATCTTGATCATTCATGAAACCACAGAGCTGAGAACCGACTTTGATGCCCAAAGGAAGCTACAAGTGACCACACTGCCTACCTTCGTGTCCCTTGAGGGTCGTGATAACAGAACACGTGTTCTGCTCAAGCTTCAGCAGGGTGATCTGTCCTGAGTAATCACCAACAAAAGCAAATTGAGTATCAAAATCATATCTGAGGAGGGGTGGTCAAGGATACATAAAAGGACCCATCTCAAAATTCTACCATGAACCATAAAACTAAAATCATGTGAAAGGAAGTAAATGAAAATTATGCAATATGTAAATATTGGAGAAGAATTAAAACAGCAAAAGGTAAAGTTAATATTCAGTTGATAAGAATTCACTGAGTTCCTAGGACCAGACCAAATACTATCAGAGGAATTGGCAGTAGAGAGAAAGTAAGGCAGAGAAGACAGACAACTGTAACCAGCTGCAATATGACATAAAAGAGTAAAATTGATACATAATGAAACAGCAAGGAAACACCTGAGCAAATGGCTTTTTATGAAGTACCTCTGAAAATAATGTCAAACAGACAGCAAACACAGTACGTGAACTCATTTATTTTAACCTAGAGACTGCCTACACCTTACTATAGACCCCTTAAGAGAATAATAGCAATTATTTGTGGCAGCAGTAAGTTTAAAGCACATTGACCATTGGTAACAACTCCTTACTTTCTCAGTCTGTAGCCCCACCCACCTGTAGAAAGCGGCCATCCAAATCCAGTAAGGTAGGTACCATTTACCGCAGGATAACCACTGTTTACCATAGGATCACCACTGTTTACCATAGGATCACTGCTCCTACTCCAAAGCACAGGCCAAGAGAAGCACTGCAAGCTAGGCCATGGCTGTTCTGCACTGCACACGAATTTCAGATGCATGCAACACTTGTGCATGTGGCTTAATGTGGGTACTGGGGAATCAAACCCAAGCTGTCAGGCTTTGCAAGCAAGCACCTTTAACTGGTGAGCCATCTCTCCAGTCCTAATAAAAATATTTTTAAAAAGCATTAAGCAAAGTTTTGAATAAAACTCCCATTTGTAACTCCCAGGGTACACATATTAGATGTCCTCATTATATAGTACATTTTCTTATAGAAACTGCAAATCACCACTCACTAGATGATCAGTTCTTGTTTTCTTTCCTCAGACAATAAAGTCATTCAATTAGAAAGGCAAAGGGATGAAAGGAAAGATCTGCATTAATGAGGGCTCTGGTTTTCCACAATTTTCTATTTCAAACAGCACTTCCCACTGGAAAACAGCAAATTCACTGAATTACTTTTTCCCCTCAAGACTGAAGGAGGCATATCTATTTTTTTTTCTTAAGACAGGGTCTCACTTTAGCCCAGGTTGACATGGAAAACACTCTGTAGCCCAGACTGGCCTTGAACTCACTGTGACCCTCTTATCTCAGTCTACTGAGTGCTGGGATTAAATGTGGATACCACCATGCCTGGCTGAATAATTTCCCACCTCCTCCCTTTTCTTGAGGCAAGCCTAACAGACTGTTTTTTTTTTTTTTTTTTTTTTTTTTTTAATGAGAGAGAATGAATTGGCATGCCAGGGCCTCCTTCCGCTATAATCAAACTCTAGACGTGTGTGCCAACTTGTGTACATGTGCTACCCTGCATGCCTGCATCACCTTGTGCATCTGGCTTATGTGGGTCCTGGAGAGTTGAACATGGGTCCTTAGACTTCACAGGCAAGCGCCTTAACTGCTAAGCCATTTCTTCAGCCCCTGAATAATTTTTAATAGACCCATTTTATACCAACGAAAAGCAGATACATACTTAGATTTTAGGCAAAATAGGTATGCCTCATTCAGACTTTGGATCTCAACTAACAACTAATGATTGAATTCCAAATGAAAGACTGAGATACAAGAGGTACTGCGAGGAGAGGTCGGACCTCTGAAGGATACTGCAAACACGAAGCCCAGGAGGTGAAGAAGTGGCGGCCAAGCATGGTCCCGCTCCGCGTGCACATCCAGCTGACACACTTGTCGTGGCCCGCGCTGATCACCCACTCGGCCGCCAGGCTGAAGATGATGGCGGACACCCGGTTCTGATGAGCTGCAGGAGATGAAGGGAGAGCTGGTGCTGAGCCTTCAGGAAGGGAAGGCGGCCCTCAGAGACCCTCCCCGTGAGGGCTGAGGTCAACTTCGCTGGCGTGCACAGGCCTGTGTGGGTGTAATAGTCACACGGTGGAAATGCCTCTCCTGTAGGGGATTTTGGACAGTCTGCCCACCCACCCCCACACACTAGGTTCACTCTGAAGGCTAGCAAAAGCCAGGGGTCATTAATGAGCAATGTTCCAGGGGATTCAAGTCAGAGAAAACAGTTTTTTTCTGTGCTCAAGAGAACATTTTTATTTTGTTCTAGAAGCCTTAACTACTGACGAGTACCATGTGGGGAGCAGCAGACTTTTCTAAGAGCAGTGTGGGCTTCACTGCCTAGTACTTCAGTGGGCTGACCCTACAGAAAATGCTGGTGTTGCAAATAGAACAGATGTAATTTTGAAAAATTACAAGTGGTTAGCCTTTTGTTTCTGGAATAGTATTTGTTTGGGTAACTTTTTATTATTTAAAAAGATTTTTTTAAAAAAATACATATTTGTAAAGCTCTCTCTTCTAAAATAAAAGCTGAGAAAAAGGAAGGTTTGCTACATATCACTAACTTCCGAAAGACTTCCAGGTGGAGGACGAGTCACAGCAGGGCAGTGGCCTGACTTCTGCTCTGCCTGACACAAGACTTTCTGCATGTTCCATGGGTTTAATAAATGCCCACTATGTTGGCTGGACTGTAAAATGCTTCCCATAGTTTCCCGTGTTTGTGATTAGGCCTCATACTTAATCCCCAGCTGGTAGAGCCTTTAGGAGTGGAAACCTTGCTGGGGGATTGTGTTGCTGGGGGTGGGCCTTGGAGTGGTGCAGCCCAGTCTGTCTTGTTGTACTTAGCTCTCTGCTCTCCCTCTCCCTCTCCTTCCTTCCTGCTGGTGTGGAGATGTGGTGACTGGCAGTCTGCTCTACCATTTCCCCACCACGATGAAACTTCCTCTTGAAACTGTAATCTGGAAATAAACCCTTGCTTTCCACAAGCTTTTTCCAGCCAGCTGTCTTGTTCTGGCAACATGATGGTAACTGCTACACGTAGTCTGATGGATGGAGTCAGAGGTCCACAGAAAACTGACCTTGCTATGGAGCAAATGAAAGACTCTGGCACCACTCTTTGTGAAAGTCAGGGGCATCTGCCGTCAGGAGGAACAATCAACAATTCTGTATTTCTGAAGGATTCGAAAGCTTTTTTTTTTTTTTTTTTTTTTGAGGTAGGGTCTCGCTCTGTCTTCATCTGACCTAGAATTAACTATGTAGTCTCAAGGTGGCCTCAAACTCACGGAGATCCTCCTACCTCTGCCTCCCGAGTGCTGGGATTAAAGGCATGCGCTACCAAGCCCGGCAGGATTCAAAAACTTTAAAGGTGTTCTAAATAGCTCTTAATCTTTAATTTCAGTAAACCAAGCCCCAGTAATGATTCAGTGACTCATCTGAGGATCAATGTTGCTTTTGTTCATCTTATTTTCCTGTTTTAATGATATTTCCACTTTCTATAAACACAAGGTGTAATGACACTCATTTCACGATTTTAAAAACTAAGTACAGTGCCAGTCAGGCATGGTGACACATGCCTTTAATCCCAGCACTTGGAGGCAGAGGTAGGAGGAGCGCTGTGAGTTTGAGGCCACCCTGAGACGATATAGTGAAGTCCAGGTCAGCCTGGGCTAGAGTGAGACCCTACCTCAAAAAAAAAAAAAAAAAAAAAAAAAAACAATAAACCTGGGAACAGGCTGGACAGATGGCTTAGCAGTTAAGGCGCTTGCCTACAAAGCCTAAGGACCCAGGTTTGACTCTCCAGATGCCAGGTAAGCCAGATGCACAAAGGTGAGGCAGGTGCAAGGTCACACATGCCCACTAAGTGGCACAAGCATCAGGAGTTGGATTTCAGTGGCTGAGGCCCTGGTGCGCCAATTCACTCCGTCTCTCTCTGTTTTACGCTAAACTAAATATAAAAATAAAAAATGAAAACTGAGCAGTACTCAAATATTCATTAGATACATAAAGTCTAATAAGTAATGGATTAACTTGTATAACTTGAACACTTTTCCTACTAAATGTACAGCTGTCAAACTCTTGACCACACAAGATACATACTAGTTTCTGGAAAAGACTGGAGGGAAGAGTCATTTCTCCTTTCTCAGGAAGAACAGTCTTACATATCACCACAATGTTTTCCCTTACAGAACTATGAGGAGACATACGAGTGCTTACATTGCGTCATGTGCATGTGACTCAGTCTTCCACATTGTTAGTTACCTTTCTTCACTGGGACAAACATTCCCACCGGAAGAGTAGAAAGGGTTTGTTTCAGGCTTACAGAATCCAGGGGAAGTTCCATCAAGGCAGAAGAAGCTGGCTCACTTCCATGGATCCACAGCAGAGAGGCGCCCCCAAACAGCCAGAGCTCAAATTGCTCTCTACACCTCTTAGGGCTGGACTAACAAGCTCTGCCCCCAGTGACACATCCTCCAGCAGAAAGCCGCGGACTTGAACAGGAAGCTTAACCATAATCAAAACTGCCTGACGCTGCTCAGGTGACGCTAGCACGCCGCTCCGCAAGGCTGCTGTTCACTGCTCCCAAACTTCCTCCGCCAAACTGCTGAGCTCAAATGTATGGTCACTGCAGCTGCCACTTTTCTCCTAGCTTAAATTTGGATCCAGTGGATCAACATCCAGAGGAAATCAATTGGGTCTTCATATTAAAGTCCAAAACCTGTTTATTTTGTCCTATTAATGGACCAAAACTCACCAAGATAAACAACATATATTTAAAATCTAATTTTACCTCTATCAATAAGCATGAAATATAAAATGTGAGGGTGTTAAACTTACTAGCTCATGGTCTGATGAGAATCCAAGACTCAATTAAAGTACTTTGGCTTTATAATTTCAACCTAAGATTAACAATGGGTACTTGCCTTTGTTCAATTTAAAATATCTAAATCTATAAAGCAGTGCAAAAAACGGGAGAAATGTATACACCACAGAGATTCCAAAGCAAAGTGGCTCATAATTCGGTTGGAATATACAACTAGTTTCTGCAATTCAGGGCAAAATCCAAACAGACATTCATGAAAGATTATAGAGAGTCAAGAGTAAATGAAGCTTAATTAATTTTCAAAATGAGAATCCTTCTATCAAACTGGTAAAAATTAAAAAAAAGAAAACTAACTTGTGAGGCAGCACTGTTGGAAAACCTCAAGGAGCAGGCACCTCGCTGCTCACGGGACTGCAAATGTCTGCACTGACGCTGGGAAGCAACTTGCAAAATGGATCTAGAGCATGAGAAAAACTTTGTAGTGTGTAACCCAGTTATTGCACTTAGGAATTTGTCTTAAATAGGGAATCATCAAATTACAGAACTGCAGTCGGTATGATAGTGGAAAATTCAAACACACACAACTATACACATAGCTCTTAGTTACACAGATGTGTGTGTGTGTACTATGTGTTATCCAAAAAAACTGAAAGCTATGAACTCGCCCAATAATATGAATGGTTAAATTAAACCTCATACACTCATACAAAATACAAAATTGTAAATGTTAATGAGCAGAAAAGGGAGAAACCTAGCCCAGATGATACTGAGTTTTGTATACGTATGCCTTCAAGTACAAGAGTGTGTGCATGTGTCATTACCTGGGTATGTCTTGATAAAATTCATTTTATTAAAATCTTCAGAAACATGAAATTCCTAAAAGTAAGCATATGCAATAAGAAAACAGTTAGATTTTTTAAAATAACAGGAACTTAACTTTCAAAATGAAGTAAAGCTCAAAGACATTTGTCAAGAGACCTGGCACTCAAGGTGAGCTACTTAAGGATATGACCTACTCCGCTCAGCAAAGCTGTCTCTCAGGCCACCATTTGTTTGGGGCAGCTGGAGGACTCAGCACAGCTCTCTGGGCCAGCCCCTCCTCCCCAGACAGTGCTGCACGTAATCCTCCCTCTAGCTGCAAAGTGTGCTGACTTTGCTCTTTTGGCTATGAAAAAAATGGGACGGAGGGAGGGTGGGAGGGAGGGAGGAAGGGAGTTCCTTAATAGGATGTCGATGCAGAGCTCCAATGACCATTACCATCAGAGCACAGCTGTGAGAAAATCAGGCACTGGAAAGCACAGCAATTTAACATGGAAAATGTCTACATTTTAATGTACACACATGCCCTCCAAAAAGTAAAATTCACAGGTTGTAAGCAGTCTGTTCATACTCGTATATTTTCCAAATTTTCTGTAGAACATGCACTTCATAACTAGGGAAAAGAAGTATGTAACTTTTACAATGAAAAGTGTAAGTCTCAGCCTAAAGCGGAGACAAAACTCAAGAGAAAATGTGCTAAGTAAGAATTCTATTAACCAATGCTAGATTGTTGACTTCTTGAGGCTCTAAGTAATACAGACATGATAAACAGTTGACTGAACACAGCAAAGGAACACACACACACAGGAACATAGACTTCCGATTCTCCGTCTACCTTTGAAAGCACCAAACTATCAGCATCATATGTGCTAATGTGTATGGGGGAGGATCCAGAGACCCACTGCCAATGGTAAAGTGAATTTGCGTGACCCCTTACTGCTAACAGCCCTCAGAGAGTCTGGGTGCTGCAACTACAGGCTGCTCAATGAAAAGCCAGGGAGAAGGCTCACTCCAGAGAGAAATGCACAACCATGGCCAGCACTTGAGGAGGTATGTGCAGCTCACACTTCCTCTTCACACACGTGTGCACAGCATGACACTCTTACAAAGTCTTCAGAAGGAGGAGAGCAGAGCTTCACCCCTGTGCTGTGCGTGCAGAACAGCCTTCTACCTGCCACTCCTGAGTGAGCTGCTAGGAAGGGAGCCTCACCCTCCTCCTGGTGTCGTCTTCTCTCTCCTTCTTTCCTTCTCTTCCTCCTCCTCCTCCTTGTTCCTCCTCTTCTTTTATTAAATAGAAACTGGTATGGACACATCCTATGTTGGTACCATCACTTCCCTCCTAGCTGCCCCCACTCCACTGAGGGACCCCTCCTTAGTGGGATTGCTGGTGTTCACCCTGGCATTGTAGGTTATGAGTTGTAGGAGCCGCAGTCAGTCATCGTGGTGGGGAGCAGCAATGTCTCTGGATATTCCCTCCCACCCTGAGGCGCTCACATTCTTTCTGCCCCCTCTTCTGCAAAATTCCCTGAGCCTTGGTAGGTGTGCTTTAAGTCTACTTTACTGTTGTTGGCTCTGTCTTCTTGATCCTTAAACACAAAGAGCCCTTTTTTCTTTACATTAAAAAAAAAAAAAAAAAAACAGGGAGCTGGAGAGATGGCTTAGCAGTTAAGATGTTTGCCTGAAAGGCCAAAGGACCTTGGTTTGATTCTCCAGGACCCATGTAAGCTACATGCACAAGATGTCACATGCATCTGGAGTTCGTTTGCAGTAACTGGAGGCCCTGGCACACCCCTTCTCTTGCTCATTCTTTCTCTCTCTCTGCCTCTTTCTCTCTCTCAAATAAATAAAAAATAAAATAAAATATTTAAGCCAGACATGGTGGTGCATGCCTTTAATCCCAGCACTTGGGAGGCAGAGGCAGGAGGATCACCATGAGCTTGAGGCCACCTTGAGACTACACAGTGAGTTCCAGGTCAGCCTGGGCTAGAGTGAGACCCTACCTTGAAAACCCCAATATAAAGAAATAAATGAATAAAATATTTTAAAAAAGAACAACAGGGAAAGAGTAGTCTTTCCAACAAATGGCATAAAGATAAGTGGATATCTACATATAAAAGAATCAATATAGAACATTGCATTTATTAAAAATAAGGCCAAAAAGAAAACAAAACATTTTAAGACAATAAAAATGTTCTTTAAAAAGCAATTAAAAATATGTAACATGAAAATTAAGTTTTATAAACTTACAAAGCAAGTAGAGAAAAACATTAAATACAGCAATAATAATAATAAAATAGATAATGACTTTTCTCTACTGCAGTACAATTATATTCAGTATTTTACTCAAGTGCTGTAGTTCCTCAAACAGCCTTTCCCGCACATCATATGGAAAAGTCAAGTCACAATGAAGTCAAGATCTAAATTGAATGCTTAAACTAACACACTCTTAGCAACCCCTCCTAGTATAAATCCATTTATCTCTATGAAAACAAACAGCTTTGCATTAGCCAGTGATTTCTTAGGTACTATATCTAAGCATAATCAACTAAACATAAGATGAATTACATGTCATAAAACTTTTGGGCTGGGGAGATGGCTCAGCAGTTAAAGGCATTTGCTTGCAAATTCTATCAGCCCAGGGTTCAATTCCCCAGTACCCACATAAAGCTAGATGCACAAAGTGACATATGTGTCTAAAGTTCATTTGCAACAGCAAAAGGCCCTGGCATGGTCACTCTCATTCATTCATATTCTTATTCTCTTTCTCTCTCACTCTCAAATAAATAATTTAAAATACTTTAAAAACAGAGAAAGTGGTATTGTTTACACAATCCAATGAATATACAATCTACTACAAAGCCACTGAAATACACATTTTAAAATGAGAAATATGATGCTACATTAGTCCCATCTCAATTAAGGAAATAAATATGTGCATATAATTAAACTTATAAAAACCACCAGTCTCTAAGAGTGTAAAAATTTTAATATCTAACTCTTCACCAAAAGTGTTGTGAAAAGTTACATGAGTTATTGGCTGACTAGCTAGTCCCTCCCATCTTTCACAAAGAAACAGACGCAGACACACACACAGAGTAACAGACATTCTCTGTGGCCATGTTAAAGATAGGAGCTGCTACAGGTTTCATTATTCACTGCCAAGACACTAATCATGTCAGTATTCTGTACTTTGAGGTACTTTAAAATTAAGTCCTAATAGAAATCCATTTCAGGACTAACGGATTCTGAATTAAACACTTCTCATGTCAAATCCAGTTAGCTTTACTCCTAACCTGCCCACATGGACACGGGGACATTGGTGCAAAGAACACTGGGTATTCTACCAGTCCACCTACCATTACAGCCCCGTTATCCTGGCCCACAAATATCCGCCGGCTGTCATGATGGTAGGCCATAGCAGAGCAAGGAGCTGGTGGAAAGACAGAGACCACATGATGAGAACACCAAGCACTTCAAGCCATTGTTTAAAGCACATTATTACAAAGAGAAGCTATGTGTAACTTGGAAATGTAATTAATTAAGTTCTCTCTAATACTTTAGTTTAAAATTCTAACTCTGTAAGCCTTGTCAAAACTGTCTTAGATTTTTGGATGAGCCGGGCCTGGTGGCACACATTTTAATCCCAGCACTTGGGAGGCAGAGGTAAGAAGAACAGTGAGAGTTCCAGGTCAGCCTGAGACTACAGCACGAGTTCCAGGTCAGCCTGAGCTAGATGGAGACTTTACTTTGAAAGAAAGAAAAAAAGAAAACCCATAACAACAACTAAAAGAACAATAATAATAATAAATAGTTTTAAAAATATTTTATTTTTATTTATTTATTTGACAGAGAAAGAGAAAATACATAAAAGTGCTATTTAAAATTCTTAATTCTACTGCTGGAAGACGTTTTGTTACAGCATGGCTGGTTTGTGGGAACCCGGGGCCCTTTCATACTGTTCTTGACTATTTCCAGGCTACTGTTGCAGAGGAAAGTAGTTGTCATAGACTGTTTAGTCCACAGAATCTATACTGTTTGATCTTCTGCATTAAAAAAAAAAAAAAAAAGTGTGGCCTTCCTTTATAACCTTAATTGGCGGCATGGTTTGGGAGTCAAAAACAAGCTTGGATTCGGATTACAAGCACAAGCAATCACTTAATCTCTTTGGCCTCAATTTCCTTGTCCACAAAGTGGCTGTTATGATGACTTCATAAAATTCTATTACAAGAAGGCATGTGGCACACAGCAACGCAGAACCCGAGTCATGAACAGCAGATTCTGACAACACTGACTCTTGTTACAGGGATGTGACAGTTACCTTCATTTGCTGGGCAAAGCACCTGATCAAAAGCAGCTGATGGGAGGACGGTTTTTATTTTGGCTTCCAGTCTCGAGGGCATGCCTCACGGTGGCGGGGAAAGCATGGAGGAGCAGAGACTGGGCATCACCTCTGCCACAGGAGGTGGAAAAGAGCAACAGGACAGTGAGCCCATTTCTGGCGGGGGGAGCTGCCTACGTCACCCCTAAGCCGGCCCTTATCAACACACCTTGTCAGCAAGGCTCTACCTCCCACATTGGCACAGCTGGGGACCAGCATTCAGAACACAGGATTTTAGGTCGGGGACATCTGATTCAAACCACCATAGGGAGGAGGTAAGGCTACGGAAAAGGACTGGACCCCTACCACAATATACAAGGGTTTAGCTTGCTCGTCACTCTGTCAAGTCACAGGGGAAGTCTGCACTGGAGGATGAATGAATGACCAGGCAAACATCCCAACTGAACAATCTGCACAGAGTGCGCAGAACCCACAAGGCACTTTTCTTGTATTCTGAGTCTAATTTTGAAATAAAAGTCGTTCTAAAATAGACAGCAGTGATTTTCCAGTGCATTCAGTATACATTTTTCTGGTCACACTGCAGTTTCTGCACAGATATAGGTCCAGGTGGAAGCAATAAGGCAGCCCTGAGCCAGGCATGGCCATTCTTCCCTGTAATCCCAACCCCCGAGAGGCCAGCAGGACGACAGCCGTGAGTTCAAGGCTCAACAGTGGGTTTCAGGGAGCAGACTGGGCTGCAGAGTGACACCCTGTCTTAAAACAAAGAAACAAAAAGCACAGCATCTGGAAGCTACGTGAACATACGTACATACAAATGGAACAGGCCGGTGTCAGCCACACTGCAGAGCCCCTTGGGCTGCTCCTTCCAGCTCCTCCTTTAACTAGGAAGTTCCTCAGAAGGGCCAGTGAAGCCAAGGCACAGAGATTTGGGAATAGAGGACCCTGGCCATGTGAAACAGCTGAGACAGAACACGTTTTCACTGTGGAGTACTGATGTCCTGGGAGAAAAGTTAATTAATCACTAGCCAGGCGTAGTGGCACACAGAGGCAGGGGTAGAAGGATCACTGTGAGTTCAAGGCCACCCTGAGACTACATAATGAGCCTGGGCTAGTGTGAGACCATACCAAAAAAAAAAAATCACTAAGTTGATAAAATATTTCGAAGGAAGTTAGGGATGTAGCTCGGTGGCTCAGCACTAGCCTCGTATGCCCAAGGTCATGGGTTTGATCTCCAGCACTTGGTGGGGGGGGGGGGGCGAGGAGTAAAAATAGTGGGGGTAAAATACAAGCACAAAGGATACATCTCATTCTCAACCTCTTAAGAGATATTTGAGATTGAGCTCCAGAGCTCAGGACCCCAAGGAGGTTAATCTATGACCAAAACATGAACTATGGAGGAAGGGAAGTGTGGCAGGAAAAATACAAACAGCAATAAAGAGATCTCCACAGTGATGACAGGAAGGAGCTCCGCGGGCTGTTGATACTGGCAGTTACCACTTATCAGGCAGGACCACTGGGCAGGAGTCATGAGCGACAGAAGCCCATTTTGTGGTTGTTGAGGCTAAAGAGTGCTCAGAGGCCTGAAGGATCCCACCCACCTCTGCCTTGCACATGTGGTTTAAAAGTCTTTGCTCCTTTGAAACCTAGCCAGGCCCTTTTATTTCCACACTCGTCATGATGGTTGCTGATATTGGGGGTTATCTGAACACAGAAACCTTTAACTGTTTACTTTATTAAACAGATTCCAAGGGCATGTTTACTAAGACATCAGTTACTGCAGGAGAGGAGAGACTTTTTTCAGTTCTCTAGTAAATGGTCCCCCACCCATGGTCATGCAAGAACCCTAATTATGCTCAGTGGGGCTCAGTGGGGTCACACACACAAAAGAAGATGTCAGAATAGAAGTAGGTCTACTTGGAATGAAGAAAGGGTTCAGCAGGAGGGGAGGGGAACAGAGAAAGTTAACAGGAGGTGAAAATATACTATATGCACATATAGAAAGTGTCAAAATATTTTAAAATGTTACTTCATATTTCAAGATGAAAATTAAGCATGTAAAATCAAGGTTATGTGTCTACAGCACACAGTTAACAAGAAGGTCTATTACATGACAAAGTTTTGATCAGGCTTTCACGTGTCTTCATATGTGCCATGTGTTATAAAGTTGTATCATTCCCTTACTAATATGCAGTATTCAAAACCCTTTTCATTGAATGGAAGTTATTACTATGAAAATTACTATGGGATCCAAATACTGCATGAATGATGGAATGTATGTACAGAGGAAAGCGAGAAAGTGTGATGTCTTGAAGGAGTTTATAGGAAGTGCATCATTTTGGAATACCTCTCAGGAGAGTGTGAACCATGTCAACAGCATTGGAACCACTGTCAGAGCTCTTTGGGGAACTTCACTGTGATGTTCAGTAGCCTATCATGCATACAACCAAATCTGTTTTCTTTCCCTAGGGGCCACCTATCATAGAAACCTTTCACTGAGGAAACTCTTTCAATAAGAGCCAAGGAAGGAAGGTCTCAAGCACAGCCACAGCTATACTGTCTTCTCTGAGGCTATTCAGACAGCAAGACTCCCTCCCTACTAGGCCTTGGAGTAGAATCTGAAAGAGAGAAAGATGGCAATGAAGTGGTGCTTAGATTGGCTTGAGGGGCCTGGAATTGAAAGGTCATTTTATTTTGTTGTGTTTTATTTGTCATGTAGCCCAGGCTGGCCTGGAATTCACTGTGTAGTCAAGGACAACCTTAAACTTCTGCTCTTCCTGCCTCCACTTCCCAAATGATGAGACTACATTTACCACCATGCCAGGCTTATATGGTGCTAGGGACCAAACCCAGAGCTCTGTGCATGCTGGGCAAGCACATCACCAACTGTGCTATATCCTTAGCCCTAGATATATAGGTAGTTTTATACCATGACATCCTAGGGCTGTTATAAAGTCACCATGTAGAACTTTTATCCACATTTATTTTTAGAACACACCTAACTTATCTATCTAGAAAATGTTGCACTTTGAACCCCCATCTCTCTGAGGTACCCAAAGTTAGGTGAGAAGGTCAGACAATAGGCTGTCATAATTGTGGGACTATACAAAGGGTTCTTACAGTGCCAGCATCCACTGCTAAGTACTGAGTACAAAGTTAGTACTGATATAAGCTGGCTAACTTAAGACAAAGAAAAATAGGGGAACATGCCCTTTTCCCTCACCCCTTCCCTACCTTTATTTTTTTTTTTTAGTTTTGCTGGTATCCTTCAGTTAAGCTACCAGGCCTAACTTCCTCTGCAAAAGAAAAGGAGTTTTCCTATAGGCTGCCAGAGATATTGGGCAACAAAGGAGCTCATTCTAAAACCCAGGAGCAATTTTGAGCCAGACATTGTGAAATGTACATCATTAAAGGCATCAGAAATATCCTCAAGATGAACAGTTCTGGGACTTACAGGCCATTGTATGGTAAATGCTGGGCCAGTACTGGCCGCTGTCTCTTTTCAGCCATACTCGAATGGTTCTGTGAAGAAAGGAAAAGAGTAGATGTCAGTAATTTTATATTATGCTCCAGGAAAACCTCATTTTAAATTTTTAAAATATTTCAACACCATATCTGATTTGCATGACACAGAGAGAGAGTACTATGCATGTGGATGTATGTGATGGATGTGTATGGAGAGGCGCATGCCCAGTAAGCACATGTGTGCAGGCCACAGGAAGGCGTCTTGTGTCCTGCTGACCAGGGGGAGCCCAGTGATTCTCCTCTTCCACCCCTCTCAGCGCTAGAGTTACAGGAATGCGCAGCCATGCCTGGGTTTTTACATGGACACTGTATCAAACTCAGGACTTTGTACTTAAGCAGTAAGTGCTCTTATCCACTGAGCCATCTCCCCAGCCCATCCTAACTGATCTTACAAAGTTAACCAACTACACAAATATATATATATATACACATATATACACACACACATATATACACATACATAAATAGAATTTACTATATTATATATACTATACATACAGTGTATATAGCTACATACAGTGTGGCCTTATATGGCAAGTTTTATAGTATCTACAAGTCAGGATTTCAAATAATTTTAACAGTAGAAATGTTCTCTCTCTCTCTCTCTCTCTTTTTTTTTTTTTTTTTTTTTGGTTTTTCGAGATAGGGTCTCACTCTAGTCTAGGCTGTCCTGGAATTCACTATGTAGTCTCAGGGTGGTCTTGAACTCACGGCGATCCTAGTACCTCTGCCTCCCGAGTGCTGGGATTAAAGGTGTGCGCCACCACACCCGGCTAGAAATGTTCTTTATATAGTGATATGCAAAGAAAACTAAGAAACTAAGAACTATTGACTACTTTCCTTAGTAAAACAGACTGTGTGAAGTTAGCCACTTGACTAGCTGACAAGGAGATATTAAAGAAAGCAACAGGTTTTTAAAAAAAAAAGTGCCAGGCGTGGTAGTGCACACCTTTAATCCCAGTTCTTGGGAGGCAGAGGTAGGAGGATTGCCGTGAGTTCAAAGCCACCCTGAAACTACATAGTGAATTCCAGGTCAGCCTGGGCTAGTGTGAGACCTTACCTCGGAGAAAAAAAAAAGCTGGGTGTGGTGGCACATGCCTGCTCAGTAGGTAGAAGTAGTTTGAGACCACCCCGAGACTACAAAGTGAATTCCAGGTCAGCCTGGGCTACAGCGAGACCCTATCTCGGAAAAACTACCAAAAAAAAAAAAAAAAAAAAAAGGAAGAAAAGCGTCAAGTTGCTTGTGAGTGACTCACTCCACACCTTCTCAGCCTTCCTGGCCAGGAGGAAACCCTCCCCCAGGGCCTCTCAGGGCCCTTCTTTCATCAGAACACTCAGGGTGGTGAGGAAGTCCTGCGTGTATGCAGGAAGGTGACAGAGGGACACAAGAGCTGAAGAGCTCACTAGGCTAAGGGCAGCGTGGACGCGCAGGCGCTGCTGGCATTCACAGAACCTCTAAGCCAGGCTCCTCCTGCCCTGTGTTCTGCTGGTGTCTGCTCCCTCTGCTTGCGAAGTGTTCAAGCCTGCCCATCACTCCCTCACATTCATGCTCATGTTTCTAATAGGAAAAGCTAAAATACATAATAAATGAACACTGATACATGGTTCCATCTTTTAGTGGAACTAAAATGATGAAAATACGTGTAGTGGTTGATTTGGGGGAGAGGACAGACAAGTAATGTGAGGGAACTTTCAGAGGGTGGTAACACTCTGTGGTTGGTTCCCTTGGGTGTGTATTTGTTAGCACGTGCCCAACTATACTCAAGGTCTGTACAAACTACTATATACAATTGAAAGAAAACTAAAACTAGAAGGTGACCTATACTTACCCAAATAAATAACATGGCATCCCACTACAGTGCATGCAAACCAGATAAAATGCCTTAACCAAGTCTCGAGGTGTAACTACCAGTTTTCAGCACATACGGGGAGGATGGATGAGCCTATTAAAACCAAGAGGGTGTTGTTGCATTGAGCAAAAGTAAGGCTACAGGAAAGTCTACAGACAAAGACCGTTTCTCTGCTAATAATTGGGCAGGGAAAAAATACAGATGGAAGACAAGCCTTGTTCCTGAGACTGGGGAGACAGATGAACAGAGTGAAGGGTTCATAGATTTCTCTGAAAACCAGAAGGAACTAAAGAGCTAATAACTATCCCAAGGGTTAGAAGGCCATAAAAGAAACAACAGAGGAATTCAGCCTAACACCCACCCCCACTGATGCACTCCCCTTAGCTCAGATGGCCTTGAAGGACCAGAGACCATCTAAGTCCCTTAGACAATCCTGGCTGAAGAAGCCTATTCTGAACAAGGACACACACAGCTACAAGCTCCTTATCTACTGCACCTGGTACAGTCTGTTTCTTAGGATCCTCCTAATAAGTTTGAACCCCAACCTGGCTCAATGCTTCAGCCTTCATCCCGCAGGAAGGCTGCTGCCCCTCACTGTTCCTCTCCATAAACACTCTGTCTGTAGAGATCGAGTCCGGTGTTCTCTTTTGCTTTTCTACACTTTCCTTACACAGAGAATGTGTGTGCTTATTTGGATCTTGATTCAAACAAACTAAAATAATGCATACTTACCATTATAAAGGAATCAACAAAAAGAACACTGACTAAATTCCTGCACATTTCTTTGAGTGTGACAACTGTAATTGTGTCACTGTCTTTCTGTTTGCTTGTTTACAGGCCCAGGCTGACCTGAAATTCAAGATTCTCCTGCCTCATCCTTCAGAGTCCTGGGATTACAGGTGTTCAACACCATCCCTGACTAGCTATTTTATTAATAAGTAAACAGTATTTCCAAACTATCACCTTGGCTCTTGTTGCCGTCAGGTTCGCATTGCTGGTAGAAATCACCTAACTAAGAGCAGAGGTTTATGTTGGCTTACAGTCTCAAGGGGAAGCTCTACGATGTCAGGGAAAATCATGGCATGAGCAGAGCGTGGACATCACCTCGCACCAACATCAGATGGACAACGGCAGTAGGAGAGTGTGCCAAACACTGACTTGGGGAAATTGGCTATAATACCCATAAGTCCGCCCCCAACAGTACACTCCCTCCAGGAGGCGTTGATTCCCAAATCTCCATCAGCTGTTAACCCAGCTTTCAGAACACCTAAGTTTATGGGCGACACCTGAATCAACCTGCCACAGTTCTCTACTGTTATCTTCAGTTTGGCCTCCTCAGTCCAGGACCTCAGCACTTCCATCCAGTTAGCAGAGCTCTTCTCACCTCTGCAGACTTGCCCACCTGGCCTCCTCCAGTCCATCTGCTGCCCACTGCAGCTCCCAGAGAGCCACACCCACTCCACTGCTCCTATGCTGGGAAATCACCTGGGTGATCCCAAACCCGGGATTCAATCGACAGACTTAGTTCCTCTGACTCCCCACCTCAGGCCCTGTAAGCCCAAATAGCCCCTGAGGTTAAGCAAACCGCCTCCCTCGTCACTGTTGGCCTTGCAGACAGATGGCAGGATGATGCCATCTCAACATAAGTCCTGCATCTACGAGTCAACAGAAGCTTGTAATAGTTATCCTTAGGACGGAGCCACTAATTGACTATATTCCACACTCCTTAAATTAGAAGGCTATGGCTAGTTGGCAATATATAATGAAGGCAAAAGTGGTGTAGTTACTGAAAGGCCAACTCCTCGATGAGTACTGAACGCGCCCAAGGGTGCTTCTGTACTTCCAGATCCTTGCATGAAGGCCGAGGCACTTGAAGGTCAGGATCGGGGCTCATTCCATGTAGTGTTTCTTTGGGCTCACTGGAAGGGTTAAATCTGACAGCTAATTACCTGGCAGAATTTTTTAAGTTAAAGGAAGAACAGAATGTTGACATATTCTAAAACTCTTCCATTCCCAATGTCTTGGGTCATGGGTATATATGTAAGAACTTGGTGCTGCCCAGAGTGGTGGCACACGCCTTTAATCCCAGCACTCAGGAGGCAAAGGTAGGAGGATCGCTGTGAGTTCAAGGACACCCTGAGACTACATAGTGAATTCCAGGTCAGCCTGGGCTAGAGTGAGAACCTATCTCAAACAAACAAAAACAAAAAAAGAACTTGGTGCTATAGCTTGTCACCCTGTCCCTGAGAGACAACATGCAGGTATCAGAGAATTCTGTACTGAGGAAGACTTAAGAATCATCTCTTCTTCAAATCACTGAGCCTCAAAAAGTCAAATTTAATATACCTTCAAAGATATTCCTTCAAAACTAGCACAAGAAACCAGGCATGGTGGCACACGCCTTGAATCCCAGCACTTGGGAGGCAGAGGTAGGAGGATCGCCATGAGTTCGAGGCTACTCTGAGACTACATAGTGAATTCCAGGTCAGCCTGGACCAGAGTGAGACCCTATCTCAAAAAACAAAAGCAAAATAAAAAACCTAGCACAAGGTCAGACTGATATCTACCTAGAAATATTAGAAATATTACAAACATCATCATATAGCTTTGTCTGCACAGTTGGACTCAGATGAGAACCTAACGCGTCATCTAGAAAACAGGCGACATTTACATGAGCTGAGGATTTCATTCGAAAACTGTTCATCACATCTAAACAGAGAACGCCATCCTTGTTTGGGAATCAGGACTTTGACAGCTCGAGTTCTCATCCAATCCTCTAATCAGATGCTTCCCCTCCCTTTGACACTGCTAACAGCTTCCCCAATTAAGTTGAATCAGTACACTAAGTTTAACCCTTGACACTCTAGTGTGCCCAAGAATCCATATATTAAGCAGAAAAGCCTAACTTCTTTGAGTTACCTAGGAATTTATTTAATATTCTGATCTTAACAAAAGGTTGTAAAAACAGAGGGTTATAAAAATAATTGGGGGCTGGAGAGATGGCTTAGCAGTTAAGGTGCTTTCCAGCAAAGGACCCAGGTTTACGTCCCCAGAATCCAATAAAGCCAGATGCACAAGGTGGTGCATGCATCTGGAATTCATTTGCATTGGCTAGAGGCCCTGGTGTGTCTATATTTTCATTCTCTCTCTCTCTGTTTCTCTCTCTCTCTCTCTCTATATATATATATACATCAAATAAATTTTATTTTAAAATAATATTAAAAATAATAATTAGGCTAGTTATTAAAAACTTAAATTCCAGACTAAAAATGTACTATTTAGCCAGGCCTGGTGGAGCATGCTCTTATTAATCCTAGCACTTGGGAGGCAGAGACAGGAGGATTTCCATGAGTTAAGACCACCCTGAGACTATATAGTGAATTTCAGGTCAGCCTGGGCTAGAGTGAGACCCTACCTCAAAAACAAAACAAAACAAAAAAAATTACTATTCAGAAATTAGAAACAAAATCTACTATCCAATAAGTTAAAAACAACTGAGTAAGAGAGTTTAGTAGCATTTTACTTAATGCAAGTTATTAGAAACTTAGAGGGCTGGGGAGATGGCTCAGTGGTTAAAGGTACTTGCTTTGCAAACTACTCCACCGAGGTTGGGATCCCCAGCACCCAGGCAAAGCCAGAGGCAAAGTGGCATGTGCTGTAATCCCAGCACACATACAGCAATAAGAGGAAGAGTCAGGAGAATACGGAAGCTGCTAGGCCAGCCCGTCTGGCCTCCCTGGTGGGAAAACAAGACAGAGCCTGTTTTTAATAAGAAGGAGAGGACCAGCACCCCAAGGTTGTCTTCTGACCTCCACGTGTGTGTATCCATACACGTGTATATATACATACAGACACACATACACATACTTTACAATGACACTAATAAACCATCTAAGCACTAGCACATCCAGATCAGATCATTTTATTGTTACACAGGCCCAGTGCTTTCTGGCAGACAAGTGTCAAAGCTGCTTCCTTCACCAAGCTGAAAGAAAACAGCTGAATATTTCCGTTAATATTTTGACAACTTTACTCCTACACACCTAAACTTGCTTCTTTTCCTGCCTCTACTCTTCCTACTCTCCTAACATCTGGATCTTTGAATTCCAAGGCCATGTTAACACAAAAAGAAAACTTTCAGTAAAATTACCATCTTAGACGCATGTTCATTTCCAGTTCTGTTTCCAAATTGTTTTAAAACAATACTCTGGTGTTTCTCCCAAAAGGTGCTTGGAAAGGAAATGTGTCATTTCTTTCTGAGCCTACAGAAATGGTTTCCAAATCTCCCCAAGCTATTGTGGAGGCCTCAACCACCCATTTCCTCTGCACTTTTAGGAAGGGAAACAGGGGGCAGAGCTGCAACACCTTCCATCTTGGCTAAGACAGTGATGCCAAAACACATAAGACAGTAATGTTATGCCCACATACAACAATGTTACACATGTGTAAAACAATGATATTACACCTACATAAGACAACAGTGTCATACACACATTGGTGCAGTGTGCCAGGACAGCCATCACTTCATCTGTGTATTATTCAAAACTGTAGAGAATTCATATATTTTTCTCAGATAACTAAAAGGTCAACATGGGCTCACATTACTTTATTTTAAATATTTCAGGCAAAAATGCATGCACAGCGTATTGTTATGCAAGAAGAAGCACAGGGACAGTTCAGCCAGCAATGAAGACCATTACCAGGGCTCAAATGTGTTGTCTGCATTCTAAATTAGAACAAATTCTAGTGAAAATTTGGGTCCACATAGTGAGAAACACTAGGTAAAGACAGCCGGTAACACTGATGAACTCTGACTTGGGAATTCCAGGCTTGGCAGCTGGTTCCAAAGAAAGTACAGGGTGGGGGGGGTGCGGGGGGGGGGTGAGGAACTTTCTACTTAGAAGCTGCACTAGTCAATGAGTGAAAATTGGGAGAAAAGTTTAAACAATGAAATGAGTTAGCTAATGACTGGAACTCAACAGGTTACATAGTCATTAAAAATAGTCATGAAAACCTAGAGACATGAGAAAATGCTTATGAAATGTTCAGTTTCCTTAAAACGAAAACTAAACTGTGTGACTATGCAGTATCTGCCCCGCAGACAGTATGGAGACTGACCAAGGTGAGGGGTGGGGACGCATGCGTGAAGCAAACACTGACTTGGGCTCCTTGTGAACAGCTGAAGGTGGAAAACAGCAGGGTCCCACCTGGACCTCCGCAGCAAGCCAATGATCACCAAGAGCCCAGGACACTTAGGGACTGGTTTTGCCTGGGATTCAAGTGAGGCTGTCTAAAATCTGAAATGTAAAAATGTTCTACTCCTCAAGAGCAGGTCTGTCAGCATCACCACCGAAAAGATGAGGCTGAGGACAATTCGAGTCAAGGTCTAAGCTCCCGTGTGGCCACAGGCACCAGATTCAGAAGTGGCTTCTGGTACAGGAAGCTACTTTGTGTTTTAACAAGGCAGATTCTAGTCTAGAGGTCTCAGCTGTGTCTCACTGAGGAACTCCTCCTCTCTCATGTGGGCTGGTCTTCAATATGAGCTTGCGCCTGGGGCAGTCTTGGGAGTCACCAGCACCAGTGGGTCTATCAGGATACACTCCCCACTAGTCTATGCAGAGGGAAAAGGAGCTCTGGCCCTACAAGGAGACAGATCTACTCTCTGACCTTTGTCCACTGCAGACTGGAGACACCGACTCACGGAGTGGCCGCAGTGATGGCGGGGACAGGTATGAACAAAGAGGCCTCCGGGTTCTCATTCCCTCTTGCGGAAGCCTGCCACATCCCTGGAACCAGAGGGGCTAGGCTGAAGGAGGAGACGCAGTGACATGGACAGGGACCCCCATTCCAGCTAGTCACTCTTGACAAGGCTTTAACTCGCTAACTCCCAAACCAGTGAGGGGCACAGCTGGTACAGCATGAATGAGCCTGGCTGAGCCAAAGGGACTGTGGAGGTGACCCAGGGGCTCTGTATGCTGACAAATCACTGCTTTAAGACACTCCAGTTTGAGGCAGTTTGTCATAACAAAAGAGGCTGGTGTGATGCTTATCTATTCCTGATAAGTACTTGGAGCAGTAGCTATCTTCTCCTTCTGGACAAAACACCCAGCCAGAAGCAGCTTATGGGAGGAGAGGGTTTATTTCTGGCTCACGGCTTTGAGAGGAAGCTTCACAGTCGCAGGAAGCATGGCCTAGCAGACAGCAGGAGTGACATCTTACCCCACTGGCTGGGAGGAGTCGTCAATGTGCTAAGTTGGAGCTGGGCTGCATTACCTAAAGCCCCTGCCCAGTGACACACCTCCTCCAGCAAGGCTCTACCTCGTAACAGCCCCACACTTTCCCACACTTCCACTAGCTGGTGACCAAGTATACAAAACATATGAGCCTATGGGGACATCTCATTCAAACCACCATAGTAGTATACCTAGGAATGGAATCACAAAGGCAAAACTTAAAAAAAAAAAAAAAAAAGATTTCAAATTACTTGGGAAACAGGCACCTATTTAATGCTTCAGTGAGACATGGGGTCTCCCTTTGCACAGATCCTACATGGAATCTTTAGAAACTGAAGAAGTCATGGACAAGCACAGAGGAGTTACTACTCTAAGGACTCCATCATCTCCGTCACACTGTCTACCAACGAAAATTCTTCCTCATGCCCTTTTGCCTTCCTACAGTACATGTATGAAAAGCAAATTTAACACCCACAGCTCTGATTAAGAACTATGCATTGCTGGGTGTGGGGAGGCCAAGGTAGGAGGACTGCTATGAGTTTGAGGCCAATGTGAGACTACATAGTGAATTCTAGGTTAGTTTGGGCTAGAGCAAGACCCTACCTTGAAACACCCCCTCAAAAAAAGAATTAAGCATTTAAGCTTAGTATCCAATCTATCAAAAGGCATTGCTCATGATCAGAACAGGTAAAAGGATTCATTTTCATTTCTTTCTGTCTCTGTTGGATGCTCTCAAAGAGTTAATGAAAACAAAGTTAAGATATACTTTAGGGAATTATCATCCCCTTCAAACCTCATTTTTTTAAGTGACAATAATGTATGAACAAAGATAGGTTCCAAGTATGGTTTTCTTTGAAAATCATTGGCTCTGAAGCCAGAAGCACCTGGTAGGACTAATGATTTGTATTTTAAGTCTGTAATTCCATGAGTACATACATTTGGATACAATACATATGTTCCAGTCCTGTCACCCAGATGGGTGACACTTGGAAATGATGAGCCCACCAACAGTCACAAACAACACACAGCAAATGTTTATGCTAATTAAAAGTCTAAGCTGGGCATGGTGGAGCACGCCTTTAATTCCAGCACTTGGAAGGCAGAGGTAGGAGGATCGCCATGAGTTTGAGGCCACCCTGTGACTCCATAGTGAATTCCAGGTCAGCCTGGGCTAGAGTGAGACCCTACCTCAAAAAACCAAAAAAAAAAAAAAAAAAAAAAAAAAGGTCCAAGCCCTCACCTGAATCAGCAACATTCTTAAGATTTAATATTTTTCAATTTTTTAACCTTAATCATCTGAAAAAAAGCTGTATTAAAGTTTTTTAATCATCTTTACTTTTTATACTGACAATTAGGTTCCAATTTAATTTAAACAAGAATTTAAGATTATACAATATGCTGCAAATTAAGTCTGAGGTTTTAATTTCTTTTCATCTCTGGGTAAATAGCATTCTGAAGAAAATTCATTTTCTGTCCACTCACAGGGAATTTCTAAATGTGGCCATCACCTACATACAGCAAGGGATGTTTTTTCCTAGTATGACAGTACCTCCAGGATACAGATAAAAATGTGTAATTCTGGATGAACACATTTACAAGGGGAGGGCAAGATCTCTGTGCTGCCCAACCTCTCCTGAACGTCCAGCTTCAGATGGCGGCATAGGAACCACACCAAAGCAGCCTAGGGGAGAAAAGGCAAGAAAAAAAACCAGCAAAATACACTATTCTACTAAAATGTGAAGGTGTGTAAGAAATTATCAACCATAGCAGAGAAGTAGGAGAGATCTGGAGTGTCTAGAAACTACAGAAGCAATAATAACTCTTAATATCAACAGCCTTAATGCCCCAACCAAAAGACACAGGTTTGCAGATTGGGTGAAAAAGCAGGATCCTTCAGTTTGTTGCCTCCAAGAAACTCATCTTCCAACAAAAGATGGACACTATCTCAGCGCGAAAGGTTGGAAAACAGTGTCTCAAGCAAATGGGCCTAGAAAACAAGCAGGGGTCACTATCCCAATATCTGACAGTGTAGACTTCAGATCAACATTAGATAGGAAAGATAAGGAAGGTCACTTAATACGGTTAAGGTTAACTCTCTCCATGCATAAGAATTAAGTACAAATGAATCAAAGACCTTAATATCAGACCCAAAACTCTGAAACTGCTACAGGAAAAAGTAGGGAAAACCCTTCAACATATTGGTCTTGGCAAAGACTTTCTAAATATAACCCCAATTGCTCAGGAAATAAAACCACCGCTGGGAGCTCATGAAGTTAAAAAGCTTTTGTACAGCAGAGGACACTGTGAATAGAGCAAAGAGGCAACCTACAGAATGGGAGAAAATCTTTACCAGCTATAATCTGATAGAGGATTAATATCTAGAATATACAAAGAACTTAAAAAATTAGCTGAGTGTGGTGGCACACATCTTTAATCCCAGTACTTGGGAGGCAGAGGTAGGATTGCTGTGAGTTTGATGCCACCCTGAAACTACATAGTGAATTCCAGGTCAGCCTGAGCTCGAGTGAAACCCCACCCCAAAAAATAAATAAATAAATAAATAAATAATAAGAGATCAAACCACCCAACTGAAAAATGGGCTATGGAACTAAATAGAGAGTTCTCAAAAGAAGAAATACACATGGCATATAAACATCTAAAAAAAAGTTCTACATCCCTAGCCATCAAGGAAATGTAAATTAAAACTATTTGAGATTCCATCTCACTCCTGTCAGAAGGGCTATCATCAAGAAAACAAATGACAATAAATGCTGACGAGGATGCGGAAAAAGAGGAACCCTTCTACACTGTTGGTGGGAATGCAATCTGGTCCAGCCATTATGGAAATAAGTGTGGAGGTTCCTGAGACAGCTGAAAATATATTTACTATATGACCCATCTATACCACTCCTAGGCATATATCCTAAGGACTTATCTCACTACCTTAAAGATAGTTGCTCAACCATGTTTACTGCCACTCTATTGACAATAGCTAGGAAATGGAATCAGCCTAGATGTCCCTCAACTGATGAGTGAATAATGAAGATGTGGCACATTTACAATATGGAGTTCTACTCAGCGGTAAAGAAAAATGAAATTATGAAAAAAAACACGAAATTATGAAATTTTCAGGAAAATGGATGGATCAGATCTGGAAAGGATTATATTAAGTGAGGTAACCCAGGCTCAGACAGCCAAACATCACATGTTCTTTCTCACATGTGAATCCTAGCTACACATGATTGGACTTCTATGTGAGTAGGAATAAAACTCAGTAGCAGAGGCAAGTAAGCTAGAAAGGGTATATAAAAGGACTAGAAAGGGAGGGAGGGGGTACTTAATAGGATGGTATTGTATATATGTAAGTAGAACAGACTAATGGGGGTGAAAATGCCTAAGTGAGGTCAGGGAAAGAGACTGAGTAAAAGAAAGGTGGAGGGAGGGCTAATCAAAATCTAGGAGGATATAAATAAGTCATATGGAACTCTACTTTTCTGGACAATAGAACACCCAGAAGCCATAGGTTGTTACCAGAAAATTTTCAGTGCCAGGGATGGGATACCTTGCAGTGAGCTACTGGCCAGGGAGGACACTGATGCCCCCAAAACATTACAGGCCACTGCAGAGGCTCTTGGTTTCCCACGAGGAATAGATGTAAGACCCTATTGCTGAAGACTCCAAATACTTGGGCTGCAAGGTCACTAAGAAATCCTGCTGGAGCTGAACTGAAAACCTCCTCCATGTAGACCATCTGACAGAAAGCTGGAAAAAGCTATGCTGCATGCAGTTCCATAGGAGAAAGAGAAATCACAAGTGGAGATACTCAACAGTGAACACTACAAGCCTTAAATTTGGCCAGCGAGGCCAAATGAGCCAACAGGTGCAATAGTGGCATTTCTGCTATGGGGGAAACCAACTGCTCTCTAATTGGCCTGGAGGCCTACTCCATGGGAGGGAATACATCCTTGATACTGAAAACCTACAACAGGAGTAGTCATGAGCCCTAGGGGTGTAATGCCTGCTGGTGCTGGTCTACTATGCTCACCAAACTGCCCAGTAAGTACTTCTCTTAATGTTCATACCCATATATTAATGCTACTCTCACTTTTGGCAGAGAACCTTCTCTTTTCAGATGGCAGTGACCTTGGGATGAATCCAAAACAACAGTAACTCACATCTGGTGTATGCAGAAGGAAGATCAGAAGGCTGAGGTTGACAGACAGGGAGGATGGACTCAAGTGACGGGTGGGACCTGGAGGTGGATCTAAAAGGCTTGGGCATCAGAAGGAAGCCGGGGGGAGATGGCTAGTGACAGCACATGAGCCAAGGCATCCAGGAGGGAAAGGTACCAGATGTTAAGGGCGGAGAACCACTGAGAAGTAAGAAAAACAGGCATGTGGTTGGATAGAGAGGAGTTACAAGGTCCCCAAGGTCTTCTTACAGACATATGAACTATGGAGTTAATGAAAGGTCACAAGGAAGGAAAGGACATCATAAGGGCCGTGGTGACAGTTGATGAGTTTGGCAGGACAGATTCAAGTAGGGCACGCTTGGACTCAGGCAAGAAGCGTAGAGGTTGCTGTAGTGATCAAAGTTTAAAAGGATGTTTAAGATTAATGAGTTCAAACCTGAAGGTAAATAAAAGCGAATGCAGCAGCTGGAGACCGCTGTCGCTAGGAAAGCCTGCCCACAGGGCTGGCTGCTGTCTCAGACCTTCAATTCCCAGGGGCTTCTCACTGTTCCCTAACTCAAAAGAGTGGCTCACTGTGCTTCACTTTTTTTTGTTTGTTTTGTTTTGTGTGTGTGTGTGGGTTTTTGTTGTTGTTGTTGTTGTTTGTTTGTTTGTTTTGTTTTTCGAGGTAGGGTCTTACTCTAGGCTAGGCTGACCTAAGAATTCACTATGGAGTCTCAGGGTGGTCTCGAACTCATGGCAATTCTCCTACCTCTGCCTCCTGAGTGCTGGGATTAAAGGCATGGTTTTTCTTCAAGAGCTCTAGAACTTTGGTACATGACAGGGAAGGGATGAGTGCAGAGCTAGCCTCTAGTAAGAAAGCTGGAGACTAGGTCTCATGAACTCCCTTGATGAGCACTATTTCTCACATCCTGTCCTAAGACAATGCTGAGGGAATTCAGCACATCTTGTGTGACCCACAGGGAAGGACTCTTAGAAGCTTGTGCCTGGTTTCTTCCTGTCTTCACCCCATTTACTGATTTATGCTATGTCCCAGAACTGTATCAGTGCTGAGGGTATGAAATTATGTTGTGAGCCCTACTTAGGGAACAAATGAACCTGGTCTTGGGGTTCCCTAACATAGCAGGGAAAATATCTGTAAGGGAAGTTAATATGACTGACATGACTTGTAAGTGACCAAATAAGGAGATTAAAGAAGACATGACTCAAAGTCAGATATAAAAATTGACATTTGTGACTCCGAAAGTGGCACTGCCTGATGTAGGCAGGGAATGTTTTCTTCTGTTCACACAGAGAGAAAGAGTGAGCAGAAACATCTTTAGCTTTGGATGGCATTAATTAAATGGAACCTAAGTGGGAATGAAGCAAGAAGCGCTAGCCCACGTACAGCGCCACTCTGGGCGCTTTTCCTGTGTCACCCATCTGTCAGCGCCTCACAAGACCCCATGAGGCAGGTGCTAGATACCAGCACCTCCACTTTGTAGACAAGAAAACTATGATGTGAAGACCTTAAGTAACTTGAGCAAGGTCACATGGCTTAGATTCAAACTCCTTGGGCACTCTGACTCTGTTCTTAACTGTGCTGGAGAAAGACAAGGCCTGGGACAGTGAGGAAGGGCTCTAACAATGGAGTGAGTAGCTTCCTTCTGCCCAGCCCTGACTGCCTTCTCACTTCTTCCCTTACTTCATAACACAAATAAAAGAATCGACTTTTAGACCCTGTGTGACAACTAACATACAGCTGTTAACCCTCTGTATGAACAACTTCTAGCTATACCACATTTCCTCCTAAGCACACTTAAAAATCAAGTTGTTGGGGCTGGAGGAATGGCTTAGCGGTTAAGGTGTTTGCCTGCAAAGCCAAAGGACCAAGGTTTGATTCCCCAGGACCCACGTAAGCCAGATGCACAAGGGGGCACATGCATTTGGAGTTCGTTTGCAGTGGCTGGAGGTCCTGGTGCCTATTCTTTCCCTCCCCCCACTCTTCCCTCTCTCTCAAATAAATAAATAAATAAAATATATTTTAAAAAAATCAAATTGTTGGGCTGGAGAGATGGTTCAGGGGTTAAAAGTGCTCGCTTGCAAAGCTTAATGACCCGGACTTGATTTCCCAGTACTTACATAAAGCCAGATATACAAAGTGGCACATTATCTGGAGTTCCTCTGCAGTGGCTAGCAGACCTGGTGTGCCCATTCTCATTCTCTCTCTCTCATAAATAAATAAAATATTTTTTAAAAAAGAAAAATATTAGGACTGTTTCACATAAACAATTAGTAAATGTACAAATTCTCCTATAAGACATCTTAAAAGAAAACAAATACGCTAACATATCTGGTACAGTTTTTTTTTTTAATGCTACAAAAACATTTGTCGCGAGGTAGGGTGATATATGCCTTTAATCCCAGCACTTGGGAGGCATAGGAAGGAAGATTGCTGTGAGTTCAAGGCCAGCCTACAGTGAGTTCCAGGTCAGTCCGGGCTAGAATGAGACCTTTCTTTGAACAACCGCCCCACTCTTACCAAAAAAAAAAAAAAGTAAGTTGTGGTTTGCGATGATGATTTCTTACTAATCTATGTGCAACACCATAAAACACCTGATAATACAGTTTGACTGAAAGCCAAACAAAACTGAGCTGTGCACAGAACCTGGCCCTGGAGCAGAGCAGAGTAGAGCAGACGCAGGGCCGTCTCCAAGCTTTCCAGCATAAAGACAGCAGGTCCGCAGCCCTAACTTGGTTGCTGGGCGTCACCAGCCTTGTACCTTTGTAAAGTCCTGGCTGACTCTCCAGAGGTTTGTGCAGCCCCAGCGGAGTCCACAGCAGCAGTGGGCCTAAGGAGCCAGGTCCTGTTGTTTCCGTATTTTAGTTCTGCTCTGAAAGCCATCTCATGCTGTTTCCCCTGCCAGAAAGCCCTGCAGTTCTAATTCTTAAGCGCACTACTCAAGCTTGCTGGGATGGGGACTTTCTCTTTAATTTCTGAATAGGAAGACAGTAGGACTCTACCAACTCAGGCATTTATCATTTACCGTTCTTAGACTTTCCTCAAATTCCAAAGCTCAAAATCTTAACTACCAAGCTGGGTGTGGCGGCCAAAGCAGGAGGATCACTGTGAGTATGAGGCTACCTACCCTAAGACTACAGAGTGAATTCCCGGTCAGCCTGAACTAGAATGAGACCCTATCTCAAAAAAAATATCAAACAAACAAACAAACAAAAACTTAACTAACTACCAAGTTCAGGTAATTTAAAGTTAAAACCACTAATTCAGTTTTAGCAGAAGAATGAAGTTTAAATAAAAGGGCTTAAAGTATTTATTACTCAACAAAACAGAAATTAATTAGTACACACAGTATGTCATTCTGATAACTGTTCATGACATATTGGCTCATGAAAGTTTCCAAGTGGGCCACTAAAGCTTACTGCCCCAGCCTCTGTTTATCTGTCCAGGTCTGATGGAATTAAGCCTTGATATTCCACAATGGCTAACACTCAGCTCTATCATCTGTAGTCAGGTTTTAGTGGGGGAAAGGTGGGTCATACGTTGAAGACTGGCTGGGTCCCCAGCTGACAATGCTAATGTAGAAGCTTTGCAAATGTGAGGCTGTGGCGAGGAAGAGGGTCCTGGAGGATGTGCACTTGGAGGCAACATCAGGCCCCTGGCCCTCGCTGCCCTGAGGCCAGTGGTGTTCCCTGCCTTGACACTGACTCATCGCCCATCCAGGGATAACAGAGCCATGTGACACAACTCTGAACCATGAGTCCAAATAACCTTTCCTCCTTCTAAGTTGCTTATCTCAAGTATTCTGTCACAGTGACAGAAATGACTTCTTAGGAGATGGTTATATCTAAATGGTTCTGGGGAAAAACATCTCAGAATGAGGAAGAAAAAGGAGTGTGAAAGGCACTCTCCCCCACTGACTCCAAGCAACACATGATGCTTTCCTGTACAACAGTGGTTCTCCAAGTGTGGTCCTTGATCCAGGGCATCTGCACCAACACTTCTGGGAACCTGACAGGTTTGTCAACTGTCAGGCCACATCCAATTTTCCCTGGCAGACACTTCAGGGACGAGGCCCAATAATCCCTCCTTCAATAAGACCTCTGTGTGATTCTGACCCAAACTTAACGCTGAGAACCATAAATCAAGAAAGACCAGGAAACCACAGACCTTAAGCCTAGACCACGGTTTCTCAATCTCAGTGCTGCAGTGGCTGGGACAAGAAGGCTACTCTGTGAGCCTTGGATGTGGAGCAGTACACCTGACATCTTCTCAGGTGCCGATAGTATTTCACCCTACTCAAGACAAGTCAAGATATCTCCAGATCTTTCCAAATGTACTCTGGGGTCTCAATCTCCACTGGAGAGCCACTGGCATAGATTTTGGAAAAGTGGGCATGAACTTCAGGAAGACCCTTGTATCTTTAACTTGTCCCCTCAGCATGTCCGAGTTCTCACTGCTTATAATGTTTACACGATAATAACCTATAGCTGGATCTGACTATGAATGTGAAAGGTTACTCTTCTAAACTGGGTGTGGAAGCACATGCCGAAAATCCCAACTCTCAGGAAACTGAGGCAGAATGACTGAGTTCCAGGCCAGACTGGGCTTTAACAAGACCTTGTCTCAGAAAGAAAAAATGTTTAAGTTACTTCCTAAGCACTAAAGCATAATTTGTATTAAAAAGGTGGCCTGGACAGATGGCTTAGCAGTTAAGGCACTCATCTGCGAAGCCTACGGACCCAGGTTCAATTCCCCAGAACCCACCATGTAAGCCAGATACACATGTGGCACATGAGTGTGTTTGCAGTGGTCCTGGCATGCCCATTCTCTCTCTAATGAGTTAATAAATAAATATTTTTTTAAGGTAAAAGCTTTTCTTTTTTAACCCTAAGAAGTAACAGAAAGGATGTTACAGTTAGTTGCTTTTTATGACCAAAAGCAGCTGATGGGAGAAAAGGGTTTATTTTGGCTTAGAGTCCAGGGCAAGCTCCATGAAGACAGGCGAAAGCATGGCACCAGCAATGGATGGACATCACCTCTTCCACAGCAGGCAGCAAACAGCAAGAGTGAGCGGAGCTCTGGCAAGGGGAAGCTGGTTGTAATACCCCAAACCCACTCCCAACAACATACCTCCTTCTAGCAAGGCTGGCCCCTCCTGCCAAACTGCCGCCAGCTAGTGACCAAACATTCAAACACTTGGGACATCTGATTCAAACCACCATAAAGAATCACTGAACCAAGGCAAAAAATATATAATCTTAACATTTTTGAAGGCATATGTGCATTCAGGGTACACACGTGTAGGTATGAGTGTTTGCATGTGTGTGGACACGTGTTCAGGTGCGCGTGTGGTGAGAAGGCAAGAGGTTGAAACGTGTTGTCTTCCTCACTCATGCTCCACCTTATTTGCTGACCCAGGGTCCTTTGAGAGTTCACTGATTCAGCTAGACTACCAGGTCAGAAAACCCCAGGGACTCAATTGCCTCTGCCTCCCTATTCCTAGGATTATAGGCACTTTCCCACACACCTGGCTTTTTCAGAGGTGCTAGGGATCCAAATTCAGGTCTTACGCTTGCATGGCCAGTACTTTACCCACTAAGTCCTCTCCATAGCCCAGAATCCCAGAATTTCATACTTCCTGCTACAGTCGTCAGTCACTGACTGCTAGAGCTGGGACATAGCACCTAAAAATGTTAGACAACACTGGGTGCATGGCCCAAAGAACTTGGGCCTCAAGGGTCAGACCTCAAATCCTGGTCCTACCATGTAAGAGCTATGTGAGCTGAGACAATTACTTCAATGTACTCTGGGCCTCAACTTTCTGACTAGTCAAATGGCTATCAGTATATGATGCAGTTACCTGTGTCCCACAATACTCACAGCAAGACCTGGTAGGGCTATTTCTGCAATAAAGCAGGAATCTTTACATTGCATAGGATAAAGATTACAGTCTCATCTGTTCAGGTCAAGTTTTAGCAACCAAATAAGTTTTCAGATCCAACTGACACACATGCACATGCAGGTACCTGCGGCTTTCTCATAGATAGGTATGAGCACTGGTTGCAGGAGCACACATAAGATCCAATTTGTACTGGCTGGGAGGACGCACTTTCCAAGGTCAGCAATTGGTTTTTCTGTAACACAAATCCTAGTCCTGTCATCTGCCTGCATTGAACTCTTTGGTGGTTATTCTCTGCCTGCACAATAGAGTCCAGTTCCCAAGACAGCCACACAAAAAAGGACTCTTCGAAAGCTGGACACTGGCTTTCTAGCTCCCAGTCATTTCCTGCTGTGGTCTCCCACACATCTACTCTGGTCACCTCAAAACAGCTCTGGCCCTTAACCCCTTAAAATTCTTTTCTGTTAGCAGGTGTGCTGGTGCATGCCTTTAATCCCAGCACTCAGGAAGCTGAGGTAGGAGGATCACCGTTTGTTCAAGGCCAGCCTGGGACTACAGAGTGATTTCTAGGTTAGGCTGGACTAAACTGAAACTCTGCCTTGAAAAAATACACACACACACACGTGCGTGTGTGTGTGTGTGTATAAAATGTATGTATTTTAAAAAATTAAACAAAATCCTTTCTGTCTTCTCCCTCTGCCTGGAATGAGGATATGCCTCTTCCCTTCCTTCTAGAAATCAGTCCTAGGATAAAGACCAGCTCTGATGACCTCTTCTGGATATGGTCCTTGAATCTGGATCTAGAAGCTTCTTTTCCTGTGTCATTTTTCTGAGTACAACAGCCCACGTCCTCAATAGACTACCTTGCCCTCAGAAAGAACAATTACTTTCTCAGCTGTCTTTCTGCTGCAGATCTAACAGGGACCCAGTATTTGGTAAGTGTCAGACAATTTCTTGGATGAAGAAGGAAGGCCCATATTCTACTTCCACAGACACACACGTGAGCTTCCTGGGTCAAAGACCATAAACATCACTGAATCAGAAGTTACATGGGAGCAGGAAGATGGGTAAGAGCCCTTGCCATATAAGCATGAGGACCTGAGTTAGATCCTCACAACACATGGAAAAGCTAGGCATGGCCACACATGCCGTAACTCCCAGTGCTGAGTCAGGGCAGAGATGGGAGAAATGCAGGGGCTCTCTCAGTCAGTCTGACCAAGAAAAAACAAAAAACAAAAAACTAGCATCTCCAAGTTCAGTGAGAGACTATGTCTCAAGGAAACGAAGCAGAAGAGTGAGAGAGGAGGACACCCACTGTTTTATTCCGGCCTCTGCATTGTGCACACAGGGAGTGTGCATAAACGAGATCATACGAGGGCAGATATTCTGAATTTTGGTCCCTCTTGAACGCCCAGGACCTTGCACTTGCATTCAGTAACCATGGTACTCTTAGTGCATGAAGGAACCAATGGATGAATGAAACAGTATGACACATGTTTATGACAACTTGGAAAAAAAAAAAAAAAAACTACGAGCAACTAAACTCAGAGCCAGGTGCTTTCATTAAATCTCATGAAATGTGGCACCTGCTAAGAAAAAAAAAAAAAGGCTGTCCTACCTCCAAGGAAGTTCCATGGGCCACAAACACAAATTATAAACCTGAAATACCGACCTTAGGTGGTCCAGTCATCGGCCAGAGCCCCACAGGAGAGACTGCACCAGTGAGAAACAAGAGCTGATCCATGCCTCCCCATAACCTCGGAGTCCCAGAGCAGCTTAGTAATCACTCTTCAGAACCCTCTCATCAGCACTGCACATGCCCAGTAATCTCAGATAGTCGGCAATTTACCCAACAAGCATGAGTCATGAATAAAATATTTTACTGAATAAAGCCAGCTAACTTTTATAGTGCTATCTTCATCTGTTTCTACCACGCAGGCGCCATTCTCCGACCTTGCATTTTGTTTTGCACTCGCAGCCCCTCCCCAGGCTCCTGCACTACACTCTCCCCACTCCCTTTCAGCTTTGCACACGCCTGTCCAGAGCCTTCCAGTCACTGCCCACCTTGCTTGAAGTCAGTAACCTGTAAAGCGTGAGGAAAATAAGCTTACTGCCTAATTAAAAAATAAAAATAAAGCCCTAAGCTCCCTCAAAAGTAAAATGCAAAGTCCGGTAGGAGCTGGGGACACTCAGAACAGGTCCTCAGGATTATTTACTTCAACGGGTAGAATGACAAAAGGTTGGTCTCATAGCAGAACCCTCCCTCCTTCCGCAGGCCTTCCCAGTTTGAGCCTATCACCACTTAAGACCACTCGTCGTGCCAAGGAAACCGTTTCTGAATAAACATCAGTCATTTCCTTCACATTCCCAACAGAAAACCACTCAAGTTTTGAAGATCCATGGTTTCGAACTTGCTAAACTAGGAAAACAGCATTGCTCCATCATTGTACACTGTCCCGAAGCTCAGTGTGCAGGTGGGGAGCCCTGGGTTGCATTGGGTTACACTTCCTCGAGGTATCTCTGTGACTCAAAGAAACGAGTTACACCTGCAAGGCCTCGGTTTTCTCTCGGGTAAATGGAGCAAATGAGTGCTTCCCAAAGTGTGGGGCATCCAACACAAGATGCCTCAGCACAAGAAGACGTGTAACAGCACATCGTTTATTCTTTATGGTAAACTTTTCCTGCTGGTAGAGATATAAACAAAAGTTCCTTCAGAACTAAATGCATCTGATCTTTTTAAAGAATTATTCCCTTTTATTGAACAAGTTAAAAACGATTTGGCAATTAAAAGACCAAGTGCTGTGGCTGTAGCAGTTAAGGCGTTTGCCTGCAAAACCAAAGGACCCAGGTTCAATTCCCCAGGACCCACATAAGGCCAGATGCGTCTGAGTTTGTTTGCCATGGCTAGAGGGCCTGATGTGCCCATTCTCTCTCTGTTGGTCCCTTTCCGCTCGCTCGCTCGCTCGCTCTCTCTCTCTCTCTCTCTCTCTCTGCTTGCAAATAAATAAAATTAAAAGACCAGGTGCTTCTAGCAGCTGTGGGTGAAAATAACTGATCCTGAGGCCTGGCAGAGCATGGCGAGGTGTAAACCCCAGAGCCAACTAGAAGGTAGAGGTGAACTTCCCTGGCAGGGAAGAAACACCGGGCACCAGAACCTGGGTAACCAGCGTCCAGTCCTGGGACTTGGAATTGACCCTGGAGAGTGAATAAATAAATAAATAAATAAATAGGCGGGGGTGGAGGGGCAACCATCAGTGGCTGTAGCAGAAGGGTGAAAAGCGGTTCCTGGCTGGTGGATGAGAGGGTCTCAGGTTAGAGGTGAGGGCTGGGGGTTCTACCTGCAGGAACGCAGTGGGAACCCTAGGCTGGAAACAGGTGGGTGGGAGGGTTTCTGGCTGCAGGGATGCAGACCCGAGTGACAAGGTCCTTGGGCGGGAAGGACTAGAGGAGGTGGCGGGTCCCAGCCAGGACACTTGCTAGTGGAGACTAGGTCCTTGGGGCTTAAGGGACACTGTGGGTGGGTCGGGGTCCGGGCAGGAGGGGCGCTGTGGGTGGGTGGGGGTCCTGCAGGAGGGGCGCTGTGGGCGGGTGGGGGTCCGGGCAGGAGGGGCGCTGTGGGCGGGTGGGGGTCCCGGGCTACAGGTTTGTGTTGGAGGTCCCAGGGCCAAAGAAGCGCGCGAAGGGGAGGAGGACCGAGGCTGCAGAGGTCCGGGGACCCGCGGGCAGCCCGGGCAGGCCGGCAGCGGGGAGGGAGGCCGGGCCGCGGAGCCCACCGTCCCTTCGCCCCGTGGCCGCGCGCTCCTCGTCGCGCCCCGGCGGCCCTACCTGTCCTCGCTGGCGGTGATCACGCCGTCCTCCTTGGGGATGAGCAGCGCGACCGTGACGGCGTCCTGGTGGCCCTCGATCTTGCTCAGCAGCACCGGGCGGCTGCTCTGCGGCCTGGAGTGGATCTCCGCCGCCATGTTCGCGCCGCCGCCGCCTCCCCCGCGCCGGCCCATCAGCTGACGGACGGCCGGGCGGGCGGGCGGCGGGCGGGGACGCGCCGGTTGCCCTGGGCGACCAGACCGCGTGTGCGCCGCGCCGCCGTAAGCCTGCGAATACCGCCGCACACTACCGTACTGTCTAGGAACGTCGCTCAGTTAAAAAGTTCTTGGACCTGAAGCAGGGAGTGGGGGCGCACGCCTTTAATCCCAGCCCTCGGGAGGCAGGGGTAGGAGGATCGCCGTCAGGTCGAGGCTACTCTGAGACTCCAGAGTGAATTCCAGGTCAGCCTGGGCTAGAGTGAGACCCTACCACCAAAAAAAAAAAAAAAGCCTCTTTGGGCTGGAGAGATGGCTTAGTGGTTAAGGCACTTGCATGTGCAGCCTAAAGACCCAGGTTCGATTCCCCAGCACCCACAAAAGCCAGATGCACAAGGTGAAGCGTGCGTCTGGAGTTCATTTGCAGTGGCTGGAGTCTCTGGTGCGCCCATTCTATATCTGCTTCTTACTCTGTCTCTCCCTTCCCCTCTCTCTGTCAAATAAATAAATAAAATGTATTTTTTTAAAGTTCTGGGACCTGAACAGGACTTCTGAGGGCATGGGCAGAGAAGTGTGTAATGTGATGGAGGTTTAAAAGTAAAGCCATTCACCTGGAAATGGATTGAGAAGTTGGGGAGGAGTAGGAACCCCTCAAATAATATTACAGTGCATCCATTCTAAGAAGCCCTTGTCTGAAAAAACACATTCCAATTACAGAAATAGTGATAGGTGAAAAAATACAGGGCATCTGAGAATCTTTCAGCTGTAGTGATGATATGAAATGAATGGTGAGTGTATACCAGGGACAACTCGTTTCTTTGATAGAGTACCTCCATACCTACAGCTTTAGAAGATGGAGAGGTGGTACCCTTGCATTCTCAAAACTGAACCTCAGAAAGCTCACTCGTTTGCTTAATGCTGCACTGCTCTGTGAAAGAGAAGAGTGGCCCTTAACCTCTGGGAGCAGAGCTGGCACCTTCAGCTGCACTCAAAGCCCCTTCCCGCGGAACAGAAGCATCACACGAGGCCATTCTGCAAGTGGGTCTAAACAGCCAACATATGAATGTTGCCCAGACTATAATGAAAAACATCCTCTTGTCCTGGAAAACATGAGTAATTCCTATTCATTTACCAGGTCGGGTTTTCCTCTCTCTAGTCTTCCTCCATCTAGGTAAGATTTCTTAAGATAGCCAATCTCTTATTTATCCATTTCCTTACAACTCCCCCCCCCCTCCAGAAGGAAGCCCTCCTTCCTAAAACCCTACCCAAATCACCTAACACAAACTCTGACCTTTCTGAAGACTTCCTTGTACCCAGATGCGCATGGTTACCCATGACTCGCCTACTGCCAACAGGTAACCAGCCTCATTGTTCAGCTGCAGGTGTGTTCCTGATGGGCTCTGGCTGGAGGACATGACTCAGGAGACGAATAACCCCAGTCAGAGCCCCTTCCAGCCCCTCACCCCACACCATTAGGTAGTTCCAACACCTGAGTAGAATCTCACTGTGCTGGCCTTGAAATGCGACTAGTCCAAACTATGATGTGGCTTAAGTACAAAATACATGCTGGATCTTAAAGACTCAATGTAAACGAGATGTTTTATTAATATTTTTATATTGGGGCTGAGGAAAGGGTTTAGCAGGTAAGAACGCTTCCCATAAAAGAAGCATGAGGGCCTGGGGGAGCCTGAGACTGCCTGAGTTTGATTCCCCAGCACCCACATAAGTAGTTGGGCATGGCCACACATGTCTGTAATTCTAGTCCTGTGGGGAGCAGAGACTGGAGAATCCAGTGAGCCTGTGAAAACAGCAACCTCCAGAATTGAATCACTGAAAAATTCATTGCAAGGCAACATGGATGGCTGATGGAATAGGAACATCCAGTGTTCCCCTCTGGCCTCCCCATGCATATGTGTGGGCCACAAGCATCTGCACACATACTACACAATGCCAAAAAAAAAAAAAAAAAAAAAGGTTAGGTAACTTGCCTATAATACACAGCTTCTGGGTGGAAGGGGCACAGGTCTGACCCCTCCTGATTTGCTTCCCAGAGCCAGCCATTTATAACACTCTGCTCGCTCCATATCTTATGAACTACAGTTTCTTTGCTAATGTAATAAGTATGTTTTAAAATAATAATTTTATATTAATTACATGTTGAAATGTTGCTCTGTATATGTTGAATTAGACAGTACTAAAAGTAATATTGGGCTCAGGAGATGGCTCAGTGACTAAAGGCACTTGCTTGCAAAGCCTGACAGCCCTGGTTAAATTCCTCAGTTCTCACATCAAGCCAGATGCCCAAAATATTATACGTAGCTGGAGTTTGTTTGTAGTGACAAGAGGCCCTGTAATGTCCATATTTTTTTCTCTTTTTCTAGTAAGTAAAAATATTACAAATAGCATGACCTGTTTTTTACTTTTTTGATGTGACAAATAATTTCAAACTACAGATACAGCTTGCAAGGAACTTCATCCTCATGATGAAGTTAGTAACAAACGTTCATAATATATTCATGTACTCAACACACATATTGCACACCCACCCAGTACCATATATCAACTGGATGACTGAGACATGCTTCTCACAAGCTTGTACAATAGAATGACTATACAGGTCAACAAATTGTTGAGCCAATCAGGAGCTATTCTAAATGCTGCAGTTGCCCAAAGAGACAAAACTGTCTCTCTGCTATTAGAACTTACACTCTGGGTGTAGGACGTGGCTCAGTAATTGTGATGGTTCGTATTCATTGTTAACTTGACTGGATTTAGAATCAAGTAGGGACAAACCTCTAGGTATGTCTGTGAGGATGTTACCAGAGAAGCTGAACTGAGGAGAAAAGAATCACCCTGGATGTGGGCAGCACCATCCCATGGTCTTGATTCCTGCACTAAAGAGAAAGGAGAAAACAGGTGGGCCAGCAGCATCCTTCTCTCTCTGCTTCCTGGCTGTGGACATAAGGTGACCAGCTGCTCCTTACTCTTGCTACTGTGCCTTCCCTGCAATGAAGGACTGCATCCCAAAATCTTGAGCCCAAACAACCTGTTCTTTAAGTTACTTTTGGTCAGATACTTTGTCACAGCACAAGAAAGGTAACTAAAACAGTAGTAGAGTGCTTGTGCAAGAACCTGGGTTCCATCTACCCTACCATGAAAAAGAGAGAGCTCGAAAGAAAAAAAAAAAAAGGAAAAAGTAACCAGATAGTAAGTAAAATAGCTAAATCACGAAGTACATTAGAAGATGCCAAGGGTAATGGAGAGAGTACATCAGAAGATGCCAAGTGTAGCTGGAAGTGGTGGCACACGCCTTTAATCCCAGCACTCAGGAGGCCAAGGTAGGAGGATTGTTGTGAGTTTGAGGCCAAGCTGAGACTATAGAGTGAATTCCAGGTTAGTCTAGGCTAGAGCAAGACCCTACCTTAAAAAAAATTTTTTTTTTAAAAAGAAGATGCCAAGTGTAATGGAGAGAGTAAAGTAGTGAAGGGTAGTAGCTACCATTTCAAACAGAATGGTGAACACGGAGACAGCTGTAGAGGTGCACCTCCATGGGAGGACAGTCCGCAGTCTCTGGCCTTCAGCTGCCTCAGGATCCACCACAGCTGTTGGGAGACACCATGCCTAGTCTTGTTCCTCACAGGACAGCCTGCATTTACTACTGAGCAAGTTAGGAACACACATTCCAGGCCATCAGACACTGCGGGGCAATTCTTGTCCATTGCGCCTTCCTAGGCTGGGTGAAGCTTGGTGAGGTTGTATTACCACTGACCTCTCTTGCCTAATTCTGTGACTGCCTCATCCTTTTGTAGGTGTTATATCCTAATAATATCCTGCGTGCCAACCTCTAGCTCAGTTTCTGCTTACAGAGAACACAACCTGAGACAAGAGGCCACTGAAGGTTCCTGGCTAAAAGGTGACATTTGAGCTAGTGAGGAAGGAGGGAGTAAGCCCTGTGGAATGTGGGGAAAATGTTATCCTGGACAAGAAAATGACATCTGCTCTGAGGTGAACATGTTCGAGCAAGGTGGAGAGTGGGGAGTGAGGACGGAGAGAAGAGACCATGCCTTGCCCAGGGGCTTGGTAAACGTTTTGTTTCCCTTTACATGGGACAGGAGATGTGAGATGTCCACCAGCTACAAAGTCTTTCAAAAACTAGGCTGGGAATGTAGCTCAGATAGGAGAGTGCTTGCCTTGCATACACAAAACCCTGGGTTCATCCCCAGATCCACATAAAATGTGCATGGTAATGTATACCTATAATCCTAGGAGGTGGAGGCAGGAGAATGAGATATTTAAAGTCATCCTTGAAAACATAGTAAGTTTGAGACTAGCTGGGGCCAATAAGACCTTGTTTCCAGAAGAAAAAGAACTTGACTCAGGTCCTTGGCCTGCTAGATTAGATTAAATTGGGGACCAGGCCTCAGTAGCACCTGAGTAGACAAGGGCAGTTGAGGCCTCCTTAAGGCCTTAGCCTTTCTTGATTTGTAAACACAAGTGAAACTTAACTTTAACAATTTCTTGTAAATGCCTGCAGTAAAGGAAAACAAAACTTAAGTTTAGCCAACCAGAAACAGCAAACAAAATCCTAAGTATATAATGAGAAACTTTCCAATGGGATGCATCAAACAAGACCACTTTGTAACTGTAAAACTGCATTAAATATTTTTTTTGTAATCCTGGGATATTCACCCTATAAAAAAACCTGCTGCTTACACTTAATTCAGAGCCCCCCAAATCACTTGGGATTTGGAGCTACTCATGAATTGTTATTTGTTCACATACTCTTTTCTTTTTACTTTTGTATGTGTGTGTGAATGTGTGTGTGTGTGAGAGAGAGAGAGAGAGAGAGAGAGACAGAGAGAGAGAGAGAGATCGAATATGAATGAATGCACCAGGGCCTTTTGCCACTGCAAATGAACTCTAGGAGTGTGTGCCACTTTGTACATCTGGCTTTCTGATTACTAGGGAATTGAATCTGAGTCGGCAGGCGTTGCAAGCACATGCTTTTAACCACTGAGCCATCTCCCCAGCCCAACTCTTTATAATTTTACTGTTCCTCAGTTTGACCCTTTACCAGGTTTTCCAAGTTTTCCCCCAAGCACAGAACATGAATCATCACCGAGAATGCTTCACTGTCTACAAGGTGCAAGGAACTCTCACCGTTCACACGCTTGCAGAGTGCTGACCTAAAAGACGCAAAGCTCTTCCAGTGTCCTGTAAGGGCAGCTGCTTCCGGGAGAATTCTTCTGAAATGTACTTGAAACAGTTATATTTTGAAGGCAATTTCATGTGAACAAATTAAGTTTTATATTTAACTCATCTTGATGCCATATTTTGTTAGAATCAGTGTTTAAATCCAAAATGTTTGTATGTTTTGTATACATCTCTGTACGTGATTGTGATGAGGCCCCAGATGCTCTCTATTTCTCTTCCACTTGAATTCCTTGAGATGGAGTCTCATCGTTGAACTTGGAGCGACCGTCCTTCAGTTAGATCAGGGAGCCCCAGTGATCATTCTGTCTCTGGCCCTCTTAGCATCGGGGCAAGCACAGCCGCACCCAGCTTCTTATGTGGTTGCTGGGAATTGAACTTAGATCCTCATGCTTGTAGTGCTCTTAGGTGATGAGCCCTAGTCCTCCGATGTTGGGCCCTGAAAGGCCCAGGTGTGAGGCCTAGTGGAACTTCCTGAGCCTAGCTAAAGTCTGGCGACCTGTGTCTGGCCAGCTAGTGCTCAGCAAGACGCCTAATGGCTTCTTACCTGCCACCTCCCCGTGGCAGTTGAAATTATCATTTCAATAGTCACATTTTACTATTGGCCCTTTCCTTTCCCCACCGTCCTAAAATCCCCGCCTTCGTCCTCAACATTATATAGGCAACTGCTCATCGCAATAAATCGAGTTCCTGCTTCGACCAGACTCCCGACTCAGTGTGGATTTTCTCCGGTGGCCAGGAGAGGTCTGAGTCGTCGGACGCTCATCTCCTCCTCAGCCCCTCGGGAGGAACCAGCGGGCCTGGTCCTTCCCTCGGCACTACCTGCCCCCGCCGGCGGAGCCCGGCACTCCGAATGACCTTTAATGATATATGTCCTTCTTTTTTTTTTTTCTTTTCTTTTTTTTTTTTTTTTGGTTTTTCAAGGTAGGGTCTCACGATGGTCCAGGCTGACCTGGAATTAACTATGTAGTCTCAGGGTGGCCTCGAACTCTCAACGATCCTCCTACCTCTGCCTCCCGAGTGCTGGGATTAAAGGCGTGCGCCACCACGCCCGGTGATATACGTCCTTCTTACAGACCTAAAGCAGACTAGGTCCAGGAGGGAGGGTGTGTGCAAACAACGAAGAGCACATCAACAGCTAGAGAAAGAAACACGGAAAAGCAAGTGAGGAGGCGGCCTTGCGAAATAGGAGAATGCTGGATAGACTGTGTGCTGTTCTAGAGCCCAGGAAGACAGTATTCCAGGGAGGAAGGAGCCATCAGCTGTGGCAAATGAAACGGATTAGTCCAATCAGCTGCCCCGAAGTCTCCATGGGATGGTAGGGGTGAAACGTGATGGGAATGGGTTCAAGCCGTGACAGAAGAACACCGACACAGTCTCTTCCAACTGATGGGCTGTAGATACTCGAGAACTGACGTGAGCTGGCCTGTTGAGTGAGCGAGCAGTCTCTTCGCAAGGCCCTCGTCCCGACTGCTCTGCGAGTGTCACTCTGCCAGCGCTGGAAGGACCATCACGTTTAGCATCACGTCTGCTGCCGACTAGCAGGGAAACCTTTCCTGAGCTAGTCAGTGATTATCAGTGCTGCATCTCTAAAGTGGAAATAGTGTCCTTTTTTTTTTTCAAGGTATGTTCTCGCTCTAGCCCACGCTAACCTGTGTAGTGTCTGGGTGGCCTCAAATTCATGGCAATCCTCCTACCTCTGCCTTCCCGAGTGCTGGGATTAAAGACATGTGCCACCACTCCCGGCTAGAAGTAACATTATCTTTTAATAGTGATGCAGGATCAGAGATTACATATAGTAACTATGATGGCTAACCCAGGTTCTTACCTTCGACCTGATCTTTGTTTTTTAAATGAATAAGGTTTATTTCAAAGTAAGAGGAAAAGAAAGCAGAGAGAACAGACACCTCAATGAGGAGGGGACTCCAGAGCTGGAAAATCTGCAGTCCCTGTGGGAACTGGACTTACATTGAATAGGAGAAGCCCACCTGTCCAGAGCCCATGATTGGTCAGCTTAAGGGAAGGTGAAGGCGCTGGCTGGTCCGTGATGTTTCCAGTACTGCACAGGTCCTAGGAAGCTACCACGCCAGCCCAGGCCAGGAAGGAGGAGGATGGGTGGTCACCCCTCTTCACCATCTTGTGTTAGAATACAGCTATCTGTCAAGGGCTCTTGTTCCTATCTATCCGCCTCACCAAGAAACCTGTCTGTTTTCTATAGTATTTCAATCCCCCCTCTCAGAAGCCACCCTAACTGCAGTTAGGGAAATGGGGTGATGACCACTCGGCTGCTTCGTGCTGATAAGGGGCAATGTTAGGCCAAAGCCATCAGGGCTTCTCTGGAAGGAAGGCTATCTCAGAGCCCATGGTAGAACATTCTGGACTGATGGTCAGCTCCTGGGTATTGGAGTCTCTTTGTATTTTTGGCATTTGGAACTGTACCTGAAACGTATAAAGAAGTAGTAGTACATCCTAGTAAAAGATCTAGGTTCATCTTGAGGTATGGGATATTCAATATCGTAGGTAAGGATGTCCTGTAACCCTATTAGAAGTGGCAAGTGATCAGCTTCTTTTTTGTTTCCATTCTTGTAAAATTTTAGCCTTGAGCAGATGGTAAAGGGGACCCAGGTAGATGGAGTTTGATTTTTGTAGGTGAAGAGTTAATATCCTTCCCTGAAAATTAAGAGTTAATAGCTATCCCTAAAGCTTGTGGGCAATAAAGAAGTTTGGCACCCTTTCCCTTACTGATGTACTCCGCTTAGCCTAGATGGCTTGAAGAACCAGAGACGATCTGAGCCTCCTCCCTTAGACATTCTGGTTGAAGAAGCCTATTTTGAACAAGGATGCAATCAGCTACAATTTTCTTATCAACTGCACCTGGTCCAGTCTGTTTTTCCTAGGATCCTCCTTATAAACTTATACCCTTTCCTGGCTCAGCGCTTCAGCCTTCATCCCGCAGGAAAGCTGAGGCCCCTCGCTGTTTTCTCTAATAATAAACAGTCTGTCTGTAGAGATCAAGTCCGGTGCTCTCTTTTGCTTTTCTCTTACACTTTCCTTACAGTAGGACAATCTGAGTGTGGGCTGACTGTAAATGAGGAGAAAGTTAAAACAGTAGCCGGACGTGGTGGCGCACGCCTTTAATCCCAGCACTTGGGAGGCAGAGGTAGGAGGAGAGGAGGATTGCTGTGAGTTTGAGGCCACCCTGAGACTACATAGTGAGTTCCAGGTCAGCCTGGACTAGAGTGAGACCCTACCTTGAAAAATAAAAAAATTTAAAAAAAGGAAAAAAAAAAAAAAGAAAAAAGTTAAAACAGTAGTTGAGTATACAAGGTTGGATCTGATCTTTAATCTGGTCTGTCATCATTTTTTCTGACTCTAGGTCCCTGTGTCTTATACCAGATTTCTTGAGGGAGTACTTTTTATAGTTTTATTATAATAATGAGAATGATAATAAAATATCACCATAATTAATTGCGAGTTTTTAAAAGTATCTAACTTTTGGAGGAATTATGGTATACTAACTTGATGGGTCAGTATTCTAATTTAGGATTCTCTTCTCCTCCTTCACATCTCTGTTAAATACAGTTATCCTTCTAGGCATCTGCTTGCTATCAACTGTTCTCCTGCTCAGTCTACAGTCTGCAGATGCCTGGAATCTGCAAACTACAATCCCCAGACTACCTTGCTATTTTGTTTCTGAGTAACTTTATGAGGTAGTGATGGGAGACTGGAAGACAGGAGGAAAGGAGAAACCAGAATATTCTCTTGCATATTCTCCCAGTAGCTTCATCTCTTACTGGTTATAACTTTCCTCTGTTGTCTCAGCCCGTGGGGGCAACCCCTGCTAGGCTCCTAGACCCCGTGCCCATGCTGTTACAGCATCTTTGCCCATCCTGCTACTGTGGATCTGTAGTTACCCCATGGTCTCTAGGCCTTTCAGCTCTTCAAAACCCTTGTAACCAATCCTGGTACTAACTCTGTACAGGAAACCAACTTATATGGGTTTTAGTTGCATTATTTGTCCCTAACCCTAACCAATACAGTACTGTGGCTGAGTATAGTGGTTCACACCTGTTGCAGTCCGGTTCACATTGCTGGTAGAAATCACCCAACCAAGAGCAACTTCTGGGAAAAAACAGATTTATTGTGGCTTACAGGCTCTAGGGGAAGCTCCACGATGGCAGGGGAAAACAATGACATGAGCAGAGGGTGGACATCACCCCCTGGCCCACATAAGGTGGACAACAGGAAAAGGACAGTGTGCCTAACACTGGCAAGGGGAAATTGGCTATAATACCCATAAGCCCGCCCCCAACAATACACTGCCTCCAGGAGGCGTTAATTCCCAAATCTCCATCAGCTGGGAACCTATCATTCAGAACACCTAAGTTTATGGGGGACACCTGAATCAAACCACCACGCTCAGCTTCCCAAGTGCTGGGATTTAGATGTTGTGGCGGTTTGATTCAGGTGTCCCCCATAAACTTAGGTGTTCTGAATGATAGGTTCCCAGCTGATGGAGATTTGGGAATTAAAGCCTCCTGGAGGCAGTGTATTGTTGGGGGTGGGCTCTGACCCACTGGAAACCAGAAAGTTGTTGACACTTGGGAAGCTTTGGATAATTGTTGCTAATAGTAAAGTATTTTTCCTCCCTCCTGTCAAATGGTGTTTTTTGGACCTAGGCTGGAACCAAGAGATATTACTAATGTTGAGTGTTCATTGAAAAAAAATGTTAAAACATGTTTACAATATTGGGATCTGGAATGTACTCCAAAGGACCATGTATGATTTGCTCTTCAGCCCATAACACTGCTGGGAGATGGTAGAAAAAGAGAAGTCTAGTGGGACGTCTTTGGCCCTTGGTGATTATGGGCCCTAACTCATTCTTCTCCAGTAATTTTCATGTCCTGGCCCTAATGTTAATGGGCTTTTCTCCACTACACTCTAACTGCCATGATGTGCCACTTTACTATTGGCTTGGGACCTTCAAAACTGTGAGCCCAAATATACCTTTCTTCTGTTTAAGGTGATTGTTTAATTTGTTACAATAACAGAAGGCAAGCAGAACAACATGGCAATTTCTAAGTTCCATGTAGTGCATTTGGAGAAATTGAGACTCTATGTTTTTATAAATTTGCAAAGGGTACTCTCATTATTGTATTGTTGAGGGCTTCTCGATACAGAGACACCTACTGCTCCTTTGTACAGAATTTGCTTCAATCAGAATTCCACTAGCTCAGATGGTGATAGGTATTGAACTCCTTTGTTTTTCTCCCTATCCATGAAAAACCTTTTATAGGCCAAGAAGAGCCATTCAAATTCTCTAGCTTGAAGAGTAGAGATTAGCAACTCACATTCGGTGGCATAGTCCTAGCACTCAAGGATATTGACACTGCATTACATTTGCTAGAAAACAGTATAATGACATTTGTAAACAAGGGAAGAAGACAAAAAGACAGACAAACAAACAAAAAAAAACCTCACAATTTTACTTGTTAATGTTTTGGTGCATTTCTCCCAGTCTCCTACCCCACGCATTAAAAAAATGTAGTTAAAAAAATTGGCACGTGTAATGGTGCATGCATAGCATATGCATGTTTTTAGTGTGTGTGCACAGATATGTTGCCCTGTGTACTCACAAGCAGAGTTCAAAGAACACCAGGTGTCCTCCTATATCATTCTGCCACTTTATTTCCTTGAGATGGAGTCTCTTACTGAACCCAGTTGCCATTTTAGGTTAGACTGGCTGACCAGTGAGTCCTAGCCATTCTCAGGCCTTTGTCTCTCACAAGACTGGGATTACATGGGAGTAGGACCACATCCAGATGTTTATATGGGTTCTGTGGGATTGAACTCGGGCCCAGGAGCTCCCCACTGAACCATCTCCCTAGCCCTGTGGTTGCTTTTAAATACATATTTTAATTTTGGCTAAGTCAACAATTTCCTTACATTTTTTCTTTTTTTTTTTTGGAAGCAGAGAGACAGAGATTGAGAGAGAAGAGTGCCAGGGCCTCCAGCTGCTGCAAATAAACTCAGGTGCACGCACTACTTTGTGTATCTGGCTTTACGTGGAAGCTGGGGAGTCGAACCCTTTTCAGGAGGCAAAGGGCCTTAACCACTGAGCCATCTCTCCAGCCCCTCAACACAGTTAGTTCTTAAACCTAGGTCCTTGGAGTATAAGACTTCCGGAGAAGTGCTGGTTAAAACACAGAATTTGGGGACTGGGGAAATGGTTTAGCGGTTAAGGCATTGGCCTGTGAAGCCTAAGGACCCGGGTTCGATTCCCCAAGACCCACATAAGCCAGATACACAAGGGGGCACATGTGTCTGTAGTTCATATGTAGTAGCTAGAGGCTCTGGCGTGCCCGTTCTCTTTTTCTCTCTCATAAAAAATAAATAAATAAAATAGTAAAAAGACACAGAATTTAAAATATTTGCTCAACAGTGTCTGGACTGATGTTCTCACGTTAAGACTAAATGTAAAACTTGTATGATTTCTGTTTTGAGAGTCTAAATACATCAAACTGAACGTGGAACAAGTTTGTTTTACTTTGAGAAAAGAGGTAACACGAGAAAGAACTAACATGTCGCAGCAACTTCTTCCGGCTAACTTCTGCGCTCAGACTCCGCTGCAGCCCCTCTGACCTGAAAATAACTCCCACAGGTAGACCCCAGCCCGGCGCAGGGACCCCGCCGCCTCCCCACGCCCTGGCTGTTGTCTCCGCCCCGGCCTCTTTCCGCCCGCCGCTCAGTTCCCGGGGGGAGCGGTGTTGTGGTAACACCGGTCCGTCCGTCTTCCTTCCGTCCCCCGCTGCTCGCTTCCTGCCATGGCCTCCCGGCTGGTGTGTGCGTTCCCGCAGGGGGCTCGCTGCCTCTTGGCTTCGGCAGCGCCCTCGCGGGTCCTGCGGGTTCGGGGACTTAAAGACTTCCGAGCCGCCCTCCGCTTCCAGAAGGAGTTGGAGCGGTGGCGCTTGCAGCGCTGCCCGCCGCCGCCGGTGCGACGGTACGAGCTCCCGGGACCGGGTCTGCGGCGGGACCCTGGGCTTCGGCGGGCGGAGAAGCGCGGGGGAGCCGGACTGCGAGGCCCCGCGCCGGGCACGAGGCGGTGGAGGGCGGGTGGGCTGCATGGAGGGTGACCTTGGCCGGTTTGGGCCCCAGTGTGTTAATGCCTGAGAATTCTGTGGGTTCCGATCCGAGGGTAAAGGCAGTCTACAACATTGCCAACTGGGGAGGAAAAGTTAAGTTCTGTCTTTGAACCACAAGTCCACTGTCCGGAATAAGGGAAAAAAGTTTAGGTTTTTTTTTTTTACCTCATTCGTTTTGTTCTGTCTGGTGAAAAAAAAGTAGGTTTTTTGTAACTCCAGAGAAGTTCGTACTTTTCTTGTGGTCCTGCATCTGGCTTTTCCTGTTAATGTGTCTTTGACATGTTGTCAAGGGATACACAGAAACACAGGAGATGCGCTTCAGTCTTTTTTATGATCCCACTTAACTGGCATTTGACCTCCATTATATATTGCGTGTACAGCCAATGAAACAATATCTTTGAAGTTATGGAACTTTGGGAACTTATGAAATTTTCATTCCTCCTTTAATTTTACCTGCTAGAAAAATATTGGTTCAGTTTATACTTTTACCAATAAAAACACGTTTTCTAATGTAGATTATGTCCCTTTCCAATAGGCAAAAGTCAGCATCTCATCTTAACTTACATTTATTTATTAATAAAGCTATGTATTCTAAGCTTTTGAATTTGGAAGAAACTTATGTAAATTGTGTGATTTTTTTTTTAAAAGCTTTTATTTTTTGGCTTCCAGCCTTCTTTCATTAGAAAAAGATGTATTAATTCTTGGAACTGTGTGTGTGCACCGGGGTCTTGCATATGCTAGGCACGATATTCCCAGCTTAGCTCTTTATGAACTTAAAAAAAATTATTTGAGAGAGATAGAGATAGAGGGGGGCCCAGGCAGGCAGATAGAGAGTGAATGGGCATGCCAGGGCTTCCATCCTCTTCAAACAAACTCCAGACACATGTGCCACCTTGTGCATCTGGCTTACACATGTGTTCCGGGCAATCAAACCTGGGTCCTTTGGCTTTGTAGGCAAGTGCCTTTACTGCTAAGTTTTCTCTCCAGCCCCTCATGTTAATTTTAACATATTAATAATATTGACGCTAGATTATTTAGTTGCTAATTTAAGTGGACATTTCCAAGATTTAAGTCAATAAAATGTAAGTAGATGTCATGTACCTACTACTCCTGGCCTGAATTTGTGAAGATAGCATTTGTTCATACCAAGGTGGAAAGCGTAACTTCATGGTTGGAGCAGAAATACGGAATGTAGAAATTAGAACAATTGCTTAATCTGATGGTGAACAACTACTGTAATGTGGCTTTTGGAACAAAGGAAAAATTAATTGTATCTTACATGTAGAATGTAAAAAAGACTGCTGACGTTCATTTAAGTTTTGTTGCTGAAACCATCAGAGCTTGACATTAAAAAAGAAAAACTTTTCTCAATTCCTTATATGATTAAATATCAGCATGTGACATGTTCTCTTTACCATCTTCTGCTGTATTTACATTTTCAGTTCAGAGAAGCCCAACTGGGATTACCATGCTGAAATACAAGCTTTTGGGCATCGATTACAGGAAACCTTTTCCTTAGATCTTCTCAAAACTGCGTTTGTTAATAGCTGCTATATTAAGAGTGAAGAGGCGAAACGGCAGAAACTTGGGATAGAGAAAGAAGCTGTTCTTCTGAACCTTAAAGATAATCAAGAACTATTTGAACAAGGGATTTCTTTTTCACAAACATGCCTCACACAATTTCTTGAAGATGAGTTCCCAGACTTGCCTGCTGAAGGCATCAAAAACTTAATTAACTTTCTTATTGGTGAGGAAGTGGTGTGTCATGTCGCTAGGAACTTGGCTGTGGAGCAGTTAACCCTCAGTGCTGAGTTTCCAGTTCCCGCACCTGTATTGCATCAGACTTTCTTTGCGGTGATTGGAGCCCTGCTGCAGAGCAGTGGGCCTCAGAGGACTGCACTGTTCATCAGGGTAGGTAGCGGTTGATCGTACATGCTTGAACATGCTTGAAGTGGTCAGAAGGGGGAAAAATCCATATTTTGTCTATTTGATAAGTGTATGCTTCTCCCAACAAAAATTGGTTAAGACCTGTCCTAAAGCTTCTCATTAATGCCTTGGCCTTAGTTACTCCAGTTGTCTCTTATTGAGGCTACTGTCAGAAGCAAATGGGCTGTGACTTCCGAAGAACTTGAAGTCATACCATCTTCGGCTTCGCGTAGTTAGGGCCAAGGATCATTCCTTCGGGCTTGTCAGTAGATGTGTGGGAGCCTCCTGCTTCACCAGCTGCTGTGTTGCTCTTTCTACATTATTGAGTCCCTATAATGTGCAACTAGCTTTTTGTCAGCCAGAAGCTTAGCTAATCAGAAGTTATATTATTAGCACAATTTGATTCCTACTGTTCTTTCAGAATTACCAACTGAAACATTTTGTCTTCTGTTAATGGATGAAAAAAATCACTATTCAATAAAGAATCAACACAAGTAATTAATATTCTTGATTTAGACCTTGAGTGTCAGTACCTTTAAACCAGCATCACTTTCTGTTGGAATCTGTTCCTTTAGTTAGATGCCAAGTTTGAAAACTTGTTAGAAAAAGGTCTTTGTGTTACTAACACTTCAGTTTGTTTGTAGGTAGGCCCTGCCTTCTTCCCTCCCTAGGTTGGGCCTATGATACTGAGGAAGCAGAAATGGAGTTTTGGTACTTGGAAGATGTTGTAATGAAATTGATTTTTGTTTTTTTTTTGTTTTTCGAGGCAGGGTCTCACTCTAGCTCAGGCTGACCTGGAATTCACAATGTAGTCTCAGGGTGGACTAAAACTCATGGCAATCCTCCTACCTCTGCCTCCTGAGTGCTAGGATTAAAGGTGTGTGCTACCATGCCTGGCTGAAATTGATATTTTATGAACTAAGGACATTTTAAACTTCTGTCCTGCCCCTATCTACCCTGTTTGTTATTATGAGCTGATTGCAGTATACAGACTACCATGAAACTATTTGGTTCCATATTTTCCCTATAAGATTTACTTTATTGGTAAAATGAATTCTGCCTTAAATTTTCACAAATTATTGCTTAGTTTTCTATGTGTGTGTGGTTTAGAGATTGAACCTAGGACCTTGTGTAAAATAAGGAAGTGCCCTACCACTGAGCTACATCCCCAGTCCTTTGTGTATTTTGTATTGAGGTAAGTTGCCCAGGCTGGCCTTGAACAGTTCTGTAACCCATGTAGATCGTAAACTTGTGATCTTTTTGCCTCAGTTTTCCAAGTAGCTGAGATCACCCAGATTGCCTTTTTGGCCTTATAAAGAACTGTAATCAAATCATAAATAATTTTAAAAGGCAGTTTATTGAAATTACTTAAATAATTTTTAAAAAATTATTAACAGTTCCATCTGGATGCTTTGTGTGTCTACCCATGGGTTTCTGCTAGAAGTTGTTCATTCATTCAACACCTTTAAACCCTTTTCTTCTTACCGAGGATATGATTTTAAATGATTTAGGATGTTTCTTGAAGTAGGTTTCCCAAGCTTGCAGGTTTTTCTTATTCAGCTATGATTTTTACAGTAAAATTTATATGAGAAAAACTAGGAGCTTATGTATATGTAATCCGGTTGAGTGTTTCCCTGCCCAGCATGTCGGTGAGAACCCAAGTTTAGAGCAGCAGGAACACTTCTCGCCCCTCCTATCCTCGCCCCTCCCCCCCAAAAAAACCCTGAAAATCCAAAGTCAGCTTTTGAAGCATCATGTCACTGCAGGGAGTTTCACTTTTTGGAGCATTTTAGATTTTGGATTTTCAGGTTGATAATCAACCTGTTGTACATTTTGTCTTTCATTTCTTAAGTTTTTCCTTTTGAATTGTGTTTTGAATTCTGGCTGTAAGATTCTTTGTATTAATTTTAGTGTATAAATTACTATTTTATGTATAGGACTTCTTAATTACGCAAATGACTGGGAAAGAGCTTTTTGAGATGTGGACAGTAATAAATCCCATGGGGCTACTGGTAGAGGAATTGAAGAGGAGAAATATTCCAGCTCCCGAATCCCGGCTCACCAGGCAGTCCGGAAGCACAACAGCTCTGCCTTTGTATTTCGTTGGATTATACTGGTCAGTGAAAACAATCTTTATTTCATGACTTTGATCAGATGGACTCTTCCTATTTTTTAACATCACTTCTAGTAGCATCAAAAGATGTTTCAAAGTCTTAATCCTATGGTTCTTTATTAGTACGTAATTTCTGTCAGTCTTAGGGGAAAGCAAGTAGTCTGTTTTGCTGATAGTAACTTTGGTCAGCTAACTGTTTACTATAGAATTACATGGCATGTATGCTAACCATTTTTAAAAATAGATGCTGTTCCAGGTTTAACCTTACTCTACTCTTGACAGCAGCTTCAGTTTATCTCAGAATAGTAAAGAAAGAGCTTAGTTGTCTCAATGTCAAGTCATGTTGAGCTTTTTAGTTTTATTACTAAGAGATTGGTGTGTCCCAAATTTATTTCAAATTTCAAAATTAAGTTGTTTGTGGCTGGAAGTGTAGCTCCGTGGTAGCATGCTTGCCTAGCGTGAGCAGGCCCCAGGGTTCCATCTCCAAACTGGGGGAGGGGAAATTAAAGGGTTAGATGTAAACATTAACTACAATAACTAGGTTACAATTTAGGTCCATGTTTTTCTAATCTCTGTGTTAGAAGGGCTTTAAGGATTCAGAAGCAATGTCAAAATGGCTGGTGTTAAATGTTTCATCTTCAGTCTTAAATGGCATATAAAAGCAAAGACAATGAGGTTTGGGTTTTTTTTATTGTTGTTTGTTTTTACTGACCAGATTGGTAAACCTTAAACACATCCTTTATCAATGGTTCATATACTACTGGTAGAAGAAAAATGTATAATAATACTATGAAAACTTTTGACAGAATGAAAGAATCTTTAAAATTTCTATGTCCTTTGATTTAATATTTCTGGTTGCCTTAAAATCATAGACAAAGCTTTGTGAGCAAAGATGTTCATTTGTTGGTTTTTAAATTTTATTTCTTTCTACTCTAATCTATCCCTCAAGCAGTCCTTGGTCATTAAATAGTTAATGTGCATTATAAGAAACTGCAGATAAGCTTGGTAGGTTCTGTGCACATGATGGAATGCAACATGGCTACTACAGGTGGTATTGACAATAACAATGGCAGATTTGGGGGAATGATCTTACAACTTAAAAAATGTTAGAACTACTTTGCCATATGAACAGCAAAGTAGCTTTTCTACATTTTTACACCATGACTTCTACTTCATTACTATTTGATTTTCTTTAATTTTTGGAGACAGGATCTTTCTCTGTAGATCATGCTGGCCTGACTCAATAGGTAGCTCATGCTGGTTCCAGACTCTCAGCAGTCCTTCTGCCTTAGCCTCCAAGTGCTGGAGTTAGGTGTGAACCACCACAAAGCTTTGGTTTCTAGCAATAAACATGGAGTAACATTCGTGCATCTCCTATTAAACACTCTTCTGGCAGCTTTGCCATGTCTCTTGTGCCTGCACAAGGTTCGTTCCGTTCCCCATCCCCAGATGCTTTGTCTGCTTCAGGATTACAGGGTAAGTAGATTTGAGCCATGTAAACACAGCAGTGTTGTGTTTAGGAAGAATCAAGAAGTGAGAGACATTGTTTTCAACAGAAACTTTCTTCAGGTTATATCACATACTCACAACATATTTAAAATAATCTAGTTATAATTTGTAGAATATTTACATTTCTGCTAGAAGATACATATACTCCAGTTGTCCCATCAACATTTAAACCAACAGCAATATGTTTACACTCTGTGTTTTTAAAAACATTGGCGCCTAATAACTTGTTTATATTTTATCAAAATGTGTTTGTCTATTGTATAAAATGAACTTGGCAACAAAACTTATATGCAAAAGTTGTATATAAAGCTGTTGTGCAACTTCTCGTGCGCATCACAGTGGAAGTGAGCGTTCGAAGCCACACTCACGCTCTCTCCTGTGTCTTATGAGGTACCATGGCATTTAAGGAACGTGGTCTGCTTTCTTTGTAGTGACAGAAAGTTGATTGCAGAAGGACCGGGGGAGACTGTCGTGGCGGCGGAGGAAGAAGCTGCCCGAGTGGCTCTGAGGAAGCTGTATGGACTCACGGAGAACAGGAGGCCCTGGGACTACTCCAGGCCTGCAGAGAGCGCGAGCAGAAAAGCCGGTCAGCAGGGTGCCACCCTGACTGCCCTTGGTGAGCAAAACAGACAAGTGTCGAAGTGCTCCTAGCTGACCAGTTCTGAATCATACAGAAATATGTCTCCTACTTCATACTGTGTTTGAACATTAAATTGTGTTTATTTCAGTCACACGTTTTTGGGTTTTATTTTTCCTTTGACAGTTTGGTTTACGACTGTATGTGATTAACACAGCCAGGTGTATTATTTTATTTTCTTCTAGCTTTGAGGAATCACAGTTCACACATAGGTGACTTTGTGTAATACCAATAAAAAAGTGATTCTTTTCCCCAACGCTGTGTTGTAGTATAATTTGAAATGCCCAGGAGTATATGTAGGTTGATAACTGCTCTGTCTTTTGTTGTTGTTGCAAGTGATCTACCTATAAGTTACATCCCCAGGCCTTTAAGAAATTAATGTTACATTTCTAAGCAAAAAAATGCTTTTAACCAGTGATCATCTTCACAGTCCCCAAATGCTGTAATATTTCTGAAAACATGAGTTTTAGCTATAACAGCTTCTTACATGATCTCTAAAACAGTTTTAAATTTTTGTTGCTTTTGTGTAAGTTCTATAAAATGGCAGAAAATAAATTTGTGCTGTTAATTGAAATTCAAAAGTAACTTAAAATGTTGCTGATAATAGAAAAATAAACTGAAAGTCAGTGCGGCTTAATAACTCAGGATGATCTCATAGAAGTTGCTGTGTACCAGACGCTTCTAAGTGTGAGCACACATTTCGTGTGTAGAGGGCTCATCTTATAGTGTCTTTCTAGTTCTTTAATCTTTTATGTTTGTTCCTTAATTCTCCCAAAGCAAATCTTCTTTGATTTAGTTAGTGCCTTTTTGTCACTAGTCTTTTTTATCTATTTATTTTGGTTTTTCAAGGTAGGGTTTTGCTCTAGTCCAGGCTGACCTGAAATTCACTGTGTAGTGTCAAGGTGAACTCAAACTCATAGCAATCCTCCTACCTCTGCCTTCAAGCCCAAGAACTGGAGAACTCATGGTTGGGAGAGTAGTGGAAAGTGGATCTGAAGCAGCAGATGGAAAAAACCCAGTCTACAACTTGCAAGCTCCACAACTTCCTGCAAGATGCTGCGGTGGGGGCTGGAGAGATGGCTCAGCGGTTAAGGCACCTGCCTACAGAACCTACAAGCCCCAGCCCTGGTGTGCCCATTCTCTCTCTGCTTGTATATAAAGATGCGGCTGGGGAAGCCCAGTTCTAACTAGGTCGCTAGTTAGGAATTACTTTTAACTTTTTTGGGGGGGGGGGAGTTCGAGGTAGGGTCTCACTCTAGCTCAGGCTGACCTGGAATTCACTATGTAGTCTCAGGGTGGCCTCGAACTCACAGTGATCCTCCTACCTCTGCCTCCCGAGTACTGGGATTAAAGGTGTGCACTACCACGCCTGGCTAGCAAAACTTTTAGGTCATTGAGGACAGAGCCCTTCCATCAGCTTTGGGCCCTACCTGCTGTGTCCCTAGTAGCATACTAGTGAAAAAACTCACAGGTAAAGGGAGGAGGAAGTTCAGATTTAAAATGCCCTGTGAAAAGGAGGAAGGTTGAAGTGGTAGGGTTTTGTTAAGGCTCATTAAAGGAAGGCTATTTATAAATACTCTGTTGTCTATTTTTTATATTTTACTGTACTTTTTAAAAATATTTATTTAAGAGAGAGACAGAGCCAGATAGAATGGACATGCCAGGGCCTCCAGCTACTGCAAACGAAACTCCAGACACATGTGCCACCTGGTGCATCTGGCTCACATGGGTACAGGGGAATCAAACTTGGGTCCTTAGGCTTCACAGGTAAGCCATCTCTGCAGCCCGCCTCCCCCCGCCCCCCCCCCCCCGTAGTTCTTTTTAATCTACACTGTAACACAAGTGGGACTTGAATCATATCTCTGGCACTATTTAGAGACAGGATAGTCTACTGCCCTAGAGATCCCAAGATTATCTAACGGGAGGCATTCTGGCAACGAACAAAGACATACCATTGTCTCCTTCCTTAAGAGTTACTCCAAATGCCCCTCAGGAAAGTACTCTGTGTTCCCACAGACTTCAGACAATAGGAGCCGGAGCATGTGGGTTGGCACACTGTTCTCTGGCCGTTGTCCAACGCTGAGCTTTCCTCTGCAGTGGCTCCTTGGGGCACTGCTTACACTCACCATCGGCAGTGCCCCGTGTTATCCTGAAATACACACCTGTCTTCCTCACTGTGCTGCCTCCTCTGACTTCATTCGCAGGCTGGCCAGAGTCAGATCCTGGGAACATTTGGATTCCCCCGGTTCATAAAGTCGTGTGTTCATCTGTGGTCCCCACAGATTTGTTCCCTTAGAGACCCCATGCCTATCACCCCAGCAATCAGAATGCAGCATTATTTTTTTGTTTTTGAAACCAGAAGTCCCTCTATCATGTTCATTTTTTCTGGGGTGAGAGATGATATATTTTAAAGCCTTCATGTGTTTAGAAAAAGGACATCTCTCCCAACCTGAGTGGTGCAGGCAGCTGACTCAGTGGTCTCACCCACAGCCCAGTCGTCATACCTCAACCCATCCGAACAACAAACGGAACCCTCTGCTGAGACTGGCTAGGAAAGTGGAACTTGAGTCTGATGGGAGAGAATTTATAGATGTCATTGGTAATGAGGACTGTCATGGACAGAAAATTTTGAGAAGTATCTAGTTGGCTAAATTGGCAGGTTTAGTAAAATGTTGCTTATTTTTGTTTTGTTTTTGGAGACAAGGTTTCCTCAAGCTAACCTGGATTTCTTCCTTGTTCACCATTTCTGTTTTTGTTCTCTGTTAGGTTTTTTTTTTTTTTTTTTTGCATGTGTGTGTGTGTGTGTGTGTGTGTGTGTGTGTGAGTGCATGTGGAGGCAGGAGGACAACCTCAAGTGTCATTCAGGTAAGCTGTCCACATCTTTTTGAGACAGTCTCTTATTTGCCTGGAACTCACCCATTAGGCCAGTGAGCCCCAGGGACCCACCCATCTCCATGCCTCCCCAGAACTGGGGATTGAGGTGTGTGCTGCAGGCCCCGCACTTGTTCTAGGCTTTCTGAGTCTTAACTTCACTTCCAGAAGAGCAAGCTTCACTTGTGTTTGTCATCCACCTGTCAGCTGAGTATAAGCACGTGAGTGACACTGCTGAAAAAAGATGATTTAACTGAACCTTCTGGGAAATGCATCTTTCAAACACTGGTCCAGCACCTGTGAAATGCCAGATTTTAGCTAGAAGACAACTCTAGTTGATTTTAGGTGAGCATTAAAAAAAAATTATATATGTTAAAACAGATTAGATACTATTATTCCCTTGTCCCAGCTCCCCTTACCCTGTAGACCCTCATTGGGGTGATGGTAATCACTGTTGGGGTCATGAAGGCCTCATTCAGTCCCTGTGGGGTAGCATTTTTAAGTTTATAGAGAATTCAGTTGTGATCGCAGTAATCCCCTTTTCCTCCCACGAGTAGTATGGCAAAGGCCCTCTTACATTTCTCTTGCACAGCACAGTTTGCAACACATTAACCTGCAGGGTTGGCTAACTCCCCTTATGTTACCCGAGTCGCATGAATAGTCTTCTCCTTTATTAGCCCTGCACATCAATTTCTTTTCCCTGTATCTATAACCTCCCAACTCCCAAGGGGTGAGAAATTGATTTCCCAGTTTATCTCCTCCTTCCTGTTTGTTCAAAGAGGGAAAAGATACACATTTGGGGGCAAAAACTGGTTTGTAACACCTTAGGCTTTGGAGCACCTGAACCAAGTGTTACATGAAGAACAAGGTAGAACTTCCTGTATAAAATTACTTTTCAATTTAAAAGATTCCTGTCTCTTAAAGGAATATAGTTCCAACTCATCTCTAAGGAAAATGTCAAATTGTTAAGCTGTACTTGTTTTAAATAACCCACTAAAATGTGATGGGCTGACATGTAGAAAAATCCCCATACTTTTGCAGTTCTATATGAAATAGCAGCAACTTGGAACCAATCTCTGCATAATTTTTACTTGGAAACAAATCCTGCTAAGCCTGACACTTGGTCCTTAAAGGTGTCTAGTGGGATAAAAGTGACCAAACTCAACCAGAACCATTTGGACCATACATACTAGCTTTTGTTGTTTTTAATATTTCTACTTTATTAGATTGAAAAACCACACACACACACAACCAGAAGGAACTAAGGGAAAAGATATAGAAGAGGATTGAGCAAAGACCAGAGGAAAAGCAGGGAGACCGGAGGAAAAGTAAAGAGCCCCAACTCAAGAGACTAAAAAGGTTCCCAAGGATCAGACGTCTTCATGTGATGACCATTTTCTGGCGCAAGGCGCAGGCCCGCACAGCCAGGGAATGGCTCAGGTGGTGGTAGGTCACGATGTTGGGTTGATGCAGTGGGTGGCAGTCCACAGACAGTAAGGTACTTCTTGTCGGTCTCTTTGGGTGATCTTGAAGGTTCCAGCAGTGGCGGAGGGTAAGTCCGTAACAGTCCCAGTACAAAGCTGGATGATGGGTCACTGGGCAGACTTCCCGAACAGGGGGACCTCTGGTGGTCACCCTTGGGGGAACCATTCCTCACATGTTGCATCATCACTAGATGTGAGCAGCTGAGCAGGAAGGATGGCAAGTCCAGTCCTAGCAGGGGAGTCAATACAGCATCAAGTCCAAAATCCACATTCTGTTCCTTGGGATCAGGCTCCCCAGCAAGCAACACAGTCACTGAGCCATAGGTGCTGATTGGCCCGGAGGGGGGTGGGGGTACGTCTGCTTCTCATGAACTTGATCCTTTTTGTCAGACCCCAGCTGTCCATGTCTCCAGGGAAGCTCTTCTATGATCTTGGCCTTCATGCACAACTCTTTCTGGGTCAGTGGTCACTCAACAGTGAGCCCCCTTTCGCCGCCAGGACTGGCCCTGCTTCTCCTGAACCTGAAGGAACCTCCGCCGGAGACCGACACCCAGATTCCCAGCTGCCTGACTCCTCGCCTTGCAGTTCTAGTAGCAGCAAGCAGTGCCTTCTCTCCCGCCTCTGGAAGCTAGCAGCTTGGACGCTGACCTTTCTAGGCCTCAAGCTGGTCAGGGCCGCCTGGATAGGCTGGGGCGATACTCCAGGCCTCCACCTTGGTTCTTCGGCTTCTCCATCCCCCCTCTGTCGATGTTAAAGTCACAGCCCACCTCATCTTCCGTGTCTTAGTGGTCCCCTCAGATACTCATCTCCTCCAGACCCCTCTGTGAACCCCGCCCCCCAAAGTCTGGAAAGACTCCTCTCTCTCCTCTACCTCCAGGAGCTCAGAAAGCCAGTTTCCAGTGGCCTTCGGGTGGGGTTCGAACCCCTCCCCCCCCCCCACAGCTAAACTCCTGCCACTTACTGAGACTGCGAAAGCCACCAGCAACCCCTCCTTTAGCTGGGGTTTCTCAGAGTCGGGTCCTCAGTACTGGCTTTTTTTTTTTTTTTCCCGGTGGTGGTGGGGGGAGGGGAGGAGAAGGTGCCCAGAAACTTCTTTATTATACTATGGAAAAGTCAACGAGTAAACACACGAGGAATGATAGAACTAGAAACCCACCCCTCGCAGGGTGATGGGTGGGGTGCGGGAGGCAGAGAACAGGGTGTCAGCCACCTTCACTCCTTGGCGCAGGGGTGGCCAACGGACGCGAGGATGCAGGGCGGCCTCACCTTGACTTGTGCAGCCCCGGGGCGGAGGAGCGCGGGCCCGAGCGCTTCCTGCCGGCATCCAGGCCCTGCGGCTCGCTCTTGCCCTCGCAGGGCCCGCCGCCGCCGGTGAGCAGGGACCGCTTGGCCTCGGGCAGGAACTGCTGGAACTCCAGCAGCAGGTCGTCTTGGCCTCGGAAGAGCTGGGCCACCTCGGTGAAGACCTCCTCCTCCGACATGCGGCGCGGCGCGCAGCCGGGCCCGTGCAGCTGCTCCTTCTGGTAGGTGTGCAGGATCTCCAGGAAGGACCTGTAGATCTCGGGGTGATCCAGGAAGCGGGTCTTGATCTTGTGCACGTAGCTGATGGCGTTGTTGAACTCCTCCGAGTCGGCCTCCAGGGGCGCCTGGCCCTTCCCCTCGGCGTACCGCATCTGCGGCTGCTTCCAGGGCTCGCCGCAGTGGCCGTGGCCCGGGGGCTGCGGGCTCGTGAGCCGCGGATCGCCGCCGCCGCCGCCTCCTCCTCCTCCTCCGCCGGCGGCCGCGGCGGGCTGGGGGACGTCCGGGCGGTACCCCAGCGGCAGGAAAGCCTGGAACCGTACGATGAGGTCAGGGTGCTCCTGCAGGAGCTGCGCCCCGCGCCCGATCACGATGTGGGGGGGATCGAGGCCCTGGCTCCTGAACTCCTTCATGGTGGCCCGGCAGCCGTTGCTGGCGGATCCCCTCCCCCCCGGCGGAGGCGGCGGAACATCCTCCACGCGCACCGCAACTTCCCGTGGCGCGTGGCGCCGCCCGCGTGCGCCGCGCCGCAGCTCCGTGCTGGCTTCCTGCGCCAACGCCTGCTGCCAGCCGGACGCACCGACGCCCCGTGCCACCCCGGGCCCGGGCGCGGGAGGCCTGCGTGCCTGCACCTTGGCTTGGCAGCACCGAAAGATAGTGCGTCCACCTTGAAATTTCACCCCCCCCTCCACTGCACCTTGTCTTATCTCCCCCCACCCCACAATCTCCTTGTTTCCTGAGCCTGAAGAATAAAAACATGCCACGACGGCCCCCCCCAAGCCAAACATGCACGATTGAACATGGATGGATTCAATCACACAAACCATATTTATTATTGTTTGGTTAGTCCGTACTCTTACTACATGCACATATAAGATGGAGAAAATTGTGCTCCGAAGCTCATGTGAGGGAGTGCACTAGAAATCCAGTTCTGAAGAATGGCAGACATTTGTGGCTGTCTCGTGGTCAGCACGGTACTGTTTTTTGGCCACAAGATGGTGGTCTACACCTACCTCACAGCTTAGTTGAAATGCTTTGTGGGAAATGATGCTTCTCTGGGAAGGAGTCTGTGTAAACAGCACGTGATTACGGTGATAAAGTGAGTTTTTCTGGCCTAGCAGAGCTCTGCTATTCTAGAAATATGTCTGCTCACCTCTTCCCTCCTCCCAGGATGCTGGCAATCGGAAATTTGATGTGTGAACAATTCGCCTCTTGATGTCATGATTTTCTGTTCACTGGGAAGAGGCCAAATCAAAGATTTTGCAGAGCTGCCAAAGATAGAACTTTGAGAAGCCATTTTTTTTTTTTTTTTTGGCCCTTCTTGTTGATTCTTCCTCCCTACTTACTAATTATGAAGACAGTAAAAACAGTGCTGCACACAAAATCCCAGTGCCCACCTCTCACTTTCCAACCTTGGATGGAGGTGGACATTCTTCCCATTCAAACAGCCTCCAGCTGAGGACTCACAGCTGGGGCAGTGCAGCCCAAGACCTGTATTCCTTTCTCGTGTGTGTGTGTGTGTGTGTGTGTGTGTGTGTGTGTGTGCACATGCACATATATAGGGAGGCCAGAGGTTGACGTCAGGTATCTTTCTCTAGTGCTTCTCCACCTTACTTGGTGATACAAGGTCTCTTCACTGAACCTAGGACTCACCCGTTGATCTAAGCAAGCTAACCAGCAAGTCCTGGGGAATCCTCTTGTATCTGCCTCTCCCTAGTGTGGGGATTATAGGTGTGCACTACCTTACCTGGGTGGCAGGGATCTGAACTCAGGTCCTCATGCTCATACATCAGGCACTTACCCACCCAGGCATCTCTCCAGCCCTCCAAGGCCTGCCTTCTTACAATCTCTGTTTATCCTGCTCCCCTTAGATGATCCTCTGCATCATCATCCCTCCAGGCCTCAGTGTGCAAAGGCCCACAACTACTGTCCTTAAGGGCCTTTGGCTCTTGACTCTGGGTTTGAGGGCACTTGAAATCCATGCTTGTCTCCACAGAATACCAAGAATGGTTGCTTGATTTTGCAAACTAAGATGGATTTAAATTATTGTATTTTATTTTTCAGGAGAAAATTCATGCAATCAAAAAGCTACAAAGCCAGGTGTGGTGGTACCTGTGCGCATACCTGTAATTCCCGTGCTTGGAGGTAGGGGCCGGAGGTTCAGGAGTTGAAGACAGCCTGGATCACATGAGATCCTGTCTGAACTGTTCTCGAAACCTAACCCGCTGAGAAAGCCACAGTCACACGCAGGGTCTGTAATCAACACTCGGAAGACTGAGAAGGAGGCTGAGGCAGAAAAATCATGAGTTCAAGGGCAGGCCGACCTGCACTACACAGTGAGACCTTGTCTCAACTAACTAACTAACAAATAAATAGCACCACCATCTCATGTACACATGCTCCTGAAGAAGAAACTGCTCAGCAGGGTGGTGTCTGAACCCCCACTGACTCTCATTCTTGTTACATATTTGCTGTAGTGCTCATAACAGCACACAACTAATAGTTTAAGAAACATTTTTTTTAATTTTTAAAGTTGTTTATTTATTCATTTGCAAGCAGAGACAGAGAGAAGAGAGACAGAGGAGATAGAATGGGTGTGCCAGGGCCTCTAGCCACTACAAACACTGCAGATGCATGCACCACCTTGTGCATCTGGTTCTGCGTGGGTACTGGAGAATCTAACGCAGGTCATTAGGCTTTGCAGGCAAGCGCCTTTACTGTTGCACCATCTCTCCAGCCCCTAAGAAAAAATTTCTTGGAGGAAAGCAATTTAGCAAACTAAAACACTTATGCTCCCTTCCATTGAGGAAGAACTCCATGATTTGATTATTTACAGAATAACTTTTTGCTAATGTGGTGTTGCATTGAAACTGTAAAATGCTCTAATGAATTGACTATTCTGGTCCTGTTTCTGTAGGAAGGATGAGCCATGAGGTCAGCAATAGCTAGAAAAGGGTACTCCTAAGCAAGAAGACAGCTTTCTGGAACCTCTGATGCACTTTCTCAGCATGACTGATGTTAGCACCATCAAACCAAGAGCATGCCAGCTGTGGCCAGGAGACACTGAGCAATACAGGGATGGCTATGACACAAAAGAGTGAAAGGTCGTTGACATCACTGACTGGTCGACTGGGCAGTGATGCATGTGGAGTTGACAGGTGCCTCCAGGACTCTCAGTCCTTAGGCCTAGAACAATTTTCTTGTCGAGGAAGGAAAGAAGCCAGAGGCCTCCCATGCTTCTTTTCACCCAACGTAGTTGGGCTTATAAACTTCAGGTAGAGGTTAGAGGACTAAATTAAACATTTTATCTCCACCTAATATTTGATCATTTGCTTTGCAAACACTAACCAGCAGTGTGTGTGTATGAATAAAAAGCAGTGATTGCTCATTTACCAAGATTCTCAGGGTTGGGGATGTTGCTCAGTGGAAGAGCGCTTGCCTAGCAAGCACAAGGCCCTTGTCCTCAGCACCAAAATACAAAATAAAATTGCTCATTTAAGTCACACCTATGTCCCTGTCTTTCTTCATGGTTTGAAAGACAGTGTCAAAGATGTAGTAGTTTGAGAACCTCCAAAGAGATACGGATTTCAAGCCAGTATTCATTTCTACCCTGTGGCCTCTCTGAGTGGACTGTTGTTAGGCAAAGCACACAGCATTTCCACATTCACAGAAGGCAGAGGAGACACCACACACACATCAGCTGTATTTTGAGCAGGCCTCCCCTCTCTTCAGCTGTCACCACTGTTCAGTCTGCCTTAAAGGGCGTGTTGTTTGCTGCTTGTTGGCTGAGCGAGCCGCTGCTGTCTCTCCTTCAGACTCTTAATGTGATGCTCACGTGTCACAGCTTTTCATGTTCAGATAAAGTCACAGGCACAAAGGACACTCCCACGTACCTTTTTGTAAAGTTCTATTTTGATTAGGACTTTTTCCGGGTCACCTGCCATTATCTCCTTTGTAGGACAAACACTTAAAAGGCCAATAAAACATACGAGCTTCCAATGTATTTGGGTCAGTGTCTGCCCTCATTTTCCACGGTGTCTCGGGCAGAATTGAAAGCGCCCATCTCGTTACATGTCAGGAGAGTGACTTCACTGGTGGTTGGTTCCATTTTCCCCTAGGTCTACCATTTTGTTACTTTAGGAAAATTGCACCCTGTCTCCTGCTCAGACTCCCATGTGGCATCTAATCTCTGGTAAACTCCTCAAAAATGTCTACAGAGCAAAAATGGCTTCACGGGTCTATAATTTTCCTAGCAGTCTCCATATCTTACATTTATCCCAATTTCCTCAAGAAAAACGTTTCAGAAAATGAATATTTTTGTAGAAAAGGTCTGTAGGCTCATTGACTTCAATATAAAAACATTGACTTGAGGGTGGGGAGAGAAAGGAAAAATGTAGTATAAAGGTAGGAAGGAGGCTCTGGCGCAAGCAGGACACGAGAGGGGGGAAACAAATAGAATTTGTTTGAAATACAACTATGAAACTAATTTCTTGTATACTAATAAAATTTTAATAAAAAGTTGAGTTGTACATTAAAAAATATGAACAGGATCATTTTTCCTTTGAGATTAAAACACATTCCAAACCTAAGTCAGCCAGGAACTGAGTGTGGGTGGTGAAGAGGAAAGGTATAGATGAATGAGCCTGGAGGCTCATGGGAAAATAGAATCTATTGTCCAGGACTTTGATATTATGACTTTCCAAGTTCTGTACAGCACTGAAGTTGGAAACTTTATTGAAGCGTACTTAGAAATAAGGCCAGACACTTCACAGTAATATTCCTAGTAAAATAGGAGCAGCATACTTCTGGGAAGAAAGTCCATCTCTATACTGCATACTCGGGGCACTCAGGCAAACTCTGGCCCTTTCTTTTTAAGATACATTTTCAAAAAACCAAAAAAAAAAAAAAAGATATATTTTAGTTATGTATTTGAGAGAGGGAGAGAATGGGCGCACCAGGGCCTCCATCCACTGCAAAAGAACTCCAGATGCATGACCCCCCCCCGGTGCATCTGGCTTACATGGGTCCTGGAGACTCGAACTGGGATATTTTGGCTTTGCAAGCAAACACTAAGCTATCTCTCCAGCCCTCTCTGGAGGGAGCACTGAGTTGAGAGACCAGCATCTTTTGGTCCTGTAGCCACCTAGACTTCTCTTGGACTCAAGCGCACATTCCTGCTTCCCTATCTTGTAAAGGTACTTGAAACTGGCAAGTGCTTTAGTGTGCCAAGATTCTTTATCCATCCAAAAATTATTAGAGAAAGGACATGTTATTCTCTACACCATGTAGTCATTGGACCTGGTAGGCACACGGGATGGCTAATTCTAGGTGCCAACTAGACTAAAGGGATGGATGCTTGCATAGCTGGTCCGTGGGCCTGTTTCCAGAAGACTGGCATTTAAACCAGTGGATTGGGCTGGAGAGATGGCTTAGTGGTTAAGGCACATGTCTGCGAAGCCTAAGGACTCTGTTTCCATTCTCCAGGTCTCACGTAAGCCAGATGCACATTGTGGTGCATATGTCTGGAGTTCGTTTGCAGTGGCTAGAGGCTCTGGTGCGCCCATTCTCACTCTCTGTCTCTAATAAATAACTAAAAACAAAATCTCAAAAACTTGTTTAAACCAGTGGCCTAAGAAAGATCCACCTTCATGTGAGTTGGCATCAGTCACTTGAGAACAGGACAGAACAAAAAGGCAGAGGACAGCTCTCTCTTCTGGAGCTGGGACACCCATCTCTAGACAGTAGACACTGAACCCCAAGTTCATGGGCCTTTGCCTCTGAGTTACACTTCAGCTCTTCTAGTTCTCCAGCCTTTGGACGTAGACTGAGCCATGCCACCAGCTTCCCCGGTGTGGAGGCCTGAGTCAGATGTCCTCCATAAACTGCGTGTACTCTGAATGCGTGCTTCCCGGCTGGTGGCAGTTCGGGAGGTGGAACCTTGCTGGAGGAGCTGTGTTGTTGGGGGCGGGCTTAGGGGTATGATAGCCAACTTATCCTTGCCAGAATGCGGCTCACTCTCCTGCTGCTGCTTTCCACTGGGTGTGGCAGAGGTGCCGGCCAGCCTCTGCTCACGCTATGCTTCTGTCTGCCGTCGTGGAGCTTCCCCTCGAGACTGTAAGCCATAATAAAACCTTTCCTCCCGAGCTGGGCGTGGTGGCGCACGCCTTTAATCCCAGCACTCGGGAGGCAGAGGTAGGAGGATCGTTGTGAGTTCGAGGCCACTCTGAGACTCCATAGTGAATTCCAGCTCAGCCTGGGCTAGAGTGAGACCCTACCTAAAACAAAAAAAAAAACAAAAAAACCCAAGAAACAAAACAAAAAAACCTTTCCTCCCACCACCTGCTTTTGGTCAGCGCTTTGCCCCAGCAAGAAGGTAACTACACCACCTAATTCTGCAGCTTGAGATAGCAGGGTTCCTCTGCCTCCATTATCACATACAACAATTCCCAAAACAAATCCCATTTCAAGGGTCTGTACCTATGTCATATTAGTTCTATTTTTCTGGAAACCCTGAACAATACAGCATTTCAATAAAAAAGTAGGTGGATGAATACAGTATAAAATTCGCACTTCATTGCTAACACCAGTGCAATTTTAAATAGTTCACAAAGAAGGAATTAGAAACCCAGTGTGACTGGCTCTGGCAGGCATTAATAACTAGCATGTTTGCTAGAATCGATGTGGCCTGAGGGAATCATTCAAAATAGTTTTTTTTTTTTTTTTTGGCATTGCTTCCTAAGTAAGGGAAGCACTCCTCCCCTTCCTTCTCTTCTCTCTTGATTTGCCAATTATATGTAATTAAAGAGCTGTAAACAACACAGTTGAGCCTAATTTACAAATGACAATTACAGTTACCACTAAGAATGCCAAATAGATGAAATGTTGAAAGTGACATTTTAATGTAGAAATAGAGTGACAAATAGAGCTCACGGGATTTAAAGAAAGAAATATGATTTTAAGTTTTGTTAGGAAATGTTTTATCTATCTGTTTTAGATGACAGACTAGACAAACTTTTAGAAAATTAATTTGAAAAACTCAGACAAATGGTAACACCAATGTGATGTTTGAATTCAACTTGAAAAATGATACCCCAAAATGAAACAAAAATTGTCATTTCAAAAAACAAACATCCCAACCTGTTACCAAAGACAAAACATTCATGGTGGCCTTAGATTTCCAGAGTGCATTATTTTCCAGAAACTCGAGTGAACTGAAGTTGAGATTACAGCCAGGACGACCCTAACAGTCACTGCTTGGGAGAGAGCTACGCACTGAGAAGTGCTGGAGAGAGAACCGCGTGTGCGTGCAGGTTTGGAGGAGACGGCTCTGCCGCTCCTGCTGGCCCGTAAACACCAAGGCTTGTTAGAAGAGGCGGAGGTACTTTAAAAAGCTGTTTCTTAGACTGGAGAGATGGTTTAGCAGTTAAGACACTTGCCAGCAAAGCCGAAGGACCCAGGTTCGATTCCCCAGTACCCATGTAAAGCCAGATTGCACAATGTGGCACATGCATTTGGAGTTTGTTTGCAGTGGTTGGAGGCCCTGGCGTGCTCATTTTCTCTCTATCTGCCTACTTCTCTCTCTTCCTCTCAAATAAATAACTAAATAAAATATTGAAAAAAATTAAAGGGTGTTTCTTTTGATGTGTTTTAAAACCGCACAGAAATGGCTCATTTTTACTACTCATAACACTTTATTTTCTTTTACTTTGTACAAAATACAAAAATGCCAATCCAAAGAGTACAGACCAGTAGTGACAGGCGCACTGCACGTCCAGCGAGACATTAGTTTTTAAACTTTATTTTAGTGAAAACATGCATTATATAAAACAATAGCAACAACAACAAAAACACACAAAGAAGCTAGAGATTTTGCTAGTTCCACCCCCAATTCATAATGCTTGCTGTCATCAAGACTTTGGATGGAGGCGGGGAAAAAGAATTAAAAAGGCAAATAATATTTTTTCCCATAAAACGTAAAAACTACCATAAAATGTCTTCATTATTTTTTCTGTCACACTGATTAAATTTCTCCTGGAAAGTCACACATATAAACAAAACAAAACAGAAATCCTGAACTGGACAGACAGCAAATACTCAAGAGGGTTGTTAACCCAGGTAACCATTCAGTAGTTTAAAGAATCTTTGAGACATCCGAAACCTTCCTATTCATTCCTCAGTACAGTATCCCAGCCTTCCTGCCTTTTCTAACGCCACCCCAAAAAGAAATGTTTGCATCACTGAATCTGTTGCTATGAACCAGTTTTGAAAAAGAAAGCAGTGTACAAAAATATTTAACTGAACTATGAAAGATGTGGGAGAGGAGTCTCCATGGCGAAGTCGCCTTCACTTTGCGGGGTCCCGTGTGTTCTTCAGGGCTTGTTAATCTGCCCCATGAATAAGACAGCACCTGCAGAATTCAAGAGAAGCAGTTCGTGATACTAGGATAATCCTTAACACAAGATGACAGGTATTGTGAGGCAGAGAAGGGAAGGAGCCTTGGGTAGCCTTCTCCGAGGGCAGAAACGGCTGTGCCATCACAACTGACACATGAGGCTGAGTGCTTGAAAAGGGCAGGTGTGACCAAGAAGTTGAGTTTGTAATTACACCCCATTTTAATTGATTTAACGTTGAGGTTAAATAAAAAGCTCCAAGTACCTACATATGCCAGTGCTGGATGCATCCTAATGAGGACATAAACAATACTTGAGATAAGGAACCTCCTTCTGATGGAACTATAAAAGCTAAAGTGTGTTAGTGCCTATTTCCCACGAACACGAAGCCAGTCTCTCCACAAAATAACCTCTTGTGTTTCATAATTACATTAAAATGGAGGAACTTTTGCTTCCCTTGTTGTAAAGATGAACCTAGAAGCCAGAGCCCAGTCTGAACCCATCACTCATGAGGCTACTGTCTGTTGAATGAACACATTCCCAGGTTGTTATGACAGTATAAATCACAAAGGTTGAAGACATGGAGCTTCTTGTAAATGTTAAGGCACCGATGAACATATGAAAAGAACTGACAGATGTCAAGAGTCCCAAAGGGATGCTGAGACCCTCTGTTGGGTAAGAACAGCTGCAAGTCCCCAATCTAACATCCTGTCAATATTTAAAGGGTTCTATCACCCTTGGTGTGAACAGCCTCAGTGTTCGATTTCTTCAAAGCGGGTGGTTATAGACTCAGAGTGTTTTCTATGGCTGACATGAGGAAAACAGATTAAGGGCTTGTGGTGGTTTGATTCAGGTGTCTCCCATAAACTTAGGTGTTCAGAATGCTAGGTTCCCAGCTGATAGAGATTTGGGAATTAATGCCTCCTGGAGGGAGTATATTGTTGGGGGTGGGCTTATGGGTGTTATAGCCAGTTTCCCCTTGCCAGTGTTTGGCACACTCTCCTGTTGCTATTGTCCACCTTATGTTGGCCAGGGGGTGATGTCTACCCTCTGCTCATGCCATTGTTTCCCCCTGCCATCATGGAGCTTCCCCTCGAGCCTGTAAACCAAAATAAATCTTTTTTTTTTCCCAGAAGCTGCTCTTGGTTGGGTGATTTCTACCAGCAACGTGAACCGGACTGCAACAGGGCTACAGCACTGGGCCCGATTGCTGCTGGAATCCACCGTTCTGAGCGCTCACAGCCGGTGGACAAGGGAACAGGACAGCCTCTTACCTGTTGGATTATGTCGGATGAAAAACAGAAAAGGTCTGTCTACGACAAACCAGGGAGGCGATGACCTTGCAATTAGAACTGCAGCTATGAGAAGGAAAAGGAAAAGGTGTCAGCCACTGGCACAAGGCCAGCGAGGTGGTGAGCTTCGTGGATCCTTCACTGCTGGTGTCTGAGGACACACTAATCCTGTCCCTAAGGCTGGCGTGGTATATAATGGCCTAAACGGTCACCATTTATTGATCATCTATGCTGGGCAAGGCTCTTTTATAGTTACTGTCTCATTTATTCTATAAAAGCCCATTTTCCCTAGTAAATGTACTTCCTTTCTCATAGAGCTTTTATGAGGATTAAATGGTATAAAACCATCGTAGCTCTTAGGATAGTAACTGCCACTAAATGAACATCTTCACTGTTACGATTAGCTTTTTTTTTTTTTTTTTTTTTTTGAGGCAAGCCCAACAGACTGGCCATTTTTTTATGCGAGAGTGAGAGAAAGAGAGAGAGAGAGAAGGAGAAGAAGAGGAGGAGGAGGAAGAAGAGGAGGAAGGAGAGGAGGAAGGGGAGGAGAAAGAAGAGGAGAAAGAGGAGGAGGAAGAGAAATGGTGCACCAGGGTCTCCAGCCACTGTAATCGAACTCCAGATGAGAGCGCCACCTTGTGCACATGTGCGACCTTGCACTCACGTCACCTTGTGCATCTGGCTTAATGTGGGATCTGAAGAGTTGAACATAGGTTCAACTTAACTGTCTGGAGTTCATTTGCAGTGGCTAGAGGCCCTGGAATACCCATTCTCTCTCTCTCTCTCTGCCTCTTTTTTCCTCCTCTCAAATAAATAAATAAAATATTTTTAAAAATTAAAATATAACGTGAGAGTGACTGAGGAACACACTTGATGGGGGCCTCTGGCCTCGACACACATGTGCACCCACGTGGCACCCACACACAGCACTGTTGCTGCAGTGTGGGGGTGAAACCAGGGCCACGAGCATGCTAAGAAAGTGCTCTACCACTGAGTGACCTCCTTAGTCTGAAAAATCAAGCTTCTTTAGAGTCCTGGATCTTAGACAGGCCTCCTCTGCCACGGTTAGCAATGGCAGCTCTCCATTAGCTGGCCCCTGAGGAGGTTGGGAGAGGGGGAAGGTGTGGCGTAACAGCCATCGCCTGGTGCGGTGGATCGGTCCTCTTTCTCAAATGGCTGGAAAGCATGAGTGACGCGGGCTTGCTGTCACAAATGAAATGCTCAGGAGTCATGCTGGTGCAAAGTGCTCCACTCGGGATTGTTAGAATTAGGGGTTGGAGAGATGGATTAGCTGTTAATGCGCTTGCCAGCGGTTCGATTTCCCAGGACCCATGTAAAGCCAGATGCACAATGTGGCACATGCATCTGGAGTTCGTTTGCAGTGGCTAGAAGCCCTGGCATGCCCATTCTCTCCGTCTCTCTCTCTCAAATAAATAAAATAAAAATAAATAGTAAATTTTATGGGCCCAATTGTATCTCCTCCAATTTCATATATATGTACCAGGGGCTCTAACCCCCTAATGTGACTGCATTTACAGACAAGGTGGCTACTGAGAGCTAATAAGGTCAGAAGAGTGAGACCCTCAGGAATGTCATCCTTATTAACATGAGAGACGTACCAGGGATGCGAGGGCCATACAGGGAACAGTCTGTAAGTCAAGAGCATGACCTCAAGAGAACCTATCCCTGCTGACCCTTGGATTTTGGACTTTCAGCTTCAGAATTGTGAGAAGGTAAGTTTCTGTTATTTAAGCCCCTGAGCCTATGGCCTTTGGTCTGGGGTACTGGGCTGATGAGCTCAGCAGGAACTGGCTTGACACTGAGCCCTGTACTTGGTTTAATACTCTGCTGCTGAAATTCCTCAGATATTTACAACAAACACTTTATCTACTCATACTGCTGTCTCCCAAGGGTCACCCCAAGTCCTGGCTGGAAAGGAGACTCCCTGGAAGTCCGCTTTCCCATGGGCACCGGCCCCGCCCTAGCACCAGCACGTACTACTTGCTGCTGAAGCTTTGGTTCCGTCTTCAGTGACTTCAATTTTTGCTTTTTGCAAGATGTGAGAAACATGCAGGTTTTCTGACCCTGTTCGTGCAAAATAAGACAAAGTCAGCACTTACTTGATGAGTGTGCTGTCCACATGGTCTGGAAGTAACCTCGTAGTCAAGGTGAATTCCAAGACTGCTCAACCCCCTCCCCCGGGGCCGACAGCCCTGCAGGTCGAGGGCTACAGGTGGCCGTGACTTGCAGGGCAGGTGACAGAATAAATACATGGCCTGTCACACTCACTTCTGGAATGCAGACCCTGAATGTTTAGTGCCTCTAATCAACTCAACTCCAGTAAGTATGGATTTTATTTCAAAAAGGAAAAGAGAACTGAAAAGACACCCAGTTTTCCCAAAATGGAAAGACAACAGTATTTTACTATTACAGACTTTCAGGCCCAGCAGGATTTCAATCAGCACTTACAGATGGGGGAACTGAGGACCAGTAAAAGAAACCTGCCCTGTCACACAGCTAGTTAGGAGTACGTAAGTGCTGGCTTTTTGCACCACCAACCACTCATATCCTGGCATAGTAGTGTGAAGAAGTGTGCTGAGTGTGAGACGTTAAGACTTGGGCAGAGCCGGGGGCCGACCCGGGCGACATAAGCAATCTCACTTTCCTTCTCACCATAGCCTGAGCATCCAGCAGAGACCGCCAGGTGGCACTCTCCCGAAGGACTCCAAGTGCAGTGAACATTCCCCTGATGGGACACAGGTCTGGAGGCAGGCGGGAAAATGCTTTTGGGTCACCTGTCTTTTGGATTCTCTGCACCAATTCCCTAAGGTGACTGTGACTGAGACGTACATTTACCTGACCCAGGGCACCTGCGAGGTATGAGGGACATCTCAGGAGGCTTCAGGGCACCTGGGCCTCCTGTAAAACATCCTATTTAGTGTTTAGACTACAGTGGGCAACACTGAAGGAGAATTGTACGTGTTGAAATAACGTTCCTTGAACTTTATTGGGCTGAGGGATCCTATTAAAATGAAGATCTGGATCCAGCAGCTTTGGATCAGACCCAAAATGTATATTTCCAAGAAGCTCCTGGGTGAAGTTCATGTGTCTGGGCTGGGGACCAGAGTACCAGCGGTCAGGGAAGGATGAAAGGGAATCGGAGACACACAGAGCTGCAGCTCCACCAGGGGAGGAGTTTCCTCCAGAGCAGCGCCCAGGAGTTCTCCAGCATGCAACTGGGGTTGGCTATGAGCCAGTTCACACAAGCCAAGGCGAAAGATACACACTGGTACATATGTCACATGTAAGTCATGGCTTTTCTTTGGAAGGAGGAGCATGCTGTGTTCTAAATTGGAAATGAAGAGACCTGGTCATTTAAATAGCTTTAGAGAAAAATTCATACCAACTGGCTAATATACAGACTTGATGCCAGGGGTGCCTTAGTTGCTGTGGGGAAGAAAAGCCCCCATTAGGCTCATTTGAATCTGTTATTTCAGATTAATGAGCAAAGACAACACACATACTTGGATAAAATGCATGTTCACAGCTGCTCTCAGCACATGTTTGAGAACTAAAAAATCTTGATTTTTTTTTTTCAAACGTAAGGGGGAATGTTTGCAATGGAAAATAAAGAGTGACTAGTACCTAATGAAGAGCCAAACTATGGGCTGGGGACATGGCTCAGTGGAGAAAGAGTGTGTTCCTGGCCAGCTCAAGGCCCTGCGTTTGATTCCTACCACTGGAAAACAAGAAAGGCGAGCCCTTAGGTAACAGAGGCAATGCAGAAAATGATTTCATAGTTTTGTGGTTCCTGAGGCCTCACTTGAGCCATCCATGTGAACTGTGGGAGGTATGACCCACGCTGGTTGACACGGTAAAAGTCAATAGCATCATCTAGTGACACAGTGCACTGAAGTCAGACAGGGGCTGGAAAGAAGCCTTAGTGGTTAAGGCATTTGCCTGCAAAGCCAAAGGACCCCAGTTTGATTCCCCAGGATCCACTTAAGCCAGATGCACAAGGGGGCGCATGTGTCCTGAGTTTGTTTGCAGTGGCTGGAGGCCCTGGTGCACCCATTCTTTCTCTCTCTCTCTCTCTCTCTCTCAAAAAGATTAAAAAAAAAAAAACCTGAAAGCAGGGGCTGGAGAGATGGCTTAGCGGTTAAGCGCTTGCCTGTGAAGCCTAAGGACCCTGGTTCGAGGCTCGATTCCCCAGGACCCACGTTAGCCAGATGCACAAGGGGGCTCACATGTCTGGAGTTTGTTTGCAGTGGCTGGAGGCCCTGGCGCGCCCATTCTCTCTCTCTCTCTCTCCCCCTCCCTCTTTCTCTCTCTGTCTGTCGCTCTCAAATAAATAAATAAATAAAAATTAAAAAAAAAAAACGTGAAAGTGGGACAGTTTTAGGGCAACACATTCCTGATTCTAATTTCTTCTCTTTGAGCAAATCAGACACTCTGTAACATTTTCTTCAAGTTTAAGAATGAATTTAAATTGGACATACTTGTTAATTTAAGAATGAGTTTACATTGGACATACTTGTTATTTTTGCAAAATTTGCCTTTGATGGATCAAACATCTCAGTGATGCCAAGAGCTTTCAGTGGCTCCTTCAAATCTGTTTTTGCCACAGCTGTGAACCTATACAAACAGAAAATATGGGAGGGAATATCAAAAAGGTAACAAATGATCTAAAATGACATAATCAGTGCATATTTACAAAAAGATTCTTTGAGGAAGATCTAACACCGACAGGAACTGTAGCTTGACTTCTGACCCTAAAATTTAAGTCCCTTGTAAGTAGAGAGAGGGCTCCTCTCCTTACTCATGACAAGCGCGGGCATTCATGCTCAGGGGACTCACTGCAACAGGCGCCTTTTCAATGCTTAGATCTACGAAAAAGCCCTTCCTCTCACACCAGTGAGAAGGTTCCTGATTCTCTGGAATGTCTGCAGTTCTTCCCCACTTCCAACTAATGAGCCTCCTGGCTGGCTGCTGCGGTTATCTCCGTCCTTACTGGGATTGAGGGTGGTCAACGGAAAGGAGACACAGTTCTAATCGTGTGCACCAGGGCTCTGCAAGCACTTCTCTGTTCAAACAGGAGGCAGCATTTGGAACAGGTCACGTGGTATGACATCTGGGTATGAGTTTCTCAAATCTTAGTGGCTAGCCTGATCTTGAGGCCACGCCCATGTAGAAGGCAGGTATTAAAGGAGACATGGTTCTAATTGTGTGTGTTAGGTCTCTGCAAGCACATCTCTGTTCAAACAGGAGGCAGCATTTGGAACAGGTCACGTGGCACGACATCTGGGTGTAAGTTTCTCAAATCTTCCTGGCTAGCCTGGCCTTGGGGCCACACGCATGTTAAAGGCAGGTATTAAACACTGTCTATCACAAGAAGCTGTTTCTCTAGGTTTGCTCTCACCCCGTGGAAGAGCAGCAAAGGGGAGGGGAGTAAATACTCATCACAGATGGACTACAACGGTAACTGGTTTATTCTTTACCCCAAAGGCCCACAATACCACCATCTGACTCAGGTACATGAATCACTATTGACATGAAGTCTTACTATTCAAAAAAGTATTGGGAGAAACTCTTATACTTGTAAAATGTGCAATTCACTACTTACCTGGGACTGGAGAATCAAAAACTATTAAATTCTCCTCTACACTGAGGTATGTATAGACAAGCTTGATATGAGGAAACTGTAATCCTGAAAAGTCCACACAAAGGGGACAGATTCCACTGTCTTCTCCAGAGAGTTGGAGAAAGTATTCTTTGAACTGTGAGAAATTGGGACTCATACACAATTTGGGATTACTTTTGCTTGGTCTCAAGTCCTAACAATCTAAATTCCATCTATATTTCACTTTGGAGGTATGATAGAAAGACTGTTTTACATACTAATGAAAAGAATTATGCCTAGGGCTGGAGAGATGTCTTAGCATTTGAGGCACTTGCCTGAAAAGCCTAAGGACTCAGGTTTGATTCCCCAGCATCCATGGAAGCCAGATGCATGAGGTGGTGCATGCATCTGGAGTTCATCTGCAGTGGCTAGAGGCCCTGGTGCACCCACTCTCTCTATCTGCCTGTCTCTCTCTGTCTCTCCAATAAATATATAATATATTCCAAAAAAAAAAAAAAAAAGAATTCTGTCGAGAAGGTTTCATAATGCTATTGACCCATTGTTGGACCTTGGTCTTTAAACAACTTCTAGCATTAACCTCAGTAAATACAATGAAGGTCTAACCACACAGAGTTCCCTTAAACCTCACTGTATTTTCATCCATATGAGGATGGACAGGTGTTTTTCCAATTTTTGAGTGGGAGGAGTTCTGTTAAAAGCTATCACAGGGTCGTGAAAAACTTGTGTGGTGGTTCAGAGGTCAGGGTGGCCTCCTCTCTTGCATATATAAACATTATCCTACCATCAAGCAGCACAGGTATTCTAAGAATGCTTTCATAAAATACAGCCTACGATTCCCACCATATTCTTGTACAAAATGAAACAGGCCACGTGCTGTGCCAGCCTCCTCTTCCTGCTACTTGAAGTAAAAGAGCGACCCATTGAGCAACAAACACATAGCTCTTAACGGGGAAGGGGCACTTACTTGGGCAGGACCACCTGCATCCTCTTGGGCACCATGGTGGACATCCAGCTGTCGATGGTCTTGGTGCTGATGTGGGGGATGATGGCAGACAGTGGGGTGGAGCTCTCAGTCGGCAGGGCAATAAGCATGCTGATGCTCTCGCCGTGGTAGGGCAGCTCAATGAACTTGTACCATAAGTCGTTGGGAGTGCTCGTAGATCCTAAAGAAATCAGAGGCAGGTTCAGTGTATGCCTGAAGATGACTAGCATGGGCACAAGTGCTTGCTGGTCACGGAGGGAACTTCTTCAGAGGAAAGACAGCCATTCATCTGGTGAACCTTCCTTTTCCACACACAGCTTCCTCAGAAGGACAAAGAAAGGACAATGACTTCTTTCTTCACTGCTGCAGAACTCTCTTTCTTCAGTCTAGACAGAATGCCTCTGGGCATTGCTAAACTCACTTTAATTCTGTTGAGTAGACTCTAAGTAGATCATTAGGTGCTCAGAACACAGTGCTTTGCAGGAAGTTGATCTTTATGAGGGTACAATGAATTCAAGCTACCTTTGGGTTTTTAAATTTTCCTTTGTTTTAGGAAATAAATCTATATTTAAAGTGTGCAACATATTATGGAATAAAGAGATAGTAAAATAATTCTTATAGTGAAGCTAATTAACACATCCATCATCTAGAATACTTACCCTTTTATTAGAGTGCTATTTTTGTGATAAGAGCAGCTAAAATAAATTCCTTTAGCAGAAATCCTAAATATGGTACAATGTTATTACCTGTATACTTCATTTGTTTTAGTGTGGAGGAGTAGATGAATACTCTGCCCGATCTACAACAGACTCTGCAGATTTGTAGTGATAGCACCCCACAAGGTATGGCCAGCCTTATTGTACAGGAAAAGGTTACAATAAGAGAAATTATGTGACCCACAGCTAGGATGTGGAGCACCAAGAGAGCCCCCTTCTTCCCTATACTGACTTCATTCCTCCCTCTGGCCCCACCCAATGAACACTCAGGAACGGTTTAAAACAGCATTAAAACAGCTGGGGGCTGGAGAGATGGCTTCGTGGTTAAAGCGCTTGCCTGTGAAGCCTAAGGACCCCGGTTCGAGGCTTAATTCCCCAGGACCCATATAAGCCAGATGCACAAGGTGGCGTATGCATCTGGAGTTTGTTTGCAGTGGCTAGAGGCCCTGGCCTGCCCATTCTCTCTATCTGCCTCTCTCTCTCTCTCTGTTGCTCTCAAATAAAAAATAAAAACAAGCAAACAAACAAAAACAGTTGGGACTGTGAGATGGCTTAGCAGTTAAAGGTGCTTGTTTGCAAAGCCTGCTGGCCTTGGTTCAATTCCCCACTCACCTCCATAAAGCCTAATGCAAAAAGTGGCACAACAGGAGGAGAGATAACTTAGTAGTTAAGGTGCTTGCCTGCAAAGCCTAAGGTCCCAGGTTTGATTCCCCAGTACCCACATAAGCCAGATGCACAAGGTGGCACATGTGTCTAGAGTTTGTCTGCAGCGGCTAGAGGCTCTGGTGTGCCCATTCTCTATCTGCTTCTCCCTCTCTCTCAAATGAATGAATGAATGAAAACGTGGCACAGGCATCCGGCATTCCACTTGCAGTGACAGAAGGCTCTGGTGAGCACACATGCGCACACGCACACACACACATACACAAGTACAATTAATTATGAAAACCAACCAGGCATGGTGGTGCACACCTTTAATCCCAGCACTTGGGAGGGAGGGGTAAGAGGATCACCATGAGTTCAAGGCCACCCTGAGACTCCATAGTGAATTCCAGGTCAGCCTGGTCTACAGCGAGACTCTACCTTGAAAAATCAAAATAACAATAACAATACAATAAAAAACACAATGGCCGGGCATGGTGGCACACGCCTTTAATCCCAGCACTCGGGAGGCAGAGGTAGGAGGATCACCGTGAGTTCGAGGCCACCCTGAGACTCCATAGTGAATTCCAGGTCAGCCTGGGCTAGAGTGAAATCCTACCTCGAAAAACCAAAAAAAAAAAAAATAATAATAATAATAATAAAAAATAAAAAACACAACAGTACAGAGTCTACAGCCCATCCTTTCTGCAAACATGCTTTAAAGACAAAGCCGACTCCACGGCACTGGGCGAGCATGCTTCCTGCCAGTCCCTGCTCTGTACCGCTCTGATGTCAAGGAGTGTTTAACTCCAGCCTTCCCCATGCAATCTTGGGGCCATTTTATCCCATGTAAAAATACCCAAAATATTTAGCAACTGCTATGGTTCGGATGTGTCTTCCTAAATTCATTATGGGGATGCCATGTGGAGCCTTTCAAAGGGAATCAGGATAGGACTGAGATCCTGACGGTGGGGTCCATGCAATGGCGTCTGTGGTTTCATGAAAAGGAAGACTTGAAATGGAACACATACTCTGTCTCTCCACATGATGCCTCCTGACATGTCATGATGCACTTGTAAGGCCCTCACGAGAAGCTAAAACTTGCCTCTAGAACCAGGAGCCAAATAAATCTGCTTTGCAAATCACCTCTCTGGCCTCAGAAAACAGGCGAAGGCAGCAGCCGCGCGGACGGAGGCCACAGGCAGCTCCCGCGGGCTGAGGAAGGCCCGCTGCTCCCCTCCCGACGGGGCGCTTGCCACGGAACAGGCCTGAGCGAGACCTTCCAATGATGCGCGTGAGGAAGAGCTACAAAGAGTAACTAGATGGCAGGAAAACTAGTTATTTCTAGGTTTATGGGGATGTCTAAAATGTTTCCTTGAACACCAAGTGTTCAAAGATGAACTCTGGGGGTCTGGTGAAATGACTTCACCTCTCTGTGCCACCCCAGAGTGGGAAAGTCAGGGGAGTACAGCGTGGGCCTCGTGGGGTGCTGTGAGGAGAAGAGACAAACCACAGGATGTGCTGCCACACGGTGGGACCCTCTCCTCTCTCTAAATCATCTAGAACAACACAGTTAAGGGAGAAAAAAAAAAAAGAAAAAAAAAAAACCCAGGGGCCTGGAGAGATGAGCCAGCGGTTACGAGAGCACTTCCTGCGCAAGCTCCATCTCCGTGACTCACACAGGCAGCTGGGCGTGGCCGCCTGTGCAGTCACCCCAGTCATGGTAAGGGAGCAGAAAGAATCACTGGGGCTCTAGGTGCTGCAAAGGCACATACATGTGCATGTACCACACATATCACCTCCTTCCCCACACATACCAAAAAAAAAAAAAAAAAAAAAAAAGAGAGAGATAGAAAACAGGAAGCGCGATTCTCTTGTGATTTTCGCTAGTCTTTCCTTGGGGCTCCCCTTGGTCAATCACAACATTTCAGGTGGGGGAGCTCTGCAGGCCAGGTTCAGGGAGGGAAGAGCAGAGGATGAGAGGAAGGGAGAGGACAGCAAGGGACAGCAAGAACAAATTTTGTCACATAAGAGGCACTTTCAGTCATAAAACACGATAAAATAATGGGGCTCAAATATCTGACACTGCAGGACAACGCAGTGTCTCGGGAGTCTGCCGGGAACTGCTATCCCTGATCCACCCACTGGCTTGGGCCGCAGAGTGATTCAAGAGCCCACCGTGGCTGCCTGATCTCAGGATGCCCATGAACTCACTGCAGCATCGCTTCTGCCTTAGGGCTACCCAAGAATCAAAGTGAGGGTTCTTTATCTCTAATTTAGCCTGTGTGATAAAACAGTCTCAGTAGACATTGAAAAATCATTCAGAGAGTGAGGAAAAAGAACCACTTCCTAATGAGCGTTTTAATCCTTGAAGAAAACATGAAGTCCCTACTCTGGCAGAGCTAATTTTTAGAAACGGTGAAATCTGGAAAGCAGCTAATAAGTTATGGCTGCAAGGCATAAAACAAGGACCTGGAGGGATTCACTACTATAGAAGTGTGTGCTAATCTGTTAAAGGTGTGGGGGGGACTAGAGTTATGAGCAGTGGGGGAGCACAGGGCGGGGTGTGCTTGTAGCATGTTCATTCATTGCTTAAGCCAACCTTGGATGGATTCAGCATTACTCACCAGTGAGGATGACACCCTTTGACCAGTATGTACCATTACTCACATCAGCTGGATGCCTGAGGTCCCCCTGCCTGCACCTCCGCATCCAGCAGCAGGTGAGCAAGACCAGCAGGCCGCAGCCACCCACACCCGTGCTGCTGCTGGTGGCCCTGAGGGGCTAGGAGGTGAGTGAACTCCTTTGCCCTCTTTCCACACGGGCACCGGTACACCTCTCACATCCTTTTACACACGGGCTCCGGTACGGCTCTCATATCCTTAACTGTTTTTTTTTTTTTTGGTTTCTCAAGGTAGGGTCTCACTCCAGCTCTGGCTGACCTGGAATTCACTCAGGGTGGCCTCGAACTCACAGTGATCCTCCTACCTCTGCCTCCCGAGTGCTGCACCACCACACCCAGTTAGCTCTCTCATCCTTTTACACATGGACACTGGTACAGCTCGCATCCTTTTACATGACAACAGCACCAATGTTATGTGGAAATTCAGTGATATAATGCACACCCAGTGCTCAGCACAATGGCATATGGCAAAAAAAAAAAATTCCACCTACTATTGTAAGCAGCTTTGTAAAATCTCTCACATTTTTTTCCTTTTGTTGGTTTTTCAACATAGGGTTTTACTCTAGCTCAGGCTGACCTGGAATTCACTATGTAGTTTCAGGGTGGCCTTGAACTCACAGTGATCCTCCTACCTCTGCATCACAAGTGCTGGGATTAAAGGCTGTGTACCACCACGCCCGGCTCACTTTTTTTTTTTTTTTTTTTTTTGAGACAAGGTAGAGTTATGTATCTCAGATGGGCCTCCTGCCTCAGCCGAGTGCAGGAATTACAGGTATGTACCATTATACTTCGCTTCAAAATTTCTGAAATCTTAAGTCCATCCGCACAGTCCGGTCACAGAATCGAAAACGACAGGGCAGCGCACCCGTGGCAGTGGCTCCAATGCCTCCTCAAGCAGGCCGAGTCCCACCGGAAGGAGTGTTCAGGAGCTGGGGTCGGGGAGGGGGGCCTCTGCCTGTCCCAGAGACCTTCTTTAAAAGTGCCTTGTTACAGCCTCTCGTTTACACAGCATCTGCAAAACATACCGTGCTCTTCCGTGAGGACACTTCCTGCAGCGTATAAAACGTGAAGCAGGTTCACTCACTTGGAACAGAAACAGAGAAGTCTTTTCTCTTAGATGAATATGCATGACTGAACTTTTAGTGAGAAATAATTATCAAAAATCAAGTGTTACAAGTATGTAGAGGAGTTGAGAATGTTCCTAGAGGGTACTTTTAGAGTGATGGTTTTTTTCTGGCAGGCCATCTACAAGACTTTAAGTCCTGCAAGAAAAAAAAAACCATGCTGAGATGTTACAACCTCTTCATGCCCTGTAAATTCAGGGAGTGTTTTAAATGTTTAGTATTGAGAGAACAAGATGGATGGCTAACCCTATAATGTCCTTTGACCAAAGTAAATTTGTGGATTTCCTGAGCTCTGAAGAGACTATGCAGGCCCTACTTGAGTAGAAACTGAAAAATATATTTGAAAGAACAACAACAAATAGATTCCCTAAATTAAGTTGTCCTCCATTTAAATGGGAATCTGGGGAGAGCTGATGGGAAAGGGGCTGTGCCTAAGCAACTGGGTGAGTACTGGAGCTGTGTGCGCTAAGGAACTGTGGTGGAGAACCCCGTGTGCAAGGAGCCCAGTCTAGGGACCTAGAGCCTAGGAGACAGCCAATGGGCGCTGTAAACTCAGAGAAGAAAGGAGAGCAGAAATGGAAGTGTGGCTATTCTTTGGAGTCATTTTCAGAATAGTCTCTAATGTCTAAATTTATAAGCATAATAAAACCCCTAAATTATACCAATTTTTGACTCAGTAACATCTAATTACTTTTAGGAGTACTAACACAGCGTCTTTTTATGTATAAGAATACTCATTACAGTGTCTTTTTTATTGTTTGTTTTGTTTTGTTTTTCGAGGTAGGGTCTCACTGTAGCCCAGGCTGACCTGCAATTCCATACCAAGCTTTTTTTTTTTCCCTCTTTTTGAGTTGATATCTCATGTAGCCCAGGCTGGTCTCCAATCCAATTCACTGTAGCCAAGGATGGCTGTGAACTTCTGATTCTCCTGCCTACAACTGCTGAGTGCTGGTATAACAGGTGTGTACTACCATGCCTGGTGTGTGGCAATGTGTTTATTATAGGAAAAAGCAAGTGGCCACCTGTAAGGTCTTAGGGTAAGTTTGTATCATGATATATCACGCAGCTGAATTAAAAAAAAAAAAAGGTCTTATAAATGCTGAGCAAAAGCCGAGGGCAGACAGACAGGGCACAGTCGGGAGGGTTAGAAGGATAAGCCCGCTCTGCTCACCGTGTGCGCCTGAGAGGGAAGCGAGTGAGCACCAGCAAGACTCGCGTCTTCTGTCCTGAGCTCGGCGCAGGCCATTCACCGCGGGCAGAAGCAGATGCCACCAAGCGGGGTGGTTTAAGAAGCTTTTAAGGAAGGCGCTCTATCAGCGCACGCAGAACACAGAGGAACCGCTAAGGGCAGTAAGCACCCTTGGCTTCAAACCATGGTGACAGAGAAAGCTCCCGACCAAAGCTTCCTGGCAGCCTCTGAGGTTATGTGGTGGGAGGCTGCTGCCTGGTGGGGAGAAACTGGGAAGCAAACTCCCCAACCGCTCTCTCCTCCCTTACCTCACCTGTTGCTTCTCCACTAGCCTTGTCCCACTGGAAGCCGGAGGGCAAGAAAGCCCACTGAAGCAGCTGCAGATGCAGATGCTGTGGAAGGAGGTAGGAAAGAGAGGGCAAGAACCAGAAAGACAGGCCAGCCAACACACACACACACACACACACACACACACACACACACACACGCCCTCTGTCAATGGAATCAACAATGCACTTGTGGCCAAGATACAGCTCAGCAGCACAGCGCTTGGCTCACACGTACAAGGCAGGCCCTGGGTGTGATCGCACCGCCACGCAGAATGCATCTGTGTATTCCTTTCTGTAAAACACATGTGCTTATTCTTGGACCAATCAGTTCTGAACTAAAAAGATGCCCTGGGGTGTTTCTCTCTGAGAATAGCCTGTATACTCAGGAAAAGCAGTTTTATTCCTGGAAAAAAAATGTTTTAGGAATGTTTAACAAGGCCTTGCTTTCTAAGTCTTTAATTTTTTTTTTGAGAGAGAGAGAACTCCAGACACATGTGCCATTCTGTGCATCTAGTTTTACGTGGGGACTGGGGAATTGAACCCAGGCCAGCAGTTCTCACAAGCAAGCACTTTAACCACTGAGCCTGAGATAAGGTCTTGCTATATGTAGGCTTTGGTCAATTTGTTCCTAGAACATGAGTGATGACTGATCATTGGGAAAGTGATTTATCATGTCCCTCATGTGTCATGACAATTTCTTTTCCTTTTTTTTCCCGGTTTTTCGAGGTAGGGTCTCACTCTGGCCCAGGCTGACCTGGAATTAACTATGTAGTCTCAGGGTGGCCTCGAAGTCTAGGCGATCCTCCTTCCTCTGCCTCTCAAGTGCTGGGATTAAAGGCATATGCCACCACACCTTGGCTTTTTTTTTTTTTTGTTGTTGTTGTTGTTTTGAAGTAGGGTTTCACTCTAGTCCAGGCTAACCTGGAATTCACTATGCAATCTCAGGGTGAGCTTGAACTCATGGCAATCCTCCTACTTCTGCCTCCCAAGTGCTAGGATTAAAGGGGTGCGCCACCATGCCCAGCTTGGTCATGACAATTTCTATGACCAGACAGCTGGCCGCATGTTGGAGGTGATGTATGCTGAATATGCAAAGGGGGTGTTTGGAACCCATGGAGATATGAAGCATAACTCACAGAGGAAAAGGAGCTTTAAAAGGTTCAAGACCGCTTCAGGGAAGCAGCTGGTACATGATAACCCTGGTGTGGTCCCCTTGCTAAGGGAATGTTGGCAGGGACTAGAGACTCTTCTCCCCGTCTCGAAAATTGATACGTGCTCAGTCAAAGCAATTTCAATTTCAAACAAGAAAATTTGTTTGAAATCCTACCATTGTGAGCATTTCACTGAACATTCTCCAAGACATATCTTTGTAGACATATGTACAGAAAGCATTTATGCAAGCAAGATGAATAGGCATCTGCTGTTTTATAACTTGTGTTCTGAAATCAGGCCTACTGCCTCATTTTTCTATGTATGTAAATCTCATCTAATTACCCCCTGTGTTCCAATGCACACTCATGCCTCAGTGTCCAAGGGGTCTATTCTCCTCCTCCGCTTTTTTTTTTTTTTTTTTTGGTTTTTTGAGGTAGGGTCTCACTGTAGCTCAGGCTAACCTGGAATTCCCTATGTAATCTCAGGGTGGCTTCAAACTCATGGTGATCCTCCTACCTCTGCCTCCCGAGGGCTGGGAGTCAAGGTGTGCACTCCCATGCCTGGCTATTCTCCTACTCTTCGGGAGAAAGTCTACACGCACCGATGGTAGGTGCAGTCTTTGCATGTCACCCACATAAATCCTCCTGCATACTTTTGCTTTTTCAAATTTTATGTATTAATTTATTTGAGAGTGGGGGGGGGAGAGTATGGACACACTACAGTCTCTTGTTGCTACAGACTAACTCCAGATGCACGTGCCACTTTATGCATCTGGCTTTACGTGGGCACTTGGGGATCAAACCCAGGCCATTGTGCTTTGCAGGCAAGCACCTTTAAATGCTGAGTCATCCCTCCACCACCCTGCTGTGCATGCTTTAAACCATTTGTTACCAAACTTAATATAAAGAAAATACCATGTGAATGTTTATCATACAGTTTTGGTTAGGGAAGAACAAGAAACAAAAGGGGTAGGGAGGTGAGTGTGTGTGTGTATGTGTGTGTGTGTGTGTGTTAAGTGAAGAACAAGAAACAAAAGGGGTAGGGAGGGGTGTGTGTGTGTGTGTGTGTGGTAAGTGAAGTTCTATTTTTTTTTTCTTTTCAGTTTTTCTGGGTAGGGTCTCACTCTAGTTCAGGCCAAACTGGAATTTACTATGTAGTCTCAGGGTAGCCTCGAACTCATGGTGATCCTCCTACCTTTGCCTGCCAAGAGTTGGGATTAAAGGCATGTGCCACCATGCCCGGCTTTGATCCAGTTGTTTTTAATATTTTCCACATAAGGTTGGTTGAACCTGAAGATACAGAACTCACAGATGTGAAGAGATGACTGTATCTTTGAATTTGGCTTCTACTTATTTGCTAGTATGTGATTTTCTTCCGAGGATAAATTCCTGGGAGTGGGACTGCCGAGACAAGGGCATCAAGAGTGTCATCAGACCATGGGTCCCCACTGCCAGCCACGCTCAAGGGACCCATTCCTCCACACTAGGGCCACATTTCTAATGTTTGCTAATGTGATAAGTGAAAAAGAAATTTAATTATTGCTTTTCAATTTCGTAATGCAAGATTGCCAATGATGAGTTGATGATGCTTTTATATGTTTAATGTCCACTTATATTGATTTTGTGAATCATCCTTTTACCCTTAAGCTTTCAGCCCCAAAGCCTGTACATGTGACATGATAATAACCTTTGTGCACAACACAAAGATTTACCATGTGCTTTAAAAAATCTGCCTGTCTGAATCCTCTCCCACCTCACTTCGGTTTGTGCTGTCTGAAGACATGTCTCACACTGCAGCCTAGTCCTAGATGGCCTTGAATTCATAGCAGTCTTCCTATTGCAGCCTGCTGGGTGATGGGATTACAGTTGCTAGCAGCCTTTTTTTTTTTTTTTTTCAATACGAAGAAGATTTGCCCTGGAATCAAGTCAAAGCTCTCAAGAGCCTTTCTGCCACCTGCACATTCCCGTACCAGCCTCGCGCAGCACTTACCGCAGCGGAACACGGAGAGCTGGGCCAGCATCGGCACTTGATAGGACTTCCCATCACCCGCCACGAAGGTGCGCTTCTTCGTGCTCTCAGGTTGAAACTTGGATTTCCACAAACCCTTAAAATACACCGCATTGACAAGGACCAGCCTGGTGAAGACGCCATCAATAAGATCTGGGGACAGCAGGTTGTCAATCATGCCTGCAAAATCCAAGAAAAAACAAGGAGAAAAATCTCAGCATTGGTGGCGGTTTGAGGGCACTGGCAGCTGATGAAAAGCAGATGAAAAATCAAATGGATTTTTTTTTCCTTCTATTTTCAAGGTAGGGTGTCACTCTAGTCCAGGCTGATCTGGAATTCACTATGTAGTTTCAAAGCGGCCTCGACCTCATGGTGATCCTCCTACCTCTGACTCCCGACTGCTGAGATTAAAGGCGTGCGCCACCACACCCGGCTTCAAATGGATTTTTACTTGAGAGAGAGAGGGAAAATGGTCACACCAGGACCTCTAGCTTCTGCAAACGAACTCCAGACATACATCATCTGGCTTATGTGGGTACTGGGGAATTGAACCTGGGTCCTTAGGCTTTATAGGCAAGTGCTTTAACTGCTAAGCCCTCAAATGGATTTTTATAGCATCTTGTATATGTTCTGATTTTTCTCACTCAGATTTAATTTTTTTTTCCATAGATAAGGTCTAACTCTAGTCCAGACTGACCCAGAACTCACTCTGTAGTTCCAGGCTAGCCTCAAACTCACAGGGATCCTCCTACCTTTGTCTCCTGAGTTCTAGGATTAAAGGCATGCACCACCATGGGCCAGACTTAATTAAAAAAAATATTTTACTTTTATATTTTTGTTTGAGAGACAGAGAGAGAGAGAGAGAGAGAGAGAGAGAGAGAGAGAGAGAGAGAGAAAGAAGCAGGGGAGAAGAGAATGGGCACACCAGGGTCTCTAGCCACTGCAAACAAACTCCAAGCTCATGCGCCACCATGTGAGAACTGGGGAATAGAACCTGGGTCCTTAGGCTTCTCAGGCAAGCACTTTAGCTGTGAATCCACCCCCTCCAGCTCATTTAAAAAAAAAATAAAGGTGAAAGTTTTAGATTAAAAATTTGAGAACTGGAAAAGACTGTATGGATCTAACTAGTGGCTACCAAACCTTAAAAATTACCAGTTCTGTAAGCCCTATTTTTTAGAAGAACTTACCTATCTAAATATGAATGTTGGTATCCCTGTATATGGGTCAGGCATCAAGCAACCCTTCAATAGTACAGAGACGAGAAGAAACAGAGCCAGTCTAGAAGAAAGAAAAGCCTTGAAGGCGAGTGCTCTCCTGCCAGGATGTTGGGGGATGGTCCATCTCATCTGCATCAGGAGTGAAGACACTTCCCACTTCAGGATGCACACAGAGTCCTTCAGCAGAGATCTATGGCTGAAGTTTAGCCTTCCACTTAGGCACTTTTTGCTTGGCCTTTGAAGATCTGTGTGTATATGTGTGTGTTTAAATAGGAGGTCTCTCATATCTGAGGCTATGAATATTTAGGTCATTTGATATCATATATATGAGTTATAATACTTGAAATGGTGTGGTGGTTTGACTCAGGTGTCCCCCATGAACTTAGGTGTTCTGAATGCTAGTTTCCCAGCTGATGGAGATTTGGGAATTAATGCCTCCTGGAGACGGTGTATTGTTGAGGGCGGTATTATAGCCAGTTTCCCCATGCCAGTCTTTTGCATACTCTCCTGTTGCTGTTGTCCATCTGATCTTGGCCAGTAGGTGATGTCCACCCTCTGCTAATGCCATCATTTTCCCTTGCCATCATAGAGTGTCCCCTGGAGCTTATAAGCCAAATAAACCTTTTTTTCCCCCACAAGCTGCTCTTGGTCAGGTGATTTCTGCCAGCAATGCGAACCTGACTAAAATAGTAAAGTTGCTACCAGAGGAGTGGGATTGCTGCTACACACCTGACTGTATGGCTTTGGCCTTTTGGAGCTGATTTTCAAGAGGAATATGGAGGAATTTGAAACATTGGCCTAAGAAACACCTTGCAGTGCTGTAAGCACAGCTTGATGGACTATTCTGGTTAGAGTAGAAACACCTGCATGCAGTAAGAACTATGGACTGTGAGGTTTGGCTTATGAGAGTGAGAAAGAACTTTGCCTGGACTAGGCTAGAAGCAGTTTGTGTGAGAAGCTTGCTGTTATGCCTGTGACCTGAGAATTTGTGCAGGGTTGCATTACATAGACTGATGTGAGCAGAGGGATATGGCACAGAAAAAATGAAATCTTTGGGCCAAAACTGCTGCCTGTTCATCTGCAATTGTATGAGAGATTACAACCATTGAGATTGGACCAGCTGACCTGCATTGGGACAATAGAAAGAATGTAGTCTTTTGAAGGGGCCTGAATGCTGAAGGAGTGTCCTCATCTTCAAAGTCTGCTTTAATCCCCCTAGATTAACAAATTGGCACCCCACCTGGTATTATGGAGTATAAGAGATGCAGGAAAGAGAGAGTCACTGAATTTGCAACACAGTTTTGTGTTCTGGAAATGGCCAAGGGCAGTGTGAAGCAGGTTTACTGACTGCCTGCATGGAGACCCCATGGGCCATGAGGATGAACCACGGGTTGCAGTGGAGACCCAGTGAAGATGCCGGGACCACGAGATGGCTTCCAAGGAGAGCTGCCAACCCTGGATGAAGTTTTCCAGGACTGTGAGTAGCCTAGTTGGAGGGGAAGAATTGGAACTCCAGAGACTTGTTGCTGGTTAGAATGATCAGACTTGGAGATTTGTTACTGACTAGAGTTTTTGAGTTGGAGCTATAGAGTTTGATGTTTGTCCTGTTTGAAATCTTGTATTGGTTGAATATTTCTTTGCTATGCCCAATGTCATCTTTTTCAGTGTTCAATGTTTATTCTGTGCCATTATGGGTTTTGGGGGGATTTTTTTTGATATTATGGCTCAGTTAAAAGACCTTGGACTATGGGGATGTTTGAACATCATTGGGATTGATAAAAACTATGGGGACTTTTAAAAGTTGGATGAATACATTGTATTTTACATCAGGTATGGTTATCAGTTTATGGGGGCCAGGGGTGAAATGTGGTGGTTTGATTCAGGTGTTCCCTGTAAACTTAGGTGTTCTGAATGCTAGGTTCCCAGTTGATGGAAATTTGGGAATTAAAGCCTCCTGGAGGCAGTGTATTGTTGGGGGCAGGCTTATGGGTATTATAGCCAGTTTCCCATGCCAATGTTTGGCACACTCTCCTGTTGCTGTTGTCCATCTGATGTTGGCCAGGATGTGATGTTCACCCTCTGCTCATGCCATCATGGAGCTTCCCCTCAAGCCAAAATAACCCTTTTTTTTCCCCACAAGCTGCTGCTGGTCGGGTGATTTCAGTCAGCAATGTGAATCTGACCGCAACAAATGGTGAAGGTAAAATTACAGCTTTCAAAAAGGCCAGAATGTCTAATTCAAGCCAAGATAACTTTGAAAATTTAAATCTTTCAAAATAAGGTGCAAGGAATCCTGGTAGACAGTGAGCTGTCTGTCATGTAACACACAGGGCTTCAATGTGTGGCACCAGTTAGGGCTCATTATTTCCACAAGAGGGCACTAATGCTACCCAAGTTAGGTCCTGGAAGGGAACTAGGTGTAGGGAACACATAGCCATCATTCCGTCGGTAATAGGCTGGTCTTTGCAAACAGGCTGTTCTGGGCCAAGGAAGGAAGAGCTCCAAACACACTCCTTAGACAAGAGCTAGGTCCTAGGTCTTGTTGGGACATTATCTAGTTTTATCTCTACTTTCCTTTAAGATAATTCATGCCCTCAACCTTCCTCCTAGGCTCGGTCCTGCCCCTCACTTTCCATAAATTCCAAGGCTTAGTGCCACAACACAGTGGTGAATTAATCTAACCAACCTGAATGTGTCTGACTCCCTCAACCCAACCGTGAACTGCGACACCACCACTTCTTTTGTTCACTCAGCACACAGTCAGGCCTCAGGAAGAGTCTCAGGAAATCTCAGCCCTTCTGGAAGAGACAAATAATACCTAAAAGATAACTGATACCTGAAAGGCCAGATGTCCCAGCACACTCTGTAATCCTGGCACTTGGGAGGTAGAGGCAAGAAGATCAGGAGATCCAAGGTGGCCTTGGCTACATAAGATCTTGCCTCAAAGAATCAAGAACATTCTAACAAAAAAAAATTGTCTCAAATTGCTACTTTTAGGATGAGTGTATATTAAATGGGCATGATGAAATACGAAGAGAAACGATAACATAAACAAGTGTTAGACATAACATAGTTTAGGGCTGGAGAGATGGCTTAGCGGTTAAGCGCTTGCCTGTGAAGCCTAAGGACCCCGGATCGAGGCTCGATTCCCCAGGACCCACGTTAGCCAGATGCACAAGGGGGCGCAAGCGTCTGGAGTACATTTGCAGTGGCTGGAGGCCCTGGGTGCCCATTCTCTCTCTCTCTCTCTGTCACTCTCAACCTCTCAACTCAATAAATAAAAATGAACAAAAATTCAAAAAAAAGACATAACATAGTTTAGAGGTAAAAAGGAGGAACAAGGAAGAATTGCCATCAGTAGTTATAAATATGCCCTATCTATCCATCCATCTTGAGATACCTACTAGCCATGCACCAGACACACTTCTCCATAAGTAAACAAAGTAGGCCCTGCTTTAGAAAGCTATAGGTTGGAGGTGGGTGTACCACAGAGGACTTGAGCAAATACTCTAAGGAAGTGAGGGCAAACTCAAGGGGTATCTGGGTCCCTGAGACACAGGGAAGTCCTGTAACTTTAGGGAACCACTATGAAAGTAGCTTGCATTGCATGAGCATTTCCTGAAGTGCAGAGCCCTCTGCTCAGAGCCGTCTGTGTGTTATTTATACTCTCCAAACAGCCTCCACGTTATCATTATCCTCTGTCACTTCGCTGTTTTACAGAGGAGCGGCGGAGGCACAGGTAGCTAATTAGTTAAGTGGCGGAACTGAGCCTCAGACTGAGAACGGGAGGCTGGGGAGGCTGGAGCTGCTGTGAGCGGTGCTAAAGGGAGGGGACGTGAGCCAGACTGCTGCAGGCATGCGGCTGGGCTTCTGCGACAGGAGACCCATGTGACCGGCACAAAGGGTATGTGGAGGAGAAACTGGGGCGGCCAAGAGACCCCCAGGTCAGACCTGCCCCTGGCATGCTGCAACGTGACTTCACGTTGGCTCTTTCCTCGGCAGCAACAGCCATCTCTGAAGTTGAGTTTGGCAATGTTGGGGCACAGAATGTGTGGAAATCTGTGGGCATTTTTGGCTGAGAAGGCAGTGACCATGCACGACACACATCGTGTGATGTTCAAAACAATCCTGTATAATGAAGAATGCCCTCCTTCCCTCTCCCCCTTTTTCGAGATAGTATCTCCTTATGTAGTCCAGGCTGGCCTAGAACTAGTGATCTTCTCTCCCCTCCCCTTCTCTTTCTTCCTTTTGGTTTTTCGAGGTAGGGTCTCACTCTAGCCCAGGCTAACCTGGAATTCACTATGTAGTCTCAGGGTGGCCTCGAACTCACGGTGATCTTCCTACCTCCGTCTCCCAAGCGCTGGGATGGCAGATAAGCATCACCTCACGCTCGGCTTAGTCCGGCTTCCTGCATGACCCACACATGCCTTAGCACATGTCTGTTAGTGAGAAGTGTGTCATCTATGAATTATTTTCCTATGTTTTCTCTTGTATTATGGCTTATCATTAAATTACTTAAAAATAAAAACTCTATGTGTGCACAGGACATATAATCTATGAATTTTAATTCCATATAGTAAAGGGTATTAAAAACATACGTTTGGAAGGATGGAGTGGAAAGGCAGTGGTAGAGTGCTTGCTGAGTGTGGGCAAGACCCTGGACTCCATACCCAGCACCACCAACAAGCGACAGAATAAGCGAATGGGAGGAGTGGGGTGTGACAGAGGTTCAGTACTCTCTGTGCCCGTACAGTCAGGTGTCCTGAAACCCCTTCAGAGGTACGCTTCTGACTCCACACTGCTCTTTGACAGGTAGAGAAGGCCAGAGAGCTCAAAGGCATAATGTGCTCAACACAGCCAGCATGAGGACCAGGAGCCAGTCCCGTGTGCAACTGCTGCCAACTGTTGCCACCAGGCCCGCAGGCCCTGTCAGCCCCGAACCAGCCCCCCAAACACAAACTACTTCTCCACCAACAGTGTCATGGCTTCAGGGGGGACCCAGACTGCAGACAAGTGACTGTGAAGTTACTAAACACACTGGTCTCCTTCCACATCCTGCCCGTCCTTCCTCCACGTTTTCACCAGCTCCTCTGCTGATGGGGACCATGCTTTCACACGGGTCAGCTGCATGGTGGGAAATGAAGACGGGCTGGAGCGGCCAGCCTCCCCCTCGGAAGTTGGGGTCCAGAAGACTGTGTTCTAAATACACCCACAGGCAATCCTGGCTGAGAAACATGCCCCACTGGGTGGTTTATCCTGCCAAGTGTCTACCTCCCTTGTGATTATCTTAGTCTCCCTGGTAAGAAAACGGGCTTCTAGGAGCACATTTCCACCGTCAGCATCCCCCTGCTGTTCTGGGCCCACAGCTCCTCCTGAACATCTCCCCCGAGACCTCTAGCTTACAAATGAGCAGGTCAGACACACCTCCATTTGACGAGGAGACATCTAAGCAAGTAGTCATTACACAATGTGGAAGGTGCTATAATGGAGGGGTTCAAAAGGTATAATCATAGGCCTAACGCAGCTTAGTGATGGCAGGAGTGAAAGGCTGGGGTGTCGAGAGAGAAAGAAACCAGTCTGAAAGCTAAGAGGGGGGGGGGTTCTAGGCCAACAGAACAGTTGGTGCGAAATCAGGCTGGATGAGCAAGAAAACCTTCCAAACAGACAAGAGCCCACGGGTCAGGGCTGTGGGGACGAGATAAACCGGGCCAAGGAGAGAGGCGGAGGGCTGTGCTCTTTTCCACAGGGGCAGCACGGAAGCAGAAGGCAGGCAGGCGGATTCCAGAAGCCTGAGGTCGGTTCCCAGTGAAGGGATCACTGTGTTTGAAGACCGCGGCCAGAATCCCAGTCTCGCAGCTTCATTCACAAGATACAAACCCTTAGGAGACCGGGTGGCTACTCACCCCTGGTTTCGTTTTTAACCCACAGATTAATGGAGTCGCAGGCAGAGCCTGGGTCCTCAAAGTTCACATTCCGGACTTCACACTGAAACACGTCTTTGTTTCGCATCACGAAGGGCACTTCCATTTTGAAGCCGTTCTTGACAAACACCGCATTGGCGATGGTCACCTTGTCTTTATTCTTTTTGGACACAATGGCCTTGTTGATCTTCTTGAGTTCTTTACCGACGCCTGAAGGAGAAATCAGAAGGGAAAAAAATCAGTATTTTGTGAGAATTTAGATAAGCTTTGCTTTTAAAAAAATCTTTTGTTGCTGGTGATGGTGCCTCACACTTGTCATTCCAGTATTCAGAAGATGAGTCAGGAGGATTGCTATGAATCTGACACCAGCTTGGGCTACAGAGTAGATTCAAGGCCCGCTTGGGTTATGTAGTGAGACTCTGTCATAAACAAAATATGACCAAAAAATTACTTTCTGCATTACAGCAAATAAGAACTGTAGAAGAAAGATGAGTATGGCTAACAAAAGACTGTCTTCAGCCTTTCAAGGGGACTATTTGTGTGTGTGTGTGTGTGTGTGTGTGTGTGTGTGTGTCTGTCTGTCTGTCTGTGTCTCTCTGCCCATGCATGTGGAGGGCAAAGGACAATTTCAGGTGTCATTCCACAGGAGTTAGTTCACCTATTTTTTTTTTCTTTTTTTTCGAGAGTCTATCTCCCCAGGCTGGAGCTCACAAAGCAGGCTAAACTGTCTTGTCAGCGAACCCCAGAGAACTGCCTGTCTCTGCCTCTCCAGTGTTGAGATTACAAGCGCATGCCACCATGCTTGTTTATTATTATATTTTGTATGCAGATCCTGGAGATCAAATGCCAGGCAAGCACTTTACCAACTGACCTATCTCCCCTACCTTAAGGGGCTGATTTCTCAAGAAAAGGGGGGAAGTGTCAAAGTAAGCCACAAAAGTTCTTAAAAGTCAACTGCTTCTGTCCCCAGACAGGCATGTTAGGTACTCCTGACGCCTTTCTAGGGCAGCGCTCATCCCGTGCCCATGTGGGTGCGAGGTCAGCCCGAGCGCTGGCATGCTGCTCAGTTCTGCAGCTGCGGAGAAATGGACCACGAGGAACTGGACCATGGGGAACTTCCTCCTTCAACCTTTCTTTAATTTTTTAAAAATGTATCTTTATTTATCTTGAGAAAGACAGAGAAAGTAGCAGATAGAGACAGAGAGAGAGAGAGAGAGAGAGAGAGAGAGAGAGAGAGAGAGAGAGAGAGAACAGGCATGTCAGGGCCATCAGGCACTGCAAACAAACTCCAGACGTATGCACCACCTTGTACATCTGGTTTACATGGGTCCTGGGGAATAGAACCTGGGTCCTTTGGCTTCGCAGGCAAATGCCTTAACTGCTAAGCCATCTTTCCAGCCCTCAGCCTCTCTTTTGCCTAATAGTCTCAAGCACTATTTCCTTTCCTACCAAGGATTTAACAATGTGGTCTAGTTTTACTATTTGGAGGGAAAAAATGAACAAAAAAAATCATTAGGAAGACTATTAAAAACTGCCATGTGCCACCAGCTAGAACAACTGTGATTTTTACTTGATACTGAGCTCAAAAGGTAAAGAGATTAATTTTATGGCAACGTAAGCATTCTTTTCCAGGAGCCCTTCATTCATGCTCCATTTAGTTTTGGAGCATGAAGAGGAGGGAAACACGTCCTGAGGATGAGATGTGTTTCCACAGAGATCCTTCCCAATCACTTGGGGTCTTTTCAAAATTGTCCTGTCCTACAACATCCTCCCAGAGTCACCCTGACAGTGTTCTGAAGAACCAACTTCTCACTCTGAGTGTACACCTTCCTGAGACCCTTTAAGGCCAGGATCACGAATGTCCTTGGTCCACACAGAGGCCTTATAACATGGCTGGGCCTTATGAGACCTTTCATAGCCACGCTCACACTATGCTGCTGGGAAGCCATGACAGAAGCAAGGGAACAATGCGCTAGAGGCTGAAAGACAGCTCCAAGGCGAAGCAGCCTTTTGTTTCCTGGTTGTTTTTTGTCATTTTATTGAGGCAGGGCCTCACTACACCCCAGGCCGGCTTGCAACATACTTGTAGTCCAGGCTGACCTAAAACAGCCCATGATCCCCCCCCACACCGGCACTTCAGCCTCCTGAGTGTTCGGATTATAGGCATGAGTCACCATGCCCAGGTTAGCACCAGGCTTTTTCAAAGCTGCTTCCTTTTAAGTGTCCTGTACCTGCTATAGGGAAAATATCATAGCAGATGTTCCTTCCCCATCCCAACTGTCCTGCTCCTTCATCAACGTGTATTTACAAACTGGGACCCAGTCCTGGTGAGGGCCACCCTGAAAACATAGTTGAAGTGGAGCTAGAGAAGACAAGGGCAGGTACTCCTTCCTCACTCTTCCCACCTCCCAGAGCCAGGACACAGTGTAGTAAGTACGGTACTCCTCCCTCACTCTTCCCACCTCCCAGAGCCAGGAGACATTATAGTAAGTATGGTGCTCTTCCCACCTTCCCAGGGACAGAAGACAATGCAGTAAATATGTCATGAGCCCTGAGGTTACCTTCTCAATTCATAACAGTGTAGGAAGGAAGGACAGGGGTGGGTATGGTTGTCAAAAGGCCAGTATCATGAATACTTCATAAATAATAACTTAAAATTAATGCAGCTCAGCATTAAATTAATACAAACAAAGAAAAGAAATCCACACCAAATCCCCGTTGCTATTTTGGAACTGCACTGGCTAACAGAGCCTGGCCAGCACTAGGAAAGGCCATAAATCTTAGCAATGATTTACTATGGAATTGTAAGTCACCAAGCGCTTCAGAACTCCTAGCCAGGGGCAGAACAGCATGTTCCAAGAATTCAGTCCTTCCTTGTGCCCAACAGGCGGGCAAACTGCAAACTTAGACAACATTTACCACCCTGTCGATGGGGTGCTGTGGCTGGACATCTGGCATCCACAGCCATGTTGCAGATCCCAGAAACAGTCAGAGGGGGAGCAGTAAGAATGGGCTAATGCCACCCCAGGCTCAATGTGCCTTGGGTTGTTTCTGTGCCTGGTGGGGGCAAAGGACTGAGGGGTGAGTCCTGATCCTCCCGACACTGCACTTGTGCAAAAGACGACGACAGCTCTGGTGAGGACGAGGACACTGCCTGGGGACATGAGTTCCTGCAGCCAAACAGGCCTTTCCTCCCGGAAACAGAACCTCCCTCCCTGGGATGTAAGGCTTGTATGCCGAGTTTTAAAATTTATTTGCAAGCAGAGAGAAATAGATACAGAGGAGGTAGACAGAGAAAATGGGTGCTCCAGGGTCTCTGGCCGCCGCAAACAAACTCCAGATGCATGCGCCACTTTGGGCATCTGGCTTTACATCTGGGGAATTGAACCCGGGTTGTTAGGCTTTGCAGACAAATGCCTTAACCACTGAGCCATCTCTCCAGCCCTGTTTATCTTGTTTTTTTTTAAAATTAAATTAATTATTCATTTGCAAACAGAGAGAGAAGAGAGACAGGCAGACAGAATAGGCACAGCAGGGCTTCCAGTCACTGCAAATGAACTCCAGATGCATGTGTCACTTTGTGCATCTGGTTTATGTAGGTACCAGGAAATCGAACCCAGGTCATTAAGCTTTGTGGGCAAGAGCCCTCATTGCCGAGCCACCTCTCCAGCCCTGCTTACCTTTTATTGGAAAAATATTTTTGTTGCAGAGCTAAAGATGAAACCAGGGCCATGTGTATGCTACCACTGAATTACATATTTATGGGCCTGTTTCACTGTTTGAGAAAGTCTTGTTATGCAGCCCAGTCGAGACTTGAACTCTCAACCCTTCTATATTAGCCTCCAAGTGCTATAATTAAAGGCATATGTTACCATGTTCAGTGGCTGTGTTCTAGTTCTTTTTTTAAAAGATTTAAAATAAAAGTTATTTAGCCTTTCACTTTAGATTTGTAGGAGATTTCAAAACGGTAGACGTAGGACATCCCATGTGCCCTTGGCCCAGTTCTGCACAACAGTATAGTCACTGCATCAGGAAATGCCTTGGGTACAGTCCATGGTGCTCCTTCTGATTTTGCTCATTTCTTATACATGCTCATGTGCACGCATGCATGCTTGTGTGAGCAGCTCTGTGCAACTCTACCACTCAGATTCATGTGACACCTTTAATGCAGGGCACCTACATCATCACAAGGTTCCTCCAACGGTGGCCCTCCACAGCCACCTTCCCGCCTCCACTGCTGACATGTCTTAGAGGGACATTCATTACCCAGTACAGTTTGGCCATGAACGCCCCTGTGAGGGGGACAGGGAGTTTTCCCTTCAGTGGTGAGAAGACTGGTGCTGAGATACTCAGGAGTGACCCAAAGCCCCAGTTACAGAATAGTGATCGCAGCCCAGTCCCCTTAATGTGGGTGCTCCCTCACCTGTCCTTTAGAAGACAGTGACCATTAAGTTCTAGTTGCTACTATGTGATTCCCCCCCACTCTGCTCCTCTACCCCCTTGGCTACCCTGTCTCCTAAGCTGTAAGCAAAGACCAAGCCACGGCCCTCCCCATGCACAGGGCTCATGAGGAGACGCAGAGCGGACACACACCGCTCATGCTGTATCTCATCACCGTCGTGAGCTGCTTCTTCGTCCTGCCGTCAGCCCCCAGCTGCAGCATGCCCAGGAGAGAGGAGATCCCGTGCGGAGAGACGACGATGTCATCGAGAGGCCGCGACTTGACAAGCTGATTGAAGACCTGGATCCCTGTGTCAGAGCCTAGCTCCTCAAGCGACAGCGGGTTGAACTGTGAGCACACGGAGGACAAAGTCACTGTGGCCAAGAGGAAGAAGGGAAAATGCCAATTCATGGTTCCTTCCAGCAAGGGTGGCCTGAAAACAAATCAGAGAGAAACACACTATTCTTATATGTGCTCAACTGGGTGAGATTGACAGTTTATTGCACTTAGCATCAGTGAGAGCCACAGTGCTGCAGTCAGTCTTTAACGCCCGGGGCTTAGGGAGGTGGCGCAGGAAAGAAGCACTTCCATGTTAGGTCCTCACCGGGCACCGTACTGAAGTCGTTATTCAATTCTTGTCACTCCTTCACTCACTTAAACCAACATGTGCTGAAGGCCTACTGTGTGCCAGGCCCTTCTCTAAGCGCAGGATCTTCAAATGCAAATCTGATGGATGTGACCCCAACCCTCTCTGAGTCTCTCCAGAGGGAAACAAAACCAACCAGCAGCAGATAAGGTAACTTCCGACAGGGATGTGAGTGAATGAAGGGCCGGGGGTGGACAGCTCCGGGAAGAGAGTCACCGGTGTGATGGGAACGCACAGATGGCAAGATCTGAATGGCGAGAGGGAGCCAACCGTGCCCGGATGCAGAAAGGACACGCCAGGCCAAAGACAGCAGGACAAAGGGCCCGCGGAGGAATAAGCCCGCTGTGATAAGGTCAGCGTGGATGCAGAGAACGGACTTCGTCCTAACGGCCACTGGGCTTTTAAACGGGGCCTGAATCACTCCCACTGTGGCATTTTCTTAAGACCACATTGACTTGGTTCTTTCACCATAGCAATATTATTCTGAAATGATACAGCTGTTCATTAAAGCTCACTTGAGGGGCAACTTTAAAGCTACAATGGGCAGGACCACTGCTAAATCCATGAACTGTGAGGATGGCATTGCTTACACTGAGATTTTCAATTACAGCAGTTTGTGTTAAATAAGCTTCGCTCCTTGATTAGCACTCACTGAGCTTTCCCTGGCTATGACAAGGGGTAGGATATTTACATGTATTTATGGGAAAGCAAAAGACTTTTGTTAAATAAGAACAGTAGCAGCTGGTACAAACAAAAGCAGAATTTTGTGATGTTGCTAAACTTGGTCTCTCCTTCAGAGGACCTAACTCTCGTGAGGCACAGGTCTGCCAAGGAGCCAATTTACTCCTCTTGTCATGTGTAGGAGGTCACTGAGGGTGAGACAGAGGAAACCACTGACCTGAGTGTTAGGAAAACCCAGGGAAAGAAAGAGTGTGGGCAGTGCTGGGTCTCCCAACTTTCCCTACCCGGCTTCCTGAACTTTCCATGCTAGGTCACAGTAGACGCTCAGTGAACACTTGTGGGATTCAGCCCCAGGGCTTATGAGCCCTGCTTTCTATTTTTAGTAATTTTTCTTCATTGCCTCAAACCAGAGTTTATTGAATGTGGCTAATAAAAATGCTTGTGTGTAGTCCCTGAGCCTCGCTGTAAACTCCAAACATGCTCCAGGGAAATGCCAGCACCTGGGTTGGGCAAACAACTGTCAGCACAAACAGAATTCCCCGCCTGGCTCGACCATGCCAGTGAGCCATTGAGGCCATTGTTCAAGTGTGTGTTGCAATTATGTGTTGCGAAATAAGCACCTCTTCAAAAAAAAAAAAAAAAATTCAGAACATTCAGTGTTTCTCCAGAGCTTAATTGTCAAATAATTGTGTAAACTCGGCCTGTCTGAATTCAAAACGTGTAAGTGACCTACATACGCTCCCACGTGGGTCTTGACTGTGACCAGCCTGGCCTATTTTGACTTTGGCACCTCAGACTGGCTCTAATACCATGGCAATCCCCCGAGTGTCCTGGAGCCTGCCGGGCCTTGGAGGGCTCCCAAGTCCTGACCACGGAAGCTTCGCTCACTTTATCTACAAGTCAGGAGCAGTCTTCCTCCTTCTTTCCCACTTTTAAATTTAATATACTACACATGATCACAAATATAAAATACTTGTTAAAATCTTTGAAAAGACTGTTCGAATCCTGAGGCTAGTGCCAACCTCATCCATTTCAGATATTTACTATTGCAATGGCCTCCTCATGCGTTTGCCTTCAGCCTGCCAGGACACGCCAAAGAAATCTGGCTCATACATTCCCAAGGCAAAAAGAGTATCATATTGGTTTTGCCACTAGTAAAATTCATTGACTTAAATACTGTGTGTATAGAAATCTAGCGGCCACCAATAACGAGTCAGCAGGAACGGACTCCCAAATAAAGTTACCTTATTTAGCAGATTTTTTTTTTCTGCTAAAAGAACAGTTCCATTATAATGTAGGTGTTTTTCTTGGTTTCATGGACTTGGGAGGTTTTTGAGCAATGTCTATGTTCAGTTTCATAGTACACTGGGGCAGTCTTGGGGCTATGCAGCCCTTGGATGGAGAGCTATTTTTGATTAATGTCCCGGGCATAACTAATGCTCAGCAATACTCTTGGGTCTAAACTCACCTGGCTTGTACACGTATCTAAGAATAAGCCCAGTTCTCTGGAGAGAAGGACTGATCTATAAGCTACTGCAGGCTTATCTAAGTCCTGATAATGTAACATTTTCCAAGCCAAACAGAATCGTCTTTTACATGAAACAATGGCTATGGGTCTTGAGTTCTAGCATGCTTCCTGTCTGCGAGAAGCATCATGAAGGAGTGTCATCACCCCATTACTTTTGGTTTTTTTTTCTTTCCTTTTTTTTTTTTTTTTTTGAGGTAGGGTCTCAATCTAGTCCAGGCTGACCTGCAATTCACTATGTAGCCTCAGGGTGGCCTTGAACTCATGGCGATCCTCCTACCTCTGCCTCCCGAGTGTGTGCACCACCACACCTGGCTCTACTTTCAGGTTTTTTTTTCCTTATATTTTATTTTTGTTAATTGACAGAGGGAGAGAGAGAGAGAATAGGCACGCCAGGGGCTCCAGCCACTGCAAACGAACTCCAGACACGTGTGCCCCCTTGTGCATCTGGCTAACATGGGTCCTGAGGAATCGAACCTGGGTCCTTCGGCTATGCAGGCAAACGCCTTAGCAGCTAAGCCATCCCTCCAGCCCTGCTTTTTAAAGAGAACCCACACTTCCAATTTTCATGAGAGAAAGAATAAGTACTGTCCAGTCTGGATAACATGTGGAAGAGCAGAAACCTGTTTAAGTGTTTCAATTTTGTGAGTAATGTCTTCACAACAGTAAAAAATGTGTAAACTTTAGGCCATCTATAGGGGGAAGCATGTATCACCAAGCCTTTTCACTTTCCAGCATGGGACATATTTGTGAAGTAAGTGGATACTGCTCTGAGCCTTCAACATGAGTTAGCACAGTAAATAATGTGTTGGTAGTTTTACATATGTCAGATCCGAAATACATGCTTAAAAATGCACCACATGCCAGTGGCAGACGCTAGGGTTTCAACTCTCACTTCTCCACAGGCCCAGTGGTTTCGACCGTCACTACTACAGGGGAGGCTCCAGGCCCCTGCTGCATTTCACCACTGTGCTTTCAACAGCTTGTGGATCATTTTCACCTGATTGTTCAGAACCGTCTTGGCTGGAAAATCTCCTCCACTTCTGGCTACAGAGGGGCGTTAGTCCACAATGCTCACCACGCTTTCTGCAAGGCAGGCCTTGGCCTGTCCCTCTTCATTCACACTTACAACCACCTGTGCCACCCAGATCCTTCCACAACCAGGGTGTTCAATTTTCTGATTATTCCAGAACAGCTCTTCACTTCCCTTCTCTCAATTTCCAACAACATTCCCATCTGCACCTCTCATCTGAGTTGTTCTCCAACTTTCTTCTCTTTTCCCCCACTAGACAGAAACCTCTAGAAAGGAGGGCCATGGACCTCGGAGGCTGGGAGTCTCCCAGGGTCCATTTAGTGCCTTACTACTAACTTGGTGGCAGAACTATGGGACTAATTCCGCTGTTCAGGGTTTGGACTGGAATGCAGTGTTCTGAAAATATTTTAAGGAGAAGTCACATACAAGTCTGAATTTGGAGTTATTCTTGGGGAAAAGAAAAAGGATGGAAGTGCTGGTACCTCTGGGCCCTCACTAGCATAAACTTCCTCTGGTATCTTCACCCCTCCGAGGGCTGGACATGTGCTTTCCGATAGCTGCAGCTCCCTCTACCCTGCTGCCTCCTGCCTGAGCAGCTGCCACCCATCACTAGCCTGGGCTGCATAAGCATTTGTGATCAAATCCCCGGATCAAACCATTGCTCACTTACGAAACAAGAGAGACTGAGACAGCCTTGAAAAAAAAAAAAGCGTGCACGTGTGTGTATGTATGTGTGTGTGTGTGTGTGTGTGTGTGGTCACACAGATGCCTCAGTACGTGGGTACAGGTTAGAGGACAACTTCGGGCATTAGTCCTGACTTCCCACCTTGTTCAAGGAAGGGTCTCTCATTGTTCACCATGGCATAGCATATACTGGTCTGCAAGCTTCTGGGAGATTCTACTGTCTTTGTCTCCTTTCTTCCTATTACCATGCTGGGGTTATAGACACCTGTGGCCAGTGGCCAGAATTATATGGGGTTCTGGTCCAGACACTTACTCTTACTTGCATGGCAAGGGCTTTATTCATGACACCATCTCCCCAGATCCAGATTATTTTTGTACAAAATATACCTTATTTGTACCACATGAGCAGAAGATATACTTTATATCCGTGTATTCTATTTGATGTGAGCTGGAAACAGTTTGGTGGGAAAAGCTCTTCTGGCTCTGACACTTAGTCAAGTGATTCTCACCTGCCCTGGGGGACCCAGGCGTGTCTAAAGAAAGGATGGTAACACGTCATCACCTATCACTCTCCAGAAAATGCTTGAGGAGATACACATCATCTCTTATACACACACACGCACAACTCTTTAGTATGAAAGATTTAAAAGATATATAAAATATGTCTATAGTACTCAACGTCTTGATAAAACAATGATCAACTTGTGGTTTATTTCTTGTTAAAGATGATTTTGAGGCAACTTGTAGTTATCATCTAATAACATTTGGAATCATTTAAAAAGAAATCCTAAGGGCTAGAGGAATAGTTCAGTGGTTAACGTGCTTGCCTGGGAAGCCTAAGGACCCAAGTTTGATTCTCCAGTACCCACATAAGTCAGAAGCACAAGGTGACACATATGTCTGGAGTTTGTTTGCAATGGCTAGAGGCTCTGGTGCTTCCATTCTCTCTTTGACTCTCTCTCTCAAATAAATAAAATATAAAAACTAAAAAGAAGAGCCGGGCATGGTGGTGCACACCTTTAATTCCAGCACTTGGAAGGCAGAGGTAGGAGAATTACCATGAGTTCGAGGCCACCCTAAGACTACATAGTGAATTCTAGGTCAGGCTGAGCTAGAGTGAGACCCTACCTCGGGGAAAAAAACCAAACCAAACCAAAAACAAACAAACAAACAAACAAAAAAACCTAAACAGAAATCATAAACTTAAGGCTTTAAGGCACAGATGTACACCATCATCTCACTGAAAAACTAGTACCTCCTAACATGCTAAATGTTGAGTCAATGTTCAAATTGTTCTGTCTTCTAATAGTATATTTTATTGTATTTGAGGTATCTCAGGATATCAATGTTCTCAACACATCCATATGCTTCTTTTTAAAATCTTCCCTAAATTGTTTTCTTGGAAAAGTTTTCTTAAACAAATCAAGTGATTCATCATGTAGGTATCCCCCAAGACACCCCTGGAGTTTGATAAGTGCACAGATGGGATGCTGTGTAACTGGTCCCTCTGTCATCTGTACCTGATGCACAACTGATCACTCAGAATAAGGGTCTGTGCAGAGACAGTATGTGTCGAAAAGAGTCTCCATCTGGAACAGTCTGCTACAAACCCAACTCTAGAGGCGGTGCAACTCAACTGATTCTAGTCAGTTTTCCTGGCCAAGTACTTTGTGGTGGTGTTGGGGTGTCAGGAGACAGTGGCCAGCTGTTTCATTTTATGATGTCATCATTGCACAAGTACTTTTTTTTTCTTTTTAAATTAAGGCTTCCCAAATGGCGGGTGCTAGTGTAACTCTAACTTTGTTCATTCATTCGTTGGAATGTTTCAATAAAAAGAACACTTCCATAGCCAACTATTTGATTACCCTGAGCCTTGGAGTGTGCAGTACAGGCAGGATAAATGTTTCTACCATTCTGTGTCCAGCAGGTCTCAATTTAAAAGGAGTTTGTTACCTAATTCTTAGTTCACCAGCGGGTTCTGTTTGGGTTTTGGACCATTATGAACTCAGGTTATTCAACAAATTCAAAGGTTTGATCCACTATACATATTATTCTTGCTAAGGCTCAAAATGTGCTTCAAGTTGTTTCTTGACCTTTTCAATATGCTCCTATAGTCTCTTTAGCTTTCTTATCTTCTGTTTTGACAAGATGTTCTATGCTCAACTGTACACTTCCTGCCCCAGATTGAATCAGCCACTTCTCCGGGGAGCTCTGGCTCCTTTGAGTGGGAAATAGTTGTTGTAGACAGCAATCTGGGCGCCATCCTCTCAGAAAGCCCAAGTAAACCACAGGAACACCAGAGAGCAGTGGTAAGGAGAAGCCCACATCCAATTGTGCCACTCAAACTCAAAATGTGAAAGACAGACTGCTTGAGGAAACACTGGCTTGTCTATCACGGTCATAAAGGCCACAGAGGTCCACTATATGAGAATAAGCTCGGGAAGTCAGCTGCTGCTAAAGGCTGGGCTAGGAGGATCAAAAAACACCACCCTTGGGTGAAATCAGTGACTCTTCTACATTAGATCTCTCCCAAAAGCAGGGTCACAACAATTCCAGGCACCTGGAATGGACAATTTCTTACCACCACCTCCTATCAGGGAAGGCTGGCATGCTCTTAGACAATGGGCCACCCCTGCCTCCCCGGGATCCTGTTTCTGGGAACCAAAGGCCCTTTATTAATCTGGCTCTAAGCTGGCTACTTCTCCCAGAGGGGACACAGTGGGTAAGGAAAAGCCATCTTCAAATCAGACTGCATTATGAGGGTGACATCTCCCAGTGGTTTTTCTGAAGAAGGATTTCCATAGGAAGAAATACATAGGAAAAGTTTGGGGTCATTGAATTTAGACTTCTACATAGGACTGTACTACCTATCAATCAGATCACATGTTTCTCACTAAGATTCTGCCAATAGGAAAGTCTCCAACTCTTACGGCATTTGTCAAGTGGCATTCTAGAGACCCTTCGGGGCGTAACCCACAAAGACTTAAAGCTGTATCTGCACCGTGGCAGTAATGGCTTATTAAAGTAATTCAGAAAGGAGAAATCATGACAAATACACAATGAGAACCCTTTCTGTATGGTAATATAGGCTCTTACATGCTGTAGATCATTTCATGTTTTTTTTTTTTTTCAGTAAAGAGTGGCTCTATTTTGATGAATGACTTGACCAGTTTGTCTCTAAATCTATACATTAGGTATTTAATGTCAAGGACAATAGTTTATTAATATTTGTATTTCTTATGTTTAGCCCAATGCATAGGAAATAGTAGAAATTCAATTTATGAGACAAATTTCAGTTTGATGAAATTGTTCCAATTTTATTTTATGTAGCTGAAGCAACTGGTAAGTTCCCTCCCAGTATGATAAGCATAAAACTTGTAAAATACCCTCTTAGGTACTCAGAAGTAACAGCCATCACTTACTGACTACCCAATGTTACTGTGAGTCTGTGTCCTTTGTAAATTCACCTGTGGAAATCCTGACCTCCAAGGTGACAGCGGTTGGATCGGGAACGAGCAGCTCCGGGATCGCTTTAACGCCTTTACGAGTGAGACCGCAGAGAGCCAGCTTGTTCCTTTTGCCATCTGATGAAGCAGCTAGAAGGTGTGATCTACAAGCCAGAAAGCAGGGCCTCACCAGCCACTAAATCTGCCAGTGTCTTAATTTCAGACTTCACTGACTCTAGAACTGTGAGAAATACACTTCTGTTGTTTATCAGCCATGGCATTTTGTTACAGCAGACTAAATGGACTTAGACATCAAATGCCAGTCACTGTACTCATATTCAACATATGGCTTCCTTCTCCACGTGAGAAGCAGGCATGAGTAGGATTTCTATGTCACAGATGATGGAAACTGGGACCAGAAAAATTGAATAGCTTCTTAGACTGGATACTTCGTGCATGGTGACAGACTCTGAGGCTGAGAGCTCTTGCCTAACATGTCACATTGGTGCCTGTGGTGGAGTTTAAAGGCCAACAGAGGAAAGGGTGAGGAAACACTGTCTCCCTCTACCTGGGCTTAACCCACCAAACACCTGGAGCAAACAAGTGAGTGCAGCTTCCCAAGGCCCCCAAGGTGAACATGCTTGTTACTCCAGGGCGGTGGCTTGCACTCATGGGTGGGGGTGACATGTCCCCTGGAGACATCTGGCACTGTCCGGAGACACTTTTGGCTGTCACACTGGCGTGAGTGCAGACCCGACTCCACGTGGGAATAAGCACCCCACAGTGCGCTCCCCCACGAGTCAGCACACCCAGGACGACTCCCGGTCTCGTGCACACAGCGCTCGTTCCCACTCTCCCTTCTCCAGGTCACGCCGCCGTGTCACTTACATTTCCTCATTTAGAATCTCAGCCTCAGCCTGAAGTCATGTTTCTTGGTATTGACACCCGTTTACACAGTGATTCTCTCTGAAAGTTTTAACCTGAAGCTTCTCTACCTGGGAGAGGAAGGAATCCAGCCAGCATCTTTTGTGAACCCTAGAAGGGAAGGCTTGAGGCCCACGATGATGACAGCTTTGGCCTGAAAGTCCTTCTCATCCAGTTTGTAACATCTCACTTGTGCGGGAGCCCCGAGGCTGGGGGGGGGGGGACACAGGCTCTCTGCAGCCAGTGTGGGAGCCTGGAGGCTGGGGGGACACGCGGCCTCTCTGATGAGGAGGAGCTTCCATCTCCGACCAGAGGAACAGGGAGGGCCAAGGGCCAGGCTGAGTCACTGGGCAGTTGTTTCCTTGAATTCCTCCCCACAGAGCAGCGGCAAGGAGCCTGCTGGCATCACCTCTTCTGCCTTGGCCTGTCCTCCCACCGCCCACTGCCTGACTTTGCTAAAGCAAAGCTGCTTTTTCATTCAAGCTCAGAAAACAGCTGCCAAGTACAGAGAAAACCTACCCATCCACACAGATCCTCTATTAGCCCGTGGACCACTGTACTTTTTCCCTGGCACTTTCTAAACAACTTAAATCCAGTTATCTGCTTAGCTAAGCAACAATGAGCCTCGACCCCTACTTTCCTCCTTTCCAGCATCCACGGGAGACGAACTGGACAGGCAGGGAGGAAAGGAGACTTGGCAAGTGAGTTCAGAATTAGGCCTCTGAATCCCTTTGGCATATTACCCTAAGAAGGTGATAGGAGAGACTTCCCACCACCTGGGCCAGAATGCCCTCTTTAGCTCAGAAGAGACATCAGTGGGTGGGCAACCTCAAAACCGAACGAAATACAGAGGTGCTTCTTCTGAGCTCTGAGGCCTTGTTCTGACACCCACAGCAGAGGATGTGGGCTAAGTCAGGCAGGACCCTGAAGACTCAAGCGCACCCCTCTTTCTGCCAGTGGGGGCAGAAGGCCAGGAAACCCGCATTCAACAGTGCCGAGAGTGACTCAAGACTTCTGGGGACTGGATTCACAGCCAAAGCCACTTGGCCCCTCTGAAGCCAGGTACTGTTTTCAAGGCTGCCCTACAGAGGTGTTTGATATCAAGTATAGCTGGCCACGCATCTGTTCCTCTGTGCTGGGCCCACTGTTGAGTGCGAGGAAGAGAACTGTGATTTGGTATACAAATTCATTTTTGTTCAATGAAATAAGGGTACATATTAACAAGGTGGAGGTGCTTTTATTTTCTTTCTCTTTCTTTTTCTCTTTCTTTTTTTTTTTTTTTGTCAAGGCAGGGTCTCCCTCTAGCCCAGGCTAACCTGGAATTCACCATGTAGTCCTCAAACTAAAGGTGATCCTCCTGCCTCTGCCTGCAAAGAGCTGGGATCAAAGGGGTGCACCACCACACCCGGCTCTGGAGCTGCTATTTCAACAACGTTTATGGCACGCACTGAACTAAGCAGCGTAATTCACATTTCCCCTCATGGTTCTCACTCTCTACAGGCTAGACCCTCAGCAATTCTTTGGACATCATCTCTGAAGACACTTGCGTTTCTCAGAAATAGGCAGCAGTGGGGAGTGAAGTGCTGTGACATCTCAGAGAAGGAACCAGAGACACTGATCACCATCCTTCCAGGCCCCAGACAGTCCCCTACAAGTAGGAATGGCATGGTCAGACTGTGAGTCAAGTAACAGATAATGATCAAGTCATCACATTACTAAGTTGATGCCTGCATTCGTTTTTTACCTAATTACCATAAAGGTACTCAAATGCCAAAGGAAGCCAGGGGCAGCCTCAGTGGGCAGTGATCTGAGGAAGGGCACTAGAGGACAAGCTGCATATACTCTACTTGTCAAAGGGACACTGGGCAAGGGGCACAGAAGCCTTTCAATGTAAACTTCTCAAGTTCAAAATGCCTCAAATAATTCTGAAAATATTGTTTTCTTTTCATGCCATCGACATCTTAACAGCCTGTCCAAAAGCTCATCAGCACCACAGCCTTAAAGCTGACCGAAGGTACATCAGCGCCACACACACCAGAGTCCGAGCTGGACAGAAGCTGGAAGGGCCTCTCCCACATCACTGCCTGCCTTCCCCACTGCATTAGTTCCCATCCATCACCATAAGTATCCTAAGAGAAAGGGATGAAAGATCCTAGTCTTTCTTAGACTTAACACAAAGTATGAATGTCATAAAAGGCCAAAGTGACAAACCAATCAACTCATCAAAATTCAAAACCTTTCAGCTGGAGAGATGGCTTAGTGGTTGAGCACTTGCCTGTGAAGCCTAAGGACCCTGGTTCGAGGCTCGATTCCCCAGGACCCACGTTAACCAGATGCACAAGGGGGCGCACGCGTCTGGAGTTCATTTGCAGTGGCTGGAGGCCCTGGGTGTGCCCATTCTCTCTCTTTCTCTCTCTCTGTCACTCTCATATAAATAAAAATAAAAAGTAATTTAAAAAAATTCAAAAGTTTTGCTCTGCAAAAGATCCTGTATGGGGCTGGAGAAATGGCTTAGCGGTTAAGCACTTGCCTGTGAAGCCTAAGGGCCCCGGTTCAAGGCTCGATTCCCCAGGACCCACGTTAGCCAGATGCACAAGGGGGCGCATGCGTCTGGAGTTCATTTGCAGTGGCTAGAAGCCCTGGCGCGCCCACTCTCCTCTCTCTCTCTGTCTCTCTGTCTCTCTCTCTCTGCCTCTTTCTCTCCCTGTCTGTCGCTCTCAAATAAATAAATAAAAATAAACAAAATTTAAAAAAAAAAAAGATCCTGTATGGAGGTGGGAAAGACCCTGCAAACAGGAGGCAGAAACCAGGAGACACTATTTGTGAGTCCCATATCTGATAAAGGACAAGTGTCTAGAACATAGGAATAGCTTCGAGGACCAACTATAAAAGAACAAGCAATCCAACTGGGAAATAGGCAAAAAATATGAAGACATTCCACTAAAGAGACATGCATATGGCAGAAAAGCCCATGAAACAAATTAATACAAATAATATATTATATAAGATATATAATAAAATTTCACTATGTGCCTACTAATATACCTAAAAAAACAGCAACAGTACCTATCGCTGGTGAGGATGCAGAGCAACTGGATATTCACATGTAGCTGTAGGAATGTAAAGTGGCCCAGCTACTCTGGAAAACATTTTGGCAGTTTCTTACAAAACTACACATGCACTTACTATATGATCCAGTGATCCTGGACATTTATTCAGAGAAATGCAAACTCATGTTTATGCAAAAACCACACAAATGTTCGTAACAGTCTTACGTGTCAAAGCCTCAAACTGGTGATGTCTACCCTCTGCTCATGTCATCGTTTTCCCCTGCCATCGTGGAGCTTCCCCTCGAGCCCGTAAGCCAAAATAAACCTCTTTTTCCCACAAGCTGCTCTTGGTTGGGTGATTTCTACCAGCAACGCAAACCTGACTGCAACCGGGTCCTTTGATGGAAGGATCTGTTCTGTACCATCTCTGGTGGTGGTGGTCATGCAAATTTACATGTGTGATACGACTGCTCAGTCGTACGTGAACACAAAAGCAGTACATGTGATGCTAAAGAAAGCGCAGTGGGGGGAGGATGGACGGCGTCATGTTGGTGTGCCGGCTGTCATGCGACGCAAGGCTTTACCTCCACAGAAGACCAGGTGAAAGGAATGAGGGCTCCCTGGATTATTCCTACAGCTGCACATCAATCTACAATTATCTCAAAGGGGGCTGGGCATGATGACGCATGCCTTAATCCCAGCACTCAGGAGGCCAAGGTAGGAGGATCACTGTGAGTTCAAGACCAGCCTCAGACTACATAGTGACCTCCAGGTCAACCTGGGCTAGAGAGACTCTACCCCCATGCCCCCCACAAAAAAAGAAAAATTGACTTAAAATTTTACTTAGGAAACAAATGCCACCTGGAAACAATTCGGCCCTAAACACACTTTGGGGCTGGACCCTAGGATCCACCTCGAATAAAACCCGTTATCTACTGGGGAACATCCATCCAAACTACCAAAGAATTATGCTTTCACATAAAAACACATTCTCATCAACTCTTTGCTTTGATAAGGCATCAATGCTTAGTGCAATCACTTATAACCCCAGGCCACGGGAAACAGAAACAGGAGGGTCACTGTAAGTCGAGGCCAGTCACCTGGCTTACAGAACAAGTTTCAGGACAGTCAGTTACACAGTCCAAATCAATCTATCATCCAATTAATCAATCAGTCAATCAATCCAAGATACTGTAGTTGGCCTGGGCAGGTTCCTTAGATAAGCACTCAAGGTCAAATTCAGCTCCACTGCCAATTCACACACATGACTTCTGGTGAGCGCTTTACTTTGCTGTGCCTTGGCTCCTCCATCTGAAAAATGGGTGTAACAGTAGACTCTACCTTAGGGAGTATTGTGAAGAGTCAAAAAAAAAATACAATTTATCTCAGGTTTTCAGGCTAGTTCTTGAGACTTTCACCAAAGCTGGTTTCTGCCATCACCACCAATTACTGCCATAGCACCAGGGGTTGAAGGTGTTCTTCAGTCACAGAGGGTCATTCCTATGGCCCACTTCCTGTTTACTTCAATCAAAAAGTACTCATGGGCTGGACAGATGGCTTAGTAATTAAGACACTTGCCTTCAAAGCCAAAGGACCAGGTTCGATTCCCCAGGACCCACATAAGCCAGATGCAGATGGTGGCACATGCATCTGGAGTTCGTTTGCAGTGGCTGGGGGCCCTGACATTCCCATCCTCTCTCTCTCTCTCTCTCTCTCTCTCAAATAAATAAATATATAATAGAAACAAAATATTTAAAAAGTACTCACAATTTCTGATTATCAAAAACAAAGAGGGAGTGAAACCTGCTTTCTTGATTTACTTGTGCTCTTTTTCTTCTCTTTCTCCATTACTGGCCATTTCTTTTTTTTTTTAAATTTTTTAAAAATTTATTTGACAGAGAAAGAGTGAAATGCAGAGAGAGAGAATGGGTGCACCAGGGCCACCAGCCACTGCAAACAAACTCCAGGCGCATGCACCCCCTAGTGCATCTGACTAACGTTGAGTCCTGGGAATTCGAACCTGGGTCCTTTGGCTTTGCAGGCCAATGCCTTAACAGCTAAGTCATCCATCCCTCCAACCCCATTACTGGTCATTTCTGTCTTTCCTGGTTGCAGGACGGACTCAAAGGTATGGGATGGGATGTTAGCAGACCTTCCCATGTGGGCACAGGTCCTCAGGGAAGGTGACCCGAGGGCCTTTGTCCTCTCCAGGGCAGCAGCCTAGCCTCATGAAGCTCTATCAACAGCCTTGATGGCAGGGTTTGGACATGAGCTACAGCCACCTGGTGAGCTTGGGAAACTGTAAGGGTCCAGTGTCAGGCTCTGGCAGTATTCCTGGTGTTTTTTTCCAAGGTTGGCAAGTGCACGAAGAAGTGTTTTCCTACCAGCCTGGCACTGAAACAAGGCAAGATTAGACTCCAGCAACTTTGAAAAGTTTCAGTGTGGAGCAGCAGGACAAGCCCTGTCTCCGTGGTCGAAAGACTCAGTGGCAGGAGTCTGGATTTGAGGCTCACTCTCAGCAATGCTCAGTTTGTTCAGATGGAGAGAATAACATAAAACAGTAAACACTTGACGACTGCCCAAAGAGCCCACTTAAAAATCACGTGGAAAGGCCTGGGAAAACCTACGAGGGAGATCCCAGAAAAGGGGGTGACCTAGGAGAGAAGGCTAAGTGTTCGTAAACAGGCCATAAAACCCAGTTTCTTTATACAGATGTTCCCTTAGCAATTTTCATGGAAACACTAGAATGAGAGGAAAAAAAGCACTCCTTACCCATAAACTTACTATTAGCCAGGTCTCAAGTAGTGACATCACCCACCACCCATCCAAGATTCTAAGCCGAAAGTCTGGGAACGATCCTTTCTCTTACCCGTTTGAACCGTCAACAAGTTCTTTCATTCTCCTTCTGATATGTCTTGAATGGTCCACTTTATCCATTCTTCTCCTTTGTCCCCAGTCCAAGCCACCAACCTCTCTAGAAGAGTACACTGGTTTCCTGTACCTAAGTTATTCCTGCCCTGCTCCACAACTGCTAAGAAGGAAAGCTGGCCATAGTCATCTACACAAGACTTAGGTCAAACCCTCCAGTGGCTTCAAGACCCTTGCCAGGAAGTGCTAGGCCTCTTCTACAACCTAGAAGTCACTGCCTGGCCAGGACTTAACTTCCTCGTCCAGAAACACTGAACATGCCAGGTCTTTCCAGCCTCAGGCTTCCATGTTAAAGTCCTCCTATAGCATTTCTCATTCATCTTGCCTTCTCCTTATGCCTGTGGACCTGATGGGAACTCAATCTGCTCTGATCACCACTGAAACCCCGCATCCAGGATGGCACGTGCATACTGAGGTGCTCAGTATACAACCAAAGCAGGACTTCAAGGAACCACCTGATTCCCGTGGCTCACTGGGGTTAGTTTCAGAAGCTGCCCTCTTTCAAGCAGGTTTTCGTGTAAGGTTCTTGTAGTCCGTGGCACTTGTCACATGATGGGCTACGTAATTTCTCATGGGGGGAGGGGGTGTGTACTATAAAGTGTTCAGCAGATCTTTTGACTTTATCCAAGAGATGCTTGAAGCATCCTCCACCCAACTGTGATAAGCCAATATTGTAAGACATTGACAGATGTCCCAGGAAGACACAGAGATGATTGGCCCGGTTTAGCAACCACCATCACAAAGGTTAGAAATTGATGGTTATTTCTCATTCTGCCTATAAATGCCTAATTAACCTGTATTTTGTTTGAAAAAAAATAGGAGTAATAATAGATTTTAAAATACTATTACTTTCCACTATTTACAACAGCATTTCTGTAGGGACATTCATTCCAAATCACGAAGTATGTTTGTGGACAATGTGAGGAGGGCCAGTCCATCCTTAGATGTACAACTTTATTTCTGTATCATTATTGCAGGAGACGTCTAGAAGTGAGATAGTATGAGCAATGGGGGGCAGGAGTCAATGAAGAGTTGAGGGGGGACACCAGGTTCCTCCTATCTTATCTGACCTTTCAGCTGTTTGGCACATAAACACACTTTTTTTGTCACAGTTTTCGAGGTTCTTCCTGAAAATACCACCTTACAGTTAATCATCCTTCTCCTTTCTATTGTGGGGCAAAACCTAAGAATAAAACATGGAAGCCCTCCACTAACCTCACTCCTAGTCCACGCCTCTCAAACTAATGTGCCATTGAGCCCAGAGCACCTCTCAGGAATGCAAAATGACTCCTTAGTTTTACCTGCCACAGTGCAACAATATTTTCAATTATTGGTTAAACTGCAAATGCCCTATGCGTCATTTAAATAAATCTCACATGTATGAAGTAGTCAATTGTGTTCTCTGAGCAACTCCCAGCTGTAAAAATAGAGCCATACTGAAGGCATTTTTTTCTGCAGTTAATTGAAAATACTGCACATATAATGTATGATTTAAAGCACCCAAGAGGAATTTAAATTTGCATTCCCTATTTTAAATGTATAATCAAGTGCTGTCTTAAAGTGCTCTACACATTTAACTCAATATTGCTTGCCTGAAGCCCCAACCACTCCTACATTTTAGCACCATAAATTGATGATTGAAGATTTTAATGTTCCACGTGACTTTTAAAACAATAGCTTTAAGAGGGCTGCTTTTCTTGAGAAAACAAATGTTCCACAGACTAGACTACTTTAAGCCTCTGAAGCCCAGAGGAAAATTCAAAGTGGCAGCAAGATGTCTGCCGGGAGGAAGGCCCTACCTACACAAGCACCACGCACATCAACTTCCCTTATCAGAGAGTCAAGGACGTAAGCTGAGGTCTCACAGTGCCGGGAGCTGCTGCTCTCGGGTCAGAATGGTCCCTCCACATTCCTGATCAAGGTGGTTGATCGCAGCACCTACAGAAATGAAGGCAGGGGCTGTAGAAAGAGTATGCAGAACCTGGAAATTTGGGAGGGAAGGGTGTTGTAACTTGTGTGACTTTCTTGTTTTTCTATCAAAGCTTTAATAGAAGCACACACATTTCTCAAGTTGACAGTTACTTAGGTCCTGTTGCAACAGCGCTATGACAGAAGTCAGAAAAGAAAGGAGCTTATAGATGACAGAGACCAACGTCCTTAAAGGACCAAGAAACAAGACTGGAAGTGATAGGTAGTCTGAAGAGCTTCTGGCAAGTGAGGCAAACGAGGAAAGTGTCTGCCTTCACATGACGAAACTGATTGTTAACAACACACCATGGAGCAAATTAGTAAGAGGTCCGTGAGTGCAGGAGGGCAGCCACAGTGTCCTCTCACAGGCAGATGGTAAGCAACGAGGAACAATGAAATCTACCAGAATCTATGGTCAGGGACACAAGGGGCCCCATATGCATGTCTACTGAGCAAATCCAAGTACCACTCACAACTTAGCTTGGTTCCTTAGGTGTGTACACTTTTAACCCTTGTCTTTGTTCTACAAAGTAAATGAAATCAGATATGATGAAAGAACTCAAGATCTAGAGATCAATGATCTGTCCCCAGAGGTTCTTTTCTTACATTATCTATAGGTACATAAAACATAATATGGTCCCACCATTTTAGAATGAAGGAAAGTGGTATGTGTGAAGTGCTGAAATGCTAAACCACCTGGGACTACTGGCTCGGAGATGCTTTATAGAGCACCCCTATAGAGCCACACGAAACTACTTGGGATTTTAATTTCATGAATAGAGCCATCAACTTGCTTTCCTATGAGACTCAGAATCAACATTCCTTAACAAAGAGCTTCCCAAGATTTTTGTTTGGTTCTGTTTTGAGATAGGGTCTTACTATGTCATCTGGCTGGTCCGGAGCTCACTATGTAAATCACTGTAGCCTTGAACTTGTGGAAATTCTCCTGCCTGTGCTGGGATCACAGGCATGTGCCACCACAAACAGCAAAACATTTTGTTAACATGGAGAATATGCTAATTGACCAATGGACCCTTCTATAATTCATCATGTCTGGTAAGACTGATAATGGGTAGTCCGGTAGAAGGACTTAGACTGTCCTGACAAATTGTGGGCTTTTATTCCACACTTCATGCTGTGAACCCCACAAGGGAATGCCATCTAAGCAGCTACTACTTTAAGATTTATTTTTATTTATGTATTTGAGACACAGAGAGAGAAGGAATGGGTGCACCAGGGCCCCTAGCAGTTGCAAACGAACTCCAGGTGCATGTGCCACCTTGTGCATCAGGTTTATATGGATCCTGGGGATTCGAACCTGGGTCCTTTTGGCTTTGCAGGCAAGCACCTTAACCACTAAGCAATCTCTCCAGCCCTAAGCAGCTACTTCTGATGTCATGCACAGAAAAGGTCATGCCATCTACTCACTCATCTTAATTTCTGCTCCCTTTGGTACCACATATCACTTGTTCTCCTTCCCCAGGGAAAACTGAAGGGTCACAAGAGAATGCTGAGAAAGAGGGGAAAGAAGAGGCCTTGGTGACAAATAACCTTCTAACACACCAAAGTCCCCAGATAGACTCAGATATTAAGCACGTATATGTTAAAGGAAGAAAAAAATCAGGGAAAGCAGACATCTTTTTTTTTTAACCTCCTCTCTGTAAATACATAAAAAATATTGCATATAAAATGGCTTCTACCAGTAAACATGTAGCCAATATTTTCCATTTGTTCTTAGATGGTTGTTCCAGCTGCTCTGAGATATGCTTTGGCATTCAGAGGACCCTGTGATTCTTAGATCTCTGCTTTTGTTATTCACTGTGGTTCTTGTAAGAAATCCTCCTCTCTACCCATCCAGATTTGGTCCATCCAAACCCTTCAGCAAAAATCATGGCCTGAGTTATAGCAAGTGAAACAGTTACTCAGACAAGAGTCCAGACTATATGAGAAGTAGGTGGTCCCTGGTTTCTTCATTTTAAATGGTGGGGACAATGATTTGAGCTAGACACCTTCCAAAATAAACATGCAAGTAAATACACATATGTTCAGAGGCAAAGGGCTGGTAAATACTTCTAACATGAGAAAAGTGAGAGAGACAGAGAGAAGATAACAACTTCTAGCTTCAGAAGGATTCCTGTGGGGCTGACGATGTAGCTCAGTGGAGGAACTCCAGCCTAACCTGTGCAAAGCACTGGGTTTGCCTCAGCACCGCAAAAATAAGGGGGAAGGCTGGTTGTGGTGGCGCACGCCTTTAATCCCAGCACTTGGGAGGCACAGGTAGGAGGATCACCACGAGTTCGAGGCCACCCTGAGACTACATAGTGAATTCCAGGTCAGCCTGGGCTAGAGTGAGACCCTACCTCGAAAAACCAAAATAAATAAATACTAAATAAATAAATAAATAATAAGGGGGGAGGGAGCTGGCAAGATTGCTCAGTGGTTAAAAGTCCTTGCTTGTAAAACCTGACAGCCTGAGTTCAATTCCCTTGTACCCACATAAATTGGCACAAAGTGGCTCATGTGTCCGGAGTTAGTTTGCAGTGGCAATTGGCCCTGACACTACCATACTCTTCTCTCAAAGGAAAAAGACAAGGAGGGGTACTCTTTGTCTTTTTACTTCCATTTCACTTCTAATTCTTTGATATTCTTTGCTCCATTCTTTCAGTACAAAGAGAATGTAAACAAATAAATCAGAATGGAATATAAGAAAAAAAAGATGGCCACTGTACATTTAAGTTTGTCTTACTATCACCTCTAATAAGCAATCATGAAACCAAAAGGAAAAAAAAAAAAAAAAAACATCTTCAAAGCTTAGAAGGCATCTGCAGTGATGGAAGTGTGGTCTTGAACTTGACTTCTTCCCTGGACCTCCTTTAAACTCCCTTTCTGCAATAGATGCTAACTGCTTCTGAAGGCCTCTGCTGGTGGGGGCCATGTGAGGGACGTTTAGCCATTTCTTCACATTAGCACTGATGTAGAGCACACCTGCAATCTGACCTCATGCGTGCCTGCACTGTATAAATCACGTGTCTCTTTGATGACTCGGTTTCCCGTCTGTCAGATCTCTCTCCTGTACCTCAGAGAGCCGCTCTGAGGAGCACGTGGGGCGTTGTGGTGGAAATGCTGCCCTGAGTCTGAGAGCTTCTCAGCCATTTCTCCTCGCCACATCCAAAGCTAAGGCCAGAGCACAAAGATTTTTAGAATCAAAAATCAAGGACTTAAGAAGTTCACTTGTTCTGTATCTCAACTCTGGAATAAGAACCTCTGCTGGGGAGTCTAGAGTGCGGTGGTGGGGGTTGAGCTTCTTGCCATAAATCTGTATTCACAGGTGTGGTTTGATTCAGGTGTCCCCCATAAACTTAGGTGTTCTGAATGCTAGGTTCCCAGCTGATGGAGATTTGGGAATTAACACCTCCTGGAGGGAGTGTATTGTTGCGGGTGGGCTTATGGGGGTTATAGCTAGTTTCCCCAGGCCAGTGTTTGGCACATTTCCCTGTTGCTATTGTCCACCTTATGTTGGCCAGGGGGTGATGTCCACCCTCTGCTCATATTGTCATTTTCCCTGCCATTGTGGAGTTTCCCACTTGAGCCTGTAAGCCAAAATAAACCTCTTTTTCCCCACAGGCTGCTCTTGGGTGATTTCTACCAGCAATGTGGACCTGACTGCAACAGTAAAGTGATACCAGAAGTGGGGGTGCTGCTAGACACCTGACTGTGTGGCTTTGGCCTCTTGGAGCTGATTTTCAAGAGGAATGTGGGAGGATTTGAAACCTGGGCCTAAGAGATGCCTTGCAGTGCTGTAAGTACAACTTGATGGACTATTCTGGTCAGAGTTAAAGACCTGAATGCGGTAAGAACTATGGACTGTGAGATTTGGCTTATGAGGGTGAGAAAGAGCTTTGCGTGGACTGGACTAGCAGTTTGTGTGAAAAGCTTGCTGTTATGCCTGTGTCCTGAGAAGCTGTGCAGGGTTGCTTGGCGTAGAAATGAACTGGTGTGACAGAGGGATATGGCACAGAAAACATGAAATCTTTGAGTGAACTGCTGCCCATTCAGCTGCAAATGAGAGATTACCACCTTTGAGATTGGGTCAGCTGACCTGCACTAGGGCAAAAGGAAGAATGTAGACTCTTTTAAAGGGGGCCTGAGTGCTCAAGGAGTGTCCTGTTCTTCAAAGTCTGTTTTATTCTCCCCTGGATTAACAAACTGGCACCTTACCTGGTATTGTGGAGTATAAGAAATGCAGGAAAGAGAGGGTCATTAATTTTGCAGCATGGTCTTGTGTTTTGGAAATGGCCACGGGCAGTGTGAAGCAGGTTTGCTGGTTGCGTACATGGAGACCCTATGGGGCCATGAGGATGAACCGTGGATTGCAGTGGAGACCCAGTGGAGCTGCCAGGACCATGAGATGGCTGCTAAGGAAAGCTGCCGGCCGAGATGAAGTTTTCCAGGACTGTGAGTAGCCTAGCTGGAGGGGTGGAATTGCAACTCCAGAGATTTGTTGCTGTTTAGGATTATTGAATTTGGAGACCAGTTATTGACGAGTTGTTGGACTTGAAGCTACAGAGTTTGATGTTTGCCCTGGTTGTTTTAAATCTTGTATTGGTTGAATATTTCTTTGCTGTGCCCAATGCCATCTTTTGCAGTGTGAGTATTTATTCTGTGCCTTTATGGGTTTTTTGGGGGTATTTTTTGTTATTATGGGTCAGTTAAAAAATCTTGGACTATGGGGATGTTTGAATATCATTGTGATTGATAAAAATTATGGGGACTTTTAAAGTTGGATTGAATGCATTGTATTTTACATCATGTATGGATATCAGTTTATGGAGGGCAGGGGTGAAATGTGGTGGTTTGATTCAGGTGTCCCCATAAACTTAGGGGTTCTGAATGCTAGGTTCCCACTTGATGGAGATTTGGGAATTAACACCTCCAGGACAGAGTGTATTGTTGGGGGTGGGCTTATGGGTGTTATAGCCAGTTTCCCCATGCTGGTGTTTGGCACACTGTCCTGTTGCTATGGTCCACCTTATGTTGGCCAGGGTTGATGTCCACCCTCTGCTCATGCCATCATTTTCCCTTCCATCGTGGAGCTTCCCCTAAAGCCTTTAAGCCAAAATAAACCTCTTTTCTTCCCACAAGCTTCTCTTGGTTGGGTGATTCCTACCAGCAATGTGAATGTGACTGCAACAACAGGGCAAGTTTTCCCCAGCCAATTAAGAGCATGACCACCAACCCTGCATCTAATGAGTATCTCTGCTAGAGACTTAGGAAGTTGCTACTGTGTGCACAGCCTTGTGGACATGTCATCTCACACTCAGGAGATGTGGAGAGGCCACCCACCTTGAGAATGACGTGACCAGGGCTTCTCTTGCTTCCCCCTGTCCACTCATCTGGGTCCAGATGGGACACAGTTGGCCTTCCTGAACTCCGTTGCTCCTTTTCCTCCCAGATGTACTGAGTTTCCAGTACATCCGCCACCTTTCTCCACAGTGTTCAAGATAAGGGTTCTAGATGCACTGTTCCTTTAATGGTCCTTTAATGGGCAGGTGTGCTGGGCTACTGTGTCTCAGATAACCCAACCTCCTCTTTTCCCAGGGAGAAGATCCTCACTGCTGCTCCCCCCCACCCCAGCTGCCAAGTTTGGGTCAAGCAGACTAAACAAACTATGACTACATTGTGAAATCACATACATTATGAGCTAGAAATAGTACTTTTCTTTCCACCATCGCTTTCCATGAGGCAATTTATTTTGGCTTCTCCTCAGGCATACTCCAGAGTCTACTATCACTTGTAGAGTTCCTAACTGCAGTCCCAGGGTCAGTGTCTCTTTACACCCAAGTTGCATGTGATGGACAACGGTCCTGAAATGTCAACCCAGTGATATAACAAGCCACTGAGGTACATCAGGATACTGCCCTCAGAAGCAAAGTATTTGTGATCCCTATAATAGGCAGTCAGGTTCACACTGCTGGCAGAAATCAACTGACCAAGAGGAGCTTTTAAGGAAAAAAGGGTTTATTTTGGCTTACAGACTTGAGGGAAGCTCCATGATGGCAGGGAAAAATGATGGCCTGAGCAGAGGGTGGACATCACTCCCTGCCTGTGGTGGTTTGATAAACTTAGGTGTTCAGAATGCTAGGTTCCCAGCTGATGACTATTTGGGAATTAATGCCTCCCGGAGGGAGTATATTGTTGGGGGTGGGGTTATGGGTGTTATAGCCAGTTTCCCCATGCCAGTGTTTAGCACACCCTCCTGTTGCTGTGGTCCACCTTATGTTGGCCAGGGGGTGATGTCCACCCTCTGCTCATGCCATCGTTTTCCCCTGCCATCGTGGAGCTCCCCCTCAAGCCTGTAAGCCAAAATAAACCTCTTTTTCCCAGAAGCTGCTCTTGGTTGGGTGATTTCTACCAGCAATGTGAACCAGACTGCAACACTGCCCAACATAAGTTTTGGACAACAGCAATAGGAGAGTGTACAAAACACTGGCAAGGGGAAACTGGCTATAATATCCACAGGCCCGCCCCCAACAATACACTGCCTCCAGGAGGTGTTAATTCCAAAATCTCCACCAGCTGGGAACCTAGCATTCAGAACACCTAAAATTTATGGGGGATACCTGAATCAAACCACCACATTCTGCCCCTGCCCCCAATAAACTGGTACTCATACGTGATGTTAAAATACAATGCAATCAGTACAACTTTAAAAGTCCCCATAGTTGTTACCAATCCTAATGATGTCCAAACATCCCCATAATCCAAGGTCTTTTAACTGAGTCATAATACCCAAAAAATCCCCCCAAAACCCATAATGGCACAGAATAAACACTCATACTGCAAAAGATGGTACTGGGAATAGCAAACAAATATTCAACCAATACAAGATTTAAACAGGGCAAACATCAAATTCTATACTTCTAAGTCCAACAACTCTAGTTAGTGAAAAGTCTCCAAGTCCACTAATTCTAACCAGCAACAAACAAGTCTCTGGAGTTGCAATTCCACCCCTCCAGCTAGGCTACTCACAGTCCTGGAAATCTTCATCAAGGGCCGGCAGCTATCCTTAGCAACTATCTCATGGTCCCTGCATCTCCACTGGGTCTCTACTGCAACCCACAGTTCATCCTCATGGATCCATTGGGTCTCCATGCAGGCATCCAGCAAACCTGCTACATACTGCCTATGGCCATTTCCAAAACACAAGACCATTTTGCAAATTCAATGACCCTCCCTTTCCTGCATTTCTTATACTCCATAATACCAGGTAGGGTTCCAATTTGTTAATCCAGGGAGAAATAAGAAGAGTTTGAAGAATAGGACACTCCTTGACCACTCCAGGCCGCTTCAAAAGACTGCATTCTTTCTGTTGTCCCAATGCAGGTCAGCTGGCCCAATCTCAGTGGTTGTAATTTCTCATACAGTTGCAGCTGAACAGGCAGCAGTTTCAGCCCAAAGATTTCATTTTATTTCTGTGCCATATCCCTCTGCTCATACCAGTCCATTTCTGCACAATGTAACCCTGCACAAGTTCTCAGGACATGGGCATGGCAGTAAGCCTCTCACACAAACTGCTTCTAGCCCAGTCCAGGCAAAGCTCTTTCTCACCCTCACAAGCCAAACCTCACAGTCCATAGTTCTTAATGCATTCAGGTCCTTCAACTCTGCCAAGAATAGTCCATCAAGCTGTACTTACAGCACTAGAAGGTGTCTCTTAGGCCAAAGTTTGAAATCCTTCCACATTCCTCTTGAAAATCAGCTCCAAAAGGGCAAAGCCATACAGTCAGGTATCTAGCAGCAGCCCTACTTCTCGGAACCAACTGTACTGTTGCAGTCAGGTTCACATTGCTGGCAGAAATCACCTGACCAAAAGCAACTTTTGGGAAAAAAGGGGTTTATTTTGGCTTACAGACTCGCGGGGAAGCTCCATGATAGCAGGAGAAAATGATGGCATGAGCAGAAGGTGAACATCACCCCTAGCCAAGATAAGGTGGACAACAGCAACAGGACAGTGAGCCAAACACTGGCAAGGGGAAACTGGCTATAATATCCACAGGCCCACCCTCAACAATACACTGCCTCCAGGAGGTGTTAATTCCCAAATCTCCATCAGCTGGGAAACCCAGCATTCAGAACACCTAAGTTTATGGGGACACCTGAATCAAACCACCACACTGACTTCTGTGTTTAAGAGTGACCATTAGTAGTCTTTTCATCTGATAGAATAGGAAGCTCCTCAGGTAATCCATTTTATCTTCCCAACCCCAGAGCAGAACGTCCCCTGGCCTTTTCCACAGGTGTGGGTGAACTTAAGAAGGAATGACATTTAATGAGGCAGGTGGCATACATTGTTCCCAGGCCTGGTCCAGTTGAGCCTCTCCCACATACTTCCCCATGACCTTTCTTTCTGCTGCTAAGAGCTCGAGCTTGGACGCTGACAACCCCATGACAGTGACAAGTACCAGCTAAGTAGAGCCACAAGATGCTACAGGGCTAGATGTCAGCAGAATCACACCCACTCTGGCCTTTTTGCATGTGGGAACTAACCTTTCATTTTGTTTCAGCTACGGTGTCTAAGTTTGTACAGCAGCCAGCATCACTTTAATTAAAACAACATTCACTTACTTGTGCTCAATGTCGTTGCCTTCTTTTAGCCCCCTTTTCATCATGCAGCCTCTACAAGCATGCATGGCAAGTGTGGATTAGTGGGATGTTAGGGCTACCAGTTGCTCATAAGTTTACTCCATCTATCCCACTGTAAACTCTGACCAGTGAACTCACCAGGACCTCTCTAACATGAAAGATTGGGGAGGACATACAACTAGAACACACAGGTGGAGAGTATAAAAAAAAAAAAAAGGGCATAATTTTGTCACCATACCTACAAAAAATACTTATCCTTCTCAAAGAAATTTTGGTCTAATAAGTGACACAGGCCTATAGGAAACTCTGTTTTCATTCCTTCAACGATGCTGAACTAATTTGCATTAGTATGATCAGCACTTTGACAGTCACCGTTTCCCACCTTGCTGCATAAGAACAGTGTGTTATGAACTCCACTTCAGCAGCTTGGGCTAATTCTGCAGACTGCTATTCTAACCAACATAACATCAAGAAATTAACACAGGCCTGGTAGAAGAGGATACGAGTCTGTTAGTACATTGATTTCAAAGAATAAAGTTCACATATTGAGAAAGAAAACTCTTTATAATTAAGCAATCACACAAAATCTCCCATCCCACTGTCAAAGCAACAATTCAAGCGCAGGCGCACACTCTGCTGTATGAAGTCCCAAGGGAATATATTACCAGTGAGATCCTAAAACAACTATCAGGGCCTGGAGAGATGGCTTAGCGGTTAAGCACTTGCCTGTGAAGCTTAAGGACCCCGGTTCGAGGCTCGATGCTCCAGGACCCACGTTAGCCAGATGCACAAGGGGGCACACGTGTCTGGAGTTCGTTTGCAGTGGCCAGAGGCCCTGGCGCGCCCATTCTCTCTCTATCTGCCTCTTTCTCTCTCTCTGTCCGTCGCTTTCAAATAAATAAAAATAAAAATAAACAAAAAATTTAAAAAAATAAAAAATAAAAAAAAAATTAAAAAAAAATAAAACAACTATCAATTACAGCAGAAAAGACATTTCCTATCTGAGAATACTTGCCAAAGTTAATCAAACATTCTTAGAACTCTTGTATATTGAGGGAATCTAATCATAATGAAATGGCCATGTGTTCCAAATAAATCAGCACAGGTTCAAAGCTGGTCATTTCTGTGCATCTGGATGTTATCCGATACTGTTCAGTGACTTTTTCGTAGTCTGTAAGTCCAGGAAGGAAAGTCAAGTCTCTGGACACCACACTTGCATGTACGCCTGCATATGAAGCCAGACAGTCTTCCCCTGCCTCGTGGGCACTTACTCATTCTTTACAACTCAGCCAAGGAAAGAAAGCACTCCCAGCTCCAGAAGGCTAGGGAAATGGCCCTCCCCCTGCCTCCTCCAGTCCTTGAAGGAACTCTCACTAACAGGGCTGCTTTCCTCACAAATGCAAAGCTAGGGACAGAACCTCATGCAGCTGCCAGCCCAGGACACAACAAGCCTAAAGTGCTTTCACAAGAAGTGCTGGCCCACCAAGAGTGTCACAGGGTGCGGCTCTGAGGAGAAAGTGCTCAGGGACACAGTGCAAGTCACCCCCACACAAGGTCAAAGTCACAATGGGAACAAGAAACTCTGAGAGGTGAAATGCTCACTGTGACAGATACTAGCCAGCACCAGGCCCATGGCCACCTCATGTCCCGTGAGCTCTATTGCTGTCACTGTGCTCAAACATAAGCTATATTCTCCACTCCCTCCTCACAACACTCACAAGGGTTACCTTCATGCCCAACTCACAGACGAGGAAGCTGGGGCTCAGTGAAGTTCAGCACCTTGGCTATGCTTGAACCCACAGGATTAAGATTAGAGCCAATGCGTGCCAGCCTCCAAAGATGGGGGAGGAGGGAAGGAAAGAAAAAGAAGGGAAGAAGAAACCTCTGATATTTAGGAGTGACGATTGTTAAATAAAGTTTCCATTTTACAGAAATAAAGAAATCCCCAACGGTTCAAGTTGAAAGTCCTATCGTAGTTGCTCTTTGCTTCTGTAGTTTTCTCCAGCTTGGCCTAAATTAGTCATTGGGATTGTGTGTAAATGCGTTCTACCTTGGCTATCCAAAGGTCAGGACTAATTTTAGACTTTAGTCTCAGGGGGGAAAAAAAATTGAGTCTAAGGAACAAACTGGGAGGCCAAAAGACATAAACACATACTTTAAACGACATGAAAGTGCTGGCTTCTTTCTACTTCATGTGCTTGGACTGTGATTGAAGACATCATGCTCTACGGGGAAAAGACAGTGGTTTGAAAGGATGTGTGTGACCTGAAGGTAGAAATATCACCGAGACACAAATCTTTGAGATTCTTACTATCAGTTCACACGCTTACAGACATGATCCAGGCTCTGGCATGGGCACATGCACGCGGTATGACCATGGACAAGTCAGCTTTTTCACACTCTTGTTATTTCTCAACTGTGTGCGTGAGAAAAACATTCCCATCTATCTTAAAGGCAGGAAACAGGTTCCTGGAGACCACACGGAACCTCTGTTAGCAGAAAACTAATGACCACTGGGTAACCTTCCAGCCCAGCACACCTATTCTCAATACTCATTTCCTTCCTGACAGTGCGTTGAACACGTGACTCAGCCTCCGCCAATCAGAAGACCTCCATTCTCATAAAGACAGTCATTGGTGCAGAGCAAGACTTGGGGCCAGAACTGAGCCAGTTAAGATTTGCTCCCAGGGGTTTTTCCATCTAAGGCGCAAGAAAGTGCCTTTCCTCTTCATCACCAGTCTCTAGGGCGGTAAGCCTGCACCTACCTACTAGAGTCATGGTCTCTGAGGGATAGAAGACAGCTGCGAGAGAAGCAGAGGCAAGAGAGGAGGAGGGAGAGAAGACAGCCCCAAGACCCGCAGTGCCTGCAGGCAACTTCAAAGGCCCGTCTGTCTGGGCCATGACCAAGGGCCGCAGTGTAAGACAACAGCACTCCCCTTGAGGCCCGTGTTTCTGATGGACTTAATTTGATAGAGGGTTTTGCACTTGAGGGCAAAAGATAATGCAGGAGTTAATCATATATATATAACAGAAAACAAATATTCAATAAATAAAATTCTTAGCTGAGTGTGGTGGCACACATTTGCAATGCCAGCTGCCAGCTTTGGGGAAGCTGAGGTAGGAGGATCACTGTGAGTTCCAGGTCAGCCTGGGCTAGAGTTTCTAGCGGGGCACTACAGTAAGAACCTGCTTCAAAACCAAAAAAAAAAAAAGAAGGAATGAAGGAAGAAAAAACAATTTCTTAAGTATATTTCTTATTCAAAACATTAAACGGGAGCTGGAAAGATTGCTCACTGGTTAATGCTCACCTGCAAAGCCTAATGACCCAGGGTTTGATTTCCCAATACCCACGTAAAGCCAGATGCACAAAGCAGTGCATGTGTCTGGAGTTCATTTGCAGTGGCTGGAGGCCCTGGTGCACCCATTCTCTCTCTCTGTTTGAAAATAAATATATAAAAAAATTTAATCCCAGCACTCAGGAGGCAGAGGTAGGAGTATTGCCATGAGTTAGAGGCCACCCTGAGACTACACAGTGAATTCCAGGTCAGCCTGAGCTAGAGTGAAACCCTACCTCAGAAAACCAGAAAAAATAAAAAACACAAGCCGGGCGTGGTGGCGCACGCCTTTAAACCCAGCACTCGGGAGGCAGAGGTAGGAGGATCGCCGTGAGTTCGAGGCCACCCTGAGACTACATAGTGAATTCCAGGTCAGCCTGGGCTAGAGTGAGACCCTACCTCGAAAAACCAAAAAAAATAAAAAATAAAATTAAAAAAAACACACACAAATAAATAATTAATTAAAAAAATTTAAAAACCCTAAAATTTTATCAAAGTAAGTACTTCCCTAATTCTTATAGAACCTTCCTGGAAGAAGGAAACATATATTTTCATTTTCAATTACATTGTTCATTTTTGCCCTTTGGTTTGGAGTGCTGGGGATTGCACCAAGGACCTCAGACTACTAGGCAATTCAGTACCAGTGACCCACATGCGCAGCTGCGCCTCATTCTCATGACTGAGCTTTGTTCTGGTATAAACTCTCTCCAGTAGCCACACCCATTTCCAAGATTTGGCCTATGAAAACAAGGGTTATTATTATTTTTTCTATGACTGTATTTGCTGGCATTCTATGGAATGGGAAAGGTACAAGGGTGACAAGGCCCTGGTGCTATTTTTGGTATGCTCTCAAGACAAATTCCTCAAGTTACCATGTTTTCCTTCAGTGGCATGGGGGAGGGCAGGGGTAAGGGTACAACATGTGCATTTATCAAGCTTGGTGGCCACTTCAAGAAAATCTTTTTTTCCACCCCATAGGATTTTTTTTTCTTTGCATTATAATCTTTTCCACATTATATTTGTCCTAAGAATTAGCTGATAAAAATAGAAAGGCACACTGGATTCCAATTCTCAAATTATCTTCTGAAGTACAGGATAAATTCTGAGGTCAAACCGTAGCAAGAGCCTGGGTGTTCCTCATCTGAACTTGAACTAGGGTGTCCACCCAAACTTGAGAGACATTCAAGGATGACATGGAGGGTATGTTTGTCAAAATGCACCAACAGCATCACAAACAGAGGACTGCTCAGGCTCAGTGGTGACGCCAGGCAAAAAAAGAATATGGGGTAGGGGGTGGGCATGGTGACTTCTCTGGCCAGACCTAGAAATCTAAGAACAGAATAAAGCAAAGACTCACTGACCGTATAAATAGACAGAGCCTATTGGGTGGGAGGAGGTGCTTCTCTAAAGAGTAATAAGACAGTTCTTATCTTTCAGCATTGTTACATCAACTGGGGACTTAAGATAAATAATCTAAAGATACAATTTATTTCATTTGACTCCATTCATCCCTAAGGATATTCGTTGAAAATAATACTACAAAAACAAAGACTACATTGATTTCCAAATCAGGCATACAATCTAGTCAAGAAGAAAGGCCATTTGAAAAGAGAAGATTAGAACATTTATGAGTGGAGAGCAGGTGTTCAAAACGATAGAAGTCTAGGGGACCAAATTTATTTAACAATTTTATAAATGCTTCCATGTGGGACTATAAATTAAATCTTCCTGTTGGTCCATAATGCTGTCTCTAAGTACCAATGCAAAATTATTTCATGGGGAGGGAGGGAGGGAAAGAATTAGGAGAGATGGGGAAGAAAGGTGGAGGAAAGAAACTTCATGGTATGCAAGCACAAAATAATGTGTTGACAAAAGAACATTTCATCTAGACTTTATATTTATGAGAAATCTAGATCTGAGAGGAAAGTCAAAAAGTTGTGGATGTTTTTAAATCTTATGACATTTAATAAGGTGATTTATTTCAATGACAGTCTCTGTATGAAGAAGGAAACCCAACTTTTAGATCGTCTACAGGGAATGACAGTGGCATAGCCCCTACTCTCTCCAACCCTTGTATTTTTTTTTTTTTTTTTTTTTTTTTGCCAAATTTGGCTACAGAGAGCTGGTACCATGATAAAACAAAGGAAAAAAATGTCACTAAGACGTCACACATCACTATTACCAAGGCTAGTGGAAGCAAACCAAACTTGTTCTACCTAGTATAAGCAAGAAGGCAGAGGACAGCCCAGCCAGCAGGCCTCACCAGCTAGGCCGAGGAAGGGCCCTCAGAAAAGCCAAGAGACTACAGGTGAAGAAGCACTTTTCCATGGCTTATTTTTTCTTTCTTCCAAGTAAAAAGGTTCTACCTTCAAAACATGATGGATTAGAAAATTTAAAAGTATGGAAATATATATTAAATTCAGAAGTCCCAAAGCCTCAGGGGGTAGAGGTCTAGAGGAAGAACTTTCTTTTATGCCTGAAATACAGCCCTCATTCCCAAAGTCTGCACAGAGTGCAGACTTATGAAAAATGAAGATGGCTTAGTTCACAAATCTGTTAAATGCTGCTGGGTTGCACGCCACAGCCGGTACAGGTCAAACTATAACATGGTCTCCTCAGAGCTCAGAGACTAACAGGTAATGCATGAGGCTGTCACATGGCCGCCACGACCAGGGAATAAACACAGTTATGTGTGTGCACAGAACGTGTGACGCTGAGGGCTGGGGGTAGTGACAGCCACGAGGGGCTCTTGGGAACAAGTGTTAACTAAACTTGGATTTGGAAAAGGGGGAAAGAAACCAGCCAGACAGAGGACACAGAGGGAAGAAGGGAAGCCCGGACAGAGGTACAGTGAAAGTGAAGGCTGACAAACACGGCGCAGTCATGGCAGGTGAACTCTACAAGAAGCCCCTTGCAGAGGAAATAAAAATTTCAAATACAGGACAAGGCAGGGAGCTGGGAAAAGCGCATGCCGGGCCAATACATGACAACCAGTCTAGTGAGCCTTAGACACGGTGAAGAGTTCCCTTAGCACTGTGGAAAAGTGTGCTCAGAGGAACTCATCGCCTTGGGCTGGGACCACCCAAAGGCAGCTGAGTCACCTTGGGGACGCATTGCATGGCTCTGGGTCTACAATATTCCCAAGGCTGCAGGTTCCTGGGGCAGCCTGAGCTTCCATCTTGACAGTCTCCTCACTGCCTGGGATGTAACATTGACCACTTTACCCCATCTCACACTGAGGGGAGGAGGGTTACAAGGAGCATGGAGAGCTGTGTGGACACAGTGTTATATACAGCAGAGGCTACGGTCTGAACAAAGGGAAGGCAAGATTTGAACTCTGTCCTAGCCGCTCCATACCAGTGAAAGCATTCACAGAGACACAGGTACCACCTTGCACCAAGGCCACAGAAAGTTTACCGTACCACTTGAGGAATTTGCTGGCACAATGTGGGGTTTATTCCCAGATCAGGAGGGGCGGGGGTGCAGAGGAAAGTCATACAAGGCAGAAGGAATGCAAAAACCATGAAGTAAGCCCCAGAGACGCCCAGATTGCTAATGATGCTGAAGTCTGCAGTCACTAGCTCCAAAGCCTTGGGAACCAGAAACAACCTCCAACACAGACAGGCACTGGGAGCTTGGCACTTACTGTGGGCTGCCACATGAGGATGCAAACCTCGGATTCCTGACCTTTTTCTTTTTATTGTATTTATTTGAGAGAGAGAGAGGGAGGGAGGGACAGAGAGTATGAATAATAATAATAATAAGAAGAAGAAGAAGAAGGATATGAGCGTGCCAGGGCCTCTAGCCACTGCAAACAAACTCCAGATGTGTGTGCCACCTTGTGCATATGGCTTATGTGGTTACTGGGGAATTGAACCTGGGCCCTTTGGCTTTGCAGGCAAGTACCTTAATCACAAAGCCAGCACTCCAGCCTTCCAGATCTTCTGAATTTGAAGAGAATCTACAAATCCAAGGGGTATCTCCAGATTCTAAATATTCATGAATTTTCTATAGGCTTTGTTCAGGCCAACTTATATCTTCCAGTTGGACATGACACACTTGCCACCATTTGGCCACCTCTAGTTACTAAAGTAAGGCGGGGCTAAGTGAACACAGTGGAGGCTTATGGGATCTGGTAGCACAGAGAAGCATCAAGACTTGATGACTTGTCAGAGGTGGCAATGCAGAGAAGCCCAGCATTACTGTAGACACTTGCTTATGTTCGTGTTTGGAGAATGATGAAGCCATGTTTTTTTTTAAAGGCACTAATTGTTTTCTAATGATGAAGTGAATATATAGGATGGACATAAAAACTAAAGGAATTTCAGACTTCTACATTGTTGGACTGTAGGTGAGTAGTGGGACACTTCTTAGCTTATACACAAACCTGGGACTCAGTCCACACTGACAGGTCAAACTATGGGGAAATGGTTCAGCCAAAGGCTCTACAGAAAACAGAAGTAGGAAGGAGACGGAGTGTTGGGTCACCCCAGCAGGTGGCAGAGAAGCCAGCAGGCAGAAGGGACACCAGAAGAGAAAAGCACCAGGTGGAAACACCCAGTCAAATGCTGCAGAGAGGACAGCTGGGCATGCAGGTGACGGCTGTGTGCAGGAAGTCGTGGGATCTTCTGCTTTGGAGAGACTGCAGTCAGCCTGCAGGAGCTGAGAAAAAGGGAGATCGGGGAAGTGGTGACTAGTCTGAAAAGCCTAGGGAGATGTGGTGGTCATGAGAGGCGAGGTGGGGGTGCAGGAACAAAGGAGGTTAGAGCCATTTTAAATCCTGCTAAAGTAGAACAGGGCTCCTAGGGAAGAGACTGAACAAAAACCCAGAATGGGGATGACGTGGGGGCAAAGTGAGACGCTGGGAGTTAGGACACTGCTAAGGACGCCGCTCATGGCCCGAGGCGGCCTGCTCTCTAATCCTGTGAAAATACCCACTTCAACTCGATATTCCCATCATTCCACCTTGTTCATTCTGTATCACAGGATTTATCATGTTCTTGCTTTTCGGTCTGTTTGTTCCCATAAGCACGATAATCTCCAGAAAGCAAGGACCTGCTGTATCTATCATAGGTAGAGGTCTTCCAAAGACTCGGACACATCAGACGCCTCTGGAGATTTAGCAGATGAGGCTTCTATTTTCTCAAGAGAGTGGACACTAGGTCACCTGTGGTACCTGAAGGAGCAAGGACACTGGGGAACAAAGCCATGGGCTGAAGATCACAATGGGAGGGCCAGTTTGCAGCCTGGAAGGGAGAAGACTGGGGTATGGAGACATTAAGATACCGGTGTCTTCATTTTATTATTTATTTATTTATTTATTTATTTTGACAGGGTCTTGCTCTGCAGCTCTGGCTGACTTCACCCTTCACAGCAATCCTCCTGCCTCCTGTGTGCTAAGTTTACACTGCCACACCAGCAGATAGATGCTAGAGTTTCTGATGTCATTAGTTGAACACCTGGGGGCGAAGCAAGTCTTAGACACAGAGGACTGAGTAGCCAGAGTGGGTGGAAGCCATTGAGCTTAAATCTACACCATCAGCTGTGGTGACTGTCGCACTAGAGGAGAAGAGGCCACAAGATCAAGTCCCAAGTCCCCACAGCAGCACAGTGCAGGAGGATTGGCTAGAAGATACTGCCATGGAAGTGTAGCTAGGGACCGTAAACCATCTGTGGGTAGTGTTTTTGTCATCCATGGTGTGGAACTGAAAATTAACATCCTGTAGAGGTCCAGTAATTTGTTCTTTCAAAGTTCATGGCAGGCAGAAATTTTCTGCATAGATTCATTTTATGGGGAATAAGAAAAGGATGGCATCTTTATGTCCTTCAGCAGTTTCTCTGCACTGGGCAATCTTTTCAAACGTTATTTTAATAAACAATGAAAACGTGAGGGCTGAAGGGAGCTAGAGTCTTTGCTTGCATAGCTGAACAGGATTTTTGCTCAAATGTTGCAAACAGCACACGATTACTGACTTAGAGCCACAGATCGGGTTGAAAGTACCTTCAATTTTTAAGTGTACTTTAAATGTACAAATTAGCAATGTTGACCTACCTTCCAGTTATCTGAATTGAAATTCTGATATGAAATCTCGAAAAGTACAAAATTTGTCAGATAAATTGTTCCAGAACACTTCAGAGAAGTGAGCCTTTTCCTGGCTTGAAAGAGGGAAGGCAAACCGTCAAACACCTTTCTATGCCCACGCTAAATTTAAGAACCCGCTCTCTGCAAACAGCCAAAGCAAGATCCAGCCGCGTCTGAGATTCCTCAAGAGAGACCCACGCGGAGATGATGTTTCGTTCATTAAAAACACTTAAAAAAAAACAAAACACAAAACCAGCAAATCTTCAAGAGCGCGTACCATAGTACCTGACCTGAAGGTGGAGCGCTGACTTATGTAATAGAAGCAGCCTTCCCTCCCGGGCTCGGCTTGGGGACAAATTCAACACCTAATACCGCCCAGAATTTCCGAGTACTTTCACGGTGCCCGGAGCCCCTCAGCGGCCTCGCGATTCCCACCCTCCGCGGACGATGGACCGGGCGAAGGCCTGCTCGGGAGCCAGGGTTCAAGCCCCGCATCACCGCTCACCTCGGCGGACAGAGGTAACAAGTAGGAGTCGGCGTATCTGTCCGTCCCCGGTCCGGCGGGGCGCGCAGGCACAGTGTGGGGCCGGGGTCGGACAGACGGACGGACGGACGGACAGACGCCGCCGGCTGAGGCTCCGCGGGACCGCCCCGAGCCCGGGGCGCGTCTGCCGGCCGCGGCACACCTGGGCGGCCCCCCGCCTTCCCTGCGCCCCGGAGCCCGGCGTCCTCCAGCTCCGGGAGCCCCCCGGGCAGCGCTCGCAGCCTTGACCGACAAAGTTGCCCCGCGCTCGGCGGCCCGCGCTCCGCCCCGCAGCCCGGGCGGTGGAGGGGGAGACGGCGCCCGCGCCCGGGACCGCGCAGCCCGTGACTCACCGCGTCGGGCTCGGGTCCCCCGGTGGCGGCCGCGGAGGGAGCGGAGGACGGCGACGGCGTTGGAGGGAGGCGGACGCCGCGCTCCCGTGCAGCCCACAGCGCGAGCTGGGCGGCCGCGGCCCGGGGGCTTTATCGCCGCGCCGCCCCCGCCCTTCCCGCCGCCCCCGCCCCCGGCCCGCCCCGCCGCGCCCCGCCCCGCGTTCCCGCCGCCGCCGCCGCCTTTGTGTGCCAGCCGGCCCGCCGCGGAGCCCCGGACGCCCCCAGACCGCCCGGATGCCGCTTCCCGGGCGAGGGAGGGGGGTCCCCGGTCCGTCCTGAGGCTGCGCCCCTGAAAACAAAAATGCCAGGAGAGACGCGCCGACCCCCGAAGTGCCCCGCCACCCCGGAGCCCGGCTGCACGTGGGTGGACGGGAGGGGACTGCGGGGAGTGCAGGGGGTGGGCGACGCAGGGTACGGCGTCTTGGCTGACCCCGGGGAGCAAACGGGGTGACGGGGTGGCGCGGGGGGGGGACTTCCAGAGACAGCGCCCCATCCTTCGGGTGATGGGGGATAACGGTGTCAGGATGCGGCCGCCAAGAAGCAGGGCATGCCTCCGCGTTCCCCAGTGCCAACTTCTCTCCGGGTAGGGGACCACGGAGCCGAGCAGGGTCGCTCCATGCAGATGGCGGACAAGGGCATCCAGAAAAGGACTCCTGGCTGCAGCGACGCCGCGGGGTCCCCCGGCGTCCTGGGGATCCAGTTCCTCTCGAAGGGTACCTTCCGCTCGCGGGACGTTCAGAGACCCCGAGTTACAGACCCGAGCGAGCCCGCAACACACGCGCCCTGCTCCAGGCTCTCGCCCCTGCTTCAGTCCTCTTCTCCTTTGTGGGGATCGAACTTTAATATGTTGTCTTGTGACAAAGCCTGGCCTGTGTTTGCCCCGAAATGTAAGAACTGGTAAACCTCCCTAGACACAGCCCTGAAGTACACTGGCGGTGGTTCCTTTCAGAGCATTGGCAAGATCCGTCTATTGGCATGTAGAGGTCTAGGCCACATTAAGGAGTCTCTCTCTACCTGACTCTCCACCAGCCCCCGCCCTCTGTGTGTGTGTGTGTGTGTGTGTGTGTGTGTGTGTGTGTGTGTGTGTGTGTGTGTGTGTGTTGGGTTGGTGGAGGGGTATTTAAAAATGTAAAGTCTGGGGGCTGGAGAGATGGCTTAGTGGTTAAGCGCTTGCCTGTGAAGCCTAAGGACTCCGGTTGGATGCTCAATTCACCAGGACGCACGTTAGCCAGATGCACAAGGGGGCGCACGCGTCTGGAGTTCCTTTGCAGTGGCTGGAGGCCTTGGCGCGCCCATTCTCTCTCTCTCTCTCTCTCAGCCTCTTTTTCTCTCTGTCGCTCTCAACTAAATAAATAAAAATAAACAAAAATAAAATGTAAAGTCTGGGCCACGCCAACGTGTTCCTCTTGTGGCGACACCAGCTATAGAATATCTGGCCTCAAATAAGGAAGTAGACTCCACACAAAAGCAAACCTGTTTCCTCACTCTGCAGGCACGCCCAGTATTCACTTCCAGCTGCGCAGTAGCTTACAAATCTTTCCCCTTGTCACTTCTACCCAAAATGCCCCCCCCCCCCCCGCCCTCAGGATCTTCTCCTGACTGCTTCCTTGTGCTGTTGGTCACCAGCTGAGTCAAATGTTATCTCCTCTGGGATGCCGTCCTGACGCCCAGAGCTAAAGTCACTTTCTTTATCAGTTTCTTCCTAACCTTCATCATGATTAAAAAAAAAAAAAAAAGAAAAAGAAAGACAAGTTTCTTGCTGGGTTTCTTTCGCTCTTCCCCATTGGGATGTGGTCCTGTTGGAGGAAGAGGGGCCAATTTAACAGTTTCCAGCACCCCATCCCTCATGCCAGAAGCCATGACGTACACACAATTGCTCAATAAATGTGTGTTGACGGGGAACACAGATACTAGAGGACTGTCAGACATGGTAATCAGAGTGTTGTGTGGCTTGGTCTGCCCGGTGGTGGTGGTGGTCGTGGTGGTGGTCGTGGTGATGGGTGGGGCTTGTGAGCTGGGCCCAGAGGTGGGAACGGGTTCTCTTTGTGAGTTGGAAGATGTGGCAGGCAATGTGCTCAGGGGTAGAGTGCTTGAATAGCCTGCACGAGGCCCTGGCTCTGATCTCCGGTATCCTACAAAGGGGGAGAGCCCTTTAAGAAACCAGTGGGAGATAGTCTAGAATTGGGAAATGTGATTGAAGGCAGATTAGGAAAGCTTGCTGGGTTCCCCCGCATCCATTTCTATCTTCTTCACTTTCTTCAAATTGAAAGCCTTAATTGAAGTAGTTTTAGGTTTGCATGCAGTTGTGAAAAGTATTTCACAGACTCCCCTGTACACTTAGCTTTCCTGTCATGACATTTTGCAAAGCTATTGCATAATATCACACTTGGGATATTGACACTGGTGCGGTGAGTGGTTCATATCCCAAACACATTGGTTAATTATTCACAATTCACAGCGTTTTAGTAAAATTATTCTAAAGTTATAGTTCTTGAGAAAGATGCCCAAATACCATCTTAAAGTATTTCACTGTCTTGTAATGAATCTAATGTTTTTCAGAGGGAAAAATTCTTAATTTCTCAGTTTGAGTATAAATAGAGTCTGAAGACTCTTCATCTATGAGACATGGCATGTCAGGAAATGTTTAGGACTTGCCTCTTTTGTTTAGATTTTCATGACTGATGGGCACTCTGTTCTCCAGTAATGTCGAAGGAACATTTTGAACAATACTGTGCTTGACTTGTTAATTCTGAAATCAGACAGGATGCGGTGTGAACTAATAAGCTCAAATAAGCCCAGCCGCGAACCTTCCTCTCTCTCTCCTTGGCCATTGGATGGGACTGACGATGAACTTCTCCCGAAGGAAAGGATTCAGGACAAAGCCCTATTCTGCCAGTGGGAACTGTGGGGAATACCAACGACATTGCTTACTGAGTGTGCATGGCTGGTCAACATTGGCAGGCCTTCCTCGTGCCCACGGAGAGGACGGGAGCAAAACCCCAGCTACACTTTCCTTGACATCCACACCACCAGACCCTTTGCTGTCTACCCATCGTCACAGTACTGGTCCAGAGAAGGTATGCTCCTACCTCGGTTGGTTCTCCCAAGCAGAAGGTTTCTCTCCTAGTCTCAGGCCCTTTGCAATGTAGTTGGCATAGATGTGGGCCTCCACGTGGCATATCTTGCCTGTTTCCACCTCTGTTTGGTTTGAGGAATCCAAATCACTTATCACTCCTACCTGGCTCTTTCTTTCAACCTCACATTCACAGCGGAATTTCATTTTGTCCTTGAATTGTGAGTCTTGCCTTAATCTGAAGATACAGCTTCAAATTGTTTATTCCAAAAAAAAAAAAAAAAAAAAAAGTGACTTGGAATTTAGCCAACTCTAGCCAGACTCTGAGTTTGGCTTTGTGTCCATAAGCTGCAGTTGGGAGAAATGCAAGAAATGCCCAAACAGAATAAAACAAATGATCTATTTAGTCTGGTTTCCTCTCTTGGAAGAGGTCCAGTGCTGAGTGCTTTGGAATAAAAGTACATCCCCCCGCCCCATCTCTACTGCTCCCTCGTGCACCCACATAGAGTGACCTTGTGTTTAAGTACAGACTATCCTCAGCTCCCAAGTGGGTGATGGTGTTTTGTCTGGAAGACTGAAAGATATTATGATAATAAGATAATGACAGTAGCTTCTTTAACCTCTATTTAAGATACTGTGCCACGAGACTACTTGTTACACAACAGGACAGATGTGAATCGTGTTTTGTGAGACTGTTTCAACCAGGGGAAAGGAGACTGGTTATAACAGTTCACTTATACAATTACGTTCTGGGACTGTTACATGGCTGTTTTGTCCCTGTGCTTATAAAAGACATTTGTCTTTTTATTTCCCTTTAAAGTCGGCTTTCAAGTAAATCCAATTTCCTCTTTCTGTAACTTCTGAAACTGATTAATCCGGAGCATCAATTTGTTCTTTCCTATTGTCTACTTTTCACCAACAGCTTAAGAGGGCAGACATTACTACATGCTAGGCTGGGTTTTATTAATTAATTACTCTTGACCAGATATGAAGGCAGGCCCATGTTCTGGAGATCCTGGTGGTACAGGTCCCTTCCAAGAATGCAGCACTTTTATCACCACACCATGGATGCTGCCCCCCTACTTCTAGGAGTCTCTTTATCCTCTCAAAGTCATGGGGCTGTCTCCCCCTTCTCCCTCCTTCTTCCCTCCAGCATTCCTTCTCTCTCCGAAAGTTAGCAGTGATTTTAATGCTCAGCCCAGTCCTTTTGCATCATTCCTTATCTTCTGTGATCTGACAGCATTAAATACCCGTGTTTGGCCCATGTTTTAAAACTTCTCTGCCTGCGTCCTCCAATTCCTTTGCTTGTCTATGTCTTTCCCCTCAATAAATCTTGTTCCTCCCATAGGTGGGCTCTACGCCCTGGGCTTTCTTTTCTCTTCAACATTCTCCCCAGCGGATTGAGCACTGATGGATATGTAGCCAGCCAGGATCCATTTTCCTCATCTTAAAGTGAAATACTTCTATTTCTTGCTCCATCCTGTTGGGAATGGAAGTCAAGTTGTCCTTACTTCCTCTTCAGAGGAAGCTTAGGGATGGGCTTATGACCAAGATACCTGGATTCCCTCCCCATGCTTTGAGTCTTGAAAAGAATAGAAAGAGTAGTTGGAAGTGGCTCATCTCAGCCTGATGCGACTGTGAGTTCTTCCCTTCCGGGCCGCAGAGCTGCCTTTGTCCCTCCCCTCTGAGGAGAAGCTCAGTGGACTGCGCGTATGTGATCCTTTGTACCCGTGAGTCACGGTGGTAGTTTGAATGGATGGCCCCAATATATTCAGGAGTTTATTAAAGTTTGTAACTTAGGTCTGCAGCCTCCTGGCTGGAGGTGGTGCCACTGTGGGTGGATCTTAGGGTCTAACCCTGAGGTGGATCTGAATTACAACCCAAGATATGCAAAGTGCCTGGGCTTTGTCTGGAGTTCGCAGAGTGTGCTTGCTTATGGTATTGATGGTGGTGTTTCTCCCTCTGCTTGGACCTGTGAAAGCGGGCCAGCTGCTTCTGCTGTTATGGAACTTCCACTGGATCTATAAGCTTCAATAAATATGCCTTCCTCCATAACTGTGCTTGATTTAAAAGTTCATTCCAACAACTTGAGGCTGCCTACTATAGTCACTTTTGCTTCTGTTTCTTGCAACCAAGGACCCACTCTTCACTGACACAACTAGCAATATGTGACTTGATTGTTTCTGGGTGAATTCCAGAACTGTATCTACAGATAGTCCTGACCACTGTCCTCAGGTCCCATTTATATGTCCCCAAATGCGTTGAAGGCCCCGCCACTTACTGTCCTGCCATAACACCCTATCTAACAAGCTAAAGCCAAATGTGTTATCTTCATCATTAAAAAAATCTCCTTTATTGACAACTCCCATAAATAAAAACTATATATCATGATCATAATCCTTTTCCACTGCCCCCTTTTCCCCCTCCCAGCCTTCCCCCCGCCCAACTGAATCCCTTCTTCTTTCCAAGTAGTCCCTCTTCTATTTTGATGTTATCATTTTTCCCCTCCTATGATGCAGGTCTTGTGTAGGTAGCATCAGCTACCATGAGATCATGAATGTTGAAGGCACTTTGTGTCTGGAAGATAGTTCTGTTAATACTCCTACCCTTTGGCTCTTACAATCTTTCTGCAACCTCTTCTGCAATGGTCTCTGAGCCTTGGAGGGTGTGATAGAGATGTATAAATTAGTACTGAACACTCTACTATCACTTCTCAGCACATTGGTAAGTTTTGAGCCACTCCAGTTGGTCATTGCCATCTCCAGCCAAAAGTGGGAGTAGCATTAATATAAGGGCATAAACATAAGTATTTAAAGGACAGTTTGGAGGGCATATTATACCCAGTTATTCAGACAACAGAAGTAGTTCCTCCCTAGGGCTTATGACCTCCCTAGCTATAGGGCTTTAACTAGGTTTTCAGCACCAGACAGGAATTCCCTCTCATGGAGTGGACCTCAAGTACAATCAGAAAGCATTTTATTTCTCCCCACCAACAGACATGTCACTATTGCATGAGGTACATTTGGCCTGGCTGGCCAGCCATAGAGCTTGTAGGGTCCACTGCTAGTTAAGATTGTTGATGTCTTTGTTATCGTCATGTTAAGGCAGTGCCTTCTCCTGTGCTTGCTAAGTGTGTCCCAGGAATGACTCATCTCAGGGACTGGAGCTAGAAAGAAAAGAATGTGTTCTTGATCCTCCCTTTCATCGTTCCATACTCTTGTCAGTTCCTGGGTGCCATTCATCTTTTCTTCCCCAAAGCCAACTTATTCACCCACTTTCCAGCTTTTTTCCAATGGATTCACATCCTTATTAATCACTCTTCAGGTAGACTACTCTAATAGCACCTGGCTTGTTCTTTCAGCTTCCAGATTCTGTCTGCAGCCATTAACTTAGTCTTTCTGAAGTATTGCTCAGGCATGCCATTCTCTTCTCTGGTAGTTTCCTGTCTGTGACTACAGCCCAATCCCTAGGTCTAGGCAGTGTTGTGTAGAGATGATGGGCACATGCCCTGAAGTTAGATTGTCTATTCGAATGCCAGCCACATCCCTAGGTAAAGGTAATGTTATCTCTGAGCCTCAGCTTCCTTCTCTTCAAAATAGAGGTAACTGTAAAACACCTGAGGTCATGTGACAGTTAATCCATGAAGAAAGTTTAGTGGAGTGTGTAAGACCTCCCGAGTGCTCAGTAAAATCCAGCACAATGAAAGGGTTCCACAGGCAACCCCAACCTATCTTTCTTGCATTTTTGTTTCACTTTCCCTATGTTCTTAAAGGTTTTACCAATTAGAATTGCTCACTTTTAAGCATGTTGTATTTTCCTACCACTGTGCCATTGCTCAAACCATTTCTCTGCTCTGACTATCCCCTTTCACACCAACCGCATCAGCTAGCTTGTGTTACACTGCTGACCAGCCCACCATTCATTTGTTCATAGCTCTGTGGATTACCCAGGCACTATTCAGCGGGACTGGCTTATGTCTCATTACCTTGTGTTGTCAAACACACAGTTACAGATGTAGGTTGAAGATATAGTTCCTCAGTGGGTGTTGTAGACAGCTTCGCATTGCTAGGATGAACATACAGACCAGGCACAGTTTAGGGACAGAAGAGGTTTATTTACAGATCCAAGGGAAGTCCCATAAAATGGCGGGGGAGGCTGCTTCCATACATCCAAGCTGAGGGAAACAGCCAACAGCCCATGAAAATCAAAAACAGCAACACCAGGAACCCAGGCAGCACTCAGACTGCTCTGCATACCTTGTGGCTGGAACTCAGGTCTGCCTCCAACACATCTTAGGGCTGGACCCCAGGATCTACTCCCAGTGACACCTCCTCCAGCCAAGTAGCTGGAGACAAGCTTTGATATAAAACACCTGGGTCTATGGAGGACATACATTCAAACACCACACTGGGGATGGCTGGTGCACTGTCTTCGGTCTCCAGTGTTTTCATCTCTAAGGGACTATTTACCGTTTGTCATACTGCACACTCAAAGCCTCTTCCTGTACACGGAGTTTCTAGCAGTAATCAGACTTTACATGATCACTCAGTTCCCGAGATAGTGGGAACCAAAGCTGCAAGTCCTCTTAAAGATTGATCTTGGCATTACCTCTCCATAACTGATGGCTAACCCCACAATGCACAACCCACATTCCCCAACGTGGCGGGTCCCTGCGGAAGGGAGAGGACAGGGAGGAGGCTAACGATGGTATCAACATGGCTGTAGACACACTGTGTACATAACTAATAAAAAAAATTTAAGTAAAAAAAAAGAAGACTGGTCTTGGACTGGGCACAAATCACTTCTCTTGCTGCAATTCAAAGCAAGTCATGGGTTTGAAGAGGAGATTATTTTGTCCCGTGCTTGGAGGCCTTATCAATTTATCATAGACGGAGTCCCCTCAACAATGGACGTTTATCTGCAGAGGTTAGGAATCTAAAACCAAGGTGCCAGCAGCTCTAGTTCCCATTAACACCTCTGTCCTGGCTTGCAACAGCCACTCTCTCATTCTAACCAGGCATGCTTTTTGTTTCTGCTCTCCAGATAGACAAGCGAGAGTATAAAAGTGCAAGTTGTATTAGACTTTCTCACCACTATGACAATTTAAGGGAGAAAGGGCTTGTTTGGGCTTGTGGTTTTACTCCATCATAATAGATAAGGCAAGGTGGTATTCATAGTGTGGGAACGTGTGCCAGAGCCTTCTCACATCTCAGCAAACCAGAAAGCTGGATGCTCAAGTTGGAAGCAGGCTTGTTATACCCTCAATGGCCTGCCCCAAATGATCCGACTCTGTTGCAGTCAGATTCGCATTGCTGGTAGAAATCACCCAACCAAGAGCAGCTTCTGGGAAAAAGAGGTTTATTTTGGCTTACAGACTCAAGGGGAAGCTCCGTGATGACAGGGGAAAATGATGGCATGAGCAGAGGGTGGACATCACCCTCTGGCCAACATAAGGTGAACCACAGCAACAGGAGAGTGTACCAAACACTGGCATGGGGAAACTGGCTATAACACCCATAAGCCTGCCCCCAACAATAAATTCCCTCCAGGAGGCATTAATTCCCAAATCTCCCCAGGAGGCAGTAGTTCCCAAATCTGTATCAGCTGGGAACCTAGCATTCAGAATACCTAAGTTTATGGGTGACACCTGAATCAAACCACCACATTCTGCCCCGGGCCCCTATAAACTGATAATCACCCATGAGGTAAAATGCAATGCATTCAGTCCAACTTTAAAAGTCCCCGTATTTTTTATCAATCCCAATGATGTTCATACATCCCTATAATCCAAGGTCTTTTAACTGAGCCATAATACCAAAAAAAAATCCCCTCAAAAAACCCATAATGGCACAGAATAAACATTCACACTGCAAAAGATGGCATTGGGCATAACAAAGAAATACTTAAGCAATACATGATTTAAACAGGGCAAACACCAAACTCTGTAGCTCCAAGTCCAACAACTCTAGCCAGTGACAAATCTCCAAGTCCACTAATTCTAACCAGCAACAAGTCTCTGGCATTCCAATTCTGCCCCTCCAGCTAGGCTACTCACACAGTCCTGGAAAACTTCATCAGGGCCGGCAGATTTCCTTAGCAGCCATCTCGTGGTCCCAGCATCTCCACTGGGTCTCCACTGCAATCCATGGTTCATCCTCATGGCCCCATTGGGTCTCCAAGCAGGCATCTAGCTAACCTGCTTCACACTGCCCATGGCCATTTCCAAAACACAAGACATTATTGCAAACTCAGTGACCTGCATTTCTTATACTCTTACTGTGGTTCATACCAGGTAGGGTGCCAATTGTTAATCCAGGAGGGAGTAAAGCAGACTTTGAATAACAGGACATTTCTTGAGCACTCAGGCACCTCCAAAAGAGTCTACATTCTTCATGTTGCCCCAGTGCAGGTTGTAATCTCTCAAACAATTTGCAGGTGAATGGGCAGCAATTTAGGCCCAAAGATTTCATTTTTTTTTTTCTGTGCCATATCCCTCTGCTCACACCAGTTACTTTCTAGGCAAAGCAACCCTGCACAACTTCTCAGGACCCAGGCATAACAGCAAGCTTCCCCCACAAACTGCTAGCCCAGTCCAGGCACAGCTCTTTCTCACCCTCATAAGCCAAACCTCACAGTCCATAGTTCTTACTGCATTCAGGTCTTTAACTCTGACCAGAGTAGTCCATCAAGCTGTACTTATAGCACTGCAAGGCATCTCTTAGGCCAAGGTTTCAAATCCTTCCACATTCCTCTTGAAAATCAGCTCCAAGAGTCCAAAGCCACACAGTTGGGTGTCTAGCAGCACCCCCACTCCTTATTAGCACTTTACTGTTGCACTCAGGTTCACATTGCTGGTAGAAATCACCCAACCAAGAGCAGCTACTGGGAAAAAGAGGTTTATTTTGGCTTATAGGCTTGAGGGGGAATCTCCACGATGGCAGGGAAAATGACAACACGAGCAGAGGGTGGACATCACCCCCTGGCCAACATGAGGTGGACCATAGCAACAGGAGAGTGGGCAAAACACTGGCAAGGGGAAACTGGCTATAACACCCATAAGCCCGCCCCCAATAATACACTCCCTCCAGGAGGCGTTAGTTCCCAAATCTCCCATCTGCTGGGAAACTAGCATTCAGACCACCTAAGTTTTAGGGGGACACCTGAATCAAACCATCACAGACTCCATCCGCCACGCCTCCTCAAAACACACTGAGCCTGTGGGGGACATTTTACATTCAAACCATAACACCATTATTAGGGGATTATTGTCTCATCATTAATGACATTATTTAGCCTTAATTAATTCCTCAAAGGTCCAGTTTTCAAATATAGTCCTGCTGGGGAGTTGGGGCTTCAACATATGAAATTTTGCAGGATACAATTTAGTTCATAATAAAAGAAATGCCAAAGTCACATTTCAGTAGGATACACAGGACAGAAAATATATGAGATAGAAAGGGATTACTTTGGCCGTCTGGAGACATGATGCATGACCTTTCTCAGTCACTAGAACCATTTTCCTCCTCCACAACCTTTCTTCCTCAGCCAGTGATAATCTCTCCTTACTCAGCATCCCTGGAGCTCTGAGCACAAGCTACCTACCACGCACAGTCCTGTCCTACCTTAGATATAAGCATTTGGCATGCCAGCTCTGCATTTCTTTATGTGCTCCTCCTGTGTTTCACCCACAGAGAAGACACCAATGAATGCTTATTGAATGAATATACGGTACCATGAATTTTACTATGAAAAAAAAGGGGCAGGCACTCAAAGACCAAGTGAGGCTGGCACCTGGGTTGCCTGCATGCTTTTGTTCCTTCTTTTATGCCCTATGTTTTCCACCTCTGCAGAGCACTGAGTGATGGGAACTCAGAAGACCTGGATTCTGGTCCATTTCGGTCACTTTCTTTTGATCTTCTGAAAGCCATTTGATTTCTCTGGGCTGCAATTGCCTTATGTCTCAAAGAATAATAGTAGACTACCGTTCACGGGGTTGTTGAGAGAAAGAAATCCGGAGAGTCAGACACAGCACAGCATAGACTCCAAAGCACTGCACGGGGTGCTCTTACTGTGGCTCATCTTTGAACACACAGGTGGTCACCATGGAACCAGCCTTGTTCTTTGCTGGGTCCACCCTATACCAACTGCACTGTGTTAGTGCACGTGTCCTGTAAGGTTCACACACTGAAATGTGGTCTCTAATGCATGGTGTCAGGAGGGGAGATTTTTGGAAGGTGATCAGAGCGCGAGGACGCTTCATGAGTGGAGTTAGTGCCCTTGTAAGAGGTGTCTGAGAGACACCATGATCCACTTGATGAGTGATAAAAGAAATTTTGGCCACCTATGAACCACGAAATGGGTCCTCCCCAGACACCGAATCTGCTTCTATCTTGATCACCTTGGATTTCTCAGACTCCAGAATTGTGAGGAATAATTTTCTGTTCATAAGTCATCCAGTCTGAGGTATTTTGTGACAGTAGCCTAAGCCAAGACCAATGTTAGTGGTCAAGGCACTTGCCAGAAAAGCCAAAGGACTTGATTCCGCGGTATTCATGTGAAGCTGGATGGACAAGGTGGCGTGGTATGTTATAGAACAATACATTGTAGCATTATTATAGGATTTCCCAGGCCCTCTTGGCAGGTGTCAGGGGAATGTATATAGGGAAGACAAGTGCCATAGGGCATCTAGTTCTTTAGAGAAAAAAAGGATTTCTTCCCTGAGGTCCCTAACTTCATGGCAGATTAGGAACACTTTCTGAGAACTACATTGGTTTGTCTGCATATGCTTCAGGGGACCTTTGAACCATCAATATTCCCTCACATTGCACCGCGAAGACAACCGAACTCTCCAAATAGCTTCAGAGTTCAGAAAATCCATCATCGTAATAATGACTGGAGTTCTAGTAGTCACAGGCTCTTAATCATCTGTAGCTGCCATAGGGCAGGAGCTGATCTGCACTACATCTTGCATCACTGTTGCATCACAGTTCCTGCTATTCCAGGCCACCAGGGTCTCTCCATTGTGAGAAAGAGCATGTGTCTCACCTCCTACATCTGCTTCCACTTATCACCTCTACTTGCATACCATTTTACCTTTAATGAGGATACTGCCCCATGTTTATTAGGCCCTGAGGAAACAATGGTTCCTATTAAAAATTAGAAGCCAATTGTTAAGTTACACCAGACATAGAAAGTCCTTGTCACTTTTTAAGCAATTATCCCATAAAAAGGCCACAGAGAGGACTGTTTTTAGCCTCTCCAGTCTACTGTGTAGACTTCTTCCCTAAACGATCTGGATGTAAGCATCTAACCATCAATGTGGTCAGTCAGTGTGATCTCTGGACTCTGCACCTATTAATATTGTTTAGCATTAGATACATCACTAAAGACTTCCAGAATAAGGATGGAGCCTGACAGGTCATCCTGTCCACTGCCCTAAAGTGTGTTCCAAAGGTGGCCTATAAGGTCATCTTTGAGATTCTTATTAAAAGTTCAGCTAGGAAACCATCTCCAGGTTTGCTTATTATCCATCCCTCTGAATGTGAATTTGTTAGCAAGCCTGCCAGATGTCACTCACAGATGCTAGTCTAAACACCAGTGTCCAAGCCTGGGCACTATCAACATCAGGAGCTTGCTGGCCAGGTAGCATCTCAGGTCATGCTTATACCTACTGAATTAGAACTTACTTTTTTTTCTAAAATAGTTTATTCATTTATGTGAGAGTGAGAAAGGGCAAGTAGAGAGAATAGGTGAGCCAGGGCCTTTAGCCACTGCAAATGAATTCCTGATGTGCACACCACCTTGTGCATCCAGCTTTACATGGGCACTGGGGAATCAAACCTGGGTCCTTTGGCTTTGCTGGCAAGTGCTTTAACCACTAAGCCATCCTCCCTCCAGCCCAACAACCTACTTTTTAACAAGGCACCTGGTTGAGTCATATGAACATTGAAGTTTAAGAAGACTGATTACACTTGCTTACCTAATGATATAAAGTAACTGGGGTCCAAGAACATCTGACTTGTCTCAGGCTACAAGTAATCCAGGAAGATGCATGAGTAATGTGATTAAAAAAAAAAATAAAAAACACAGACTGGAGAAGATGGCTTAGTGGTTAAGGCATTCACCTGCAAAGCCAAAGGATCCTGGTTCAATTCCCCAGGACCCAGGTAAGGCAGCTGCACAAGGAGGTACATGCATCTGGAGTTCATTTGCAGTAGCTGGAAGCCTTGGAGTTCCCGTTCTCTCTCTCTCTCACTCCCTCTCTACCTCTTTCTCTCTCTCTGTCTCAAATAAATAAAATATATTTAACAAAGAAAAAGTGAGAAAAAAAAAACACTAAAAACATGCTTAGAGCTGGAGAAACCAGTACACAGATCTGAGCTGTCCATTTTGCCAGCCTGAAATCTTAGGTAATTCCCTGGATATCTCTAAGCTTCTCATTATTTGTTGTTAAAGAAATAGTAATACTACCTCACAGCTTCACTGGGAAGTTGAAATGAAAATATGTCAAAAGCATCTAAACAAGTGCTCAAACCATAGTTATTGTGACCATTATTATAGAGTGGAATCCCCAATTCTTCCCTAACTTATAAGTGTTCCATATTGCCTGCAAGAAATGGGAAATAGTGCTTCAGATAAATCTGGTCTTTTTAAGACAGTGGATCTAATTTAGAGTCCATGGTTTGAAAGAATGAGGACAAGGGAGGGGACAGCCAGAGGAAAGTAAACAGAAAGTGCTACCCAGTACAGCTGCAGGTTTCAGGCTCCCAATCTCCTTTCTCCTCTTTGCCTGGCTGGTCCACAATGGCCTGGGGAGCTAAGTAGCACCCCACTGGGGACTGTCCATGCGGGTGAGGCTCCTGCCCACAGCACCAATTACGCAGCCTTCCTGATTCTTCTCGCTGCTCTGGACTTCCTCCTCATCTGAGCCCAGCCCTATGCAGGCTTCTGTAGCCTCCAGAATGTCTCCTGGGAGGCACCGGCAGTTCCGGCCTTCTTCCCACCCATCACCTTCACCTGAGCAGGGTCTCATTCTAGAAGACTAGACAGCTGAAGCGAGGAACCAGTTTTAACACCAGCTTCACTTGCTTTCAAATAATAGTGGCATTTTTGGGGCTGGAGAGATGGCTTAGCAGTTAAGGCACATATCTGAAAAGCCTAAGGACCCAGGTTCAATTCTCTGGGTCCCACATAAGCCAGATGCACATGGTGGCACATGCATCTGGAGTTCGTTTGCAGTGGTAAAGGACCGTGGTGTGTCCATTCTCTCTCTCTCTCCACGCCCTCTGTTTCTCTAATAAATAAAAAAAGATGCTTTTTTTTGTTTTGTTTTGGTTTTTTCGAGGTAGGGTCTCACTCTGGCCCAGGCTGACCTGGAATTCACTATGTAGTCTCAGGGTGACCTCGAACTCACAGCGATCCTACTACCTCTGCCTCCCGAGTGCTAGTATTAAAGGCGTGCGCCACCACGCCCGCTTAAGATGCATTTTTAATGGCATCTTTTCGTATCTTAAAGAGTGAGCAGTGCGTTGTTCAGCAGTGCTGATGTTTTTGAGTGGGGCGATAATGGAATCCTTTTAGCATTCTTCAAATCCCGAGACTGTGAAAAACAGCCAACATCATCTTTCACTAATCCCTCCCTCTGTTTCTCATCAGACTTTGTGGGTTACAATGCAAGCTGTATCATTCATTCTTTCCGTAACACAAACAGTTTACCAATGCCCCTCCCCCATCTTGGTTACCTTACCTGTGAGGGAGGAGAAAGGGAAGATGGTGAGAGGAAACTAGGAATGAGGACTGTCCACAAAACAGGGCCTGCTGTCCTGAATCTCCTGGAGGTGGTGGCAGGTTCAGCTTTAACATTCCTGGCAATTAAGGTATTAAGCTGTTCAGGAGAAACATGTCAGTCCCTGGCACAAAATCTAAACATCATTCCTTGTAGATCTTCAGGGAGATGACACTGTTATGTGCCAACAAGTAGCTGGTAAGTTTTATGCTATGTCATGTTATGTTACGTTATGTTATGTAATCCTTTGCTGTGACTTGATGACATCATACGAAGGCACAAACACAAAGTGCTGAGGTGGAGGAAGTGAAGGTAGGACAGTGTTGCCGTCTGTTTTGGGAACGCGGGCGACTCTGCTCCTCAATGCTCTTGCCTAGGCCAAGGACAGATTTTAGAGCAGATTTTCTCAATTAAAAAAAAAATACCTGCACTTTTAAACATAAACTATATCTTAAAATAATGTTAGGCTTACAACAAAGTTAAAAGATAATGTGGATTTCCACCTTGCATTTGTTATAGTTTAGAAATTAACCATGGCACCTTACTCCCAAACTCCAGACTTATTTATCTGTCACAAATATTTTTCCTAGTGTTCCTTCCAATCCCACGTTTTTGTCACAGATACCCATTACATTTAGTCAGGTATGCCTCTTTAGACTCTAATCTGTAACGAGTTCTCATTCTTTTCCATTTTTCACGACCCTGAAAGCAACGAGGAGCCAAGCACTTTGTAGAAAACACCTCATGTGTGTGCCCACCTGGCATTTCTTCATAATTCGATTGGGATTATGGGATCTGGGGAAGAAGGCCTCAGAGGTGAACCTCTCGCTTCTTCTCCTACGAGCTCAGGGCCATGGGACATCAGTGTGGCTCATATTGGAGTCTACCTTGACCATGCGGTAGGGGGAGGGTCAGCCATGTGCGTCTCCACTGGAAGCCACTGTTTTCTCCTTTCCTTCCTCCATTCTTTCAACGCACACCACCAAGTCCAGCTCACACTGAAGAAAGGGTAAATCTCACCTTCTGGAAGTGGGGATAGCTATCTACTTACCTAAATGGAGTTCTTCTTTTGGGAAAATTTCTCTTTCCTATTTATTTGATTCAATCCTGTATTTACCCCAATATGAATTTCATGTGTGTTTACTTTATACTTTGAATTATAGTGAAATGCCACCCTATTCATTTTGTTGCTTGCAAATTTCCAGCTTTAGCCACAGTAGCCTCTCTTTTTACCTCTTCGGCATGCCTGTATCCGTTTGCTCTTTGACCGCTTTTCTTCTGGAACTCCAAGACAGGCCTGGGTCATCTTTTCTTTTCCCTATCCACCACTGTGATGGTTAAGGTGTGGTCAACTTGCTCTGTTTAGTAATCCACAGAAATCCCTTTCGGTGGGTCTCTGAGGTTGCTTTCAGTGAGATCCTTCCCCCAGAGCGGGCGGCCCCTCTCAGAGGGGATTTTATCTAAGGAAGCTCTGGGTGAAGGGAGCCTCTTCCTTCCTTCTACTTGGCTGCCCGAGCTGCTCGCTGCCTTCCAGAGTGGATTGAAGACCAGTGCGGACTGAAGACCAGCATCAAGTGAAGACCCTCGTGGATGGAAACCCAGCAGCTCCTCAGGAAGCCTCCAGGCCTTGAGCGCCGGGTCGGGACTGCTGAGGCATCCAGCCACGTGGACTGAGCAGCTACCAGGTTCCTTGAATCTTGGGCCTGCAACTGATACTGGACTACCGTAAGCTAATCCAATAAATTCCCTTAAAAATATAATTTATTCTAGCAGTTCTGTTCCTCTAGAGAACCCTGACTAATACAGCCTCCAACCAACAAGTCCTGGTTTCTTTCATTGGATAAAAGTATTAGAAACTAACATCTGGGCCCTGTCTTTGCTTGGTGCTTCTTAGACAGAACTCTTTTTTTTTTTTTTTTTTTGAGGTAGGGTGTCACTCTAGCCCAGGCTGACCTGGAATTCACTATGGAGTCTCAGAGTGGCCTCGAACTCATGGCAGTCCTCCTACCTCTGCCTCCCGAGTGCTGGGATTAAAGGCGTGCGCCACCACGCCCGGCAGACAGAACTCTTTTTAAATGTTAAGGTTTTGATGCACACATTATGTTGATCAGCATATTGATTGATTTTCTTGTTTGTTACCATGACAAAATATCTGAGAAGAAGTAACTTGAGGAGCAAAGGTTTGCAATGGCTCCTATTTTGCGAGGGTCCAGTCCATCGTGGTAGGGAAGGAGGAGGGAGCCGGCCCAGCTGCAGCTGTGGGGTAGGGAGCTTGCTCACTTCCCGGGGGAATCTAGGGACCTCTTAAATCAATCAAGCTGACACCTAAAGCTAACCATCACGATAGGTGTGAACTGGTCTCCAGCCCCCGCTTTATCCCTACATCTCCAGTGTCCTGACAGCAGAAACTCATTTACTCACAGGAAAAGGATTTCTTGTAACCCAGTACACACGTCTTAGTGATATTTTATGCCCTCCGCTTCTTAGTCATGGAAAACCATACCCTGTGGCACATCTTAAGAATAAAGTCAGCTCAAGATGGCATTCCACCTGGTACTTATCAATTAACATATCAGAATAGGTGTTCATATAATAAATTATGCACACAGAGAAGAATCTGGCAAAACCCCAGGGACAGTTTATGCTCTTCTGTGGCACAGCAGCTTGTCAACTAGCCAGCAGCAGATATGGTAATCTGTAAATACTTACTTCTGTCTGTAGAAGAATCTGGATTTTCTCCAAGAAGCTATGCACTGGCCTCTCTGCTGTTTTAGGAGGAAGTCCTAGTTAATCTTGGCCAGCCATGATGCTTCTTTCTCTTGCCTATGCTTGTTTTGCTTTCGAGGCGGTTCTGACCTGGTTCTGACCAGTGATGTGCAGGGAAGTCTATAAACAGGAGGGATGCTGAGAAAACGTCGTCCTGTTGGTGGAAAAAGATCAAAACAAAGAAGACAGCACCGCTTCCGCTTGATGCCTAGAACTGCAGTGCACATCTTGTGACCATGAAAGAAACTAGGATGCTTGCTGAGACACGGACAGAAGAATTCAGGAAGAACCTGGCACTTTGATGATGTTGCTGAATTTGTAATTATTCTATCTAGCAGGCTCCCTACCTAGGTCCTTTTGTTAGACAATATAGCAAAATGTTATTTTTTTTCTTCTTTTTGGAAATTTTGAGTTATTTAACTTACATCCCAAAGCATTATAACACACAATACTATGGAATATTTAAAACCAGCTATTAATTCTCAGAATTCATTTATACATTTCTTCTAATGAATATTTATTAAGATATGGTAGCGAGAGTGAGATTGTTCACATACCACCCTCCACCACTAAATCCTCACCACACACACACACACACACACACACACACACACACACACACTTACAATGACAAGTTACGATCAGTGACAGAGTTATGATCAGTGACAGAGAAAGGTATAAGGAACTCCATGAGGATGACTAAGCCGGAAAGGGGTATTAGTAAGTTTACTCGTCATACATTCAGCAACGTGTGGACTGAGGTCTGAAAGTAAGTGCAGCTCGAGGAGAACTTGAGCTTCCAGAGCCTCCGGTGGGAAGAAGCAGGATGCCCTGCCCGGAGGGAACTGAAGAAGGTGTGTGGGGCAGGAGGAGAGAGGAGACTGAGAAGGGAGGGGTGGGGAGTCTAATCCTAGCAGGGTCCAGAGGACATCAGATAGATTCTGGAGACTGTACTAAGGATTTTTGTCTCTAGCCTTAACGAGAAAGAGTCTCTGATCTAGGAATGACAGGCTAATACAGCCCACCCAGTTCCTTTTGAGTATTTTAGGGGTCAACCTTGTCATAGTATTGCATGTAAGTGCACAATACTGTCAATGAAATGTAATTAAAGAGTTCTTACCATGTGTGCCTTTTTTATATTTTATTTTTATTTATTTATTTGAAAGAGAGAATGGGCATACCAGGACCTCCAGCCAGATACATGTGCCACCTTGTGCATCTGGCTTACATGTGTCCTAAGGAATCGAACCTGGGTCCTTTGGCTTTGCAAGAAAGTGCCTTAACCATTAATCCATCTCCCCAGCCCCTATGTGTGCCTTTTAAAGGAGATCTTTGACAAAGAATATTGGAACTTCCCCAATATCAACATACTCACGTTTTCCAGCCTTCCTTGTTTCCTTGGTTGTAGCCAAGGGAATAGATTTGGTCAATAATGATGGAAGCCATTTTCAAGTAGGTTCTTAAAACCCCCTCTGGCCTTGGAGGTTATCTTTCTGTGTGGCACAACTACAAAGAGGGCTGGTGATTGCTAACATAAAATCCCCTTCCCTTTTTAAAGTTATAATTTGATTCCAATTAAAGATCCAAACCAAGCATTTTTATTCTGGTGGTGATTAGTTGTAATAGCATTCCCCACCATGAGATCCAGTGGAACCCATCGAAGTTAAATGAAATTAGGTCAAGGTAAGGAGTACACAGCCAAGAAGCTCCACTGTTCAGCAACTGAGACGTGATCCCCTCCTATTCATTCTAGTAAAGACTGAAACATAAAGAGCCATAGGAGAGCAAAGCAGTGCTATTTGTAACAGCCTGCATACACGTTACAGAATGAAACTTTCAATTCAGTTATGCAGTGACAGTTATATGTTCCTGCTTCTCACATGACATAATGGCAAAGCAATGATAGGAATGTAAAATGCATAGAGAAACATCAGATGGATGACACCAATGAGAACTTGGGATGTTTTAGAAACAGGTAAGTCAAATTTTGGGCTCCTACTGGATAGATCTACTTTCTGCATACTTGACCTAGCAGTATGTATGTGCAAATACTGTCAGGTCTTAGAGCTGCGAAATGGGCACTGAAGGGGCAACCAGTCCAAAATGCTCCAATAATAATCAGGAAACCATCTAGAAGAGCACAAAAAAGAAAGAAAGAAAGAAAGAAAGAAAGAAAGAAAGAAAGAAAGAAAGAAAGAAAGAAAGGAGGAAAGAAAGAAAACAAGGAAAAAAAAAAACAAGAAAAGAAAAAGAAGCCGGGCGTGGTGGCGCACGCCTTTAATCCCAGCACTCGGGAGGCAGAGGTAGGAGGATGGCCGTGAGTTCGAGGCCACCCTGAGACTCCATAGTGAATTCCAGGTCAGCCTGAGCTAGAGTGAGACCCTACCTCGAAAAACCAAAAAAAAAAAAAAAAAAAAAAAAAAAAAAAAAAAAAAAAAAAGAAAAAGAAAAAGAAAACACAGGGAGGGGGGTACCTGCTTTGGTTCTCTTTTGAAAATTAAATGATATACTTTAAAATTATTTATTTATTTATTTATTTACTCCCTTGTGGGAGTAGAGGTTCCAGGTCTCCCCTCCTCTCACTGGGCTGAGACCAGAGGAGGCTTACCAGATCAGGAACCTAGAAGTTCAGGAGAGGTGCAAAGCCAAGAAGAGCACCTGACTACCTGATGAGCATCTATCTATAACCTTATTGTGGTGTGCTTTACCTTCAGGTTCAGGTGGGCCTCAGAGAGGGCTAATTTATTGGGCTAGGGCTAGCTCAGGAAGAGGCCAGCCATGACACCAAGTTTAGGACAGAGCTTTACCAACCCGAATTCCAGGATCAGAATTAAACCTTAATTTTAGGAAAGGGGAACTCCTTCCCAGGGAGAGAGAGAGAGAGAGAGAGAGAGAGAGAGAGAGAGAGAGTCACTCAGGTTGTTTATGGAAAAACAGATTAGGCAAAAGATAAGGAGAAGCCAGATTCTTCTCTGATCTCTGGCAAAGTGGAGACTGCATGGGCAGGCCCAGAAACATTCCTGCTATTTACTTTTGTGGCCCAGTCACCCTACCTGCCTCACTCCTATGTCTGTTCTGATGGTTTATGGACCTAGAATCACCTGTAAAGAATTGCCTGGATTAGGCCAGCCTGAGGACCTGCTGGTGAGGGATTATCTTGATTGGGTTAATTGATTTGGGAAGACTGACTTTATCTGTGGGTGACATCATTTCATGGGCCAGGGGAGAGCTGGCTGAGCAGTAGCACTCATTGTTCTGTTCTCTCCTTCCTCATTGCCGACTGAATGTGACCACATGCCTCAAACTCCTGCTGCCAAGGCTTCCCTGCTATGGAACCTGGAACTGGAGCTTAAATAAACGCTTCCCTCCTTGAACTGATTTTTGTTAGGTACCTTGTTATAGCAGTGAGAAGGTAACTAGTACATCTCTAAAGATCCAATATTATTTTTTAAAGGTAGGGTCTCACTCTAGCCTAGGCTGACCTGAAACTCACTCTAGCTCCAGGTTGGCCTTGAACTCACAGCGATCCTGCTAATCTCTGCTTCTCGAGTGCTGGGATGAAAAGCATGTGCCACCATACCCAGCTAAGGTTCTACTTTAAAAAATCGATTATGGAGCTGGAGGGATGGCTTAGCAGTTAAGGCACTTACCTGCAAAACCATAGGACCCAGGTTCAATTCCTCAGGACCCACATAAGCCGGATGCACAAGGTGGCACATGCGTCTGGGGTTCGTTTGCAGCACAGCTGAAGGCCCTGGTTCACCCATTTTCTCTCTTTCTCTCTCTACCTCTCAAATAAGTAAAATTTTAAAAATTTAAAAAGTTGATTATGTACATTAATTTTAAGTTTATTATTTATTTTGTTTTATGTGTGTGGCATGCATGCCTGCATGTACGCATGAACATCTGTGTGTGAACATGGGCACACGTGTATGTGGAGGCCAGAGGTTGACATGGGGAGTCTTCCTCAGTCATCCTCCACTTTATGTTTTGAAACATGGTCTTTCACTAAACCTAGAGCTTCCTGACTTCTCTAGTTAACCAAAGAGCCCCAGGAATTCCCTGTGTGCACCCTCTCAGCTCTGGGCTTACAGGTTCGCTGCATCACACCCTGCATCTTACACAGGTCCTTACTCATCTTACTCAGGTCCTTATGCATGCCCAGCAAGACTTTACCCCTTAAGGCATCTCCCTAGATCCTTCAATCTATTATTTTAAATGTATAAATTTGTGGTATATTATGTGGTAATTCAATGCATTTATACAGTATGTAATAATCAAAGTAAGGGAGTTAACATTTTTATCTCCTTAAAATGTATTTTGGGGGGACTGGAGAGATGGTTATGTGGTTAGGGCATTTGCCTGCAAAGCCTAATGACCTGGTTTTGATTCCATAGTACCCACGTAAAGCCAGATGCATGAAGCGGTACATACATCTGGAGTTTGTAGAGGGTAAAGGCCCTGCCAAGCCCATACTCTTTCTGCCGACATTTCTCTCTGTATGTAACTCTCTGCTTACGAATAAATAAATATTTAAAATAAGCTTTTTTTTGGAAGTTTTGGTCAATACATCACAATTGTATACATATACTATGTATGTCATTTCAAACATGTGATGATCAAGTCAAGGCAGTTGCTTTCATCTCCTTATTATTGCTTTGTATTTGGAGATTTTGGACTCTTCTCATGACTTATATATACATAAAAGGCCATTGTGAGTTGTAGTCCTCCTACCATTCTGTAGAGGACTAGAACTTATTCCTCTGTCTGGTGTTGCTGGGTTCAGCTGGGCACGACACCATCTCCCGTATGGTCATGCAGACCTAGGATGTCAACAGTCATGCGTCGTGCTGGCAGAAGCAGAATATGTTAGAGACAGAGCAGAGGGAGGAAGCGAAGCAACAAGGGCAGCCCACTTTGGTGGGTCAGTAGAAGTGGACGTCCAGAGGCCCGCGGTGAGAGGCTAGCCCACCCAAACTTACAGTTTCATCTGCATTCTCCTTCTAACATGGGCCTGATTATGAGACTGGGTAAGAACATAGGTTGGAAACCCCTGGGGAGGGGGCTGTCCTAGTCATGCTGAGAGCGAGGACATAGGTGACGCAGGGGAATGCCAGTCAGGGCACTGATAGGAAGGGTGGGCGAATCTATAGAGAAATGCACATTCAAATGTCTTTATAAGAGGTTAGAGGGATGCTTGGTCAAGAACCGAGTGTGACCCTCAGAACCCCATGCAATTGCTGGACATGGTGGTGCATACCTGTAATCCCAGGTCTGGGGAGGCAGAAACTGGATGACCCCTGGGGCTCACTGGCCAACCAGTCTAGCCTAATCGCTGCGCTCAAAGCCAACAAGAGACCTTGTCTCAACATGAGGTGGAAGCCATAACTGAGGGTAACACGTGAAGTTATCTGGCCCTGCACACCCACACATATATGAAAATGCTTACACACATGCATGCATACTGCACACCCATACGCTTGCAACCAAAAGTGAAAAGAATACATATGAGCACAGTGGTTCCTGACTTCAGTCGCCCAGTCTGTCCTCAGGCAATGGCTCAAAGCACGAGCTCTGGAAGCATTGTCCCAGCCTGTGGCCGTAATGCACCTCTCTCCCAAGCTTCTCATGGATATGGGCAGCAGCCTGGCGGGGCATAGGCTCGTGGGGGTTTCCTGAGTGGTTAACAGTCCCATGCCTTAGATGAGTAGAGCCTCCACTACATGAAGGTTGTTCAAGAAGGTATCAGTCAGCTTCAGGTTCACTGAGATGAACTTCCAGACCAGGCACAGTTATGGAGGAAGGGATTTATTGAAGCTTACAGATCCAGGGGAAGTTCCATAATGGCAGAAGAAACTGGCCTGCCTTCACAGGCCCAAGCAGAGAGAGAGAGAGAAGTACAAGCCTAAAGGTCAAAAGCCAGAGCACACTTCAGGAACTCCAGCTAGGCACACTTTGCATATCTTTAGATTGAAATCTCAAACCCACTACCACACCTTAAGATCCACACAATGGCATTGCCGCCAGCCAGATGGCTAGAGATGCAAACTACAAACAAATAAACAACTGAATATATTGGGGGCCATCTATTCTATTCAAACCACCACACCTGCCTTAGATGAGTAGAGCCTCCCCTACATGAAGGTTGTTCAAGAAGATGGCTGGGGAAAAAACTTGTGTTTTCCCAAAACAACAGCAGGAGCAGAGGAGGTGCAGTTTCAGAGCCAGCGGAGGAGGCAGAGGTGGGAAGATCCCCAGTAAAGAACATCTGGAGAGATGCTGAGAAGTAGGGGGACATAAGAGGTCTGTCAGTCCTCTTGATGCCTGGCTCCCTGTGTGCGCAGTCACACAGGCTCCTGTAACCTGACTAGTGCCGTCAGTCTGTGTGAATACTCATTACAGACTACCCCACATGACCCAGGCCAGCCAATAAAACTTCCCAGCTTGTTTGTTATGTGTTGTAGTCAGGTTTGCATTGCTGGCAGAAGACACTCCACCAAGAGCAGCTTGTGGGATGAAGGGGTTTATTTTGGCTGATAGACTTGAGGGGAAGCTCCGTGATGGCAGGGGAATATGATGGCATGAGCAGAGGGTGGACATTACCTCCTGGCCAACATCAGGTGGACAACAGAAATGGAAGAGTATGCCAAACACTGGCAAGAGGAAGCTGGCTATAATACCCATAAGTCTGCCCCCAACAATACACTGCCTCCAGAAGGCTTTAATTCCCAAATTGTCATTAGCTGGAGACCTAGCATTCAGAACACCTAAGTTTATGGGGAACACCTAAATCAAACCACCACATTTCAACCCTGGCCCCCATAAACTTAACCACCCATGATACAAAATGCAATGCACTAAGGCCAACTTTAAAAGTCCCCATAGTTTTTTATCAATCCTAATGATGTTCAAACATCCCATAGTCCAAGGTCATTTAACTGAGCCATAATATCAAAAATTCCCCCCAAACCCATAATGGCATAGAATAAACATTCATACTGCAAAAATATGGCATTAGGCATAGCAAAAAAATATTCATCCAATATAATATTTAAACAGAGCAAACATCAAACTCTGTAGCTCCAAGTTCAACAACTCTAGTTAGTGACAAGTCTTCAAGTCTGATAATCCTAACCAGTGTCAAGTCTCTGGAGTTCCAATTCCGCCCCTACAGCTAGGCTATTCACAGTCCCAGAAAACTTCATCCAGTGCCAGCAGCTCTCCTTGGCAGCATACCATAGTCCTGGCATCTTCACTGCATTTCCACTATAACCCATGGTTCATCCTCATGGATCCATAGGGTCTCCATGCAGATAAACTAGCCAATCTGCTTCACACTGCCCATAGTCATTTCCAAAATACAAAACTGTGTTTCAAATTCAGTGATCCTTTCTTTCCTGCATTTCTTATACTCCATAATACCATGTGAGCTGTCAACTAGTAATGCAGACTTTGAAGAACAGGATATTTCTTGAGCATTCGGGCCCTTTCAAAAGACTCTGCATTCTTTCTGTTGTCCCAGTGCAGGTTGGCTGGCCCAGTATCAATGTTTGTAATCCCTCAAACAACTGCAGCAGAATGGGAAGTACTTTGGGCACAAAGATTTCCTTTTTTCTGTGTCTTGTCCCTCTTTTCATACCAGTCCATTTCTATGGAAAGCAACCCTGCACAAGTTCTCAGGAGACGGGCATAACAACAAGCCTCTCACACAAACAGCTTCTAGCCCAGTCCAGGCAAAGCTCTTTCTCACCCTCACAAGTCAAACTTCACAGTTCATAGTTTTTCCTGCATTCAGGTCTTTCAATTCTGTCCAGAATAGTCCATCAAGTTGTACTTACAACACTGCAAGGCGTCTCTTAGGCTAAGGTTTCAAATCCTTCCACATTCCTCTTGAAAATCAGCTCCAACATGCCAAAAGCCACACAGTCAGGTTTCTAGCAGTAATGACCCCACTCTCTGAACCAACTGTACTGTTGTAGTCAGGTTTCTTATTGCTGGCATGAAACACTGGACCAAGAGCAGCTTGTGGGGAAAAAGACTTTATTTTGGCTTACAGACTCAAGGGGAAGCTTCATGATGGCATGGGAAAATGATGACATGAGCAGAGGGTGGACATCACCTCCTGGCCAACATCAGATGGACAACAGCAAGCAAACACTGGCAAGAGGAAGCCGGCTGCAACACCCATAGGCCCACCCCCAATAGTACACTGCCTCTAGGAGGCTTTAGTTCTCAAATTGCCATCAGCTGGGGACCTGACATTCAGAACACCTAAGTTTATGGGGGATACCTGAATTAAACTGCTACACTATATCATGAAGTGTTCTAGCTCAGCCCTCTGCTATTTGGGAATTCTAAAACAATTGGACAAAAGGGAGAAAATAAGTTGTGGGAACTGGGCCACATTGACTGGTACACTTGGGCGTGATCACTGGGCAGAATCTGCTTAAGGAAAGTAGCCAGACATAGCCGGGCGTGGTGGCGCACGCCTTTAATCCCAGCACTCGGGAGGCAGAGGTAGGAGGATCGCCGTGAGTTCGAGGCCACCCTGAGACTCCATAGTGAATTCCAGGTCAGCCTGGGCTAGAGTGAGACCCTACCTCGAAAAAGAAAAAAGTCTGAAGTTGTGGCTAATTGGTGGCTAAGGAGGAAAAAAAAATCTCTGCACAGTCATGGCAGCCAGCATCAATGCATAGTATCAATTTCTATCCCCTATTGAAGACCATTTCTGTTGGTCTGAGGGATAGGATTGAACTCACTGGAGAGAGAAGGGGACAGGAAGAAGCAAGGATGGTTTTTAGGGTTCTTGGCCATCAAGGAATGGGGAGGCCCATAAGGAATCTGGATGGATGGTTTTCAGGCACTGTGTGTGGGTTGTTAGTGGAGTTCATATTTAGGAAGTACATAAGGGATTCAAGGACCATGGTGAGTTTTCAAAATCTTGTTTCAGGATCAGATATGAAACCTACTTTGGGGTTTGGACGTGCAATGCTAAGTTTGCTTTTCACTGATTCTCAAGCTCTGCCTGAATGACTCAGCCATTAGCAGCCAGTCTCCTTTCTTCCCAATGGGCACATCTCAGCCTGCTGATATCTGATACCAGTCTTCAGTTCCTGCAGGCCTGATTGGATCCCATAATATATATTCCCTAATATCCCATAATTATCTGCAGTGTCAGCCTTCCATCTCTCCGCAGAAAACTCAGGAAGCTATCTGCCTGGTTGCGGGCTCTTCCTCCTTCTCCAGCAGTGGGTGTCTTTGTCCTCAGGAGTACAGTGATTTCAAATTGGGCCCCAGAACCAGATTAGTTCATCTGACATCTGCCCAGATACTTCTTTCTTAAAAAATAATTTTAAATTTTATTTACTTATTTATTTGACAGAGAAAGATGGGAAAGAGAGAGAGAGAGAGAGAGAATGAGAATGAATGGGCGTGTGCCATGGCCTCCAGCCATTGCAAACAAACTCCAGACGCATGCGCCACCTTGTGCATCTGGCTAATGTGGGTCCTGGGGAATTTAACCTGGGTCCTTTGGCTTTGCAGGCAAATACCTTAACCACTAAGCCATCTCTCCAGCCCCCAGATGCTTCTAATGAATGTAATTATGAATGCATTTCCTTTCCTATGAAAAATGACTCTGAAGCATGGGCAAACAAGAGAATTAAATGAACCATTCATGCAAAGATATGGTATAAGGCCAGCACCTACAGATATTACTGGATATCATTGTTATATTTTATGATTTTGGAGGGGTCTGGTCTCATAAATGAGGCTTTCTCTTGCTATGATAGCTTGAATGTAAAATGTGGCTCATAAGCTAGTGTGTTTTAACATCTCATCCCCAGATGTCTGGGAAGGTTTTGTAACCCTTTAGGAGGTAGAGCCTTGTTGGAGGAGGTGTGTCACTAGGGGTGGTTCTTCAGGTGTTATAGCCTGGCTCTGCTTGCTGTTTGTCTGTCTGTCTGTCTCTCCTTCCTTCCTACTGATGTGACTACGTGATACCAGCTCCTTCTTTCTGCTATGCTTTCTCTACCACAGTGAACTCTACTCTCTGGACTATACGCTGAGGTAGACTCTTATCTTCCCTAAGCTTCTTCTGGTCTGCTAGCCCATCCAAGCAACAAAAACGTCTCCAACATACCTGCCTTGCTGTGCTTTCTTCATATTGTCACTTCGGCCTCTTTCCTACCAAGAGTGACATGTCCCCAGGCTGAAATGCCTTACGGTACTTAGCTAGGGAAACTCAGCTTTTTGGCATTTGTGCGAGAGAGCATTCACATGCACATGTCCATAAGGGGGAGAGAGAGATCAGTCCTGAGTGATGTCGGCATGATTCTTCCTCTTTTCATCATGTCCAGACTGAATCAAGAGCAAATGGACCCTTGACTCTTGGAAACAGAGCGAGGTGACACTTTTTCTTTCAGAAAAGCTTGTAAAAGGATGAGCAAACAGGGTTGATGGGACAGGCTGTTCAATCATTCTCCTTGATAGGTAGCAAGATTGGGGACAGGTTTAACAACTAAGAAAATGAGATATCTATAGGGAAGGTAATGGCATGCTGTTCTCTATTATTAATACTAACAGCATATGACCAAATTAAATAAATTATAAGAAGAAAGAGTCAGTTTAGGTTAAAAAAAAAAAGAGTACAGTAGAGTTCATCCAACTATCACATCCATCCAGCATGTGAAATACAAAAATTAGGATTTTTTGTAGGTATCCTGGAAGATTCGTTTGAGACAGAATGTAGTGATGTCTGCATAGACAAGTCCCCACTCTGGGCCTAGGATGGCTGTCTTCCTAGAAAAGTAATAATAATTAGGAGATTTTCAATGTGGTTTTAAGCCTTTGCTTTGATGATTATAAGAGCCATCCTGTATCATTCTAACAAATTCCTTTCTGCTTACTCTAGTAGCAGTTGCTTTCTGTTGGAGAAGCAAAGAACCCACAAAGATACCATGTCCTTTAGGAGATTATTGAAGACTACGAAACAAGCTCCACGTGTACTTTACAAATGAACTCTTGCTTTAAGGCATTAAGAAAACTAGCACAGATAGTTATAATGTTTGGGGGGAATCACCGGATGGTGAAATTACATATACTTTGCTGATCCAATTTATCTCAGGGTGTTTGGATATGTGTATGTATGTATGTGCATGTGTGTGAGTGTGTGTGTGTGCGCACGTGCATGCCTGTGTGTAGACTCTTGAGCATGTGTTTTACCATCATGTATGGTATAGCACTGCTTTCAAGTCTCAAGCTATAGAGTATCCTGTGAGGGTAGACTTCAGATGCGATAAAAGTAGTTCCCTTGGCAGTGGCTCAGAAGTATGTGCCCTCACTTCAAAACGATTTATGTGCCGAATGGCTGAAATCAAACAAATATTCTCAGAAGGGGAGTATTTCCTAAGTGGATGCAGCCAATATGTAGATTTTATTACAGCGCTGTCAGAAGCCAGTGACTTACGCACTGCTGTTGCTTGCACATAAACCTTTCACGGAGTGAGAAACACTTCCTCGACGCCGTGCCACTGTTCTCAGCAAAGCTTCAAGCCGCCGTGGCTCTGACCTGTAGCCATGTGGGTGGTGGGAAAATGTTTGCTTTAGATTATAAGTAAGGTTTCAGACTAAGTTATTGTGGAAAACGAGGGGTTGAATATTTATCCATTGTCACTTGTGTGTGGCATACACATGTATATGCCCATGTGCCCACCTGTGGTGGCCAGAGCAGAACATCAGGTGTCCCACGCCATTGCTTTTCTGCCCTTTCTTATTTGGACCAGAGTCTCTTACTGATCCCAGAGCTTGCCATTTGTGTGTGTGTGTGTGTGTGTGTGTGTCTTGCTGTGGCCACACCCGGCTGCTTGTGTGGGTCCTGGAGATCAAACTGGAGCAGTCTCCCAGGCCTCCTCAGGTCCTCATGCTGGAGCAGGAAGTGTTCTTAACCATTAAGGCATCTTTCTAGCCTGGGTTAAATATTTCTGCATTTGTAATAGGGGGTATTTAAATAGTTTTGCATTTTGCCAACTTATTTTGGTAAATTAAAAAAAAAAAAGGGAAATGGCAGCATGACAAATCCTAGTGTTGACATTGGGAATGTTGACTTACAAAACAGCCTCTACTAAATGGAAACAAAAGATTTATTCTTTTTTAATTATTTACTTATTTGAGAGAGAGAGAGAGAGAGAGAGACAAAGAGAGGGAGAATGGGTGTGCCAGAACCTCCACTCACTGCAAACAAACTCCAGACACATGCCCCACCTTGTGCATCTGGCTTATGTGGGTCCTGGAGAATCAAACCAAGGTCCTTTGGCTTTGCAGGCAAGTGCCTTAACTGCTAAGCCATCTCTCCAGGCCAAAAAGATTTATTCTTAGGAAGCATCCACCAGTTCCCCACTGCTTTTAGTCCTGATTTCCTCTAATGTGTCAGTTAGCTAGTGCTGTGTAACAAAACCCTGCAGATAGTGGCTTAACACAGCAAGTATGAATCAGTTCATACACTTGTGGGTTCACTGGGTGCTTCTGCTGCTCTTGGTGTACCCACATATCTATGATTGGAGGGCCACAGGGTGACTGACTGTCCTGGTGTCACATGTTTGGGTTAGTTGGCTCTTGGCTGCTCTAGAATGTTCTTAGTTGGAGCAACTAAGCTCTCATTTCCTTGCCCTTGAACATGAAGTCTGTCTTGTCAATATATTCATATAACCATGTCAAGGTTCAGAGAGAGAAGGAAAAGAGGAAGGGAAGGAGTGAGGGAGGGAGGGAAGGAGGAAGGGAGGGAGAAAAAGAATCTGAGCTCAGAACAGGTAGAATTACACTTTCCAGTTTGCCATGAGGAACAATGAACTACATTGTAAAAGTGTAGATACTGAGCCGGGCGTGGTGGCGCACGCCTTTAATCCCAGCACTCGGGAGGCAGAGGTAGGAGGATTGCTGTGAGTTCGAGGCCACCCTGAGACTACATAGTGAATTCCAGGTCAGCCTGGGCTAGAGTGAGACCCTACCTCGAAAAACCAAAAAAAAAAAAAAAAAAAAAAAGTGTAGATACTGACAGGCTGCCACAGACAGTTCCATGTTGCTGGGATGAATATCCAAACCAGATAAAGTTTTGTGTGAGGAAGGAATTTATTTCAAGTTTATAGATCCAGGGGAAGTTCCTTCATTGGTGCAAGAAGCTGGACCTCGTTCAGAGACCCAAGAGGAGAGACCACCAAAAACCAAGCAAACACGCACACCAGGACACACAACCAGCCAGAGCACAGACTGTTCTCTTCCACCTTTGGGCTGGAATTCAGATCTGCCACCAGTGATACCTCCTCCAGCTAGGGGATCCAAGTAACACGTTTAATTTTAACAAGTGAGTCAATGGGAGACATACATTCAAACTACCACACAGACATTGAAAATGAAGCTTTTGTTGAGCTGGAGAGAGGGAGCAGTTGTTAAGGTGCTTGCTTGCAAAGCCTGATAGCCTAGGTTCAACTCCCCAATGACCATGTAAAGCTAGATGCACAAAGGGATGCATATACCTATGGCAAGAGACCCTGACATGCCCATTCCCTCTTTCTCCTTCTCTCCCATTGCAAAGGAACATATAAAAGCAAAAATATGAAGCTATTGTTAATACCTCACTCTGAGGAATGCTACAACTTTGCTAGACTAGTTCTTTTGTGTACCATCAAATGAGAAGAGGGCTGGAGAGGGATGCTGAGCCAGAAAATAAAATCTCTAGAAAAGACACAGTTCATGCAGGCTGAATGCCAGAAAGAATTGAGGGGATTTGGCCCATGAGAGGTGTCAATGCGACTTCAGTATAAAAAAGTAATGTGGGTGAGAGGAAGCACACAGTTTGGAGATATATTCTTCTAGTTAAGGAATTCTATCCCTTTTGATATTCTATGAGCAACGCAGGAAAATAATGAAATTTCAATTAAGTTACTTTTTGCCTATCAAACCATGCATTTTTAAACTGTGCAAGGTGGAGCTATGTGGGATCCCGGGACTTATTTGGATAAAGCATTTAGATTTCTAAAGCAAGCCATTTAAAAATATATATATAAAAGCTCACCAAAACTGGGGGAAAAGTAGAACATTGATTCTTTTTCTCCTCAGGGGAACAATCAATCATGTTTGGATTTTAATACTTCCCAAGCACCATCGAGTTTAGTATGTAAACATTGTGAGCAAATGTGCTATTCTTTGAAGTCTTAGAGAATTTGGGTGTTTTTTTTTTCAACAGCTACATTTTTACATGGAAATGTAAAGAGGTGCTGTATTGACTTCCAGCTCCTTGAAGTAAAATTCTGGCAGTTTGTTTGCACATTTGACAGCTCTTCTGGTCCATACTTTAAAAAGCATTTTATTTATTTCATTTATGAGAGAGAGAAAGAAAGAAGGGCAAGAGAGAGAGAATGGGTGCACCAGGGCATCTAGTGACTGCAAATAAACTTCAAACACATGTGCTACCTTGTGTATCTGGCTTACATGGGTACTAGGGACTCGAAACTGGTCCTTAGTCTTCACAGGCAAGCACCTTAACCACTGAGCCATCTCTCCAGCCCTGGTCCACACTTTTGTTTATTCACTTCCACCTTATAAACACCAGTGACTGAGATCCAGATTACCACAGAATGACGGGGGCTTCCCTGGAAGCTTAAGCTCAAGGAGATCAGTCTGAGTTAATTTTTGACTTTTCAATGTTGTTTTCTTGAGACAAGGTCTCCTTATGTGGCCTTGGCTGACCTAGAACTTGCTATGCATACCAAACTGGCCTTGAAATTACAGCAAACCTCCTCCCTCTGCCTCTCTAGTATGGGGATTATGGCCATGTGCCATTGCCTGGTGTGACTTCACTCTTGACCAACTATGTGAACTTGGGCACAGTATATTCCTTGACCAAGCATTCTTTTAATATCAAAATAGGGGGAGTAATTCCTTAACCAAAGCACTGGAAAGATTCAGGCTAATAAATATTTAGCATCAGGCACATGTCTGTCTTAGACTCCTCCCAAGGAGGCATAGACTACATTTTCCTGAGCTGGTGTCAAAATAACGCAGAAATGCTAGATTTGACCAATAAGACTGAGTAATACATAGTGTCAGGAAGCCACTAGCTATCGGATGCCTCTACTTTTCTTAATGCTTGTAGGAATAGGAGAGAACCAAAATGATCGCTCTCAACATCAGTGTCGTACTATCACTGCCAGTGGGACATTTAAAAATAAATTAGTCATCGGCTATAGCTTCTGCTTTACATATTCTTATGCCATGTCTCACAGCACTTGCAATTCAGTTGAGGAGAAGAGACAAAAGACATCAACACATGTAGCAAGCTTTCGTCACAACAGCCAAGACATGAAACCAGCCTATATGTCCATAAGGAGATCGAAGGAAGAAGAAAATGTGGTACCTACACAAGGGAATTTTGATCAGCTGTAACAAATGAAATTGTGACATTTGTGGAAAAATGAATGGAGGTCATTACATTCATTAAATGAACCCAACTCAGAAAGAAAAGTATTGCATGTTTTGTCTCATATGCAGAATACATCTGACCTGAAAGTAGAAAGGGTGCATATAGGAAGGAAGGAAGGAAGGAAGAAGAAAGAAAGAGGTCTAAAAGGAGTGGGAGAGGAGGAGCAAGAGAGACATACATACATACATATATATATAATATGTATATATATGCATATGTAATATATATATATTACATAAAAGAAGAAATAGGATCAGCAAGAAATGGGGGAAGAGGGAATATGGAAGGACATTTGGTACAGATAAGAACTAAGTATGATGTCATATATGTACAAAAATGTCACAGTGGGGTTGAGGATGTAGTTCAGTTGGTAGAGTGCTTGCTTAGCATGCATGAAGCTCTGGGTTTGGTTCCCAGTACTGCATAAACCAGGCATACTGGCCATACACTGTGTATTCCCAGCAACATGGAGCTTGAGACAGGAGGATGTGGAACTCAAGGTCATGTTTGGCTATATAGGGAGTTTGGGGCCAGCCTGGGATACATGAGATCCTAAAAAAAAAAAACTAAAAACTAAAAATAAAAAGGTCACAATGAAACCTATTAACTTGTATGCTAACTAAAAAGTTAATAAAATGCATGCCAATATAATAAACATAGTAAGGATATAAAAATATTAAATATGGAATTTTAGGGGAAGGAGAAATAAATTCAAGTTAGGGTAGAAGTGGATCTGGATGGTTAGCCACGTTATCAGTGTACAAAGACAGTGAAAGACGACCATGAAAACTGCCTGGAGGAGGGTATAGACTAGAAAGAAAGGTAAGAATTAGAGAGTTGGGGGAGGATACTCATCAGACAGACAGGAAGAAAGTAAACAGCAGGGGGATTTGAAAGCCAGGCAGAAGTTCCTCAGTGTGGCAGAAATCTAAAGAGAGTTTCAGCAACAGTTTATGAGCAAGTAATCATGAGGAGTAGTGGCTGGCTTTATCTCCAGAGGCCCAAGGCAGAGCCTGAAGCAAGAACTGGTCAGCAGGGAATGAGCCACTTGGTGACGAAAAGTGGCCTCCTGGGGTGGGAGGAAAGGATGCAGAAAATTGCAAGGACCCGTCAGTATCGTGGCAGTGGGGAGCTGAAGCTTTGGGTGACTGTATTATTGAGACCGATCCAGCACTGTTCTTAGTTCAGAAAACTGCTGGGACAAAGGTTCAGAAGGTGAAAGTTGACCTGCTGATAATGTCTCGGTGAGTTGAGATCAACTCTCCTATTGTCAACTTTTCAGAAGCCAGGGTATTGCCTAATAGATGCAGACAAGCATCCTTCAAGTGTCTCATAGAAATAGGAGCACTGGGCCTCCTCTGGAAGCTTGTACAATAGCTATAATTTCCTTTATGCCTGACCATGGTAATAAAACAGTGGACAGCTTCTCTCTTTTCCTTGGGCAAGGGCCAAATAGGAAAGTGGATTGTGGGATAGAATAGCATGGGTCATCCCCTCAATTACCAATGTTCATTTTTGCCTTCCCCAGACTGTCAATTACAGATAAACTGGCTCACTCAACATTGCAGAGGAAACTCAAGGTTAAACAAGTCCCTGATTCAAGTGGCAATGAGCTTGTGAGGCTATACTTCTGTGCCAACTAAGGATGAAAGCTCAAATGTTTGTTTTCTGTGGCTTGTAAGTAAGTGATATCCATGTCCTTATACTGACACTTGACATGGAACAAAGAGGGAAAGTACTGGAAAAAGCCCAAAATTTGAGACAAAAATCCCCTTTCACTTGAGGTGTTTCCTTATTGAGAAGGTCTGTCATGACTAACTGGTGGTTGGTGATCCAGGACCCTCCTCATCTTATGGGAGACATGTGGATGATTGAAACTATAGGTGGTACCAAACCCCACACAGACTATGTTCATTTCCACACATACCTACCTAAAATAAAGTTTACTTTGTAAATTTAGAGCAATAACTTGTAAGAAAATAATCATGACAACATACAATTATATACTGTATGCTGCTTCCCACTATTAAAAAGACATATGAGGGCTGGAGAGATGGCTTAGCGGTTAAGCGCTTGCCTGTGAAGCCTAAGGACCCTGGTTCAAGGCTCAATTCCCCAGGAGGTATGTTAGCCAGATGCACAAGGGGGCGCACACATCTGGAGTTCGTTTGCAGTGGCTGAAGGCCCTGGCGTGCCCATTCTATCTCTCTCTCTCCCTCTTTCTCTCTCTGTCACTCTCAAATAAATAAATAAAAAATAGAAAAAATATTAAGAAAAAGACATATGAATGAGGTTTCTTCCTCTTGAAAGGGTCAAGCAAATAATACTTTTGTATCCTGGTTAATGATGAATAACCAAGCTGTGGAAATTGAAGCCAAAAATAAGGGTGGAGCCGGGCGTAGTGGTGCACGCCTTTAATCCCAGCACTGGGGAGGCAGAGGTAGGAGGATCACCGTGAGTTCGAGGCCACCCTGAGACTACATAGTAAATTCCAGGTCAGCCTGGGCTAGAGTGAGACCTTGCCTTGAAAAACCAAAAAAAAAAAAAAAAAAAAAAAAGGGGGGGGGCGGATTTCTATATAGCTATTGAAGGACATTAGCACTAAAAATTTAAATGCGGAAATTAATCTTCAAATGTCTCATTCTCTGTAAGAGTAAACAATTTGAAGTAACTTAAAGTTGTTTCAACTTTTTTTTTTCTTTTTTCTTTTTTTGGTTTTTCAAGGTAGGGTCTCACTCTATCTAGTTCAGGCTGACCTGGAATTCACTATATATTCTCAGGGTGGCCTCGATCTCACAGCGATCCTCCTACCTCTGCCTCCCAAGTGCTGGGATTAAAGGCGTGCACCACCATGCCAGGCTCAATTTTATTTCTTAAAAAAGCAGTTACTAAGGGCATGTCTTGAGCCAGAGTATTCTGTCCTAGTCCTGGAAATAACAACACATGAACATGAGGTTGGACAATACTCTATAAAAAATACCATGTCCGGTTGCCAAAGTGCTACAAAGATGTGAAAGAATGAGATGCAGAGGGATAGAACCGGAGATGAGATGGAGTGTGTTTTTGCAGACCTGGTGCTAAGGGCACACCTCTCTGCTCAGGTGATGTCTGAGGAAGGTGAAGTGCTAAACCACAAGGAAGCCTACTGAAGCAGTGTCTTAAAAGGAGGGACCAAGATAATAGGATACCCAATTCAAGTTGGATTTTATATATAAAAATGTTTTTTTTTCCGCATAAATGTTACATGGGATATAGACTTAAAAAACTCATCGATTTATCTAAGCTTCAGCTTGATGTGGATGTGCTGTGTTTTTATTTGCAGAATGTAGCAGCCCTTGTGGGTCTGGAGGAGAAAACACGCCTAGTGTTTACCAGGAGGCCAGCAAGGGAGCAAGGGAAGACTGCTGGGAGGTAGCATCTGCATCTGCGGGTGGTAGGAAGGAGGATGAGTCCTGGAGATCCCTGTATAGTGATGCCTTTGGCTTTTCCTTTGTGTGCGATGGAAAGCCGGTGGAAGGCTTTGAGCAAAGTGCTAAGAGTCATTTGTTCAACTGTTTAATTAATGTTCAGTATTTGTTCTTTCAATAAATTGGTGAATACCCATTGGGTTTACTGGGTCAGGACAATGTTAGGGTCCCGTCCTAGCTTTCCAGGTGCATACCCATTGCCTGGGGGAGATAACACTTAACAAAGTGCTCAGCAATAATAGAAATGCTTATGTCAGTGAGGGTGTCTCAGTGTAGAGCACCATAGGTGGATGGATAACTTGGGCCACAGAGTCTGCCAAGTATTTTGGGGGAGGATGAACTAGCTGAACCAGGAAGAACAGGTGGAGGTGAATCTCTTCCTTCTGTCTTAACCATATGTATTTCAAGCTCAAAAATGTAAATAGAGGGCTGGAGGGATGGCTTAGTGGTTGAGGCGTTTGCCTGCAAAGGACCCAGGTTCGATTCCCCAGGACCTGCGTTAGCCAGATGCACAAGGGGGTGCATGCATCTGGAGTTCGTTTGCAGTGGCTGGAAGCCCTGGTGTGCCCATTCTCTCTCTCTCTCTCCCTCTTTCTCTGTCAAACAAACAAATAAATAAAAATGAAATATTAAAAACAGTATAAGTAGAGCTACGAGGGCACTGAAGCCATTGCATACACTGCCCCTGAAGGCAGTACTTTCCCAGTGTGTCATGTCTATACAGAGCATCCATGACCAAATGAATTACAAGGTAAGCAGAATACACTAGGAAAGATGGAAAGCCAGAGCTCTGTGGACAGAGTCAAAGTGCATCTTCTTGACTCACCAGCCTCTGTCTGAAGCAGGAAATGTGTGCTGAATAAGACAACTATTGCTTTTCCTCCCAGATTCTTGCCTCTGAGAAGTTAGCACCCACCAAAAATTCTTAGCCCACCACAAATGCTGATAAGTATTTGTGGAATAAATATCAAATCTGTGCATTAATTTGAAGGAAGCACTGCAAAGTGCTTCTGATAGAGTGATTAGTTTCGTCAGTTAGCTTTAACAGAACTCATTAAAAAATACTTCTATAGGGCTGGAGAAATGGCTTACCAGTTAAGGCGCTTGCCTGCAAAGCCAGAGGACCCAAGTCCAATTCCCCATTCCCATGCAAGCCAGATGCACAAGGTGACACATGCATCCAGAGTTTTGTTTCCAATGGCTGGAGGTCCTGGAGTGCCCATTCTCTCTCTCTCCTCCTCTTTCTCTCTCAAATAAATAAATAAAAAATGGAACTAAAAATTTTCATTCTTTTTTTGCAAGAGAGAGAGAGAGAGAATGAATGAATGAATGAATGAATGGGCATAACAGGAGCTCTTGCTATTGCAAACAAACTCTAGATACATATGCCACTTTGTATCTGGCTTTACATGGGAACTGGGGACTCAAATCAGACCATCAGGCTTTGCAAGCAAGTACATATAACCACTGAGCAATCTCCCCAGCCTCCAGAAGTCATTTTGTAACACAATCTGAGAAACTGCAGAAGGGCTGTGTGTTTAAGCTGCTTGCTCTGAAGTGGTCAGGTAATGTGACATTATAGGAGAGTTGTGTGGGTAGTTTGAGTGAACAGTGATTCCCACTGACTTATATGTTTGAATACTTGATTCTCCAGTTGGTGGTGCTGTCTGAGGAGATTGTGGAACTGTTAGGAAGTAGAGCCTTGCTGTAGGAAAGTGTGTCACTGGGCTAGGCCAGCCCCACTTGGTACTCTTTAGCTTTTGTACTTCCTACCTATTGATGTGATGATGTGACACTGGCTGTCTGCTCCTCCCATACTTTCCCCAACATGATAGAAACTTCCTCTTTAAACTGCAGGACAAAAATAAACTCGTTCCTTCCATAAGCTGCTTCTGGTTGGATATGTTGTCCCAACAATGAGAAAGTAAGTGTTACATGCTATTCTTGTATTCTGGAGTCAGGGGACCAGGGTCTTAAGACCTAGAACAATCCTAGAAAGCAGTCAGTGGAGGTCCTCTAAGCAAACACTTGGTAATGACTCAGGAACTGGTCTGTCTTCAAGCCCTTCCAAGAAAGCTAAATTGCTACAAAGAGTAATGGCATTTCCTGAGACAAGAAAAGAAAACAAATCCCTAGGAACAACCTGTGTTAATTTCCCAGGGCTTTTGTAAAAATGACCGCCCATTGTCTCACAGTATTGGAGGCTAGACACCAAAGAAGGACGTGTCAGCAAGGGTATATTCTCTTTTAGGGCTTTGGCAAAAAATCATTCCTGGCTGCTTCCAGTGACTCCAAGCTTTTGACCACTTCAATCTAGTTTCTGCCCCTGGGGTCTTATTATACCTCTTCTGTTTCACAACTCCTACCACTCACTTTTTTTTTTTTGTTGTTGTTGTTTGTTTGCTTTTCAAGGTAGGGTCTCACTCTGGTCCAGGCTGACCTGGAATTAACTATATAGTCTCAGGGTGGCCTCGAACTCACGGTGATCCTCCTACCTCTGCCTCCTGAGTGCTGGGATTAAAGGCGTGCGCCACCATGCCCGGATACCACTCACTTTTATAAGGACACTTTTCACTGGGCTTAGGGCCCAACCCAGATGATCTTATCAGGAGTCTCAATTACTTCTGCAAATAAGTTTTGCAGATAAATTCATTTTCTGTGTGTTAAGGCATGTACATATTTTGGGGGACACCATACACTCACTATGTCACCCCCCTCAACACAAGACAGCGAGAGAACCAAGAGGAAAGTTTGTGAATAAAGCTAAAGCTCTTAAGAACATTGCTGGCATTGTGGGATATATACAAGCATATGTTACGGAAATGTCATCATTGCCCTGTCCACACTCCCTCAGTACTTGCCCCTCCATGGCTAACCCCTCTTCCATTCTACTGAAGGGCTTTTTCTGGTTGGTGGAGTACATTTGTCTCAACAGCAGGTAAGGTGGACTAAAACTACTAAGGAGTTAACACCACGGAGAAAGGATGTCAGCAGATGACAGGTAGACGTTGTGTGTGGGCAAACACTCCAGCATCTTTCTTTAGTGGTTAAGTGAAGGAAAGTAAGTTCTACATGGTCTTTGACAGTTCTCTTATCCGTTAGTTTCTCATTAAATATCCAATATTGGCTTTCCTCCTCTATAAGCATTTACTGAGATCTCCTTCCCAAGCTGTTGTATACAGCTCCATATTGCTGGATGAACATCCAAGAAGACACCGTTTATGGGAGACAAGGGATTTAGTTCAGGTTTACAAATCCCAGGGGAACACCATCAGTGATGGGAAAATCTGGCTCCTTTTCATACAGCCAAGCAGAGAGACATCACCCACAACCAGCACCGCAAAATGTGCACAGCCAGAACTCAAACTGCTCTAAACACACGTAGGGCTGGACTCAGATCTGCTCCCCAGACACTCCTTAGGGTTGTATTCCAGGATCCGTCCCCCCGTGACACCTCCTCCAGCAGGATGGCTAGAGACCCAAATTACAAATTTATTTATATTTATTTTTTATGAGAAAGAGAAAGAGAGAGAATGAAAGAGAGAATTGGCCTACCAGGGCTTCCAGACATTGCAATTGAACTCCAGGCACATTCACCACCTTGTACGCATGTGCGACCTTGCACTCTTGCATCACCTTGTGCATCTGGCTTACATGGGACTTTGAGAGTCAAACATGAGTCCTTAGGCTTTGTAGTCAAGTGCCTTTAACCATTAAGCAATCTCTCCAGCCCTACAAACTTAATTTTAATAAAAACACCTGAGTCTATGGGGCTGTACAATTATACTATTACATTCAAATTACTACACTAGTTATACTAAACCACACAAGTTTGCTTTAGGGGAGAGCTCAACAGTCGGGAGAGATGGCTCAGCAGTTAAGGTGCTTGCCTGCAAAACCTAATGACCTGCGTTCAAATCCTGAGTACCCACATAAAGTCAGATGCACAGAGCGATGCATGTGTCTGGAGTTTGATTACAGAGGCCCTAGCATGGTAGGAAATAAATAAATTAATAAGATATTATTAAACCTATGGGCTGCCACTTACTGAGTACTTAAGCTAAAAGGACTAGATCATCATACCTATTCTCCAGCAAGAAGTCACTGGGTGCTGGCTGTCCCCTGATTGACACACACTTTGGGAGAGATAGCGATGGCTCCTTTGCTGACACATATGCCACAAAGGCATCTCGGCTGAAAGCATTCAGCTCCAACTGTCCTGGCAGGTGGGAGAAGGATTGGGTGGCACAGCATCTAGTAGGGCTCATTTTTCTTCTAGGAAAGGGACTGTGCTAGCCCCCATTCTCTCCCTGGAGAAAACGATTGGCCTGGAATGTGCTCACTCAAGTCAGTGAGTGGATTGCTGGTGGTTTTTCTAGGAAGTATTTCAGTGGTGATGGGAGAAAGGTAGAATTCATACACTTACAAGGTAACTGAGCTGCTGCACAAACGTAAACCTCATTTGTAAGAATGTTTGTTGGGCAGAGGGATTATGTAGAATTTAGAGGGAGGATGACATAGGGCTACCCTTCTTTCCCCAGTGAATGCACTTCCAAAATAGATATCTAGGTTTATGAGGAAGATGTGGAAGATTTTTTTCTCTGTGTGAAGCTAATTAGTCCCCAGGGGAGCTGCATCTATAGCTCTGGCTTCGTTAGTACCATCCCCACTGAGCCAACAGGCTGGCGGGCAACCAAGCTCCAGGCAGGCATTAGCACTCAGATTCTGGATTACTGGAGGGGTCAAGCTATTTACTAAATCGGACAGAGAGGGTGGCTTAATGTTCATGTTATCTACAAAGCTTTCTGTCACAGTGCATGGAGTCTGATAACAGAGAGGCTGAATGTGGCTTAGCTAAAACTTTGAGAAAGCATTCCTTGTTATGCCCAAAAGTTATGAATAATAAAAGCTAAATGTAGGGCTAAGGATAAAAAAATTAAATGCAAGGCTCAGTGGTTAAGGCATTTGTTTACAAAGCCTCCTGGCCTGGGTTCAATTCCCCATTGCCCATATAAAGCCAAAGGCACTATGTGGTACATGTATCTGGAGTTCATTTGCAATGGCAAGAGGCATTGTTATGCCCATATTCATTCTCTCTTTATTCTTGAAATAAATAAAAACGTTTTAAAAATTAAATGGAGGGCTGGAGAGATTGCTTAGTGGTTAAGTCACTAGCCTGTGAAGCCTAAGGACTCATGTTCGAGTCTCCAGGTCCCACGTAAGCCAGACACACAGTGACGCAAGGTTGCACATGTGCACAAGGGGCATACATATCTGTAGTTTGATTGCAGTGGCTGGAGCCCCTGGTGCGAGAATTTTCTCTCTCTTTCTCTCTTCCTCTTGCATAAAAAAGGACAGTCTGCTGGACTTGCCTGAAAAAAAAAAAAAAAGAATGAAAAAAATTAAATGCAGATGAGCATGAGAGGCTCAGGGCTACTTTGGTGGGGAAGGTTTGGAAAAGGACAATGGATATATATGTGTGGTCAGGCCCTTTCACCTCATCAAACTGGTGGGATAAAAGCAACTGTTCTGAGAGAGCATGGCACTTCAGTTACACAGCTACTTAGTGTGTGCAGCATGAAGGGTGAGTTAGTTCATTGTGTCACAAATAAAATGGATGCAGGCGGGTGGGATTCTCACCCACAAACTGTTTGAATAATTTCCCAAGTCCTATGTTTTATTAGTTTTTCTTTTCTCTGCTAGGAATATCTGTCTTCAATTAATTTGGGATGTAGTCAAGATGACTTGAGCAAGATTACTAGTGCAAACGTAAGCAATCATGGCTTTTTTATGCTGTGTGGAAGATGGACGGGGTGGGAGACAAGATGGATAGGAGTGTGAGTCTTATTCGAAATGACAGGAGGAACTCCCTATGGTAGGAGAACTGTTAAATGAACCAAGCCTGGTGGCACCGACCTATAATCCCAGCTACTTGTGAGGCTGAGGTAGGAGGATCACAAGTTCAAGGCCTGCCTGGGCTACAAAATAAGCCCAAGGCAAGCTAGGGCAATTATGGAAGACCTTGTCTCAAAATAAGAAGTGAAAGGTGTTCTGGGGAAAATGGTTCTGTGGCAGAGCACTTACAAGGTTCGTGTGGAGCAAATGCTCACATGACAGCAGCTGAGGGCAGACTTGTCTCAAACGTGCATAGCAACACGCGATCGACAGCCATCTCGGGTGGGATAAAAGTAAAAAGAGGGATCCGGGCGTGGTGGCGCACGCCTTTAATCCCAGCACTCAGGAGGCAGAGGTAGGAGGATCACCATGAGTTTGAGGCCACCCTGAGACGACATAGTGAATTCTAGGTTAGCCTGAGCTAGAGTGAGACCCTACTTCAAAAAACCAAACAATAAAAAATAAAAATAAAATAAAAAGAGGGCTGGAGAGACAGCTTAGAGGTTAAGGTGCTTGCCTACAAAGCCTAAGGACCCAGGTTTGATTACCCAGAACCCATGTAAGCCAGATGTACATGGTGGCACATGTGTCTGGAGTTTGTTTGCAGTGGATAGAGGCCTTGGCATACCTGTTCTCTCTCTCTACCTGCCACTCTATCTCTCAGATAAATAAATAAAAATTATACATATATATATTTAAAAAGTAAAAAGAGAGTTGGGCATGGTGGTGCATGCCTTTAATCCCAGCACTCTGGGAGGCAGAGGTAGAAGGATCGTTGTGAGTTCGAGGCCACCCTGAGACTACATAGTGAATTCCAGGTCAGCCTCTGAGACTCTACCTTGAAAAATTAAAAAAAAAAAAAAAAAGTAAAATGAGGAAGGCAGTCAGTCAGGCGTGTGTGTGAATCCCACTCTTCCTAAGGAGGCGCACTGACTGCATTCTCCATTACCCACGGGCATCAGGCTCCGGCTTCCTCAGCCTCTCAGGAAGAGTCATGCCAGTGACTCTCCACGGACCCCCTAGGCCTTCATCCCGGGACTGGGCTGCGTCACTGGTCCCCTCGTTCCGAGGCTTCCAGCTTCTTGGACTGAGGAGCTGTGGGTTCTTTGGCTCTTTCATATGCAGACAGCCATTTTTGGATTGTCCAGTCTGCGATAAAGTAAGCCAATCCCATACATCTCCTTTTAATTAGACACATGCACACGTACATGGTACACGGTACACGTTTTCTGTTGGTTATGTTTGTCTACAGATACACAGATAGTTAATATTTTTCTCTCTCAACTTCTTGGTCGTTTCCTTTATAGCAATGAACAAGTTCATTCTAGTTCCACAGTGATAACTGACCTATAGGTCTTCTGGCATTTTGTGTCTGTGCTAGTCCACACTATAGCCGTGCACGGGGTGTTTCTAATGGTTGCTGTAGAGTACCTTGTTCTGACCTGAGGCATGTACCTATGGCCAAAATTGAACAAGCTTTTATTGGAAAAATATGTCCATGTAATTAAATCCTAGTTGTCACAATTTCCAAAACCACTTTACAGAGAAAATAGGGTGAGCCAAAGTAGAAATCCCCAATGCAAATTGAATTAAGCGTTAGGGTCCATTTGAAATGGTTACAACATTCAAAGCTTTTGTGGCCTGTTTAAAAAAAATATCTCAAATTCTTGCAGAAAAGACGGTATTTACTGAGGTATTAGCTTCTTCTTCTGTGCTAACAGAAGCATGGAAAAGTTGAGGAACTCCTTTGGCAGGCTCCCTGGTGGGGACAAAGAGCATCATGTGCCCCTTGTATTAGCTCCTTAAGTGGAGGTGTAGAGGAAGATCACAGAAAAGGGCCACCAGGGCTCATGGGAATGCGTGCTGCCACGGAGCAGCCTGTGTAACTCGATGCCACTTGTGTAAGTGCCACAAGTAGAACGAAGTCATGTCTGAGTCTCCAGGCGTCTGTGCCATCAGGAAGTCTTCTTTGGTATTAAGACGTTTTCTGATCCCCAACTCTTCATTTCATCACCCTTCATTCTATCAGTGATTTCTGGTAGGAAAAAAAAAAAAAAACAATGTATTTTATTTAGTCCTAGAACCTGCATTGATTAGGAGAATGCCTTACATTTTCCTAATCAAGTCGGTTGGAACTAAGCATTTAGTTGACATAGGAGCATAAACCTTGCTCACAGTGCAGAGCTGCTCAGGCGCAGGGGAAAGTGGCAGGGGACAAATGTCTTAGGTACAAGGACACGAAGGAGCTGGTGACCCGGGAAGAGCTGCTTCAGAAATGACACCCACATCAAGTGGCTAGGCTACGCTATGAGCGTAGATACCCATTGCCTCTCTGCAGTACACACTGGGCCAGGGCCTGCCCCACCGGCGTGGACCCACATCCAGAGAGAGGCTAGATGGCCTTCAGTGTGAGAGACAAGAAACCTGGAAGCAGCAGGGTGTGTCCTGGAAGGAGCAGGTTCCTTCACACTCCAAACTCCCTCCACGTCGTTTACACAGCTATTTTAGCCAAGGTGAAGTGGTTAAGGATTTATGGAAACCTTGACTTCAAGCCCCAGTAAGACCGAAAAAAAAAAGCATGTTCCTATTTGTGAATAACTCGCTCTAAATCTGGCTCACCCAAGCCAGGCAAAAGTATTTATTTCTAACCTCACTCTTAGAACACATTAGGGGAAGGTGGTACTTGTCCTCCCCCACCCCGACTTGGTCTTTCCTCTGCTTCTTTCTGACCGTGCAACCTCTGATGAGAATCTGTCCAGAGCACTAGGTGACATTCTTGGCGCAGTTTCACCTTCTAGTCAAGAAGAATCCATTTAAAGTATGAATCTTAAAGATGTTCTCCTTGTGTATATACATGTATATGTATATATATAATTATATCTCATAAATATTACATGGTGTATAAATGATAGAAAATAATAGACAATAGGCAATATAGGATACCTGGTACAGAAACATATATAACGAGTTATCTCTTTATAAACTGAGACTATCATAGACAGCATCATGGATATTGACCTGATGGTTAGCTGTTCTTAGTCACAATCAACACGGTATAAGTGTTTTCCTGCTATTCCCTGGAACATGGGAAGGGTTACATGCGGCACAGCACCAGCCTTCTCCTCCTCCCGTCTCTGCCTAGAGAAATTAGATAGCTCTATCACTACACGTGGTACATTTCTCCCGAGGGAGCTTTCTGAAGTCACTGAAATATGTAACAGAAAACTTGCAATTCTTGAGTATAGATTCTTACCCAGAATAAAAGACAAGGCACATACTTAACATCTATGCTAAAAACAAATGTCTAAAAATGCATTGCTTAGGGCTGGAAAGATGGCTTAGCGGTTAAGGCGCTTGCCTGCAAAGCCAAAGGACCTTGGTTTGATTCCCCAGCACCCACATAAGCCACAAGCACAAGGTGGCTCATGGATCTGGAGTTCGTTTGCAGTGGCTGAAGGCCCTGGTGTGTCCACCCATTTTTTCTCTCTTTCTCTGTCTCTCTCTCACTCTGCCTCTTTCTCTTTCTCAAATAAACAAATAAAAATAAAAAAATATTTTAAAAAATGCATTGCTCAATAGTTGGTAATAAATTTTCATCTCAGTTTATTACAATTTCATTACCAAGTTGGGTATTTTCATACAATTTTCTGTACTCATTCATAACCACAACAAACAAGTCCAAAACAAAATACATTTTTCATAGTTTGGGAAACAGCCTATATATATATATATATATGTATTCTATTTCTTAAATTTCAAAAGAGGAACCTTGCAACCTGATTTGTGACTTATACAAATGACTCCTTGAAGCATCAAAGGACAAAGTGTGTTGAGAATGGTGGGCGGTTCCCAGGGCTTATAAACTAACCATAAAGGTAAGTCATTAGCATGCAGCCCTAGGAAGGGAAGCAGAGGTTCCTTTGGCTTATGACCTTCTGTCCTGTCCTCACATACGGCGGTAAAGGAAAATCCTATCATCTGTGTAAATTGGTAGCCCTGGGGATCCAATCTCAGATCTCCTTCTGCTAAGGTTAAGAGATGAATAATAAAACCCTTGAGTTGATCTTAGTCTCTTAGTCAGGAGAGATTGTCTAAAGGCTCCTGTGATAATTCCATGAAAAGAACTTTGGCATTCAAACAGTTAATTTTAACACTTAAAGATCTGAAATGCTGGCTGGGGAGAAAGCTCATTGGGTAGATTACTTACCTTGCAAACATGAAGACCTGAGTTTCATCCCCAGCACTCATTAAAAAATTAATATATGTATATTAATTTTTCAAAGCATGGTCTCACTCTAGCCCAAGCTGACCTGGAATTCACTATGTAGTCTCAGAGTGGCCTCACATTCACGGTGATCCTCCTACCTCTGCCTCCTGAGTGCTAGGATTAAAGGTGGGTGCCACCACGCCTGGCTTGAAAATCCTAATCTTAAAAAGAGATGTATGGAGGAGTTACTAAGGATAATATCTGAGGCTGTTCTCTGGCTTCCACACATATGCAAAAATGTGTGTGTGTGAACACCTACACACACCTGTGTGTCCATACTCATATAAACACACATGCAAAAAAAAAGAAAAAAAGATCTGAAGCCGGGAGTGGTGGCGCACGCCTTTAATCCCAGCACTTGGGAGGCAGGGGTAGGAGGATCGCCATGAGTTCGAGGCCACCCTGAGACTACATAGTGAATTCCAGGTCAGCCTGGACCAGAGTGAGACCCTACTTCAAAAACCAAAAAAAAAAAAAAAAAAAAAAAAAAAGATCTGAAATTCCAGTTAAGGAAAATGCAGTGAGTTTCTAGGCACATCATAATTGCTTTGCCTTAGAATCCTAATCATATTCTTGAAGAGTTTTGAAGTCAGCTTGGCCTACAATCCCTAGAATCTGTTAGAACAGTATTTTTTTTAACTTTCCCTTTAGTCATTGAGTAAAAATAACCAAATATAATACCTGGAACAAATAAAAAGTTATTCATGCTTTAAGAAAACGTAACCCATTCATTTAATCGATGAGTGCTTTATAGCTGTTCTGAGAAGTGCTTAAGATCTCATGAAGGTCTGGTCATTGTTAGTACTGTCTTAGTTACCAGAAAGCTTCTCAAGTGTCCAGGATTTGTCACAAATTCTGCTTCTGAGCCTTTCCCAAGTAAAGGAATGTTCTGTATAAAAAGAATTCCCTGAACAAATGAGTTTGGGAAATACTAGCACTACATAGCTCTTTTGGGAGCATAGCAAAGACCCAGTAATCCTACAGTAAAATATTATTTACCTATTTTATCATAATGTACCCCAAAGGTTTGGCCAAAGAAGCCTCATTTTATGGGCCACCCACCTGTGTGGCTCAGTAGACTGTAGAGAGACCCTTTAGTTCTTTAGTGCATCTTTCTGACGAGCAGCCAAAATGCTTCTCATTGAAAATTTCTCATTGAACAGTGCAAGAGCTAATTGGGAGTTGCCCATGGTTAGGTTAGACCTGAAGCATTTATTGGTCAAATCTAAGAAGACAAGACTTAGATGTTTGTTTGCTATTGGCTTCTCACATGAACAAGTGCCTAGGTACATTTTTAACTTAATTTTGGGATCACTGGGCTAGGTTAGCTTTTATTTAAAATACTAAGTTAACACATTAGATGGTTTACTAAGGGAAATTTCCGAGCACATTGTTTCTATTACTTTTATAGCACAATACCAAAAATGCTAGCAGTTAGGAAATACCAAAGTGGCCTAACTTAATGCAGTCTAGCTTGCGGTTCTTGGAATCAAATAGTTTTACAGTTTACTGGGTGGGCATGAAACATCCATCAGTGAGTCAGGATGGCAAAGCCAGCCCTGCATGGGTGTGCCCAACAGAGAAGGAGCTGTTAGTAACCCCAACTAGACCTACTTGCCAACACTACTGAAGATTTTCCAGTGAATTTGCTAAGTTTCTCCAATGATCACCAAGTCACGTGAGCTATTCAATCGCATAATAGGCGTGTAATATATGTCATACATATACAATAAATGCGAAATGTGATATATAGTGTTGGGATCCATTTTGAATTATCTAAATGAAGTCTGTCTGTGGGCTGCATTGTGGGTGACAGTGGGTTACCCCTATTTTGGCTTAGGAAGTTGAGGCAAGAGTTAAGAAATCGTAGCTAGAATGGTCTAGAAATTAGTTTCATTCTGCTGATAGCAGGTAAGATCAAGGAATACAGTAACTTGCTTGTCAACATGATTCATTATGACAATCTATGAGTTTTATTTCATAAACAACATGCAGATTTGTCATTCTTGTAAAATTAGCAGAAAAGGATTATCTAAACAAGCTTATTCATTATTAATTCTTCTGATGGCTTAGAACTTTCTAGAGGCGATGTATAATACTTATGGGGCATCATTGTGACTATAGTCAAAATGGGCCAGAGAAATTCAAAGAGGATCATTTTCAATTTGATAGCACATAAGTTTTCCATGGCTAGGTTAGGTCTTACAAAATTTGTTGGATAAATCAAAATACTGCAACTTGAAACAATAGAGAATTGCTAAAAAAAAAAAAAAAAAAAGTGACTGGAAGGAACATTAGAAGGAGATTATTTAGTTTAAAAGAAAAGAGGTACAGCGCAGATCATAAAAAGAGAAAAGGTATTTCTTTTTGGAGGAAATGTTAAATTGGGATCACTTTCCATCCTTGGTTAATGGTGAACATGCGGCCTACTAGACAGAGGAGCCATGAGCCATGCCTTTCCATTCAAGGACATTCCTGAACTCTCAGAATTTCAAAACAGGAAAGATCCACTTATGGTTTCTCTAAGGGCAAGGATGTCTTTTCTCTAGCCTTGGGAAAATTCCCACGAAGCTCGTTATTGTACCCCGCGTGGGTTGGATGCACAGTAACACAGACAAAACGCGTTCCCGGTGCGCAGTGTTGTGTTGGCTGAGCCCTTGTTGCAGATGAACGAAACAGCGGCGCTTTACGTGCAAGCGAGCTGGTTCTCAGGGCCAGTCTTACTGTGCGCACAAGGAAACGGGGCCTAGGAAAGGGGCGGCACTTCGTCCAGGGTAACAGGGCAGAGGCATAAGCAGGGCTAGGATCCAAACTCCCTGCTCTTTGCAACAAATGTAACCAGCTGTGAATTTGTGGAAATGAGAGATGCTGAGGAACAAGTGGGGTTTGAGGATGAATGGCTGGCATCCATAGCAATTAGTGTGCTTTATAAAAAGTGGTTTAAAATTTTTATTTGTATTTATTTGTTTGTGAAGAGAAAGAACAAGCAAGGGTGTAGAGGGCCTCTTACTACTGCAGATAGACCCAGATGTATGTGCCATTTTAAAAAAAATTTTTGTTTTTTAATTTTTATTTATTTATTTGAGAGCAACAGACATAGAAAGAGGCAGAGAGAGAGAGAGAGAGAGAGAGAGAGGAGAGAATGGACACGCCAGGGCTTCCAGCCACTGCAAATGAACTCCAGACGCGTGTGCCCCTTGTGCATCTGGCTAATGTGGGTCCTGGGGAATCGAGCCTCGAACCAGGGTCCTTAGGCTTTACAGGCAAGCGTCTAACCGCTAAGCCATCTCTCCAGCCCCCATTTTTTGCATCTTGCTTTATATGGGTACTAGGGATTTGAACCCAGGTAGGCAAGCTTTGTAAGCAAGTGCCTTTTAACCACTGAGCTGTCTCTCCAGCCCATTGTGTTTTAAGATATTAGCTGATGGGCTGGAGAGATAGCTTAGCAGTTAAGGAGCTTGCCAATGAAGCCAAAGGATCCAGGTTTGATTCCCTAGTACCTGCATAAAGCCAGATGCACGAAGTGGCAGATGCATCTTAAATAAAAAATAAAATAAAATACTGGCTGAGAAGAGCTTTGAAGAATGAATGAATTTGATTTTTTTAAAAAAATCGTGTGCATGCATGTGTGTGTGCATGTATGTATTTGGGCACACACATGCCACAGCATGTATGTGGTGGTCAGAAGACACCCTATATGTTGGTTCTCTTGTCTCTGCAAGTCAACACCAGTCTAAGCTGGACTCCCCTGGTTCTACCTCTGGCTGCACTGGGATCACAGAAGAATGTGTCACTTGAAGTCTGGCTTTATGTGAGTGCTGAGGACTCAAACTTGGGTCAAGAGGCTTTGCAAGAAAGTGCTTTTGACTGCTGAGTTATCTCCCTAGCCTTACAATTGGGATTTTGAGAGCAGAGAGCACACTGCAGATTAGAAAGGGTGCCAAGCCACCCCTCCTATTTTTACTTTAAAGCCCAATAATGACCAATATTTGTGTGTGAGACTGGAGTTTGCTAGAAACTTGATCTGAGAATGTGCACTGGATGAATAATACTCTCCAAAAAGATAGGTCCAAGTCCTATCCCCAGAGCCTCCTGAAAGAATCTTACAGGTCAGGTATGTGATGACAGTCAAGATGTCCAGGTGAGTCCATCCAGGACCCGAGAGGACACTTAAACCCAACGGTGATGATATTGTGAGTGACGGAGAGGGAGGGAGAAGACAGAAGGAGACGAGAGAGGAGAGCCTTGCAGACAGAGGAAGGATACTGGAGTGGTGCATCCACAAGCCAAGGAATATCGAGGAGTGCCAGGGCAGTCTCTCTGCGGCCTACAGAAGGAAGCAACTCTGCCAGTGTCTTCAATTCAGTCTTTTTACCTGCAGAACCACAAGAGAACAAATTTCTGTTGTTTAAACCATGAAGTTAATGATAATTTGTTATAGCAAGTTCCTGTCGTATTTGTCTTTGAGAATTCTACTTCCTATAGCTCTCAGATTCCACTCGGGATCTATGGTCATTCAGTGAGGAACAATTTGGCACTGGGAAAGAGCTGAATGCTCTGGTTTACATGCTGGAACTATATCCCTTAACATGTCTTCTTAGGCGATAGTCTTTATGTACTTACTGTGAAATCGTTGAAAATGGCACGAAAAAGCAAACCATTAGTTTAAATCCCCTGTCTCTTGATCTTAGTGTTTCTCTTAATTCATTCTGGACTCTGGCCTCACACAATTTATGCAATATCGGTTTCCTGGTGAGTGAATCTGGATTGTGATGTGGGCTGTTTTCAGCATTAGCCACAGAGCCTGGGGAGTCTACCTTTAAGAAGGATGAGATGCTCTGAGCCCAAGGAGCAGGCGTCCCAGTTACTCCTCAGTTCAGCTCTACCAGAATTGTAGTAGACTGATCTTTTTGTGTTACTGAAGTTGTGATGATCCCCTGCCCCTCAAAAAAAGGGTTAATCATGTGGTGTGAGAATCTCTCAGCACAGATTTATGATGCAATGTCTCTGTGGGCACCATCAGCAGGCCTGCTATGGAAACAAACCCCAGAGCTCTCAGAAGATGCCCTGAGATATACTGTCAGTTTGCACAGATTCAAAACACACATCATGGTCTGTAATGAGAGCCGAGCCTCGCTTTCCCAGTAGATCACACTCCTCCCTGGTCTAAGCTGTGCTAACAGGTTCCCGGGGGTGTGAGGCACTTGAATGTAGGGCAGCGATATGAGCAGGTCATAAAATGAAACATGCCCACCCTAGCAGAGACGCTGAGCTGTGCAGGGTCCAAAATCACACCACACCAGTTCGCTTCCTTTTGCACTCTGCTCTCATAGACGGTAACACGGCGTTTCCCCGCAGAGCTTCACCTGCCCCGCCTTCGCAGAACGTTTGTTCGTTTTGCTAGGAAAGTGAAGACATGCCATGCTCTCAGCGGGTGAAGGAGTCAAGAGTTTTCGTTCAACTCTTTCAGCAAATATCTATGGATAGCCTCTTTTAGGCATTATAGAAACAGCAGAGACTGGGCTGGAGCCATGGCTCAGTGGTTAAGGTGCTAGCTTGCAAAGCTTGACAGCTAGGGTTTGATTCCCCAGTCCCCACATAAAGCCAGATGCACAGAGTAGCGCCTGCTTCTGGAGTTTGTTTGCAGTGGCAGGAGGCCCTGGCTCACCCATTCTTGCTCTGTGTCTGTCTGTCTCTCTGTCTGTTTTTGTCTCTCTACTTGCAAATAAATTTTTAAAAACGAATCAGCAGAGAGGAAAACAAAGGTTTTCCTCATGAAGGGTATATTCAGGTGGGAGGAACAAAACCTAAATAACAGATAAATGTAAAAAAATAAAAAGGTCTGGGCTGGAGAGATGGCTTAGCGGTTAAGGCATTTGCTTGCAAAGCCAAGGGACCCAGTTCGATTCCCCAGGACCCACGTAAGCCAGATGCACAAGATGGTGCATCTGGAGTTCGTTTGCAGTGGCTGGAGGCTCTGGAGCGCCCATTCTCTCTCTCCCTCTCTCTGCCTCTTTCTCTCTCTCAAATAAACAAATAAAAATAAAGTTTTAAAAAATGTATATATTAAAAAACAATCCACTAGGCAGAGGATGTTGGTGAGGGTGCAAGTCAGCTAAGGCTGGTGTAAATGATCCCATGGACTGCACGGCTGGAACCATGGAAATTTATTTTCTCACAGTCCTGAGGCTGGAAGACCAAGGTCAGGGTGCTGGTGGATTTACTTCTTAGATGGGGCTTTGTTCCTGGTCTTGCAGATGTCTGTCTTCTTACATAAGAGGGAAGGTGAAGGGAAAGAAAGAGGGAGAGCGAAACATCTCTCTTGCTGTCTCTCCTTAGATGGGCATTAATCTATCAGCTTACTTCACCCTTAGGACCTCATTTAATCTCAATCACTTCCTTACTCCAAACACACTTGTGTGGGGAAAGGATTGGATGTGGCTTCATCTTGTGAGGTTTTTTTTGGAGGGACATGATTTACTGGGCAGCAGTAGGATGACAGAGGTTGCTATTATGTGCAAGCCGGTCAGGTCAGCCTCCCTGTCATTTGATCTGAGAAGTAAGGGAAAGAACCTCGGGAAGACCTGCAGAACATTTTTTTTCCCCAGGCAGACAAAAGAGCAAAGCTGAAGTCCCTGACACAAACTGTACTTGGAAGTTTGAGGGGGTGCCAGGAGACCTGTGGGTCTGAAAGGCAGTGAGTTATTGCAGTGAGAGAAGGCACAAGGTTTGCCTAGGAGACCTGAGTGGGAGCAGAGTGTATGCCTCCCTCTCATTGTGAGACCCCCCCAGAGGAGGGGTGGCTGTGGTCTGACTTAGGTTTTAGAAGTCCCTTCTGGAGTCTGTGTCAAGGAGCAAGAGCAGAAGGGGTGGTGGTGATATGAGCTCCTTCCCTTGGTGGCACGTTTCCACAGATGACGTCAACAATTCTTCACCAACTTGTATACATAACCCTCTCTTCACATCACCAGGTACAGCTTGTTTCTAATCCTCTTGAATCTGGACCATTCTCATGACGGGCTGTGACGACTTCAATGCAGAGGAAGTACCCACTGTAACCTACCTGCCCCCAGCAGGTGGGTAATCACTCTGGGAAACAGTGCCCACTGGACCTTCTATATTGGCCTCTGATGCTGGGAGGTTGGATACTTAGCAATGGCTGTGGCTAGACTAGTTTTGGTGAGTGGATGTTCATATTGTTGAAAACATGTATAACAACCATGGAAGCTCTTAGTGACTTCCCAAGCTTTCAAAGTAAGTTTTTGACTAGTGAGCCAATTCAGCCTGATGCAATTTCCCCCCCACAATTAGCACATACCTGTAAAATTGATTACCATACATGATCCCTGGGTTTCTTCTTATATGAGTTACAAAGTTCAAATAGTTCTTTTGAAAAATGAACATACCTTCTTGTGGGTCAGACCTTGTACCTCACCTAAGAGACCCACTAGGCTTGGGTCTAGCTGCGAGGATGATGGTGGTAGAATGGATCCTGAGCAGAGTCAGCATTGTCTGCACGGTGAATTCCTCAAGGGGACAATCATAGTGCCTCATGCAATACAAAGCTAGTTATCTTGGGTGCGTGGAGAGACTACTACCACTGGCAAAGGAGACTTGTCCAAATTCAGGATCTCAGTGTCTGCAGCTATGTCAGGGTCTTCCCACACATCCACATTCTTTCACAGTTACATTCTTCTGACCATTGTTCTCATTTATACAGTCAATATGCTGTGAGGCTGAGTGTTCAATTGTGTTGCAATTCACAGGATGAGATTATACCTTTGAAATGTGCAATTTCAGACTTGGGTCTACAAGAGGTAAGAGTCACCTTCAACGTGGACGTTACACACATGCCACATAATCCCAATCCATGGGAGGTTAAGGCAGGAGAAATGCAAGCTTAAGGCCAGCCTAGGCTACATATGGGACCCTGAACAAAAAAAAATTACTTTCAGGGCAAATGATAATGCGTTTGGGTAACTTATGTAGCATGTAAGCATTTATATTCCTGAGCCCATCCATTTCTTTTACGCTTCTTTGAGTGACATTTGGAGTAGCCACATAATCTCATTATGTTCCTTAGTTTTTACAGAATGCTCAAAAGTATATGTGCATAGTTACTCAGCTTCTTACTTCTTGTAAGTGTTAGGGAGTGCCTAATGGTAATATTACATGTAAATTGCCAGATCATGTCATGGGCTATTAATGTCCTCTACTACAAGTAGAGTTGGTAGAGTCTTTAATCATGTCAGAGAGCCAATTTTAAAAACCCTCAAATAAATTCAGACAATCCATCCTTAAAAGTTGGTTCCTCTAGGATCATTCCTGGCACCTGTTTTAGTCAGTGTTCAACAGAGAATCACAACCAACAGGCATGTAATATGCCTACATATAAAATTTGGCTCTTGGGCTGGAGTGATGGCTTAGCAGTTAAGGCACTTGCCTGTGAAGCCTAAGGACTCATGTTTGACTCTCCAGGTCCCATGTAAGCCAGATGCACAGTGATGCAGGCACAAGGTCACACATGCACCAAGGGAGTGCACGTGTCTGGAGTTTGTTTTGCAGTGGCTGGAGGCCCTGGCACACAAATTCTCTCTCTCTCCCTCTCTCACTCTCACTCTTACTCTCTTACTCTCACATAAAAAAATTAAAATTAAAAAAATTTGGCTCCTACCATCAAGGAGGCTGCCACGTTCCACGACCGAAAGTGGGCAAGCTAGAGACCCAGGACCACAGGTGGTGTATTTCTAGTCTGAAAGCCAACAGGCTAGAGACCCAGGAAGAAGTAATGGTTTATTTTAAGCTCAAAGGCAGGAAGAAAACAATGTCCAAGTTCAAAGGCAGGTATGCAGCAGTAGTTCACTCGTAGTCAACCTTTTTGCTCCATTCAGATTGCTAGTGAGCAAGACACGCTCACATCTGTTTTACTCAGCTTATCAATTTAAATATTGATTCCCTCCAGAAGCTCCCCCATGAAACACAAGGATAATTTGTCACCAAATATCTATGTACCCTGTAGCCCAGTCCTGTTGACACATGAAATTAACCATCACTATGAAGTAAGCTGATCCCCTGGTGTGCACACCCACCTTCTCTTCAGCGAGGCTAAAAGGTGTTATCATGGAGATCACTTCCATATTTATGCTCATAGTAAGTTGACTTTGAGCTAATTAAAAAGGAGATTATACTGGCTGAGCAGACATAATAAGAGGAAGAGTTAAAGGGAAATAAGGAGTGAAAATAATGTGTTGATGCTGGTCTGGAAAGCAGTAATCAGGCGTGTCGTAAGCTGCCAGTGGAGGCACGTGGCAAGGAACCACTAGTGGCCTCCGTGAGCTGTAAGTCCCAGCTAACAGTGAAAGAGGAAACGGGCAAGGTACAATCTCAAGGAAATGAGTTCTGTAAAAGCCAGTGACTTGGAAGATGATCCCATGCATTGGAGGAGAAACTAGCCCATTGGCACCTTGACACCTACTAGGTCTTGTGAATTTCCCAACTCAGAAACTGTGAAGTGATGAATATGTGCTGCTGTTAGCCACTAAACACGTGGTCACTGGTCATGCAGCAACAGAAAATTACTATGTTAAATGCAATCTTCCGGACACAAAATGGCCTTGATATTCATGAACTCGTGGTGCCTGACACTGCCTACACAAGACCTTCATAACAGGAGGAAAAGATGATGACATCAAAACAAAAGAGATACTAACTGGAAAGGGAAGGGGATGCAATGGAAGGTGGATTTGAGAGAGGGAAAATGGGAGTGGGGGAGGACATTATCGTGGTTTATAGTCTACCTTTATGAAAGTTGTCAATGAAAAGTTTAACAGGAAAAAGAAAAATCTCAAAACTAAGAAAAGATTAATTCTATCAGAAGTTAAAACTCATTTTAAAATGTTGATGGTTGGGCATGATGGCACATGCCTGTTATCCCAACACTTGAGAGGTGGAGGCAGGAGGATCAGGAGTTCAAGGTCATTGTTGGGTTCATGTGAGTTTGAGGCTAGCCTGGGCTATATAAAACTCTGTCCACCCCCACTGCCCTATGTTGATAAATAAAACAGTGTTGATGTTAAATGATCTCTATAAAAGGACAAAGCAACTTTAACCACTGAATCATTTCTCTAGATCTGGAATAGTTTTAAATCAAGATTTTTATTAGATCACTTATAACTCCAAAATGTCCTATAGTGAAGAAATGCTTAAATTATGATATAGTAATCTAACAATACCACAATCTTTAAAAAGAAGTCTAGGGTTGGAGAGATGGCTCAGCAGTTAAAGCACTTGGCTGCAAAGCCTAACAACCTGGGTTTGATGCTCTAGTATCCACATAAAGCCAGAGGCACAACGTGGTGCATGCATCTGGAGTTCATTTGTAGTGGCTGGAGACCCTGGTGTGCCCACTCTTTCTGTCTTTCTCCTCTCTCTGCTTGCAAATTAATAAATAAATCTTTTTTTTTTAAAGAAGTGTAGGGCTGGAGAGATAGCATAGTGGTTAAGGTGCTTGCCTACAAAGATATAGGACCCAAGTTCCCACCTAAGCCAGATGCACAAGGTGGCACATGTGTCTAGAGTTCACTGACAGAGGCTGGAGGGCCTGTTGTGTCTATCTCTCTCTTCTCTCTCTCAAATAAATAAATAAAAATAAAAATATTTAAAAAGAATTATAAATTCATTAAAAATATTTTCTATAAAACATTTACTGTATTACCTACCAAAGGTTAGTGGTAAGACCCTACTGCCAAAGACATCATATGCTATGGGTATGGAACATGGAGAGACCTGGCTGGAACCTGGAAGAGAGTCAGTCCCCAGACAGTTAGCTTGTCTAGTGTCAGAAGGTGCTACCTGAGTGACTGGGGAAAAATGACTAACATCTGTCCAAGCAATTCATGGTCCAAGCTACTCAGCAGTAAACAACCTGATGTGATGCTCACACAAGTGTAGTGGTACACAGCCATGGTGGGTAACCAACTGCTCTTCATTTGGCTAATGGATCTTCTCAGTGGAACAGAACCCATAGCTGGAACTGGCAAACAAGTCAGAACCATATCTAAAATATGAGTTCATTCTCCAATATGAAGCTCCCACCAATCTTGGGCTACAAGAGGGCTTACACCTATTAAATTCTCTCTAAATAATAATGGTTATCCCATTTATCCAGTGCTGACTTCACTCTCTGTTGGAGAATCTGCTTTTCTTTTTCAGATGGATGCAGAACCTGAGGAGAGATTCAGCCCATCGCACCTCACCAGGGCCCCAGCTGAAACCACAGAGAAATTGGGGAAATGAGCAAGAATGCTGCTTTCTTGGTGAACCTGGTACCAGCACAAGGGTGAAGGAGACAGACACAGAGAACACTCAACTCCTACCAAACCAGATATCCAGAGACACAGAGGCTCCCAAGACCTCATCACTGAACTAGACCTAAAATGAACCCAACATGGCTCAGGGAAATTCACAGAAGAGAGGCGGAAAGATTGTTAGAGCCACAAGTTGGGACACTATGCATAGAGACATTGCCTCTTCTCCATAACTGATGTCTAACCCCACAATGCATGACCCACATTCCCCAACGAGGAGGGTCCCTTCAGAGGGGGAAGGACAGGGAGGAGGCTAACGATGGTACCAACATGGATGTTTATACACTGAGTCTGTACATAACTAATAAAGAGAAAAAAACTTACTGTAAATGTATCCATCTTAGTAACTCATACTATGGTCAATAAAAATGCAAGAAAAAAACAAAATCTACCCAGGATTATGCAAAAAAACCCTACTTAAACTCAGAAGGTCACCAGAAGAAGAATTCAAACAAGAAGGGAGGGGATTATGGGGAAAAAAAGGGGTCTAGTGGGACAAGAGAAGGTCATGGGAGGCAATCTGTTTAAATATATACACACATGAAATTTTCAACAGGTACATCACAAACAAGCCAAAACAATAAAATTTCAAGGGAAAAACTATAAAATCACTTAAACATCACATAAGACAACATTTGTTTAAAAGGAAAAAAAAATGCAAACTATGTATGGTCCTACCACTAACATTCAGCCACTGTTACCATTTTATTCAATAGCTTCATAATTTTTTCTCAATATACATATAGGTATTTAAGCATAACTTTTAAATAAAAACTATAAAACATTTTCATGTCATATTATGTCATTTTTCTTTTTACTCAATGACATATTATAAGCACTTTTATAAAAATAAATTTTATTCTAAAAATGACTGATTGCTTATCATTTTCTTTAAATAAGTGATTTTTAAAAATATTGTTCCTAGTCTAGGGAAAGGGCTTATCCATAAAAGACCCTTGCTTGCAAAACTTGCTGGACTGGGTTCAGTTCCCCAGTGCTTACATAAAGCTAGATGCACAAAGTGGTGCTTGCATATGGAGTTCCTTTGCAGTGGACAGAGACCCTGGAGCACCCATTCACTCTCTCTCACTCTATCTCTCTTTCTCTTTTTATCGACAACTTCTATAGTTACAGACAATAAACCATAATTATTCCCTCCCCTCCCCACTTTCCCCTTCAAACTCCCCTGTCCATCATATCCCCTCCCTCTTTCTGTTAGTCTTTTGTTTTGATGTCATCATCTTTTTCTGCTGTTATGAGGGTCCTGTGAAGGTATTGCTAGGCACTGAGAGGTCATGGATATCAAGGCCAATTTCTGTCTGAACAGTTGCATTGTAAGGAGTGGTATCCTTCTTTTGGCTCTTACATTCTTTCTGCCACTTCTTCCACAATGGACCCTGAGACTTGGAGGTTTTGTCTCTCTCTGTGTGTGACTCTATCTCTCTCTGAATAAAATATTATTTTAAGAAAGAAAAATTAAAAGTTATCCCTATATTATTTGTTTTTTATTTTTTCTTTTCTTTCTTTTTCATTCATATATATATGTATGGGAGGGGAGGCTATGGATGGTGGCTGTAGTTCTCCTGCTGGTCCACGTGATCCTCTACCTTGTGATCTGGTCCTCCGTTGGTCGCTGCAGTCCTACCTTCACATTTCTTGAGTTTGCGAGGAGCTCCGGTGTGAGTGTAAAATTCCCTCACCTGGCTTTTCCTGTGGCTCAAGCCAAGCCTTGCAGCTATGGTCCCGTGGACCTGGTGCTGCTGCTGCTGGAGCCACTTCTGTCTGCCTGTGTGGGCTCTGGATGCTCTGGATCTCTCCTACTTCTCTGCTGCCATTGGTAATTTCTTATACTCCTCACTTTTTAGTAGAAGAGTGTATTTTTTGTTTTTTTTTTGGCTTTTTCTCCCCTAGGCTGCTTTGGCATGGTTCCTACATTGTCATCTTAACTGGAAGTCCTTTTTTGTTTTTTTTCTATGCCAATATGTTGAAGGGTTTCCCCTACCTTTTCCTCTAGCAATTTCAGAGTTTCAGATCTGATATTAAGGTCCCTGATCCACTTGGGTTTGATTCTTGTGCATGGAGAAAGACAAGGATCTATTTTCATCTTTCTACATATAGATATATCCAGTTTTCCCAGCACCACTTGTTGAAGTGGCTGTCTTTTCTCCAATGAATATTTTTGGCATTTTTGTCAAAAATCAGATGGCTGTAGCTGCCTGGATTAACATCTGGGTCCTCTATTTTGTTCCATTGATATACATGTCTATCTTTGTGCCAATATCATGCTGTTTTTGTTACTATGGCTTTGTAATATAGCTTAAAATCAGATATGGTGATACCACCAGCCTTATTTTTGTTGCTCAAAATTGTTTTGGCTGTTTGAGGTTTTGTGCTTCCAAATGAATTTTAGGATTGTTTTTTCTATTTCTGTGAAGAATACCATTGGAATTTTAAGGGGTTTGCATTAAATGTGTAGATTGCTTTTGGTAAGATTGGCATTTTCACAATATTGATCTTTTCCTTTGTAATTTGTATCCCTTTTATGAGTGTCTTTTGCCTTATTGCTATAGCTAAGACTTCCAGTACTATATTAAATAAAAGTGGGGACAGTGGACACCCTTGTTTTGTTCCTGAATTTAGTGGAAAAGCTTCAACTTTTTCTCCATTTAATATTATTTTGGCTGTATGTTTGTCATAAATAGCTCTTATTATGTTGAGATATGTACCTTCTATTCCCAGTTTATGTCAGACTTTTACCATGAAAGGATGTTGAATTTTGTCAAATGCCTTTTCTGCATCTGTTGAGATGATCATGTGATTTTTGTCCTTCAGACCATTTATATGATGTATTACATTTATCATTCGTGTATGTTGAACCATCCCTGCATCTCTGGGATAAAGCCAACTTGGTTGGGGTGAATACTCTTTCTGATATATTCCTGTATTCTGTTTGTCAATCTTTTGTTGAGAATTTTTGCATCTATGTTCATGACGGAGATTGGTCTGTAATTTTCTTTCTTTATTTTTGTTCTGGGGAGGACTTTTCTTGATTTTTGTGTACTATTCTTGTCCTAAAATGAATATTCTGTAGGGGTGGGCATGGCAGGAGGAGCCGAAGTTGTCCAAAAACTTTTGTCCAAAAAAACTTTGTTTTTATAAAACAAAAACATAATGCAAACTTTGTCCAAAAACTTGGTTCTTTTCTTCTCCTTCTCCTTCTCCTTCTTCGAGGTATGGTCTTACTCTATACCAGGCTGACCTGGAATTCACTATGCAATCTCAGGGTGGCCTTGAACTCATGGTTATCCTCCTACCTCTGTCTCCCGAGTGCTGGGATTAAAGGTATGTGTCACCATTCCCAGCTAAAAACTTGGTTTTTCTAGGTAAGGTCTCACTCTAGCTCAGGCTGACCTGGATTTCACTGTGTAGTCTCAGGGTGGCTTCGAATTCACAGCAATCCTCCTACCTCTGCCTCCCAAGTGCTGGGATTAAAGGCGTGCACCACCTTGCCTGGCTTTTATTTTTTCTTTTGTTGTAATATTCAATGCTGTAAAGAACAATCTAGTAACTAATGCACATCCTTAAAAGTTGCTTTAGGAGGTTTTAAAGCATGAAATTATGAATGTTGTGATTTAGAGCTAACTTGAAGCTATAAACATGAGTAGAACTGACCTTTAGCATCATGAAAATTTAATTTAAAATGTTACTTTAGTTTTTAAATGAACAAATATATAAAAATACTTGAAATTTTGAAGAAATAAATTTATGTATTGAAAATGAAATATTCTTGAAGAGTTTCTTGGAAAAGCGACTTTATGCAAAGGGTAAGCTTGTCTATTGCCTACTTTAGAGTGAAAGAATCATGACAATCTTTCTTTTTTTAAACATATTTTTCTTTTTCTTTTTAATTTTATTCATTTTTTTTTAATTTGAGAAAGAGACAGAGAGAGAGAGAGAATTGGCATGCCAGGGCCTCAGCCACTGAAATCAAACTCCAGTCATTTGCACCACCTAGTGGACATGTGCGACCTTGCACTTGCCTTACCCTTGTGTGTCTGGCTTTCGTGGGATCTGGAGCATCAAACATGGGTCCTTAGGCATTGCAGGCAAGCACCTTAACAGCTACATCATCTCTCCAACCCAAAATCTGTCTTTTATCTTTTGGAAATCCCAAGGTTTGAGAGGGGTCATACCACCTTCTACAATAAAATTATTAATTTTTCTGAATCTTTTCTTCAATAGTTTTTTTTTCCTTGTGGTGTTGGGTTTAAAACACAGGGTCTAGCACATGCTAGGCAAGTGCTCTATTGCTGAGCTCCATCCCTAGTCATCTCTACAATTGTTAAGAACTCTCCTTGTTGGAAAAGCGAAGGTTTGTGTTCTCAGCATCTGTCCTAGAAGAAAGGTAGATTTAACTCACCGCTCTGGGGACACCCATTGTGTCCCTGTCCCACACTTGGTTCCCTAAACTCAGCCTGAGCCACCGTTGCACCTGCAGTTTCCAAATCCAAACCAGCTCAAGGCTCTGTGGGCAGATCGTCCCCAGCACCCCTGCTCACCCACCTCAACCCCACCTTGCCCCAGCTCTCCAGGATTGCTCACAGCCCCTTCCCTGCTATCCATTTTCCTCATCATCTATTGACATTTTAAACGTTCTCATGGTACCTCTTTTCCCTCTGGGGTTCTAAGTTGTATCTGTTCTTCTTCTTATTCTCTTGAAACAAAAGCAACAGAAGCATAGGAGGGAGAGTGTGATGGTTTACTACACTGCCTTAAACTTATTTTAAAATAACCTTAGTGATGACTTCTAGCCTGCACACCCTTTGCACTTAGCATATTGATGTCACAGCACCCTGATTCCTTCATCTATAAAAAGGGGTGCAACAGAAATGCCCCACTTACTTAGGTGAGATCAAAGGGAGGTACCATACTCATGGGAAGCACAAAAGCTCACAAGGATGGGCTTCCTTTTCCCTTAGCCTTCTCCCACTTGTGATCCACTAGCTCATCTCCTCAGTTGGCTTGTAAAGAGTTTCTCAAAGAACACACAGGCTCATTCTCTTCTAAACCTTTGTCATGTAAAACAAAAACATAATGCAATTGTTTTAATGGTCAAACAAATTCATTCAAAATGGAGTTACTTTTGAATCACTTTTATAGTCCTATTTTCTGTCCTTTTTTTTTTAATTCGAAAATGTCCCAAGGCTTGAAATATAATGGGTAAGACCATGCCTGTTTTATTTTTTTCTTCACAGCAAGAAAGCCTATTAGCCGATCAAAGGAAAATAAATGCACTTGCTAAACTTCTAATCAATGTGCTAATTGAAAAAAAAAAGTTCTTTGTTGTTGTGAGATCAAAAGGATCAGTACTGCTCATCCATCAGCTTCCTAAGGAGGAAATGTGACATTGCTCAGGCAACCTGACTTCCATTCAGCTTCCCAGACATGCCTCTTCCTGTAGCGCCGTCCCTCAGGCACGCCAGCTTGCCCAGAGGCAAATGTAAGACGATCGAGATGACTGAGTTCATTCCCTCTCATTTGCTGCTGTGACTCAGTGCAGCTCACTTTTTGGTGATTAATAACTCGCTAAGGCAACATGCCTGTGGACCTGCACAGAATTTCCTGTCCAGTCATCAAGGCATTAATCTGGAAACATCAGCAATAGGCATTAATCATTAATGCTAAAATGTAGTGTTGTTACTAGGCAAGGGATTAGAGGGAATGCAGAGTCGGCCCAATGCTAGAAAACAAAGAGTGCAGCAGCACCTGTTTCCAGATTCTCAAATTATCCTCCTTGGAAACTGATAACGTGCCACAGCCTGCTACTCTGGGCATAACAAAATTAAAACCCTTATTTGTTTGTGTGTTAAAGTTGCACTCCATTTGTGAGCATGGGAAAACATAAGCATAGACTGTACTAGACAGCTCCTGATGCCTATAGATTATGTCTCTGAGGACCAGTGGTTATTTCTGTAACCTAAACCCATGCCTCTTGAGAAGGGCACAGTTCTTGGCAATCTTTTGATGCGTGGTAGATTTTTTTTTTAAAGCCGTAGGCAATTAATATTAGATTTTCCTAATTATATTTCCACTTGTATTCATTAACAGAGATGAGCCCAATACCAGAAATTGATGTGGGTTGGCACTCGGATTATGTCTTTATTCCAGTCAAGTTGTAGATCTTCTAAGCTAATGGCCCCTAAAATTGTCTGATTATAAGAATCATTTAAGATATGCATTACTTAACCACCCCCAAACTCAGCCGCATGCAGCTCTCATCCATTAATTGCTTAAAAACCTGTGGGCTGACTTGTGGTTCTGCTGGCTGAGTAGCTCCGCTTAGCGCTCAGCTTGGCTATGCTCGCTTGTCTATCTACAGTGGGCTCTCAGTTCGATTTCCATGGCCTCTGTCGGGCCATCATCTGAGTGGCTGGTATCTCTAAATAGCCAGCACTTACTGGTAGTCAAAAGATGTCAGGGTCTGGGCGTGGGGGCGCACACCAGCACTTGGGAGGCAGAGGTAGGAGGATCACAGTGAGTTCAAGGCCAGCCTGAGACTACATAGTGAATTCCAGGTCAGCCTGGACCAGAGCAAGAAGCTACCTCAAAACAAACAAAGAAACAAAGAACAGCAACAACAAAAAGATGCCACATGCTCAGCCTGCATTCAAGAGTAGGGAAGTAGAGTCCGTATGTTGACGAGGCGCATTGCAATGACTCATTGCAAGTCCCACTGATACAGGAGAGAGAGAGACTTTTGCCCTTCTTTGCAAAGATTCAGCCCAAGGGAAATTTCTGAAAATCCAGATACACCCATTCTCCTCTAGGTTTCAGTGCCTACATTCTGCTCTGGCTCTCAATGTCCCTTTTAAGACCACAGAAGCTTGTCAACCGTGCTGAATACCACTCCATCTGGTGATCTCAGAAAACCGAGTATGGTGGTTTGAATGTAAACGGCTCCCTGTAGGTTCATCATGGGTTTGAATGACGACGCGATTCAGGAAGGTGACGGAGGTGTGTCACTGGGGGTGAGAACTGAGGTACCGTAGTCCAGCAGCTCTGCTTAGGTATTTTGTCCCAGCAATGAGAAAGTCACTGCTACACCTAGGGAACTTTCTAGGCAATTTCACCTCCTACACAGCAGAGAGAAGAAAAGATTTCCCACTGTCCCCCCCCCACCTTTTTTTTTTTTCCCAAAATAAGGCAAACTAAGCTGAAGGTCTTAGTTCTTCTTTGTAAGCATATGGTGACATCATGTTTCAGGCTTTTGTATGCCAATGTTACTTTGAAAATGTGGCCCTTAAGACATGGTCCTATGAACCTGTAACAAAGTAACACAAAATCCATTTTCTCAACAAACATTTATTATCTATTATGTGCCAGGTATCATGTACATAAAGGTGCCTGACACATTTTTGCTTAAACACTGGTTTTATTACAAGAGAGAGAATTTTACTGACATGAAACTTTTTCTAGGAATGACTTAGAATTAGTGATGTGAGGCAAAACCTGTATATTATTATATATACATTTGATGTAAGCATTGACAAATCCTTTATCTTAAAACTTCAGATAACATCTACTCTAGTAGCTAAAAAAAGAGAATTTGATGTTTATGGTCAACATTAACATTACTTTTTTGAATACCTGTTGTTGCATTCAGGTTCACGTTGCTGGCAGAAATCACCTGACCAAAGCAGCTTTGGGGGGAGGGAAGGGAGTTTCGACTCAAGGGGAAGCTCCATGATGGCAGGGGGAAATGACGGCATGAGCAGAGGGTGGACATTGCTTCCTGGCCAACATCCAGTGGACAACAGCAACAGGAGAGTGTGCCAAACACGAGCAAGAGGAAGCTGGCTATAATACCCATAAGCCTGCCCCCAATAATACACAGCCTCCAGGAGGCTTTAATTTCCAAATTGCCTTCAGCTGAGGACCTAGTATTCAGAACACCCAAGCTTATGGGGGACACCTGAATCAAACCACCACACCTGTGTTTTGTTGGTGGCATCTTAGTTATGTGTACTTTAGTAAAATAGAGTGGGATAGAACTGAAAATAACCAAAACTTACTTGGGTTGAGAGTAAACGCTTATTTCTTATCAAGGAAATTGGTATAGATGAGGCCATTTCAGTGATTATACTTAATGAGCTGTATCAATGGACTGCTAGTCTCTAATAATGTTTCTTAAATAATGAGCTCTTTCTTCCCTTCAGTAAACTTTTTATTGAGTGCCTATTAAACGCTAAGCACTTCAGAAATATCAGTGAATGAAACAGATTCCTGCTTTTGAAGAGCTTAATTCCAGCCTAGTAAAATTCAAAGGATTCCCTAATGTTTGTGAGTTCTCATTTTGGGCGGTTTAGTCACGCTGGGTAGCTTGAGCTCAATGCTACAGGCTGGGTGGCTTCAACAATAGACATTTGCTCCTCATAGTTCTGGTAGGTCCAAGATCGCAATTCTGTTCCTGCAAAGGGAAGTTGCAGATGGCTGTCTTCTTGCTGTAGCTGCATCCAGAGAAAGTTCTAGTCTCTCTTTTTCCTCTCTCCTTCTCTCAGTTTCTGAGATAGTTTCTCTCACAAAGTAAATCAAGCTCATCTCAAACTCACGACCCTCCCACCCCACTATGGGGAAATCTGTCTTCTTGGCCTGGTAGTCTTCCAGAGAACCCACCTTCTAGCACCATCATCTCCTTGGGGCGAGGATTTAACGTGTGAATTTGGAGGTGATACAAGCATTTAGTCCACAATTGTGACAGTACCTTGTATTTAAAGGAACACTAAAAATAAATAAATAAATAAATAAAACAAACGCGGTAAATAAGGCAAAATTCATGTTACAGGGGCTGGAGAGATGGCTTAGCGGTTAAGGTGTTTGCCTGCAAAGCCAAAGGATCCCTGTTCAATTCTCCAGGACCCACATAAGCCAGATGCACAAGAGGGGCCCACTGTAGGCCATGGCGCACCCATTCTCTCTCTCTCTCTGTCTCTGCCTTTCTCTCTCAAATAAATAAATAAAATATGTTTAAAAAATCATGTTACAAGAAACGCTATGTTATAAATTTCTCCCAGAAGGTTTTCATTTCTGAAGATATCAATTGCACCTCCTCTGAAAACTAATCCACTTAAATTATGAAGTCCTGGCAAATAAAGATGGTAAATACTTCCCAAGGAGACCCGAGAGCACGCGGGGAGAAGCATGGGAACGTGGGTGTTCCTGGTTCTCAGCAAGGCCAAGTTTGGAGCCTTACAAGGAGGCAGTCAATGAAAGTAGCTGGAGAGGCTCCCGGGTAGGGCCACAGGAAGCTGAGGGCGTGGCTGGCTGGGGTGGAAGGAAAATTCCAGAGCCTGGGCTTCATTATTTAAATCATAACAAAAAAAAAAAAAACCCCCAAACAAACAGAAAAATCACCCCTAAAGTGTGCATATTCCAAAATAAATAAACAAATAAATAAATAAATAGCATGTAAATAGTTTATTTTGTTGAAAAGAGAAAAGAGGATGTTAGCTTTTAGGCCTTGAGAGTGAAGTGGCCCTCAAGGAAAAAAAAAAAAAAAAAAAAAAAAAAAACCCAAGATATTACACAGGAAGCAGAAAGGACTCCATGCACCGCAGGGAACCACCACTTGGGGGAAATCCAAGTTTGGATGGAGCCAACGCTGTGGAGGCTGGTCTGGAGTCACACTGCCTTGCGGTGGAGCAGGGAGAGGAAGAGGTCTGAGATGAATGTGGGAAACTTGGACTTCGTGTGCAGCTTTTTGGCCTTAGGACAGGTTCAATCTAAAAGAGAGGTTTAGGACCACACTCTTCAGACAGCCGTACTCCCCGTCTCTTCAGCACCATAAAGCCATCTGTGCCTGTTTCCCACCCAGCAGCTGCCAAAACCAGTGTCTAGGTTTTCTGTTCTTCAAGGAACCATCAGAGTTGGAGCAGGTATCTAATCTAATCATCATGATATATATATATCATGGCTTATATGTTAAAATACAAGATTCATTATGTCTAATGTAATGTCTACCTATATGCACAAGGAACATATACTGAGAGTAAATTATGAAGCTAGAACTAAACCAGACAAATGACCGAGAAGAAAGACCCTAAGATTGGAAATGCTCTCAAGAGAGTGCATTTAGCCCATCTAAAAGGCAGGTATTGGGGCTGGAGACATGGCTTAGCAGCTAAGGCGTTTGCCTGCAAAGCCAAAGGACCCAGGTTCGATTCCTCAGGACCCACATAAGCCAGATGCACAAGGGGCACATGTACCTGGAGTTTGTTTGCAGTGGCTAGAGGCCCTGGCATTCCCATTCTCTGTCTCTGTCTGTCTATCTCTCACTCTCTCTGCTTGCAAATAAATAAATAAAATTTCTTTAAAAACAAAGGCAGGTATGAGGATTACAGGTCAGTCTCTGGGTAATGGAAATGGCTCTCTGGTTTTTCTGGGGCCTCCGCCACTGACCAGTTGCATGTTTCCCTTTTGTAATGTGTGGATATTGATAGGATATTCCTCATGGAGCTGAGGGTTGAGTTCACAGATGAGGATTTCTTGGGGAGGTGTATTGCAGCCACATAGGCACTCAGGAAGTGGTGGTGGTTCTTTTCTTACTTTGAAGTAGTGAAAGTGGCCAATCAGTTTGTTACTAAGTAAAATTCTTCCTCATTGAATTTCAAAGCTGATGGCCTCTGAGGCTCAAGCAGGAAAGTGGGTAGAGGTTAGGACAGGTCAGACTGAGGGCATCTGTGTGACATGCCAGAGGCTCAGGTAACAAAAGTCCCTCCTTGCTGGTATAGACAGATCTTTAGGATTTGTGAAAACTAATTGGGTCTCTGAAATTTTACGTGTAGCTTCCCAGATACTAAATGCTGGAAACTATTATTTATTGATTGATGATACTAGGGATAGAACCTTGAACCTTATGCATGCCAGGTAAACACTCTACCAATAAGCTACATCCCCAACCCTTAATTAAGGAAAAAAGTTGGGGGGGCTGGAGAGATGTCTTAGCAGTTAAGGCACCTGCCTGAACCCATGTTCAACTCTCCAGTTCCCACGTAAGCCAGATGCACAAAGGTGAGGCAAGTGCAAGGTCGCACATGCCCGCTAGGTGGCACAAGTGTCTGGAGTTCCACTTCAGTAGCTGAGGCCCTGGTGCACCAATTCTCTCTCTCTAAAATAATAATAAAAAAGACCAAAACAAAACAAAAAATAAAAACTATGGAGGCCTTCCCCAGTACAATCCCCCCTCCCACACACAAAAATAATTCTACGTAGGCCCAATAAAATGTGCCTATGACCTGTGTCCTTTCCATGAACTGGAGGTTGCCACGGCTGAGGAGCATGGCCATGGGAGACGTTCTTAAGGGGCGTATTAGAGTAGCACTGAGCAGCCCTCATGCCCAGAAAGGGTTTGGCTGTCGTTTAAACGTCCAAGGCTAGCGTGATGCAGACCACGCCTCACTCTTGGTCATCCCCTTGACTCCTGTATCTGATCGTCATGCACATGGCCCTCCCCTGTCACCACCCACTATAACAGAAGCCCGAAGGACTGCAATGGGTGTGTGCTGGCTCCTCCCCAGGCCATAGCCCAGCCCAGCCCAGCACGTTCCCACTGCCCACTGATCTCTGTCAAGGGGAGGCCTTGCATGGGCCCCAGGTTGGTGCAAAAGAAGAAAGAGTCATTTTGGACCCAGAAGAACTTCCATGGAAAGGAATGAACAAGGAGAAATAAGTAAGGTTTCAGGAACTGATTCTGGCCCAATGTCGTGTGACAACCACTGGCATTTGGTGGGGGGGGGGGTGCAGGGGGCTGGTGGCGGGGCTCAGCCTTTGTCCCCGACTTGCTTATGATGCTGAGTTTTGACTTTTGAGGTTCTGCAGAGGGAGCTGTGATGTAGGAAAAGCGTCAGTCTGAGTTAGGGAGTCACTGCTAAATAAATACGGCAAGAAAACGCTTCCTCTGAGCAGGGGCCTCGGTACACAAGCTCAGCCCCTTCTTGCTCGAGCTGGACCTTGGGCTGTTGCTTCTTGGCCGTGGGCCAGCACTGGTTAGCTGTGTGAACCTATTCAAAGTTAATCACTGTAGCTTATAGTGAAGAATCAATATTAAATCCACAGAGATTCCATGGCAAGTCAAGGGCTTATCTAATGACCTTTAACTCACTTTCCCCATTTTTCTCATTTGTTCTTGAAGCAACATAAACCTGCTGGCTTATGAAAATGCCACATGTCTGCCCTTTTAGATTCCTTTTGAGAAGCAGGTCCTGGAAGGTTCACGCTATAGTGTCTTTTTTTTTTGGCCAGGACTCTGTCACACTAACAACTTGGGTCAGACCTCTGGTTTTCATCACATTAAAATGGTTCTACAAGGGAATTCAACAGAGAGGCAGCTGACTGTGAGACTGCCTGAGAGGAGAGATCCCCAGGCAGATCTTCCCTGGAAATGAGGAATTCACTGAGGAGAACAAGGTATCACGAGCTATATGGTCAAAACACTTGGAAGGCAGGATGTCCTCAATTAGTTGGAATGAATTAAGCCATGATTTCTCAGGCTTTTGTTTATGTGCCATTCATTCAACAAAATAGCTTGAATATGCTTTGTTGTTTGGGGACACTATGTAGCTCAGGCTGACTTTGAACTCACTACATACCCTAGACTGAACTTGAATTAGAAATCCTCCTAAGTGTCAGGAGCGCACCGCCGGGCTGGGCTGGTAGCTTGTTGATGAGGCAGGCAGGTGGAGGAAGGCATGGCTGAGTTTGTCCTCAAGAGTTTCAGTTGACTTGGTCAGTGAGATACAAAATTAAATTTCAGTTTAGAAATTAAAAAACATAAACAAGTTGTGATTTATTAGCTTCCCTAGGATCATCACCCCTTAGAAGTTTTCAAATATCAGAATATTTTTCCTTTCAGTACAAAACTTCTCTGAGAGTTCTTGATTGCTCTGCTTAAAGGCATAACTTGCTCTTCTCCTCTCCCACCTTTCCTGACCTCCCTTACCCCGTCCTATATCTTTAAAAATTATTTAAATTTATTTGCAAGGACAGAGAGAGAGAGATTGAGAATATGAATGAGAACGGGTATGCTAGGGCCTCTAGCCACTGCAAATGAACTCCAGATGCATGTGCCACTTTGTGAACTGGGCTTTATGTGGGTGCTAGGGTATCACACCCAGGTTGTTAGGCTTTGCAGAGAAGTGCCTTAACGACTGTGCTATCCCTCCAGCCCTCCTATACCCTTTCTATGAGACTTAGTAAAGTCTAATATTGTACATTGCTCATTTCTTTGCTATACTCATTGGTTATTGTCCCCTCTCTGCAAAAACATCAACTGTACAAAGACAGAGATTCCTGTCTGTGTGGTTTGCTGACACAGTCCATGTCCCTAGAACAGTGTCTCCGACTTGGCAGATGCTCCATCAAGATTTGGTGTATGGAGCCGGAAGTCTCAAGGGTGACGCTGCTTCCCTGCCCCTTACTTGCTGCCTTCTTAACCGAAATGTTAGAGATAAAGGGTGAGATTCTGAGGGGTTGTCATACTGGATGCTTTATTTCGCTGAGTTTCCATGAGCTCCCAGAGCCTCCTGAGGAAGGTAGAGCCATTTTTACCTGTTTTGGGCTAAAAGGACACACACCTAGCAAGATGCATTCTTGAATTCGAGTGCCATCCTTTTCTTTGATATCAACTTACTAGAGGCTGTGCCTCAGCGCCACTTGGGGAAATTTCTTCCTACTTCTTATGTTGGCCTAGTCAGTGGGGGAGTTGGCAAGGCCAGAGAAGGGAGTTGGGAATAAATCCAAATAAACAAAAATTAATGTTGAGAACTTATTTTATAATTTCTGATTATCTCAGAAATCCTGTAAGCTAAGTCATGCATTGCTCAAGCGTGGTTGGAGAAATGAGCACTAAGCCTCTCACTAAACTGTGGTTGGTTCATGGAAGGAGTAGTAAGCGTGTTGAGGTCTGCCTAGCTCCAAAGTGAGAGGGGAGTACTGCTGTCTATCACGTTGCTTCTCAGAGGATCTGAGAAGGTGTTTCTTCCAGTCAGGTGAATAAAATGCCGTTCATGAAACTTACACTATGTTTCCTGGATATTCATGGGACTTTCACTTTTTGATTCTCACTTTAACTTTTCCTTTTGAATTTTCCTTGTTAAATAGAAGATTATGGTGTCAGAACTCCAGCTAGAGACACTTACTAGCCAGTGAGTGGCCCACACTCTAGTTTTTGGAAGGCTTTGGGAGTCTGTTGAGAAAGTGAATTTTCAGATGAGTACTTGGGTCCAGAGCATCAGGAAAGAGCAGGCATTTGGACCATCAACCAGCCCACTTCCACTGGAGGCAGCTGCCTGCATTACACCAGTGACTAGTCTTTGACCCACTCCTTCACGGTTTTCCAGATTGGAAGACAATCCTCTCTCCCCCAAGGATTGCTTATATATCTGTTCCTGGCATTGCTTTAGAGGTTTAAGAGAAAAGGAAAATTAATTAGAAAGCTGCCTACACAACGAGTTAGAAAAATGAAAGAGAAAATGACATAATGAGATCAGAGTAACAATAACACCATCTTTATCATTAAAGATCTAAACAACTGTTCCCCAAGTTTCCTTTGGAAGAGGATCTTCCGCACAAAGTGGCCCCAGCTTGACTCTTAGATCCATTCTCTTGAAAACTCCTCGTTGGCCTTCAGGGGCCTAGCAATGACAAATAACCAGAGGCTTGGGAACAAACACACTTTGGGCTGGGAAAACAAACAGACTTTTACTTATGCAGAGTCCCAGAGCTCAGATTTCTTCTCTCTACTGGAAGCATAGGATTTGCTTTCTATAATTATGCTTGGCTCTTCCCCAAACTAAAGACTTCAACTCCCGGTTTTTCTATGGCCAGAGCTATCTTACCACGACCCCTAGTCTCTTCTTTCACCTTCAATTCCTTTCCTTTCCTCTCTCCCCAATGTTGCCCTTGTTTTCCAGACAGTTTGGCCTCAGACTTTTGGCCCGACTTCTAAGTGGCTGTTTTCTTACCAGCTTTGCCCACCCTTTGGTAGCAGTCAGTCCCTCAGTGAGGACCAGTGAAACAGCGTTTCTTCTCCTAGGACAGTGGGCAAAGAGAGGCTGTAATCAGATTCACGGAGAGATTCAGTGACTTTCAGGCATTCTTGGGCAGGGCGCACAGAGGTTGGAGGTGATTCTCAGAAGTCTCTGATCAGAGTCTCTGATATCATCCACCGTTCAAATCCCTCAGGCCATGCCTTCAATCCCCTCACAAACACGATATTAAGCAGCGGTAGACAGAGGCAGGACTTCCTGTCCTACGTGGAGCGCTGCCTGCTCACTCAGTCAACTTCTCTTCATACTTTGCTGTTCAGCCCACTTATCGCCTCCTCACAGAATCTTTTTCCTTTTTATACTATTTTCTAATTTGTTGTTTTATTCCTTAATAGTGATTAGCATAGTCAATGTTCTGTTTTACATGTACTAATTTGTTTGCTGGGTTTCCCCACTGGATGGAAAGTCGGATGCTCAGTCTGCTTCTGCTTGGATATCCAGTGTTACCTGGTCTGCAGTCAGCACGCAATGGAAATTCAGTACCGCCATGGATCGAACGTGTCCACCAAAAGGCGCGTGTTTCGAGCTTAACCCCAGTGCTGTGGATTTTTTGAGAGATGACTGGGCCATGAGTCCTTTGTCCACATGTAGGGATTCCTGCCAATTGTAAAAGGGCTTGGGGCTGTGAGTTCTAGCTCTTTCCTGCTCTCAAGCTTTCTTACCCTCCAACCTTTTGCCATGGGATGACACAGCGCGAAGTCCCTTGCCAGCCTTTTGTATTTCCTAGCCCCTAGGACAGTAAAAAATAAATGTCTTTATAAATTATCCAGTCTTTGATATATATCTTATTATAACAACACGAAACTAAGACAAACAGCAACATCATTTGGAAGATGATTACAACAGTCTGTGATGGCACCATGAGTCCTGCTGCTCATTTTATTCAGCAATTGAATTATAAAATGCAAAGAATAAAGAAAAACCTTGACGCCTCACATTTGAGCTCATAGATTGTAAGGAAATGTGCCCCCCCTTTTACCCCTCCCCAAAAAAGAATATCCACAATGGTGGGAGCTTGTGGTGACAGCCTTTCTGATCAGAGCAACATCCTAAGTTACACATTGGGACCTTGGAAGTGGAAAAGGATGAAGCTGGCCTATATGACTAAGGAAAATTGCTTGGTCTGTTGAGTACAGGGTATAAGCAATTGATACTAGACATGAAGATCAAGGGTACACCATGAAGGATAAAATGCTAAAAATGTTTTGACTTCATCTTGCAAATGATGGGGAAAGATGGAAGTACTCTAAAACATTCTTCATGCTTGGTGAGTGGCTTACATCACAGACTATTGGCAGATGATCAGTGGGTTAGTCATCTTCCTCACAAGATGCCTAACAGAATCAACCTATAGATGAAGAAAAGTTTTATTTCATTATGCATAATTGGAAGCTGTAGTCCATGATGTATGGACCCTGTTGCTTTGTGTGTGTGGAAAGGCGACATATATGGAGGGAATGCGTACTAGAGAAAACTGTTCCCCTTGTGTCTGAGAAACAATGAGAGAAGAAGAGACCAGAATCCCATGATCCCCTTTGAGGACATGCTCCAATTATCTCAAAACCTTCCAGTAGCATCCACCTCTTAAAGGTTCTAACATTTCCCAGGAGTACCTGGGGGCCAGGACGTTAACACATGGGCCTTTGGAAAACATTCAGGATCCAAATTACAGCAGTCACAGAAGATTCGCTTTTGGGTCTTCTTTTGTCCAGAACAAATGGAAGTCCCAGGGAAGACAGAGCTTTTGCTCTAGCAGAAGGAAAAGAAGATATCTGGGCAAGATGAGTAAAGAAAAGATCTACTTCTACATAAAAAGCCAGGACTATAGAAACTAATCTTTTATTTTCTTGGCATAGAATAAAAGCAAGAGGATTCTGGGTGTTTGGGTGGCAGATTGGAGACAGGACTCCAGAGAGGCAGCCAGTTAAGGGTCCCCCTGCATTTTATGGAAAGGACAATGGCACCAGCCACTTTTTAATGTTTGTCACCATGCCTGGTGTTTTGAGAAATTGCACACACACAATGGAAATTCTAAAAAAGCCATGACTTAGAGAAAGGAAATGCATTCCGTTTACCATGGAGCTAATTTATGACTCAATTGTCATGATTAATTAGGTCTTCCTTGAAGTTCCTCCTTCTGGGAGTCTGCGGGTTGTCTCCTGCTCTTGAAGGAATTCGTCCCCTTGTAATAATGACTTTTAATTTGAACCGCGCCAAGCTGCCTCTTTCCTCATCACTCAGGATGACCACCGATCTCCCCTCTCACAGGCACGGATTGCTGCCCAGTAGTACTGACCCTGTCTGGACTTGGGGCCTCCCAGCTTCTCCTCCGCAGAAGTGCCGGTTCTGTGTAAGCGACCCTAATCATTGCTCCAAACCCACGGAGTCCTTCCCACTTCCAAATGCCCTGTCAGCCCCCGGTTAAGGACAGGTGACACCTCTCAGGAGTGTAGCGACAGAATGTGCACTTTGCAAGGGACTCCCTGCCCCAGCTACAAGTATGCAACCAATTCAAGGTGACTGTGACATGAGGGACTTCTGACTTTCTTTCTTTTTCTTTTCTTTTTTTTTCGAGGTAGGGTCTCACTCTAGCCCAGGCTGACCTGGTATTCACTGTGTAATCTCAGGGTGGCTTCGAACTCACAGCAATCCACCTACCTCTGCCTCTCGAGTGCTGGGATTAAAGGCATGTGCCACCACGCCTGGCTTTGACTTTCTTTTATTTATTTATTTATTTATTTTTTGATTTTTTTGAGGTAGGGTCTCACTCTAGCCCAGGCTGACCTGGAAGTCACTATGGAGTCTCAGGGTGTCCTCGAACTCACAGCAATCCTCCTACCTCTGCCTCCCGAGTGCTGGGATTAAAGGCGTGGGCCACCACGCCCGGCTTTGACTTTCTTTTAATCAAGTTATTCTTGAATATTATTCCATATTCATTTCAGGTTTTTTTCATGAATCATGACAGCCTTTCCACATGGGGTGGGGGAAACTGGAGATAAGTAGTTAGACCTGGATTCAACTCTCAAATATAGTGCAAGCTACATAGACACTGGGAGGATTCCTGAACTTTCCTGCACTGTTTCTGAATTCAGTATAGAATCCTAACCTACCAATCATGTTGGTTAGGAAAATAAAAAAAAAATCTTGGTAGATGTGTAGGTGCTTTGCCAACTGCAGAATGTCAGGTAAATATGAAAATATTGTTAATGGTGATCCCTAAGCCTGGAACCTGCCGAGCTGACTCCATAGCACACTACTGCTCATTCTAAGTCTCTCCCGAGGTGCTTTGCCAGGACATAAGCTCTTTAAATCCTATGTGCCTGCCTCTATTCTCTAAAACAGAGCCTTCTATTTTTTTCTTTTAGGTTCATGTACTCTCGTTTTAGTATTCCACCTGACATTCAGGTAAACTTATGAATGTTATTAAACTAGTAAAAACAAAAATAAATATATTGTAGGATATTCTTTTCATTTTTTTGGTTTTGTTTTGTTTTTCGAGGTAGGGTCTCACTCTGGCCCAGGCTGACCTGGAATTCGCTCTGTAGTCTCAGGGTGGCCTCGAACTCACAGTGGTCCTCCTACCTCTGCCTCCCCAGAGCTGGCATTAAAGGCGTGCACCGCCATGCCCAGCTATCGTAGGGATAGTCTTACATAGTATAAGATAAATTTCTGAAGCCGGGCGTGGTGGCGCACGCCTTTAATCCCAGCACTCGGGAGGCAGAGGTAGGAGGATCGTTGTGAGTTCAAGGCCACCCTGAGACTCCATAGTGAATTCCAGGTCTGCCTGGGCTAGAGTGAGACCCTACCTCGAAAAACCAAAAAAAAAAAAAAAAAAAAAGATAAATTTCTGTAAAGTAAAATAGGCTTTTATGAATGAACTAGCAGAATAAAAACATACTGTAGCAGACTGAGTGAAAATCCAGAGGCAACGTCTTCACATCCTCCCAGCATCCCCTGTTCTCTGACCTGGGCCAGAAGTTTTAAAGGCATTATATGGGAAAGGATGTTACATAGGAATAAAGAGGTTAACATGTGGGAAACCAGAGTTAAACAAAGTTAAATACATGTATTTATTTATTTATTTATTTATTTATTTATTTATTTTTAACTACAGGATGACTGTGCATTCCAGGAGGGAAACTGAGAATCTCATGTATGATCTGCTGGCCCCCTGAAGGCTTTTCCAGGTGAAGCATCCAAGAAACAGCTTCATGAGGCAAACATTAGGCAGGTCTGCCTCTAGCAAATTCTGAAAGCTGGGAGAATGGGAAAAAAAACACTCATTAGGAATACTGTTATTCTCAACTTTCATCAATGGCTTTGTTTTTTTAAATATTTATTTATTTGAGAGAAAGAGGAAGAGAGCGAGAGCGAGAGCGAGAGCGAGAGAGAGAGAGAGAGAGAGAGAGAGAGAAAGGCCTCAGCCACTGCAAACAAATTCCAGATTCATGTGTCACCTTGTGCATCTGGCTTACATGGGTACAGGGGAATTGAACCTGGGTCCTTAGGCTTTGCAGGCAAGTGCCTTAACCGCTAAGCCACCTCTTTATTGCTTGTTTTTGAGGATGGGTGTCACTCTAGCCCAGATTGACCTGGAACTCCCTGTATCCCCAGGCTAGCCTCAAACTCATAGCAATCATCCTACCTCAGCCTCCAGAGTGCTGGGATTAAAGGTGTGTGCCATCACTCCTGGCTATAAATGGCTTTAACTTCATCATGAGTTCAAATTAGAGAAGCCCCAGGTGTGGAGATGTGGTGTGAGTAAACCTGACTGGGTTCGAGTCAGATTCTAGCATCCGGGGGCGGGGAGGGGGCAACAGCACCCTTCACGTCAACCACAGGAGGGGAGCAGATGCTCAGTGCGTTGCCCTATTCATTTGTCTGTTCTGCATTCACCCCCATTCCACCATATTCCTTGAGGATCTGCTCGCTGCCAGGCCCTGTGGTAAGTGCTGAGCCCTTGGGGTAAAAATGGCAGGGCAGGATCTTTATTCCCGTGGGCCAGTGCTCCAGTCATAGAAAGCACTCATGTGTTAGTAAACCTGGAAGGAAGCATGGAAGGAGAATCCTTAGCACTCCAGGCGTCTTGTGCCTTATTTTAACTGTGTGAAAACATAGCGCATGGCCGCACACACACGCACGCACACACACACACACACACACACACACACACTTTGGTCCCTCAGAGTGACTGGTGAGGATTTCTAGGCAGCCTCTCATAAATGTGTCAGCCCTGTATCAAGCTACTAATGAATGTTCTGGAAAGGTGGATGCCTTCTGGAGCCTTCTGCTCTTTTGATACTGAGGAAGATTCTGGAAAGCTGTATCCTTGTGGAGTCCTCAGCTCTCTTGCTGGTAAATGCCTACTGTGCCAGTAAACTGTCTTGAGTGCTACACATGATGACATTTGCTGCCCATTCTCTGGTCTTTTTTCTTTCAAAGACACAGCCTTTCTGCCATGACACGTGACTAAAGCTTGGATCACATCTACTGGAAGTGACTGGCCAGTCACAGACAAGTGGGCAAGATGGACTAATAGCCAGATTCCCATCAAGAATATGGGCACACAATCTCCCTCTCCCTCTTCTGCTTACTCCCCATCCCCTGCTGTTACGTACAAAAGGATGTTTTTGTCAAGAGGCTCTAAGGAATCTATGGATGGGAGCTGTGGGAATAAATAACCTCGTTTCCCATTCTGTGCTAAGGTCTTTCCTTTGTTACCAAGTTATCCTGATGGCACTAAAAACAGATTCAAATTTTTCATCAACTATAATTATGATTTGGAAGAAGACTGTTAAAATGGATGACGGGTGATGCTGCTGGAAGTCATCTGAAAGTTCAATATCACAGAAAAAAAAATTGTCTTCACTTTCCCAGATGGGAGAGCAAAGCAGATGTAAAAGAAGAAGAAGAAAAAAAAAGAGGAATAAAATGAATGGTTGCAATAAAAAGCACCTTGACAAATGGTGGACATTTCCCATATAGTTGATCTTCATAGGACTCGGTGACAAGCACAGAGAGATTTAATGTGATTGTGAAAAGTAAGGAGCCTGGGAAAATAATAAGACAGTCCATGGGGATGCATCTCAGTCAGGCTTTTCTTTCCCTCTTATGGTGTTCTGAAACTACTTACTACCTTACTGCTACTTTTATTTTCAGGAATATGTGAAATGTTCTAACTGTAAAAAAAAAAAAAAAATGCACCAAAATCTTTTTGTCTAGTCTGGATGACTTTTCCTAGTTTTTCTGTCATTTATACACTCACCACATCAGCAAGTGCACATTGCATTCAGGGCACTGGGATTTAAGGCTTTAAAACATCACCTCAATGCAAGACAGGATGTCAAGTATCAAGGGAAAGGGGACTGGAATGAAGAGGCGAGAGAAACCAGTACTGGCTTCCCACACATCTCTACCATGGACTCAGCCAGTGTCGGGTCTATGATTAACATGGCAGGGTTGGAGAGGGGCTTCCGTGGTGACAAGCCTTGTTGCTGTCTTACGACCGGAATTCAGGTCACTAGACCCCATCTAAAGCCACGTAAATGGTGCATGCGTCTCTCATCCCAACACGCCTGTGACAACGGGAAGTGGAGTCAGGAGAACACCAATGCTTGAGGACCAGCCGGTCAGGCGTCTGCAGCAGCAAACAGGAGAATTCCTGTCTCACCCAAGGTAGAAGGTGAGGCCTGACACTCTGAGGTTGTCCTCAGACCTGCACATGTGCGCCATAATATACGAGCTCCCACATCTCACATCAGCGTCGTCCTTACACCCATATTCACACACATGTGTGCACACACAAAGATTAACGTGGCTTTGACTCAGTCTGGTGAGTTCATCTCGCACCAGTATTACTGATGGGGTCACTGAGTGGATTGATTTGCATTTTCAGTGTCATGTGTTCAGAGGTGTTCCGAGGTGGAGCCTCTGGGGGTGAGCAGATCATGAAGACTCTCACTGTTCCCAGGACCTCGCTCTGGCTGACCCCTGGCGCCCCAGTACTTGGGATCTTCAATGAAAGAATTCTGACTGATGCACAGAGAATAGTGTAAGAGTCTATGAGAGAGTAAAATGGGGTGCTCTCAAGGGGCGAGAGTGGATAATGGCAAAAGGATTATTGTAAAGAAAACCACTGGCTAGCTGTGGGCAATGGCCAGAGGAACTATTGTGCCAACTTACAATTTATTTATATATAGTGAACTTGACTTTATGAACATATTGGATACTGGCCATATTCCCATCAGGTTATACTCTTGTGTTCCCCCTCCCCACACCCATTCCACAGTGGACCCTCCTCTGGGAAGTCCTACATATTTTCACTAGGCTTTATACAACTTTTTAAAGTCTCTGGAACAAACAGCATCTCTGAGGGCTTTTTCCTGTTAGGGTGATTGACATGTCCATTTGGATTAACTCTTAAGGGAGGGGAATATGGTATGTCTTCATTCTATAGAAGAAAGCCGGCCTATAGATAAACATCTTATAATCTTCCTGGCAGTTCAGAAACTTCATGTATCTACACACAGTCAGAGACACAACTCAGATGCCATTCTTTTGACCAAAACAATCATGTAACAGAGCAGTTTAAAAAGAATTAAAAGAAAGAAAAAGAATCAAAACAAATCTATAGAAATAGCTATGCCTTACCAGGAGGAAATAGCCTTCCCTTAATGGATCTCAATAAAGCCCTGATATCTTTACCTTTTTCCATTTTGTCTAATCTGTAGCTATCCATTCATATGGTACTTTAAATCTTAATAAGGGGCATTTGTGATACTGCCCCGCTCTTTAAAATTAGTGTATTATCCACAGACTGTGGTCACAGGACATGGACATAGCGTGCTGAGACTGGGAGGGAAACCAGTTCCCTCTTGGCAAGCCTTCACAGTGTTGGAAAATGCTGTGTGGATTGCTGGGGGACAATGGCCACCAATAGCATGGATAAGCAGGGGACCCTGTAAGCTACAAAATCAACCAGCTGGGCAAGAAGTACATTCTTGTCCAATAGTGACACGCACCTTTGTAGATAACCAACTATTCCCCCATTGGACACGAGGCCTGCTTAGTGGGAGAGAACTCATATCTGGTACTGGAGGCAAAGTCAGAATCCCATGGCTAGGAAACTCATAAGAGAGAAGCGCCCATTGTTCTCTGAATAAAGAGTGGGTCTACACATCAAAAAGTATCTCAAGGTCTGGAGAGATGGCTTAGTGGTTAAGCACTTGCCTGTGAACCATAAGGACCCAGGTTCGAGGCTCGATTCTCCGGGACCCACATAAGCCAGATGCACAAGGTGGCACATGCGTCTGGAGTTCGTTTGCAGTGGCTGGAGGCCCTGGCACGCCCATTCTCTATCTATCTGCCTCTTTCTCTGTCTGTCGCTTTCAAATAAATTAAAAAAATTTTTAATGAAAAAATAGAAAGTATCTCAAATAACTATTAATATCCACTTTAATCCAAGATGCTATCAATCCTGGTAGGAGAATCTGTTTTATTTTATAGCTGGCTGATAAAACTGAGGAGATCTAAGATCCATCAATATGACAAGAAAAGATAGGTCTTTTCTACCTCTACCACATCTGCCAGGGCCCAGGAGAATTCAGAGGAAACAGCCATAGGAATACTGCTCCCTGATAGCTTGACAGCCAGCTCCAGGGAACTACAACAGACACAGTGGTCAATCAAAACACATTGAGTCAGAAACTCAGAGGCTGCAGAGAACTCAATACTAAACCAGACTGTTAACAGACCCACCAAGACTCGGGGACCAGTGTGGGACGGGGGTGGAAAGATCGTAAGAGCCACAGGCAGGGTAGAAATATCCTGAGGCATAGCCATCCCTCAGACTAAGACCTTAATTACCCAGTGAACACCAACAACCCCACTAAGGAGAATCCTCACGGAAAGTGGGCCAGGGGAAGAGGGGATATAAGACTACAGTAACCTTTGTGACTGATAAAAAACAGGGGCTAGAGAGATTGCTCAGTGGTTAAGGCTAGACTTACATGCAAAGCCTAATGATATGAGTTTGATTCTCCAGTATTGACACAAAGCCAGATGCACAAAGTAGTCCATATATCTGGAGTCCACATCTGGAGTCCATTTGCAGTGGCCAGAGGCCCTGGCATACCCATTCTCTCTATATCTCTTTTATCTCACTCTGTTTGCAAGTAAATAAATAATAAAAATATTTAAAAAACACCAATAAGGCAATGTCTTAAAAATAAAATTAAATAGCCTCAGTGTCTATCTCCATTGCCCTGGTGCAGGACACTCAAAATGCAGAAACCCGGAAGCTGCTGAGAGCTCAACACTGAAGTAGCACACCCACCACGGCTCAGGGGATTTTGTGGAAGAGGGGGTGGGAAGAATGTAAGAGCCATAAGGTGGGAGGGAATATCCAGAGGCATTGCCCCCTCCACACACAATGACTGACTGCTGCTCTCACAACTCATAACCCACAGCCCCATGGTGACCACCAGCAGTCCTGCTGAGGAGGGCCCTCGGTGGCATGAGGGCAGGGAGGAGGGAAATGATGGTACCAACACATGAGGTGTCCATACAAAGCTTCTACTTAATAAAAAAAAAATTGCTTTCAGTTGAGGAAAAAAAATAAAACAGAAAATTAGTGTGTTACCAGACACATAGGAGGTCGGGCTTGAAGCTGACTTACAAAAGAGGAGTCTGTCCTTAATAACTTCTCTGCTTGCTAATTTCTACCTAGGTACCTAACATGACCTTATGATTGTATTAATCTACTGATGGACTCATAGTTGAATGGGACTGGGTGAAGGCCTTTGTTATAGAAGGGAGCTCTTTCTGATTACTGGCCACCAAGAGACAAGCAGCTCTATTCCACCACACATTGCCCACCATGTTGTCCTCCCTCGCCATGGGCTCAGAAGCAAAGGAGCCACAGACTGGAGCATCTGAAACCGTGATCCAAAATCAGTGTTACCTGTTACATTGTTTCTCTGCGGTGTTTGGGTCACAGCAATAGAAAGCTGATGAGCAAAATCACTTTGATTGTTTCTGCACAGGGTTGCAGTACCACTAAGTCATTCCCATGTTGTCGCCTGAATGTAGCTCCTTGTTTAACACTAGCTACTAGTTACCTTTGGGTAGGGGTTTATACTGCACTTGATTCTTTTTTTTATAATACTTTATTTATTTGCAAGGGCAACTTCTGTACATCTAGATAATATATCATGATTATAATCACCTCCCACCACTGTCTCTTCTCTCCTTTCTGAATCCTCCCTCCACTGAATCCCTTCTTCTTTCCAACTAGTCTCTCTTCTATTTTGATATCATCATTCCTTCCCCCCCCCCATTCCCCACAACCTACTTTTTGCAGGTCTTGTTATATCAGCCACTGTGAGGTCATGAATATCAAGGTTACTTCGTGTCTGAAAGACAGTATTGCAAAGCACTCCTCTCCTTCCTTTGATTTTGCATTCTTTCCGCCCCCTTTTCTGCAGTGGTTTCTGAGCCTTGGAGGGTGTGATAGAGATGTCTCACTTAGTGCTGAACACTCCACTGTCACTTCTCAGCACTTTCGTGAGTTTGGAATCAGTGGTCACTGCCATCCTAAGGGAGAAGCTTTTCTAACCAAGAATAAGAGTAGCATCAATATATAGGCATAAACATATTATTTGGTGGGTTTGATATATCCATTTAACTAAATGGCAGTATCAGTTCCCTACCTGGGGCTTATCAGCTTCCCAGCCGAAGATTTTTAATTATGGTTTTCAGTACCAGGCAGGAATTCCCTCAAATCCAACTACAGAGCAGTTGGTTTCCCCCATAACAGACATGTCATCATTGTACCAGTTGATACATTTGGCCTGGCTGGCCAGCTGCAGAACTTGGAGGGTCCACTGCTGGTGAAGACCACTGATGACTTTTCTCCCCCAACAAGCTGCACAGCTCTCTCCAGTATCCTGATACTAGTCAGCGGGGAGGCTTCCAGCTCAGCTCCAGCTTGATTTCTCAGTGACCTGCAGCCTAAGTATTTGGGAGTCTTTAGCAATGATGTTGAAATACATTTGCATATACAAATAACGTGGTGTTATAATTGCATACCACATTTAGTATAGTAACTTGCTCTTCAGATTTGTGGCCTAGGTTAATAGACAATATGATATGGACGAGGGGTGGAGTAGGCTGTACTACCTAGCTTTTTGTGAAGCTATTCTTTGATGTTGACATGACAGAATCTCCTAGCAACACTCAGAATGTACGCCTGTATTAAGTGATGCATGAGTCGTACCATACACTGTGTGGCTTATCACTAATACAAATTGATTCCTCACAGTCCTGAGGCTAGAGGTCCGAGATGAGGCTGCCAGTGCGGTTGGTGAAGGTCCTCTTACAGGTTGTAGTCAGCGAACTTTCTTATATTCACAGATGGCGGAGAATAGAGGTGCTGGCTAGCTCCTTGGCCTCCTCTTCTAAGGGAACTCGGGTGATTGGTGAGGACTCTGTCCTTTGCTCTCATTAGTTCCCAACGCCACCCCCTTCAAATACCACTGCATTAAAGGTCATAATTTCTCCTTCCCTGTTCCACATCAGGATTAGAAATGGCATATCTTTGTTCACATGGAAAGAGGTTCTCCAGCCCCCAGTTCCATTTGTGAAAATCTTTTTCAAGAATTAGGTATAACTACAGCTGTCAGGAAATAGGTCTATCTACAATGAGACATCCACAGAGCAGATCATATGAGTGAAAATCCAGGCACCTGAGCTTGACTTCCCGAGTTCAAGTCATGATCCACCATTTACTAGCTGTGTATGCACAAACATCTCAGTGTCTTCAGCTTTAAGATGGGAAGGAAAACAATAATATTAATATAACCCAAAAGGTTATTAGAAAAATTCACCAGGTTAAAATATAAGCATACCAAGAAAATTGCTCAGTATACTACAAGGCTTTAGTGTGAATTTGTGTTGAAGAGAAAAACAAAGCAGTCTTTTCTACCGCTTGTCTTACCATTGACCCAGCACTGTGATGTGAACATACTAGACACTCAAAGTACAGGATGAATGATAGACTAGCAACAGCGCTCTTCTGAATGAAAGAAGAAGATTACTCAATTGCTAGTAGTGGAACCATAGAATATCCACAGAAAATTATGAAAATCTATTCAGTGAAGCCATTTAACACAATAGTGCTCTTGTCCCACATTGGTTATGGTGACTGATATTGCAAACAATGACTTTTTAAAAGTAGTAAATAAGTGTAGCTTCAACTTGCCACAGATTATCAGCTTTGATATACTCCAGGATGAGTTGAGAGGAAATAAAATCATCTCTCAGATCATGTGTTAGAGCAGCTAAGCAAACGATGTTGCTGTCATGGGAGGCAAGATGACACCGAGCAAATTTTCATAGGTTACCTACAGAGGTTTGCCTGTATCTCAGGCCCTGCTGCAACAGCTGACGGTCTTGAGCAAGTGGGGACCTGCCAATGGGTGCTGATGGTTAGCCTTGTTAGGCTAAGAACAGTCACAGATGGGCAGCATAGGCAGCCCCTGCAGCCTTGCAGTAGACAAGATCTAGAACGTTCCCAAGAATCCCTGAGGATTCATGTGCACACCAGAGTTTGCAAAGCAATGTCCTAGAATCTAAAGTGACAACTAGTGAAGAAGGAAAATTTCCACTCTATGCCGTCAGCAACTTAGATGCGTAGAGGAGGGAAGGCTCTGATTTATCAGAGAGACAGGGCTTGGTACCTAGAATATCTTTTAGGACAGATGACTACCATTTAAAAGCAATTCACTGCAAAGAGATGCCTCCTGGTTCCAAACACATTCTCCACTACAAGCAGTCATCATGGGTCAGGGTGGGAGGGAGGCCCACACCTCCTCCCGTGAATTTCCAGGAGAAGCTCTAGGTCCAGCAGTTGGCTGGCCAGGTTGTCCTCAGAGAGCTGTCAAGATGCCCAGCCTCAGTGACAGCAGAGGGAGTAAGGGTAGCTCAGGCAAGGCTTTTGTGTAAGAATGCTGCCCGTTTGAAGAACTTTGTCACTATAGTGAAAACTCATTTTGGAATCTCAAGGCTATCAGAAATCACACAGTTTTAGGGAAGTTAGTTTTGTTTGTCTATGTGTGTTTGGTTAAGACAGGAAGTAATGAGAAAACTTCCTTCTCATGCAAAGGTGCTAGCCTGCCTGGAAACTGAAGTTGTTTGTTTTATCAACAAATGTGACTTTCAGCCTAAAAACCATAGAGAGATTTACCTAGCGTCTTAAAGGAGAGTTGTATCCAAGTAATGTACATCAACCCCTCTCCTTAACACCACCACACATCACCTTCTTTAAGAGCTCATGTCTTTTGCACCAATCTTGTTTTTCTGTGTTTCTCAAATATTAAGTAACTTGCCCAGGGCAGCAGGGCTGGTTATTTCTGGATTCACTTTCCTTCTATGAGTCATCTTGAATAATGTAACCCTGAACCTCAAGGTACTAAATTTGACGTGGAAACTGTTCTCATAAACAGTCCAAAAGTAGTAGGAGGGGGAAAATGGCAAACAAAATAAGGGAAGTAATGAAACTAGGCATTCATTGACCACTAGATAAATGTACTAAAATGCTTCAAATGTGACTTAACGTTGTCATAATAAATGAAGCATATAAAATTTTCCTGTTCAATTGAAACTACTAAATACAACTGGGGTTTGTTGACTATTTTTAAAATGGCATATTAATCAAATTAATCTGAACGTGTCATTGACTCACTCGGTGTAGACACAAGAGATTTATAGTTAGAAAAAAAAGTCACTGAACCCTAAAACCTGAGTTGTACAAAACTAAGTACTGGTATCCCGTGGAGTGTTGAAGAGAGGTAAAAAAATGTAGCTAAAAGTTGACACCCAAGATAATTTACAAAAACAATTCCTAACATATGCAAATCAGTGCATGGAAAAGAAAACAACAGGGGTTTCCATTGAATTTTCTATACTATTGAGCTCTCTTCTGGCCAATAAATAGTGACAGAAAATTAAAAAATCAATAACATTTAGAGGATGTAAAAACAAAATGCGAAATTGGCACTCTAAAAGAGAAAAACAAGATTGACTAAATCAGATGAACTTCTGTAACAAAGGACTCTGCTTCTCCTCTCTCTCTCTCTCTCTCTCTCTCTCTCTCTCTCTCTCTCACTTTCGGTAGTTTTCTGAGGTAGGGCTTCACTCTAGTCCAGGCTGACCTGGAATTCACTATGTAGTCTCAGGGTGGCCTTCAACTTATGGCGATCCTTCTACCGCTGCCTCTAGAGTGCTAGGATTAAAGGCATGCGCCACCACACCCAGCTTACTTCTCATATCCTTTATCTGCTATAGAAGTAAATGAAAGGGGAATGAAATAGCCTTGATGTATACTTCAAAGCAACAGGTCAACTTCTTTTTCTTCTGTGGTAGCAGGCAAGGAAGCAAAATGTTTCTAAATCTCAAGAGCACTGGGTATATCTTTCCAATACTATCATAAATATTTGTACTTTCTTGGGTGTTATTTTAGTACTCTTTTTTGAATATGATTTTTTTCATATTTTTTGAAGTGATTTCACTATTACTATTATTTTATTTATTTTTAAGCAGAGAGAGAGATAGAGAAGAGAGACAGACAGAATGGGCACCCTAGGTCCTCCAGCCACTGAAGATAAACTCTAAACTCATGTACCACTTTGTGCATCTGGCTTAATCTGGGTACTGGGGAATCAAACCCAGGTTGTTAGGCTTTTCAGGCAACCACCGTAACTGCTGAGCCATCTCTCCAACCCTATTTTAATACTCTTATACCAAGATTTTCTTTGGGGCTCTTTCTAACACTAATTTTGGGATGATGAACGGTAATGAACTCAATCAGTAAAACCAAACCAAAGCCAAAAGTTCAACACTAAATCAAATCATTTTAGAAATCATTGGCCATTTAGAAATCACTTTACGAATAATCTCCAACTCTTCTGGGTACAGCCTCACATAGATGTTTCTGGAACTGAAACTTCCTAGCACGGAAGTACTCCAAATGGACAATAGTATGTTCTGGAGCTAGTTCTCAGGGTGTAACCACACCAGGATGGTAGTAGCTCTTGTGTTGTAAAAAATTGAAGTCATGTATATATATGTATATATATATGAAGAAATTAATGAAGGACATTCTACTTAGTGAAGTTCATAATGGAGAATATGCCCACAAAATTTTTGAGATTTAATGTCTCTGAATTTGAAACTATAAATTCCTAACAAAATATTCTAAAGGCCACGAGACTGTGACAAAACAACTCCATTGTAAGAATCCAGTTGTAAGTGCTCGTGAAAGTTTAAACTCATGGAGCTATTGAATGGCTTCTTTATTGTTTGGAAAGATAGCTACTCCCTGCAAGTAAATTCATATTGAGCATATGAGAAAGAGTCAGGATCAAGGCTTTTAATAATTGTTTTGTAGGAGACATTTCTAAGAGAACTGGTTCAAACATGAGAACCCATCCAACTTCATAGAGTTACTAAAAAAAAAAAAAAAAAAAAAAAAAAGCAAAAAGAAGTCCAGTTCTTGACTCTATTGATGTTTGTAATGATTGAAATACAGAACCTCCTAACAAAGAAAACAAATTTGAGCATTACATTAAGGCTTGTACCAGAGTAAGGTTAAGCAGAACAGCTTTTCCTTTGAAAGTTCTCCTTTCCAGCAGGAGTCAGTTGAAAATAAGAGGTTAAAGCCATTACCTGTGTGGATGACATCGCCTTCCCCCGGTGGTCATCAATTTCAAAATAAATAGGACAGAAACCTTTTAAAAACCTAGATATAAACTCCATTAAAATATGGTATTAAATGTAGTACTTCACTTAAAAATGGTTTGGTTTTCTATTTATTTATGCTGGCAGGGATGCTAGTTCTTGCCCCAAATTATAAACCTGGCAGCTGACAATCCATTATCTCCTAAATAATATAATAGGGTATAAATTGAAATGATTGTGAATTTGAGCTCATCTGTATTGAGGCTTTCAAGCTGAGCTGTAAAATGAAAATTCAGTTAAATCCAATCAATACTTGTGATAAAAATGCCATGCTGTTGACGTTAGTATGTCATGCTAAGTGCATACATGTTTAGTGAGAGAAGGTTAAAGGCAAGTGGGTGCAGGGCCACACCCTCATTCAGCCAGCCTGGTACATCATCTAGAATAATTCACAACAAACAGAAAGGAGCATAGCTGTACACAGGCATGTACTCTTGAAAGGCTTGCAAGACAGAACACAGCTTTCAAAAAGTAATTATGTAAATGAAAATTACATAAACCTCCAGATGAGCTCCTGGATTTCTCTCTCTATCTAATTTCTTCCCTGAGTCACAGCACAGAACCGAGGAAAGCCCCCAAGATTCCTTGTGAGGTTCATTAAGTCTGATTTCTTTTCAAAACTCGTCATGCCTGAGATGTTAGGTCTTTAACCATTAAAATCCCTGTGATGTCCTTTGTAACTGTAGCATACATTCTTCATCCATATTAAAGAATTAATGAGAGCCTACTGCGTGAAGTCAGTGTGTACAGTTCTGTGCTATCCCATGTTTGTGCTGGGTACTGGTGCAGTTAGCTTCTCCTTGCTGGATAAAGCCCCTGGCCAAAAACAGCTGGTGGGAGGAAAGGCTTTTATTTTGGCTCACAGTCTTGAGAGGGAGCTCCATGATGGCTGGGGAAAGCACGGCATGAGCAGAGGCTGGACATTCCCTCCTTGCCAACATCAGGTGGACCACAGCAACAAGAGAGTGAACTAAACTGTGGCAAGGCGAGCTGGCTACAACACCCCTAATCCCACCCCCAACAACACACCTCCTTCAGCAAGGCTGCTCCTTCCAAATTGCCCTCAGCTGGTAACCAAGCATTCACAACACATGAGGTTATGGGGGAGGTCTGATTCAACCCCCCACAGATAGAGTCCACAATCCAGAAACATCCTTCCCTGAATTCTGGAAAAGTTCTCTCTCTTTTATTTTTTTCTCACCACCCTTCTTCTTTGGCTATCAGCCTGTGAGGTGATTAAAACTTTGTTGCGGGCTGGAGAGATGGATTAGTGGTTAAGGTGTTTGCCTGCAAAGCCAAAGGATCCTGGTTCAATTTTCCAGGACCCACATAAGCCAGATGCACAAGGTGGCACACGCGTCTGGAGTTCATTTGCAGGGCTGGAGGCCCTTGAGTGTCCATTCTCTCTCTCTCTCTCAAATAAATAACTAAATTATATATAGAGAGAGATAAAAATATATATATAGAAACTTTGTTGGAAACTTTACCTCCCCAATGTCTCTGTCCACTACCCAGTCCACCCAAGCACTTACAATATTGTAATCCAATGTGTGTTCAAGGGTTAGAAGATGAACTGACGCCAAGCAGCAGTGGAAAGCTACATCCTAGGAGGCCACATTCTCTGGGAAACTGTGTCCTTTGTGTGGTTGTTTGCAATGTTTGTGTGTCTGATGCAAGCTTTCCTTTATTGGGGTGTGTAACGGGGAGGACACCTCCTTTGGGGATGAATCACATCCTGCTTTGGTCACACCATATGATGTTTGAAAGAAGACATGGTCCATTGCTGAATTTGGTCAGAAATTAATTTAATTGTCAGAACTAGCTCTTCCATTTTGTCTTCAGGAAGTTAGTAGTGACAGCATTACTATTGCATAAGTGAATGGTCAGGGACATAGTGGAGAATTGAGTGAGTCAGGGTCTCCATGAAGGATGGGATGTGAAGGGAGACCCAGTGGGAGCAATGGGAGAGGACAAGGGCATTGGCCAGAGCTTGAAGGAGCTAGAGCAGATACAAACACACACACACACACACACACACACACACACACACACACACATTTGGATTTTAAAATTATCATGGGGTCCAGCCCAAGACTGCCTTGAGCTGAGATGCTTACTTTCCAGGCCACCAGTGAAATGGCAGTATCAGAACAAGGGAGGAAGTGTCTACACTTTGTCCACGACAGTACAGTGAAGGTCTGAGGAAGCAGCACTGGCAAGGTAAGTCCCAAAGCCCTTCTGGAAGGAAAGAGCACCAGAATCTCAGCAGCAGATCCTACTGCTCCAACATCAAGTGTCTAAAGCAGAACTGGACAAGGAATAGTAAGTGTGTTCCATGGAATTGTGTCTGTCAATTATACTCTGCTTGTATAGAACAAGACAAGGAGCCTTATAGACAGGGGAACACAGACAACCAGATAGAAAATGTATTATAATTGCAGAAGAATGGTAAGAAGCAAAAACAGAATATAAAGTCCAGAAATATACTGAGGGAGATATCAAAAATTAGAAAAACAGGCCAGGCATGGTGGCATATACCTTTAATCCCAGCACTTGGGAGGCAGAGGTAGGAGGATCACCATGAGTTCGAGATCACCCTGAGATGACTACATAGTGAATTCCAGATCAGCCTGAACAAGAGCTGAGACTTTATCTTAAAAATTAAACAAGAAAAACCCAAAACAAACACAAATTAGAAAACAGAGGAGCTAGCAGGGTTGAGTTAGTGTATCATTTAGTTTTCTCGTCTTAAAGACAGGATACCTGATGGAAACAACTCCAGGGAGGAAAGGTTCATTTTAGCAGCTTGCTTTGGAGACTGCGGTCCGTCATCAGTCCATAGCTCCATTGACACTTGGCCCTCATGTGGCAGAACATCATGGTGATGGAGGTATATAGGGGAGGAGGCTGTTTATCTCATGGTGGTTTGGAAGCAGAGAGCATGGGAGGGACCAGGGAGGAAGTGGTAACCCACAGAGGTACACCACCATTGATATACTTCTTCCAAGAAGACCCTATCTTGTAACATTTCCAGAACCTTCCAAAATGGAGTTACCATGTGAAAAGGAGACAGTCAATACATGAGTCTGTGAGGGACATTTCCTACTCAAACCATAACAGTTTGATTCCTAGCTTTCCACTTCCTATCTTCAAGCTTGTGTAAGACACCGGATGCCTCTGTTCCTTTTCCCTCTTCAGTAAAATGAAGGCAGTAATAGCAGCTCATGGGTGGGGATGGAATGAATGAATACACAAAAAGTATACGGTGTGGTTTCTGGAATGTACTTACCATTTGGTAATGAATGATAGTTATCCTGACATGTAGTTATCATTCAATTATTGTTGCATGGGAAAATAGGTTTCAAACAAGATAACATATTGTATTTGATAAGGAATGGTGTGACCAGTAGCCAGATATTGGGAAATAAATGTTTGGTCTCTTCTGTAGGTTATTTCCTAAAATTAAGTCCAGCAGCATTAAGAATAGTAGCAATTCTAGAAGCATATATTGGTCAATATTTAAATAGTCTTATAGTAGAATAACATTAAGCATAACACCAAACGGAGAAATCTGGAAGGGAAGTAAAAGCAGATAGACTTGATTAGCTATTAGAATCAGAAAACTTCCAGCTTTCTAAATAAAATAAAGTACAATGAAAATCTACTCTTTCTAAGCAAATTTAGAAAGTAACTGATAAGCTACAAAAAATATTGGCAACATCTAAGGCAGATCAAAGAAGTATGTTCAATGTATAAAAGGTGCACAATTTTAATAATATATTATACTATTTATAAAGCATGAAACATCTGTCAATAAATAAAAAATTATACCTCTATCAAAAAATAGGCATAAGGAATTATGAATGGGTAATTTATGATGAAGGCATATAAACAGCCTAAAAAACAAGATTAATCTAATTAATGGAATGTGACTCAAAGTGAGGTACTTACTGAAACTTCTGGACTCACGAACTGTTCTGTTTTGTTTTCCAGTTCTGCGTTTCTGTTTTCCACATGGCTGACTCTATTCTTGAGAGCTTCTATAGAGTTTTGGGCCTGTTCAAATTGGTTTGCATTTTCTATTGCTTTTTTACGTATAGTTTCCATCCCTCTGTCGAGTTCCCTTTTCATGTCATTTTCTGATTTTCTTAATGCTTCCTGGAATTCATCCTTGCATTTCTTTATGTCTTCATTGAGCTATCCAGCTGGTTATTGAGGTCCTCTTTTTTTATTCACTCTCCTTCAGATCATTTAATTGTTTTTGAAACCCTTCCTGGTTCTTTTCTATTAGGTCTAATCTAGTGAGGACAGCATTAATACAATTATTGGCCCTTTGTTGATTTTCTGCCAGTTCTGCTATTTGCTTCACCAGGGTTGCATAGCTTGTGTCTTCACTTCTCCAATTGACAATGACTTTTAAATACCTATGGTCAAGAAATGATGAAGATGGGGGCTGGAGAGATGGTTTAGTGGTTAAGCACTCGCCTGTGAAGCCTAAGGACCTCAGTTCAAGGCTCGATTCTCCAGGACTTACATAAGCCAGATGCACAAGGTGGCACATGCATCTGGAGTTCATTTGCAGTGGCTGGAGGCCCTGGTGCATCTATTCTTTCTCTCTCTCTCTCTCTCTCTCTCTGTCTCTCTCTCCCTCTCTGCCTCCTTCTCTCTCTGTCTGTTGCTCTCAAATAAATAAATAAAAATAAACAAAAAATTTCTGTCAGAGTACTTGATGACCCACCCAAGGTTAGTCGTAAGACCGTACTGCTGAAGACCCCATATGTGGTTGACACATAAAGTGGAATGGCATGGCTGGAAGCTGGAAGAGAGTCAGTCCCCAGACAGTCAGCGTGTCTAGTGCCAGAAGGTGCTACATGGGCAACTGGGGGAAAATGACCAATATCTGTCCAAGCAACTCATGGTCCAACCTACTTAGCAGCAAATAACCTGTCATGATGCTCACACAAGTGCAATAGTGGCACACAGCCATGGTGGGGAACCAACTGCTCTTGATTTGGCTAACTGATCCCCTCAGTGGAACGGGACCCATAGATGGAGCTGGGAAGCAAGTCAGAACCATATCCAAACATGAGCCCACTCTCCATTATCAAGGTACCACCAATCGTGGGCTACAAGAGGGCCTACACCTATTAAATTCTCTATAAAAAAAATAAGGGTTATCCCATTTGTCTGATGCTAACTTTACTCTCCATTGGACAATCTGCTTCTCTTTTCAGATAGACACAGATCTTAAGGAGAGAGTGACCCCATCATACCTCAAAAGGACCCCAGACGAAACTAAGAACAATTGGCAAAACAAGCAAGGGTACTGTTTTCTTGGTGAACCGGGTACCAGCACAAGGGTGAAGGAGATCAACATAGAGAACAATCAACTCCTACCAAATCAGATATCCATAGACCCAGAGGCCCCCAACATCTCATCACTGAAGCAGACCAAAAATGAACCCAACATGGCTCAGGGAAATTTTGCAGAAGAGGGGGAGGAAAGAATGTCAGAGACACATGCTGGGTCATGATATGCAGAGACATTCCTCCTACCCATAACTGTGGGCTAACTCCACAATGCATGACCCTTCCACCTCAACAAGGAGGGGCCAGGGGGAGGGGGTAGGACATGGATGAGCCTAACAATGGTACCAACTTGACTGTATTCACTGAGTACAAAACTAATTAATAAAAATTAAATAAATTATTAAAAAATTAAAAAAAGAATTTGATGAAGATGTAGGAAAACTGGCCTTTTTTTGTGCTGTTTGCAGGAGTGGGCCCAACTTCTCTGTAGGGCACTTTTTTTCTTGAATTTTTGAGACAAAATCTCTTGTAAACCATGCTGGCCTTGAACTCATTCTTTAGCTGAAGATGGCCTTGAGCTCCTCATCTTCCTGCCTCTGTCTCATGAGAGCTGGGATTACACATGTGCACTATTGCACCTGACTAATGGCATTTTTTTGTGGCACTGGAGATCAAACCCGGGACTTTATATATGCAAGGCAAGCACTCTGCCAGCTGAGCTAATGCCCATTCCCTCTGTGGGATGAGCTTTCAGTGCCTATCTAAAATGTGTAAACTTTGACCTAGCTTTAAGATTTTTAAGATTAATTTTTTTCTTAAATATTAAAGAAAATAAACTTTACAAAAATATCTACTGTAGCATTTTTATTTTCATTTTATTTATTTTTTATTTGTGTGTGCATGTGTGTGTGTGAGAGAGAGAGCGAGAAAGAGGGAGAGAGAGAGGGCACTTCAGGGCCTTCAACCACTGCAAACAAGCACCACATGTGCGTGCCCCCTTGTGTGCTTGTGCGCATGTGCAACATTGCATGCTTGCGTCACTGAATCTGGCTTATGTGGGACCTGGAGATTTGTACATGAGTTCTTAGGCTTCACAGGCTTCAAAAAGTTGTTTCACTTTAACATCATGTAGGTCGATGGTTGGATCAATGTCAGTATTTTTTGCATCTTGATAATGAGCCTCTCAGATCTCTTGCTGCACTTGTCCTAATGGGCCCCAGTTGCTGTGCTACAAAATGTGTGACATGCTTTTGGTAAAACTCAGATGCCGTGCAGCAAATGACACCAAACCCTGTGCATATTGTTTTTCCTATATGCACAGAGCTGTGTGTAGTAGTCACCTTCTTGTTGCTGGGATAAAGCACCAAACCAAAAGCAACTGAGGAGAAGAAAGTTTTTTTATTTTTTTTAATTTTGGCTTATAGTCTCAAGGAGAAGCTTCATGATGGCAGGAGAAAGCATGGCATGAGCAGGGACTGGATATCACCTCTGCCACAGCAGCTGGAAAATCGCAACAGGAGAGAGGGCAAGGAACACTGACCAGCTAGAGGCTTTATCATCAACCTCAAGGCCCACCCCCCAGCAACACACCTCCAGCTAGGCTCCACCTCTCAAATTACCACCAGTTGGGCACCAAGCATTCAGAATGCATGAGTTTATGGAGGACATCTGATTCAACCCACCACACTATGAGACACTTTTACCTTTCTTACTTAAAGGAAGTACTTTATGGCTTTGCCTTCACATACCTAAGTTATCATTATTTTGTGATTTGGGCAATTGTTTGTGTGTGTGTGTGTGTGTGTGTGTGTGTGTTGCTGGAATCAAATCCACTGAGAGCTACACCATGGAGCTCTATCGCCAGCCTTGCCATTATTAAGTAAAGTGAGAGTTACTTGATAATACTGTGACAGTTGTCCTGACAATGAGGATCTACCTATACACTCTGGACAAAGGCATGATTCATGTTCTAAGGCTGGAGCTGGATGGCTTGAGATTTCATCATGTTACTCATAACAGTGCCCAGTTTAAAACCTGTGAATTGTTTATTTCTGGAATTTTCCATTTAATAGTTTTGGACTATGTTTGGCCACTGGTAACTGAAACTGTGGAAAATGAAACTGTGGATAAGAGAAGATTACTATGCAGCCAAATAGGTGTTCAAGTGATGTGTGACAACTCAGCTGTGTAAAGAGATGTGTGTACACAGTAGGTCAGTGAATGGTACGTATAGTACAGCCTCTCAATAGTAAAACTGAGTTAACTTATTTTCTTATTTTCACCTGCTGAATTTTCTCTATTACAGACTAATGTTACTTTACAAAGAGAAAAGAAAATGGTCAAGTTCATTTAAAAAATATAATTGTATTTCCTGGCATTATTCCCCATTAATGAATATGCATTTATTCTTTTTGTAAGTTAATGTCAGCTGTGGAAAATCAGATATTTGTTGGGGGGGGGATTACTTGGTTTCATTTTTGTTTTGTTTTTAAGAAAGTCTTGCTCAATAACCCAAGCATATCTCAAATTCCTGGTGATCACCTGCCTCAGTTCCTCAAATGCTAGGATTCCAGGCATGTGCCATCACCCCTGTTTAAATGAGATGTTTTAAAAGAGTACAGTAATTAATTTCTGAGTTAGAAAAACGTGCCTATCAGCATGAGCACTAGTACTCAAAATAGTCATTTTGAAAAGTTTTGTGATATTGTTCAATTAGGTAGGTTATGGAGTGAATGTTTTCTTTTTAATTGCATTAATGTTAGAAACTATTTTGAGAACAAGCAACACAGCATCCATCATACAGTCAATAACAAGACATGCACCAGACTCAGGCTTTCCTGCTGGCCTAGAGGACGTCAGCAGCGGCACAAATACCCTCCCTGTGCAGGTAGAACTCTGGCCTTTGGCCTCTTCTTGGTACCTGACCCCAGGTTCTCCCAGCCTGTGTCCTTGAGAGATAGCATTTCGTCAGGGCTTCTGAGCCCACAATGTTTGTCCCAGCTTAGCTTTTAAAACCAGCCTACTTTCTCCATTCCTCCCTGACTCTTTGCCCTAGGGTGCTTCTTGGAGGCAATTTTTGCTGCTATTTACTCTTAATAGTAGTGAATAGACTTTCCATCTTCCTATTTTGCTTTCTGTCAAAAGAGTTTTCTAAAAGAAAATCTTTTCTTAGTTCTTCACAGCCTTGACAGGTATAAACAGCCCATCTGAATTGTGCCTCCCCGACATGCCTCTCTTCTACCTTCTGAAGACAGATTCCATCTAGCCTGGTGATGCCATGCTTGTCCCCTAAACTATTAAGGACACTCAGATCCCACAGTCCCCGAAGTATACTTGCTGTGCCTTTGTCTCAGGCTGCCCTGAGAAGAGGGCTTGTTGTGTTGTGGTTTTTCTTTTGTCCCCTATGCCACCCTTCTTACTACCCCCAGATGTTGGAGGACGGGTACCTACCTCACTAGGGCCTCTCAGGAGCCCTTGTTTACCACATTTGGACATTTCCCTCCTCAAGTATTTTGAAACAAATCAACAAATCTTCCTATATCCTGTCTTCTCCAGGCTTTGGTCTTGGATTTCCCAGCCTCCAGAACTGTAAGAAATAACTTTCTGTTCTTGGTAAGCCATCCAGCTTATGATGTACTCATTTGCCACTCACTGATGGGGATATATTCTGAGGAATGTTTCATTAGGTAAATTTAATCCTTGGGTGGATGTTAAACTAATATAAGTTAGCTACAATGTCACTTGGCAATATAATGTCATGGGACCACTGTAGTATATGCAGCCCATATTTGACCAAAATGTTATTGTGGGAGCATTTTGTTTCAGCAGTCTGAATAGACTAATACACTTTCTCATGATGACCCTTGTTCAGTCTGGTCTAGGGAATGTCAAACACAGGGGTTCAGCTGTCCTCACACTTCACACCAATAGTACCTGGGGTGTTGTAGAAAACACACATGCCGGTGGAAGCCCTAGACGTCCTGAGGCAGGCGATGAATGGAGGCAGGAATCACAGCAGCTCTTGCCCAGTGTCCTAATGGCATGCGAGTAGTCTAGTTGGTTTTGTAGACTGAACAGGTTCAGAAAGGAGTAGCATTTACATAGATGATTGCTTTTTATGCTGTGATAGTTTTGCAAAACAGTTACCTAATCAATATTTAAGTAAGTTATTGGGTGATTGGAAAGTCTTAATAAGGTATATTACTCTCTCTTCCAGGAAAAAAAATTAAAGATTAAAAACTGACCAGCCCCTTGTAATAAGCTAAATACTAATCCTCCAAGATGTTCACATCTTGTAGCCAGAAAGATAGCTGTCAATAAAGTATTTGCCTGGAAAGTGTAAGGACCCAAGTTTGATCCTCAGAACCCATGTTGAAAAGAAAGTTGGTCATGGCGGTATGCACCTATACCCCAGCACAAAGGACATAAAGACTAGCAGATCTGTACAGGGCTCACTGACCAGCCAGTGTAGCCTAGATACCCAAGTTCCAGGCCAATAAGAGACTCTGTCTCAAAAACATAAAAAGGCAGATGGTGTTCCTAAGGACTAAAACCTGAGGGTGTTCTTTACCCCCCCCCCCACTTACTCAAACCAACCTGAACACACACATACAAACACACACACGAAAAAAATATTTAGATCCAAATATCTGGAGTTTATGAATATATTTCTTTGTATGGCAAAAATAAAAACAAAATCTTTGTAGGTATAAAGATCTCAATAAGGGAAGATTATCTTGCATTCTTGGGGTGAAGCCAATGTAATTACACAAGCCCTTTTGTAAGTTGGGAGATGGTGATGGATATGAGAGTCAGAGTCAGAGAAAGGGACATGACAGAAGGAAATATCATAGTGGTGCAACTTCTGGAAGGGGACCATGAGACAAGAAATGCAGGCTACCTCTCATGACTGGAAAAGGTAGCAAACAGATTCTCACCTGGAGTCTCCGGGGAAGGAAGCCCTCCCAACACCTCAGCGTTAGGCCGGTGAGACTTGCGCTATACATCTGACCTCCAGAGCTAAATGTGAGTTATGTGACCCTTGACATCACAGTACTTTTTCACAGCAGCAATAAGAAACTAACATATCCTTCCTGGAATGACTCATGAGGGGACACTTCAGCAAGAGGGAAAAAATAATAAATAACAACACGGTGACTTAAAACAACAGGCCCTGGTGACTTTGCAATCTCAATAGTTCAGAAGTTGGTAGGCTTGACTAGTTTCTCTGCATAAGACTCTACAAATCTGAAATCAAGGCACTGGCCATGCTGTTTTCTGGGGTTCTGGGAATGAACCACTTCCATGGGGAACCCTTACTTTAGGATTCCTTCTATCCCCCAGCTGGTGATGGTGCATCAAATCCATGTTGACCTTCAGGTTGCTGCCTTCCTCCTCTGACCAGCTAGAGAAATCTCTGCTTTCAGAGAGCTCATGTGTCTCTTTCAGGCCCATTAGATGGACTTCCTTAACCACTTAAACCTAATGATCATGAAGTGATATCTCACCATTTTTTCACAAGTACAACCCTCACCCAAAGAGAAGGGACCAATACAAAGATAAGGGTCCTAGAAGTCATCCTAACATGAGGAGCTCTAAGCATAGTCCTGGTTCACACTGAAAGCAGCTTAATTTCTAACACAGGCAGAACACTAGCCCCGAGTACCAGATAACCAGATTGAGGGGGACTCATCCTTTATTAATTGTGAATAAGTAGATAAAGGGATTTGGGGTTAGCGTTGAAGGAACAGAATGGGAGGATGAAGTAAAGATGAGTGCTGAGCTCTGAATGAGACATTTGTATCATCCGCTCCAACCCTCAGAGAACACTGCAGAAGATGAGGTGGAAAGATTGTATGAGGCGAAGGATGGGGAGGAGTGCTGTTGCACACTGTCTTCTGGACACATGAGGGTTGTCACTCACACTACTGAACTCACAACTGTTGTGGTTTCCTGCACAAGACCGAGTCAAGATTGAGTTCTTCAACATTCCATCATGGATGGGGCAAGGGACCCTGGGACTCCACCCTTCTTGAGGAGCCAGTGATACTTAATGGTTGCTGATGAAGACGGAGTCCTGTTCTTCAGTGGCATAGCAACGGGTAAGTTGCCCGTTTTTGGTAAATAACCCCCCTCCATGATCATACAAGCAATGCTAATTTAAACTCAGTAGGTCACAAAAAAAAAGACATCAAAGTAGGAGAGGGATGAGTTAGGAAGGAGAAGGAGTTTAGTGGGAGAATAAGAGAAGGTGATGGGGGTGAATATGATCAAGATATGTTATATGGATGTATAAATTTGTCAAAAATTTGATGGAATGAAAAATAAGATTGTGCACAAATGTGACTCGTTTGGACCTTTTCTGTGTATCCTTGATTTTCAAAAGACTAAATTCCATTAGCATTCATTCAGTCTTACAGAAATGCCTGCAGTACAGTAAGGGCTTATATCAAGCCCTGTTTCCCTGCTTTTTTTTTTTTTTTTTTTTCTGTCACCATCTCCCACTCCCATGTCATCAGACAAAAGGGATACAGGTTTTGGCCTGCACCAAATATAATCAAAGTTCCATTGTGAGATCAGATTCCCATGCAAATCAAAGCATTAAAGTGAAAACAGGAAGAAGACCGTAGAACACATGCATTCTTCCTGAGTCCTGTATTTTCTTTAAGTGGTGGATATCTGCTTGGGCTGACTCATTTTCAGTTTTTTTTTTTCTTTAATGCTGAGCTTTAAAAATCTCATCCATTTTCATTTGGCTTACATGTCCTCTGAGAGCTACCTATTTCTTCAGTAACTCTCCCCGAAGTAATTCTTATTCTATTTCGAATCTGTAAGATTTTCTGACTTTCTGCCCCAAAGCGATTCAGTAGACGGAGATCACAGGAGACTCTTCACATCTATTTCATCCCATAGTTCTGCCACCCACCAGGAGACTTTGAGACAATTTTTGTTATATCTGATTCCTGCTGAACAGTGGTTCTCTGGTCCCACCGCAGTCTCAGAAGGGTCTACTGCGTGAGTACTGGAGCTCCGCAGTTCCTTCACCTCCTGTTGTTGAGCCTTGTGCCTTGCGTCTTGTACACTCTATGACATTAGGCAGTTTGGAATATCTTGTCACTGATACTTGCCTGTTCCCCACGCTGGAGGATGTGGATGCCTGTATCCTAACATCAGATTGTCTACCTCTAACCATATATGTGTTTGTCCCCGTGGAAACTCCTGCAGGGCACAGGGGACACAGGAATCGGATCGTGCTCATCTGTTCCCTTAATGCTCTTTGTGCTAATCTGAGGCTGCTCATTTTAGCACATTTCCTCAGTCACCTGCCCCCTGCGCTCAGTCTGAGCATGAGGTATGACTTTTGATACTTATTTGAAAAGTCCACGAATAGCTAAATTCTCTCTCTTCCTCAAGCACATTTTTTTTTCCTAGCATACTTTTTTTTTTTTCCAAGAAAAATGAAAATCCACTTAGCTTTTTATTACAAATTGTCCTTGGGTTTAGTTTTCCCACAATGAAACATTCTGAAACTGCTTAAAAGCTTGTCACTTTTCACCCTAGTTCTGAATATCTCTGTATGGAGAGGAGGAGAGGGAAAGAGGGTGAGATAGCAAAGTCAGGTCAAGGTTGAAGTCTCAGACTCCGTTGACCCAGCCACTGGGAGGAGAAAGCAAGTGAGAGACACATCTTTGTGATACATCTCCCTCCACTCTCCTGCCTTTTCCTAATTGACCTCTTTTCATTCTTAGAACATGCCAGGCCCTTTATGCTCCCTCTTTTGTAATGTTCTTCCCCACCATGGTCGGTTTCTCTTCAGCATTCCAGTTGCCCCTTCCCCTGAGAGGTCTTCACTCATCCTAACCGATGTATTCCTGTTGCCCTTCCACACAGGAGCTTGTTTTCATATTCTGGGTGGTTGTTAAGGACTCTGTGAGTGTGCTTATTACCTTTTTCCTCCTGTTAGAATGTTGGGGTGCTGTCTTGCTCATCTCTATATCCTCAGGACCCAAAACAATGCTTGGCTCCCTGCAAGAACTCAGCAAGAACTTGGTGACTTTTTGCCTGGGACCTGCTCACCAGTAATCATAACCCAATCAGTGTCTCGAAATATGTGAAGACCAGCATTGCTTTTTCCAGGGGAGGAGTGTGGCAAAGGTGGAAGCTTGCTGTCTTAGTTGTCTAACTAAGCTCCCTGGTCATAATGGTATAAAAGCAACACACACTTTCTGTTTCAGTTTCTGTGGTCATGAGTTCAGAATGAACTCAGATTATTCTTGTTCTGAGTCTCTCCTAAGGTTGTAGTCAAGATGCTGGCTAGAGCTGCAGCCTTCAGAGAATTAATGGAGCAGGAGGCTCTGATCCCAACAAGGTTCATCCACAGGACTATTGGCAGGAGTCCTCAGTTCCTTGTGGGCTATTGGTGGGAGGCCGTAGTTCTGCTCCACGGGGACCTTCTCAGAGAGCTGTGGAAGTGTCCTAACAACAATCTGGCTTCTTCAGGCTGATGACAGGGAGAGAGAGCAGAAGCTGTCAAGTCATTTTTGACTTAGCCTTGAAGGCTTTTATGTTTACCATACCTGTGGTCACACAGACCAACCCTGGCTTAATATGGGAGGGAGCTACACAAAAGAATGTGAGATGGTTAATATTGTCTACTTGACAGGATCTAGAATCACCTACAGAGAAAGTGTCTGGTCATGCCTGTGAGGGCATTATACAACTACTGAGTTAGTTGAGGTGGGAAGACCTACCAGGACTGTAGGCAGCACTGTTATGTGGGCTAGGGTCCTGGACTGAAGAAGAAGGAGGGAGTGAGCTGAGCACTGGCATTCGTTGCTCTCTGCTTTCTGCCTCACGCTCCTGCCGCTGTGACATCCCTGTAGGGTAGTTCCCTTGAACTACTAGGAACTGCCCGGCCATCCCAACTCCACATGGAAGTTCAAACCCAGCATCTCTGCTTCTTAGCATCTCATTTGAAGCAAGGTTCATTTTCCACAGTCCTGAAACACCTGTCTGTGGAATCACCAGGAGCACCCGCAGTTTAGTCTCCAAACGTGGTCTCCAGCCTGCTGTGGTTTGAGTGTGTTTGAACACTTGGTCCCCAGCTCTTGGTGCTCTTTGGGAAGTTTATGGAATCTTTGCAGGTGGAAGTGGGACTTGGTGATTTTATTTATTTATTTTATTAGTTATGGACATACTCAGTATGTAAACAGCACATGTTGGTACCATCCTTTCCCTCATCCCTGTCCTCCCTCTGAAGGGACCCTCCTTTTTGGGGATGCGAGTTATCTCCATGGGGATTGTGGGTCGGGCATTGTGGGGTTAGCCATCAGTTATGGGAGAGAGGCAATGTCTCTGTGCATAATGCCCCAACTTGTGGCTCTAACAATCTCTCCACCCCCTTTTCCACAAATTTCCCTGAGCCACATTAGGTTCATTTTAGGTCTACTTCAGGGATGAGGTCTTGGGAGCCTCTATGTCTCTGGATAACTATCTGGTTTGGTAAGAGTTGAGTGTTCTCTGTGACTACCTCCTTCACCCTTGTGCTGGTACCAGGTTCACCAAGAAAGCAGCACTTTTGCTCATTCCCCCAATTATTCTATGGTTCTAGCTGGGGCCCTGATGAGGTGCAATGGGCTGATTCTGTCCTCAGGTTCTGCATCCATCTGAAAAAGAGAAGCATATTCTCCAACAGAGAGTGAGGTCAGCACAGGTTAAACAGTATAACCATTGTTAGTTTATAGAGAATTTAATAGGTGTAGGCCCTTTTGTAGCGCAAGATTGGTGGGAGCTTGATATTGGAGAGTGAACTCTTTATCTGGATATGATTCTGACTTGTTTCCCAGTTCCAGATGAGGATTCCTTTCCACTGAATGGATCTGTTAGCCAATTCAAGAGCAGTTGGTTACCCACAAAGGCTGTGTGCCACTATTGTACCTGTGTGAGCATCACGTCAGGTTGTTTGCTTCTGAGTAGCTTAGATCTCAAGTTGCTTGGACAGGTGTTGGCCACTTTCCCCAAGTAGCTCATGGAGCACCTTCTGGCACTAGATGGGGTAACTGTCTGAGGACTGACTCTCTTCCATATTCCAGCCAGGTCTTTCATGTTCTGGACTGACAGCATATGGTGTCTTCAGCAGTAGGGTCTTACCATTGACCACGGGTGGGTAAATGAGTGCTCTGACAGAAGTCTGTCTTCTTTTGGGAAACCTTGTGGGTCTCTCTGATCAACAGCTCATTGTGGGTGTTAACAACATCCTGGTACTGGGAGTTACAGGCCAGTGCCAAGGGAAAAGGAAGAAGAAAATAAAGTAAATACCAAAGAGAAAGAGAGAGAGGTAGAGAGGAGAAAGTTAAGGTTAGGCTTCATCTCACCCTCTCCAGGGCCCTTTGATTCAGGTGTTTCCTCTAAGGTCCTGATGAGGGTCCAACCTTTTAGTCTGTCTTCCAGGATGCATGATTTTATTGTACTAGTTCTGTTTGGGCCCAGGTTTGTGCCCCCCCTTACCTTCCCCTCCAGCCATACCCTCCCTGTTGTCTGGTCCTCAAGATGCAGATTAGGTATGTCAGCATCTCAGGCTGATCCAGATTAGGAGCCACAGATGAGTAAGACCACGTGACCATTGTCTTTCTGTGATTGGGTGAGTTCACTGAGAATGATCTGTTCCAAGTCTGACCATTTTTCTACAAATTTCATTGTGTCATTTTTTTCTAAGTGCTGAGTAGAATTCCATCATGTAGATATACCACATCTTGGTTATCCATTCATCCAATGATGGGCATCTGGGTTGATTCTAGTTCTTAGCTATTATAAATTGAATAGCTATAAACATGGTTGAGCAAATTTCTCTGAACTGAGGTGTGGAGCTTTTAGGGTAAATGCCCAGTAAGGGAATAATTGGGGTTGTTGGTAACTCTAGAGTCAACCTTTAGGAGCCTCCATATTGCTTTCCATAGTAGTTGCATCATCTTACATTCCCACCAACAGTGAATGAGGGTTCCTATTTCTCCACACCCTCGCCAACATTTGTTTTCATTTGAATTTTTTTTTTAATGTTTTCTATCCTTACTAGGTTAAGGTGGAATCTCATAGTTGTTTTAATTTGCATTTCCCTGATGGCTAGGATGTGCATCTGGCTTCACATAGGTCCTGGGGAATTAAACCTCAACCATCAGGCTTTATAAGCAAGTTCTTTTAACCACTGAGCCATCCCCCCAGCCCAAACCCTTTCTTCTTTAAGCTGCTTCTTGTCGGGCATTTGGTCATAGCAAAGAATAAAGAGACTAGTGCTCAGGTCTCATCATGTAGGACCTGGCTGTCGCACCAAGGATGCTCCAGCCACAGACTCAGCTAAGCTTGCCCTGCCCCCGCTCTCACGGCATCCCTCCACTGTGGCGCTGCTTTATTTACCTGCTCTTTTGAGAGCCTCTTAAGTGTTCTGACTTTGCATTGCTGCACTTCTCATTATGTCCGTTCCCACTGCACTGCTTAGTGTGTGCACTCATGTATTCAACTGTGACAAACATGTCACTTCCATCTTCATCCCAGACCTGGTGCTGGCGGTTCAGGCAACGAAGTCAACTGTCTGCCTTCTCCTCCAGGATCTCGACAGACACCGCGCCCCCCACTGTCCACACATAACTCCTTCCTCCAAAACGCCACTTGTTTTAGTATGCTTGCTGTCTCATTGATTGACAGCCCCATTTATCCAGGAACATGCTAGAAAGCAAGGCACCATCAGGACATTCCCTTTCTTCATCATGCCATCTATTACACTTTCAAACCTACTGGTTTGACTTCCTTGATGTTTTCAATTTCGCTCCTTTTGTCTCCATTACCCTCCTTAGATGAGACCATCATTATTTCTCTCTTGGTCACTTTAGTAGCTTCTGATTTGCTTTCTAATTTCCAAATATTAATTGACATATTCATTCATTTGCAGCAGTTTTAGATCCATGATAGAATTTCTCACAAACTCCCTTCCCCAATATTTTCATAGCCTCACTCATTATCAGCATTCCCGAATACAGTGGTACATTCATATATATATATATTTGTATTTGCAGTGGTAGGGATCAAACCCAAGTCCTTAAGCATACTAAGCAGTCACTTTACTACTGAGCCACATCACCAGCTCTGGAGTGGTTCATTGTTATAACTGATGAATCTACATTTATATATTATAACCACCCCAAAACTATAGTTTATACTGGAGTTCATTGATATTCATTTTATGAGTTTGGACACATGTGTGATGACATGTGCCCTTCACTATGCTGTAGAAACATAGGGTCATTTCACTCCTTCGTGCCCTTCCTACTCCTCTCTCCTTTCCCTGGCAACTGCTGGTCTTTGTAGTTTTTCCATAATTGTCAGACATTCTCCATAGAATGCCAGCTAATCAGACCTGATCTCTCTATTACCTTTTATTCTCTTTGTAAATTTTCCTTCATATGCCTGTCATACTATTCCACCTAGAACCACAACTTTGACTGTTTCATGGACTGAAATCCAATGGTTCTCCAATTATCTTCCATACGAAGTATAATTGATACTACATTGCATATAAGATGGTTTGTGAGTTGGAACCTCCCTTCCTGTCTCTGATTTCATTTCTTACCCTTCCAGTAAACTGAATAGCATGTACTTGCATGAATGCAACATACTCTTCTTTCTCAGTGCCTTTGGCAAAGAGACAGTTCCTTTAAGCTCATCTCAAGTTAGCCTGTTCCCAGGTGACTTGCCTGACTCTCTTGATCTGCCTGATAATCCAGACACCTTCGCTCAGAACTGCCTTGTAGCCCTGCAGGGACCACTGATCTACTTACCTTCTCTCTAGGAGATTTAACCATATGCTTGCCACTGTCCCCACCACCTCACTCTTGTCTTGGCATATCAGAGGCCTTGTTAACATTTCCTAGTGAATGAAATGAATTCTCTGATGGCCTTTCCCCCTTTCTACTTTGGTGTCTTAATCAAACGTGTCCTCTGCTATGCTTTAGGGGCATTAATAAAACAGGAAGGATTTTAGGAACTCAATTCTAGAACAGCAACAGAGATTACACAAGATGCCACTTTACTGCTGTTGATGATGGGGTGAGGAAAGAGTGTCAGGCATCAGGAAGCAGTGTCCTCAGGGAGTGGTGTACATGGGGACACTATTGCACATGGATGTCAGGAGCACTGAGGGAAACCTGCTGAATCTGAAGTTGAAAGCACACTGGAGGAAGGCTCCATTTCACATAGTTATTTGTGCACAACATTGTGGCCATGTGACCAAATTCAGTTCAGTAGGGTGTTAGTGGAGATTGTGTGTCAGAATTGTGTAGTGGGGCTGGTGAGATGGCTTAGCAGTTAAGGTGTTTGCCTGCAAAGCCAGAAGGACCTAGGTTTTATTCCCCAGGACCCACATAAGCCAGATGCACAAGATGGTGCATGTGTCTGATGTTCGTTTGCAGTGGCTGGATGCCCTTGCGTGCCCATTCACTCTCCCTCTCTCTCTCTCTCTCAAATAAGTAAATAAATTAAAAAAAAATTTTTTTTTTTTACAAAAAAGAAAATACCTGAATCTATGGGGCCATATAAACTATCACATTCAAGCTACCATACAAGTCAACATGTTTAATTCTACCTACAGCTTTAATCCCTTCTGACATGTATCCTAGTATACTCAAGAGTTCAGGAATGTGGTTGTCTTTGGGATTATTCTGCTGCCTGCCGATCATAATTTTTTTGTATGTCTGGGTCCTGCCCAGGTGAAACCTAAGCAGAATCTTACACTCTTGGAAGTGGCCTCTCCATCTCAAGAGCTCATTCACAAAAAAATGAAATTATGAAATTTGCAGGGAAATGGATGGATCTGGAAAAGATTATATGAAGTGAGGTAACCCAGGCTCAGAAAGTCAAATGCAGGTCTCTCCTTCTCTCTCCCTCTGTCTGACTCTGTCTCTCTCAAATAAATAAATTAAAAAAAATTTTAAATTGTGTAGTGTATCCTCAATAGAACTTGTGTGTTTCCACATTCTCCTTCCCTGCTGCAAGAAGATGGGCGTACGGACTGGGCAGAGTAGCCATCCTGAACACAGCTCCCAAGGGCTGCAGGCCATCTGCAGCAGAATCAGGGTTAATGATGCCGTGACCTTCAAAAGGGCTACCTATTCAGCTTTTTTATAAGAAAGGGAAAACTAGGTGTGCTTTGTTTGAACTCTCTGGTTCGGTTACGTACAGCAAATGTAATCCTAAGAAACACAGGTAGTCTATTCAACAACGCAGGAATTTTTTTAGGATCCTTGTGTGTGTCCAACTGCCTGTGCCTATGTGAACATTCATAGTATGTATGTACGTGTGTGGCAGCCAGAGGTCAACTTGGGGTGTCTTCCTCAATTGCTATACACTGTATTCTTTGACACAGAGTCTCTTGCTGAACCCTACAGCCAGACTAGCCAGCAATCCCCACGGGCACTCCTGTTCTTCGCTTCCCCAGAACTGGGATTACAAGGAGGCACCACCCCCCCCCCCCCACCAGCTTTTATGTGGGGGCTGGGGATCCAAACTCAGGTCCTCAGGCTTGCAAGCATTTTATAGACTGAGCCATCTTCCCAGCTCCACTTTGAGCTTCTCAATGCCTTAGAACCTGACTACATTCCTAGATTTGAGGGTGTAGTAAGTTTACGTACTTAAGATTTTACTCACCTGAGCTTGGTGCAGAGGAGATACTCCACAGGTAGAGTAAGCTCGGGAAAGGCAGCTGCAGATGAACGAAGATGAATTCTGAGGAAGATGGTGCCAGTAGCTGCCCTCGGGGCTGCCAAGGGAGCCATCGTTTTAACACTGCCAACCTTCTTTCCCTCTAGGCATGGCTGCATGCTTAACTCTGTTGAGTGCCACACAGACCTTCTGGTAAAACTGACCAGAAAAGAGGATAGGGTGGCAAATGTGGAGTTAACAGAGAAACTTGAGGTGAGGACTTTCCTGGGAGAGACAAGGCTTCTCACATGGTAGGATCCATCTTCTACATCTGTCTCATCATTTGGAGAAAAAATGAGTTTGAATCAAGACACACTTCCTGGGGCTGGAGAGATGGCTTAGCGGTTAAGGCATTTGCCTATAAAGCCAAAGGATCCTGGTTGGATTCTTCAGGACCCATGTAAGCCAGATGCACAAGGAGGGTGCATGCATCTGGAGTTCATTTGCAGTGGCTGAAGGCCCTGATGCCCCCATTCTCTCTCCCCCTCCCTCCCTCTCTCTCTCTCAAATAAATAAATATGTTGAAAAAAGACATACTTCCTGAAAAGGTGCAAATACATCAGTCATCCCTACTTTACCAATGATCACCTTAGTGAGACCCAGAGCTAGCAGTGGTCAGCTTCAAAGGAATTGGGTTTGCAAAAAGACAACGGCAGGGGGAAACCATGGTGTTCCTCAGGGAGAAGTCGGGCTTTATACGGACTTTGATTCAGGGCCCAGCAAGACTGAGTGTCAGCGAAACAGGAACGAAAGGAGTGTGGGAATGGACTGGGAGATGCATGGTCCCTGCTCCAGCTTGGCTCCACACTCTGCTGGGACTGGTTTGTTACTGACAATCTCCTCAGCGCTGCCTTTGGCACATCTTTGGTGTCTGTGATTGCCAGAGCTGTGATGTCAGGACTTGTCTGGGAGTTATAAACCATGTCCAGTTGTGAGCTGGCCTGGGCCCATGAGCTGATGGTGGCAGCCATGCAGTGAGTGATATTGGTGAGGAAACTGAAGATCGGGGAGGCTGGGAATTCACAGAGGTCACAGATGGCCAGGGTCCTGACTTTACTTGGCCTGACCTCAAATACACACAACTTTAGTATGAGCCAGCCAAGGGTCTTTCCACTTCGCTTCCCACAACCCTTTCCAGGAGGTAATGGAAAGACAAAAACAAGAAGGGACATGAGAAGCCAGCTTTCTGCTGTAGAACAATCAGAGAGACAGCCAGGACCTTGCATTCACTTGGCCTCCTTCAGTCTCCTTGTCTCCTCCATTTTTTTTAAAATTTTTTATTAAAAATTTATTTATTTTTTTATTTGAGAGAGAGAGAGACAGATAAAGAGAGAAAATGGGAGCACTAGGGTCTCTAGCCACTGCAGACATACTCCAGACTCATGCACAACCTTGTGCACTTGGCTTTCTGTGGATACTGGGGAACTGAACCTGGCTCCTCTGGCTTAGCCAGTAAGCACCTTAATTGCTAAGCCATTTCTCTAATACCCCTTCTTTTTATTTTTAAGGCAGCATCTCACTCTAGCCCAGGCTGACTTGAACTTCACTATGGAGTCTTAGGGTGGCCTCAAACTCATGGCAACCCTCCTACCTGTGCCTCCCAAGTGCTGGGATTAAAGGAGTGCACCACCATGCCCGGCTCACCCCCTCCATTTTGTTTAGTCATTAGACTCTCCTAGATGTCTATAACATGAAGATCCATTCCCATCTCCCAGTAGTGACCTCTCCACTACCACTTACTGCAAAGACATTGGAACAAATCTCCCCACCTGTCTCCATTAGAAAGTTGTGACCAGCTCAGATCTTTCTTTGTGCATTCAGGTCTCACTTCTGCTCCAATCACAACCTTCCAGTAGGTTCCTGGGAAGTCAAGGTTAGTAAACAGGAAAGTCTTCCACCTGCTTCCCCCTGGAAACTGCCCTACCTTCTACCACAGCTCAATCCTGACCAGCCCTGGGCACTGCCCTGTAGCTCTCAAGAACTCTAGGGGACATCTCAGTGGCCTAGAATTCAGAAATTTCATCTTGGTTCCTTATTATCCTTTGACTTTTTGTTGACAACTTCCATAAATATAGATGATATAGATATATATGATCACAATCCCCTCCCCCCGCCATTTTCCCCTTTCCAAATTCCCCTCTGCAAAATCCTTCTTCTTTCCAACTAGTCTTTCTTCTATCTTGATGCCATTTTTCCCCTCCTATTATGCAGGCCTTGTGTAGGTAGCATTTTATGAGGTCATGAATATCAAGGCCGCTTTGTGTCGGGAAGAGGGCATTGTAAACAGACCTCTCCTTCCTTCGGCTCTTACGTTCTTTCTTAAAATTTTTATTTTTTGGTTTTTCAAGGTAGGATTTCACTTAAGCCCAGACTGACCGGGAATTCACTCTGCAGTCTCAAGGTGGCCTCGAACTCATGGTGATCCTCCTACCTCTGCCTCCCAAGTGCTGGAATTAAAGGCATGCACCACCACACGTGACCTAACTCTCACATTATTTCTGCCATCTCTTCTGCAATAGTCCCTGAGTCTTGTTGTCCCCTATTATTCTTGCCCACTTCCCTCTCTTACTCTGGTTGTAAAGCCCCTTGCATCAGACTAAGCCACTCTTGTCCCCACTTAGTTACTCATCTGTAGATATCAGACCCACTCACCTTTGCTCTTAGAAGACTTCAGTTCCCAGATTGGTGTCACTTTTTCTGATGCCACAGCTACCCTTGAGACTTTCACTGTGCATTTAGGTGGTCTCTAACTCCTGACCTTGGGGGTCCATTGTCTCTTCTACTCCAATGACTGTGCCTTTCTCTGCCTTACCTGAACATCTCACAGTCTTGGCCTTGCCATTGTCACTTACTGTTGTCTCCCTGTATTAGCTATTTCTCTTGTTGCTATGACAAAAGCCATTTAGTGAAGGGGTTATTTTGCCTCTCTGCTTGAAGAAATATAGACCATCATGGCCAGGCAGACACGCTGATGGCATTGACCGTGTGTCCCTGAATCAGGAAGCAAAGGAGATGAGCGCCTGCTCTCAGCTTGCTCCCTCCTTCTTTCCCTTTTTGTTCCGTCTGGGATCCCAGTCCATGGGGTGGTGCTCCCCACATGCAGAGTGGGTCTTTCCTACTCCGTCAGACCTCTATGGAATCATTCTCACAAACATGTCTGGAAGTGATTGAAGGTGATTCCAAAACCAGTCAAGTTGCTAATGAAGTTGGCTAGAAAGATGGCCCAGCAGTTAAGGTGTTTGCCTATGAAGCCTGAGGACTCAAATTCAATCCCCCAGTTCCCATGTAAAGCCAGATGTGCAAAGTGGCACATGTACCTGGTTCATTTGCAGTGGCTGCAGGCCCTGGTGTGCCCATTCTCTCTCTCTCTCTGTCTCTTTCTCTCTCTCTCTCTCTCACACACACACACACACACACTCTCTGTCTGTCTGTCTATCTGTCTGTCTGTCTCTCTCTCTCTCTCTGTTTGCAAATAAATAAATAAAAATATTTTAAGAAGATTAAGCATCACACTCCCATACACTTCAGACACCTTCCTGTATGACCACACTCTCCTGGCTTCTGAGCTCATCAGTCCTATTGGAATTTCTCTAGTTCCCAATTGCTGCTATAACAAATTCCATGTATTTCATATCTTCAAACAGCAAAAACAAGATTTTGACACTCCTTTATGGAAGTCTAAGGTCAGTTTAAATGACCTAACGTCATGATGTCAGCAGCACTCCTTCCCTCCTGAGGTTCTGGGAAACCAAATCTACTGCTTTGCTTTCTTCATTGTCTGTGGCTATCCAAATTCCAAGAGCATACTGCTTACAACATCAAGGTTCATCCCTCCAACTTTTGGTCTCATCATCATAGTTCCTTTTTCTATCACTTTGACCCTTCTGCATCCCTCAGAGGATCCTTGTGATTCCATCAGACCCACTCTAGATAATCCCTGGACCTGAAGATCTTCAACCACATTTGCAAAATCCCTTTTGCCAAATGAGGCAACACAGAGGGTATACAGGGCTTAGAACATAGCATCTTTACTGAGGGTTGTTATTCAGACTGTATAATGATCTGTAATCAATGGTCTTTCCACATTTTTCCTTCTTTTTTTTCTTTCAGCTTCTTCATATTCTTTACTGTTTGGAGTTCACAGAGAGCATTACAACCCGTCCTTGTTATATAACCTAGGCTCCCCTGTGCTTCTTTGGTTTTTTGGTTTTTTTGTTTGACAAATCCTAGTTTGGTTAAATGCAACTTTGATGTTCTTCTAAAGCCTGCACCAAGGAACTGGATATCACTGGAGAAAAATGCAGATTTGTGTCAATGTCTTCAGTTGAATTCTTAACCTCTAGCTTCATACAGCTCAAGCAAGCATGTTAGGTTTCTCTGGTGTATGCACTTACCCACACCCCTAGAGGGTTCCCCTCTCACCGCTGTCGGCTAACGTCTTGCATCTTTTCACTTAAAGATGTGAACAGCCAGAAAGCGCTCACAGTTGGTAAGCTCCCTGTCTCTCTCTTTGCACATAGACGACACTTTGCCTGCCCCCAGCATGTAGGAAAATAACTTCAGTCCTCCAGAAGACCAAATCTGGTCCTCTTATTGTCCCTCAGACCCAGAGGCCTTCTCTGTGGGACATGACCGGGAGATCTGCTCTCCCTTTAGCGTGCATTTTCCTTCTCCGGTGCTACTCCCATCAGGATCACTGTTACTTGATATCCAAATAACAGTATTGTGAAGATCTGGCTTCTGCACTTCCACTCTAGACAAGTCATGAAAGCCTTGTCAGTTTTCTCTACTTCCTTTCCCTCAGAGCTGCTACAACACGCTGTGCGGTGTGGATTTTAAAATGGCTTGTATTTGTAATGTACTGTGGTGAACCAAAGTACTGTAAATGTTAGGTCTTTAGGTCTGAGGTTAAGGCATAGCATGGCTGAATTCCCACCATGAGTTCTTACTGTCTATGGAATGAAATCAAGGTGATGAGCAGGACTGAGGCCTCACCTGAGCTGAGAGTCCTCTTCTAGGCTCAAGGATGGCTGCATTCCCTTTTAAAATAGATGCAGGGAATTAAATGAATGCTTTCTAAATGGCCAGGCATTAGTTCAGGTTTTCAGGCTGTTCTAGCAAAAACTCTAGACAGAAATTTGAATCAAGATTGTTCATCATGAAACATCGAATGCAGACAATCAGCATTCACGTTCCCTCTCCCCTCAAAAAGTGAAAGAAGTTTTTTGACATGTGTGTGGGTGCTCATACACATGTGCACATGCATGTGGAGGCCAAAGCTTGATATTGAGTACTCTGCCTCAGTCACTTCCCAGCTCACTTTTTTGAGACAAGGTCTCTCATTGAACCTAGAATGTATTAATTGAATTGCTACCCAATAATCTCCAGGGATTTTTTTAACATCTGCCCCCACAAATGCTAGGATTTCAGGCATATACCACCGTGCTCAGCATATTACATGTGTGCTAGGGATGAAATTCAGGTCTGCACGCTTATATGACAAGCACTTTACCACGGATTCAGGACTATTATAGCCATTGAACTCATAAAACAAAAAACATTATTTTCAATCTGGTTTTTAACATAGAAGTTAGAGCAGTTTTTAAACTAGTTGTTCACACAGCAGCAGGTTCCTGGTTGAAAACACATTTCCACTGATCAAAAGTGGCATTCTGTTAAGGGATATGAACACCATGTTCCAAACACACCATCATTCCTCCTAAAGACAGTTTGGAGTGAACCCCTTTTTTCATGTTGACAACCTCCAGGTTTGAATTAGTCATCAAATGATTGATCACGATTCTTTCTGTGCAAACTACTCACAGCCTGATAGTGTGAATTCTAACCACTCATTCTATAATTTGAGACCTCTTAGATTCGCATTTGTGCCTTCACAGTAAATTTATGATCTACATAAACAAGAAAGTCATTTTTCCTGCAATTTGAATATGGCCTTCATGCCAAAGATTATAGCATCAATTTTTGAAAGGCACTTTGGAACCAAATTAAATCTTTAAAATTCTTGATTCAAGCTTGATGAAGTTCCCAAAGTGCCTTGCCTTTTAAAAGTTCTTCAATAAATAATTTAGGATGTTGCACATCCTTTGATTTATAAGTCCTCCTGGAGCTTTGGGCTAAGAAAACCGTCTCATTCACGGAGCTGGGTGGAGAGTATTTGGACCTTAGGCACAGACGGGCCTGGGTTCTGAGCCCTTCCAGAACTAATACCACATGTGGTTGAGTACGCCTTTCCTTAGCTTTCCAACCTGTAAAATAGGAATAAAATTATATGTCTCAGGATCGTGTGAGAGTTAGAGCTTTTAAAAACATAATTCCCTATGCAATTCTACCTTGTGTGGCATATACAAAACTACAGCTTTGAAGGGTCTCACATGTCTAAACACATGACTTAGGAATGCATTAGAGTATGGAGCAATATCCAGCAATAAGAGACTTTGAACTAAATTTGGGTGAACCCACACCATTTTCTTCAGCCATACAAACACTTTACAGAAGAAAATTTCACCACTTAGAAAAATATTCATGATAAACTAATACCTGAAATTTTACTCCCACATATAGGAGTAAAATATATATACTCAGGTGGATCACTACAAGTTCAAGGTCGGCGTGGTATACATAGTAAGTTCCAGGCCAGTCAGTGCTGCACTGAAAGGCCATGTCTCAAAACAGAAGAAGAAACAACAACAGAAATTCCAGAACTTCAGAGCAGTAATGGTAGCAGAACATTATGAATGCTCTTCATGCCTCTGCCTTGTGTGTTTTTAAATGGTCAAAAGGGTGAATTTTATGTTGTGTATAGTTTCTAAATGTTTTAAAGTGACAACCACCATACATATACACAATGTACCCTGAACTTAATCCCTCCTACCACCCTATTTTGTCTTTCCTCTCCCAGTGCCTTCCACTGAACTCCTTCTTTCCAAGTAGTCCCTCTTCTATTTTTTTTTTTTTTTGAGGCAAGCCCAAACAGACTGGCCTTCTTTTTTTTAATGTGAGAGATATGTGAATGCATTGGGGTGGGGGAGGAGATAATTGGCATGCCAGGGCATCCATTCACTATAATTGAACCCCAGATGTGGGCACGCAAAACCTCGCATGCTTGCGACACCATGTGCAACTGGCTTATGTGGGATCTGGAGAGTCAAACATGGATCCTTAGACTTTGCAAACAAGCACCTAAGCTGCTGAACCATTTTTGAGCCCCTTCCTCCTATATTTTGATGTCATTTTTTGCCCTCCCCCATCGTCCATGACAACATGTTGATGGGTCCAATCTTCTGCAGGTCTTATGTAGATGGCACCAGCCACTGTGAGGTAATGGATGCAATGGCCACTTTGTGTCTGAAAGACAACATTGCAGAGCACTCCTCCCCATCTTTTGACTCTGAAACTCTTTTCCTACCTCTTCTATGATAGATGTGGTAGTTTAAACTAGGTGTACCCCATAAACTCATGTGTTGTGCATTCTAGGTCCCCAAATAATGGCTGGAAACTGGAGCCTGCTGGAAGAGGTATGTTGTTGGGGTGGGTTTATGGGTGTTGTAGCCAGCTTCCCCTTCCAGTGTTTGGCTCACTGTCATGTTGTGGTGTTCCCCCTGCTGTGACAGAGGTGATGTCTACCCTCTGCTCCTGCCATCATGGAGTTTCCCCTTAAGTCTGTAAGCCAAAATATGGCCTTTCCTCCACTCAGCTGATTTTGGTTGGGTTCTTTCTGTCTGAAAACACTGGAAAGGTAACTGCAACAATAGAGTGGTGTCATTTAGTGCTGGACACTCAACTGTCACTTCTTCTCAGCACTTTGATGAGTTTTGAGTCCCCTCCTCCAGTAGTAGTCACCACCATAAAAAAGAAGCTTCTCTTACCAAAAGTGAGAATGACACTAATACATGGGCATAGACATAAATGTTTAGAGGCCCCTTTGGTAGACATAGTATGTCCAGACAATAGTAGTAGCCTCCCCACTAAGGCTTATGACTTTCTTAGACATAAGCTTTTGACTAAGTACAACAATTCCCTTCCATGGGGCTCCAGATACAATCACCGAGCAGTTGGCTAGCCCTATACAAGACATGGCACTATTGCACCAGTGGGTATGTATTGCTTGGCTAATCAGTTATATAGCTCACAGAGTCCAATGCTGGTTAAGACTGCTGATGTTACATATATTTTTACCTCAAAAAATGTTGCCTAAAAATAGCTTATAAAACCGCATTTACAATGAATTATCACCTATATCTGTCTATATTCTCTGCATTTCACACACCAAAATGTTAGGGATGATTATTTCTATGTATGATATCACAGATTTTTTTCTTAATTTTTATTAACATTTTCCATGATTATAAAAAATATCCCATGGTGCTACCCTCCCTCCCCCCTCTTTCCCCTTTGAAATTTCATTCTCCATCATATCCCCTCCCCATCTCAATCAGTCTCTCTTTCATTTTGATGTCATGATCTTTTCCTCCTCTTATGATGGTTTTGTGTAGGTAGTGTCAGGCACTATGAGGTCATGGATATCCAGGCCATTTTATGTCTGGAGGGAGCACGTTGTAAGGAGTCCTACTCTTCCTTTGGCTCTTACATTCTTTCCGCCACCTCTTCCGCATTAGACCCTGAGCCTTAGAAGGTGTGATCGAGATGTTACTCAGTACTCCAGTCACTTCTTTCCAGCACTATGATACCTTCTGAGTCATCCCAAGGTCACTGCCATCTGAAAAGAGAAGATTCTCTACCCAAAGTGAGAGTAGCGTTAATATAAGGGTATAAATATTAAGAAAAGTACTTACTGGGCAGTTTGATAAGCATAGTATATACATTTTTCCAGACATCAGCAGATGTTACACCCCTAGGGCTCCTGACTACCCCTGTTTTAAGTTTTCAGTATCAGGGATGTATTCCCCCCCCCCCATGGAGCGGGCCTCCAGTCCAATTGGAGGGCAGTTGGTTTCCACCATGACAGACATGCCACTATTGCACCCGTTGGCTCATTTGGCCTGGCTGGCCAATTATAAGGCTTTCAGTGTCCACTGTTGAGTATCTTCACTGGTGGTATCTCTTTCTCCCATTGAACTACATGTAGAATGGCTTCTTCCAGCTTTCTCTCAGCTGGTCTACATGGAGGAGGTTATCAGCTCAGTTCCAGCAGAATTTCTCAGTGGCCTTGCCACCCAAGTGGATATGGATATCACAGATTTTTTTTTAATTTAATTTTTGTTTTATTTTATTTTGTTGGCTTTTTGAGGTAGGGTCTCACTCTAGCTCAGGCTGACCTGTAATTAACTATGTAGTCTCAGGGTGGCCTTGAACTCATGGCGATCCTCCTACCTCTGCCTCCCTAGTGCTGGGATTAAAGGCATGTGCCACCACTCCAGGCTAAATGTTTTATATTTTACTTGTTTAAAAATTTTGCATTTTACTGCATGAGCATATCACATGTTGGTCATATTTCCATCAGGGTATCTCTTATGTCCCCTCTCTCCTGCCCCCATTCCACTGAGGTCCCTTCTCAGTGGGGTCATTGGCGTTCACGAGGGTGTCATGAATCATGCATGATGTCATGCATCAGCCACTCTCTGTGTGAGGGGATTAAGGGAGAGGACAAGGATTCAGGTACTCCTTCCTACCCTGTGGCTTTTACAATCTTTCTGTCCCTCTTCCTCAATGTTCCCTGAGCCTTAGCAGGTGTATTATACATCTCCTATAGTGTTAAGTTTTCTGCAGCCCCTGAGTTTCTGCTTTGATGAGTTTTGAGAGTCCTTGGTGTCATAATTTTTTTAAGTCACCTATGCTTATAATTTTTTTCAATGGGTATATATTACTCTGTGGTAGATGAAGTTTAAGAATAAAAATATCAAGAAGACTTATGTGATAAAGAAGTAAGAATGGTAAACCAACTGACTTACACATTACATTTATACAAGTGTTGAGCATTGCTTCATGATTGCACCCTCAGTTCTCACAGTTGGGAACTATGCTATGATGCATAAAGCCGTGTCCACCTTGTGCACAGCATAGAATTCACATGGCATCAAGTCCCATGCCAGACAGTTCATTTACAAAACAGCATAGTGAGGCCCATGCCCGGCAAGCAGGTGTAGCAATTGCACCATGGCAGGGCAGGATAACTATCACACTATGTGGTTTGAAAGTGAAATGGCTCCCGAGGCTCACTTGTTTGAAATGTTGTTCCCCAGCTGGCAGGGCTGCTTGAGAAGTTTGCAAAATATTTAGGGGGAGGAGTTTTTCCAGAGGCTGTGGATCACTGGGGGTGGGTTTTAAGGTGTTTATGCTCCAGCCGCGCTTTCTGTTCCCTCTGCCCGCTTCCTCGCTGTGGTGCAGTATGACCATGCGCCTTCCACTTTTGCCACCACGCCTTTCCTACGTGATGGACTGCATCCCTCACACTGTAAGCCACAACAAACTCTTCCCACCCTGTTCCTTTTGTAAAAATATTTTATTTATTTACTTGGGAGATAAAGGGAAGTATAAAGAGAGAAAGAGGCAGACAGAAAGAGACCGAATGGATGCATCAGGGCCTCTAGCCACTGCAAGTGAACTTCAGATACATGTGCCACCTTAGGCATCTGGATTATGTGAGTCCTGGGGAATCAGTCCTGGGTCCTTAGGTGTCACAGGCAAGCACCTTAACTCCTAAACCATCTCTTCAGCCCCTAAACTTCTCTTGTTAGGCATGTTATCACAGCAATGAGAACAGTAATACACATCATTACTATATATGCAACTATAATTGCCCCATAAAAAAGTATCTCTTATTTGGAGAGTGCAAGTATTAGTCAGTAGGATTCATAATGAGATACTTTAGTCTCTCTACATATACATATCTGTCTTTATCTAAGTAACCCCTGAGGAAAATCTCATTATTTGTATTTTACACATAATGAAATTTGATCTCCAGGTAGATCACGTCTTGGAGTTCAGGGTGTTAAGTACATGTGGGTCCAGAATTCAAGACCAAGCTAGTGTCAGTTTGAATCTCATGCTGTGCCCACAATGGCTAATGGCTATCTTGTTATTCTATAGATGGGGAAGCAGATGTTCAGAGAGATAACTTGCCTGGGCCAGGGTCAGAGAAAAGGTGGGAAGGACTTGGGGTTTGATCCCTAATTTGTCAATCTAGTGCATTTCTATGAGCCGCGGTGCTTCCTTGGATTTCTTCATGACATCATTTCTGCTAGGAAGGGCACCAGGAGCCGCGGACATGGCTCAGTGAGTAAGAACACGTGGGTGTAAGCTTGATCTCCAGCATCTACATAAAAAGCTGGGAATGGCTGTCCATGCCTCCAACTCCAGTGCTAAGGGAAGCATAAGCAGGAAGATTACTGGGATTCACTGGTCAGCCAGGCTAACTGAAAAATGATGTGAACTCCAAGTTCAGTGAGAGACTTTTTCTTAAAGAAATAAGGCAAAAGAGAAAGAGAAGAGGACAGCTGAAGTTCTCCTATGGCCTTCACATATGGTCCGAACATGTCTACACACACATGTGCATACACTGCATGTGCGTATGCATGCACACACAAAGGAAGTGGCTACCAATAAGGCCAGAGGACAATACAACTTCAGATAATTAGTGGAACTATGACTGGCACTTTAGAATAAATTGATGTCATTTGTTGAGAGGTACCGGTTCAACTAAGAATAAAGTCCTGACTTGAGGTTATAAAATGTCCTAAGTTCAAATAGATGCAAATAGTTCCTTATAGATGGTTATGGGAATGTCTGGATGACATTGCAATGGGATCTCCATAAAACCATCCTGTATCCTGTAATTTTCTAAAACAGTTGTCTCATTGGAAGTTGTTTAGGGTAAGTCTGCAAACCTAGGGGAACCCTCATGTGGTTCTCACACTGTGTGATCAAATAGGCTGGTCTCAGCTAATAACGGAATTGCCTGGCTCATGGGCTTATGATCACATGACCTCAAACAGGCACCAGCCCCACCCCCACCCTACTAACACCCCCAAACCTAAGGAACATCATCCGAGAGCTTTCAGCAAACACAGAAATGCACAGTCCTGAGTGAGGACCCTGCCTCCTGAGAGACTGTTCTGGAGTTCCGTGACAGCCAGCAGGAGAAAATGGGGAAAAATTTCAGCTGCAGGAGAAAGGCACTAACAATGGAATGTAGTGTGAAATTAAGACATTAATATGCCTCCAAAATCATCCTGATTTCCTTATCTAATGGAACAGTCTGCCTTCAGGCTTTCCAGCATTATCACCCTAACCTCCAAAGGCTTACAGGCAGACAGTCATAAGAAGGGCTAAGCCAGCCCCACTGTTATTGGATGTCTCCCAAATAGCAGACACTTGCTGGGCTAAGTGTATTCCGTGGCTGGTCTCATGTACTCCTCCCGAAAGTCTGATTGGTCACTGTCTTCACAAGGGCTATTTTATGCCTGAAGCAGAAGTGATTTACCCGAAGTCCTATAGTTTGTGTGAGCAACACTGGGCTGGAAGTCAAATGTTTCTGACTCCAAAGTTGGTCTTCTCAGCCACATACCATGGTATTCCCGGGCCCCTGCTTGCCTAAGTGCCTTAGTCTGTGTGTCCAGCAGCTGGTTGAGTCGAGGGATTAGTGAATAGGAAGGTCATCCATGCTCAGGCGCATTTGGCTTCTGCAGTAAATGGTCTGTGTTTCAGAGTTGTTATGGAATGTTGACTTGCGCCCAGACATTTTCTCTGTTTGTGGGTGCACGTGTTTGTGGCATGTGAGCAGGCGTGTATGCATGTTTATGTGTGGGGTAGGGCATGTGTGAATGGTGATGCACATGCGTGTGGAGGCCAGAGGCTGATGTCAGGGCTTTCCTCAGCCGCTCTCCACATTGGTCTTGGGTCTCTCACTGAAACTAGAACTCACAGATTTGGCTAAACTAGCTCGCCAAGTAGCCCCAGTGATCTCACCATCCCTGCCCCTCCCCATCGCTGGTCTGCCTGGTGTGTACCACCCTACTTGACTTTTAGGAGGGCTCTGAGGGTCCAAATTCAGGCCCTCAGCTTTGTGCAGCGAGTGCTTTATCCACTGGGCCACCTCCCAAGTCCCTGTCCAGACATTTTTCGCTTAGTAACAAGCACCCTGCAGGACACAGAGGGAGCATAACTGTTATTGAGGCCCAAGTTCCAGACATTTTGTTAAGGAGATTTCACTTACGTTCCTTTATTTAATCATCATGCCAGTCCTGTGAGGTTGACAAACAAACAAACTCCGGAGGTTGAGGAAAACTGACGCTCAGAAAGGTGACATGAGGCTTCGGGTTCAGAGATCAGATTTAAGCCTCAGGCTCAGCCCCTGGGTCAGAGCCCTTTATACACTCCCAGAACCAGGTGGATGTAGAGAGTAAGACTGCAGTCATGCATTCCACATCTAACCCTGTGGGAAACAGCCATTTTTTAAAAAAATTCATTATTTTGGACCTCTCAACCTGGGAACCATCTTATGTGGTCCTTTTAAACATCTGAATTTACATTCCTAGGGTCACTGGAAGGAAGATGGGAAGTCCGCGGCAAACCTGAGGCTCCCCATGAGTTTGCATCTTTGATGAAAGACACTGCCCCCCACCTCCAAGATGGAACAGAACACCCCAAAACCCAGCAGTTAGTAAGAAACATTTTGAGTCCCACCTGTTTGATTATACAGGTAGAACCAACCGATACTAAAAGTCGACAAAGTCTGGAATTTCGAGAAGCTGTAATGTAATTGACCATGAGCCCTTTCACTGAATTAGGAGGAAAGAACTGCTGGCTTGCACAATCTGGCCCTGTCTCTGGTCATCGCTGATTGGACAGGGGTAGGCACATGACTCAGTCTGGACCAACAATATTTCTTTCCTAAGAAATTTGGGGGCTGGGGCTGAAGAGATGGCTTAGCGGTTAAGAGCTTGCCTGTGAAGCCTAAGGACCCCAGTTCGAGGCTCGATTCCCCAGTACCCACGTAAGTCAGATGCACAAGGTGGCTCATGCATCTGGAGTTCGTTTGTAGTGGCTGGAGGCCCTGGTGCACCCATTCTCTCTCTCTCTCTCTGCCTCTTTGCCTCTTTCTCTCTTTGTCTGTTGCTCTCAAATAAATAAAAATAAAACATAAAAATATTTGAAAAAAGACAAAAAAGCAATTTGGGGGCTGGAGAGATGGCTTACTGGTTAAGGCACTTGCCTGCAAAGCCTAAGGACCCAGGTTTGGTGTTCCAGGTCCCACATGAGCCAGATGCACATGGTGGCACTTGTGTCTGGAGTTTGTTTGAAGTGGATAGAGGCCTGGTGTGCCCATTCTCTCTCTCTTTAATAAATAAATAAATTTTTAAGAAAAATTTTTAAAGTATTTTTTTTTCTTTTTAAACTTGTGCTCAGGGAGGTTCTTTGCCTACACCCTCAGTGTTGCAGCTCCAGCTCCGTGGAGGAGGCACCAGGAAGGCAGTGAAAGTTCTCTGTAGAACAAAACCAATGCAGTCCACGTGCTGTGTGTACCAGTGATGTTCAGTCAGGAGACACAGAAGGCATTTTTTTTTTTTTGGTTTTTCAAGGCAGGGTTTCACTCTAGCTCAGGCTATCCTGGAATTCACTATGTAATCTCAGGGTGGCCTCGAACTCATGGTGATCCTCCTACCTCTGCCTCCTGAGTGCTGGGATGAAAGATGTGCACCACCATGCCTGGCGCAAACCAGATATTTTAATGGGTTCATTAATGGCCTTTAAATTTTGTAGAGACAGAAGACATTAAAGTTAGAGAGAGATACTAACTTCAGGAAGTAGCTAACATTTTTTAGGGTTCTAGGGATATCAGGAAGAAGGTACCAGAACCTGGAAGTATAAAATAGGGGCATGCAGGGATAAGACTCTGACCTTTCAGGAAGAAGTTCTGTCTGGCTGGCGCTGGGGGCTCTGAAACTCCCCTGAGGCTGAGCCTCAGGGAGAAGGTGCTGGGCTAATGTCACTGGAAGGTGACTGGGTCAGTCAGCTCTCCATCCCTCTGACAAAATACCTGAGAAAAGCAGCTTAGGGGTAGCAGTGGTTTGATTCAGGTGTCCCCCATAAACTTACGTGTTCTGAATGTTAGGTCCTCAGCTGGTGGTAAATTGGGAATTGAACCCTCCTGGAGGCTGCATATTGTTGGGGGCGGGCTTATGGGTGTTTTATCCAGTTTCCCCTTGCCAGTGTTTGGCATACTAGCCTGTCCCTGTTGTCCACTTTATGTTGGCCAGGAGGTGGTGTCCACCCTCTGCTTATGCCATCATTTCCCCCTGCCATCATGGAGCTTCCCCTCAAGTCTGTAAGCCACGATTAACCCTGTTTTCCTACAAGGTGCTCTTGGTCGGGTGTTTTCTGCCAGCAATGTGAACTTGACTGCAACAGAGGTGAGAAAAACATTTCAGCTTGTGGTTTCATAGGTTTCCATCCATGGTCAGTAGTCACCATTGCTATGGCCCTGGGGTTAGCCAGGACATCATGGAAGAGAAGGCATGAGGGTACCCGGCTTCTCTCCTCATGGCAGCAAGGAAGCAGAGAGAGACAGATATGACAAGATGTACTTCAAGGCGTGTCCCCAGTGATGCACTTTCTCCGACCAGGTCCTGCCTCCAGGTAGGTCACTAACTAGGGATGTCATGATCCAGTCACCTCTCAGTGGCCCCACCTTGGAACACTGCTGCTATGGGACCAAGCATTCACCATATACACTTGTCACTATGAGGAATGCAGAACAGAGTTCTGGGCTCCATCACTGAGAAACTAGACCACAAAACTAGTCCACAGCAGTCATGGACCAGTGGGTGCTGCTGGGGAGAGACCTGTTTCTAGGTGATGTGGTCAGGAATAGCAGACACACTGGAAGGTGCAAATCTCTTGTCTCCTTCAGGCTTGCAGATTCCCTCTCAAGCATCCTTTCTCCTTGGAAGGGCTGGCGTGGGACCAGTCAGCAAAGCAGAACTGTGATTTGTAGAGCAACAGCTCCAGTATCACAAAGAAGGGTCCAGGAAGGGTGTATTTGACCAAGAGTGAAAGCTTCATGGCCATGACATCTTGACGGGCATGGCTCCGAGGGTCCACACATTCCCTTAGCTCTGGTCCAGGGTTGCTCAATAGAACACGATTAATACCTAGAGTCAGATAAGCCTTTGGTGTGAGGGTTTGAGTACACCGTAGGATGCTGAGTGGCATCCCTGGTCTCTGGATGCCAACTGTACCACCTCAGCTGAGACAACCACAAACGTCTCCCAGCATTGCCAGATACACTCAGAAGGGCAAAATGTTCCCTAGCTGAGAACCGCTGAGCTACGTTCTTGGTGTGAACTTTACGGGGGATCTCTGTTCTTTTGACAGTCCCCTCTTTTCCACACATGCTGTTTCAGCTTATCTCACGATGTGAAATCCAGAGTGTCTTACAAGTTATCCGAACATGCTCTGGGATCTTACATATGCCCCAGACCCTGTGTTAAGCATCTACAGGCATTAGCATCTTAATATTCTCTACAACCGAACAAGCAAGCACAAGCATCTTGTCCTCACTTTACAGAAGAGAAAACTGAGAGTCCAAGAGCAAATTTATTCCCATTCACCATGTGGAACACGCACTTCATAATGGCTGCCATATGTCACCGCGCATCACTGCCAAAGGCAATGTTGTGATCCAAATGTAAAATATCTCCCATGGGCTCATGTGTTTGAACACTTGATCCCCAGCCGGTGGCACTGTTTGGGGCGTTTGAGGAACCTTTACGAGGTACAGCCTTGCTAGAGGAAGTAAGTCACTGGTGTAGGCCTTGAAGATTTATAGCCAGCCCACTTCCTTTTCCCTCTCTGCTTCCTGACTACAATACCAGGAGCTGCCTGCCCATTCCTGCAGCCATGCCTTCCCCATTATGGAGCTATATGGGGAATTAAGCCCTTTCTTTCCTTAGGTTGCTTCTGGTTGGATATTTGTTCACAGCTATGAGAAAGAAACTACTATAGGCTGTCACACTCTTGAACCCATACTCCTTATGTGTATTGTGTTGAATCACATGAAGATGCCATTTTTTTTGTGGTTCATAAAGATCAGATATCTGTAATTTCCTTTGATGTAGTCAGTGGATATTTACTATCCTTTGTCAGGAGTGCCTGTTATTACCAAATGACCTTGCCCACCCTATTCCTTTCTTCTCTGGAATGTCTTTCTGGACCACTTGAGCTCATGAAGATGGGAAGATGTGTTGATTTGGCAGAGCTGCTATAACAAAGTATCCTTAAGAAGGTAGCTTAAACCACAGAAATTTACTGTTTTCATAGCTCTAGAGTCTGAAAGTTCCAGTGCAAGGTGTCAGCAAGGTTGGAATTTTCTCAGAACTCTCTTTGGCTTGAAGTCAGATGCTTTCTCTATGAATGTGCACATGCCTTCCTGCATATGCCGTCTGTGAGAAATCACTTCTCATTTGAGGAAGCCAGCCACACAGATGTCTTAGGACTCACCTTCACAATCTCATTTACACTTGATCACCTCTTTCAAGACCTTATCTTCACATACAGTCACATCTCGAGGTTCTGAGGTTAGGACTTTGACCAGTGAATTTGGGATGGACACAGTGCAGCCCATAACTGGAGACCCCACCCTGCTGGAAGCACATAGTACCTAGTGTTTATTTGTCCCTATTATGCTTGCTTTGTTTGGCTCTTGAAATGTTTTACTGTATATGGATGTGTTTATATCTTGTCTTTTCACGAGGTCTCTGTGCTTGCTAAAAGTACTTCCTCCCCGATATGGAGCACAGTGGTTGGCATAGCTCCCTAGAGGGGGCACATAAAGTTACCATCACTTTAATACAGCTTTTGAATTAAAACAAGAGTATTGATTTTAAAAAAATCCCAAGATTTATTCCATCTTTAAGTTTCCATGGCTCCCTGGCCTTTAAGACCATTTTTTATGCAGTTGGAACACTTTGAGTTCTCTTGAAAACCTTTATTATCACCTTAATTTTCTTCCTGATGAGCGAGAACTGATGCTATCAGCAACCCAACTTTAAAAACACTCAAAACTGATTTGCCCTGCTGGAGGCCCTCGAGATTTTTCAGCTCAAAGTGCTGATGAAGTAAACACGGTCTCCAAGACTAAGAGAAGAGAAATTAAAATATCAGAAGCAAAACAGAACATGCAGTTGTCTGTGGGCCCAGCCCACAGGACAGCTAAAAATAGATCTCCAGCAGGACCTCTTTCTCAGTGCAGCAGCGGCTGACGCACATCCATTGCTGCTTGGAAAGGAAATGCAAGCCGGTGGAATACATGTCAATAGATTCGTTCTGGGGAGTTCTTCTCAGGTCCACGTTGGCTCTGGGCTCTGCTCTACTGCATTTCTGTACATGGAAGGCTTTAGAGCTTTGTGGGTAGAGCAGTTGTTTCTTCCAGAACATGCAAACATCTCCAATCTGTAATATTTATATGCGACTCCTAGAGGATATGGGGACAATTTCCACTGCACCACCCTGATGCGTGCCCCCCGTGCATGATGTAGCCATCATAGCTTTGCACTGTTCCTTTGTCTTCTTTGAGCAAATATTTATTGGGGAATATTTATTATTACCTGGGACCTGTATCACAAGACACTCTTCGTGTCAAGGTGGAGCCATACGATCTAGGAAGGCAGTGGGTGTGTGGTTAAAATTTGATCCTGGGGCTAGATGGTCTGAATTCCACTAGATTTCACCCCTTCAGGCTCTGTGGCCTTAGGCAATTATGTGGGATTTGTTTGTGGGGTATTTTTTGGGGGAGGATCAGGGACAAGATCTTATTATGTATCCCAGGCTGGCCTCAAACTTAACTCCTTCTGTCTCAGCCTCCTGAGTGTAGTGTTGGCATTATAGGCACATACCACCAAGCCTGACCTGCTTTAGGCACCTCTGCCTGTGCCCCACTTGTAACACAGGGGAAATGATTTTACTCACCACATGATTTGTTGTGTTAATTAATTCATACAAGCTATACGACTTGCCTCCTGGATCACTATATGAGTTATAATGTAATACAGTGATACAGTGTCTATTTTTCATTTTTTTGAGACAGGGTCTCAGGAAGCCCAGGCTGGCCTTGAACTTGCTATGCAACTTCTGATCCTCTGAGCCCACTTCCCAAGTGCCAGGAATACAGGTTTGTACTACTACATTTGGTTTTATGCAGTGCTTGAATTTGAACCCAGTGCTTCATGCATACTTGGCAAGCACTCTACCCACTGAGCTACATCTCCAGCTCATGAATACTGTTCTTCAATAATATTTTTTAACTGATTTCCTCTGTGTTCTTGCTGTTTGCCTAGCTGGGTTATTATAACCACAAACCAGTGGTATGTGGAAAGCTATTGCCCTGTGAAAGATATAATCGGAAATAGATTTAGGGAGACTTAAGAGCAGATACTATGTGTCCTAGTCTGGGCTGCTGTAACAAGATGACATAGACTGGATGAATAGACAACAAATATTTATTTCTATAACCTGAGGCTGGGAAGTCCATGTTCATGGTGCTAGAACATTTAATGTCTAGTCAAGGCTCTCTGGTGTTATCTTCTCACCATGCCCTCATGTGGCAGAAAGCAGAGAGAAAATTTTCTGGGGTGTCTTTTATAATCCCATCTGTGAGACCTCACCCTATGACCTAGTCACCTACCAAAGTGTCCACTAAAAATTATCATTCCACTTAGGATTAGGCTTCAAGATATTAAAGTGCATGTGGGTGCATGCATGTGTGTGTGTGTTTTGGCAGGGGGGTGACATAAACATGTGGCCCCCAACATCATTCTCCCCAAGGAGAAGTACAGAAGGGCTTAGTCCATCTCTTGAAGCTTCTTGTGATTAGATGGGATGGGAGTAGGGAGAGAAGGATGAGTGATTTCGTCAAAGCCTAAAGACAAGAATATAAGGCATAGTGTGCTAGAGATCTATGGGCCTGTGAGCAAAATTAATGAAAGTGGGATGCGCACACACAAACACATCCACCAATTCAATGCCTCAACACAACATGGGACCCATATGTGCACTCAGGGTAAAAATATGAAGAATGGATTAAGAGCACTTATGACAATTATGATAGCTACTGTGTGTTTTTGTTTGTTTGTTTAGGAAAGAGAAAGAGAAAAGGAATGGGCTCTCCAGGGCCACCAGCTGCTGCAAAATGCACAAGGTGGCACATGCGTCTGGAGTTCATTTGCAGCAGCTAGAGGCCCTGGAATGCCCTTTCTCTGTCTCTGTCTCTCTCTCCTTGCAAGTTAATAAAATATAAAAAAAAGATTTCCAGATGTATGTACCACTTTGTGTTTCTGGCTTTATCTGGGTAATGGGGAATTCAAGCCAGGCCAGCAGGTTTTGAAAGTGTGGTGGTTTGATTCAGGTGTCCTGCATAAACTTAGGTGTTTTGAATGCTAAATTCCCAGCTGATGGAGATTTGGGAATTAATGCCTCCTGGAGACAGTGTATTGTTGGGGGTGGGCTTATGAGTGTTATAGCCAGTTTCCCCTTGGCAGTGTTTGGCACTCTCTCTTACTCCTGTTGTCCACCTTTCATTGGCCAGGGGGTGATGTCCACCCTCTACTCATGCCATCATTTTCCCCTGTCACCATGCAGCTTCCCCTTGAGTCTGTAAGCCAAAATAAACTCTTTCTTCCCAAAAGCTGCTCTTGGTTGGGTGAGTTCTGCCAGCAATGTGAACCCGTCTGCAATAGCAAGCAAATGCCTTTAATCACTGAGCCATTTCCCCAGCCTGATAATGGGTGTTTTTGAGGACTGGGGCTGTACTTTATAGCCATTGTGTCTAACATATGGTGGTACACAGCAGGCGATCAATACAATTTGAACTCTGTTGATCAGTCACTAGAGGTGACACTGGGGGCTACACAGAGAAGGCTTGCTTTAGGAGCTGAGCCTTGTGGAGACACGTGCACACAGTCAGACACATACACAAGTGTTCAGAGAGGGCAAGATGTTAGCACTAACATGCCTGGGCACTGCCAACAAAGGAATGTGGCCATACATGCAAGGGCATGAGAGGGCAGGGGATGTGTTGTGCTTTGAATGTGAAATGTCCCCCAGAGGCTCATGTGTTTCAACACTTGGTCCTCAGCTGGTGATGCTGTTTTGGAAGGTTATGGAACCTTCAGGAGGTGGACTCTCACAGGAGGAAGTGGGTTATTGGAGGTGGGCCTTGAGGTTTACAAGTCAGCCCCACTTCCTCTCTGCTCTCTAATAGTGGTCAATTCTGCAGCCAGGCCTCCCTTGACATGAAGGGTGGTATCCCATCTTAATAAACCAAAGTAAGCCCTCCCTCCAGTTGCTTCTTGTTAGGAAGTTTGTCCCAGCAAGGAGCAAGTAACTAACGCAGTATGCTTCAGGAATGACTGTGAGTCGGGGTGATTCAAACCCCAATGACATTTCGGCCTGGTGCAGGGCAGGGACTGGGAAAGGACACAAATTTCCCCGAGACTCCCCCCACAGAAAGCTCTTGACTAGTTGGATTCAAAGCCTTCTCGAAGTGCACTGATGTTTCAGACACACTCTTTTCAAGGCATGAGGTTTTTCTCTACAAATGTCTGCAACTAGGAGGGACAAAGAATCCTGGCTCTCTTTCAACAGCTGGGTGCAGGGTGTGTTTCCACAGCATCGGGGCTCTGTGAGTTTTACTCAGTGGTTTTGCTGTTCCCAGGCCTCTGAAAGAGAAACAAGTCATCCATGATCTGAGAAGAAACAGAAAAACTGTGTGACTTCCCTGAGATTTCATCTTAGTGGTATCTCTGAAAATAGCTCTGAATAGTGTGTTGAAAGAGGCAGGGAGGGCTAAAGTCATGTTGCTTTCTGAAGAAAGTGCCCCACTGAGTCCAGCTTGGTGTCTCACAGAGAATAGACCCTTAGGTCCTAAGACAAGAAGCAGAGAACTGACTGGAAGAGCTGAGGGGGAACCAGTGGGAGCCATGAATTAATATTTATTGGACATCAACTTTGTACCAGGCATATTAGGGAGGAAAAATATAGATCCATGAGCCAGTTACCGTTCTTAAGAAAATCATAATTATTCATGGGAGGGAAGTAAATGGGAATGAGTAATGATGGACTGGGGTGGATTTATGTATTCTGAGGGCTTTGTGGAGAGAGTACTCCAGCTTATCTTCCTCAGGGGGCAGGGAAGGGAGCCACATAGAGGGCCTAGCATTTGGACTGGGTTTTGATGCCTCCCACAGATGTGAAATCCAAGGAGAAGTCGAGTCTAGGGCTAAATTATGTCTTAGCAGGTATTTAGCCCCCAGGTAGGACAGTAATTGGACAAAGTACTAGTGAACGATCATTTCAAATAGATTTCTGTATGTTATCATGTTTTTTCCTTCTTTATTTGCTTCCTACATTTTTTTGTGTAAAATTGTTTTCTGGCATCCAGCAGACATTTTGCCAGCAAGGAGTGATGCTGTCAGTTTAGTGAGGGATGTGAGACACTGCCTTCTTTCCAGAAACCTAGAAATCAAACTCTGTTTTTTGGTTCTGGTTGGGCAACCGTGGATGGGTAGAAAAGAAGTTGCCATAGTTACTGTGAGAAGAGGTTGGCAAAGACAAAATGGAAGAGCCAGAGCAGAAAGGTTCCCAGAGCATTCCTCTCACCTCAGTGCCTAACCCTCCTCCACCAAGTCTTTCCATCTGCCAGTCATCCTACAGAGAAGGAGGGAAAAATACAAAGAGAAAAGAAGGAAAGAGAACTTTGCAGGAAAGGAAGGAGTGGGTAGTTACGCGACTAGATCTGGATTCGTCAGGTCTGGCTCCACATTTTGGCTCTGCTGTTAGCTAATTTTGTGATCCTAGGTGACCTTACTGTCCTAATTACTCTACCTTCTGGATATTGGTGATACTAATTGAAGCTACACCTTTAGCCTTGCAAGATTATGAAGATAACAGACCCAAGCCAAATGTAACAGTACCAGGGAGATACTAACAACACAGTCAGCACTGGTCATTCTCAGTTGTTCATCCAGTACCTTCCTCTTTTTCCTTTCTTGGCCACCAGCTCTGCCTTCATAACTGGGGATCAGTAGGGGAGGAGAAGGGGCAGGCCCACAGGATTATAATTGTGTTAGTCCTCATACCTTTGACCTCAGTCACTGGCTCAGGGACAGACAGGTAATACGAATGGCTCAGAGTCCTCACCTGAGATTTGCAGGTGGAGTGGACCTTTCCTCTCTATTCTTGTTCTGATTAACATTGGGTGGATTGTGTCCCTGTCACCTGCAGAAGACCTGCTTATGGGGCCTCAGTTTTTATTTTTATTTATTTATTTATTTATTTATTTATTGCTTGAGCCAGTGTTGAGCGGAAAGTGGCAAAGGAAGGACCTGAGCAGCTTGGCTTTGCCAAGCAAACGACAGGAAATGGACTTTTCTATGTGAAGGAGGAATAGAGCTACGTTGTGAAGCACAAAGAAGAACTGAAGTTTAAGGTGAAGGCTGGCATTGCATAAAAAAGGCTGCTGCCTTAAGCGTTTTAGGGTGGCCGACCACATTTTAATTTCTAGATTTGGAATTTCTATCTTAGGGTGTTTTTCTCTATTGTCACGTGATCTTTGGAATACTTACTCTGAGAATGTAGGCAGGTTGTGGTCGTGGCGAAGTTTTCATAATGTATCAAGTGCAACACAGTGATCTCATGACTCAAATTTTGGTTCGAGTTAAATATTGATGCGTTGAGTTCATGCCGTACATATGTAAAAGCAAAGTGCTAGCTGAGTAACTATTAACAAACTAGATTGTTTACTTCCTTTCCTTGCTGTCACAAGATACCTGAAAGAACGATTCAAGGAAGGGAAGATTTTCTTTCGCGCATGGTTTTTCTAGGGTTCAGCCCATGGCTTCTTGGTCTCACGCGCTGCGGCAGAACACTGTGGTGGAGAGGGCGTGTGCTGGAGGCTATTCTTCACTTTGTGGTGGACAGGAAGCCAGGAAAGTGGATATAAGTAAAGGCTAGGGCGAGGTATAGCTCCTCTGGACCACATCCCCAGTGACCTCACTCCTCTAACAAGGCCTGATCTCCTACCTTCCACCACCTCACCAAAATGAAAGGATGAGGCCACTCATTATATCTGAACCACGTGATGTAATTGTCTCTGGAGAGACCTTCACAGACTTACCAGAGGTGTTCTTTATAACTCCCCCCCCCCCCCGGCATCTCTCCATGCAGCCAAGTGGGCAATGAAGATCAACCACCACAGAAACCTAATGTCTTTATTATATACTCTTCTGGAACTTACTAAGACTATGATTAAGTTGATGCCCATAATTAGCTTGAACCAATAAAGACATTTGCTCTAGCAGCAAGCTTGGCTTTTGTCAGACTTTAGCTTCTCTGCCCAGTTCCGCTTAAGTCCCGAGCATCCTGACTACCATAAGGACAGGTGGCCGAATGACCATGATACCATTGCATGAAATGCCCCAAGGGAATTGCTTGGAATTGGGGGGACATCAAATACAACCACCCCTGGGTTTAGGGAGGAGTGTGCAAGAAGAAGTGGAGCTAGGCAACCCCTTAAGGACATCTGCTGGCAAAGTAACTTATCATGGGGTAAGAACGACTCTGGCCATTCACAACAACCATCAGTTTGAATTCTGAAGGGATATGGCATGGGGTACTTTTTCCAAAATGTAATTTTGAGACTAAAAACGGCCGTTATTATAATGTCATTAGAACTGTGAAGAAGGAGGAGACGGGGATCCACTTTCGCACTGGCATCTTCTCAAAAGGCTTACTAAATTGCTTCAGGACCAAAATTAATGACTTTGAGCTTAAAATTATTAGTTTCATTCATGCAGGGAAGTAGCCATGTATAGGTAGTTTAAATCTTGTTAATGACTAATTTTCCAGCTACAAAAGTGAAAATAAGGGCCAAGTTGTTGAGGATACAAGGGCGGGACGTGGCTGACCTGAGTTGAAAGCTTTCATTCCGTCTCTGCATTGGCAGATGCTGTCCAGAAAGGCAGGCGATACTGGTTTAGCCATCACAAGCACTCACTGCGGGTGAACTAGGTTTGGAAGAAGGAGAGGGGGAATGGAGGGTGGAGAAGGAATCACTGAGCTGTCTCTGAGCCACATGGGAGCAATGAATGTGCCTTGTCTAATTAAAGGGGTAGCAAGTTGTTTCATCTTTGGATAACCTTTTGAGGTATTATTACGTTAGGATGCCCCAAAGAGACACCTATAAGGTCCTTTCTCCACTGTAGAATCTGGAGTATCCCCCATTTACTGGGACTTGAGGGGTACTGGGACACCATTTTTTCATTCATCTGTATTAGTGTACATTATGTAAAATAATGGATTTCATTAGGAAAGGCATTATGAAATGCATGCAGGTAATGTGCTTTGATCACATTCACTCCCTCATGACTATCCCTTAGCCCCTCACCCCATACCTGATGACTTTTTTTCTCTTCTGGGATATGAAATTTTTGATAATTGGATGGCATTTGTGACATTTGGTCTCTCTACCCCTCCTTTGATCTTTGCCAGGGATAACCAGACATTCTCTTATCATTTAATATGAAAGGTTAGACTTCCATAAGCAATGACTTATTTTCATGGTAACCTGTAAATTCACTAAGCTATTAAGAGAATTTTAATCACATTCTTTAAAATTCAAACACGGTCTCTGATCCTACATGAAGACTACTGGAGGGCACCAAAGTCACACGGTCATGTTGATGTTCATGTCTTGGCTTTTCTTGGGTATTTGAGAGAGGAAAGAGGTTACCAGAATAGCAAGAGACAGAAGGCAACTTAACTTGGCATGTAGGAAATGGGATGAGAGTTTTGAGAGAGGAAGAGGGGTCTTAGGGCCTCTGGGGAGATGATTTTAAGTTCTGCCATGGGCAGAGTGGGATTTCCCTGACAGCCCTTTGGGAAACTTCTCTACTGATCTCTCCTGCTTGTCAGTGCTCTGCTGGGTGACATCCAGGCTTCCGCCTGTCAGGATCTGTCACAGTGGGTATTTGAATGCCTTCTCTAAGTGTCCTCATTAGTCATTTCCCAAAGCACATCTGCATAATGTGGGGATGGTCACCGTGGCTCAGATGCGGTTTAGAACAGATGACAACGAGCCCCCTGATGCCTGCTCTAACCGTGAAACCCAATAAAAGCTTCAACCTGCTTGCTTGCTTCTAAGTAGTCCTTTTGAATTAATTAGCAATGCCTGGCTGGAAAGCCAAGTGGTGTGTAATGCCCAGCTGGGCGGTGGCTTTGACATGCTAGGGACTGCTCAGGTTGTTCCAGAGGAAACTTCATCTCAAACAAAAATATGAGGAAGTAAATTTCCACAGTACAGAAAGAAGGCCAGAGGGGACTAGAAATTAAAGAAAATAATAATAAGTGATGAAATCTATATCCATGAAGACTGTTGGAATACCCCCTGTGGCTTTTTGCTGAAATTCATTTCCTTGACTATCTGTGTTGAGGCTCAGAATTTATTGTGACCTTATCTTTTATTCAGGCCATGTATTTTTAATCTCAAGAATATCAAACACGCTGAGGAAAAACTAAAGGAGAACAATTTTTGAATTTTATGATTTTTCAAGTTAACAGGCTTTTTAGGTTGAAACTAGCACAGAGTTATAATGAGAGCAAAAGTGGGAGGCTTCAATGTCAATAATGGAAATAGCATTGCATAAGCTGCACTTTAGTCCACGGGAAACAAGCAAGCATGCTGTGCTGGATTATTCAGGCTGCTATAGTAAAACACCATAGACTGCGTGGGTTATAAACAACAAAATTATTTCTGTAGTTCTGGAGGTAGGGAAGTCCAAGATGAAGGAGTTGGCAGACTTCATGTCTGATGAGGGCCATTTCCATGTGGATCAATAGCACTTTCTCACTGGGTTTTCACGTGGTGTAAGGAGGAGGGTGGGGCTCTAGGAGTTCTTTTTTTTATGCCTGTATATGTGCATGCATGTATGCATGTTTGTTGGTGCGTATGCAAGTGTGCAAGTATTTGCATGTGGAGTCCAGAGGTCGACATCATGGATCTTCCTCAGTTACTCTCTTATTCTTTGAGACGTGGTCTCCTACTGAATCTAGAGCTCATTGACTCAAGTAGACTAGCTATCTAGCCAACCCCAGACATTCCCTGGGCCCACCTTTCCAGCACTAGAATTATTCCATTTGACATGTTACATGAGTGGTAGGATCTGAACTCAGCTCTGCATGCTTATGTGATGAGCACTTTTCCAATGAGCCATCTCCCCAGCTCTAGACTTTCTTTCATAGAGGTGTCACCCCATGAACCAATCACTTCCCCATGGCCTACCTTCTAAGGACAAGACCTTGTGGTTCTGCTCCAGCGTATGAATTTGGAAGAAAACAGTCCATGGCACACACTTGGACCGAGAACCACAAACTGTTTAGGACAGAAGAGCTAAGTGAACACGTGGCACTTGATGTGAGCTGTCGTCCATCCACAGCAAATGACCATCATTAATCATTGTGGACAAGGTGAATGTAATAGAAGATTGTATCATGAGATGCAAGGAGCGACCCCCAGCTTGATGCAGGTGAGATAAATTGCTGACTTAGTCAGCTAAGGAGAACACCTGTCATCCCCTTCAGATCTCAGAAGCAGATGTGCAGAGCAGAAAGCTTGCTAAGATGCAGAAGCCTGGGGAGAGCCCCCTAGGGATCAAGTCTAGTAAACCTTAGGGGCTTCCAGGAAATCTGCATTAAAAAGAACTCTTGCCCCTCCAATACAAGGAGATTAGGCAGGGAATCTGAGGTTATCCTACAAGAAACATTTGATTCTTACAAAATGGTAATGACACGTATATATTCCTATGGAATAGATGATCTTATGATACCCCACTCTAAAAATCATAATTCATCTCTTACATACTTGACTAGACTATGACAGTGTGGGAAGAAGACATAGCATGAGGAAAGGGGTCACAATACACCCCTGACACTAGCATTGATCCTCAATATGTTTAGGAGTTTAGGAGTGTAGCCAATAGCTTAATTTTTTTTCAGAATATATTTCCCACTATGTCTAATGCCAAAATAGGTTCATGGAACCCTTCTAGGCAAGTGCTGCTCCCAAATATTCCTTGAGACCCTGACCATCATCTGTCTCAGCCATTTTCCCAGTAGTCTTGCTTCAAAAGCACCAACTTTCCTTTTCTAGACCCGTCATCTGACCTCACATAAGGGCCTTCCATGACTCACTATCCTCCCCCCAAGTTATCCTTGGCGATCTAGCCCCCCCCCCCACAGTTTATGAAAGCCACTTGAGGAATCTCATCATTGTTGTGAAAATAGGTATTGGAAGCAGATGAATGTCTACTGTCCGCTCTGGTCAGAGGCTGAGTGACCTGCCCAAGGTGTCCTAGAAGCTGGTGATCAGGACAGGTCTGAAAAATCCCTGGGAGGTGCTCATACACTAGTTCATATCACCTTCTCATCTTAGAAAACTAAACATGGATGTTTCTGAAACATCTCTGAATCACCAAAAGATGCTGATTGTAAGAGTTTAAAATAGTGCCCACATCACCACTGAGAAAAGCCCATCGTGGCCCCATTGGGGCCCAATTGCTCACGTCAGTGAATTATTGTTGGCTTGTTCCCAAAGTATCAGGACATGCTAGCAAACAAATGAACCTGAAATATGGATAAAAGTTCAAGAGAGAGGGAGAGGGAAAGAGTGAAAAGAGAGAGAGATACTGGGGAATCGAGCCTTGAACCAGGGGCCCTTAGGCTTCACAGGCAAGCGCTTAACCGCTAAGCCATCTCTCCAGCCCAAAAGCTGAGTTTTTAAAAGTGATTGGTAGGTGCATTTCCCACGTCATCTTTTGGATGGTACTTCCCGACCTCAAGCCCTGGTTTTGCCCTGATGGTGCTAAAACCTTGAGCAAGCCACTTTCTCTTGAGCTCGGTTGCCTTCCTCTTTATAGCAGGTGCTATCGTACAGAGGTGTGAGAAACAGATGAACTCCTTCATAGAAAGTCCCTGGTAGGCATTCCACAGTCACCTATGATTATTATGTGTAGATGAGGAGCTACAACACAGGAAGAAGGCAGCACTCTGTCCTCACAGAGGTCACAGTCTAATCGAGAAAAGGCATGTTAAATAGTGACCCAGTGATTAGTTTCATACGCTGCTCATTGACACATCTGTAACTTCTCTCAGAAAAGCTGCCGTGAGTGTGGTCAATGAGGGAGTTCTGAGAAGATGAGTGGGGTGGGATTTCTTAATGACAAAAAAGGGGGAGAGCTTTCACCCAAGAATATAGAAGAACCCAAGTGGAAGGATTTGTGGAACATAAGAAAAAGTAGTCAATGAATAACAATCAAGAAAGAGGTACGGGCGCCAGGTGTGCTGGAGCACACCTTTAATCCCAGCACTCAGGAGGCAGAAGTGTCATTATTGTGAATTCAAGACCAGCCCAGGATGACAGAGTGAGTTCCAGGTAAACCTGGGCTAGTGTGATACTCTACACTGAGAAAAAAAACCAAAACCTGAGTCTGGCCTTTGTGGTCCAAGAAAGGGAAAAAGTTTTGTCTTATAGCCCAGGATCCCCAGTGGGACAAGACTTGTGAGGAAAATAAGCTCATAATAATATTCAACAGATAAATATAAATAGGGGAAAATAAGTATTGTTTGAGAATCAACATTAATTTTCAGTGGGGAGAGTTCTTTCTTTTCTATGTGCTTGTTTGGGGTTTTTTTGTTCTATTTTATAGATACATGGAAAGAAAACTACAAAAGGCAATCCAGATGTTCTACCTCTCAGAGAAGGTTCACTACAGGATGTCTTCAAAAAAGAACCTACAAAGAGACATGGGCCTTTGGCAACTTCTAAGAGAAGGCAGAGTGCCAGGGAAAACAGGGAAAGAGAAATTTTAGGGCGAGGGTAAAGAAGAGAGGCAGATGGAGAGGGAAAGTGGGGTTCGAGGCAGTTTCTAGGACAACATTCTGAATGTCTGGACAGGGTGTGTCCTCACTCTCTGAATAGGCAAAGGCTTGAGATAAGAGACTAGGTCAGAGCCGGGCGTGGTGGCGCACGCCTTTAATCCCAGCACTCGGGAGGCAGAGGTAGGAGGATCGCCGTGAGTTCGAGGCCACCCTGAGACTCCATAGTGAATTCCAGGTCAGCCTGGGCTAGAGTGAGACCATACGTCAAAAAACCAAAAAAAAAAAAAAAAGAGACTAGGTCAGGACTTGACATTCCTTCCCCTGTTTCAGCTATGTGGATTTACTACCAAAAGTATTAAATTAAAATGATTCGGGGTTTCTGTGTGTATTTATCTCTGGAATTGAAGCCAAGGTGGTATTCATAATAGAGAAGGAAATTGCCACTGTCAAGTGCAGACACTCTGTCATGGACTCTAATGGGAGAACAGGGCCAATCAGTAGATAATACCCAGCTTGCGAGTCATAACTTCATGCCCAATGTGTTTTCTCTCCCCAACAGCTCTCTGAAGGTCCTCACCTCTCTGTGAGAAAGGGGGAGAGAATTCCTCATACATCATGTGTCTCCGGGTTTGGATGAGGCTAGTGACAGTAGATGCAGAGACAAGTAAGTGGACTCGTGGATACAGTTAGGGATCAAATGAATAAGACTTTCTGATTGCTGGTGTGTGTGTGTGTGTGTGTGTGTGTGTGTGTGTGTGTGGAGGAAGCTGTGATGTAAGGCTTGTGGCCACATTCACTTGGCTGTGCCAGTTCTCACAGGATAACCACACAGATTGACTGGGGGTATCATTTACTGAAAAGTGAACCGCAGTAGGAAGTACGATTTCTGGGAAGATGACCGGATCCGTTTTGAAAATTTGGAGAGGGATGTGCGAAGAGCCATCCGTGGGATGCAGAGAAGGCGGCTAAATATATGATCTAAAACCTAGAGTCTGAGCACGACATGATCCTGACAGTGGCTAGCATGTGAGCTGATGACCAAGGATAATGTAAAGAGTAAAAAGAAGACCCAGCAGGGACCCTCTGGAGAAACACAACATTGAAGGTTGCAGAGTGAAATGGAGTTGACTGTAGAAATGAGATAAATACCAGGAGAGGGGTGTTTACATTTATTATGTCAAAAGGGAATGTTTCAAGAATCTGAGCTCCATGAGGACAGCAGCTATCCCACTTACACTCAGATCCTGCCATAAACACAGCAGATCCAGTCAAGGTTTGGTGAGTGAATGAAGGAGGGAATACCAATACATTGGTGCTGATGAGAGGCAGGTTTCTGCTAGGTTCATTCACTCGGAACTTGCTAATAAGCAGGAGCAGGGCTTGGTGGTTCTATACACCATGTAAGTAGGTATGAGGAGAGTGGAAGATTAGCCTGGGGAAGACAGGAGATAGAGACATCACTAGAGAACTGAGTATGACTTGGCAGCAAGAACCAGGGAAACATCATCTTTGATGTTTGTTCTTCTTTGAGTTTGCTTCTTTGTCCTGGGGACAGGCCTTTGAGCTTTCTTGAATAACAATAGGATGATGCCACAACAGAGAAACCAAGATCCAACCAAGAGTCGAGAGCAATGACCTTGGGAAGAATGGGATCATAGGCCTGGGGCTTGCTCTCATAGGAATGCCTCTTGCTGACCCAGGTGGGGAGGCAGATGGCAGCAGACACAGGTGCTTTGACACTCTGCTGGGATCTCAGAGTTCTTTCTCTGAGATGACCAAGGCAAGACCATCCACAAAGTAAGAAGGGCACCGACAGGAATTCACACAGCTTAACAAAAGTCAATATATGAAATGGTATGTATTAGTCAGGGTTCTCTAGAAGAACAGAACTGACAGAATGCAATGGTATTAAAAAGGGAATTTATTGGATCAGCTTATAGCAGTCCAAAAATGGTTGGTTTCAGGCCTGAGAGTCAAGGAACCCGGTAGCTGCTCAGTCCACATGGCTGGAGGCCTCAACAGTCCCCATTCAGCACTGAAGGCCTGGAGGCTTCCCGAAGAGTCGCTGCTCTTTGGTGCCTGTTGGAAGGTGGAGGAAACTTGGTTCCAGTGCCTACGAAGGATAGTTGAACAGGAAAGATGCACCTGTGAGTGAAGGCGCTCGCCAGCAAGCAGCACAGGCAGCCGGGTGGGGGGCATTTCCTCTCAGAACTTCCTTACATATAGCCCACCACTGAGAGGGCCGTCCACTCTGGAGGACCTCCTCCTGCAGTTAGTCCTTCATGGAAGCAACCTCAGAGACCTGCCCAAGAGGAATGTCTGTAGATTCCTACTCTGATCAAGTTGACAACAGAACTTAACCGTCACATGGTGTTTTGGGAGAGAGGTAGATGACAATTACTAGAAAATCATGGTGAGATTGTCTTTTTTTGTTGTTGTTGTTATTGGCTCATGAGGACAATAATCTCTCTCTCTCTCTCTTTTGATACTAGTGCAGTGAAAAGATGTAGTTGGCCTCATTAAGAATTGGGGATTCTATCCGGGCATGGTGGCACACGCCTTTAATCCTAGCACTCAAGAGGCAGAGGTAGGAGGATCGCCGTGAGTTTAAGGCCACCCTGAGACTACATAGTGAATTCCAGGTCAGCCTGGACTAGAGTGAAACCCTACCTTGGAAAACCAAAAAAGAAAAAAAGAATTGGGGTTTCAAGCTGGGTGTGGTGGTGCAGGCCTTTAATCCTAACACTTGGGAGGCAGAGATAGGAGAATCACTGTGAGTTCAAATCCACCCTGAGACTCCATAGTGAATTCCAGGTCAGCCTGGGCTAGAGTGAAAACCTACTTCGAAAAACCAAAACAAAACAAAAAAAAAAGATTTGGGGTTTCATCATATGGTTAGGACAAACGAGGGTGCTGAGTAGCAGACTGACTGTTGACACATCTTCTTCCCATGGTGTTCATGCAGTCCTCAGGAACTTTGATACGTAGCCCCTCCAATTGCCTTTCATTTCCTTTGGTCTCAGCTCAGGTTTATATTTTAGGGGTCCACTCCATTCATCATTCTTCCCAGGTGGTCTCCTTGAGAGAGTAACAAATGGCCCTGGTTCTGTATGAATGACCTGTGCTGAATCCACAGGAAACACAAGGCTTTGCTTTAGCCTAAGCTCCCAAAGGCAGGCTCATGCTAGCACAGGACCCTTGAGCAGGATTGCTCCTAAACGCACCACCTCACAGCTCTATCTTCTACATGGTACAACGGCAAGAAATACACATCATGCTCTCTGATCAGCACCTAACAGTGCCCCTGGCTAGACTCCCCATCATCTCTAGAGAGGGGGTCACTTAGCACAAAGAAGCTCCTTCCATAAAGCCCCTCACGCCATCTTCTCCTTCCTTTTTAGCTCTTCCATGGAGAACACATGGGACTTTGAGAACCAAGGGACAAGTTCTTTTTTTTTTTTCAAGGTAGGGTCTCACTCTGGCCCAGGCTGACCTGGAATTAACTATGTAGTCTCAGGGTGGCCTTGAACTCATGATGATCCTCCTACCTCTGCCTCCTGAGTGCTGGGATTAAAGGCATGCGCCACCTTGCCTGGCTAAGGGACCAGTTCTTAAAGGGTTCTACATGATGGTCTGCCTTGGCAAATCACTTGGCCTCCTGTCATAACTTGATATCTCCCTGGGAGCATCACATTCAATGCTCTGTACACAGTGATGGATCTTGAAGTCTAAGTAAGGTGGGCACTGAAGACTGACAGAGAACTTGGTGGGGGGTAGTGGAGCCAGTGACTCAGCAGTCACAATGAGAGAGAGAATAGTCCTGATGAGAGTATTTGAATAGTCAATAAGATAGGACAGGAGGTTGGGGATTTTCTGGTATGTTTTCAGAGGGAGTATGCTGTCTGCTGCTGACAGGAGCTGAATTTGACCTTGAAATCAGGTGGCTGGGGAGAGTAGTGAGAACAGGAGCTCTGACTGCATGAGGACAAGTGTGTAAGCTGAATCTTCCAAGGTAACAAGGAAGATTAAGCAACGATGAACCCTCAGTAAGGGCAAAAACATGACCTAGAAGTTGATGTTGACTCAACAGTGGAAGGACAAGAATGAAGAAGAGAGATGACTTTCATTTGAAAGGAGCAAAGGATTGGTCAAGAAGGGTTGGATGGGAAGAAAAAGCAACTGGAAGTAGCACTTTAAAGTAAGGAAGAGGGCTGGGCGTGGTGGTGCACACCTTTAATCTCAGTGCTCGGGAGGCAGAGGTAGGAGGATCAGATCACTGTGAGTTCAAGGCCACCCTGAGACTACATAGTGAATTCCAGGTCAGCCTGAGCTAGAGTGAGACCCTACCTCAAAAAACAAAACAACAAAAACAAAAACAGAAAACTAATTAATTAGAAAAATTAAAGTAAGGAAGAGGGTTGGGGAGATGGCTCAGTTGTCAAAGGCACTTGCTTGCAAACCCTGACGGCCCACCTTCTATTTCCCCAGACCCATGTAAAGCCAGATGCACAGAGTTGCATAAGCACCTGCATGTGTGCACATATACACACTCTCTCTGTCAAATAAATACAAATGTTTTTTTAACAAAGAAAGAAAGGAAGGAAGAGCTCCACCTCACCTCCTGGACATGTATTATGTGGGACCGGAAGTGATAAAAGGATATCAGTTTGATGCAGCCACATGGGAAGTTGGGTCCTCAAAGGCCAACTAGCTTACACTTGAAGGCTAGGAGCTAGAGAGAAATCCCAGGAGAGAGGTTGGGATTAGAAGGGAGTTGCTTCATCAGCATTTGGGAATAGAGAAGTGAGAAGGTCAGGAGGTACTGGAAGACAGGGGAAGCACAAAAGGTACCTATATCCTGAGAGATTCATTTTGGGTTAGAGTTGGTTGATGCCTGTGGTCCCAGCATGGGACTCACCTTCCTCATGGTCAAATGATACTAACCACTCCCTTGAGTGAAGTATAGCTGATGTCAACAAATAAGTCATCCCTTCTTTTCAAACCACAGTCTGATTATGTCATAGACAACATGGTCACCCCCCACTACCTTGTATTCCATTCCAATTAACTAGTCACCTCCTATCCCTTCAAGTCACTCTCAGGTCCCTGTCACAGGAGCTTTGCATGCACTGGCTAGAAAATACACTCTTTGTTTATTGTCCAGTTGGCCTATTATGCAGAAACTTTTCAGAAAACTTAGCTCAAATTTCCAAGCTGTCTTACCTGAACTCCTTCACTAGGTTGAATTCTCTTTTTATCAATGATCAAATATTTTTCTCACTCTAACACAGTTACAACTTCCTGCTGTTCATGGGATTGTTTGGTTAACATTTATTTTCTCTACAAAGACTGTAAGTTCCATGAGGGCAGGAACCATGCCCATTCTTTATGCAAACCTTACTACCCAGAGCGCAGTCCACAACACCTGGCATCTCCCGGCTTTGATGCATACTTGCCTAATGGGTGAAAAGAATGATCCTTACTGGTTGGCCTAAAGGGCTGGTATCTAGAGGAATGAGGCCCCAGACATGCTCAGCCGCTAAACAGCATGACCTGACCTCAGAATTACTGTGCTGTGCTGTCCTGGGCCTTCCACTGGCCTGTGTGTTATGGGGGAAGGGAAGTGGCGGATAGGGGGGAGGGATTCTAAAACTCCTGTGTTCCTTGAATTGCATCTTTTTTTAAAGGACTTGTCTAAGGCTATTTTAGTAGCTGACTTCGTGGTTTGGCTGTGGTTTACTAATTTCCCTGAAAGACAGGAGCCCTGGGACCATTTTCCTGAGAAGCAGTGATCCCATCCTTCTTGGATAAGAGCTCATTGTCTCTTCACAAGGAGCCTTCAGAGCTCTGCTTCTTGGGGGAGAGCCCAGGATCGGCAACAGCTGCAGACTGTACTCCCAGAGGTGCTAGAGGTCAAAAGGTCAAGGGGCTCTTTTTGCAGAAAGATACCCCAATCAATGAAGACTAGCTAAAGAACTGTCCCCCTGCTGACCCCTAAATTCAACTTCCTGCCCTATACTGTGGGCACTACTGTTTCTCAAGGAGCACTGTGTTATGGATTGTGGCATAGATGAGTGTGAGCTTTGATGGGGACTCAGAAAGAGGACCTTCCAAGCTTAGTCACCAGCAAATTGTTTCCTTTTATTTTTTTCAGTGCTGGGGATTAATCCCAAGGTCTCACTCATGTTATTCACCCACTGAGTACCTTCTATAGTGTCAGGTACTATGCTAAATCATGTTAGTCCATTTAGTCTTCAAAGCTGCTGTATGGGTGTGCTGTGTGGATAGGCTGCTATATGCTATAGGGGGGTCAAGCTGCGTTTGATCTCCTAAGGATCTATTTTCTTACAGAAACAGAGAACTTGGAGTAGTTTCTTCCTCTATAAGCAAGTTAAGTTCCTTCTGAGTAGGAAAGCAAGAGGGTTCTTATCATGTCTAGGCTCCTGTATTTAATCTGTACACACATATATTCACCATCCACTCCCACACACTTAGAGTTGTTGAGTAGAATTTCCTCCCTCACTGAGTCCTTTTTTGGCTATTTCATCCAAACAATTGGATTTGAAAGTAGCCCAAACTAATCATGAAGAATAAGTTTACTCTCTGGAAAAATGGAAGCTATCTCTTGTCTGAATTACACTTGCTGTGGAGGGCATCCAGGTGACAGGAACCACTGAGAAATAAGCATGACACATGATTCAAACAGGGGTGACCCTTGAAAAGCTTCCGTCTCACTAAGAGCTGGGATCCTGTCAGGGGAAAGTCCTCTGGTTTCCAGAAAGCCATGCCATAAAGTTGCAGAGTTTGACATATTTATTTTCTAGCTGGTTTTCTGGGGGTCATGCATAAAAAGGTTGTGGTTCCAGTGAATTAATTTCAAAAAGGCATGTAGGTGAAGGAAAATACATATCTAGTTAATTATGTAATGCAGTGACCAAAATACCTAAGAACAGTTTAAAGAGAGGAATTATTTATTTTGGCTCATGATTTCAGAGGTATCAGTCCATCATGGGGGAGAGGACATGGCAGAGCAGAGCAGTTTAAATCATGGTGGCCAGGAAGCAGAAAGAAGGAATACAGGAAGAGGCTAGAGCAAGATATAACCCCAAAGGGTACACATCCACAGCGATCTGTTTCCTCCTAAGCAGGCCCCTTTCACTACCTCTAATAGTGCCATCATATTACAGCTGCATGAAGGAATTAATCCATTCGTCACATCAGAGTCTCTGTGATCTAATATTCTCTGGGTTCTTGACTTATCTCTTAGGCAATTCTCAATGTGATCAAGTTGGAAACCAAGACCAACCATCACATGAAGCTACTTTTATGCAGAGCTTTCCCTTTACAGAAAGAAAGGATGCCTCATTCATTCATCCCATTATTCAACCCATTCACCTATTCACCCACTGGAGTGCCAGGCAATAAGGGTTATAAGATAAAACAGGTGGAGCTGTCCCATGCCACATTTGCTTTTTTCAGACATTTCTGATGCATGCAAGAATAAATGGGTTCAAGAATAAAACTTAATAACCTTTCTAAGTTATTCTGAGGACAGTCAGGATTAATGAGAGGAAAGAGTAATAAAAGGACAAGGTGAAAGCCTGAAGCATTACCTGATGCTTTGAACCTCACTTTTCTTGCATAAAAATAAGGGGTTCAATTAAGTGTCATATAAAGTCTGTTCTTTTTTATAAACATAAAACAAAACCAAATTTTTTCTTTAAAATATGATTGGTAACTGTTTCTCTTTTCATTGTTTTGTGATAATTTACTATGAAACTTAGTGACTTAAAACCACCATCTTTATTATATCTCACAATTCTGTCAATTAGAAACACAAACGAGGCTTACTAGGATACATCTATTCCACGGGCATATAAACTCACTTAATCATATTCCCGTAGCAGATGGGCTATTCTAGAAAAACCAGGATGTAAACTCCATGTCTGATGCCACAGGTGAGATGCCTGGGGGGTCAGATTTGGCTGCATAGTCATTGGAGCGCCTGGAGGTGAGCTGTACTGTCCCACAGTAGTTAGACTTTCAACATGGTAGCTCAAGATACCAGTGGCATTTCCAGAGACCCAGGCAAGAGATGCAAGGCTCCTTCCTCATCCACAAAACAGTTCTCCTGCTGTCTGTGACATGCAGAATTACCACGCTGTGCTAAGACTGTTGCAAAAGGAACGCCTGTACCAAAACTTGCTTGCACACAGGGATCATGTGCAGATTGTGGGGAAGGTAAATTCCTTGTGAAATATTAAAGTACAGATTCTTCCCATCTCTGGTCATGAAGTGAGACCTACAGGGTTTACCAAGACACAGGCCAGGAGTTATCTTGAGCTAACCCTGACAGTCTCAGAAAACTCACTTCTGCTACATTCTGACCAAAAAGTTTACTAAAGCCAATGCAGATTCAAGGGAAGGTCAGGCATAGATTCGACCTCTCTGTGAGAAATTGCATGGAAGCTAGGTATCACGGTCACCAATGACAGTTAAATGTCACAGTGTGAGAGACCTGGCAATTGAAAACGCTGTCTCTCTTTCATCGTTGCTTCTTTTCTTTAATCTTCATTTCCCCATTGGTATTCCTGTCCGTTGCATAATGAGGAATGTGGGTAAGAAAATCAACATTATGAGTGGTCTTTGAACATGGATGGGATCTGTTATAAAAAGGTTTAAATAAGTTTCATACTGAATGAGAAAGATCTGGGAAAATAATGACAAGTGTATAAGCCACTTGGATCAGGTCACGGTCCCTTCTCTCCATTTAAGACCCTTGGTAAAGAATAGCTCTGCTGTGACATGTGCTTATACCTCTAGTTTTATTGAGGTATTCATCAGATGGTGGAAATGATGTGTCTGTTTGTTTTCCATCATTGGAGTCCAAGAAACTAAAGATATGATTCCTTTGTATAGTCTCCCAAAGAGCTTCTTGCTGAATGGCTGGAGTCACTCTGATGGGGTTTAAAAGGAAGCTGCAAGTAGAATAAAGAATAGCATGACTTCATTCCTGGTATCAGAAGAAGGCTACCTCATTATCTATAACAGCTAATGTTGTACAATATACAATATATAATATAATGTTATAACAGCTCATTGATGCTCTCTAACGGGCAGTAAAAACGAAGACATACAGGGCTGGAGAGATGGCTTAGTGGTTAAGGTGCATGCATGCGAAGCATAAGGACCCCAGTTCAATTCTCCAGATCCCACATAAGCCAGTTGCACATGGTGGCGCATGCATTGCGAGTTTGTTTGCAGTGGCTAGAGGCCCTGGCACACCCATTCTCTCTCACACACCCTCTCTTTGTCTCTCTCTGATAAATAAATAAAAATAAAATCTTAAAAAAAATGAAAACACTTTGGGGGGTGGGTGTTTGACTCCTGGTCTGCGTCTTGGTAAATCGTGTAGCTCCTACTTCATGGCCACAGATGAGAAGAATCTGTACTTTAGGATTTGACAAGGAATGAACCTTCACCCATGGTCGCCCATGTCTGCACACAGCCTTTTTGTTTGTGCAGACTTTCCCTTTGCAAGAAGTCTTCATATCATACAGTTTGGTAATTCTGCATGGCACCAACAGCAGGACAGTTGTGGATGAGGAAGATTAAAGATCTCCTGGGTGACAAGGTTTAATTTGTATGAAAATGGAGGAAAACTAGAAGGAGGGACTTCTTTATTTATATCCTATATAAGAACCAATTTCAAGATAATAACTAAATAAAAACATGAATTATAGGCTCAACAAAGATAAAGGTGTCTATCTTTTCCATGAAATGTAAATATCACTGTCTTCTAACTATAATTTTTAACTTAAAAATTTTATTTATTTTTATTTTATTTCTTTGAGAGAGAGAGAGAGAGAGAGAGAGAGAGAGAGAGAGAATGGGTGCCCCAGGGCATCTAGCCACTGCAAATAAACTCCAGACACATTCATTATCTTGTGCATCTGGCTTTATGTGCATACTGGGGAATCTAACCTGGGTCCTTTGGCTTTGCTGGAAAATGCCTTAATCACTAAGCCATCTCTCCAGCCCTCTTTATTTATTTATTTATTTGTTTTTTTGTTTATTTATTTATGAGAGAGAGAGAGAGAGACAATGGGTGCACCAGGGTCTCTAGCCACTGCAAACTCCAGATGTACGAACCACCTTGTGCATCTGTCTTACGTGGGTACTGGAGAATCAAACCTGGGTCTTTAGGCTTCACAGGCAAGCACCTTAATCACTATTCCCTTTCCCTTACAAGTGTTTTAAAGAAAATGTCTTCATAACTCACATATAGGGCCACAGGATATTCTTGTTATGTAACAAATATGTAATATGCTTAACTATACAGTAACTAGTGTTCAACTCTGTTGATACAGATATCGCCCAGGCTGGCCTAGAACTTGTGATCCTCTTGCTTTAGCCCCGCCCTCTCAAGTTGGAATTACTGGCATATACCACCATGCATGTTTTGTTCCCATTTTATTATTACTTGGGTTGTGTGTGGGGGCCGGTTGTGTATGCACCATGTGTGTGCCCTTGTGGTACCCTGCACACTTGCAGACGTCCTGCTCCACCGCGCTTCTACCATTCTGGTTTAAGTTGGAGCCTCTTACAAATCCCAAAGCTTGCTTTTTTTTTCCCATGAGCTCTAGCAGCTCCTGGGACTCTGTTCCCCTATGGTACCGAGACTACAGACATACATGGCCATGTAAGCTGTTTATGTGCGTTCTGGAGATTCAAACTCAAGCAGCCTCGGGCCCCCCTCAGGCCCTTACACTTATACCAGGAGCTCTGTTAACCACTGAGCCATCTCTCCAGCCCCTACTTTTAAGACCCTTTCCTTCTACTTGCTCCTTTAGTTCAAAGCTTGGCTCAGCCATTCACTTGCTATCTATCCATGGGTAAGTTACCAAACATTCACATTCCTTCATTTCCTCAACAACACTAATAATACACACCCATGCAGCCTTGAAGATCAAATGAAATCACATGATTTAGCAATAATGCCTGGCACCACAGAAGGTACTCAATGTGTGTAATTAGAGATATTGCTTTGGGTACCCTTTCTCATTGAGTCCTTCAAACAGGACAAGCAGCAGTAGACAAACAGAGCCACAGAAGGATTTAAGGGTCTTCATTCTAAGGCGTAGTCTATGATGTAAAACCCTGGCAAGTTAGTAAGTGTATCTGGGGTCTTGCTCTCCTTATCTGCAAAGTGGGTAGGATGGCATAGTTACCTTCACTTTGCTGGCACAAAGCACTTGACGAAAAGCAGCTGATGGGAGGAAGTTTTTTACTTTGGCTTATAGTTTCATGGGGAAACTCCATGATGGCAGGGGAAAGCTTGGCATGAGCACAGGCTGGGCATCACCTCTTCCACAGCAGGTGGAAAACAGCAGCAAGAGCGAGCAGAACTTTATCCAAGGGGAGCTGGCTGTCATGCCCCTAACCTGCCCCCAATACACAGCTCCTTCTACCAAGGCCCCACCTCCCAAACAGCCGCCAGCGGAGGGCCGGGTGTACAAAATATGTGAGCTTAGGGTGGACATTTGCTCCAAACCAGCACAAACAATAGTGCATGTTTAATAAGTACAACGTGATATTGATACAAGAAGCACTTAGAGGAGTGCTCGATGCAGGTGACGTTGTCACAGCTTGTCACCGCCAAATGCCAATGCTTTGAGCCGTGTCATTATAAATCTATGCTGTGTGCAGGGAACACTTCGGTGTATGTCAGGGCTACTTTTGTAAGTCACTCAGACCTTGCACGTGGTTTAATGCTCTGCCATCATCGACTTTAAAATTTTAATTCGTTTCTGAACAAGGAGCCCTGTGTTTTCATTGCAGCCAGTCCTTGCGCTTTCTGGAATTGGTTCAAGAGCCCAGTCACTCATAGGTCGTTGTCACACTGACCCTTATAGGAAGTGTGCATTTATTTTTGGACATCCTTTGAGCCTGAGCTCTTTGTAACTCAAATTACCAACATATTTCTGTAGACTGAGCTTTGTCCCTCTTGTCAGAGGAGCACACTCGGGCGAGCTGGATTCTGCTCTGGTTTCTGTCCTTCTCAGATCCATGGTGCAATGACTTCTCTCAAAGTTCATGTGTCCAACACAGAAGCCCCATGAAACAGTGATGGGAGATGGGGCCTGATAGGAGGTAATTAGTTGACTAATGTTGGTATCATGGGGAGGGGTTAGTTCTTACAAAAGTAGACTTGTTATAGAAGCAACTATGGCCCCCTCTTTTTTTCCTCCTTTCTACTTCCTTCTGTCATGGGACGATGTGGCTGCAAGGCTCTTGTCAAATGCTGGGACCATCCTCTTGGACTTCCTTGCTTCCAGATCTGTAAAAAATAATTCATTTTCTTACACAGTATGAAGGAAACTTGTTATCATAGTAGGTAATATGTTAGTCTCATAAATTATTCAGCCTGAGATGTTCTGTTATAGCAATACAAAACAGACTAATACATGAGTATAGCATTATCATAAGATGGTTGTAAATCCCCCTTACAGCTCTCTCACAATGCTGAACAGGTAATGTGTTTCAGATGCACAGTTACTATTGTGTAGTAATATGCAGAAGTCATTGTATTAATACAAAAGACATATATGCGATGTAACTGAATGTATAATAGCTTCCCATTAGGGAGCTCCTCAGTGAATTAATATTAAGCATGCAAAGTTATTATTAGGAAAGAAATTGAGAATTTCGGCAGCAGTAAAGGTCTGCATACTTAAAACTATTGGGAAACTTTGTATTAGGCTGTAAATTCCTGAATTGCCAGATCCGTTTCAGTCACAATATGCCTTCTTACTCCTCATTCAAAAGCTCACACATAACAAGTACTCAGTTAACATGTGAGGTGAGTTTTTTTTTTTATAGCTTCACACTGGTCAGATTTCTATGTCAACCTATTGGGTGTAAGAAGTTAATTAGGCTGAACTAACAGAAATAACCAGGAGCAGTAAATTGAGAAGAGACAGTCAAAGGTGTGTGTGTGATTCGGAAGAAAGTTTACATTCTGGGAGCCAGGATGAAATACACATGGGGTCCAGTCCAAGAGAACAGAAGCTGGTCTACCTGAAAGGGGGCAGATGCCACCCCCAGTGCCCCCCTGTGACACACGTCCTTACTGCAGACTTAACTCATGTTCCAGTGACTTCTCAGCCTGTGAAGCTGTACCTAGTCTGGTTTCCAAGCACCCCCAGCCTAATCTCTCTCCACCTTCCCCACTTCCGCCTGCTCTAACCACATCGTTCTTCATTCTGCTCCTTGAAGGTAACTCGCGTCTCTAAGCCATTGATGCCGCCTTTTCCTGAAGTATGTTTTGAGTATTTTCTTCATCCTTTGCTTTATTCATGTCTTTCTTCAGAGATCATATCCTCAGGAAAAAAACAAAAAAAAAAAAAACAAAACCCAACCACCTTATATATGATGCATAGCACTCAGCCTTCATCTTGTTTTATCTTTGAAACACATCAAGGGCTGAGGAGATGGCTGAGTAGCTAAAGGCACTTGCTTGCCCAGCCTCCTGGCCTGGGTTCAATCCCCAGCTGCCCTCGTAAAGTTGGGTTTGTTTCCTGCTGATGTGACGATGTGACACCAGCTGTCTGCTCCTGCTGTGCTTTCCCTACTGTGACAAAGCTTTTCATTGAAACTGTAAGTCTAGAGTCCTTTCCTTCTTAAAAAAAAAAAAAAAAATCATATTATATACTTACTGTTTAAATTCCTCTTCAGACTTTTAGTCTGCTTCCACCAAAATGTACGGGCTGTGATGGCAAACAGTTTTCTGTTTTGTTCACTTGGGTACTCAGAAATCCTGGTAGAGTCAATTCTCAGCACTTGATCAATATTTGTTGAGAGAATAAATGATAATATTGTGCTGGGGGTAGAATATCTGGCAGAGAATTATTGGACTGGGCAGTCCCTGATGCCCCCAAAACATGACAGGCTATTGCTAAGACTATTAGTTGCCTATCAGAATTAGATGGTAAGACACTATTGCTGAAGACTCCACATGCTTGGGCTGCAGGTCACTGAGAAATCAAGCTGGAGCTGTGATGGAAACCTTTTCCCTGCGGACCAGCCGTCAGAATGCTGGAAACAGGGCTGGAGAGATGGCTTAGTGGTTAAGCGCTTGCCTGTGAAGCCTAAGGACCCCGGTTTGAGGCTCGATTCCCCAGGACCCATGTTAGCCAGGTGCACAGGGGTGTGCACACACGTCTGGAGTTCATTTGCAGTGGCTGGAGGCCCTGGCACGCCCATTCTCTCTCTATCTATCTGCCTTTTTCTCTCTCTGTCTGCCTGTCATTCTCAAATAAATAAATAAATAATAAAAAAAAGAATGCTGGAAACATCTATGCAACCTGTTGAGGGAGAAAAGTCATCAACAGTCTTTTTTCTTTAAATTTTATCTTTATTTATTTATTTGAGAAAGAAAGAGGGAGAGAGAGAGAATACTGAAAACAAACTCCAGATGCATGTGCCATCTTGTGCATCTGACTGACATGGGCCCTGGGAGTCGAATCTTGGTTCTTTGGCTTTGCAAGCACATGCCTTAACTGCTAAGCCGTCTCTCCAGCCTGTCATCAACAGTCTTTTAACCAGCAGTGAACCCTGTAAGTTCTATAGCTGGCTATCCAGGCCAAATGTATCAACTAGTACAATGGTGACATGTCTGTTATGGGAGAAACCAACTGCTCTGTCATTGGATTTGAGGGAATTCCTGCCTGGTATTGAAAACCCAGTTAAAAGTTTATGGCTGGGAAGGCCATAAGCCCTAGTGGGAAAACTAATACTGATGTTTGGCTAAATGAATATATTAAACCCACAAAATTGTATGTTTATGACCACATGTCAATGCTGCTTTCACTTTTGGTTAGAGAAGCTTCTCTTTTCAGATGGTGGTAACCACTGATTCAAAACTCACCAAAGTGCTGAGATGTAACAGTGGCACGTTCAGCACTGTTGGATATTTCTGTCACACCCTCCAAAGCTCAGGGCTATTGCCGACAAGAGGGCAGAAGTAATGAAAAAGTGAAAGGAAGGCGAGGAGTGCTTTGCAACACTGTCTTCCAGGCACAAAGCTGACACTGATATTCATGACCTCACACTTGTGGATGCTGCCTACATACGAGCTGTATAATAGGAGGGAAACGTGATGACATCAAAATAGAAGAGAGAGTAGTTGGAAAGAAGAAGGGGTTTAATGAAGGCAGAGGGATTTGGGAAGGGGAAAAGAGGGTGGTGGGAGGTAACTATGATTATGATATATTTTTATATTTATGGGAGTTATCAATAAAAAAGTTTAAAAACAAAACGAAAGAACAAATGAATGAGAAAGTTAATGGTCAAACAATTCACAGGGAAGCAAAGAAAGGAATTAAAATATGAGCTTCTCATTGAACTTGAAGGGAAGTCTAGGCTGGCAGAGCTGATACTGGTGTGGCAGTGAATGGGCTGTACTCTTGGACTAAGTACTTTACAAGTGCGTTTAGCTGGTGGTACACTGGAAGCCTGCTATGTCTTCTGTTGGTAAAGTCATAGGACCAATCCACAGTGACTCACCTGTTCCCTGGGGTGGCTCCTACAGCCTAGAAGTGCCAGCCAGGCTTGCCCAGATTTGTACTTTCTGTATAGTGCTCTTATGGTTTGGCATGGATACTAAAAATAAAGGGTATTTGATGCCCTAAGTCCTCAGTCTGCTCTTGGCTATTACTAAAGAAAGATGATTCTACCCAAGGAAGTTAGGATAAGTAGGAGGAAGAAGAGTCTACTGACTCAAGAACAGGACTAACTTACTCATTGAGAAATATTATCCTAAAAAACCACGGGATTCACAGTGTCTGTGACATACACAATATGTCCTCACCTTCTCCCAAAGTGCCTATGCACACTCTTGGCCACGAGACACGATGGTAAGTGGGTGGTGTACAAATTCTTACCCCATGACTCCTGAGGCTGGTGCTTGCTGCACTTTCAGGGCAGGCAGGGAGCATTAAATGTGCCTGTGTGGTGTGGCCTGCCCTCTTATACTCTTCTACCAGACGGGTTTTCTCGAAGAGCCTGATCTTAAAATGGCAGCTGGTAGGCAGACAGAAGCAAAGCTATCTTAGCCCGTCTGTGGTTTTGTAAGTGAAAATAATAAATAGATGCCATAGTAAACCACAAAGAATTTAAGGTTGCTTATTATACCTCAGTAACTTGACTAAGTTTTTTTTTTTAAATTACATTAATATTTGTGTTAAGCTTGCCCTATTTTAGAAGCAAAACTGATATAACTTATGTTATGGTTACTTTTTAAATTTTTTTTGTTTATTTTTATTTATTTATTTGAGAGCAACAGACAGAGAAAGAGGCAGAGAGAGAGACGGAGAGAATGGGCACACCAGGGCCTCCAGCCACTGCAAACGAACTCCAGACGTGTGCACTCCCTTGTGCATCTGGCTAACGTGGGTCCTGGGGAATTGAACCTCAAACCTGGGGTCCTTAGGCTTCACAGGCAAGCGCTTAACCACTATGCCATCTCTCCAGCCCTGTTATGGTTACTTTTTACATCCATTTTGCCTTGAGCTTGCTTCAAACTATGAAGGTAAGACTTTTTTATGGCTGAGGGACAAGCAGTCTTTGCATTGTGCCAGGAAGCTGGTCTACTCTACAGACTTTGATGGACCAGGATTTTGGGTGCTTCCTAGGGAGAAAGGCTCCACTTTTTTTTTTTTTTGGATCTTCTCTCATACTCCTGTGGATATGGTAGGTATTCAATAAGTTGAACTAATTATCTAAGCTGCATGTCCATTAAGGTATACAGTAACCGCATGTGGCTATTTAAGCTTAATTAAGACAAAATAAAATAAATTTATCCCAAGTTCTCCATAAGCACATATGGCTGCTGACCACCAGACTGGACAACACAGATATAGAGCATTTCTACCACCAAATAAAGTTATATTGGAGAGTTACCATGTGTAGATTCTAGAGCTTGGGTAATGTATTACCCTAAGTTTGATAGACGTTAATTCTATGTGGATGGGATAATAGGATGAAGAGAGAAAAGAAGAAATAGAAGGAAAGATGAGCTCTATCATCTGCTTCCACCTGGGCTTAGCCATAAATAATATTTATAAAAGATGCCTGGTATGTCAGTCTTTTTCACTTTTATGGACATCCTGAGGCACCCAGCTCACCGATGGTATTTTCCACTAAGTGGCTATGAGTAGACAGGTTCTTCCAGGAGGTAACTCAACAGAGTAATCATATTTTAGTTCATCTCCCAAATGTGTGGAATGTGCCGATAGGTTTTTATTTCATTATTTCGGACCTCTCCAAAACAAGATACAAGAACAGCAGAAAAGTCAGTGAGAAAGTGTGTTCGGTCTGAAGTCAGTTCTTCCGGCCCCAGTTCCATCACAGGAGTTGCAAGCATTGTGTTTGTCTCCACAAGATTCATCAAGCTGTACAAACAAAGACTCCATAGGCAGAAGGCAGCAGAGCATGGGCTCAGAGCAGCAATTTATCTCGGGCCAAATACCAAGAAACAAAAGGAGGCTCATTATGTAAGGCAGCTACAGGTGCATTAGTTCCATTTCTTAGACTTCCAACAGGTTTTCATTTATTTCCACACTTAACATCAGTATCAGCCTTAATATAAGAAACACTGCAGTCATTTTTTATATTACTTGGAAAAGGAAATTCTCAAGCGGAACTTTTCAAAGGATTTTTCAGGTCCGTTTTTTCTTACAGGAAAGCTTTACATATGGGGTTATGCAATCTTCCTTTCAAAATGGAAAAGTTTCTATTTCTCTCTGGTTACTTGTCCATCTTTGGCCATTGATGTCCAGTAGTGGATTTCTTCACACCCATTCCTCGTGTTTGGTCAGCCTAGCCCATGTGCTGCACAAAGAACTCCTCAGAAACCCTTTTTCATTCTGTCAGGCCGTACCAGAATCCTAAGTCAACCCGTGAAGGTCAGGTTTTCCTAGACTCTTCTGCCTGCCCCTATAAGGTGCTTAAAGGCTCCTTAAGAGCACCCATCAAAGGCTCCCAGACCTCCTCACTGTTTTGTTGTTCCCTCCTAGTGTTTATTCCACAGTCTGTCATAAGTCCTACCTTACAAAATTTTTCAGAGAAAAGTGAGCCTGGCTTCACCCCCTAGTTGTGAGTTTTTCTAGACTGCCACTGAATGGCTGCCTGGTGAATGACAAAGACTGGGGACCGAATCCTGTCCATGATTTATATCACACGCTGCTTTTTAAGATAACAATTAAGCCGGGTGTGGTGGCACACACCTTTGATCCCAGCACTCGGGAGGCAGAGGTAGGAGGATCGCCATGAGCTCAAGGTCAACCTGAGACTACATAGTGAATTCCAGATCAGCCTGAGCTAGAGTGAGACCCTACCTTAAAAAACAAACAAACAAACAAACAAACAAACAAAAAGATAACAACTAAAGATAATTAAATAAAGGCTCCCATCTTTATTTTTAATTATTTTATTTTTTTAAGGGTTACACTCTTATGTTCTCTTTCCCCCACCCTCATTTTGAGGAGAGCCCTCCTCACTGGGGTTATTGGTATTCACTGTGGATCGCAAAGGCCTAGGTCAGTCTCTGTGCTAGGTCAGTCTCTGTGGCGGGGGGCATGCTTCCACCCACGCTGTGGCCCTTATAACCTTCCCACCACCCCTCTTCTGCAATGTTCCCCAAGCTTTGGCAAGCTTCCATCTTTCATCACACCTGTATTCCCATTAAACCTTAGTAACTCAGTAAACTGAACTCATTGCTTAGCTTCACTGCTCAAAAAGGCACACATTAACCATGCATGACTATTTAAATTTAACTAAGATGAAATAAATAAAAATTTATTTCACGTTCTCCATGTACACATATGGCTGTGGCTATCACATTGGACAACAGAGACATAGACCATTTCATTATCTCATAAAGTTCTGTTGGAAAGTGGCTTCCTCAAGATTTTAGAGGATGGATAATCTATTAATTTAGAAGGCTGGGTGAAGCTAACTTTCTGTGGATGGGATTAGAGGATGAAGAGAATGAGAGAAATAATAAAAGGTGATTTGCACCATTTTTTAAGGCAGTAGATACTAAGGGATGATGCTATTTACCGAATTACCCCCTTTATTGCCAAAACTATGCTGAACTCTTCACCCCCCCAATGTCCGTGTTTGAAGATGGCCTTTGATATAGTTAAAGTTACATGAGGTCATAAGAATGGGACCCTGTGATGGTTAACCCTCTGGACATCAATTTGACTGTATTTAGAATCCCCATGGAAACAAATCTCTGTGAGGAATTTTCTAGATTAGGTTAGTTAAGGAGAAGACCCACTCTAACAGGGCAGGATAGGCAGAACCATCCCATGGACTTGGTTCCTGGACGACAGTAAAAGAAGAAGGCTAGCTGAGCATCCTGTTTTCATCTCTCTCTGCTTCTTCCCAGCTGATGTGAAGATATGATGCCAGATTCCCACTCCTGCCATGCTTTCCTGCCACAGTGGACTCCACCCTGTGGAATTCTAGGCTAAAATAATCCCTTCTTCCCTTAAGCTGATATTTTTGGAGGGGGGTCAGGTATTTTGTCCCAGTAACATGAAGTAGATCAATATGGGCCTACTTCAATCGGTCTGCCTGCCACATGAGGAGGAAACAACCAGGCAGCTGACTGTCTTCACCCACAGAGAGAACCCTAACCTCCCACTGATGTGATGTTAGGCTTCTAATCTCTATACTTGTGTCTGGGACCTCTTCTGGAAGTTTCAAAGGGCTAGAGTATGGGGCTGTAGTAGGTAATTATTGTAGGCTAAAACTCCAGTCAGAGTACCTAACATGACTTTCTGTGTGTCCTGGGCTGTCTCAAGATTTGGTGGCTAGACTCCAGGGCCATCAAGGGAAAGACAGAGAGAGAGAGAGAGAGAGAGAGAGGGACTGAGAACACTGACACCAACCCATCCTAAGCCATGCTGGACCTTGTTTGGAAAGGCTGAATGTGAAGGCTGCATCATGAAGCTTCATTCCCTCCCACCCACCCAATTAGGTTTAAACATGGTATTTATACTGATGGCTCCAAAATGTTTCACACTTCCAAAGCTTTATCACCACCTTGGACACCTTCATTTGGATGTCTGACAGGATTTGCAAACTTATCAAGTCCAGAAAAGCCACCTTAGACTTCCCCCGTCATCCTCCAATCTTTTGCACTACATCTAAAAATGAATTTCAACCTATCCAGGCATGGTGGCACACACCTTTGATCCCAGTGCTCAGGAGGCAGAGGTAGGAGGATGGTTGTGAGTTCAAGGCCATCCTGAGACTTCCAGTTTATCCTGGGCTACAGTGAGACCCTACCTTGAAAAACCAAAAAAAAAAAAAAAAAAATTTCATTTTTCTCTCAGTGCCATTTTTTAAACAACCCAAGTCCATGTTGTAGGGAAACCTCCCTCTCTGAACAGTCGTGTGTACCTTTCAATAACTGTCTGATGATAGGAGCCCAAAGAAATGGCTCCCTATTATATTGTCTCAAAGGAGTTGTTTTTTATTAAATGACATTAACCCTGCTTAGAAAAGTAGGCTGGATATTGCTTTTTTTTTTCCCCCTGTGAACCTGTCAATGTTCTTCCAGATGTACTGTTCTTGTTAATAAGTGCATTCTCTATAATTAAATAATTTATTAAATCATTTGTTGAATGCCTTTCAAATGCTGTTCATTGTGCAAGTTGCTGGGGAGACAGGACACAACACTAGGTCTCTAATTGGAAAAGGCAGATAATTTTTAAAAAAAACATGTAAAATGTGTCAGGAGGTGATAAGGACTGTGCAGAAAAAAATGACACCAAGAGAGGGAGATGGCAAGGGATGGGATCACAGGGCACATGCTGTTTTCTTTCTGTCACTCAGGGTACCCATCCCTTTAAGGAGATTGCTAAGCAAAGAAGAGACTGGTGTCAAGGAGCAGCCATGTGGGTACATGAGGACCAGTGTTCTCAGCAGAAGGAAGAGCAAGAGGACAGGCCGTTAGTCTGACGTCTGCCTGGCATGTTCAGGAGGGCAGTGCAGCCGAGTGGTGTGAGCAAGGGGAGGGCAGTGGAGAAGATGCTGGAGAGGTGGGGCACGACTTCATGTTTATTGGGACAAACTAAAATGAGGCAGGGCATTTTGGTGCTCAGAGTGGTCTTGTTTTCTAGCATGGGACCATATTAGGAGAGGTAAAGAAAGCTCTGGGTGCGTGTCGGTGTGGTGTATATTTCCCTCAGGTACCTCCATATCTACTCAGTAAATGCAGGGCTTCTCACACCAGACCTGCGCAGAGTGGTCACTCAATGCAGACAGCTGTTACTGCTTCCAGCTGAGTTTGCTGCGTATGCAATAGTAGTCAGTGTTCAAGAGCCAACTCCAGCACTTCTTGTCTCGTCTGTGTGACATCCAGTGAGTCACCTCACTCCTCTGAGCCTCTCCTACCATGTGTTGTACCAATGCACACACTGCGAACATGCAGGGGAAATGCGTGCAGAGTGTCTGTCACAAATTAAGGGTACTATGTTGTCTATTGCTATTATTTGAAAAATTCCAGTCCCTCTTTCCATGACATGGGCGATATCCTTGTCACAAATTAATATATTTTATAATATATATAATGTATTATGTATAATAATATAGTTAATATATAGACAATAAACAATATTGTTACTGTCTGTTTTATCATCCTAGAATTTCCCAGGCCCCCTTTCTTTGTCATAGTATAGGACATGGAACTTTCTAGACCTTCTTCTCCATTTCTGCTTCCCTTGCTTCGTGGCCAGGCTGGAATTGCTCCTTGTCCTCTCACCCTGCTTGGCTTGCCCTCCGTGATAGTGAGTCGCATACACTCCATGTTCACTTTACTGCTGCCTGTCCCCTCCATGTAATATCCAAGCTACGGGAGGGCTGCTTTGCTCTTCTCTAGTTCACGGGTCTGTCTCCAGTGCCTTGTAGGACGTCAGCGGACCAGCACGTTCTCAAGAAATATTTGAGTGGCGAAGAAATTTCAGAGCCATCAGCAGCAGTTGGTGGCACCCAGTGACAGGCCTTAGCATTGGGGTACCAAGAGCACTGAACTCAAATACAGAGCCCTGTTTCCTCTCATCATTATCCCAGACATTAGAAACCTGAACGAACATCCTGGGTTTCCAGCCCGACATCTTAGAGAGCTCTAGAAGTTAGGTCAGTTTACTTTATCAGAGCAAACAGGCAGACCTATTTCTACGGCAGCCTAGTGGAGTCCTTTGGGACCTCACTCTGCCAAACCACCCCACAGCTGAGACCAGGGAGCTGTGCTGGGTGAATTCCTTCCATTCGTTACTGCCAAGCGGTGCTGGCCTTGACTGGCTTGGCTTTGCACTTCAGTCACATATTTCGAGTTGTAATTTCTCTGTAGGGCTCTCTCAGCCACTTCCCTTCCCGGAATCGCAGTGATTGTGGATGTTAGGCCTGTTGCAGCCCTCTGCTTCTCTATCCGCCAGAGGACAGGCGCAGAAAGATGGAAGAGGCAGGAGATCTCCTTTGGCCACAGTTGGCTTAATCAGTATGAACTTCACACAGAATCTCTTCTCATTTCCCCAGAGCACAGAGGGACTTATGGAAGCTGTTGTGCAAAAGAGCAACTGTGCTTTTCTTTGTCATCCCTGTGTTTTCCTGGGGAAGGATGGCCTGCAGTTGTTTTTGCACTGGATTGCAGGATTAACTTAAATCTTCATACACACACACACACACACACACACACACACACACACTTCTTGGGACAGAGATTTGGTGCTGCACATAGCCAAGAGGAGCTTTTCACAGTTATGATAAAAACTTTCCCACTGGAGATGTAAGAGTTGTGTTAATTCTGGTTGACTAAGAGATATTTGTTACCCAGCTGGTCACCTCCTCTCCCCAACCCTTTAATGTTTGTAACTCAGCCACTGAGAATTATATATGGAAATTACTGTGTTTGTAAAATTTTTACAGAAAAGTAATACTGTCTTTTAATTCCTTATCTCAACTCCCTTCCCCATATATTCCTGCCATACTATGTGTGATTTCGAAAGCTCAGCCTTCCAAGATATTTGTTTTCACCGCAGTGCGATTGAAGACTTTGAAACTAAGGACAGCTCAGGAGAGCAGCTTTTGGGGAAGTGTGGCTGGCAGAACCCAGAAAGTACGCAGGAAGCTCTGCTCTCTCTTCCAAGGAGGGAGGGTTTGTGGGATGAGATCAGCTTTCAGAATAGAGATCTAATTTAAATGATGGTGGATTTAAATAATAGTGGATTCTTTCTCTCCCCCTAGATCAAGATGGCCAGACACTGTGAGGGAAAGGTTCGTGTTCATAATAAGACTGGGGGTGGCTGGGGAGGGGGGGGGTTGTTTCCACTAAAAGAAATGTCAGTCACCCTGGGACAGGAAGCATGGGCATCCCTTTGGGACTGAAAGGGAGAAGGACTTCCTCTGCTTATTAGCTGAGGGCAGAAAGTTACACGAGAGATGGAAATAGTTTAGACGTATGAGAGTGATCAGAGAAGCCTCTAGACAGGTTGGAGAAGCAACCTGCAGACTGTGGAGGTAAGCGGGTAGAAAATGTTAACAAAACTGCCCGAGGAGATCACTACAATGCTGGCTGGGGCCCAGGCTCCGCGTGGTGGGAAGCAAGAATAAGTGAGTGCGGCCACGAGCCAGCGCCCGCCTGCACACCCACCCTCGGCGACGGTGGCAGCGGGGCAGGAGGCTGGCAAGATGGGCATCACCAATGTTTCCCAGCCCCTCTGGAAGTACACCCACAAAGCAGCCTGTGGCAAAGAAGAGCCAGGGTAGTTCACTTACATCAGGTTGGCAGGTGGGAAATAATAAAACGAAATTCAATTAACTGCACAATTGTGTACGTGTGTGCAAGTGTGTGTGTGGGGGGGGACAGAGAAGGCGGGCTGTGCTATGTGACTCTCTGGAAAGGTAACGTGCCCCCCACAGAAACTTGGATGTTCAGGAGGCTTTTCCTGATAGGAAGGGACTCAGTACGAATTGCAGAAATTGCTTTCGTTCTCATAGCAGATGCCTCCCCCAAGCTGAAACTGGGGCTGGTGCCCTGCAGCTGATATTGGATCTTTTACGTTGTTCTAAATTAAATTCACAGCAATTCAGCCCATACCACAAGTCCTATTATGTGGGCTTACTTCCACTAAATCTATGTTTATGGGAACATAAAATACATGTTGTCCCCATCGTCAGATTTTATTATTGATGATGAATTCTAATATGTGCCCATCAACTGCTTTTTTAATCACTGTCAGTCACTCTTTTCTGTTGCAGTCAGGCGTGAGGCTGCAGTGATAGTTTTAAAATAAGGCCTTTACTTTCCTCAACTGTATTTAGGGCTAATTAAGAATAAATAACCATTCCCAGCAAGGAGAGCAACATCCAAGCACATCTTTGACAAATGCAGCCTTTTCCTTGGATGAACATATTTGTGCCTGGTGCCAGTAAATATTTCCATTACATATATAAAATCCATATAAAATCCATGCTTCCACCCTCCCCATTGAGAAGGTCCTTGTGCTGCTTTGACACGAGTGCAGGAAACTGGAAGTAAAATACAAGCATTTAATTAAGAAAAAAATTATTTAATTCCCCATTTCTTCCAGTGGGTCCCAGTTTCCACTTAGCTGCCAACCTCAGCTGTGGAGAGCAAATGAGTGTAATCACAGGCTCTCAGCTGCTACTTGAGTTTGACATTTCCCCTGCACCGTCCACCCTCCCTCCTCACCCACGCCCCTGTGATGGCGCACAACTCATTCGTTATGTTTTGAAGGTTGTAGTCAACTGCTCCAAGACAAGAATGCAAAATGCATCAGGTCACACGTCCTGTCTTAAGGAAGGTTTGTCTTGAGTTCAGGTTCCACAGGCTGGGCTCTTGGGCAACGGTTTGTCTGAAGGACTTTTAAATTTCACTTAACGGGACCTGTCAATCTCTTCGTTCATTGAACGTTGAGAGCTACTGTTGCTTTTGCAAATGATAGATTTTAATTTTCCTATATTTTCACTTCCCGTTGAAACCTTGCAGTTATTTTTATGTATATTCTTTTTGGCTGATAAAATGAAATGTCTTCCCACTGTGGAGAAGAAAAAAGAAGCACGTTGAAATAAATACATAAGCTCAGCAAAACTGGAATGGATGAGGAAGGAAAGTAAATTTTGAGCTACCCACATGGAAACATGAGAAATCTTTCTTATATTTATCTTATATTTATGGAAATGTAAGAAAACTCTATTATAAAATCAAGTCAGAACAAATTAACATAATGAAGAAATAAGGTTTTTTTTTTTAAAAAAAACATGCAAATGCACTTAAATAAACTATTCTTATAGCCTTTCAACAAAGAGAGTTGAATACCAACAATACAATACATTGACCTGGACCCTTTACTAATTTCTGCAGCTCAAGTTTCTTGACTCTAAGTTTCTGTTCATTTTCTTAGGAGGCTCAGCAGTGAAAGGCACTGGCTGGCAAAGCCTGACGGCCTGGGTTTGGTTCCCCAATACCCACGTAAAGCCAGATGCACAAAGTGGTATACTCATCTGGAGTTTGGATCTAGTGGAAAGAGGCCATAGGACTTCTCTTTCTCTCTCTCTCTCTTTGTAACTAACTAACTAAATAAATAAATAACAATTTTAAATAACCATAGGCAGATCCTTGTTTATTGATTGTCAGTTGGTGCTAATGTACTAAGTATGGCTGTATACTGAGTGTAACACTGAGCTTATTTTATCCAACCCACGGTTCTTTGCTGAGTGCCTGCCTATCCTATGTCAGGTTGAGGTGCTGACAGTTGCAGAGGTAAAAGTGGTAGGTGTGGGCTCTCAACTTGCAAAGCTTACATCCAGTCACTGAGACCTCCAACCACACAGTTATATCACATGCTGGAAGTCATGTATCCTATGAATAAGGGGACTGATCTCATCAGGTGGACCCAGCTATTTACAGAAGATCAGCAGGGATGGATGACTTTTTTGAACGGATGTTCTAACTGTGAAGCAGAGGGTAGCAAGAGAGGAGATGGGAAAGACGAGGCATGTCAAGGAACTTTCATTGGAGGGAAAATGGACAGTAAAGTAGTACGACTGGCTTCTATTTTGCAAAGATCTCACTGATTAAGAGAATTCATTGACTTTTGGATACAGTTGTCAAATGACAGTCTGGAGAGATGGCTCAGTGGTTCAGAGCACTTCCTGCGCAAGCAGCAGGGCCTGAGACACGGCTCTCGCTCAGTCTCCAGGACCCATATTCACAGTTGGGTATGGCCATGCATGTTTGTAGCCCCAGTCTGTGGGGAGCAGAAAACAGAGAATCACAGGGATTCAGGTCAGCAACAACCTCTGGGATCAGCAAAAGACTCCAGGTCAAGGAAGAACGGGCAGAAGAGCACTGGAGCAGGACATCAGAGCGTCCCCTCCGGCCACTGAGGGTGAGTACATGGGGCACCACATAGGCACGTACACGTGCATATCCCTCACCAAACCCCACACACACCACATGATATGCACATGCAAAAATAGACAAACAAATGCAGAATGCACAGTTCAATTTGTATTTTATTTTTTTTAATTTTGGTTTTTGAAGGTAGGGTCTCACTGTAGTCCAGGCTGTCCTGGAATTCAGTGATCCTCCTACCTCTGCCCCTCGAGTGCTGTGATTATAAGTGTGCGCCACCACACCCAGCCTCAGTTTACATTTTAGATAAATAGCAAACAATTTCAGTGTAAGCATGTCCCAAATTTTGCATGGGACACATTTATACCAATTTAAAAAATTTTTATTGATAACTTCCATCATTATAGACAATAAACCATGATAATTCCCTCCCCTACCTCACTTTCCCCTTTGCATTAATACTCTCCATCATATCCCAAAACAATTTCTCCAAGGCATGAACTCCTGAAATAAAACTGCTACTATCCCTGTCCAGCCTGAGAGTATCTACCTTGGCTTTCCTGCTCCCATATCCTATCACCTCCCAAGTAAATTTCTCAGACCTGCTTCAACTGGTCAACTAAGGTTGGAGGCCCTTGAACAGTAGCTCATTTCCCTACTGCTTTTTTTGTTCATTCGTTCTTTCTTTCTTCCTTCCTTCCTTTCTTTCTTTCTTTCTTTCTTCCTTTCTTTCTTCTTTTCTTTCTTCTTTTCTTTTCCTTCTTCTTTCTTTCTTTCTTTCTTTCTTTCTTTCTTTCTTTCTTTCTTCCTTCCTTCTTCTTCCTTTCTTGAGACAGTATCTCACTATGTAGCCCAGGCTGGCCTCCAAATCCTGATACTCTTCCCTCAATCTCCCAAGTATGTCTGTCTCTTGATGAGCCCACCCATGCTTCCTCTCTCCATGTTCATTGCTTAGCCTCCTGACCTGTGGATTTATCTTCCCTTCCTAATAGGCTATGCTGAAAATCTCAGAGTATTCACATTGTTAACATAAACCTTAGGCAACAAGAGTGGGGAGAGAAAGGGGGGAGAACAATTTAGCAATTAGACATTGTGAGGATAATCTCGAGTGTCAGCTTGATTTGGTTGAGAAATGCTAAGAGTTTAGTAAAGCCTGTCTCTGGGTGCGTCTGTGGGAGCATTTCCACAGATTAGATCACTGGGGCTCTGGTCTTATGTGGTGTGAATGTCCTAGGAAGACAAAAGAAACATCCATTCACTCTAAATCCAAAAAGAACCACAGACCAAAAATTCGTCAAGTCCTGCTTGGCAAATAAATGAATTAATTGGGGTTAGGTATAAAAACATGGTTGACTGGGGCTCTGGCCTTATGTGGTGTGAATGTCCTAGAAAGAAAAAAGAAACATCCATTCACTGTAAATCCAAAAAGAACTCACAGACTAAAGATTCATCAAGTCCTGCTTGGCAAATAAATGAATTAATTGGGGTTAGGTATAAAAACATGGTTGACTTAGGGACAGCTGTACCACCACCAAATCCCACCCCTAGTCAATTTTCTACCTGTAAGATGACTATAGCCTAAGCAGGAAGGCATGCTGGTTGAAATCTCAGAGGAGCTTCCGGGGAGGATATTGTGAAAGTCTTGTGATAAGAGAGAGTGTTAACATCTCTAGTACCACAGACCTCGTCACCTATCTGTTATATGACACTGTTTACTTTGTTGCCATGTGTCTTGGGAATGTGTGTTCCCCATAGACTCAGCTGTTTTCTTAAAGCTTGTAACTTGGATCTCCAGCCGCCTGGCTGGAGGAGGTGTCACTGGTGTGGATACTGGGGTCCAGCCCTAAGGTGTGTTTGGGGTTGGATCTGATTTCCAGCCCAAAGGTATGCAGAGAGGTTTGAGCAGTGCCTGGGTCCCTGATTGCTACTGGTTTGCTTTTTGTGCTTTTGGTGTTTGCTGGCTTGTGATGGTTTCTCTCTGCTTGGATGTATGGAAGAAGCTGATGGAAATTCTCCCTGGATCTGTAAGCTTGAAATGAATCCCTTCTTCCCATAAACTGTGCCTGGTTTGGATGCCCATCCCAGCAATGTGGAGTTAACTACAACACTGACTGCTACCCACAGTCTGCTGTAGGTCACCACAGCCACTACGATCTATCATGGCGGTGGTCATGTTAAGTTACACTAAACGTAATGAACAGTTTAATCCAGTGGGTTCAAAAGATTCAAGTAGGCCACTGAGAAGTGGTGGAAACTCTGGGCAGTGGGGTCTGGAGAGAACAAGTAGTTCACTGGTGATGTCTTTAAAGTCACATCTTACCCTGCCCTCTTCCTGTCTTCATTCTGCTTCTTGGCTGCTCTGCCATGCTCTTCCCACCAAGCTGGACTTAAATGTCTGAAACAATGAGTTAAAATAAGCCTCTTTAATCTTAAGATGTGATGAAAATCAATGACTAATAGTCATTGTTTCCCAAGCCCCCAGGAATCTTGTGCTAAGAGATTGGGTACTCATATGTATACTTTGGCTCCTTCCTCACTCTCGTCATCACTAATGGTGAGAACAAGATGATATTCCATGTAACAACAACCTGTGTTGGTAAAGGTGACCACAGGCACTTGCTGAGAAAGAGGAATCATCCTAGAGACCACTGAAGGTGGAGAGCAAAGAGAAAATCTCAATGAGAAATGAGAAATCATTTCTTCTGCTTCTTAGCACTTAAATAAAAAGCCTTCAAAAGCTGAAGGACTTTGCACAGAGTTTCTTGCAGCAATATATCAATGTCCTGGGGCCATCATGGCAAACTTCATGGACTGGGGCACTTACATAACAGAAATTATTGCCCCAGCTTTAGAGGCTGAAGTTCAAGATGAAGGTGTTGCTTTCTCTGATACCCCACTTGGTTTGTAGATGGCTCCCTGTGTTCTCACATTGTCCCTCCTCTGAGTGTGAGTGTCTGCTGTCCCTTTTAATATCCAGATCTCCTCTTTTGAAAAGGACACCAAACAGACTGGACAAGGCCCTACCTTGACGTTCTCATGTAAAATCAGCTGCCCCATGAAATGTCCTGTTTCCAAATATGATCATGTTTGAGATACTGTCACTTTATGGCTTCAACATGAAAATTTAGAGGAGAAAATTCAGCTCAGAAAAAGTGAGGATATGAACTCCAGATGCATGTGCCACCTTGTCAGTGGTTAGAGGCCCTCGTGTGCCTATTCCCTCTCTTTCCCTTTCTCTCCCTCTATCTCTAATAAATAAAAAATAATTTTTTAAAATATCATTCTGTACACTATAAAAACATACTTTTGACTTGTCAAATAAACCGTTAAAAATCTGAAAAAAAAAGCTGGGCGTGGTGGCACATGCCTTTAATCCCAGCACTTGGGAGGCAGAGGTAGGAGGATTGCAGTGAGTTCAAGGCCACCCTGACACTCCATAGTGAATTCCAGGTCAGCCTCTGGTAGAGTGAGACCCTACCTAGAAAAAAAAAAAACCTGAAAAAAAAGTGTGGGTACACTATTATAACTGCTGAAGTCACCTATGGCTAAGGAAATCGAGAACTAAATTGGGTCTCCAAAGCAGTGGAATGGGAGAGTCATTGGAAGAATGGGTGTCTGTTTTCTTATTGTGTGTAAACTAAACCATGAAAACTAACTAGAGGATTAGGAAAGCAAGCATGACAAATAACTAGAAATCTGAGGCTCAGTGTCCTCTGATCTGTGAGGTTTCATGGTCATCAAACATAGATCATGTTTATAAGTTTGAAAAGTTTTTTTTCTCTTTTGCCATGGCAAGGAACATAGTAAGGCTTTAATGACGGGGCACCAGTAACCACCAATGAAAACTTTATTTTTTAAATATTTTATTTATTTATTTGCAAGCAGAAAGAGATAGAGAGGAGAGAGACAAGAGAGAATGGGCACACCAGGGCCTCTAGCTACTGTAAACAAACTCCAGATGCATGCACATCTTGGTGTATCTGGCCTTACATGGGTACTGGGGAACTGAACCCAGACTGTCAGGTTTTGTAGACAAGTACCTTAACCACTGAGAAATTTCTCCAGCTCCACAAATAAAAACTGTTCAATCCACTGTCTTGTGTAGTAGTGCCTTTTAAATTTTTCAAAATATATCTACCTGATATTAAAGGAGAGTAAAGCCATGACTAGGGGAGAAGTCTCTTAGGTTTTTGAGGTCATCATAAAAAAATACCATAAACTGGCTGGTTTATCCAGCAGAAGTTGACATTGTTCTGCAAGCTGTGAAGTCTGAGGTTAAGGCATCAGTGTGGTCAGGTTCTAAGGAGGGCTCGCTTCCTGACATCTTAATGGCCTGCTTCTCATTGTGTCGTTGCATGGTGCTGGAGGGAGATAAAATTCTCTGGCATCTTCTCCTTTGTGTAATAATCCTAACTTGAAGGTCCCACTCCCATGACCTAATCACCTCCCAAAGACTCCATTTTTCAAAAGCCACCAAATTGGGGTTTAGGGATTTAGGATCAGAATTTTGGGAGAGGTACTCAGTCTATAACAAAAGAGGGAGGGTGATTGTCCTATTTTGTAAAAAATACATTTGAACTCTACATTCTGCTTTCTAGTTAGATTTGATTTTGTTACCTTGTAAGGGTTCAGTTCCATTTTCTCAGCTGCTTAAGGAACTGACAGCCAAGAAAAGTTTGCAAGTTAAAATAGAGCAGTTTATTCAGAAGCAAAAATAAAGAGACAAAGAGACAGAGACTCCCCATTAGCAAAGGGGATCTGCAATCCTGCATCACTGTCCCAGTGGGAGCCAGACTCTCAGTAGGAGCCTGACTTTTATTGAGGAAGGGATACACTCCTGTGACTGGTCACCTTACACAAGGACAAAGACACTGAGTGGTTGACAGTACATCTAGCAATGTGAAGGTCCCAGGTAAACCCACAAGTGGGAAAACTTACCCATACAGGGAAGAACTAGGCAGTGAGCCACCCTCTCCGCCCTTTCAACCATTTTGAAGCACTTCAGAATTTAACTGTCTACCAACAGCCCTTTACCCTGTCTAAAGTCTACCTAGCCTGGTCTCACAATTATATGTTGATGGAAAAACTATTGTTTTTGCCTTAAGTACTTAACAAAGTTTGCATTCCAAATGTTTACCAGGAAGCTTTGACTGATAGCAATAGCCATGCACCTTTGGCATTTGTGCTCCGGCTTGAAAAGTCTGTCCTGGAGGTTTAACTGTCCTCAAATGGAGAGAGGAAAGACCCTTTAGGCCAAGAGAATGACTCACGGACTTATTAAGCCTTGACCACAGGATTTGCTCTAGGCATTCTGTTAGTAAAAGAAGGTCTAGATTCTAGGGCAGAGAAGACAGACTCTTACTGCCCCCTCGCTCTCTGCAAATCTCCATGACCACTTCTAAACTCCTATTTTCTTTGTTGGTTAACATCTGTTGCTGTTGCTATAATTATGCTATGTAATAAACAAGCACAAAGCCTCCATGAAATGAAGTAATGCACATTCATTTCTCTCATGACTCTAAGTTGGCTGGACCATTCTGCTGACCTTGGCTGGGCTTAATTAAGCAGTCCGTCTCATCTTGGCTGAGCGCTACTCCAGTACCAGGCAGTTGACTGGCTTTTAGCTAACGGGTAGTGGTCTTGGCTGGGATGGCTGGCCTTCTTCCACATGCAAACTAGCCCAGGCTTTATCCCAGGGGGCATGCAACAGAAAATAGATGTGAAAGTTGCAAATGGCCTGGATCAGAGGTGAGGCCACATTCTAGTGGTCAAAGTAAATCAACACAGCAGCCAAGGTTGAAATAAGAAGAAAATAGACTACTCTTTTTATTATAACTTTTATACATGGATATAATGTATCTTGAACGTAATTCCCTCCCATTACCTTTTCTTGCTACCTCCTCTGTTTCCCTTCCACTGAACCCCTTTGTCCCAACTAGTTCCCAAGTAGCATGTGTCCCACTGAGCTTAATTGGGGTTGGCTGCATGAGCATGGGTAGGGGATTATTTATCAGAGCCCAGTCAAGAAGCCGGTGGCTATGCCACCGAAGAAAATGTTTCCCCTTCCCAGCAACCACTCAGGGAAAGATGGGGTCCTAGTGTCATCCTCCATCATCTGTGCTGGAGTGTTGTTGGGCACAACACTATGCAGGTAATGACACGGACGACTCTTGTCACGGAATAAGTGGCCAAGTGATATTGCAAAGGGCACAGATTAGAGTCAAAGGGGAACTGTGGAGTTGGTGAGCCTTCTAGGCTCAGAAGCTCTGAGCCACGAGTGTCAGGGCACTTTCTCAGTCATTTATATAGCATCCACCTCTCCCGCACTTGTGTGTCTCAGACTTTTCTCACTATTCTCTATCATTATACGTAGACAGCTACTGGATGGATTCCAGTCTCCTGCTGCCATCACCACATTTCATATGTTGACACTGATGCCACTCCCTCTACATCGCTTTCTTTTGCCCCAACTTCCCCCTAAGAAGTTGTGGTCCTAAAACTCTTCATGGGGAAGAATTTAATTTCTATCAGTTCCTCCATGCGGATGAGGCGTAGTCCCTGTCTAAGAGGGAGCACTACTCTATCTGTCTCAACCACTCTCCCCCTCCCTGATCTTTTCACTGAGAGGAGGCTATGGTAGCACTTGGCTAGAACCCTGCATCAAAAGGAGCTTGGTGTGAAACTGTCATGTATCTTAGAGGACATCATTTTTTATTTTTTTTATTTTTTTGGTGTTTTTCGAGGTAGGGTCTCACTCTGGCCCAGGCTGACCTGGAATTCACTATGTAGTCTCAGGGTGGCCTCGAACTCATGGCGATCCTCCTACCTCTGCCTCCCAAGTGCTGGGATTAAAGGCGTGTGCCACCACGCCCGGCTCGAGGACATCATTTTTATAAGATTTAAAATAAACAGTCTACACAGGAGTAACTAATGGCCCTAGAAAGAGTGGGAGCCAGAATGTCATGGCCACACTCGTCCTCGAAGAGCGACCCTCATGTACCCTGCTCTCTCCCAGAGGTGTGATCCTTTGGACGGTTATAAGAACATACTTTCAGTTAGATGCTGTGAATGTGTACCCCCCCCCCACAATCTTAAGAAGGAATCCACATATGGAATAAATTAAAGAGGAGGTAGTATAAGGTTGTCATCAATGAGTACCAGCAGTGCCAAAAAGAAACAATGAAAATCAAAACATAAATTGAGGTTATAACCACCGATGGGTTTACAGATGGAGCTTATCTTTTTTTATGGATTAGCGGGCTGTGATGGTCCTACCTGGCATGCCAGTAGCCTGTGTTCAGGATTAAATGGGAAAGCCTGTGATGTGGTCTTGTCATGGGATGGTGGCTTCCTTCAGATCTTGGTTGGTGAACAATTGTTGCAGTTACCTTCCAGTTTCTTACACAAATATTCTACCAGAAAGAGCTTATGGGAGGAAAGGGTCATCTTCAGGCTTACCGATTCCATGGGGAGCTTCATCATGGCAGAAGCTGGCTCACTTCATCATCCATCCATAGCAGAGAGACCACAGCCAGCGCCAGCAAGCAAGAGCTGACTCTGCACACACACCTGGACTCAAGATCCACCCCCAGGACGCACCTCCTCCAGCAGGACTCTCTGCCTATTGCTGACGAAGTAGGAAGCTTAATCAAAAATACCTGAGGCCATGGGGTCAGTGTCTAACAGCTGACACTATGGAACTCAGGGTCCTGTAGCATTGAAAGTCATTTGGGCTACAGAGTTATTTGGGTTAGCAAGTACTAGGAATAGTCTTTGGACGAAAAGAAAGAAAGAAAGAAAGAAAGAAAGAAAGAAAGAAAGAAAGAAAGAAAGAAGGAAGGAAGGAAGGAAGGAAGGAAGGAAGGAAGGAAGGAAGGAAGAAAGAAAGGGAGAAAGAAAACAGAACCATAGGCCTGGCATGAGGAAAAAGCTTTACCCATTGCGGAAGGTCACAGGAAGACAAGAGGCTGCTGCGACATGAGGAAAAGAGAGCTGGTTTTTGGAAGTGCCCACGGGGCAAGAGAAAATCAAGACAGGAGGTGGACTTAGACATGGCCCATTAATGTGCATTAGCTGCCCAGAGATGTTCTGGGGATTATTTTTGAGTGGTTAAAGCTTGTTATCTGAACGACTGTCCTTGTAGGCCTCTAGAGCACTAGGCCTGCTGGCTGTACCAGGTCAGGATGCGAGTCCTGGTCAGGGACTGACCGGCTAGGCAAATGTTGGCCCAGGGAGGCTTGTCCTTCAGGGGATGCGGGATCCAGGTTGGTGAATTTCCTAAAAGCCTCAATTCACGTGTTGAAAAATAGGGCAGGATTTTCCTTCCTCTCCTGGGTCACTTCTCTGATCTTGTTGTACTTGACAGTTTTTTCTAATGCGATCGTGAATTTATGGAATAAGGCTCTCATTCTCCTGTATTCATGGACCCCTGCTGGAGCATCCTGATCTCAATGCTCAGGTTCTTCATGTGGGAGGTCCTGTGCTTGGTGTGACAGTCATCGGGACTTTGATAGAGTGTCCTGATCTCAATGCTTGGGTTCTTCATGTGGCAGGACCTGTGCTCTGGGTGACAGTCATCAGGACTCTAATCAAAGAGCTGTCTGCGCTTTCCTCCAAGACCCTCTGTTTTCCTTGGCAAGGGTTGGGGACAGGGTGTTGTCAGAACTGGGTATAGGTCTTTCCAAGTAAGACCACAGGGTAAACTTAACATCTGGGAGTTACTGGCAAATCGAGGTGGGTCCTCAGAGGAGCTTCCTACTTTCTCCTTACGTAAATTGTTGAAGGAAAAAGGGTCATGGACACAACTTATCCCCAAAGAATCAAGCACTTCCCTTCAGGGATTTCCTGTCTGAGTACAGTTGGGCTGGATTTTCTTTTCTCCAGTAACTTGGGGCAAATGGGAGAGTATGGAGTTCGAGTGAAGCTCTGAGGAGGAGGAGAACATATTTCATCTGAATCTTGTTGTCTACTGTTTTCCATTTCTATTCCTGTCTTTTTTTTTTTTAATAGCCCCTATTCTGGTAGAGGGTTGTGAAGGCCTGTACCTAAGGCACTTCAGATCATTTCCTTGGATTCCTGGCCTGACTGCAGGATTGACTTATAGCCCAAGTTTCTATCCTCTAGCTAAACTTCACCTGGTTTTTATTGAGACCAGACACCATTACAGTAAAATATTAGCCTCCTTTTCTTTAGATGCTCAGTATCGACATTTTTTTTTTCTAATTCTTGAGGGTGCATCACAGAACATCGTGCAGTGGATAGCAAGTGAGGAGACAAGTACCAGCACCTCTTGGAGTGGAGATGAGAATCCACCTCCTCCATCCTTAGTTCCCAAGCTCTGGTGGGTTAGAGAGCTCTTTCACTCCACGAATGTCTGAGCATGGCCTCACAGGAATCAGAAACACTGGTTTGCGGCTCAAGTTAGTTTGATCTTACCCTTTCTCTGGCCAGGGTTTAAACCAATTGCCTACATTGTCTCTCTTAGGACTAAGTTCAAAACTCTGAGCATTTCTGAGGGTGTTTTGTTTTGTTTTACTCTCAGTGGAGTAAGATCTTTTTCCTAAAAAGCTCTGTAAGAAGTTAAAAGTGCAAATTCTTTTTTTTTTTTTTTTAAATTCGTGTTCAAGGGAATGACTTGTTATCTGGGGAAATAAATCCACATTCTCAGAGACAGAACTGTCTGCCATGAAAAAACAGAGGATCTGAGAGCAGTCGGTCCATAAGGAAGCAGATGTTAATGAAGCATCACTGTAGGAAAATGGGGAGGAAAGTTAACTCAGACTCACCTGGCAGGGTCGACAAGCAACCGTGGGCCTTAATGATAGGGATTAGGCGTACAGTAGCCCCTGCTTTGCAGGCAGCTAGTTACAGGCCCCAAGGGAATCAGCAGATATTCTGTCCTGACAGAGCCAATGAACACAGAGGTTTGAAGAGAACAGAGTCCAGGAACTGAAATTTCAAAAACCCCACCAAAAGGTCAAAAGCCCTGAGTCATGCTGACTCACCAGGTCAGCTGGCCCACACATTCAAAGTAACCCATCTTTTGTCTAACTCATCTGCTTGTCAGGAGTGCCACATACATTCCAAGTAACTAAGCCAATCCACCTCGATTTGATATTTAATTTATACCCCCAAGTATTTATAAAGCCCCCATCCAAGTCACTAGGGGTCTACTGGCTCAGGACAGCTCCCAAGCTCAAGGTGGATTGGCTTAGTTACTGTTTCCCTTTTGGTTTTTCCTAAGTATTCCATCACTCCAAGTACATCTCTGATTCTCTGTCTTTGCCATGTGAACTTTTAAAGAAAATGGCACTTTCTTAATCCCATGCACATGAAGAAAGTCTGACTCTTTCTTCAAGGTCTTGCTCTGGAATAGTTTTTGCAAACCTACAAACAAAGACAGCAGTGCTCAGGTGAACTGAGACTTAGAAGTCATAGAGAGAACTTTGGTCCAGGTTCGGCTTCAGGGGCGTGGAAGTGGAGGTGCCTGGCACTGCTGCCTGCTCACTGTTCCCAACATCAGGGCCGGAGTCATTCTATTCTATTTACTTGTTTGTTTACTTTTTAATTGATTTATTGAAGAGCGAGGCAGAGAGAGAGAGAAAGAAAAAGAGAGAATGGGTATGCCAGTGCATGTAGCCTCTGCAAATGAACTCCAGATGCATGCGCCACCTTGTGCATCTGGCTTACATGGGTTCTGGGGTCTTTTGGCTTTGCAGACAAGCACCTCAACTGTTAAGCTATCTCTCTGGCACTGGAGTACTTCTAAAGATCAGCAGGACACAGTCATTCATCCCACATGCTTTCTCAGACAGTTAAGAATAAACAACTTTCAGATGCATTTCCTGTTAACTAAAAAAAAGAAAATCATCTCTGTAGTTGTCAGACAATTTTTGAAAATTCACTGTCTGTATCCGACCAAACTACTTTCTTTTGAAAGATGTTTCCTGGACATGACATCGTTCTAATTATTCTCTGACAAATTTCATCACTGACCATACTAGACATACATCTGCTTTACAATGTAGTTAGTGTCAGTCAGAGATTGGTAAAAATAGCAAGAACAGGAACCGTTGGACTTCATGACCAGACCCTGCAGTTGGACCCAAGTGTGGGACCTGTCCATCTGATGAGCATTTACTCCACAGCTTGGAGACAGAGCTAAATTGGTTGGACAAGTCTTAAGGAACACTTACACAGTTGCTTAAAAAAATTGACTGGAAACGGAAATAATGAGTTGACAGACCAGTTCTGACTGGATTCATAAGAGAAAGCTGTTTGAAATTATTGTGAAAGTTAACACTGCTAAAATTGCCACCTAGATCCCTAAATAGTTCAGAGTTCAATGCCTCCCACTTCCCTCTCTGACTTTTCCCCGGGAGTCTCAGCCAGAGGAAGCGAACCTCCTCCTCTTCCCGCCCCCAGGTCCCCGCAGGCAGGTTGAAATCAGAAGAAAGGTTGAATCCATCTTTGCTCTGATCTGCTCTTCTATAACGCTCTTGCCTTCAGGAAGAAGAACTAGGGGAAAACGCTGGCATCTTGTAGATAAATCTCTTGAGACAGTGCTAAACTCATTTTTTTAAAAAAAAAAAAAAAGGATATGGGAATAGATTTTCAATATTGAAATTTGACGTTAAAAGTTCCAGAGCTATTATGAAAGTGCCACTTGCTGTCGATGAGAAAGACAAGTCACCCACCACTCATCATGAACACTTTTTCCATTTTATGGAATTTGGCAGCATCTGTCTAAAGAATAGAGGTCAGCACCTCTGGCCAAGGCAGCTAGTTACTGATACATATAGCCTAGGTTTCAGAGAGAAGGGGACCCTGGCTGAGCCTGTGTGCTCACAGACTCAAGAGCCCTGGGCTGTTCCTGACAGCATAAGGATGGAGCCAGCCAGCGACGTTCTCCGGGCCCTAGCTAGGGAATAGCCTGCTGCAGGCCGTGAGACCACTCAGCCTGCTCAACCTGGAGTCCGCCCTTTCGGGACCAAATGTGATCAACTGCAATGGCTCTGACAGATCATGGCTGCAGGGGAGGTGAGGAAGGGAAAACCATGCCTGGCCTCTGGCCCTCCTGTGGTGGTAAGTGTGAATCTGAAGATGCCCGCTTCCCTTCTGGATATGAGAATGCTCCAGTTTCCACAGATGTCTTCTCACTGGTCGTCAGGGCTGACCTAGGAATTTCTTTTCCAGACGAGCACTCATTCTTCTTTATCCTTTCTTCTCTATGACCAACAACATCTGCTAACCCTGCCAGGACAGAATGCTACTCCTCCCATTTTGCATCACCGAGCCACACCTCAACTCTAAGTGGCAACTCTAAACAGAGCATGCGCACCGTTGCAATTGGAAGGAAACGCCTTTGCCTAGAAGGGTGAGGACTCGGGCATCAACTCGCACTTCCCGTCCAAATGCTCTCCTTAAGAAATGACACAGACAAGCCAGTCTTAGTCATCAGTAATCCACTACATATACATGAGTCATGAACTTGTATACGTCAGCTTTCTGGTAAGAACAGAACCAACCAGAAGTCAGCTTGAAGCCATTGCTGAAGTAAGTAACCCTCATCTTCAAGTTCAAAAAATTAGCAAGAGCAGAAAAGTAAAAACAAGGTTAATGCTAGATAAAGCAAATGAAAAAAAAAATAATGCCACTGAAAAAATATGAACAAGATTATGAAAAACTATTGCTGCAAGTTATATTTTTAAAATTCCATATTTTTATTAGTTATATATACAATGTGTATACAGCAATACTGGTACCATCGTTAAGCCTCCTCCCTGCCCTCCCCCTCCACAGGGAACTTCCACGTTGGGGATTATGGGTCGTGCATTGTGGGGGTAGCCATCAGTTATGGGGAAGAGGCAATGTCTCTGTGCATGATGTCACAACTTGTGCCTCTAACAATCTTCCTACCCCCTCTTCTGCGAATTTCCCTGAGCCATGTTGGGTTTGTTTTAGGTCTACTTCAGTGATGAGGTCTTGGGAGCCTCTGTGCCTCTGGATCTCTTGTTTGGTAGAAGTTGAGTGTTCTCTGTGTCTATCTCCTTCACCCTTGAGCTGGTACCAGGTTCAACAAGAAAGCAGCGCTCTTGCTCATTTCTCCAATTACTCTATGGTTTCAGCTGGGGCCCTGGTGAGGTGTGATGGGCTGGTTCTCTCCTCAGGTTTTGTGTCCATATGAAAAAGAGAAGCAAATTCTCCAACAGAGAGTGAAGTCAGCCCCAGATAAATGGGATAACCATTATTATTTAGAGAGAATTTAAGAGGTATAGGCCCTCTTGTAGCCCAAGATTGGTGGGAGCTTGATATTAGAGAGTGAACTCATATTTTGGATATGGTTCTGACTTGTTTCCCAGTTCCAGTTATGGGTTCCATTCCGCTGAGCAGATCCATTAGCCAAATCAAGAGCAGTTGGTTACCCACCATGGCTGTGTGCCACTATAGCACTTGTGTGAGCATCATGTTAGGTTGTTTGCTCTTGAGTAGCTTAGACCATGAGTTGCTTGGACAGATGTTGGTCATTTTCCCCCAGTTGCTCATGTAGCACCTTCTGGCACTGGACAAGCTAACTGTCTGGGGTCTGACTCTCTTTCAGATTCCAGCCAGGTCTCTCCATGTTCCATACCAATAGCATATGGTGTCTTTGGCAGTAGGGTCTTACCATTAACCATAGGGTAGTAGGGTCATCAAGTACTCTGAGAGAAATCTGTCTTCTTTTGGGAAACCTTGTAGGTCTCTCTGATCAACAGCTCATTGTGGATGTTAACCACATTCTGGTACTGGCAGTTACAGGCTGTGCCTAGGGAAAAGCAGGAAGAAAAAGATAGGTAATATAAAAGAGAAAGAGAGAAGATGGAGAGGGAGAGAGAGAGAGAGAGAGAGAGAGAGACAGAGAGAGAGAGGGAGAAAGAGAAACGGAAGAAGATTTTGGTTAGTCTTCATCATACCCTCTCCAGGGCCCTGTGATTCAGGTGCTCCTTCTAAGGACCTAATGAAGGTTTAGCCTTTTAGTCTGTCGTTAAGAATATAGGATTTTATGGTATAATTTCCATTTGGGTCCAGTTTTGTGTCCTCCATCCCCAACCTTACCCTCCCCTCCTGCCCCACTCTCTCTATTGTCCAGTCCTTGAGGTTCTTATTAGGTATGTCAGCATCTCAGGCAGTTTTAGGTTAGGAGCTGTAGATGACTGAGACTATGACAATTATCTTTCTGTGATAGGGTGAGTTCACTGGGAATGATTCCAAATTCGACCATTTTTCTTCAAATTTCATTGTGTCATTTTTCCTTACTGGTGTGTAGAATTCCATCATGTAGAGATACCACATCATGGTTATCCATTCGTCTAATGATGGACATCTGGGTTGATTCCAGTTCTTAGCTATTATTAATTGAACAGCTATAAACATGGTTGAGCAAATCTCTCTGAACTGAGGCATGGAGCTTTTTGGGTACATGCTGAGTAAGGGAATAACTGGGTCTGTTGGTAAGTTTATAGTCAACCTTTTTAGGAGCCTCCCTATTGCTTTCCAAAGTGGTTGTACCATCTTACATTCCCACCAACAATGAATGAGGGTTCCTATTTCTCCAAATCCTCACCAGCATCTGTTTTCATTTGATTTTTTAATGTCTGCTATCCTTACTGGGGTAAGGTGGAATCTCATAGTTGTTTTAATTTGTATTTCCCTGATGATTAGGGATGATGTACATTTTCTTAAGTGTGTGTTTGCCATTTGTAGTTCTTCCTCTGAGAACTCCCTGTATAGTTCTCTACCCCATTTTGTGAGTGGGTTTTTGTTGTTGTTGTTTGCTTGTTTGTGTCTTTGTTTTTCAAGGTAGGGTCTCACTCTAGTCCGGGGTGACCTGGAATTCACTACATAGTCTCAGTGCTGGGATTAAAGGTGTGTGCCACCATGCCCAGCTAAATTTCCATATTTTTATAAATTGCAGTTTCCCCAAGATTTTTGTGGAGTATCTCTATCCTAGAAAATTTACTATGTTCTGGATATAGAAAGACAAGACAGAGTCTATCCTACAAAAACTATGCTAAATACATGGTAGACATTCAATAAAGATCAATTATCTTTTCTTTTTACTAGTGAGACAAGTTCTATATTAATGAATATGTATAATGGTTGCTAAGGGGCTTTCCAAAACAACATACTGTGGTAGAGAAGGCTAGTAACCCTACCAAACATTTCATCTACTTTGCCCAGGCACATGAAAAGCCTACATTTCCCAGCCTCCTTTGCAAGCGAGAATGACTTCTGTGATTGACTTTCAGCCAGAGGTATTTGATCAGCAGTAGTGATAAAGAGCAGGAATCAGCTAGGCCATTTAGAGTTTAGTGTAACAGGGCCCTAAAAGTGAATAGTAATTTTTTCTCTCTTAGGTAAAAGCAGGAATGTCACTAAGCCTGTAAGGGAAAATCCAGTTTTTCCTTATCTCCTTTTCCCTAAGGGAGTCCTACACAGCCTCCACCTTGCGACAGGACAGAAATGCCAAAAGGGAAAAGTCTGTTTCTTTTCCTTATATCGTTTTCCCTAAAGGAGTTCCCCTTTCCCAGAAACCAGATGTTAGGTTGTGACTAAGACTGGAAGATGCCAAGATGCCTGGTATGGGAAGTGGACTGACCAGCACTATTCCCTTCTCCTCCATCCAGTGAAGCCTGATCCTCCATCTGAATGACCGTGCGAATTACCCACTCAGGACCCCTTCTAACTGCACAGCTTTCTGCTTTACTTTCTTCCTAAAATACCTCCTGAAGACTCCTCCTGCTACCAGGGACTCTCTTTTATGTGCTATAATTAAATTTTTCTAAACCTCACCCTCTGTGGTCCATGAACTTAGTTCATTGGGTTTATGAGACAAGAACCTGGAGGTCACTGACTTAGGGGAATTTTTGTGTGGCCATTAGCATCTGGCACCCTAACTCCTGAGTTAAAGCCCAACCAAGAGCCAAGAAAAGCTCCATCTCTCTGAAAGACCCTCCAAATCCTCGTGTCAGTAGGGGGCTGCTTCTGGACAAGGATTTTTGTGAGTCTGTACTGTCTACATACCCTCATTTGGGCTACCACAGTAGAAAATACATTGGTAGGTAGAGATGATCTGATTTGCTGCAAGTAAAATCTTTCTGGCACTAGTAGTAGTAGATGGAATACAGGACAGGGCCACCGGGCAAGGCAGGCCATTAGCAGAATATTGAAACATTTCATATCAAGATGATTGGGGCTTGAATTGAACAGTGTCTCTGGCTGTGAAAAGAAGGGAAGGCAGACAGGAATGAGACATTCTCATAGCTTTGTCTTCATTCCGCAGTTCACGGGACATAGCCAGAGGAAAAAGCATCCTACCACTTTCTTTCATTTCTTCCTTGTTCCATCTTTCTTCTTCCTGACTCATTGAAATTGTCCATTCTTCAAACATCATGATACACTTTTGAGCATGTAACAAGAAGACAGGGTTTAAGTTAAATGCCAGGTTGTGTGAGTTTACTTCATATCCAAACCATGATCAAAGACCATCACAAAAAAAATTTAAAATTCCACAATTAGCCATTGGAAGGATTCTTGTTGAAGAAAAATACTAATAAATAAAATACTGGGAAATACTAATGAAAAATATTTATCTCAACATTATTGATATTATTTATTAAGGTTAAATAGAAGAATTGGCAAAAATATTCATTGTTCATCTATCTTATGGCATACTATGAAAATAATTGAAAATTAGAAATGTTTTATTGCTTCACCAGGGAATGCTTATTTATTTACTAATTAATTAAGGAAATATTTAGAAGAACATATTAGACAGAAAATAAAAAGAGGAGTATAAAAGTGTTTTTGACATAGAATTTACTGTTTTAAATGTCATTATAGTAAAATGTACGATTTGTAATTTAAAAAATAAATCGCAGAAGGCTTGTGTGCTAGGTTAGGCACCAGAAAACTGCAGAAAATTTAATGGCCTGAGTCACTGTGAGGACGTGGTAAGCACACATTACATTCTAGATCTCAATAAACAACTTCAATCTTTGCAGACGCCCTCTACAGCAGAGCATTCTAGCAGCCAGACTGGAGCTCTAATGTTGAAATGATCTTTTGACCTGGATCCTCTAGTTTTCTTTTTCTATATTAAATATGGGCAGAGTGCCTTTGCAATAGTACAGAAATAGTGTGTTTCCCACAAACCAGCTATAGCACCTTTCCTTTCAGCTCCCCTTCAGCTGTAAGTTACATCTTAATTTGAATATGAATAATCAGAATCAGCATATGAACACTCCTAGAATTTAGTACTGGATAATTTCATGGACTCGTGAATCCTAAATAAACTACCCAAACTTTCAGAAGAAAACTACAAGCCCTACATATAATTGACAAAAACTGACAGGGGAAAGAAGCAAAATATTTCTATAGTCTGAGAGGTTCTAGTTTTGAATAAGAAAAAAAAGGAAATAAAAAAATACTTTGGCAGCTCACCTACTTCTTCCTGCCTGAAAATGTGACCAGTTCAGCTATTGCTTCTGCCGTGCCTTCCCTCCCAGGATGGAGTCTACCCTCTGAAACTGTGAGTTGGAATAAACTCCTTCCCTTCCTTAAGAAAATACTTTATTGTCTCATAGTGTTCTCAGTAGACAGAAAAATGACCATGTCTTTGAAGATAAAATGTAGAGTGAGATTAAAAAGGGAAGTATCTACCACTAGAAATAGCAATGCAAATTAGTTAAGTATCCTGGGAAAATAAGATTTAGCCCTAAGATACTGATATTATTTAGTAAGGTTGGACAGAATGATTTATTTCATAGCATCCTGTGAAAATAATTGAAAAATAAAAATGTTTTATTACTTCACCAGATAATGTGTATTTCTTCTACTCACTCCAACATTTTTTAAAATTTATTTATTTGAGAAAGAGAGAGAGAGAAAGAAGCAGAAGGAGAGAGAGAGGGAGAGAGAGATAATGGGCATGCCAGTGCCTCCAGCCACTGCAAACGAATTCCAGATGTGTGTACCCCCTTGTGCATCTGGCTTATGTGGGTCTTGGGGAATCGAACCAGGGTCCTTTGGCTTTGCAGGCAAACGCCTTAACAGCTAAACAATCTCTCCAGCCCTACTCACTCCAACATTTTGAAAATCTATAGAGAGAGCTTGGAAGCACCACACAAAAAGAAACACTTCCACATGTGGAAGACATATGGGTCAGCAGGGAAGTAAGATTTTGCATAGCAAACTCCCCCAGCCCAGACACACACACACACACACACACACACACACACACACACACACACACACAGACACTGACACATCAACAAGTACACTACTATTCAAAACAAAAATCATTTTCAAAGGGAAATAAAAATTGAATTCAGGCACACACATCTTCTTCATAGGACACATTTAAAGTAAATTAAGTAACTGTTACTCATATTAACACAAAAAAATACATAAACAAAAAGAAAAAATTGCAGCCATGATGAGCCACTGTGCAAGGACACTGCTTTACAACATGGCATTTGTATGCACCCGAGGTATAACAGTGTGGTCATCATTCCTTGGATTCAAGTCTATCTTAATTCAAGTTTCAACTCTGTGGCCTGTTTCTAAGCTTGATGGTATTACGAACATCTATCAGTTCAGTTATCAACAAATTTAGTGGTCAGTGATCAGCACAAATGAACAGCCCCTTTGCAATGAGGGTTGTTGTCCAGGGTTTTTGTACCTGTAATGTGACAGAATCTAAGGTTAAGGAACATAAAATAGCCATCGGGGCTCAGGAGATGGCTCTTTGGTTAAAGGTGCTTGCTTATAACCCTGTGAAATGGAGTTTGAGCTTCCTCGATACCCATGTAAAGCCTGATGCAAAGTGGGGCATGAATCTGTAAGCTCGACATGCTCATGGCAATGAGAGGCAGAGCCAGGAGAACTGGGAAGCTTCCTAGCACCAGTGGCAAGAGCAACTGTCTCAAAAGATAGAAAGGAGGGCTGTCGAGATAGCTTAGTGGTTAAGGCACTTGCCTGCAAAGCCTAAGGACCCAGGTTCAATTCCCCAGGACCCATGAAAGCTAGATACACAAGGCGGCACATGTGTCTGGAGTTCATGTGCAGTGACTGGAGGCCCTGGCACACCCATTCTCTCTCTCTCTGTCTTCCTCTTTCTCTCTCTCTCAAATAAATAAATAAATAAACACCTGAACTCATGGGGGACATTTTATTATTTTTCTTTTTCTTTTCCTGAGGTCTCACTCTAGCTCAGGCTGACCTAGAATTCACTCTGTAGTCTTCAGGGTGGCCTCAAACTCACGGTGACACTCCTACCTTTGCCTCCCAAGTGCTAGGATTAAAGGTGTGCACCATCATGTCCATCATGGGGGGGCATTTTAAAAAAGAAAAAAAAAAAGGTAAGAAGATGAAGATCACCCCAAGGTTGTCCTCTGACCTCCACAAGCTCACAGTGGCAAGTGCACATGCACACACTGTGGTGGTCTGAATAGAATAGATGCCCCAACATATTCAGTTCTTTATTGTTTGTAGTTTGCATCTGCAGCCACCTGGCTGGAGGCAGTGTCACTGGGTGGATCTTAAGGTGTGCTGGTGGGTTTCAGATTTCAATCTAAAGATATGCAAAGTGTGCCTAGCAGGAGTTCCTGAAGTGTGCTGTGTGGCTTTTGGCTTTTGGCTTGTGCTTCTCTCTCTCTCTGTACTTGGACCTATGAAGGCAGGCCAGCTTCTTCTGCCATTATGGAACTTCCCCTGTATCTGTAAGCTTCAGTAAAATATCCCTTCCTCCATAACTGTGCCTGGTCTGGAAGTTCATCTCAGTGAACCTGAAGCTGTCTGCTACACACACACACACACACACACACACACACACACACACACACGTAATAAAAATAGAAAAAAAATTTTAAACAAGAAACAGCTGTAGAAACTCAGCATTGCAGGATTCTAAGTATGTGCCCTCGGTGGGAATGTCTTGTTCAACTACCAGTTACCAAAAGAACCAGTTGAAGATGAATTCAGATTTTTTTAAATCTTCCACCACAGAGACTAAGACCACTAAGGTCTGTTTTGAGTTAGGAGATACATTCACAGCCCAAGTCTGGGACAGGAAAAATGCCATATGGGAAGGGGAGAAATATAGTGATTATCCCAAAGTTTATTTTTCAGAAAACTAACAAGTTTCTAAAGGGTAATGGGGATTTCTAAAGCCACAGTCCACATTCTGTGTTTGGAACTTGTGGTGTAGTTTTGGGAAAAAGCACATAGCCCAACAGCTAGTCTGGTAGGTAGTTTTCAAAATTTACTATTAGTAATGAGTAATATATAAGACAAGGCCAATGAAGTCATGCCATATCACATTACCTGAAGATAATCACCACTAATATTTTTGGGAAAATTATAACTTTTTTCCACCTCATACAAATCACTTAATTTATTATGGTTACTCCCAAATGCAATAAAAGTATTTCCCCATCAACCTTGTTAATAAGTACAGAAAGTCCCACTTTATGGATATTCTGGAGTGTGTTGAATCATCTGCCACTGTTGAGCTGTTAAGTCAACTCTGTACGGTACCTTAGATCTCTGTCTAGCCTTTACTTTTAATCTTTGTCGTTAATTTTAAGCTGTATTTCTTACAAACAGCTCATAATTAGGGGTAACTTTTTAATCCAGTCTGATACTCTGCCTTCTAATTAGGGTGCTAACCCCCATAAAAGTTGAGGGAGGTCAGATGCTTTAGCAAAAGCTCCATTTGTAATGTTGGTTTTGATGTATCGATTTCTGAGTCAACCACATGGCATCTGGTTTCTGCAGGTCCCTTCAGGGTTTTTGTTGTTGTTGTTCCCTTTCTGGTTTTTTTCCTCCCTCTTACTACATTTATTGAGTGTTTCTTATGATTCCTTTTAATCTCTTGGTTTGTCAATTGCAACTCTTGGAGTTATCACAGTAGTCACTTTAAGGCTGATAGAAGATGTGTTCTATTTATTACCGTCTATACCATTTCTACACGGCATAAGAATCTCACAACATTTCTCTGCTCCTAACCTTTGGCTATTTTTTTCCATTTATTTCTTTAGAAAAATGATCTCTTAAAAATGACTTCCAAGGCTGAAGATATGGCTTAGCAGTTGAGGCACCTGCTTGCAACGCCCAAAGGACCCATGTTCAACTCCCCAGGCCCCATGTAAGCCAGACACACAAGGTGACACGTGTGAAGATTGCATGTGTGCGCAAGGTGTTTGGAGTTTGATCACAGTGGCTGCAGGTCCTGGTGTGCCAGTTCTTTCTCTCTCATAAAAAAAAAAAAAAACACAAAACACAAAAACAGAACAAAACAAAGCAAAAGACTTCCATAAGAAACACAGACGTTTGCTCTCGTCTGCGGTGTGGCTGACTGGTGTTCGGTGCTTAGACTCCCCCGATTAGCCTCAGACTCCCATCTGTGGTGCTTCTCTTTCACCTGAAGGGTTTGCCTCAACACTTCTCGTAGCGTTGGTCTGGTGAGTAATTTTTTTAACTCCTTGGTGTTTATTTTTTCCTTTTTTCTTGTTGTTTTTTTTTTAATATATTTTATTAGTTTGAAAGAGAGAGAGAGAGAGGGAGGGAGAATGGGCACTCCAGGGTCTCTAGCTACTGCAAGCCAATCCAAGATGCACGGTCCACCGTGTGCGTCTGAGTTTTACATGGATACTGGGGAACCAAACCCAGGTCCTTAGGCTTTGCAGTCAGGCACTTTAACGGCTGAGCCGTCTCTCCAGCCCTCTTTTTGCCTGTTTCTTTTATCTTGTAGTGCTGTGACTGAGCCCTTAACACTATGTGGGCCAGGTTTTGTAAGATAATTTCACTGGGTTTGGAATTCCAGGCTGATGGATTTGCTCTCTCCTCTCTCTCTTTTTTCTCCTCTTTATCTTCTGGATATCGAACCTAGGGCCTTGTACATGCCAAGCATGTTTTTTCTTCTTTTACTACATTAAACGAAGTACACTGTCTTCTGGTTGGAATTTTTTCTGGTGCCAGGTCGGCCATCGTCCTTCCCCTTCTTCCTCTGTCTTCTCAATCTTTTCCCCTCTGGCTGCTTGGCAGTGTGGTTACAATTTACCTTAAAGTTTTCTTCATGTGTTTGTTCTTGTGGGGACAGAGGTTGGGGAAAGCTGTTGAATTTCTCATATAAATGAGTATATATTTTTGAAAATAAAACTTGGAATATTTTTCATATATCATTGTTCAAACATTTTTCTGCTCCTTCCTCTTCTAGAGACTCAAGTTATGTCTGTGGAAGGGTGAGGGAGTAGCGGGATTAAACTTGGCCCAATTATGTCCATGGAACAGTGTGGGCCTTGGAGGATAAACATATCCCCATGACACCTGTGGAAGGATGAGGAGGTGGGGGCCACGCCCCATAGTTAGCTTACATTCTCTTTCAGGATTTAAAAACCACTCTTTTGTCTCTGAGTTTTACCTTTGGTATTTTCTTTGCTATGTCTGTAGGTTCACTCATTCTTAGCAGGTTTACTCATTCATAGCAGGTTGTCAAAACAAAAAACCATTGACTGGGTGGCTTAACTAGTAAAGATTAATTTTTACAGTGTTGGAGGCTGGCAAAGCACTCGTTGCAGGTGAGAAGCCCTATCCTGCCTTCACTGTGGATATACATGACATAGAGGGATCTTACCCTCTCTCTTCATGTAAGTCCTTCTCTACAAGCTATTCTTTTTAAAATATTTATTTATTTATTTAACACACACACACACACACACAGAGAGAGAGAGAGAGAGAGAGAGAGAGAGAGAGAGAGAGAGAGAGAATGTGCACGCCAGGGCCTCCAGCCACTGCAAATGAACTCCAGACATGTGTGCCCCCTTGTGCATCTGGCTAATATGGGTCCTGGGAAATCAAACCTGTATCCTTTGGCTTTGCAGGCAAATGCCTTAACTGCTAAGCCACTCCTCCAGCCACTTTTTTAAATATATATTTTTTAGCCGGGCATGGTGGCGCACACCTTTGAGACTCCATAGTGAATTCCAGGTCAGGCTGAGCTAGAGTGAGACCCTACCTTGAAAAACCAAAATATATATTTTATTTTATTTTATTTATTTGACAGAGAGAAAGAATGAGAGAGAGAGAGAATGTCTACAAGCTATTCTAACCTCACTACCTCCCAAAGGTCTCATCTCCAAATGCTATCACATTCCACCCACAACACTAATCTTTCCTTAGGTAATATATAATCTGCTGTTAATTTTATTTACCAAGCTTTTCATCTCAGATATTGTAGTTTTCATTTTTAGAAGCCAGACTTGTTTTTCTTTCTTTATATTTGCCTATCTTTCAAGCTTCATCTTTTCTCTAAGTTCTTATCATAAGAAATATTAACACACTGTCTACTTGGAAAGGCAACACAGAGAGTTCTTGGATACTCTTCACATACTTTTTCCTGTTAGACTCTTACATGAATAATCACCATACATTTATCAGAACTAAGAAGCCAAATCAGTACATTACTGATGACTAAACTTCAATTGCATGGTAACTCAAATGCTATTCAAGTAATGAGTTTAATTCTTTTTTTTTAAGGAATTAAGTTTTGGAGAAGTGGCCATATACTGAGATTTCCTCAGAAGAAAAGATGATAAACTCATTGGACTGTATGTGTAATGAAGTCTCTTGGGTAAGACCTGTGGTGTTTCTCATCTTGGCCTAAATTTTCATTCCCATCAGGCCTAGGAGTCCGTTCTGTTATTTATTTATGAGAAAGAGACAGATAGAGAGAGAGAATGGGCACACCAGGGCCTCCAGCCACTGCATACAAACTCCAGACACATGTGCCCCCTTGTGCACCTGGCTTACGTGGGTCCTAGGGAACCAAACCCAGGTCCTTAGGCTTCGCAGGCAAATGCCATAACCGCTAACCAATTTCCCTAGTCCCCTAGGAGTCCATTCTTAGAGATGGGAGATTGAAGTTGTTTTTTCTGGTTTGCTGTCCCAAACCCCTCAGAATTTTTTTAAAATTAATTCACTCATTTTCCACCTAATTTTAAATTTTATTTTATTTTTAGTTTTGGTTTTTCTGAGGTAGGGTCTCACTCTAGCCCAGGCTGACCTGGAATTCACTCTGTAGTCTCAGGGTGGCCTCAAACTCATGGTAGTCTTCCTACTTTTGCCTCCCGAGTGCCTGGATTAAAGATGTGCACCACCACACCTGGCTCTAGTCTTAAATTTTAACAACAGTGATTAAACTTCAATATTTGGCAATGTGTTCTTTCCTGTTTGTATATTAATGCACACATCCAAGTAATCAAACCACAATTATGTTTATATTTTTATGAAAAGCCCTTATGAAATGATTTCATGAAATAAGACATGGTACTGGAAAAATCCAAGATCTACAGCTTCTGTCCCCATGGCAACCAACTAACTGGTTGCACCTGGTCCTCCAGGGTAATTAATTTCTTGTGTGCTGGGATGGTCCACTGCTTCTCAAGGCTAGAGGGAAAGAGAGAGGAGAGGGGAGACAGGAGAGGGAGGACAGGAGAGAGAGAACCGTTCTTTAAAACAAAACAAACTTAAATCTTACATAGATGAATTGAACTTCTGGGCATTCTCCAATTTCTCTCTTGTGGGTTTTACATGTGAATAATAAAATGGGAAGTCATATTTTGACATTTGGTGACCAATTAGAGAGATCTATTATACTAGTCCTCTTTCTGAGAGCTTTAAGGTCTTTTTATCTTTTTATTTTTTTCTCATTCTCAAATTAGTTGAGCTGAATAAAATATGTTTGTGAGGATATTTCTGCGCAGCGTGGAGAGAAAGGCCACTCTCAGAGGCGTCAGTGCCCAAGGACCCGCTGCCCTTGACCCTGGCTGCACATGAGACCCTCCCGGAGTTCCAACAGATGAGGTCTGAGCCTCTCCGTCCTGAAGTTCTGATTTCATTAGTCTGTGATGAGGTCTGAGTGGCAGTATTTTCAAAAATTGGTTGCATTTTTTTTTTTTTTACAATTCAGAATTATACAGAATACTCACATAACAAACTTTGGCTAAATGAAGTCACTTTTTGTGGATGATATGACATTTATAACAGCTCAGCAGTTAAGGGGCTTGTCTGCAAAGCCTAACAACCCAGATTGGATTCCTCAGTACCCACATAAAGCCATATATGCAAAGTGGCACATGTGTCTGGAGTTTGTTTGCAGTCGCTGGAGGCCCTGGCATGCCCATTCTCTTTGTCTTACTTTGCTTGGAAATAAACAAATAAAATATTTTTTAAAATAAAATAAAAACCATGAGTTGCATTGTTCCTAATCATTCCCTCCATGCCACAAATTAATGAAGACTTCAGGGTATGCTGAAGGTCACAGGTGGTGAGAATAATCTTGAGCTTTCCCTTTTTGTAATCTTAGTGTGATATAATTTAAGATTTTGGGATGTCCCTTTTATCTGAGGTGGTTACAGCGTCTGAATGTCAGATTCATTTTAAGGACTTTTCCCTGCCTGGGGCTGGGGAGATGGCTCAGTGGTTCAAAGAACTTAGTGTGCAGCCTGGCTACTGGGGTTCAGATCCGCAGAACCCACATAAAGCTGAGGCAAGTATTACATATCTATAATCCCAGTGCACTTATGGCAATGTGAGGCACAGCCAGGAAAATTCCAGAGTTTACAGGCCAGCTAGTCTGGTGTTCACAGTGGAAAACACTCTGAAAACCAACATTCTGACTTTCATATGTGTACTCTGGTGTACACACATCCATTCATACATGTCCACACATACGCAGAGAGAGAAGTTTCCCTGCCCCATAAGCCAATTGTTTTTGGAATTTTTGCCAACTGGCTGTTAGACTGTTAGTAGCTTCAGATTAGTTGCTGGGTATGGTGGGTTGAATGTAGAGTTTTCCTCCCCGAACCCCACTAGCCTCATGTATTGGGGCTCTTCAGCTGGTGGAGCCTTTGGGAGGGAGATCCCTGCTGGAGGAAGTTGCTGCTGGGAGTGGCCCTTGGGGTGCTGTAGCCCAGCTCCATGTACCACCGTTAGCGCACACACGCACTCTCTCTCTCTCCTTTCTCCCTGCCAAAGAAAAGATGCAATACCAGGTTGTCCACTCCTGCCATGCTTTGCTAATCACGGTGAAGCTTTCCTTTGAAACTGTGAGCCAGAAATAAACCCTTCCCTTCCCTAAGCTGCTCATGGACATGTGTTTGTCCCTGCAATTAGAAGGTGAATCTGGTTGTATTCACAGCACAGCATCAGCCGATGCCACGGTTCAGGGCTGGGCACCTGACAGAGACTAGATTAGTGAATATACACTGACAAACTGCCAGTTTTCATCTATGAGGGAAAAGGTTAAGAGGATGAAATTTGAGCTCAACCTGACCTTGACTCAATATTTTATCAACACCTTACTTTTACTGATATAGAGACTGCGCCTCAGAGAGTTAAATGACTTGCCCTTTGCTGATGGAAAAAGGAACAGAAATCAGTTCACTTGTGTCTGTCACACCTCTTCTGACTTTGGTATATAATCTGTGGTCTACAAATGCTATCAAATGTGAACTCATTGTTAGACAGGGAGACACATGAGGTCCTGAAAATAATGCAGGCCATTGCCAAAGCACTTGGTTACCTGCCAGATCAAAAATATAAAACCCTATTGCTGAAGACACCACAGGCTGTGGTCACTGGGTATCAAGAGTGGGGAACAATTTACTTCTGGCTAGCCCTCGTAGCCCCAGAAAGTGCTATGATTGCTGCTAGGGGATGATGGTTGCCAACAGCATCACAAAGCAGGCAAGACGTACACACCTGTGCAATAGTGGCACACAGCCTACGTGGGTAACCAGCTGTTCTTGGATCGGACAAGTGGCAAGGGAACCATTTCCCCTGGTGAGACATAAATACACATCTTCACCCCAAATAAGGCTCAGATGGCAGACCAAAGTATGATTGTACCAATACCAGTTCAGTGAACCAATGAGTTTATTGGGGTTATTCACAAAGCACAGAGAGGCGCTATTTATAGGAATGGGAAACCTCTGAAGCAGCCACTTGATGGGGATGCCTGTGTCAAGATTACTCCTCGGATGCTCCTCCCTCAGCGTCAGGGCACAAGACCTCAATGAAACCACTTTGGTGGAGCCGTCTATATTGGGATGACCACTGTGGATGCTCTTCCCTTGGTCTCGGTCTCAGGGTGAGGGCCTACTTACGGAGCAGGGAGACTCCAAAGAAGCCACTTCAATGAAGCTCTTTGTTCCTTGATATTTTGTCCTCTATATACTCTATCTCCCCATGAGGTCACGAGACCTTGCGCATTATTGCGACAGCTGGCATGGGGATCTCATGACCCTCCCCATGCCCTCTCTTTGGAGTTGTCCCAGCTGCTTCCTCTCCCCAACATTCCTCTCCCCTCTTTTCTCCGTCCACACCAACATCCTCCCTCCCTCTGTTTACATGTCACATGTGTCCCAGAAATCAATCTTAAAAATACAAAATAAGGGTTGGAGAGATGGTTTAGCGCTTAAGGCACTTGCCTGCCGAGCCTATGTGGACCCAAGTTCAATTCTCCAGTGCCGACATAAGCCAGATGCACAAGGTAGTGCGTGTGTCTGGAGTTCATTTGCAATGGCTAGAGGCCCTGATGTGCCCATTCTCTCTTTCTCCCTCTCTCTCTCTTTATCTTTCTCTCCTTCCCTCTCTCTCAAGTAAATAAAGAAAAATAAAAATCATTTTAAGCCAGGTGTGGTGGTACATGCCTTTAATCCCAGCACTCGGGAGGCAGAGGTAGGAGGATTGCCGTGAGTTCGAGGCCACCCTGAGACTCCATAGTGAATTCCAGCTCAGCCTGGGCTAGAGTGAGATCCTACCTCGAAAAACCAAAATAACAATTAAAAAATTAAAAAAAAATACAAGATGGCAGTATGAGTTCCAAGAACACATAAAAATTAATAAAAAAGGTTATTAAACCAGATTTATTATATTGTTTAGTGTAAATAACTGTCCATAGTGAACATGAAAACAAACAACTGATCTGATATGAGCCAGAAACATCCTGAAACAGCAGTGAAGGGCCAAGGCATATTTAGGAATGAGTGTTGGCTCAGGACTTCAAGTTTTCCTATGTAGACAGAAGTGGCATTTTCTTCAGCCAGTAATGTCAAAATAAGACCTTGACCCGATGCCAAGTTCTCCTAAGTCTACTTCTGTGAGGAGGTAGTTGGCATTTTTATTTACAATAGTCTGAGCATCATTAATGTAGCAGGCACTGGGAATTCAAAGAGAGTAAGATTTAATCCAGGCCTCCAAGGAGTGTGCTTCGTGGAGTGTGAACCTCGCTGTAACTCCTCCTTTCCAGTCTGGACTCAATGGAACCGGAAAGAGTTCTGTGCATCTCTTTGCTCAGTGTCTGCTTTCTGTCCCCACTCCTGACTAGCGGTCCTCGCACAGCAGGGACTCTATGCATCTCACTCACTAGCGAATGGCTAGCGCCCCACAGAGCATCAGGTATGAATAGACATTGGAGCTGGCTTGAATAATGTCCTCCCAAAATCCATGTCTACCTGGAACCTCAGAGCATGACTCTTATTTGGAAACAGGGTCTTTGTATATACAATTAGTTAGGACAAGGGCCAAGAGAGGTGGCTCATCTCTGTAATTCCAGCACTCACAAGGCTGAAGCAGGAGGACTTCCATGAATTCAAAGCCAGCCTGGGCTACAGTGTGAGATGCTGTCTCAAAAATGTAGGACATACTGGATTAGTGAGTCTTAAATTCAGTGTGGCTGTGGTCCTTATAAGCAGAGGAGACACACAGAGGCGCATGCTGAGAGCAGGAAGTCGCACAATGACAAAGGCAGGGACTGGGGAGAATATAACCGCAAACCAAGGCAGACCAGGGGCCCCTAGCCGCCGCTACAAGTGAGAAAGGCTAAGTAAGAAAGGACGGATGGATTTTCAGGGTCTTTTTGAAAGTGCAAGACCCCCGTGTTTTTAGACATCTTGTAGGGTACATGGCAGTGTTTAAAAGATACGACTTCCAGTCACACTCTGAGTGTGAGCACTGTTTCTACTGCCACTAACTCTGTGAGTCCGGCAAGGAGATACAACCCCTGAACAGTCACTTTCTGCCCCTGTAAAACAGGGGAAGTAATGGAGTTTACCCCGGATTGAGAACATCATCCAGTGAGGTTGTCCACGTGACCTGCACTGTGACTCTGCACTACTCAGTGAGGTAGCTATGAGCCCCGGGTGCTGGAAATAAGGCTCTTCCAAACTGAGATTGGCTGTATTATAGGCACAGACATAGTGTGAAATAAAGACGCAAATTCCTTAGTGATAACATTTTATACTAATTACACATTAAAATGGGAATTCTGTTTAATATAATGAGTCAATACAAATATAAGTAAAGAGCTGGGCATGGTGGTGCACGCCTTTAATCCCAGCACTTGGGAAGCAGAGGTAGGAGGATTGCCATGAGTTCAAGGTCACCCTGAGACTACATAGTGAATTCCAGGTCAGCCTGAACTAAGTGAGACCCTATCCACCCCCCAAAAATATACATATATGAGTAAAGAGAGCTTTGCCTGGTATGCTTGCTAACTGTTTTGTGTGGCTACTGGAAAATTTGAAATAGTCTATATGATTCACATTTCTAGCACACACATAGTTACTCTTACTGGTCAGTATAGAATAAACGGTTCCTGGACATAAATAAAATTATCTCCACTTAAAAATATGTAGCATTATTAAAATTTAGTGGTGAACAATGATCCAGAAATAATATATACCAACTGAGCATCTCTAATCCAAAAACTTAAAATGCTTGTGCATGCACTAAAAACATTTCAAATTTCAGAGCATTTTGGATTGTCAGATTAGAGATGTTCAACCAGTAAAGTCTATGCAAATATTCTCAGATCTATAAATCTCCAAAGTCTGAAACTCTTCTGGTCCCAAGCAGTTTGGATCACTGGAACTTAACCTATAAAAGACCGATGTGTGGGACAATAAAATAAGAAAGATTCTATGGTGGCCTGTTTTCCCGGTGGGTGGCTTTTCCAAGTTATTTAACTTTTCTTCCTCGGAATTTCTACTTAGTTAACAACCACTTATAGTGTCAGGCTTTGCACTGAGTGACTATTTTGTACTCACCACCTATCATAATTCTAGAGCTTGTGAATAATGATAATAATAATAGTAATGGTTTATAATACATTGTATGTGTTATTGAATCAGATATAGGAGAAAGACGGCTTTTTAAAAATAGGCTGTCAGCCAGGAACAAGGCCAAAGGAGAACAAGGAGATGCCACCTTGCCTGCCCTGGCAGGACTAACACCTGTATTTGATCCAGTCTCTTCCAAGTTGGCTGCAAACAACACTCCCTAACCGCAACTTCCCACTTATTCCTTATTCCTGAGCTCAGCCAATCAGGGGGGGTCAACCTCCCCTGAGTCAAACCCTAGAGTCCACTGACCAATCACATCTCTCCCTTATACACATGAATCTGATAACAAGGCTCATCCTAATTGGATGTTTGATCTATAGAAAGGAGCCCAAATATGTGTGTAAACTCTCTCTTCTTCCTGTGGTTCTGCCTGCACAGCAGTGTGTAAGTCTCTCTCCCCTTCCCAGCTGGGTATTTTCCCGCTTGCCTTGTGTTTTGTTTTGAGGTGCTTTCTTGCTTTGTTACATGTGTAATCTTCCTTTGATCTCTGAGTCTTTCACAACTTCTTAACCCTCTCTGCTCTTTTAGGTGAAGGGGTCCTTTAGTCCTCAAGTCGCGTCTCCCAGGTGTGGGAACATGCACCTCCTCCAGAGCCCTTTTACCCCCACTCCCTTTCAACCAGGCAAAAAGGAAAAAATTCTCCTCTTGCTTGAGTCTTTCAGCTAGCATCCCTGGATTTTTGATTGTAATCCCCCTTACAATAAACCTCATAATTCAGAATTTACCCTGCTGGGAGTCCGTTTCATCAATTATTTGTGAAAATCAGATAAGGACCCTAAAGCTGGGGTTCACAGACCCTCCCAGAGCCCCCAAACCCTGCATCATTGCTAAGAGCAGACATTAAGTTCGGGGACCTTCATGTGTCCACATCACAGAATGAGCACCCTGACCTGGGTGTGTCCACGAGAAAGGGACTCAGATCCAAATACTATCTGATCCTTCTTGGCAAGAGTATTTTTTCTGGAGAGAGAGCATAGAGAACTAGAAAAATCCCCCTAAAGCCTGGCATGTTCAGAAAGCACCACCAATCCCTTTAGCCCCAAAGCTTCTGGCCTTCAGACATGAAATATGAACCCACTCAGTCAACGTTGCTTTTCTTTTGCTTGGGGTGTTGGAAACAAAACTATCCCCACCCAGCCATTTGGTATTTCAACTGAGTTAATCCCTAAAAGAATTGTACATTCCCTTGAAGAGTTGGTCTAATGTTTGGCGTCTATGCAGGGACAAGACAAAGGGAGAACAAAGCGTCAGAGCCTTCAGCACTGAGGTCACGTTCATGTGGTGTCCTGTGTAGAAACAAGAAGGGGCATGAGATTTGCTCATCACCAAACTTGCAGTCCTGGAGCTAAAAGGAAGAAAAGCAGCATGAGCTGTGGAGAATCGCTCCATGACGATGCAGCACTCTATGGGCTTTCCAGCAATTTCCACATCCACCTTCAGTCTCTTTCCCTAGACTTTTAATGAAGGAATAACGCTGTCCTCTTCCTTGATATTCTTTTCCAAGGGTATCTCATCCACACCTGGAACTTCACTTTTGTCTCCTTTATTCGTCGGATCTCTCTTCTAAGTTCAGGCAAGTGGTACCTACCACCTACTCAACTTTTCCAGTTCACATATCTCACAAGCACCTCAAGCTCAGGGTATTCAGAACTGGGCTCCAGTCTTTCTCCTTCTCTTGCCCCACTGTCTTGACTTTTCAGAATCTGGTTCTTTCAGGTTCTGCCACCGAGGGGACAGTTCCACCACCCACCCAAATGTACCATTAGGGAGCCAAGCCACCCATTTTGTACCTTTCCTCCTTGCCTGTAATATCCAATCACTAATTCATTTTTTAATAATTTTTAAAATATTTTATTTTTATTTATTTATTTAGAGAGACAGAGAAAGAAGGAGAGAGAGAGAGAGAAAGGGAGAGGATGGGCATGCCAGGGCCTCCAGCCACTTCAAATGAACTCCAGATGTGTGCACCACCTTGTGCATCTGGCTTACGTGGATACTGGGGAACTGAACTTGGGTCCTTAGGCTTCACAGGCAAGTGCCTTAACTGCTAAGTTATCTCCCCTGCCCCACTAATTATTTTCTATGCAATCTTAATTTTTAATTATTAATTATTATTTATTTTTATTGTGTCTGTAGAGTATTGTGGGGCGTGATGTGATATGTGTGTAGTGTATGCACATGTGTGTGCATATGCACATACCCTGTGTGCATGTGTCTAGAGGCCAGAATAAAACATAGGATGGCCTCTTTTCACTCATCTGCCTATATTCCTAAGACAGATCCTCTCACTCAACTCAGAGCTGCTTTTTTTTTTTTAAATTTGGGGTTCTGAGATCCTTCCTGGAACCCCAAGCCCGAGTCCATATATGTAAATTAACCAAAGAATTAGCAATTCCAGAGTCAAGAAAATGATTTTTAAAACATCATTTTTTTTTCATATATCACAAAGATGTGGGGAAGGGGAAACCTGAGGGCTGAGAAAGGGAAAGTGAAGTGGGGAGAAGGGCAACACCACCCACGTGCATCCCAGGAGCCCACATAAATGAACACGGGTCTTACATACATAAAACATGAAAAGGGATTTTAAAAAACTGGCATGTGCCTCCAAAAGATTAAAAGTGAAGATAGTAATAAAAAGTAAAAGTGAGCCAGGCGCGGTGGTACATGCCCTTAATCCCAGCACTTAGGAGGCAGAAGTAGGAGGATCATGGTGAGATCAAGGCCACCCTGAGTCTACATAGTGAATTCCAGACCAGCCTGGGCTAGAGTGAGACCTGCCTCAAAAAAAAAAAACAAAACAAACAAACAAAAAAAAGGTAAAAAGTGTCCCTTCTGGGCTAGAGGGATGGCTTAGAGGTTAAGGCATTTGCCTGCAAAGCCAAAGGACCCAGGTTCAATTCCCCAAGACTCACGTTAGCCATATGCACAAGGTGGCACATGCATCTGGATTCGTTTGCAGTGGCTGGAGGCCTTGGCGCCCGATTCTGTCTCTCTCTCTCTCTCTCTCTCTCTCTCCCCCCCCACTTTCTCTCTGTCAAATATATATATATATATTTTAAGTGTCTCTTCCCCTCCCGCATGGGTGGAAGAGGGGGCTCTTACCAGCGTGAAGACCCAAGAGCGTTGCTGTCACAGATCTGGAGAGAGAGCGCCTCTGTCTCTCTGTGGGTCAGAGCGTCGCTGTCACAGATCTGGAGAGAGAGCGCCTCTGTCTCTCTGTGGGTCAGAGCAACCTGGACACACCTGCACCACGTGTCCCAGGCAACCAGCCTGGGCTCAGAGGAGGAACCCACCCATACCTGGGAAGGGCGCGCGCTCTAGAGCTAGAGATCCAACTGGATGCGAGGGGCAAAGGCTAAACGGAGCAGCTGAAGCAGGTGGGGCGAGCTGAGATAGGCGAGGGCAGCTGGGGTTAGTGTGGTGCGCGCTGACTTAGATCATCCGAAAGTCCCTCCCCTCACGGGCCTTCCTGATCCTACCTCCTGTGGAGTCCCCACGCAGTCACGCTGTGCTCTCTGTCTTCTGACCCCTACAGGCTGCGGTTACAGTTCAAGACCATGCCCAGCTGTTTACATGGGTGCTTGGGAATCAAACTTGGGCGGGGCTCAGGCTCTCTTACGCAGCAAGTGCTCTTTGTCGGAACCATCTCCCCAGCCCAATCCCTACTTTAACATCATTTCCTCTTTGACTAGTGCCATGGGTACCCAAAAAGCTATCCTCAATAGTACCCACACCCATTCCCGCTCTCCTCTGTTAAGATTCCATGGTGAACTTCCAATGCATATTGGGGTCCATAGCATATAATTCACTGTCCTGCTTAAAACTTTAAAATCACCTTCCATTTTCTCAAACCCTTCAGATAGTCCTTAAATCCCCTATATTATCTGAATTGTCCCCTTGTCTCACTCACCTGGGTAATATCCCATTATCATTTTGGGGGACAATGTTGCCTCTATTGACAGGACATAAACTACAGTGATTCAGCAAATTATTGAACGTCTTGGAAACGACGCCCAGTGCCTTAAAGGTGAAGAGCATGTCTTTTCTATATTCTCATTGATAAAGATTTGGTCCTAATTAACTGCTGCTATGTGAAGCAAGCTATTTCTAATAGCACTGTTCCATATGGGAACGTGGCTCTATCACTGATACTGGGGATGGAACAGGATTTTTGCCTAGAACTAATCATTTTATGTATAACCCTCAAATTACTGCAAGCTTTTGACAGTTTGGTACGTCGTTTAATAAAGGCAAGCTTGAGAACATCCTAATAACAACACAATTTAGAAACTTCATAGTCAAAAGTAGGAAAGCTCATCTTAGTATTGATAATGCAGAGGGCATATTAAGCAGAATATTATCCCACACTAACGTATTTTTTCCTATGAGATCCTATTCCTCACCAACGACTATGTTACCAGACATCTAGGAATTAACTGTAATTATCACTGGAGTCTCTCTCTGCAAGACATGCATTTACTATATTTCTGCTGCCAAAACTGTTTTTCTTTAAATTTTTTTTCTGTTATTTAAGAATTCTTTTATAAAAGTAAGAGTTGTGTTATTATGAGTCTGGCTTTTCATTGACCAAGACTAAAGGCTCTAAGGGACTTAGAGCTGGAAACCATAGCAATAGCTCTGGTAAATATCACATTAGCATAATAAGCAGGAGATTCTGATCTTTTGGTAGAATATGTGTTTTATCTGGTACTAAAAATAGATGATTGCGATTATTTCGAATCCAATTTCAATGATTACAACATGTAAAATGGATTATCTGGGAAGACCTTGTGCTGTGAGGGAGTTTACCCCACTAAGAACTAAGTGGCGTGCTGTTGGCCGTTTCATGATTACCCGGCATTCAGACATCTTAAGCAAAGTAATTTTTTAACTGAGTAATGAAGCTTACAGGAGAAAAATGGACTCATCTCACTTGATTATCTGAACCCACAAAAACTTCTTGAAAGAAAACCACAAAGGATAGTAGCTGGTAAGTGGTTCATTGTACATGCATCTTTCTTTCCTGGGCTAAGGATGTACCTGTTCAAGGCATTTCACTTTACATGTTATGTATGAATTAATGGACACCAGTATTGTTGTTTCAGGTACCCCTAGTCAACTGCCATCTAAAAACATTAAATGCAAAATTCCAGAAATGAGCGACATGTAAGTTGTAAGCTATGAGTCACTGGGAATATCCTATGGTAAAATCTAGCACCATCCTGATCTGTTCCACTCAGGGTACATCAGCCCTTTGTAATGTAGCAGCCCATACGTGGTACCTTCCCAACAGCCATTCGGTGGGGATCCCAGCCTTCAAATCAACTGTCGTGACATTGCGGTGCTTGTGTACAAAGAACTCTTTGGTAGTAGCTTAATGCTGTATCACAATGTCTTTCACCTCAGTTTATTTCAGTGTATAAGGACTGTATATCTCACATCATCATGGGGCAGACAATTGCAGATAATAAGACTTTTTGAGAGAAATCACATTTAGATACCTTTTATTACAATAGATTCTTATGATTGCTTTTTTTCTGTAGCTGGGATTAAATGTGTGCGCCTCTACACCCTGCTGATTGTTCTTTTTTTTTTTTTATTAGTCAGTTCTGTATTCAGCAAATACAGTCAGTTTGGTACCATTATTAGGCTCATCCGTGACCTACCCCCTCCCTTGGCCCCTCCTTGTTGAGGTATATGGGTCATGCATTGTGGAGTTAGCCCACAGTTATGGGTAAGCTAAATGTCTCTGCATATCATGACCCAACATGTGACTCTGACATTCTTTCCGCCCCCTCTTCCGCAAAATTTCCCTGAGCCATGTTGGTTTCATTTTTGGTCTGCTTCAGTGATGAGGTGTTGGGGGCCTCTGAGGCTCTGGCTCTCTGATTTGGTGGGAGTTGATTTTTCTCTGTGTTGATCTCCTTCCCCCTTGTGCTGGTGTCCGGTACATCAGGAAAACAGCCCCCTTGCTTGTTTCTCCAATTTTTCTTAGTTTCAGCCGGGGCCCTTTTGAGGTATGATGGGGTGGCTCTCTCCTTAGGATCTACATCTGTCTGAAAAAGAGAAGCAGATTCTCCAACGGAGAGTAAGTTAGCACCAGGACAAATGAGATAACCCTTACTTTTTTTTTTATAGAGAATTTAATAGGTGTAGGCCCTCTTGTAGCCCACAATTGATGGTAGCTTGATACTGGAGAGTGGGCTTATGTTTGGATATGGTTCTGACTTGTTCCCCAGCTCCAGCTATGGGTCCCATACCAGTGAGGGGATCAGTTAGCCAAATTGAGAGCAGTTGGTTCCCCACCATGGTTGTGTGCCACCACTGCACTTGTGTGGGCATCACAACAAGTTATTTGCTGCTAAGTAGGTTAGACCATGCGTTGCTTCGATAGATATTGGTCCAAACAATATAGGCTGGAAAAAAGACAGCATCTTCAACAAATGGTGCTGGACAAACTGGATAACCATATGCAGGAAACTGAAACTTGACCCACACATTTCACCATGCACTACACTCAAGTCCAAATGGATCAAAGATCTCAATATAAGACCAGAAACTCGAATACTACTGGAAGAAAATTTAGGAAGTACATTCCATGATATAGGAATGGAAAAAGACTTCCTGAACAAAACCCCAGTAGCTCATGAACTTAAACCGTCACTCAACCAATGGGACCACATGAAGCTGAAGAGTTTCTTTACAGACAAGCATACAATAAGCAAAGCCAATAGATTACCCACAGAATGGAAGAAAATATTTGTGGGTTATCCAACTGATAGAGGACTAATCTCTAGAATCTACAAAGAACTCAAAAATCTAAACAGTAAGAAGTCAAACACCCCACTCACAAAAGAGCTGAACAGGCAGTTCACAGAGGAAGAAATAGAAATGGCAAACATACACTTAAGAAAATGTTCAGCATCCCTAAGCATCAGAGAAATGCAAATTAAAACAACTATGAGATTCCACCTTACCCCAATAAGGATAGCAAGCATCAAAAAATCAAATAAAAATAAATGCTGGTGAGGATGTGGAGAAGTAGGAACACTCATCCACTGTTGGTGGGAATGTAGGATGGTACAACCACTTTGGAAAGCAATATGGAGACTTCTGAAAAAGCTGAGTATAGAGATACCAACAGACCCAGTTATTCCCTTACTGGGCATCTACCCTAAAACCTTCAAACCACAGACTAAAGAGATTTGCTCAACCATGTTTATAGCGGCTCAATTTGTAATAGCTAAGAGCTGGAATCAACCCAGATGTCCATCACTAGAAGAATGGATAACTAAGATGTGGTATATCTACACAATGGAATTCTATACAGCAGTAAGAAAAAATGACACAATGAAATTTGAGGAAAAATGGTTGAACCTGGAACAGATCATTCTCAGTGAACTTACCCAATCACAGAAAAAAAATCGCCACATAGTCTCACTCATCTACAGCACCTAACCTGAATCTACCGAAGATACCTTACATACCCAGCAAGCATCTCCTAGACTAGACACTAGGATGGAAAGGGAGGGAGGGGAGGGCATCAAAGGGGTGGGAAACACAAGTCTAGACCCAAACGGCAATGGTACCATAATCTTCTACTTACTAAAAGACAGACCAAATGGCTGATCCTTCACCAGGCCCTTACAGGGAACACCTGAACCACAAGACACTGGAGAGGGTAAGATTAAGACTAACCTTAATCTCCTACATCTTCCCTCCCTCACTTCCCCTCTCCCTGTCTCTCTCTCTCTCTCATCTCTAACTCTTGTATATTAGTTATCTTTTTCCTCATTTTCTTAGTGGGCACTGACCTGTAACTCCAAGATCCAGCATGGGGCTATTATCCACAATGAGCTTTTGATCAGAGAGACCTACTAGGTTTCCTAAAAGACAGACAGATTTCTGTCAGAGTACTTGATGACCCACCAAAGGTTAGTGGTAAGACCCTACTGCTGAAGATACCTTATGTGATTGACATGCAAATTAGAATGGCATGGCTGGAAGTTGGATGAGAGTCAGTCCCCAGACAGTCAGCGCGTCTAGTGCCAGAAGGTGCTACATGGGCGACTGGGGGAAATTGACCAATATCTATCGAAGCAACGCTGATTGTTCTTTTTGATAATTATTGTTGTTAATGTGTGTCTGATGCATTCATGGGGAGTCTTAAGACATGCCTCTCAAAGATCGTAGCAATTACTATACTTATATTAAAGATTAAAATGCTCATCTTGGATGTGTTTAGGGGCATTTTGCACTGCTTGTGAATATCAATACCGGTTTTAATTTTTAATGTTTCATATATATGCATGTTATGTGTTTACATATATATAAACACATACAAATGTATAAGATGTGTGTGTGTGTGTGTGTGCCTGCACCAGGGTCTCTTGTTACTACAAACACACTCCAGGCATATGCACCGCTCGTTGCATGTGGCTTTGCATGGGTGCCAGGGAATTAAACCCAAGCTAACAGGCTTTGTAAGCAAGTGCCTATAATCACTGAGCCATCTCTCCAGACCCCTATTAATTCTTCTTGATATTTTTTGTGACTGGTCACAACTGTGTTGCCTTTAAGGAAAATCTCAGGCAAGTCTTCACAGACATTCTTTATGATTCTCGAAGTGTTCCAATTATCAATACAACCACTGGGGAATACAACTTGGTTTCCATTCTCACTCAAGGCACCAGAGAAGTCATCGGTGGGCTGTGCTGCTTGAGCCACCAAAGTACCATTAAAGGTAGAGACAAAGATACCTGCATGTTGCTGAAGATAAAAATAAACTTCAGGGCTGGATTGATGGCTCAGCAGTTAAGGTACTTGCCTGCAAAACCAAATGACCTGAGTTTGATTCCCCAGTACACACATGAAGCCAGTTGTACAAAGTGGCACATGTATCTGGAGATTTTTGCAGTGGCTGGAGGCCCTGGCATGTCTATTCTCTCTGGCTCACTCGCTCTCTGGCTCTCTCTTTCTCTCTCTCCTTGCAAATAAATAAAAAATTGTAAAAATAAGTAAATAAACCAGAGAAAATAAGGTAAAATTGTTAGCTGGGTCAGTGCTGAGGAGCATAGGATAGATATATAAAGACAAACTGCCATCACTGGTGATGTCTTATAATTTGTCCCTTTTCTCCCTAATAATCTGAATTACTTAAGATAGAGAAAAGAATTTCTTCTATGTAAAATGGGAATTACTAAGAACTTATACTTAAGTATGATATTTCTAAGAAATCAACCTCATGCAAATCTATCTAGTTTGCTGAAGTTATCAATTCCTAAGCATTGACCAAAAATTGACAGCAAAATGCATGTTCCCTTGGTCTGTGTGTACAACATGCTTCCTTACCTAGTGATGCACATGTTCTCTAAATTACCCTCCAGGAACCATGAGTAATATCTTAAACATAGTACAATTAGAAAGAGTACATCCTTTTCTGAATAAAAAAAAATGTCCCTTCTTCCTTCTCCCCTCCACCCCTGTCTCTCTCTCATCTTTACAGAGTTTGGCTGTACAGCCTAGATTACCCTCAAGCACACAATTCTCCTGCCTCAGCCTCTATCATGAGTACTGAGAATACAGGACCACACCACGAAGCTCGGCCCAAAGTGTTTGTAAGCAATTGTGAATCATCATTACTGAATGGAATACATGGCTTTTTTAAAAAAAAAAATTCAATTGCAATAGTAAGATGGGTTCCTTTTATCTTAGTTCTTTCATTAAAAATATAAAAATTAGTCAAGCATGGTGGCTTACACTTGTAATCCCAGCACACAGGAGGCTATGGCAGGAGAATCACTGTGAGTTTAAGGCCAGACTACAACATAATGAGATCCTGTCTCAAAGAAAAATAAAGACAATTAATAATACAGCTCTAATCAAATATACACCAAGTACAGGAGCACCTGATTTCATAAAACAAATACTACTATATGTAACATCAGAGATTAACCCCAATACCATAATAGTGGACAACTTCAATATCCTACTCTTACCAACAGGCAGATAGTCTCTAGAAAAAATAAACAGCGAAGCATTGTAGGTAAATGGCCTCATAGAGCAAATGGACCTAAACAACATTTACAGACCATTTTACCAAACACTACAGAACACACATTCTTCTTGGCAGACCGTGGATACTTCTCTAAAATACATCCCACATTAGGACACAGAGAAAGTCACGACAAATGCAAGAAAATTGAAATAACTTCTTGTATCCTATCTGACCACTATGGAATAAAACTAGAAATCAATAGCAAGACAAATTACAGAAAATGCATAAACTCATGGAAATTTAACATGGATGTAAAACCTTGAATGATGAATGGGTCACTGAGAAAATCAGTAAAATTTAAAAATTCCTGGAACTGAATAAAAATGGGAACACAACATGCCACATACTATAAGATATAATGAAGGTGGTCCTGAGAGGAAATCTTATAGCTCTAAATGCCTACTTTAAAAAGCCAGAAAGATCTCAAATAAATAGCTTAGTGATTTACCTTAAAGCTTTGGGGGAAAAGCACAAACTAAGTAAAAAACAAAACAAAACAAAAAAAATGGGAAGTAGTAATTAAAATCAGGGCAGAATGAATGAAACAGAAATAAAAACAAAATATGAAGAATCAAAGAAGAAGTTTGTTCCTTGAACAACTAAACAAGATTGACAAACCCTTAGCAAATTTAACCAAAAGAAAGAGACAGAAGACCCAAATTAATAAAATTATAGATTAAAAAGAAAACATTACAACAGATCCCAACAAAATTCAGAAAATCACAAGGACGTTTTTTAAAGGTCTATATTCTACAAATTGGATAAGCTAAAAGACATGGATGAACTTCTAGAGGCACATGACATAGCAAAATTAAACCAAGATGAGGTCAATAATTTAAATAGTTTTATAATAAGCAACAAGATTCAAGTAGTGACTAAAAAAATCTGAAAAATTAAAAATTAAAAAAGCCCTGGTCCAGATGGATTCAATGCAGAGTTCTTCCAGATTTCTAAGGAAAAACTAAAGCCTATATTTCTCCAAAGATTCTATAAAGCAGAAAGGGAACGAATACACCCAAACTCCTTCAACAAAGCCAGTATCACTCTGACACCAAAGTAAGATATAGATACAACAAAAAGAGAAAATTATGGGCCAATGTGCCTGATGGACACAGAAGTAAAAATTCTCAGTGAAATGCTTGCAAACTGAATTCAAGGACACACCAAGAAGATCATCCACCACAACCAAGTAACTTCATTCCACAAACTCAGGAATAGCCCAACATGCTTAAATTAATAAATGCAATTCATTGCATGAATAGACTCAAGGACAGAATCACATGATCATCTCAATTGCTATAAAAAGACTTTTGACAGAATCTAACATCCATTCATGACAAAAGTCTGGAAATGTTAGGGGCAGAAGGAATATATCTCAGTGTGATAAAAGCTAACATGAAAAACCTATAGCCTAAGAGCCAAAGGAAGGGCAGGACTCCATACAACATGCTCCCTCCAGACACAAAATGGCCTGGATATCCATGACCTCAAAGTGCCTGACACTGCCTGCATAAGACCATCATAAGAGGAGGAAAAGATCAAGACATCAAAAGTAAAAGAGAGACTGATTGAGATGGGGAGGGGTTATGATGGAGAGTGGAGTTTCAAAGGGGTAAGTGGGGGGAGGGATGGTATTACCATGGGGTATTTTTTACAATCATGGAAGTTGTTAATACTAAAAAAAAAAAACCCCTCTGGGCTGGAGAGATGGCTTAGCGTTTAAGGCCCTTGCCTGCAAAGCATAACAACACTGGTTCAGTTCCTCACTACTCACGTAAAAACAGACGCACAAGGTGGCACATGTATCTACAGTTCATTTGCAGTGGGTAGAGGCCCTGGTGTGTCCATTCTCTCTCTATCTGCCTCTTCCTCTCTCTTTCTTAAATAAATAAATAAAATATTTTTAAAAGCCTCAAAAAAAAAAAAAAAGAAAAGAAAAGAAAAGAAAAACCTATAGCCAACATCATGATTAGGAACAACAGAAGGGTGTCCATTTTCTCCACTCCTATCAGCATAGTGCTTAAAGACTTCGACAAGAGAAGAAAATAAAAGATGCACTGGAGAGATTGTTTATTGGTTAAGGTGCTTTTGCAAAGCCTAAGGACCCATGTTCAACTCTCCAGATCCCATGTGAGCCACATGCAGAATATGACACAAGTGCACAAGGTCACACATGTGCACAAAGTGGTGCATGCATCTGGAGTTCAGTTGCAGTGGCTGGAGGCCCTGGCATGCCAATTCTCTCTCTCTCTCTCATTCTCTCTTACTCATAAAAAAGAAAATAAAAGAGATACAAATAGGAAAGGATGGAGTCAAAGTGTCATTTGCAGATGATATGATTCTATGCATAAGGGACCACAGTCTCCACCAGAATCTTCTAGAGTTGATAAAAAACTTTCATTAAATTGGCAAGAGTACAAAGCCAGTAGCTTTCTTGTATACCAGTGATAAACATATGGAGGAAGAAATCAAGGAAACAATCCCATTCACAATTGGCCTAAAAAACATAGCTTGGAAAACTAACCAGGGAAGTGAAAGACCTCTACAATGAAAAATTTAAAATGCATAAGAAATGGAGGCAGATCCTAATAAGATGGGAAGCGCCCTCCACCCCAGCCCCATGCTTCGGAAGCCAAAGAATTGATTTCATGAAAATGGGAACCCTGCCAAAATCAATCTAAAAATTCAATGATGTCCAAGCCAAACATCGAGTACCATTCTTTATAGAAAAGAAAAACAAACTTAGCATTCATATGGGGGCTAGAGAGGTTACTCAGCAGTTAAAGACACTTGCTTATAAAACCTGATGGTCTGAGTTTGATTCCCCAATATCCATGTAAAACCAGATGCACAAATTGACTCATATGCATGGAGTTATTTGCAGCAGCAGGAGGCCCTGGCATGCCCATACTCTGTCTTTCTATTTTTCTGAAATAAATGAATAAAAATATTTTTTTAAAAAATTCACATGGAAGGGACTGGAGACATGGCTTAGTAGTTAAAGTGTTTGCCTGGGAAGCCAAAGGACCTAGGTTCTATTCCCCAGTACTCATGTAAGCCAGATGCACAAGATGGCACATGTGTTTGGAGTATGTTTGCAGTAGCTAGAGTCCTTAGAGTGCCCATTCTCTCTATTTGCCTCTCTCTCTCTCTCTCTCTCTGTCTCTCTAAAATGAATCAAAATCAAATATTTAAAAATTTTTGTGTTTGGAAACACAAAAGACCCTGGATAGCCAATATCTTGAGCAAAAATAATATTGCTGGAAGTCACCATACCAGATTTTACGTCATACTACAGACCCATAGTAATAAAAACCACATCGCACTGGCACAAAAAAGACATTTAGATCAATGGGATAGGGGTGAATAAAGCTGATTTTGAAGAGCAGGATACTCCTTCAGCATTTAGGCCCCTTACTTTCAAGAGTCCACATTCTTCTTGCTGTCCCAACTCAGATCATCTGGTCCAAACTCAATAGTTGCTATCTCACAAACAGTTGCAGCTGAACTGAGCTATTGTCTTTAGCCTGAAGCTTTTATTTCTTTCTCTGCCATATCAATCTGTTCGCATCATACCAGTTTTATGCAATGCAACCCTGAACAAGTTCCCAGGAGATAGGCAGGTAGAACACAGTAAGCCTCTCACCAAACTGCTTCTCGCCTAGTCCCTAGAAAGTTTTTTCTTCCCTCTTAAGGCAAACCTCACAGTCTATAGTTCTTAGTGCATTCAGATCTTTCAACTCAGACCAGAATGTTCCGTCAAACTATACTTGCAGCACTGCAACATATCTCTTAGACCAAGGTTTAAAATCCTGCCACATTCCCCTCCACAAATCAGTTCCTAAAGGCCAAAAGCCACACAGTCAGGTTTCTAGCAGTAATGACCCCACTTCTCAGTACCAATACTACTGTTGTAGTTAGTTTCTTGTTGCTGACAGAAAGCACACAACCAAAAGCAGCTACTTGGTACTGCAGAGTATAATAAATGCAGAAAAGAACGGGTCATTGGATTTGCAGTGCAGTTTTGTGTTTTGGAAATGGCCATGGGCAATGTGAAGCAGATTTGTTGGGAGTCCCTGCATGGAGACCCAATGGCCTCAGGAGGATGGACAATGGTAGTGGACACCCCTGGGACATTTTAAAATGCAAGGACTACAATATGGCTACCAAGGAGAAGTGCAATCTTGGGAGACATTGTTCCCCAGGCAATGAGAAGTCCAGCTGGAAGGGTGGAATTAGAACTCCAGAGACTCATCACTGGTTAGAGTTGTCAGACTTGGAGGTACAGAGTTTGATGTTTTCACTTTTGTTTTAAATTGTATATTGGTTCAGCCTTTCTTTGCTATACCTAATGCCATCGTTTGCAGTATAAATGCTTATTCTGTGCCATTATGGTTTTTTGGTTATTATGGCTCAGTTAAGAGACCTTGGACTATGGGGATGTTTGAAGAGTGTTGAGATTGATAAAAAGCTATGGGCACTTTTAAATTTGGGCTTAGTGCATTACATTTTACATCATGGCTGATGATGATGAGTTTATGGCGGTCAAGGTGCAGAATGCAATGGTTTAATTCTGGTGTCCTCCATAAGCTTAGGTGCTCTGAATGCTTGATCCAGAGCTAATGGTGGTTTGAGAATTGGAATCTTGTTGGAGGTGTGTTGTTGGAGGCCGACTTATGAGTGTTGCAGACAGCTTGCCCTAGCCAGTGTTTGGCACAGTGTTCTGCTGTTGAACACCTGATGGTGGCCATGAGGTGGTGTCCACCCTCTGCTCATGCCATTGTTTCCCCTCTGCCATCATGGAGCTTCTCCTCAAGCCTCTAAGCCAAAATAAACGGTCTCCTCCCCAAAACTGCTTTCAGTTGGGTTCTTTGGGCCAGAACATGAAGCTGACTGCAACATATAGCACAGGGAATAGTTAACCAAGTGAAGAGGCTGCCTACAGAATAAGAGAAACCCTTTGCCAGCTACACATCTGACAAAGGATTGATATCTAGAATATACAAAGAATTCAAAAAAATCTAAACATCAAGATACCAAAAAACTCAATTAAAAAAAAAAATGAGGGCTGGAGAAATGGCTTAGCGGTTAAGCACTTGCCTGTGAAGACTAAGGACCCCAGGTTCAAGGCTTGCTTCCCCAGGACCCACGTTAGCCAGATGCACAAGGGGGCGCACGCGTCTGGAGTTCGTTTGCAGTGGCTGGAGGCCCTGGCGTGCCCTTTCTCTCTCTATCTGCGCCTCTTTCTTTCTCTGTCTTTCATTCTCAAATAAATAAAATAAAAAACAAAAAAAAATTTTTAAAAAATGAGTGATGGCTGTTAGCCTGACACCCAGTTCCTGATAGCTGAGTGACAGACATAGTGGTCAAAACTCTGCGAAGCAGAGATCCAGAGGCAGCAGAGAGCTCCACACTAAATCCGATTGCCGACACCTACCAAGGCTCAGGGAACATTGTGGAAGAGGGTGTGGAACGATTGGGTAGGAGTACCCAGAGGCTCTGTCCCCCACAGAGGCTGACAAAGGCCTTCATGATCCCACAATAGCAACTGCAATAATAACGCCCAGGTGGACTCTTACTGGCATGGGGGTGGGGAAGAGAAATATAAGAGTATGACCTTTTTATTTTTATTTAATCTCAAGGAAAGAAGGAGGGAGAGAGAGAGAGGAGATGGGTGCACCAGAGACTCTCGGCATTGCACATGAACTCCATACGCATGCACTACTTTGTGCATCTGGCTTTATGTGAGTATAGGGGTGGATGCCCCAGGACAGGTGGTTTAACCACAGATGTCACATTTTAAAATGTGGACCAGCTGGGCGTGGTGGCACACACCTTTAGTCCCTAGCACTCAGGAGGCAGAGGTAGGAGGATTGTCGTAAATTCGAGTCCACCCTGAGACACCACAGTGAATTCCAGGTCAGCCTGCGCTAGAGTGAGACCCTTCCTCGAAAAAACAACAACAACAAAATGTGGACCAATAAATATCTTACACTTCCATTAAATTGTAGTCACATTTCTCATGAGCAAATTTGAGAATTTAAGGACCTTGATAGGAGTAACCACACACTTAGAATATAAACTTTTGTCACAATTTTCCCTCAGTGTATTTGTCCATACTATAATAAACTCATATTTGCATATAATATATATATATATATATATATATACACACTTTTATATTCATGAATAATCCCCCTCCCAATTTTGACTAACAACAACCATTAAATTCATATTTATTAGATTCTATTTATACTGGGCAATCCTTAAGACCTAAAGCCATGTATTGCCTTACCAACCCAGTAAATATGAATAAAGCATTTTGAATTGATGGAATAATGTTGGCTAAAGATGTCTTTTACTGCTTCATATACCCAGCAAATGGTGACTAATCTAAAATTCAAGGCAATTTTTACTCTTTTATTCCCTTCTTTGCTATGAACCTTATTTTCAACTATGTTCTTTGTTGCAGTTATTCAAAAATCATAGAAAGCACCTTCCTTGGAAGAGTATTAAATAAAACAACCTAGTAGTGACAGCAAATAAAAAGGTAGTCTACTTATACATTCATTCTTTGTAAAAAACAATGCTTTTATTTATTTACTTGCAAGCAGAAATATATAGAGAGATAGAGAGGGAGAAGAGAGAATGGGCATGCCAGGGCCTCCAGCCACTGCAAGCAAATTCCATATGCATGCACCACTGTGAATCTGGCTTTACCTGGGCACTGGGGAATCAAACCTGGGTTATTAGGCTTTGCACCTTAATATGTTATATACAAATATGAGTCATCTCTCCAGCCCTCATGCATTTATTCTTAAAAATGATCCAGGACAGGAATGATCTTCAGGCAGCTGCTGAAGGAGGTAGTTCCAAAAAGCTGGGATTTTTCCCTACGTGTACCATTGGAACATTTTGTCCTACATGTGTTATCAAAATATTTTGATTTCTCAAGCTTCTATTAGAAGATTTCTCCCCCAAGTTTTTACCAACTTATGTATGGCCCATTTGGTTGATTTTTTGTTGCACTCAGTATGGAAACAACTTGCAGTCATGATTCCTAGTAGCAAGGAGAACTCAAGGGCAATCCTTTACCTCAGAGAAGAATTGGGGAAGAATCCAAATTCAGGGCAAGACATTCGTTGACTCAACCAGTGTGATGGTTGCTAATTGTGTTAATTTGACTGGGCACAGGGTGTCCAGGCACTTGATTAAATGGTATTCTGGGTATGTAAATGAAGTTGTTTCTGGATGAAGCTAACATTTAATTGGGTAAACTGAGTAAGATAGATTTCCTTCTCCAATATGGGGGGGGGGTCTTCTAGTTTGTTGAAGACCTTAACAGAGCCAAAACTGAGTGATAATCTTTCTTCCTCCCTCCCTCCGTCCTCCCTCTTTCTATGTGTGAATGCATATGCAGATTTTTTTTCCCTCTGGAAAACCTGAACTAATACAAACAGACATGATATTTTTGTAAATGCCTAAATGAAAGGCTTCAACAAATTTAAGAACTGCAATTTGAATGTTACCATATCCTTCTAGAAACAACAAACCACATATTATTTTAGTGTTATTTTGGGGCTTGTTCAAATATTCTCTTAGCAGAGTACTGAGCTCTGTCCTGTGACCAGCCATGCCCCTGAGGCTCCCACATGCCTTCCAAGTGACCTCTTGCCTCCCTCCCGGCACCTCAAATCTGCTCACTCTGCCTCCTGTTCCCAGCCTCTCTGGAGGAAGCTCCTTGCTCTCCGCACTCCTTTGCTGGCTTCTGGGGGTCTTCCCTGGTCTTCCTGGAGGAGTGGGGTCTGATCCTTGTCACCATTCTCATCATTGTGAACCCCTCAGGCACCCCTGACTAGAGCTGTTCTTGCACACATCTTCAGCCTTGCATGATGACTAAGTCTATGAACCCACGGATGGTTGATTTAGAAGCTTGGCTTATTGAAAGTCTAGCAGCTATATCGTACAATGGAGTAAACAACTTGCACAACCACGCACATCATAAATAGTTTGGTGCTGCTTGCTGTATTTCATTTCTTATTTATCTTTTATTTATTTGAAAGAGAGAAAGAGTGAGGAAGAGGCAGAGAGAGAGAGACAGAGAGAGAATGGGCACCACAAAGGCCTTCAGCTACTGCAAAAGAACTCCAGACACATGGGCCCCCTTGTGCATCTGGGTTACGTGGGTCCTGGAGAAGTGAACCTGGGTCCTTTGGCTGTGTAGGTAAGTGCCTTAACTGCTAAGCCCTCTCCAGCTTGTTTGCTGGATTTCAAACTGGCTGATGGATGGCAGGACATTTAACATGGGAATGTGAAGAGCCTTCCTGTGACCAGAATCAGCCCCTAAAAGCTCACTTCTCGAATGGTGGAGCCACAGACCCCAACAACAGAGGCAGGGAGGCACCGGAACTAAGAGAAACCACAGTCATCACCTTACACCTCCAATACCACGTACATGCAGAGGTTATGGCCAAAAGAGTAAAAACAAGTTTGGTTTAGAGGGGCTAGGGACATGGCTCAGCATTAAGGGAACTTGTTTTTGCAAAGCCTACCAGCCCAGGTTCAATTTCCCAGCACCTACTAAAAGCCATAAGCCAAAGGTGGCTCATGTCTCTGAAATTTGTTTGTAGCAGCACACACACACACACACACACACACACTCATAGATAAATAAATTAATTAAAATAAATGTAGAATAGATTCATGGTATTTAGTATGTGAACTTGCAAAAATAGCATAAAGAAAATTTCTGCCTGCCTCCTAGACTGGATAATTTGGAGGAATTTTGTATGAGCCATGTACGTTAAAAAAAAAAAAAAAAGGTCTAAATTTGGGATGGAGACATGACTTAGCAGCTAAGGCGCTTGCCTAAGAAGCCTAAGGACCCAGTTTCAATTCCCCAGGTCCCATGTAAGCCAGATGCACATGGAGACACATGCGTCTAGAGCTTGTTTGCAGTGGCTAGAGGTCCTGGTGCACCTATTCTCCCTCTCCTCTCCTTCTTTCTCTTCCTCTTTCTGTCTCAAATAAATAAGTAAATAAAATAACATAAAATAATTAAAAGGTGTAAATTTATTTTTCTGCTCTATTTATTTCCCAAATAATCTCTCCTTTAAAAAAAAAAGTGTTTAAGCATATATTAACTATACATAATAATGGGCTCCATTGTGACATGTTGATACATGTACATAATGTATTTAGATCATGTTCCCACACACTCTGTTACCCTCTCTTTTCCCCTTCCCACTCCCACTGATCTTCCTATTTCCAGCAGCCCTCTTATCCTTTCAGGGGGTCTTAATTGGTGGTGGTGTTACTTTGTTTGGTGACTTAATGAATTGCACTACAGGAGACACCTTACCAGTGAATGTCTCTCCCCACTCCCTAAAACCATTAGCTGCGTAAGTCCTTAGGGAGGGATGGGGCTCCATGGCCCCCTCCCCCTCTGTGGTGGTTTGAATAGAAATTATCCCCCATAGCCTCATGTGTTAGTGATTCAGTTTTGTGCTTGACCCCCAGCTGATGGAGCCTTTGGCAGCCAGGGTCTTGCTGGGAAAGGCATGTCACTGGGGGCTGGCCTTGGGGTTTTATAGTCCAGCCCACCTGCCTGTGCTGGCTAGCGCAGGACTCTTTACCTCTTCCCATCTGAGATGAGAAGACCTGAAGCCCCAGCTGTCGGCTCCATTATGTTTTCCTGGCTCTGAGGAAGTTTCCCCTCAAAACTATAAGCTGAAATAAAATTTTTTCCTTCTGTAAGCTGCTTTCTGAACTAGTGTTTTGTCCCAAAAAGGAGAAGCTACACCCTCCATGACCAGATACTGACAAGCCCTTGTGTAGTTACCACAGGTCCTGTGAGTTTAAGGATGCAACAGCCATGTCATGCCTGGAAGTTAGCACTCCACGTCACTTCCCCACCCCTGCCCTGGCTCTTACAAAACCTTTCCACCCCCTTTTCTGTCAGATTCCCTGAGTCATGGAGGGGTTGATATAGATGCCCTGTTACAATTGAGCATTCAACCAGCCACCCACCATCACCATCTTTTTATATATAGCGAGACTGATCAATCAAATCACTTAGTTGCTGTGCTAGTGGACAAGGCTCTTCTGGAATCCCCCAGGGATACCTTGAGCTGCCACACATATTCACAGATGGTTCCTACTCTATGATGTATGTGCTGTATGAGAACAGGTGTCTATTGCCTTGGGAATTGTCAAGCTATTCTTGACCATGGAAGAAACTTGTTTCATCCGTGGCTAGTCAAATAAATTAAAGAAGGCTGTACCAGGGTTTCTCCTCACTATCTTCTCAGGCCTGAGTTACTTTACCCAACATTTTTCTACTACTTACTATGACCTTACCATGGTTCTAAGTGCTTCAGATTTTTTTTAAGGTGCTATTTTTTTTTCTTTATTAGTTAGTTTTGTATTCAGCAAATACAGTCAGTTTGGTACCATTATTAGGCTCATCCGTGACCTACCCCCTCCCCTTGGCCCCTCCTTATTGAGGTATACGGGTCATGCATTGTGGAGTTAGCCCACAGTTATGGGTAAGCTAAATGTCTCTGCATATCATGACCCAACATGTGGCTCTGACATTCTTTCCGCCCCCTCTTCCACAAAATTTCCCTGAGCCATGTTGGGTACATTTTTGGTCTGCTTCAGTGATGAGGTGTTGGGGGCCTCTGAGGCTCTGGCTCTCTGATTTGGTAGGAGTTGATTTTTCTCTGCTTCAGATTTTTAAACAAATTAAACATCATCTTTGCCTTTAACACACTTCTATAATATAGAAAGACAAAAATGAGTGTCGCTGGGCATGGTGGTGCATGCCTTTAATCCCAGCACTCAGGAGGCAGAGGTAGGAGGATCGCCATAAATTCGAGGCCACCCTGTGACTTCATAGAGAATTTCAGGACAGCCTGAGTTGGAGTGAGACCCTACCTCTAAAAAGCAAAAGAATAAAAAGCAACAATAACAAAACAAACAAAAAATAAGTGTCATAACCAGAAGCCTTTTAAACCTAAAACTGGTTCTACATGAGTCATAGTCCTTTCAACTGACAGCAGTGGTCAAATCCAAATTCCCTGGTTGGAGACCTGGATCCTCTCTCCCTCCCTTTTAAACATAACTCTGAAGAAAGTGTTCCAAAGACATATTTGCATGAACCCTTTGTAATACTTTGGCTACGCGTGCTCCTTTCCACCCCAGCGCTGTGGGAGCTTTGCCCATAAGGAGCTCGCTCAAGTCCCCATTGCCGTATCCTGGCAGCACACGTCCAAAGTCAGTAGGTGGAAGCTCCATGTGGCCACCTGCCCAGGCACGGAGGCTGTGGCGCTTATGCAGAAGAGACACTGACCCTCGGTTCATGTGAGACTCGCTAAGGGAAGTTTTCAAAGCTGTCGACTTCTAGGTCCTTCTCTAGCTCTTCCAGCTCAGTCCATCCCGGATTAACCCCAGGTATTTTTATTTTTTTATGTCTCAAATCTCTCTTAACATTTTTGGGTACAGTCAGCGTTGAGGACTGCTGTATATATACCTGGATGTAGTGTGAGGGGTCTTCTTACCATCAGGGATGATTCGTTAGTGTTGCAAGGTATTAAAGGAATGAATTACGCTTGTTGAAATTGTGAACACTTGATACTACTTTCATGGCTTTTGTTTTCTGAGATAGGATTCTATGTCTTCCAAGGTGTAGCCAAGATAACCTCGATGTTCTAATCTTCCTATCTCTCCGTCTCACCTGCTGGGGTTGCACGCATCTACCACCAGGCTAGACGGATACTATGTTGGGGTTTGAGTCCAAAGCTTCTGGAATGTTAGAAAAATTCTACCATACAAGCCAAATCCTTAGACCAATCCCTTTCCTTTTATCACAGGGATATAGTTTGTGTGTGAGTGTTTCCTTTCTTATCCTTGCATAAAGCTTTTATTTGCTGATCTCCATAGAGCTCAACATGGCCTCACCACTAGAAGGGTGCTTGGTGCGGATTGTTAGTTTTTCTGTGTCCACATCACCTCATCCCAACAGAAAAAGTCAAAGACTTTCCAGAGGATGCTTGACCTGATTCTAGTAGGAATTAGACAAGAATGTCACCAACTGCTTGTAACTGGCAGGAAGGCAAGTCCTATGACACCCTTGGTGCACTGCAGCTGTGACACATCTGTCAGAGGATGTAACCATTAACATGTTAATCATCACATCACAAAGAGCTGAGACATCAGTTTTGTTCTGCAAAAAAAAAAAAAAGAGAGAGAGATTCTAATTATCTTTAAAAGAATATATCTAAAGTGGTTTTTGGTTTAAAACTGAATTCACCTTCAAACATTATTTCAAGTGCTTAAACTGATTGCATTTATTCAAGTAAAAATGGTCAGTTGCCTAGAAATCAACACACAATAACTACTGACTTGCCTGAGTGGAATAAAAATCAGAGTGAAATAAATAAAAGAAAGTTGGTATCCGGTGTGCATGACAAAGTGCAGACAGGCACTGGGTGCAGTCAGGACCTCGTGTTCTTCAGGTGGGTGTTTGGTTTTGGAGGAGGGTTTATGAGAAGACAGCTTTATTGGAACACCTGCTACATAGCCAGGGTAGTGCTGGAGGCTTCGAGGGGTGTCATACATGCAAAAGCCACCTCTGAAAAGGCTCTGGGTGGAGTAGAAACAGCACATTTAATATGGAAAAGGTAGTGGGTGACCCTGGGTATGTTGAAGAGAAGTGAAAGAATCATGAGGAAATTTTTTTCTTGAAGGAGAAATGAATTTAGATGAGCCTCTGTGTCAGTTACTGTGTCATTGCTCCAATGACCAAATACCTGACCAGAAGCAACTTAAGGAAGAAAGGTTCAGCCCAGCTTCGAGTTCCAGGGTACAGTCCATTCTGGCAGGGAAGGCATGGCAGCAAGACCTTGAAAACAATGACATCAAAATAAGAGAGAGACTAATTGAGAGGGGGAGGGGATGTGATGGAGAGTGAACTTATGAAGAGGAAAGTGGGGGAGGCAATTACTATACTTTATTGCCTATAATTATGAAAGTTATCAATAATAAAAAACTTTAAAAAATGAATTGAGCTGGAGAGATGGCTTTGTGGTTAAGGTGTTTGCCTGAAAAGCCAAAGGACCTAGGTTCAGTTCTCTAGGACCCACATAAGCCAGATACACAAGGTGGCACATGCACCTGGAGTTTGCAGCAGCTGGAGGCCCCTGGTACAGCTGTTCTCTCTCTCTCTCTCTCTCTCTCTCTCTCTCTCTTTCTCTGCTTCTTTCTCTCTCTCAAATAAATAAATAAAAATATTTTTTTTAATTGAGTTTGCAGCTTTAGTCCCTAGCAGGCAGACTCCTGCTGGGCGGGGAGCTGTCACTGGGGGCGGATCTGAATTCCAGCCCACAGGTATAGACAGAGAGTTTGAACTCTGGTGGGATTCATGCTGTCTGCTGGTGTTGGTATTTTGCTTGCTGCAGCTGTTTTTCTCTGTTTGGATGCATGGAAGTAAGTAGCTTCTTCCGCCATTGGAGGAATGTCCCCTGGATTTGAAAGCTGAAATAAATCCTATTCCTTCCGGGGTGGGGAGGGGGAAGGAAAGAAAAGAAGAGAAAGAAAAGAGAGCACATTCCATCCACAGTGAAGAAACAGAGAGCAATGAATTTGGGGACTCAGCCAGCCCTCTTCTCTGTACAGTCAGCCCGTAATACTGTTCAGGTGGGTCTTCCCCTGCAGTTTATCTAACCAAGACAACCCTGGAAGGAGAGCGCAGAGGCTCGGCTCCTAGGTGACTCTAAGTCCTGCCAAGCTGACAGTCAGTATAAACCATCAGAGCCCGGAAGGTCTGGATTAACGGCATAAGGAGAGTGCGTGGGGAAGGGAGCAGTGCAGGTGAGCAGGGTAGGGAGGTCCGGGGCCCAAGAAGGTGACCTCCCAGCCTTTGTGTGTGACTGGAGCTCCTCACTTAGTGACTCCAAGCCTCTGTGCTCATGCGGTCAGTGGAAACAAAGGAATAAACTGATAGAGTAATTCCTTAGGTTGCTGTGGACATCAAGTGAGTTGGCTGGACAATCGCGGTCCAGAACAGAGGGCATGCATTGCTGTCCTGCCGGCCACTGCTAGTGTCATGATCCAGCCAAGAGAAGTACCCAATGTGCAAACACTTGGCAATGGCTATTGACTGGAAAATGACTAGATCATGGAACACTAGGAGTCGAGGAGACAGAATCAAGGAGTAAAAAGAAATGAGAGTAATACAGTTTGAACTAGTGGATGACCTGGAGGATCAGCTGAGGTGGGACTGGGGTGTATTTTTGAGGGAAGGAGTGTTCGAAAATTCCGTACTGAAAATATCACTCACTTTAAAAACACCCTTTCATGAAGAAATGACCAAGTGAAATGAAATGCCATCATCCAACCCAGAAAGGGATTTGGGTGGAAATCCGTGACTTTATACTTCACTTGTCAAAAGTCATAAACATCCCTTCTCAGTTATTCTTAGAAAGAAAATATGTGTTGAGAACGGCATACTCATTAAGGGTGAGGTGTCTCTTCTCTGGTCATCTCTTTCTGCAAAGTCATTACAACATTGGAAATGTTCTGACATATCTATTTCTAGAGGCTTTAGGGTGGGGGTGTTTGATTTTTAATTTTTTTTTGAGCAAGGAAAGAAAGTGAGTGACTTGATGGTAAAACACTCTGTCATGGCAAAGGGGCCACATGGATTTAATTTGGAAGCAGGGTAGAGTCTGTCCAGTTAAGTATAAATCAGGTTGTTATAGTCCTGACAGGCTCTGACAGCTCAAGCTCAGCATACCAATGTCCACAAGTTTCATATTATCAGTGGACTGAACTGCAGATGATGGCTTGACTTTCCAATCACACTCCACCCTACCTCTACCAGCAAGCACACAAAATAGATCTAGCCCCCAGGGAGAGGCTAGGAAAGGCTTTGTATTAGTTCCTAGCTAAATAATTCTCTCTATGCCCATCATTTTGATTCTTCAATAGAAAAATGCTCAGATCAACATCTCTTATCTCCAGGGAAGAGTCTCAGAAATTACATAGTACCCTTCACCAATTTCCTGTATTTTCACAAAGAAAAAGAAATATACTGGACAGAGGAATGCAGACTAGGTTCCTGCCCGTTTATAGCCAGTGCAATATCCAAAGCCATTGAGGCAGAACAAACACCACACACACACACGCACACATGAGAGAGAGAGAGAGAGAGAGAGAGAGGGAGAGAGAGAGAATCTTTACTTTTTCTCTCCCAAATTCTACACTTTTGTTGAATATCATTATCAAAGAACTAAAAAGCCTTGGCAGGAATGTTTTTAAATGGGGGAAAGAACTCAATACTTCAAATTTGCTACTTCCTAAAAATTTATTATATAGGTTTTGGTCTAAATGAAGGTTAAACATGGCTGAGTTAGGTGTTACAGACTGGAGTCAATCAAACTCAGACAGGACAGAGTCAAACAAAAGAGTTACATTGGGTACTGAACATGTAGGTTTTTCTTGACATTGTTTCCTAAACAACATACCTCAACTATTTGCAAACAAGTTATATTGTTTTAGTGACTAGAAGTAGTTGAAGTGGTTATGTGCACATACTTGGCTGTTTTGTATAAGCATCCTTGGGTATGATAACTGTACTTTTTTCAAAAAAATATTTATTTATTTATTTATATGAGAGAGAGAGAGAGAGAGAAGGGGCACACCATGGCCTCTAGCCACTGCAAACACATTCCAGATACATGTGCCACAATGTGCATCTGGCTTACATAGGTACTGGGGAATCGAACATGGGTCCTTAGGCTTTGCAGGCAAGTGCCTTAACTGCTAAGCCATCTCTCCAGCCCCATTGATAACTGTACTTTAAAATTGTACTTATTGAATTATCTGTGGGCTTGGGCATCCCTAATGCCACCTTTGCAGAGAAATTCTTCCACTAATTATTGACAAAGGAAATGAATGGATGTGAACAGTTTCTACAGAAGAGAGGATCCTAAATTCCACTCCTCAGGAGAGTCACCAGAGGATCAGGGTTCCCACCCCTGAGATCAGGAGATGGGCCAAGTGCAGCAGCAGCACACAGGTAAGTTGAGGCAAATGGCCTTGACCCAGATTGCTTTAAGTTTTATTTACTTACTTGCATGTATGCATGAGCGTACCGGTGCCTCTTGCCACTGCAAATGAACAACCAATGCCTGCACCACTTTCTGCATCCAGCTCACTGGGGGCTTGGGAACTGAGCCTGAGCCAGCAAGCTTTGCAAGCGAGCACTACTTAACTGCTGACCATCCTCTCAGCCCCTGATCTGAATTTTTACAGTATTTTATTTTATTTATTTGCAAGGATAGAGAGAGGAAAGAAAGAATGAGCTGGCCAGAGCCTCTAGCCACTGCAAATGAAAACACGCATGGGCTATTTTGAGCATTCTAGTATAGTTGAACCTTTTTAAATGTTGGAGTTGAAAACCAGAGGTACCTCCACCATGTGGCCTTTATTGTGACATTTCAGGGATTTGCTTGACTTGATATAGCTGAATCCCCATGATTATAAGGTATATGTTAGCTTGAGTGAAGCAAAAAAAAAAAAAAAAAAGCCTCAGAAATCCAAATTTGCCAAGTGTCTCGTGTTACATGTCATTGCATTAGCTATTAAGGAATCGACGAATGCAAATTCCCCAATCCTATCAGCCTCTTCAAAATCATAGTTGCATCACTTCTTTCATTCCTTTCTGGGACAGGAAAAAAAATCCCCTAAATCTAGTCTTTTCTCAAAAGAAAAAATTAGATTTTTTTTTTTGTTAAGAAAACCCTAAGTAGAATGATATGATATTACCAACCCACATATTTCTAAGCATATTGTGACATTTCCATCATGAAGCAAATGATATAATAAAAATCCTTATAAATAACAACTATTTGGGGAACTTAAGAAAAAGTAAGTATCAGGTTGAGAAATGGCTTAGCGGTTAAGGCACTTGCCTGCAAAGCCACAGGACCCAGATTTGATTGCCCAGGACCCACAAAAGCCACAAGCACAAGGTGGCACATGTGTCTGGAGTTGCCTTTGCAGTGACTAGAGGCCCTGGAGCATCCATTCTTTCTCTCTCTCTCTCTTTCTCTCTCTCTCCATCTTTTTCTCTCTCAAATAAATAAAAATAAAATATTTTTAAAGTAAGTAAGTATCAGTGAGAAAAGTATATTATTGATGATGGGTCTTTCAATCACTTTCTAACCTCAAGCAGCCTCACCCCACAGAGACTGACTGAAGCCCTCAGGACCCCACCATGAATGTGGACAGCCCTAATGAGAAGGGCACTCAGTTGAATGGGGGATGAGGAAAAGAGATATAAGAGTATAACCTTTGGGTTGGAGAGATGGCTTAGCGGTTAATGGTTGCCTATGAAGCCTAAGGACCCTGGTTCCACGCTCCATTCCACAGTACCCACATAAGCCAGATGCACAAGGTGGCGCATGCAACTGAAGTTTGTTTGCAGTGGCTGGAGGCCCTGGGGTGCCCATTCTCTCCCTCCCTCTCTCTCTCTCTCTCTCTCTCTCTCTCTCTCTCTCTCTCTGTCACTCTCAAATAAATAAATAAAAATAAACAAAAAAATTTTAAAGGGTATAACCTTTAAAAAATAAACTTTAATTTGTATATATGTAAGTAGAAGAATAGATTAATGGGGGTGGAAAGGCCTAAGTGAGGTCAGGGGGAGAGATTGAGTAAAGGAAAGGTTGAGAAAGGCCTTATCAATATCTAAGAGGATATAAATAAATCATATGGAAACCTACTTTTTTGGACAATGGAACACTCAGGAGCTGCAGATTGTTACTAGAAAATTTTCAGTGCCAGGGATGGGATCCCTACCAGTGAGTTGTTGGCCAGGGATGTCCCTGATGCCCCCAAAACATTACAGTCCATTGGTTTCCACCAGGAATCGATGATAAGACCCTATCGCTGAAGATTCCACATACTTGGGCTGCAAGGCCACTGAAAATTCCTGCAGGAACTGAGCTGATAACCTCCTCCATGTAGACCAGCTGACAGAAAGCTGGAAGAAGCCATTCTACATGCAGTTCAGTGGGAGAGAGAGAGAAATCACCAGTGAAAATACTCAACAGTAGACACCGCAAGTCTTGTATTTGGACAGCCAGGCCAAATGAGCCAACGGGTGCAATCCATCATGGTGGAAACCAACTACCCTCTAATTGGACTGTAGGCCCGCTCCATGGGAGGGAATACATAGGGAAAACCTACAGCAGGGGTAGTCATGAGCCCTAGGGGTGTAACATCTGCTGCTATCTGGATAAATGTATATACTATGCTCATCAAACTGCCCAGTAAGCACTTCTCTTAATGTCCATACCCATATGTTAATGCTACTCTCACTTTTGGTAGGGAACCTTCTCTTTTCAGATGGCAGTGACCTTGGGATGACTCAGAAGGCATCATGGTGCTGGGAAGAAGTGACAGGAGTGCTCAGCACTGCAATATCTCTATCACACCTTCCAAGGCTCAGGGTCTATTGCACAAGAGGTAGCAGAAAGAATGTAAGAGCCAAAGGAAGGGTAGGACTCCTTACAACGTGCTCCCTCCAGACATAAAATGGCCTGGATATCCATGACCTCACAGTGCCTGACACCACCTACACAAGACCATCATAATAGGAGAAAAAGATGATGATGTCAAAACAAAAGAGAGATTGATTGAGAGGGGGTAGGGATATTATGGAGAATGGAGTTTCAAAGGGGAAAGTGGGGGGAGGGCATTACCACGGGATATTGTTTACGATCATGGAAGTTGTTAATAAAAAAGAATAATAAATAAAAAAAACCAAAACTTTAATTTAAAAAAAAAGACATCCCAAGAAGTTCTCCAAGACAATAGGTACAGAGGGAAGAATAAGGAGAAAGAGCAGGAGGATTTGAAGTATACCAAGCTCATGAGCTCCTTGTGAAGGTGCAAAGTGGGCACGTGCATGGGCATGGGCATGGGCATGGGCGTGGGCATGGGCGTGGCCTCCGTCTCACACTAGTTGTAGGGCCAAGAGCAGGTGGATGGACTCTGAGCATCATTATCGGTATCTTTAAATGTGCCCTTCACAATTACAATGCCCACTGTGGTAGTTTGAATGTATGACACACCCCTCCTCATAGTCTTGAATATTTTTTTTATTAAGGTTAAGCTTTCCTGCTTAAGTCTCCAGCAGTGTGCTAGAGGGGGCATGTCACTGTGATGGGTATGAGCCCAGCCCAGAGATGTGGGGAGAACCACTGTGAGCTCTGGCCATGTTTGCTTGTGGCGCTGTCTGCTGGTGCTGGTGTTTTACTTCTCTGTTCGGATGTATGGAAACAACTTCTTCTACAGTTGATGAAACTTCCCCTGTGTCTATAAGCTTGAAATGAGCCCCTTTCTCCCATAAACTGTGTCTAGTTGGATATCCGTGCTAGTATTGTGGAGCTGACTTAAACACCCACCTACAGATGGATGTGTTAAGAGCTCATCTAATAAAACAAGTGAAGAATGCAGCCTGGACTCAGAATGGATGCACAGTATAGCCAACAGCTCCCCACTGATAGTAAAAACATTCATTAAAAAGAATGGCAAGATGCCTTGGTGCATCCATTTTCTCTCTCACACTCCTTGAAAATAAATAATAATTTTTTTAAAAAACAGAAAGAAAGAAACTTCAAGTATTTAAGCCCAGGCTCGTTGTTTATAAAATAGGACTAACCTAGAGATGCTGTGAGAATTTCCAGAAGAGAGAGTATACACTTCTTAGTAAAGGTCTGGGGCAAGATAAACCCTTGTTATTCATACCATTATTTCATTATGATCACTTTTAACAGCATGCGAATGTTCCTTGCAGAGCAAGCTTATTTCAGTAAAAATCTAGGTTTGCAGAAGGTCAAATTAGAGGATCTCAGCCTTCGTGCAGCAAAACAGCTTCTTCAGTCTTTTCCAGATCACCAAGGCTGCCCACATATTTGGCTTCTAAATGTGGGGATGATTGTCATCTTCACAGAGAGCTCCTGCTAGCTGAGCTGGTGTCATGGCACACCGGCCACTGAGTAAGCACAGCACCAGGCCTTTGAGCATAGTGGCTCTGAAGTTACCCTTAAAGTGCATATCCCAGTGATCCCTCAGGCACCCATTTAATTTTGACAAAATATGTATCTTGCTTACCCTGAAAGAGATTTTTTAAAAATGCATGCAGATTCCACTAAATGACTCAGACTAACAAAAGAATGGGTTGTGCATGGTATGCAAATTAGGTAATGTATGGAAATTATAAAGCAGGTCTTTCCTCGAATAATCCTATGGGCAATAACCACCTTCCATAGAGTCTGGAGTCCATGCAGCCGAGTGTGGGAGAGGTAGCTGAGAAAGAGGATGTGGCGGACTCTGCTAAGTGAGGCCCTCGTAGATGGCGTTTGGGAGCAGAAGTGGGAAATTGTGCTTCCCAGGCTGGCTTCAGTGTTTACGCTGCCAAGGGTTAGTGGCAGCTCCTTTCTCAGATGACTCTAGACTCCAGCCAATTCTGCTGGCAGCCCTGGTTCTAGATCACTGGAAGTTGGCACAAATCCAGGAGTCTCTACTGCGTGGGAGACCAGCATACTTACAAAGTCTCCTTTATGTTTCAGATAGAGCATTTCTACCCACGCTTGAAGACTTCAGTCTTACAAATGTTTCCTTTGCCAGACCCTGTGCTCGCATGAAATGTAATATTTTACTGACTTCCTAACCATCTAGGCACATGGGCCTAGAGGGGCTTGGAGCTGGTCCTATCTACCTCAGGGAGGAGCCTGTTATCTGCCCTCTAGATAGTCTCAGAGGGTGGTCCACTGTGCGTCTTCACCAACCTTCCTGCCACCCAGCACATGGACTGGCATAGGTGTTATCTGTAGGGGTGGAGAGTGGTTGTGAAAATCTGTCTTAATGAAAACCTGAAAGAGAGATAGAATCAGAGTTTTGTTTTGGAGAAGGGGCACATCTTGGAGCAGGAATGTATCCGTGCGACACATGAGATGCAGAAGCAAACACAGTGAGAAAGCAATGAAGTACTAGGAGGGGGTGGAGAGATGGCTTAGCTGTTAAGCACTTGCCTGTGAAGTCTAAGGACCCAGGTTCAAGGCTAGATTCCCCAGGACCCACGTAAGCCAGATGCACAAGGTGGCGCATGCATCTGAAGTTCATTTGCAATGGCTGGAAGCCCTGGTGTGCCCATTCTCTCTGTGTCTGTCGCTCTCAAATAAATAAATAAAAATAAACAAAAATAATTTTTTTAACAAAAGGAAAAAGAAACACTAAGAGGGAGACCATTTTACATATTTTTCAATTTTTAAAATTTATTTATGAGAGAAAGAGAGAAAGAGGACAGAATGGGTACACCAGGGCCTCCAGCTACTGTAAACGAACTTCAGCCACATGCGTCACCATGTGCATCTGGCTTATGCGGGTTCTGGAAATCGAGTCTGATTTCTTAGGCTTTGCAGGCCAGCACCTTAATGGCTAAGCCGTCTCTCCAGGGCAAAGGGAGGGAGATCTTTAAATTGAAAAATGTGTGTCTCCTTTACGCCATCAGAAGAGATGACCCAGATGATGTAGCACTGCAACTGTACTTCGCTGATCTCCTCAGAAGCGTGGGTGTGGGAGGAGTTCCAGGTGGCTGCAGTTACAGGAGGCGAGAAGCTCCCAGGGAAGTCCCCCACAGCAAACAATGGTGTTGACCAGGATGCGCTCTATGAATACTGGAAGGCCTATGTCTATACTGGAAGACTGAACACACACTACTTTTCTAAGAATTAATTGCCTGAAGGCAATGGTGATGGTTTGAATCAGGTGTCCCCTATAAATTTAGGTGTTCTGAATGCTAGGTTCCCAGCTGATGGAAATTTGGGAATTAATGCCTACTGGAGGCGGTGTATTGTTGGGGGCGGGCTTATGGGTGTTATAGCCAGTTTCCCCTTGCTAGTGTTTGTCACCTCTATTGTTCCTCTTGTCCACCTGATGTCGGCCAGGGGATGATGTTCACCCTCTGCTCATGCCGGCATTTCCCCTGCCATCATGGGGCTTCCCCCTCAAGCCTATAAGCCAAAATAAACCTCTTTTTTCCCCACAAGCTGCTCTTGGTTGGTTGATTTCTACCAGCAATGTGAACCTGACTGCAACAGCAATAGTAAGCTAAGACTTACACTTTAGGAAGAGAAATCCAGAGCTATTGAAGAAAAAAGTAGGGGGTTGAAAACATGGTTATGCAGTTAAAGACACTTTCTTGCAAAGTATGCTTGCCCAGGGTTCAATTCCTCAGTACACATGTAATGCCAGATGCACAAAAGGGCGCATACATCTGGAATTCCCTGTTTGTACCCATTCTCCTCTCTCTTTATCTCTGTCTAGTAAATAATTATTTAATTAAAAAGTAACAAAAGAGTGGGGTGGAGGAGAGGTAGGGGGCTGGAAGACTCATGGGAAGCTTATAAGGATCTTTTGAGGATGGTCCACTGTCCATATCTGCCAACACAGAGCACTTGCCATGGTACAGGCTAGTTTACAATGCAAAAGGGTAGATTCTAGGAAAGGAGAGAATGGGGGAGATGGTGAAGGAAGGAGTGATGAGGGATGTAGGAGGGCAAGCATTGCGGATATTGCCCATTGGGAGTCTGTGTTGAATAGTCCCAATTTGTAAAAGTCAATCAAAAGAAAAACCAGGGTGCTTGTCACACTGACGAGACCTGCCATGTAGTTCACTGCATTCTGCAGGGGTGAGTCTCCTGGCTTGGATGCGGAGCTGAAGATGTAAGCTGGGAAGAGCTGGATAGCAGTGTGGGACTTCTCTACACACTCCCGGCAACTTCCTGTGGGCCCATGATTAGTTCCAAATAAAAAGCTTGCCCAGAACGAGCAGGAAGATATCTGTGTCAGACGCTGTTTGTTTTTCTTTTCTGGCAACTTCCCCAGATAAGCCTGTCTGAGTGAGGAATCTCAATCACAGGGTCATGCCCCTGTGTCTCTGATGACACCCCACCCCCCGCAAAAATCCTGTATTGCCTTAATCTCTAAAAAAATATGGCAGGTTTTTTTTTTTCCTTCTAGATATCCCAAAGTTCAGTTTTCTATTTCAAAATGTTTCTTTATTCTTTGACTCACTGCGCAAAAAGAGTTCAAAAATGTGATCTTTGCATTCACTTTTCTTTTAAATTTCCTACATGTCAGTTGTTCAAATCATCAAAGTTCACCATGCCTCACCCCCCAGTTCTCACAAGACATAATCCACAGCTCTACTTGCCAGTAAGTGTTACTCTGAAATAGGTCAAGTTTGAGGTGCTCACACTTGATTGTCATGAAGAGGCTGAATTTTGCCCTGCATGGAATCCATTAGTCCATTGTGATGAAATACCTCCTACAGATACTTAGAACACACAGTGTGCAAGAAAAAAGAAAACGTGGAATTTTAGAATAATTTGGCAGCAGACATGTTTCTGTCATTGTATGTGGAGATGCACTGTCTGCCTTACTAGAGTGTTCTCTGGACTGGAATATTGGATATCACCTATGTTCCAAAGAAACACCCACATCATGTATATATTTCTCTGTAACAAGTGCATGATGGCTAGATAGTTAGTTATTGTTAGTTTAGCTTTTCTTTTCCTTTTTCCATGAAAGTTTTTCTAAAGTGAACTCTTTCAATTGTGAATTAGTCAGTGAAACAGAAGATCATGGGATATTGCTCTCAAAGCTCTGCTCATCGTTACTCCATGACTCTCAGATCTGCATGGGAATTTCAATCATCTACTTTTTTTCTGCACAACTAAGAAGGTTATAAATTCCTACCTACCACTTTGTTTTCAAGATTCATTGATTATCTGGTAAAATAAGCATTTCATCTAAAATGCTTAGAACAATGTCTATGCAAATTGAATACTAATAAAATGTAGATAACATTATTGTCAGTAAGTTGTATTTGCCACCTGACCTTATAATGAGTTTTATAAGTGTGACGATTTTTAAGTTCTTTATATTTTTAATTTTCATTTGTTGTGTTACTTCGTATTTTGCTTTGTCTTACAATCTACAAGGAAAATGATAAAAATGGAAAATAATTGAGCAATTCATAACTGATTTTGAGGACAAAACATTGTAAAGATTCTCCAATACCCACTGCTAACTGCCCCTAAATAATGGCCTGAAAGACATAGTGAAACTTTGTTTATCAGTCTATGTATACTGTACAGTTCAGCAATTATTCTAGATGGGAACACATTAGCTTAAACAAATAAAAACCTGAATCACTCCATATGGAAATCAGACTTTCCATTTCCTTGCTGCCTGGAGGTTGTGCTGACTGTGGGGTCTGAAGAGCTCTCATTTTCTTTGGTCATGTTAGAGGAGCATGCTGCTGATTAGAAGGATGAAATTATTTCTGAAGTTCAGGGGAAGAGAGATGAGTGTCTCATCCGAGAAACAAGACATTAGAGACCAAATGAAGATCAGAGGAGTCTGTCTTAGACTCTTCCACGACAGAAATCCTTGGGTGGCAAAGCAGTTACTTTCTCATTGCTGCACAGGATACCCAACTGGAAGCAGCTTATGGAAGGAAAGGGTTTATTTTGGCTCATAGTTTCCAAGGGAGGTTTCATCACGGCAGGAAAAGGGCGATAAGATCTAATAGCGAGGCGGGCATCACATCTCCGCAGCAGCAGGAAAGAAGTAGTCTGAGTTCTGGGGTTGTAGTTAAGCTATATTACCTCAAATCCTTCCCCCAGTAACCTTCAGCAAAGCTCCACATCCCAAAGGCCCCCCTACCTTCCCAAATGGCCACCAGCTGGAGAACCAAGAGACTTAATCATAAATACATGAGGCTATAGCAGACACTTCACACTCAAATTATCATGGGTGGGTAGGCAGGAGAGGGATTCTAGGATGTTGGCACCACCTGAACATAGGTGTGAGCTGAACACTAAGAAATGGTGCCAACATTCAGGGCTGGAGAATGCACATCTATATGAATAATCTCCAGTTACTTTAGTCTCATGTTGAAACTCAATCCCCACTATAACAGTGGTGGGAGCTGAGGCTCCCTGAATGATTTTTACACCAGCCATGAGGACTCTACCCTCACTAATGGATTAATACTGCTACAAAGGGGCTTATGAGTGTTTTTGTGTTTGCATTATACAGGTCTTTCACATCCTTAGTTAGTGTTATTCCAAGGTATTTAATTTTTTGTGGCTATTGAAAATGGAACAGCTTCTCTGATTTCCTTCTCTGTATATTTCTCCTTTTCACATAGCAAGGCTACTGATCCCTGTGTGTTGATTTGTATCTTGCCACATTGCTGAAGGAATTAATTACCTTTAGAAATTTTAAGATGGAGACTTCTGGGTCACTTATGTATACTGTCTTGTTATCAGCAAATGGGGCTAATTTGAATTCATTTTTTTCCAATTTATATCCCTTTTATTTCTTTCTCCTGTCTTGTTGCTTGGGCTAGGACTTCTAGTACTATGTTGAAGAGTAGTGGTGAGAGTGATCCCTCCTGTCTTGTTCCCGGTCTCAAAGGGAACTCCTTTAAGTAATATTTGGGCTTTAGGTGATTTATACATAGCTTTTGTTATATTGAGATATAAGCCATTCACACCTATTCTTTCCAGTGTTTTGATCATGAAGTGATGTTGTACTATGCTAAAGGTCTTCTCTGCATCTAATGAAATTATCATGTAGTTCTTATGATTAAGTTTATTTATGTGCTGTATTATGTTGACTGGTTTCCATATGTGGAACCAACCCTGCATCCCTGGGATGACTCCTGCTTGATCAAGGTGGATAATGCTCTTTTAAAATTTTTAAATTTTTTTGTTTGTTTATTTATTTATTTATTTATTTGAGAACAACAGACAGAGAGAGAAAGAGGCAGAGAGAGAAAGAGAGAGAATGGCGTGCCAGGGCCTCCAGCCACTGCAAATGAACTCCAGATATGCCCCCTTGTGCATCTGGCTAACATGGATCCTGAGGAATCGAGCCTTGAACCAGGGTCCTTAGGTTTCACAGGCAAGCGCTTAACCGCTCAGCCATCTCTCCAGCCTGGATAATGCTTTTGATGTGTTATTGAATTCGGTTTATGAGGATTTTTTTTTTTTAGGATCTTTGCATCTAAGTTCATCAGGGATATATATAGGTCTATTAGTTTTCTTTACTTGTTGTATCTCTGTCTGGTTTTGGTATTGGTGTGATGCTAGTTTCATAAATGAGGTTGGGGAACATTCTGTGTTCTCAGATTATATGAAACAGTTTGAGAAAAATTGGTTTCAGTTCTTCAATGAAGGTTTGATAGAATTTAGCTAAGAAGCCATCTGGTCCTGGACTTTTCTTTTGGGGGAGGTTTTTTTTTTTTTATTACCATTTTAATCTTGATGAATGTGATAGGTTTGTTTAGGAGATTAATCTGCTCTGAGTTTAGTTTTAGTAGGTGGTATATGTCTAAGAATTCATCCATTTCTTATTGAATGTCCAGTTTTGTGGAGTAGAAGTTTTAGAAGTATGTCCTAATGATTCTTCCAATTTCATTAATGTCTGTTGTGACCTCTCCCTTTTCATTTCTGATTTTGTTAATTTGAGACTTCTCTTTTTATCATTTAATAAAATTGACTAATGGTTTATCAATCTTGTTTATTTTTTCAAAAACCCAGCTCTTCATTTCAGTGATTTTCTTAATTGTTTTCTTGGTTTCAAATTCACTACTTTCTGCTCTCATCTTTTTTATTTCTTTCCATCTGGAGCTCTTACGGTTGGATTCTTTCTGTGTTTCCAGTGACTTTAGGTAGATGGTTAGGTTATTGACTTGGGCTCTGTCCATATTGTTATGAAGGCATTTGGTGCTATGAATTTGTCCTTTAGGAGTGCCTTCATTGTGTCCCATAAGTTTTGGTAAGTTGTGTTTTCATTATTATTCATTCTAGAAATTTTACAATTTGTTTTTTGATTTCTTCCACAGCCCATTCATTGTTTAAAAGTGCATTGTTCAGTCTCTAGGAGGGGGTGGAATTCCTGATATATTTCTTGTTGTTAATTTCTAACTTTAAAGCATCATGATCTGATATGATGCAGGAAGTTATGTCAATTTTTCTGAGGCATGCTCTATGGCCTAATATCTGATCTATTTTGGAGAAGGTTATGTGGACTGCTGAGAAGATTGTGTGTTCTGTAGAACTAGGTATAGATGTTTGTTAAGTCTCATTGATCTATGGTGTTGTTGACCTCTATTATTTCCCTGTTGAGTTTCTGCTTGGATGATCTGTCTATTAATGAGAGTGGAGTATTGAAGTCTCAAACTGTGATGGTGTTGGTGTTTATTTCTGTTTTGTCGACAGGTAAGTTTTGTTTCATAACCTGGTGCCCCTGTGCTTGGTGCATATATATTTATGACTGTGATGTGCTCATGTTGAATCATTCCCTTGATGAGAAAGTGGCCTTCTCTGTCCTTTTTGATTACTATTGGTTTGAAGTCTATTTTATCAGATTTAGTATAGCAACACATACTTGTTTGTTACTTCCATTTGCTTAGAATATCATTTTACCATCCTTTCACCCTGAGGAGTTGTCTGTCTTTAGAGGTGTGGTGGATTTTTTGAAGACAGCAGATAGAAGTGTCCATGTTCCTGATCCACCCTGTTGACTTGTGTTTTTTAATGGGTAAGTTAAGACTGTTAATATTTAAGGTTATAACTATGGGGTTCAATTTAATCCCTGCCATCATGGGATGCTTTTTGGAGTTTGGTGCTTTCTTGTGTTTTGTACTTTTCTGAACCTGGTCTAGTTTTGCTTATTGTGATCTTTTCTTGCAGTCTCTTGTGATTGGTTGTTTGACTCTTCTGTGTGGCTATTCCCTGATGTATTCTCTGTAGGTTTGACTTTGTGTTCATATAATTATAAAGCTGACTATTTTCATGGAAAAATTTCCTTTCACCATCTATTATGAGGGATACATTTGCTGGGTACAGTAGTTTGATAGGAAGACATAGATTTTTAGACTTTGAAGTGTTCCGTTCCAGGCCCTTCTATCTTTCAGGGTTTCAACTGAGAAATCTGAGGTAATTCTGGTGGGATTGCCTTTTTATGTAGTGAGTTGTTTCTCTCTTGCTGCTTTAGGCACTCTCTTTGTTTTCATTGTTGAGCTTTAACTATCATGTGCCTTGGAGAAGGTTTTTTTTTTGTTTGTTTGTTTTTTGATTTTTGTTCTGTCTGTTTGGTGTTCTGTGAGCTTCTTGTATCTGGATGGGCCTCTCTTTTGTGAGATTGGGAAAATTTTATTGAATGATTTTGTTGAATATGTTCTCTATGCCTCTGGCCTGGATTTCTTCCCCTTGTGGCATATCCATGATCCTTATGTTTGGTTGTTTTAGGGTATCCCACAGTTCCCTCATGTTCTGTTCACATGATTTCTTGAACTTAGCAAAGTTTTTGGACTCCCAATAAATTTCTTCTGTCTTGTCTTCCAGCTCAGAGGTTGTGTCCGCCATATTAGTGACTGTTAGTGAAGGGTTCTGGAGAGGTTTGTAAAAGCTCTATTTGATTTTTGTTTTCTGGTTTATTTATTTCTTACATCATGTCCATTTCTTTTTTGAAGTATAATTTCAGTTTGAGGTCTGATTTTCTTGATGCTTCCTGGAATTCATTCTTGCATTTGATAATGTCTTCATTAAGCTTAATCAGCTGGTTACTGGGATCCTCTAATTGTTCACATATTGTAAATTCATTTACATCTGTTTTTAGGCTTCTTTGGTTTTCTTCAATCAAGTTAAACCCAGTGACAAAAGCTGAGTGCTCTAAGAGGCAATTCTGCTCAATTTCATTTATGCAGTTGTTGGTTTTTTGGTCCTTTGCTTCCAGTTCAGAAATTCTCTTGATGAGGGTCACATAGCTTGTGTTTTCATTATGGGATCCAATTTCTGTTGTTTTCTCTGTAATTTTATTGGAGACTTCCATTGTGGGACTAGTCATCCTTGGTGGAGATCACTCCATTTTCTGACTTTCGTTAGTGTGTGTGTGTTGTGGTTTACCTATCTTGAGATAAAAGTCTTATTTTCTTGGGGATGAAGCAAGCATTTGTCCTTGTAGGATCTTCAGTGAGTGTTTCTGTGCATGCATCCTCCACAGCAGGGGATCAGTGAGTTCCTGTGATGGATTTTCTAGATTAGGTGGGAAGGTCCACCCATGTGGGCAGCACCATCTCACAGACTGCGACCCTGACCTGTACGTAAAAAAGAAAGCTAGCTAAACATTCAGCATTTTTGCTACGCCCCTCATGATAATGTAAAGACGCGACATAGGCTTCCTGCTCAGACCTGTCATGCCTTTCCCACTATGACGGACTTCCCCTTAAACTATAAGCCAACAATAAATGCTTTCCTTCCTTCAGCTGCTTCTGCTCAGGTATTTTGCCCTGGCATTGAGAGTAACTCCTACAAAGCCCCATCTCCAAATGTAACCACACTGGGGCATAGGTCTTTATGAATTTGGTAGGCAGGGGCACAAATGTCTGGTCCAGGACAATATTGTAAGGCAATGCACAGAGCAGACCTCCCAGAAGTTCTGGATATCATGATACCTTTATGATCACAGCAGTGATGGCTAATTTTGCTTTTCAACTTGATCAGATCAGGAATCAAGTAAAAGGGAGGTGTTTTATTCTGGGCAAGTCTGTGGAGGTATTTCCTGGGATGATTAGTTGAGGAGAGAAGACACTCCTGGAGAGTGGGCAGCATCTGCCAGCTGGCCCGGAGACAAAGAAGTCAGTGTTGTGTCTGCCTTCCTGATCTTGCTCCTTGCTGGTGAGTACCTCTACTCTTCACTCCTATCTTTCACACATATCCACCATGGCTTTACAACACAGATGGAAGATCAGCAGCATCCTCCAAGACTTTAGCACCAGATTGCAACTGATAAGACATCCAATCTTGAGAACTGAGCAGCTACCAGGTTCTCAGCCTATCCAAGTTGCAAACGCACATTGTTGGACTACCAAGACTCTATTGTATAAAACAATCTAATGAATCCCCATGACAATACATCTTTATGCTATCCATTCTATGCATTCTCTACCTCTAGAAAACCCTAACACAACATACAAGTCTTCCCCCTGCATACTACTTAGAGCATTGCCTAAGATTTTATTTCTCTAATGAGAGGCATGACTGGGTAGGATCTGAAAGTTACTCTTTGAAACACCTGCTGTGTTTAATATTTGCCTGTGAACTTCTGAAATTTATTTATATTCTGTTCTTCCCTGGTATATATACAGTCCACGTGAATCCCCTTATCTACATGGGAAAGCAACCGTGGTGCCCTTCAGCCAGAGATCTGGACAATGGAGTGCAGACATCCTAGAGCATCACATATAGAGAACCACCTTGTAGCGAGAAGATGATGCCTGGATCCAAGGAGGCTCCATCCAGAGTGCTCCTTTCAGGTTAAGTCCTGATGGTTGAGAGGTTGGGAACATAATGAGTTAGAAAGTATTCACTTCTATCATGTTTTTCCCTTGCACCCCTCTTTGCTTGGATATTCTGAGCATATTCCTGGTTGGTTGTTATGGGGTGAATTGTATTAAGCCCATTGCACTTCTGAACCTGAGTACTTAGGAATATAACCTTATCTGGAAATAAGTATTTTACAGAGGTACCATGTTAAAATGAATGGGCCTTGATCCAATATGGTCTGTGTCTTTATGACTAGAGCATTTGGACACAAGAGAGACCTGTATTTATCCAACATGATGTGAATATATGTGCCAGGAGGACTGGAGTTATGCGCCCATTAGAGAAGAAACTTTTAGAAGTTACAAAAGAAGCCTGTAAAAGACCTTCCCCTAGAAGAGAAAACAGAGGCCTGACAATATCTTTATCTCAGATTTCCAGCCTCTAGAACCATAACCAAAAAATTCTGTTTAATATTAATTTATTTACTGTAGTGCTTTCTAGGAATCAGATCCAGGCCCTTGGTAGGCAAGTGCTCTACCACTGTACCTCATCCTTTGTCCTTATAAATCATTAAGATACCTAGTTCATGGTGTTTTATTACAGCTACACCCAAAATACATGGATGAAATAGGTGGAGCCAAGTTCTTGTTGACATTAGATTATACTTAACTTGTCTTATTTATTCCATAATCAACCACTGACCAACTGGGACCTTTCTAGCTGACTAGGGCAAGGAATTCTAGGACTCAGAAAAGCAATGGCAGAATCAGAGCAGGTATATTTTTCAGAGATTTGCTCCAGAAATATGGATGGAGAAGTAGTAAGGGAGGAGGTACAAACAACATTGTAGACAGAGAATAAGTTAGAAATGGGGAAAAGCTGACAGTTCCCGGGATTTAGAGAAGGGACGCAAGGGCGAGACTCTCAAGGGTAGGATGATGCAGTCTGCTGGTGGAGCTTAACCACTGTCCTCTGATTGCTGTGAGATCAACACAGGCATAAAATCACAAAGCTAAACATACACAAATGGGTGAATTAAAAAAAATGGGTGAGCCGGGAGTGGTGGCACACGCCTTTAATCCCAGCACTCGGGAGGCAGAGGTAGGAGGATGGCCGTGAGTTCGAGGCCACCCTGAGACTCCATAGTGAATTCCAGGTCAGCCTGAGCTAGAGTGAGACCCTACCTCAAAAAACCAAAAATAAAAATAAAAAATAAAAAATAAAATGGGTGAAATCCAAGTAACTCCTGCCATCAAAGTCACTATATGGCTCTAATGTCATTTTCCTAGGTTTGATAATGTGCTCTAATTACAGAAGGTGTTAGTTACCATTGAGGGAAGCTGGGTGATGGGCACATGGTCTTCCTCTAGTTACTGCTTCTGAGTCTACAATTCTTTCTTAATAAAAAGTACTTAATCCAAAAGACCACTTGGCTGGGAGTCAGAAGACAGATGCCCTGGTTCTTCAGCTTCTAATACTCACATGGCTTCTTCCTTTAACCTTAGTGATGTTAACTTGACCACTTGTTCACTTACTATGAATATTTCAATAATCACAGACAGTTTTCAGAAGTAGAGGAAGGGTACAGAGAAAACATGAAGCATTATAGTACAATGTGCTGGAATTTCAGTTATTAATACAACATTGACTAGACTTTCTTTAATAATTTCTGATCTTATTCAAATCCTATTAAGGAGTTGAAAATAACACAAAAATGCAACTTTCTTAGAACTACAACAGACACCCTCGGCAGTGACAGCCGCGTTTCACCACTTGTCAGCTCCTGACTGCTGCAATTATCAAGTCCAGATGACGCCTAGTTTGTCATCGCATTCTTTGCACTTCAAAAAGTGATTCTTATGAAATATAACAACTGAGTCTAAGATCTTCACACTCGTCATTAGTATCTTCTCAGAACCCCCTCCCTCCCCCCGCTGTCTCCCTTAAGAAGTCATCAGTTCTGATACTCTTCAGTAACATTTTCAGGAAATGCCCATACATTCTGTCCTCAAGATTTATTTTTAGCATGAAGATGCCTGGAACGCACTGATAACTGAATAAACAAGTTACAATGCAGGAGCATCTTTTCCTAGTTTCTCCATGAATATATGTGTGTGTTATATTTGTTTTAATGAAGTGCATGCATAAGAACTGTCTGAAAGAATAGACACCTCCCTCTTGACAACAGTTCTCTTGGAAAGAGTGTGATTGTGGATTGACTCCCTAGGAACAGGTTCCCATTTTGAAACCCCTCCCAACCTCACTGGCCAATAAGTATTCTTACAGAGATCCCATGTCTGCATGATTACACAAAGAGACACAGCATACAGAATATAGCCTATCAGATCATTACCCTAAAATTATGACATGGAAAGTTAATGAATCTGCAAGAATCACAAAGACTATTCTTTTTGTCTCTCCCATTTTAATCCAAGCTAGAGTAGCCGTGCATCTCAATCCCACTGAGTCTGTTCTTGCCCTTTGACCTTTACTCAGCCAGCCTCAGAACACAGCTTGGTAACACCGATTTCCACCTCACCTCTCAGACAAAGAACTTGGTAAAGCATAGCATGGTTGACTTCTCTGGTACAGAGACTTCTGGGTGAATTTTCCCTTTGGGCCCTAGCCTAATTTGTGAGCCCATCTGCTCTATCCGTGATTTCTGGGACAAAGGCGACCTACCCTAGTAGCGCAAGGAAATTCTACGGGACGGTGAGGGATCTCAAGGGTGGCAGCCTGGGAAACATGCAGCAGGGCCTGAAAATGGTCACTCTTCAAGCACAGTGACATCATTTAGGGATATGAAGAAGACAGAGCAGCAGGTAATTCTCTCATGTGGCTTTTCTATACCTGGCTCAAAACACATGCATTCAAGACTAAGAAATGAAAGCAGATATACAGTAAAGAAAAGAGGAAAACAACATACTTAATGTACACCAGGTAGTTTCAGCAGAGTACAACCCAGCCTATCTTGAGTGAATGGCTCCCCAGTAATTAATTTCTCAGCGTGATAGTCCGTGAGGCCTTCCCCAGGCACCCTCTCTGGATGCAACCCTGCCCTGGGCCATGCTTACCTACCAAGGTATTACTGCCTTTTTCCTCTTCACTTACTTAAGTGGGTCAAACACATGACAGAATCACAGGGAAAAATGACTTGCCTTCACCTTGCCTCTGGGAGGAGCCAAGGAGCAGTTCTTAAATTAGCAGTGTTGGAGTGTGGGGACCACAGCTCTGAAAACTTCATGAGTCTTAACGCTGAACTCTGATGAGGACTGTTACTCCTTTCCCTGGCAATTGTGTCTTGGCATCTTCACAGAGAAGGGTATATAGTCCCAAGGATTTTATAATCCCGCTTAAGAACATAGCTAGATTTCTTTGAAAAAAGGCGAAAACTCAATGAAAAAACCCAGAAAGTTCTTAGCATGGAATTTAGAATAGTTACCAAAAACAAAACAAAAAAAATGGGAAAGTGAATACAATAAAAATGAACAACAAAGGGAAAGCCAAAATTAATAGGCTTAGTAAAGTACGAAATCTCCTTAGACCACATCTTAAATAGGAAATTCATCCAGCCAGCTGAATGGTCCTCAGAGGAACAATAGAAAGACCCCAAGAGTTAGGGGTGGGAGATTTAAAAAAAAAAAAAAAAGTAGAAGAGTGGGAGGAAAGCAGAGTTAATTATGCAAACACCCAAAGTACAAATTAAAATTGCAAGAGGAAACTTGGTCAGCTTCCCCAAGAGAACACAGGGAGATAGCAGGTAATTGTGCCAAGAAAGGAAAAATCAAAGCTAGAAATTAGATGCAAATTGCCAGCCATAAGCAAAGGCATTTACAGAGTTGTTTAAATACGTACAGGGTGAGAGACAAGTGACAAGGACAGGGATGTGGCCTTACAGAGTACTTTTTGTTAAATTTGTTTTTAAATTAAATTAGCATACAAAGTGATGCATTTTATTACGGCATGTTCATACATATATGTCATTATACTTTGCTATATTTTATGATTACGAACTTCATTGTGCGAACATATTACATATTGGTAATGTTCCCATCAGGTTGTACTTCTAAGTCCCCTCACCTTCCCACCTCCGTTCCACTGAGGGGCCTCTTCAGAGAAGGTGTTGGTATTCACTCTGAGGTCACGAATGCACCAGTTAGTCTCAGTGTGGGGGACAGTGCCTCAAGATACATCTTTCCACCTTGCGGCTCTTACAGTCTTTCCATTCTCTCTCCTGCAATGTTCCCTGAGCCTTGGCAGGCACGTCATCAGTCTCCTTTAGTACTGAGCTCTTTGCAGCCTCTGATTTTCTGTTCTGAGCGTACTTGGTGTCCACTACTGTCTCTCTGGAGGTGGTAGTGAGGCTGGCAGTGAAAGCAACACTGTGTTTCAAGACCACGTCCTCTGCAGTGTCTCCTGAGCCCTGGCAGATGTGGTAGCTATGACTTGTCTGTTGCTGGGCACTTGGTTATCTTTTCTAGTCATACTGATGGGTCTTGCCCTGGTATTTGCTGCCATCTGTAGAAAGGAAATTCTCCAATCAAAGTGAGAGCACCATAGATCAAAGGGGAAAAACAAAGTCCTTTCAAAGGCTTTCTGATGGACATACTCTCTCTTCTTAGCCAAATAGCAGTGGTAGCTTCTCTCTAGTGTCTATGACCTTCCTATCCATGGGATTCTGACTCGCTTCTCGGTAGCAGGCATGAATTCCCTCCCACTGAACAGGCTTCATATCCAATTAGAGCCCAGTTGATTACCCCAGTAGGCTGTGTGCTGCTATTACGTAGATGTTTACATCTTCCCCAGATGGTTGATGCTGTAGCTTGGAGGATGCCCTGTACAAGCTGCTGGTGACCATTCCCCTCTAACAGCTCGTGTAGCACTTTCCAGCACTATTAGAGCTAGCCACTGGGGAGGCGGCTTCCTTCTCAGCGCCAGCGTGATCTCTCCTTATCTTGTGCTCAAAGCCTGTGGTGTCTTAGCATTTAGCTCTGATGGATAACCAAGTACTTTGGCAAAAGCCTGCATTGTTTTGGGGATATCATGGGCCTCCCTGGCCAATGACTCTTTGTAGAGGACTAATCCTGTTCTGACAGTGGGGTTCACCAACCAGCACCTGTGACTTTGGGGCTAAGTGTCCTCCACCTCCTGCAGAGGACTTCTGCCTAGAAAGTTCCCTGCCCCTTCCACTGGGGAAAAGATAGTATCTTCAGCAAATGGTGCTGGAGAAATTGGATAACCACATGTCGAAAATGAATCTAGACTCAATTCTCTCACCTTGCACAAAAATCAAGTACAAATGGGCTAAGGACATCAATATAGACCTGAAGCTCTAAAATGGCTAGAAGGAAAATTAGAGAGAACACTCTTGAGAGGTTGGCATAGGAAAAGACTTCCTGAATAAGACCCCAGTAACCTAGGGACTTGACCACTGGGATCTCATGAAATTTAAACACAATTGTACAGATAAATAAACCATCAACAGAGTCACTAGACAATCTACAAAATGTGAGAAAATCTTCACTAGCTATACATCTGACAGAGGTTTAATACGTAGAATATAGAAAGAACAGAAAAAAAAAAAACTAAGCAATAAAACAACTAAGTAACCCACTCAAAAAGTGGAGCAAAGAATTGAACAGAGAGTTCTTAAAGGAAAAAATATAAATGGCCAATAAACACCTAAAAAGGTCTTAAACATCTTTAGCAATCAGGGAGATGCAATTAAAATGACTTTGAGATTCCATCTCACTCTGGTCATAATGGATGGCTACCATCAACTAATGGATGGATAATGAAGATGTGGTATATGGGAGTGTACTGAGTAGTACAGAAAAATGAAATAATGAAACTGCAGGAAAGGGGGTGGATTTGGAAAAGAAAATCATACTAAGTAAGGTCACACAGGCTCAGAAAGAAAAAACAGCAAACGCTTTATGTTCTCTCTCATATGTGGCTCCTAACACGGAACAGCTTGATGTGTTTGGAAGCTGTTGTCAGCATCAACAGTACTGGCAAGGAGCTGAAATGAGGGTAGGAGTGAGCAGACACGGAGGGGGGGGGAGTGCCTGTCAGAACACAGCATGTAGAAGGGGGATGGGGGATGGGGGCGAGGGAGGGTGGCAGGAGGGGTAATTAGACAAAACTAATTGCAGCATGAATCAATACCATAGAAATCTTCATCCTAGTTAGCTGATTAAAAGCTACTTTGTCTACTTTGTTCCGATTCATGCCCCTTGACCACTGCCTCTCCCATCCCCCTCCTGCTTGTCCCCTCCCTACATAGACCCTCATTTTGCTTCCATGTCATAAGTCATCCATTATTCTCTTTCCTCCCTCCTCTCTTAAGGTCGCTTCCTTCCCTCTCATGATCCCCTTTCTAGTTTCATGACTTAGACATGTGCACATGCATGCATGCATATGTGTATGCGTGCACACACACACACACACACTCAATTTAAATGTATGTTCTTCAAATGAGAAGAAACATGGATTTTGTCTTTCTGATCTACTTCACTTAACATAATGAACTCTAGTTCCATCCAGTTATCTACAATTGTCCTATGATTTTTTTTTTCTTTCTGGCTGAATAAAAATTCCTTTGTTTGTATGTACAACATTTTTTCTTGATATGTTGATGGACATCTAGACTGGTCCATTTCTTTGCTATTGTGAGCAGTGCAGTGATAAACATGGATGTTCAAGTATCTCAGTGTTATGTTGATTTAGAGTTCTATGGGCATATGCCCAGGTGTGGCATGGCTGAGTCCTGTAGTAGTTTTGTTTTAATCACTTGAGGCGCCTCCACATTGACTTCCATCAGTTTACATTCTCACGAGCAGTGGATTCTTCTTCACCATGTCCTCACCAGCTCTTGTCTTCTTTATACGAGCCAGTGTGATTGGGATGAGGTTTTCTTAACAAGTGATAAGAATAATCTCTTAAACTTACATCTTTGTAGGGATTTGGCTGCAAAGTCATTAGGAATCAGAATAATAATGATAACAACCATCCTAAATTGCCACTATGCAACAGACAACATAGACCCTAGGTATATACATTGTACACATGCATTTATTCCCCCCTCAGTACGATTTTCAGAGCGTTTTACTGGGCACCTTGAGTTAATAAACCCATTAAAAAGTGCTAGACAAAAGGGGGTTAATATTAACTATTCTCAATGCTTCTGCTTGCCAGTATCAATGCCCTGAATTTGATAAGAGGATTCTGTACTCTGAGAATCAGCTGAATCTGGAGCAGAGCCATCTTGTTCACTGTAAGTCAAGACAAGCCTAACCATAAGTGCAACACAACCTCAAGAGAAAGCCCGACTCCAGGCTTCCGGTTACACTCAAGCCACCACTGGTGTCTCTAGACTCTCCTGTTAGGTGAGTTAATGATTTGTTTGTTCTGCATAAATTGATGTGAGTTGCGTTTCTGTCACTTGAAAACTACAGTTCTGGTGAGAAGAAATGCTTGTGATGTGTGTGCTAGGTACTGGAGAGATATTGGAGTCTAAGATGCTTTTTTTATTTATTCATTTGAGAGACTGAGAGAGGGAAAGAGGGAGAGAGAGAGAGGGAAAATGGGCATGCCAGGGCCTCCAGCCACTGCAAACAGACTCCAGACGCATGTTCCACCTTGTGCATATGGTTTATGTGGGTCCTGGGAAATTGAACCAAGGTTCTTTGGCTTTGCAGGCAAACACCTTAACTGCTAAGCCACCTCTCCAGACCAGAGTTTCAGATTTAAATTGGGTCCTTACCCTCATAGAGCCCATAGGTTGCCAAAGAGGACTATGGACTATTAATCACAAATGTGTGGAGACTTCTCAGGGAAAAGCACAGATTCTTAATGCCAAGGTTTAACAGCAGGTGCATCACAATAGTTCTAAGATCAAGGAAAACTTCTACAAGGAAGTAGTGCTTGTTTTTGATGGGTAGGATAAAGAGGAGTCCTGTGTAAATAAATGATATTGAGAGAAGAAAGTTCTTGGGCACATACAAAACCCTTGTGCATGATCCTTTCTCCCTATGTTATATAAAGGCATCTTATACCTTTGAATTCATTTTAATAGGCAATGCCAAGACATGCTACATACAAATCAAGGCATTATAAACAAATACGTGGTGTATATTAATTTCTGAAGGCAACTGATAGACTACATACAAGCAAATGGCTAACCAAATGAAAATATCTTCAGGAATGTACAATGCCAAAAATTACTCCAATGATGGCTACTATACAAAAAGTTTAAGAATACAGGGGTTGCTTAGATGGCAAGACAGTGTTCTGCCAAAGGGTCAAAGCATTAAGAGTCCTGAGGGCTGAAAATGACTTTGATAGTCTTAGAAAAGTCCATAAGCTTGTAGACATCAATATCTTAAATCCAAAGGATGTTGCAGTCGTAACTAAACCAACTCTAGGAGCCCTTGTGCTAATTAAATTCTGTGGTGTGTCTGCATTCTAGTTTGTCAAAGCTTAATTTTGACGTATGAATTTATCATTCAGATAGTCGTCAAGTTGTAAAATTATAACCTCCAGAAGCTGAAGTCCCAGCTTCCTCCGTGTAGAATGTTGGCTCAGTGTAAATCAAGCTGTGCTCCAAAAGCTACTGACAGAAATGTATGTGGCTGTGGAGATGCTGTGACATTATGATTATAATGTAACGCATGCCTTCAAAGAGCACAGAAGAAGTGGGCATTGCCGATTTCAAAGAAATGTCCTTGGCAAATGGGGCTGTCATCCTAGATACATGCCTCAGCCAAACACAAAATGGTTTTAAGAACTGCTTTTAGGAATTTCTATTCCAGTCACTGGTCATTCTTTTAACAACCTCTAATACTAATAAAATCTTCCCTTCAAATGACTTTTGAAGGCAGTGGAGTCATTTAATTCCAAATCAGGTGAATGAAGTGGGTGGTGAACCACTATGGTCTGAACAGAGAATCAGTGAGTTTTATTGCCTTATATACAAACTGATTCTATATTAGTCAGCTTTTCATTACTGTGACAAAATATCTGAGAATATCAGCCAAAAGGAAAAAAAAAAAGGTTTGTTTTGACTCCATGTTCCAGTGATTTCAGTCCATGGTTGGCTGACTGCATTGCTTTTAGGCCTGTGGCTAGACAGAGCATCATGGTGCCAAGAATACACAGTGGAGAAGGCTGTCCACCTGCTGACAGAGAGGGAGAGGAAATGGAGAGGAGTGGAAGGGAGCAAAGAAGAGAAGAGTAGACAAAGGTCAGGACCCCAAAATATCCCTCAAGTGCACTTCTCTAGCAGCCTGCTTCTTCTATCTTGGCCCCACCTCCCAAAACATTCCACCACCTCCAAAAACCCTAGCAGCTGGTAACAAAGTCTTCAGCAGTAGCATGTGGCTTTTGGGGGACATGTCAGATCCACATACTAACAAGAAAATAAAATACAATAAAACGTTTAAGCAAAATGATATATCACAAATGTTATTATGCAGAGATGACCACTTCAATACATTTGTAGATTGACTCCCACATAAGTCATTTTTAATCACTTACTATGCCAAATTTATTTGTATGATTGAAACTAGGAACACCCTCTGTAGTTTATGTCCCTACAAAATTCATATGCTGGACGTTCAGGGTAGAGGTGACGATATTAAAAGGCAGGGTCTCCGGGACGTGGCTACGCCGGAGGAGGACTCTGTCTTTATGGATGGGATTAGTTTTTGCATAAAATGGCCAGAAGGGAAGGAGTTTGTTCCTTATTCTAGCCTTGGGTAATGGGGGGACCCGGGAATGAGAAGCTGCCTTGGAAGCAAAGAATATCCCTTACTAGTCAAATGTTCTCGTGCCTTGACCAGGGCCTCCCCACACCCAGAACTATGAGAAATAAAATTCTGTTGCTGGTAACTTATCCAGTCTCAGGTGCTTTTTGTAGCAGTACAAATGGATGAAGGCCGCCTCAAATAATTCACTGTGAGTTCATCATCCCAAAATCCATTGGTGCCCCTCCCTCTGTCGTAAGCCATGCGATGTTATTTACAGCCATCACTCAAAGAACAAGGTTGACCTTTAAGAATAAAGCGAGGCAGAATCAAGTAAGAACTGCAGGCAGACTTTGAGTCTGTCATGGGATCCCAATAGAAAGTGACATTCTGAACATTTTGAAAACAATAGCATTTGACTAAATATATGCATCCCATGCTTAAGGACAAGAAAACTTTCCTTAATGATATTTAGGATAACAAGTTGACTAATCTACAACTTCATATTACTACCTCCCAGATCAAAGTTTCCTAAGAATAAGAAATTCAGTCTTTTGTCTTTCTACATGTGTACAGCCACTAGTTGTAACTCTTCATAGTTAAAGGGTTAATTTTCAAATGCTGTATCAGCTGACAAGCTTTTCACCTTTTGAGAAAATTATACTTTGTCAACTTAATTCATCATAATGATTAAAAGACATTCATCCACTAGTTGTCAATTTTTTAAAGATTGGGAAGATAATTCATTTTGGTATCCAACTTAGGAAATACTCAAAACCTCAATGTGAACAAGAAGTTTCCTGAATGATTTCCAGGGCTCAAAAGTGATATACAGTAATTTCTTTTCTAAATCTATGTGTGCACTGAGATAAATTAGAAAAAAAACTAAAGTGGGTGGAGACAAAAGAACCATTAAGGTTTTCATATTTTACAATTAGCAGTTTTCCAATAGCATACTTGCTACTCTGGAAAAGGTCTTTAGTTCCCACTGAGAAATATTGAAATTCCCTCAAACAGAATTCAGATCAGGTCAGAAGCCATTTAAAGTCTCTATAAATTGAACTTCCGTTACTAATGATAAAGCCAACATCAATCTTAAGGCCAATATAGTAAGTACCAATAAGCTTAATAGTCTTCCTCAGTCAAAGGAAATCACACTTGAATTCATCCACTTCATAAAATTATCGGGCTTGAAACTGACACTACATCAGCACACCCAGCTGCCCATATCTCTGTCAAAGGCCAGGGAGTGCTACCTCACGTGAACATCTACAAGGGACTTGTATTGCTTTACTCATATGGAATCTGTGTGAGCCAAAGAAGATTTCACAAGACCTCAGTTTTCATATTTTCATGGTTAGCACAATCCCATGAGTAAGTGGCCCCACAGGTTGTCACTGGGAAATGGCATTCTTTCCCACGGGATTCCTATAATTCCACAATCTCCTCATTCCTAAATTGTAGAAAAATGCATATCTCTAGAGCAAAGATTGAAGCTGAGTTTGATGTTTTCTTTTGTTTACTTGATAGTATTTATAGTTAAATGCACACAATGTTGTTCATTTTCTGTGTGTAGTAGAAGTGGTGTGTGTGTGTGTTGTATGTACGTGTGTGTGCAGATTCATATACCCTCCTGCACATGTGTACAGAAGCCGGAGGAAGACATCCAGGGTCCTATCATTTTTCCACTGGAGACAGTCTCTTATGGAACTGAACCCCCAATTTTTTTATTAGATTGACTGACCAGAGAGCCCCAGGAATCTTCCTATCTCTGAATCCCTTTGCTCTGTGGTTACACATATGTGTGGCCATGCCCAGAATTTTACATGGGTTCTGGGAATTGAACTCAGGCCTTAGACAATAAGCCACGTCCCCAGCCTAAAACTGTTTGTTTTCACAGTTCACGTTTTCTCTCTACATTTAATCAGTTAACAAAGTTAGTTGATGCTTATTGTGGCCCTGGCAAAAATGGCCCTTGTCTCTGCTGGGTTTGAAACTTAGCGGGGAAGACAGAAGATGTAAGGAAAAAACTGAAGAGCCTGTAAGGAAGTGTTCATTTGTGAGGTTCCAAGTGTGCGTTCTGGGCATCAAGAGATGAGGGAGGGGCTCACACTTTATGCCAGTGTACACTAAGAAGATCCATGGACTCAAATAATGTATATCTTGTTGATGTCACCAGAGAAGAGCAGGCTGGAGACTCTGGATCCGAAGATCTATGGAGAGAGACAGGAGTCTGTGAGCAGACACACCACATGCGGACACTTTCAGTCTGATGTAAAACAGCATCCCCAAGCTGCTTGTACAACATGATTCTTCCTAATAACTAGAATAATAACATATTGACAGTGCCCACTTAAATAGTCCAATTTTACAAAAATGTAATAACTTGAGAATTGATCTGGATACAAGTCAATGTGCATAATAACATAATTTTGACTTGGGCTACCACTAGATTGAAAGCCAGAAACCTCAATTCCGTTCCTGAGCCTATAGTTTTAAGCAAAATTACCCAGCCTCTCTACTTTCTGGCTTCATTTACAAAAGCAAAGGTGTGGCCTGGAGGTTTTGTAACTGGTTTCTAATACTCTGTGAATTTACTGATTATTATAAACCTCTTCTAAGAAATTTATTTATTTTATTAATAATGTGCATGCATGTATAATCATTTTATTCAATAAAATATATGTAATCAGGCTTGTCCACATCTAGTTAGGTATTAAAGTTTGTGAACATTGGTACTACCAACATCCATGGTACATCTCACCTCCAGGATGTCAGCAATAACTAATTTCCAACTGTCAAGCAAGGTTCTTACGTTTTGTCAGCAATAAGGTCCCAGTGATCAGGATTTTTTGCTTTTAAAAAATATTTTAGGGCTGGAGAAATTGCTTAATGGCTAAGGCACTTGCCTGTGAAGCCTAAGGACCTATGTTCTACTCTTCAGATCCCACATAATCCAGAAGCACAAGGTGACACAAGCACACAAGGTCACACATGTGTACAAGGTGGCTCATGCATCTGGAGTTTGATTACAGTGGCTAGAGGCCCTAGTGTACCAATTCTCTCTCTCTCTCTCTCTCACTCACTTCCTTTTGCTCTCTTGTATTATAAAAGTCAATCTGTTGGGCTTACCTCAAAAATTTGAAAAATAATATTTTATTTACTTTAAAGAGAGAGAGAAAGACCACATTTTTCTTTGGGATGTACAAGAAATTATTTAGGAGTGAGAGAACTTTGAGCAAGGACAGATTTTCTGGTGAAGAATAATATTTAATACCAGAAGGAATGAGAAGAACTCTTGCTTAACCACGCTGCACAAGACCCTGAGAATAGGAGCGCTTGAAACGCTCCTCTGTGTTACCAGCCTGGGTTGCCAGTGGCCAAACTGGGATGCCAGGACTTGAAAATAGGCTGCTCCACTCTACCTTCCATTCAAATTGAGTCTCCTTGCCCTTCCCTACAGTTGCAGTCAGGGTTGCATTGCTGGCAGAAATCACCCGACCAAGAGCAGCCTGTGGGGAAAATGAAAAGGTTTATTTTGGCTTACAGACTAAAGGGGAAGCTCCACGATGGCAGGGGAAAATGATGGCATTAGCAGAGAGTGGACATCAAACCCTGACCAACATAAGGTGGACAATAGGAACAGGATATTATAGCCATATCCCCTTGCCAAACACTGGCAAGGGGATATGGCTATAATACCCATAAGTATGCCCCCAACAATACATTGCCTCCAGGAGGTGTTAATTCCCAAATCTCCATCCTCTGGGGACCTAGAATTCAGAACACCTAAGTTTATGGGGGACACCTGAATCAAACTGCCACACCTATCTAGTCCAGTTCTTTTTAAAAATATTTTTATGTTTATTTATTTGAGAGAAAGAGAGAGAAAGAGGGCTGGAGGGATGGCTTAGTGGTTAAGGCATTTGCCTGCAAAGCCAAAGGACCCAGGTTCAATTCCCCAGGACCCACATTAGCCAGATGCACAAGGAGGCACACAGATCTGGAGTTCATTTGCGGTGGCTGGAGACATGCCCATTCTCTCTCTCTTTTTCTCTCTCTCCCCCCCTTTCTCTGTCAAATAATAAATAAATAAAAATAAAATATTTTAAAAGAGAGAAAAAGAATGGGTATACCAAGGGCTCTGACCACTGCAAATGAACTCCAGATGCACATGCCACCTTGTGCATCTCAGGCTTACATGGGTACTGGGGAATTGAACCTGGATCCTTTGTCTTTTCCTTAATAGCTAAGCCATCTCTCCAGCCCTAGCCCAGTTTTCTAAAGTCTGGTTGCTTTAACTTCTCCCTCCATCACTTCATCATAGAGAAGGAAGTAGAAAAAAGGGAAAATATTTATATTTATATATGTCGGCATTCATTAGTGAAGAGGAAATGTTTAATTCACCCTTCTGTTAACTTTCCATTACTATAACAAAATATCCAAGGCAATCAAGTTATAAGGAGGAAAGACTTGCTCGGATGTGTAGTTTTAGAGGTTCCAGTCCACACTCAGCTGTCTGTGTGGCTTTGGAGCCTGCAGTGAGGCAGAGTGTTATGGCAGGAATGTGTGAGGGAGGAAGACACTCACCCTGTGGCAGTCAGGAATCAAAAACAGAGAGAAGGGGTCAGGATCCCAAGATCCCCTTCAAGGTCATGTTCCCAATGACCTAACATCCTTCCACTAGGCTCCACCTCCTAAAGGTTTCACTACATCCCAATAGCACCAGGGCCCAAGGACCAAGCCTTTAGAGAACAGTCAAGGTCTACACTCTTAGTAATTCTGTTACCACCTTTCCTTTCCTTGGTGGAGTTACCCACTGCCTTATGAATTAAGCCTTTCTTTTCCAGGGATGGTCTTTCTCTCAACGCTATTCCCCTTCAACAGTTCTCAACTCTGTCTATATAGACTGGCCTGCAGGCCTTCTAAAAGCCTTGATGTCCAGTCCAGACAGTCTGTGGTGGGAGGAAGTACAGAGATTGTGGGGTGTTGTGGTGGTTTGATCCAGGTGTCCCTCATAAGCTTGGGAGTTCTGAATGCTAGGTTCCCAGCTGATGGAGATTTGGGAATTAACGCCTCCTTGAGTCAGTGTATTGTTGGGGGTGGGCTTATGGGTATTATAGCCAGTGTCCCCTCGCCAGCGTTTGGCACATTCTCCTGTTGCTGTTGTCCACCTTATGTTGTTCAGGGGGTAATGTCCACCCTCTGCTCAGGCCATAGTTTTCCCCTGCCATCACGGAGCTTCCCCTCAAGTCTGTCAGCCAAAATAAGCCTTTTTTCCCAAAAGATGCTTGTGCTCTGGTGCTTTCTTCCAGCAATGCAAACATGACTGCAACAGGTGTCTAGACTCGTGTAGAGAATTGCCACTTTGGTATGTCAAAAATCTGAATATCCTTCTCATTTATTTATATGTTAACTTTTATTTGTATATGCATGTGCATGTGTGTTTCTGACATATATACGTATATGCATGTCCTTTTGGTCAGAGGTCCACAGCGAGTGTCTTCCTCAATCACTTTGCACCTTGTTCTGTTTTAAATTTTTTCAGCTATTTATTTATTTATTTGAGATAGAGAGAATTGCTGTGCCAGGGCCTCCAACTGCTGCAAACAAACTCCAGATGCATGCACCACCTTGTGCATCTGGCCCACGTGGGTACTGGGGAATCAAACCTGGGTTTGCAGGTAAGTGCCTTAACCCACTAAGCCATCTCTCCAGCCCAGCACCTTGGTTTTTGAGGCAAAGGTCTTCCAGTGACCCTGGAGCCCACTGGTTCAGCTCTCAGGTGTTGTACAACACTTTACTCCAAACAGAGACATTTCATCCTGGAGGGATGCTCATGGCCTGGCTAAGACTCAGGAGGTGAACAGCTCACCAATTTCAGGAAGCTCCTGAGAGGAGGTTCGCAAGGCCCTCTCCTCTCCTGAGGCTTGTGGAAGCAGGGAGAAATGGCGGGGAGAAGACGCTGTCTAGGGAAGCCTCTTGTAAGTTGTGCCGTGAGTGGCGTGAGTTCCAGGTAAGCAGCTTTCATGAGTCGTCACCTATGCTGGGGTGGGTTGTCTTTCACTCATCCTTGCTTCTGTATGTAACCTCTTATCCATGCTCTGCAAATAACTTACTAGTTCACTCAACTGGATTTGGGTGTGATTGTACTTAAGTCTATCACCTGTGCCCTATTGGGGTGAAGAGATGTCTGCTCACCTCTCCACAGGGGAAGTTAACGCAACAACTACCTAGCCAGCACGCTCCAGGGATCCTCCTGTCCCCGCCTCCCTGTGCTGGAATCACAGGTGCATACCGCTGCAGCCATCAAGATAGGGTATTTTTTATAATCATGGAAAATGTTAATAAAAATTGAGGAAAAAAAAGACACGGGTGCTGCGGATCTGAGTTCAGGTCCTCATCCTTGCACGGCAAACATTTTATCACCTGAGTCATCATGTCATCCAGCCCTCTCATGAACACTTCATCACAGCCAGAAGGAAGGGAAGTTAGGCAGAATGAAGACACAAGAGCAGAAAGCAGAAATACCATTGGGGAAAATAATAAATGAAGCAGAAAGCTTGGAAGGTGTCATCTAAACTCTGAAAGTTCTGGAATAGAAGGAGGAGTCAGTATGAGTGAGGTATGAGTGTAACCTTGCTTGACTCCTCTGGGTCTAGACCACAGTATTTGAACCAGAATGGCTAGTAGGGTAAACCAAACTGGGATCCCTTCAGATTCTGGGCAAGGGAGCCTGGGATTTCAAAACCCAGAGAGTTCTGGGTCCTTTCATCTGACATGGGTTCTGGTGTTCCAGCCCACCCAGCCGTGGAGGGTTGAGAGAAGCTGCAAGGCTATGAGCAAGCAGTGCCTGGACAGCTGTGTCCCTGTTGTGAAAACCACTTGGGCCAAAGTTTCAGCAGGTGACACCTTTCCTGCAATTCCAGTTCACACAGGGATGGCTGTCTCAATCACCCTGCAGCAAGCCACCTAAATCCCCCAGGATATACCTAAGTAGACCTATGGGATCTCAGAGAACCTAAACAGGAATGAAGGGAACTGAAAAGACTTGAAGGAATGGTTGGCTGTAAGTTCACTGAACAGTAAATATGGAATCAGTGGCATACCTTGACCCTACTCTGTGACTTAGGGTTTGAAGACCGGCCTCCTCAAGCAGCACTTACAATCTGTAAACACAGATGCTGCAGTCAGGTTTGCATTGCTGGAAGAAAACATTGGACCAAGAGCAACTTGTGGGAAAAAAGGTTTATTTTGGCTTATAGACTCGAGGGGGAATCTCCTTGATGGCAGGGGAAAATAATGACATGAACAGAGGGTGGACATCTCTTCCTGACCAACATCAGATGGACAATAACAGCAGGAGAGTGTGCCAAACACTGGTAAGAGGAAGCTGGTTATAACACCGCCCCCAACAATACACTTCCTCCAGGAGGCTTTCATTCCCAAATTGCCATCAGCTGGGAACCTAGCATTCAGAACACCTAAGTTTATGGGGGATATCTGAATCAAACCACCACATTCCCCCCCTGGCTCCATAAACTGATAACCATACATGATGTCAAATGCAATGCATTCAGTCCAACTTTAAAAGTCCCCATAGTTTTTATCAATCCCAATGATGTTCAAACATCCCCAAAATCCAAGGTCTTTTAACTGAGACATAATAACAAAAAATCACCCCCCAAGCACAGAAGGGCACAGAATAAACACTCACACTGCAAAAGATGGCATTTGGGTATAGCAAAGAAATATTCAACCAATATAAGATTTAAAATAACCAAGGCAAATATCAAACTCTGTAGCTCCAAGTTCAACAACTGTAGTCAATGACAAGTCTCCAAGTCTAATAATTCTAACCAGCAATAAGTCTTTGGCATTCCCATTCCGCCCCTCCAGCTAGGCTACTCACAGTCCTAGAAAACTTCATCTGGGGCTGGCAGCTCTCCTAGCAGCTGTCTTTTGGTTCTGGCATCTCCACTGGGTCTCCACTGCAACCCACAGTCCATCCTCACAGATCCACTGGATCTCTACACAGGCATCCAGCAAACCTGCTTCACACTAACCAGGCCATTTCCAAAACACAAGACCATGTTGCAAATTCATTTCCTGCATTTCTTATACTCCATAATGCCAGATGGGGTACCAAGTTATTAATCCAGGGGGAAATAAAGCAGACTTTGAAGAAGTCCTTCCACATAAAGGACCCTTCAAAAGACTGCATTCTTTCTGTTGTCCTATAACAGGTCAGCTGGCCAAATCTCAACAGTTGTAATCTCTCATACAACTATAGATGAACAGACAGCAGTTTCAGTCAAAAGATTTCTTTTTTTTTTTTTTCCCTGTGCCATATCCCTCTGCTGACACCAGTCCATTTCGACACAAGGCAACCCTGCACAAGTTCTCAAGACACTGGCATAACAGCAAGCCTCTCACACAAACTGCTTCTAGCCCAGTCCAGGCAAAGCTATTTCTCACCCTCACAAGCCAAACCTTATAGTCCATAGTCCTTACTGCATTAAGGTCTTTCAACTCTGACCAGAATAATCCATCAAGCTGTACTTGCAGCACTGCACGGCATCTCTTAAACCAAGATTTCAAACTCATCCACATTCTTGCTGCATAGCAGTTCCAAAAGGCCAAAGCCACAGTCAGGTGTCTAGCAGCAATGTCACCACTTCTCAGTATCAACTATACTGTTGCAGTCAGGTTCGCATTGCTGGCAGAAAACACCCAGCCAAGAGCAACTTGTGGGGGAAAAAAAGGTTTATTTTAGCTTACACACTCAAGGGGAAGCTCCATGATGGCAGGCGAAAACAATGACACACAGAGGGTGGACATCACCTCCTGGCCATCATCAGATGGACAACAGGAACAGGAGAGTGTGCCAAATACTGGCAAGAGGAAGCTGGTTATAATACCCATAAGCCTGCCCACAACAATACACTGCCTCCAGGAGGGCTTAATTCCCAAATTGCCATCAGCTGGGGACATAGCATTCAGAAGAGCTAAGCTTATTGGGGACACATGAATCAAACCACCACAACAGCTATCTAAATCATTTTTAGGGCTGGAGAGATTGCTTAGCAGTTAAGGTGCTTGCCTCTGAAGTCTAAAGACCTGGGTTTGATTCCCCAGTGCCCACATGAGCCAGATGCACAAGGTGGCACATGTGTCTGTAGTTCCTTTGCAGTAGCTGGGGGCCCTGGCATGCCCATTCTCTCTGTCTCTGTCTGTCTGTCTGTCTGTCTGTCTCTCTCTCTCTCTCTCATAAATAAATAAATAAACCATTCTCACTTCAAGGAAACACACATCAGTTTTCCATTGGCAGATGGTGGATGTTGTGATGGTTTCCTCTAAAGCTATTAGATTTCTGTTGACCCTCTCACATGATCTTCTCCTGTCCCCTTGTGGCCACAGGTGGACATTTGAGAGCCAGCTGCCTGGGGCAGACCTGCTTGGCACAAAACAGAGCAAGTGGAGATGACAGCTGTTTTCCCATCTGGTCTGTGTAAGACTCAATCTAGACAGTGACATGATGAAGAGATGGCAATTATTTGATGAATTTACAATTAGTCTATTTTTCTACAAAGACATAAATGCCTTGAAAATGACCTTTGTCATTCACAAAAGGAAATTTGAGGGGATTGCACCCCCTGCTGGTAAATTTTCTCATGATCAGAATTTAATTAATATCAGAGCACATAGAAAGGGAGTATGGTTAACAGGGGACAGTCATGAAAGAACGTGATTCCTCCCAGCACCTCTGCAGAGCTTTGATTCAGCCTTCATTAATATTTGGCCTGGCATACTGTTAAGTTGAAGGCCTTTACTCCCTCCTTTCTTTCCTGTTAAGAATAAAACTGCATGATGCCCTCTGGCACCTGTGCATGTGTCCTTCCCTTCTTCAAAAGAGAGACCAGTGCTATCATTTCTCATCCTTCATTTATGACTGTCTTCTTTCGCCAGACTCCCCTCTCAGGAAATGCTTTTACTTAACAAAAAATACTTCCAGACAGGTGTGGTGGCGCACGCCTTTAATCCCAGCACTTGGGAGGCAGAGGTAGAAGGATCGCCATGAGTTCGAGGCTACCCTGAGACTCCATAGTGAATTCCAGGTCAGCCTGAGCCAGAGTGAGACACTACCTCGAAAAAGAAAAAAAAAAAAAAAAACTTCCATACTACCATGTAAATATCTGGCCTAGATATTAGAACAGATTTCCTTTTTCAACAAGGGGAGGGAATATGAATGTAAATATATTGTTTACAGTTTCTGAAATGCACCAAAGCCACATCTTGCTTTACTTATTTTTACTTATTTATAAGAGAGAGAGGCAGATAGAGAGAGAATGGGCATGCTAGGGCCTCCAGCTGTTGCAAACAAACTCCAGATGCATGTGCCACCTTGTGCATCTGGCTTACGTGGGTACTGGGGAATTGAACGTGGGTCCTTAGGCTTTGCAGGCAAGTGCCGTAACCATTAAGCCATCTCTGCAGCCCCCACATTTTGTTTTAGTAGACCAAATCCCACGGAAAACCTGAGGCTAATTTGGTTTGTTGAGGTGGCAAGCGTCCCGCCTCTCGCGTTAGCCCTCCTCCTCTAGCGTCACGGTGGCTGACTGTGGACTCCAAGGATGACACCCCCTCTCCTGTCTTCCATGAGCATGCCTGCCTACGTTTTTCTCAGATTTTCCCGCTGCTACTCATCCCAATAGACTTTAAAGCATTTGCAGTAGCTCCAGTCTTCCTCCTCAAATAACAGAAAAATAAGTAACAGAAGTAAGTAACAGATAAATATACCCTGAGTGTAGAATGGTCAAATAGTCCTCTCTTTCCAGATATGTAGAATTACTTGAGGGAAGGACATAAATTATGTAAAATTCAAGTAAAATCTAGACCATTTTGGCATACAGCCTCTCACACACAACCCAGTCTGCTTACTTGAAAATGGGTGCTCCGGAAAGTTTGGTATATTCCAGCAAATCCAAAGTGATAGCCAAGCCCCTTTCAGTACTTTGAGTTCTGCTATTGGGAGGAGTCACCACTATTTGAACTACTTTCGGCCATGCTGACGTAATAGTATTCATTTATATGATATTAAATAATAGATATTTGTGATGCTCTTTCCCTTGTACTATAGCAAAGCTGAGAAATCACATCAAGTGACTTTGCTCGGAGGCCAAAATAGAAGTCTAGTGGTTTATTCATGTTCTGCACACCCAGACCGCTGGTCAGCCAGAACGTAGCTCTGCTCTTCAGAAGAAACCCGAGGAAAATGCCTGTACTGTACAGCACTCGGAGCTATTACACCAGGTCAGGATACATCTGCACTCATAGCTCAATCCCTGTTTGCCTCTGAAGAGTTAAAAATAAGAGCCAGTCTTACTCAGAATGCGTTTCTGGTTTCTGTTTTCTTTTGTGTTTGTTTTTCAAGGGCAACTTGCCTAAAGTTTTATTTTTCACTCATTTTACCAGGATCCTGTGTGCAGAGGATCAAATTGCTAATTGACAGTATTTATCTACACAGGCAATCCTCAAGGCCTTAGTTATTATTAATGACTTGTCATCAACTTAGACAGTGGGATGGAGAACTGAAAGGCAACATGGAAATGTGAAATCCTGACCCTCAAAATAGGAGCTGTTGTGTTGTGTCTGTGGCCGTGGCTGCCTGTAGACTCACTACCAAAGGGGCAGCTGAACTTAACCTGCCTCTCCTACCTGTCGGGAAGCTAGCATGGGTCAAACGGAGTGTCTTTAGCATCTCCAGAGAATCCATGACATGGGGCAGGGAGCAGAGGCCCAGTTCAAGGTCTTATTGCTCCTTCGTGAAGGTTAACCACGCACTTATGCAGAGCGTTCATTTTTTATGTCTGTACTCACCATAAAAGTCAGCTTTAGCTCGGAGCAATACCGTATGGCCTCTGTCTTCAATTCCCGGCCACGTTGCAAAGGGGTCCTGCAAAAAAAAAAAAAAAAAAAAAAACTAGCAGGTAACACCCCTGATGTTTTTGAGGAGGACCGTGACCTCCTCTCCTACAACATGGATGCTGGCAGCATCCCCCGGGGCCTGCGTGTTACAGAAGGAAGGACAGGTAGAAGAGCTGAGTCATGCAAACAAAACAGACACTCTGCTGATGGAAATGGTAGGTTTATAAAAGCAGAAGTGTGTATTTTAAAAGCATCTCCTCTTGGTCCAGCCTGGAGGTTTAATTAGGATGATCTGGATGAGAGTGAGGCATACATGCAGGAACCAGCAATTCCTGCTCCACTTTTGGCAGTCACACCGTGACTGTGGCATTTCTTCTTGTCACTCTGTGGAGGGGTTTTAAGTACCTGTCCTCATATGGTCATCTTTTCTCATACACTGTATTGAACCACCAACCTCAAATTATCTCTGATTCAGAGAATGATTCATTTTAAATGGGATAAGTTGTCAGTGCTTTTACTCCTCCTAAGGAACAAAGAAAGTACAATTGCACTTAATGCTACCTCTGTTCCAGTCTTTCTAGCTTGCCTAGTACATCAACCTAAGCAATACTTGAGTTTGTTTCTTCAGTTATAAGAAAACTAAATAAAAATTTTCTTTGTTTAGTTGTTTGTTATAATAATTTGTATTGACAGTTTATATATGTATATATGTACATATATGTATATATATCTTGTATGTTGATCATAATCTTCTCCCCACACTCTCTCATCTCCCCTCCCCCATACTTCTTCCACTGAAACTCACCCTCCCTCTACTATTGTGGCTTCTTTCTTTCTTTCTTCTTGCCTTCCTTGTGTTGAGTTGTTTTTAATGGTGTTTCTTCCATAAGGAAGTTTACAATCAACCTAGGATGTCTTTTCATCCGAGGTAGGAAGTACAAAGGAAAGTCTCCTTCCCCCAACATACTCAATGGTTGCGTGTATAATACTATAACTAGATAACTATTAATTTAAAAATTAAACAAAGAACATTGGATATTAACAAAAAGAAATATACATGGACAAAAAGATATGAAACACTTTAGCTGTTTTGATTCTATAAATATAGAAGAGATTTTTTAAACTATCGAATTGTCAGAGGTTTAGTCTGAATGCTGGCTCTTAGTCTGGGCATGCATGAGGCAGGCTGTCTCGTGCACCACATGTGGAAGTGTGAGGTTGTAGAGCTTTCCTGAGAGAAGTTTGTTCTCCTATAATCAGGGCTTAAAAGGCAACAACTGTGGCTTGGCTCTGGAATTCCACTGTTGAGAATCTACACCAGAACTCGCTAACTTCCTCCTCATATCTATACTCTTTTTAACTTTAGGCACTTAAACCCCTGAATTTTACCTGATTTCCCAGAGTAAACACCATACATCCCAGATGCACTTTCAGCCAGACACAATCCCAAGTTCAACTTCGTTGGATGCAACTGGAAATATTACTTGTAACTTCCAAAGAATGTCATTAAAAGGCAACCAAAGTAAGTCTTTTTCTTTCATTTTGTGGTGCTTGAAATGCAAATGAATACTTGGACTATAGCTTGTTGATAAAAGATAAATAATCCGCCGGGCACGGTGGTGGATGCCTTTAATCCCAACACTCAGGAGGCAGAGGTAGGTGGGTCGCTGTGAGTTTGAGGCCAGCCTGAGACTACATAGTGAATTCCAGGTCAGCCTGGCCTACAGTGAGCCCCTACCTTGAAAAAACAAAACAAAACAAAACAAAACAAAAACAGAAAAAAAAAAGATAAATAACCCTTCCCTTACCAATGTCAGGTCAAACAACGAGAATGGCTTGTGTCTCAGACAACTGTGTAGTTACAGTGTCACATATGACATCATGGGTTACCTAGTCCAGAATTCCATGGCACAAGGACACAAGTGCCTACCATTACTCCACAGTAGTTTGGCTTCTCTGGTTCACAGAGAAACACACCCCAAAAATTGATTCACTAAATTTCATTTCATCTTCATATTATGTCCAAGTGATGCAAAATGCTTTCAATAATCATAAAATCATCATAAGCAGGGTTTGAAGGCTAGTAATGGGAATGAAAAATATTTATTACATAGGCCATCTAGAGGTTGGAACAAAACATAAACATGTACTCATTTTAACAATGACAATGTACTGGTACTTATTTACACCCTGTCATGTAAGCAGATACAGACATCTGGTCTTATGGCTGGTCTGTGGCTTTTCAATTGCTACCTTGAGGATGGGGATAATTTGTTATGCAGCAACATGGAACCAATATATTTTCTATTTGTCTCACCTTCTTTTCTCCTTTTCATATACTCTTTTAGACAGATTTTAACATTTATTTACCCTATTAGTTTGGAAACCTTTTCTTTCCTACTCCTTCAATGGTCACTCACTATATATTTAATAGCATGTCAATTTCTGCAATTGATACAAAGGACTTCAAGGAAACATTTTTAACTCCAGTTTCAACCTACGTGTTGTCAACCAGTTGTATCGTCCTTAATTATTACTATTACATCCCGTGACTTAGGTCGCGTCATTCACCCTTGCGTCTCCTCCCCCCTGTGGAATTATTTCTATTCAGGTTGAACTGCACCATCTGTAACTGTGTTCAAGAAGGCCTGCTTATAGGAAACTCTTTTATCTGTCTTCATTTTTAAAAATAATAACATCAGTTTTATTTCCACTATCGATGTTTGGAAGTTGGCTATGTGTCTCTTCATGTTGGTCCTTGGAAGAGAAGCCATCCTTTTTTCTTTCCTTGCTATTCTGGACATAGGTCTTCAGTATGTCTAAGTGTGCATTTGGTCTTTCATTTTTATCTTGAATGAGATTTGTTGGAAGTGTTGAATATGTTGATTCCACTTATCTCAATTTTTAAAATCATCAGCTATTACCACACCTAATATTGGATGCCACTCATTCTCTCACTTCTCCTGAATCTCCAAAATAACAAATGTTAAACATCTATCTCTAGTCTCTCACTGGTGTTTTCCTTATTCCTCACCAAATCACATGGCAGATTATTTTATGGAGGGTATAATTTTATTTATTGTATTTATTTCTAAAATGTTGTTTGTTTCATATTCAACTTTGCTGTCCCTGTTACTTTGCTTTTCCAGCAAGACTATATGTATGTGTGTGTGTATATATATATATATTTTTTTAATATTATATCTAATCATTTATTTGAGAGATAGTTTGGGCATTCCAGGGCCTCTTGCCACTGCAAACTCCAGACATGTGTGCATGTACCACTTTGCGTATCTGGACTTACTTGGGTGGTTGGGGAATTGAATCCCAGGTCAGCAGGCTGATAAAGCAAGCGCCATAGCCTGTGCGGGTAACTATCACCTAGGAAGCTTCCTTGTATCTGTTTCTGTTTCTGGTTTTTTCTTCTTGCTGTTGCTAGTTTTTATTTTGCAGTGATCATTCGCTTGAAAAATACCTGCAGACATAATGCAAAATGAAAGACACGGATACTTTGTTTCTGGGATGAGTTTGCTCATTCCAGCTATGGAGGCCCCAAGGTGGGGGCCGGAATGACCAGGAACTGGGCTGATGCTTGAGGCTGAGAGCCCCTTAGCCATCGGGGGTCCAGACCCAGGAGAGGAACTTGCTTCTGGCAGATGCAGCTGCTCTCCCTTGTGCACTGTGAAGAAGTCTGTCAGTGCTTCCCATCTGCCCACGAGCAGTGTAAACAGTTTTCTGTAGTTTGAAGCTTAAACGGTCTGTCTGGATTGCCCAGGAGACCATCTATATAAAAGTTCAAATTGTTCATAATTATAAATACCCTCAGGGCAAAGCAACTGATATGTTTTCTCATTCTTCAGTTTCTCCCTTGTAATTTCCTACTTGTTATTTCTTTAATGTTTTTAAAGGTATGTCTTAAAACATTTTTCTTGCATTTGTAGGAAAGTTTGGCTAAATAACGTAGCCTATCACCTCAAGAGATTATAAGACACTTAGCCTAGCCATCTACCTGTCACCCATCTACTTACCTCTCTCATTCTTTCTCTCTTTCTTAATATATATATATATATATATATATATATATAATTTCTTCTTGTACGGCAGAATAAATATATCCTGGTGTTGTCAGGTTATTCTCGGAGTGTCACCTTTCCTTGCAGGGCTCTAAAAAGACTGATTCCTTTTCTACCCTAAGGAATTTCTATTTATTCCTTTGGTGATGGTTACATTTATTTTACTGGCACATTAATTAAGAAACTCCGTAAAATTTCCCCTTTTCCCTCTTATCATTCATGTTCCATGATAAAAGAAAACTCTGCAGAAGTCAGAACTGAAACTAGCCAGACTGATGCCCAGTACAGACTGCCTGCAGAGGTGGGCACCTTGTCCTCACAACTCGAAGCATTGGTGTTTGGGGGGATCCTATGGCCACAGCAAGCGCAGCAGGTGGGTGGAAACTCTGGGACAGAGAACTAAATATCATAAAGTTGATCACAAAAAATTAAAGTATATGCTGGGTGTGGTGGCACACTCCTTTAATTCCAGCACTACAGAGGCAGAGATAGGAGGAACACCATGAGTTCGAACCAGCCTACAGAATGAGTTGCAGGTCAGCCTGGGCTAGAGTGAGACTCTACTTCAAAATCAAACAAAAAACTTTAAGTATAGATTTCTACAGAACAATAACAGAAACAACCCGAACATTAACAAAACCCACTGGGCATAGTGGCATGCCTGGGAGACTAAAGTAGGAGAGTCGTCCTGAGTTAGCTAAGGCCAGCCTGGGCTACATAGCAAGTTCAAGACAAGCCTGGGACTCTGGTTCAAAGACACCTTAATTGATTAAAATAAAAGATAGCTTAGGGATGGAGGAATGACATAGTGGCTAAGGCATTTGACTGCAAAGCCAAAGGACCCATGTTGTATTCCCCAGGACCCACGTAAGCCAGATGCACAAGGTGGTGCATGCATCTGGAGTTTGTTTGTAGTGGCTAGAGGCCCTGGCATGCTCTTTCTCTTTTTCTCTTTCTCTTTCTCCTCCTTCTCCTTCTTCTTCTCTCTCTCTCTCTCTCTTTCTCTCTGTCAAGTAAGTAAATAAAATGAAATATTTTAAAAAGATAACTTAGGTAACTTTGAAAACTTACCAAAGCTCTTATAGATCCTTGAACCCCACAGCCGTTAACTTTAGTATCAATGTCTTTATAAGTCACAGGTGAATCTTCTACCACTTCATAAAGGCTACCCCATGACATCTACAGATCTCGCCTGTGATCTGAAGTTCTACCATGTCACACTTAACACGACGGATCACTGCAAGGGCTTCACAGCGGTCATTACCTTTGTAAGTGGTAGTTATGAGCTGCATATCCTAAACACCTTCACTATATAACCCACTGCCCTTGAGCAGTGGAAAAGTCATTAACAATTAACAAGTCACATGACCATTCACTTTAGATTTGTGTTTCTACAACTCAAAAATTCTACATTTCTGACAACTTGACATGCATTCTATCTGAAAATCGTGAACTGATGGCTCTTAATCATCTGAATTACACTGAAATCAGTGGTGGACAGTTTTTAGGAATATCTTGTTTATTAGTCTTTAAGCTAGCATACAAAGTAATCCATTTCATTCTGGAATTTTCCTGTGTGTGTGTGATTATATCTTGTTCTTATTCATGCCCCTCCCCAGTACTCTCCCCATGGCACTGCCACCTCTCTTGCTGGTCCCCTTTGCTACAGGTAACCCTCCATCTGTTTACGTGTCTCAGTTACTCCATTGCTATTTGTTTTTCCTCCTTCTCTCTCCTTAATGTCTCCTCTCCTCTCACACTCCCCTTTTTACTTTCATGACCCCCAATAGATTCAGGAGTTTTATTAAAGCTTCTTGGATTTCTAGCTGCCTGGCTGGAGGAGGTGTCACTGGGGGCGGATCTGAATTCCAGCCTTAGATGTGCAAAGTGCCTGAATTCTGCCTGGGGGTCCTGGAGTGCACTTGCCTGCGCTGGTGCTTCCATTAGGGAACTTCCCCTGGATCTGTGAGCTTCAAATAAATTCCCTTCCTCCCATAACTGTGCCTGGTTTGGAAGTTCATCCCAGCAACCTGAAGCTGTCTATTACAATGACCTACACACACACACACACATTTAAATATAGATTCCCATATGAAAGATAACATGGCATTTGTCTTTCTGAGTCTGGCATATTTCCTAACATAATGACCTTGGTGTCTTCCATTTTCCTGCAAATGTAATAAATTCATTCTATTTTATAGCTGAATAAAATCCCGTTGAACATATATTCCACATTTTCTTGATCTATTCATCTGTTCATGGGCATCTAGGCTGGTTCCATTTCTTTACTACTATGAACAGTGCAGTAACAAATCTGGATATGAAATTATCTATGTGGTATGTTGACTTAGCATCCTTCAGGTATATGCCCGGAAGTAGAATAGCTGGGTCAGGTGATAGATCTACATTTATTTATTCATTTGAGGAACCTCCACACTGACTTCCATATTGACTACACCAATTTACATTCCCACCAACAATGAAAAAGAGTTCAAGGTCTCACTCTAGCCCAGGCTGAGCTGGAACTCACTTTGTAGCGCCACACTGGCCTTGAAGTCATAGTGTTCCTCCTACGTTAGCCTCCTGAGTGCTGGGACTAAAGATGTGGACCACCATGCCAGCTTTCTAGACATGACTTTGTGTGTGTGTGTGTGTTTCAAGGTGGGGTCTCACTAAAATCCAGGCTGACCTGGAACTCACTTTGTAGTCCCACGCTGGCATTGAACTCGCAGCAATCCTCCTATTTCTGCTTCCTCATGCTGGGATTAAAGGCGTACATCACCACTCCCAGCTTTGAACATGACTTGTTATACATGAATTCCACACATTAATTTACCCTGTGCAGTTGAAGTTAATGTTAGAAAGTTCCAGATACTAAGAATACCATCCTTCCATGAAATGATGTTACTTCAGAAATGCCAAATACTCCTAAAACAAAGTAAGCATGGGACATTGGAAAATACTTCTAGACAGGAGGACTTCACATGTACCCCACAGCTGATTCCCATTGTAAAATGACACTCGAAAAGCTGGTGCAGAATTTTTCTCTAAGCCAGGTATGATGGCACACACCTATAAACCCACACTCAGGAGATAGAGGTAGGAGAATCAGAAGTTCAAGGCCCACCTTGACTGTATAGTGAGTTTGAGGCCAGCCTGGGCCACATGGGACCTTGTGGCAAAAAAAAAAAAAAAAAAAAAGCCTGTAAGCAGACGATATAAATGATACCACATCTTCTCTGAAAACCTAATGAAGCAATCTGAATCGATAATTGATTAATCAAAATTTTCTTATAGCTCTAGTTTCCTCTCAGGCAACCAGGGGAAATTTTCATTATAGCCAACATTACTCTCTCTATTATATAAATAACAAAGGAATTGGCTTTTTTGTGTTTTTAAAAGACACATGAAGAGCCAGGTGTGGTGGTGCACATCTTTAATCCCAGCACTCAGGAGGCAAAGGCAGCAGGTTGCGATGAGTTCGAGGCCACCCTGACAGTACAGAGTAAATTCCAGGTCAGCCTGAGCTAGAGTGAGACTGTACCTCAAAAAAAAAAAAAAAAAAAAAAAGAAAGAAAGAAAGAAAGAAAGAAAAAGAAAAGAAAAGAAAGCCACATGAATATCTAAAACAGGCACTGCTAGATTCTGGGGCCATATTTTCATTGCCTTAGATTCACGATCAAAGCTCGTGGTGTTGAGATCTATCACAAGAACTAAAAGAATTTTGTTTGTGAAAACAGTGTGCTCTGTCTTTGGCCAGCACACGCCATGTGTTAGTCAGCACTGTACAGCCGTGGGCACGTAAGACAGCTCAGCTCATCCTTCAGCAGGAGGGAGCGACCCCGGGTCAGGAGGTCATGATTCAAGTGCTCTCTTTAATGTCAACCCTCCCGACACCGCAAGAGTGCAAACGTGGAAGCTTAGGCTGGGGCGTCCAGTCAAGATGCCCTCCGCCTAACCACACAGCACCTCCCGGAGAAGGAAAGATGGGCGCAGATCCTGAGGAGACAATCAGCCCATGGCACCTCATCAGGGTCCCAGCTGAAACCAAGAGTAATTGGAGAAATGAGCAAGAGGGCTGCTTTCTTGGTGAACCTGGTACCAGCACAAGGGTGAAGGAGATAGACACAGAGAACACTCAACTCCTACCAAACCAGATATCCAGAGACACAGGCTCCCAAGACCTCATCACTGAAGTAGACCTAAAAAGAACCCAACATGGCTCAGGGAAATTCGTGGAAGAGGGGCGGGAAGATTGTTAGAGGCACACGTTGGGGCAGTATGCACAGAGACATTGCCTCTTCCCATAACTGATGGCTACCCTCATAATGCATGACCCACAATCCCCAAAGAGGAGGGTCCCTGCAGAGGGGGGAGGACAGAGAGGAGGCTAACGATGGTACCACCATGGCTGAATACACACTGTGGACATAACTAATAATAATAAATAAATAAATAGAAATACTCAGGGAAAAACCATGGTTGTCATAGATTATTGACCTATTGTATGACTCTACCTGTCCTTGTCCAAGAAGTGAGGCTCAGAAGTTAAACTAAAACGTAAAATCTGCCATTGCCATTTAGAAGCTGGCCAGGGACTCACAGCTGCACCATGCTGCAGCTATCTCCTGGGTAACCACAGAACTCCGACCGCGTGAAAGGAGACCAAGCAAGGCTCTTTCAAAATGTTGGCAAAACACAGAAACAAACAAACAACAACAACAAAAAGTAGCTAGGTCAGCATGTTACATACAAAATACCAAACACTGTTTGGGGCCGAAATGAGTGACTGCTGTTTCTCTCCACCATTAGATAAGATCTATTGAGATAATTATAAAACCCTTCCCTCTCCCCATTTCTTTTCTAAGTTCATCCAAACTAGAACAAAATTCTACTTCCTCTGGCTTGCCCCATATCAGTGCTCCCTCAGAATCTTGTCTCTTTCCGACACCTGCTTACTGGGATCCTTCAGTTCCCGGTGGTATGAGCTCTCTCCTATTGCAAGAAATAATATACTTAGTCCTGACAGTCTTTTGTTGAAACACAATGATGTTTACGGCATTTAATTTGATTTGCCAATTAAATAACTTGAATTCTTTTATAAAACTGTTCACTTCATGACCAATATACCACAGAAAACAGTCACAATTTCAGATAGAGATACATAAAAATTTGTTTAATAGATTTGTGGGAGGGCACTGCTGAAGACACAGTGCTCTTGGATAAGGCTAATGTATGGTGTCAAGTTTACAGGCACATAGTTTCATAGCTAATATTTTTTTTAAAATCATGGATTGATTCTCCCCACTCCCCCCCCACACAAAAACAAAAGATTAAAGGGAGCCAGTGTCATCTGGTCTCAACAGGCACTTCTCAGAAACCTCTTCTGTAATTCTCCAGTGCTTCTGTCCTTGCTTGGGAAATCTTGCACAAGAGGAAGTATAACTCCTCTTACAGCCCAAACACAAGGACCTGGTTCCCAGTAAGAAGGAATTCTTTCACATGGTTGTTTTAAAGGGTCAGGAAAAAGGGTTCAGAAAAATAAAGGACTTCCATTATCAGTTTGGGGGAAAGGATGCTTGTTATTCAGAGAATTCACAAGTGAACCATCTTGGCCTTTCCCCGGTAGCTGGAACAGGACAATCAAATGGAGGGTTAAATCTGAGATGTTTCCAGTCTTATGAAGATAATTTGTATGAGAAACAGTTTTAATTTCACTTGACATAAGTTCTTCCGTGCTTGAAAAACATTTTACTTCCTTGAGGAGATTAATAAAGAAATCTCTAGCTACAAAGTCATTTATAGGGTATCAAGTATTGTTAACACCTATACACAAATCCAAATTTCTAATGAGAAAACAAGGAAGCGGTAGAAGTACTGGGATGGCCCCTCACCACTGAAAGCTAAGGGACTTAGAATCTGAAGTCATTTTTGTGGTATCACAGCCATAGGAAGGTTGGTAGAACTTCAAGTAATCATTGGTCTGTCATGGTAAACGGTACCAAGAATTATGACTCACATAATAAAGGCACCATTTCACTGCCACTAATCACATTCTCAGGTTTTCAAAAGAAATCCTGACTTCTTATTTAAATGAGAATAAAAGGCTTTGACATTATATTGGATTTTTTATAACCTCCAGAGGTACTTTTAAAGCTTCATTCTATTTGCTTAACTTTATGAAAAGAGCAGTTTATAATTACAAACAAGCAAGTTAAATATGTATCTTTCAACAGACAAAGCCAGAAATGAAAGAAAAAGAACAAGCTATTGAGGCAAAAATAGGCCTTATAATCTTGTTTCTCACTGTCTGTCCCTGAAGCCTAAAACTTATTAAGACATCTGGTTGCCATTAACAAGATGTTTCACAAAAGGGTCACCCCTGCTTCCATGGGTAGAGCAATTTTCATGGCTTACAATTCCACTGAAGGAGGAAAAATTAATAGCTATGTCATTAATGCACATATCATTTTACTTAAATATGTTCAAAAACATGAAATTATAGTTCATGAGGAGGACTTTTATTCAAAAGAAATTTTATCTTTTAATCATTACACTAGCTCCTTCCTGGGGTGGGCTTCTGTGATCCCTGTGAGCCTATAGTGAGATGGGTGGCTGTCAGGAGGGTTTTCCAGAAGCCTGTGAGTGAAGCAGTAAATGAGAGACACTGTGTCCAACCAGGTCAAAGGTAAGAACTGACGCGAAAGTTATCCTCTGACCTCCATACATTCACCTGGGACTCACATGCCTGAACACACAGACACAATATTTTTTTAATTTTAAAAAGAAAATTAATATAAAGAGATGACAACTAGAGTACTCATGCTTAGACAATTAACAAAAGAAAAAGCAAATTTCTAGGATAAAGATTATTTACAAATAGGAAGAATCAAATGACAAGAGGGAGATAAATAGCAAGATAGTAAATGAAAAATTATTTAAAATAATTCAGAGAAAAATAAAACTGTGAAAAAAGACAAAAGGCATTCTGCACATGCATAGCTTATGCCTTGGAAGAATAAATTGAATATATAGAAGTGAATAAATGTGTAATGCAAAAAAAATCAAAATAAATAAATCCAAGAATCTAGTCTACAGATTAAAAAGGCATATAATATCTCAGAAGCACTGACATTAAGTCATCAACAGTAAGGTGCAACCCAGGAAATCTTATTTACATCCAGGAAAAAGGACACTTTAGGCACTGAGGAAGTAAGGTCCCTGAAGGCCGGACCCGATCTACGACACAGCACAGCAATGCTAGAAAGAAGTCGAACACATACAGGAACTCGGAGGAAAAAAATAAGCAAACGGACCACAGGCATGTATTCCTACAAGTTCTTTTGTAAGACAATGAGCAGAATGAATGTACAGCTACAACTAAGTCTAAATCAACTTTGAGCTTGTGATCATCAAACAGAATGTTAATGTCATAACATGAGGATGTTAGAAACAATACTCCAAACAAAAATAGATGCTGAAAGAAAAAAGAAATAGGAAGCTACAATGCAAGCAAATGGATGGCTTCAGAGCTCATTAAATTATAATTTAAACACTAAGAATTATAATACAGTCAATAATCAAGAGCTTGGTTTACAGTACCTTGCTTTATTTATACTTTGTAACCATGCTTAGATGTCAGATAATTATACAACAAGATGAACATTTACACAAGTAATGTTTGAAACTAAAAACAGCAAAGGGATGCTAACTGATTAATGACAAAGCCACACAGAGAAATGATCCCAAGAGGGTCTACATCTTGCCATTTGTACAGCTTTACTGGAAATGGCCCTGTGGAAAAGAAAAAATAGAACTGCAAAGAACACAGCTTTGACATTTTCTAGCAATTATACCATGGTGGTAATGTTAGCAGACTTCTGTGTAACATGGAATGGAGTAGATGAGTAATGGCATAGGTATTTTTGACTTTTGATATATGGTAATGTTCAAAGAAGAAAAATTAAGGGATGGAAAGATGGCTCAGCAGTTATATTACTTCCCTGCAAAGCCTAATGACTGGGGTTCTGTTCCCCAGTACCCACTTAAAGCCAGATGCACAAGGTGGCACATGTGTCTGGAGTTCATTTGCAGCAGCTAGAGGCCCTGGTGCACCCAGTCTCTCTCTCTCTCTCTCTCTCTCTTTCTCTCTCTTGCTTTTCTGTATATCTACTTGCAAATTAATTAATTAATATTTTAAAGTTTCTCTTCAAAGAATCAAAATTTAATATAGGAAAAATTTAAAGATGATTCTTTTTTTAATATTTTGTTTTTATTTACATATTTGACAGAGAGAAAGAGAGAGAGAACGGGCGGTGGGGGGGGGGGCGCCAGGGCCTCCAGCCACTGTAAACCAACTCTAGACACATGCGCCACCTTGTGCATCTGGCTAACGTGGGTCCTGGGGAATCGAACCTGGGTCCTTTGGCTTTGCAGGCAAATGCCTTAACCACTAAGCCATCCCTCCAGCCCTAAAGATGATTCTTAAAAAAACTTAACTATAGAAGTGTTTGACAATTTCACAGCTGACTTCTATCAAAATATGAATATGAAATATCGAAATATGCCATTTGAATTTATTCAGAGCATGGACTAAGAACATTTTCATCTTTAAAAAACATCTATTGATTTATTTGAAGAATGTTTTCTAACTGCCCTTCATAGAACATAATGCTAACATGTTACAAAGGGAACACAATGAATGGCAAAAAGAACAGGGTCGTTTATGCATCCAGAGAATCAAATGACCATCCTGCTAGCTGTTGATCAAATTCCACATATGCTTACTTAGTGGGGAAGGGGATAGATGAGTTATTCCTTCAACTGAAAGAAGAATGTGAAGATATTGATGACATAGGGGCACTTACTGTTATGTGCATGTGTGTATGATCCCCTTCTGTGTATAAAGGGAGTGCCCAAAGATATGCCAAGTGTGACCCTTTTTCTAAGACTCAGTGAATGTGCACATCACTGGGCACAAACTGGTCAGAAATGGCTTAGGGAACATCAAGGGCCCATGAGATCTTGACCCTAAATTGCTCTGCAACTGAGAAAGAGGGTCCCTCCTCCGACATGCTATTGGGAGGAACTTCAAACTGTTACATAGGACAGATAGATGGAGTCTTGAGAGAGGCAACTAGAGTTGTCAAACAGATGGTTATTCAGGGAACCGTATGTAACACATGTGTCAGCTGATCTAGGCCCAAGACTGATTATTTATAGTCTGTGTCTAGTAGTGCTAGAAAATAATGAAGGCATATCCAGCACTTCTAGATTATATAATGATTTCTGTAAGAAAGAAAAACATCAAAAAACTAATTTATTTAGGGTATTTTAGATTTTCATTTTATATATATTATAACAGGTTATACCCTTTCATCCCCTAGCCCTTGCTCCCGTTTTCCTGGGGTCCTCCTCTGTGGGGTTATGATATTCACTGTGGGGTCGTGAAGGCCTCAGTCAGTCCCTGTGGTGTAGCCAGGGGACTGAGCGTCAGGGTATTCCTACCCACTCTGTGGCTCTTACAATCTTTCTGTCCCCTCTTCCACAATGTTCCCTGGGCCCTGGCAAGCTTGTTAGCAGTCTGATTTAGTGTTGAGTTCTCTGTAGCCTCTGCATTTCTTCTTTGGTGTGTTTTGATTGATCACTGTGTCTGTCGCCATCACCATTTTTAACAAATACAAATGCTAGCAAAGAGAGTACAAGCGCTTCCCATAGACACTACCTGCCAGTACCGCACAGACAGGCTCTGGGAGGCAGTGAGCTGGGCGAAGCGCAGCTCCCAGGACAGAAGGGTAGACAACACAGTGCCCATCCAACACGAGCTGTGAATACTGGACTATTGTGCCATGCGTAGAAGGCATTAACTAGCTCTCTGGTCAGCCATATGGATAATTATAAAAATATAATGTGGAGCAAAAAGTGAGGGATCAAATGGGATTTAAAACAATGCTATTTGAATAAGTTTTTCAAAACACAAATGTGAGGCCCTGGGTTAGACCTAGCACCACTCATATTTTAAAAATATCTGCATTTGAGCCATATGCACATATATGTTTATTTATTTAAATAAAATTGCCAAAGATCAATTATAGGTGTATCCAAAATGCATAAGAATAAGAACAATGACAAATGCTATCAGAAATGAAGAAAGGAAAAATGTTAATTTTGGGAGACTTTCTCTTATGAAGCCCATACCCACAGTCTTGAGTGTGCATTCTATTTTCCCAAAGCTCCTTTTTATTAAGCCCCGTGGCTAATATATGTTAATATTTCTTCTTAATGAACTACAATTCTGCTTAAAAATTAAAAACTAATGGGTGGAGGAGATGGCTCAACAGTTGAGTGCTTGCAGCTTAAGTATGAGAACCCCTCCTCCCACAGACCACTAAGCTGGATTTCCCAGAACCCATATAAAAAGCTGGGTGTGGTCACACATATCTGTAGCCCCAGTTCACAGTGGCTGGAGACCGGAGAATCCCTGGGACTCACTGACCTACAGCAGCTCTGGGTTGAAGGAGAGACCCCTATGTCAAGGAAATATGCGGCTAAGCAGTAAGGGAAGGGTAGCCATCATTCTCCTCTGGTCTCCACCTGCATGCAGATGCACGTCACATGCATATACCATACATCAGATATGCCACACCACACACATACTCTACACACATGCAAAAAATTTAAAAATTAAGCTGTGTGTGGTGGCGCACGCCTTTAATCCCAGCACTGGGGAGGCAGAGGTAGGAGGATTGCTGTGAGTTCGAGGCTAACCTGAGACTACATAGTGAATTCCAGGTCAGCCTAGGCTAGAGTGAAACCCTACCTTGAAAAAACAAAAAAATTTAAAAATTAAAAAAAGTAAATAGCTACATATGGACTGATGGTGTGAAATAAATTGAGGAGCATGACTAACTCCATTCTGTACATACGAGATCAAAATGATGAATAATCTTGAGGGGCTGGGAAGACTGCTCCGTGGTTAAAGGCACTTGTTGCACAAGTGTGACCCCCAGTCCAGACACAAGTAGCACAGGTGTCTGTAATATCCACCATGGCCATGGAAACTGGAGACAGCAGAGCCGCAAAGCTTTCAGATCAGCTATTCTAACGTTCGCAGCAGCAGCAGCAGAGAGAGAGACAGAGACCCTGTATCAAACATGGTGGAAGGTAGGAACCAACATGCCAAGATTGTCTTCTGGCGTCCACACATGCACCATAGCATGACCCCCCTACACACACACACACACACACACACACACACACATCAAAATAAATAAATGGGGCTGGAGAGATGGCTTAGTGGTTAAGCACTTGCCTGTGAAGCCTAAGGACCCCGGTTTGAGGCTAGATTCCCTAGGACCCACATAAACCAGATACACAAGGTGGCACATGCATCTGGAGTTTGTTTGCAGTGGCTGGTGGCCCTGGCGTGCCCATTTCTCTCTCCTCTCTCTCTCTCTCTTTCTCTGTCTGTCACTCTCAAATAAATAAATAGAAAATGAACAGAAAATATTTTAAAAAAATAAATAAATGCTCACAATGAAAAGAAAAACAAATAATCTTTAGATTATTGGAGTTATAATGCAGTTTCTAAATTAACACATGTAGAAGCTGATGTTATTAAGGATATGGAATTGCAAAAGCAAACAAAACTAAAACACGTGAAAATATACCTTCTGAAATGAATGAGTCAACAAATGAAAAGTCCTCAGGCTCCACCTGAAAACTACTAATATGAGACACTATCATAAAACATGGAGCACAAGTTGTGAATTAACATGGGGTTAGACTTATGTTGGAACAAGAATGTAAAATTGCATAGGACCAATACTTCAACTGAATAAAATGTTAAATAAAGCTAAAAGTGGACCCACATAAAGAAGAAAACTTGTGAACATTATAGATACCAATGAATTAATTCATGAATGAATCAACTTTAGTGAAACTCTTCAAAAATGAGTAATGCACACATGGAAAGCAATAATAAGAAGTTTATGTCAAAATTAAATCCAAAATTCATCAGAATTGGTCTCTATGGCAATTGTCTCTGGATTCTGGCTTGTTTGTTTATTTATTTATTTTAATATTTTTATTTATTTACTTGGGAGAAAGAGAGAGAAATAGGCAAGGAAAGAGAGAGAGAAAAAATGGGTGTGCCAGGCCCTCCAGCCACTACAAACGAACTCCAGATGCATGCACCCCTTTGTGCATCTGGCTTATGTGGGTCTTGGGGAATCAAACATGGGTCCTTTGGCTTTACAGGCAAGCGCCTTAACTGCTGAGCCATCTCTCCAGCCCTGCTTATTTATTTAAGTTATGGCAAAATGTACTTAACCTCACTATAATAAGCATATTCTTATTATTAGGCAAACATCACCCCGTCCACCTCCAGAACTTCATCTTACAAACCTATTAGACCTTAACTCTCCACATACCCTCCCATGGCTCCTGACAACCTCCATTGTTGTCTCTATGACTCTGAGTACTACAGGGACCTCGTAAAAGTGGAATCGCATGCTGTTTGTCTTATGGCGGGCTCATCTCAACCTCATGTCCACAAGGTTTCTCTGTGTGTTCCATGCCAGAATTCCCTTCCTTCCTCAAGATAAGTGACATGTCCTTGCATGCCTGAACCAGGGGGCATTTCCCATCCATCCATCAAGGACCGCTGGTCTGCTCCCTCATTCTGCTGTTGTGTGTACTACCACTGTGAATGTTGGTCTGGTTTTCTTATTTTTAAATGGTAGTGTGGAGCCTGGAGCAGGTGCCTGAGGCAAATTCTCTCAAGGAACTAAAGACCCACGCACTGGAAACAGCCCAAAAGAGCTGTGAATAAGTATGACAAAATGGTCCCAGCTGTTAAATCCAAGAAACACACACACATAGTTGTCTCCATATGTCTATATGTTTTAAATATTTCATAATTTAAAATTTAAAAAAATAAATAAAGATCAGTGTGACATAAAATGTCCTGCACAAAGCCTTGGCAGTTGGGAAACCTCCCTCACCCCTTCATACCCAGACCTCCACAGTGTGGTCCGTGAGGCCTCGGGCATCTGCCCTCTGTCACCTATCACTACCTGTTCTGGTCACTCTCTTTTACCTGTGACCAGATTTGCTTTTTACTTCTGAAATGGTTATGCTTTGGCCAGAACCAGCCATGAGTCAGCGTCTCTGAGGGTGGGTGAGACTGAACTGTCAGCAGAGGAAACAGGGCACGGGAGAGAAGCAGCAGCAATAGCTCGAGCCCTCAGGAGCCCAGGCCGTGGCTGTCTCTCTGGAAGCAGTTCCCAGGTTTGTTCTAGTTATGATGTCCGCACCCTAGTGCAAGATCCCAGGCATAAGTTCTTGGCCATGCACCCTTGGGCAACATGATGATTTTTCTAACCAAGATACATAGTCACTACCAGCATCCCCATCTACACACACACACACACTACACCCCTACTGGAATAGAGATAGGAACATTTTAATGGAACTGTTAAGTCAAAGAAGAGATAAAAGGTCCACTGGAGATTTCATTACTTGCTGGAGAGAACGTTCTGGGCTTGAGTTTTCCAGCACGAGGGGAAGTAGTTTCAAGGAAGGAAGCTTAAAGTACATGAAGAAGATTCTGCAAAAAATAACCTCGCTCTCTCTCTCTCACCCTCCAGGGAGCGAGTGCCCTGGCTTTGTTTCCTTGCCTCCCTCAGTGTCCTTACAGGACAGCCAGCGGGATGCACAGGATGGGAGTTCAGCTCGAACTCCATATGTTTCTGAGAGCCCAAAGCCCCAGGATCCTTGGTCTCCTTTCAAGATTAGGAGCTATCACTACATGGAAGGTTCTACAATAGAGTTGAGGAGAGCAGAGGGAGAGAGGGGAGGGTTCATGTCACACTAGGTTCAAAACCAGGGGAGCTTTGTCAGTTTGGCACACTCCCATTCAGCGTCGATGTGGGATTAGAGGGATGGAAATGGCAACAAGGTTCCCTTGGAGATGGAGAACCAACCAGTGGGGTCCTGAGCGATCGCTGGAAGCATTGTTTGAAGCACCTGGAGCCCACATTAATACTACTGGCTCAGCAGCCAGACGTCCTGGGCTTGAAGGCCTGCAACATAACAGCTATGTAACCTTGGGAGTGTGACCTTGGGAAAACCATTTAATTTCTTCAGGTCTCAGTTTATGCAACAGCAAATTATTCATAGTAATTATATCTACCTTACAGGGTTGTGTGATGGCAAAAGGAGTCACTGTATAGAGAGGGCTGATAGAGATAGAGAGAGAGAGAGAGAGAGAGAGAGAGAGATAGATAGATAGATAGATAGATAGATAGATAGATAGATAGATAGAGAGAGTGTATGGGAAGTCTCATAATGGGACCAGCTACTGTCTTAATTATATAAAGAGTAGTGCTTATGCTAAAGATTCAGATAAGTTCTCTCGGCACTAAATCCAGATCTGCTGCAATATATATGCAAATATCACGCCTTCCCTGGAGAAAGAGATAAATTAACCACAGCCAGAAATGCTTCTCATCACAGATCTCTGCATACTCTATTATTTGATTGTTATTTTGCAGCAGTGAACTGCTTATCATCTTCCTGGTTCCCACATAGGCTCAGAAACCTCCCGAAGCTTAAGGGAACCATTATAAAACTTATCCCCGCAAAGTTATTTAGCCCAGTTTTACTTCTCTCCTCACCGACATTCAGGATTACATAGCTGTTTGAAGACAGATGTTTGCCTAACATATCTGACTTTTTCTATTACTTGACTTGACAATTCCTTTGTGTGTGTGTGTGTGTGTGTGTGTGTGTGTGTGTGTGTGTGTGTGGTGTTTTTCAAGGTAGGGTCTCACTCTAGCCCAGGCTGACCTGGAATTCACTATGTAGTCGCAGGGTGGCCTTGAACTCATGGCGATCCTCCTACCTCTGCATCCCCAGTGCTAGGATGAAAGGTATGCACCATCACGCCCAGCCTGACTTGACAATTCTTCCTTCAGGAAACAATGTCACTCTTTTTATCCTGAATAAAAATGTTGGATAAATGTGATGTTATATTCATCAGTAATTCATATTTTACAATAACGGTAAGTACAACAACATATGTCTATTACTTTTTAGCCATTGAAAATAAGATGATTTGATATCTTCCTACTGCTTTGGCCATGCTTAATAAAAAATAGCTCTAAGGATGGAGAGATGTCTCAGTGGTTGAAGACATTTGGAAAAGCCTGGCAGCCCGGGTTTGATTCTCTGGTAACCATATAAAGCAAGATGCACAAAGTGGCACATGTGTCTGGAGTTCGTTTGCAGTGGCAGGAGGCCCTGGCATGCCCAGTGTTTCTCAATGTCCTGAGACCAGACTTGACTACTGACCAGATCTAAATGGTGGTGTCATCATCATTTAGAACTGGCCAGTAACCAAGTGCTTTGGCAATGGCCTGCATTAGTTGGGGACCTCACAGGCCTCCCTGACCAATAGCTCACTGTGGGGGTAACTCAATTCTGGCACTGGGACTTACCAGCAACAGTCTATTTTACAGAGTGTATGAGTTACAATCCTTGTTGTTGTACAAATACCTGACAAGAAGCAACCCAAGGGAGGAAGAGGGTGTTTTGTTTTTGTTTGTTTGGTTTTTGGCTTACAGTTTGAGGACATCCAGTCCTTCATGGAGGAGAGGGCAAAGCAGAGGAAGCTGGTCACATTGAGGCCACAGTCAGGAGGCAGAGGGGTGAACGTTGTCAGCTGGCTTGCTCCTATTTGTTCATCCCAGGGAATGGGGGGCTACCCATAGTTAGGGTGGGTCTTCAACCTTTAATAAACCTAATCTAGAAACTTAGAGAAATCCCCAGACATTTGTCTTCTAGGTGATCCTAGATCCTGTCAAATTGGCAGTCAATTAATCACAAATGTGATGAAAGATTTATGTCACTCTCAATATATCATTTGGTTCAGTTATTTCATTTACTTGTTTGGGAATACTTTGTGTCACTGTCTAAAAGTATCTTTTTTTTTTTTTCTTTTTAGGTTTTTTGTTTGTTTGTTTCAAGATAGGATCTCACTCTAGCCCAGGCTGACCTGGAATTCACTATGTAGTCTCAGGGTGGCCTCAAATTCACAGAGATCCTCCTACCTCTGGCTCCTGAATGCTGGGATTAAAGGCATGCACCACCACACCCAGCTTATTTTTCTCTTTTTTTATTGTTGTTTTGGGGTTTTGTTTTTAAATCAGACTCTCAGGTAGCCCAAGCTAACCTTGAACTCCTGATCCTCCTGTCTCCACTTCCCAAGTGCTAGGATTTTAGGCATGAACTACCATACACATCTTTTTGTTCATTTTTCCATTCACTTGTTTACTGAAAAGATTGTGCCACTCCTTTGATGAAAACCATCCTGATACTCCTCAGAAGTTCTATGAATCCAGGCATGCTGGTGCAATCCAGTAATTTCAGCACTTGAGAGGCTGAAACCAAATACTGCCACAAGTTCAAAACCAGCCTGGACTATACACAAAGACCTTTTTTCAAGAAAGAAGATGAAGAGCAGGAGAACTAGGACGATGAGGTATAAAGAGGAACCAGAGCCATGAATAAGAGCCAGCCTGACCCTGTGCAGAGGCTGTTCCCTGTGTGGTGAACGCTTTTGTGTGTTTAAAGCCAGGGAGCAGCAGCTCCGAGGTCACCGTCAGGGAAGTCTTCCCCACCGTCTGCATTGCACCCTCTGCAGGTTTTCTCTTTTGCCTCATCTGACATTTTCTCACCTATGTCTCAGTCAATGGCATCACCAGCTAGAATATTAGCCCTCCCACAGGCATGGCTGTATCTGCAGAACCTGACAGGATACACGAGATTTCACTTCCAGTAAAACAACATAGGAATTAAGAGAAACCAACTATTATTGTTGCTGGATAACGTGATTGTGTGCATTAAAAATAAAAAACCCAAGGCCAGGCGTGGTGGCCCATGTCTTTAATCCCAGCACTTGGGAGGCAGAGGTAGGAGGATCGCCATGAGTTCAAGGCCACCCTGAGACTACATAGTTAATTCCAGGTCAGCCTGGGCCAGAGTGAGACCCTACCTCAAAAAAACAAAAACTAAAACTAAAACAAAAAAAAAAAACCCCAAAGCTAGCAAATTTAGTGAATATAAAAATACACGCCCATTCTCTGTGATCTCTCTCTCTCTCTCTCTTTGCGTGCAAATAAATTTAAAAACATAAAAAATTAAAACTACTTGTGGGGCTTGGGAGCTAGCTGAATGGAAAAAGTGCTTGCCACGTTAACATGGCCCCCAGAACCCACATAGAAGCTGGACACTGTGATGAGCATCTGTAATCTGGGGATGTCTATGGTGGGAAGGGGAGCAGAGCCAGGAAAATCTTCTGGAAGCTTTCGGGCCAGCTAGTCTGGCAAAGGGATTCTGCCTCAAAGTGAAAGGTGAGGACTGGCAGCGAGGTCCCCTGGCCTCCATACATGTGCACTCACGTACACACACTTACACACGCACTCCAAAAACTACCGCCTGCTAAATCCATACTATATTCATATAGCACATGATTTAGAAATGATGATCTTAAAAGTACCCTTTAAAACAGAATAAAGTATACAAGTTACATGATATGTGACAAGTAACACAAGATACAGTCTTGTGAATATTTCTTGTTTTCTGTTAATGAGGTGAGATTCAAAGTTGAATTGAATTGTGACAGCCCAGCTTCAATGCCTTGCTTTTATTTACTGATTTGCTTCTACTTACTGACGTGTGGCAGTGGATTTACATCTGCCTTTCTAATCATCCCGAACTTGGACATAGTTACACTGAGGAAGACAGCCAGGGGCAGAATGAACTGCAGATCATATATACACTTCTTTGTTTTAGAGGAACAAAATTAATGCTGGGAAAATTCCTTGTGGAATACCCCTTATTAAAAATAAGTAAATTAAAGACAAGAATATGAAGCAAATAAGTTTTGCAATAATGTTATTACTTACATTAAAATATTTTAAATTAGAAATACTATTTAATTTAATAACCAAATAATGTCTGTTTGTTTATTCATTAGTGTTAGCTCTAGTTAATATTGGCTATTGAGTTAAAGTAGTATTATTCAATATAGCACTAATAAAATTGAAACTAGAGTGAAAAATTTTGAAGACCATAAGTAGATTTCCAATTATGTAAAGTGTAGGTCATGCTGTTGTCAAGATAATAAAAGAACTGGTGTGAGCCTGCCTCAGTGTGTGTGTGGGGGGGCAGGGGGGTGATTGCTGACTGTTGTTATGTCCAGGCTTGCTTTAGTCAGTGGCAGGATGTTGCCAGGTGTGGTAGTCGGCTTCCTTTCACTATGACGACTTCAAGGCTGGCTAGATGGCTCAGTGGTTAAAGATGCTTCCTTGCAAAGTCTGCTAGCCTGGCTTTGATTCCCCAGTACCCACATAAAGCTAATGTGCAGAGTGTTGTATGCAAGTGAAGCTTGTTTGCAGCAAGAGCCTCTGACAAGCCCGTACATTCTTTCCTCTCCCCCCGTCACTGTCTGCTCAAAAATAAATAAACGAGCAAACAACTTAAGCAAAGGAAAATTTTATTTTGGCTCATGTTTTCAGAGATTTTAGTCCACAGACATCCGGCTGTGTTTCTTTGGGTCAAGCTTGGTGGGAATATAAGGTAGAATAAAACTGCTTGCCTCATGATAGGACAAGGAGAGAGAGAGAGAGAGAGAGAGAGCCACCATAGACACACCTCCAGTAGCTTGCTCCCTCCAACTCCCTCTCACTTCATACAATTTCCACCACCTCCCAATAGTCCCACCACTGTTGACATGGGAATCAAGCTATCAACACATGAGCTGTCAGGGACATTTCAGATGCAAACCCTAACAAAGGGGTTTATTCTGTCATATTGAAGAGGCTATATATTTCTCAGGAAATTACTTTCTGGGATCTTTGAGATTTTGGATGTACACGTTCAATGAAATGTTTCAATGATGTACTCCTTGATTTCCTTCCAAAACATTTAATATGGTAGGGGGATGTGTACGGCACTATCAGTTTTGGGTGTGCCCGTGGAACTCCAACTCTCATGTAAATGCCATCTGTCCTTTATGTCCAGTGTTCAAATCCTGGCTTTGCCCTTAAGCAGCTGTGGTGCCTCTGCAAGCTACCAAGCCTCTCGGATTCACTGTTGCATCTGAAAATGCAGCTGAAGCAGTACTTACTGTATAGTATTGTTTCAAAAGTGAAACAAAACAAATGAATACATGTAAGGTCTAGGACACAACATGGTATACAGTAGGTGCACCATAACTGTTAACTATGACTCTCACACCACTGGATACGTGCCCAGCCTGAGGCACCATGCTTGTGCTGTCTGAGATGCTAGGAAGTGGCCGCGCAGCTTCAGTGGGCACTGGTCGCATTTCCTCTTTCTACAGGAGTCTGATGGCCACTAAGCCCACGTTGCAGACAGGTTCTCATTGCTGGCAGAAAACAAGGGACAAAGAGCAGCTTGTGGGGTGGGGGAAGGGGTTTATTTTGGCTTACAGACGGGAGGGAAAGCTGCATGATGGCAGAGGAAAACGATGCATGAGCAGAGGGTGGACATCACCTCCTGGCCAATATCAGATGGACAACATCAGCAGGAGAGCGTGCCAAACACTGGCATGGGGAAACTGGCTGTAATGCCCATAAGCCCGCCCCCAACAGTACACTGCCTCCAGGAGGCATTAATTCCATCAGCTGGGAACCTATCATTCAGAACTCCTAAGTTTATTGGGGACACCTGAGTCAAACCACCACAGGATGTTAGCTTTACAGTGGCTCTCTGATTAAATGCTTTTTCCTCAGCCCACAACCTCTTGTCCAGGCAAAGCAGCACAGAGTCACTACTCCCCGCCCCCTCCCCAAAGACAAGAGCTGTGCGGACTGCAGGGCGTGGACCACAGGAACAGGTCATGATTTCGCAGAGTCATTTCAGTGGGTCTCTGAGGCTTTTAAGAGCTTGGCTCCTTCGGCTTTAAGATGTGCAGAACAATGGAAGCCGAGCTCACCAGGGGATAGGTGTCACTCTCTTCTGAGTTTGTGAAAGATGTTCTCGTAAAAGGAAGACACAGAATTAATGGAACATCCCTTAGGGACAAGCGAAAGTCTTAACCCTGCTGCTTGCACAGTGGGTGTTCTGGAAGCATTTGACCTTAGCAGCATTTGACCTTGGGCTGGTTGGAAACAACGTTGTTTGAGACGGTCACGTGTGAGGACGCAAAGCTTCTGGGGCACAGCTGCTGAGAGCCAAGCATTATGGCAGCTGTAAAAGTCTAAATGGGAACTGGCACATTAATATTAATTCTCAGTAAGTGTTCCGGGTGGACGAGGCAGCTCCATTGATAGCAAACACCTAGCTGTTCTTAATTATTAGATTTTTGTGTTTTTTTTTTAATTTCTAGATGTAGAACAGTCAAAACAAAATTTAACTGCCTGCTTTTCTTTTCAACTAGAGTCAATTCAGTGTTTATCTGCAATTCCTTTTGGATGTCTCACCTGTTCAGGGTCAAATTAAAAGAAAAAAAAAGTAAAAATGAATCCTGAATGACGTTTGGCTTCAAGATAGAGAGTGAAATCGGGTAATGGCTTCTCTGCTAATGATCGTACATGCAACTTTGCAGAATCTGAAGAATCAAGAGCTCTCTTAGCTCCAACAGAGCCCCACACCCCATTTACCCATCTGCCCACATCCCACATTCCCAAACCTCCTAGTAGGATGAATATTGGAGCTCAGATTATAAAAGACAGGAAAGACATTGTGATTCTGCTTCAATGTCTCTCTCCCTTCCTCCCGCCCCCTTCCTGTCTCCAGGGTTAGAAGTACCCAAGTGGACAGGGGTCAGCGCATGTGGTAAGGAAGCGAAACTGAGGTCATGGTCCCACAGCCAGGGGAGACGCGCTCCTGCCTGCAGCATGCGAGTGAGCCCGGCAGCCGCTCCCCATCGCCAGACAAGTCTTCCAATGCCCCAGCCCCAGACGCAGACGCAGCGTGGGCTTCAGCAGGATAAGCTGGCCTGGGCCACGGCCGTTCTGCCAAGCCGCTCCAAGTTTGTCAGTTGCAGAGAAACTGCTTTGGCCAGTGCTGAGGAGTTAGGCTGCGGTGCGCGCTGGGAGCTTTCCACCACGTAGAATCGATAAACCATCCCTCACTTCTAGACCGCCCCGATCCAGTATAGTTACCGATGTGGCTGGACTCACAGCTACCATCTTCTCTGCTCTCTGAGTGTCCCTCTGCCCTCTGTTTCCTGTGCCGTGAGGCCTGTGTGCCTCTGCTGGCTCACCTCCCTGTAACGTGCTCGCTCTAGGATGCACACGATGCCCTTCAGCTTCCCTCGGGCTGCCTTCACACCACTGCACTCCATTGCTACCCAAGAGCTTTCAAACAGTGCGTGTTCGTCCCTTCCCCCCCTATCCTTATGCTGCTGTTATTACACATGTTACTCCTACGTTTATTTCAAATACCACACAACACTGTCATTAGCGTTTGCTTCAAACAAGGAATTTAAAAATGCGAAGTCTTTTTTTAATTTTGTTTATTTGCAAGCAGAGAGAGAGAGAGGGAGGGGAGGGAGAGAGAGGGGCAAGCAGAGAGAATGGGCACTGCCAGGGCCTCTAGACACTGCAAACAAACTTCCAGATGCATGTGCCCCTTGTGCATCTGGCTTACATGGGTGCCTGGGGAATCGAACCTGGGTCCTTTGGCTTCATGGGCAAATGCCTTAACTGCTAAGCCATTTCCCCAGCCCCTAAAAATGCAAAGTTTTTTTATTTTATTTTTATACAGTTACTATTTCCAATGTTCTACTTTACTGCATAGCATCTTGATCCATACCTCATACTACATGCAAAACTAAACTCAAAAATGGACCACAGACCTAAATACCAGAGTATTATGAAACTTCTGGAAGAAGCACAGAAAGCAGGAGGCAGGGTGTGTATTTGGCAGGATGGGACCAGCAAGAGAGAAGTGGGGTAGCTAGTGAGGGGAGGTGAATGGGGAAAGGAGTAAACAATAATAAAGCATAATGTCACGTGTGCACGAAGATGCCATAATGAAACCCATTGCTTTGGATGCTAATTTTAAGTAGCCAAGCGTGGTGGTGCATACGTGCAGTCCCAGCACTTGGGAGGGGGAGGCAGGAGGATAAGGAGTCCAAGGTCTTCCTTGGTTACGTAGCACGTTCAAGGTCAACCTGGAGTACATGAAACCTTGGCTCAAACAGTTGGTAAATAAATAAGAAAATAAATAAGCATACAGAGCATGAGAGTAGAAAGGAGAACAGGAGAGAGGAGGAAGAGATCTAAAGGGAGGAGGAGGTAGAAATAAAAGGGTGTTGTTGAACGCATGTGCTATCAAAGCAGAAGCAAGGACTATTCGCTTGGGTGGCAGGGTGAAGCAGCCCAGCAAAGGGAAGAAGGAGAATGGAAGGAAGAAAGCACTGGGGAGTGAAAATAAAAATAAACATAAAAAAAGAGAAGTTGAGAAATTAGAACTAACCCAGATATCCACCAGTGAATGAGTGGGTATGGACCGTGGTATACCCATGCAATGAAATATTACTCATGGGTTAAAGCAATATGCTACTGATGCATGCAACAGCTGTGAGTCTCTGGCGCTGGAGAGATTGCTCTGCAGTGAAGACATCTGCCTGTGAAGCCTAAGGACACAGGTTCAATTTCTCCAGTACTCACATAAGCCAGATGCACAAGGTGGCGCATGTGTCTGGAGTTCATCAGGTCCTGTCTCTCCCTGGCTCGGTCTTAAATAAATTAAATAAATAAAAGAATCTAGACTTCCCACCCCTCCCTCACCCCCCAAAAAGTATGTGTGCTACATGACTACACTTACACAAGAGTCTGGAAGGTGTAAGCTAGAGTGAAGGCAGGTCCGTGGTCGTGTAGAGACGGGAGAGGCTCGTGGTCTGAGGAGGGAAGGAACAAGAACAGCTTCAGCGGTAATGGCAGCTCGTTATCCTGATTGCAGTGGGAGTTCCATGTGTCAGAACCTGACAAATTGCACCTGCGAAAGTTGCTGATCCCAGGAGAATATGGTTCTTGTTGGATTCAGACAAATTAGAGTCAGGAAGCAACAGGGAAGAGCGCCCGTGTCTACCTGTCTGAGATAATCCTGCTGCTTTGGCTGCTCCAAAGGCCCAGGAGAAACTGCTTCCCGCACACACGCTGCCGTGTGTCTCTCTCACGGGGATGCGGGCACACAGTGCCCACGGAATCAGCGCTGACCGTGACCTTTTCTTCAGGGCTGTCGTATTCCCCACAAGTCCCCCCATGGAACCCCTGCCCAACAAAGACACCATCACCGACAAGCTGACTCCAACTCAGGCATGTGGTCTCCAAGAGCAGTGAGCTTTGTATCCAAGTAGCATACATAAATGTCTCCTTTTTGGTCTTTAAAAATGTCCCTTTGTCTCATTGTCCTTAAATCTGCCCATAGCATGCAATGGTCTTCTATTCCCAAATAAATTTCATTATTTAGAGAATAACCCTCTAATTATGTTTCAATTTGATATATATTTTAAATATAAGTTTATTCTCTGTCAGTTACACCACAAAAACATTAAAATAAAATTGTGTAGATCTCTGCTGTTATGTAGCTTGCAGCAAGAGAGAATGAAAAAAAGTAAATTTTATTAAACTGAACAATGTGAAACTGCTGTTTGCAGGCCAAAAAAATCATAATAATAGATGAATTTCACTGCTTTGTGACTCAACCTAACATATGGAAATGTTAGGCATGGTGGAAGTTGATAGGCAGCAGGCCTACATTACAGGGGTGTGGTACGATCTGTAATCAAGGAAGGCCCCTTGAGGCAGTGACATGGCAAGAACTCAGAGAGAAAGGGAGTGGGCGTGTGGATGTGGGAAGAGCAGAGACCAGAAGGTAGGAGAAAAGAATGGGAAGAAGCCCATGTGGATGGGACATGACAGTAATTTCTTAAAAGACATTGAAAGGCTCACAGAATAGCTGGCAAAGCTGGGAAGTTATACTCTGAGAAAGGCGCAGGAGGACAGACAGCTAAGTCCACAGAGGGTGTCAGGCCTGCGAGGGCCCATCGTCCTGGGAGCACATGTGAGTTTGTCCAGTTGCTCTGAATCCCGACCGCAGATTCCTACACCACCATCATTGGCATTAGAGTGGCCCTGTGAGCTCGTGTCTGGGGCACAGTTCCTTCCTGTGGACAGAGCTGCTGCTTGCCCTGGCTGAGAAACATCCAGGGACCCTCACTACCGGAATCCAGCCCAAGGTATGTCCAACTCCTAAATGGCACACAGACTCTGCCCTGGCCTAGTATGGAAACAACCAAGGGAGATTTACTGTACCCTCTTATTAGTTACTTTCTCATTGCTGTGAACAAATACCTGTCCAGAAGCAACTCAAGGAAGAAAAGGGTTTGTTTTGGCTTGTAGGTGAGATAGGAAGTTTCATGGCAGGGAAGATATGGTGGCAGGAGAATGAAAAAAGAGCTAGTCACATCATAGTCAGGAAGCAGAGGATAAACAGGAAGTTTGGCTGGGCTATTAAAAAAGAAAGCCTCAAGGCCTTCCCCCACAAAGATTCACTTCCTCCAGGAAGGCTCCATAACCTTCCCAAACAGTGTTACCACCTGGGGGACCAATGTGTCCTGACACAGGAGCCTATGGAGGACCTTGTACATTCAAACCACAACACCATTTCACCAACAGCAGTGAGAAGGAAGCAATCCTCTCTTCCCTTCCCTGAGTACCGCCAACAGTACCCATTGGTGATGGTTGTAAGATAGAGTGGATAAATTGCCCACCGCACTTCAGTCCAGCCTCAGCTGAAACCACAGAGGAATTGGGGAAATGAGCAAGAGTGCGGCTTTCATGGTGAACCTGATATCAGCACAAGGGTGAAGGAGAAAGACACTGACAACTACTAAAGCAGAGATCCAGAGACTTCTAGGAGCCCATCACTGAAGTAGACTTAAAATACACCCAGTATGGCTCAGGGAATTTTACGGAAGAGGGAGTGGAAAGATTGTTAGAGCCACAAGCTGGGACAGCACGCACAGAGACATTGCCTCTTCCCCATATCTGACTGCTGCCCCACAATGCACGACCCACAATTCCCATGGGGATGACCTGCTTCCCCAGTGAGGAGGGTCCTTTTGGAAAAGGGGCAGGGAGGAGGGAAAGGATGGTACCAACATGTGTTGTTTACATACTAAGTATGTCCATAACTAATGAAAATAAATTTTTAAAAAAGAAAGAGTGGAACAAGTCAAAGACTTGGACATTCCATAAAACAACCCCTTGAAAACAGTCTATTATGTTTGACAATATAGATTACTGCTCAAACCCTGAGGAAATGAAGCACTGACTCTCTGAGTTAGAAGATGAATAACAGATTCCGATGACTACAAACCTGAATGAGCCTCAGACCCCATTCCTAGGAATTCAAGAGCCACTTTCTGAGGGGGCAGATCTCCTCTGCAGCCCCTGGCCAGGCAGCCCTTTCCCAGAGAAGCAAACATCTGAGACTGAGAAATATTTGACACTGAGAGCGATTTTCAAATGAGCTACTCCCTAGTTCATACTGGATCGCAAGGATAGCTATTCCCAGGAAGTAAGAGGGAGGAGGGTCCTGGAGAGCTACATTAAGTAGGGACCTAGGGAGGGCTGGGGACATTACTCGGATGCTAGAGTGCTTACCTATCAAGTAGGACATCCTGTGTTCCGTCCTCAAAACCAGGCATGGTGGCACATGGACTGTAATGTGAGCACTCAGGAGGTAGAGGAAGGCTTAGCAGAAGCTCAAGGTCAGCCTTGGCTACACAACAGGTTCAAGGTCATCCTGGACTATATGAGAGGATATCTTTTATTTAAAAAAAAAAACAAAACAGTTTAGAACTAGGATAGGCTTTCTGGATAGAAGTCCAGAGCTCCTATTCTGGCCTCCAGGCTCAGATAGAGGCCTTTGATCATGGGGTAAGATGCTCTGCAGTAGCTATCTTGAAATCCTTACTAATTGACTAAAGCCCAGTGGGAACATGGGAAAGAACTACTTAGACCTGTCCCATCTGCTTCTCCTCCTGGCCTCTGGGTCATTTTCTTCATCTCCTGTCACCCCAGGGCTCAGGGCCACCCGCAGCCCTGACTGAAGGGATCACTGAGCATGAGCGCATGTTCCCAGGACGTCCTGCTCTGTCCCTGCGAGTAGCCCGGTGCAGAATTATCAACACTAAAGAGTAAATTAAAAACAAACAGACAAACAAAACACATCAGGTTGGGGAGATGGCTCAGTGAGGTAAAATGCCTGTCGCACAAGCATGATGGCCTGAGTTCAGATTCCCCAACACCCGTGTAAAAGCTGGATGCAGTAGTGAGTGTCTATAAACCGGATCCTACCTGCAGGAAGATGGGAGGCCAGGACACAGGTGTCCTAGAGGCTCATGGGTCAGCCTGGTGTTGGCAGCAGTAAACCACAAAGACATCCTGCTTTCGGTAAGGTGGAAGGAGAGGATCAGCAGTCAGGTCATCCTCTGGCCTCCACACTCATGCCGTGGCAAGCGCAAGTTCGTTGTAAAGAAAACCATGTCTACTTTGAGTGAGAGGGAGAAAAGAGGGGGAATGTGGGTAACTGTGATCAAAACACACCATATATGTTTGTTTTGTGTGTATAAAAATGTCAGAAATAAAAATCTAAACAATGACAAACCACAACCATTCAAGAAAGGGCACAGGAGGAAAAAACTCTTGACTATTTTTTCTTTTTGTCTGGACTGGGCCTCCTTATGTAGCCCAAACTGACCTTGAACTCAATATTTTGCCCAGGCTACCCTCAAATGTGAAAACTGGCTCACCCTTGCCTTTGGCACCAAGGATTTGAAAGCATCTTTATCCTGCCATTGGTTATGCATGAACCAAACAAAATAATGAAGCCTTCATAATGGGGTCGGGGAGGTGGCTGTGGGTCAGTGCTCGCCTCATAAGCACGAGGACTAGACTTAGGATGTGTGGCACCCCCATAGACGCCTGGCAGGAGTTGTGGCTGCTCGCGATGCCAGCGCTCAGGAGGCAGAGGCAAGGATCCTCAGGTCAAGCTGCTGGCTAGACGACAGAGTCAGCGAGCTCTGGGTTTTACTGGGAGACGCTGTTCCAGTAAGATAAAAAGGAGAAAGAGAGAGCAAGAACACCCAGGTCAACCTCTAGCCTGCACACAGACAGACACAGACCCATGCATAGGGTCCTGCAGACACATGCACCGGTGTACACACACACACACACAGTTTTGAAAAGCAATCATGGCTGGTCCGAAGGTAGTGAGTTATCTCAGTTGATTGTTCACAGTCAGTTACAGATTGAACTCCTTGTTCTACACTTTCCCCCTTCTCACTACTGCACTTGACGAGTCTAAAAGGAAAAAAGAAAAAAGAAGCAATCATGATAGACCATGTCCTGTGATGGAAAGTAGGGAGTTTTTAGATAAGATAAAGTCAGAATATCTTAAAAAGGGATATTTGACCTGAATCCTGAATCTAAAATGATATCTAGTCTGATGTCAGAAGGACCCAGAGGGAGAAGGACTGCAGGCAAAGGACACGGCTCGGGGTGGGACAGAGCCTCGCTAACGATGGCTCACAGGACGTGTGCACGGGGCAGGTTCACAGAATACTGGCCCCAGCCCACACGGAGCTGGACAACTGCCTCCTCTCTGGGCATTAAGCAAGGAACTCGTTCTCCACGTTTCATGCGTGCCAGCCGCTAATGAGCGTGTCCTCTACTTGGTCCATGGGAGACCATTGCTGAGCAGTTGGGCTTTAGCTGGGACCCCGATTTATTGCCGTGGGCTGATCCTACGTGCTGTTTCTATCATCTCCAGCTTGCCCTCAAACACCACTTGCAATAAATGCATTCATTCAACAAATCTTGCCACAGTACCTCTTAGGTTGAAAGGAGGAATAAAACCTCCAAGTTCTCTGGACTCCAGCAGTGGGTGAAAAACACTTCACCCTCAGGACAGGATGACTACTAAGAAAGGAACAAAAGTTCTGTGGGAGGCCCCGTGGGATAGCATCCCTTTTAGTCATGGTTTAGCGGAAGGAAGAGTTGTGGGCCAAGAATCAGTCAAGACTAGCCTCAAAAGGTCTTAGAGATACTCAAAAGTTCAGTATCTTATCACATTTTCCAAATTCTTTTTTATCTAATTAGAAGCTCAACAGAGTGTTTTTAAAAATTAAGTTCTACAGGGCTGGAGAGATGGCTTAGCAGTTAAGGCACTTGCCTGCAAAACTAAAGGACCTCAGTTTGATTCCCCAGGACCCATGTAAGCCAGATGCAGAAGGTGGCGCATGCGTCTGGAGTTCATTTGCAGTGGCTGGAGGCCCTAGCACACCCATTCTCTCTCTGTCCCTCCCTCTTTCCCTCTCTCAAATAAATAAATAAAAATAAAATATTTTTTAAAAATTAAGTTCTACAGCTTGAGTTGCTGGCATGCTGACAGACAACTTGAAGGTCACATAGTCAGGATGGAAGGGTTGGGGGAGGAGGGGAATGAGAGGTTGGGGCATATACATACAAAAGTAAATCCAAAATGAATTGATATTATAGAAAACTTTCTCCTGGATAGAAGACTAAAAGAACACTCAACAAGGGGGTGGGGGGGTGTGGATTGTCTGGTGGAAGGGCTCTGGAGAGGGTGGATGAAGCCTAACCTTAAAACATTTGGCTCTGGCCTGTAACTCCCATTACCAGAAATTGGTTACTACCCACATGGAGCTGTGGATGAGAGAGACCTAAAAGGTTCCCAAAACAGGACATGCTTCTGTCAAAGCACTGATTACCTGCTTGAGATAAAAGGTAAGACCCTGTTGCTGAAGACATCACATGCTACCAACACAGAACACGGAGAGATACAGCTGCAATCTGGAAGGAAGCCAATTCCCAGATAGTTAGCCCTTATAGTGCTGGAAAGTGCTTCACAAGTTGCTGGGGGAGAGTGCGTAACAACATTGTGAGCAAGCAGGGCGCACTGCTACTCAAAGGCAACCAACCTGACAAGACGTACACACCTGTGCAATGGTGGCACACAGCCTTGGTGGGTAAATAATGGCTTTCTGATTGGCTAAGAGATCCGCTCAGTGGAAAGGAAGCCAAGTGGAAAGGAACTGGAATCCAGGTCATAATCCTATAGAGATCAAGCTTATGGACTCCAACAACAAGCTCCCACTAGTATTTGGCCAAAAGAGGGCCTACATCCATCAAAATCTGCCTAAATTAACAATGTCTCTACCATTTAACCTATTCTGACCTCATTCTCCATTGCAGAATCTGTTTTTTCTTTTTCTTTTGTTTCTCAGAACCTAGTGAGAACTGAGGAATTCAGGAGATGAGCAAGAGTGCTGCTTCCATGGCGAGCCTGACAATCAGCACCAGGGTGAGGGAGACAGACCCTTAGGATACTCAACACATACCAAGGCAGAAACCCAGAGGCTCCTAAGGGCTCATCACTGAAGTAGACTTAAAACACACCCACCACAGCTCAGGGAATTTTGTGGAAGAGCAGGCATAAAGATTGTCAGAGCCACAGGTTGGGAAGGCATATACAGAAGCATTGCCCTACACTTTGCATATCTTAGGCTGGAACTTAGCTTCCCCCAGTAACAAACACCTCCTCCAGCCAGGTGGCTGGAGATCTAAATTACAAGCTTTAATAAACTCCTCAATGTATTGGAAGACATCTGTGGTGGTTTGATTCAGGTGTACCCCATAAACTTTGGTGTTCTGAATGCTAGGTTCCCAGCTGATAGAAATTTGGGAATTACCATCTTTTGGAGGCAGTGTATTGTTAGGGGAAGGCTTGTGGCTATTATAACCAGTGTCCCCTGGCCAGTGTTTGGCACACTCTCCTGTTCCTGTTGTCCACCTTATGTGGACCAGGGGATGATGTCAACCTTCTGCTCATGCCATCATTTCCCCCTGCCATCATGGAGCTTCCCCTTGAGTCTGTAAGCCAAAATAAACTCTTTTTTTCCCAAAATCTGCTCTTGGTCAGGTGATTTCTACCAGCAATGCAAACCTGACTGCAACACTAATGTTGGTACCAAGAGTGGGGTCATTTGCTGCTAGACACCTGACTATGTGGCTTTGGCCTTTTGGAGCTGATTTTCAAGAGGAATGCGTAAGGATTTAAAACCCTGGTCTAAGGGATGCCTTGCAGTGATATAAGTACAGCTTGATGGACTATTCTGGTCAGAGTTGAAAGACCTGAATGCAGTAAGAACTATGGACTGTGAGGTTTAGCTGATGAGGATGAGAAAGAGCTTTGCCTGGACTGGGCTAGAAGCAGTTTGTGTGAGAGGCTTGCTGTTATGCCCGTGTCCCAAGGACTTGTGCAGAGTTACTTTGCATAGAAACAGACTGATGGGATCAGAGGGTTATGGCACAGAAAGAAATCTTTAGGCCAAAACTGCTTTCCTGTTCAACTGCAATTGAGAGATTACAACCATTGAGATTGGGCCAGCTGACCTGCGTTAGGACAACAGAAAGAATGCAGTCTTTTGAAGGGGCCTGAGTGTTCAAGGAGTGTCCTGTTCTTGAAAGTCTGCTTTATTCCCCCCTGGATTAACAAATTGGCACCCCACCTGGTATTATGTAGTATAAGAAATCCAGGAAAGGAAGGGTCATTGAATTTGCAACACAGTCTTGTGTTTTGGAAACAGCCATGGGCGGTGTACAGGTTTGCTGGATGCCTGCATGGAGACCCGATTGAGCTGTGAGAATGGACCGTGGCTTGCAGTGGTGACCCAGTGGAGATGCTGGGACCACGAGATAGATGCCAAGGAAACCTGCTGGCCCTGATGAAATTTTCCAGGACTGTGAGTAGCCTACCTGGAGGGGTAGAATTGGAGCTCCAGAGAATTGTTGCTGGTTAGAATTTTCAGACTTGGAGATTTGTCTCTGACTAGAGTTGTTGGACTTGGAGTTACAGAGTTTGATGTTTGCCCTGGTTGTTTTAAATCTTATATTGGTTGAATAATTCTTTGCTATGCCCAATGCCATCTTTTGCAGTGTGAATGTTTATTCTGTGCCATTATAGGTTTTTTTGGAGATTTTTTTGGTATTATGGCTCAGTTAGAAAAACCTTGGATTATGGGGATTTTGAACATAATTAAAATTGATAAAAACCATAGGGACTTTTAAAGTTGGACTGAATGCATTGCATTTTACATCATGGATGGTTAACAATTTATGGAGGCCAGGGGCAGAATGTGGTGGTTTTATTCAGGTGTGCCTCATAAACTTCAGTGTTCTGAATGCTAGGTTCCCAGATGATGGAAATTTGGGAATTAACACTTCTTGGAGGCAGTGTATTGTTGGGGGCAGGTTTATAGGTATTACAGCCAGTGTCCCCTTGCCAGTGTTTGGACACACCCTCTTGTTTCTTTTGTCCACCTGATGTTGGCCAGGGGGTGATGTCCACCCTCTGCTCATGTCGTCGTTTTCCCTGCCATCATGGAGCTTGCCCTTGAGTCTATAAGCCAAAATAAGCCCTTTTTTCTCAAAAAACTGCTCTTGGTCGGGTGATTTCTACCAGCAATGTGAACTTGACTGCAACAACATCCATTTAAACTGCCATACTGACCCTATAACATTTTTGTTCTCAACATATGTTGGTAAAGGATAAATTTGTAAGGATAAGGATAAGGATTTGTAAAGGATAAGGTTTGTAAGAAGTCTTGTTGTATAGCCTGGCAACAAAGTGAAAGAAAAAAAAATTTTAATTTTGATTGCCAACCTCCGTACATACCGAACATATCCCACAATCGCAGGCCCTCCCATCACCATTTCCTCTCTGCCTCTGGTCTCTTCTCTACTTCCAACTAGTCTCTCTTCTGTTTAGACATCATCACTCCCATCTTGTTATGCAGGTCTTGTGTTTTTGCAATACTGTCTTCCAGACACAAAGTGGCCTCTATGTTCATGACCTCACAGTGGCTGAGGCTACCTACACAAGACCTGCGTTTGACTTTCTGAGCCTGGGTTACCTCACTTCATATAATCTTTTCCAGATCCATCCATTTCCCTGCAAATTTCATAATTTCATTTTTTTGTGAATGAGCTCTTGAGATGGAGAGGCCACTTCCAAGAGTGTAAGATTCTGCTTAGGTTTCACCTGGGTAGGACCCACACATACAAAAAACTTATGATCAGCAGGCAGCAGAATAGTCCCAAAGACGACCACATTCCTGAACTTCTGAGTATACTAGGATACATGTCAAAAGGGATTAAAGCTGTAGGTAGAATTAAACATGTTGACTTGTATGGTAGCTTGAATGTGGTAGTTTATATAGCCCCATAGATTCAGGCATTTTCTTTTTTGTAAAAAAAAATATATATTTTATTTATTTACTTATTTGAGAGAGAGAGAAAGAGGAAGAGAGAGAGAGGGAGAGTGAATGGGCACGCAAGGGCATCTAGCCACTGCAAACGAACTCCAGACACATGCACCCCCTTGTGCATCTGGCTTATGTGGGACCTGGAGAATCAAACCAGGACCCTTCGGCTTTGTAGGCAAACGCCTTAACCACTAAACCATCTCTCCAGCCTGATTCAGGCATTGTCAATTAAACTTCCTACATGAGCCCCTAGCACCTAGATCCTTGCAACATGGGGGTGTGTCACTGTGGGCAGATCTTATTGTCAAGCGCTGAGGTGTGTTTTGGGAAGGATCTGAATTGCAGCCCAAAGGTGTGGGAGGAACTGTTTGACTCTGGCACTTCCTGCTTGCTTGTGGTGCTGGTTGGCTGATGGTTTCTCTCTGCTTGGGTCTGTGAAAGACAGCCAGCTGCTTCTGCTATTGGTGGTGGTCCCCTGGACTCTGCAAGCCTGAAATAAATCCCTTCCTCCCATAAAATGCGTCTAGTTAGATGGTCTTCCCCACAACAACTGCTGGCTACATCAGCTTAGCTGAAAGGAAGTTTTAATCAGAAACAGAGGTCTTATAAGGCTTCACTGACCAGCAGATGTTGCAATATTACAGGTAAGTAGAAAGGAACTAATACCCATCCAGGTGGTAAAACAGCAGAGGCAAAATTCTGAGGCCAGCAAAGCTACAATATGAGAGTTGAGGAAGACTAGAGCTGGAAGGGGGACCCAGATGGGGAGGGGTTGGAGCTACGGGGGACGGGTGGGGGAGGCCAGCTGTAGGATGCCAGTGCAAAGCCCTGTAAACCATATTCTTCAGTTCAAATGAGTGTTAAAAATCCCCACGGGGGGCTGGAGAGATGGCTTAGTGGTTAAGCACTTGCCTGTGAAGCCTAAGGACCCCGGTTCAAGGCTCAATTCCCCAGGACCCCCGCTAACCAGATGCACAAGGGGGCGCACCTATCTGGAGTTCATTTGCAGTGGCTGGAAGCCCTGGCGTGCCCATTCTCTCTCTGTCCCTCTCTCTCTCTCTCTCTGTCTGTCGCTCTCAAATAAATAAAAATAAACCAAAAAAAATTAAAAGAAAAAAGAAAAAAGAAAAAATCTCCATGGGGATAATTGCATCCCCAGTGAGGAGGGTCCTTGGGGGGGGGCAGGCAGGGATGATGGTAAGGATGGTACCAACATGTGCTGTTTACATACTGAGTATGCCCATAACTAATTTTAAAAAATTCAGGATAAAAAATTTACTTATACAGAATGTATTTTTTTACTTATATGTATACCAAAGAAATGTGGGTTTTTTTTTTTTTTCAATTACTTATTTACTTGCATGTATGTGTATGGATGGGTGGTCACACCACGGACTCTTATTCCACAAATTAATACCCATCCAGCTTTGCCAATCTGGCTTTACATGAATGGCTGAGGAACTGAACCAGAGCTGTAGACTTTTCAAGCAAGCATCTTTAACCACCGAACCATCTTTTCAGCCCCCAGAATGTATTTTTAAGGAATGCTATAAAAATAGCATGGTTGGGCTGGAGAGATACTTAGTGGTTAGGGCATTTGCCTGCAAAGCCAAAAGACTCAGGTACTATTCCCCAGGACCCACGTTAGCCAGATGCACAAGGGGGCACACACATCTGGAGTTCGTTTGCAGTGGCTGGAGGCCCTGGCGCACCCATTCTCTCTCTCCCTTTCTCTCTCTCTCTCAAATAAATAAATAAAAATAAAAAGTTTTTTTAAAAATAGCATGGTTAAGCATATTGTTTTAGAAGATTGTCACTGAAATCTTCAAATTTGAGTATGATTAAACAGTAGCAATATTTCTCTCTCTCTCTCTCTCAGAATATTTGCAATAAAATGTAACTTAGTAAAAAAATATTTTAAAAATTCATTAGAGCTTTTCAAAAATGATTCCATTGGCATTTATTTTGATTACAGTAACCTTATCTGATGTCATCGTATGAATATCATATTGCTTTTCTACAATTACAAAATTAAATTATATGCTGGCTCTGAAAGCAATTTGTTTTTAGCAGCTTAAGCTTTTCTATTAAATTATAGACAGAGTTTGATAATAAAATCTACCATGATTTCAAAAATTCCCTTCTACTTTTTTTTGTTTGTTTTGTTTTTCCAAGGTGGGGTCTCACTCTAGTGTAGGCTGACCTTGAACTCACTCTGCAGTCCCAAGTTGGCCTCAAAACCACAGAGCTTAGTTAACTGAGCACATGCTCAAACCTGAAAGCAATATGGTGTGGACAGCATTTCATTAAGTGCTCCCATGGGCGTCGCTGTGAGCACATAACAGACAGGTCATATGCTTGCCCAAGCTGTAAGAGGACAAGTAGCCAGTGCTTCCCAGGGACTCTAGTGTGCTCGTGGGTTCCTTCCTGATTAGCTGATGTGGTCACAGAGCTATGACCACATAGAAATGCATAAAATGGCATCTGGTCTCAAATTGTTTTCCTAACTAAATGTGTGGTGTGTATATGTGTGTGGGTGTGTGTGCCCCTACGGAAGCACACGCAAGCACAACACACATACCACAAGACAAGATGATTTAATGAAGTCACGTATCTACATCACAGAGTACTTTATTGAAAATAATAAGATTATATAAAATCAACATTGGCTTTTTTTTTTTTTTTTTTTTTTTTTTTGGCAGGGCTTCTTATTCTTAGCCAGATTCAAGAATTACCTACCGAGCATTCCAACAATACTATCAAAGCTCAGGCTGTGTGACTAGAGCTGATATTTATTACAATTTCAAATGCTCTGGGAGCTGGAGCTAGGGAGATGGCTCAGTCAAAAAAAAAGTGCTTGCCAATCATTTTTAAAAAGGATTTATCCATATAAATAAATGGCATATACAAAAATAACAAAAAAGTGCTTGCCTTGTAGGCATGAAGAGCTGAGTTTCATTTCCAGCATCCTTGTGAAAGCTTGGTGTGGTGTGCAGACACATGCCTGTAATCCCAGAAGCCCTGCCAAAAAAAAAAAAAAAAAAAAAGCCGTTAGTTTTTCAAGTGGAAAAAGGTGACAGAATACTTTGCAAACGTCCTTCAGGGTATCTTTCTTAGGCATTTGAATGTTTCTGTCATTTCCATATAAAGAGATTTATCTGTGATGTTCTGAACACTCCATCGCTTGTTCAAGTGCATCAGTTCCTGGATCTTTGGTAACTCCTCCCAGTGCTCGTGTTCGTAGTTGTCTCACAGTTTAGTGCAGGCCTTGCTGTTTGTTGCAGTTACCTTTCCATTGCTGACATGAAGCACCCAACCAAAAGCAGTTTGTGGGAGGAAAGGGTTTATTTTAGCTTACCCACTTGAAGGGGAACTCCGTGATGTCAGGGGAAAAGGTGACATGAGCAGAGACTGGACATTGCCTCCTGGCCAATATCAAGTGGACAACAACATCAGGAGAATGAACCAAACACTGGCAAGGGGAAGCTAGCTATAACACCCCAACAACACACCTCCAGAAAGGCTTCAAGTCCCAGCTTGCCACCTGCTGGGGATCAAGCCTTCAAAACACATGAATTTAGGAGGCATACCTGACTCAAACTACCACATTGTCTATGCGCATATTTCTCAATCCCCAGTGCAAATACTGAATGTCAATAAACAACACCATATCTCTTCCTGTACCTTGATTGTTCCAAGCAATGTCAGCCAGGATCTCCATAGATTTCTTGTAAGTTAGGCTGTGGTTGTGGAGTACCATACTTGACTGGCATGAGGCAGAAGGACACTCCACATCTATCATGGGGTGAATAAGAGACAACAGTCAAGATCATACACACACACGCATACATACATACATACATCAGTAGTGACATCAGGTCCCATACTCCCCATGAAATGAAGACTTCAAGAGACCATCAAAGCATATGTATGCTTAAAAAAAAAGAAGCAGAATAAGCTCTGAGACATCCAGTAATATGGACGAGTCTTTTTAAAACAGACATTCAAAAGACTACATGTTGTATGATTCATTTACAGCATTCTGGAAACAGCAAAAAATATGTGGTCCATGTCCTGGTGGTAGTCATTTGACTGCTGGGATTTGTCAACACTTGTAGCTGTGTACTAAAAGGATTGAATAGGAATTATACCTGCTTAAACATTTGTATTCGCTGTTTCTGTTTTTCCCTAGGTTTTGTGCATGTATATGATGTATTTTGATCTTATTCCCCTGAATTCCCCTTTTTTATCCCCTCCCATTAACACTTTTCTTCTTTCCCATTAAGCACCATTTTACTTTCATGCCTTATTTTTTCTTCTATTGAGTTATTAGGGCTGCTTGTGTGATCCTGAGTGAAAGGATTTTTACTGGGGAATGGGCACGTTACCAGTGGCTGGCACCACTGAAGAACCCAACAACCATCAGCTGCCAGTAGCCACTCTGGGAGGTCTGGGATCTGAGAGATCCCCCAGCAGTGGTGACGTACTGACAGGCTCAGTATTGTGCTGGAAACCACAGCCACCGGGAATTTGGGAGTGTAATGACATGTCATCCAAAAGACAGCATTTCAAAGCCTTCCTCCCCATCCCAGTTTTAAAAGAATATACTTGGAACTAGCTTTCAAGTCTAGACTAAATTTAAATTTGAAACTTATTTTAAATGTTTAAAATGATGGCTTTTAGTCAAGGAAAATGTAGATTCCTGCAGGATGGGATTTTAGGATAGTGGTCTGGGAGATGATTGTACCAGGATAGGCTGTTGCCTGTTGGGTGTTTTCCAACATAGTGGGGGAAAAGTCTCAACTTACCTATGTACATTGTAGGAAATTTTTTAAAAGACTTTTGAGAGTCTCTTTGAGATATATTTCTTGCAGTTGATAACTTGCTTTAGCAATGACACAGGGTCTCTAGGATTTGGGACCTATGAGGTGTCTGCCAAGCCTCTATATGGATGTCTTAATTTTTAAAATGACATACCAGAGATATGAAATTTGAAGTTACTCATTCACATAGCTAGGACTATTTTGAGATTTTTTTGTCTAAAGAAAATGTATAGCCTTTTGAAGAAAAAGAAGATGACACCAGAAAACAAGCAATAACCACAAATACCTATGCATCAGGTTTCTAAGACTTGGGATCAAAGAGACAAGTCCAGTAGTCCTTTTCTGTCTCTTTTAGTCATTTCTCATAAAGCTCCAACCACAATTGTTGGGTTGGGTTTGTTTCATTAAACAATGATAACAAGCTAACATGTGCTATAAGAAAATTCTGTTGGGTACAGAGCAAAGGGTGAGGGACAATTAGAACAGTGCTCCCGCCACTATCACCAGCAGCTCCAGGAAGACCTCACTGTGGAATCAGCAGGGGTGGCCTGAGTCCGCTAACTGACCCTAGTCAGCTGTGTGACTGTGGATGGATTAGCTCTCTACACATCAATGTTCTGCCTTCAAGTCACGGGAACAAAAATGCTCCCCCTCCAGTGCTATTATTTCAAGTAAGTGGGGTAAAGTTTGTGAAAACTACCCAACAGCATGCCTGACATATAATCAGTTCTCCATAAATCGATGACACTGTGAACATTTAATTTAGGAGAAATCGTGAGGATAAAACCACTAGATGGATATAAAATCCTTGCTATAATCTGATGATACATTGATCTGACCAACAGGCCATTCATCCAGGTAAGAATAATCCTATCTGCTGTGGAAAATAACCTGTGAGTGGCTTTTCCTGTCACTGGAGACTCCTCAGTAAGTCCTGGACCGATCATCATCTGTGTAGGAAGTTCATGCCCTCACACCGGAAGGCATTGTGCCTCAGTGACAAGAAAACCGCTTTCCTTTCGATGAGAAGGTGGAGGGTGGGAATCAAATTTGTGATTCATGGTGGAAGAAGCCAGAACTCTGTCCTGCATGAATTACAGGGAAGCCCTTGCTGGTAAAATATGGAACTTGTATATCCATAAAAACATAAAGCACATATTTAGTAGGCTCAGCTACTTAAAGTGAGAGAATGCTTATGCCAAGTATGCAAACTAAAAGAATATATAAGTATGCATCCTTTGCCAAGTCTATCTTCGAATTATGCTGGAAGAAAATATCAAGGATGCCTCCCATGAGATGAAGTGAGGAATTGTAACCATCATTAGCTACACAAAGTAGTCCACGTGTGTTTCTCAGGAATGAAACCGGATGTTGATGGTCTCATGCGGTTCACACCCTTTGAAACCGTGTGTTATGAGGGAAGTCGTGGAGAGATTTCCTACCCAGTGTCAGTGGCAGGGTAGTGGTTTTCTTTGCCCTTCCTTCTGGAAGGGACACAAACATAATAAAAGAGAAACTTATGGAGTCAAAAAAAAATATAACAGGTTAGATTTGTCGTGCCACATTTAGTGGGGACTTCTTCCTAAAGTGTTTCAAGTCAGATTACAAGAACTAGCTGCTTTTGGCATAGGGTAACAATTATTTCACCTTTTAAGAAAGGCTTTGTAAAATTGTTTTAATATGAAAGCATTTAATATGAAAGATATGTGTAGTGTGGGATTCCAATGTAGTGTAGTAAGACACATGGTCGTTGAACTTGTGGCATATGACCAATTCAGTTTCTAGGGAGACACCCACAACCACAATGTGTCTGTACTAGGTGCAAACTAGACTTCTAATTACTCACCCACTCCTAATTTTTATGAAACCAAGTTAGCAAGTTTATTAATTAGGTAGCTATATAAGAAAATGATGACACCCAAGCCTAAAACACGGGTACCAGCTTCTCTACAGTGTCTTTATAATGGCTATATATACACGATCCTGTGGCTTTGTAAGCTGCATTCCTCAAGGGTGTGATTTCCAGCAAGGTTTAAAGATTAAACAAAACTTGGAATTTTTTAAAATTTTATTTATTTATTTGAGAGAGCGAGAGAGGGAAAGAGGCAAGGGGAGAGAGAGAGAGAAAGAAAGAGAAAGAGAATGGGCACACCAGGGCCTCCAGCCACTGCAAATGAACTGCAAACGCGTGTGCCACCTTGTACATCCGGCTTACATGGGCCCTGGGGAATCGAAACGAGGTCCTTTGGCTTTGCAGGCAAACGCCTAAACCACTAAGCCATCTCTCCAGCCCAAAACTTAGAATTTAAAGCTTAAAAATTAAGTAAAACATACAGGGCTATAGAGATGGATCTGTAGTTAAGGTGCTTGCCTGCCAAACCTAACAATCCAAGTTCAATTCCCCAGTACCCACGTAAGCCAGATGCACAGAGTGGCACATGTATCTGGAGTTCATCTTCAGTGGCTCAAGGTCCTGGCATGCCAGATACTCTCTCTCTGTGTTTCTCTCTCTCTTTGTCTGTCTCTCTCAGTATCTGTGTCTCTCTCTATGTACCTCTCTACTTGCAAATAAATTTTTAAAAATTTTAAAATAGATGATATTTTTTCATCTTATAAATGTAATTGTAAGGTCATTGTATGAGGTGCATTGTTTAGATTTAGGGATGAAAAAAGGGTTCTAAGTGAGTCAAACTCAAGTTTACAAAATTCTGACCTATGTGAATATAAGTCACTTGATTTTATTATTGTTCTTGTTAACTTTTTAAAATTTATTTCTGAGAGAGACAGATATGATGGGTATGCCAAGGTCGCTTTGTGCATCTGGCTTTACATGGGAACTAGGGAATCAAACCTAGGCCCAGTAGTCTTTGCAAACAAGCACCTTCAACCACTGAGCCATGTCCCCAGCCCTATTTTTAATCTTTATTGATAGCTTTCATACATATATCCAATATACCATAATCATAATCCCTTCCTATCAACATCCCACCACTAATTTTCATAGCCTTGCATCTCTCAATCTTTCTCTTCCTTCTCCATTTTCTTGTCTCAAAGGCAGAAAGACTGGCATCAACCCTGCAGATTCAGCATGGTAACGAACAATGGATCATAGAGAGGGTGCCCTGAAGTAGCAGGGGATCTTGAATCCCTGCAAATCCACTTTACAATGGGAAGTCTGCCTCAGGAGCCACACCAAACATAGGAAAGTTTTTAGACAAGCTAGGTTCCCTCCTGCCATGCCCACCCCTATAGAAGATTCATTTTAGGCAGAGAGTAATACACAAAAATCAAGAAAAGTTCTTCCCAGAACAAAAAAAGAAATTTACAGACCAGTCTCCCTCATGAACATAGATGCAAAATTTCTCAGCAAAAGATTGGCAAACAGAATACAAGAATATATCAGAAAGATTATTCACCCCGACCATGAGGGCTGTTGCCAAGGCCCTTGGTTTCCCACGAGTAACAGATGGTGAGACCCTATTGTTAAAGGCTTCACATGCCTGAGCATCAAGGTCACTGAGAAATCAAGCTAGTGCTGAGCTAAAAACCTTCTCCCTGTAGACCACCCAACTGAAAACTGGAAAAAAATAAACTGCACTACATACAACCCTATAGGAGACAGAAGTCATCAGTGGTGAAAACAGTGAACTTTGGAAGCCTCAAGTTTGGCCAGACAGGTCAAATGACCGAACAGGTGCAATAGTGGCATGTCTGCTCTGGGGGAAACCAACTGCTCGCTAATTGGACTAGAGGCCCGCTGTATGGGAGGGAATTACTGGTGCTGAAAACTAATCAAAAGCCTATGGCAGGGAGGTTATGAGCTTTATGGGTATAAAGCCTGCTCTTGTCTGGTTAAATGCATACATTATTCTCACCAAACTGCCCTGAAAGCACTACACTTAATGTTCATATTTACATATTAATGCTGCTCTTACTTTTGGTTAGAGAAGCTTCTCTTTTCAGAAGGCGGTGACCACTGGGATGACCCAAAAGGCAACACAGTGCTGAGAAGAAGTGACAGAGTGAAAGAGGAGTGTCCAGCCCTGAAACGACTCTATCACACCCTCCGAGGCTCAGGGTCCATTGCAGAAGAAGTGGCAGAAAGAATGTAAGAGCCAAAGGAAGGGCACCACTCCTTAAATATAACTGTCCAGACAGAAACTGGCCTTAATATCTATGACCTCGCAGTGCCTGGCAATACCTTCACAAGGCCCTCATAATAGGAGAAAAAGATGATGACATCAAAATAAAAGAGAGACTGGTGGAGAGAGGGAGGGGACATGATGGAGAGCACAGTGTGAAGGGGGAAGTGGGGGAGGGGAGGAATTATCATGGTTTATTGTCTGTATTACAGAAGTTATCAATAAAAATATTTAAAGGTAAAATATACAAAAAAAGAAAAGTCCTCCCACCCAGATCTTTGAGAATATTCAAAGGTCAGTTCATGAATGATCACCAAGTATTTGTGACAAGAAGTCCTTTTACGTTGGTCTTTTAAAAATAATATTTTAGGGCTGGAGGGATAGCTTAGCGGTTAAGGCATTTGCCTGCAAAGCCAAAGGATCCAGATTTGATTCCCCAGGACCCACGTTAGCCAGATGTACAAGGAGCCACTCGCGCCTGGAGTTCGTTTGCAGTGGCTAGAAGCCCTGGCGCACCCATTCTCTCTCTCTCTCCCTCTTTCTCTGTCAAATAAATAAATAAAATAGTTAAAAAATAATAATATTTCATTAATTTTTTGAGAGAGAAAGAGGCATATAGAGAGAATGGTTGCACCAGGGCCTCTAGCTACTGCAAACAAACTCCAGATGCATGTGCCGCCTTGTGTATATAGCTTAGCTGGGTACTGGGGAATCAAATATGGATCCTACATTGGACTTTTCTAAACCTTGCCAGGTCACAAACCCAGAATCTGATGATACCTCTAGTCTCTCCAGAGAAGTGCACAAGTCAGCACACAATCTAGCACTCCGTTTCAGAGGTTTCAAAGTGCTCCTGCTGCTTCTGCAGGTAAAGTGAGAACCTTTGCAATAAAAGCTAAAGCTCTTTCAAGAAAGGTGACACCAGGCTGGAGAAATGGTTTAGTGGTTGGGGCACTTGCCTGTGAAGCCTAAGGGTCCAGGTTTAATTCCCCAGTACTCATGTACACCAAATGCACACCAAATGCACACCAAATGCATCTGGAGTTTGTTTGCAGTTGTTGGAGGCCCTGGCACACCCATTCTCTATTTCCCTCTTCCTCTCTCTCTCTCCCTCCCTCCCTCTCTATCTTAAATAAATAAGAAAATAAATAAATAATTTTTTTTTTAAAAAAGACAATGCCTGGAAGAACACTACCCTCACATCTGCCACCATAAACAAGGAAATGCTGACACAGAATTGTAAAACAGTGTCAACAAATCCAAGTTCAGGAATGGTAAAAGAATTTTATATGGGGCCATAGGAATTACAACTCAGAGATGCAGGGTCAGGAGGCTCCAAGTCAGCGTTCAAAGAGAGCATGGAAAATGGGAGCTGGTGTCAACATTAAAGCTCTTAATTCATTATGAGGTAAGTAAAATTGTTTAAAGACAAACTCCTATTGAAGTGTGAAAAGAGAGCTATGTAACCAATGGGAAGGAATGAAAGCAAAGTATGTGCTGGGCATGAATGTCCACAAAGCAAGAGTCTGGCACTTAAGATACATCTTGAATCACATGAGATTGTTATGCCTTTCCAGAAGTCTTCAGGAGGAGCAGAAAGCACTCATATCCCAGCCAGAGCTGGAGACTGCTTCCTTAATCCTTTCCTATCCCAACTCCATTTCACAGTGCTCTCTCCATGTTGCTTTCATAGCAATTTCCCTTTTATGCACACTTTAGGAGAGTATAGGGAAATGAGGACTTTGAATACTGCCTACTTAGATCATCTTAGAAGCAATTAGCATTTCATAGTTCCATCTTCCAATGTCCTAGCCAAGAGAAATCACAGTGATAACTGAAAGAAAATTCATTAATCATGTGCCTACCACATGCTAGGACTTGGATACAAAACTAAATATTTAAACGCTTGCTTCCAGTTACTTGCATAGTCTTGATGATTTGGGGGCAGATCCCATTGGTCCACGTAGGGATCTCCTGGAGGACTCAGCAGGTTTCTTCCAGACAACCCAGTCAACCATTCATTTCTGAGACAGCTGAGACATGCAGAGAAAGTAGCACTTGCTACAGTTGTAAGCCTCAAGTGACCGAATTGCTGACACTAGGAACACAGCTGATAGACCTGTGGCTCCACAGACCCTCCATCCCCAACACACCACAGGAGGCCGGACTGTGACTTCAGCATCTGGGACAGAATAGGAGGGACCAGAACTACCTAAGCTTCCAGAACCTGAACTTCATAGTGCAAACCTTCCCCCATCTCAGCTAGAATCTGATTCAATGCTTAGACATCTTTCTCACCCCAGGAGATCCCTGACCTCCCTGGAATACTCTTTTTCCTAGAAGGCAGATGAATACTTTTCAGAAACTTTACTCTAAAATAGGCCATGAATTGGCCCTAGTCAGCTTTGGTCATGGAGATGTGACATAATGGCAGCTTTGACTATGTCCAGACAGTGGTATGAGGTTTCCCATGGTCTTGCATTGCATTCTAACCCCTAACCAGCTATCTTGGAATGATCTGACCAAACATCTCTGGTCTTCAGTTTCCTGATCTCTGAACAACATGTCCTTTGAGACACTTATGAGGTACAGCTTCTAGGATTCTGTGGGGCATTAGGCCCCAGGTGGCGAGAAGAGACAAGGGGGTGACGATTCACTATAACTTACACTTAGCGATGTGCCACCCGGAGTCAAAACAGCATCCCCATGTGTGAGAGATTTTGCCAAGAGCGCTGCTCCTCGGAGCATGCACTGCAGGGGCAGCCCCTGGCTCCCCACTGGCTGAGTGTGTGCTGTAAACCGATTAGTGAAAATATGGACTTGGCCACTGAGAGTCAAAATTTCAGGAAATGGCTTCCCCTGGCCCTCCCACTGTGCTCTGTCACATGGTGAATTTTATACAAATACTTGAGAAACCAAGAAAAGGGGAAAAGTGTGAGTGATGGGTGACAAAGTCTAAGACACTTCAGGTCCCTTCATAGCTCGCAAAATTCTCATTGTCCAAAGCAGCTTCTCAGAAAATTCCAGGAGCCTGCCATGAAATTGCATTTATGGCCTCCCTTTGATTCTTGATCTTAAGACTCAGGTTATTGAGTGATGAGTGGTCTTTGCGAGGCCCGCTCCTCAGACACAGCAGATCGATCCTTTAAATCCTCCAGTTATATTTTTATTTGCTCCTTCCACACGCTTCTCTTCAATAGAACTCTGTTTTTTGAGAAGAGCCTCTTTTACTTTCCTTTAAAATTGCTCAAAGCAATCACCCAAACACAAGATTTTCACCTACAAGAGAGGAAGAAAAGAATGAAACTCGAGGGTTTGGTACAAAGGGACTCCTTAAACCATGCCGGGGTTTTAGTATCTCAAATTCCTCATGTTAGTAAGAGGAGTGTGTTTCCCTGGCTGGATCCAGAGCTGGGCCTTCCTGTCCGCATGCCCACTGCTCAGCCGGAGGACTTGACAGCGCCTGCCCACCCCTGTGCCCTGCATCCCTGCACCCCTGCCCCCCCGGCCGTCTACTTTCTTCTCACTTGTCTTCCTTCCGCTCCCTGCTGTGTAACCCGGAATCTTTCCCTGGCCTCCATCCACTTCCAGCTTAGAAAACATTGTACGTACCTTGGTAGTGCTAAGCTTCCCGGAGTTACCTCCAAGCAAGAGGGCTCGCTTGAAGGAAATGTTAGGAAGGATGGAAATCAAGTTTATGTTGGTTTTCAGGACCTACAACCTCTTCTGCTTCCTCCCTCATACACCACCTGTCACTTCCGGCCACGTTTTCCTGGGCTCTTCAGCATTTCAACCACAACATCCGAAGCTTGTCTCCCATTTCTGGCATCTAATATTATGTGCAGCCAGAGAATCTTACATGAATCCAAGGATTTCTAGGATACAAGACAAAAGTTGTTGAATATGAATTAATTCTGATCACTCAAACATCAGAACAATGTCAGGCTTCTCAGTTCTCTTTAGTCTTATTAAATCAGAGTTCTAGAAATTGAAAACCTAAATGATTTTGTCAGGGTGGAATGAGTAAGTCAATATGAGTGCAGAGAAGGACAGACATTTTCAAAGTCCTCATGAATTCACCAACCAAGACCACAGCTCTAATTTTTTAAAGAGGCATGTGACCAAAGTTTGAATCTGGGGGCTTTATAGACTGAGATGGGGTAGGCAGATAGGGAAGCCAGGGCAAATGCAGAGCCACTTCCTATCACTCCCCTTTGACATGCTTAAATGTTTTGGCAAGTTCTCCCTAACATGCATCTAAAATGACTGCTTCTAGAAACATCTATCTGATTAGAAGCTATATGTCCCTCCCAGTTTAATGAGAATGACAAATATTTTGTCATGTGTACCCCCAAATCCCAATACATTAGTTACATATAACTTGCCATAGCACAGTTAATTATTACATGTTGGAGAAAAGAAAAGAATTAAAAGGCAACTCCGAAATTAGAAAATTATATGCATCAAAAATAAAGATTTTCACCGGGCATGGTGGCACACGCCTTTAATTCCAGCACTCGGGAAGCAGACGTAGGAGAATCACTGTGAGTTCAAGGCCACCCTGAGACTACATAGTGAATTCCAGGTCAGCCTGGGCTAGAGCAAGACCCTACCTCAAAAACCAAACAAACAAAAAAAGGTTTTTATTTCTTTAGAAATTTGACATCATGACTGACTTCACTGTTCAAATTGCAATTCAGATAATGCTTCTGAGGGACAACCTGATTGGTTGTTCTTGGGAAGGGATCCACAGGGCCCTAATGACCCTTTCCATTGTAAGTGAACTCAGCAGTTCATTTAGACAGAGGAGAAAGCTCAGTGCGCGGACATGAGGATGCGAGTCTGGATTCCCAGCACCCACATAAAATGCCAAGTGAGGTGGCCCATGCTCACCATCCCAGTGCCAGGGCGGCAGAGTCAGGGAATCCCTAGGGCTCACAGGCTAGCTAGTCTAGCTGAATTAGCGAGTGGAGCTCCAGGTTCAGTGAGAGAGCTTGTCTCAAAAAACAAGTGGAGAATAAGGGAGGAGGACACTTGACATTGGCCTCTGGCCTCCACAGACACAAACACACACGCGTGCACATGCACATACTTACAAACACACATGCACTACACGTACACATGCAACAAGAATAAAAATTGGAATAGAAATAGAAATGAATCCATAGCTGTCAGTCGTGCCTGGCCTGGGTTTCCCAGACCCTCCCCCACCTTTCCTATAATAATCAGGTGGGGTGCGGTAGACACAGGTCAGTGTTCACTCCCTTACAGAAAGCTTTGTCTGCATGTATTATCAATGCAGTGTATGTATGCCATGTACGTCAAGTTTTGCTTGGATTGCTGCAGTGATGTCCACACTTATGGGGAACAGATAGGGTGTATTCTATTTGCAACCATATTGCAAAGAATCTTGTTCAAGAGCTGCTCAGTATGACCTACTTGCTAATGACGAACCCCACTTTTGTCTGCCTTGACGGTTTAAAAGCGGCAAGATTAGCTAAGGTTTGCCTGTCCCGGAGGTCCCGGAGGCTGCCAGTACTCAGGTCAATACTTCCAGCATGAGAACCCTTTGTCATGACCGCAGACAGGGCGAGTGGCCAGCTACATACCACGATTAACTTGGAAGCAAGGCACAAAGAGAGGCTGGCAGCAAGTCGATACTTCTTGCTGGTGGACACTGTGATGCGGAGAAGGATGCTTGGCTACCAGGGAAGCAGGAGCCTGGGTCCACTGCCCATTGGGAGTACACCCTTCACCGCTCTCGCCCTCAGCCCTGGGCAGAAATGCCAGAACTTCCCTTTTGCACTGTGCAGCCTCAACCTCCTTCTCACCATTGTTTTAACTTGTGCCATTGCTTCTTAAAAATATTTCATTCATTTATTTATTTATTTTGAGTGAGAAAGAGAGAGGGGGCAGATAGGGAGAAAATGGGCAGGCCAGGGTCTCTAGCCACTGCAAATAAACTCCAGACGCATACACCACCTTGTATATTGGGCTTACATTAGGAACTGGGGCATTGAACCTCAGTCCTTAGGCTTTGCAGGCAAATGTCTCAACCACTGAGTCATCTCTCCAGCCCAACATACCATTTTCTTTCCAAGCTATTTGGAGCCTGTATGTGATGGCTGGATTGCTTTCTTATGCCTTAAGAACAGGAGGCTAGAAATCATATAGCAGAAAGCCAGTGCCAACCTGGAGTTTGTACCCACTTGAATGCTGATTTCTCAATTTTCACATAAGAGGGGAAAAATTCTAGCTGCTGTGTAGGATCTTGTTGTGACCAAACTTTAACCTGAAGGAAACAATGATACCCTTTAAAAAGAACAAAGACTCAGAAACGCAGCAGGATGTTCTTTCCAAGGTCATTCATAATCTTGAAAAGGAGAAAGAGCACAGACAGACAGACACACAGAATAACCAGAATGGCCATGTGAACTTAACTCATCCAGCCAATGCAATAAAATTATGCTACTTTTGTAAAGCATGGTTCTGAATGCTATCTAACATTACAGAAAAACATGCACAACAATGTTATTAGAAAAAGAATTGAATGTAAAACTTTAAATGCAGTTTGGCTCCATTTGGAAAATATGCCTGTTTGCATACATATCCAGAGGGAAAAAGCAAACAAACAGAAGTCAAGGATTATAAGAAACATTCCTTTCTTGGGGTTGGAGAGATGGCTTAGCAGTTAAAGTGATTGCCTGCAAAGCCAAAGGACCACAGTACCCATGTAAGCCAGATGTACAAAGAGGTGCATGCATCTAGAGTTCATTTGCAGTGGCCGGAGGCCCTGGTGTGCCCATTCTCTCATTCTCTCTCTGTCTCTCTCTCTCTCTCTCTCTCAAACAAATTTTAAAAATATATTTTAAAAAAAAAGAAACGTTCCTTTCTTAACTGTATTCTCTGCACCCCCCTCCGTACTAATTTTAAGCCAGAAGAAAATTATGAAAAAAACACAACTAATACAAGATTCCTATTAAATGATTCATTCAAGTAAATCGTATGCAAGGGGTAATACAATAAGAATCCCTGGGCTGGTGAGATGGCTAAGTACTTAAAGACACTTGCTTGCAAAGCCTGCTAGCCTAGGTTGACCTGGGTTCAATTCCTCGGTACTTAAGTAAAACCAGATGCACAAAATGACACATTTATCTGCAGACTGTTTGCAGCAGCAAGAGGCCCTGGCATCATGCCCATTCATGTTCTCTTGCTCAATCACTCTCTTTTTCTCTCTGCTCACAAATAAATATTTTAAAACGGAATCTCTATCATACTACATGATAATCACTTATAGCAAAAGTGAGACAAGTGATGTAAGATAGAGTAACTCATGTTAAAAAGATTGAATTTTTTAAAGTATTTTATTTATTTATGATTTATTTGAAAGGAGAGAGAGTATGAGAGAGCCAGGGCCTCCTGCCACTGCATACAAACTGCAGATATATGTGCCACTTTGTGCATCTGGTATTACATAGGTACTGGGGAATCAAACCCAGGCCATCAGGCATTGTAAACAAGCACTTTAACCACTGAGAAATCTCTCCAGCCCCAAAAGTTTGACTTTTTTCATGAGCAAATTGGCATGCCAGGGCTTCCAGTCACTGTGATGGAACTCCAGACACGTGCGCCCCTGTGCACATGAGCATCACTTTGTGTATCTGGCTCACATGGGACCTGGAGAGTTGAACATGAGTCCTGAGGCTTCACAGGCAAGTGCCCTAACCACTAAGCAATCTCTCCATCCTCCAAAGTTTGATTTTTTAAAAATATATTAAATTATTACTTCAAAAATAAGTCATGGGGCTGGAGAGATGGCTTAGTGGTTAAGGTGCATGCCTGAGAAGTCTAAGGACCCAGGTTTGATTCTCCAGGTCCCACGTAAGCCAGATACACATGGGTCTGGAGTTTGTTTGCAGTGGCTAGAGGCCCTGGCATGCCTATTATCCCCCCATCTCAAATAAATAAAAATAAAATCTGTTTCTATTTAAGAGAATAATAAATAATAAATAAATAATGGCGATCTATGGTGGTGCACACCTTTAATCCCAGTGCTTGGGAGTGCTAAGCTTCCCGGAGTTACCTCCAAGCAGAAGTTGGAGGATCACTGTGAGTTTGAGGTCAACCTGGGTTAGAGTAATACCCTACCTAGAGTAAAACAAACATAAACAAATAAGTAATGATTTCCTAAACAGTGACAACTTGCAAATTCCTTTGCAAATAGACAGAGCTTCCAGATCAATCAGTGATAAGGGTAAATCACACTGCTTAGGGGTCAGCCTTTGAGGTCACATTTAAAGAAATAATTCAAGCACCCATGGTAACTGAAAAGGAAATGTGTCCTTGGCAGGTACAACTCTAAGAACATGGAAAAGGATAAAAGCCTTCAGGCACAGGAAGCATTTCAACAGCCCTTCCTACTTCTCAGTTCTTTTTAGGAAACTCAAACCAAACCCCTAGATCCTTCCTCAGCCCCAATCCAAGGACCTCTCCTCTCAGAGTTTTTTTTTTTTTTTTTTTTTTTTTTTTTGGTTTTACGAGGTAGGGTCTTACTCTAGCCCAGGCTGACCTGGAATTCACTATGTCTTCTCAGGGTGGCCTTGAACTCATGGTGATCCTCCTACCTCTGCCTCCTGAGTGCTGGTGGCCACCACGCCCGGCCCTCTCAGATTTTTCCATGTGGACCAGCCTAGATTTTTTCCCAGGTAACCTGAGGGTCTCTTATCTGGTCCTGAGTAGGAAAGGCAGGAATTGGGGAGGAAGAGACTGGGACAATAAATTAATTTCTGCAGCCACTGAGCATGGAAAGTGTCATAAACACTTAGGGCTGGTAGGTTTGTCCCATCAAGTAAAGACCAACCACACCTCAGAACAATCAGCTGGGTCCCTTTGATATTTTATGACTTAATTAAATTAGGACTTGGGAGCCAAGAAGATGGCTCAGCAATTAAAGGTGCATGCTTTCCAAACTGCTAGCCTAGGTTCGATTCCCCAGAACCCATGTAAAGCTAGATGCACAAAATGGTGCATGCATCCGGAGTTCATTTGCAGCAGCTGGAGGCTCTGGTGGCCCCATACTCGTGCTCATTCATCCTCTTCCTCTTCTTCCCCAACCCCTTGCAAATCAATCAATAATTAGGAGTTGGACTAGTCTTTGTAAGTTACTTTTCTTGCTTGTAACCATGACAGAATACCTGGCAAAAGCAACTCAAAGGAGGTATTTATTTGGCATGACGTTTGAGGAGATAAAGTCCGTCACAGCAGGAAAGGGATGGTGGGAATGCACAGCAGCAGGGGGCTTGTGGCTATGGCTGTGGAGGTGGGCACTTGCTCACATCTCTACAGATAAGGAAACAGACAAGACAGAGGCAGGGTTGAGTAGTAAACCTCCAGGCCACCCAACAGCAGCCTACTTCTTCCTAAAGGTGCCACAATCTCCCAAAACAGCAGCGGCAGCTAGGGTCCAAGGGTCCCAACACGTGAGCCTGTGCAGGAGATCCTACATCTAAACCGTGGCAGTCCTAATATCTGACCTTGTCAATACAAATTGCAAACTTGGTCCACACAGGTTTGTTTAAGAACAATACAGAAAGGTGACTAGAAGCTTTGTTAAAGCATAGCAAAAGTTCAGTCACACCCACACACAGATCAAAGTTTCCAGAGGAGGTGAAATGACTGGACTGTCACTACCTCATAAGAGTTCTCAACTTTTAAGACTTCCAAATCACATGCTTTTTGAAGCTAGAAAGAGATCTGTGCTATTAGCTTAAGGATATTAATAGTTTCTCACTGTTAAATGGTTCCAAGAATTATGACTCATAACAGCTATATCATTCATTGACATTAATAACATTCTCAGGTTGCACAAAGCAATGTATGCCTCTTGTTAACAGGAGAATAGAAGACTTAAGATGAAATTTTGATGTTTTTACAACTTTCAGAAGAACTTTATAATGCATTTTGTTTGAGCTCTCATATAATCATATTAATTATAAGTAATTTTTAAAAACTTACCATTTCCTTCTATACAATACACCATAAGGGAGGAATAAAATCTTTCAAAACAGATGAGTCTCTTTGCCCTATCCTCATACTGCCACTGAAACTTAATTTGAAAGGATGGTCAACAATGGCAAACTATTTTTAATAAAACGGTCACTACTGCCTCGAGTGGTGGGTTATTTTCAGAGTTTAAATTTCATTCACTCCAAGTCCTCTAGCTCATGGGGAGAAAATTTCAAGAGTGACAGGGTTCTTATCAAGTTTCCGTTTTGAGCATGAGATTATAGTTTAAGAAAATGAAAACTGTGCTCTATGTAGAGAAAGAGCCCAAAAAACTTATAAACATCCATGGTTGGCCAGTGTGATGGTTAATTTCAATTGATAACTTGATTGTATTAAGAAACATCTAAATGGAGTGGGCCATGGTGGTACATGACTTTAATCCCAGGATTTGGGAGGCTAAGATGACAGGACAAGAATTCAGAGTAAGATCAAAGATTTCATACTGAGTCCAGTCAAGTGTCAGTAACCTAAGCGTTCCTGACTCCCATCTGATTTCATAATTAAGTGGTGCATAATGTGACAAGGCTGTAAGACTGCCCCATGTGAAAACATGGGTTTGAAGCTCCCCTTGACTTAATGGCTATCTGAAATGGCTCTATTTGTCCCTCTAGGTGATGAGAAAAATATTCTCTCATCACCTTTCTCCAGACGTCATGCTCCAACCAAAACTTCTGCTTGTGTGCAACCTTACTCACTGAGGGAACAAAGCATGTGCAGGTTGAGTACTTAAGTAATTGTGAGGAGAGTTTTCCCTCTATTGAACAAACTTCTTGAAGCTTTTTTTTTTAATCCTATGAACAATCCTGCCTCACTTTTTTTTCTCTTGTTGGCAAATCATCCCATGGTGACACGGGATAAATGAAACATCCCTAGCCAGGACCAGAACAGGGGCCAAGTATTTGTGCTGAATCCAGAATCTTTGAACTTGGGTCTGTTTTACTCTTCGGGTGTTCCTGGTTCTAAGCAGATCTAGCCTTGCTCATGCCTCCTCCATCTACTTCTCTTCCTTCCCAGTACCCTTCACCTCTTCTTTTCTTTCTCTTTGTTTTTTATTTCAGAGAGAGAGAGAGAGAGAGAGAGAATTGGTCCACCAGGGCCTCAGCCACTGCAATCAAACTCCAGATGCTCATGCTACCTAGTGGGCATGTGCGACCTTGCGCTTCCCTCACCTTTGTGCATCTGGCTTACGTGGGATCTGGAGAGTCGAACATGGCTCCTTACGCTTTGTAGGCAAGTGCCTTAACCACTAAGCCATCTCTCCAGCCCCTTTCTTTTATTTTGTAAAAACATTTTTATTTATTTACTTGAGAAAGAGAGAGCGAAAGAGGCTGACTGACAGAGAGAGAGAGAGAGAGAGAGAGTGAGTTGCACCAGGGCCTCCTGCCACTACAAATGAACTCCAGATGCATGTGCCACCTTGTGCATCTGGCTTTACATGAATACTGGGGAATGTAACTCAGGCCATTACTAATCTGAAAGCTACTGAATTGGTCTATCAGAAACAAGTAAAGGTATGAGTTGAAAGCACAGTGTTTTCTAATGGCTTGCATTTTATTTTCTTACCCTTTTGAAGTTTGTGCTGGGGATTGCACAGAGGACTTTGTGCATGCTAGGCAATCACTCTATCACTGAGCAATATCCCCTGTCCTGATTTACATTTTTATATTTATTTATTTGCTTACTTACTTATGAGGAGAGAGATGGGGGGATAGGGAGAGAGAGTATGGGTGCACCAGGGCCTCTTGCTGCTGCAATGAATTCCAGATGCATGCATCCCTTGGTGCATCTGGCTTTTACGTGGGTACTGGGAAATTAAGCCCAGGCCAGCAGGTTTTGCAAACAAGTGCCTTTAATGGATAAGCCATCTTCCCACCTCTAATTTAGATTTTTTAAATTTAAACTATATTTTAAATACTTTTACAGAAACAGAGCACAAGATGAAAGACCTTGCCTAAAGCAAAGGTGAGAAGCATTCACATTTGAGTGAAGCATTACATAATCAACTCTCAGAACGAAAGCACTTCCATTTCTGCTCACAAGGTGGCGGCAGGCGTCTATTCTTTAAACTCGTGCTGCACCTGGCTTTCGGAATGTGTGAAGACTCATTGAAAAGGTGACAGTGCTTCCTACAAATGTGTGACACCTCTTCCCTGCCTGAATCAAGATTTTGTTGTTGTTGTTGTTGTTGAAGTTCAATTAATGGGATGAGTATTTTCTGAATGCTCCTCTACAGGAAGCCTACAGATTTAGGGTTTTGATATAGAGTTTCTGAGATATGACTGTGTGTGTGTGTGTGTGTGTGTGTGTGTGTGTGTGTTGTGGGACATGATGTGTGGTGGTGTGTGTGCATATATGCACGTTCATATGTGTGTGGGTTCACGTGTGTGTGTATGCAGATGTCTGTGTGCATTTGGAGGCCAGGGGACAAGCCTGGATGTCATCCTCGGGTACACCATCACCTCCTTTTGAGCCAGGGTCCTTCTCTGGCCTGAAGCTCACAGTTTAGGCTAGAGTGGCTGGCCAGCGCGCCCTAGAGATCCTGCTGTCTCTGCCTCCCCAGCATGTGCCACCACGCCTGGCTTTTTTAAGGGGGTCGTGGGGCTCTAACTCAGGTCCTCATGTTTGTGAGGCAAATACTTTACCGACTGAGCTCAGAAGCCAAGCTGAGTCGGAAGCCCCACTTCCGAGATAGTCTTCACACCTAAGTTGAGGGGTCTGGAACTTGACTGACTGATCCTCGAGTAGGTCGCTGCCCTGGCGTCAGGTTGTTAACACATGACCTTGGGATTTTCCTAGATGAGACTAATCTGACATAGGCTTCTGGTGACGAATGACCCCAAGTGTCAGGGGTTGCTAAAGACTAGCCGGACTGGCCAAGCTGCTTCCTCCTGCTCCATTGATAATGGAAGAACTCCAAACGACCTGGCCAGGGCCACATCTCCCACCTCACATCGTCTTCACCCAACACCTACTCTGATGCCTTAGATGGGATCATCCCTCTGACCTTCAAATGACTGTGACATGACCGACCGGCAGCAGTCCCTGAGTGTGGTGGCTCTCGCGTCCCTCAGCACGGCCGAGCCTTTTTCCTGAGCTCTTCCTGCTCCGTGCACGCTCGTCAGCTAGAAACACGCACAACCGTGCACTGCTGCAGCCAAGCCCTACCACCTCTCTTTAACTTTGAAGTTTTGTTTTAATGTCGATAATAAATTTCAATTTACTTAAATACATATCAGATTGTTATACCAGATTGTGATGATGAAATTTTGTTTGTAAGTATTTTTTATCAATTCACACACATTCTTCTCTCCACTCTCCATAGTCTAGTCTGATCCCACCTTCTCATTCCCTCACTCTCTACCAAAGCTGCCAGCTATTGACTTCACCAGTGTCCCCAACCTTAAAAATTCTTTTGCTCCATTGTGATTCTCAGCAACCATCCTGATTTTATTTTAAAGTTTCTAGAAGAATGTCTGTGGGCAAGTTATCTGAGTTCAAACGTCACTAAATCAGGGTCCTCTGTTGGATTAACTGAGTTCAAAGCACATGGCACTAAGCCATGCTCCAAACAAGGGTTCAGTGAGTGTTTTATTCATATTCTTGCTGTTCCGGGGTGAAGACTTTATTTCCTCATTTGTATTAAGCATACCATTTTGTTCTCATGTTTTGACATTTGGGGCCTGCTGACCCTAGACTGCTCCTATCAGAGTTAGTTCCTAGAGAAAGTAAATGACTCACTTGAGTGTGCCCCTCACGGGTCCAAGCAAAGCCCAGACCAGAAAGATTTCCTTTATGGAGGCTCCCAAGGCCCTCCTAAGTAGGCTAATTGTTCTCTTGTTTTAATTACTGCAGTGCCTGGTACAGAGCAGGTGGACACGCTAAGCCCACTGAACTTAGTCCCATTATCAACCTGAAATCTGCTGTCTCACCTAGTTCTTCCCACAGAAACCATGATAACTACTGTCTTTGAGGGGCAGGAGAGGTGGCTTGGCAATTGATGGCTCTTGCTTTTACAAAACTAGTAAGTTCAAGAATCCTCAGTTCTAGTTTAAAAATGAAACACTGGGGCTGGAGAGATGGCTTAGCTGTTAAGGTGCTTGTCTGAAAAGCTTAAGGACCCATGTTGGACTCTCCAGGACCCACATAAGCCAGATGCACAAGGGGGTGCATGCATCTGGAGTTCGTTTGCAGTGGCTGGTGGCCCTGGCGCGCCCATTCTCTTTCTCTCTCTCTCTCTCTCTCTCTCTCAAATAAATAAATAAATAAAACATTTTAAAAGATTAAACGGTGGAGACAGTTTTGAAAGTGTAATTCATAACAAAAGTGAAAGATGGGCTTGTTTTTCATGCAGGAGAACCTTCTTCTCCCAGTCAGATCCCTGAGCAAGAGAAGTCCACCACTAATGTGCTTGAGGAGTGTCTCTGGTTCTGAAGCACCGAGCTTGTTGAATTCTTGCTGCTCTCTCACAGGGAGCATTGTTGGAAGGCAAGCCCCATGTGATGTGGGAAGGCTCAGAAGTAGTACTGATTGGAACAATGTTTGTTTTTTTTTGTTGTTGTTGTTGTTGTTTTGTTTTGTTGGTTTTTTTTTTAGAGAGAAAGACTTGGCAAGCCAGGGTCTCAACCACTGAAATCAAACTCCAGACACTTGGGCCACCTAGTGGGCATGTGCGACTTTGCACTTACATGGGCTCTGGAGAGTCCAACATAGGTACTTAAACTTTTCAGACAAGCACCTTAACCACTAAGCCATCTCTCCAGCCTGGCAAGAACAATTTTTCACTCTTTATTAATAACTCATATAAATAAATATATATGTGTGTGTGTGTGTATGTATTTTGATCATATTCCCCTGTCATGACTTTCTTTTGCCCCCTCTTCCACTGGACCCCTTCTTCTTTCAAACTAGTCCCTCTTCTACTCTGTTGTCCTTTTTTTCATCATACATGACAATATATTAATGGGCCCAATACTGCGCAGGTAACAACTCCCCTCTGTAAAGTCATGCATGCCATGGCCACTTTGAGTCTGGAACATGGTGTTCCAAGGGACTCCTCCCCATCCTTTGGCTCTTGCTTTTTTTTTTTTTTTTTTTTTTTTTTTTTTTTTTTTTGGTTTTTCAAGGTAGGGTCTCGCTCTAGCCCAGGCTGACCTGTAATTCCCTATGTAGCTTCAGGGTGGACTTGAACTCACTGCAACCCTCCTATCTCTGCCTCCTAAGTGCTGGGCTTAAAGGCGTGCGCCACCACGCCCAGCAGCTCTTATATTTTTTTCTCCCACCTCCTCTTCAATGTTTGGCAAGGACAAATGCTTGTGCTTTTGCACCTGTGTTTCGCTGACCTTCAGAACACTCAGTGCACCTATACCTAGAGAGCAACTGTGGTTGGCAAACACTGTGCCTGCATGCCAGCCATTCCGAAGGCTGGTTACTGGTTGGCTGACCCACATTTACCTGCTCTGGAAATGCCCACAGCTACACAAAATAACCCTTTACCAGGTCTCTAGATATTTGTTCCTCCAAACATGGTGCAAATACCCTATGCACAATCCCAAACTGTCAGTCTCTCCTCCGGAATGCAGTTTGCAGGCATCCTGATACAGCCTTTATGTTTTGGTTTTCCTTCATGACTGCTTATGCGACTCCATCATTAGGGATTTAATTTTTCAGTTTGTGGGGGTCTCTTGATCAGCTCTTTTGTCTTAGTACCTCAGACATACTGAGTTCTCATCACCATTGCTGTGATCATAACAAGGAACTGAGGTCCTGTGTCAGGGCAACACAGGAACTCTCCCCTTACCTTAGTTCCAGGCCCAGTGTCTTGGGCTCTTGGCTCTTCTTTGCTTGCTGAGTTCCAAATCTGGATGCTCAGACCCCTGTGCTCCTCCCCATAGAAACCTCTCCACTGAGGCCTTGATTCAGCTCCTGCCACACTACACAAAGGTTTTGTTGCCACTGGAAACCAAGGTGGAGAACGCCTGGGTCGATGCCTTTTCCCATTCCTATTCTGACTTGATTCTGTCCTGGCTGACTCACCACTGACTCGGGTTTCTATCTGCAAAATTAAATCACCATCCAGATACACTTACACACTTTTGTTTTTGAGGTATGCTCAACAGGCTGGCCTTTTTTTTTTTAATGCAACAGTGAAAGAGAGAGAGAATTGGTGCACCAGGGCCTCTAGCCACTGCAATCAAACTCCAGATCCGTGTGGCCCCCAGTGCACATGTGTGACGTGGTGCACTTGCATCATTGTGTGTCTGGCTTACGTGGGACCTAGATACATGTGCCACCTTGTGTATCTGGCTTTACATGGGTACTGGGGAATAGAGCATGAGTCCTTAGGCTTCACAGGCAAATGCCTTAACCTCTAAAACCATCCCTCCATCCCCATTTATTTGTCTTTAACATTAAAACATTTTCAGGGCTGGAGGGATGGCTTAGCAGTTAAGGCATTTGCCTGCAAAGCTAAAGGACCCAGGTTCAATTCCCTAGAACCCACATTAGCCAGATGCACAAGGGGGCACACGCATCTGGATTTTGTTTGCAGCGGCTAGAGGCCCTGGAACGTCCATTCTCTCCCTCTCTCTCTCTCTCTCTCTGTCTCTCTCTCTCCTCCTCCTCCTCCTCCTCTTCTTTCTCCGTCAAATAAATAAAATTAAAAAATATTTAGTAAACATTTTCAGAGCTGGAGAGATGTCTTAGTGCTTAAGGCACTTGCCTGCAAAGTCAAAGGACCCATGTTTGATTCCCCAGTACCCATGTAAAGCCAGTTATACAAGGTGGCGCATGTGTCTGGAGTTTGTTTGCAGTGGCTAGAGGCCCTGGCATGCCCATTTTCTCTCTCTCTCTCCTCTCTCTTTCTCTCAAAAAATAAAAGAAATATAACCTTTAAAAAGATTTTTAATTTTTTGACAATTTTACATACATGTATAAAATTCATTTTATCACATTCACCCCCATTACTGTCTCTCATTCTCCTCCCACTCTTGCTAACCCTTTTTCTTCCCAACTAATCCCCTACTTTCATGACTTTTTTTTTGTTTTTGGTGACCCACTAAGTTCAATTAGGGTTGCTTGCATGAACACAGGTCAGGGGTATTCACTGGAATATGAGTAACTTACTTACCAGTGGTTATACCACTGAAGAACATGACTCTTCCTCCCCAGCAACCATTAACTGCCTTTAGTTTCTCTGGGAGGGCTGGAGCCTCATGAGCCCCTCTCACATGCATGATGGCTTGTTGACAGGCTCAGTTGGTGTAGGAAAGTACAGCTGCTGTGAGTTCATGACTATACTTGGCATACTGTGTCAAGAAGACAGGATTCCACAGCACTCCTTCCCCTCCTTCACTCTTTCTGCCCCCTCTTCCATGATTCTCCCTCAGCTTTGTGGGAGGTGATACAGATGTCCCACTTAGAGCTAAGCAGACAATAGTTATTTGTTCTCTGCACTTTTGCCACCTGCGCATCTCTGCATTAATGTCTGTACAGTACAAAGAAGAAACTTCTGTGACTGAGGCTGACAGCAGCACTCATCTATGGCTATAAACGTGAATATTTAAAAGGCAGTTTGACAACCTGTCTATTCAGCTTAGTAACAACAGTAGCATCTCGCTAGGACTACGGCCTGCCTAGCCAAGGGCTTTTGAGTAAGTTTACAGTACCAGGCATGAATTCCTTCCTGAGCAGCAGCCCTCAAATCCAGCATGCAAGCAGCTGGTTGCCCCCATAACAGTGATGCCACTAGTGCACCAGTGGGCACTTCTTGTCAGGATTGGTCGTGGAGCACACTGGGTCCACCACTTGGTAAACACATTTCTTTTTCTTTTCTTTTTTTTTTTTTTTTTCCTGCAGCTTTAACTGTGCCCTGTCACTCCAAGCTCCCAAGCTAGTCATTCTGCAGAAGGCAAACAACTACTCTGGACCTTTGCATTCCTGCGGCCCAGTGGTGACTCAACAGAAGCAGAGCTATTGAAAGGAAGCAAAGCTTGAGTGTCGATGTAACACTGAGGGCCGGGCACCACCTTCTTAATGAAGGCATCCCCTTCTTGGGGTGTCTTCTTGAATCCTCTTCTTTTCACTTGAAGAGAACTAGTCATAGCATTGTGTGATGGCTGAGAGTATATCTGTCTATCTATCTATCTATATGTATATATATAATAGATACAAATTATATATGATTTTATTATGTGGCTTTCTAGTGTTCATCTCTCCCCATAGCTTCTTGCAGAAGTGACCAGCAGCACCTCACATGAGCACAGAAAGTTATCATCTTCATTGCAGTCAACCCTGTGTTCTCTATAACTGACCCACTAGGCAACGTGTGCCCACTGGTGCAATAGTGGCATGACTCTTATGGAGGTAACCAATCGCTATGTCACATAGAATAGAAATGTTACACCCATAGGATAAGAGAGTGGGGCTCTCTATCTTGAAGTCAAGTGGTGGCATTCACTAAGTCACTATCACTGTTAAAAAAAAAGAAAGTTGCCCTGGCCACAGTTATGTTTTAATATCTTTGCTAAATAATGTTCACAATAAAATGGGGAAAAAATGCCTTAGGATACAGACTTCAGCTGCTGTATTGGACTCTCTCCTTTCCACATGAGAACTGCAAATACAAAGCAAAAAGCTGTGTTAAACGACTTGACTCAGCCAGCCTTTCATGGGTGTGCCTGAGAGCAGAAGTGGCCACCTCCTGAGAGAGCTGATGAGTCGCCCCACCAATAGAGGTGATTTGCTCACTAGATGCCCCATGACTCTCACCCCAGTCTGCTTTTCATTCCTTGGCAGTTCCTTCCTGTGGTAGGTATTTTTGTAGGCCCACATTGACAGAAGGACACTGTATTTTGTGATTTTGCAATGGGAAACTATCTCATGGTATCCTCAGGGCTCCCTTAGAGCTTGCTTAGTCAGTATTGCGATATACAAAGTCACTGAAACCCAGTTCTCAATGTCATACTACCTTGCTTTGAAAACGAAATGATGGTCTGCTAAGAAATGGTAAGAATCTGTTTAAATCCTCGAGGCCCTAAACCCAGACAAATCCTTCCCAAGTTCCAAACGCTACTGCTTGGTAAGAGGGCTGAGGAATGCCTTGCGGAGGCTGGCTGGAAACTGGCTACCACAGTGTGGCCCTGCACAGACCCTTAAAGCTGGGCACTTTGGTGTTGTTTCTGATTGCCTTTGAGGCTGCAAAGTATCTGGACAGAAATGACTCCATTGACATTTCTTCCCAGGCGGTGTTTCGGCTTGATGAGGCCTCTGCTCAGGTAGTTAAGATTATTTTACACGCCAGATCAAAGGCAGTTAGAAACAGGTTTCAGCCTCCTACTTTCCCATCTATGAGAGCCAGTTTAGCAACCATCTGAAGGCTCCCTTCCACACTTCAATTACCCTAAGCCAATTTAAGAGAATAAAAATTTGGAAATGCGACTGAAATGCGAAGGAAAATGTAGACTGCAAAAAGGATCTACCCACATGTGTTTCAGTAATTGGTATGAACGTGTAATTTGACATGAGAAAAATGTTGGGAGCAGGAGAGAAGTCCAAATTACTTACATCTGGACAGGCAAGTAAGATAAAACAAGCCCATGCAACATTCAGTGTGCACATGTGTTTGTCTCCATTATTAACTTCTAGAGTAGCATCTAGCACAATGTCTAGTTCATAAATTCCATTGCTCTGAATTATGAGGCAGAAATGATTATCTGGTATTATGAAAACCAGCCGTTGAGAGTCCATGCTAAAACCAAAGGGAGATACACACCCAACGGTGATTCAGTGAGCTAGAGGCAGCACTGAGTTTACGTAGAACGTGTGAAGGAGCAACACTCCAAGGAGATCGACTCTGTCGTTTCCTTTCCTTCACTCAGCTCATGTTCACTGAGGGTCTGCTCTGCTCCAGGCACTGCTTCAGCATCATGGATACAATGATAGAGATAATGGGCCCTGATGGAAAAAATAAAACATAAGAAAGGGAGGGAGGAAGGAGGGCGAGAAAGAAAAAGAGTATGGGCAAGAAAGAATGGCAGATGAAGCGGTTGCCTCCTCATTGCGGGGACAAAACACCCAACCAGAAGCAGCTTATCGGTGGAAAGGGTTGATTTCAGGACACAGCTGTGAGGGGAAGCTTCATTGTAGAGGGGAAAGCACTGGGTCACATCTCCACAGTGGTGGGAAAGAAAAAGCCCATGTATTGGGCTTGGAGATGGGCTATATTACTCTGAAGCCCACCCCTAGCAACACACCTCTTCCAGAAATACCCCACCTCCCAAAGGCCCCATAGCTTTCCCACATTGCTATCAGCTGGGGACCAAGTACTCAAAACACTTGAGCCTATTGGGGGACATTTTTGATCAAATCACCACAACAGACAATACCAAAAAAAGAGTTCTTATTAACAAGCTCTATAATGGAGCAAATGGCAATTCCACCCCAAATTACATCTATATCCTAGACCCCAGAACCTGTTAACATGAACTTACTGGGAAATGGGTCTTTTCACATATAATTCAAGTTAGAACCTTAGAAGTGATTGTGTGTCCACCAGTCCTGGATCCTCCTGGAGCTGAAGCAGGTCAGGCAGGACACTTTCCTTGTCACACCGTCCAAAGAGAGCGGCCCTGCTAACATCGATAAACTTCTAACCACAAGAACTATGTAAGAATGACTTCCTGTTTTCAACCATGAAGTTCTGGTAGCAGCGTAAGAAGCTAATACAGGCTCTGAAGAGACGAAAGCTAACTAGTGGACGCCACATGCTCCCGGTGTGCTGGAAGGTCTCACACTGTGAAAAAAAAAACAAAAACACCCCTTTCTTTTTGTAGGAGGGAAGTAACTAGGACCCACATCCAGGACTCCCCTTGCAGGAAACACATAAAGGGAATCTTCCCTTGCCACTAGAGGCATTTGGGGCCAGGAGCAGATACCTGTGTGGTCATCCATCCTGGGCAAGAGTTCACAGGTGGTCCTGCTTCTCTGAAGGAACTTCCCTCCACCTCCATGGGTCTTACCCTACAACCTTCCTAACTTGCTGAAGGGGTAGAGGCAGGTCTGTCACAGCCAGGAGAAGAAATAAGCAACCTGTCATGCGAAGCTTCTCCCTGGGGAGTTGCAAACACACATCTATTCACACCAGATAAGGCACAGACAGTAGATCAAACATGGATGCACCAAAGCCAGTTTTAGTGAACCAAGGAGTTTATCGGGGTCACTTACAGAGGAGGATGAGGGGTTGCTTACAGGAATAATGGATGACTCAAAGGCAGCTACATCCCAATCCCCAAGGCCAGACACAGTGGTGCACGCCTTTAATCTCAGTACTCAGGAGGCAGAGGTAGGAGGATTGCTGTGAGTTCGAGGCCACCTTGAGACTACATAGTGATTCCAAGACAGCCTGGACTAGATAAACAACAACAACAAAAAAAAAAACCACCCCAACATAGGTGACAGCTCCCAGAAGCTACATCTCTGGAGCTCACTGCTGGACTTGGTGGCAGCTAGCTTGGTTGGTCAGCGTCTCCTCACAAGCAGTTGTTTGATGCTCCTTCAGCCTTGGGGAGGGGTCTTAAGGCTTTCCCAAACTCTTTTACCTCTTGAGCCTCCCTCTGGGAACAAATGTTTCAATCTTGAGGAAATGCCTACAAAGCTCAACCCAAAAGGAAAAGGGTAATGTGAGATGGTTATAAATCTATCGGGGTCAGGAACAGAATGTGGTAGTTTGAATGCATGTCTCCCAATATATTTAGTTGTATGAAAGCTTCTTGGATTTCCAGCTACCTGTGGGTGGATCCCAAGATCCAGCCCTGGGGTGAGTTTGGGGGAGATCTGGATTCCAGTGGGAAGACGTGCAGTGCCTGAGTTCCGGCTGGGGTTCCTGGCGTGTGCCTGCTTTGGGTGGGGGTGGTGGTGGCTTTTCTCTCTCTCCAAAAGGATCTGTGAACGTTTCTTCCCGCCATTAGGGAACTTCCCCTGGATTGGTAAGCTTCAATAAATCCCTTCCTCCATAACTATGCCTGGTGTGGACGTTCATCCCAGCGACCTGACGCTGTCCACGGCACCACCTGAGCCCCTCATGTGAGCTTCACCAAGGGCTCTTCCAGCGACACTTTCAGCCGAGGCACTGCAGCCTGGGGTCTGGCCCGTATCACACACCGATGGACTAGATGGAGGAAGCTCAGCCTCTGTGAATTTCAATAAGAGCAGCGCAAACAAAGGAAGAAATGCACAGTGGTGTTCATTAAAGAGGACCAGAGTTTGATCTCCCAGTACCCAATAAAGACAGATGCATAAAATGGTGCATGCATCTGGAATTTGTTTGCAGTAGCAAGATGCCCTACCAGGCCCATTCTCTCTCTCTCTCTCTCTCTCTCTCTCTCTCTCTCTGTGTGTGTGTGTGTGTGTGTGTGTGTGCTTACAAATATTTTTTACAAAGAAGAAAATGGTGATATCTGTGATGGTCTAAGTGTGTGTGTGTCCCACCAAACTGACAAGCTGAAGCCTAACCCACAGTGCATTGGCATCTAGAGGAGCCACTGAAAGGTGACTAGGTCACGGAAAGGGGCCCTCATGATTGGATGTGCATCCCTAAAGAAGAGACGCCAGAGAGCAGAGTGTCTTTCCTCACCAGGAAAACACACAGGCATCTTTAAGCTCTCGCCTGGACCCAGCATCCTCACCTCTACTTCCAGCCTGGGGAAGCGAGCACCAAGCTTCTGCTGATGCAGGCTCCAGCCATAGCTTCTTGCTCCACACAGCAGCCTGAAGGAAGCAGCCGCTCTCCGCTGGTGTTGCAGAGCCCGCCTCCCCCATGTTCCCATCCCTCGCTGTGCAATCTTTGAAGGAAATAACTGTGCAGGTTCCTGGGTGAGAAATTGGGTGCTGAGGCTGCTTTAAGAAGGTGGCAACAGGGGGAGAGGGTGTAGTGGGGGGCATGGCTCAGCGGTTAAACGCGCTTGTTTGCAAAGCCGGCTGGCCTCAGATCAATTCTTTAGCACTCAAGTAAAGCCACATGTAGCGTGGTGGGGCGGGGGAGAGGAGAGGAGAGAATACAGCTAAATGAACATGTATATTCTTTAATAGCACCTGCCCTGAAGATGAGGAAGGGAGCAGGTTAACCAAAACTAAAGATATATGGAAAAAGCCATAATGAAACCTCCTTCTTTGTTAGCTATTTAGAAAACACAATAGAAAAAGTGTTTGAACAGTAGCACCCTGTGCACAGAGATAATGCTGCTCCCACAAAGTGTGGTTATTAAAAGAAAATCCCAGTACCAGGCACGGCATACCTTCCTGTTAGTGACTGGACGGGAAGGCTCCTGAGGCCCTCTGAACAATCCAACCTATGGGCACTGCTTTTAGCTGCCCAACAGAAATACCTGGTAAGATCCTATTGCTAGAGATAACACCCAAATTGGTTTCAGGAGACAGAGAAATCAAGCTGGAATTGAGCTAGAAGCTTCCTCCCTTCTGGCCAGCTTCCACAGTCCTAGAAGGTTGCTATGCAGGCTCCTGGGAGATAAAAATAATCAACAGTCTTCCGCAGTAGTGGACCCTGCATGTGACACAACTGACCAGCCAGGAAAGGCGTGCTCAATAAATTTTATTTTTTTTTAATATTTTTTGTTTCTTTGAGAAAGAGGAAAATAAGTATGGGTGCACTGGGCCCTCTTGCCACTTTAAAAACAAATTTTAGATCCATGTACCACTTTGTGTGCCTGGCTTCATGTGGGTAGTGGGGAGTCAAACACAGGTCTGCAAGTTTTGCATGCCAGAGCCTTTATCCACTCAGCAATCTCCCTAGCCCACAAATGAATTTTAAAAGTTAAAAAGAAATATATAATATCTGGCCAGGCATGGTGGCATGTGCCTTTAATCCCAGGAGGATCACTATGAGTTCAAGGCCAAACTGAGACTACATAGTGAATTCCAGGTTCAGCGTGGGATACAGCAAGACCCTACCTCAAAAAAAAAATAATAATGTATATGATAGTATTATATTGTATATATAAATAATATATATGCATAATCTGTCCTGAAGAATGACGTTCATAGAATCAAATATTTTAGGATTTTTTTAAAAAATGAAAAAAATCACATGAATATAGACCTACCCCCTTTCCTTCCAAAAAAATCCAGCATATGAGCAAGTGAGAGCCTGTCTCTGTAATTTTAACTTCAAGATTATAAACACAATCCGCAGTATGACCAGTCTCCAGCTGCAGGTGGTGAACACTCACTGCATCCTTATGCGGCCAATGTGGGCACCATCTGTGAAAGATGTTTTCCAGGAACAAGGTTGAACTTTGACATCTTTTTAAGAGTCAGCGCAGTAGATTTATCATAGTTTTAAAAACAATAAAAATGCCTTTTTGGTTTTGATGGCCACAGAATGTTCAAGTAGCTTATACATGAAGTCTTACTCAAACAGTGGTGTGCAAAAAAAAAAAAGTTTAATCAATGAACATATAAATGAATAAATGAGAACCGCAAAGGACTTTGGGAACCCAAATCCAACGAGCACACAAGTCCTCCTCCAGTGACCCAGCAAATCCAAGCTTCCCACTCTGCTCAGGGGAGATCTGGAATGGTTCACACATCCCGTCTTCCTTGTCTGTTGTCACTGTTGCCGTGTGTGTGTGTGTGTGTGTGTGTGTGTACACCCCATGGCGTACATGCAGAGGTCTCAGCAATATCCAGGCGTTGGTCCTTGCCCTCTACCTTGTTTGAGGCAGGGTCTCTTGGTCACTATTGCAATCACCAGGTGAACTGGCCGATGAGCGTCCAAGGGCTTCTCCTCTCTTCTTGCTGTAGGCCTCTCACTACAACAAGAGTGAGTCTCATGTGAGTTTTAGGGATCTGAACTCAGGTATTCAAGCTTACACAGCAAATAATGCATTCACTGACCCATCTCCCCCTCTCTCTTCCTTGTCTTTAATATGATCTGCTTTGATAGGACCTCTTTGGAGTAAACACAGGAGAGGTAGCAGAGCACAAAACCTTCAGTGTCTGGCATTCATTTTTAACCTGATTTTTCTGCGTTTCCAGTGTAATTGCTCATTAAACAGGAAAATAAATAATGATTTATGATTTCCAAAACACTTTGCATTTTCACTCATTTCAGATGCAATCAATTTTAAAGGCAAAGTCACAAGAGGGTATGTGGTGAACGGGGCTGTTTCCAAAGGAGGTCACATACAAATTAAAAAGCACTAAAGAATAAACAGTTCATGCTGTCCAGGGGGATAAGCTATGCAACTCCAAGTAAAAGTTAAAACCAAATTACACACTAATCAGCTTTGCACAGCACATCTGACTCATTTGCATACGATGCCAGTATCCTGATAGGTGCTGAAACAACACATGCAACCCAGTTGTTGTGTCTCTGAGAAGCGCAGGCACAGGCACTGGCCTTTCTTTCTCTGCCTGGCTGTGTCCCCTCTGACAGGGACAGCAAAGAGTCAGCTCCCCGTGGATGGACGTCAAATGTCTGACGTGGGAACAACACAGATCTGCGCGCTGACAGTACTTGGTCCTCCTCAAACGGACAAGAAACGGGGCGATTCTGGCTCAGTGCTTGGAGTGCTCATCTCCATTGCCAACGTCACTGGATTTAGAATCACCGGGGACACACATCTCTGGGCGTGTCTGTGATAAAGTGTTTGCAGAAAGGTTTGAGGAGGGAAGACCCACCCTGAATTGTGGGTGTCACCGTTCTGGGGCCTGGAGTTCAAGAATGAATAAAAAGAAGAAAGCAAGTTGGACACCGTCATCCATCTCCCTCTGCGGCTTGACAGCTGCCTCACCCCCATGCCTTCCTGCTGAAATGGACTGTTTCCCCTCAAAACATGAACCCAAATAAACCCCTGCTTCCTTAGGTTGTTTCTGCCAGGCATTTTGTCACAACAATGGGAAAAATAGCTAGTATAGGACTCCATTTCTAGAAGCTTCTATCTGATGGTATATTTTAGAAAAGCACATCTGTTTCATGTTATATAAAGAATTCTTCTTCTTTCTCTTCACCTTGGGCTGGCAAGTGATGGAAACATTTTGAGATAATCTTCTTTACACAAAGTTCTCTTTTGCCAGGAAGTGACAGAGGGCGAACTCTCTCCTTAAAGACTCTTTTGTTTGGGGAGGCAGTCGCCTCTAAGGATGAGCTTGGTAAGCAGGCTGCTGGCTGGCTGGCATGAAAATCCCTCAAAATTCTATTCAGAAAAGATTGCGTGGGTTCTGCATTGACGACAGTGAACCCTGTGTCAACGTTTGTCTCTGCCTCAAGCCTCTGGAAGCTGTTTTCCTTGAGGCCACTCGTTGTGGCCCCAGGTTGGAGGTGGGGAGAAGGTAGGTGCCACTGGGTGTCTGTGGCTGAGCTGCCACCCTGGGAGGACCAGCCAGGACCTCTCCACAAAAGGCTACGGGAGCTGTCTGATGTCCCACTGGGCTCTAGAAGCTCCAGAGAGCGGGCTTTGAACCTTCTGCTCCGGCTCCTGCGGTTCCTTGGCTGGAGGGTTCTCTGTGGAGAGATACCATTGAGCCTGGAGCCCTGATGATACAGGCTAGTTCCCAAGCTGCCATTCAGAAAGGAAATCTCGCCGTTTCTAATGCCAAGTCCTGGCTTCGGCTGGACCTGTAAGACAAAGAAAGAGGAACAAATGGATCATGGTTTAACTCAGTGCTGGGAGAACCCTATTCCTTATCCATCCTCTGCCAAGCCACACCAAGCTGACTTTCAGTCAAGTTGTGAAGTTACATGGAAGTAAGTCTGATTTTGAGTCTATAATCAGCATCTGCTCTGAGCAGCTCACTCTCATTCTCAGACTCCCTACATTAACTTTTTGACAAGGATGAGACTGGGAATCCAGTGGACACTTGACACAATCACAGTTCTGGTAGAGCCAGTTATTTAAATACAGAAAAGACATGCACATGTTGCTTGCTGGCCTCCCTGGATGCTTTAATGATGTATAACATACAAACAGCAAAAGCCAACAAAACTTGTGGCTACAGACAAGATACACACAGGAATAAGAATTCGATCTTCCAACATCGGTGGTCCTTCCTTCAGACCAGATCTGAGGTTCGTCTCACAGATTAGTCCTAGGACTTGTGGGCACTCTATGTGGGTAAATAATCTGGCGTCTTTTAACACAAATATTTCTGGGATAGAGAGAGATGGCTTAGCAGTTAAGGCGCTTGACTGTGAAGCCTAAGGACCCAAGTCTGATTCCCCAGTACCCACCTAAGCCAGGTGCGCATGGTGGTGCGGGCATCTGGAGTTCATTTGCAGTGGCTAGAGGCCCTGGCACACCAATTCTCTCTCTCTCTCTCTCAAATAAATGAACAAAATAAAACAAATATTCCTTATTTGAGGGGGGTACATTTATGTAGAGTACAGGCTGGTACTGTGTGGAAAGAGGAAGGGGGAGCTGCTTGCGAGGGTGCACTGCTGTGTTACCCTGCGAGGGCACGGTTCCAAACTTACAGGCACTGATCAGCAAAACCACATCCCTTCTTCCGGTGGCTGCCCATCGCCTCCAGGATGGAGTTCCCTGGCACACATTCCATCCTTATACTCCTGGGAGAGCCAAATGCTATCTCTAACTCAGCATCCTTCCAAGAGCATTTTTGGAAATGATAATTCTCTCCATAGAAATTGGTATCCAGGGTCTCTCTCACACACACAAGAAGAGAGAGACAGAGACAGAGAGAGAGAAGTCAAAGTGACAGAGGGGCTACTAGTTGGGAAGAAAAAGAAGTTCAGTGGAAGTTAAATGAGAAAGGAGGTCAAGAGATGGTAACAGGAGGAGGACTGTGGTCAAAATATATACATGTAAAAAAAAATTATCAATAAAAAATTGGAGCGGGGCATGGTGGTGCACGCCTTTAATCCCAGCACTTGGGAGGCAGAGGTAGGAGGATCACTGTGGGTTCAAGGCCAGCCTGAGGTACAGTGAGACCCTACCTTGAAAAAAATCCCAAAATAAAAATCTCAGTATCCAGGACCCATCCTTGCCAGGACAAGTCATAAATCAAATAGAAAAAAAAAAAAAGAATAATACACAGAATCCAAATGCACATTACTCACTGGAAGAAACCAAGCTGGCAAGGCTACCCTGTGATTCCAACTATATGGCAGTCTGAAGAAGGCAAGATCATGGGTAGGACACAAAAGATCAGTAACTGACAGAGTGAGAGGAAGGAGGGATGCACAGGCAGAGCTCAGAGGGTCTCGGGCAGTGAAGCCACTGTGTGTGATACTGCACTGGAATGCGCCTGACTGCATTAGTCACAACCCGCAGACTGGACAGCATCAGGAGTGAGCCCTGTGTCCACGACGGCCTCGGCCTCCAGGTGACAACCACTCCTTATTGTAACAAACACGCCACTCTGGTGGAAGCCGTTGACAATGAAAAAGAAAGTGTGTCTGCTGGGTCAACAGTCTGTCAGATGTGAACTCCCTGTACTTCCTGCTAACTACTATCACTGCCATGAAATACAGCCCACTTGAAGAGGGTAATGAGGTAATGGCACACAGCCATGTCCCAAAGCAAGAAGGCAGAGCTGAGGACAGTTACGAGGCTGATCTAACATACACAAATTATGCCTGTGTATCTGTTCTTTACTGTTTTCTCTGTTGTACAACTAGAACGGTCATGTTGTGGTTACCTTCTTGTTGCTGGGACAAAACACCCAACCAGAAGCAGCTCATGCAAGGAAAGGGTTTGTTTGGGCTGATAGTTTCAAGGAGAAGCTTTACCATGACGAGAGCACACAGCCAGGTGGACATCACATCTCCACAGCAGCGGGGAGATGGGCTATGTCACCACAAAGCCCGATCCCACAACTTGCCCAAATTGTCATCAGCTAGGAACCAAGTATTCAGAACCCATAAACCTACAGAGGGCATTTCATTCCTACCATCACAGGTAGCAATTACCAAACTATAAAGACAACAGTGAAAAAAAATGGGGATGTCTATTGCTTCTGTTAGAAGTTGTCAAATACTTCCTGTACAGGGCTATATAGTGACAATCTGAGGCTTTCTTACAGTGTAGAATTTATCCCAGATAGCTCTGTGCAAAGCAGCCAGGCATAAATAAATAGTGTGTCTGTGTCCCAATAAATCTCTCTTTGTGGGCACTAGAATCTGAATCTCATTTTCACGTGCCACGTTTCTTTGCCAATCATTTAAAAATGGAAAACTATTCTTAGCTCCTGGGGTATGATTGTCCAATCCCTGCTCACTCTACAGCAATGAGCCACTGATTCTCATTCATTCACTGTCACGGGATAACAAGTCCCCCCCCCCCCCCCCCCCCGCCAAATACTTTACTCAAAGCCCAAACTATGACAGCATCTGACTAGCGCAGCTCAAGGGTCGTGACAGTTTCTATTGACTTCTATCAACTTGACAGGACCTAGAATCACCTGTGAGGGATTGTGTTGATGACGCTGATTGCGGTCTTCTGAGGTCCTGGGCTGCAGAACAGGGAGAGGGCGGGCTGAGCACCAGTCTTCACCCCTCTGCTTCCTCACTGTGGGCTGAATGTACCCAGCTGCCACAAGCTACTGATACCACGGCGTTCCTACCACGATGGACTGGAGCTGGAACTGTATGATGAAATAAACCCTTCCTCTCTTACACTGATCTTCGTCAGGTATTTTGTGCCAGCAACAAGAAGCTGACTATTTCAAGGTTATAGCACAGAGGTAACCCCTGACTGCTGGGCCTCTCTCTGTCCCCCAACCTCTTTATAGCTACTAACACACACACACACACACCTGTCACTAGGTGTTTAGATTTTTTGAATACAGATTAAAAGCCACCACTCTAGACTGTTAATTCTACTGGACTAAGCCCAGTTCTCTAGAGAGCGTCACACACCTGGACGTCCACCCCCATCTCACCAATGACATTCCACGATGGAGCCCACCTAACCACAGTGCCCCAGCTTGTGCCAGCTCCTGCCCTAATCAACAACTCTCCCTAGAGGGGACACTGTTCGAGGGATGTCTGCTGCACCTTCAGATGTGCGCTTTGGCAAACCCACAGGAGACATTCCTGACTTTCTGACATTGCTGCCCACTGGAGTCACCGGGGATCATTTACCTAGAGCCCGCCCCTGAAATTCTGACTGCATGGGGCCAGGATGCGGCACGGACACCTCCACCACCCCAGTGCACGTCCCTCGTGTACAGTGGAGGCTGGGGGCCACGGCCATGGACCAGAAAAGCTGCACCCCCGATGCTCTTGTGGGCATGTGAGTCTGCGCTTTACCATGCAGGGCCGGCCACTGTGCTTGTTCTTGACTTCACTTTGCTGTCTCCCTGGCTCTGGTGCTGCCCTCCCTTCCTTCCTCCTGCCTCCCTTCTTCCTTTCCTCTGCATCTGCCTGCTTTTAATAAAAATATTATTACAGGTCGAGAGTCCTTTCTACAACAACAGTTAGAACCAGAAATGTTTCAAATCTTGAATTTTTCATATTTCAGGCTCTTTGCGTACACACAATGAGATATCTCAAGGATGGGACCAAAATCTAAAAACAAAATTCATTTACATTTCATAAATAACTTACAATCTGAAAGCAACTTAATACATTGTTAGAAGACCTGCATCTTTCTTTCTTTTATTTTTTTTAATTTATTTGAGAGAAAGAGAATGTGTGTAGTAGTTTGATTCAGTTGTCCCCATAAACTTAGGTGTTCTGAATGCTAGGCTCCCAGCTGATGGAGATTTGAGAATTAACGTCTCCTGGAGGCAGTGTATTGTTGGGGGTGGGCTTTTGGGTGTTATAGCCAGTGTTCCCTTGCCAGTGTTTGGCACACTTTCCTGTTGCTATGGTCCACCTAATGTTGTCCAGCGGGTGATGTTTACCCTCTGCTCATTCCATCCTTTTCCCCTTCCTTCTTGGAGCTCCCTCCTCAAACCTATAAGTCAAAATACACCTTTTTTCCCACAAGCTGCTCTTGGTTGGTTGATTTCTACCAACAATGCAAACCTAACTAAAACAGAGAGAGAGAATGGGTACACCAGGGCCTCTAGCCACTGCAAATGAACCCCAGACACATGTGCCACCATGTGCATCTGGTACATGTGGGTACTGGGGAATTGAACCTGGGTCCTCAGGCTTAGCAGGCAAAATCCTTAACCACTAAGCCATCTCTCCAGCCCAGACTTACATCTTGACTGTGACCTGGAGCATAAGTTAGTTGTGCAATTCTGTGATATCATATTGGTGTTCAAAACTTTCAGACTGGGGAACATTTTTAATTTTGTATTAGGGATAATCAACCTGTATAAAAGTGGTAACTAGTCCTTATAAAGATAAATTAATTGTATAAATAGAAATTTAAGTCTCCTTCATCTTAGTCCTAAATTCCCAGTCCAAATTGTCACTCTTCAAAGAAAACTATATTGTTTATCCTTTTAAAATTGGAGGGAGGGGGCTGGAGAGATAGCTTAGCAGCTAAGTGCTTGCCTGTGAAGCCTAAGGACCCCAGTTCAAGGCTCGATTCCCCACCACCCAGGTAAGCCAGATGCACAAGGTGGTGCATGCATCTGGAGTTGGTTGCAGTGGCTGGAGGCCCTGACGTGCTCTCTCTCTCTCTCAAATAAATGAACATAAACAACAAAAAAATTTAATTGGAGGAAAAAACCACACCTACCATTTGTGGGTGAGGTCTCCTGGAGGACTCTTTCAGTCCTGTAAAGGACCCAGCTGTCATCTTTGCCTCTTGGACAACACTGAACAGTATATTGCACCTGCTGATTTGGCCCAATGAAGTCTTTTTCTTCTAGAAGTGGAAACTAGCATGGTTTTCTTCATAACCAAGAACCATTCAGCGTTGATCTTAAACTACCAGGCTAAGCCGGGCATGGGGGTGCATGCCTTTAATCTCAGCACTTGGGAGGCAGAGGTAGGAGAATCGCTGTGAGTGCAAGGCCACCTTTGAGCCTACATAGTGAATTCCAGGTCAGCTTGGGCTAGAGCGAGACCCTACCTCGAAACCTGCCCTGCCCCCCAAGAAAACCTACCCAGGCTAGATAAATATATCCTTAAACTTAACTCTGAGGCTCCCATTTCATTTTCAATTTAAAAGCAATTATTAGAAAAAGAAGCCCATGATATGTTGTGTTAGAATCCTTTGGGTATACTCAGGAGTGGTGTCTCACAAAGATATTATACACCTATGTCTACTGCAGCAGTATTTCAAAGTAGCCAAGTTATGGAATCAGCCTATGCCCACCAACAGATGATAGTGGTGTTTTACTGAGTCATAAATAAAAACAAAACCATGCCATTTGCAAGAAAATGCTGAACTTGAACGTCTTTCAAGTCCTCAAGCATGACTTACTCTTTCCTGACACCCATGTCTATACATGATTTCTTCTTCTAGGAGGGCCCTCCTCAGAGCCTTTTTCTGGAAACGCTAATCATTGTCAACTTCAACCTTACACATTGTTTTCTCTTATAAATCCTCTCAATATCACCAAGTTTTGCAGTCAGCTTCGCATTGCTGGACAAACATCCAACGAGACAGAGCTCATGGGAGGGACAGGGTTTATTTCATGCTCACAGATTCCAGGGGAACATCATCAATGGTGTAAGAAGTCGGCTCCCTTCTGTAGGTCCACGCAGAGAGACACCATCAAAGAACCAGTAAACACCAGTAACCAGCAAGCACATGCCTTAGGGCTGGACTCCAAGATCTAACCCCAGTGACAGGCAGGGATCTGCCTGCTAGGGGCTCAATTTTTTTATTTTATTGTATTTTATTTTCAAGCAGAGACAGAGAGATAGAGAGGAGACAGACAGAGGGAAGAAGAATGGGCACACCAGGGCCTCCAGCTACTGCAAATGAACTCCAGATGCATGTGCCCCCTTGTGCATCTGGCTTACGGGGGCACTGGGGAATCGAACCTGGATCCTTTGGCTTCACAGGCAAGTGCTTTAACTGCTAAACCATCTCTCCAGCCCCAGGGCTCAATTTTTAAAAATAAAATACCTGAGTGTATTGGTCCATACATTGCAAAGTATCACATCCTAACTATGAAACTAAGCTTGTGCTAGGTGCCACCACAATATTCACTATGATACTTACCAGCTATGGGACTTTAGATAAATTGCTTCACATTTTTTGTGTTATGTGTCATGTGTGACGTGTGTGTCATGTGTGTGTCGTGTGTGTGTGTGCAGCGTATGCATGTTTGTGCCATGGTAGAACATCAGGTGTCCTCCTCTGTCACTCTCTGGCTCTGTTTCATTGAGACATAGTCTCTCACTGAACCGGGAGCTGCCGCGTTAAATTTACTGACTGATCAGCAAGCCCCAGCAATTCTGCCATCTCCAACCCCCACAGGACTAGAGTAACATGCCTGAAGTTTTACACGGGTGCTAGGGATCGAACTCAAGTCCTCATGCTTGTGTGGGAAGCACTCTCACCCACTGCGCCATCTCCCCAGCCCCATGTCACTTAATATTTCTTTGTCTCCATTTCCTCATCCGTAAAAGAAGGTAACAGCAAGTGCCAACATCACAGGACTGCTGTGAGACAGATGGTTCACACAGGGTTTCAGGATGGAGGGATGCTAAATGGTCAGGATACTGATGGGCTGAGATCGTCATCGTTAGCACTACTGCGGCTCCTTCCCTGACTCAGTGCCCCGACAGGCACTCGACCGCTTATGCCTCTCTTCCTTCCCCTGGACTTGGACATTGGGAAAGGCAACAATTGTAAATGCCTTCTTTATTGTATTTCTGAACCTAGCACAGTATCCACTGCGTAATAATAAGCAAAACCTCAATACTGTTGAATAAGTAAAACATAACACTTAAATATATATATCACGTAGAAATGTATCTACAAGCTAGGCCCTTGGTTACTATTTAGGAAGACATAAGGTCATATTGAGAAAGAGACTGCTTAGTGGTTAAGGCACTTGCCTGCAAAGCCAAAGCATCCAGGTTCGATTCCCTGGGACCCACATAAGCCAGATGCACAAGGAGGCATGCATCTGGAATTAGTCTGCAGTGGCTGGAGGCCCTGGTGTGCCCATTCTCTCTCTCTCTATCTCTCTCTCTCTCTCTCTCAAATAAATAAATAAAAATAATAATATTTAAAATTTTTAAAAAGGGAAAATTTAAGGCTGGAGAAGTAACTTAGTCTTAGAGTGCTTGCTGAACATGTTAAAAACTCTGAGTTCAACCCTTGGTGCCAGATAGAGAGAAAGAGAGAGAATTTGCAGTAACTCTATAAATTATGGCCAGACATCTCTGAAATCTTTGTAAACAGCATGATACCAGCTTTTTGAGGGATGGAGGGGCGGAAGGAGGAATGGAGGGACGAAAGGAGGAATGGAGGGACGGAAGGAGGAATGGAGGGAGAAGGAGGAGGAATGGAGGGACGGAAGGAGGAATGGAGGGAAGGAAGGAGGGAGGAATGGAGGGACGGAGGGAGGAATGGAGGGACAGAGGGAGGAATGGAAGGACAGAGGGAGGAATGGAGGGACGGAGGGAGGAATGGAAGGACGGAGGGAGGAATGGAGGGATGGAAGGAGGGAGGAATGGAGGGATGGAAGGAGGGAGGGGACAGAGAGAGAGAGAGAAAATCTCAGGTTCTTAGGCCATAAGGCAGCAGTGAGTGCAGCGTTGTTAATATAGGGATGCAGTTGCGTGCTGCTGGAAGGAGGGACTTCCAGGAGAGCCTTAACGCTGAATAACTGAGATGAATCCCTTGAGGGGAAATAAAGCTCCTCTTGCCAAAAAACAAATTGAAATGCATTTCTAAGAATTCAGATCACTGGGAAATCATCTTTCTAAGAACTATTTGTAAAATGCTACAAAGTGAGAACTAGCTTTTTCCAAGTCTGGGGAACATTAGCAATGATGAACAGGGAGACCATCTGTCACTCACCTGTGACTGTCTTAAACACAAGCAAAAGTGCACAGGAGAATAAAACAGAACTGGCAAGGGGAGGGCTCAGTACATGTGATGGGAAAACAATGTTGCCTCTTACAGACAACAATAATATCCAAATAGCGCCGGATGTACTTAAGAGTTGAAACCAGTGCTTTTCAATACTTAATCTACTGACACACCACTGACGTCAACATGCTGGCCACACGTGTCTCAGTGCAGCATGACCCATACACAGACAGAATGAGCACGCAGGTGGTGTGTGTGTGTGGCTGGCTACGTGGGGTGTGTTGGGCACAAGGATGGAGAATGGGAAGGCAAGAGGAAAACAAAGAGGAAGCAATAAATTCCTAGTAGGGAGAGTCAGACATGAGAAAGAAGTCCTCAAGCAATACTAGAGAAGAAGAGGATAAATGCTTATTTCTGGAGAAACTATGTTCTTTTTTTAATTTAAAAAAAATTTTTTTAATATAGGGCGAGAGAGAGAGAATTGGCATGCCAGGGCTGCAGCCACTGCAATCGAACTCCAGATGCTCCTGCCACCTAGTGGGCATATGCAACCGTGTGACCTTGCACTTGCCTCACCTTTGTGCTTCTGGCTTGTGTGGGATCTGGAGAGTCAAACATGGGTCCCTAGGCTTCGCAGGCAAGCACCTTAACCGCTAAGCCATCTCTCCAGCCCAGAAACCATGTTCTTTTATCTCAAGTGGTTAATAAGACCTTAACAATGAACACTGCTAAGCATCTGCTGATGGGTTGAAACACATGCTGGCTTTATGCCAAAGTGACTTCGGGAATGTGTGTGTCTTCTTTAAACAAACTTATTTCCTAAAAACAAATAGTTAATCAATCAACAGATACTGCAAGCAGCTGCCTGTCTAGTACTCTACTGTAGATAAACCATTAGTAAAGAAAACACTGAAAAAGAGTCATACAGTACCACATTACAAGTGTACGACTCAAGAATGGGAACAAAAGTACTCAGATTTACAAAGATGCATGTGTCAAATGTTCTACTTAGGAATGGTGGGTGATGAGGTGTGCAGTTTGATCGGTGCTTGTAAGGTGGGTAACTAACAGGAAGCACAAGATATCCTTCAATAAGGAGCAGAGAGCCACGCGTGGGTGCAGATATGCAGACAAGGGAATCCTAGACAGCCACTGAAGGGGTGAGATTCTGACAAACCATGAGATAAGAACAAAGCCTGAAAACATTAGGGTGAGTGAAGTCAGTCAGGTGCAAAAAGACATATACTGCATCATTCCACTTACATGAAATGAGTTAAGCAAACAAATTCGTAGAGGCAGAATAGAATACAGGTGACCAAGGTCTGTAGTGGGGAATGAATGGTGAGTTTGGGTAAAGGAGTTTCTGCTTAGGGTGATGAAAGGTTCTCAAATGCATAGTGGTGATAGCTGTGTGGCACGGCAAATGCACTGAATTCTACTGGCTTGCGTGCTTAAAAATGGTTAAAATGAGCAGGGCGTGGTGGCACACACCTTTAATCCCAGCACTCGGGAGGCAGAGGTAAGGAAGATCACCATGAGTTCGAGGCCACCCTGAAACTACATAGTGAATTCCTGGGTAGAGTGAGACCCTACCTTGAAAAACCAAAAAAACAAAGAAAAAGAAAAAAAGTGGTTAAGATGTAAATGTAATTTTATATATATATATGACTAACATTTTATTAAAAAGATTTCTTGCATTTTTAAAGGTGAACATGGTAAAGTTTTCCTATGTACATTTTGCCACAATTAACACCTTTTTATTTTTTACATTTATTTATTTATTAGATTAATTTATTAATTTATTTATTGGTTTTTTAAGGTAGGGTCTCGCTCTAGCCCAGGCTGACCTGGAATTCACTATGCAGTCTCGGAGCAGGCTCGAACTCACAGCAGTCCTCTTATCTCTGCCTCCAGAGCGCTGTGATTAAAGGTGTGAACCACCATGCCTGGCTTTATTTTATTTCTTTAAAATATTTATTTATTTGCAAGGAGGGAGGGGGGAGAGAGAGAGAATGGGTATGTCAGGACCCGCAGCCGCTGCAAACAAACTCCAAGCGCATGTGGTCCCCTCTGCATCTCTCCCTACATAGGGACTGAGGAACGAACCCAGGTTGCCAGGCTTTGCAGGCAAGCACCTCGACCACTGAATCATCTCTCCAACGCTAAAAGCTATTAAAAATAAAAAATCGGTACAAGAATAAGCCCAGAGTTTGGAAAGAATAAGAAGGTGGGAAGGTGAGGGTGGCCAGAGGAAGCGCACAGGGAGGAGGAAGCTGGTGGGATTGAGCGTGGAGAGTCTCCGAAAAGGAATTCAGCTGTTACTCGTGAAGTGAGAAGGAACAGGGCAGTCATCCAAAACTGCCTTTTGACAGCAGTGTGCAGGATAACGCAGACAAAGACTGAGAAGTCAAAATCACAATGCAGACTTGAAGTTGCACGCGCTCAAAGAAGGAAGGTGGGAAGAAGAAATGACTTCAGAGGAAAATTAGAGCAGTTGGTGACTGATTTGATGTGGGGTTCTGAAAAAAAAAAAAAGAAGGCTTTAAATATAGCTAGTGTTTCAAAACCTGGACAATCTGACTTTCAGAGTTCAAACAGGAAAACCACTCTCATACTCTGAGAATAATGTTCAAAATCACTTAAGCCATCTATCTGTAATATTCAATAAAATTGAGGTAAAATCTCTTGATATTTTTCAAAACTTTAATTTCACATTTAAGAGAGGAGACCTTGGTACCAACGAAGCTATACACAGGACAGTTATGGATGTTTCTAGTTGCAGGAGACCTTTAGAATGTCCCAGAAAAGCTCTATCCAATGCAGTAGGTACTAACCCTATAAGGCCAGTGAAACTGCTAAAATTAAGTAAAATGAGCAATTCTGTTCTTCAGGGTCACTGGCACTCAGCAGCTTTTCTGTGGCCAAAAGCCACTATAGAGAACGGTGCAGATGTAGAATATTTTCACCATTACAGAAAACTGTAGTGATGGCCAGGCGTGGTGGCGCACGCCTTTGATCTCAGCATTCAGGAGGCAGAGGTATGAGGATCCCCGTGAGTTCGAGGCCACCCTGAGCTGAGACTACATAGTGAATTCAATGTCTGCCTGGACTAGAGTGAAACCCTGCCTCAAAAAACAAAAAAGAAAAGAAAGAAAGAAAATTGTAGAGGACCACATAAGTCTAAGAAGGTATTTCAAGTGGAGAGGGGAAAGTGGAGTGTTAGGTATGTGAAATAAAATCTTTTCCAAAAACCACACACTTTCTTTCACATGCCTGAGTTTTGGAGACTTCTGTGTGATCCAGAGGCGAGGCCCAGCACTGCCCTGTGGGACGGCTTGCCACGTGAATTCAGCCCATTTAGAAGAGGAAGTTAGAAGAATCCAGCAGAGGAGATGGCTGACCACCTATGCCTGTTGTTGAGACTGGAAACCCCAGACTGGACCAATGTTGGGCTCCTATGCTAATGTAATGGCCCTGCCTATCCAGGTCACCAGTCCTGGGGGCGGGGGAATGGTAGATGTCATGAGGTCAAGGAAGGAAGATCTGGAAGGTAAGGCTTTAGGGAGACAAGAGAGGGAATTCCTTCTGCTACTCTCGGAGTTTGGTTGTCAACATATACAGACATGGACAAGACCTAGAAACGACCTCACAGCCACATCTTGACCTGGGAGCTCTGGGAATGGTGGCAGCCATTGCTCTTCTTGTACCCTCAATGTTTCAGAAAGATCTGGAGGCTGGAGAGATGGCCTAGTGTTTCCTGTTTCAGAATTCTTCTGACCCTGGACAATTAAAGTCATTTGTTTTTTTAAAAAATAACTTATAGGGTTGGATAGATGGCTTAGCGGTTAAGCACTTGCCTGTGAAGCCTAAGGAAACAGGTTCAAGGCTCGATTCCCCAGGACCCACGTTAGCCAGATGCACAAGGGGGCGCACGCATCTGGAGTTTGTTTGCAGTGGCTGGAGGCCCTAGCACACCCATTCTCTCTCTCTCTCTCTCTCTGCCTTTCTCTCTGTGTCTGTTGCTCTCAAATAAATAAATAAGAAATGAACAAAATTTTTTTTTAATAATTTATGTATTTGGATAGAGATAGAATGAAAATGGGGATGCCAGGACATGTAGCCACTGCAAACAAACTCCAGACGCATGTGTCTCCTCATGCTTATGCGGCTTACATGGGTACCTGAGAATCGACGCTGGGTCCTTAGGCTTTAACCTAAAGCAAACACTTTAACAGCCAAACCATTTCTCCAGCCCTGAAGTCATTTGCGAAGTAATCATTTTACACTCTATCCTATTTGATGGACCCAGAGTCTCTGACCTACAGTGTCATACAATTATGATCCCACCTGCCCCTTCTCTTAAATCCTGAATAAACGATTTTGAATCTCACTGTGATGGCTTAATTGATTTTCAGCTTAACAGGATTTAGAATCACTTGTGAGGAATTATGTAAATTAAGTGAGCCTCTGTGCAGGCCTGTGAGAGATGATGGCGATGAGGTTAATTCCACCTTAACCGTGGAAAGCACCGTCCCACGGGTGTGTGTGTAGGAGGAGAGAGCTAGACGTGACCAGCTGGCTCACACTCCTGCCACCAGTGCCTTCCCTGCGCAATGAGCCGCAACCTAACTGTACACTGAAATAAACCCTTCTTCCCTTATTTTGTCAGATATTTTGTCCCAGTAACAAGAAGGGAACACTTCTGCACTCATTCCCAGTGGACCAAAAATTGCTCTCCTAAACTGATTTGGGCTCCGTGCCCCTTCACTCCTCCACCGTGCTGCAGCTGATTCGTCACCTGCTACGTCATCCCTCCTCTGTTCCTCAGAGTCATTGGTCGATTTAACCTTTCCCTATACTCTACATGGGTGTTTGACGCTTCATAGTTACGTGTTATCACATGTCACCTGTACTCTACATACTGAGGGAAGAACCCACGTCTCATTAAGTTGGAAGGGCAGTATGCTTCTACACAGAACGCTTAAACAGAGTCAATAAGGTATGCTAGTCAGCTCTCTGTCACTGTGACAAAGAGCCAGGATAATCATGAAGATAAAAGTTTGTCTGGGGCTGGAGGGATGGCTTAGCGGTTAAGGTGCTTGCCTGCAAAGCCAAAGGACCCAGGTTCAATTCCCCAGGACTCACGTTAGCCAGATGCACAAGGGGGGCACGTGTCTGGAATTTGTTTGCAGTGGCTGGAGGCCCTGGTGTGCCCATTCTCTCTCTCTCATTCTCTCTCTCTGTCTCTCTTTCTCTCTCTCTCTCTCTCTCTGTCAAATAAATAAATAAAATAAAATACTTAAAAAAATAAGTTTGTCTGGCTCGCAGTTTTGGAAGTCCAGCCCACGCGTGTCGCCTTGCTTGTGGACCTGGTACGCAGTGGCGTGTCATAGCAAGGGGCCCAGGTTGGAACAAACTGTATGGTGAGGAAGCAAAAGGAAAGAGGCCCTCACTGTCCCTTTCGGGCACATAGCCCCAATGAGTTAAGGACCTCCTGCTAGCCCCAACTCTAGAAGGTTCCACTACCTCCCAACTGCGCTGAGCTGGGAATGAAACCTTAACTCATGGACCTCTGGTGGGTGCTTACAATCCATACCACAGTGCAAAGGCATGTCTGCCTCATTTCTGCTGTGGCCACGACTGGTAGACTTTGCTGGAACTTTGCAAGTAGCTTTTAGAGAGACTCTATCTTTTTAATTTATAAACCTCCCCACTGACCATCAAACAAAATAGGATAATCAGATCTAACACAGTGATCTGAAATTCTGAGTCTGCCTGAAGCCTGCATACAATGTATGGTCAGCTTGACCAAACAGGTACCAAGAGACCGGTGACAGCACACTGCAGAGACTGTGAAGGAACTGAAGGAACATCCAAGTCGGGCGTGGTGGCGCACACCTTTAATCCCAGCACTCGGGAGGCAGAGATAGGAGGATCGCCATGAGTTCAAGGCCACCCTGAGACTCTGTAGTGAATTCCAGGTCAGCCTGGGCTAGAGTGAGACCCTACCTCGAAAAACCAAAAAAAAAAAAAAAAAAAGGTGCAGAGAAGGTTAGCCAGCCTTGGAAAGCTAAGAACCAACAGTAGCTCCCAGTGATGTTGGGTGTGGCTGATCTGATTGTGGGCTGGGTTTAAATGCAAGAGGCTTAACAAAGAGGAAACATCCGACTTCCCTTGGCACACAGACATCATCCCTGCCACCAGTGGCCAGGCATAACGAGGAAGCATAACGAGGAAGCAGAGAGATAGAAGATGGTGAGAAGGAAGAAGAAACTCTCTCTATTTATGCATCCACTAAGAACTGAGACAGCAGGGTCTGGCCCGGGGGAGGCGCTCAATAAGCATTTGGAAAATGGATCGGCATAGGCGTGCTTGCTTATTCATTTACTTACTGAGCATCTACAGGACACTTTGTCACTTAGTCTACAATGATGAGAGACCCTATGGACTGCGGACATTTAACAGGACAGCTAACAGCCTTCTGACACACGCAGGTGCCAAGTATGCTGCTTCTGTATGGCCTGCAGCAGTTTCCACTCAAAGCAACTGCATGCATATTCCTTCAGCTGAATTTCATAACACAAATCATAAAAGGCAGTATGCTTCGGGTGGCATTCATTTAGCACGACTGCATCCTGGCCTGGTGGAGAAGTTAATTTGGTGCTATGCTTTTCCTCAAGTAGATAGATATCTTTTTCTTATTTTGGGTGGACATCAGTCATTTGGGCCCATTCCATCTTTGCCTGCTCCACTCTGCTCTTCACTTAGGACCCTCACCCTTCCTCAACAGTCCCACAGGTCAGGCCAACTCCATACAGAATGTAGAGAACAGCGCCTTTACCTCTAATCTAATCCACACAGCTCCGTCCTCCTGGACGCAACTATTTCAGAGAAGAAAATCAGTTCCAAGTTGGACCAATTGAAGCCCGGTCTTAAAACTTGGTGGGCCGTTATGGGTTGATAATCTGTCCAAGATAAATGTGTCAGAGCTCAGAGTTTGGTCCTGGGTATACCGTTTAAGGTCTAGACTACTCACTTACAAAAGCCAGCACAACTAACTCCCATTCTTGTGGCCCTAACTAAGCCCCATGGCAAGAAAGTTTGGGCTAGTCTATCTGTCTTTAAAAAAACATTCCGAGGCCAGGCATGATGGTGCACGCCTTTAATCCTAGCACTCAGGAGGCAGAGGTAGGAGGATCGCCGTGAGTTTGAGGCCACCCTGAGACGACATAGTGAATTCCAGGTCCACCTGGGCCAGAATGAGACCCTACCTCAAAAAAAAAAAAAAAAATAGGTAAGACATCTCACATTGCTCTCTGTTGCTTTATCAAATAGGCCTTAAAGGGGCACCTAATGGGGAGGCACCATGGGATATTTTGCTGTGAGTGATGTGTCACCAACCCTTATGCCCCACATTGACATGCACACATATAACCCTGTGGACCACTGGCTGCCACCACAGATACTGTGGCCTAGTAGTCACTTGCTAGCTAGCTATACCTTGAGGAAGTAACTGAACCCTTCTACACCTCAATTTTGTCACTTGCAAAATGTCAAAACTAATGACTTCATAAATTGCTATAAGAATTAAATGAAAGGCGGGCATGGTGGCATACTCCTTTAATCCTAGCACTTGGGAGGCAGAGGTAGGAGGATCGCCATGAGGTCAAGGCCATCCTGAGACTATATAGTGAATTCCAAGTCAACTTGGGCTAGAGTGAGACCCTACCTGGAAAAAAAACAAAGAGTTAAATCAAAAATACCAATCTAAAAGCCTTAAGTTAAACTGGGTGTGGTGGTGCATGCCTTTAATCTGAGCACTGGGGAAGCAGAGGTAGGAGGATCACCTTGAGTTTGAGGCCACCCTGAGACTACATAGTGAATTCCAGGTCAGCCTGAGGTAAAGTGAGACCTTACCTTGAAACCCCCCCCCAAAAAAAAGCCTTAGGTTAGGTTAGAGTGCAAAATAAACACTAATATCTAAAATTGAGTCCTGGGCACCATCTTAATGGTGTGCTTTAATTAGTGCTCTATCATTTCATCTAGGTGACTACCTTTACCAACAGAAGGTGCCAGTGTCACCTTTCCTGAGCTAAAGCCACACAACTACTAAGTGGTGAAGCTTAGCTGCCACATCACGCTCTTAAGTGGCAAACCGTCACGATGAAATATACACTGTTTAGTAACAGTATGATGGCCAAGAAGGGTAGCTCTCATTTTAAATCATATTTAGAAGGGGTTCTGGCCATTGAACTTGATTTGCGGTTAAACTTGACAGCGACGGAAGATGTTTCCAAATTAAGCTGGGGCTGCAGGGTTAAAGCATCAGCTGCTCAAGTCGGACCCAAGTGAGGTCCTCACACCCCACATAAGAAGCCAGAAGCTGTGGCAGGTGTCTGTAACCCCAGCTCTCTGGGAGTGCAGCGAAAGCACAGCAGAGTGAGATCCAGAAAAACCCTGCCTCAAAAGAGGTGGTGCACCCAGGATGGACCCAAAAGCTGTCCTCTAACCTGCCCACGCGCGCACCGTGCCATGTGTGGCCCACATCACATACACGTGAAAGCATACACACGTGTACACACGAGCACACACAAAATAAATTTAACTTAAAAAAAAAACAAGTTAGGGCTGGAGGGATGGCTTAGCAGTTAAGATGCTTGCCTGCAAAGCCAAAGGACCCTGGTTCGATTCCCCAGGACCCATGCAAGCCAGATACACGATGTGGCGTTTGTTTGCAGCAGCTGGAAGCCCTGGCACACCCATTCTCTGTCAATCTCTCTCTCTCTCTCTCTCTCTCTCTGTCTCTCTCCCTCTTTCTCTGTGTCAAATAAATAAATAAGTAATCAAGTTAATGATGCTGCAAACTTACAGCTTGAAATTCTTTAAGTCAAGTGGAAGAAGCTCATAATTATCCTGAATCGTGAGTGGGCCAAGTATGTGTACACAGGTGGCAGGCATGGTGAAGGAACACATCCTGACTGCACTGCTTGTCAAGTACAAGTTCACTCCCAGCCTGAAACCCCTGTCCCACAAGGAGATTGTATTAGATCAGTGTATGTCAACCTCATGGCATATTAGACTCATTCAATGACCCGCTTATTAATTGTGTGGGGGGGGGGGTTGGTGCAGACATGCATGTATGTGTGTTCATATGTGACATGTGTACATAGGTGTGCATGCATGTGCACACACGTGTGTGCGAAGACCAGAGGTCAACATAGAGTACCCTTCCCCCATCACACTACACCTTGTTTGTTGAGACAGTGTCCCCTCCCTGCACCGGGAGCTCACTAGACCAGCTAGTCAGCCAGCCCCGGGGGATCCCATTCTCTGTCTCCCCAATGCTGGGCCCGCCACTATACCAGCTTTTATGTGGGTGCTGAGGACCTCAACTCAAGTCCTCTGGCATGCATGGCAAGTGCTTTGCCAACTGCACTTCTCGATAAGTTGTTTCGCTTGTTTGCTTTATAAAGGCTCTGAGTCCCTCCAGAGAGTCCAGTCCCGGGGTGCAGCTGTGGAGAGGGAAACGCTGAAAAAGCAAACAGACATCTACGGTCCTTCTGGATGCAAGAATCACACTGTTCCCATGTGCTACAAGACCCTAAGGTAAGCAAAGGACGCACCTGCAGCAGAATCGTGTTGCCGTCGTAGTCCTGGGTCTGCCACCGCGAGCTGCTGATGGGAACACAGGGGTTGGGCAGAAGAGGCACCAGCTGGCCGATCTCCTGGACCTTGAACTGCAGCACCGAAGACTCTCTGGGGTCCACAGACACGCCCAGGGGCAGCTGCTTCAAGGAGAGCTGCAAGCTGAAGCCCTCGTGGCATAGAGCTCGAAGACACAGACGTTGGTCTTGTGCGGGGTGGCGTCCCTCTGCAGGATCATCTCGTAGAGTCTGATGGCATCCTCGTAGTTATCAAAGGTGCAGTACAGAGTCACCCTGAGGACCTCGGCACCACAGTGCACCTGCCTCACGCCCCACACGGGCATCTGGTTGTGCAGGCTGTAGAACTCCTGATTGGCAAGGAGGTAGGGGCACGGCCTCCCCTGTGCGTGCTGGGTGGGGAAGCCGTGCCAGGGCGGGCGCTGTAAGGCGTCCAGGACGCGGAACAGCCGCTCTTCCCCAAGACGTTCGTGGAGGAAGAGCAAAACAGACATGCCCGGGAACCTTGCCCTCCTGGGTTGGTACTTTTCACAGTAGCTCCTGGTTCTGACCCTCTCGGACACCAGGAAGACGCGCACCTCTGGGCAGATGTCATCCAGGAGCTGGTCCAGAGCCTGCTGCAGAAGCGAGCCATGGCCAGAGTCAGCCAGCAGATGCACCGTCATGGCCAGAGGCTCCTGCGTCTCGTCCATGGCAGGACTGGGGGACGATGACGGGGGAAGACGGCGGACTGGACCCACTGCCCACTTCCGGCTTCTGAAGTGAACCCAAGGCTGGGGCGAGGCCACCTTGGGGAGTCACCCTGAGCCTCCGGCGAACAGCGAAACTCCAGTTGCTTCAGAACAGAGGCCCTGTTTGGACGACAAGCAGGGGCTGTCCCTCAGGTGTGTCCTCGGCTGCCCCAAGCACTCACCACTCAGCCTCGCAAGCGTAGCTGCTAGCCGTGTGCTTGGCTTTTTCACGCTTTCCCTTGGGTTTCTGTTTGACCTAAAAACCTATAATCCTGAGAACCGCCCCAGTGGGTGGCTCTGTACCGTCACTCCGCAGAGGAAATGACCAGCCAGAAAGGAATAGGAGGAGGCTCTGTTTGGCTGATAGCAATCTGTTACATTGAAAAGACACCCATTTAGTGGACCACAATGGGCTCTGATTTCCTACTTGCATCTCCTAGTGTTTATAGTGGCCAGCCAAGCCACCTGAATACAATGACTTCCTTAAAAAAAAAAAAAAAACTCCCAAAACTTGTCTCCTTGCCAGCCACCCTCCCCCTTCTGTTGGTTTTGTTTTTGTACTTTCTATGCTAGGACATGAAGAAAATATATTTTTTTTTCTAAATAGTGTTGACTTCATTGAAAATCGTTTACACGAATGAGTCTGAAGGTTAAAAAGACATTGAGAAACACAGTTGCCTTTGGTCCATACAAATTCTGTGCAGAGTGAACATTCCCCTGTATTGGTGAAGCATCTACTACGCATAGTCATAACTGTCCTAAAAGTTTACATGAATTGATTGAATCATCCAATAAACCTATTTGCTGATGAATCTGGGGCACAGAAAAGCTAAAGGACTTGCCCAAGATTTGAACCCAGGAACCAAGGAGCGTCCATGCCGTACTGCCCCTCTGAGGCTGAGAAGTCCAGCCTCCTTGCCCTTGCCGAGGGTGAGGCAAAGAAGCCACGACCACTTTTACCTGACGCATTAGCCGGTGCCTGTGTGTTGAATCTTGAGTGGTCTTCAGAACGAATGTTAACAAGCTTTTCCATAAGCCCCTAGCGTGCTCTAAATATTATTTCAGGAATATTTGCTAGCTAGGCATTGTGGTGCATGCTTATAATCCCAGCACTAAAGATACTGAGACAGTAGGCTGCTATGAGTTTTCCAGCCTGGGCACACAGCAAAATACGGTCACAAAATAAAAAGCATACTTCTAAAAAGCTGTGGACATACATATTTCTCTAAAGCTTAAAAGAAGCAAGATATTCTTAATGCTACAGTTGATCATAGTACTGCTTGGCTTGTTATAAATTGAAAAAAAATCACTTTTCAGGGCTGGAGAGATGGCTTAGCGGTTAAGCGCTTGCCTGTGAAGCCTGAGGACCCCGGTTCGAGGCTCGATTCTCCAGGACCCACGTTAGCCAGATGCACAAGGGGGCGCACGCATCTGGAGTTCGTTTGCAGTGGCTGGAAGCCCTGGCGTGCCCATTCTCTCTCTCTCTCGATCTGCCTCTTTCTCTCTCTGTCAATCTCAAATAAATAAATAAAAACGAACAAAAAAATTTTTTTTAAAAATCACTTTTCAGATGAGCATTCTAACTCTAAGTTTTATATATGTGCATTAGTAATAGTGTAGGCATGATCCCACACTGGGAGAGTAGGCTGGAGCCCTGGCAGGACAGAGGAGACAGTCTAAATCCTCAGGAGAGATGCCTGCGCCCCTCTGTGCTGAGAGTAGAGGCACCCTGAGGACCAGCTAAACTAATTCAATGCTAAATCTCCTGAACCTCTGGTCTGTGTCCCTCAGTTTTCTACAATTTTGTTGTTGTTGTTTTGGTTTGTTTTGTTTTTCGAGGTAGGGTCTCACTCTAGCTCAGGCTGACCTGGAATTCACTACGTAGTCTCAGGGTGGCCTCTAACTCACAGCGATCCTCCTACTTCTGCCTCCCCACTGCTTGGATTAAAGGCTTGCGCCACCACACCCAGCTAATTTTCTACAAATTTTAAGACTGCCTCAGGCACTGGCGGGGAGCGGGGGAGGTGGGCTGCAGTTCTTTTTCTCCCAGGTGTTGCTAAACTGTAAGTAGGAAAATTCTGTTTCTTAATTCTTTTTGGAATTAGGGAAACTGAGGCAGTGGCTTATAAACCTGAGTGCCTGGTAACTGTATAATAACCAAATTTATAGTAAAAAAAAAAAATTATACCCATAAAAGGAACCGTTTCCAGGCAGATTTACTTCCTAAATATACCTATAATTTTAATCATTTGAGTTTATAATTCCTGTGCTTTCTTCATTAGAAAAACATACAGTTTATGACAAACAGATTGATTTTTAATTACTATATGCAACTTAGTAATCAAATTCATTTGACTTTAACTTTCTAAGAAATCATTAGAGCATTTTTAAGTGTTTAGGCATTACAGCTCTCAAACTTTAAAGAAATAAAAAACTAACTTCTGGGGCTGAAAAGATGTCTCAGCACCTAAAGGTACTTGATTGCAAAGCCTGATGGCCTAGGTTCATTCCCCAGTAACCATGTAAAGCCAGATGAACAGACTGGCATATGCATCTGGAGTTCATTTGTAGTGGCAAGAGGCCTTGGTGTGTCCATATTCTCATATATTCATTCCTCTCTCTTTCCTTGTAAATAAATAATAAAGGTAAAACATTGTTTAAAAAATATTTAACAGGGCTGATGGCACATGCCTTTATTCGCAGTACTCTGGAGACCAAGGTAGGAAGATCGTCATGAGTTTGAGGCCAGCCTGAGAGTACATAGTGAATTCCAAGTCAGCTTGGGCTAGAGCGAGACCCTATGTCCAAAAAAAGAAAAAAAAGCCAGGTGTGGTGGCACACACCTTTAATCCCACCACTCAGGAGGCAGAGGCAGGAGGATTGCCATGAGTTTGTGGCCACCCTGAGAATAGAGAGTGAATTCCAGGTCAGCCTGGGCTACAGTGAGACCTTACCTCAAAAAACAAAACAAACAAACAACAAAAAAACCTTATGTCATCTCACATGCTAATATTTTAAATATCTAAAAGCAATTAACGTTCTCTTTCTTCACCCCTTCCCTCGCCTCACCCCATCCTTCCACTACAGAGTTTACGATACCAAGTCAGTTTAGACTAGCTGTGGTTTTTCAGAGTCTTTGAAATTCAGGAAACAACAGAAATAATTAAAGCTTTGAGGAGAAAAACTATATCCCCGAGACAAATATATTAACTCATTAGCTCACAACATTTTGTCCAATACAAACGTTTAAACTCTTATATTGGAAAAGGTTTTACTTCCATCCAATGCTGAAAAGACACTTTATTTTTCTACAGGGGTTATTATTTCTGATGGGATTTAAGAGATTTTACTAATCTGTTGCCTCTGCTCAGGGTCATCCCCTTCCACTTAACAAATGGCGGCTTCTCTGCTGAGCTCCACAGTGGTATTCATTTGTTCCTTTGTTTGCTTTACAATGTCCCTGCAGAAGGCATAAGACAGCTCAGGGACACCTGGGCAGCTAACATTGAGCTCGCTGTCTTGTTTTCACCGAGCTTGGAACCCATGCCCCCGTTCCTGTCAGCTATCCCTTTCTGGACAGCGGCCAGCTGTTCCACTCTGCACACCAAAGTGGAATTATTGGTGACAGGCAGCGACAAGAAGTCACGGAAATCAGCTATGTGGTCACCAAGTTCCACCTCGCAGAAGTACCTAGTGTCATGATCAAGGGCACTGTAGGTACATGGAGACCCCCTTGGAGACTGTCCTAGTGAAGGAGAAACAGGAGAAAGACAGCTTCTTTTACAGGAAGTCAGCCAGGGACAAAGACCCAAAGAGAACATGGATGTCACCTTGCCTGTCCTGGCAGGACTAGAACCTGCGTCTGATCCAGTCTCATTCAAGATGGCTGCAAGCAACACTCCCTGGCAGCAACTTCCTGCTTCTTCCTCAGCTCACACACCTGGGTGGGCTGGCCCTCCTGAGTCAGCCCCTTGAGTCCACAAACCAATCAGGTCTCTCCCTTGCACATCTGAGTGTGCTGGCCAAGCTCATCCTAAGTGGATGATGTCTGGCCCATCTAAATGGGAAACTCTCCTGAGCCCTTTTCTCTTGACACCGGAATCTCCTGTCTCGGGACTCTGCCTTGGTAAGTTCTTCCCCATTCTTCCTCTTGGGGCACCTTGGTGTTGGGTGCTTTCTTGCTTTGCTGCATGTGTGGTCTTTTCCTGTTTCTTAGTCTGTCCTGGGTCCTACGTGAGTGCGAAGGTGAAGGGCAGGCACTGTCATGTCCCACCTTGCGTGCGTGCGTGCACACATGTCTTCTACATTGCCTTCGCCCCTGGAGATTCCCATCTCCCCTTTCTCACCCTCTTCCTTTCCCACAGGGCACTGAGGAGAATTCCCTCTGGCTTGAGTCTTTGTTAGCCTTTTCCCTGGATTCTCATTCTCCCTAAAATATACCATATAACTCCTAATTTACCCTTCTCAAGATCCATTTTCGTTTCAATTATTTGCTAAAATTGGATAAGGACTCAAAAGCTGAGGTTCACAGGCCTGGCATCTCCTGCATAATCTCTCCTTGAACCCCCAAATCCTGCATCACTGAGAGACCTGAAGGAGAAGAGATGCTACTTAAAGCCTTCACAAGTGAGTGGGAGAGGAGTCTCAGAACACTGGAGAAACTGCAGGGAGTTCAGCGTGGTCGGAGGATGGGAAGTGCTGGAAGGAAGCCAGGAGCTGGGTCACTGCCTTTAGGAGAAGAGCGGTCCTGTTTGCAGCCGGGAACATTGAGACAGGGTCTCACACTGCAGCCCAGGATGGCCTCAAACTCATGCTCCCCTTCGCCCTGCCTCCTAAGTGCTGGGAGCACAGGTATGTAAAATCATGCTTCCCCGCCTTCTCGGGGGAACAGTACTCAGCAGCTCTTCTGCCTAAAAGGCAAGGAAGCAGTGCTTTGAGGAACTATGGACTCTACGGCCTATGAAAAGCCAATGGACAGGCTTGTCAGCTGGTGGGATGTGTCTCAACCGGGAGACCTCCCAAGGTGATAGGCCCAAATAAGGACAACAGAAAGGGGGGGTGCAATCAGGAGTGAGGATGAGGAGTGTGGGGAGATGTCTGTGGGACCCACAGTAGAGGTGTCCAGAAGCCACATCACACACAGCTCAGAGGAGAGCTGCAGACCGAGAACACGGATGGAGGAAATTCTGGTCTTTAGCTGTGAGGATGGATGTGATTCCTAGAGAGAGCGTGCATGATGGGGATAGGATGGGGACATAACCCAGCAGAGAACCCCGTGTGAGTGACACTAAGTGGCAGCTAAGGAAAAGTAGAGAAGGGGCCACGTCATCCTGTGTGCCTGTGTCTTCAGACACAAGAGTCCAGAATTTGGCTTTGGCTGGATAGACGCTGTCACTTAGACACTGTGTCACATGTGTGGCTCACTCTCCTTTCTCGATTAGGCAAAGTCAAAAGAAGCAGCTATGGCCAGGAGACCTCAGAGTCCCGCAGACCTCTGTCTTCCTGGTCCCCCGAAGAACATCAGCTCAGTGGGCTTTTCCCTTGCCGTGCAACGCTGCGAAGCACAGCAGGACCCGAGGCAGGAGCGGGAGGCGAGGGGCTGCGGAGGGGCCACGGAACCCAGTTCCGCTGGGGCCAATAGCTTAGGACCCCTTATCTGCAGATTGAGCAGGACTCTGGGCGTCTCCTGGAAGATGCAAAACACAGGGAGGCCTACTGACAATCTGGTTGTTGGCAGAGCCTGGATTTCTGGGTTTAGATGATGCTCCGCCCCACCCCCCTCCAACGGACTAGGACACAGCAGCTATTCTAAAGGTCTTAGAAACCCAGGGAATAGAAGCTAGAGGAGTAGGGAATATTCCTAGAGTCCTAATGCATCGTGCTCCAGGGACCTTTTTGTTAAGGTGTGCCTCCCTAACACACAGAGAGAGACAGGGAGAGAGAGAGAGAGAGAGAGCCCTTGGATCACTGAACTCCTGGTAGGACCAGAAGCAGACACAAAGCGGAGGCCTGTGCTGGTCCCACCCTCTCTGGGCTGGCAGAGATGGGAAGGGAGGAAGGAGCCACTGTGAGCACCTTCTCTTCTTTCCCAGTTCCCCAGGGAACACCTCCTGCTTAACCCCAAACAATGCTATCAGGTTCCTATTAAACACCATCTGTTTCCCCCTTTCCGGGACAATGCCCAGCGGGGAGAAGGGAGCGAGCTGCTGACCTGGTTTCCACAGGTGCAAACAAAGAGGGCGGGCTCCCTCCCGGCTGCTTGTTGTGATCCGCGGCTGTGACTTCACTTTCCTGTGTCCGGGCAGCTCTACCCAGCCCCCTCGAACCAGCACTGGGCCAGAGGCCTGAGCTCTAACACCTGCGGCTGTGCACGTCAGGCACACCCTGAGATTTTGGGTTTTTTTTTTAATTTTTAAAAAATATATATTTGTTTGAGAGAGCAAGTCAGAGATAAAGAGGGAGGGAGATAATGGGCGTGCTAGGGCCTCCAGCCACTGCAAATGAACTCCAGACATGTGTGCCATCTTGCGTATCTGGGTAATGTGGGTCCTGGGGAATCGAACCTGGGTCCTTTGGCTTTGCAGGCAAGCGTCTTAACCGCTAAGCCATCCCTCCAGCCCCACCCTGAGATTTCTAATCCCTCAGGTTGATTTCATGATCCCTTGAAGAGAAAAGCAGCTGTAGTGTTAATAGACGGGACTCTCTGGAGAGGAACCCAGGAGCTCAAATACCCCTGACACCTTGGGGTTTTCATATGCTCTTGTTGGGGTATCTCAGGGCAGGAGGGTTACATTTTATACTGCTTTCACCCCCAAACAAAGTCTGGTAAGTACTGTAGGGAATAGGTAAATAAATTATGCATATTGTTGCCATAGAATAAGTGAAATAAGTTAGTTTACAGTACTTTCATGGGTTACTATTCAGCTATGATAAAAATCAACAAAAAGAATGCTCGATAAACTAGATTTGGGGGTATCTAAGTAAGTGTACACATCACATCCTACAGTACTTGACCTCCCAAGAAGCTCGGGGGAAATCCTCCCACATGTGCGTAAGTCAGGGGCAGCTCTGTTTGTAGCTTCGTTGGTAGAAATAGCCAGGAAAGACGGGGTGAAGGGAAGACAGGCTAGATGACACCAATGAAAGAAGGGTGTATAAATTTCTACGTGTTCTCACAGAAGAGTCTGTGTCAAGGGAAATGAACAGACTTGAGCCACTCATTTCATTTTTCAATTAGTAAAGTTTATTTCTTTATTTGAGAGAGAGAAATAGGGAGAGAGAATGGGTGTTCCAGGGCCTCCAGCTACTGCTGATAAACTCCAGACGCACGTGCCACCTTGTGTATCTGGCTTACATGGGTCCTGGGGAATCAAACGGAGGGCCTTTGGCTTTGCAGGCAAACACCTTAACTGTTAAGCCATCTCTCCAGCCCCATTTTTTTTTTTCGAGGTAGGGTTTCACTCTAGTCCAAGCTGACCTGGAATTCACTATGGAGTCTCAGGGTAGCCTTGAACTCACGGCAGTCCTCCTACCTCTGCCTCCCGAGTGCTGGGATTAAAGGTGTGTGCCACCACGCCCAGTGTCCAGCCCTGTTTTTGAAATATTTTTATTGACAACTTCCTTAAATACAAATAATACACCATGGTTACCTGTCCCTCCCTCAGCCTTCCCTTTCTACCCTCCCAAATCCCTCCTCCATTGAATCCCTTCTTCTTTCTAACTAATCTTTCTTCTGTTTTGATGTCATAAGTTTTTTCTGTCCTAATTTGCAGGTCTTGTGTGTAGCATCAGCCACTGTGAGGTCATGAACATCAAGGCCGCTTTGTGTCTGGAAGACAGTATTGTTTGCATTCCTCCTCTTCCTTTGGCTGTTACATTCTTTCTGCACTCCACCTCACTTTTTAAAATGACTCTCACAGAAAAAGATTGAGCGAAAATAGCAAGACCCCAAAATATATAAAGAATTCTACAATTGGTATAAAATTTGGAAATATACCAATACTTTTTTCTTTCTTTCTTTTTTTTTTTTTTTTTTTGTTTGTTTGTTTTTCGAGGTAGGATCTCACTCTAGCCCAGGCTGACCTGGAATTCACTATGTAGTCTCAGGGTGGCCTCGAATTCACAGCAATCCTCCTACCTCTGGCTCCCGAGTGCTGGGATTAAAGGTGTGCACCACCACGCCTGGCAACACTTTTTAATGGATATAAATATAAACCTCAGTGGTTAAGGAATTATGAAAGCTGGGAATATAACTCATTGGTAGAGTGCTTGACTAGAATGTATGAGACAAAAACTGCAAAAAATGAAAAAAAAAAAAAAAAGACTGGGGAGATGGCTCCATCAGTAAAACATTTACCATGCAAGCATAAGGGACCTGAGTCCAGACCCCCACATCCTAGTAAAGTTCCAGGCATGCTGGCATATACATATAGCCCCAGGATGGGGCAGTGGAGACAGGAGAATGCCCAAGGCCTGCAGGTTGGCTTGTCTAGCCAAATTGGTGAGTTCCTGGTTCAATGAGAAACCCTATTCCAAAATAAGGTGAAGATTATTAGGAAATCACCTAACATCAGCCTCTGTCCTCTATAAGCATATACACATGCACCCATGTGCATACAAACTTACAAATACACATACACACATTCAAAATAATTTTTAAAAATATATTTATTTATTTATTTATTTATTTAAGATAGAGAGAAAAAGAGGGAGAGAGAATGGGCATGCCAGGGCCTCCAGCCACTGCAAATGAACTCCAGACACATGTGCCACCTTGTGCATCTGGCTTACATGGGTCCTGGGGAATCAAACTAGGGTATTTTGGCTTTGCAGACAAACACCTTAACCACTAAGTCATCTTCTTCAGCCCCAAAATAATTTTTTAAAAAAATTTTGATGCATGAGAATAAGAAGCACCAAATTCAAGGTGGTGATCACCTCAGGTGTGAGTAGAATGTGATTAAAGTATTGAAAATCTCTGCCATGCTGGGTAGGAAGCTCGCAAGTGCTCAGTTTGTTTATTTCTAAAATATTTAATAATAATTTATATACAGATCTGGAAATACAGGACCACTATAGTGTTAAATAAAACAAAAATATTAAGCCAGGCGTGGTGGCACATGCCTTTAATCCCAGCACTCGGGAGGCAGGGGTAGGAGGATCACTGTGAGTTCAAGGCTACCCTGAGACTACATAGTGAATTGTAGGTCAGCTTGGGCTAGAGTGAGACCCTACCTTGAAAAACCAATAAAAAACAAACAAAAATATTTAGTATAAGATTCTATTTTTCTACAGAAGCTACGTGTGTGTGAGCATGCACATGATTGTTAAACACACAAGACAGAAATGTCTGCAAAGGCATAATACAAGCTTGTATTGATAGTGTACGAATAGTGAATACCTCTGAGAGATGATAATGGGGATATAGGAACAGTTTCATTTCTTCATGAATTATTAGTACTTACTGCAGACACTACATATTACTTTTGTAATTAAATAATAAGAAATGAATGAGCCAATTCAAATAAACTGTACACAAATGATATAGCTTTCTAATTTACTCTTTTTTATATTTCATTTTATTTTATTTATTTATTTTTTATTAACAACTTCCATGATAGTAAACAATATCCCATGGCAATGCTGAAACTCCATTCTCTATCATATCCCCTCCCCCTCTCAATCAGTCTCTCTTTTATTTTGATGTCATGATCTTTTCCTCCTATTATGATGGTCTTGTGTAGGTAGTGTCAGGCACTGTGAGGTTAATTTACTCTTTTAACAAATGCTTATTATGATGAAAGAAAATTGATACTGCCTTGACACTCAGGAGGTTATATTGTGGTGAGAGGAGCAGATATTAACCAAACAATCACACAGTTAAAAATGGCCCTTGTGGGCTGGAGAGATGGCTTAGCAGTTAAGGCTCTTGTCTGCAAAGCAAAAGGACCTTGGTGCAATTCCCCAGGAGCCATGTGAGCCAGATGCACAAGGTGGCCCATGCATCTGGAGTTTGTTTGCAGTGGCTGGAAGCCCTGGCATACCCATTCTCTCTCTCTCTCTCTCTCTCTCTCTCTTTCTCTCTCTCTTTCTCTCTCCCTTTCTCAAATAAATAAATAAAATATAATATAAAACAAAAAAATGGCCCTTGTGCTAAGTGCAAGGCAGGTGGCCCATAGGGTTTGATCTCCTTGAGGAGATTAGAAAGTCCATGTCTGCAAAAGAAAGCTGGAGCTGAGGTCTTCACAGGGGAGCGCCAGCAGCTGGGGGAAGAACATTCTAGCATGAGGAAAGCTGTGTGACGGCCTTGTGGCAGGTGGGAGCATGGCAGAGTGAAGAGCTCCCTGTGTTGTTAATGGAAACATCTCGTGTGATAAGATGGAAAATTCTACAAGAAGAGCAAGTTTGGCTGGGGTGTGATGGGAAGGGTTTTGATACACAACTCTGGGAAAATTCGCATGACTTGGACTGCTCCCAGCAAATCCAATTACTGGACGGAAGATAAGAACAGTTTAAACACTGACTCGTGTTAGCTCACCCTGATAACAACCTTCTGCGGTAGGTGGCATTGTCATGCCCATTTTCAAATGAGAAAAGAGGGACCGAGAGAAAATAAAAGCATAGGAATTTTACCTCCATAAGTAATCTTCATGGGATGTATAAGAAATGACACCCCCAAAACAAAACAAACACCCAAATCCTTCCAGAGTTTGCCAAAAGAATCCTAAGCGTGATTAACGCTCACCTTGCATTCAGACCAGCATTTCCCAATGTAAGGCTCGCAGTCACAAACTGATGTGTATAAACTGGTGAGAGAGACGCAACTGACTTTGAACCATAAACAATTTTAAACATTTTACTAACATATTTTAAACATTTTACTAACATATATACCCCTTTAAAAATCAGCTAGAAGTAGGCAGATAATATGAAACCACACCTCAAATGCTGCCAACAATGACGCTCCCACAAAAGTCTGGCTTTAATTCCCAGCTAGATTACAAATAGAGATGGAAAGGCACATGGCAGGAAACCTGACTTTCTCTGCCAACTTTTAAATCGTTAAAGCTCAGCAGAAAGCTGACAAGCCAATCAGGCTGAAACCAGCAAGCCTGGGCTGGTCGGTCGGCCCTACAGAGCGCAGAACCGGGCTGGCATTAGTCAGCTGCTCTATACTCCTAGTAAGCTCCATACCCTCTTTATATTTATATCCCAGCTGCTTCCAAAGGCCGTGGCTGTGCCAACCAGGCAGCAAAAATAGAAGGAAGAGAGGAGAAAATAACCCTGTACATGCAGAAGCATGCCGTTTCAAAAACTACAAGCAGGGATTTTGTCCAATAAACTTCATAACAGAACTTGTAGAAGACATGAACTGAGGTTGTGGCTTCTGTGGCATGCCTATCTTGTGGCTGAATCTTTCTCCAACTATGAATCATTCTAAAATGCTTTCCAAATTCGTTGATGGTATCTGTTCTGTAGGACAGCACAGGGAAAAAAATGAGCGTGGCTCTCACCTTGAATGGTGTAAATGTAAACAATACTATTGCTGAAACATGCAACTCAAAAAATTGAGTTTGAACACTGGAAGGAAAATAGGTCTAAATTGAGAGACCGGTGTTGGAATACTCACTGAATTACATACAAGGTCAAGGTGCTTTGCTTGTTCCCAAGTTGTTAATGTGATTATAAGACAGTCTGGGGATACCAATGCTACCAAAAATAAATAGGGAAGAAATAGACCATGTGAGGAGGGATCTGATTTTTTTCTTATCAATTTTTTCTAAAACCTACCAGGAGAATATGAATAAGGTTACTAGGTACCTGAACTGTGTACCTGGCCTGAGATCTGTTTTTTGTTTTTTGTTTTCCCTTAAGGAAGTTCCCCTTCTCTAGAAATCAGACAGGAAGATATGAATAAGATTGACAAGTGCCTGAACACGTGGCATGAAAACCAGACTGCCCAACTCAGGTCCCATCCAGTAAATTCTCACTTTGAAAAAAACAAATCATGGGTGGAGAGACAGCTTAGTGGTTAAGGTGCTTGCCTGTGAAGCCTAAGGACCCATGTTTGACTCTCCAGATCCCACCTAAGCCAGATGCACAAAAGGTGAGGCAAGCGCAAAGTCGCACGTGCCCACTAGGTGGTGCAAGCATCTGGAGTTCAAATGCAGTGGCTGAGGCCCTGACGTGCCAATTCTCTCTCTCTGTCTCTCTAAAATAAAAAAACAAACAAACAAGCAAATAAATAAATAAATAAATAAAACCCTACCATGACCTCCTGGTGGACTTTCCCATTTCTGGGGACCCCCTCCTGCATCTTAGCAGGACTGTCTTTTTTTTCCATTTTCTGAAGCTCTATGTGTTGTAATGATGTGGAGTAGGAGCAAAGCAGCTTTTCCTACAAAAACATGGGTGCTACCGTGCCTGCCCTCACAAGAGTGGAAACCCCACCCCATTCAGTCTCACGCAAGATGGGCAAAGGCAACAACTCCTCAGTCACAACTTCCTGTTTCTTACATAACGTCATGGGCTTAGTCCCACCCCTTCCGGCCAATCAGGTCACGCCCTACGCACCTGAGCCTGGTGATGAGGCTCATAATTGGATGTTGGATTCAAATAAACGAGTCTGAAACACACACTTTTGTAAGTGCGTTCTCCTCTTTTGTTCCCCAGAGATTTCTTCCCGAGAGGTAGCATTTCTGCTTTTGATGTAGGAAATGTGCGTCTTGAATTTTCACTGTTCAGTGCTACCATATTTACTCTCCATATTTTTTTAAATTTTTTATTTTATTTATTTGAGACACAGAAAGAGGGAGAAAGAGAGGGAATGGGCGTGCCAGGCCCTCTAACAAACTGTGCAAACAAACTCCGGATGCATGTGCAACTGTCTTATGTGGGACCTGGAAAATCGAACCTGGGTCCTCAGGCTTCACCCGCTAAGCCATCTCTCCATCCCTCTCCATATTTTTAACATCCCAAGCAGTTCTAAACAACTTCACAACAGCACATGTTTTAACATTAAAAAATGTGTTTGGAGTCATGATCTTAAGTAGGAGAGCCAGTTGTTTCTCCATATGGGAAACCTAAGGCATGTAAACCTAGACACGAAATGACCTGTTCAGAAAAGCCATACTTGACGGTTAAGAACACAGGCCTCTTGACTCACCCGATCTGTTCCCGAGGCTCCCGAGACACACCAAGCAGGCAGCTCGTTGGAAAAGGTTAGTGGTGGGAGGAGGGGAGAAACAAAAGGAGAAAGTTGTGGGACCTGGCACTGCCATCCAATCTCCTGACCCTCAGGCTGAGATTACAAAGCTAAAATAGTTGGGTCCCCTGGGGTCACTAAGTGCAACACATGCCGGGCGTGGTGGCACACACCTTTAATTCCAGCACTCGGGAGGCAGAGGTAGGAGGATTGTGGTGAGTTCAAGGCCACTCTGAGATTACATAGTGAATTCCAGGTCAGCCTGGACTACAGTGAGATCCTGCCTTGAAAACCATACAAAACAAAAAAGTGCAACGCATAAAAGTCTCTAATGGAGTTACCTCTGTCCAGAAGCAAAACCCAGGCCACACTAGATAACTAGTGGATCCCATCTTCACACTCATGAATAAATTGAGTTTCTAGTAGTGACTTCATTTTGTTATAAATTAAAACCACTCTTCCATTTTCCCACTGAGTGTGCACTAGAAGAATTCAGGTTTAGAGAGAGAATACAATCACTGATGGCCATTCTGTCGTGGGAACTTTCATTACTATATGAGACAAGAACAGAAAATGATCAGATAGGACCAAGTAGAAGGGAAATTTCGCAGACATCTCGTAGTGGAGTCTTACCGGGACATACTTCTGAGAGCTGCTAGAGGTTGCACAACTTCTGACAGTCAACCTGCAGGGATTCGCTCATAGAACTGCTGTGTCCAGTCAGACTGCAGTCAGGATAGGGGCTTTTACTTTGTTTTCTTTGCTCTCGAGGTTAGGTGTTGGGAAAGTTCAGATAAAAGCTATGAATAGTGGAATAAAGATACCATAGGCAGCCAAGCTAGTAATGCTTTTTCTAGCTTCACCTTGGCCTATTTTAACAGCTTGGTAGAACGTTTGTTGTAAGACGTAACCTATATGTGGTCTGAAGTGTTTAGCTATATAAGCCAGATTCCATTGTAGACCAAATCTTGTCACTCAAGTGTTCCCGAAATGTATACCTTGATGTTGAAAAGAAAAAAAAAAATACAAAATTTTACTAAACTGACAAGATTCTTTTTTTTCTTAATTTTTATTAACATTTTCCATGATTATAAAAAATATCCCATGGTGCTACCCTCCCTCCCCCCACTTTCCTCTTTGAAATTCCATTCTCCATCATATCCCCTCCCCATCTCAATCAGTCTCTCTTTCATTTTGATGTCATGATCTTTTCCTCCTCTTATGATGGTCTTGTGTAGGTAGTGTCAGGCTCTATGAGGTCATGGATATCCAGGCCATTTTATGTCTGGATGGAGGACGTTGTAAGGATCCTACCCTTCCTTTGGCTCTACATTCTTTCCACCACCTCTTCCGCAGTAGACCCTGAGCCTTGGAAGGTGTGATCGAGATGTTACTCAGTACTCCAGTCACTTCTTTCCAGCACTATGATACCTTCTGAGTCATCCCAAGGTCACTGCCATCTGAAAAGAGAAGATTCTTGGCCTCTGCTACTGAGTTTTTTCCTTCTCACACAGAAGTCCAATCATCTGTAGCTAGGATCCACATATGAGGGAAAACATGGCTTTCTGGGCTTGGGTTACCTCACTTAGTATAATCCTTTCCAGATCCATCCACTTTCCTGCAAATTTCATAACTTCATTTTTCTTCATCGCTGAGTAGAACTCCATTGTATAAATGTGCCACATCTTCATTATCCACTCATCAGTTGAGGGACATCTAGGCTGGTTCCCTTTCCCAGCTATTATGAATTGAGCAGCAATAAACATGGTTGCGCATGTACTTCTAAGGAAATGGGATGAGTCCTTAGGATATATGCCTAGGAGTGCTATAGCTGGGTAATATGGTAGATCAATTTTTAGCTGTCTTAGGAACCTCCACACTGATTTCCACAATGGCTGGACCAGATTGCATTCCCACCAACAGTGTAGAAGGGTTCCTCTTTCTCCACATCCTCGCCTAAACTGACAAGATTCTTATGTCTATCTTACTGCTGTTTTAAAAAATTTATTTATTTATTTGAGAGCAACAGACAGTGAGAAAGAAAGAGAGAGAGAGAGAATGGGTGTGCCAGGGCCTTCAGCCTTGTGCATCTAGCTAACGTGGGTCCTGGGGAATCAAGCCTCAAGCCAGGGTCCTTAGGCTTCACAGGCAAGTGCTTAACCACTAAGCCATCTCTCCAGCCCTATCTTACTGCTTTTTGCTATGCACTTAATGAGACAAGTGGGCTAGAATAATAGCCAGCTAGGGAACTTCAAGTCCATGAGATAGAAGCAGGAGGAAGAGACTGCTCTAGGTTAAAGGAGATTTACTTGACATGAAACAACCAAATGCAATGTGTAGATCTTGACCCATCCTGGCTCAAATAAGCAAATGACATGTAGGGACATTTGGTGAAGTTTGAAGGTTGGGTGTTAACGACTGCTGAGGTAGTTTGAATGGGTGTTTCCCAATAAGAGTTTTATTAAAGCTTCTTGGATTTGCAGCTACCTGGCTGGAGGAGGTGTCACTTGTGGGAGGACCCTAGTGTCCAGCCCTAAGGTGTGGTGACAGACCTGAATTCCAACCTAAGACATGCAAAGGGCCTGAGTGCTGCCTGGGTCCCCTGTGGTTTGGCTGCCGCATTTTTGCTCTTGCTTTTGGTGGTGGGTTTTCTCGCATTGGCCATTGTGGAACCTCCCCTGGATCTGTAAGCTTCAAATAAGTGCCATTCCTCCCGCAAACGGGCCTGGTTTGCAAGTTCATCCCAGCAACCTGAAGCTGTCTGCGACAACTACCAAGGAATTGTTGGTTTTGTTGTTAGGTGAAGGAATATCCCTTCTCTAGAGTGAGGCACAGTTAGTATTTAAGAAAGAAATTAGCCAGGCGTGGTGGCGCACACCTTTAATCCCAGCACTCGGGCAGCAGAAGTAGGAGGATTGCCGTGAGTTCAAGGACACCGTGAGACTCCATAGTGAATTCCAGGTCCGCCTGGACTAGAGTGAGACCCTACCTCGAAACCCCCCCCCCAGAAAAACCAGTATTTAAGAAAGAAATAAACATCTATGCTTAATTTGAGGGGGGGAAAGCAGATTAAATGAACTATTACTTTCCACTATATCCATTGGTCACCTGAAGAAATTCTTGGGACTTCCTGAGGGGAAGAGTGACCCCTCTGCGACTTCCCTCACACTGTTCTGTCATGTCCGTTTGAAGCCAGCACACACACACCAGGTATGCTTCGCCTCTTTTCCTGTCCTTTCCTTTCCTTTTTGTTTCGGGGGGGAGGGGAGGCTTTTTCTGCAGCACAATCTCACTTTAGCTCAAGCTGGCCTTGAACTCACAGCAATCCTCTGACCTCAGCCTTCCCAGTGCTGAGATTACAGGTAGGAGCCACCACACCTAGATACCAGGCCTATTTCTTAAAAGAAACGGGATATTTCACATAAGTGTATTAGGTAGGAGTGTATTAGGTAGAAGGTGACTAGCTTGATAACAGGATGATTTTATAATATTATTCTTGGTTTTTAAAATGTCTCTAACCTACTTGGCCTTGGCTATGTGGGGGTTCCAGATACTGGAGTTAGCACCGAGTAATACTAAACAATGGGGAGGGAAGATGCAGGAAAGCTCCCCCAACATATTAGAAGGTTCATGTTTTATAGTGTTGAAGATATGATCAGAAAATCCTCTGGCAGCTTCGTTTCCCCTGTCATGAGTGAGGCCAGCTTCAGGCTCTAGCCTGGTGAACTGGAAGCCGGAGAACGCTCAGATGTGGTAAGGGCCGGTGTCTTTATGTCTGATTTTTTAAGCACTTTTTTTTATTGAGAACTTTAATCCATGAGCATACTGTAATTTTCTCACATTCCTGTCCCATTAGCCTTTTTTATTTCCCCTCCCTCCCCCCATTCTCCTGAGCACTGGCCTCTTTCCAAGCAGTCTTTCCTGTGTTTGGATGTGTCGTTCAGTGTACGATGTCATCACTGAATATTCACTGAGCACTCAGGACATGGGGGGAGCTGAGCCCTCCCAGGGCTGTGGCCACTACTATGCAGCAAATGCATTCATTGGCAAGTGGTGCCACAGGGCTTCCTGCAGCTTCTCGGGTTCCCTGGCCATCCCTCCTGTGTCCTCTTTGTGTCCACCTGAGGTATTCACATGGACAGTTGACTCGGGGGCTGGAGCCAGGAGGTAAATCTGGATTGAAGCCATAAAGCCAGCTGAGCACGTGACAAACAGCCACCAGTTTGAGATATTTGAGGACAGGGGGAAAGGTGAGGAGAATGATTGGTTTGACATCGATGTGAGAGGGAGCCAGTTAGATAATAATTAGGTAGCTAGTTAGAAAAAGGCTCGCAGGGCTGGAGGGATGGTTTAGTGGTTAAGGTGCTTGTCTGAGAAGCCTAGGGACCCAGGTTTGATTCTCCAGATCCCACGTAAGCCAGATGCATACGATGGCACAGGCATCTGGGGATAGTTTGCAGTGGCTTGAGACCCTGGCATGCCCTCTCTCTCTCTCTCTCTCTCTCTCTCTCTCTAATAAATAAATAAATAATTTAAAAAATAAAGAAGAATGTTCATAAGGGAAATCTTAAATTGATTTCTGTCTGCCGCCTGGAAAGAACCAGAAATCAGCATCTGCCCCAATCTCATCAGGTCAGCTCTCTCACCTCCTACTAGGTGTGCTGATCTCTGCTGATCCAGGCCCCTGAGCCCAGGCCAATCAACCCTCTGGCATCGGAGGGTAAAGCCCTCCACAGTAAGATTATATACAGATCCTCACCAGGTGGGCAGGCCCGCTTTTGTGCCGGCTGTTCATCTCCCCTCAAATTCCAGGATCCCATCCTTGGAAGCCTCCTCCACTCCCCCATGGGCTCTCTCCCCCTCCTTCCCTCCACGCGGCAGGAGCACTGCCCTTCTCTTTCCTCTCTCAGTCCCTCTTCGTGGTTCAGGCTCATTCACTACCACATGGGCTCTCAGGCCATGTGGGAGCCTGCATTCCCTGTTCCTTGCTCCATGGACTCTCCCTCACCCCTTCTGACTCCCGAATAAATGTAATAATTTAACAATTATCCTTCTCAGTCTTGTCTTATTTCAATTCTTTGGTAAAATAGACATGAACTTAGGGTTTGGAGTTTACCTTTCTTGAACCCCCCAAGCCGCATTACCAATGGGGTTGTTTTCATGGTCTTCAAGGATTGTGCCCTCATTAGCACCCCGTTCTCAGGGAAAGAGCTTACCTCCCAACACCCTGGCTGCCAAGCCATTGGGTGGAGAGGGTTATCTCTACTTTTACAGAGAGAAATTCAGAAAGGCGCTTTCAAATATTTCTCTACATGCGTAGTCGAATCATAGTATCAACAAACCCACTTAGAGAAAAGACCCTCTTAGACATAAGAGTCTATTTGTCAGGTTAATAGTGAACACCCCAGCATGCCTTCGAAGGCAAGCCTAATAAGCAATGACCCCACCTGGTTAGCAATGCATGCACTTGAGCAACCGAAGGGTTTCACTGCACCTCGACTGAGGCTGTGAAACACAAGCAGACTTGTTGAGGCTTTGTACTGGACTCCCAGCACTCCTTACCAGCAGCACATGGGCCCTCACGTCACCTACGTAGATGCTTCCAACCTACACAGAAGCGTGGAACTGCCTGGCCTGCATTAACTTGCTAAGTTAATGCTTCCTGACTGTACAGACACACACACACACACACACACACACACACACATTGTTTAACTGTGGTTAATCCACTGTGTTTTGCCATATTCAAACCTGTGAGTAATTCCTCACTGTATTTAGCTAACAGGATTTTGGAATTAAATACTTGAGATACAAACAGAAAAGCCAAAATACAACCTGGACTCAGGAGTCCTGTCCTATCTCATCAAGAAAGTTGAGTATTTTCTAGCAAACTTGTCAGCCTCCTGGAATTTTAGCTGCTCACTTGTTTTGGGGTTTAAACTGTTTCTTAGATGTCAATGTCTTAGATGTACCTAGTGGCCCATATCTGACGCCGTGCATGATGTGAGCATGGAGTCCACAAGGCCAGACACGCTGGGTTTTCTAGATCTTTTGACACTTCTTCCTTTCATCTCCCTTAGTTGTGCCTTAAATTTTTCAGGCACCATGGAACCAGCCGAAATACAGGTATCTATTCAAAAAACTATCACTTTTCACATATATGAAAGAATGCTCTGAGAATTTAAATTAACCTACCTTTTCTAACTTTTCTCTCCCATGGAAAGCTAAAGAAATATTTCCTACTACAGATTCCTACCAGGAAAAATGAAAAACAATGAATGTGCAAGAGACTTAGAATAATGCCATGTGAGGTATCCATTGGAGGTCATTTTTTTCTTCTTATTTTTATGTTTATTATTATTATTAACATATTTTTAATTGGTACCCTCTTTTCCCTCATCCTTGCCCCCATTCTGTTGGGGAGCTCCTCAGTGAGGTTGCAGGTATTCCCCACGGGGTTGTGGTTTATGTGTTATGGGAACAGTAGTCAGTTATTTCCGGGGGAGGGAATGCTTCTGGGCATGATGTCTCAACCTGTGGCTCTTCGGCAAAATTCCCTGAGCCACGGTGGGTGAGCTTTAAGTTGTTTTTTGGTTTTTCGAGGTAGGGTCTCACTCTAGCCCAGGCTGACCTGGAATTCACTATGTAGCCTCAGGGTGGCCTCGAACTCACAGCGATCCTCCTACCTCTGCCTCCCGAGTGCTGGGATTAAAGGCGTGCACCACCACACCCCGTCTTGGACGTCATTTTTTGACGCAAGACCACCCCCAGAGTGAAGCCATTCTTGTACCTTAGTAGCACAGCTCTTGGGAGAAACTTAACAATGGGTCTGATGCATACAGATCTCAGTGTATAGAGTAACGTGGGACGCCAGAGCAGCTCCGAAACACAACCACAGACGCAGGTGTGTGAGTTTTCTGGAAATCAATTAATTAGGCTCTCTGTTATCAAGAGCTTTAAAAATGTTGGGCTAGAGAAATGGCTTAGCGGTTAAGTGCTTGGCTGTGAAGCCTAAGGACCGGGGTTCGAGGCTGGATTCCCCACGACCCAAGTTAGCCAGATGCACAAGGGGGTGCACATGTCTGGAGTTCATTTGCAATGCGCGGAGGCCCTGGCGCGCCCATTCTCTCTCTCTCTCTGTCTCTCGTTCTGTCTCTCGCTCTCCAATAAATAAATAAAAATAAACAACATTCCCTGCCAATGAGAGGCCCCGTCTCAAAAGCAGGTTGATGGTGCCTGAGGATGACAACCAGAGTTGTCCTTCGGTCGCCACATGCACACACACTTGTGTATGCATGCCTCACACTTACACATGTGCCCACCCACACACAAACATGCGTGCAAGCACATCACACACACTATCAAAAAAAAAGTTATTAAACCCTTTGACTCTGTGAGCTTCCTTCTAGGGAACTATTTGTCTTAGCAATTTGTGTGAGTCTGTTTTTGTGGTGCTGGGGTTTGAACCCAGGGTCTTATACCTGCTAAACAAGTGGTCTACCACTGAGCCATGGCCCCAGACCCTTCTAGCAAGCTATTTTAAGTGAATATTAGAAACATTGACAAACACTCGTACAGAAGCATTTGTTGCAGTGTCAGGTTATAAAAGTAGAAAAAGCAGCTGTTTTTTCAAATACAGTGTCAGTTATAACCCACTCACACTACAGAATATTAAAGTAAATTATGACGCCAAACACTTAAAATTCTGCTTCCAAAAACACTTATTGATGTAAAATCTCTCATGTTAATATTAAAATTTTAAAAGGAGAATATATTTCATTTGTAATATGATCCTAATTTTTAAATGATTTATTTTATTTATTTATTTGAGAGACAGAAAGAGAGAGAGGGAGAGAGAAAGAGAGAGAATGGATGCACCAGGGCCTCCAGCCACTGCAAACAGACTCCAGATGCATGCACCCCCTCATGCATCTGGCTTACGAGGGTCCTGGAGAATCGAACTGGGATCCTTTGGCTTTGCAGGCAAACGCCTTAACCTCTAAGCCACCTCTCCAGCCTGTATGTTCTTAATTTTAATATTTTATTTATTTATTTTAAAGAGAGAGAATTGTTGTGCTAGGACCTCCAGCCACTGCAAACAAACTCCAGATGCATGCGCCACCTTGCACCTCTGTCTTATGTGGGTACTAGGGAGTTGAACCTGTATCCTTAGGCTTCTCAGGCAAGGACCTTAACTGCTAGGCCATCTCTCCAGCCCTGGTCCTAATTTTAAATATTCACAGAAAGAAGAGTATGAGAGCACAAATATGAATCTCTAGATAATAGGATAATTATACTATTGCTTTTTGTTTTTAGCTTTCTAAGCTTTCCAAATTCTGTGGAATGTACATTTAGAACTTCAATAAGAATAAAACTACACATGCCTTAAATAGTGCAGCTGAAATACAGCCCTTCACTCCTCTTTTCCCTGCACAAAAACATAGAGGTGAGTCCAAAGAAAGTCAATGATTAGTGACAGAGACGTAAAACATGATGAGACACGACAGGAGTTCCTGCAACAGGCTGTATAACAGATAGAAGAATGTCAAAGCAGGTTCATCCAAAACATACATTTATATTTTGAAGACAGAATCTTGACTGTGCACACCACACCTGCTGCCAACATTTTACCAAACTGGATATACTATGTTAATTCAAATTTCAGTAAACCAGGGCTGGAAAAAATGGCTTAGCTGTTAAGGTACTTAACTGTGAAGCCTAAGGAGCCAGGTTCGATTCCCCAGGACCCATGTAAGCCAGATGCACAAGGGGCACACGCGTCTGGAGTTCATTTACAGTGGCTAGAGGCCCTGGTGCATCCATTCTCTCTTTCTCTCTCTCAAGCAAATAAATAAAACATTTTAAAACATTCAATAAACCTTCAAGTGAAACTTTCCTAAGGCTCCTTTTCACAGTGACCCCCATATTCTGTGACCCTAAAGTATCTTTCTTTCTTTCTTTTTCTTATTTATTTATTTATGTCTTTATTTGCAAGCATAGAGAGGCAGAGAGAAGACAGACAGAGAGATAGAGAATGGGATTACCAGGGTGTCTAGCCCTGGTAATCAAACCCATGTCATCAGGCTTTGCAGGCAAGCACCTTAAGTGCTGAGCCATCTCTTCTGCCCTGTTCTTTCTTTCTTTTTTAAATATGCATTATTAATTTTTTTAAAAAATTATTTTTAAAAAATATTTTATTTTTTTATTTATTTGAGAAAGAGGTAAAGAGGGAGAATGAGCACATTAGGGCCTCCAGCTGCTGCAAATGAACTCCAGATGCCTGCGCCATCTTGTGCATCTGGCTTACATCATCCTGAGGAGTTAAACCTGGGTCCTTTGGCTTTATAGGAAAGCACCTTAACCACTAAGCCATCTCTTCAGCCCTATTTTACTTATGAGAGAGAGAGAGAGAATGGGCATGCCAGGGCCTTTGACCACTGCAAATGAACTCCAGAAGCATGCACCAGCTTGTGCATTTGGCTTACATGGATCTTGAGGAATCAAACCTGGGTCCTTTGGCTTTCTAGACAAGTGCCTTAACTGAAAAGCCATCTGTTCTTTCTTTTCAATCAATAAATTTTTATTGAACACTGATTATAGGTCAAGCACTCTATTAGTGGCCAAGGACATAATAGTAAATAAAACAGATATAATTATTTTTCTCTCCATGTGTCAATAAACACCATACACTGCAAACACATCCATGAAAGCAGAGTCAAGGTGGGTCCAGGTGATATCCAGCGTCAGGGAACAACTCCTCTGAGGACGAGGAGAGGAGCCAGCAATTAAATAGCATTTTAGGGAGAAGAGATGTGGTACACCAATATTCCGAGGCAGAAAGACATTTGATGTGTTTTAGGAAGCCCCAGGAATCCGTGTCACTGAAGGGTAACTGACGGGGGATTGACGGCCAATGGCATGGAAGAAAGGATGGCCAGAGTCACACTGCAAAGTGCTCCTGTGGTTCGGGGTCAGGATCCTGACTGGCTGAGATGGAAAGTCAGTGAAAGGATTCTTTTTACTTAAGTGTTTTAAAAATGTTTTAGGGGGGTCTGGAGAAATGGCTTAGTGGTTAAGATGCTAAGGACCCACGTTTGCTCTCTCTGCAGATCCCACATAAGCCAGACGCACAAAGGTGAGGCAAGTGCAAGGTCACACATGCCCACTAGGTGGCGCAAGCATCTGGAGTTCTATTGCAGTGGCTGAGGCCCTGGTTCACCAACTCTCTCTCTCTCTCTAAAAAAAATGTTTTGGGGGGTGGAAGAAATGGTTTAGTGGATAAAGGTACTTGCTTGAAAGCCTAGCCACCTGGGTTCAATTCCCAAGTACCCATGTAAAGCCAGATGCATAAAGTTGTGCATATATCTGAATTTCTTTTTTGCAGTGGTAAGGGGGCCTGGCACATCATTTTCCTTCTCTCTTTCTCTCTCCTTGCAAATCAATAAATAAACTATTTTTAAAAAACTTTTTAGGGGCTGGAGAGATGGTTAAAGCCATTTGCTTACAAAGTCTGACAGCACAGGTTTGATCCCTCAGTACCCACGTAAAGCCAGATGCACAAAGTGGCTCATGCATCTGGAATTTCCTTGCTGTGGCAAGAGGTTCTGGCGTACCCATTCTCATTCTCTCTCTCCTTCTCTCTCTCTCTTTCTCTCTCTCTGCTTACAAATAAATAAATAAAAATATTTTGTAAAAGCTTTAAAATTCTTTAACCAACTATAGACTGTCTTGAACTTGCAAAGCTAGTACATAGATTCCTGCCACCCCTTCACTCAATTTCCTCCAATCATGTTGGAGTGTAAAGCAATGTCAAAGACAGGAGACTGCTACAACATTGCAATCTAGAAGTCAGACCGCATTTAGATTTTATCAATACTCACACAGATCCACTGATATCAACGCATGTACGGGCCCATGCACTTTTATCCCATGACAGACGCTAGTGAAGGATTGTAAACGAGTGATATAATCTGATCCATGCTTTGGAGTCAACTGCTGGGAGGAGAAAGGGATGTGGCGGAAGACCCGTTAGGAGACTACCACTGCAGAGCAGGGTGAGTTAGTAACGGTTCACGCCAGTGCACAGGGAGCCAGCAGAGATGCTAAAAAAAATAGGTGTTGGGCTGGAGAGATGGCTTAGCAGTTAAACGCTTGCCTGTGAAGCCTAAGGATCCCGGTTTGAGTTCAATTCCCCAGTACCCACGTAAGCCAGATGCACAAGGTGGTGCATGCGTCTGGGGTTCGTTTGCAGTGGCTGGAGGCCTTGGTGCGCCCATTTTCTCTCTCTTTCTGTCTGTCTGTCTGACACTGTCAAATAAATAAATAAAAACAAACAAAAAAAATAGGTGTTATTGTCTGAGAGGCAGAAGAGATGGAGCCCATAACAGTTAGGATAAACTGCATGAGGGGAGTGAGAAGAAGGGAGAGATTGAAATGTTCCCAAGTTAGCCATGCAGCCAGCTGGATAGTAAGACCGTTTTCTGGGAGGAGGACGTGCTGGTTTGGATCAGATGTCCCTCATAAAGTCATGTGTTTCAAATGCTTGGTTCCTCGCTGGTGGCAGCTTGGGAGGTGGAGCCTTGCTGGAGGTGTGTTGGGGGATGGGCCTTGGGGTTTCTCAGCCCCTGGATTGCCGCTGTTCCTGCAGCTCACGCTCTTGCTGCTGTTTTCCACCTGGGGTGGCAGAGTTGATGCCCAGCCGCTGCTCTACCATGTTTCCCCTGCCATCATGAAGCTTCCCCTTGAGACTGTCAGCCAAAATAATAAAGCAAAAACAAAAACCTTCTTCCCACCAATCTCTTCTGGTTGGGTGTTTAATCCCAGCAACAGGAAGGTAATGGCAACAGAGGACATTTGGTCAAGGGGATGATTGGAAGGAAGCTGCTTTGAATATGCAAATGGGAGCTGCCAGTGGAAGACAAGCACCTGCGACTCAACAGAATGGAAATTTTATCTGAAGCCATGAAAACTCCTTCTGTGAGATCAGCAAGTGAATGAACGAGAGGGAAGAGAGAAGATGGCCCATTGCTCTGCACAACCCACTTCCATAAATAGCCCAAGCTCATTCTACTCCACCATCTGCCGGTCACTCAGCAGACAGTGATGTCTCCTTAGGGAGACTGCAAACCTGCAAGTGACAGCGATTCTGCCTTGCAGTCAGGCTCCGCTCCTGACGCCGCCTGGCATTGCTGGGCTCAGTGGGAGCGCTCAGACACTTCCTAACCAGGGCCTATTGCACTCCGGAGGCAGAGGGGAGCACTAATTGGTCCAAGAGTCATTCTCAGCTTCCACGTGTATTAAAGGAATGAACCAGGGGAGGCCGAGTAGACATGTGCTCTCCTCTCGTACTGACGTTCCTGGATAAAACAATGTGCCCGTTTACAACAAGGAGTCCGTGTTGTCGTCTCAGCGTGGGCGCCAGCTTCCTACAATTGCTATATGTCAAAATAACAGTTGTCTATGGACTACTTTTGAGCATTCTTGGAAACTGTTATAAGCTGCCGTAGCTGCAATTCCTGAATGATAACAGGGCGATGTGTCAATTATTTGAACATTTCATTTGCTATGAAAACAATTTCTGGTATATTGAGCTTCAATATCATCATAGTAAATGGGGTCTAATCTATCAAGAGCAAGCTGGTATTTTCTATTCCGTGGAGAGCCCTTAGTGCGGCTGTTTGAGAGCGCGGGCTGCGTGCTGACTGCATTCTTAGCTTGATACTGAATACAAATGGCAGGAAGGCAAGAGAATGACTTGAATGGCGCTTCGCTGTGAACCTGAAAAGCCTTTGTTGGATAGCCCAGAAACTTTTCACTCTTCAGAAAATCCATGATTTTTATCCCATTTCAAAATACTTGTGATTAGATTTACTTCCTTTTTCTTTAACTTAAAAATCTAAGCTGGGTATTTTGGCCCCTACCTACTAACCCCAGCCCTTGGGAAGCTGAGGCAGGAGAATGGCCGTACTATTAGCTCCAGGCCAGCTTGGACTACATAGCAAGTTCAAGGCCATCAGAGCTGCATAGCAAGATTCTGTCTCAAAATAAAATTAAAATTAAAATTAAAATTAAAATTAAGGGCTGGACAGATGGCTTAGCGGTTAAGCGCTTGCCTGTGAAGCCTAAGGACCTCGGTTTGAGGCTCGATTCCCCAGGACCCACATTAGCCAGATGCACAAGGGGGCGCACACGTCTGGAGTTTGTTTGCAGTGGCTAGAAGCCCTGGCACACCCATTCTCTCTCTCTCTCTCTCTCTCTCTCTCTCTCTCTCTCTCTCTTTCTCTCTGCCTCTTTCTCTTTCTCTGTCACTCTCAAATAAATAAAAAAATGAACAAAAAAAATTAAAATTAAAATTCATGCCATTCATTAATTCAGTGACCATCTATTATATCCTAGTATGTGCCAGGTATTTTTCCAGAGACAAAATGGACAAGGTCTTTGTTTTTCTCTGTCTCAGTGGGCTGCTCAGAAAACAAACCCAACACATTTCATGAGGCCAATCAGGACGAGACCCAAGTGCAGACCAGAATGAGCAAAGGCCAGGCTCAGAGCACAAGCCGCGCTTTGTGGGGTCCAGCCTGCCAAACAGTCGAGTTAGTAGTGTGGACTGTATGTTTGTGTCCCTGTTCCCAAAATCCACATGCTGAGCCCTACCCTGAGTGCTGCTATGTTTGAGTGGGGCCTCAAAGAAAGCAATTAGGACTAAATGAGCTCATCGCGACAGGGTCTGCTTGTCTACAAGTAGTGTCCTTATGAAAGAAGACACCAAGGAGCGCTCCCTCTACTTTCCCTGTGACAACACAGCAAGATGACCTCCTGCAGGCTGGGGGAAGAGCCCGCACCAGAAACCAGCCATGCTGATCTTGGGTCTCCAGACTCTAGACAGAGAACATAGATTTCTGCTAAGCTGCCTCTCTGTGGTGTTTTGTTATGCTGCCTGAGCCAGTAATGCTATGACATATCCAGATACAGCTGGGACATGCTCAGGTGTTTGACTTTTATGACGTCATTTGCTAGGTAGTGTTCCTGGTTTTTCTTGAGTTCTTTTCTTATGATCCTTACAATGAACAACAAGTACAGACATAGCAAAAGGGCAAGTGAAACAAGTCTTCTTTTATGACATTTATTCTGCACAGTTGTGTGGATTCAATGACTTCTCATTTCACTGCAAATAAATGTCAGACACATGTGCCACGTTTTGTGTCTGGCTTTATGTGGATGCTTGGGAACTGAACCCAGGCTGTCAGGCATGTGTTTGTTTGTTTGTTTGTTTGTTTTCTGAGGTAGGGTCTTACTCTGGCCTAGGCTGACCTGGAATTAACTTTAACTATGTAGTCTCAGAGTGGCCTTGAACTCATGGCGATCCTCCTATCTCTGCCTCCAGAGTGCTGGGATTAAAGATGTGCGCCACCACACCCGGCTTAGGCTGTCAGGCATTGTAAGCAAGAGCTTTTAACCACTGAGCCATCTCCCCAGGCCCCACCTGACATCCATGTTTTCTGGGTCTGTGTCCCTAATACCTACAAAAAAAAAAAGGCTACCTCAACTTTATCAGTAGCATCATGGTGATCAAACTTTTCAAATTTCTTTTCAGTGGTGTGTTTTTTTACATCTTGAACTCTCCATTCTACTTTATATATGTTAATTTATCCTTGACCTCCTTCCAAACAGGCTTGAGTGCCCTTACTGTAAAAGTCATAAAATGAGGGCCAGAGAGATGGCTCAGTGGTTAGAGTGCTTGCTTACAAGGCCGAAAAACACAAGTTTGAGCGCCCAGTTCCCATGCCACATGCACAAAGTGGTGCATGCATCTGGAATCCATTTGCAGTGGCTGAAGGCCCTGGCACGCCCATTCCCTCTGTCTGTCTCTCTTCTATCTCTCTGCTTACAAATAGATAAATAAAACTATTTAAAAATAAAAATCATAGACTGAAATATAATGACATGGAATAAAAAAAAGAAATTAAAAGTAGAAAAGGAAGAAACTTACTCAAGGCAGAAGACCAAACAGAATTGTTGGAGTTGAGCTTCCTGGTGGCCAAAGCAAAACTTCCAGAAACTATACACCAGATTTACTAGCCCAGGACCAAATTTATGAGCTTAGGTCCTCTGGGATCCAGCAAGGACATGGACGGTGGTCAGCAAATACAATTCCAGCTCATCTCCCCCCAAAATACCTTCCCCCTGGCCTCTCCCCTAAGCGTTTCTCTACTGGGCCACCAGAGCAACCCTTCAGAATTGATATTTGCTCTCATTGTGAGTTCTAGTACTAATAGCAGCCACATGTGATGGGATAACTACTGTTCTAGATGCTTCACATGTATTTTTAAATCCTTGAAGCATCTCCAAAATGTGACATGATGGGTCATATTACTACTGCTATGTTCCAATGAGGACATGGAATTACTGAGAAGGTTAATAGACGTGTGGCGGAAAGAATGTAAGAGCCAAAGCAAGGGTAGGACCGCTTACAATGCACTCTTCCAGACACAAAGTGGCCTGGATATCCCTGACCTCGCAGTGCCTGACACTACCTACACAAGAACCTCATAACAGGGGGAAAAGATGATGACATCAAAATAAGAGACTAATTGAGAGAGGGAGGCGCTGTGCTGGAGAGTGGATTTGGAAAGGGGAAAGCGGAGGGGGGAGGGAATTATCATGGTTTATTGTCTATAGTCATGGAAGTTGTCAGTAATCAAAATTTAAAAATTAAAAAAGAGACTTGACCCAGGAGCACACAGCTGGTTAGCCTGGGCCCGCTGCCTCGCCTGCCTCTGTTTCTGCATTGGCCCTCTCCGGCCTCCATCTGCCTCTTCTCCACCTGCCACAACCTTCACTCCATTAACCCCAGATGTCAAGCTCCACAGTGCCCACTGTCTGTCCTGAGGAGGAAGCCTATCTCTTGGGCTGGACACCCAGGGATCTGGCCACCCTTCCCAGCTGGCTCTTCGGCTCTGAAGAGAGCTGATTTCCAGCTCGGTCCACCTGCTGCCGCTTCCCTCACAAGCTGCACCCTTTCCGCCTTCCCAGGCAGTTCTCTCTTCAGTGCCCTTGTCTGACCCTCACCCGCACCTTGCCCTGGCACACTCAGTTCTTTCCTAGAGATTTGTTGGGCACATAACCTCCTTCCTCCAAAATCTTCCCCTGACTTCTGAAGATCTTGCCGCGGTCGCTCTCATATCACTGCATGGGGCGCATTACTATAGCTACCCCAAGATAGCTGTCTCCAGAAGGGAAGAGTCACACATTGTTTGCAGATCTCTACTGCCTGGAAAATCTTTTTTTTTTTCAAAGCTTGGAAAATGAGTAAACGAATAAACAGTAAAGAAAAGTGTAAAAGGCCAGCACAGGGGGAACAAATGCATCAGCTCTGAACTGATCTGACGGAGCAGCAACACCTATAAACTGCTTTTAATGGTTAATTGCAGAAAGAATTCTTACTTTTTAAATATTTTTTATTGAGCTGGAGAGATGGCTTAGTGGTTAAGGCATTTTCCTGCAAATCCTAAGGACCCAGGTTCAATTCCCCAGGACGCATGTAAGCAAGCTGCACAAGGTACACAAGCATTTAGAGTTTGTTTGGAGTGGCTAGAGGCCCTGGTGTGCCCATTCCCTCTCTCTCTCTCTCTCTCTCTCTCTCTCTCTTCTCTCTCTCTCTCTCTCTCTGTCAAATAAATAAATAAAAGTTTTATTTATTTATTTAAGAGAGAGATAGAAAGGGGCAGACAGAGAAAATGAGTGGGTATAACTGGGCCTTCTGCCACTGCAAACAAATTCCAGATGCATGTGTCACTTTGTGCATCTGGCTTTACGAGGGTACTAGGGAATCAAACCAGGGTCATCAGGCTTTGCAACCAAGTGCCTTTAACCACTGAGCCATCTCTCCAGCCCAAGAATTCTAACTTTTATAAGTGCAGAACATTATTAGTTATTGTTAAGGTTCAGAAAAGAGGTTTTGGGACACAGTTTCCTTGGGTTAGGGAGTTGATTTTTATGTACAAGACAGTCCAGATGGAGAAAGAAAGAGAAACAACACTAACAAGGCCAGAGGAAGGGAATGGGCCAGTGGAAGAGAGAGCTGCATGGTTTGGAAGGAGAGGGGAAGAGAGCTGGAGGAACCACAGGGGCTAAAACACACAGGCAGCAAACACTGGTGTGACTTCTGTGGCTTGTACCAGAGCACCGGCACAGCCGGGCAGGTGTGCCAGAACTTAGCAAAACTTGGGGTGGATTAGCAAAAGTTGGTGGAAGGAGAGCTGGGGAAATCCAAACCAGACCTGAACTAAGAAGCAAGGAGAGAATGAGAGGAACCATGAAATAGGTGGAAGTGAGAGTACAGAGGAAAGAAAGATAAGAAAAGGAAAAAGAGCATAAGAGGCAGGGGGAGAGACAGAGGGAGGGACAGAAAACACACCTTAGTTCAGAGAGAAGCCATAGAATGAAAAGAGGGCGTCTAAGGGACGCCTTATATAGGCTTCCTTCGGGAGCAGGGAAACTGCCCCGAGAGGAAAGGGCCTTCAGAGCCATGCAGAGGTGTGGGTTGGTGGTCCCAGGAGTCAAGCTGGCTTGACACCCCCACCACACACACACATCCTGTTGAGCCCTTTTGGGAAAGTGAGACTTTGAAAGCTTCAGTTATGGCTGGTTTGGAGAGAAGAGAGGGCTCTGAGACCCAAACAGTTATCACTCCTAGTGTTCATTTAAGATGGGATGTGCATATGCCAATTTTTGTTCTGCAACTCATACTTGACTAGTAAAGAATAAAATAAGTTTAAATAAAAAATCATCAAATAATTCTTCTTTCAAGTTGAACTTTTTCTCATCAGGCAAACATCACCCAACCGTAGAACCGCTTCTGCAGTCGTGTGTGCAGATCTTATCTTTGTGGGAGGATCAAGAGCCTAATGAGGAAATGTGTGAGACAGATGTGTTTAACCGAAATGGAAGCTCAAAAGAGACTGCGTCTGGACACGCCCACTCACCGTAATAACAGCACAATACAAGTTCATAACCCCATTGTCCAGGCCCTTCCTCTTAGGAAGAACAGGGAGTCCAGCTAATGCAGACTCGACCAGTGCTAATCACTTATTTCCTCTTGAAGAGCCACACAAAACAAAATTCTTCATGATTATGATAGCAAAACAGCTCTCTATCATTTAGTTGAAAGAATTTAATTAATGTTTATAGCAGGATTCCCAGTATGTGGCAGTCTTTGAAAAGAGGAAGTGTTTTTAGTTTTGTCAAAAAAAAAAAAAAACGTGGGCTGGAGGGAGGGCTCAGTGGTTAAGGTGCTTGCTTGCAAAGCCTAACAGCCTGGGTTGGATTCCCCAGTACCCACATAAAGCCAGATGTACAAACCTGGCACATGCAGCGACCAGAGTCCCTGGTGCACCCATTCTCTCTCCCCCCCCCCACTCTTTCCTTGTAAATAAATAAATAAATAATAACTTTAGCGCTGGGCATGGTGGCACACACCTTTAATCCCAGCACTTGGGAGGCAGAGGTAGGAGGATCGCCATGAATTAGAGGCCACCCTGAGACTCCATAGTGAATTGCAGGTCAGCCTGGGCTAGAGTGAGACCCTACCTTGAAAATTCAAAATTATAATAATAATAATTTTTAAAAAGGAAAGTAATTTTAAAACTACCTAACTCTGTCAACAGTCACCCCCGAGAGCTCCATCCGTGGCTCAGGCCCTTGGTTCTGCCACAGCTGCCCCAGAAAATAGCCTGCGTGAAGCTGGCACACAGCGCATGCAGTGCCATCAGAGGAATGCAGGCTGGTAGGAAATAAAATAGAAAGAAACATATTCAAAAGAACAGAGATAAGAAGGAAAACATCCCTTTCATGTGAGATTGGGCCCTACGGTTGGTTTCCTAAGGGCTTACACTGGGAATCCTGGTGACATTTTCCTCTGTCCTGTGATGCCCGTTCCGGTCTGGATCTGAAAGGTCCTCTACAGGGTCATGTTCTGAAAGCACAGTGTGAACGTGCTGCGTTGAAGGCTGTGAAATCTTTTGGGGTTAGGTTCTGGTGGAAATAGGTGTGAAGGGCCTTTGAAGGTTACACCCACCCCTGCTTCCTACGCGGGCTGCTACCTGTCTCTGCCATGTTGGAGCCCAACTTCACTCTCTGACCTCCACGGACAGCTGCTCCACTGTATTCTCCCTGTCACCATCGGACAGCTTTCTGAAACCAGAAGTCAAAATAAATCTTTCCTGAGCCAAAGAGATGGCTTAGTGGTTAAGGAACTTGCCTGCAAAACCATAGGACCCAGGTTCAATTCCCCAGGACCCATGTAAGCCACATGCACAGGGTGGCACACACATCTGGTGTTCGTCTGCAGTGGCTGGAGGCCGTGGAGCGCTCTCTCCCCCCCCCCCTCTCTCTCTCTCTGCCAATTTCTCTCTTTCTCTCAAATAAATTAATGAAAATAAAATATTTTAAAAAATTCTTTCCTCCCATAAGTTTATTTCTGTCAGTAATGAAAAAGAAAAATACTAAACCAGGCATGGTGGTGCACACCTTTAATCCCAGCACTTGGGAGGCAGAGGTGGGAGGATCACCGTGAGTTCGAAGCCAACCTGAGACTACATAGTGAATTCCAGGTCAGCCTGGGCTAGAGTGAGACCCTACCTCGAAAAACCAAACAAACAAACAAAAAAATTAAAAAATAAATGCACCACATCTGCACATATCTACTTTATAGCAAAAAAAAAGTCACCCGAAGTCATCTTTCAGGCCATAATGAGTCAGTCTTTGAGTAGGAAGCAATTCCATCTCCTAACTAGGAAAGCTGGAAGGGTCCAAACTCAGATTAAGACCCCAAATCAAGCAGCAGATTTTAGCAAAACAGAAAGCATCTAACAAGGGCAAACTTGGAACTCTGAGGCATTTTCACATCGATGTGAGTCAGTCACAGAGCAGGTCCACCATTCTGAGTGGGTCCGTGTCCTTCCAGCAGGCGGCTGACAGACGGCCCTCGCTGATTCTCCCAGCCAGCGGCCTCTGTCTACAGAACTGGGCTGTTCTTACGACCTGCTTTGCCCAGCAGAAGCTGCAGGTTTGATAGTTTTAGTTTATGAAATAAAACCAGCAATATGTTAACAGGAAAAAATATACCATGTGATTATGTTCCTAAACATGTCTACATGAACTCACAGTGACCCTCCTACCTCTGCCTCCCGAGTGCTGGGATTAAAGGCGTGCACCATCACACCCGGCTGAAGGAAGTTTTATTGGACTTTCAGATAGAAAACAACCAGGCTGGCAAGCTTGTGGGCACCTGCCCTAGGAGCCCGGGGTGGGGGGTGGGGGGCCTTCCAGAAAGAGGGAGTAAGCCTGGAGCGTCAAGGCAAGCAGGCTTGGTATTTCATTTGGTGTCCAAAAAGGGAGATGGAAGACGGGACAGGGGAAGAATAGAACTCAGAAGTCGGGCAGGCTTAACAGTGAGGGTCTGTAAGCAGCTGTATGGGGGAGTGGAAGAAGGCTGCAAGTTCTAAGAGAGCAGCAGGTTTGTTGAGGGTCTGCAAGCAACTGCATGATTGGCTGAGGGGGAGAGAAGGTTGTGCTTTTGAGAACTCAGAAATCTGGCCGGTTTAGCAGAGAAGGTGTGCTAGCCATTGCCTTGAGGGAAGGGTTCCCGGAGTATGTAAGTATACATCTCATTAAGGGCATATTCTTCTCATCTTTTTCTTATTTATTTATTTATTTATTAGAGACAGACAGTGGGAGAGAGAGAGGGAGAATGGGCATGCCAGGGCCTCTAGCCACTGCAAAAGAACTCCAGACACATGAGCCACCATGTGCATCTGGCTTACATGGAACCTGGAGAATTGAACCGGGGTCTTAGGCTTTGCAGGCAAGTGCCTTAACTGCTAAGCCATCTCTTCAGCCCCATTTTCTTATGTCTCCAAGTATTATGTACCTGTTCACTTTCTGCCTTCAGCCTATGTTCTTCAGGTTGTCAAACAGGACTTTCTCTTTAGCCCAGAAAGTCTCTAGTCTCATCTGGACCAAAGAAGCTCTTGCTACTGGGGCTTAGTGGCTAAAAGCTCTTGCTTGCAAAGATTTATGGCCCAGGTTCAATTCCACAGTACCCACATAAAGCCAGGTGCACAAAGTGGCACATTCATCTGGAGTTGCTTTGCAATGGCAGGAGGCCCTGAAGTGATCATTTCCTCTCTCTCTCTCTCTCTGTCTGTCTCTCTCTCTCTCTTTCTCTCTCTCTCTCTCTCTCTCTCTCTCTCTCTCTCTCTCACACACACACACACACACACACACACACACAGACTTAAAAAAAAACAAACCCTAACAGATTGAGTGCTTGAACCGGTGGACTAAGTGAGACATATGATCCTCCCAGTGTGATTAAGTCTCCCCTAGTGCCTTGAGGGCCTGAAAAAAACAAAAGGTTATGGAGGTGTCAACAAGGAGTGGACAGACAGGGGTCCACACTGCAACCCTCTGCTACTGGAGTAGTTCCCCTAGATTTTAGGGACCTCAACTCAAACAAACTTAGGATTTGATGCTGAAAAGAATTTCAGGATGAGCCAGTAAAAAGCGGAGTTAGAGATTTTATTAAAGATATTAGAAAAAGGAAGCTGGGCGTGGTGGCTCATGCCTTTAATCCCAGCACTCAGAAGGCAGAGGTAGGAGGATCTCCATGGGTTCAAAGCCACCCTGAGCCTACATAGTGACTTCCAGGTCAGCCTGAGCTAGAGTGAGACCCTACCTCAAAAAACCAAAAAAAAAAAAAAAAAAAAAAGGCTCAAGAGAAGACTGTCACACAAGAGCACGGATGCGAGTGAGGTCACATATACTATTTGGGTGGCTCCCAAGTTACATCTCAAAAGGTTGTTAAGAGACCTTTTGTTATTTTGTTTTGCCTTGTTTCTTCTTTTTCTCTCACTTTTAATAAGTACGATTACAGGGTGGCTCTGGAAATGACTTGGATGGAATTAAAATGTGATCAGGTATAACCAGGAGCCACTAAGGTTGCTCCTTTCCCTAGATACAGGATTTCTGGCAGGAAAACTGCAAGTTTTCAGCTGGGAAGCGAAAAAGGTCTGATGCATTTGTTAACTGTTGGAGTTTTTGCTGCGTGAGAGACTCCTTTCCCCTCCCAAGCCCACATGATTCCCTCTGTTTTTCTACCTCGGTGGTGGCACACGTCTGTGGTCCCAGTCATGTGGAGGCTCGCTCTGAGCCCACAAGTTCAAGACCAGACTAAGCAACATACTAAGATAGGAAGGAAGGGAGGAAGGAGGGAGGGGAAGAGAGTGAGGAAGGAGGGAAGGAAGAAAAGAAGGGGAAAGTAAAAGAAAATGGATATATGTTCCCATATCCCCCACCAACGCTTAAAGTGGTGGGACTGTGGGTGCTCTTGCTTCTCAGGTCTCCAGACTTGAACTAGAATCTTCATCCTGCCTCTCCAGGAGCTCCAGGTTGCAGAGGGCAAAATAATTAATGTCATAGAGGGAGAACTGGGGGCTCAGTCACTGGGGTGTTTGCTGTAGAGTGTGAGGACCAGCGACCCCCAGCACTCACATCACTGTAGAAAGGGTGTGGTGACCCACCTGTCATCCCAGCACTCTAGAGGAGACAACAGGATCCCGGAGCAAATGTGCTACTAGACTATTGGAATCAGTGAGCTCTGGGTTCAAGGGAGAGATTGTATCTCAGTAAGTAAGATAAAGAAAGATCAAGGAAGACACCTGTTGCAGTCAGGTTCCCATTGCTGGTAGAAATCACCCAACCAAGAGCAGCTTGTGGGGGAAAAAGAGGTTTATTTTGGCTCACAGGCTCAAGGGGGAAGCCCCATGATGGTGAAAGACCCAGAAACTAAACTGACGCCATGAGGGGATTCACTAAGGTGCTGCCCTGGCTAGGCTTCAGTTTCAGGTTCCCGCTTAAGCAGAAGGCAACTGCCCTGACATATGGTCAGGAAAGATATCCGCCCAAGGGCCTAAGTCACCCCTAGACATGCCCAGGACATGCCTGAGACCTGTCCCTTCTGCCTTTCTGCCCCAGCCAAGCGAAAGCATACAAATGTTACCGCTGCTTGCTTAGCCGATCACAATGGAGATTACCTCTTCTGCCTGGAGTTCCCCTAGCTCCTGCCCCCAACTTTGCCGCCAAAATCCCAAGCCAATCAGAAGAGTACAAGTGCAGCTACTGTTTAAATCAACCAATCATGTACCCATCCCCTTCTTCTATGTTCAAATCCCTATAAAAACCCTACCCTCCCACTACTCAGGGCTCTTGTACGGATCCACTGCGTTGGTGAAGTCAAGAGACCGAGCTTAAGCCCGAAATAAAGCTCCTTGCCCTTGCATACGTGTTTGGTTCTCCTTGGTGGTCACTGGGGGAGCCGAGAACTGAGCATAACAATGGCAGGGAAAACAACGGCATGAGCAGAGGGTGAACATCACCCCATGACCAACATAAGGTGGACGATAGCAATAGGAGAGTGTGCCAAACACTGGCATGGGGAAACTAGCTAAAACACCCATAAGCGTGCCCCCAACAACACACCACCTCCAGGAGGCATTAATTCCCAAATCTCCATCAGCTGGGAACCTAGCGTTCAGAACACCTAAATTTATGGGGGACACCTGAATCAAACTACCACAACACCCAACTTCAACCTCTGGCCTACACACACACACACACACACACACACACACACACACGTTTGTGTGTGCCTACACATGAACAAGCACACATATACACATATATGTTACATGCTCATACATGTGCAATAAATATGATACATACACGTGTCCTATTGGCTCAGTTATAGCTTTGTTTACAGTTGCCTTTTTCCTTTCCTCCCATTCTCCACCATCTTCACTTCGTTGTAAAGGACTTTACAAGAGAGCTCGGAGGAGGAGTAGCTCAGACACCCGGCCTCACTCTGTGGCCATTTCCAAACACATATGCAGTCTTGGTGAAGCAAGGATGCTGTTCTGCAGCAAGCTCTCTCAGGAGGGGCCGCCTGTCCCAAGTGAGATGTGTCAGGAGCATATATGAGAACACTTATGTCTTTCCTCAATGTCAGAACCTTTATGAATAACATTGAATTCAGGAGCTACATCAATTTGTTGGGTGTAATTTAACAAGTACTACTGATTTCTCTTATCAGATGGTGCCACAAGCAATCACAGGTTCTTTTATATTGTTCCAATCTGGTGCTGGAGAGATGGCCCAGCAGTTAAGGTGCTTGCTGTAAAGCCCAATGACCTGGATTCAATTCCCCAGCACCCACAAAAAGCAGATGCATATAGTGGCATATTCATATGGAGTTCATTTGCAGTGGCTGGAGGCCCTGACATACCAGTTCTCTCTCTCTCTCCTTAATAAATAAAACATTTAAAAAAATTATTCCAATCTTTGTTGCTGTTTTGAGATAAGTTCTCATGTATTCCAAGCTAGCTTCAAGCTCACTCTGTAGCCAAGAATAACCTAGAACTCTTCCTGATCCTGAGGCCTCCACTGCCCAAGTGTTAGAATTACACTCAACACACTTTTCTGGATAATGAATAAATTCCTATTCCTATCTCTACGGCATCGTTAGGATGGTCACCTACATACAGAGGTCACTGTACTCATGGCCACAGTACCCTGCTCTCCACTGCCACTCCAGGGCCAAGCATCCCATTCAGCTGTGCCAACTCCCACAACAAGCTCTCTGAGATTTATCCCAGAAGACATCTTCATTGTTCACTCAGCTTCCTGTAGAATTGAAAACCCTTATAAATAACTTTTAGTGAGTCTAAGCAAGTCTTTGAAGGCCTTTGCCTAAGAGGATGTAGTTATAATGTGTCTAAAGGACTTATTTGTAATGTAAATTAACCTTTGTCATGTAAATCCCATTGTATGTCCACTGAAAATGGAATGAAACCAACATTAACTTTTTTACTGTTTATTCTTATTTTCTCCCACTTCCCCCTCCATGTTTGGATTCTTAGGACAGAAAAGATGTGTCGTAGTCAGCTTCACACTGCTGGGATGAACTTCCAAACCAGGTACAGTCTATGGAAGGAAGAAGGGATTGATTGAGGCTTGCAGATCCAGGGGAGGTTTTATGATGGCAGAAGCTGGATGCCTGTTCAGATCCCCGCAGAGAGAACGACTTCCGGCAGCAGCACGCGCAAGCGCCCTCCCGGAGCTCCAGGCAGAGCCCAGGCTCTCCGCACAGGCGAGGCTCGGAAACCTCAGGGCTGGGCTCCAGCATCCACACACAGTGACACCTCTTCCAGACACATGGCTGGGAATCCAAGCTTGAATGAAACTCCAGAACCCGCTGGGGGAGGGCATCCATTCAAACTACCACAGCATGAGGTCTACTTAAAAAAAAAAAAACAAAACAAAACAAAACAAAAAAAAAACAACTTTTTTTGACTGGCCATGGTGGTGCATGCCTTTAATACCAGCACTCGGGGCGGCAGAGGTAAGAGGACTGCTGCGAGTTCGAGGCCACCCTGAGAGTATGTAGTAAATTTCAGGTCAGCCTGGGTGACAGCAAGACCCTGCCTCGAAAAAAAAAAAAAAAAAAAGCAAAAAACCTTTCTATTGACAATATCCATCCATATGTACAATACACCATGACCGTAGTCCCCTGCACCCCGCCTTCGCCCACTCTTGCAGCCCCTCCACTGAGCGCCCTCTTCCAAGCTCGTCCTTCTGGTTTCTCACTGACAATATTTATGTACGGACAAAATGTATTTGATCATAGTTGCCTCGCCTCTTCCATCTTTTCCCTACTGGCCCCCACTCCATCCTCTGCCCTCTTCCTCCCTCTAGCTAGTCCCCTCTAGCACCATGGGAAGGCTAGATGCTGACCTTGATGATAAGAAGACAAAAATGGGAAGAAACTGAAGTCTGGATGGTTCTAGGATGCAGTCCTCCTAAGGCCTCTCTTCTCACTCTTGCATCTTAATTCATCAGACGTCAGGTACCGGATCCTAAGCAGCTTCTTTCTGCTGTGGTTTGTAAACTCTTTCTTTATTGGTGCGATTGGGGATTGAATACTGCTAGACAAGTACTCTACCACTGAGCTATATCCCTACACTTTAATTTTTTTTAAAAAAAATTACTTATTTATTTTGAGAGAGGGAAAGAAAATGGGTGTGCCAGGTCCTTCAATGGCTGCAAATGAACTCCACACATGTGCGCCCCCTTGTGCGCATGTGCAACATTACATGCTTGCATCACTGTGTGTCTGGCTTATGTGGGACCTGGAGACTTGAACATGAGTTCTTAGCCTTTGCAGGCAAGTGCTTTAACTACTAAGCCATCTCTCCAGCCCCCAGACTTTAATTTTTATTTGAGACAGTGTCTCACTAAATTGCCCAAGTTGCATTTGAACTCACTCTGTAACCTCCAGCAGGCCTTGAACTTGCAATTATGAATTAAAGGCCTGCACCACTAGGTCTGGCTCTATTATTCTTTTGTTTCATGGTGGGTTTTATTTTCATTTTTGATATTTTGAGATAGGGTCTTACTACATATTGCTGGCTGGCCTAGAATTTGCTATGTAGACCAAACTGGCCTTGATGTTTGCCACCACACCCAACTTCTATTATCTTTAAAAACCAATCAGAATTGAGAACATGCCAACAACTTATTTTGGTAATTGCTTCTTTCAGATAAAATAGGAGCTGTGTGGACTACCTTTAATACTTAACAGTATTACTTATGAATTTGGGTCTTTTCTCTATTAAAATGTTTATTATGTGCCAATTAAAGCTATAGCATGATTCCTACAGAGATAGCTTCGTGTATGTGTAATTACTTTAGCAGTGGTAATTATATTTATGAGTAGCTCTCACCGGGTGTGCACAGACATGTCCTATCAATTCTCACAACCTGTTGGCAGATTTGAAAGAAAATGCTTGGAGGGGTCAAAGCCTGCTGTGTGGTTTGAATGTAAAATGTCCCCCATAGCCTCATTGTGGTTGTGATCAAGCCTCATGCTTAATCACCGGCGGGTGGAGCCTTTGGGAGATGGAGCCTTGCTGAAGAAGGCGTGCTGGAGGTGGCCAGTTCCTGGGATGTCATAACCCAGCTCCACTTGGCTCACTGAGCATCACGCTCTGTACCTCCTCTCTGCTGCTGCGAAGATGTGACACCCAGCTTTCTGGCTCTGCCATGGCTTTGCCAGCCATGATAGAAACTTCCCCTCAAAACTGAAAGGAAATAACCCCTTTCTTCCCATAAACTGCTTCTGGTCAGTGGTTTGTCCCAGCAATGTGAGAGTAACTGATATAACTGCCTTCTGGAGGAGGGGGAGAGTCACACTGCTTTAGGTTACCCAAAATCTGAACTGACTTCTTTGGGCCCTGGCCTCTACGACCATCTGTTGCTGAAGAGAGATATGAAATACTTCCCATTTACAAACCTCTGTGTATGGTTCAACATTTAAATGACATACATTTCCCATCTTGGACTTGCAAGTACAACACTAAAACGATCATTTAAAAAGATATTTTATTTCTTATTTATTAAGAGAGAGAGAGGAAGAGAGAACGGGAGTGTTAGGGCCTCCAGCCACTGCAAACGAACTCCAGATGCATGTGCCCCCTGTGCATCTGGCCTACGAGGGTCCTGGGGAATTGAACCAGATCCTCAGGCTTTGCAGGCAACGGCCTTAACCACGAAGTCATTTCCCCACTCCTAAAATGATCGTTTTTAAGTTGGGCTCATTCATAATTGATTATCTTTGCTCATTGGTTCAATAAGATGATTTTTAAAATTTTATTTTATTTTATTTATTTATTTGAGAGCCACAGGCAGGGAGAGAAAGAGGCAGAGAGAGAGAATGGGCGCGCCAGGGCTTCCAGCCACTGCAAACGAACTCCAGACGCGTGCGCCCCTTGTGCATCTGGCTAACGTGGGTCCTGGGGAATAGAGTCTCTAACCGGGGTCCTTAGGCTTCACAGGCAAGCGCTTAACCGCTAAGCCATCTCTCCAGCCCAGTAAGATGATTTTGATAAAAAGTTTCTCCTATCTTTCTATGCGTCAGTATCATCCAGCTTGGAGCTCTGAGGTAACGTAGTCTCATGGTTGTTTGTCCGGGTCCTGCTCACCAACCCACTTGAATCTGAACCCTGTTGGTGAGCAGCAGAACTCCAAGAATTAACTATTTCTCATTCCTACAGTGCACTTTGCACTCCTCAGCTATTGGGGTCATTGCTAGCAGACCTCTCTAACTTGAAATTTTATTCTTCAAAGTATGAATTTGGCAAATGGCAAATCATCCAGCTTGGGCTTCTTCTTTTTCCGTAGGTCAGTATTTATTTATTTTTTAATGGAAGCTGATTTGTAACAGCATGACCTTCACCAAGGCAAACTCGACCCACGGGGTAAGAACGGGGAAGAGAGACACACCCTGACTGCTACGTTTATCTGACCTCAGTCCTATTCTGGCCCAGGGGTCCTCTCGCTCGCTCAGGTTTGTCCCCTAGACGCCCGTGGCTTCAGTCCCCGCAGCTACCTACCCTCACCTCCTCCTTACCTTTTTCGTGTATCAACAGTGCTGGGGTCGCCATTCACCTTTTAGTATCAAAAGAAAGAAGGAGAAGATGAAAACATTTTCAGGATCCAAGAGAAAGCGCAGTCACGGCACAGGGATGGGGAGGGCGGAGAGCGCTGAGTGATGTCTCATCCCACCCAAAGCAGACCGCTGGGGCTGCGGTGTGGGCAGGCTCCTGGGTGAGCGCGCCCTGGCTGGCCTCTCACCAGCTCCTGGCTCTCCTCCAGTCCAGCCCGGGAGCAGGGGGCCAGGCTATGGGGTATTACGAGGTAAAAGGTTCGTATCCTATTATGCCACGTGCGAAGTGGCAGCTGTGTGCAGTGGAAGATGGAGGAAGGGGCCTTGAGCTCAGGGGAGAGATGGATTAGGTAAGGGCCAGGGCCAAGGCACTGCGCACCACTAGTGACACCCGAGCACGGGGCTAGACTCTCAGGTGCCAACCAGGGACCTAAGGCGGGCGAGGCAGAGGAAGGTCCCAGACCTGGAGCGGTCCGGCCCATCGGAGGAAAGCTGCTGCCCTTAGGGGTGCCCGGTGGGCCGGACTGGCGCGCCCGGGGTCTCAGTCACCGTCCTCCGGCGTCCTCAATAGCTCCGCTCCTCTCCAGACCCGGGGCAGCTCGGCCTGGTCCCCTCCGGACTCGAACCCGCATCAGCTCCCCGGAGCCAGGTCACCTCCTGAGAGTGCGAACCCCGAGTCCCTGGGGCCAGGGTCTCTGCCAGCTTCTCTACCAGGCGGGAGGGAATGTGGTGCGCCCGGGTCCCGGCGGGGGCGGAGGGCTGCGCGGCCGGAGCCGGGGACGCCAGGAAGCAGGACGCGCGCGCTGCTCCCAGGCCTGGATGAGGGCCCCCTTCCCCCTTGTTTTCCTACAGATCCCCGCCCTCTGCCATCAGACCATGCCACTTTGGCTGCCACCTTCCTCTGTCTGCAACAACTCAGAGCCTAACCCTAACGCCTCTCGGATGGGACCCTTGGGCTCTCCACGAACCCACAAGCAACGAGAAGGACTTTGCACTGTCCACTCGCTGCAAACTCTCCGGTCCACAGCATGTCCCTCCACATAACAAAACAGAATCAGCACTTCAGAGCTCCTGCACTTGTTGGTACTTTTTCCCCCCATATCCCCTTAGGTCCAGGAGCATCGCTGTCAGGCGCAGGCTTGCAGCAGGGGCCTCGGCCTCTCCTCCCCGACCCCTCCGCTGGGCTCGCCCAGCACATCCGCCCCGCCAGGCTCCTGCCTCCCTCCCTTGTCCACCAGGATTCCCAGGCAGAGGAGGCAGGCTGGGGATTTCCACAAGAAAAAAAAAGACTCCAGAAAATTATTATTTTTTAAAAAAAACTGAAATTTAAAGAGATCTGAGAAGTTGAGGTGCTCAATTCAACCCAGGGACACCCTTTTCCTTATTCCCCAGGTCCGGCTGGGGTCTCAGCCAGAGGCCTGTAACTGCCTTTCCTGGGGGACATCTCAAGCCAAACGCGCACCCACCCGAGGCTGCATACTTTTGCAGGACTTGTTTTGTAAGACTAAGCCTCAGATAGCTCCAGGGCAAGACAGGCGCAGCCAGGCTCAGTGGGGGATGACTAGTTTTCCTGAGTGACATCACGCGGAGAGGAAAGACCACCCAGCTTGTCTTTCAAAGATATCTATGTGGAAGTTACAAGAGATGGGGGGAGGAGAGACCCCAGCCCATGAAGGGAATTGGGAACTGTAGCACTTCGGGATTGAAAGGGATATAGGAGTCTCGGAAGCTGCAGTCGCAGTTCAGAAAGTCCCCCTTCGTTTTTTTGTTTTTTAATCTAGATTGTACATGGGAGAGGAACATGTGATCCTTTTGTTTTCCCGAATCTGCCTTATTTCACTTACCATGACCACCTCCAGCGCCATCTGTTTTTCTTCATAATTGTGATATTCTTTATAGCTGAAATTATATATACATAAACTATTTATGTATATATATATACATATACACACACACACACACACATATATATGTATATATATAATCTAGGCCGATATCACAACTTGGCTATTGTGAATAGGTATGCAGTCATTGTATAGTGACGTAGTGTGCTGTGAGTATATACCCAGGAGTGATTTAACTTGATCCTATGGAAGCTTCGTAGTGGCCGTACTAATTTATATCCTATCATATTTTTCTCTCCTTGCTATTATGTAATCATCAATTTAAAAGTTAAAAAAAAAGTGTCTGTTTTTGTTTTTGTTTTTTGAGGTAGGGTCTCATTCTTGCCCAAACTGACCTGGAATTCACTGTGTAGTCTCAGGCTGGCCTTCAACTCACAGTGGTCCTCCTACCTCTGCCTCCCGAGTGCTGGGATTAAAGGTGCACACCACCACACCCAGATTTAATTTAATTGATTTAACGTTTATTTATTATTATTTATTTTTAGTTTTTCCAGGTAGGTCTCACTCTAGCCCAGGCTGATCTGAAATTCACTATGTACTCTCAGGATGGCCTCGAACTCATAGTAATTCTCCTATCTCTGCCTCCCGAGTGCTGGAATTGAAGGCATATGCCACCACACCCGGCTTTGTTATTTATTTATTTATTTGTTTTGTTTTGTTTTGTTTTGTTTGAGGTAGGGTCTTGCTCTAGCTCAGACTGACCTAGAATTCACGATGTAGTCTCAGGGTGTGTTGAATTTAGAGCAATCCTCTTACCTCTGCCTGCAGAGTGCTGGGATTAAATGTGTGCGCCACCACCCCCAGCTATGTTTTTTTAATTTTTGTTTTATTTATTTATTTGAGAGAGAGAGAAAAGACAGATAGAAGAGAGAATGGGCGTGCCAGGCCTCTAGCTACTGCAAAGGAACTCAAATGCATGTGCCACCTTGTGGATCTGGTTGAAGTGGATACTGAGGAATCTAATCTGGGTCTTTAGGTTCTGCAGGCAAGCACCTTAGCTGCTAAGCCATCTCTCCAGCAAGTTTTTGAAATGATATGTATTATTTCTAAATTCTTACAAATTATAAAATTAGTATCCTATTAAATGTGTTAAAAATCACCCAACACGACTGTAGGATTATTTAATATCATTTTTGGCTTCTATGGTTTAATCATTATAGCACGACATTTATGATCAATTTCTTGTCCATGAAATCATTTATTTTTGGAAGTGGAGAGACAGCTTAGTGGTTAAAGCACTTGCCTACAAAGCCTAAGGACCCATGTTCAATTCTATAGTACCCACATAAGCCACAGGCACAAGATGGTGCATGCATCTGGAGTTCATTTGCAGTGGCTGGAGACCTTTGAATACTAATACCTCTCTATCTGCCTCTTTTTCTCTCTCAAATAAATAAAAAAAAAAGTTTAAGAATTTGTATTAATTTTGAAGCAGACTTTACCTACCAGCTTTGTTTTTGCTGTGGTTTTCATGCAAAGGTTAAGTGATGAGCCACCCTTCCAGAAATCAGCAAGGGACTGCTGAGTTTCTGGTCCTCAGAGGAAGATCCAAGTAGTACAAAGCAAACTTGCCTGAAAAGGGGAAAGTTTTTTGTATTTTTCTTATTTGCATATGCATATTTCAAAGAGTATTTGGTTTTTCTAAGCTCTAGATTCTTTTATGTTGGTTCAATTAATAGAAATATTGGGATATCAGGGTAATGTACTGACCCCTGGTGGATTCAGCAAGTGTCTATTTTGACAACTTCTGGAGCTGGAGTATAAAGCTTATTCAGAGTCACAGACTTCAATGCTTCCAGACACCAGATGGGTTATGTTAATGTGACAGATCACTCTGTATATGATGACAGATCATGGTGTCACATGGAAAAACTGGATAAGGCAGTCTCCATCAAAGGCACCTAAAATCAATGTTTTCTAAGTAAAACAAAACAGGGGCTGGAGAGATGGTTTAGCAGTTAAGGTGTTTGCCTACAAAGCCAAAGGATCCTGGTTCAACTCTCCAGGACCCACATAAGCCAGAGGCCTAAGGGGGTGCATGCATCTGGAGTTTGTTTGCAGTGGCTGGAGGCCCTGGCATGCCCATTCTCTCTCTCTCTCTTTCTCTCTCTCAAATAAATAAATAAAATATATATTTAAAAAAATAAAAATAAAAAAATAAAAACAAAAGTTAGCAGAGCACATGTAGGTGCAACCCAAGTGAGCTTGGCTGGGACAATCAGTTTGGCTCAAGGTCCCATATATAAGTTACATACAGAAAGGTTATGCCATGATGAGGTCACACCCAAAGTTCAGCTGTAAATTAGTAGTGATTGCTCTTGTCATGATTCACTCTTACTTTGAAAAACTAGCAAAAAAAGGTATCAATGCTATGATTGGCTATTTTAATAAAATAAGGTTAGAAATTTGTTCTCAAAACAAATTCCCAATGGGAAAAATAGTGTTCAAGTGAATTCATGTTTTATTGCTAAGTAAAAAAAAAAATCCTTTGTACGATATAGAAATAGGAAGAGCAGTGGTTTTGTGAAATTAACACCTATATTTTATTGAGGCTTGAAAAAAATGATACCTAGCTGGGCGTGGTGGCTCACGCCTTTAATCCCAGCACTTGGGAGGCAGAGGTAGGAGGATCGCCGTGAGTTTGAGGCCACCCTGAGACTACATAGTTAATTCCAGGTCAGCCTGGCCCAGAGTGAGACCCTACCTTAAAAAACAAACAAAAAAAAAAAAAAAAAAGAAAGAAAGAAAGAAAAAAATGATACCTTAATTGGAATTGTTAATGGGAACTTAAGATCCCTCATCCACACACACTGATTTACACTTAACTCATCCAATTCTTTTCTTAGGGTTTGTGTGATGCCTAATTTCAAAGCTTTCAATGACTTCCCATTATATATCCATCATGTTCAATGCCCAAATATTTCCCACCCTCATTCTCTGTATTTTTTAAAAATTTTGTTTATATTTATTTATTTATTTGAGAGCGACAGACAGAGAAAGAAAGAGGCAGATAGAGAAAGAAAGAATGGGCGCGCCAGGGCCTACAGCCACTGCAAACAAACTCCAGATGCGTGCGCCCCCTTGTGCATCTGGCTAACGTGGGTCCTGGGGAATTGAGCCTTGAACTGGGGTCCTTAGGCAAGTGCTTAACCACTAAGCCATCTCTCCAGCCCTCATTCTCTGTATTTTAGGCACCACATTTCCATTCTACACTGTGAAGTCAAGAAGATCAGCTTCTTTCATACGAAGCTTTGTCTGTTCCCCGCTAGGTCTCCCCATGCATCGCAGGAATGTGAAGGGTTTGAGTGGCTTCCTTTCTTGAGGCAGAACTCCAGTCCAACCTTCAGCCCAGTGAAAACAGGTCCTTGGTTCTGAGTCTCCTTGTTCTGTGCTCTCTTCCCTTGATATGCTGTTGTTCTGTATGTTATGGCCTTACTCAGATCGTCAAATTCAAATAAACAAATAAACAAATAAAAATTCATGGTAGCATAAGAAACCTAAGGAATAGTATTTTTTTTAATGTGTGTGCACAAAATAGACAAAAATACATCTTCACATATGTGGATATTTCAGTCATCTGTCATGTGGTTTGAATGCTTGGTCCCCAGGTGGCGGCACCTGGGAGGGGAGGGGAGCCTTCCTGGAGGAGGTGTGCTGTCGGGAATTGGACTTGGGGATGTAATAGCTCGCTTACTCCTGCCAGAGATTGCCTCACCCTTTTGCTGTTGTTCTCCACCTGCTGTTTCAAGAAGTGGTGCTCAGCCTCTCCTCCCGGACCATGTTTTCCCTGCCACCATGAAGCTTCCTCTTGAGACTGTCAGACAAAACAAATCCTTTCTTACTATAAGCTGCTTTTGGTCTGGTGTTTTGTCCCAGCAACACAAAGGTAACTACACCACTTATACAATATATATGCATATTACTTTTATCTGAACTATCTAAAAGAAATTAAGCAATTTAAAATAAAATGTACAAAAATTATTTTTTTGAGGTGGTATCTCACTGTAGCTCAGGCTGACTTGGAACTTTAACTCTGTAGTCCAGACTGGTCCCAAACTCATGGCACTCCTCTTACCTCAGCTTTGCAGTGCTGGGATTAAAGGTATGAGCCACTACATTCAGCTAGCCAAATCCTTATATTGGACAAGGATTCAAAAGTATCTCCATTAAAAATACGACATGTACAGATAAATCGTCATAGGTACCAATGCCAGATACTCATGACATTTATGAGCTTTAATAACTTTCTAAGACAGTGCTTTTAACTTTTAGTGTTTAACAGGAAACTTTGTGAATATTGTTAAATTTGCAAATTCCCAGACCTATGCTTAGGAGCTTCATATTCAGTACTATGAGAAGTTTAGATATGATAGTTTACTTTTGTAAATATTTTACTTCAATTTCTGTTGCTATAGCAATACATCCAAGGCGTGGGTCACATAAAGAAAATAGTTTCATTTAGGTCACAGTTTTGGATGCTGAAAGTCCAAGACCAGACGACTCCATCTATTTTGGCTTTGTTGAGGGTCCGCTTGACTGTGTCTCACATGGTCAAGACGCAGGAAGGGAAAAGCTCTGTATGGAAGAGACCAAGGTAAAGTGACCAAGCTTTAGAATAAGCTACTGTCTCAAGAACTTACAATAACCTAATTATTGCATAGTAGGTGTCTTCTGTTAGAGGTACAACCATCTCTCAGCATCACCATACCAGAGGGACTGATTTTCCAGCCCATGAACCATTTAAAATATACTCAAACCGCAGCAGAAGACATCAAAATCAGTGGATGACCACAAGAGGCTTATAGGAAGGAGTTTCTGTCAGGCTTACAGTTTGAAGTAGGAGCTTCATCATGGCAGAGGAATCTGGTTTACTTCATCTATGCAGGGAGAGAAGAGCCAGCAAACACAAGCAGACTCAATACACACCTAGGGCTGGGCTCTGCCCCTGGGGACATACTTCTTCGGGCAGGGCCCCACCTCCTAAATTCTCCAAGCTGAGGACTAAGTAGGAAACTTAATCACAAGCAGTTGAGGCTGTGGGGATGTTTTACATTTAAACCATCACATCTTTATAGACTCAAGTGTTAACAAAATTAATCTCCATTTTTGGCACTGGAGAGGAGGTTGTGGAACTTTTAGGAGGTGGAGCCTGACTGGAGTGTGTCACTGGAGGTGGGCCTTAAGATGTTACTGCCTGGCCCCAGTTGTGCCTACTTCCCTCCTGACGTAAAGAAGTGATGGCAGCTGTCTGCTCTAGCCAAGCTTTCCTCACCATGATGGACACTTCCTCTCGAAACTGTTAGCCTAAAGAAACCCCTTTCTTATGTACGCTACTTCTGGCCAGGTATTTTGTCTCAGCAGTGAGAAAGTAACTGAAATTGGTACCAAGAAGTTGGGCCCTTGACACAGTAAACTTGACCATGTGGTTCTGGGTCTTTTGGGACTGGTTTGCAAGAATAATGTGGAAAGATTTGGAACTTGGACTTGCTAAGCCTTACAATGCTGTAAGCAGAACTCAATGGGCCATTATGATGAGAGTTCAGAAAACTAGGATGTAGAGAGAAATGCAAACAATGGAGGCTTGGCTTAAGAGGTTTCAGAGAGGAAAAATGATGACTTCATGGTTTAGAGGCAGTCCATGTGATATGCTGGCAAAGAAATGGGATGCATTTTGCCTATGTCCTGAGAACTTAAACAAAGTTGAATTTAAAAGTAATGGACTAATGTGTTTGGTGGAGAAAATTTCAAGGTAGAGAAACATTGCCTCTGAGACAAGTTTGAAGCCAACCTGAGGTATTTGAGACCCTGTCTCTAATTATATATATATAAAAGTCTCTGGAGACAGTGGTGGGGTTATCAAAGGTCTCACATCTCAAAATGCCCAGCAGCCTGGGGCGTCAGCATTTCATCCATGTTCATAGATTCCCTATGTGTCCAGTTACTGAGAGGGGAAATTGTTCTCTAGAATAAGTCTAACTGCTGCCTGATTTTCCTGCTGCCAGCTAAAAGTGGATTCCATGAATTTTCCAGCTGATATTAACTTTGGTTACAGCTTACACTGGCTTCTGTCCTGGAGGTTTATTTCCAAGACCAACAAGCACAAGTAAGCAATGAACTTGACAGCTAATTTGTTTTGCTAAAATGTATCTCTCACCAATTTCCTCTCTCCAAAGACCAAATCCTTTGTTTTCTCCATAATGCCAACTTTTTTTTTTTTTCAAGGTAGGGTCTCACTCTAGCTCAGGCTGACCTGGAACTCACTATGTAGTCTCAGGGTGATCTCAAACTCATGGCGATCCTCCTGCCTCTGCCTCCCAAGTGCTGGGATTAAAGGCGTGCGCTACCATGCCCAGCTCATAATATTGACTTTTATTCATTTCTAGTTTATAATTATTATATCATTTTTCCTTTCTTTTATGTTTATCTTAGTACTTGAATTCACTGTTTAATCAATTTCCCATTTAACAATAAGAACATGCGAGCCCAGAAGTTTCTTCATTGGATAGCTGAGGCCAATTCCCTAGTAATTAATGTGTAATAACATCATTGCCGTTTCATTCTAAGGGGATCATGGGTTCAGTTTTGATTTCTGACTGATTTTAGAAGAGCAGCGTTAACTCTCCACATGGAATTACTTGCAGTGTCTTTATTTATTATTGTCTACCTTACTTCATTGTTCCTCAAAAGAAAGTAGACCTGGGAAAGCTTTACTAAAATGTGTATTTTTTCTATAATGTCAATTCCATTTTAAAAATTGGTTTTTAGCTTTCTGTCAATTTCATAACTTCCTTAAGAAAATTATTTAGAATCCATTATGAAGTTTAAGTAGCATAGTACAATGTTTATAAAACATTTATATGTATTTCCTTTCTGCCTGCCCATATACATGAATCCAAGGTGCTTACCAACCATCAAGAAATGTTAACAAATGAGAATTATTCAGATTCTTCTGTAGAAACAAAACGTACTGATGAACAAAGGGTCTTCCGATTCTGACATTTATGTGGCATTTTCCACTAAGACAATAAGCTTCAGAGTCAGTTAAAACAAAGAAATGTCTGGATCTCCTTGCTTCTATTCAGTACACAAATACTAGGCCGGGACCAGATGGAGTTAGAACTTCTCCCAGAGTTCATGGAAAACAGTCCCGTGTGCCGTGAGAGATTAGGCAGGAAGGCTAGAATCCAGAGATGCAGGGCATAAAGAGTCTGCCACTTTGTCCTGGGAAGTGGAAAGAGTAAGACAAAGACTGGACATGAGACATAGAGAGAGGAAGTTAAAAAAATGAGTGCCCAGTTCCACTTCTCAGAGTATGGACTTCATGAGGAAAAGTTGTGCTGAAAAGCTGGTGGGGTACCAGCTCCTGCCTGGGGTATGGAAGAAGACTGAGGTGCAGATATGCCCTAGTCTAATACCAAGAGGGCAAGCAGAGAAGAGAGAGCTGGGATTGGAGTCCTCTTCTTGTTCAGACCTAAGACGAAAAGATAGGGGTGAATGCTGTGAATGGCGTGACTAACAGAGTGGCACACGTAACAACAGAAGTCTGCAGTTTCAGTGAAAATATTGAGAGAGGCCGAAGAATTATGAGGGACAAGCAGCTGTACCTTGGTAGGAAACAGAAGCCAGGTGTAGACACCCGTAAGATGCAGAGGAGGATGTCCTCACAGGAACCAGATGCAGACACCGCAGGATGCAGAAGAAGATGTCCTCACAAGATCCAGATGCAGACACCGCAAGATGCAGAGGAGGATGTCCTCACAAGATCCAGATGCAGACACCGGAAGATGCAGAGGAGGATGACCTCACAAGATCCAGATGCAGACACCGCAAGATGCAGAGGAGGATGACCTCACAAGAACCAGATGCAGACACCACAAGATGCAGAGGAGGATGTCCTCACAGGAACCAGATGCAGACACCACAGGATGCAGAAGAAGATGTCCTCACAAGATCCAGATGCAGACACCGCAAGATGCAGAGGAGGATGTCCTCACAAGATCCAGATGCAGACACCACAAGATGCAGAGGAGGATGTCCTCACAGGAACCAGATGCAGACACCACAGGATGCAGAAGAAGATGTCCTCACAAGATCCAGATGCAGACACCGCAAGATGCAGAGGAGGATGTCCTCACAAGATCCAGATGCAGACACCGGAAGATGCAGAGGAGGATGACCTCACAAGATCCAGATGCAGACACCGCAAGATGCAGAGGAGGATGTCCTCACAAGATCCAGATGCAGACACCGGAAGATGCAGAGGAGGATGTCCTCACAAGATCCAGATGCAGACACCGGAAGATGCAGAGGAGGATGTCCTCACAAGATCCAGATGCAGACACCGGAAGATGCAGAGGAGGATGTCCTCACAAGATCCAGATGCAGACACCGCAAGATGCAGAGGAGGATGTCCTCACAAGATCCAGATGCAGACACCGCAGGATGCAGAAGAAGATGTCCTCACAGGATCCAGATGCAGACACCGCAAGATGCAGAGGAGGATGTCCTCACAAGAACCAGATGCAGACACCACAAGATGCAGAGGAGGATGTCCTCACAAGATCCAGATGCAGACACCGCAAGATGCAGAGGAGGATGTCCTCACAAGATCCAGATGCAGACACCGCAAGATGCAGAGGAGGATGACCTCACAAGAACCAGATGCAGACACCACAAGATGCAGAGGAGGATGTCCTCACAGGAACCAGATGCAGACACCGCAGGATGCAGAAGAAGATGTCCTCACAAGATCCAGATGCAGACACCGCAAGATGCAGAGGAGGATGTCCTCACAAGATCCAGATGCAGACACCGCAAGATGCAGAGGAGGATGTCCTCACAAGATCCAGATGCAGACACCGGAAGATGCAGAGGAAGATGTGCTCACAAGATCCAGATGCAGACACCGCAAGATGCAGAGGAGGATGTCCTCACAAGATCCAGATGCAGACACCGCAAGATGCAGAGGAGGATGTCCTCACAAGATCCAGATGCAGACACCGCAAGATGCAGAGGAGGATGTCCTCACAAGATCCAGATGCAGACACCGGAAGATGCAGAGGAGGATGTCCTCACAAGATCCAGATGCAGACACCGCAAGATGCAGAGGAGGATGTCCTCACAAGAACCAGATGCAGACACCGGAAGATGCAGAGGAGGATGTCCTCACAAGATCCAGATGCAGACACCGCAAGATGCAGAGGAGGATGACCTCACAAGATCCAGATGCAGACACCGGAAGATGCAGAGGAGGATGTCCTCACAAGATCCAGATGCAGACACCGGAAGATGCAGAGGAGGATGTCCTCACAAGATCCAGATGCAGACACCGCAAGATGCAGAGGAGGATGTCCTCACAGGAATCAAGTGCAGATACCTGCAAAATGTAGAGGATTGTGCTGTCAGCAGGCTCCAAAGTACACATCCAATTCCACCTGAAATTAAAGTACTCATTTTATTTCCAAATGATAGGAGCCTTTGCAGCCCTCTTTCCTTTTCCTCCCCCACGTCCCAGACACCACACTGGGTAGAACAAGAGCTGTGGAATATGCCACAATCCTACATTCCCCACAAACTGACTTTAGCAAAGGTTGCATCAATTATTATTCTAAACCAAACAGGCATAAAATTAAATGAACTAAAAAGAAAACATTTTCCATGTGGGACAGGTTGGGATGGTAAGGGAGTTCAGCTCGTTTACTAGGCAAGCTTCTCATGCCCTCGTTCTCACTGAAGACTGTGATTCATGTCTTTCAAGGTGAAGCTGGAGTTGCCTTGCTCATTACCACAGTGTCATTTTGACTCTCACTTGCTCAAGGTTTGCAGCGGAAATTCAGATACAAATTTACCTTTGGATGAAGATCTTTAATTTTTTTCAGTAACCTATATGGTTATATGCTCTTTTCCTTTTAAAAAATATTTTATTTAAAGCCAGGTGTGGTGGTGCATACCATTAAACCCAGGACTCAGGAGGAAGAGGTAGGAGGATCACCTTGAGTTTGAGGCCAACCTGAGACTCCATAGTGAATTCCACGTCAGCCTGGGCTAGAGCAAGACCCTACCTTGAAATACAAAAACAAAACAACAAAAATTTATTTAACTTAATTCTTTCTTTCCATCTGGAACTCTTAGGTTTGGGTTGGTCTTGCTTTCCCAAGCTCTTTAGGTGGATGGTTAGGCTATTAATTTGAGATCTCTCTGTCTTTGTTATGAAGGTATTTATTACAATAATTTTCCCCTTAGGACTACTTCCATCAAGTCCCATAAGTTTTGCTATATTGTGTTTTAATTATCATTCAGTTCAAGAAATTTAAAAGTTCCTTTTACCTAACCCTTTTTCCTTAACCTATTCATTGTTTAGTAACGTGTTATTCAGTCTCTAGTAGCTGGTGTAATTTCTGTTGTTCCTATTGTTGCTAATTTCTAGTTTTAATGCATTGTGGTCCGATATGATCCAGGAAGTTACATCAATTTCCCTAAATTTACAGAGTCATGCTTTATGCCCTAGTATATGCTCTATTTTGGAGAATACTCTATGGACTGCTGAGAAGAATGTGCATTCTGTAGAATTGGGGTAGAAAGTTTTGTATATGTCTGTTAGATCCAATTGATCTAAGTTGTTAAGTTCTACTCTTTCCCTGTTGATTTTTCTCCTTGGACAATTTCTGTAATGATAATAGTTGGGTACTGACATCCCCTATTATCATGGTATTGGAATTTAAGATTTGTTGGCAAGCAGATTTTGCTTTATAAATGTTGTGCACTTGTGTTTGGTGCATACGCATTTGTGATTGTGATGTCCTTTTGTTGGATCATTCCCTTGATGAGTAAAAAGTGGCCTTCTTTGTCTTTTCCTTTTTTTTTTTTTTTTTTTTTTTTTTTTTTTTTTGACGTAGGGTCTCCCTCTAGCTAGGCTGTCCTGGAATTCACTATGTAGTCTCATGGTGGCCTCAGACTCACAGTGATCCTCCCACCTGTGCCTCCCTAGTGCTGGGATTAAAGGCATATGCCACCACACCCAGCTTTCTTTGTCCTTTTTTTAAAAATTCATTTTATTTATATGACAGAGAGAAGGAGGAAGAGAATGGGCACCCCAGGGCCTTTAGCCACTGCAAATGAACTCCAAATGTATGTGCTACCTTGTGCACCTGGCTTATGTGGGTCCTGGGGAACTGAACCTGGGTCCTTTGGCTTTGTGGGCAAGTACCTTAACTGCTAAGCCATCCCACTTGTTTTTAGTTTCCATTTGATAGGAAAATAATTTTCCTTTTTTTTTTTTTTCATTCTGAGGAGGTATCAATCTTTAATGGTGAGATGGGTTTCTTGAAGGCAGCAGATGGAAGGGTCCATTTTTCTGAACCACCCTGTTAATCTGTGTCTTTTGTGGGTTAGTTAAGTCCATCAATATTTAGAGTTAAAGGACAGGAGCACTTGCCTGCAAAGCCTAAGGACCCAGGTTCTACTCCCCAGTACCCATGTAAGCCACATGCACAAGGTGGCACATGCATCTGGAGTTTGTTTGCAGTGGCTAGAGGTCCTGGCATGCCCATTCTCTTTCTCTATCTTCTTCTTTCTCTCTCTTACTCTCCCTCAAATAAACAAATATTTTTAAAAATTTTTAGAGTTATAACATGAGGTTTGATTTGATCACTGCCATGCTGGAGGGTTTGGTACTTTGTACATTTTCATGTCTGCTCTAGTTTTGGTTAGTGTGATCTTCCTCTTGCAGGATCTTGAGGTGGTTGGTTGATTCTTCTGGGTGGAGTATTTCCTGAAGTATTCTCTGTAGGCTTGGTTTTGTGTTCATATAATCATATAGCTTGCCTTTGTCGTGAAAAGTTTTCCTTTCTTCGTCTATTATGCAGAATTCTTTCACTAGGTACAGTTGTTTGGGTTGGAAGACATAGTTTTTTAGGGTTTGAAATACTACATTCCAAGGTCTTCTGGCTTTCATGGTTTCCATTGAAAAATCAGAGATCACTATGATAGAATTGCCTTTGTATGGGCTGAGTTGTTTCTCTCTTGCTGCTTTTAGCACTCTTTGTTTTCACTGGTTAGAGTTTTCACTATGATGTGCCTTGGAGAGTTTCTTCTTTGGTCCTGTTTGGTGTTCTGTAAGCTTTTTGTATCTGGACCGCCCTCTCTTTTGTGAGATTGGGAAAATTTTCTTCAGTAATTTTGTGGAATATGTTCTCTATGCCTTTGGCCTGGATTTCTTCTCCTCCTGGTATACCCATGATCCATGCATTTGGTTCCTCACATTCTGTTCGCATGATGTTTTGAATTTATCAAAGTTTTTGGACTCTCGATAAATTTCTTCTGTCTTGTCTTCTAGATCTGAAGTTTTGTCCTCCACAAGTCAACTCAGTTAGTGAAGGTTTCTAACAAGGCTTTAAAAAGCTCTATTTGATTTTTTTTTTTTTTTTTTTTTTTTTTTTTTTTGCGTCATGTCCATCTCTGTGTTGAATTCCAATTTCAAGTCAAGGTTTGATTTTCTTGATGCTTCCTGGAAATTGATTAAGTCTTTTCAACAAATGGTATTTGAACTGAAATACCCAATGTTTAAAAAAATAGAAAAGGAAAAAGAATGAATCTTGTACTTTTCATAGAAATTAGCTCAAATGGCCAGGTGTGATGGCACATGCCTTTAATCCCTGCACTTGGGAGGCACAGAAGGAGCACCATGAGTTTGAAGCCAGCCTGAGACTAGAGAGTGAATTCCAGGTCAGTCTGGGCTAGAGCAAGACCCTACCTTGAAAACCCATGTCCCCCCAGAAATTAGCTCAATTAACTTATACATCTAAATTTAAAATGTAAAACTATAAAACTTTTAGAAAATTACTTGGAAAAGAACCTCTGCAACCTCAGTCTTGGCAATGAGATTTTAGATTTAATATCAAAACACAATCCCTGAAGGAAACAAAAAGATGACGAAAGTTCAAATTTTATGCTCTGTAAAGCACACTGTTAAGATAAGCAACACACTGGGAAGAAATATTTTCAATACATCTGATAAAGGACAGAGATCAAAAACATATGAAGAAACCTTAAAATCCAAAACAATTCTAACATGAACAGAATATCTGAACAGAAAATGAAGATATACAGATGGTAAATAAGCTCATGAAAAGCTGCTTATCATTGTTTGTTACCAGGGCACCGCACACTGAAAACAAGGAGATATTGTTGCATGCCCCTTGGAGCAGACATAATCCCAAGACTGATGCTGACAAAGATATGGAGCTCCTCCACTGCCCCGGCCAATGTGGAATGGCTCAGCCCCTGTGGGAGACAGGGCAGCAGCCTCTTCTGTGGCCAGAGATAATTCTTAGCATATGATCTGGAAACCGTGCTCCTTAGCACTCACCCAGATGAGCTGAAAATCCTGCCCACTATTATTTATAGAGCTTTACCCATAACTGCAAGACCTGGAAATCACCGAACTTTCTCTTAACCGGACAGTAGATGAATTAACTGTGATATGTGCATACACTGGGATACAGTACAGTTCCACAATGAAAGAATGAGTTACCAAACCACAAGAAGACACGGAGGAACCAATGGCATGACTTTCCTGGAAAGGTTGAACTATGGAGGCAGTAAAGGGATCAATGGCTCTCTGAGGGGATGACAAGAAGGCATGAACGATGGAGCAAAGAGACTTTCCGAGCAATAAATTATTGTATGTGACAATGCGATGGTGGATACCTGACGGTGTGACTGGTCAAAACCCATTGCAGGCTGTTTGGGAGGTGAAGTCAGGAACATCAGAAGTTTGAGGTCATTCTCACTACATAGCCAGTTTGATGATGGCCCTAGCTACTTAAGACTCTGTCCCAAGAATTAAAAATAATTGTAGGAGGACAGCAAAGGGGATATGGGAACTCAGTGTAGTTTGTGCTATTTTTTTTCTATAAGCCTAAAAGTTCTGAAAATAGAGTGTATTCACAAAAGCAAACTGTAGTTTCTTATCCATTCTCTACCTCTAAAATTTTCCCAAGTGAATTATAGGTTACTCAGAAATGCTGGCGAAACAAAGCACAATCTGAAGATTTCCTGGGGTTACTTGATCTTTCTTCAACAGCGCCTGCATTTTCCACATTGCTACGCATTCACATGATTTGTTCCAGGTCAGCCTGGGCTAGAGTGAGATCCTGCCTTGCAAACAAACCAACAAAACAGACAAGCAATTACACTCTTGGGCTGGGATGTCAACTCTATTGGTTACTGCTTGCCCAGCATGCACCAAGCCGTGGGTTTGATTCCCGGCATCACAGAAACTGAGTATGGTGGTTCACACTTGTAATCCCAACACTCGGGTGGTGGAGGCATGAGCAGCAGAAGTTTCTGGGCTACAGTGTAAGCTTGAGGCCAGTCTAGAGTACCTAAGACCTTATCACACACACACATACAAAACAAATTTAGACGGTTGTGGGTAGAGGAGACTGGTGGTGTGTGGACATTTATTTCTTCCGTGCTGGTCTCTCTGTCCCGTCCCTTGTAGAGCCCCTAGCTGTGTCATGTTGGGCCAGAGCATCTGAAGGTTTATGACGCCACGGCCACTATGAGGAGGGCCCAGGGAAGACCTTGCCATTTTCAGCGGAAAACAAGTGGTCGTTAGTGGGCACGATTACTGGCTGTTTTCTTTGGATCTGGAGTTGCAGCACCTTTCTTTATAGTAAGACACCAATTGTTTAAGAAATAAGGATGTTTAAGTTCATCCATTAAACAGATATGAAGAATGCTTAAGACATACAATCTCAGAAATGGATCAGACTCTTAAACTCTTACAAGATATGCTTGTAAATATACTAATGACATAAAAAAATAACATACACACACTTGACCTTAACATGACCTATTGAGTTTATTAGTAGAGAAATACTTTAGACAGCACTCCAGGTGGTTTTTACATTTTTATTATTAAAGAGCAGCCTTTTCTTTAAATGAACATTAAAAAAATTATTTATTTACTTGACAGAGAGAGAGGCAGATAGAGAGAGAATGGGTGCACCTCTAGTCACTGCAAATGAACCCCAAGTGCGTGACCCACCTTGTGCCTCTGGCTTTACATGGGTACTGGGGAACTGAACCTGGGTCTTTTGACTCTGTGGGAAAGCTCCTTAACCACTAAGCAATCTCTCCAGGCCACAGGCCAGCCTTTTGACAAGTCAGGAATAACTCTATGTTGTAAAGCTAGGAAAGAACTATCAGTGAGAGGAAAAGAACTGGTGAGCTCAAATTGACAATCTCTGATCTCGCACTAGTCAACACTCATCATGTTACTACGTGCGAGTTGTTAAACCCCTCAGGACTCCATCCATAAAGAAGAATAAAGCTTGGCCTATTTTTATTTTTTTTCACTTCTATATTCTTTTTTTTCTCAATTTTTATTAACATCTTCGATGATTATAAAAAATATCCCATGGTAATACCCTCCCTCCCCCACTTTCCCCTTTGAAATTCCATTCTTCATCATATCCCCTCCCCATATTGGCCTATTTTTAATTGTTTTTTGGAGAGAGAATGAGTTTCCTTGGTATAGCAGGCCAAATAATGGCTTACATTCTACTTCCCCAAGCACATGAATATTTAGCAGATATGATTAAGTTAAAAAGCTTGAGCAGAGTTATCCTGGGTCGTGCAGCTGAGCCTGATGCATTTACAGGGCCCTTGAGAGAGCCCAGAAAGTGGGAGGAGAAGGAATGGTGGAGTGCGGCAGCAGACGGGGAGGGGCAGAGGTGGAGTGCTGCTTGGCTCCACTCATGGGCTCAGGCAGAGATGAGACTTATAGCAGTACCTTCCTTTGTGGGGCACACTGAAAGTGAAAAGTCCAAAATGAGAGAGAGAGAGAGAGAGAGAGAGAGAGAGAGAGAGAGAGAGAATGAAACAAAACCATTCTCTCTCCACCTCTAACGGTCAACGGCACACTTATGTTTCCAGCTTGAGGAAGAAACCCTCTGCTTCTAGGAATCACATAGTTAAGAAACTTAGAAGCTGTGTGGCTGGCACAGAGACTGAGAAACTACACGGATGACTAGGGACAGGTTGGGGCTCTGGGAATTCTTCCAAAACATTGGGGTCGGCCAAGGCAGTTAAGCACTTGCTTCTGTGATCAGCCAGCCCATTCCCTGTTCTCTCAGCACAAAAGCTCTCCTGCTTACTACTAAACTTTCAACAGACAATCGGTTTAGGACAATTTCAATTGTAGGTAGGGACAGCCCCAACAAACTTAGGCACCCCGAATCCAGTCCTTATTTGAGTTTCCCATGTATAGGGGCTCCTGCTCATAGTCCCGATTGGGCTCTGTTCATGCTGGTGATTAACCCTGCCTGATTGTTTCTGTGTTGGCTATAATTCTGGTCCCCACACCATAAAGCATGGTGCACTCCTCCACTCACTCTATCCTCCTGGCCTTTTGTCTCTGCTTGGCTTGCAGGTGGCAATTCTTTGTCATTCTCTTAAGTAAGAATCAGCAGAGCTTCTCCCTCCCGCTTCAAGCTTCTCACAGCCAAACCATAAATAATAGCCAAAAGACCAATGTCTCTGTGTACATGGGGTGTCTGAAATATCTAGTTAACCCTGAGACTCAGAAAATGGAATATTAGGAGACTTGTGTTTGATATAGGAAGCAACTCCTAACCCAGGGGACTGGTTCACAATGGTTACACTTCCATCAAGATCAAGAAAAATGCCAACATTTTAAATCTATAAGTCAGAATTTTCAGCCAAAGATCATTTTCTCTATATATGGTCTGCTCTAGCTGCCATGATAAATGCCAGCAACCACGTGACATGTAAACAGAAACTCATTCCTTACAGCTCTGGGTGGCAGGGAGAGAAAGATCCAGATGCAGGCAGGTCTGGCGTCAGGAGAGGCTCACTGCCTGTGGCATCCATGGCACCTTCAAGACTTCATCACTTCCCCAAAGCCTCACCTAACACAAACACAGGCATTTTGGGGAGAATGCAAGCGTGCAGAGCATGGCGGGAGGCACATATGCAGTGAGCACACGAGTGCTGGGCAGGTACGCTCTCCCTTAGGAAGCTTCACCTCACCTGGACACAGGCGGCCCATGTGACCACACATTAGGCAGGAGAATGGGGAGTTGCAAAGAGGTAACATTTTAAGTCTGAAAGGAAGGTGTTTGGGGAGGTTTGAGCTGGCTGGGTCAGGGTTAAATAGGAGCCTCCTAAGGGTCCAGCTTTCTAATTGTCTGTCAGTACAGTTCACCATACCTCATCTCCTCATCTTTTATTTTCTTACACTCCTCTCCAGCCCCCACACTGTGTTTTCGTCTTCTTGATGTGGACTCTCCAAAGCCTTATTTGCCGCACAAGCTAGCTAAAGGTCTCTCTGCCCAGTTTTGCTTCTTTCTGCCCACATTTAGATCTCGGCCGGAGCGCCACCTCTTTGGGGAGGACTTTCCTAACCACTGACAGGTACTATTTGAATCTGTCATTCCTGTCATTCGCTCTTTCATGTCCTTGTTGCCCAAATCCTTCCAAAAACGACTCACTCACCTATTTATTTACTAGTTTAACCAGCTCCCCTCTCCAAAACACGAGCTTCTGGTGGCTGGAGAAATGGCTCTGTGGGAAAGAGTGCTTGCTCCTCAAACATGAGGGCCTCAGTTGGGCCCCAGGCAAGATGGCATGGCTGTGCGTACTAGGAAGTCTGGTGCTGAGGGGATGGAAAAGGGGCATCACCCGGGCTCCCTGGTCAGCCAGTCTAACTCAAAACAGTAAGATCCAGATTCAGTGGGAGACTTGTCTACAGGGCACACAGGAGAGCCATGAGAACACTCAGCTTCCTGCACGCATGCTGCGTGTATCTGAACACACATGCACCACGTGTACGACACACACCAAAACAGTGAGCTTCATGAAGACAAGCTCTTTGCTCCCCCCCCCCCTTTTCTTTCCGAGGTAGGGTCTCATGCTAGCTCAGGCTGATCTGGAATTCACGATGGAGTCTCAGGGTGGCCTCAAACTCTCGGCGATCCTCCTACCTCTGCCTCCCGAGTCCTGGAGTTAAAGGCGTATGCCACACGCCCGGCTCGTTGCTCCCCTATTTTACTCACTGTGATATCCTGGCTCTCAGAATAACTTGTAACACAATACACAGTAAACACTACAGACCTGCGAAGAAACACCGAGACACATCCCAATAACGTATGCTTTCCCATTGACAATAAGTGATGTTTCTACTTATTTTTAAAACACATAAAGCCCCACAATTTACAAATGACTCAGTGAGGATATTCCAAACAATTTTGTCTCTTCCCATACATGGTAGAAGGCTGCTCCCTCCCTGGGGCCCTGGAAAGCAGCATTTCACTGGGAATGGCAGTTGGCTGACCTTCCCAACTTCCTACCGGTGAAGTCTCAGAGCCCTTCGCCAACCCTTCTGCTTCCCTCTTCACTCTCAACTCTTATGTCACTCTGGATATAGTCAGGAGGCAGATACTACACAGTAACTTAAAACAAGGGTAGTCTAAATAAGGAATTACTATTTAAATGATTTAACAGGGCAAGCAAGAACAACCCTCTGGGAAGTTGAGGCTGGCGGGCAGGCTCGGCTGTGAGGAAGGGCCTGAGGCATCCTTAAGCCAGCGATGGATGAACCAGGAGCTGGGGCAGCCTTGCCGAGTCCAGCTGGGCTTCCACACATGGATGGAACTAGATGAACAGAAGGAACAGAGGTCAGGTGACCAGTTCACTAGAACATCCAACATGCATAAGTGAAGGGGTGCTCTAAAGAGGGTGGGGGGCAGAAGCAATCTTGGCTGGGATGCAGGCCCATACTGTTTGGGGTTCCCAGCTAAGCTGTCGCATCAAAGTCAAAGGGCTGGAGAAAGCTATGCTTTGCCAGTATGGTGACTAGCAGTGGAGGACACACCCAAGGGGCTCAGGAGACACCAAAGAGGGCACCTTCTAGAAACCTGTTAGGTGAGCCACAGGAGCTGGGAAAGGACCAGAAGTGCTCCCTGCTTCCCCTGGGATGCCCCTTCAGCTGTGTCAGGTTAGCTGGTGAGGGGTACACCCTCCAGAACCCAGATGGAGGGTGCTTTTGGAGTGAGAGGCACTGATCACGGCCGCGGGACTCCTTTATGGGATCCTCCAGTCCTGTGGCTGCATGTGTCACCTACATATGACAACTACAAATGTGCTTCCACCCATTCCCTTCTCCTAGACCCCAGGCACATCCTCCAGACACAGTCGTCTGTGAGACCCTGAACAACTACTGGTCTTCACCCTGAACTAATTTGCTCTTCCTCACAATGATCAACTTCACTGTACCCAAAACAGCTCCAAAAATACAGTCAACTATCAATAAGACCACATTGAAAAGAAAGAAAACAGAAAAATCCAACAATATTCCACCTCTCTGAAAGGTAAAGGCATGGTTGTTTTCAGTTTCTCATACCAAAAGCCTTCATAACTTTTTTTTTTTCCTTCTTAAACTGCAAGTACTATAGTCAGAATCTACATTCAAATACATGCAGATTTGGGTTACTTCTCAGCAAGGCCACTCCCACTACCCTGATCCAAGCACTCATCACCCTTCTGCTAAGTGCTATGGGAACAAACACATGACAGCAGTCATAGAGGTCTTTATGGAGAATTAAGATTGTTAATCTACCTAACCCCTACAAAGGGTCTCCCTTCCGGAGGAAAAGCTGATCTTCCTCATGGCCCACACCACTTGCATCTGAGACTCTCCCACCTCTGCTGACACTCGTCTTGGATTCTGCACTGGTGACTTCAGCCTCCTCTGGGGCTTGCTCCCAGGCAGGGTGTCGGACTGCCTTCCTCCTCTGCCTGGAACTTCCTTCCTTTCATGGAGGTATCCCTTACTCCTTCAAGCTACCTCAAAACATCCCCTGCTCAGCAGGCTCCATCACACCACTCTTCACAACCTTGAGCTGCTTTATTTGCCTTCATAGCATTTTCACATTCTGTGCTACTTGTCATTCTTCCAATGGCTTACTCTTGTACAAGGCCTTTTTGTCCATTTTCTTTCCTGTTGAATTTCCAGGGCCTAAACCTTTATCTGGTACAAGAAGGTGCTTGATCAGTACAACGACATGAATTCTACGAAAGAAAGTTAGTATAATTTAAAAATATTTCATTGCATTCACGTTTAACGTTAGATGAAGCAGAGCACAGCAGTCAGTCAGGTGACAGGTTGGGAGCGTTCATTTCCAGCTCCACTTGTTCACACCAGTAAGTCCTCAGAACACATGAAGTTGTGTGCACCCACTTGAGTGAATAAGGAATGAATTAAATCTCGGTGGGAGTCACTCTATGGCCCCCTTTAAACATGTAACTCAGATATCCAGGGTTGGAGGGGGTCACTGGGAGCGGATCCTGGGATCCAGCCCTGAGGCGTCACTGGGAGCTGATCTGATTCTAGCCCACAGGTGTTAAGAGAGCAGTCTGAGCTTTGGGGATCCTACTTGGATCTATGAAAAGAGGGCAACTTCTGTCATTGATGGAAGTTCCCCTGGATCTATATATAAGCTTGAAATCAGTCCCTCCCTCCCATAAACTGTATCTGCGTTCTGTGTGCATCCCAGCAGGGTAGAATGGACTGCAACACCTTTCAACTTTTTTTTTTTTAAGTTTTCCCTTATAAACCTGGACTAAAACTTCAAGAATTAGAATTCAATGCGGAGAGGCAATTTTAAATTAAACAGTTACACAGTTGCCTAACATTGACATGGGAAATTATGACAGGAATACAAACCACATAGATCTTGGATGCACTAGATAATGGAACATTTCTGTGTAAACTCAGACATCTTTGTTTATGCATTTCTAATACTTTTTTTTAAACCAAGGAGAATGTAGATATTCACAATATGAAACCCGATTATTCACTTAATGAAAAAATAACTTACAAACACAACCTTTTCCACACGTTTATGTAGTTTTTGCCTAGTCAAGAATTTTATTGATATTTAATAAGTTTCTTAGCAAAGATAGTGAAATAAATCTAGGATTTAAGTCATTTTGCTGTTTTTCACGACTGATGAACTATACATGCAGTGATATAGAACAAAAATTTTCTCCCCTTCAGCTTTCTACGACCTGTAAGATTCAAAGTCACTAATCACACACTGATGTGCACATCCACAGCCACGTGCATGAACGTACCTGTGCAAGAGTACCAACACTGAACTAGACTGCAAGAATGTGACTGCTTTGCAACTCTATTAGTAACTCATATTTTGGTCATATTGATTAAAAATGTGATTTTTAGGCAAGTTTATGGTAGGTAATTCAGTATATTTCAGGAAGCTCTACTGTCTTTAACTTTTTTTTTTTTTTTTTTTTGAGGTAGGGTTTCACTCTAGCCCAGGCTGACCTGGAATTCACTATGTATTATCAGGGCGGCCTTGAACTAACGGCGATCCTCCTACCTCTGCCTCCCGAGTGCTGGGATTAAAGGCGTGCGCCACCATGCCCGGCTTCTACTGTCTTTAAAAGGACCATTTTAACCTGGTTTTGCTCACAAATCAAAATTTCTAGGTAGTAAGGTCAGTTGATTGTAAGGGGAGTTACGTAAGCCAGCTCAGGTTCAGATGCAGGGCTGTAACTTCAGATGTGAGTGTTCAGCCTATGCAGTGGGTCACAAATGGCTACTGTTACAACGAATGGGTGCGAAGTTAGAACTGAACTTCCTGACGGTGCCGTGTTAAGAGCTGTTTTAGTTGGTAAATTTAGGAGAGGCGACTCAGAACATATAGGTGATCATCCAACCAGAGATTATTTCCCTAGAGTCCCTTTTGACCATCTGGACAGACAACCATGAGGACTATGGCTCACACTTATGTCCATGATGTGATAAAGTTGGTGGCACAAACACCTCAGCTCTGTCACCTGGGACTCAGGTGTTGCACATGTCAGTTCTTAAGTGAGGAAATTCCAAACCTGCTCAGTAGGCACTTACTTTTCCCCAAGAATCACTACCAATGTTACTGCCTAAACTCAACAGGAGAGGAGTCACAGCCTTGAACACTGGGTTTGAGGCTCAGGCTCCCTCAGGGGAATGCCCAAATCAACCAGTACATCACACGCTACCAACACAAACTTCACAAAAGTATTTGCCAAGAAAATCTCCTAAGATCAAAATTCAATTTATCAAATTCTGCCCCATCTGCCTAAATCATCAATTCCTGCAGAGACAACATCTTCAGGGCACAGGTGTTAGAACCGTATTAACGAGCAGTGGACCGTGCACGCCTTTTATGTCAGCACACCTCAGCTCCTTCACTGGGTCATAGGAGGTTCAAGAGAGGGAACGCCGGCCAAGTGCACCTATCAAAGGAAGACACATCAAGAGGGCTCAAGATCATTTAATCCCACATATACTTCCCACTTTTTATCTAGGTGAAAATCATTTTACTGATGTGAGAAATACAACCCGTAGTGCAAGAACTTCCAATAATGTGCCGCAACGTTGGCATTACAATTGGTGGTCACTAAACATATTTCATTTGATATTTACCAAACACCCACACCCACATGTACCAGACATTGTGCTGAACATTTTATTTGGGAATCACAACTGCAAAAATAATCAGAAGACTCAGAATTTAGTTGTTCTCACTGAAAGAACTTGTGTGCCTTAGTTTTATTATACAAATTATACTTAACACTGAGATTTGACAATTTCACAATTACTAAAAATACAGCTCACCTTTACTCTGAGCTTTTCACAAATAACTTTAAAGCTACTTTTGCATGGCTCACTTAAGACCAAGTTAGACCTAAATATTAAAGGCCAGTTAAGTGTCATGTTCACAAATGAACGCACCATTTCTAAAATTAAACTTTAAGATATTCTAATTGCAGGGCTGGAGGCTTAGCAGTTAAGGCCCTTGCCTGCAAAGCCTAAGGACCAGGGTTCAGTTCCCCAGTATCCATGTAGTCAGATGCACAAAGTGGCACATCTGGAGTTTGTTTGCAGTGGCTGGAGGCCCTGGTGCACCCATTCTCTCAAATAAATTAAAAAGTATGTTTTAAAAAAAGATATTCCCATTGTCCACCTTCTCCTGAGCACTGGCTTCATGACCAACCCTTGTCACATTCATGGTCATTCTTAGGTTTCCTGTTTTCTGGATAATTGAACTGGAATGGAAAAGCACAGGTTTTTTAAGTATAGAACTTAGATGAAGCACTTACTTCATAATCTAATTACATGTGTAAAACTTTCACCAAGATTTTGGGGAGCAGTTCTTAAAGTTTTATTTATTTGAGTGACAGAGAGAAAGAGGGAGAAGAGAGAAAGCCAGAGACAGACAAAGGAAGAGAATGGGCATGCCAGGGCCTCCTACTACTAAAACAAACTAGACACACAGTCACCACTTTGCACATCAGGCTTTATGTGGGTACTGGGGAATTGAACCCAGGCCCTCAGGCTTTGTAAAGAAGCACCTTTAATGGCTGAGCCATCTCTCCAGCCCCACCCCCATATTTTTCTTTTAGAGACATGTTCCCAAACCGCAATAATCTCCATACAGCTTTTCCTTCCTGCCAGTGGGCACCAGTGAACAGACATCCAAGACCATGTGTAAAATTCCACACTCAGATGTGTTAGCTTCCCTTTCCACATGATATCCTTTTACTTGTATAAGTGGGGTCTACAAGAACTTTAGAAGGGAAAACCATACCCATCTGCCATACAGGACAGACTCAGGAGGCAGAACTTAGGATCAGAGCTGGATCCAATTCCTACCTTTGCCAGTTTCTGGCAGCACTACTGGGTAACACTACGTACAATGGCCCTTATTCGGATGTGACAACTGAAATGAAGTGCTCAGACAGCACCCGGCATATACTGAGCACCTGTTCAGTATGGAACCTAATTATTTCTGCTCTTGGACTAGAAACAACTCAGAATTTTGTTAGCCTGAATATTTCATTATCACTAGAACACAAAATACTGATGGAAGGACTATGTACTACTATGTACCACACAGCCTAGTATACAAGCTGCAATTGATACACAAGGGCTTTTCCTGCCAAGACTGGACCACTAATAGTAAATACTATACAACCAATGAAAAACTTGACTGTTCTCACAGTAGACGAACAAGGATAAAACCAGTATTAATCATTCAAAACTAACCAAATTATTCAACTGGAGGAACTAAAGTATTCTGAAGCCTCAGAGAGTGGAGTCAAGAGTACAAATCTAGAAATGCACATGTATTCTTAGAAGCCTTTCCTACTACCAACACACTGGGCAAAGAGAACGCCATCAATCACCGTTCCAAGGATTCTTACTGCAAAGGTGGACTATTATTTTGGGGGGGGGGTCTAGGAGTAGCACCAGCCCTGTTTACAGTCCCTCACAGATGCATCCTTTCCTCAATCCCCCAAACTCATTGAAATACAAAATCACCGAATTCAAAACCACTGATTTTGTGAGGCTGTTTTGTAATTGTGATACACTTTAAATCTTTAATCAAAACGTAGCTTATGAACTGTGCAGGCTGAGGAACCACTTACAGGTGCCGGGCAAGCTTTGCTTTTCCTCCACGCACAGCAGCATCCAACGGCTCGGCTCCAGGCCGCAGCACTTCCACGACTGTGTGAGCATCTGTGAGGGAATAGCACGACGGCACATCTCCACTGACACTCCAGACCCGACTGGCCCTTACAGGCCACTTGAGATGATGATATAAAACCTAGTGACTTCTCAAAAAATGGGGTTCAACCAGCACTTCTGACTTATTTTAATGCCTCACTTAGATTTCAGTAACTAAAGCTTTCACATCTTCCATGGTTAATCTGGGATGTCCTATTTCCCGGAGTCATAAATCGTTTAATTGAGAATGGAGGGCAATAGAGCTTTCAATATAATATATCCATGCTTTCTTGTAAGCATCCTGTTTACGGACCATTCCAATTACATCAGCCAGTGTACCTCTTCAGTATTCTGTGGAATAGCAACTCCCTACCACTCACATACAGTAAAGTGTCCTGAGAATAGTGTCCGTAGTTTTCATTGGCATCTTCATTCTATTGTGTAAAAGTGGAGAAATGTAGAGAGATTAAGAGCATAAGGTTTATAATTCTAAAGTTCAGATGGAGGCAAATTTAAATTCAAGAAGAGAGTATTTGCAAGTCTAACACGGAAAATTATAATCCAAGACGCACGGGGAAAAAATATTTATGTGGAGTTTTTAATCCATAGAGTTCAGTTGAAACTTGACCATAACTTCAAACAGAAGCCATCCTCGGACATACATACTAATAAATGTATCAACAGTATTGATAGTCAAACGGAGGTTTGGTTATTGAACTTAGTAACATTTCATTTTTCTATCCAACAGAAATCTATAGTGGTTTGCCCCAATTACATATCTGAAACATTATCTCTTGAGAACAAAACTGAAACAAAATTAAATAGAATGGAAGATAAAAATGCTTTCAAGTTAAAGCAAACTATAACCCTTGGCAGATCAGTCAGGTAAAAAACGACGTCGTGGAAGTTGGAAGCACAGGATCAGTGACGAGAATCTTCAGCACAAAGCACATCTTTGAAAACATGGAACGATGACTCCTCAGGACAAGATAGTTAAGTAGCTAAGAATCACCATGTCTGAAGAATATTGCTTCATCACTTTCCAAAACACAGCTGCAAAAACTGAAGATTTCATTCAAACTGACAAGGTAACTGTATTTATTGCATCTTTAGATTGCATTTGAAACAAAATCAATAGTGTGCCACAACTTCACCAAAATATATAATTAAACTGTGTGTGTGTGTGCGGGGGGGGGGGGCGATATTTATAGAGAAAGTGTAGATTGTGTGTGCTTTTCAAAGGGGCTGAATTAAAAATAACCAGCTGCCAACTTTGTGCTCTGACATACTTGAATTAGTGTATGCGAATACTAAATTTATTTTTGTCTACAGTAAATGAAATAAAAACACCACCCTATACAATTCACTATTAGCAGTAAGTACAACAGCAAAAAATTATTGTACAATTTATACATACTAAAATATTTTCTTTCTCTAGAAATAACTCAAAACAAAACCTAATCATTTTAAGACTTAATTTGGAAAACCTGAAATTACAATACAGAAAAACCAAATCAGGGTATGTATGGAGGCTGGAATAAAAGTTTCTTGGTCATAAGGCTGTGAGATTGGTAAGTGCAAGTGGAAGGGAAAAGCGTGCTCAGATTGTAGGCTTGGGTCTTTGTATACTTATCAAACCTTTAAATTAAACAAGACTAGCTAAAGAAATGTCATAAGCAGAGCAAGATAGCTGGGAATTGTGCATTTCTTTTGCCATTTTTTGTTACCCAACTTACACAATGCGCAAAGTGCTACTAAGCAACACTACAGAAACACACTTACATCAACACTGAAGACCTGGGGAAATGAAATCCAACAGTTTTATTTAATGAGCTGTATTCTCTAAATTTCTGTTTTATTTTTCCTGTTTCCATACAACATTGAAAACAAAACGCGGCACATTCACATTTTCCCGAGGAACTGTAAAGATGACCTCTACAGGGACAGACGTTGTAAAGCCTGAAGCTCAATCAACTGATGTTGAAAACTCTCAATGGGAGTAAAGGCTTGATCTGAACGGTCTAGAACATGTACTGCAATTTAACAGAAGAGATGGTCGTCTTAATATTAATGATTTAAAAGAACTTCCCAGTCCATGCGAAGAGTACAGTCCAAGAATAAATCAAATTCTGAACGCATTTTATGCTACATATGTGTACACTTTGCGATCCTCAGGTGTTCGTGCCAAATATTCTCTCTCAATAAGTCCTTCAATACGTTTTTTAATAACCACCGGACTTGGTAAGAATCGAGCCTTCAACTGCTGAGTTACCTAAAAAACAAGGTACAGAGACTAAATTCTTACCATAAACATTTTTACAACTCTGACATGTCTGTATAAAAACGCAGAATTTCCTATCTGTCACTAGAACCGATTTATCATTTAGTGACTGCACATCCAGTTACAAGTAGAGATGCCAGCACAGTGGCAGCAGGCCCATGATCGCAGCACCTGAGAAACCAAGGCATGAACATTACCCGATCACAAAAAATAAAAAAAAGGGCGGGGAGTATAAAACCATTTAAAGGTTTTATCTGCAAATGTAATGTGTGATCAGATCACACTTCTCATCTCAAGCTGTGAATGAAGATTCGCTATTTTGTTAGCATGCCCCTACACCAGCCTACAGATTAACTGCACTGACTCTCCTATTACTCATTTCTGGAGTACTTTTCCAGTTCACAGAACACAGACAGCAGAAACAAATTTCCTCCAACTGTGGTCAGGATCCTAAGTATTATGTTACCAGAAATTAAGTATTTATAGTAGCAGCTAGTCTGACTACACACTAACCGTCAATCATTTTGTATATATTAATTTGTTTAATGCACTTAACTTTGCAAAGTAGGCTGTCTTGTTTTGTAAAGGAAAATTAAGCCAGAGAAGAAACTTGACATGAACAAGCAATAAGCAACAGATATAGCAGAGATGAATCTAAACCTTTCTGATCTCAAAGTTCATATTCTTTCCAATCAGTAACCCACCATGTCTTTCTTGCAGATTCTCCACCCACCCATAAACCAGATTTTCTTTTACTCTTGATCACTGGATTGATTTTTTTCTTCACATTTCAGTACTTCATTCTACAACTAAAGTCCATTCATTACTGTTTGGTGATTGCCATTCAAGCATCAAAAAACTTGCTCTCAGGCCACCTGAAACTGCCCATCCTTAGCCCTTCTGTCCAGGCTGTGAGCAGTTTCTTCGTGACGGGAACCTGGGCTGCATTCTGGATCACTCAACAACACTCAGCAGCACCTCAACCTCCCCACTGCTGTGGTCTCACTCTACAAACTACATTTGTGTAGGCAGGAGGTAACAAGATTCAATCATAAGCCCAATACTACCTAAAGCGTGTCTTTGTAAAAATCACTGAAACATAGCCACACTCGTTTGTTCACGTGCTGTCTAAAAAGCTGCATTCACGCTATACCTGGCCAGTTAGAAAAATGTCTGCCAGCTTTGGGAGAAGAACTCAAACAAACTTATAACCTGAAGCTCACTAAGCCCGTGAGCACCTTTCTCAGACACCAGTTCTCATATCTGGTAAGCTTCATGGTTTTCTAACCTCAGCGCTCTGTACAGAACCTCATATTCTGTTTTACACAGGGAAGAGGCCATTTCATTTCAGTATGAAATGCCTCCAATTCCCTCCCTAGGTATGCACATTTACCCATATTTTATCATTATTTTCATTAGCACCAGCCCCTGTACCCTGCCTTGTGGCCTTAAAAAGAGGCAGATTTATTAATGTCCATTAATTATGGCTAGCAGCCACATACATATCTCCCAGACAATCTCCACATCTCCTTTTCTAGACTTTGGACCTCCTTGTCCTTTCTTTTGTGTTCTTATGCTTTTTCGCTTCCTCTTTCTTATCCTTAGTATATCAACATCTTCCCATGGGAGAAGGGAGGAGAAATCCAGAATCCCCAACTCATCACCCAGCTCACAGCTCTCTCTGCCTGTACCCTAAGCCACTACATCAAAGGCCCAAACACTCTTGGTGGTTTCCACTTCCATGTCCTTTATAAGGCACCACCACCAGATAGTACTAGCCCATTAGTCCAATAAAAATGCCTGAGAGGACTGGAGAGAGGGCTTAGCGGTTAAGGCGCACTTGCATGAGAAGCGTAAGGACCCATGTTCTACTCTCCAGATCCCACTTAAGCCAGATGCACAAAGGTGAGGCAAGAGCAAGGTCACACATGCCCACTAGGTGGCACAAGTGTCTGGCGTTCAAATGCAGTAGCTGAGACCCTGGTGTGCCAATTCTCTCTCCCTTTCCCTCCGTCTCTACTCATAAATAAATTAAATAAAGCAAAATAAAAGAGCCTGAGAAAGTCATCTAGTCACTTTGCTGACAGTATGCTTGGCCATCTTGCTCTTTCCATGACTTCAGTGTTAGAGGCTTTTCTTATTGCTCCTCCTCACCTTGTGTTTTGAGATAGGATCTCTCTCTGAACATGAGGCTGCTGCCTGGGCTAGTCTAATGAGCCACCTTGCCCTGGGGAACAGCCCCTTTCCACCTTTTGGGCCCTGGGATTACAGGTGCACACTACGGTGCCTGGCACTGAAGCACATGATGGGAACCTAGGTCTTCTTCACACTTGTACATTAAGTGCTTTACTAACTGGGCCATCTATCCAAGGCCTTTCATGATTTTTAATATTACTGACAACTTCACTCTGGATTCTCTTCCCCTGCCATGAAATATCATTTTTTCCCTCTTTCTCTTGGGTAGTGCTCTGAAATGTAAGCATATTGCAGAATCACTGATAGAGCTTATTAAAAATCAGAGTGGGCAGGCTGGAGAGATGGCTTAGTGGTTAAGGTGCTTGCCTGTGAAGTCTAAGAACCCAGGTCAATTCCCCAGTACCCACATAAGCCAGATGCACAAGGTGGCACATGTGTCTGCAGTTTGTTTGCTGTGGCCACGGGTCCTGGCATGCCCACTCTCTCTCTAATAATTAAAAATAAATAAATAAATCATAAGGGTATGGTGGTGCATGCCTCTAATCCCAACACACAGGAGGCAGTGGTAAAAGAATTGCTGTGAATTTGAGGCCACCCTGAGACTACAAATTCCATGTCAGCCTGGGCTCTAGCGAGACCCTATCTCAAAAAAAAAAAAAAAAAAAAAAAAAAATCAACCAATAAACAAAAAACAGAGTGGGGCTGGAGAGATGGTTCAGCAGTTAAGGCACTTGCTTGAAAAGCCCTAGGACCCCTGGTTCACTTGCCCAGTACCCACATAAAGTGAGATGCGCAAAGTGGTATGTGCATCTGGAGTTTGTTTGTAGCAGTAAGAGGCTCTGGTGTGCTCTCTCTCTCTCCCTCCTTGCAAACAAAGAAACAAATAAAATATTAAAAAAAATAAAGAGTGCTGGGCCCTGACCCTGAAGTTTCTGACTGAGTAGGTCTGAACTAGGACTGAGAACAACCTGCACTTCTGGTAAGCGCACTGCAACATTACGGCAGCTAGTCCAGAAGAACTCCTGTACAAGCAGCACTCATTAGCTACTCGCTGCTTCCTCTGTGGCAAGGAAGACCGCATCCTATAGTCCTTTCCTTTGTTTCCTGCTATTCTGAAACAATTCAATAGTAACACATGGTTCTAACTATATTCCCTATAGTGAATCTTCAGTTCCAACTTCTAATCGTCCTCTTTCTCTGATGTGTTATTATTATTTTTTATCTGCAAGCAGACTGAGACAGAGAGAAACAGACTAAGCATGCTGAGCTTTCTGCTACTGCAAATGAACTCCAGATGCATGTGCCACTTTGTGTGCTTGGCTTTCTGTGGGTACTGGGGCAGTGAACCTGGTCTGTCAGGCTTTGCTCACAAGTGGCTTAAACTGATGACCCTCCTGCCCAGTCATACACCCCTCCCCCCGACCTTTCAATGCCCTAATTGACTCCTCCCCCTGGACAGGACAGTGATGTTAATTTTATAAACATTATTACTGACATCTAGACCATGTTGTGCAACACTGTACCTTTTTGGCTATGGAGATCAACTTCCACCTAATCATCTGCATCAAAAACCTTAGAGGCTGCTTCTCCCTTTCATTTCCCATCATCAACTAATAAACACTGACAATTGTACTTCTCAACTATCTTCATTCATTTCTCTACCTGCTACCAATTCTTTCTTTACCTATGCCCTACTAATCTTACTTGACTATGTCAATGACTTCTCAAGGATCTTAATTTGTTAAACAAAACCCTCAAAAAATAGTAATTGGAACTAGGGAGATGGCTCAGCAACTAAACGTACTTACTTGCAATGCCTACCTGACTCCCTGGGGTTCAATTCCCCAGTATCCATGTAAAGCCAGATGCACAATGTGACACAATATGTCCAGAGTTCATTTGCAGTGGCAAAAGGCCCTGGCCTTGCTCGATCTCTCTTAAATAAATAAATAAAAAGTCTTAAGAAACAGCTAACTGTGCCAGGTGTGGTGGCGCATGTCTTTAATCCCAGCACTTGGGAGGCTGAGGTAGGAGAACAGCCGTTCGTTGTCTGGGTCAGGCTAGGTTAGTGAGACCTTGCCTCAAACACATCAAAAAGTACCTGTTACTAATTTTCAGAACAACAGGTAGTTTGTTTATATGAAGATATAAAATGTTCTGTTCCATTCCTAACTGTGTCCTGCAGTTACTAAGCAGTATAACTTGAAGCTAAGCGGAGAGTGCTGTCTTTTTTGCTGTGGTCTCCGAGGTTAGGTGTCACTGTGGTGTCCTGCGCTAAGGAGCCTCCCGAGCCCAGGCCGCGGCCTCCCGCTCACCTCCGCTACCAGCACGTTGTGCTGCATCTTCTTCCTGGACTTCATTATGCGCACGATAGCAGCCTCGATCTCGTGCTTTCTGTCATCATCCACTTTCTGCCTCGTTTCTTTCCTTTCTGGGTCAGATTCACCTTGTTTGGCTGCAACTAAAATGAAAATAAAGAATAATTTAAAAGTCTGGTTGATAAGCAAACATAATACACGTCAGCACAGAAACACCAATGTCAACCCGAGCACACACACACACTGACTCATGTAAGCGCACAGCACGCATTCCATGTCCACTCCAGTTCTAAATTAATCTTTTCAAGAAGTGTAGAACTTAATTTTACACGGAAAATAACAATCAGTTTCATTTCTTAAAATAAAATACAGACATTCCTTTCCTGGAAGAAAAATGGTAGCTGGGTGTCATGTGGTAAATCTGGCAGTGCACTATTTGTGCCCTGCCTGTGGCTACCAGAAATCACGTAGTACTCCACCACCATGGCTTTAAGTTTTATCACAGTATAAGATCTCGGACAGGCAAATTGTTTCTTCTAACTATACATGTTGTCTTCTTTGAATTCAGAGCACAGCTGCAACTCTAAGACATCAGAAGGGAAGCAAAGAGCAATGCTGTCAATTCCATCAGCTAAAGAAACAATCATAAAGCACAACGGTGACCTCAGAAAGGGGACTACACAGCCATGGAATCTCAATCTGTACCCATGGGCAGCCTCTCCCAGATGCTCTTATTCACAGTTCCTTGTCATCACCTCCTTATCACACTACACTGTATTCCAATCTGTAGTGACCCTGTCCTTTCCTATAGTCTCCAATGCAATTACGAAGGGTTTGTAAAACAAAAGTCCTTTTATCATACAACTTCGTTGTAACTGATGTAGCGGAGAAAAAACCCTGATGACTGCTTGTGTATTCAGTCATTAAAAGGAAAAGGACATGCAACTTCTGGAATCAGAAACTGGAAACTCACAAAGCAGCACATTGCTGACTGAGGCACGGACAGAGCCACAGACAGCAGATTCAGCTGTTTGTAGATAAAACCTATGGCTCCATGCAGGCCTATGTTAAGAACACTGCTTTTCAGCTGGGGACACAGCTCAGTGGTAGACCACTTGCTTAGCAAGTATGAGGCTCTGGGTTCAATCTCCACATTACAAAAAAGAAAAGAAGATATAGAATCCTGCTCCCAATATCATTTGCTAAGATAACATCTTAGCAAAAAAGAATAAAGTTAGATGAAAATAATCTACAGAAAGAAAGAATAATGCTTTCCTTCAATAGTCAATGTCATAAAAAAGGTACTGGTTTAGATTACAACTATAAAGAAACAGAAAAAGTAGTGTGGGAATTGTAATAGAATCTGAAACCAGAGAGTTAAGTTATAAAAGAACTGTTTGAGACCACAGAGAACATAAACATAGGGGTGTTGTGTAGATGGTTTCTGCAAGTGTGATACAGTACTGCACACAGTATTACCTGTAAAATTACATATGCACGTACACATGTGTGGAAGGAGAAGGGAAAGCAAATGCACCAACACCTCAAGACTTCAGGTAAACACAGGTCACAGCCATACTGGGGTCCACTAGTGTTTTTCGCCATCCTGGTGGATTTGAATATATTTAAAACCATAACTAAGCCGGGAGTGGTGGCGCACGCCTTTAATCCCAGCACTCGGGAGGCAGAGGTAGGAGAATCGCCGAGAGTTCGAGGCCACCCTGAGACTACATAGTGAATTCCAGGTCAGCCTGAGCCAGAGTGAGACCCTACCTCAAAAAACAAAACAAAACAAAAAAAACAAAAACAAAAACAAAAACAAAAAAAAAACCATAACTAGGGAATTTAAAAAAGGCAACCTTTAGCTGGGCATGGTGGTACACACTAATCCCAGCACTCGGGAGGCAGAGGTAGGAGGATCGCTGTGAGTTCGAGGCCCCGCTGAAATTCCAGGTCAGTTTGGGCTACAGCAAGACCTTACATCAAAAAAACAAAAACCAAAAAACAAACAAAAAGAAGAGGCAACTTTTAAAACAATGCATTTGGTTCATCTGGACGTTCCTGAAGAAAAAAGTACATGGGGGGGGGGGAGGGCTGGAGATATGGCTTAGGGGTTAAGGCACTTGCTTCCAAGACTGATGGCCCAGGTTCAAATCTTCAGTACCCAGGTAAAACAAGACGCACAAAGTGGTGCTGCATCTGGAGTTTTTGTCTGCAGTGGCAAGAGGTCCTGGCGTACCCATTCTCCCCCTCCCTGCTTGAAATAGTAATAATAATTTTTTTAAAAAAGAAAAAAAAATAAATGGAAAGACTGACTGTACCTACCATTTCTTGAATTATAATCCTTTTGAAAATATGACCTCCCTCAATACTGAGTGCTGCTCCCACAATGCCTAACAATGGGCATACCAGCAACCCCACTGACGAGGGCCCCCTGAGGAATGGGGGCAGGGAAGAGGGAAAATATGGTAGCAACACACGATGTATCTACACAAAGTACATTCTTCATTAAAAAAAAAAAAAAAAGAGTGAGAGTTCATCCGCAGAGCCTAACAGCACTTTATTCTTAAGAAGAACATAATGTGGGTTGGGGAAATGGCTCAGTGGTTAAAGGTGCTTGCTTGCAAAGCTTGATGACTCAGGTTTGATTCCCTAACACCCAGGTAAGGCCAGATGCACAAAATGGTGCATGTAGCTGGGCGTGGTGGCGCACATCTTTCATCCCAGTACTCAGGAGGCAGAGGTAGGAGGATCGCCATGTGTTCAAAGTCACCCTGAGAATTCCAGGTCAGCCTGGGCTAGTGGGAGACCGTACCTTGAAAAATAAGACAAAACAAAACAATACAATGGTACCTGTGTCTAGAGTTCATTTGCAGTGACAAGAGGCCCTGGTACGCCCATTCATATTCTCTCCCCACCCTGCACCGCTCTCTCAAATAAATATATATATTTTTTTAAAGCAGAGCAGAACAATAGCCAAGTCAGATAATAAGACTAGGTTTCTATCAATGGACCAATGGAAGACAAATGCAGCATTAGACATGACAGAGTTTTATTCAGCCATCAAAAATGAGATTTTGGAGCCGGGTGTGGTCATGCACGCCTTTGATCCCAGCACTTGGGAGGCAGAGGTAGGATCACCACAGTTCAAGGGCACCCTGAGAACACAGAGTGAATTCCAGGTCAGCCTGGGCTAGAGTGAGAACCTACCAAAAAAAAAAAAAAGCGAGATGATGCCCTATGCAGGAAAACTGGAAAGTTGGAAATCATTGTATTAAGCGAAATAAGCCAGAAACAGAACACATACACACATACATACACACAGAGAACTATTTAGGTAAGTTCCTAATGAGGAAAGGGACTAGCAGTAAGGGAAGAGAGAGAACTCGAGAGGAGACTAGGGAGAGAATATGGTCAAAGAACATCGTATATCTGAATAAAAATGTCATTACTAAAACCTATTCACTAATTTAAAAATGACAATAAACAGGGTGTATCAAGCGTTTGCTTGTGTGTGCATCTTTATAAATGCTGGGGGACAGGTTTGAGAAGATGAATAGTGATGGTATAGAAAACATCAATTTATGAAAATGATTTTCAAAAATATTAGTTTTGTTGACTATAATATGTATCTGATTGTTACTAAGCCTCTGACAATTTAAAACTGGTATAGTTATAATAATTCACCACCAAAGAGAAAGATTTATTTTAAAAGAGCCAAAATCACCTGAAACCATCCCATAACCTGAAATATTTCTTACAGAAACCAATCACTGAACAAAGCAGAGATGATGCAGTCAAATTCATCATATCACTATATTCTTATGTTAACCATACCTAAAAACACCACATACTTGCATGTATGCACCTTGTGCAGCTGACTTACGTGGGATCTGGAGAGCAAACATGGGTCCTTAGGCTTCACAGGCAAGCACCGTAACAGCTAAGCCACTACAGCCCTACAGCTTTCTTTATTGAAACATACATGCATGCCTCAAAGACACGGGCCAATCTTGGCTGGTGAAGAGTTTAACACTAAGTATCTAACTATGGGGCAAAGGAATCAAGGCATTAGCTGAAATTCTACTTTGTTTTACATATCCACACACAGAATTAGAAAGGCCAGAAATGGAAGTGTACAAAGCTCTTGAATTATGTTTTCTAGTATTCAAGTGCATATGTAGCAAATAATTTTTAAAAGATATCCCCGAATAATATATGATACAAACATAACTTCTATTTTAAACCACTGTTTAATTATATCCACATATAATGGATGCATTACTAGTACTAATATAATTGTGAAGTCAGGCAGCAAGATGCTCTACTTTTAAATGACAACAACAGGTTGGCATTTTTCCTTATGTATGTTAAATATACAATGAATGATTTTCACTATCAACATACAAGTAAAGCCATACTGAAAGCTGTTCAAGACTATGCCATTTGTTTTCATATTAGAGATAATTTTATCTTAAAACCAGTATTATCAAAACACAAGTACTTATATGAATAAAACTTTATGTAGGTTAACTCCCAATTTTGAAAAATCTGTAAAACTGCATTAAAGACAAACTTCATGTTGTCACCAGTTAAAACCAATCACCCTGTCAGTACTAATGTATTCTAACATGAAGAGGAGAGCTCTATCCCACTCTGCACTTCATTACAAAAGCCTCCCTGGTGTGGACCCCTGCATGGTCCTGGGTGTCACACCCAGATGCTGCTTCTCTCCTCAGGTCCAGGAACCAAGTAGTAACACCAGCATTATTTTTCTTAACAACAAAAGAAATTCAACAGATGAGGATTTTTTTTTTCTACAGAAAAGACACAACTTTTAAAAGGATGAATTTAATTCCAGATACCTGTTTGAATCTTGACTCTGTGTAGTTTGGATGTGAACTGATCATTAACTGTGAATATGTGACCATTTTCTATTTCTTTTGACTTGGGTTCTTTTGTAAGGACCCGCTGTGTTGGTTTACCACAGGCGAGGGACTGTAGGGCTCTAACAAGTTCTCTTTCAGGGATATCTGTCTCTTGTTGAATTTCCTGAAATTTCATGAGATGGACACAATTAGATTGTTCTCAAAGATTACAAGTTCATCAGTTAATCAGCAAATAACCTGACCAAGCAAAGGCTAGACAGTAATTCCATTAAAGAAATAATTAAGAACGAAGATTCCCCTGCAGGCATTATTAGAAACTTACTGCAGTACTTAGGTAAAATTACACTGCTGGCCACATCGTGTTAGTTTTAGAAGTATCTTACTATCCAAGTTTTACTTCCAAGTTTATTCACACTATCATTTTTTCTCAGCAACTTACTTCATAGGGAAAACAAAGTAAACCTGTACTCAACCCTTGTATTATGAAATGAAAATTTAGAATCAGAGTTGACTATGTTTATTGCCTGTGCAATCAAACGAAAGACTTAAAAACCTGGAAGTTATCATTAAGCATAAAAATATGATTTAGTCTTTATGTCTAAAGGAACATGCAGTTAAGGAAAAGCCAGCATTTAGAGAAACGTCAAATTTCAGCAAGTCTGTACATTTCACTGCTTTAAATAGTTGGTTAAATGTTTACTACTACTGTAGACATTGCATGTACTGTACAAATTAGCAGCATACAGTTAAATAGGTCCTATTAATCATTAGACTGGAATTGGTTATATACATGATAAAATGACATATACTTTTTGGGGTGGTATCTTAAAATCACAGGTCATTCCCAGAGGTAACTATTACAGTTCTTTCATTATATGATCTTCTATGCCTTTTCTCACTTATCTACATAAACATACACTAATGAAAATACACAAGCCTAAGATTCCATAGTGCAATGGCTGGCACTCTGGACTCTATGTTGTTGTACATGGACCCACCTATTTTCCAATATCAATGTTAAACATAAATGGAATCATAAACTTAGGACTGTCGTTATTAATTTCTTCAGATGATGCACGTTAGGAAGGAAATGCAAGCTCCTGGGAAGCCCACAGCCCAGCAGCGTGACATAGAAGGATAGACTTTGCTGAGTTCACCTGGGTCCCTAATTCCTGACTCTGACACTGCTACTCATGGACTTGCTTTCTCAAAACCCCAGACATTTTATGATTGATGGATACTGACAAATTACCTTTCAAGTTGCTGAAAAATCTGTCTCCTAAAACAGTGCATGTGCTCCACCTTCCTCTGAGCACCAGATGCTACACAGTCCATGGGCATCATTAATTTATTTTTTATTCCTCTTGAGACAGGGTCCTGCTATATACATAGTCCAGTCTGGGCTGGTCTCAAAATTGCACTGATCTTGATGCCTCAGCCTCCTGAGTGCTAGGACTGTGTCACTACACCCCTACATACCTGTCCTTTTTGTTTCTTTTCTCTTTGGAGATAAGTGTTTCACTCAGTACCCAAGATTGTCCTGCCTGAACCCACTAAGTACCCACAAAACAACAGTGCAAGATTATCCACCCATTCTCTCACAAGCCTCCTCAATGACAGATTTTGTTTTACCCATATGCTGGGCTAAAATGGCTAAGACTAGCAGCGTAAGAGCAATGTTCTACTTCTACTTAAAACCGACTTAGCTAGTACCAAGGATCTCAAGCCGGCTGGGAAACAGGCACAGGAGGCTATCTTCAAGAAAAATTAGTAATCCTAACAATGGCTTTAGAAAATAAATTTGTATTTGTGGTAAGCCCATTATTTTCCCCCAATTCCTTATAAACTAGGACTCTGAAAATCCAAGTTAACATGAAAATGGTTCTTAAATGTTTGCCATATAAATAGGATCACAGAGTTCAATATTAAAATATATCTATAGAGTCTGTTTGCATATAATTAAAAACCTTTTCCTTTATAAAAATTTTTACTTATTTATTTGAGAGAGGGGAAGGAGAGGAGAGGGAATTGGGGGGATGGGTATGCCAGGAACTCTGGCCACTGCAAACGAACTCCAGATGTGTGTGCCATCTTGTGCACCTGGCTTATGTGGGTCCTGTGGAATTGAACATGGGTTCTTTGGCTTTTAGGCAAGTGCCTTAACCACTAAGCCATCTCTCTAGCCCTAAATCTTTTTCTTCCTATGTTCAACTATATCTAAAATATGCCTTTCAATTAAATATAAATGAGAGTAATTTTAAAGCCTTTCAAAATATTCATTATCTTAAATTCAAAAAATGAAAAATCACATGACCATTTCAATATTGAGAGATCTTTTCAGGCATTGGAAAAAGACTAATTAAATTTAATGCAACCAAATCCTGAATTAATGGGGAAGAAACAAAGGAGAAAAAGAAAAAAATGAATATGCAGATTATAATAATTAGTCTAAGGCAGAAAAAGAAAGATTTTTGACTGGGCTACTAAAATAGTATATAACTGGCCTAAAGATAGACACAGAAACCAGACAGATTAAACAGCATAGTAATGTATACACTCACATGAAGTCAAGTGACTTTTTATAAAGGTGCAAACAGGAAAAAAAATTAGTGCTTTCAACAAATGATGATAGTGAGCAGTGGTCTGTGTGAGGAAAATAAATTTTAATTCTTATCTCATACTATTTAAAATATTATACCCAATGATTCAGACATAAATGTAAAAGCTGGAATTGCAAACTTCAGGGTAGGGATTAATTGAAGTGTCAATAGCAAAAAGTTCTGATCATCCAAAGATGAGAATTCCAGCAATCAACAGACTGAAAAAAACATTCACAGCATGCATATATCTAACAAATTATCGGTAGCAAAAAGTTAATTAAAAAAAAAACTTTTACAGCTTAGTAAAGTCTTTCCAAGATGTGAACATGTAGACAAAAGATGGTTAAGTGGCTTACAAACAGCATCACTGAGTGGCATCCTTAGTCCTCAAAGAGAGGCAGAGGAAATTCATGAAGCGACTGCACACCACTTAAAGCTCACAGACACCGTGGAACACGGGCTGTGGGGCACAGCTGCCAGTTTCCTCTCAGGTAAACACAAGCTCTTTCCTGAAGCCCAAACTGGTACTAAGCCCGGGCGCACGCACCAAGAAGTCAGTCAAAGCAAACACAGCCAGTCCAGGTTCTGTCACTTCAGTAGTGGAAAGAGTGGACACGGCTTCTGCACCGCTGGGATGACTCTCAAAAGCACTGAGCCAGTGACAAGCTGGACACAAACTACAGGCATTCTGTGATCCACTGATATGAAATTCACCACTGGCTACCCGGGCCAGCGGGACCATGAATGCACACAAAGAAACATGGGAGGTCATACTCATTACTGTGATGATGGTAACACAGGGTTACAGTAGGTTCATTAGACTGAGCACTTCTATGAGGTACAGAACAAAGTCAAAAACAAACAAATGTGACCCAGTTATGTATGAGTTCCCAATTCCCAGTCCATGGCCCAACCTCATGCAGCTTTCTCTAACGGTACTCAGAGTTTGTCCTGAATGTACGCAAGCAAGACAGAACCAACAAGTAGTAGTTAGAGAAAGTATCACTGCTTACAGTATATTGAACTGGAACGCATACCTCAAATGTGTATTTTTCTCTATTATTAAAGAGCATTAATATGGTCATCTGGAACGTGGAGACCTGCAGTATGTGCTTCCGCGTATTGGAGCCAGTTACTTGTGCACCTCCAACACCAACTTCAGACCCATCTTCCTGTTTGATTAAAAAAAAAATCATTACCTCCTCATATGCTTCAGTTTGGTTCAGAAACAATCTCATAATCTGGACTTTCCAATAAAATTATGCCGACATACACAGCATAGTCGGTGCTATGGACTGTCCAGGTTTACCCACATGGTGAATATTTTAATGTAACTGAGCAAGTAATTACATATTTTAGTGTATAAAATATCAAATATTATTCAACTTATTGTAAAGAACTATTTCCCATGTCAATTAAACATAAAAGCATAGTATTTATGCATGTTTTCTGAATAACAAGAAACATTTTTTGTGCTACAGTCATGTAAAACAGGTAATATTCTTGCTAAAATCTAGACCAAAAATGTTATTTGCTGCTTTGGTCTTTTACTAATTTCTAATTTTAAAGCAAATAACTTTGATTTGATTCAGATCAACCAATAAAAATAAATTTGTTCTAGCTCTCAATATTACTTTTTAAAGAAGATACATCATTGGTATATTATTTTTTAATTGACTCCATTAACATTTGCATGCCTCACAGATCCCATACCAATGTCATGTTTTGGCTGATTAGAGTTAAGGACCATAAAAGATTGTATGACTTTATGTAATAGTGTCTCAAGTTTAATCTTATAAATAAAATATGTAATTATTCTATTATTCATTAAGATATAATCTTCATATTTTCAAATATGGTTAAGCAATTGAAGGAATAGCAGCAACAAATAAAAGCCAAGATTTTAGCCTTTTAAGTATAGAGAAAGGTAAAGAAAGAGCAATGATGAATATCTAACGGTTAATCTAAATCACAAACCAGGTTTATACACTAATGCTAAGTTACTTATTTTCACTACATCAGTATTTACCTTTTTAACTGGGCCATAAAAGGTGGCATTGAGATCTGCAGAACCCATGTGGTGCTGGAGTGTCAGCTGCCGGCCACTGTGTTTGGCTAAGTAGAACCTTCAGCAAATCAAACTAGGTTTTAGAGAGTCCTGTACATTACACATTTGAAACTACAAAGTACATATCATAGTCCTTAGCAAACACATGGACAGGAGAGAAACCCCAGGAATTAAGTTCAGTTCCAATGTTTAACAGAAGAAATGACAAAGGGGCATTTAAGTCCAAAGCAACTTAACCAGTTATTAGCACACTAAGAAATTTCTTCTGTATACCTTTCATAACAGCTTTGTCCACAAAAGCCCAATTAATTTGCCCCAAGTCAGTGACAGACTTCAAAAGTACAAAACCCAATCCTATTAACATGCACTAATGCTGAAGGACAGTAATAAAACATTCTTTTCTTGGTTTAATGTAACCCCAGTTCTTACATACTAAAAAGTGTAAAGAATAATAAATCCTCTTTTGAGTATTAGGTTAAAAATGTGTATATTAACTTTTATTAGGAATGCCATTAGTGTTAAAACGTAGTTCAAGTGTGGACAGCTGTTTAGATTTAGAAATATAGTCTTATTTAGGTTTACCTTCTGAATATCTCAAACGCATGTCTTGGTGCTGGTGGGATATTGCACTTTGGTGTGGCTGACTGAGTGGGCCAATATCCTGTTGTGAGAACCCGAACTGTGAGATCAACACCACCTAAAGATACCTATACAGACAGAAAGAGACAGTCCCAAAAATTAACTATAATTCATTAGCTACCCACATAAGCTGTGTTACAATTATTAAAGTAGTTATCTTCATGTCCAAAAGCTAATAAAAAAAAAAGCACCATCTTAAGGTTAGACCTATCTGATGGTTTCCAAATAATTACAAATATCATTGGGAACTCTAAAATACTGTTCTTTAATTTGATAAAACACAAAGAAAAAGAAAAACATACAAGGGACCACATTAGTACCACTATCCCAGTTTCTGTGGGTCTAGTGGTACATAGCAAGAACTTGATAGTGATTTGTATAAAAGATGGACAACTTGCATACATTTGTGTATGGAAGGGGTAGGGTTTACATGAGAGGCTAAGGAATTAACCTGGGTCAGCAGGCTTTACAAGCAAGCACCTCTAACTACTGGGCAAATTTTTCAGATGTTTTCAATAAGATATATACTAGCATGACTATCACTTTTATATATTTGCATGTTTTCAAGCAAAGTAAGAATTTAAAGGATCAGTATTTCAGCAGGAACTTTCAGTGGTGGTACACACAGCAAGTTATAGGTCATTATTCCCTTATCTAACCTGGGTGACTTAGTGACACAGATTTTTTTTAAAGGTGTGGTGTTTTCTTTGCAAGTCACTGACTGACTTTTCTCCTAAAAGAACTCACAAGGAGAAACAAGATGCTTGTAAGACACAAGAAGGTCACAGTGAGAACTGTAGAGCATTTGAACATCTATTCAACCCCTAACAGGGTGCATGGACTTACCCATAATTGCAAAGGTAAAGAAAATAAACTTTCTGGCATCTTCCCTTATATAATGCACACAATTGTTTCCTAATCTCCTTCATATTTTAAAAAATGTAATTGTTACTTTATAAAGCAAGTGTCCATGGACACACTTTCCAGCTACAGATTTCTGTCACAGTGATGTTCTTGTTTGGCCGGCTCCCTGCTTGAATGCTGTCTGTCTTGTCTGCAGTATCTAACAATGCTCAGCACAGAAAACTTTGCATGAGCTGCTAGTGGAGAGCACGATTCAGACACCAAGCTGGCAGCAGTTAGTTATCTCTTCCTCTTAGCCATCTCAGTAATACTTTAAAAATTTTATTTAGAAATATTTTATTTATTTATTTGCAAGCAGGGAGGGGGGGGTGGACATGCCAGGGACCCCTGCCACACCAATGAACTCCAGATGTATATGCCATTTTGTGCATCTGACTTTACATAGTTTGAACCCAGGCCAGAAAGCTTTGTAAGCCATCACCCTAGCTCTCAGTAATATTTTTAAACCACTCAGCTAGTATTCAGAGACAGCACATGACAGGGGCAGGAGCAGAGAGGAAAAAGTACTAAGAACATCCATCATGAGCGTACATGTTTCTGATATAGATGAATGGAAATACGCCACATGGTCTTGTCTCTCCTGTTCTATTTTAGAAATAAAAGTACATGTGGGGCTGGAGAGATGGCTTAGTGGTTAAGGCGTTTCCCTGCAAAGCCGAAGGATCCTGGTTCAATTCTCTAGGACCCACGTAAGCCAGATGCACAAGGGGGCGCATGCATCTGGAGTTCGTTTGCAGTGGCTGGAGGCCCTGGTGCATCTTGCATCCTGTCTCTCTCTCTCTTGCTCACTTTCGCTCTTGATCTCAAATAAATAAAATATATTTTAACAAAAAGTATACGTGGAGGCCATGTGGACAAATACTTAAAATTTTCTTATAGTACTGTAAATATCTAAATGAACTATAATGTAAGTATTATTAAAAGTTTAAGTAAAGTACTTGCTATATGGCTCCTCAGAGGGAAAAAACCACCATCTTTGTACATTTCAACAGGCCAAGAATCTTGTAAAATATTAGTGTTCTGCTTGAGGGTCAATGATAAAATTCAAAGATTTCCAAAAGCTCAAGGTTGGTTTTGCTTACTCTTACCTTTCATTGGTTATTTCCAATGCAGAGGGAAGCTTAGGAGACTTAAAGCTTGAGGACATTAGCATAAACAATCTTTTTCAGAACAGGGTCTTGCTTTTGTCCAGGCTGACCTGGAATTCACTATGTAGTCTCAGGCTGGCCTGGCAGTGATCCTCCTACTTCTGCCTCCAAATGCTAGGATTAAAGGATGTGTTACCACACCCCTGGCTTTTTTAAAAAAGTAATTAATTTATTTATTTGAGAGCGACAGACAGAGAAAGAGGCAGAGAGAGAGAGAACGGGCGCGCCAGGGCCTCCAGCCACTGCAAACGAACATGGCATTTTTAAAAACAGTAACTGCATGTAAAGAATGACTTTCCAGTCAACACAAGTCTTTGTCAAGAGGATTAGCAGAAAAGTAGCCTGGGAACTACTGCAGTAGTGCAGTTGCATAAACTGACCAACAGTCCAATAAAATCACTTTCTGAGCATTTTTTTTTTAAACACCTAAACAAGGAAACAACTGATCTGGGACAAGTTCATCTTTCAGTTCCTTGTCCCCAAAACTTGTAGTTATCACTGACTTTTATATTTCTCACAAGCACAATCACTTCAGAGGCAAACCATGCAATTATTTCTAGTGGAGGCAGACTGTCTTCATACATCTATATACTCATCCTACAAAGCCAAGCTCTCAACATCTCCCTCTATGATGAGTTAGCTGTAAGACCAGTACAAATGAAGATCTCTTATAAAACCAAAGGCAACGTCTCACTTCAAGAAAAACTTACAGCTTCAGTAACTATTACGGTTACATTGAAAAGAAACAAACAAAGCAACAGGAGTAGCAGCAAAAGCGTTTCATGACAAGCGCCCACCGACACCGACACCAAGGCGTGGACGTGCGGGCTTGCAACCAGGAGCCCCATCTAAGACACACCGACACGGCCATTTCTGCGTTCTTACAGTTTAACCTCCCATCTTTCCAATGTGAATGAGAACACAGAGGTTGAAGCTCAAGTAACCTAAAATAATCCTGAATCGAAGGGGATAGAGTATCAAAAATTCTGGGGGCTGGAGAGAAGGCTTAGCGGTTAAGTGCTTGCCTGTGAAGCCTAAGGACCCCAGTTCAAGGCTGGATTCCCAAGGACCCACGTTAGCCAGATGCACAAGGGGGTGCACGCGTCTGGAGTTCATTTGCAGTGGCTGGAGGCCCTGGTGCGCCCATTCTCTCTCTGCCTCTTTCTCCCTCTGTCTGTTGCTCTCAAATAAATAAATAAAATGAAAAAAAAAAAATTCTGTGAGGCTGGGAGGGAGTGCATTTGCCAAACAACTATGAGATCCTGGGTTCGTTTGGTCAGCCTAGCAATATATAAAATTGTACTACCATTAAACTTAAACCCTCTATTGTAGTATTCTACTGGGAAAAATACACTAATTTTTAAAATAAAAATATATTTGAATGAAATACACAGAAAGGTTACATAGAGACAAATTTTAGAACACTCATAGACAGTACATATGATGTTACTCCTTGACATTTAGAGAAATGACACCAGATCAGTAGTCTCATTAAAATCTCTATTACAAAAAACTTTCTATAAGCTAAGTGCAAATTAATGCAGAATCTTACCCCAGTTGCCTGTAGATGTTGCCTGAATTCATCCATAGTTGTGTTTGAGATGCTCATATCTCTAAACATTCCTTCCAGTTTTGATGTGAACTGACATCCACACTCAGTCTGTGGAGGCAAACCACAAGTGCACACGTTTTCTATGAGCAAGTGCAGAACAGGTCATTCTATGCTACTGCCACCCGATTATCTTCCTTGAAAAACCCCACTAGCTGCTCTAGGCTTGTGCTTACTAAACTGTAGCATTTAAGGAATAACCCAAGGATTTCATTTTAAACTGTAAATCCCAAGCACTTTCAGAAAGTCCAATACACGTGATGGAAGGTGGAGTCTAAACGATGTGATTCTAACAAGCACTCAGGTGATTCTGGCTCACGCCGTTCAGAGGCCACTTTGTGAAACAAAGTACATGGCAATGTTGCCTTCAGAGTCTTGCAGACCTCTGTCCCAGAACTTTCACTGTCCTACAACTGGAACAACTACAAGCAGAATCTGGGTGCTCTTTAAAAAAAAAAAATAGGGCTGGCTCTCCGCTGCCTTAGCGGTTAAGTGCTTGCCTGTGAAGCCTAAGGACCCCGGTTTGAGGCTTGATTCCCCAGGACCTACTTTAGCCAGATGCATAAGGAGGTCACGCGTCTAGAGTTCGTTTGCAGTGGCCGGAGGCCCTGGCGCACCCATTCTCTCTCTCTCTCCCTCTCTGCCTCTTTCTCGCTCTGTCTGTCGCTCTTAAATAAATAAACAAAATTTTTTTAAAAAAATAAATAAAAATAAAAATCCACCTTTAATAATTCTGGAAATAAGTATTTAAGATCAAGCGAGTAATTTTCAATCATACTCTGCCAGTGCAGTCTTCAGTCAGGCACACACATTCTATCTTGAATATTCCTTACCTTTAGCTTAGAAATCATATTCTTTTCAGAGTCATCAGAAACACTTTTATTCGTGAGTAGTCTTCTTGCCAGGTGCTGTTTATAATAACGCTCAAACACATCCTTTTCCTGCATAAACCTAAAAAGGACCATTGCTTTGTCCAGTATGGTTTCCACTTCTTGTTCTGTTAGCTGCAAAATTAATCAGAAGACAAACACAGTTCAAATTCACCACAGCCCCGTTAAAACAAGAGAACATACAGCCAACTTCCCAAGAGCAGGTCACCCCTCTCATTTCAAGGAGGGCTGGAGTGGGCCCATCCCCTAGACAGCTACTGCTGAGGTAGAGATGCTGTTAGGGATGGATGGGAACAGATAAAAATTTTAATGAAAAAGAATATTTAGGAACTTTTGCATAATAGTTAGGCAGAGTCTTATATGGACAAAAGATTAAGGCTAATTAAAAACCTAAATTGTTGGCTCTGGCCTTTAACTCCCAGTACCAGAAATTGGTTGCAACCCACACTGAGCTGTTGGTTGGAGAGACCCACAAGGTCCCCAAACAAGACAGGCTTCTGTCAAAGCACTCGATTACCTGCATGAGGTAAAAGGTAAGACCCTATTGCTGAAGTTACCCATGCTGCCATCACAGAACATCAAGAGATGTGGCTGGAAAGTAGAAGGAAGCCAGTTCCCCGATGGTCTGCCTGGATAGTGCTGGAAGTACTACTAGAGCTGCTAGGGGAAAATGATCAACACCAGCCTGACAAGATCTGTACACACCTGTGGCAACCAGCCTTGGTGGATAACCAATGGCTTTCTGTTTGGCTAAGAAAATAAAATAAAAAAAATTCAAAACATTTTCTTAAATTAAGCCTTACAGGTTTCAGATTGTAAGAACTCAAGGAGTTCCCCTTGAATTAATTAAAATCAACCAACAATAATTTGTCGTCTCATTACAAAGTTTTAAAACATCGGGAGTAAAAATGATCTCAGAAGACGAGGGAAAAAGCAAGCAAACAAAAAAGGTGAATTCCATCACTGAAAGGGAGAGGGAGAGTGGATGGGGGCTATTTTTTATATTGTTTGTATGTATGACATTTTTCAATAAAATGTTAAAGAAAACAAAAGGCCAATTCCAAACAAAAAGAATCGTGCCAGTAGTGTGCATCTCTACTTTCAGCTGCTCTGAAAGCTCGGAGGGAGGATAAGTTGGGTTTACAAGTTCTAGACCAGCCTGGTCAACATAGCAAGACCCTAGAATGAAAGAAGGAAGAGAAGAAAGAGAAGGAGGGAGGAAGGAACGAAAGAAGGGGCAATATGCCTTGGTGCACCCATACTTACTCACCAACTCACTCTCTAGTAAATAAAAAAAATTTTTAAAGACTTTTTTTTTTTTTTTTTTTTTTAGTTTTTTGGGCGAGGGTCTCGCTCTATCCCCAGCTGACCTGGAATTCACTATGTAGTCTCAGGGTGGTCTCAAACTCATGGCAATCCTTTTATCTATGCTTCCCAAGTGCTGGGATTAAAGGTGTGTGCCAACATGCCCGGCTTAAAAAGGATTTTTTAAAAGATTTATTTATTAGAGACAGACAGATGGGTGGGTGGGGGTCAGTGAGAATGGGTGTGCCGGGGCCTCTAGCTACTGCAAACAAAATCCAGACGCACAGATGCCATGTGCCACAAGGTGCATCTGGCTTATGTGAGACCTGGAGACTTGAACCTGGGTCTTTAGGCTTTGCAGGCAAGTGCCTTAACTGCTAAGCCATTTCTTCAGCCCTTATAAAAGACTTTTAATAGACCACTGCACATTTAAGCAAAGTAAAGAACATAATTTGAAGCCATGCAAGGTAGAACATGCCCATAATCCAGCACCTGGAAAGTGAAGGCAAGAGCACGAGGAATTCAGGGTCAGCCTGAGCTACATGAGATCTTAAAAGAGATCATAAAAAAGGTGAGAAACTTAAATTTTAATATAATATTTCATAACTTTACATCAATAAATACATTTTCATGTATTTTCAAATGTATTACAACTTACCCCTTTGACTCCCTTTTTCAACTTATCATCAATAAATAATGAGAGGTATTCAGGAGACCTGGAGTTGAGGTTGAGGAAATACTCAAAGTCCCCAGCAATAGTCTGCTTAAAAAGCCGGTCATTATTGAAGGATTCCTGGAGGAAGCGATCAAATCTACTCTTCAAATCCAACAAGCCCTTACAAATAAAAACATAAGAAACTTAGGCAACATATTTTTTTCCCCCTTAGGTAAAATACAATTATTTTCCAGCCTCTAAGCTCAAAACGTCAGTGATGTCAGGATTTTATCTTTCATATATAAAAATCATATTGACAATGAAACAAAGAACTGCCTCATACTTCTCACCCTCCTGTCTCGACCAAAGAGCTTACTCAGAGAGAAAACTAAGCTTCATGAAAGCACAAAAAAGTGGATATTAAAGGAGAATAACAGAGTAAGTAGAAGGTATTCGGTGTTGCTTGAAAACAAAACATTTTGAGACAAAAAAAAAATTGAGAACACAATCTGGGTTTTGCTAATACAATAAAGTATTTAAACTCTAAGGAACCATGAAATACAGCTCACATGTATCATTTAGACTAATTAAACAAGGTCTTGATTATGTTCACAAAACTGAACAACTTGAAGTACCCAATATATTTCAGATAATTATGCATGCTAATTTCCAGTGGGACAATTAAGTTGGACATAGGCCATACAAAGCCAAGTCAAAAAGCGATCTTTTTAGCATGTACTATCATATACAATGATTACTAGACACTTATATATTTTTTCTTTTTACCTGGATATAGTCCACAGGATTCTTCCCTTCTCCTTCCTCAGAAACAAGGGCTTTTCCTTGCTCCCTCAAATAGGAACTCATACATTCACACATTGTCTTCAAACCATTTGGCACACGACTAAATAATTTGTACATGCAAGCAAGGTCTGCAATCAGAAAGAAACAAATTGGCTACATTAAGAGTTAAGGAAACTGTGAATCTGCTCACGGAAACTTGGTCTCCATTTTTACCACTCACTGATAGCATTTCTGTATTAGATATAGACATCATGGCAAGCAACCTATAGAGCAGAAAAGCTCCTACCATACTTTTGTTTTTTCATTCTTAATGTGTTCAGCAAATAGCTGTGACTCTAAATTAGCTTTTAAATTTTATCTTCAATTTTTCTGATCTACAACTGTGTAACTGGGAATGTCTTAATTTAGTGGGCCCTGCTTTAAAGCAATGCCATGTCTGAAGTACAATTGCACTAACACCACTTGTCTTAAGTCATAAAGTGAAAGAAGCTTGCATACCAGGAATGAAAAATAAATTTGCATTGGTTAGAGGATGCAGATGGTTGTATGAAACTAAGCTAAAATGGTCTCTTTTGCTGATTTATTAAATATGAAGAAAAAAATTTGACAGTACTTTGCACATTCTCTGCTACCCTGTATGTTTAAATACAATTAAATTGCATCTGTTAATACACAGCATATCATATTTATCAATGGTTGCTTCCCCACTGTAAAAGCAGACATGAACAGTTGACTGCATAGCCTAAAATATTTTGTTACGTACTTGGTTCTTTACAATAGTGTGTCAATAGCTGGCTGAGACAAGTGTCCAAGAGCACCTTTCTTTAGAAGACAAGGCAAACAGACAAACCAAAACATTTTTGTTTTTAGAGTAAAGGTCGACCCCCCCCCCCCTTTAAAAGAAATTTCTCTGGTTAAATAAAACCAACAGGGGCTGGAGAAATGGCTCAGCAGTTAAGGTGATTGCTCATAAAGCCTAGCAACCCAAGTTCGATTCTACAGACTTCTGGAATTTGCTTGTAGCAGCTGGAGACCCTGGTGCACCCATTCCCTTTCTCATTCTTTCCCTCCCTCCCTCTCTCTTTCTCCTGTGCGTGGTGGCACATGCTTTCCATCCCAGAATGGGGGAGGCTGAGGTAGGAGGATTGCTGTGTTCAAGGCCAGCCTAGGTTAGATCGAGGCCCTACATCGAAAAACTAAAAAAGATAACTGTGATAATAATCTACTTTAATTAGTGGAATGACAAGTATTTAATTGCTTTTAACTTATTACTTACCTTCTGTCTTTCCATTTTTCAGCATATGCACAAGGCCTGAGTTCTCCATCTCTACGATAGTCTTCATGTGTTTGGAGATGAGCTCCCTCTCAACCACCTTCACAATAGGCTCTTCTGTAGACTTGTCTAGGCAGTGCATCACTCGTTCGATTTCCTCATTAATTCTAGCTTCAACTTTCTTTATATAGACTGAAGCACTATTTTCTGCTAAAAATTTCTGACTTTCCATCTGTAAATTAGAAGAACTTTTTTTACACATGGAAGGAAATTTAGGCAGGGGTTCTACAGTGTTAACCTTAAATCAGAGTAAAAGGAAAACGTAATTTCTCATTACATATTTAGTCTGACTTACGGTCATTAAAACATTTATTTCCATAAAACTAAGTTATATTATCTGTAAGCAGTGTTTCTTAAACTTTGCTAATGTATTTCAAATAGAAGCATCTGACCCCATGTCAGAAGTAATTCTTTGATTTTTTTATTATAAAATGTAATTCATGTTTATCCTAAGTTTTGTAAACATGCTGCTGGTTACTACAGTCCTCCCCGACATCCCATTCCCACACTCAACAAAGTATACACGCATAAAGCTTGAGAAACAGACCTTTAATGATTAACCTTACCTGATACCAGCCTTATAGAAGCTTCAATAAATTACAAATCAGTTTTAATCTATTAAAAGATATGTGGCCGGGAGTGGTGACGCGCACCTCTAATCCCAGCACTTGGGAGGCAGAGGTAGGAGGATCACCATGAGTTCGAGGTCACCCTGAGACTACATTGTGAATTCCAGGACAGCCTGGGCTAGAGTGAGACTCAAAAAACCAGAAGAAAAAAAAAAGATATGTGCACATAAATTTTAGGTTAAAAAAATCCCCTAACTTTTTAAAACAAAACATAATTTAATCCTCAAAAATAGTTAAGTTCTTCCATATCTAAGAAAAAAAAATTAAAAAAACAAACAGCTAAGTTCCTAAGGAAAGATTTTACCAGGTGTGGGGGCATGCACCTATAGATCTAGCTCTCAGGAGACAGAAGTAAGAGGATCACCACGAGTTTGAGGCCAGCCTGGGGCTACAGAGTGAGTTCCATGTCAGCCTGGGTGAGAGTAAGACCCTACCTTGAAAAAAACCACCCCCTCAAAAAGAGTAATTTTAACATACTAAACAAAATCTTGGTGAGACAATCACTTAATTCTAATAAACAGTATATGGAAGTATATACATATCCATATCCATAATGCACAAACACATGTCACTACATCATATTTTAGGAACGAATAAAATTAGCATGAAAAGTTTAAACACACTTAAAACAAGCAGACACAGAAAATCAACACAGAACTTTGTAATGCATGGTCTGGGGGTCACACCACAGCCACAAAGGTCATGAGCTATAAATTGATTTAGAAAAGAAGGAGGAAAGCAAGAAGTCTGTTCTTTGTTTCTTTTCGGCAAACTGAACTAAAATTCACCAAGTTCCATTTTTATAGACATCTAATGACTTTTATTAATGACCTATTACTAAGTAATTATAACTTACATTTATTCTTTACTATTAGGGACCAAACATTGTTAGTGTTCTACAAAGACATCTTAGGATGTTACATTTTTCTCTGTTAAACATCTATACCACAGTAGATTTCAGGAAGGATGCTTTTTTATCACCAACAGCCAGTATTTCCTTCCATTGTCAAGGTTCAGGTGTTATCACCATGATGTCATTATAAATTAGTTCTAGCACAGCCTCACTTTGAGAATTTAGTTGCTTTGGGGCCAACTTGTAATTTCCTAATCAATCTTTAAGGCAAAGTACCCTACGGAATCATGCACATTGCCACTACTAATCTTACTAGTAGATGACATTACAAAAGCCTACAGAGAAAACTCACTGGCGATGTGCTACCTATGAATTTATGATCCTGTGCACAAGAGGAAATTCTTCAGCACACTACCAATACACTGCTTACAGAAATATCCGAATGTGAGTGTGTAGGGTTAATTTTTCATAACTTATCTCCAACGGGCTTCAGGCAAAAGAGATCAAAATGTTCAAACTAATACTACACTCAATAATGTTAACAACATCATGAAGGAACATTTACACACACACACACACACACACACACACACACACACACACACACAGTCTATTCACTGATTACCTGAAAAAATTCTGCAGACATTTCCAAAAAAGGAGCTTCAAAATCTTCTTCATAGACTGATCTTCCTTCTAGACCTAGAATCATTAACATCTGGCACGCATTTCTTATTGCGCCCCTGCCAAAAGAAGTTAAATCACTTCATAATCAAGTTAAAGATGTGTGTAAAAGTATGAAAAGCAGTTGAAATACCCTCACAACATTTAGCATTTATCAATGTAACTAATCTCCCAGAAGCAACTCCTTTATAATGATTTAGAGTAATTGTTATTGAAATGCATATCGGCTTCACAGCTATTTATTAAGTTATTCTGCTGCTATAACTTAAACATTTTAAAGGAAACATGTTTATGATGTCTAAAATTTCAATTTACTTTGAAAACAGAGTGGCCGTTTAATGGGAAAGAGGATACACGGGAGCTGAGGAGAGCTAAGTTATGCTGCACTGTCACATGAGTACAACATACACTTTACTACTTCTAGGCAAAGCTAAATGTACCAGCTGGTGCAATGTCTCTGCAATGGTGGCACGTCTGTTATGTGGGAAGTCAAATGCCCTTTGATTAGACCTGAAGCCCAGCACAGGGAAAGGAATTCAAGGCTGGTACTGACAACTAATTAACCCATGGCTGGGGAGATCATAAGCCCTAGGCAAGAAATTACTACTGCTATCTGGCTAAAGAGATATATTATGCCCAACAAACTGCCCTCTAAATACTTATGTTTATGCCTATATGTTAATGCTACTCTCTCTTTTGTTTAAAGAAGCTTCTCTTTTCAGCTGGTGGTGACCACAGGGTGTTTAGCACTAAATAAGACATCTCTAACACACCCTCCAAGGCTCAGGGATCATTGTAGAAGAGGTGGTGGAATGAATGTAAGAGCCAAAGGAATGCTTATAATACTGTCTACTGGACACAAAGTAGCCTTTATATTCATGACCTCACAGTGGCTGACACTACCTACACCATACCTGCATTGAAGTGTAGGGAGTGATGACATCAAAATAGAAGAGACTAGTTGGAAAGAATGGATTCAGTGGAGGGGGGATTAGGGAAGGGGAAAAAGATGGATGGTAGGAGGTGATTATGATCATCGTATATTGTTAAGATTTATGAGAGTTGTGAATGAAAGTTTAAAAAACAGAGGAAGGGGGAGAAGCTCTTAAAGAAACTAAGAAATAAAAATGTTACTACATAGCAAAAAGAAAACTAAAACATAGGAACAATGATAAGTGTAAGCTGGTATGCTTAAATTCTAATCTGTGTAAACTGTAATAGGTTTTGAAGATTTTAAGTGGTGAACCTTCAAGCTTTTATTACTTCAATAATACTACAGCAAGGAATCAGTTCTTAAGATCTAAACACTAAAAAGCCAACCCACAAGTAACAAAAATGAAACATTACCTGTCTACAACTTCTCCCTTCCGCTCTCTTGCAATCATATCCAATAGAGTTTGCCGAAGATGATCCCTAATGCAACCGTAACGTACAACTTGATCTCGAAAAATGATTAACCCCAAATTGTAGACATTTTCTACATTATTTTGTTGTACATATACACGGTCCTGCAATCAAAACAAAGTAACATAAATGTGAATACAATTTATGAAAACATAAAAATTATTATTGTGACTTACAATGAAAAACAAAGGAAATAAAATTTCAAAAGCAGCCATTCCTCAGGTCAAGTTATATTCAGCAATGTGGAATTTCCCAGTACCTCCCGAATCACGTAAAATTAAGCCTTACCATTTACAATAATGAAACAAGGAATGGCTACTGCCTACTTACCACTGAAGAATAACCAGCAGGGACAAAGTGCAGGCATCATACTTGGAGGGGAAGTGAATAGAACACAGAGGAGAAAAGGAAGAGCATGGCAGGCGGACCTGCCCATCTCTGTAAGTTATACCACACCCAACATGGCTCTCTTTAAACTCTGTCCTTGGATATTCTTTGAAGCGAAAGTGAGAGTGGAATGAAACACTAGCACACGTGACCAAAGTTGACTGGTACTGCTAAGTAGTAAAAGGCTCTAAGACACTTAAGAAGAGCACTAGGTATTACATAATAAAATGCCCCCACATGACTGTCACTTCAAATGGATTGCTTCTAAATGCTTAGCGACATGACTGTATGCATCTCACTTTATGAAACGCATATAATCCAGAATTTCTGACTATACATATCCTTATCCTATTTTTAAAAATTATTTGAGAGAGAAGCAGATGAGAGAGAGAGAGAGAGAGAGAGAGAGAGGCAGAGAGAGAGAATGAGAGAGAGAGAGAATGGGCATGACAAGGCCTTCAGCCACTGCAAAGGAACTCCAGGCGCATGTGCCATCTTGTGCATCTGGCTTACATGGGTACTAGGAAATCAAATCCCAGTCCTTAGGCTTTGTAGGCAAGCGCCTTAACCACTAAGCCATTTTTCCAGCCATATGTGTCCTGTTTTGTTCATTATTTGAAATCCATTATCAATACCAAAATATGTTGAGATAAAAATATTGTATGTCTTTCATTATAAAGAAGAACGAGGAGCTGGGCAGCAGGCACAGTGTAAAGCAGTGACAGCTCAAGCCTGAGTCGAGTTTGACCCTCCCTGGGCACTACAGAAAAAGCTGGAAGCCACGGTGAGCTTTGGCAATCCTAGCACACGGCGGGAAAGACGGGAGGAGACACAGGAAGCCCCTTGCAAGCGCAGCAAAAGGCGACAACAGTGTGTGGTCCTGACAGAGACACCTGTCTCTGACAAGGGACAAAGTCAAAGACCGGTCTGAAAGATGTTCTCCCATTTCCATACATGTTCCACTTCATACACGTGTGCACACTGATATACTCACAATATGTGCATACTCAAAACAAATATTCCTTTCTGTTTACTAAGCTTTTAAAAATATTTTATTTATTTCTTGGGGGGAAGAACGGGGGTGGGAGTGGGGGTGGAGGGAGAGAACGGGCATGCCAGGGCCTCTAGCTACTGCAAATGAACTCCAGACACTTGTACCACCTTGTGTATCTAGCTAATGTGGGTACTGGAGAACTGGACATGGGTCCATAGGCTCCACAGCCTTAACAACTAAGCCGTCTCTCCAGCCCAGTTTGCTAAACTTTTAATGTGAGGAGATGATTATGTATTTATTTGCATGCCAAAGTACTTTGGAAAGAGCCAATAGCTAACGAAAGAGTCATGCATAATCAAAACACAGTTAAGAACCAACACAAAGAGTAATCTAAACTTTTCAGTGCTACATTATGTAAACTTAAAATACATGAACAGAACTCAATAATACTAATAATGCAGCAACAATAGTTTTGATGACCATTCCAAACAGCTGAAATTCTACCTCACTTAAATAATAAGGCAACCCTTAACCGTCTGCTCATCTTACACTATGGAGGCAGAGCTAGTGGCCAAAATGAAAGCCATTCTTTTATTACCATCTTCAGAATTCTCATTTCTACATTCTGTATCAGCCTATTAAAAGCTCCTATTTTTCAAGTTGATATATAACTTTATTAATATATGCACCACCATGACTATTTAGAGAATTTCTTCTGCCCAATATGATTCAAACCAGCATGTGGCAGGTTAACTGAAGACAAGTGGTAAAACAAACTATTAACCATTTACATATACACATATAAATATTCATTCTGATAGCAAGACAAGGCTCCCCTGCCCCAGTGCTGGGGACTATCACAGGACAAATATCACCATACCACCAGATATTACTTGGAATATGAGCCCTGTGGTTGGAGTTCAACACTTTCTTACACTAATGTATTTTACATGCATGTATAATAAATTGCCCACCATTCCTATTGTTTCAGTTTAAGGTGGAGGGAGAACTAGAAAAGCATATTAAATAATCTGAACATCCAGTCATTCCAGATATTTTTAATTTCTGTATCATTATTTTAAACTACTCAAACCTAATCCAAACCACCTGCTTTTACCAAGGCTTCAAAGCACTCAATCTACAAAATTTTGTGACAGTAACAAAAACTGATAAACAAGACAAAAAACAAATATGAACGACAGTAAGAGAAAATAAAGATGCTTATACCTACAACAGAAGAACTTTTTATCAGTCAAGATGTTTTACAGCTAAAACAGAAAGTACTGGTAACTGCAGGAAGTCCTTTAAATTTTGCCTACATTACAAAGTTATGGAACACTAAGCAAATCTTGAAATAAAAATATATGTAGTAAGTTTAACATATGCCTACTAAGATACCTTTCTGAAGAAACCAAACGTTCTAATTTTAGGCTAAGAAAATTATAAAATAACAAACCAAATTTTATTGTTTTTTATTGAAAACGTTCTACTATAAGAATTATAGAACAAGAAGAATTTATAATGTAATTTTCAGAGTGGACCAGTTACTGATTTTTCTAAAACCTTTTTTTGTTTTGTTTTTTGAAGTAGGGTCTCTAGCTCAGGCTGTCCTGGAATTCACTATGTAGTCTCAGGGTGGCCTCAAACTCATGGTGAGCCTCCTACCTCTGTCTCCTGAGTGTTGAGGTTAAAGGCATGTGCCACCAGCCCTGTACTAAAACCTTTTTTTATATTGCATAACTGGTGTAAGTCTTATGCCATGAAATTCATTCATGTTGAGTATACAGTTCAATAATTGATACAAAGTATAAATGAATTCCATCAGGTCACAGATATTTTAGTTTGAATTTTTTTGTATTTTAATTTTATCTGTTATAATGAGCATGGGTATGAATGCCCATTGGGCACAAGTAATCCATAGCCTCAGGGAATTTTTAAGGTTGAGCTACGTACTATAAAGTCTCCAGCAGCCTGCTAGAGATGTCACTGGGGTGGATTTTGTAGTCTAGCCCTAAGGAGTGTGCAGTCAGTTTGGAGCTCTGGCTGGTTTATGTTTTACTGGCTGTTTGGCGGCGTCTCTGCTATGAATCTATGGAAGGGAGCCAGCTTCTTCCATCATTGATGGTGCTTCCCTTAGACTCTATAAACCTGGTATGAGCTGCTTCTGGACAGGTATCTGTCCTAGCAATGAAAAAGCAACTACAGCAGTAAAACTGGTACCAAGACGAGGGTTGTTGCTTTAACAAAACTTATGTGAGTTTTGGTTTTTAGGACTGGAGAAACCTTACAGTGTTGTAAGCAGAGCTTGGTGGACTATTCCGGTGAGAGTTTGAAAATTCTAAGGACAGAATTGTAGACTGAAGGCTTGGCTTATGAATTTCAAAGGAGAGAAAGCTTTGTTGTAAATGAGCTTCTCATATAAAGGCTAGCTGCATTCTTCTGCTCATGCCCAGAGACACTGTATAATCAAGGTTAAACTTAAGGTAATGGACTGGTGTGTTCGCAAGAAGGTGTAGAACAAAAAATACATATGGTTTTAGGTTACTAACACTGCAACTGTTTAAGTAGATTATCACCATTAAGGGTGGGCCAAGTGGTTTGCAGAATGGTAAGCCACCATAAGGAGGAAGCTTGAGGGAAGATGGATGAAAGCGTATGCTGCTCTTCAAGGTCAAGGTTTATCCCCCTGGATTTACAAACTAGGCTATGCTGCTTACTTGGTATTTTTTAAAATTTATTTATCTATTTGATAGCATGAAAGAGAATGGTAACACCAACTCCAGACACATGTGCCACCTAGTGCATCCGGCTTACTAAGCCCATGGTATTGGTTTCGAAAGCATAAATGCAGGGAAGCTCGTCATGAAGCGCAACACTGTTCTGTTTTTCTAAAATGGCCCCTGGGCAAAATGAAGCAGGGTTGAAGTCCCAGTGTAGAGGTCAAGTAGAGCCGCCACGGGATGAAGGAAAGCCTGCTCCAGTCACTGCTGAGATGCAACAATGGGAAACAGGGTTAAAATCTGTGTCTCAGAGACCAAGCACAGCCACTGTATGGAACTATGAAGACGAACTGTGGTTTGCAATGTAGACCCAAACACGTCTTGGATGCACCAGAACTGTGGAATGGCTACCATGGAGGCTGCTATCTCAGGATGGCCTTTCCCTGGCTGTTCAGTCTACCTGAAGGGACAGAACTGGAATTCAGACTTTCATTACCAGCTATGGATACTGGACTTGAACTGAAGATGTTTACCTGCTGGCTAATGATCTTGCATTGGTCCAGTCTCTCTTATTATGCCTTTGTGCAATGAAATGTTTACTCTGTGCCATTATGTGCTGGAAGTATGCAACTTTTACTTATACAGGGCTCAGTCTCAAATCTTAGATGAAACTTGGGACTTTGGAACAATATTAAAGTTGGTGAAGACTATGAGGACCTTTGAGGTTGGTCTGAGTGCAAATGTGCATTGTGAGATGGTCACAAGTCTATGGGGACCTGGGGGAAATGTGGTCGTTTGAATATGCCCCATCCCAGAGCCTCATGTTTTTTGAATTGCTTCCTGCTTAGAACTGCAGCCTGCTGGACATGTCACTGGGGGTGGATCTGGTAGTCCACCTCTAAGGTGTGTTGAGCCAGTTTAGAGCTCTGTCTCTTTCATACTTGCTTGCCGTTTGGTGGTGTCTCTCTACTATGAATCTATGGGAATGAGCCAGCTGCTTTCGCTGACAGTGCTTTCCCTGGATTTGGTAAGCCTGAAGTATAAACCCTTCCCTCCCTCAAGCTGCTCGTAGCTGGGTGTTGGTCCCAGCAATGAAAAAGTAACTACACCACCATCATCTGCAGAGAACCCAACACAAATGTCAAGTTTGTTGCTTTTATTTCCTTTTTCAAATCCAAAATTCAGACACTTTTAACTACTTTATTTTTATTTTTCAAGGTGGGTCTCACTCTAGCCCGGGCTAATTTGCAATTCACAGTGTAGTCTCAGCTTGGCTTCGAACTCACGACAATCCTCCTACCAATGCCTCCCAAGTACTGGGATTAAAGGCATGTGTCATGATGCCTGGCTTCCTTTAAAGTTTTTTTCTTTTTTGTTTTGCAAGGCAGGGTCTCATTCTGGCCCAGGCTGAACTGGAATTCACTATATAGTCTCAGGGTGGCCTCGAACTCACAGTAATCCACCTACCTCTGCTTCCCGGGTGCTGGGATTAAAGGCATGTGCCACCACGCCCAACTCACCTTTAAAGTTTTTATTCACTTTTAATATAAAATATTCTGAAAATCATGTCTGAAAGCCTAACAAATGGATGTGAGTTTCACTTCAAGGAAAATCACATTTCAAATTTTATTTGTAGTTGTCTCTCAGATATTGATAGTCCTTGCCCAAGTACGTCATTCACAGTCAGCCTGACAAGCCAACTTACAGACACATCTGTAATACAACAACTCACAGAGTCTTTGTTTCTTTTTTTTCAACATGAGAGTGAAGGCAGTGTGACACATGCCACCCGTCAATGAGTTGGAGAGGAGAGAATGCACATGGTATGGAGATCCAGATGATTCTTACACCACTGTTTGGGGCTGTCATTTGGGAGAGAAAATGAAATACAAATCAGGAATCTTTTTCCCAGCTGCAGGAAGCAGTTGCATGCAGGTGGGCTTCGTGTTTCTTAGCTTTTGTACATGGGCAATCCTGCATTACAGAATTTCTTATTTAGTTCTAGGTCTTTTTACCTAGTTAAATTTACTCTTAGCTTTTTATATTGTACTTCACTCTTAAGGAAACACGTACTGCAGAGGTGTGTAAAGCGTGGCATGATGGTTTGAGACTAAATGCTCACATATGGACTCGAACAATTGTTGAAAAGCACTTTTATTTTCATGCAAGGGAAGCTATCACAAAGACAATAGTCTATTTTCAATCATCAATCTTTGACATCTTAATGAATTAAGAGTATAGCAAAAAGAAAAAAAAAAAACCTTATTTATTTATTGGTTTTTCAAGGTAGGGTTTCATACTAGTCCATGCTGACCTGGAATTCACTCTGTAGTCTCAGGGTGGCCTTGAACTCATGGTGATCCTCCTACCTCTGCCTCCCGAGTGCTGGGATTAAAGGCATGTGCCACCATGCCTGGCTGGTTTTATTATTTTTTTAATGCTAGAAACAAAGTTTATATCTAAATTTAATTAGAAAGAACTGGAGAATTTTCTGACACTATGAGGTAGTTTTCCCTTCCCCTATCCTCCTGCCTCAGCATTTGAAGCCATGCACGTGGGAACACAAAGTTTCTTTATGTAGTAAGAAGACAAGAAGTGAAACACAGTCAGCAGACTATTCCTCTGTCACATTTATTACATCACTCCTGGGATTCCAGGGTCTTGTACTGTAGCTCAGGCTATCATTGGAATCATTTCATAGCTCAGGTTGGCCTCAAACACTGCATTCCTTTTGCATCAACCTGAGTGCAGGTATTATAGGAGACCATAGCCACCCATGATCTCATCCCATTTTTTAATTAAAAACTTTCATAAAAAAATTACACAATCGTCTTCCACCATCATCTTTTGTCTCTCCTCCGCCTCTACTGAGCCCCCCCCCTTCTTTCCAACTATTACTTCTATTCTAATGGTCTTTTCTTTGTTTCTTTCCTTTATAGCCTTCTTCCATCAATTTTGATAACATGTTGATGGGCCCAATATTATACAGGTCTTGTGCAGGTAAAGCCAGCTGCTGTGAGGTCAGAAATGTAATCATCACTTTGTATCTGGAAGACAGCATTCACAGCACCATTCCAAGTTATAGTTTGTAGGACCAATATACCTGCCAAGAATAACTACAAAGACTGGACAAAGAAACAAAAAAAGCACTACTTTTAAAAAACAGTAATGAGGACAGCCAGGCCTATAGGAGCTGTAATAGAGAGATGGAATTTTTTCTGTGATAAGAAACAGTTAATTTTTTTTCTTTTTTCTTTTTTTTTTCAAGGTAGGGTCCCACTCTAGTCCAGGCTGACCTGGAATTCACTGTGGAGTCTCAGGGTGGCCTCGAACTCATGGCGATTCTCCTACCTCTGCCTCCCGAGTGCTGGGATTAAAGGCATGCACCACCACGCCCAGCTTAAACAGTTAATTTTAACCAAGTTACTTCTCTGTCAAATTCCTCAGAGCGTCTACTTAAGGCCTCTATATCTTTTTTAAAAATTAAAATTAAAATTTATTTCTTTGAGTGAGAGAGAGATAAGGGGGAGGGGACAAAGAGAAAAAGAGAGACAGAGAGCGGGAGAATGGGTGCACCAGGGCCTCCAGCCACTGCAAACCAACTCCAGACACATGTGCCCCCTTGTGCATCTGGCTTACGTGGTCCCGGGGAATCAAACCGAGGTCGTTTGGCTTTGGAGGCAAACGTCTTAACCACTAAGCCATCCCTCCAGCCCAAGGCTTCTGTATCTTCACAAGACAAGAGAACATCAGCAAAGGAGGTGTCTGCCTTTACATGGCTACAGGTATTAAGATCTCCATCATCTCAGCAATGGTGGCTCAAAAGCACCAAGACACCTAAACTGTTACCTGTAAACCCACAACTCAGTAGGCTGAGGCAAGGAAATTCCAAGTTCTGGGATAGTTTGGGGTGCATAGTGAGAACTTATCTAAAAAATAAAATAAGCCAGGTATAGTGGTGCATGCCTTTAATCCCAGCACTCAAGAGGCAGAGGTAGAAAGGATCGAATGAGTTTGAGGCCACCATGAGACTAGACAGTGAATTCCAGGTCAGCCTTTGGCTAGAGCAAGACCCTTCCGCAAAAATACACACACACACACACACACACACACACACACCCCATACCACACCCTCCACAAAATGGGGGGTGGGGTTGTTGAGCAAGAGTTTAGGTTGTAAATTCTAAAATTAGCCTTTCAGTCATGTTCAACTCTGAAATTTTCAGGTCTTTTGGTTCAACTATGAAGTACAAGGAAATCTATGAACTGTTTGCTTTCTGAAGACCAGAAGTGGATCTAACTAACAGTGTGACGGCATGTTGATGGTGTGTGACAATCATTCCTCTACACCTTCGTGGCTGTCCTCACTTACTGTTGAATGGCATCTTTATTTCAAAACGCTAAAAATGTCATGACTGTGAAAGTTGGTTAATCTAGCTGTCAAGCTGGTTTAATCAATCTGAAGTAATTTCTCACATAAGAGCATTGATAATCGTTTTCATCTATTCCTTGTAAGAGGAAAACAAAAGAGAAAAACACCTTTACAAATATTAAGTATTTATCTTACTGGGAAAGAAGAGACAAACTCTGAAGAGTTAAACTCATACTTAGAAAGGAGCCAAGCTCCTCCCTGCAAGCCAAACACAAGCTACAGCAAGCCTTAAGAACCTGCCTGAGCCTGCCTTAATAAACTTAATCACCAGGCAGTTTTTTCTATCAACAAGTAATAAAGTGTTTTCAAACAGGGTTCACTTTCAAGCCACGAAGTAAATATAGGTTAAGGAAAGCTTAACACAATGAGGACAGAAATAGAAACATCAACAAAAATCCAGAAAAACTGCCAAAAAGCTATTACTGCAGAATTAAGGGGGAAAGGTCCAATTAGATTATAGTTTACAGAACTGTTGCAGTAAGGTTCGCATTACTGGTAGAAATCACCCAACCAAGAGCAGCTTGTGGGAAAAAAAGAGGTTTATTTTGAATTACAGGCTCGAGGGGGAAGCTCCATGATGGCAGGGAAAACGACAACATGAGCAGAGGGAGGACATCACCCCCTGCCCAACATAAGGTGGACCATAGCAACAGGAGAGTGTGCTGAACGCTGACAAGGGAAAAGTGGATGTAACACCCATAAGCCCACCCCCAACAATACACTGCCTCCAGGAGGCATTAACTCCCAAATCTCCATCACTTGGGAACCTAGCATTCAGAACACCTCAGTTTATGGGGGACACCTGAATCAAACCACCACAGACACAATAGTGCATTCAAACCACAGCTACTATGCTGCTCCCAACCTGTCCCACAAACAAAATGCAACACAACACAACCCAGCATCACCACAGAACTCAGCATCTGAGAACTGAGGCAGGGGAACCCCTGGAAGCCAGCGTTCCAAGACCCTTAGTTTACTCAGAAAGCAGGCTTTCAAAAGTGCAAAAAAGAACCTCTGCTGCTCTTTAACTAAGAAGAGTGGCTATACACATCCAGATATCTCTCTAACAACTAGCCTTATCCACTTTTATTTAAACTGTTCTCATTTTGGTTGCAGAATCTGTTCTATCTTAGTTGGAGGAGAATACTGGGGAAAACAAGGATACATCAATACATCAAGAAGAGAGAGCCGACTGTCTAGCATGAGACAGAACACATCCAGCTCATCTGCCCAAGCATGGAGGTCATTACAGAAGTGGTGACATGAACACTGTGCTCATGGCTAGTCTGAAAACCAGTTCCAGGGAAATGGCAACAGAGCTCATTGAAACAGATATAGAGTCTACATAGAAAGCTGCAGCATACCCCTATTGTGCCTACCAAGGCTAAGGGGGCATTGCAGAAGAGGGTCGAAAGACTGTAAGAGCCTCAGGGTGGATAAGAATAGCCCAAGGAACCATATTTCCCCATCTCTGCAGAGACTGACTGAGGCCTCTTGGTCTCCAAAATGAATAGCAGTAACACCACCAAATACCCTCAGCAGAATTGGGGTTGGGGAGAGGGGGCTTAAGGGTACAATCGTTTTACAAAAAGTAATAAATAATAAATAAAGTAAATAGCATTACATTACACCTGAAACATAAAGTTCAAATTTCAACATCTATTAAAAAAAGGGGGGGGGGGCTGGAGAGATGGTTTAGCAGTTAAAGGATCCTGGCTACAAAGCCAAAGGACCCAGATTTGATTCCAACTGCCAGGATATCCAAGGTTTTGGGTGAGCTTCTAAGCATGCCCATAATGATGGTTTTAAGCAACTTCTGGTAACAACTTATTTTCAAAGTCAATTCTTTAGTGGGGATTTTACTGTATACTTCAACACATAACGTGAGAAAGCAGTTTTACTTTATTCCAATGTGTTTTGGTAACTTACAACTTGATCACAGACTAAGTCACTATAATCAACTAGGTGTGGGGAAGAAATTGGAAAATTTGACAAATATGAAAAAAGAGACTTATCCTCAGAGGTTCAATAACTTAAGCAAATTAATGCCAAACCAGAACCTAAAGACAAGACTCCCTTAGGAGTCAACCAAGTATTTTTCTCACCACTTCAAGCTTCCTATACATACCAGCATCATTTTACTTTATGTACTTCTCATCCCACTTACTACAAAGAGCACACGCTCTATCTGCTGACTACACACTACACCACAGGGCCCACTTCATGTCAGGCTCTGCACGCACTGAACACTAGCCTTCCTAATGGATGCTTATAGCCTGCTAAATCATCACTACAAACAGAAAATCATGTTCACTGTGATTATTATAGCTCCATGGTTATATTAAATAACTGTGAATAATAAAAAGGAAAAAAGTACTTCTGCCTGGTAAAAACAAAACAGTAATGATAGGCAAGAGCTGACATGGGAGGAAGACATATCTGTAATTGATACACAGTGTACAATAATGCTCTGGCTTTACAGAAAGGCCGAGCATTTACCTTTAACTGAGCTATGCTGCCTGTCAGACACACATATGCCAAGGAGCACACATGGGGAGTACCTGCCTTAAGCAGACTCTGCTTGTTATTTAAATAGACTTGGTAAACTTGCTGAACAGAAATGAAGTTCAGAGGACCAAGTCAGCAGATGGATCCTGTGTTTTTCTAAAATGTCATTTTGGAAGCAGATAATGTGCCAAGGAAGACTCTTCATCAACCTAGCTTTGTTTTCCCAGAATACACATTATTTTCACATTTTTCTAGCTGTTCAAACTAGATTATGTAGCAATGTTTGTAGAGTTAAAAAGGACCAAAGCCCAGAAGACAAAATTGTAGACCCACATATCACAACATCTCCAAGTTCTCATCCATCTTCTTGCCCTTCAAAGGAATGCTGTTTTATTCAGTTCTATGTGCTACCCTTGGCAATGACAACCTTCATGTTAATAAGCAATCTCACATATTTCTTACAGATACTTTAATTTTCACCTCCCACTGTGTTAAAGTTCCCTTCAGCTACATACTGCAAGAGAAACTGTGGGCCTCATCATTAGAGGATATACAGTAATTCTAACACTGAAGACCTTCTTTTTCTTCCCACTCCTACTTGGTTGTACTAAAATGAACCTTCTCTTCATACTCCCTTGATCTCTGGGTCTACTAGTAAATCCTGATTTCTCTTGGGATTTTATGAGGCATTTGCCTCCTTAGATGCATGAACCTACAACCAAACATGAACCATGTTACCAAAATTCTCCCTTACTGCAATATGGAAAATAGTATTCGCAGGTTCTCCTTAGTTTGAACATTCTTTCTGAGGTAACTTAAGTACACCAAGGAAAGTGCAGACTCTGCTGAATGGGTCCTCTATTAAAAATTTGCACCAAGGTACCTAAACTATATCCTCAACACCCACAATGCCTACAGATATTCCATTTATTTGTACCTAGTTACCCTGCAAAAGGGAATTCAAATGTTTTCATTTTTTAAATTTCCTATTGCTGAGAAAAAAAGACCACAAATCAAAAATCAATCAAAGTCAACAGAAAAAAGCTGCAGCACTGCAAATGACTGCTTCTCTCTGGAGGGGGCAAGGCAAATCCCTCCTTCCCTGCCCTTCCAGTTCCGATGGCCACCTCTCCCATCCTCACAGGACATCACTCTCATCTTCGCTTCTCATGAGGACGACTGTGATTACATCAGGCCTATAACAACATTCAGGATCATCTCACCTAAAGTTCTCAAATATCCACAAAGTTTCTTGTGTTATGTAAGATAATATCCCAGGTTCCGAGATCAGTCATGGACATATTGGAAATGAACTTATCAAGAAACTGTTCAGTGGGCAAATTTTGACCAGTGTCCCTTCTATGTAATCACTGATCTTATGCCACTCTCTAGTTGGCGTATCTCATGGCACCTGGCAGAGAAGCACGGTACCCAACACTAAGCTCCACCACTTCAGACACACACGTTCTTGTTAGGAGGAAATGCATCCACTGCCCAGGTAGGGGGACGTAGGGAGACAGTGAAGTTTCTCTCCTCCTCTGAGTTGAGCTCTAAAATCCCAGCAGTAGGAGGCAGGTGTCTCAAAGAACTCTGACAAGCTCCATATACATATAACCACAAGGCCGGAAGGACATACCCAGGAAATGTGACCCGAGATATCAAGGATAAGGTAAAAAACGTTCAAAGGAAATAATGTAATGTCAATAGAAAACCTTATCAATTTCTGGAAAATTAAAGGCATTTACTTATCCAGGTTGGTTAGTTGAAATGGGTATTGGTTACAGAAGTGCATATTTGTCAAAATTCACTTTGTATGCTCTTTAGTTCATCACAATGAATATAAATTTTAATTAATTTAAAAACACACTAGTAGGTGCATTGTTTTAATTAAGGCCAGATCAGTATATATTAAGAAGGTATAACAGAATGGAGGACATAAAAGATGAAAGCGTTTTACTTTGTACAATATGAGGATAATAATTCTTTCTGAATCTAACACTTTAGTAAGCATTCTGAAAAAGCAGACTATCAAAATATTATTATTAATTTATTCATGGTACATGTGCGTGCCTAGTCTATGCATGGAACTATGTGAGATGTTAGAAACCCAGACACCATCCTCATCCACAGCTCTGTCAGGCAGGTCAACTACACAGTACAGGCTTGACAGCTGCCCTCCTTATCTGAAGCTTTGCAGGTGGTTTCAGCTACCCTTAGTCAACTGTAGTCCCTGAGGAGTAAATGGAAATTTTCATGACCAATGAATTTAAAATGATACCTTTTTGAGTAAAGATATGAAATCTCATGCAGTCTGCTATGATTTGCCTGATGTGAACCAACTTTAAAAACAAACATTTATTTTTTACAAGTTACTTATGGAGGGGGGGTGAGAATGGGTACGACAGGGCCTCCAGCCACTGCAAACGAACTCCAGATGCATGTGCTCCCTTGTTCATCTGGTTTACGTGAGTCCTAGGTAATTAAACCGAGGTCCTTTGGCTTTTCAGGCAAATGCCTTAACTGCTAAGCCATCTCTCCAGCCCTGAACCAACTTTTTGTTCAACATTTCCACGCAGCATTAGCCAGAACCTCCAATCTTCCTTTGTAGCCATCTTGGTTTTTGAAATCTACATATCACACTATTGCAAACCTTTTGTTCAAGTAATTCTTTTATTTAATAATGACCTAAATGGCAAAAAGTGAAGGGGGTGCATAGGACTACTACAATGACTATCATAAGTGTTGCAAAGGAACCGTTCTGAGTACAGTGACAGCAACTTCATCCACTGGGGAGTGACAAGAGTTACTTTTTCTGGAGGCAGGGTCTCATGTATCCCACTTGTGCTGGCTGGCTCCAAACCTAGTATGTGGCCGAAGATAATCATGCACTTTTGATTCTCTTGCCTCTGCTGTCTAAGTGCCAAGATTACAGGCAGTCACGACCACTTCCAAGACTGGTTTTGACAAGAAATTTCAAAATATAAGTAAGTTGCAGGAAGGAGAGATTTTGAGAAACCTTTGAAAACAGAGGATGTGTGAAAATTCCAAGAAGAGAGGTAAAGATTTAAGAGATATGATCAACTTTGCATTTAAATGTAGTAACTCTGGAAAAGTATAGATACCAGAGTGGAGAATAACCCAGTGAATGCTGAGAGAGTATTCACAGTGAACTGCCACAAGGAAGTGAAGGTGGAGCAGGCTTAGTCAACAGACATGTAGACACAAAGGAAAAACATCAGAGATCTAGTCATATAAGGAGAAGGAATGGAAAAAAAAATCTACGTTTTGGTATGGACAACTGGAAAGACAGCCATTATGAGCTCATATGAACAATCTAACTTTGAAGTGCCTTGTGGGCAATGCAGAAATCAACAAAATCTATGTCTGAATCCATGACACTTAAGGATCTACGTACAATTTGGGAATTGTGGACAGAGGTACACCGAACTGGAAGAGTGAAAGTACATTATGAGAAGCAAAGTATAGAAATAAGTCTAAAGAATTTCTCAATTTAAATGAGTGAAAGAGGAGGAGGAGGAAGTGAAGAAGGAGCCGAGAAAGAACAGAGATGGTAGGAAGCATATATAGTGCTTTCTCACAGTAAGCAAGGACCCATCACGTTAGAAGAAAAGTGCAATCAGCTATGTCAAGTTGGCTAAGCAATTGTCAAGGAGAATGAGGGTCAGCAGTGGTCTCTGTATCCTGAGATGCAAATTCCACAGTGACCTCAACAGTGCAAGAAATGGACAGAAGAGTTGAGGTTAGATGCTTAACTGCAACATATTTGTTTGGAATGCATGAAAGGTGAGAAAAGAGCAAGTTTCAGCATTTGTTATCACACATTTATCTGTGAGTGGCAGGTAAAGGAGGTTGGTAGACAGGGGTCCAAGAGAAAACTTAACAGATTTTCATTCTGACAATGTGAATGGCTCCAACATGCCCAATGTCAATAAATAAGATGAGGTGTTTTGTTTTGTTTTTAAAAGGTAGAAGCTCAATACTTAGATTCCAGGCCTGGTGGTAAGGGCCGTGGTCCACCGCACAGGCAGAGAACTGGCCTTTGACAGGACAAGAGACACCACTCCGGACTATAGCAGGAGAGAAAAGGTACATGAGCACTGTCCCTGTCTGAGGCTGTCTTTTCTCTGAGGCAGAAAGCCAGACTCTTTCCTAGGTGGGAAGGATCCAGAGGGCAGAGGTACAGGACTGAAAAGAAGTAACTGGTAGAGCACATGCCTGGCGGAAACTGAGGGAAACACTGGGACAACGTGGCAGATCACTGAAGGGCTGTGACGATGGAACCGTGTCACTGACATAGCTCGTAAGAGACCTCCTCCAGCAGAGAACAGTCAAGGCAAGTTAGTGGTCTACACAGCACAGTATTACCACAGGTGTTTGACAAAAGACTAGAGGCAACAAATACTGATACTAGTACATTTTTCACTGAGCTGATTACTATGGACCAACTTCTGTAAATGCTTTAGATGGATGGTTCATTTAAGCCCATTTTACTCAACTGGCAAGAGTCTTTTTTTTTTTTTTTTTTTTTTTTAACAAATGAAGAAACTGGCACAAACTAATTAACTGTTTGATAATGGCCACCTAAGAAGTAGAGTCAGGGAGCTAGGAAGATGGTTCCATGGTTAAAATCGCTGCTTGCTAGCCTGGGGGTCAAGCATTTGATGTTCCTTTTGCAGCAGCAAAAGGCCATGGTATGGCATTACACTCTGTCTGTCTGTCTACTTACCTATCTTAAACTTTAAAAAAAAGTGGAACTAGCTTTCAATTCCTGAGATTTCATTTAAAAAAAGGTGAAAGAAACTGAAACAAAGAAATAAGTGAGTTAATACTTTTAAAATAGTTCATCAATACACAATACATGATAAAATGACAAGTGGTTTTATAATTTTGTGTTAGGAAATTGGTACGGAATTTAAAGACTAAAAAAAATCAAAAATTAAAGAGGAGAAAAGCATCAAGTTTACTCATTTCAATTTATATACCAGACATTCTGTTTTCACATGCAATCTTAGGTACTCTCTGTGACTCAAAACCAGAAAGGGTAAATGGCACTCAGAAATGCTAACCTGGTAGACCTTTTACTACATTCCTGAAAAATTAAGTGGCCTCACCCTGAGCCCCTCTGCTCTTTGCCATAAGCCCTTACAAAACCAGTGGTGGAAGGACTGCCTGCATTCACTCCGTAAAACAAAAACTCCACGGTGTCTTGTTCTCACTGGAAATGCACACCAAGCACCTGCTACTCTATTAAGAAAAAGAATGAAGACAAGTGTCCACTGCTACCTGCAACTAAAACTCAAAACTCTGCAAATGAAAATAAAGAGTCAAGGGTTGCCAGAAAAATCACTGCATCCAATGCCCAAGTACAAACACTGAGGAGAGGCAACAACTGGATGAAAAGAAGCTACATTCATTCTACAACCATACTAGTTTCTATAATCTCCCCTCTGGTACTAAATATCTCAGCTCAAGCCAGTATCTACCCAACTGTCAGGCTGAACAGTGTGCTTTTCAAGTGGCAGGAAATGGAAAGGTGCCAAAGGCAGAGCACAGTGGTGGGAGGGACATATGATGAGGGGCATGTACACGAATGGAGCGTGTCAACCAAATGTCAGAGCAAGAAATGAAAAGTAGCAAGACGAGATGAAAACAGGCTACACATCCAATGAAGCTCAAGTCCTTGAACAGGATTTAGTCGCAGTGGCATTGTAAGCAGTGACTAGTAGCAGAGAAGAATGTCAGCTATAAAGAGTCTCATTATCAGAAAAATATTTACATTAATGGGGCATTTTTAACAGTGAAAAATACTGCTACTTCAGTTTTAAAGGCATGAAGAGAACATTCAGCTTTCACTTCATGCTGTCACTGAACTAACCTTTTAGGAAGGACTATTGAGGCTTTTTAATACTTTCTATTTTAAGTGAAAGTGCTACATATTAAGAAAACATTTTTTAAGTCACTCCTGTTCAGTTTCCTATTCTACTCATTCAATAACTGTCAATAATTAAGATTTCATTTTACACAGGTTGCGGCTGGCCTTTACAAAGAAAGTACTGTTTAAGAAGCAAAAGCCAAAACCATTTTCCACACAGATGTACCATCCAACTAAATTAGACCGTCCCTGTGTTCTGAAATGTTTCTGCCTTTTTAAGGAAAGCAACAAAGCTCACTTACCATGTACATGAGTATGTCTCTAATCATCACCATCGCTGTTTGATGATCATTCCAAGCTTGATTTAGTGTTTGAAGAAAGTTGTTATTCAATGAATTTAGTACATCTTCTCGTACCTATTGATAGAACAGTTCATGAGATTATGTGCAAACATTCATATATACAGGTATATGTATCTGCTTAATAAAATAATGAAGTAGAATCCTTAGTTTTAATCAAAGAAATGGTATGGACCAGCAGAAATATTTTAAACTATAACCTATACACAAAGGACTATCAAATGTGCATATACAGTCCAAACTTCTTGACTCCAGAATAAAGCAACTTCCTTAGCATTTCTAATCACCCAATGGCTCAACATCATGGTGAGAACAAAATCCTTAATTCTTATAATCAGCCTCAAGGCCCTGTAACTGGCCAACTAAAGGCTACTGCTCTAACCAAATTTCTCAGGACTCCTTCCTTTTCCCATGTCTAAGACTACTGACTTTAGAGTCAAGCTACCTTGAGTGCCAATCCTAGCACTTTGACTAGCTGTGTGACTTTGGATAAATTATTTTAATCTATGGGCCTCTGATTCCTTGCATACGACCAGTATCCTTCTTGGTGGACTGCTACAAGGACAATGAGTATACTGCACCAAAAACAGTGCCTAGCACTCAGGAAATAATACACCAAACCAGTATCATCCACTGTGTCGGCCTCAAGTCACATGACCCCCCTCTTTCACCTTCTTCTGCTCAGACCTCATCTCCACAGACAGAATTCTCACCTCTCTCACCTCTACTTCTTTACCCTCCCGGTACTCAGTTACTTTGCTACACTATGTATTTGTACACTGCTTCTCCCTCTTCTGTGCTCCTCTCCATACTCAGTGGTGTGTCTCGTGGGTAAGATCTTGTATTTCACCCCACCTCCAATGCTAGGCCTTACTCTAATGTGCTGAGCACTTCCGTGTGCTCCTCTCTACACTCAGTGTGGGGTCTGGGCACAGAACATCATACAGTTCGCTCCACCTCTAATACAAGGACTTGACTTAACATGCTAAGCACTTTCAGGAGACCTGCTTTTGTATGTCAAGTTTTGAGTGTGGAATGTCCCCTAATCCAATCCTAATAAAACAGTAATCAACCTTAAGAAGTCTTTCCTTATTCTACAAGTTTTACACCACTTTTCTAATACCCTTTCTGCTAATGCTCTCAGTCCAATGGAAGATATCTGCCTACACAAAACAATCTATAGGTTCGGACTCCAAGTTCAGAATGAAGTGTGGTTTACCCTAAGTTTCTATAGTATTTTGAGATTATATAGTCAGACCTCAATGTCCACAGGTTCTACACTCAACCAACTATGAATCAAAACATTTGGGGGGAAAGCCTGTGCCTCTACTGAACATACAGGCATCCCTTTTTCTACTTGTCTTTAATTCTCCAAACAATACAGTGTCATAGCTGTTGTGTTAGGTATTCTAATGTACCTCAGAGATGACAAAGCATACACGATAAGGTACAAATACTCCCTTTAACAGAAGGAAATGAACATCTGGATTTTGGATTTTGGCTGCCATAGGATTCCTGGACTGAATCCTAGGAGTAATCAAGTAATTCTAGGAGTAATCAAGTAATGACTACTGAATAACAAACAACTCCACCGAGGAGGGCCCTCAGTGATATGGGGCAGAGGACAGGGGATATAAGAGTACAACTCTATGGGAATGTGACCAATATGCAATATGTTCATATTGTAAAGTTCATAATATTTTTTTAAAAGAAATGACCACTATACTGACAACCTCTATAAATCAATTCAATCAATCTTACATGGTCCTAACTCAACTCTAAACAGCTCCAACATGAGTGTTATCTTGTAGCTCTAAACACTCTTTCAAACAATCTATACCTGTGGTTAAAACTTTTTTAAGTTGAGAAAAATCTGAAGTCACGGTGCTTTACAAAAAAAAAAAAAACAACAACAAATTAATGTGTTGAGATATACTGACATCTATAAACCTGAATTGTAAATACATATAAAGAAAATGCCATTGTATTGCAGGTCATGTATAAAGCCAGAGGCAAAGTGCCACATGTGTCTGGAATTTGCTTGCATTGGCTAGAGGCCCTGGCACACCTATATTCATTCATATTTTATCTCCCCCCATGCGAATAAATAAAATGTATTTAAAAAAAAACTGTCTGGAAGAAATAAATATAATCACCCAGCAAAGTAAGTTAAACCTGAGAAAACAGTGAGGTCCCCGAAAACTCCAAAGCAATACTAGCTACTGTCAATGCTCTTGGTTGCCCACCAGAATTAGTTGGTAAGACCCTACTGCTGAGGATATGCATCCTGCAAAACTTATTTGCAGGACACTAGGATATCAAGTTGGAACTGAGCTGAAGCCTCCTTCTTGCTCTCATAGTGCTAGACAGTGCTATGTAGGCTGCTGAGGGAGGAAAGTCGTCAGTCTTGACCAGCGGTGACTAACAAAGCTACAGAACCTGTATTGTGTTCACCTATATGAAGACATAGCATTTCAAAAGTGACACAGGAAACATGGACAGACAAGTAATGCTGTGGTAAGTAAAGAGAAGATGGGCCACTACAACAGAGATGACAAGAAAGCAGTGAGGAACAAGGGCTGTCATGGCATAAGCTTTGCAAAAGAAGAATGAGAAAGAAGCAAGTAACTCTGAGGCAGTCCACAGTTATTAAAAAACACCTGAAGAGCTTTTAGAGAGAGATTCTACCAAGACAGTGAGAAGACATGCTATAAACAAGGAGAAAATATGTGAAAGACCTATCTGATAAAGAACTATTAGCCAAAATACACAAGGAAATCTTAAAATTTAATGAAATATTAAATAATCCAATTTGGGGGGCTAGAGAGATGGCTTAGCCATTAAGGCGTTTGCCTGCAAACCCAAAGGATCCCGGTTCGATTCTCCAGGACCCATGTGAGCCAGATGCAAAATAAATAAAATTAAATAATCCAGTTTTATTTATTTAAGAGAGAAAGAGGCAGAGAGAGAATGGGCATGCCAGGGCCTCCAGCCACTGCAAACAAACTCTAGATGTGTGTGCTCTCGTGCATCTGGCTTACATGGGTCCTGGAGAATCGAACCGGGATCCTGTGGGTTTGCAGGCAAACGCCTTAATGGCTAAGCCATCTCTCCAGCCCAATAATCCAATTTTTAAAACGTGTAACTAGGGTTGGAGAGATGGCTTAGTGGCTAAGGCATTTGCTGACAAAGCCAAAGGATTCACATTTGATTTCCCAGTACCCTGCAGATGCACAAGGTGGTGCATGCGTATGGAGTTCATTAGCAGTGGCTAGAGGCCTGGCACAACTTACTCCCCCACCCCACACCTTTCAAATCAATCAATCAATAAAAGTATTTCTTAGAATGTGTAACAGTAGCTTTTCTTGTAACTGCCAAAACATGGAAAGAGCTAAGAAGCCCTTCAATAGGTAAATGGACAGACTATGGTAAATCCAGACAGTGGAATATTACAAAGAGCTAAAAGAAACAAGGTACCAAAGCAAGAATAAGAAACTTTGTGCCAGGCATGGTGGTGCACGCCATTAATCCCAGTACTTGGGAGGCACAGGTAGGAGGATCACTGTGAGTGTGAGGCCAGCCTGAGACTACACAGTGAATTCCAGGTCAGCCTGGGATAGGGTCTAAACCAATACCAAACAAACAAACAACAACAACAACAACAAAAAAAAAAACCCCAAAAGTAAATGTATACTGAAGGACAAAACCTAATATTTTTTTAGGCAGTTTCAGTTAGAGATTGAGGCCCAAAGACAGCCGGGAGATGCCACCTCACCTTGGCATAAGAACGGAACTCTTGGCAGAAATGAACTCATGTCTGATCCAGACTGGTCAACAGTGCCCCCTGCTGCCTACAATTTAGCACACTATGTTGATAGACGGTCCAGGTAGGCTGGCCCTAGAGTCTGTCCTCCAAATCTACAAACCAACTGCGTCTTCACCTTGCACACTGGAACCTGGCACTATAAGAGGCTGAATTAGGCCTCCTCCTCCTCTGTGAAATTTCCCTGGACTCCCTCTCATCTCTGCTTAGATACACGTGAGCCTGGCTCGGTGGGGTGGGAGAGCATAACGCTGTTTCTTGATATGAACTTTTCTGCTTGCCTCTGTTTTATAGTTTAGAAGATTTTCCTCTGGTCTCTGAACATACCACATGGGTGCTCTTACCATCTCTAGGCTTGCTATCTGTGTAATTTCTTTATACTCAGGGTAACCATGAGTGTAACCCTCTTCATTACTCATTTCTTCCCCAAAGTAAACTTAATAATTCATAATTTATCCTTCTTGAGTCAATCTTTATTCTTTATTCTTTATTAAAAGTAGCACAGAACCCAAAACTTGGGGTTCATAAATTCTGGGGGACCCCTCTTCAACCCCAAACCCTGCATCAATACTCCAGGGTGAACAACGCCAACTGGAAAAGACACATATTACTTGACTGCAATTACATGATACTCTGGCAAAGGCAAAACCAGGCATCAGTAGAGATTGGGTTGTCACAGACTAGGGAGAGAAGGGACAATCAGAGGAGAGAAGGAATGCTCTGGCACTGAAACTACTCCTTGTACTATTATGGTTGGGTACATGTCATAATAATTATTCAATTATCTAAAGCCATGGAGTGATCTCACACTAAACTCCCATGTAAACTACGGACTTCAAGTGATAATGAGGTGTCAATGTCCCAGTGCTGTACAGGATGGTAGCAGGAGAGGCGGGTGAGAAATAGTATGTGGAAAATTGCTGCCCCTTTCACTGAATTTTGCTGTAAATATAAAACTTTTCTGAAAAACAATGTCTAAACAAACAACTTTTGATGCCACTCAAAACCCAAAGCCATACAATCTGTTAAAAAAATAAAAGGCTACATACAGTAAGTAATTCTGACATAGCTATAGGTTTAAAAAAGAACAATATCCATTTCTACTCCTTTCCTTAGTAGTTTCTTCAATGCTTTTATATAGTCATAAAGTAGTTGTACAATTCTAGCTCCTGGTTTTCTTTTTAAATACTGACGTAACAAAGACTCCTTTTTAAAAATATTTTTATTTTTTATTTATTTACTTGAGAGCAACAGACAGAGAGAGAAAGAGGCAGATAGAGAGAGAGAATGGGCATGCCAGGGCCTCCAGCCACTGCAAACGAACTCCAGATGCGTGCGCCCTGGGGAATCGAGCCTCGAGCCGGGGTCCTTAGGCTTCATAGGCAAGCGCTTAACCGCTAAGCCATCTCTCCAGCCCATAGCTCCTGGTTTTTTAAAGGCAACAATTAGTATTTAACATTAACTTTATCTTCAGGAGAATAATGCCTCCTTCCAACTCCAAAGCACCATAGTAAATCAAAGAAAAAGGCTTAATTGTAATGAAACATAAATGCAATCCAAGAATTTGAAGCAACTGTCAACCTGACTTATAAAGCACAATTTACATAAGAAAAAGTGATAAATTGGACTCCATCTAAATTTTTTAAAAATCCTTTTATTCTACAGGTCAAGAAGTTACAAGCCAACAGAAAAATCAATGATTTGTATTCAGAAAACACAAAAACTTCTGAAACTCAGTAAAGAAAGTAAAGACCAAAATTTAAAAAGTGTTCTAGGGCTAGAGAGATGGCTTAGCGGTTAAGGCACTTGCCTGAGAAACCTAAGGACCCAGGTTTGATTCTCCAGTACTCATGTAAGCCAGATGCACATGGGGGTGCATAATCTCGAGTTTGTTTGTACTGGCTGAAGGCCTGGCTTGCCCATAATTTCTATCTACTTCTCAGCTTGCAAATCAGTCAATCAATAAAAAATATTTAAAGAAGTGTTCAAAGACTGGAACAGACACTTCAAAAAGGATATACAGGAGACAATTTTGTACACGAACAAATGGTTCAAAAACATCTGCCACTTGGAAAATGCAAATTAAAATAGTAAGACTAAAAATAAAATTAAATATACACACACACAAAAACATAAGACTGAGTATACTTTAGAATGGCTGAAATAAGCTAACAATATTAAGTGTTGACAAAGTATTTGAACAACTGGAACGAGCATATATGTTAGTGGTGGGAATGCAAATTCACACAACCATACAGGAAAAGTTTGGCAGTGTTTATGACACTTAAACACATATTTATAAGCACCAGTATACTACTACTAAGTATTTATCTTGCAGAAATAAAAGTTTATATTCACAAAAAATTATTCCGAACTGTTCATATGAGCTCCTAATTATTCACAATCGCAAAAGGCTATATACAAGAAATGTCTTTCAGTATGAATACAGGTAAATATCATGATAACCTCATATAACACAGTATCAGTTGGCCATAAAAAGAAGCAATCCAAGGAACAAACTAGTCCTTCCAACAACCTAATCACCATAAAACAATCATTATGCTGAAAGAAGCCAACCTCAAGAGGTTTCATACAAAGTATGACTCCATGTGACATTCTTGAAAATATACAACTATACTGAAAGAAACAAAACAGTGGTTGCTAGAGATTAGGATTGCATAGGTTTTATGGGGTGAAGGAATTGTTCTATGTCCATGGTGAAGTGGTCATACCAATCTACATGCATGCCAAAATTTAAAGAACTATGCATATAATCAAGTCCAATTATTATATATTCTTAAAAAAACTTATAATGATACGATTAAGTCAGTCCTGTGTATTATTATGACACCAAAAGCTTGGCTAATAAAAGCAACACAAGTTATCTATACTGTAATTGTTAAACCAATATTCTGCAACAAATGATTTAAACACTGTTTTTAAACATTTTCAATATTACTGTTTGCAAAGATTAAAGTAGAGTTATCAAAGCCTTTGTTCTTCACTGGTTATGGGACGCACAGCCTGAAAGCAGTTAAGCTGCCAACATGGAGAAGAATGGGAAGCTGACAGCAGAGGAGAGGACAAGACAGCAAGCAGAAGGGAACTGGGTTAGCTAGCCTTCGTTCCTGAGGTTTTCTATCCCAACATCTGGGATGGGTGGCTCTTGGGCTAGTTACAGTCAGAGGACATATTCTGCACAAAACTTTCCACCCCCTCAACACACACTACTTTAACCACTAATAAAAGAAATTCACTTTTTAATTTTATTTGAAAGAAAGAGAGAGAGAGAAAGAAAGAAAGAGAGAAAATGGGTACACCAGGGCCTCTAGCCATTGCAAACAAACTTCAGATGCATGCACCACTTTGTGCATCTGGCTTAGGCAGGTACTGGGAAATCAAACCTGGGTCCTTAGGCTTTGCAGGCAAGTGCCTTAACTGCTAAGCCATCTCCTCTCCAGACCCAAATTTTGCTTTTTAAATTTTAATACTTGAAAACAGTTCCAGACAGCTATTCCTAACTGAACTACTGAACTGCAGCAGCCATAGTCACCAATGATATGGAAAATGAAAATTGAAGACTTCCTTCTTAAAGATTCAAAATTTAATATAGTCTACTCAAGTAAAATACTTGTAAGTATATAAACACAGCAATATGTCGCACTGAAAATATAAATCATGTATAAAAAAAGCGGGTCATGGGCTGGAGAGATGGCTTAGCGGTTGTTTGCCTGAGAAGCCTAAGAACCCAGGTTCGATTCTCCAGAACCCACATAAGCCAGGTAACGTAAGGTCATGGGTACATGCATCTGGAGTTCATTTGCAGTGGCTAGAAGGCCATGGTAACCCATTCTCTCTCTCATAAATAAATAATTGTTTTTAAATGGGTCATGGGACTGGAGAGATGGCTTAGCGGTTAAGGCCTTTGCCTACAAAGCCAAAGGATCCCAGTTCAATTCTCTCAGACCCATGTAAGCCAGATGCACAAGGGGGCACATGCGTCTGGAGTTGGTTTGCAGTGGCTAGATGCCCCTGGTATGCCCACTGTCTCCCCCCCCACCTCTGGATCATGAATAATGTGGACCACATACCAATTATGCAAAAAAACATTAAAAAGTATAAGAGAGGTGAGGAGTAGTGGCACACGCCTTTTAATTCCAGCACTTGGGAGGCAGAAATAGGAGGATCATTGTGCATTTACAGAGTCCAGCCTGAGAAGACACAGTGAAGTGCAGGTCAGCATGGGCTACGGTAAGTAAGACACCGCCTTGAAACAACAACGAAGTGTAAATGAGGGGTTGGGGAATTAGCTTAATGGTAAAGTGCTTACTCCCGGCACTGGGGAGATGGAATCAAGAGGCACCCTGGAGCTCAATGACCAGTCAGTCTAGCTAAATTGATGAACTCCAGGGCAGTGTGGGCTCCTGTCTCAAAGAGATGGACAGGCCAGGGTGTGGCAGTGTGTGCGCCTTTAATCCCAGCACTAAGGAGCCAGAAGTATGAGGATCACTGTGAGTTTGAGGCCAGCCTGGCACTACAGAATGAGCTCCAGGTCAGCCTGGGCCTGAGTGAGATGCTACTTCAAATAATAATAACAACAACAACAGCAAAATAAATATTTAAGAAAAGATGTGGATGACCTACCCAAGGGTGTCCACTGGCTTCCACATACATATGGACATGCACCTAAACACACATACAAACACACATGCCCCCACCCCAAAGTATAACAGAAGTCTCATAACTTTAAGGTGTATTGCCTTTCTAGACCAAAATAACCACAATCTGTATTTGCAAACAACCGTACCTAGTAGTTTGCTGCTAACTAGCACTTTGACCAAGTCACTACTTTGTGCTACCTACAGCTTTTGGAACTCTTTGTATGTGTACTATGATCATGAGTGATCAGATCAATGAGTTATATCATGCTCAACTAAGTGCCTTACTACAGGGAAGACTCCATTTCTCTTATCAGCTACGATATGACGTTTTAAAGGGATATTCCAGTTGTTTAAAATAATTAAAGAGTCAGCAGATGTTAAGTACCTTTCTGGCTATACACCCTAAAGTTATATTGCTTGTTTTCTATGATGGAGCCAGGTCAATACTGGAGAAATGGCTTAGCAGTTAAGGCACTTGCTTATGAAGCTTAAGGACCCATGTTTGATTCTCCAAGTCCCACATAAGCCAACTGCACACGGTGGCTCATGTGTCTGGAGTTCGTTTATAGTAGTTAGAGGCCTGGTGCGCCCATTCTGTCTTAAATAAATAAAAATCAGAAAAAAAAATAAAGTTAAAATGTGTATGTGGTCAGGGGCTTTGTCACTAAAATTTTGCCAGCTACAAAGATACTACTTTTCCAAGCAATGTTACTCTTGAAGATCTCAAAAAATTTTCCACTTTACTACATTGTAAGAACAACATGGACTTAACACCAAGAGGGGCTTAATGCATCTCAAGGGAAGTCAAACTATGAGGAGAGAGGTCATCTCTCTCAATCTGACACAGACAGTGGAAAGAAGCTTCAAAGTTCTTTCCCATACCCTGGGAATTCCAGACTTAACAAAAGTTAAAAACACACAGCGGTGGCCTGCACAGATGGCTTAGCGGTTAAGGCGTGTGCCTGCGAAGCCTAAGAACCCCGGTTCAATTCCCCAGCACCAACTTAAGCCAGGTGCACAGGGTGGCACATGTGTCTGGAGTTCATTTCCAGTGGCTAGAGGCCCTGGCATACCCATTCTCTCTCTCTCTCAAAAAAAAAAAAAAGGCACAGTGGCAGAAATCAGGGGTTCTTTTCTCTAAAGAACAAAAAAATTTCTACCTGCTTCCAATGAACTCTTCCTTTTAAAAGAAATTTCTTAATGCAGGCAAACCCCAGTTATTTGTATATTCAATATAAATTCGGGGCTGGAGAGATATCTTAGGGTTAAGTTGCCTGCGTGCAAAGCCTAAGGACTCGGGTTCGATTCTCTAGATCCCAAGTAAGCCAGATGCACCTGATGGCATACGCATCTGGAATCATTTGCAGTGGCGAGAGGTCCTGACACGCCCCCTCTCTCTCTTTGCTTCTCTGTCTCTAGTAAATAAATAAAAAATAAAATATTAAAAAAATAAACTTGGCAAACAGATATTGCTATCATAATACTTCCGACAATCTTTTTGTTGTTGTTGTTGTTGCTATTTTTTTTTTTTTTTTTTTTTTGGTTTTTCGAGGTAGGGTCTCACCTTGCTTTAGCTCAGGCTGACCTGGAATTCAGGGTGGCCTCAAACTCACAGTGATCCTACCTCTGCCTCCCTGAATGGGACTGAAGGTGTGTGCCACCACACCTGGCTTTGTTTTTGTTTTTTTTGAGGTAAAGTCTCACTCTAGGCTAGGCTGACCTGGAACTCACTCTGCAGTCCCAGGCTGGCCTTGAACTCACATTGATCCTCCTACCTCTGCCTCCCAAGTGCTGAGATTAAAGGTGTGCACCATCATACCAGGCTACTTCTGACATTCTTTATATCACTCTATCTCAGACCAAGCTTCCACAAAGGTAAGGAGAATAAATTTTACATTATGTGGATATTTTAAGCTTTCTAAAACTTCACAAATGAGATTCCCGAATGATATAAACACAGGGACATTAACTAGGTCGGCCATATTATTCTCATTATTTTTCATTAGCTTTTAAAAATAAAGGTTGCTACCAAAGAAATCATGCGGTTATCTTTAATAAAACAGTAATACAGTCATTGCATGGAAAAAATTTTCTGATTGCTGTAATTGTAATTTTCTAATTGCTGGATATTTTTGTGTAAGAAATTTTACTAATGCACAGTTAGTAGTATAGCTTAAAAAATTCACAAAGACTACGATAATCTGCATTTTAAAAAGTCAAATGCTATCCATCCTCACTCTGCTTTAAATGTCTAAAATATTAAAGCTCTGAAAGAAATAAAGTCATAATATTGGCTTATCTACTACTTGCTTAAAAGAATGCATTAAAAACTTTCCCCAAACTGACCATTTAAATACTTAGAACTGTTTCCAACAAGCAAAGTAAAATGCTAGAACATGATGGATTTAAAGATGCATTTAAACATTCTATAATCTCCAAAGGGAAATAGGAGGAGCCTAATATTTGGAATCATTTGATCTCAAAAGATGGCATTAAATTCAAAGCAGGGGTGTAAGAGAAAGTTTACAGGCCATGCACTTTCACAATTGCAAAATTTTTCACAGATTATTCCAAATGTTAGGGTAAAGAGAAAAATTATCTAAATTTGGTATCATTTTTAAAAAGCATTCTTAGTTCAAATAATCTTTTAAGCTGGAGACGTGGTTCAGTGGTAGAGTACTTGTCTAGTATGTGAGAGGCCATGAGTTCAATTCCCCAGTATAGCAAATGCTGTTTAGGCTTTAAAAAATAACCAATATCAGGGCTGGAGGGATGGCTTAGCATTTAAGTGCTTGCCTGTGAAGCCTAAGGTTCCCAGTTCAAGGCTCGATTCCCCAGGACCCACATTAGCCAGATGCACAAGCGTCTGGAGTTCGTTTGCAGTGGCTGAAGGCCATGGCATGCCCATTCTCTCTCTCTGTCTCTTTCTCTCTCTGTCGCTCTCAAATAAATAAAAATAAACAAAAATAACCCATATCAGACAATCAAGATTTCTCTGTTACAAAATAGTACTATTAAAGAGGGTAGGGAAGGGAGCTCATCCACTAACTTATTTACTCATACTAAAAGAGCATCACAAATAATAATAATAATAATAATAATAATGGAAATGAGGCAGAGAGATAACTTTCCTGACTGTGCCTGCAGTCTTCTCAAAAAGCTATGCTATATGCCATAGCTGGTATGCAGCATCAACAACTGTTCAAACTTGGATCTTCCATAGCATCTCTTTCCCAAACCTTTCAGAAGAAAAAGCTATTCCACTTTCCAACGTCTTAAACAGTCCACTGCTGCTATATCCCAGACTCCATAATAATTCCATTTCCATACTCTATTTTCAACAGTCTCTTTGAGGTATGCGTTTCATGTTCAGGTCACTCTCCCCATACAGTATCAGAATTTTACACCTAGCATTCAGCCTTTCCTTCCTATGCCTGTCAGCATCCTAAGCTTCTCCAATATTCAACATAATAGATTCTCAATTTCTGCCAACAAATTTAAGTCAGAAAAAAGCACAAGATAGCAGAACTACAGATAAGCATCAATGAAGCACTGAAAATGGTGCCCATACCAACCAATTACTTCATCTCCATTAGCAGTCAGCGTCTCTTTGAAGATTAAAAACAATGGCTCTTTCTACCAACACAGTAAACTCCAAATTCCCTACAGTACTTTTCAAAACACAGTCTATCCCAGTGAGCATTTATTTTCATCACCCACAGACGCGCCTTTTATGCTTCATCTACACCGGCCTTCCTGCTTCACTGAGAAAATCCAACCTGGAATTTCTCTCATGCAATTATTTCCCCACTAGAACTACTATTTTGCCTTTATTCACATGAAGAATCTTTAATAATCCTTTAAGGGTTACCAGAAGTGACCACAGCTTTGTATCTTGCCCTGAGTTCCTCAGGCAAAATAATTTCCTCTTTAATTCTGATTACCTCATTAAAACTAAGGGTTTCCTGCTGGCAGGCATCACGCAGGCCCTTACCTATTTTACGGTGGCTAAAATGCAGGAGAAATTCAGTGTCTGTGTGTCTTTGAACTGAGACTAATGAAAATCTGGTAATGAACCTACTAATAACCTAATGGAACTACTAATGAAAATCTTTCCCTGACTGTTACTATTGATGTTGCTCTTAATTTACTATCATTATATTGATACTTTATACATAAATGTCACTAAAATAAACTTACTCCATTCATTCTTACTGGCTGAGGAAAGAGGAAAACACTTAGAAAGCTTTGTTATAAAAGCCTCCTTAAGAAAATGGGTCTACATCTAGTAAGAGGAAAAGATCATGACATCAAAAAAAAGAGACTGATTGAGATGGGAGGGGATATGATGGAGAATGGAGTTTCAAAGGGGAGAGTGGGGGAAGGGAGGGCATTACCATGGGATATTTTTTATAATCATGGAAGTTGTTAACTAAAAAAAAAAAAAAGAAAATGGGTCTACAAAAGTTTGGAGTTTATCTTAGTTATCAACTTCATCTCCACAGGCAATTAGCCTCACATAAATACCTTAATACCTACAAATAAATGTGACATCTAAAACACTGGTTCTTCTTCTCTTTCCTTACCTAAAAACTGTGTGAGAAGTCAAAAGTAATTTTACACAGAGTAAATGAGATCCTCTATACTAAAAACTAAAGCTGTTTGGTCTACAAATGAGACTGTAGTCTACAAAGAACTTCCAAGAAAACTGAAACTATGACCCTGTCAAGATGTCAGTTTTCCTACCTGTAAAATAAGGCACCTAGAACTACTATCAGGATTATAAGCCACAGAGAAAAGAATGGAAATATAAGACCTCTAACTGTCACAGTGGCAGTGATGTTCGCTTGACCAACTGCAAGTGCTCGGTCTGGCACAGGACAGGTTCTCAGTGAGCAGTTTTCTGAATGAAGACAAGTGAGAAGGGTGAAGCTCTCTTGTTCTTCCAGTCAAAGCAAAGTATTATGCAAAGGGTAGAATATATGCAGAAAGACTTTGAAAACCAACGCAGTAAATGTTAAGTTACTCTTGATATTCAGAGTTACCATGGCTGGGCATTGTGGCGTGCGCCTTTACTCCCAGCACTCAGGAGGCAGAGGTAGGAGGATTGCCGAGAGTTCAAGGCCACCCTGGGCTAGAGTGAGACCCTACTTCAACCCCTCCCCCCAAAATAGTTAACATCTTTTTTCTTCTACTATCAAAGAATAAAACAAAGTCAAGGTACAAGAACTAGCTTTCACATGGTCCCTTGTTAATGAATTCGTTCTATATAACATTAAGTGGAAATTAAGCAGAAGTCAAAGCTAAGAAACTGAGCATTATAAATTGTGATAATCAACTCCTAACATATTACAGCTAAAGGTTTTCCTTGCACTTAAACCATTAAAAATTGAAATGGTTTCATTCTAAATACATTCATGGCAGTAGTATGAAATACTATGATGTTTATAAGTCTTAACTCAAGTGAGCCAGCTACGGTGGTTTACGCCTGTAATCACAGCATTAGGGAGAATAACAGAGTTCTAGGCAAACCCGAGTTACACACAAAACTGATTCAAACCAAACAGTAACAACAACAACAAAATGTATCACACAATCCTTATTTAACCCTTTAAGATTAAAAAAAAATAGCAGGGCTGTAGAGATGGCTTAGTGGTTAAGGTGTTTGCCTGCAAAGCCAAAGGATCCCGGTTCAACTCTCCAGGTTCCATGTAAGCCAGATGCACAAGGTGGTGCATGCATCTGGAGTTTGTTTGCACTGCCTGGAGGCCCTGGCGCGCCCCTTCTCTCTCTCTCTCAAATAAAATAAATAAAATATATTTTTTAAAAGTAGCAATCCTATCTCATTTTATAAATTGACAATGTTTATTTGTGCAAGACTGTTAGTGGCAGAATTAGGTGTAAGGTCCAGTTTTATTTTCTACTTAGTATTTTCCCTGCAGCTGCTCCTAAGCATCTACTGTTCAACGGATGCTTAATGGGAGATGGCATTACTTTGTAGGATGAGCTTAAAGACTTACCAGTCAGGTTGAGAACCAAAAGTAGGAGTCCTCTTAAGAGGATAGTGACACAAAAGGGAATGGCTCTGTCCTTAGTCTGTCCCCACGTGGGAAACTGATTATCACTATTTCTGAATGTAAAGCTGCCAGTCAACACTTAAAACACAAAAGTTGCTATGAAAATAGTTGTTTTCTTAATGGCTAAATGAAAGTCAAAACTGCTCTGTATTTAAGGCTAGAGCTGACTCTTCATATCAAGTCTGGTCATATTTTAGACTGTTGAAATCGTCAGGCAGTTCTGACGCTAAATGTTTAAATTCCCAGTGCTCAATCTTGGACTTCACCTGTGACTTCATCTACTTCGAGGGCCTTAACTATTAGCTGTCCTGCCCACAAATGTACATCTCCAGTTTAAAAGAAATAGATTTGCGTATCCAATTTTATAGGCATTTAAAAACAAATAGTAAGTATGCATCAAAATGAAGTTCCTTTTCCTTTTTAACTTTTTTGTTTTTAAATTTCATTTATACTAGGCGTGGTGGCACACGCCTCTTTAATCCCAGCACTTGGGAGGCAGAGGTAGGAGGATCACCATGAGTTCAAGGTCACCCTGATACTACCAAGTGACTACACCAGGTCAGCCTGGGCTACAGCGAGACCATACCTCAAAAAACGAACAAAAAAATTATTTATTTATTTATTTATGACAGAGAGGGAGGGAGAGAGAAAGAATGGGCACATCAGGGCCTCTAGCCATTGCAAATGAACTACAGATGCATGTGCCACCTTGTGTATCTGGCTTATGTAGGTTTTGAGGAATTAAATCTGAGTCCCAAGGCTTCACAGGCAAGCATCTTAACTGCAAAGCCATCTCTCCAGCCCTGAAGTTCCTTTTTCTACACCAAATCTTCATCAAAAAAATATTCATTGAGCTGGCTGTCCAAGAGCCAAAACCCTACAAATTATTTTGGATTCTTCCCTGTCTTATCCCTTGTAATCAGATCAGCAGGTAACAATCTTTTGAAATGTGAGCTATGCCGTGACTATGGAAAACTTGTGTGTTATAACTGTTAATACAATAGTGCAAACCACCTCTCACCTCAATGACCGGATTACTCCTTCCTAGGCCCCTTCATTTACGTCCTGATTCTCCAGAAAGCAAGAGGACTATTTTTTAAATAATCTACATTGTAAACACGTCACCATCTTGCCGAAGATCCACGGATGGCTTCCTACTGTACATACGATTAAGTACTGAGCCTCTCTGCCACAGCTTCACGGTCTGACTCCATTCCCTCTCCAACTGTTATCTTGTCGTGTTCCTACCCAATACTCTTTTTTAAAACTATTTATTCAATTGTATTTATTTGCAAGTGGGGAGGGAGAGAATGGGCTCTTGCCACTGCAAGTAAACTCCAGATGTATGCACCACTTTATGCATCTGGCTTTAAAGGGATACTGGGAAATGGAACCCAGACCATGCAAGAGTCTTTAACCATTAAGTCATCTCTCCAGGCCCCCAATACCCACTCTTACATTCTCCACTCATAATGGGTTTGTGTCTCTGCCCATGGAATTGATAAAGGATGTACTGCTGCCTTTTTAAAATGAATTTTGAGGGCTGGAGAGATGGCTTAGGGGTTAAGCACTTGCCTGCAAAGCCTAAGGACCCCGGTTTGATGCTAGATTCCCCAGGACCCACATAAGCCAGATGCACAATGCATGTATCTGGGGTTAGTTTGCAGTGGTTGGAGGCCCTGGCATGCGCATTGTCTATTTCTCTCTCTGCCTCTTTCTCTCTGTCTGTTCCTCTAAATTAATAAAAATAAACAAAATTTTATAATGATTTTTGACTGGAATCCTGCCACACACAATCACTTATGAATGGTGACTGCTGCTTCTACCTATGCCACATGAGCACAGCTAAACTGCTATCTGGTCCTTTAGAGAAAAACATGTTGCAGAGGCATTCCCTGTGCCCGCAACACTCTCCAACTATTTTCTTTTGTGTATTCTCTCATGCTGTAAGACTCAGCTTAAACATCACCACTAACCTAAATCGCCCTTCCCTGCCTCCCTGCCTCCCTCACTCCCTTTGCTTGCCTTTTTTTGGCTTTTTAACGTAGGGTCTTTTATAGCAAGGCACCAGCTGCCAACCCCTGCAGTCTGCTTAGTGTTTTGGGGAATTTCAGTAATTCCTTTGAGTCTGTTTCCTGGAAAGAGACCTTCTTCTGGAGATGTTAGGATACACAACCAGAAGTGAACTAGGGAAATAAAATTTTCTGTGTCTGCCTCAACTTTGGAAACTTACCTCCTAAGCTACCATCAGTGTCCTCCATGTAACTGCCCTCCACCCACAATGGCTGTTTGTGCTGCTCTGCATTACCAAAAACCAGTTGTAATCGTGCTCACCGTTTTCATCCCCAAAACCAAAGTACCAGAAGATACAAAGAAAACCAAGCCTCGGGCTACAGAGATTGCTTAGCAGGTAAAGTGCTTACCTGCAAAGCCTAGGGGCCAAGGTTCAGTTCCCCAGTACCCACATAAAGCCAGATACACAAGATGGCGTATGCATCTGGAGCTCATTTGCAATGGCTAGAGGCCCTGGCATGACCATATTCTCTCCCTCTCTCTCTCTCTTAAATAAATAAATGCAAACCAAGCCAGTTCCATGTAAAAATCCTATTTCCTTTTAATTTTTCAATGTGAAAAGATGGGTTCTAGACATCTATACAGTGGTCCTAAAGTTTATATACACATATATGAACTTAGGTAAGTAATTCAGCTAAGTGTGAAAAGTACAGTGAACAAAAAACGGATGAATACAGCCAAAACAAAGAGCTGTTTGTTCTATGAAACTAATGACAGGTATTTCAGCCCTCAGAATCCTGACCTAGTAATAATTGATTTTCATGCAGACTCATTTTTATATATTATACCATACTTGGCATTACTAAAACCCTTATTTAGTAAAATAAAACAAATTGTTCCTTCATCTGGAGGCAAACATTTTAAGCTACCATGCATTAGCCCTGCTTAACAGTTAATAATTCTTTTCTGGTAGTGATCTCTTCAACATGGTAACACTACATGTACAGTTTTAATTTTTTTCATAAGAATATAAATGAACAAAGACAAAAATGGAAGCAAGGATACTAGCAGTAATTCAAATACTTAGTCCATTTGATATACAAAAAGGTAATCAACAGATATGCTAAAATCAGTACATTTCCTCATCAAAAGCTAGCTTGTTCAATGAGTGTTTGTAAAATACTGAAAAGTAACATTACAGATGCCAAAGAGATATTAATGATTATGTTTAAGAGAAGAAATCAGAACTTAGCATACATGCTTTTAATTTAAAAAAATTAGTAAAATCAACTGGAATTCATGTCCTAAGGGGTAAATTCTCAGAAGTGAAGCCTTCATGAATGTGCATTTATATTCTTTGTGTATGCCAGTGAAGAGGTCTTGACCAATCAGGCCAAGGGCCCTCTCTAAGAAGAGAGTGTGCAAGCCCCATGATCTTTGTGCTGCCTAACATCTACAACATGTTGCTTCTTTAATCCATTAAAGCTATGGTATTTATACTATGGCAGCCCACGCTACAAGTTAACTAAGGAACCATTATTAAGCAACTTACCAAATCTTTTCAGGTTTCTCATAGTCCTATAATTCACATGATTTCAGTATGTACTTAATCATGTGAATCCAAAAATCACTTTAACACTGACCTCTCCTCCTCACCTTTGCACAGCCAATTCTCATCAATAACACATGACTATAGACTTTTCTCTGTGCTCAAACTGCAAAGCATTGTTAAAAAACAAAACAAAACCAAAAAAAAAAACACAAATTCCCCAGCAAACCAACTCCCGTTTCCCTTCCTTGACAGCTCTTTAGAATACTCCCAAGGGCTCCAAGTCTCTTCATCTCATTTTCTAAAGAGGGATGGCTTCATTACCACAATTGACACACTTGAAAGTCGCTTGGATCTCATCGTCTTTATTATACTCTGATCATTGCATTCTGCATAAAGAGTATCTATCTACAGAGAAGTCCAGGTTTCAACCTAAATCTACACTGCCTGAATTCAGAAATAGGCAGATTGCTGTGTCTAACTAGATAAATCGCCAATTCTCTCTGTGCCGTCATTTCCTTTGTAAAACAGGTGACAGTACTGACACATGCACTGTGACACTGGCATTCTACATGTTGAAACAATCAATGATTAGGATTATGATTATTATTCCCTACAGCACCTCTGGCAAGTGCAAACATGCCTCCCTCTACTGTTCTTACTCCCACATGCTCTCCCCTTCTGAGAACTCAGGTGCTCCAATGGTCTACTCCTTCAGCAGCTTTAAACAAACACTAGACACTTTCTTTTCAAGTCAAACTTCTTGAAACAGTTTTCTTCATCTTCCAGTACTTGGTAATATGCTCCTGAGCATCATCCCTTGTCTCTGGGTACATCATTCTCTGAGATGGGCCATATAACACTGTCCCCGAACTTACTTCTCAGTTCTACCAGCTACAAAAGTGTCCATAATCATGTGTTTCTATTTGGGCAGTTTATGATTCTCACTCAATTTTTCTCTCATGTAAAATGACATCTAAGTTATTTTCCAATAATAAAAACTGCCAATATAACCTAAAATCAAACTTAGCTCGTCCTCTACTCATTCCCAGTCATTTCCCACCCTGATCCCACAGTGTTTCTACTAACAGCACCTCATTTACCCAGCACTCAAGTTCTGCCTACCGAATTTCCCAATCTCTGGCATAGCCCACTCTTTTCTAGCCAACTCCTTCACCCAGATTTCAAGCTGCTGTTCTGATTCTAGTAAACACCCTCCCAATTCTACAACTCACTCTCTCATGTTAGGCTTCAAATGCTGTCACATTATCACTCACATCTCTGCACTCACTGTTTATTTAAAAAAAAAATCCTTAACCTGGCATTCAAACTTTTCTACACTCTATTCCTACACTGTCTTTCTAACACTAATTTGCTATCTAAATGTAACACAACTCATCTCTTTTAAAACCATAGGCTATCAGCCATACAGAAGTGCCTTCTACATTGTTCAAGTGTCTCCAACTTCTTAAAAGGCTCAGTCCAATTTCCTCTCTTCCCATGACCTCTTCCTGGTGGGGTAACTCTCTCTTTCACATAATTGCCAAGTTATTTATCACTTTGCAACTCATTTTCCACTTACTTACATAATGCTTTCCACTATTACCTACATTGGTACCATCTCTCACGTCAACGTAAAAACGACCCAGAAGGGACAGTATATTATCTTAGCATCCACTGTGCATTTTTATTGAAAGCTCGGCATAGTACACACTTGTTGATTGCACAAACACAATCATCCTATGTAATGCAATACTAAACTACTTGGCTCATGTAAGTCCCCACCCTGCCTACAAGAGAAAGGAATTATAGGCAGAAAGTTGCTATTGTGCAACCACTATAGTAACGATTAGTGAAAGCATCATCGCTGAATGCTAAAACCATCACATTGAAATTTCTGGGGAAACAGGACACTCATACAGTCTCAAATATAACTGAACAATTATGAATTACAAAGGGAAAAATGGTACCTTCACAGTGAAGAAATCTGGCGGACACCAAGTGATCAAAGTTAACACCAGCAATTATGGGATAAACTGACATCATGTGCCTCCTGATGTGATGCACTGAGGACACAACATCACTTATGTAATATTCCTGCCAAAAATGCATCACCTGAAACTAGTCATGAGGAAACAATCAGACAGACCAAAAACTGAGGGTCAAGCTACAAATCAACTGACCTATATCCTTCAAAAAATGTCAATGTGCTGAAAGATAAAGACAGGCCAAGGAACTGAGAATGATCCTGGACTGGATCAGAAAAAAATAACTATAGAAAACATCACTGCCACACAGGACAACCAGTATTATTTGAATATCAACCATATGACAACACTGCATTCATATTAAACTGAATGGTTTCGACCATACCTCTTTGGTTACATAAGAGAATTTCCTTATTCTTAGGAGAAAGGTTACAACTAGTTGAAGTGACATGAAATTTAAAACTCATCTAATTATGCAATAATAATAATAATAGCAATAAATAAAAGTATCAATAGAAAGACTTGCCAAAATATGGCAAAATGCTAATTTATATTACATAATGATCTTTAAGAGTTTACTGTATTACTCATGAAAATGAGTTTATTTCCCAGAATATTTTAAAAAATGTATATATTAATAGCATATAAAAATCATGGAAAGTTCATGAATCTGATGTTGCACTGTATTTGACAATCTCAGGGCAAAAAATTGTGGTAGTTTTTTACAAATGAAATTAATTTTATTTGCAGTTTGTTCAATGAAAACACTTATTCTAAACAAAAAAAGGTACACCTTTATGGAATCAGAACCATTTTATAATGTGAACCGCTATTAATAATACTGAACAATTCACATCTACCACAGAAGTTAGTCAAGTCAATTTTAATCAGTCAAAGAGAATATTTGAATACAAATTTTATTTTTAAACATACAGAAGCTCAAGGCAAAAACATCTAAAAATAATTATCTGTCATTAACACAATAAATTGGTATTTGTAAATAACTTATATGTTTGTTTTATTCTTATTTTCTATTTTTCATTGATCACAAACTTCATCTTCCTTCAATTAGCAAAAATTCTGATTTAGCCAACTGTTAAGTATTGAGAAAAGTTCTATAGCATAGTCAGAAATTAAGTAACTTCTATAGGCTTCTTAGAGCCTTGAAGAAGAGCACCCTAGCCAATGTCCTCGACAGTACCAATGGCTGTCTACAGCTGACAGTGATTGAGCAACAGTCCACAAAAGTTGGATACCTTATTTATGAGATGTTCGGTAACAACTTCTCTTAGTCCAGTGTAGAGTTTTTCTCCATGTTTATGCAAAACCATCGTGTATGCATTTCTATAAAGCTCCTCAAAACTAAGACCACTGTTATTCTTACGCTGGATTTCTTGAATTGCATTTTTCAGAAGGTCCCAAATGCTGTTTACATATTTTTCATCCATGGTCATCTGCAACATGCAAGAGAGAAAGAAGAGAAAAAAGTGGTTGAAAATACATCCATATTTGTCACATCGTAAATATTGTATTATGAGATTACAAATCTGTATGATTACTAGGGATGTTAACCAGCTTTAACAGAAATAATGGAATACATTTTTACAGTTTCTTGAGCTAAGACAAGTATTTTCCAATCCTGTAAGGCTTCCCTTCTCCATCCTTAAATATAAAACTCTTCACTTTAAGTAAATTCACAATCATTTATTCTCTCCGTGCAAAACATTTGGACCGCTACATTCTAACAGCCCACCTACTCTTCATATGAACCCATGTAGTTAAAAGTGACACATCCATATCTATGAACAGTGTGCACTTCCTGTAAGCCCACGTCTACTTTTCCAGTCTACTGATGATATTCTTCTAGATGACTGTACACCACCCTCTTACATCCTCACCTGAAGATGACTGTTTCCTGTTCCACTGAGAAACAGAACCAACCATTATGGACATTATGCAGCAACCCTTTTGATCATCTGTATGACCTGCTCTTTTTTGTGGTGCAAAGTGTGTAATAGAGGAACCAGAAATGTAAATAGCACATAGGGACTTTTTTGAAATGCAGAATTTCAGGATGAACTCAGGCCTATAGAACAGAACTTTCATTTTAACAGGAACTCTAAAAAAAAAAATAAAAATACAGAATCAAGTCTTCCATCTGAAACAATCTACATAATCCAGGACCTCTTTTATTGGCAATCACCCTGCTCAGCATCATTGATATTTTTCCTGCCTACTAAGTAATTTCCATTTGTACTCAAAACTATTACTTTCCCACCTTAAAAACAAATCCTCTTCTAACCTAACTTCTCTTTCCATTTATAGTGAAATCACTGGCAGGGCAGTGGGGAGTTTCTAAAGTCACTGTCTCTAAGTCCTATTTTCCCATTCTAGCTTGAATCCTTTACAGGAAGCTTTCACCACCACCACCAGCACCACTTCACTCAAACTACTCTTGAGATAAAGTCTCTAGTGAATTCTGCAATACTAAATCTAACAGTCAAAGGCCCAGATCTCATTTGACTTAGATCTATCTAGCAGTACTTGACAGAGCTCATCAATTCTCCTTTAATTCTTTACCTTCTTTCCAAGCACCACAGTCACTAGCTGTTTTCCTACTTCACTGGTTTCTAACTTGCCAGTATGCTTTATAGGTTCTCACTCACCTCAACCTCCAACTCTAAGGCTCTGGTTCTAGGTCTCACCCATCCACATTCACCTTCTAGGGAAGCGAGTCTCATTTATTCTCTTGGTTTTAAATCAACCTCAAATTTTACATATGTCTCTTCCTGTCCCTTGCACAGGAAGTCTCAATATTTCTACTTAAATGTCCAGTAAGCATCTCAAATATATCAAGTATGAAGTACAAACCCTAGTATTTCCTATAGTTTGCTTGTCCTACAATATTTTCTAAATGAGCCAATGTCTGCTTCATCCTTCTAGTGCTAAAGAGAAAACCTTGTAAGATCTTCCACTACTCTCATCTCACCACTTCTGACCAAACACAAAGCCTGCTGCCTCCACCTTCAGAACATACTCAGACTCCTTCACACTCCTCCCATTACACCACTGCGGCTCAAACCACCACCTCTCAGATTATTCAACAGCCTCTTCACATTCTTGGCCTGCTACCAGACTGACCTTCTGGAAACAAATCAAATTATGTCACTTATCTGTTCACAACCCGCAAACAACTTTTCATTTCCCTTGAAGTTAAAGTCAAATGTCCCCTACAAAGCCTTATTTGATCTCATAATCTCTCAACTTCATCTCATCTCCCATGATCACTCTGCTCTATGTATATCAGCTTCTGACTGCACCTAGGAGTCCACACACAAACCACTTAAGAGTCACTGTGTTTGCTGCTCTGCCTGGAATATTTTTCTATCAGATATATATCTACATGGCTCAAACCTCAGAGTATTAGTCGCCTTATAATGCCCACCCTGTTTACAACAGCAGTCTGTCACTACTAATTCCCAAATTCAATCCCTTTTATTTCTCTTGTGGCAAATTTTTTTTGTTTTGTTTTTATGGTCTCTTTTCTCTAAGCCATATGGCAGTTCAATAAAGACATGGACTTTCTTTTTTTAGTGTCTCTGCAGGCACACATACGTGCATCTATGTGTGGAAGCCAAAACACAACTTCAGTTGTCATCCTTAGGAACACCACCCACCTACTTTTATTTTCAATTTTTTTGTTTTTATTTATTTGAGAGTGAGAGGCAGAGAGAGAGAGAGAGAGAGAGAGAGAGAGAGAGAATGGGTGCGCCAGGGCTTCCAGCCACTGCAAACGAACTCCAGACGCGTGTGCCCCCTTGTGCATCTGGCTAACGTGGGTCCTGGGGAATCGAGCCTTGAACCAGGGTCCTTAGGCTTCACAGGCAAGCGCTTAACCGCTAAGCCATCTCTCCAGCCCCCCACCCACCTACTTTTGAGACAGAATCTCACACTGGACTGGAGCTCACCAATTATGCTAGACGGGCTGGCCAGCTAATCCAGGGATCCCACTGCTCCCACCTCCCAAGTGTTGCAATTACAGGTGTATGCCACCACATTCGGCATTTTATGTGGGGACTGGGAAATGAATTCAGGTCCCATGCTTGCGAGGCAAACACTTTGACTAACCTATCTCCTTAGAACCCTAATCTTGTGGTTTTTATTTATTTTTATTTTATTTGAGAGAGAGAAAGGGGAAAGGAGGGGGGAAGGAAGTGGGGGAGACAGAGAATGGGTGTGCCAGGGCATCTAGCCACTGCAAACGGACTACAGATGCATGCGCCCCCTTTGTGCATCTGGCTTACATGGGTCCTGGACAATTGAACCAGGATCCTTTGGCTTCACAGGCAAACGCCTTAACTGCTAAGCCATCTCACCAGGCCCCTTGTGGTTTTTAAACAGCTGAATTCCTTATTCCCTAGGCCAATATCATCAACACATAGTAAGCCCATTTTGCTGCTGAATTTGTGCTAATATTTGACTAAGGAGCCTTTAAAAAAACTTACAGGGGAATGTGGCATATGTGTGTTTATGTTATGCTGTGGTGTGTTGGTTGGTGCATGTACATGTATGTGCCCTTTGCAGGCCCTGTGGTGGGAAGCGCTCACCTATGGGTGGCCTGAATTGAACCATGTGTCCAGCTCCATGCTATTTGCCTTGCCTTGTTTGGAGTCAGAGTCTTTTTACTGATTCCACAGGCTTTTCTGGTCATGTCCATGTCCTTAAGAATAAAAGAAAAGGCACCTAACAGGGTTTTCACTCATCCTGGCTGTAAAGCATCAGCTCAAAAGGATCCATAAGATGACTGTCTTACAATGGTAGTATCTGGGGGGTTTAAACAATGCTGCTTCAATACAGCAACTTTTACTCAAACCTCCAGTCACCAGAGACTTGAGGAATCTACCCCACCTCATCAGTGAACCAATGAAGACACAAACAAACCTAAAGAGATTAAGCAACTGAATAAAAATCACCAATTATTCCCAAATCCAAACCAAGGGACTCAACAGTCCTCCTATCACTGTGCTATGTTGTAAATTAGTACCAGACTGTGAGTCACTAAATGATCACAGAGCACATCATAGGTTTTGCTGTCAGGGAGATCTGGGTTTGTGTCATGGCTTTACCACAAACAAGCCACAAGACTGTTGAATTTAACCCCTCTGGAGGGGCTGTAGAAATGACGTAGTGGTTAAGGCACTTGCCTGCAAAGCCAAAGGACCCAGGTTCAATTCCTTACGGCCCATGTAGGCCATATGCACAGGGTGGCCCATATGTCTGGAGTTCGTTCACAGTGGCTGGAGGCTCTGGCGTGCCCATTCTCTCTTTCTCTACCTGCCTCTTTCTCCCTCTCAAATAAGTAAATAAAAATAAATTAACTCTTCTAGGCTTTGATTTCTTTATTTGTAAACTGGGTTAAATATCCCTATTTCAATGTAAGAACTATCATAAAGAGTAAATGAGAATCTGAATTTAGCCTAGTTCAGTAAATCTCACCTAGTTCAGGCCAGGGTACAGTAACTCTCCTAAATTATCAAACACACACTGGGAAGATATACAGCTTTAAACCTTTGCAAATAGGTAAGCAATGAAACAAAAGTATGTTAAGAGCACAACCATGTATGAAATACCCATCAGTCAATGTAACTGTGCTTCACAACTATTACTTCTCTCCACCATAGGCCTCCTAATCTCATCAGACTTATTTAATTGATTACTGTTACCATTACTCTGTCCTTTTTTCTTTTCACTCTATACCGGATCTTTACCTATCTTTGGTATTATCATGTCTATAACTACTTGCTAGGTAGGGCTCAGAAACTGATGGGACTCTAGACTGACTGAGCGGGATATCAAAGTTTCCTAAAAGTACATATAAAATTTTGCAGGTGTAATCCGTATGCCACTTCTTTCCTTGAGGGTGAGCCTCTAGCTTTTATCCCATTTCCCCAGTAAGTTTAGCTCATGTGTCTTAAAGACACATTATACTGGCATACCTGCTCATGGCTGCCAGCCCTGATGTCCACCCAAAGCCTGAAAACACCTATTCAACAACCTGCTGCACACCCCAACCAGATGCTCCAGACACAGACAGAACAATGCCCAAATCCCTCGAGAACTTTGCTAACCCTAACCCTGCAAATGTCCAATCTCCCTCATGTATTCTTCTATCTAATCATGGCAACATGACCCAGCAAATTTTACAAGCTAGAAGCATAAGCCTTGTCTTAACATTCTTTCCTGTCAAAACCCTTCTATGGACATGAGGTGGAATGGAGGAACACATCCTAGAGGTCCAGGTGCTGTTTCTCACTGTATTTCCACCAGTCGAAGACCGTCCCCAGCCAGCGTCTTCTTTGTATTCCCATGCTTTGCCTCTGAATCCAGCTCAGGTATCCCATCTGCCTGGACTCTTTCTTCCCTGATTCCTCAGATCCTCCATAATTCTTAGGGTATATCTAGTACCATACTCCTATACTGCTCCCTAGTTATCATTTTGTGAGTCCTCCACTAGACCAAGGGGTTTGCAGGTGATTGTATTTTTCTTCAATGTCACTTAAATGGAAACTAAGGACTGCCCAAGGAAAACTGTCTCACCCTTGTTATACCAATCCAATTTTCAAAATGTGAACCATTAGTAGGTAGAATGATATAAAACATTAGAGGGCTAGAGGGATGGCTTAGCAGTTAAGGCATTTGCACCCAATTTTCAAAATGTGAACCATTAGTAGGTATAATGATATAAAACATTAGAGGGCTAGAGGGATGGCTTAGCAGTTAAGGCATTTGCATCCAATTTTCAAAATGTGAACCATTAGTAGGTATAATGATATAAAAGAACATTCGAGGGCTGGAGGGATGGCTTAGCAGTTAAGGCATTTGCCTGCAAAGCCAAAGGATGCAGGTTCAATTCCCCAGGACCCACATTAGCCAGATTTGCACAAGCGGGAGCATGTGTCTGGAGTTCATTTGCAGTGGCTGGAGGCCCTGGTGCACCCTCTCTCCAAGTAGATAAAAATAAAATATTTAAAAAGAACATTTGAATGTGCTTATCTGAAGCAATCAGTCTCATTTTTAAATACCCAAATGTCTTTTTCAAATAAGGCACAGTAATACACAAGCAATGGAGTCTCAAATCTATCAAGTAGTATTTTCACATTTACTAAATTTACCTTAAGGGTCCTAGAAGCCTCCTTATTCATCTATTTTATTAGTAAATGTTAACTGGGAATAGTAAGCAGAGTAAGCCCTTCAGGAAAGGATGAAACTGTTATAATCTTTCGTTCTCTAAATAAACAAGTCTAACAAAACACAGAAAATGAAACAGAGTCTTATAAATTCTTCCATAGATATGATTTGGTCCTGGCCTCAAACAGACATGTCAACTCTGGTGAAGTAACTGCTACCAATTACCCTTGATCTCCTACTCATATACATCTTTGATACAGAAACATTAACTGACAGTGGAATTTTTTTTTTTTTTTAAGGACTAAGAGTTCAGTCCTCACCTCAATCTGCCAACCATAAAAACACGAGGTTAGACTTAGGGATTGAAAAAATGTTAGAGCTCTAACTTCGTATGTTTAAAAAACATATAAGTCACCAATCAAGTATTTGAACAGAACTGTAATTCCACTGGTAGCACTTATTTGCTTATGTCTGCAATAAATGCAAATAAACTCAGGGTGTGAAGCAACCAAACTTTCAAAAAAAGTAATAAAATAAAATGCACATACATAATATTTAATGTTTACTATGTAATTATGAGTCTCATTTACTATCTTCTCCAAAAAGCTTAAGTTACAAAGTTATCAGAAAGCAACTTTTTTCAGCAGGAAAAGAAACAAAAACTCATTTAATAAGAAAATATGTGATTACATATTCTCAAATGCTTATACTATCATAATCCTTGTTAAAATCAAATCAAAACTTAAAAGTGTACTTTGATCCCTTCCCCCCCAAACCAGGAATTATGATTTCCTCACTAGAAAATATCAATAAAAAGAATTCTATTTTCTTTTAAAAATCTCATTTTTCATCTATCAAGTAATATAGCCTTCAAAATGCTAAAATTTGAAAGGATGTCTATTAGATACTTACACATCTTGAAAGTGCTGGAACTTATATTAAAAATTGTACTGAACTATATCATAAGATTCATTAAAACTAAGATGAAGAGAACTGTATTCTTTGTATCCACTATGTACACAAAGCACAAAAAGTCTTCAGTTCTTTTTGAATAATATTCTACAAGAAGAAATTTGGAACAGGGTGGGTGGGGGAAACTGGTGAAAAAATTCCAAGCAATTCAGAATGACACAGCTAAAAAAAAGGGGGGGATGCTTGGTCTCAATTTCAAGCTTTGGCCTCAAAAACGCTTCCTTGGTAGAAACTATCTGAGGAATACAGATACACACATCTATTATGGAAGTAAGCTTTCAACCAGACTATAAGAACCTCAGAATAGATTAGGTCCTCTCTTCCTTTGTTACTGTATGTCTCATAATACATGGCATGATGCCCAGGTGACACTCGAAAGAATATTACTGAATACAGTCCACTTAGTTAATATTGATAAAGGATCTTACTTGATGACCCATGATGCAATGATATATGACATCACCAATGACCTCACTGACGAATCAGTAAGAGACCTCTGATATTAAATTACAGGACAGCAACACTCATAAGAAAGTTAAATCAATAGGATGTTCAATTAAGCTCAGCATTTGAATCCTTAACACCTGAGTAGGATGTCTAAATATCAGGTCAAAACTATGGGAAACCTGGGACTAGAGAGATAGCTCAGTGGTTAAGGTACTTTGCCTGCAAAGCCTAACGACCCAGGTTCAATTCCCCACATAAGGCCAGATGGATAAGGTGGCACATGCATCTGAAGTATGTTTGCAGTGGCAGGAAGCCCTAGTGCATCCATACTCACTCTGTCTCTCTGCCTCTTCCTGTCTGTCTCTATCTCTCTCAAAGAAACAAAAATATTTTTTAGAAAAATTTGGGAAATTTAGAACTTTTTTTTCAAAAACAAAATCAAGCTTCTAGATTAATCCAGCAAAGTCCATTTAGTTACAGAACAATTGACTTACACTTTCAACTATATTCTCTGAATAATGTACCCATAACATTTCACAATCCAGTGTAACCAAAGAGGCAATCATGTAAGCATAATCATCTCTCAGTATCAGAGGTTGGGTCCCAGGACCTCTGTGGATACCAAAATCCAAGAATGTTCCAGACTGTTATATAAAATTATGTACATAAATCCTCCTATATATTTAAGTCATCTCTAGATTGCTTATAATACCTAATACAACACATATTGTATAAACACTTGTTGCATTGTCTAAGTACTTGGGAGGCAGAGACAGGTAGATAGCAGGGGTAAGTTAGTTAGCTAGACTAACTACATCAGTGAACTCTGGTTCAGTGAATGATGTGGGGAGCTACTGCGGACAACATCAACCTTGGTCCTCACACACACATGCATCCACACAAACACATGATCACATGCACATGTAAAAAGCCGTCCGTAAATAGTAACACTAAACTGTGTTTACATCCAAGAATCAATTATATATAGAAAACAAAAATAAAAACAAGCAAACAATCTAACTGGCCAGTAAGCTTTGTCTTTGAATTAGTCCAACTGTGACCAGTTGTGGCGACAGCAAAGGGTCCACAGTACATTAACTTGTCTCAAAAACTGCCACTGAATCTGCTTAAATTTGTCTGAAACTGTCAACTCACAAAAAGACATAGACAAGAACACAGCTAGCTTTCCTAGTTTCATATTAGGATTTAACCATAACAACATTTAACACCCTATTTTAAAAAACATTTATTTATTTATTTGACAGAGAAAGAGGGAGAGAGAGAAAGAGAATGGGCGTGCCAGGGCTTCCAGCCACTGCAAATGAACTCCAGACATGTGTTCCCCCTTGTGCATCTGGCTAACGTGGGTTCTGGGGAATCGAACCTGGGTCCTTTGGCTTTGCAGGCAAACAATTTAACTGCTAAGCCATCCCTCCAGCCCGTAACATCCTATTTTAAAGAATAATCTGTGTCAGAAAAGGCAGGTAATTTTTGCAACATCTCCTAAAATGTTCAACCAAATTCCAAGAGCATAGCAGCATCAGTTCCTAGACTTTATGTTTAAACTCCTTTTCATTGACATTTTTAGAACCAAAAGGTGCCCAAGGTAACCCTTTGTTTTACAAAACAGGAAACAGACTAGGTGGTTTATCAAAGACTACAAAACTAGTTAAAAGAACACAGGAGCCCATGAATCCTACTGTACACCAACTCATCAAGATGCCTGATATTGAGAAATTACTTCATAATTAACAAGGCCAATGTTAACACTGAGTTACATACTATGGCTATATACTTATCTACTCTGATCCACAAAACATTTTTTTGTTTGTTTGTTTGATTTTGAAGGTAGAGTTTCACTCTAGCCCAGGCTGACCTGGAATTAGTATCAGGGTGGCCTCAAACTCATGGCAATACTCCTACCTCTGCCTCACAAGACAAGTGCTAAGATTAAAGGTATGTGCCACTATACCCGGCTTTACAAAAACGAGGTTTTGTTGTTGTTTCCAAGTTAGGGTCTCACTCCAGTCCAGGCGGACCTGAAATTCACTTTAGTCTCAGTCTCTGCCTCCCTAGTGCTGGGATTAAAGGTGTGCACCACCATCACACCCAGCTTTACAAACTGAGTTTTTAACTAAAAATCCAGCATTAATAATTCTTCCATGAATACAAGTGAAGACCATATTCCTAGGCTAAGTCACCCTGCCTAGTCCTCAGTTTCCTCATGTGTTTAAAATAACTGATTCTCTCTAACCTTCCTGTTATAATTGAGTATTTGTATTCTCTCAAAAACTCGTAACAGTAAAGTAGTGGTATTGGGGAAGTGGGGACTACAGGAGGTGAACAAGAAAGTGAACCCTCATAAAATAGCTTAGTGAAGGAATGTAACCCTGCTTGGCCTCCCCTTCAGGGCATGCAGCATCTAAGCCAAGAGCAAGATGCCTTCACCAGACAATGGAACCTGCAAGTGCCCTGGGTCATGGCTTTCCCAGCTCCAGAAGTGTGACAGTGTAAATGTCTATTCTTTATAAACTGTCCAGCCTGTGATATACAATCACAGCTACCAAGTCCCATTTAGGTTAGGAGCAAATAGATGACAATGAATTTGGCTTTTAACATTCACTTAAAAATACACTTTACTTACCAAACATATATCTGCACTTACCGAGGAGACATTAACTTGAAGTCTCTAATCCTTGTGCTCTAAAAGTCACTTTACTATTTGTGATTTTGGTATATTCTGAAAAAATTTTAAGTAAAGTACTTAAAAGCATGTTACTTTCAAGGAGTGCCTTTTTTCTAAATATGCACTTAAAATGTACTACACTGTGCTTGTGTACTGCATGAACCTCAGGGTCCCTGGCTATCCGTAGCCAAAAATTTTAAATAGCCTTTTAGAGTAGCTCTTCCAATATAGTCCTATTAAAAAAGGACAATTGCCTGGCATGGTGGCACACGCCTTTAATCCCAGCACTCAGGAGGCAGAGGTAGGAGGATAGCCATGAGTTCGGGACCACCCTGAGACTACATAGTGAACCATGTCAGCCTGGGCTAGAGTGAGACCCTACCTCGAATAACCAAAAAAAAAAAAAAAAAAAGAAAAAAGAAAAAAAAAGGTACATTATTTTAGAATCTAAAGAATGCTTAGCAACACTAAGTAGCTTGTGCAGTGTAATGGAAAACAGCATGGACTTTGAGTCAGACACAAATGGATTTGTATCTCAGTCCACCCTTTTCTATTATATACTTATTGGGTCTCTCTGAGCCTAGCTAGATTTAAAACAGGAATAAAAACGTCTTGGGTGCTAGACAGATGGCTCAGCAGTTAAAGTGCTTGTCTACACATGCATAACGATCGGGTTCGATTCCCCAGTACCCATGTAAAGGCAGATGCCCAGGCATACCCATTCATATGCTCTCTCTTTGCAAATGAACAATTTTTTTAAATGGGTAAGCTTAGTATTTTGAGGATTTGAGATTATTCAAAACCAAAAATGGAAGCCAGCACAAAGATTGCTTATTTTATAAAGCAACATCTTTTTATTGGAGGTAGAGATAAAGAAAAAAAAAACTGTCAGGCAGTATGCTAAAGAATTTCTCCTGATGATGATGGGTTGCTTTTACAGAGAAATATTTCTAGGAAATCTTGTATCTTCCCCTTTCAAGTTTTTTTTTTTTTAATTGTTGGGTTTTTCAAAGTAGGTTCTGACCCTAGCCCAGGCTGACCTGGAATTCACTCTGTAGTCTCAAGGTGGCCTTGCACGCATGGCAATCCTATCTCTGCCTCCCGGGTACTGGGATTAAAAGCCTGTGCCACAATGCTCAGCTTCCTTTAAAGTTTTTATTCACTTGCTTAGGGTAACATTTATCACTGAAGTTAGGTCCACTCCTTTCTCTGAGATTGTAAATCTTTTTTTCATTTATTTATTTATTTAAGAAAGAAAAAATAGGAAGACAGAAACAGAATGGATGCACTAAGGCCTCTAACCACTGCAAACTAAATACAGAAGCATACACCACCTTTTGCATCTGGCTTTACATGGGTACTGGGGCTTTGGAGGCAAGCACCTTAGCCATGCAGCTGTTTCTCCAGCCCTTAAATATTTTTTTTTTGCTTTTTAATATTTATTTGAGAGGGAGAGAACGAAAGAGGAAAACAGATAGTATGATAGTAAATCAAAAATGGATGGAATTACAATGTCATAATGACATTTCAAACTTTCAATGTTACTTTTAAAAAATTAAAAGGAATGATTTCTCAAAGAAAAAGCTCTGGGGAATGCAGGCCATCCACAGTGTTCCTTCTTTTAGTCATTTTAAAAGCAATTGGTTAATGTACATAGTGAATTCCAGGTCAGTCAGGGCTAGATGTGAGACCCTACCTCAGAAAACAAAAACAAACAAACAAACAAAAAGCAATTAGCTAGTGGAGCTTTTTATATGGTTCACAGAATCTCCCATCAATGTAACACACAACTCTAAATGGTCAGGGAGGCAACACTGAAGATGCACACTCTGCTCCGCTCAGGCATCTCTGGTACCAGAGTCCATCCAGGATTCTCTGGAAAACTTTCCATGTGACTGTCCTACAAGAAACACGCAACATTTTTAGTTGAAAATTCCAGCTTTGCAGGTGGGTTTTTGTTGTTTAGATTTCTAAAGAACTAAGCAGAGCTGAAGAGATGGCTCAGCCAGAAAAGTGCTTGCCTTGCAAGCAAGAGGACCGGGGTTTGATCACCAGAACCCAAGTTTAAAAAAGCCCAGCATGGTGACATGCGCTTGTAATCCCAGGCCTAGGGAGGCAGAGGCAGGTAGATGGATCTCTGGAATTTGCTGGCAATCAGCCCAGCTTACTGGTGAGTTCCAGGCCAGGCAGAGACCCTAACTCAAAATAACTGTTAGTACCTGAAGATCAACACCCAAGGTTGTCCTTTGTCCTTCGCATAAGAAGCTGCATGCATACACACATAAAATATTTAGGTTATACCACTATTTACGAGAAAATTTGATATTTCATTTAATCATTACAATTACTTTATGAAAAACTAGTATAGTTCCCGCTCTTTAAAGATTAAAAAAAAAAACCCTAAACAGTACTGTATTATTTCATTCACTAAATATGGCCTACTATATGTTGAATACTAATAAACCTGAACTGCTAAAAAATAATCCAAAAGACCTGCTGCCTCCTCTAAAAGAAATTATGCTCTTAAAAAGGAGCTCTAGACCATTCTATGAAGAATCTTGACTATGAAAGGAGATAGTGATCATGATAAGACCAGAGGGAAAGAGCTAAGAGCGAGTAACGATGCACATTATAGCATACATATGAAAGGAGCAATCACTGAACAAGTTTACCTACTGACATCGGTTTTTTCAGTGAGGCAGTAGTTAAGTTTCCTTAAGAGAAAGAATGCTCAATAAACAGCCTAAGACCAGTAATTAAACTTTGGTGGTGCTCAGCAGGAAAGGTGAGAGGAGGTTTACTAGGTTGTACACACACACACACACACACACACACACACACACACGCCCAAAGCACTGCGTGTCCAGCTAAGTAAGACACCACTGTCATACAATTTTCTTCTGGGCCATATAATAACCTAGGAAACTTGAGCAATGACAGCAGAGAGGTCCAATTATCTACATGGTTTCTGTGACACTCTGGCCTGGCTCTGGGAAGGAAGGAAACATGGGACAACTTGTAGCCCAGGAGGCAGTGATAACACCATAGCTTGGGAGAGTGAAAAGGGTCCTCTGGAAATCCATAAGCCTGTCCTGAGAGGAAAAGCAGCAATGAGTAACAATAATTAAGCAAAAGTTTACATTTATCTATAATGTTTGATACATTTCAGCTACTTTTCTAAAAGCTTTACAGATCTTGACTCCATCTTTGGAACAGTTTTGTAAAGTAGGCACTATCATTTTCTTCTTTTACAAAAGAGGGACTAGCCAGAAGTAATTTGCTCAAAGTCCTATATAAACGGAGGAGCCATGATAGATGTAATTGGGAGTTTTAAAGATTTCCGGAATGGTTGAACAAGACACTCCTAGACAGGGTGAATATCATTACAATTCACAAGAAGCCAGAGCTATGGTTATTGCTGTGGATGCATGCTTGACTCATAGCACAAATACATAATCAACATTTTAAGTTCAGAAAATGAGTGCCTATTCCCACATGCAATGGATTTGGACCTGAAGAAGGATCTGAAAGTGAGCATAACTAGGTAACAAGGTGTACCACAGAGAAGAGAATAACGTCCAAGAGGCTGGGGAAAAAAAATGATAGATGGGAAATAAACAGCACCTGGGCCCCAAGACAGAAGGACTATGAAGAAAATAGGAGCCTCCGTTTAAGAAGGTAAGTCTTTATTCTCAGATGGAGAGGAAGCAGAGAGAGTTCTGAGGACACAGAGCATAAAGGAGAGAAAAGATCTGCAGTGGACACAGCAATCAGACTGTATAGTGAACAAGAGAAGAAGAGAGTAGATGAAAGGAATGTTAAGGTGGAGGAAATGAAATGCGGAGTTCTGCTACTGCTGGTCTAGTTGGGAGATTAAATCTTCAGATGGGGAATGTACAGTGCACATCCACCATCACACCTTTATTTTCAAGGCATTACTGTTCCAGAGAATATGGAGACTACCTTTCTAAAAGACCATTAATGACATACTACTACATATCTAAGACTTACAGACTCAAACACTTCAAAGCACCATTTGCATTCAACTAGCCAATTACTATGGGTTAGAACTAGTTTCTCAATCAATCATTTGCTAATCATCCACACCAAGCGCTAACTGCTCTCTGGTTGGAAAAGGTCCTGCTTTAAACACTGGAAAAGCCATCAAGTTCAGAAGTGATCCCCCCCAAAAAAGAGGGGGAGGAAATAATCAGACTCTTTTTAAATGAATATTTAACATATATCTTAGAAGTCACATAAACAGCAATTGAATGTTATTCCTTTAATCGGTATCTGAAGAGGTTATATACTTATGTGAAATTAATGGAAATTGTAGCCACACACGAAGCCAGTAGTATTTTTCTGCAGAACCCTAGAGGTACCAAAGCCTTTTAGACTAAGTGCTCTGGAGTGTTTCATAAAATGTTTGAAAATACTAAGTTCTAGAGTCTGTACAAATCAGGTAGGGTGGGCAACATCACTAAAATAAGTACACAGTATTTCAATGTAACTGTCTATGAAAGCAACACTCCAATTTTCTTATTTAAATTTTGACAATCACAACATGGACATACCTGTAGCTAACTGTGTACCAAGCAGGTTTTAAAGCCTTATTTGCTTCCTAAGCAACAACCTGGTAAGGTAAGTCCTTCCTGTTCTCATTTTACAGAGAACACTGAGGTTAGAGGAGGTATAGGACCTCCTTAAGACTACTGACTACAAAGAAGTAGGAGTAGGGTTCTGAACCATTACTTCCTATCTCCCTATGACCACACTTTTTAGATGTACCCCTAACACATCTGTTGGATACTTAACTACAAAACCAAATGAAAATTCCCTATGGTCTCTCCATAGATTCATTCTTACAGATAGTCAAGAAATGCTAATACACTATTTTTTAAGAATTATTTTTATTGATTTCTTAGAGACAGAGAGAGGGAGAAAGAAAAAAAAAAGGGCACTGTCAGGGCCTCTAGACACTGCAAATGAACTCCAGATGCATGCATCACCATGCGTATCTGGCTTACGTGGGATGTCAAGAATTGAACCTAGGGTCCTTAGAAGTGCCTTAACCACTAAGCCATCTCTCTAGCTCAAATGTACTATTTTTTCACTATGAAACTGAAGATATATTTGGCAAAGATTCTCCAAGTTCAAATGACACAACCTTGAGAAGTGTAATTCCTATCAGCACATTCCTTAGTCAAGAGGGCCTTACTGGGCTACAATCAAAGTTCTGCTATTTGCACACAGCCTTGACTCTATTTAGCTCAAGATTCCATAACTGAAGAGAGGCTCAAGTACTTACGTTCAAGTAGCATTCTGTATGAGAGAGAAAATACAGGCTCCAATAAAAATACTAGACTGTAGGGAAATGGTTAAGTAAACTTGAACTGTAAAGTACCACAGTCAATAAAATCATGTTTATAAGAATATTTAACATGGAACTCTATATACTGTAAGAAACTATTGCTAAAAAGGCAATATAATAGGACTGGAGAGATGGCTTAGTGATTAAGGCACTTGCTTTCAAGGCCTAAGAACCTGAGTTCAATTCCCCAGTACCCACGTTAAGCCAGATGCACAAAGTGGCACATGCATGTAAGTGGCACATGCATGTAGAGTTTGTTTGCAGTGGCTGGAGGCCCTGGCATATCCATTCTCTCTCACTCTGCCCTTCTGTCAAATAAATTAATATTTTTTTAAAAGGCAATATAAGGGCTGGGGAGATGGCTCAGTGGTTAAAGGCGCTTTCTTTCAAAGTCTGACTTCCCAGGTTTGATTCTCCAGTACTCACATAAAGCCAGATGCGTAAGGTGGAGTTTTTCGCATCAGCAATGGGTCCTGGCATGCCCACACTCACTTTTTCTGTCTCTGTGTCAGGAAGTTAGACAAGTCTAACAAATGCCAAAGACCCTCCTGAGAATCTTGAATGAAAGTAACAGAGGGAAGGAAGGCTTGCTTCTTTTTCTAGTCATAATTCTACGTTCTTCCTGGACTGGACAAATGTCACTACTTAGCTACATTTCACGGATGAATGACGTATGAGCAAATAAAGCTTTCTCTAGTTTGTAATTAACATACTATACATAAAAGGCCAGATTTTCACATTATAGACTATATCATTAGGTTTAAACTTAAATACGGGTAGTAATATTTTCCAGATTCTTCTGAGCTTCCTAAAAAAAAAAACAAATTAACTTTCTCAATTATAATTTCATGCTCTTTTTTTCCTTTTAATCTCTAAAGTCAAAGAAGTACTCCCAGCTATACAGTTGCTGTCCTGAAACTGTTAAGCAAAAAGAAATCAGTCTAAGTGTTAAGCAACACTCTAATGAATCTGTTACACCTTACTCCATAATTTCTCTGTAAGAAAATAACACAGAGTATGTAAAACAAATTTAGAGGTAATTCCTTGCTCTGTATTTCAAGTCTCAGATTTCAATACTATTATTCAGCTCTTGTATATACAGTCCAGGTAGCTCTATACAAACAATTACCTTCCCGAAGAAAGAGTATCAAGAGTATGAAGATCAACCCTATTCCAAATCCGGCAAATACTACTAAAGCTACACATAGGAGAAAAGAAACATGACTGTCTCTTTGTCCTTATCCCCTCATGGTCTAAAGTATCACAAAAAGATGTTAAAACTCATCTCTTTCACTAATGCCAATCACTTGGTAGGTACTAATTAAACATAACTGTACATCCATTACTGACCATGATACACAGGTGGTGTTCATATAGAATTATGGAGTGGACAATTCATCCAAAGATGTTTCCTTGTCATAACTGAGCACTATTCATAAACTAGTAGCTGATTATTTCCAAGGACCTCACAGTAGCAGTCCTAAGAACTGGGTCACATTCTAGATACTTTCTTAAGAAAACCCTAAGATGAAGCCAAGAAAGGCAAATGAGAGAAGACACCACTTTCATTCAAAAATGAAACCCTCCAGTTCTAACAAGCTTGCAAAGCCCATGTTAAAAAAAATCATGGACAAGATAGCAAGGAATAGCTTTTCAGAGAGGAGTACAGTTACCTGACAGCAATTAATCCTACAGAGTGGAAAACTCAGGAGCTATTTACACAAGGCAACAGCAAGGAAGAGATTTCTTGCAGAAGGATTATTTGGTCCAAATCTAAATAATTTTAGCCCAGCTGTTTGTTTATGTACAAAATCTTTAAAAATATTATGAACAAAAGGCTGTAAAATGAGATGTTTTATGCAAAGCAGGAAAGCCACAAGTTAGAATCAACTTTTTCCTATCAACAGCTTATACGTAAAGAAACTATTTTATATCTTAAAAAATAAATTTCTGTACATGCACTTAAAAATGTCAACTTCATTAAACTGTAGGCTGTTTACTCCTACTTAAAGAGAATCTGAGTTTTCTTATGAGACTGTTGTCTGAAGCATTCTCACATTTAAAGTATCCTATAACTTATCACTATTTTGCCATGAAAACGAAACAATTCTAAAACATAGTCCATATCTTTTGCACATAAATTTTGCTAAATAATCTGAAATGAACTAAAAGTTTTGGCTAATAAATTACAGTAACTATATGCCCAATGGTAATATGTACACTTGTATACCTATGTTTATGACGTCTAGCTAGCAATCCCTGCAGATAGTAGTTATACAAAGATCACAACCTGGAAAGAAATTTTGACAGTCTGTAAAGGACTATCTAAGTATATAAAGACTTACCATGCAAAAGAGGAATCAGTGAAATATCATCACAAAGGCATAGGTATCCCTTAATGATGGCTCAAAGAACTATAACTTTTTTTAAAATTTTATTTGAGAGAAAGAAAGGCAGAGAAAGCGAAAGAGAGAATGAATGGGCATGCCAGGTCCTCTAGCCACTACAAACAAACTCCAGATCCATGTGCCACCACGTGCATCTGGCTTACCTGGGTATTGGGGCAATCAAACCTGGGTCCTAAGGCTTCACAGGCAAGCGTCTTAACCATTAAGCCATCTCCCCAGCCCTATAACTTAAATTTTATTAAGAATAAAATGGCTACTTCCAATGGGAATTACTTGTGAATGTTATTAATACCTATGAAATGAAAATCCAAAAAACTCAGTTTCAGTACTATGTGTTAACCCATCACACAGTAATACTTTTCAGCTAATGGTATGATGATATTCTCCCCAACTACTAGCTCCAGAAAGTAGAGAGATCTTTGCCTTTTCAGCTATACTGATAAATCCTAAACCCCTAGGAAGAGTGTCTGGCTCACTGTACTCAGTATTTCTTGACCCAACAAAGAAGAAAGTAGGTAAGTAGGGAAATGTAAAGAGATCAAAGACTTGATCACACACAGAGGTAGAACTGGTTCCTCTGAATAATATTAGCATAAGTGAGATGCTGTCAAATATAAGCTATTCCATATCTTAGCAAACAAACACAAAAAAAAAAAAAAAACGACTTCAAGAAGGAGCAGTGTACAAGAACAAACATTTCCTAGAAAACCTAACATGTCAGACTGCTGACTTCAAAAACTTTGGAATGACTCTGAATTCTACTAAGAAAGAGATTTAATAGTCACTTGGATGGTTGATTCAGTGGGGAAATTAACATTACTCATAAATTCATAAACCTTGCTCTTTGCCCAGGTATAAAGGAAAATATGCTAGGGAATTTTATTAGCGCTTTTTGCCAACATTTCTCACTTTCTGATGTAGTTTCTCACATTTATTTAGAAAAAAAAATCCAGCATTCAGTCCCTTTAACTGGCATCAAAATACTTAATTCTCCTAAGTACAGCCTATTTTACATTAAGCCTATTTATTTACATAAAGTCTTAAGTTTCTACACACTGACATTAGTATGTTCCTTGTAATGTCTGAATTCTGCACCAGGTGTATACTTCGCTTTTAAATGTTAAGAATCCATAGGTCCACAGGTTCTCCAGGATAAGGTAACTTCCTCAACTGGGACAATAATACGAAGACTTTCCCCGCCGTAAAAACCACTTCAGGAACAGCGTACTTTAAACGTGATTACAAAACCCCTTTCCACTGAACACTTATGAGTGCAAGAAGGGAAAAGTAAGAGCTTTCGCTGGTTGTTGTTCTAAAAATTTGCTCAATTGCTCTATTTGCTTTATACCTGTTACTGTAGAGACATGAGCAAGTATGTCCAGTTTCTCTCTTACAACAGTACACTTTAATTGCTTGCCATAGGCAATCACAATCAGGTACGACTTCCAAAGTTTACTCCATAAACCAAGCACCGCAAGTGTGTTATGACTCAATGTAACAACAAAAAGAAAAGTTTCCGAATAAAATACGTTTGCTGTCGATAAACTGACAAGGTACAACAAGTCTGCGTGGTGACTACACTCCTTTTTTGGCTTCCTTCAAGAAATGGAAAGCCAATCGTCCAATTGGTTCTGTATTGCTTCCCCCGGGCCCACCTAGGGGTGGCGAGGCAAATCCCTAGCAAGAGTTGCTAAAGTGTATTAAGAGGCGGGGGGGGGGGGTGAAAGATGCTATAAATACGCTCCGCGTTATTAGGATATTCGTGCTGAGCATTTCGTAGAAACACTGTCAGTGCGCCGGAGATCAGGCTGATGGCAAAACCCTTCCTTCCCGACGAGGGGGACAGTCCTTCTGCATCGCCCCCAAGAGCCAGGCTGGGTCATGTTTTCAACCGCAGCGAAAAGTTCACACACACGCCCCACGCACGCAGACTTGGGCAGCATGCATCCCTGCGGGGCTGGAGTCCCGGAGCCAGGCGGGAAGAGCGGGCTGGGGGAGCGGGGACCGCAGCCCGGCGGCGTGGGGGCGCGCGGGGACCGGCCCGAGGCTGGGCGCGGGGAACGGCCCGGGGAGGACGGCCGCGCCGCCCCGTTGCCGGGAAGGCTCGCGCCGGGCCACCGGCGGGCGTGGGGGGAGGGGAGGCCGGCCTGCGGCCTGTTGGGGGGGAGATGAGCCCCGGCCTCGCGTGCGGCGCCCGGCCGGGTCCCCGGCCCCGGGGTCCCGGGCGCCGAGGAAGAGACTCACCGGAAAGGCCCGGATCCGCATCTTGGTGTCCTTCCGGCTGCCCGTGCCTTTGCTCAGATTCGACATGGTGCTCGTCCCCTCCCCGGCGGCGGCTTCGGGTCGCACTCCGAGGCGCCGGTGTCACATTTAAGGCTGGCGGGCGGGCGGGCAGCGGGCGGGCGAGGGGCTCGGCTGGGGGCGGCGGCGGCGGCCCCCCGGGCTGGGCAGGGAGCGGGCCGGCCCCTGGGCGGCCGCGGCGGCGGGGGGCGGCGGCTCGGGCTCGGGCTCGGCCGGGGGCTGCGCTGGCGCGGCGGCTCCGCGGGCTTCTCCCCTCGCGCCGGGCTCGGCTCCCTTTATCGCGCTCCTGCGCGATGGCGGCGGCGGCGGCGACGGACAAACATCTCACTGCGCAGGCCGAACGTCGTCCTCCTCCTCCTTCTCCTCCTCCGCCTCAGCGAGACGAGATCCGGCCCAGAGGGTGGAGGGGGGAGGAGGGAGCAGGGAGGGAGGGAGGGAGGGAGGAGAGCCCTGAGAGCGGACAGGCTGGGCGGGGGGGAGGGGTGGGAGGACCGGAGGGGAGGCGGGCGGCCGCGACGGGAGGGCAGACGTTCCAGATCTCGCGAGAAGAGGACGGGGGGGCGGAGCGAAAGCCGGGAGCGGGAGGGCGCAGCGTGGAAGGAGCTGGGAGTTGAGGAAGTGGGCGGGGCCAGTGAGGCCGAGGGGCGGGGCTGGCAGCGGGAGGTGTGAGCTGCCTTTTTGAAAGCCGGAGCCTCGGAGACTCCGGGTCTGGGTAGAGGTGCTTGCTGATTGGTGGAGCGCCGAGCCGCCCGTGGGTAGGATTGGGAAGGAGGGACGGGTCGGGTCTTGGTCACGTGAGCGGTGGGCGGGGGAAGTTCCGGTAGCCGGAGCACGTCTGATCGATGGTAGGCTGGACGGGGCTGAGGCTGGCTCGGGGTGGCGAGATGATTGTCCCCGGTAATGAGCGTGGGGTGCGAGACGGAGAGCCAAGACCTAGAACTGGTTCTTGTGTTTTTCTAGGGCATGTGCCCTAGGGATGTGTGCTTGACTTTGTACCCGAGTTTCCTGCAGGGCAGCTGAGCGAGGGCCTGCACACCCCACAACGGAGCCCCACCAAGCTTCCTGCAATTGCACACGCTCCAGGGTTTCCTCACCCACTGATACTTTCTGGGGGACCCCGGGATTCACTAATGTTAAAACGTAGTGTTTTGGTTTTGTTTTAAATGAATTACAATGTTTTGGCAATTCATTTAAATGATAGAAACATCTTTAACCTGACAAAGCCTTTTTTTAAACCATTACCAACAATATTAATAGTTTCAAAATGGAAATTACTGTGTAATTCAATTTGCTGTAAACTTGGAAGAAATTTTTTTGGTCACCCAGTAGTCAAAATGTCTAGCTTGCCTCAGTTTTGTTTCTCATTCAATGTGAATCACACTTCCTAACTTACCTATTTGTTCAACTGCTATTATGCTTGGGTTCGCAGGACAATATACGAGAGTTTTATTAAAGTTTCTGGTCGTCCCATTTTAAATGAGCTATTGTTGGGATGGACATCTACATTTGAAAGCTAGGGTTTGAATTCTTTTTAAAATAGCAACTTTAATAAGTAAACATATATGCTTGTTTATGGCCGAGTTTGCCGTTTTACCTTATGTATGTTGACTAAACTCCTGTCATACATTCAGCTTCTTGGTTGAAGTGCCCCATTGAAAATATATTTTCTTGGATTTTTTTAGTAGTTACTAATCAAACCAAGAGCTTGAGAAGTGGTGGGGCATGCCTTTAATCCCAGCAGAGGGAGGATGATCATTGTGAGTTTGAGACCAGCCTGGGACTACAGAGTTGAGTTCCAGGTCAGCCTGGGCTAGAATGAGACCCTATCTCGTAACACCAAAAATAAAATAAACCAACTAAAGCTCAAAATACAGGACATTGAAAAATCAAAACAAAAAAAAAGGAAGTAAGAGTCTTAGAAAGGATTTATAACCTGCATGCTAATTCCATCTCTATTTCCATGATCATTACAATATAAAACTAGATTTTCATTCTATTGCTGTCCTGCCATATGGCTCAATTTCTTGATTATATAAAAATATATGTTCTGGCTGGAAGGATGGCTTTGCAGTTAAGGCACTTTCCTGCAAAGCCAAAGGACCCAGGTTCGATTCCCCAGGACCCACATAAGCCAGGTGCTCAAGGTGGCACATGCGTCTGGAGTTCTTTTGCTGGAGGCCCTGCTGCACCCATTCTCTCTCTCTCTCTCTCTCTCCTCTCTCCCTGCCTCCCTCCCTCTCCCTCTTTCTGTTAACTAAATAAATGAATAAGTAAAAATTAAAATTAAAAATGTATGTTCTGACTTTGTATCAGAGTTACTTGACTTTGTATTGGAACCTGCAGGGCAGCTTAGTGAGGGCCTGCAACCCCCACACTGAGGACTACCAAGCTTCCTTCAACTGCAAATGCTCCTGAAGCCACTGGTTTGAATATAAGCTGCACTACTTCACTGTGCTTTATATCTCTGGGGGTAAAGACAGCTGTTTTGCCTTGAGTTCTTTGTAAAATACAGTCAGTGAGATTACTCCCTCCTTGTGCTATTGTGAAATGGAAATGAGTGAATCCATTTTAAAAGCCATCACAACAGAGTAGCCACTCAACATCTGCTGGCCATATATCATGGACATTAAGTAGAGCCAAGGTTGTACCAATCTTCCTTTATTCAGTATATAGGTTTCTAAAAGAAATACTTGTATGCTTTAATAAAATTGATCACATCTTAAAGCTAGCTTTCAGTTTGAATTCCAAAAACCAAGAAAATGTACCAAAAAGGTAGAAACGGACTGGAGAGATGGCTTAGTGGTTAAGGTGCTTGCCTGCAAAGCCTAACGACCCAGGTTGGATTCCCCAGTATCCACATATACCAGATGCACAAGGTGGTGCATGCCTATGAAGTTTGTTGCAGTGGATGGAGGCCCTGGTGCATGGTTTCCCTTTCTACCAATCTGCCTCTGTTACTGTTTCTCAAATAAAATGTTTTTTTTTTTTCAAAAGCTGGAGACCTAAAATCATATTGTTAATCTTATTTTGGCAAGTGGGGGCATTAAAAGGAACAACCATGATAAACCACCCCCATCATTTTATTAAACAAAAGATGTCTTAACTTTAGAAATGGGGAGGTAACTTTTATGTAAAGAACAGTTTGCCTACAAAGCCAAAGGATCCTGGTTCGATTCTCCCGGACCCACGTAAGCCAGATGCATAAGAGGGTGCTTGCGTCTAGAGTTCATTTGCAGTGGGTGGAGGCACTGGCTCTCCCATTCTCTCCTCTCTTTCTCTGCCTCTTTCTCTCTCTCAAATAAATAAATAAAATATATTTTAAAAAAGAAACCTAGTACTCATTTAATTACCTGAGAAATTTTACTAGATGGCTACTGTATGTATGAAGCCCTGGGAAGGGGCAGCACCTTGCATCACAGGACACACAGACCTTACGGCTCAGACCTGCCGTCACGGGACACACGGGCCTTACGGCTCAGACCTGCCGTCCCGGGACACACGGGCCTCACTCACGGTCAGACCTGCCGTCCCGGGACACACGGGCCTCACTCACGGTCAGACCTGCCGTCACGGGACACACGGGCCTCACTCACGGTCAGACCTGCCGTCTCGGGACACACGGGCCTCACTCACGGTCAGACCTGCCGTCTCGGGACACACGGGCCTCACTCACGGTCAGACCTGCCGTCACGGGACACACGGGCCTCACTCACGGTCAGACCTGCCGTCACGGGACACACGGGCCTCACTCACGGTCAGACCTGCCGTCACGGGACACACGGGCCTCACTCACGGTCAGACCTGCCGTCACGGGACACACAGGCCTCACTCACGGCTCAGAACTAGAAACCACAAATCCAGGTTGCACTTAGCAACAACTTCCTGTATATTTCACCCAGAAGTCAGAGGTTTTTCTTTCTAAGCAACATCCTCAATATGTGTATGAAAAACTTTTAAGCAGCAGTAGACTATTCTGCTCCCAGTGGTGCCTTGGCTTGCAAATAGAAAATGAACTTTCTTTTCTGCAAACTGACACCTTTCTAGCAGAGAAGGGGGGTGGGTGGAATAAGAACTCACTAGATCTCACATGCCTGACAGTTGCTCTTCCCACTCCTGCTGACGGTGCCCTGACACAGGGAAACGTTGGCCCCATTGCCAGTTATCCACACAGAGGACCCGCATTCCAACAGGTCCAGCCAGGCAGCTGGGTGGGCCAGCCCCTATTCTAATTCCCAGTCTGTTAATGGGCACCATGAGGGCCCTGCAAAAGGGTGCAATAGCTGCTTCTTGGCCATGGGTTTCTAGGTATCCAGGATACCGGGCCACTGCAATGACTGCTTCAGCCCTGCTGGTTTGATTGTAAAGATATTGGTTATTAAATCAGTTCACAGCTACCAATTCAATTAGAAGGACTTGTTCAGTAGTTTTGAACGGGCCACGACTATGTTAGGGAAAGATGTATGCTTTTCAGATTAGAAAACAAAGATGTAGAGATGGTCCTGGGTCCTTGCATGAAAGGACTGGCTCCTCTACTTTCTTTTTTGTCCGCATTAAGAGCTGACATGTTCAGGGTAGGAGCATGCATACATGCCTTGTAAGAAGCTATGTTATCAAAGGGAAATAAGGGCAGGTCACTGACTAACTGCAGACACTTAAATATGTGAAAACCGTGTTCTTTTTCTATGTACTTATTTTGCCCCTAATTTTTCCATATTCAGATGAGAAGCATACAATGCATGTGAGCGTATGAGACAAGTTACATCTTGAACCAAAAAGAAAAAACCCAACAACTTACATGCCTGATCATATTACAAAAACCCATCTCAGTATTTCATCACACTGTCATGGTAAATATCATCTCATGGACAACTTTTTAAAAAACTGTCACTACCTTGGTGTTTTGTTTATTTTACATTTACCCAGGGAATTAATATTTTGGAAATAAAAATATTTGTGTATAGAACCAACTAATTTAGCTGAATATAAATTCTCATTTAAAAATTATAGGCATTGCAATCATATGACTATTTTGAAGGAAAAGGATTTCTTATTACTGATAGCATTATAACGGTAACCATATCAAGAAACCTCCAGAGGGCAATTATGAATGCATACTGCTTTCATTCATGACAACTAAAGTATGTGTTGAAATTTATAACTCATCAGCTCTGTCTCTGGAACGTAATTTTGAAGTTGAGATAAAGCATGGTACAAAAGCAAATAGTCTAAATTTTATTCTACATTTAAGCATTATATAAACTACAGCTATCAGCAAATATAGTAAAATAGCATAGTTTTATCCTTCCTCAATAAGCTCTTTGTCTTTAGTTCACAGTAAAACCTTATCCTTAATTCTTACACCATCTGGAGCTGGTTGAAATCAAAGCCCAAATAAGCTAGAGGAGACCTTACAGCCAAGATTACCTGCAAGAGCCAAAAGGTATCACAGTTGATGGGGCTAGTTGTAGCCCCAAATTGGCATAATGTGATAATTCCTAGAGGTAAGTTGATTCTAGGTCTCTAGTTTCTGTATTAATTCTTGTATGGCTGGTTCTGGAGAAAAGATCCCATTGGTTAGCCAGTTCTGAGACACTAGCAACATGGACACCTTGTTAAGATGAAACTGACAGTTTGACATTTAACGCAGCTAAAATCCTTCTCAAGGGGCTGGGGAGATGTCTCGATGGTTAATGGCAAAGCCCAGTGGCCTAAGTTTAATTCCCCAGTACTCAAATAAAACCAGATGCAAAGTGGCACATGAGTCTGTGATTCCAATTTTTCTACAGCAATGGGGGATGGGTTCGGGGCAGGGGGTGGAGGTGGAGCCAGGAGAATCCAAAGCTCAAGAGCAGCTGGTTTGACTTTTCTTTGTAGTCTAGCAGTTCATTTGCAGGAACAAGAGACGCTGTCTTAAATAAGGTGGAGCACAGACACCTTGAGGCTGCCCTCTGGCCTTCACTTGCAAGCGCGCGCATGCACGCACGTACGCGCGCACACACACATACACACACACAGTTTTTTTTAAAAACTCAATAATTTTTATTCATGAGTCTTACTAGGTATAGTACTTCTCTGTGGTTCATTGAAAAGTGCTCATCTCTATATAACCTTCAAGACTTTTAGAACAACTAATTTGTTAATTTTTTTTTTTTTCTTAACTTATTTGAGAGAGAGGAATATGGAGAGAGATAGAATGGCATGCCAAGACCTCTTGCTACTGCAAATGAACTGCAGACATGTGCCGCTTTGGGTATCTATCTTTATGTGGGAACTGGAGAGTTGAACCCAGGCCAGCAGATTTTGTAAGCCAGTGCCTTTAACTGCTAGACCACTTCCGCAGCCTGGTACTACTTTAGATGCTTAGATTGGTAAGTGGCTTCACATCCTTTGATTAATTGTGACAGTGATGGGAGTGATGTTTGTTCTTTCAAGGGAGAGATGGTTATTTATTTTTTAACCCCTTGATTTCTAGTTTTAAAGGAATCACTGAATGGGAGTACTCAGTCTTGGTGGATAGTGATGTCCACTTCCAATCACGTTAGTCAAAGAGGACTAATCCATCTGTCAGTAGATACCTGTAACAAGGTAATCAGTCCTCCTGAAAACTGAGTGGGTAACTGAAGGACATAGGGCCTTGGGCCTTCAGGTGCAGGAAGTAAGCGGGGCTCTGCCCAACTGATGATTTTTGCATCACGGATGCTCCTTAGTTTTCTAGCTGTCCTCTTCCTCCTGCTTCTTCTCTCACCCTCCTCCTCCTACCTCCTCATGATTCTAGAATTCCAAATATCCCTTTATCCCTTTCCCCAATTCAACTGTCCCAAAAATAGTCAAAGTTTGTTTCCACTATGTATCCATCAAGGTCCTTGCAGGGAAGTAATGGCTCACTGTGGCAGAGAAATTAAAAACAGTTTAGCTCAGGGATATTTCATACACAATCCAGGTAAAGGTGGAGTGTGACCAGGAGGTGATCAAGCACCTCCACCCCAGCAGTCACAGGTTCCACCAAAATTCCAGAATTAAGACTTTGTTGTAATTAACTCCTATCTGACTCTTAAAGACACAAAGCAGTGTGCTCTGTCACATTCCATGATCACCCTGTGTTCTTTGCAAGGCACAAAATCTGTGAACTTTAGATACGTACATCACATTTTATCTAAAACATCATCATTGGTGCTCTTTCCTTCCTTTCCCCAAATTCCTTAAGAATTTGATCAAAAGTTTGATATTCTGTTATTGAGAATGCTTTTTGTGTCTATTGAAAAGGAAGTTAGTTCTTCCTGTAATTGTGAGCCGGTTGTTTGATTCATCACATGACCACTGCTTTTGGTGAATTTACACAGCTAACACGTCATGTTATGCTAACCATGAAAATAAGGTAGGTGCAGGGAGCAATCAACAATTCATTGAGGGGCTGGAGATATGGCTTAGCAGTTAAGGCACACACCTGCGAAACCTAAGGACCCAGGTTTGATTCTCCAGGTCCCATGTAAGCCACATACACATGGTGGCACATACATTTGGAATTCATTTGCAGTGGCTAGAGGCCCTGGCATGCCCATTCTCTCTCTCTACCCCTCTAATATATAAATTTTAAAAATTAATTGAAAACAAGGAACATTACTGTCTAAGGCAAGCCATCTGACTTTCTTTCATATCAGTACCTGAATTCTTTGAACACAGAGAACAGTAGCAATGGTTATATCATAGTAATGGAGTAGACGAATGACTGGAGAAATATGTGCAATTAGATGACTGCTAAATGCTGATGTTGCACATGGAAAAAATAATGTATCTCAGTCAGCTAAAGTGCTTTCTATAGAAGGTAACAAAAAACTCAACTCTGCCTGGTATAAGAATAATCAAATTATTGTCCCCTAGATCAAGAAATTCAGAGTTAGGATAGGATCTAGCCATAGTACATCTAGACTCTAGCCCAACTTTGTAACAGTTGTCTTGACACTGGGCTAATGACAAGGTGGCTATATCACAATATCACTTATAGATCCTACAGATCCTTGGCCAGAGGAAGGCGAAAGACAGACTTGTTCTTACGCATCTGTGTTATGAACTAGGAAATGGCTCCCAGAGACAGTTACTGGACACCTCCTGTCATGGCTTATTGGCCAAGCATAGGTTATAGGCCTAGTTTAGCCCATTCAGGGGAAAATGGAATTGGCTTTGTTCATACTGGTCATTGGGAAAGAATAGATCTTGGGAGTCAAGCACTATTACTAGCACAGAGTGCATTTATATTTATCTCTTTTTGACGAGATTTCACATGGAGATCTATGAGTTCCGAGGAAAAAAATATATATATAGAGAGAGAGTGTAACATGCAATGTTTAGCTAATGAAAGGGCATGATCTCAGGCCCCCAACTGCAGTGAAAGGAGAGCTCTTATAAACAGATAATTAAGCCAAAAAAGAAGCACACCACATCCAGGGACCCACGGCAAGGGGAAGGTTATCACAAAATGATAGGATGGACGTGCACACTTATACAGACACCTACACCCTCCCTTCAGGGATTATACGCTCATCTTTCAAAGGCACTTAGCAAGAAATTACCCCCTGTTATTTTTTTTTCATGTGGACTGTAGACTAGGGTAGCTATAGGCAACTGAAAACAAAGTAATTGCCCACACAGTGTAATTTGACAGATGACAAAGAGGTCTCTTTACCCTCTAAAACTCTCTCCTTTAAGAACAAAACAAAGTAAACCAAATTTTAAAAATTAAGAATGGACTAGCCATATGCTTAATGGATCACACAGTTAGCTACAGGTTAGGGTGTGGGGTGCTTTGTGCTTTCTCTCTGAACCCTTGTTCTACCACTCTGTTCCAAAGCCAACAATGAAACATACAGCAGTTGGCTCTTTTCTTAGGTCTTAAAACAAACAAACAAACAAACAAACAAAAAAACAAATACTGGGCTGGAGAAATGGCTCAGAGGTTAAGGTACTTGCTTGTGAAGCCTAAGGACTCATGTTCAACTTTTCAAGTCTCACATAAGCCAGATGCACAAAGTGACCCAAGCACACAAGATGGTGCACACATCTGGAGTTTGATTGCAGGGCTGCAGACCCTGGCACACCAATTCTCTCTCTCTCTCTCACGCTCTGTCACATATTCTCTCCCTCTAATAAAAAATTTTTCAAAAAAAGGAAATACTCATGGAAAGCCTATATTATGCCATCAACATGTTCACCTTAATTATTATATCACAGAAACTAAGCTCACCCAAATAAAGCAAATTCCCTGGATGGAGTCCAAATATTCTACTGAATTAATACAGTTCATTTTGCTTCAAAACTTGAAACTTTAATTTCTTCCTCTAACAAAGTGAGGACATAGTCAACAAAACTGAATCTTTCCTTGCTAATTTATGTCTTAAAAACTGTAGAATAGGGCTGTAGAGATAGCTTAGCTGTTAAGCACTTGCCTGTGAAGCCTAAGGACCCCAGTTCAAGGCTCGATTCCCCAGGACCCACGTTAGCCAGATGCACAAGGGGGCGCATGTATCTGGAGTTCGTTTGCAGTGCCTAGAAGCCCTGGTGCGCCCATTTTCCTCTCTCTCTCTTTCTGTGTCCTCTTTCTCTCTCCGTCTGTAGCTTTCAAATAAATAAATGAAAATAAACAACAACAAAAACTGTAGAATAATCTGCTTTCTCTCTTTTTTGCGGGGGAGGGGGCGTGAGGTTTGAAGGAGGGTCTCACTCTAGCCCAGGCTGACCTGGAATTCACTATGTTGTCTCAGGGTGGCCTTGAACTCACAGCAATCCTCCCACCTCTGCCTCCCAAGTGCTGGGATTAAAAGTGTGCACCACCACACCTGGTTAATCTGCTTTCTCCTTTTTATTTATTTACTTATTTTTATTAACAACTTCTATGATTGTAATCAATATCCCATGGTAATGCCCTCCCTCCCCCCACTTTCCCCTTTGAAACTCCATCATATCTCCTCTCCCTCTCAATCAGTCTCTCTTTTATTTTGATGTCATGATCTTTTCCTCCTACTATGATGTTCTTGTGTAGGTAGTGTCAGGCACTGTGAGGTCATAGATATCCAGGCCATTTTGTGTCTGAGGGGAGCACGTTGTAAGGAGTCCTATCCTTTCTTTGGCTCTTACATTCTTTCTGCCACCTTTTCCACAATAGACTGTGAGCCTTGGAAGGTATGATAGAGATATTGCGGTGCTGAGCACTCCTGTCACTTCTTTCCAGCGTGATCATGCCTTCTGAGCCATCCCAAGGTCACTGCCATCTGAAAAGAGAAGGTTCTCTACCAAAAGTGAGAGTAGCATTAACATATGGGTATGAAAATTAAGAGAAGTGCTTACTGGGCAGTTTGATGAGCATAGTATATACATTTAGCCAGACAGCAGCAGATGTTACACCTCTATGGCTCATTACTACCCCTGTTGTAGGTTTTCAGTATCAGGGATGTATTCCCTCCCATGGAGTGGGCCTCCAGTCCAATTAGAGGGCAGTTGATTTCCACCATGACAGATGTGCCACTATTGCACCCGTTGGCTCATTTGGCCTGGCTGGCAGAATTTAAGACTTGCATTGTCCACTGTTGAATATCTTCACTGGTGATTTTGTGTATAAAGCTTTCATTTTTTGTTGTTTCTTTTTTGTTTGTTTGTTTTTTGTTTTTGTTTTTGTTTTTTGAGGTAGGGTCTCACTCTCACTCAGGCTGACCTGGAATTCACTATATCGTCTCAGGGTGGCCTTGAACTCATGTTGATCCTCCTACCTCTGCCTCCCGAGTGCTGGGATTAAAGGCGTGTGCCACCACGCCCATCTTTGTTGTTGTTTATTTTTATTTATTTATTTGAGAGTGACAGACAGACAGAGAGAGAATGAGGGAGACAGATAGAGAATGGACATGCCAGGGCCTCAAGCCACTGTAACTGAACTCCAGATGCGTGTGCCCCCTTGTGCATCTGGATTACTTGGGTCCTGGGGAATCAAGCCTCAAACCGGGGTCCTTAGGCTTTACATGCAAACGCTTAACCACTGAGCCATCTCTCTAGGCCAGCTTTTATCTTCTTAAGGTACACAGAGATAGTCTTTATGGGTATAGTAGACAGCTCCACAATGCTGAGATGAACATCCAACCAGACAGTTTATGGGAGGAATAGGATATATTTCAGCTTACAGATCCAAGGGAAGTTCCATTCATGGTGGGAGAAGCTGGCTCCCTTTCACAGATCCAAGCAGAAATAGTCCCAAATAGCCAGTAAATACCAAAAAGCAGCAAGCAGGGATCTTGCCACAGCTCATACTTCTCTGCATACCCTCAGGCTGGAATTCAGATCCACCCCCAGTGACACCCCCTGTAGCAGGAGTCTGCCTGCTAGGAGCTGATGCTGCAAACTCAATTTTAATAAAACACCTGAGTCTGTGGGGGACATACATTCAACCCACCATAATGGGTAAAGGTCATAGAAATGTAGGTAGAAATAGAAAAGCTGTGGATGGCATGCACAGTGACTAACTGTCCAACCCCAATTCCATCCCCACCCCAAATTAAGGCAACCTCTTTATACGCTTGCCCAGATTTCCAAAGAGACAGACATGTCTATACAAAAAACACATGGAAAAGAAATTGTGGAGACAATGTGATTCAAGCACTTTCCCCACTTGTGCCACTATACTGGGAAGAAACTACAATACAATATGCTCAGAGTAGGACTTGCCTGGCCCCTGGGAGCTTTTCTTCTCTTAGCCTAGTGCCTGTGATCATCTGGGATTATTCTCCTCACTTCACTTTTTGGTCTTTGATAACAGAATGGCATGTCAAGATGGAAATTGGTCAAGATATCTACCAAGGATGAAATATGATCTAGGGTAACTGTAGACTGTCCCAAGGGGAATGGAGGGCTGTGTGAGAACTCTGTATTGAGGTTGTTCAGCTCAGAAATGTGGGCTTCACTGAAGGGGAAATGTTTGTCAATCATCTGGAACACCTCGATTCTAAATTGTGCCCTACTTTTCGGTTACAAAAGTGCACGTGTCTCCGAATGACGGAGAGAGCTAGCATAATCAGGAAATTTTCATTTGGGAATGTAAGTTACTACTTCAGGTCAAATCTATTCTTTTGTTTATTTTAAAAACATTTTTATTTTTGAGATGAGAGAAAGCATGCCAGGGCCTCTTGTCATTGCAAACAAACTCTAGATGCATGCTCCCACCACTTTGTGCATCTAGCTTTACATAGGCACTGGGGAATTGAACCTGGGTTGACAGGCTTTGCAAGCAAGTACCTTTAACCACTGAGCAATCTCTCCATCCCTCACTATTCGTTCATTGCTTCTTTTGATGGAGAGTCACTGACTTCCTACAAATAATACGACATCTAAAACGTGGATTCCAGTTGTATTACTTATCTTCTCATTGCTGGGACAAAATACCTGACAGAAATCAGGTTAAGGGGGTAAGGAATTAATTTCTTAAATGTATTTTATTTATTTATTTATTTATTTATTTATTTATTTATTTATTTATGTGGATAAGAGGGAAAGAGAGAGAGAGAGAAAGGGAGGGAGAGGGAAAGAGAATGGGCACGCCAGTGCATCTAACCACTGCAAATGAACTCCAGACACATGCGCCACCTTGTGAATCTGGCTTTACGTGGGTACTGGGGAATCAAATCTGGGTCCTTGGCTTTGCAAGCAAGCGTCTTAACCACTGAGCCATTTCTCCAGCTCAGGGGGTTTATTTTGGCTCACAGTTCCAGGTTACAGTCCACCATGACAGGGAAAGTAGGCTGCTGGGAGCTTGAGGACACATTCAGTTCACAGTGAGGAAGCCAAGTGCTAAGTGCTGTGTTCAGGCATCCATGTTCTTTTTATACAGTCCAGGACCCCAGCCCATGACTCTCACAGCCAAGGGGGGTCTTCCCACTCCAACTACCCTAATCAACACAGTAGATCACAGGCATGCCCAGAGGCTAACCTGATCTATGTAATCCCTCAGAGAGGACTCTAGGGCCTGTCATGTTGACAGTGTAAACCACCACACTTGGTACTTTTATTGGGTTTACTTCTACCAGGGAAAGGATGGCAAACTCTGATTGAACGCCTACCACATGTCTGTCTCATGACTCAGGTCTGCCCATTTCTTCTTCACACAACTGTGTGCATTTGAGTGTTATTATTCTATTATTAGCACTGGGTGAGGGGTACTGAGTTGAAAAAGCCCAAGGATCCTGGGTGCTCTTGTATAAAGATGGGTAATACCATTACCTATCTCTTGGTTGTGAGAATTAATAGATCTAAGTGACATGCTGTGCTGTTACTCAGTGTTACAGTGACCAGAAGCAGCTTATGGGAAGAAAGGCTTTATCCCAGGAACATGGTTTTGAGGGGAAGCTTCACCATGGTGGAGGAATCTGGCTCATTTCATCATATACCTACGGCAGAAAAAGAAGAGCGGCCAGTAGGCTAAACTTGAGAGCAGCCCCCAGTGACATGCTGCCAGAAGGACTCCTCTGGCTGGGGGCTAAATAGGAAGCTTAATCAAAAACCTGGCACTACGGGAGACTCTTGCATTTTAACCACCACACTCAGCATCTCGCAGACACTCAGCACTTAGTGAGTGCCTGCTCCCGTTTCATTGTTATCCCATTTTACAGGTAAGAGAGTCATCTCAGCGAGGTTGAGCAACTTGTCATATCTGAGAGAAGTTAGGTATCCTGCTTAATGTCTCTACTTAAGTAGATCACGAGATCACCTACTTTCAGGTGTGTCCAATCCTAGAGTCTGTATGTTTCACAGCTATATTATTTTCCTGTTGAATCATTGACTTGAGACACTAATCCAACTCAAGAGCATGATGGGATGAAATGGTCAGCGGATCAAGTGCTTGCTGTGGAAGGATGAGGACCTGAGTTCCGATCCCCAGAACCTACACGAAAGCTGCGTGTGGTGGTGCCCTTCTATAGTGTCAGCATGAAGGCGACGGAAACATGTAGCTACTCAGGACTTGCTGGCTAGCTACTCTAGCCAAACTGGTGAGTCTCAGTTCCAGAGAGAGACCCTATCTCAATAAATAAAATAAAATAAATCAGGTGGGGATGCCGAGATTGCTCAGTGGTTAAGGCACTTGCCTGCAATGCCAGGGTTCGATTCCCCAGTACTCATGTAAAGCCAGATGCTCAAAGTGGTGCATCATGCATCTGGCGTTTGTTTGCAGTAGCTGGAGACCCTGGTGTGCCCATTCTCTCTCTGTCTCCCCCACCTCCTTGCAAATAAATAAATAAATACATTTTTAAGCTGGGTGTGGTGGTGCATACCTTTAATCCCAGCACTCAGGAGATATAAGTAGGAAGATCGCTGTGAGTTCGAGGTCAGCCTGAGACTAGATAGTGAATTCCAGGCCTGTCTGGGCTAGAGTGAGACTACCTCGCAAAATTAAAAAAAAAAAAAAAATTCAAAGTGGGATCTCGCTCTAGCCCAGGCTAACTTGACCTGGAATTCACTATGTAGTCTCAGGGTGACCTTGAACTCACAGTGATCCTCCTTCCTCTGCCTCCTGAGTGCTGGGATTAAAGGCATTAAATTTTTTTAAAAATATTTAAACAAATAAGGTGGAAGAGCAATTGAGGAAGACACTGGATATTGACCTTTTGTTTCCACATGCATGTACACACACATAAACATGTACATGCATTCACACCACACACACATATACACAAAAGCCATTTTTGGTATCATCTTGGATATTCAGAAGTCAGAAAGCAGGTGTTGATATATGGATAACACATGGTGAGTCTCTGCCAAGACTCTGACACATGACCTTGTTGAAGTTTTGAGTAATGGGCTGCGACATATCGATACCCACAGCTTAGCAAAGTGGATTAGACTAGATAGTAGAGCTAGGAGGTGGCATGAGGTCCTGGAAGGAAGAGTGCGAGGCCACCTATGTCAAGCATTTTACCTCCCGACTGGATGGCCTCCTTGTTCAGAAAAAAAAAAAAAAACTGTATCCAGAAAAAGTTTAGTACAATATTTAGCAAAAATTTCAATGACCGGAACATAAGACCTGCGCTACTGTGTGTGTGTGTGCGAACTAAATGATATGGTGGCGAGTGAATAAGACCAATAAAACAACACAGAAAACCCACATGCTAATAAATAAAGCAAATACCCCTCTGGACCCAATAGAGGATAGGAATGCAGTCGTACAGTCAATTTTTATACTATCTGCAACTTTTGTATTTCCATCTATCTGTGTTACTGTGATCTCTACAGATGAGACTCATCTCTATATAAACAAATAGGTTAGAAAGATTTAGTTACTTGAGTATATTCCTCTCAATATGTTAGAGAAATAAAGTCTCAAGTTTTGGAACGAAATGAATTTTCTTAGCTCACAAAAATATTTAGATATATCTGAGTATCCGACCTATGTTCAACTGATGTCCCCCCCTCCTGAAACTACAGTGATGCTTCTTTTTACTCTGGTTTATCATTTTATGGATGTGAATATGTTCTAGGTCAAGTTGTGTGGCCCCAGCTAGAAAAACCACAAAAGAGAACATCAAGGTGGTTTAGCTGGCATGTAAGACAGTCCTTCAACATCAAAATGTTATTTTATTTTAAAAATATTTATTTATAATTACTTATTTATTTATTTTTAAAAACTATTTTATTTATTTATTTGCAGGCAGAGAGAGATAAAAGAGAGACAGAGAGAACGGGTGTGCCAAGGCCTCTAGCCATTGTAAATGGACTCCAGATGCATGCACCTCTTTGTGCATCTGGGTTTACATGGGTACTGGGGAATCGAACCAAGGTGGTTAGACTTTGCAGGCAAGTACCTTAATGGCTAAGTCATCTCTCCAGCCCTACGTATTTAAGTATTTATTTAAGAGAGTATGCATCAGCATATCAGGGCCTCCTGCTGCTGCAAGCAAACTCCATATGCATGCACCACTTTTTGCTTCTGACTTTACATGGGTACTGGGGGATTGAACCCCTGGCTATCAGGCTTCACAAGCAGGTGTCTTTAACCTCTGAGACATCTCCCCAGGCACCAATGTCAAAGGTTTAAAGTCATTCCAGTACACTATTGTAGCAAATATAATTTTAATTCTGATTTGGATATTTAAATCAGTCAGAAATCTAAAAATAGCTGGGCATGGTGGTACACTCGTTTAATCCCAGCACTTAGGAGGCAGAAGGAGGAGGATGGCTGTGAGTTTGAGGCCAGCCTGAGACTACAGAATGAGTTCTAGGTCAGTCTGGACTAGAGCAAGACCCTGCCTTGAAAACCAAAATCCAAAAAAAAAAAAAAAAAAATCTAAAAATAAATACATAATTTTACTATGAGTTACATTTTAGCTGAAAGGAAAAGAAAAGAAACCACAAACAGATTGTTACAATCTAACAATACACAGGCGTGTGTATTTAGGAGTGCAGTGTGCTGATGTCCTCAACTAAATTTGAAATGCATAAAGGAAAATGAGATTGGGGGGCTGGAGAGATGACTCAGCAATTAAAGGTGCTTGCTTACAAAACCTGCTAGTCTGGGATTGGTTCCCCAGTACACATGTAAAGCCAGATGCACAAAGTGGTACATGTGTCTGGAGTTCGCTTGCATGGCATGAGACCCTGGAGTGCCCATACTTCCTGTTCTCTCTCTCTCTTTCTGTGTCTCTCCTCCTCTCTTTCCTTTTCTCTCTTTCTCCCCCCTCTCTCGTTAAAATATATATATATATATATATATATATATATATATATATATATATATTAAAAAAGAGAGAAAAGGCAAATGTTGGGATAAATACAGGAATGGTAGGTAGATACATGATAATACCAACATAATAAAATGTAAATTGTAGAATCTAGGTAGTAGTTTTAATATAGGTGTTAATAACACAGTTCTTTCAACTGTAGAGTTGAAAGATATTATTGTTGATATTATTATACAATATGATAGGGGAAAACAGGTATACCTGGATTAAATTACTTAGAGCCAGACTTCATATGAAGAGTTAAAAATGTACTTTTAGGGCCAGACATGTTGCACACACCCTTAATCCCAGCACTCAGGAAGCAGAGGTAGGAGGATCACCATGAGTTTGAGGCCACCCTAAGACTTCATAGTGAGTTCCAGGTCAGCCTGGGCTAGAGTGGGACCCTACCTCGAAAAACCAAAAACTATAAAAATAAAAAACATAATTTAAAAAATGTACTTTTTGGGCTAGAGAGATGGCTTAGTGGTTAAGGCACTTTCCTGCAAAGCCAAAGGACCCAGGTTTAATTCCTCAGGACCCATGTAAGCCATATGCACAAGGTGGCGTAGGCATCTGTAGTTTGTTTGCAGTGGCTAGAGGCCCTGGTGCTCCCATTTTCTCTCTCTCTCTCTTTGCCTCTTTTTCTGTTATATAAATAAATAAATAAATAAAAATGAAATATTAGAAATGTACTTATATTATTAAAAGAAAACTTCACATGAAATGAGGTTGATGCCTGAAAAGGTGAAAATTAATCATGACATTGGCTACAAGTTATCTAGTGTCCATAATATGTCAGGAACTTAGAGAGTGCTTCCTGAGTGTTATCTAATTTAATTCAATACACATAAGTACCACTTGTAAAGGTGTTTTCCTTACTGGGAGACAGGTGTCAGAAGGTCAGGGGATTTGTAAGAGGGGTCAGGAGGCGAAGTGAAGAGCAGAGCAATAGGAACACTGCCACTGTTGTAGAAAGCAGACTCGACAACGGAGACCTTTTGAGAGTTTCCAGCCCAGTTTCTGTATATCTGTTACAAATTGCATCAAGGGCCAGCATCACAAGAACCCCAGGCCTTTCCCCCTGCATTTCTTCAAGTGCACGGGTTTTGTTGTTGTTGTTATTGTTTACCAAAATGACTTCATTTCGGAATTTACGTAGCAAATTTCTGCCATGCACTTTCACTATAATTTGATACAGTAGGACTTTCTCTTTACCCTTTTCCAGGTATCAAACACGCCACAAGCACACCTTGATGCTATAAGCAGGGTGTCCAAAAGGGTAACTTATTCTTTCAAATGCACTCCAAACTTGCATATTTCCCTGCTGGAAAGAAATTCATGAAATTTTTGAACTAAATATGTATTACCCCCACTTGAGCAAAAATGCTAATTCTGATAATCCTTAAAATTGTTCACAGATGAATTCCAAACCCACAGCTTTTCTTTGTTTTCAATTTTGGCAGTGACTGATTGACACAGTGCAAGTCACCTTTAAAAAAAAACACATAGGCAGCAAATTGAAAAGCAAATGACATATTTCTGAGGCATTTTCCATCCACTATAAAGCCCCAGCCTTATAGTATGCTTGGTAGTAGGTTTACTGTGAGCATCAAAGGAAAGACAATGTACTTATGTGTCCTTTTTAAGTAAAAATCAAGACGAGGGACATGTTTCAGGAGTTAAAGATGCTTGCTTACAAGCCTGCTGACCTGAGTTTGATTCTGACACCCATGGAAAGCAAGATGCAAAGTGGCGCATGCTTCTGTAAACCCAACATGCTTACAGCAACGAGAGTCAGGGCGAGGAGGAGCGCCAAGCTCATGGGCCAGCTACTTGCGCCTTTCCAACCTCAAAACAAGTGAGGTCCTGTCTTAGAGAAGATGGCAAGAGAGGACCAACACCCAAGGTTGTGCTATGGCTCCTGCATGGGTGACACAAGACGGGCTCACACACACACACACACTTGCACTTTAAAAATGTCAAAAGAAAGAAGAGTATTTTTAAAAATTTTCAATTTATTTTGGCTGGAGAGATGGCTTAGCAGTTAAGGCACTTGCTTAAGAAGCCTAAGGACCCAGGTTTGATTCCCCAGTATCCACGTAAAGCCAGATGCACAAGGTGGCACAAGCATCTGGAGTTCATTTGCAGTGGCTGGAGGCCCTGGCACACCCATTCTCTCTCTCTGTCTGCCTCTTCCTCTCTTTCTTTCTCCCTCCCTTCTCTCTTTCCCTCTCTTTCTCAAATAAATAAATATTTTTAAAAATTTATTTGTTTCTTGCCATTTCTTATTAGGCATGATTATATGGGTTTAGATGTGATAAAATTGTGAGCATCTGTCCTGGTTCCTGTGTTGCAGGACAATTTTCCACATATTTGATGAGCTACATATCTTTCAAGTGAGGCAGTGATTGTCTTTATTACAAATGGTCCCTTAAAAGATGTTTTGCATAACAGCCTTGAAAGACAGAGAGTGCCTCCCTCTAGAGCAAAGAATAGGCATGCCTGTTTTTCCACGTGAAAGATTTGGGTTCCTGGACTGGGGAAATGACTCAGGGTTAAAGGTGCTTGTTTGCAAAGACTGCCCATCCAGGTTTGATTCTCTGGCACCCATATAAAGCCAGATGGACAAAGTGGTGCAAACATCTGGTGCTTGTTTGCAATGGCAAGAGACCTGGTGTGCCCTCCAGAACAGAAGGACAGGTAAGATTCGCGTCCCTGACTCCAGGATTTCTTTCCTGTCACCCAACACTACATGCAGCTTGTTTGAACTCACCTGCATTACCCGCTAGAAAACAGGCTCAGTGCAAATGTTGATGCTGGGTACAGAGTCATCTAACGGCCCTTTATCACATCGTGACAGGTGAATTAGCTAGCCAGAGTGATGGTTTATCTTCAGTGTCAACCTGGCCAGATGTAGAATCACCGAGGAAACCAACCTCTGTGTGTATTTGAGGGTCTTTCCTGAGAGAGGGAATACCCAGCAGTGTGGATATTCCGTGTGGAGGAGCACCATTCTGTAGGCTGGGTCCCAAGACTGGATGAAGAGGAGAAAGCGAATGGAGCACTGGCATTCGCCCCTGTCTGCCTTCTGCCTTTGCGCCCACTGTGAACAGCTGCCCCAAGTTCAGGCAGCCACGCCTTCCCCTCCACCATGGACTGTATCCTTAAACTGTGGGCCACAATAAACCCCTCCTTCCCCATGTTGCTTTGGTCAAGTGTTTTGTCACAGCAACAAGAAAAGTTAACTCATCTACCCGCAAGCAGTAAGCACTCAGCCTCCTCACAGACCTTGACAAGAGGTTTGAATGTCATGTGGGGTTAATGACTCTTTCCATTATGGTTCCCTTTTTGCAAAGTATGAACCAGACGTTTTGGAGAATGGGCAGCCACTGTATTGTATTGACTAAGCATACATACTCTGCAGCCAGGCTGTTGGGGTGTAATCTTGGTTAGGGCTTGCTTTCCGTTTAGAGTCCCCCAGAAGCAGAACCCGAGACAAGCATATGAATGAAGCTATCTTAGCAATCACTATTAGGGAGTAAAAAGGTAAGAAGCGAGATAGAAGGTAATTAAATGGTGAAGTGTCAAGACAATTTTGACTGTGGATAGCTAAAGCGTAATTCTAATTAGGAACTCTTGGTGGCCAACACAAAACGTGAACTTCAGAGTGATCCTAGCCGAGGGGTAAAAGAGCTCGGAGATAGTGCCACCTGTTGTTGGTTGTGGGTTGTTTCTGGGGCAGGGTAGGTGGTGGTTCTAGTCCGGGACTCTCTAACCTGTCTTTCAGGGATGAAGATGGCTACAACAGGTCTGGCCATTGGAAGTGAGGTCTGGCTCTGCACTACATGGATAGAGCTCAAGGAAATAGAGTTGATACTCCCTTGGCCTTTGTTCTGGATCCAGCAGGATCTTCTTAGGAGGTTACCTGAATCTTATGCACTTATTTCCTCATCTGTCAAGTGAAAATATTAATAGCACCTTCACATGGGCTTGGTAACAGGACTAAAGATTAAATGCATAGAAAACTTTAAACAGGAATTTTATAAACATTTTCTATTAGAGGTTGAGCATTTCTTACAGAAGAATGCAGTAGTTATCCATTGCTTGATAATCTTGTCTATTCTCTGACATGGGGTTGACTTCTCATTCCTGTGCACCATGTTGTTTTATTTTACTAATGCCTGTAGAGGACTCAGAGACTCAAGGGATACTGACACGTGTCAAGAGCCACCTATGGCTGCTGCGTGGGAAGCACAAAGAGAGATGTGTTTAACGCTTATTCCTATTGAAATCTCCTTAGAGAATTTATGGGGCTAAGCACTCCTGAACTCTTTAATTTAAAGATTTACTGCTCTGTCAGAGAAACTAATTAAATCTTATTTGAAGTGTCAGTAACACAGTAGCATTAGACTTGAGTTTTTGTTCTACAATGGGAATGAGAATATAAAGCAAAAGTGTGTTTTAAATTCAATTTTCTAGTATTATGTATCATTTATGTCAGATTCCTATGAATCAACATGATAGTAACTATGGAATTCATCAAGGTGCTCAGGAATTTAGTAAAGATACTTAACTTTTGATTCAGGTAAAATTGTACTATTAACCCAACAGCACTGGCAGGAAATTACTCTTCATTAGAGAGCCCCATCTTTATGGAAATCATCTCTGCAGAGGTCTATGCAGTGCCCTTCTTCATACCCTGATTGCTATTATTTCGTCTTCTGTTTCTTATGCACGTGTCTGTGCATATGTGTGGGTGCAGGTGTGCAATGTCTGTGTATGTGTGTGGAAGCACGAGTGTGATGATGTGAACGCAGCCAGAGGGCTACTTTGGGCTCCTTCCTCAGGAATGCCATCCACCTTTTTGTGAGTCAAGGTCTTCCATTGACCTGGAGATGCCCCGTTAGGCTAACCTGCAGGTCAGCAAGCTCTGGGAATAACCTGAGGTTCATCTTCTCAGCACTGGGGGTTCAGGCCTGGAATGGGGGCATCAAACTCAGGTCTTCATGCTTTCAAGTAAGTACTTTACCATCTGAACTCTCTTCCCAGCCCCTGTTCTTGCTATTTTTTGTTTCCTTTCTTTTCTTTTTCCCTTCCTTCCTTCCTCTCTCCCTCCCTCTCTTCTTTCTTTTTTTCCATTTTTCATTGACAACTTCCATACTTAGACAATAAACAATGATCATTCCCTCCCCTTCCCCACCACAAATCCACTCTCCATCATATCCCCTCCCTCTCTCCATTAGTCTCTATTTTATTTAATTTATTTATTTATTTATTTTTGTTTTTTTGAGGTAGGGTCTCACACTATCTCAGGTTGACCTGTAATTCACTATGTAGTCTCAGGGTGGCCTCGAGCTCATGGTGATCCTCCTACCTCTGCCTCCCGAGTGCTGGGATTAAAGGCGTGCGCCACCACGCCCGGCTTAAAGTCTCTCTTTTATTTTGATGTCATTATCTTTTCTTCCTATTATGAGGGTCTTGTGAAGGTAGTGCCAGTCACTGTGAGGTCATGGTTATCAAGGCCAATTTCTGTCTGGTCGATAGCATTAGTAAGCAGTCCTACCTTTCTTGGGCTCTTACATTCCTTCCCTCTCTCTCTCCCTCCCTTCCTCTCTCCCCCTTCTTTATTTCTTTCTTTCTGTAAGTCAATAGCTTTCTTAGCATACTCTGCCTTGCCTCTTGAGCTCTTATTTAAAGAGATCAGCCACTTTGAAATATCATCTGAGTTTCTGTATTAGGAAGTTAAGATCTCAGCCACTTTCAAGTATTAACTGAGTTTCTGTATTAAGGAAGTTGGCAAAAAATTTTCCACCAACTCCTCTAATTTTTTAGGGCATTATTTTTTTTATTGACAACTTCCATAATTATAGACAATAAACCATGATAATTCCATCCCCCCTCACTTTCCACTCTTCTTCATATCCCCTCCCCCTCTCCATAAGTCTCTCATTTTGATGTCATCATCTTTTCCTCCTGTTATGAGGGTCTTGTGTAGGTAGTGCCAGGCACTGTGAGGTCATGGATATCCAGGCCATTTTGTGTCCAGAAGAGTGCATTGTAAACAGTCCTACCCTTCCTTTGGTTCTTACATTCTTTCTGTCACCTCTTCTACAATGGACCTTGAGCCTTCGAAGGTGTGATAGAGATATTTCAGTGCTGAGCACTCCCCTGTCACTTCCTCTCAGCACTATGGTGCCTTCTGAACCATTCCAAGGTCACTACCATCTGAAAAGAGAATCTTCTGTAACCAAAAGTGAGAGCAGCATTAATATATGGGCATGAACAGTAAGAGGAGTGCTTACCGGGGCAGTTTGGTGAGCATAATATATGCATTTAGCCAGACAACAGTAGTCATTACACCCCTAGGGCTTATGACCTCCCCCATCATAGGTTTTCGGTACCAGGCATGTATTCCCTCCTGTGGAGCAGCCTCCAGTCCAATTAGAGAGTGGTTGGTTCCCCCCATAACAGACATGCCAACATTGCACTTGTTGGCTCATTTGGCCTGGCTGGCCAAACTTAAGGCTTGCATTGTCCACTGTAGTTTCTTTTCACTGATAACTTCTCTCTCTCCCAGGGAGCTGCATGCAGTGTACCAACAGCCATCACTAACTGTGGATGCCCAAATTGCTCTCCTCACACCTTTGAGCTGGGATTCAGATCCGCCCCCAAACACACCTTAGGGTTGGACTCCAGGATCCACCTCCAGTGACAACCTTCTCTATCCAGGCAGCTGGAGACCCAAGTTATAAGCTTCATTTTAATAAAATCTGTTTCTGATAAGTCCACTAATGATAAGGGAATTAGCATAGTGTCAGGCACACAGATGTTCCCTGAGAATATAAAACATCTGGTAATCTTCTTAGGACATATCTCAGGGACAATTACTTAGATATGTTTCTTAAACTACCAAGGCCAATGCTAATATATAAAATCCTGAGAGGATAGTTGTTACATTTGGGGACACACTGTCCATTTCTGACTTTGAGTCTCATATAATCAATGCCTGTGGTCTGATGAGCCTAGTCTCACGGGCTAAATCTGATGTGGTAAGAACTGTATCAAGTGTCAGGTACATTGTTGGACGTTCAAGGCTTTGTCAGTATTGTTGACTATTTCTGGGCACTAGTACAAATCCCAGAAAGAAAGATTAGTTACATGTTTTCTTTAGTAATGACATGAGTTAAATAATGTACCCTGAGATTAAATGTGTCACCTATTCAATAGAGTTTTACAGAAAGCCTCAAAGCAAATGTAGTCTATGAAGTGTACAAACTGGGAATGTTGACAGCTGCCAAGCCCACACAGTGTTTATACAGCTTACACGCTGAGAAAGCACGTCATTCAGACTGTCTGACCTAACTGTGCTTCCTTCTTGGGAACCTGGTCTCATTGTTTCTGGTAAATGGGCAGCAACACATATAACCCTACCCTGCTCATAGCAGCCGATTGGTAGAGAGATGAAAGAGATAGACACAGAGACATAGAAGTCTACATAAAGCCAGACAGTAGGAAGCCAATAGGTAGCAAGACAAAGACAGGTGGCCATGTGGCTCCAGCAAGTGAGGAAGGTAGAAATGAAAAGCATATATGTATTTTGTTTTATTTTAGGGTTTCTTTATGTAAGACCAGAGTGGACTGGAATCTGCCATCGTTATCCTGCCCCCCAGGCGGGGGGGGGGGGGTTCTGGGCTGCCAGGTGTATTCTATCACACCCAGCCACACGTCTTGATTTTGAGACCTGCAATTTCTTCTTCTGGTTTGTGAGTGGCTTAGAGGTGCTGCCCACCTGTGCAATAGAGAATCTCGAGAGAAGGCTGAGCACCCCAGCAGCACAATCCAAAAGAGATAAGATGCCAGCCACCTATGTAAAGTTTTTCTATAATCCATGTTAAAAATGAAAAGAGACGGACAAAATCAATTTTAATACACTATCTTATGTACCTCAATTTAGTCATAATTTTTCCACTGCAATATGTAATTGATATAAAAATTAACAATGAGCTATTTGCATTCTCATATTTATGCTAAGTCCTCAAAGTCAGGGGTGCATTTTAAAATTTTTTCTTTATTTTTATTTATTTGAGAGCAGAAGACAGACAGAGAAAGAGGCAGAGAGAGAGAGAGAATGGGCATGCCAGGGCCTCCAGCCACTGCAAACGAACTCCAGACGCGTGCGCCTCCTTGTGCATCTGGCTGACGTGGGTCCTGGGGAACTGAGCCTCGAACTGGGGTCCTTAGGCTTCACAGGCAAGCGCTTAACCACTAAGCCATCTCCCCAGCCCAGGGGTGCATTTTATACTGTCGACTGGTAGCTACCTTAGTGCACTGGACTGGGTAGAATAGAAAACACCTGTTCTCTCAGGGACCACTTTCCTGACTGTCTTGTATCTTGCTCAGCCAGATGTATTAGACTTGCATCACAAGGACAAATACACGAGAAAACTTAAAAGGAAGAGATGTTCATTTTGGCTTATCATTTAAATCCATGGTTGGTACTTGAGTCCTGAGGCAAGGCAGAGGGATAGTGGCAGGAAGTGACATGGCAGAGCAGAGCAGCTCACTTCCTGTCAACCAGCTGGCAGAGAAAGGGACAGAAAAGGGCTCAGGGCACAATATACCTCCAGGGACACACCCCTGGTAAATTACGCACACCAACCTCACCTCCAAAAGTTTCCTGACTTCTCAATAGTGCCAGCAAATTATGAATCCATCAGTGTACAAATCCAGTGATTAGTTCAGAGTCCTCATGATTCTGTCACTCTGTGATGACGGTGAACATCAGCCTCTGGGGTCACTTCACATCCAAATCCTAGCACCATGTGGCTAGTTATTCATAAAGACATGGGAGTAGAAGCTGCAGATGTTACTTTCAAAATAAGATGATTAAGAAATGGTCTGGCTTCTGTATTCTGCTGTCCCCTTCCACCAGCGTGGTGGAAAGGACAGGCCAGTGTCCAAGGCTGTGAATTACAGACGGCACAAGCAGGAAGGAGCATGTGTTCTGAGTCACCACTTCAAGGGTTGTCCACTATTCATTTTGAAAGTTAAGCAAGAAATAAGCCTCTTGTTCTACCTTATCCAGTATACTTATAGACTTATAAACAAAAAACCTTGTGTGCTGGTTGTTTGGTCACCAGCTGAAAACACTTTGGGAGGTGGAGCCTTGCTGGAGCAGGTGTGTTGTTAGGGGCAGGTTTGGGGTGTTATAACCCAGCTCCCCCTTGCTAGGGTTTGGCTCACTCTCTTGCTGCTGTTTTCTACCCGCTGTGGCAGAGATGATGCCCAGCCTCTGCTCATGTCATGCTTTCACCTGTCCATGAAACTTCCCCTTAAAACTGTAACAAAACAAAAACTTTCCTCTAATCAGAGGCTTTTGGTTGGGGGCTTTGTCCCAGCAATGAGACGGTGACTACATCAAAACATTATGGCAGGTTTTTTTTTTAAATTACAAGTAGATTTACCATGTGACCCAGCAATTTCAGTTTATTTTTGTTTTTGTTTATTTACTGGAGAGGGAGAGAGAGAGAATAGGCACGCAGGGACCTCCAACCGCTGCAAATGAACTCCAGATGCGTGCGCCACCTTGCGCATCTGGCTTACATGTGTACTGGGGAATCGAACCTGGGTTCTTAGGCTTCGCAGGCAAGTGCCTTAACTGCTGAGCCATCTCTTCAGCCCAAAGCCATCTCTCCACCCTCAGCAGTTTCATTAGTGAAGATATATCTTATAGAATTGAAAGCAGAAGATAGATGGTTCAGCTGTTAAAGGTGCTTACTTGCAAAGCCTGACAGCCTTGGTTTGATTTCCCAGTGCCCACGTCACAAAGTGGCACATTTGCAGTGTGAGGAGGCCCTGACACGCCCATACTCTCTGTCTCTCATAAATAAATACATAAATAAATAAATAACTTTTTTAAGATGAAAGATCTGAGCCTGGCATGGTGGCACACACATTTAATCCCAGCACTTGTGATGCAGAGGTAGGAGGATTGCTGTGAGTTCAAGGTCATCCTGAGACTACATAGTGAATTCCTGGTCAGCCTTGAACTCACAGTGATCCTTCTACCTCTACCTCCTGAGTGCTGGGATTAAAGATGTGCACCACCATACTTGGCTAATCAGGTGTTTTCTAGGGGCCAACACTGTTTCAAGCATGTGTGAGAGTGGTGTAGGTTTAGGCAAACATGTTCACTATCCATTAAACACATTGCCTTTTTGTCCAGGTGCCATAATCACTAAATTCTAGAGTTACAAATGCCTTTGACCTCCATGCTTGGGACACTGCCCCCCAAACTTGCCTATGAGACTCCTTTAACAGTCTGGACCCCAGTAGATTCTAGACCCTCCAGTCCTCAGGCCTGAGGACTGGCTCTGTTGAACCAGCCACAGAGCCTGGATGCTATATTTGTGGTCTTTGAGCTCACCTTAGAATATCAAAGTGCTTTGTAAATGCCACGTCTCTGGAAAATAATCTGTCCTAGGATTTTGCAAGCCTGTTTCTTGCTTCAAATTTAATGCTAATGGTAAGTTGAAAAAGATTCCTAGTGACAGATAATTAGTGATAATGGTGATTACTGGTCTTTAGGCAGTCTTTCACCCAAACAGATGGCAGAGAGCTTAAAAAATGAATGTTTTAAGGCATAATTTCTCCTAAAATAAAAGTTCCTCTAAGGTCAGCAATAGTTTGTATTTAACACACTGCATTATGTTACATGTAACTAAATAACAATTTCTGGGTAATTCAGTGAGCCTGTTAATTTGCTAAGCAATTAGCATTGAATGGATTTTTTCTGATTACATCATAAATGTTTGAATGTATGCCTTGTTTATTTTCCTTACTTCCTTACTTAAGGTTTATAAGTAAGTGCCACATGGAAGACCTTCAGAGCACAAGAGGCTAGCACATTGCTAGCTAACACTTAGCACATCTCTGTTTGGTGGTCGGCAGTGCCCTCTACCCACCTCTGTCACCTGCCTCTTGAAAGGCATGTGAGTGTTGCCAGGTTTGTTTGAGATCTCCAGGTATTTGTAGAATTCTAGGACTTTATACCAGGATGTATTTTCCGGAGGTCTTTTATGTAGTTATAAATGCATTAAAAGGGCATCAAAGTTTAATCAAAATTTATCATATATTTAACTTATGAAAAGGAAAACCTTCCTTTCCTTGTTGAAGTTGATGAAGGCACTTTGGCCTTTGTATAATGGAAGACTTCATAATGTGATCTGGGGAAATGTTAGGGTAGTGTTGTCAATAATAAAAATAAGATATTAATTATAAGAAATGAAGTTTTGTTAGTGGGAAAAATATGAATGTCTATGATAGACTAGAGATGAAGTTTCAAAGGAAATGAATCTTTGTGTTCTTAGATGTGCTTGGTTTTGCAGAGGAGATGTGGTGGCAGATGGGGGGTGGGTACATGATAGGGTGGGTTGTAGCCTGGAAGGGAGACTCTCACGTCCCCTCTCCTCTGTCTTTCCTCCTCCCTAATTCTTTCCTCCCCAGGACAGATTTGCATCCTCTTCATAGTAGTAGACAGTCATGGCCAGGGCAGGAAGCAAAAGAGGCGACGCTGTGGCCCAAGAACAAGAGGTTTACATGGGAATCCATGACCCTTGGCACAAGGCAGGTCATTCTATACCTGAAACTCTAGCTTCTTACAGAAAATTGGGAGAACAATTCCACTGAAGTGCTGAGGCACTCCACGGATAGGGTCTGGCATAAACCCTGTTCGTGCAACTGTTGCTATTGTCATTGGCTCTCACAGCGCCTACAGCTGTGGGATTTACTTGGCTATTTCATGTACAGAGAAAATGCTAAGGAATGGGATATTAGAGGAGAAAGGCTGAAATGGGGTGAAAGAGAAGATGGTAAACAAGAGAGTCTCAGGCAGGGCCACATCCCATGAAAGCTCAGGTATTTCTTCTGGAGGCGAACCTTCCCTTACAGGAAAGAGAGGCAGGAGATCTTGGACACATTGAGGTGAATGAGAACTGAGCCCCCAGGTAAAAGGCACAATGTTTGTTTCTATCCCATCTCCCTAGATTTCCTACTCAACATGACTTTAAACAAACCGGGAATGCTGGTAGTGAAAAATCGGTCCTAGAGTTCCAAGTTCAAATGCTTGTGTGGGGCAGAAAAATACCTTACACATCCAAGGAAGCCAAGAGTGTGAACTGAAAAACCTTCTGGTTCAACTTTCTTCCTTTTGGTTATTTCAGGTAGGGTCTTACTCTAGCCCAGGCTGACCTGGAATTCACTATGTAGTCTCAGGGTGGCATTGAACTCATGGTGATCCTCCTACCTCTGCCTCCTGAGTGCTGGGATTAAAGCCATGTACCACCATGCCAGGCTCAATTTTCTATTTATTTTTTATTTTTATTTTTTTTTATGAGAGAAAGATAATTGGTGTGCAGGGCCTTCAGCCACTGCAATTGAACTCCAGACACATGTGCCATCTTGTGTGAATGTATGACCTTGCACACTTGTGTCACCTTGTGTGTCTGGCTTACATGGGATCTGGAGAGTCAACCATGGGTCCTTAGGCCTCACAGACAAGTACCCTAAGTGTTAAGCATCTCTCCAGCCCAATTTTCTATTATTTTTTTACAGTTACCTTCCATATCATTAATTTTATTGGCCTTGGGTTTATTTGTAAGCTTTATCTATTTATTGAAAAAAATGTTCTTTTTTTGTTGGTTTTCAAGGTAGGGTCTCACTCTAGCCCAGGCTGACCTGGAATTCACTATGTAGTCTCAGGGTGGCCTCAAAGTCACAGTGATCCTCTGACCTCTGCGTCCTGAGTGCTGGGATTAAAGGAATGTGCCACCACACCCGGTTTATTGAAATTTTTATTGACAGTTTCCATACATATGTATACTCTCTTTTTTAACCTCCCATGTTCCCCTCTCCACTGAACCCCCTGCTCGTTCCAAATTGTCCCTTTCACCTTTGGCTTTGGTAGCAAGCAGTTATGCACGTTGCATGGAGGTTGTGTCAGCTACTGCGAGGTCACGAATGCGAGGGACACTTTGTATGTAGAAGGCAGCATCGCACAGCACTCCTCTCCACCCTTTGGCTCTTGCATTCTTTCTGTCACCACCTCCACAATGGTCCCCGGACCTTGGAGGGTGTGATAGAGACATTTTGCTTATTTCTTCTCAGTGCTGAGCACTCAACTGTCACTTCTCAACACTGATGATATTTGTAATCTTTGACTTAATCTTCCAAGTAGTGTGTGTGTGTGTGTACATGCGCACGCACACATATGGTGTATACGTGTGCTTGTGGTGCACACATTTGTGTGTGTGAAGATGTGTGTTTCCTGTGCGCACATGCGAGAAGCCTGAAGGAGAATGTCGAGTACCCTCTTCTGCATCTTCCTTGAGGGGGAGTCTCTCACTGAACCTGGCACTGCAATTTTCAGTCAGACTGGCTAACCAATGACACCCAGTAATTCTCTGGTCTTTGCTCCCCACAAGACTGGGATTACAGGTATGTATGGCCATACCCAGCATTTTAAACTCATTTTTATTTTATTTTATTTATTTGACACACACTGATTGAGAGAGAGAGAGAGAGAGAGAGAGAGCGAGCGAGAGAGAGAATGGGCATACCAGGACCTCCAGCTGCTGCAAACAAGCTCCAGACACATGTGCCATCTGTGCATCTAGCTTACGGGGGTTCTGGGGAATTGAACCTGGGTACTTTGGCTTTGCAGGCAAGAACCTTACTCCTAAGCCATACCTCCAGCTCTATCCTCAGTTTTATTTTTCATTTAACTGTGGGTTCTGAGGATTGAACTGAGGTCCTCATGTTTGCAAGCAAGCACTCTACCCACTGAGTAGCTTGCGAGCCCCTCTCCTTTCTTGTTATTTGTCTATGCGCTCACTCTCTGCATTATTCCTTTTAGAATTTTTCCAGGAGATTGTTACTTTTTTTCTGAAAGTTTAACTTAAGCTTTCAATCTCCTCCTTTAAAAAATCAGGGCTGGAGAGATGGCTTAGTGGGTTAAGACGCTTGCTACCAAAGCCAAATGACCCGGGTTTGAGTCCCCAGTACCTATGTAAAGCCAGATATACAAGGTGGCCCATGTGTCTGGAGTTTGTTTGCAGTGGCTAGAGGCCCTGGCATGCCCAATCTCCCCCACTCCACTTCTTTCTTAAATAAATAAAACATAAATAAATAAAGAAAGAAAGAAAGAAAGAAAGAAATAAAATATTTTACAAAACCTCATTTCAGCTGGGCATGGTGCAGCATGCCTGTAACCCAAACCCTTACTGGGCTGAGGATGGAGATCAAGAAATCAAGGCCAGCCTGGGCTGCATAATTAGACTTTGTCTCAAAAACATTTTGCTTATTTCTTAGGCGTTTTCTATTATCTTTTGTGTCCTTCATGGATAATAAGATCAGTCCTTTGTGATATTATCTTTGTGTTTCCCCACTGCAATGTCAGAAGTTTCTATACATTCTGAGCTTTTATGAGAAAACCTTCTTTTGTCAATTGCAATTGAATTGAGCAAACACAGTTCTCAAGCTTGGTGCAGCTACCCAGTGGCTGGCTGGTTGGTATTTTGGTCTGCAACTCATCTGCAGGCATGGCTGCGGGTGCCTGTCATGGCTGGGAGGTCATGCGCAGTACTTCAATGTCTTCACGTGGTCCAGCAATGCATTTGTTCAAACCTTTGTAAATACAGATACACCAGATGGATGACAGCAGGGAATAATAGTACTTGCTTTGTATAAGACAATTTGAAGTCTCACTTAAGAACATGTAAAACAAGGGCTGGAGGGATGGCTTAGCGGTTATGGCACTTACCTGCAAAGCCAAAGGACCCAGGTTCAATTCCCCAGGACCAACGTTAGCCACATGCACAAGGGGACGCACATGTCTGGAGTTCATTTGTAGTGGCTGGAGGCCCTGGCGTGCCCATTCTCTCTCTCTCCTTTCCCTCTTTCTCTGTCAAATAAATAAATAAATAAATAAAAATAAAATATTTTAAAAAAAGAATATGTAAAGCAAATAAGAAAAGACAAGCTATCAGAATTTTATTTATTTATTTAGTAATGCTGGAGTGTTAGAGAACATGTCACTTTTGGTGTGTGTGTGTGTTGTGCACATATATGTGCATATTCATATACCTGGTACACACACTTGCAGAGGCCAAAGGAGGACATCGGCTGTCCTATTCTATTACTCCCTTTCCTTATTTCCTTGAGACAGTGTCTCTCACTGAACGGGGAGCTCATAATGGCTTTGATTAGACTGTCTCACCAGCTAGCCTCACTCTGGGGTTACAGTCATATGTGACCATGCCCACCTTCTTGTGTGGACATCAAAGTCAAGTCTTCATGCTTGTGTAGCAAGCACTTTTCCCGACCAAGAAATTTCCCATCCTTACAGTACATGTCTTCACCATTTTCTCCTGATGCACTCTTGTCAGGAGAAGCTATTTCTAACAGTTACATAATAGCAGGTCTTGAGGTTGCCAAGTCCTCTGGGATCCTGTTTTCTTGAACTCAGTAAATGTTGGGGTTCTCCAGAGAAATAGAACCAATAGGACACACACACACACACACACACCTCTAAAGAGATGTATCATAAGGAATGCTCTCCTAGTTATAGAGGCTGACAAGTCCTAAAATCCACAGGGTACATTGGCATTTGCTGGAGAGAGACCTATGAGAGTCTATGTTGCAGCTTCCGTGTACAGGACAATAGACTGGAAACGCAAGGCTAGTGGATGTTTGGATTTAAATCCCAGGGTAGGAAAAATCTGATGCTCTAGTTCAAAGACAGGCACAAAGAATTCTCTCACTCCAGGGAGAGTCAGTCTTTTTGTGGGGAAGAATCAAATGCAATTACAATATTTGTACATATGACAGAGTGAACTTTACTTTTGTGCTTTCTGTGGAAATATATTTTACTAATATAAGTAACTGTGTACTATAAAATATTCTACCTTCCTAAGAAAAAATCTCAGTCAGCTGTTGTTTGCATGCAATGTCCTAATTACAAATTATTTTTAAAATCTCATTATAAAATGAAAAAAGAGCATTTCTCCAAAAGCATTCTGCAATTTAGGCTGAGTCCCTTATGAACACCAAAAAGCTGAAAAAGGAAAATCTAGTCAAACTGTATAAATGACTTAATACATTCCTATGCTGGAAAGGACTTGCTTTGAACTATCCTGGTTTTACTCTGTTTATCAATCTTTCTAAAGTCCCTGGGAAGGTAGCCTTATTTAGGAGACGTCCTTTTGTAAAAGTGAATTAGAACACTGACAGATTTTATTTGTATCAACGTATTTTATTGTTAGATGATTCTATCTTTTTTTTTTTTTTACATCTAACTGCCCCCACATTTAATATAATTTTAATCATCTGCTATTGCTTAACTTTTTAACTGTGTTATTTGGAACTTAGAGAAATTAAGAAAAACTTAAAACATGGAATAGTCCAATCCTGATAACCTTTAGTCATAGAGAAGCAAAAGCCCTGGTCAAATTGTATCTGTTTCCACTTTTTTCTTCCCTCACATGCAAACACACACACACACGCACACACACACACACACAGAGAGAGAGAGAGAGAGAGAGAGAGAGAGAGAAAGAGAGAGAGAGAGAGAGAGAGAGAAAGAGAGAGAGGGGCATACATTTTTGCCCAGGTGAAATTGGATCAAAATAAACAGTAGGTGCACGTCTGAGTGACGAGTGCTATTGCAGCATGTATAACACCTGAGCAAAATGCAGTACTAGAGATCAGCCTTCTTCAAAATGTGTGGATTACAAATGAAGAAGCATTCTTGGATGTGGCCATGTTTATGAATTCCAGTTAAGTTCCGGTTGTTTCCATGGCTATTCCTCAGAGCCGTTAAGGCAGCTCCAGGTATTTAGGAAAAAGACTTCTTTCTCTTTGAAAAAAACAAAACAAAACAAAACAAAACTAACTATATAATATTCTCAAGGAAAGATCTCTAATCTGGAAATCAGAGACTAATAGATAACACAAATAGTTAAATATCTTTATATCTATACTACATAATTTAGAATCAGTCATTTGTATATTTATATCACATAATTAAAAAGTTGAGTATTTCATATATTCTGCATGCATTCTTTTTTCTTGGTGTGTGTGTGTGTGTGAAAGTTCATCTGTGTGAGTGCAGACATGTGCAGGCCACATTCTTCTAGATTTTCCTGTCTCTGTTGCCCATCTTGCCATAGGCACACTGGGAATGCAGATGCCAGCACTGCAGTCGGACTTTTACTGGGTTCTGGGATTTGAATGCAGGTACTTGCACTTGCCATGCGATCTTCCCCACCTGCACTTAGTTTTCAAGATGTCTAGTTCAGTGGCGTGTAGTGCAGTCATAGCTTTGTGCAACCATCATCACCATCCCTCTTCACCATCTCTGCACCTATCGGCAGTGACTCCCTGGCTTCCTTACCTACTCTGAGAACCACTACTCTACTTTCTTTCTCTGTGGATTAACCCGCTCTAGACATCTCATATAAAGACAATCATAGGAACATGTTTTGGGGGCTCTGGATTCTTTTAATTGGTATGATATTTTCAAGTTTCACCCTTGTAGTAAAATGTATTAGTACTTAATCCTTTTTTTTTTTTCCTTTGGTTGGATGGTATTCCATCATATGGAAGTACCACATTTTGTTGATATATTCGTCAGGCGATGGACACTGAGTGGTTCCTATTTTCTGGCTGTCATAAGCAATGTAGCCTAAAACAGTAGTATACAAGGTTTTTGTTTGCATATGATGATTCAGTTTTTGTGATGTACTTTCAGATCTCTCATCTCACTGGCCTTCACAGATACTTCGTGAGATAAGACAAGTCTCACTGTTTTCTAGGAAGGGAAACAGGATTTTAGAAAGAGTTGCTTAGTTAGTGTGAGAATCAGCAACTCAACCCAATTGTATTTTTAAAAAATATTTATTTATTTATTAATTATCTATTTATGAGAGAGGCAGATAGAGAGTATAATCACACCATGGCCTACTGCCACTGCAAATGAACTTCAGACACATATGCAATTTTGTGCATCTGGCTTTACGTGAGTACCTGGGAATTGAACCTAGGTTGTCAGGCTTTGCAAGCAAGTACTTTTATCTGCTGAGCCATCTTTCCAGGCCCCAGTTCTATTTTTTTCTTTTTGGTTTTTCAAGGTAGAGTTTCTAGCCACAGTTTACCTGGAATTCATTTTGTAGTCTCACGGTGACCTTAAACTCAAAGTGATCCTTCTACCTCTGCCTCCTGAGTGCTGGAATTAGAGATGCACCACCATGCCTGGCTTCCCCAGCTCTAGTTTTTTAAAGACTGGCTTAAACAATGTCAATAGGGCTGAATGCAGTGGCCCTTGCCTTTAATCCCAGCATTCAGGAGGCAGAGATAGGATCACTGTGAGTTTGAGGCCAGCCTGGGACTAGAGAGTGATTTCCAGAAGAAAATGTTGCCATAACAAGTGGTTGAAATTTCCTCAACCAGACTTGAAGTAGGATTCTGCTGGCCTGTGGCCCCGAGCAGTGGCTTTGTTCTTTGCTCTTTAGCGTTCACTTTCAAGGGACACGAAGGACAGAGTGTAGCTGTTCAAGAGTCCCAAGTGTCACAGAGAGAGCATCTAAATTATTTTTCTCTTAATTCGCATGCATATTGGAGGCATGTTTTTGACTAGATCTAAATCTTAACATAGTCTATTAATATTTCAGCTTTGGCATCAGACACAAGATGGCAGTCATACAAACCTTGCCAGAAGCATTCTGAGTCAAAACCTGATGAAATGCAGTCCTCTTTTTGATCATTTGAGTCATCATATATCAACACTCGGCAGAGGGTTTTAGAAATGGTTTAGTCCAAATCCTTCCACCATGCATGAATCTTGAATCATGGAGTTGGATGTTCCCTCCTCACTTGCCCTCTTATGGCCAAAAACAGTGTCATTTTTATAATAAAAAACAGAACCTAAAAGAACAAAAAATGCCGTGTTCCACTTTTTTTCCCTGCTGGGACTATCTTTCCCACATATGGTATCCTCAATGTGTTCTGACTTACTCCTTCTCTTCTCTGACATCCAGAGCTGATCACTCTTACCTCGTATCAATACTTGTGTTCAATGTATCCCACTGTACCATACATCTGTTTTCTTTTATTTATTTATTTATTTCTTAATTTACTTATTTGTGAGAGTGAGAGAGAGAAAGAGGCACCTAGAGAGAAAGAGAATGGGCGTGCCAGGGCCTCCAGCCACTGCAAACAAACTCCAGATGCATGTGCCACTTTGTGTATTTGGCTTATGTGGATCCTGGGGAATTGAACCAGGATCTTTTTAGCTTTGCAGGCAAGTGCCTTAACTGCTAAGTAACCTCTCTAGCCCACATCTGCGTTTTCTATCCTATGACTATTGTAATTTACATACTCTGTCAGTCATTGACATCCAGAATTTCTTGTATAGTTAATTTGGGTTGACTTTTCTGAGTGTGTGTGTGTGTGTGTGTGTGTGTGTGTGTGCATATGCAAGTGCACATGTGTGTGGCAACCAGAAGACAACCTCATGAATGGTTTCTATATGCTGTTCAGCTCTTCTTGAGACAGGGTCCCTCAACGGCCTGGAGCTTGCCCAGTAGGCTAGACTGGCCAGACCCTGAGCCCTAGGAATCCACCTGTGTCTGCTCCCCACTGCTGAGATTAGAAGCTCATGCCACCACACCAAGTTTTTGTTTTTAACATGGGTTCTGAGATTGAATTTAGGTCCTCATGCTTGCAAAAGATTTCACTGGCAGACTCTAGGATTGACTTTTATTTTTTAAAATTATTTTTATTTATTTATTTGAGAGGGAGGAGGAGGGAGAGAGAGAGAAGGGGCGGGTGAGAATGGGTGCGTCAGGGCTTCTGGCTGCTGCAAACGAACTCCAAACGCATGTGCCACCTTGTGCATCTGGCTTATGTGAGTCCTGGGAAGTCAAACCTGGGTCCTTTGGCTTTGCAGGCAAGCGTCTTAACTGTTAAAGCCATCTCTCCAGCCCAGGATTGACTTTTCAATAGATCTCCAGTAGTCTGAGTTCTAACTGCCAGTTTTGAAATCACTGACTGCAGTTCCATCAACTAACACATGCTGAGCCCTCATAGCTAGAGGAATTAAACTGGACCTGTGAACTCTCTTGTGCATGGTTCCAGCACTTAGGAAGTTAATGCAGTCTGTGCAAGGTAGAAGTCAAGCCAGGCAAATATAGATTCAGTATTAATACATAGCAAAACTACCAATCCATAGACATGTAATTAATGGGGTGTCAATATTTGGTATAAGAATAAGGGTTAGAGGTAAGGAGATTGGGTCATGCTATTAGCTAACTTCACAGTCCTTCTTTCAACATAAAATCAATGAGCAATTATTTTGCAGGTGGAGCCAACAGGACTTCCTGATGATTGGATGTGGGTGTGGCAAACAGAGTTAAGGATGTCTCCTGTGCTTTGGGCCATTAGAAGGGTGGAGCGGCCATCAGCTGAGGTGGGAGATCTGTGGTGAGGCTGGTTTGAGAGAAATGACCATGAGGCAGTCTCTCTACAGAGACAGGTGTAGCACCTTAGTGAACAAAACAAGGGAAGGCCTAAGGGTCTGTCATTGCATTCCTATGGAGCATGAGGATGAGCTACGAACAAGGATGTATGGACGTTAGAAGTAGGGAGAGCCAGGAGAAAGCATGAAACAACCCCAGGGACTGGTGTGGAGGTATCTGGACAAGGAATGTTTTGTTCAGAGGAAACAGCCCATTTAGGGGACCTCATCTTAACAGATTGTGTCTGTGGGTTCTTGCAGGAGACCTTCAGAGTGCAATGGCTAGAGCAGAGGAGTCAAAGGACCTAGGAGAAAAGATCTGTGGACCAAGAGGCCAGATCACAAAGGACCTGGCTGGCCACTGTCAGGACTTTGGTTTGTCTTGCTTTTGTTCAATTGGGGAATCTTTGGAAGGTTTCCTGCAGAGTGGTGATATCATCTGACTTATGTAATAAAAGTCTTCCTGTGGCTGCCTGGTTGAGGATAGATGGGGAAAGTAGACAAGACTGAGGTAGAAACAGGGAGACTTTTAAAGATGCCACTATAGTGACCCAGGCAGGGGTGGACAGTGTGTCACTCAGATAGAGTAGAGGTGGGGTAGAGAGAAAGTAAGAAGAAGGTGGATTCTGGATATCTTTTAAAAGTAGGCCCCAAAGTATTTCCTTATGGATTGACTGTGTGGGATATGCTAGAAGAGGGAATCATGGTGACTCCAAGGTTTCTGACATAAGCAATTGACAGGAGAGGAGTTGCCTTCAACGGAGGAGTCTGTGGAGAAGCAGCTTGGGTAGGAGATCAGAAGCCTGTTTAGATAGCTTCACTTTATTTTTTTCTGTTTATTAGTACTCAAGTGATATGCGGGTTATGGAAGAAAATAATCAATGGCTAAGAGCAAGTAAAAGAGGGGACATTTAGAGACAGCTTGAGGATTTAAGAACTTTACAAAGAATAGACCATGGATTCCAGGGAATGGCATGAAGTATTTTCCAAGAGTAGAGGAAGAGTGGAAGATTAATAGGGGCAGGTAGAGCTTCTTGGACATGAGAGTAAGGAAAGTTCCTAGTGATGAGAGAATATGGATCTTTTATGGGGATTGACATGTTAAAAGATATGGGACACGATGAAAGTAATCCTGGTGTATTAGTTCCTTTCCTTGTTGCTGGGAGAAGTCCCTGGAGAGAAGAAATTTAAGGGATAAAGGGTCTTATTAGCTTAAAACAGTTCAAAGGGACATAGCGTTTCACGGTAGCGAAGGCATGGTGGCAGAATCATGAAGCGGTGCTCACATTACGTCTGCAAGCAGGAAGCAGAGACTTGGATGCTGATACTCAGTTCACTTTCTCCTTTTTATTCAGTCCAAGATCCCAGACCATGGAATGTGTCACCTATTGTTAGTGTGGGTCTTCCCGAGTCAGTTAATCTAATATAGAAGCTCTCTCACACACATGCTCAGAGGTTTGTCTCGTAGGTGATTGGATTGTACAGCCTGTCAAGTTGACAGTATTAACCGTCACCTCTGGGGATTCATGACAGTGGTGATAAGCCTTTGTTGGGAGCTGGGGAAGAAGAGACATCTGTAGACTGTTTTTCTGATCCTGTAGATGACAAAGTCAGGGGAAGATTCTTCCTTTGGCTCCTTTTGGCATGTTTCAGACACTCTTGGGAAGGATGTAGCGTCATGAATGTGCATGCTATTGACTCTTGTTTGTGTAAGATAGAAGGTGTGTGGTGTTTGAGATCCTATTACATGTCCAGTAAGAAATGTGGGGCAAAGAGAAATAATCTGGGCATTGCTTGTATTTGTGGTTATCATAGTAAAAGAAGGTTAATAGTTTAATGATAGGCTGAAACAAGGACAACCTAACTTACCCAGCAGCAGAGAATGTACCATGCTGCCGCTGATGAGATGAACTCCTCAGGAGGCTCACAAACTTGAAGTCAAATTCCACTTTTAAGCTGGACAAGTTCAAATTTTCAGGCTGTTAATACTTTGATGTTTTAAAAAGTATTTTATTTATTTAGTTATTTGGGAGAGAGAGAGAGAGAGAGAGAGAGAGAGAGAGAGAGAGAGAGAATTGGCACTCCAGGGCCTCCAGGCACTGCAAATGAACTCCAGATGCATGCAACACCTTGTGCATGTAGCTTATGTGGGTACTGGGGAATTGAACTGGGTCCTTAGGCTTTGCTCCTGACAGCTGGGGTGATGACTCAGTGGTTAAAGGCACTTTCTTTCAAAGTGCCTTTAGCTGGGATTGATTCCGCAGTACTCATGTAAAGCCAAGTGCACAAAGTGGCACATGCATCTGGAGTTTGTTCATGGCAGTGGGAGGCCTTGGGGTACCCATACTCTGTTCTCTTTGATTCTCTCTCAAATAAAATTTAAAAAAATAAATAAAATAAAAATAAAGAGATGGAAGCCAGGCATGGTGATGCATGCCTTTAATCCCAGCATTTGGGAGGCAGAGGTAGGAGGATCATTGTGAGTTCGAGGCCACCCTGAGACTACATAATGAATTCCAGGTCTGCCTGGGCTAGAGTGAGACCCTACCTCAAAAAACCCACCAAAATAAAATAAAATAAAAATAAAGAGATGGAGGCAACATGAGTAGACTTCTCTAAGTAGAAGTAGACTGAGTAGACTTTGCTAAGCCATCTCTCTAGTCTAATACTTTGATTTTTCAATGTGTTTTTATATTGATATATTGAAACCTGCTTTACAGAGAAGTGTTTACAAAGAAGTAACATAGGGCTGTAGGGATGGCTTAGTGGTTAAGGTGCTTGCCTGAAAAGCCAAAGGACCCAGGTTTGATTCCTCAGGACCCACATAAGCCATATGCACAAGATGGCGCATATATCTGGAGTTTGTAGCAGCTGGAGGCCCTGGTGCTCCCATTTTCTCTCCCTCTCTCTGCCTCTTTCTCTCTGTCAAAAAAGTAAATAAAAATAAAGTATTTAAAAAAAAGAAGTAATATAAATAGAGAGGGAACACAGAAGTATAAGGTGATAATGTCATCGTGAGAAATGTTGGGACACTTTCCTTTCCTATATATTTAATCTGTGTCTGTGATGGAGGTCTTGAAAGCATACTTCAACGTACTCAGTAAGTGGCAGTAGAGGAACCAACTATGGTACTTTGAAAATGGGTATTTCTTCTTGAATTTAGAATATAACAGAAAAAAATATTTTAGAAATACTAAAATATAATTCCCTTCATTTGCTTTATTTAGCAATGTAGACTTCAAAAAATAACCTACACTAAAATTGATATTGCTATTATTTCAAAGAAAATAATAGACATGACAGGATTTTATTTTTAAATTAATGTACTTAAAAACTCTTGAGATATCACAAAATAAGATTTAAGTTTTTAAAAAATTTTATTTATTTATTTGAGAGACCAATAGAGGGAAAGAGGCAGGGAGAGAGAGAGAGAGAGAGAGAGAGAGAGAAAGAGAGAGAGAAAAATAGCGAATGGGTGTGCCAGGGCCTCTAGCCACTGCACAAAAGCTCCAGATGCGTCTGGCTTACATGAGTCCTGTGGAATCAAACTGAGATCCTTTGGCTTTTGCAGGCAAATGCCTTAACTGCTAAGCCATCTCTCCAGCCCAAGATTTAAAAATTTTGACCGTTATTTTATTGTGTATATAGTATCTACTCTTTTTTTTTAAATAAACCTTTTATTTATTTGAGAGAGAGGAAGAGGCAGAGAGAGAGAAAGAGAGAGAGAGACAGAGACAGAGAAAGAGAGAGAGAGAGAGACAGAGAGAGAGAGAGAGTATGTGCGCTAGAGCCTCAAGTCACTGCAAACAAACTCCAGATGCATGCACCCCCTTGGGCATCTGGCTTATGTGGGTCCTGGAGAATTGAACCGGGATCCTTTGGCTTTGCAGGCAAAGGCCTTAACCACTAAGCAATCTCTCTAGTCCTTAGTATCTGCTCTTTTAATGGTAAATGATGTAGTCTGGTTATGAAATAAGTGGTCTCCTACAGCCATTGTTCCAAAATTTAATGGATGTTGAATGTGGTGCTCGGAATCCTGGCCTTCATTTTGTCTTTGGTGTAGAATTTACTGGCTGGTGACGATGATGGGCAAGCAAGGTTAGATATAACGGTAAGATGGGATCCTTTGCCATTTCCCTCGGTTTTGTGTGGACCAGGAACAGGGAAAGTTTTGTCTCAAAACTATCTCCAGAATATTCTCTTTGTTACCTTCCTGCTACCATTTTCTCTTTTTGAATGTATGCTTACTTATACCCAGAATGAATGACCTCCTTCACATTTGAGGTCTTCATACAATATTAGTGAAAACCAAAGCTACAGCCAGTTCAGGGCCAGCAGACCCCCAGAGTTAGAATGAGTCACATAGTCACCTATTTATCAACTAAATCCCCCTGAGTGGCCTTCTTTTTCCCTTTTTTTTTTTCTTTTTTTTTTGAGGTAGGGTCTCACTCTAGCTGAAGCTGACATGGAATTCACTATGTAGTCTCAGGGTAGCCTCAAACTCATGGTGATCCTTTTCCCTCTGCCTCCCTATTGCTGGGATTAAAGGCGTGCGCCACCATGCCCAACCTGTTTTTTTTTTTTTTTTTTTTTTTTTTCTTCTTTTACTTTGTCCGCTACACAAAGATCTAAAGTTTGGAGGCTCCCAAAGCAGGAAGCACTCCTGAGAGCTTGTTCACTCGGTAAGTTCTCTGGTTTCAATGCAAACAGGTTCTAGTTTTATAATTTTACTGAAACAACACTCTTTATTGAAAACAGGCCTACTGAAATACTGTTATTTTGAGGAACTTCCTTAAACCTGACTTTACATTTTTCATGTTGAAGTTTAAGTTAAGTTAGGTGGGAACAAAGGACAGAACTTCCACTGAAGGTCAAAAAAAGCAGAGGAAGTGCTCACCACATCAAACCGTCTCACTGGAAGCACAGGTGTAGTTAATCCAAATGCCTTGAAGTGTTTGTGTCATTGCATGTTGCTGTGCGCTCTGAGAAAAAAAAGATGGTGAAAATTGTGAATCTCCTAAGGAAACACCCAGTGGTATGGATGTATTGGACAACTTTGTTAACAAGAACAAGGAAAACCAAATGAAATAGCCTAAAATGACCAAGAAATTCACTGGCTTCTATAGCCAGAAGCCCAGATATCTAATTCTACTCATGCTTCCTCCATTTTTTTCTTTATTTTTATTTTATTTATTTTTTAAGATTTTTTTGAGAGAGAGAGAGAGGCAGAGAGAAACATACACTATGGGCACCCCAAGGCTGCCACTGCTGTGAACAAACTCCAGATGCATGTACCATTTGGGGCACCTGCCTTTACATGGGTACTGGGGAATCAAACGTGGTTTAAGGCACTTTGTAAGCAAGTGGTTTTAACCACTGAGCAATCACGCCAGCTCTGAGGAGCAAGCAGCTCCAGGGGGATGTGTGGAGGAGCTGATCCCAGCCGGGAGTCGGTGTGCAGAGCAGACATTCGCAGACACCAGTTGCAATGCAAGGCCGGGCAGAACAGAGCTGAGCTGAGCCAGTTTCTTTACCCCAGTCACGGTGTGCATATATAGGGAGTGCACATGCAGGCACACTCCGTACAATGAGCTCATCATCATAAGGGGTGCTGAATCACGTTCACATTATAAGTTTCAGCCATTCTCTATGCTTAGCTGGAAGTAAAGCCTATTAAAGGTTCATGCCCCTGCACCAGTCCTCTTTTTTACTTTTTGCGTGTATATTTGTGTGAGGTGCGCATGCATGTACGTATGTGTGTTTATGTGTTTGTGTGCGTGTGTGTGTGCATGCATATGGTGACCAGACGTTGATGTCTGGTGTCTTCCTCAGTCATTCCTCGCCTTATTTTTTGAGACAGTCTTTCACTGAACCTAGAGAATAACAGTTTGGCTTGACTCACTAGCTAGTAAACCGTAGGGTTCCACTGGATGCACAGGCCATTTTATGTGGCCACTGGGGAATCTAAACTCTGGTCCTCATTCTTTCAGGACACACTTTACCCACTGAACCATCTCCCCACCCATATTGGCTTCATTTCCCTGTGGCTCTTTCAGGTAACTCCAGACCTCTCTGTTCCTCAGCTATCCTCACTGGTGGTAAACTAGACACAGTTGTTCCAGGTACATATTCCAGGAATGAGGAATAGTGTTATCCAGGGGATGACAAAAGTTTCTGAAGAGTAAGATGAGAGACCTGGAACACATCTCTTGAGTCATTGGCAAAATTTCCCACTGCCTAATCAGTAACAAAAGGAATGTATTTACTCTTGAGCCAGAGCCCCATTTGGAAGGTTTAAGTGGGCAGAGCTTGCTAGACAGGCAGCTGATAATGTCTGCCTACGCTTTCTTCTGAAGGTGGGGCCATGTTTATATACTCTTATTTCTGGTATCTGTCATTGGGGTTGGTATATACTATTTATTTAATAATCTCATTGAGTAAATAAATCAATGGATGAATACTGAAAAAGATGTTAAGTTTGACTTATAATTGACCTCAATGTGTGTGTGTCTGTGTGTGTGAGAGAAAAAGAGAGAGAGAGAAAGAGAGAGTCTGAATAATCCCCAATGTCCTGAATCACAAAAAGAAAGCATTTTAAATAGAATCCTCTCTGGAAAGTATAGAGGAAAATCCAATAATGTAATCAGGACTCCAGTTACATAGGATTTTATAATAGACCAGATGTCAACCGTTTGAATAACATTTGGCAGTAAGCAGACATAAATGCTACTTTTAAAAATAAACAGTTTGGATGATGAACCAAATGCGCTTCCGAGTTTCACACGATAGGAGCTGCCAGATTTTTCAGTCCGCATTAATAGGTTTAGAATTATTTTGCTTGGAGATGGGGAAATAGGACCTTGGGTTGGTAATTTGTGGCACTTCCCCAGATTTTGTGATTATTGGTACCTAGCACTGCAGCGCTCGATAGAAACCCAACAGACAGCAATGGGTAGTAGCTTTTGGGAACGTCTTTGGGTTTCTTTCAGTTTTCCCAGGATTATATCAATGTCCCCGTTTACCAACATTGGAGTCCAGTGAATAGGGGGACTCAAGAGGTTAATGAATACCTTGTCGTAACTTGCAGATCTTAATGTGCCACACCCACTGTTTCTATTTTTTCTGTTTGGAGCTGCTTCATTGCATGGGTGATATCGGGATACTTCCGGCCAAACTCTTCATACTGTAAACCTTTCCACCAGTGGGTGTCTTTGGGAGTAGCCCTCTGTCTATCATAGCAACAAACTTCAGCTCTTCCTCATTATGGCTGCCTCCCCACTCTGATTCAAAAGAAAACAAACAAGCCTGGCTTCCAGCTCAGTCACCGCCTCTAGCTTACAAGTAGAGAGTGGCATTTTACTGAGGTGGGTGTTAACTGCTCGTCCAGGCCCTCAGGTCCAACCAGAGGTCACAACTGTCAACTGACAGTAGTGTGCTGAGCTGGTACAAGGTGTTTTGTTTTCCTTTTATAATAGTTGGATTTGAATGACGTTATTATGTACCTACTTTTATGGTCGCTATAGGGTTCCCGTTCCCTATCTGACTCACGCTTTTCCATTACCTGCCTGACTCTTGAAGACACAGACCTTGCCAGTCTGGCTAAGCCGCAGAAGCAAATAGACATTGAAGTTAGGGTTATTTGGGTTAAGTGTGGAAAAGTACACAGTAAAACAGACACTTTTCATCATCGAAGATAAAAAGAATTATTAGCATTTCATTACTTCCCAACAACAATGAAACTTGTACTGGAAAGGCCTGTATAGCTGGCTTGTGACTATCAACCCACAGGAAACCAAGACTTTGACTGGACCTGGTACTCGAAGGGCTTTCCTTGGACTAAGCTAAAACCGTACTTTTCCTCAGCCGTCTTTCTTAGAATGTCTGATTTCAGAAGAGAGCAGTTTGGCATTGGGAAATGTCTTCTTTCCCGTGTTTCCATTTTATTTTTTTCTATAGTAGTTTTATTTTATTTATTAATTTTTATTACTATATTTTCTATAGAGGTTTTCTCATATTATTATATACCTAGCCTTCTTTTGTATGTACATGTATGTGTGGGAGTATATATGCATTCATATATGTGTGGGCACGTGTGTGCGTGTGTGTGCGTGTGTGTGTGCGTGTGTACTGGTATACACACACACACGAGAGTGCATTGTGTTGAGGGCAGAGGTAGATATTGGCTGTCTTCCTAAATTGTTCTTCACCTCACGCTTTGAGACATGGTTTCTCACCGAAACTGAGCTCAATTTGTCGGGCTAGCTCTTGGCCTAGGACGCCTCCTGTCTCTGCTTTCCCAGCACTGGCATTAGGGATGCGTGCTGCCACCCCAAGCTCCTTTGAGGGATCTGGGATCAAACTCAGGTTCTCATGTTTGCATTCCAAGCACTTTACCAACTGAGCCTTGTCCCCAGCCCTGTAACTGCCCTTAGTACCTAATGCCCTTTGTATCCATGCATCTACCTCAGCCAGTATCTGTTGAGCCTCTGCTACATACTGGGCTGTTTTGAAAGCAGGGCTAGCAAGTAACCCTTGCTTAACTCATAGAAGTTAACTTTGAGAGCTTCTGACATGTTTAAATTCTTCTTGTAAGTTAGTGACCTAGAGGGGCATTATTTCCTGGCCTTTGTAAAAGTAGAAAAATACAACATTGATATCTCAGACCTTTATGGCATAATGAATGTTATTCTGGTTAGAGGATGAGTAATCTGCTTTACACCAGCTTTTCCCTAACTGACTTAAGCATGGTATTTATAAATACATTTTGTATGAAATTATCACAGACTTACAGAAAGCTGCAAAGGTAACATACCATTATAGTGCCATATGAAATCCAGGAAATTGATCCTGCTTCAACAGCTAGTGTGTGTCGTCCCATCCTATTTTATCCCATGTGAAGGCCCAGGTGGCCATCACCACAATAAAGAGGCAGATTTATTTTATCTTTACAAAGATTTGCCACCCCTAACTTCCGGCAGCTACTAGTCTATTTACCATTTCTCTAGACTTGTCATTTTGAGACAGTTATTTGAATGGAATCACATAGCATGTGCTTTCTGAGGTTGACTTTTTTTTTTTTGAGGTTGCCTTTTCATCCTTAATATAATGGTTTTGAGGTCCATCTATATAAGCTGTGTGATGAATAGTTCATCCTTCCTATGGTTGAGTATTCTATGGTATGACTGTACCACAGCCTGCTTTCTATTTTAAATAAAGTGGTTATGAACAAACACATAGAGGTCTGTGTTTCCAACTTTCTAGGATCAATGCAGTTGCTAGGTAATATGGTTAATAACTGTAAGCTTAGTGTTTATGAAAATGGTCCAAATGTTTTCCATAGTGTCCATCTGAATTCCCAGTGAGCATTTTTTAAATTAAAAATAGAGCAATTTCTGGGGCTAGAGAGATGGCTCAGCAGTTAAAGGTGTTTGCAAAACCTGATGACCTGGGATTAATTTGCAGTACTCATGAAGAGACAGGCACAAAAGTGGCACTTGCATCTAGTGTTTGTTTGCAAGAGACCCTGAAGTGTGTGGGTGCAGGGTGCATGCATGCACACAAATTAATAAATAAAGACTGAAAAATTAAAATCAGATAATTTCTTAAGAAACTGATTTTATTTATTTATTTATTTACTTATTTAAGAGAGAGAGAAAAAGAGAGAGAGACAGAGAAAGAGGCAGGTAGAGAGAGAAAATAGGTATGCCAGGGCCCCCTGCCTCTGAAAATATAAGACACATGTGCCACTTTGTGCATCTGGCTTTATGTGGGTACTAGGGGTTCAAACCCAGGCTGTCAGGCTTTGCAAACAAATCCCTTTAACAGCTGAGCCATCTCTCCATCCCCAAGAAACCGATTCCTGATTAAGGATCTTAATTTGGGAAAATCCCAGTATGTGACTATATCTGTACTCACTCTGTCTAACGGTCCTTTGGTCCTTTTATAGGACAACATAATGAACAGGAAAGTAAGCCTAAGGGCCTCACATAAACAAGCCATGTTGGAGGGACAGGAGCAAGAGTGGACACATCAATCGATAGGCCTTCAATTGTTGACTTCACTTTATCAACCCAGTCACAATTTGTTCTGGCATTTTAGATGATTGTGACATACTTTGTTGTCAAAGGATACTCATCCTCAAAGATACTGAAACTGTTTTTAGCATTATCTTCTGGCTTGAGCCACATTCCTAGGATTTAGGAAGAAAGTTCTTTTCAGCTCCAACTTTGTTAAAGGGAGTATGCAAATATATAAGGTCACAGTGAGGCTCAGACACAGTAGTCAAAGTACACAGTGGTGTGAGGAAAAATAACTCTGGACTCAGATTAAGTTCTTTTTAAAATATTTTTTATTTTTATTTATGTATTTGAGAGTGACAGACAGAGAGAGAAGGAGGAGGGGGAGAGAGAGAGAGAGAGAGAGAGAGAGAGAGAGAGAGAGAATGGGCACACCAGGCCTCCAGCCACTGCAAATGAACTCCAGATGCGTGCACCCCCTTGTGCATCTGGCTTACGTGGGTCCTGGGGAATCGAGCCTTGAACCGGGGTCCTTAGGCTTCACAGGCAAGTTCCTAACCGCTAAGCCATTTCTCCAGTCCCCAGTTCTTTTTTTTTTATTCACATATTTTTATTTATTTTTGTGGGAGAGAGGCAGAGAGGGAGCGTGAAAGTGAGTATGTGCATGCTAGGCCTCTAGCTGCTGTAAGTGAACTCCAGGTACATGCACCACTTCGTGAATCTGGCTTTGCATGGGTACTGGGGAATCAAATCAGACCTGGAGGCTTTGCAAGCAAGCACCTTTAACCACTGAGCTATCTCTCCAGTCCCAGATTCACTTCTGACACTAGTTTTTTGTTATTGTTATTCAGATATTGACTGGCGCATGTTACTCAGTCTCTTTAGGCCTCAGCTTTCTTCTATGTACAATGGGAATACCGATGGCTACCTTACAGGAGGAATGACATTAAATGCAACTGGTTTGCATAAAGCAGTGGGCACATGGCTGGAGAGATGGCTTAGTGGCTAAGTGCTTGCCTGTTAAGCCTAAGGACCCCAGTTTGAGGCTCGATTCCCCAGGACCCATGTTAGCCAGATTCACAAGAGGATGCACGCGTCAGGAGTTTGTTTGCAGTGGCTGGAGGCCCTGGCGCACCCATTCTCTCTCTCTCACTGCCTCTTTCTCTCTCTCTCTGTTGCTCTCAAATAAATAAATAGAAATAAACAAACAAACAAAAAAAACCCAAGAGTCTTAAAAAAAGAAGTTGGCACACAGAATCACCAGCCACAGCCACTATTTGTTGGGCTTATTATATCTGAATCTTTTCACTCAGCCTCCTGTAGGCACTGAAAAAACAGAGCTGTGCACTCCTCATTTCTGTTTTCTCTTACTTGTAAAATCTCCCCAAAGTGAGAAATATGATGGTGGATTTACAACTTCATTTTCTTCATCCAACAATAATTTATGAAGCTATGAGCCACATACAAGGTTAGGTTCTGAGGACACAAACCCAAACTTGTAAGCAAACAGATACACTGCTGCATTTCACAGGGATGACTGCAGAAAGAGAGCGAGGGAAGAGGAGGAGACCACAGAGAGTATGAGAAGACACCAGGGTGGGGCAGGGAGTCCGTGAATGGGGACTGCTCTTTAAGGAGCAATGGCCTTAAGGAACTACCTCTAAGAATGAGGAAGGGAGAAGAAAAACAGCAACAGAAACATAAAGGAAGGGGCGAGAGGTAGAATGTGTGAGAGTGCAATGAACTTGAACTCAGAGTTGCCCTTTCTGGAGCCGGGCGTGGTGGTGCACGCCTTTAGTCCCAGCACTCGGGAGGCAGAGGTAGGAGGATCTCCATGAGTTCGAGGCCACCCTGAGACTACATAGTGAATTCCAGGAGAGAATGAGATAGAGTGAAACCCTACCTCGAAAAACGACACAAAAAAAATGACCTTTCTGGGACTGGAGATGTGACTCAGTGGTTAAGGCTCTTGTCTGAAAAGCCTAAGCACCCAGGTTTGATTCCCTACTACACACACAAAGCCAGATGCACAAAGTGGTGCATGTATCTGGAGTTTGTTTGCAGGGCCTAGAAACCCTGGCATGCCCATTCTACCCCCCCTGCAAATAAATAAATAAATAAATAAATAAATAAATAAATAAATATTTTAAAAATTGTCCTTTCTGGGGCATAGCAAGACATTTGACATTATTCTAAAATTGCTGGAAGGGTTTTGAATGTTGGAATACTGTAAGTGACTTAGGCTTTATAAAAAGTACTTATATTGTTGCTTGGAAAATAGGAGGGAGGAAGCTGGAAAGGGGGCACACAGGGGAAGAGTTGGGGGCTGCTCCAGCAGACAGCTGTGGCTGAGCCAAGGATTTTAGCTGCTGAGATGGAGAGAGGAGGTTGGGCTTGAGGGAGATCTGAGAAAGGAGCTGGTGGGATCTATTCCGGTGGATAGAACACTGGGATTAAAGCTCCGTGGTAGAAAGTTCTGTTTGAGCACTGGCTGATGAGGGGCGGGGATCCTGGGCTCCCACTTCTGCTCCCACTAGATGTTTGACAAAGGGAGCCCATTGTGCGTGGCATAGACTGGCCCACTTAGTTTTGCATGTGCCCTCATCCAAACATCAATCCTGGCCTGGTGGAACTAGAGAGGAGATATTGATCACTTCCTGGGTACTTGATTGTTCTCTCTGCCCACCAGTGGTGGATGACTTTGTAACTTTTGCCCAAACCTCCTTCAACTGTCCCAGTTTCCACCTCTATTCCTTGTCTGTCAGCCTTGCTCCTCCCACACCTCAGCTTCACAGGGTATGGCCATCTCATCAGATTTGGCAAGGATCCTAGAGGCTGAGACTTGTTGTGGACCTGTCCCTCAAGCCACGTGGCTTTGCTGCTTAGTAAATGTACCGCGCCTTCCTGCTTGCCTGCCCTGATCCTGAATGAGATTTGGGGGGCTGGCGAGAACAGAGCAGAGCAGGCCCCTTTCCAGGCCTTCCCTGTCTTGGGGGGAGGTTTTGCAACCTGCGTGGGTGGTACTGAAACCCTAGTCCTGCGGCTCTAGGCTGACTCTGCAAGGGGGTGAAGACTGTGGATGGCGTCTCACTGCAGGGAATGGACAAGCTCTTTGGGGAGAGCTGCTTAGCTTCTCTGAGCCTCAGTTTTCTTATTTGTCAATTGGAGGCAGTAATACTTCTTGCTCCTTAGGCCTGTAGATTTAATTTCAGAGACAGCAAACAGTCAAGAAGGAAGCTGGCTTGGAGTCTGTAGTCAGGGCCCCCGGATCCTTTAGATCGGGGATATTTGACTGTGGGATATGGGGACAGCTTCTTAACCTGTATGTGCCTCAAACAGAGAACACTAGTGCAACCTCCTTCAGATGTGAGAATTAAATGAAACAAGACATGCAAAGTGCTTCAAAGTTCCACTGACATTTGACAACACCTCATTGACATGCCCATGGACGGGAGGCGCTCCATGCACGACTTTCATGAAAAAGAAGAGATGCCTACGAAGGGCTTTAATACCAATAAAAAGTTAGCTTTCATTCTAAATTTTATGACACCCTCCATTATCCTTGCCTTTTCAGAAATAATTATCACCTTCGTATGTGAATCTGTGGGATCCAAGTGAGAGGAGCACGAACTCAGATGTCTATAGGGGTAGGCAGGTTTCAGGGACAGCTGCAGGAAGCGAACTTTGGGTAGGCCGGAGAGCACACCATCTGATCTGTCTAGACAGGTTGTGGTGCCTTAGCCACAGCTGGTTGCTTTCATGCCAGCCACGTCACAGGCAACGACTTCGAGAAGCTGAGAACTTGGCATTTTAGATAAAACTTTTGGTGTTACACATAGTGGCATTTTAACCAAAGAGTTTAAAAAAAAAAACATTTGGACTGCTAAAGAGATTCATGTTTTAGGGAGGTGTTCTTGACCGTGGGCCATTAGTTTCAAAATGCCCATCTAGGTGAGAGCAGAATGGTTGGTGAGCTCAGCCAGAAATGGGATCCGGGAAGGGTCGCTGTGACTGAGAGGCTGGCTTTAGCTCAGAGGCCCCGAGGCAGACAGGACCAGGGAGGCGGTGCTCGGAAGTGGTTCCGGGTAGGAGGATGCTGAAAAGATGGAGCATGTGACCCAAGGTGACCTGGGAATACGTTAAGATCTGATCTGAGGCGGGCCCCAGTGCCACAGAGGTCTGCGCTTTGAGCACGCAGATTGTTTTTCCTTCCTTGGTCATCAGATTGCACAGAGACAGTATTGTTGAAGTCCCATGGCTTGTTTCCTGGAGTTCGAAGTGCACCTGCTGTCACAGCTATGTATCACCCATAGTTAGGCAATCGCTTGCTTTGGTCTTGAGCCTCTTGTGGGCCTTATTGGGTGTAGGTGTTTTGAAGGAAATATAAGCAGGAAGACTTCACCAGAATCCCATAACATAAGTCAGTAGCTAAATCAAGTCAACAGGTGTGTAGATAATGCTCATTAATGGATTGATCACCTCTATCTCAATTATAACACAGCTCTTTGGTTACAGATTTCATAACTCAACGAGGCCTGCTTAAGGACTGAGGGTATTTATGTAATGATCTTCCACTGTGTGGCACAAAATAAACAAAGTATGGGACTAAGGAGATGGCTCAATAGTTAAGGACGTTCTGCACGTCTGCCTAATGGAGTTCACACCCTAGAATTTATGTAAAGTTGGATGCTCTGTGAAAAGCAAACATGCAGCTGCAATCCCAAAGCACCTATGGCGTTGGGAGGTGGAATCAAGAGAATCTTGAAGCTCAAAGGCCCCTGGTCTGCTGTTTGCAGCCGGATGACAAGAAGAGCAACTCTGCCTCAAAGCCAGGTTGGTTGTCCTCTCATCTCATACACTTGCCAACACACACACACACACACACACACACACACACACACACGCCGCGTGAGTGCATGAACACGAAAGAAATGAGAAAGAAAAAAAAACATGTATTACTAGTATTCAAACTAAGAAACATTGAATGTAATTTTAGTTACAGGACAATACTACTTAATGAATTGTTCTTAGTAGGGGACCATTTTGCCTTGCTGAGCACCACGTAGTACCTTTTGGAAACATTCCTGGTCTTTATAAATGGTGAGTTGGCTACTAGTACGTAGTGACAGAGGCCAGACATGCCTCAGGACACCCCCATCTCCCCAGTGCACAAGATAACTCTCCACAAGGAATGATCAGCCCAATGTGCCTACAGCGACAAGGCTGAGAAACCTGCCACGATTGAAAAGATAAAAACACATAAGGATCAGTAGGAGAATTAAAGGCTGTTACTTATGCAGCACGTTACAGGAGTACATTTGTCTGATTATATAAATCTGGCATCCTTCATGAAATCTATATATGTAGAAAGCTATGCACGTGCTCTTATACCAAAAGTATTTCACTGTACAGGAGATGCTTATAGCGTGCACAGAAGACCCTCAGAAGATGAATAATCATCACAAAACACATAACTGGATGAGAGTAACCAAGGGCTCATGGTGCTGCCAACGGGACCCACCAACTGCTCATGTCTCCTAGTGCTCCCAGCAGTAGGGTCTCTCCCCTTTGCCACCTCGTTTTACTAAGAGATGCTCTCAATACAAAGGAAACTAAAGGCAAGTGGGAGCTGAGGAGTGTGCCCAGCAGTGTGGGGAAGACTTGATGCTGTCAGATGTGCTGCCTCCTGGGAGGTTGCCCGGGACTGGAGCTGTAGAGAGAATTTACCCGGAAACAGACCAAGCTGCTGAAAACAAAGTGCCGTAGAAAGTAGGGGACAAGCTTGGGACGTGGCAATGAAGTTCTGTAGTTCATGAAAGGCCGAGTAGCAGGCAAGTGCAATATGTGTGATTGGCTTTTTTTTTTCTTGTAAGGAAAGTTTTGCTGCTTAAAATGTTTTTCTTTTTTTAAGAAATTTATTTATTTATTATTTATTTATTTATTTGAGAGCGAGCGAGTAAGTGAGCGAGAGAGAGAGAGAGAGAGAGAGAGAGAGAGAATGGGCACGCTGGGGCTTCCAACCACTGCAAACGAACTCCAGACGTGTGTGCCCCCTTGTGCATCTGGTTAACGTGGGTCCTGGGGAATTGAGCCTTGAACCAGGGTCCTTAGGCTTCACAGGCAAGCGCTTAACCGCTAAGCCATCTCTCCAGCCCAGTGTTTTTCTTTTTTAAGGAAATAGGCATTTCAACTTCACTGTAAGTGGGCAGGTGTAGGATATGGCTTTTGAATGAAATCTATGTTTGATCTAATAAGCTAAGGATATTTCTCCCTTGTTTTTAATTCATCTATCTTTACTTGAACCCATGGAAGTCATACCACTCAGAAAAATCCCAGTAGAAACCAACACTCAAATGAATATTTACATGAGATATTTAGCAACTCTTCACTGGTAAGCTTAATTGATGCATACATGTTTTCTTTTCCCAAGTTGATATACCATTCTTATACATCCCATTATTAAATCCCCCTCTTTTTTGAATCCAAAAACAGGAAGAATTTGTATCTATTGAGTGTTTATGAGATGTTCTAAGCACTCCACACAACACAGCTGTTTATATAAACCTGAGCTATGAAGTATGCATTATAGTTTTCAAACTGAAACGGAGGCTCAGAAAGGTCAAATAAGTTAAAGTGATAAGTGAGGAGTTGAGAATTTAATTTTGGTGATCTTGCTCTAGAACTGCAGCTTATAACTCAATGCTGCCTTCGCTATGGTCGGAAATTGGGGTTAGGGTTTCTCTAAGCTTTCTAAGTCAGTTTTGACAGGGAAAACACTGGAAAAAAAAAAAACATTGTTTTTTTTTTTCTGGAGGCTAAAAATTCCATTGTTCTTTTTTAAAAGGGGCGATAACTATAGCTGTGGGACATTTTCAGGCGCTTTTTACATATTGCTGAGGTGGCAGTGGTGGCAAAATAGACTGTGGAGAGAAAAGTTCTAGTTGAACCTACAATGGAATGATGGTGGGCAAGTTTCTCAGTGTCTCATGAGGTCTTAGTTTCCTCATTTGTAAAGTGAATAGTGACACATTCTTGAGTCATCATGAGGATTAAATGATTGATTCAGGTAAAGTACCAAGCGGTGCTGGTACTTGGTGATAGCTCAATGAATGTGAGTTCTGGCTTTATGTAGGAAGTCTAGTGGAATTATAGATTGAGGGGGGATTATCAGACAAATCCCTTCATAAGCATTTTAAAACTGTGAAATTCAATTGTTTTGTTCAGGCCCTTGGAAAATGATTTTGAAGCTTTGACTTATTAAGCACAGGTATGTATATGTCATACAAACTCAAAATATATGGCTATTTTTGTAATTTAATTAGATGATACATTTCTCACTGGCAACCGTCTTTCTATTCCATGTAGTAAAGCCTCTATGTTCAAAACAAAACAGAACAAAACAGAAAACCAAATAAGATCCAGATAGAGGAAGCTAGATACAGGGCAACTAATGAGTCACTATTTTGATATGGGGCAAACATCATTTAATATTTGGGTGCCAAGAAACAAAATCAGATGAGGAAGATGATAGGATTCTACTTATAGCTGGAAGGGACTTTTGGGGATTACTTGTTTCTTGACACCAAGACAATTTAAGGTGATTAAACATTCCATCGATAAAGGGATGAAAAGAGAGACCAGGTGGGTGGTGTGTCACAGCAAACTTGGAAGCAGTAGAGACTTCCTTCCTTCAAGGCTTCACAAGAGACGAATTTCCAGTTCAAGGTTTGGTTAGCTCCAACTCTTTCCCAGGGTGTCCGGTCCTACTAAAATTAGTAAGGCTCGCCCTCTAGAGGTCAGGCTAAGAGTGTAATTGGGATACGGACCACCTCTGCAGATATGGTTCCCCTTCATGAGGATTTGAAGCTGAAAGAAACTCTTAATTTGAGATGACACGAATTTAAAGTTTGTAAAGGGGAGAATATTTTACCACATGGGGATAATTATTATAATTTATGTAATTAGGCAATCCAGTTTACTTCCCTTCTGAAGCTTTCCCATCACACAAATTAAATAAAGCAGCAAATCTTTAATGTCAAATCCCTTTCATAAGCAGAAAATTCAAGAACAGTCAATGAAAGAAACAACTGTATCCAGCTAGGGGACACAGTCCTGTTTTCCTGTTGATAAAAGACTGGCTGCTCTAACGCCATCTGTGTACTCTGATCACTTTGTCAAGACTACACAAAGGGTATTGAAATGTCAGGCACACCAAATTTTGCTCATAGTTTGTTTTGTACTCTCTGCTTAAGCAATGCTGGAGTCAACTAATAAAATACATGTGATTCACATGATAAAGATGAGGTCAAAGCTGGGGGAACTTAGAGAACAAGAGAAATCTTTTAGAAGATACAATGTGGGCAGCAATTGCTAACATATATTTCTGAATGTCTGAACACGGATCAGACTAATATTTAAGCAGAATATTTTCACTCAGAGTTTACTTCATTATGAAAATGACATTCACCAAGGATATACATCTACTTTGATCACTGCAGAGCTAATACACTCATTTCAATACTAATAAGTTTTCAGCACTGGAAACTCAGAGTAATATAATTTACATCTCCTAAGCAAGCTGGCGAGCAAACACTGCAGTCATTTAATCTTTTCATGCATGTAAACCCTCATAAACCGCGCTAGGTTAGTAAAGGCTTTGTAGGCAGTATCACTTAGTTCTTTGCCATTCTCCATCAGCATGTTTATAAAACTGCACTCAAGAGGAAGGGAAAATCGCATTTCTTTTAAGATGTCATATTTTTGAATGGTTCTCTGGCTGCTTAATGAAAGTGGGTGGCAGATTGAATCTTAGCTGGCAATTTTTGTGAGACCATAAATTCTAGGAGTCAGGCATAAAATCAGTAAATAAGAGTTATAGCGTCAGAGAAGTGTGAGCCAGAAACCCTAAAGGCAGGATGTAAAATTGACTTGAGAGTTATAGCACCTAAAACTCAGGATACGGTTGTATGTGACCAGGAGAAAAAGTCTTTTCTGACAAGCACAGAGACATTGCACCATTGACTTGAAATTACCAAGATGAATGGAAAACACCATTTGATAAAGGATTTGGGCTTGGAATACTCTTCTGGGGACTAGTTATCACTGTGCCTTAAGTGACATGTCAACAAATATACCCATCCTCTATATTCCTTAAAAGGTTGTGCCAATAAGGAAAATAACAACCCTAAATGACCTGAAATTTCTCTATTGATCCTAAGAAATATTGGATAAAGTTATATTTTTAACCTGAAATTTGAGAATATTATTTCTTGGTAATGAAATTAGTAATCAATGTGCATTTCAAACTATAAAAGTATAGTCATTATATTTGATATGGTTATTTTTATTTAAACAGGAAACCTAGTTTATGTAGCTCTAAAATGACTGGGCCACAATTTGTAAAAATAGTTTATAGTCAAACACATGAACAAACCTTCATGTACCATGTTATACATTATTTTTCTCTCAGAACAACCCAACTAATCTAGGTAAGATATATGAAGTTGATTGGCCAAAGAAAAGAGTGGTTTAAGATACTACCAGAGCATGATGTCATAGATGTGCACCCTCCAAACTGATTTTGATATATCTTTTACTTTATTATACAGGGTCTACCCTATATATTAGCAACATCTAAGCATAGCCATATTGCTGACACAATACTCTATCACAATGTCTGTTACAGTGCAACAGTGTGTACATCAGTCCAGGATGGGTTATACTGTAAGGGTGAAGTTTGGTTCCCTGCTTCTGGCATTGAACTTAGTACCTGCCAGCTGTATTTCCTCACCCCCCGCCCCCCCGCCCGCTGGATTTACATTCTGCTGCAATTTGGCTTACAAATTACTCCACTGCGGAACATTGTGGTTTAGGGGACTCTCACAAGAGCATCCACGTGGCTTTGAATTCGAGGACTGAGCTGCAGTGGTTCCACAATGGGGAGTGGAGGCAGCCCCATCAGTGATGGATAGATCAATTCACCACTGTCCCCAGAACAGCTCCCTAAGTACTTCTGTGTGAGCAAAAGCTGTTGGTGACTCTGTGGGCCACACCCAGAGAATACAGTTAACCCTCATGACATTTTGTTTTGGTCAGAAGCGCCATATATATATGTGTGTGTGTGTGTGTATATATACATATATGTACATGATTATTATATTTAATAAATGAGAACAACACATGATTTTATTTCAAATATTTATAATATAAATATATTATATATCATAAATATATTACATAGCACGATAAATAAATATGTTGCATATTATATAATTATGAAAAATATGCTTAGAGATGATAAATGGAATATTTTACATTGAAATATGTATTTATAAAGTTGTGACTAGGATTTTAATATAAAATTATATTTATGTGTATCTTTTTAATTTATGGTACAGTAACAAAGTGAGAGGAAACTTGTAATTTTTCCCTGAGTGTTGTAGAGCCTTTTGGCGTTCATTCAGTCTTGGTGGAGTGTAGGGCTAAGGAGGAGTTAAAGAAGGCTAAAAGAACTGAGAAGTCTGCAAAACCTTCACTTTTATGTGAAAGCGAAGAGAATAGGTATAAATGACTCCCGGAGGGCTGCTTTTCCCGTTGGTATTCTTTTTGTCCTGATGGGGAGGAATGCCTGCCTGCCATTCTCCAGCACTGAGGTGTTGTGGATGTAAATTTATCTTGTACTGATATTATGATATTGACATGGGGCAAATTTGTGAGTATGCAAGTGAGGGCGAGAGAGAGAAGGAGTGTCAGAAAGCTCAGGGGGACCTAACCGGCCACGGTCTTTTGGCTGGAGGCTGAGCATTATTAGCAAAACATTATTGAAAAGGAACTGTTAACTGCACATTGAATCTTTGTTGTCAAAAGCACCCCTTAAGTTTTTTTCCTCTTAAATGATGGACACTGTCAGGCACAGGAGTTTGGTCACTTGATTGACAGCTGTCAGACTCTTTTTCCGTGTAGAGCCGCAGAAGTGGCTGCCCCTCAGGGCAAGCGGGCGCTGGAAGCTGTTCTCTACTGCAGACCCGGAGCGAGAGGATGGTGAAGTAAAGCCAGGGCTACCCAAGGTCAGGCAGCAGTTCCAACACCCCATTTTTTATAAAAGATTTTATTTATTTATTTATATGAGAGAGAAAGGAGAAAGAGAGAGAGAGAGAGAGAGAGAGAGAGAGAAAGAGAGAGAGAGAGAATGAGAATGGGTGCATCAGGACCTCCAGCCATTGCAAATGAACTCCAGATGCATTCACCCCCTTGTGCATCTGGCTTACGTGGGTCCTGGAGAATAGAACCCGGGTCCTTAGACTTCGCAGGCAAACACCTTAACTGCTAAGCTCTCTCTCCAGCCCCCTTCTTAAAAATATATTTTATTTATTTACTAACACCTCACTTTCACTGGGGAAACAGCAGCTGTTTGGCTGCAAGCCCTTTGAAGCTGTCGTCGAGACCACTGTGGCAGGCTTGAACACCTCGCAGCTACTCCGTGAACGTCCAGGAGACACTGCAGTTCAGCCACAGATCACAGGACAGGCCAGGCCGCACTGGGAAATCACTGCGGATGTCACGGATGTCACGGCCACCAGTCCAACCAAGGCTTTGTTTTCTTGGAGACCCTGCTGTGTTCACAGTGCTCTGGGCATCCAGCTTGCGTGGGGCGGGGCGGGGGTTTCACTAGGCCCATGGCAGCCTCAAGTGACCTTCACAGAGCCCCCCTGTAGCTGGTCCAGGTCAGCGTGCCTGTGCTTCTGTGTCTCACTGCAGTCCCCACTCCAGCTGGGATGGAGCCCCTCCCCGACGCATAACGGCTCCAGTGTGTATGTGGCTGGCCACAGAAGCAGCATGGGCCTCATTCTCCTCAGGGGAGTCTGGGAGACCTCCTACCTGGGCACCACCATGGCCCCTCTTGTGTGGGGAACATTAGGCCCCAATAAAGCCTCTTGGAGATTTTTTTCATTGCTAACCTCCCCAGAAGATGCACCTAGAGGGTGACTGAAGTGTTCCAGAGAGCTGCAGAGAGCAGAGCTTGTGGAGATTGAAGGACTGGGGAAGCGGAAGTGTTGGGAATGCAAGAGGCAGATGAGCTGACAGCGCAGAGCTGGGAACCCCAGCTGCTGCGAGAGTCACAGAGAACCACTGAGCCACCCAGCGTGCCCAAGTGTTAAAGGTCCCGATGCCCAAAGCTCAGAGCTGTAACTCTAGCTTCTGGGGACTGTCCTGTTGGAACTCACGGACCAGAGCAGCAGGCCTCTGGCTTTCAGAGCCTGGGGCCATCAGTCTCTGGTTCTCGAGGCTTAGATCTGTAAACCTTTGGCTTTGAAAGCCCGCTTTGTAAGCCTATGGCACAGAAAGCCTCAAGGCTGCCAACCAATATTAAGGAGCTGCTCCCTGCTCACAATTTCTACCTGAGTGGGCACCTGAAACTCTCATTCTCCCACCACGTCTGCAAGTGTCTTTTCTTCCTCCACGCTCAGAAAGCAGGGATTAGCAATGTGTGCTCCCTCCACACAAGCAAGACTTATGTAGAGAAAAGCTTTTCAGAAGAAAACAGGAGTTCCTTTCTTTTTTTCTTCTTCTTCTTATCTCACCCCAGTAGCCTTTTCTGGCTCTTTCTGCTGTAGAATAATAATGCTTGAAAGGTAGATCTTAAGCACAAAGGTGATGTTCTTGGACAGGAGAGAAGAAAATAATCACTGACCTGGGCAGTCATAGGTGTGTATCTCAATATACACATTCATTCATCGATACCTTCAGACCACTGTCAGACATGGTGAGATTTAAAATATGTACATGGCAAATGTAAAATATGTGCCTGTTCATATCTACAAAAGGGTTGAAAAATGAGGTAAAATGCAACATAAAAATTTCAAGGCCACAGACCATTTTGTAAATTGAAGGCAAGGACCTTGTGTGGTGGTTTGAATGCAAGATGTCTCCTCTAACCTCAAGTGTTTGTGATTAAGCTTTCTGCTTAGTCACCGCCAGCTGGCGGAGCCCCTGGGAGCTGGAGCCTTGCTGGAGGAGGTGTGCTGCCTAGGGCAGAGCTTGGGGTTGCTTAGTTTACCCTACCTCTCTGCTTTGGATGGGTGACATTGCAAGCCGAAAGCTCTCCTTCCCCATGGTGAAGCCTCCTTTTGAAGCTGTAAGCCTGAAATAAATTGTTTCTTCCCATAAGCTGCTTCTTTCTGGCTAAGCGTTTGGTCCAAGCTACAAGAATGTAACAGCCATAACCTGAAACACACCAGATGCTTTCAGGGTAGTTAACAGGAGCTAACAGTGAGAATGGCAGGTTTTTGTTTTATTTCTATTGAATTTTCGAAGCCCGAATGACTCCCCCAGCCCAGAAGCAATTCTACGACTAGTGAAGTGCACACATACAATTGATTACCATACCTGTGACATTTGAATGGTCAGACAGCCAAGAACGTTATGTATTTTGAGAGCAGTCGGGCTCTCAAAGAGTCACCGTAGGGCTAATGACCAAGCAACTGCTTCAGCACTTTCTTACCTCTTACGTTTTCAGCAGCCGCTATGCAATGCAGATAATGCGCTGAGCGGCAATGTGCTGCTCTGTCTGAGAACTGCTGCTGCCCACTCCTGCTCTTACGGCTGCGCCTTTGCTTTGTGAGGCGGATTCGGGGAATTTAATTATTAAGTTAAACAATAAACTCTTCAAATTACCTCAATTCCTGAGGGATTTGACAATTCTATTAGTTGAATTATAAATAAGTAAATAAGACCTCAGGAACATTGGGGAACCCTTACACAACAGGCAGAAGATTGGAAAAGACTTAGTGCCCCGGGGCCTAAGCAGTATCATTGAATGCAGCATTAAAGAAAAGTGGGCTCATAAAACAGAAAAAGCACCAAGGCAGGTGTCCTGTTTCCCAAAAGCTTTCTGACCTTGAGTGCATGAGTAGCATGAGTAGGCTTTGCATAATTGTTATATTTTCTTATATTTTGTGAAACATAAAAGGCTTTTCAGATCACTGAGTTTTCTGGTACATAAAACTGTGAAAGGGACAATTCTCATGTATGTATGTTTTATGTTAAACCTAGTAAAGGGAGAAAGAAAATGCATACTCTCTCCCTTTACTAGGAAGAATGTCATGGGAAATGATAGAATAAATTAATAGTTAATGGCTAACCCAGGGCCTCATGCATATGTTTATGCTAGAAAAGTGCCCTACATATGCTCGGCAAGTGTTCTACAACTGAATGACATCCTAAGCTCTTACTAGGGCTTATATAAATGCCAGGCATGCTGCTCAGTAGGTTTTATCCATTATTCCTTAAAGTCTTAGTGTAGCCATGAAAGGTGAATACTTGTTATGGGTTAAACTATGTTCTTCCAAAATTCATATGCTGAAGTCTTAAAAATTATACCTATAATACTCTAAATGTGCCCTTATTTGGAGATTGGATTGTTGCACATGTGATCAATTATGCCATGTGAAGGTCAAGACAGAGACTCACATGCCAAGGAATGCCAAAGGTTGCTAGCAAACCACCTGAGCTAGGAAAGAGGCATGGAACAGTTTTTTCCCCTACAGCCATCAGAAGGTATCCACTCTGCTGACATCAGACCTGCACCCTGTAGAGTTCTAAGTTAATACATTTCAGTGGCTATTTGTGGTGCAAATTAGTAAGATACTATTATGCCCACCACTTTATAGATGTAGATTCTGAAGCTCAGAGAGGTAAACTTATCCAAAGTCAAACTGTCAGGAGGGGTTCCAAACACTGTGTTTTTAAATCCCTTTCTTACTTTCTGAAAGCTAGTTCAAGGACTACTTGCATTAGAAACACCAGAAATCTTTGTTAAAAGTGAAAATTCAGGAGCTGATGAAATGGCTTAGTGGTTAAGGCATTTGCCTGTGAAGCCTAAGGACCCTGGTTCAATTCACCAGGACTCACGTAAGCCAGATGCACAAGGGGGTGCATGCACCTGGAGTTCGTTTGCAGTGGCTAAAGGCCCTGGCACACCCATTCTCTGTTTCCCACTATCTGCCTCTCTCTCTTCTCTCAAATAAATAAATAAAATATTTTTTTAAAAAGTGAAAATTCAGGGATTTGCCCCAGACCTACTGAATATGTAATTGAGAAAAACAGGAAGAAACTCAGACTCTAAATAAATATCCTTAATACTTATTTTGCTGCTGAGCTAGAAGCTTTTAACTTTCTGGTTAAAATTAGGGTGATTCAGCCAGCAGATGTTGCCAATTTGTTATCTGGATTTCTACTTTGATTTTCCCTAAAAGTGACAACAATCAAATGCACCTTATTTTACTTCCCAGGATCAAACCAAACTATATAACTATAAAACTATATAGGGTTTTAGACTGGAAATAGTATAAGTTATCTTTATTTGGCTCATTTTATTGGGACTGTGTTGGAAGGCACACTTTAATGAAAATTCTAAATATTTTTCTTTGAAAGAGTTACAACTGCTAATTTATTGTGCTTATAATCTGGACTTGCTTCTTTTTGCAGCAGCCAATACTCAGTCTTACTTACCCCACATCTTCTATCTCTTGGGTCATGTTCTGTACTCCTTATGCAAGCTTTGTCACCAGGAAGAATCTCTCATAATCTCATAATCTGGCATGGGGGATTTGAGCATTTTCTAGTTTCATAATAAATACGGTGTCATACTCAATTGTTGGTTCTTTTGTTTGCTTGCTGAGTTGGGGAAGATAATTGTATAAACTTTTACTCCCTCTGTTTTCGCAGCCGGTGTTAACCCGGGAGAGAAATAGCATAAGTCTCAAGACTGGCACTTACACAGCGAACAGTCTCAAACAGGGAACAATTCCACCTTTGCTAGTTGGAACACATGACTTAAATTGGCTCTGCAGGGTGACTTTATATTTTGTCTTTGATTTTTAAACTAGACATGTGGTTTCTTCTGACTTTAGAATGCTTTGTGTGAACTAAATATAAGAGACCGTGACGGGTTATGGTTTAGGCTCTAAAGTCATTTGTGAACTAGATTCAAATCCCAGCTCTGCCTACATGGCTTATGTAATCAGTTTCATTTTTGTTACAGACCTCAGAATCCTTCCTTACCAACATTCAAGGTCGCTGGAGTGAAGGTTCAGTGGGTAAAGTGCTTGCTGTCAAAGCTGAGGACCTGTGTTTTGATTCCCAGCACCCATGTAAAAGCTGGGGTGGTGGCACATACCTCCAACCCCAGTGCTGGTGAGGTGGAGGCAGAAGGGTCATCGGTATATTCTGGTTAGACTATCTAGCTGAATTGGTGAACTCTTGGTCTATGGGAGATCTTATCTAAATAAGTAAGGTGGAGAGTGATTGCAGAACACATCCAACATTGACCTGTGGCCTCTACATGCACCACTGTGCACATACATGGGCTTGCACACATATGAACCCACATGTGCATATGATACACATACACATATGCAAAAAACCTAACAAGGAAAAAAAGGATTGACTGAAACCTGAACTCTGCCTATATCAATTAGCTATTATTGTTGCCCAATAGAACAACTCCAAATATATTGGCATTTTAAAACAATGCTTTATTCTTTCTTTTTGTTTATGCTTTATTGTTTCTTATGTTTCTAAGGGTTGACTTTGCATGTTCTCTACTGACTTTTCTTGAGCACACCCATGCAGATGCGTTCAAGTGGAGATAACTGGGCTCCAAGCCCACAGTGGCTTTGTTCCTATGGGAGAGGTGCTATCTTTTGGCTGGAATGAGTACCTTTTTCCTCCTCAGTGTCTCTCTCATTCTCCATTAGATGAAACCAGCTTCCTCTCTATGGCAATTTCGCCCCCCCCTTTTTTTTTTTTGAAAAAAGACAAACGTAGAACCTGTGAGGCCCTTGAGGGCTGGGGGCTTGCATGACATCACTCCCAGCACATCCTATAGATAAAAAAGCAAATTACAAAGCTGGCTCAAGTTCATGGAGATTGAAAAATTGACTCTAACTCTGGATGGGAGAGTTAGCAAAGTTATACTGAAAAGGATGCATTGGATGATAAGAGGAATTTCTGGCCTTAAGCAGTCTATCACAATGGCAACATGACAAGTTACTATTATTCTTTAGTTAATGTCCATGTTTTAATCCTAAGACTATGGCTGGAACTCAGCCAAAGGTTCACTGGAGTAACAAACAGAAAAACCATCTCACACAATAAGGTCTACTTTCAGCAACAACCAGCTAATCCTCCTCATAGCGTAAATAAAAGGGGATTTATAGGTCATTATATTATCTGGATATGTTGGGTAGTACCTCTATGAAATCTGTTAACAAAGGTGAAAGATAACAAGTGTCCTCTCCGACATATGCTTTTCACATGTAACATAGATGAAGAGAGTCTTCCTCAAGATGTGGTCCATGGACTAGCAGCACCACCATCATCCCTCAGACCCTATCAAAGACCTACTGAATTCTGGGGTGGGGCCCCCAAACCTGCATTTCACAATTTCTCCATGTGGTTTTTATGCACACTACAGGTTGAGAAGTAATGATTCAGGTTCAAACCCTCCTCCAACACTTAACATAAAAGTGCTAGGTTACAGATAATTTCCGCGTCTCCTTGGGGCTAGCCCAATGATCTGTAATGTTGAATTCATTTAACTAAAATCACGTACTCAGTTTCTCAAGGGGTTTGAGTCCAAATGACTAACTAGTAATTATCAATATTTCCTATTTCTCCTATAAGTTTAAGAAATCAATAGGCACATTGTTTGTGCCTTTTCAGGGCATTTATCCCACAGGATTGGTCCAAGAGGACAGCTTAAGAACGGCTGGGTGCATTGAGCTCTGTGAATATATGTATTTATGTGTTCACAAAGCAGAACAAACATAACCTTGCAAAGCTCGCCAGGTACCATTGTGCTTTTGGACGCAGCTTTGTGGCAGACAGCAGCCTGCGGTCACTAGGCGATCCTTCACAAAGAAGGGATTTAGGCTTACTTGCAAAAGTAAACATAGCATTGCTATTCAAAGCCTGTGCTTTTTTTGTCTTTTAGGTAATGAAGACTTTACTTACTAAAGTAGGAGAGACCCAATAGCATTTCTAGAAAAAGCATTTTTCAAAGAGAGACCATAACAGCATTAACTTGAAAAAACAATATTATTAGACAATTATTGAGAGGACTTTTGTTAATCAAGAAGTTGGCATCCACGTTTTAGGTACTTCAGGCTTTGTAGATTTATATTTGGTATCTTAGAAATCAGTGCAAGTCCCTTGCACGTTCGTTATGCATCTCAGCCTCAACCGCAGCATGACCACGTCCTTTTTTCCTAATCACCCAAGCATTTGCCACTGTCTCTACTCAGACTTGGAATCATGGAAAATTCTCTGAGGAATCCCAGTTAATTTCCATGCAGGGAGCAAGCAGAATCTGAATATATGTTTTGATTGTGGAAAACTGTTGTGTTGAGATTGCAGCACTTCCTGTCAAGACATACATGTGTCTTCTTTCTTGTTGGTCCTGGGATGGCTCTGACCCTTGCTTTGGTAATGAAATGTGAACTCTGATGCCTAAACCCTAAGAGCCCTTGCAGCTTCTTCCTTGCTCCCCTGTGGTAAGAGGTCTGAAACCACTATGTATGTAGCGATCTACAACTAGAGGGTGAGAGGCCACTGGTCACTGTGCGAGGTCATCTCCTCTGCCAGGCAGCCTCAGCGGAGTATAGGACATGACTGGGTCCAGACCAAAGCTCAGAGAACCAGCCAGCACTTCACAGCACTGAGAGAAACATGTCTTTACTGTTTCAAGCCACGTGGGTTCAGGGGGGTGATTCGCTATGTCGCAATCAGAAACTGAGACGTGATCTTTCAAAAATTGTGGTAGAAACACATAAGATTTCTATCTTAATTATTTTTTGCTGTACGGTTTGGCTGTAGCGAGGGTATTTGCATTCTGGGAAGCATCTCCACATGTTTGCATGTTGTAGAACTAAAACTATAACTATTAAACAACTCCCTGTTGCCTCGTCACCTCGGCTGCTGATAGCACCACTCCACTTTCTGTAGCTCTGGACTCCACCACTTAGATAAGTCATGCATGTGGACCCATGTGGTATTTATTCTCTTGTGATTAGCTAACTTTCCCTTCCATATTGTTGCTAAGGTTCATCCACATTGCAACATGTGATAAGATTTTATTTTTACTTTTTTTTTTAAAGACTGAATGATACCCCCAGAATGAAGAAGTAACAGTAGAGGAAAAGACACTCTATTTATTGTGGCTTCAAATCTCTTTCTTTGCTTCAGAAGAAGGTTTGAAGTTCCTTCTACATCACAATACCTCCTTGAAGGTATAAATTGAATAAATTTCTCCTCATATTGCTCTACTTTTCATTATGAAAGCAATAGAGTGCATGTTCTATTTACATTTTCGAAGAGGTAAAATGTTAGAAGGCTGTGTGAATGGGGTGAGAAGCTAGAGACCACCTTTCTTTCTTTTCTACTTAAAATTTTATTTATTTATTTGGAGAGAGAGAGAGAGAGACAGACAGAGACAGAATGGGCATACCAGGGCCTCTAGCCACTGCAAACGAACTCCAGATGCATGTGTTCCCTTATGCATCCAGCTTATGTGGGTCCTGGGGAATTGAACCTGGGTCTTTTGGCTTCACAGGTAAATGCTTCAACCACTAAGCCATTTCTCCAGCCCCTAGAGACCACCTTTTTCAAAAGCAGATGAGAAGGTAGAAATCCCAGAGAGTAGCTCACTCTCTGGACAGTGAGTTGCTGGCAGCAGAGTCCCAGACCCAACCCACCTTGGTGGTCTGATTGTAGCTTCATTCATCATGGGCTCGTCTGGGCCTTCAGGGCTCACCATGTTAGTGTCCCATGATTCAACAGTCCATTTCAAGTTTTCCTATGGAATGCTGATGACTAACCCATAAAAGACTTCAACCTTACTCCCTTGGAACACCATCCTCCTTTCTGTCTTTCATGGGAGAACATTCTAAGAAGTCAAGCCCCAATGTCCAAGCAGTTACCAAATTATACTCACACCATGATTGACAATTCTCTATGGGCTATAAGAAGTCATGTGACCAATGCTGTTTTGAATGAACATGCTAGGAAAGATTATGAGATTGATATAACATAAGAGGGAGAACAATTCGCTCACAACTCAGTAGAGCCTTTTATGTTAATACCTAAAGGTCTACACAAATCAGTGGGCCAAGTACTGAGAGAATTCTTCCTCTGATTGGATGGTAGTAGAATCATCTAGTGTGCAAGCCTTGCATCCTTCATCCATCCAGCACTTGTGTGCTTCTATGTCCCAGGCAGTGGGAAGACAGTGGCCAACAAGGTGGCTTCAGTACCTGTCCTCAGGGGGTTCAGATATTCCTGATGAAGGCAGAAAAAGTGAACATGCCAAATTCACTTTGTTATTTAAAGTAATTGCTAGGAAGTGGTGGGCAGTTACTATTTTGTATAGGGTAGTCGGAGCAAACCTTTCTGACATAGTTTCCTTATCTGTAAAATGGGGTGCGGCAGGGAACTGTGAGTGAGCAGAGTTTATATCTCACATAGAACTTTCTAGGCCACAGCAAGGCATTTAGGGACTCCCTCAAAGTATTATGGAAAGTCAGTCAAGGGTGCTTAGGGGAATAAGATCATTTGTTGTATAGCTGCATAGTTAAGAATTGTAAGGGACCGGCACAGAGGGAGGTACATCAGGTAGGGAAGAGTTCAAGGAAGAGGAGAAGGCAGACTTGGATATATTATGAATAATGCCCGCCAATAGCCAGGTACAGGTAAGGGAGGAAAAACAAGTCATCGACAGTGTCTCTTAGATATATGGCTTTAATGACCAGATGAATGACAGTGACATTTAGTTGGTTTCTGGATCCTGGAGCTACGTAACCTGGACCATTTCCATGAGGACCTTATGTTTAAGATTGTGCTCTTAAAATCCTGCAATGATTCCACTCATCGTTTGTATATATGTGGAATAATATTTAAATACTACCCTCAATGGGCCTGGCATTACTTAAGGGCTTTATAGATGATAAAGCTTCGAATCCTCAGGACAACCCTCTGAACTCAGCCCTATCACCATTATCATTTTCAGGAGGAAGTCCATGGAGCTATAAAAGAGAGGAGCCCAAGTAGACTCCAGTGGCTTCACTCTTAACTACTGGAGGGCCTGTATTAGTTGTGATACTAAATAAAGTCAGGGGACAGTTTTGGCATTGTTTTAGATTAAAAAACTTAAATAAAACTATGACTTATCCACCGGAAGGTGTAAGTGTCACAAATGTGCAAATCATTGAGTCATCAAAGTGGGAAAGTCCCACAACCCCACCCTGGCCAAACAGTGGGACACTATTGGTACCCAACAGTCCCCCTCCTCTCCCTTCCTCTTCCTCGGAGATAACCATTCTTCTCTTCACTATAGCAGTAAAAAAATGCCCTCTTTTTTTTCTTGCATGTGTATATATGTATGGTGTGCACGCATGTGCGTGAGTGCTCATGTGCATGCATGCATGTAGAAGATAGAGGTTGACATCGGGCATTTTCCTCATTTACTCTACCCCAGTTCTCTCACCTGGGCCCAGAGCTCGCTGATTAGGCTGGTCTAGCCAGTGAGCTTGACCTTGGATGCCCCTGCTTCTGCTTTCTGAGCTCTGGGGTTATGCTCAGGCCACCACACTCACCCGGCATTTACTAAGATGCTGCTGGGCATCTGCTCTTCTCACACTTGTCAACAAGTACTGTGTGGATGGAGACTGCCCTATTTTCAAACAGATGGTGGGACTTGTGAGTTGAGTGACAATTGATTGCACACTCTGAGGGAGACTCAGTGTTTCTGTGCAGTGCAGTGCGGGGCCAGGTGTGGGGTGCACTTCTCCGGGCTTGCCAGCGATAGATAGAGCTGTCTGCCCGGGGAGACATTAAGTGATGTGAAAAGGAATTTTTAAGGGAAACAACTTGGGAATACATGGATAAAACTAGACACATATACCAAGTAGAATTAATAATGTGGGGGAGGGCTGGAGAGATGGCTTAGCGGTTAAGCGCTTGCCTGTGAAGCCTAAGGACACCAGTTCGAGGCTTGATTCCCCAGAATCCACGTTAGCCAGATGCACAAGGGGGCGCACGCATCTGGGGTTCGTTTGCAGTGGCTGGAAGCCCTGGCGTGCCCATTTCTCTCTTTTCTCTCTCTCCCCTTTTCTCTCTCTGTTCTCAAATAAATGAAAATAAACAAAAAAATTAAAAAAAAAATAATGTGGGAGACAATGAGGCTAACAATTAGGGGACAAATAATCATAGGTAAGTACAAGGTAGGACATTCTTGGAAAAAATCATTAGTTTATTTGGGATGGTTAAGAGTGAGAAGCCATTTGGAGTGGTTCCCAATTTTCATCCTTTTTTTTTTTTTTGCTCACAAGGGTAAGCTCTTAAAAGTCAGTAATGGAGTAGCAACTATTATGGTGTGGTTTATTTGATGCAATAAAAAAGATTAAGGAATTGCACAAGCTTGCAACTGTCAGTTATAGTCACAAGCTTCACGAGTGATGAGAGGGACTTTGTCATCCAACATCCGCAGTTTCTAGAAGCCCAGTCTGGCTCAGCAGATAGAGCCACCTCACCAGGCACCGTGAAAGGGAACAAGCATGGCTTCGTGGAGGTTCAGTTCTTTTCCTTGTACTGAACTGATTTTCTTCCAAGGTCAGATGTGTGAATGGACATTATTATCTGGGATCTCCCATAATACGCAAAGACCATTTTGCATGCTGTTCATTCACTCTTTATTTAAAGGCAACAAGGCAAGGAAGGTGGTTCTGAGGGCCAAGAGTACAATAGAATAAAGTACTTTCCTTTCTCCCAGTTCTCTGATGCCTTCCTGCATCCTTCAGTATTGGTTCTTGAACCTGTACTTAAGTTTTCTCTATTTCACACCCAGTGGGTTTTCTTCTGAGTACTTGTGTCAGTAAGTGTGAAGGTGGATGCACGCAGGTCCGTAATTCTGTGGCTTTGGAGGCAGGGTCTCCTCGTGCTCAATCCCCATGGGAGCCAGAGGGCCTGAGTTCAAACTCTGTCTCTGTTGCTATCAGAGAGAATTTGTGAGGGTGGCTGATATGGTCCAAAGGTTTGTGCTCCTCCGAATTCGTGCGTCACAATCCCATAGGATCTGGGGCTGTCTTAGGTGATTTATACCACTATAACAGAATTGCTGGGGACTGGATAATTCATAATAGACGTTTATTTCTTACAGTTGTGGAGTCTGGGAGGCTTGAGCTCAGGGTGTTTGACATCTGGAATTGGACTTCTTGTTACATTACCCCTTGGTGGAAAGTGGAAGGGCCAAGAGTAGGCACTGATGAGGAGACAAAGGAAGGCCACACATCCTTTTATAGGATTAATTCATTCACACATTATGTATTCACACATTCGTTATGTATTCATAATGTATTCACACATTCATTCACAAGGGGCCCTCATGGTCTGTCTCTCTCTTGCTACTGATACTGATACAATGGCCATAAAATTTCAGTGTGAGTTGGGGAGGAGCATTCGGACCTTTGAGAGGTAATTAAATCACGAGGGCAGGGGATTGTGGCCTTGTAAAAGAGACCACACAGAGAGCGTGTCTCTCCTGTCCCAAATACGAGTCCTCACCGTACTCTGCGTTTGCCTTGATCTTGAACTTCCCAGCCCCCAGAACGACGTAGAGTACATTTTTTCTGTTTACAAGTCACTCAGTGCATGACATTTTGTTATAGCAGCCCATAGGGACCAAGACCGTGACCTTTCCTCGGTGAGAGACCGCCTACCAATATTAGTGCCTGGTGTTTTGCTTTCAGGGATTAAATTCCATGTTAATAAAATGTTCTTTTCTCCTTTTTCACAGAGTTCTGAGACCAAAAGACATTTTCTATGCTCAGACCTGGTTAGAAATTGCCTGGAAAATGCCACACATGGTATATTCTGCTTACCTAGACACCTCCAGTTTTCTGAGTTAGCATTGCTTATTAGCGCAGCAGAGAAGCGATACCACTTCCCTTAGGAAAGACCCTTGGTGCAGTGTCTACGCCCAGCTGCAAGCTAGAACCAAGATGGCTCACAGCTCTATCAGCAAGGCAGGTGCACATGCAGGTGAGCAGGATTAGCCTGGAACAGGTCCAGAGGGATAGCTTTTCATTTCATGTTATCTTAAAAGCTCAGTCCACAGTTATTTTCCAGGAAGTATGATAATATATGTTGGCAAAATAGTGCAAATGTAACTGACACCATATGGCAGAGTATTTATTTTCTTATTAGGCAAATACTTTTAGACTTTACATAGCAAATATCTGTCATGAATATATTTTACTGTGAACAAGGTGGTAGTTTAAGCTCCTTGAAAAAAAGAAGCTGATATTGTTCCATTTTTAAACTATCCTTCAATGTGTCTGCACTTAAAAATCATTTAAATTTAACCAGCTTTTCAATTCAATTGTGACTTGATGTAAGAAGCTCCAAATATAAACTTTTAAGATATAAAAAATTTATCTCATGGCTTGTTTACCCAGTTAAAAAGTCAAAGTGAACTATAAATTAAATGACCCACATTATCAATGAAAGTAAAGAGTCCCTCAGGTAAGATCGTGAAGGATGTGAGACAAACACAGAGGAATTGGTTCTCAGCCCTCATAACATTCTACATATTGTATGTTGCTTTACTTAGATTTCTGTATGCCCTTCAGTCAAATCAAAACCCAAGTTTGGGTTTATGATTCACTCCTAAATTGGAAAGGTTATTTTTGTTAGACTAATGAGTGAGATATGAATTTGCTGTTTGAATTTTAGCACTGTATGTTGTTTGGCTTCTGTACTGAATTTTGATGACTTGCTTTATAAGGCCTATCATTTTTAAGTCTTGTTCCAAGCTTTATGCTTAATATCTATAGCTATATATAAATATGTATGTATGTGCGTATATGTATCTTCAAGTTTTCTGCCTGATATATCCATTATACATCCATAAATACACATAAATATGTATATATATGTTTTGTTCTTGAAAAACTTTACTTATGGCTTTTTTGTTGGTGTACAATTTATACAATCAGCAAAACTGATGCATAAGTACCAGGGTAGGCTGGATAACTAACACCCAAGTTGTCCCCATCTCAGTCGCTGATACCTGGACGTATGCTACCTTCCACAGGAAAAGCAACGGTTCAGATGTGCTTTCGTGAAGGGACTTGATCAGGAGTATTATTCAGTATTATGCACATGGACCAAGTATAATTGCAAAGGCTCTTGAGGGCAGGAAGGGAGGCGGAAAGAGATGTGAAAACGCCTGTTACTGGCTCTGAAAATGGAGGAAGGATGCCATGAGCCAAGGAAAGTGAAGCACTCTAGAAGCAAGAAAATGTCTTCTCCCTGAAGACCTTAGAAATGCATGCAACCTGCTAAAACCCTGCTTTTAGTCCAGGCAGACTTGCCAGGTTTCAGCAGGAGATTAGATTTGAATTGTTTTGGGTAATTAAATGTGTTGCCACTTGTTTTGGCAGCAATGGAAACCAAATCCAACAGCTAAATGAATTTTTAAAAACAACTTTTTAATATATTTTTATTTATTTATTTGCAAGCAGAGAGAGAGAGGGAGAGAGAGAGAGAGAGAATGAGAGGGAATGAGTGCACCAGAGCCTCCAGCCACCGCAAACTCCAGATGCATGTGCCACTGTGCACCTGGCTTTGCGTGGGTACTGGGGAATGGAACCTGGGTTGTTAGGCATTGCAGACAAGCACCTTAACTGCTGAGCCATTTCTCCAGTCCATAAGTGAATTTTTATACATGTATAAATCTGTGTAACAGCTATCTAGAACAAGATAGAATGTTTCTACAAGCCAAAAGAGTTCTCTCATGCCTTTTCCCAGTCAATGTCAATCATCTGAAGTAACTACTTCTATCTTCATAGATTAGTTTTGCCTGTTTTTGTCCTTTTCACAGACATAATCATAGAATATGCTCTTTGAGGTCTGGCTTCTTTCCTTTAACATGATATTTTTAAAGTTTATCTGTCAATGCCATTCATTTTTATATAGTATTCCATTGTATGGTATATTACAATTTCTTCATTTGTTTCTTTTTTATTTTTATTTTTAACAGTACTCTTTGAACATTGTCTTGTAAAAAACATATATTTATTTGCAAACATAAGAAGATAAAGAGGGAAAGAGACAAAGAGAACGGGCACGCCAGAGCTGCTTGCTGCTCTGACGCATGCTCCCCTTGGTGCACCTGGTATTATGTGGGTACTGGGGAATTGAATTCAGGCCATCAGGCATTGCAAACAAGCTCCTTAACCACTGAGTCACCTCTCCAGCTCTCCTTGAACATTCTTATGCAAGGCCTTTTATGTAGGCATGCATTTATTTCTCTTGAAAATATTCTAGGAGTAGACTTGTTGGCCGTTGATAGTTGTATAATACTAAAACCTGCCAACAGGTCTTCCAAGTGGTTATACTATCGCTGAATAATTTTTCAAAGATTTGAACCAGATGCACAAAATCTTTCTGGAAAGACATGAAAACATTATGCAGTGGCTTCTTTCCTAAATGTTTCCAGTTTTCATGCATAAGTTTTCCATTTTTCCTGAAGCTTGCCAGCACATAAAAACTGTATATATTTATGGTTCACAACCTGATGTTTGGATATGTGTGCACATTGTGTAATAACTGAATGAAGAGAATTGGCATATACATTGGCTTACACACTGTGATGAATAACCTCTAGTTGTCAGTTTGACAGGACCTAGGGATTACCCGGGTTAGGTGAGCCTCTAAGGGTTTATCTGGATTAGGTTAATTGGGGTGGGAAGACCCACCCCCTCCTGGATTGAATGAAAAGGAGAAAGCTGGTTAAGTGTCAGCATTCACTGTTCTCTTCTTTTTCACTGTGGACTGAACATGACCAACTGCCTCAAGTTCCTGCTGCCATGTCTTCCACACCATGATGGGCTATAACTTAAACTGTGAATTGAAATAAATTGTGTGATCCCTGGGTTTGATCCTCAGGGCAAAAGTACAGAAATAATATTATAAATGGTTTTTCTTCATTACTCCAAGTAGTAAATTTTTGGAGAGAACCCAATGTAAAGCACTTTTATTGCAATAATAAAATTTGAAGCTCATATATGGTATGTGGGACAGGAGGCAAAGCAATTTCTCTCATCAAATCAGTATACAAGATAGCAGAGGGTGGCCGGCACGGTGGTACAAGCCTTTAATCCTGGCACTTGGGAGGCAGTGGTCAGAAGATTGCTGTGAGCTTGAGGCCAGCCTGAGACTTCACAGTGAATTCCAGGTCAGCCTGGGCTAGAGTGAGACCCTACCCTGAAAAACCAAAATAAAATAAAATAAAATAAAAAAAATTAAGACATTGCAAGGGTGAGAAGGGGCTGGAGGAGGAATAGCCAGGAAATAGCTCAACAAAGAAAACCCAGTAGCAGCTGATCACTGCAACAAGAGACAGCATCAAAGTAACTAATACAGAAACTGGTACTGTGAAGTAGGGCTATTACTGTGATAAACATGGCTATGGGGTTTATAGGCCTTTGCAACTGGTTTTTGGGAAGAGTTTGGAACTTTGACCTAGAAAAGCCCTTGAATGCTGTCGCAGAGTTTAATGGACCATTCTGGTGGGATCTTGGATGATAAGAATGATGAAAGAAAGGCAGACAGTAGAGGCCTGGCTCATGAGATGTCTGAGGGGATTAAGGACTTTATCAGCAGCTGAGTTAGGAGCCATTCATGTGATATTGTGACAAAAAAATCTGGCTGTAGTCTTCCCATGTCCTGAGAACTTGAATGCTGTTCACCCTAAGCAGAACGGACTGCATTGTTTCATAGAGAACACCTCAGGACAGAACGGCATACAGGGGGTGTTAATGAAGCCCCCATAGTTATCAAGAGATCAGCACCATTGAAGAGAAACCTTCTACACTGACTGGGACCACAGGAAAGATGTCCTGAGGCTAAAGCTCCACCCACTGGAGACTCCATTTCGTGAAGATCCCAGTTGGTTGAGGAAAGAAGGCCTAAACTGAGAGGGTTCATTATTCGGACACAGCCACGCAGAGAAATGTTTCATGAAGCTTAGCTTGGAAGGCACTGCAAGAGTCCCATGGCTGTACTACAAGGAGAGCAGGTTCCATTCCCAGGTGTCAGCAGTACTGGCAGGGTCATCCATGTGACAATGGTTCCAGAGGCGTCAAAGGATTGAGGGGGTCGTGGAGTCTTGCGTCATGATTCCATAGAGATTCTGAGGCCACACAATCTGTGGCAGGGTCACAGTCTCTATGAAAAGGTCCGGAGAGGCCACTGCATGAGGTGATGAAGGTGAAGTGTGAGGCTGAATGGAGACACCAGGACCATGGGATTGTCACCAAAGAAAGCTGCAAGTTCAGGGTAGAATTTCTCTCCTTGTAGTTATAAGTGCTGTGAACAGCAGAGCTGGAGGGGTGGGGCTATCCAAGTTCTTTAGAGCCCAGATGAGGACCTCACAGGTCCCACATGCGAGACACTGAGCCATAAAATTTAGCGTTTTCCCTGCCGAGTTTTGGTCTTGCTTTGGTCTGATCATTCCTTGCTATGCCCCATTCTTCCAATTTAGATTACGAATACTTACTCTGTGCCAATGTATGCTGAAAATATGTAATGTATTTTTTTTATAGGAGTTATCTTTTTTTTTTTAAATAGGAGTCCACAGTTAGACATTTGCTGGAGTCTCAGCAGAGACTCTACACTTGCACTTTAAAGCAGTTGAAGACTATGGAGACTTTTGAAGTTGGGCTGAATTCATTTTACACGTGTGACGGTCATGAACCTATGGGGACAAGGGGTGGAAGGTTATGGTTTAAAAGTGCTATGTTTGGGTGTCACATTGGAAAGGGCAAACTGGTGCTGGTTAATCTCAACTTGATAGGTCATAGTGCATCAGTGAGGGATCATCTAGATTAGGTTAACCTCTGGGTTTGCCTTTGAGGGACTATCTTGATTGGGTTAATTGAGGTGGAAGACCCACCTTAACTGTGGTGGTATCATTCTACAGGTTGCAGCCCTAAACCTTATAAAAGGAGAGAGCTGGGTGAGCACCTTGAATTATAAACCAAGACAAAAAAACCAAACAAAACAAACAAAAAACCCAAAAAACCATAAAACATCTTTCCTTAAATTGCTTCTTGGTCAGAAGAAGAAAGTAAATAATGTACGTTACTTTTTTTTCTTGTGGTTTTTCGAGGTAGGTATAGTTACAAATTTTTATGGCAAGAACAATTAAAACCAACTCTATTAACATATTGCTTTAATTTTCATGCTTCAAACATCGTGTGAGTTCTCTAGTACATTGGTGTATTTTTTTTTTTTTTTTGTTGCTGTTGCTGTTGGTGACTTTGCTGTTTAAAGTGCTCACATGTTATCTAGTGAATGAGTGCAAGAAGGCCATGATGTGCCTTCTGGGGAAAATGAAAAGTTTTTGAAAAGCTTCTTTGAGGCAGTGGTAATGGAACTGTTAGCTGTGATTCCATCATTAATGAGTCCCAAATGCATTCAGTAAAGTGTCTTTATTCAGAAAAATACATACAGAGGAGAGAGAGAGAGAGAGAGAGAGAGAGAGAGATTATATAGATCAGTTGATTAAATCCTTGAGACCAAAGGCTCACAGGACCCTAGACTTAACTATTTTTTCTAGTACTGTCAGTCAGTTTTCACCATGGAATGCTCACAGTAATTTTTCTGCACATAGCGACCATGCACACTGAGAGTCACTTGTTTCTAGAATACAGCTCATAAAGTCCACCACACCTCTGAGATGTTCCCCACAATGAAACATACCAAATACAGGAACTGTATCACACATGGAAGTCTTGTTGATCTACTGAGGGAATGCTTTTAGGCTTACAGTTTATGTCACTGAAGCCCATCTCCATCATAATCTCTTTTAGATTTTGGGCCTGTAGCTTCATATTTTCTGGTATATCTGTTTTTTTCCTGTGTAAAATAGATAATAAGCTTATGGTTAAGTAGAGGGATTTTTGTGATTCAGAATTCTATCAATTCTGTTGCCTTCTTCATAAGTGTGAGTCAAGCCGAGGAAAGGAGGTCAAAATTAGCAACATTGACACCAGTTAAAAAAATCAATATAGTAAGAATAAATTCTCTGTTACCAACATCATATATGAGTTTTCAGGTTGCTGTATCTTTGTACTTTAAAAAAAATTTCTGACCATGCATGGTGGTGCACGCCTTTAATCTTAGCACTTGGGAAGCAGAGGTAGGAGGATTGCTATGAGTCTGAGGACAGTGTGGGACCACAGAGTAAGTTCCAGGATAGCTTGGGCTAGAGTGAGACTCTACCTTGAAAATTTCTGTTGTGTGTGTGTGTGTGTGTAGGCATGAGGGTGCCGTGACATGCTTGTGGAAGTCAGTGGATAGCCTCAGGGATGTCCTCACCTTCCACCTTGTTTGAGGCAGCCGTGTCGTTTCATTGATCCCTGCTGTGTTCTCTAGGTATAGCAGTGACCTTTTCAGTGCTGGGACAAAATACCTGATAGAGAAGCTTATAGAAGGACAGGATTCACTTCTGCTTACGGTTTCAAGGGCAAGCTTCATCGTGGAAAGCATAGTCAGAGCAGACAGCCTGTTGTAACATCTCTACAGATGAGCAAGGAAGAAGTCAAGAGAAGGAGCTCACTAGCATTGGCAAGTGGGCTAGACTATAGAATCAAAGCCTGCTCTAGTGACATAGCTCATCTAGCGTGGCTCTAATTCTCAAAGACTCTATCAGTTGGGTATTACATATGAGGCTTGATTACAAACACATGAGGATATGGGGGATATTTTATATTCAAACCACCACACCAGGTTAGTTGGCCCATGAACTTCTGGGAAACTGTCCTGTTTCCACCTCCTATCTTGTAGATTGCTGGGATCATTGATATGAGCCACCACACCCACCTTTTCATGAGTTCTGGAGATACAAACTCAGGTCTGCATGCTTGTGTTCCATGCACTTTTTACCCACTGGGCAATCTCCCCAGCTGTTGTGATTACCTTTATGTTGCTGAGATAAGCACCTGACCAAAAGCAGCTGATGGGAGAAAATGTTTCATTTTTGCTTATAGTCTTGAGGGGAAGCTCCATGATGGCAGGAGAGAATATGCCATGAGCAGAGGGTGGACATCACATCTGCCACATTAGGTGGAGAAGAGCAGCTGGGGAGTGAGCCAAGCTCTAGCAAAGAGGAGCTGGCTATAGCATTCTTAAGCTGGCTTCCAACAACACACCTCCTCCAGCAAGTCTCCACCTAAAAAATTGCCATCAGCTGGAAATCTAGCATTCAAAACAAATGAATTTATGAGGGACACCTAATTCAAACTACCACACCAGCCTTGAGAAGACACATTTTTTAAGGTTACTATCTTTTTGAAATTTTCTTGAAGCTCAGTTTCCTTTCAGGATATTGTTAAAATTATCACATGAGGATTAGAAACACTGTCTTAGAAATCCTTTAAGATAAAAAATTCTGCTCATCTCCACCCCTGAGTACATAAATAAGTATTGCATAGAAAAGAGATTTGGATTTTTATTTTTTTATGTGTGTGTGTGTGTCTGTTTCAAGTAAACCCTTCACACATTTAAAGAGCAGATTTGGGCTTAAAATACTAAGATTGGTTAAAAAATGACAACCAATATTTATGAGAAACCAACCATTTTTGGGATGTGTAAGTATGTGTGCGTGCATGCTGTGGTGTACATATGTGAGTATGTGTATGTGTGTGCTGTGGTGTATGTGTGTGAGTGTGTGTGCATGCATGCTGTGGTGTGCGTTTGTGAGTATGTGTGTGTGCATGCTGTGGTGTACATGTGTATGTGTGTGTGCATGGTGTGGTGTGCATGTGTGAGTGTGTGTGTGCATGCTGTGGTGTATGTGTATGAGTATGTGTGCTTGCATGCTGTGGTGTATATGTGTGAGTGTGTGTGTGCATTCTGTGGTCTATGTGTGTGAGCATGTGTGTGTGCATGCTGTGGTGTATATGTGTGAGTATGTGTGTGTGTATGCTGTGGTGTGCATGTATAAGCATGTGTGCATGCATGCTGTGGTGTACATGTGTGAGTCTGTGTGTGTGCATGCTGTGTTGCACATGTGTGAGTCTGTGTATGTCCATGCTGTGGTGTACATGTGTGAGTATGTGTGTGTGCATGCTGTGGTGTACATGTGTGAGTATGTGTGTGTGTATATTTTGGTGCACATGTGTATGTCTGCATGCATGGTGTGGTGCACATGTGGAGGAAATCGAGCCTCAGCATTCAAGGCCCTTTCCTCAAATCTGACAAATTGTGAAGGACATGGTTTGCCCAAAATATGTACTCATAGCAACACTCTACCTTTCCTAGAGCTGTGGACTTTTTTTTTTGTTATTCTGAATTAACTGAGCTCTCTCTACCCCACCACTGTTTTAGCTATTAATTGAATCACTCATTTGACACCTTTTGAGCAAATATTCCGAGTGAGACTTTGGAAGAATATGAGTAGAAAAGTCAGCTGCAAGCCCTCACTGCTGACCTTGTTGGGAGGAAGGCATGGAAGTGAGTGGTACAGGCACCGTGCTGAGAAGTTGTGATGTTCTGTAGAGCATGTGGCATTGAACAGGAGCCCGTGGCATTGAGGTCTGAAGCTTCTGATATCAAGTCAATTCTGTTTTTAAAAATATTTTATTATTTATTTATTTATTAGAGACAGAGAGAGAGAGAGAGAGAGAGAGAGAGAGAGAGAGAGAGAAAGAGAATGGACCTCACACCACTACAAACAAACTCCAGGCACATGCGCCCCCTTGTCTGTCTGGCTCATATGGATCCTGGGGAATTGAACCCGAGTCCTTTACCTTTGCAGGCAAGTGCCTTAACCACTAAACAATCTCTCCAGCCTATCCGGTTGATATTTATTCTTTCATATTTAAAATCATTTCCACACATGTTCACATAATCTTGCTTATTCTCTTAACACACTCCCCTACCACCCACTCAGGTTTAAAAGCTCTCAAAAAGGTGATGTGCAGTTTAAGACGGCCAAATAGCTTTTATTTATGATAGAAGAAAAAACACACATGTTGTTTTATTATAAATATTGTTAGTCAACTAGTCATTTGGAAGAGCCATAGATTGTAAAATATGCCTAGATTACATACTGTGAACTAGCCAAATGTGGTGGTTTGAATGTGAATGTATGTCTCCTGTAGATTCAGGTGTTTTACTAAGCTTGTAACTTGGGCCTCCAGTCTCTTGGCTGGAGGAGGTGTCACTGGAGATGGATCCTGAGGTTCACGCCAAAGATGTGTGTGAGGGTGGATGTGATTCCAGCCCAAAGGCGCGGAGAGAGCCGTATGAGCTCTGCAAGCGGCATGCTTGCTGCTGCCTTTTGCTTTTGTTGGCTGATGGTAGTTTTCCTCTCTGCTTGGATCTGTGAAAGGAAGCCAGTTTCTTCTGCCATTATTGATGGAACTTCCCGTGGCTTTGTAAGCTGAAATGAGTCCGTTCTTCCCGTAACATGTGTCTGGTTTGGATGTTCATTCAGGCAATGTGGAGCTATCTACACCACCGACGAAAACCCATTTATTCAACATCTGCTATATGCAAGACAGTGTGCCATTGGGGGTAGAAGCTTCAAAGTGATGACGATGCAAACATGATTCCTGCTGGGAGGCCCTAAACAAGTACGAAGCAATTGGAGGGATAGTAGGTGCCCAGTGAAATCAGAGGTGATGGAGAGGGCTTCCTGGACCAGCAGCAATCAAAGGGACTATGGTGGTTATGGACCCATACTGCTTCTCCCCGCCTTTGCTTATGTCTGTGAATAAACAAGCACAGTTATCCTGGACTGAGTGGCATATGATTGCTAGGGTCTTAGGCCCCTCAGAAATGAGTCTTGGTGTCATGGATTGAAGTGTTCCCCATAGGCTCATGTATTTGAATACTTGTTCCCCAGCTGGTGGTGCTATTTGAGAAGGTTGTGGAACCTTCAGGAGATGGAGTCTTGTTAGAGGAAATGGCTCATTGTGGATGGGCCTTGAGGTTTTTAGCCCAGCCCCACTTCATACTCTTTCTGCTTCCTGACTGGCTGCATTGTAAGGGCAGGTCTGTTCCTGCTGCCCTACCTTCCCCACCATAATGGATGGTACTTCCTAGACCTATAAGCCTTCCTGGCCCCTCAAAATACCCTATATTTCTTAAGAAGCTCCCTATATGGTAATTTATCACAGTAATGCGAAAGTAGCTAACACACTGGGTTATGTGAATAAGCAGCCCTCCAGAACCGTAAAAGGAGATAGCTGAGAGATGAGAATTTACACTGGACGCTAGAGGAGGGATCAGATCAAGAGCTGTGGTTCATGGTCACCCTTAGGGGTGGGATTGTAGTTCATCCCACTGACTTCCCTGTTCCTTTTCCTGTAGAAGGAGGGGCTCACATGAACCATGAAGAAATGGCTGTTTGCACATGGGTCTCCAGAGAACAAAGGTCTGTGGAATAAGGGTAGACTGTGTAGTCTGGGAGATGTACAGTCAGGTTGCTTCTCATTCCTAATATCTCTGCTGCCTGTAGTGGCAGAGGTGCTGTCTCCAAAGTGGGTGCTGTCTTTCAAGGGGGTACAGTGAGGGAGGGCTCCACTGACTCACGACCCACTGGTCATATTAATCTCTTTGTATCTAGGGGTCAATAGCTGAGAGGACAAGTCACCATTGTACTTGGCAATTGGCCTTCATCTACAAGGGTTGCAGGGCTGCTGTTACACTGGGGCAGGGAGGCATAAGCCCAGGGCTCTGGTCACTCACGGGGGCACCTCTTAGCTCTCCCTCATCTTCTGGACTCCTCAGTACTTCCAAGTAGTGCAGTTTGTCACAGCTCCTTGCATTGTTCTACTGGGCATATCACCAAGTATCTTCATTTTTCCGTCTATATCATTTCTAAGAGAACTCCCATTGTATCTATGGGATATGGATAGTAGGGAGTAGGCTGTCATTTACAAACAGGAATGAATCAGAATAATCCCTGAGCTGAAAGATTGCTCAGTGGTTGAAGATTCTTGCCTGCAAAGCCTGACAGCCCAGGTTCAATTCCCCATGTAGGGCAAGATTCACAAAGTGGTACATGTGTCCCAAGCTCATTTTCAGTGGTTAAAAAGTATATACTTTCTCTCTCAAATAAGCAAATAAAATAACCCAAACCAAAATAATTCCCATATTTTATTAATAATAATCCAGGTGCTTTATTAATTTAGATAAGAATTTACAAGCATGGCAAATAGAACAAGTCAGATGATTTTATCTTCCTATATCTCTAGACTTTCATGTTATTATTATTATTTATTATTATTTTTTTCAGTTTTTTTTTTTTTTTTTGTTTTTCAAGGTAGGGTCTCATTCTAGCTCAGGCTGACCTGGAATTCACTATGTAGTTTCAGGGTGGCCTCAAACCCTCGGCGATCCTCCTACCTCTGCCTCCCAAGTGCTGGGATTAAAGGTATGTGCCACCACACTCAGTTTGTTTTTCAGTTTTTCAAAGTAGGGTCTCACTCTAGCCCAGGCTGACCTGGAATTCACTATGTAGTCTCAGGGTGGCCTCGAACTCACGGCAATCCTCCTACCTCTGCCTCCTAAGTGCTGGGATTAAAGTTGTGTGCCACCATGTCTGGCTTCATAGCTGTTTTATCAAATGCAAGAATAATAAGAAAAAAATAACATAAGCCTGGGCTAGAGCGAGGCCCTACCTCAAAAAACCAAAACCAAACCAAATAAAATAACAACAAAAAAACAGCTATGGTTTTCTTTGTTATGACAAGCTATACACTTACCCAAATTATTTTTTTTTCTTCTGAAAATTATGTATGTTCTACATCTTGGGCATGACCTTTTCCTGCTGGTATTAAAAAAGACCAGCGTTTTCTGAGATTGCTTCTTTTCACATGAAAGCTTTCTGTATACTCTCTCACCAGCTATTTATCACAGAGTGTGCATATTTTATTTTCTTCTTTGCAAGGAGAAGGTGAAGATCGTATCTATATTCTGCTTTTCCTCCCTTTAAGTATAGCCTCACTTTAAACCCTTGGACTGTGGAGTAAGATCTATTCAGGATAAGGAAATTCAAGTAGACACCCCAGAAATTATCTCACAATCCTTGAACAGTATAGTAAGCCAAAAATGACGTTGCATCAAAAAGGGGCACAGAGAGCTTAGTGGCCTCACTACGGTTATAGGAGGTGGAGGTCACAGTCCCCATCATGTGTCCAGTCAGCTAATGAGTCTAGCCCCGAGCAAGCTGGTGCAGCCTGGAGGATGGCTGTAGATACGAGGACTTTAAGAAGCCTTTACAAGAACAGGTCACCACCGCCTCAGGCAGACACGTGACGTGGACGTGGCATATGCATTTCTCTAAAATGAAACTGGAAACGAAGATCAGAAACTGTTTACATTCATATGAAATCTGTGTCTTTACAGTCTTTCCCCAGGGCAATGACTACTCTTTTTCTCTGTTATTGTCTGAAGAAGTCGGCCTGGCCTTTGGTCCATAGGAATAATGTCATATCCCATCTACCCCTGAAATCCATGTCCTAAACCACTAAAACTGCATGGGTTCGTTTTTCTGTTGCCATAATAAAATACCTGGCTAAAAAAATATCTTAACAGAGGGAAGATTTATTTTGTATAATCATTTCAGAGATTTAAGTCCATGGCCAGTTAGGTCTATGTCTCTGTGGTGAGTCAGGACATCATGGTAGAGGAACTCTCTTCATCTCATGGTGGCCAGGGAACAAAGAAAACAAGAAGACAAGGCAAGAGACAAGAGACACCTTTATAAGGCATTTCTCTCCTGACCTCTGTCATCTAACTAGGCTCCACCGCCTTCCAACAACACTATCCTATAATGTATCCATCAATCCATTGGTCAATCCATTGATTAGGTCAGAGACCTAATCATTTCCCGAAAGGCCTACATCTGAACATTACACCGGCACCAAGACATCATTGTGTAAGCCTTTTGGAGACCTTGAATAACCAGCCACAATTCCCTGCCCCCATTCCCCAAAGGTTCATGCCCATTTTATAATGCAAAATGTATTTAATCCCCAAGAGTCTGCATAGCCTTAACAGTTCCAATATTAGTTGAAATTTTAAGTCTGGAATTTCTCCTGAGACCAAAGGCAACCTCTCAGATGTATGTGCCTGTAAAGTAAGAACTCAATGACATACTTTCAAAACACAATGGCACCTTCCCATCCCCAAAGGGAGGAGTCAAATGGCAAGGAAGGATCACACTCAATCCAGACTGAAGCTCAGCCAGGCATGCATGAAACTCTGAAGCTCCGTGATGGCATCTGTGGCACCTGATGGCATGGAGGAAGTTTCAGAAGACTTGGGCTTCTTCAACCCTCTGAGCGCAGCTCCAGTAGCCCACGTGACCTCTCTTCTGGGCTGGCTCCACTTGCCCTCTGTGGCTGGTCTAGGTCTATGTTGTGCATTCTCGCTCTCTAACTTCCTGTATTTATTTGCCAGTAACTTACGCTTTGTCAGTGTGATTGTCTGCCTCCAAAATCGATTCTTTTGACCTATTCCATTTATCAGTTTATTCAGTTAATTCTTCCCTCCCCTGCCAAGGGGTTTCTTCGGGTTCAGCAGAGCAGTGGAATGGTGGCAGGCATTGCTGGCATCAGGTACCAGTGCGGAAATTGAAAATGCTCTCCTGGGTGATAACAACCTCAGGAAGGCTTCCCCGGCAGCGCGGCAGCTCTGTAATCGACAGTCACCACGGGAAGAAGGTCCTTTGTGGTAGGAATGCAATTGGGGAGAAATGGCTGGGAGTTAATTGAAAACTCTTGAACTCACTGGTTTTCAAACAAGAAAATGAACTCTCTAAATGTTATACTCAGGAAATAAATTTATAACTTTTTTGTGCGTGGGTGGGGGGAGAACTTTTGGGTCTCATTCAGTGAGTAAATCCTGGGCATTCACTGGACAGTGACAAAAAGGCAAAAGCTGTATCTATCAGGATTTGAGACTAGGGAAAACGTATTTTCCATGAGCCCGAGGATGAGGCTTGTGATTGCAGACAAGGTGTCCCTCGTTCCCTGTGTGGGGCTGGAGTCTGAATGCACCTCCACTTTTATTGTCCTTGAAGGTAGAGACCATGTCTTGTACATAATTATTTCTTAAGTACTTCCTGGGAATTAGACATTATAGATTCTTTGCATCATTTAGCTCATTAAATTTCTATGCGCCCGAGAATGCTAGAACATCTCCGCTTTACAGACGAGGGAACTAAGGCTCCAAGTGAATTAGTAACGTTGCCTCAGGTCCTGTGGCTCTGCAGAATCAGAGGCAAGGCCATCTGACTTCAATCCTGTGCGCTTTGCACTGTAACCAGCAGGGCTGGTGTTCACAACCTTCTTCTTAACAACACAGATTCTCAACCCGCTGGAACACGGGCATAATGAGAGGGTGGGAAGGACTTACAGAGAACTCAAGCCAGGGTCCACTTCCAGAGAGGCTGACATAACTTAGCCTCTCAGATGTGGCTCGGGCAGTGAGACTTTCAAGAACTTCCTAGTTTACCCAGGATTGGGAGCCACTGCTCTGTTATCTGGATTATCTGGGGTTGATGAGAGAAGACTGGGAGTTCTGAGGCCTCTTCTCCTCTTGGAGCTCCAGAATTTGGAGAGCTGTTTTTTTTCCTCTTGGAATAGCCTCTGAAAGAGCTTTCCTTTTTCATTTTTTTTTTTTCCAGAGAGAGAGAGAGAGAATTGGCTTGCCAGGGCCTCAGCCACTGCAATCAAACTCCAGAAGCTTGCACCACCTAGTGGGCATGTGCAACCTTGTGCTTGCCTCACCTTTGGGCATCTGGGTTACGTGGGATCTGGAGAGTTAAACATGGGTCCTTAGGCTTCACAGGCAAGGTCCGGAAAGAGCTTTCTTAAATGCTAGGTTCTTGGGTTTGAAATTAAGCTTCAGTGGCAGCTTAGTTGGAAATATAAAACACCTGGGGAAAAAAGGAGCAAGTCTTTGGGAACTCTACATCAGGGAGTGGGCTTAGGACAGGACAGATTTGATGCTAGGGAGAGCTCCTGTGTTCATAGAGGAAGAATTTTTTTTTTTTTGTGTGTGTGTGATGATGTAACAACAGGCTACTATATAATCAGTCCAGGTAGGACCATGAACAAAGGCCATGGTAGAGATGAAAAAGCCACAGTTTGGGTGGACAATATGATGTCATCCACATAATAGCAAAGATGATAGAATTAGTAAGGGAGGAATTGAATTACTTTTTGGGTACTCATTAAACGGTTGCCATTTAGCAAATTACTTTCCCTAGTGCATCAAATGGTGTGGTAACTGAACCAGGGAATGTTTTATTCCTGAGCTACCCATTCATTCTGCTCTCCAATGCTGGGCGCTATTATCACACAAGAGAACAGAACTTGCTGGGTAGAATAATATTTCAAACTCAAGTCTCTGAGTATTTTAGACTGAAACTTTCTCCTATATGGCAAGTCTTGGTTGTCCCTCCAAATTTCCATCAGCAGTGAGTTCCCAGTTTTGAGACTGTCTGAATGAAATATATTCAAGGTCAGCTGGGTGTGGTGACACAAGCCATTAATCCCAGGACTAGGAAATCAGAGGTAGAAGGATTGCCATGAGTTCAAGGCCATTCTGAGACTACATAGTGAATTCCAGGTCAGCCTGGACTAGAGTGAAACCCTACCTCGAAAAAACAAAACAAAATAAAACAACAACAACAAAAAGGGAAATATATTCAAGGTCAGAAGGAAGAGAAGAAAAGGTATAGGCCTAGGAATTAATTATGCTTTGAAATGGCAATAATTTTGTGAGTGAGTAAAAGTGAGACTGAATATACTATCTGTGAAGTAGAGGCTTTCTTTCTCTCTCTTTCTTTCTTTCTTTCTTTCTTTCTTTCTTTCTTTCTTTCTTTCTCTCTCTTTCTTTCTTTTTAAGGTAGGGTCTCACTCTGACCCAGGATCATCTGGAATTCACTATGTAGCCTCAGCGTGACCTTGAACTCACAGCGATCCTCCTACCTCTGCCTCCCAAGTACTGGATTTAAAGGCATGTGCCATCAAGCCCACCTTATTTCTTGAAACACTTTTAGCAAAAATGAACATATACATCGTTTTCATTGTCAAGTATATGACAATGATATTTTTATCATTATTAGGAATAGATATTTAATTCACATGTAGATTTATACATCTCAAATATAAGAATTTTGGGCTGGAGAAATGGCTTAGTGGTTAAAGTGCTTGCCTACGAAGCCTTAAGGACCCAGGTTTGACTCCTCAGTACCCACATAAGCCAGATGCATAAGGTGGCTCATGCATCTGGAGTTCATTTGCAGTGGCTAGAAGCCCTGGCATGCCCATTGTCTTTCTCTCTCTATTTGTTTCTTTCTCTCTCAAATAAAAAAATACAAATAAAATAAAAATGTTACAAAATATAAGAAGTTTAAGGAGACTGGAAAAATAAGAAACTCTTGTGAAAAGAAAGGAGAAAATGAGATATTTTCTGACTGGAAATGTGACTTTCATTACACAGAAATACATTTAAGCTTCCTCTGAGTTTGGGGTGAACAGTGTTTCAAGTTAAATTTTTCAAGGAAGTTTAAATAAGTCAGATTATCAAATATAAATATGTAATATTTAATAAACTCAGCATGTCATGCTTTAGAAAGCTAATTGTGAACAGATTGTAGTCATGGAATTTTTTAGAAAATATTTTATTTTGAGAGAGACAGAGAGAAGGGAGACAGACACATAGACAGAATGGGGACGCCAGGGCTGTAGCCATTACAAATGAGCATCAGATGCATGTGCCACCTTGTGCATCTGGCTTTACATGGGTACAGGAGAATCTAACCAGGGTCTTTAGGCTTTGCAGGCAAGCACCTTAACTGCTGAGCCATCTCTCCATCCCTCTTCACTTCTTAATTTCTTGTGTATGCTTGTTTCAGCTTCGTATGTATTAAGATGTGAATCCATTATGTTTGGTTACAAATATCATTTGTTGACTTCAATAATATATTATTTATTTTCCAGGGTGTTTGATAATAGCCTTCAATTTTGTAATCAGTAAGAATTGGTATGTTTTGCCTTTTATTTTAGTGGGAAAATCATCAATGTCAGTGTTTATGTCTGTCAGGGTATTTAGAGACTTTTTGTTTTTATTTTCATGTATCTATAAGGAGAGAGGGGCAGGGAGGAAATCAGAGAATGGGTATGCAGGGCCTCTAGCCACTGCAAATGAACTCCAGATGCATGCACCACTTTGTGCATCTGGCTTTATGTGGGCACTGGGGAATTGATCCAGGGTTGTCAGGCTTTGCAGGCAAGTGCCTCAACTGCTACCTCTCCAGCCCAGACTTTTTTATTTTACTTAACTAAATTAATTAATTAATTAATTTTTTTGAGGTAGGGTCTTGCTCTAGCCCAGGCTGATGTGGAATTCATTATGTAGTCTCAGGGAGGCCTTGAACTCATGGTGATCTTCCTACCTCTGCCTCCTGAGAGCTGGGATAAAAGGTGTGCACCACCACGCTTGGCTCAGAGACTTTGTTTTTTTTTTTTTTTGTATTAATCAAGAACTTTACTGTATAGAGAAATCATATGTTGGTCCCATTCCCCTGGTATTATCATCTCTTCCCTGCCCCCATTCCAATGAAGGCACACCTCAGTGGGGTTGTTGATATTCCCCATGGGGTTATGAATGTAGCAGTCAGTTTTTATGGTGGGGGCAATACCTCAGGATACTTCTTCCTACTCCATGGCTCTTACAGTCTTTCTACTCCCTCTTCTACAATGTTCCCTGAACCTCAGTGAACATGTTATTAGCCTACTTTAGTGCTGAGCTCTTAGCAACCACTGGGTTTCTGCTTCGATGAGAGTTTCGAGTGTCTTCAGTGTCTACCACCATCTCCCCGGAGCAGGTTGTCAGGACAGTAGTGAGAGCAGCACTCATGTTTAAATCCGTACTTCCTGTGTGATATCTCCTGGACACTAGAAGATGTGCTAAAGGTGGCTTGTCTCATACTGGGCAGTTGGGTATCTTTTCCTATCATATTGATGGGTCTTGGCTCTCCCCAGTTTTTGCTGCCATCTGTTAAAAAACTCAGATTCTCAGATTAAAGGGGATAAACATAGTTAGTTGATATTTATTTATTTATTTATGAGAGAGAGAGAGAGAGAGAGAGAGAGAGAGAGATAGAGAATAGGCATGCCAGGGCCTCTAGTCAATGCAAACAAACTCTAGATGATGCATGTGCCACCTCGTTCACTTGGCTTTATGTGGGTACTGGGGAATGGAAGTGGAGTCCTTAGGCCTTGTAGGCAAGCACCTTAACCACTGAGCAATCTCTCCAGCCTGATTGAGAGACTTTTTTGATGGGTGTAACCACTCTTTTTGGCCAAAGACTTGTGGAAGCTTCTCTATTAGAGGTCAGAATTTAGACTACTGAATGGAATGGACTCACATTGTATCTGCACTCAGCTACTTTTCTGGATAGGTTCACTTTAGATTTACAGGTTATGAGACAGCAGCTGCTGAACGCAGTGGACATGACAGAGCCAGGGTGCCCGGCACACTGCTGGAGCTTTCCATTTAGTTCCAGTCACAGTTAAACACCCTGCCTTTTCATATATGTGTTTGTTAAAGGAAATTTCCAGGAGGCACCATTTATAAACACAAAGGTCTATTGAAAATAGATGGAATTTGTAGTGTTAGTGTTAAATATAGTGTTAACTCCTTAGCTTTCTTTACTCATAAAACTTGTTTTTTAGGGAGAGAGGGACAGAGAGAGTGAGCAAGAGGGTGGGGGAGACAATCCTTGTGCCACCTAGCTGGCATATGTAACCTTGTGCTGTCTCACCTTTGTGCATCTGGCTTACATGGGATCTGTAGAGTTGACCATGTATCCGTAGGCTTCACAGGCAAGCACCTTAACCAGTATGCCATCTTTCTAGCTCCATTCATAGAACTTTTTATCTTTTCAAAATATTTTTATTTTTTTTATTTGAGACAGAGAGAGACAGAGAGATTGAGAATGGTGCACCAGGGCCTCCAGCCACCACAAATAAACTCCAGATACATGTGCCACCTTGTGCATCTGGCTTAAATGGGTCCTGGGGGAATTGATCTCTGAGTCCTTTGGCTTTACAGGCAAGCATCTTAACTGCTAAGCCATCCCTCCAGCCCGTAGAACTTTTTAGCTGCTGTCATTATTGGTGGTGAAGAATTCATCATAGAACAGCTTTCTCCTTCCTCTCCCCCTTCCCGTATTTTCTTCACGTTGCTCTTCTCTACAGACAGAGTGTGTGGCTCAGCATTGGGGCAGTATCCCAAAGGATGAAAGCAAGTCATAGTGATGACTTTTGATGATATTATACTTAATCTTCCAAGCGTTTATACAAGTGAAAAATATAAAACAGACAAAAATCTAGAACCAAAGGATCCACCACAGAAATCTGTTCATGTGATCTCTACCTGTGTTTCAGTTCTGTGAAATGTGTCTTGTCTCCAGTTCAGGCTGTGAAGGCACTTCAGTCTTTTCTGACCAAGGGAATTTCATTTTTCCTACCACCCAACTTTCCCCAACCCTAAACTTCTTCCTCGCTGCCTCATCCAAATGGAGCTTTCCACAGCCACTCTCACTTTTTGGATCTCTGCTTGGGAAATAGTGTTTAGGTCAGAGATTGAAGCTTTCCTTCAAGGGTTATAACCAGCTCCTATATGTATTGTACTCAACTTTTTCAGTGTTAAAACAATTGAACATTTAATTATTTATGAATCAGGAGATTGTGCATGAAAACGTATATTTGAACATGTTTTGAGAACTAGGGGAAATGGCAATATCATGTCTGCTTTCTCACACTGTGTTACAAAGATGATTGACTGTGAATACCTTTAGATATGCCATATGCAGGCCTGTGGGTCCTCACTCATTTCTTTTTCCATGTGTTCGTGTGCATGTGTGTTTGGGTGCACATGTACCATGGTATGTATGTGGAGGTCAGTGGATAATTTTCATCTTGGTCCTCATCTTCTGCCTCATTTTGAGGCAAGATCTCTCTCTCACACACTCTCTCTCTCTTTCCTGGCTATTGTTGACTTCTGCATTTGCCAGGAGCTTCCAAGTTTCTAGGAAATTCTCCTATTTCGCCTTCCATCTTTGTGTCAGTGTTCTGGGATTACAGAAGCCCACCAAGGCTTCTAACTTTTTAGAAAATATTTTATTTTTATTTATTTGTTTACTTGACAGAGAAAGAGGGAGGGAGGGAGAGAGAGAGACAATGGTGCACCAGGGCCTCCAGCCACGGCAAATGAACTCCAGGCATGTGCGCCCCCTTGTGCATCTGGCTAACGTGGGTCCTGGGGAATTGAACCTGGGTCCTTTGGTTTTGCAGGCAAATGCCTTAACTGCTAAGCCATCCCCCCAGCCCCAGGCTTCTGACTTTTTATATGCTTTTTGGGGGTCCAATTTGAGTACTCAGGCTTGAGCAGCAAGTGCTATTTCCACTGTGCAATCTCTCTAAGCCCCCTCACTCATTTCTGTTACTTGCTTGTCACTGGTAGGCTTTTGAGTTTTGACTTACATATAGACCACTGAAGATTTAAGACAAAGAAGAATACAAGTACAAAATGCTGAGACCCAGTTCAAGTTCTCAGCAGGCTCAGTATACGGCAAGCCAGAGAGCAGAGGCTTGTTCTGTTTCTTTAATTGTAACGTTGAATGATTGGATTTCAAAGTTGAAAACCTGATAGTGTATTTTTTTTAAAGTGGGCCATGTAATTACATGTATACTCATGTAATTTTCAGTTCAGCTCAGGTCATTGAACAGACGAAATACTAACTACATACTTGTGAAAGAGCCTAGCACTGGAAATAATTTGTCATTGTAACTTTGCTAATTATAACATTATAATTTATATCATTGTCATGTATTACTTTAAATATACTGGTTGGACATATTTTTTTAAATGATGTTAAAGTGAAACCATTTTATAACTATGCAGAGAATATAAATGTGTATAAACTAAAAATTCCGGCAAGCTCTGAGGTGAATGGCTTAATTATGTGCTCAGTGCATGTCTTTATCCCTACATGAAAGTGTTTCTTCATTTCACATGTCTTTCCCCTCCAGTTGTAACCTTGCTCTAGCCTACATCTGTTATGATGTTGAGAATGTTGTTAATCTCGAATAAGTGTCATGAATAAAAGACACATTCCATCCTTTTTTGTGACTTTCACCCCAGAGAATCGGTGGCTTTATTTGTCTCTTTTCTAGGAGTCTATCTGCCACTATGAACATCTCTTCATAAGAATGGTGCGCACCATTCCTGCCCTTCCCTTGCCTTACTGCTTCTGCTCAAATTTCGTGCTAGAATTGGAGAGTTCTTGGCCACATTTTTTAGCAGATGTATTTGCAACAGTGGATCATAAGCATAGCAGTCTAGCAGATACTTCCTGGACGCCTTGGTACAGTGAGACCCTCAGGCTTTGTCTTCCAGGAGGTCTGGAACAGAGCCCAGGCATTCTCATCTTAACACTGGAGACTTTGAAACAAGTTATTTGTTTGAAAAATGTGTTCATATTAGAAACAACATTGCTATGAACAGCAATGGGAGCTGTGGAATTGGGAGTGTCCTGAGAATTTCAGCTCCCTGAGTAATGATGACTCAAAAATTTTCTCTCCTCCCATTCACTTTCTAGTGTCTGTCAGGCATGTGGTGGTTCTGAGCCCTCGGTGTGTGCCCAGGTTGGGGTTTGTGCTCACGTGCTGGTGGCGTGGGTGGTTAGAGACCAGTGGAATATCTGTGTGCCATGAACTGTAAGGACTGTCACTATTGCTTGCATGCCATTAACCAAAACGCTGTTTCTCTAGGCTTGTTATAGTTTCACCTGGAAGGCGGCACAGGGGCATCTCCAGACGACATGCTGTGCAGAGGTCGCACACCCAGCACGTGCTCAGTTGACTGCTCTCATGTTGCACACTACATAGGTCAGTCCTTACAATTCAGCAACAACAAAAAGTAATTCCTCCCCTTCCTTGGCTGAACAAATCTGTTGCTTGGACCTGAGCCTTCCGTGGGTCTTGCAGGACGTCTTGACAGAGTTCATTTCTGGGAAGGCCGGTGCCCGGCTAGGTCGTGGTGCCCGCGTCTCCTGGGTCAGGGGCTGCTAACATTCTACCACCTCAGACATCCTTTTCTGCAGCGATGCTCCGCTGGTTTGTGGTCTGATTTGGTGAGTATTTCAAAGAAGCTGAATTGTTAGACAATGAAGACATGTCTCTGGATAATTGGAAACTTACTGTCTTTATCTTGTCCCTATGTAGCGTAAATTAAGGGGAAGAAAGATAAGACATTTTAATGAGCCTTAATATATAACACTGACTGTTTCTCCCAGTCACAAATATTGCCTACAATGTTAGAATTTATTTTAATGTACTATTTTACTATTCATACAGCATTTTAGTCACTCAGAATAATCTAAGAATGCATATTGGCCTTTAAAAGTATTTATTTATTTGACAGAGGGGGAGAGAGAGAGAGAAAGAGAAAGAGGAAGAGGCAGATAGAGAGAATGGGCATGTCAGGGCCTCTAGCCACTGCAAACAAACTCCAGACATCAAGCTTATGTGGGTCCTCATGCATCAAGCTTATGTGGGTCCTGGGGAATCCAACCTGGGTCCTTGGGCTTCACAGACAAATGCCTTCACTGATAAACCATCTCTCCAGCCTGGCATTGGCCTTTTAAAATTAAGCCCAATAAATCATGCTGATGAAAGTTAAAGCTATTGAAGAAAGACCTGGACATTGGAGGAATGATTATTAGTTTGATTTAAAGTTGAGTATCACACTGTCTGAGGCAAGGAATCCTTCAATAAATCACTTTCGTTTAAATATAGCAGACATAATCAAGCATGTGTAAAACTGCAGATCAATCTCCAACATTTGACTTTGAGTCACTAATATCCAACGTGTGTGAATCCCAATGGGGAGCAAAGGGGAAAAACAATGGCAGGTGACCCCTGAAGGATTGTATCCCTCCATTTTGCTCCCTTCTCTTTCACTTTCTTCTTTTAAAAATATTTTTATGGGGCTGGAGAGATGGCTTAGTGGTTAAGGCACTTGCCTGCAAAGCCAAAGAACCTAGGTTTGATTCCCCAGGACCCACGTAAGCAAAATGCACAAGATGGCACAGGTGTCTGGAGTTTGTTCACAGTGGCTTGAGGCCCTGGCACGCCCATTCTCTCTGTCTCCTTCTGTCTGGCTGTGTGTCTCTCAAATAAATAAGTAAAAAATATTTTTATTTATTTAAGAAAGAGGAGAAAGAGGGAGAGACAACAGAGACAGAGAATGGGTGTTCCAGGGCCTCTTGCAATTTCAAAGTACTCCAAACACATGTATTTGGCAGGCTTTGCAAGTAAGTACCTTTAACCACTGAAACATCCCCTAGCTCTCTTTTACTTTCTGGTGTAATATAGAATTATTGACGAGAAATTGCTTATCCAAGAGAAATTGCTCTTTAAAAAAGCCTACAGAGCACTGTTTAGAATGATGGCCCCTTCCCCAATGTTGTTCTCTGGTAGAAAAGGCCATAACTTCCTAGAATGTCTCTCAGAAAACGCATCTGTCCCTTCCCTTGGGAAGACGGCAGAGCAGAGCTTCCATATGGTAGAACGATAAAGCAATGACAACCGTTGCCTATTAGTGAGCATTCACTCACGAAGTTCACTGTTCTTCCCAGACACTGTGAGGTAACTGCTTCTGTAGTTCTCTTTGTACCAAAGGGTAAATTATGGCACATGAGACATTAATAATTCTTCCCAAGGCCACATTGTTTCAAAGTGATGAAGTTAGGGTTTTAACCACTCTCTTCTTAACCTCATCGATCTAGAAAAGTCTAGTTTATTTTTATTTTATTTTATTTTAAAATTTATTTGATGATGCATGTACCACCTTGTGCATCTGGCTTACGTGGGTCCTGGGGAATCAAACTGAGGTCCTTTGGCTTTGTGGGCAAGTGCCTTAACCACTAAGCTATCTCTCCAGCTCCCAAAGTCTAGTTTTTCCAGTCAGTAAACTTTGTAAAACAGTAGTGCTACTTTTATCTTTTTCTTAATCTTGTTAACACCTTGAGATTATTTGTTCCTTAAGCACAGGAAGAAAAATTGTATTTATATGTTAAGCTCCAAGAAAAAGTGAAATCTGAACTCTAGTTTTTGGAAAACTTCGGTTTTTTGAAACATTGACATAGACATTATTCTGGAAAAAAAAATCTGTGGTTTAAACAGAAAATATCACAAGTAAATTAACTATAGTGGTTGATATGATTCAAAGTCCAAATACAAAAATTGGGTCTCTATTCATCTTTGTAGAATTCTTGCAAGTTATTAGAAGGTGAATAATAATGTACTGACTTGTCACTTCATTGCTAATTCCTGAAAGCACAAAAGACAAAACTAAAAATACATGTACTCAATCTCTTTCTTTCTTTTTATTTGAGGTAGGGTCTCACTATAGTACAGGCTGACCTGGAATTAGTCTCAGGTGGCCTTGAACTCATGGCAATCCACCTACCTCTGCCTTCTGAGATGTACTCAATTTCTACTAAAAAGTTCTTTGTGACTAGTGGGTTTTATGCCGATGTAGATGTTGATTTTGAAACAATATGGACTTTCTTCCTTTAATACAACCTTGCACTTGGATCAGTCTTTCAAATTTAACTAACTTCTAAATTCAAGATGGGTTATGTTCTACATGGTTTATTAGTTGGTAATTTGTAAGTTGGAAAACATCTTGCTCAGAAAAATAATGCTGTATAAACATTGGCTAGTTTCCAAAACTACCATAGGAAATAATCTAAATTGAAATGGGAAGACTAATAGTACTGTGATTCCCAGTTACCACTGTAGGTCTTATTAAGTACAAAATATAAAACATTATGACTTATGTACTGTTTAATTTCAAAATATATAGACAAAAGGCATCTGTCAAAGTGTAAGTAGTGTCATTAAAGTAAGGGAATTATGGAGGGTTTTGCTTTATTTCCTTTGTTTTATGTTTTTCAATATATTATTATTTTACATATTTTTTACATTTTAATGTTTTTTATATTTTATATTTTATACTTTGCAAATCGCATACTTTTAAATTTTACAACAAATATTAAGTTTAGATTTATAAATGTACTAAATTACATATGTATGAACATATGTATGTATGTGTGTATGTACACACACACACACACGACACATTTCTGCCTTTCCTTCCTCTTCCTTCTTGGAAAATGTGTGGCCATGGGAACTCAATTGTTGGTGCACACTTCTTGTTTCCATGTCCTATGTCTGACCTGTCCACACACCTTCCTGTCTTCACCTTTGAAACACATCCACTATCCTTGGCTGAGGAAAGATCACCCTCTGCCTAGATTATCTTTTAGGCTTAAGCCTGGCCTTTTTTTTTTTTTTTTGGTATTATTCTTTTATAGCCTTCCCACAATAGGGCTCCTGATATGATCTTTTATTTTCTTTTTTAATGAAAAGAATGGATTGTGCACTAGAATAAACCCAGAGTCCTTGGGAATGGATCAAAGGCCACCCTTGGCTTTTAGTCCTGGCTGGCTCACTCCCATCCGGGGCTCCTTACCTTCCTAAACACACCAGTCACATTGCCTCCATTGGGCCTGGAGTGGCTCTCCTCTCGGCTATCATCAGGCTCACATGCTCTCCTATGTGACCAGACAGTTTTGGCCACGGTACCCAGCTTTTCCACAATGCTTGTTACTCTAGCCCCTTCCCTCTTTAAAAAATATTTTATTTATTTATTTGAGAGAAGAGAGATAGGAGAGAGAGAGAGAGAGAGAGAGAGAGAGAGAGAGGGAAAGAGAGGAAGAGAGACAATGGGTGTGCCAGGGCCTCTAGCCACTGCAAACAAACTCCAGACACATGCACCACCATGTGCATCTGGCTTATGTGGGTCCTGGGGAGTTGAACCTGGGTTCATAGGTCAGCTTGTCTGGCCTTCCCAGTGGCAAACAACAATAAAATAGACCCTGTCTAAAACAAAGTGAAAGGTGAAGACCACCACCTTGCGAGTGTCCTTTGATCTCCACATGCACATGCACATGCACACATAGATGAGTATGCTGATGTTTATAACATTGCTGTATATTTTGGTACCTTAAAAAAATCTGAGACATTTTAAAAGTAGATTTCTAAAAGTTACAGGATAAAGTCAGTGCTCCCTCACATTCCCTGAGGGGCCCTTTATGATTTAGGACCCTGTCCACTTCTCCATCCTCATTCTCTTCACTATTTAAAGTTTCTCCCAAACCCATGATGCCTTTGTCTTCATGTCTTTTTTATTGTACTTGGTGTGATTTTTTCACTTTTCTTTGTCTGACTAAATCCAGCCATCCTTTATGACTCAGGTTATACCTCTTCTCCTACAATGGAACTTTCTACAAGTGACACAGAATTTTCATTCTGTCCTTTGAAATCTAAATCAAAGTGGCTCAGCCTCTGCCTCCCACATCCTGTGGGAAGCCTGTGCTCTTTCCAATGCTTATAAGAATTCCTTCAGGCCTGTGGTTATTCCTTGATTTGATTTCCTGCCATCACTGAAATTAGATGACTCATGTATTCTTTCAACGATCCTATTTTTCCACTTTTTCTTGCCTGTGATAAGCTGTTCATGAAACTTGAGCCTCTTTTCTTTGTTTTCCTACTTCCATCTTATAAGACAGATGTGTGGAGATATTACCAGGGTCAGAGCTTCACTGGGCCTGGAAGGTAGGAGGCAGGGTATGGGTAGAGGAAGCTATGCTCTGGCACAAAAGGCCAGTTAAATTATGTTGGAGATTAGATAGTGTTGCTCTGACAAGACTTTGAATCTGCCCAAACAGGGAGCGCTGGCTATGCCTCCTCTTGAAGACCCCACACTTATCCCTCACTTGTTTTCTCCACTTTCTCTTACTCTCAGCTGCTCCTAACTATGTGCTACTTTCTTTTGTAGCTGGAACTCAAACACCTGACAGAAACAACTGACGAGAATAATAATTTTTTTTTTTTTTTTGGTTTTTCAAGGTCAGGTCTCACTCTAGTCCAGGCTGATCTGGAATTCACTATGTAGTCTCGGGCTGGCCTCAAACTCACAGAGATCCTCCTACCTCAGAATAAATAATTTTGATCCAGTTTCAGAAGATTCAACTACAGTTGCTTGGCCCCATGTGCTTGGGTGGAACATGTTGGTGGCTAGAGTGTGACAGAGGACAGATGGTCACATCACATCAGACAGGAATCCACAGCCCTTTCAGGAAGGTAGTAGAGATAATGCACACCAAAGGACCTGCCCCCGTCACCTTCTTCCTCCAGCTAGCTTTCCAAATAGTTTCCTCACTCAGCTCAGGCATATGACATGAGAACACTTCATATATTAAGCCATGACAGTGCACTTCTAACATACTGACTCTTGTATTTTGGAGACAGGCTTGCTTCTCTTTGTCTCTTGGCCTTTTGAGGTTGAATAAAGAATCCTTTTCATAAATCTTCTCCAGAGCCCTTGGTGGCACCTGCCTCCACAGGAAGCTTTCTCTCTCTGGAACGGTACCGAAATTGATTGTGCCTTCTCCCAGAGACACACCATTGGGCAGTCATTTTGTTTGTGAGTCTCTATCATTAAGTGAGAGTTTGTATCATTCTTTATCATTGGTGCCCAGCTCAGAGTGTAGTCATTAATGTTTTCTGCTAAGGCCCCTGTTGGAAGGTGCTATTTTACCTCAGGTAAAATTCTTTAAATTACCAAAGTGGACATTAGTAAGATGGACATTATTTTGGCCCAATGTGCCATTTGTTTCCTCCACTGGACACATCCTTATTCATCTAGGGGACTGTCGCTATGACCCTCAGCATGTTCCTGTACGCTAATAAGGGGCACAGTAAACATTACCTACAACCAAGATCACGTTCCGGAGAAGCTCTTTGGCTGGAATTATTTCTGCGGGAAGAGTTTGCTGCCAACACCTTTTCTTCATTGCCTTGTTTTTTGGTTGATGAACATGCCAGTGATGTAACTGCTCCCGAGCTTCTAGAATTCCACCACGTGGATCTCTGTTCCTAGCTTCCCAGGGGTCCTTTGCAGCAAGTGAATGAACTGATGGAGAAATGGAGTAGCGTCTGACAATCATGATATTATCTGTATAGGAGATGACACAAAATACAAGTTAAAATACAAATATTCTATGCTTCATGACACTCACAAATGAAAAATCATGTTGATCAGACCTTCTCGAGTCTAACTGAGCAAAACCATTATTTTTGACTTTTTTTTTGGATAAAGGAAATTTATTCATTGATAGGTATAATGAGTTTTAACTGAGCACAACCATGTGTCAGAAACTTCTTTAAGAGAGTTTGGATGTGGGAGTGAACAGGATGAAGTTTTGCCTGCATTGAGCTTACAGTTTACAAAATTATACAATATAAGTAAACAATATATGACATATGTAATAATAGAACATTCTAAGAAGGAAAAAGTAAGTTGGGCAAAGGATAGAGACATATGAGAGAGGAAGTATGGAGGTTATTTAATTGTGTGATTTAAAAAGATTCTTCTGAGAATATAACATATATAAAAATTATATATTTTAGGCTATCATATATTATATATCATATATATATTCATTATATGCTTCTATAAGTAGAAGGTTCTGAAGGTTTGAAGGTTCCAAATGCAAAGAACTGATGAAGAGGTAGAAATGTTAATTGCTCTAATTTGATGAGTTCATGTAATAGACATGACTTGAAATGTCACACTGTGCCCCATAAATATGTACAACTATTATGTGTTGATCAAAAATCTAAATATATATTTAAGACTATGCAAATATTAACTACCCTGATTTAATTATTATGTATAAATGGAGTCATCACCCTGTACTCCATAAATACAAGCAATTACAATAATAAGTATTTATTTTAAAAATAAAAGGAACAGGGACACAGATATAAACAGATGATAAAACAAAGCCTTAAAGTTGGAATAACACTATTGTTCCCCTCTCATGGAATTCTGTCTTGAATCATAGCCCATACTATGTATTACATCCCATTATCTACATTATCAAACATAATTGGTTAGGATCCACATATGACATAGAAAACATGTGTTTTTTGTCTTTCTGGGTTTTGGTATCTCAGTTAAAGTCTTTCCAATTTTATCCATTCTCCTACAAATTTCATAGCTTTGTTTTCTTTTTTTTTTGTAGCTGAGTAAAACTCCCCTGTGTATATGTACCATGTATCCAGTCATCATTTGAGGGATATTTAGGTTGATTCCATTTCCTGTTGTTGTGTAAAGAACAGCAGTGAGCATGGCTGTGCAAGTATCTCCATGGTAACATATAGAGTCCTTTGAGTGTATGCCTAGGTTTAGCTTTTTGAAATACTTCCACACTGATTTCCGTAATGACGATACCAGTTTATGCTTCCACCACAAGTTAATAAGACGTACCTTTTCCCTAGCAGAATAAGAGAGAGGAACAAGAGACGATGAACAGTGTGGAAAAGACAAAAGGAAACATGTAGTATGAAAGTGGGAAGAAGGCTAAGTTCATGGGCAAAAGGGTAGATGGAAGAAATGAATAAAAAACATCATAGTGAAATCCTTTTTATATTAATAAACAAATTTTTAAAAAGAAAAAAAATTGGGAGCTTTGATGACATCCTCATTCTCAGCACTAGAAGAATGGCTCACCCACACTTTCTGATCTCCCCATGGCTCTGGGTCTTGGCTTTCCTTGGAACAGTCAGCGAGAGGCAGTAACAGCTACGAGAGCAGAGGAGGCATGTGGAAGGAGACAAAGACGCCTTATATGGACAGCTCGTCTGGAGTGAGAAGTAGATTTGTGGCCTTCATTCCTTCTGCTTTAACTTCTGTCCAAAAGGTTTTCTAATAAACTCCTTTCTTGCAGTAAACCAAATCCTTTCTGTTCCTTGTAAAACCAAGACCTTTGACTCAAAGAGATTTATTTAAGGGTTCTTGGTTAGTCTGAATACCATGTCTAACACTGTCCTAACTGTGACATTTTCACTTAACTCTAGACATGTTTTGAGTCCTTACTATTTCTTGCTATACTTTTGCTACTGATGGGCATGAAATTATAAACAAAGCTATGCAGCATATTTTTGTTTTGAGAATGTCAGAACCACAGTTATTTAGATTAGTTCTACAGACAGCAGACACAAAATTGTTATGCCATTGCTAATAGTGGGGGTTGCCTTGCTTCCTATAGTTTGGAAGAGGACAAGATGCAATTTTAGACAAGTCTGAGGACAATTGTGGTTATTTAAATCTATCTGAAATGATTACCTGCAAGTACGATTCATAATTATCTTTAGACACTTCCTTAGGCTGTAATGTATAACATTATGGAACAACTGATTTATGACAGTGGACCAGCAGAAAAGTGTCTGTTTAAAAGAACTGGAAATAATCTCTTCATACTGAATTATAGGAAATCCAATAGAAGAAATTTGCAAATAAACTCTTCTTCATTTTCCTGGTTCACAAATTATCTTTTATTTACTTATCAAGATGAGGGAAGAGATATTTAGCACTGCCTCCCAGGACATTTGGCACAATTTCAAAGATCACTGTAAACTGCAGTTTATTTGACAGGAAAGGATGTGAGCACTCTCTTCATGCGCCACGGCCTTGAATTTATGGAAGTTCAGCCTCCTGAGTACTGGTGTTACTTAAATACGTCACCATCCTTGGCTGGAGACAGTTTTTATGATGGCAACTAGGTGTAAGTGTGGGTACAGTAACAATGAGTGCTTAGAGAACAGAGAAGATGCCAATCATGCTACAACACTCAGGTCTAAGTAAAGAATTACTCAGCCCCGACTGTGGACAGTACAGAGAAACTCCAGAGTATGGATATATGTATGGATATATGATAAATGTGTGTGTCTTTGCTTTCTCTCAATCAGGAGGTCTAATATAGGCTACTCTTCTGAATTTTGATGTCAGTAGACAGAGCCACGCAGATCCAGGTAGGAGTGTGTTTTCAGCATTGAAATATAGGATCCCATTACTAGAGAGAGGCATCTCTAACAGAGAGGCCCATCTGGCAAATGTGACATGTCCCATTGTAAAGCTGCTCAGAACCTGTCTATGGCTCTGCCTGAAGCCTCTGGCAGATGACATTCGGAGCTATGAGTAGTGAGCTATGCATGCCAATGCCATTCAAATGTTGCCAGCGAGCACTAAGACTCTCAGTGCAGAGCTGCTTCTTGCTCTGCTGGTTGTGACCTTTTACGTAATCTTCGGAGTTGCACGTTGTGCCTGTGGAAGATGAAAGATGTGGCTTTTGCAGTAATATATTAAACATTGACCTTGTATCGTGAAGTCTTCAATCTGACTAGTAGTTTGAGTTATGTGACACACACACTCATGGCAGACAAGGAAGCTCTATAAGACAAGGTCAGGATGATATCTGCCATTTGTTCTGCGGTGCCAGGTGCCAGACTGTCTAAAATCCACGTCATTGCAAGTGATCCTCATCAACATACAAGATAGGTACTCTGGTATTTCCTCATAGAGAAAATGAAGATTAAAGAGGATTTTAAAAACTAGCATGGAGTTAAGTGTCTGGGTAACCAATCACTTGCAGCTTCATGGGTGAGTGTGCCAACTGACATATATTCACTCATGACTCTTTCTATAAAAAACATTTTAAGATTTTTAGTTTTATTTATTTGCGGGGGTGAGAGAGAGAAAGATTTAGGGAGAATGGGAGAGCCAGGACAACTAGCCACTGCAAACGAACTCCGGATGCATGTGCCATCAAGTGCATCGGGCTTACGTGGGTCCCGGGGAATTGAGCCTCGAACTGGGATTCTTACTTAGGCTTTGCAGGCAAACACTTAACCACTAAGCCATCTCTCCAGCCCCACTCACTATTCTTTAATGAAACATTTACATGGTTGAAGTCAAAGTGGGAAAAATACATCGTGCTGGATTGTGGCTAATTTTTACCTGTTCTTATCTTTCTTGATACTTCCATAAGTCCATTTTATTGTTGTTAAATATGTGGCTTGGAGATGCTAAATCCATTTTTTTTTGTCTAAGGATTCAAAGTTAGCCTACTAGGATGAAGAGGCTGAAACTCATTATGGTAATGCCAAATGATGCAGTTATATGATAATCATAATAAACCTATCATTTGGGAGGTATTTTCAAGGACAGACCAATCCGAGAGGAACAATACATGCTTGGTACCTTGGTGTTCCTGCACAGCTGGTGTTGAATCAGTGGAAATGGCACCGTGAAGGGCTGGTGGAGATGGTCCATGCACTGCTTCTTTTCTTTCATCTGATCGTCCCCCTGATCCAGGGGCTGGCTGACTCACCGATGCCAGCTTCACTCGGAGGGCATTATTCTCTCTTTCCAGCTTGTTGATCTCTGCCCGCATTTCCTGGATAATCCTCATGAGCTGTGTGTTAGCTTCCATTGCCCTGGGAATGACAGACCAACTTTTGCTCATGAGCTGAATGTGTGAGCTATTCCTCCTTTCCATGAACAATATATGCCACTCCCGAGTCACATTGTGCATGCTTCCCTGTGCCACCTGTCATCACCTGGCTGGTTAGGCTGTCCAGGGAGGTGAAAGATCTCCATGACTTATTCATCTTGGGTTTTGTGTTTCAGAACCGTACTTTCCTACCTTTCATTTCATATCAGTCAACAGTCAAAGAATATCGCTTTGTGTGTGAGAAGAAAAGAATATTACAGAACTTCACAGGAAAGGGCAGAGCGTCCTGTTTCCACCATGAGGGCCCCAGCACAAGAGCCATGCAGTCTTTTCCCTGCTGCCTCTGGAATCAGGTGTTTACAGGCTCTCCAACTGCCACATGCACATCAGAACTGATGCATGACTTACACCTTGCTCTGTAAAATATGCCACAGTTCTTTCCTTTAAGATGGGGCTTGCTAATTTTTACACCCGTTGATTAAGGAAGGAGGATATTAACCACAAGGGCCTATGAACTGCAAGGTTATTATTTAAATATGATATTGGTAGTTATACGTAGATCCCTCACAATATGCCAAGGAAGGATCACGAGTAATTCTCAGCAGGTTCTACTATAGAAGCATTTTAGTTACTTGGTTTAAGCATATTTTCTTGGGCAAAGGTTTTCCAAGGATATTTTGGGGATGTAAGAAGATACAAAGTGAACATTAATCTTGTATGAGACAGACATGCAACAGTTACAGCTTTTATTACCTACTTCCTGAAGAGCTTTCTTTTGTTCGGAATGAAAAGTCCAATCTTAAATAGCATATGCTATGATAGCAGCACTGGAAATTCAATTAATGTTTAAACACAGACATCCTCTTCAATAGGTAGAATTGATTATAAAACTTTCCATGGATACCATTTTTTTCTGCATATCTACTTTCTTCTATTTTTCTATGAATAGTGATATTTTCTGCCCATCCTAATAGGTAGGCTATTGATAGTGAATGGAAAGTGTTATTCCTATTTTACCCAAACAAACCTTTTATTTTATATGCTTGAATTTTTGGAAACATGTATTAAAAAGTCAGTCTATGAAAGTCACAAGGCTTTTTATGTGCTATATTTCTTTTAATTTAAATGCATTTCTGTGGAGACCTACATGCCAGACAATTTAGAGAGTAGAGAAATGGATGACAGAATTTACTGGATGCTCAACTCTGATCCTCTGTAATGGATCATGATGCCAGTTTTGAATACTTCTTTTTTAATATTTTATTTATTTGTTTGAGAGAGAGAGAGAGAGAGAGAGAGAGAGAGAGAGAGAGCGCAAGAAGAAAAAGGCAGAGAGAGAGTGAGAGAGAAAGAGAGCTAGAGAATTGACATGTTAGGGCCTCTAGCTACTGCAAACAAACTCCAGATGCATGCACCACCTTGTGCATCTGGTTTATGTGGGTACTGGGGAATTGAACCTGGGTCCTTAGCCTTTTCAGAAAAGTGCCTTAACCACTAAACCATCTCCCCAGCCCAGTTTTGCATACTTCTATTGTGAGAGAACCTCCATATTCCAAAGATTGTTACTTGATATATTTCTCTGAGACAGGATCTCATGTAGTCCTGTGTGGCCTTGAACTCTCTGTGTAGCTGAGGATGAACTTGTCTTCAGCTTCCTGATTGTGGAAGTTGCAGTCATAGACCACCACGTCTGGTTTATATGGGGCTGGGGGTCACAGCCAGGGCCTCATGCATGGGAGACAAGCATTTTACCAACAGAGTTACAGCCCCCAGCTCTGTTTCTTGGATTTTAACTAAAATTATTTATATTTAGTCAAAAGTAAGTCTCCGTGTGGCTTACTTCTAGATGCTCTTTTTGGGAACATTTTGTAGCCTGTCTAACCTTTGTTTGTATGATGTTGTCCTAACATGTTCTAACGAATCTCTTCTCCAGAATAAACATCTGCAGTTTCCTCAGCTGTTCATCATCAAATGTGGGTTCAAGGGCTTTAAACCCAGTGTAGACATGCTTTTTAAATTTCACTTTAATTTCATTTTTGGCGTGTGTGGTGTGATGCATGTATACATGGTGTATGCATGTGTGTTGAGATGTGCACATGCATGTGGGTGCCAGAGCAGTCCTTTTCTATTATTCCTCCACGTTGTTTTCCTGAGACAGCATCTCATACTCATCATGGAGGCACTGTTGTTGTTGTTTTTTTATTTGTTGTTGTTTTTGGCCAGACTGGATAACCAATGAGCCCCAGCAATTCTCCTTGCTCTGATTCCCACAGGACTGGGGTTACAGGCACGTGTGGCCACTCCTGGCTGTTAAAAAGGGTGCTGTCGATTGAACTCCAGCCCTCCTAGTCCTTTATGCTTGTGGCAGAAGCAGTCTTATGTGCTAAGCTATCCCAAACCCTAGATCTTTTTTTTGAACATGTTTGCACCTCTTGAACTAGGCTATCCAGATGAAAAAGCAGCCTCCTAAAGGTACCTGGCTGGCATAACATAGACTACCACAACATCTGCACTGCGTTTTAGAAGAGAGTGCTGTAGAAAATATTCCATAGAAGTGGGCAGTCACTATCATTCTTAATTCTCGTGATTATATTAAGTCTTAAAATTGTATTTCACTCTTACAATTATAGTCAGCAACAAAGTACCTCATAAATAACACATAAGTACTGGAAATGACAGAATAGTTATATTTATAGACAATTTGATTGTATCTAGAAAGCCGCCCAAAATCCAGAATTTTGATTATCCTTTTGTTATAAAATATGCACTTAAAAATGAATAGCTTTCCAAAATACTGCCAATAACTACAAAGAAAAAATTGAAAAGCTTTCCAGTGACAATAGGCTTTCACATATAACATGCATAAAGGAATTTTCTTTAGAAAGAGTTTGGCATGAAGAAAAGACTAGCATTTTACACTGGACTATAAAAGGAAATTTAAGAAAATGGAAACTTTTCCGGGTAAATGGACTTTGCAATTTAAAGAATCTGTTGGTTTAGTGGAAGTCCAATCAGACCTTTTTTAAAAAAAATTTTTTTTGAGAGCAGAGAAAGGAGGAGGGAGAGAGAGAGAGAGAGAGAGAGAGAGAGAGGGAGGGAGGTTGGGCACACCAGGTTCTATTGCCACTCAAATGAACTCGAGATGGATGTGCCGTTTTGTGCATCTGGCTTTACATGGGTATTGGGGAATCAAACCCAGGCCATCAGGCTTTTCATGTAAACACTTTAACTACTGAGTAATCTTTCCAGCCCTCCAATATAATCTTTTTAATTTTTTAAATTTTTTTGTGGTGGGGACTCTCTCTAGCCCAGGCTGACCTGGAACTCACTATGTATGCTCAGGGTGGTCTCCAACTCATGGGGACACTCCTACCTCTGCCTCCCAAATGCTGGGATTACAGGAATGTGTCACCATTTCTGGCTCCAATCAAATCTTAAATGAACTTTAAAAACTGGATGAAATCATTAAAAAGTCACCTGATACATTCATTAGGAGTCTCTGAAAGTGCAGAGCAATTTCTGGACTTGTCTAACTAGATTGTTCCATCTAATTTGATAATAGAACAGTAAATATTGATGTGTTTACAGTGAAGAAAAAAATTACATACAGTTCCTAGAAGAAATACTAGTGGAAAAATGTGTAAACACCCAACCTCACAGTCATTCTAGAGTTTAAAATAATAGAACACTATTTTTTTTGGAAGGCCCAAGAGGTAGACAGAGATTTAGGAAAATAAAAAAAATTTAAAGACTGAAGGACTATAAGTCTTTACTTACTTGAGAAATTTAACAAAAATATGAAAGATTATTAAAAAGTTTTAATTAAACTTTTCAATTCCATCTTCTTGACTTTACTGGGGAAAATGATCGCATTTAAACATTGTTTTAAAAGGAAGTACTACAGAGTACTTTAATATCAAAGCACTGGAAAAAAAACCTCAGTGTTCAAAAGATAAGGATGAATAAATCAAAACACATTCTAGCAATAAAACAAAATAACATTCTTAACCTCAAATTATTGAGTAAAAAATGGTATATTCAACTATATATTAAGTAAAATCTAAACAATTCAAAATATCCTGAAAAGGAAATATCCTGAAAGGAAAATTATTAGTATATCTCTGTGGTTTAACTTTGGGTGGTGAGTTTTATTTATACATATGACATCTGAATTAAAAAGTTCTGGTTATGTGAGAAGCTTCTACAACAAACATATTGAGTAACAAAAATAAAACAGATAAAATGAAACAATAAAATGAAACAGCATTACATTTTCTTTGGTATTTGATTGAATGTTTATGAAATCAAAAATGAAAAAGCTCAGTGATTTTTGAGAACAGGAATTTCCTTATTTCCCTATCTGTGACTATTCTCTAATAGTTAATCATGATTATAAAACTTGACATATATGTGAAAACTGCTTAGAATTAGCATGTTTTTATATGAATGCTAGAATTGGTGATTTTCTTTCTTTCTTTCTTTCTTTTTTTTTTTTTTTTTTTGAGGTAGGGGCTCACTCTAGCCCAGACTGCCCTAGAATTCACTAAGTGGTCTCAGTGTGGCCTTGAACTCACAGAAATCCTCCTACCTCTGCCTCCCAAGTGCTGGGATTAAAGGTGTGCACCACCACACCTGGCCCAGTGTGTATTTTTTTTTAAGTCATGTGATAATTCTATGGTGTAGATTTCTAGGTCCACTTATCATCCACATAGCTAATTTTGTCTGCAATACCCAGTGACCTTATGCTTCCAGTCTCTAGCATGAGTCAGCCTGAGGACTTGGAAGTAGGTTGTCAGCCCTTTCAGATGGGAGGGCAACGTTTTGAAGAGGGGTTTCACCACATTAGGAGTCTGCTTTTCAGAAAGGCAAGATGCTCGCTGTCATTAACAAGTGTCTCCCTTAGAATTTCCTTTGCTTGGAAATTTCCATTTCTGGAAAATGAGGATTAGGCCTTGGTGGCTTCCTAACCAGTCAAAACCCTCAATGTGGGTCAGTGGCAGAGGGCTGTCAAGGTCAGAATAGAACACAGGTGCTTTGGTCAGATTGACATCACACAATCACACTTCCTTCCATGCAGAGCTATCCAATTGCCTTGCCTCTATGGCACAGTAGGAAAGAGTCACTTCCATGAAATCTTATGTCTTACTTTTCTAGCAGACACATCCTGCTGTTATAAATTATTTAAACAGATGCTGAGAAATTCTACTTTTGCAGCCCTTTGCTGAGAATTCACTTTGACCTTGAACTTGATATGCAGCTATCGTCAGAGTGATTTCCCTGGTGACCAGGAGCATCTGGTGCTGCAATGAGCAGAGACTCAAGACTGTACTTGACATGCTGCCATCTTGCTGTTGTTTTGACGCTTGAATCCTAAACAGTGGCAGGGCGATCATGTGGGAAGAAAGGAGAGGGAGAGAAGCTTCTGATAGGCACAGCATCCATGACTTAGTGATAAGTCCACGGGAGGATGTTTGAGGTCGTCTTGAGTCAACACACAGAAAAGAGGTGAGCTGCCTCTGTCCGACCAGCTGCGCTATGCCCTTGGATTGGCTAGTTTTGTGTGCTTGAAGGGACTTCTTTGGAGACAGCTATGGGAAGGACAGACTAATAGACTGGGTAGACTGCTATGGCCTGTGGTGAGTTTACAATGAGAATAAGAATTCTAGCTCTGCCACTGAGACTGGCATGTGTGCAAAAGTTGAGGTGACACAGTGGAAAAGTGAGGGGATTCAAGGACATTACTTATGCTCTGTTTCTAATTACTTAGTATTCAAATATAGGCCTGGCAAAAAGAATAAATGTCTCTAGCAAAGAGAAGAAAAACTAAATGCAGAGGCTAAAATGTTAAGCAGCTATTTAGCTCCAGCCATTTGTCGACATGAAGGAAAGTTCTAGTGTTTCAAGGTTTATTTATTTGTGTGTTTGTGTGTGTGTGTGTGTGTGTGTGTGTGTGTGTGTGTGAGAGAGAGAGAGAGAGAGAGAGAGAGAGAGAGAGAGACAGGCTCTCAGGTATTCCAGGCTGTCTTCATATTACTATGTAGTGATGACCTTGAACTTCTCATTCCCTTGCTGCTACCTCCCAAGTGCTGGGATTATAGGCATGTACCACCATGCCCAGGACCTCCTACATGTTAAGCAAGCACTCTACCAACTGACCTTACATTTTCACCCCTTGTTTCTAGTTCCTAAGACTTTCCCAAAGAAGTTAGGAATCCAGTTTTCACATGAGATGCCCATGTTTTAAACCATGGGCAAATAAATCTCGGTGTTTTTTGTGTTCTGTTTAGGAATAACAAAAAATGTCAGTGAGCATGGATTGTCTCTGGGCTTCCTATGTGAGGCTTCCATGAGGCAGGCTCCTCCATTTTTCTTAGGAACAACTGTCAGGGAGACTGTGCTTCCTCTATCCCCAAGTTCATATGGTGGAACCCTAAGTACCATTATGATGATAGAGAAAATGAGGCCCCTGGAAAATAAATGACAAACTTATTCCATTAAAAGCATGAAAAAGGGTAGGGGCACTCCAGTGGGTGTTTGTGTGTGTGTGTGTGTGTGTGTGTGTGTGTGTGTGTGTGCAGTTCCTAAAGCTGATCACTCCAACCTGCTGCTGAGTAACATTTCCTTTACTACATGTTACATTTATTTATGTAGATCTATATTTCCTCTAAGTACTTTGAAAATAATTTGCTCTTGAAGAATTAAATTTCTGCTGATGACAAAGCCTATGTCCTTTTGTTCTGCAGTCTAATCTGACCGATATGAGGAGCCTGGCCATTCTCACCATTGTCCTCGACTCTTTGGGTCACATCCATACCGTGGGGATAAGGAGACTCGGGCCTGGTTATTCATTTACTTCATTCAGTGCTCTGTCCGACTGTGACCTCCTCAGAGTCCCTCACTCTCTAATATGGCCACTCCTGCCATACCCCATTTCCTCATCTTGTTTTATTTTTCTTCATGGTGCTTGTCAACTTGATAGCTTATAATTATATTCATTCAGTGCCTCTTCTGCTAGAACATGAGCACCGTGGATGTAGACTTGCCTGTTCAGTCTTTGCTGCAGGTCCATAACCCAGGACAGTACCTGTGACAGAGTAAATACCCAATAACTATTCATCAAATACATGAGTTATGGAAGGATCTGTCAGATATACATGTATTGAATCTCTGAGAGTGTCTGTTACATTAGGTCCTCAAGTTGTGGTAGCTATGAGGAAGGAATGACATATCAACACAAATTTTGTTCCTGTATCTAAAAACAATAAACATTTGTTTAATTCTTATATGTTAATCACTAAATGAGGCATATGAAAGCAAGCCTAAGGACATAATAGAAGCTGGATACTCATGGGTGTCCAACATTTTGGTTTCTGTAGGCTATACTGGAGAAAGCAAAATTGTCCTGGGCCACATGCCAGAGGGCATCTAGATCTTCTGGAAGTCTGAGCTGATCTTTCCATCAATTCTTTGCTCCTTATGCCATACAAATTGAACATTATCTTTAATTTACTAGTAATTCCCACACATGGAATTAAAGGGAATATCAGAAGAAAGTTCAAATCAATCAGAATTTTAAAAAATATATTTGAAAGGTTTGTGGTTTCTTCAAAAGCAATGCAACCAACTGAAAGATACCAGATGACTTTGTAAGAAGATGTATTTTTTTTTTAAATGAGCAAGTATGTAGTGGCTATGCAAAGGAGGATGCTGATGTCCCTAAAAAGAGGGAAGGAGTCCCCAGTCTCTCCAAGTTCCACAAGAACATCTGCCCAGAATGATGCCTCTGGCAGGCAGAGAAATTGAGTTTTATTCCATTGTTCTGCATGGGTTTTGGAATGCTTAGTACCTGTGTGTCACCACCATCCATTTACCTCCCATTTCCTGCTACTGCGCTCTTACAGAAGCTCTGGTTACAAGTCAGCCTGCTCCACAGGAGCGGTAACGAACGCAGGCAACTGCAGTCTATCCCCCAAGGGTTTGCCCTACCAGATGAATCAGACACCCATTTCTAGGCTGGTAAGAGAATGATTTTGGAGATTCAAGGAATGAATCACAGATTTTAAAACTTGTTCACAAAAAGTTTCTTCTTTTTTCTTTGTTTCATTTTGTTTTTCAAGGTAGGGTCTTGCTCTGGCCTCGGTTGACCTGGAAACAACTATATAGTCTCAGGGTTACCTCAAAACTGTCTGCCATCCTCCTACCTCTGCCTCCCATGTGCGAAGATTGAAGGTGTGCATCACCATGTCCCATTTCACAAGGAGTTTTCAAAGGAGCAACTGTAATTGATTACAAACAAAACAAAACAAAACAAAAAACTCATGTGTTTTTTTGCAGCTAACCCACAGGATCGCCAAGCTAACCCACAGGATCACATAGCTAACCCATAGGATCACCCAGCTAACCCACAGGATCACCCAGATAACCCACAGGATCACCCAGATAACCCGGAGGATCACATAGCTAACCCACAGGATCACCCAGTTAACCCACAGGATCACCCAGCTAACCCACAGGATCACCCAGATAACCCACTGGATCACATAGCTGACCCACAGGATCACATAGCTGACCCACAGGATCAGGCAAGAAAAGTGCTGTTTAAGCCATGAAATGTATGAAGTGTTGGGGTGGCTTGTCATGTAGCTAACATAACTAACAGAGTGACAAGAAAGTTAAAAAAGAAGAGAAGAAAACTCCTCCAGGCTGAAGAATGGCATATTTTCTAGACTATTTAACAGGATGATTAAATTTTCTTTTAAATTATTTAATTAATTTATTTATTAGAGAGAGGAGGGGTAGAGAATGGGCACACCAGGGCCTCTAGCCAGTGCAAATGAATTCCAGATGCATGTACCACCATGTGCAACTGGCTTACATGGGTTCTGGGGAGTCAAACCTGGATCCTTAGGCTTTATAGGCAAGTGCCTTAACTGCTAAGCCATCTCTCCAGCCCCAAGGATGAATTTTTTTTTAAAGGTCTCATGCATCTTGATATGCTTACTATGAAAATACTTGAAAAATCTTGAGAAGTTCCACAGTTTTTTTTAAAGAAGATTTCTCATCAATGCCAGGTGCTAGAAAGAAAGGGGGAAACTATCATATAAATCCTGATATAAATAATTTTGATTATGGAATTCTATACCCATCTAAACATGCATTAATATGTAAGAATAATTTCAAAAGAATTTATGACCTGCTAAGACTCAGAGACCACACCAGTTATAGGCATTTATAAGCCAAGGGTTGTTGAAGGATATATTGCAGCAAAAGAAAAATTAGGCCAGAGAAGGCACAAAACCTCAACTATAAGAATTGGCAAATAAATAAACGTATAAAATGTCAAGCTATTTTATTAATCTTTCATGTATAATATGAAAAAGTAATAACAACTTAATTGGAACTGAAGTCACATAACTTAAGACATGGAATGTGCGAACGATAAAGTAGCATAGCACTTTGCTTGCTTTGGGAAATATAGTTACAGAAAGATTCAGATTTGGATAAGCCTGATAAAATTATAAGAGTTAGCACCGACAAAAAACTAAAATTCATATCTTCAATGCCTCTAGATGTAAGAACTTATACCACTTCTGGTAACATACTTACTAGTGATTAGATAACATGAAATATCCTCAAAGGCACAGGACTAAACGTGCCTGTGCTGCCCTAACTGTGAACTGATTCTTTGCACAGGTCGGCTTAGAGTGGGCTTTGTGTGGGCAGGGGAAGTCCAAGCTAGCTCAATGTTGGTTACTATAGAAACACTTAAAACTAAGTGACAAAGGCAATCCAACAACAGGAGTAAAGAAAGTGACGCGACAACTTTTCCAGTTCAGTCTAGCAGACTGGAAATGGATGTTTCCTCTCCACTTCCTCTCAAAGCTCCTCCAAAGAGAAGGAAAAAGAAGCCATGGCTTAGAAAGGACATGAAGAGACAATGTTGACCGAATTTTTAAAATTTATTTTATTTATTTTGAGAGAGAGAGAGAGAGAGAGAGAGAGAGAATGGGCGTGCCAGGGCTTCCAGCCTCTGTAAACGAACTCCAGATGTGTGCGCCCCCTTGTGCATCTGGCTAACGTGGGTCCTGGGGAATCGCACCTTGAACCTGGGGTTCTTAGGCTTCACAGGCAAGTGCTTAACCGCTAAGCCATCTCTCCAGCCTGACCGAACTTTTAAAGCTAGAAATCTGAGGAAACATGGGCAAGGGAGCTGGCAGCTCACGGCGAAGCCCACAAGGAGGGTGAGGATGCAGAGCTGCCTGGGGTCTTGGAAGCAGCACGTGCTTCAGTCAGAGCCTGGACTTCGGAGGCGTCTTCAGGTACGAGAGGGTTCGAAACAGGAACTGCGAAGCACTGAGAGGCCTAGTCACCCGGCCAGGGCTGTTCACTCTGCATAGCCAGTCAATGCCCAGGTATTCATGTAAAACCAGACATTTATTATCTGGAGGGCATGAACCAAAGGGATTCTTGAAATGGAGTCATCAAAATGAAGGTGTGAACGCCATGCTGGGAATTCAGAGTAAACGAGTGTTGTAGTCAGGTTCTCATTGCTGGCAGAACTCACCTGACCAAGAGCAGCTTGTGAGAAAAAAAGAGGTTTATTTTGGCTTAAAGGCTGGAGGAGGAAGCTTCATGATGGCAGGGAAAACAACATAAGCAGAGGGTGGACATCACCCCCTGGCCAACAAAAGGTGGATCATAGTAACAGGAGAGTGTGCCGAACACTGGCAAGGGGAAACTGGCTATAACACCCATAAGCCTGTCCCCGAAAATACACTCCCTCCAGGAAACGTTAATTCCCAAATCTCCATCAGCTGGGAACCTAGCATTCAGAACACCTAAGTTTATGGGGACACCTGAGTCAAACCACCATAAGGAACACCTGTTTATGCTAGTTTGGACCTTACATGTTCATCTCACACAGATGTTAAAAGCTTGATCCCCAAGTGGTGCTATTGGGAAGTGGCGGCAGAGCCTGGGCAGGGGGCCTCGGTCACTGGGTCGCGCCGGTGAAGGAATGGTGGGACCCTGGCCTCTTTTTCCGTCCCTTGCTTTCTGGCAAGGAGGCACATGTTTTGCTCTGGCACACACTCTTGTCCAAAGGGGCTGCCTCTCCACAGGCCCAAAGTGACAGGGCCAGTGGATTATGGACTGGAGCCTCCTGAACTGTGAGCCAAAATTAAACTTTAGAACATTGATTATCTCATGCATTTGTTATCGTGATGGAGTGCTACCACACTGGTAACACGGCGAATCTTTAGAACTAGTTTGGACCAAGCAGGTTTATGCTTCTGAGTGAATTTCCTCTCTAACTTGGACACAGTCTGGTCATCCCACAATGATGTCCACTTCTGAATGAATTTCCTCTCTAACTTGGACACAGTCTGGTCATCCCACAATGATGTCCACTTCTGAGTGAATTTCCTCTCTAACTTGGACACAGTCTGGTCACCCTGCAATGATGTCCACTTCTGAATGAATTTCCTCTCTAACTTGGACACAGTCTGGTCATCCCACAATGATGTCCACTTCTGAGTGAATTTCCTCTCTAACTTGGACACAGTCTGGTCACCCCGCAATGATGTCCTCCAGTGCAGAGGTGTGGGCTCTGCTTGGTCTCTGTCTCACTCCCATCCCTCTGCTTCTCTCTGCCACTCACATAGACACGCACGCTTGCACATACACTGAGTTTAGCATGGTATCCTTCTCCACTGCTCACCTGTGTGTTTCCTTGAGATGGACTCTCTCACTGTGTCCGTAGCTGCCATTTGCAGACTGACCAGCTGACCAGCCAACCCCAGCAACTCTATGGTTTCCACTCCCCATAGAACTAGTGTTGCAGGTGTCTTTGGCCATGTTCAGCTATTTCTGTGGGTTTAGGGCATTAAACTTGGGCCCTCATGCTTGTGTCGAGCACACTGTTACCCTCTGAGCCATTTCCCTAGCCCCATGTGTTTTTATGTTTTCAAGTGGTCCTTCAGTCTGTAGTGAATACATTAGAACAGATAATAAGTAGTTGAACCAAGTATGCCTGAGAAATGTGAGGAAGCAGTAGGGTATTTTTTGTAATTCCTTAGTATGTAATGTCAAATAGGGAATTTCTGTTATAGATGATGAGAGAGAGAGAATGGGTGCACCAGGTCCTCTAGCTGCTGCAAAGGAATTTTAGATGCATGTATCACTTTGCACATCTGGCTTTATGTGAGTACTAGGGAATCAAATCTGGGGCATTAGGCTTTGTAGGAAAGTGCCCTAACCACTGAGAAATCTCTCAAACTTCTACACAATGGTTTAGAAAATAGTTTTCAACTCTGAACTTGCCAGTAGTAACTTTGTGTTCTTTTTGCTAGGATCTTGCTTTTCGGGTGACTGCATTGCTTGTGGTAGAAAAAAATTTCATTTTATTTTCAAGAAATATTATTTAGCCCCATGTGATTCTTTCAAGTGGTGACATACTCTTCGATTTATCTGAGAATGAATTGCCTGACTAAAGCTTGTGATTGCATTCCTGCCTTAGTAGGAATGCTTGCTCCAAAGAGGAGTGGAGATGAGCTATTGCTGTTGGTTCTTTTATTAATTTATACTAGAGGCAGTTCAGAATGAACTGCGCAATGTTGTCTGCTGCCATTGTGTTAGAACAAAGAGCATGTTCTTTGTTCCCTAGGCTACTAGTGTGTGTTTGGCAAGAAAGAAATGAACAGCAGTTTTCTGTGAATATATTTAAAAATTGAGTGGCAGATACTCTGTGAGTAGAAAGAGAACCAGAGAACCAAGAGTGCCTGATTGTCCAGAGCTGTAGAGAGACAGCGAGTGTACTTACAAATGAGCCCTGTCCCACACTCCTCTATACATGTGAATCATGCACATACATGATGGACAAATGAAGGCAGAATTTGACTTCAGAGTCTGACTCCTCATGGTCATGGGCGTTCTCTCATGCAGTCCGTGGAGCTGGAGGTGCTCAGGTACTTCCTGTGCTTCCTCCACTCCCAAGTCCACTGCCTTGTTGGGAGACGGAGGCAGACCTAATTCGCAGCAAGAGCTCACATTGGGTGCGAAACGAGCCAGTCAATGGCAATGACTTTACACGGCAGCGCAGTGCACTTATCTAAGGAGTGTCATGCACATCCGTGGGACTGGGTTCTCATTCTCAGTAGCCAGGATTACAACTCAGAGAAAACAGGTTGCATTTTAATTCACTTTCTGGTCTGCTTTCTATGTATTAGTTTTGGTTCAGTGGGCTTTTATGTGAAACTTTATTAATGAGCATGGAGATATATAAGTTAAAATTAGAACAATACATAGACTTTAATTTGTGGCATGCTGAAACAGTTTCCATCAATGGACACTTTAATGTTGCTTGTGTTCAATGCAAATGCTTGGTGCTGGTCCTTCATTATAAGCTGAGCGCATGAGCACCTTGCTTGTAGAGCAAGCCATTCATCTGCTGCAGCAGGACTGAGGCCATGTCCACCTCTAGGCTTCTGTGATCGAAGCAGGAAAACACGTCATCTTTGTTTAGAATCCCAGCTATAATCTGTAGTTTTTGATATGTTGTGATGTAGAGAATTGAAGATACCAGACTTGGAATTTAATTAATATCAGTATTTTTTAAATTAGAGTTTTATATTTACATGCCAGTACAGTTTTTCTCTATTTTTATACATTTATTTTGAACTAAATAATCATTTTTTTGGATATATATGCCATATATGTGTATATAAAGATTTTTCAAGGTAGAGTCTTGTCTCAGGGTGACCTCAAAGTCACAGCAATCCTCCTATCTCTGCCTTCCGAGTGCTGGGATTAAAGGCGTGTGCCACCAGGCCTGGCTTAAAATATTCTTGATAGTAAAACATAATCCTGTTTTTGTCATTCTTGCTTTTGAAATGTAACTCAGAAACTTGGCATGGTGGCACACACTTGTAATCCCAGTACTGTGGAGGTGGAGGCAGGAGAATCAGAAGTTCAAACTCATCCTTGGCTACATGGAGACTTAGAGGCCAACCTGGATCTATATGAGACCCTGTCTCAAAAAATGGTAAATTTGGGCTGGAAAGATGGCTTAGTGGTTAAGGCATTTGCCTGCAAAGGCAAAGGATCCCTATTCCACTCTTGAGGACCCATGTAAACCAGATGCACAAGGGGGCGCATGTGTCTGGAGTTCGTTTGCAATGGCTGAAAGACCTTGTGTGCCTATTCTCTCTCTCCCTCTCTCTGCCTCTTTCTCCCTCTCTCTTTCTTTCAAACTAATAAATAAAAATAAAGTTAAAAAAAACCCCAAAATTGTAAATTAGTTAAAATGCAGAACCTGAAAGGCGTTGGTTTAGAGATATTGGACCATGATGAAGTGATACAGAAATAGGACTGTTACTATTTCTTTTTAAAATAAATGCAGAGAGTAAGTGTAGGAGTGCATTTAGTTGACATTTTAATGCAAATATATCATAGAGATCAATCTTTAAGAGTAAATTATTTTCTAGTTACCAAGAATACCTTTGCTACATTTCTTTGTTAGAAAGCTGCTCTCATGTTTTTCTGCTTTTTTCCTATTATTGCATTTTTAGTTTTATTAGACTATTGTATAAGTGTATTTGTCAGGATTCCCCAGCGAAGAAGAGGCAACAGATTGTATAATATAGGTACATACATGAATACAAATATATGTATGCTATATGTATGATGAGAGAAAATTAATTTGATATTCCATATTCTATCCTAAAATCTATGTTGTTATCTATCTATCATCTATCATTGATTTGTCATAAAGAATTGACTCATGAAAGCTGGGCGTGGTGGCGCACGCCTTTAATCCCAGCACTCAGGAGGCAGAGGTAGGAGGATTGCCGTGAGTTTGAGGCTACCCTGAGACTCCATAGTGAATTCCAGGTCAGCCTGGGCTACAGCGAGACCATACCTCGAAAACCAAAAAAAAAAAAAAAAAAAAAAGAATTGGCTCATGAAATTATGGGCCAATAAATCCCATGATCTTCAGTGTGTAGATAGGGATCTGGGTGATTCCAAATGTCTAGGAGCAGGTTACTGGATGGTACGCATCCCAGTCCAAGGGTAGCAGATGGACATTTCATACTGGTAGGCAGAAAGCAACAGAAGGGAAAACCTCTTCCTTTGCCTTGCTCTTCTCTATAGTTTCCCATCAGATTGGATAATGCTTCCCGCTTTGAAGAGAGCCACCTGCTTCACTGTGTCCACCAATCCAAGTGCTAATGTCATCTGGAATGCCCTCAAAAATCCACTCTGAAGTGACATTGAATTTGGACAGCCTATATTAGAATCAACTTGACCCATGATGTTAATTACTATCATGGGGTTTCCACTCAAGAATTAAGGAATCTAGAGTAGTCTTCTTCCCACCAAATTGACCAGTGGCCTTTTAGATCCTGAATCAGATTCACTAAGGTCCTCTCATTTACAAGGCTATACAACCATCACCATGACTCAGCGCACTATTTTCTTCACTTCCCAGAGAAATCCTTTACCCATCAGCAGTAATCCCATGTCCACTGTCACTCCATTCCTGGCGGCCATCAATCTATTTTTAATCTACTTTTTGTCACCATATATTTTTCTTCTCGTGACATCTCTTATAAGTGGAATCATAAAATATGTGGCTTTTGCGTAACTTGGCATAATGTTTTCAAGGTATATTGACATGAAAGCATGTATAATGAATGTTATGACATGTAGATTATATTTCATAAGCCTTGGAAGGCATGTTATAAGCCTCTCTTAGTGTTGAGCTCTCCAACAGACAAACACAAAAGTATAACTCAATTGGAATATGACCAATATACAATATGTTCATACAATAAAGTAATCAATAAAAATAAAAGAAATAAAATTCCATTAAAATATACATAAGAGGAATGGACTCTAAAAACTCCATTGAGACAAGGGAGCACCAACTGTATGAACAGGTTGACATAATTAATTTACAAACTAAACAGTGTTTGGTTTCTTGGTTATGTCAAACTTCATGATTGTTCTTTATTCCCTAAATATTAAAATTAGATATGAAACTATTTCTGTTTTATCAGTTGTGCCGTCTACTCATTTGTGAGACATGCTGTTCATTTTTGCTTTAATGGAAGGCTGGGCTGTTCAAGCCATTGTGGGGCAGAGTAAGTTACACGTAAGCTTGCCCGCTGAGTCAGTGCTGGGGTTTATGTCTGTTACAAAATGTGGATGCTTGCCTTAATTGCCTCAGTTTCTTTGGCCATAAAATTGGAACAACCATGATTTTTTCCAGAAGTTTGAAATGTTTTAATTTTTATATATTTATTTATTCATTTGCAAGCAGAGATGTTGGGGGGGCAGAGAGAGAGAGAAAGAGAGGGGAGGCAGAGAGAGAGAGAGAGAGAGAGAGAGAGGGAGAATGGGCACACGTCAGGGTCTCTTGCCACTGTAAATGGACTCCAGACTCATGCACCGCTTTGTGCATCTGGCTTTTCCATAAGTTTGCTATGATGTGTGAATCATGCTCAGCACAGTGTGCGGCATAGTCAAGTGACTGGCGATGGAAGTGGTCACTACTCTCATTGGTCCTGGGGTTTGTGCATTGGTGTATGTGCTATATGACTATGATACATGAAAAATTATAGTAAGTACTATAGATTCAATAAGAGCGGAAAGGCCTCTGTTAATTCCTTGCCTTATACACTAGAATCCTTTGTACATGTCCACCGAGATTGATCTTGGGATGTTTACTTCCCGCAAGCATAAAAAAGTAATGAAAATGCAGACACAGAGCAAGAGAAGCTACTGAATACAAATAAATAATATTGAACTCCTCTTCCCAGAGCACTACTTGTGTTAAAGTATCAGTAAAGCTGGGCGTGGTGGCGCACACCTTTAATCCCAGCACTGGAGGCAGAGGTAGGAGAATCGCTGTGAGTTCGAGGCCATCCCGAGACTACCTAGTGAATTCCAGGTCAGTCTGGGCTAGAGCGAGACCCTACCTTGAAAACCCTCCCCACCAAAAAGCATCAGTAAATAAGTTGGCAAGAACTTAACATTCGGATTCATGTCAATGAATACAAGCTAGAGCAATGTAAGAAATGAATTTCAAAATCTGCTTTGGCTGGGAGATTGCTTTTATTTAATATTGAAATTATGAAAACAATTGAAAGTTTTAATTACTTGCAGATTTTCTTCAAAATTTGCTTAACAATAAAATTTGTATTTTTCACTTGATAATTGTACAGAATTTAATATACGTAATAAATGCAGAGCATTTTAAAGAGCAAATGAGTAGCATTAGTGGCAAAAGAATTCTATGTAAAGATAAAACTTTATTGCTTTAGACCAAGTTTTACACACACGTATTTTGATTTTCTCTCTCTGTGGCGAGTGTAGTGTATGCCCACGAATGTGCTCTTTGGTATTCCATGCATTTGCTGCAGCAGATGCACTCAGTTCCCGTGGCCAGAGCAGAACATAAGGTGTCCCACTCCGTGGCTCTTTCAGCCATTCATATTTGAGCTGGAGTCTCTTACTGACCCTGGAGCTTGCCAATTTTTCATGAGCTTGAGCTCTGCTGATTCTTGGGTCTCTGCTCTCCTTAGGGATCTGGGCTTACAGAGAAGCATGCCCACACCAAGATGTTTATGTGGGTCCTGGAGATGGAACTTGAGCACTCTCTCAGGCCTCCTCAGGCCTGCATGTTTGCACAGGAAGTGCTCTTCCCTGCTGAGACACCTCGCCAGCCCAAAGCCATATTTTTCTTTTTTTTTTTTTTGGTATTTTGAGGTAGGGTCTCACTCTAGCTCAGGCTGACCTGGAATTCACTCTGTAGTCTCAGGGTGGCCTCGAACTCTCGACGATCCTCCTACCTCTGCCTCCCAAGTGCTGGGATTAAAGGCGTGCGCCACCATGCCCGGCTTCCAAAGCCATATTTTTCTAAACAACAGACTAATAATAATAAGAGTAACAACATTCTTGACTCTCAAGAGCAGTTTTGGTTTACAGAATGATTTTAGATGCACATGCAAGGATCTTATCAAGATGATTTTGTTGGTCTGGGGAGGTTGCTCAGTGGTTAAAGGCAATTGCTTGCAAAGCCTGAATTCCCAGGTTCAATGACTCAGTGCTCACATAAAGCCAGACACATAAAGTGGTGCATGCGTCTGAAGTTCATCTGCAGTGGCAAAAGGCCCTGGCACATCCATACACTGCCCTCTCACTCCCTCTCTTTCTCTCAAATAAATAAGTAAATACATACAACAATAAAAAACTATTTTAAATGATTTTGTTTACAAAATGATGTTATATGCATATGTAGGAATCTCATCAACATCTTAAGTATTACTATAAATTTGCAAAAGTCTTATTAGACTAATTGCAGGCCAGATATTGTTTGAGGTTCTCAAACTAGATTAAACAGAATAGATATGATCAAGCCAACTAACTAATCTATGAAGAAAGCACATGTCAACAACTATCACTGTCAGAGAGTGGGAAAAGCAGGGTAAGAAATAAAGAATGGTTATAAGGGAGAGGAGGTTGTTGCCTTTGATACAATTTTAGCTCTGGTTTCCAGGGAATGACACAGTGAAGGAGCAAGACATGCAGACATTGGAGGAAGTTTTCTCAAGGCAGATAAAAGAATGAAAACAAAAGTCTTGCATTAACAGTGAGGTTTTTGTGTGTTGGAACTAGAAGGTTATAATGGTACTCCAGAGAAGGCTGGGGACAATGGTAAGAGGGTCATGGGCCCCGTCCCATTGACCTGAAAGCCTTTGGCAAGGCTTCTGCTCTATTCGGTGCTCATGTGCAGCTGCTGGAAGCTTTGATGGGAGTGGAAAGTCTTCCATTTCTAGGAACTGAAGCTCCCATAAGGGCACCCTGGCTTGTTCAGTCCTGGGCTGGGAGCTGATAGTGCAGTTCTGGTGTTCTGCCTACATTCCTGGAGAATTCTTTGAACCTTGAACTTGCATAAGGCTAAGAATTAATACAGGGTGATGGCTTAAAAACAAGAGACTGATTCTGGGACTCATCTCATCCCAGAGGAATCAGAATGTCCAGAAGAGATGAGGTATTGTAGCAAGCTCATTGAGAAGCTCCCAAATACCTGGAAGAGTTGTTCAGTCTTTCCAGAATCCAAGTCTCTGTGAAATTGGTGGCATCATACTATAATTCGAGAAAAATACCTAAGTGAAAGTTTTCTTAGAAACTCGCTGCCTTAGAAACTGCCTAGTTTACACAAGACAAGTGGAACCATTTCTTCTAGGTTATCTTTGCATGATTAGACATTTTCACTTGCGTTTGCCTTGCCTAGGATGAAAAAATGACTCTTTACATAGAGCATAGTGATGATCATCACAAGTTCATACTTTATTTTCAGTGGGAATAAAAATTCAATGCTGTTTTTTTTATCTTTCTGAATTTTAACACTTTGAGTTAGGTTGCATAAAATATGGACAAATAAAAAGTAATGATCCTAATGGCCGCATCTCCTTCCTGCTGTCTTCAGTGTGCTCTGATGAGATGCACTTTTATAAACAATCCTTTACAAAGGGTTCTCTGCATTTTTTTTTTTTTTTGGCAGCAAAAGGATACAAACTATGGTATGGATATTTCTATGGTGGGCTTTTGTCAGCATCAGCTCAGAAACAAATATAAAATTAATTGGTGTGTACGAAAGTCTGATGGAGCAGTACTTAATTTAAAACATACCACTAAGACTTGTTATAGCTTATCATCCAGTTTTATTTCTTCTCTGTTTTCTGTAGTAAATGAGGTGCTGGAAGGCTGTTTTTTCCTTCTCCTTTTTGGTCCCAGGATCAAATGATATCATTAAGAAGAGAACCAACAGACACATTTATCAGAATGGAGACTGATCATCCTGTTGCTGGTGAGGCTGCGGAACAAATGGGACTGAGTTGCTGTGAGGAGCATAAAATAAGCAATCAATTCAGAGAAAGGTCAGGTAGTTTCTTGTAAAACTAAGATAGATACAAAATCATTGGGCACAGTAATTTTGCTCCTCTGTGCTTATATAAGAGGAATTTATATATATATATATATATATATATATATATATATATATATATATATATATACATACATACATACACACACATAATGTTTGCTATAGTTTTATAGCTTTATTCATGATAACTGTGAGAAACAACCCAGGCTTAATTATCAACAGGAGAATGGATAAACAAAACATAATTTGTTCATACAGTAGACTACTGAGGATCAGCTACTGGTTCATGCAAAAACTTGAACGAATTCCAAAAGTTGTATGTTGACTGAGGGAAGCCTTATCATAAAGGTTTCCATAGCATTCCATTTCACTGTTCTAAAATAGGCAAAACTGACTTGTGGATACAAAATTAAAGCTGGATATGGAGGTACATGCCTGTAATCTCATCCCTGGGGAAGCTAAGACAGGAGGATTGTTAAGTTTGAGATCACACATACAGAAAATGTAAAGAAATAAAACAAAATAAAAATAAAAGGTTACACTGAGGGGATTACAGGGGTATATTCCCAGAAGAAAGATAGAGGGAATTTACAAGATCGTTCATATCATGATGTTTGCTGGTGCTCTTAGGTGTGGTGATATAGTCAACAGAGTGCAGCTTTTCTTCAAAGATCTTAGCGTGGAGTCCTAGACTAATCTGCTTCCTGGAGAGATTCCGCTTTCCATTTCATAGGCTGACCAGTCACTATTTATAGCTCAATAGCAGGGAAGAGACTTCCAGTGAGCCAACCAATTGAGTTGACTGGAAGACGTGCAGGATGGTTCTTCCCTGGCTGTCGTTAGAGACACCACGACAGTGTGGAAAGCTGATGAGGCAAAGTAGTAATCACACCGAAGCACACAGACACCTTCCCCCAGCAGACAGCACATGCGCAGTCATGAGATCAACCCAGGATCGTCCGCCTTCCCAGCCATTAACAAGCTGCTCTTGCCTTTCTTCATGGATTGAAGACTAGACAATATGAGCAGTTAGCTCCAGGAGCCACAATCTCCAGGGTTTATGAGCAGGAGAAATTAACCTATACCAAGGGAACATTCAAATCCAAAAGTCAGATTATGAAACTTCAATGAAATGAAGATTGACACAGCACACTACTTATTTTCTCCTCTTTCAACCCTGATTATATTCATGATAAGAAGTGAAGCTCTCACCTGTTAATACATGATTTTTGGAATAAGTTTTAAACAGAAAGCTCAATTTTTTTGTTGTCGTTTTAGGAGCGAGATAAAATTCTAGTCTCAAAAACTTCCCATTTCTAGCTCAGGAGAGCATTTCATTGTTCAGCACTCCAGGAGGGTCTTTTCAGAGTCTGACTTTGGCTCTGAACTTGCTTAGCTCAGTGGATAAAAGGCTTCCTCCCCAACAGGTAGCCAGAGAGCTCCACCAGCCCTCGCAGCATAGACATGCCTGCTTTCTGATTCATCTTAGGACCTCACAATCCTGACCTTTGAAATAGTTATGCCAGATCCCAAAAAATCTAGCCAACTTGACAAAGAAATTCCTGCATTAAAATTATTTTTATTATGGTAAAACCACATAAACTTTCCTATTGTCACCATTTAAAATGTTTCTATTTATTTATTTGTAAGGAGAGAGAGAGAGAGAGAGAGAGAGAGAGAGATCAAAGAGAGACAGACAGAGAAAATGGGCACTTCAGGTCCTCCAGCTGCTGCAAATGAACTCCAGATGCATGCATCATTTTGTGCATCTGTGGGTACTAGGGAATCAAACCTGGGTTGTTAGACTTTGCAGATAAGTGCCTTATCTGCTGAGTTATCTCTCCAGTTCCTATATTCATCACCTTTATTTTATTTTTATTTATTGTCAGAGGAAGAGAGAGAGAGAGAGAGAGAGAGAGAGAGAGAGAGAGAGAGAGAGAGAATGGGTGCACCTGGGCCTCTAGCCACTGCAAACAAACTCCAACACATGCGCCATCTTGCGCATCTGCCTTATGTGGGTTCTAGGGAATCGAACCTGGGTCCTTAGGCTTTTCAGGCAAGCACCTTAACTGATAAGCCATCTCTTTAGACCCTTCATCATTTTTAAGTGTATGGTTGAGTAGTGCTAAATATAGTCACTTTTTTTTAGGTAGAACTAATCTACTTAAATTTCTCATTATTTCAAAACATTAACTTTATACTCAATAAACCATAACTTCTTATGTACTCCTACTCCTGCCCTTGGTAACCAACTAATCTATTTTGTTTATGAATCTGATCATTCTAAGCACTTCATAGAAATATATAGCATGTAATTTATTTCACTTATAATGTTATCAAGATTTATCTATGTTGTAACCTGTCAAAATATTTTTCATCTTTAAGGATGACCAATATTCCACTATATATGTGTGCATAAGAATATGTATACATATTCTGAAAGTTTATTCATCTGCTAAAGAGCATTTAGGTTCTGTCTATACCTTGGTTATTATGTATAGAGTCCTTCTACAAGAATGACTATGCAGGTATCTCTCAGAGATTCTGCTTTCAATTCTTTTGGATACATACCAAAGAGCAGGATTTCTGGCTCATTTAGTAATTGTATTCTCAAGTTTTTGAGGCACTGCTACATTGTTTGGTATGGTAGATATACCACTTTACATTCCCATCAGCATTGCACAGGGATTCCACTTTCTCTACCTGCTTATAACACCTGTCATATTGCTCATTTTTTAAAGCAGCTGTACTAGTTAGTATCAGGTAAAGAAATCACCTTACTTTTTGAAACCGACTTTTGTAATGTAGCCCTGGCTGGTCTTGAATTCACTCCTTTTGTCTCCACCTTCCAAATGATGACATTACAGATGTGCGCACATATCATCTGAGCCAAGAGATTACATTTTTTTGCCATTTATCAGTAAAAATCTTATTTGTGTGTATATTAGTTTTATGAAATAATGGACTTCAAAATAACATTTTCATACATGGATACATAATGTACTTGCAACATATTCATGCCTCTATTACTCTCTCCTGTTCCTTCTCCTAATGGTCTCCTTTATGTCCTCAAATAGTTCCCTTCTATTTTCATGTTCTTTAAATGACATTTTTATTATAATATAATGAACTTGTACAAAATAGTGAGTTTTCATATGACATATTCATACATGTTTATCATGCACTTTGGTCATAGTCGCCCCCTTAACTCTCTTACATCCTCTCTCTTTATTCTCTATGTCCCTTCCCACTGGTCCCCCTTTATACACACACAACATATACATATATACATACACACACATATATATAATATCTCCAATCAAGTTGACTATATATATATTAAATATGTATATACATATGAAGCATATACTTAAATCTAGATTCTGTATATAACAGAAAATATGGCATATTTGTGTTTCTTAGTCTGACTTATTTCACTACTGGGATAATCTCCAGTTCTATGTATTTTCTTGTATTTTGTAGGCACAATTTTGTTCATTTTTATGACTGAATAAAATTCTCTGTAGACCATATTTTATTTATCCATTAATTTGATGATAGGCATCTAGGGTTGTTTCATATCATCACATATGGTATCATAACACAGCAATAAATGTATACGTGCAAGTATCTCTGTGGTATACTGATTTAGATCCTTTGGGCATATTCCAAGGAAAGATATTAGTATACAATATGGGAGTTCTGTATTTGGTTTTTTGAGGACTTCCGTAGTGGCTGCACTAGTTTAAATTCCAACCAGCAGTGAATAAGATTTCCATTTCCCCCACCATCTTCACCAGCATTTGTTATCATTTGCTTTCTTAATAAAAGTCATTCTGACTGGGGTGAGATGGACTCAGTGTAATTTTGATTTTGATTTCCCTGCTGGCTAAGGATGTTCAACATTTTTTTTCACATATTTATTGGCTATTTTACTTCTGAGAACTGTCTGTTTAATACATGTGTTTGCTATTGATTTGATTACTAGGGGCTATTTAATTGTTGAGTTCTTTAATAATCTGGCTATGAAACTCTGTCTAATAGTTTATCTTCAATGTTAATTTGATTGGATTTAGAATAACCTAGAAAAATGAGGCACACCTCTCTGTGTGTCTTTGAGAGTGTTTCTACAGGATTAATTGGTGGAGGAAGACCCACCTTGAATATGGGTAGCATCATGGGCAGTGGGCCTGGATAGTATAAAAAGGAAAAAAGGAGAAATCCAGAGAATACCAGAACCCTCTTTTATCTCTGCATCTCAGCCCATCATAATATGAATAACCTCTTCCACATGCTCCTGTTGCCACAAACCGAGCTGCTCCACCAGGCCTTCCCTGTTATGACAGACTGAAACCCTCTAAGACTAGCAGCCAGAATAAATCTTTCTTCCCTTAATTTGTTTCTGTAAGGTATTGTGGCATTACGACCCAGAAGTAACCAATACACTCCATTAGACATTTAGATGACAACGACTTTCTCACACCTTGTAGGTTTTTTTCTTCACTCTATTGTTTTCCTTTACCATGCAGAAGATGTTTAATTTCATGCAACTTCATTCGTCAATTTTTACTATTATTTCCTGAGTCATTGAAATCTTGTTCAGAGAGCCTTTGTCTATGTCTACCTTTTGGAATATTTTCCTTGTTTTGGTCTAGTAGTATCAGTTTCAGAACTTATGACAAGTTTTTGATTCATTTTGAATTGATTTCTGTATACAGTGAGAGATAGGTATCTAGTTTTATTTTTTTAAAGTGGATTTTTTAGTATTTATTTTTATCTATTTATTTGACAGAGAAAGAGAGAGAGTGAGGGAGAGAGAGAGAGAGAGAATAATGGGCACAGCAGGGCCTTTAGCCACTGCAAACCAATTCCAGATGCATGCGCCCCCTTGTGCATCTGGCTAACGTGGGTCCTGGGGAATTGAACCTGGGTCCTTTGGCTTTGCAGGCAAACTCCTTAAACACTAAGCCATCCCTCCAGCCCTGGTTTTATTTTTCTGTATGTAACTCTCCAATTTTCCCAATATCATTTTTTGGATAGGCTTTTCTTTCATGTTTGTTTTTGGTAACTTTGTTGAAGATCAGATGGCTATAGTTTCATGAGGTAATTTCTAGTAGTTCTCTTCTACTGTTCTATGTGCCAATACCACACTGCTTTGTTACCATGTCTCTGTAGCATAATTTGAAATCATTGATAATGTGATCCTGTAGCATTAGATTTTGTGTTCAGGATTGTTTTGGGTATCTGGAGGTATTTTGTGCTTCCATTTGAATTTTAAGATTCTTTTCTTTTTATGTGAGGAAGGTAATAAAATTTTCATGGATAATAATTTATGTATGTTGTTGAAAGTGATTATCCATTCTAAATGGTTTTGATGGAGGCCTTAGGTTCTCTAAGCATAGGAACAACCATTTTTTAATGGGATAATTTGACCTTTTCCTTTCTTATCTGTATCATTTTTAATTATTGCTCTTGTCTTGCTTTAGCTAAGAGTTCAAGTGCTATGTTTAATAAGAGTAAAGGGAGGGCTGGAAAGATGGCTCAGTGGTTAAGGTGTTTTCTTGCAAAGCCTAATGACTCAGGTTCAATTCCCCAGTACCCATATAAAGTCAGATACACAAAGGAGCACATATATCTGGAGTTTGTTTGCAGTGGCTAGAGGCCCCGGCATGCCCATACTTTCTCTCTCTTTCTCTTTCTGTCTGTATCTCTCTGCTTGCAAATAAATAAATAAAATATTTAAAACAAGAGTAAAGGAAATGGGCAACTTTGTCTCACTCCTGACTTTGAGGAAATGAATTCAGTGTCTTCTCTGTAGTATGATGTTGGCTGTACATTTGTTTTATTTATATAGTCTTTATTATGTGGTTTTATGTTCTATTCCTAATTTCTTTAGGCTTTTTATCATAAAGGGATGTAGAACTTTGTTTTAGGCCTTTTCTGTGCCCATTGAGATAATTAAGTGATTTCCGTGTCTGAATTAACTTACGTGCTACATTATATTTACTGATTTATATAGGTTGAACTATTCTTATATCCCTGGAATGAATTCAACTACATAATAGTATATAATTTTTGTAATGTATTGTTGAATTCAGTTTTCAAATGTTGTATTGAATTTAGTTGACTTATAGGAAACTTAACACTGAAGTTTCTTATTTCTTTGTTTGTTGAGAGCAGAGTATTAAAGTCTTCCACTGTTATTGTATTTGGACTTATTTGCCATTTTGCACACAGTTACAGTAATTTCTTGATATCAGGTGTACCCACATTCAGTGCATATATTTATAATTTTTTAATCTTCTTTATAGATTGTTCCATTTATTAATGTATACTGATTTTTACTTCTCTGACTAATTTTGGCTTTAAATCTACTGTACCAGATGTGAGTATGGCTATGCTTCTTGCCTCAGCTTCTTGCTTGGTGTAACCTTTTTTATGCTTTCACTTTCATTCTTCATGTATTTTTGCCAGTGAGGTGTGTCTGTTACAGTCAATAAACAATTATATCTTATTTTGCTATCAAAACAACTAGTCTGCCTACTTTAATTGCAGAGTTAGGACCACTTTTAGTTAGGGTTATCATTGTAACGTAGTTACTAATTTTTGCCCTTTTCATCTTAGAAATTTACTGAATTAATAATCGTTGATTCTCTCCTAGTTCTCACTTGTTTGTCTACTTTACTAGGGAGATTTATTTTTTCTTTACTCATTTTTCCCTCCTCCTCTCCCATCCTTTTCTTCCTGCGTATAATGCTCCCCTAAATATCTTGTGTAATCTTAGTGATCCTGAATTATTTTAGCTCTTGCTTATTGCGGAAGACTCTTATTTCTCTTTTACTTGTAAGGGACAACTTGATGGATATAATAATCTTGGTTGGCATTTCTTTTGTTTTAGAACTTATGTGCTCTTTTGGTACGTAGGGTTTCTGGTGAGAGGACTTCTGTTAGCCTCATGGGTTTACCCCGTAAAACCTCTTGGAACTTCTCTCACAGCTTTCAATACACGGTCTTTGTTCCCTACTCTTGATATTTTAATCACCTGTATAATATGGAGAGGTAGTAGATACATGCTCTGGAGGTAAAACTTGGATGCTTATTTATCTGCTTAGACTAGAGGAAATTTTTCTGCTATGATCTCATTCAGTAAGTTTTTCTATGTCTTTTGTGTGTATCTCAGTTTCCTTTTTTCTACTATAGACTTGTAAATTTGGTCTTTTAGTTGTGTCCCAGAGGTCTTATTCTTGTAACATCATTGCTTATTTTTCTCTATTGTTACCTTCATGTAATAATTCTCTGTTGCAGTCAGGTTCATATTGCTGGCAGAAGTTGCCCAACAAAGAGCAGCTTGTGGGAAGCAAGGTTTATTTTGGCTTACAGACTTGAGTGAAAGTTCCATGATGGGAAGGGAAAATGACGACATGAGCAGAGGGTGACATCACCCCTTGGTCAATATAAGATGGACAATAGCAATAGGAGAGTGTGCCAAACATTGACAAGGGGAAACTGGCTATAACACCCCTAAACCCGTCCTCCAAAAAATACACTGCTTCCAGGAGGTGTTAATTCCCCAATCTCCATCTGGGAACCTAGCATTCAGAATGGCTAAGTTCATGGGGGACACCTGAATCAAAACACCACATTCTCCAATTTTGTTATCCACCGCTGCTGTTCTCTTTCTCTGTCTTTTATCCCATTAATTTTTCAATTTGACTTTTCTTGTCCAGACTTACTTGTTTTTATTTTTCTCGATCTCTACTTCCTCATTGAAATTCTCATGCAAACTGTTGGATTTCTAGTTGAAGTTGTTGATTTTCTCATCTAAGTTTGAACTGACTTCTTCATTGCATTCATCTCTTCATTTGTAATCACTGATCACCTTTAAAACTACCCCAATTTTGGATTTCTTTGTCTTGTATTTTGACCAGCTCACTATTTTGGGGTTGAAAGTGTTATGATCTTTTGGAGGAGCCATGCCGTCTTGCTCTTTTACATTTCATATGTGTCTACTTTTTAAAATCTTGTGCATCTGTTTGGAAGGATACCAGTATTGGTTTTTTTTTTTCTTTATGTTTTCTTAGCTAAATCCCTTAGTGAGCAACCTTTCCTTCAAGACTGTTCTCAGCATCACTAAAAGAAGAGAAAACAAAGTACCATAATTCAAGTAAGATTTGCTTTACATTAAAGTTGTGTTCTGTCATTTCACTTGCAATTTTTTTTTTAGATTTCTAAAATTAGCCATATGCTGATGTTAGCATCTACCTCTGTGCTGTATGAGCAGCATTCAAATGGTGATCCCTTATAATAAAATTTTCCATAATTAAAACAATGTCTCTAAGAGAAATTCCATTCCAAAATTTAAAATGGCAGAGCAGCAGAGTGGCAGTGTCTCTGCCAAAGTGAGGGCACAGAACTAACTACCTGTGTCTTTGAAGAAATATGTCTCTTACCACTGACTATCCACAAAGGAACAGAAACTTGTCTATATTATATGTTTTAAGATCCTTCATCTCTCAAAGAGAGGCTGAAACCCTTAAAATATGGAGATAATTTTAACTACCTGGTGTTCAGGACTGTTGCAGTTAACTTCTTATTACTGGGACAAACATCCAGCCAGAAATAGCTCATGGGAAGAAAGAGTTTGTTTCGGCTTACAGTCTTGAGGGGAAGCTTCATGATGGCAGGGGAAAACATGGCATTAGCAGAGGCGGTACATCACCTTCTGTCCAACATCAGGTGAGCAAACACAGCAGGAGAGTGTGGCAAACACTGGCAAGGGGAAGGTGGCCACACCATCCCTTAGTCTTCCCCCAGCACCACACCTCCAACAAGATTCTAATTATCAAATTGCTACCAGCTGGGGAGTTAACATTCAGAACACTTATGTTTTTAGGGGACACCTGATTCAAACCACCACAAGCAGCGTATGTGAGGAAAGGGCTCATTTCAGGCTTAAAGATTCCAGGGGAAGCTTCATCATGATGGAAGAAGCTGCCTTACCTCATTACACGTCCACAACAGAGCAGAGAGAACAAAGAGCCAGAGCTCAAGCTGGCTCTGATAACATCTTAGATCTGGACTGAAGCCTGCCTCCAGTGATACACCTCCAACAGCAGCAGGGCTCTGCCTTCTGGAAACTAAGTCAGGAACTTAATACCCAAGGGCTCTTGGATCATTTACATTCGACCACCACAAGGACCCATAAGACAGTTTCAGGGTTGAATGTGATCTGTTGCCTAGGGGTTTGCAATACCTGGGTTAAAGGATCACCTAGATCTTTGGATTTCTAAAGTTCTTTGATTTCAAGAATAGATTAAAAATAATGTGAATCATCAGGGTCTGTAGTTCTATTTCTTATCTTAGATCACTCAAAATGATGGGTGGTTGTCTTTATTCACCAGACTAGATCAAAATAATTCAATTGTTTGATACATAGACACTGTCTCCTTAAGCACTATATTTATCTCCAGTGAATTGTACCAAGAAAGATGTGTGTGACAACTCATATCACATTTGAAAATGATATATGACCCTCAGCACCAAAGACTGCTCTTTTTTATTTGATTCCTCAGAACTGTATTGAATTTTAGCAAAATTGAAGAGACAAAAATATCATTTCATGTCTCAATCAATTTCATGAACTGAACAAGAGATGAGATTTCTCTTTTTGCTCTATATTTCCATGTTCCTGCAGTGTTATTGGAGAGCGTTGGTGGTTGTCTGATCTCGTCCACCAGAACTTTTTCTTTTAATAAGAAATGCAGTGGTGACTGACATTCATTCTCTTCTCAGTGTTCTTTTGTTTTCATCTTCTTTTGTTCACAGAATGTCTCCCAATGGGGAACTACTTATATCACACTGTTAATGTAGAATGGTGTTTCTCAGAGTGAGCTCCTCAAACCAGCTGCACCATCACCTGGTAAGTTATTACAAATGTATTAAGAATGTAAATTTGCTCCAAAATCACTAGCTTAGGTCATCTTGGTATTGCTGAAATAACTCTATAGTTCCAGGCCTAGCTACTTAGGGTGCTATGTCAGTGAACTTTCATGGTGCTGTGGCCAAATGCCTCACCGGAAGCAATTTAAGAAAGGAAAGGTTTATTTCAGCTTATAGTTTGAGGTTACAGTCTGTCACAGCAGGGGGCATGAGGGAGCAGGTCACATTCAGTCCACATTGAGGAAGCAGAGCAATGATCGCTAGTGATCAGCTAGCTTTCTGCTTTTTACATAGTCTAGGGTCCTTAGCCCATGGAGCAGAGTGGCCCACAATTAAAATGAGTTTTCCACCTTAATTATTCATTCCTTTTAAAAAAACCATTTTCTTAGGTTGGCTGGTTTTGTCTGCTTGAATCTGGATTTGGGTTTGGTTCAAGTTCTTTTCTATCTTTCCTAGGTGAAGGGGCACTTAAATCCAAGCATTATCTTGTAATGGTGAGAACAATTCATTAAAGATCAATTTCCACTCTATAAGGCTATTTAGGTCTAACTTGTATCACATCTACTATTATTCCAATGACCAGTGCAAACCATATGGCCAATACCAACATCAAAAGCTCTCATGAAAGTTGAAGGGGGAGATAAAGAACATTTACTGAATACTATAATGTATGGTATCTAGGGAAAATTCTTTCTTCTCCCTGGTTTGTAAGCTAAGAAACTATATAATCTTAGATCTGTTCATGATTGACTTTGCAGCCATATAAAGAAAGCCTCCATGAAAATAATGCCAATGTAAGATAAATTGATCTAAAAGTTGAAGAGAGACAGATTCTTGGCATCTGTTGATGTTTCAGAAGATCTACTATTGAAACTTTTTGATAAATTAATATTTCTGTTTTTCCTAAGCTAGTTTTGCTGACCAAAGTCCTCAAGTCCATATTTATGACAAATAACTAATTGTTACTTTTAAGTATATAGTATATATACTATATATATAATATAAAAGTATATATATATCTTCATATATAGTATATAAGTATATATATATTTTCATCAGCTTTTATATAACAAATAATTCAATAAAGTTGTATATTTAATTGGTTGTATTTGAGTGTGTATTTGTCAATGATTTTAGTACACAGGGATTCTAGAAGTTTGATTTAAAGTTAGATTTGCTTCAGTAGAATTTGTCTTTAGCTAGACTTTCAATACTCTGAAATATACCATTTTACTCAGTCATATCCAAGAGGATGAGCTAAAAGTTAAGAATCAAGGGACTGAGGAGATGGCTCAGTGATTAAACATGGTCATCCCACCAGTCTGATGACTGGAGATCAGCTCACCAGCATCCATGTAAGAATCGAAAAATAGTGGCACACTTGTTGGTGATCCCAACATGCACATGGCAAAAGATGGCAGAGTCTGAAGAATCTAGAAGGTCATGAGGGGTATAAACAACAAGGTAGAAGGAGAGGACCACCGCTCTGAGGTTGTCTTTTGATCTTCACATGTGCACAAAAACATATTACAAACACACAACAATATAAAAGAGTTAACAAGCCAGGCGTGGTGGCATACACCTTTAATCCCAGCACTCGGGAGGCAGAGGTAGGAGGATCACCATGAGTTCAAGGCCACCCTGAGACTACATAGTGAATTCCAGGTCAGCCTAGGCTAGAGTGGGACCCTACCTTGAAAAATCAAAACAACAACAACAAAAAATGTTAAGTATCTCAGTGCCACAGAGTACCAAAAAGAACACTGGATGTTCAGGGAAAGACAGAAAAACTGAAACTGGGTGGATTGGGAATTGCATATTGATGTATGTAACTGTACAGAAACAGCGCTGATCTAAATGAGATGAATTGTTAATATGTATTTTTTCTCTTTAGGAAATAGGTAGTCAGAGTTGGGAAGATGGCTCAGCAGTCTAAGGTGTTTACAGGCAGGCCTGCCAGCCTCAGTTCTATTCCCAACCATTCCTGTGAAGTTTGATGCAAATGCACTGGGATCCCAGCATGCCTACGGCAATGTCAGGGAGCCAGGAGCATCTGGGCAAGATAGACATGCAGCCACAAAACAAGGAGAGAGTCTGTCTCAAAGAAGGTGGAAGGAGATGATAAACACCCTGAGTTTGTCTTCAGACTTGTACGCTCATGGCCATATACACACACATCATATGCATCCACACATAAATAACGATTTTTTTTTAAAAAATAGGTAGCTTCACATTGGTCTGACACCCCCCACTTTTACCTTCTGTCTGCCCTTCTCCCCCTTTCTCTTCTATCTCCCAATTTTTCCTTCTCACAACACATCCAAATCTTGAAAAGTACCACAAGAAGGAACAACCTAGAGACCAACCCTGTATTAAAGTAGATTTCGTGTAGCTCACGGCGGTGTAGGGGTGGGTCTGTAGGAGTCTGGTCAAAAGCCTCTGGCTGAGTTCTGCCATGACTCCATATAGACAGAAGTATGTGCACAGCTACATCGTAGTAATTTATTCACTCCCATTTGTTTAATCCAGAGTTCACAATGTGCAATGGAATTAGGTAGGAGTGTATGTTATCTTTCTAGTCATTCTTCTAGTTTTCATTTACCATGTTGTATATAAGGTCTTGCCCTCTTTGAACAGAAGTAAATGAAATTAATAATTTAGTTTATAGGAAGAGTCACCATTAAGAAAAAATATTTTTCTTGCTTTATAGTCACAATTATCATAAGGTTCTTTTCTTTCTCCTTCTTTCTAGTATTCTCGCTTTCTCTCTCTCTCTTCCTCTCTCTCTTCCTCTCTCTTTCTCAGTGTACATCTTAGCGCTTGAAACAAACTAGTAATGCAATGTTTAAGTTCCCCCCATACACTCTCTTACATCTTCACCTTTTCCATTTGAATTTTGTTTTACATTTATTTTTACAACATGTGTGTATGTATATCTACTTAGTTATCTTATAACATTGCTCTAAAAAGCTATGAATTCCATTTTGAGACAGTTTTAGGTGCTAACTATGGTAAATGATTGCTGAAAACAATTAATTCAATGAGTTTCTCATGTCAGTTTCTGAAATACCTATCAGATCAGAATTGCATAGCAGTCATGTTGCTTCAAAAGCTTCAAGGCTTTTAAGAATATTTATTTATTAATTTATGAGAGAGAAAAAAGGGGAGAGAAAGAGTGAATATTGGCATGCCAGACCTCTAGCACAGCAGATGAATTCTAGACACATGTGCAACTTTGCATCTACTTTATATAGGTACTGGAGAATTGAATCCAGGCTGTCAGGCTTTGTAAGCAAGTGCCTTTAACTGCTGAGCCATGTCTTCAGACCTGAATTTTAATAACAATATCAAATTTTACATATTCTTTTTTGGTCACTAAGGAAGATCAAATTTACTCAATGTAGAAAGCAAATCCTGCACCAAATTATTTTGACAGCATTGACTAAAAATAAGAAATATCTTTATTCAAACAACTGTCTCTCTCACCCAGCTGGATACTGTAGAGAGGCTTTTGAGTGTTCCTTTTCCTTGTCAACAGTTACTCTAATTCCGCTGTCATCTTTTATAGGCAACTGCAGAGGCTATATTCAAGTTTAAGACAAGAGGTAACATGTGTCCTTGGGGATGCATGTTAATAAGGTGTGCTGAGAACATCACTTTTAGAAAACTTGCAATCCTGTGTACATTTTCCCAGTGACCTCTGAGAAGATGTGATTCTGCCCTTGGAGATTTCATGATGTGGGGCTTCAAATTGCCTCTAGGTGTTCATTAGTGACTAAGCAGGGAAACAGTATGTGCTGACCTTTTCCCACAGTTATGAGAACATTCATTATCCACTTACTTTATCATTATATTAATAAATATTACTAGGAAAAACAATTATTCAAAACTTCCAATTTCTTACTTGGGCTGCCTTTGGTACTGCTTCAATGATTATAGCTCACAGTCACAGGAAGCCTACTGTTGCCCAATTTTATGCCCAGAACCTTTGTTGTTTGTTTAGTTCTCTTAGCAACCTTGTAAAACCTGTGTGCTTGATGTTGCCATTTTAAAGATGATACAACTGAGAAGGGTTCCTCAAAATCACACAGGCCATCCCCAGAGGTGCTGACCACTGTGTGTGGGCACTGCACTCCAGAGTTAGGGTGGAGTCCATGACTGCTCTGACTGAATACTTCCACTGGATCAGGGAACTAGCAATTAGTCAGTATGGAATTCTGATCTTGGAAGTCTGATCTTGGTTTCTTTCTGATTCATTTGTGAACTCTGTTATACATACACTCAAGAAGTGTTGACGGAAAACCTTCTCCATGCCAAGAACTCTATCAGAACACAAGGGCAGCATATGTGATGTCTGCCTCCAAGGAATTGCATACTCGGGTTCAATTCTTTGTTTTCTGTCTCCTCCAGGGACTCCTCTTTTTGTAGCTCATATACTATGTGGCATCTTAGCTATGTGAGGCCAGGAGAAGGTGTTTTTGGCTTACTTCTGGCCATAGGAAGTCCTCTAGATCTGATTTCAATTGCTTATTCTAATGTCAAGATAATTTATTACAGAAAATGTATGGCAGTTATTGCTAATTGGAAGCTAACGGGTTAAAGTACAAATAACCTGCCAGGGCAAACAGGAATGCCAAGCATTTGCTAAATACATCAGAGACATGAAACTGATTAAAGATGAAGCAAGGATTCCACCCAACAGGAGCCCTGCACCCAAGGAGAGAGGACAGGCCAGTTATCTGTAAATCCAGCCATGAGCTATTTCTGTGGCTTCCAGAAGAGAAAACAGAACTGTTGCTTCAGATCTCCTAGGCACCTGCATTTTTGCCAAAGTTATTTTTTCTCGGTTTTTGTTGAAAGGAGTAAAAAAGCTACATGTGAGATGAGAGTGGAAAAATCAATAATAACTAAAAGCAGCATTGAAGCCTATTATTCAGATTTAAGGCATTCCATTATTAAACACTTGAAAATCAAACTTCTAATGGTACACATATGAATAAAGCCAAATGGAAACTATTACCAGAGGTATCAAAGAATGTTGCCATGATATCCTTCAGAAACAAACAGATGCCTCATCTCATAGAACTTTTGCAGATGGGCCACCTTGGGCTCCCCAGGGCCAGTGATCTTCCCTCGAGTCAGAGAACACTGGATGACTTTGCTGGGCTACACTCACTTGTGCTTCATGCATTTTGCAAACATCTCATTGCATGATTGCCAAATGCATGATGTTAGGAAATCCCCGCTTCTTGGGTGTGGTACTATGCCTATGCTTTTGGGATTTTGACTCATTCAAAGAAGGAACAATAGTAGCTAGAGAAGGAAAATGGTTTTGGAAAAAAGCAGAAACGTAAAAAAAATACTTTTATTTATTTATGAGACAGAGGAAGAGAGAGAGAGAAAGAGAGAGAGAGAGAGAGAGAGAGAGAGAGAATATGAGTGGTCATACCAGGGCCTTCTGCCACTACAAATGAACTCTGGATGAATGCATCCTTTTGTGAACCTGGCTTTAGGTGGGCACTGGGGAATTAAACCTGGGCCAGCAGGCTTTGCAAGCAGGCATCTTTAACTGATAAGCCATCTCCTCAGCCCAAGAAATAGAGGTTGTTAGCATAGTTATAAACATAACTTATACCATAGCAGCAGTGACTAATGGCTTAGAAAGGTCTGTGATAATACATTCTCAATATTTCCCAGTTATACTTATAAGAGGCTATTGTGTCTGAACCTGAGTCCATCAAGAGAAAGACTACAGATAACTAAAGGTGATTTTGTTGTCATCATTATCTTAGACTTCAAACTTTAATGGAATTTTTTTCTGAAAAAATTATTATTTTTAGTTCATTAATGTGTTTAAAGTAAAGGGGTCATGCATTTCCAAATCCTTTAGCTGGCAACAGTCAGTTTGATAAACCCAATGGAGTTAATGCAATTTTGCACAGTTGTTCAGAAGGGAAGACCTCTAAATTTGAAACCATACTGAAGAACATGATGAACTTACTCTGAATGTTTCTGACTTCAGCCACTAAAAGTCCTCTTCCACAGGCATGGTTTGCTGCTTGGAAATAGTTCCATGGAACCATCTAGATTCTTTAAAGCATAAATTTACTTGGTTAAAAAGTAAAAAAAATGATTGAATAAATTAAGATTTAATTTGATTTCCAGATTTTTCCTATAGCTCAATATTTCTTTAAAGGTTTTTTTCATCTGAAGAGAAAATTCACAATTATAATTCTCTTTAAAATTATTTATGTATTTGAGAGAGACAGAGGCAGACAGACAAACAGATTGGGTGGACCAAGGCCTCTTTGCCACTGCAAACAAATGCTAGGTACATCCATCACTTTGCGCACCTGGCTTTATGGGATTACTGGAGAATCAAATTTGGGCCAGCAGGCTTTGTAAACAAGTGCCTTTATCCACTGAGCCCTCTCCCCAGACCCATAGTGATAAATTTCTCAGTCTGTGGGCCACTCAGTCTAACAAAACTTCGTATGAACACCACCTTCTTATTTGTAACAAACCAACCAACCAGAGTTTCCACTCCAGCTAAGTTTAGTGGTTAGGGTTGTGTTACTTTTGATACAATACAATAGAAGTCAAAAGCTTCAGAAGTCAATATCCTTGACAGAATAGTAATATATTTAAGAAACAATGATGGTATAGCCAGGGCATTAATGTCAGCTGATACAAGAAAATGACAGGTAGATTTCCTATAGAATCTTCCACAGTACTGTTAATTAAAACTATATTTTGAAACTTTGCTCAATTATTCAGGTTTCTATAACCATTTCTTTCTCCAAATGACTTTCATATGAGAATTTCTGATCTCCCTCACTCCCTATCACTGTAAGATCAGCTCTTTCTATTCACTGCAATGTCTGTTGCGTCTTATGATTTATAATCTCTCACTCATGTTCTTTTCCTAGCCCGCGGCTCCTCCACATGCATCCGATTACATGACAATGAAGGGCTGAGTGGGCAATCATCTCTACAGTTCACCTGAACGCTTCATGCTCCTGTGCTCTGAACCCCAGCATACTTCCCTTTCTTTCAGTCACAGCAGCTCCTCTTGGCTCTCAGGGTCATCAAATTACCATGCTCCACCTTGTGCAAATGAACTTCCAGGCAAGAAGAACTATATAAAAATATGCCCTGGGTTGGAGAGATGGCTTAGCGGTTAAGGCACTTGCCTGACTTAAGCCAGATGCACATAGGCACAAGGTGGCACACATGTCTGGAGTTCCTTTGCAACAGCTGAAGGCCCTGGTGCACCCATTCTCTCTCCCTCTCTCTCTCAATAGATTTTAAAAAAGTTAAAATTCCCTGACATCTCACACACACACACACACACACACACACACACACACACACACACTAGTACAGTGCTATATGGACCACTTGTAACCCAACCAATTATTAATTTATCTCAGGATCATTTTGTTGCATTTGCACCCAAATGCTTTTAATAGGAAAATGAGAATTTTAGAATTGTTTCAGCTTTCGGAACTTTGACTAATATAAGGGGATAAATCATCAGTTAGTCTGATAATATGGTGAAATCTGTGTTTATAGCAACATTGAGTGTTATGAAAGCCAACACCTCAGTAACATTCTCTTCATCTTTTTATGCCCATGTGCCACAGAGACAGCCATATGTCATTATGAAGAAACATACAGAGTATCTACAGATTATTATCTTAGATGAGTGTGAACACAGAATAGAGATGTACTTACCATGTGAGATTTACACCATGGACATGCATTTATAAGGTACCTGAGCACAAAATCAAAGGCATATATCAATGTCTTTACAGTCTGGGGATTTTGCACTTTTGAATGAGGATGGAAAGAGAAGTAACCCTGGAGTGGGCTCAAGAGTGGATGAGGGGACAGAGCCAGACTTTACCTTCTCTGCATTAGGTCACTTATCCCATGGTATCGGGTTCATTTTCAGGTTTTCCATCTCTAGAACTCAAAGATTTACTACCATTTGTTAAAAACTGTGCTGATTCTAAGGAGTGTTGATTTAAGGTCTATTTATGCAAAGATGAAAAAGAATTTAAAATATGATTCAATGTCTTGGTTATTCAAAAGCAGGCCATTGCTTTACAATGCATTGCCCTTTGCAAAATCATATTCTGGAGAAGTAAGTTAGCAGAGGACTCAGGCATTTCATAGCTGAGAATAAGAATCATGTGGCTCTGGGTACTGGACTCCCCCCTACTGGTTTCTATTTCAAAAGGTTTCATGGAGCTTAGAAATATGCATTGGAGTTTGATTTAGGACCAAGTAGTCTACTGTCTGCAACTAGATAGACATGAAACATTTTTCAGGTCTGGGTCTGCTCAAGCCTACAAGCTCCAGGTAGGATGTACAAGAGGGACCTACCTGGCATCATTCTATTAGGGCCTGATGCCAATGGTGGCATGCCAGAAAGCACATTAGAGAGGGTCAGCTGTGTCTCACTGTAAACTTAGTGTCTTGTGGGAAATATGAACCCTAACTAGCAGATGGCCAGCTTTCTCAGTATACACCAGGAAGCTGGAATTCTATGTAAATTCTCCTGACATCAGTGCTGACATGTAATAGAAAAGAATAGGATATTGGGCAGCAGACAGCACACAGATGTTGATGTATCTGGCCTAAGGAAGAGAAGAGTAAGCAGGAGGTGTTAGGATGGTGCAAGGCGAGGCTCAGCACGTTTAGGGATAATCTTCAATCTTCCTCTCTGGAGCTGTTGTGTTTAAACTTCTTGTGTTATGAATCATTCAGGAGAAAAACAGTGAAACCACTTGATATACTGATAACTGTGATGCAAAACCAGAGTCCTTGAGACTAGTGTCGGTAAAAACAACTGATTGTTTTTATTTGCTTAGAGATTTCTTTGAAGGGTGCATTTTCAGATATGGATGGGGACTCATTACCCACAGTGTCTCTGGGTCATGGTAGACAGTTGAGGACATGAGGACAGGTAGACCTGGAGGGCACAGCCTAGTGATGACAATTTTTCTGATTCTTGGAACAATAATAATGACCCAGGCAGCTTAAAATTCCAGGTAGGGGGGATTAGAAGAAAGAATCTAAGATGCAGGTCCACAGGAACCAAGAGATCAGAGCCAGAGTAAAGGGTGGTATGATTCTTGGAGCCAGAGTTCGGCTCAATACTGGGAAATCTTCTTAAAATAAAGAAGCAGGTTGCATTGAGAACAGAAGAGGCATATGTGTCTTGAAGTGTCAGAGCTCTCATCCAAAATATCCTTTTAAAAATTTTATCTACTTATTTGAGGAGAGGGGAACAGATAGAGAGAAAATGAGCACACCAGGCCTTCTAGCCACTGCAAACGAACTCCAGATGCATGTAACCTCTTGTGCGTTTGGCTTATATGGTTACTGAGGAATAGAACCTGGGTCCTTAGGCTTCCCAGGCAAGCATCTTAACTCCTAAGCCATTTCTCCAGCCCTATCATTTCTGGCTCACACTGTTTAAAGATGCCCTCCAATGCCTGCCCTTCCTCCACACCCTCTCGTGAAGATACTGACAATGGGCTGGATCAGCCACTGTCTCCTTGAGCCTGGGACTGTGGATCGGCTGTGAAGGCAAATTCTCCACACATTAACTAGTGAGCCTTCAAGGGCTAGAGGAGAGTCAGTTCAGCTCCACTGTAGCAGAAGTTGGCCAAGTGACTGAGTGAGCATCTCTCATAGCTTTGGTACACATACAGACCAGCCAGGATAACCAAATACTGCTGGAGTAACCAGCGGTCCTAATCTTCAGAACCTTCACATACAAAGTGGCATTTCTCACTGACACCAAATGACCCACGGGGTCATCAGGAGTGGGCCATGTCGAGGCCTGGCTCCCTGTGGTCATGTGGGGACTCACACTGATTTGGGCTCCACCTCCTCATGCCTTGAAGATTCCTGTGTCAGGGGAAAGAATAGGCAGAACCATCTACATTTTATTTGCTACAGCAAGTCTCATGTCTATCCTAATTCCAAGAGGCAGGAAAGTGCCTGTCTTTAATCCTGCCGTTAGTTTGTGCGGTGCAGAAATGGAAGATGTGTGAATCATCACCACAGCCATCAAGATTCTGATTCAGTACATTTTCCCCAAACCGTTCTAATAACCTAGATTTGGAAACCCTCGATACATCTGATTCATCTTTAGATGACCCCACCCTCCGCCGTAGCTGAGGGTTAGGTAGGTCCCTCTCTGACTGTTTGGTAAGGCAACATAAGTATAGAGCACAGAACCATATTTAATAGACAGCCAATAACACATCTGTGGCAGCGCCTCGCCTGCCATTTATTTAATTTTTTTTGTTTATTTATTAGAGAGAGAAAGAGAATGGGTGCCCCAGGGCCTCCAGCCACTGCAAACGAAGTCCAGATGCTTGTACCACCTTGTACATGTAGCTTTACCTGGGTACTGGAGAATCGAACCTGGGTCCCTTGGCTTTGCAGGCAAGTGCCTTAACCACTAAACCATCTCTCCAGCCCTCAACTACCTTTTGAAAGGAAACCAAGTGCAAAGTAGCTGTATTTTTATTTCTATTAACAACAGCAAAATACTTCTATAATTCACACCCCATTGCTCTTAAAAGCACATATATTACAAATAAAAGAACTCCACAAACTTTAGACATTAGTATTTATCAACACTTTTTTACACATACACAAATATTTTAATATAATGATATCTGAAATATTACTCATATAATTTTAGTACTGTCATAAGTATTAACTAAAAACATTCTTTGAAATTGGTAAAAACCATATATTTTACAATCTTCTATTTACATCTGAAATATGCTTAAATGTTACAAAAAACATTCACTTTGACCTTTAAAATATGTGTATCAGGACCAGATACTGAATATATTATAACCACGAGCAAACTCAGAGTTTGCTTTTGAGCTGCACATTGATTGGAAATTTATGGCAAATATTCAGCTTGGTTTGATCAACACCGCTCAAAAGGGAGAAACAAAAGAAGTCATAGGAATTGTGCAAATCCATAGGCTGGCGAAATTCTCAAGCTCACGAGGTAAACAAAAACATTAACACTGGAGAAACTTCAAATAAATTAAATTTATCTTGCTCTTTCCCAAGATCAGCTGCAAATTCGTAAAGTTCTCTGAGAGATGTGCCTGCTGCCATGCGCAGAGCTCCTCTTAAACTCCGTCGCTGCCTGAGATGGAGACCACAGGCACGGCCGTGGTCACCTTGCTAGTTACACGTGTGCAGGGTCGCTCCACTCCGTGCCTTGCTGGGTCGTCCCTGCCCACAATCTTAAAACAGGACAGAACACAACACACAAACAGTGAATAGGGAAATCATTTTTTTTTTTCTGTCTTTAAACATTCAATTAAACCTAAGCCAGAGATCTTAATTCCCCATGGAACATCTGTAGGTTTGGAAAATACATTTAGCACAGGAGATCTAAGGACTCTCCTCCCACCTTGCCCATGCGAAGTATTATGGCCATATTGTAAAAACCCCACTGTTCTCTTGACTGTCAGAAATAAATTTATAAATGTGTAAGTGAAATTTACAAATGTATTTGAGTACTTCCAAAAATCTTAGTCTACTCTAAAATTTTAGAAGTTGTATTGTTCACAAACATTTCAAACCAGGAAATGTTGTGAACCTCATTTACATGTTTGCATTGACAGAAATATAAGCAAAAACAATTCTGACCTGATTTACTTGCAAACAATGTTACTATGTCAAAGTGACCTTCTAGCAGCTGTACCAAAGTAACTATGTGTAAACCTAGCACCAGCAGCTCCCCAGAAATCCTCAGTATCTCTGAAATAAATCTTTGCCCAGAAAAGACTTAATGAATATTTAAAACTTCTAAATATGAAGATGTCTACACTAGCTTTACAGACTACCATGCTATCCTGTGGCCATTAGCCTCACCTCCCTTCCAAGAATGAGCTGCTATTTCTGGTCCCCACAGAGCACTCGGCATCAGAGTGTCCTTGGATAGCATTGCATCCTCTGTGAGATCAGGACCGTAGGCCCCACATCAGTCACATCGGGCTGCTCATGTGTGCCAAGATCTAAGAATCTCACAGCAACACACCCTCACATCTTACATGCTTGGCACCAGACCAGAATGGCTCTGTTCCGTCTCTGCATTTTAAATTTGATACTCATTACCACGGTTGATTTCATTCTGCTGTCATTCCCAGTGAATGTTGAGACACATTCCAAATGATCTTTTTCTTAAAATTTATGCTTCACTTCGGTGATTATATACAAACTTTTGGTCTCAGCTAAAGGAATCTTGTATTTTTTTTGGGGGGGGGGTGCTATTTATGAAACCATGTGAAATTCTGGCTGCCTATTGAAGAAATGATTGTCACTACCAATTCAAGCAACTTGTTTCCACATCTCCATTTTTCACACCAGCACCCCTCTGTTCTCTTCTATTTCTCCCCTTACAGTAGACATTCTTTCCCTAACTAAATGGCTTCGGAATATTCTAGCAAGGATTTCTTGATACTCTTGGAGGGAATTGCATGGATAAATCTATTCTGTGCTTATTCTGATTATTTTTATTTAAAGTTCAGTTGAGAAGGTCTCTCTCCACCTTATTTATCCATGTTCTTGCTCCCAGAGGATGTGTGTGAGTATACAGACATGGGAAGACATTCTCTTATGTAACCGCCTATGTGAAAGATCCCCAGTGACACTCAGGACCAGCAGAAAATCCCTCTTTTCTTGCAAAATGATCTATTTCTTTTACTGAACCAGGAGACCTGGGAAACCCGTCAGGTTCTTTTCTCTGTGTCAGTTTCCAGGAAGCAGACAGCCAGGTTTGCTTCTCGTAGAAAAGGTTTCCTGGAAGAGAAATCATTTTTCTTTCTCCTTCAGCACCTCGTCCTTGTATTTTGGGTTTAGCAATGTGGGGTGCGTGCAAATGGTTCCCTGCTGCACTTTGTTTTGAAAACAAATGAGCTCAGCTACGTTTCAGAAGTTGATGGAGCTTGGGCTTTTCTTTGTTTAAAAGCTAAATGGTTAACTCTAGCTTTTGTCCCCGGACTTTCCTTCCCCTTGTTGGCCTGTCCTGGAAGGCAAATGAACTCTTACCGAGCTCAAGCCACTATGAAGGTGACCGGAGCAAATGACCAGTGAGGGAGGGAAGGATGAAGAGGAGGCCGCAGAGGACAGAGCAGACGTAAGGAGAGGAAAACATACCATTTTTGCTCACAGTACTGAGGGAAATGCTAGACACAGAGGAACAGAAGCTGTATAAACACGGACCTCGACAGAGCTGCCAGAAAAAAGAGAAAAGCATGTTTGCCAGAAGTTTCAAGGCAGGACATGATCTTCAACGAGAGACAAGCATTGCTCCATCCCTGTTCCCAGCTTTTACATTCTTTTTTTTAAATGTCACCCCCAATTTCAAGTTTCCCTTATGTGTACAAGGAATCTGCAGAGTATTTAATTCCCTCCAGCCCTCAAAATTCCCAAGCCAAAACTATGTCTACTAGGAATCTTATCCATACAGATTCATTCTTTCCAATACCAGTCAACCATGCATTTTGTTCTTCTCTTTAGCTGCTGAGGACAGTTAACGGCGTAGGTGGAAGAAGACAGAAAAGGAGGAAACAAGTAACATATGTTGGCATGCAATTAGAATAAAAGATTAGGTACTCATCATATTCTTTGAATAGTGATAATAATTTTAGATGATTTAAAAAAGGAACAGTAACCAATAGTAAATGAGTGTCTCTATGTGAGAAACTACTAGGGAGCTAGTTCTGTTCCTCAATTGTTCTGTCAAGAGTTCATCTGTACACTGGAGGAAATACTATGGGGACATGTCCAGGTAGAGTGCGAGGCTTGAGGGATGTTGGAAAGTACCGTAGGCTAAAGAAGCAGCATTTGACTTGGAACCATGTGATTTTTAGCAATTTCAAACCACCGTGAGTATCAAAGGACCACACTCTGCACAAGCCTTACAGAACTTGATGGACACATCCCAAGGATCATGGATGGACTGAATATTGGGTGTGGACTTTCTTAATTGTGGACATTTGTAAAAAGCCCAACCTCTGCCAAGGAAATCTTTGAGGTGAAAGGCCGGGACAAGTGGAGACAGTGTCCCCAAGCATGGTGCAGAGACCCCTAGTGGTGGATATGTGGAACTCCACCTGGCATCCTACGATTTGAGGCCTTCAGTCAGGGATGGTGGAGAAGAGGTGGGAACAGGCTCTTCTTCACTGTTTAACCAGACCCACACATCCTAGAAAGTCCACAGTACATGTGGCTTGAGCAAACACCTCTGAGCATCGTGGAAAGTATTTTAGCTTTCTGTATACTTTTATTCCTGTGCTTTGAGCGGAGGGTTTTTGTGCATGGGAAGAGACTCACCATCATAGAGCTAATCTAAGGGACAGTGATTTCTGTAGCCAGAAAAGACTCTTCAGTCCTTATAGCCATGACTGCTTTCTATCTGCAGACAGTGCACCCCTCCAGGGGCAGCTCACCTGCTCGTTCATGATGGCAGAGAGTTCACTGAGCATGTCCTTATAATGGGACCTCAGTTCTTCCTGGTACTCTAGCTGGTCTTCCTTGATGAGGCGCTCATTCACGTCGAGGGCCTGTCCACAGGCGTCAGCAAATTGCCTTTAGCAACAGCAATGAACAAATTAAAAAGGAGTCATAGGAGGAGGCATGAGTTCGGTAACGCTGCGTTGACTTTCTGGGTGTGTGTGTGTGTGTTTGGGGGGGGGGGAGGAATCAATGCCTCCTTGCACGAAGGAGCTCAGGGCAAAATCTTCAAATCAAGAGGATCTTACCTGAAGATTTCCTTCAGAAGCTTTACTTGGTTGTCAGGATATTTCTTTGCATTCGTTTCTTCAAGAAAGGCTCGAGCATAGGCCATTGGCCCGGCATTGACCTATCCAAGAGAAGGGACTTGTCTGAGGCAGCTCTCGCTCCTCCAGGAAGCCCCCCTCAGGCTGGAAGAGGGGCAGCTATCCATGCCAGTCACATGACACCCCAGTGCTCTCATACCACGTTATGGTCCACCACACTGTATCCTTATTATATCTGTTGTCGTTGAGCCACTAGCTCACTGGTGGGTGCCTTGGAGTTCCTTCACCCTCCCCTAATTCTGTCCTGCACCAGCCCTTCCACTTTTTTTTTTTTTTGGCATATTTTGGATGCTCTTTCTGTAATAGTTTTGAAAATGAGACTTCTCTTTCCCCAGAGTTACAACTTAGTATTTGTGACATCAAAAGCTGGTGTGCCAGCTGGTTTTCTCTTCTATTGGCACTAATCCAAACATATAACTGTTATGAGAAGACATTCCACAGGGGTAGTGAGTGGTGTGTGCACCCCGTGGAGACCCCGTTCCACTGGGGTTCCACTTGAAAGTTTCACTTCGATGCTGGCCTAGGAAGAAGGCATTTTCCAGATTTGCTGAATGAATGCACAATTAAGTTTTTCTTTTACATTGCTGGGGGTTGAACCCAGGACCTTGCCTGGCCTTAGCCACATGCTCCACCAGAGCACAACACCTCTAGCTCCCCTGTTCGTTATGGATTTTTGGCATTAATTTTTGACTATTAAGATAGTATACTATAAGATAATTTTGCCTTGATTGTTGATTAAACTTTGTGCTCCAGATGAATGGCTCAGTCCCTTCCCCTAGTTCTGTCCGGGTGCGAGTCTCAATCACAGAGCGTCATCCTTGCCCGCCTCTCTTCACGGCCTCCTCAGCTCCCTCTGCTCCCACTAGCCTTCCTGAGTTGGGGGTCTTCCCGTAGAGGGGTGCTCGTTTCAACCGAGCTTGGCTGGCTTCCGCACCAGCCTTTGCTGGTTTTCTTCAGTTCTCTCACACTTTCACAAATAGTTTATTTAATTCTTCCCCGTCACCCAGTGTGAGCGCGCCATCTGCTTCCCGTCCCCACTCTAGCAGCTGATGAGGACTATTGCACATTTTATGAACTAGTAAACATTCTTTTTGGATTTATTTTGGAACAATCTTATAAGGCACTTTGTGACAGATATGTATCAGAGTGCGATGCTTATTCATGGGTTAATTTGTTCCGTAGAGAAGATGGGATGGGAGGGTTGGGCAGATGAAGTTTTGCTAAATGTTTCAGCTTCTATAGGACTATGGCATTTCCAACTCGGCATATTTTTATAAAGACTCAGATGAAAGTATTCGATGGTATCATCAATAGTAAAAAAAAAATATTTCTTATACTCTTTATGAAAACTCTCCCAGAGTGTCTAATGCCAGGTTTCTCTGGCTGTGCATCTCATCTCTGGGCACCACATACTGACCTTCACGCTGACACTGCCCTGGAGCTTGAGCTGCAGCCGGATCATGTCCACCTCCTCCGTGGCACACAGCTGATTTAGCTCAGAAACCTTCCTGGACATCTCGTCAATGGCCACTTCAATAGGATTCAGTTCTGTGCTCCACTGGCTGACGACCTGGATCCTCTTCTTCACATACGGGAACAGGTGACTGGCTGCATGAGAGCCACATGGAGAGATTTAAAGGGTCATTGAAAAGGTCAGAATTCCCCTGGAGGACTAGAAGATGTTACATTGTCTCGTGGCATATCATCTACTGTCTGTACAGTTTTTGTGGATGTGAGTTATTTTTCTCCTAAAGGATTTCCTGTCTCATATCTTTTAGTTTGGTTCTTGGCATCTCCCCTTTTCCCTTCACTGGCTCACAAGGATTCTCTTAGGGCTACATTAAGAAAGACCTTAGAGTAGCCAGACACTGTAAAGATTATCATTTTCACTGAAACTTGTCACTTCAACAAAATCTCTACACAGTAAAGTCAACCCATGATAAAGAATGTTCACATATTAAGAGTCACATATAATAACTTTGCTCTAAATTCTTTTTATGATGCCTTCCTGAAGGTGAGTGCTGCCTGTGGTTTGGAAGTCAGTGCGCTGCATTCGTTGACTAATTGAGACCCAGAACTGGCATCTCAAGATGGCCAGGACCTGTTCCTTCAAAGGACCTCCCCTCATTTCTCCTCCTCGGGCTTTAGCAGCCCTTTGGTGTCCCCCAGTTTTCTTTCTTTCTTTTTTTTTGTTTTTCAGCATGGGTTCCTTGGAAGTTCCTGCTCATTTTACTATCAGACTGTGAGCACCTTGGGGGCAAGGTTATTTTCCTCTGCTTTAACTCTCATGTCCTGGAACAGTGCCCAACACATAACTGGCACCCATTACATGTCTGTTGAATAAGAGGAAGCACTTACAAAAATAAACGTATATAGCCAGGCGTTGTGGTGCACGCCTTTAATCCCAAAACTCGGGAGGCAGAGGTAGGAGGATCATTTTGAGTTAGAGGTTCCTCTGAGACTACATAGTGAATTTCAGGTCAGTCTGGGCTAGAGTGAGACCCTATTTTGAACCCCCCCCCCAAAAAAAAAAATAGATGCAGGTACTCTGAGATAGCTCAGTTAGTCTGTAAGCATGAGTACCCAGGTTTAGATGCCCAGACCCCATGTAAAAACCAGAAGCTGTGGCAGGCTTCTGTAGCTGGCTGGGGCAAGACGGGAAGCAGAAGCAAAAGAATTTCCTGGAAGCCTGTAGACCAGTTAGCCCAGCGAATGGAGTCATCTACACTGAATGGCATTCCATCAAGTAAGGAGGAGGGCGGAGACTGATTAGAAAATTGTCCTGTGACCTCCACACATGCCGTGGCATATGTATACCTGCTCTCTCTCTCTCTGTCTCACACACAGGGCAAATAAAGTAAAATATATAGTACTGGGCAGTGTACAGCAGCTCAAAACCCACCTTCACTTTAGAGAAGAAACTGAATCCCACAGCGGGTGGAATCTTGCCCCAGCGCACCCGATGCTGGGAGGTGCCCATCCTGGAGCGGCTGAGGGAGGACTCGGGGCCCAGACCTTCCCCAAGGCACCACACGGTGACCCTCATAAATACCCAGACGGAAGGTCAAGGGTGTGCACAGTGACCCCACTGACTGGGTCTTCTGAAGGTCTCCCTCTTTTCTTTCTTTCTTTCTTTTTGGCCTGTGCGTGTGCAGCGTGCAGCGTATGCATGTGCAGCGTATGTACGTGTGTGCGGATGTGTATGCCCCACGCTCACGTGTGTGGCGTCCAGAGGACAATGCTGAGCGCCCAGTTCTATTGCTCCTCCATGTTGTGTCTGCAAAGCCGAGTCCCTCACTGAGCCCAGCGCTGCCATTCCTTCGGCTCCGTCCCAGACTGGCTGGCTGAGCAGGGAGCCACAGTGATTTTCCGATCTCCACTCCCCACGTATGTGACCGTGTCTAGTTTTTTTTTATTTTTTATTTTCAGTGCTAGGGATGGAACTCAGGTGGCCTTGGGCTTGTATAGCAAGCACTCTTTCCTGCTGAATCATCTCCCCAGTGGTCTCTCAGTTTTCCTAAAAGTTAATTTCTATTTTATTTGAGATAGACTTTCATTTACATTGTAGCTCAAGTTGGTTTATTTTTAACTCTCTCCCTCTCTCCATCTGTCTGTCTGTCTGTCTCTCTCTCTGTGTGTAGGTTTCGGGTGTTATGCTCAGTAACACCATCCACTTTATGAGACAGGGTGTCTAATTGGCTTGGAGCTCACCGGTTACACTCGACTTGCTGGCAGGGAGGCCCCAGGGTTTCTCCCGCCTCTCCATCCCCAGTGTTGAGACATGGACGCCACATCTGGTGTTTTTTCATAGACTCTGGGGATTGAACTCAGGTCTCCTCTGGCTTATGAGGCCAGTGCTTTACGGACTGAGCTATCTCTCTTACCCCCAGGTTGCATTTAAACTCTTAACCCTCTTGCCTCCGCCTCCGAGGTGCCGGGATTACAAGTAGCTGCCACAGCTGGCCCAAGGACTCTCTCTCAGAAGCGATCAGAGAGGTGAGCGCTTCTCCATAAACGTCTGCGGGCCCGCACACTCTGTGGACTTATCTGCAGGGCTGAGGGAATTCCTGACTGACTCCACTCCGGCGCAGAGGCCAGGCCTGCCCTGCGTGGGCTGAGACCGTGGGGAGTGTGCCCCCCACTTACTCGTCAGGACGGTCCTGCGCTTGCACTGCTCAGCCACCCCGCCATGCTTCTTGCCCGACAGCGTGAACGGTGTCTCAAAGACAAAGCGGTTGATGTTGTGATGCATTTCGAAGTCGGTCTTCCGGTCCTCTATTTCTTTTTCTTCAAAGAAAGGTGTGACATAAGTCACCTGGATGTAGGCATATTTGGGGTCCAAGTCCTTGGGGTTTACCTGCATTAGCACATTATGGGTGAAGAATGAGTAGCGGGTCAAATGTGGTTTACCAAAGAAAGGTGGCACAAGGCTGGAGATACGGCTTAGTGGTTAAGGAGCTTGCCTGTGAAGCCTAACGATCCTGGTTTGATTCTCTACTACCCATGTAAGACAGATGCACAAGGTGCTACATGCATTTGGAATTCATTGGCAGTGACTAGAGGCCCTGGTGTGACCATTCTCTTTCTCTCTGTCTGCCTTTCTCTATCTTTCATAAATAAATAAATAAATAAATAAATAAATAAATGTTTTTTAAAAAGATTGGATGGCTCCCCCTCATCTAGCATCCTGGGGAGGTTAGAGAAAATGGGCAGTTGTACCACTTCAGACCATGGAAGACTGAGTGGGTGACATTGGTCAAGCAGCCTGGCTATGGTGGCAACCGGCCTGCTCTCCATGCCCCAAAGGTCTTTGCAACAAAGGTACTTGGGGAAGGCATATTACTTGAGCTTTTAATTTTTTTTCTTTAGCAGTGAATGTCCAGCAGACTGTGTGCAGAATTTGTGTGTGTGTGTGTGTGTGTGTTGTTTTTCAGGGTAGGGTCTTGCTCTCATCCTGGAGGACCTGGAATTCACTATGTAGTCTCAGGGTTGCCTTGAACTCAAGGCGAGCCTCCTAGCTCTGCCTCACAAGTACTGGGATAAAAGGCGTGAGCCACCATTCCCGGCTCGGTATGAACATCTTTTGATAGTGGAAACACATCTCTTTGTCCCTCTGTGATTTAGCCAAGGAGTCAGACTGGTGCCCTTGGCTTCAGACTTGTCATGTGGAGGGTAGATCTTATTTAGCAGATTAGCTGACTGCCTGCTACATGACTGCACATTTCTGTGTTTTCTATATCTTAAATTCCTTCTCTTGTTGGCAACCAATCATTCCACCCAATTTATTTTTACTTTTTTTTTCTTTGTTTTTTGAGGTAGGGTTTCACTCTAGTCCAGGCTGACTTGGAATTTACTATGTAGTCTCAGGGTGGCCTTGAACTCACCGTGATCCTCCTACCTTTGCCTCCCAAGTGCTGGGACTAAAGGTTTGTGCCACCACACCCTGCTATTTTTACTTTTTTAAAAAATATTTTATTTATTTACTTCTTGGAGAGAGAAAAAGAGAGAGAGAATGAGAATGAGAATGAAAGGGCACTCCAGAGCCTCCAGCCACTGCAAATGAACTCCAGACACATGTGTCACCTTTTGCATCTGGCTTATGTGGGTACTGGGGAATCGAACATGGGTTTTTAGGCTCTGCAGGCAAGCGCCTTAAACACTAAGCCATCTCCCCAGCCCATACTTTTTTTTTTTTGAAGCAGGGTTTCACTCTAGCCCAGGCTGACTGGACTCACTCTGTAGTCTGGCTAGCCTTGAACTCATGGTGATCTTCCTACCTCAGCATCCCATGTGCTGGGATTAAAGGCGTGCACCACCATGCCTGGCCATTCTACCCAATTTCTTTCCTAACTCAGCTTTGATGTCTGTGCTTGACAAAAAGGCAAAGAAGACAGACTAGAAAACCCGAGGAAATTGGTGTGGCCCTCCTTTGAGGTTGGGAAGGATGGTTCTCAGCCCCTATTGTAATGACATTTTGAAGAATTTTAAACCTCCTTGCCATTTCATTTTTATCCATCTTTCTATAATATATCCTATCCAATTCTAGAGATTTGAAGAAATTTGGGAAACATTTTGTAATTCTACTAATAATTACTCTGTCAGAGGGTATAACTGCAATAGATTTATAGATTTAAATGTAGACTCTGCTGGGCGTGGTGGTGCATGACTTTAATCCCAGCACTTGGGAGGCAGAGGTAGGTGGATTGCTATGAGTTTGAGGCCACCCTGAGACTACACAGTGCATTCCGGGTCAGCCTGGGCTAGAGCAAGACCCTACCTCAACCCCTCCCCCCCAAAAATGTAGGCTCAGAGTAGCCCACCATTTCTGTGACCATCAGCTGATACGTAGAACTTTGGCTGCTGTGATAGCAAATTTGGCATTTTTCTCGAACTGCTCATGCTTTTTATGCAGATGAGTTGCCACTATAATGGCTCTGTCTCCTTCCTAAAGGGAAGGTGACTGTGCCCTTCCGGCTAAGGAGAATAATAATTACATTTGCAACAATTCATGGTAACATTTAATGATTTTGTGCCAAATTTCTCCAGTTACTAGCTTTGTAAAAGATGCCAGGAGAGTGCTGGAGAAATGGCTCAGAGGTTCATGCACTTGCCTGAAAAGCCTAACGACCTGGGTTCAGTTCCCCAGTGCCCACCTAAAGCCAGACACACGGAGTGGCATATGCATCTGGAGTTCATTTGCAGTGGCTGGAGGCCCTGATGTGCCCATTCTCTTTCTCTCTCTCTTTGAAAAAAAAAAAAAAAAGGCAGGAAATGACCTTGTTTTGTGGCCCAATAAAACTACATGCCACTGGACACAAGCAGGCTTTTTTGACTCCTACTCCTTCCACCTCTTTCAGCCAACCTATCCTTCAAAGACTTGCCACTCTCCAAATCCACATTGCCTTTTCCTTCCTGTTGCTGCCTGTGTTGAACTCTCCGGAATATGCCCATGACTTCTAGCCAACATTTCTTCTGCAATTTCCAGCTCAAAGATCACTTCCTCTGAGCAGCACTGCCCAGCCAAGAGGGGCAGTCTGGAGGCCCCTGAAAGCCCCCAGCTTTCCCCGCACTGCTCCGCGATGCCTTTCTCGGGGCCCCGCACTGCATTCTCTTTTCAGCGGTTTGCAGAGTGCTTCTGCGTGTAGCTCCAGTGAACTGGGAGGTCCACGAGGAGGAGGCGCAATGCTCCCACTTAGATCTGAGCCTGGCATGCAGTAGGTACTTGAGGTTAGCTGAAGGAAGGAGGAGGTGTCAGAAGGTTCAATGTGCTGTTTGTCAGTGTTTATGAAAAAGGCTGTTGCAGCCAGACAAAAGGCAGCCATGGAAATGTTTGGAATGAGTGCTTCCCCTTTTTCTATTTTTACCCCTTCATGCTGAGTTCCCTGGAAGCTCTTGTTTTATTTGGCTTTTTTTTTTTTTTTTTTTTTCCTACGAGGCAGAGAGCACTTTGAGGGCATGATCATGTTTTATTTGCTTAAGTTTCCAGGACCTGGGGCAGTGCCCAACACCTTGCTGGCACTCATGAAGTGACTGCTGAAGGGAAGCGTGACCAGCACTGGTGAAGTGTCTGCGGACAGGAAGGGTGACTAGATAACACGACTGGAGATTGTTGGGCAGCATGTGGCAGATCAAAACCTGCCTTCATATTGAGAAGAGTCAGGATCCCATAATGGATAGAAGCTTGCCAAAGCTCACTGTGTGGAGGTGTGCTTGCCCTGAAGCAGCTGGGGGATTCTGGGAAAGCAATCCTCACACGAACTTTTACTTTTTAATTTTTATTTCTGAGAGAGAGAGAGAGAGAGAGAATATGAAGTGGCCTGCCAGGGCCTCAGCCTCTGAAATCGCACTCCAGACGCTTGCACCACCTAGTGGGCATGTGTGACTTTGCACTTGCCTCACCTTTGCCATATCTCCAGTCCAATTTTTACTTTTTTCAAAAAACTTATTTATTTATTTATTTGAGAGAGAGAGAAAGAGGCAGAGAGAGGGAGAGAGAGAGCGAATGGGTGCGCCAGGGCATCCAGCCACTGCAAATGGACTCCAGATGCATGTCCACCTTGTGCATCTGGCTTATGTGGGTCCTGGGAGATTGGACCTGGTTCCTTTGGCTTTGCAGGCAAGCGTCTTAACCACTAAACCATCTCTCTAGTCCCCAATTTTTACGTTTTTTTGATACAGGCCAACCTAGGTTAGCCCCTTTTTGAGAGAGAGAGAGAGAGAGAGAGAGAGAGAGAGAGAGTGCGAGAGAGATGGTATATTTATTTACTTTCTGGAGTCAACAAGAGGTCCACTGGATTTTTCACAAATTACTATATTCAGGATGGGATAGTCCAAGAAGATTTTCCTGACTGAATAAATAATTATGTTCTTGCTTTTGCTCCTAGTCCCTTCTTGGACCCAATTACTTTAACTGCTATTCAAATGCAAATATTCTACAGGAAATGTAGAAGATTTGGCAAACTGTTTCTAAAATAATGTAAAAAAAATCACCAGTCAACAAACATGCAAAATATCCCTAGTACTTTGGGTATTTTACTTTTACAAGCTAAGAAAGGAGAACAACGGCTATAAAATAACAAGTCAAGTCTCAGCAGTTGCACGGACGCTAGTTCTCTACCTTGTTGGAGTCCTGGATTATCTTCACGTTGTCTGCTCCGAATTTGTCTGCGTAGAGTTTGAGTAGTCTTTGGGAGATCTCAGAGAGACCCGTCAGCTTAGGCTCTTTATAGATGTATTCCTTACCTTCTTCTTCTTCAAAAAACCCCTGCGCAAGACACACACAAGCTACTGGGTTTACCAGAGAACTCCAGGTATAAATCACAAGCAAAGAAAAAAAATCCATTTACTTAAAAGATAAATGTCATTTTGGTTGTCCAAAGCCATTAATTAGCACCATATAAAAAAACAAAATCAGAAAAACAAGTAAGGAAAAGAGAACATCATTTAAAAAAAAAGTACACAAGACACTCATGTGAGCATTTCCTAGCCAGGAAAAAGGATCTCATGAATATCTTACGTGTATTTTCTCTTGTTGCAGAAACCAAAGGAAATATTTGCTTGGATGTATGTTAGAGAAAGGATGCCCTCTTGTGGCAGTCTTGGATAGAACACAAAGTCAAGTAATGACTGGCATTTTCCAAAGAGTATTTTATTCATTGTCATTTTAAATAAGACCTCCTTCGAGTCCTTTAAAGGGCACAGACAACACTGGGCATATAAATGGGCTGACACACATCCCCTATCAGTTTGGGAGAGAAACCACAACACTCTGTATTGTTGTTATTCCAGAAATTACATAGGATGTGCTCCTAATTAGTGGCATTCAAAAATAGCTACATTAATATGACTTCAGGGACCTGAAGGTACAACCTAACTGTATGTAACTTAATTACTCATTTTACATTCTAGATCTTATGAGATCAAAAATAACAACCACGCTATGTCATCTTTATTACACAGGATCCCGTGGGCTTTAGCTCCTATAAATCTATTGAGTGAAGCCCGGAAAAGGAACAATTCTATTATCTGGAGATAAATAAATGAAGAAATCTTTTAAATTTATTCCATTTGAAGAGAGAGAAGCATTTTTCTCCTCCCTGTGGAATATAGGTGGCTCAGAATGCTCGATGGATTTGAGGGTGAAGCACTCATGGTTCTGGTTTCTCCTGGCTGCAAAGAAGTGGGCATTGAGGTGGGCAGAGTCAAAAAGAAGCAGCTGTATCAAAATTTATTTATTTATTTATTTTGAGGTAGGGTCTTGCTCTAGCCCAGGATGACCTGGAATTCAGTATGTACTCTCAGCTTGGCCTCAAACTCACAGTGATCTTCCTACCTCAGCCTCCCGACTGCTGGGATTGAAAAGGCATGTGCCACAACACCCAGCTGAAAGATAATTTCTGACTAAAATATTCATTTCTGTGAAAAATCATGAGCAAAATATCCTAATGCTATGTGTTTCCATGGTGGGTGTGAGGCAATCTAAGAATACTGGTCAGGTTCCCATCTCTACGGAGCTTCCTGCATCAGATGTGGTCTCCATTCATAGAAGATTTATGTCAGTAGAGGCTTGTAGAAGCCAATGCCCCAGGTCTATTCCCAGTACTGCTCTTGTCAAGAAGGTACTGTTTATCATCTTGTTTGATATAGAGCTTTCAAGACACGTCTTGTTCAACAGTGCATGTCCAGTGTCTGATAGACACATGCCTGGCCATTGGGGGGAGGCTATATTCAGTGGAGGAATGAAATTGTTCTGAAAAGACATAATACATCCCAGAAAGGCCTTAAATACCATTGCTTTTTAAATGAAAAAGGCTTATATGGAGTAACTTTTTTGATAAATAGTCAAGATCCCAAATAGCTGATTTTGCAGACCTAGAAACTGCTAGAAGCATGACCTTTGATGTTTCAAGAAAGCATGGAAAACTGTTCGGCACTGTTCACCTAGACTTTGTAGCGTATTGAGGTCTGACCCTATTACCACATGACTTTGGCCTTCTCTGGTCTTTCCATTGCAGTCTTTGTGGAGTTTTATCCAACTCAAGGTCAGAAGTTAGTGGCTAAAATTGACAGACTGACATGAGAGGAGTTAAGACCTCAGGGGCCTTCCACAGAATTCCCGCAGAGCTGCAACTGCAGCAAGTTTTAGCTTCTGTTTAAGTGAGAAAAGTATCTGCAAGTTCCACTGCGGCATGAGAACTAGCACAAAGGACACGTGTGCTGTGAGTCTTTCCCCTGGAAAGCTTCTGAATCCAGAGCTAGTGGAGAGTGAGTGGATGCAAGCAGGCTTCCATTGCAGTCACCATGACCTTTGTGACCTTGGACATAGCCTGCTGTGGTTTTCTTCTGTCCCCATTTGTTAGACTGTAGAATGGAAACCACACCCAACAGTCTGTTGGGAGGCCCCGTGGACAGTTTCTGGTCCATATCTGGGCTCTGGTGAGTGTGGTTGTTTGAATGACATGGCGCCATAGGCTGGTGAGCTTTGAATATTTGGTCCTTAGTTGGTGGTGATTTGGTAAAGTTGTGAGGCTTTTTGGAGGTGGAGCCTTGCTAGAGGAATTGTGTTGTCAAGGGTGGGCTTTGAGGTAATAGAGCTCCGATCTAAGCTCAGTATAGACAACCTCCTTCTTGCTGCTGAAGAGATGTGATATTTGCCTGTCTGTTTGCTCTGCCATGCTTACCCCACCACTATGAAACTTCCCCTCAAAACTGTAAACTGAAATAAACCTTGCTTCTTATTGGGTGTTTTGCTCCAGCAACAAAGAAGGTAACTGCAACAGTGAGTGTTATCTATGATGATGATGATGATGATGATGATGATGATGATGGTGATGGAGGAAAATTCCATAAAGCAATTTGCGATCTGACTCCTCTGCAGAGGTTATTAAGGTTTGAGTGCTCAAAAACCCATACCTTCAGCTACTCTGCATCTGTTCTTTGCACCAGAAATACATATTTTCTTCATTACTAAATGTCAATTGATACTCATTTAAATATTTTGGTAAATGATTGATGAGAGAGAAATGATTAGATATTTTTAAGAGTGTAAAGTAACATGCTGAGACTTTATAATATGCACAAGAAGGAGCAGGGATATCAGAATGAAGAAGTTAATGTGTTGTTTGTTAGGGTTTATGGAAAAGGTTGTTGAGGACAGGCAAATATTGGAAGGGGGCTTAACTTTTATGAAAGAAGGTAGAAGCCAGTGAGCTACAGGGCACTGCCTGGAGGAAGGCTTCACCCCCAGGTCTTCCTGTGAGCAAACCATTCAAGAATGGGATGCAAGTGACAAAAACCTAGGGCCAGCTTCCTATTTGCTTTAGCCCCAAGGTTATGGGCTAATACATTTCAAGGCCTCTTCCTAGATGTTGCTGGAAAGTTCTTTAGAATATTGGAGTGCCCTTGGGTCATCACTGAGATGTCAAACGTTAGAGTTCTGGGTGTGATATTCTAGTGATCTAAAGTTCACAAAGAAAAGACAGAACACATTCCAAGAGAAATCAGCACACAAAGTCAGCACGTGTTAGTAATGGGCTTTGAGTAGTTACAAGAATGCAAAGAAATGGGACTGGTAATATGAACTCAGTTATCATGTTTGACTCTCTCTCTCTCTCTCTCTCTCACATACACACACACACACACACACACACATACACATACACATGAGAGAGAAAGGGAGGGAGGGGGAGAGAGAGAGAGGGAGAGAGAGGAAGAGAGAGGGAGAGAGAGAGAGAGAGAGAGAGAAGAGAGAAGAAACATTGACTTTCATGTAAGTGAGAAGGAGCTAGAAAAGCGTACTATGTCTCAAGGGGGAGCTGGTATTTTTGAACTACACAAGCACCTTCCCTCCTCCCACAAAGTTCTTTTCCATCCTGATTCCGAAGTGCATCTACACTCACATAAGCATGATTGAAAACCACAGAGTCTCTATCCATTGGTGCATTGGATGAAATTCCCCCAGGTCATTCAGTTAATTAATTCCAGAGGCTTCTGATTTTCGAAGTTACACAATGGCATTCATTTGCTTGTTTTCATGCTAGAAACCAGGACTTAACACTTTCTCTGATTGTAGGCGATGTGTGGTGATGACAGCTGCCTTGATACACTGGTAATGAATCCTTCAGGGAACGTGAAGAGATAGTTTCTGCAGGCTGCTCTGCCCACAGCCAATGATACCAGGTGCTGTGCTAGAAGCTTCATGCTGTACACTACTTGCATTTTAAAACTCCCAGCTGTGAGAGACCAGTTTCCAACTTGTTTTCTATTGTCTGGCTTATTGCAGATACAGTTATTATTAAGTGACCTAGCCAATATAATAACATGAAAGCACTAGTCTACACAGACCACTAAAATGTGTACTCAAAGTTCTCTGTGGAGACAGAGCCTACTACATATTAAAGTCCTATTGTCTTTTTTTTTTTTAACATGGCAAGACATATCCATGAGGATGTTAAAAGGTACATTTTACATTCAGGGACATAAAGCGCCATAATGAATAAGTAATTGTTGTTGATATGGAGAGTATGCTAATGAAGCAGTCAATATTTCATCTTAGTTCTCTAGAACCTTTATTCCATACACACTCAGGATGATGTTCAAGTCTGTTTTGTATTAACTTATCACGTAGGTAAAAGCATTCAACTCTCTGTTCCTGTTTAAAAGCATGATTCACTCTCATCATTTGCTGCCCTGGGATGTGCAATTGAATATCATTTGCATTGTGACTGCTAAAGCTTTAATTTGCTTGTAATCAAGATGGACTCTACCGGTTCCCCTTGTTCAAAGGAAGCCGGCAATAGAGCTTATGGAGGACCATGCTCAGATGTATTTCCAGGTCTGTGCATACAACAAAACACTTTTTCTTTTTAAACTCCGATTGGATTTTTTAAACTAACGTTAATTGAGAGTCTTGGTAACGTTCAAAAAAGAGTCAGGTGCACTAACATGAAACTTTAGTACAGAACCTGAAAAAAGAACAAAGTTAGGTCATTTGACAGTAGTTTTCCCATGGCCCCCTCAGTCTATTTAGTACAAGATTTTTTTCAGGTATTCTTTTAGTAGGTAAGTTAAGGACTCATGAGCCCAAGTTTGTAAATGAATGTATAAAATACCCATGTGGTATGACGGCAGGATGGAATTAAAGGAATTACAAAAAAGTATGTCCTGCTCATGTAAGAAGAGCAGAGTGAAGACAGCTTTTGCATAGATATTGAAAGACTTTTTTCCTCCACCTTAATGAACAATAATTATGCCAAACCATATAAAGTTGCCACTTTGGAAGGTTAAAATAGTGATTAAAGACAGGCAATTTCATGTGGTTAAAAAGTATGTAAACTATGCCTTTATTCCTAAGAGCTCTAGATCCTTGCCTTGACTTATGTTCCACATTCCTTACCTCACCTCTTTCTGCATCTCTGAAGACTTTATCTCTTGGGTAAAGACTTGTTCCCTTGTTCATCTTTTGTGTCGGACATTGATAGTGATCTGAGTTCATCACCATTCACAGCCCCAGCTCTCCCTGGAAAAGGGCTCTTATACTCAGCAACAGCCATCACTCAGACTTCTGATATTCTGAATGCCCTCATTTTAGCTAAATAACTCACAGCAGTTTGAAATACGCAGGTGCTCTCCAAGTCTTTTCTATATCTATTTGAAATACATGCTGTCCATATTTATCTTGCATGTGGTATGTACATATATGTGTGTTGGTGTGTGTGAACTGCTGTTTAAAGTTTCCAAACTACGTCTTCTATCTTTTTGGAAAAAAAAAACAGATAAAATGTATGAAAACGAAGATACATTTTTTGTAATTCAGGTAACTGGAACAAACACAATTTAGTTCAAGAAATGCAGGATGACTCTGAAGTGGTTGGAGGCAGAATTATCTCATCCTTTGTGTCAAGTGCTGATTTGTGAACAATGTTAAGGTTCAGTAAATCCATGAGGAGGAGAGTGAGGGTTATTAGTGCATGCAAATGTACTGAAGGAGGAGACAAACTTACCACAGCCTGGAACAATCAAGACCAAAGGAAGAAAAGAGCAAACATGTGCATTAAAAACTAATTGGAGAGCAGCAAGCCTATTTCTACCTGTTTATCAGCCCTTGCCTCACATACTGGTTGGAGAAACCACCAGAGAGCATCGGGTTTGCATGACCAGGGCACTAATGGAAGTTCATGATTCTTTCACTGGCAACTTCACCTGAAGAGTTGTAATTATCTCTTGTTAGTGAAACACATGCCTTGTTTACCACTTCTCTATGCCTTGTCTGCCTGTTTCTCTGGGTATAGCTTTACAGGATTCTGAGAACAAGAAGCCATGTAAAACCGCCCTTCACATGAGGGGAAAAAGAAAGCAAGAGATCTGAAAGTCATCACGACCGTGAAGGTAGTCTGGCGTATTTATCCACAGAGGCAGCAGTCAGAAATACTATGTGGATAGAAAGCATGCTGTATGCCTTCCTGAAAAGAAGCAGGATGGTGTCTGGGCTTATCCCACTTAAAGCACTGCTAGGAAGAGATATTCATAATTAATGCACAATACTTTCACTTTCAGGCCAATGCTATGGCCAACTAATATTTTTGAACTTGCTTATTGCTTATGTAGTAAATTGAGAATGATAAATTTAAAATTACATTGGCCTACAACACAGGAAACGAGATAGTCATATGATAATGATCTGCTTTGAAACAGTCGTCATTAGAGAGCAGGAGAGAAGAGCTTGTACAGTTATAAGGTCAAAGGTTTGAAGTAGTAGGGTCTCATGGGACCCTTCTGTTTTCTACAAGGCCATGAATGTCATTTCTTAAAACATGTTCAACTTGATTTCACCTCAATTTAGGACATAAACCTGGAGTTATACATTTTGGGTGATCTGAAAAGATCATACTGCAAAATAAGCATTCTGTATTTCTAAGAAGTTCAAAATACTAGGTCTTCTGGATTTCTCTACACATTTATTTCAGTCTTAGAGCATTCCTATGAGCAAGCAGATAAACTCTCCCACTCAGAGAAACACTGAAATGTGCCCAGACAGCCCACTCTGTAGCCACTGGTATGTGTGTGTGCCACCAGACGAGTTATAAAGAGTGAGAGACAGCATCCTCAGAGGACAGTACAGGTCATGTTATGTCTAGAACACTTACCTGGCCATAAAATGCCACACGATAGTAGCGACCAAACAACCGCTTCTCCGAATTCACCACCTCTGCCACTTTCAGATAGGACCGGTGAATGTCATAGTAGAGATCTGACAATTTCTGAAACCACACATGAGAGGGTTTCATGGAGGTGATGAGCACAAAAAGAGCAAAAGCACAATTCATCTGTAGGCCTTAAGTGTATATATGCGTGGGATTCTAGGGGGCAGAATACATACTTTGAAGTCCCGTTGCTTCTCAAAAACAGCAATGATGGGCTTGTTCACATCGGCGATGAGCTCGTAGCGTTCGGATTTCCAGAGAAACTCCACACACATGTACAGCTGTTCCACCAGGATGTTCTGCAGTTTTCCACAGACAGGATGAGATTTTTACACAAGTAAAGCCGACTCATTCTTATAACTTGCTTTTTTAGAATGGGTGCATTGTGAAGTCTTTTCTCAATGGGATTTCTGGCTTCCCAAGCCTCATGATTGGGATTTATAGCCCACCAAGGGATTGCAATGTCTCCTGGACTTCCCTCACTAACATTCTGGTGATCTTCACCAGCCAATGTGCAAAGTGCACCAGTCACACTGTTTTAGTTCTTTCTATTGTCAGTGACGCTGACTTAGACCCCATCTGACACTTCACTCCCTGACCTATAGTGGTTACTGTCAGCTGGTCTGTGTTTTCTCTCCAATGTCTGCTCTCCAGTTATCTACCCACCATCTCTCTCTCTCTATCTACAATCCATCTATCTATCCAGTATCTATCTATCTATCTATCTATTTATCTATCTATCTATCTATCTACAGTCCATCTATCTATATCTCTATCTACAATCTATCATTTATCCATCTGCTTATCTGTCTGCCTTTTTCTATCTATTCATCCATCCTGTCTACTTTCATCCTTTCTTTCTTTCTTCCTCCTTCCCCACCTCTCTCTTCCTCCTCCACCTTCTCTTTCCCTTTTCTCCTTCCTTTCATCTTCCCTCTTTCCCCTTACTTTGATTTCTATCTTTCCTTCTTTCTTTCCTTTCTTCCTTCCTTCCCTCTCCCCCTTCTTCCCTTTCTCCCTCCCTTCTTTACTCCTTCCTTTCTCTAATTCTTTCCTTCTTTCCCTCATTCCCTCCCTCCCTCCCTTCCTTCCTTCCTTTCCTCCTTCCTTCCCTCCTTCTTTCCTTCCTCCCTCCCTTCCTCTCTCCTTTGTTCTTTCTTTCTTTCCTTCTTTTATTCTTTCTTGATAGGGTCTCTCATTGGCCTTGGCCTGGAGCTCACCAATTAGATTTCACTGGCCAGTGAGAAACATAGATCCTTCTGTGTCTGCCTCCCCAGAACTAGCTTACGGGCATTTGCTGCATGAGCAGCATTTACATGGGTACGGAAGATCAAGCCAAGGTCCTCATTCTTGTGAAGTGGTGTAGTGTGTGTGGTGTTTGTGAATGTGGTGCATACATGCCTGTAAGCAGGTGTGTAGGTCCCGTGCGCACGTGTGTGGAAGCCAGTGTAGGGCTTCGGATGTTCTCCTCTGGCACAATTCCATCTCAGTCCCCTGAGGCAGGTTCAGTCACTCTTAGACTGGCTGAAGAGGGGGATCCAGTGATCCTCCTGTCTCTGCCCCCCTCAGAACTGGGATTGATGTGGAAGCTGGGAATCAAACTTGGATGCTTATGTTTTCATAGCAAGGGCTGATTCATCTTCCCAGTCCCACCAGTAATCACTTCTAAAACATGAATGTGATCATAAGATCTCCACCTCCATTCTTTGTGGGAAGTCCAGTCTGTGTGTCACTGTCTGACCTCTCTAGCCTGGCATGCAAGACACTGCTTAGGGGCCAACATCCCTTTCAGTACACTGCCTCTGACTTAGCGCTTTGGCCTCCCTTCTCTCTTACAACACTTTCTCTCTGTACTTTTGCTCATGCTGTTGCTGCAACTGTATGAACATTCTTTTCTCATTTGACACATTCAAGTCCTATCAAATGTCAAGATTCAGTGCAAAAGCATAGCCAGCTATTAGGTCCCATTCATCACCATTCCAACCACTGTCATTATAGGATTGTTCATTTTTTTTAAATCACAAAAAATGTGATGCCTCAGTTTATAGTTATCAGGCAACTATTTCTAACTGGTCACACCTCAACCTTGAAGCAAGATTCTAATTTCTTTCAGAGCAGGAATTATATTTTATCTTTGATTCACAGTTCTTAATGCAATGCCTCACAGAGTGGTGGCATATTAATATATCCAACCGAATCAAATTATATAAGCTCAAAAGCAAATGTGTGATATTACTGGAATGTTGGAATGTTTATGACTGTGATTTTTAGAAAAATGTTTTAAAACATTGTTTGAAATGGTGAATATAAATGTTATAGAATTTATTCTGTTTATTTGCAATACAGATAAAGTTAGTACAGAGCTATATGCAAAATTTCATCATAAAATCCATCCCCAAAATTTACAATGCATCTCTTTTCCATACATATGTAGTGCTAGAATCAAGTAAAATTAGCTTATGAAATATTTTTTCCTGATGAAGGAATCTATTTTATTTAGTTTGTTACTATGTAATTACCAGCAGAGAGCTACTTTTTCATTAATGGAAAATAACCACAGCTTACATTCCAGAAAGTTTTTCCACAGAAATTGTGAGCCTATTTGGTCCACTGCATTTGTAAACAGACTAGCTAATGAATTTTTTAAAAAGAGCCATGACCAGCTCATAACATTTTTAGTAGCCCATACCAACCTTTTCCACAGAGTAAGACTGTGTATCTTACAGAAGAGCTGACTGTGTATCTGTGGGTTCATCTTTGAGAAATAAATACAGCCTATCTTTTATTTTCATGGAAAATTATGCTTGGTCAATGGAATTTGATATCTATTAATTTTGGCCTAATTTTAGTCTTGATTTCATTTTGTTTAATAAAGCCATAATACAGAGTTACTTCACCTGCATGCTGAATCAGCTTACCATCCTTGTACAATGCATATTTTTCTAAATTATCCTATGTTAGACAGCTCAAGTCTAACCTCATTATATGGTGTATCTTGCATTCCAGAATCTTCCTTCATTGCTCCTTCTTCTTTAATATTTGGGGTGATGCTCAGAAAAGCTGGCCATCCCATAGAGAACATACCTTCAGAGGATCAAGTAAAACAAAATATTATCATTTCAGCCAACTCTTGTTGGAATTAGATAATGACTTGCTCCATGAGGTTACTAGTGGGAGTATCACGCACACATAGTAAACAGTAATTAGATTGTGATGATTGAGAAAAATGCTTCCAACAGTTAGCCAGACTTTCCTTTTTATCATTTTGCATCATTTTCAGATGGTACATTTTCCATAATGAGCTAGTTTGAGAATTTGGATGAACATGGGGTTTCTAGGAAGACATTGTTCCAATGATCACATGTAAGTGACTTCTCTGGGACTGTTTCCTTTGTCTTGCTACACTGGAGATATTAGTATCTATCTCAAAGGGTGGTAAAAGGATTCAGTACATTAATATTTGAGGAAACGCCAGAGATAGTGAGAGTATTGTAAAGACAATACTCAATAATAATTTCTATGTACTCTGTATTATATAGAAACCTTCTTAAGTCTTATTATTACCATGACTACCAAATTTTTAAAGAGGCTTCACTCTATACATGTATCAGTCAGTTGTGGGCAGTCTTCCAGGTGACAGATAAGAACTGAGGGTGAAGGACGCGAGTGGTTAGATTCACAGGCCACAGTGACGGACCAACTCTGACACCATCGCCAGTCAGCCGCGGTCTCAGCAGCAAGTTGTTTCATGTTTCTTGGTTCTCTTGTCCATAAACAGAAATGGTAGGAGCGTGTAACTCCTACACTTCTTATTGGCCATGGAGACATTGCTGGTGCAAGAGGCAGTGCTTTCTGCATAGCCAAGGCTCCCAGAGTTATAGCTAACATTGCTGTGAAATTATTTCACTTGTAATAATCTCCTTTGCTACATAACTAAATTACCACACTCAAAGTCAGGTAGCAATTATAACCTATAATTGCTGTACTCAGCTCCCTTAAGAAATTCTACTTTTTGTGCGTGTGTCTGTATGTGTGTAAGTGCACACGTGCGTGCGTACAAGTGGAAGCTGGATGTTGATGGTGGTCTTCTTCCTCAGTTACTCTCCATGGTATGGACTGAATCAGATTCTCTCACCTGAACCCAGAGCTTTCTACTCTAGTCAGCCAGCTTGTTCCAGGGACTCCCGTGTCTCTGACTCCTGAGTGCTGGGATTACAGACCGACCCTCATGCTATGGTTGGCATTTACATTGGTGCTAAGGATCTGAATTCTTGTCAAGCTTGGATGTCAAATACTTTGTCCGCTGAGCCATCTCATCAGGTCCCAGCTTTTTAAGATGTACTGTTTATAATTAAATACATATTAAAATATGTGAGAACTGAAGGTAGAAGGGAAAGTTATACCATATTTCTTGAAGGATGATGGTCTATTAATACATCGGAGGCAGCTGTGATTTCTGGAGATGTCTATGTTCTCATTGAATTCATTGTCTATATTCTCATCAGATTCACATTGTAGGAAAGGGATGGTTTGACTAACTCAGAAACATCATGGTATAAAAGTATATTAAGGACTATAAAGTTAGTGAGCTTCTAATACATGGCGATTGGTGTGAAATGTGCTAATGCATCACAAGTGCTCACCTTCCCTACTTTAATGTTTATTAATGAATATATTCCTTTTTCAACAGGTATGCTGTAGTCCATTATCTTCTTACATAACAGGGGAATTTAATGTGCTTATGTATTAAGGTTAAATAGAAATTATTAGTACATAGGTTTCCACAACTTCTCAAATGAACACCTGGACTTTTGCCAGTTTTTCTTCATTTGATTTTAGTCACAATGTTCTACAGAGCTTGATGGCATCTGGTAGTGATGGGTAGGAAGGCCAGTTAAATAAAACGTCATGTTTGTGGGGAAGTACATACGAAAATGAGTCTATGCATGGGTTATGAGACTAAATGGAAAGAACTTGAATGTTAAGGTAGGTCTTATGATGTCAGATCCGGTCTCTTCCCTGAGGTCACCAAAAGGTGACCTCATTGTACTGTAGTTTGCTTTGTTCACTTGGTTCAGTTCCTTCTATGGATAATATGCTGTGATGTTTTCGAAAATTTATTCATATATAAAAGAGCAAGGGATGAATTATGCGTTTGAAATGCTGCAACTAAAACATTTATATTTTGTTTAGAAATTTTGATTTTTAACACTTGTTGATCCTGTACTAAAATTTCCACAGTGATGTGCAAGTTAAGACAATGCTATCAAATACATGGCAGTTGAAATATGTTGGGTTTGAACAGACTTTTGAAAAAGAATGAAGAGAAAACATATTATCTATATAGCCACATTTTTTTTTAAACACAGAGTAACTCTAGTCACTTTTACAAAAACATTTTTTCCCCAAGGTAGGGTCTTACTGTATCCCAGGCTAACCTGGAACTCATTCTGTGGTCCCAGGCTGGCCTTAAACTCCAAGTAATCCTCCTACCTCTGCCTCCTGGGTGGGATTAAAGGCATTCACCACCATGCCTGGCCCAAAAACATTTTAATTGGACATTAGAAGTGGAATTTTTCAATTAAAGAAAATAAATACTTCTGATTACATGTTGTAAATTGTCATAGCTAGTTTATGATCCCATGTTATTATTATTGTTTTATTATTATTATTATTATTATTATTATTATTTTGAGGTAGAGCCTCACTATAGCTCAGGCTGATCTGGAATTCACCATGTAGTCTCTGGGTGGCTTCGAACTCATGGTGATCCTCCTACCTTTGCCTCTCGAGTGTTGGGATTAAAGGCGGGTGCCTCCACGCCTGGCAACATATTATTATTTTTTTGAGGTAGGGTCTTGCTCTATCCCAGAGTGACCATGAATTCACTATTTAGTGTCATGCTGGCCTTGAACTCACAGTGATCCTCCTACCCTTGCCTTCTGAGAGTTGGGATTGAAAGTGTGTGCCACCATGCCTGGCTCATATTATTACTACTACTATTAATTTTTTTGGTGCTATTGATGATACTCCAGGGTCTTACACCTGCTAGGCAAACACTCTACCACTGATATATACACATAGCCTTAATTTATGCCTTTAAAAATGTAATAGAATGGATAAATGTTAAAGATCATCCTATGTACATATGACCACTTTGTACCTCTTATCTAGAATAAGGTTTTATTACATTCACAAATTAAATATTCTTCTTGCATTTTAAAACAATTGATTTCAGAATAAAATCCCAATGGTAGACTGGTATACAGGCAAATAGCTAAGTATGGCCATAATAATTCATAATCCTAAATTCTTGGTAATATACATTTCTATTTGCTGAGAACTTTTCAACAAGCTGAGCTTCCTAAGTTTTGGATGGGATTTTTGAAAGATAGGAGCTTAGCATTTCTGTACAGTCAGTTCTATAAATCTGAGATAGCTTTTTCTTCTAAGAACACATTCCTGGAAGCAGAATTGAAGTAGTAACTTGATTTCCTTGTACTAAGGGTGAATAAACACAGTTAATAACTCACTTCCTCCACCCGGACTTGTTAGTAATGGAATGCTATCACGGGGATGGGTTTCCTCCGGGAGCAGGGGTGGTGTGCAAATTGTTTCCATTTTCCAGTAACCTATGGTAGTGCAAGATGAGGTTAGGACACGGCTACATGTATTTGTTAATACAAGCTTATGATACTTAAAAATTGTTAATCAATGAAACATTCTTATATTGAACTCTGAAGGTGACCATTCAGTTAGCCTAAAACATAAAATGAATATGCTAGTAATATGATAGAGTTAAAATTTAAAGTAGAGCATAATGAGAACTGTCTTTGAAAGTGAATACCACCTAATAAAACACTAACAGATTAATAAAAGTTAAAAAATTACGAATGCATCTTAAGCTAGGTTTCAACACGTTCATTTATAGATTCTTTGACAAGGTCATCTTACCCTTTCTTTTCAGGTATTCTGCGATGAGAGCAGCTATATGGATGTAACACATAGCAGCCTGTAATAAGAGAAAAGAGAGTCCGAGGATGGATTTCACGCCTGTCATTAGCACAGTCTTCCAAGGGGAGTCAAGATCACTGACAGAATATGTTATGGAGAATAGTCCCTTGTGATAACAGATTTTAAGCTATGAATCAAATGGACTTTGGAAAACTTCCACCATTAGGAATAAATTGAATATTCGGGGATATTTTTTGTTTATTTTCCTTGACATAGTTTTGAGATGGATGAGCTAACCTAGCAATTTTCCTCCAGAATAACTTTAATTCATTTATTCCTTAATATCCAATACAAAATTATTATTTAGACAAATCTATAGGTCTCTTATTTCTTTGTTTAAAAAGTATTTCTATTTATTTAGTTATCTGAAAGCACAGAGAGAGAGGGAGAGAGAGAGACAGAGAGAGAGAGGGAGGGAGAGAATGGGTATACCAGGACTTCCTGCCATTGCAAAGGAAGTCCAAATGCTTGTACCACTTTGTGCATCTGGCTTTATGTGGGAACTAGGGAATCAGACTTGGTTTGTTAGGTTTTGATGCTGAGACATCTCTCCAGCCCATTATTTAACTCTAGTGTCTGTAGGTAAATTGAAAATAAAAATCACCCATCTTCTAGGGTTTTCTACTTCTTATAATGACCCCTACTGAATTTTATATTGCCTTTATAATAGTTTCCTCACCAGTTAGCACCTGATAAAAACATTCTGGCTGGTGTAACAGGTAGGTTTCTCCAAAGCAGATTATATTGGTGATATTCTATTGTTCTCCAGTATCTCCTACAAAGTCTTGCTCACTGCTGAACACATACTAAATCTTGACTTGGTGAAGGTTCCACATGGCCTCAGATGCTTTTCCTTTGGCCTTTTCACGGAGGGATCACACCGTTTCAGAGCAACCCCCAGGAACCAGACTTCCTCATTCTTCTCACCAAGTTGCTGCCGAGTCAGGCTTCCAGTTTTTGTTCCTGAGACTCTGATTACCAGGAAAGCTTCAAGTTTTATGTCTTTTTGTTTATTTTTTATTTTTTTGGTTTTTCGAGGTAGGGTCTCACTCTAGCCCAGGCTGACCTGGAATTCACTATGGAGTCTCAGGGTGGCCTCGAACTCACGACGATCCTCCTACCTCTGCCTCCTGAGTGCTGGGATAAAAGGGGTGCGCCACCACGCCCGGCTTTTTTTTTGTTTATTTTTATTTATTTATTTGAGAGCAACAGACAGAGAAAGAGGCAGGAGAGAGAGAGAGAGAATGGGCACGCCAGGGCTTCCAGCCACTGCAAATGAACTCCAGATGCGTGCACCCCCTTGTGCATCTGGCTAACGTGGGTCCTGGGGAATCGAGCCTTGAACCGGGGTCCTTAGGCTTCACAGGCAAGCACTTAACCGCTAAGCCATCTCTCCAGCCCAAAGCTTCAAGTTTTAGATGTATCTAGACAAACCTCTCTCTTCCCTAAAGGCTCATGGTTCTGGAACTTGGACAGAACCTCCCCAGGGGTAACTGAGAAGCCTATGGGTAATGAAAAGTGCTGCACATAAACCCACCTAGTGTCAAAGCTGGCAGAAAAGTTAGGAATGGATTTACAATCTTCAAACTGGATTTTCTTCATATTGTGCTAAGGAGTGTTAGTTTCTTCATGGATAGTACAGATCACTTGATTAAGAACTGATTTCCTTACATGAACTCACTCACCGTGTAGCAGGCTTCCCCATTTAAGTCCAATTTCAAGGATGATGTTTTAAAACACAGAACATTCATTTATATAATTATTAATTTTTGGACAACCTTAATATTATCTTCCTTAGTTTCTTAGTTTATCATTTAAAATATTTTTATTTATTTATTTGCAAGTGGAGAGAGATAGAGAGAAGAGAGACGGACAGAAAGAATGGGCAGGCCAGGGTCTCTAGCTGCTGCAAATGAACTCCAGATGGATGCAGCACTTTGTGCATCTGGCTTATGTGGGTACTAGGGAATCAAACCCAGGTCATTAGGCAAGCACCTTAACTGCTGGGCCATATCTCCAGCTCTTCTTTATTCTTTTGGTCTGCCTGCATGAGGGCACACGTGTGTATAGGTGTGCACACACACGTGTACGTGTGTGTGTGAAGACCAGAGGTTGACACTGGGTGTCTACCTTAATCACTCTCCACATTTTTTTCTTTAAGACAGAGTCTTTCAATGAACTTAGGGTTCACTGATTTGGCTAGATTAGCTGGCCAGAGAAGCCCAGGCAGCCTCTGTCTCTGCCTTTCTGCTGCCAGGATTGCAGGTGTACAGCATGACATCTGGCATTATACATGGATGCTGGGGATCTGAACTCAGCTCCTCATGCTTGTGTGGCAAGCACTTACCCAGTGAGCCATCTCCCCAGTCCATCTTCAAGGTTTTGCTATTTAGCCCTGCATTACACTTCATACAATCGATACTTTTACTAAGCCTGGCTCTCTCTTATTTGATGTCATCTTCTTGGATTCAGGTATGTTTGAATCTTAGAAGCAACCCTAATGAACATAAAATATAGATGGGTCATATATAATAGTGGAAAACTTAGTATTTTTAAAAATGATGCATGATGTACATGAAAACCCAGACATCCCAATAAGGAGGTCAAAGGTGGTGGTAAATAGAGGCTCCTTTGCAAGCACCTCAGATAGGTCTCCATTTCTTGCATGAATCTTGGCCATGCTTTCCAGCCATGTCCTCCGTAGCTCAGGCGTGCTTGCGTAGGAGTTTGCCAGGCTGTATTGGAGGTCTACCAGCATCTCAGGGTCCTTCTCATGCTCCTTCATCTGAGCCGTGGCCATCAACACTGTCCTTATACGCTTGGTCAGGTCTTTCACCTCTGCTGGGAAATTGCTGTTCTTTGGAAAAGAGAGAGCCTAGGTCATTATCTGTTTAGAGTCCATTTGTCAATGTGAAGTTATAATATTAATTATATGATGTATATGATGTATAATAATTATGATGACATCACATTTTCTTGTGCCCATAATCATGTGCACTCTATATCTTGTAATTGTGATTTAATATAATAAAACTTTGGAGTTAACAGTTGCAGTAGACTCTGCTCTTCTGCCTTTGAGCCTAATGTTTTCTAGGAACAGCATCCTGGCTGTCTTTCAGATCCTGTCCCTCTTCATTCTGGTTCATGTCATTTGAGTAAGTCTGGCTTCATCCCTAGGTACTATGGGTGGCATGTGCCACTAGCCTATTGTTTGATTCTTCTGGCCACAAGGATAGATTATGAAAAAAAAACAAACAAACAAAGAATTATCTGAGGATCAAAGACATTCAGTCCTGATACTTTAATTCATAGTGTTGAATGCAGTGTTTTCCCCTCTCATAAGGTACTAGCATTGTCCTCAGACTTTTGGATAGTGAGTCTACCAGGAGGGACTCCATATGGATGAAATAATCAAAGGAAAGCTGGCATGAAAAGCAGAGAGGCGAAGCAGAGAGCAGCAAGGGGAAGGTATTGGAGGCATTATTGTAATGAGTCTAGCTGTGGTGGGCACTTTGTTTTTTTTTTTGGATAGCGTCTCACTCTAGTCCAGGCTGACCTAGAATTCATTCTGTATTCTCAAACTCATGATAATAATCTGACCTCTGCCTCCCAAGTGCTGGGATTAAAGGCATGTGCCACCACACCTGGCTTCTTTCTTTGAGGGGGAGGGGAGAGTGTTTTTTAACCCCTCACTTGCCAGTATAATAACCAAAGAAAAACATCTTTCTAGAGTGCTATAAGAAAGAAAAGGAATTTGGCCACTAGGGTCAAGATATTTATGACTTAAGATACTTAGATATTTATGATTAATCTTGTTATGTATTATTCAACCATATGTCTTGGAAATTCCACTTAATATATACTGAAAAGTATAAGAACAGATGATTATCAGTTTAAAGAGGCAAACAATATAAGTGCTCAAAACCTCAGTAAACCAAGTACATAATTCATAATTTTTTAAAGATTTTGGTGTTGATGCAGAAAGAATACACCTCAATTTATACAAATTCTCTAGAAAATAAATCCCATATATATATTTTTTACTTTCGTTTCTTACTTTCATTTGTTTATCTCCATTGGCAAAATTATTAGTAATTGCAAGGGAATGTTGAAACCGAGAGCCTCCAATCCCAGCATCAGCTATTAACTGGCTTACTGCTTTGATTAGCTGTAAGAGAAAAGAAAAATGAACACCCTAGAGAAACACAAGGAATTGCATTTTAGCAGAAACTCACTGGCCTCGATTAATTTGTTGTGGTTCTCCCAGGAGGTCCAATGAATGACATATTTATGTATAAAATCTTCAGAGGGCCATGTGATTGAAGGTCCTTCCTAGAAGTGTAAGTATCTAGGGAAGATGTAGGACTAATCTTGGGATGCCTTGAAGAAAGATATAGATGTCTGTGGAATGTGGTGGGGTTTGGCCTCTTACAGCTAGCTGTGGTTGCTGGAGTTGTCTGTTGTGTTAGATTCTAATGCTGGCAAAAGAAAGTATAGTACAAGCGGAGATACGGGCTGTGCTCCTCTATACTCTTGTGTGATGGGCATCTTCAAGGTGGAGCTTTGAGGGAGATTCAGTGACTGGCTATCTGAGCAAGGATGCTTTAATCAATGCTGAAACAGAACAGAAGTTTTAATAATCCCGTCAATGAAAACTGGTAGCACTTACTTGTAAGTGGGACCGCACAATTGACTTCTGCTTGTTAAATTCAAAATTCTTCCTCATGAAGAAGTAGAGCAATGCTGAGGCTTCTGTCTGAGTAGACCGTGACCTGTGATTACAGCATTTTAGGACTTCATAGCAGAATGATCCACAGAGGTCTGCAGGCCCTTGAAAGAATGCTGAAGGAAACTAGATGAATGGAAGGAGGAGGGGGTGAGCATTGCTTTCTCTTTCCTTTCTGTTTTAAGACTCCTACCAGAGTTCCTTTTCCAAAAACATTCCCCTTCTCCATTGGCAAGGGGAAGGGGTATACTTTTATCTACCGAAGTCTATATATTTGGTCTTCTGCTTTTCTTTCAAGAAATGATTTCTAGGAATAATATTCCATGTATTAATAATTAATGACCATCCAGAGTATACTTGAGTGGGAGCTTTCAAATGCTCCTCTATTCACCTGACACTGCTAAAATCAGATGCTACTTATAGGTGTCTTCAAAAGTAGCTGCTGTGGAACCTGTGCTGAGGTGGCACTTTTCACTTGAGGTGACCAGATATGGCACCTGGGGGTACGCAGTTTAGAAATTCTCTATGCTAGTAACACTGAGCCGGCAAAGAACTGGTAACCAGATTATATCATCCCCTTTGGTACCCTGCTCACTTTCAGAACGGGAATTAGTATTGAGTGACACTGAGTGATGTGCAAAGATGATTCTGTGTTTATTGCTGTCTGTCTACTGTCACCCTTTTCTGCTCTTCTGGTGGCATCCGGAGCGTTCTTACCTTGCACACAAACAGTCTCAAAGAAGCGAACACATGCTTTAGTGCGGTGGCTGACTGGTTGACTTGGAAAAAGAGCATGTACGTATCGAAGACCCTTTTCATCAGTGAATTTTGACAGTCAGCTTGTTGGAGCTGTCTCTGGAAGTTTGGCACAGAAGTTATTGAGGACCAGGGAAAGAACTGCATTCCTTCAGTAGCATCTATTGTAAGCCTACCCTGTTGCAGGGACAATTCTGGATGCTGAATAAAAAAGACCAATCTCTATGTAGCAGTGACCAACAATATACTAAAATAAGATGATAAATCAAGCACGATTACGTAATACAAAGTAATTGCTTTGGTGGTGGATTACTTTGGCAAGTGTGGAGGGTGGGGCAGAGAGCTCTCTATTGACTGAATGGAACTGAAGGAACCTGCCTCAGAGAGAACTGGGAGGACTGTCTGGGGGAGGGGCGTAGTAAACAGCTGGTACAAAAGTGTTAGATTAGAGAAGCTTGTGAATTCAAGGTTGAGAAGAACAAAGTATTTTATGCATGACCAGTAGGTTAAATTTGAGGAGAAAGGGGGAGGGAGGAAAAAGGGGAGAAAAAGAAGAAGGAAGAGAAGGAAGAAGAGGAGGACGAGGAAAAGGAGAAGATGTCATGAGATCACAGATGACAGACATGTGCTTTTGACTGTGTGATATTTGAACCACATCGCCACTGAGCAATAAAGCATCAAAGTGTAGTTTCTGCTCTTTCTATCTCCATGGCGCCATTTCATTTGAATGCAGGGTTTTCTTGGATGAATCATGCTGTTGGATGGAGAGATTTTATTCAGTAGATTCAATCTATTTTGGCTCAATCCTTAATGTAGGTGCATTTGATTGAGCTGCAAATGCTTTTAACAGCATTACTGAAGTATAGTTCATATGTGATAAATTACACATAATCCACGTGTACAAATTAGTGAGTCTATCATTGGCATTTACCAAGGATATTATCACCATGATCAATAAAATGAATATGCCCATCCCTCTCAAAAGCTTTTAGATACATTTTTATACATACATTTTAAAATAACTCCTTATTCCTACCAACCCAGCCAATGACCTACTGTTTCTACAGTTCTCATTTTATGGACTTTAATATTAATGCAAATATTCTGTTTTTGCTCTGGTCCCTGATGCTTCGTGCATGTGGAGGCCTGGGTCAGCAGTCTATTTTTACTGCTGAGTAGTATTCTATTGTGTACACACACCGCAATTTAAAAAAATCCACCCACGTGTTGATGTACAGTTGGGTTGTTTCCAGTGTTTTTGTTATTAAAAATACATCTGTCTGCATATTTTTGGGCAAAGCTTTGTGTACACGACTGCTTTCATTACTCTTAGGTCAGGATCTAGTGTAGGCACGACTGGTCTCATGATATGTGTATGATACATTTTTAATGAAATTGACACACTGTTTTCCAAAATGGCTAATTAATTTTGCATTCTTATCCTCAGAAGATGAAAATTCCAGTTTCCCCACATTCTTGTCAAGATTTGGTATGGACAGTACTTTTGGCACTTAACAACTTTAATGTAATGTAAGGATGTGATGATATTGCCTCTTCAAAGACTCACATGACAAACACATAGAAGATGTTCAGAATTAGTAAATTTGTCTTTTAAAAATCTAGTTGTCAGTTTGATACACAACCACAATCTGTCTCTTTTGTCCTGGGAAAACGTGGTGCCCCTTTCTCACTCAACCCCCGCAAACCTGACAGCAAAGCCAGACAAGCCAGGGAGACAGGCAGCTTATTGTTTGACAGTAGTGCACCACATAGATGTGTGTGCCAAGCAGGCATCCGTCAGCTTGTGATAAAATCTGAACTGCAACTTTAACATGCTTCCCACCGATGTGTAAGTTGATTTATGTGTGGTTAACTGATTTCAGAAATTGTCTTAAAACAAGGTTCTTGACTTCACATGTTTTATTTCCCCTACCTGCTATTCTAATCAGTTTTCAGAAAGCGCTATGAGCATGTTTACCTGGTGGACCTGAGTGAAGAGGGACAGCAGGTCTAGAATGGTGAGGCAGACCTCTGTGGCTGTATTGGCCTCGGTGTCTACATGCTGTACAATGTCTATTTCATTGGAGTTGCCTATAAAATATATAAAATGAAACAGTGCATAAATTTCTAAGCAAATTATTCGGACTCAATAAGGAATTTTCTTCTATCACAATATATCCAATGTTTACGGGTATTTTGATTATAGATTTACTAAATCAAGGTGCTTTTGCTTGATGCATTTTGAATTAAAAAGAAAACACCAGATAGAGTCTTAGGCGTGTGTGCCCTTTGTATATGTCAGCTGTAGGGCTTCTATTATTTCATAGTTCTTTCCCACTAATTCAAACCATCAACAGGCCCATATGTCTTCTGAAAGCAGGCTGTTTAAGATTATGCTTCTGGACTAGTAAGAGTAAGCGTATGGTCTCAGTGGACAGTCTGCATGGATAGTGTCCTCCAAAGAGCACAAAGCATCTAAGTAGGTGAGGGCAACAGAACTTCAAACAAGTAACTCTGGGTCACATCTCATAGTCTGCCAATACTTGCATGCTGCACAAAGCCAGGTTCTATTTCCCTATTCCCAAGCTGGAATGTGTGTATCTCTGGACTCAAGAAGTCATGGTGCTGGGCGTGGTGGCGCACGCCCTTAATCCCAGCACTCGGGAGGCAGAGGTAGGTGGATCTTCATGAGTTCAAGGCCACCCAGAGACTACATAGTGGGTTCCAGGTCAGCCTGGGCTAGAGTGAGACCCTACCTTGAAAACCAAAAAACAAAACAAGTCATGGTTACTGTTTCTGGGACATGAACATTTTTTCCCTATTCCCTCAGAATCAGTAGCAGCAACCTGGTTCATAGAGGGCCCTGCAACCTTCCCAACACTGAGTCTCCAGGGAAGCTACCCTGAGCGTTTTTCTCTCCCCTCAATCCTCACAAGGGCACTCCATTTTTCTTAACCATTCCCTGGTGGTTCTTTCCTCTAAGAAACATTACAGGGCCTGCAATGAACCTTTAAACAGTCGTTCACTAGTACAACATCCCACACATCTCTCACGTGTTACTGGGCATGTGCTGTCCCACACCCACCTAGAAAATACCACCTTGCTCTCATCGGTTCTGGTGTACTTACTGGTCATGGTGTTGTCTAACATCTGTAAAAGCTTAGGGTTGGAGAGTGCATTTTTGCCTCGAATTATTGGTAAAGTTTGAGATCTGTGCTGCTTATGTCCTTCATGACCGGAAGCAGGGTGCATCCTGGAAGTGAGGTGACCACTGTGGTTAGTGTTGCTTGCAGATGTGCTAGCTGGCATTCACTCAAATATTCTACATAGAGTCAATAGAAAAATCATCTGCACTAGAACATTTACCAAAAATATTGATTATAAGCAACATACTGAAAGAGACTTAAATATTGTTGATGAATTTGACTTAAGCCAAATAGCATTCATAAAGATACAATATGTAAATCATCAGATACTCAAAATTAAATGGATGATAATTCATCGTTACTTCATGGAATCACAGGAGCTCATGAATGTTGAGTTAGCTATTGGCTGTGCAGGAAGGACATTAAAAGTGTGATATGATAAAACTCAGATACATGAAAATGTTTTCAAAGAGGCAAAATGTAAAATCCAGAATGAGCAACCTTGTTTTCCTCTAATTTTGTGTTCAGAAATCTCTGTGATTTATCATTTTGTTTGACTCTTGCCCATGGGGGTGATGATGTGTGGACGGTGTGGGGAGGTAGGTATGTGAGGGTCCACCTTGATTTTGGGTGATCACCTGGAAGAGCAAAGGTAATGGCTTTCAGTGCCACTCAGTGCTCTGTGGCACCTTGAATTGGGCAAACCAGCTAGTGCTTGGAATCAGGAGTGCTTGCTATTTGTAACTTTGTCATTTGTTCAAGGAAGAGACTGATAATTTTGTGGAGATTAGTTATTATAATAAGTGACTCATAAAACCTCTTCATGAGGGAGGCTGGTAATAACAGATCCCTTTAGGAGTTAAACCTCAGCAGGGCTCTTGTCATGTTTCTTAAGGCTTTGTGGCTCTGGTTAAATCAAGTCTGTGTGGGCTGAGGTCCAGGAGACCTGACTTTGGCTTTCATTAGCCCAGGACATCTGGATTGCTCCTGAAGCTACAAGGAGTGAAAGTTCTGGGTGGTATGGCTTGGACCTTTGGGGCTATACTCCCCTCCCCTGATTTTGATTTTACTTCAGCCTGGATGGAACTCAGGGGGAAAAGCCCCTGGTTTCTAGGTGATAAGGAACAGCAGGGGCAGGACCTGTTCAGCACGGCAGGAGAAGCCTGAAGCCTAGGTCACCATGCACAGCAGAGCTGCGAGTTACCATGACCGTGAAGCACTGAAAGCAATTCTTCATTGCCTTCTATTCCGTCAGTTTGTAGAGCACACCCACTATTATATCTTTAAATTTACGTGCTCACTGGAGGGCAATTTGCATGGGTCCCTATGGATGGAGGCAAAATGTATTCCATGATTTATTGACTGTATACTACTTCCATATTTCTTCTGAAGCTCTTTTCTAAAATATTCATATTATATATTATTCTGATGCCTCTGGGAAGAATAAATCAAACTGAGGAAAATTTGAGCAAACAATTGTTATGTATTACACCCAGAGGAGCTTGGAGGTGGAATTTCAGGGCCAGCGTTTCCCATGGGTAGGCTAATAAAGGACTGTGCAAGTCTTATATGCTAATCATCAAATGAGTAGGGAATCTAAAGGGGTCTTATCCATTCTTCCTCATTACCTTTGACCCATTACTACACAATTTCAATTTCAATAGCATTAATAAAATATTTTAGTACTGAACAGAATAGATGCACAATCATCAAATTTACTTTGTTGTCTCATCAGTAAGAATAAACAAGGACATTTGCTTTGGAATATTCTGCCTCTTTTAGTTTCAATTCAATTGAAATATCCATTAATATTCATGTTCTACAAAGGCACTATTCTCTAACTGCACACAAATCAGGTGCAGTCCTTAGTTTTTGGTTTTATAAGCTAGTAGGACTGCTGGAGAAGTATTTAAAAAGTTTCTTCAGATAAAGACTTAGCATTACTTGAAGGCTGGAGAGATGGCTTAGTGGTTAATCGCTTGCCTGTGAAGCCTGAGGACCCCGGTTCGAGGCTCGATTCCCCAGGACCCATGTTAGCCAGATGCACAAGGGGGCGCATGCATCTGGAGTTCGATTGCAGTGGCTGGAGGCCCTGGTGCACCCATTCTCTCTCTCTGTGTCTGCCTCTTTCTCTGTCTGTCACTCTCAAATAAATAAATAAAAATAAACAAAAAAATTTTAAAAAAGACTTAGAGCTACTTGAAATGTGCATTTGTTTTGGCATACATGCATGTGCGGGGGTAAAAACACCCTCACGTATGCATGCACACAAATATACAAACCATAAATAATTTTAAATAACAAGCAAAGGTGACATTACCATTGTGACAGGAGACCTGACCCCTGACAGGAGGGATTGGAACCTTTGAGTGTTCCATTGTTCTGGGTAGACTGCACAAATTTAAATGCAGCAGCAATTTTTCTGCAAAGAGATAAGTTTTGATCACAGCTCAGCATTTATACTTCAGTTATAAAAGTAGATTGGCAAGCGGTACAGCAATTACTGAACAATGAAATATTTCATATGTTGTGACTTAATGAAAAGTAAGATTTCAGTTTCTTTTGGAAACAGGAAATTGGGTCCTTTGTATGCTATTGTGTCTGTGAGAAATGATGCCAGTTTGAAGTTTAATTTTAGTTTGAGGAAAGCATTCTCTTAAATAAGTATGTTCCCAGTTATGTCTATGTAATGACAGTAAATTAGTTAAGAAGGTACATGAAATATGTTTCCTCTTTAAAATGTATGCTTTTGTGCTTTTCTTCTAGAGAAAACAAACTTATTTCGAATCTATCGTGAATATTAAGTAATCTCCAAACTTGTATGTGTAATGTGAAGACAACCTAACAATCTTTGCTTACATTTTGTTTTCAAATTCCTATTTACAAGTATAAGCTGATGTCTTAATATATGTCACAATTGATGTTAAAAGTTCACATTAGTCTTTCAGAATTTAAAATATTTACCTTATTATGTTACGTTTTCCGAGGTATCTGAAATTTTGAAGACAAACACTGGAAAATGGAAAAACAGTCACATTCTAATTATTCACGCGTTTTAATTTGTATACATCATGGTTCAAGTATATGGAAAGAAAACGATTACATTTTCTTTAAAGGCTCCATGTCTTACTGGTATATAATTTACTCCAGGCTACATGGAATGTGAGACAGCGAGACATTTTGCAAGTTCCAGAAGATCTGTTATTAAGTCACCCTTAAAACTTACTCCAAGATACTGAAGAAATCGGACACCTCAGGACTGGGTGCTCTCTGCCAGTAGGCGATCAGAGTCTCTAGAAAGAAATGCCACACAGCATGAGGCTCTTTGAAATCAAATGATTTTCTTTCCTTTTCTACCTTGCTTTCTTTCTTTTTATTTTGACGGGTAAAGAAACTTTTAATGAGTATTCGAGGGGCAAGAGGAAGTCGGTGCTGGAGAAGGTGAGCACTCAGCCCTAGCCATCTCATGTGTACAAAAATAGGGTAAGTTCAACGAATTTGCGTGTCATCCTTGTGCAGGGGCCGTGCTAATCTTCTCTGCATCGTGCCAATATTAGTACATGTGCTGCCGAAGCGAGCGCGTCTCTCTTTCTTTCCCTCCCTCATTTCCTTTTCAATTTAATTTGAAAGAGTGCTACTTACCATCTGAAATTGTCTTCATAATGTGAAGAAAGCACATAAGAAGACTCCTGGTCTCTGCTTGGTCTAACTTGTCAAATCGAAGAGTTGACCCAATCAAAGATAAAGGCCTTGGGATCTTGAAATTAAAGGATGAACAGAGAGTAAGCGTGGGGGATTTCTGGCTTGTCACTATGGTGATGAGTGTGAATGGGAGGGAGGGAGGCGGTACCTTTTCACAGTTGTCTGTCTTCTCGCTGCTCTTGTCATTGCTGCTTGGATTGGAGTCGAGGCTGGCTAAGGATGCTCTGGAATCAGCATGGTTTACTGTAGAAATAGCTATTGATGAAAAGGCTGTAAACGCAAGCCACAGCACACGAATGGAGATGAGATGTATGGGTACAAACAAAATGTCCAATGATGAAACAGAGGCAGTCACTGTTGAGGCGGATCTAGTGCTGTGAAATCATCTCAGGCTGGCATTAAAACTATGTAACAACATATTGAATGCGTGTTCATATGTGTGCGGACATAGGCACTGCATGCATATGCATGTGAAAGCCAGGGGACAACCTCTGGTGTCATTCTTCAGGAATGTTATTGACCTCCTTTGAGACATGGTCTCTCACTGGCTTGGAGCTTGCCAAGTATGCGAGGCTGGCTGATCAGCAAGGCCCAGGGGTTCACTTGTCTCTGCTTCCCAAGTTCTGGGATTGTGTGTGTGCCACATTTGACTTTTTTTTTTTTTTTTTTTGGTTTTACGAGGTAGGGTCTCACTTTAGTTCAGGCTGACCTGGAATTCACTATGTAGTCTCAGGGTGGCCTCGAACTCACGGTGATCCTCCTACCTCTGCCTCCCGAGTGCTGGGATTAAAGGCGTGCGCCACCACGCCCAGTACGTTTGACTTTTTAACTGTGGGTTCTGGGGATCAAACTCAGGTCCTTAAGCTTACATGGCAAACAGTTTCCTGACTGAGCCATTTCCCCAGCCTCTTGTGAAATATTTTATACCTCACTCTAGTGGTCATTATGGATCTAGAAACATTTAAACCATTACAAGTAGAAATAAACAAAATACAGTTTTTTTCTTTTTTCTTTTCCAAGGTAGAGTCTTGCTCTAGACCAGGCTGACCTGGAATTCATTACGTAGTCTCAGGCTAGCCTCGGACTCACAGCAATCCTCCTACCTCTGCCTCCCAAGTGCTGGGATTAAAGGTGTGAGCCATCATACCTGGCTTGTTCTTTAGATTTCTTAAAGTGCCTTTAAAAATATCTTATCTTAAAATGCTTTAGTAAAAGCTCATAAAGGTAATTTGGAGGAAGGAATGTTTAACTTTAGACAGTTTATGAGAAATAAAAATGACATTTCCAAAAGAGTTCTTTAAATAATCATTGAAATTGAAGAGCTATTGTAGTTTAAAAGCTTGTGTATAACAAAAAGTTAGACTACTTCTGGAATGCAGTAATTTGATAACATCTGAACAAACTGCTCCTTAAGCCAAGTAAAAATGAACACTTAGAAGTGGAAGTCACTGGATGGCTTTCAAAGTAATATGTTAAAAGACTCTTTGGTTATATAATGTAGTGCACTTTGCCAGATACATTATGCATATGAATTATGAATTGGGTAAGAAGCACAGTGATGTACAATGTACAATCTATGTACAAACATAGATGAATGTTAACCACGAGTGTTCTCAGGAGGTCTGAGTACCTGCGATGGAATTTAAAACATCTTTGGAAAATGACGTGTCCACGGAAGTGGCGTGCTTCATGGACGTCTGGGTTTGAAACCCTCCATTGGTGCTCAGGTCATCTCGAGACCCCTGCATTCAAAGAGGACAAGAGATCAGCCATAATCAGGGTGTTTCAACATTCTAGTCTAGCGAAGATTCTCTGCCTAAGCAGACAGTGAATGTGAACATTATTCAAAATATATTCAAAACCCATAGTTCTATTCACAGTTTGATTTTCTTATGCGATTTAAAAAAATTAGGTCATAGAAACAGTCTTTCAGATATGGACAGAAACAATAACTGATAGAACCATGGATTATATCATAGAATGTCTGTAATTAATATGATGTGTAACCTCACATATTGCCATTACAATTAAATTTAAAAATCTCATCATGTGAAAGGCTTTACCATAAATACTTTTTAATCATACAACTTAATCCTAAGGATCCTGTTACACAGACACTTTACTCCACCTCACAGATAAGGCAATGGAGGTCTGGCGAGGTTGGATAGAGGAGCTGCAGCTGAGATTTGAACAAGGTTTCCCACCAAAATATTTCCCTAAGGAATGGTCCTAACCATCTCCTCCTGTTACTGGATCATGTAGTGTGTGCCAGAGACCTCAGGTTGGTAGTGGTAAAGTCACCATATCAACTAGTGGAGAATGCTTACAAATAGAGGGTTAGGCTATAAATAAGGCACTTGACTTCAGAGGGTACAAAGATGACGAGGACATGGCAGGGACGAGATGCACCCGAGGATAAGGCCATAAAGGTGACCTATAAGCAGTGAAAAATTTGCTGGTGAGTCCTGATGAGTTGCATGGCTCAGGTGGAACTGACCTACTTTGGACACAGCATTGGAGAGTATACTTGGCAGAAAGTGTCACTTAATCCCCAGTTCCATTAAAGGGAGAGAGGAATGGTTATCCAGGACTTAAATACAAGCAAGAGACATTTAAAAGGTTATGTAAGCATACCTGATTCGATGTATTGACAGTAAAAGGATATAGGTCCTTCAGGTATATCCTGGGCATATTGTCCAGGAGCATGCCATACAGGGGCATGTAAAGACTTGCTATCCGGGCCTGCTTCCTCTAAGTGAGAAGGGAGCCAAGAGAAAGCATTCACGTGAGAATCAATGGGCTCGTGGCTCTTACATGCATTTAATGCAGAGCCATTAAACGGTGTTTGGGGAGGAGGGAAATGAAGGCCACTTACAGGTTCTCTGTATCGATCATCAAATGAATGCTTAGCCATTAGATTTTTTAGGACTGCTAATGCTAAGTGCCTGATATCTTGGTCTTCCTGCAGGGCAAAGCCAACTTCTCGGAGCAGAAGTCCGATTAAGAAGTGTTTGCGGCAAAATTCATTTGTGATGGAATATTCAGGCATATCTTTGAGGAGAAAGAGATTATTATTGAAAAATCAAATAATAACTTTATAATTGCCAAAATTAAATCAGATAGTACTACAACCACCCTCCCCCAACACCCAGTAGCAGGAAGGATTCTCCAGTATAATCTTGCTATAGAAATGTGGTGTGTTGTGACCTTAGAGGTGTTCATTAAGATAAGGGAATGTTCTGGCTAAAACAAAACAAAACAAATCAAAACAAAAAAACAAAAAACAAAAAATTATGAGTGCAAATACAAACTAACACACCATGCCAATGTCACAGTCCATGAAATATATTGTTAGCTCTGCAGGAACTGAAATTGAAACAAATACATATTTTCGGTCTACAGGAATCAAGAAAGGTTGTAGGAAGGGTGATGCTGAGATGTACCTTGGAGATAAAAATGCTTGACAGAGTGGATAAAGGCAGTGAAAGTATGGAGGAGGTGGGGAAAGGGGTACAGAACTCTGATGGCACAGCATTCTGAAGGCTTAAGGATGTGGGGAGCAGAAGATGAGTAAATGGTCAAAAGGTCAGGATGAGGAGTGAGGCTTGAAAGAAGGGTTGATGGTGGCGAAGCCTACGTACAACTTCCTCAGGGGCACTTAGGCCCCTCTGTCACTTGCATTTCTGTAGGAAAGGTTACGACACTAATGATTTTTAGAGTGGTGGCCTGATTAGATGCTTTCTTGACTATAAAGGGAGTACAGATGTAAATTAATTAGTGGGACATGAGGGGTGTGAGATGCCTTGCAAAGAGAAGGGACAAGAGAAGAGACGCCCTCTGGGCTGGAGTTGAAGGAACCGAGGACGGGAAACAAAATCTGGACAAGAAGGTTGAAGGATGTGGAGCACGGAGTTAAGCCAACATGGACTGAAGTATGTGAGGGAGCAGGGAAAGAGGAAAGCCAACATGGGCTGTAAAATCTGAGCCTGAACTATGGAGAAGACATACTGAAATTTCTGTAATAGCTGACTCATTTGAGGCTTTCCAATGCACTTGACGAGTGTAACTGCTCTTCACTGGGCTAGCACCTTTAAGGAACATTAGGGGAAAATTTCCTGGGGCTGGAGTCTCAGTGCTTTTATAACTATGATCCCTGAAGTCTAGGAAGTAAAAGCAAAATAAGCAAGTAAAACCACATCAAAATAAAAAAAGTTTCTGGACCACAAAGCTAACAATTTAAAGAAAAAAAAAGACAAATTAATCTAAGATTATATGGAAATACTTTCAAAACATACATGTTATAAGGGGTCTGTATTTGAAACATAAGGAGCCAGCAGAAGTTGAAACAACAAAAAAAGCAAAATTCAAATAATTACATTTAAATATGTGCCCAGGATTTAAATAGGTATTTTTTTCTAAGGAAGAAATAGAAATGGGCTATAGGAATATTTAAAAACAAGTCCTTAACATAAATAATAATTGGGGCAGTGAAAATATAGTCACAAAGGACTGTTATCATCTGGTAGATGGTAGCAAATATCAGAGAGGTCATGGGGGAAAGGGGGGCTCTTGTGTACTGCTGGTGGCCTATTGAGGTATTAGTATAAAGGGTCCTCAAATAACTCAAACTAGAACTATTGCATTATTGAGTAAGCCAGTATCTGTGTATATATCTAAAGGAATTAAAACCAGTATCTTTTTTCTTCTCTTAGTTTATAACTGAGACCAGAGCCTAAAAATAGTTTATATTACTGTGGTATAATATAGTGTTTTTTTTTGAAAGAAGTACATCATTTATTACTGGTAGCTCATAGCACTATGAGTGTCATTATTTTGTATAAGGACTATTAAGTAAACTTCAAAAAAATCATAACACTTTTTAGAAATTAAGATGAATTAATGTCTAACAGAATGAAAGTGGATCCTAGTGTAAATATTTTATTTATGTATTCATTTATGAGGAAGAGAGAGATTAAGACACACACATACACACACACACGGAGAGAGAGAGAGAGAAAGGGGAGAGAGAGAAAGGGGAGAGTGTTTTGATGATTGCATAGGCTACACAAGTTTATATCAGGCTATCTCCTTTAACATTCATCATGCCTTATGATGAAAACTTTCACAGTGCACTGATGTTATCTACAGTCAGCCTACTACAAAACCCTCTTTTCCTCATGGAGCTGTAACTCAATATCCATCGATAAGCCTTTCCACATCTCTCCCCCCTACTCTCCCAGCCTCTAGTAACCACTTCTCTACTGTCGACTTCTACGAAATCAATGTTTCCAGATCACATACATAAGAGAGATCATGAGGCACTTGTTTTTCTTTCTCTGCCTAGTTTGTCACATTCAACACAATGATCTCTAGTTCTATCCATCTTGCTGCAAATGTAGGGTTTAATTTTTTTAAGTGTCCAAACAGCACTTCATTGTGTATATTACTACATTTTATTTCCCTATTAGTATATTAACATTTAGTATTTTTCCACTTCTTGGCTGTTATGAATAGTTTTGTAATGAATACAGAAGCACTTCTATCTCTTTGACATGATTTCATTTCTTTTGCTTATATGCCAAGTGGTGGGATGGCTAAAGCACATGGCAGTTCTGGTTATATTTTTTTTCTGAGGAGCCTCCGCACTGTTTAGAATTTTAGCTGTACTAATTTACATTCCCACTAACAGTGTGCAAGGGGTCTCTTTCTCCATACACTCTTGTCAGCATCTGCTGTGTCTACTCTTTTTTAAATATAAAATCAAAATCTTTAGGAAATATTTGCACCCCCTCCATGTTCGTTAGAATTCTGTTCACAAGACATGAAAATAACCTAGATGTTCATTAACAGATGGCTGTATAAAGAAAATGCAACACAGTATTATTTAATAGTACAAAGAAGGAACACTCTGCCATTTGCAACAATATGGATGAAGCTAGACATTATGCAAAGTAAAAATGAAAATACAAATACTTCATGACTACCCTTATATGTGGATTCTAAAAAGGCTAAGCTCATAGAAACAGAGGGTGCAAAAACAGGCACCGGGTGCCAGGGGGATGAACAAAATGGGGCAATTTTGTTGAAAGAGTACAAAATTTTAGTTATGAGATGAATAAATTATAGAGATCACGTATATAGAAGTAAATTATAATTAATAACAATATTATTGTATAGTGTTATAAAATGATAGTTGGTTTTTAATTTTAATTTATTTGAGAGAGATAATGAAGCAGATAGAGAATGACAGAGAGAAAGAATGGGCATGTCAGGGCCTCCAGCCACTGCAAATGAATTCCAGGTGCATGCACCTCCTTGTACATCTGGCATATGTGGGTCCTGGGGAATCAAACCTGGGTTCTTTAGCTTTGCAAACAAGCTCCTTAATCACTAAGCCATCTCTCCAGCCCCAAAGATAGTTTTAATCAACAAACAGGTATTATATATAGCTGTGAGTTTTATTTATAATACATAAAGAAAATTTCAGATGATTTAGGAAATTAAATAAAGATTTTAACCACTGGAAAATGAATATAAAATAATTAAATTTAAGTTATCATTAAATTATCAGTGACAAGAGAAAGGTTAGAATATTTGTTAGAGTATCTACCCTAATCAATAGTATAATACTGTGGTTATGATGCTTGCGTGGGTAATATAAAATGTCATTATTTACCTGATGCATGTAGTTCTTGAATTGATTCTGAAGGTGTCAGGGGATCTAGAATTAATGTGAAAAAACAACCACCTCAGGTATGTACATACACAGTCACATACACATATTCATTAACTACTTTAAAATATAAAAATTAACTACTTTAATTTTTAAAAATATTATTTAGTTATTTGAGAGAAAGGCAGAGAGAGAGAGAGAGAGAGAGAGAGAGAGAATGGGCACAACTGGGCCTCTAGCCATTGCAACACACACACACACACACACACACACATATATATATATGTATATATATATATATATATATATATATATATATATATATATATATGTATGTATTCCATTCCATAGCAGGTAGATATTTTATACAAAATCAGATTCTCAAATAGAAGGCTAAGAATTAAAATAATTCTGCTCATAACATTCTTTCTTAGGGAAACAAACAACCTACGGTATTCTCAAAAATTGGCAATATTGAATGGACTGAGAATTTGAAATTTGCTTTAATTCTACAGTAAAAAACGGTAGGGATGGATAAATGGCTTAGCAGTTAAAGCATTTGCCTGCAAAGCCAAATGACCCAGGTTTGCTTCTGCGGGACCCACGTAAAGTCAGATGCATGAAGTGGCACATGTGCCTGCAATTTGCTCACTATTCATAGCCTCAAACCTACAAAGAGATCATTAGGCCTTTTTCTGCTCTATTGACTAAGAATGAACATCTGAATTAAAATGCATAAGTAAGGGTTTCATTAAAGAGAAATCTAACAAGTCTTTAGACCTAGTAACTGTAAATCAAGGAATTTTAATCTAAATTCCTTCTGTCTTTTATCTTACTAGCATAACCAGCTTAACTGACCAATATTTACTAGGCACTAACTTAAAAACAAAAGCGTATTCTTTTCTTGACACATGGGTGCACATACATACACAGGCAGGTTTTTAATGTACACGACGATGAAAATATTTCTTGTACACTACTTGCACATAGTACCACATTCAGTGTAGTAAACAAAATGTGTTACCTATCTTTACCTCTTCACCTCCTCTCACTGGCTTACAAGTGGAAAGTGTTCGCAATAACGCTTTCCCTTGCTTCTATCTTCCGGTGCACTGGTTTTCTTGGTACAACTCATTTCAAAGAAATTCCTTTTAACATAATCAATTATACACATTTATTGATAATCTCAAATAAAAATACATCTTAAATTTCTCCTTATAATTTTTGTATCTCAGAATTAAGAGAAAGCTATTTTTTAAGGCAACAGCTTGAGAGATAGCCACAAAAATTCTTTGATTCACAGTCACCAGTTCCAAAGCTTTGTTAGCCTTCTCTTTAAAAAAAAGGCAAAGATAAAAATTGAGAAATGCAGAGTTGTATTCATTAGCCATATGTCAGCAATTTCTTTTGCATTGCAATCAGATTACCAAGATGTTACACCCATGTTGTGTCTTCAGACAAACCGGTTGAGCAAACAGGAAAACAGCAACATACAAAAGGCTAAGCATGCGTTCACTTCACAGGGGCTGAGGAAACACGGGAACCATTACCTGGAATGTTTGCAGATCTTATGGGAAGGCACAGAGGTATGAAATGCTCATGATGACATACTTCTTGAAGAAAATCAAACTTATACTGGCATAAGGTCTGAAAGGGAGGAACAGAGGATGACTAGTGATTATACACCGAGAAAGGCCATAAAAAACAAAGCAGTCTGTTCTTGAACCTGATCCCTAAAATGAAGACATAGTTGCTTTAGTGTGGCCACCAAGTCATTGGCAGGTTTAAAGGATTCTGTCCCTTTGAAAGTTGAACTTGTTCTTAGGTTCCTGGTTTTTCTGTACTGGAAATGAGATCATTTTTTAACCCACATTTATCTTCTGTGAGAGAAGATCCTTGGGCATGTTCTTCACTTCTCTTAGGTTATGTCATAGCATGTCAATTATGTATCAAGTATTGCTTATCACAAGCATAGAGTTCAAGCAGGGGTCTAAGCTACTCAGCCTGACAAGATGTACACGCCAGCCTTGGTAGGTGACCAATGGCTTTCTGATTGGCTAATAAAACTGCTCAGTAGAAAGGAATGCATATCTGGAACTGGAAATCAAGTTTGAATCCTACGGAGGCAAAGATTATGCTCTCCAATGTCAAGCTCCCTCTAATCTTTGGCCAAAAGAGGGGCTACATCCATCAAAATCTCTCTAAATTCATAATGCTTATCCTAATTTAACCTATTCTGACTTCACTCACCATTGGAGATCTGTTTTTATTTTTCAGAAAGTAGAGAGACCCAAGCAGATAAACCACCCCTCGCACTTCAGCCAAGGCCCAGGTGAAAGCAAGAGGAACTGGGGAGATGAGCAAGAGTGCTGCTGCCATGGTGAGCCTGACAATCAATGCCACGGTGAATGAGACATACACTGAGGACCCTCAAAACATACCAACGCAGAGATCCAAAGGCTCCTAAGAGCTCATCACTAAAGTAGACTTAAAACACACTCACCATCTCTCCAGCCTACATATGCTAGTCATTACTGAGCACATTCTGTTTTATCTTTTAGAAAAATATGTAACTAGGTCTATTGAAATTATAAAGAATAACCTTGTAAGAAATATCTACTGAACTACCAAGTAAGAAGGAAGACTAGAGGCTGCCTTTATGTTACTCAGCAAAGAAGATTGTCAGAATAATTAGAATAAATTCTATGCCAAGGAAAGAAACAGAGAGAGTCAGAAACTCACAAAGATAGTGACAGAACAGCTGAAAAGTACAGAGAAGGTAGTGACACACTGAGAAGAAGCCAAGCTCCAATAGAGAACTAATGTTGTGAAAATGGCTATGTTACTAAAAATTACCTATGGATTTCAATGTAAGTCCCCAACACTCCAATGACATCCTTCAAAGAACCAGAGCAAAACAATTCTCAAACACATATGAAAGCACAAAATACCCTGATTAGCTAAAGCAATCCTAAGCAGAAAAAGCAGTGCTGACAGTATCATAATGCTTCACTCAACTTATCTTAAAGAGCCACAGTAACACAAACAGCATGGTACTGGCACTAAAACAGACACATATACCAACAAAACAGAACTGAACACCCAGAAGTCAACCATCAAATTCTTTGCATATGAGATATGACAATGTCTTTAACAAATGGTGCTGGGAAAATTGAATTTCCACATGACAAAGAATGAAGGTAGCTCCATGTCTCTCACCCTGCAGGAAAATAAATGCAAAATGGGTCAAAGCCATGAACGTAAGGCTTGAAACCTTAAAATTGCTAGACAAAAGCTTAGGTCAAACACACGCTTTCATGCCCTCCTTTCCCCTGCACTAAGAAAGGACTTGGAAACTTTCTCATCAGATGAACCATTTAAAGGAATGCCAGTCTTTGTATTGACTTATTTTTCTGAGAAACAAAAAGGGATAGGGCCTCAATGTTTTAGGCATGGTCATGTGAAATCAGTTTAGCTATTTACAATGCTGGAGTTTGGCAAACAATTACTCCTATCCATGTGTGGTGCATTGATTCAGGTGTCCCTCATAAGTTTATATGTTCTGAATGCTAGGTTCCCAGTTGGTGGCAATTTGGCAACTGGATCCTCCTGGAGACGATATATTGCTGCGATGGGTTTATGGGTGTTATAGCCAGCTTTCCCCTTGCCAGTGTTTGGCACACTCTACTGCTGTTGTCCACATGATGTTGGCCAGGTGGTGGTGTTCACCCTCTGCTCATGCCATCGTTTTCCCCTGTCATCATGGAGCTTCTCCTTGAGTCTGTAAGCCAAAATAAACCTTTTGCCCCCATAAGCTGCTCTTGGTTGGGTTCTTTGTGCAGCAACGTGAATCTGGCTGCAACACCACGTGTGTTGATTTGGATGTAAAATTTTCCACTCCCCACCCTCACCAGCTCATGCGTTTGAATATATATCACCAACAGCCTGTGGTGCTGTTGGTACCCTTAGCAAGTGAAGCCTTGCCGGGCGAAATTTTTCACTGGGGTGAGCCTTGAGGCTTTGTAGCCCAGCCCTGACTGCTGTTCTCTTTTGCTTCCTGACTGAGGTGAGACGTAATGTGGATTTCCTGTTATGGTTTGTCATGCCTTCTCCGCCATCATAGACTCTGCCCTCTGAACCTATAGGGAAATATACTCTTTCTTTCTTTAAGTTGCTTTGGTCAGGTGTTGTTTAAGAGCAATGAGAAGGTAACTGATACACCATGGTTCTTACCTTGAAATCACCGGAGGAGAACATGCTGATGTAATTGTTCACCATCTTGAACACAAATCCTCGGTCCATGAACGTAAAGCAGCGCTAAGATGGATAAAATTCCAAAATCAAACCTTTATTTTTTTTAAACTTAAGGGATCATTAGAGATTTTAGAAAATATGACAACATATTAAAGCCAAAACAGTATTTAAGTCTATTACGTAAGTGTTTAAAAAATTTCTAAAGCACATTTAAGCATTAACCCACATATAGCAACTAGTTATAATACCAGAGATCATATACAAATCAAAAAGTTTCCATCAGAGTGCAGCTTATTGGGAGTTCATACTTGTGCTGAGAACCAAGTTAGAACCCTATGGACATGAAAGCCATAGACTCTAGAGAGAAGCTCCCACTGTTCTTTGGCTAAGACGAGAAGGCATATTCATCACAAAGTCCTCTGAATGTTTATGCTTATCCTTTTTGAGCCATGCTTCTCTCACTCTCAGATGGAGAATCTGCTTTGTACAGATGGTGGTAAATACCAGGGAGATCCAAGATCCATCAGTATGACAAGAAAAGAAAGCCAACTACCTAGTACAGATGAATCATCTCCATCCCATGTTCCAGGGCCCAAGAAGACATAACAGAGGAAGTGTCAATTTAACTATGACTGCTACTCTCATGGCTAGCCTGTCAACCTCCTCTAGGGAGACAGCAGCAGACACTGAAGAGACGTAAAAGTAGTCACAGAAGAAATTCAGAGGATGTAGAGAGCTCAGTGCTAAAGTAGACTTACAACACACCTGCCACAGCTCAGGAAGCAGTTCAGAAGAGGGGGTGGCAAGACTTTTAAGAGCCACAGGGAGGGAAAGAGTATCCTGAGACACTTTCCCCTCCCATAGAGACTGATGTATTCATTCATGACCCCACAGTAAGTACCAATAACCCCACTGCGTAGGGCCCTCCATTGAATAGGGGCAAGGGAGAGGGAACACCAAGGGAAATGTGAAAAATATGCAATATGTTCATAAGTAAAGTTCACACTTAATTAAAAGAAGTTCCAAACCTGTGCTTATCACTTCTCTAAAATTAATCAGATGGATTTTTGCAATGAGTTACTAGAGCCCTTTTCATATAGAATTTTTTCTTTTAGTTATGTTTTTAATATCTTAGTTATATCTTATTATTGTTTTTAGTACATTGATCCCACAGTTTCTTGGGTGGAGATCATTTCTTCTTCTTCTTTTTTTTTTGGGGGGGTGGTGGTGGGAGGTATTGCTTTGCTCTAGCTCAGCAGACCTGGAATTCACTGTGTAGTCTCAGGGTGGCCTTGAACTCACAGAGATCCTCCTACCTCCACTTCCCAAGTGCTGGGCTTAAAGGCATGTACCACCACGCCCGGCTGAGATCATTTTCTGTATCACCCTGGGGTGGAATGGGAGGTGGTACAGGTGGGCCAGCAGTCTTTTTGTTCTCACAGGCCTCTTTTAACAGAGCAACTCTTCTCTTTCTCAGCCCAGGAAGCTTAAATTTGAATAATACAGAAAGGCAATCCTGAGACTTTGATTAGTGAGCTGCTTATGTCTTTCTCATCCTATTGTCAAGTTCTTCATCTAGCAAGGAGGACCTCAGATGACAGGTAGATTAAGAGAAGCACTTTCTTTCCAAAATATCAATGGGCATGTGATCAGTAATGCACACACAGATACCAAAGACTGCACCGGAAAAGTGTGAATTAGGAAGGTCTAATCGTAATTCCTGATGCAGAATCTTGGGGAGGCATTCTAGGAGACTCCAAAATGGCCAATTGTACTTGCTTTGCTTTTCTTGGTTCTTTCCTCATTTTTACTTACAACTCAGTTTTCTTAGAACATAATTAACAGGTAATCTTGCTAAAGGTTGTATACAGAAGGAGGTTAGGAGAAAGGTAGCTTTTTAATGGCAGTTTCACTTAGAGAATGAGGCCCAAAGAGAACTAGGTGATGCCACCCCATATGCCACCTCACCCTAGCACAAGAATGGAACTCTCGACAGAAGTGGAACTCATGTCTGATCAAGACCCCCTGCTGCCCTCAGTCAAACATGGTATCTAATAAAATGGTCCAGGTGGGCTGGCCCTGGGATCCACCAGCCAAATCTACAAACCAATTAGATGTTGCCCTTGAATACCTGACTCTGATGCTATAAAGGCTGTGGCCTTCTGGTCCCTCCCTCTCTCTTGACACAACCCTTGGTGTGTGTGTGGGGTCCCTTTGGATTCCCTCTCATGTGTTTTCGGACACACACAAGTCTGGCCTCTACCCCCAGCGCTGGATGGGGATGGGAGAATATAACATTGTTTCTAGATCTGAACTTTTCTGCTTTCCTCTGTCTTATAGTTTGGAATAATCTCCCACTTTGACTACTTGTATAATTGTCCTCTGGTCTCCAAACCTACCACATGTATACTTTTCTTATACTCCAGATCTGCCATGTGGGTACTCTCACCAACTCTAGGCTAGTTGCCTGCGTAATTTCTTTAAATTTGGGGTAGTCATGAGTGTAACTCTAGTTATTACTCATTTTTTCTCTGAATCTCCTGGTTTCTGCTTTTATATTTTTTTCTCTTCTTTCTTAAGTTACTACTGTTTGCACTTTTAGCTTTCTTCCATGGGGAAAACATATGGCAGATGCCATGTGGGTTCCTCCTAAGTCTCCCTACACAAGTTCCTAGATTCCACTTTCCACGTGTTTGTGGCTCTATTCTAATCTCTCTTTAAAGGCCTCAGTTTCTCTTAAACCCCAACCTACCTTAAATAAAGCCCATAATTTGTGATTTTACCCTAAATAAACTTCATAAATTATCCCTTTTCAAGTTTATCTTTATTAATTCTTTATTAAAGGTAGGACAGAACCCAAAATTTGGGGTTTATAAATTCTGGGGGACCCCTCCTGAGTCCTAAAATCCTTTATCAGTACTCCAAGGTGAACACACCAGCTTGAAAAGCTACATATCAAATATCATGTAATTAGCCGGGCGTGGTGTCGCACACCTTTAATCCCAGCACTGGGAGGCAGAGGTAGGAGGATTGCTGTGAGTTCGAGGCCACCCTGAGACTCCATAGTGAATTCCAGGTCAGCCTGGGCTAGAGTGAGACCCTACCTAGGAAAAACAAAAACAACAACAACAACAACAAAAAAGTCATGTAATTAATGGCAATTACATGATACTCTGGCAAAGGCAAAACCAGGCATCACTAGAGATTGGGTTGTCACAGACTAGGAGGAAAAGGGACGATTAGAATACAGAAGAAATGTTTTTGGCACTGAAACTATTCTTTGTACTATTATGGTTGGATACATGCTAGCAATTATTTAATTATCTAAAAGCATGGCATGAGCTCACACTAAGCCCCTGTAATCGCTACATGGAACTCTCACCAGGAACACCTAGACATCAGTGGGCTACATGAATATCCCAAGAAACAGTTGAGAGGAGACTAAATGTCTTTGGTGAGATTTCAAGGGACATTTGGCTCTACCGAGAAGTGGGCTGGGTCAGTTCTATCTTTGCACTCATCCAGAGCAGGGATGGTGACGGTCACGTCTCAGTGACTGGAGCGGCTACTGACATGTCAATATCTGTGTGCTTCTGAAGGGGCCTGTCTCCAGAAGACAAGGCTGCGTTGGGAACCTAGAAAAGCCAACCTGGAGTTTCTTGAATTTGAAAAAAAGGCCTTATCTATATCATCTATATCTATCTATGTCTATATTTATGTCTATCTATATCTCCAGCTTGTTTTCCTCTTTCCAAGGCAAAACAAGGGAGAAAAGGATTATTGCTGGGTACAAGAGTGGCAGAGTGAGTGTGCTCTCTGCAAAAACCCTGTTTTTAGACCAAACTTGACAAAACATGTCTCTCCTCCTGGGAAGGGTCCCTGTACCTTCCCCACCCCAGCCTCTTCTGGACCCCAGGTACTGTGGCTCTCCTGCATGTGTTTTGGATCTAGAGGGACCTTTTGCTCTTGTTTTAGAGCAGTTTATACTAGCCTTTTAAGCTTTTGTTAACTGTAGTTCCTAGGCTGAGTCTGGACTACCATCTGTCTTGTAGACAGCATTTCATTGGAACAGAGCTGCACACGGTCATTTCCATATCTCTGGGGTGACTTGTCTCTGGATGTTTTTGGGCTTCAACAGCATTGGTGAGTAGATGACAGAATATATGTTCATAAAGCTGAAGAAACTCAAAGTTTGCCAACTCCTAATTTAGAGGATAACATTCTTCCATCTTTTCAAAATGTTATTTTCATCTTTAGAATTAACAGAGTCATTATATGTATTTTTGGATGTAGCATATTTCAGTGCATATATACAAAATGTAAACTGATTAAATCAGGGTTATTAGCATTTCTCTATCATTTTTTCATGGTTTGAGCCTTCAAACTTCTCTATTCAGTAGATGATTGGGAACTATACCACTCTATTGTGCTATAAACAAGTTGGACTTATTATTCCTACCTGTGTTTTGTGATAAATTATTCTTGCCTAAACTGTGTCTCAGTCTGATGAATAAACTAAAAACCACACACATGCATGCAAAAGTTATTGTTGTAATGAAAAAAATACTTCAACAAATAGTCAACTCATGTGAGAGTTATAAATGAACAATTTATAATTGGTTCAGTGATGAATTATGGAATATAAAGTTGTAAAATATCATTTGATATCATTGTCCTTCCCTTATACATTTTGTAAGGCCACTAGTCCAATCATTTCCTTCTTCAGCCTGGGCTGTCTTCATCAGGTCCTGTGTTAGGCATTGGCTTGTGACCACCAGCAGCCATGATTATGTGGTAAGGAGTCCTTTATTCCCATAGCACAGACTATTTGAGAGGAGATACGAAGACTTTCTGATGCAGTGAATTGCTTACCCATCCAGTTTTGATTGTTTAAACAGCAGTAACAAAATTATTATATTTTTTTATAAGACATATCCAGTAAGGGACCAAGGACTGTCTCTTACACTACATGGTTTTTTCAATTGTTTTGAAGAGCTATTTGAAATAAAGCAGGATCAATTAGGTGAGGGTCAAAAAGGCATGGGTTAGTAAGAAAAGATTTTGGTTAATAAGAAAAATAAAATGTGGGTAAGAAAATTAACATCTGAATAACCTGCCTTTGCTACCCCCATGGTGGTAGGCTTCAAAACAGACATGTGCAGGTAGGCATGGAAACCCAGTTTGGTGGCAGAAAAGAAAAAATCACAGAAGCTGCTGGACTTCCTGTGGATTTGTTTCCATTTTATCTAGTTTAAGGAGAAAATAGTGAAAAATGTGCAAGTTTTGCCACAAAATAGTACTTTTGAATGATGCGGGCTAAGAGGAAACCTTTCCACCCAGACAGTTTTATATGTGTACATATTACTTCCATAGATTGCTCTCTATTGATGCTTGGGAAAAAAAAATCTTGTCAAACTAGGACATTACAACATTTACCATGTTAAATTCCGATGACTGCTGTTTAAGGTTTGGACCTGGCTCCTGTTCTGAACACTTGGTCTCCAACTTGTGGTGCTTGCTATCTTAGGAACTTGAGGAGACTTGAGGAGGTGGGGCCTGGCGGGCCGAAGTGGGTCACTAGGGGTGGGCCTTTGCAGATTTTGATTTGAAGATTTGAAGCCGCTGGTTCTGGCCTTCAATTTCTATCTTCTGAACATGGGAACAAGCTATCACGTACTCCTGCCACCAGGGAACAAGCCATTCCACTGTGCCTTTCCCGAGATGGTTAACTGCAACCCTTTGAAACAGTGAGCCAAAGCAACCTTTCCTCTCTGAGGTCGCCTCTGTCATGCATTTTATCAAAGCAATACAGAGAAGAGATGAGAAGAATAAGGAACACACTGATTCACAGCATTTGGCTACTGATGTAGAAAGAGGTAAGTGAAAGAGATGAAGTTCATTTGAAGTTACTTGAGGAAACAGCTATCATCAGATGGCCGGCAATATAGCAGATTGGTAATGTCAACACTGAGTGTGGGCAATGCTGAGAAGCCAAAAGTGCGAAGTTAATCAGTTGTTGGAATTGAGCCAAAGCATCACATTCAATTTTACATATTTTTTCCAAAACCACTCTTTTCTCCTTTCTTTTGCTCTCTTCTGGTTCAAGGGAATCATCTAATAAACATTCTAAAGAGTTTTGTCTAGTGTTCTGTGTCCACAAATGCCATTTAAACTATAAATTAGAAGTAATGTGTACAATGGACATTTATGATGCACAATATATTGAACTAATCTTTTAGCCATAAACTTCTCATAAATATATTAATTTCAACCCGAAGTCTGAGTGTTCTACACAGCTTACTGACCACATGTGTTTCTTGTCAAGCTGTGCTGTCTTTAAAGAATCCACAAACCACTACCTATTACCTGGTAATTGTGTGTGTGTGTGTGGGGGGGGGTTGTATGCACATATATGCACATTACTGTTCTTCTGGGCTATTTTTCTTGAAACTGAATCTGGAACTGCCATTTTAGGGGGGGGGGTCAGAATGACTGACCAGTGAGCACTAGCAATTCTCCTATCTCTGCTCCCTACAAGACTGGGGTTCCAGAGGTGCATGGCCATGTCCTGCTTTTATGTGGGTGCCGGGGATTGAACTCAGATGGTTTCAGTTTCTCATGCTTACATGGAAAGGGCTCTTGCCCACAACGCCATTTTCCAAGCCCATAACATTTATTTTTTTAATCTTGCATATTAAGTATAATCCCTATATATAATATTAGTTCATGCATTGCAAGCAGTAACCTCTGCATAAATGAGCTTCAAAAAGAACCCCATTCATTCATTCAAACACTTAAGCCAGGGATAGTCTTTTCCCTTTCTAGAGACTTGATTATAATCTTTTATTTTTCAGTTTTGAGAGGAATATTGCACATGTTTATTTACACACATTTTGTTTAGAAACTGTTTTCTATATAATTTTGTCTAATTTACTATTCCGTTAGCTACTTCAAATAAACTATAAGCATAGCAACAACTTTTATTCCCTTAAGTCTTACATGATAGACAAGTAGAGTAATTGTCCCCTCTTTTATTCCCTTGCCTTTTAACAATGACCATCTTTTTCTCATACTTGAGAAAAAAGAAAAAAAATATAAGCAAACAACTAAAGAAAAAAGTAAATTCAAGATACAAATGAATACAGTATATAATTTGAAATAACTTTAATCACAATTATAAAGGTCTTATATCTGCTGAGTATGGTGGTGGACCCCTTTAATCCCAGCACTCAGGAGGCAGAGGTAGTTTGAGGCCACCCTGGGACTGCAAAGTGAATTCTCGGTTAGCCTGGGCTAGAGCTAGAACCTACCTCAAAAAAAAAAAAAAATAAAAAAAGAATTAGATTAAATCTCACCAGAGATACTTCAGGGTAGTTTCTCACCAATTTCAGTATTCTTTTAACTTTACATAATTGGCATATATTTGTACATTGCATAGTTACCCATTAGGTTCTGTGTCTGTCAGAAAGAAACAAAGTGGCTTCATCCTGGTTGGGTGTTACCAGTTGGATACGAGAGGTAAGAGAAGAAAACCATTCCTCAATAAATGCATTATCTGCTAAATGTGCTGCCATCAGGCTAGTGCAGGTTAGTTTTATTTGATTTTGCATTTCTTCTTCTCAATCCAATATGTAAGCTTTTAAAGCAAAGAAATATAACTAACTTCCATGTAATATCCACTTCAGGAAGAAATTGTGCCTCTCTCAACTGGATAAATTTCCTGTGTGGACCAGCATGCAATCTTGTCATGATGGAAAGGAGAGCCTAGAGGTGGTATGATAGAAGGGATGCATTCCTGAAGTGGGTACTTGGTGTCATCGGCACATCTGTTGCTGACTCAAATTGTCACTTCAAAGGCAGAAATACCCAAGAGAATGATGTTGCTGCAATGTGGCTTCTCCTTCAACCATTTCATTTTCCTCTTAAAATTATTTAGTAGCACTATGATTTGACAACACTCGGATGTTTTATCTATCCTTTGTATTTCTGCAATGATTGACATCTTCCAAGTTCTAAAGAACATCAAAAAGTATTTCAACAGCACAGATGTCTAAATGAAAATGTTCAACTTATGCCTGAGTTTGAACTCTTCATCATAAGTGCAGAAGTGACTTAAACAACATTTAGAGGACCTTGTATCTGCTACTGGGGGACTTTCATAGAACTGTGTTGCATAATAGAACTGTACCTTAAGAAATCTCGCTGCACTGAGATTCGCCCTCTTTGTTTCCTCAAGAGCATCCTTGTATTTCCAAATCACGTGGTCGCATAGGCACATCACAAGACCGTCCAACTCATTTTGGTAAGATTCAGGAAATCTTTGAGTTCGGGAAAGCTAAGGAAAGAATGGCTTATTTATAATGTTTCATGCAGAATACCAATCCTGGGGAAAAAATAAACTGAAAGACTTTATTTTATAGATCAGCATATCAAGAGTTCTTAGGAAAATTTGAAAGCAGTAATAAAACTTGAAAGCCTTTGAAATTTCAAGATCATTAGTTCTACCATTTCCATTAAATGTTCTCTTTTATTTTGACCAATAAATTTTTACTTTTAAAAATCTATTAACTGCAAAATATTCAAACAATATAGGCACATATAAAGTAAAATGTGATTTGTTAATAATCTCTCCCTCTCACATCTTATTTCTCTGTCTTGCTGCCCAAGAAATGACTACTATTAAAACTTTGTCAATCAAAATCCATTAATTTCCATGAATATTATTCTAAAATAATGTTTGGATAGATATCTCCATTGAATTTAACTTAAAATTATTTAAACTTTTTTATTTTGAAACAATAAATTCTTTCAATAAACATCTACAAAAACCAAGTAAGTAAATAACCAGATGTGTACAAATCTTGGCTTGAAATATTCTTTAGTGAGTGACATATTTCCAGTATTTAACACAGGTAAGAAATATCAGTGGAACCTCACAAACTAAGATGTGGATGACCCCAGATGTAGAAGGGCTTGCTTGTGAGGTTATATGAAACACATTTAATAAAACATGATGAGGTCTCTTGGGATGTCTACATATAAGGGAAAGTCAGAACAGCTGTTATCCCCCCTTTTGAATTTATACAAACATTTACTATAAGATCAGTATGTGTCATTCATCTTTATTAGTTGGCTTTAGAAATCAGACACGTTTTCATTACAGTCAGGAACAGAAAATGTCGAGTTAGATTAAAGCATATATTTCTTATTTGTGAGCACTGAGCTTCTAATGCTGTGAGAACACAAACCAGAAAGGCTGTGTTATGGGGTTGTATGAGACAAAGATGGTACAGAACACTGGAGCTGACATTTATTTTTTCTTAAACCACTTTATCAGAATACTACTACAAAGTATTTTTAGAGTCTCATGGCTATTCTTTGTATGCATTTAAATTTATTGTTGAAATCATATAGATTAAGAGTAAATGAATCCAACCTAATAGCCAAGTATCATTTTTATTCTTCTCCGTATACATTGGGCAATAAGGATACACAATTTACTATTCAAGGACACCGATAAAATCACATTTGCAGTTTCTTTTCGGCTTTGCTAATCTCTAAGATCTATCACATACACCACTGTCAGCTTTATCTCTGCATGGACATGTATTAATGCTTTTAGACCTTCATCTCCCTTTTCTTGTTCCCTCTTTAAGCCTTCCTTTCAAATTCTCCTTGTGGTCTACTTCATTCTTACTCAGACACGTGGTATGATACATGCACAAGGAACATTTTTAGTCATTCCCTGGAGGAATGAAGGAGGCTTGAGGCAGCAGTCAGGAGAGAAAGTGGGTGAGGGGATACCAGATTCTGGGCTGCAGGTCAGAACAGAGAGGAAGATCTGGGATGTGTGGTGGCCAAGGTCAAAAGGACTGACCTTGAGTAGGGGGATATGTAAGAGCTTTGTGAAGAACAGGGAGGCTGATGGAATTTGTTCAGTTTGATGGGTCCTTTGCTTTTAGAGCTCAAGTCAAGAAGACATTCTGAGGTGTCCAGGCATAGAAATGTCCCTTGGCCAGGAAAGCAGGGGTCCTATGGGGTTGCTTTCCTTCCACCCACATCGTGTCTCTCAGAGCACCAAGTAGACATCACTCCAGACTCCCTCAGATTCCAACACTCACTCCTGAAACTCATGACTGAACATTTTAATTTTTTAATTTATATTTTTCTTGGTTTTTGAGATAGGATTTCACTCTAGTCCAGGCTGACCTGGAATTCACTATGTAGTCTCAGTGTGGCCTCAGATTCATGATGATCCTCCTACCTTTGCCTTCCATGTTCTAGGATTAAAGGCATGTACCACCATGCCCAACTCCCTGAACTCTCTTTAATATAGACAGAAATTCAGTTCAAAATTTAAAAAAATAGAGAGAAAAAGAAACAAAATGCAAATAGCTTGGCAGAAGTTTTTGGGTCAAATGATGATACTGTGGTTTTTCTTACATCAAATGGTAGGGATGTTAACAAACCTGGAAGATACAGAGCCCTGTAAGAACTGGAATGTGTGTGCGTGTGCGTGTGTGTGTGTGTGTGTGTGTGTGTGTGTGTGCGTGCGTGTGTGTGCATGTGCACACACACTTGCTGAGGAGGATCACATAATGAAAAATGATCCTGAATGGGTGAAGGTAAACTGCTGGGCACAGCAGTATTGTCTCTGTAATTTATTCTGTGACTGTTCACCTATCTTCGTGAAAAGGTGCGTATTGGTGAGAACTACGGGAGAATTTGGGTCCAATCCATTCGGGTACAGCTGACAAAACCAGCCCCGGTTCTGTGTCGTTTTCACCATCAAAGACCTTGGCGGCACAGCAAGGATTGCAAGGATGAGAGAATTCCTGATCCCAACAGTGGCAGAATGACAAGTATGACTCATTCTCGTCCTCATGTTGTATTGATCTTGGTTCTCAGGGGCAGAATGCTCTTATCTTTGGAAGTAGGAGAGCACCCCCAGGACTCAGAGTGAAGAGTCTGGCAGCTGCAGAGGTTAAAGGAACGGCCAAGGTGCTTTGTGTCGTGCTAAGGCCATGATTGGAAGGGGCTGGGGCCTGGAAGCCTGGATCGGTGCTTCTGGGTGTGTGACTTGAAGAAGCCCAGTTAGCCCTCAGTGATTACACGCCCTATCTCTCTGTGTAAGCCAGCCTTTCCCCCACGAGAGAAGACTGCACAGGCCTAACCTGACTTGAAGTGCACAGGGGGCTCGTGTGTGACAGGGATGCCAGGTGGGAGCGCTGGCACCGCCTGTCCCCCATGAAGATGGCAAAGCGGAATGATGTCACAAGTCTCTACCATCCTGCCACATGGAATACTGTTCTGACTCCATTCCTGGTAGGAAGGGACAGTCCAAGGGCTTCTCGCTTAACCTCTCCCAAATGGGAGCTGAGAGAACTATGTGTGAACTCAGGTCAGCCCCCCCCCAGACCCCCCGGGGGCTCTTTGGTCCTTCTTATGCAATTGGAATTGTGAACGGTCACATGCAACACCTGTGGCTGGAGCAGAGCATAATTACCAGAGGCTAAGATTACTCTGGAAGGAGGGTCTGGATGGTCAGGTGACTCAATAAGGCCTTCAGAGTAGCAGGTTAGGGTGAGGGGACTGATAACGAATTGTAGAGGAGGGAGGTGATGAGTACTGATTGACTCCTTTGGAGACCGGCTGATCATGTTGATCCCATTGACCTCTTTTTAGGATAGGTCTGTGGGGCTGTGGAGCAGCAGGCTCACAAGCTTGTATAACACCCTGTGCTGACATGGACTGTGGAAGCCACAGATGCGCAGTGTAGCTCAGACGTTCCTTCAACACAGAATCTCTTGGAAGAATATAAAGGGTGGACATGCTTCGCTCCATTCAATCATGGATGGCTAGGCTACAATCTCCAAGGCTGCTCCCACTCACTGGCTGAGCAGAGGCCCTCCAGGCAGCCCAGTGTACAACTCCACTAATAAGCACCGTTTGCTTCCATACCAGCCACGGACCCAGCTAACGCTTCCCTGCTGTCAGATTTTTCCAGTCAGTCCTCCTTCCTTCCCTATCGTCCCACGTCACTATCACACTGCCCTTTTTTTTCTTCCTTTCCCAACCATCCTTTACTATGTTGTCATTTCTCCATTAAATCTTTTGCATTTCTAATTCTGTCCTGGCATCTGCTTTTAAACGGGTCTGTACTGACATACACAAGCATTTCTCCTACTTAAAAAGCAATTACCATAATTTGCTAAGGTTTGCAGGCCAATAAAAGTGTAACCAATGACAGTGTGCTCATTAGTGTAATTGTTGGATAATAACACAGTGCTATATTTCCTGTGGTCTTACCTGAATTCTATTTGTGTCCATCAAATGCTGCGCCATTGATTTCAGGATAATTGCAAAGAAGAACCAGGAATGCTGTCAGCAGGAAAAACAACATGAGATTTATGTTTTATGCTAAAAGAATGACAATTCATTTTTTTTACAGCAGGTAATATTGCAATATTTTTATCAATTTTAGAATGACCTTTGTCAAAGTTAAAAAAATCACATGTGATACATTTAAATTTCTCAACTGTCTCAAAAAATGTGTAACCTAAATAACTTACCAGTTTACATGACATGACTTGCTAAAAATTGTTTTAAGGAAGATAGTTATTCATGTAACGTTCTATTAGTTTTCCTTATTAACAAAACTAAAATGAAATTTGTTGTATTAGGCTCATTCCTAAAATTTTCAAGACTCTATGTGACAGTAAAAATAAGAGGTCTTGGGCTGGAGAGATGGTTGAGTGACAGAGGGCACCCGACGCCCACATGAGGGTCTGAGGAGGCCCGGGATACTGCTGGATGTGGCTGTGAGTGGAGCCAAGACCCAAGAATCATTAAGAGACTCTGGCTCAAATAAGAGTGGGTAGAAGAATGATGGAGTGGGACACCCAACGTTTCTTTCAGGAGCCACTCCATAGGCATATATACCACATACCACACACATTAGACACACCATGCCATGCCCACAAGCAAAAAAAAAAATAGAATATGAGGTCTTATATCTAGAAATTGGGAGTCAAGATGATAGAGTATTATGTAAAATAGGTCTGACTGTCTTACCTTGACAAATACAACTACAAAATCCAGTGGAATGGAGCAAAGAATGTGGGGCCTGGGCAGAGCAGGGCCCCAGCTGCTCTCTCTCCCACTCATAGCTGAGTCTGTATCTTGAGGGGCCTGGTGCTCATGTGTGACTGGCCTCTACATCCTTCCACTGACATGCCTCCTCACAGCATCCACAACCTGCCTGCTTGCTGCTACACACAGCTCCTCCCTGGGGTGCAGAGATGCACTTGGGCCTCAGGATCAGCCCTGTGGAGGACAGTCTTAAGAAAAGTGTAAGCAAGCCTGGGCTAGTCTAAGGCATTTTATTCTTATAAAACTTTTATTTATTTATGAGAGAGAGAAACAAGCAGAGAGAGAATGGGCGCACCAGGGCCTCTAGCCACTGCAAATGAACTCCATACGCATGAGCCACTTTGCATCTGGCTTATGTGGGCTCTGGGGAATTGAACCTGGGCCCTTAGGCTTCGTAGGCAGGCGCTTTAATTGCTAAGCCATCTCTCCAGCCCCTCTTCTTATTTTTGATTGTATTATTTTTTGTATGTGTGTTTGTGTGCTTATATGTACTTAGGTACATGTGTATTACTGTGTGGCCAGAGGTCAATATTGAGATTTTTCCTCAAATTTCACCTTCCTTCCCTCCTTCCTTCCTTCGTTCCCTCCCTCCTTCCTTCCTCCCTTCCTTCCTTTTTTCCCTCCCTCCCTCTCTCCTTCTTTCCTTCCTTCCCTCACTCCCTCCTTCCCTCTCTCTCTCCATCATCTTCCTTCCTTCCTTCCTTCCTTCCTTCCTTCCTTCCTTCTGTCCTTCCTCTATTTCTCTCTCTCCTTCCTTCCCTCCCTCTGTCTTTCTTCTTTCTTTCTTTCCTTCCTTCCTTCATTCACTTTTCTTTCTTTCTTTCTTTCTTTCTTTCTTTCTTTCTTTCTTTCTTTCTTTCTTCTTTCTGACAGTGTCTTTCACTGAGGCCACAGCTCGCTGATTGGGCTAGACAGCTAGTCAGCAAATCCTGGGGTTACTTTTGTGTTTAGCTACCCAGAGCTGGGCTACAGGAACATGCCACCACACCCCTAGCTTATACATGGGTGCTGAAGATCTGAATTCAGATCCTCATGCTTATGTGGCAGGTACTTTATTAACTTAGCCATATTCCTAGCCCAAGCTCCAAGCTCTTGAAGCATAGGCTTTTGAAATTCTTTACTAGAAGGGAATTGTGGTGTTCTGAGTGGCTGTGTTTCTTATCTACTCTCATACCTTGGCCTTAAGGTCAGGCACAGTTATAGAAGATCAAAGCTTGCCTCATGACGGGCCTTAAGAGGACACTTACCCACGTGCAAAGTTCTGTCATACATACACACCGTAAGGAATACTCCTCCCTGGCCTTTTCCCTTTGTACCCTTCCACAGGAGTAACTCAGTAACTTTCCTTCCCATACTTACACCATTGAAGGTATTTTTACTTTACTCTGCCACTGAATTTCACACAATAGGAACTAATCTGTACACATTCTTATGAGAGTGAGGTTTTAATTTGACAGACTGTTTTAAGGTTCATTTGTGGAGAAGCATATAGCACAGAGCCACATCTTGTTACATCTCATATGCTGTCACCATGCACTCGTTTGTTCTACTGAAAATGAACGTTTGAAGTTATGGGCTCATGCAGTGCTGTGGAAACTTTGAGGAACACGGTCCTATTCTCAGAAGATGGAGTGAGGAGAGAGGGGGAGAGCATGATGCCTCAAGGAGGCTGCTAGAGTTGAATGAAAGGATACCTTCTCCAAACAGAGAAATAGAAGTGGCTACTTGATATTGGAAGTGAGATTGAGTTGTTAGCAATGTTTAATGAGTGCAAGGCACTCTGCAATATCTCCTAGCTTGTCTAAACTGTACTTTTAACTATTACGTCCAATATTCCACCACTTGTCTCTGAATTCAACAGATTCCCCCCACTTACACAGTGGCTCACAGACATGCCATGTGCTCATGGTTTCTCTGACTTCATCGCTTCCTTTGTTCACTGTGGGCCCCTCAGACTCATCACTATGCTGTGGACTCATGAGGTAAAGCTCTTCCCTTTATCTCTGAGTCTCTATTTTAGAATCCTTCAGGCAAGCTCCTGACCTCCTTCGTACTTCCTGCATAGCTATTCTCTTTTCCATGAGATCTTCCTGCCCACCCCGTTGGAGACCTGAAATCTCACATCTTGTCCTCAGAACAAGCCATCCCTGTTACTATCTCTATGTTTATTCTCCTTTCTCATTCTTCTTCACACATAGCACACATAGTTGTTTTCTAACTTCTCAATTCTTACTATTTTTTTTTTTTTTGTGTGTGTGTGTGCATGCCACCATATGTAAGAGGTAAGAGGATGAATGTGGAGTGTTTACCCTCTCCTTCTATCTTGTGGGACAGGATCTCTCTTGTCACTGCTGCCTGTTGACTTCTGGATTCTCTCAGTTTTCCTCCTATTTCTATAGGCACTTCGGGATTACAGAAGTGTATACCACTTTGAATCTATCATTATCTGAGTCCTAAAGAGAACTGAACTTGGGTTGGAATGACTGCAAGCAAGCCCATTTAACTACCTAGTTATCTGCCTGGCCCCATATACTTTATTTATTTATTTATTTTTTATTTTTGTTAGATCTGTCTTTTTTTTATTTAGACATAGGATTTTCCTTTTTGTATAACTTATCTAATTAAAATTTTCATCTTGTAGTTACCACAAAAAAGTAAAATAGAAAATTGTATTTACATTTTGGGACCAAAAATACAAATGAAGAGCAGGATGCTGCATGATCCTGCCCTGACGTGGTGAGAAGAGTAAAGAGGCAGCTTACTGGAATGGCTGCAGAGCAGTCACAGTGATGTTCAACTTTTGGTCTCATTTGTGAAAAGTTGTGCAAGTTTTTCTGTGCTACACTACATACGAATCACCAAATGACAGATCACCCTCTGTGATCCATGGTGGAATACTTTATTTTTAAAGTATATCTTTTAGCTTATTATTTTTATTCCTTGGTTGAATATAAACTCCCCAAGAGCAGGAATCTAATGCAACCCAAATGCCTAAGAGTGTCCTAGTTTCAAGGATGCAAATGAAATATATTTGTTGAGTAAACAAAAAATATAGTTATGAGGTAGATTCAAAAATAAGCCATTTAGGTATTTTAGTTACATGTTAGCAAGTCCATGCTAATGCTTACTAATCCTATCTACTGTCTGTGTTTATTAAGCAATCTAATCACATCGATTCCTCATCTCCAAGATTAGTGATGGATTCTTGATTCCACAGCAGCCACTGCCTCACAAGCTTGTCGCCATCTCTTCCTTAGGTCCCTCACGTTTCAACCTGAGGCCAAGGATGCTGCTTCTCATCCTCTCTCCTCTGCACTCTCACTAACACATCCTCCAACCTTTCCCTGCTGCTTTTTTCTTTATTTAAATTTTTTTTTGTTTATTTATGTATTTGAGAGGAATAGACAGAAAGAAAGAGGCAGATAGAGAGAGAGAGAGGGAGAGAGAGAGAGAGAGAGAGAGAGAGAGAGAGAGAGAGAGAGAGAGAATGGGTGTGCCAGGACTTCCAGCCACTGCAAATGAACTCCAGACAAATGCGCCCCCCTGTGCATCTGGCTAACATGGGACCTGGGGAATTGAGCCTTGAACTGGGGTCCTTAAGCTTCACAGGCAAGCACTCAACCGCTAAGCCATTGCTCCAGCCCCTTTTTTCTTAATGTAACTGAACCCCCCCAAATTTACCTGTGTCACAAAGCAATTGTGAATTTCATAGATCATTTTTAATATTTTATTTATTTATTTATTTTAGAGAGGGAGAGAGAGAGGGGGGAGAGGAAGGAGAGAGAGAGAGCACTCCTGTGGGCACACCATAGCCTTTTGCCACTGCAAACAAACTCCAGATGCATGATCCTCTTTGTGCATCTGGCTAATGTGGGTACTGGAGGCTTGAACCCAGGTTCAAGTTAGGCTTGCAGGCAAGTGCTTAACCACCAAGGTATCTCTCCAGACCTCTTAGGCTATTTTTAATTATCATTCAATCTGTCTTTAAGCCAAAGAACTTAAAATGGTTTATTCTGCCTTAATTTGAATTAGATCCTCTTTAATTGGCATTTTTATATGCTTTGGTTTTAACGTGAAATTTTTGTCAGGCCCTTGAAAAAGGGGTCTGTGAAAATTAGCAAGCCTCAGCACTTTTGAAAGAGATCCATACTCACTGCTAATATCCAACCAACTGTCTAGTCTTATTTTTTGAAAATATTTTATTTATTTAGGTGAGAAAAGGAGAGAGAGAAAGAGAGAGAGAGATTGAGAATGGGTGTGCTAGGGCCTCCTGTCACTGTAAAAGAACTCCAGGCACATGCACCATTTCAAAACGATCAGGCTTTGGATGCAAATGAGTTTAACCACTGAAAAATCTCTCCAGCTCCCAATCTGCTGTCTTGTAGATATTTACCTTTAGGACATGCTTGACTGTTGTTGAGTCATTAGACTTTAAAAGACCAGACATATTTTTAGCCAGTTCCTCATGTATCGTTCTCTCCTTGTATGTCCTGGTCTTGAAAACAAACTGAAGAAAATCCAAAAAGTGAACAAGTTAATTACTTAAACATATCCAGAAGTTATGCCTCATTGGTCAAAATTAACTGCTCATGCCAGAACTCAGCATGAAATAAATGGAGGTCCGATGGCAATCACTGTAGTACACACCTGTTCCTACCTCAGGCTTTGCACAATTGGCTCTGCTCAACTACGCTCTCTTGGAAACTCTTTTTTTTTATGTGTGTGGAAATTGAGAGAAAGAGCCAGAGGCCATTTCGCAGGTTCAAGGAATCATGGAGGACTTTGACCCACCTAATTAGGACACTCTCCCCTTCTCCTTCCTTCCATTGGTAACGGGTGGCATGGTAGCAATCTTCATCCTGAAAGGGTAGAGCACCCACTCAAACAGCCAAGTGGGGAAGTGGGTGCCTTCCAAAGGCCCGACAGTGAGCTCCCCACAAGCCCAGGTTCTACCATCCCATGCTAGACACAGCCATCAAGAGGTGCATAAACATTGGCCATCAGTCAGATAACAAATGTTGCATTAGTTTTCTTTTCACAAAAGATTGGTTTGGGTCTAGCTTTAGATATTTCTTCATATATTTTAAGAACACTGATTTTGTTTCATGTATATGCATATATTTCAAGTATAGAATGATTCTTAGTGAATCATAATATTTTATTCATGATTTGGGATTTCCTCAAGAAAGGCATTTTCCCTTAATATTCACATTTCAGACTTGCTATAGTTGAGAAGGAAGATAGCAAGAGACAGATACATTCATGTTTGGTTCTGTAGCTATTTCTTTGGTCTTTGAAGAACATCAGTACCATGATGGGATCTGAGGTGGGTAAGCTCATGCCAAAGGAGAAATATAGCTAATGTCTACAAAAAACTAGCTACAACCACCTTTCCCTGTATGCATCATGTCTCAGAAAAGGGTAAGGTCACCATCAACTATTCCAATGCACATTTATTTAACCTGCAGGGAAACTTATTTCCAGTAGTACTGAAAATTCTAACATTAAAATTCTGACTACTATAGCCATTCAGTGCCACAAATAATCCAACTACGGCATTTGGTTGGATTGACTTTAGACACACATCTCTGAAAAGACATGGTGAATGTATAGTTTGGATATTGTAGATGGAGTGAGTTAGCAGCACTTAGCACCACTGAACTTGAAATGGTGTTTTGTTTATCTCTGAATAAATATAAATTACATTGAATATCCTATCTTTCAAGAATATTCAAGCACATATTGGAACTAGCCCATTAGTTTTCCCCACATTTATTTGAGTGGGGCTTAATATCTACATACACATTTAAATAATTTTTCCCACCTCAGGTAAAACAATTCAGGCTCTTTGGTTAAGGTGGGTGTCAACTATGGAGAGCAACAGGATTCGAATCATAGAGCCCTGCAGTTGGATTCACATCTAATGTTTCCTCTTGTGTCTCACAGGGTACAAGGCTGACTGTTCATGTCGCTTTACTTCGATTAGAGTCTACTTTCTTATTTGATCATTTAGTGTTGTTTCTAGAGTAAAATGTAAGTTTATTAAACCTATTAGAAAAATTTTGTTTTGGCTATTAGAAATACATTCAAAAACATCCTTAGGAATTGTAAATCTGAAATGTATGCAGGTATATTTCTGGATTTGAACCAACTCAAAAGAAACTAAGTAAAGTCACTCTCTGACATTATAGAGGGAAATGGTCTAGTCAAGATATTTAATGTGTTCTGGTTAACAATTAAAACCATGCCAAGATAGGTTCCCAGTGCCTCTCTCCAAGGACATCACGAACAGATCTAGCACTTGTAGTTCTCTCATAGGGTCTAGCCTTGGGAATCATAGAAGCAGTCATGAAACCAGAAGCTCCTAATGTAATTTTCAGTGATTTCTTGGGAATGAGGTAACCGAGTTTTGGGTGGAAATAAAGTTACCTGACTACAGTGGCCCAAGGGGTTATTCTATTCTTTCCAGTCCCTTTGGAGATGAAAAAACTAGGGGACATGGAGAGAATAAAATTACTCCAGATAATTCTGTTGACTGGCAAACTCATCGACACTCAATGAAAGAGAGCTATGCTTCTCTCTGAAGCAGACAGTAAACTAAGATGGGGATTTGTATGTGGAGCTGGCTTTCTCAAATTGAAATCTGGGTCTTATCAGGTAAACTTGTACCTCAGAGAAATTGTCATGAGATTAATGACTATTTTAAGCATGCAGACTATTTTAAGGAAGGGTGCATATTCATGTTTTGGTATTTTGGGACATCTAACATTTCAGATAGAAAATATATAGATATGAAAAAAAATCCTTATAAATGATTTCAGATAGTTCACTCCTGAACATGATTTCTAGCAACTTCCTTGTGGAGGAACATTGGTAATAATCATTACTAAAAAATAATAATAATTGTAAGATTCAGGACCACAAAGACCACTCTGAGGCAAAGACGGACGTTTTTATTCAGGGGAAAAACACAAGCTGCCAGGACTGACTCTCAGGAGTGGAGCAGTCAGCTTGGGGTTACAGGTAGTGGGCTTTGTAGGCTCTTCAGTTGGGGGAAGGTGAGGAAGGGAAGGAATTTCTTTGTTGGGGCAGTGTCTGTTGTTTACATTATCCACAGGGTGACCCAGTGAGAGATAGGGGGCAGTAAATCTAGACTTGGAGACTTGTTAGGCAGGGGAGGGATAATGGCTGGACAATTCCTTGAGGAATGTGGATGACTCCTCTCTTGCCCTCCTCCTGTCTGCCCTCCTGTTGTTGTGGGTGACTCCATTTTGTCCTGACCTAACAATAATCACAAAAGCCCCAAATTCTTCTCCAGTTACATTTTTAGACATCTAGAGTCTATGAATATATATCTATCCATTATGTACTATTTGAATCTATATTCTTAAAGACCAACATTTCAAAAAGACCTATCCCATGCATATGAAAAACAGGATGAAATGTCTATCCTCTACATATGCTAAATTAATTTAAGATAGTTTTATTTGTTTCTGGATGGGTTCTCCTGCATTCAAGGAGAGGATGCTCAGGTGGGAGTTATGAGAGAGCAAACATCACCACAAGTTCACTGGTCGTGATTCACAGCCAACTGGAAATGAGAATAAAATGTCTCCATGGGGACACTTGACAAAGGACACTGAGGAAGCAGTGCACACTGATGAGATGGGCAAGTGGTTCATGCCAGAAGGTAAAGGACTTAACATACCAGAAGCAGGTACAAATATACAGTAACTGGGGGAATGAAATAATGCCTGAGAAAACAATAAAAAGAGCTAAGAAAACATTACAGAAGAAACATAGAGCATTCAACAAACCCACAGGAAACATCTTCCTTATACTAACATGGCTTCATATACTTCTCAGGCTAACTTCAAAAGAACAGTCCTTCATCTTTTTCCTTTTCCTTTCTTCTCTCCCCGCAGAAATATTCATTGGCACATGTACATAGTATTCATACATTTAAGCACTACATCTAGCCCATTAATGCAAAGAGATGAAATTCTGTTTTGAGTGTGGCAGCCACGGTCCAGCTTAGGGTGTGAATGTCCCACTTACTGCACACAGGAAGCGAGGCAGGCCACACAGAACAGGGGATATGGTTAATGTCCGTGTGATGGCTTCCTACCTTAATGTATGACTGGACGGGGTGGTCTAGTTGCTCCTCATGACACTTGGCCACAAAGTCAGCCAGAACCCTTGGGAAACAAAGTTGTTAAGTGGCCTTTCCGAAGGTACAAAATTACCACTTTACTTTGAGATAAGAGCACTTGATAAATGGGGTAATAAAAAGTTACTGAGTGAATGAGCCAAGTTCACACTCTTCTGTTGCTTTCCTCACTACCCAATACCGGACATTTAATATCTGCAACACGCATGACACATCTTCCAACCCTGGGACTTCCAGGAACCAAGATGTAAATAATGTCTCAGGGCAGATCATCATGCTAGAGACTCTGCCCCATCTGGCTGTGCCAATTAAGGTCTATATATTTGCTGACACTGGCTTCTTGGAAAAGGAATCATTTTTCGGACTCAATTAAAACACAAGACCTTTAGCCCCGGACTAATGATCACATTCCATTCTGAAAGGGCTTCTTGCCTTCCAGCCTAGAAGCAGAATATCTTTGGAAAAGAGGATTAGATTAAAATGCACTCCCCCCATTAGCTATCTTAGGGTTTCAGTGGGCAGTGGTGATATAGGTTAATTCATATCAATCCCAGCATTGATGCATAGCTATTGGGCTTTGGAATATCTTGGAAATGCGAACAGCTTTACCAGCTGCAATATTTAAAAGTACTGTCCACATGGACACATATACTTAGCTGAAAGGCATTAGCTGAAGGCACAGTTGGGGAGTTTTAACCAGGGTCCAGAGCTGGCTGGTTACAGGATTGGTATAGATATTTTAATTTGACAGAACTTCAGGGCCCTATGTTAAAAGCTAGGTTAAAATCCTTCACTTTGGAAAAGATAAATGATATACTTGTGAGCAAGGAAGATATAGTCAACATTTCAATGCTAATAGCATTTTTTCCCAAATGGTCTCATTCTTTGAAACAAACAACAGAAATACATGACTAAATAGTTAATTCAAAATTCCATAAATATGGGCTGGAGAGATGGCTTAGCAGTTAAGGTGCTTGCCTATGAAGCCTAAGGATCCAAGTTTGATTCCCCAGAACCCATATAAGCCAGATGCACATGGTGGCACATGTATCTGGAGCTCTTTTGCAGTGGCTAGAGGCCCTGACACTCTGTTCTCTCTCTCTCTCTCTCTCAAATAAAATTAAAATATTAAAAACCCTATAAATACAAAATTCTGATTTCAGAGCTAGTCAGATTAGTGATATTGAAGAAGCACAGCTTAACTAAGTTTAAGATGGAAGAACAGAAAAAAAATCAAAATGTTCTTGCAGGAGGGGCAATAATACAGCTGTTCTGACAAACATTCCAATGGTTTTGTAGAAGTTTTCCTGAAACTACGATGCCATAAAGCAAATACATTCTGAAACAGCAAAAAGGAATAGACAACCTACCAATACATGAATGATCTAGATGAATCTTCAAAAATTTATATTGAATGAAAAATTCAATACCAAAAGATTACATATTGTATAATTTCACACACACGCACGCACATACACACACACACACACACACACACACGCACGCACACACACACACACCTGTGTGTGTGGGAGGGGCTGACAGTGGGGGAAACTGAATAGAGGGTGCAGTGGTTCTCTCCATATTATTTCTTTCAATAGCATATGAATATACAATTATTTCAAAATAAAATGTTCAGCCGGGCATGGTGGGTGGTGTATGCCTTTAATCCCAGCACTTGGGAGGCAGAGGTAGGAGGATCACCATGAGCTTGAGGCCACCCTGAGAATACAGAGTGAATTCCAGGTCAGCCTGGGCTACAGTGAGACCCTACCTCAAAAAAATAAACAAAAAAAAAGTTCAAAAAAAAAAAAAACTGAATAACAAATGTCTAATCACTTCCCCAATGAAAACCACAAGGTCTTAGAAAATAAGGATATACAAGTGGGAAATAGTGAGATATAGCAGTACATGCCATTCAGTTAACATAGAGTATCAGTGTTTGGTGTGACCCAAGCTTCTAAGATCTCTTCTCTCAAGATGTGCTGCAATACCTGGTGACGGTTGTGCTTATTTCCTCCTCCTCATTCAGCACCAGGACTTTGAAGAGTTGATTCAAGATTATAGGCAGAAAACTCATGATGGAATGAATCTTTTCCACGTTTAATAAGTTCTGCAGTAAATTGGCAGGAAAGAAAAGGTAGTGACTGAATGCATGTTTGGATGAAAGCTTTATATTAAATGCAGAGCCTCAGGCTCTACAAACAATAGGAAAACTCTGTGACACCAGTGTTTTATTTTTTTTTATTTTTTTATTTTTTAATTATTTTTTTGGTTTTTCAAGGTAGGGTCTCACTCTGGTCCAGGCTGACCTGGAATTCACTATGTAGTCTCAGGGTGGCCTCGAGCTCATGGCGATCCTCCTACCTCTGCCTCCCGAGTGCTGGGATTAAAGGCGTGCACCACCACGCCTGGCTACACCAGTGTTTTAGAAATGACTCCAAAAGTATGAGTAACAAAAGTGAAAGTAGACAAATGAGATTCCATTAAACCAAACAGATTTTGCATAGTCATGAAAACAGTCAACAGGGTGGTATGACAACCCATTGGAATGGGAAAAAAATTGTGAATCATGTATCTGATAAGAGGGGAATATCTAACATAGTTTACAAACTGAAATGGAAGTGAACAGCAGAATTAAAAATGGGCCAAGGTCCTCAAAAGGTATTTCTCAAAAGAATGCATATATATTGACAACAGATTTCTGAAAAAGTTCTCAACATACCCAATCACCAGGTAAATGCAAATTAAAGCCACAGGGAGCTTTCTCCTAGCACCTTCCAGAGTGGATGTTACCAAAAAGGTCAATCAGTACAAGTGCTGTGGAGCATGCTGAGAAAGAGGAACCTGTACACTGTTAGTAGGTATGTGAATTAGTCTACCGTATGGAAAACAGTATAGGGTCCTACAAAAACTAAAGCTAGAACTACTCTGTGACCCAGTGATCCCCTTACTGGGTGTATAACCCAAGGAAATGAATTCAGTGTGAGGAGACACCCTTTATCCCATGTTCATTGCAGCATATCCATAATAGCTAAGATGTGGAATTTACATTTCTGTCACTAGATAAATGGATAAGGAAAGTGTGGTACATCTAGCAATGGAATACCATTCAGCCTGACAAAGGAAGGAAATCTTATTTTGAAAGACATGAATAAACTCAAATGATATTATGTTGTGTGAACTAAATCAGGCATAGAAAGACAGATACTATGTGATCTCACTTGTGTGTGAAATTTTAAGAAGTTGGACTTAATCAAAGTAGAGAGTAGAATGGTAGTTTACAAGGAGCTAGGGAGGAAGGGTTTAGGAAGATGCTGGTCAAAAGGTACAAGATTTCACTTAGGATGAACATATTGAAGGTATGCAACATACAGCCTGGTGGCTACAACTTAATATGAATTTATTGCTTCCTTGAACAGCTCTATGAAAGGAGATTTTAAATGTTCTCACCACAGAGATGAAACGTGTGAGCCAGTGCCCGTATTAGTCATGTTTGTTTAGTCAGTGCAAGATGCGTGCATGTTTCAAAACACCATGCTATTATGATGCATACATACGATTATCACCAGTCAGTTCAATAAATAAGGGGAAATAGTCAAGCATGTCTGTATGTGTTTTCCACAATGACAACATGGTTTCTGAGGCTCTTCTTTATCTGACTTTTCTCTCCATTGGGTTCAGCATGGCGTGAGGGCAAGTAACTGTGGTAGACAGATTCTCATTTTTCAATTGCATTGTTTTAGAAAAAAACAACAACTTAGTTTTGTTTTTCTCTTTTGAAGCAAATAGAGTGTGGTAGTTTGGATAGATGGCCTCCAACATATTCATTCTTTTATTAGTTTGGAGTTTGCATCTGCAGCCACCTGGCTGGAGGCAGTGTTTCTGGGTAGATCTTAAGGTGTTGTGGTAGGATGAGATTTCAGTCTAAAGATATGCAAAGTGTGCCTAGCTGGAGTTCCTGGAAGTGTGCTGTGCTGTGTGGCTTTTGGCTCTTAGGCTTGTGCTTCTCTCTGTGTTTGGTTCTGTAAAGGCAGGCCAGCTTCTTCTGCCATTATGGAACTTCCCCTGAATCTGTAAACTTCAATAAATCCCTTACTCTATAACTGTGGCTGGTCTGGAAGTTTATTTCAGAGAACCTGAAGCTGTCTGCTACATAGAGCAATATAGAAATTATAAAATACAATAATTTCTTCCTTTCTTTGTAAAGTACTTTCAATAATATCCATTATATTTCAGGTTTCTCTTCAGTGGTAAATGGAGGGTTTTGTTATTTATTTGTTTATTTATTTAATTTCTTGCCTGCTTTACCCTGGATCCTGCTAAAACTACTCTCATGTCATGTTACCTTACAAGCACGGATGAAACTTGAGGTAGGTGACTGAGACATGTCTTTCTCTCTTTTTTGGCACTGCTGGAAAAATGCATTCACACGTGGGTCCTGCAATAGCAAAAGAAGTGTTTATTTCTGTTGATGCCCAAACTGCCTTACACACATTTACTGTGACGGTGACGAGCACCTCTGTGGGACTGAGGCCACGGCATGCATGTACTTTATCATAAAGTCTGGTGACAGTGCTCCTAGACATTTGGGACTATGTAAGGCTCCACCTGGACAACAGTATCCATTCCCTGTCCTGATCAGACTCAGCTCCAATGTCCCTCTTGAGCACATGGTAGTGGCTGGAGAGTTATTGTGTTAATACTTTCTTTGAAAATAATATTTCTTTATCTTTCATTTTTACATCTTCCAGAGATCCTTACTAATTTCTCTTACATATGTCTCAATACACACAGTGAATTTTTGTTTTTTTTTTTTTTTTTGAGGTAGGGTCTCACTCTAGTTCAAGCTGACCTGGAATTCATTTTGTAGTCTCAGGGTGGCTTTGAACTCATGGTGATCCTCCTACCTCTGCCTCTCAAGTGCTGGGATTAAAGGCATGCGCCACCATGCCTGGCTCCACACAGTGATATTTTTAATACCAGTATGGTTATTTCTAAGTTTAACATGCCTACATCAGCTTAATATTATGAAGTACCCAACAAACATTGTTAGGATAAACCAAGTGTGGTAGTTTGAATGGATGTCCCCTAATATATTCAGGAGTTTTATTGAAGTGTCTCAGATTTCTAGCTACCTGGCTGGAGGAGGTATCATTGGGCAGATCCTGGGGTCCAGCCCTAAGGTGACAAGTACCTCTGTGGGGTTTGAGGCCTGAAAGTTGGTCGCAGAATGATGTGTTACCGGGGACAGGTCTGAATTCTAGCCTAAGATGTGCAGAGTGCTTGAGTTCTGTCTGGGTTCCTGGAGTGTACTTGCTTACTGTACTGGTGGTGGTATTTCTCTGCATGGACCTCTAAAGGGGACCAGCTGCTTCTGCCATTGTGGACCTTCCACTGGATCTGTAAGCTTCAACAAATCTATTCCTCCCATAACTGTATCTTGTCTGGAGGTTCCTCCCAAATACATGAGGCTGATTGCAACACCAAGGAATGTTGAGGGCTATTTGAAATTTCTCTAAATCATCACTGATTTATGTAGTGAGGAAGCCACATAGAGGATTTGAGTTTGAGGGCATATGGCCCTAGGTAGGCACTGGGAATTGGACTGAGTTTTGGAGTAAATCTTCACATTTCAAGTGGCTGTTGTCACTGGGAGGGAATCATACTGGAAAGGAACTGTCATCTTGTGAGACGTACTTCTGTAGTTTGGCCACAAGTTTTATAGCACTTGGGCTTATGTGGTTAGGACACTTTATCCATCTTGAAAGAGGCATATAGTTACACCTTACATATCTTCCTTTGCAATTTCAGCCACCTGTCCTTCTGTCACCTCATGAAATCCATAGCGATTAGGAGAAAAGTAGCCTTCTTTTGCAGGTAGCTCATTAGGGACACAGGGCAATGATGTAGATGTCAACCTGCCCTGGTGAGACCAGAAGGCAACTCCAGCCTGAAATCCTACACGGCTCATCAAGATGGCCACAGGGAGCAGCCCTTGCTCTCTTTCCTTCTTATCTGTTCCTCCGTGGAAATTTCTGGCAGGCATTGTCTGAGTTTGCACTCCTCTCCCTGACTCGCCAACTCATCAAGGTACCTATATTCATTTAAATACAAGCGATAAGCTCATCCTAACTTGATTCTTAATTCATATAAAGGACAGTCAAATATAAATGCCTCATTCTAGAGTGCTGGTCAACCATCCACCTTTCTGGGATCCTTCTTTGTTATGAGGAGTTCTCCTTTACTTTCACTTGCAATAGAACCTTGCTAGCCTTTCTTCAACTTGGTAGATAATGAACTCAGTCCTGAAGGCTGGTCACAGAATGCTGTGATTCTATGTGCTCGAGAAGATGTTCATATTGCAGGAAAGGTGCTCACCTGAGCATTCACTGTTGAGACAACAAATGTCGACACTCTGAATAGTGGTTTGCCACCATCAACCCATTTCACATCACTCCCAATGTGCTGCAAAAGAATAAATAAATAAAATAAAATAAAGAGTTTGCTGCCATCGCTATGACAGTTTGAGATAAAGGAAATAGGTTACACAGTTTATGTTATTTGACATTATGAGCCTTTAAGCTTATACTGCTATAGAGTTGGAAAAGACACAAACCCACTTGGCCATCTTGGAGATGAGACTAATAGAGTTTTGGGCAGCCATTTTTTTTCCTTTTTTTTTTTTTTTTTTTTTTTTGAGGCAAGCCCAGAGATTGCCTTTCATTTATGCCTTAGAGAGAGAGAAAGAGAGAGAGCAAGAATTGGTGCACCAGGGCCTCCAGCTACTACAATTGAACTCCAGAAGCATGCATCCCATCCCCTTGTGTACATGTGTGATTTTGCATGCTTGCATCACTGTGCATCTGTCTTACATGGGACCTGGAGAGTAAAATGTGAGTCCTTATTCTTTGCAGGCAAGCACCTTAACCACTAAGCAATCTTCCCAGCCCTGGGAAGCCATTTTTACTAGTTCATTTTCTATTGTCATAAAGTAAGTAAGAGATTTGGAACTTTTAGGTTAACTTCCTTCCTAAGAACAGAGGACACAAACACTATTGTAGTTTAAGCAGCAGAGAAGAAAGACTACCTGTGCCATTTTAACTTAATTATTCAATACTCTTTACCTTTCCACTTGCAGAATCTTGAATGCTTAAGTAATTAGGAGGCAGGGTTGTTGCTATTGGGATATTATACTCTTGAGATGCTATTTGATCACGTTTCATCAGAGGAAGCCAAGCATATCCCACTGTGCAAAGAAGACAAACTTTTGAGCACAAACATCCCCAGAAAGAGGAAACATGTACCTATCTGTCATCTATGGACATTGCATTCACTAAAAATTTCAACAAATCAGATGTATGTACAACAATCTCTAACTCAAGTCAAATGCACAACGTGTGAAGCTAGTTCAGACCACTTCCTGCTGGTAAGTACCTGATGTTTCCAGAGCCTCTTTCTTTTTGGCATTAGCTTTGGCATTGATGTCGCATGTGATGTGATAAAAAGAAAACAAAATGTGGTGCTTCTCATGGAGTTGTGTTGGCAGCTCAATTTTTACCTGCAAGGAAAGAGATCAGATTTGGGTTGAGATGAAAATTATTTTTCTGTGGTCAGCACAAAAGAACACCCTTAAAAAAGTCAGCTGAAATCTAGGTCCATGTTTCACAGCACTGATTTAACTCTGGGGGAATATCCATAATGCTGGCTGTTAGGTATCTGTTTTTTCTCCTGTAGTGTGGTGGGTGATCATTTAGATTAACTAGTATTTCTCATCTCATTATGTATGCTACAAGAGTTTGAGTTAAACACACAAATACACAAACACATACATATGCAGAACTGTAGAACATGAGGAAGACAAGGCTCCTTGGCCTTATATCTCTTATATGTTGAATCATCAGTGAGTCCTGTCCTCCCAAGGTGTGCACATAGGCCAGTTGCATGAGTGTTAGTTGGTTACTCATTAAGGATGTAGACTCTAAGATACCACCTAAGAGCCTGAATTTTAATATTATCCCCAGGCAATTCATACGCACATCTTTGAGACACATGGTGGTAGTAACCCATGAATTTTAAGCATAAAACTTTTTCCTTAAATAAATACCAAAAGCATGTCAAATGTGGCAATTTGGTATCTAAATAATGAGCTAAGTACGTTTAATTTTCTACTGAAGAGAACTGAACAGAATTAGGACCCAAGGCCAGAGTTGCTAGGGAATGCTGGGTAATTAACAGGGTGATATGGTCAGTAATATGTTTTTTTTTTTTCATCAGACAAGGTCCCATATCTTCTGATGACTACTGTACACTGGAATTCAAATATCCTGTCCAGGTAAGCTTCAGTCAGCTTCGTATCCTCCACTGACTTGTTCTCAGGCCGTCGTGTCAATGTGTGTGATGTGTGACGTGTGTGATGACCACAGCTCATTTGTTGGAAGCCCTGTACATCTGGCTAATTTATTTTCATGTTGCTCAAGAAAGGACTAAGGACTGTACTTTTCCAAATATGGTTCCCATGGCAGCATTGGTGTCACCTGGAAACTTGTTTAGAAACATAAAATCTCAGTGAATCCCCAAATCTCTGCCTTCTGGATAAATCTGATGAAGGGTTGAGTTTGATGATCTCTGAACTGGAAGGTTTACAAGCTCTTTATTCTTCACATACCAGGGAGCTAAGCTAGTTACAAAAGCTAACATATATTTGAAGATACATAATGATAAGCAAAACAAAGAAGGCATTTCATTCATAGCTGACCTCAAGAGCCCATGGAGACGTATAAGGTAGTCCTCTAGTCCTCTGCTATTCTCATTATGTCATGACATGCTGCCACTGACTGGTAAAGTATTCTAATATAATCTTTATTATACTCACCAGGTGAATAAACAATGCAATCAGTTTCTTTTGTGAAGAGTGATATAATAATACCATCACATTTTTAAAGGCCCATCTTATATTTAAATACACATGCATATTCCCAACACTGTCCAGGAGTGATCTATCAATGTACTTATCAATCCTGGGAAGGTACAGCTGCCCGGCATGTCCTCAGTCTGTGGTGAGTCTAGCCAGGCTTTACCTGACCCACCTATTCATGAGTTTTGATAGCTGCTGGGGTAGCATGGGCCTGGTCCTTACCTCATCAGAAAAATCTGGGTTCTGAGAATGGTGTAGAACTGCTGTGTAGGCAGCTGAGGTGAAGAGGGGTCCTCCAGGTTTTCCATAGATACACTGTTTAAAGAGTTATGAACAATTATGAGTGCTTGACAATACCTCTGAGTGAAAAAAAAAAAATCACAGCTCCAGTTACCAATTTCAGGACCAAGACTTTTTTTTTTTTTTTTTTTGTGATTAACTTGCCCAGGTGGACCTGCAATCAAGTTGACTTTGAACTTCTTTGGCATGTTGGGCTCTATATTTGTTATCTAATGGGTACTAACCAGTATCTGAAGATATGACATCAGGGCTAAATACTGTAATAACTTACTGTATGACTTTTAATGATCATGAGATATATGTGTATGTATTCAAGATGGATCCCTGCAGCATGACTTCCTGATGGGGCCCGTGGTCCTAACTCTGGTTCTGAGTTCACATCCTGATTGAAGTTGGCTTAATCCCAGCTCTAGGCACGCTAGCTTCTAACAATGAAGGCTGAGCTGCAAGAATACATCTGGCTTTAGGCTCTACCACACTGTATTACTCTAACCCATCCTCTGATCAGGCCAGAAGCTGGGCCCAAGAATGGACTTTCAAGTCATACAGCTAGGCAGGCTCCTCTGTCCAGAGCTCAGGGTCCTTCCCTGAGTCTCTCATCTGGCTCTACCATATATCTCTGTTATGCTTAGAATGCAATGAACTAGGGGACTCACATGCCTGAGATTTTGCCTGTTTTCTAGAATGTTCCTCATTGTATTCACCGCTCCAGCAGGGCCTGCTGTGCTTGCTGTCTGGCCACTGTCTTTGTTTGCTTGATGATCTGAACTTTATTTTTTCTCCCCTGGGGCTAATGCTGTAGAGAACCTTCATACCCATGGATGCTGGTAGCATCTAAGGTTAATTTTAAAAATTCTTCCTCTTTATTCTGCTTGTCTCATTCATTCCCAAGTTCCTTATTACTCTTCTGGATAAGTTTACAGACCTTCTCTGTAGCACTAATCAGAGTATATGATTTGTACCTGACAGTGCTTTGAGAAATGATCTCAGGTAGTGATAAGGTTAGTGAGGAATTAACTTTGTTTTTACTTTCTCAACCCTCTGATTCTCTGAAACTGGAAGACTGGGCAGCAGGTCCACCAAACATAGCTTTCCCCTCTGTTTTATAGGCTATTTTGTCTTGTTTGATGTCTCTCATATATATGGACTCTAAAAATGCCATCCAGTTCAAGTTTTATCTGTCAAAACAGCACAGCTTATACAAGCCTCATGGTTTTACTGTTATTACCTCATATTAACAACAACTGGAAATGGCTTTTCACAAATATTGTCCAGTTCCTCAGGCATTTGGTCACAGCATGTTCTGTAATGGTGAGCCCTCTGGGACCTGCATTGGCCATAGCCCTCTGTACAGATCACACAAGGCTGGCTGGCGGTGTCATTTCAAATCAAGTACTCAGAAGGAAGAGGCGGGCTAATGTATGCAAAGGGAAGAGCCTTCCACATGGGAATCTTGCAGTTACTTCGCATTAGAATGGCCTCATTGTTTCTAAACCATGAATAGCCAAGTGAACTATAAAAACTGGCATTTCTAGTAGATACATTAGTGATGCCTATTCTATCAGTTACATTCCAGAACATCTAAAATAGATGTCGGAAGGTGGCTTTCATTTAACCACACTCATAAGAAGCTCACCAATGGTGCAAAGGGCCAGAGCACCTGTGCTCCTCTGGTCACACAGCCCTGCCGACCTCGTGCTTAACCGACCCCGCCCCCCCTGCTGGGCCCTGGACTCAGCTCACCTTCACTGGCTTGGCACCATCTTCATCAGAATTTTTGAATTCAACACACACCGTTATATTTCGTGCCTGAAATTACAGTGAGGGGAAAATGGAAATTGTAATTTCCCTCTTAAATACCACTCCCAAACAATCAAAGTGCCAAAAATAAGTAGCTCCTAATTAAAGCTGAAAATGTAGAATAGCCAACATTGTCTTGTGACATTATCCACAATGCTCAGAAATAGCAAAATTTGGAGAGCTCTGAAAGGAAATGAAGAGCTCACATTGCAGAGGTACACATTCTATTTTCAGAGTATTATTAAAAACCAAAAAAAGTGGTTTAGATTCAAGGGCTGACTTCAGAAAGCATTGTCGGTATGTTACACAACCATGCATCTTTAAACAATTCCAAGCTAGATAATTCCAAGTAAACTAATTCTTTTGTAAATCTGAAGCTATTACAAACCATTAATCTTTAAATAGCCCCAAGATGAATTTGAAGATTTCCTCCAAATGGCTTCCCATTGCCACGTGCTGCCTCACAGTTACTTGTCATTGCATTTCCAAGATGTCTTACATGGTCTAAATATGTTGGACTGAGAAGACAGTGTTTCAGGAATTTATACCATACCTTGTTGAAACATTTCTGACTGTCGTACTTGAGGTGTTTGGGGTAAATGTAAATTTGATTTTTGTACACTCTGTAAGGACGACAATGCTTGGTTGTGTCATAAATAAATTCTTCCACCTCCACTGTGGGTTCTGATTGAGCCATCATGTTGAAAGGCTTGACAGGGATAAAGGACGATGTTACACAGTCTTGAAAAATCAGAAAATAAAAGTTTGTCATTTAATATAGTTCTTCTAAAATGAGCAATACTTAACATATCACAAAATAAGTCCACGCCAACTGGAAACTTCCTGTTACACCCAAGTGACATCAAGTGTTGCCAGCATGAAAATGTTATGGGATGTGGGCATGACAGATAATGAGGTTATATATTTACTACTGAAACTCATGTCTTGGTAAGTCTTTTAGATGGATTTATTAATATTTTCTCTCTGTTTGGTTTCATTTAAAATGCAAATATTAGCTGATGGTCTTTTGAAAACACTAACCAGATTTTATAAGGAATTAACCCATCAACTTTTATTACATAATTACAAAAATAACACACATACTGCCATACGGCAGAAAATAACTTTATTCAGTGGACTATTGATAGCATCTGGTGGATCAATACACATTTTTCCCTATGGAATATTTTTATATTAAAGAAGCCCTCTGCACATTATATTATATTTTTTTCTGTTTAATTTTTATCACCTCTTAACATCTAAAAATGTAGTAAAAAGCATAAGAGAAAAAAAAAGACCCTTAGGAATGTATAAATCAAAACTTTCACTACACATTGGGAGACTGAAGCTGTAGCTTTGGGGAGCCAGCCCTGTTCCTTATCTTTACCCATAGAGAAAAATCTTCTGCCTTCAGATAATGCAAATTGTTCAGCTGCATGTGTTTGGGAATCATAAAAGTTCTAACATCTAATCATAAATCAATTCCAATTTTTTTATCGTATGCTCAAATGCCTCTAATACCCTACAATTCCTTCAGTGAGAATATTTATCTTTCTCTTCTGCTGGTTTTCTTTTTCATAGGTAATAAAAGCCCAAATCAGGTAGAGGAAATGGCTTTGTTTATCCTCTGCTTTTTCTTATCAGTCAATGTAAAAATGATTTGGAGTCAGGGCTAAAGTTAGAAGGATCGTTATAGTTCATATTAAAATGATTTGTGGAAAATTATGAGAATGGAAAATTTAATAGTACTAGTGGCAATGCTAATATCCTATGGCACTAGTCCTCACTAGTCATCATTCTTGATTGGAAGCCTTGAGTCATTCTACATTCTGAAACCCTCATTTGTAGGTTATTAAAAGCAGGAATTTTGACTAAATTCCGAGATAGATCCTTTCTGTGTAATAACAATGTTTTAGCCACTTGGGTGGTCACACATGTTTTGAGAGCAATTCCTTAACAGTGGGGTGTGGTAGAGCCATCTGACCTTCAGTCAGATGAACTAGACAGAAATTAAATTCTCTCAATATGTATTCAGCAGTTCATTAATCTTCCTATGCTAGACTTTCCTCACTTGTAAGCCTCCAAGATTTTAACAATTACATGCCAGAGTTTAATAACCTGCTGGATATTAAACCCAGATTTATATAACAGACAACTGTTATGATATGCACAATATGGTTTGCTTATATATAATAGTTATTGCTTATCTCAATGGTGAAATAAGAGGTTCCATATTTCTATGAGATAATGAATTCCATCTCCACTTTGAGAACGAATATACCCAAATCTTATAACCAATCAGTTAACCAACAAACCAGCCAACCAACAAAACCAACAAAAACCCAGAAGGCACTGGAAACTCTATAACTGAATCATGACATCATTATCATACTTGGATGCTCCAAAGGAATGTTGTCAACGGCAATATCCAGGCTTCCGGGTATGGTCTGCACCTTGCTTATTCGGTCAGCCCTGCGGAAGTACATATCACATGCACACATGTATCACTTTCATTTTCACAGAAAAACCAATATATTACATAATTCTGAGCTTTGAGAAGGGCAAATATCAGACCCTAAATAATCCTGTATTGATCTTGTGTAGTTAATTTAATTCCTATAAAATGTGTGTGCTAGAGCAAATAAAAATAAATAATCAAGAAAGAGTCAAGTTTCAGAGATCCTGGGGACTATCTTAAACCTATTTTTTATGTTCTACTTATATAAAAGGCCAGATGAATATAATGGTAAATGATTTAGTTTTTTTTTTTTTTCCAATAAGATGTGGAAGAACAAGGCTAGTCTTCACTACAGTGGTAAGAGTCTGTATTTTTCCTTTTCACCAACAGGCATGGAGCCATAAATCTTTACCTGCCACCTTCATGCGTGCAGGCTCTCCTCCCTTATTATCCCTAGCCATATTCACTACCTGGCCCTGGTGTCTTTCTGTTTCCTTTCCCCTTTCCTACTGAAACTGCCTGTCTCACGAATCTTTCTTTATAGAAGTGCAGAAGTTGCCAATAACAATTTCAAGCCTCACATCTCTAATAAATCTACTTTAAAAGAAGAAATGATTGTAGTAGTCTGTCATAGCTAGTTCACCCCAGCTTAGGAGAGCCAAATGAAAAAATTTCAGGAATTCTGTCTGACAGCCGATGACCATATCCAGCATAAAATAAAATTTAACATTAAACAAATTATGCCAAAAGGTAAAGAGTCCTCAAAGTTCATCATTTTGTATCATTGCATCACATAAGATGATCTGAGCCCTTGAGGTTGTTCCTTCTATAAGGTATAAGGGCCATTGGTAGCTTTAAATCAGCAACAACAGGAGAATTTACACCACAGAAATTAGCCATCAGCCAAAATCTGGTTTTCTCACTATAGTCTGTTACCGTTTATCAACCCCTTATCTTTGCCTACTCCATTCTGCTCAGCATTTCAACGTTTCATGCCACAGTGAACTGGGCAAAAGGCAAAGAGGAAAAGCTTTCTTCCTTTTCTCAGAGTGCTTTAGAGAATGTTGCAAAAACCCCGGTGTGGGTTTTGGTCAGTGTGTCTGATGAGCAGAGGAAGGAAGGTCTCCTCTGTCATGAGTGTTGTTTGTTACTGGATCACAAATGATTAAGATTGATACAGCACCTTGTCTAAGATTTCACATCTCATCTTTCCTCTGTTTTCTATCAATTTCCAGAATAAAAAAGAGCATTGGCAAACTTCCCTTCTAATTAAATAGATGCAATTTGTTGACATGACAGAAAATATTAATCACACTTGTAATATCACATTTTTTTTGGGGATGCGTGAGAAAGAATTTGTTGACACGAGGCTTCTGAGTCTTAAGTGTGAGAGGCAGAGAAGTAATACTGAAGAAAAATGGGCCGCAGGAATACTGTCTGGACTGGGGGCTAGTAGTTTAAGCAATGCAATGAAGTAAACGTGATGCATGAAGGGGCTCCCAGAGGGAAAAGCTAAGCTCTATAGCCAAGAGGTGCACTGTGGTCCCAGCCAATGGCCAGCCCAGATTGGCCAATAGCTAAGTGCCTATTTTAGATGTAGACCCTCAACCCCAAGCTGACCTCTGCCAGCCAAAACCAAGTGGAAGAGACAGGTCAGACTCCAGACTTGGATTAAAATGAGTGACGTTGTGATTTTGGGATACTGAATTTTGGGTTTGTGTGTTGTGTAGCTTTAGATAAATCATATAACAACATTTCGTGTTCCTTCCATGTAATTCTGGCAAATTGATTCTAATGGCACTGTTTGACCACTGGGAAGTCACCTGAAAACAACTATTTTTGGAGGAATATGGCCAGATGAGACTCAGGTCATTGAGGGTCATTACAGAGGGAAGTAACAAATGGTAACAACAACTCACGTGAATTCCAAAAACACCCAAAATGTCATATATTCGACAATCGGCGAGGTAAATGTGACAACTGCCACACCATGAAAACATACCTTCTATAATCTGAGACCACTTTCAGGAGGTCCTCAGCTGAAATCTTGCTACTTTCTTGTCTATACAATGGTGAAAACCTCGAATCTCTGTCCACATTTCCCTGGTTGTCTTTAAATACAGATCTGAAGAAAAATAGTATTTATTTGGATAAGTCTTTGGTTACTGTTTACAGAATTTTATCTTTAAGGAGATTAAATTAGTGACATTTCTAGTATGTCATAGAAGAAACCCTAGGAACTTATAAAAACAAAAAAAAAATACAATTTCTTAGACAAAGTTTGTTTCTTCCTTTCAACTCTGCATCTACAGTGGGAGTAGTTCATATTACAAGCATGTTTTATGATGCCTTTGACTTAGGAAATTACATCAGAACTTTGGAGTATTGAGTGGGTGGAAAAAGAGGATATATTTTTGAAAAATTATTTTTTGAAGATATCTTAACCTGGGCAAGACAGAGAGTCACGGAACTCTGGGCGGCACCGGTCAGATTTATAGTAGTGAAACCGGGAGCAGGTTGTACACGAGGGCAGAAAGAGATTCATGAGATGCTTTTGTGGAGATGAATGGGTCCATGTCTGAACTTTTAGGACAGGGATAAAGAGAAAATGCAGGAAATGTGAGTCAGACTTTTACATTAAATAAAGACAACACTATCACTGGAATCCTTATTTCCTTCCTTGATCCATTTCACTAGAACTATAGACACTTAATTAAAAAATATGAACTGGTTTTACTCAAGTGATAGTGTCAGGCAATGTCTGCCTCCTGTGTGGCCTGCTTATGTCAGCTTCCCCCATGAGTCATCATGTACCACAGAAAAGGCTGCTTTCTATTTAATATTAGAGTAATGCCAGATTTTTATTTCTTCTCACATAAGGCCCTTAATTATTTTTTCATTATTGAAATTATCCAAATATTTTAGTAAACAGGCTGAAATTGCCATTGAAAAGCATATCAAACTACAAAGCACTCGTGTAAATTAACAAAGAATAGGCCAGAAAACTATAAGAAGAATATGTTTAGATTCTTTCAAATTGACTTTTTTTTTTTTTTTTTTTTTTTGGCTAAGTAGTAACTGAGGGAAGATAAAAAGTTCCCTTTTGATTTTGATACAAATTTTATTTAAAAAAATCAAGAAAAAAATCAAATTTTTATTAAAAAAATCAAGAACCTGAAAATTACTTTTCGGTAAATATTCTACAGGCCTCTGGTTCACGTGTATGACATGCTAACATCCATATGATGCATTTCCCAATATACAAGCAAGCTAAACCGGATCATATGTTTCTTTTTATTTATTTATTTTTTACTGAATTAGTGACTTCAAATACATTAATGTGCCTGAATTGCATGGTTCTTATTTTTGTCCAGATCCACTACTTGTCAAGGAAACCTTTCATTTACACTGGACCCTCACAATGAAGGACATGAAAAAAATGTCACCCAGAGAGAAGTTTGTGCACAGTGATGTACAACCTGTCAACCTCTACAACACTTTTTTTTTTTTTTCCAGTGGCCACAAGACAAACTTATCTACAGAGATGGTGTCAGGAGGCTGGGATGTGGGATTTTGTTTCCACCGCCACAACTAAGCAATGATTAAGACACTGGGAAAGTCTCCGGACCACAGCATTCAGGTTATGACCAAGAGAAGGTGATGTTTAGCCAAAGTTAAAGAAGTGGGGTTTCTTGACAGCCTTATTTACAGGAAGTATAATGGGAGGCGCATAAGGATTTAGACAATCCTTGAGACAAAGTCTCTCTGTGCAGCCAGGCTGGCCTGCGACTCTTGATCCTTCTGTCTCAACCGGCGAAGAGCTAGAATTAGAAACATGCTCCTTTCTGCCTTGCACTTTGTTTTGCAGCTACAGAAGACAAGTGGTGAAATGGTTGTTAGGCCAGGCATGGGGACACAGGGTACAGTCCCAGCACCAGGGAGATGAGGGCAGGAAGACCCTGAGCGCAAGGCCACCATGAGTTATACAGAGAGACCTTGTCTCAAAATTAAACAGAACATTTGTCTGGCATGTGGAAGGCTGAACAAAAGAAAAGCGACTGGAAATTTAAAAAAATTAAAGAATGAATTAGACAGACAGAAAGGATAAACTATAAGCGGAGCTCAGTCACTTTGAAAGGTCAAATAGAAATGTGCCACCACTGGTTGGGGATGTACTCAGCATGGGGGGCCTTAGATAATAGCTGCAGTCTGCATCCTTTTTAAATGTACAGCTACGACAGTGAAAGTTTCTTTGAGTCTTGATTAGTTTTAAAGAAAATTGGGAATTGTATGGTAGTCCATTTACAATGTGAAATGGAACAGACTTAATAAAACAAAACCATGAGAGAGGCCTAGCAAGGACTTGAACACCTATGACCCTGGGGATGATATTTGCAACAGGATACACTTGTAAAACCAGCTTTTTCTAGAGCCAGTGAGTGGAAAAGTACTGTGTGTAGCTATCTATGTTCTCAATGCTTATTGCGAGGCTAATAATTTTTGCTACAAAATGGTAGGACAGCTGGCGCCAAAGTTGAGAACCCACCCGATTATTTTCAAATAATGCTGCTTACAGTAACGAGAGCTGTGTGTACTGAAGCTTCTGGGTAGAAATACGGCCACGAGCAACTGTCACTGCTGCTATTTTAATGACAGTTGCTTTAAAGGACAAAAATTTTTAGGGTGCACTCAAAACCATGCTGTGAAACAAGCTGCAATCAAACCACCATATTCTGCACCTGGCCCCCATAAACTGATAACCATACACGATGTAAAATGCAATGCATTCATCTAAAATGCAATGTATTCATCCCCATAGTTTTTATCAATTCCAATGATGTTCCTACATCCCCATAGTCCAAGATCTTCTAACTGAGTCATAATACCAAACAATATCCCCCCAAAACCCATAATGGCACAGAATAAACATTCACACTGCAGAAGATGGCATTGGGCATAGCAAAGAAATACTCAAGTAATACATCATTTAAACAGGGCAAACACCAAACTCTGTAGCTTCAAGTCCAGCAACTCTAGTTAGTGACAAATCTCCCAGTCCTATAACTCTAACCAGCAACATGTCTCTGGACTTCCAATTCCACCCCTCCAGGTAGACTCTCATGGTCTTAGAAAACTTCATTGGGGCCAGCAGCTTTCCTTAGCAGCCTTACTGTCCTGTTGCTGTGACTAAATACTTAATAAGGAAGAAGGGATTATTTTGGTTTATAGATGGAGGGTGCAGTCCATCACGGTGTTGAAGGCACAGTGGCAGGAGCTTGAGGCACCTGGTCATATTCAGTCCAGAGTGAGGAAGAGAATGATAACAGCTTGTGCCCAGCATGCTCTCTCTCTCTCTCTCTCTCTCTCTCTTTTACGTAGTCCAGTACCTCAGTCCACCGTTAAAGTGAGTCTCCCCACCTTAATTAATCTAATCAAGATAATCTCTCACAGGCATGCCCAGGGGCTAATTTCCCAGGTGACTCTAAATTCTGTCAATCTGACAATATAAATCATCAAAGGGTCTATGCAAGACTCTTTCATTGCATGTATGTGTGTGTGCACTGTGTGTGTGTGTGTGTGTATGTTTATATGTGTGTGGGCACACATGTATGCATATGTATGTGTGTGGCCAGAGACATCTCTCTCAAGTGCTACTGTCCACTTTATACTTTGAGTCAGGGTCTCTTGCTGAACCTAGAGCCAGTGGCCCCCGGGGTTTCCCTGTCTGCCTCCCTTGCGCTGAGACTACTGGCATTTACGTGGGCTGAACTTGGGTCCTCATTCTTACAACAGCAAAGTTTTTTTTTTTTTTTCTTCTAAGCCGTGTCCCCAGAGATATACATTTCCATAAGTAAGGTTAGCAAGAAGGTTTTGCTAGAGATCCTTGAAAAAAAAAAACACCACAGCTTCTATGTAGACTATAAATACATTTATATTCTGTAAGTTGCAATGGTTAACTTACCTCACTGCCCAAGCAAAGGGCATGCGGTATTTCCCCAATTTGCTGCAGAACTGCCTATTGGATTTTAGTATTTTTTGTGCAAACTAAGGAAAACATAAATAAAAACATTGTTTAGGACAAGTTGTTTACAAATTGTATGTGTAAATAAAATGCTTCTCCATTTTATTTTGTGAAATTCCATAGATTTCTCCCTTACTGATCGACAGGTTACAGACAACATAATCCACTGGAATGAAACTATCACAAAACATTTCATTGTATTTTCAGTCTGAAAACTCCAAATGTAGAAAATACCCTTGTTTTAGTATATCAACTTTTTATTATCTTTCCTTCTGTCCCTTGTACATGAGAAGTTAAAATCTAGAATGGAAAGTGATCAAATTTGCATTCTAAGTTTTTATAGTAATTCCTTTTATTCATCAGCAGACTTGTTCTGTAATGGGCTTCATGGGTCCAGTGTTCTCTCATACCTTTTGAGTTCTTACTTTAGCAGGGAAGTAGTCATAGACTGCTTAAGAAGTAAATGAAATAACTATTTTCAAAGCTGGGGATTAGCCCAGGGCTTCATGCTGCCTAGACAATAGATGGATGAGTGTGACTGTGTCTCAGCTAATTACAGTGTCCTTCTCCTGTTTCTTTCTTCACTTAGGTGTTAGTATAATTTCATGTACAACCATTTGTCTTACTTCATACAGATTGAGATTACCAGTATTACTGATGTTTTAGCAAGCTGTCTTCACTTATTCAGACTCCTAACTTCATTTTTTTTTTTTTTGCTAATGCTTTGATCTCTAGGGTTAAATTTTAATCTAAATTTAAATTTATTTCTACTAACAGATTCCAAGAAGTGAGGAACTTCTGAGTCAAGAAAACATAAACCAAAAATATAGACTTTAAATATTTTTTGTGGTGATATTTTGTGGTGATAGTGAATATTTAAAATCAAATTTGATAATTCAGAAAGGCAGTGTGACTTTATATCTTACAGGTCATTGAGATTATCTATAAGAAAATAATCATTACCTTGTTGGAATCTGGATTCTTAATATAAGGCTCAGCACCACTTGCGATGTTTCCCATGAGGACCTTTTCAATTTTGGCCACCAAAACGATTTCAGAATGCGGATTACTTACAGAAAATATAGCCTGTGTACAAAGAAAATGCCTAGTAACCGCCAACAATAGTCTTCCTTTCTTTGTTTTCCTATTACAGTAAGGTGAGCAGCTTACTCTAATATACACTCTTGGTCCTGATGCATTTAGATCCCCAAGGGTCAGTGGGTCATGGACTGAGACCTTTGAAACCGTAAGCCAAAATAAACCTTTCATCTTCATAGAACAAAAACACTCTAAAGACATTTAAAAAGTCACCATTTTTTTTTAAATGATAACTTACAGAAATTTTATTTGGGAACTTGCCAATCCTATGTGATCGATTGGAAATAACTCTGTCCCACCCAAGTAAACAAAAGTGCCACCTGCTTAGGAAACTGTAGCCACTCCTCTGGAAGTCCCTTGATGTGGGGCTCTTCTGATTGTCGGGGAGTAACAGTGTCAATATTGCCATTTTCCAAGGATAGGGGTCCTCCTGGGAGCATCTGTCTGACAGCAGGGTGATTTAGGTCCACATGAAAATCGGCGGAAATCTTCCTGTTGTCTCTGAGGTCATAAAGTGCCACACTCACAAAAAATGGCTCAATCTGCATGGAAAAAAAACCAAAGAGCAGATGGTCGCACAAAGAGCCGCTGCCCACCCAACAGCTTCCTCTAGGCTCCGCTTCACAGCACAGCAGATCAAACAGACGCGGAAAGCACGCTCTCCTTGGCTCAGTGTCGTACCCCAAATCCTTTGCCTCAGTGAAGGGCCTCAGATCCTAGGGCTGTGGTTCATGGATTTCCTCATCCCTCCAAAGCATTCTCTTCCACACATACAACACTCAAGTATGTCTATAATGATTTCTCTCTATATATGAATGCTTATTGAAACCCACCACGTTCATGTTACACCTTCATTTTTGAATCCACATATTCAGGGGTTCCTTCCAACCTCATTGTTCTTATCTGTAAGTATGTTCTCCAACAGTTAGACACTATCTGCTACCTGTCTCTTACTTGTTCAACAAACTTTCATGTTGGCTCAAAAGAATCACGACTATACTAGTCAGTTTTTCCACTTGCCTCCTCCAATCCTGAAAGACCCAAGAGGCAGGCCACTTCTGTGCTGACTTTCTGCTCCCCATGTATGGAGTACCCCTCCCTTAACCTGTATTCCAGATGCCAGGAAGGAAGTTGAAAATGGAAAATAAAGGGAAAATGGGAAAGTGTTACATTATGAGAAGAAACTGGGAAATTTCTTGGTTTATATTTAAAGAAGAAGGAATTAGGTAGAATGGGCTTAAGGGGCTCCTAGATAGGGGGTGAGTGGCATGTGCAAAGACAACGACAGGAAAGGGACACAGCATTAGAGTGGGATCAGAGTGGAGACAAAATGAGCATTGGAGGAAGATGCAAGGGAGAAGCATCTGAGAAACATTAAGGCTGGGTAACCCATCGTGCATGTGCATGGGCAATGGAGAAAGGGGGCATAAAGGTGCATTAAGGAAAGTTCCCGTTTCTCTCTGGTCTGTGCTGTTTAGTTTTCAACTCACACTTGTCATCTGGTAGTTTTCTGTGAACAAGTAAGTTATACAAAAGGACCTTATTATAGTCAAATCAGTTCATTATGATGCAGACTGACTCTCCTGTAGAATTTCTTAAATCCACCCTGTCCTTTGAAAGTCGGTGATATCACTAGTTTGTAACAGAGGTATAGTCTAATCCATTATTAATAGTAATGCTTGCCAGCCTCCCTCACTATTACAAATAGAATTCCTAGTGTAAAATAAAATTAAAAATTTAAATAATTACAAAGTTAAAAGTTACATTTTGGGCTGGAGAGATGGCTTAGTGGTTAAGCGCTTGCCTGTGAAGCCTAAGGACCCTGGTTAGAGGCTCAATTCCCCAGGACTCACGTTAGCCAGATGCACAAGGGAGTGCATGCATATGGAGTTCGTTTACAGAGGCTGGAAGTTCTGGTGTGCCCATTCTCTCTCTCTCTCTCTCTCTCTCTCTCTCTCTCTCTCTCTCTCTCCCTCCCTCCTTCTCTCTGTTGCTCTCAAATAAATAAACAAAAAAAAAAATTAAAAAGTTACATTTTATTAAGTTATAAAAAATTCTTAAAAGAAAAAAAAAAAAAAGTAAGGCCGGGCGTGGTGGCGCACGCCTTTAATCCCAGCACTCGGGAGGCAGAGGTAGGAGAATTGCCATGAGTTCGAGGCCACCCTGAGACTGCATAGTGAATTCCAGGTCAGCCTGGGCTAGAGTGAGACCCTACCTTGAAAAAAGAAAAAAAAAAAAAATTCTTGTGTTTGTGGTCATGGTAGTCTGTTAAGAGTTGAAAATAACTCAGAAACTCCAAATACTTTGAAGGTCAAAGAATAAAATCCTTATTTTCTCCTAACTGTTATATTTTGATTTTCATTTTTGATTGGTGAATGATAATAAATTAGATATTTTGACAACCCATCAGAAATTAAAACTCACATGGTTATTCATTTATTTCTTCCAATCACTTTTTCAATGTAAATGTCAAAGCTGACTTTTTGAATTTCTGGTTTTTCAATATGAATTTGTTTAACAAAACACCTTAAAAGGTTTTGAAGGTCTAGAATTCTGTACTCTTCCTAAAAATTCAAGGTCATGAAATTTCAAATGTGCACTACTATGAAATAGCTTTATTATTTCATGGTTTTTTTGGAATCAATTCCCATTTTCAAAGAAATAATTTAGACTATACAGCCATCAACTTGAATTTGGCTTTCAGTTACTGACTAAAAAATTACATGCTGTCAAATACTGTTTTCTTGTCATAAGAATGTTCTTTCAGGAAGTCATTAGATGTTCACTTATGAAGTGTAGTCGTTGGCTCACTGGTAAATAGAAGAACTCTTTCAGTTACTTTAAAGCATGCTTGTTGAATTAAGAACAACAAGTTTAATAAGTTACATTCATAAAAGAGTGCCATTGAGTAAGTATGCAAAGATTTTCAAAACATGGGCAATGAATGACTGTCTGCTCTGGGGCTAAGGCTACTGGCTTCTATGTGGTTGCTTACAAGCACAGTGAAATGATTTTTTTTTTTAAACTACTCTCTAGTCTTCTAACCTTTGTATCTACTATAAAATAAGTTGAAAATAGCTGGGTGTGGTGGTGCATGCCTTTAGTCCCAGCACTTGGGAGGCAGAGGTAAGGATTACCATTAGTTCGAGGCCACCCTGAGACTACATAGTGAATTCCAGCTCAGCCTGAGCTATAGTGAGACCCTACCTTGGAAAACCAAAAAAAAAAAAAAAAAAAAAAATCAACTTTAACCAGTTGACCTGACAGATAGGAAAGGACACACAAAAGCCATACTCAGAACTTGGGTCCTTGTCTAATGAACTGGCCTAAATAAAACTATTAGCTTCTGAACACACATCTTATCACAAAGAATGCAGTACATGTGGAAGGAGTCACATGTCCCTGGCACTGGAAAGAAAGGTCATTATCCTTGATTTTTAGTTTCCAAACTTAATTCTTTTTAATGCACTTAAGTATTTATTTGGTCAAAAATCTATTTTTCTCTATTTAAAATATTTTTATTAGTATGTGGTAATGTTTAAAGTAATAAAGTGTACTTATTTTTTATTTAGTGTGGTAAGTGGCATTAAGATTTGGATTACATTTTCTCAAGATTTCCAACTGGTTCCAAGAACCAGGATTCTAGGTGTCTAGCTTTATTTTTATATCCTGCATGGTCTGATTACTTTTTACACCTTTTCACTATGTGGGAATTGCTGTTGCTATGGCCACTGACATACCGACTTTGCCCTATCTACTGGTTTCCTCTTAGACTTCGGGATACACAGCTCTCAGGGTGAACCCATACAGCAGCCTTGCTCTGCCTGGACCTCTTGGTTTATCTCTATTGTAATAGCCTTTTATTTCTGGACACTTCACTATTCATCATTTAAATGTTTCCTACCTGACCTTTCTCTACGTATGCAGAAATGCCTAGATAGTCCTTCCCAGGCCACTGCTTAAAACAGACCTTCAATTTATATCTCCCCTCACAGTCACCATTCTGAGTTCCAAACCTGTACCTGACTCTGCCCAATGCACCGCTCTGTTTAGATATTTAGTAGTCTTAGCATGTTGAACTTCCCCATAGTGGTAGTTTTTAACCAAATCTGTTCTTCCTCCACTTTTATCTTCTTAGTAAACTGTACTATCATGCATAAAAATGTCCAAAGCAGAGCCTACGCCTCATCCTTGTAATATTCCTCCCTGTCACTACCCAACACACCAGGAACACCCATCAGTTCAGATTACAAAACATCAGTCATATGCATAGTGTGGTAGTGTGAATCAGATCTCCTCCATAATCTCATGGGTTTTGAATGCTTGGTGCCCTGCTAGTGGCAGTCTGGGAGTGGAGCCTTGCTGGAGGAGGTGTGTTGTTGGGGGTGAGCTTTGGGGTGCTACAGCCCTGCCTCCCCTTTGCCAGAGCTCAGCTCACTCTCTTGCTGCTATTTTCCACCTGCAGTGGCAGAAAAGTGAAGTTTAGCCTGTATTCTTTTCCTGACATCTTGAAGCATCCCTCATTCCTGTACACCAAAATAATTTTTTTTCCTACCATCATCTGCTATTGGTCATGTGTTTTGTCCCAGCAACACAAAGGCAACTACAACACATAGACTTCCATCCTTCTCCCAAGCTTACCTAATCTTACTCCTTACTTTTACACCCACCTCACCTTGGTTTGGCCATCTCCTGCCCATCTTCTTACAATTTCTAGAATCAGTCAAAACATGCCTATCTTAGGGATCTCCTGACTTGCCTTTTTAGCTTTTTCAGTCTTGAGGTCTTCATGAAAATGTCACTCCCTACATGAATCCTTCTGTGTTATGGCAGCCCTGTCTCCAGTTCCTCTGCACCTCATGCCTACACATGATTTAAAGAACTTTGCACACTGTTCAACAATCTTGTGAATATCTTTCCTTGTTTACTATCTATCCTTTTCCAGAAGTTAAGACTTCAAGAGACCAGGGATCTTCTTTCCACATAGTAAGCATATCATGCAAGTATTTTTTAGAGTCTGATGAACATGACTGAACTTTCATTCTTATTCATACATAGTGCATAGTTGAAATTATAAAGGAAGAGGAAGCTTTGTTTTGGGGAAATATTCTTATGAGCTGTTCCCATTTCAGCTTGTTTAAAAGTATCTCACATAGTGATGGTGCATGCCTTTCATCCCAGCACTGGGTGAGGCAGAGGTAGGAGGATTGCTGTGAGTCTGAGGTCAGCCTGAGACTACATAGTGAATTCCAGGTCAGCCTGGGCTAGAGTGAGACCCTACCTTGAAAAAAAAATTGAAAACAAGGAAAGAACACAAAAAATATAAAGATTTTTCATGTTTTTAGAGCAATTAAAGACATGTTAACATAACACTGAATATTTAATGAATGTTTACTTTGTATTAAGAACTAAGAACTTTTCACTTACTCCATCTCATTTGATCTTCACATGATCTTTGAAATAGTTGCTGTTATTATCTCCATTTACATAGAGGAGACTCACATGGCCCAACCCCTCAGCTGAAGAGCCTGGCAACCTGATGTAAGAGGCACCCATCTCGTTGACTTCTCCTCATCAAGTGGGAGTATGTAACCTGCACTCACCCTGATACTGCAGCAGGAAGTAGGAGGCTCAGAGCAAGTTGAGGTGAAACAACCTAAGGTTAGTAGGTGTTGAAGAAAAGTCTTCTGAAGGAGTTAATCTTTTTGGCCAATAGTTCTCTGTCAGAGCTAGCTCCACTGCTGACAGAGGCAGGCACGGGACTGCAAAAACCCAATCAAGTTAACAATACCGACTCAACGCTGCCCTTACTTTCTAAAGCAGACATGGCTTGCATGGACTATCTGAAAATAAGCTTTCTTCTTTTAGGCGCAATATGGCAATTGAGGGGTGACTTGTTTGAAACTAGAGCAGAATGCATTGGAAGAGAAGAAAACATGAAAATACTGTTATAAGGATTAGAAATGATTCACGTTTTCTCCTTTTACAGTTGAACATTTAATGTTCCCTTTCTACACAAGCACTTGCAATCAGCCTAGAATTGTCCACCAGTGTACTTGTACTAAGAGGAAAATATCAGGAGAGTTCCTTGGTAGAAGAAGGAATCTGGCAAGGAATTCATGAGTACTGTGCGTTTCAAATAGAGTGCAATGCCTTTGAAATACGTGTCATGCATGCACCACCTGCACTTTTAATGTTCATTGAATGCTACTTTATTGACTCACTATTTAACCTTGTTGTAATCAAGAATGCTGTGAAATCTTAGGAGTGACTTTTTAGTGTTTTTAGCATTGGCTTTTCTCTAAGAAACATCAAAATAAAAATGTGAGTTTAAAAGTCACAATAAACCACACATGGTGGCTCGTGTCGGTAATCCCAGCACTTGGGAGGCTGAGGCAAGAAGAGTTCTACGAGATTCAGATCAGCCTGGACAACAGAGTGAGATCCCGTGTCAAACATCCAAGGGGTGGGGGATATAGCTTAGTAGAATACTTGCCTAGCACTTGCAAGGCCTGGGGTCTCTTTCCCCAGCACCACAGCAAATAAATGAATGCCATGTTACATGCCACCAAGGATTCACAGAAGACATTAGGAAACTGAACTACTGAGCTGATTTCATGCAAAGAATTCTGGAACGCTGACCTACTGATGCTTCTTAACTTAAAAGGTAAGTTTATGCCTGTGTGTGAATAATTCCACTTCAGTGCTTGTGCACTTCTGTAATGTGCAAAGTGCTATTGGATATACTCCCTGTTATACTAGAAGTAAAGTCAGTGCCTGGCATTGGTAGTGACAGAAAAGGTTCTGACTGGGATGGTGTGATATGATACTGGCAGACAGGCATAGGGTGTAGGGGAGACAAACTCACATTTGTTATGGGATCATTTTCATTCTCTGTAACACATCCCTGAAGGCTTAAATTGAGGGCTTTACAAATAACCATGATTCTCTTGGCAGCTTTCTCTTCAAACGGTCTGATCACAAACTCAGGCTCTAAAAGATCTTGCTTTTGAAGTTTCAAGGTCTAAAAAAGTTTGGAAAGTCTCAGGTTACCAGACTCATATGATGAAAAAGACACTCTAAATTAAAATTGTCAGTTGCATGTGTTAGAAGGGATTCTGACTCACATCTATGTCTGGGTCCAGCGAGAACAGATTCAGCCTCTCCATGTTCCGGGCCATCCTGACTGCATCTTCCGTTTCTGTGAGGTACTACAGAGAGACCCGTGTTAGTTCCTGGCATCTAAAGATTCTCACGCAGTACCAGCTAAACCTATGTGCCCAAGAGATAGCCCCTTCGTTTTTTTTTTTTTTTTTTTTTTTGAGGTAAGGTTTCACTGTAGCCCAGGATGACCTGGATAAAATGTACTATAAAATCTCATGCTGGCCTTGAACTCACGGTGATACTCCTACCTCTGCCTCCCGAGTGCTGGGATTAAAGGTGTGTGCCACCACCCATGCCTAGCTTGCCCCTTAGTTTTATCATTGTTGTAAATTCATCTGCCAATCCTTGTCCAATCTTGTAAAAACATTTTGTTTTCAAGGAGCATGCATATGCTAAGGAAAACACTTGATTGGATGGGAAGCTCTGAATTGTTTCTTAGTCTACGCTGGTAAAGGAAACCATTTCTATCTTTTCCATGAAAGCAACAAGTAGTTCAAATGTACGAATAAGTTCAATGTCAACTTTATTACTTTTGCAAAGTCTGGGTGTAGGCTGTTCTCTGAAGAATCTGTTTCCTCTGGCGTGCATTCACAAGTTACAGAATTATCCAGTGGATCTTGAAAAGACAGACCAACACAGGTTAATAAATAATATCTGTAAGTCATAGATTTTTCTCATTTGTGACATAGAAATCTGGGCTGAACTCAAGATCTCAGAGGAGGCACCTTGGTGGACTTAAGTTTTCCTTTTGTCTTCTCTCTAATATTCCATGCTGACAAGTGATCAGAGGCTGGCAATGAGCCTTCCTGATTACCATGGTGGGACCCTTGCATAATATCTTCTTGTGTTCTGAGGTCTTTGGTCATGTATCCTTACCAGATTACATCTATACTTAGGTACTGGCTTATGTCAACAGTGTATCCTAAAGTTTTGTTACACACACACACACCATTATTCTTGCAGAATTGAAAAGTCTTCAGTTACTTAAACTCCGGAGAGCACTGAAAACATCAACACTCTCATTGATTATAAGTAAATAATCAATTGATGTCAAGCACCTACTATGACATGTAGCTGTTGTATTAAAATCAGCAGTAGTTTTCTTCCTCATTATCTTTAGAGCATGGGATTATTTAAGTAAATGGAATGTAAGGGTGCTTTGGCTAATGCACCATGGCCTGTGCAAAATGTCTTAAAATTGTTTTATTTTGGGAACGGTGACTAAGTCTTCAAATGGAGGACCTGCTTCCACACAGCTATGCCCTGGTTTATTAGCCTTTCACCTTTCCCCTCTGTCTTGTTTCCTTCTTTTTCTCTAGAATGAATTAGAATATTGTAAAAGAATTATGTGAGAAAAATAATTCTTTTCTATCTTATGAAAATATAAGATGTCCACATATCAGCTCATCTCACGATGATCCATGAAGCATGAAAGATGCCTTGTAACTAGAGGAGGCCATGAACATTTCTCTTACAGACAATGATGCTTTACTAACTAAATGTAACCAAAGGCCCAAGTCCACAAATTACCTCCAATAAGGTACTTCCCACACATATGTGTGGATTTGCATTTCTGGTTCATGATTTCCAAATGGGCATTCTGGTTGACAGCCACAAATCACGGACCATCAAGTTGAAATCATGCCAATGTAGGGTGACCATATCTACTCAGTAAAAGGAAGGATTTCTAGGAACAAATAATTCAGGGATCCATGAGCCCAGTCTGACAGCTGGTACAATTACTGCCAGCCTAAGTGAACCAGAGGCACAGATCACACTTGGCCAAGGCAGGGAGATAGTTTTCTGAGCTCTCACCCAGCCCCAGTTCAGCCAGCTCTGTGCTCCTCCTCCCCTGAAGGGGCCCCTCAGGACTGATCTGCAGGATGCGGTTGAGGGTGTGGATCCATTCGTCCATATCTGACTCTGTTTCAGCTGCCAGCACAAAATAGGTCAGGTCGTTCATTTTCAATTCAAAGGCATATTTCCTTAGCCTGTTATTCTGTGGTATAAAAAGAATGAACAAAACAATAAATCTCAGGGGCAGAACATGTATATGATATTTACATACACACATATATGTATGTATATGATATTTACAAATATAAACATAAAGAAAGTCTTTCACAACAGGACACAATTTCAGATGGGTCCAACTAACTTTTCCACAATTTTCTTTTTTTTTTGCCTTAAGAAATGTATGTAAGTTTTTGGTGATTACATGGCATATTGACTAAAGCATTTCATCTTTAGGTATGAGTGGGAATATATTCTAACCTTCTTAAAATAGTTGCTTTGAGACTCCATTTTCATTTTCTCATCTAATATTCCATCTTTGATTCATGTCAGAACACACACACGTACAAATACACACACACACACACACACACACACACACACACACACAGAAAGAGAGAGAGAGAGAGAAAATGGGCATGCCAGGGCCTCCTACCACTGTAAAAGAACTCCAGATGCATGCACCACTTTGTGCATCTGGCTTTATGTGGATACTAGGGAATCAAACCCCAACTGTGAGGCTTTGAAGGCAAGTACCTTAACCACAGAGGAATGTCTCCAACACCCCCTTTTTAGACTACTTTCATTCTCACTTAGTCCAAGGACTTCAAATAGCATACACATACACAATGACACTCCAATTCCCCTTGTGACTCTGGCTATTCCACCAACCTGCAGACTTTTCTTAATAACTTACCTCTTCTTTGTACTTGTTGGCCAATCAAAGAGGCCTTACTGTAGTTTCCTGAATTGTTTTGATTACATTATTTCCTCTGAAATGGGTGTCCTCCCTTTCATTCATGTTGCCCAACAAAGACAGCTGATGCTTACTCCCCATGTGCTTACATGACTGTATTCCCTCTTCAAGTCTCCACTGAAAGCTTTTCTTTTTTAATTTTTTTGTTTATTTTTATTTATTTATTTGAGAGCAACAGACATACAGAGAAAGACAGACAGAGAGAGAGAGAGAGAGAGAGAGAGAGAGAGAGAGAGAATGGGCAAGCCAGGGCCTCCAGCCACTGCAAACGAACTCTAGATGCGTGTGCCCCCTTGTGCATCTGGCTAACGTGGGTCCTGGGGAATGGAGCCTGGAACCGGGGTCCTTAGGCTTCATAGGCAAGCGCTTAACTGCTAAGCAATCTCTCCAGCCCTGAAAGCTTTTCTTAATACCCCACTCTAGGATATAGAGACAAAGGCTCATGTGTTCTGAATATATAAAATGATTTGAAATTATATGCTTACTCTTTTTTTTTTTTTTGTATTTGCTTTATTACACATCTCCTTTAAAACCACCTTCAGGATGGCTGGGCAGGTCTACTTAACACTGCCTTTTAGAACAGCGCTGATACAATAAAGGTTTTTGTTCTAGGACTCAAAACAGTCATAATTTATGAGGGAACAGAATAGATTTTTTCCTCTTAGGAACTGAAATTCTAATACGGCAATGAACATATGATTAAGGAAATGGGCAAAAAATCATGGAAAAAACAAAATTCTTTGTGGCTCATAGAATCAAAATAGGCTGCTGTGATGAGCAGCGACTTTAGAGAGGTGATCGCCTCGGAGGGTGATGGCGATGTTGAAACCGGAAAGAAGGAATAGGCCATTTAGTGAATGGAGAAGGCACTTAAAACCAGAGCGGGCCGGACACACACAAGAGCAATCGTTAGTTTGCGTAAGGTGAGAAATGCAAATTCGGAGGGGAAGCCTGCTCCCAGTAATGATGTAACAATCCTATGAGGCAAATCACAGGATTCTGTTTAACACAAAGAAAGTGAGGTTCAGGAATGCAACTAGAATATGCTTGAGATTCCAGCCGGGCAGCAAAGAAGAAAAAGGAAAAACCACTGTTTAGATTTCCATGCCTGGGTCTCACAGCCATATACTAGGATGTGATCTGAGTCACACAGTGTGAGACTCACAGATGACATCAAAGTGACTGCTCTTCTTCCTTGCTGTTGCCCTGCATCTCCTATGCCAAGGAGATTGTCATGGTATGGGGAGACATAGTTTTTCTCAATGCAAGAGAATAGACAGTGAGGCAGCATGTAAGCCCTGGAAAAAAGTAAAATTCAGGAACTGAAAGAGAAAGAAGAAGTAGTGATAAAGCTATGGTTGACACCACAGCCTACTTACAAGGCTGTTTATAAGCTCTTTGCTCTTGTCCATAGCTCTGATTTATTGTCAAATGTCATGCATGTCTTTGCTTTGTAATGACTCACAGGTCTGGCTCTAGAATAATTCACAAGTAACATGGTCAGAGGCTAGCTTTTTGTCCTTGGTGCTCAGTTCAGGAATAGTGAACATTCACAAAAGAGGATTCTGTTCTGTTAGAACTTTGCGCTCAGCCAAACAAGACTTAGTCTCCGTGTTTGTGGAAGGGAGGAGTTAGGTGTTATATAACTCATTGCACGCATGTAAAATTGGAGAAATAAATGTATTTACGTTTTGTGTAAATGCTTTGATAAAGAGATAATTGACCTGTGAGAGCATGCAGCAGAGTGATTTGGACATAGCATAAGATCAGAGCTGCATTTTGATGGAAATTCAAAAACAGGGCAGGAGTACAGGCAGTGGTCTCAAACTTAGCAAACATCTAGGGAGCTTATTTAAAAGCATAAATTTCTAGGTGCCCTGCTGTGCTCTGGACGGGTGGGTGGGTTCCCTGAATCCACACTCATGTGTCACTCTGTGGCACTGTGATGAAGGAGATCTGAAACCCTCGTGGACATTGTAGTGTCACAGGCAAAGGCAATGGGGCTGCAAAATAGGTTTTCATTTCCTTCATGAAACAAAAGGAATAGAAATTGACACTCAGAAAAATGCCAGAAGTGTCCAGAGTTTAGGGCATCACTTTTGCTAGGATTTTTTCAAGCATCCAAGTGTAACAAAATGCAAGCAAATGTTGGTGTTGTCCTGACAATACACACAACAGAATTTACTTTATTAATGTGAGCCTGATCTGAGATCGGAAGTCATCTAACAGCAAGCCATGAGGCTGCACCAAAAGTTTCTGTTGCGTCAAAATTAAAAGTAGATCAAGCTGCAGTTTACTTTTAAATGCAGATGCCAGCTAGAGAAAAAAGGCTGTGAAGTATCAATAAGACAATTTTTCTGTATTGCATTCTGTACTTCAACTGACTTAAATATGACTATCAACTTTAACAATACTAAAAATACTTTTTTATTTAAAAAATCCTGAGCAAAGTATATAAAGCTCTTGTTTCTCAAAACAGGGCATTTATAAGTGAAATAGATGTTCTGTTTGCAATTTTCCAAGAGTAAATTATCTTTTTCATTTTTTTTTCATAGAAGTGGAACTACTTGTAGTGTAGAGAGGCTTATTTTGGGAATGATTAGTGTGCCTGAGTGGTGTTTTATCACACTCTCTGTAATGTCAAAGATAATGACATATACAGCAACAAAAAAAGGAAAAGACAAAAATAGCAAATCAATGGGACATTCTAATAATCTCCAAGAACAATTGTTAAATCATTGAAATGGTAATCAAGAAGTAATCATAATTTTTATACTCCTCCCCAACTTTCCTCTTTTTCCTATAAATCAGTGTTCTTTTCAGCCGACACTGCTTCTCCCAGTCTAGTCTATGTGATTTTGTAAAGGACAGGAAATAGAATATGTTCTGCTGCCACATAAAGGGTTTAAGGAACTGTGGCAAGCCAGTCTGCTTGTGCAGTGTTATCTTCTCCTGAAAAAGTCCCAATCATACTCTAAGAAAACTAGCAAAGAGGGAGATTATCCAAACCAAATACTGCATTGTGCCTGCTGTGTCACTAACTTTACTCTCAGAATTTATAGGAACAAAATAGAAACTTTTGGTAGGTTTATTTGTTCATCCATACAGTGGAAATTAACTGGGTATTTCCTTTGTGCCAGTTAAGTTATATGCTATTGACAAATACACTTACAAACTGCTTTCCCTGACCAAGATTACAATCTCTTGCAATAGAATGTCAATAAGGAAACAGAAATATGTGTGAATATAATATGTAATATAAAACAGTACCATAAATGTAATTTTATTCTTACATATGTTGTCAGGACTTACTGTTTGAGGTCACTACTCATGTCTTATTTGCATATACCTCCCTCCCCCGTGCATTCTTTCTGTAGGCTAGAGGTTCTTTCAAGACAGATGTCAGACATTTTTCTACATTTGGTTTTTCTATAATGCTGTGCCCACAGCAAGTTTCCCAATATGTACTTGCTGAGACAAATCCTATGTCTACATCTCATTGCTTATAACTGCACATGAACATATCACTGTGGCTTTCTTTAGCCCACATGGCTTATGTAGGATAAATGTGTATATCTGGGCATGCCCATTTCATATATGATAATCATAGCACTTCCATGCCTTGGATAGTCCTCTACCTCAAATCTAATTTTGCCACTTATTAGCTCTGTGGCTTGGTAAAGCCGCATTATCTCTCAGTTTTATTTTAATAAACAGGAACAAGAGCAATGCATATTCCATCAACTGCTGTCAAATAATATATTAGATGGAGATAGTTAAAAATTCCTTTATGGTTGTTATTATCATGGGAAATAAAATCTTTTGAGCCACAGTTTGTTAACAGGAAATGTACAGGTCACATATGGATTTTAAATTTGTTTTCCTTCAAAATTATATTCCCCCATGTGACCATCTTCAGGTGGACAGGAATGTTCCCATTTTCCATAGTCCAAGATGCCCCGTGTGCCGTACCTGGCTCCAGTTTACTCATTCAGTGGGCTGCCTGACCTGCATTTCTAGCTTTTGGTATGACATGGGAGGTCATTTTCTTGGAAACCATATCCACATGCTGGCAGGAAGTAAAATGTTGGGACTCCATCATTCCGACTGAATGCTCACTATCAGTCATTGTCACTGGCATTAGAGCCTAGGACAGATGGGATTCCGGGGCCATGCGTGTGTAGCCGGGCGTGGTGGCGCACGCCTTTAATCCCAGCACTTGGGAGGCAGAGATAGGAGGATCGCCTTGAGTTCGAGGCCACCCTGAGACTCCATAGTGAATTCCAGGTCAGCCTGAGCTAGAGTGAGACCCTACCTCGAAAAACCAAAAAAAAAAAAAAAAAATAAGGTTGTGTGTATGGAGGAATGGATGGGAGACTGACTGAGATAATAAAATATGCTGAAGGACCAAGATTGAGTAACACAGGCCTAACATTCCTTAGTTTCAGGATAAAACGGAAGCAGCAAACCTGGAGTATTTGTTTTGTAGATTGGGATATAGGTCTGCAGCACAGATTTAATGCTGTCGGTTGATGGTCTAAAAAAGTAGAAAGCTGCGGTTAGGTCTTTTCATTTGTGACCAAGACTCAGAAATCTCTCATCAGCAACATTTTTTAAAGTGTCTGAGAAAGTGGGGTTGGCATTCCTCTCTGCTCAAGGTACTCTTGCAGTACAGGTCTTAGAATTCTAATAATTATTCTTGGAAAAACAAAATGATGCAGATTGACTCTGAATGAGCCAAGTGAGGATGCTACATTCACTACGGACTGTTAAAAACTTGAACTCCCTGAGAGTGTGAGTGGTAGGTAGTACTTCCCAAGGCTTTATTCCTCTTTTGTTGTTTTATTCAAGAGAATCTGGCAGCCACTCCTGACAAAATAGATCTGACTCATTCTAGTTATTCATTTGCTCTGCGCTTTTGTGTGTATGTGATTCATCTTCAGGCACATTCTGTGCCTAGAAGTTTACTAGATTAATGGTTAAATTTTGCACAATTTCACCCAAAATCTCCTTTCTGTATGTAAAATTGTATAAGCATTGAAGAGCTTGGACCAGCACATACAGTAACAAGTGACCCTAACGTCTATTTCCTTAAGAACGAGGGACACCCTTGCCTTCATAAAGGATGAAGAGAATGCTGGGAAATTCTCAAAAAGCAGAAATATAAATGTAGGGATATATTGCTGATTTCTTTAAATGATACATGTGCACAATTAATCTTGGGGAATCCTGTAGTGCAAGCTTCTCTGTGTAGACTTTGCTGTGACCCCTAGGAAGGGGACGTCAAGAAAGATGACAAAAGTGAAGGTGAGTTGTGAGATATCCTGACCTAGACAAGTCCATTAACTATTCTATGCTCCTAGAACATTCCAGGGTCTCTGCCAATCAGACCTCCATTTTCATGCCTGTGACATTGAGTGAGCAGGTGGCTATGAGGTCTCCCTCTGATTTTGATTTTAATAGGGAACTGGTTAATATGGCTGGTGAATACAGACTCAGAGAGGGTTATATCAAGATCAAAATAAGCAGAGGTGATAGCAGACAGAAGACTGGAAACTCTCCCATTGCTGGTTACATGTAACAATTGAGCATGCACAGGAAGGCCCACCATATGCAAACACAAGAGAGGTGTGTGCTATGTATTTGACCTATAGAATGCCATGAGGCTGTGGCTTGGTGCCTTTTGGTAAATGTCTCTCCCAGATCACCAACCCACTTTCCTTCTTGGGAGTGTCTTTCTTCTTCTTAATTAGATGCCTCTATTTCTATTGTCTTAGGAGAACCTGCAAGCTTCAGTGCATGGCCCCTGAACACTCAGACCGACTCTTAATGAGTTCATCTAATGCCTCATTACTCTTCATAGCATATCATAGGCACTAAATATGATTATTGAATGAATAAGTGAGTGAATAAAGAAATGGATTAATTAGCATATTTAGGAAACATTTCAGGAAGATAAATAAAGATTTACCAGGAAATTTTTCCCACAGGAAAGTACCCCTTTCTCCAAAAACTGTGCTGGAATGATTAGAAAAGCACGAAGAGAATACACCATCCCAGGTCACCTGGGAATGTTGGCAAATAAATTTAGCTTTATGGGGAGAAGCCTGAGAGCAGAGTTTGAATAACTCACTCAAAATCTTCATGCAGAGCCAGGCGTGGTGGTGCATGCCTTTAATTCCAGCACTTGGGAGGCAGAGGTAAGGGGATCGCCATGAGTTTGAGGCCACCATGAGACTACACAGTGAATTCCAGGTCAGCCTGAGCTATAGTGAGACCCTACCTCGAAAAAAAAAAAAATCTTCATGTAATAAACGGCAAAACCAGGGTTTAAAGCCAGGCATAGTGGTGCACACCTTTAATCCCAGCACTCAGGAGGCAGAGGTAGGAGGACTGCTGTGTCTGAGGACACCCTGAGACTACATAGTGAATTCCAGATCAGCATGGGTAGAGTGAACCCTACCTCATAAACAAACAAAAAACCAACAAAAACATCCCCCCCCCAAACTAGGGCTGGAATGTTGACCTGAATGAGACTCCAAGTTCCTGTTTGCACTACAAGAATTTTATGAAGGCAATGTTTAAATAGAAACCCATACACTAAGGAAGACATGACAGACAAAGAGACCTAGAGTCAGACCGGAGCACTAAGGCTTGTGTCCACCGCTGGGGATGAGTGTTTGAGAAGAAAGACATTAAATGTAAGTTTCATCTCTACAAAATGAATATCTAAAAAAGGCCATGATAGTGCTGTATGTACTTTTTAGTGACTCATGTGCCAGAGCAAGCCTCGAAATACAAATGGTATGTATAAATATTCCCACTCAATGTCTACAAAATGGACCTCAAATCTATTGCTAAAGGTTTACTTCACATTTCTATGGCCGAAGAGTGGACCATCAGTAGGCAGCCATCTCCACTCTCCATTGATTCTTATTGCTTTCTCCATATGGAAAGCTGACACCTGTATTAAAATGCAATTAGCTTTCCCTTCTAGCAGAGTGCTCAGCAATGCCTAATTAATTCTTTCTTTTAAAGTTCAGCCTTATTACTTTTTGGAGGAGTTCCAGCTTTTAAAAGATGAGCTCTACAAAAGTAGGTCAGGACACTAAAATACTGCAGAAAACTCTATTTTGTACCTCAGTGTTGACAGTAGTAGTTCAGTAAGTAAATTCAGATGTAACACGTCATGTCTGAGGTCTTCTTGCAACAGAAAGTGCAGCCCTAGGGGCCCTGAGTTGAAGGAGCCAATCGGATTGTGAAATTGGAGGTGAGATCACTAGAAACCTTGATTGCCATTAAATAAGAAGTAACAAGGATAGCTTTGAATCAGAGCAGGAGGAATAGATATTTTAAATGGATGGGTATCCAATGGGAGACACAACTTAGCTGTTTCTATTTGCAATAGCAATCCATGTTAACTTTAATACTGAGGAAAAGAGTTTGAAGGTCAAGAACTTCTAGAACAATATTTGATAAAAGCACCATGCTTGTTTCTGAAGTTAAACTTGGGAATAAAAGCAATCTTTGTCTTTGAAAAAAATCTTAGAAGATGATGTGTATGCATACTGTAAATTTATTATAGCATTTTTACCTAGCTATAAAGATAATGTTATGAAGCACATACTTTGAACTATGTGATTTCCATATCTCCTTACTGCATTTCTTCAGCTTGGTGGTTTTCTACACTATAGTTGGGCCAGTTCCCTTGAAGAAATAGAACAGACTTGCATCTATACTTCAGGACCTTGGCATTGGTTGTTCCTGCTCATTCTTTAGTCCATGAATTTAATGGTTTCTCTTCAAAAATGTTGTCTCTCAAGTATTACTTTTTCTTGTCAATGTCACTATACATCTTTCTCCCTTCTGTTAACCTGTTTGCTCTAAACAATCCCATTCTGTTTTCTTATTTCATTGTTTTTTTTTTTTGTCTCTTTTTTTGCATTAAAAGTAAGTTTTGTGGAGGACCAGAGTGTATGTCCATCGGTGACCTGCAGAGTCTAGAGAAGCTCTTAGCTTAGCTTACAGAGATGCCTCGTGGACCGTTGTTTTATGCACTGTACAGTGAAAATGGAAAGATGTTTCTACTCACCTGAACCACACCTGTGCAGGAATCCAGAAAGATGCAGCCTTTGGGTTCTTTGGATATTTTTTCATCTTTGTAAAAGTTCATAATGTAGGAGTTATCTGGCAACTGAGTTAACTGGAAGTAGCGCTTTTTGAATGACTAAATAAAAGATAGAAGGAAGGAGTTGAATTGTATGGAAATTAGAATTTTTGAAATTTCTTCAGGAGATTACTCTAGAGAAAAGCATCTTAGTGCTTCACACATAAAACATTACATGAAACAAACTCCATGCAAGTGACTCTCTTCCATGTTGTGACCCAGGAAGAGATGTTAATAAAGGTGACAGATACAAGGGTTAGTTTTGAGGTGTCCTTACCCGAACAGTGACAGTATTGTTCACGGTGCTGTTGAAATTCCCCTTGTAGAGCCAGCCAGACTTGAACACTCCAGTGCCCCCGGCACCCCCACCACCCTTGGAAGATGAGTGGGATGTGGTATCCTGTAACAAAAGGCATCATTAGCATCCCAGCCAGCCTTGTGGAGCCCAAATCATAGACACTACATTTAAGAAGGAGACTCCTTTTCCTCCCTGATTCATGTCCAATAATCATGTCCAATGTCAAAAGAAACATGAACCCCGCCCCCCAAATACCCACTCCAGCTGCTTATGAAAAGCTGGTCAGGATGCGAGGATGCCTGTGTAAGACAGGATCTACTGATCCTCAGGTTTTCAACAACATTGCACTTACTTCATCCTTATCAGCATCTTCATGGTCAACCTCAAAGGAATGTGAAGGAAGTTTCTCTGGTTTGTATTCTGCTCTGATTGTTAAAATGGAAAAAAAAAAAAAAGATTATTCTGGTTTGACATCACTTTCCCTTTCAGCTGTTCCCAAGGTAATGATCATGCTGCAATCGTAAACGTTTCTAAGATCAGTGATCTTAAAATCTGAAAGTCCTGTTTCCCCTGGAATTGTTAACTTCCCCTACGCTGTTAGATCTTGTCACTAGTAAATAAGTATTTTAAAGCATGACTGACTGATGCATATCTTTTTGAGTTGGATGAAAGCAGAGAGGTCACATTCAAAGCTGTAATGTCTTATATCTCCCGCCTGCATCCTAAGTAGAATACTAAATAGGGACAATTATATTACCTTTTCTAGGTCACCTGTAAGCCACATGGTAAAGGTCACAAGATGGTCACCTGAGCAGCTTCTGCCCCCAAAAGGACTCAGTTCCTGGGAGCCAGCGTGCACTGTGGCCTTCTCAAAAAGCCACGGAAGAGCTGGTGTTAGCTGCATTTGCTGTGTGCACCCCACTGACACCACGTCAGTACCCCATTTGGCCCTAGCACCGGTTCACAAGCAGATACATTTGGCTTTACACATAGTAAAATAAGTCAGAAATAACCTTACCTAAACTTGAGACTATCTCCAAGCTTGTGGCTGGATAGAAACCACACACTATACCCAAGGTCTAAGCATTCCTTAATAGCTAACTCTATGCCACCTATTACTGTATAAAATCCCATATGTAGATATTTCACAGGGTGTCTTATTCAAGATTTGGAGGCAATCTCTCATTATGACTATTGAGATAAAAGGCCAGAAGTGAAACTGGTAATGTCATTACAAATCCCCTACTTGTTGATGATGTTCTGCAAAGGAAATGACCAAAGGTGCCTCATATTTAAGTTTGCCTAAGTTTTCATAACTGTGCATTCTCATAGGGTGCTATTCATTGGGCTAAACATGCTCTTTTCCACTTTCCCTTAAAAAATATGACAGCCCTTGCCGGGTGTGGTGGCGCATGCCTTTAATCCCAGAACTCGGGAGGCAGAGGTAGGAGGATCGCCGTGAGTTTGAGGTCACTCTGAGACTCCATAGTGAATTCCAGGTCAGCCTGGGCTAGAGTGAGACCCTACCTCAAAAAACCAAAAAAAAAAAAAAAAAAAAAAAAATGACAGCACTTAACCCTCAGCTTAATGCACAGGAAAAACGTCTTCCCCATTGTTAAGCCCTGTTCATTCTTAAGGGGTGTTTCAAAATTATGGTAAGATATAGATTGTTAATTATACAGTTCAGTGGTATGAAGTACATATATACATTACATGTTTCTAGAACTTTCCCATCATCCCATATTAAAATTCTGGCTAGTAAAACCCAATTCTTCATCTCCCTTTCTTTGCATCACCTGTTCTTCATTATTCCACTGTATTTGTGGATTTTCCTAGTCTAGGTACTTCATGTAAGTGGAATCATACAATATTTGTCTTTTTGTGCATGGTTTACTTCACTTAGCATAATGTCAAGATCCATCTTTATCAAGGTTTCATATTTTTAAAAGCCTGAATAATAGCCATTGTGTCCCCACAAATGAGTGTCCTAAGCTCATTCCCATGAAGGCATCCTGGACTCAACTCAATAAGATTAGATATTTCTTCTAGTAAATTGTGTGGCTTAATTCCTAGATGATGCTTATTTGAGTTTATTATTTGTCTTAGTCCCCACCCCCTCAGATTCTACATTTCTTATGTCAGGAGCTCTGATAAATTTCCATTGGTATCTTTTTTTTTTTTTTTTTTTGAGGTAGTATCTTACTCTGGTCCAGGCTGACCTGGAATTCATTATGTAGTCTTAGGGTGGTCTCGAACTCTCAAGGATTCTCCTACCTCTGCCTCCTGAGTGCTGGGATTAAAGGCATACACCACCACACCCAGCTCTATCTGTATCTTATGTAGCTGTTTCTTCTCCCATTGCTAGAAATACTCAATATGTGTTTGCTGACTAAATCAATGATAGCCAAAGGTGAGGCAAAGAATATTACAGAGATAAAAATAATGCCAAGTAGCAACATTTTAAAGTGGTTTCGGCAGGCATTTTGGTGATGATTGCTTTAGCATTAAAATATATTTTTTATGATCAAAACCTTTAGTGGTATGTGTCCAATATGCTTTCAAAAGATTTACTATTGTGACTTTCTCTTATAATTTGAATTAATGAAAAATACTTGCACTCCAAATCAATAACCAAGAACATCAAAGCTCTTCTGAGAAATCAGCACTTGAAATTGAGTGTTAAGGAGAATATGTGCAGTTCTGTGTCAGTTCTAGCTCCAATTTTCTTCTCTGCTTTGTTTTGATTGTTGTCTCAGTAAAAATCTCAAGAGCTAAAGATGAGTTATTGCAAATATTATCAGTCTTGCTTAACAACTAGAAGTCTGAAAGGAAAGTGGCACAAAGTGTTCTTTCAAGCTTATCTCCTCTCCAAGGTCTGGCACATGATGATGTTCAGTACATATCTATTAACAGATATAGGTGGCACATGTTTCTATGCCTGGCCATGTATAGATTCATATCTCAAATGCATTAACACATAATGTGCCTTTCCCCTTATATGATTTATTGACAACCCCAAACAAGTTCAGTAATATATGCAGAAGTTTTTGTATTCAAATTTAAACATGTATGGGCTGCTGCTTTTTACTAAGTGATACATGCATATGATCAGACTTTGGATGCTACACAGAAAACGATGAAGACTGTAATGGTTGCTTAGGTCAACACTCAGTTGATGCAATCAGATGAGAGGACATATCTCTGAAACAACTCCCAAATTAGGAAGGGTAAGTTCAAACCACCACTAGTACAAATGTTTGGTAAGAGTGCAGCCATTCTCTTTTTTCTTCTTGTACAGTCTCAGGATGTTCCAGCTTTTCTGTCCTTACTGTCAGTGATGTTAACTTGTTCTGTTCCTTTTGGTCAGGGTCACCTTTCTGGGCAGGCTGAGCATGCAGAAACTTCACAGAGTTATTTGAGAACCCCTGGGAAATTCATTCCACCCATCAAAAGTGCTCTTTTTCTCCATAATAGCATTTGGCACTCCTTGAACATTTTCATCTGATTGACAGAATAAAGTCTTTAAATACAACCTCTTCCCTTGCCCACCTTTCATGAGAAGTGATATGCCACCTGAGTTGCAGAAGCAGGTTTAAATGGCCAATTTCAGAGCAATTGTTTGAAGTGTTTTCTCTGAAACATGAGTGTTACAGGATTTTTAATGATGACGTGACAGTGAAGGGAGGATGGCAGAAACTTTCCAAGTTAGTGGCCATACAATACATTTTTGGAAAATGTAAAGGGTGTGATGCATCACAAAAATGGTGACTGTGAAGTGATACATCCACTAATCATTTGACCATTCTACAATGTCTATATGCTTCAAAACATCATTTTGCACATGATAGGAATTTACAATATTATCTATCTGACATTAAAGTAAATAAGTGGGAAAAGAAAATCAAAGAGAAGGAAGTGATTAAGTAAGAGAGGTACAGGGGCTGGAGAGATGGCTTAGCAGTTAAGGTGTTTGCCTGCAAAGCCTAAGGACCTTGGTTCAATTCCCCAGGATCCATGTAAGCCAGATGCACAAGGCGGGGCCATGCATCATTTGCAGTGACTGGAGACCCTGGCACACTCATTCTCTATCTGTCTCTCTTACTTTCTTCCCTCTCTCACTCAAATAAATAAATAAAAATATTTTTAAAAAAGAGTGGTAGAGATAAAATTCAGATGAAGTGATAAAGGTAAGCGTCTCTCAGGAGGCAGTCAGGAGTGATGAGGAGCCATTCAGTGATGGTCTGGAGAGTATCACTTAAGGTCTTGAAGAAGGACCTTAAAAGGAGCACTGAGGAGCAAAAACCACTGGGTCATAGCCTAGGCAGAGGAGGCTCCAGGTCTCAGAACACTCTTATTTTTGCCCTACTCAATGATCCTCAGAGTACAGTCTCTGTCTGTAAAGAACACCATCCTGTCATCTAATCTGATGCCCACATGGCTATGATGCAATGAATGTTCTTTCTCTCTCTTAAGGTTAATATGAAGTTTGCGCCTTTGGCTATTGCTCTGAAAATTCTTCACCCAGGAGCACTCACTGGGTGGTATCTAAAGAACCTTTGGGATTTAAAGACAAAAGACTGGCCAGGGACCGCATATTCAGAGTTTGAACCCAATATAAGTTATAGGTGCTCATTTCTATACTCAAATGCTTTCCGTCACCTCATAAACAGCATATGGATGTCTGAGTACCCCTGCAGTTATTATCTGCAATGTTTGCGTCCGTATTGCCTATACAAAATAGTTCCTGTTCCATAGGACTATGACTGCTAAATGAGAAAATGTGTGTACTGTGTCTGGCACAATTTGACACAATGCGGACACTGCAGAGGTGCTTCTTTGTTTGTTTTTTGGGGGACAGGATCATAGGTATCTCAGGCTGGTTCTGAACTCACTATGTAGCTGAGCATAACTTTAAGGTCCTGATACTCCTACCTCTACCTCCCCAATTCTGGGATTACAAACATGCACCACCATGTTTGGCTTCTATTCTTTTTTAAAAGAATACTTCTACTTCTATGACCCTGGCCAAACTTGTCACACTTTATTTGATCTTTAGCCACTTGATCCGCAGCCACAAAATATACCCTTATGAAAGAAGCTGTCTCCTTTATCTTTCCATCAAATCAACTGTGGTAAATTTACATGTCATGTGTCTCCATATTTTACCTAATGGACTAATGAAATCAGCAGCATCATAAATTTTATGTCATTCTGGTCTCCTGGGACCTCCAAGTTCAGTGTTGACTTTGATTCCTAATGTGTGATGGCTGACATTTCACAATTTGGTGGGAAATAATGTAGCTTCCTAGTTTCTTCTATGAACATATGCTTGAAAAAGAGCAGATTTCTTGAATTAAAAAGAACATACTTTTAATATTTCAGAAATAGATTTCACTTCCTTTTCACAACTACATATTTTATTTTGTAGCCTCAGCAACCTATAAAAAGAAATGATCAACTTGAGTTGGTAGTAGGCATATGAGGATTCTTCCAATCCAGGAAGTATGAAAATGATTTACTTCTAACAGCCTCAGAAGGCTCAAGGATATTAATCTGTTTCTACTACTGACCTAAATATGTGCAGTCTTTGGTGGGAGTTATTAGCACTGTAAAACCATTAAATTTAGTTCTACTATATGATATTATAGTATTCATTATTCTAGGGTATATACTAGAGGGTTATCTTCTAACTTCATATATATATGCATACATATATATGAAATTATTATTTTTAAAGCCTTTTGCTTTGTGACACTATTAATCTTCCCCTTCTACTTTCACTTCCCTCAGGTAATGTAAAAGAAATTCTCAATAAGATTTAGTTACTTTCTCATTCCTTGTCATGGGACGAGTCTATCTATACTCTATGAGAATCCCAGCTCAGTAATGATGTCCATACCTGTTCCTAGTTGTAGCAGTTTGAATCAGATATCCCCCATAAACTCCTGTGTTCTTATTGCTTGGTCCCAAGATGGTGGCAAGCTGGGAGTTAGTGCCTTGCAGGAGGAGGTGTGTTGTTAGAGGGTGGGCTTCGGGGTGATATAGCCCAGGTTTCCCCTTGGTGGAGTTTAGCTCATTCCCTCACTGTTTGCTGCTAGCTGCTGTGCCAAGAAGTGGTTCCCAGCTTTTGCTCTACCACTTTTTCCTGCCATGATAAAACTTCCCCTTGAAACTATAAGCCAAAATAAAGCCTTCCCTTCTTTCAGCTGCTTTTGGCCAGGTGTTTTATCCCAGCAAAGAGAGAAAAGGTGACTGCCACAGTAGTGGGCTTGCTTCTCTATTATCATAACAGAAGAAGAGCATGTGGATGTGAACTCTTACATTCACTTCTCTGAGGGCATCATGGATGTAACAGAGATAATGTTTGGGGAGACAGCCATTGCAGACAGCCACAGACCGAAGGCAGTGAGAATCCCTTTACTCAAAAGGGAGCTGCACACTGCTGTCCTCATCTGATCACTTAACACGGTCCTCCAATCGTGGGCACAGCTGCCATGTTATAACCACTTCTCAGAACTATTCTTAGAAAGAGGAAGTCTGAGTCTTGAAAAATGTCTTACTTTTCAATTGCATCTCCAAAAGTATGTGATTCACATCTTAAATATAACAATGACTCAAGAAGTTTCAGGGTGTGGTAGGACCTTCCAACATGAAGGTGCAAAAGATTATTGATAATGACTGTTGTCAGTCTAAAAGAATGTTCAGGAATATAGAAGTTACTGTCCAGTGCTTGGATTGTCTCAGTGTTAGTTATATGGATTATTTCCAGCATCCTTGTTTGATAAGCCAATGAATTGTAGGGAACAATTTCAAAAAAGTTCTTTATGTTTCAGGAACTACAACCCCATTAAAATTATCCTGTGCCACAATACCATGTGCTGGGAAGTCTCTGAGGACTGTAGGGGATTCTGTAAGGAAAGCCCCTGTCCTTTAGGGACCTTTTACTTCCATAGGGGAAACAGCAAGCAAATTTTTCTATAGTTCTGTTGGGCCTCATTTTGGAGGTGACATTTGAAAAGAAGCAGAACAAAGTGACTTTCCCAAAAGCTTTATATTCACAGGGGTCAGGGGAAACATTAGGAAGTTATTACCCTTTTTTTCTGTTTTTAGAGTTTGTCACTTCTGTAGAACTTATTCTAATGATTTTTTGACATCCCACAATGAAAATATATAAACAAGTGGCAGATATGAATATTGTGTGAAATCTTGTGAGAAACACTTCATAGCCATGTTGGCCTTCTCCAGTGGCCCCTGCCTGCTCTTGAAAGGATAGCACATAAAAGAATAATGTAATAACCACCAAAGTTTACAACTTCAGTGCAATGTTAAACTGGAAAGTATATTAATCTCACTTTAAACTCTGAATGTATCAGCTACACATTGTTGAACCAAATATTCTATATATTGACTTACAAATTTTCTTATGGTACAAGATTAATATACCTATATTCAAAAACTATGTCAGAATTTGAAAAGAAAGATTTTCTACATATGAAAAAAATATAAATGGTCCTTATTACAAATCCTTACCGGGGCAAGTGTCGGATGTCTCCTGAATATTGTTCATATTTGTAGTTGACCACATACCACTGGGAACTATAGAATTTACAAGCCTGAAACAAAAAAGATAATTATACAAATTATCATAAAAATAAGTTGTACTAGCAAACTGTATGGTGAATACAGTCCTCTCAATCCCAGATGGGTGTTAAGGTAGCTGTGTTGGGAACTTTAAGGTGGAATGGAGCCTGGTTTTTATAGTTATTTTGCATCTTCCAGTGTGATGAAAATCTAACCTCCAGGCTCATGAAGGAGGAACCATGTGAATATTTATTGTGTTTTACTCCATCATGGAAAACCCAAGATAAAAATCATTTGATCAGACCAGATGTGCATCTAACTGCAAGAAGCATGGCTCTTTAGTTTCTAGATTTTTCTTCAGAGCTCCCAAGCCAGCTTTCTCTGTGACTCCTCAGAGTTTGGCAGAATGTGAGTTAAAAGGTTGCTTAACACTGGGAAACAAAGGTACACAATGTTTGGTTTTATACAATTTATTGATGGCAAGTCTTTCCATATCTCTCCAACACGCAGCTATGATTGCTGTGACCAGGGACTTATCATGGCAATGCCACTAGATGACTTTTAAGACCCCTTTCAATTCTAAATGACATGATTTTAAGAAAGGCACAGCTACCAATCAGGACCGTAAGATTTCTCTTTTTGCACTAGAGTGAAAATACTGAGGAGCAATGAACTTACTTCACAGTGACTGCCTTTGGAACCAAAGGGTATGGCAGAGAAGGTTCACAGCCACTTTAGCCAGGAAAGTGAGAACAGAGCCTCTGCACAATCAGGTGGACAGAGTAAATGGCCCAAAGGCATCACAGATGGGCAGATGGAGAACAGAGCCCTGCAGTAGACTTCAGATGTTCAGATGTACCATGTGTACGGGAAAGACAGGGAGAGAGGATGAGGCTAGAAGTTCTCATGTACTCTGGGCTTCTCTAGCCTTGACTTCTCTTCTCTCAGCACCACACCCGCATTTGTTCAGGGAAGTGGCCACACACGAATTGGTGACTGAGGACAAAATGAGAGGGATTGGGACGAAGGTAGAGTAGGAGGATGGCAGTGCAGGTACAGGAGAAATGAAGGCTTTGAAAACAAATTTGAACTTACAAAGTTTCAGAGTAGAATGGTGGTTACTGGATGGTGGGGAGAGAAGGGGTAAGAGGGGAAGAGGGAGAGGTTGATTAGTGGGGATTAAGGTACAAGTGTGACAAGTTCTGGTGTACAGCAGGGAAAAAAAGTAAATACATGAATAAATGAAGCATCCTCACTCCCTCTTTAAGAAAGGAAGCACAATCAAAATAAGACAGATGACCAAAGAGAAGAAGAATAAAAATGAAATTCAGGGGTCTACTGAGACTAGAAGAGATGGGGATCATGAGACAAACAGGATAGTTAGCTAAACTTTACCACCTGATTTTACCTAGTTAACCTCTAAATAAATATACATTTACATATGAATATTATATATTGTTCATTTAACATATCTTAGAGATCTTTATATTTGCTTTCTTTTTTTTAAATCCAATAGACTATTTTTTTTTTAATATGAGTGAGAGATGGAGAGAATTGGTGCGCCAGGGCCTCCAGCCACTGTAATCAAACTCCAGATACGTGTGCCACCTTGTGTGCCTGTGTGACCTTGTGTGCTTGCATCACAACATCTGGCTTACATGGGACCTGGGGGTCTAACATGGGTCCTTAGGCTTTGCAGGCAAGCCCCTTAACCACTAAGCAATCTCTCCAGTCCTATATTTGCTTTCTTGTTTCTTCGCCCTCTTTTTCTTTCCCTTTTTTTCTTTTCCCTTCATGCCTTCCTCCCTCTCTCCATTCCTTCTTACACCCATGATTGAACTGAGTGCCTTGAGCATGTGAGGCAAGAACTCAGCCACTGAACTATATTCCCAGCCTCCTTTACATTTATTTTATGAATTTTACTTTAAACAAGCAGGGTGAAGTAACATACCACAATATACAGCCCCATGCTCTTAATTTTGAAGATTATCTTTTTACTGATTCACTATCAAGCATGAATGAGCAGCACTGCACATTGGGAGTGGTTCTTCATGGAGAAAATTCATCAGTGAACAAGAGACAAAAATCTGTGTCCTCCTGAATTTACTCCATTTTGAAGGGCTTTCAATAAACACAAAAGTAGTAAATTGTGCCATATGTCAGAAAATGGTAGTCATTCAAAAACAGAAGAAAGGGGATGGGAGATTTAATTTAATTAGGTTGGATAAGGTAAGTCTTAAAAAAAAGGTGATATTTTGAGTGAAGACTTAAATGAGGGCAAAGTAAATTTTTTTTTGTTTTGTTTTTTTTTTTTTGTTTGTTTTTCAAGGTAGGGTCTTGCTCTAGCCCAGGCTGACCTGGAATTCACTATGGAGTCTCAGGGTGGCCTCGAACTCATGGCGATCCTCCTACCTCTGCCTCCCGAGTGCTGGGATTAAAGGCGTGCGCCACCACGCCCGGCTTGAGGGCAAAGTAAATTTTATAAAAACATTTTTCAAACTTGGTTCCATTATAGAAATAGAATCTTCTGGATTTATCCTCATGCACAAGGCCTTCCATCCTTTTCTAAGCACTACCCAGTGTGGATGATTTCTTTAGGAGATAGAATTCTCAAAGTAGTTTAACTAGTGTTCAGTTTAGAAGTGAGCCACTGTGTACTCTTCATAAGTAAGTTGGACATGGAAGCGATTTCCACATACCAGGTGGCTTTACTCTCATCCCAGGACTAGTGCTGACTACTCGTGTGACCTTGGTCAAATAATTTTATTTATCAAAATCTCATATTTAGCTTCTGTTGTAGTCAGTTCCACTATTGCTAGGATGAACAAGCAGACACAGTTTGTGGGAGGAGCAGATTTTACTTCAGCTTGTGAATCAAGGGGAAACTTCATCAATGGAGGAAAAAGCTGCTTTCTTCTATACATCCAAGCAAAGAGAAACAATTGCGCCAAGCAAACAACCACACCAGCCAACACGAAAGTGCTAGAGCTCACACTGGTCTTCGCACACTTTTAGGCTGGACTCAGATCCATCCCAGTGACACGTCCTCCAGCAGGCTGCTGCAGACTTAAGCAGGAAGCTTAATCTTAATCTAAAATCTAAAATACCTGAGGCTATGGGGGACACGCATTCACATTCAAACCATCACAGCGTCTGAACACTCAGAATACTGGGCTGATTTAGAAACTCCTGCTGTATAATTTCTATCCCTACCACTTCTTGATCTGGAGGTCCCAGTGGGCCACAGATGAGCTGATTCATAATTCACTTATCTTTTCTTGATACAGTAGTACCTCCATTTAACTGCTGATAAATATGCAACCCAACATACAGTATTCACACTGTTCCAAACAGAACACAGGCTTAACTGAACCCAAGATAGGTTCATCTTTAAATTCACTGACCACAATAATGACCCGTCCCTCCCTCCCTTTCTCCCTCTGCCAATATTTTCAGACCTTGTACTACTAGAAACTCTATACATTATCTTTACAAGCAGGTGATGGAATTTTATGATTCCTATTTTATGGATCACCAAGAGAGAAGAAATTCATTTTGACTTAGATACCACATATGAAAAGAGGATTTCAAAGCGGATTTGTTTTTCTGGCTGTAAAAGTCTATTCATCTAATTTATTAATTATTTCCTCATTGCTATCTGCTTCTTCCAACACCTCTGGTATATCATTCTGGAGGTTTTATTGTGTTTTTACTTCTGTTCTAGGATCCTGACACACCTGGTTCTAAATTTTGTTCTATAATTTATTGGTTATAGCATCTCAAGTGAATATCCACATAACTCTACACTTCTGTACACGTCCAAATAACATGGATCTTTCCCTGGGACCTGACAAGACACTTCCAATGCAGAACCTAGCATAGCACAGGTTCTCAACAAATCCTTGCTTTAAAAGCATCAGCCTTCCCTATAGGTTTGAATCAATCTCTAGTCCACGTCCTCAGCCATGTTAATCAGAATTTGTTCTTCTTTGTTTGTGAAAGTAGAATTTTAGAGGGATGCATTAGGTCTGACTATTGAGTGGTTTTGCTGTCTTCAAATTACTTCTGAATTGACTGGCTTGGTTTTATGTAGATGAGGGTGGGTGGGTGAAAATCAGGGTAGGGCTGGATGACTCATGAAAACTGAATGTGCACCCTCTCTGATTCTGAGGAAGCTGGAGTATTTTATAAATCTGCAACAATTTCTCCTACATCGTTAAGGCATTTTGGAAGTGCTATGGACACATGACCATTCTGTGTTCTTTGCCTCAGCCCACACAGTCACTCGAAGTTGACCATTCAATATATTATAGGTATGGCTGCAGCTCCTCTTTTCAAAAGCTCTGTTGAAGTTTGGAGTCACAGGGCACACCTCTGCTTTCTACAGTAAGGTAATGACTCCCTTGCTTAGCACATGTTTCAAACACCTCATCCCCATTCTGCCTCTCTAGTTCATGGCTAAGTACTGAATAATGAACAAGAGCTTTGCTGAGCTGGTGAACTTTTCCTAACAGTAATGCCCTGATGCACATACTTGTCATTTATTGTGTCTCTTTAGTGGACCTCTATTCTCACCATCTCTATTTGAATGCATTTAGACCCCCAAACAGGCTAAAGCCAACATGACCAAAGGCTTTTGAGTCATTGAGATGGTTTCTGAACTGTGTACACACTTGTAATGTCTCGGTGTCCATGGTGCCTTTCAGATTGCTAACTAAAATTCCGGTCCCAATTCCACCTGGGCTCCAGGAAGCCAGAATTTCTGTAGGGGTATGGTGGTCACTAATAAATTTTACAAGAAGTGCTACAGGTGGTTCTGAGATGGGTGGAGAAACCCTGTGACATCACTAGGTAGAAGTCATCATTCTGCTCAAGTAGCAAAGTGGCCTGGTCCCCATCCCTCTGGTTCACCATCAGCTTTAGGCCCAGTTTCACACAGTAGACTCTAGTAACTCACATGCATGTGAACTCTTTAGAAGACATATTCCCTCCAGCATGGAGTTTTATTTATAGGGAATTATACACACACACACACACACACACACACACACACACACACACACAAATGAATGCATTAGTTACTTTTCCCATCACTGAAAAAATACTAGACAAGAATCAATTTAGGGGAGCATGGGTGTGTTTGGTGGAAAGTTTGAAGAGATACAGTCCATCGTGGTGGGGAAGGTATGGCATGGTGGTGGGCAGTTCTGTATGAAGGTGCCTGTTTATATCTCTGCAGATCAGGAAAGAGAAGGAGAAGAAGAAGTAGAAGGAGGAGGAGGAGGAAGAGGAGGAGGAGGAAGAGTAAGATGAAGAAAAGAGCCAGAAACAAAGCTGGTCTAAAACCCTCCATGCCCATCCCCCAGGGACCTATTTCCTCCAGCTAGACCTCACCTCCTGTAACCTGGCAAATTAGCTCAGCCAGCTGGGGCCCGAGTGTTCACACACATCAGCCTATGGGGGACATTTTACCTACAAACCACAGCAATGGATAATCTCCTATATCTATTTTCCTTTGCAAAGGACTAAAGTCCTAAAAGATTTAAATACTTCAGAAAACAGTGGGCAATTATAAATGACACCCCAAAGTGCTGTAAAGAAAATATTTCATTTTCTCCTTTCTCTTCCTCTTTGGTGAATCATTAGAATCAATTCAAATCCTGTTGCATACCTTGACTAGCAATTTGGGTTTGACAATACAATTTGTCTACATCTTCCCAGGACTGATGATTGGATTCTGGCTGCAGAGTAATCAGGAGCAACAGATGGCTTGTTAGATGCAAAATTATTTTTCTTTCTGATTATAGAGGGTTATTTAATTACATAAGCAGTTTCTTGCCAGCAAGATTAATATAACCACAAAAGGTGTCCTTCATCACCACCAGGGATACTTCTCTATCTGGAGAATAATGGTGATAATTTGTATGCTCATGCCAGGGATGTTGTGTAAATGTTGGAAGTGGAGCACCATAAAATGAAGTGACTGTAGGCATATTGTGTAGTGAGAAGATGGCTGGGTAATTTACTGCCTACATTGAGATGTTTCCGAGGAAACACAGACACTGTCAGCTGGGTCAAGGGAGCACGGGCTTGCTCTATAAACCTGGACTGTGGAAGCCTAACACATGGATACTGTGGAGAAAAGGCCCTGAGAACACATTTTCCTTTTAACTGGATCACATTAAGCATTCCTTTAAAGTGTAACAATTAATTTCTGTTGTATAAAACCAACTTGGACAGCTAGTAAGTTTTAAAACCACTCTTGGCAGAGAAGTGAAAATAATGAGTTTGAACAGCATAAACACTGTGAAATCAGTCTGACTCAGTTTCACATATAGTGGCACCATCTTGTTTATTGCATTTCCATTCCAATTTAAAAATACTACATGGCATAAGGTAGTATTATATGCATGTAAGTATGCGTGCATGCTCAACATGTAAAACAGAAAGCCAGGTCAGGTACCTACCCGGGACAAGTGAAAATCATTTTAAATTATTGTGTCATTTTGAAATTGAGAGTATTCTGAAGTTTCACTCAGGGTCATTGTTGCTTATAAGTTGAAAATGAACCAAAATATTTGGTTTCTTTGCTCAAAATGTGTTATGTTAAGGTGATTAAACAACCATGAATGACATCTGGAGCTGACCTGGGAACACACACTCTCATTTCTCAACAAGATCTTACTAGTCATTTGTATGGACATGACTAATGGCTGCTACTAAAAATCCCTAGTACTATTAGGATCTAATCACTCTTTTGAGTTATAATTCAATAACATTGACATTTTCAGTTCAAACTTAAAATGGGTTCTTTGTCCCTTATGTTCCAAGGTCTCTGACTTGCACATCTGTCTTTTCATCTGCTGTAGAACATTTTAGGAGGATTTTTATTGTTCAGGAGGGGAAGCCAGCTTTGAATTGGAACAGCCTTTCCTATTTGGAAATAAGATAATTATGCTAGGGCTTTTAGTGAACAGAAAATAAATTTCATCAGGGCTATTCATCAGGGCTATGACCATTTTGTCTTCCATTTTCATCAGCTTTTCTCTGATATATTTAGTCTTAATGTCACTGAGATCTAAATGCAGTTAATTTATCTTGATAATCTTTTGTTTGCTTAGTTTCAGTGTTAAAATTTACTTAAAAATATGAGAATTCTTTTTGTTCTGGCCATGATAGAAATAAACCCATGACATTAAATTAGATTAGGCCAAATGTGGGAAAACAACAGAGTTTGATATCTTAGTATTTCTTCTAATTTTCCCATGTTACAAAAGACTCATGATTTGACTTATAAAATCATCTTTTCAAAAGTACACACCGAACTAAGAGCACTATTGGTTATGGATTCTCTTTTCAAATGGTGGTGACTCATGGGGAGACTCATATGTGTTGAAGTGCAGAGAAGACATCCCAGTAGAGTGTTTAGCTCTTAATAGGAGGTGCCTATCATACTCTCCAATTGCTCAGGGACTGTCGTGGAAGAGGTGGCAGAAAGAACGCAAGAGGCAAAGGATGGGGAGGAGTGCTTTGGAGTGCCGTCTCCAAGACGTAAAGTAGTAATTGTACTCATGATCTCACAGTGGCTGTCATTATCTGCACAAAACCTACATAATATTGGGCCCAACAGGCTGTTGCAGATGATGGGGTAGGGGAAAAAATAGTAAAGAAAACAAAAGGAAGAAAAGTCACCAATATAGATGAGGGAATAATAGGAAAAAAGTAGGAATTTAGTGGAAGAGGTTGTTGCTGGGTAGGAAGGCAAAGCAAAGGAGAGTTGTGTGAAGGGATTATGTAACATTTTTAATAAAGTTTATTTTATTAAAAATGTAGACTTCTGATAGGGGCTGTGGTGGTACACAGGGACATGGCTGCAGTGGCTGCGGGATTAACTAGAAACTACTAAAATTCCTGTGGAATCCAAACAGAATTTTATAAGAGCATAACGGATGGAGAGGCGAAAACCTATGATGGTTAAGAAGGCCCTGATGCCGTGTTTGTCAACTCAGTATCTTCTGATGGTCACGAATTTACCATAAACAGATAGCATGCACTTCCATCGGGAACAATAAAAGCCATGTTGCACAGGCCTGGCCAGGTTGCTGAGAACGACACCAACGAGGTCAGGTTTAGAGCAATCCCTTCGTACATGCTGTCAGAAGTATGTGTGCATTTTACCTACAATGTTCGCTACGCTAACAGCTCCACTGAAATTCCTGATTTCCCAATTGCACCTGAACTTACACTGGAACTGCTCATGGCTGCCAACTTCCTAGATTGTTAAATAAATAAATTATCATAAACCGTTAATTGTTTCAGTATTTAATACCTGTAGTTCAGTTACAGTTTTTTCATATATAGCATGTTGCCTGTAAGCAATTGAACTATAAAGTTAATTGCAAAGCAGATTACCTTCTGTTCTGCACAGCAATCAGAGCTGAAATCTGTTTGCTACATCAACAAATTAAGGATGTCTTCACAAAATGAGAAATAAACAAATATACCAGTTCATAGGTGGTTTTGCTTTACCCTTTGCATGTCACTTTTGAAATTATCACAGTGATATGGATAATGCTGAAATGTGAGCATAAATGAACGTGTTCTATAGGTATATACTAGGCTAGATATTTTTATATTGTTAGTGTTTTTTTTTTAGAAACCAGTTTTGATCTTATAGCCATTGGTACCATTACTAGAGTTATGCAAATAATTATGGGAAAAATCATGCTTATAACTTAGACAAAACATTGATTGCTATAGCTCAAAGAATAAGAGTTGAAACTTCTTACGTGCTTTTTTGATACACTGCAGCATTGTTTAAGTGTATCTTGTGTTGTTAATTGCTACAATTTTTTTTTTTTTTGGTTTTTCGAGATAGGGTCTCACTCTAGCCCAGGCTGACCTGGAACTCACTATGGAGTCTCAGGGTGGCCTCGAACTCACGGTGATCCTCCTACCTCTGCCTCCCGAGGGCTGGGATTAAAGGCGTGCGCCACCACACCCGGCTAATTGCTACAATTTAAACAACTTCACTCGAAAGAAATTTTGGATGATTCCTGGGTACAACTTTTGGAATAGTAACTGTTTGAACTGCAGCCACAGGGTCAGCATGTCATGTAAAGGATAGACTTGAGATGTCCTGAGCATTGTGCGCTGGGGGCGGCCCAGAGTCCTGCTTGTGCTGGCTGCACAGCTTCTTTTGCATTTCCATTCTCACCTTCCTAGTCTCTGGGGATTACCCCTCCACGTCTTTAAATGTGTTTAAAAACTCTTTATGAGTTTTATTGACATCACAAAAGCTGCTTTGCTGAACTAGTCTAGTGTTGCTCCATCAAACTGGAATGTTATAAAACCTGAACAATGTGGAGAGCTGCAGTGAACATCATGTAGTGCACTTAGACGTAGCGTCAGAGTTGTCTGCTATTACTGTGTGTTCCAATAAGCCGGTATTGTAATCAGTGGGTCCTTGAAAGAAGATTTATCAGGAATTCATGTAGCATTTATATTAATCAGACAAAAACATTGAAAACATTTTACGGCATGTTCGGCTTGGTATGGGAAAAGAAGCCCTGGAGTTAGTCTTAGTACTGTATCTTAGAACTAGGATTAAGTTTTTCAGGAAAATGAAGAAATTATAAACAAAAGTAATTTCCACATGCACTTCCAGCATATTGGGCATGGTGAAATGTAAGTTGTATATATTTTAGTATAAATGCAAATTGTATGTTTTTAGTAATTTAAGGCATACTAGCACATGCTCTAGAAGATTCTGTAATTAGTGCAGGATTATATTCTGGGACTATAGGCACAGCACAGGGGTGGTGCTTGCTGAGCTTTGGCACAGCCCTCCCTCCCGTCTCCAGCTACTACTACTTACCACCAAATGATGAATTTCAAAAAATGACTAGAAAAAAATTAATTTTGGCCTGTTTTGTAGGTTACTAATGTGTTAGACCCAGAAGTAACTTTTAAGTTTAGAACATTAAAATTGCAACAGATACTAGGCAAATTTGTTTATCTTTTTGTAAATAGTACTTTTGTGCTAATAAAAGCTGTGTTGACTGAAAGATAAAAATAAAATGCAGACTTCTTATTTAAAAAGAACACTCTAGGGCTGGAGAGATGGCTTAGTGGTTAAGTGCTTGCCTGTGAAGCCTAAGGACCCTGGTTCGAGGCTCCATTCCCCAGGACCCACATTAGCCAGATGCACAAGGGGGCGCACACGTCTGGAGTTTGTTTGCAGTGGCTGGAGGCCCTGGCGCGCCCATTCTCTCTCTCTCTCTCCATCTGCATCTTCCTCTCTCTGTCGCTCTCAGATAAATAAATAAACAAAAACAGAGAACACTACAAATGAAAAGTTTCTCAACTTCCAATAAGACTTTCATCTATGAATTAAGAGACTTATTCTTTAAAACAACAACCATAATGACAACCAAAAACACTTATACACACACACACAATCTTTTAATTGCCATAAAATTATTAAGAAAGAGTATTATTTCTTTTTAACATTTTAATCATTTTTAAAGCATATACTTTGTATGAACACATCATGTGTTGGTTCCATCATTTCCCTCCTCTCTGGCCCCATTCCAGTGAGGGCCCTCCTCAGTGGGTTTGCTAATATTCACCATGGAGTTGTGGGTTATGAGTTGTGAGAAACAGCAGTCAGTCATTGTGTACGTGCGGGAATGCCTCTGAGTATACCCTCCCAACCTGTGGCTCTTACAATCTTTCCACCCCCTCTTTCGTGAAATTTCTTGAGCCATGGTGGGTGTGTTTCAAATCTACTTCAGTGTTGAGCTCTCAGGACCGTCTGGTTTTCCTGTTGAGCATTTTTTATTATGGCATTTTTTTTTGTCAATATTCTCCAGGAATTTAAATTATTCTTATAGCCTGATGCTATATATCATAAGTTAGTTGTAGAGAACACTGGGCTCCCACCGACTGTTCATACATTCATCAGAATCATTCATTTTTCTCTCCAGTTGCATCTCTCCCAGATGCAACATTCAATTACACTTAATGTATTTACGCATGCTGCTACTCCCTCAAGGCACTACTGAAAGGCATTCTTAGTTATGGGTCTCATATTATTCTATAAGAGACTAAAAAATTTGTACAATATGCACTAAATAAAGGCATTTTGGGTAAATAATATGCAGTTCAAAATTGAACATACAGCACATAAAATTATTGTAACTGTGAAAGTAAAAGAAATACATGTTCCTTTGAGACATGATAAATTGAATTCTATTTAGATATATTTCTTTCAGTTAACAAAAATGGGCAGCATTAAATTTATTTTAAATTGTAGCCAATTCCCCCTCTATAAATTTCCTCACCATGTCTAAGTCCCAAGTTATTTAATATCTGCTTTACTTCTAAAAACTAACTAATTTTCCTGTTAAAAAACCAGCAATTGACCCAAATTACCAAATCCTATGAATCCTTATCCTTCTTTGGCTAATGATGCAATCTTACTATTGAGTGTTCTTTGATTCTAAGCTATCAATTTACCCTTGTTCTCTTCCTACCTACCACCTCACCATGGCCTGTATAGGGACCTACTTGCCATCCCTTGAAGTGGGAGTGTAGCTCAGGATCCTACTTTTCAAGCCGAAACCCATTCATCATGGTGTCCCAGAATGGTTCTTTCAGCTTACAGCATCAACATTCAAATCTACAGCAGCTATTCCACCTACTTATGCATTTATCTCCTTGGACCTCTCTCTCTCTCTCTCTCTCTCTATTTCTCTTCATCGTAGCATGTAATCTTTTTTTATTATTATTAGTTTTGTACTCAGTGAATACAGTCAAGTTGGTACCATTGTTAGTCTCCTCCCTGACCACACCCCTCCGCAGGGACCCTCCTTGTTGAATAATATGGGTCGCGCTTTGTGGGGTTAGCCATCAGTTATGGGTAGGAGGCAATGTGTCTGTGTATGATGACCCAACGTGTGGCTCTGACATTCTTTCCACCCTCTCTCCTGCAAATTTCCCTGGACCATGTTGGGTTCATTTTAGGTCGGCTTCGGTGATGAGGTCTTGAGAGCCTCTGTGTCTCTGGATCTCTGGTTTGGTAGGAGTTGATTGTTTCTGTGTCTACCTCCTTCACCGTTGTGCTAGCAAGTAAGCAAGTAATTTTATCTTACATACACCACCCCTGTCTGCTCCAGTAATGCTTATTTTCTTCTGAGCACCTTATTTAAATTATAGTAGCTTAAGCCACAAGTTCTGGAATTATGTCATCTTTGACACATTCTTTTACTTTCTTTTTAGAATTCAAATCCTGTAAAATTCTATTTTCTTAATAGTTCTTGACTTTTTTTGTTGTTGTTGTTTTGTTTTTTCAAGCTAGGTTCTCACTCTAGCTCAGGCTGACCTGGAATTCACTCTGTAGTCTCAGGGTGGCCTTGAACTCTCATTGATCCTCCTACCTCTGCCTCCCAAGTACTGGGATTAAAGGCGTGCGCCACCACTCCCGGCAATAGTTCTTTACTTTTAATCATGCTATCACTTGTTAGTAGAAATCTGTATAATAACTAACCCTCCTGGGTTGTGAATAGTTTCCTGTCTATCCAATGTTTCCTTCAGGCTTACTTACTACCCACTTCCTCAACCACCAACCCATTCATTGGCCTGTTTTTAATTAAACTTTTTTTTCTCTGGTTTGTGAATCTGACCTTGTTTGCTGAGTAGATTGCATTATAAAATTCTGATCACAGCTCTATTGCTTTTTGCCCCCACAAGGGCAAACACTGTGCTACACCCAGTTGGTAGCATCTGCTTAGCAAATGAGCGGTGAATTAGGAACCTAGTTCAATATTTCAGTAAAGTGTTGATGCATTTTATTACTTATACATCAGCCTGACTACAGCATCAGCTACAGTAACACTAAATCCCTGGGAAAGAAACTTTCTATCAAAAATTTTAATTCCTTGAAAAGACATGGTGACTAACTCCATGTAACTTAATTGGGGGTGGAATATAGCAACATGATTATGTCTCTGAACCTTTATTTACTTCTGTGAGGACAGAATAGCCTGATATAAAAAAGAGGACTTAGAGGAGATCCTTAAGGGCTGGAAAGGATTCTTTCACTGTTATGATCATTATCACTTACTTTAAAACTTTGAAACTGACTCTGTTTATTCTGATGATTTTCCCAATAAGGAAAAGTTCATAGAACAATCTTCACTAAGGCTTGTCATGGATTATGTTTTATTAATGTAAAGCCTCCATTGACAAAGGTAGATATTTTTTATACTAACAATAAGAATTAAGAGTGGAATTTGGTGGGCGGGGGGCTGGAGAGGTAGCTTAGTGGTTAAGGCATTTGCCTGCAAAAGCAAAGGATCCAAGTTCAGTTCCACAGTACCCACATAAAGTCAGATGCATAATATGGCACACATGTCTGGAGTTCACTTGTAGTGGCTAGAGGCTCTGGCATGCCCTCCCCCCCCATCAAATAAATAAAATAAAAATGGTGGAGGAGGGATGGAGAGATGGATTAGTGGTTAAGAAGTTTGCCTGTGTAGCCTAAGGACCCAGGTTCAATTTCCTAGGATCCATATAAGCCAGATGCACAAGGTGGTGCATGTATCTGGAGTTCATTTGCAGCGGCTGGAAGCCCTGGTGCACCCATTTTCTCTATCTTCCCCCTCTCAAATAAAAATAAATAAATAAAAAGGGTGGAGTTTAGCCATGAAAAGAAACAATAATCCTATTTGATCTTTTGGGATGGTTAATATTCTCTTTTATTATTTGCATATGCCACAAAGAAATGCATGTTGAAATCTACCTAATTTCTGGTCTATTTCAGTTGAGCTGCACTAAGTCCCTAGTTCCTGAAGATCTCCTTACATCACTTATTCTAGCATTACTTAAGAAAGTGGGAGGAAAAAAGAACAGTATTTATCCCTACTCCAATAAGTTTGAGGAATGATTCATGCCATATTTCCTTCTAAAATGGTCTCAATGGATATACACTAATTAAACACTCCATGAATCTCTCTCTCTCTCTCTCTCTCTGTGTGTATGTGTGTGTGCCATACACACAGAAATAATGAGAGACAGAGATGAGAGAGAGAAAGAAAAAAAAAAACTGTCAATACCTTGGAGACCTGCATTTCTACAGAACATCTTGCTTGTATGAAAATGATTTATGCCCTAATTTATACTAGGAGGTATTGTGGGTTTTAGTGTGAATTTTCTATGGCTACTTAATGTTTTTAAACATTTCATCTGTGTTACATATCACTCATAGTTTTATTCAGTGTTAAGTCCTATTTTTCCTTTTTCCTGGAGAATTCCATTAGTTTTGGTTTGGAATCTCTGCTTCAAGTCGTTGCATAGTTCCTTGCCACAGTAAGGAGGCAGTGTCTGCAAGGACATGATAACTTGTACATATAGTGCCTATGTACTTGTACGCAAAAACAGAAATATTAGCTTCTATGTTCTCATGTTGTTTCTATCTTTAGTTCCCAAGTGTGGTATGCCATGACCAAAGAGAGACTTGAATTATTGAATACAATAATGTAATAATAATTTCTCCTCACTTCTACAGAAGGGCTGCAATTAACTGAAAGGACTTTGCTAGTAGAGCATCTTGGCTACCTTAGAATTTAGCTGCTGCTATTTCTCTTGGCCATTTAGTTGAAGCAGTCCCTAAGCCCATTGTCTTTTGAGCCATAGTATCTCTCAATTCTCTGTTCCCTCATTTTCTTTTACTAGGAGATACTAAACTAAGAGCTTGGTTTTTAATCAATGGGCCAAGCTTCCAGCTTTATATTACCCTTTTGTGCATATTAAAATGGAAACTTGGCTGTGGAAGTTTTTCTCAGGAAGCGTACATCCTATTTATAGATCTTGTTATTGCCCTCTTTCCCCAATGGGAGTGGTACTTGTTTTATTCCAAAAGTGCTTGATTTTATTCAAATGGTTGTAGATGCTGATGTTAAGTCACTTCAGAAGATTAAAGACAATTTTTCCAACTTATTTTCCAAGTGTTTTCATGCTCTTGTTAGTTTCATTTTGAGGACCATAGCATTAGATTAACAGTCCTATGTAAGGATGGAGAAATTGAGACAGAAAGACTAATGGCATGTCGGTAAGGAACAAACTTCTTTGCAGGCAGTGGAAATTCTAGACCTAGGGTTTAAAGGAATTTATCAAAAGATCAGAGATAATAAAGTTGAGTAAGAACGTGGAGTTCAGAGCAAGCAGAGCTTAATTTTAGCTCTGTAAACTTGGGCAGGGTAATCATTTAGAGACTGTTTTCTATGCTACAAAAAGTTAGTAATGTCTGCACTACTGCACACTCAACAGTATTTCCATATGTTCAGTGTTGTTCAATGTTGGCTACATAGTAACTTAACTGTGAAGTGTGGAGGATATGACATAAGCTGACTCTTTTATGTGAGACATACTTAGCCTTCTATTTAATAGATTGAGAGAAGAATTAATAAGAGATAAAAAGGAGGCACAGTTCATTTTATTTAGCTCCCATTAAAAATGAAGTTTTTCAAGATAAAACAGAAGAGATGCCTCCTGCTTTTCAAAAGAGGCTGCAAACTGTCAATGATGAGTGAGAGAAGTCAAGACTTTTATTGAGCTGGATGTGTTCCAACTGGATCCTTTCCAGTCTGCTGCCTAGCAACCATGACAGGTGTCTTTGCCATTGCATGAAGTCACTAGGTAATTTAGCACAGGGTGGACCAAAAAAGTAGCTTAGCACAGGAACTGAAGTAAAGCAAACTTGTTTCGACAAAACCCTTAAATCTATCTATGAATTCAATTCAGTTAGCTTAATCTGGTTTCTAAAGTCCAGCTAATGTTACTGTTTCTCATAGTGTAATCCATTAACTGTGTGCACCAGAGTCATGTGGGCAGAAGCTAAAGTGTGCGGCTTTGGGAAAGTCTCTTCCAGAGCACCACCTGGCAAAGCTCTATGTTAGCAGTTAGCACCGTGGTTAAGATCCCAGACTTTGGGCTGCACGGTTTGTGGACAGATGTTCCTGTCTGATACTGGCTGTGCACGTTCTTAGTTGTGTGTATGTGTGTGTGTGTGTGTGTGTGTGTGTGTGTGTGTGTGTGTGTGTAGGTCAGAGGACAGCCTGGTGTGTCATTCATTCTTCACCTTTTTTGAGACAGGGTTTCTCATTGGGCCAGAATTCACCTTATAGGCAAGATTGGCTGGCCAGTTGCCACAAGGATCTACCTGTCTGTTTCTCCAGTACTCAACGTAAAATCTTCTGCCACCACACCTGGCTTTTTTTTTTTTTCTTTTTTAGTGGGCTCTGGGATTTGATCTCAGGTCCTTATACATGCGAGGCAGACACTTTACTGATTGAGCAGTTGCCTCTGTTATCTTAATCTAATTTAAGATTTCCTTATCATTAAGAGGTAGTGATGCTACAAGAAAATGTGTAGGAAGTTTATCTGGTACAAAGTAAGTAGTCCATAAAGACTAGCTGGTATGAATATTTGGGGTGCAGACTATTGCCAGTACCTGGTGGTATTTTTTCTGCTTTAAACCAGTTCATTGATAGCCTACTCCTTTTTTCTTTAATCTGTCACCTCTAGACCTGACTACTAATGTTCATCACCACTGAGGCTTCATTAAACCTAGACTTATCTGCTTCCCAGCCTCTGAAAAACAGATCCCACTTAATCTCCATCCTTAAAACCAAGCAGAAGCAGGGTGTGGTGGCGCACGCCTTTAATCCCAGCACTTGGGAGGCAGAGGTAGGAGGATCGTCGTGAGTTCGAGGCCACCCTGAGACTCCGTAGTGAATTCCAGGTCAGCCTGGGCTACAGTGAGACCCTACCTCGAAAAACCAAAAAAAAAAAAAAAAAAAAAACAGGCAGAACACTGGGATGTTTTTGTAAGCTCTTCATTGATAGTAATACAGAAAACTTAGCAGAGAACAAAAGAATTTCTTCCAACACTTCCTCCTCTTTCTGTTTTCTATGCAACTGACAAAACATGGCATACTTCACTTATGCTTCTAATGAAGCCAACGCTCTGTCCTGAGCTTTGTAACAAAGGTCTGGCAGGCTGTTGGGAGTCTAAGACCAAAAGCAGTATTTTAAGCTGGTTTCTCTGACCAGTACTTGTCTTTGGAGAAGTGAGAAGCTGAGGTTGGAAGTGAGAAAAAGGAGGCTACAAGTAATTTAAAGGAAATTAGAAGGAAACAAAAGTGAAGGTAAGACATTTATCCTCAGGAGAAACAAGTACAGGCAAATATGGTTGTTCTCAACTCAAAGCGCCATTCTTGGAGAGTAAGTGTCATTTGAAGCTGCAGTACAGAAGCTCTGGAAACACACTCAGCTCCCTAAACCTCAGGCCTCCAAGAGCTCTGCAATACCTATGTGAAGTCTATGTGCTGAACAGATCTGCTTTCCAGGCCAAATAGTTAAACATGCTTTGGCTCTAAACAGAGATTGGTGGTGGGTGTTTTCAGTGGTTCTGGGGATTTAGTATATGGGATAATTTTTGCATAGATCTGGGTTACAATTCTTGCTGAAACATTTTAAAATAAACTTTTTAAAATATTTGCTATTTTATTTATTAATTTGAGACAGAGAGGGGCAGAGAAAGAGAGAATGGGCACACCAGGGTCTCCAGCCTCTGCAAACAAACTCCAGATGCATGCACCACCTTGCGCATCTGGCATACATGGGTCCTGGGGAAATAAACCTGGATCTTTAGGCTTCACAGGCAAGTGCATTGACTGCTAAGCCATCTTTCCAGCCCCTAAAATAAATTTTAATTAATTCTTTTAAATTGGAAATTTTATTTGTAATACTGCAGCAATAAAAAATTGTCTTAAATATCTATCAACTCGTCCTCTTTCCCCATAATCCCAAAATTGTGTACCACTGAAGCTCCAAGTTTGAAGTGTGCATTGTTTTTTCCTTTATCTGGGATTATATGAATATATTTATGTAGATATATCTGTGAGTTTTTGTCTCTAATGACATACTGAACAATCTGTGACTTGTTTTCTTCTAATAATAATATACTATAAACATTCAAGTTGACATATTTAAGCATATATCTTTTATTGGCTGTGTATTATTAAAAACTTAGATGTGTCATTTTCACCACATCCCTATTAATCGATATTCAAAATTTTCATAAGCAGAAATACATTTCCTTGTTATTATTATATAAGTATGCCCTAGTGTTTCTTCATATATGTTTTTAGTATCGTGATAACATTTATCTTTGTACTGTCGTGATCATTAAATGATTTTGCCTTAAAAATTCCACTCTTCAGATTCTGCATTCAATTTTTGCTTTAATTTGTATTTCCGTGGTTACTATTATATACCTTTTGGCTAACTGCATATCCTATTTTTTTAATTTTTAAATTTTTATTCATTTATTTATTTGACAGAGAGAGAGAGAGAGAGAGAGAGAGAGAATGAGGGCACCAGGGCCTCCAGACACTGCAAACGAACTCCATATGCATGCACCCCCTTGTGCACCTGGCTAACATGGGTCCTGGGAAATTGAACCTGAATCCTTTGGCTTTTCAGGCAAATGCCTTAACCCCTAAGCCATCCCTCCAGCACTGTATATCCTATTTTTAAAGTGCTTATATTTGCACACATTTTCTTTTTTACATTAATTTATAAATTTTTTGATTATTAGGAATATATCTATATCTATATCTATCTATCTATCTATCTATCTATATATATATATATACCTATATCTATCTATCTATCTATCTATCTATCTATCTATCTATCTATATATGTTTGTATTAGGCAAAAGATATAGCCTGGCTTGGTGGCACATATTCTTATATAAAAAATATAAACGTTTGTCTTATTGATGGATCTAGGTTGTCCTCCTTTTTCTCTGCCATCTGTAAACCACTGTGAGGCTTTCTACCTCTACTACATCTGCTGGAGCCTGGAAAAACTTACAGAGAAAGCAATATCATGAATACTGACCTTATTGCTACCCTGAAAACCAGTCCCAGATTGATGGTGATAGAAGCTTATTATAATCAAAATCTATGAAAGCAGAAATCCAGAGACTACAAATAACTCAACACTAAACCAGACTGCCAACAAGTCTATCATAGCTTAGGAAATATTGCAGAAAAGCTGGTGGAAAGATAAGAGCCACAGAGTGGATAGAAATACCCTGATCAAGGTTCCCTGCTGTCCATAGGGAATAACTGAGTCACTCATGCGCCCACATTGATTAACATAATCCCTCTGAGAAGGGCCCCCAGGATAATGGGAGTTGGGGGTAAGGAGATAATAGTATATAACCTTTTATAACATATATAAAATAAAGTTGGGTGTGGTGGCACACACCTTTAATCCCAGAACTCAGGAGGCAGAGGTAGGAGGATTGCTATGAGTTCGAAGCCACCTTGAGACTATCTAGTGAATTCCAGCTCAGCCTGAGCTAGAGCAAGACCCTACCTTGAAAAAAAAACAGAACAACAACAACAAAAATTAAAATATAAAATAAAATATTTATTTGGGTATCCTTTCCTCCCCAACCCATGGTGCGGTGCCACTTATGCCTGTGTTGAGCACCTCCCGCTACAACACCCCCTCCTGCCTGTGCAGGTAGAGCATGTGAGTCTGAGCGTAACAGACCCACGGAGTATCACCAGAGGGGCGAATCCCAGTGCAAAATGAGTAACACGTAAAACCACAGCAATATCCTTCCTTCAATAATGCCCATTCCTATAGTGGAGGCTTCCCATGAAAGAGACTTAAGAGGAAATTCCAGACAAAAAATTCAAGAACATGACTATGACAAATTTGTTCAATCCACTTAAAGAGGGGCATAAATAAATTCCTGAATGAATTCAAAGAAGTCACAAACAAATGCCCACGTGAACGCTAAGAAAATATAAACAAATAGCTAAGTGAAATAAAAAAGCTAAACCAGCTTATGCTAAGGACAGTCAATAAAGTGATATAAATGCTGAAGAAAAACCAAACATTGCCGTTAGCTGGTGCCTATGACTTCAAAACACACAAGCATATGGGGGGAAAATCTGATTCAAAGCATCACATTCCACTCCTGGCAACCAAAACTCATTACCATCCACTATGTGAAATTTAGTATTCCAACTTTAAAAGCCCTCATAATCTTTATCAATCCCAACACTGTTCAAACATTCCCATTCTCCAAAATATCTTAATTGTGAGCCTGTAAAATAAAAGCACAAGTTACATAGACATGATGCCATTCATAAACATTCACAATGCAAAAGATGGCACTGGTCACAGCAAGAAATGATTGACTCAGTGCAAGATCTAAAAAATAAAATAAAACAACAATAACAACAACAACAACAAAAATCCAGGAAACATTAAATCCTGTAGCTCCATGTTCCACATGTTTAACCAGTGATGAAGTCTCTGTGGTTCTAATCCCCCTCCCGCCCACCAGCCAGGCTTCCTACAGTCTGAGGAAGACACCATCCTGAGGATGCAGCTCTCATTGGTGGCCATTGAAATAGAAGTGATAAAAAAGACGGCACTCTTGGCATCTCCGCAATCCTGGGTTCTCCACTACAAACCATGGTTTATGCCAAGGTTCCACTGGGTCTCTACACAGGCGCTCCAGCGACCCTGCCTCACATCCCCAAGTGGCCATCTCCAACAAAACTATACTGAAAACCCACTGACCTCTTTTGTCCTGCATTCGTTAGACTTTCTTAATATCAGCCAAGGACGAAGAGTAGGAAAACTCCTTCACCATTCTTCCTGCTGTCCCAGTGCAGAATAGCCAGCCCAATCTCAATGGTGGTAAGCTCTCAAACAATTGTAGCTGAACTGGGTTTCTATCTCCTACCCTAAACTTTCATTTATTTCTGTGTCATATTCATCCATGCACACCAGTCAATTTTTTTCTAAATTCGTTTCTGCTCAAGTTCTCAGGACATAGGCAGAATGCAGTAAACTTCTCAAACAAACTTCCTCCAGCTCAGTGTGACACAAAGCTCTTTCTTACCCTCATAAGCCAAGCCTGCACAATCTCCGGTTCTTTATGCATTTAGGTCTTTCATCTCTCACAAGAATGGTCATCAAGCCCTGCTTATAGACTGCAAGTGTCTCTTTGGTTAAGGTTTCAAATCCTTTCATATACCTCTTGTTATTCAGTTCCAAAATCTTTCTCAGAAATAGATAAAGCAGCCCTAAAATTCATGAAAGCACAAAAGACCCCAGATATCCAAATCAACCTTGAGGAAAAACTACTACTGCAGTTATCCCCTTATCTGATTTCAAGTTGAACTACAGAGGCATACTGATAAACAGAACTGGCACAAAACAGGTATGTAGATCAATTAAATAGAATAGGAATCCAGGTATGAGTTTATGGGACTACAGTCACCTGATTTTGTTTTAGCAAAGATGTCCGAAATACACTGGAGAAGAGATAGCATCTTCAACAAATGAGGCTGAGAATACTGGGTCTGCATATAGAAGAACCAAGCTAGATCCTTGTCTCTAACCCTGTACAATGCCAACACTAAATGGATTAAAGACCTAGGGTAAGATCCAAAATTATGAAACTGCTAAAAGAAAAAGTAGGGAATACACTGAAAGATAAAGGCATAGGTATTTTCTAAATAGGACTCCAGTCACTCAGGAAGTAATGTAAGCAATTGACAAAAGGGACCACATAAAATTAAAAAACTTTTTGTAAGCTGGGCATGGTGGCAGCTTTAATTGCAGCACTTGGGAGGCAGAGGAAGGGGGATCACCTTGAGTTAGATGCCACCCTATGACTACATAGTGAAATCCAGGTCACCCTGAGCTAGAGTGAGGCCTTACCTTGAAACAGCAATGACGACAAGAAAATAATAATAAAATAAAATAAATGAAAACCTTTTGTATAGCAGAGGAACTGGTAAATTGGGTGAAGAGGCAGCCTACAGAGTGGGAAAAAGTCTTTGCTAACTATACATCTGACTGAGAATTCATATCTGAAATATACAAAAAACTATATATCCAGAAAACAAAAATTGAAAATGTGTTATGGATCTGAATAGAGTATTCTCAGAAGAATTACAAATAGCTTATGAATATCAAAAAAAGAGTTCAATACCCTTAGAGATCAGGGAAATGCAAATTGAAACTACTTTGAGATTCCACCTCATTCCAATCAGAATGACTGGTATCAAAAAGCAGAACATATAGTGAGGGTATATGGAAAGAGAGGCCCTTACTTACTGTTGATGAGAATATCAACTGGTAAAACCCTTATGGAAATTAGTGTGGAGATTTCTCAAAAAACTAAAAATGGGGGTTGGAGAGATGGCTTCATGGTTAAGGTACTTTACAGCAAGGCCTAATAACCCAGGTTTGATTTCACAGTACCCACATAAAGGCAGATGCACAAGGTGGTGCATGTGTTTGGAATTCATTTGCAGCAGCTACAGGCCCTGGCATGTCCATTCTATCCACCCCCACCCCCGGCTCTGCTTCTCTATCTCTCTCTCTCAAATAAATAAATAAAATATTTAAAAAAACTTAAAAATGGTACTCCCTTATGACTCAGCTATACCACTCAGGGGCACGTATCCTAAGGGCTGCACACTCTACATCAGAGATACTTGCTCATCCATGTATATTGCTGCTCTGTTCACACTAGCTAGGATATGGAATCAGCATAGATGCTCATTTAATGATGAGTGGATTATGAAGATGTGGCACATATGCACAAGGGAATTTTATCCAACTTTGAAGAAAATTAAAGTTATGGCATTTGTAATAAAATGAATGGAATTTCAAATACAAGTTAAGTAACCTAGGCTCATAAACATAAATGCCACATGTTTTCTCTTATATGAACGAATTTCTAGACTAATGGTATAAGAACATCTATAGAGACCAGGAAACTAGAAAGGAGTTATGTGTGGAATCTTTGTTTGGAGGAGTAGAAGAACACATGAGACATGAATGTACACAGGAATAGTAGCAGGAGGGAAAGTTTTAAACAGGGAAGGGAAGAAAAGAAGAGAGGGTGGAGGGGTTGAACCAAAACCAAGGACATATGAAAAAGACATATGGAAACCTTATACAGGTAAGCCAATTAAAATATTTTTAAAAAGTATTTAAATGAAGGTATCCTACATGAGTCAATACAGCTGCCCCAGAAGACATAGGGTATTAATCAAAAATTCCCATGCCAGGGATTAGGTTACTTCCAATAATTTTATGGTCAGGGAGGCTACAGAGTCTTATATAATGATATTTTTTAAAGGTAGGGTCTCACTCTAGCCAAGGCTGACCTGGAATGAGTCTCAGGTTGGCCTTGAAGTCGCAGTGATCCTCCTAACTCTCTGCCTTCTGAGTGCTGGGATTGAAGGCGTGTGCCACCACGCCTGGCCGCGTACCAATACTGACTATTGCTATTGCTCTTTGTTGCCCACTAAAATTCGAAAGCAAGTCCCTGTTACTGAAGACATTGCACAGTTTTCTTACAGGACTTAGACAAATCAAGCTGGAATGGAGCTGGAATTTTCCTCGATGTAAGTTAGCTTTCTTTTTTTTTTTTTTTGCCTGAAAGTGCTATGCATGCTGTTTTGGGGGAACAGTCATCAACAGTCCTACACAGCTGTGGACCCTGTGCACTTTAAAACTGACAAAAGATGTGCTCATTGGTGCAATAGTGGCATGAAAGTTACGGGAGTAACCATGTGCACCCTGACTGGATTTGAGAACCGATCTGTAGAAGGAACTTCATGCATTCCACTATAAACCTAGGAAAAGCCTGTGGCTGGGACATAGGCCATAGGGAGAAAGCGATGGCCGCCACAGGCTTTCCTCCTTCCATCCTTTGTGCTCTTAGTACATTCTCCTTTGGTTCCATTGGAACTTCCATAGCCTCTAGTCACTTTCACAGTTGGCACAGCCTCTGCAGTCTGGTCCTCAGTTTATTTTCTAAAGCTGGGATTTCTATAGCACCAACAGAATAAAAGGAAAACTAGAACCAAAGTTTATTTACACATACACATGCAAACATTTGACAAAAGACTGTAGTAATTGGCATGCAATAGCATACTAGAGTGAAGATACAACCATAACAAGAATGTTCATTGCAGAAATATTAATAAGGATGTAAAGAATAACCTCTGAATTTAAGTTTAATTTGAAGCCAAATTATTGTATATCAATAGGCCAACTATGCATGTAAAGACAATGCAGCCAGTTTTATAAACACTCTCAATGTACTGGCAAGCACACTTCCTAAAATACACGAGAAATTAGAAGACAACATAAAACAACTTAGCTTATAAGATGGAAAAGCTAATAATGTCTTTCCTCTAAAATCAATAAGACAGGACTCCAATAACACCATATTATTCAACATTAGTTTAGGTACCTTACATTTTGCAGCGAGACAAATATTGAAGAAATAATACACTGATTTAAAGAGGTGAACATTTTAATTGTTTGCAGACGTCATCACTACACATTAATCACGTAACTCTTAAGGTAAGATCTTAGTGAGCTATTTAGTCATATTTGAAAAATGAATACTTTAAAAATATTTTTGTTCACTTTTATTTATTTATTTGAGAGTGACAGATAGAGAAAGAGGTAGATAGATAGATAGATAGATAGATAGATAGATAGATAGATAGAGACAGAGAGAAAGAGAGAGAGAATGGGTGTGTCAGGGCCTCCAGCCACTGCAAATGAACTCCAGATGCATGCGCCCCTTTGTGCATCTGGCTAACAGGGGTCCTGGGGAATGGAGCCTCGAACCAGGGTCCTTAGGCTGCACAGGCAAGTGCTTAACTGCTCACCTATCTCTCCAGACTGAAAAACGAATACTTTAAAAGCTATTATATCATATATTCAGAATATTGAGATGGCTCAGTTATTGAGAACATTTGTTGCATAAGCATATGTTGTGAGTTTGAGTTCCAGCACCCATGTAAAAAAATCAGGAATGATTGGGCATGCCTGTAACTCAAGTGGTGAGGGGAGCAGGGACAGAGGATAATTGAGGCTCAGCTCCAGCATGGGTGAGAGAGCCTTTCTTAAGGAAACAAGGCACCCAAGCTTTAGAAGAAGACATCCTCCAGCCTCTAAAAGCATGTGCAGGAGGCACATATGCATCTACGCATACATGTGCATATCACACACACACCACATACGCACGAAAGAAGAGAACAGAAAAATGCCCAGATATTCATGGCAATAAAAATAAATGGAATTTAAAAATACTACTTCCATTTGAAACAAAAAGGGTACTGGCAACTAAATTTTACAACCATAGTAAGGGAGGGTCTTTATGAAAAAATTGTCGTGCTTTTGAAGGACATACAAAATGACCTGGTTAAATGTTCCTACATAATTCAATATTGTAACACATGAAACCCTGCCCATTTTAAATATTTTTTTATTATTTTAGAGAGAGAGAGAGAGAGGGAGAGAGAGAGAGAGAATTGGCAAGCCAGGGCCTCTGCCACTCAAACTCCAGATGCTTGCACCATCTAGTGGGCAAGTATGACCTGGTGCTTGCCTCACCTTTGTGCATCTGGCTTATTTGGGATCTGAAGAGTCCTTAGGCTTCACAGGCAAGTGCCTTAACCGCTAAACCATCTCTCCAGCCCAAGCCCTGCTCATTTTAATATGCATATGCCACTGTACATCAGCAGATCTAGTTCAGTGATTTTGACTTTCTAGTAGAGAAAATTATTTTTAATTTTTTAACGAACAGTAATTCCCTACAAGATACCAAAAATTCCTTCAAATTGAGTAGTGCAAATGGTCCTAAATTAATAGCATGTATTATTTGATCACTAAATATGAAAATACGAAAATATGAAATAAATACCCTGATGCTACATGAATCTGCATTTTTCTTTTTATTTGGAAAATGTTGCCACCCCACATGAACTTTGGAAAACAAAAGTGAAACAATGAATAGAACCAAAATAAGCAGGTGAGCTTATGGCAAATAATATAGCCTGAATAGCATAAAATACAGTATGGTGGTAAGTCAGTTCACTATAAATGTGAACATTGATTAGCCTAGCTAGCATTAATATAAATCTACTTAGGAGCTGTGAAAGTGATTGTATTGAATACAACTTTAATTAAGCCTTAACCAGGGCACACAGGTTTCACAGAGAGACTACATCCTAATACTTTCAGTTAATCCGTGTCGACTAAGCTTTAACCCTGCACCTTCTGTGAAGGAAGGACTGACTTTTTCCAACACACATTATAGTCGCTACTATGCTAGCCCAACTCCAAAACAGCTTAAAGTCAGATAGAACACTAAGGAGCTGTTTTGCCAAGTGAATGTAACTAGATGTTAATCAGATTTTCATGAGTCCTTCAAGTTGCCCACAGACACTTCACACTCATTATTTCCATAGTTAGAACTTAAAGGAGCTACATTTCCTAAAGCAGAAACTTTATATTCCAAATTCTCATGTAGTAATGTAGTCTTTTTTTCCCCAAAGCAGTCCAAATCAATCAAATAAAATCTGACCTTTCTGTTAGAAATACTCGAATATTTCTCAATATGTGGATTCAAAGTTAAGAGTAAAAGAAAGCAAAATCTAAAACAATGCCTTGTGCTATGTGTCAACAGACTGGAAGCACACGGCTTACCTCTTTCACCAGCAAACTTTCTGCTTTGTGCTCCGCGTCTTCAGGTACCGTTGAGTACAGCGTTCGGATGTCCCATGGAACTGTGGCTGTCTGAAAGGAACAATGAGGAGAAATTAAGCACTCTAACTTGAAAAGATGCAGCAGACCACGGTCCTGAAAAGGCGAGGCCAGGTGGCACCAATATAGGCACGTAAATAGAATGAGACTGGACTGCTCTAGTTTCTACAAATTAAGTCTCTATGAACAAAAACTGAACAGTCCTTGGATTCCCACTCCTAGCAGTCAAAATTGCTGGGTTTTCAGCACACTTCACCCCGACCCCAGTTGAAACCACATTTTGGGGAAATGAGCCAGAGTGCTGCTTTCTCACTGAACCTGACATTAGCACCAGGGTGAAGGAGACAGACACTTGAGGACACTCAATACCTACCAAAGCAGAGATCCAGAGACTCCTAAGAGCCCATCACTGAAGTAGATTTAAAAGGCACCCAACGTGGTTCAGGAGATTTTGCAGAAGAGGGGGCAGAAAGATTGTTAGAGCCACAAGCTGGGACATTATGCACAGAGACATTGCCTCTCCCCCATAACTGACTGCTCCCCCCCCTCCAGTGCATAACCCACAATCCCCATGGGGTTGGCCTGCATCCCCAACAAGGAAGGCCTCTTCAGAAAAGGGGCAGGGAGGAGGGAAAGGATGGTATCAACATCTGTTGTTTACACACTAATTATGTCTATATCTAAAAAAAATAACTTTAAAAAAGACTTCTTTTGAAATTTATTGCAGCTCATAATTTTAAGCTTTGTTTTTCTTCTTGCTGAAAACAAGTCTGAGCATTTTTTTTGGCATACTTTTTTTTCAAGTTTTATTGTTGCTGCTGTTTATGCTAAGATAAATGTAAAATAAGTAGAAAACCTGTAAGATTCTGTTGTAAATAATCTATTAAGTAACAGGGTAAATATAGCCCCTTTTAGGGGTGTGCGTGTGTGTGTGTGTGTGTGCGTGCGTGCGTGTGTGTGTGTGCGTGTGTGTGTGTGTGTGCGTGCGTGTGTGTGCATGCGTGTGTGTGTGCGTGTGCGTGTGTGTGTGCGTGCACACGTGTGCTATGCAAGAACATAGCCACCGCAGGGTGAGAAAAGGAAGAATGTATAGTAGACTTGGATCCAAAGAAAACGGATCATGTTTTTAATCTCGTATGGTTATTGAAATACAGTAAATATTTTTAATTTTACATATTAAATAGCACCCTATCAAATGGAGATATATATATATTTAAACTGATATGCCATGTATTTCTTAAAATATCTAGAAAAGAATTTAAAAGTTCATTTTCTTATGCTATACTTTATGTTTCAAGATGAGCAGGCCTATGTTTTTCTTAAAACTGTGTTTGTGTCACCAGCCACCAGCTTCCTCCAGTCTGCATAGCTTCACGTTATTCTGTAGGTACTAAGGGGGTGAGTCAGTAGTGTTCTTGGTACCAATCTCTGGGATCTTTTACTGCACATGTTCTCCAAAGCACAAAACAAATCCACATTTCTAATTGTCAAACTAGGCTTCACTAGGATTAATGAGAAATGGATGATTGAAACCTGAGACTCTCAAAACTCGCCCCTAGTTTTAGAGAATCTCCACAGGACAAGGGTCATGGATCTTGTCTTTTGGGTACAACTCTGCCTCCAAGAGCAGCATTATGCTCATCTTTCCATTTTGTTCAAATCCAAGACTCAGATTTTCCTCAATTCTACCTCTCTTTTGTTAGCTTCTTATGCAAGGTCCACAGAGGGAAAAATTGTGTTGTCACTGCTATATGCTTAGTACCAAATAGGATGCTTGAATATCTATTGGATATTTATACACATGTGTGTGTATGGAAAGTGTGTTCCGTGCAAGGGTGTGTGACTGTGTATAAGCATAGATGAGTGTCATGTCTATAATGTGTGAAGGTGTGGCATGTGGTGCTGGGAGCACGTGTAACTAAAGTAGTGCATGAGTGTGGGGAGGTGATTGTGGTTACACACGAGAGCGTGTATTGTGGTGGAGGTGTATGTGCTGTGTATGTGTGGCGTGTGAGTGTGTGTACTGTATCAGTACATGCAGGGCTGTGCATGAGTGCAGGCACGTGTCTGTGTGAGCACGTGTGTGAACATGCATGGTGGGAAGCAGGGCTTTGGTCAGTGTGAAAGAAGAAGAATGTTACTTAATTCTAAGAAGGTCAGAGGATAAAAGATACTGAGAAAACTATGTTCTGATTATACTACACAGTAAAAATAAATGCTCTACTTCAAATAGAACCGTAGTATGAGCTCAGTATGCCACTGTGTACTCTCCAAGATTTTATGGTTCCTGTATGAGAAAGGTTTGAGCTGCCAGTTCTAACCAAGCGTAGAGATAAGGAACATGGGTATCTATGCATACCAGGAAAAGGTCGTTTCCCATGTGAATATGGCAAAGGCAAATTAAGAGTTATTTAAACTTTGTACTTATAAGTTCTTTTATATTTCCTCCTTCAAGTTGCTTCTTTACTGATAGTCACTCTGTTAGGAAACAAACAGTAAATAAACTCTATTGAAGGCATGACATGGAATACTAAGAACTATATCTACATTGAGCTTTGGGGATTGTTTCAGTTATTTTACTCCCATTTACTCATTGTTGTGACAAGTACCTGACAAGAAGTGACCTAACTGAAGGCAGGGTTTACTTTGGTTTTTAGCTCCAGGGGTTATAGCACCATGGCGGAGAAAGCCATGCTGGATGGCATCCAGAGTCAGAAAGCACAGACAGTGAACAGGAAGTGGGACTAGGCAATAAAACCTCAAGATCCACCCCTCAGTGGCCCACTTCCTCCAGCTAGGTTCTAGCTCTTAAAGGTCTCCCACTTTCTCAAATAGTACCACAAGCTGAAGACCAAGTTTCAAACACATGAGCCTATAGGGGACATTTAAAATTCAAACCGCAAAGGAGTTATTACTTAGATTTCAGTTACTAAGGAATGACTTTATTTCTTGTTTGTACAGGAAATTCACAGCTATACAAGGTTACTTGTTTTCCAGGGAATATTTCACATTTAAATGTACTGCAAACATCAAAGTTGTTTTTTTTTTTTTTTTTTTTTTTTTTTTTTTTTTTTTTTACTCTAGTTCAAATAAAGTTTCTACAGTATAATTATGTTGTCATACCAAAAAGGGTACAAGAATTTCTTTGTCATTTCCATTGATGATACCATTGCATTAAAAAATATAGTTGTTCTAAAATACCCAAAGTCTGATGGAGAGTAGAGTACCATAATTCCAAATTAAACTTAGAGTGCCAGTGTTCACCTACTAAGATCAGTGAGTTCTTTGTGGACTAGCCAAACAGAATGAATATTTATTTGGCTTAAGAAGCTTTGTGTTTTGAACAGTCAGCTTTAGGAGTGTGGGCTCAGTCTCCCAGAAAAAGTAATGACATGGTTACTTGATTAGTTATCTCACATAGGAAATGTAGACTCTCTCCCCAAACACATAACACTCATTTGCAACATGTGAGACTAGAAGTTCATTCAGGTGGGGTTCTAAAAACTATCTGACTTGTGTACGCTGCCTTGAATGATTCTTCATAATGTCTAGTCATGAAATGATGTTGACTCCTTCCTTCTGTTTGTGTGTGTATATGCACGTGTGTTTATATGTGAGTGGCACACATGTGGGTTCAGATGTGTGTGCTTGTGTGTGCCCATACAAGTGGAAGCCAGAGGTCCATGTTGAGTGTCTTAGTTGCAATCTACCTTAAGTTTTTATTTATTTTTGATTGTTTTAATTTTTATTTATTTATTTATGAGAGAGAAAGAGACAGATAGAAAGAATGGACATGCCAGGGCCTCTAGCCACTGCATACGAACTCCAGAAACATGTGCCCCCTTGTGCATCTGGCTTATGTGGGTCCTGGGGATTCAAACCCAGGTCCTTAGGCTTCACAGGCAAATACCGTAACCGTTAAGCCATTTCCCCAGTGCCCAAGTTTTTACTTTTTGAGACCAGGTCTTTCACTGAGACTAGAGCTCACTGATTTTGTTACACTAGCTAGCCAGTAAACCTTAGAGGGCCGCATGTTTCCATCTCCCTGACACTGGGACTACAGACATGTACTACCACATTTGGTATTTTTACATGAGTTCTGGGGGATACAAACTCAGCTCCTAATGCTTGTACAGAAAGCAGTTTATCTACTGAGCTGTCTCCCAAGCTCAGCCCCCCCCCACCATCCTTTTCTAAGTAAGATGACTGTAGTTGAATTGTGCTCATGAAACCCGGTGATAAATCCAGAACATTTACCACATCCATGCATCTATTGCACATCTGATGCCTTATACAACATAAACCACATAAGATAAAGAATCCACGGGGGTGGGGGAGAAGGATCTGTGGATAAAGAGCTTGCCTGTATAAACGTAAGGACCCAAGTTCAGATCTCTAGTGCCAATATAAAAGCTGGGAAGCTTTGGTAGGCTGCCTACAATCCCAACCCTTGGGAGGTTAGAGACAGGGCACCCTCTCTGCCAGGCAACCTGGGCAGCTAAACTACCTGAGTCAGTGAGCTTTGGCTTTAAGTGAGACTTTGCCTTAGGAAAGTGGAGAGCAGTTGAGGAAGACACTTGACATTGACCTCTGACCTCCATACACAGACACATACCCCCACACATGTATACTACACACACGTGAACATTCATACCACATAACACACACACACACACACACACACACACACACAAGGGAGAAAGAATGTATGTATAATGCATGCCTATTATATGCTAATGATCCCAGCTGTATTTTGTTACGAGATATTGTATCACTTGCTTAAAAAAGCAAAAGATCTCAATAAAGTTGGAACTTTCACAACTTTGGCAGTCTTCCATTTATTTCAGGTGTCTTTAATGTCTTTCTGATGGAGCACAAATAAGTTGATCAAATAAGGAATCTTAAGGATCCTATTTGTTAAGGCTATTAATGTGGTTACAAAGAATTTCTTTTCTGAGAAATACATGCTTTCAGAGCGGTACAAATCGCCTTGGCCACAGCCAACTTCCTGTTCTCTTTGGTAAACCTCTGCCGACAAACCAGGATCGCTCAGAAGCATGAAGCAGATCTGAGACTGCTTTGGCGCTCGGCCGAGCTTCTCTTTTGGTGGTTACAGTTTTATAAGGGGCTTATTGTCTGGAGGTCAGGCCTTTGGAAATGACTGCTGTGTTGAACTGGTGGCCGCAGGCCCGTGTTTGCAATTTTAGGCCCAGGATGCTCAGTTGCCTTCGATGGCAGCCCTGCCACTATCTGCTTCTGTCTATGCTGGAATGGCTGGGCTGTGAGGTTTCTCTGCAGCCACCATTCTGCTGGCTCAGGTGACGTGAGAAGACTTTACCCCCAGCACACAGGGATAGTTTCTGAACTGGTTCAAGGCTGCTGATGTTGAAACCTGAGACAAGTCTGCCTTTTGTATTCTAAGGCTGAGAAGGCTTCCCCTGTGGGTAGTGTACATCCTAGTTGCTTACCTTAAGAATAGAAGAGATGGCTGTTGGAGTCAATCAGCCCTAACTGAGAGGACAGCAGCCTTACAGTGGGCTAGTGACTCCCACTGATGATCAGTTTTGGCCTAGGCACAGGCTTAAAAATGCACCTTCACCCAACTGAGCAGGTTAAGACACTGATAATGACCTTTATTCTCCCAGAGAAGACACTCGTATTACCTTACATGCTTAAAAAAAACACATGTTTGTCACATTCATAAAAGCAATGCTGACACTGTAGGGACAGCTCAATCAGTAAAGGGCTTGGCATGCAAGCATGCGGACCTGAGTTAGATACCAAGTGTCCACATGGGGGAAAAAGGTGGGCATGATGCCACATGCTTGTAATAGCAGTGCTGGGAATGACAAGAGGAGACAAGAGGATCCTTGACACTCACTGATGAGCCTTTGTAGGCTACCTGGGGAGCTACAGGCTAATAAGAGACCCTTTCTCGAAAGAGATGGACAGCATCTGTGGTGGTTTGATTCAGGTGTTCTGAATGCTAGGTTCCCAGCTGATGGAGATTTGGGAATTAACGCCTCCTGGAGGGAGTGTACTGTTGGGGGCGGGCTTATGGGTGTTATAGCCAGTTTCCCCTTGCCAGTGTTTGACACACTGTCCTATTGCTATTGTCCACCTGATGTTGGCCAGGGGGTGATGTCCACCCTCTGCTCATGTTGTCATTTTCCCTACCATCATGGAGCTTCCCCCTTGAGCCTGTAAGCCAAAATAAACCCCTTTTCCCCCACAAGCTGCTCTTGGTTGGGTGATTTCTACGAGCAATGTGAACCTGACTGCAACAGCAACTTAGTAACAACACCCAGAGTTGCCCTCTGGCCTCAATGTGCAAGAACACATACGTGCATGAACACTTGCACACACATGCATTCTCACACACAAATTCACGACAGTAATACTGTTTTAATTTCATACATATATATATATATATATATATATGTATATATATATATAATCTCTTTAGCACCTCCACTGTACTTGAAAGGAAAAAGTCTTTTTGTTTTCCTGAAAACTACAGAAAATGCATAAACAATGAACAGTTGCCATGATTCATCCAGCTCAAAGGTGGGGACTTAGTCATTACAGTATTTAAGTAAGGAAGAAGTTTGAGTTGTTTCACTCTTAGATCAACAAAGTACTAGGAGAGTTACTTCCTTACTTTTATGACTCATTTTCTACACTCCATAGTTTATGCATCTCACCTCCCTTGAGGCAGTAAGAATGAGGCATTATTATTTTAAAACGTATTGGACTTCTTCATTTCCAATTTCTATCCCTTTTATGTCTTTCTCTTGTCTTATTGCTTGAGCTAAGACTTCTAGTACTATATTGAAAAGCAGTGCTGAAAGTAGGCACCCCTGTCTTGTCCCCAGACCTTAATGGGAATGCTTCAAATCCCCCCCCCCCCATTAAGTATGATCCAGGCCTGCTTGATTACCTGCCTGAGCTAAAACGGTAAGATCCTATTGCTGAAGACACCAAAAGCTGTGGTGGAACATGACGTCAAGACACCATGCTAGAACTGAGCTCCTGGCTTGAACTCATGGCACTGGAAAGTGCTATAGGAGCTGCTGGGAGACAATGGTTACCAACAATGTAAATAAGCAGGGGACTCAGCAAGTTATGAACTAGCCAAGCCAGGAATACGCACCTGTGCAACAGTGGCCACAACCTATGAAGGTAACCAATTGATCTATGACTGGACATGTGACCTCTTCATGGGGGGGGGTGAATTCATACCTGGTGCTGGGGACCAAGTTGGCAAACTTACACTCCAGAGAAAAGCTCCCACTGTTCTCTGGATGTCAGGAGTGGGCTTACACATCAAAAAGTCTCTCAAATAACTATGCATATCTCCTTTAATCCAAGCTGCTCTCACGCTTGGTTGGAGAATCTGTTCTATTTTACAGGTGGCAGAGAATACGAAGGAGATAGAAGATCCACTAGCATAACAAGAAAAGATAGCCAACTGCCCACCATGAGATATCCCATGGCTAACACATCACGGCAGAAGGAGCAGAAACACAAATATTGCTCTCATTGCTACTCTGACAACCAGCACCAGGGAGATGGTGACAGACAACATGGCCAATCAGAAGTCATCAAAGCAGAAACCCAGATGCCACAGAAAATTCAACACTAAACCAGACTGCTAACAGGCCCACTGGGGCTCAGGGAGCATTATGGTAGAGGGGGGTAGAAGATTGTAAGAGCACAGAGTGGGCAGGAATATCTTGAGGCACAGTATACCACACAGAAGTAGGCCTTCATGACCCCACAGTGAATACCAACAACCTCACGGGGGAAGACTCTCAGGGAAAGAGAATTGGGGGTAAAGAGGGCCAATGGATCTAGTTTAAACTTTTTTTAAATAAAAATAAAGTTAAAAACTAACTGTTATTTGAATTTGAAAATTTATGGGATAGAGTGTGATAATTTGATATGTGTATAAAGAATGTAATGATAAAAATCATGTTAGTTAACATTTCCATCTTCTGCCACATTAATTTTTTTTTTTGAGGTTGGGTCTCGCTCTAACCCAGGCTGAACTGGAATTCACTATATAGTCTCAGGGTGGCCTTGAACTCATGGCGATCCTCCTACCTCAGTTTCCCAAGTGCTAGGATTAAAGGCGTGTGCTGCCACGCCCAGCTCACATTAATTTTTTTTTAATATAGCATAAGGAAAAATAGCATTAGCAGAAGCAAGTGTTCCAATAGCATAAAACTATATATCATACCTGATGTCCTCTTTGCAAGGACTCAGGCTGTAGTCTGAGCTCACTATGCTGGAAGGTCAGGCAAGGAAGCCTGTTTGCTGTGAGGCTTGCAGACACAGCCCCAGGACAAGATCTGGGTACGAGGATCCCACTCTGCCCGGTGCTCTGTGGCTCTTTCCCCCCCAGAAGCACACACTCCTTCAATTCTGGCCCCAGACTTGCAGAGACCCTTGCTCCAGCTTCCTGCCTCTCTGAAGATCCCTTTTTCTCCTCAATCTTTGCAAATCCCAGGCCAGTTCCTTTCAAAATCCTCTAGTTCACCCAACAATCAACAATCCCCTAAACTCTATCATTTGCCATCTGTGTCACCCATGAAGTCAAGGCCTTAAACTATGGCATAGTTTAGATTCCCAAAGCTATGCTGTTGATAAATTTATTCAGGCATTTTACAGGATAGTATAGCTTCAAAAAGTCTCTTTTGCAAATAGAATATATATATATTAATCACCTCAGTTTTTGCCATGCTCTTTTAGTGTCCCTTTGGTATGTTTTGTGGATTGTTATTAAAGGAACACTTGAAGATAGGTATGTGGTTTTATTTTTCCTTTGAACCATACCTCTGACTACCTAGGCCATCCTAGGCCTAATATCATTTTAATAAATGAATGAAAGACTAAACAAAAATATTCTGAAGATGTAATCAACATGCCATAAACACACCACATTAAATTCTGTGGTTTTTGAGTATATTTGGAGTCTTGCAATTGTTATCTCTCTTTAATTTTAGCATATTTTCATCATTTTCTCCTAGAAACCCCTTATATCTCAGCAGTCACTGTCCACTTTCCCTTCTCCCAGTACCTGGCAGTCACACAACCTGTGGTTGTGTCCTGTGTGTTTTGGGACTAGCTTCATTTGCTCAGCATGATGCATTCATTATCCATGAAGATTATAGAAAGTATCCTTTTTGATTGAATAATAATATTCTGATGCATGGATATATCAAATTTTGTTTATCTATTCATTAGCTGATATGTGGGTAGTACCCATTTTGTGGCTATGCTTCTATGAACATTCATGCACAAGTTAATGCATGGACATACATTCTGAGTACAAGGAGACACAGAGAAGTGAACAGCTAGAATTACCTCACTGTAATAATTTTCCTTTTGGCCAATGCTTTTTTATCAGTATATACCAATCATTCAAAGGAGTTTTATTATGATATTTCCATAGATGCATGTGATCTCCTTTGATCCTACTTACTCCCTCTGTCCCCTTTCTAATTCCCCTTTTATATCCTACATATCCATAATAGCCCCCCCTTTTCAAATCATTCCCCAATATTTTCTAAATGTGAGAGAAAACATGTCAGTACTTGTCTTTGTGAGATTTAACATGAGGATCTCCATCCAGTTCCATCCATTTCCTGCAAATGACACAATCTCGTTCTTCCTTGTGGTTTTATAGGATGATAGCAGCTTTCTACTGGCACCAATCATTGCGGGGTTCAGGGAGTTAACACTTCCTGCAACTTGGGCACCTTTCTTTTTCGGGAGAGCATCTGCACAGAGTTGGTCTCAAAAGTTAAAGTCGAGGTGCTTATATTTGAAGTGTCTCCAGTAGCTCCACAACCGTGGTCAAGAGCCTTTCCAAGTCACAGTTCCATTAGCTTGTAAATGAGAGGAGTGTTATAACTTGAAAAGAACCTAATTCAACACAAAGTATTACTCAGCCTTCATTGTAAATGAGAGGAGTGTTATAACTTAAAAAGAACCTAATTCAACACAAACTGTTACTTAGCCTTCAAATCACAATTGCAGTGTTCCTGCTAGAACATTATGAGCTGTTTAAAAGCTGTTTTTCAGATTCAAAAGCCAAAGATTAAAAAGGGTTGAGATTCTTATAAAATATTAAGCTGTGTCTCAGATGAAAAATAAAGAAAGTCTTGACCTTTATGCTTTGAAACTTAAAATGTATTAAAGTCTTTCTGCTTCCTCTCCTAGAATGACCCATGTGGTTAAATTTGGAAGTCCCCAAATATCTGCTGATTTTTATAGCTAAAAATATATCATGTAAAGAGCAAACCCTTGGTACATGATAAAACCTGCCATTCACTCAGTTTTAATAGTCAGCCAATAACAATTGCAAGATGCACTTGAGAACCCTTGAGTGCAGGCTCTGAATGCTGTTAGAGATGGACTCTGAGGAGGGTCCCTGCTCTGACCAACACTGCAGTCCCTGGACAAAGAAGAGAGAACCCTCACTTTGAAGATGGCACTGTTCACTGCTGAGAGTCCACCTCTTTGAGTTCCTAGTTACGTCAACACCCTGACAGGTTCACTCAGCTCACAGTGATGGCTCGTGAAGACAGTACAGTCATCCCAGTTTCCAGATCTGTCAGCTTTCTCTTCAAAGTTTTCTTTCTCCCACAAGTGATTTTTATCACAGGCTTTCTCTTAGCAAGAAAGTCATTTCTGGCTTTCTCCCCTGCTCCACTATGTTGTATTAGCTTCTACTTAGAATGAATCACAGAACATGATTCACTCTGCTCTTGAAGCTTCTTCAGGCCTTGTTTTCATTCCTTACTCAGCTTAACTACTTCGCTGAGTCACACTTTGATGACTCAGTGCTGAATTTATCTATTAGTTTTGGTTGGTTTCTCTTACTTCCAAAAGAAAGTCAAGAAGATGAAGAGGGGCAAATACACTGACTGCAGAGAAATGTTCTAGAAAGCATGGGACAATAAACACATGTATACTGCTAATTCCTACTGAGACATCATGATGCAAGTAGTACAGAAGTGTATGTTGCCTGGTCCCAGCCCACACACCAGGAGAATCATTTCAACTTGGAATACCAACATGAAGGAAAATGTTCCTGGAAGAATATTTTAATTAAATACTCAACAATCCCTATTGAATTCCCTGTTTGGTACTTGATGCATGGATATGATCTGATTTGTCTAGTATCAGAAAGTAAGTGAACAGAAAACAATAAAAGAAAGCAAGTAAATTAGTTCCTCACAGCGTTGGAGGGTTTGCTGATACCATCTGTATGCCAGTTATTGTAGTAGATAGAGGGAGCCTCTGGAAGAGAGGATCAATTCTCATTGTTTTTTTATATTTTATTTACTTATTTACAAGGACAGAGAAAGAGAGAGTGAGAGAATTAGAAGGAATGAGTATGGGTGTGCCAGGACCTCTAGTCACTGCAAACGAATACCAGATGCAGACACCACTTTGTGCATTAGCTTTACATGGATAATGGGGAATTGAACCCAGGTCACTAGGCATTGCAGGAAAGGGCCTAAGTGCTGAACCATTTGTCCAGCCCTCACTGTGGTTTTATAAGTTAATATGTTGTTTTGTGTCAAAGTGAGAAGTATCATATTAATAAGCCTTCTCTTATCATCAAACAAGGATAGTTCCTTAATTTCTGTTTTTCCTCTCAATCATTTCTTTGGTTCCTAAAGTAAACAAAGAATCAGTTATGTCCTAAAATAACATCTTACATGATTCTAAAAGAAAATTTATGGAATGCATTTTCTTTTATACCTACTTTGGGCCAAATGTTACTTTAGTTTCTGGGAACTCTCCTAATTATCAGGACAGAAGACACCTCTGTCCTGATGGAGGTTTTAATTTGGTGAGGAATAAGAGACAAGAGGTGCTCTTTAGTGGTAGAAAGTTTGCCTTGCATTCATGAAGTCTTGGAATTTAAGAACTAGTAGGAAGGGAGAGAGGGAGGGAAAGACAGAGACACAGATAAAGATAGATAGATAGATGATAGATAGATAGATAGATAGATAGATAGATAGATAGATAGATAGATGTATAGATAGATGACAGATAAAGAACAGAGTTGTTTCTAGGTAGTAACCAGAGCTATAAAGAGAAGCAGTGACTCAGGAGCAAGCAGGGCAATGCAGGTTGAACATGAGGGATGCTTGTGTGGAGAGGGCCCCCATGACACAAATCACAAGTGAAGCACAGGAGTGACCTGGGCAAGGAGTAGGGGTCCTACTGAGGGGATGTTCTTGGTAACTGTGGGAACAGAATGGGCATCAGGTATTTTGTATAGTGAGGAAAGGTGCTATCTGATTTGTGATTCTAAAGGCTTCCTTTAAGTACTCCGTGAGGATGAATCAGAGTAGGATGAGGGTGAAAGCAGAAACACCTGCCAGAAAGCCATTGTAAGGCCAAAGATGATGATGGGAGCCCAGGCCAGCTGAGTGAATAAGGACAATCTTCATGTTTGCATGTATAACAGTCACTTCCCTTTTGGGGTACTGAATGCCAGGCAGAGCCTTTGCTTCTTTCTGTTTCTTAACCATGAACAATTTTGTCAGCCTCACTCTTTACCCATATTAGGGCAGGAGCTGCCGAAGTGTGAGGCTCCTGTTTTCCCGTCAGTCTTACTCCTCTAGGAAGAGCTGTTCCATATCCAGCACCTCGTGGGTGCTGAATAAATATTGATTAAACAAGTGGAGTAATGAATCATGTCAGCCGCAAGTGTGGGTGCTTGGAAGTGTGAAAGCAGAGAAATGAGCTGGATCCTCCAACGTGCAGGGCAGGAACTGGATTACGAAGGGTTCCAGGGGCTGTGGGGAATGGCTCCCCGCACCCACCCACCCCACCCGCTTCATCCTTTGGGATTGGCCCGACCATTCTGTTGCCACTTCTCCTTTGTTGAATGCAGATGGTCCACATGCCCAGGGAATCTTTACCCACGGCTCAGGTAGAGCCAAGGAAATGATACCCTTGCCAGGGGCATGGAAGCTGATGTTGGTGTCACATCCCTGAAATTCAACTGGATTGTGGTCGGAGCACATGAATCTGGGGAATTCAGAGAAGTGCCTACGTTCCACAAAGAGGGTTGTGCAGCAGGGACTGGATGATTTTCTTTTTTTTCTGCAGTTAGAAACTTTCAGACATTGGTCCTCACCATTCACTTCATTTGAGGCAGGCTCTCTCATTGATCACCCCTTTGCCAGAACAGCTGGTTCATAAGGCTCCTGTGATTCTACTATAGCCACTTTCTATCCTGCTGTAGACCTGCTGGGATCACAGAAGTTATTTATTTATTTATTTATTTATTTATTTATTTATTTGGCTTTTCACATTGAGTTTGGGAATCAGAACTGAGTTACTCATGCTTGCATAGCAAGTATTTTATCCACTGAGCTGACTCCTCGGCTCATAGGACGGAAGTCTTCTAGGGCTGTTTGTCACTGCTGTAACTTCCGCAGCAGAGCTGTGAACTATCCTTGCATCATGAAAGAGTCATTGGCAACAGGCAAACGAAGAGGCACAAGTGTTCAAATAAAATTTGGGTTATTTTTGCCAATCTCAGAGTATTTTCACTTGTATCAACTAGTATTTGTTTCCTTCAACAATTTAAAAGCCTGAAAATTCTTAGCAGGGGCATATAAAAACAGGCACCACGCTACCCATGAACCCTAGGTTGTAAAGCCAAACTGAAAGGCAGGAGAGAATACAATGTACCTGGCAATTAATAAAAAAACGACAAATAAGAAAATGGAAATTTTACACAGGTATAATAATTGGTACTCTTTTTGACAATTGCTAAATGCAAATTAAATTTAGGCTATTACAGGAAATGACATTTTCTGATAATAAGATTAGGGGTCATCAAAGAACTCTTGAGTTTTAATAATTGGCCGCTACTCTCCTACCTGGCCTCTGCCTGCTTTTAAGCCCCACTCCATGTTCTGTACACAGAGGCTACACAGCTGTTAATATAGACCAGTCATTTGATCTCCCAGAAACAGGCCAGCGATTTTCCATTTACATTTAAAATCAGATGCAAATGCATTATCATGCCCTTGGCTACCCTCCCCTTGACCAGTCTCTAGTCAGGCTTTTCAATCTTTAATCTGAGAGCTCTCCAGGCCTTTGAACCAGCTATGCCATCAATAGGAAACAGTCCTGCCCAGTTCAGTGTTTCCAATATTCCTTGAGAATTCAGAACTCAGCTCAAATGTCTCCTCGTCAGAGAGGCTGTCCCTGACCACCCAGTCTAGAGCTGTTCTTCCCTGACTCAGTTTCCATCACGCAGTCCTGTTTTCACTATAGAAATGGTTTTTATATTGCTATTATTTGTCAGTCAATGTTTTTGCCTTTAACTTTTCCTGACTCCTCTAATCAACAGGTCAGCATCTTTAGAACCAGGCAACTTCTGTTTAATCAGTGTGGCCCCTCCGTTCTTAGAACAATACCTTAAATTCAGTGTCATATTTCACACGCCTGAATAAAAGAAACAGCTAGGGGTGTGTTATAGAAGAGCATGATTACTGTTGTGTTAGTATTTCACTAAGGTGCGCAGTGACGATGACTGTAGGATGGACTTGGTTCAGGTGGGGGGTGTGGGAGTGCGCGAGGGCCAGTTCTTAGGGAAGGTTTCACATGTGCTAAGGTGTTCACACTAAATTTAGAAGGTCATGGGGAAGCCCAGCTAGGGCTTAAACAGGCACAGCTTGGTGAATTTAATGGATTCTTCACAGGAAAATTTAGTGGTATGTTATTACATGCCCTGCTTGCAATGTTAAGGATGGTAAATATAGAAAAGTAACCAAGGCCAATGCTTCAGTGGGCCAGGATAGATGCCAAAACCTGAATTCATGTTCAGTGCACATGTGACATCCAACTGTACTTCTCTGATTCACATACGGTGGGGGTGGGACCTTCACAAGGCACTTGACACACTTATGTATGACAGAGATAGAAGAAAAGATGCTCTAAGGTCATGAATTTTGGTGTTCTTTTATACAATGCTATCTGTTAGGCCTGTGTTCAGGCTAAAGAATCAAAATAAGGATGTGGACTTTTAAAAAAAAAAGGTGGTTCAACTTTATGCTTACAGTTCAAGCCCCAGTACCCTGATCCAACCACAGAAATTAGATGTTAGCATGAGATAAGCTTACTTCAAAATGTGCCAACATTAAGTGGAAGTCATTTAAGAATAATTGAAAAACAGATTGCATGAACTATTTTTTCTTATGTATAACTCTGCCTCTTTTCTTCCACTATTATCCATTCATGTTTGAGACAGTGAAGTATCAGCTTTATTTTTATTTTTTCCATCTGAACATCACACCCAGAGCCTCCTGTATGCTTAGGCAAGCCTTCTATCAACATAGCTTCCTCCCCATCCCAGTCAACTTTCATATAGCTTCTTTTCTGTGACTCCATCAAGGAAGGAAAACATTAACCCTTTTAGAAGCCAGAGGCCAGATATTACTGGAACACAAGAGGCCACGTTGGAAGTTGGAGTACCATGTGCACACTAAAGCTCATTTTCTCTGACAGGCCTATTTCATGGGGCTACCACTGAGCTGCCATTTCACCTGCTCTAGGATGCTGAAATTTGTGATGCCTGAGACTACCTTTGTTTTAGGAAATAAGGAAAGGTTACTAACAGCTCATGAAGAATCCTGTTTGCAGACTTTAGTAATAATTTTTAGATATTGGAGATGACCACAAACAACAGTGTCAAATGCATCGCCATTCACAACTTTGTTGTGTTTACCTCCAAAATTAATTTCCTTTTTATTGGTTCTCCCTGCTACGTTCAGAACCATATGGTGTAGAAGTGTGCCTTTTCCTTAAGGAGGCATATCTCATCAGACCCCAAATCCTTCCTTGAAGGTGTTCTCGCCCAGCATCCTTTGTCTACAAGCCTCAACATCTCCTTAATAGAATAAAAGTAAGCCAGGTCCAGGTGAATTCAACAATTGCCTTCTTTGGTTCAATAGATTTCTGCCTTTGCCCCTGTAGCAGACAGTTTCAGGTTCACTGAGATGAACTTCCAGACCAGGCACAGTTATGGAGGAAGGGATATTTATTGAAGCTTACAGATCCAGGGGAAGTTCCATAATGGCAGAAGAAACTGGCCTGCCTTCACAGGCCCAAGCAGAGAGAGAGCAGTACAAGCCTAAAGGTCAAAAGCCACAGCCCACTTCAGGAACTCCAGCAAGGCACACTTTGCATATCTTTAGATTGAAATCTGAAACCCACCACCACACCTTAAGATACACACAATGGCACTGACTCCAGCCAGGTGGCTGCAGATGCAAACTACAAACAAACAACTGAATATATTGGGGGCCATCTATTCTATTCAAACCACCACAGCCCCGGTTGGTTTCAACATTTCATTAGACACACAACATGAGGGAGAAAATGCTCCGTAAGTCCCAAGAAGGACCACAGTTAGAATCCTGGAGCCAGGCAGCACCAGGTACTGCTCCAGCCCCGTGTGGCCACAGTCTCGCAGAGCATGCACTCTTTAGCCCTGGGGAGGCCCTTGGGTGCGTTCTACGACTGCATGCTTCCTTATGCTGCAGCAGTGTGATGCAGGGTGGCCACAGAGGAGGGCTTTGATCCCAAAAATCTATGGGTAAAGACAGTGCCCAGTTTGCAGGGCCCTCTTGCATTCAGTTCGCTTGGGTAGACTTACTGAAAAGTCATCACTGGGGAAGAAGAGGAGGTCGTGAAGAGGATCATTCCTGTAGGTCTTCTCGAGTTCTTCAATGACAGCTTCGTAATCCAGTGGCTCCAGAAGCCTGGGTTTTTCCTGCTATAGAGAAGGAGAACATGATGTGAATCTTTTACTCTTACTTTCTCGCTTCTGCACGTCCGCTTTCCACGGTAGCTCTTTGACAGTGCACAGTCATCTCGCTGCAGTCACCCACATGACAAAGATGCTGGACCCCATAACCACTATTTCCAGACTTGAAATAATGATTGTAAAAGTCCTGACATCTCCCTGGGCAATTCCAGCTGTCTGTACTGAATAGCACACCCATGGGACAGGTGCTTTATAAACTTCATCTTTTCAACATTAAAAAAAAAAAAAAACAGTTGCTCACTCAGCATGTGTTATAGTTACCTTGTTGTTTCTGGGACAGAACATCTGGCCAAAAGCAGCTAGTGGGAGGAAAGCTTTTATTTTGGATTACCGTCTTGAGGGGAATATTCATGACGACAGAGGAAAGGATGGCATGAGCAGAGGCTGGACATCACCTCTGCCACAGCAGGTGGAAAACAGCAGCAACAGACTGGGCCTACTAACACCGGAAAGGTAGGGGATAATATACTTCCAGGCCCACACCCGGCAATACACCTCCTCCAGCAGGGCTTCATTAGTTGTCGTCAGCCGGGAACCAAGCATTCAAAACACATGGGTTTATGGGGACATGTGACTGAAAGCACTACCCTGTGGTACTGTGACAATGACAATGGTTATCATTGCTTTGCTTGAGTGGATGCTTCCCTGTAAGTTCTACTTGGGCCAGGCTGTGAGCACCGGCCTCTTGCTGGCAATCGGCATCGCAGGCTGTCTTCCTTGTCACTGAAGCACGACTCTTTGCCAGGATTCATGGCTTGACGTGAGCCAGGGTGTGTCTACAGAGAGAAGTTGGGTCAGTCTCCAGTAGAAAAGGACAGCACAAGTACTGGAGACACACGGTGGTGAAAACGGATGAGTGAAAAAACATAGGCAGTGTTGCATTCATCTCCATGTTGCTGGACAAACATCTAACCAGAAGCACTTGTGGGAGGAAAGGGGGTTTATTGTAGGCTTATAAATTACAAGGGGAAATCATCAATGGTAGAAAAAGCTGGCTTACTTTCATAGATACAAGCAGAAAGACATCACCAACAGGCAGCACCAAAAAAAAAAAAAAAAAAAAAAAAAAAAAAAAAAAAAAACCTGCCAGAGCTCCAATTGCTCTGAACACAAGCTCCTCCTTCAAAGCAAAGCAAAACTAGCAAGAGACCAGCTTTTCCATGTAGTTCGTGTGCATACTTCATTGAAGGATGAGGGGAGTCTGATTATGTCCCTGGCTTTCTGTTTTGGGTTGGGCACAAGATCTGTCCCCAAACATACCTTAGGGCTGGACTCCAAGATCTAAACCCAATGATACCTCCTCCAGCCATGTTGCTGGAGACCAAAGATACAAGCTCATTTCTTAATCAAAAATACCCGAGTCAGGCTGGAGAGATGGTTTAGTGGTTAAGGTGCTTGCCTGAAAAGGCTCAGGACTCAGATTAGATTCCCAGTACTCATATAAGCCAGATGCACAAGTTGGTGCATGCATCTGGACTTTGTTTGCAGTGGCTGGAGGCCCTGACATGCCTTTTTTCTCCCTCCCTCCCTCCCTCCCTCCCTCCCTCCCTCCCTCCCTCCCTCCATTCCTTCCTCTCTCCCTCTCTCTCTCTGTCTCTTTCTCCCTCTGCTTCTTTCTCTAATAAATAAAGAAATAATAAAAATATTTTTAAAAACCTGAGTCTGTATGGCTATGAATTCAAACTACCACAGGCAGATAATGACAGAACATTAGTATCCTGAACCCAAGAGGAAGTGCTCACTTTCTGAGAAGCCTCCATGGTGCCAAAATGAAAGATGCTGGAAGAAGACACATTTGTGTCATGAAAGGATGGATGTGTTTCCTCCACACTGTTTGTAACTCATTGAGTGAGATAAATGGAACCCACCCTTGTCAAACAAAAGTATTACAAAGCAGAAAGCCAGGGACATAATCAGACTCCCCTCATCCTTCAATGAAGTACGCACACAAACTACATGGAAAAGCTGGTCTCTTGCTAGTTTTGCTTCGCTTTGAAGGAGGGGCTTGTAGAAGCTTGAGGATTCACCATGAGGCTTAGATGCTAAAGTGATCATGTGGGTGGTAAAAAAAAAGTATGAGGATCAACTTTCCCACAAAACGTCTAGCTCCCCGCTGCGAAGTTCTGGGACTCCCGGCTCTGCAAAGCTCAGGGACTTAGCTTTGATTCTAAGACCTTTTGTGGGAAGGTTCCTGCTGGGAGCATCCCCAAAAAGTTCATTGACATTTTTAAAACTGCTAATGGGCTTTTCAAAGAAGCAGTCAATATTTACTTTGACAATTTTCCAAATATTAAAAACAAAACAAAATGTGAACATAGTGGGCCAATACCGAATATCTCCAGGCTTATTCTGCAATAAAAAAGAATAGGTTTTACATACTTAAGTAAACTGAGGGCAATGTAAGGTGACTGTTCTTTCGGAAAGGGACCGTCAAGCAAAGTGGCTATATTTAGCAAATAAACAAAGAGCTCCATGGAATATTTGAAGAAAAGACAAAATTGAGTGATCGTGTCACATAGCAGTGACCACCTGGGGTAAAAGACTAGGAGGCTGGGAGTGGTTTGAGGAGTAGAATTGTTCTTTCTAGGATCTCTGCATGGCGTCATGTTCTTTACAGACTTACTTCAAGCTCCAATTCCTTATTTCCTAGGCAAAAGAAAAAAATTCCAAGGATCACAAATGCAAAAGCTCCACATGACTGGTTTGGTACCAATATTTACTTTCAATTGGTTTCAAATGTCTGTAGCACTGAAGGGCAGCTCAGGCCTCAGTAGTGTGTATCTGTGTCACATTTTACCCTGCGGCAGCCCACAGTTAAAATTACGAACTGCCCGTCTGGACATCCAAAGTGTGAAATACTCCCCACTCTAATATGACTGTGTGTGCATGAAAACTAGCAGATGAGAACAAAATGCAGGTAAAAACCTCTCAAGAACTTCTTATCTCTGGTATAGATTGGGTTGATCATTTAAGTCACTTTCTTTAACTAAAGTATCTTTGCCTTAAGTGTGTGACACTGGTTAATACTAAGGCAACAGCTTAAACTTTTATTATTATTATTATTACTTTGGTTTTCTAAGGTAGGGTCTCATGCTAGCTCAGGCTGACCTGGAATTCACTATGTAGTCTCAGGGTGGCCTTGAACTGTTGGTGATCCTCCTACCTTAGCCTCCCAAGTGCTGGGATTAAAGGCGTGCACCACCATGCCTGGCCAACAGCTTACACTTTTATCTTCTCTCCCGTTCTCACACCAATATGACCCAAAGACTGTGACATTAGTGTGCTACAATTCTAGGATTAAAGGGAAATGACATAGGATGTTTGGAATGGTTTTCTAAGATCTTGTTCTTATTATCTCTTAATTAGTCTCAAACTTTAAAAGTTAATAAATTAATTAAGAAACAAAAAGATCTTTCAAAGAACATGTTTCACTATGACCTAACTCTACCTAAAATTAATCCTGCTCAAATTAGTACAATAGACAAACCAGAGATCCCAAGTAAAAAGTTATTGTTACAACAAAAGACAAATGAAATCCTACGTCCTTCTTGATATATCCAATGAAAGGAAAGGCCTGGAAACATCTTTAGAAAGGCACACTTTTGTCTTCATTTCAGGCTATGGCATTCTAATTATTGAGTGATGTTTATTGGACCTTTCCTATTTATACTATGACACTCAGGTTATTTTGACATGAGAAATCCTAAATCGAGCCTTCCTGTTCCACAAGATTTGGGCTTTAGAGGGATAGATAGATAAAGTTCTATCTTTCTAGAGTTTTTTTTTTTTTTCTGTTAATGTGTACCATTCAAGATAATCAATGGGTTATAATTTTTTGGCTATGAATTTAACAAGAAAATGGGATCATCTAGGCCATGACAGCTAGTATCTAAAGATTTCACAAAGCTTGCTATGAAAGCATTATGTGCCGGCAGTGGTGAGATCACAGGGTATACAGAGTTCTGTTTAAAGAGAAACACTAATACAAAATTGTGGGCTCGGTTCATCTCTCACTACTATTCCTTGTAGAGACACTGAGTGAAACTGGGAGCTGAGCAGCGCTGATTTACAGCCTTAACAAGGGTCGAGTTGTCCCTCCTGAATTTAATGGCTCTTTTTTTTTTTTTTTTTTTTTTTTTGGAAATGTACCAACTGGGATGAGGTATGTGCCAAGGCTACCCTGAATTGAACTGGATTTTTATAGTGCTTTTTCCTCTTTCTCTCTGCTAAATGAGGAATGAATTTCATTAGCCACTCTATAGTCACTGTCACTGTTCATGGGAAGTGCCCACCAGTATCTGTTGTCATGCAGCAGGGATGTTGCATCACAGTAGCAATAGGCCATATCCTTCCTAGATAGTACTAAGAGATTCATTTGATCTAGTTTCTCAAGTCCACAGATCTCTTTCAAATCAACTTTACAACAGAAGAATGGGATCCTGCCACAAAACAAATGTTTTTCCCCCCTTGTACTTATTCTACAAGTCCTCAAAGCAGGCCAGCACAATATCCTAGCCCTGGAGTAGTGAGGCTGCCATCTTTGAAACAGTCCAGGCAGCCACTGTCATTCAACTGGCTTGAACAAGAAGACTGTCCCATGATTTAACTAAGAGTTCTGATTTCCAGGACATAGCATAGCATCACAGAAATATGGATGTTTTTTATTATTCTAATTTAAAATCAGTTAGGTAAGAAATGACACTGAAGAAAATGGGCAATTGAAGACTATAACTCTAAAAATTACATGATTAACTTAGCAACAGACTTATGGCATACATGCCATGTGTTTACTGAACTCCTCTGTTCTCTTAGCTAACTCAACATTTGGCAATGGTTGGTGATCCTTGTTTTGAAAGCCTGACGAGGGTGAAGTCCACAGTCATTCACGACAGCAAGCCTTGCTACTGCAGGAATGAAGACGAAGGGTACTATCTCAGAAAGAGAAGCTCAAGGTCAGTCTTCATAATGGTTCTACATTCATAGATATGGACAGAACTGCAGTTAGGCTGTAAGAACACAGGCCAATTAAGAAATTAGAGAAGATTAAATCCCTTGAAACAAAGAATGCCCATTAAAACTTGGCTTTCTCAGTACCAGAAATTGGTTGTAACCCACACTGAGTTGTTAATGGGAGAGACCTACAAGGTCCCCCAAACAAGACAGGTTTCTGCCAAAGCACTTGATTACCAGCCTGAGGTAAAGAGACCTATTGCTGAAGACACCACATGCTGCCAACACAGAACATAAAGAGATCCAGGTGGAATCTGGAAGGAAGCCAGTTCCCAGATGGTTAGTCCATACAGCTGCTGGGGAAAAGTGGCCAAATGGCCAAGAATATTGTGGGCAAGCAGGGGACACTGCTATATGAAAGCAACCAGCCTGACAAGATGTACACACCTGTGTAATAGTGGCACCCAGCCTAGATAGGTAATCAATGGCTCTCTGATTGGCTATGGAAAGGAACCCATAACTGGAACTAGAAGCCAAGTCAGAATCCTATGGAGACCATGATTTTGGATTCCAATGAGAAGCTCCCACTAACCTTTGCACAAAAGTGAGGCAACACTCATCAAAATCTCTCTAACAAGTCTTATCCCCTTTAACATATCCTGATCTCACTCTCCATTGGAGAATTTCAGAAAGCAATGAGAACTAAAGATAACCGAAATCTATCAACAAAACAAGAATAGACAACTGACTCACTGTCAACAGATGAACCAGTCCTGGCACATCAGCCAGGGCCCAGGTGAAACCACCGAGGAACTGGTGAGATGAGCAAGAGAGTTGCTTCCACAGCAAGCCTGATAACCTGGGCTGGGGTGATGGAGACAGAAACTGAGGAAACTCAAAAAAGCACCAAAGCAGAAATCCCGAGGCTGCGGAGAGCTCAAGACTAAAGTAGACCGAAAGCACACCCACCAAGGCTCAGGGAGTTCTGTGGAAGAGGGGGAAGAAAGAATGCAAGAGCCACATGGTGGGAGGTAATACCCAGAGACATTTCCACACTCCCTCTCTGACAATGATGGACGGCTGCTCTCACAACCCATAGTCCACAACTCCATGATGAATACCAGAAATTCCACAAAGGAGGGGTCCCTCAATGGCCCTGGGGGAGGGAGGAGGGAAATGATGGTACCAACATAAGATGTTTTCATACAAAGTTTCTATTTAAAGCTGAATTTTCTGACATTAAAACAAAATCAAAATTGCTTATTTATTGCCTAATAAAATGAGGTTAAATATTACAAAAGAGAACATATGCATAGAATTTACAAATCTCAGGAACACTGACTGGTGATACAAATCCAAACATGATTATTATATTTGGATGGGACTGTGATCTTTAGGATTTTGGAATTTTTACTTGTCAAAAAATTTTAAAATTATTTGTAAGCAGAGAGTGAAACACTCACAACACAAACACACACACACGCACACACAGAGAGAGAGAGAGAGAGGGAAAAGGAATGGGGTGCCAGGGACCCTAGCCACTACAAATGACCACATACATGTGTCACTTTGTACATCTGGCTTTATGTGGGTACTGGGAAGTAGAACCCAGGATGTTAGGTTTTTCAGGCAAGTGACTTAGCCTCTGAGCAATCCCTCCAGCCATTAAAATTTCTTATTATGAACATACAGTGTTCATCATTGTGAAAGAAATGAACTTGCTTTCTCTAAAGTATCATGGCTTCATTAAACACTAGGGAGTTATGCGATTTTAAAATTGCTTACCCTTTAAAAATCCACAAGAGAAGAAGCCTAGGAACATCACAGTGGGACTTCACATGGAGATTCAGCCACAAACAGATTCAAGTAATTAAAATAAAAGATACACAAAACGCTGGGGATAGGATACCAGAGAAAATAATTACAGATTAGGAATGTGGTTCTGGAAGTTAATGTCAGCAAAAGAGAGAAGCATAATTAGCATCTTAATAATTAAAGTATTTTTATCTTTGTAGAGAGCCATGAGCACTGGCTTGTAGCAAAGAATTCCAAGTCAGAAATTCCAATGGGAAGCTTAGAATCTTTACCCACTCACTATAAAACTTGGAAAATCCATTAGAGTTTTAGCTGATGCTGATCTAAATGGGTAAGAAAGGTATGTTGCTGTAAAGATGCAGGGTATTAAGTATGCATGCATGGTAAATTCTCACAAAATACGACATACAGAATTGTTTTAAGTTGAAAGTGACTGGGAATTATCCTATATCAAAAGATCAAACAGACTAATCAATTAGACCAACTACAATAAATTCTTCATTCATCAGGAATTGTCCAGTACACATTTTTCCATTTTTTGGTATCTGTACATGTGTGTATGGTGTATGTGTACACATGTGAGCATGTGTGCATGGAGGTCAATGGTAAGTGTCCTTGTCAGTTGCCCTCAATCTTATTTTGATGAGACAGGGTCTCTCATTGAACCTGGGACTCACCAAGTCAGCTAGATAAACTAGCCAGCAAGCCCTGTCCTCCTGCCTCTGCCTCCCCAGCACTGAGACTGCAGGCAGGTCACACCACCAAGCAGGACACCTACTTGGGCACTGGCATTCGAACTCAGGACTTCATTCGTACAAGCACTGAATATCGGCCTAGACCCTGTCCTGTATATTTTTATCTAAATTTTCTTTACAAGAACTATTTTTTAAATTTTCCAAGAAAATTTTATAAAAATGGTCCTAATTTGGATACAAAAGTAAGAATATAAGAAAAAGATAATAACATAAGGAAATAAAAAGAGGGACATGGGCTGGCTGGGTGGCTCCGTGGATAAGTATGCTTCCTTTTCGAGTGTGAGGGCTTGAGGGAAGCCTAAGACTGCCTGAGTTTGACTTCCCAAGGCCCACATAAACGTGGCTGTAACCATGTGCACCTGTACCCCAGTCCTGCAGGGGAGCAGGGACCTAGGATTTCTGGAACTTGTGAAGAAATGGATAAGAGACTCTAGCTCAAGCAAGACACTCAACTTTCTGCTCTGGCCACTGCACACGAGTGCCTGGGGCTCACAACACACACACACACACACACACACACACACACACACACACACACCACTATGTGGCACAGACAGAGACAAGCAAAAATGGGTGAAGATACTTTTCCTCTGTGTATCTCCTAAGTCAAATCAGACTGATCCTCCACCCTTTAGAGGAAGAAAGGAAGTAATCTACCTAATTATAAACAACAGCAGATTAACAAGATTCTACCTGGTTTCCTTGAGAAACAATTAGAGAACATTTGCCTGTATTTATATGTTTAGATCAAAAGAATCGGTTTTCAGGATTGGTTTAATCCTAAACTCACTAGCTTTGCAAAAAGAAGGTGTTATAGATACTTAGAATGCCTTTCTGTAGCTCTAACTTATACAAAGGCAAGTAAATTTACACTTAGTAGGGAGTTATTCAGGAAAAGGTTGATGGAATTAGGAAGGAATAACAATTTCTACAGTCAATCCCTTGGAGGGGGCACATACTTGAGTTTTAAATTTTAAGTGTAAACCAGGAGAGGTCAGCCTTGGGTACTCACTATTGGGGTCATTTATCTCTGCTCATCAGCACTGAATACTTTGGTTCTCCTTTACAGAAAGTCTGGTCTCTCTAAGAAATACTACGAAGAGTTATTTCCCCACATTTTAGAGGTTTTGCGTTCTCTAGGTGACATACAGTGTATCCTGTCATGCTATCTGGGACTCATCACTCTTCTTCAATCTCCCCTGTCATTTCTCAATATCTGGATCTTTATTTTCAATATCCACAGCATATTAATCCAACACATGAATGCTTTCTTCATTGTACTAATCTATAAACTATCCTTCCTGGTTAAGGACAGAAAAACAAGCAAAAAGAGATATTTATTTTAGGGCTAATAGAGTAAGTAGGCTCTGTGAGCACGTAACATGGCAATTAGTTAAGAGTCCTCCTCACATCTTGGCATGCACATAAATAAATATCTCTCAGTGATCATTCAATGGAATCTTTATAAAGATCCTAGAAAATTCCCAATTGATCATGAGAGCAATTTATAAGCATCACAGCTGTTAACTAATTTCAGTACTATCAAGATAGTAAGCTAAATTTCTAAGAAATGAAAAAACTAAATGGCACGTGGGTCTGTTAGACCCTATCATAACCCAGGACTCTTTAGCCTTAATGTAATTGGAATGAAACCAACTTCCACACTATTTGTCTTTAAAACAAATCAGAGAATGGGAGAGAGTCCATGCAGCTGACCCATGGCCACAGCTGTCAGCCTGTGTCATGTGACAGATTTAATTCACCCTTTCATTAGGGGGTGTTCCATGCATATCCTCTCAGCTATCCCAGCTTCAGAAAACAAGGCTGGCCTTTCTTAGCAAAAAGGAAATGATTAAATAAGGAATAAGCCATCTGTTGTTGACCCTTTACCCTCCTCTCTGTCTTGAGCCACAGAGTTTCATGAGAATGGAAAAACACTAGCTCAGTCAAACTTAAGCACTCTACAGCTGGCCAAACTCAGATGAAGCTAAGTTTTTTAATAGTTCCCATGGTGACATAAATGGACATAGATCACAGAAGGCACCAACCAGTAGTAACTCTTTGAATGCTAGTCTATTTCAGGGAAATAAAGAAAGAGAAACTTGATAAGGTTTATAAACCCCTGGTACTATAAGGGATGCAGGTTACTAATTATTTATATTTTATCCAATTTTATTAAAAAATCAAAGATTGGATTTATGACATCATGCATACTCCTTATTGAAGAACAACCAGAATATCAGCATTATAGAGCAATTGTGTGTTCAAACTATTTAATTGATTCATAAATAAAACTTCATTAAAATAAAAAAATCAGCCTTTTATAGTCTTATTTATTAGGGATCGCTAATCCGGCATATTTCTTGGGAGCATACCAAAATTTCCACAGCTTTTCATAGCAAATAAAAGTTTAAAAAAGGTCAGTGAGCATTTTTTTATGCATGCTATTCATGCTTATAAAGAAATAGAAATTGCCCAAGAAGATAGAAATCAAATTAAATTACATGTCTCATTTAGTTTTCTTAGAAACACTTGAAAGATAATAAATATCATTAAAAATACATCACAAACCAATTACAAGGCTGCCTGACACCAGGGAAATTAATGTCTCAGAAGAAACTGCAAATTAATTTATACGAGGTCTGTGATAAGAACTGCCACCAGCTGACGCTATTTTAGTACTTTGATGGTCACACATTCACTTACAGTTCAAGTGGCTATGTGTGAGAGACATGAATGTATACACACACAAATGTAAACAGTTATGCTAATAATATGCTTCCTGTATTTTCCATAAGTCTTCCCCAGATACAGCCAACTCTTTTATGCCCCTTTTCATCTGTGGCTACTTGCTAAGTTGAATATACATAGGGGATAAGTTTTGGGGATAAATTCTGAAACACCTACTGTGCCTCCATTTAGAATTATTTCCTTTTGACAACTCCTTTCTGCCACTTCCAAAAAGATCAGGCTTGGAGTGCCTGATTATTAAGACTCTTGCTTTTCTGGTGGTCAACTGGAATGTAGCTTCAGCAAGGCCCATTCAGCCCTTCCCTGTAGAACTCTCAGTGTAGGTGGAGGGATGCCAAAATTGAGAAAAAGATAAGAAGCTGATCATCTCTGGGGCTGTGCTCCCACCAAACTCTCCAGTGCTTCCAACCACCAAGACAACCCTGTTTCCCACTGCCTTGAGTGGCTGAATTGGTTCTTGTCCTGTCCCCCCACCCAACAAGTATATGTCTCTATTCTGCCTTCTATTTTCTTCTTTCATTTGCCTATTGACTTGAGTGGGTTTCTAATTCTTGCAACTCTAATCTGTAATCTAAGGAGTGACAGCTAGTATAACAGACTAATGCTTGACCAATATATATTGGATTCAAATGGACTTGCAGCCAGTGACTTCTGTCTTCAGTATGTAGGAGTTCAACAATTGTGTCTTACTAATGCATCCCATCACATCTCATTCTGTGGAAAAGCATACCAGGTATCATGTTCCCTGGGAATAAGTGGCTTAAATAACTTTTTGGCTTTGCAAGGTCCTATACAAAGTACAGCCCTGGTTTCTAACTTCTGCTAATACAAACTTATTCATCCATTACTCTCCTATGACACCAGGACATCTAGAAGTCAAAAGTAAATAAATAAAAAGTACATGACCACATTTGCTTCAGGTTATGACAATGTCCCATACTATAATTTTGCTCTCCACAGAAGATGCCTGCTCATGCTGAGAGTGTTGGGAGATCCCCACAGTCTATAACAGTCAGGTCAGATCAAAGGCGTTTCTAGGTCCAAACCATTTGGTACACCTTATACATTAAAACTAATTCAGCTGGGCATGGTGGTGTACACCTTTTATCTCAGTACCCGAGAGGCAGAGGTAGGAGGGTCATTGTGAATTCGAGGCCAGCCTGAAACTACATAGTGAATTCCACGTCAGCCTGGGCTAGAGCAAGACCCTACCTGGTAAAAACAACAACAACAAAAACAATCAAACAAACAAGCAGAAAACAAAACCCCTAAACAAAAACTAATTCATACATGTTTGCTATGAGAAATGACACTGTCATGGCTAGAATATTTAATAATAGCAATAACCACTGTCATTTCAAATAATTTATCCCACAAATGCTAATAACAATTATTTCCCTATTAGTACTATGAAGATCAATGACAAAAACTGTGATGCATATTTGATATCTTCTCTCCTTGAACACTTTATTAATTCTAGAAGAGATCATCACAGTTGCCACCAGCAGACTTACGCAGCCTGGCCAACCTATTATTGGAATAAATGATATTTCAACCCAGTTTTGCCTGATGCCTATGTTCCACTCTATTCTGCACCATGCACAAGCACGTGGACTCACAGGGATAGAAAACAGTATTTTTTTCTCCCCATGGAAGATTCTAGAATACAGCTGTGGTTTGGGGTGTGATTCCTATCCCTTTTGGGAAGGCTATCAGAAGGTTAACCACTGGTGTGAGGATATATATTGGGCACCTCATGGAAGAAACTGAAAGGGACAAAAATAAAAACCCACAAAAACCCAAAAAAAAAGTATTTATGAGAAGAAGAAGAGGATGAAGCAAAGGAAACAGAAAGGTGCATTCAGTAACAGTATCATGAAGTCAAATAATGCTAGTGTCAGCATCCCAGTTGAGGAAATCTTTAAAATTAAAATGCTTTCCACATCAGGGAAGAGATGGGATTAAGACCTTCCTTCCTGGCCATCATGACACTCCCTTCTGTGACAAACAGCCCAGCCTGTGCTCTGGTAGGTAGTGTTTTCCTACCCTCATTCTGATGCCTCCCTAGCAGCAGCCTTGAGGTTGTTGCCCAGCGCATTTTGGAACAGCTCTTCTGCAGGGAACCCGAGTGGGCTGTTGTTTCCTCTTGTTGCAGCCCACTCGGGTTCCTCCTCTCAGGGGGGGGGATACACTTTCAGCGCCCACTTCATTTCTGTGGTCTGTTTATATACGGCAGTCCCTGGTTGCTCAAGCTTCTTTCAGCCATCAGTCCTGGGTGGGACCCCCGAGCTCATTCCACAGTGGCCTAAATAGGCACGCTCCTCTGAATGTTCACACACAACCAGCAGTAAGGGGTAGGAAGCATGCTCCATCCGGACAGAAGACCATTCACGTTAGCGTAAGCCCTAAGGGTAAAAGCTGGGGAGCAAGATGGTAGCACAATGCCATGTACGGCAGTAAGCCATCTGTACAGATTCTCTGCCTATCTTTTTTTTTTTTTCATTTCCTACTGAAGGGTTCACAGGCACTATTATTAAAGACATGAGAAACTTTCATGCATATCCAAAATGTTTCCAAATACTTTGAAATCCTGCACATTAAAAACCCACAAGATGACAAGTTAAAAACAACAAATCACATTTATTTTTTAAATAAACTGCATTTTTTTCTGACTGTGAAGATTACTGATATAATAATTCAACTTAATCATGGATTAAATCTTTCTAAATTGGGACATGAAGTCGATGAAGGAAATGATCCTTTTTACTGCCTTCTTACACAAGAGATCACGTTAAGTAATTCTTGTAAAAATGGAAATTAAACATAAAAGGCATTATAAAAGAAAGCCATCAAGTGTAGAACAGCACACCCATTTCAAAGACTTGGGGAAATAGCTCACATTAAGTTTCATTTTCTTTCAATTATTCTCACAACACAACTGTGCTCTCTCAACTATATGTGATCTATGAAAAAATGTGGCAAAATATGTGCAAGTATTTCTTAGTAAATGCATTTCAAAATTGGATTAGTAATCCAAAATTCCAAAATAGTTACAAATTTAATTTAAATGAGTGAGGTACCAGTAGTTTTTGTTTTGATTTCTTGTGGTTCTGGAGATCAAACCAAGGGCTTTGCACATGCTAGATAAGCACCGTACCATTGAGCTATGCCCCTAGCTTTCAAAACAATTAAAATTTACAACAGAGTAAGCCATGCAGCTTTAAATAGATTCTGAAGTAAACAGCATACACAAAATTGTCAGTCTGCATCAAGCAAGTATAAGGTTTGGGTTTCATATGTCTTGGGAAGTCTTAATTCTGGAAAAGTGTTCTGGATTGCTATGAAATGGGATAATTTCTAAATTTTAAGAGTCAAGAGTGAATATTATGTTAAAGTTCACATGGTCATTATAAAAACCAGATAAGTTGTAATAATTTCATTCAGCAATCATTATTTCTCCTTTAACTACACCACGTGACTATATTCAAAAGCTTTAGAATATATATTGCTTTATTCTCTAACTTATGTTTAGGCCTTTGTTCCTCTATTCGGGGAACGGTGTCACTTGAACTATTTCTCCTCTACCACCAATCCACGTGGGTCCAAAGTTAATCTAGGGGACTAGATTTAGGTCTTACAAGCTTGTATCAATATACTGTGGAAAGTTCCATCTGGCTTTGGGTGGGCTTCTGCTGAATTGGATTGACTACTGGAGGAAATGACAGGCTGTTTCTGAGACGTGCCTATCCTCACATAGAGATCTGTGGTCCTGGATCCCAAGCTTGATGCAAAGTGGGAGCGTGTTGACTGAGACTCTCTCTTGGCAATGTCATCTAGAGTCCAGTGGCTTCAGTTGGAACAACTGAGAAGGAAACTGTATTAGAGTTATGACTCTTTTCCCTTCTTTGAAAACTCATCACTTTTACTTGGTTTTAATAATATGCTTAAAAAATACTCCCCCCCCCTTTTTTTTTGCTTTTTGCATCTTTTAAACCATGTCCAGAAAGCATATTATCAACTCTAATTCTAACAAATAACCTCAAGACAGGATGGGTGTTAACTGAGAGCATTTCACAGAAGGGGAAATGGAAGCTCAGAGTGATTCAGGCGACCTGCGCATGGGTGTAGAGACCTCCAGGCACCCGTCTCAGGCAGTGCGCAGCTCACTCTAAAGGCTTGTTTTACTTTCCCAGATTCTGTTTTCCACATCTCAGGATAATACTTGAGAATGGGTAGAACAATTCTCTACTCAATAGAAGAGTCAGTCTGTGGAAGCAGATATTCCTATTTTAGGCAGAACAAAAGCAGGCAACAGTAGCAGCAAAGTCCCCAGCGCCTTCCACAAAAGAAAGCTAATCACTGTATGAATGATCTTAATTAAATTTGAATGCATTGCTACTGAACGTTGTGGGAATACACCAGGTCCTTTTCCCATAGTACTGAGCAATACCTTCAAATTCAATTAAGACAATTCATAGAGTGATTAGCTTCATTGTATGGTAAGACACCCGGGACTGTCCTCTTGCCAACACCATGTGTGTGGTGGATGTAAGATAGCCAGGTTCTTCTCCTATGCATTGCTTCTTTTAGTAGAAACAAAAAGTAAATCTCATGGTGACATAACCCACAGTATTTCTAAGTACCACTGGGAGAATACAGCAGGAAAATTGTGCTTTCTAGACTGGTATAAAGGTTAAATTCACAAGTCAAATGAGGTTTTGAAACAATTATACTCTTTAACAGGCTGGAGATAAACAACAGAGGAGACTTCCAAGGACCCAGTGGAGAAGACACAAGTGAGCTCACATACCAAATGCACAGGGAACAAGGGGCGTGGTGTGTGTGCTCAGCCATGGCCAATGCACACTACTAAAATAGGAGCTAAACAAGCAGCATGACATCAGCTCTAAAAGCCACTTCTCAGCCGGGCGTGGTGGCGCACGCCTTTAATCCCAGCACTCAGGAGGCAGAGGTAGGAGGATCGCCGTGAGTTCAAGACCACCCTGAGACTACATAGTGAATTCCAGGTCAGCCTGGGCTAGAGTGTGACCCTACCTCAAAAAAAACCACACCCCCCACTTCTCTAATAAATTCTGCGACCATTGAGTTGCCACCAAATCACCTAAGTGTAAAGAGAGCCACTGCTAAGTGAGGGCAGTATAGTTTTGATGATGTTGTTCTGTCAAGGGCTGAGTCATTTATTTACTTATTTATATTCATTAATGAAAAAATTCATGAAATCACACACACACACACACACACACACACACACACACACACATGCTTTTAAAAGTATTTGAAGACTAGAGGTCTTTGTTTTGATAAACAAAATGTTTACCCCTTAAACAATAGTTCTCAACCAGGTAGTTAGCCTTCCCTGCTTGGAGTTCATCTGATAATGAGAAGAGATGTTTTAGGGAGTGGGTGCCACCAGAACCGACTTGGTAAATAGGCTAGGAATATTGCTGAGTAGCCTACAAGGCACAAACCCTGTGATAAGACTACTCAGACCCCAAAGAAAGGTGATGCTGAGAGTGAGCAAAGTCTCCCCTGAAGTCAGGCCCGGAGCCACTCTATAAAATGATCAGCCTCTGAGTGAACTACCCATTGTTGCTGGTCCTCACTGACAGAACTCGAGAATGCTGTCAGAAATAATTTTGTCTAAAGCTCTCATTTCTTTAGCAAAGAATGATAAGACAGAGACATTTTAATACTAAAGTAAAACCAAACCTTTTTGACCTTTAAAATGCATCACCTTTCATAACCTTCCTCTGTTTAACTGACTGAGTGCTTTCCTTTCCTTTCATAGTTTGGGTGATTCCTTCTAAGAAGTTTAAAATAAGTTAGCGGAGTGTGATTAAAACAGAGCAGCACAGTAAAAACTTAACTGTCTACAAATCATTAAATGGGGTCTTGTTAGGCAACTGTGGACTTTTCTTTAATTAAAAAAAAAAAAACACTAAGGCAGGCGTGGAGCCTTGTGCCTGCAGTCCTGGCATTCACAAAGCTGAGGTGGAAGGATTGCTGTGAGTTTGAGGCCAACCTGGGCTACAGAGCGAGTTCTATGCCAGTCTGGCTATAGTGTGAGATACTTTCTCAAAACAAAACAAAACAAAACAATCCAAACAAACAAAAAAACACTGACAAACCAAACCAAACCTAAACATAAGAACAACAAACCAAATCAAGAAACTGTTCCAGAAATAACAGTTAGTACTGTAAAGATGACCTTAGACAAATTCCTAGCATTCTGGTAATATTCTGTTCAAATATACTGTCAGCATTTTTTTTACAGTTACCTACAGTTTTTAAAACAATCGAGCTTCTACAACCATGATGCACAAGGACGGGGATTTGTGAGCTGAACAGAACATGGCATATTGCACAAGACATTGCCCAGCAGCCTATGTTAGAAGACCACGGTAGAGCTAACATACCAAAAGAGAAAGCAGTGGGAAGAAAAGATGCCAAGCACGGTGCCAGTGTTCAGATACCTACAGAGCTAAACCTTTGGATTTCTTCAGGATTTATCCTCCTCACTGTCCGTCTCCGCTTCCAGAATTCCTTTCCCCTGAAGCTCATCGCGTGCATGGAATTGGAGTCACCCAATATTTATACAATATCAGCTTGCTAGACCTTTTCTTTCTGAAGCTTCCCCAAGCTGAGCAAATCTCTCTTCTCCCTTAAAAAGGGAAATGGTACCTTCATATAACTCAACAGAGAGGAAAGGAAAACCAAGTTACCACTTCCTGTGAGGAGCTGAGAACCAGCGGCCTGCCGCCGCTTCCGTGCACACATGCGCCCCGGCCACCTGCTCCAGCGCAAGACCACAGCCCGGTGACACGGCTACGGCAACCCCATCACGGGAGATCACCATGGAGCCCAACTGAGGTCACGTCAAGGAGGTAAGCTGCTATAGGCCCTTATATCTTCCACTAAAATAGCCGCCTAGACTTCATAATTCTGGCTAGATTCTAAAGGTAATCTGTGATAACTGGGTTAAAGATAGAGGATTCTCCTGAAAGCAGCTGTTCTTGCATGCGTAGGCTAAATTAGCGATCCAGGCAGTCCTTTAGGGAACAATATAGAGAATTATATTTGTATTGGTTACCTAAATAAAGAAATTTTGCTTTGCTAGTATACCACAATACGCATGGACACACACTTTCATAGCATGCACACGGCACAAACACCTTAAGTCTGTCATATGTTACAATGACCAGATAGTTAATGCCCCTGCCTTTCTTTAGATCTGGGTGCTATCTAAAGGTACATCTCCTCTCCATTCCACATGGATGTTCTTTGCTGTTTTATTTTCCTCCATAGTATTGACTAGCACACAATTCTACTATGACATTTCAAGCAGCGTGGGTAGAGGTTTTTACTTCCTGCCTCACTCACGGTGTCATTAACAGCTCCTATAACGACACCCTCTATGAATAAGTGCAGGGCGTGGGGGCATCTCCAGGTTCTTGTACTAGGTCAGTGAAATGAAGTGAGAAATATTTGGAGGTCACAGGAGTAGGTCAGCTCTTTTCTCACTAGCCATCAGATTTAGAAGCTCAAATATGCTTGAGCCCTCAAACATTCCTGACTTTGCATGCAGAAATTTGTGCCGAACAGATCACAAGGCATTCTGCTTATCATTTGTCTAAGTCTTGGTGCTGAGGAGGATTCTTTAGAAATACTACCAGAAAACATAAAGATGTTCTATAGAAACAGCACAAAAGATAAGCATGCAGATAGATAATATAGTCATGTCACTGGTTTGACGAGAAAGCTGAGGACTTCACAGAACAGAAGCCCTTTGATCCACGGTCACTGTCTATTTATATCCACTGTCTTTAGTTCTAAATGGATCTTACCTGCTGTTTAACCCTTCAATATCTATTGAGTGAGTGTTCCATGGTAGGGCGTGATGTTTAGAGAGGCCGTGTATAGTCTTCTGATAGTCTGGTATGAACTTTGTTTTCATAAGTGGCTGGGAAATAGCATTCTAAAAAACATTTTGACAATCATGGGTTCATCTGAGAATCTAATAAAAAGATGGAGCCACTTATCAGAAAAATGATTAAGTACTCAGACACAGACACTGGAGAGATCATGATCTGTAGTCACCTTTCTGTGGGCCTTCTTCACCATGGTGCCCCCCCAGGTCCCTGACTCACAGCTTTAGAAGACAACACCTTATAACAAGGACATAATGATGTTGAGAAATTCATGAGTGACTTCCTTACCTCATCTTTTTTAAAATATATTTTTTATTTTTATTCATTTATTTGACAGAGAAAGAAGGAGGGAGGGGGAGAGAGAGGAGAAAGAAAGAAAGAGAGAGAGAGCCAGGCCTCCAGCAGCTGCAAACAAACTCCAGAAGCATGTGCCGCCTTGTGCATCTGGCTTACATGGGTCCTAGGAAATCAAACCTGAGTCCTTCGGCTAAGCCATCCATATCTTTGCATGTCCTTTGTCCTCTATTCTGCCTTATGTACCACAGTTCTTTTCTTTGGAGTCCTTCCCACTCCTTAACCTCTGTAATATAAGACTGACTCATTTTTCTGGGGCTTTCGCTCAGTGTGGAGCTCATGCACTGCAGACACGAGGCCAGAGTTCAGTGCCCGGAATGTAAAAGAAGAAAGTTGTCTCAGTTCTCCATCCCCTTTGGCTTTTGAGCACGGTGGCCTTGAAAGGAGACCCTGCAGAGCAGCATCTGGATGAGCCAGATCGACAGACTTCGTAGTGAATGCAGAGCAAGGGCAATCCAGTAGTTTAGCAGAGAGTGATTGTCCCACAGGATGACACCATGGGGGCTCTCCACCTGTACTGAACCCTCTTTGTTTCTAGATCAAATCTATTCCACCAGCATTCTGCAGGGCATCCCGTACCATTCCAACAAGGTCCTTTTCTGCTTAGGATCAGAAATGTGTTGGAAAATCAAAAATTATAGCTAGGGCAATGGTAAAGAATCATGGGCTGGAGGGATGGTTTGGTGTTTAAGGCGCTTCCCAAAGGACTCAGGTTTGATTCCCCAGGACCCACGTTAGCCAGATGCACAAGGGGGCACACTCTTCTTGAGTTCATTTGCAGTGGCTGGAGGCTCTGACATACCCATTCTCTCTCTTACTCTCTCTTTCCCTCTTTCTCTGTCAAATAAATAAACAAAAATAAAATATTTAAAAAAAATTTTAAAGGAAAAGAATCAACAACAACAATAAATCAGATACAGTTGACCCAATCTCAATCACTGCCAAGCTCATTAGAAGAGAAACTTGATGCCAATAAATGATCAGAATTGATAAGGTACTATTCTCAAACGTTGCTGGGACTTGTGAGAAATAATGGCATTTCCCTCCTAGATTTAAGACAGAAGAGTCATTAGATCTTGAAAGAACCAGGAAGAGCTTTATAGAAAAGTCAGTCCTAAGGTAGTCTTTGAATAATGGGTGGGTATCAAGTGAATGACTGCAAGGGAACAGATCCTCAAGGTAAGGATGTTAGCATAGAGAGCCATCAAGGCAGAATGGCCCAAACTGTGGGGACTGATTTCCCTTGTCCAATTGCTCTCCCCTTGCAAAACTCACTTTCCTCATTCACAACAGGTATGCCCCAACCCAAGGATAGCTGAGATGAGACTTTTTAATCCAAGGGCTAGGGAGAAGACTCAGTGGAGGAGAGTACTTGCTGCACACGTATGATGGCCTGATTCCCCCCGAGTTCCATTCCCCAGCACCCATGTAACCAGGTAGGTGTGGTCATGCATACTTGTAACCCCAGCCCGGTGGAGACTGGAGAATTGTGGGACTCACTCGTCAGCTGCTGTGACCAAAAACAGCACTTCCATGTTCAGTGAGGGAATTCATCTCTAGGAAACACGAGCTTAAGTGACTGAGGAGGACACCTGATATTCTCCTCTGGCCTCCATATGTTGTGTGCTTGCATACAAGTGCAAATACAATATACACACAATCACACCACACACTGAACCACATGTTTATAAAAACATCAATACACTGCTTTACTTGGCACATTATAAGCATAATTCTTAGTTGTCACAGAGGGCAAGGAGGCAAGAAAAACTTGGAAGTCAAGGATCCTGCAGTCAACAGTTGTGGTGATTTTCATCAGATGTCCCTTATAAACTCATGTGTTTTTCAACGCTTGGCTTCCAGTGGGTGGCAATTTGGGAGCTGGAGCGTTGCCGGAAGGTGTTCGTCACTGCACAACAGAGACAGACACAGGGAGAGAGCAAGACCGATCTCACAAGTGAGCAGGGAATTATGGCGGGAATGCACTGTGTAAACAGTAGATGCTGGGTTCTGGCCCAAGGGCCTCCATTCCTTATTTAAATTCCAACATATAATAAACCTGTGAAGCATGCATTGCTGTTAGGATTATCACCACCTGTTTATTGCCCACCTGTGTGTCTGACCCTTTTGGAATGCAAGAACGACCTCCCACTTCCACCAATCCAAGGGCTAAGAATGCCATCGGATACCATATGAAGCCTATAGTGGCGATTCTCCCCTCCACCACCCTCACTTTGCTATAACCCACCCGCCTGATGGTCAGCCAATATATTTGTAAAGTGCCTCAATTTATGACGTTCTTTTGTTCTGTAACTATAAAAACCTCATAAAACTGTTAACACATTGGAACATAGAATGGAGGTAACCTAAATCTATGCTCCTGGACCATGGTCACTCATATTGGCTCTAGAATAAACTACCTTATATTTCTCTTTGAAGTGAGAGCTGTGTCTTTTGCATTGACACCCTTCATATTGGAGAATATTCAGAAGATGATTTTTTTCACTTCCATTTTGAGCTGGTTTTCCAGTTGCCATCAGGGGTGGGGGTGGGGGTTCAGTGCATAACCTTTGTCTCATAGGGAAAACCTAGGCTTGTCCACACAGTAGACACATTCTGCTCTCCACTGCACTCCACAGTTAGGGGAAGTCAAGCAGCGTAGAGCTACTTCCTCCTCCTCTGTGGTCTTGCCTGAGCCTGGTCCCACACAGAAGCACTTTTCAAGTGGGTGGCACTCAAACTCATCACTTCCTGTAAAAAAGGTCTCAACTCAACTGCATAGCTCCCAGTTAGCAATGACAGTGTAGATATCTCTGGGGGAGTTTAAAAGCACACAATCAAACCTCATGCTCCTATACAGAGAGCTTTCAGTGACCAATGTCTATAGAATGCAATGGTCTTTCCTGTCACTGAAGTTTTATTCCAAATAGCATTGATTTTAGTCATTTAGTAAAGATATTTAGTGTGTTTTCATGGAAAAGAAGGAGGACTTTCAATAGAGATCGTGTCAAGGGAGAATGTTAACAAGGAAATGATAGACATAGATTGTAGCATAGCTTGTGTATGTGAGGAGTGTGTGAAGTTAATGTGTGTGCTGTGTATGATACTTGCTGTAATGTTTGTGTATACATAAATTATCTTTATTGCCTTAAAATAATTTACATTTTTACATTCAGTTACATTTAGGCTTGAAACAAATTGTAATGATGTTTGTTTTTATTATTACATTTCAGTAGAATCATGTGGGTAAGGATTGTCAGTAATCATTAAAGGGGAGAGAGGTAAGAACAGATAAGGGTCTTATTCTTTATCCAGTTTAGCAGCCCCACCATGGAATCACATTTTTAGTTATGGACTTCAACATTGGTCACCTACTTCTACCTCCAGCAAAAAACACTGTACTCATCAGATACTCCTATATTTTACCAAAAATTATCATAATGTAAAGGGTGCTGATTTTAGGGTTTATTCCTGTTTGTATTTAGAAATTCTACTTAACTTAATATTTTGATGCTCATATTTGATATATATCAGCTATCTTCAAGAGGTCACATGTATTTAAATGTTCCCAGCATTAGCCTGGCCTGTTACCAAAAATAAGAGCTCTCTAAGGGACAACCCATCATTATTGTGGAAACCACACTCATATCCACTAGCCTCCATCATTAGAAGCCAGGAAAAAACAATGACAATGACATAAAGTACCAAGGCTGTCACGGGACTCCTAAGTTTCTGTTTCATACTAATATTACAGCTGGATTGCTGTGCTCTTTAAAACGCCATCCCTAATTCTTCCCTGAGAGTACAGCATTCTTCTCCTGTTAAAATTCACCCTCTATCTTTTAAAGAATGAAAGGCACTCTGGGATGGAGCAGATGATTTCTTCCACAGATGGTCAGGCAAAGCCACAGAAATACAGCCCTCACTACACAGAGCTTAGGACTTCTGAATCAAAGGCATGGCCTTCCTTGATACAGATGTATCACTCAGCAGTGTTTTTACATAGAGATGGAGGTATCGCTCCCTGCTGACTTGGACCTCACTCCAGCTTCCTACTGCAGGCCAAGTTCACTACAGACCAGAGTCATGTCCCTTAACATAAAACAAGCAGCTCACATTGCCCTCTTCTAGACATTCCTAGTGATGCCTTGCTTTCCATATGAATGTCATCCACTTTTCAGTAATTTCTCAAAACATTACATCACACAAAACGAGAAGAGTGACATGGTTTAGAGCTGTGTAGTTCTAACAGGACCTTTGGCTAGTTTATAGAATATCATTATCATGTATATTTTATTATCTGGCATTCTTTGTTACTGTGAAAGAATGTGTTTTAAGAAATCGGGGGTATAAAATAGTCTAACCTATACATTGTGATTTTTTTTAAAGATACAGTCTTACTGTGTAGCCCAGGCTAGCTTTGAGCTCATGATCCTTCTGATTCTACTCCCAGTTCTGGGATGATAGGCACACACCATCCCTTTTGGCTTACCCACATGTTTCAGATGAGAAACCAATGAGTACATCCCCAAACTCTGAGCATGCAAACAATCCGCTCTTGAGACCAACTGCTGCTAGTGGACCCAACTCAGCCTAGGTGCAGAATCTTGATGCAATCCACCCCCTTCCACTCATCTAGTGTGGCCACAGTACATTCTGAGGTCTCTGCTGGGAGACAGCCAAACCTGCCTTCTTTGATTTAAGCACTAATGTCCTCTAGTATGGTAACTGGTGAATAACCATAGATCTTTGCCTTTCAGTGTTCTGTAGAGCATTTACTGTTGGAGTTTCTTCCTTGGCTGCACATGTTGTAGTACATTTTTGACCTTCTGATGAGCAGTGGCTAACGGTCTCCAATGAAAGGACACATTAGTGTATAGCTCTTTGTTCTGTGCCTTTACCAGGTAGACAAGAGCTCCCACAGTGAAAGGGAAGGACTGTGTGGATCTTTTCAATCTTGTCTGTGAGGAAGGAAGCAAATGCAGAGAGGCTTGGATTCTGCTGAACATTCCTGGGTCTGTCCAAGGCCAGCTATCAGTGACAAAGCCAGGATTAGGACAGAGCCCTTCCTACAGTCTGTGGGAGATAGAAGTACACGTCTAATAATTCATAAAAATACAGAGGGCATTAAGTCATAAATGAAGAATAGTCAACAAAAAGAAAATGGAACTGTGCCAGTGAGAATCAAAGGTACTTTCACATAGGGACTTCAACCTGGGTCAGTGTCTAGACAATACTAGAAGCGTGTGTGTGTGTGTGTGTGTGTATGCCATGACACACATGCAGAAGTCAGAGGACAAGTCTTGGTGTTGTACCACCCCTTCTCCTTTGTTTGAGGTAGGGTCTTTCATTTTGTTGGTCACCACTGTGGTCACCAGGCAGCTTGCCCATAAGCTTCTCAGCCATTCTCCTGTTCCCACCTTCCTCCTTGCCCTAGCCATACTGGAATTACAGATCCTAATGGTACAGTGGTGTTCAACTGTTACATGAGTCACAGGGGTGTGAAGTCAGGTACTCATCCACCAAACCATCATCCCAGCTAAATAATGGGACTTAAAAGTCACTATTACAACAATAGTAAAATAACAGAGTCTCCAGTTTGCATAAAAATCACATAGAAAGTTCTTTAAAATGTGGGTTCCTATGCAAGGCTTCAGTAGTTTGATGGGGGTCCAGACTTCTGCATTTATAATGAGCATCTGGGTGATTCCATGGACCATGATGAAGAAACAATGACTTGGAAGTTAGTTCACCTAATAGATTTCTTAGAAGAAAACTCCTTATAATGCCTCTGGGGACACCACTTCCCAATATGCATTTATGCCAGACTGAGGTCTCACATATAGGGTCAAATATTCTCTTTTCCTAATAAACTAACCACTTGGATCACACTGTACATTTGAGGGACTGAGGAGATATCACTGGGGGAAGTCAGCCATCAAAAGCTTGGTTTCACACCTACTCCAGGCTTCTTCTGCTACCTGCCCCACCCACATTTCACCAGATTTTATTTCACTTGCTTTTCATGGGACATTTCTCTGCTTGAAATTTACTGAATGTGGCCACACTTGTCATGCTGCTCAGTCACTATCTGAACTCTATTTTCTACAAGTTTATTGTTGACTTTTGGGGCCAGGTCTGTCCTTGTCAAGTGATAAACTTGTGTACTATAAAATGCTTGGTGGCAACGCTTGCTGCCCTCTGTCTACTAACAACCCACCCACAACCCCCACCAATGCAACACTTCTGCTCTGTGATGGGCAAACATATCTTCAGACACTGGGAGGGAGGGAGCCCAAGTCTTCTCAACACTGGGATCTAAATTCAGTGTTTATCTGATGAGGCTTTAAGAGCAGCGATGGGGAAGAATGTGGATGCGCCTCGTTAGAAGAAAGTCAGCACTTCTTGGAAGTTGAGCTGATCTACTTGGAAGAGCCTCAGGCCTTCGGGCTTTGCAGTCAGCGCTCACTCCGGCTTCCTCACACACCTCACCATTCTCACTCTCTGTACGAGTCTCCCAATCTGTTTCTGTTTCAGGGCTGTTTCTATATTAAAATGAAATTATAACTTGCTGGAAAAAAAAACATATAGCCATTATACTTTTCAATAACTCAGGACAAGATCTGACAACAGACAAACTGGACACTGTGGTAAAGCCCCAGGGAGTCAGATGAGGGTGAGGGTGTGAAGGGCCCAGCTGGGAGCACAATGCTTGCCACTTGTAAGCTCACGCAGCTAGACCCAGCCAGTGTGTCAGACGTGGCCAAAAATCCTCACGTGGAGTCTCTGGACATGTTGTCCTATAAAACAATGGCAGCCAAGATTATTACCTCGTGGAATGTCTTTTTACTTAATTTAATAACTCAGTGAATGTTAGCTGTGTGGTTGACTAAGAGGAAATTCCTCCTCCAAGGTGGTCTGAAGCTGGATTCCTACAGTGGGTTCTGGGGGTACACAAAGGTCCTAGAGTTTTGTGCTCTGAGCATGAGGAAGAGAGGGTGGTAGGACATGAAAAGGGTACCAGCTGCCTCGCAAGTAACAGTGAGAGGGTCAGGACATTCCAGGAATGGAGGGCAATAGCCAGACACTCACTTTGGTGTGGGTGTGAGGAAAGTCACCCCTCACCCCCCTAGCCTCTGCAGCTGACCTCTTCCTGCTGTTGCCTCTCCCAACACTGGCCTGGCCATTTCACTTTTAAATCTCCACTGTGCACAACTACACAAGGTTCTAATTATCCTGTTTCTGTCATCTCCCTTCATCCCACACAAAAGATTCAATGCCAGGGAAGTTAAGAAAGCCATGCTTTAACCAATCTCATATGCCTTTTATCTTTTCATGGTTATTTTTCTGCCTAAGCATGCCTGTGAATACCCAGGACAATAAACAGTATGGTCTTTATGTCTCAACTGTGCGGAGATGTCTACTGGCATGTGGCAAGTACTAACGTTATATTTACCAATTTGATGTTGTGAACAGAAAAAAAAAAAAAGGGCGGAGCATGGCACTTTCTTTTTCTCTGTCTTCCCTTCAGCCCTTTCCAGAACTTTCCAAGGACATAGGCAGGTATTAAAGTACACTGACAAAGGGACATTTAATCCTACTCTGCTCCCTTTAGCAAGGATGTCATAGATTGGGAAGGAGATCTGCTACCTAGATTGCATCAGAAGGTCTTTGGAAGAAGATCTCTCTGCTGTGGCTCGCATAAGGGTCATGTGTCAGGAAACCTGATTTGACTTTGCGTTCATTTCTCATGTTTTAGCAGCATTGTTACTGTGTGGAGGGTGTCATTGATAATTTCTTCCTTTTTCTCTTCTGGGCAGAGCAGAGCACTGGAAGGCTAGCAGGTGTTTATTCACTGCTGGGCTGGGTGACGGCGAGCACTTGGATCCCTCCTTCCTAAAGCACTTTTCATCCTTGAAATCCTATGGTTTTGTGTATTTAAGTAATACAATTTGTATCATGCATTCTCAGGTAATCCAAGGACTGAACAGAAAACAAAACAAAACAAAACAAAACAAAACTTCTGTTGTTTTCTTGTTTTTCTAGTTTCAAGTGCTGGCTGGCAAAGACAGACAATTCCAGGGCAAAGGCCTCTCTCCACACACTTATTCCACATGGCATACCCTCACAGATGCTGCCTTGGTCTCCTACTCTGCTGCATTTCATTGCAGAGTGAGCAGCTGTGACTTCTCACAATGTGGCTATGCCCTTGACAGGGTTTGGAAAAGCCACGTTGAAAAAAATCTTGGCACTGATGTCACACATAATTAATTTCTGCATATTATCTTGGTGAAATCTGAATATTTATTTTTAAAAAAATGCACTCTTGCTTTTGTCTTGAATATAGTTTTAAAGCAGAAGCCAATACCTGGAAACCAGAATGTTCAAAAGCGCTTGGGCCTTGATTCTGCCTGATTGCTCTTTGGACTGATCTCCTGTGGACATTTACTACCAAAGCCACTCCTGTCTTGGTTTGAAAAATCCAAGCTTCAATGATGTTGGGGAAAAAGGAAGAGCTTAGGTAGTGGGGTACGGGGAGACTCGTCCTCTTTCTCCTAGAGTGACCACTGTGCCTGGACATCTGCTCCAACCCCTCACCTTCTAGGTGCATCCAACAAGATGTTCTGACTCCCAGTAGACTGTCACTGCTCTGAATTTGTATCTTGAAAGGAATGACATGAAGACCCAAACAGTCATAGTTTATACTGAAGATAGTGTTCTCCACTTTCCATTTTATGACTTTTGCTATCCCTGGGGTCCTACTGCTTGCAGTTGTTCCCAAGGCCTGTCCAGCAGGGCTGTCTTCCATCTGATGGGCTATGTGCCCTCCCTGTTATTACTCCTGACTTACCTATGTCATTTCCTTATTGAAGCTTTCATTAATGCTTGCAACCATTGTTTAGTCCACAAATGAGCACAGATATTACACTAAATATTTAGAAAAGCATAATGATAAAATAAGCTTTGTCCTTACCATGCTTGAAGGACATGACTGGACAAGTGCAATCATGGGGAGATTGCATGACAAAGCACAAAAAACCAAGCACACAAATTTCATTTTTTTCTCCCAAATACTATTCTAAAACCTGAAAACCAACAAATAACGAACAACCCAAACTAATAACATACCATTTAACTGCTGTTCCTTGTGGCTTATAATCATCCATCTAGGTGACAAAGCTGGGGTCTCCATATTTAGTTTAGCTTACTCAACCTCTCATTTGCATAAGCAGCCCATCACTAAATCCTAATGCTTATACATTTTTAAAAAATCATTCTTACCATTGAAGCAATTTTCCTTTCAAAAGTCAGGTTACCAACTCAACACCTTGAACAGCCTCCTCTCTTAAAATATTAGTGTTTCCCCACTGTGTTCTAGAGCTTCTGAGTGTATTACAGTTATCAATAGCAGATTTACCATGCCAGCTATGCCTGAGAAACACGAGACTCAACAGAGCTAAACTGGCCTTGTTTGGTACGTGACTCCTCAGAGCTCTGCATTCTTAACATGTAGTGCAAAGCTCTTGGAGAGTGTGTAGTATATGATGTGTTGACACACTTATTTTTATTGGAAAGCATTTTATTACATGACACTTGTGCTATATGCTCCTTATGTAGCCCTGGAACTCACAGCAATCCTCCTGCCTCAACCTCCCAAGCAATAGGTACCATCACATCCAGCTTCGGGAACAATTATTATTCTACATCACATAGCTTGGGAAATTGGGTCTGCAACAGACATACCTTATAAGTGACCCAGTGTGACAGAATTTATAATATCTTTGCAAATGAACAGGGGTGGCAGCCACATGGACAGGACTTGCAGGTGTTTAGTGAGGAAACAAGAGAGAACAGTGTGATGAATAGTGACAGGTTTATCAGCATCGTGGTTGGAGGACAGACTTTAGGACAAGATCCCTGTGCTCTGTCTGGCTTTAGCCTGTTCCTCTGTGAACATAAGCCAAATCAATCATCTCTCTCAGAGAGGCTTCACAGCAAAGTGATCAAAGTCTGTATGTATATCAGCTAGCAAAATATACAGATAAACGGTCAAAGTGATTTTCTGGAACTGGAGAAAAAGGAGTATCTGTTTAGGTGAGTGGCCTTGGGTTGGCTGTGCTTTGTGAAACCCTAGCTTAATTCGATGAGCCATGGATAAATCTTCATGGTTGCTTAGCAAACCCCACATAAGCACTGCAGTCAGTGTAGAGAACAGTTAATGACTCAGTTAAGGGGAGAATATGGGACATCTGAGCCCACTCTCCAGCCCCCCTGCAATAGTAGCTGGCGATTCTCTGGTTTGTAACCAGCTTCCCAAGAGCATTGCTGTTGCCGACACAGAGTGGCCATCCTCCTACCTCTTCTCTAGCATCCTCTGCTAAAACATTGAATTGTCAGCTGCCTGTGGCCACATTTCTGTCTTTTGTTTGTTTGGCAGTCAAGAAAGGATAGTCAGACTTGTTACTATTCAATTATACCTGTGAAAAGCTTTCTGAATTAGAAGCCAGAGGACACATGTCTGGAAGCTAAGACATAATCCTTAGCCCTATATTTATATAACATCAGAATCATTTTCCACTGACATCAGCCAAAGAAATTGTAATGCGTTGCAAGGTGAGTAGTTCCCACTAGTTCCCTGAACTCACAAACACTGATTTAAAGTGAAACTCTCATAAAATTACATCAGGTTGACAATAAGAACAGGCTAGGACTCAACTCAGTCCCACAACTGTTTTATTCTTGCCAAGTTATTTTTAAACATACAAATTTGTTGCCAATATTTAAAACTGGGGAGAAGTTTTGGAACATTTTTTGAACAGCCCTGGTTCTTAGGGCCTCTTGAAAATTCAGGAGCTGACCATGCAGATTCTGCCTCATGACATGGAAAGTCATTCTCAAGCTGGGGAGTAGTCACTAACTCTCTAGACAGGTAATACCTTGTCTAGTTATTTCTGCTCTGTCGGGGGACATTGGGCTGGCCTTGAATCTGCAGCATTGGGCTGTTTGGCAACAAGACTTTTGCACCTGCAAGTAAGCAATATTATGTACATTCAGTGTTACTGGCAAGAGCTGACCATTCCTTAAAACTTTACGCTTGTATTGCTAGGAACAGAGGGTTTGTTTGTCTCTCAACCTTGGAATGATCTTTTTTTTTTTTTAAGTTGTTTTGATAGAAACTTGTGTGAAGGTCATGGAATTTTTGTACATGGGCAAACTGCAAGAAGATATTAAAAAAGCACTGCTGAGAAATAAATGGTGCTTCAGTCCTGGACTGGAGTCCTTGCTTTCATTCTTTCTCCTTCTTTCTTTAATCCTCACTCCCTATCAGGCTCAAACCCTTTCAGCCGGCAGGCTCGGGCACTGCTCCCCCTTCTTTTGGTCGCCTCATCTAACTTGCTATTCTTAGCATCCCACTCCATGACTTATAGGCATTTGAGTTTTGAACCCTTAACTTAAAGTCACAATTAGTATAATGTCTTTTGACATGACTTTGTGACTAACAATCTGGTCTAAGCCTTGCTTGGCCCTTTTATTTTAAATAACTGATGTGAAGATGCCCGTTGTTGATGTATTTGCTGTTAATGCAGGTCCATAATTCATCAAGGATTTTCTCATGCAGGCACTCTGAATGAGAATAATGTGTCAATATTTTATATGTAGTAACAAACTTGTGTTTTTAATCACCTAATCAGAATGTTCCAAGCCTGAACAAATGGGACAGAATATTTCTGACAGTATTAATTAACCCACTGAAAATATTATAATTTTTTTTTCCATTTTAAAGAAAACAACCATTTAAACATATTTGACACAATTTTAACTTGAAAAATTGCTCGTGTTATTATGAAGTTTCTTATCAATAAATTTAAAATGATTCTCACATGTTTAGAAACATCAGGATAACAACTGAGCATTTGAGTTAATTATTTTCCTCATCCAATTAAATAAGATGACATTATAAACTTGACTACAAAGCTCTAAAATATGCTATGTTGTGAGTGCATAGCTAGAAAATATTACGTATTTATTTCTTCTTTATAGTATATTCAGTCTTGGAGAATTTTGAGAATGCCACCCTCCTTTCTCGAAGAGTCCTTCCCCCAATAAGGTGTGAATCAAATGATGAATGACTACAAAGTCTTTTGACTACTATAATGGTAATGACTGTGTCACTACATGACACAAAGTTCCATGCTTCAATTGCATTTTTTCTTATCCTTTGAAAGATGGTGAAGGGGGACTTCTGCCATGCCTCATAGTACCAAACTGCTAGATATATTCCTCTTGTCAGGAGGAGACTGGTAATGACTATACCTAGAAAAACTTAGAGCAAGTTGTTTTTCCTTTTTTCTGTACTATGCCACTATGGTTTTCATACTGGGATAGCTGAGGTCAGGCAACAGGAGCAACTGATGCCGGTTCACATCTAGGTGGATCAGGAAGTACAAGACTAGACAGGAAGTCTGTGCACACCCATCCAGATCCTCCAGCTAGGTCCTGTCTTTCAAAGAGTTCACAAGCTCCTCAGGAAGCACAAACAGCTGGATAACAAGAGTTCAAATTCATGAGCCTGTGGAGGGGTGGCATTTCACATTCAAACATAAACTATATCATTAACAGAACAGAGTTTTTAAAATCCATTTTGGTGATATATACTCAAAATAAGAACTCATACTTTAAGGACACCAGACTAGGTGACAAAATGATTCAGAATGGCTAAGGTTAGAGACGTAGGATAACCTTCTGCCACCTGGGTGTCCACAGAGTAAGGGCTTTCCTAATGTTTGCCTATGTCAACATCATGATGTCGTATGAAAGAAGATTTGGTAGAAAGTAAGAACTTTTGTTAATCAACTTTTTAATTACTTGACTAATATTAGTAAATCAACAAGCTTGGTTTTAGCAAAGAATTTTGTTCTGCATCTGACAACAGAAATTACCCGCAAAACATAATTATTCAACCTGTTAACTTCATGAAATATATGGTCCATCCAATGACAAGTACATTGATTTCACAAAGAACATATTTGAAGTATGTTATGTAGTAATCTGAAGTAGTTATATCTCATATTGTGTCAGAGATGGAGCAAAACCTGACATGCAGGAAACATTCAGTTAATGTTTGTTGGCCAAATGTGAAAAACACACTCAGGCAATTTTCCCATGGTGAGGTCAAAGCTTATATATAGACTGATGGTTGTGAACTCTCTTGCTTTCCTGTGTTCATCTGATTCTGGTTTTAACCCACACTCTACCCTTTCTAAGATGGACTGTTGCTTTACTCCTCCCCCAGATGAGACCTCATGCCACTTTCTTTGTGCTTTTCTTGAGGAAATTGCCTTATTTCCCTTTAATTAATATGGGAGAAATTTCCTATTGCTGTGTTATTTTCCTAGATGCACAACTAGTTGCTAAATTATTTTTATTTTCTTTGGAGAGCTTAGTTTAAGAATTTGACGTAACAAGAACTCCCTAAATGTTAAGAATTTAACTGGAATCTCTAACACTTTAATTTAATTATTTTAGAGGCAGACAAAGGAGAGAGAGAGAGAGAGAGAGAGAGAGAGAGAGAGAGGAGTATGGTTGCACTAGGGCCTGCTGCTACTGCAAACAAATTCCAGATTGCATGCACCACTTTGAGCATCTGGCTTCATGTGGGTCCTGGGGAACTGAACTCGAGCCACCAGGCTTTTTAAACAAGTGCCTTTAACCATTGAGCCATCTCTACAGCCCCACTTTTATAAAACATATTTTACTCAAGCTTAAAACACTATTTCTTGAGAATGATTTAAAAATGATTAAAGAAGAAATTTGAGTTCTACTAATTTTTTTCTCAAACTTAAAACACTATTTCTTGAGAATGATTTAAAAATGATTAAAGAAGAAATTTGAGTTCTACTAATTTTTGTTGGAAGAGCCAGAAGTCTGTATTTTTCTTCTCATGGTATTTCTTACATGGAAATAAACTGTACTTCAACCATGTGTTTTATATACAAAAATAGAAAACAAATTTTTGTAAGAGCCATGTTTAAGTGCTGAGGGAGATGCTACTTTTGGAAACTGGGATGCATTATTAATTGATGGCTGTGGCTTCCAGAGAGTGTAATTACTTACTATCTATGGCAGAATTGAACTAATTGATTAATATTACCCAAAACAATGCAGTGGAAAAACAGACTTTCTGACGCCTTCAGATATTTGACCAACATTCCAAGTGCTCAGCCTGGACATAATATTCTTATCTCTCTTTTTTTCCACAAAATTATTGTGAAAGCCATTTATGAAGAGCTTACATTTCTCTGAGACTTAATAGTGTACAGGCAATTTGAAAGTGTAAATGAATGGCACCTCTCTTCCTTCATACCCTCAGACTTTCCCTTCAGAGACACACTTTCATAAAATGTTGTTTTTATTAACTAAATGTCATCACATTCTTCATGGATTTTTAAGAGTTACATAAGACTGACTGCTTACTTTAATGTAGCAATAAATTCTTGTAAAAAGCAAAACAAAACTAAATCTGTGTAGATGCTAAAAAGATTATTTGTATGATTGGAGAGGAATGTGGGATTATATAGGTGAGATTAGAGGAAAGTGCCTCAAATGTCCTCACTTCATATTTCACATTGGTATGTAGTATTGTAATTATCACATAATGTATTCTCCATTTAAAACTTACAAATGTAAAATGGGGAAAATGAGAAGCTTTTTTCTCTTTTATTGCCCTATACTTTTATAACTGCTCTTTTCTGATACATACTGTATCAGAAGTATATTTTGCAAACACACCTCAATGAAATCATCAGCTGCATTTTGATCTGAGATGACTGAGTCTAAGCTCTTGAGCTGGGAGTCAGACAACTGCTCAGACAATAAAACAATGTGAATTGACCACAATTTTGCTCATAAAAGGCAACACTTGCTTGGAAATCAAATATTTATGGAAGAAAAATGGCAAGGAAAAAGGTAATAAAAATGATATGGTCAGTATTTCTACTGACCAAACTATCTCCATGTAGTTTCTTTTTCTTTTCCTTTTTGTTTGTTTTTATTTATTTATTTGAGAGTGACAGACGGAGAGACAGAGAGAAAGAGGGAGGGAGAGAGAGAGAGAAAAAGAGAGAGAAAATGGGAGCTCCAGGGTTTCCAGCCACTGCAAATCAACTCCAGACACGTGCACTCCCTTGTGCATCTGGCTAACATGAGTCCTGGGGAATCTAGCCTCAAACCAATGTCCTTAGGCTTCACAGGCAAGTGCGTAACTGCTAGGCCATCTCTCCAGCCCCCTTTTTCTTTTTTTCAATGTAGGGTTTTGCTCTAGTCCAGGATAACTTGGAATTCACTATGTAGTCTCAGGGTGGCCTTGAACTCATTGCGATCCTCCTACCTCTGCCTCCTGAGTGCTGGCCCATGTAGTTTTTTTAAAGAGCACAAGAAAATGACCTCTGGATAATAATAATGGTTTAAACTTTGGGATTTCAGTACAAGATAATCCAAGGCAGGACAGGGGACTCTCTTTGACAATAAGAGTCTGGCTGAGGAAGTAGTGTTAAATTTCAATTCGTCCAGCAGGTCTCACCTCCTAAAACTTCCCCATACTGTAAATTCTTTACTTTCGTTCATTTGGCATATTTTCTCTTTTAATCCATTTGATATTGGATATCTGATATTCTTAAAAGTTGATAATTCAATATTTACTGCTAAAGGGCAAAAGATCAGTGAGATGAGACCTACTGAAATGTATGAATTCTCAGTCAAGGATTTCATTTTCTCTGGATTTATCCTCCTTAAGGATTAAATTAATCCACTCAGTCCTATGATGGTTAATCTCCATTGTACACTGGATTTAGAGTTGCCTAGGAGATTGGTGAGGCACATCACTGAGTATGTATATCAATGAGGGTGTTTGCCCAGAGCATGGACTGAATGTTGGCAGCACCATCCTCCTTGGAAGAGAAGGGGTAAAAAGCCAGCTGTGCACTAGTTTTCCATTTCTCTGCTTCCTGGTTGGCCATGAAGTGAGCAGTTCTCCTTTGCCACATGCTTTTGCTGTCTGAGTTCATGGGCCAAGCAACATTAGCCTGAAAATCAATAATTGCTCCCTTTATTTTTCTTGGATATTTGTCATAACAATGATAAAATAACTAATACATGCCCTAGCTAGTTAACTAAAGTAGGAGTTTTTTTTGCTGTTGTTTGTTTGTTTGTTTGTTTGTTTTTTGCAAAGACCCAGGATTCCATTTGAAAACATGACTGTCAAGCTAATGAATGTAATATTATAGGGGGATCTTTATCCAACCACATATGTACATGGTGTACACACATGAGAACATTTGTGGCCTAGTTATGGGCATGTATTGGGATGAATGATTCATGACAACAAATGAGGTTTGAACATTCATCTGTCTTCAGACAAGTCACACATACATATGTGATCAGAACTACCACCCAAACTTAAGCCAGGGCATGACGGTGAGCTCCAACTAGGATGTGCCAAATGTAGGCAAAGGGCTTCAGATAAGCCCAGAATCTTCCATGATAATGCCTGCCATTCAATGGATATGTCTTTCTGACTGGGTCATATCTTAATGAGACTGGGCTCTGTGCATTTATTGAAGGAGTCTGAATAGCAGTAACTGATTCCTTATCTACTTCTGGATTTCCTTAGTGATAATCACTATATGATCTTGTCTATTCCTTTCGTCTTCATCTCTAAGGAAGTCACACAAAGTTTTGATGATCTTAAACAACCTTAAACCCATCTGTAGCAGAATGTTCTTTCACTAAGGACAGATCCAGAAAGCCTCCAATCCTCTCAACTCAACCCCTGAAAGTGTTACTTCCCGCCAGATGTGTTACTTACAAATTCACAGGCTCAGTCAATGTACTGGGCCAACAGAAAGAAATGGATGTACACTATCTTCATGAAACTCCAAACCCATCACCACCCTTCAACAGCATGAGCAAAAATGGCACCAAGGATGGCAGGGACTATGAAAGAACTATTATCTTAAAGGATAGAAAGACCTGGGTGCAGGAAGGACACAAGCACAGGTGTCACATTAAGAGTGGTGTCAAGGCAGAGTTTTAGAGTCAGCCTTGCTATAGAAGCCTTTATTAACTGCAGTCCCTGTGTGTCACACATCATTCCTCTTTGCTTGCCAAGTTCTCCATTTTGGGGTTTATTTGAGGAACATAATTTGGTTCACTGGCTTTTTCACAAAGTCACTTTTGGAATAACTTGTTTATGCAATGAGTCTTTTACTTAAAATTCTAGTTTCTTTGTGTGTGAAAATCTAAATAATAGTCATGTGTGACAAAATGTCTCTTTAAAACTAATCCCAAACAGCATCCAGAGTATGTTTTTACTTTAAGAAACTATTGCCTTAATTTCTATGATGCAAGAGAGAAGAAAGAATTCTCATTTTATGGATGAAAAATTGGTACATTCCCTAGGTTTTCTTGACATTATGATAAGAATGCTTGCACACTACATGTGTGCATTATGAGAAATAACTTCCATGCCTGAAATCAGGACACTGAGGTTCAGAGAATTCAGTGAATTATCTCTGAATCTCCTATTTTTAAAACAATACTTAAGCCTGACCAGTTAGCAAGCTTTGCTATCATACCATCTTGTTTCTTTACAGAAGTCTTCATCTCAGAGTTCTGTGATATAACAGAGATGTAAGCCAATGAGTGTCAAGAAACTCAAGAAGGTTATCTACCCTCTCACCCTTTCATAGTCTCTATCATGCGAACCTGGGTCCCCACAGTTGTCTTCCATACTCCTCTCCTTGGCATCGGTTCACTCTACAGATTGACTTGAACTCATCATCTTTGCATTTGGCCCTTAAAGAAAAGTGAAGGGCGTAATTTTGAGAAGGAATTCCTTATTTGTAGAAGGACAGAGTTGCCTTTGATCCTCGGATGGATTTAGTTCTCTGAGGTGATCTGAAGTTGGATAGGCTTTGGTAGGCAGTGAAATTACTATCACTGCGCCTTGCAGCTGGCAGCTTGGTGGCTCCACATGAAACTGTGCACAGACTTTAAGCCACAGCCCATTGCTTCTGAACGAAAGAGAAGGGAATAGCGCATAATTAATTAGCCCATGGGCCTCTTGGTTTCGAGAACTAAGCAAATATATTTTTTTCTTTCTTTTTTTTTTTTTTTGGTGTGACACCAACTGTCATGAAAGCTACACATACACACACTTTACCTCTTTGGCCTGACAGTTGACCTTCCAATGGAGGCAACTGAAATATTGAATGATCTTAAATTCCTAATATTTTCTTAGTCTACATAGTTTATTTTGAAAATTGTGAATTTGAAAACAAAGCACCGGGCACCTTGCAAGCCTGGGCAGTATACAGAGGGCAAAAGGGTATAATGAGAATGTGGGCAGAGTCAGTCTGGAGGAGAGAAAAAGAAGACGGGAAAGTAAACATAGTGAGTGTGGCCCCGTTATAGGAGAGGAGACCTGGTAGGTGGAAAGGGAGGGGCGAGCAAGATTGCACTGTAGTGTGGGAGGGGCGTACATCCAGTGAATCAAAGGAGGCTGGTTGAGCAGGTAACAGGGAGGGAAGATGGAAGGTACTTGTTGGTGAAGGGACACATGGGATGCTCATGTCTATAGATTGGGGATGGTTTTGATTTTCATCCATTTTATTTTGGCTCACTTGCCAACTTGATAATGCTGTCAGTTATCTACTTTAGGAGAATTTTCTAGGGACAAGAGAGCAATGATAGATATTCAATTCACCTCAAACCCTCAGCTAAGCAGTTTACCCAGTCTGCCTTATTTCCTCTTGACACAATTTAAAGAAGTTAAATGACCTAATTTGTTTGTGGTTGTATCTAGTTTTTTTTCTTTTCTTTTCTTTTTTTATTCAAGGCAGAAAATACCCACGACGATCAAGAGAGAGTACTGTGGAAAGCCAGGCTTAGCTGTGGCCCCCACACTGCTTGAACACTAGTAAGGTAGACTTAGCTGTGGACCCCACACTGCTTTAACACTGGTAAGAGGGACTTAGCTGTGGACCCCACACTGCTTGAACACTGGTAAGAGGGACTTAGCTGTGGACCCCACACTGCTTGAACACTGGTAAGAGAGACTTAGCTGTGGACCCCACACTGCTTGAACACTGGTAAGAGAGACTTAGCTGTGGACCCCACACTGCTTGAACACTGGTAAGAGGGACTTAGCTGTGGACCCCACACTGCTTGAACACTGGTAAGAGGGACTTAGCTGTGGACCCCACACTGCTTGAACACTGGTAAGAGGGACTTAGCTGTGGACCCCACACTGCTTGAACACTGGTAAGAGGGACTTAGCTGTGTACCCCACACTGCTTGAACACTGGTAAGAGGGACTTAGCTGTGGACCCCACACTGCTTGAACACTGGTAAGAGAGACTTAGCTGTGGACCCCACAATGCTTGAACATTGGTAAGAGGGACTTAGCTGTGGACCCCACACTGCTTGAACACTGGTAAGAGGGACTTAGCTGTGGACCCCACACTGCTTGAACACTGGTAAGAGGGACTTAGCTGTGGACCCCACACTGCTTGAACACTGGTAAGAGGGACTTAGCTGTGGACCCCACACTGCTTGAACACTGGTAGGAGGGACTTAGCTGTGGACCCCACACTGCTTGAACACTGGTAGGAGGGACTTAGCTGTGGACCCCACACTGCTTGAACACTGGTAGGAGGGACTTAGCTGTGGACCCCACACTGCTTGAACACTGGTAAGAGGGACTTAGCTGTGGACCCCACACTGCTTGAACACTGGTAAGAGGGACTTAGCTGTGGACCCCACACTGCTTGAACACTGGTAAGAGGGACTTAGCTGTGGACCCCACACTGCTTGAACACTGGTAAGAGAGGACTTAGCTGTGGACCCCACACTGCTTGAACACTGGTAAGAGGGACTTAGCTGTGGACCCCACACTGCTTGAACACTGGTAAGAGGGACTTAGCTGTGGACCCACACTGCTTGAACACTGTAAGAGGACTAGCTGTGGACCCACACTGCTTGAACACTGGTAAGAGGGACTTAGCTGTGGACCCCACACTGCTTGAACACTGGTAAGAGGGACTTAGCTGTGGACCCCACACTGCTTGAACACTGGTAAGAGAGACTTAGCTGTGGACCCCACACTGCTTGAACACTGGTAAGAGGACTTAGCTGTGGACCCCACACTGCTTGAACACTGGTAAGAGGGACTTAGCTGTGGACCCCACACTGCTTGAACACTGGTAAGAGGGACTTAGCTGTGGACCCCACACTGCTTGAACACTGGTAAGAGGGACTTAGCTGTGGACCCCACACTGCTTGAACACTGGTAAGAGGGACTTAGCTGTGGACCCCACACTGCTTGAACACTGGTAAGAGGGACTTAGCTGTGGACCCCACACTGCTTGAACACTGGTAAGAGGGACTTAGCTGTGGACCCCACACTGCTTGAACATTGGTAAGAGAGACTTAGCTGTGGACCCCACACTGCTTGAACACTGGTAAGAGGGACTTAGCTGTGGACCCCACACTGCTTGAACACTGGTAAGAGGGACTTAGCTGTGGCCTGCACACTGCTTGAACACTGGTAAGAGAGACTTAGCTGTGGACCCCACATTGCTTGAACACTGGTAAGAGGGACTTAGCTGTGGACCCCACACTGCTTGAACACTGGTAGGAGGGACTTAGCTGTGGACCCCACACTGCTTGAACACTGGTAGGAGGGACTTAGCTGTGGACCACACACTGCACAGTTGTGTGCAGACTGGCTGCAAGCAACTGTTTTGGGTTCAAAAGTGGTCCACGTCCTTCCAGGGTCGGTGACTGAACTACTTTGATTGCATGGTCCCACAAAACAGCATGAGCTGTTTGTGGTGAGGAATGGCTTGAAATGTGGTTAGTACAATGTAGCTATTTGTGCTTTAAATTTATTTCATTTAAACTAATTTTGTACACTAATGATTGATATTCTGTCCATTTATTGGAAGATACTTAATTAGTTTTGGGAAAAATGTATGATGTGAACTATTTCAATTGCCAATTTAATGAACTGTCAATATCAAGCAAATATTTTTGATAATTTAACATCCATATTTAAATGTGCTACAAGTAAAAATATGTGCTAGAATTTAAAGATTAGGTATGAAAGAAAACATAAACTGTCTTGGTGAATTTTATATTATTTACCTGACAAAATAATGCCTTTGGTAGATAAATTGGATCAAACAAAATACACTACTAATTTCATCTATATTTTTATTTCCCTCCATTTTTAAAAATGCTCCCAGAAAATTTAAGAAGGCTTTTTTGCCTCATATTGTATTTCAGTTGATCAGAGCTACTGTATTTGTCTTAGTTTCTTCTCATTGACATGGAGATAAAAAATTTGTTGCTGGGTTTGGTACTTAATACTAGCATTAGGAGGTTGAGGCAGGAGAGTTGTTGGATGTTTGAGACCAGCCTGGGCTCCATAGTAAGACCCTATCTTAAACACACATGCATGTACACACACACACACACACACACACACACACACACACAAGAACTACTGGTATTGGAAACTATTTCCACTTCCTTTCTCTATCTGAAAACAGAATTTAAGGTAACCTGTGGCTATTCCATTGACTCTCATACAGTATGTGAGAGCACAAAAAAGACGTTCACTACTCATCAGGACCAGTGCCAGGGATGCCAGTAATTTACCAATTGAATCCATGAACTTTCCAAGTCACGTCCCTGAAGATACCTTTATGACCCATATGATATAGTCTATATTCATCATCCCTTAAACATTTTACTGAATACATATTTGTAGAAGAACTGAGGTTCTGTCATTTTTTTTTTGAATCATTGAGTTTTTTAATGACTACAAATTGGTAATCAAGTATCTACTCACACAAGGATACAGTGAAGTCACTTTAAGGTTATGGGTGAGATACAGTCTATTAGAGAATTGACTATAAATTAATTTTGGTCACAGCTACTTAATTCAAGATGCATTCTGTTTCTCTCACTTGATTTTCCATTTTCTTTATGACACCGTGGTTGAATTTTAAACATTCCTTTGACAATTCTGTCTGAGGTCCCCATCACTTCTGAACCCCGCGCTGTTGGGAAGCTGAGGAGATGTAGTACCCCTTTAATCACCGGGGAGAGGGCAGCTCCTCGCGGGATTGGCTGTTGGCCCCGCTGCGCTCAGCATCCCCACGGGCGGTGCGGCCCCAGGGCTTCGGGCAGGATGTCTCACACCATCCTGCTGGTTCAGCCTACCAAGAGGCCAGAAGGCAGAACGTACGCTGACTACGAGTCTGTGGATGACTGCATGGAAGGCATTTGTAAAATGTATGAAGAAAACTTGAAAAGAACGAATCCCAACCGCCCCTCCATCATCCGTTACGACATCAGCCAGCTGTTCGACTTCATCGACGGCCTGGTCTACCTCTGCTGCCTGGTGCACTGCGTGGACACCCAGACCTTCCAGCCCTACAGCAAGGACTGGATCAAGGAGAAGATCTACGTGCTCCTCCGGCGCCAGGCCCGGCTGGCTGGGAAGCAAACGAGTCTGAAGTACTAGGGGGCTGGGCATGGCCTGGACCATGGGTGTGTACAGCCTCTGGGGTCCAAGTTGTGTATTAGAGTACTTCCGTTTCCGGTGTGTTATTCTCCAGCCACAACGCAATGTACTTGAATGTGAAGGTCTTTTCCCCCTCAAACCCCCATCACCCGTCTTTCTTTTCTTTCCTTCCCTCCTTCCTCCGTTCCTCCCTCCCTCCCTTCCTCCCTCCTCTTTCTTCATTTCTCTGCCCCTTTTTTTCTTACACATTTTTATGATTGAGGTGGAAATTGCTCTGTCAGTTAATACTGCTTCTACTCTTTAAACTGTTCCTATCTGCTTTATACGGTGGGGGTTTGGTGACACAAATGTAGCAATTTCCTCCAGAAAAGATCTTACTGAAAAATAAATAAACGTACTTTAGCTTTGAAAAAAAACTATTGAGGAAAGGAAACCATGAAGAAACTAAAGTTAAACGTCAGAGGAATGGCCAACTGATGATAGCACAAGAGAGCTCAAACAACCTTGTATTAACGTTCTCTAAATAATTATTTGTGTGAGTAACGTGTTCATTGAAAAATTTGGTGCTATGCTAAATACGATAACTTGGAATTTTCATTTATTCATATTCTGTGAGGCATAGATTAAGCTTCCTTTTAGCAGTTCGTTTTTTTTTTTCCCCCTAAAATGACTGTTAGCGATAAATGAATGTGGGAACTTGTTCCATCAAGGCAGTCAAAGCAATGAAATAGCTAAAACATACAGGGCTCTTCCTAACTGCCAGCACGGCTGGTGCTTGGCTCCTGTTCAATCACTGAATTTTTAAACCAACCCTATGAGATGGTGTGGCAGGCAGAGTTGCAGCTCCTTAGCGATACGTGCATTCTAATCTTGGGTAGCTAGAATCTCTCATTTTGAAGCAAAGGAGGAGCTATAGATGGGGCTTAGGTTCCTAACCTGGGGACGGGAGAGCCTGAGTTATTCTGGTGATCAGTCACAAGATCCTGGGGGTGGCAAGAGAGGCAGGGGCCAGAGCTCTTGGGAGATTCTCTGCTGGTGGCTTTACAGATGGGATAGGTACACAAACCAGGGAATCTGTGGGTGGCCTGCAGGAGCTGGAACAACTCGAAAGCTAGGTACTTACTTTCCTAGAGTTTCCAGAAAAAAAGGCACCTCTGCCAATTTCAGCCCAGTGAGAGCCTATCAGATTTCTGCTCCAGAAACATGAGAGAATAAATGTGTGTTGTTTCAACTGTGAGATAATGCATGTGTTGTTGAAAATGACTCTGAGGCATTCTGTCCCAGCAGCAGTAGGAAACTGACACAGACAGGTTCCCTCAGTATTCCCATTTCACAGGCAGGGAAGCCATAGCACAGGCTTGAAATAGCTGCCCAGAGATCACACGGCCAGCACGTGGTTTGGCAAGGGATTCGGAACCACTCACGCAGGCCTTCCCTCACCACAGCACAATGGAAATCAGGCCTGGCACATGACATCCACTCATGTGGCTTCTAGTGAAGTGACTTTTCTTTCTAGCATCTGTCTGTTCTCCAGGCCTACATTCCATTACAATCCCTCCTTTGATCCAGTTGGATGTACAAAGGATTCAGGACTAAGGCAGAACCGAGACGCTCACTGAAGTACCTTTCAGAACGACACTCTCACCTCAGCGACCAATCTGTAAGCTGAATGAGAGCATCGTCTGTGCCTGCTGAAGGCCAAGTGCCTGGCTGTTGTCCACTACTCGGTTCAGACATACATACACTGACTTTTCAGTGCTTTTAGATAATCGAAGACAAATCCAACGGATAAACTCAATTTATCTTAAAATGTGTTCCTGAAGAATAAAGTAGGCTTTGGAAAATGGATTGTTAGTCAGCTATCTGCCACTGTGATAAAATGCCTGACATAATCAACTTAGAAAGGGGAAAGGTTAATTTTGGCTCACAGTTTCGCAGGCTTCAGGCCATGGCTGATAATTCTCGGGTTGTGGTGAAGGAAGCTTCTTACTTCGTGGAGTGCAGGAAGCAAAACAGCCTCTATGTGGACACAGCCCAGTGATCTCACTTTCTCCTTCTAGTCCATGCCTTTTAAAAGTATCCCCCCTCTATAGTGTTGTAAGCTGGGGATTATGTCTGTAATACATGAGTCTTTGGGGGGACATTCCAGATGCAAACTGTAGCATGAATATTAACAGTCTATGCTTCTGTCCCGGTCAAGATAGGTCAGCTCTATGAAGATAAAACCCAAAAGAATAAGATGACTTTCCAGTAAAACCTTGCTGAATCATAACAGGAATGCTAGATATTTAATTTATTTATATTATTATATTGTTATATATTATATTATTTTAATATTGTCAAATATTTAATTTGACAAAGATGTATCTTACCCTCAACTGTATAATTCAGTTTCATGAGAATTATCATGTCAAAGCCTGGTGTGTGGGGATATGCCTAAAACCTACTCATAGAAACCAAAATAAAAATCAAAATGAACATTCCACACTTTAAATATATACTTGATTACATTTCAAAAATTAAGGGAATATTTATCATCAGTTATTTGAGTTTTTTTCTAGCTATATAACGAAATATTTCTACTTGGCAGTAATAATCTTTTCACTTTCACACTATGGCTTCCCTAAAGCACTTATATCCACTGAGATATGGTGTCCTCTCTCTCTCTCTCTCTCTCTCTCTATATATATATATATATATATATATATATATATATATATAGCTATATGTGTAGCTGAATTTGTACATTGTATTTTTTTGCTTATATCTCTTTTTATCTTCTCCAACATGCACCTGCTTTTCTTTTCTTTTCTTTTCTTTCTTTTTTTTTTTTTTTGGTTTTTCGAGGTAGGGTCTCACTCCAGTCCAGGCTGACCTGTAATTCACTATGTATGGAGTCTCAGGGTGGCCTCGAACTCATGGTGATCCTCCTGTCGCTGCCTCCCGAGTGCTGGGATTAAAGGCGTGCGCCACCACGCCTGGCTATGCACCTACTTTTCTTCTTTTACTTATATTGATGTAGGTTTTAAATTTTACACTCTTTTTACTTTTTTCCTTATCAGTTTTTGTAAATTAGTATAATTTGGAAAACTGTAATGCTGCAATGTTATTTGGACAAAGCAATACCAGATGTTATTTGTGTTTTATAAGCGTTTGCCTCAAAGATTAGTGTTGTTAATTACTAAGCATCCAAGTGCATTCAAGTAATTCTTCTACTCATGGAGAAGGCACCTGAATCTCTTTGCCCATGTTCTGCTGCTTGGCCATTTAGCTGAAAGTTAGTTCCCATGGAAAAATAACTGCTCAAAGATTCCCTGGGTTTTGAAGCTCCATGTTACGTCATTCATTGATGGAAGAATATTTAAAATCACTCTTCACAACAGACATGGGTTTCCTTTCCTGACAGAATCTCAACGTCAGTGTGTCCTAACTTCATCCTCACTGAAGTGCAAGCTGAAAATTATCTTGGGATTTAGCGAGCTTAGAAGTTTCTCCATCATACATCCATTCAAAAATATGAAATGGGACAAATAAAGCCTATTGAAAATCCCTTTGATACAGTTTTATTAGGTGATTTGTTATAGGGATAAGAAGAGATGATTTCATTTACTTTGAAAATGTTCTCATGCTATATCCTTCTCTGGTCCTGGTTTTGTTCATAAATCTCGTATGTAAACAAATATATGTCCCAATGATTTAGGATTCTTATTTTTTATAAATAATTGTTTCTTTAATTATCTTCCTTTCTTACGCAGGTGTTTAACGTACTTGACCAAGAAGGAAGAATTATCCTGCTTACCACTCGTGAAGAGATTCATTTGCATGTGATGATTTGTGGAGAGTCAAAATGTAACTCAGTTAGAATGTTCCTCTTCCCCTCCCTGGCCTCTGGTTTTTGGTCACACTCCCTGTACCCATTCTTGTAGGGTGCATGTTGAACAAATGTATTAAACTCTAATTCAAGTTGCCTCCTTGTCTTGCTGAGCAAGTTACCCAGTGGCTAATGGATGTCATTGTACAGCAGGCCCACGTGCATTCCTGGTGGGGGAGTCAGCCTGCTCCCCTGCGAGTCTCCATCACGGTTCCGTATCGCTGCGGTTTGAATCTGAAATGCCTCTCACAAGCTCGTCATCCTTCCAACACTGATTCCTCAGCTTCTGGTGCTACTTTTACAGCCGTGAAGTCTTTAGGATTTGGGGCCTGGCTGGAGAAAGTTACTTGCTTAGGGACAAGCCCTTGAAGGTTAGAGTTGAGCCCCAGTTCCAGAGTATGCCATCTGAGCTGCCGCTGCCCCGTGCTGTGTCATAGCAAGCATCACTGTGTCCTCCCTGGCACGAGAGACTGCCAGCCAACAATAAGTCCTTATCCCCCCAAGCTGCCTCGACAGCAATAAGAAAAGGAACTAATGCAAACACTACTTAGTATACTGTGTGATTCTATGAAAGTTAATGTTCTGCTGCTTTCAACAGGCAGGGCAGTTAATCTCCTCTATAGGCTGAGCACAGAGAAATGACTTAGCAAGTTCAGATCATCTGAGATTTTATGAAATGAAAGATTTCAGACTCTCACCCTAGGTCTTCCGATTTCAAACCTGGAAGTCATTGGTCAATCTCTACAACTCTCAAATGCTCAGGTAAACTAGAGGCACTCAGGAGAAACCCACGCTCCTTAGGATTAGTTGGAGTAAATACTAAAACATACACTCCAGAAGCCTGAGTTTAAAAGAAAAAAAGACTCTTTCATGGTTGAGGGTTTCTTGTTCACCAGTAATGGTCAACAAGCTCTTCTCCAAATGGCCACACTGACTATTTCAGGTTTGCTGGGTAGCTGTGCTCTCTGCACCTCAGGTCTTCTTCTTCCTTCCCTCTTCCTTCTTAGTCACTCTTTATTTATTTTATTATTTATTTGCAACAGGGGAGAGAGAGAGAGAGTGAGCAGAAGAAGAGAGTGAGAGACAGGGAGAGTAATGCCTCTTGCCATGGCACATGAACTCCTGATGCATGTGCCACGTTGTGCATCTGGCTTCATGTAGGTACTGGGGAATTGAACCCTATGCACTTCTCCCTTTGTTTTGCTTTATACAACATAGAAAATTCAAAAACTAGGCTTGGAGAGATGGCTTCGCAGTTAAACACTTGCCTTTGAAGCCTAAGGACCCTGATTCAAGGCTCAGTTCCCCAGTACACATGTAAGCCAGATGCACAAGGTGGCACATGCATCTGGAGTTCGTTTACAGTGGCTGGAAGCCCTGGTGTGCCCATTCTGTCCCCCCCCCTCTCTCTTTCTCCCTCTTTCTCTCTCTCTGTCTGTTTCTCACAAATAGATAAGTAAAAATAGACAAAAATTTAAAAAAGTGTGAAAACTAGGCTGGGGACATAGGTCAGTTGGTAAACTGCTTGCCTTGCAAGCATGAGGGCCTGAGTTTGATCTCCAGAGCCCACATAAAAATGGTGGGCAAGGTAGCATAGGCTTGTAATCCCAAGACTTTGATTCCTGGGATTCACTGGCTAGCCAATCTAGCCTAACTGATGAGCAAGTAAATGAGAGATCTTGTCTTTAATTAAAAAAAAAGGTGGTTCTGTTAAGGAAAGACAATCAGACTGTCTTCTGGTCTCCACACAGCCATGCACTCATGTTTATGCACGCTCTCTCAAACACACGTGTACTGGCACACGCAGCTGCACACATATACACTAATAAAATAAATTCTGAAAACTATTCCAATTTCATGAACTGTGGTCTACAGACAGAATTCGATCTGCATATCATATAGTTCAAATGTGTACTGGACAAGGAAAGTTCTACAGCAGCAAAGGATGACCTGTGATGCAGGTCTTGGGATGATGGCAACGTGTCCCACAGCTCTGAAAAGTTTCTCACCTAAGTGCACATCAGTGACAAGAGATTTCATCTTCTGTACTTATCACAAATTTAGGTTACTGTTATGTCTGTCTCTGACAAGAATTAAAGCCATGTTTGGCTTGCTATATATATAATGTTATAATTTTTGCTATTTCAGAATCACCTCAACATTTTCAAGGACTTAAACTTAAGTATCTCACCTTTGAGCTAAAAACTCGTGATTGTTGTGTGGCAACTGGCCATAGAGCCAGAGTAAGATGAGCAGCCAGGCCTGGCACTTGATTTTATTTCTCTTCTTGTGATGTCACACTTCAGAGTATTAACATGTAAGCACTGTTTTTTTCTTATTTATTTTGGTGGCAGGAAAATAATTTAAAAACAAGGTAAACTTCTGGGATAGTGATGAATAAATGACAGTAAATAATTAGCATTAATAATAAATCATTAGCCAGAAAAAAGAACTATATAAATTAGGTCTCAGTGAACTTTATCAAATATTGAATAAGAAAAATAATTCATATTAATTCTCCATTAGAAAGACTTGTGCTTCATAGAGAAAGTAGAACTTTTAGGGCTCCTCTTAATTTTCCCCAGATGATCTTGAGTTAATTTAAAAAATATTTTATTTTTATTTATTTGAGAGAGGAGAAGCAGGGAGGGAGGGAGGGAGAGAGAGAGAGATTGAGGAGAGACAGGGAGAGAGAATAGGTATACCAGGGCTTCCAGCCACTGCAAATGAACTCCAGATGCATGCACCACCTTGTGCATCTGGCTCACATGAGTCCTGGGGAATTGAACCGAGGTCCTTTGGCTTCACAGGCAAGCACCTTAACTGCTAAGCCATTTCTGCAGCCCTTGAGTTAATTTTAATAGTATTAGATGCCAGAATTCACGTATCCCTTCTAAATGACCAAGGATTATAAGTTAATTTGTATCCTTAGCAAATCTCCCCACTTTGTACCACATAGCCAGACTATACAGTTCTGCCTCCCCTGAACGTATTTTTGTACAAGCCCCAAAAGCTGGGCCACTGAAGTCAGGGTCTCCAGTATAACCTCTTTGACCAAGAACTGAGGGCACCAAAACATTGAAACCCTTGTGTTTATCTTGGCAGAGACCTCCCTTCGTTTTTAAGTCACTGCTGTACATTTTGGTTGAGAGAGAAGCTTTATCACCTGAGCTTCTCACACTGGTGCTAACTGCTTAAAGATGTCTATCCAAAGATACTTCAGTTCCAGTCTGTAGAAGACAATGCTCTGGGTAGCACTTGGACAAAGAAAAGTCTTAGTTCCTGCGTATTTTCCTCCAACTAGGGAGATAAGGAAAATGTATTAATAAGAAAAAGTAATTAAAAGTTAAACACAAGATATGTTATTAGGCAACATGTGATAAACTATGAAATTGACTTGCCCACTTAAATATTATAGGAAATTAAAAGAAAGTGATCATTCACTCATTCATCTATCATTTATTGGTATATGCACTGGGCCAGGCTTTGTTCCTACTCAGACATTTCCTTATCCTTCTGTAGTCCTGCATCTAGTCTAGCTTCCTTCCTGATGTTGCCATTCATAGACTTATGCAACATTTTTAACACAACATCCTTATAACACTTTGAGTGTGTCTCCAGAGCCCCTGTATCCAGACTCTTTCCCATCTCTTGGACAATTTGGTCCCTTTTGATGTATTGCCCAAAAGTTGAACTACCAGCTCTGACTTTTCTCATTTATACTTCATTTTAAAAATATTTTTATTTATTTATTTGAGTGAGAGACAGAACAGCGGGGATAAGGGAAAGTATGCGTATGTCAAGGACTCTTGCCTCTGTAAACAAACTCCAGATAGATGCACCACTTTGTGTGTCTGGCTTTATGTGGGTACTAGGGAACTGAACCCAGGCCCCCAGGCGTTGCAAGCAAATGCCTTTGACCACTGAGCCATCTCCTCAGCCCCATTTACCCCACTTTATAGTTGACATGTGGCAAAGCCTGCTGTTATACTTTTGAAATACATCTAGAATGCAAGTAGTTGTAGCCCTGAGGAAAACCATACCCGACTCTTCCTGGGATCATTGCAGTCACTTTCTAACTAGTGTTCCCGCTGCTCCTACGTTCGACTTTCTGTATCCATACAGTTAGAGGCCCTCCAGGTAGACGAGATGACTCACATAGCACATACCTCTCAGCAGGCACTGATCTAACCTCTGCAAATATTAACTTACTGCCTTTATGCAATACCCCTGTCTAGAGGTGTTGCTGATCTATGTCTCATCAGTCGAGAAAGAAAGGCAGGAGAAGACGCGTCACTTGTTAAGACAGCACAGCCCGAGGGAGGCAGAGACAGCACTGAGGCCGCTGGGCTGGCTTCCGAGAGGGTGCTCCACAATGATGTCTGCACTCCCAGTAGCTTCCTGACTCTTGGAAGACACTGTGTCTTTGCAATAGCTTATGACACCTGTCAGAACTTGTCCCCTATTTCTTCCTGATTTTTCCTTCTACTACATTTTCCATAGTCATCTTTTCCACAGGCCTCCACACTACCCCTCAGCCCAGGTTTCTGCTCATCCTTGGTCCTTTCATATGAGCCGGTCCTTTCTCCTAAGACATTGTCCTCACTAAGAGTAACCTAGCTTCCTCACTCACTGCCTCCATCTCTCCTCAAATTCCATTTATTTAATCAAATGTCCTTGAGCCCCCATGGAAGAGTTTTCTAATACATCTAGGCACCATTCCAAGCACTTGGTATACATTCTCAACTTTGTGTAGAGGAAGAAAAGGGACAGAGTCAAGGTCACACAGTGGATAAATGATGAAGCAAAGATTTTAGCCTACATCCTCTGGTTCTAGAGTATGACCTTGCAAAAATAAAACAAAACAGTATGTACAACTTTGTGACAAATGCCAGTGGGAAAGTGAGAAAAAAGAATCAGAATTCAGAAGCTTAGCACCTGGCCCAAGAGACATGTGCCATATGTAAGAACAACCAGCTGAAGGAGAGGAAGAGGAGAATTTAAGTGGTCATTTTCCAGAGCTGGGTTGTGGTTCTCACAGGGTCACCTCAGGCTCTGCTCTGTTGGGGTCATCTAGGACTGCTTAATAAAAGCACAGCTTCCCAGCCATCACCCTAGACTTACTCATATAGAGTCATTGGAGCACAGAGCTCAAGGATCTCCATGAAAAATATTTTTTCCATGATTTTGAAACCAGTTAAAAATCTCAGATCACCATCTTAGAAGAGAGAAATTATTTTCATTGACTAAAGTTTGTAAACTCAACATCACAGCCCTAATGCATTCCCATAACACACTTTGCAAAGAGTACCATCACCTTAACCCTGTGCAGCTGAGTCCATGGGTCTCTGGCATCTTTCTTCATTGGAAGATTCTAAGCGTGTACAATGGGCTTGGGCCATAATGAACCTACAGGAAATATCGTTGCACAGGTGGATTCTGGAATTGTCCCAGAGGAAATTAAAGATGTGCAATGAAATTGTTCTAGTTATTTCACTTTAAATAGTCCAAGATTTTCTTATTAAAAATCACTTTATCCATTTTACCTTTATTTCCTTTGAGGTGAGATGAAATGGAACAAACACAGATTTTGGCCATCACTGGATGAGATGTACAGTGCTGGCTTCAATGATGAGACATTGAACAAGACAGTCCTCCTAAATCTCTGCTTTACCACCAATAAATTCCTTACAAACATTTTAAACTTTCTTATGAGGTGTGGAAATTGTACATATTTGTAGGGTAACACAGGATGGTACCATACATGTGTACATTACACAATGTCTTAATTGGGGTTAAACATAGTTATTTTCTCAAACATCTATCATTTCTTTGACACTGAAAACATTCAATATTCTTCTAACTTAAAAAAAGTATAGTAAGTTATCATGACATCATAAATGCTTCAACATCTTACTTAACATTAACAAAGGAGTTGCACAAGTCATAAAATTCCCTGAAAAATAAGAAATTATCATTGAATTAATTTTTCATTTTTTAGTTACTTTCTAATTATTTTTGCCAATTTTCATCTATAAAATTTTACAACCTAATTAGCAAAATTAGGCAAACCTATTGGCATGAGTGAGTCTAGACAGCTGTGAACATGCTAGTGTTATTAACAAGGGTTATAAATAAGTCTTTCTGACCTTCGAAGTATCTCAAATTCTTTTAAGTTTCATTTATGACAATGAGCAAGAATGATAAGTGTAAAATTATTCCTACTTAGTGCTTTCATTCAGAGGTAATCATAGCCCAAACTCCAGAATAGCATTGCTTTGTAAAAATCGGACCACACTTTGTTGAAGACATTAGCTTACAATGTCACGGCTTGGTAATCTGTCACTCATGGGAATAGCCTGGGCCAAATGACTTTCATTTAAGAACTGTTAGTGTAACAGGTGTGTTCATTCATTATTTACTACATCCTTGATATCTGCACACTGAAGTCTAAGAGAAAAAAGCCAATATTGTTGAAACCATTCTAACTGGAGCCCCTCTTTGCTTTTGGAAACATCAGCACCCCTCTCCTAGCCTAACAGGGGATTTTAGTGTCTAAGCAGATATTTTCCCAAACCTAAAGTAAGGACAGACTCTCCTCTCTGTTTATTCTTGCTGATCACACAGATGCAAAGAGACGAACAACACTATCTGCTGCAACTAAAGCACAGGCAAAAAAAATGTAGCTTGACAATTGGCAAGAAACAGCTTTTGAATTCAAACGTCACACATTCCACAGAACTCTCAATATGCTTATTCTGAAGTTGTGCCAAAGTTATGCATTTTATAGAGTCAGCAGGAAAACCAACCATCCCAGACATCTTAATGTTAGAGATCTAATTACCATCTACAAAACTAAATGGTTATGTGTGACATAAACAATACCATTCTGAAATCTTCTTCCAAACTAAGGCTCACAAAACAAAGTAACAAAGTCCACTTACAGTAAGCTCCCACATTGTCTATGTTATTTTCCCCCTGCAGAAGACTTAACAACATGCAATGATAGGTAGTGCAGAATATCTCATAAACCCGTAAACTGCATGTTTGCATGCCATATCTGAGAGAAACTCAGCTCTCTGGACGGTAGAAATCATTCTGAGAGATTTCAACAAGCAGTACAGCAAAGTAACAAACTGTAGGTCACACATCTCTTGATCTAAATCCAAACAGCAGCCCCTCCCCTCTTAATCACAGCATCTCTGTAGTAACAGTTCAATGAGCAGAGGCTGTCTTGCCAGGGATACAGTACCATTATGATGAGAGTTCTGGGTCTACTCATTTCATCGTCACTTTCCAGAGGCACAATTTCATGGGACGGTTCCTCCTGGCGTCTTCTACAAATGTGTGGACAGCTCCTCTGGACCACAGAGCGGAAAGCCTGGAGCAGAACAATGCTGGCAGTGCAGCCCATCGCTGCATCCTGGAGCCTACAGAATAACTTCTATGTTGATGCTATGTTGGAAAAACAGTGGCTCCTTGTCTCTGAGAGCAGCCCACACTGCAGCTGCAGCCAGCTCACCCTCCAATCACTTCCTTGAGCTATGATCATCTGATCACGGCCAAATAGCTCGGATGCAGAGATGGGAAAGATTTGATCCACAGAAACTGAAGACACGCCACGATATCAGAGTGCTTTGTCCACAGAGGATTTCTCAGTTCATTTTGAGAGCATGTTTTCTGTTCCTCACCATGACTCTTGGGTACGTGTTTAAGAGGTTTGGGTAAATAATCTCTCTTTCCCACTCAGACACACAAATAGTAAATCATTCTTTCTCTATTTAAACAACTGAGAATTCTGACTCCATGCTGATATTTTTTTACCCTCAAGGCAAATGAGCAACATAGAAAAAGGGAAATTGATTGCTATATATATGTATATATATATATAGAGAGAGAGTAAACACTTTCTGAAGGGAGTTTTTCTGACTAGCTCATTAAGTGATTAGGGCTTTGACTTTTCATAGCTCACATGCTTCCGAAATGAAATAGGCCCATCTGAAACGTAGAGTACGCCGAACCAAGGCAATTTATGAAAAGTATGCATGCAATAACCAAGGCCACGGGAGAGGCACCAGAGTTCCCCCGTGATTTCCTCTCAATAGTGTGGTTGTTCTGTTCCCACACATGCAGTTCTGCAGCCTAATACATTTTCATATTTACATAGGCAGCTTGCAGAGCTGAAAATATCTCTCTTTCTGAGGCCACTCAGTGCACTCCGCCAAGCTGACCATCAGTAGAAGCATCTGGAAAACATTTTAATATCCCATTAATATGAATCCAAGGGTTCGGGAAGGGCAGAGAGGTCTTTGGTAGTTAAGAGTCTAGTCTTCCCTGACTTGTGCAGGACTAGTCACTTAAGAGGGAGGGATGCTTGGAAATCACATGACCCATCTGGAATGGCCTCAAGATCTAATGGTATACTGAAAGAGAAGAGGACGTCAGGGGATACGCAGGCTAAAAATATCTCTTGGAAAATGGATTGTGCTTACAAGTGAGGAAAGTATGAAATTCCCAGGAGGCATTGTAATGTTGGGATCGTCCTACCAAGCTAATTCGATCAGTGCAACTGTTAGCAATTTAAAGAAAAACAAAACAAAACCAAGAAGGTTCTCTTTGGTTTCTGGACTCTCTAGTGGGGAGCGTGTTCCCACAGGCAGTTTGGGAGAAGGCTATTTGGCTGTCAGGTGTGGCTGCCCCAGCCCCGGCCCCAGTAAAGTCACTTTCACAGAAGCATCTAGCATGGTGCTCAATTAGGCATCAATTACTCCATCTTCTGTCACAACACAACATTGTTTTAATTGGTGTGTTTGTCAGAGAAGTAAAACATGCTCTGTTTCCTTTCTTTTCTTTTTTCTTCTTCTTTTTAAGACATTCAGGCCACTAGTAGTTTTTCATCTCACTCTGTTTTAGGCAAACATTTTCTAGTGCTGCTGGAGACAGAAGAAAAAAATGCTAATGATGTTGGCAAGTCCCTAACTTCCTCCGGACCTCTGTCAGAGTGCCCGTTCACTAATCTAAACCATTTTCACTCCAAACAACTGGGTCATTTACTGACAAGAGGCCAGTGAGCCAGTCTGGCTTGTGTGTATTGAATATCTATGCAAAGTAGAGTGTGATCCAGATTTGTGCCTGTATGTAGTTTAAATATGCCTGCTCCCCCAGGTGCTGTGAATGCATGCCCACCCTACGCACAAGCTCCCAGACCCCAGGATAAGTTGTTTTCATAGCTTCTAACCATCTGCTCCTGACCCCATAGTTAGAAGGCTGTAAGTGGTGACAGGAAGTGCTCAGACATGCCATCAGCTCCAGTCAGAGAGTGGACTAGGAAGACACCTATCTTGGTTACACACCATGGGCCTGAAGGGAAGGTACTCTTTTGCATCTTGAACTCTCCTAGCTACCTCTCTCTGCCTCTGGAGGACACTCTGGGGGTGGTCTTTGGAGTCAGATGCTTTGGCAGATGGCACAGTCTTTAGGGAAACATGAGAACTGCTTTCTAGCTATTAAAGGCCTGTTTATATTGATCTTCTCTTTGCCTCTGAGGAATTCACCCCTGTTATTGATGGGCTGTGAGGGAGGGACTTTCACTATCTATTCATCCCTCCTCCCTTCCCTTCCTTTCTTCCTCTCTCCCCTCCTAGTCCTTATTTTAAAGGAACACCTAAAAATCAGTCCATTTCAAGTTCAGTACATACCACAGTTATCCAGTGGACAAGAAAAGAAATGGGGAGGGGGAGATGACTTAACAGTTCAGAGCTTTTGCTACAGAGGCATGAAGGTCTGAGTTTAATCCCTGGCATATATACAAAAAGCCGGGCATGACTGCCTCTGCCTATCACCCCAGCACTGACTGGGGTAGAGTCAGAAAGATCGACTGGACAATCTAACAAAAACCGGGGAGCTTCAAGTTCAGGGAGAGACTCTATCTTGGAATAAGGTGGAAGAGGACCCCCAATGTCCTTCTTTGAACACTATGTGTGTGCATGTGGGCTGCATGTATCTGTGCACACATGAGCATGTGGCACATGCCATATGTGGGCTCATAATGCGTGCGCACGCGCACACACACACACACACACACACACACACAGCAATATAAAGGATGTAACGCAGGAAATAAGAGTCAACCCTGTTCTCCAACACCACTCACAAAGAATTTCCAACATGTAGCCAGGTGCGCTGAGCCCTAAGGTTAGCAGAGAAGGTAAGTTTGGCTGGTCAGCATGGGGATGAAAACGAAACTCTACCCAGAGAGCCATTCCCTTGTATTTAACAAAGTATACATGTCATAAAGATAATATTAGAAAATAAGGTATAACGTCTTCATCTTGGGTCTACTGGTTTTCTCTTTAAAATGAATCATTAATTTTGCTGCAGACATCAAATGTGTATGGTCTGACTTACAAATAATGTTTTGGGGGCTCTCTTTTGCTATCTTGTGTGCTTTTGTCCCTGTATGGACATTATTTCATGATGTAATAAGACACTGACTAAATATGAATACTACAAGTAAGATTTTAAACTTCTTTTTTCCATGGTTAGGAAATGCTTTCATTAATAATTTGTAATGGTAAAAATTACAAAGCGTTGGAAGCTACATTTTATTCTGGATTATTAAATACATATCATATAGCAATTTATCCAGTACTTATAAAATCTTCAATTTGTGCACAGAGAAAACTTTTCAAAATTGAGATAGCCATGTTGTGCATATCTGGAGTAACAGTGGTGTTCAAAGGAAATGGAAGAACTCTTGGGGAGATGTTTCTGTTAGGTTAAAGTACCCCACGGATAAAGATAAAAGAAAATTAAAGGAATGTGGAGACACAAAGAGGGAGGAAGAGGGAATGAGGGGACAGGGATAACGAATTATCTCCCAAATGGGCCAGTAGAGTGGAGAGAAAGCCAATATGGTGCTTGTCTTGCAAGCATGAGGACCACAGTTTTAACCCCCAGCATCCATACAAAAATGCTGGGTGAGGTGGGGTGTGTCTGTGATCTTAGCTCCACAAAGGTGGAGACAAGGGGGTCCTTGGGACTCACTGGACATTCTAGCCTCACTGATGAGCTTCAGACCAATGAAAGGCTCAGTCCCTGAAAAAAAGGGTACAAAGTTTCTGAGAATGACACCCAAGGCTTTCCTCTAACCTCCACACGTGTGCACATATGTATATACACACCTTCACCCCATCCCCCCCCCACACTGGCATATACACATACATACACACTGCAAACAAGAAAACAAAATAGGGGCTGGAGAGACGGCTCTGTGGTTAAGGTACTTGCCCCAAAAGTCTAAGGACTCGGGTGCAATTCCCCAGAATCTACGCAAGCCAGATGCACTAGAAGGCACATGCATCTGGAGTTCATTTGCAGTGGCTAGAGGTCCTGGTGAGGCCATTTTCTCCCTCTCTCTCTTTCTTTCTTTCTCTCTCTCTTAAATGCATAAATAATTTTGTTTTGTTTTATTTTTCAAGGGAGGGTCTCACTCTAGCCCAGGCTGACCTGGAGTTCACTATTTAGTCTCAGGGTAGCTTTAAACTCATGGTGATCCTCCTACCTCTGCCTCCTGAGTGCTGATTCATGACATCCAGCAAACACACACACACACACACACACATAAAAGAAAACAAAATATCCCAGCATGAGTGGAGTGTGCCTGTCCTTGGTCAGGATTGTTCATCCTGACAACTGAATGTACTTTTTAGTACAGCTGTCTAAGATATTTTGGCTTAAGAATTAATTAACTGTAGAAGTAGGTAGGTATTTCCACCACTGGGATATAACATCCAAAGATCTTTTATAAAACAAGCAAGGAAACACATTTAATTTAAATAAATAATGCCTATTGAAAGTATTGGACCTTCCCAGCTTTGTTAAATTATGTAAGAGTTGTATGTTTAAATCTATATATTGAATCTATCTTGCTATGTATCTAAATCTATCCTGACTCTTGAACTTGATTGTGGTTAGGCAAGAAAGTGGTGAAACCTAGGTTCTTTCTCTCCCCAAACACCTGTGTCTTCTGATAAACTGGCCTGCTAGTGGTCTTCTGCTAAACACAGTGGTATGTCAGTGCTAAAAGCTGGTGTTGACAATGAAAGGTTTAGTGATAGGAGGAGAGATGAACTTTAGTGCTTTCTGGATATAGAGATCTGTGCCCTTGATGGCCTCACAGTCTGTGAGCTGCAGGTTGCTACTTCAGGACTGTAACAGGGTCACAGGTAGAACTTACTCATGAAGAGAAATACAAGAGGCTGAGAGTTCTAGAGAAGCGACTATGAAGCATTGAATTGTGTGACCAGCGAATTCATACATGGAAGCCCTGACTCCCAACATGGCCATGCTTGGAGACAAGGTATCTAAATAACTAACTTAGATTCAAATGAGGTCATAATAGTGGGGCCCAAATCCGGCAGGACTGGTGAACTTTAAGAAGAGGAATAAATACCAGAACTCTCCCGTCTGTCCTCATATGCACACCTAGGAGAGGCAGCTGTATATATCAGAATACTGAATTTCCAGACTCCAATGAAAGTAATTTCTGTTTCTTGGGCCATCTAGTCTGTGCTATTTGGCTGATCCTAAGCCCTTGCTTAGGAAAACCACATCCAAACAACAATGCCTCAAATGAGTGATCCATGACTCCCCCCCAGAGAAATTCTCTAAGCACCTTCAAGTTGAGTGAACTCCGTGCTCCTCCCTGCACTCAAAGCAGCATGGGTGCAGTCAGGAGTGACTGGAACACTGGCCTCTCCCTGCATCACCTGCCTTCAGGCCAACAGAACATGGCCCTGACTTCTGGCTTAAGACATGGAAAGAGTGCATGTATTATCTCCTTCCTTCCCCAAACCAAATGGAGCAATGTAGAAGGTAGCATTTTCATCAAAAGAATGAGAATGTTTGCAAGGGAAGCTCCTATAGCAACTGAGAATTTAAATACTTCTGAGAGCACGAGCACACTGACCCATCACCAAAAATAACCAAGGAGCAGTGTACAATCACGAGGATGCAGCCCCAGGACCACAGGAGGGGCTCCCAGCTGGAGGAAGTTGGAGCTGAATGGGAAAAAGTAAATAAAGACCTCCCTTCCATCCGTCTCCACATAAGGACCTCCAGAGCACTTTATAGCACTTTCCCCAGGGGGCAAGTGCTTCTGTCACATCCGGCACTCCTGTGAGCATGTCAGAGAAACCCTCCTGTAATGAGGCTCTGGCCAGTGGGGCAGGAGCAGTATCTAGCCTGCCTGCCAGTAGGGCTCACACAACTGCAAATCAAGACTGCAATTGGTATAGTGGTCACTCCCGGCGCTCATCTGTAGTGGCCAGTCTAACCAAGTGAAGGAGCCCTCCGGTGCCCATTCTCCCTTTGTCCCCACAATGAGATGCACAAGCTATTGAGATCTTTCTATATATATACTCAATTTATAGAGAAACTGATCATACACAGAGTCAATATATCTGAGCGACATGATTCCTGTCTAGCTGGGTCCTTGCCCCAATAGCATCCCAGGGGAAAGGCAGCTGGCAGAGCATTGTGGATGAGTTCACAATGAGACTCAGTCATATATTGTAGTAAGGCTTTGCCACGTAGGAATGTCCTTTAAAAATATCCATTTGTTTGTGAGGGGGTAGGGAGAGGGAGAGATACAGAGAGAATATCTGGCTTTATGTGGGTACTGGTGAATTGAATTGAAAATGTTAGTCTTTGCAAGGAAGCACCTTTAACCACTGAGTCATCTCTTCAGTCCCAAGAACTATGTTCTTGAGCAAGATGCTTAACCCCTCCAAACCTCAACATTAGCCAGTGTGAAGCGGACATGATGTGTTGGTGGGAGAAGAGTAACCAGGGAGGCCAACACACAGCTTGTCCCACAGTAGTCACTCAGTGACCACGGGTGATATTTCCTCTGCTAGAGAGGGTAATAATGGACACCTGGTCAAAGGGATCCTGCTCCAGGAAAGCCCCTCCTGATAGAGCTTGCCTCGTGGCTCTGAACCTCAGCTCATACAATTGCACCAAGCAGTCTCATTCCTAGCGCACTAGCTATAACTTCTGATTGATCCAATTTTGAATGATTTTCCACTCTCTAAAACCAAAGACAGGGCTTACTTTGATGACTGTATAACCTACTTTACAGTTGGGATTCAGTTCCTAATAATGATTGTGATGAGAGCACAAAGAAAGTTTGGCCACGCACAGGTCCTACTGTGTGATCAGCACAGTTCTGACTCATTTTATACATACTGATCCATTCATAGCTTCTTCTACAAGAGGGCGATATGATCACTGTCATTTGCAGTTGAGGAAACCAAGGCACAGAGAAACTAAATGGCTTCTTCATGGAATCACAGCTAACATAAATGGCAGAGTCAGAATTGGAATTTAGCCCATCCAACTACAGAATATGAGATTATAAACAGTTCTGAATGTTAAATTTGTGTCAACTAAAAATTGTCTTCCAAAGATAGATTTATACTAGAGAAATTGTTGGTGTGTAGAACAAGACCAGGGAGGTAACCCTGCAAGATCCTCTTGGAGGACTGATCTGTCACTCATAGAAAAATCTGTGGCGTTTTCTTGTTTCTCTATTTCACAGTGTAGCTATCCGTCTTAGAAGGCCGTGTTGAAGCAATGATTTAAGTATATTTTGAAGGAGATTTAAATCACTTTGAATGTGATGAGTTTTATAAAATGTGTTTACTGTGAGAAATAGTCACTAGCAGGCAGAAATGACTCAAAAATCCAAAGGACTTGTCGATGCAAATATTTGGAGTATGGAAACATGAGTTGCTTGTTGTGTATTTCCTTGCTGATCCTGCAGGATATAAGAAGTTGGGTAACATTAAAAATGCTCCCTGGAGATCTCACTGACAGCTGGGTCATGTCACTGCTGCAGAAAAGATCGGCCACTTGTCTTCAGAGATAGTGATGCTCTGGGAGGGACCACCATGGATGTTTGATAGAAACTCAACTGTCTCCCAGACATTGGGGTACCCTGTCATCTTTACCCCATGTCATGTTCTCAGCTGAGTATCATGGTGGGAGAAGCCAATGGACCCCAAGAAGAGGTTTGGAAGCAACCTGCTTATTTGAGCTGTAGCAAAAACTACATGAGACATCGGTGATCAGTGGGATAAACAAACCAATCTATAGAAATCAAGATTATCATCATCATCATCAATCTCTTCAACTCTGTAAATTTACCAGCAGTGCAGCAAAGTGACCCAAGGAAGGAGAGCCCTCACAGATTAAAGCCAAAGAGTTTTTTAGCCCCAAGTCAAGTGAAACCAGGTCATGGTGCTTTTCCATGTTCCAGGGCAGGGATTAGGAAGAATCTTTTTCTAGACATCTGTCTATTTCTGGAAGGCAGGGTAAGCCCCCCTCAGAGGGGATCTGGATTAAATGGCTGTGAGTGCTTGTCAGGGCCCTTTTAGCTGAAAAGTGGAAAACACAAAACAGTGAAGTGATGCTCTGTAAGTCACAGTTACTGTTGTCAACTGGATTCTCTTACGGCCACTTTAGCTGAAGGACTTGGGGATTCAGTGTACTGTAATACTAACCCATGGCCTCTTTTGTGCCATATCTGTGGTGTCTACAGTTCTTTCCTTTCCGTCTCCCTTTCTCTTCATTTTCACTTAATTGCAGTAGTCTCACTTCTACGGACATCTTTCCCATGTGCTGACATGACTGAGTTGCACAATTAATAGCTTTGAAAGCCAGCACATTCATTTTAAAAGTACAGGTGCGGCTGCCAAAACATCCTGATCTTCATTTCCCTACCTCTGGCACTGGTGCAGTACAAAGGCAGAGGCTTCTTTTGTCTGTACATTTAGATACATCAGAAAATTATCCTTCATTGCTCTCTAAGTGAGCTTCCTGCAGAGTGCTTGGGTAATTTAAATGCTCCATTAATGTCATGTCTTACATTTCTCAGGTGTTTCTGTCTAATTGAACATAATAAAAATTTTCACCCTTTTTTTTTTGGTTTTTCGAGGTAAGGTCTCACTCTAGCCCAGGCTGACCTGGAATTCACTATGGAGTCTCAGGGTGGCCTCGAACTCATGGCAATCCTCCTACTTCTGCCTCCCGAGTGCTGGGATTAAAGGTGTGCACCACCACACCTGGCTCACCCATTTTTTTCTTCAGGGTAGGTCTCACTCCAGCCCAGGCTAACCTGAAATTCACTATGTAGCCTCAGGGTGACCTTGAACTCACACCAATCCTCATACGTCTGCTTTCCATGTGCTGGGATTAAAACATGTGCCATCATGCCCTGCTCAAACCTTCTCAATAGCACAGCAGCTACTCATAAAACCAGAAGGCAAACTGCCAAAATTTAAGTCCCCGTTGAACCACTTATTGTCTATGTGGATTTGAACACAAATTTAATGCCCTATTCTTTAACTGTTAAGAGAATGAGTACTCTTGAGGACCAAACACACATGCCAAGAGCCCAGTTGAGTATCAGAGACAGGGTAATTACACATTGAGTCATTGCTGGAAAAGAGAAGATCTGACATTGCCTAGTTTCTTCCCATCTCCTCTACAAGTGGTATTTTTTTTTTTCTGCCTCTTCCTTGCCCAAGGACACACAATGTTCCCTGAGTTATAGGGGAGTGGGGACGTTGGACATGACTCCCCTGTGCTTTGAAGTTAGTTCCCATAACAACATGACACAGGCTCCATAACCCCTTTCTGCTTATTTTCCGAAGAGTAAACAAATACTGTAACAATGCTTCAGTTATCCCAAGGCCTCTCATTTTGAACCTCAAATATTCTGATTACAGCCCCAGGAAGGATAGGCATGACTTCTACAGACCCAGAAAAAGATGGCTCAGACTTTACCCTACAAAGTTTATGCAGTAGTTAGGAGACAAGGTCTTCTTAATAAAGTCACTATTGACATCATTACCTTACACATGATCCTAATAAATTTGTTGAGCAGAACCTGAAGTAGCTTTTGCACAGAAGCAATGCAATTCTGCCCTGCCCTGGCCCAGTGGGAATAGGGTGTAATTATAGCTGGAAGGATGTCCCTGGTGAAGGCAGGTGTGCAGAGCTGTGGTCACTCTAGACATCAAGTCAGCTTACTGAGACCCAGTCACAAGACAGGGCCTGGGTTGTGTTTCTGAAGGTAGATGTGTAGTTACATTATCACAGCATGGTATACAGGAAGGGACTCAGATTGAGTAACAGGAACTTGATGCTTATGAGATCTGACTTTGAATCTTCCCTTCTCCCTCCTTGTATTGTCTTGGAACATGACTTTCATGCTCTGAACCTTAGTTTCTTCAATTGTCCAATAAGAGCAAGATAAACTCATTTACAGAGTTGTAACAAAGATGGTATGAAACACTGGCATCAACAGGAGATGCTATTCCTCATTCCTTTACCACTGTCATCAGTACAGCCACTGTTGTTGTAGTCACTGCCATCCTCACTGAATAGGTGCCAAAGAAGGCAAGTACTCTGACAAAAAAATACAGCCTTGGCAGTAGGATGAGATGCAAGGTCAAGAGTGAGAGGACAGGAAGTGATTCTGGCCCTTGTTCACCAGGTAGTGGGCCCCAGTGCATGGCAGTAGACAACCCAACAGAACTAAAGAGATGCAAATCAATAGTGAGTATCTGTGGCTCATCCATGTTGAGTCAATATGAATTACACAGTGTTATAGTCCAGCTCAGCAATGATGGCTCACCACAACAGTGAAGCATCAGGGAAAGCCAAATGATGCCCAGTGCTCAGGGCTCAGCAACAGAGAAACCTCTAGAACAGTCTAGACAAAATGTTGGATAACTGCTTTTAGGAATTAATGATTAGATGACTAGTGATTAAATTTTCAAAAGTTAACTACGGGGACTGGAGAGATGGCTCAGTGGTTAAGTGTGCTTTCTCACAAGCATGAGAGAATGAGGGGGCCTGCAACACCCTCCACAAGTGTAAATCTCTAAAACTGATATAAACAGCTGGACATGGCCACATGTGCCTGTAACCCCACTCCTGAAAAGGGGAGCAGAGGTCAGGGAATCACCCAGGCTCACAAAAAATAGCAAGTGTTGGTATCAGTAAGAGACTCCTGCTCATCTTAAGAATGGGCAGGAAAGTGATAGAATGGGATCTGATGTTGTGCTGTGGCCACTGCAGACAAGTGTCCTCCCCACTTCTGGCAGGTGAGTGCATGAGACCCTACAAGGGCACATACACATGCAACACACACACACACACACACACACACACACACACACACACAACATATATATGTATTTGTATACACACACACACACAAGCAAAAAATAGCTATGGGAAAAATATTCTCTGAAGATACTGAATAAAAAGTATTAACTGTACTTTCATTACTTATTCTACTTTACTTCCCATCTTCACTTTCCCCACTTTGAGTCGTGGCAGGAATTAACCACCCACGTCCTAAACACAGGAACTTAAACCTAGTTTACAACAATCGTGAATTGCTTCGCAAACACGAAGGTGGCAGTCTGTAAAGCCACTGACAATGTTCTTTCCAAATCCATTCAGAAGATGAAAAGGAGGCTGGCAACTTCAGTACTTCTGAGCCTTACATGCCTACCAGCCTCAGAGGAGGGTCCCATGTTCCCCCAGCTCAAGGTTTTCAAAAGGAAACAGGACAAATGAAGATTCAGATCCAGCAGCAAGGGGGTGGCATTAGTCAAAAGATAAGTTGATAAGATAATGCTCAGCTTCTCTTTAGATCATCCACCTCAGGAAGCGGCTCGTGCACTGATTCATTCCTAGTGAGCCTAGTTCACGCCACGGACCTATGAAGCCATCGCTATTCTTCAAGAGTTCTTTACTCTGCATGCTGTGGTGGGAACTGCAGTGGAGGGAGTGGAAGCTCCGACACTAACCACCTCTTCCCTGGAGGTGTATCAGGCCATCAAGTTGGGGAATTACATTAGAGGGCCTTAGGTTCCTTTTAGGTCCCAGGTCTTTATCTAACTACAAGGTTCATAGAGAGGACCAGGGATCAGAGAGTGTTTCCATGACAAAAGTCTGAACCTTTAGGTAACTGTGAAGATGGGAGGAGCTGTTGGTCTTTGTCACATTTTCCTATGATGACACAGTGCCACAGAACATGAATACCATGATATCCACTCCTGATATATTGTGATTCCATTTTATTCTAACTTTATAATAATATGAAGTACAATTTTATTGTGAGGATAAGGCTGCTGCTGCAACAATTCTGTGTACTTTGTACTTTAAAATTTCTAATGACATACACAATTTTGGGGTATCATATGCCACCTCAGTACATGTATTCAATGTGTAATGATCAGATCATAGTAACTGGCATATTTATCACTTCAGACATTTGACATTTTCTTGTGCTATGAATGTTGAAGACTCTTTCTACTATTTTGAAATATCCATTCATGTTCAATAACAGCTAACCTACTGTGTATGGAACATTAGAAGTAAACTTTCCTATCTTTTTTCTCTATACCTATCAACTACTCTCTCTCTATCCTGTCACCCTAACACATTTTAAAGACTGCAGTGATAGTGTGAGCAGTACTTTCACAGTAGGAAGACCCAGAGGAGATTCCGGAAGCAGAATGAACTGGAAATGAGTGGTAGAATGGTGGTTAAACCAAACCTGCTTTCTTAACTTGGAGATGGTCATTGTCGTCAGAAACCAGTATGACCTTATCCAGTTTGCTTTGTCTGAAAGCCCAGCATCCTAACCACCATAGCTTCACCCAACTAAATAAACAATGATGCCCCATAGGGTAAGTTGATAGAAGGAATAGGAAAACTGGACTTCATGTTTCTCTGGAGGTGTGATCATTTTGCTTTCACCAACAAGACATTTCCTGGTGTAACTTCTCAGTAACTAACCAGTGGATAGTGTTTCCACACTGTTGAAACAATGATAATAATAACATATTAGATGCAGTCTGCAATGATGAGGAATAAATGAGATACTCCCAACAAAGCACTTAGGCCAGTACCTAGGATGAATAGGAAACAGGGAAGAACCCAATAAAAAAGAGAACCACTACTCTTCATGAGCTCGCCTCAGCCACATCTGTACTCTCAAGCCACACGCGGGATGAGAACTGAGGCTCCCAGTGCTGGCGCGCTGGTGCTCACGGAGAATCAGAAACCCTCCTGTGGTGGGGGAAATCCCCGGCTTCCAGCATTTTAGAAGAGAAGAAGGCAAGGCTGCCCCCAGCATGTTCACGTTGACCCTTCGGCCAAAGTGTTGCCATCCTGGTTTCTACTGAAGCGCAGAAACGAAGAGGAAGAAAGCTCAGATTTCATGAGGAAAGGAAACAAATTTGAATGTAGAAATTATCTGCCTGCTACGTCCTGCCCTCAAGGCTCCCCTGCCTTCCACCCTTCAAAGACACGTGGCCAATCTACATGATCTAGTGGAACCTTGGTAGGAAGCCTGCTCCCCGGCCCCCACGCTGTGAGCACTCCTACTTCAAAACTGCCTTAAACACACACACAAAAGTCACTACACTCAATACATTTTCCCAATCCAACTTCCATGTTTTTGGATTTATAAAAACATACAGAGGGTCAAGATCCCCTCTCAATTATGCTTCTCAAAAAGACTGTAAAATCCTCACCCAACAAGGAAGAAGAAAAACCCCTAAGCAGGCTTTGACAGGTAACACGTGTTTATCACCACAGGTTTTCTCAGTGACAATAAGACACATTATTTCTTTGTAATTCATTCAATATACAAATTACTTTCTAAAAGAACAGCATGCCAATCTATGTCATGACCATCTCTGTGGAAGTTGACCATGGCAGAGGCTTGAAACAGCTGCATCTGGCCGCCAGAGGCAGTAAATGTTCTCTAGAAAGCGTCAGATGGATCTGAAGTCAGACCTATCGCTTACAGCTGTCTTGGTAGTCACAGCAGAGTCCCCTGCTGCCATCCACCTTCATTTCTACCTGGGCAACTGTTAGGAAAACTGGGAGGATCATATAGGTAAGAGGCTTAGCATGGTGCCAGGTGATATTGAAGAAAGTAAGTGATAATTATCACTCCTTTCTGAAAGTGGGAAACACTGTCAACTAGAAACGCTTTGCCTGCTTTCTCTCTAGGTATTGGGACATTTCACATGTCATACTCACTTTAATATACCCAGAGAAGATTGTCTCTTTTTAGTCACTTCTTTCTTTGCATGGCTTTATAAGTAATCATCATTGCTAACACTTGTTGGAAAAAAAGTGGCCATAGTTCACATCCTGTGTGAACACACATGTTCCTCTCCCTACATGTCTGTTTTCATGCATGTGCTACATCAGTCTTCCACTCTTTCTGTAGTACTCACTTTTAATTCCCAAAGCAAATTGACACACTCATACAAACACACGCACATATGCACACACACATTTTATAAGTAAGTTTGCGTTAGTTGCATACCGTCAAATAACATAGTACCTGAAAACTAAGTTGACTTTAGGGAGAAATATATATACATTATGAGCTCACAGTTTTCCATATGCCAAGTTTTGTCTGTGTCCAGATGAGTATTTGTGGCTGCAGGTGTCTCTTGAGGCTGGAGCAGCAAGAGGTTGCTTAGACCCACAGTCATATGAAGGTTGTGATCATTTATCTGGATGGTTAGCTAGTATACAGGGACAGCTAGAAGTATAGAGTGCATCTCAGTGTGCAGGTTTCTTCACAGGGCTGTTTAGTCCCCTCACAGCACAGCAGCCGTCTGTCTTTATATCTAGTGACCTAAAGTCCTATCTGTTGTACTGGTTAGTCGCATTCAGAGCAAGAAGGAACTACATAAGGAATGTGCTGCAGTCAGCTTCTTGTTGGTGGACAAACACCCAACCAAAAGCAGCTTATAGGAGTAAAGGGTTTATTTCAGGCTTATAGTGTCTGGGGGAAATGCCATCAATGATGGAAGAAGCTGGTTTAATTCCATGGATCTGAGCAGAGAGACATTATCAAACAGCCAGCAAACAGAAAACACCAGTAAGAGCTCACACTGCTCTACACACACCTGAGAGTTAGACTTAGGATCTGCCCCCAAATGCATACCTCTTTTCCAGGAGGGCTCTGCCCACTTGAGACTCAAGTTTCAAGCCTGAGTCTACAGGTACACACACACACACACACACACACATACACACACACACACATATATATACAAGAAGCACCTTAAGTAAATCAGCAAATGTCAAAAATGTGATGCATTCAATAAACACTAAGTACCTGATATCTGTTATCAACAATGTATAGAAAGATCTCTTCTAAGTCCTGAACAATTTAGTTAACTTTATAGTGGCTTGTGGTGCTGTGGCATTGAACAAATGTTTCATGGGCTAAGTGTTTGTGCTTGCCTCTCATCACGGTACAGAGCCTACAAGAGTCACTCAGCAAACTTGTGCCAAGGAGTGCAATGTTAACTGTGGGGGTGAATGGCTGAACACAGCCTGGTTAGCTGGTGTATTAGTCAGCTTCAGGTTCACTGAGATGAACTTCCAGACCAGGCACAGTTATGGAGGAAGGGATATTTATTGAAGCTTACAGATCCAGGGGAAGTTCCATAATGGCAGAAGAAACTGGCCTGCCTTCACAGGCCCAAGCAGAGAGAGAGAAGTACAAGCCTAAAGGTCAAAAGCCAGAACACACTTCAGGAACTCCAGCTAGGCACACTTTGCATATCTTTAGATTGAAATCTTAAACCCACCACCACACCTTAAGATCCACACAATGACATTGCCTCCAGCCAGATGGCTAGAGATGCAAACTACAAACAAATAAACAACTGAATATATTGGGGGCCATCTATTCTGTTCAAACCACCACAGCTGGTAACCTAACTGAGTGAACCTCAGTGAAGTGCTGTCTTCTGGCTGACAGCGTGACCAAGAGGAAAAAGATGAGCAGCTGTTTCGGACGCTACAGATTGAGATTACGTGTGTCCACTTATGGTTATGACCTCACATTTCTCTGCTTTGAAAAGCTGCCCCACTTCTCCCAAGGTGTAGGGGTATACCTGACGGCCTGCATCTAGTCTTCATCAGACTAGAGTCCAAGCTTGCCACATCCTCCTTTCTGGAATCTGGAAGATGCCCCTGTCTGTGAACTCCTGTCTTCCAGTGTCTTGCTCCACCAATCACTTCTCTCCCTTCTTCCAGCTACTTCCCCTAAGCAGCACAAAGGCTTCTCCAATAGATAGACTAGACAAATAAAAATAATACCTCATTGAACCTTGTTCTATGACTACAGCACTTTGTGGTCATTCCTCATGGTAAAAGACCGAATGAGGACAGGTCACATACACCAGCTGATAAGAACAGAACAGGGGGCAGGAGATGGCTTAGCAGTTAAGACATTTGCCTGCAAAGCCAAAGGACCTAGGTTCGATTCCCTGGGACCTACATAAGCCAGATGCACAAGGGCCACATGTGTCTGGAGTTCGTTTGCAGTGACTACAGCCTCTGGTGTGTCCATTCTCTGCCTTTCTCTTTTCTCTCTATCTCTCTCGTTCTCTGATTGCAAATAAATAAATTTTAAAAATTGAAAAAGAAAAAAAAAAAAGAACAGAACAGGACTCAGGGGGCAGCCTGTGTAGGCTACATATGCAAAACCATGTGGTCATCTACTTCATGAAGACTTTCAGAGGTGAAGGCCAGAGTCACTGATAAGCCAAGGAGGATCAGAAAAGAATCCAGAATGAGAGTCATTACCCAACACCCGATGTTATCCAAAGTCAGAGAACATTAGACCTAAAGGCAGATTCTCAGAAGTAAGGCTGGTGGCTGACAGAGAGGGAAGAATACAAAGGGAGAGGCAGCAGGTGGCGGGGGTGGGGGTGGGCACGGAGAGAGGACCACATTCTGTCTAACAAAGATGTGTTGCTCCGGCCACTGTGACCTCAGGTCTTATTACTACACATCAATTCCTAACCTCAACACCTCAGGCTAGAGATACTGCTTTCAATCTCATGGCACCCTGGAGTTCCAGGAGCTAGACAAAGATGACTTAAGAGATGGCAATCTATTTCCAGTTAGAACTATACCAAATAAGGCTTTCACGTACTTCCTTAAAAACTTGTCTTGGTTGCTGCTTGTGTGTGAGTCAGCGTTAGGAGCTGAACGGGGACAAATGGACAAGAAGTGAATGGATGTTACCAGAATGTCTCAGAAGCACGGGGCTTTCTTGGCTTTACCCTGCGATGCTCTCTGCACGACTGTTGCTCTTTTAAAATATTTGCATACATCCTCCCCACCTTCTCCTCTGTGTCGGATGCAAGGGAGGGTTTTGGGCCTAGAGCCCTTCTCTGTGAGCGTCTATCTTCCAGGGTCTGGTTCATCAACCCCTTCTGTCCTCTCCACTGGCACGGGCTCCTTCCGCTCAGAAGCACAGTAAACTGCTCCCGTGTGTAGAATAAGCAAACAGAAATAAACTTTGGGACTTCTCTTCTTTTGGGTTGTGTCCCTCCTTGGCCATGCCTCAGAGGCAAAAAAAAAAAAAAAAAAAAAGCAGGATTCATCTAGAGACCTTGATTTTCCTTCCCATCTACTCTCCACCCAGGAATTTCTACTGTACACATCCATTGTACACACCTGCTTCCATCAAGGGGGTACAGATCAAACCCAGCGTGGGTAAGGTTGGTAGCAGAAGTGCTCGGATAGATTTCCTCTTACAAAACATCACTCTTGGAATCTTACTGATAGAACATAGCCTCATGTGATACTTTCTTTAGGGTGGGGTCAGTACTATCACTCTGGTGAATGAAGTTCCACTTCATGAGATTAGAATGTCTGTTTCCCTCCCTTATTCTCTTGCTTCCTTTGTTCGTTAATGGATACTGCAGGGTGATGGTCTGTGTCAGACCCTCTCACAGATGCCAGGATAGAGCAGTGAACACACAGAGCTCTTACCCTGGCCCCCAGGAGGCTTATACTTTGGTACAAATATCAAATAAAACATGATTCTTTCTTGAGAAATTATTACCCATGAATATGATCATTTTTAATTAATTTATTTATTTAAGAGAGACAGAGAGAAACAGGCTGATATATTGAGATAAATATGGGTGCACCAGGGTCTCCTGCTTCTGCAATGGAACTCCAGACACACATGCCACTTTGTATATCTGGCTTCATGTGGGTACTAGGGAACTGAATCCAGGGCATCAAGCTTTTCGAGCAGGTGCCTTTAACCATTGAGGCATCTCAACAGCCTCCCATCACTTGTTTTGATGTGTTCTCTAGCCTAAACTGACTTTTGTCTTGTAGATTACATGTAATATTTTAAACTTGTTTTTATATTTTATTTGTTTATTTGCAAGCAGGGAGAGAGAGAGAGAGAGAGAAAGGGAGAGAAAGAGAGAAAAAATGAGCATGCCATGGCCTCCAGCCACTGTAAATGAACTCCAGATTCATGTGCCACTCTATGCATCTGGCTTATGTGGGTATTGGGGAATTGAACTCAGGTTGTCAGGCTTGATAGGTAAGTGCCTTAACTGCTGAACCATCTCTCCAGCCCAATTACATATAATTTTAAAAATAAGAAAACTTAAAACCCAAAGAAGCAACCTTTCAAAGTTCCCCAACCTGAGTTACAACCTGCTTGTATGCAGCAGTGGGTGTCCAAACATTAAACCTTATTTATTACATGCTGAATGCTGGAAAAGCTCAGCTATGGACGGTAAAGCATTATTATGTATGATGTACCATGATCCCTCTGATCAATCTTCAAACAGCATTTTTCCTGATGTCACATGGCACTAAAGTAATAACAGTTGGATTGGAAGGTGACCTTGAGTCAGAAATTACGGTATTTTCAATAAAAAGCGAATGAGACTTTCAATTTACTACACCTTTTATGCAAAATACAACTTCTCCAAGGAATAGATCAGAATGATTCTTTTGAAGCCACGTATCCTATCATCTATGAAACAGCATTGGGATTATTCACGTCATACACCCCACACACAAATACACACAAACACATGCTCTCTCTCTCTCTTTCTCACACATACACACACATGCTACTGTGCACAGCATGATAAACTGGCTTCTCTTTCACTGATATACTCTCTAATGGCTTGGCTGTTTCTTAAAAAACAAGGCAAAATTCCTGACCTGTGAGATTCTCTTAGTGTCTAGAAAGATGCGCTATGCTTGTCACAGTCCTTTGAGGAATTGTGTTTCCATGTGTGGAAGACTAAACAGCAAGTGCCTTAATAAAGGAAGAAACAGCTGTGTTAATCTGGACACTTCCTGTCCATAGTTCATGGAAAGCCATAGTGCCCATCCTGTCAGAACATCAAGAGAATTTCAACACGTTCACAGTGTCTTGAGGAAGTCCATGTTAACACTAGAGCAAGATGAAGGGACTAAGCTGTACCAGCCAATATGTTCCCTTCAGAGAAAGGCTCAGAGAGCTCAAGCTATTAGTCGTGAGAAAACCAGTCATTAGAAACTGCCATGTGAATTTGGCTCACTATGTGCTAAGTGAAGAGCTAATCTACTACACTGGTTAAATGCTACTCTATGTCAACAATGGGAAGTCAAATGACATTGGTGTCTTATCAGTATTTAGGGATACTATAGTAGTAGGGGTAATGGGAGTATCCCAATATTTCAGGGTATTTCTATTAATTAATAAGAATATAGGAACCTTTGATAAGTGCTAGGGATTTTGGTAAGTTATGTGGAAGTCATATGATAAGTTATATGTGGTATGTGGTAGTCAACAAAGCCTGTCTTGGGTGTGCATTCTCTCTCTCTCCCCCTGTGTGTGTGTGTGTGTAAGCATGATTGCATGTATGTAGGCACATGCATATGAGGATATGGGTGCATATAAGCCTAAAGGTTGATGTTGAGTATCTTCCTTCATCTCTCCACCTGTTTACTGAGGCAAAGTCTCTCACTTTCTAATTTGGCTAGTCTAGCTATCCATTTTACCCCGGGGGCCCCATCTCCCTCGAGTGCGGGGAGTACAGGCCAACCACCGTGAGCCCTTGTCGTGAGGGCTACGGATACAAACTCAGATCCGCGTACTTCCACAGCAAAAGCTTCATCCACTGAGATATACCTGCAGAGTTTTAGTCAAAGCACTCGGAAAGACAATGTCTCCATCTACCCAGGATGCCTGGCGGATCCAGGAGCATAAACTGGGCAACATAAAGAATACAAACTTATCTCTCATATTTCTGCAGGATACAGACATGCAAGGCAAAAACACCGGCACATTCAGGGTCTGGAGAGCAGCCTGCTCTCTGGGTCATGGATTTCATGTTTGCTTTGCATCTCACATGGCAAAAAGGACAAATGAGCTCCCTGGGGCCTCGTTCCATTTTCATGAGGGCTGTGCCCTCTCACTCAACAATTTTCCAAACCTCATCTCCTTATTTCATCACCTTGGGGTTAAAATTTCAACATCTGAATTTTGAGAAGGACACACACTTTGGGACTACAGTAGATGTGGAGGGTCAGTTCATTCATACTCGGGCATGGATATGGTTTCTTAGAGGCTATTCGAGACAGACGTGTCATAAGTGTTGAATGGGGGATATGTAGGGGAAACGTGAAGAGGAATTCCTCCAGGATGAAAGACTTCTTTGCTCTAGAAGGTACCTGCGCTGGTAGGTAGATGGGATTTCTTCACCATATGCTGCCATGTTTCCTTACAAGCCCCCTGCTGTCCAAGGTGAGAATGCTGCCCCCTGCTGTCCAAGGTGAGAATGCTGCCCCCTGCTGTCCAAGGTGAGAATGCTGCCCCTTGCTGTCCAAGGTGAGAATGCTGCCCCCTGCTGTCAAAGCTGCAGAGAGGCTTCAAGGACAACTCCTTTTGCCAAATTATCCTGGAAGAATAATAACAATCTACCATCGTCCTTATCATTAAATCGTACATTTCTCTAGGTTTCAGCCCCTAACTGCATTGCTGATAGAGGCAGATGCAAAATAAATATCACAATAAACAACCAACTTTCACAGTGAGTTCAGGGAGAATACCTGCTTCTGCCTCTTTTATTAACAGATATATCATTAATATTTTGGCTTTACTGATTGAGATTTGACCAATTATTAAGTTTCATCGTCTCATAAGATCATTGAAAAACAGGATGCTTTAGTGGCTCTTTGACAATGAGCACATCATGCCTAAAGTGGTTGTTCATATGCTCAAGCAGCTGAACGTTTACATCTACATCATACATGGAAGGGTACCATGGCTTCTGCTTCTCCCAGCTCCTAGTCAGGGTCTAGGGGACACACACACACACACACACACACACACACACACACGACACACACATATGTAATTAAGCTTAAAGCTTAATACTCACTAAGGAGCTGGTGTGACCATATCAGTCTGGTCTGGTCCAGGTGGACAGATAAAAAAAAACACAATAGGCCAAGGGAAGCTGTGAGAATTACAAACTCCATCTCCATTTGACAATGGGGAGTGACGTAGAAAGGTTGCATTTTTGAGTTAGTGTTTGGGCTGGTTAAACATCCCCCAAAGAGGCTGAATGCACAAAAAGTGCCTAAAGCATTGAATTGTTCCTACCTATGTGGCCAACTCCATGAAAACCAGAGCAAAGGTCCACAATTTTGAAATAATTCCTTTTCAAGTTTTTTGACTTCATGTTTAAATGAATGAAATGTTCAAATACATCAAGTCTAACACAGAAAAATACACTTCACTTATTTTTAGTTTCAAATCAAAGACTCTTTCTAAATATTGTCTTTGTGATAAATTTTACAGGTCAAAGTTAATGTTTCATTCACATCCTCCATCTTTAATGGCCTTCCTGACTTTAAAACTAAAAGAAATACCATGTTTGTAAAGTTCTAAAATACACGTTTACCCTGTCAAATTAAGGTCACGCACTCCCAAACTACTTTAAGAAGAAGATCATCTGTTCTTTCTGTTTGAAATGTTCAACTGGAGTCCCCGTCATTTATCTGTGACTAACAGCAAAGCTCTGTGCCATCAGGAATCACTAAAGTAAGTATTACAGGGACTGGTCAGGAGCACTTGCTGCTTTAGCGTGAGGACCTCTTGAGCTGGAGACCACCAGCTTCAAGCTCCCTAGAATTCACTTAAATGTTAGACCTAACCACACATATTTGTAACCCCATGGGCGGGGGGCACAAAGACCAGAGAGTTGCTGGGGATCCCTGACTGATAGAAGCTCTGGCTTGAGATCTCATTTCAAGGAAATACACAATTGAGTAATAGAGCATGACACCCAAAGTTCTTCTCTTGCCTCCACATGCATGCATATAGTATGTGCATCTACACACACATGTTTTCACAACACATCACACACCACACTACACACATGCTATATTAGCAAGATTGAGAGAATAGTTAATATAATCAAACACTAGTGGCTAATCTCTCATTTGTCATTTAATCTGTGATATATATATATATATATATATATATATATATATATAAACCATATATATATGGTTAGCTCTTATTGTAGGTTGAATGGTGCCTCCCCTTCCCTCAAAAAAAAAAAAAAAAAAAAAGGTTTGACCTCGCTGACCTCTGGAGCACATGACTGTGACTTTGGTAAAAGGATGTTTAGAGATGAGTTAGGCATCTGAAGGTGAGATCATCTTGAATGTATCAGGGTGGGCCCGAGCCCAGTGATAAAGCAGAGGAAACAGAGTGAAGAGGAAGAGAAGCAAGAAGGCCTTGTGGAGATGGAGGCAGAGACCTGAGTCATGCAGTCACAACCCAAGAATTGCCGGGTGCCACTGGACACTGGGAGAGGCACCAATGCCCTTCCCTCAGAAGAATCAGAGCACATGGACCTACTGACTGGATTTCAGATTTGGGGCTGTAAGAATAAATTTAATTTTTTAATCTACCTGGTGTGGTCCTTTGTTATAGTGCCCAAAGTAACCTAATAAATAAATCCTTAACATTGACAGCTTTATTACTCCAGACCTGTGTTTTAATTGCAAATCTATGAGCTGGTTTCCCAGTCTGGAGAGCACCTGTTTACCTGAGACAGATTAGGAAAGCTAGGGCTGTGCTTGTGCTGATACAGAGGTTCACAGCTTCCCCACCCAGCAGCTTCCTGACTCCAGAATCAATGTTTTGCATTAAAAGAGCCATTAGAGTGTGTCCATCAGCAATTCAGTTCATGTGTGGCTCGGCTTTGCAACCCAGGGCCAAGGCAGTTCTGTACTTGGCCCCCAAAGGCTTTGCTTTATTTCTCTAATCATAAGTATCATTGTCTTTACCCATGCTGGGCAATAACACAATGGAGAATGAACATTAAATTAAATGTATAAAGGGTCTGAAATCACTCAAGCACTTCATGAAACTAATTTTAGAAAAGAGGTCATTAGATATATTATTTTCAATTTGGAAGTGGATTGAGAAAGGAGACCTCACATTCTCTTTAGGAAAAAAAAAAAGCCAAAACCTTTTTGCCATGAGATAGTTTTTATTCCCATCCATCAAAGTAGTTCAACTACTGCAAAACCCTGAAATCTCTGGGAGTCAAAGAGAATTTATGCTACAAGTAGAACAGGCCACCACTGCTATTCCCTGTGCTTTCTCTCCGTCCGTGATATGTGCTGTAAAAGATTAAGGCAAATCTTGAAAAAGGGGAACCAAAGTCCCAATTTTAACAGAGCGCTAGCAGCCCTGGACGCAGACACCAAAGCCAGCCTACCTGGTGTATCGGGAGAACTCACCTGGCTGCACACAGAGGGCTCTGAGGGTGTAGAGCTAGGCAAGGAGATCTGACAAGGCCCAACACAGCACAAAACCTATAAAATGAATGTGAATAGATTCTCTGATCTGTTATCTTGCTTTCTGCTTATCTCCAGAGGGGGACAGGAGCTCATGTGAAAGGAAACAGAAGTTACCAGATACCAGCAGAGACCATGGAAACCAAATTCGGTCACAACCCCCTTGCTTCCCTTTTTCTTGGCTTGACTTAGGAAGACTGGACATCTGATAAGATGTCCCCAGTTGTTCCTTTAGACATGCTTGGAGGGAGATATTGGTTAGCAAGCACTATGGCTCTCTTGGGTCTGTTAATTTAGACCCATGCATGAATGAAACCTCAGCCTAGGCCGTGGTACATTTTCTATTGATGATAACATGAAGCCGGAAGTAGAATTACTAGGCTAACATCGCCCAAATCCATAATGTCTCACAGGTAAGCAAAGTCTAAGAAGCTGCTTTATAGGAAAGGCTTGAAGGGAGATGCTGTTTCAAGAGCAAAATAACTCATGAGGATATTAAGGAGAGATGTTATTCAAGAGTACAGTTATGAAAAATCCTTGGGCAGCAGACTAAGCCAGTATGTAGTAAGGAATGTAGTCACACAAGAATAGAGGGTAAAACAGAGGCCATGACGATGCTGGGTTCCTGGCCATTGATCAGACATTGAATACTGTGCTCAGTTCCTGAGGACAGAGTAGGATGGCCACAGCCCACTGTGAGGAGCGCAAAGGCACCTGCATGAGGACATCCTGAAGGAGCACAATGAGCTTTGAAAAGATGCGCCTCTGCCAGGTGTTCCAATTGCTTTCAAAACTTTAAAAATGACAGGCAAAAAGAAGTATTCCTAAGTACCATCATTGCCAGTAATATGTACTCTATTCTCTGAGGAACTACCTGCCATTCAACTATTTCTATAGGTGGTGGGAAAAAAATGCACGAGAAGAATCTCCCAGTGTAACGTAAACTCAGTAGTATGTTCGACGTCACCAAAAAGAGCAGGGTGAAATAATTCCTGGAGGTTAGTTTGGCCTGTTTGGACTCAAACTAGTGAAGAAGGTTCAAGCAACTAAACTGCACCTGGAATGGAACTGTTTACCAGCCATGTGTTCAGCAGGGATTTCTTTTTAAAAAATATTTTATGTATGTGTAAAGAGACATAGAGGGAGACAAACAGAGAGAATGGGCATGCCAAGGCCTTCAGGTGCTGCAAACAAACTGAACACTAGATGCATGTGCCACATTTTGCATCTGGCTTCATGTGGGACTAAGGACTCAAACCAGGGTTGTTAGGCTTTGCAGGCAAGTGCCTTAACCACTGAGCCATCTCTTCAGCTCCAACAGTCATTTCTCTATTTCTCTTTTTCTTTATCTTTCTTTTTCTTTTTCTTTCTTTTTTTTTTTTTTTTTTTTTTGGTTTTTTGAGGTAGAGTTTCACTCTAGTCCAGGCTGACGTGGAATTCACTATGGAGTCTCAGGGTGGCCTCCAACACGCAGTGATCCTCCTACCTGTCTGCCTCCTGAGTGCTGGGATTAAAGGCGTGCGCCACCACGCCCGGCTTATCAGTCATTTCTTAAGTGAGACTGTAGTGCTGGTGTAACACCCTCAGTATCTAGATTTCTGCTTCTGAGCCGATACTATACCAACATCTTACACTGATTCATAAGAATGCATATGCTTTTATAGAGACCAAGTCATGTTCATCCACAGAATTTTAGACATCTTCTGTGGAGCATTTTTAATACATTAGCTCAATGACTGGTATTTTACTTTTATAGTACATTACGTCTTAGCTAAAAATTCTGATCCTCTTTATTAGCTGAAAACTTTCCTTGGAGACGGAATTTTAACAATTTTAGCCTAGTCATTCTTGACCTTTTGAGTCAACCTAATCACTCAAACATTTCTCCCTAGAGGGAGCGAAATCACTACCAAACTTTCACTGGGTAACTACATAAATTTCCATTGAAGTACCAGTTGGGAGCCCTGGCATCACTGCCCTTGTTGAGATGTGAAGACCTACTGTCACGAACCAAAGATCCCGAGTCACAGAGCTGAGGAGATCATGGCAAAAATCTAGGCTGGTTCTGTTATCCTACAGATGAGGAAAGTCATGTCTAATCAGAACACATAAGTGACATCATTCAAGTGAGGGACAGGTCCGCAGACTTGCTCCCAACCACTCCACTCAACACTCCACTCTCTGCACATCCTTTCCAGAAGTTGCCATCCATGTCTTGACTCAAAGCTGGGCTGGGAATGAATGGTGAACAGCCACGTTACCCAGCACTATTGTGTTCTCCCACACACTCTGTCATTTGCCATGAAGCCTAACAATGCATTGTGTAAGTTATGCACTTATCATTTTCAAATGAAGGCTGCATTACCAATAAGCTTGTGAAAGTATTCAAATCTTGTCATCTAACTGACTTCAGCCTCACATGACACCCAGTTAACACTGGAAACTGTCACGAGGCGACTTGGCGCCCTCTAGGGAGAAATGCTAGAATAACTAGGTCTATTCAAGAGGTCAAGTATGACCATGTTAAAATTGTTAAAATTCTGTCTTCATACAAAGTTTCAATTAAAAAAAAAGTTTCAAATAAGATGTCATATCCTGTCAGAAGTAAGACAGCTGTAATGATATCAAAATATTGAAACTAGCTTATAGTAAACTCTATATAGGTAAAGTTTAGGCAAAGAAGTTATTATATACATTTTACTGAATTTGTTACGAAAAAGAAACTTAGCTATATCCTTCCTTGAGATTTCAAGAAATAAAAGCATAAAGTATACACTCCATTTATTTTTTAAACTAAATAAACAACTATTTTTTGAATTATTCTTCAGATAAAAGATCTGTTTCCTCTTCCCTACTGTTTCCCTTCAAACCTCATTGACCTGGTGGCTCTTGGTGTTATTGGCAGAATGTCTGAAAAAAAAAAAAAAAGATAGAAACACAATTCCCCATTAACAAGGGAACAAGCACAAGTACAAGTCCTGAGATTGTTCGTTTAGAAGGCCAAGTACTCGCCAAAAGCAACTGATTTAAACTACTTAAAAGATCTACTGAAAACATTTCATTTTGATCCAGTACTCTAGTCGGTCTTATCACACTTGGGATGGTTAACCCCTTCGACCTGCTGTGGGTGTGACTTCACAGGCATGGAGGGGCTGCAGCACTGTCCTCTTCCTGCGGAGCTGGAGCCCTAGGTTCCTGTAATAGGCTTATCAGCTAGCTGTGGTTCAGGAACAGACCGCCTCAGATATACGTGGATTATTAAAGAAGCCACCATTTGCTGTTGCTAAAGAGGCTCTCGGTAATATTTCTGGCCCTAGCAGGGATTTCCTCATGTACCTACAGACACATTAGGTCAGCCAGGCAGCACTGAGCGGCTCTGGACCCAGCTTTGAACAATCAGGAAGAGTCAGTTCCTCTCCATGCATCTCCTTCACCATCAGCCATTTTCTCGTGATAAAGGTAGAGGAGTAACAGAGGGGACAGGGACATTAAAGAACTTTGTAGTGTGTGTGTGTGTGTGTGTGTGTGTGTGTGTGTGTGTGTGAGTGTTAGCAGCCAAAGCACATCATCATTGCAATCACTTATTATGGAAAGGTGCCCTCCTGCTCACAAGGAGGTGTGAAGGAGGAGTTTGTTATAGGCCAGAGTTTTTTTGTGGTTTTTGTTTGTTTGTTTTTTTGTTAGCATGCACAGTATGCACAATAATGGGTTTCATGATGACATTTTCAAACATGTAGTGTTAGTTACTTTCCCCATTGCTGTGACCACATCTGACGGAAACAACATAAGGGAGGAGAGGTTCAGTTTGGCTCAGAGTTTCCGCAGCTATAGCTGATCGTGGTGGGATAGGCAAGGTGGCTGTGGTGGCTCCGCCTGTGGGGATGGGAGCTTGCAATACCTGCTTCTCACGTGGCAATGACCAGGAAGTGTCAGACAGGCCCCGAGGTCAGGCTCGACCAACTTTTGCCAGCTAGACCATATTTCCCAAAGGTTCCACAAAGTACTCCCCCCAACCTACCAATAAAAAGCACTACCTGTTCCATGAGTCCATGAGGAACATTTTATATTTAAACCACAACCCATGCATATCACTGTGTTTCACTCATATTCCCTCCCTCACTTACCTACCTAGGAATGAAATATTTTATTATCCAATTTGAGTTAAGACACAAAATAAACACCAAGAGGAAGGATTCGGGCACCAGTGCACATGTCTGACATCTGGTTCTTTGGAAGAGGTGAATTTCAGAAAGGGTAGGGGCACCAGGATTCAAGTCACACAGTTCACACAATAATTTAAAATTCGGTATACTGATTAAAACTTAAGAAATAAATACAGGAAAGGGAACAGAGGAATATCACCTAATGCAGAATCAGGAGCAGGACTTTGGTAGTAGCACAACTTGTAATACTGTTGCTCTGAACAAGCACTTAGCCTCCTGTGTGGAGTAGGCTGTCTCACAGGGCACAGCATGCAGCAGGTGCCTGATGGTGTCTCTCCATCTACACCAGACAAAACATGAGAATGAAGACGGGTGAGCTAGCCACTGTGAAGGGAAAACGTTGGGAAACATTTCAAGTTTTCGAAGCAAGCCTGGAAAGATGCAGCCTGACTCACCCCAGGCCACATGAGTTCTCACAGAGAAGGGATGGGAAATACAGCTCTGCTGTCTAGCGTAGCAGATGGACCAGCCCAAGTTCTCTCTCAGCAAGCTTCTTGAGCCAAATGACAAGTTCAAGGATTTCACACCAATGAAGAGTACGACAACATTTTTTCAAAAAAATAAAAATGATGATGCTAAAGTGGCTGCCAGAAAAATCTTACAGCTTTACACAAAAGGATAGAAAACAGTCATAGCTTCTTTCATTGCTCCTGAGAGGGGAAATTAATAAAAGCTCAAAGTCCACACAAACCTGCTAGAGAAAGTCACACCAGGCACTCCAGCTTCTTAAAACCACTGTTGTTTTTTTCATAAGCCAAAGATTAAAGAGGTTGAAAAATCAAGCTAGCTTAAATGACAAACAAAAATAGAAGTGGCTTAATTCTGAAAGGGTATTGAATACTGAGGCAATATCACCAGTGACCACCATCGTTAACCAGAGGTCTGCACTTATGACTCCACGCTCCACGTGGCTTTCTCTTGTATTAAGAGGCACACGTGGGAGGTTTGGCTATTGATAAAACCTTCAAGATGGCAACACATTCCCTTAATTTTTATTTTTTTTTTTAAGTAGAGACAACTTTGAACTTCTGTAAAGAAACTGAGCAAGTCCAGAGCTGAGTGTGGTTGCGTGAAAGGAAGACTGGAGGCTTGAAGGGGAGACCTTGTATGGTGGTTTGAATGTATGCCACCCAATAGACTCGGGTGTTTCACTGAAGCTTGTCTCCAGCTGCCTCACTGAGGAGGGTGTTACTGGGGATGGATCCTGGAGTCCAGCCCTAAGGTGTCACTGAAGGCAGACCTGAGTTCTACACTAAAGGTATGCAGAGAAGTTTTGTGCTCTGGCTGTGCCTGCTGCTTTTTGGTGGTTGCTGGCTGGTGGTCGTTTCTCTCTCTGCTTGGATCTATGAAAGGGAGCCAGCTTCCTCTACCATCTATGGATCTTCCCTGAATCTGTAAGCTTGAAATAAATCTCTTCCTCTCCTAAACTATGTCTGGTTTGGTTGTTTATCCCAGCAACGTGGAGCCAACTACAGTACCTTCTTAGTATGCATACTGCTCCAGGTCTTATAGAAAGGCACATCAAGTGTTGAATGTTTTGGCTGCTTTATAGCTTTAGTACCCAGAGTTGGGATGGAGGTGTTGCTCAGGGTGCACTGATTGCTTTATATGCCTGATGCTCTAGATTTAATCTCCAGAACTGAAAAAGAAAACAATTATAAAGGAGAGAGAGAAGAACTGGCATTAAAATCATGTGAGCTGCTCCTTGGGACATGCCCCACAGATAAAAGCTCAGAAGGGCAGATGCAGACATTCATTGAGTGGAAACCAATTCACAGGATGGGGAAGATAGCTTAGTGGCTAAAGTGCTTGTTGTGGAAACAGGAGGAACAGTTTGATCACCAGAAGCCATGTTATAAAAGCAGGGCATGGTGGGTCAGGCTGGTAATCCTAGCACTGAGGAGAAAGAGACATGTGCGTCCCTGGAGATTGCTGGCCAGCTACTAATTAGGAAAGTTTCAGGCAAACAAGAGGGTCTGGCTCAAAAGAAAAAAGGGGGGACTATATTTCTGAATTGTATCATAGGTGTGTTCTGGGCTCCACATGGGCACACATGTGAATATGCATATTAACCTACATACATGTGCAGTGCAGAAGAAAAGAAAAAAAAAATAGCTCACATGTAGAGCCCGGAAGAGGAAAAACAAGTTGCCTCCTAAATCCCCCAAATAGAAAGTAGAAGTGGTACTTGTTACTTGACAATGCCTTTGTAATAAGAGTTCAATACCATGTATGCCATGTTTCCAGATTTCTCACGAGGAGACCTCGTTCATCCAGACCTTGCTAAACAAGTGAAACTGTTCGTTCCAGTTATGCCAAGTGCAAGTTAAGGTGCAGGCACTGAGACTTGCAAACATTTACATTGAGAGTTGGTGGACAAAGACCATTTACTTGGATTTTTTTTTAACCTCTGCTTTGGATCAGACCATAATGGGCATTCATCAGATGAGACTCCTTTGCACCAGTCAGAGGCTGAATAAGGTTTGTAAAGTATCTGCAGGCACGCATGACAACTAGTTACTGAGAATACACAAACCATCCAAGACACGCTTTTAAATTCATTTTCATTTGGGAATCACTTCTTACCAAGTTCTGTCTGTCTCCAATTTATTTGAAAAAAAAGATAAGAAGACAATTCCCAATCCTTTCATGTATCCACAAAATATTATGCTTACCCAGGTTTATACTCAGCTTCCAAAAGCCATATAGCGTCAAAATAACTCTGCTTTGTATCAGATAGGCAGATGGAGATGTTGGCCTAACAACCTCTTCTTGAAGTGGACAAGGTGTGTCTAAATTTATGGCCATTCTATCTTTCAATACTCATCACTAATGATTATAGTGGTTCTTAATTGGAGAACAATGGTATACAACAGATAAAATGCTACTAAGTTCTTGCTTCATACAAGGTTAGTACTCACAAAAACTTGTATATATTTATATACTCTTGCCTCACTTTTAGAGAAAGAAAATTGCATCACTGAAAGGTTCTGTTTGTTGCTTCAAGACACACAAGATCCTTAAGTACTTATCAAAACATTTAGGAATATACTTTTTTTCTGACTAACTATAGCTGGGTTAAGCAAACTATAGTCCAATTCTGATCAATATTTTGAATTAATTCACATCAAAGAGACTACATCCTGTTTTACTGCAAATGAGGAGTTCTTAGTACTTTATAGGAAAATAATCATTTGCCTATTGGATAACAAGAGCCATCAAAATCTCTTAATGACTGAAAGTACAATTGACACTTGGATAGTTAAATGTGTTGCTAGAAAATATATGCTAAAGTTCAGAGGATCCTGTGTCAGAAATGCCTTGAGAAATTTGTTTAAATCCCAACCATTCATTTCTTTTAACTGGTAAATTGGCAAGCAGAAAACCCATAATCCTTTTTTTATTAATTAATTAATTATTAGAGAGAGAAAAACAGGGGAGAGAGAGAGAGAGAATGAGAGAGAGAATGGGCATGTCAGGGCCTCCAGCCACAGAAAATGAACTCCAGATGCATGCACCCCCTTGTGCATCTGGCTTACATGGATCCTGGAGAATCAAACCAAGATCCTTTGGCTTTGCAGGCAAACGCCTTAACTGCTAAGTCATCTCTCCAGCCCAGAAAGCCTGTAATCCTTCTATGGTTAAAATGATATAGGCCAGATCACTGAAGCCAAAATGAAGTGGAAAGATGAGATGTCTTCATTAATCAAACCAGATTTTGAAATTACACAGGAAACAAACCCATCCAAGTTTCACTATGCTCTTTTTGGGACAACTTAATATGTCCACATCTTGACCTCACTTAAGAGTAGACAGTTAATGGCATCCCAACCCATCCTGTGCTTAGTGCCAGGATTTGGAAGAAGTATTTACAATTTCTTTGGTTCTGTTCAGCTCAACCACTGACTCTGCAAAACCACTGGCAATGAATTGAGACACAGAACACAACACAGGCTTCAGGATGTCTGTGGTGTGTGAGTGTGTGTGTGTGAGAGTGACAGAGAGAGAAAGAGAAGGAGATCACAATGAGTGATGAACACTAAATAAGTTGCTCAGGAAATAACAAAATTCTCTAATCATTAAGAACTTCAGATGTTTTATTTTGTTCTCTTCTCTGTGTACTTTAGTAAATTGCCACTTAGAAAATAGCCACAATTTAAATTTTTTAAGTTTCCAGAGATCAGCCAGCCTAGAGTTCTTTTGAAAAAGAGAGAAATATAGCTTAGAAGCTCAGTGGAGAATAGCTGTCTAAAGCTGAATGAAAAATCCTTAAATTGAATGTGCACTTAAAAACCGACATTTGCCTCTGTAAGTTTTTGGTTCTTTCATTTCCACAGGGTCACCTTATGTCATGGCAATTTAAGAAAGTTTCATTATGTATCTTTTGGATCTGATAAGAAATTCTGAAATAATGCTTTGAATATTTCTTTGTATAGAAAAGCTTAGATGGCGAAAATTAATTGGGATTTTTTTTTAACAAAAATGTTGAGTTTTTTTAAACTAAAAAATACTAAAGCAGGATATTGAAGTATTGAAATATTTACTAAATATGCTCTCAGCTTTGTAATAAGTGAGATCAGTCAATTATATTTATCATAATGTATTAGGGACAGATCTATCAACCCCTCACATTTTATTTAGAGATGTCTACTAGCCATGCCTCTTATGCACATCCTCTTGTTTTTCTGTATCAGATGTTTGGATGGAACAAGTTTTAAATTCTTTCTTTAACTTTTATTGATTTAGTATCTCTGTATTTTATGCTTCCTATTAGTTTTCTTGATTTTTTTTTATTTCAGAGAGAGAGAAAGAAAGAGAGAGGAAGAGAAATATTGGTGCACCAGGGCCTCAACCATTGATATCAAACTCCAAACGCTTGCATCACCTAGTGGTCATGTGTGACCTTGCACCTGCCTCACCTTTGTGTGTCTGGCTAATGTGGAATCTGTAGAGTCAAACATGGGTCCTTAGGCTTCTCACACCAGTGCCCTAACTGCTAAACAATCTTTCTAGCCCCTCCTATTAGTTTTAATATAGCTGTGTTCATGCTATTTTCTTTCTTATATTTCATATCTTAATTTCTCTTAGCTTTATTCTGTATGGGTTTCGTATTTTTAATCTGAATTTTATTCTTTCACATTTGGGGTTAAATTTTTATGTGCATTACTTATGGTTGGTTAGCTAAAAATATCCGTATGTTGTTCTCTTTTTTTCAGACACTAATTTCTCCTCTACCTTTTGTAGATCTTAACATAAATTCCAATGGGAGCAGACTCAAAATAGTTTATGGTTGTAACGTCACTGGTGACCACCCCCCCCTTATCAACTGTGACTGTGTGGTTTAGAAGTGATCATTTTATGAGCATTCAAGATTTTGTAAATTTAGTATGTTACAGAATTTTAATAGTGGTCTTTAAAAAACTTTTTAATATAGCCAATAATTAAAACAATATACATCAAAAGCTTCCTCATGTTCTCCCCACAACTACTGGAAAGTAGCCAAAATACAGTTCATTATTCTTAAAATAGTGCAATACTGCAGTTCATATGACCAAGCTTTTATTAGATCACATCATAATTTCCTATAGAGGCAATGTTTTATGCTTTTAAAGAAACATTTTCTGGAGTATAATTTCCATACAATCAGAAGAAAATTCAGCATTTGATTTTTGGCTTGATTTTGTACTTATTCTTAGCATTGGTTTTCTTCATATGCATAATTTTAGTTTGTTGGTATGTGTGCAGACAGATGTGTGTATACAGGTATGCATGTACATATATGTGTACAAGTGGAGGCTGGAGGATAACCCTGGGTATTCAGAAAATTCATCTGCCTCTTCTTGAGATAGGGTCTGTCATTGGTCTGGGGCTCACCAATTGTGTACACTGAATGGCTGGCCAATGAGCTCCTGGAATCTTCCTGTCTCCATGTCCCCAGTGCTGGGATCACAAGTGTGAACCACCATCCTGGCATTTTCACACGGGTTCTAAAGACCAAACTTAGCTCCTCAGGTTTGTTTGCCAAGAACTTTACTAACTGAGGCATCTCTCCAACCCCTTATGTTTTGGCTTTATTTCTGTTGGGGAGCATACATTCAAACTACCACTCTAGGTTATAGTGAACCACAGTCAACCCACTGGGCTGCAGACCCTACAACTTCTTCTGCCTGTCCAACATCATCTTCGTCCTCTTGATGAAACCTCCCTCTATTACTTATCCTCCCATTCTTCCTACCTTTGCTACTCTTTGACTTCCACATATGACAGAACACAGGTACTTGCCTTTCTGCTCTTGGGTTATCTCAATTAATGTATGCCTAGAATATGTCTACATTGCACCAGCCTGGTGGCCTCCTCATATGCCATCTCGAGTGATGGAAGATCAGGCTGCAGGGGCTGGTTTTATACATGGGACTCTTAGGCGTAGAATGAGTGGTTGCTTTTCTGCTTGCATGCCTTTTTGGAAACATTAAACATGGTGACAATCAATAAATACCCTGTCTGCTCCTGAATTTGTCATGGAACTATTTCTTTTAGCCCTTACTGATTTGAATTTCTGTTTATTACTAGGACCACATGAAGATGCTTGTTCCCATTAAGGGCATTTCTTTCCAATTTCCTTTGAAGTGTTTTACTCATCTATACTTTTATTTGGTAGGAAAAGTGGAGAAGGAACATCAAAATGTCAACAAAATTAAATGGCACTTGACTAGTTTAAAGAAATGTCAGCAAAGATGAGGCAATTTGAGCTACAAACTCCACTCAAACAATTTAAGCTTAATTTTTCCCCATTAACAGTATTTTTTAAAGGCTTGACTGTGATAACATGGGCTCAAATTCTCTGCACATTATTATGCACTAACACTGTGAATGCACTTCACTGTTGTGGCCCCTTTATGTAGAGTCAGGTGACTTTTACAGGTTTGGCTAAACAGTCTGTCACTACAATTTAATTTGATTAATCAATATCTACAATTACCTTTCCTATATCATTAAAATTAAAGTAGCTGGTCTAAACGCCAACATTTACTATTTTTTTCTAGACTTTTATATCATATATGAAACACTTTATATTTTACTCAAAGCAGAGGCCATTTTTTAATAATGTAGTATAATCTGCTTAAAAGCATAAGACCAAAATGTGAAAAACTGTGAGGTTTTGACAGGAGCAAGAAGGCAAATACCTAACTAAAATTCAAGATAGAGATATTATCTAAACACCTCAAGCAACAAATTATTCTTATTTAAGTTTTCTACAGTCAAGCCTCAAAAAACTGCCTAAAATTAAACCAAGAGAAAAACTTTGAAAGGATTTCCTCATGCACGTTGCCCTTCAATAATTTCATTTTTTTTTTTTTTGGAAATACTGAGAGAAAGTGTAAATCACTCCTGTTTGCAGCCTTTGGTTGTATTTTCTAAGGTTTTGCATTACCAATGAGTCAAAAGTTTAGGAAGGAATGAACCATCAAAATTCTATTTGGAGGGCTTCTTAGCTACAGAAATTTATTCCATTGTACATGCAAAGACTTGCAGGTTCTATGGAAAGAAATACAAATGAGTATGATAGTCTGGGGAGAGAGGAAAAACAGACAAGAGTGAGAGAAAGAAAGATTTTTGCCTTTTCTGTTTGCATAAAACATCCGAGGTAATTTAAATTGTCACCACGAGTACTTCTCTTGCTTGTCCATTTTCTTTTGATTTCTAAACTATGTCACGCACTTTCTAGTCACAGACATCAATAACTGCAAATATGTCCACTGCTAGAAGACATAAGAGAGTGGAAGGAAATGCGGGCTGGGCCTGCTGACTATGCTGAAGCTGGCTCTTCTCAAAGATCTCCACTAATGAACTTAAGCTAATCACTGATGAAGTCACCTAGAAAATTCAATCAAACAAAACCTTGTGTTGACTGACTTATCCAAGCAACACTGGATTGGGCCGTCATTCTATTTATAATTACATCTGTTCTTCATTATCCCTGCCAACAGAGACCAGAGGCCACAGGCTGGTGGCCAGGCTCCATCCCTTGTGCTTCCATGTCACTTCGCTCACAGTCATGGGAAGACAAACCCCCAATTGACAGTACTTCAATAACAAAAAGTGAGTTTTAAACAATATTATACCAACGCAACTTGGTTTTCATGAAACTATGAAAAGATGGTTTTCAAATGCAGTATTCATACACTCTAAAAGAATAACTTAATACATTTGAAAATAGTTATAAACTTTATTTTCAACAAATCACTCGATCTCCTCTATAGCTGAATAAAATCCCACTGTGTTTTTGTACTGCATTTTCATTATCCAGTCATCAATTGGTGGACATCCAGGCTGATTCCATTTCCTAGCTATTATGTGTAGAGCCACAATGAGCATGGATGTTCGTGTATCTTTGTTACAGGCTACAGCGACCTTTGGGTATGTGCATAGGAATGGAATAGCTGAGTCATATGGTTCGACTTTTAGCTAATTTCCATAATGGGTACAGCACTTTACACTCCCATTCTCAGTCCGCACATCCTTGCCAACTCTACTCTGTATATTGTATCAACCATGGGGCCAAATAACCCATGTGTTTTCTCACCAGCTAGAAGGGAGAAAGACCAACACAGTCAGCGTGGACTAAGCTACCATTACCCCAAGGGCTGATCAGGGTCCTGACTTGTGTGAGGAAAGTGAATGGGTTCCTCATCATGGATTGTGGCTCTCACAGAAGGGCAACAAATTGCCACTGGATGTGGGGATATTCAGGACCTTTCCAATATGTCATACAAATGTCTCTATAGCTCTTTTTTAACAAGCAGCACCATTTTTTTGAGTACCTAGATATTTCCTAAATCTTTGTTAATTGTTCAGAACACGTTAGCAGTTAAATAAGAGAGAAACAAGCTCTTTCCTGGGCCATCATGGAGACCGGTTCTCTAACATTTGGTCAACAGGTTCTCAGCAAACAGCCCTCCATATCGTTAGGATCCCTGCTGTTATGGGGAGGACTGTGAAGGAGTACAGGCTGTCACTGCGACCACATGATGTGATTGTTTCCTGAGCAGATAGAGTGAAATACCACACTCCCCAGTGAGTATAGGCTCTGGGTTCCCAAGATCTGAAACAGACTCTCATGGTTAACTCCAAGAAGACAACTGTAAATTTGGGGACTGGAAGCTTCAAAGCTAAAGGGAGTGTGGTTTAATTTTTTTTTTTCCTGGCTGAGATACACATCCTCAAGCCTGCTGCACTCCCGGGTCCTATGCTCAACCATGCTTCTCTCCTTCATATCCATTTGATTGTGCTGGCATCTGCTCTTTCCTGGTTTCCTTCGGGCCCTAGCTGCGTATGGCCCACTGTTTCCTGTCAAGCACCGTAGACTGCTCCTCATTTCTCTGATGCCCCATATCCCATTCTGAAGCTGAATTTATTCCCTTATCAATGGAAGGTCCTGTGCAGACACTATTTAGCTCTGGATTGAATGTGAAGGTTAGCAAAAGGATTGCAAGTTTGATGTTCACTCGTCATTCTTCAAAGCATGGTGTAATGATTTCATGATTATTAAGCTAAGAGTAAGCAGCCAAAGTCAGGGAATAAGTAAGTCCAGTTCTCATGCTTTCTACCAAGCTATGTGACCAATTGGCAAAGCTGAGCCAAAACGCTGAGCCCCCTCACACATGGGTATAAATTACAAGCACATATTTGCAGTCCATATGTTTTCTCAAGCATTCACTTCTCATGACTCCAGCTCAGGGTCAGAAATACAGACACAACAAATATCTGTTGGGCAACACAGAACACTTTCCTCCATGTCTATTCATCATTTGAAAACTTCCTACGGTTCAATGTTCTTTTCCCATTCTAGACATTCACATTTATGATTCATAAGTAAGTGGTCTGAAAATAGATATTAAAATATAAAACACTTTTAAGAGGGAAGTCATAACAATTTTTATGGTATGTCCTTGATATTTTATTGAGAATGGTATACATTAATGTCCATCTGTTGTCAATATAATCTACAGCAGAACGAATGAGTCACAGCAAAGACAAGTAAAAAATATGTTGAACACATTGGTGAAGCAGTAGGGAGACAGAGATAACCATGAAGCAAAGAATCTGTTTCTTGACAAACAACTCAACTGGCAACTTACAATTTTGAAAAGCAAATTTCCCCTTATTTTATTATTCCCTAAAAATTCACAGTTCATAGCATTATTCAGGAGAACAAAAGTTACCCTGATTGCTATGATGTGTTCTGGGCTTTTCTTTGCTATGAGTAGAGGTAGCTACTTTAAGATGCTCAGGGACAATTTTTCAGCTTAATGGCAATCATGAGATGATATGATTTTTTAAAACTACATTTCAAGCATCTCAAAATGAGAGAAATGAAAAAAACACTTGCCACCACTTAGAAAAAATCTTCATCACAGTAGTCTAACCTCTGACATACATTAAAACATTAATATAGTGAGGGGTGGAAATGGTTTATGTTCTCAAGAATCCTGGGTTACATATACATACAATCACCACACACACACACACACATCCATCTTGCCCTTGTTTGAAAACAACTTAAATGTGGTGGAATGCATATGTGACACAGAACACTGTTTATATATGTTGGTTTCAAGTGCATCTGTAAAGATATAACAAGTCAGCAATTGGTTTCAGAAACTGTACTTTCTGGGAGAGCTGAGCCACAGTGAAGGAAATCTGCTCAAGGCAGGGAGAGGTGGAGAGCTTTGCTTATGCAGAAACATGTACATGACAGTGAACATTACTGTCTTGTTCAACAGTGTCTCCATTACCCACTATGTCTCACTGTATGCAAATCATGTCTCCACTTAAATAATGTACTAAGCTGAACCCGTCTGATGAGCATCCAATAAATAATTGTCTCAACTATAAAGAAGAGAAAAGGAACATATCTGTGTCCATCAGAGGATGTGGCAGGTTACAGGCAGCTGGTTAGATAATAGGAAAACGATCAATCCACAAAGCTCTCTTGTGTCGAGTATGTGCTTCTATGTCTTCACTCCAACATATGCTACTGTCTACCTTGGGATGCCCACTTACAGTCATTTATACTCACCAACAGCCCTCATTGCTTCTTTTTTAAAAAAAAATAAATATTTTATTTATTTGAGAGAGAGAGAGAGGCAGTGAATTTCTGGAAAAATTATGCAACTCTGAAATCACAACTAGCCATGCAGATTGGGTGTTCTATACCAAGTAAGTGGAATGTAATGTACAATTTAGTTTTGGTTTAAATAATGCAACATTTGTACAAGGTTTGCTTGGGCCAGAAAATCGTGTAGTCTACACAGTTATCTGTTCTTAGATTTGCACAAAATTTGGAATATTTAGAACTTTCTTAAATGGGGACACCTGTTTGTCCTTACTGCTCTGAATCTCATAAGCACTGCATATGGGGTGCCTACATAGTGTGCCGTGATGCTAGTTTTGAGAAAATGCTAACACAACTTCACGATTCATAAATTTAATAAATTTGTTCCTACAAATGAACTCCTCATAATATAACCATTCATTTTTGACATACTTGTTGTAGGAACTCTAATAATGCAAGACTAAATTGTCAGTGAGAAAAGGACATGGAAGTGGGCCCATAACAGACACAAAGGACCTCTACTTTTGCATTTGCCAACAGAGAAATGCAAATGAAGAAGAGTCATGTAATTCCGCGCCCCCCTCCCACCCCATGCATCAGAAATGTGGAAAGGAGATGGTAAGAAGAAGAATATTTTCACGGGCTATGAGAGTAGAGAGTGGCCTAGTCTCTTCTGGAAAACACTCTGGCAGTGTTTCTAAAACTGAGCAAGGGTGTGCTCTAGGGATGTGTCTGTCTTTGACTCAAGGAGACGTAGAGAAGGGACTTAGAAAGGATGAACACTGAGTGAAATGGAAGCAGCTGAAATGACAGCCACAGGGACATGTGCTTCACGGGGTCCTCATCATCACACACAGAGGCCAATGGCAAAGTGTTTTCCAGTGGAAGGAGGTAACCAGTGCAAGTCAAGCTGCCTGGCTCCCTTGCTGAGCATCAGGGAAGGATTCCTTGAGGCGACAAGTAAGACATCTGAGAAGCATATTCTACTGAAAGGAGTATTCTGGGTAGGAGAAAAACTAAACAAGAGGGCTGTGGCTTAGAGATGTACGTTGCATATAGGTGATAAAAAGTGAACAGAAATAGGATACACACATTAAAAAATGTAACAAATTCTTTTTCTGCTTCAAAAATTACTTATGGGCTTTAGAAAGAAATTACTTTACCTTCTAATTTTACTTTGTGGGCCTCCTATGCTCTCCACTATAAGTATCCCACATCAAATTCTTATAATAATGAAGTTCACAACAATAAGCAGAAACAGGTGCCCCCATTTAGAAAAAAACAAAACAAAACAAAACAAAAAATAACTATTCCAATTTTTCTCCAACCTAGGGGCCAAAGAACTACTTGACCCAGGCAGAAAGTGCATAATGGACTTAAAATTATGAAGTGAAAGATCTTTATTGGTCACAATAGAGAAATTTAACATGCCTTGATATTTCCCCTTGCTAACTGAGTAATTTATAAAAATTTAATGTTCAATAAAATGAACAAATGGAAAAAATGAAAGTACTTTAAAATGAAAGGAATATTTAAGAGCTAAAAATTTCAGTTAGAAATGATAGGTTCTGCACTTTAAAAAGTAAAGAAATTGCAGCCTCAAGATGAATGTTCCTCATAGCAACATTATTTGATTGAATAACAATAATTAAAATGGGGCATGGTGAAAAAAAATATCTAAACCTATTTTATGTTTCCAAAGGCATTAAACCTGAATGCTTGGGCTCTTTTTTTTTTTTTTAAGAGAGAAAGAGAGAGAGAGAGAGAGAGAGAGAATGAATTGGTGCACCAGGGTCTCAGCCATTGCAATCAAAATCTAGACACTTTTGCTACCTAGTGGGAAGGTGCAACCTTTTGCTTGTCTCACCTTTGTGCATCTGGCTTATGTAGGATCTGGAGAGTTAAACATGGGTCCTTAGGTTTCACAAGTAAGTGCCTTAACTGCTAGGCCATCTCTGTAGTTAGGCTCTGTTTTTGAAGAAGTAGTGGTTGAAGGATTTACAGTGGGCAATAAAAATGGGGCAATGTCTGTTTGATTACAATATTTTGGGTTCATTTCCTTTTCAAGAATGATGTGAATTTAGATCACTTAAAGGTTCTGTAAATATGCACATATGTCTGTCCATCCATCGACTGAAGGATCGTCTATCAAGCTTTACTAAAATTCTGTGACTTCCTGATGAGGCAAGATGATAACTAAGTAATTACAATGAAAACTAATGCATTTGAGAAATGCTATGGGAACACAGAAAGCAGAGGAAGCTAAGTCTGTGTGTGAACTCAGGGTTAGTAACCTGTGAGAGACAGGTGGAAGGGTTAATCTTCATTGTCAACTTGACTGGCTTTAGAATTAACTAGGAGACACACCTCTGGCCATGTTTATGGGAGTGCTTCCAGAGACACTTACCTGAGAAGAGAAGACCCTCCCCAAATGCGAGTAGTACATCCTCGCACTTTCCTTGGCTGTACAGGAAGGAGAAGGTCAGTGGAGCACCTGCACTCACGTCTCTTGTCTTCCTCACTGTGGACGTAAGGTGAGCAGTGGCCTCACGCTCCTGCTGCCATGTCTACAGCAGCTTTTTGTCACTCCGCCTCTCACATGACAATGAACTACCCTCAATCTGTGAGCCAAAACACACCTTTCTTTAAGCTGCTTTTGTCAGGTGTTTTGTCACAGCAACAAGAAACCTAACTAGTAGGTAAGGCAAATGGTTGTTGAATATAAAGAATGGGAGGTCTGGGGAAAATGCTCTGTGGTTCAAGTGTCTTGTTTGCAAAGCCTGCTAGGCTGGGTTCAACTCCCAAGTACCCACATAAATCCAGGTGAACAGAGTATTGCATGTGTGGTGGTTTGAATAGAATAGATGGCCCCCAATATATTCAGTTGTTTATTTGTTTGTAGTTTGCATCTTTAGCCACCTGGCTGGAGGCAGTGTCACTGGGTGGATCTTAAGGTGTGGTGGTGGGTTTCAGATTTCAATCTAAAGATATGCAAAGTGTTCCTAGCTGGAGTTCCTGAAATGTGCTGTGCTGTGTGGCTTTTAGGTTTATGCTTCTCTCTCTCTCTCTGCTTGGGCCTGTGAAAGCAGGCCAGTTTCTTCTGCTTTTATGGAACTTCCCCTGGATCTGTAAGCTTCAATAAATCCCTCCCTCCATAACTGTGCCTGGTCTGGAAGTTCATCTCAGCGAACCTGAAGCTGTCTGATACAGCATGCATCCAAATTTGTTTGCAGTGGCAACAGGCCCTGGTGTGACCATTTTCTGTCTGTTTCTCTGTGTGTCTATTTCTCTCTCTTTGCTCAAAAATAAATAAAAATTAAAAATTGCATATTAAGGAAAGAATAGGAGGACATTGAGGTCAACTGATGGCCAAAGAGTTCACAGCACATGTGGGCAAGTCTCTGAAGTCCGGGTGGCAGTGATATGGAGAAGGTGAAAGAAAGAGCCCACTAGACAATGGGCCTTGGAAGGGAGGTTGGACCCAGGTGAGATTTAATCTCTGGGGGACAACTAAAATGGCATCACCAGCATTTGGGTAGGAGAGTGTCATGATGGACTGTGTGCTCAGAGATAACTCAAGCAAATGGGTGGAATTCAGATCAGTATATGGGGAGACAAAAGACAGGAAAGTGACAAGATATGGGGAGGAACCACAAAGGTTTTGCATGAGACAATCTAGGGCTGGAGAGATGAGTTAGTGATTAAGGCGCTTGCTTGCCAAGCCTGAGGACCCATGTTTGACTCTCCAGATCCCCTTAAGGCAGAAGGACAATGTGATGCAAGTGTAAGGTTGCACATGCCCACAAGGTGGCACATGCATCTGGGTTTTGATTACAGTGGCTGGAGGGCCTTGTGTGCCAATTATAACCCCTACCCCCATACTTTTGCTTCCTCTTATAAAAAGTAAAAAAGACAATCTGGGGAAGATGCCCCAAGCCAGTCATTGAGGTCAGTTATGTTGGGGGAATGCTGCTGATATTCAAGAGGGAGCATTTCCAGCCTTGGAGCATGATCCCATTTATGGAATTTTGGCCAGGACGGGAAAGATCACACCATTGTTTCAGTTAGACATGTAGATCATTCCAATTATGAAATGGGAGTCAAAAAGAAAGCTGTGTTTACAAGGCAAGGAAACGTGTTTGATGTGGATCTTATTGAGTCCAGAGACTTCGGGATGGAGAGTTGAGTGCAGTGTTGGAAACACCAGAAGATGAGTGAGAGCCAAAGTTCTGTGAGACGATGAAATCTCCCAGGCTCTCTTTTCTGGGTATGGTATATAGAGGAGGGTTTAGTGTAGACCCTTGGTGAACACCAGTATTATGAGTCTTTTCCCCTCAAGAGGTACCATGAATGAAACTATATTGAGAGGTATCTAACCCATTCTCTCTGATCAAAAATGTGCTGTCTGACTAGTGATAGATTAAATATGTTATTTTGAATAAGACTTCACATATTAGGTAGCTAAGGCTCTCATGCTAAGTCTATTACTCTGTGTAAATGAGCCCATTGCCATACACTGTGGCAGCTTGTCTGTTGCTAGACAACAGGATAACTGATCCTGCTACCAGGCTTCTCAGTACCCTACGCTAGAAAATACAGAGAAAGAAGTTCAGAATTTGTGAATTTGAGATCGGTCTTAGGTCAAAGTTGCTCTCATGTCCTTAGGGAGTTTTGTGAGTAATTATTAGTTTTTCTTTGTCATTCAGTTCCTATATTTTTTGCTGTTAAATTAATACCCCCAAATTTGTAAAGTATAGGTATATAAAGAGTCTTTTACATGAAAATGAGGACTTAAAAGTGTTAAAAATGGAGAAAATACTTTAGTATAACATTCTAAACCAAGTCAGCAATATGCTCGAGCTCAACAAATGAAGGCGAATTTTCAGGGCCTGAAATAGCATCATTCACTGATAAAATCACACAGCTGAGGTGGCTTATCATTTTTCTTTCCTCTTTCCCTTTGTTTTGTGAAAACATGAAGCATTCTCTATCATGGGTCTGGGAAGAAACTGCTGTCAGAACTGTGGCCCCATGCTTCCTGCAATTAATCAATCATTTTCTGCACCCTACGCAGTCTTGTTTGTCCCCAGGCTTGTGGCTGCCAGGATCATCTGTGGGACATAGAGGAACACCTCAGACCAAGCACAGAGGACTGTGTATCCCTGGGGTCCTTGCCAGGGAAGGAGCTAGTGCTGCAAAGCCATAAAGCATGCCAGACTCATTTTTATTCATTTAAGATTCTCATTTAGCTAACTTTAATCTATTTTTTGTTACTATTGAGTAGAGCACACACACACACACCACACATGCAGAGCATATATATAGGTACTTTGAAGCCAAATATTTTCTCTTGACTGCACCAAGAAATTCCTTTTCTGTACACCAGTTAAATTGCCCTTCCCACATCTAATATGTACTGCTACCATCTCCAAATGTGACAGTTTTCTCTTCTGCTTGATGAACATCTAGTATATACCAACCATGTGTCAGGAGTTTTCTGTCCTGGGCAAATGGAGACATTACCCACACTCTGGACACTGAAGGTTTTCCAAGTGTTAGAAGTGTCATAGGAGAGTCACAGCTTGTCCAGGAGAAGTAACGCAGACAAATGTCTTTTAATTTGTGGGTTGACAATATTGCTTAAACAGCTCTGCTAGAGATGAGAGTGGTTACTCAGAGAAATGCTAAAAGGTTCTCTCTGGTACCCTAGCCTCTGTTTACTATTCATGATACCTATTCATCCTAAGAATTCAAGGCTCTTCCAAAAATATAGCTTAGGAACGGATTGATGCTCGAGTGGATTTGCATGTGCATAGGGTTGCTGGTAGCTGAGGAGTGAAGTACCCCACACTTTACTTTGTGACGTATCTTCTTCAACACCTCTGAAATCCTGCCAGTCCCGGGGCAGATCACATTACCCGTGGTAGGTGTGAGAAGGCTGTGAGGCAAAAGTGCATCTTCTGAGTCGGATGTGGAATGAGAGCGATTTTGTTGCTTAATGAGTGGTCAAGGGTGGGAGCTGAGAAGAGAGTGCCTACTCTTCTACAGGCTGCATATGTGGGTTCTGAGACAGGCTAGGCTGCGACCCTAAGTTAGAGTCTGCAGTAACAAGGATCCTTATGGGAACTGGGAAGGGCTCTCTGGCAGGACATAGGTCTTTCATTACTCCTCAGGCTAGAGGCGGAAATGGGTTGTGGGCTTGCCTCTGGTACTCCACAAAGTTGAAAGACTCCAAATAGCGCAGCTTTTCCACTGTCAGGTCACCCCTCTTTCATATCTCCTACCACAAGCTCTGTTCTTGAGCTGTGTACACAATCATCACCATCGTTACATCCTCACATAACCAGTTTTCACTGTTGAAATAAACAGTTGGGTATAGATGATTGGCATCAACTCATCCAGTGGCTAAGATCAGATATCTTAGCTAATATGGTGTTATGAAAATGAACAAAAAGAGTTTTATTCTCTGTGAAATTCTCTCAAGAACACTAAAAACTTCCTAGGACTTTAAGAGTGAAAAGTATCTTTTGGCCAGGCGTGGTGGGGCATGCCTTTAATCACAGCACTCAGGAGGCAGAGGTAGGAGGATTTCTGTGAGTTTGAGGCCACCCTGACACTACATAGTGAAATACAAGTCATCCTGGGCTAGAGCGGAACCGTACTTCAAAAAAAAAAAAAAAAAGAAAGAAAGAAAGAAAGAAAGAAAGAAAGAAAGAAGAAGAAAGGATCGTTTAAGGTCTTAGTGTTCAATCTTTTGTTTTAGATGCAACCCAAAGAAGGTTGCTAACCTGGTCAAGGTTACAGCACCTAGAAACTACACTTGACAATGATAAAAAGATATGTATATAAATTTTTTAAATTGATTGGATAGAAACCCCATAATGGCTTTTGACTTCAAAAGGTTGGAGTTAATGAATGAACCTTCCTGCTAGGCACTTAGAAAGTTTCTGGAGGCATCTTATCTCTGCATGTTGGTGTGCCAATAGACTTTATTACTAGCAGTTTCCAATTTAAAACAATTTTATAGTTATCTATATTGTTGCTTTACATTAGTAAAGCAAGCAGAAATACATTTTTTATTTGAAAATGAAATCTCATTTTCAATGAATGCGTAGTTTAAAATAAATATAAAACACAACAATATCTTTAAATATTAATTCTTTAACTTTGTATTATCTTCCTCAAAAAGTATCTGAGCTCCAATACCTCTTGCATTTTGTGAAGATTTCTCAGATGCAGTTTCATTTTTCTCATGCTAAAGAGCTAGAACAAAGGGACTCTGAGGAGCTTTCCAAATAAACAATGCATGTTCAAGAATAATTTAATTATCATATTTCACTGAACAGTAAGTTCTGTTAAGTTTTTTGTTGTTGTTTGCTTGTTTTCCAAGTCAAATGTGTTCTTTTTATAGAAAGTGTGATTTGAAAGGCCAAAAGTCAGTGGTCATTTTGATAGCCTTAATTAGTTATTTAAATTGGAAATTACTAAACTCATTACATAAAGAAAAGCTCATTGTGATAATCATAAATGGTGTCATTTTTTCAAATAGACTTCTTCCAGATCCTTTTGTTAAACTCTGTCACTTTGGTATTAAATTGAAATTAAAGAGGCTGCCTAGCTTCTCAAATTCTGTGTTAGAAGAGGTATGCTGAAATTGGATTATAAAAAAACAAGTATTTTCACTTTCAGCAGAAGACATTAAAGGAACTTTAGATAATGTGAGGGAACTAATTCTCTTAACTTTAGAAACAGACATACTCACTTCAATCCAACTGCAAAATATTAATGTTTTCACAGGCAAGTGTTTTTGTCTATTGCTAGTAATTCAGTCATATTCATTAAATTTTATTATTTCTGCATCATTAAATGTAGGTTAACATGTCAAGTCTAGCAAACTCAAGCAGTTATTTCCAGCACACTGCCCTGCTGAGAGTGATAAGAGGCAAACAAATATCACTTCATGGAAAAAAAAAATCCACTAATTTGTAAGCATGAACATTAAAATGAAGGCTACAAAAGACAACGTAACAGATGTCGTTTGTAAATCAACCATAGTCCTCCATGCTTATCTTGCCAAAAATGTATGTCTGTAGAAGAAGAGGAATCAAATGATGTCCCTTTCAGAGCAGAATAAACCTGTGTTTACAAAGCTTAATAACAAGGCCCATGCCAAACCTGACTTTGGCAAATGGCTGAGCACTGAAATGGGGTGCAAAGGGGGTGTGATCTGAACATCCCATGGCACTGGATGTCACTACTGAGGGCTGTTTGTCACAGCGAAAGTGTCCACATTTTTCTTTTTTTTTCCTTTTTTTTTTTGTCAGAAGCCTTGCTTTAACAACTCTTCCTATGGCTGGTGTTGTGTGGGTTCTCTTTTCTCCTCAGCTCCCTGGGAGGGATGCTAAGTGCATATCAAATGAGGCCTTTCCTGCCTGCTTAGAGGAGTCAGGAGGAACTCCTACTGTGGAGTCAGACCACGAGGGACTATGGGTTTTACTATTTCCTTGCCACTTGATCCAAGGCAAGTTCCTCATCTCTGAGCATCTTTCTCAGCTATCAAATGGGAATTAGAACCATTGCTATAGGATTGCTGTGGGGACTGGAAGAGATTGCACAAATGGCATAGCTGGAACACAGGACACCCCAGTGTCTTCCTGTTTGGTTCTATGTCCCACGCTTTACCAGCAGACTGTGAGGAGAGGCATCAAGAAGCATCATTATCACACACTGACAGCAAGTTCCTTCTCCACTGCAACCTCCCGCTTAGTGCTCCCAGCCTACGCTTCCAACTGTCTTTACTCACCTCCTTTGCAGAGAGCAGGCTTTGCTCATATCGTAAACACAGAGGAAGAGGAATGCAACAGACAAGTTCAGAAAGATCGCTGTAGGTAGTGAGTGTTGTGAGTTATGAAGAAAACCAGGCAAGATAATGGGTCGGGAAGGGAGGCTGGGAGAGACTTCCAAAATTTTGGAACATCTGTGAACTAGAGAGATGAGGTGCAGAAGTTGTCAGAACTCTCTGTCAAGAGGAATGGCAAATTCTGTGATCCAATATCTGAGGCTGCAAAGAGAGAAGTGACTTTACATCATGAATTCCAGAACTGGGCATGGAGTGTGAGGCTCCAGATTCACGGGTGCTGCCATTTCCTACCAACTCTCATTCAGTAGAATCCCACATAGCGAGCTCTTTAAGTGTGCATTCTAGACTCTTAACTTGTATTGTTATGGAAGGAGTGGCCCAAGGTGGTAGCAAAGAGGAATAGTCAATTAAAGAGGTCACAGAATACACTAGCATATGAGGAAATCAAGGTTTTGAGGTCCATGGAATCTCATCTTTAGGGAAATCATGTATGAACAACAGGAGACATTTTTATCTGGTATTATGAGAGACATATCTTACTTTTTTATTATTTCTGACTGAAGTTATAAGATTTGCTAATGCAGAGAATTATTTCTATATTCCCCAAGGGTTTCAATACAACAACAATATAGACTTTACAAAGTAACATGTAAACATCATTATTGCATATTGTATTAGTTGGTTTAGGCAGCTATGCAAGCAACAGCTATTTATTTCTCACAGTTTTGGAGGCTAGAAAGCTTATATCATGGTACTATGACTGTTGGGTTCCCAATAAGCACTCTCTGACTTATAAATGAAGTACACTTTTTCCTGGTAGTAGAGAAGGGGCAATCTCTATTTTAATACTGCAACTCACAATCCCGTGGGGTTAGCTGGTATCCCCAGTGAGAAGGATTCCTTCGGGGGTGGGCAGGGATGAGGGCAAGGATGGTACCAACATATGCTGTTTACACACTGAGTATGTCCATAACTAATAAAGAAAATTCCTATTGCTTTCACGAGTGTCCCACTCTTATGACCTGACTTCCTCCTAATTGTCTTCCAAGGGTGCAATCTCCACCTACCATCATGCTGAGTTTGAAGGGGCCAGCACAAAGGTTGGGAAAGGGCACGCACACATGTTCAATCCATGATGCATGGCTAGGAATTGTTCTGTTCTAAGATTCTCTGGATTGTGGAGAAACTCTGCCTCACCTTTATAATGTGGACTCTCATCTTGTAAACCAGGGCAAGAACTTTTCTTATTGAGATTATAACTATTTAATGTATTACATGATTTTTAAGCCTAAAACCTTAAATGAAGCTCACACTATAATTAAGGTGGTATTTAGAGAAGTAATCAAGAAATTTCCCAAATGTCATTTAGCAATTATGAAGATTTCATTTTTGTACATGTGTATATGCGTATGTGTGCATGCGCATAGTTAGTGTAGGATATATTTTTTTTCCTTAACCCAAAAGCTTAAATTAAGTTTGCACTATAAGTAATGTTGTAGGTAGAGAAGAAAATACAACACAAACAAGATATTTTCTTAAAGTAATTTAGCAATTAATCGTATTCTATTTTCTTTGCATGTGCGTGCATAGTACGGTGGTATAGATGGTGGTAGTTGGTGGTGTGTGTACAGGTGACCCATGTGCACACTTGCAGAAATCAGAAGAGAAAGTCAGTATCTTCTCTTGGGACAGAGGCTTGTCACTGAACCTGGAGCTACACCGTGAGCCCCAGAAGTTCTTAGCTGTCCTCTCCACGTGGCACTTGGGTTTCAGGAATGTGTGGCTATGCCCCGATACGTACATGGGTGCTGGACAACCAAACTGAGGGCAAACCAGGTGTGAGTCCTGGGATTCTGCATTTTCAGCCTGTGCTACTGGTCATGGAATCACACCCTAAATGATGAGGCCCATGAATGCACTATGCTACCTTTTATTAAAACGACAAAATAAACTGTCACTTGAGTCTCAGTCGACATTAAACTTAAATATGTTCTGAGCAGATATTTTTTACTTCATCTTAGGGACCTCTGAAAGCTAATGTTTCTTTTTGACAGAGGAGGCACCTTAATAAGACTACATGACTTAATGGTCATACATTTTATTGACTTGATTCCATTGACCCACATTGGACTCTATCTAACTTTCCCAGTACTGCCTTTTTCCCTTTTTTACTATGGCTTTTAGCACCATTACTATATTTTATGGTGGCTGTTGTCTTACAATGTATCTCCAAAGACACTGAGAATCGGTTTTTGGATGAGGAAGAATGTGAACAAAGAATCCCAGAACAGCCTAAATAGTTGGAATATATGCTCCAGGCTACACTGGGACAGTCAGGCATGTGGTGGCGCAGGGCTTATGAAACTGAGAAAGGAAAGCAATCAGTCCCAGAAGTAGACTTGAGAAGAATCAACCCATTCCTTTTCAAAATGTATTGAAGGCATTACTAGACAGACAAGATGATGATCACTGTGTGAGTTCATACTTTCAAAGATTTATCAACTGAGCTTCCAGTTGTCTCAGGAGGACCTATTATTACAAAGGTGCATGGAACGACTCTCTCACCACAAGAGACCTCATGAGAGCACTGACATGCATGCTGGCATGTACTGGGAACCCTGAGTGGGAAGAATAATTTCCTGTTCCTTCGTCAAAAGCTGCATCTTAGGTAGGTCAGAAGGAAAGAATGACTGATGTTAGCTCTTCACATTCTTCACTTGGAGATGCTACTGAAGCAAGTACAACACTGAAGCCTTCTAGAAGCTTATTGGAATAGTAACCCTGCAACAGTTACTACTGGTCAGGATGCAAAGATAAGTAGCAAATCAGCTATTTAACCTTCAGAAGTATGTTTAACCCTTTTAACCCTTCCAGTCTTAATGACCATCTCCCTGCAACTTGTAGCAATAACTTTCCCATAGGATTGCTCTGAGAATTAAATAGAGCATTTAACATTGTGTCAAGCATTCCATAAATTCTCTGGATAATCTTGATTTTTCAACCTTATTAGATTAAGAAACATCTATGGGTCTAGTAAGAGACACCTCTGGGTATGTCTGAGGATGTTTCCATCCATAATTGGATTATGAAGGCTCAGATCTAGACAATGGATTAATCCCTTGATAAATTCATAATGTGATAGCATTTTTGGGAAGTGGTGACAGGTAGGATGTGGAGCCTGGTTGGCGAAGTAAGTTACTGTATATGATTCAGGGGATTTCTTCTTGTCCTGGACCCTTGCCTTCTTCCTTTTTCCCTGTCTCGTGGCTACCATATCATTATATGAACTACTCTTCTCCAGGAGGATCTCATCCCATGGGTGGACAGAACCTTCTGACCATAAGCCAAAGAGTAAATAAATCAATATGTAAATATTATTCCTCCCTAACGTTGTTCATATATTTTTGTCACAGCAATGAAACATCTGTTAATATAATCACATCTTCAACAAAAAGCTGAGGATAAAAAAAGCACCAAACCATATATGTTGATTCATTAGCTCTTTTTAAAAACATTTTTATTTTTATTTATTTATGACAGAGATTTTTTATTTATTTATGAGAGAGAGGGGCAGACAGATAGATAGAGACAAAGACAGAGAGAGAGAGAGAGAGAGAGAGAGAGAGAGGGAGGGAGAGAGAGAGAATGGGCATGCCAGGGCTTCCAGCCACTGAAAGTGAACTCCAGATATATGTGCCACCTTGTTTGTCTGGCTCATGTGGGTAATCAAACCTGGGTCATTTGGCTTCACAGGCAAATGCCTTAACTGTTAAGCCATCTCTCCAGCCCTCATTAGCTCTTTTATTTTGTTTTTGGCTCTTCTAGATGTTTCCTAGAACCCACTGTGGTCACTGTTTATTTTCAAATTTATTTCTCCAAGGCCTTTGACAAGTCAAGTCAAGGATGTTGGATGACATAACCAATAGCATTCAAACTTGGTCTAGGAATCTAAGTTTGTGTTGATTTTCTTACATAGCAATGAGATCAAGGGAACATCCTCATATGCAAACAGAAATGTGTGACTTCTGCTAAAGCATAAACCCTGTTGCCATAAAGCACCCTGTCTAATGCAAAACCCTATGCTATATGCCAAAGATGCAGAAACAACAGGCTTTCACTTTGCATATCAAATTCTTCATTTTCATTCAATATCACTTCCTGTGTTTTCTAACTTCCTTCCAGCAAGACTTTTGGGAAATTCCAGACTCCACCACTCTGCATTCAAAAACCCTTCCTACTCTCAGCTATTGAAATGTCACAAAGTTCAGAGAGGAGCAAATTTCTCCCTTCTAGGAATTCCTCATGTACACATGTTTACACACTCATTTCTTCTTGATCAGAGTACGTTGGCACGTAAAAGGTTCCACTTCTTGCTCAATGCTCCCTAAAATATCACAGAGCTATTATAAGAAGATACCAGAGTTAGGAGACATTGAAGCAAGGAGAGGACATTTGATTAGTAACAAAAGTACTTTCCTCTGTTTAATCCTTGCATTCTGGTTGGGACATCCCAGAGAACATGGTTAACTATGATCACATCTGGCAGGATGTTTCCTCTTTAAAAGAAGTTAAAATTAGGTACAATTAAAAATGAGTTGTGGATATTTTGTATAACACCAGGGGAAATAGAAATGCATTAAAGACTGCATGCAAATGAACTGGTGTGTGCCAGTGTCAAAAACCCTTAAAAGGTTTTGGCCACATGTCGACACATGGCTATTTGGTCATTGGAAAGAAATTTACCTGTATATACCATCATTTGATGTATCATTGTTCTCTTTCTGTTGCCCAAAGTCTTTCATGATTCTGACCTACCTGAAGATGTGCCATAAATCCACAATGATGCATATGATGTTGTGACAGATCAGTGCTTGTGTAAGACTTATCTATTCTTTAGTAGACTTTTTTTTAGGGGGTGGGGGGTTTTGGTTAAGATGGCAGAATAGGAGCCATGCCAAAAAATAACAGAAGAGCATAAAGACAAGATTCCATTCTATACTCCCTTCTCTCAAATCATGAATATGACAGAGAAAACTCAGGAGATCCAAGATCCAGCAATATGATAAGAAAAGATAGCTGACTGACTACCTTAAGACACACCACCGCTTCCACCATCTGCGGGGGGCCCAGGAGAAATTGCAAAGGAAGTGGTGACATGAGTAATGTTCCCACTGCTAGCCTGAAAACCAGTGTGAGGGGGATCCACGACAGACAATGTGATCAATCAAAACACATGGAGTCATGGGCTGCAGAGATTGCTTAGCAGTTAAGGCACTTGCTTGCAAAGCCAAAGAACCTTGGTTCAATTCCCCAGAAACCACATAAGCCAGATGCACAAAGTGGCACATGCATCTGAGGTTCATTTGCAGCTGCTGGAAGCCCTGGAGTGTCCATTCTCTCTCTTTCTCTCTCTCTCTCTTTCTCTCTCTCCCACTTTCTCTCTTGTTAATAAATAAATAAATACAAAATATTTAAAAAACACATGGAACCAGAAACCCAGAGGCTATAGAGGACTCAACACTAAACCAGACTGCTAACAGACCCACCAAAGCTCAGGGACCATTGTGGTAGAAGGCGTGGGGGGATTGTAAGAACCACAGGGTAGGTAGAAATAAACTCTCCCAGAGACTGACAATCTAACAGTGAACACCAACAACACTCAGGAAAAAGTCCTCAGGGAAAGTGAGACCTGGGGGAAAGGGGATAAAAGACTACAACCCTTGTAAAAAAAAAAAGAGAAAAAAGTGGCATTTTCCTTTTGCAATACCATCATGCATCTGCACAGATCTTAATAAATTATAGCAAGCTATCTAAATAGATTCATATAAAAGTACAAATGCACCTCATTTTTAAAAAAATCAATAATTTCAAACTAGCAGAGTTACTAGTTTAAAGATAACACAGTATGTATATATGTATGTATGTATGTATGTATGCATGTATGTATGTGTATATACATGTATATATACATATGTAATGTTCAGCCCCAGCAGTAAAACACACAAGTCCTGAGTCAGAAGGCAGGTTTCCAGTTCAAGCTAGGATCCTATACCAGGGAAGCCATGTCAGGAAGTTGTATAAATTTCATTTATTGCTATCAATCAGTCATTGAATTAGTTGTTATTTCTTCTCTTCCAAAAATTTAGGGTAATTAAAAGGAGCATTTACTTGTACATAAGATCTGTCTTTTATGCACGCTTATTTTTGGAGAAATGCAGAACGCAGCGGCCCCTGACCAGGAGTGTGTAAACGCTCACACCTATGCCAGCGGCTCGGGTGGACACTGATGTCACACACTTGCTTTGGCATCCGCTCTGCTTTTTGCAGCAGCCATACTCAGTTAGCCCATGGTCGCCCCTCAACTGGCCTCCATGTGTCTCTGCTTTTCACCCTCTAAACGCCATTTCAAAGGCGTCATCCCATTCTTGGAGTCCAAAGTGACGTTGTCAATAAGACTCCCTCTTATGCCCTTATTACATGGTTCAAACTCTACAACAATCTTTCTGCCAAATCTTCAAGGATTTGGGTGCCTAAGGTGGCTTTCAGAAAGGACAGTATAAACTTGCAGAGCGATAACGCTTTCTCATTAGAATTTTCTGGGCTCCCTCATATGTCTTTCAATAGATAATAGCTTTTTTTTTCTGTTTCTTATTTATTTATTTGAGAGTGACAGACAGAGAGAGAATGAGGCCGATAGAGTGAGAGAGAGAGCGAGAGAGAGAGAGAGAGAGAGAGAGGGAGGGAGAGAATGGGCTCGCCAGGGCCTTCCGCCACTGCAAACGAACTCCAGACGTGTGCGCCCCCTTATGCATCTGGCTAACGTGGGTCCTGGGGAATCGAGCCTCGAACCGGGGTCCTTAGGCTTCACAGGCAAGCGCTTAACCACTAAGCCAACTCTCCAGCCCAGATAATAGCTTTTTATCATCGATTGAAAATATATAGATGTCCCTCCACTATTCTGTACTGAAGGCAGCAGCTCATTATGTCCCCGCCCCCTTAGCCTATTCTTTTTATCCTTTTAAAAATATTTTTATTTATTTATTTGAGTGACAGGCAGAGAAAGAGGGAGGGAGGGAGGGAGGGAGAGAGAATGGGCATGGCAGGGCCTCCAGCCACTGCAAAAGAACTCCAGACACATGCGCCCCCTTGTGCATCTGACTAACTTGGGTCCTGGGGAATCAAGCCTCAAACCAAGGTCCTTAGGCTTCACAGGCAAATGCTTAACCACTAAGCCTCCTCTCCAGGCCTCTTTTTATCCTTTCACAATCAGGCTTTGAGAACAAGAAGCAACAGATGAGAGTCCAAAGAGGTTGGGGTCACTGTAACATATGATTACCATTTAATTCTGAGTTATTATGTTCCTTAAGGGTGTACTGCCCACTGAGCATGAGTGTGGACTCGGAGTCCTCACTCCTTCCTGCTTCCCTTCAAAAGCTAAATGACAGAGCAGAGTACAAAACTCATGCCTTGTTGCCAAATCGCCAAAATCGCTGCCAGCACTGCTCGCCTAGATGTGTAAGATCCCATGAAGTGTCTTGGCAAGAGCTGTTTCAGGAGTGTTGGCCAAGGTGCTGAAGTGAGACAAGGCAGGGACACCTTTGCCAACGAAGTTCCCTCCCCCACTGTCCCTTTATGACATTGGGTTTATTCATTGTGACAAGCTCCAAGGTCCTGCTAGGATTTCAAACCTGAAGCTGTGTCAGGAGAAAGGTGTGCTTATGTGTCCGCAGTGCCGAAAAGCATCTGGGATAAATATTCTTTATAGAAATACAGAGATTCCAAGGCACAAAGAGTGTAGTTTCACCCAGTTAATACACAAATCCACAGAGTTTGCGCTGTTGGTTCTGACGGGAAGCGATTATGGCTATACTTCTCTACGGGATCACTACTGAACTAACTGCTAAGGAAACATTATGAAGCAAACGACAACAAAGTCACCATTCTGAATGATCTAGCGCAAAAAATGTCTATGCATACCTGATTTGCTCAATACCTCGTCTGTTTTTAAGATGTCCTTTTCTGACAGTTGCCCTTCCTGCCTTAAAAATGTGCAGCCAGATATGAGACCACAGGCTGGTTCTGGCACGGTGTTGGCTAACCGTTGAATCATCTCTGGGTAGCTGCAGATTGCGCAGTGGTGAGAGAATGAGAAGGCTGCCTGGTCACCAGCTCATTTCACAGTTCCCTCCGCAGCGGGCATTGATGCCCCCTTCCTGGTGCCAGGCAATTTGCTTCCGTTCTGTTCAACTTTCGGACCTCTGGCTTTAGAGAATGGTCCTGGCTGTGGGAACTGGCTGTGGCTGGCTTTTGGCTACCTCCTTTATGGTGACTGGCAGGACCAACGCTTTCTTTGACACTCTTAAAAGAGCCTTTTAATTCCCAATGATATTTACTGGCAAAAAGAAAAGTGAAACGCACAAGGAAGATTTTCCGGTCCAAAATAAGTGAGGCCAAGGGCTCGGCGGCTGAACCCTGGTCTGGCTGGAAAGCTGCTTTTCCAGCCAGCGGCTTCCTCTTTCCTCCAGTCTGCTACTTCCAGCCTGTAGTGTGACACCTACTGGAATCTATGAACATCTGGAGATGGAGGGATATGATTTGGGTGCTGGCTGCTGCCCCAGGGACTTCCCGCGGAAATCACCCAGCATCTAGAAGGCTTTTCAACAAGGAAGTAACCGGCAGAGCGCTATAGAGGAAGAACCCCGCGAAACGTTCGAAAACCACCAGAAACTACAGTCTACTTAATGACCCAGAGCCCCTACAGCCAGCCCCTCCCGTCCCTCAAGCCTTTCTCCAACAGTGTTAAAATAAAGTGGCTGTCGGGTTTTTACCCTGAGGTAGGAAGGAGGCCTGTGCGAAGAGTATTTTGTTTCTGCGGTAGAGATAAGTGTGGTGTGTGTGGGGGGGGGGGGGGGAGTCCAAAGTCTGGGCCAGGCGCAAATCTCAGTTGCTTCTTTGACAAGCTGACCAGGATGGCAGGGGCGCGCAGATCTGTGGGCGGGCGCGTGTGTGTGTGTGTGTGTGGGGGGGTCCTCCACACCCCATCAGCCTGCACCAGTGTGGATGCATGACCACCTCCACCACCGTCTTCAACACCTGGGCTCATGCTCTCCCCCGCTGCCGCCCACACAGCTGTTCATCTGAAAGCCAGTCCCGCGTCCCGCAAAGCGCCCCAGGTCCTTACGCGTCGGCGGCACTGCCTGGCGGAGGAGGTGGCGCCAGGGGCGCCCGCACAAGCGGCGGGGAGGGGCGCGGGGGCGGGGGACCCGCGGGCGGCGGGGGTGTGGAGAAGCGAGGGAGCGGCTGGCGATCGGGGTTCGGGCCCCGGGGCCACCGCGAGGACGCGCAGCACTCACCCGCTGCTGCTGTCGGCTGCTGACGGCCACGGCGGCGGCGGACGCGGCGCTGTGCCGGAGCTCGGCCGCCTGCCCGGGTCTCAGCAGGCTCCGCGTGAACCTGCGGGTCCGCTCGCTGGCCATGGCCCGCCGCGCTGCTCCGGCCGCGGTGCCCGGGCGTGCGTCCCGCCGGTCCCTGCCCGCGCCAGCCTCCTCTACCCACCCGCTGTTCAGGAAGCGGAACTCGGAGCCTGTCCTCCCCCTCTTGCCCGCTCCTTCCTCGCTCAACTCACGAGAGGCGGGTTTTCCTCGCGCGCACCCCCACTCTTCCCACCCCCTGCGCTCCGCTGCCCGCTTCGCCACCACTTTGCAAACTCCGTGCACGCGGCCGACTCGTCTGGCTACCCCGGGCCCGGCCGGCACTGCGCTTCTGCGCGCTTCTGCGCGGGAGCCTCGGAGCACGCGTGGGCCGCCTCCAGCCCGCGCCACCCACCCGGCCTTCGCTGGCTGCCACTCCGGGCCAAGGCCTGAGGCGGGGGAAGGGCCCAGGGCGGCCCTGCGGGGCTCCAGGCGGGGCTAGCCCACAGCCATCACCCCCATTTGTCCAGCACTAGAGCTCTCGCCACTTCGGGTGGGTCAGACTTTCTTCCTTCTGAGCTCAGTTCTCCCTTCTGCCCCAGGGAAGATGGTGTGAGACCGTTACTAAAGGTTTGGTGGCTGGTACTCCTGTGCCATCCACTGAGCTGTGGTTTGAAGTCTCCTCCACCCAAAGTCCTTCCTCAGGACTTGGGATAGAGGCTGCATTGGTCACACCTGTGACCATTATTTGCATAAGGGTTACCTACTTGAATGGACTCACATTCTTCTGGAAACAGAAAGGGATGTTAACTTACCGGATCCCCACTTGAAAGCTGTATGGTGCTGATAGGGTTCTGAGGGTAGAAACAACGGAGTGGGCAAATGTATGAACAAAACCATTTGGGGTGCTAGCAAGAATGAAAGTCTTGTGCACGTCAGGGCAATGTTAAGAGATGGCGGGGTGGTGGTAGGGTGATAGGATAAGGATTGACTTGTGGGTTATGGGACAGGTGAGGTCAGGGGTGGTTGGTGGTACTCAGTGCAGCTTTGCTGTTCTCTTAGCAGAGGTCAGTCTGTAATCTGCCCTTGGTCTCTAGCTATCTTATTAAAGACTTCTATATTTTTTTTAAATCAGAAGTTACATGCTAGGGTGTTTCATCTCCATGTGGGTGGGTGAAAGAGCATGGCTAGCTCCTGGGAGAGTTATCTGGAGTTGTTCAGCCTGGTGTCATGGGTCATGCCTATAATTCCAGTGGGCTGTGGACTGCTGTTGCTTCACAGCCAGCCTGTATAAGACCTTGTCTCAAAAAAGTCTGTATGAGCTGGGCATGGTGAAGCACCCTTTAATCCCAGCACTCGGGAGGCACAGGTAGAAGGATCACTGTGAGTTTGAGGCCACCCTGAGACTACATAATTAATTCCAGATTAGCCTGGACCAGAGTGAGACCCTACCTTGAAAAAACAAAACAAAACAAAAAGTCTGTACGAGGCTGGAGAGATGGCTTAGTGGTTAAGGTACTTGCCTGAAAAGCTTAAGGACCTATGTTCAACTCCAGATCCCACATAAGCCAGATGCACAAAGGTGAGGCAAATGCAAGGTTGTACATGCCCACTAGGTGGTGTAAGCATCTGGAATTCGAATGCAGTGGCTGAGGCCCTGGTGTGCCAATCCTCTCTCCCCCTCTCTTTCTCTCTTGCTCTATCCAAAAAGTAAACACAAACATATAAATGTGTATATATATATATATATATATATATATATATATATATATAATGTATCTGTACACACAGACATGCATATATATGTTGTATCAGACAGCTTCAGGTTCCCTGAGATGAACTTCCAGACCAGGCACAGTTATGGAGGAAGGGATTTATTGAAGCTTACAGATCCAGGGGAAGTTCCATAATGGCAGAAAAAGCTGGCCTGCTTTAACAGGACCAAGCAGAGAGAGAAAAGTACAAGCCTAAAAGCCAAAAGCCACAGCACACTTCAGGAACTCCAGCTAGGCACACTTTGCATATCTTTAGATTGAAATCTGAAACCCACCACCACACCTTAAGATACATACAATGTCACTGACTCCAGCCAGGTGGCTGCAGATGCAAACTACAAACAAACAACTGAATATATTGGAGGCCATCTATTCTATTCAAACCACCACATATGTACACACATAAATATTAGGTACATTGTAGATAACTAATTCTTTTTTGAATTTTTGCAAATTATTTATTTTTTTTCTTTTTTTATTGACAACTTCCATAATTATAGACAATAAACCATGGTAATTCCCCCCTTCCACTTTCCCCTTTGCAACTCCACTCTCCATCATACCTTTTCCCCCTCTCACTCAGTGTCTCATTTATTTTAATGTCATGATCATTTCCTCCCATTATGATGATCTTATGTACATAGTGTCAGTTGGGTCAGCTCTGCTCTCTAGGATTTAGTCAGAGGTACTGGCTGAGCATCATTCCAGCATATTGGAAGATATGGGAGATACTATCTGAAACTCTTCTTCCAAGACACAAAATACTGTGTCCTATGTTACATCCTTTCACACTGGTACTGTAAATGTGGCACTCTCACTTTTAGGGGTAAGCAAATAGGTGGTTGCCTCTGGGGGCATAGACATCTAGGGAACACTGCCTCCAAGCACCCTAACATGCACACCTGTGTCGCTGTGTTCCTGCTCATTTTCTTGCCTGGTGTCAGCATAGCATCTAGCACATAGTAGGCACAGACTAACTGTTGGTCTGTGGGTGGCTCTCTAGGGTTCAGATAAGCCGCTGTAGTCAGAGAGCTGTGAGTGCCCAAAATAGCAGACAGCAGAAAATGAAGGCATTCTGGAAGAGAAGTAGCAGAAACTGCATCTGTGGTCATCAGTCTCTGTTGTCAATTTGATTGGATCCAGAATCACTTTGGAGAAAAATTTATGTGTTTTCTCTGAGGGGTTTCTACTTTAGGTTGTCAGAGGTGAGAAGACTAACCTTAATTATGGGCTGAACTATCCCACGACTGAGGTCCTGAACTGAATAAAAAGAAGAAAATGAGCGGGGACTCAACATTCCTCGCTGACTGCTTCCAGAGTGCAGATGCAATATGGCCAACTGCCTCTGGGTTTCCTGCTGCCATTCATGCCTTCCCTGAGCTGTACCCTAAAACTGTAAGATACAATAACCCCTGCCTACTCCTTAAGTTGATTTTTGTCAGGTGTCTTGTCATAGCAACAAGAAAGAACTAATATAGCATCATATTTTATCCAATGTATAGCCACTTCTGTGATCAGAAACCCTGAGGATCCTATACAGCTCAATCTTCTACTCTATCAGGTAACAGAAAATCCCTTGCATTTCTGCTGTTAGTACTGATTTTATACTCTCCAGCTTCGAGAGGTCACTAAGAGCATTGGGGTGAGAAGATCTGTGAACAAATGCCAATTTGGTCTCCTCATACCCTGCAGGATGTGGGTCACACTGAAAAGGAAGGTCCGCATAAGTGTGGCAACAGACAGCACACATAGGAAAATGTCACATAGATGTAACAGCAGGCACCTCAACTTCAGGGAACTTCCATAATGTTACTACACTGGGATTCTCCTCAGCCTTTAATAGTCACATAGGGTTTAGTTAAGCCCCATTCTGGATGCTATGGAGAGGAGAGCTGAGCATCCCCATACCACACATCATGAAGGGAAGATGAAACCACTCTCTGCTGCACAAACATGGGCTCAGATTTCAGATTGCCATTTGCTGGTTATTATCTTGATTACCTGAAAATATTTGGGAATATTCTTTATGAAAATAAATCTATGAAAATACCATGCTTATAGGTCTGTTTTTCACTTCATCCTGTCTCAATCTTTTTTTTTTTTTCTTTCCTTAAAAAGATCACTTCATTCTGGTTCATTCTACATCAGAACGTTTTTTCATTTTAAGAGGTATTATTGTAGGAACATATCACTACTGGTTTTTATTTCTCTAAAACAAGTGAGTCTTGAAGGAATTATACTATAGAGTGGTGATAAAAATCCTATGTCCAGTCAAACTACCTCTCTGTGGAAACAAGGCAATGCAAAGGTTGCAATCAAAAAGTGTCAAGTCCAAATTCTCCTCATAACTTCAGCTGGCATGAACACAGCCCTGCTTAAAGGAAAGCTATGCAGTGGTTACTGTGGATAGGCTCACACTGCACTAAGGGGGGGGGGGCACAGAGCTAATCAAATAATTCTCACATCCAAAAAGTTGAATTTAACACAGAGTCAGTAGCTTGTGAAACATTATTGATGGTGGGTGAGAGGAGGGTGAGGGTAAAATTTTGGCTATGAAGTATCATAGGACCCATGTAAAATTTTATATTCCCATAAGATTAAAAAAATCCTAGGCTGGAGAGATGGATTAGCAGTTAAGGCACTGGTCTGAAAAGCCTAAGAACCTGAGTTCAATTGCCCAGTACCCACATAAAGCCAGGTGTACAAAGTAGTGCATGCATTTGGAGTTTGTTTGAAGTGGCTGCAAGGCCTGGTGTGCCCATTCTCTCTGTGTCACTTCTATCTCTTTCTGCTCGAAAATTAATAAAAATATTTTTAAAATATCTAAAAATATCAGTAGCAGCGAATTTTCTAGTTTTCTCTTTTCCCTTCCTTCTTTCCTGCCTCCCTCTTTCCCTCCTCCCTACCTCCCATTCTTTCATCTCAGACACACTTCTTCCTCATCTGAAAGTGGTCTGCTTAAGCTGCAGGAAGCTCTTACTACCTGTTGTGGTGCAGGTCAAAATTCTGCAAAGTTAGAAAACCATAGTTTTTAATGGTCATCTCTTTTCCTATATTACTTTGCTCAGGACTGAAATTGTTTGTTATATGACTAAGGAATGCTTTCTGGATTGTTTTTTTCAACATAGTAGGAACTGCAAATGTGAAAATTGTAGTACACTTTTCAAAGCATGTAGAGGCACATTGGTGTGAGAATCATTTGTGCTAAGTGTGAGTTCAGATCTTGACAGTCAGAGATTGTGGGAGGAAGGACATGTATCTGTGCAATATATCTGTGGCATTGGACTACCCTAGCTAAGTGATACCATGTGTAGGACACTCTGAGTGGCAGTCTCTGTTCCAGCATGTGTTAGAGCTTAACTATCTCAAGTTTATCTACTGTTACACAATTTATAAAGCACATTCATTATTTCACTCAACTCTCAAATTATTGTTCCTAAAAGGGAGGTGGGGTATGGAATAATGCCTCACCCTTCTGCCCTTATCCATTTGATAAAGCTGACAGAGAATTTAGTAGCATGGACATTTGAAGGAGAACATTTTGATAGTTAATGAAAGAAAGAAGGAAACGAAGAGAAAGAGACATCCAGATAGGAATGCAAATGTTGGAGATTAAGTTGATACCATATCAAACATTTTCAGACTCCCTGTGAGGAACAAGTACATGTTCTGTTTTTATAGTTTTTATAGGGATAGAAGTCTTCAAAGGCAGGTGACTTACCTTGATAATGTGAGCTCTAGGATTAGAGTGAGTAAAATAACATAATTTTATTTGATAAATGCAAACATCAAACTTAATCAGCATAAGAAAATATTCATAATTGTAAGACAAGGTAATAAAAATAATTTGATTTAAGCACTTTCTTACAAAAAGTAAACATTTGCATTGATGTATGGGAATTTTGGGTGGGTGGTTGTCTAGAAGCCATTTAGTAATGCATACATTTTTCATCTTGTCAAGAAAATATGAAAATGACAAGAAAATAAAGAAATTATGGTTTAAAGGTGTTCTGTTAATTATGGCCCACTATTCCTTACCAGAGCTGAAGTGTAATATGTGTTCCTTACTGTGTTTTAAAGACAGATCACTCCCCACAAGGAACTTATACTTAATACAATTTGACTTTAATGTGAAAAATTTCCAGGTTGTAGTATTTTGCCTAGTACCTATGGTGTGCTATGTTCTGTCACAATTAGTCCTAGAGGCCTAGCTCAATAACGTAAGTGGCTGAAACAAAACAAGACACAGAACAGAACAAAATAACTTTTGACTGGAAACAAGACTTGGAGTTTACTGTTCTACATTTTTTAAATTTATTTTTTATTTACTTGGAGAGAGAGAGAGACAGAGAGAGAGAGAGAGAGAGAGAGAGAGAGAGGGAATGGGCACGCCAGGGCCTCCAGCCACTGCAAACGAACTCCATGAACTCCATACACATGCTCCACCATGTGCATCTGGCTTACTAGGGTTCTGGGGAATTGAACCTGGGTCCTTTGGCTTTTCAGGCAAATGCCATCTCTCCAGCCATACTTTGGTTTTAATTTGTAATCTGGCCTCGAGGAATTGATGTCCTATGATCTTTTATTCATCTGTAAAAATCATGGAGAGGAGACTGTGACTCAATATGAGGTGGGTGGAAAAGATTAGAAAGTGCAGAATGGGATATTTCAGGTTCTCGCAGCGTAAGCAAACCCTTGTAACTTTACTTTCTTAGGTATTCCCCCCTAGTGCACTGCTCAGTCCCCCATTCTCAAAAAGATAAAAAAGATATACCCTGATATATAAACAAATTTCAACACAGTCGTTTGCTTAAGACAGAGCAACAACATTATTCCATTTTCTAATATTACATTGGCAATTTTCCCTCTGTTCATATCATAGAAGTTGTTCTGCCTTTTCTTAATTAGAATTGTTTTTGTTACCTTTTTCAGGGAATGTTATTGTGCTGGATGGGAGAGCTTTCTGCCTTTTCCCATGACTACAGCAATTTAAATAACACTGAGATTATTTGTTCTCTACAAGTTGGATCGAATCCAGCTGTTGAGCCATCTGGCCTTGGTACACTTTTTAAGTGGGAGCTGTACTGTCAGTTTCCAATCCCTTCTATGGAACTCAGTCTATCCAAGGTTGCCACATGTTACATTTGTTAGTAATTTATACTTTAATAGGAACACTACCTATCTTTCTAGAAGTCAGAGACACCATAACACATATATTCTTTATAGCATATATTTTACTTATGATGATTTCAAGCACACCTAAAATGTGAAAAGACTACAAATGGTTTATAACATATACTTGTAAAATGATTAATTATGTTGACCTTTAATCCCTAAATGGTTATTTTACCGCCAAATTGTATTTTTCTATATAGCTGCAGTATCAACACGTTTTCCTCAACAATTCCTTGCATCATTTTTCACCCAGCCCTACTTAGCTTTCGCTAATTGTTCCCAAATGCTTTTCCTCTGTGGCTGATCTGATTACCCAATATTTCAATATAGATAATGAATTGATTTGATTGTCATATTTCCTTAACGTGAAGCTGTTCCCTCTTCTTTCTGGTAATGACATTACTCACTGAAGAAAACAAACTAGTTGTCTCTTGTTGACTTGTAACTTGCTCCTTTTTATGTGAGGCTTTATAAATCTTTCTTCAATCCATAATTAATTCACTGGTCTCATTTTTAATCTGGGATTTTTTTTTTTACTTCCTTTGTTCATCAACTGAGTTTTCAATGGGGACTATGTAGTAATTACTATGTTCAAGAAGGTGGTTTGGGAGCTATTACTTTGACTTCATTCATTCATTGCTCTTTGTTATTAGCAGGATGAGCTGTTTTAATCAAGTGTAGAATCCTGGGGTGGACAGATGGCTTAGTGGTTAAGTGCTTGCCTGTGAAGCCTAAGGACCCCAGTTCAAGGCTCGATTACCCAGGGCCCATGTTAGCCAGATGCACAAGGGGGGGGCACACATCTGGAGTTTGTTTTCAGTGGCTGGAGGCCCTGGCGTGCCCATTCTCTCTCTCTCTCTCTGCCTCTTTCTCTCTTTGTCTGTCACTCACAAATAAACAAATAAAAATAAACAAAAGTTTTTTTTTTTTTAAAAAAAGAGTAGAATCCTATGCAAGAGAAAGCAGTAATGTTCAAACACATAAAACTTACATCTTTATGGAAAAACTATGTAAAATGATAATAGGAAAATGAGATAATTGAGTACATACGATCATAATTATAAGACCAGTATTTATAGTATACAAAATTATAATTCACCAATTTTCAAAGCAATCCAAAATATACCAATTCGTAAAAGATAAAAATCCAATATTCAAAACAAAGATATCTAGCCCTCACTAAGTTTTGCCCCGTGTAAGCTGTGTTGACAGCCTTTCTACAGGTTGTTTTACTTCATGTATTTCCAGCATATGAACCTTTTCTCAACTACATATTTCTGTTTGATTTGTCTACACTTCTGCATATTACTAAGCAGTCAGAAGCTAAAATGACATCATGAACAGTCTTCTTCATAGGGAGAGGACAATTCTACAACAGATATATGTTTAACAAACATCAAGTCAGTTATTTTTCAAGCGATTGAGGGAATGCATTTTTTCTGATAACCTTAGGATGCATTTTTTTCTAACAATCTCAGAAAGAAACTAAATGTCTCTAAAGTTATAAATGCATGTTATCAATTTCATAAAGTTTATATCACAAAGTTTTTGAAGTGTTAATTCCATATCCTATTCTAGTAAGCGAAAGACAGATGGAACAAAGCTATTTTATGTAGATCTAGTTGATGTAAAGTTGCTTTTATTCACAGAGATTTTTTTAAAACAAAATAAAACAAAACAATAACCAACTGACCTCATTGTTGCAGCTCTTTTTTCTGCATGTTATTTTGGTATGCACGTGTGTTTGCACTACCCCGTTTCCTGTGCATGCACTTGTCTGCCTGCACTTGTGCTGTGGTAGAGAACTAGGAATATCCCAGCAATGCACAGCACTCATTCTTCCAAACAGGAGAGAGGACAGGAGGTACAACAAAGGAAACTGCATGCTCTTGGAAGACAGCATCCAAAATGGCAGCTTGGCTAGCCCTGAGGGCGTCTACTCAAAGAAAAACCAGTAGGTTTTTGTTCTTCACCACATGATTGTTAGGATTTATTGATATAACTAGATTTGGGTTTTCATAGCTTTTGATCTAGAAATTTCTCACAAGTAGGCTTTAAAGTGTGCTGTGTTCTGAGTTAATCACAAATATTGTCCCCTTTCCCCTTCCTTGTTTATTTGCCAAAGAAGTAAACAGCTATTTTTATAGAAATCTTAAAAGCAACAGGAGAGATATTATGCAGTAATTATTTTGTGTGCTTTTAGAAAGACATCATAATGCACACACAGCACAAGGTTCACATTAACAAGAGGCCTTTCTGAGACCGTGTTGCATAGCCAGTCAGCTGAGGAAGCACTTGCATTGGGTCTACTTCATAGCGTTCACACATTCCACAAAGGCACAAGAGTTTTGCAAGCCCTCCCTGCTTTCATTTGCTGCAGTGTCTACCTAACCAGTGTTGATCACTTTGATGTTTACCAGTGAAAGCCAAGCCCAGTGGTGAGTGTGTGAATCTACTCGATAGGTTTTAGTTCCATGGATGGATATGTATTCACTTGTTAGAGTCACATTTTTGACAGAGACAGGCAGTCTGGCAGGTAGAGACTGAGTTTTCTGTTCAACATTTTGGATCCATGCTTGGGGATGAATAGGTTGAGGTTTTTCAGAGATTGTCAATTCTGGGAGGCACATGGAAGTCATTTAAGCTAGTACTTGTTGTTGCTGTTTTGATTTGCTTTGGGTTTACTTTTGGAATTCTTATTTCTACAAGAAGTGACATCCCAGATGCTAAGGGCTTTACCTCAGAGCCAATAGTTAGTGACTACTTAATGATAAAGGCAAGTTTGTGAAGTCCAGGGCTCATCCCTCCAATTTACTGTCAAGCAGAAACATGTAAGGGAGGAAAATCACAGGCAAATGAAATTGTTCTAGAAATGCAGTAGAGGAGCACTGGTCATGGCCCTACTTATAAAACCATGAGTGGGACCAAGAGGTGACAATATTTGTGATCTCTGTTCCTCTCATTTTTCTTCTGTCCCTTCTTTCCTCTCTGCACCCTTCTTTGTCTTCCTGTCTTTCTTCCTTCCTTCCTTTTTTGCTTCCTTCCTCTCACCCTCCTACCCTTCATTCTGCCTTCCTTCTTTTTCCTTTATTGCATAGTACTTTACATATTTCAAAACTCATGCAAGTAACCATCTTCCTTAGGATGTGTTTCTTACTAATCCATAAATTTCCCCTAATACACAATCATATAATATTTTCCACATATTATATATTGTAGTTTTTGTTCATGTTTCAACACTGTTAATATAACTACCATTAATTGTTTAGTACTTGTTATTTTGAAAGGTTTATTGAGTTCTTGAGACACTCTGCAAATTAAGTTAATCATTTTCATAATAATGAATGAAAAAAAACAAGTTCATACTTGTTAAGTTGTTGGATCAAGATCATAATCTAATAAATAGTAGAGCCCAGATGATTAATTATATGATAGGCACCAAAATCCTATTTCTGTACCTCATAAGAATAAATCAAGGGTCTGGTAATAGTAGTGCCAGATATTAGGCCTCCCTTATTGAGACTAGTTAGTTTTAGGGCAGAGGGGCTTATAGCATTTTGTCATGGCTTTGTAAAACTTAGTTCCTTTTGTTTTTAATATCTGGAGTCATTCTGTGGTTTTCAGACCAATATCTCTGTATAACAAACTATTCCAGAACTCCATGGACTAGGACAGCCATAATTTATTACTTAGCACAATCTTGGATTTAATTGGATGAGCTGGGCAGTTCTGACTCACCTGGTTGCCTGGTATCAGGTACAGGCTCTGTTGAACCTGGGGCATCTAATACAGTTTCTTGTGTCTGATAAGGTTCTGTGATATATTTCCTTTTAGCCTCTCTCCTTGTGGCTTGTCATTACTCAGTGGTTTAATTTATAAACCATCAAGTTTGTAGCCTGTTTTGGAGAGCGTGGCATTGGAAGATGCCATGATTCCTAGGTCAAGGCTGGAATAGTTGGCTATAGCAAGTATTGAGGCCAGAACAGACCAAGACTATTTTCTGGTAGAAGCGGCATGAGTACAGCACAGTGAACTAAAATGGGCAGATGTGAATCTAGGGAAGTAGAAACAGAGATGGCCATCTTCAGTAGAGAAAAAGAATCAAATAAAAAAAAGTAGGAGAAATACCAATGACAAATACTATAGGAAAATTATCTTAAGTCAGCATAAAACAAAAGGATTTTGAAATGAGTCCCTCTGGCCAACTCATCCATATTCTCATTATAATCATGCATAGTACCTAGTACCTGTCATTTATTTATGCAACAAACAATAATTTAATATATAGCACTTGAATTAACAACCACTCTAGGCATTGGTATAGGAAAAATTCAATCTACCCATAGGGAGTCAACCAGTAGATTACAAGCATATGATCAGAACCTGTAAGTGCACAGAGGGAGTCACATCTCTGCTCAACACAAACAACCACTCTAGGAAAGGATACCATGTAGAAGATGTTGGAGGCTTAGCAGGACCTTTAGGAAAGTGGGTTTGTGTGAAAGATATGTGAATAGTGAAGACTCTCTGTGAATAGGGTGCTGTGGAATACACTTCAGCTTCCAGTTATGGGGGGAGGGCTTAAATTGACAGTAAGGATAATAGGGAAAGTAATATGAAATATGCACCCTTGGATGTGAATTCATATATATAATACATATACCTATATATGTTATAAATGACAAAGGACTTATAGAGATCATTGTACCCAAATGCAGGACACATAATGTAAAAATAGACCTGGTTTTTAAAACAGCAATCGAGTTCATAGGAAAATTGATCAGGAATGACAGGGAAATCTATCTAATCCTTTCCCATCTATATATACAACTCACCACCTGGCAAAGTCTCACAATAGAATGGTACAATTGGTAAGCCTATTGTTCATGGTCCAGTTTCCTCCTTCCTTTAAAATTTTTTTTATTTATTTTCTTTTTTTTTTTTTTTTTTTTTTTTTTTTTGAGGTAGGGTCTCAGTCTAGTCCAGGCTGACCTGGAATTCACTATGTAGTCTCAGGGTGGCCTCGAACTCACGGCGATCCTCCTACCTCTGCCTCCCGAGTGCTGGGATTAAAGGCGTGCGCCACCACGCCCAGCTTCCTTTTTTATTTATTTTCAAGGAGAGAGAGAGAGAGAGAGAATGGCTGTGCCAATTTCGCTTAATACTGCAGACAAACTCCAGATGCATGTACCACTTTTTGCATTTCGCTTTACATGGATACTGGGGAATTGAACTCAGGTTGTCAGGTCTTGCAAGCAAGTAACATAACCACTGAGATATCTCTCCAGCTCCAGTCCATTCTTTCTATTGTACATGTTATGGATTTTGACTAGTGTATGCATAATGCTATGTTCACCATTATGACATCAAACAAAATAGTCTCATTGCCCTCAACATAGTCTGTGCTGCTATTTGATCTTTCTGCTGTCTTTATATTCATTTCCTTCCCAAAGTATCACATATTTAAACGTCTTTTCAAATAGGCTTCTTTTACTTAACAAACTGAATTTACATTTCCTCCATGTCTCTTCATGCCTTGATAGCTTTGTGAGTATGTGTGTGTGTGTGTGTGTGTGTGTGTGTGTGTGTGTGACTTATTCTTTTTAATGGAAATACCACATTTTACATTTCAATTCACCAAGGATATTTGGTTGCTTCCTGGTTTTGGCAGGAATAAAGCTGTGAAAACATTCGTGTTCAGGACTTATTGTGGTTGTAAATTTAAATTCAGTAAATACTAGAGGAAGATGTCTTGCCTGCTTCTTATGAAAATGAACATATTCTCACCATATCTCTGCCAAAGCACCCAGCAAATACCAGTGAGTCGGTTTCCTATATGTATGGGAAGTGCATGCTCAGTTTTGCAATAAATTGGCAAGCTGTCTTTCAAAGGAGCTGTTATATTTTGCATTTCTGCCAACACTGAATGAGTCCCAGTTACTCCACTGCCCTACCAAAATTTGTTGGTTTCAGGGGTTTGGGTTTTCTTCACTCTAAGGAGTGTGCAGTGATGTCTCATTGCTGCTTAATTTGCAATTCCTTGATGATCTATGATGCTGAATGACATTTTAGAATATTTATTATTCATTTATTAGAAACACACACACAGAGAGAGAGAGAGAGAGAGAGAGAGAGAGAGGATAGGTGTTCCAGGGCCTCTAGCCACTGCAATTGAACTCCAGACGCATGTGCCACCTTGAGCATCTGGAGAATCGAACCTGGGTCCTTAGGTTTTGAAGGCAAGTGCCTTAAGCACTAAGCCATTTATCCAGCCCCTGAATGACATTTTATGTACCTACTTGCTATCTATATTTTTTGATGAGCTGTCTATATGTTTTGCTCATTTTTAGATCAGGTTTTTCATGGATGAGCTGTAAAAGGACTTCATATATGGTTTTCAATGAGACCATTACCACATTCATCTTTGACAAACATGTTCAGCAAATTTGGCTTGTATTTTTATTCTCATTCTTTTGACAGCATTTGCCATGGAGCAGAAGTATTTAATTATCATGAATTTTAGCTTATCATTTACTTTGTGGATCCTACATTGGTGTATCTAAAAGTCATTTCCAGACCAAAGGTCAATACATTCTCATCAATACTACTTTCTTGAATATATTTGTAGCAAATAATACTGAAAGATATGAGATATGGATTGTTTAAAAGAATATGCACCAGTAGATTTGAAAATCTACAAAAAGAACTGGGTACATTTACAGATATATATGACCTATCAAAATAGAATCATTCCTACATAAGTGAATAATTAAGAGACAATGAGATAGGAGTTCTAATCAAAAATTTCACAAAGAAAAGCTCAGAAATGAGTACCCTCAAAGGTGAATTGTACTAGACATTTAAAGAACTAATACTAATGATCCTCTAACTAATCCATACAATAGAAAAAGAAGGAACACTTAAAAACTAATCCCATGAAGCCATTGTTACCCTGATACTATACCTGATAAGGACACAACAAAATTTCAGGCTAAATATCATTAATGAGTATAGATCTGATTCTCCAGTACCCACATAAACCCATGTAAAACCAGATGCACAAAATGGTGCATGCATCTAGAGATGATTTGCAGTGGTTAGAGGCCCTGGCACACCCATTCTCTCTCACTCCTTGCAAATAAATAAAACTTAAAATAAAAACTTGCAAGTAGAATTTAATAAAAAATTAAAATATCACATACCATAATCATGTTGGTTGTATATCAAGAATGCAAAAAAGATTCAACACACGCTCCATTCTATAAATGGAGTATAAAATGAATAGAAGCAAGGAGAAAGGTCACATGGTGATCTCAGTAGATGCATAACAAAACATGTAATACAATTCAACATCCCTCTGTGATTAAAATATCTGAATAAATTAGGTATGGAAGGACCATATTTCTATATGACAAGTCTGTAACCAGTATCATACTGGATGGCTAAACAAGGCAAGCATTTCTTGTAAAACCAGGAGTAAGGCAAGCATGTGAACTCACCATTCTTATTCAGTGTATCCCCTGAAAACTTAGCTACAGCAATAAGACAAGGGAAAGAAATAAACAGTATGCAAACAGAAAAAGAAGTTAAACTATTCATGTTTGCAAGGGATAGGATTCTTAACTTAAAAAAAAACAAACCATAACCCCATCAAAAGACTGTTAGAACTGATGTAGTCCGCAATAATGGGATAAAATCAATATAAAATGAAATGCTCTTTCTATATACCAATATTGAATTTGTGAATGATGAAACCCTGAAAACAATATCATTCATGAAAACATTAGAAAATAACACCCAGGAATAAACCTGAATGAGATGGTGAAAGTTCTCTACAGTGAAAATGAGTAAAACATTAGGTGCTGGTGTGATGGCTCAGTGGATAAATGCTTGTTGAATACACATGGAGACCTGAGTTCTAATTCCAGAACCCATGTAATAGGTGTATAAGGTATCAGCTGTCTATAATCACAGAGAAGGAAGGTGGAGACAGGAAAATTTCCCAGATGCTCATGAGACACCTAGCTTGGTAAACACAGCCAAGAACAATGAGAGACTGTGCCTCAAGCAAGGTAGGAGGCAAGACCTGAAGTTACCCTCCAGCCTTTACATGCTTGCTACCACAGTCACACACATGAACATACACACTCACACATACAGAGAGAAACTAGACAATTGACAGGGTGTTTGTGCACCACACGCATGAACATACACACTCACACATACAGAGAGGGAGAAACTAGACAACTGACAGGATGTTTGTGCATATGGAAATTTTAATATTGCCAAAAATGACCCTTTTACCTAAAGTGGTCTACATATTCAATCCTTATAAAATTTTAATGATATATATTTTTTAATTTATTTTTTTGTTGTTCATTTTTATTTATTTAGTTGAGAGTGACAGAGAGAGGAAGAGGCAGAGAGAGAGAGAGAGAGAGAGAGAGAGAGAGAGAGAGAGAGAATGGGCACGCAGGGCTTCCAGCCACTGCAAATGAACTCCAGATGCGTGCGCCCCCTTGTGCATCTGGCTAAAGTGGGTCCTGGAGAATCGAGCCTTGAACTGGGGTCCTTAGGCTTCACAGGAAAGCACTTAACCATTAAGCCATCTCTCCAGCCCTTTTAATGATATTTTTATAGGACTTGAAAGATCCTAAAATTAATGTGGGAGCATAGAAGACACTCAAGAACCAAGCAAAGCTATGTATTAAAAATTGTGCTGGAGGTTTCACAATGCCTGATTTTAAATTATACTTTAGAAACATAGTAACAAAAACAGTATAGTTCTGGTGAAAATGAGAAAAACTGATGGACTAGACTAGGAGATGCAGGATCTATGGCCAGATGCCAAGAGCATGAATTGGAGAAAAGATAGCTTCTTTGGCATAGTCCTGGGAAAACTGGATATCAGCATGTATAAGTCTGAAATCAAATTCACATCTCTCACCTTACATAAAGATCAATTCAAAATGAATCAGAGACCTAATATAATACCTGAAACCTTAAAACACTAGGAAATCAGCCTCTTCAAGAAATTGAAACATGCAAGGACTCTTGTAGCTCAAGAAATAAAAGCAAAAATTGGCATTTGTAGTTGGTTAAACTTAAAAAGTTTTTTACAGAAGAAACTCTCAACAAAGCAAAAAGAGAGAAGAACCTTTGCCAGCATTCATAATGATGGAGGACTTGTGTCCGCAGTAAGTAAAGAACAACAGACCAGGTAATCCAGTGATCTAGTTGACAGATGCTCTGAGCAGAAAATTCTCAACTGAAGATGCACAAATGGCTGGCAATGAAAGTAGGAAGCTGTCATCTAACTGCAAAGACGGAGATGCAGAAGGATGAGAGCCATAATTCTGAATCCAGTCACTTAAGAATGATAATTGTGCTGTGGACTTTGAAAACTAAAGGAGTTATTTAAGACATGAGTTAGACATTTCACAATATAAAAGTAAAAGCTAGATACACCCTAACATTGGGAAGATTTATTTTAAGCTTTTTGGTTGAAAGTGAAGGAAATAAAAGAAAGAGGGAAAATCTGAAAGGGAAGGAGCATTGTTTGTAGGGCAAGAAAGCAGAGACAGGAGAGGTGCCTACCACTGCAACTCCAGAGAAGACAGGAGCCGGGAGGCTAGTTGCTTGCATGGGACTGTGTCCTGGGGTCTCTTTGGTAGGTTTGACTCCATGTCTTCCTTGAACACAACTGTAGGGTGGCCACAAAATATTACCAGAAATGGGGTCTTTGGCAGAGAGACAACAAAACAAGACCAAGTCAAAGAGATCTAACATTAAATGGGCTCATGAGCAGGAGCGAAGCCAGCATTGGCTAGCGAGGGGACCAGATTACTCTCCAACAGAAGGCAGGCAAACTGTCACTGATTTCACTGGCAGCTCTCACCTTGCCTGGAGGACTCGCTGCTGGTGCTGCCACTTCTGGTGAAGCACAAGGGTGCGACAGGAGCAAGCACCCAGCGCGCGCTCACACAGCAGGCTAGTGGCTCTTTTTTTTTCTTTTCCTTTTGCCTTCTTGTCTACTCGTGGCAGTACCCAATTGTCTCATTTTGACAAAGTGAAACAAGAAATGCAGCTCTGAAGGCTAGTAAGTCAACAGTGTGGTCCTGACACCAGGACTCCAGCCCAGATGACTTTAGACATGTGACTTCCCAAAGTGAAATGGATAAATGTTTGTTTTTAGCTAGAACTAGCACAACATTAAGTCTAGTGCACATATAAAACCCAAACCTTCAAATAAGTTTCTGAAGGAAAGCTTGCCCCAAGTGTGGGGTGTTCAGTATGTGACTTTTTAGAATGGGATTAAATGACTCTTCCCTAAAGAGACCCCATGATTCATAGATAGGAAGAGACACTAACAATTCCTTCAAAATCAAAATTAAAATTAAAAATTGAAAGTTCATATTTTTTCATGCTGTGAAATTAGAATATCAGTGTGAAAAACCAGGCACACTGATATCCTCAAAAGTAATCAAATGTTTCAAATCAAATGAAAGAATTAATGAGTCAACTTCTGGGCAATCTCTTCAGCCCCTGACCACTACAGTTTTGTGGCCGCTAGTAAAAGATGGCTGATCTGTGTGCCCTCTGTGTATTTGCTTTATACCTCCACCCCTGCCACAGCCTGTCTTCCTAACTTCAGCTGCTGTTTATGCTCCTTGTGTCTGTGGCATCATCAGTGACTTTTCATGAAGATGATCTCAACAACCTGTGTGTGTGGTGAGTCTTTCTTGGCCTCTATGTCGCTCAGACATTTTCTACTCCTCCTTCTACTGACCTCCCTCCGGATGAAAAAGGAAGCTAATACTCATATTCTTTGGCAAACCTCTGGAATCCTCTTAGATTCTGCATTCCTTAGGAACAATTTGTCCTAAAAAATTCTAGACAAGTACAGCCTAGCTGTTCTGCTCCCCTAAACATCTTTAAAATTATGCCAATAGCCATGTCCGAGAAACAAACAAGCAACATTATAAATGAGCCATGGAAAAGTGAACCATTTTATGAGGAGTATAACTTTGATTTTGTCTATATATATATATATATATATATATATATATATATATATATATATAGTTAGTTAGTCATTAAAATACATTCAAGACATAAAAGGATTGTACTATTTGCTCAAAGGCTCTAGTACCTTGAAAGGTTCCAAGGTCTTTTAGTGTCCCTTCATTCTAAACCATGACAGAAGCTCTGCTTCTTACTCTGTGACCTGGAAAATTGTCATCACATCTCTCAATGTCAACTTACCTACCATGTCCTATCATTCATTATAGTCTTATGGCTTAGGTGATATTACATTCATACAAATGCCACTTCTCTTCCCTGCTGGCTATGCCAAAATTCATGGAATTTAGATTATTTATAAAGTTCTTTGACATATAGTTATTAGCTGAATTCTGTAGGTCCATTAGCTGTCCTCAAGGAAAGGGTCTGGCCATTAAGAATACTCACAGACTATGAAAGCAGGCAGTAAGGAACAAGGAGGTATCATGGGTGGTCTAAGTCGTTGGCTATCAAGGAAAGATTTTGTCTAAGAAAACTATCAACAGGTACTTATCCCATAGTAGGAAAAGTTTGAGGGAGAAATAATTTACTCTTGACTTGAACAGAGTGGGGAGAGAGACGGAGACTCATGCTTCCCCTGCCATGATAGCTGTGAAATCTCAAGGCCCATCTGCAGTGACATACTTCCTCGGCCAGGTTCTACTTCTTAAAGGTTCCACAACCTTCCCAGGCATCTGCATGCTAAGTGTTTAACCACATTAGGCTGGGGAGGAGCTTTTGTGATCAAACTGCTTGGGCGTCACATTTGATACTGGGAAGGTAGATATTGTAAAAAAAAAAAATTTTGTTCATTTCTTATTTATTTATTTGAGAGTGACAGACAGAAAAAGAGGGAGGGAGAGAGAGAGTGAGAGAGAGAGAATGGGCGCGCCAGGGCCTCCAGCCACTGCAAACGAACTCCAAATGCATGCGTCCCCTTGTGCATCTGGCTAGCATGGGTCCTAGGGAGTTGAGCCTGGAACCGGGGTCCTTAGGCTTCACAGGGGCTTAACCGCTAAGCCATCTCTCCAGCCCCGTAAATTTTTTTTTTTTTTGTATTGGCATGTCTTTGAGAGTTTTGGAATTTTTGAAGCTGCTTTCAAAGTGAGAGCTGGACTTTGTATGGATGGCAACAGCACTTTTGGAGAGTTAAAGCTACCAGAACTGAATCTAGGAAAGATGTTGGGATCTGGGCTTTGGGGGTTGGCTGCTGGCTCAGGAACAGCCTGAAGGATCTTTACCTGCTGTGTTAGTGTCTGCTCACAGAGATCTGCAGGCAAGGAGAGGACACCAGGCTGGGAGTGAGCTCTCACTCCACAAGAGGATGAACTGCTGTTTGATGGGAGCTTCCCCATGCTAAGGAATTAGGAAATCCCAGTGGTCATTTGTGGATGATATTCCAAATTATCATGTTAAAACACATTTGTACAGCTTTTCTTCTCTTTTCTCTATTTGTTAGAGATTTAATGATTTATTAGCTTTTTGAGCATAGCATTTAAAAAATATCAAATCTTAGAAGCAGGAAAAATGAGATTCACTAACCTAAAGCAGATAATGCTGTCTAATTTGTGAATACTCTTGCTTCCCTTAATGGAGGTCTCTGATGCCATATTTATTTATTATTATATATGGAGCACTTAGATGGGGAACTACTGAGGAATAGATTACTCTGAGAACTTAAAATATATCTTATGAGTGATTTGTATTCCAGTTATGTATTGCTGTTCAGACTTTAATAGAGTTTATTCAAAGGCTGAAGGTGTACCTCAGAGTAGAGTATTGCTTAGTATGTATAAAGACTTATGTGTAAAAACAACTTCTATCTATCTATCCATCTATTATCTATCTATCTATCTATCTTTCTATCTATCTATCTATCTATCTATCTATCTATCTATCTATCTATCTATATCTATTTATCTATCTATCTCTATTATCCATCAATGTCTATCTCTATATGTAATTCTTTCAAAATCTGAAGTCCTGGGAAAGCTGAGTGACCACTTACTTCACACAGATAAGGCAGTAGTAGTTTAAAAACAGCAGAGAAGATCAGAGCACCGTCCTTGGAAGGAGGATCTCTCCAGAGCTCTTACAGCACTGTGTCCTACATGAGTGCTGCCTCCAACTCAGATGGGGCAAGAGTGAAAGGCGAGCGAGTACTGTTGGGCTTGAACACAGACTGTGCAGTGGTGATTACATGCCTCTACCATGGTAGGTAAGGTTGCTGACTTATATATTTTTCTGAGACAGGGTCTCAGAATGCTGCTCAGGTTTGTTCAAAGCCCACATTCCTCCTTCCACAGCTTCTCAAATTCTGGGATTAAAGCTGTGTGCTTTACTGGCTTTAATTGTTTAACCTTATGCCAATGTCTTCCATGCTGCAAGTACAGTCTCTCCCAGTAAGGCAGCACACATTTTCCATCCCTTGACTGTAATTCAGCCACGAGGTTTTCCTGCTGTGTTGAAAAGAAAGATTATAATGGTGTGGTAGGGATGAACTGAGACATTAAGAGGGCTGTATGTTCTCCAGCCCTCTGCCATTTCTGTCACAAGCACAGAAGAACCTTCTGGGTTAATCTGTCGGTGCCAGGAGAAGAATGAGTGACACACAGGCAAAGCCACCCCCAAGGAGCCCAGCTGACTTTCAGACATGTGAACAAAACAAATGCTTATTGTTCTATGCTGCTGGGCCTGGTGTTTACTGCAGAGCGTTTTTGGGGCCACAGAAAGAATTTGCTTTGCTTTCCCTGGATCCACTGACTTCTCTGCTACACGGGTGTGTCATGACTTGGTTTGTATTACAAATTCAAATTGCCTTTGGGACAGAAGGGAAAACTAAATGAGGAAAAGAAGATGGAGTTTTCAGAAGTCACGCACCCCTCCTGAAGAGTAGTGCTACCGTGGAGCACCCAGCCAATGCGATGGGGCAGACACGTGTTGCCAAATCTAATTGTATCTTAATAAAAGCTATAGCTCTGTATTTTTATGTGGAATTCCAAAACAGAATTTTGATCCAGGAGACAATGAACTGTGTGTGTTCTTTCAGGCTCTAATATTCTGTAATTATGAACACTCAGCATTGCTCCTGCAGTGCTCCAGCCTATTCAAGGCATATTTACTCTATAGTGAACTCGGCATAGTTCTCATTTAAAACTACATGTCAAACATGAAACATGTTTCTGCCTTTCCTCTGAACTATCTTACAAAGGGACATACTGTACAAAAGAAAGAATAGACAAAACCAAATATCCCAAACTAAATTTCCCTTATGTATTCAAATGTGCAAACCTAAAAAGTTAACCAGCTACCTATATTTAGAAGCTTTGTTTTCTTTTTCCCTTTTATTTAACCAGCTACAATTATTGTTTCAACTTTAAAGTTTATTTTAAGATGATTTATTGCCACTATCATAAGTTATCTACATCTACTTCTGAAATAAAACATATGTGTCAGAGGCGAGTAGGAGTTTTTATTCCCTCAAGTGATTTTACTTAATAAATTGGCCATCAGCTGGAAATATGCCTAGTACCTCTATTAAAGGCAAGGAGAGCAGGAAACCTTCATATGAAATCTTCATTAGCTTTCCCTGATTAGCCAGTAAGAGGCTTCAATCTCCGGATTTCCTCCACCATGGATTATAGATTCAGGATAATTAAATGGGAGGAATATAACCTCCTCACTGAATTCTTGATTGGATTCGTGATTATACATGACTTACCAAATAGAGATCTCTGTGTGTGTGTGAAGTTAATTCAAATAAAATGCAGTTAGTCCTATTTGACCGCTCCTTTGGTACAGGATAAAGAATCACACAGAAGGCAGAAGACGATTCCTGCTCTGAAATAGAATGGATTAAATGAAATCCAAATGGGGAAACCAGTACCTGGGAATAGATTGTTTTATATTTAGAATAATGGGTGAGGGTACATTAGGTCTCATTGCTTTATGCTTCAGTAGGCTTGCAGAGAACTATGTTTTACTCTCTGTATTTCTTTTTATTATTTTTTTATGTTTTTATTCCTTAACAACTACCAAAAAGGAAGTGACCACTGTAACACTTTTTAAAGGCCAACAATATGCTATACATAAAATCAGTGCAATGTAGAATGAAGAAACTGAAGCTTGGGTGATCCAGTTTGTTAGTTGAGACATTCCTTCCTTCCATTCAGAAGACATCCTGATTCTCCCTGTACATTTCCCTCCCAATACTTTAAAACTCACCCCAATCTTCATTCCAGAAGCTGAAGCATCTTACAGATAGCTGCTTGTCTTCTGCCTCTCCTTTTGGGCCAAGGACACTTGAAGCCTTGGCCTTGGGGTTGGTGGTACGGTAAATGCGCATGACTTGTTTCCAGCTGGTCAGTGAGTCTGAAGGTAGCAGAAGCTGCAGCTACAATCAAGGTTTTCCTAAATGTAAGGGGTACTTCTAGTCTCTCAAAAGTCTTAAGTGCTCATGTGCTCATGGTAAACATTCTCAAGGCCTGGACTCTTTAGAAACCTATAACCCACGCTCAGCACTGACTAGCTAAAGCAGTGCTCCCAAAGTGGTGTGGTGAAGAGAATCACAGGGGAGCAGGAGAACTGGGGAGTAGCCTGGATTCTTTGTGCATTCATACCTAGCAAACCAGGTTCTGAAGGGAGAGGGCTGGGAATATGTTTTAAACTCTCCCATTTGATTCTCACCAGTAAGGATATTTGGGAAACACTGATTTTAGGGAACTTGGAAATTATAGGATGCGGCACAGTGTGGTGGGTCATAAGAAATTAAAACAACTTATTTGTTTTTAATGCTTGAAGATAGGTACGGTATTTTCACTTGGAGAAGATTCATTTGGGATAGGAATGCTTCTATTGGCCTCCTTGCTATGTGACGATGAGATGAGCTGTCCCACTGCTTCAGAACAGAGCACAGGCTGCCTCTAGTGTGTAGAGTTCAGCTGAAAAAGACCCAGAATAAGGAGTGAAGAGACGAGCTCTCAAACTTTCAGACAGAAGAGTATAAAAGTGAGATCAGGGCTGGAGAGATGGCTCAGCGGTTAAGCACTTGCCTGTGAAGCCTAAGGACCCCAGTTTGAGGCTCGATTCCCCAGGACCCACGTTAGCCACATGCACAAGGGGGCGCACGCATCTGGAGTGGCTGGAAGAGCTGGCATGCCCATTCTCTCTCTTTCTCTCTCTCTGCCTCTTTCTTTCTCTTTCTCTGTTGCTCTCAAATAAGTAAATAAAATAAACAAAAAAATATTTAAAGTTGGAAAAGTCAAACAAGAAAAAAAACGTGAGATCAATTCATTGAGATGAATTCATAGACTGTCTCAGTGGCAGCCAATGCAATCAGTTCTCTAAAATTAGCATGTAGTTAGAAACAGATCAATGGGTTGGCCCCAATACAGGCCTATGCACCAGAATGGGAGTCCCTAAACTCTAGGACACCAAAGAGCTTTTAGTTTCACAGGAGTGGACTTGCTCACTAATGACATGGCTGTTCACAGGAATCTGCAGGACTTGATGGAACTGGCATTGTTTTTTAAAATCCATTGTTCCTTGGGAGAATAAAGGTTTACCACTGAGGGACATGTGTGCTAGTATACTGTCCACTATAGATTAAGATCAGTGATCTGGACGTGTGCCTTATGGATGATGTTCCATTTGTGTGCGTGAGCATCAAGGGAAGAATACATTGTGGGGAAGGGTATGAGAAAATTCTTCCTTCATAGAACAGCCCATGTTGGGCTTTTCAAAAGTTGCTCAGACTAAGCAAGCTCTGGCCGATGAAATCAACTCTCCTTAAACAACTCCCTTCCTGAATTACAGGGAAAATCCAAATCCCTAAACTTGGGAGCCAGGAAGTAACTGAGTCTTGCTTCTATCAACTGTGTGCTTCTTACAATATTCACAGCCAGGGGACATGCAATGCTGGCTGCTCTGTTCACTGATGCATCTCCCGAGCTAATGCCACTCTGCATGTAGTGGGCTCTCAAGAAATCTTACTGAATGAATGAATGGGGATCCAGAACTGACCTGTATGCAGGCTCTGCTCACGGAGCTCAGCCTAGCTGGAAGGCAGACTAGCTAATACAAAGATGTAGTAATGCATGGAGCGCTTTGGGGGTGCTCTAAAAAGAGCTATTGGTTCTGACTGGCAGAGGAACTGCTGCTGTGGGAGGCAGGGTGACAGGAAAGACATAATGTGGAGGCCAAGAAGGGTTTCACACAGAGGGAGAAACTGAGAGTCATGGAGATTTCAGAATGAGGAGTACCAAGAGCCCTTCACTTGAAAGTATTTATGCATTAGATCATGGTTTGCATCCTTTATTTTTTTAAATATTATTTATTAATTAGAGAGAGAGAGAAAGAGACAGACAGACAGACAGACAGAGAATGGGAACACCAAGGCCTCTAGCCATTGCAAATGAACTCCAGCCACTTGTGCCACCTTATGTGGATACTGGCGAATTGAACCTGAGTCCTTTGGCTTTGCAGGCAAGCTCCTTAATGCTAAACCATCTCTCCAGTCCCCTAACTTGTTGTTTTTAAACCTTATCTGATGGTCTAACAGTATTTTATCTTGTTCGTATATTTTTTTCAGTGAATGTGCTTCATTTGTCTAAACACACATTAAAGATATATGTAAGGTACATGGTAAAACAATATATCAAGAAAACTTCCTTATCACCTGCCTGTGGGTTAAAGAAGTAATGCCCCTCTTCCTAACAGACATCTAGACTCTCCTTCCCCCTTAGCTCATGAAGCTCCTCACACTCTGTGAGGCAGCTTTCCCTACCACCACAGTGGCTGAAGAAGCCATTTCCCAACATGTGCATGCTCCACCTTCTGCCTGAAATGCTTTTCTACGTGTCCCATGCCCCCGTTTAAACTGGCCAGTTCATTCTCACCTCTCAGAGGTCACATTGCATTTCATTTCAGGGAGACAGTTCCACCATCCAACCCAAAGCTCAGTTCCTTCCACCTTGTACCCCTGCTATCACATATCTGAAGACACTACCCTGAGTTTTGTCCAAGCTGCATGAAGGTGCTTTTAAAATTTTTATTTATTTATTTATTATTTACTTATTTGCAAGCATAGAGAGATAGAGTGGGCTCCACCTGAGTACTGGAGAATTGAACCCAGATCATCAGGTCCTGCAGGAAAGTGCCTTAATCACTAACTATTTTAATTCATTAATGAATTAATGTTATCTTTTATTTTAGAGAGAGAGAGAGGGAGACAGAGAGATGGGGGTGGAAGAGGTAGATAGAGGGAAATAAAATGGGCATGGCAGGGCCTCCAGGCACTGCAAATGAATTCCAGAGGCATGTGCCACTTAGTGCTTCTGGCTTACATGGGTTCTGAGGAATTAAGCCTGGGTCCTTAGGTGTCATAGGCAGATGCCTTAATGGCTAAGCCATCTCTCCAGCCCCAAACATTTCACTTGCCTGGATATCATAAACATTCAGTCATTAATTCTCTTTTCTCATGTAGTACATTGTGCATGATTTTAGTTTGGGGCAGATGTCTGAATTTGGATGTTTCAGGCTTTCACCCTGAGTACACATTTTTGTTCATAAACAAGTATCAAAAACAAGGATTAAGAAAGAAAAATCTTTGTTGAACAAAGTAAGTAGAAACTCTGTGTTCACTGTAAGAAGCACATTTAAAAATCTTTGGTTTATTGAATATTTTTTGTTTGGCATGCAAGGGGAAATATTTCTGTCTTTCAGAGAGACAAACGGGTTTGACATCACATGAAAAAGAAATTTATTAATATTCAACAACTGAAGCACATATGAAGACTTGTCTTTTCCCTCACAAATATGATTTTCTGGGGGAAGTAACATTACAGCACAAAGAAGTAGCAAGTTTCATAGGCACCTGACTTGTTGAAACTCCAAATATTACTATTTGAGATTGGAGACTTCAAAAACAAAAATAACCCATACCTGAGTGGGATTTGATGAACGATTTAATAGTTTATGAAGCATGAATCACAGTGTGTAGGCTGTTTCCAGCCACTAAGTGGCCCTTGGCACCGGAAGCTTCTCTGTGTGACAAAGACGTGTAATCATTCCACTGTGAGCTGCTTGTTTCCAGGCGGCACTTTCAGAAAATGTTCACCACACTGAGTTAAAAAGTCAGAGTAACACACTGTCCCACTCAGCTCAGCCAAGGCTTAGATGTTGCATCTGGTAGAAATTAAAGGGTCCAGAGATGCCATTGCCTTTTGAAGCCCAAGAATACCGGAGACAGGGAGTGGAGAGGTGAGGTCTTCCGGATGTGTGAGGTGATTCAAAGTTCACTATTAAAAAGTCATTCCCTGATTGCTCTCTTGGGTATTTATCTCAGAGAAATTAAAATTGATCTTCCCACACAGTCATGTACACAAAATGTGCACCACAGCTATTCATAATAGCTTCAAAGTGGAAGCAGTCCACTGTCCCTCTAACTGGGGAGTGATTGAATGCATGGGGTCTATTTACCATGGTATACTGCTCAGCAACAGGAAGGGGAAAAACGACACAAAAACTAGTGGTGAAGGTGGCAACTTGGCTGGATCTTAGGCAGTTATGCAGACTGAGAAAAGCCCATTTCCTAGGGATACATGCTCCATCATTGATTTGTCTGAGTTTTGAAATGACACAGTTGTGGAGGTGGAGAACAGATTGGTGGTTGCCAGGGATAGAAGGTGGGAGTGGGTGTGACTGTAGTGGGGAGGAAAAGTGCCCCCCCCACACACAGACAAACATGCACGCGCGTAATACTGGTCAAATCTGAGTGCAGGGAATAGCCTCTGTGTCACAGTCCTGCTTCGGACATTGTCTTCAGTTATACAAGCTGTCATCATTCTGGGAAGGTGAGTGGAGGGTAAATAGGACTTCTCTGCACTTCCATTTTTATGGTACTGAGGACTGAACTCAGGGTCCCATGCATGTGATACAAGTGCTCTACCACTGAGCTATAACCCCAGACCGTTGTGTATTCATTTCTTTTTCTCATTGTGAGAGAGGTTGGACAGGCTGGCATTAATTGATATGCATCCCAGGCAGGCCTTGAACTTGCCGTCATCCTGCCACAAGCTCCCAAGTACCAAAGATGGCAGGTGTAGTTTAATTTTTTTCTCTCTTTTTTTTACAACTTCCTTGTAAGTCTATGATTATTTAAGAATAGGAATTTAAAAAAATATTTCCTTATGTAGAGAATTAGATATCCAGTGTGATTTAGGGAAGTGAAACTTATCTCCTTTTTTTTAAATTTTTTTTTGTTCGTTTTTATTTATTTATTTGAGAGTGACAGACAGAGAGAGAAAGAGGCAGAGAGAAAGAGAATGGGCACGCCAGGGCCTCCAGCCACTGCAAACGAACTCCAGACGCGTGCGCCCCCTTGTGCATCTGGCTAACGTGGGTCCTGGGAAGTTGAGCCTCAAACTGGGGTCTTTAGGCTTCACAGGCAAGTGCTTAACCGCTAAGCCATATCTCCAGCCCCTTATCTCCTTTTTATATATTCTGTGTAGTAGCTTTCTTTTTCTCTCTCTCTGTCTTGCTTTTTTCACTGTTTTGCTTACTTTCCTTTTTTGGCTCCAGATCATTTTTGATGCTTTAGGTGGACTTAGATTATAACCTATAGTACTGCACATTTGTTTATAGTCCTACATGCATTATTAATAGTTGAGTTATTCACACTTGAAGTAGAACAAGTAGGAGATCCAGTGTGCTGTAAAGAGAAGTGTTACTTTGGGGCTTGCTAGTCATCACAGACCTGACGCTGAGGGGTGCAGGTGGAGTTCAGACAGCAGTTCCCCAGCTTTTACTATCCTATATGTGCCCCACATGCTCCTCACATGGCTGGCATGTTTGCTTAGACTTTTAGGCATATCTCCTTGCCTGGTTTGTTCTTTATGGCACATGCCCTTTCCCTAAGTGGGCTGAGAGATCTCATGGCCAGGGACAAATGGGGAGTAAAGTGTGACAGCATTGTTACTTGTATTGAATACTATATCAGTTAGCACATATTCAATCTATACTGAATCAAACAGAAAGAATATATTGATTCAAGCATTTGAAAAGTTCAATAACATTTTGGCTTCTTACTGTGCTTCTGTCACTCAGCTCTGTCTTTTTCCATCTTTATTAATTTATTTTAAGTTTTATTTGAGAGAGAGAGAGAGAGAGCACACCAGGGCTTCCAGTCACTTCAAACAAACTCCAGATGCATGCCCCCCACCGTGCATTTGTCTTATGTGGGTACTGAGGAATCAAACCTGGGTCCTTAAGCTTTGTAAGCAAATGCCTTAATTGCCAAGTCATCCCTCAGGCCCTCTCTTTCCATCTTGAATCATTTCATAACTGCATTCTAAACTTGGTTCACAAGAAGGCTATAGCTGCCTTAATCTTGATCTTGTAGCCAGTAATCCAGTTGAATAATGTTTTGTGATATTACCCATAAAAACGTCAGTGTTCATCTCTTCTCTACATATCATAGGTAATGTTCCCAACCTTGGACAAGCCACTGAAAGGCAAGACTGGTCTTGCCCATTGTATATACTTTTCCCAGGCATCTGGGAGCAAAGCTCATGAAAACCTTTGGACTAAGAATTTAGGGGAATTCATTCCACTAAGCAGGTGGATCTTGGCAGGGAAGCCTCTGCTGGTAGACTTATATTGGGAGAGAATAATCACTCTAAGCTTAGGGTCGTCTCAGAGAGCTGGTTGCTGGTTGGTGGTAGCTTCATTCCTGTGTTGACAGAGCACAAATATAAACAAAAGATTATTTGTCAAAATGTGAGATTACTATCTGAGATGACACAAAGTGAGATCACTTTTTTCTGGCCTTATAATTGACTTGTTTCAGTGCTAATAAATAAATCACAATAAATAAATTCAGTGTTTTAAAAAATACATTTGCTGCTTCAAACCACATTGGTAGGAATCATAATCTGCTGCAGCATTGCAGTTAATTAGTTTTGATGCCTATTCAAAATAGATTTCATTATTTTCATTCCCCATTGGAGGAGTTCTTAATTCAGCCTTGTAATATTTTTGCTGCTCCTAGCTGATGCTTTGAAGCATCTAAAAATGTGTAATTATGAATGGCAACAGGGCCTCTCTGTAGAGGCCTTCCAATTTGCACCTCAGTTTCAAGAGCAGAGTGGAAACATTAAACATTAGCAATAGTGCAGATGCTTAGGACCTCTCCGTATGGCAAGTTGCTGCTCTGTGTACTCGGTAAGCCACAACTTGGATGTGACTCCTTGCCCCTCAAAGGCATGTAAACAGACTCTCATGCTACAGACAAATGCCGATTTCCATGAACCTTCCTTTTGTTGGTCTGATGTTTGCCTCAGCTACTGGAGAAATTCCTTATGCCTTTGAGCTTTCCATCACTCACCCGTGGGCTTAGCTTCCTCTTTGCAGACTGTTTCCTCATGCTCTTACATAAACCTGGCTTTCCTAAAGCATCGTATTGTCTACTTAGTTATTTGCACCTCAAATCCTGGTAGATGCTATATTAGTTACATTTCTTGTTTTACTGTGACAAAAGCAACTAAAAAATGTATTTATTTTAGCTCATGGTTTAGAGGAAACATCTTATCATAGTGGGAGAAGAAGAGTAACTCATGGTTAAAGGGTCCATCTTACCGTAGTGGTGAAGCTTGGTGGCTCGGCTTGTGGGAACTTGCATTATGGCTTGACATCTCAGCAGCCCAGGAAGCAGAGAGTCAGATCATAATCAGAGCTGGCCTGGAATTCATGGCTTATGTCAGCCAGCTAGATCCTAAGTCAGAAAGGATCCGGAGCTCCCCAGATGGAATGACCTGCTTGGGACCAAGTCTTCAAACAAATGAGCCTGTGGAGAACATTTCACAATCAAGCCTTAAGCAATGTCGATCTCTTGGCACTGATAATTCTATGGAACTTCACCGCTTTAGAACAAGGTATCTGGATTTTAGTTTGAACTTTCATCCACTCCCATACATTAATTCAATTTTTAGTCTAGCCCCACAGAGTGAAAGCAAATATCCATTAATCTCCACAGCTTGTGCTCTTCCTTCACTTTAAAAACAAGACAAAACACCTCTGCAAAGCTTACAGGACCTGTTAGGCCTGATTTGATTCATTCATTGTGCCTCAGAATCCCCCACCTTCCTTTCATCCAGTGTACCCAGCACTGTTGACTCTGAGTTAGTGCAATCCTACATGCCCGTGGACGACACAGTAAGCAGACATAGCAGAATCTGTGAGAAGCCTGGGGTCTAGCTTCAAAGGAGATGAAAGGCAAGGACCAACACTGCAAATTGTTCCCTGACCTCCACAAATGCACCATAACACAAGTGTACATGCACTCACACACATGAATATGCACATACATATAACATACACACACACCAAAGATACATTTTATGCTAAATAAAAAACCTATACTTTTATGAAAACATCTTTCTATAACACAGTACCATGTATAAGATTACACACAATAATATTTTTTTAAAAAATTAAAACCATAACAAAAATCCCCATCAATATTATTTAATATTAGCACAATTAATAATTGATGTGAGTATTAGTGATTAAACATTGATATGAATATACAATTAATAGATTAACAATAAATATCTATAAAACAATACATTTGTAGGCTATTTAAATTTATATAATTAGTGAATATTTGTGAAGCAGTTAAAATATATTTTATAACATGAAGCAGACCAAGAAAGTCTGTACATGAGATCAGGAGTAGAGTACAGCACTAAGGTGTCAAGTTTAGGTGTTTGTCTTAGATTTATTTTTGGTAATCTCCTTTCTTTCCTGTGTACTAGCTCTTGATCCACTTAGCCCTACTGAATATCCTTTGATGATATCTCTTTAATACTTCGTTTCTTTCTCTAGTACTTCCAACCAATGTAACTATAGTCTTTTGTCTTTGGCCTTCATGACTGCATGGTTTCCCTTCTTAGCCCATGTGACAGATAGTAGGCGATACATGTATATGCCAAAATACTGATGATATCTTTGCAATTGCACCATAGTTCCATAAATGCTAAGTAGAGTACAAGTGGCACAGAAGAAGTTCCATGGTCCAATTCAGAGTAGCGCAGCAAGCCACCAGCAACTGAAGTTTTTGAGGGACTAAGTTCGCTACCACCTTAATACATAACACACTCCCCCATTCAGATATAAGGGATGGAGTGAGAATGGCTAGATCTCTTACCCTGGTAGGAAGAATGAGATTCGTGGTAAAAGCTACTCCTTCCTCCCCATAGGGAATAGGAAGGAAGGAGTGATACCCATCCTTTATAGCAGTCTAGGAGATTTGAGATGAACTAAAGATGAGCAAAACTAATTTCATCACCTGGCAACTGAAAGTCTGATTTAGGCTACTCCTCAGCATTTGAATACCTTAGGTGAGATTTGCAGTGAAAATATGCCTGGAACTAAATTCTGAACCCCTTACCCCACTTCCTATCCTCCCCTACAATGATTCTGGCCCTTGTTGAGCTCTCTTCAGGTCTATAGGCACAGTGGTGAGGCTGTTTCTCTTGGGAAGGTGGGCTCAGGACATAGGCCTATGCAGGACCCAGGGACATAGACCTTGGCCTAAACGTGAGAGGAGTATTGAGTGGCCTCCAGACATATGTCACAGATGGGAAGGCATGGACAAAGAAGAGTGCCACAGCAGGGTCACCAAGGCCCAGGATCTAGGAAAGGGGTCCTCCATTCAGGTCTAGGAACAGTATTGACTACTTCATGAGGATAATGGTTTATCTTCGGGTTCTCAGCCCAAAGAAATACAGATGAATGAAGTGGTAGGGTAGATATTGAAGGAAGGTATTGAAGTCAGCTTCACATTGCTGTCAGAAAACACCTGACAAAGGGCAGCTTGAGGGGAAAGAAAAGGGTTTATTTTGGCTTACAGACTTGAGGGGAAGCTTAATGATGGCAGGGGAAAATGATGGCATGAGCAGAGGGTAGATATCAACTCCTGGCCAACATCAGATGGACAATAGCAATAGGAGACTGTGCCAAATACTGGCAAGACAAAGCTGGCTATAATACCCATAAGCCTGCCCCCAACAGTACCCTGCCTCCAGGAGGCTTTAATGCCCAAATTGCCATCCTCCGGGGACCTAGCATTCAGAACACCAATGTTGATGGGGGACACCTGAATGAAACCACCACAGAAGGGTAAGGGCAGGTCTTGTGTACTTTTTTTTATTTGCAATGCAAGAACACATTAAGATAACTGTGAGATAAGTTAACATTACAGAGGTGGTAAAATTTAAGCCTTCACTTCAATGCTTTATTCAAAAAAGGTGACTTGAGTAGCCACATGAGCTACTGGGGGAAAGTGGCCAGCAATGTCATGAGCAAGCAGGAGTCACAGCTACTCAAAGGCAACTAGCCTGACAAGAAATACACACCTATGCAATGATGACACACAGCCTTGTTGGGTAGCCAGTGGCTTTCTGATTGGCTAGGAGATCTGCTCAGTGGAAATTAACCCATATCTGGAATTGGCCACGAGTTCAGAATCCTATGGAGACCAAGATTATGGTCTCCCATGACAAGCTCCCACTAGTGTTTGGCTAAAAGAGAGGCTACATCCATAAAATTGTCTCTCTAAGTTAACAATGCTTTTCCCATTTAACCTATTTCTCTTGTTATGTGGGTTTAGGACTGTGATACTGACTAACCTTAAATTTCACCTGTTAAGCCTACATAAAGTCTAAAAGAAAAGGTAACATCTTATGGGCCTGTTGTCCACCCAGCACTGTTCTAGCCATCCCTGAGGAGAAAGAAAAGTAGAATTTCCGTAACTGAGAAAATTAAAGTCTGGTTGGGAGGTAAGGAAGAAGGGGTAGAGCTGTCGGTTAAGGCTGATGTGGGCCAGCAGTGGAGGATGTGAGTCGAGTGTTGGGCACATGTTTTGCAAGTGATCTTGGTCAGTTCAATCGAGCCTCATGTCCTAAGAGGAGGAGGGCTGTCCTGATTGTGTTCTGTGCTTCAGAAAGACCAAGGAGCACAGATGCCAGCTGAGGGACAGCTGATGGCAGATACTGAGTCTAACCCAGATTAGAAAACTCCAAAGAAAATGCATCTAGGGAAGACATACAGGTGGGACAGAGAGATTTAAATTCTCTCAAAGCTGACTGGAAAGTAGAAGGGTATCACAGTGCTGTTTCTACTTAAACATGGTCTTGCGTAGACCATGAGGATTCTTTTTGTATCTGTTCAAATATGACTCTTCCATTTTCATTTAGGATACAGATGAATTAACAACTTAAAAATAATATAATGTTGTGCTGGAGTCCTGGCTTAGTGGTTAAGTTGCTTGTCAGTGAAGCCTAAGGACCCAGGTTCAATTCTCCAGATCCCACATAAGGCAGATGCACATTGTGGCACATGCATTTGGAGTTAATTTGCAGTGGCTTGAGGCTTTGGTGTGCCCATTCTCTCTCTCTCCCTAATAAATCAATAAAAATAAAATATTAAAAAACTTTAAAAATAATATAAGATCATTTCTGATGAAAAACAATGTTTAAATCAGTAGATTGTACAAATATTTTTAAAACATGCATGTGGTTTTAAAGTTTGGATATTCTTGCATGCAGAGTGGCTTAATTAGAAGCCCCACTTTCCTTTGGTGATTTTAATCACTTCATTCCAGTCTCTCCAACCCTTAGTGATGTATCCTCTACCCACAGAATTGCTTATTATTTTAATGATAGCATTGGCAGAGAAAGTGGAGAAATAGCCTTTTAAGCATGAATTTTCAAGATTAGAAAGAAAATAATTATAGTGAAAAAGAATACTAAAAGTAATATCACATTCTGTCACCAAAAGTTTGTACCAAAATGCTAGGGCTTTTTTAAAATAGCATTTTTATGAAGTAACATATAGGGAAATAATCGGAAAATAGATGGACTAGTATTGAAAATTCAGAAGTTCACACTCCAACTTTTTCTACTTCATCCCCCTTGCCAGAGGCAACTTCTGTTGGTGGGGAATCTTTCTTTCTTTCATTATTTTTATTTATTTATTTTTATTTTAGAGAGATTGAGTGAGAGGGCAGGAGGGAGAGGACAGAGAGAGAATTGGTGTGCCAGGGCTTCAGCCACTGAAATCAAACTCCATATGCTTGCGCCACCTGGTGGGAATGTGGGACCTTGCGCTTGCTTTACCTTTGTGCATCTGGCTAGTAGAAAATGGGTCCTAAGACTTTGCGGGCAAGTGCTTTAATAGCTAAGCCATCTCTCCAACTTGGGGATTCTTATTGTACACTAAATACATTTTCCCTGGAACTTATGGTTCATTTGTCTCCTCCTTATGAAAAATGTGGCTGAAGGAAGGATGCAGAAAGAGGAGTCATATGTTGTGTTCTGAACTCCCCAAAGACCTAGGAGCTCAGGTTATTAACTTTGGGGAAGATACTATGAGTCTAATTCAGACCGGAGGATGATAAGGCAAATGTATCCAAGAGAAACATGTCAATGTTATACAGATTAAAATTCTCAGAAACATACTATCCCGACTTTCTTTTCTCCCTCCCAATTCAAGATAATTTTATTATTGTTAGGCTTTCTGTTGCTTGGCTGTAATCTTTATAATAAGCTTCCTAATGTGCATATCTTGGTCTACTGACATTAGGCATCTCAGCATGTAAGAAGGAGAAATTTCACCTTTCTTCTAACTTTGCTCCCACTTCTGCCTCCCAGATTCTCTCAGCCTTTCCTGGGGCAGGGGGTTGATATTAAATTATTTCAAAACTAACAGCGTAATGTGATCAACTGGAAGGATCTTCAGCTTCATCCTTTGTGTTGCTTACCTGTTACCCCATTTCTTCCCCCATATCATTGTCATTTTGATTGGAAGGTGTCATAGGTGTAACAGGAAACACTTACATGGGCTCAGGGTGCAGAGGCATACAGGCCAGCATGGCAGTGCTAGCTGATGCTTGTGAGGCCTGGTTAAGGATGTACCTGTAAGTCACCGTATTATCAGTGAGTGGTGGAGCTAAGGTGAACCCTAGGCACACAGACTCCTGAGTGTGATTTCCACCTTTCATGAGAAATATGTAAATGATTTGAAATCCAAAAAAGATCCATATCCCAAACTTTTTTTCTTTTCTTTTCTTTCCTTCCCTTCCCTTGCCTTGCCTTTTCCTTTTTTTTTCTTTTCTTTTCCTATTCCTTTTCTTTTCCCCTCTTCTTTCTCTTCTTTCTTTTGACTGAGTCTTACCATGTAGTCATGACTGTCTAGGAACATGAGGTATAGATGAACTTGGCCTCCAACTTGCTGGAATCCTCCTGCACCATCCTCTCTAGTCCTGGAATTACAGGCATGCTCTACCATATCTGACTCTAAACTTTTTGAGCACTGACAAGTCACCATTTGTGACAGATCACAGTCAAAACACAGGTGCTCTAAAATACTGTATAAAATTACATTTGAGTTATGTATATATGAAACATTACTGATTTTATGTTGAGACATTTGTCACATTTACTAAACAGTGATGGATATGTCAATATTCAAAAACTAAAAAAAAAATTCCTAAATTTGATACAATTTTGTTCCCCAAAATTTCAGATAAGGAATACTTCATTGTAACACATAAAGTTATCTGTCATATACAGGTACTAATAAACATATATGGTTAAGTATGTTCATATGCAAAAATAGTTACACATAAATTAAATATAATGAAACATATTCATTACGTTAATATGGCAAATAATGGTTTCAGTTAGCCAAGATAACATGTATGATGGCAGTCTCATTATAATGCGTCACTTAGTGACATTATAGCCCTCTTAGCTTGCCTAAATCTATGCTATATTGTTCACACATGATGAAATTACCCCAATAGATGGGTCTGTCTCTCAGGATGTGCCCCCATTATTAAGTGGTGAAGGACTATACAGAGATTAAGTATAACTATAAGTATATACATGTATATTTCTCATAAATGCACATGTATATATGTCACATTTCATGAGCATTAGTTTTCATAACTTTCTAATTAATTTATTCTAGTCACTGGTTCATCTATTTCTCTCAGACTTTGTTGTCTCTTTATTTACCATGGGATTTTGATCACAGTTTCTGATTTTCCTAATGTGTCTACTATTGACCACTGTTTGTCCTGCTATATTTAGGAATCAAGAGTTGACTGACTTTCTAAGAGGCCAGCTTGAGCTGTCTCTGGTCTAGTAGATGTACTTGGGTATGTACCTGGTAGACTGGTTTTAAGCTGTAAATATATGCTTCCTCACAGCTATTCATTGCGTTGCGAAGACAAAGTAGGTATGGACATGAAGCTAAGGGCTCTTTTCTGGGGCACCACACCACAGTGCCAGCTTAGGGTCCCCGCCTGGCTGACTTTGCTGGACAGAGTAAAAATAGGATAACAGGCAAGATGTGTAGTCAACAGACCCCTTACTTACTTACTTTCTGTGAGGTTCTATCTCCATGTCCAGAGCAAGACAAAATTACCTCTGCTGCAGACCCCTCTAGCAATAGTCTTCTCTCATTTCCAACCACCATCAGCTTTGAGTGCTTTCAGATTTCCAGACTCTCTGGATAGATCCCATTGACAGATACTCCTGTCTGCTGCTCCTCCTTGTTTTGCTTTCTTGGGAGCTAGGAAGTTGAGCACTTTGCTTCTGTCCCATACATTAGAGAAGTACAAAGGAGAAATGTGTTGGCATAGTTGGTAAGTGAGCCAAACTCTTGTGTTTACCACTCAAGGGTGACTGAGGGTGACACCTTTGGTAATTTTGCTGTCAGTTTTGTGTGAGATCTGCAGCATAGGTGCCTCTTTTTTTTGTTGTTGTTGACATATTCCTAGATTTCAGTTTTCCCTTTACTGAATACTTCTCAGTGTCCCCTCATATATTGTGGTTTCGAGTGACAGACATTTCCAGTGTCAGAGAAGGTGATGCTTCTGTTCCTCATTCTTGCTCTCTTCTTCCTCTTTTCCTCCCCCTCCTGCATTGATTGATGGTTAGTTTCTTCTTTCTTTCCTTCTTTCCTCCTTCCTTCCTTCTTCCTTTCCTCCTTCCTTCCTTCTTCCTTTCGTTCTTTCTCTTTCTTTCTTTCTTTCTTTCTTTCTTTCTTTCTTTCTTTCTTTCTTTCTTTCTTTCTCCTTTCTTTCTTCTTTCTCAGTGAGAAAGAGGCAGAGAAAGAGAGAGAGAGAGAGAGAGAGAGAGAGGGAGAGAGAGAGAGAGAGAACAGAAGCACCAGGGTCTCCGGCCTCTGCAAATGACCTCCAGATGCAGCACCACCTTGTGCATCTGGTTTATGTGGTTCCTGGGGAATTGAACCTGGGTCCTTTGGCTTTGCAGGCAAGCACCTTAACCTCTAAACCATTCCTCCAACCTGATTATTTTATTTTAGAAATTTAATTTAATTTAATATTTACCTTAGTGGGTTCTTAGGCAAAAGAAAACACAGGTAATTTTTCACCCAGCCACCTGGAAATGACATTTAATAAATTTATTTATTTTGGGAACTCGAGAGATGGCTTAGTGGTACAGGTGCTTGCCTTCAAAGCCAGGTTCTAGAACCCAGTACCTACATAAAGCCAGATGCACAAAGTGCCACATGCACCTGGAGTTTGTTTACAGTAGCTAGAGGCAATGGTTCACCCATTTTTTCCCTTTATCTTCCATCTCCTTGCAAATAAATAAATAAACATTTTAAAAATATTCATTTTAATTTTGAGGATTTCATATACAGGTGGATATGTATCTTGACATATTCACTCCCATCATCTTGTCATATACTCCTTCCACTAAAACCCTTATTCTTAATAAATCCTTTTCCTTTAAAATCTTTTTGTCTTATTTAGTTTTTGTAACCCACTGAGATAGACTTGGGTTGCTTGCTCATTTTTAAAGGAGTTGAAATTTCATTCTAAGAATTTCTCTTTAATAAAGACCTCCTACTCAGCATTAGGATATGTATTTGATAGTATCCTTTCTCTAAAAAAGACATTCTGTAAGATTACTAGCCATTTTTTAAGGCATGTTAGTTTTACTCAAGAGGTGTTGATTGTGTTTCTTCTTTCAAATCTTGGAGAAACACTTAGCATTAGTACCATAGAAACCCAGGCTGGGTTTCTAAGAAAAAAACATTATTACATGGCATGGGAGCAATGCTCTGGATTGTTGGTTCTGGTTAAAGGGTTGCTCTGCTTTGTATCAGTGCTGTGACTTGCTGGAGACTTTAGACAACATGTTTGCTTATAAGCTCCAGGAGTAAGGAATACCAGCTATTAACTAGCACATCTTCCCAGGACCTTGAACACTGTGATCCATTAAGTCAGCACAGCAATGTCTGTCCAGATAATGTGTGCAATTTAACTAATGATTATTAAGAACTAATTTTTCTAGGCAATGTTTCAGCAATAACCAAAAAAAAAAAAAAATAAAGCTATTGGATTTGATGACCGTCTTTCTTTTTGCTACTTGCTCTGTTGGCCTCAGATTCATCTCCTGTTCCCTGTGTTCCAGTGCTGATTTGAGGGGAGGTGTTCTATAAAAAGGACATTTTGCAGGGTCGTTTGCTAACTAGCTACTGGTTATACTTGGCAAAGAAGGTATTCTGGTGGGAAGTTACAGATGAGGAGAGAAAACGTGCATGTACCTCCTGTTCTTTCTTTCGATGTCATCTGCTTCTGAAGCTCACCTGACTCTCATCACTCCACTGGGCTGCGCTCACTCTGGAGGTGTGGGGTCTCCTGGGCAGTTTTTGGATTCAACAATGTCTCTGTCCATAGACCCTCCATATGTGAAGGTGAATCAACTTCCTGTAGCTGATATGTTCTGGGTTTTCTTACCTCCTCTGTTTTATCAGCACCTCACATAGCGTTGGAATAGTTCCACATACTAGTTTTGGTCTGTGGAACTAACACTATGGGTGCTGTGTATTTTTATGCCCCAACCTGACTTCTTCTTCCTAAGACGTTTTCCACTTTTCTAATGCAGTAAGCTAGAGCTTGCCTTCTCATTCATGATGCTTGGAAAAAGAAATTGTGAGATTTCTCAGTAAATAATTATGTTAATTAGGGCTGGAGAGATGGCTTAGTGGTTAAGGCACTTGCCCACAAAGCCTATGGACCCAGGTTTGATTCCTCAGTAACCATGTAAGCCATATGCACAAGGGGGCACAAACATCTGGAGTTCATTTGGAGTGGCTAGAATTCCTGGCATGCCCATTCTCTCTATCTGCCTCTTCCTCTCTTTCTGTAAAATGAATAAAATAAAAATAAAATAAAATAAAAATTATGTTAATTAAAAAACAGTGAGCCTCTTACTTTGTGATTTTTACTTTTAGAACAATGGTACATTTGGCATGCGTGTATAAAACTCGATTTTGTAAGGCCTGACTACCCAATTATTCAGTAAAAGTAGGTTATCGTATAAAGTTCTTTTTGAAGAAATTTTTAAATTTTGGAACTGACATTAAGTGTACTTAGAACAATTAGTCAAAATTTGAAACCAGTTATTTTTGTTCAAGAGAAACAAAATGAAATACATAATTTGTTTCATAAGTGTATATTTATAAACTATAGGTTTATGAGATATTTATACCATCCCAGTTCCATTATAGAGAAATATACACTATACAGTAGAGAATTTTTTGAAATATTTCATTTGTTTATTTGTTAATTTGAGAGAGAGAGAGCACCAGGACCTCTATCCACTGTAAACGAGCTTCAGATGCATGTGCCACCTTGTGCTTTTGGCTTTATGTGGGTATTGGGGAATCAAACCTGTGTCATTAGGCTTTGCAGGTAAGCACTTTAACCACTAATCCATCTCTTCAGCCCAGGAGATGAAATATTAATGACTACTGATGTCAAGGGTTTATGTAAGCCATGAAGAGAACTGATATAAACTTGGATGTGATGTGAATTTGAATTTTGTTTTATGCCGACTCAATGGAAGTGGCTTTTCTTCTTCATCTCCCTATCCTCTGGTAATACCTATATATTACCATATGCAAATCATTACTACCAATAGCTTCGGGTACTTGGTATTCAGTATATACTAAAACCCTCATGTGGCTGAACTACTATTATCATCAAATTATGAGATTGATGAAACCATGGCTCAAAACTAGAAGCCTGGTACATATCCTATATCAACGTAAGTGAAAGACATGTATCTTTTCTTGCCTCTATTCATAAACATCCCAGTATCCATTCACACCCACACATGCTTTTGTAGCATCAAGTAACAGAAAGAGCATTCTTCATTCAGTATTTCTGTGCATAGTGGCATTTCTCAAGATAGAATTCCCTCTGGCAGTGAAATGTAACGCTGCAGTTGCATGGACAGGAAACAGCTGTACAACTTATTCTTCCTTTCCAACTGTCAGCTAGCTGACAGATATGCGGAGGAGCTCACTGACAGGCTAAAGCCAGAATGTGCTGTTGTGGGTCACAGAGTTTTGTTCTGCGTGTGTGTGTGTTTCCTTTCTGTTGAGAGAGCATGGGGATGGTTCCCATTAGCTGGGGAAGGACTGGATCATACGTGCCAGGATGTACACGCCTTTGTGCGAATGACAGCGGGTGTCAAGTCCGTCTTGTGGTTTCCTTGGACGCTTGTGCAAGATTCATGAGAAAGCAATCTTTGTTGGATGCACACCTTCCTTTTTGTTGCTGAGATTGTGGTGGCAGATGATTGGAGTTTGAAAGGACATTGAATTATGGAAATAAGCTAAATATGTACTTGTATATTTGGATTTCAAATTTTGTAATTTATTCTTTCTTTATTATAGAAATACTCAAGCCTCCCAAAAGTAGAGAGAGCAAAACAATTAGTGACCAATAGTCTAAGCAGTTATGGGTATTTTGTCAATTTTATTTCATGTTTTATCTTTTCTTTTTAAAGATTATGTTGTCCTAAAATAAATTTCTGATGTTTTATTGTGTACTAAGTAAACTAGTCCGCCCTCTCGTGGTGACTGGGCTCACTGCTAACTTACTGGGGCAAGACATCCTTGGAGATGCTGAGGCTTTCATCACTACTGACCATAAGGCCTTTTATAATGATTTGTTAGATAAAAAAGAATATCAACAACAGTCTGAGGAAGGGAGGGAATATCATCCCAATTATAGAGATGACCCTTACTTTGAGCAACTCAGACAAAAGTACTCCAATAAACACCCCCAATTCTAAGGGCCACTGCCCAGCCCCCCCCATTTAAAATCCAGTGGAGACCGGGGGATCCTGTATGGGTTGAGCAGTGGCCTCTCCCTTCTTCTAAGTTACACCAACTCCACATACTTATTGATCAACAGTTGGAGGCCGGACATATTCGTCCCTCCACTAGTCCCTGGAACTCTCCTGTCTTTGTCATAAAAAAGCCTAATGGGTCCTGGAGATTTTTACATGATTTAAGAAAGATCAATAAATGCATGATCCCCTTCGGAACTCCCCAGAGGGGACTCCCATGGATCCCAGCTATTCCCAATATATACCATATTACTATCATTGACATTAAAGATTGCTTCTTCTCTATCCCTCTCCATCCAGGAGACATGGAAAAATTTGCATTCTCTGTACCCACTGTTAATTTTTGTGGCCCAGATAGGAGATTTGAATGGACTGTCTTACCTCAGGGCATGGCAGATAGCCCACCCATTTGTCAATATTACCTGTCATCCATTTTCTCTTCTCTTATCAATCTCCCTGATACCCTGTTTTATATTTACATGGATGATATTATTCTTGGGTGCCTAGATTCCTCCACACTCCAGGACCTTACCCACCAATGTCTAACTATCCTACATACTCACGGCTTTAAAGTAGCTCCGGAAAAAGTTCAAACTGTGCCTCCCTTTAAGATCTTGGGCTCGATCCTTACCCTAGATACAGTTTCACCTGTTAAACCACAACTTTATATTCAGGATTCTTACACCTTGCCTCAACTCCAGAAGCTTTTGGGAAAAATTAATTGGATGAGGCCTTGGATACCCATAACTACTAAAGAGCTGTCCCCTTTATTTGACCTCCTAAAGGACCTTAACTTCTCCTCTCAGGTAATTTTGTCCCCTTGTCATCAACAAATTTTTCATAAGGTACAACAGGCTATAAATACTGTGACCCTAAAGAGGTTCAATCCTAATTTGCCCATCTCCCTCTACATTTTCTCTGGGGAAACATTATACACTGCACTGTTGGCCCAGGAAGGTGAACCCATCCAATGGGTCCACCTCTCAATCGGTGGGGTCCCCAGAGTTTATTCTATAACCAACCAGGTTGCTGATTGCATTATCAAGGGCAGAGACACCTCTGTCCGGTTGTTTGGCACAGAACCTCACCTTATTGTCACCCCCTTTAAGATAACAGATTTCACCTGGCTTCAGAGAAATAATAATAGAGTTGCTACGGCTCTCGAGGGGTTTCTAGGTAAAATTGATTGCCATTATGGCCCCCACAAATGGATGAGTTCTTTCTCCAGATTAAAATGGAAGCCCCCCAGGCTTTTTCTGTCTCAACCTAACCCTGACTTTCTTACCGTGTTTACTGATGGAGGGCACCTGGGGGCTTCCCTAGTCGTTTACCCTCCCTTAAAACAGAAAAAAGAGCCTATGCCCATAAAGTCAGTCTCTCATGAGGTTGAGGGGTCAGCACAATTCAAAAAACTATTTGCTGTCGTTCTAGCTTTGGACACTATTCAAGAGCCATTTAACTTATTTTCTGACAGCCTTTATGTTGTTAATTTATTACCCAACCTGGTTGAGGCCCATATTAGACTGGACTCCAACCCTATATCTCCTCTGATGATTCAAGCTCGTTCCCTACTCAAACAAAGAATTAACCCCATTTTTCTTCAACATCTCAGGGGTCATCAAAACTTACCGGGATTTCTTTCTCGAGGAAACAATTTGGCTGATAAAATGGCTTCTATGCCTCAGTGTAATACTATTACAGAAGCTACACGCTTCCACTTATTGACCCATGTCAACTGGAGAGGTCTCAAGCACAGGTTTCCACAGGTACCAGTCAAGGACCTTAAAAAAATTGTCCGGACTTGTAAGTCCTGTCAGCCCTTCCTCCAAGTACCCCCCCTTCAAACTACAGAAAACAATCCTAGAGGGCTACGCCCTAATCATCTGTGGCAAATTGATGTCACACACTATTCTCCATTTGGAAAACTTAAATATATTTTTCTTTCAGTTGATACCTTTTCCCGTGCCTGCTGGGCATCAGCACATGCCGGGGAAAAATCTAAACATGCCATTAGTCATATGCTTCAATGTTTTGCCACTCTTGGGCTGCCTGATCAAATTAAAACAGATAATGGCCCCTGCTTCGTAAACAAGGCCTTTGTAGATTTTCTCCAGAACTAAAAAATCTCACATTCTACAGACATCCCATACAACCCCCGGGGCCAAGCTATCGTTAAAAGATATAATCAGACTCTCAAGTCTCAATTACAAAAACAAAAGGGAAAATCCTTACCCCCACACGACCAACTAAAAAAGGCATTATTTACCCTAAATATTTTAAACTTTTCTAAAGAAGATAAACAACTCTCCCCTTTTCAAAAACATTGGTCTTCATCCATTACCTACAGTTCTATCTGGGTAAGATGGAGGGACCCATTGACTGGGGCCTGGAGAGGGCCTGATCCGCTCCTCACAGCAGGGAGAGGGTTTGGATGTGTCTTCCCTCAAGATGAAAAAAGACCCATTTGGGTACCAGCGAGAGACCTAAAATATTTGTCCCAACAAGAGGACACTGACAGTCACTTCTCTAGGGAGTGTCCCACCCCTGAGGACTGTTCCTAAAATGGTCCTTCACCCTACTAAACTAAACAATTCCCTCCCTTGTGGAGGATTGCTGGCTTTGCCTCCAATCTGGGCCTCTCTGGCTGCTTGCAGTACAGTTGCCTGTACGACCTTAAAACATTACTCAGCCACCTTCCCCATCCCCGTCCAGCTTTTCCCAATGTTTCCCCTGGAACTTGCATTTGGGCCCCGCCTTCCCCTAATAATTCCAGTATAGATGTGGGATACATTCATCCTTCCTTCTGTACTTTTAACACAGCTGATCCCAATGCTCAATGCTGCCCACCTTCTGGAATGGTTTATGTTTGTGGAGGCGGGATGGCCTATGACTTTCTGCCCACCAATTGGACGGGCCTTTGTGCCCCAGCCACCTTAATCCCAGATGTAAATATCATCCCTGGAAATGAGGCCCTCCCTGTATCAGAGGGAGACCTATCTTCAACAACAGCTAGATTCCCTGGCTGAGGTAGTCCCACAAAACAGGAGAGGACTAAACCTACTAACGGCCGAAAAAGGAGGCGTATGTTTGTTTTTACAGGAAAAATGCTGCTTTTACGCCAATAAATCAGAAATCATCCAGGACAAGATTAAGAGGCTCCAGGAAGACTTGGAGAGGAGGCAGCGGGATCTCCAGGACAACCTGCTGTGGACGGGCTTACATGACTTCTTACCCTACCTTCTGCCTCTACTTGGGCCCCTCCCCCTCCTTCTTCTCCTTTTCCTTCTCCTCACTGTCGGGCCTTGTGTAATTAATAAGATTACACAATTTATTCACCAATGGCTAGAGGCAATAAAACCTCATCAGGTCAAAATACAGGCTGGAAACTCAGGAATTAAGTTCCTCAGATGACCCACTGCCACCTCCTCTGCCCTCCATGTGACCAATGACGGGTAAGATCCCCATAGGGGGACAACCTAAGACAGGCCATGGGGTGGGTTCTCACCGAGCTAAACACATGGTACCCAGTGACGGGTAAGATCCCCAGAGGGGGACAACCTAAGACAGGGGCCATGATGAATGCTCTGAGCTAAACACCTGGTACCCAATGACGGTTAAGACCCCCAGAGGGGGACAACCTAAGACAGGGGCCATGGTGACTAATGCTCTTACAAAAACAAAAGGGGGAGATGCTGGCCTCTAAAGGCCCAGGTGTGAGGCCTAGTGGAACTTCCTGAGCCTAGCTAAAGTTTGGTGATCTGCCTCTGGCCAGACGTGACTCAGCAAGACGCCTAATGGCTTCTTACCTGCTACCTCCACATGGGAGTTAGAATTATCATTTCAATAGTCACAGTTTACTATTGGCCCTTACCTTTCCCCACCATCCTACAATCCCCGCCTTCACCCCCAACATTATATAGGCAACTGTTCATAGCAATAAATCGAGTTCCTGCTTCGACAAGACTCCCGACTCAGTGTGGTTTTTCTCCGGTGGCCAGGAGAGGTCTGAGTCGTCGGACGCTCATCTCCTCCTCAGCCCCTCGGGAGGAACCAGCGGGCCTGGTCCTTCCCTCGGCACTACCTGCCCCGCCGGCGGAGCCCGGCATGTATCTTTTAAGGTATCTAACTATTCTACCATTATCATTCCTGACTATAAGAATAGTGGCATAAAACCCTTAGTGGTGACATATATATATATATATATATATAATTCTATCATTAAGGAGCTGAGATAGGGGAATAAAAACTTTAAGGCCATCTGAGCTATAAAGAATGGCCCATATCAAAATAAAAGTGCTAATAAATAGAGTTACAGGACCAATAATTGAGAATAGTAGTTTATTTAATTATCTGTTAATGCACAATCTACTGTAGATTTCCTTGCCTCAAAAAATCTTTTGATGTTTATTTGAATCAAGATCAAATGAAGGTCCATATATTGCTTTTACCTAATTAGTCACTTAAATCTCCTTTACCTTGTAAAAATGCCTCTTAATTTCTTAGTAATAGATAACATTTTTTTGATAAAAAATGATTGTTCTTGACCTAAGTTCTGAATGTGGCTGATTACACATTCCTGGGGTCATTTATATATTATTTCATTCCCCCTTTTAAAAATTATATTGGTGTATATGCACTGAGCACACTGCTGAGTTTTGAGATGACAGCTTCATTCAAGTATAACATATATTATGCCCTCAGCCACGGCCCTTCCTGCTTCCTCACCCCTTCATACTGATCCACAAATGAGAGGACAGTGTAGTAACTGCCTTTCTGAGTCTGGCTTATTTGCTTATTGTGATGATTTCAAGTTGAATTCATTTTCCAGAAAATTGCATAACTACATTCTTCTTTATGGCTTAACAAACTTCGTTGTATAAGATGCCATGTTTCCTTTACCCAGCCCTCTGTTGATGGACACCTAGATTCAGTCCATAACTTGGATACCAGAAGTAGTGCAGTGGTACACATGAGTACATAAGGACCTTTGTGTTTCTCTCCTGTAGCATCACAGCAAAGCAACAATGAGTATATTTAATAATGGTACCCACCAGTGGGATCAGGACTGGCAAGCTGCTCCTTATCATAAGATGACTAATCACATTTTCTTCTAAAATATTGTATTAATAGTAATGGGCCACATCTGGATTTATGATTTCATTAAGGGTGACAACATGTGGAAATTTACAATTCTATCATCCCCTCAGCATTTTCAGGTTCTTATGTACTGAAATGTTTTTTTTTTTTTTTTTTTCGTTAGCTGATTGGCTGTTGTGATAGTTAATCTGATTTAAATTACAAATCAAGTAGGAGACATGCCTCTGGGAAGGCCAGTAATGGTATTTGCAGAAGGATTAACTGAGTGAGAGAGGAGTCCATCCCCTAGAAAGGTTGGCCATTCCAGCCACAGCCCAAGCATAAAGAAGGCAGAGAGAAAAACAGTGCTTTTAATAATATTTTATTTTATTTATTTGACAGAGAAGGTGACAGGAGAGAATGGTTGCACCAGGGCCTCCAGCCATGGCAAATGAACGCCAGATGCATGTGCCCCCTTCTGAATCTAGTTAACGTGGGTCCTGGGGAATTGAACCTGGGTCCTTTGGCTTTGCAGGCAATCTCCTTAACCGCTAAGTCATCCCTCCAGCCCAACAGTGCTGTTTTTACCTGCTGTCACTGTAGCTGGTGAGCACATGGACCCCATTGTGGTCACTCCTTATGGGGAGTATATGGTCTTTATTACTACCGCTGTTGCTGCTGTCCTTTGATGAAAACAGAAACTGGCTTATTTGGCCTTTAGATGTTGGACTGATGGCCCGGTCCTTCCTAAGAATCCTTCAGACCTTCTGTGCCAGATTGGGACTGCTGAATAATTTATCCTGCTACCTGAGCAGCTTTTCTAGCCTGCAGATAGTCTATGTTGGGCCACCCATCCCATGTCATTTAAGCAAATCCCGGAAATCCATTTTGTAATATGTAGTCATTCCACTGGAGCTGTTCCCCTTAGAGATGCCTGACTCATACAGTTGTTCAAACATAGTTCATTAGTGAGGGTAGGAAACAGGGACTCTTTTTGCTTATTGATCAGTCGCCATAGCAATGACATCAGGCTAGCAATCCCCAGATAGAGAGAGAGAGAGAGAAGATATGAATGTGGATATGCCAGGGCCTGCAGCTGCTGCAATTGAACTCCAGATGCATGCACTACTTTGTGCATCTGGTTTTACATGGGTACTGGGGGAATTGAACCCATGTCATTAGGCTCTGTAGGCAAGTGCCTTAACCACTGAGCAATCTCTCCAGTGTACATTTTTTTTAATCACACATCTGGAACCCCCTATCAGTTCAAGGAACCAGGATTATTTTTAGGAATGGTATTTGAGGAATAAATCCAGGCAACAAGGGTGCCCTTTGTAACTGGGGTGTCATTGACCTCAGGTGTATTAGTAGACAGACATGCATATCTTTTTGAAAGAGGAAATTAAACCATAAGTTCATCCTCATTTTTCCAGTTCCACTTATACGTGAGAACAACTCACTAATCATCCTTGATGTTCATCTTTATCTTTTCTCTTATTTGCTGAAAGCCATAGTGCTAGCCTGAGTACAACATCAGATTCAGTGTGTAGACTACCACACTCAAGATCACTTGGCTTGCTCTTTGGAAAGGCTCTAGGAATGACTTCCTCTCTTTCTATGGTCCTGGAATTGGCTCCATGATATTCTCACTGCTGCTGAAATACCAACCAAGGGTCAGATGGTGTGGAGGTGTGTGAATGTGTCCTTTCATTAAAGGTATGTCCCTGGCATGTTTTGTGGATCCCAGCACTTGTTCCTCTAGTTTCCTGCCCCAGGGTTTTCCTGTCATAGCCAAGGCAAGAGAGGCTCTGTAGGATCTGTTTATCTGAGGTAAGTGATGGCAGGTAGTTCCCATGAATGACTTTGACTAATGAACAACAGAGGATAGATTCTCATCCTGGGCTCACCCACTATACAAAGCTTCCAGTTTTGAAGTGATTTCCTCAGTGTAGTGACTCTGCAAAAACAAGGGGAGAGGGTATCTTAGAGCACTGGAAAGTATCACATGTGTGGTCTCTGCCTCCTTTACAACTTCATCACATGTAATCCCCTCGTTCTTGCTTTCCTGGGATTTCACACCCCAAATAAAATTTTTATAGGGAATAGGAATCTTTGATTTTGTTTCTCAGGAAACCTATTCTAAATCATTTTCACAGATGCTTCATTCTGTCAAATATCCCACGATTATAATACCCAAATCACTCTCTACAAAAACAATTGAAAGATCCATTTTTACTTATTTCTGCACCAAGATGTATCCGACAAAAACTGAAAAGTCAAGATATGTACTTCAACATTATTGGCAAAACCTTATCTATGGGTCATACCAACAGTTTGACAGCTAAATACACTCATTCATTTTACTATTTAATTTGTTAAACTTATTATATATTTATTTGTTTTATTTTAAGAGGTAGGGTCTCATTCAAGCCCTAGGATTGAAATTCACTGTGTAGTGTCAGGTTGGCCTTGAACTTACAGTGATTCTCCTACCTCTACCTCCCACCAGCTGAGATTAAAGGTGAGCTCCACTACGGCTGGCTATCAAATATATTTATCTTGTTGTGAAGTCATGCTAAACTCTAAGACAAAATGCATTTCAAGAAGCCCTGTTCCTATCCTTTTCCTGTCCCTCTCTTCATTCTTTACCTTTAGAAATGGTTGCTTGTTGTGATTTAGCTTCTCATTTCACAGTTAAGTCTTTTGCAGTTGGAAAGAGCACTTCAGTGGACACTTGTCAAGACTTTTATGCACATTGATTATTTGTCAAAATGTCATGGAGGTGATCAAATACAGTGAGTGGCTGCCTAAAGTTTTTAGCTCTTCTATGACATGCTATCAAATACGGAAATAAATAGTACTTTATAGAACATTGCTAAGGGAGATGAAGAAGTTGCAGAAGCATTGGACAAAAGAGTAATTAATATAGTCCTCAACATATTCCTGAGCACCATGCAGATATCAGGTAGAGATATATACTTTCCCTTCCCATCCTCTGATGGGTACGGATTTATCAGGGCATAACAAGTTGACACCTGAGTTTAGGATAAAAGTATTGGAATTGAAAACAATGACTAGAAGGAACTTGAAAAATACATGTATACATCTTTTGTGTGAGAAAATAATTATAATACAGGAGTTTTGAGCAACAGTAAACATTCCCTTTTCAATGTAGGTTGGGCAACATTAATGACTAAGAATTTCAAGTTGAATCCTGCTTACTTGTTGAGTGGCTCTTTGAAAATCAGTGGTGGATTTGTGATGTGACATTAAGTTACAAAAAATAGATGCAGCAAAAATTCCCATGCCATTGTTGTTGGGTGTTAATATCATGTGCACTAAACTAAAGTAACAGAGAACTCTCAAGTTAAGAACTGCTGTAGGAGTGTTGTAATTGTGAATGATTTTTACATCCCCCTTCTAACAATTCCCTCCAGCGCATGCAATGATTGAAGCAAAAAAAAAAAAAAGAGAGAGAGAGAGATAAATTCAGGTGTATATATTCCTATTCTCTTGAAAGTTACCAAAAAATAAAGCGAGGATATAAAATATAAGTACACATAGCATTTTTAGGACCTAAGACATCTTAATATTTCCTAAATCTATGAATAAAGAAATAAAGCAGGGGGCTAGAGAGATGGCTTAGTGGTTAATCACTTGCCTGTGAAGCCTAAGGACCGTGGTTTGAGGCTCAATTCTCCAGAACCCATGTAAGCCAGACGCACAAGGTGGAGAACACATCTGGAGTTCATTTGCAGTGGCTAGACACCCTGGCGGGCCCATTCTCTCTCTCTCTATCTCTCTCTCTCTCTCTGCCTCTTTCTTTGTCTGTTGCTGTCAAGTAAATAAAGATAAACAAATTTTTTTAAAAAAAGAAATAAAGTGGAATCCTGATAAAAATAGAATCAATTAACATAAATAGAAAAAAACAACAAAACAAAACAAAAATCCCAAAGCAAATAGTGAAGGCAGGAAGGTGAATACCAACCTAGTTTGTCTTTCAGAAGCTAGCAAGGCTCTGGAGTTCTGGTTACTGTGCTTTAGGAGGTTAGTTACATAAGAAAATGTTTTACAGACTTCATGTAGTACTTGGAAACACTTGAAAATTTAAACAAGTTAAAGAAAAACAAAACAAGTAATTCCTTTTATCTCAATCTTTTTTATTTATCTGGCCAGTGTGTGTGTGTGTGTGTGTGTTTGTATGTACATGGCAGGGCATTAGCCACTGCAAACTGATGCTCATCTGGCTTTATGTGGGTGGCTGGGGAATTGTAATTTTAGCCACTAAACCCCAGCAACATGCATCTGTATATCATGGCCATGTGTATTAGTCAGGGTTCTCTAGATAAACAGAATTGATAGAATGAATACACACACACACACACATACACACATACACACAAACACAGATACATACATATGGGCTTTATTAGATTGATTTATGTGTTAGGGGCTGGGTAGTCCAACAAAAGCTAAGTACATACTGAAGTTGGTAAGGACCTGGGTGCTACTTAGTACATGAGTTTGGATGACTTTTTGGAATAATTATTTTTCTACCTTTAAAAAATCTACTACAGGATGAATCCAAGTATGTGGAACCCACGGATATCGACAGTTGACAGAACTTAAAACTAATTATGGTCAATATTTGATAATAGTCCTTCCACCAACCCATGGACACAATTATAATTAGAAATAAAATTAGTTGAGAAACTGTATGGTATAATATACTATAACAAAATGAAATAATATTATTCATAGTTTTCATTTTTAAGACTATAGATAATTTTACAGAAGGTTGAGTCTTCCCTTTTTCTCATGCCTCTCATGGTTTACTTTAGTATTATATAAATTTAAATATATCACCAGGAGGACTGAGAAATTTTTCCTCTTGAGAAATATTAGAGTCCCAGGAGACCTGACTCTGGAGGACATACCTCTAAACAACAAAATGGTAGACTGTTGTCACCACTGGCATCTCATCAAAAATAAGAACACCCCAGAGATCAAGTCCTCAGATACAATGAAACCTTCTAAATTACATTAAAACAAGTCTATAAATATATAATACCAAAGTAAAAAATTATCTCCTTTCCCATCCCACAAATTCGCTTACAGCTGAGTGAATTGCTGCTTTAGATTACTAAAATTTTGCATTTAATTAAAACATATGCCTTTAAAACAACTTAGAAATTTTAGTATTGATATCTAGATGTTCCTGAGGAATCATAGTGCTATTTTTAATCCTCACTCATAATTACTAGACTCTTTTAAAGTAGAATTTGTATTGGCAAAAGAACAGTGTTTTATGAATAATTTTTGGATGATTTTTTTTTCCTATTGACTTCACTGCTGATTTTAATTTAACCACTACTTTCTAATATACCTAATGACTGATTGTTTGATAATAGTTTGTTCTTTAATTAACTTTTCTCTTAATTGTTATCCATAAACTATTGACACATCTGTAGAGGGAGGAATACAAATATGAAGGAGAACCAAGGGAGAAAGTTCTTAATGACATGCTAATGGTGGTTGATTCTCATGCATTTGATTGAGATGTCAGAACTGGTACTTCACCGCAGCTTCAATGAACTTCTGCCCTTTTAACAGTATTCCATTCCTTTCCTACTTTTATTTAGGAAGTACCAGGAATCTCTTATTCCTCCTAAAATGCACATTTACTTCCTTTTCAATTCATAGGGAAAAGCCAGTCCTGTGGTGGAGAAGGATTACTTTATTTTATATTCTCACACCTCCCAGTCTGTCATAAGTCACATATCTCCAAAGTTTTGAAATTTTGGAGATTTCAGGTTATCTTACTATTATGTTTTCTTGTTTCTGGTTTACAATAATATCCCATACTTCACGCTTCTATGTAAGTGTCCAGGCACTTGCCGGCCTCATTTGTACATTTCTGTGAAGTAATAGCTGAGATCACTACTTCACACATCATAGATAAAGTCGACATTCAGGCATCTATTACCTTGAGTACTAGCCCCATTTTCTGCAATTTGCACCATTGCTTTCTTATTATTTTAGTTAAAAATATTTTTATTTATTTATGAAAGTTGGAGGAAGAAAGATGTAGATGAGAGAGAGAGGGAGAGATTGAGAATGGGCATGCCAAGGCCTCCTGCCACTGCAAACAAACTCCAAACACATGTGTTACCTCGTGCATCTGGCTTTATGTGGGTACTGGGGAATTGAACCAGGACCCTCAGCCTTGGCAGGCAAGTGCCTTAAACCCTGATCCATCTCTCTAGCCCTTATTTCAGTTTTTTTTTTTAAATCTACATCTCAGCCCCATCTCTCACATCTCTGAGAGCAGAACTTTTCTCATCATATCCTTGGGTCTTTCAGGTGGCCAGTAATGGATTGAAATGCAGAGATGGGAACTAGGCAGCATTGCAGGATTTAAACTGGAAACAATCAGCAGTGAAGCAGAAAATACACATTGTGGTCATTTGAATGGATGCTTCCCCCCCCACCACCCCGCAAATACATTCAGGAGTTTATTAAAGCCTGTAATTTAGATCTCTAGCCACCTGGCTGGGGGAGGTGTCACTGGGCCAGATCCTGGAGTGCAGCCCTACTACTGGGGGCAGATCAGAATTCCAGCCTATGATATGCAGAATGTCTGAGCTCTGCCTGGGGTTCGTGGAGTGTGTTTGTGTTGTTGGTGGTTGCTTTTTCTTTTCTCTGTGTGAACCTGTGAAAGGGGGCCAACTTCTTTTGCCATGATGCAACTTCCCCTCCATCTTTAAGTGTCAATAAATCCCTTCTTCCATAACCTTGCTTGGTTTGGAAGTTTATCCCAGCAACTGAAGCTGACTACAATAAGTATTTTTTTTGACCTCTACACAGATAAATTGAAGAATCACTGCTTGAACGATGCTGCAGCTGTTTAGACCAAAGGAACAGACTTGGTACCAAGACCATAATTCCACAAGCAACTACCTGAGCATTCTTGCACCAAGCAAGTGTGATTTCTATGCTGTCAAATCAGTTATAGAGAAATATAGGATATTAAAAAATTCTTATGGGGCTAAGATTAATTGCAATTATTACTTAAGAAAATGTGTCCTAGAGATACTTTCAAATGCAATTGATGGTTTCTGTTCACACCAGCATTGCTAAAATCACTTGGAATAGAAATTGGTCACGTTAAATTACCAAATAATTTCATAGATCTAATTTTTCTTTTAAGTGAAACATGTCTCCTAGCCTAGAGAAAGATGAGGACTTAATTAGCAGTTCCTAAGATTCATCTGAATTTATTTCAATGACACAAATGAACTAAAATATTTTCTGCATAATATCTATGGTTTCAAAATAAATATCTCTTTGATACATTATCATTTTACAATAACAGGCAAATAATATGAATTAGTTAACAAGTTTGATAATTCAGAAAGTGTATAAAAGTTAAGAAACTGTCCAATATATGGCCACTTGAGGTGACCACCATTACTTTCATTTGCATCTTTTTGACATATTTTCACACAATTTTGAAAATATTTTATAAAAATGGATGCATACTCTGTGCAATATATTACAAATTCTGCTTTTTTACAGAGCAAATGCTGTGAGTTGTTTTCCATGCTATGACGTGTGATTGTATATTATCTAAGTGACTCCAAAGCATTCTATGGATGCAAACACAAAAAAATGTATTGAACTGGCTTCCTTTGACCTTCCTTTGACGGAACCATTGCATTATTGTTTTAAAGAGAGAGAGAGGGAGGAGAGAGAGAGAGAGAGAGAGAGAGAGAGAGAGAGAGAGAGAGAGAGAGAGAGAGAGAAAGGGAGAAGTGGCACATCAGGGCATCAGGGTCTCAGTCACTGCAATGGAACTCCAGAAGCTCGAACCACCTAGTGGGCATGTGTGACCTTCCACTTGCCTCACCTTTGTGTTCCTGGCTTATGTGGGATCTGGAGAGATTGAACATGGGTTCTTAGGCTTGGCAGGCACGCACCATAACTGCTATGCAATCTCTCCAGCCCTGGGCCATTGAGTTTTAATGCTGTCATGTAAATTATTTAAACATATACACCTTGTGCACTTCATAATCACATTAGGATTAAAAATAAATGTAGATATGTAATCCCTACAGAAATATACACACATACATACATACACACACACACACACACACACATATATATACATATATATTAGTTATTTAATATATATATTTCCTTTTGGATACATATTTAGGGAAAATATATATAACTAATCCCTAAAGAGAAATATATATATATTATTCCCTTAGAGGTAATGCATATATATTGAAGAAACTATATCTACATTTGTGTGCTGATGTGTGTGACTCTCAATTGCCTGCTGGTTAGTCAAATTAGGATGAATAATAAATTGTCTTTATTTTAATTTTCTTTCTTTTTTTTTTTTTTTTTGAGATAGGGTCTCACTCTAGCCCAGGCTGACCTGGAATTCACTATGGAGTCTCATTGTGGCCTCGAACTCATGGCAATCCTCCTACCTCTACCTCCTGAGTGCTGGGATTAAAGGCGTGCACCAACACGCCCAGCTCTTTCTTTCTTTATGTATTTATTTGAGACAGAAAGAGGGAGAGAGAGAATGGGTGTACCAGGGATTCCAGCCACTGTAAACGAACTCCAGACACATGTGTCACCTTGTGCAACTAGCTTACATGGGTTCTGAGGAATCAAACTTGGGTCTTTTGGCTTCGTAGGCAAACATCTTAACTGCTAAGGCATCTCTCCAGCCCTCTTTTTGACACTTATTAGTGACAATTTTTATACATAATTGTACTGTAATTTTATCATAATCTGCTCTCATTAGCTTTTTCGTCCCTGATTCACTGAAATATCCTTCTTCCCAACTAGTCCCTTCTCTACTTTGATGTCTTTTTTCTTTATCCTTCTCCATGATCTCTGTCAAAATGTTGATGGGGTCAGTCCTGCAAAGGTCTTGAGGAGGTAAAGACAGCTTCTATGAGGACATAAGTGCAATGGTCATTTCATGAATGGAGGATAGCATCCCAAAGCACTCTTCTGGCTTTGACATTCTTTTTGCCCGCTCTTCCTCAGTGTTTCCTGAGACTTGAATGGCATGGCAGAGTGTTTTCATTTAGCAGTAAGAACTCAACATCACTTAAAAAATTTATTTATTTATTTGAGAAGGGGGGGGGAGGGAGAGAATGGGCACACCAGGGTTTCTAGCCACTGCAATTGAACTCCAGATGTATGCCTCCCCTTGTGCATCTGGCTTACATGAGTCCTGGGTCCTTTGGCTTTCCAGGCAAGTGCCTTAACCACTAAGATCTCTCTGGCCACAATGGTCACTTTTTGACCAACTAGTACAGGGAATTTGGCTGGGAAATCTTAGAATTGCTTCTTTGTAATGAAATTTATGAAATAAAACTCTCTTGCATTTTTGGTCTCTGATATTGAGTGTTCACAAGTAAAATGCAGGCAACTATAAGGCAGTGCAGAAGCCAGCCAATTAGAAAGGCTTGGAAGATGGCTTAGTAGTAAAGTGCTTGTCTTGTCTGAAAACCCTAAGGACCCAGGTTTGATTCCCTAGTACCCAAATAAACCAAATGCACAAGGTGGCCCATGCAGTGGCAGTCAGTCTTAGCATGCCCATTCTCTATATACATCTTCCTCTTTTCTCTCTCTCAAATATATAAATGAATAAAATATTGAAAAACTGTAAAATTAATCTGGGCATGGTGGCAAATGTCTTTATTGCCAGCACTCGGGAGGCAGAGGTAGGGAGGATCACCTTGAGTTTAAGGCTACCCTGAAACTATATAGTGAATAGGTCACCTTGGGCTAGAGTGAGACTCTACCTTGAAAAACAAAAATTCAAAGAGATTAAAATCATTTCATTATGGTCATTAACTTTTCCTAATGCATTTTTCCTTCAAAGATAGTTGATTCATTTAATTTTCATTTACTCATTTTTATATTGTTTTTCTTTGTGCTTTAAGAATTCCATACACATATAAGTAATGGGATTGGAGCAGTAATAGAAATAAAATCCTAGCTAAGAGAACTCCAGGTCCAGATAAATTTGTGGCAGAATTATATCAGACCTTTAAAGAAGAACTAAAGTGGATTCTTCTCAAATTATTCTATAAAATAGTAAAGGAAAGAATGCTACCAAACTCTTTCTGTAAAGGCAGAATTACACAGGTATCAAGACCAGACTGAGACACAACAATAAAGACCAGTCTTTAGTGTTTTAAATATATATTTCCATTTTTAAATTTTATTATTTCTGGTATAGTGATAGATATAATTTGCATAAACAAAAGCTCTTTAGAATGCTTAAAAACTTAAGACTGTAAGGTGCTGGACAGAGTGGTCTTTTCTAGTTGTTATAATTAAATATCAACTGACTGATTTATGAACAACAGAAATTTGTCACAGTTCTGAAGCCTGTGAAGTCCAAGACCAAGACATAATCAGATTTGGTGTCTTATGAGGACCAGCTTTCTGGTGCATAGCTTCTCCTCTACCTGGAAACTCACACAGCAGAAAAGACAAAGAAGTTCCCTGGAGATTCTACTCAATAAGGCTCCACCTCATGACCTACTCATCTCTGAACACTCAACCTTCTAGTTTCATCACCTCACCCATCAAGGTTCAACATACAGATCTGGGGACAGGACACACCATTCTGATCATCAAGGCTCCAGAGAATAAATTTTTTGAGCTCATTGGTTTTGGTGGATTCAATCAGCTATACCCATGAACTCATGTGTCTTGAATACTTGGTTCCCAGCTGGTGGTAATTGGAAGGTGAAGCCTTGCTGGAAGAGGTGCGTTGTTGGGGAGAGGCTTAGAGGTGTTGTAGCCCGGCATCCCCCTTTCCAGAGCTCAGCTCCCTCTCTTCCTGCTATTTGCCACCTGCTGTGGCATGAAGTGATGTCCAGGTTCTGTTCTTCCCATGCTTTTCCCTGCCATCATAAGCTTCCTCTTGAGTCTGTAACACAGCATAAACTCTTTCTGCCCATCAGCCTCTTTTGGTCCAGTGTTTTGTCCCAGCAACATGAAGGTGACTATAACACTTCTCTGAACCAATGTGGCACCATTGTCACTTAAAGAAACACCTTAGTTTTTTAAAAAAATATTTTATTTTTTAAAATTTATTTGACAGAGAAAGAGGGAGTAAGAGAGAGAGAGGGAAAGAGAGAGAGAGAGAGAGAGAGAGAGAGAGAGAGAATGGGCATGCCAGGGCCTCCAGCCACTGCAGATGAACTCCAGACACATGCACCCCCTCGTGCATTTGGCTAACGTGGGTCCTGGGGAATCAAAACTGGGTCCTTTGGCTTTGCAGGCAAACGCCTTAACTGATAAGCCATCCCTCCGGCCCAAGAAACACCTTATTTTTACTGTGAACTTCAGCTTTTTTTTTTTATTATTATGGACATACTTAGCACAGTTACATCATTCATAGGTACCATCCTTTCCCTTTCCCTTGCGCCCGCCCCCATTCCGCTGGATGCCCTGGGGTGTCAACGTTAACCTTTGACTCTTACAATCTTCCTGCCTTTCTTCTGCAAAATTCCCTGAGCCATCCATGGTGGGTGAGTTTTAAGTCTACGTCAGTGATGAGCTCTTAGGAGCCTCTGGTTCTCTGCTTTGGTATGTGGTAAGTGTCCTCAGGGTCTGTCTCCTTCACCCTGGCGCTGACTGTCAGGCTCACCAATTCCTGTGTGGTTTCACATGGACTTGACTGAGATGTAAGGGGTGGTTTATCTCCTCAGGTCTAATTCTCCAACAGAAAGTGAAGTCAGCATAGTTTAAATTGGATAATCATTATTAATTTAGGGAGAATTTGATGGATATATAGCCCTCTTCTAGCCAAAGACTAGTGGGAGCTTGACATAGACAGCATACTCTGTCTCCATAGGATTCTGACCTGGTTCCTACTTCCAGATATCAGTTCCTTTCCAGCGAGCAGTTCTCTTAGCCAATCAGAAAGTCATTGTTTACCCACCAAGGCTGTTTGCCTCCATTGCATTGGTGTGCACACCTTGTCAATGTGTTTGCTTCTGAGTAGCTTAGAACCCTGGTTGTTCTGCCCATTGCTGGCCACTTTCCCCCAGCAGCTAATGTAGTGCTTTTCAGCACTCGATGGGCTGTCTGGGGACTGGCTCTCTTCGGGATTCCAGCCAGACCTCTGTTCTGTGTCAGCTGCATATGATGTCTTCAGCAATAGGAAATTGTGGTACATATACACAGTGGAACTTTACTCAGCTGTAAGAAAAAAAAAAAAAAAGAAGATACAATGAAGCTTGCAGGAAAATGGACAGACTTGGAACAGATCATACGTAGCAAACACAGATAATCAGAGGAAGACAAAGCCTCATACGTTCTCACTCATCTGCGGTTCCTAGCCTGGATCAGCTCAATTTGAGTTGCTGGCATTCCTGATAGGCAACTAGAAGCCCAGACAATAGGGAGGGAAGGGAAAGGAAAGGTGTGGGGAACAAACACAAACCCAAACCTGAAATGAACTGGTACCACAGAAATCTTTATACTTCAAGGTAGACTAAAAGATTTAACCCTCAACAGGAGTATGGAGAGAGCACCTGAAAGGAAGGGCTCTGGAGAAGGTAGGATGAAGCCTAACCTTAAAAATATTTTTTTGGATATCTGGTTTGGTAGGAGTTTATTGTTCTCTGTGTCGATCTCCTTCACCCTTGCGCTGGCACCAGGTTCACCAAGAAAACCGCACTCTTGCTTGTTTTGCCATTTATTCTTAGTTTCAGCTGGGGACCTTTTGAGGTATGATGGGCGGTTCTCTCCTTAGGATCTGAGTGTATCTGAAAAAGAGAAGCAGATTTTCTGATGGAGAGTAAAGTTAGTATAAGAAAAATGGGATAACCATTACTTTTTTAGAGAGAATTTAATAGGTGTAGGCCTCTTTTAGCCCACCAGGCTCCCAAGACCTCATCACTGAAGCAGACCCAAAATGAACCCAACATGGCTCAGATAAATTTGCAGAAGAGGGGGCGGAAAGAATGTCAGAGCCACATGTTGGGTCATGACACGCAGAGACATTTCTTCCTACTCCAAACTAAAGGCTAATAACCCCACATGCATACCCATATACCCCAACAAGGAGGGTCCCTGTGGAGGGGTGAGGACAGGAAGGAGGCCAACAATGGTACCAACTTGACTGTATTCACTGAGTACAAAACTAATATAAAAATAAAATAAAATAACTTTTTTTTGGATCTGGCCTGCAATTTCCAGTATCAGAAATTGGTTGCTACCCACAATGAGCTGCTAATAAGAAAGACCTACAACATCCCCCAAACAAGCCTGGCTTCTGTCAAAGCACAGGCTTCATATTTTTAGTGTTATTACTTGTGAAAATATATTGCTGCCATTTTAAGGGAGGAGGTAGTGTTTAGAGCAATCTATCCGTTTCTAAAATGATTCTAGAATATATCTTATCCTTATAGGATAGTGATTCTATATGTGAAAGATCATCTTATGAGATGATTGAACATTCTTCTATCAGTTCTTATCCTTTTTATATCAGTTTTTCTTGGAATAAATTGATAGTTTTAGATTTTCATGCATTTCTTTTATCCTTTCAAAAAAGTTAATATTTTTTAGTTTATTTTTACTTACTTTACTTTTCTTACTCTTTAATGCCTTCTATTGAGTCCCGAGTTCATTCTTTCATGTTCTTTTTTATAAAAATATTTTATTTCTATTTATTTCAGAGAGAGAGAAAGAGAGAGAGGGAGAATGGGTGCACTAGGGCCTTTAGCTACTGCATGTACTAACCATGTGCATCTGGATTACATGGGTCCTGGAGAATCAACCCTAGGTCCATAGGCTTCACAGGCGAGTGCCTTAGCCACTATGCCATCTCTTCAGACCTCTTTCTATCTTTGTGATATCATTGATTTCTCTTACCATTTTTTCTTTATTATGGGAGAAATTATCATGTTTATTGTCTACAATATTGACTTATTTTTTAAAAGCATCAATTGTGCACTGAGTTAATTTTTCATTCCTATATATTCTCTTTGACATTCTTGAATTATCTCTTTAGCTCATCCATGTCTTTTATTATGGTATTTTGTTTTCTTTCCTATTCGTCATATTTTTTTCTCCATAGATACAATCATTTACTATAGGATACTATCACACAAGATGCTATTTTGGAGGATGCTATCCCAGAGGAGGCTTTCCTGCAGGATGCTGGCTTACAATGGATCCTTCAGTATCATTATTACTTTGTTCTATGGCATTTCTTTTTAGATCCCTATTAAGACATGCCACATTTTTTCTTTATTATTGCACAAGGAAGAAATCTATCTAGAGTTGTCTGAGCAAAAGGCTCAAAAAAAAAAAAAAGTGTTATGCACAGCTGGTCTTCTGTCTCCTGATCCTGTGGCTTTATGCCTGCTCTCAATTTGTAACTGAAATGGAAGACAGTCCATGGCATTCATTTCTGGTACTTATGGAATTGAAATAGCATTTACTTTTGTCTGAACCATAGTCTTCTTTCTCCACAGTGTTATCCTCTGAAATTCTGACCAGATAGATGTGAATCAATGCTTGTGGGGAATCTCCTGCTTCCAGTAACAGTCCCACCCCCAGGAACTTTATTTGTTCTGGTGACTGCCTACAGAATTCAGAACAGCATTGTGTTTTTGTTTGTTTGTTTGTTTTCTTCCCTAAAACTCTGGAATAAAACATTCTTGCAGTACTCCAACCTTATCTAAGGTTTCACTTTCTATGTTTTTAGTTACCCACAGTACATGGTCTAAAAATATTTAATGATGAAAAACTCCACAAAGAAACTGTCCGTAGGTTTTCAATTGCCCACCATTCTGAGAAGTGTGATAAAATCTTGCACTTTCTCACTCTGTCACTCTTGGGATACCAATAGTCCCTCATTCAGTGTCACTGTATATGCTACCATCCTGGTGAGTACATACTACCCCTCTTGGTTATCAGATCAAGCGCCTATGTTCCAGTAACCTTTATCTACTTAATGACCCCAATGTGCAGGAGGAGTGATGCTGTCTTCCTGGGTGTCCTAAAGATAAGCTGTCAAATATTCCCTTTATTTGAAGATGGATATAATTGTTCTCCACTTGATAGGAAGGACACACAGTGCATGCTTAGGTTGCTAAGCTCTGTAAAAGACAAACAGGAAAAGTCATGGTCTATAGAGGGTTTAGTACTTCATGCTTTCAAGTATCCCCTGGGCTTCTGGAAACATAGCTGCTGCACTTAGAGTTAAGCTATTCTACCCTGTGTTTTTTTTTTTTTCCCTTGAAATGCGTACACAAAATTTCACCATTAAACTTGAAATGTCCTCCATTGGGATCACGTTATCAGGACCTTACTACTTTCTCAAAGAAAGATGTATCAATATTGGAATTGTTTATTTCATGGGATTCAATCCATCTCATATCATTAAATGTACAAAATTAGAAAAATAACCATCAATTTTAATAAACAGAAAAGTAGGAACTCTCAGGACTGAGACCAGGAGTGGGAAAGTATGTTATCAGTTCTTTGGTTGTGCTTAAGGGTTTTTCTTCTAAGTGCATTTATTGGTTAAATGTACAAATTTCAAACTATCATGTTACTTAGTATGAACAATAATTTTCAAATGATTTTACTTCAATAAAATATCTTAAACTTATCTTTGCAAAGCAAGCATTGGCAGTTTAGAACAATATTTTTGTCAAAATAATGATTTTTACTTACAAAAAATAATTTTACTTGTTCCTATATTTTCTTTTTAGAATATTTATATTCATCATGTGAATATAAAGTGATTAGTTAACAGTGCTCATGTTAATATGACTTGGAAAAATGAATTTATAATAGTGTAAGTGCTTGAGCAGCTCATTCTGCTCCCATTTAATTCCTTACAAATTGTAGGTAGTGCATTTACTTAACAATAACAAAGGAAATAAAAATGTACTCAAATGATCATAATTACTTTTGAATAACAAAAAGAGTGAGTCATGATTATGCCTCACTGGCATTTAGTCCTGCATTAGTGAATGTAACTCTCATTAGGGTAAAGATTGAATTCATATAACAATGGTTCCTAAATACAGAGAAAATGTTTGCTTCTCTCTCACCTAGAGTCATGATGTGAGTGGCCCAGATGGGCAGGTTTCTCAGCCCCCACAGCCAGCTGCATTCGTCTGGCAAAGTGCATCACTCTCATCTTCTTGAGACATGCTCATATTCCTCCACTTAGGACACAAAGAGAAAAGGGACTCCATGGCCAGTGACTTGAAAATCACTCTGAAATTACAAACATCACTTATATTCCATCCCATTGATTTAATGTTCATAGAAACACATCAACTCTAGAGTCAGTAGAGAACTCTGTCTCTAAATGGACAGTGCTGTGTGAGCTTATGTGGTACTACTCTCAATGAAGAAGACAATGAATATTAAAGGACAATTAACATTCTGTTACATAACATTACTAAAGCATATTTGGAACATTACATTCTGCCCTACCTTATCTTCTCTCCAAAGAGGAACAGAGCATCTTTAGAAAGTTGGGGAGTACCTTTTATTCATTCACATTCTGAATATTTTACTTTCTGTGTGGATTATGATATACTATAGAATGATATACTGGTGAGATGGATCAGCGGTTAACACCCTTGCCTGCAAAGTCTAAGGACCAAGGTTTGATTTCCCAATACCCACATAAAGCCAAATGCACTAGGTGGTGCATGTGTCTGTAGTTTGTGTGCAGTGACTAGAGGCCCTGACACACCCATTTTCTCTCTCTTCTCTCTTGAATGGATAAATAAATGAAATATTTAAAAAGAAATATATAAGATTCAAAGAGCTATAATGTAAGGACTTGGAAGTTTGGTTAATGATCATCATATCTCCTATGTGTCATTCATATCCAGACTCACTGTCCTTGTGCTGTTTCATTACATATAGAGAATCTCTGCTAACAAGAACTGTGGCAACTCCGATGAATCCCTAATGAGGAGTCATGCTCCAGCACCCCCAAGACCCTAGATGATACATTTGAGGGTTTATATTTTAAGTGTGAAAAGTGGGCTTGCAATAAAAACTTAATGCCAATTATTCAAATATTACAGGGAGAAGATTTTCAATCAAACTTTGCATAAAGGGACATCCCAGTTGAAGGTGAATATTTCACACTACAGGATTTATTTTATTTATTTATGAGAGAGAGGGAGAATGGGTGCACCAGGGCCTCTAGCCACGGCAAATGAACTTCAGATGCATGCACCACCATATGAATCTGGCTTTCGTGGGACCTGGAGAATCGAACCTAGATCTTTAGGCTTCGAAGGCAAGTGGCTTAACTGCTAAGCCATCTCTCCAGTCCTACAGGATTTTTTTTTTATCTTGACAAAAATCTTATGATTGATAGCCTTGACATTGTTGATAATAGAGTTAGAATCATAAAATCAAACCCTTGTGCAAAAGAAAAGGAATGAACTATTTATTTTTGTGAGCAATTCAACATCTACAATTAAAATTATTACCATATTAAAATATATAGTGAGCTGGGCATGGTGGCACATGCCTTTAATCCCAGCACTCGGGAGGCAGAAGTAGGAGGATTGCCGTGAGTTCGAGGCCACCCTGAGACTCCATAATGAATTCCAGGTCAGCCTGGGCTAGAGTGAGACCCTACCTCGAAAAACCAAAATATATATATATATGAGAATTGTGATCCCATCAATAAAACACTTTCATTGATAAACCTTTCTAAAGGGAGGTTTCAGGAACTTTCTTTGAAATAGTATATATTCAAAACAGACAATTCTGAAGACCTAAACTGTCAAGCACATTTTTGCAGGAAGTTCCTTGAACTTGAAAACCAAGGGATAAGGTTGTGGATAGGTAGCCATGAGTGAGAGTTTCTCATCCTCTTTCTGTCATCTGAAGTCGTGTTGTTGGCTGGGATTATGGGAGTATGGATGAGATAGAGGACTCTCAGGAGCTTTACCTTCTTTTCTTTCCCTTTTCTCCTTATTTTCTTTGTGTATGCATATAGATTATCATTTTCTTTTGTTTGGTATAAATCTGGCTCTATGTAAGAAAGATTGAATATGGACTATTTGCCCAGATCCCAGTACAATTTTACGTGGGAAGAACTGCTACACCATGATGGAGAGAAAGCTATATGACCTCAGGCAAATTATCTAACCTTGTAAGTCCCAATGTCCTCAAATGGAGATCACAAGAATTTTGACCCCATAGGATCGCTGAGCTTTCAGTTCATAACCTATGTAATGTTGTCAGTGCAAATGTCTAGTGCTTGGTAAGTTGTCAGTCTCATTGTTGTATGTGATTCAGGTACAAAATATTTTCAAATGCATTTGTAGTGATGAGGCAATATTTTAAATTGATAAATCTATTGTCCTTCATAAATCATTGACCCAGGTCCTCATTCAGCTCATCCACTACAACCAATCAAGTTACTCAACCTCCCACAGCACCCTGGATTGTGGACACACTAGACTCTTGCTTAGCAGGAATGAATGAAATGTTCCTTAAACGCCTGGCCTGTAGAAGGAGCCTCAATAATAGTTGGTTTTTATTTTTCTTTTCCATTGTGAACAATTTTATATTAGGTAGATCATTTATCCCTTAAAAAGTAATAATAAATAAACAAAAGTGAAGTCCATTAAATCAACTAATTATTTACAATTTTTTTCCACTTCTTGCTTTGTGAAACATGTCAGGATTTTTAGAACATTAAATTTACTAATATTTCACATTCTCTTGAATTGTGGAGTTTTACTATTTCTCCTTTTGTAGTTTACTAACTGATGAATTTCACCCTGAAATAAATAGCAGAAGCTCAATCTCCTTTTAACAATTACTGCACATTTTTATAGCTTGCTTTCATATCATGTTTGTGGATGATCACACTCAGCTTCATCTCTCAGGTGCTCTGAGCCTATTGGCTGACCCTGGGTAATGCATCATGGTATTCTCTGGTGACCAGACTTCTGTGGACCTTCTGCGCATCCTAACATGGCTGTAATCCCCTCTCATTAATAACTGAGGTCACATTAATGTAGGATGTTAGTGACTGCTTAGCTTTTACTGCACTACAACATAGTGAAAGGAACAAGATGTATGATAGAAAAAAAAATAATTAAAACTGAGCATCATGGACAGTCCCTGAGGAGGGGAGAGGACAAGAAGGAGGCTAACAATGGTACCAACATGGCTGTAAACACATTGTGTACATGACTAACACAAAAATAAAAATAAATAAATAGATTTTTCTAAAAACTAGCAACTGGATCTGGGAAAATCATGTTTCAATGACCTTAATTTGTGACCCAGTGGTCTCCTTCCATTTGCTGTATCTGTCCATAATTCATAATTTATAGACTCTTTCTTTCTTTCTTTCTTTCTTTCTTTCTTTCTTTCTTTCTTTCTTTTTTTTTTCCAAGGCAGGATCTCATTCTAGCTCAGGCTGACCTGGAATTCACTATGTATTCTCAGGGTGGCCTTGAACTCACAGCCATCCTCCTACCTCTGCCTCCAAGTGCTGGAATTAAAGGTACGTGCCACCAAGCCCGACTCTGTTTTTTCAATGCACCATTATAGAGTCCATATTTCTGATTCTCTAGCTCATTTTTAGAGAAGATCTAAAAGCTCTCTTTATATGTTAATGTTTTGCAGTGACAAGGATATCCTTTCTCTTTTCTTAAAACTTAATTTTGTAGTCATTGTGTTGTCCCTCACTTTTTTTCTGTGTAATGGTTGTACCATTGGCCCTAACTTACCATAACTGCAATGACATTCCCTATGGTAACCCTTTCTCTTCTCCAAATGCAGAAACACTGATTGTCAGTGTGTACATGTACACATACACACACATGCACACACACACACACTCACAAACACTGCCAATTATATATTCATGTCACTCTTTATATCTTATGGGCTATATTCTTTTAGTACATTCCATGATTTTGCATATTCTTATTCAATTATCCTCTTAAACATTATTCATTAAAAACATATAAAATAAGTGGTTTAAAAGTTCTGAAGCATTAAGCATCTTGTCCGAAGATAAAGCACTTTAAATGTGAGAGGCCAGGACTAGAGCTTGCTTAGTTTGACACGATGCTGCTACTGCTGTACTAAACTACATTGACTCGCATTTTTCCCATCACACTGTGCAGAGCAATTCAAGTGTCTCAGGTGTTGATGTACTTTACACACAATAAAATAATTGCTATTTCCTTTTCAATCTGCTTCTACAGAATTATAGACATGCATGCTAAAAAATTTCTATGCATATAAAAACGCATTTCATTTTGAACGGCTGTTGAAATCTGATTTCGGTCACATCTGTGATCCACAAGTCCCTAAGGCCCAAGTTTATCCAACAGCGGTGCAGATGAAATTGACACTCGATTGTTTATGAAATGCTCAGAGTAATGTTGGCAGTCAGCTCCTGAGTTTGGGAGACTATTTCCTGGTGCTTCTCTCAAACAGCCAAAATTATGACAACTATTAATTTTCAATCCCCCTGAGATGCCAATAATTTATAGCCCAGAAATCAAACTCACAAAAGCATTGCTTGGAATCTAAGAATGGATTAAGCTACATTTCAAGTCTATAAGGCAAACTGAGTTTAATGTTTGACTGCTGATAAGATTAGGAAAATTCTTCCTGTGGAGTCCCCCTGGAACAGCAAACGGTGCAGAGTCACCCTGGTTTATGCCGATCGTGTAACCATGCACAGGGACACACGAAGCCTGCATTCTTAATTATTTGCCGCTGATGTGTTCAGAATATTATCCAGACTTGGTTAACATCCAGTGAGCTTCAGTACAGATTGTAGTATTTCAGATAATAAATTTGTGTTCACACAGGCCAACACACTTTCTAAAATACATAATGCTGCTTCAGAATTAAGAAATTTGCAATATTTTCCATGCATTCTTTTCAATCATAGATTTACCTACAGTTTTGTTACAGTTTGGGACTATTTTATTTGGTCAGCTCAAAAGAGAGGACTGAGGGAATATAGTCCTGTAGAATACTTTAAAATGTATTAAGATTCTCCAACCAAGATTGATGGCATAATGGTGAAAACCAGCACTTACTAAAGTAATCTCATAGCAATGCCATTAATGTCCAAAGTTTTCCTGATCACCATCTGATAGAAAATGTAAACAAAAGCAAAAATAATAACAATGATGACTGCCTTGCATTCTGAAGCATGCGCTGAGCTGCACATAGATTCCCACTTGCATTTTGTGTGGGTAAGAATGGGTGGTAAATTGAACCACAAAGCAATAACAAGAATTGCTTTCTCATCTGGTCAGGCCTATGAGAAATCCACACAACAATGCACGCATTGACCCTGCAGGTGTGCCGGCCGCCCCAGAACAAAGAAACATTATTCCCCGGGCTCTTTCTTGTGGTATCATCATTTGTGCTGAGACACAAAGAAGTAAACAAACGCCCAGTGCTGGCTTTGCCTCAGTGCCTTCCTCCTAGGGAGCCTGAACTGGGTCAGAGAGGAGTCAAGTGGGCGGGGTCTACAGGCCAATTTTAGCTGTCAGCTGATAACCGAAAAAGAGGAAAAGATTAAATAACTAGAAAAAAAAATGTGTCAAGGCTAGATGAATCTTTGGCTAGGAAATTCTGTTAACTTCTTTTACACTAATTTTTCATTTGTAGATGATTGTTTTTTTTTTTAATAATAACAAGTAGGAAATCAAGGCAGGGATTTTTAAAAATTATAAGTAAAAAGCTATGTTTTGTTATTTAAATTTTTCAAACTCATTTTTATTATGTGCGTGTTTGTACGTGTGTGTACACATGCTTGTATCTCCACCTCTCATCTCACTGTCAGTGTCAACTGCTGGGATTACAGAAGACAAGCATAGCTTCTGTTTTTTATGTGGGGTTTTGGGATTAAATTCTGGTACTCCATCTTGAATGGCAAGCACTAAATCCACTGAGCCATTTCTCCAGCCCCCAAACTCTGTTTTAATTTCTCTTGCTTATGAGAAACTTCTCTTTCAGATGTGGCTGACAATCCTCATTTAAAAAGTTGTAAAAGCCTGGTGTAGTGGCACACGCCTTTAATCTCAGCACTGGGGAGGCTGAGGTAAGAGGATCTGTGTGACTTCAAGATCAGCCTGAGACTACATAGTGAATTCCAGGTCAGCCTGGGCTAGAGCAATACCCTACCTCAAAAACAAAAACAGAAAAGCAAAACAAAACAAAAAGTTATAAAAGCTCAGTTCCATTTCTTCTAAGAAGATATCGTTCTATAGCCTTTAACCTCACTTATCTGACTGTTAAACTTAATGAGTTAATTTAATTCTATATTAAGCCTATTAGGTCAGCTAATATTCAATTGTCAAAACGCCAAGAGAATCCTGAAGACTTCTGTCTTATAGTTTTGTTTTTAATTTTTTTGTTTATTTTTATTTATTTATTTGAAAGCGACAGACAGAGAGAGAGAAAGAGGCAGATACAGAGAGAGAGAATGGGCGCCCCATGGCCTCCAGCCAGTGCAAACGAACTCCAGACTCATGTGCCCCCTTGTGCATCTGGCTAACGTGGGTCCTGGAGAATCAAGCCTTGAACCGGGGTCCTCAGGCTTCACAGGCAAGCGCTTAACCACTAAGCCATCTCTCCAGCCCCCTGTCTTATAGTTTGATTACAGTTTTTTTTAATTTTTTGTTCATTGTTTATTTATTTATTTATTTGAGAGTGACAGAGAGAGAAAGGAAGATAGAGAGAGAGAAAGAATGGGCACTCCAGGGCCTCCAGCCACTGCAAATGAATTCCAGACACCTGTGCCCACTTGTGCATCTGGCTAACGTGGATCCTGGGGGAATAGAGCCTCGAACCTGGGTCGTTAGGCTTCACAGTCAAGTGCTTAATCACTAAGCTATCTCTCCAGCCCTGATTACAGTTTTTTTGATTATATAAGGCAAACAGTCCTCTGTAATATAAAACGTATTTATAGGTATTTAGTCCCCAATGGTTACACTCTTTTTCAAATAGTTATTAAATTATAACTATTAGAGACCAAATATGACTTCAGTAAATTTTAGCTCCTCTCATAATGCCCACTAGATATTTCTGTTTATTTCTGGGGGCTATTTTATTTTTTCCTAGTTACCTAAGCCTGTTTATTCATCATATTTCTTTGTTATGCTTTTGGTCACTCATAAATTGCTCCCCATATGAGTAAAACTAACTCACTGTTTGATTCTCTTACTTCCTAGTTCAGTCTTTCACAAACACCCCTCTTGGATCTACCATCTCAGTCATGCAGCCGGCTCCCAGCAGCTGGATTCAGCCTCACTAAGCTTGTGGCCTTCCTTTGGCACCCAAGAAGGCTGCTCTTTTTATACCCAATGAAGCTAGAAGTCCCAGAGATCTTAATCATCTATCCTTTTCAACCCTTGATTATCAACTTTCAGCTGAAGTGTAAATACTCCAGATTCTTGTTTTCCCTAGTTTCAAATATGCTTCAGATTAAGTTCTGTTTACCTCCTGTAGTAGTTGATTTCATAACCTGCTATTATTGATTTTCTTCCTTTAACTTAAAGCTCTATGGGACCTCGCAAATAAGATACTTACACTTGACTATGTCTTTAGATCAAACTATAAACACTGCACATTCAATAGATATGTCAAACTTTTCTCACTCCATCTTTTTTGTTATCACTAGTTATTGCCATGACTGTATCAATAGTATCAAATCATATGTCAGCTAAATATCATGGAATTATGAAGCTTTCTTGAAAATTGTTTCTAATGTTTTAGTTGTTATGGTGTTTTGAATGTAAAGTGTCATGCATAGCCTCATGTTTTAGAATATTTAATCCACAGTTGGTGGTGATATTTGGAAAGGCTGTGGAGCCTTTGTGAGGTGGAGCCTGATTGATAGAAGTGGGTGGGCCTTGTGGTGTCATAGCCCAGCTTTGCTTGCCACACTTAGCTCCCTCTTTCTACTTCCTACCTGCTGATGTGAAGATGTGATATCTGTTTGATGCCTGGTTTGTCTACTCTTGCCATACTTTCCTTGCCATGAGGAAATTTGCCATCAACACTGTAAGAAATAAACCCTATCCTTTCATGAGCTGCTTCTGTGTTTTGTCTGAATGATGAGAAAATAGCTGATACAGTTGTATAGGTTTCACTATAAAAAAGTTCATTCACTCCACTCATACACATGTTTTTAAAAGTAGCTTCCTATGTTTCCCTAAAATGTTGATGAAAATAGATACCTCAAAGAAGATAATTCTTCTTTAAGTGTTATGTGTGGGTCACCCTGGATTTGAGATTTTAATCTGAATGTTTGGGTTTGTCAATGTTGTTACTTATAGATAGTGAAATTCATCTCCTCCTTGATGTGTGTAGTGATATGTGTGAGATATGGTGGTTTTCCAGATCAATTCAATCCTAATAGCATCTAGTTGTTTATGACCATAAGAGAAACTCTTGTACTGTGTGAACTTTTCTGTCTGTATTGGCCTCTAATCACATGCCATTATACCTAGACTATAGAATGAAATGAAAATATCCTCAGAGATAAATTCTGCTACTACTGAACTTTATCCTCAGAACCCAGATTTCTTGAGCATTGAATACTGAGCATCTGCTTCTCAGGACTCATGAACTATGCTTATGAATACAGTAGTTTACGGTGAAAAGAGGAGAAGAGCGTTATACAACATTTTGAGAAAGAGAAGAAAACTGTAACTCTACCAGCATTCCATTGGTTTTCCATATTTATATGATGGCAGTATTTCACAAGCTATCAACTATCGTCCAAAATGTTTTAAAATTTTTTCTTCATATTTTGTTCCATTTTAATATTAGTTACATGGTTTTCCTATTTGTGGTCATCATACTATTTTAACCAATATTATCATAAGCTATTTCATAAATGTAGTTCATTTACATAAGAAACATCTACATATAGAGTTACAATCTATCTAAATTTTTCAAGAGGATGAGATGATGGTAATGTCTAGAATGACTCTATGAGGAAAGTCTTTAAGAGGAAGCCAGCATGGTCCATGTGCTGCACAGGAATGAACTGAGGTGATGGCAAGAGTGATGCATTTAATGGTGAAGATGCAGAGAGACAGAGAAAGAATGAGTGCATCAGGGCCTTTTGCCACTGTGAACAAACATCAGATGCATGCTCCACTTTGTGTATCTAGCTTTATGTAGGCACTGGGGAATTCAACCTGGGTCAGCAGATTTTGTAAGCAAGCACCTTTAACCACTGAGATATCTCCCCTTCATGGATTGTTGCATTTTAAAAAAGGGTTAGTGTTCCCTGCTGTGGAAAAGGGTAATAAGGGAACCTCACTGGACAATTTTTTTACTGTCGATTTAGCACAATAACAGGAACAATGCTCAATCAGTGAGAGCTATTTTTATTGTTGTATGACTATCCTTGCTATTTGTTATTAATAGCATTACTTTATCTTTATTGACAAGAGGGTTTTCAAATATCATGTGGATTTTCATTCACCAAACTCCAAGAACATTTTCTTATTCACTAAAGGAGTTCTTTCATTTGTCCCATGCAAGAGGTTATTTCCTTCCTTGTTTCTTCCATAATGACTTGTAATCCGTGACTCTATCATTTATTTATTATTTCATTTACATTATTGTATCTGGAAATGTTAACAGTACTGATAAACTGAAGCTGAGACAATGGATGTCAGTAGTTTAGATACCATTAGTTTATTGTAAAAGGGAGGCATGGAAATTATTCATGTGATGAGACATTTCTGAATTTCACTTGAATGGGTAGCTTCATGTGAGGCCAGCTCAACAGTGATTTCAGTCTACACACTTTCCAAGAATGTCGCCAACCCTAAATAAGAAATAACCCTTGTCATCTAGAACTCTGCCGGCACCTCCATCTTCTGGGTGAAGAACTTTATCTCCAACTTTCACAAGAACTGCTTGAATCTCTCCACCCTTTCCTTTGGAGCCTGATCCCACAGCTATTACTGTTGCTTGCAATACTTTTCCTTGAGATCTTTCTGGAAGCATAATGCCACACTTGGTTACAGTTTCAGCTGCATTCTTTTTCACCAACACTCTGTCAAAGAGCAGAATGTTTGTCCTGTCATGACTCTCACTGCAGCAGCTACAGGAGACCATGTGACAAAGCCTTCACTGCTCTCTGCTTGCACCCCAGACCCTCTGAAACTTATTCCTAACGTGCCTGAATTCTTTACTTTTAAAGAAAAATTAAGGAAAGTTCAAAGATTTTTCTCAACTTATTATCTCAAAACATTTCTTCTAATTTTTTATTTTGTGATTTTATTTTTAAATTTTGAAAACCAAGTCTTAAGATTTTTGTGGTAAGTAAATCATTGAAGGAATCTCAGGAGACTTGCAGCACAAAAAATAAAAATAAAAAAAATTCAGTTTTGAGATCACTGTTCCCACAGCATGGACCTGTCCTCTACTGGGTTCTGAGCACCTCACCTCCAGAGGTAGATATGACCAAGATATACCGCTCTTCTTTTCATGTATATATATATATATATATATATATATATATATATATATATATATATATGCTTCTTTTTATTTTTGTACTTTTGGATGACATGCACTGGTTTTACACATTAGTGGAGTTCAGTATTTCAATTCATGTGTGGAGAGTGTGGGAATCCATCCAGTCCATACTCAGTCATTCTTTTCCCACCGCAGTTTCTAACTTCCAGTAACAGCTATTTCACATTCATGTCAATATATTTTGCAACACCCACTCTGAAATAAAGCCTATGGAACTTATTTTTCTGTGTCTGGCTTGTATCATTTAACATACTGTCCTCCCGTTCCATCCATTTTGCTCAGTGGCAGAATTCCATTTTTCTTTATGTGTGAATAATATTCCATTAAATATCTATCTCTTTACCTATATGTCATTGTCTGTCATAGTCAGCCTTCAGTTGCTGGGATGAACCTCCACACCAGATACACATTATGGAAGGAAGGGAATTTATTTGAAAATTACTGATCCTGGGGAAGTTCCATGATGGTGGACCAAGCTGCCCCCTTTCACAGGTCCATGCAGAAGGAGAAAGGCAACCGCCAGCAGCACAAGCAAGCACACTCCAGGAACCCCGGCAGAGCTCAGCACTCTGCCTACTTTTGATTGGAAATTCGAGCTCCACCCGCAAACACACCTTAAGTAGGGCTGAGCCCTAGGATCTGCCAACAGTGACACCTCCTCCAGCCAGCATCTAGTAATCCAAGAAGCGTTCATAAAACTGAATGTATGGGGGGGGGCATCCATTCAAACTATCATGTTATCTAATCCATCTCTCTCACATTTCTTTATCCTATAATTTCTGTACAAGGTGAAAGGTCAGGGTCAATTCAAAAATTCTACAAATGGACATTTAGTTTTCCTAGCACCATATTGAGGAGGATGTCCCTTTCCAGTTCTTACTTTAGGTGCTGAGGAGAATCGGTTGCCTGTGTGTGTGTGTTTATTTCTCAGAGCTCTGTTCTGTTTCCTTGGTCTGTGCACCCCTTTTTATGCCTTTACTGCTCTGCTTTGGTTTCTATGGATCTCCACGTCCTTACGTCAGACAATGTGATGCGTCATTTCTTTTTGCTCAAGATTACTTTATATGTTTAGAGTATTTTTGCTTCCATATGAATTTTAGTGTCGTTTCTAGTATGTATAAAGTCATTGAAGATTTGATGAGAACTGCATCTCATTTGTGCATTACTGTAGGTGGTATGGACACTTTTATAATATTAATTCTTCAAGCACATGAACATGGGTAGTCTTTGCATGTTGATATGATACCTAATGACTACACCAAAAGACTTTCAGAAGTGACTAACACATCAGCACATCCTGTAATGTTGTAGTACCCTAGATCAACACACAAAAGTCAGTTTGCATTATATACACCAATGATAAGTACAATGCTACTCATGATTACTACAAAAAAGTACCTGGGATTAAATTTAACCAAGAAAGTGAAGAAGATCTGCAATGAAAATTAGAGAATACTGGGGACTGGAGAGATGGCTTAGCAGTTAAGGGGCTTGCCTGCAAAGCCAAAGGACCTTAGTTCAATTCCCCAGGATCTGCATAAGCCAAATGTGTAAGGTGGTACATGCTTCTGGAGTTGATTTTCAGTGGTTGGAGGCCCTGACATCCCCATTCCCTTCCTCTCTCTCTCTGCTTCTTTTCCTCTTTCTCTCTCAAATAAATAAATATTATTATTATTTTAAGAAAATTAGGGCTGGAGAGATGGCTTAGCAGTTAAGCATTTGCCTGTGAAGCCTAAAGACCCTGGTTCAAGGCTGGATTCCCACTTTAGCCAGACACACAAGGGGGTGCATACATCTGGAGTTCATTTGCAGTGGCTGGTGGCCCTGGCATGCCCATTCTCTCTCTCTCTCTCCCTCTTTCTCTCTGTCTGTCGCTCTCAAATAAATAAATAAAAATAAAGAAAAAAAATTTAATGAAAGAAAATTAGAAAATAATGATAAGAGCTGGAGATATTGCTTAGTGGTTAAAGTGCTTGCCTGTGAAGCCTAAGGACCCAGGTTTGATTCCCCAGAACCCACATAAGCCAGATGTACAAGACAGCACAAGCATCTGGAGTTTGTTTGTAGTGGCTTGAGGCCCTGGATCACCCATTCTCTCTTTCTCTGTTTGCTTCTCTTTATCAAAAAAATAAAATAAAATAAAATAAAATAAAATAAAATAAAATAAAATAAAATGAGCCGGGCGTGGTGGCGCACGCCTTTAATCCCAGCACTCGGGAGGCGGAGGTAGGAGGATTGCCGAGAGTTCGAGGCCACCCTGAGACTACATAGTGAATTCCAGGTCAGCCTGAGCCAGAGTGAGACCCTACCTCAAAAAAAATAAAATAAAATAAAATAAAATAAAATAAAATAAAATAAAATAAAATAAAATAAAATATTTTTAAAAGAAAATACTTATGAAAGAAACCAGACACAAAAAAATTCACCTCTTATAGTCTCTTTGCTTTAATAATCACCTATTGTTGTTTCAGAAACCCTAATGTCTTATTTGAAAACTGGTTGAAAGAAGCACCAAACCTCATTGAGGAGTGCATCAGAGTGACTTATAAAATACTGTAAATTGTAACATGCTACACAAATATGATTTTTTGAAAGAAACCATTTCCCTCCATTGAAATGTGTCATATATTAACCATGTATTTAACATCCCGTGCCTTCCTCACCAATGTCTGATGAGTGGATTCTTGATTCTAAACTGACAGGCATCACCAACCAGAGTTGCCAGTGCAAAGGACTTGCCTTGAGCTGCCTACCTGCCTACACCAGATGCTCTGAGCTGCCTGCCTCCTTCCACCCCAACCCCTCAAAACAAACTCTTGGTCATTTTACAGTAGAGATTTTGTTTTTTCACATAATCTCCAGCTATTAAATATAAACATGCATATGTGTTATCAGAACTTCTGGTCACATTTGGGTCCTTGGGAGGATGTAGAGCCCAGAGACATCCTGTAGATTTTTCCCCCTTCTTCCATCCTTGCTTTATCTATGTTCTTGTGAAGTGACCTGCTCTGGAGTGGCCTTACCTGTCTAAAAACTGGCTTGGCATTAAGTCATAGATTTCTAATTTGGAATACCAGTCTATACCTCACATGAGGAAGCTTATTTTTATACTCCTTTCACCATAAATCATAGAATTAGTTACTCTGCCTCCTAATTGTGAAACATGGATATTTTGCTTCAGGCATACCTCACTTTACTTTTTTTTGAGGAAATCATAAAACCACTTCATTTTTTATGAACATGTACAGCAAAATTCTTGCCAATATTTTTCTCTTGTTTGTAATTCTCCAGTCTGTCAGCAGGTTGCAGTAGAGGGTAAGCTTTAGTTTTAAATTAGGATGCTATCAGGGATCAGAATCCTTCCTGCTTTCCTCCAGACTCCCTCCCTCCCTCCTTCCTTATTTATCTCCTTTCTTTGATTCTGAATTTCCGTTTCTTCCTTTGTCAGTGTTCTCCCACCTCTCCCTCTTTTTTCTTTTGTTTCCTTTATCCCTTCCTCCACATTTTTCTTTCATCTTATAAACAAGCATCAGCTATATTTTCAAAATGGGAAGCTAACTGAATAGTAAAGTTTATAAATAAAATCAAATGTTTGTGACTCCTATTTCTAGTCTCTAAACAATAGTTATATGATGGAGACTACAGCAAATTCTAGATTATTGAGTAAATCAGGGATTGATGAACTTACACCTTAGTTGACAAAAATAATAACAGCAAAACCCAGATTTGGTTTAATTATTAAGACTACATTCTGCTTGCACAGCATGTGCAAATGACCTCATTTTTGCTACTACATTTGGGGATGTTGGAAGAGGGAAAAAGACATTTCAATCGCAGCTCTCATCAGTTATTCACTGTATCCAAGCCTCTCAATTGTGTTTCTTTCTTTAATGTAATAGTAAGCACCAATCTCACAGCTGCGCTTGCTAGAGTGAACTATATAAGCATCTATATTGAGATTTCATGCACACATAACATAAAAGGGAAAGAAGAGCATTAAGAATAGTGCTGGGCCCATCGCAAAACTATACAAAAGAACTAATGAGTCTCTCTCCAAATGGTTCTGTAGTGACCAGCTGTGGGGCTTGATTTGTATTCTGAAATGGAATCACTCTCTAGGAAGTGATTATTTCAAGGTGTAACACTACTTATCCCTTCAAACATCAATATCTTCAATTATGCACAATCAGTGTCTGTCACTGGGATGAACTAAGACACACTCCTAAGCAGAGTTTGTTCTTATCAATGTGCTTATTCACTTTATCTACTTCCTCCCAAACCACTTTACTCACTTGTGAAATATGCTAGGTGCTGACTTTTATTTTATATTTGCAGCTGAATTCTCATTCTTTTGTGGGAAGTGTTTTGCATCCTTAGTGTGACTCACAAAGTATTATCCCTGTAATTCTCTGCAGAGGCATTCAATAGCAATTTCTTAGCAGTCATTTGGGCACGTAACAATGGAGTGCATTCCACATTCATTCAACTCGTAGATGTATCACTGCTCTTCCCTTGCACTGGCCAGAGAATGTCCATGCTCATGGTGGCCTTTCTAATGGGGCAGGAGGAAGACCGACCTCAGTTGATAAGTACATTGATTTATAAAATCATTACCACACTGTGAAAGCGAGGGAGGTGGTGGTCTAAGAACACACAAGGAAAGCTCTTGACCTCGACTGAAGTGGGGAAATGGATTAGACAGACTTCCCTGCAGGATGCATTGGGGTATTCATTAGTCTCAGACAGCAGTTCAGAGTGAGGTTTGATTATTGTCTTTAATTTGTAATTAAATAGGAGAAACTGTAATTAAGCATGAAACAAAACCTTAAGTAAGACAGCACTTTAATTTCTTGTATGGGGTAATCATTGTGTGAGTGGTGATGTGTGAGTGTGGTCTCCTTTGAATAGTAATATCTTCAATTGCATGAAAAACCTTTGTCATTAATTATGGTGAGCCCACGAAGTGTGGTGATTACTATTTGCAAAATTTGCATACCTCAAATATTGTGATTATTTGTCAGTTAGGATCTTGTTTTTTTCCAGTCTCCTTAGACCATCAGGGCTACAAATCATGGACAAAATTCACAAATCCCACTTTGGTATAAGAAGTATATTTTGGCAGATTCCATTTTGCCCATCTTTTCTCGACATCACTGTAAGTATTTTTCTTAGTGCTTTAGGGCCCGTTCATGATGTTAGACATGGTTGGAGATTCTGCAGTACCACTTTAAAATTATTATTTTAATTGATACACAAGATTTATACGTATTAATTGGTTCAATGTTTTGACACTGCATAAGTTGCATAATGTTTAAATCAGTTTAAGCTATAGTTATTTATTCAAACATTTGTCATTTATATGATAAAATCTTTCAAAAATCCTTTTATCTTACATTTTAAAAATGTATGGTTAATTATTTATATCTATAGTTATCCTAGTATAAATATCTTTGTTAAGATTAAACAAAGGGTAACCCAATATTAGTAGAGAGTAATAATCTCAGGTATTGAAAACTAAAGTGAGGCAACCCAGCAGCATATAGGAGGACAGTGCAAGAGTGTGCAGGAAATGATAAATTGTTGATAAAATTGATAAAGTATATTAGGACACAACTCCTAAAAGAAATGCAGGAATCAGAAAAAAAATTAAAATTAAACCATAAATTTACTTTTACCATAGTCAACAAGCAAAACAGATCACATTTTAGAAATCTTTTATAGAGACATAAGATAAGCACATTAGAGGGATATATAAATTAGTGCAAAATGGTGAACACTAGAGAAAAATGAAGATTAAAAAATAATCAAAAAAAATTAAGGGAAAATAAGCTGATAATGAGAACCATAAACTTTCAACACAGATTTACTTTGAGGCATGAAAAATCTTTTTAGAGTTTTAAGAATAAGGTCACTGAAATAATAAACACTACTTATTGATGGCTCAGGGATTTCAAAGTACTTGTGCTTTGTGTGATCCATCCATGGGGTACCTGCATAATGCATGGAATAATTTTATCGAGTGAGAATCTCTCATAGGCCACCTTAACATTCCTATCCTACCTCTGGTGGAATAGAGGAAATATAAGAACTCTGTTAGCACACTGACAAATACTACTTTAATCCCTTATCAATTGGATACCTGCTGTATTATAATAAACTTATTTTCCATGCCAAGTTTATAAACCTTATATTCCAGAATTTATGCTCCAGATAATGAAAAAGAGGCATTTGTTTTCCTATAAGGTTGAATTTTGCCAGAGATTATAATTAGGTCCAAGGGTCTTTCTGAATGATATTCTCACTCAATTATCTGGGAATTAAAGGAAGAAAAGAAAGCCATTATGCCAATGTCAGAAAATGAAAGAGACATAAAGTTATTTTGATTTTTCAAACCAATTAAAAATTAATGTTAGGTCTTTCCTCTATGCCATTAAGATTCTGACTTCCAAAAAATAAGTATAATGGGAAAATATGAGCTGTAAAAGGGTATAAAAAGGTGATAACACACTATGAGTTTTAGACTATATTCACCTACAATTGCTGACACTTGATATGGTAACCAGTTACAACATATCCTGGCTATTGTCAATAAATGGGAAATAAATAGACAAAATGCTCATGGATCATGCTTTATGGCCTTAAAATTCACTTTCATTACTTTGCATGTTAATAATTTTCCCTAGGATGTGATAAAATGAATAGAAATAACCACGATGCTGTCAGATATTGTAGCCAGGGATGGGAAAATGAAATCAAAAGTGTGTTCGAGTTGAGGCAAGATTGCATTCTTCACCCAGTTCATTACTGAACAAAACACGTTGAAACTCCCTGGTCATCAGTCGTCAACAACTACAAAAGCCAGATAAGTGCTTCACATTAGTCTACTGTTTTTCATATGCACACACATGTGTTCATACATGCATACAGATTCACATATGTATCCACGTATAGAACACACTCATCCACTGTTGGTGGGAATGTAAGATGGTGCAACCACTTTGGAAAGCAATCTGGAGACTTCTGAAGGAGCTGACTATAGAGATACCAACAGACCCAGTTATTCCCTTACTGGGCATCTACCCTAAAAGCTTCAAACCACAGGCCAGAGAGATTTGCTCAACCATGTTTGTAGTGGCTCAATTCACAACATTATTTAGTTCACATATGTTAACATTAGTTTATCTTTTTCGTATGACTTTGACACATAAGAATTACCTTTATCATATATTTAATACATGGGTATGTATAGCTTATTCATTTTCAAGATCTGCTATAACAAGTTGTCACAAAGTAGGTGACAAATCATTGAAAACTTAGTCACTCGGTTTCTAGTGGCCAGAGTCTAAAATCAAGATGTCAGGACAATCTCCTTCTGAAGGATTTAATGAAGTGTCCCTGCTTCCTCTTCATTTCTGATGGTTTTCTAAGCCTTGTGCTCATGGCCTTGTGGCCTCGTGACTCCACTCTGAGCCTTCATCTTTCCTTCCATCTTTGTGTCTGTGCTTCTCCTTCTCCTGGACATGTCATTACTGACCAGATAAGGTTCAACTTTGCCCGACTTTGTCTCAGCTTGTTGGCATCTGCAAGAGCCCTATTTCCAAATAAGTTGCCATTCAAGGTACTATGGGTTAAGACTCCACTACACAAATTATTAGAAAGTGATTTATTTTGCATCCACACAGCCATTCCAGACAGACTCCTATAGATGCCTTGTCCAAGGTGAAGACAGAAAGGTAAAGCTTTTAGCAGGAAAAGACCTCAGACCCCAGATCTCCCAGATTGCTACCAGTGACTAAAGATAAACAAGACATTGAAGGAAACCTAGGTGTATAATTCACTGCTCGTACCTGTAAAGTCTGTGTGATGCCTATGAAGCTCTTTGTGAGGTTAAAGGATTGTCTCAATGCAAGCTGTTTCTGTAGACAAACTTACTGCAGTTCACACGATCTATGACAGGAAAGGAAGGGGACAGACATATTTGCATTGGCTTTAGCTGGCAGTTCTTCCTCTAGCAAGGTAAATATAATATAGTAGGCTGGAAAAAATGGTCATTTTTCTTTTGTGATTGAACAAGTCCCAGAATGGGATGGGATTTGTAGCTTTCTTGGCAGAAACAGCAGTCTTACCATGGGAAAATGTTTGTATTGTTTCTGCGCACTACTATTTCATGTTTTCCCCAAGGTCAAGGAAACAACCACATTAATCACTCACCTTCTTCATTTGGGAATCTACAACTGCCATGTTTTGAGGAGGAGAGCTACTCCCATAGCCCAATTATTGAAGCACAGTTCAATGGAAGGCAAAAGAAAGGGTCAAAAAACAGCTTACATCTACCCTAAGTGCTATAGGTAAATATCACATTTAATGAGCTATGGTGATTCAAATTCAATTTATCTTCAACAATTACTTATTTGAGGTATAAGAGAAAAACTGAACTTAGAGAAGACATGTAGCATGTCAGTTGACTCAGTTTTGTTATGGAGAAAGATTTTCAAATACACTTACTATATGGTGATTAGCAATGGGTGATTAGTATGGAAGCTAATATCATGAATTAAAAATAACTTCAAGTAGTTTTGGCTGTCATAACATTTCTTAAACAGAAGAGAGTATTCTAGATCTATGAATAATAATACATAAATAGACTTTTAAAGGCTGTAGGGATTTGGCATTATTATTTCATAACTTAGCTACAATGGTGTTGGACATATTTTTTTCTTTTTTTGGTTTTTAGAGGTAGGGTCTCACTCTAGCACAGGCTGACCTGGAATTAATTATGGAGTCTCAGGGTGGCCTCAAACTCAAGGCAATCCTCCTACCTCTGCCTCCTGAGTTCTGGGATTAGAGGCATACACCACCACTCCCAGCTGTGTTGGACATATTTGATTGTCCTCATAGAGATGGAGTTATGGGAAGATATTGGAAAACCAGGACATGGTGAGTTTCTTTTTTTATATGAATGGCTTCCTGACCTTCAAGTTGGCTTTGGTCAGTTCAGCATACATCATAAATGCTGTGGAAGCTTACTCATTTAACTTCTATTCTGTCATTAGTGTTACAATCAAGAAAGGCATAACCCCAGTGAGGAATTACATACTGGAATGAGACACAGACTCATTATCCTGTCATTCAGAGTAAGCAAAGAGGAATCTAGACAACCTGACTATTACTACTACACAGAATAGCAATGGACATAAGGGTGGTATTGCACAGTGTTTCACTGCCATGGCTCCTGCACACTGATGGAGCCATGTCTCTTTGGCGACTTACTGGGAACTGGCTTTAGAATTTTGCTAGAGAGACTATGAACCAGGGTGTGAAGAATTATAGCTTAATGAAGCATAGGTAATTGCAAACTATTTGCTTAGCTTCTTATGGTGAAAATCCTTTCCCTGACAGTCTTTATAAAATTCCAGGATGCAAGAGATGCAGTCATTACTTCGGAAAATACCTGTTAGTCTCTCTGTTGTTTATGATGGGGAAAAGATGGAGATCAGTGATCTACTGTCCAGTTGTAAGATTAGGGGAATTTTGCAGAATACTATTCAGTATTCTTCCAGCTAAGAGAAAAGGATTCACTGGGTTTTTGGCCCATGTTATATGCTCTTATATTTGCAGATTTGGATGTTGTTTGGATAACTATTTACAACCTACCCATGGAGGAAGTAGAGTTTATACAAAACATATAAAGAATATCCCTGGTTAGTGCTTATACTTTTGTTCCTGGCAGGGTGGTGATGGGGACATTGGAGAAGGAGCTGCTGGAAATGGGACTGGGTATTCAGTGGATAATGAAGCCATTTGGTTGCTTTAATGTGGGGCTTTCAAATCCTAATTCACTTACTGTGAAATAACTAAGTGCTCAGAGTCTGAAAAAAACTTGTACTGCAGTCAGCAGAAAGATGCCATTACCTGAAACCTCTTCTGGGCTTGAGTCAAGTAGTCTGTGGAGACAAACTCCTTTTCATTCCTGAGGTGATTAATATGGAGACGAATGTCAGAGCGACGGAGGTGAATGCTCACTCCCTCTTGTCTGCAGCCCACTTTTCCTGAAGATAGTGGTGGGGGCTGCTTTTGGAGGATTGGTTGACTGCTGCTGTTCATCAGGAGGCAGAGGATATGCACCTCTGATGCTGTGCATGTCATCACACCACTGCTTTATGGTTATTTCAGCACAGGCATGACTTTGACTTGGAAGACTAATCTTCACATAGGTTGTATCATGTCATTCGGGGTACAATCAGTCCCAGCACCCTGCACTGCCACTCACTAATTGGTTATCATTTTTTATACCTTCTCTGTCCAAAACAGACTGTAGACAAAATTTTCTTTCCTTTTTTTTCATTTAAAGACTGTGATTCATATATCTTCAGGATACTTATGGCCCCAGCTACATTTTGAGGCACAAAGTAATTACTACAAAAGTCACATTAATTAGCAGTAAGGCACCTAAAATCAGTCCCTTATACCTGTTCTTTTTTCCCTTGAGACAGATATGACTAATTGTCTAGGCACTTTCCATGGAGGGGGAGAGGCTGGTAGATTGTAAACCATATATAAATTATGATAATAAACACTGGTGAGTTCTACTTGTAATGTAATATTTATTAATAGTGCCATCTTTTACTGTCATATCTCTACTGATACAAATATTATGGAGCTTTTAATTTCCAGAGAACAAATAAATATACACACATTATGTTTAGAATATGTACCCAGCTACAATTCAATTAAAGTTCACTCTTTTTAAGGTAAAACTTCTTTTTAAGACTAAAGCTTTGAAAATAATTAAAGATATTTATTTAAACTATTACTACATATTTCTGGGTGTTTTGTGGATGAGCCAGTATATCAGTTTGGCTTATCTGGAAGCAGAGCTCAGAGAGGTCCAGCGATATGAGTTTGTATGGAGTAATGCCTTTGGAGTATAATGTTGCAGGTGCCACAACTTAGCAGGGAAGGTCTTCAGAAGGCAACAAAGCTTTTCATCTGTGACAGGCAGGTGGAAAAGAAGTGAGGTTCTGTTTGAAGACTCTCAGACTGTGCAACAGATCTGATAAAGTCTCAGCTCATCATGTGGAAAACTCTGTAGCAACAATTTTGAATTAGAGGAAGTTTGCAGTGGAATTAGGGCATTGGGATCTAGCTTGTTCCTGATGTTTGCTATAGCTGCCAGGGAAGAACTTTAACACTGTAGATCTGAACCTGGTAGTTGTCAGATAGCACCATTATTGTAGATGAATGCTGCTAGACCATTGAGTCTGTGGAATGTTGTGTTGAATACGAAATATTACCGAGATACTCATGTGTTTGAACTTCTGGGGGATAGCACTAAGTAGAAAATAACTATTCTAAAAATGTGCAAACTATTTCACCAAGTATTTTTTTTTATCAAAGAAAACACACAAATTGTAAGTACAAGTAATAAATGAGCATGAGCAAAGATATTCACCTCACTGTGTAGTAATAAGCCATAATGAAAGCATTGCTCCCATCAGCTACTTTTGGTCAGGTGCCTTGTCAAGCAAAGAAAAGGTAACTGCAACAGAAAACTGGTACTAAAGGAGTGGGGTCACTACTACTAGAAACCTGACTGTGTGGCTTTTGGCCATTTGGAACTGAATTGTGGGAGGAATGTAGAAGGATTTGAAACCTTAGCCTAAGAGACACCTTGTAAGAGACACCTTGTAAAGTGGTAACCACAGTTTGATGGACCATTTGGGTCAGAGTTAAAAGATCTAAACACAGAAAGAACTGTGGACTGCACAGGCTTAACTTATGGAGAGAAGAAATGGATTTGTCCATACTAGGCTGGAGGCAATTTAGGAGGCTGTCTGTGCACTTCCGATGTCCTGAGAACATGTGTAGGGTCGAGTTTTTAAAACTATGGACTGATCTGAGCAGAAGGGGATCATACAGATAGAAATGAGAAGTTTTGAGTTCATAGATAGCTGCTTGGTTCAGCTTCAATTATTTGAGAGATCACCACCATTGAGATTGGGCCAGCTATTCTCCTCAGACAGAGGAAGAATGCTGAGCTTTTTTTTTTTTTTTAAATGTAGGGGGTCTAAATGTTGAAGGTATTTTCTTACTCTTCATAGATGGCTTTATTCTTCCCTAGCTTAACAAGTTAGGTAGTTTGGTATTAAGGGAGTGTAAAAATGCCGGGAGGAGAGGGTCATTGGGTATGTAATACAGTTTGGTTTTTTGAAATGGCCAGTGGGAGATGTGAGGCAGAGTTGTGGAGACTGTGAGGATCCCAATGAAGCCATAAGGATGAATCGCGAGTCACAGTGGAGACTCCAGGAGATTCTGGCCATGCCAGAACTATGGGACAGCTACCAAAGACAGTTTTTCCTGGGCTGTGGGCAGTCCAGCTGGGGAAGCAGAATTGGAACACTAGAGTCATCATCAGTGGCTACAGATGCTGGACTTGAAACTACAGGATTTGGTGTTTTCCCTTGTTTTATATCTGGCTTTAGTTCAAGTCTTCCTTGCAATCCATCTTTTACAGTATGATTTTTTTTTCTGTGACCGTATGTGTTTTGGTTTTATAGGCTAGCAGTTAAGAGATATTGGGTTATGGGGTGCTTGAACACTGTTGGGATTGATAAAACTATGAGGACTTTTAAATAATGCAAACAACCACGGACTGAAAATACCTAGTGCATACAATGATTCAGAACAACTAGAGACTTCATACATATCTTTGGGAATGCAAAATGTTACATTGGAAAGTTGAATTTCTCACTTTTATTTATTTATTTATTTTTAAGTTTTGGTGTTTCGAGGTAGGGTCTCACTCTAGCCGAAGCTGACCTGGAATTCACTATGGAGTCTCAGGGTGGCCTTGAACTCATGGCGATCCTCCTACCTCTGCCTCCCAAGTGCTGGGATTAGAGGAGTGCGCAACCATGCCCAGCAAATTTCTCACTTTTAATAGTATCTTGAAAACTTAAGCCTATGCTTACTGCATGCATTTGTGACTTTTGTTGTTGCTGTAACAAAATCAACTTCATGAAGGATGGGTTTAGTGTAGCTCACAGTTTGAGGGTGCAATCTGTCATGACAGAGAATGTAAGGTGGCAAGAGTTCCTTTACCCATGGAGGCAGGAGCGGGAGTCAGCTAGTCTCCTTATGTCAGTAATCTGGAAGAAGAGAAATATCAATGCTGGTGTTCAGTTTCCTCTCTCCTTTTTTTTTTTCCTTTTTATTCAGTACAGGATTTCAGCCTATGGGGATGGTACCACCACATTCAGGTAGGTCTTCCCCCTCAGTTAATCCTTTTTGGAAACACTCTCAAAGACATGCCCTAGGGTGTGTTCCCTAGGTGATTCTAATTCCAGTCATGTTGACAGTGAAGATTAGGTATCACCCCATATGATTCAGCATTTTCATTCCTATATATTTTCAGAAGGTAAATGGACATTCATATTCACATAAAATCCTTGACAAATTAATAGTAGCTTTATTCATAAGTGATTTCAAGGACAATTTTACAAATTACAGTAATACATACATTAGAAAACTGCATGTCACTCAAAAAGGGAAAATTTATTCTTAGACACAACAGCATGGGAAAATCTCAATGTATTGTTCTATGTGAAAGAAACAAAACTCAAAAATTCACAAATGAGGGCTGAAGATGTAGCTCATCCATCTAGTGCTTGCCTACTATGTATGAAGCCTTGGGTTATATCTCTAGCACTAAGAAATATGAGAGTCATAAACAATTCCATCTTCACATTCTTCTGACAGTGATGAAGATGTGCTGTCACTTCATTCACTACAGTGGTGACCTGGTTGTTTATGCATTCTGGGAAGTTACTAATTTACTTCTGTACATTTGAGCTCATTATTGACTCCTAACTTATCTTCTTTAAATTCATATTTTCTTTTCTGTGGATATTTAAGGAGCAGTTATCACTTAAAAGTTACAAAATGAATCCAAATATTTTCTTTAAAGCTTCCCCTCACCATTTACTTACAATTTTATATTTTTGTTTGCTTACAAAATCTTTGTTCTCTGCTTACCCCATACCATAGTTCAAATTTTCTAGAGTATTCCTTCAGTTCAATCGTTCACATGTAATTAGAAAACAAATGCTTCAGGGTTGCCCCACTGTGACACTTTTTGCTTTAAACCTTTTGTGGTAGTTTGACCATAAAATAACCCTATAAGATTGTCTGAATACTTAATCTCCAGCTGGTGGTGCTGTTCTGGCAGGGTGTGGAACCTTTAGGAGGTGGAACCTTGCTGGAGGAAGTGTTTCAATGAGGGGTGGACCTTGAGTTCTGTTATATCTGGACTCAGACTAGGGTTCCATATCTCTCTACTTTCTCCCTGTGTATGTGATACTGGATTCCTGTTCCTGACATACTTCCTTCATCATGAAAGACTTCCTCTGAAATTGTAAGTTGAAGATGCATTCTTCCTTTTTTAAGATGCTTCTGGTCAGATATTTTGATAAGAGAGGAACTGATCCTGTTTAGCTTGATTAACAAAAGCTCAAAAGTTTTCCTTGCTATTATCATGTTTCCCTGTGTTCTAATATCAACTGAATGTACTACAAAAGTAGCCAAATATTTTTTTTCCCTCACATCAAGATGTGAAGTCTGTGTTTTTAATCTTGGACTCAGATTACCCATAACAATACTTTGACCTAAGTAGTATAATCTAATATAGTGTAGGCAGAGGTGTGAAAGAGAATGTGCATTTGACTTTACCCTATTTCTATTTTTAGAAGCCTTCAGAATACAAATTAGGTGAAGAGTACTTGCTGACCTGATAGATGAGGGAACTCATGCCATCTAGATATACTTATCATGCAGTCTGACAGCTCTCTAATTTGCAGAAACAGAGTCAAATACTTGACTTCTAGCTGACCATAGACATATTGAAGAACCCAGTGAGAGCAATAGGGGCCCAGAGCAGTTCAGTCCAATTCTGCTCAAATTGAGACCAACAGAATCAAAATTTAAGAAACATTTATTGTTTGTAAGCTTTTATCTACGTTTAAGGCATTTTGATATGAATTAAGTGCTATCTGAAGACTATCCAAGCAGATGACTTAAATTACTTAACATTTATTTATTTATTTATTTTTGTTTTTTTGAGTTAGGGTCTCAATCTAGTCCAGGCTGACCTGTAACTCACTATGTTTTCTCAGGGTAGCCTCAAACTCACAGCGATCCTTCTAGCCTCTGCCTCCCAAGTTCTGGGATTAAAGGCGTGCGCCACCACTCCTGGCTTGCTTAACATTTATGTTAGATATTTCACTTCTCTGCTTCAAACTATACAAATCCACTGTCCCTATGGTAGTATAAATGATGTACATGTTCTGGGGTCCTCTCCCCTTGCTGACCTCCTCTGCAATTACTCTTCCCCTTTTGCAAGTCCTCTACACACACTGGAGCCCTGCTGGTCCTAAGGCCCAGAGATATACTTCATATCGTGCCCTTTGCACTGACTCAACTCACTGCTTGGAGTATTCTATTGAATATCCTTTTGGCTCAACCTCTCATTTCCATCAAATCTTTGTTCTCTTTTTACCTATTCCATTAAAGGTTACTCTTGCACTTAGAAGTTCTACGTCCTCACTTGATTTATGTTTTCATTCATGGAAGTGATGCAATGCATCTTTTACTTATTCATGATGCTTTATTACATAATTTCTCCATGTGATAATGTACATTACTGTGTCTGAGCATTCTCTTCCCCTGCCCTTAGTGCTCACTTTGCAGTCCATGTGATAATTTATTGTACAGTTGGCATCCAAAATGAATACTTATTGAGTGAATTATGTAAGGCTTAAGTGGTAAAATAATACTCTTTCCAAGGAGTGTTGGTTATAAGAGAGAAATGTGATGACTTTAGAGGATTAAAATTTAGAGGAAGAAAGTATATGAATTCCTTTCTAGTTTTTTTATGTGTGTGTGTGTGTGTGTGTGTGTGTGTGTGTGTGTATACATATATACTGCAGAATTATAGGAAAAGACTACCAGTATTAAAAATGACAGGAAGCATTTGCTTTCTTCTACTTAATAGAAAGAGTAGAAAAAGAAATGTACATGTGCTTTTAGCAAATAAAATGAATAGGTGATCCAAACCGTCAGACTGACTGATTATCTTCTAACTATTCTTTTCTTCTCTAAAATATGCCATATTTATATGACATTGTCCTTTATGTTGTGTGACCTCTATGCTCATCATAAATCAGAGTGAAATGAGATCTTTAAAAAACAAAGTTTAAAAGTAAAATTATGCTTTGCTATCATCTTAATTCTTAGTAAACACACCTTTAATATTTTTGATACTTTGAGTATACTACCTTTCATGGACTTTGCAAAGGTCAGAGAAGACAATTTCCTTTGTAAATAGATGCCTTGTGAGCATCTCATATTTGATGTGTCTGAAAATGAGCTTTCAAGAGCTTTCCTCTACCTTTCCCTTGATTGGTAATGAAAATGCACTGGTGTAACCTGTAAGGCCTGCAGTGGATGCTTGGTGTGTTTAACATTTTCACTTCATCATGATATTCACTATCAGAATCATGTTGAAGTATTTATGCATATCCATTAGCATGTCGATCTTTGTGTGGAATGTCAGGTTATAAAAGACAAAAGACAAAAAAATAAGAATCTCAACATATAATGGAGACTAGTGAGGAAGAAGGTTTTCAGTGGAAGGGGCATAGAGAGGGCAGTTATGAGAAGGTCACGGAAAAGGATTATGATCAAAATACATGTTTACATGTATAAATTTTCAAGAAAACATTAATAAAAACCCCTCTGGACTGAGAATACCTGCACGACTCGAGACTCACAAGAGTAGTATATTACCCACTCATTCATACATCTCTCCAATTATCCATGTAATTTCTAGAGCACTTGCTATCCCGTAGGCTTTGTGCTGTGTTTATGGTTTATATTAATGTTATCTTTGGAAATTTATTTTAAAATAATTTTATTTATTTGAGAGAAAGTGAGGGATCAGTAGAAAGAGGTCAGTAGACAGAGAAAGTGAATGAGTATGGGCACACCAGGGCCACCTGTCGTTACAAGTGAAATCCAGATGCGAGGCATGTGCTGGCTTTATGTAGATACTGGGAAACTGAACCCAGGTCATCAAGCTTTGCAATCAATCACTTATAACCACTGACGTATCTCTCCAGCACCCCCCTAGAAAATTTTCAGGAAAATATCAGTTTAATGGTGTAAACAGACCTTTAAAGACAACATGCTATAAAAGATGTGCCTATACAAGTACTGATCTGCATTTTCCAATACCAATCAATAACTATGAACAAATATTTCATTTCTCAATTGCCTGAATATACTATAGAATAACCTGAATATATCTAACATCAGAGCTGAGACTTTTTCTTTCTTTCCTTTTTGTTGTTTGACTTAAAGTTAGCATGAGTTATCTTCAGTTGAGAGTCTGGAAGATAAATTATCTGTGGTCCAATGTTTTCCTGCTATCTCTGCAGGAGGAAACAGCTTGAGCTCCAGAAATAAGAGAACTTGACTCTATTGCTTACATGTGTAGGCAAAACATAAATTCATAGACAAAAGTCTACCATGGATTTTCTTCCACAGTTTCATAATAATTCAGACTCCTGTCATAGTATCTGATGTGAGGTCATTAGGTTGCCCTGACTTACAGTAACACTTTGAAAACTCTTCTGTCAATTTTTGGGGGGTTTTATCTTTGTGTGTGTTGCAGGATTCTGTTCAATATCCCAGCATCAGGTGTCACAGATGAAACATTGGAAGCTATCGGTTTGATTTTCAGTTTCTTTAAGCTTGAAAATCCAGCTGAGTATTGACCATTAGTGAGACGAGGCTCAGATGGTAGTATTGTTCATCTTCCAACTTGAACAGAAGGACTCACAAGGAGACAGAGATATACTAGAAATACATTTACAACTGTACATGGGCTGTAGATGGAAGTGCATGGAATTACTCCCAGGTAGTATTTATCTCATGCACAAAAGAGCTGATTTGTATATGATTTCTGTAATAGAGAAGAAGAGCACATGATAATAAGCATGATAGTGAATTCATGCAAAGGCTTTGAGTTATGCAAATCAGACAAAAATCACTAAAATATATATGAGTTTTCTTGAAGATTGATTTGCAAAATTCGTATCTGAAATTTTGGAAATGTAAAAGTAGGGTCAAAAAATGCAATGCTGCGTCTGGAGAGATGTCTCAATTGGCAAAGCATTTGCTACCAAAGTGAGAGAACCTAAGTCTGGATTCCCTGGCTCCCATTAAAAGGCTCCAATGGCATGGTGGCCCACATATGATAGTGGCAGAATCAGGACATCTCCAGGACCAGATGGCTAGCTTGACTAATTGAACAGCCAAGTTCTGGGTTCAAGAGAGAGACCCTGCCTCAAGAAAGAAGGCAGGCAGTGAACAAAGAAGACTTTAATGTAGGTCCTCTACATTTAGGCATACATGCATCCATGAACGCAAATGTGAATACACCTGCACCCATACCGTAGTGTGCACACGCATAATAATGCAATGTAAAGACTTGCACAGACTCTGCTGAGATGGTTACTGTATGAAATGGTTGCTACACAATCCTGAGTGCCTGAGATGGGGTCCCCAGACCCCACATGAAAGTGAGAAGCTGTGATGGGCTTTCGTCATCCCAGTGTCTATGGTGAGAAGTTCAACAGAGATGGGAGAATTTCACAAGAGCCTAGTGAATGGGGCAATGAACAAGGACAGATGCTGCCTCAAATCAAGGTTGAAGGCAAGGACAGACCCCAGTGTTGTCCAGTCTCCACACACATGCCACATCACACATGCCTGCACTTACACACATGAATACATAGACACACACCAAATAAGATAAATAAATTAATTAATTTAAAAAATTAAGTTGACATAAATGTAAGATGCAAGACCATGTTCCTATGTAAATTTAAAGAACTGGGGACTATCTAAATCTTAGTTTAGATGATCATTTGCACTGAATTGTTGTATAAATGCAAAATTGGGGGAAGATTTTTGTGTCTAAATTTATAGTTTAAGGATGTAGAGATTCTATATGCATACGTTACACAGAGAGATAAACATCATCAGAAAAGTTTGTATTACCAAAATGAAAAATACAAAGATAATACTCACTCCAGAAGTAGAAAATGGGTTCTGCCTTGTGAGCAGCTTACTAAGAATGATGGGGGCCAATGTGACTTCATGGGATGTGTTATTTCTATGATGTGTGTTGGAGAATGATAAAATATCCCAAAATATTTGCTTTCCTGAGTACTCAGAGACTGCATGTTCCGTCTCACTTTTTCTTTTTTTTTTTTCTTGGTTTTTCAAGGTAGGGTCTCACTCTAGCCCAGGCTGACCTGGAATTCACTATGTCATCTCAGGGTGGCCTCGAACTTACAGTGATCCTCCTACCTCTGCCTCCAGAGTGCTGGGATTAAAGGCATGCGCCACCACACCCGGTCCGTCTCACTTTTTCATATGATTACAACTGTCCTGACCGCTTTGGGTAGAAATGAATAGTCATTAGTAGTATGCATCTACTTTCATTTGTCATACTCATCAAATTTTTACCTAAGCAGTCCAGTGTCCTTTTATTGAAGAATTGTATTAAAACTGAGGTCTAAGTGTCAGAGGCTCATTTTGAGTAGAATTTCATTTTCTTAGTCCTTCTGAGCAGACAGAGCAAGAGTGTTTTTGTTTTTGGTATTTGTGGGGATATACACTTCCATATGGCACTATGTATATATACACACAAATACACAAAATATACATCTATACCTATAGACACTTAGCAAAACATGAGTTCATACTTATTTCTACAACTCCCTTATCTCAGTTTTACTGTTGATTCTTTCTCTTTATAAACAAGTCCAAAAGTGATAAATTAGTCATCTGTTCACTTAATTGCTCCTTTGCCATGTACTTATGTAGCAGTAAGAATTTTTTTTTAAATTTTTTGTTTATTTTTATTTATTTATTTGAGAGCAACAGACAGAGAGCAGAAGAGGCAGAGAGAGAGAGAGAGAATGGGTGCGCCAGGGCCTCCAGCCACTGCAAACGAACTCCAGATGGGTGCGCCCCGTTGTGCATCTGGCTAACGTGGGTCCTGGAGAATAGAGCCTCGAACCGGGGTCCTTAGGCTTCACAGGCAAGCGCTTAACCACTAAGCCATCTCTCAAGCCCAACAATAAGAAAATTATTAATTTATACTCTCATGGGATATAACCTTGTCAACCATAGTACAGTGTCCATTCATTTTAAGTGTACACATGTCCACACACTTCCCCTTGTCCACTTCAGTGATGTCGTTTCATATATTTATAATATTTATAATATAATATAACATTTATTTATAATACAGTTATGGCTGCTTTTAATATATATTTGTTTATAAGACAGAGAGAGAGAGATCGAGAGAGAGATCCGGGCTTTTTGCCACTGCCACATGTGCCACTCTGTGTTTCTGTCATAGTTCCTGTCATTTTGTAGTCAGTCTTAAAGTCCATTAGCATTATCTATGTTATTTAATATGCTTTGGGTACTCTTGTCCTTTCTCTTATACTAATGTGAGAATCATTTTTCCTTTGTACATAAAATAGCCTCCTTGGATTTTAATTGAGCTTTCTTTGAATCTATAGATGAATTTTGGAATATTTGACATTTTCCCAGTACTGTTTTTCCAATGCATGTACACAGAATATTTCCCCATTTATTTATATATTTGACCTTTTTGGTAAGATTTATAGTCTTCTATAAATAAGTCACATATATTTTCTCCATATTTGAACCTAAATATTTCTCTCTTCTTTAGTTCTTAAATTTAAAATTCCAAAATTTTGTTGTTGATATAGATGGAAGCATTGGATTTCATGTATTAATCTCGCATTCTGCAGCATTGCTATAGTCACCTCTTATCCAAAATTTTAAGTGACTAAATTAAGTATATGCTACTTATAGAATGGTTTTTAAGTGAATTTTTCAGCATTATCATTAAAGCTTATTTAACAATAGGTGTTGTATAATTGCACCCCACATTCATTCCAGATATTAAAAAAACTACCCTTAACCTGTCGCTTATAATATAATTGTTTGAAACCCGATTTGAATTCTTACTCCACTAATTACTCATCTCACTTTAGTATCCTCTTGTGTGAAATAGAAATAATGAAGTGATCTACCCCAAGACGTTGCTTTAAGGATCCAGTGATAGATACACATAAATGAACGAGTGAAGCATCAATACATGGTATGGTTTATGTGCCAAGTTAACAGCTAAGAATAGTGCTGATAGTGGTAAAAGATGGCTGCTGAGTGTCCCTGTGAAGAAAGTCAGTATTCGAACCCATAGACTGAGTGAAGAATCTCACTCATGTGGGCCACTACCATCTAATTCAGTGAGAGACAGAAAAGAGCAATAGGGCAGAGAAAAAGAACATTAGCTCTGTCTGTTTGGGCTATGAAATTCGTCTTCTCCTATCTGGACATTAGGATTCCTGAGGTCTCTGGGCTGGGGCCAGGAGGTACATCCTGGCTTTCCTTGGGCACAGGCCTTCACAGTAGGAACAAATTATATGATTGGGTTTCTTGGTTCTACAGAGTACAGATGTGTAGGAAATCATGGCCGCTTATCTCTGAGACAATGACCACAATAAAAATCTAAGTATATCCCACTGATAGTGAACAACCTTGAATAATATGATGTGTAAATTGCTTTAAGTCTTGTAAAGAACAATATCAATCTATCTGACATATTAGTGTTGTCACATTAATAATAATAGCAATGTAATTATGACCCCAATAAACAGTAATGAAGTCTGGATGGTAAAGAGGAGGCATTATCCTCCTGGTCACGATCTCTAGGAGTAACTAGTATTCTCTCTTCATGCAGGTAGGCTACATACATTTAGTTAACGGATAAACCCTGCATATCTCAAAAGAAGTGAACGTTCATGGAATGAATGATATAGTTATGCTAATGCTTCCTGAAGAATCTAGAATGTTAAGCATTCATCTGGCCTGGCCTGTAGCTGAAGAAGTCTTAACTCTGTAAAGAATATCTGGCCCACAATTTTAGAAAACTGCTATCGAACTTTCAAAATCATTTCCATTTTGTAGCTAGCATAAAAATAATCTTAACAAATGCATATGCTGTGCATCATTATAAGCTTAATATATTTTGCAAATTTCAGTGATCTTTGTTTACATCTATATTATGAAAAAAATTTCCTGCTTTAAAATACTGAGAAGATCAAATGGGAATTTTTTGAAATCAATGAATTCATTGTTGTTCACTATCACAAATACAAATGAAATCCTGAATATAAGTCTGACGTGTTGGCTGCTGCTCATAATAAGATGCTCTCTTTACTGCCCTGTGCTCAATTGTTGAGTATGCATTTGGAATAGGCAATGTATATGAAATAGGAAGGCAATATGAAATATTGAACTATTTGAATTTGAAACAGAGGTGCTGAAATCTAGTGCTTAAGTGTAAATAAATACAATAATGTTACCAAGTGTATTAATTCTAATATTACACCCCATTGTTGTTTTCTCTTTTGAAATTTATTTCTTTTACTTTTGGCATGGCTTTTGGTTTTGGTTCAGTGAGGTTCTCTGTTACTAATATTTCATGCAGATCACTGAATGTAAACTCTAATTAATAGTTCAAAAATTAATGTGTCAGATATTAACTCAAAATTTCAAAGAGGCATAAGATCCAATGCTATGTTTCTATTAAGTGATTCAATTTTAAACAAACAGAAAATTTTGTCTGACTTCTGTCATCACACAGGTAGCACTCCATGACATGGAGTCTAGTTCATCCACAGTTCCCTTCTTCATGGACCCTAACTGCAAAATTCCTAAGGTAGTCTAGGTCTGATTTTCTTCAAGAAAACATTTCCTTAGGACATTTAGAGTTGCTGTACTATTTATGCCAGTCCTTCTTATTTCATATCTACACAGTGAGGTAATTGATGTAAGTTGTATTTTTTTGATGTGTGTGTGTGTGTGCGCGCGCGTGTGATGTGTTTATATTGCATATGTCATAATACCTCTGTGGAGGTCAAAGGACAGCTTGAGGTGTCAGCTCTTGTCTTCCACCTTATTTGAGGAAGGGTCTCTCATTGCTCACTGCTGCATACAGCCAACTCGCTGGTCCCCAGCTCACAGGAGAGTCTCCTGCCTCTCTGCTCTCAGTTTTGACTAGGTGCACTGGGATTACAGACACCTGTGTGTGTGTAGCTTTACATAGATGCTGATGAACTAAAGTCAGCTATTGGTGCATGCATGACTAGCAGCTTTTTCCACTGAGCTATCCCCCAGACCCATTTTATCAGTTATTATACAAAATATACAAAATAACTACTGGTATTTTCAATAGTCCAATAGATAAATGTGTCTAGGTATACAATAATATTACCTGTTGTTTAAGTTTTCTTCAGGCATAAACTAATTTGTGAGATTTGCCCACTCAAAATTGCATCCTTCTTTAAAACTACCAATACCTTCACTCCTTCCCTGTAAAGTCCTCTCTACCTGACCCTTGGCAACTTCTCCTTATAGCTGGTCATTGCTTCCTCATACTATGCTGATGGACTTATATTTATATCCTTTGACTTACTTATTGTCCTTGACATTAGACTCATGAGAACTCTGAATCTTTTTTTTTTTTTTACTCTGTTTTGCTCTGCTAAGTGTTTGCTAAGATGTCTCATTATTATTTAAATTTTGAAAAACATTAAATATATTTGTTTAAACTAAAATCTTGCAAGCTTTTCTCACTTCCTTCCTAGTTTGCCCATCTTCTCAGCCTTTAGTTTCTCCTTTTGATATTTGCAAAGTGGTCAATACAATGACTTGGTGATTGCTTGCCAGTCCCTCTTTACCCTTAAGCCTATCTTTCTGATTTTTTGCCCATTAAATGAGTTAAACTCTATCAAGCCCTAAGTGAATTGTGACTTATCAGAAAATGAGAAGAGAGTATGTAAAGTATAAAATATATGTGTAAAGAAAAACAGAAAATATTACTTGAATTCAAAATGAATGCAGTATAAAACTATTGAAATTAATATTTTGTTCACTTACTTATTTTAGAGAGAGCAAGTGACAGAGAGAGATAGAGAAGAGAGAGAAAGAGAGAATGAGAATTGGCATGCCAGGACTGCAGCCACTGAAATCAAACTTCAGATGTTTTTGCCACCTAGGTGGCATGTGCAACCTTGTGCTTGCCTCACCTTTGTGTGTCTGGCTTACGTGGGATCTGGAGAGTCAAACATGGGTTCTTAGGCTTCTCTGGCAAGCACCTTAACTGCAAAACCATCTCTCCAGCCTGAACTTGACATTTTAATCATATATCTGTCACATTTGAGTCTTGTTGAGGTCTAATTCTTAATGTTAGGAGAACAAATGGCTTTGTATGTGTTAACATCCGAGGAACTGACAAACTTCACTTGCCTTGCTGTGAAGTATCTCTCTTTCTGTGTGATGCTTTGATACTTTGTTCTTAAGCTCATAAAAAAGCGAAAGATTCTACCAAGGGCTTCACATGTATCATGTAGGAAAGATGCTTCATGGATATCATTACAAATCATTAACAGTTTGGCAGGAAGGAGAAGACATGCAGATATTAAGAGAAAGTGATAATGATGGCTGAGAAGACATGGATGTGAAAGGAAGGCAGGTCCTGCACAAAGAGCCTTATTATAAGAAGCACAGGAAACAGCCACATGAAGACAGTGTATGAATGGTGATAGTCTGAATGTGTTATCAGTTGAACACAGAGAATTCCCTCTCTCCTCTCTTCATTTTTCTTTGATACAGGAAGAATGTTGGACTCCAGATATCTAGCTGGCCAACTCCATCCTTTGTGGCCCCCATCTCCAAGAAAGTAGGATAGCCTACTTTAGGGATAGGTATGGGAGTAATGACATATGGAGGTGCTGTATGAATCAATAGAACTCCACAATACTTAATTTCAATAGAGAAATGTTTCAATAGTTAGGCTGTTGAAGAGACTACTTCTAAAATGTTACCTTTCCCTCATATATGCCCTTTCCTTAGGAAACTCCCCTAGGATCCTATTTATGAAAACTGTTCTGGTACATTAGCTGAATCATGTAATTTCACACTCAGACAAAAGGAAAACCACATTAGTTGGCAGCTGTTATATGATTCCCACCAAATAAGTAGGCAAAACATTAAAAACATTTTTTAATAGGCCAGAAAAGCACACAGCAGTTGTCTTTCCCACTGTTGTCGTCTTCTAACACTTAATATTCCCTAAACATACTTGTACAATATGCTATTTTCTTTTATAATTTTGAGTTTCTTTGTGGTTAAAAATAGGATTCTTTTAAACCCCTTTCCAATGATGCCACACTGAATCTTACTTTAGTCTCTAAATTTGATGGATATATGTGTTTAAAAGTAATATTTGGCCATGTTTAATATCAGGCTCTTTTTAGTAATGAAGAATATTGGCAAAATACAGTGGAAAACAACCTTGAATGATACTTTTTTTTCCCCAACCTGAGTGACATCCCCTATGATGCTTAAGTTTGCTGTCAACTTGACCAGATTAGAAATGAGGTGAGAAATGCTGCTCTTAGGGGAGTATGTGAGGGCATTTCAGGCAAGATTAACTGAGAGAGGCTGTCCTTCCTCTAGGAAGGGAAGCTCTTGTGCTGGGGGACTGTGCATAAAGAAACCCAGGGAGCACTGCCTGGACCAGCCCTTCTTTGACCTGGCTGCCCATGCTACTTGCTGGTGCCTGCATTTTGCCTGGTTTCCCTTTGAGGCCTACTCGTGCATGCTTCTGCCATTACTCTGGCCTTGCGGGCTGAGGGTCTATGGGATTCTTCAATTTTCCTGTCTTTGGACAGCTGTGTTTAGATGTCCCAGGCCCAGATCTTGTGAGCTGATTTAACAAGTCCCCCTTTTCTGTACTCATTGTATCAGCTCAATTTCTCTAGAGAACCCGTGACTAATATATCTCCACATTCCATATGGGCACAGCACACAAGACTGTTTGTGCTGTGCTTCCCTAAATGGGCCTGTTAAATGAGCCCTTGACTTTGTTTAGAAGCTAATATTAATTGTCCTAGAGAATGTAAATCAAGCACTTAAAATGCATTTGCTAAATTTAACATGAAAGAGTTAAAGAACATTGTGCTTGGTAAACATGTATGTTTAAAGCCTTTGACCGAAATTTTGATTATTTATGAAACCAATTTTGAAATTAAAGATTTTTTTCTAATTTAATCACAGATTTGTGCCATTCATATGCTTAGAAATCTGCAGAAATAGCTACTTAGCAAACCAACCTTTCTAACCAGATGAGTCATTTGTTTGCTTCATTTCTTCTTAAGACCTGTGAGACTTTTCCAAGCTGTCCCTCTTGCAGCAGATGGAGCACTCACAGGAGTCCATCCCTATAGCAACAGCAGCTGCACGCAGCAACCAGCACTGTATGCATTTCTGAACGGCACATGAGGCCACTGGAATCGGCGAATCCTTCTTTCCTACCATTGGGTTCCCTGCTGATGCTGTTTGGATAATGTGTATTTTGACCTGTGTCTTAGGAGAATACTATCTCACAGACAGACTTAAGGGAATGCTCACCCTAAAATTAGAATCATCTGAAAGGAGGGTATTTTGTCTAGTTTTTTTTTTCCCTAAGTATTTATGGGATATAAGATTATCTAACATAGGAAAACACAGACCTCAGCCCTCATGTGTGAGAAAGGTTGAAGTCATGTGGGTTATTTGATTAGGCCTTCAAATAAAATATTGAACCATGATAGAATGTTTGTGAGAGTTTGGAAGCCATCGTAGGGAATTTCACATGAACCAAGTTCAATAGCGAACACAGAGCAAGTGCTCAAGCATTCCTAGAACATACATTTTTGGTCAGCATGCCACTGGTCATAGGCCTTGCAATGCTTTCTAAGTGATTGTGGAAGCCCCCAGGAGTCTTTTGAGCTTAAAAATGAATCAGTATAATGTAGTACCTGCAAATAATTCGGTGTAAATTATAGTATAACTTGTGCATCGTAATGATTGTTCAGACATGCAAATGCAACCAGCTTGAGACAGAATATATTTGTTTTGGGCCTAGTGACAATTCAATGTGAGATTTGAAGCTTGAAGTTTATAGTACTGAGGCCTGTTTTAGAAAATTAATGACTAATGGGGCACTGGGTGTGCCCATGCCTCTTGACTCAGAAACATGCTGTGGTTTTATTTTTGCTACTACCTACCATTGTACAGACTCCACCAACTTCCTCTGTTTCTTCCCTCAAATCACCCTGAAGCAGCTTGGTCTGGAGGGTGGTGGAAGAGGTTCACCACAGTGACACAGCCCACTTCTGGTATGACACATTCATATTGAAGACCAACATTGCCTGATGGTCACTTGATGCCTGGTAGATGCAAGTATAACCTCTTGCTTTTGTCACTGTGGAGTTAAGTTTGCATCACTGAAATCAGTCACTTACAAAGAGATTTCCAAAGGTAAACCCTGTGTGAAAACAAATTTACATGCGTTAGTTTGAGCTCACATCTAATCTATGTCAGGACACTGCAGTAGAAAGGAATCTATCAATGAGAGTCTTCATGTAATTCCAAGTGCACACTTGCTTTACCTTTGAGAGCATGAATGTCTAGGCCAAACATCATCAGGCACATACGATTTCAGCATCAGTAATACTATGGCATGAATGCATATGGATTCATGAGAATTTCCTACTTATAGAGTGAAATTACATCATAACATGAAATTAAAAAAAAAATCTATAAGTGAGCATTACAGCTGTCTTGGACTCCCACCAAGGAGGTTTTGAGCTCTCAGAAGTATTCACAAAGGTATTCATTACCAGAAGGTCTTGTTTGTAGCATGGATACTGAATATGGACCTGGAGGATAACATAACAGAGAAGCTCAATTTTCAGGGAAGTATTTTCTTGCCAGATAATTGTGTCTGCTCCCCTTATCCACATTCATAATTTTTCCAGATCTTCTCTGAAATTATCACTTGCAGCTGAAAGCCGGTTCCCCTCCATGGTGAGAGGTGAGTAGAGACGCCGGCCGCTGAATACAGGCCCTGTCCATCTTGCTGCGGGTGCGTAGAATTGCTATTTCCACCCTCCCCGTTCCTGGGGGCTCAGTGGTTTGATTGACTATCTACTTGCAGCTGCTTGACTCTCCAACCTCTTCACTTTGGTTTTACAATTTTCTTGTATGGCCGAATAGAGTGCAGTTTGCTGAACGTTTGTGGATGTCTCTGTTCCGGTCTTCCTCAGTTCCCATGGACTCTTGTCTTTCTCTGGTTTATTTAACTTCTCATCTTCATGCTACTTGGATCCTGGATAAACTTATGTGCTTCTCCTGGATCTGTTCCCTCAGTGCCCTGTTGCTGCCGTGCTCAGCTCTGCTTCCACCCAAACCTAGAACATTGACCGAGTCATGAAAGCAATAATGAGCATGAACCCTTGCAGAAGCTTTAAGTTGCAGTGCGTTGGGGGTCCAATTATCATGTGCTTACTGTATTATTTGAGCTTGTTTTCATCAATGAGGACTTCATGAGAGGGTGACTAAGTTCATTATTTAGAGTCTTTCTCACTATCATCAAAGCATTAGTCACTTTAAAACTTTTGTGTTAATCAGAAGAGAAAAACAAGTAGCTGAGGAGTTATAATTAAGTTCTCTCAAGTGTTCTTGGGAATAAATGGATAGTTTTTTTTTCCTCCCTTTTCCTGATAAGATTTGATGATTGTAATTCTAATGTAATAGCTCAGTTTTCAATTTTGGAGAGAACATAATTTTTAGGACATGGACTTTTTAAGAGCCCAAGATTTGAATGATTGGGCATATGTATCTAGTTTTATAGACTTGGCTGTATACATGAACAAATTAGGAAAATATTGCTACTTATGATCACTTAGAATATTATGTTGAGAAATCTGTCAGATTTGGAGGGTTTATGCTAAAATTATTTACAGTTATTAAGGAAAATGGAATCTTTCAATCTCCTTTGTATAAAAAAAACCCTAAGTATTATGTCTCCTACAGGCACATTTGTTTTATGTTTTTGTTTTATTCTTGTGTACTTTACTCTTCTTTCTGATGCTTCCAGGGCTACAATTTGAGACGTAGACCCATGGCATTGTAGCAAAACCCTATTCTCACGTAGTTCTTCCCCTCTGTGAAGAAGTCAGCATACTAATTTTACAACTTTCAAATTGTCCCTGGGTTCTATAGTTAATGTGTCTTGGACATACTAAAGTTTTGTAATGGGATTCCAGTATTCTTTGCTTGAGGAGGTCTACGACAAAAGACTCAAAGGTTAAGTCTTTCTGTTTAACAGATCGGGTGACAAGATCCTGACCAGGATCATCTCTCCTCACTGACAGCATGAGGATATTTGTTCTTAGCTTTGACCCTGTTTTTGGCAAAGAATTCAAAGAGCAAGCAGAGCACTGGTGTTACTATTTTTCTGTCCATCTCTTCCTCCTCTGTGCACAGAAAAAATATATTTGGATTCCTAGTTCTTTGATAGGCATAAACAATGACTTGAAATTATACTATTTGTGAGTTGACATAGCAATTTGATGCTAGGAATACAGAGCGAGCAGAGGTTCTCTGTTCATTAAGGGCTTAGAGACTAGAAGATAATAGAAATGCTAATGGAATAGGGAGATATGTAAGTGTTAATTTTGATATTAAGGTAAGTGTCCCAAGGAAAGATGGCATGGTGTTTGAGGATACTGGAGAAGGGAACTGCATTCCCGAGGAAATGACAATGTATTTGAATGTGAAAGGTCTTAGCTGGCAACACAAATGGAGCAAGAGTAGAACAACGGTAATTCAAGCACTAGACCAGCAGCTTCTAAGTTTCCAGAAGGAATGAGAATCTGCCTGATAAAGGAGGAAAAGCCAAAGTCACTGTAGAGCAAAGACTAAGGAGGAAGCACAAAGGCGGAAAGGTGGGCATGTGAATGAGGAAAACAGAACCCCTCTCCCTGTAACCAGAAGAGTTGGGAGAAGGACCATCAAAAATGTCACTATCACAGTAAGAGATTGTGCTGTAAGGATTGGAACCTGAATCTTCAAAGCAGGTAGTCCTCCAGACCTCATGGATACCCCAAACGTTGAAAACTCGGACACCAATGGGCTTGTTCATCTATGATAATAGCAGGATCATTCCCAGTAGCCAAAGGGTAAAAGCAACTCAAATAGCCACTCACTTGTGAATGAATAAACACAATACAGTGCTCACATATAGTGGGATAGCACTTAATCAGGAATAGCATCCTGACATATGTAAACTTTGAAGGCATTATACTAAGTGAAATAAACTAGACATAAAAGGATGGATAGTGTATGAATCCACTTACATGATATAACAGGGAAGCAGAATGGGTATTGCCAAGGGTTTCTGGGAAGTCATGAGAGAGTTATCTTTTACTGGGTATGGTGTTTCACATTGAATATTTGAAGATGTTTTGGAGATGGTTGGATATAATGGCGACATAACAATGTAAATGTACCTAATGTTGCACACTTAAGAATGGCTAAAGTGATAAATTCTATGTTGCCTATTTCCATAAGTATTTAGTTTATAAAGAGCTCATAAAAAGCCACTTGGAATGTCTACCTATACATCAAGTGCCATGGAAGAATAAGGGATTTTTTTTCTGTGCATGTTTTTAAAACTCACACAAGCATGTGGCCTTATACTATAAAGTCGTTCTGGAAAATGTGGCCTTATACTATACTTATACTTATACTATAAAGTCGTTCTGGAAAATGTAGTATGATCTGCTCTTAAGCATCTCAGGAGGACTCAGGTTTGGGGTTGATATTAAGTTCACAAAAGACAACTCAGTGCAGATACCCCTTTGCTAACTAAACCTTTATTCTCACATAGCAGTCCTTCACTTATATTTAACTTCCAAATGAATGCAAAGACATCATGTGTTTACTAACATAATACAGTTATCCCATACAGAGTTTAACTTCTGCTCACATGCTTTCCAAAAGAGTGACAACAATTATGTTCTTCTTGGTGACTGGCAGTTTGAATGTAAAATGTTCCTACAGCCTCATGGGTTTGTGATGAACGCGTGTACCTAATCTCTAGCTGATAGAGCCTCTGGAAGGTGAAACCTAGTGCAGCCCCCTTGCTGGTGCTGGTTAGATAGCACTTGCTACTTCTTCTATGCCGATGTGAAAACTGCCCTGCCTTTGCCACCACGATGGAATTTTCTCTTGAAACTATAAGCGAGAACTAAACCCTCTCCTTCTACAAGCTGTTTATTTTGTCCCAGAAATGAGACAGCAAGTGCTACTTTGATGTTCATTTCTCTATTAGCTTAATCACAATGCACATTAGCTATCTTCAACAATAAGGATTAAATTACAGGGTCAGGCATTGTTACTAGGCCTTATATTAATAGAATGATATTGAAGAGGATTATCTACTCACAAATACACACACAGACACACACAATTACACGAGCAGGCTCTAAGGCCCTGGGGGAGAAAATAGAAGAGCAGTGTATAATATGTTAGTCCTCTTCCTGCAAATGGTCATGTGACAACAGTTTTCACTTCTCCCACCATATTTTTGGCATTCTTCTTGTCTTCAGCTAGAAAATCACCTGGTCATAATTCATCATATGATGGAGTGATCATTAGTTTCTGTGCCATTAACTGTCTTACTTTATAATGCTTCCATAATTTCCATTCAATTTTACTGGTGAGCATAGAGGACTAAAATGTGCTCTAAAGAATCCACTGGATTACATACACATTTTGCCCCATCTTCCCCTTATCTTTGAAATTAGGATGACACATCCATGGTGGCATAGTAGCTTTCTTTGGCTTGGTTCATTAACTCGATATGTTTCAGCTTCCACTTCTATGAAATCTAAAGTAGGTAAAGTCTAATCCCATGGCAGTAAGAACAAATATGGCCATAACGTGATTGGCATGGGCAGTGCGGGGAGCTATCATCTCCATCTCTTTCTTCCTGGACTTGTGTTCTGATCACGACAAGTGCCACAGACATATGATCATACATTAATGTATATACCTGTCATGTAATGCAGTATCCTGGGTTTGTAAGGTGCACCATTCTGTCACAGTAAGTGAATGCTTGCTTTTATTTTTAAACTTAATTTTAAAGTTTATTGATTTATGTGTGCATGCACACATGCAAGGGCCTTTTGCCAGTGAAAATAACACCATTCTATGTGCCTTGTTTTTTTTTTTTTTTTTTTTTGTTAATTGGGTGCTGGGAAATCAAACCAGTGCTGGCAGGCTTTGTAAGCAAGTGCCTCTAACTTCTGAGCAATATCCCCAGGTCTTTTTAATTTTTTTAAAAATCTTTTGTGTGTGCATGAATATCTGTGCATGTTTGTGAGTATCAGCATGTGAGGACATTTTCAGCTCAGCTCTTGCCTGCGGCCTCATTTGAAGCAGGTTTTCTTTCTTTGGATTTGCACTCTGCTGCTATTTTTTCTTTGTTGTGCTTGCCATGGGTTTTGGGGAAATTATACTATTTTTGCCTCCCATCTCTCTAATAGTGTGCTAGGATGACAGAAACCTGTCCAGCTTATGGCTTTTTCCTGGGCTCTGGGAAATTGAACTTAGGCACTCCAGTTTAAGCAAGAGTTCTTTAGTCACTGAGCCATCTCCCCAGTCCCAGTTAGTGAACCTTTATACATCATCAATATTCTTTCTGGCACATTGCACTGGGCTGGTAAGACATTTAGTAGTGAATTACACTGAAATCAGCACAATTTCTACAACACAAAGCATTGTTTTTGGTGTGTGTGTGCAGGCCAGAGAGGAATGTTGGGAGTCCTCATATCACCCATGCATGTATTTCTTTCTTATGCATATTTTCCTGAGTGTGGATCTTGTCCTCAACCTGGGATTTCTGTCTGTCACCTGCCCCAGTGATTTATTCGGTTTCCACCCACTATGGGCTGGGGTTATAGAGGTGACTTGTCCCCACCCAGCTTTTATGTAGGTTCTGGGGACTTGAACTTGGAAGTCTCTGAGAGGCTCTCATGTGTAGCAGTAGGCACTGCTGAGCCACAATCCAGACTCACACCAATGTATGGTACAAGGAATACTGTGATGGGAAGGCATATTTTGATGAGCATAATACTGGAGAATAAAGTACTCCATTAAGGTGACAGATGATGGCATTGGCAGAAGGTCTCTCACCAGGGAACATAAATCTGTATACGAGGCAGGTATTATTCCAGTAAAAACAAATGGTTGTCTCTTCCATAATGGAAGGGATACAACATTATCCCTCACCCCCACCATCCTCACCAAACACACACGCATGTGCTTGTGCACACACATACACACAAGGAAAGAGAGACAGACAGTGAAAGAATAGTGCTCACCATGGACTAGATTCTGATGTCTGCTGTCTTGCATAGCTGAGTAGAGATTACAGGTGAACAGCACTTTTCTGTGAAGAACTGTGGAGTAGCTCTTGTAGGGCTAGTTGCCATGGAATCCTGAGTCTCCTGCTAATGCAATTTAATTATACCCCAGAAACTTGGATTTTTTTAAATATAATTCCTCTACTTTGTGATGCAATGCTAATGTTTGTAGCATGGTGGGTCAGATGCTTCTAGTTCATGGTGAGTTCACATAATATCCCCACTATCTTAATGACCCTTGGTCTAGCTTTCAATCTACCATGATACAATAGCAAACCCAGAGTTATCTCAAATGATATGAGCTATCTGCAGCAAAAGCCAGGTCTTTATTCTATATTCCTAAAGGTTTTTTTACTCAACCCTCCTTGAGGTTTTGGATAGCATTTCTAATGCTCCAGTTATTTCAAAGACTACCATGCATTGAATCTGGTGCATTGTATGAACCAAATGTCAGGAAAGCCTTCCGGAGCCCAAGACTAATGACAAGCTTATTGAATTAGGCACTGTCTTTTCAACTTTTAGGCATGTAAGTTGACAATGAGTAAGTGAAAGCACAACAAATACCCAAGCAATTCTGTAAATTACTATTATTTATTTATTTGAGAGTGACAGAGAGAGAGAGAGAGAGAGAATATGGGTGTGCCAGGGTCTCCAGCCACTGCGAACTAACTCCAGAAGTGTGTGTGCCCCTTGTGCATCTGGCTAACGTGGGTCCTGGGAATCAAGCCTTAAACCAGGGCCCTTAGGCTTCATAGGCAAGCACTTAACCACTAAGCCATCTCTCCAGCCCTGTGCCTTCCTTTTTAACAAAAATTTAAATTTTATTTATTTGAGAGGGAGAGAAAAAGAGAGAGGAAGAGAGAATGGGCATGCCATGGTCTCTAGCCACTGCAAATGAACTCCACACACATGTGCCACCATATGCATCTGGCTTACATGGATTCTGGGCAATCAAATCTGCGTGCTTACCCACTAAGCTATCTCTCCAAAATTTTATTTAAAATATTTTATTTATTTGAGAGAGAGAGGTGGGGAGAGAGAAAAAGTGGAAGAGACAGATAGAGGGAATGAGAGCATCAGAGCTTCCATGCACTGAAAAAGAACTCCAGATGCATACACCACTTTGTGCATCTGGCTTATGTTGGTACTGGGGAATTTAATCTTGATCTGTAGACTGCAAAGCCAAGTGTCTTGATCACGAATCCATCTCTCCAGGCCCTGTGCCTGATTCTTAGTGGAAGATTTGCCAAGGGCAGCAATTTATTCTGCCTCCTTATGGAGATATCTTGACATGGTACAGATCACTGTACCGTAGAAAATTAGAGAAGTAGCTGGAATCTGAAGTTTCAAATTTCTATCTTCTGACCCTGAGCTATAGAAGGGAGACTTACAGGACATATTTTTGACAGTAAAGCAAAGGCTTGCTGAATGGGATTTATACTTCTCTTTACTTAAGAGGCTATTTCTCAGATATGGCAATTGAATGAAATGTATGGTCCTATTATAATGGTTCAAGTCACAGAATAGTGGGACCCAGGTCAGTTTGCTTGTACATACATAGAACTGCTAGGTCAAGCTGCACATGTATTTGGGTCAAGTGACTTCATGATAAATTAGCCATAGTCAACAAGCTTGCTTTGGGAACTCAATTATTTGGAGTGCCTCTCTTACTCTGCAAGCCTGTAATGCTGACACCTGCCTAGTCTTTGGAGAAATCCAGTTTTCTGCCAGCTCTACTGGAATCCTACATGAAATGTTTGTGCTTAAGCATTTAATTACCAAACTACCCATTTGTGATGATGGTGAAGTTCTGTTGTCAGCTTGATCTGATTAGGAATCCACAGACATTCCTCTTGGGTGAGACTGAGGTTGCTTCCAGGAGGATTGACCGAAGGAGGAGGCCCTTCCCCCAGAGTAAGCAGTCCTCCTTGTGTTGGGCTTTTTGTAGGGAAGCCTTGAGACAAAGGAGTCTCTTCCTCCTTCCTGGTGCCTGTGCTGCTTGCTGGTGAGTGCCTTCACTGGATTGTGCATCTGTACTTCAGCTGTCCTTCATCAGCACTGGAACTTGAGCCTTCCAACATGGACTGAAGACCAGCGGCTCTCTAGAAATCCTCCAGGCCCTCAGTACCAGATTGGGACAGCTGCGTCCAGCCACATGGACCGAACAGATACTGGGTTCCTTGACTCTCAAGCCCGCAGACAACTATTGTTGTGGACTGCTGTAAACTAATCCAATAAATTACTTTTTAATGCAATTTATTCTATCCACTCTCTTACTTTAGAGAAGCCTCACTAATACAACATTTTTTTTTAACACATGTTAGTTATAGATGCAAATGGGAGAGAAAAATGTAGTGTTTGATTTTCCTCACTCTGGCATTGCATCATTCTGTTGAATTCAAGGAGGACCTTTTGATAGTGGCATTTTTCAAATTAATTCCTGACTTACACAGAACAGCTACTACAGATCTCCAAGGTACTAGTGGTCTTCGTCACTGCTTTTCTCCCAGTGTTTGTGAGGGAGCACCCTCTGGGTCTTTTTGGGGGAAGAGTAACATATGAGAAATCTGCTCCTGGAGCCTTGCTGTGTTGGCTTCTTGGAGCTGTCATCTCACACCTGTTTGTCAATCAGTGTCATGCTGAAGATGGAGGCAACCCTTTGCAGATCTTTTAAATCCTTTCTCCATGCATCCGTCTGTTCATCATGAAGCTGCTCTGTTCTCTATATTCCAGTCGCCTTGGGCTCCTACGGCTCTTACATTCACTCAGACCGTCAGTCTTGGTTCCGACTTTCCTCATTCTCATCACCATCTGCACCCCGCAGGCAGTAATCAGGGATAATCACCAGGCTTGGTCTGACCCACGTTGCTGCCCTGTTGCAAAGATCATGAAGAAAACCTGCTTTTCCCATGTCTGAAAGCTGCTGTTATTTTTGTCTTCTTTTCTATTTGTTTAAGGCAGAAAAGTCATCTTGGTATCTGTTACTCCATCTCTACTGGAGTTTATATTTTATTAATGGAAATTTTGAATTATAGAAAAAATAGCTTTTTTAATTAAGTAGAAACTTTGTATGGATACATCATGTCTCGGTACTAGCAATCCCACTAAGGAGTGTCCTGATGGAGTGGGGGAAGGAAGGAGGGAAATGATGGATAAATAATTGTTCTTTAAGTATTTTTATTTTTCAACATCTACATTAATTTTTGAGATCTGAGAAAAAAACAGAATGAGACAATGTAAAAAGAATTAAAAACTTTGAAAGAGTTTATATTTTCATTATAGTCTATTGGATACTAAAAATTTCTAGATAAGAAATTATTAAGAAACTCAAAGATGTGCTGGAGGGATAGCTTAGTGGTTAAGGTGCTTGCCTGAAAATCTATGGACCTAGGTTTGATTTCCCAGGACCCACATTAGCCAGATGCACAAGAGGGCATACACATCTGGAGTTCATTTGCAGTGGCTGGAGGTCCTGGTGCACCCATTCTCTGTCTCTCTCTCTCCCTTTTTATCTGTCAAATACATAAATAAATATTTTTTAAAAAGAAGAGCCACATGTTGGGTCATGATATGCAGAGACATTTAGCTTACCCATAACTGTGGGCTAACTCCATAATGCATGACCCGTATACCTCAACAAGGAGGGGTCAAGGGGAGGGGGTAGGTCACGGATGAGCCTAACAATGGTACCAAACTGACTGTATTTGCTGAATACAAAACTAACTAATAAAAAAAAGAAACTTAAAAAAAAAGAAGCTCAAAGGTTAAAAAAGTTCAGAAAGAATTAAATAGATGTTAGTAATATTAGCCAACATATAGGTTACCATAATAAAACAGCTAAATTATAGTTTAAAAACACAGATTTGAGATTGGAGAGATGCCTCAGCAGTTAACGTACTTGCCTGCTAAACTTAATGACCCGGGTTCAATTCTCTAGTACCATGTAAAGCAAGATGTATAAAGTGGCACATGCATCTGGGGTTTGTTTATAGTGGCTAGAAGACCTGACACATCCATTCTCTCTCCCTCTCTCTCTGTCTTTCTCTGCTTGCAAATAAATAAATATATAATGTAAACATTGATTTGTGGTAAACACACAAACAAAAAAATCTAAATCTCTTGGTATTTGTAAGAAAGAGCACTTAGTATTCTATCAGAGCAATGTGGATAATATATGTAATCAATTACTGAATACAAATGGAACATTGCATATATATTTTTTCCCAGAACCAAAAATACTTCAGAAGAAAGCCATGAATTATAGGAACCATTGGGATTCATTAAACTCCATGAATTAATCTATCTGTCTATCTATCTATCTATCTATCTATCTATCTATCTATCTATCATCTCTCTTAAAGCTGAGGTATATTGGCACATGCCTGTAATACCAGGTAGGATCAGGGGGATCATGAGTTTATGGTTAGCCTTAGCTACACACCAATCTGAGGTCAGACTGTGCTACTTGAGACCTTTCTCTAAAGCAAATAAATTGAAATCCAAATAGAAGGGGCCTGGCTCAAGAAGCCCTGCCTTCTCTGGGGATCTATATAGTCAGCGAATGGGGGACACAGGGGAAGAAGAGAATAAAGAAAACCTCAGAAGTATGTATTTGATGGTGAGATGTCCTAGGAAGCAGAATTAACAATAAGGCCTGAGAGCAGAAACCCAGTGCAGCCGTCACCGTGGACCGCTTCGCTGCTAGATGCAGCTGTGCTCTCCTCAAGCAAGTGCTGGAGGAAGTGGATAAACCTTCGCTGGGATGGATGAGGATGGACGCACTGCAGTGGGACTCTAGGGAAGACGAGGCAGTGACTGCTGCAATGTCTCCTTAGGTTTGGGGAAAGAGCACTCCGAAAGGGAACAGAATTGGGGTAATATTAATGCATTGGACAAAGTCAATGAGAAGCAGATGGTGATTCACTGAACAATGGAAGTGGAATGTGAAAACCAGAAGGCCCACTTGGCAGCATATAAAGAGTCTCATGTTTTGCAGCTGGAGGTCAGAAGCAGCTGACAATCTTCCCAATGTGACATTATCAGGATGGAAGAGGTCCAGACATGGTTGAGTTCTCACCACTGGCAAGCATGCTTTTGTCAAGATTAGCGTCATGGTAAGGAAGGTCTTGGACCTAGAAAATTGTCACTGAGGCACCCTGAATTAATCATAACAGAACCTTGAAATCATTAGATGTACCTAAACCCATTAGGTCTAGAGAAGTGACCCACTGCTGGCAATTCAATCTCTTCTACCTACAAGTAACTACACAGTAGATGAGGATATAGAAGATGATACCTTCCAAGAGAGCACACAGCTCCTCTTCTCAATCTGGATGCCCAAGTGATAAATGGAGTTATTGGATGATAACCTGTGGTATGTTCTAGTAAATCTCTTAGTGGAGAAGGACTGTTTCCTGGAAGTGTTTCAGGACTGAATCCACACAGTAAACAGGCATCTGAAGCATCAGTGTGGGGCTGGATCCTGAAAGTGCTGAGTTGTCATAGTAGTCTTGACTAGAAAGGACATACAGTCCTGGGATGGATACAACTTCTTGCTGCCATGTCCAGCATCATTGTTGAAGATTCAGAATCTGATCTGCTGCAATCTTTGACACAGAGAGCTGCATGATGTCATCTCAGGCCAGGGGATTCAGTCTACTACAAAGAATATCTAACTATGACTCAGAATCAGGGCCCCTCAACATAAGAACTACCTACCCAGAAATAGCCTCATGGAAGGTCTACTTAAAATCTGATTTTCATCATTGTCATGCATCACAGAGAAGTACATTATTGGACCACACTGGCTTTGTGAGTGTGTGTGTGTGTGTGTGTGTGTGTGTGTGTGTGTGTATCTGTGTGTAGCACTCAAGACTGAACTTTGGGATTCATATATCATAGGCACATGTTTTGTCATTGAATTAAATGCCCAGATTCGTTTTCTAAATATATGACAATAAGTATTGTTTTACTTTAAAATGCCTAGTTCTCTACTCATATGCTTTTATTATAAGCAGCAGAAAATATCTCATTTAACATGAAGTATATATGTTAGTAGATCTATAAAAACCCACAGGAATAAACAAAAAGAAGACTCATGATTGGACATCACAGGAGCTAGTAATAATAAGTTTAACAGCTTTTAACATAGAGACCGCTTGTTACCACAGTTGTGAAACCTTCTCTTGGCAAATCCACTCCATCTTCAGGTCTTAATTCATTATGTTCAAATATCAAAGTACCTGGGTACAGATGCAAAGTGCTGTTGCTTATGTTAGTATTCTGTATCATGGTGGGACAAGGTCTGACTCTCCTAAGATGGGTGGGGGGTAAGGAGTGCAATTTGGCTTCATGGTGGGAGCGCATCCTGATTTTCTAAGCAAACAAGATAGCACATAATGGGGAGATGTGACCTCCAAAAGAAATCGCTTTTATTAGCTAAAGGAGACATGGATATGAGGTAATTAGAACAACATCCAATATTCTCATCTTGTACTCTAACAGAAATACTCAGCTATTACTTGTTGACAAACTGAACAACAGCTAGATGAATAAATCCTCCACAGAAATTGTTTTCTTCATCTCCACACGCTCCCGAGAGTATTGGTTCTGTGGGAAACTCTTACCCTGTAGTCCCAGGCAGTGCTGGCTTCTGCTGGGAATGGTCCAGAGCTGTGTGGGCTGCTAATGGAGCCTTTGATTGCCAAAGTGACTTTTGTCATATGATGTTTTCCATATGCAAAACTGTGTTAACAGTTCAAACCATCTTTGATCCTTCTCTTCCCTAGACTTTTTTTTTTCTATTTCTTTACAATCATATCTTCGTTGAAAGGTAGAAGAGTTTTAACCTGGACACTGAAGAGACACTGTCTGTTAATTTGAGAGTGAAGAAACTCCTCCAGTTCATGCTTCTAACCCTCTCAGAAGAAAGACACAGTTTCTCAGGGGATTTTTAGTTCTGAGCAATCTACAGGCAAGTTTTCACATAGGAGTTTTCTGATACCCCCTTTACCATTCCTTTGATCCCCCCCTTTATCACCTTGTCCCTTGCATTTTTCACAGCAGTCATTAATCAATTCCTTCTACCTCAGGGTTGTGTTTCTGTTTTCTCCCAGGTTCACAGCAAATTAATCAAGTGTAATGAATAATTAATATTACAAAAATGTCTTTGCTTTTCCTAGAAAGTTTAATAAGGTTTTAAAGGTGGTTCACTGACGACTGTGGTTCAGATCATAAACATGATGCTAGCCCCCACCTTTTTGTTAAGAACAAGTCTACTTGTGTAAAATAATCTCAGATGTAAGAAAACAGTAGATGGAGGGGTGGGATTCGTTGCAGCTATTCCTTCTTTCTTTCCTTTCCAACCCAGTTTCAAGAGAGCAGTGAGACAGAACTCCCTGAAAGGAAGTGTGTTTTGCTGGAGGACAATGAAATCACGCAGAACTTAATCGGGGTGTTTTCAAATTGTTTCTGTTTTCTCTCTCAGGTGATGTCTGAAACACATTTATTCTATTCTCCTGGTACTATGACAGGAAAGAAATTGCATTATTATTTCTACTACCTAGGGAATATAGCTGATTATCTAGTTTTGAGTTTTAGAATATTCTTGCGTCATTCTCTTAAAGCCTATTTCTTTGCCTTATTTTCAATGACAGGGAAATAAGATCACCACTTTCCATTATAGTTAATGACTTATAATGAGTTGATGTTTGATGCCATTAATATTTATTTTAGAAAATATACCTACTACTGGGACTTAGTTTCTTTACTGTTCACTGCATATTTCCACCAGAATGGTGGTTTTGTTTAAAAAGGCATTAGTAAGTAAAGCTCATACTTTATAGTTAAAAGTAAGCTAAAGTGAACTGAACATTTATGCCTTCAATAAAGAAATATAATAAATTAATACATGGAGTCTTAACATAATACAACATCAATAATTAGTTACATCTAAAACTATAATAATTAAGGATGAATGAATCACAAAGTTTATGAAACAAAGGTAGCCAAGAGAGGAAGTAACACTGAGGTATTAAATTTATGGTTGGTCCATAAATAAGCATTGCAATAACATTTTGGTTAATAATACACTTGCACTGTTATGGAGATAGTCTCACTATGTAGTCCAGGCTGGCCTTCAGTTTGTGATCCTCCTGACTCGGGAATGCTAGGATTCCAGACATTACCGCCATGCCTACTTGTGGTGATTTAAATGTGAAATGTCCCAATAGTCTCATGTGCTTGTGATTAAGCCTAACACTTAGTCCCCAGGTAGTAGAGCCTTTGAGACGTAGAGCCCTGCTAGAGGAAGTGTGTCACTAAAGGCAGGCCCTGGGGGTTTATAATGTGGCCCTGGGTGCCGGTGCTCTAGAGCTCAATCTCCTTCCCACATGATGATGAGGAGCTTTCTGTTGTTTCATGCTTACCCGGCCAGGATGAAGCTAACTCTAAAGACCATACTCTTAAATCAGCATTTTCCTACCATAAGCTACTTCTAGTAGGGTGCTTTGTCCCAACAACAAGACAGTAACTGCTGCATTGTCATTTTAATGTTAGCACAGATGAGTAGGTACTTGAAGAGCATAGGGAGTTCAGAAGTTTATTTACATTTATTGATCTGCTTTCAATAAAGCATAATTTTTGAACTTTTATAGTCCTTATGGTGGTTGTGACTGAAAGTGATTATTGTTTCATGTTGAATTTACTTTTTTATGATTAAATAAGCTGGTCTATAGGAGAACTATCTAGAGTCAGATATAGGCAATAATTTTGGAGGAAGGACCATTCAGTGAGAGGAATTCATACCTATTACTGAGAACCAAGTCAAAAACCTGTGGGTTGGGAACTAATAGACTATAGAGGGAGACTCACACTGTTCTTAAGTTAGAGAGGTTACACCTATCAACACATCTTCTAATTATAAAAGTTTATCCCCTGTGATCAATACTACTCTCTCTTAGTTAGAAAACCTGCTTTTGTCAGATGGCAGTGAATACTGGGAAGACCCCAGATCCATCAGATTGACAAGAGAAAGCTGAGTGTCTAGTATGAGACAGATAAGTAAGGTATATCACACTTTCCAGGGCCCAGAAAGCATTACAGAGAAGAGATGGTTCAAATATGAGTGTGTTCAAACTACTGGCCTGAAAACCTCCTAAAGGGAGATGGTGCTAAAAACTGAGGAAACTCAAAACTCATTGGTGTATTCTAACATGCCCTCCAAGGCTCAAGGAGGGTCATTGCAGAAAATGTGTCAGAAAGGATGTAAGAGACGCATGGTGGTAAAGTATACCGTCAGGCATTGCCTTCCCCAGAGGAACTGACTGGTACAACCGTCACTCCTGAGACCCCTGAAGAAGGCACTTAGGGGAATGGGGCCAGGGAGAGGGAGCTATAAGAGAATCTTCTATATCCATTGGATAAGCCATTCTCTTGTTCTAGATTTTGGAAATCCAAACTTGTAGTTATGCATACAATAAAGAGCTGTCAGTCATCAATGGATATGAATAAGCAAGATATTTGATACATAAAGGTTTTTCTAGACTGACAATACCCCATCCCCAGAACTGATTCATTCAATAGAAATAATGTATTAGCTACATTGTAATTTTAAATGTTTTAGTGTTCACATTGAGTAAAAAGTAACACATAAAGTACATTTTTGTAACATACTGTTTTCAATCAAATATGACCAGAATGTTCTTTTCACCATGTCAGTATAATAATTTAAGGTTAAGATAATTTGAGGTTTTGCAATAAGCTTTTTTTTTTTTTTTTGAGGTAGGGTTTCACACTAGCCTAGGGTGACCTGGAATTCACTATGTAGTCTAAGGGTGGCCTTGAACTCATGGTGATCCTCCTACCTCTGCCTCCTGAGTGCTGGGACCAAAGGTATGCACCACACACCCAGCTGTAATAAGTAGTTGAAACCCCATAAGTGTGTTAGTCTAAATTTGGACAAATAATATTGCTCTGAGGTAGAGAAAAATTTGGGAGAATGAGGAAAATTGAGATATTGCACTAAAGATCATTGGTCTTTACCACATATCCTCTTATATAACACATTTATGTACATCCTGGTGTTTATCACATAACTTGTTATAACACGCCGTTAGACTAAGTTCATGTGATCAATTCCTTGTTGATACAATGTAAGAAGAAGTTACCTAGATTTCATTTTTAAGTCTAACACTTTGATTATATGCAGTTTTCCTGTTTTCTCTTTTCCTGCCATGGACAACTAGAGGCCATGAGGTATTCACGGTGCCTCTACAAAGTAGATATTGGCCATGCACCCAAACCTCACTATGATGTGGACAATCAACAAACTCTCATGGTGGTTTTGTAATTGCCTGAGATTTAAGGATTTCTGTCTGCATTGTAGTAACTACAACTGATTTCCTAGTGTGTGAAGAAAGAACTACTACTCAGGTTTGGGAAATAATATGAAGAAAATAGGGAGTGATATTAAGTGAGTTACATATGAAAAAAAGCTTTATAATAAAAATAGAAAAAGAAAGATGAGCCTCAGATCTAAGAAGAACTTAGAATGCAGATCTAGATGTGGGATCCAACTGAGGAACTGGGTTGAACTTTATAAAGCTCATGGAGGAGATGGGATGTTAGAAGAGGAAATTGCAATGGGAACCTGGTGGATATCAAGACATCCCATCTGCTACAGGGAAGATACTGTAGAAATGAGTGTTTCTTATATTGTGTACCAAGTCTTGAGTTTTAAAAATCCTAGAGGAAGACAAAAAGATTGTTTCTTATACTGTGAAGCAAGTCTTAACTTTTGCAAATCCTAGAGGAAGACAAATGATTTAAAAAAAATAGGTACAAATTTAGGAGAGTTGAATTTAAACAAAAGCATTTTGGTTGTAAAATTTGCTTGGAGAGTTCTTGGCAATGTACTCATGTGAGGATGCTACAACCATGGTATAAAGTAAATGACATATTGACTGAGATGTGCAGAATTAATACCAAGAGAATAGAAAGGGAGACAAAGGGTACCTTAATAATTAGGGTACAAAAGGATACAGGAAGGAAATGTATAATAGGTATGATTGCTAGAATGTGAGTTTGTATATTTCCTAGCTACATGACTGTATCAGTGGATTTCCTTCTCCCATCCCATGTGTAGAAAGTGTATCATATTTTTTTTTTGCCAATACATTTGTCTAGTTGAGATAGTGTTAAAACTTGTATTTTATACTAACACTTTTACCCCCTTATTTTTTTAATTTATTCATATTTATTTATTTGAGAGACAGAGAAAAAGAGGGAGTGAGGGAAAGAGAGAAAAAAAGAAAGGGGGCATGGGTGTGCCAGGGTCTCCAACCACTGAAAATAAACTCCAGATGCATGTGCCTCCTTGTGCATCTGGCTTAAGTAGGTGCTGGGGAATTGAATCTGGATCCTTAGGCTTCAAAGGTAAGTACATTAACTACTAATCCATCTCTCCACCCCCTAACCTGTGACAATGGAATAAAAATAATACTAGTATAGGGATCGGCCACAGAAAGGGAAAATTGTTTGCTTGATTGATGCATTTAAATGCTTTCATGGACATATTTAGTATTTGAAATAAAGCTCTTTAGTGCTTACTTGAATATACTGTGGTGGAAAATGAGAAATCAATAGGACTTCTGCAAAAGAGAAGACTATATAAATGGTTGGAGGAAAGGATGAAGTCAGAGCCAAGCAACATAATATCAGGCAGGAGGTTTGGAGCGAAATCCTGGAAACAGAAAATTCAGGCAACTTTGGCACTGTCAAAGGAGGCATGTTCCATGTGGATATGCACAGCTCTGTTTCTGGGGCATTTAAACCTAATGCATAGACCCATTATAGACCCTGCTTCCATCTTGCTTAGCTTCCCGTGTCCAGCAATAAAGATGCCATGTAGCTTGGTGTTTAGAATAAAGCAAATAAATGGGAGCCTTTTTGTGTATAAGTGAATGAAATATTTGGGGCTTAGGAAAAAAATTCTAGAGTTGAGAAGTAAGGAGAGGAGTTTAGAGTTCAGGGGAAACAGAATATGAGAGACTGTCTCCGAAAGCTCCAAGAGCCAGGAGTTTGTTACATCTTCAGGAAAGTGCAGATTTCCACACTTTGTCAGAGCGGTGGTTCTGGTCCCAACCACTTTTATTTAAGCTTCAGGGGAAATTAAAACATTTACTGATATCTGGATTGTTCAATAAATACCCACTGGTGCTGTTTTTTTTTCTCTCCATTTTTATTAATATTTTCCATGATAACCAAAAAAATCCCATGGTATTACCCTTCCCCCTTTCCCCTTTGAAATTCCATTCTCCATCATATCCCCTCCCCATCTCAATCTTTCTACTTACATATATACAATACCAACCTAATAAAAGCCCTCCTCCCTTTCTTTCTCTTCCCTTTCTATCTCCTTTTTTAACTTACTGGCCTCTGCTACTGAGTTTTTTCCTTCTCACACAGAAGCCCAATCATCTCTAGCTAAGATCCACATATGAGGGAGAACATGTGGCGCTTGGCTTTCTGGGCCTGGGTTACCTCACTTAGTATAATTCTTTCCAGATCCATCCACTTTTCTGCAAATTTCATAACTTCATTTCTCTTTACTGCTGAGTAAAACTCCATTGTATAAATGTGCCACATCTTCATTATCCACTCATCAGTTGAGGGACATCTAGGCTGGTTCCATTTCCCAGCTATTATAAATTGAGCAGCAATAAACATGGTTAAGCAAGTATCTCTAAGGTAATGAGATGAGTCCTTAGGATATATGCCTAGGAGAGCTATAGCTGGGTCATATGGTAGATCAATCTTTAGCTGTTTTAGGAACCTCCACACTGATTTCCACAATGGCTGGACCAGATTGCATTCCCACCAACAATGTAGAAGGGTTCCTCTTTTTCCACATCCCCGCCAACATTTATGATCATTTGTTTTCATGATGGTAGCCAATCTGACAGGAGTGAGATGGAATCTCAATGTAGTCTTAATCTGCATTTCCCTGATGACTAGGGATGTAGAACATTTTTTTAGATGCGTATATGCCATTCGTATTTCTTCCTTTGAGAATTCTCTATTTAGCTCCATTTCCCATTTTTTGATTGGTTTGTTTGATTCCTTATTATTTAACTTCTTGAGTTCTTTGTATATCTTAGATATTAATCCTCTATCAGATGTATAGCTGGTGAAGATTTTTTCCCATTCTGTAGGTTGCCTCTTTGCTTTCTTCACCGTGTCCTTTGCAATGCAGAATCTTTGTATTTTCATGAGGTCCCAGTGGTTAATCTGTGGTTTTATTGCCTGAGCAATTGGGGTTGTATTCAGAAAGTCTTTGCCAAGACCAATATGTTGAAGGGTTTCCCCTACTTTTTCCTCTAGCAGTTTCAGAGTTTCAGGTCTGATGTTAAGGTCCTTAATCCATTTGGACTTAATTCTTGTGCACGGAGAAAGAGAAGAATCTATTTTCATCCTTCTACAGATATATATCCAGTTTTCCCAACACCATTTGCTGAAGAGGCTGTCTTTTCTCCAATGAGTATTTTTGGCATTTTTATCAAATATCAGGTGGCTATAACTACATGGGGTTACATTTGGGTCCTCTATTCTGTTCCATTGATCTACGAGTCTGCTTTTGTGCCAGTACCATGCTGTTTTTGTTACTATGGCTCTGTAGTATAGGTTAAAATCAGGTATGGTGATACCACCAGCCTTATTTTTGTTGCTCAGTATTATTTTAGATATTCGAGGTTTTTTGTGATTCCAAATGAATTTTTGGATTGTTTTTTCTATTTCCGTGAAGAATGCCTTTGGAATTTTGATGGGGATCGCGTTAAATGTGTAGATTGCTTTTGGTAAGATTGCCATTTTCACAATATTGATTCTTCCAATCCAGGAACAAGGGATGTTTTTCCACTTCCTAGTGTCTTCTGCAATTTCTCGCTTGAGTGTTTTAAAGTTCTCATTGTATAGATTCTTTACTTCCTTAGTAAGGTTTATTCCAAGGTACTTTATTTTTTTTGATGCAATTGTGAATGGGAGTGATTCTCTGATCTCATCCTCTGCGTGTTTGTTGTTAGCATATATGAAGGCTACTGATTTCTGTGTATTTATTTTGTATCCTGCTACATGACTGTAGGTTTTTATCAGCTCTAACAGTTTGCTAGTAGAGTCTTTAGGGTCCTTTATATATAGAATCATGTCATCTGCAAATAATGATAACTTGACCTCTTCCTTTCCGATTTGTATCCCTTTTATGCATGTCTCTTGCCTTATTGCTATGGCTAAGACTTCCAGAACTATATTAAATAAAAGTGGGGACAGTGGACACCCTTGTCTTGTTCCTGATTTTAGTGGAAAAGCATCCAGTTTTTCCCCATTTAGTAATATGTTGGCTGTAGGCTTATCATAAATAGCCTTTATTATATTGAGATATGTTCCTTCTATTCCCAGTTTCTGTAGGACTTTTATCATGAAGGGATGTTGGATTTTGTCGAATGCTTTCTCTGCGTCTAATGAGATGATCATGTGATTTTTGTCCTTCAACCCATTTATATAATGTATAACATTTATAGATTTGCGTATGTTGAACCATCCCTGCATCTCTGGGATAAAGCCTACTTGGTCAGGGTGAATGATCTTTCTAATGTATTCTTGTATTCTGTTTGCCAATATTTTGTTGAGAATTTTTGCATCTATGTTCATGAGGGAGATTGGTCTGTAATTTTCCTTTTTTGTTCTATCTTTGCCTGGTTTTGGTATCAGAGTGATGCTGGCTTCATAGAAGGAGTTTGGTAGAATTCCTTCTTTTTCTATTTCATGGAAAAGCTTAAGAAGCAATGGTGTTAGCTCTTCCCTGAAGGTCTGGTAAAATTCAGCAGTGAATCCATCTGGGCCTGGGCTTTTTTTAGTTGGGAGATTTTTGATAACTGTTAGGATCTCCATGCTTGTTATAGGTCTATTTAAGTGATTAATCTCATCTTGATTTAATTTAGGTAGGTCATATAAATCAAGGAAATCATCCATTTCTTTCAGATTTTCATACTTTGTGGAGTATATGTTTTTATAGTATGTCCCTATGATTTTTTGAATTTCTCTGGCATCTGTCGTGATGTTACCTTTTTCATCTCTAATTTTATTAATTTGTGTCTCTTCTCTCTTTCTTTTGGTCAGATTTGCTAAGGGTTTATCAATCTTGTTTATCCTTTCAAAGAACCAGCTCTTTGTTTCATTAATTCTTTGGATTGTTTTTTTGGTTTCTATTTCATTAATTTCTGCCCTAATCTTTATTATTTCTTCCCGTCTACTGATTTTTGGTTTGCCTTGTTCTTCTTTTTCCAAGGCTTTAAGGTGAAGCATTAGGTCATTTATTTGCGACCTTTCTAATTTCTTAATATAGGCACTTAAAGCTATAAATTTACCTCTTAGAACTGCCTTCATTGTGTCCCAGAGATTTTGGTATGTTGTGTTCTCATTATTGTTTGACTCTATAAATTTTTTGATTTCCTTCTTGATTTCTTCATTGACCCATTCATCATTTAGTAATGTATTGTTTAGTTTCCATGATTTTGTGTATGCTCTATATCCTTTCTTGCTATTGATTTGTAGTTTGATTCCATTGTGGTCAGATAGAATGCAAGGAATTATTTCAATTTTCCTGAATTTGTTAAGATTTGCTTTGTGTCCTAATATATGGTCTATTTTAGAGAATGATCCATGTGCTGCTGAAAAGAATGTATATTCTGCAGCATTTGGATGAAATGTCCTGTATATGTCTGTTAGGTCCATTCCTTCTATGACCTTGTTTAGTCCAGATGCCTCTCTGTTTATTTTTTCCCGGGATGACCTGTCAATTGATGAGAGTGGGGTGTTAAAGTCACCAACTACCACTGTGTTTGGTGTTATCTGTGACCTTAGTTCTAACAGTGTTTGTTTGATGAATTTGGGAGCCCCCATGTTAGGTGCATATATGTTTAGGATTGTAATGTCCTCCTGTTGGAGTGTGCCCTTAATCAATATAAAGTGACCTTCCTTATCTTTCTTGACTAATGTTGGAGTGAAGTCTGCCTTGTCAGCTATTAGGATAGCAACCCCTGCTTGCTTTCTGGGTCCATTTGCTTGAAACACCGTTTTCCAACCTTTCACCCTAAGATAATGTCCATCCTTTGTAGAAAGGTGAGTTTCTTGGAGACAACAAATTGTAGGGTCCTGCTTTTTAACCCAGTCTGCAAATCTATGTCTTTTGGTTGGAGCATTGAGGCCATTGATATTAAGAGATATTATTGAAAGATGTGTATTTATGCTTGCCATTTTTTTTTTTTTTTTTTTGTGGTTCTGGTTCTACCTTTGCTCTCTTATATTAACTAGTATTTGAGTGTTGTTTGCTGTTTTCCAGGTTCCTTATATGTGTGTTTTTCTTTCTCTTCGGCATGGAGGATTCTTTCAAGTATTTTGTGTAGAGCTGGTTTTGTCTTCAAATACTCCTTTAGCCTGCTTTTGTCATGGAATGTCCTTATTTCTCCATCTATTTGAATGGATAGTTTTGCAGGATAAAGTAGTCTTGGTTGACAGTTGTTATCTTTCAGAGTTTGGAATACTTCACTCCAAGCCCTTCTGGCTTTGAAAGTTTGTGTTGAGTAATCTGCTGTGATCCTGATGGGCTTGCCTTTGTAGGTAACTTGATTTTTCTCTCTAACTGCTTTCAATATTTTTTCTTTGGATTGTGTGTTTGGTAGTTTGATTATAATATGGCAAGGAGAGGTTCTTTCCAGGTTTTGTCTGGCTGGTGTTCTAAATGCTTCCTGTATCTGCATTGGCACCTCTTTCCCAATTTGGGGGAAGTTTTCTTCTATGATTTTGTTGAAGATGCCTACTATACCTTTGGATTGAAATTCTTCTCCTTCTACTATACCCTGAATTCTTATATTTGATCTTTTCATAGTGTCCCGAATATCTTGAAATTCCCATTCATACTTTTCTATTAGTTTGTCTTTCTCTTTGTTGGATTGTATTAGATCTGCCACCTGGTCTTCTAGCTTAGATATTCTGTCCTCTCCTTCATCCATTCTACTGGTGAGATTTTCTACAGAGTTTTTTATTTCATTAACTGTGTTCTTCATTGCTAGTAATTCTGACTGGTTTTTCTTCATTATTTCTATTTCCTTATTTATGTCTTGTATTGATTTCTTTATTTCGTTAAATTGGTGTCCTGTATCTTCTCTGATTCCTTTGATTTCTTCTTTGAGTTCATTGAACATATTTACAATCATTCTTTTGAAATCTTTCTCAGGCATTTTCTCTAACTCGTTTTCACTAGAGGTCATTTCTGAAGCATTGATGCTTTTTGGTGGATTTATATTGCCTTGGTTTTTGGTGTTTCTTGTGTTATAATGTATATATTTTTGCATCTTGGATTAAGTTACTGCTTAGATTTTCCAGTTAGCTGGGTATCCTTTGCTGTATCTATTGATCTGATATTGTATATCTTCTATGTAGGAGATTAAGATGTTAGGTGTGGCTCTTACCACTCTCAGAGTATCTAGACATGTGGTCCTAGGGGTTAAGTTTGCCTGCTATGGGGGTATTCAAATAGGTTGAGTGGAATAAAATACAGGTATATTCTAAAATTTAACTAAACCCTATACACATTTAGTCAAGAACAGCACCGAGCATTTATGCAAGATTAGGTATTATAAAAACCAGATCCTCTATCAACAAAGAAGTTAAGATTTCTGGTCTGTTGAGGGATCCAAGTCAGCTTGTGACCAGGTGAGACCCTTCCCTGGTTCAATCCCAGTTACCTCTTTGGATGCTTTTGGTCTCAGTCAAGTTGCTGGCTGGGATGTTGGGCCGCTGTTCTGCTTTCTGGAACTGGGTACTGGCTTTTCCTGTGGGGCAAACCAAGCCTGGCAACTGTGGCCCTGCAGATTGGCGCCCCTGATGCTGGATCCCCGCTGCTGCCGCTGGAGCTGCCGCTGCTGGGACCACTGCTGCTGGATCCGCCACTGGAGATGCTGCTGCTGGGTCTGCCCCCGCTGATCCGCTGGAGCTGCCGCTGCTGGGTCCTCCGCCTCTGATCCGCTGGTGCTGCCGCTGCGGGATCCGCCTCTGCCGCTGAAGCCGCTGGAGCCTCCGCTGCTGGATTCGCTGCCCTGAAGCCGCTGTGGCCGGTACCGGAGCAGCTGATGGTGTTTTTGGGGCTGGAGTCATGGCTTCCACCGCCGCTTCCGGCTTCCACCGCCGCTTCCGCTGCCGGGGTCTGAGCTGCCGCTGTTGGATCCCGAGTCGCCACTGCCGGAGCCCGTGATGCAGCTGCCGGTGCCCGTGCTGCCGCTGCCGCTGCCAGAGTCTGAATCGCCGCTACCGGGTCCCGAGGTGCCGCTGCCGGAGCCCAAGTCGCCGCTACCGGGTCCCGAGCTGCCGCTGCCGGAACCCGAGCTGCCACTACCGGGTCCCGAGTTGCCGCTGCCGGAGCTGCTTCGGCCTGCCCGTGTGGGCTCTGGATATCTCCTACTTCTCCGCTGCTGTTTTAATCTCTTATACACCTCCCTTGTGTATTTTGCTGGGTTTTCTTTGGCTTTTTCTCCCCTAGCCTGCTTAGGCGTGGTTCCTATGCCGCCATCTTGACCGGAAGTCCTGGTGCTGTTTTATAACATTTCTGTATATTACCATTTCTTTTCATTTTTTTTGGGTGGTGTCTCTAGTCAAGCTTTCATTGTTTCCTGCTTAGACTTGATTGTACCCTTGATCTAAGCCAAAAGCATAAGAAGTGATAAGACTTCCTTCATATTATAATGTCCAAAGCAGTCTTCCAGAATCCTGTAATCATTATCCCCTTCTAACCTCTTTTAGTACATCTGCTGGAGGAATATGTGGGGTTCTCATCTATAGAGCAGTGGTGGGGATTTTATGTTAAAGATTGTTTATAAGCTTTAAATTATCTCTAATATAAACCATGGAACATAGCCTTTAGTACCCAAGTATCTATGAAGAAGGTAGACAGAATTAACACAGTGCATTGATACAGTTTGGCTGTTAGAACACTGCTACTGGAAATAACATAGAAACTGAGGGGACTGCAGTCTAATACCATAGTCACATTGCATTTGATGCCTTGGCTTTTAGTTTTATGATGATCTGTTGTCTCAGCTGTGTGCTAATCTGATTTTTTAAAATATTTTATTTTTTATTTATTAGAGATAGAACCAGGCAGAGAGAGAGCTAGAAAGAGAGAGAGAGAGAGAGAGAGAGAGAGAGAGAGAGAATGCGTGTGCCAAGGCCTCTATCCACTGGAAATGAACTCCAGATGCATGTGCCACCTTGTGCATCTAGTTTATGTGTGTCCTGGGGAATTGAACTGAGGTTCTTTGGCCTTGCAATAAAGTGCCTTAACTACTAAGCAATCTCTCCAGCCCCTGTGTGTTAATCTGAAGAGAATATCTTTTTATAACTTTGAATACATGGACATATAAGGGCTTTAATTTAGGCTGAATATTAGGAGCTACTACAGAAACTTGGACACACAACACAAGGCAGCTGGATGTTAAATGTTGAAGAAGCAATTCAACACAGACATGCTGGAGTGAGATTTCTCTGGGTGGACTCGGGATAAGGAGTGTGTGTTGACTTTTCATCCACGTTACAAGGGTAGTCACTTCTTTTTGTCTGTGTAGTAATCTTTCAATGCAGAAACCTTCGCTATTGCATCACCTACATGTTTAGTGGCCCTAACAACCTCAATCCAGATCCCAAACCTAGCTCATTATTGAGCCTCATGTTTTCAGTAGAGATTTGACCAAGGATGACACTGAGGCAAGAGCAAGATAAGTCAATTACATTGCTGGTTTACTTTAAAAACGTTGGAAAGGTGAAAGATGAGGGGAGGTTCATCTTTGGATTACTTATTTAGAAATGGGCTACCTATTTAGAAATGGGCAAAGTAAGGTGTTTGGTATTTCTAAGATTACATTATTGAAGTTATACTGCTAAGCATTCTGGAGTGTGTAAGGTATCGAGCTATTAAGTTTAAACAGTATAGCTTGACATCATCATAAATAAGAACCAAAGGAGGATCAAGATGATTTAATATTCTCATCACCATAAGTTATAAGCTTCTAGGGATGTGTGCTGTGGGAGTGACCTGCTTTCTCTCAGGACTCAGTGGGTATATAATAACAGGAATCTATGGAAATGATCATGTGAGAATTGAACGTGATTTGTTGATAGTGCATGAATCTTGCTCATATCAAAGGGCTAAAGGGGTGTGATTTCTCTAGTTAGACTTGTATGTTAAAGGAATGCTTAAAAAATATACAAATACATTTTTTCAATTAGAGTATAATATTCCACATCCATCAATCTTTTTCTTCCTTTCTTGTACCTAATAGGGCAGCAAAATTGCAAGCATTTTCCTTCAGGCTATGTTTAAATCAGAACAGAGAGCTACAGTAGGTCAAAATAAGTAAGCTCATATAAGTTTTGACAAATAATGTAAAGCCAAAATTAATGAGAGAAAAACTGACTTTTAAACAATTAGAACTGGAATAGTTTGACATCAGTTGGAAAAAAAAAACACTGATATTTACTTAAACCTCACATTTTTTTGCAAAGATTAAGTCAACATAGATTATAGTCTTAAATGCAAAACATAAAACTATAAAACTGTTAGAAAAAATAAGAAAATGTCTTGGCATCTGGATATAATTTGTATCTTTCAACTGAATCTAAAGTTTTAATCTATAGAAAGAAATGTACTTAATTAAAGTTAAAAACTATTTTCTTATGAGATTCCCTTCTAAAAAGATGCAAAGACAGGCAGGATATCAATGGAAAGAAAATGTGTGCATGTCAAATATATGATAAGATATATGTAGAATATATAAAGGGCTTTCACAACTATAAAAACAAACAAACTGGAAAATAGACAAAAACATTAACTCACTAAAGAGGTTATACAAATGGGAAAACACTAATAAGATTCTTAACATCATTAGATAGTAGGGAAATGTAACTTAAAATTAGAATGGAATTTTACTATGTATGAGATCAGCCAAACATGAATGAATAAATAAATAACATCCCCAGTCAGATTCAAAGATGTGAATGTCAAGACACTTAATCCTTCATGCATTGGTTCTGAGACTGTAAAGTATTACAGTGTGTCTGGAAATTGGGATCCTTAATACACACACATACACACACACACACACACACACACACACACGTCTCTGATGCAGCATTTAATTTTTAGTTTATGCTGACTTATTTATCTAAGATTTCTTTATCCCAAATAAATGAAAACTGTTTTCATAAAATCTATATAAATGTTCATAATTTCAAATCCAGTAGGCCAAATCTGGACTGTGATGGTTTGGATAAGATATCCCTTTTCAACTCATGTGTTCTGAATGCTTGGTCCCCAGATGATAGCAATTTAGGAGGTGGAGTTTTGCTGGAGGAGGTGTATGGTTGGAGGCAGACCTTGATGTTGATTAACCCATAGCTTGTCAGTGTTAGATGGGTTTACTCTAAGATTGTTTCCATCTGTGTTGCAGAAGTGATGTTCAGCCTCTGCTCATGCCATACTACCCCCTGCCACCCTGAACCTTCCGCTTGAGACTATAAGCCAAAACAAAAACCTTGCTCTCACCAGCTGCTTTTGGTCAAGGTAACTGTAACAGAAACTTGGTACCAAAGCTTGTTGCTGCTAGAACGCTGACTATGGCTTCTGGTCCTTTAGAACTGATTTGTGGGAAATATGCTTTGAAGCCACATGCAGAATTTGACAGATTATTTCGGTCAGAGTTGACTTAAACACAGAAAGAACTACGGAATGTAGAGGCTTGGCTTATTAGGGGAAAAATGACTTTGTCTATACTGGGCTAGAGGCAGTTTGTGTAAGTGGCTGGCTGTGTGCTTTCTGTGTCTTGAAAACTCTGACAAAGCTAAGTTTAAAAGTAAAGGTAGTGGGCTGGAGAGATGGCTTAGCAGCTAAAGGTGCTTGCATGCAAACCCTGATAGCTTGGGTTTGATTTTCCAGTACTCATATAAAGCTAGATGTGCAAAGTGACACATGCATCTGGAGTTCATGACAGTGACAATAGGCCCTGGTATACCCATTTTCTCTGTCTATGTCAAATAAATAAAAATATTTTTCTTTTTATTCTTTTTCATATTTTATTTCATTTTTTTAAATGAACAACTTCCATGATTGTAAACAATATCCCATGGTAATTCCCTCCCTACCCCCCTTTTTCCTTTGAAACTCCAGTCTCTATCATATCCCCTCCCTCTCTCAATCAGTCTCTTGTTTATTTTTATGCCATCTCCTTTTCCTTCTATTATGATGGTCTTGTGTAGGTAGTGTCAGGCACTGTGAGGTCATGGATATCCAGGCCATTTGTGTCTGGAGGAGCATGTTGTAAGGTGTCCTACCCTTCCTTTGGCTTTTTCATTCTTTCTGCCACCTCTTCCACAATGGACCCTGAGCCTTGGAATGTGTGATAGAAATATTGCAATGCTGAATACTCCTCTGTCACTTCTTCTCAGCACCGTGATGCCTTCTGAGTCATCCCAAGGTCACTGCCATCTGAAAAGAGAAGATTCTCTAGCCAAAAGTGAGAGTAGCATTAATATATGGGTATGAACATTAAGAGAAGTGCTTACTGGGCAGTTTGATGAAAGTAGTGAATACTTTTAGGAAGACAGCAGCAGATATTACACCCCTAGGGCTCATGACTACTCCCGTTATAGGTTTTCAGTATCAAGGATATAGTCCCTCCCATGGAGCGGGCCTCCAGTCAAATTAGAGGGCAGTTGTTTTCCACCATAACAGATGTGCCACTATTGCACCCATTGGCTTATTTGGCCTGGCTGGCCAAATATAAGGCTTGCAGTGTCCACTGTTGAGTATCTTCACTGGTGATTTTTCTCTTTCCCATTGAGCTGCAGGCAGTGTGTCTTTTTCCAGATTTCTGTCAGCTGGTCTACATGGAGGAGGTTATCAGCTCAGTTCCAGCAAGATTTCTCAGTGGCCTTTTTAGCCCAAGTATGTGGAGTCTTCAGCAATAGGGTCTTACCATCTATTTCTGGTGGGAAACCAAGGGCCTCAGCAATAGCCTGTAATGTTTTGGGGGCAACAGGGACCTTCCTGGCCAACAACTCACTGGAAGGTATCCCATCCCTGGCACTGAAAATTTTCTAGTAACAATCTATGGCTCCTGAGTGTTCCATTGTCCAAAAAAGTAGGTTTTCCATATGATTTATTTATATCCTCTTAGATTTTGATTAGCTCTCCCTCCATCTTTCCTTTATTCAGTCTCTTCCCCTGACCTCACTTAGGCCTTTTCACCCCCAATAATCTGTTCTTCTACTTACATATATACAATATCTTCCTATGAATTCCCCCTCTCTTCCTAAGATATGGCACAAAAAGAAATGGAAGCATGTGGCAGGAGAAAACAACCTGCTTCAGCTGCAGCCGTTTCACAGACTGCTAGCATTGAGATTGGGCAAGCTTTTGTCCACTGGGACAGCAGGAAGAACGCTAACTCTTCTGACAGTAGGGAGCTTGTAGGAAGAATGCTGTAGGTATTTTCCTGCTCTTAATTCAGCTTTATTCCCTCTTGGATTAACAATTTAGGGGTGAAGTCAACCAGAAATTATGAAAGTATAAAAATGCAGAAAAGAATGCGTCATTGGATTTGTAACATGGTTTCCTTTCTGAAAAAGGCCATTGGGCAATGTGAGGCAAGGTTTTTAGAGTGCCTTTGTGGAGACATGGTAGAGCCATCTGGAGGAACTATGTGTTACAGTAGAGACCTAGACTTTATGTTTTTAATATTTTGTTTATGAGAGAGAGATAGAATGGGCATTCCAGGATACCAGAGCCTCCTGCCACTGCAAAGAAACTCCAGAAACAAGTGCCACTTTGTGCATCTGGTTGTACATGGGTACTGAGGTATTTAATAAGGGCTGTTAGGTTCTACAAGCAAGTGCCTTTAAGCACTGAGCCGTCTCTTCAGCCTGAGACCCAGGATTTTTCAGATGCTAGGAATACAGAATGATGGCTGCTATCTCTGGATAGATTGTTGCCTGGACTGTAAGCAGCCCAGATAGAGAGGCAGAATTGGAACCCCAGAGACCTCACTGTGGGTCCCTGATAGATAAACAATTGTAGGATTTGCTGTTTGTCTTACTTGTTGTAGATCTTGTTTTATTCAATTTTTTCTTGCGTTGCAATCTTTAACATTGAAAATGTTTACCCCATGACATTATGTCGTTTTGGTTTTACAGACTCCCATTTAAAAGGCTTTGGGTGATGGGGCTGTTTAAACAGTGTTAAGATTGATAAAAAAGCATGGGGTGGCTGTTGAGGTTTATTAGTCCCTAGCTTGTCAGTGACATCTGGACTCACTGCCCTACTGCTATTTTCCATCTGCTGTGGCAGCAGTGATGTCCAGCCTCTGCTCAGGTCATGTCGAGTCATGATGAAGCTTCCTTTTGAAGACTGTAAGCCAAAATGAATCCTTTCCTCTCATCAGCTGCATTTGTCCTGATGTGTTGCCCCAGCAATGAGAAGGTAACTTTCAAATAGTCACCTATAGAACCCTACAACAGATAAATGTGAAGCTACTGGTAGTGCATCATACCATGGAATGTACTGGAGAGTATAAAACAACAAACTGTAACACCTTGCATGAATTTCAAAAGAATTATACTACATGAAAATGTTCATCCTAATGGGTTATATCCATATGAGTTCAGTATATAGTACTCTTTAAATTATAGTTTGAGAAAGAGAGAAGAAGCTGGTGCAGGAATGAGGAACAAGATTTTGGGTGGACGAAGGGTAGTTGCGGTCATAAAGGTTTATATAAGGATGTAGAAATATATGTTTTAAATCTGAAATATTTGATCCTCAGCATGTGGGATGATTTTGAAGGCTGTGTGGAGCCTTGAGGAGCTGGATCCTGGTCCTGACTGGTGGATGTAAGTCACTAGTGGATTTTGATGGTGATAACTGGTCCTGGTTTGGATCTTATTTTCTGCTTCATGGTCCTCTGTGATGTAAGGACTCTGTGGTCTACCCTGGACCTATCATGGCCAATGTGACTCCTACTCTGCCTTTTCCCCCCATGATTGAAATAATTTTGAACCCATGAGCCCTAATTACTCTTTCTTTTTCTGTACTGTTTCTGTTAGATATTTGGTCACAGCAATCCAAAACTAACTAGCGCTCTGTGTCTTGACTGTGTTGGGGAATACACAAAATTACCATAGAGAGATAAAGTGTGTGTGAAATGCATACGAATGCATGCAGACACACCAGCACATCAGTGGACTACATCAGTGTTAATATCCTGGCTATGATATTGCTTTGTGAGGTACTGTATTTGAAGGAAATTAGATAAAGAGTTATTAGAATCACCCTTTATTTTTTTTTGTAGTTATATGAGAGTCTATAGTTATCTAAAAATAGAAAAAAAAAAGTTTAATACAGTCATTACTTGCTATAATTTCTCTCTGCCATGCAGACAAATAGATACAAGCTGACTATTCACCAATACTTTCTTCTTCCCACTCTTTTTTCAATACAGTTATCTTCAAAAGTGCAATGAAGGGTTAGATTTAGACTTGACATTAAGGTATAAGGAGTATTTTAGCAAAGTTCAAGTTATTTAACTCATCATTCCTAATAGGTACATGGAACATGAATTATAAATCAAGCTTCCTTCCTTTCTTCCTTCCTTCTTTCCTTCCCTCCCTCCCCTCCCTCCCTCCCTTCCATCTTTCCCTTCCCTCTTTCCCTTCCCTTCCCTTCCCTTCCCTTCCCTTCCCTTCCCTTCTCTTCTCTTCTCTTCTCATTTTCTCTGATATTTTCCAAGTGTTTATCTCCATATAGAATGTTGTGAAGACAATTGTCTCTGACCCAGAACAGAATTCATATAATCTTCTATAATATTCTATATTCTATAATATTTTCAATACTATAAAGACCTCAGTGCAATGTTAAATATAATTAGAAGTCAGTTGTTGGTGTTTTCTGTGCCCCAGTGGTTTCCACTTCTGATTCTTCTTGGAGATATATATATAGACCAACGGATCTATATATAGGGATATATATATATATATATATATATATATATATATGTATGTAATATATATTCACACACACACACATATATATATATGTATATATACACACACACACACATATATATATATATGTATATATATACACACACACACATACATACAGATATATATATATATACCTAAATGCGGTTACGTGCTTATATCCTGCCTCGCAGTGAGAAAGCATGTACCTCAGGTACATCTGTTAACTCCAGCAGCAGTTTGACTTTACTGATGTTCTACCTTTAAGGTTGTGTTTTTGTTTTTAATTATTTTGGTTGTTAATAAAAAATAGAAAATAGAAAAAAAAGAATTTTTTTAAAATTTTTTGTTATTTTTATTTATTTATTTGAGAGTGACAGACAGAGAGAGAAAGAGGCAAATAGAGAGAGGGAGAGAGAATGGGCGCGCCAGGGCCTCCAGCCACTGCAAATGAACTCCAGACGCGTGCACCCCCTAGTGCATCTGGATAACGTGGGTCCTGGGGAGTTGAGCCTCGAACCGGGGTTCTTAGGCTTCACAGGCAAGAATTTAACCACTAAGCCATCTCTCCAGCACAAAAAGAAATTTTTTCTAAGAGTCCATCTATTATCTCTGAACTAGCAATGGAATATTATTACAAAGGCAGCACAGAATAATTTTATGGATTGGCATTTTACATGGTGTTTATAAGCTTTAGTGATACTATAGACATGTTGACATTTTTTCTCAGAAACACAGTTGTACACTATTGTCATTATTATGGGCTATATAGACTTGATTATTTAAATTTCTTATTCTTTTGTGAGGAATGAGTAGAATGTACAGAAACTACTTTTTACAGCAACAATCAACTTTGTTCTTTGGCACTGGAGAGATAAGAGATTCAGAATATATCGCTTGCCTCCATTGGTCAGTAAGTGACACTCATTCTCTAATAAGAATTTTTTATTCTCTTCAAGCTTTGCCAGCACTGTGTGTCTTCATAACATCTTCTGCACAAGCACTCCAAATATCTCCAACTGCTGCACATGCTTACTTGAAACCCAGCCTTCTTCTTCCCGAGTAAGATCATTGAGATGTAAGAAAAGATTTTAGCAAGCCTAATATCAGGAGTTTGTATCTTCAAAGCATTCACATACCAGGTAAAGTTTACTTAAAGTCTACAGTTTTAAAATCTAATCAAAACAAAACAAAATACTACTGTAGCCTGTTTTCTTGAAGGTTGTAATTGGTGAGACTCTTGTCAGTACAGCAAAAGGGATATTTCTTTAATATCCAAGATATTAACATCTAATGTCTGCTCAGCAGAATAGGAAAGAATACAAAGTAAACCAGTTGAAATGTACATGTCCTTCCTTTGACAAAATATTTCCTAGTGACAGCCATCCAGAAATGGCACCCATAGCTGAAGACACAGCAGAAGAGAAGTGGGAGAGGCTGTATTTACACTGTGACTTCCAAAATTCATTTTTTTAAAATCTTGCTTGTATCTTTTCACATTGTAAACCCCACACTTGACCATCACAAGGGGTTTATGTCATTATTTTCTCTCATGGAAATATTCAAGTCATGTCTGTGTTAGGGTCCTACTCCAAGAACACATATTTATTTAGTAACGAAACATATTCAGATTACATGCTTTATGCAACTTCCAGTTGGTTGATGTATAGATCTGGTAAGGAGTCCGACAGCCTCATCTACCTTCCTACTCCATAGGGCTGAAATGACAGTTGATGATACTAGGGAGGTTGAACATGGAGTTGGTATTATGACAAGTTTCAACATGTTGCTTACAGTATCCATAGTTTCTTAAAAATCTTACCTTTGCATTTAGTCCCAGGTCCACTAATTTATTTTTTTTAACTGTAACTCATGTCTTCAAGCTCCATTGATTGGTGTCTATTTATGTTGTCACATCATGTGAGCACACATTGGTGTAGACTACTGAAGGACCTTCTTCCTTGTTCTCCTGGAAAGATGATAGGATTTGCCCTTGACTTGGCAAAATACCAGTGCCAAAGGTTAGGCAATAGTTTTATCAAAACTTACAGTGTCCTTTATTTGGTCCCCAAGGGATGCTGATGAAGAAAATCTTTGACCTTTGATAAATGAGCTGGTTAGATTCACTGACACTGTGAATGTCTCCTTTGTTCTCAATTTACATGGCTCAAGAAATGACATTCCTCTAGCCACATCCAAGATTTTTCTGAGGAGTAGAATTCCTTCAGGGGATTCACATTCACAGCATGTAGACATCCTAATGCTTCTTTTTGCCCTTTTGGAGGAAAGACTTGCTAGTTACCTCATTTTTAGATTATTATTTGTTTCTAATTATTAATAAGTGGGTCAGGCAAGAAACTTTCAAAGCAATTCATAAAGTGAAGGCTATGTCCTTCTTGGAGATGGAAGCAGCTTTTCTGGATGAAATGTTCATGTTATTTGAATAAAAGAACATCTTCTCTGTCCACTTCAACAAATTGAATTGAATTGGATCTATGTTCTTTGGATCTTGGCATTTCCAAAGTCATGAATAAAACATTTTGATGCCCCAGAATGAGATTTGTGCTTTTGTGAAATGACTGAAAAAGGTTACAGACAACATGCTAAAATTAGCATGACATTAAAAATAATAATCTACTCATTTACATATGAGTGTTTGTGTTTTCTGACAAGATAGGACTAGCAGTTGGATTAAAACAAGAGGAAATGGATTTCTTTATAGAATTGACAAAACTTTAAGATAATCTAAAATCAAAACTTTTAAAAAGATCTTTCACTCACTGAACATTGTCTATTTCAAAGAGAAATGTAAAGAATGTAGGTATTAACATACAAGTGTCATGCCAGAATCAAGTATAAGAGTAATATTACTATTTGAACTTGTGAAATCATGTTTGAGCTAAACTTCAAGCAAAAGAACACCAAATAAAAATTTGCATTGTCATTAAGGCAATACATGGGGAATGTTTTTCAGTTGAGGTAAAAAATTCTAAGGCAACTTGTTTTAGCTATAAAAATGGTACAAGGTTATTACTGGGACCAAATTAAAAATAACAAAGTGAAAAAGAAAACAGGAAAATTGTTTTCTTGCTCCTACTAGTGAAATTATATTAATGTATATTTTTGAAGACATCTCTTTCTTTCCTACTGGTTCCCAATATCATTTATGCAATGAAAATTATCTTTCCTGATAAAGTTTGAAGAAGAAGATGTTAAGGTGTTATCTTCCTTCCTTGAGTTTTTACAGACAGAGCCTATTCTAGCTCTAGGTGACCTAGAACTCAGTCTATATCCTCCCCAATGAGCAACCACTTCTTACTTTAAAGCTCATGAAATTTAAATAATCCAGGGGCAAAAACAATATAAAAACAAATATGAAGTGAATGAAGAAATACCTGAATGAGATCCAAAACCAAGAAGTGAACTTGTGGGAAGTTGCTTATTTCTCCAGGTCAGAGTTTCAGGTGGTTCCCTTTACCTCAGGCTGCTCCTGGCAGCTCTTCCCTGGTTACTTCTTCAAAGAGGCCACTGTTGCCTGAAAGAATTCCTCACATGGGGAATAATGCTTAACTGGCAACAAGCATGCAAAATTTATGATTAGAGGGCAATCAAAACCATGGTTTTGCTTTGGGATTGGTTTTATAGTTCAGTAAAGAGTCCACGTTATCACATTAGTGTCTATCATAAGCAAGGGTTTCTTTTCCTCTGCTTCATCCTCACTAAGCCACTCTCTCTCTGCCCTACCCCCACCTTTTTTTTTTTCGGTTTTTCGAGGTAGAGTCTCACTCTGGCCCAGGCTGACCTGGAATTCACTATGTAGTCTCAGGGTGGCCTTGAACTCATGGCGATCCTCCTACCTCTGCCTCCTGACTGCTGGGATTAAAGGCATGCCCCACCACCACACCCAGAAACCCCCATTTTTTAATGCTAAACAGAAGATACTGATTTGAATGGTCCTTAGACTTTTAACCAGTCCACATGGTCCAAAATAAGACAATTGAGAATGTGGTGTGAGAAAAAAGTGAACTAGTCCACTTTTGATAAATACATATGAAAATTGGGAAATACTAATTTTTTTATTAGGTAATCAATAGTCTTTCAGAAGGCTATAGTTTTACTTCTACCAAAATTGAATGCCAGAAATCTGTATGTAGATATGTAGATCTGTATGACAACTTCCTGTTTTGAGATCTTTGGAGAATGTAGTTGCCAAAAGTCCTGGCTTCACTGGGCAGCCTAGTTCGGCTGTGCTGATGGATAAAGGTTCTTGGTTAATGTGGCTGGGAAGGTGTGATGGTGTTACTCCTTGGAATAAAACAATGAGACAATGTCAGAAATGAAGCTCTTGCTATGAAATAAGCATTTCCAAGTGGTTTATAAATTTTACAATGAAAATTTAGTCAGATACTTTAGGAGAAAGCCCTGTTTGTGTTTATGCCTGCATAAAACAATATTTTTTACTTATTCATTAGAATTATTACTTCATAATTTTAATATTTGTGAGATTTTTGCCACATAGAATCATTTAACTGTGTTTAGTGTACACTGGAATCCTAGAATCTTTCAAACTTGAAAGAAGATGCTATATTAGTAAAGCGTTTATCTGTTGTTATCATAAGGATTATTTGCAAATAGGTGTATATATAGCCCTTGAAGTAGCTCTATAATTAATAAAAACAGATAGCTTGAATATTTTACCATAAGTATAGCTAATGCATTACTTTTTAAAATAAAGACTTAAGTTCTACCCTATGCCAATTTATTCTCCCTTCCCTGCCTCACTGATGATGACCTACAAAGGATGAAAATAGCTAATAATTTGTTGTTTCCAGCTCCAGAATTATAACCTTGAACAGAACTCCCATGGAAGCAGCTTAAATGAATGTGACAGAGAAAGAGGAGAGGAACGCGGAAAATTCTTGCAGACAGCATTTTTTAAAGCATGTTTGTAGCTTAGTCTGTGTAGCAGACAGCTTCAGGTTCACTGAGATGAACTTCCAGACCAGGTACACTTATAGAGGAAAGGATATTTATTGAAGCTTACAGATCCAGGGGAAGTTCCATAATGGCAGAAGAACCTGGCCTGTCTTCACAAGCCAAAATCCACACACTACACTTCAGGAACTCCATGTGGAACTAGGCACTTTGCATATCTTTTGATTGGAATTTCAAACCCACCACCACACCTTAAGATCTACACAGTGATACCTCCTCCAGCTAGGTGGCTGTAGATCCAAACTACAAACTAATAAAACACTAAATATTTTGGGGGGCATCTATTCCAACTACCATAGTTAGAAAATGAGAGTGCCTATGTAAGTAAACTATTTGGATAAGAACACCTAACTATTTAACCATTGCTTATATAACAATAATGCATTTTCCTAAACTTTTCCCAATACTAAATAACTAACCTGATTACTTCTAACATGATTTCTCAGGGTTATAGATATGAGAACCTCTGAAGACTTCCAAGACGGTCCCCAATTATATCATCTGCTTCTGCTGTATTCTGAAACCATATGAATTTTCTTCATAGTAATTTTCCTCTCCCAATTAATACCATTTTTCTTTGCAATATTACTGTGCTAAAGGTAGAATTTGGAAACAATTCATGACATTCTTAAAAATGTAATATGGATCATTTTCTTATATATTGACAACTTCTGTACTTACAGACAACAAACCATGGTATTTCCCTCCCCTACCCTGCTTTCCCCTTCTGAACTCTGCTCTCCGTCATATCCCCTCCCTCTCTCCATTAGTTGATTTTAGTTTGATGTCATCAGCTTTTTCTCCTATTACGAGGGTCTTGTGTAGGGATTGCTAGGCACTATGAGGTCTTGGATATTGAGGCCAATTTCTGTCCAGACAGCTGTATGTAAGGAATGGTACCCTTCCTTTGGCTCTTACATTCTTTCTACCACCTCTTCTGCAATGGACCCTGACCTTCGGAGGGTATGAGATGTTTCAGTGCTGGACACTCCTCCATCCCTTCTCAGCACTATGTTGCCTTTTGGGTCATCCTAGTGGTCATTGCCATCTGAAAAGAGAAGTTTCTCTAACCAGAAATGAGAGTAGAATTAATATATGAATACAAATATTAAGTGAGTGCTTTCAGGTCAATTTGGTGAGAGTATTATATGCATTTACCCAGACAAGAACAGGCTTTATACCCCTAAGGCTCATGACCTCCCCTGCCATAGACTTTTGATTAGGTTTTCAGTACCAGGCATGTATTCCCTCCCATAGAGTAGGCCCTCAGTCCAATTAGAGAGCAGTTGGTTTCCTCCACAGCAGACATGCCACTATTGTATTGTTCAGTCATTTGGCCTCTCTGGCCAAACTTGAGGCCTCCATTGTCCACTGTTTTCACTGCTGATGACTTCTGTCTCCCATAAGGCTGTATACAGTGTAGCTTTTTCTAGCTTTCAGTTGGCTGGGCTACAGGGAGAAGGTTTTCTGTTCAGCACTAGCTTGATTTCTCAGTGACTTTGCCACTCAGGTATGTGAAATCTTCAGCAATTGGGTCTTGCCATCTCTCTCATGGGAACCAAGGTCCTTGGCAATAGCCTATAATGTTTTGGAGTCAACAGGGACCTCCCTGGCCAACAACTTATTGGAAGGTATCCCATCCCTGGCACTGAAAATTTTCAAGTAACAATCTATGGCTTCTGGATGTGCCAATATTCAAGAAAGTACATTTCCATATGTCTTATTCAGAATATCTTGAATTTTGATTGACCCTCCTCCCCCACTCTTCTTTTATACAATCTCTTCCCCTGACCTCACTTAGGCCTTTCCCCTCCCTATAATCTGTTCTTCTACTTACATATATACAATACCATCCCATTAAGATCTTCCCTCTGCTCCCTCCATTTTTTCTAGCTTATGAGCCTCTGTTATTGATTTTTGGTTCCAGCTCACACAGGTCTATACATTTGTAGATATAATCCACATATGAGAGAGAGATTCTTGTATTCCCTTAGCCAGTGACCCAGGAAGAAATTTCAGTTGGCCCAGAGAATTGAACAAGAAGAACCATCCACAAGAAGTAAAATATGCTTGTGGGTATGCTTGCATACGCTTAGACTTTATCGGTATCATAGGGCAATAGTCATTTTTCTACTTCACAAGAATGTTTTATGTCATTACTAGTTTTCTATTATTTAAAAAAAAAGCTATATACAATACCTTATAGATAATTAAAGGCTGAGATAGGACAAAAGAGTAGATGGGAGACACCCAGGATTCTTATCACCCATTTCTAACTTTCAAAATGTTTTAGAATAATAAAATATTATTTATATTTATTGCTGTCATTGTTCTAAGAATTTTGCCTGTATTAATTCATTTCATCATTTCAAATTGTTTTAATAAAAATAATAAAATCACTTGCAATAATATGGAAAGCTACCACTCCTACCCCTATTTATAGATAACTCTCTCTCAAAGGAAGAACATGGTGAGATGAGAACCAAAGGCACCAAAAGCACTGGTCACTGCACAGTGGGTTGATAGTTTTGAGGTTTCCAGAGTAAAATTCTTTGGTAATAAAGCCATTTAAGTGGAAGTTACTTGAGTAGTATTTATATGGATGTCAACCTATAAAAAGGGATAGATATTGAGAATCTGTGCTATAACCAACATATAAAAATCAGCAATTGATTTTGTGTAAGACCAAAGATAAGTATTCAAAGACTTAAAACATCTATTAAAGCACCCTCTTTCCAACAAACCGACTGTAGTTCAGATATAGGAGTGCTATTTTTTAAACCTGAACTAAAGAGATTTTCAGATATATAACATTACTGTTGCCTCTAAATTGTTGTATTAGAAAATATAAGATTTCCAAAACATAGTTTCTATCTTAACCTGTTATGAATTTATGGCTATTACTTCTAAGTGCAATGCACATTTAATTTTTTTCAATCTTGGTTATGAAAATATTAGTAGATGTAAACCACAGAGAGACTCTGAGGAAGCTGATACTGTGGAAGAGTGTAAGGGGATTGGGAAGCCCATTTACTTTATTAATTCAATGGTATAAATATATTTATTTCATATTCTACATGTGCTCAACTCTGATTTTGAAACTGGAAAAAAGTCACTAATAGTACAGACATGTTTCTTCTCTGACAGACTTATTCTGATGAAGCAGCCCCATGGACATGACACAGTTTTATTAGATTGGCAGGGGACAGTCTCTTCAGAGATTCATTATGCTGGAGATCCTTGTTCAGCATCAATTGAAATGGGGGTTTGATATGAATTTGGAATTTAAACCTTTTTTCAGAAAAAAAATTAACTCAGTCTTTAAATTGTTTGTGTTTTAATGTGCTTATTTCTTAAAACAAAAATTTAAATACTAGTTATTACACATTAATTACAGTAGCATTTGTAGTTCTAGTAATCACAGCACACATATTTCTGTGCAACTAAAACAGTAATTTAAATGCATAATAATTAAACTATTAATCATTATTTTAAATTTTTACTTTTTTTCTCTTAGCATTTTATCCCTGAGTGAGAAGACAGAGGACTGTAATTTTACTGTTAAAAGTATTTGATTTCCTTTATTAGTGTTTTTTGCAAATTAAAAATGCATTAATTTGTGCAACTCTTTTTAAAAATCTTTGTTGTTTTTTTTAACATTTATTTAAAAGAGAGAGAGAGAGAGAGAATGGGCATGCAAGGGTCTCCAACTGCTACAAACAAACTCCAGACGCATGCACTACCTTGTGCATCTGGCTTACGTGGGTCCTGAGGAATCAAACCTGGGCCCTTTGGCTTTGCAGGCAAGCACCATAACCACTAAGCAATCTCTATAGCTCTGTGCAACTCTTAAGCACAGAAAATGTAGAACTGGCTTACAGCACGTTTTTAGTAAGAAATATCACAAAATATGCATACCTGAAATGCAAAGGTAAATTTTTATACAAGAAAGGTAGGAAATGTCAACAAACAATAGTGCAGTGCAGCTCTCATGAAAGATCCTGAAACATATTGATGATAAGCAAGTATCTTCGCAAGATATGGATGGAAGAATTCATCATACACAAAGATCCTCTGGATGGAAAACATGGTACACATACAAAATGGAAAGATACTCTCAATTCTATAAATGAAGTCCTCAAAATTATGTGCCTCCTGTGTTTAGTCCCCTAGAAATTAGTTACAATGTCATAAATTGAGATGAGATCCAGTACATGAGCAGAAAGGAGTATTTGTCCCTTGTTCCCAAGTGGTACAACTAATTCTTTGCAACTGCATGTAAATAACATTGTTGAGGAATTTTCAATAGTGTCTGGTGTTTGGAAATGAAAATACCATTGGTTAGAAATTACCACTCTGCAAGACTGTGATGAAAACATCATTATTAGTTCCTATTAAAATCTGTAGAAAAAAATATTTTTTAAAGTAAATGTATTTTGTTATCTATACTGGGGTGAAATGTTCGCCTTGTTTAATTGAATGCACTAGTGAAATTACTCTAAAGTATGTACTATTTTACTCATTTACTCATCAGGAAACTCTGAGTCCTGGATAGAGAACTGTTGGTTCACTATTACCTTGTTGATTGATGCAGAATTTCCTTAACTTTTGCCAGTCCAGTAACCCTTCCCTGATAACAGAGTGGCTACCTCACAGGGTTAATATGTGGACCTGAATCAATTATATATGAATGGTAATTTTAAGGCACTGCTAGAGATAAGCACTATGCTATAAATACTTTCCTAATTTCTTCTGACATATACTTGGATTTAAAGGTCTTTTCTAATACTTTTTCTTAAAATCCCAAATAGTTAAGGGATTTATTCATCCAATGCTATAGAATCTATCCTTCCTAATGCATTTATAGGTTTGTACATGGTCACTTTAGAAGGGAATTTATTGAAAGTTTCTTTCAATGTAATGGAAAATAGAACACATCTTTTCTCTTCCGTCACACACACATACATAGTTTGTAAAAATGTAATGTAGAGTAGTTTAACATAGAAATAAAATTTGTGAGAAAAATTTATGTGCCTCTAATGATATAAGAGAAGCATCTTAGTCCTATGCTTAGTTATTATTCATATCTGGGATTAAATTGGATGCATGTGCAGAATTAATTTCTACTTCAAAAGAAGTGAATTAAGTTTTAGGATAAAGTGTGTACGGAGGTAAAAAAAAAAAATCCAGTGTAGTACACTGTCATATGGCATTTGCTCATAACCATGTACATATATCACATTCCAATTTGCACATATTACTGGGTTTGAGAACAGATTGCTCCACTTTTATTTTATTTACATTACTCATAGTTGCATGGGCAATTTAAGATAATTACATTTCAATTAAAAATGTAGTGATTACAACGAAGGAATATGGATGACCTGAGAACAATTACTAGTTAAGCTGATTGGCATTCTATCCTCTCTGAAGCTTGTAGATTACCTGAGGCTAAAATGTCCATTTCCACTGGCAGTTTAAAGATATAATTTTCCTTTCTATTAAGTTTTGGTTTCATCTTGAACATTTTCCCAGTTACTTCCAAATGAATGAAGCTGTCCTGGATGAAAATCACTTTACCACTACTGAGCCAGTGACAGTCTTGTCTCTTCCTGAAAACTTTAAAATGTTATTGTTGATAACCCAAGGAAATACATAAAATGACTCTGGATGTAGAAGCTACTGTATTATATTAAGAAGATTTTAATTCTTACTTTATTAGTTTTTAATGAATCATACATACTTATGCTTATCAGGTATAATGTTTTATGGACTGAATATAAACACACAGTAAGTCTAAGATTTGTTGTTTTGTTTGAGTTTTTCAAAGGAAAGAACAGATAATAACTATGCTCTGGAAGATGGTACAAATTTAATATGTTAAAATTTCACATATTATTTTAGGGCAGTACACACACTCTCTCTCTGTCTCTCTCTGTCTCTCTGTGTGTGTACTCACTAAATATAATTATTCAATCTCAATGCCAAGGGCAGTTAGCCATAGGCTATTTGGGTTATCATAACAGTCAGATCAACCAAAAACATCAAACATGATTCAAAACTGTGTTGTATTTCTCAGTTCCTGCTTTTTTGTGTCAACAGTTCATATTGCCATTAGGAGAAGTTAGTGCATATTGCTAATCTAACAGCTGAAACCAAACTAGTCAGACATAATGGTGAAAACAGTCAGTATGAGCTTCGATTGCTCCTGCTGGCAGTTATTAGGCTCTTTTATGGGTAATTTTCACTGCCATCCTTTCAGTAAATTAGAAATAGCTACCATCATGTTGACAGAATTTCCATTAATTCATTGTGAGCTTCAAAAATTGACACATTGAACTTGTAATAGCTCGGATGATGGCATTTTACCTCCTGCCTTCCATCACCGATCTTAACTGCACAGACCACTGGTTTTCTGCTGGTCCAGAGTCCTTTGATATCTTTCCCATAACATGAAATATGAAAATAATAAGTAGTTCCAAAATATGCTTATTTGTAGTAGCTGATAGTTCCCTTTTGTCATAGCAGGATTGCTGACATGAAGGGAGAATGGAAGTGAACATGGAAAAGACCACATTTACCCTGCTTTCCAAGTGCTGGCCTTGGTGTAGGGCAAGCTCATGTGTGTGCACCTGCACATGAACACACACGTTCACACATCAAATGTGAAGCAAAGGAAAAATGGAGGTTAATGATATATGGCAAAATGACAAGGGGAGAGACAACCTGCACACGGATGAAGCTTTAAAGAACACAATAAGTCTTTATCCAGATATTACAGCACCCAGCCAAGCTGACAATGCCCCAAGGGGTTTACAACTCATTATAGGTGGGCTAGAAACACACTGCAAAGGTAAATGGTCTGATTTCCACTAGGGAAAAGCATGCCCCTAATCTGGTACTATAGAATTGAACTGGAAGGGCATATCACACCTCCCATATCAGGGAATGTTGCTAAAGTGAAATACCTCACAGGTATAGAAACAATTAAAACTCATCCCACTGAGTCAGAAATACTGACTACTGTTTTGCATTAACTATCCTTTTTTGGATCTGATGTATGCTTAGCATTCTTTGTCTTTTTTGACAGTCTGTATGTTATGGTTAACTTCATCATTTTTGATATTTTTTTATCTGGTACTATCTACTTAATATCCACTCTTGCATATATTTTTCATGATTGCTTTGTTTGTGTTTGCATATTGGATTTTAGCTTTATTCTCTATTTTTATCCATCCTGTACACTGCTGTGATCTCTCTGTTTCACTTCCCATGCATTCTCTCTCTTTCCAACCTCTTCTCCATATCATCCTCATTATACTGCATAATTTCAACCTTCAGTAGCCGTGGCAGCCTCTTAAATATGTGGATCCTAACAGTATTGCAACTTTCCTCTCCCAGATACTTCTACTTCCATCTTCCCGAAAGTCAGAGTTAGTCCCTGTCATCATCCATACTACTTACCTCCTACTTCTAAGTGACCAAAAATATTACTGTATTACATATGATCTTTTCTCTTATACCCACCAACAATTATTGCAATAAAGGGAACCAGTACTCTTAATTCACAAATACCAAACTTTTGTAGTGGGCATATCCACCAGCTTTGGTCATTCCTGCTATTACTCTTCTACTTTGGGAGCAACACACAGGCCACACCAGGCACCTTGGGCTTTTAGGCTGTTGCTGTAACTTCTGAACCACACCTAAGAATACAGCTAATCTAACAAATGGAAAATACAAGTAATGAAATAACCTGAGATGCAAAGGTTCCAAGGCAGTAAGGTAAGAAGCATTAAAAAAAATCAAGAGGGAAAGTTATAGTTTTATGTGCCCATATTAAGACATTGGTTATATCTCAAATAAATAGGTTAATTATGCACCTTAGGACTTTAGAAAAAATAACAAGCCAAACCAAAGTCAGTAAACAGAAAGAAGAACAGCCAGGTCAGAAAGTCATGAAATAGAAATATGCAACAGTACAAAGAATCAATGAATTGCTTCTTTGAAAGGATTAGCAAGATAAGTAAATCCATAACAAAATTAAGCAAGGAAAGAGGAAAAAAAAACAAACAAGGAAATTAGAGATGAAAATCGGGCCATTGCTGTAGTCATCTCCATGTTGCTGGAATGAAATTCTAAACACAGTTTTTGGAAGAAAGAAGGCTTATTTCAATCTTACAGATCTAGGCGAAGTTTCACGAATGGCAGAAGAAGCTGCTTACTTCCATACATCCAAGCAGAGAGACATCTGCAGCCAGCAGGCATGAACCAGCACCTAGCACTGCAAGCAAGCATGACTACAGTTCGAATTCTCTACACACGTTTTGGCTGGAATCAGATCCACACTCAGTGTCATGGCCCTACGTGACTGAATAATGAAAATTTTATTTATCTGTAGAGAAATATGAAATTATGAACTTTTCAAAAAGAATGGAGGGATCTTGTTGCAGTTACTTTCCTGTTGCTGGGACAAACACCTGACCAGAAGAAGTTTATGAGAGGAACTGGTTTATTTCAGGGGACCCCTAATTCCAACCACCACAGGTATGTAAAAGTTTAAAAGAGTATACTAACTAAGCTGACTCAGGCTCTTAACAAAAAACACCCATGTTCTCTTGTTCTCTCTCATCTCTGAATTCTACCTTTGTTTTTTCTTTTTTTCTTTCTTTCTTTCTTTCTTTTCTTGGTTATGTACACAGTGTGCATACAGCCATATTGGTACCATTGTTAGCCTCTTCCCTGTTCTCCCCCTTCCACAGGGACCCTCCTCCTTTGGGAATGTGGGCCATGCATTGTGGGGTTAGTTATCAGTTATGGGAAAGAGGCAATGTCTCGGTGCATGATATCCCAACATGTGGCTTTAACAATCTTCTGGCCCCTCTTCTGTGAATTTCCCTGAGCCATAATGGGTTTGTTCTAGGTCTGCTTCAGTGATGAGGTCTTTAGAGCCTCTGTGTCTCTGGATCTCTGGTTTGGTAGGAGGTGAATGTTCTCTCTATCTCCCTCACCCTTGTGCTGATACCAAGTTCACCAAGAAAGCAGCTTTCTTGCTCATTTCCCCAATTACTCTATGGTTTCAGCTGGGGCCCTGGAGAGGTGTCATGGGCTGATTATCTCTTCAGGATCTGTAAATATTTGAAAAAGAGAAGCAGATTCTCCAAAGGAGAGTGAAGTCAGCACCAGATAAATGGGATAGCCTTTATTATTTTAGAGAGAATTTCATAGGTGTAGGCCCTCTTGAAGACCCCGATTGGTGGGACCTTGATAATGGAGAGCCGGCTCATTTTCGCTGGGTATGGTTCTCACTTGTTATATATCTATGCAAGTTGAAATGAGTGTCAGTAGAGACCAGGAAGCTAAAAGGGGACTATAAAAGAAGATAAAAAAAGATTTCAACCATGTCAACAAAAAGAGCTTGCTTAAAGATTTCTAATTTTGTGAATGAAACATAAGTCTATGCCAACCACTATTCCTGTATCCACCAGGAGGAATTGCCATGGCTATAAGAGGAAAATTGTATAACACTGTATATGTGAGAGGCAAGGGGGAGGAGGTGGAGAAGGGAGGAAAGAAGGAAAATGAATTCACGAAGAGCTGCTGCTGTTCTCTATCCCATGTTTCTTTTGGAGCCAGTGAAGAAAATTATTGTCTAAGTGTTCATGGAACACAGTATTTCCATAAATTCAAGGTTGAACACTGTAAGAAGACACACTGCACTATTCCAATGATCTCAAGTATAATTTGTGGTTTAGATCAATGTAAATATCAGTGATAAGATAGTTTTCAAAATATATTTGATGTTTTAGAGCAGCATCTGTAGTTATGTGTTTTTATGTTAAAGAATCCCACCAGGTCAACTCTGTTAAACTGTAAGAGGATTGCTTTATCTTATAATAAATGACATGGAGGAAGAATACTTCGAGAGTTGGCTAACTGAGAGTTTTGGAGACTTCTGCTTTTGTGGTCTTTCAGTGTCATCTTTTGTAGACAAATGTTTGTCCTTACAGCAGCTGATTTCATTGTCAAATTGTAACACCTGCAGACATGGTAGGCATTATTTATTCTTTTCAGTACATTGTTGGTTGCTCATATTTTTAATTTATCCTTATTTCTTTATTTGAGAGAAAGAGGCAAAGAGGAGAGAGAGAGAAAGAGAGAGAGAGAAAAAATATGGGTGTGCCAGGGCATCCAGCCACTGCAAACGAACTCTAGAAGTATGCACTCCCTAGTGCATATGACTTAGGAGGGTCCTGGGGAATGGGACCTGGGCCCTTTGGCTTTGCAGGCAAGTGTCTTGACTGCTAAGCAATTTCTCCAGCCTGGTTGTTTGTACTTTTAACTAGGGGGACAATCTTTTTATAAGCCTCTAGACTTCCCTCATGTTTATTAACCAGAATGGGGTTTTAAGCTCTAAATAAACCATTAAAAAAGTATGGTACTAAATCACCAGGAAATCAGGTCCTGGTTCCCCTGGTGCTAGGTCCAGGTTCTCCTGCTGCTGGTCTGGGGCTGCCTGGGCCCTGTGAGCTTGCTGCAAAAGCAGGCCCCCTGCTTTGCCTTCCTGATTGAATGTGCCCTGGGTCCCCAATTCCCTGATCCCCTGCTGCAGAGAGCTGGCAAGTGGAATGAGTTGGCTAGAGTTCCTGGTTCCTTCCCCCCACCCCCAGTTCCTTGGTTCTGGTTCTCCTGCTACTGGCTTGGGGCTGCCTGGATTCTGTTAGATTGCTCTGGAAGCAGACTCCTGGCTTCTGCCTTCCTGATTGAATGGCACTTGAGTCCTCAACTCCCAAATCCTGCCTCCAGAAAGTGTATGCACAGAGTGAGTTGGCCAGAACTCCCTATTAGTTCCCCACCTCCTAGTTCCCTGGTCCTCCCTGCTGCTGCCTTGGGGTGGCCTGGTCCCTGCATGTGGGTTGTGGAAGCAGGTTTTTTCTCAGGTTTCCTGACTGACTGGTTCCTGGGTACCCAAATACTTGTTCCCCTGAACCAGAGGGTGCATGAGCCGCTGTAGGAGCTGGCCTCTTGCCCCTGGCTCTCCAGCTTCCCAGCCCCAGGTTCCCCAACCCCTGATCCCCAAGTAATGAAGAGTGCATCTAAGAGCAGTGAGTAAGACAGAGCACCCAGTTTCCCAGGTACCTTTGATGTACTTGCAGTATGCACAATCTGCACATCTGCAGCTATAACTCCATCATATACCAATCCAGTTCACATTTAAAACAAAACACTCTCTGAATATCCTAATAATAATAGAGCTCAACAACATCATAGATAAAGTAGACTTAACAGACATCTATAGAACTTTCCACCTCATTTCTACAGAATACACATTCTTCTCAGCAGTCCATGGAGCCTTTTCCTAAATAGACAATATATTAAGCCATATAGCATGCTTCCATAGATTCAGGAAAATTGAAGTAACTTCATGCTTCATATCATATCACAATGATTTAAAGGTAGATATTAACAAGACACATCAGGAACCCCAACAGCACCTGGAGGCTGAACAACACACTTTTAAAGAATGAATGGGTCATGGAAGAAATAAAAAAGAGAGAGAGAGAACTGAATAGGAAGTTCACAGAGGAAGAAATACAAAGGACAAACACACACAAGTTAATGTACAACATCCTTAACCATTAGGGAACTGCAAATTAAAAGAACTATGAGATTCTACCTTATTCCATTAAGGATGGCAATCATTAAAATAATCTAACAACAAATGTTGGTGAGGATGTGGGGAAAGAGGAACCCTTCATGCACGGTGGTGGGAATGTAAACTTGTACAACCACTATGGGAATCAATATAGAGATTCCTGAAAAGGATGAGCATAGAGCTACCAACAGACCCAGTTACTCCCATTTATCCTAAATGCTCATGAGTCACTACAGAGATATTTGCTCAACGAATTTTATAGCTGCTCAATTCATTAGAGCAAAGAACTGGACTCAGTCCAGGTGCCCATAATTGGATGAATGGATAACAAAGTTGTGGTACATTTACACAATGGAATTCTACTCAGCAGTAAGAATAAACAATACAATGAAATTTGTAGAAAAATGGACATACTTGGAACAGATCATACTCAGCGAACTCACACAATCACAGTAAGCAAACACCACATGGCCTTACTTAACCTGGACCTGCTTGAGTTGCAGACATACCTGGTAGGCAACTCAAGGCCCTGACAATATGGATGGAAGGATTTGGGGGAAGGGTAAAGGGAGGGTGGGGAAAAACAAACACAAAACTAAATCCAAAATGAACTGGTACCATAGAAACCTTTATCCTTGGAGATGGACTAAAAGATATAACCCTCAATAGGAGTAAGGGGGGGGCACCTGAAAAGAAGGGCCCTGGAGAGGGTAGGATGAAGCCTAAGCTTAATATATATATATATATATATATCTGTCTTGTAACTTCCAGTACCAGAACTCGGTTGCTACCCCAGTGAGAGCCAGTCCCCAGATAGTTAGCCCATCTAGTGCTGGAAACTGCTACATGAGCTACAGAGGAAAATGGCCAACAATGGTCTGATCAACCAGAGGTCTCAGCTACTCAGAAGAAAACACCGTGGCAGGATGTACATGCCAGGGCAATAGTGGCACACAGCCTTGATGGGTAACCAGTAGGCTTCTGATTGGCTAAGAGATATGCTTAGTGTAAAGGAGCTCATATCTAGAATTCGGAACCAGATCACAATCCTATGTGGACAAAGATTGTGCTGTCCAGTGTCAAGCTCTCACTAGTCTTTGGCTAAAAGTGGTTATATACATCCAATTCTCCATAAATTAATAATGCTTATCCCATTTAAACTATGCTGACTTCACTTTACATTGGAAAATTTGTTCTTTTTAAGAAGGTAGTGAGACCTGAGGAGATAAACTACCCCTGGTACTACAGCCAAGCCACAGCTCAAACCACAGGGGAAATGGGAAGATGAGCAAGAGTGCTGCTTCCATGGTGAACCTGATAATCAGCACCAGGGTGAAGGAGACAGACCCTGAGGATTCTCAACACCTACCGAAGCAGAGATCCAGAGGCTTCTAAGGGCTCATCAGTGAAGTAGGCATTAAAAAAATGCATGGTGCTGCAGTTATAGTGCCTGGTAATTGTAACAAATATTAGGTTCAAACTGTTTGTGTTTAACTAATTGCCAAAAATTAGAAACAGTCCAAATTTCCCTCATCTTGTGAGCAGTTAGATAACTTGTGCTGCATCCAGTTTGGGGCGTAGCACTCAGCAACGTAAAGGAACTGACTATGGTACAGCATGATGCACTTCCATTGTATTATGAAAATTGTAATAAGCTAGGCACAAGGATTTGCCTATCGACTGCTTTTCCCTTATGAGACATACCAACAAAAGCAGATACACAGTGAGCATGCACACCAATCAAATGGCCAGGATGGGACCACTTAGGGGCAGAGGGCACTTTAGGGATCAACCCATTGGCTGACACAAAATACCCAAGGTTAGATAATACATAAGGCAAGAGAAGCCTGTTAAATTGCATTTCTGGGGCTGAAAGAGTGTGACGTTTCGTCCTGCTGGCTAGATCACGAGCTTCATGGTAAATAGCATCGCAGTGCTGAGAGCAGGAGAGCTGAATAAAATGGTTAGGCAGAAAACCAGAGTTCATAAAGGGGTCGATCGTGCTGCTTTTATTTATTTATTTATATGTATTTTAAGTGTTTTTTTATTGACAACTTCCATAATTGTAAACAATATCCCATGGTAATGCCCTCCCTCCCCCCAACTTTCCCCTTTGAAACTCCACTTTCCATCATATCCCCTCCCCCTCTCAATCAGTCTCTCTTTTATTTTGATGTCATGATCTTTTTATCCTATTATGATGGTCTTGTGTAGGTAGTATTTTTAAATTTTATTTATTTTTATATGTACCTGTGTAAAGATGTATGTGTGTATGTGTGCATGCATTGTATGTGGTGTATGCATGTGTATATGCCCATGTGTTTGCCTGCAGTGGGGTGCATTTTCCTGTGGTGCCTGGAAGAGAATATCCTGTGTCCCCCCTTTTCACTCTTCTGTCTGTTCTTATTTGATCTGGAGTCTCTTATTGACTCTACAGCTTGCTTTTCCCCAGCCTCAGCGATTCTCAAGCCTCTGTTCCCCTATGGGAGCTGTGCCCAGCTGATTATGTGGTTCCAGTGGATGGAACTAGTGCAATCTCTCAGGCCTCCTCAGGCCCTCATGGTTGCCCAGGAAATGTTCTTAAATGTTGAGACATCCGTCTCTTTTAATAATAACCTATTATACTAAAAACTAACCAGAGTAGAGGACAGCACATTTATCCCTTCCAGAGGCAGTACTGCTAGTAACCAACTACCTTTCTCTGGATTCCACCTCTTAAAGTTCCATCACCAGCATGACACTGAGCTTACAGAAAATGAACACTTAGGGATACGCTCAACTCATATATAAGCCATAGCAGGTTGACAAAAGGGATTTGTATATTGATTATTTTATATATTGACACACACACGTCAAAACTTTCCTATGTCATACTTCAAATAAGTAAATTTTATCTTCTTTGGAAGACATACTTACATAAACTTGACAAAATAAACAAGACTAAACTATTCAGAAAGACCAAAGAATCAGTTCTCTTTACTTACCTAATTTATTCTAGGCTGTTTTCTTTTTAATTCTAATTATGACCAAAGCAGTAGGTATGGGGACTTTCTCATTAAGAATCAAGAAAACAATCCTACTATTTGGAAGAAAGAGGACAGATAATCAGAAATTCAAAACCATTATCTGTTACATAGTGATTTCATGGCCAGCCTGTGCTGTATGAAATTTATTTTAATTGCCCCACCCTCAATCCCCAGTAAACCATTGGAATGATGGTGAAAAGATCTTAACATGCCTTCTCACCTATTTTTTGCCAAAAGTAGATGCATAATTTTATGTTAAAATACTTCTAATCATCTATTATACATGATGCAAGCAGATTAAAGCAGTATCTTGTTTATGTAAAAATAATTTGTTTAAAGGATTTACTATAATTTCTTATATTTTCTATTAAGTCCAGTTAATATTTAAATAATAGTCAACATAAAACATGAGATATATTTTCAGTTTTCGTAAGTACTCTCTATGGATTTTCTGGTTTGTATTTAATTTAAAAGCTGTTATGTAATTTATTCTCAATGAAAATCTTGTATATTTATTTAGTAATCCTTTCAAACACATTCACAAGTATATAGAAGCATGACCTTTACAAAACAAACTATTGTTCTCAAAACCTTTTGATGGAACTGGTAGACTTCAGTCATAACAGCTGCCATTTAAACATCTTAGGGAAAAAGGTCATGTACTCATCGTAATTCATGTGAATGACAGAGAATGAAAGAACAGGAAATGTGTTTCCCTTTGTCAGTTACCAGCATTTTTCTGTTTATGGAAGACAGCACAAAAATTATTTTTGTTTCATTTGTATTTATGTAACCATTACTCTATTTTCTTGAAATGTTCTCTCCTTCTTTCCCTCCCTCCATCTCTCCCTCTGTCTCTCCCTTCCTCCTTCCCTTCTTTCCTGCATGCCTTGGTCTTCCTTCCTTCCTTCCTGTCTTTTTTTTCTCTCTCTCTCTCTTTCTTTCTTTCTTTCTCTTTCTCAAAGTTTTAGCCTATAATCATGAACAAGTAGTTCTCTGTGGATGCAAAATCCAGATGACCTAGCAGATAGAGCTTTGGAATACTGGTTGAAATGTCCCAGACACATCCATCACTTGAACGTTCCATAGGAAATGTGAATAAAACTAAAGATCCAAACGTACATGGACCATAGAGAGTAGTCAGCTGTAAAGTTCACATGCAAACACATAATTAGTTAAGGTTCTTAAAGAATGTATTATTATAATGTGCTCTTCATGCAATATTTAATCATTTGACATTTAAAAAGCTACCAAATCAGGAAGGTAAGGAAAATTTTACTCAGGTTTCCTAATTCTTTCATGCTTTTCTTCTTTGTAGGAACTGAATTTAGAAAGGAGGGACACACTTGCAAATCAATTCAAGGATTTTAAGCTGTTTTTTTCTTGGACAGAATAGAGACATTTTCAATTTTTATTTGGCAGTGGTTAATTAATTCATAATTTTGAAAATTGTGTTTGTGGGCTTTTTTCTCAAATCTTCATAAACACAGTGACCTAATAACTCTTACCTCTTATTAAACAGAAATTAGGTTCTCATATTGAAAGATACCTATGCTGCCCACCAAGGCTCAGGGAGCATCACAGAAGAGGGGCAGAAAGATTATAAGAACCTTAAGGTGGGTGGGAATAGGCTCTCATCCCTGAAGTCACTGACTGAGCCCTTTTGGTCCCCATAATGAATACCAATAACTCCATGGAAAAAGACCTTCAGCAGAATTAGTGTGGGAGATAGTGTGCATGTGTGTGCCAACATATATATATATACTATTAAGGCTGCATTTTCATATGCTGGGTGCTGTAGGTTTGTATTATTTACATAGGTGTCAAAATCTAGGCTGACACTAAAAATTGTCTGAAGATTTTATGGGTCTCATGAAAGATGCCAATATAAATTTTAAACTTGAAAGTATTTCTTTTTGCTAAAAGTTACCGATTTTCAAAATACCTCACATCCATGTAACTCTATCTTCACATTTTTTTTTGGATAAAAGCAGATGGATGGTAACAATGTGTCAAATTTATTATATATTTGTGGAATGGAGGTTACATGAGTGTATTTACAAACAAATGTGGCTTTATGTTGAGTAAGATACTGAAGGTCACAGACAGTTTGAGCTCTACAACATTTGAGGGACTTCTGGTCCTGACTCCAATCTCACTAGTCAGTTTGACAGGCATGGAGTAGGTAGTGGTGTCAAAGTCACTGTTAAGCAGCTCACTGTAGTTCAGAGGATGAAATGGGGGGGGGGGGCTTAAGTTTAGCATTAAGTACTTGACTAGCAAGAATCTATATATGGCCTAGAATAAAATTTCAAAATCTCGGGCTGGAGAGATTGCATGGTGGTTAGAGCACTTGCCTGAGAAGCCTAAGGACCCAGGTTTGATTCCTTAGTACTCATGTAAGCCAGATGGTACATGTGTCTGGAGTTGGGCTGCATTGGCTACAGGCCCTGGTGCACCCATTCTTTCTATCTCTGTCACTTTCTCTCTCTCTATCTCTCAAATAAAAAAAAGATTAAAATATTTCAAATCTCAAAACAAAATTTCAATAAAATTTCACTCTTTAAGTTTCTCAAATTGGAGCAGTGAACCAGGCTGCAGGAGGAGGGCATGACTTGGCTATCACCAAAGACCCGAAAGGGGGTTATCTTTGGAATCATCCTATTCCTTCCATGCCAGGTGAAGAATGCTATTGTATTATTTATTTGTATGTGCTTCGCTATTTATGTTGACAAATTCTGTTCTGCGTTTTTGGCTTTATAACATCTGCCTTTAGATACTTTTGACATTGAAGAGAAAGATAGAATATATTGCCAAATGTGAGCAGAGAGTAATGGGTAAGGCAGGAATGAGGAGATGCTCAGACAGAAGTCTGGAGTACAGGACTGTGGTAAATGAAGCTTCTCCCATTGTGTGGCACTCACATTCACATCCCAAGGCGCTGGCCTCTCCCATAAGCTGTGGACAGCTTCTCTCCTAACCCAAAGCCTTTCTATTGCATCTTGGAATATTCCAGATATTCTTTCCAAAGATCTTTTTCAATCCACATAAGCCAGGTTGGTCATTCTTTCTCATTACTGAAATTTTATTCTCCCATTTCTTACCATTTTACCTTACAAGGTAACTAGGAAATAGGATTTAAAAAAATATAAACTCACTCTTCCCATCCTTTGGCTCTTAAATTCTTTCCACTCCATCTTCTAATATGTTTTCAGAACCGTATAAGAAGGAATATAAATATTTCATTTAGGTTTGTAAGTATGATGTGATAAAATAAGCTATCCATTGATATAGAATAATTCTACTCATAACAGTAATCAAGTGTTTTTGGCAATCGTGAGCTACAGTGTCCTCATTTATAAAGAAGAGACATATAATTTCAAGGTTCTTAGAATACATTTAAAAAATTAATGTAGAGGGAGGACTCAGCAAGTGACAAATTTATAAAAGATTTTAATTTGCAGATAAGCATTGCAGTTGCTCTGTGTTTCTGCCATCAAAATGATACACTGATGTTTCCCATTGTTCACAGTAGCTTGTGGCGTGGGCTAAGACCAGCATCCTAGGCCGGAGTGTGGCTGTGGTCAGGATCAGCTGTGGTGGGAAACACACCGCGGAGACTTGAGAAGCAGTATAACTGCCAGGTGGGAATCACTGCCCCGCCTCTCTGAATCTTTGGCTGAGACAATGATTATGTCATAGTCTCTGTGGGGCTAGTAACTCTTAAAGTGTCAGTCACCACGGGCACAACAGTATTGGCGGTACCTGGGGATTTCACTGAGCACATTCTCAAACCAATACAGTCCCATGGAACTAAATGTGTGTTGTGTGTGTTCTACGTGTGTGTGTGTGTGTGTGTGCGCGCGCGCGTGTGCGTGGATGAATGTACATGAGTGCAAGTGGAGGTCAGAGGTTGATGTTGGATGTTTCCCTGTGTCACTTTCCGCATTATTTAATTAAACAGGGTATTTTTATTGAATACAATGCTCACCGATTTAGCTAGAAATGCCATCCCGAGTGCATTCAGGGGCATTCCTAATTCCACCTGCCCGAACACTGGGATTATTAGGTGTGTACCATGTCCATCCTTTACCTAGGTGCTGGTGACTAAACGCAGATCTTCACAGTTGCATTGTCAGTACTTTGCTGACTGACCCTCAGAGTCCGCGCTATCCCCAGGGGTCGTTGGCCCCCAACGTCCCAGGCACAGGAGGAGCTGCGGGGAGCAGCATGAGGGCGCCGGCAATGAACCGCCCGGGAAACCGTCTGATGGGCAGCACTTTGTCTTGTTTATTCAAAAGGGGAGTGGGTTTGTAAACACTTGGGAAAGGTTGAGAAGGCACGTATAGATTGTAAGGTGATTGGCTCCATAGGCTTATGGGTTGCTATCTAATTGGCTTGGTTGGAAGGCAGAAGTTGTGAGGGAGAAGTTGCGAGGGAGATAACAGAAGTGGCGGGAAAAGCCACGTGACTTCAGCCACATATTGGATGGCTACAGCAGCAGGGAGACTGTTTTCTACCACATAAGGTCTCTTGGGCAGCTGGTCACAAGGTCAGGAACTGTGGTGGGGGGTGGCAGAATTTTAGATTATGGAATTATCAGGTGCTTTGGGATAGGGGGGAGGGCCCACTGGTCCCATTTCCTCTGGGTGAAGATGAGGCACACTATGTCCTGGGGAGACGGGAGGGCCAGCTGCGGCACAAGAGCGGGTTCCCCATTACAAGTCTGGCTGCAGCCCTCACAGCCCACGGTCCCCGGCCATGTCCAACAGCCCAGGCCAGTTTTCTCATAGTCCCAGCCCATGTTTAGCAATGCTCGACATGACCTGTTTTACCAAACCCAGTAGTCAATATTTATACAAAATAACATGCTCCAGTCAGAGAACTGCTGAGTTTAACTTGCTTTATTGTGGGAGGAGACACACTAGCACACCATTCTGTAACATACTTCTTCCTTATAGACACAAGTGTAAATAATCTTACAATCACAGGTACCAGTAAGACATAATTAAACAAACAGTAAATTATGCTACTTGGAGTATTTATTACTGTTTTTGGATACAAATTACTTAATTCTGAATAGATATGATCTAACTTCCAAGAATGGCTGTTTTATCGACTAGTTTGTAAATTCCTGAAAGTTTGGCCATCAGTTCCCTTGCAGGGACCCATATTGGTATATCACCTGGTTAGACACATTTCTTTCTCTTTATCATCTCAGTCTCCTTCTCTATAGTTGGTAAAATAACAAGCAAACACATGTACTACATAACACTCCATGGCTTCCTGAAGCCTGCTGAACCAATCCATTACTCAGAACATCAGAAAATGGGATAAAGCACCAGTGTCTAATTGTTAGTATTGTTTTTTATCCAACCAGATAAATTGTGCCAAGAGATACTACTGCATATACATAGGAAGTGATCACCCTCTTAATATTATGAAATGTGTTCTAACTCAATAGTGATAATAATGGAAATCACTCATGTTTTTTGGTGCTGGGGTCTGGAATCAGATGCATGTCATGTGAGCACTGCACTACTGAGCTACAAGCCCCTATCAACAGTTTATTCTTTAAATGGAGCTATCATTATCCACATGTGTGCCTGTCTATTCAAAACATTGCTGGCCATATGCAAGGTCACTCTTGATGGCTAAAATTCTGTGGATGAAATTAATGAGATAGGCATTACTGCCACCTTTCGTAGTAAGGATGAGGATCCATGGTGAATTATCAGGCAGTAGTGTTTCCCATTTCTTGTAAGCCACAGTCATGTAGCTCAAGGAGGAAAACAACAACGACTCAGTCAATAGCCTTCAGAAAGAGTACAGTTGGTTGGCAGAGCCAGTGGGCAAGAAGAACATGATGCCAGCTCGTTCCCTGATTAGGCCAGCAGCATGTGGCCAGTTTCTCATTGGACGAGGGAGCATGATTCACAGGGTATATAGACCCATCAATGGTTTGGGCTATCAATGTGCAAAAATCCCTTACTGATCTTGGTAAAGATTGTTTTGGTTTCTGCCTAAGTTCCTGCTGTAAGTCCCAGACAAGACCAGTAAACCAGCCAAATTGTTGGTTCTCTCACATACACTCTCTCAATGCCCCTCATGCTTGAGAATTCTCCTAATACTCTCTTTTATAATCTGCTTTCTTTTTCTCCCTTTTTTTCATCTTACATCTTTATTTAAAATATTCATTGACAACACGCACACACATATTATCTGACATACCGTGATCATAGTCCCTTCCCATCATCCTCTTTTTCCCCTCTTGTATGTCCCCTGTACTGAGTCCTTTCTTTCCAACTAGTTCCTCTTTGCTTTTTTATTGACAAGTTTTATGAATGTACACAATGTATTTTGATCCTAGTCACCTCACCTTCCTCTGTCTTTTCCCTACACCACTTCCACTGCCACTTTCCTTCCTATAAGAAGAAATTACTGAAGAAATGGTGATTTAAGCATAAGTGCTGCTCTCACTGCTGGCCTGGCAACTAGCTCCAAGGAGATGGTAATAGACACTGAGTACACTCAAAATACCTCAAAGCAGAAATCCAGAGATTTTAGAGAGATTGCCACAAAAGCAAGACCATCTGATACTTTCATGGCCCCACATGGATTATTTTACAGTATTCCAGTAGCAGTTGCAGCCCGAGTATCAAGGAACCAGGTAGCTGCTCAGTCCACATGGCCAGACACCTCAGCAGTCCCAATCCGGCCCTGAAAGCCTGGAGGCTTCTTGAGGATCCACTGGGCTTTGATCCACACCAGTCTTCAGTAAATGCTGGTCTTCAGTCAGTGCTGGTCTTCAATCCATGCTGGAAGGCAGCAAGTAGCTCTGGCAGCCAAGTGGAAGGAAGGAAGGGGCTATTTTCACCCAGGACTTCCTTAGATAAAGTTACCATTTGAGAAGGGCTGCCTGCTTTGGAAGAAGGGCTCACTGTGGGGAAGGACTTTCTTCTTCAGTTAATTCTTCCTGGAAGCAACCTTGGAAACCCACCTGAAAGGGATTTCTGTGGATCACTAAACAGATCAAGTTGACAACACCTTAACCATCACACTGGCATTTGGCTTTCCCCGTACCTTAGACTCCAGAGTTAAGACAGCTAAGATCCTAGAATGGCTTTCTGGTGCTCTCAAACCTAAATCAATACATTAAAGAACCAGTAAAGCAGTGCTGAAAAGCTGGCAGATAGGTGTACATTGTTTCCGTTTTGAAACAGCTTCTACTAGACACTTTTCCAAAGTAGTATGCTTGCTAGGAATGATAAATTAAAATGAAACAAAAATAATGAGGGCAATATAAATAATATTATTTGGTTAAATTATGTATAATTCCTTGAATAGATTTTTCAACATGTGTCATTCTGAAACACGCACATGGAAGAAACAACAACTTGAGAAACAGGCACTCTTATTAATTTAGGTGTTTTATCCTAACTCTGAGAGTTAGGATGGAAATTTTCATTTTCTCACTTTTCTGCAAGCTCAAGTTGCTTCAAACCAAGCACTATCTGTCCCCTGCAATGAGAATAAAACTACATCATGGGGTTGCTATGAAACCAACTGAAAAGATGCAAGTAAAACATTTAGCCTGGAGTCCTAATGCTTGCCACATAGTGCTAGCTCAGTAGTGGTAGATAGTTAGAGGGGATGAGCATGTTTAACACGATGTCCACACCACAGGTGGCCTAGGTCATCCAGACCTTCACAGATGAACACAGTAGCTACAAGCTTCTCTGTAACATAGAAGCAGACAGACAGCTTAAAAGTAGCACAAAGGGAAAATGCTTGCATCACATGGAAAAATTCTTAGCCTCTTATGTAAAGTGGTTGAAAAAGAGAAGCAATTTACAGAAGGAGGAAAAAGAAGAGAAAGAGGAGTGGGGAAGCCAAGAGAGCAGGCTGGCTGTGCTCTGTCAGCATATCTCTGGATGGAGAAAAATAATATGCCACACCAAATTAAGCCTGAATTTAATTCTTTAAAAGTTTAACCCATATAAAATATGGCCAAGTGCTTGTCCTTAAATGTGGCCATCTGGGTAATTATTTCCCCTCTTTACTATAGACAGAGAGTGGCTAGAATAGGAGGGAGGTTGAAAAGAGGGCAAGCAAGGAACTCAAATTACCCTTAACTGCCCCGAAAGGCCAAGACATTGGTTGCTGATATTCTCTTGAAGGACTAAATAGGGGAGGCAGTCATTAACCTCAGAGGTAAACCCCGAGGTCTGGGATACCATTATGGAAGAACACCAAGTTTGCTATCAGGGATGCCTGCTGATTGGAATGAGGCAGGTGGGGTTTTCTTAAGAAATTAGAATGCCAGAGTTCTGTTGTGCAATGAAAGGCATTCTAAGTTAACGTGAGTTCTGCTAATGGTTGCAAAGTTGTTTTTACATTCTCCTATCTGCATTCCACTCTCAATTACTGGGGCAGGTGCCGAAGCTTGGATTTCTTTTTGATTCTCTGTGTCTGTAGTACACAGTGGTGGCTTCTACATTTCCCAGTTCATCATCTGGCAGTGATTTCTTACTGTTTGTGAGGGTGATGTATGAACAGGGTGGGCACACATTCATGAGAGAAGGTTTAGAGCAAATTCAGCCACTGCAGATAATTACATTGAGAGCGTAGGACTGTGTTGGCCAGGGAGAATGGTCACTCCAGTGATATGGAAATAAAAAAGAAGAAAATACAGCAGCTATCTTACTTTCATTGATATTTTAGGAATTATATAGAAATGGAGAAATGATTGACAGGTTTGTGTGTGTGTGTGTGTGTGTCTGTGTGTGTGTGTGTCTGTGTGTCTGTGTGTGTGACATTTGAGGATTGAACCTCTTGGTAATTTTGGATGCCCATATGTAGTCAGCATGCTCCCTGACAGCATGTGCTATATATAGTAGCTTCTGTTCATTAAGCTCTTTAATACAAATCTGTGCTAGAGTAATTGGGAGGAATGGTCTATGGGGTAAGATGAGTACCATTTGCATTAATGTAGTCACTACTCCCCAGTGTACCATTTAGCAAATAAAGTGTGAAGTTGATAAAAAAAAAAAAATCTTTTGATCTTTTATCACAGCTGCAGGGTGCTAGGAAGATACCAATACACACAGGCCAGAGAGGTAGAAAGTAGCATGATTTTAGAATTTTTATGGTATTTTAAATCAGCCATCCTATCTAAAAAAAATTCCCATCTCTTTCAAAGAGATACCAATTATTAGGCATAGTTCAAATGTCATCTTTTGATAGGTTCACTTATTTACATATAGTCAAAGACATTTCCCGAAGATGTCTGATGTAGAAATAATTATATAGGTTACTGTCCAGTATAATTACAGTGGGTGGAATGTTAAGTGATATTATTACTACTACACACTTTCAGAATTGACAATACCATACAGATTACATCATTGTGTGTAACCTTAATCAGGCACTCTGAATATCCATCATCACTCAGGCCCTGAGAAAGTTCTTCCTTCTATGATCAGCAGACCTTGTTATGCTTCATGTTGCTGCAGCTGGTCTTCTAGGTCATATTCAGCTGCTTGGACTACTAATTCTGACCAGTAATTACAGTGTTATTATTTCTATAAGACACAACAAATCCCGACATTTGTAATATGGTTTTACATAGCTCTACCAGAGAAAACAACTCAGGTGTTGGGGGAGTGCTCATTCTGAGTCCTTAATCAAATACTGAGTTGTCTGGAAGTCCAGCCAAGCTTGTCCCTAAGCTATAGACCAGCATCTCTCTAGTGCAGGAAAATGTATCCAAGTTAAATACCTGGTTTGCTTTCCTTGTGCTTACAAAGCATAAACAACAGTGACTCCAAAAAAGCAGTCACTTCTTTGGCTGATAGGCACTATCTCTGGAATCTTTAATCCAACTCACTTCTGACAGTCTTTGATCAGAAGTTAGTGGTGTGTTGCCTAGGTGAAGGGATACATTCCCCAACACTAACTGTCTTCTACTTTAGATGAAAGATAAAAACTCCAGGTTGTCTTACCTGTGCTTCTGATGGGCCAAATGTGAAGTGCTTCTCAAATGTCTTTTTCAAATATGATTATTTTGTGTCTTATAGGGCTCAGAAACATTTACTGACATTTATTAGTCTACCTGGCAGCTCTGTGTAGCATTGCTCTCTTCATAATGTGGGAATGGACACCTTTGGAAAAAAAGAAGTTCTTATGACCTAATGATAGACAAGGGAAGTTCTGAGAATTTATTTATGGCTGTCTCCAATTCAAAGAATATGGAAGATCAGAATTTTTATGTCCTGCTTTGAGGAAAAAATTTTCTAGAAACCACAGAGACCAATGTTCATGCTAAAGAACCCCAAAACATTGCCATTACCAATAACACACCATTGTTCTGTGAGCATGGTAAGTGGGTTTCACCATTCATATTTTCTTTATAGTTTTGAGTCAATGGATACAATTAGGGCTATTAACTGTGTAGATTTATCTGACCATGGTACGATAATCAGTCAGCTTAAATGTATACTCTGCTATTGATAAATGGGAAGTCCTAAGAAGTAATGCCACCCAAAAGTCATATGTGTCTGTTTGCTGCTGAAACTATGAAGATGTTTTATTTTGTCAGTAATGCTTTTTACATTCCTTCTGCTCTAGAAGATTGATGAAATTTATTGTGATTGTGAGACTGTGAATAACCTGGTTCATGATCACATAAGAAATTTGATATCATAATATTGAAGTTATGAGAAAACCTAGCATATTTATAGCATCTATGAAATATTAAATCTCTTCACCTATTGTAATTGTTCATTTGAAAATGACATTTCCTATAAGATCATTATTGGGAACATTTATAATCAAAATATGTTAGTATTACATCTTGCCTTTCTGAATAATATAAATGAAACAATATTCTTGCAAAGCAAACACAATGCTTGACTTGATGAAGAAAGAATCAAATTTATTTTGCAATCAGATAACTTACAGATTTTCTAATCTTTGTATATTTTTCAAGGTTTTAATATAGTTGTCAATTTTTCCTTTTTAGTTACTATGCCATTTATTATTTTAAGATGTATTTTAACCTTTCTTTGAGTTTTGATCAGGCTTTGAAAGTCATAGCTTAGAATGTAGCTTTGAAGTTAGACCTGTTTATATAATTGGTTCAGGACATTTATAATGTTTGTTTATTATTATTATTATTAACAAGATGTTTCATATGGATACAGTCAGTACCCTCTTTTCCTTCATCCCTGCCACCATTCCACTGGGGATGCTCCTCAGTGGGGTTGCAGGTATTCCCCATGGGGTTGTAGTTTATGCATTGTGGGAGCATTAGTCAGCTATTTTGAGGGGTGGGAAGTGAATGTCTCTGGGCATGATGTCTCAACCTGTGGCTCTTATAATCTTTATGCCTCCTCTTATACAAAATTCCTTGAGCCATGGTGGGTGAGTTTTAAGTCTGCTTCAGTGATGAGCTCTTAGGAGCCTCTAGATCTATACTTTGGTAGGTGTTGAGTATACTCGGGGACCATCTCCTTCACCCTGGCGCTGATTTTCAGGTTCAACATGGAAGCAGCACTCTTGCTCATTTCCCCAATTCCTCTGTGGATTCAGCTGTGGCTGGGCTGAAGTGCAAGGGGTGTTTATTTTCTCCAGTCTCACTACCTTCTTAAAGAGAACAGATTCTCCAATGGAGAGTGAAGTCAGCATAGTTTTAATGGGATAAGCATTATTAATTTAGGAAGAATTTGATGTATGTAACCTCTCTTTCAGCCAAAGACTAGTGAGAGCTTGACACTGGAGAATATAATCTTTGTTGCCATAGGATTCTGATCTAGTTCCAAATTCCTGATATGGGTTCCTTTATACTGAGTGGATTGCTTAGCCAATCAGAAAGCTTTTGGTTACCCACTGAGGCTGTGTTCCTCTATTGTCCTGGTGTTTACATGGTGTCAAGGTGTTTGCTTCTGAGTAGCTTAGAACTCTGTTTGCTCAGATCACTGTTGGCCACTTTCCACCTGTAGCTCATGTAGTGATTTCCAGACCTAGACAGGCTGTCTGGGGCTGGCTTTCTTCTGAATTCCAGCCAGGTCTCTACATGCTCTGTGTCAGCAGCATATGGTGCCTTTAACAATACGGTCTTAGCTTTTGCCTCAGGCAGTAACCAAGTGCTTTGACAGAAACCTGTCTTAATTTGGGGACCTTGTAAATCTCTCCAATCAAAAGCTCAATGTGGGTAGCAACCAATCCCTGGTACTGGGAGTTACAGGTCAGAGACAAAAAAAAATTCTCTTTGAAGCTTACGCTTCATCTCGTCCTCATCAGAGCCTTGGTTTTCAGTGCTTGTCCTTTACTCCTTTTGAGGGTTATATCTTTTAGGCTATCTCCAAGGATGAAGGTGGATTGGGATTTTATGCACAATAAGAAATTAAGAAATATGTCCTGTATCTTGATGCTTTCATTATGTATCTTGGGAAATGAGACCCCAACAGTCAAGCAGTGGGGATATCAGATAAGCATAATTTTACTTGTCCTTGTCCTTCTAGTAAGCCTTAGTAGCTTACTAAAGTTTTAATTTTCCCAATAACTAAAAAATTGTTATATTGGCTTCTCTCTCTCACTCTCTCTCTCTGTGTGTGTGTGTGTGTGTGTGTGTGTGTGTTGTGCAGAATATGTGTATGGTTTGAATGGTATGTGTGGTATATTCATGCATATGCACAGATGTTCATGTACCACACATGTGTTTAGGCCAGATAAGAACATCCAGTACCCATCCCTTATTGCTCATGCCTGTTTTTTTTTTTTTTTTTTCCCTTGCAATAGTGTCTCTGTCTTGTCCAGAAGCTGATGAGTTGCTAGTTGTCAGTGAGTCCCATTGATTCTACTGTTTTTGTCCCCCTCCTCAAGTAGCTGGGCTGAAAATTACTGCTTGGACATCCTCAGCTTTTCACATGGGTCTGCGGAGTCACATATTGTCTTTAGGCCTAGAGGCCCTCATGCTTTAGTAGCAAGCACTCTTAGTTTCCCAGCCCCAATGGATTATTGTTGAGCACTGCAATGTAAGTAATAAAGATCAATAAACAAAACTAAAAATGAGAAAAAATGAGCCAAATCATTTTTTCATCCTAGAAGCAAAGGATATTATGTCATTTGGAGTTAGTGCCTACTATATAGTACTCCACTACTTTACAAATGGCATTGACTCCCAGAGACTTTCTTTTTTAAAAAAAAAGGAAAAAAAATCTAGGGCTGGAGAGATGGCTTAGCAGTTAAGGCACTGCCAAGCCTAAGGATTCATGTTCTACTCCCTAAATCCCATGTAAGCCAGACTCACAAGGTGATGCATACCCAAGGTCACACATGCGCACAAGGTGGCACACATGGCTTGGAGTTCAATTACAGTTGCTGGAGGCCCTGGCATGCCAATTCTTTCTCTCTCACTCTTGTTCTTGCTATCACTTTCTCACTCATAAAATAAGGGGCAGTCTATTGGGCTTGCCTCAAAAAGAGAAATCTAAATTGACATGGGGGCTGTGAGGTACATACATCTAGTTTGTGGAGAAAAGTAACTCAGACCGTAGTAAACCAGTAGTCTGTGTGTGTTAACTTATATAAATGCAGATATAATCAGTAGTGACATACACCCCAAAACAATTCTGTAAAGTCTTGTCCTTAATTAGAATTGAGGCACATGCACACAGGGCAGGAAAGATGAGTGGTTATTCTAGTGCAGATGTGAAATCACAACCTGGAAGCAGAACATTAAGATGCAGGTTTTGCACTTTAAAAGCTGTGTTAAGTTAAGCAATTCATTTCTGGCAAAGTAGATTAAGTAATCAGGTCTTGTGATTGGAAGGAAGTTGGAACTGTATTCAGAGGGAGGGTGATGATGTCTCAATCCTTCCTCTGACCATATTCATGAAATAAATATATGTGAGAGAATTGCCTTTGTAATAATGACACACCAAAATAACTGAATAATGAGGGTCCCCTGTGATAGATGTTTGCTGCCAGTTAGGACTTCCCGCTGAGCCCCTCCCACCATGCATAGAGGGATGTTTGCTGAGAGTGAGGATCATTAGGATCATTCAACCTCACACTTTCCAGAAGTGTACAAAACTATCCTCAGTCTCTGAGGGTTGAGATCAAACTCTGATGAGCCAGAGAACCTTGAAAATGAAAAGGAAGAACACAGAGCAGAAGGGTCTACTGAGTGGAGTGGGATCTGGGAATTGCAGGGGTTTAAGGAGCTGTTGGAGAGGGCCATAAGTTCCAGGAATCTGGAGGATCAGGTGGTGACAACAGGTCTGAACAAAAAGAAATTTGGTTTTTATTTTTTGCCTTGTTCCTTTTACCCAAAATCTTGTGAGGTAGAGAGACATTCAATCTGTATTATGTACATATAGATGCATATTTTAAGTTGCCTGGCTTGTTCCTAAATGGAAGGCAAGAAAATTCATGATAGAAAGTCTTAAAAAGTGTCACTGATGAGTCATAAAAATAAGAGACAGAATACATTTAAGCAGAGAGTAACATTTAGAATATAAAGCATATTACCAAACTATAAATGCACAAAACAAAATCATTGCTAGGACTTAAATGGCTAACTTCAAACTGTAAGAAATATTATCAGTAGGAGTTGATGATATACCTTAGATACGGTGGAAAAATGAAGACAGTGCTAGATAAGATCAATTGATGTGGGGGTATGGAAGGGTTTTGCTCTCTGTTTTCTGAATTCAAGTCTCTCCCACCTTCCCTCTGTTCATCTCTCAGCTGAAGACTGAACCTTGTCCCCTGGCATGAAGGCCATCCACTCTTCCACTGATTTGTAATCTCATCATACATCCTACCCTTAAAGCATTTCTTTACATAAGAGTTATATTCAATTTTATGACTAGTGTTTATTTTTTATAACAACTATTCATAAAATAAGCTTTGAAAGGGGACAGATATACCTTTGAGATTTTTATGTGGTTTTAACAGGGTAATTTCTAATTCAACCTAAATTGTTGCAGTATTGAAGTGCTAAGCATCACGCGCGCGCGCGCGCGCGCGCACATGCGCACACACACACACACACACACACACACATTTTGCCTTTAAAAATTACAGGCCAGATATAGAAAGATCAATAAAGTTATTTTGAACTGCATTCTAAACTGTAAACAAGGTATGGATACAGTGGAAAATACAACTCCTAAGTCTAAACATTATGTTATCTATGATACCAAACAAGTTATTTAAACTCCTACTTTTAGGTTTAACATCTGTAAAATGAGTGGAATGATGTCATTGGTCTACTGTAGCAATACTGAAGTAAAAATGACATTGGGATAGAAGCATGGGCACAGTCTGACATAGAGTAGAAGCTTAATAAATCACAGGTATTATACATTGAAGTAAACTTTCCTGTATTAATCTTTCTGTGACAGATGTAATTTTCTTCTTTCATGGCTTTTCCTAGTCATTCACAGAGATGAATATCATTATACTGAGAGAAAGAGGACATACACAAAAGGTACAAATTTTGCAATGTGTTTTATGTACTGCACTGGAAAGTGCAAACTATAGAGATAAAGATAAGTGGTTGGTAGGATCTGGGGAAGGAACTAACAGCAAACTTCCATGGGGGAATGGCAGTGTGTGTGTGTGTGTGTGTGTGTGTGTGTGTGTGTGTATGCACTTGATGAAACTATTCTTTTCCTTGATTGCAGTGGTGTTTATGGCATTACACACATTTGCTTTATATTCAAACATCAGAAGTGTATGAAAACAATTTATCCCTTGTGTGTAAATTATACCTATTTTAAAAGGAAGACATCTATCTACTGTTAATGAGTTGGCTGATGAAGTTATGTTCATAAGAGAATCAGTGGCATATTTGGGAATAACACCTCATTGGTGGGAATTTTCTTTGCAAATTCACTAATTAGAGCTCATGTTTAGCTGAAATGCTTAGAGGAAACATATCTTTAAAACTTACAAATGAGACCAAGGTGACATGCAAGCATAAAAGCTAGCAAAGCAAACACAATCATAAAAAAATAAGAGAAATTGAAATAGCATTGGAAAAAAGAGAAACAAAAACCCATGTAAGGGCAATAGGAGGGATGTGCCCATAGGTGGTGAATTCTCATGTGTTCAAGGCATACAGAAATCAGAGCAACATGCAGCAATAAGTCAGCAAGTTGGATATAATCGGTCTTGAGAGGTATTAGTGATTGAATAGCTATAGGAAAATAGTGGTAATGTGAGTGCCGGGTCACACATTCTGTGCAAATCTCTTAAGAAAATTTGTGCTTTCATGAGACAACAAATGGACAGAGTATGCTTTACAAGTATCTGAAAAGTTAGATTGAACTGCTCTTTCCTCTCTTTCACAATAAAATAGCTGGAAGAAACAGCTTTCAATCACAACCTAGATTATTCACTTAGGGTATTTTTAAAGGGAAATCAGTAAGGGATGGCCCAGAGGGAGGTAGAATAGAACAGTGGGAGGTAGGCAGTTGGATTTAAGAGCAGTGGCTTATAAGGTATGTAGTGGACATCCATGTTTTCACCATTTTGCCACTATGGGGCATCTGACAAGTTCTTTACAGATCAACTCATCTCAGACTATGGAATACACTAAACTGCACAGGGTTAGGGTACAAGACATTGTGGTTTTGGTGGGCATAGAAGTCTTCCTTGGGGTCTGAGACTGAAACAGATTCAGGATATCATCCAGTGGCTCTGGAATTATGTTATAGCTACAATAGAACTAGTGAATCACTATATCAGAGACCTCAAGAAGGGCCATTCTGAGGCCAGGTGGTATGCATGCTGCTGTAACTGGAGCCTGTGGCCCATGCACACCCTCGTGGTTTGGGTAGCTGTGTAGTCAGATGGCTCCATTCAAGCTTCCATTGTCCTCTCCTCTCCTTCAGTGGTGATCAGAAATGCTTAGTGACCTCATCTTACAGGTCTCTTGGCTTCTGTCAAATTTGGTCCTGTTTTCTTAAAGTAGGGCTTCTCCTCAGATTTGCTAGCACATTTAATTTAATCTTAGTTTCTGCTTTTCAGAGGACCTTGCCTAATATCGAACTAATTATTATTATCATTGATATTACTATGCTGTTTTTCTGCTATTAACAATTCTTAATTTTAGAAATATATTCAATGTGACTTCTAGAGATATTTAATACAATGGAGATGTTTTCAAGACAATGTATAGATTATATCAAGATATTCTCAAGTAAAATGATACCAAAGACATCAATATGTGCTCTAAAATGATGAAAATAGAAGAAATGGGAGAGAAGCTGAGTTTATCATAGGGATTCCTTTTACATTTTTTTTTTATTAAGTAGAAACATTTTACAGACACATCATGTGTTGGTATAATTTCCCTCCTCCCTGTCCATTCCACTGAGGCCTTCTTCAATGGGATTGTTGGTATACACCATGGGGTATGGGTTATGAATTGTAAGAGCAGCAGACGATCCTTGTTGGGGTAGGCAGAAATGCCCCTGGATATTCCCTCCCACCTCTGTGGCTCTTATACTCTTTCTGCTCCCTCTTCCCCAAAATGCCCTGAGCCCTGGTAGTTGAGTTATAAGTCTGCTTTAGTGTTGAGCTCTTAGTAGCTTCTGGATTTCTGCCTGGTAACTTTTGAGTATCCTCTATCTCCATTATCCTGGTACAGCTTGTCAGGCTGCCTATGGAAACAGCACTCTTGATCATCTTCCCACTTCCTCTGCTGTTTCACCTGGGCCCTAGCTGATGTGGGAGAGAGGGCTCATCTTATGATATGGAGTCAGCTATTGTAGTGCTTTTGTTAAGGTGTTCCCCCATAAACTTAGGTGTTTTATTTTATTTATTTATTTGACAGAGACAGGAGAGAGAGAGAGAGAGAGAGAGAGAGAGAGAGAGAGAGAAAGAGAGAGAGAGAGAAAATGGGCATACCAGGGCCTCTAGCCACTGCAAACGAACTCCAGGTGTTTGCACTCCCTTGTGCATCTGGCTAAGCTGGGTCCTGGGGAATCGAACCTGGGTCCTTTGGCTTTGCAGGCAAATGCCTTAGCCACTAAGCCATTCCTCTAGCCCAAACATAGGTGTTCTAAATGCTAAGTTCCCAGCTGATGGCAATTTGGGAATTAAAGCCTCCTGGAGGCAGTGTGTTATTAGGAGCGGGCTTATGGGTGTTATAGCCACCTTCTCCTTGGCAATATTTAGCACACTTTCCTGCTGCTGTTGTCCACCTGATGTTGGCCAGGAGGTGATGTCCACACTCTGCTTATGCCATTGTTTTTCTCTGCCATCATGGTGCTTCTCCTCAAGTGTATAATCCAAAATATACTCTTTTTTTTCCCACAAGCTGATCTTGGTTGGGTATTTTCTCGCAGCATTGAAAAGCTGACTGCAACAGTAATTTTTTCTTGTACTGAGAGATTTTGGTTGTCCTGTTTTCACTACCTATTGTAAAAGAAAAGAAGACTCTCCAATGGAGAGTGAGATCATTAAACGCTAAAGGGGATAAGCATAGGTAATTAAGAGACATTCTAATGAGTGTAGCCTCCCTTTTGGCAAAAAGCTAGTGAGACCTTTTCATTGGAGTCCATGATCTTGGTGTCCATAGGATTCTGACTTTGTTCCTAGTACTAGCTATGAGTTCCTTTCTACTGAGCAGGTCTCTTGGCCAATCATAGAGCTTTGGTTACCCACCTAGGTTGGGTGCCATTATTGCACAGGTGTGTACATCTTGTCAGGCTGGTTGATTTCATATAGCAATGTCCCCTGCTTGCTCACAACATTGTTGGCCACTGCTCATGTAGCACTTTCCAGCACATATATGCACTAACCATCTGGGAACTGGCTTCTTCCAGTTTCGAGCTGCATCTCTCTTTTGTTGGTTATGTTTTCTCTCCATTTAAAGAAACACCAAGAAGAATTTGTCCTATTTTTCACATTATTTCATTTTAGTTGTTTTCAACTTTAACAAGTAGGCATTGGAAGATTTTTTTTTTTTAATTTGAAGGAAAATAGAAGGGAAGGAGGAAAATAGAGCATAGGATAAAGATAGATAAAGAAAGAACAAAAAAAAGAAAGTTAGAGAGAGAGAGAGAGAAAGACAGAAAGGAAGAAAAAAGAAAGAAAGAAAGAAAGAAAGAAAGAAAGAAAGAAAGGAAGGAAGAAAGAAAGAAAGGGAGGAAGGGGAGAATTCAGGTCTTTAAAGAATCAGTTTAGTGGAATCATTTGAGCACAGCAAGGGAGAATGTCTGAATGATACTCTGTAATCTTATGGTGCTAAATGAGATTTAATTGTTGTATACAGAAAAATTGAAATGTAGAGGGTCATAGTGAGAGTTATAATCCAGATCTATGACCCCAAAGCACAAGTTATTTATAATAAATCATTTCTACTCTTTTCTTCATAATTTAGGAACATCTTCCCACCACTTACAAAATTATCTATTTCACTATTTTGTCATTTTATGAAAGAAAATTATTACCTAGTGACAAATCCCTTTTCAAGGGTGCTTTTTAAATCCCCACAGATGTGGAGAAAAGCTCTGTTCTATCCTTGAAGATTGGAATTGGGTCAGTCTTTAGTATATTTTGTCCCAATATAAAGAGAACATTTTGATCATTAATTTGTGTATTCATTTGGAAAATAATTTTAGTGTCTTATTATACCATGATTTTTGTCACTTTTGTTATTTCTGTTCCTATTCTTTGGAACCTCTCCAATTATTCTAGATTCTTTGGAAGGCTGATGATCAATATTGAACACTAAGAACCTAGCTTCACAAAAGATTAGATGCTGATTCATTGATTTTAAAGTTTTATTAGCACATAAAGTATTTTATGACATCATTTAAAGAAAATTCTATATGCTAACCTTACCTTGTGCTAGTCATTAGACAAGTAGATGATAATAATTCACAAAATACCGCTCCCAGATATTTTTCCCTCTCTAAATTATACCTATCAGTCTATTTTAGTTGTGTGTTATATATCTAACCTATTTTTCAATCTTAACAACCTAGATTATTACCTTTGGGCTATTTGTTCATGATTGTTTTCTTTAAATTCCTGTTTTTAAGTGATCACATTGGTAGCCATTACCCAAACTATGCCTTTTCTCAGTCTCTCATACATTTCACAATCTCTAGTAATTACATTAGTTTTTGCATGTGTATGTGAGAGGGAAGATGTGGTAATTATTGTTCTGGGTCTGTTATTTTTCATTTACCATATGTAATATCCCTCATAAAGTTTTATGCAAATGACAAATATTCATTCATTTTGTCATTTCATATTGAATAATATTCCATGATATTTGCCTACAATTCAAAAATATTCTATACTGTGTACCAAAACACAATGATATAGATGACAAAAACATTAGTGCTCCATGGTACAGTAAGGTGAAAGTAGCTCACTTATAATAACTGACACATTTTCTGAAGTAGAAAAGTTGACATCTCAGAACATAAATAGATGAGATAAAAAAATCAATTATCCTTCTTTGATGAGTGAATGTGTTATACCTGTGCTGAATTTTCACATTATACCCCATATGTATGTGTAATTATTACATGTTAAAAAAATTAAAAATTAGCCAGCTAGAAAAACAAAGATATTAAAAAATAACAGCTGTGGTGGTGCATACCTGTGGTCTCAGCCTAGAGACAATGAGGCAGTGGGATTGTGAGTTGAAGATGAGTCTCATATAAATAACAAGACCCTGTCTCAAATAACAATGATCAAAAGATAAAAATACAAGTTTGGTCACTTATCAACTAGATATGCCTCCACCTTTACCTAACAGAGAAACTTAGTATAGTTATATCTGTATGACTGTGTGACATGGAAGTAAAGGTGAAAGAATGTGGTGGTTTGAATGTTAATATATTATGCCCATAGCCCAAGGTATTTTAGACTGTTTATAACTTAAATTTCTATCAGGAACATCCCTGCTGAAGGAATTTTCACTGGGGGGAAAGATCTTTATTTCAGCCATAAAGGGTTTAAAGAGCCAGTTCTGAGCTCAATATGTTCCTGTTTGCTGGCCTTTTGGCGTTGTTTCTCGGATATGCATCTGTAGAAGTGAGCCATCTTCTTTTGCATTGTTGGTGCTTCCCCCTGGATTATGTAAGCCTGAAATAAATCCTGCCTTATATGAGCTGCTTTCAGGTGGAATTTTGTCTCAGCACGGAGAAAGTTACTGCAAAATGAATATTGGTACCAGGAGTGGGGCTGTTGATGCAATGAATTTGACCTTGTGGGTTTTGGGCCTTTGGAATTTCTTTACAAGAGGATTTTGGGAGAATTTGGTACTTGGAAAATCCAGGCAGTGCTATAATTGGAGCTTGAAGGGCTATTCTGATGAGATTTTGCAAATTTTTTTTCTTTGTTTGGTTTTTTTTTGTTGTTGTTGTTCTGTTTTTTGTTTTTTGTTTCTTGAGGTAGGGTCTCACTCTAGCTCAGGCTGACCTCAATTCACTATGTATTCTCAGGGTGGCCTTGAACTCATGGTAATCCTCCTACCTCTGCCTCCTGAGTGCTGGGATTAAAGGCTGTGCCACCATGCCTGGCTTGATTTTGCAAGTTTTAAAAGCAGAGAGAATTGAACTTTTAAAGGGGAAAGAGAACATTGTTGGAATTGTGCTACTCATCTCCTGAGTGTTTGATCCAGGTTGAATTTAAAACATCATGCCTCAGAGAAATTTGTGTAAGAGCGGGGCCGAAATATTGTTTAAGGCACATGTTGAGAAATTATGCGCAGAGACATTGCCTCTTACCCATAACCTATGGCTAACTCCACAATGCACAACCCACATTCCCCTACAAGGAGGGTCCCTGCAGAAGGGGCAGGACAGGGAGGAGGCTAGTGATGGTACCAACATGGCTGTATACACACTGTATATAAGTAATAAAAAATATTGGACTGATGTGCTTGTGGAAGTATAGAGCAGAAAGATGTGAAGATGTATGGTTTAATCACAGGAAAAATTCAATCACTTTTAAACTTATTAACACAGAGACTGTTTTAGGTTAATGAAGCTACAAGTGTGAATCAGATTACAAAAATCAAGTTTGGGCCAACTGATTTTACATTGAATCATTGAAATGATGCCCTGGGGCGAACTTTTAAGGGCTCAAATGAGTTAAAATACAAACTCTTTATGGTTCCTGGATAAAGTGAAGAAGAGTTGCTGGAATCCTTGTGTGGAGACTGTGTATGGCCATTGTCTTAAGATGAACCAGTGGCAGGAGGAACAGAGATGTGGAAATATGAAACAGAGTGGATATACCTCTATAGAAGTCAAATAAATACATTGTGTGGAGCTACAAGGATGACATGTGGTTTATAGTGCAGACCCAAAAATGCTCTAGAAAGACAAGGGCTGTCCAATGGATTCCATGAAGAGCTGCTTCTGGCTATGGATAGAATTTTCCATTGTTTGTTCAGCCCAGCTGCAGTGGCAGAACTAGAATGCAAAGACTTTCATCACTCGTTATGGGTGTTGGACTTGAACTATGGATAGTTGATGCTTGCCTACTCGTTACTGGCTTTGTATTGGTTCAGTCTCTCTTTGTTATGCCTTTTTGCAATGGGAATGTTTACTCTGTGCCATTGTGTGTTGGAAGTATGTAACTTGCATTTTGATTTATACAGGTCTCACAGTTAAGAGACAGATGTTGGTGCTTGTTGCTGCTGACAGTTATTTATCTGTGATATGGATCTACGAATGTGAGACAGCTTATTTTGTCACAGTGGAAATTCTGTTGGATTTTGTAAGCCTGAAACAACCCCTTTCCTCCCATAAGCACCTTCTGGTCAGGTGTTTGTCCCAAACATGTAATGAATGTATATATTGAGCTCAAATTATGAATGGGTTTCACATATCTGTATGTAGTTACACACACTAAATTCAACAAAATATCATATAATAAGAAAAAGAATTTAGCTTAAGGAAACATAAAAACATTCAAAAGGGGAATAAAGTGTTAGCTCTTTGGGAAAAAAGAACACTGATTGGGCTGGAGAGATGGCTTAGCGGTTAAGCGCTTGCCTATGAAGCCTAAGGAGCCCGGTGCGAGGCTCAGTTCCCAGGACCCACGTTAGCCAGATGCACAAGGGGGCACATGCATCTGGAGTTCGTTTACAGAGGCTGGAAGCTCTGGCGTGCCCATTCTCTCACTCTCTCTCTCTCTCTCTCTCTCTCTCTCTTCTCTCTGTCACTCTCAAATAAACAAATAAACAATTAAAATTAAAAAAAGAACACTTATTTAATTTGCTTGAAGGAATAATGAGACATCAATTCTTTTCATTTTTGCTTTAATTTAGGGTAGGGCCACATGGAGAATACCTGCCATCTTGGACACTGAGAAAATATTAAAGTATACAAGAGACATATATTTGACTTCCTCAGTAGGAGTAGATGTGGTTTTTATTAGAAAAAGAAAGAAGAAATTTGAGATCATTTTTTCTATCTCTGTGAAGAACACTGTAGGTATTTTAATTGGAATTGCATTAAATCTGTATATTGCCTTTGATAGGATTGACATCTTCACAATGTTAATTCTGTCTATCCAGGAGCATGGGAGGTCTTTTCATTTTTCTCAAGTCTTCCTCAATTTCTGTTTTGAGTGTTTTTATATTTTTGTTGTATAGATCTTTCACTTCCTTGGTTAACGTTATTCCAAGATATTTTATTTTATTTTTTTGTTGCTATTGAAAATGGGACCATGTCCCTTATAGCAGCTCAATTCATAATAGCTAAGAGCTGGAATCAACCCAGATGTCCATCACTAGATGAATGGATAACTCAGATGTGGTATATCTACACAATGGAATGCTATACAGCAGTAAGAAAAAATGACACAATGAAAATGAGGAAAAAGGGTTGAACCTGGAACAGATCATTCTCAGTGAACTTACCCAATCACAGAAAAAAAAAATCGCCATATAGTCTCACTCATCTACAGCACCTAACCTGAATCTACCCAAGATGCCTTACATACCCAGCAAGCATCTCATGGACTAGACAATAGGATGGGTGGGGAGGAAGGGAAGGGCAATAGAGGGGGTGGGAAACACAAATCTAGACCCAAATGGCAATGGTACCATAAAATTCTACATACTAAAAGGCAGACCAAATGGCTTAACCTTCACCAGGCCCTTAGAGGGAACACCTCAGCTACAAGACACTGGAGAGGGTATGATGAAGACTGACCTTAATCTTCTACAGCTTCCCTCCCTCCCTCTCTCTTTCTCTCTCTCCCTCTCTCTTTCTCTTCTCTCTAACTCTTTTATATTAGTTATCTTTTTCTTCCTTTTCTGAGTGGGCACTGACCTATAACTCCCACTACCAGCATGTGGCTATCATCCACAATAAGCTTTTGATCAGAGAGACCTACAAGGTTTCCTAAAAGAATGACAGATTTCTGTCTGAGTACTTGATGACCCACCAAAGGTTAGCGGTAAGACCCTACTGCTAAAGACACCTTATGTGGTTGACAAGTAAAATGCACTGGCATGGCTGGAAGCTGGAAGACAGTCAGTCCCCAGACAGTCAGCGTGTCTAGTGCCAGAAGGTGCTACATGGGCGACTGGGGGAAAATGACTAATATCTGTCCAAGCAACTCATGGTCTAACCTACTTAGCAGCAAATAGCCTGTTGCGATGCCCACACAAGTGCAATAGTGGTACACAGCCATGGTGGGGAACCAACTGTTCTTGATTTGGCTAACTGATCCCCTCAGTGGTATGGAATCCATAGCTGGAGCTGGGAAAAAAGTCAGAACCATATCCAAACATAAGCCCGCTCTCCATTAACAAGGTACCATCAACCGAGGACTACAAGAGGGCCTATACCTATTAAATTCTCTATAAAAAAGTAAGGGTTATCTCATTTCTCCTAGTGCTCACTTACTCTCCGTTGGAGAATCTGCTTCTGCTTTTCAGGTAGATGTAGATCCTAAGGAGAGAGCCACCCCATCACACCCCAAAACGGCCCTGGCTGAAACTAAGAAAAACTGGCAAAACAAGCAAGTGTGCTGTTTTCTTGGTGAACCGGGTACCAGCACAAGGGTGAAGGAGATCAACACAGAAAAAAATCAACTCCTACCAAATCAGAGATCCAGAGACCCAGAGGCCCCCAACACCTCATCACTGAAGCAGACCAAGAATGAACCCAACATGGCTCAGAGGGGGCGTGAAGAATGTCAGAGCTACATGTTGGGTCATGACATGCAGAGACATTTATCCTACCCACAACTGTGGGCTAACTCCACAATGCATGACCCATATACCTCAACAAGGAGAGGCCAACAGGAGGGGGTAGGTCATGGATGAGCCTTATAATGGTGCCAAACTGAATGTATTTGCTGAATACAAAACTAATTAATAAAAAAAAATTTTTAAAAAAGAAGAAAAACTCCAAGCAAAGAATATCTTGGCATGGAGAAGCTACCTACAAATAATTGAAATAATATTATATGGGACCAGGACTGAATTTGTTCAGAGTGGAGCAGTAAATATGGATAAGTAAAAGGTCATTCTATCCCAGACAATCACTGAGTTGTGATGGATCTTCTCAAGACACTTTGTGAAATCACTTTGTTGAGTAAAGAATTCAAGCAGTAAGGATTGACTGCCTTAGACACATATTTCTCAAGTTAGCCAGTAATGAAATGCCAGAATATTGTTAATAACTTTGTAAAGAATATTGGAATGGAAGTGTGGTGATTTGAATAGAATAGATGGCCCCCAATATATTCAGTTGTTTATTTGTTTGTAGTTTGCATTTCTAGCCACCTGGCTGGAGGCAATGTCACTGGGTGGATCTTAAGGTGTGGTGGTGGGTTTGAGATTTCAATCTAAAGATATGCAAAGTGTGCCTAGCAGGAGTTCCTGAAGTGTGCTCTGGCTTTTGACCTTTAGGCTTGTACTGCTGTCTCTCTGCTTGGGCCTGTGAAGGCAGGCCAGTTTCTTCTGTCATTATGGAACTTCCCCTGGATCTGTAAGCTTTAATAAATCCCTTCCTCCATAACTGTGCCTGGTCTGGAAGTTCATCTCAGTGAACCTGAAGCTGTCTGCTACAGGAAGGAATGAAAGTTCCCTTCCAACTATAGAACTATTTAAAAAGTAGGATAGAAGGGAACTGTTGGGAAGCCATACTTATTCATTTTGTTTGTCTGTTTAATCTGTAGATGGAAACATGTATCCAAATTCAGGTTTTCTTTAGGTGGTCTTATTATGAAGGTTCTGGGGTAGGATCTGGCAAAGTCAAAGTCTTTTTCATGTTTTTTGACCTTTAAAATATAAAAGCTAAATTAAAATGGAAATGATTATCAAGCTAGAAAACAGATTCCTCAGTTACATTCAATAACTTAATGTAGAAAGTTCTGTGAAGGAACAGGTAAAAATGATATTGAAAACTCGGGTGATGTGGACATGGTTGCTCTAAAATTTCTCTAGGATGCTGGTACTCATTAAGCTTAGAAGTTTGTAAAGTATAAAAGAAAAGACAAAGAGATAGAAGAGACAGAAACCTGGCTTTGCAAGTAGATCAAAGAGTATCTGGAGTCATGAATACTATTGGAATTCTTCAATATGGAAAATAAACAACAAAACATTATGATCACAAAACTTTCTTATACATGAAGCTGGGATGGACATTTAGAAAGTCAATTTCATTATAACTGAAATGAGTGTTCAGGGATGGAGAGATGGCTTAGTGGTTAAGGTGCTCTTTTACAAAGCCTAAGGACCCAGGTTCGACTTTCCAGAATACATGTAAGCCAGATGCACAAGATGGTGTATGTATCTGGAGTTAATTTGTGGTAGCTAGAGACTCTGGAACACCCATTCTCTCTCTCTCTCTAGCTGTCTCTTTCTCTCCCTCTTTCCATTCCTCAAATAAATAAAATACTTATAAAAAAATAAATGAGTGTTCAAAGATATTGTAATGAATTTCCTAGTATCCTTGATATAAGTTTGGGATTTATGAATTATTTTGTTCTTATTGATAAAACTATTGTTATCAATAGAATTGTTTTATTTCTGAACTGTCTGAACATGAATTATGGACAGTCATTATTGTTTAGTATATGTATATATATATATATATGTATTTCAATTATGACCCTTTTCCCTTAGTAGTTTAGAATCTGCAAAGAGAAATGGTTTTATCTTGCACAAATTCAATATAATTAAATAAATTTCTTAAATACAGCACAGATACAGATTTTTAGTACACAGAACATATGTGATTTGTCATTATATTTCTAGATTTTTATAGGAATTATTTGCCTTTTCCACATCCCAGAGTCATTTTGCTGTAGCTAATTGGTATCCATTCTTGGGTCCCAAGAGGACCTGACCTTTGTGTTTCAGGATGTTGACATTTCAAGATTAGATGTCAGCTGAGATACCCACACACAGCCCTTCTGCTTGGGATTGTCTAATTCTTTATCATGATGAGAGTCAAGTAATGCTTTTTGGCAGGAATACTAGAGAAGTGATGCTCATAATACAGAATCTATCATTTTTCTATGCATCACATAGGAAGGCATATATCACTTTGTCTAATTAATTAGCAATGTTAACTTTGACTTATGTGATGTGGATAGTAGTTTCTCTTAATGACAAAGACAATTTAAATTAAGAAATTTTTAGCTTATGATTTCAGAGGGTTCAGTTCATGGTCGCTTGGCACCATGCTCTTGTGTAGAACATCAATGACATAGCATATATTGAAGAGACTGCTCACTAAATCTGACCATGAAGTAGGAAGCATGATAGTGAGGAGCCAAGAAGAATTAACCACCAAGAACTCCTTTTTTCCTGTAGTAGACAGCTTCTAGGTTGGTGAGATGAACTTCCATACCAGGCAATTGCCGGGCTCCGCTGGCGGGGGCAGGTAGTGTCGAGGGAAGGACCAGGCCTGCTGGTTCCTCCCGAGGGGTTGAGGAGGAGATGAGCGTCCGACAACTCAGACCTCTCCTGGCCACTGGAGAAAAACCACACTGAGTCGGGAGTCTTGTCAAAGCAGGAACTCCATTTATTGTTACAAGCAGTTGCCTATATAATGTTGAGGATGAAGGCAGGGATTCTAGGATGGGGGGACAGGTAAGGGCCAATAGTAAACTGTGACTATTGAAATGATAATTCTAACTCCCATGTGGAAGTAGCAGGTAAGAAGCCATTAGGCGTCTTGCTGAGTCACGTCTGGCCAGAGGCAGATCACCAAACTTTAGCTAGGCTTAGGAAGTTCCACTAGGCCTCACACCTGGGCCTTTCAGAGCCCAACATCTCCCCCTTTTGTTTTTGTAAGAGCATTAGTCACCATGGCCCCAGTCTTAGGTTGTCCCCCTCTGGGGGTCTTAACTGTCATTGGGTACCAGGTGTTTAGCTCAGAGCATTCATCATGGCCCCTGTCTTAGGTTGTCCCCCTCTGGGGATCTTACCTGTCACTGGGTACCATGTGTTTAGCTCGGTGAGAACCTACCCCATGGCCTGTCTTAGGTTGTCCCCCTATGGGGATCTTACCCGTCATTGGCCACATGGAGGGCAGAGGAGGTGGCAGTGGGTCATCTGAGGAACTTAGTTCCTGAGTTGTCAGCCTGTGATAATGTATTTCGACCTGATGAAGTTTTATTGTCTCTAGCCGTTGGTGAATACATTGTGTAATCTTATTAATTACACAAGGCCTGACAGTGAGGAGAAGGAGAAGGAGAAGAAGGGGCCCAAGTAGAGGGAGAAGGTAGGGTAAGAAGTCATGTAAGCCCGTCTGCAGCGGGTTGTCCTGGAGGTCCCGCCTCCTCCTCTCCAAGTCTTCCTGGAGCTTCTTAATCTTGTCCTGGACGATTCCTGATTTATTGGCGTAAAAGCAACATTTTTCCTATAAAAGCAAACATATGCCTCCTTTTTCGGCCATTAGTAGGTTTAGTCCTCTCCTGTTTTGTAGGACTACCTCAGCCAGGGAATCTAGCTGTTGTTGGAGATAGGTCTCCCTCTGATATAGGGAGGGCCTCATTTCCAGGGATGATATCTACATCTGGGATTAAGGTGGCTGGGGCACAAAGGCCCGTCCAATTGGTGGGCAGAAAGTCATAGGCCATCCTGCCTCCACAAACATAAACCATTCCAGAAGGCGGGCAGCATTGAGCACTGGGCTCAGTTGTGTTAAAAGTACAGAAGGAAGGATGAATGTATCCCACATCTATACTGGAATTACTAGGGGAAGGCGGGTCCCAAATGCCCAGAGGAAACATTGGGAAAAGCTGGACGGGGATGGGGAAGGTGGCTGAGTAATTTTTTAAGGTCATATGGGCAACTGTACTGCAAGCAGCCAGAGAGGCCCAGATTGGAGGCAAAGCCAGTAATCCTCCACAAGGGAGGGAATTGTTTAGTTTAGTAGGGTGAAGGACCATTTTAGCAACAGTCCTCAGGAGTGGGACACTCCCTGGAGAAGTGATTGTCAGTGTCCCCTTGTTGGGACAAATACTTTAGGTTTCTTGCTGGTACACAAATGGATCTGTTTCTTTTTATAAAGTTTTTCCATGGATAAAAATTCCATGAGCTTTACATAAGTTTCTATCAAAAAACTCCTTTCTGTTATAGAGTTTTTGTACTTTAATCACTTCTCAGTACAAAAGACTACCAAGGCCAGCCAAATGGCTTCCGACACTGTATATACATAATCTTGCTTACATGTAGGTGCTAAAGTCTTGCTGCCAAAGGGCCAGAGCTATGGATACAAAGCCAGCCAAATGGCTTCTGCCAATTCCTCCTTTTTTATTTTTTATTAACCGGGCCCTTCTGGGCCTTGATGTAGAAAGACTGTGTCTGTCTTAGGTAGTCTTCTATGATATTTAGGCCTTACCCATCATCGGTACATGAATTCCATCATTTATGCCCTGTCTTAGGTTGACCTAACTCGAGAGAATCTTACCCAACTTTGACTACCAGCTTCTGCAGGGGCTTTAAGATAATGTCTCAGGAAGCCGGGGTCGGGTCTGTAGAGGTATCCCATGTACTACTGTACGGATATCCATAAAGGATCTCAAAAGGCATTTAACAAGTATGGGCAGCAGACACAGAATGAGCAAAAGACAAACACCTGTAGCAGCAAAGCTTCCTATCCAAGAAGTGAGAGAATTCCATCCAAGCAAAGCAGACTTAAAGGTAGATATTAAGTCATCAGCAGCTTTAGTTGCATCAAAAGTAAGATGATTATTTTGCAAAGACAAAATCTCTGAATTTAACTGAATCAGATCCAAGGAAATATTATCATTATGTCAAATACCTTTCAAATGTATTTTCCCAACGCTGTTGACTGTTATTATATTTTTTAGAAGTAACACAAATCCATTGAAAATCTACATGACACTCCAAACAAGTTCTAACTTTCAACCCTATCTCTTAGCCCAAATACGTAACCACATCATACAGAGCATCTAACAGGTGAAACTGTATCTAGGGTAAGGATTGAGCCCAAGATCTTAAAGGGAGGCACAGTTTGAACTTTCTCAGGAGCTACTTTAAAGCTGTGAGTATGAAGGATAGTTAGACATTAAAAGTACAAGCCTAAAGCCAAATGGTTCTTTTTTTATCTTGAGGGAAGACACATTTAAACCCTTTCCCAGCTGTGAGGAGTGGGTCTGGTCCTCTCCAGGCCCCAGCCAATGGGCCATTTCTACGAAAATTTAAAATATTTAAGGTGAATAATGCTTTCTTTAGCTGACCATGGGGGGGGGGGTAGTGATTCCCCCTTTTGTTTTTGTAATTGTGATTTAAGTGTTTGGTCAACAATAGCTTGGCCTCGCCTTGAGGGTTGTATGGGATGGCTGTGGAATGTGAGATTTTCCAGGTCTGGAGAAAATATACAAAGGCCTTGCTTAGGAAGTAGGGGCCATTATCTGTTTTAATTTGATCAGGTAGCCCGAGAGTGGCAAAACATTGAAGCATATGATTAATGGCATGTTTAGATTTTTCCCCCTGGGCATGTGCTGATGCCCAGCAGGTGCAGGAAAAGGTATCCACTGAAAGAAAAATATCAGTGAGCCCAGTCACCATGAGAGGGCAGACTTTTCCCCATCCCCACCTGGGTCAGTCCAAGGGAGCCACGTGGCAGTCTCCCAGGAGGGGGAGTGCCCGCCAACTCCCAGTAGGGGAGGGCCGGGCACAAGCTGCCAGGAGGGGGGCCATCTATTTAAATTACCATATTCCACCCCTAGCTCCCAATAGATTTATAACCATCACATATTATAAATTGTACTAAGTTCAATTTTAAAGGTTCACACAGTCTTGACCAATTTAAGATATTAAGACCTGTAAAATCAAACAAGTTAAACACTTCTAACATATAAAGGCATAGAGTAAACATTTTTTACTGGTATAAGGCATAGCAAGGAAAGACTAAAACAATGTAAACTCAACCACCATCCAAAAGTGTTTGCATTTCTATGAGAGTCCTTCCTCAGGCATCCTTCTCATTGTTTTAATGTAAAGCAGTTGGACCATTTTCCTTAAGACTGCAAATTTGTTTGACAATAGCAGATTTAGTAACCTAAAACCAGTCTCAGTGCCTGTAATTTTAACTTGCTTGAAGTTTTCCAGCTTAAAATCTTAAATCTCTCAGTCCAATATCTTTAGCCAAGCACATCAGTCCATTACAAATTTAACCTTGATCAAACTCTCTGGGCCTGGGCAGCAGGACACAGCCAGCCCTTATGCCAGTAGCCCAGTTCCAACAAAGTCCCCGGCAGTCTTTCCTTTTCCTTAGAAAGCTCATAAGCCAAGTCTCAAAGTTCAATGCTATCTGTACTTAGCATTTTAAGATTCTTATTAGAATAGCCCATAAAATTTGGCTTACCACTCCAGAAGACACCTTGAGCTGCAAGCACCAAGTCCATGTCTATTCCTCCAAAACAAAGGTTCCAAAAGTTCAATATCCACATGGTCAGGTTCATCTCAGTTCACTCCTTGGTCTGTATCAGACAGCTTTAGGTTTGCTGAGATAAACTTCCAGACCAGGTACAGTTATGAAGGAAGGGATATTTATTGAAGCTTACAGATACAGGGGAAGTTCCATAATGGCAGAAAAAGTTGGCCTGCCTTCACAGGCCCAAGCAGAGAGAGAGAGAGAAGCATAAGCCTTCAGAAATACAAAAGTCACAGATGCAGCTTGCCGGCAAATCGAGAGTGAAAGGAAAGAGAAAAGGAACGAAGAGATGTTGACAAACAAGTACAGGTTACAGAAGCAAAGTTTAGCGCATTAAATATAAAGACTACCTCATAACTTATGGGGGTACGCTCACCCGCATTTGTACACCGATTGACCTCCTCAACGAATGCCTCTCATGAGGCACTAGTCTGCCGGACTCCGAGAGCCCCACGTTAGGCGCCAGATTGAGGAGGAGATGAGCGTCCGATGACTCAGACCACTCCTGGCCACCGGAAAAAAAACACACTGAGTCGGGAGTCTTGTCGAAGCAGGAACTCCATTTATTGTTACAAGCAGTTGCCTATATAATGTTGAGGATGAAGGCAGGGATTCTAGGATGGGGGGACAGATAAGGGCCAATAGTAAACTGTGACTATTGAAATGATAATTCTAACTCCCATGTGGAAGTAGCAGGTAAGAAGCCATTAGGCGTCTTGCTGAGTCACGTCTGGCCAGAGGCAGATCACCAAACTTTAGCTAGGCTTAGGAAGTTCCACTAGGCCTCACACCTGGGCCTTTCAGAGCCCAACAGGCAATGTTATGAAGAAAGGGATTTATTGAGGTTTACATATCTAGGGGAAGTTCCACCCATAATGGCAGAAGAAGCCAGACTGATCCAAGCAGAGAGAGAGAAGCAAAAAGCCTACTCTCTAAAACCACACCACAGACAAGCACACTTCAGGAAGTCCAGGCCCTTTGTGTATCTCTAGACTGGAATTTCAAATCCACCACCACAACTTAAGGCTGTGCCCCAAAATCTGCCTGACACCTCCTCCTTCCAGGTAGCTGGAAATCTAAATTACACACTGCAATAAAATACTGAATATATTGGGAGCCATTCATTTAAACTACCAAACCCCTTGTGGCCTACTTCTGACAGCCATGTTCTACCTCCTAAAGATTCTAAAATAAAACCACCTGCCCAGGTCAGACATTTAAGATATTCTAGGTGTTCTATGAAAAGGTATCAATTTCACCTTTGTGGCAGTATCTCATGGATCATGTAAATTTTCTGCTTTTTATTAAACTTCACTTAACAGTGCTTAGTAACACCAGTAATTTTTATCTGAAGCCTTATTATGATTTTGATATGTATGTTTCTTTGATTCAATTTATGCATTTATGTTAGTTTTCACTTTCATTTGTTCATATCTATTTTTTAAACTGCTTACTTGATTTCTTCACTTGCTCATTTATTAACCATAGATTGGGATTTTAACAATAGTTTAAAATATGTTCCTATGTTATTAAACTTAAAACATAAAATATCCCATGTTGTCAATGGGAGTTCCTTCAACCTGTCCATTTGTCCCTTCCATATGTTTCCATCAGGTTTAAGTACTTCCTTACATTTTTGGCATACATATTCCATGTTTATCTTGTTTTATTACTCTGGCATTCTTTCTTTAATGGACAGTGATGTTTAGAAAGCAATTCTTGGTTCATCCTAGGAGCTATGGATATAATTTTGCAGATGGAAGATAATTCTTTTTTTCCACATTTTTATTCATTTTCAAGAGAGAGGAGAGAGAGGGAGAGAGAGAGAGAGAAAATGGTCACACTATGGCCTCCAGTCACTATAAACGAACTTCAGACGCATGTGCACCTGTCTTAACATGGGTACTGGGGAATAAAACCCAGGTCATTAGGCTTTTCAGGCAAGAGCCTTGACAACTGATCAAACTCTCCAGCCCATGAAGCTAAATCTCACAGTCATTTGATTTAAAGAAGTTATGGAAATGAAGAAATGGTAACAGAATGATAATAGGCACATTCTGATGTAGGAATGGCTGATCAATGGATGTTGAAGGTGAGAATGAAAGACAGCTTTTAACCTAATCTTGGGCTAAAGAGCCATTAGTAACTGTACATGCGCACTATTTTCTTCATTATCGTTTTCCAGCCAACATGTTGATGGTTTTATATGCCAACAGCTAGCCTTTGGGTGATGTCATTTGAGTGTAAAACGGTCTCCGCAGGCTCATGTGTTTGAACAATCAGTCCCTAGCTGATGACACTGTTTGGGAAGGATGAGGGGTCTTTAGTAGGTGCAGACTTGCAGTAGAAAATGAGTAACTGGTGGTGGAAATTGAAGTGTTATAGTCTGACCTTACTTTTTGGTCATTCTCTGTTTCCTACCTGCCCAGGTGTCAATGAGACCAACTCTGCACCTGCTATGGCTGCCCTGATGTGAAACTTCCTCTCAAAATTGTAAGCCAAACTGAACTGTTTTTCCTTCTGCAAGTTGCTTCTTGTTGGACATTTGTTCACAGCAATGAGAAAGTAGCTGATGCAGGTGTGTATATTTGATGACTATACTGATGTGACCAATTTTGCCTTTGTATTTGTGGGTCAGAATCACATGTTGCTATGGCAACCCACCAGCGTACATCTTCATGGCAGCTTTAGTGATTTTCATGAATAGAAGTCTCCAGAAACAACTGCCTACATGTACTTGGAGGTGAATTAGCTGTCATGTGGCATTGGGAACTTTGTTCTTACCTTCAGAAACAGGGATTGAGAAAGACAGCACTGTCAGGTATTCTTGCATACTGCAGTGATGAGAAAATTTTGAAAATAAATGAAGGAAGAGGACAGTCTGTGGATAAAGAAGAACTGGCTTTCTTGTTACATGTTATTCAGAGAGGAAATGCAGAGATTTGGGGAAGAAACCAGGAAGTCAAGTGACTTGTATTTTTATATATATGATAATAAATTTATATCCTTTACTCAGAACTAACAATAAATTTTGACTGGAACTTATTGAGGAAATTTCAGAAGGTATTTTCCTTTGTCAAATAAATTCTTTAACACTTCAATGAACTGATATCTTTTTTGTGGTTTTTCAAGGTAGGGTCTCACTCTATCCCAGGCTGACTTGGAATTCACTATGGCGTCTCAGGGTGGTCTTGAACTCATGGCAATCCTCCTACCTCTGCCTCCTGAGTGCTGGGATTAAAGGCGTGTGCCACCATGCCTGGCATGATAATAATCTTTAAATCTATAATTCAAATACTCTAATTTGCCCAATCTTCTCTTAATGAATTTTTATAGGCACACTATCTATTACTGTTTGTTTTACAGCAATAAAGTATATAAATTTAAAATTCCTTTGAGAAGATAGATCACATGATGAATGTGAAATATGATTGATAGTATATTACCTGGTGATGTCATAGACTATAGATGTTTCTTGGGATCCAGGGTTCAGTGTTTAAAGACACTAAATCTTAGTTTTCTCTCTCCCTCTTTCTCTGTCACTCTCAAATAATTAAATAAATAAAAATAAACAAAATTTTTTTTAAAAAGAGACAAAAATAACTGTGTGCTTTTCTGTAACACACTATCAGTATTAACAGAAGCTGTATGGCATTCTAAATGAAATCATATGCCTTGGAATCAAGTCAAGATGACATGAAGAACACTTTCAGTAGTATGTCCTTAGACTAGTTCTTGAATTTTGGGATCAATACCTTCATATTTAAAATGTGATAATTGGGCTAGAGAGATGGCTTAGTGGTTAAGGTACTTGCCTGCAAAGCCTAATGACCCAGAGTCAGGTCCCAGAACCCATGTAAACCAGATACACAAAGTGGCACATGCATCTGGAGTTAGTTTGCAGTGGCTAGAGGCCCTGGCATGATCATTCATTTTCTCATTCTCTCTCTCTCTTCTCTCTCTCTCTCTCTCGTCTCTCTCTGTTTGTAAAGAAATAATTAGTTTTTTTTTTAAATAGTGGCACACAGCCATGGTGGGTAACCAACTCTCGATTTGGCTAACGGATCCGCTCAGTGGAAGAGAACCCGTAGCTGGTTCTGGGAAACAAGTCATAACCATATCCAAAAAACAAGCCTGTTCTCCATTATCAAGTTTCCACCAATGGTGCATTACAAGAGGGCCTACACTTATTAAATTCTCTATAAAATAATAATGGCTATCCCATTTATTTGGTGCTGACCTCACTCTCCATTGGAGAATTTGGTTCTCTTTTTCAGATCCTGAGGAGAGAATCAGCCCATAGTACCTCACCCAGGCCCCAGCTGAAAACATAGAGTAATTGGGGAAATGAGCAAGAGGGCTGCTTCCTTAGTGAACCTGATGCCAGCACAAGGGTGAAGGCGATAGACACAGAGTACACTCAACTCCTACTAAACTACATTTCCAGAGACACAGAGGCCCCAAAGACCTCATCACTGAAGCAGACCTAAAACAAACCCAACATGGCTTGAGGAAATTCACAGAAGAGGGGGCAGAAAGATTGTTAGATCCACATGTTGGGACATTATGCACAGAGACATTGCCTCTTCCCCATAACTGAAGGCTACCCCCACAATGCAAGACCCACAATCCCCAACGAGGAGGGTCCCTGTGGAAGGGGAATAACAGGGTGGAGGCTAATGATGGCACCAACATGACTCTGGATGCTACTGTATTGATTTTGTTGCTTAAATTTTTTTCTACTTTATCTTTCCAAAGCCCTAATGTACCAGACACAGGTTCTAACTTCTTGACTTAGAAGTCCTGACTTTGAATCACTGACCTGTCTGGGAAGTTGAGCCAATGATTAAACAATCCTCCTTTCTCAGGCTCTAGGTCATTTATTCTTGAATAGCCTTTCCATATATTATCATTGATATAATTCAAAATCTCCTTGAAATTGTGCTCTATAACATAGTACACTACCCATTTATTTTGCTTTCAATACTTCTCAATTTTAATGCTGCTATCATTGATTCTTTTTTTTTAATGTCTTCTTCTCCTAAAGTATGGTTGTATGGGAACAATAACCTTATAGGTTTTCCCTACCTGTGTGTTCTCTGGGTTTGGGACAATGTCTGATATTTAAAAAAACACATTTCAATAAATACTTAATGAGGTAATGAGCACATGCAGGAGTGAAGCTCATGGCAAGTAAGGAAGGAAGCATAGTGTTGGCTGTATATGCAAGGAGAGTAGTGTCTGAGGCTACAATAGTGAGGGTTTAGTCATAGGAAGACAATACTTAAACTGCTGTGGAGTTCATCCATTACAATGGAGTGAAGAACAGGTTGCACAAAGATCAGATCCTTTGAGGTAACATGGCATACTCAGTGTGCTCAGGGAGATCTACAGGTGCTTAAACATGGTAAAAGCATGCTAAAGACATCCTGGAGACCATTAGAACATGTGAATAAGGCACTTAAATATTGGCTCTCAGCAGGGTCTACACTAAGTTGTTACTGTTAGTGTAATTAGGGAATACTTCCCATTAGCTCATGTGTTTGAATATTTAGTCCCCAGCTGGCTGCACTGTTTGGTGAGATTACTGAAGATTTTGGGCCAGAAGCATGGCTGGAGAAGATGGGTCACTGTGGCCATCCACGTCTTTTTGTGTGTCACAACCTGGTCTGCCTCAAGCCAGTGTCTCTGCTACCTGTTCAATGCTACGTGAGAAGTAGTGCCACAAGCTTCTGCCACTCACTGACTGAGTCACCTCAGCTTCCAGGCCATCCCTGATAGGTTGGACTATATCCCTTTAAACTAGGAGCCAAAAAACCAACTTTCTAGCCTTAAATTCCTACTATCAGGTATTTTTCCCAGTGGCATGACAATGCACTGACTATAATGGCAAAAATATCTTTGCAATATGTCATTTATTTTGTAATTATCAAAAGCAAAGGTTAATTGTAGCACTATTACATTTACTATTCTCTTACTAAGGGACATATCAAGTGAAGTATCTTTTATTATTTATATATTTATTTGAGAGAGAAAAAGAGGGAGAGAGAGAGAAAAAAAATAGAAAATGGGTGCTCAAAAGGAAAATGGGTGATCAAAAGGTGGCTTAGTGGTTAAGGCATTTGCCTTTGAATCCTAAGGACCCAGGTTTGATTCCCCAGAACCCATGTAAGCCAGATGCACATGGTGGCACAAACATCTGGAATTTGTTTGCAGTGGCTAGAGTCACTAGAGAGCCCATTTTCTCTCTCTCTCTCTCTCTCTCTCTCTCTCTCTTTTTATTTTTATTTTTTTTGATTTTTAGAGGTAAGTTTTCACTCTAGTCCAGGCTGACCTGAAATTCATTATGTAGCCTCAGGCAGGCCTCAAACTCATGGTGATCCTTACTTCTGCCTCCCAAATGCTGGGATTAAAGGCATGTGCCATCACGCCCAGCTCTCTCTCTCTTTAAATAAATAAATATTTTAAAAAGTATTTAGGATAGTTGCATTCTTTAACCATTTTTAATTACTTCATAATGCCATTAATGTACTCTTTAGTTACTCGTCCAATGATTATGAGCGTAATAGCAACTATTTGATCAATGTCTTAATCTCCAAACATGAGTTATTCCAGAATCCTCCTTGAGTAATTTTTGAAAAGTAATCATTTATAAAGAGAAGGTTAATATGAGCATACCCAGCATATATGTCTACTATGAGGATTGGGTGCCTACTGTGCATCAGGCTTCCTAAATGCATTAACAAAGCATGCTGCATTGTTATGCAATGGGAGAATCTTGTCAGATAAAACTACTATAAACTGATGGCCTAGACTAGGTATTGCCATCTTTATAGAAGTTTTAGAAGAAAATGTGTAGCACACCCTATTCATTAATTTTGAGACTAACCTGAAATCTCAAAATCATGAAGCGGCACTTGCAGCAATGTGATAAAATGGGCACTAATTTTTGAAGGCGAATGGGAAACAGTTAACAGTCATGCCACCCTGAATGTGCCCAATTCCATCTGATGATAAAAGCCAAGTGGGACACGGGTCTGGTCAGTACTTACGTGGCTGAATGGGGCAATATAATAGTCAAATACATGTAGTACATGCCAAAAAGTATCAGAAATTTCATCTGTTTTCATGGTATTATTCTAGCATTAAAATGATTACCAGGATTCATGGTACAAATTCTCAAATTATTCTCTTCTCTCTTTTCTCTGGGAAAAGACCATGTATGTACTGAAGATGTACCAAAATTATTAGCATATGTTTGTTAAACTTTGGTCTGTTTTGTCTCCCAGGTATTACAAAATGTTGGCAAATATATGTAAACTTGTGTATGAACTCATCTTGGTTAGGCCTGGACATCAGAGGTGAGCTAAAGATGTTATCAGCCAAGAGCTTTCATTTTGGTTTATTATATTTTTTCTTGGACTATTTCGTGCTGCTGAGATATTAATCTTACAGGCATATGGTAATAGAACGTTCCTCACCTTGTGCATTACCTGAGGGGAAATGAATTGTAACAAAGAGCATGTATTTGTTTTCAAAATGAATTTCAGAAGGAAAGCTTTTATTTTGCACTGCACACAGCTTCATGCTGACAGGTACCTGATAATGTGGAACATGCCATGTAACCTTTTATTAGAAATATACATGGAGGAAATGAAGGAGTAGTTTACTTGAAGAAAAAAATAGTTGCTATAAAATTGCTTGATATTTAGGTGTATTCTTTAAAGGTAACATCATTTCTTTTCAGATTTATGAAGTAATTCAAATTATTTTAAACTTTATTATACAAGTTTCATTTTCATCTTGTAAGACCATGCTAATAAAAAAATGAAAGCTGCAAGAAACTGATTATAGTTTATATTTTCATTATAGTCTACTTTTCATCACCATTCCACTATCTGAAGATTGGTACTAGTAACATTTTGGATCATAGGCATTTTTCTGTGAGGTTTTATATACATACATATTTACAAACATGTATGCGTGTGTGTAAAACAAATTCTGTTCATATGTTTAATGTGGTTTTATAATCTGACTTTATATAATGGCATTGAAATGTATCTTAGTGCAGTGATGATTATATTTTAGGAACATTTATAAACACTTTTCTTATATTTGTTCATTTAATAATTATAAGCATCCTAAATTTTCACTCTAAAATATTCCCATTTTCAGAGATGTAAACTGAGGCACAATCAAAAATATACAGGTAGAATTTAGATTTAATATTGGAGAAAAGTGCAGTTAAAGTTAGTACTTTTTTAGTATTCTTTTCTTTTTTGAAAAGTTTTGTGAGACCACTTGTGAGATAAGGAAATCTGTAGCAAAATAGTTGATGATTAAGGGTCAAACGTATGATAGCAAGTTGCTATCACTATTATATTATTGTGATGGTACAATAGCTATTCATAATTTTATCTCTGGTATTTCATAGAATTATTACCATATAAGAATATCTAGAGAATGTCTATCATATAAATGACTTATAGTGCCACCAGCTAAAATATGAATTTATGATAATTGGTTTATTCTAAGCCAGTATAATTGAACTTCACTTTGCATTTTTAAAATTATTATATTTATTTATATAAATAGCAGAGAACAATGACTGGTCAGTCTTTAACTATTTCCAGATGGATGGGGCATACAAATATGGCAGCTAGAGAGCCTCTCCCAGAGAGGGGAACTATTCTAAAGGATCCTGAAAATGTATTTATGGAGTACAGGAAGAAAATCCTGGAAGAAAATGTTGGGGAGAAAGCATAAAAGCAAAGAGTTAATGGGAAGTGAGCACACAGCAAACTGGGTGTCAGTAGGGTTTTCATTCATGTGGAATTCTAGGCCTTGGAGAGGGAACCCAGGTAGATAGGAGTTGAATTGTCTCATGACTATCTGATTGGGAGCTCGCTAAGAGTTCCTTCTAGAACCATTCACAAAATGGCATAGTAGTGTCTGACATGGTCTCAATCTGTTCCTGTATGGCTTGTAAAAGAGATGAGATATTAGCAGAGTTACCAGGAATATATACACAACATTTAACCTTGATAATTGCAAATATACCATATTTTGTATAACGGCCTCCCAGTATGTATCTTTTTAAATATATACTGAGACAAGCCAGGGTCAAAGGTTGGTACCATAGAGCCAATGGATGCCATTGGGGGCTTATCAGTGCACTTTTGGCCTCAGGACTTATTTAGCAGCAAACTATTTTTATGGTTGGAGTATAATGTTGTGGTGGAACAAATTAGAAGGCACTCACCACCATTCCCAGTATAAAGAAGTCTTTGAGGTATCCATCTTTGGTTATTCATTTCTCTGTGAGTGTTTAAGACCAAGTAAGTATTCAAAATTTAATTAAGGATTTATTTTGGAGGTCACTAATGGCTCTCCAAAGGAGACTGTATGGACCTGGGTACAGCACTACAACTTCTCCAGTGCTGTGGTTAAGCTCTTTCTTGCCTTCACTTCAGATTTTTAATGTGGCACATTCCTCCTTTCTCCACTGCTTTTGATAGAATCTCTCTTATCTCCAACTATGAATAACAAAACATAAAGGATATAATGCTCAGATGACATAGCTCATGCTGTGTCTGGTACAGGAAAGTAGGCAACATTGGGGGATGTTTCATGTCATCTTCATTACTGTCTTCTTGTCCTTGTAGTTTTTAAAACTTAATATCTGTAATCTCATTCCAGAAATAATCAGACATTTATTTTAAGCAATTGACCAGGTGTTATTGAAATATTGCACTTCAGGAGTGGATAACTGCTTCTTATATAAGGTAATGGTTTCTTAACAAAGTAAGTGATTTCTTCGTGAGCAAATGGAGTGTCATATTGAGAGACGAAAACTAGGACTGTGCAGGGAGGCACATGCAGATATCAATGCCTGGAGCCTGGCAGTGGTTCTCATTAATGAGTACATTTGTGAGGAGACTTAAACTGTGCATTTTCTTGCCAGTCTAATCAACATAATAGAAAGAATTCATAGAAAAATGGGCATAATAAAGCCATTAAAGGGACATTTAAAGGGACTAAATTTGGTGACTGCTTAGAAAATGTGCTTGTAAGCTTATGGCCTGAATAAATACCAATTTTAGCCATCAGGCTGCTTCATATTGGAGTATTTGTGGCTGAATGGGATCTTAATATGGAAAGGCTGAATTTCAGAAAAGACGGACATGGATGCTGCTGCTGAAAGAAGCATCACTTTGATATAAGAAAGTGTGTCTTGCCTTCAGGTGCCATCAACAGCCCACTCGTTGTTAGACTGACCAATTATATAAGTGAAATGGAGAACAAGATTTCCTCTAAATACCATGGTCTTTTCCATACAATGGAATAATCTTCAGGTTTGGGGCAGATATTCCCACTGAATGTCCTTGAATAAATTGATTTGGTCCACAATTGAAAACAGAAGTTGCCTAAAACTGAACAATGATCTTTTACCACAAAACATTTATTTTTAATAACATCATATTATTTAATTATAACTGTGTTACCTACCTCTACTAGGATTAGTAAAAGTAACTTTGATGTAACTCCTTATATGGCCATTTTGGAATAAAAGTTGAATGCAATATTGAAAGAACTAGCAAAGTGAATTGGATATCACAAATCATTTTGAAAACATGAACCAAGTTAATTATCCAGTTTGCAAGAGGGCAATTATAGTTTGATGGCTTTGCTTTAGAAAACATATGGAGCTTAAAAATAAAATAGAAAAGGAAAACTATTTCCCATAGAGGAAAAGAGATAATTTTAATTAAAGAAAAATGAGATAAAATGTAATGTGAGAGAAATTAAATTTTGATATATTAAATATTTTCAATTAGGAAAAAAAGAATTCAATTTATATTTACTGATGGTCCCTTCAATGTCAAGCACTAAATTATATTGTATGTGTCATTTGATTTGTAGAATTGAGTACCCTATATTTATAAATTTTTTATTCCTTAGACTATTTAATTATATTGATTTTAATCTTTAAATGAAAAACTAAAAGAAAGTATTGAAACATAATTTTTACTTATTCAATGAGTTCACTAAGTACCTTTCCTTTGCCTAGACAGAGACAGAGAGAGAAAGAGGAAGAGAAAAAGAGAAACTCATGAGATTTATCCAAATGTCAATGCACTCTATAGACCATCTCAAATTTGCTTTTGTCACTTTTTTAAACAATGATTCATCAATATTGATCTGTAGAACTTTCCTTTTTTAACTAATTTAATATGACATGCTGTCTGTGCTAAGCATGTGTTTTTTGAATACTTTGTTCCTATCTGATGGCAACTTAGGGGGTGAAGACTTGCTGGAGGAGGAGTGTTGCTAGGGGTAGACCTTCGAGACTTACTGGCTCTTAGACTGCCAGTGTTAATTCTTCTCACTCTTGCTGCTGTTTTCTACCTGCTGAGGCACGGGTGATATCCAGCCAGTGCTCATGCCATGCTTTCTCCTGCCATCATGAAGCTTCCCCTCAAGATTGTAAGACAAAAGAAAAACCTTCCTTCCATAAGCTGCTATTGGTCAGATGCTTTATCCATCAAGGAAAAGGTCAAACAGTATATTACATTTCTAAAGTAATGTATAGGTAGAATATAATGACTCCTGAGACTCCCCACTGCAATGCTAACTTCCAAAGACTATGAATGTGATGGATTCTAGGTCCTAATTAGAAGGATTTTTAGAGTACCACTGACTGTTTAAAGGAAGACTATCTGAGATTTAACATGACTAAAACTTACAAGCCCTTAAAAATGGGTCTTGTAGTCATAAATACAAAACCTGTGATCTGGCTTTTATCTGTTCCCCAAAGACCATGTGATGATGGCTTGGACAGCAGCCCGTGGTAATATTGTGAGGTGATTTAACTTTTCTAATTAAAAAACTAATTGAAGAAGTGAAGTCACTGGGTCAAAGCCCATAAGTGGGATGTGGAGACTCTACCACTCCTCTTTGCTACCTTTGCTTCCCCTCTGCAGAATTTGGAGGGCTGGAGAGATGGCTTAGGGTGCTTAGCTGCGAAGCCTAAGGACCCAGTTTGGTTCTCTAGGTCCCACGTAAGCCAGATGCATAAGGTGACACCTGTGTCTGAAGTTTGTTTCCAATGGTTAGAGGCCCTGGCATGCCCATTTTCTCTCTCTCTCTCTCCATATATATCTATTTCTTCTCTCTCCCTCTCTCTGTCTCAAATAAAAATAAATACAATAATTAAAAAAATAAAGAATATAGCATAAATATTTCATGAAAAACTACAAGTATCTCTTTGGAAAGGCTTCAATAAAGCAGTAGATGAATCACATATTAACATGTGGCAAATGTGTCATTGGGGAAAGAATTAGGGTCTGATCACAATGGTGGAGCTCCAGAATGAGGAGAGGGGCTGGGAAACATCCACATAATGGTGATGATGGAGACCCACTGAGGGAGGAATAGGGCAGCTGGGAAATAATTAGCCATTCAAAAATAATTTCAGATGTCTGCGAATGAAAAACCCTGAAAGGAAAAAAAAAATACACAGTGCCTTTAAAATGCCATAAAAGCTAATGATGTGAAAATTGTCATAAACAAATTGTAAGAATGATTTCAGAAGATAAAAACAAACCAATAAGCAGCTATAGTTACTGAATTTATCCAAAATTTAATTTTAAAAGGAAATGTCATGCTTTCTCTTCTTTTGTGTGTACTATAAATTCAATTAGCATTAATGAGACTTTTGAGCAGGGCAATGTTTCTAAATCATGACCTCTTTGAGGCTAATTATTTTGAATAAACTTGTTAAACAGCAACCTTTTCTTGCTTTGGTAATAGCAAGATAACACCCTTGTTCAGATTATATTAGATCTCAAGAAAACATTTTTGAAGATATTTCTTCCATAATAGATGTTTTTCAATTAGTCTGAAGTAAAGCAAGATGTAAATTGCTGCCTGTGTCTAACAAACATTTTCATTATAACAGAATTTGTGGCAACTTTATTAAAGCTAGAAAATGCCTATTATTGGATATCTTGAGTAATTACTATCTGTAAAGTCAGGGGCTTGAACAAAACTCTCCATGTGTCCAACTAAATTGATAAAATATCTTAAGACTTTTTCCAATCCTGCGGATTATCTTATTGCTCATTCACTATCACCACTGCTCACTCCACCATTTACCATCTACCAGTTGCTGGCAGAGAGGCACATCTTTATTCAAGCCAATGAACAACTTACACTATCCAACAGTCACTAGTCACATATGGCTTTTTAATTCACAGTCATTAAAATTTAAATATTTAATACTAAGTTGCATTGAACATATTTAAACTGCTCAATATTCACAGGTAGCTATAATAGCTATTGTGTTGGCTAGCACAGCCACAGGGCAATCCCATTAGGACAGGAAGTTGCAGAGTGCTACCTTACACCCACTGGGTCTTGGTAGCTTAGGGCATTTAAAATGTTTCCTGGGTGGGGAAATTCCTCATTGTTTAAGGCACTTACTTGCAAAGCCTGACAACCTGGGTTTAATTCCACAACGCCCACATAAAGCCAGGCATGTTAGACAAAATGGTGCTTGAGTCTGGAGTTCATCTGTAGTGGCAAGAGGTCCTGGTGTACTCATGCTTTCTCTCCCCTACTCTTTGTCAAATAAATAAATAAATAAATAAAATATTTCCTATCACATTCACAGTAGGAAAAACACTTTAATTTAGCTGACATGTTTGTGTATATACATGCATGTTTTTGCATGTGAAATAGAAATATTTCAGATTCTTAGGGTGATACCCTTAGCAAAGTGGAATGTCCTGATATTTTCTAAATTATCCTATTTCCTTCTTTCATTTTTTCTAAGTTAACTGTTAGGCACACTACCAAACTGATTTGAGAACCCACTAACAGGCTGTGTTCCAGAGCTGGTCAAACAGGGCTGTACAGGACACACTAGGGCTCAGAAAGGCAAAGCCGTGAGGGTTGAAGCTAGTGACTTCTGGAGGTGCTTTAGAGCTGGACAATGCTCTGCTCTGTGCTCATCATTTTGTACTTGAAAGAATGAAGGCCGTGAGCTGGCCAATTAATCTGGTTGTCTGAATGTGTTTCCTCAGAAATTTAGAAACAGCTGGCAATAGTGATGCCGTTACATGAGGCTTAAGGACAAGGTCATTACAGTCATTTAAAATGGCTACAATATAATGTTGAAGTGTTTTCATAAGACTTAATAAAATTTTTACAGAAATTTGTTCTTGATTTAAGATTTATTTTTATTTATTTGAGAGAGAGGGAGAGAGAGAGAGAGAGAGAAAGAGAGAGAATGGGTGTGCCAGAACCTCTAGCCACTGCAAATGAACTCCAGACTTATGCACCACCATGTACATCTGGCTTACATGGGACCTGGAGAATTAAACCTGGGTCCTCAGGCTTCACAGGCATGTGCCTTAACTGCTAGGCCATCTCTCTAGCCCTGGAACTTGTTCTATGATGAATGAAACTTTAAAATGTTAATACATTGATTAAAAAAGAAATGGAGGCTCTGAATGGGAAGAGAATGAACCCCTAATTTGGTGACAAGTGTTCAAGGGCAGCCTGGGCTACATAGTGACACTATGTCTCAAAATAGTGAAAGGAAAGCTGGCACGGAAGCTCACACTTACAAGCCCTTTCAAGCTCCAGGATCTTAAAATTTTAATCCCAGTTATGTACCACTTGTGGTCTTGAGAGCTCTGAAAACACAGGCTAGGGTCACATCCAAACAGGCCCTCCTATTGCTTATGGAAAGTTATTCACTTATTCATGTGTGAAATACTTATTGGGAGTGTAGGTCTTCCTGTCAGCTCAGCCAGCCAAGTCATGCTAGGGAAGACTTTGTAAGCACATGCTGCATAAATTGAGGCCCCCTAAAGGTGCTTTGCATTTGATGGGCTTTGATAACACATTAACATATATTTCATCTGATTCCACATCGATGCATATATATATATGAGTACATGAACTAATCATGGGATATCATTGGGTGTCTAGGAGAAGCTCGTGCAGTCTGTGCTTGCTGGTTTGCTGGTTGTATTTTACACCACTGAACCAGGAACACATGGGAGATGGAAAGTTTGCAAGAACTCTCTCTCTCTCTCTCTCTCTCTCTCTCATGTGTGTCTATGGGTGCACTCATGGCATGGCACATATATATATAAGTCAAAGGACAGCCTCCTTGGGTGCTGATCTTCACCCTCCTCCTTGTTTTATACAGGGTCTCTTTATTGCTTGTTGATATTTTTGCCAGATTAGCTGGCCATGATCCTTTGAAGATTCTCTGCCTTCACCTCACATCTTGCCATTCGAGTGCTGGGTTTACTATTGTGTCTGGTTCTTCATGTGGCTTCTGAGGATCTTAACTCAAGCATTCTTGCTAGCATAGCAACTGCTTTACCCACTAACCCTTCTTCTTGGCAGTTTTTTTTTTTTTTTAAGAGGAATACCTAAACTGTATATACACGACTTTCTGGAGTCACTGATATCTATTTTCCAAAGGAGAAGTTTCTGTTTGCTTAAATCTTCACCATTCAGCAGAGAGTGTAATTGTTGAGAATATTTAGAGTTAAGGAAAGTGTGACGGTTTGATTCAAGTGTCTCCCATGAAGTTAGGTATTCTGAATGTTAGTCTTGGAAATTAAAGCTTCCTGGAGGTGGTGTATTGTTGGGGGTGGGCTTATAGGTGTTATAACCAGTTTCCCCATGCCTGTGTTTGGCACACTATCCTGTTTTCTACATTATGTTGGCCAGGGGCTAATGTCCACTCTCTGCTCATACCATTGTTTTCCTGCCATCATAGAGCTCCCCCCTCGAGTCTGTAAGCCAAAATAGACTTTTTCCTCACAATCTGCTCTTGGTCGTATGATTTCTACAAGCAATCTGAACATGACTGCAGCAGAACTTCACAAGTTATTTAAGTCCATGTGGGGTGTCACCTAATATATCAAGGGTAGCCAAATAATACTGTATTTAATCAAAAAGTTAACCTTTTGGCTATGGCAAGATGATACCCTCACAACACACCAATTTCTGCAGTTAGTGTAGTTTAGCAGTACATGAGTTGGTCTCAATGCTCACAATCTCTGTTCTGCAAAATAAACAGTATGTGCAGACCTGCCAGCAACCTGATTGGCAACAATCAAAAATCATACTAAGCTGACAAAAACTAGGTCAACTAGTATTATGAAATGTGAAAAAAATATGGAAAGAAAACATGGCAACATCTCTCCTAGGAATCATGGTTAAATAAATTTTCTGCAGAGGGTGAGGAGTATATATGTGGAAACTGCAGCCTGTTGCATATTTGAGCAGAAGATGGATGTCCTAGTGAAAGAGGTATTTAATTAAAATTTTAAAATTAGGGGCTCTAGAGATGGATCAGTGATTGAGTCAGTTACTGGCGAAGCTTAACGACCTGGGTTAGATCCTGAAGCATCCACATAGAGCCAGATGCACAAAGTGGCACATGCATCTGGAATTTGTTTGCATTGTCTAGGGACCTTGGTGCACCCATTCTTTCTCTCTACTTGCAAGTAAATAATTTTTTTAAAAAACTAAAATTTAAAAATGAAACCAAACATTGTGTGGTCATCTTCCGTTGGATTTAGCTTGCCGCCATTCTCAATGCTCCCAAATGTCCCAAGGGAATTAGAAGTGAAGGCTAAAATATGGGGAACTGTACATCATCATTTCATCAAGTAATAGTAAGTGGAGAGAAGGTGTTCTCTGAATATTCCCTTATTTCTTACTTTTCCCTATTTTTCTGCTTTAATTAAGTTTGTAAAACTGAGGAATTTTTGAGCAATCCATTCATTCAATGTGATCTCCTACTAACTTGGGGCACTGCAGTTTTCTGTCACCTTTCACCTTTATGTAGAGTTCTGCATCCCGCCATTCTCTGGTAGAAATCCTATCCCACCATGGAAGCTCAGACTCTCTCTCTCTCTCAGCCAATTACACTCCACACCCTGATGCCTAGAAGCACTGGGTGGTAGCCTCAGCTTTTACATCAATGAAAATACAATTTGTGTCTCTGAAACACCCTTGCCTGAATTATCCAAGTAAGACCATTCACAGAAAGTTAAAAATAAATCAAAATGGTTTATACCTGAGTGTTTGCAGGCACTGCAAACTTTGTGTATTTCTTTGTTTCAGATTAGGAATGCCAGAGATGTACCCACCCAGTATATCAGAACTCAAGATTCTGAGGACAGTGTCCACAGACAGTAGGATAGCTGCAAGTTCTTTTACAGTTTTTCTCAAAATGTTGCCATAGAAACTTTAAATATGCATGCATATATATATATATATATATATATATATATATATATATATATGTGTGTGTACATATATAATCATAGTATATATACATATACACACATACATATACACGTGTATATATGTACAACAATGTTTGAATGTGTGTGTGCATATGTATGTGTGTGCAACACACATATATGTGAAGGGCAGAGGACAATGTCAATTGTTGTTTCTTTAATGGGTGTTCTTTTAACCCTGTCCCCCTTCAATGAGACCGAGTCTCTCACTGGCCTGGAGGTGACCAAATAGGCTAGACTGGCTGCCTAGTGAGACCAAGGCATCCAGCCTCTACCTACCCATTACTGTGAGGACAAAGAAGCACCACCAACTGGGCATTTTTCCATGTGTCCTAGGGATCAAACTCAGGTCTGTAAGCTTGTAAGTCAAGCACTTTAGCAACTGAGCCATCTTCCAAGATCTCACATGTATGGATGCAAAGTTGAAAATGTGCCTACAGTGAACTTATATAGATCTATCTCCCACGTTCTACATTTTGCCATATGGCTTCATCACAAATCAATTCATCTCTCTATCATTGTATCACTCTGCAATATTTTTGATGTATTTCATAAATTAGAGTCATCAGTATATGTTCCCTAAACCGGCTGGTGCGCATATAAGTGCAGCTCAATAAGTTACAGGGTGTTTTTTTTGACACAAAATTTAGATGTAATGACATGTTAAGTGTGCATTTGCTGAGTTGATAAAGTCATTTTTCTGAGTAACTTATTCACCATCCCTTCAGAAAGTCCCCCATGCATCATTCTTATCAATCTACGGAGGACCTCTGGTATTCTCTGTTCTAATCAGATCCCTGTTCTAATCATTTTTCTCCACAAACCAGCAGAACGTCATGAAAACGGCAAACATCTTACTTGTTTTGGGTAGGGCTTCTTTGCTCGATAGGATGTTTCTCACTCCCTATGGTTGCCTATATCAGTGTTCTGTTTCTTCTTATCATTGTGTAAGGTCTGAGCCAGTGACCCTTTACCATGCTTTATTCCTGGCCTGTCCCCAGATCTAGATGAGTGACTATTTCAATTACACAACCCTGAAATACCTGTGAGAATTCTACTCATGTCACGTTCTCAGCAGACTTTGGTATCATCAGTATTATAAAATAAAGGCTAGACATTTAAATGACATGTATGTACTTGTATGTTCATTGGCTTTACATACATGTGGAGCCCGAGAAGTATGCTATATGTTTTCCTTAAACACTCTTTCACCTTATTTCCTGAGACAAAGTATCTCAATGAACCCGGGCTCTTCATTTTTCAGTTGGAATGGCTGAGCAGTGAACCCAGCAAATCTCCTGTCTTTTCCTCCCTCAGGGCTGGGTTACAGGCATGTGCAGCCACAACCTGTTTGTTACGTGTCAGGGATTCAACTCAGATCCTCATGCTTGCTTGGCAGGTACTCTAAGCATTCTCCACAGCTCTATTTTCACATTGGTCCATTTTGAAATTCAGTACTTTCTCATTGCTCAGACCTGGGAGTTATTTTATTCACATAAAATTTTACTGGTGTGCACTCATTATGCAAAATGGTGAATTTCATGGATGTTTTGATATAAATAAATCATGTATTTTGACCGTACTCACCCCTACCTTTCCTTTTCTTCTCAATGTCATTGCTATTCACTCCCCAACAAAATCTCATTTCTAGTTTCATAGCCTGTGTTTACATATGTGCCTTTATGTATCTATACAAATCTAGGATAAACAAATGAGAGAAAACACACAATATTTGTCTCTTTGAGTCTGACTTATTTCAGGTAATGATTTCCAATTGCATCCATTTTCCTATAAAGTACATCATCACATTCTTCTTTACCACCAAATAAAACTCGCTTGTACATACATACCATGTTTTTCTCATCTACTCATCTGTTGATGAATACCTAACCTGATTCCGTGTCTTAGCTATTTTGAATATTGTTGCACTAAACATTGATGTGCAGGTATCTCTGTGGTATGTGGAATCATATTCCTTTAGGTATGAAGATGCTTAGAAATGATATAGCTGGGTTGTAAGGTAGTTCTACTTTTAGATTTTTTAAGCACCCTTCATACTAATTTCCATAATGACTGGAGCTAATTTACATTCCTACCAGCAGTATATTCTGACTGAGGTGAGGTAGGATTTCAGTGTTGTTTAAATTTGAATTTCCTGGTGGGCTAATGATATTGAACACGTTTCATATGTTTATTATCTATTTTTTATTTCTTCTCTTGAGAACAGTCCATTCATTTCATTAATATACAAGTTGATTGGTTTGCGTTGAAGTTACCTTCTCATTGATGGGACAAAACACTTGACCAAAAGCAGTTGATGGAAGGAAAGTGTTTATTTTGGCTCACAGTAATGACAGGAAGGTTCATGTTGGTCGGGATCAGCATGGCATGGGATGGACATCACCTGGCTGCTTGGAAAATAGCAGCAGGAGAGTGAGCAAAGCTCTGGAAAGGGGGAGTTGCCTATAATATCCCAAGCCTTTCCTTAGCAGCACACCTCCTCTAGCAAGGTTCCAACTCCCAAATTGCCACCAGCTGAGGACCAATCATTCAAGACACATGAGTTCATGAGGGACATCTGGTTCAAACCACCAAGGTTCATTTGGTTTTGGTACTAAGTGTCTCTCCTGAATACTGGTCCCTGATCAGGCACATGAATGAATGGAATTAAGGTAATTTTCTTACTCACAGCCTCTGTATTTATTGCATTTATTGTAAAGATGGCCTATAGGTATATAAATATAACCCAACACCTCCATAAAATTTATATGCTATGTGAAGTTTTTATGAACTATACAAACGGCTTTAAAACCTCTAGTGAGGATGTATGGTTGATAAAGGTAATGTTTACAAGTCTTTGAAATATATTATTATTTCATTAGGTATTCATTAATACTGTGTGTGTGTGTGTGTGTGTGTGTGTGTCTGTGGACATGCATGGAGGTGGAGGTCACGGTACAACTGCCAGTGTTGGTTCTCAACTTCCACCTTGTTTTAGAGTCTCTGTTGTTCACTGCTACATATGCAAGGCTAGCCACCCTGTGGGCTTGTGAGGAATCACTTGGCTCTACCTTGTGTTACTGAATCTGGTTTTACTTGGGTTCTAGGGATTTGAACTCAGGTCCTCATGCATGCTTGGCAAGTGTTTGATACATTGAGACATCTTCCTCACTCTCATTAACAGTTTTTTCAGTGAAGCTCTTAGCTTCATTTCACTGGGGCATAAATTGGGACTTGGTGAAGATAAGTCTCTTCCCTGAGTCTGCTGGTAAAACGAAGAGTTAGATTCAGCCCTGCAGATCCTGGCCCTAACTCTTCAAAGTGCCAAAACGGTCTCATCCTGGTGCTCAGCACTGGGATGGTTATGGAGGGTTAGCGTCTTTCTGAGAAATGGAGATCCATGCTGAGCCCTGTTGCTGGGTTATTAACACTGCTTTCCCAAGTCCTTATAACTTGACCTACTTTCTATGCCATTTCTATGAATGCAAGACCTGATGCGGTGAGGATTTGTATATGGCAACTCAAATTGTACAAATGTATAGTCAAATGCAAACTCCTCATCAAATTCTCTTCCTAGTTTTAGTTTGCTGAGGCTTTCAGTGTGCTATCAAAGGAAGATTTGAGTAGGCTCCTCAAGGTTTATTTCATTAAGATACAATAAAATTTTAATTTGTGAGATTATTATGTGAAATAGTCACGTTCATACTTCTGAAATACTAAAATATATTCATATAACAGAATCCATTTTCTTCATGATATATTTACCAGTAATTATTAAGTGTTTGTTTTAGTTAGATACATGGATTCAAATAGATTCTACTTATGTGCAGTTACTGGTTAGCCTTATTGTTCCTAAAATTCAAATGATACATGCTGTTAAAATGTTTTTTAAAATATTTTCTAAGCTGGGCGTGGTGGTACATGCCTTTAATCCCAGCACTCGGGAGGCAGAGGTGGGAGGATCGCCATGACTTCAAGGCCACCTTGAGACGACAGAGTGAATTCCAGATCAGCCTGTACTAGAGCGAAACCCTACCTCGAAAAATTAAAACAAAAATATTTTCCTTATTTTAATGATATTAATCAACTAGCAAGCTTTCATGGAAATAAGAAAGCCAAAGCAATTCTTAAATTTAGCTAAGCATAAAATGATAAATTCATTGTATCTGGCAACTGAAAGTATCTTGAATACAAAGCTTTGTAGATTATCGTTTAGCCCAAGACCTTTTCCTAAGAAAATGCATCCTTGTGGCATGAACTGGCTTATTACTGTTTATCTCCTTAACAGTAATGGGTTTGCTGTGTCCATTGGATTTATTTTAACATATGAAACCATTTTCAAAAGTAAATGTCAATATGAAAAATTATTCTCTCCATGAGTTCTTCTATGGAAGGGAGGCTCACAAGTGCACCCTCAGCAGACATCCAAGGGTTTCTCTCATTAAGACTTCCCATCACGTCTGAGCAGGTGAAAGGATTAGACTTAATTCCTGCTTCTAATTCCATTTCCATCTGAGCTTTAAATATTTACTACCACTTAGTAATCTTGCATTTTAGTCATCTTTAATGAATCAGTTATGCATTTTGCATGATCACAAATGTGTCCTATAGAACATTCTTATCTTTTGTGTGTTTCCCTTCCTTCCTGGCCCAGGCCTGCCGAAAGTAGGTTAGTTAAACTAGATCAAACGTGAATCTAAATAATTGAAACCTGTCTCCCTATGGGAGCAGCTGGATTCCTATTGTAAAGCTAACAACATGCCTGACTATAAAAAGACTGTAGTTTAATTTTTAATTTTTCTTTAAGTGTTTTCTTTTTATTTGTAACATTTTTTTAAATCAAATGTCCAGCTCACATTATTCAGACACCACTTATAAACTGGTGCTAAATTTGTACTGTCTTGGGGGGAAAGAATAAGAAAATTCTTCTGTTTTCATTTTCTGCCTTCTTTAAATATTCAGAATGCCAAGCTATTTTTTATCATAAGTCTAACCTGGAGTCAATGGAAAGAATGAAAGCAATCTGTGAACTTCTACGATAAAAGCGTCTCTTTCTGCAGTAGTCACGCTCCTCCTTGCATGACCAAACGCCTACCAGGAAGCAACTCCAAGGAGGGAGGGAGGGCTGATTTTAGCTTCCAGTCCATCATGGCAAGGAAGGCTTGGCCACTGAAATGTTGCTGTTGGCCGCATTTGATACAGCAATTGTGTTCCTTGCCAGTGCACCAATATGCGCCAACACATTCAATAATGTGGGGTGTTCTCAGATTGTTAAGAATTCAATAAGTAAAATTCACATATTAGAGGATAAAGTTCAGAGAGATTTTTATTACAGCTTTGAGCTTTAGGATGGTGAGCTTTAAGAAAAAGGGAGCTTCACCCCTTGCCTAGAGTGGCAAGAGGGGCTTGAGAAGCCCACCTGGAGACTCAGGTTTCTTTTTTTTATTTGAGAGAAGAGAGAGAGAGAGAGAACTGGTACACCAGGGCCTTAGCCACTGCAAACAAACTCTAGATGTGTATGCCACCTTGTGCACATGTGACACCTGTGTGCATGTGTCACCTTGTGCATATGGCTTACGTGGGTTCTGGGGATTGGAATCTGGGTCCTTAGGCTTCACAGGTAAGTGCCTTAACCATAAGCCATTTCTCCAGCAGGACAGGTTGGTTTTTTTTCACAACCCTAAGAGCACGGAGATAAGGAGAGGGTAGTCGTTTCTGATGTTTCTGATGTTTCTGATCTGTAGTAAAATGTAATGACCTAGATTGTCATCTATAACCCTAAGGACAATTCCCACTTTTAGTCAAGGAGAAAGCTATTCGTGTTGGGGTCCTGTTACCGCTAACCTCCTAGCAAATTTCTTCCTCCTGTACTGTTCCTTGAGTTAACAGTCAGGAATCAGAGCGTTAGAGTGATGACTGTTGGTGGTCAGCTACCTTTCTCCTTATTCTCAGCCACAGTCATACTGTGCCGGCATCTGACCTGCAGAACTATGATCTAACATGCGCTGTATGAAGCAAATATATTTGCAGTGACTTACTAAGCTGCAGTAGAAAACTAACAGAAGAACAAACCATTGAAGAATGGGGTAGGATAGATGGAATTTAATTCTCTTCTGAATGGAAAAATTCAGTTAAACTTTGTGCCATACATCATTTTGTGACAAAGACTTCCCAAATTTCGTTTTTTTTTTTTTTTATTTCTCAAACCCTTTCTTTCATAATTACATTGAATGTGAGAGGAGTAGTATGAAAGTGCAAAGGGCTTATTCCAAACTTAACCATCGCTCACTAGATAACAATGATTCCAGATTTAGGGCACCAGAAAAGTTAGAAATTGATTTTCCCTCTCTTTTAACTGTCTTCCTTTTGCTATAGCCTACCATTTTTGAATATAAATTGACACTTGGAAAAAATAACTTAAAAAGTATAAATCATATACAATTCATCTATAAATCTTAAATCCTTATCCTCGTCTTTTGAACACAGTAGGCCTCAGACACACTGAACTGCAGTGGAAACAGGGCTCTGAGGATTTAGCAATCCATTGTATCTTTGGTGAGAGGATTTACTATCTACAAGTCATAGCTTCTCACAGAATGAAATATAGTTACTACATGTATTTAAGCTATTCCACATATCAGGTGACAAAATCAGACTTAAAAGTCCTACAAAAACTCATAAATGTAAAATGTGAAATGTAGTAATGCTGCAAAGTGTAGCATTAGGAACAGGATTCTTAAACTCCAAACTGACTGGAATTTAATCTCATTTCAGCAATATAAAAGCAGTGATACTTCAGGGAAATCATTTGACTAGGCTTAACCCTGGTTTCTGCATCTATAAAACAGGGATAATTAAAATAATTCTCCCAAATGGTTGCTATGACTATCAGGTAAGATTATATTTATGAAAAACTTTTAACACCACACTTAAGCCACTGTGATCATAAAAATGACAAAATGACAGTGATTATATTTTAATCAAAAATGTTATCTTACTACCTCCCAGTGAGTGGTTGGTCAGACAGGTTCTCATGGTCCCATAAACAATGTAGGCTGGTTGCCTATAAGAGCCGGATGATAAACCCTATTGCTGAAATCATGAAAGTCATAGATTTCAGGGCAATAAATAATCAATCTGAATGGTGTTGGAATCTTCCTACAGGCTGTCTAGTTGTCACAATGCTTAAAAGGGCTATACCAGCTGCTAAATTGACAGGAGTCACCAGTAATCTTAAGCAATAGCATATTCACTCTGTGTGCTACACAATAAGCTAGCCAAGATTGACCTACTGTTGCAATAGTGACAGGACTGTTATGGGGTAATCAAATGCTTTCTGTTTGAATCTGAGACCTGAATTTTGGAAAAGAATTCATGCCTGGTACTAAAGAACTTAGGATTGGGAAGATTTAGACATTAGGGTTATGGCTACTATTGTTTGACTAAATGGATATGTGAAGCCCATCAACTCTCCCTCTAATATTTATGTTTCTGCTCATAAATTTGGGCTACTCTCATCTTTGGTCAGAGAAAGTATTTTTGTTATTGTTGTTGTTCCAGATGGTGGTGGTCATGGGGCAATTCTAAACTCATCAAAATACTGAAATAAATTAACTGTTGAATGCCTAGTGCTGAATGAGACATCTTTATTATGCCTCTCAAGGCTCAGGGAACATAGAAGAAGATGGGACAGAAATAACATAAGAGCAAGAGGATGGGATTGGGGGTACTTTAGGACACTATCTTCTGTAGAGGAAGTGATAATTATATTCATGATCTCATAACATCTGTCAGAGATTGTTATGTGCACAAGACCTGCACAACATTGAGCCCATCATCATGTTGACATCAATGATGGAAGGGAACAACAACAAAAACCCCTAAAATTACCAAAAAGAGTAGGAAAGAGAATACTTGAGAAAAGGAAGGAATTCAATAGATGGGCCATGGGGAATGGTACAAGAGAAGGTAATGAAGGGATAATAATCAAATTACAGTATGTTCATGTATGACAATTGTCAAAACATTAGTTGAAAATGTCATCCAAATTTTAAATTAAATTCATTATTACATTTATGCATAAAGCAGCACATGTTATTAGAGTAATATACAAAGTTTTGATATATGATTTAATGTTAAGATCATGTTAAATATATCTATTATCTCAAACATTTATGATTTCTTTACCGTGAAAACATTTAAAATCCTTCCATGGCTTTTAGAATGTACAAGCCATTATTATTATCTATAATAAGCTAAACTTGTACAGTAATAGTACACCAGAATGAGTTTTTATTTAATTGTAACTTAGTGCCCACTAACTGTCTAGCTTTTCTACCTCCCTCCCAGGAATTACTATTAATTGCAAAATTTCTGTGCACTCCCAAGAAAACTGATATTTTTAATCACAATGTGCTGAAGGCAAAGTAAATCTTATTACAATATTATTATCTTTTCTCAGTAATGACTTGCATTACTTTTCGAAAGTAAAATATGCTGATTTTAAAAACTGCAGTAGTCCATAACATATATACGATGTCCTATGTTGACTTAAATATTTCACATCTATGAGGCAATCTTATTTTGTTTTTCTTCACTTGCTGCATTCTAGCTTTTTATTTTAGTTATTGAACTCATAAACTATGCTTGTTCAGGTGGAAAGCATGGAAAGCGTGGTTTTCATTAAAATACTTCTGAAATTAATACAGCCTATGCCATTCCTATTTATGTGGGACTAGAAACATAATATGGACAGGCAAAAGATTCTATTGCAGTCATGCAGAATAAGGAAAGAATAATGAAGCACACAGATAATGACATGTACTGTGCTTCTCAGTTCAGCAGGGGAAACAGTGAAACATGTGCTTGGTTGCAGAAATGGAAAGACAGTCTGACTTTGCAGAGCAATATAAATACTGATCCTCCATATGTCTGGGAACAGTCAGGAAATGCAAATGGACAATTTGTGAAGTGCATATATTTGTACAATTTCTGCTAACTTTCACTTACAAAACTTGCTCAGGTTAAATGGACACTCCTCAAAAACACTAAATAGGTAGAGATTTGATCACAAACATTCAGTATATTTTCTGTGTCCATTTTTTCCAAGTATTTTTTACTTATTTGCAAGCAGAGAGAAGAGCAATGAGAGAGAGAGAGAGAGAGAGAGAGAGAGAGAGAGAGAACCAACTCAAGATGCATATGCTACTGTTGCAGTCAGGTTCGCATTGCTGGCAGAAATCACCGTCTAAATATAGATCTTATAGGCCCTTAACAAAAAAGGTACATATATCAGCTGGGTGTAATGGTGTGTGCTTGCAATCCAAGCACTCACAATGATTAGTAAAGCTTAGAATTTGGAACCAGTTTAAGCAGCACAGTGAAGATGTCATCTTAAAAGAAGTAAATTCATTGAAATCAGCACTATGTTACTTAACTAATGAAAAATTAAGTAACAACTTTTAAACAAAGGTTAATTATGGGATAGCACCGTAGAAACCATAGAAAGGTAACTGCCGCCATCAGTTCAGACTCCCAGTAATTCATCTGCAATTAGGTTCATGTTCTTCTCTTTTTTCCAGTCTGTTTTTCTCATATATGTACACCACATGCATATGCACACACACATACACACCCACTCATGAGTAAGCGCAACATGTATAGAAACAGCAAGTATCCCTATGGTATAGTGGTGAAAAAATTCTTCATGAAGTATGAAAGAAATATCTTACTTCCTTGTAGTTGAGGCACTCCCAACTCAGGTCTCCTGAGACTCACAAATCCATCCACCCCGGCAAACATCCAAGGCTAGGCCCACTGACTATGGTGCAGGTATTAGGAATGCCAGTTAGAGTTTGTACTACACTATGATGGACAGTATGTTTTTATGAAGAAACCTTGAATGCTGTCAGGAATGAGAGGGGGAGAATATTTACAGATCAATCGACATATCGGCCTGTATTCAAATATTTTCAAGGTTTGTAACACAGAATATTACTTCGGCTATTTGAGGTTTTCTTATAGATGTTTGAACAGGAAACTTAAAAAAGAAACTAATTTAAAATACTGGTGAGTACCACAGGTTAATGGTAAGATCCTACTGCTGAAGACACCAAATGCTATTGACATGAACCATGGAGAGACCTGGTTGGAATCCAGAGGAGAGCTAGTCCCCAGACAATTAACCCATCTAGTGCTGGAAGACACTACATGAGCTACTGGGGGAAAGTGGCCAGCATCTGTCCAAGCAACTCAAAGTCTAAGCGACTCAGAAACAAACAACCTGACATGATGCTCACACAAGTTCAAAATTGGAACACAGCCATGGTGGGTAACCAACTGCTCTTAGATTGGCTAACAGATCTGCTCAGTGGAAAAGAAATCATATCTGGTACTGGAAAATAATTCAGAATCATATCGAGATAGTGATTCTGCTTTCCATTGTTAAGCTCCTACTAACCTTAGACTATAAAAGAGCCTACACCCTGCAAATTCTCTTTAAATTAATAATGGCTATCCCATTTAACTGGTGCTCACTTCATTCTCTGTTGGAGAATCTGCTTCTTTTTCAGATGGGAGTTAGACCTGAGTCTAACTGAATCTGATATCAGCACAAGGGTGATGGAGATAGATATTGAGGATATTCAACACCTACCAAATAAGAGATCCAGAGGCTCCTAAGTGCCCATCACTGAAGTAGACCTAAAATGCTCCTAGCATGGCTCAGGGAATTTTGCAGAAGAGGGGACGGAAAGATTGTTAGAGCCACAAGTTGGGACATTTTTGCACAGAGACCTTGCCTCCCCCTGACAATAATGCATAACCCACAATCTCCATGGGGTTGTCCTACACCCCCAATGAGGAAAGCCTCTTCATAAAAGGGATATGCAGGAGGGAAAGGAGGGTACCAACATATGTTCTTTGCATATAAAATATGTTCATATCTAATAAAAAATACTGCTGAGTATTAGATATCTTCATGGCAAAGGCCTTATGTGTGAGCAATGGACAGAGTATAGATAATCACACACACAAACATACACACATATATACGTATATATGAATGTGTGTGTATGTGTGTGTTATGTTGTCAACTTGATCAGATTAGGAATTACAGACATTTCTACATTTCTCTTTAGTGTGTCTCTGAGTTGTTTCCAGGAAGGGATAACTGAAGAAGCAAGATCTTCCTCCAAAGTGGGTGTCCTTCCTGGTAGTGGATTATATATAAGGAGCTCCGAGAGCCTCTTTTATCTACCTGGCTGCCTGTGCTACTAGCTGGTGGGTGCCTTTCTACCTTTTTCCTGCCTGTCCCACTCCTGCTATTCACTCTTGTGCATCTTTCCTATTCAGTTATCCTTCCTTGGGCTTTGGAATCAAATGTTATCAGAATTCCAGTGTGGGCTAATATCCAGAGTTCTCCAGCAATCCTCCAGGCCTGCCTTCACTGCTGGATTTGGACTACTCAGGCATCCAGCCACATCGATTGATCAGTGACCAGGTTCCATGACTCTCAAGCCTGAAAACAGCTATCATTGGACTGCTGTAAACTTATCTAATATATTTCATTTTAATATCTATTTGTTCTATTGGTTCTGTTGGAGAACTCTGATTAATGAATTGTGAAAAAATTGTATGAAAAATCATGAATTAATATTCAAAATAAAAACATTTTTATTTATCAACTAAAATGATAGTCCACTTTATATAAATATCAGAAATCTTGTTCCATTTCTCTTGGTTCACCCTTTTGGGGTAATGTTGGAACTTGCTTCTCCTCTCCTGGTCATGTTCAGGTCACCTATGGCACAGTGAGAGCAGCAGATCTAGTCCTACATCAAGTAGGTACGGACTGAGGGTCATTCTGTCACCATGTCACTTTCCTAGATCCTGGGTGGATTCTGGGTGGATGACATCTTCATTGTCTGTGGCTTCTTCACCTTCTTTTCCTCAATCAGGTTTTCCCAGGATCATCAACTAAATCAACTGCTTGTATCCACTATTGGTTTGGGGGAGTACCTATAGAACAACGAAATTCTGTCCTTTGCAGAGCAATGGAGAAATGGAAGGACATTAAGTGAAATATATCAGACCCATAAAAACAAATATTGTTTGTTATCACTGTTATATGTTTGTAAATACACACACACAGAGTGAGAGAGAGATTAGAATGATGAGGAAGTGGATCACATCTATATTGCTGGCATGTATTGAAATATCTCAATGAGACCTACCAAAATATACAATTAACACATGCTAATGCAAAAAGAACACACATTATCACACATCTCAGTAATATTTCTTAACTTAAAATTTTTGAAGACTATATTTTAAACAGTTTTACCACAAAATGATAAACACATGAGGTGACAGGTTTATTAATTAGCCCTACTTATTCATCACAAATTATAAACAGGTACCAAAATAATTGTTTTGAATTCCATAAACATACATGTTATATAATTATATTAATAAATATTTTGCAAAGTATAGAAACTACAAGTGAAGAAAAGAAAATATATTCAGTAGCATTTGCTTTCCAGTGTTTAAAGAAATGAACACTTAGAAGAGGCTTACATCCAATGGTAAGAAACAAACCTCAAGGTTATAAGGATTATATTCATTCACTCAGACTCCGCTCATGAAAATACAACACAACATAATCAGTAAAAATAATATGTATATATATATATATATATATACATATATATATGTATACATATATAAATATTTATATATATATGATAAATTTATTTTTAAGTGACTGTAGTATTCATTTGGTATGTCTACTCTTATTAAATATTTACCAATCTATTAAAATTTCATAGAGTAAAAGAGAATGACAGAGGAAATTATTGATTCATTGTTTTGTGCTAATAATAAAATTAGAAAGTAGAGAAACCTATATTCATACATTCAGAGTGTGAGTTATAATGGGGGACCTTGCTCAGGGTGGAGGAGCTTAAGTTAATTATGGAAGGGACAGAGGCTCCTTGAATTTCCCTTCCTGTCTCCTTTATCAGTTCCTCTTTCCTCTAATGCTACACACCCCCTGACACTAGTTCTGAAACTCATGCTACACATCTTCCACCTGTGGTTCTGACACTCTGATGCTGCCCACCTCAGCCCTGGCTCTGAAACTCTCATGCTACCCACCCAGACTTGGTTCTGACACTCTCATGCTGCGTCCTCCTCGCCCTGGTTCTGACATGTGCTACTGTTTTAGTCCTGGCACTCCCTATTCTTGGCCTATTTCCAAATCTTGACTTGTTCTAAGTACATATTGCATTGCTGGCATCCACCTGGCATGCACTACCTATTTTACTTCCTGTGCTTGAGTTGGATCTCACCCAGTTTTCAATGTCACTCTTCAGTGATAATGCAGAATACTTTGTTTTGCATCATCTCCAGGACCATTGGCTTGAATGTGCCACCACTCTCCATGCTTAAATTCAATGTATTCATTTCACTATTTTAAAATTAATGCCTTAAGTGGTGGGGAGGGGGTGCACACTGGCCACAAAGACTTGAAGCAATTTTATAACACTGTGTTTGGCCTCATATTTCTTCAGGACATCATGAACATGCTCCACAGGTGGTTAGGCACTACTGCATTCAACTCCCCATTGCTGGCAGAAAAGACCTGGCCAAGAGCACTTAGGAGCGGCATGTCGACTCAAGGGGAAGCTCAATGATAGCAGGAGAAATGGACGGCTTGAGCAGAGGGTGGACATCACATCCTGGCCAACGTCTGGGAGACAGCAACAGCAGGAGAGTGTGCCAAACACTGGCAAGGGGAAATTGGCTGTAACACCTATAAGCCCACTCCTAAAATACACTGCCTCCAGGAGGCACCAAATCCCAATTTCCACCAACTGGGGACCTGACATTCAGAACACATAAGTTTATGGGGATACCTGGATGAAAGCACCGCAGGCACCTTAATTACTGTCCCTCTTTCTTCACTGGCCACTGTCCCATGATCATTTTGTTATTCAATGACAATATGCAAAATACTCCAGTTTTGAGTCAGTTCACCAATGGATGATTTGTTATAATGCTCATATATTGTAGTCCAGCATAGTGATTCCATTTTCCAACTACAGACTGCATGACTTTTCATCACACTCCACACTTGGAAGAAAGTCTACTTATTTTTATTTAGATGATTATTAATGTACTTGATATCATTCTTGGCCTTTTGCACAAGCAGATGAATAGCATTTAGCAAATATTTTGGTTCCACCTGCTATATTAAAAGCCAGAAAGAACCACTGGTTTTTCATTATTAAAAGGGAGGAATCAGTAGAAATCACCAATGATATGTGTAGTTAATTAAATTGCTGAGCTAAAACAATGTTAGTTATAAATAAGTCAATTAAATACAGTAAAATAAGCTTATTATATGCAAACTATACTTATAAAGCATAATTAATCACATATAGAGGTTATCTCTGCCATTAAGTAAATAACTCTCTCTCTTAGGTCAGATTTGCTAAAATATTATCTGGAAAACCAATAAACATTCATTATTCATATTGGATACTTAGGTCTGCCAGAGGAAGATATTCTATTTCAAGGTCATCTGTATTAAAAAGCACAAGTAAGGCAGCATGGGTATTTATGTGGGCTACTGTTAAACCATCCCGGTTGGATCTTTGGCAAATTCCTGACTACTCAGACCCATTTGGAAAGTGGAATTTTATGTTCACTGAGTCCCTTTGCCTTATAAAAATACTGTAAACACAAAGTGAAAATATATCAGTAAAATAATTGCAAAGAATATATGTGTGTGTGTGTGTGTGTGTGTGTGTGTTATGACCTTTATAGCTCACTAATTCTGGTAGTTAAGGGCATTTTGACATATAGAATTGTATACTTCTCAAGCATTTTCAGTCTAAGAAAGCCACTCTAATCATATTGTCTTACCAGGAGTTATTAGAAAATATCTGTTTATACACTGAGCATCTTATACTATAACTTGACATTAAGCATGATCATTAGGCATATTGAGAGATATAAGTCAGCCTGGCATCAGAATTCACTGTTAGAGTTGAAATTGCATGAAGTTTGATGCAGTAAATCCATCACTAATCAAAATATATCAGATAAATATATTTATCCTAGAAAAATCAGTATTCTAGATGCATGACTTAGATAGTGGTAAATGTGACAGCCTATTTTACATATAATGAAGGCAGTACATTCAAATGCATGTTTGTAAGTGAAAACAAAAATAAATACTAAAATGTATTTATTTTTGTTTTTACCTACATATAAATTAGTAAGTAATAAATACTCTTTGAGTCAGAAGTTTGAATTTCTGTTCACCAAGATCCTAGACCAACCACAAATCCCAATTACCTAGCATTCTCGTGAATGGAAGCTTCACCAGAAGCTTTGATCATCACCTGTGGTGACATCTGTAAATTGTAGTTTGGTGACATTTTCACACCTTTCTGTAGATGCCATTTTATCTTGGCAAGTGACTGATCAATCAAACAGTAATGAATCCCTGGGATGTGTGGCTGCCACATGTGAACCTATCGCTTTGAAAACTGGAACAGTGAAAAAATTTTATTTTCTTATATTAGGACCCTATGAAAGTTTTGATGTACCTTAAAAAATTCTCATAATTAGCCTACTAAAAGTGATACAAACTTCACATTTATATTTGTTGATATCATTCTTTGTGGAAATGCTGCCATTAAAAAGTCCTTGGCTTAGAGATATGGCTTAGTGGCTAAGGCACTTGCTCACAAAGCCTAAGAACTCATGTTCAAATCTCCAGTTCCCATATAAGCCAAACATACAGTGATGCAAGCATGCAATATCACACATACTCACAAGGGGCACACATGTCTGGAGTTTGTTTGCAGTGGCTGAAGGCCCTAACATGCTCATTCTTTCTCTCTCAAATAAAGAAGAAAAAAAAACATAAAGAAAAAATCCTTCTGTAAAATTACATATGCACATGTGCACACACACACATAATTTGCATACCCACCATGCACTGTGATTTTCACAGTTTACACTATTTTTTTTTTTTTTTTTTTGCAGAAAGGTAAAAGCTATGTCCTCATTATAAGAAGAAACCATCTTTAAATTTTGGAATATGTATGTGTAACATCTGTAATTTTACTTTTCTCAACACCCTACTGAGGGTATGAAATGTAAAATTGTACAACTAGCATATTGTTTTAGTCACGGAATGTGGTAGAACATTCTAGTAAATGCAGTATAGCAGATACTTACTGCTCGAACATAACAACTAGCTGCAAGCAGATTGTGGAAGGAAAGGGTTTATAAATCACAAGGCCTGCCTTGAGTTACACACCTCCTCTAGTAAGACTCCATCTCCCCTCAGCTGGGGATTAAGAGTGAAGCTTAATCACAAAGACATGAGGCTATGGGGGGCATTTTTTTATTTTTATTTTTATTTATTTTTTTTACAATCGGTCAACCATACGTCTAAAGTCTAAATGATGATGTGTCACAATTAGAATGAGTGGAAATCGAGTTGTAAGAGGAATGACATTGAAAGTGAATTAACATTATATAGTCAACCATGAGGAATAAAATAGGTGGGCCAATGTCAATATAATACCATAATTCAGAAAGAGTCAAGATTCAGAACAGGGTAAGATAAGGGAACTCAAGAGTTAAGCAACAGTGAGCATCTGAACCAGGATAGTGGGGCAGTGGAAATCTAAAGCCAAAAAGATTAGTGAAGGAGAAATGTAGGCGACTCCAGGGAACTTGGTCTATTCCTTCATGTATCAAACATTCTTCACTCATCCCAGAGGCCCTCTAACGTGAAAACTGAAAGTTTGCGATTAATGTTTCTTAGCTTCTGGTTGTATTTGTAGACAAATGAATACTAAAAACTAGTATATTACAGTTAATTTATTTTAGTTTAATGAAAAAAAGGATAAAACATTAATAAGAATAGACAGTGAACAATAGGGCACAAACATTTTGGAACTCTATACTTTGCCAAATTCTTTTCCTTTTATCAACTTGTATTGTCTTAGAATGTGGAGGGAGTTCCTGAATGAAAGTTTTATAATAAGAAGAAATACTTTTTAATTTTGGGTGATCTGATAAATAAGGAAAACTCCATAGAGTCTTTAGTGTTCATATCTCTGACATATGTCTAACAAGTTTCATGTAGCCTGCTTTACTTCCTTTCTGGTTTGTCACTTCTTCATCAGTTCTTTTTTTTAAATTTTGGTTATTCAAGATATGGTCTCACTCTAGCCCAGTCTGACCTGGAATTAACTGTGTAGCCTCAGGTTGACTTCAAACTCCCCCTGACCCTCTTAGTTTGGTTTCCTAAGAGCTGCTATGAAACAAGATATAAGAACAAAACATGGATCTGGCTGCTTACCCTGGGAAATGCTGGTATAAGAGTGGGGAAGGGAGACAGAAGGAAAGAAATTCTACAACATACATTTTTGAGCAGTTTACCAGAGCAGGTTGGTGGACATTGATACCATTAGGATGCAGAACTCAGCTAGCCAGTCCACAACTCCATCGTACAGAAAGCTGATATTATCTTGCTCTTACTTAATGAGAGGCTGGTGAGGGAGGTGACTAGAATTTCCTCATACTTCCAACTCTACATTAGATGGGGCAGAGGAAGCCCTTTAGACTTTTGGCAAGGAAGTGCAGATCCTGCCTTTTGAATTTGTTCAAATTTCACTAAAATGGCACTAGCTGAGAGAATAGGGTAAGATGCCCAAGGCGTCTGTCACAAGATAATTTTTTTAATCACCAATAAGTGAAACTGTTTTAATGAGAAATTTATTAATGCTCATTTCAACTTAATTTTATAATTGGTGTTTAGTCTTTAATTTATCCATTAATTTATATACAAAAATTTTAAATAATGCGTCAGTTTCCCCTCATATTTTGTCTACTACTTCCCCCTTAGTATTTTCCTCCTAGAGATTTAGTGCATAGTCATCGATATTTTAGTCTATTTTTAGGTCTCATTATTGTTGTCCTCATCTTTGTCTTCTATGTTGGAACATTTGTGAATGCAATCTTATGCAATCTTGGTTGATGTAGTGACCTCCACTGTGGAGTCATGGTTGCACTGGTCAGTTCATGTCCAAAGGGCGAAGCCCTTCAAAACTCCTTCATACCATGTGGCCCTTACATTCTTTCTGTCCCCTCTTCAGCAATGTCCCCTGAGCCTTGGAGGGTTTGTCAGAGATGTTTCATTTTGTGTTAAGCTTTCAACAGCTTGTTAGTTTTAGCACTTTGATAAGTTTTCAGTCTACTAAGTATCTGCTGCCATCTCTAAAGAGAAGCCTCTCTGACTGGCAGTGAGAGCAACACTAGTATTCTTGCCTCCACCTTCACTACAGTGTTTCCTGAACTTCAGGACGTTTGATAGAGATTGTGCACAGCATTCTATTGTCACTCCCCATCCAGGTATCCATCACCACAAGAGAAAAGAAGTTGTTTTCTCCAAAATGAGAACATCCCTGCTCTATGGCACAAATATACTATTTGGAAGGCAATTTGATGGGCAGAATGTTTCTAATTTAGCCAAAGAACAGTGACAGCTTCTATTGCCCATGACCTTCTATAATATGTAGGCTTATTCATGAAGCTTTCCCTGGCATGTTGTCATAAGTCTCATGAATGTGTCCTCCTGGGGCTGTGGAAGTGTGAGGGAACAGTGGTTCATTAGGTGTCTTGAGGAAAGGTGAATTTTTCCCACGGAAATCAGTGTTAGTATAAGACTATAGTGGTGTGGAGTGATGCCCTCAAGTGGCTTCCAGAAGTGTAGCAATGAACTAAGACTATGGGAGTCTTGACACATGAAGAAGCATCAGGACAAAGGATACAGTTCAGGGCACTAAAGAAAGAAGGGATTGTTCATAATCTACTGTGCATGGATTCTATTTACTGAGAATTGGATTTGTCCTATGTTTCTGAGAACAGACACACTACACAGTAGAATATGCCTTTCTTCTAAGGACAGGTCTGTAACAAATAAACAGATGAAACAAATAAAGCAAGTGATCAAAATAAATAAAATCTGGCTGGGCGAGTTGACATATGCCTTTAATTCCAGCACTTGGGAGGCAGAGGTCGGAGGGTTGCTATGAATTAGAGACTACCCTGGGCTAGAGTGAGACCCTACCTTGAACCCCCCCCCCAAAATAATGAAATTTAAAAAAAATTTCAAAGCATATATATATATATATATCTCATATATATATCTCATATATAATACAGATATATATATATATATATATATATATATATATATATATACACATGTATATGAACATACACATAAGCATATATATATGTATGTATATTCTTCTAAATTCATTTCAATGTGGCAAGTGTTTAGAGACAGCTGGGAGGTGCAAGCACTTGGCTAAGAAGGAATGAATTCTGATTATTTTTACCTTTTCTGATTAAAAACATATACGTATTTCCCTTTCATCATGGATCTTCACAGGTAATGCAAAACTTACATTTCTCTGGACACTATCCCTTAGCAACTCCCTAGCAACGTACAAGTGAACAGGCTTTTACCGACAGGATCCACAGGGCAAAATTTTAAGAAAAGCTGTTTTCTCTTTTTGGCTCACTGAATCTTGAATGTTAAAAGTTTAGCAAGATTGCATGATAATAAAAAGTAATATTTTATATAGAGTTTTAAAATGTTCAATATTAAACACTTCTTCCCATCTCAACATCTACAGTCATGTGGTAGACAATTAGTTCCCATTGAAGTGACCTTCATTTAATGTAGTCATTCTGGGAGAATCTGGGAGAAGTCTCACTCTTTTCTTTCCTTGAGGTTTATGATGCTACTTTCTTTGCTTTCTTCTCTTAAGTGACACTTGCCCCATCTCAAATTATTCTACCCATTATATTGAAGATTTGGTTGCCTGTATAAATGGCTGTCCTCTTAGGAAAACTTATCATGTATGTTTATAAGTCATTTGCTACTACAGGCTTGTATAATATTTATGTCACTTCCTCTCTTTACCTCAATTTCACACACTAATGATTAACTAAAGAAAATTACCCTTGAACTTTCTATCACTTTCCTTATGATTACTACTATCAGATGTAACCACTTCAAGCTTTAGTGTCCTGACCCCCTAAAACTGGTCATTCACATGTTATGGACAGAATGTTCTACTTTCTATCTTCCCAATCCACATGTTGAAAACTTGTTCCTCTAATGTGTTGGTATTAGGAGGCAGGGTCTTTGTGAGTCCTCATTAATGGTATTACTGGTTTACTTAAAGGGGACACCAGTCAACCTCTCTAGGCCCCTTTCTGTAATGCACAGATCCAACAAGCAGTCCAGAGTCCAGAAGTGACTTCCTACCAGAACTGACCATGTTCCACCTTAGTCTTTCTGCACCTGCTTCCACAATGTTCACTGTCCCTTGGATGGCATGGTAGAGATTTGCTGTAATGTGCAGCAACTCATTTTCTGCTTTGATGAGTTTTAAGTACCGTCAAAGTCTACCACCATCTGGATAGAGATGGTTCTCTGGTTAACAGTGAGAGCAGCACTCGTATTGAATCTTCCACTTCCTGTGCAATGCATCCAGGGCCATGGTGGGTATGACAGAGATGATCATCCAGAGACAAGCACTGGGATTTCTCTTCTTGTCTTTTTGATGAGTTTTGGGTTCCCCAGGTATTTACTGCCATCTGTGCAAAAGTGAGAGGAGATAAACCTACACATTTAAAAAGCCTTTTGATGGACATAACTCCAATGATCCAAAGAACAGTAGATGCTTATTCTATGGTCTATGACCTTCCTAAGCCATAGGCTTTTGGCTGGGTTCTCATTTCCAGGCATGTATTCCCTACAACTGAGCAGGTCTCATATCCAATCAGAGCCCAGTTGATTATCCTCATGGCATATGTGTTACTATCGTAACAAACTGGATCAAGAAGGACAAAAGGGAGGAGACATCAACACCGAGGAAGGATTGCATTGAAAGAGTAATGTCCTCAGTGGAATGAGGTGGGGGAGAGGGTAAAAGAGGACAGTGTGATGGAAACACAGCAAAATTATTGTACATTCATCTATTACAGTTCACAATGAAATTAAATAAAACCGTCCTAGAACACAGTTCATAGGAGACATGGCACAGAAGGCAAGCTGTTGACGCGCACAGTTCCATGAGTGTGAATGCCTGTCGGGGGAAGGAAGATTACCTCCATGCTATTTTTAGGGTAACAGTAACAAAAAATGATGTCAGTAATATAAAAAAAAAAAACTAGCATGTATTCAAGAATTCTTAATGACTGAGAGAGATAGAGAGAGAGAGAGAGAGAGCTGGTATAAAACGACCTACAGAAGCTCTTCCAACTATCTAGCAATGTTATTCTCTCAGATACTTGTTTCAGTCTTTCTTTCCGGGTGGTGGTGGGGGGAGTAACTTTGAAATTATCTGGACTTGAAATTTAGAATAAAAGAAAAGTATATTCAAAAACCACAACCATATTTGCCGCAAAATGTAACTGGGGCTGGAACTGGAGGTCATCATGATAAGTGAAATAAATCAGTCTCATAAAGAAAAGTATTACATATTTTCTCTTACAAGTGGAATCTGGAGCTGTTGGGGGGGGGGTCATGAAAGTAAAAGTAGACCTATTAAAGACATGGAAAGGGAGATAAAAGGGGATAAGAAATGATATAGATGGGATGAATAGTGCCAAACTATAATGTATGAATGTATGAATATGTCATGGTGGCTTAAGTTGTACAATGGAAAAATAAAATAGGGCTGGAGAGATGGCTAAATGGTTAACACACTTGCTTGCAAGGTCTAAGGATCTGGGTTCAGTTTCCTTGTACCCACATAAAGCCAAATGCACAAAGTGGCACATGTATCTGGAGTTCATTTGCAGCAGCTGGAGGCCCTGATACACTCATATTCTCTCTCTCTCTCTCCTCACTATCTCATTGTACTTGAAAATAAATAAATAAAATAAATAAGACAAATCAAAAACATTTGAGTTGACTTCCTTTGTGGTGGCCATGTATTTCTTTTTGTAATTTAATTTTATTTATTTATTTTTATTTTTGTAGTCAGTGAATGCAGTCAAGTTAGTACCATTGTTAGCCTCCTCCCTGTCCTCCCCCATATATAGGGACCCTCCTTGTTGGGGTATATGCATCATGCATTGTGGGGTTAGCCTTTAGTTTTGGGTAGGAGGAAATGTCTGTGTGTCATGACACAATGTGAAGCTCTGACATTCTTTCCGCTCCCTCTTCTACAAATTTCCCTGAGCCCTGTTGGGTTCATATTAGTTCTGCTTCTGTGTTGAGATTTTGGGTGCCTCTCTGTCTCTGGCTATCTGGTTTGGTAGCAGTTGGTTGTTCTCTGTGTCTATCTCCTTCACCCTTGGGCTGGTTCCCAGTTTGCCAAGAAAATAGCATTCTTGCATGTTTCCCCAATTATTCTTAGTTTCAACTGGGGCCTTTTTGAGATATGATGGGGTGGTTATCTTCTTAGGATCTGTGTCTATCTGAAAAAGTGAAGCAGATTCTCCAATGGAGAGCAAAGTTAGCACCAAGTAAATGTGATAACCATTGTTTTTCAGAGAGAGTTTAATGGAGAGCGGGCTCATTTTTGGATATGGTTCTGACTTGTTTCCCAGCTCCAGCTATGGGTTCCATTCCAAAGCACAGAACAGTTAGCCAAATTGAGAGCCATTGGTTTCCCACCAAGGCTATGTGCCACTATTGTACTTGTATGAGTATCATGTCAGGTCATTTGCTGCTAAGTAGGTTGCTTGGACAGATATTGGTCATTATCCTACATTTGCTCATGTACAATCTTCCAGCACTAGATGTGCTAACTTTCTGGGGATTGATTCTCTTCCAGCTTCCAGCCATGTCACTCCATGATACCTGCCAACAGTGTATGGTGTCTTCAGCAGTAGGGTATTACCATTAACATATGGTGGATAATCAAGTGCTCAGACATAGATCTGTCTTCTTTTGGGAGACCTTGTAGGTCTCTATGATCAAAATCTCATTGTGGATGATATCCACCTGCTGGTACCAGGAGTTACAGGTCAGCGCCCAAGAAGAGAAGGAAGAAAAGGATAAGTGATATAAAAGAGATAGAGAGATGAGACAGAAGAGAGAGAGAGAGAGAGAGAGAGAGAGAGAGAGAGGCAGAAACAGGAGGAGATAAAGGTCAGTTTTCATCCTACCCTATCCAGGGCCTTGTGAATCCAGTGTTCCCTCTAAGGGCCTGGTGGAGGTTCAACCATTTGGTCTGTCTTTTAGGAAGTAGAGTTTTATGGTACCATTGCATTTTGGGTCCAGTTTTGTGTCCCCCATCCTCTCCCTTACCCTCCCCGTCCTCCCTACCCTCCCTATTGTCTGGTCCTCAAGATACTTGGTAGGTATGTTGGCAACGTGGGTAGATTCAGGTTAAGAGCTATAGATGAGTGAGACTGCAGTGATTATCTATCTGTGATTTGGTGAGTTCACTGAGAATGATCTCTTCCAGGTTTGACCATTTTTCCTCAAATTTCATTGTGTCATTTTTCCTTGCTGCTGTGTAGAATTCCATTGTGTAGATATACCACATCTTAGTTATCCATTCATCTAATGATGGACATCTGGGTTGGTTCCAGCTCTTGGCTATGTATTTCTTATACTGAAAATTCTAGCCAGAGCTATGTACGTATGGCAGAGGTTCCTCCTCTTCTGAACCATTGACATTATTTCTTTTATTTTTTTTTAACATCTCACCATACACACATGGATTGATCTCAATCAACCACTGGTGGTGGCAAAAATTCAAGGTTTATGCTAATCTACATATTTCTGTTGAATATAATCTTTGGAAATCCCCTCCTTCTTGAAATGTTCCACTTCTATGATTTTTATAAAGTGTTACTTAGATGTGTTTATCTTCTTTTTGTCTTCTGTCATCCTTTTCCTCTATCCATTTGTGCATTTTATAAAGGTTATTATATCAGTAAATATATCTGAGCTATAATACTGTTGCCAATATCATCATGTATTTATATTGCTCTAATTGTCTATTGTAATAAGAAAATATATATATTTATATCTATATTTATATATAGCTTATGTTTTTTTCACTTTCTACCTGAATGCTAAATGAGAATATTAGCTCTCCAGGGTAAAAACTCCACTCTCTTCTCCATTCCCCAGCTTCCTTACATGACCATATTTCCTGCACCCCTTGTTGGAATGATGAAATTTCCAGTTAAGAAGCTTCTAAGTTGCCCTTGAGTCCTTTCTAATTAAATGGCTCTGTTTCTAATCAATCATGATACACAAAATTTATCTATAATCTATAGACCAACTACCCCTGTACAGTCGGACATCATTTTCTCCCAGAAGTTTGTAGAACTTCGTTTCTTGTTCTGATTTTCCTCCAAATTCCCTCACACACTTTCAAGTATTGGTGTTCTTGCTCTGCATGGCCCACATGACCAAGTCTAATGTTTAATGTGAACAAAAAGACTCAATCCTGATGTCTCTGTTTTTTTCTTTACTGCCTCATCTCTCAAATGCAGTGTGCTGAAAACACTGAACTTCATATCAGCCCTGATTCATATAATCCTTAACTTCATATCTGTGGTGGTTTGATTCAGGTGTCCCCATAAAGTTAAGTGTTCTGATTGCTAGGTTCCCAGCTGATGGAGATTTGGGAATTAACGCCTTCTGGAGGCAGTGTATTGTTGGGGGTGGGCTTATGGGTATTATAGCCAGTTTCCCCTTGCCAATGTTTGGCACACCCACCTGTTGCTATTGTCCACCTGATGTTGGCCAGGGGGTGATGTCCACCCTCTGCTCATGCCATGGATTTCCCCTACCATGATAAAGCTTCCCCTTGAGTCTGGAAGCCAAAATAAACCCACATTTTCCCCCAAATCTGCTCTTGGTTGGGTGATTTATGCCAGCAATGCAAACCTGACTGCAACAGTATAGTTGGTACCAAGGAAGGGTGTCATTTGCTACTAGATACCCATGTGGCTTTTGCCTTTTGGAGCTGATTTTCATGAGTAATATGCAAGGTTTTGAAACCTTGGCCTAAGAGATGCTTTGAAGTATTAAAGTATAGCTTGATGGACTATTCTGGTCATAGTTGAAAGACCTGAATGAAGGAATGACTATAGACTGTGAGGTTTGCTTGTGAGGGTGAGAAAGAGGTTTACGTGGACTGGGCTAGAAGCCATTTTATAAGAGGCTTGCTATTAGACCCATATCCTAAGAACTTGTGCAGGGTTGCTTTGCATAGAAACAGACTGATGTGAGCAGAGGAATAAGGCACAGACTGCAAGCTCTAGGCTGAAACTGCTGCCTGTTCAGCTGCAATCACATGAGAGATTGCGACCATTGAGATTGGGCCACCTGACTTGCATTGGGACAACAGAAAGAATGCAGTTTTTTGAAGGCGCCTGAATGCTCCATGAGTTTTCTGTTCTTCAAAGTCAGCTATATTCCCCCCCTGGATTAACAAATTGATACTCCACCTGGTATTGTGGAATATAAGAAATGCAGAAAAGAAAGGGTCATTTAATTTGCAAAATGGTTTTGTGTTTGGAGACAGTTTTGCTGGATGCCTGCATGGAGACCCGATGGTGCCATGAGATGGACTTTGGGTTGCAATGGAAACCCAGTGGAGATGCCAGGACCACAAGATGGCTACTAAGGAGAGCTGCTGGCCTGGATGAAACTTTCTAGGTCTGTGAATAGCCTAGCTGTAGGGCCAGAATTGGAATTCCAGAGACATGTTGCTGGTTAGAATTATCAAACTTGGAGACTTGTTACTGACTACTGTTGTTGGACTTGGAGTTACAGAATTTGATGTTTGCCCTGTTTAAATCTTGTATTTGTTGAATATTACTTTGCTATGCCCAGTGTTATCTTTTGCAGTATGAATGTTTACTCTATGCCATTATGGGAATTTTTGGTATTTTGGCTCAGTTAAAAGATATCAGACTACTTCAGTGATGAGGTGTTGGGAGCCTCTGTGTCTCTGGATATCTGATTTGGTAGGAATTGATTGTTCTCTGTGTCGATCTACTTCACCCTTGTGCTGGTACCAGGTTTACCAAGGAAACAGCACCCTTGTTCATTTCACCAATTATTCTTAGTTTCAGCTGGGGCCCTTTTAAGGTATGATGGGGTGGTTCTGTCTTTGGGATTTGTGTCTATCTGAAAAAGAGAAGCAAGTTCTCCAGCGGAGAATAAAGTTAGCACCAGATAAATGGGATAACCCTTTTTTTATAGAAAATTTAATAGGTGTAGGCCCTCTTGTAGCTCACGATTGGTGGTAGCTTGAAAATGGAGAGCAGGCTCATGTTTGGATATGGTTCTGACTTGTTTCCTAGCTCCAGCTATGGGTCCCATTCCACTGAGTGGATCAGTTAGCCAAATCAAGAGCAGTCTGTTTCCCAACATGGCTGTGCGCCACTATTGCACTTGTGTGAGCATCACAACAGGTTATTTGCTGTTAAGTAGGTTAGACCATGTTGCAGTCCAGTTCACATTGCTGGTAGAAATCATCCAACCAACAGCAGCTTCTGGGAAAAAGAGATTTATTGTGGCTTACAGGCTTGAGGGGAAGCTCCACAATGGCAGGGGAAATCGATGGCATGAGCAGAGGGTGGACATCACCCCCTGGTCAACATAAGGTGGACAATAACAACAGGAGAGTGTGCCAAACACTGGCATGGGGAAACTGGCTATACACCCATAAGCCTGTCCACAACAATCCACTCCCTCCAGGAGGCATTAATTACCAAATATCCATTAGCTGGGAACCTAGTGTTCAGAACATCTAAGTTTATGGGGGACACCTGAATCAAACCACCACAGACCATGAGTTACTTGAACAGATATTGGTCATTTTCCCCCAGTTGCCCATGTAGCACCTTCTGGCACTAGACACATTGACTGTCTGGGGACTGACTCTCTTCCAGCTTCCAGCATGTCATTCCATGTTACGTGTCAACTGCATATGGTGTTTTCATCAGTAGGGTCTTACCACTTTGGTGGGTCATCAAGTTCTCTGAGAGAAATCTGTCATATCACCGAAGTAGACCTAAAATGAACCCAACATGGCTCAAGGAAATTTTGTGGAGTAGGAGCGGAAAGAATGTCAGAGCTACACGTTGGGTCATGATACACAGAGACATTTTTTCCTACCCATAACTGAGTGCTAACTCCTCAATTCATGGCCCATCTACTTCAACAAGGAGGGGCCAGGGGGAGCGAGAAGGACATGGAGGAGGCTAACAATGGTACCAACTTGACTGTATTCACTGAGCACAAAATTAATTAATAAAGACTATTGGAATGTTGGAACATCATCAGGAATGATAAAAACTATGGGAACTTTTAAAGTTGGACTGAATGTATTGCATTTTACATCATATATGGTTATCAGTTTATGGGGGCCAGGGACAGAATATGGTCACTTGATTCAGGTGTCCCCCATAAACTTAAGTGTTCTGTATGCTAGGTTACCAGCTGACAAAGATTTGGGAATTAACACTCTTGGAGGCAGTATATTTTTGGGAACAGGCTTATGGGTATTATAGCCAGTTTCCCCTTGCTAGTGTTTGGCACACTCTTCTGTTGCTATTGTCCACCTGATGTTGGCCAGGGGGTGATGTTTACCCTGTGCTCATGTCATCATTTTCCCTGCCATTGTGGAGCTTTGCCTCAAGACTGTAAGCCAAAATAACCCCCTTTCCCCCCCTCCCACAAAGCTCCTCTTGGTTGGGTGATTTATGCCAACAATGCGAACCTGAGTGTAACAACATCTTTACATTTATAGAGACCTTTACCTCTGCCTGCAATTCTTTATACTTTAGATACTGGTAAGCTCCTTTACCCAAAAATCAAACCATAAAATTTTCTAGGTAGTCTAATTAGAGGCTTTACCCTTGTCTGTGGGACACTGGGCCTCTTCTGACATGGGAGCATGCCTCTATAATGCTACTCATTATACTTATCCACTGTTTGAAATCCTTTACTTACCGAGCTGCATATCTTATAAAATGACTCTTTCACAATTAACTTGATTTAATTTTGAGCTATTAATGAAATATGCCTGGCAAATAACTTGGCACATTTTACACTTAATATCAAAGTACTAGGAAATCAAATGATTGAAATGTGGTAAGTGCTACTAAATTTTTCTTCCCAGAAGCAGCCACAAATACTTGGTGAATGTTGCAAAGCTAAGTGTTGACTGAGTGAAAGCATTTTGGTGGCTTCTAGTGCATCAGGAAGATAGGAAAGAAGGAAGGAAGGAAGGAAAGAAGGAAGGAAGGAAGGAAGGAAGGAAGGAAGGAAGGAAAGAAGGAAGGAAGGAAGGAATGGTTAGAGGAGAATAACATGAACTTTACAATTGGATTTATCTTTAAATTAGACGTAAATGTAGTTGAAGCTCAGGATTAGGGTACCACAAAGAAGACACAAAGGAAACACTGTTGACTAATTCTCACACCGTGTCTCCCCAGGCCAGACATGGACTTGATTCTGTGTGTGCCAAAGGTTCTAAGTTGCAAAACACTGCCATTAGTCACAAAGAGACCTAATCAAAGACGCGGTGCTGTGTCCTCCATGCGCCAGCAGGCGTGACCAGGCATGTACACTGGGCGGCAAGCTTCCATGAATTCAGGAGATGCTGCTTCCTTCCCTTGCAGCTCTGTCCTTTCAAGCTGGGGCTACTCGGGAATTTCTGTGCTTGCTTGTCTATTTATTATATGCCTGTCACTCAGCCTCTCTAACCCATGACTGCATAAGCTGTATGTTAAAACAAGGGAATAACAGATAGCTTTTTCACTTTGAAGAGTAAAGTCCCATAGGTTAATTGTTTGTTAACCTCATTATAAAGTCAAGGATGAGAAGAATGCACAAAGATTTACTTTAAAACTTCATTGTCTCAGATCTGGGGCAGCGGAAATGTACAGTCATTTCATGCTCATTTTATCCCCTGCCCATCCGTCCACTGTGCCGTTGCTCATGCCTGTGCCAACCACCCTCTGAAATTGCTGCATGCTTTTAGTGTCATTTCCAGTCTGCAGCACAGCAAACAACTTAGTTGTCAGAGGAGACAGATCTGGGCATAATATCACTTGTGAACGATTTATTCTGTGAAAAATCCATGTTGAGTGCCTAAGCTTACTACTTCCATAGTAAACAATGATGTAAAGAGAACCCTCTTAATTTTCTCATAGTATGAAGAGTGTCAAGGGGAAGACATACTACATTTAACATCTTTTGCGTTATCTGTTGACTAATAGGGTCAATGGGGAGAAAAGGCACCTGAATTAACTGAGTAGGAATAACTTTGATGGGAAGTTATGGTACTGAAACTGGGAAGCCCAAACCTAGAAAAATCATTTCCTCTTTATTTTGTTTTGTTTTGTTTTACTTTTATACAGGAGCACAATCTCCTACTGCTTAACTGCAGCTGGAAGTAGTTTTCCAAAAGGATTTCATCCAGAAAAGGAGAATGATCTAAGAAACATGAACAAAGATTTCTTTTCAGTGATTTTTAATGATGATTATTGGCATTTCAGATAAGACAGCTCTTCACTGAGTGAGGCTGCGTCTTGCATTTCTGCAAAGATAGAAACCTGGATAACCATATGTTGAAGTATGAATCTAGACCCCCTTCGCTCACCCTGCACAAATAGGTTATTAATTAATTTATTCATTGCTTGTTTGCTTGTTGAGGTAGCATCTCTCTCTCTAGTCCAGGCTGAGCTGGAATTTACTATGTAGTCTCAGGCTGGCCTTGAACTCCTGGTTTTTCTCCTACCTTTGCCTCTCGTGTGCTGGGATTGAAGGTGTGTGCCATCACAGCTTACAAATAAATTATAACAAAGGAAAATAACAAATACATTTAAGGTATTTTTTTCTAAAATCATGTATCCTTTACTTTTATAATTACTGTGACAAACTATTTGGCAAGGGGTTGGAGGAAGCTTATCAATATAAAGGGGTGTTTATTCTAGAAGTCTTTCACTTCCTTGGTTAGAGATATTCCAGAGTATTTAATTTTTCTGACTATTGTAATTGTACTACTTCCCAGGTTTCTCTCTGAATATGTTTCTCATTGATATACACATCAGCTACTGATTTTTGTGTGCTGATTTTATACCCTGCCATTTTGCTGAATTTATTAACTCTAGCAATTAGTGGAGTTTTTTGGATATCTTCAGTATAAAATCATATCATCTGTAAATAAGTCTAGTTTGACTTTTCCTTTTCCAATTTGCAACCCTTTCCTTTCTGTCTCTTGTCTTATTGCTCAAGCTAAAACTTCAAGTACAATGTTAAATAGCAGTGGTGAGAGTGGACACCCCATCCTATTTCAGATCTTAGTGGGAATGCTTCAAATTTAAGGGTGTATGATTTGTTGTATACGGCTTTTATTATGTTGAAATATGATCTCTCCATTGCTAGTCTCCCCCGTGTTTTAATCATGGGAAAATATTGTGTTATTCTGAAGACCTTTGCTATATATGTTGAAATTATCATGTGATTTCTGCCCTTCAGTCTATTTATGTGTTAGGCTATGTTGATTGATTTCTGTATGTTGAACCAACCCTGCATCCCTGGGATTAAACCTCCTGTATCAAGGTAGATGATAGGTTTGATCTGATCTTGGATTCAATTTGAAAGAGTTTTATTGAGAATTATTGTCTAAGTTCATCTAGATAACAGTCTATAATTTTCTTTTCTTGTTGTTATCTCTGTCTGGTTTTTGTACTAGTGCAATGCTAACTTCATAGAAGTTAAGGAGCATGTTTTCCTTTGAAATTTTTTGAAACAATTTGAGAAACAGTGGTTTTAGTTCTATAAAGGTTTGATAGAACTTGGCAGTAAGTCCATCTTGGCTTGGACCTGTTCATTTTGGGAGATTTGTCTGTTATGTGGATAAACATCTTTCTAATTTGACTTCAGGCCCACTCCATGGGAGGGAATTTATTAAAATACCGAAAACCTAGTCACAAACCTATTTCTGGAAAGATTACAAATCCTAGGGGTGAAGTTACTACTGTTGATTGGCTAAACGCATATATTATGCCAAGTAAATTGCCCTCTAAATATTCACGTCGATGTATATACACACAATATTAGTGCTGTTCTTACTTTCGGTAAGACAAGTCTCTCATTTCTTCCTTAGTAACAGCTGAGGAAACTCAAAATTCACCAAAGTACTGATAAGAAATTGAGAGTTCAGCACTTAATGTGACATTTTTCTAGCATAAACCCCACCCCTCACCCAATGGCCCAGGTGTTATAGTAGACGTTGTGCAAAGAATGTAAGAGCAAGAGGCTGAGAAGGAGTGCTTTAGAATTCTGTCTCACATACAAACAGTGGTCACTGTGTTTATAACTTCACAGTAGCTGTATGTGTCTTCCTGAAACCCACAGCATTTTGACCCACTGACAGGTTGTCATAGATGACAAAATAAAATACATCAATCTAGAAGACGGAATAGCAGAAAAATGTGGGGATTAGTGGAGGAGGATGCAGCAGAAGAGACAAAGGAGGGTGGTGGGAGGGGATTAGGTAAATTTTTAATAATACTTTAATTTTATAAAAAAGGCATTAAAAGTCACCTCTTCAGGAAGTGACACCTGAAAGAAGCAACTTAAGGGAAGAAAGATATATTTGGTTTAAAGGGATATGATCAGTCCTGAGGGGGAAAGCAAGGTAGCGCAAGAGTGATGCAGCTTGTCCCATTGTGTTCACATTCAAAAATCAGAAGGACATGTGAGCTTTATTCACTCAGTGACCCTGATCCATAGTATGGTGCCAGTCACGTTGTGGATGATTTTTTTCTCCCTCCTGATAAAGGTTTCTGCAAACAATATTAAAGTAAAGCCATCCAGAGGTATGTCTCACAAGTAATAAACTAACAGTGCAAATTAACTGCCACAGGTCAGCAAATACCATATTGAAAATAAATATATCCATATTTGGACACAAAGGGAAATAAAGACAAACTTTGCAACTAGCAATAGTGAGACCCTTCAGAGAGAACAAATGAGCTGGTAGTGTCTTTACATCTCAAGGTGCTTTAGAACCAGGCACAGTCTGGAGAAGAGAGTGTAGTCCTAATGCCCTGTGAGAGCAGGAGATAACATCAGAGAACAGAGGGAAATGAGGAAGCTGTAAAAGATCTGGAGATCTGTTTGCTCCTTGTATCGAAAGTATACAAACAAACCTGTGAGGAGAGAGAGAGGAATTCTAAACCAATGTTCCATGAGTTCTGAGCATAGGAAGACACCTAACATGTTTCAGAATTGCTAGAACTGCAGGTTCCCAGAGGAAATCTGTGGCCTCTATACATACATTTGTACTGAAGAGGCACAGCAAGAAAAGGCAAACTTAGAAAGACAAACGTGTTTTGGGTTACTCAAGGACTGAATCCTCAGTAAAATTTAAGTGCAGATTGTTTCCGTAGGAGACAATTTGAGAAATATCAAATGAATCGAGAGGAATAAAAGATCAGAAATCAATACAAATAGTGTTATTAATTCAATTTTCTTCATGGGCAAGTGGAGTGCTGTCTTATAGAGGAACTCTGTATGACTCACACACACATGAGAGCTTTCCTAAGTATGGAGCAAGAGTCAATATTGTGTAGTATTCTTTTGTCTATATTGTCTATTGTCTATAGTTGGTAATATTTAGGAACCTCATCTCCCTTACACTGTTGAGCTGCCTGGTGAATTAGGCAGTGTAGCCTGCTCCCTTGGTGTGAAAAGAATTATTATTATTATTTTTTTGTCCGTGGTCCACAGTGTTTGCAGTTAATAATTTTCTGGGAGGCAAATGTGAGCAGTTGAGGATGAAAAGTTCATGAATGGCTTGTATCACAGTGAATACACTTAGCAGTGGACTTAGGCAATGTTGTGCTTGTCTACCTAGAACATTTCTTTGCCTTTTCAGTTTCTTGAGCATTATACTAGTTAATCTTGCTGTGCTCTTAAATGGTGAAAAGCAATATTGAAAATAACAACAACAAAAAAACAGCCATAATCACCTTGTAAATGGAAATATTTAATGCATAGTCCTTCTCATGGTATTTTCACGCCCATTATAAGAAATGAACCATGTATACAATTCCAAATGAGTCACACCAATGCAAATCTGCCAGTTCACAGAAATTAATATGTTTGTGCACATGAATAGTGTTTTTTGTTGTGTTTATTTGAGTTGAAGTGTTTACAAAACATAAAGTTATAGACATCAACCCTCATGCACTTTTCCCTTCTGTGTTCTCAGAGTCCAGGAGTCCTACTTCTGACAGCTGTTCACAAGCTGTGTATAAAATTAAGCAAATCATTAGTCATGGACATTGGGCTAATTGTGATGACAACTTGAGCTCAGCTTGTGGGGCAGACATACAAGGACATGAAGATGAGGAAGCATCCATGCACCATTCTAAAAATCTCCTAAGACCTGTGCCTAAATTATTCCCCTAACATGGACCTGAGTGTCACTGAACTTGACTTATAGTTGCTGAGCTTTGCCACTGGGATAACCATAATTTATTCGTCTTTTTACTCGTGGGAAGATGAAAAGAAACTTGTTTAATAAAATATGCCTATGTTTTCCTAGGCTTATTTACCTTCTGCTTTTTGTTTATAAACATTTTCACATTTATACAGCACATTTTTTTGGATAAGCAAATATTTTAACATGGGATATATGAAACCACATTTGTTATTACTTTTATAATCCATATTCAATCCATTCTCTGAATATTGGGAAATAATCATCTGAGCCTGACTGATGTCTTTTGTAGGAACACTTGTCAGGGACAATGATACTGTTCACTTCTGCTTGTTCCCAGGGTTGTGAATCCTAGGAAAATTACCTCAGAAATTTCTCAGCCTGGACCCAAATTTCCTCAGTTTCTTGGCTCCCAGGGCCACTGCCTCTCCTTCTAGTATATCCTAGCCTGATGGAATAACTTCATTGCAGTATTATGACTGCCAAATCTCCCTATATTTGTCCATGATGACCACTGTTAAGTTCTCTTCCCATCAGTCTCCTGTGGAAAACAAATTCTCCCCAGAAGCCAAGTTCAAACATCATTTCCACTGACCATTCTGACATTTCCATCTGTTATCATGATGTCTTTTCTTGAACTCTTTAAGCATCATATGACCTCTTTCTAACATATTTTTAAAGCAATTTGTCAGCTTGGTTGTCTCTTTTACTAACTTGTCAAGACTTTGAAGGATGGAGTTATAGTATGCATCTCACTACCTCTCAGCAGCAAACACACCATCCTGCTTTACATGCCAATCCTGTGTTGATAGCTAAATGTTTGTAAATGATATACATTACCAAAAGGATGGGCAGGAAGCTCCACCAGACCCATGTTAGGCAGGAACAGATGAGAGGATTACAGCTAGGGTTTATTAAATCTCTAAGTTATAGCTGAAATATATGATGCAAAGATTGGAGCATCCGTCTTTGTACTTTTTGTTTCAGAATGTCTTGCACAAAGCATATTCCCTAATGGACTCTGTGGTCACTTTGCCTTGGGGAGACTTACAATCATTATCAAAGGAAAAGCTAGAGGAACGGATGGCATATGATCATTAAGACATCCAAAATATGATCTTAGGTTCTAGTACACAAATAACATACCAAAGTTCAAAAATTCCCATTTGAAATAAAATATATCTTATTTTCTTAATATGTAAAGGCTTTAGAGATGGCCTTCACAGATGCTGAACATTGAGTATAGGACAGGATAGATTACAATACAATGGAAGGTGTCTTAGGATATGTCACTATGAGAAAGGAAATGAACTAACTGTGCCAATATGGAAGATAGTGAAGAAAGCAGAACCATGTCTGGCTGTGGCCAGAAGTCCATGTGCCAGAACCCAAAGGAACCCACACAGGGAAGTGCGGTGAGCATTGGCATCCTGTTGAGTGCAGCTGCCTCCAGTAGGACCACATCACTGCCTTGTGGATACCATTCTCCTCCTCCCCCACCATTAGGACTTGAGAGATGGTCACTCTGCTACTGCTCATGTTCACCATGGTTGTAATGATCTGACTAAGGCCTCCCGTCAGGAGCTTTACAAATGTCTTCTACAGATTCTCCAGCAGAAATGGTTCTCACTTCTGACTCAAGAATTTTCAGATTTCTCACATAAACTTTTCAAAAGGACACACCCACTTTCAAAGCCTTTGTTGTGATCCCCAAACTGTTAAATGAGTCTTTCAAATCCGGAAAGACAATGGAGATTTGGCCAAGAGTCTTGGAAAGGACTAGACAATGATAAAATTGACACTTTTTCTATAAGAAAAACTTCTCTTATTCTGTTTAATAGCGCTATGATATGGGCATCACAAGTGTCCCAAATCAGCATTAAAATAAGATTAATCTAAATAGATATAATCTACCATGCTATTTTACTTTTTGTGCTCTGATTCACTAGAGAGAGAATCATGTGCACTTTTGTGTTTCTGTGCATGTTTGTGTAAGTGTGCATAGATGTGTGTGATTTTTCTGTTCATGTTCTTGACAGGCATTGCTAGATTTACTCATGACTATCTTCTCCACACTGAACACACATAGGAAAGGAAAGCACATAACCACTCCACTCCCTTCTGCCCTTCTCCTCTTCCCTTTCACCTGATTCATGCCTTCCTTTCTTCTCCTACTTTCTAGGGTTACAGTTCACTGACAAGCCAAGCAGTACAGTGTATTTAGAACAATACTGATGATATTGGGCACTAACTGGGAATCTACTATTCTGGGATCTTCTCCAAACTCTTCCATCGTGTGATTTTTAAACTGATTGAGCTCCTGTTTATCCAACTGTAAAATACAGGCAGTATATTCCTACATCATGAGGAATGAGAGAGAATACAGCCATTCACAGTGCTTTGCGACCCATGGATGAGAGGTGAGATTGGCAACTGCATTGCTATGACTGTTTCCAAGCTCACCTTCTTGTCTTACAGGTCAAGCAGAGAGAATGTTTCACCATAGACAGAAACAGAATTTCAAGATTCATGCAATTCTAAAGTACATTGGTGAAAGGTGTATATTTTCTCCAATGTAAAAAAAAAATAAGCTTAAAAAGCAATACATTTGGTCACCTAATTTAAATAAGTTTTGAAATATCAACAATTCCTTTGAGAATAATTAGAAAATTACTTTGTAATTCATCATAGTCACATAAGACACAAATCCAACATTCTAATCTTGCCAGCTGAGTTATTGATCCTTAAGCAATTCTGGGACAAGTCACTTAATCTCTCAAAATCAAAATCACATATTGACTAGGTGATGTGTCTGTTCATTTTGGGCACACTTGAGCTGTCTCCTTGATTTTCAAATAAACCAGAAACAAAGTAATAAAATTGGGCCAAGAGACAAATCTGGGTAGAAAAGCCAAACACAATACATTTCTAAGGAGAAAATGAATGGTGATGACTTTGCTAACATGCTGACTTCTGTCATCTTCATGTTCTGTGACAAGTGCCATATGAGTGATTTCACTCCAGTGAATCTGGAGAGTACTACAAGGAACAGATTTTCGGCTCTGCAGCTCTGCTGGCATACCCCTGTGGCTTCCAGAGTGTCAGCAATTGCTAGGGAGATCAGCACACTGTTTATTCTTGAAAATGCACTTGTTGGCAAGAAATTTCATTTCAGCTATTTTACAGCCTGTCATTTTGAACATTATTGTGCACAATTGTTTTTCATTCTAATTTGATCAATGGAGGCTTCAGATATATATACATATATATATATAAATTTTGATAGAGATTAAAAAATAATTCAAGAAAAGTTTAAAAGTTTACCATTACTGAAAAAGTAAATAATTATATAACTACAGAGCCATTCTTTAAACTATTTTGTCCTCAAGTTAACTCATCACGACAGCATTAAAAGCAAAACCTTCAAGCTGGGTGTGGTGACACATGCCTTTAATCCCAGGACTAGGGAGGCAGAGGTAGGAGGATCACCATGAGTTTGAGGTCAACCTGAAACTACATAGTGAATTCCAGGTCAGCCTGGGCTAGAATGAGACCCACCTCGAAAAACCAAAAAAAAAAAAAAAAAAAAAAAAAAACCAAAAAAAAAAATTAAATAAAAATAAAATTAAATAAAAATAAAAATAAAAATAAAAATAAAAACTTTTGGTGACAGAGACTTGAAGTCTGGTTGTTAGGATTAGTTTACCCTTTTTCAGACATAGATATCAATTTTATGACCGTTGAAGTCTCCTATTTTTAGTATTATTCAACCTCAACCCTTTTCCTCTATACACAATTTCTTATCAGGAGCCCTAATATTTATATACCTTCAAGCTCCATTTTTTTCTACCATAATAATATTGATTAAATTTATTCTCATCCACTAAAAGTTCCAAATAGTCCACCAAAACTGACCAATGTCCTTAGTATGTAACTGCAATCTATCCTCAGTCCTGATATTAAACTCCCAGCCTCGTATTCTGTTCATGTCTATTATACTGCCATAAAATTACACTAGACTCCTGCTTTTAACTGATGGGCCAAGGGAAAAATATGGATACAAATCTAAATGATATGTTTCTAGAAGGAAAGTAAAGGGAATGTGGCTTTTCCAATATGTTGCCTTCTGTTATTAACATGTTATCTGTTACCATTGAGTTCCTTCACCACTTTTTCAATGTCACCTTTGCCCTTTGCATTTGGTACATGGTTTCTTCATCTATGATCTAATAACTTTCTCCTCTGTTGCAGGTTTGCTCCAACATGTGGTACTTTATTCCTCTGTATTTAAATAATTACATTTAAATTCCCATGTTACATTGTGTGCACTTCTCTGTGACTTACAGTGTAGTCATAGATACAGGAGTTATGTTACTCTTACTGTAATGGTACCTACCTGAAAGTTGGCCAGTTTGCCTTTTGTGTAAAGGCTTAGAAGCATACATCAAATATGAAATGTTTCATAGAGATCTCTGAGTGAGAAGGAGAAGGCAGAAGGAGGAAGAGGAGAGCGTCATTTATGAGATGTAGCAAATCTAGACAAAACAAATTTGAATGATTCTGTGTGTTTTTTAGTCCACATTAATGTAGTTTCTAGTATTGTTGAACTTTTAATAAATATTTATTTGTGTGTGTGTGTGTGTGTGTGTGTGTGTGTGTGTCAATAAAAGTACATGGCAGAATCTTTTGCAGCTGCCTACAAATGCCCCTCCAGGTTAATGTGAGTGGCTGGGAATTGAACCTGGGCTTGAAGGCTTTTCAAGCAATATCTGTAACTGTTGAGCGATCTCCCCAGTTACACTTTTTTGGTTTGCTTTTGGTTTCCCTAAGGGTAGAGTTAACTTAGTATGATTATGTGTGAATAACAATAGAACAGCATATATACAAAATAGAAGGAACACTGGTATTCAAGTAATTCTTATGCATATTTGGGTTTGAGCAAGTATAACCCATTTTATGTTCAGTTTTTATTGTTTTTTGAAGTGTAAAACATTTAAATTGCAATATATGGGTAATCATTGGCTATTATAATATACTATGGAATTTGAGATGCATAAAACTTAAATGCTTACTGAAAACTGGAAATTTTCTTCAGATGGTGTAGACATGAATTTTAAAACTGTTGTAGCGGTTTGTTACTCAGAACGCCATCCTTAAGAAAGAAGCACTGGCCACATTCAGCACCTAACATTACTAACAAGGTGGTCATGTCCTTGCCCCACCCTGATACTAGGAATCCAACTTTCTGTGAATGGAGCCCATAAATGCATGTTCTGAAACTTCAGATTATTAGGGTGCATAAAAATTGGAATATAGGTTCTAAAGAGTTAAAATTCAGATTTGAACCACACGAATGAAATTCAACATGCAAATGTTAAGTACCATAATTCCAAAATTTTATAAGGTCTCAGAGTTATTTGTATGACTAGGATTCAGTCATGATGCGCACAATATTTAAGACTCGTTTGGACAAAGACAACTGATACCAACTTGTTGGAAAGAAACATGGAAGCTACATGGAACAAGGATTTTAAAGTGCCAGTGTACTCACTACCTGCTAAAGACCTCTAGTCCTCAGCATTTGTCCTGAATGCTGTGTCCTGCATGTGTGTCAAGGTAATGAAGCCAGATCCAAAGCCCAGAACACCCAAGGGCTGCACGCCTTCATAGAGCTGCTGATTGAGAGACAATCTGACTTAGCCCCAAGGCCGAATATACAGTAACCCAGCAATTATAAAGATATTTTTTTTGTGTGCTTTGTTATTGGATTCTTTATTAGTTTTGTTTCTCCTCTGTTTAAGACCTTTGGAGACACTGTTGCCATTGCGAACATTTTAATTAGATTGCCTGTGTTGTGGAAGCTGGTTGAATATTTAAAGATATAAAAATCCTTCATGTAGAGGACAATGCATGTGAAAGTCAACCATTTCGGACTTTAAGATGCTGGATAAATGGAAAGAGAATTGTGTGCATGCAATTCTTTTCATCTTTCTCTAGCCTTTACATTGATATATTGCTCAGTGCTTTGGATAACTGAAGACAAAAATTTATCCAATGTTAAAGACATCTGCACTAAATTCTAGCACAGAATTGAGGGAGATTACATGGAATAAGCTCAGATAATTTAGTGAAATAAAGAAAAAGGAAAACTCAAGCAATAAAAATCCTAATTGGCATGCATCAATGCCCAATATATTAAAAATTGCATTCATATTCATACATATATGTCTGAAAGTTGACTAATGGCAGAAATACACCTCTACCTTCCTTGTTTTGTGTGTATGTTTCTAGCAAGATCATACAGCCAATCACTTTGAAAAGTTTTTATGTTGGAATAGAAACAATCTCTTCTGCCATCAACAGGAACAGTGATGTGTTAGGCAATATTACTGAGCTCTGTCTAAATTTGGATTTCATTCTGAATATGAGCAAGATCCATGTAGCACTATTGTTCTGTCCAGAGAAAAATGTGATTATGCTTGTAGGTGACCTACAATTGCTATTAGTGAACACAATTGTTATATTTTAATTCTACAAATATTTTTAATGTTTTATTTATTTATTTACTTATTGAAAGAAAGAGAGAGAGAGAGAGAAAGTGGATGGGCATGACAGGGCCTCTAGCCACTCCAAACGGACTCCAGATGCATGCACCCCCTTGTACATTTGGTTTATGTGGGTCCTGGGGAAAGGAATAGGGATTCTTAGGCTTTGCAAGTCAATGCCCTAATGACTAAGCCATCTCTCCAGCCCTACAAATGTGTTTTTGAATTTAAGATTGGTCTAGATTTTGAAGCTTAATTTTATGTTGATCAGCTGTGGTTTTTGTTATTATTTCTTAATTTAAGATGAATGGATTTTTTTTTTTTTTTGGTTTTTCGAGGTAGGGTTTCACTGTAGCCCAGGCTGACCTGGAATTCACTATGGAGTCTCAGGGTGGCCTCGAAATCACGGCGATCCTCCTACCTCTGCCTCCCGAGTGCTGGGATTAAAGGCATGCGCCACCACGCCCGGCTCTAGATGAATGGATTTTGATCATAGAACAAACTAGTAGCTCTGCATCCAGCTCACACCAATCCCTAGAGGCTCAAACAATCAGTATTTTTATAATTTTCACTAAACCAACAAAAGCCTCCACTAAAGGTCTCCTATGTTCCTGGGTATAATGCAATGGTAGTAATGGAGTGAGATGAATTCCACAATCACACACAGCACATTTTACTAGCCTCACCTATTTGGTGTTCATATATTTTGTAACAGAGCTATTGTGTTTGAAAACAAACTGGGCATCATGAGATTAAAAAGCAAGGTAAAGACTGAGTGTGGTAGAACACACCTGTAATACTAGCAATCAGGAGACTGAGGCAGGAGGATGAGGACTTGGAGGCCAGCCTGGGAGACCCTGTCACAAACAACAAAACATATAAAGAAACAATGAAACAAAATAAAAACTAATCAACCCCCCAAAAGGAAACATAATAAGTGTTTGCCCTTATTAAAGTATTTAAATATTAGAAAATGCCCATAAATAAATTTCATCATTATGACACAAACATTGCATGAGATAATAACATAATGCCTTTTTGTTTTTAATAATTTAAAAAGAAGTTGTGAGCTGTGATAAAAGTTAAATCGAAGTTGTGAGTAGTGAGTTGTCGTGGAGAAGAGGTTGTTGCTCGTGTGCTGGGGAAGACATGGGATATATAGGTTATTTATGTAATTATTCCAATCTTCCCACTCAGCTCCTGAATTTTGAATATAAATCCTTTCAATCATTGGGTATAGTTGAAGAGTGATTTCGAGCTTTATTGATAGAAAATTAATGTTAATTGTAAGAAGTAATGAATATTTTAATCATTTGGATCTTTATAGGAAATTATGAATAGTCCTCGCCTATGCAAATAACATATAATCAGTTCTAGTGGCATGTTATTGAGTTTGCAATTCATTTTGTGTGACTTTTTGCACTACTATTTTATAAGGACTTTTAGTCCCTAGTAATAGAACATCCCAGAATTGGCTGGACTCAAGGAAAACATAGATTTTTTCATGAATGCAAACATAGACCAGTATCCTTTGAATTCAGTCTTTTTTTTTTTTTTTTTTTTTTTTTAGTTTTTCGAGGTAAAGTCTCACTCTAGTTCAGGCTGACCTGGAATTCACTATGTAGTCTCAGGGTGGCCTTGAACTCATGGCGATCCTCTTACCTCTGCCTCCCAAGTGCTAGGATTAAAGGCGTGCGCCACCACGCCCGGCTGAATTCAGTCTTTAATCATCAGATGCAAATGTTTAGTGGCCCTCAAGCCAGTTAGACAGTCTTAGCCTTACTAAAACCATGCACAAGGACATTGTTTGGTAACCTGCTAAGCAATTAAATATTTAAGAATTATATAACACAACTTTTGATGAGCATCTGCAGTCTAACTTTCCCTCGAGATCAAGAGATAAAAGACAATATACATGAACGCAAACTTTCCACTGCACGTGGCAAGTGGGATGTTTCTTATACAATCTCTGTAGGACTACACTGACATTATGAGGGTGAGCAGTACGTACAGAGTTTCAACGAACAGGTTGACAGCTTTGATTTGCTTTCATTTGCATACATTTTGAAACAGTATTGGCAAAATCAATGAATCACAAAAGGATGCTAATTAGAGAGTTGAAGTGGCACTTTCAGCACCTTTCTGACTCTCCAACTTCCATTTGGAAGAGCATAATTAAATACACAAATTAATATTCATAAAGAAAGTGGATATGTGGCAAAGAAAACTGTGGGTGGTTGCAAGATAAACTGTTCTGGTTCTGGCTCTTCCACTGAATAGTCATGCATGGTGATTTTAAATGAGCACTCAACTATACCACTCCTGTTTATGTACCCAAAGGATGCCATGCCACAGAGATACTTTCACATCCATATTTACTGCTACACTATTCACATAGCTAAGTTATGGAATCCATCTAGTTTCCCATCAATAAATCTATAAAAAAAGGAAATGTAGCTCATATACACAAAATAATTTTATGCACACATGAAATAAACTGAAATCCCATTTATAAGAAAATGTATGGGACTGGAAAAACATTATTAAGTGAAATAAACCAAATTCAGAAGGATAAATACTGCATGATTTCTCTCATATGTGGTTTCTATATATAAATGCATGTATATATGTTGTATATAGGTTATAAAAGTAGAAAAAAAAACATCTTGAGAATAGAACAGATTTTACGTTAACTGATCTGATTGTGGCAGGCATGTATTTGCTCCTGTGAATCTGGCCTCTTATGCAATCATAGTGCTGTTTGTTGACTTTCAAAAAGTTATAAATTCTTGACTTTCCTCTTATTGGAGTGGATTTTTTGTCTCTTTTCCTTGAATCTGCATTGCTGTAGCAATTCTCTTTTAGTCTTGTAATGAATAGACCTGACACTTTGAATATTCAAGGTGATGTCAGAAGACTCTAAGCTGTGTCTGCCTGATCTCCATGGTCATGGGAGATGTCAGACCTCTGAGACTGCCATACTGTAGTGGCCACTGATAGGGGATCCCAGATCATAGCCCAACTGAACATGGTGTAAGTGTACCATCTCAATAACCCATGCAGACAAACTTTCAGATGACTGCAGTATAGTCCACACTGAACTGCAACTTCAACAGTCAAGTTTTGATTTGAATGGGAAGTGTCCACAGACACATGTGTTTGAAGATTGAGTCACCAAATGTTGGCCCTGTTTTGAGAAGCTATAGAACCTTTAAGAGGAGAAGTCTTGTTGGTAGAAGTAAATTATTGGGGGCCAGCTATGGTTCATAGCCTGGACACTGTTCTGTTTGAGTCACACTCTACTATCTCTCTACCAGCAAGGTGTGAAGAGCTACAGGGTCAGAACCTCAGCTGCCTTGCATTCCACACCATGAAACTATGAAACTAAATAAATCCATTTTCCCCTTGTTTGTCTGCAGTGACAAGAAAAGTAACTTATACAGTGAGGCACTAAGCAAGGATTTCCCAGACAAAATTGTAGTTCACAAAAAATGTGGGCAGAATGGAATGGTTGCTTTAAGCTACCACACTGAGAAAGTTCAAAGAATGAAACTGTGTTATAGAATTATTGACAAATAACTTAACTTTAATTATCTCCTTGCTTCTCTGAACAAGAAATCAGTGTTATGGGGAACCTACCTGTTCCATGAAGGAGCTAAGAATATCAAAGAAGAAAATGCCCATGATGTTTCTATAGAAATTCTAGCACATGTCCCATTTACAAACAAACTTGGAACTCACTGAAGAAAAGACCATGTCTCTTTTAGCTTTGAAACCTGTGATATAAGCAAAATCTACTTCTTTTCAAGATGCAAGCAAACACTTTTAGACTCATGGCAATACATTGGTAGAAAGCCAACTCCTGTTGTCACTGTGGAAGAAGCAGAAGATTTATTTACTTAAGACATTCATAGGCACAAGACAGAGATTTGATGCTGTTGGCCAGTAGAGTGGCTGAGAAAAGCTCATCCTTCAAAAAAAATTTTTTTAAAGGTGAATATGAGGCTGAAGAAAGAAAACTAAGATTCCTTATCCTTTGATGTTGCCCCTACCTTGTCCCCACCATGAGCCAAGGATCAGGAAAGAAGCAAAAGAAGCAGGTTGTGGGTGGCAGAGAGATGGGTAGACACTCCCCCAGCTCTATGTAACTTGATGAAATGTGTAGAAATTTCTGAAACTTGATAAATCAAGTACAACGGGCCAGCTTTCTGTTTCCTAGGCCCTGTAGTAAATGAGAGGAAGGATGCAATGGCTGTGCGACATAGAGTTCTTTGATGTTCTGATGACTCAAGCCATGGAAAAGAAACACAGGGCTCAATTACTGGCAATTAAAGATGTTGATGTAAAATTCTCTTTTTACCTACTGACAAAAGAAATGGCATATCCATTTTTGGTCAGAAATATTATTTATCTTAGTCTTTTTAAATCACCTCTCTATATAAATCCCTAAACTCAACAGATAATGAGAAAGTAATGTGAATAGAGTACACCAAAAAATATGTGGGTGGAAAATAAGGCAAAAAATGAGAGTTCAACATGAGGAATATGCATGTGCCTGGTGCTAGAGCTGGTTGAATTGCTGGCAGGGTTGCAGAGTAGCTAACATTTCCACACATTGCTGGTGTGAATGAAAACCAGTGCAGTGGAAAGTGATTTCATAGTTCCTGATAAATCTGCAAGTGTACTTGTTATGTGTGATGGTTAATCTTCATTGTTAGCCTGACTGGATTTTGAATCTCCTAGGAGACACTATTGGGCATGTTTGTAAGAGTGTGTCCAGGGAGTTTAACTGAGAAGAGAAGACCCACCCTGAATGTGGTTGGCACTGTGCCATATGCTTGGTCTTGGACTAAATAAAAATTTTAAAAGAATAAACATAAGCACCAGTGTTCATCTGTTTTTCCTTCCTGATGCAGAAGCAGTGTGACTAGCTGCCCCACGCTCCAACTACAATATTGTCCTTGCCAGGAGGGAGTTTACCTCCTCTAAGAAAGGTAACTTTCTTGGTCCTCCAAGAATATCACATTAGACATTCTCCTAAAAGTTTACCCAAGAAGTATAAACTCATGTTTATACCAAGACTCAAACGAATATGATTAATGTAGCTAACACATTAAAAAATACAGAAATTCAAATGTCCGTCTCCTAGTCAGTGGATAATAAAATACTCTTCATTGATAGAAAAGGACAATCAAGGTGAATAAAAACTCTAAAGCATAAGGTGAGAAGCAAAAAGCCTCTACTATATACAGGTTCAATGCATTGTTAACATGTCACATATGTATAAAAGATGCATCCAAAGTGTGAGAACAGAATATAGGGGTGGAGCAGATGGCAGTATGCAGGTACCTAGTGCAATAAGTAAAGAACAGGAGGGCAATGGTGTTGATGGAGAAGGGTCCTGGGAATAATACTCTAAGCTGTGACTGTAGTCGTGGTAGGTTCATGGGAAATTTTATCATTCACAACTTTATAACCACAATCAACCTGAGTTTTAAAATGACATAAGAGATGGCTCAGGATTATAGAGTCTTTGGAATATATTGAGAAAGAATAACACTAAAATGCTAATTTTTCAAGATTCATTTACTTTTGAGATTTTTAAGAGGTGTTATATGTAACGTTTTCCCTCATGGTTTGTGTTATTCTTTTGTTCACAATTACTAAAATATTTGATTTGATTGCACTGCACTATTGTTTAGTTTTCTTGAATTTTTTTTTTTTTTTTTTTGCCATTTAGAGCCAAATTAATGTCACTGACTTCCATGTTAGAAGCAGTGTTGATCAGAAATGTTTACTTTCTTTACTTCCCTGGAGGAAGCTGCATTGTTCAAGGCTGTTCTCTCAGATACTGGAGTTTTGTGACTAATCTGCTACCTTGAAGGCACTGATAAAGTACTTAGAGCAGTGTTGAAGGTAACGACTTACCCAGTCTTTTTGTACATTGAATGCCAATTTGTACAGAATTGACTCTGCCTCATACTTTTTTCCTTTTATTATTTCTTTGAAGTCTAATATGAATGCCTGTGATTTGCCAATGTAACCAGTAGTTAAACTGGAGTTTCCTTTGAGGCAGGAGTTCATTACCTTTTAACTCAAACAACATTCCTGTTTTAATTAATGGAAGTCAAGATGAACAGCATCAGGATGCTGTCATTTTCCTGAATTTTTCCTGGCCTGTCTCTCTCTCTTGCTGATCTCCTAACCTAATGCTGATCTCTGCTTTCCTCCTTATCTATGTAGTATGGTATTCTTAAACTTTTACAATGGCTAGGATTAATTTTTTTTAGTCTTTATCTTTAATTTGACGACACGTGGAGCACTTCCCTGGAGTCATGATCTTGTTCCTCCCTTGAGCCTTGTGTACTTTGTTACTATTATCTTCCACAGTCAGAGTGTAAATGTTCCTTTGCTCCTTCTATCCAAATTTTAGATTCATGGAGAGCTTTGGGGATCCTCTTTGAATTTCAAAATACCCAGGAGTAAAGGAACTTCAAGGATAGTCTGTGGATTCCTGTGACCTAAGCAGTTCTAAGAGGTTAAAACTGTTTTCTCTATGGTAATGAAGAAGGAATAGAAGAAAGGTAGTTTTTTTTTCTTTCAATTTTTTTCTTATTGATGAAAGAGAGTAGGTATAATCACAGACTTGTTGAAGCTGCAAATAATAAAGGGTCTATTTCCAGCAAAATACAGTCCTTCCAGGTCTACTAAGATATATAGTACTTTATGTTAGATGGCTAGGTATTTTTAGGCAGTTTCAGATATAAACTGAGGCCCAGAGAGAACCAATGCCACCTCACCCTGGTATGAATGGAACTCTTTACAGGAATGGAACTTGTGTCTGATTGAGACTCATTTATAATAGCTACAGATTGTAGCCCTGTTGCCCACAGTCTTACTTTACTGCCTACTTGTGCTGCCCTTTGGGATTAGCCCTTCAAATCTACAAACAATCAGGTCTTCCCCTTGCACACCTGATTCTGATGAAATAATACATTTTCAGTAGGCTATAAAGGCCTATCTGTGCTGCTTTCAAGTCTCTCTCTCTGCTCACTGTGGTCTTGGAGTACGCCTCCCTACACAAACACCCAGGCTGGATAAGGGGGAAGTGCTTCTTGATATGGGTGGTTCTTCTGCTAGTCTTCTGTTTTACACTTTGGGGTAATTTATCACTTTAACTACATGAGTGATTTTCCTCTGTTCTCTGAATCTATCACATGCTTATTTATTTCCCTTATAGTCTAGACTCTAGATCTACCATGTGGATATTTTCTCTAACTCTAGACCTGTAATCTGTGAAATTTCTCTTATGGTAATCATGGGTATAACTCTCTTTATTACTCATTTCTCATCTGGATTTCTTGGTCTCTACTTTGATCTTTTCCCCCTGCTATTCGTGCCTAAGTCTCCACCATTTGCCCTCTTAATTTCCTTCCATAGGGAAGCACAAGGTACATGCTATGTGTCTTTCTTCCAAATCTCTCCATATATGCACCACAGTTCTACCTTCAATGCTCTGTGGCTGTGCTCCAGTCTTTCCTTAAAAACCGCAGTTTCTCTTAAATGAGCCTTATGAATTATGCTGTTTTCTACCTGTGCATGTGTGTTTTACTTTCTATGTGTTTATGACTCTAATCTAGCCTTATTCCTAGATCTCAATTTCCCTTAAATAAATCCCCAAATTTCTTATTTCTCCTTAAATAAACTTACTAATTCATAATTTATTTTTGTGAATCTGTCTTTATCAATACTTTGTTAAAGAGAGACCAGGACCCAAAAGTAGGGTTCATAAACCTGGGGTTCCCTTCATGAACCCCAAAGTGCTGCATCATTATGATGACAGTTGGCTTTTTATTTACTGTGTTAGTGTTTACAAGGAAAGGACAACAGTGCTGGTGCCAACACTTGTGGTCCCTGTATATAAATGTAGAAAATACCCCTGATTATTATGAAAATATAGCAGTTCTCAAAGTCTTCCCCAGCACAGACTGCAGATAGCAGAGGAAGGGGAAACCATTTTCATCCGCTTTAAGATTTTCCTTATTAAGATATATGTTATTGACTTGAGTTTATTTTCATAGTCTATACCAGGAAGCAGAAAGTGTGTGAAAACAATTGTGTTGCCTGCCAAAGTCCCATGTCGTCTTTAAGAGAAACACTATATTTGCTGTGAGTGGAATGAGTCCTCCTCACAACATTTTTTTTTTCACTTTTACTTGAAAAAATTTCTACTATTAGACCAATTTTCCTTTCAGATTTTGGTATTTGGAAGGAATTTTCTAAAGAATAAAATTGATTATGTCAGTTCAGAGTAAATATCTAACAGTGTTTGGTGTCAGTGCTAAAACCCAAGCTATCTAGTGAAGATTAGAATTTCGGAAGCTGTTTCTGCCTTTGAATTTGACCATCTTCCAACACTTTAGACATGTTTTGACTAAATTAGTGGGGATGTAAACAATTGTAATTATTTTTTGCTATTGTATATTAAAATATATCAACCTTTTGAAAATCCAAGGATCTAGGTGAAACAATATTTCCCAAGCAACCCATGTATGCTGTTAGCCAATGGGTAAATGACACATTCAAATACAAGTGAGGCCAGAATGCCTAAGGAAGGTCCAGTTTACAGATCTCAGGTGTTCTGGGGTGGCCACCACGCAACCTGGTTTCTATAATAAACAAAGAATATCTAGGTAAGCCTGCTGTAGCTGGTTCCTCAAATTATTTTGGACTATTGATTTAATTACTCTTAAACTTCAGTTCTTCCTAAATAAGAATGACATCTACACTCTTTTTCAACGTAACGAATTTTACCAATCTGAAGGAATCATGGAGTGTGCAGTTTCACCCTGTGCTGGCCTGGTCAACCCCTGAAGCATATCAAAGACGGATGACGGACTTGCTCTCTCCACCCAGCCCGCTTCACTCACAGCACCTCCTGCTTCCCAGATTCTTCTAGACTGATGGAGTCCTCAGAGGGAAGTGTGAACAAAGTCAACACACACGACCTAACAGACTAAAATAGCTGAGAGAAATGCAACATTAGAAGGAAGAAATGTTCACATTCATGGCCTTGCTCTTATAAAGCAATGGAAGTTCATTTTTTTGGCAAAGATCATATTTTTTTACTTTATTGACAACCTCCATGCATAGTTCGATTATTATTATTATTATTTTTTTTTTTTTGGTTTTTCAAGGTAGGGTCTCACTCTAGCCCAGGCTGACCTGGAATTCACTATGGAGTCTCACGGTGGCCTTGAACTCATGGCAATCCTCCTACCTCTGCTTCCCGAGTGCTGGGATTAAAGGCGTGCGCCACCACGCCCAGCTCATAGTTCGATTTTTGTTCTCACCTATTACTATAGCATACTTCTATCTTATTTCAACAAGTCAATTATCTTTGCTTTCCTACTTGAGGCTTGTCTAGCCATATATAAATGCTGTAGTTAATTTAAGATGATTAAGTCAAATGAACAAAGGATGTAATGAGCAGAACAGTAGAATTAAATTTTTATGGAAGTGTTGAAAGCATGCATTTATTACAAACTCAGAAGAGACATGGCAGAGATGGAATGAACTAAGCATGATTTTGCTCTCTAATACTATAAACAATTTCCTCAACAGTTGTGCCTTCTTCAAAGATTTTAATAAAGCATTTGAGGCATAGGACAGTAGTTGTCTAGCATTATACCAGTTCCTGTCACTTTTATTACCTGTTTCCACCTTTATACTATGAATTCATCATTCATAATCATAAATGCTTTGTAGTTTTCAAGTTAAGATTAAGACCTTTTTTCACAAATTTTCTCTTCTGATGTTGACAGTACAACTAGTCGTTATGAAACAAATCAGCATCATACAAGGTTAAGGGAAAAATAACTTAATGTATAAAGATGAGGAAGTAAGAGCTTAATATCAAAGTTATACTGGGAATTTTAGATTTTGACATTCTTTTACATTGCATATACCATTGCCTTATAAGTTATACTAATTATGATAAAGGTGATATTAAGCAATAAATACCTATACTAAAATTTTCAACTTTATCATAAAGTTTCTTATGAGATATAAATACCAAGCTGGAGAGATGGTTTAGCAATTAAGGCACTTGCTTGTGAAACATGAGGACCCAGGTTTGGTTCCCCAGTACCCATGTAAAGCAGATGCACAAGGTAGCACATACATCTGGAGTTTCTTTGCAGTGGCTGGAGGCCATGGCATACCCATTCTCTCTCTCTCTCTCCATCTGTACACCTCAAATAAATAAATAGAGAAATAAAATTTTAAAAAGTGATATAAATGTATATATATATATATACATATATATATATAATATAGATTTGAAATTGCAATTAAATTTAGAAAGTTATCTATGTTTTTATTTTGAAGTGCTGATAATTTCAGCCTTAGCTAAGGTTTTATCTCAGGGCAGGTATAAAGCTGGCTTGGAGAAGAAGGGCACTGATTGTCAGTACAAAGATAGAATCTGGAGCCAGGCATGGTGGCACATGCCTTTAATCCCAGAACTCAGGAGGCAGAGGTAGGAGGATTGCCATGAGTTCGAGGCCACCCTCAGGCTACATAATGAGTTCCGGGTCAGCCTGGGCCAGAGTGAGACCCTACCTTGAAAAAAAAAAAAAGATAGAATCTGGCTCTTGTAAATCGGTCTTGTATGTGACAAAAACAAAAAGTAAGATTCAAGGCTCAATGTGATTCCAGGTGTTTTGCTAAGCCTCATTTAGAAAGCAGGTTTGCCATATTAAGATGTGTAATATGCAAATAAGGACATTAGATGTATACATGGGTACAGATAGAATATACAGAATTTACTAAAAATCCTCCAAAAGTCCAAATGTTTCTAATGAAATTTCCCATTTAGGGTCATATTCAGCTCCTACCCAAAACACATTTTCATATAAAGCTGTTTTCCACAATAGAGCACTTTGCATGAAATATGTTTTAATATATATTCATAATTTTCAAATAATGCAACAATAAGTATGTTAGTGAGCTGAGTACTACCTCCCAAGAGCATTCCTATCCTAATACCAGGAACATGGGGACATCACATTCTATTTGTAAAAATGGTAACATTAAAGGTCTTGGGGTAGGAAATTGGGTAATTCCATATGAAGAATTCTATGACAATGTAGAAGATTTGGTTATTGAAGATGAACTAGCAGGTGTGAAGATGGGGAAAATGGAAGGAGTAGAAGGAGGACCACAAATAATCACCAGAAGCCAGAAAAGGCAAAGTAATAAATTCCCTAAGTCCTATAGGAGGACTCATCCCTGAAGGCATAATGGTGACATAGTTACTTGTGTGTTTGTTTAGGACTCAGAATCTCATGTGGTTGAAGCTGACCTTAAACTCCTGATCCCTACCTCCCAAGTTCTGGGATGACCACCAGACTCAGCTGGACAACTTTGAGCCAGTAAAATAGATTTTAGATTTCTGACTTCCAGATCAGAAAGAGAATCAATTTGGTTTTCAAACCACACAATTATAGTCACAACAGAACAGTAATAAAACTAGTAAGTAAGATATGCATAAGTATTGAAGGCGAGTGGCTTTGTAATTCCAGGTGAAGGTGCCTTTATTTTAGGCCTTAGAGAAAAACAAAATCTGTGTAAGCGTGAAGCCAGTTCATCAGAAAGTACATGGCATCCCAGGAGGTTTTTGTCCTTGGGAAATTCTAAGAGCACTTGGTTTTATATACTTGAGAAGCTATTCTCTCTTCTTATCTCCATATCTCCTGCTGCCCAAAGATAGAGACCATTCCTTTTTCTAAGAGAAATTAGGGAAACATGAAGATTTTATATCTCAAAAGAAACATTTCCAAATCAAATGAGATATTGAAGGCATATAATGCTATCAAAAAGCAATGACTGGGCTTGGAAAATGGCTTGGGGATTAAGACATTTGCCAGTGAAGCCTAAGCACCCCAGTTCAATTCCACAGGGCCCACATAATCCAGATGCACAGGGGAGCATGCATCTGGAGTTCATTTTCAGTGGCTTGAGGCCCTGGTGAGCCCATTCTCTCTGTCTCTCTCTCTCTTTCTCTATGCCCCCCCCTCTCTTTGTCACTCTCAAAAAAAATAAATAAATAAAAGCGAACAAAGAAAGAAATAAAAATAAAAAAGCCAAGGCAGTGCAAAGGCATGCACTGGCATTCTGACCCCCAGCGCACATGAAAGTGCTAGGTGGGTGCTGTGGCCTGCCTGTGATCCCTGTAGAAGGTGAAGGCAGACCATCTAATGATCAAGCTGGCCAGTTTATGTAGTGAATAGATGAGCTCTGGGCTCAATTGAGAGACCCCACCTCAGTAAATAAAGTGGAGAGTATCAAGGAACACACCTGATGTCAATTTCTGGCCTCCACATACATATGCATAAACATCGACATGCACCTGCATACATGTACACTCCCACACATACCAACACATGCATCACACATGCAGACACACATGCAAATGCAAAAAAATAGAATATTGAGAAGGATGTGGGGAATATGTCAGAGTGATCATGTGCATCAAGACCAGAAGTAACGATATTCCCACAGCAAGTTGCTATAAAGTAGAAAAAATGCTGGAAATAGTGCAAGATTTTCGATGTTGTTATTTTTCAAGGAAGGTCTCTTCTGTGTTGTTCAGGCTAGCTTCAAATTTAACCTCTTACTCCTCAACCTCCTAAGGAGCTGGGATCATAAGCATGTACCACTTCACCTGGCTCAAGACATCTAATTCTAATGATGCAACTTTGTACACATGGTTTCTAACACTTGGTGTATTATTTTAAAAATTATTCACTTGTGTTTGCTAGTAATAAAGAAAAACTGATGAAAAACTTTCCTTTGTCCTTTGATGCAACAACAGCTAAACTTAATCTAGTCAGGATTGCATCCTTTTGTGATCCAGCCTTTTTTTTTTTCTGTCTCTCTCTTTTTATTCTTTCCCATCACCTCCAGCTTTGCTTATATTCTCTGAACTACATAATGTAGTTGTACTGAATGTAACTCTTACATTCTGAACAAATTCAAAGTCAGGTCTACTTACAAATAGTGGAGGCAGTAATAGAAATAGTTAAAGAGAAGCGCAAGGGAAGAGAGGCATGGGATAGAGATGTAAGTGGGGTTTTGGTGCCTGAGGAATTTAGAGCGATCTGTCGGTAGAAAAACACTCGCTCTGAACTTTGAGTTCAACAGGTACAAAATGAGGAACATGTAGTCCTAAGAAAGTAATGAAAATAGCCAGTAGCAGAAACTGGGAAATCTTCCTAGTGTCAGAATATGGGAGGATTAGCAAAGCAATGAGTGTTATTCAAAGTGGCTGTGTCTGCCTACACCATGGTGACTTTGACTGTTGAGGAATTTTAACCTCATATGGTAACAAGAAGGATGCTAACAACACTTACTAAACAAGAACAAAACAATACCATGAAGGATGGATTAAAAATGGAAGATGGCATCAAAAGAATTCATTGAGAAGCCATGACAACAAAGTAGCTAGGAATAGGACATGCTGGAGTGTGCTGTTATCTAAGGATCTGGAACACAGGGATACAGTGTTAGACACATTATGATAATGAAAGAATGCTATTAAGATTACAGCAAGCATGTATCACTTAAGGTAAGCTGTATCACAAATTACTTCTATATGCTATATATTATTTTACATTGATATATTTATAATGACAATAGACTAGCTTTAATATTTACTATTTGTTTGCTACTTAATATTCATTCTATGATTTATCTATTATAGAAATCCTGACATCATTTTCATTTTGAAATTGAGGACAGTCTGGGTGGAGAAATTGCTTAGCAGTTAATGTGCTAGCCTGCCACCCCAAAGGACCCAGGTTTGATTCCCCAGGGCCCATGTAAGCCAGATGCACAAGGTGTTCGTTTGTAGTGGCTAGAGGTCCTGGTATGCTCATTCTCTCTCTTTGCCTCTTTCTCTGCCTCTCTCTCAAATAAATAAATAAATAAAATTTAAAAATTGAGGGAAAAAAGCAACGAAAAGGTTTTTTGATTACACATGATCATGCTGCTAATGATTAGTGAAGCCACGATTTGGACTTGGCTACTCTTCAAGTTCTCTGGTTATTTTTTAAATTATTATTTATTTATTTATTTGAGAATGACAGACAGAGGGAAAGAGGCAGACAGATAGAGAATGGATGCAGCAGGACCTCCAGCCACTGCAAACAAATTCCAGATGCATGTGCCACCTTGTGCATATGGCTTACGTGGGTTCTGGGAAATCAAGCCTCAAACTGGGGTCCTCGGGCTTCACAAGCACTTAACCACTAAGCCATCTCTCCAGGCCAAGTTCTTTGGTTCTTAACTGCTATTCTCTACCCTCCTATTGTTTTGGATTGTTTAAGTGGAGCTACTCATTAAAATGAAACACAATATGATCACATATGACATTTTAATATAGGGTTTAAATCTACTATTATATAATGTAAGTTTTTTTTCTTCTAAAGACTGGTCTTACATACATAAGTTCAAAATGCTCACATGTAAAGTTGAAATCTTCATCATTTTCCATGCACTTTTATCTCCATGATTAGCACTATATAAATATAATGCAAATTTCATAGTCCAAACTATTGCAACTCTTATCTTGGAGTTATTACATATGAAAATGAAACAAATTGAGCATATTCAAGTACATTGAATAAATTAGGTTTCTCAGAAAAATTAGACTCACCATTACTGAAGACAGAAAAATTCTGTTTGATGTGATATTACAGGTAAGCAAGCATTTGTATGTAAAAATGATATATGTGTGTATATTTATTCTAAAAGTTTACATGGAAACACAGTTGACTAGTTTTTTGCCCTATGAAGACCAACTATTAAGGAATTTGGACATGGCGGGGGTTATAGCACAGAATTGGTCTTAAAAAGATGAATGAACCAGGGAAATAAAGTGGAGGGATTGAGTGATATTTATTTGTCGATTTAATAAGTGATGTTTTGGACACTATAGACTGATGACAAAAGGACTTACTTTGAATCAGACAACCTTGAGAAAATCAGTCTACTGTTAGGAGAAAAGCTAGTGCTGATTTCCTGATTATTGCACATATGTGAAGATGAGCATAGAACCAGGTATTTTAGAAAAACCAAGTGGAAACATTTATATCAGTTTTGATTTACTAAAAAAATATTAGCACAGATCATAAGGTGACAATCTGAAGCATTAATAATTTGAATACATTGAACCTTTAATTTAATTCAATTAATATCTGAATTACAGTTATTTATGTCCAACAAAGGAAATTGCAAGCATATTTGATAGATATGATACCGTGTAGGAGAAGAAATTTTCTATATTTAGTATCTGAAATAGACTTCTTTTTTTTAATCAAGGAACTTCTGTAGACTGGCAAGAATGAGATAGAAACTTCAATTCAAATGTGGGCCAAGTGTAAGAAGAGAAAAATTACAAAGGAGGAAATTCAAAAGTCAAAAGCATAATAAGGAGCTGTTCAGATTCATTAATAATAGTAAGAACTGAGAAAAGTGTGAGAGTGTTAAAGGATGGCATATTTTGAAGAGCAGTCTGGAGATATTAAATTGAATGAAATATGCATTGACACTGTATATTAGAGATATATAAAATCATATATAAGACATAATGGAATATATGCCAAATAATATTCAAATATTGTACAGTATATAATATTTTTCTGATACCTTATAAAGAGAAGGGAGTGAGTAGACATGTGAAAATGTTCCCTAAAGAAACATGAAGTAAGTGATTGGCAATGCGGCAGGTGAAGGCTATAGTGCAGGATGCCATGGTACAGGAAATTAATCCTCCCTCAAAGGTGTCATAATACTTTTTGAACCTGTGCCATGTTACATGGTAAGGGAGATGGACTTAAGGTTGTAAATTAATTGTGGTTAAAATACTAACACTATCCATTATTATCTAGCGGACCCAATATAATCAAAAGGGCTTAAATAAAGGAACAGAGAAAGGAAAGTGTCGGGATGGCATAATGTGAGAAATCACCAGCCTTCCATTGCTGGCTTTGAGGTAGACAGGGGAAGGACATAGACCAGAATATGGTAGGATCTCTATAAGGTTGAAAAGGAAGTGTACAGGTTCTCTCTCCTCGAGTGTCTAGAAAATACTCATTGTTCCCAACATCTTAATTTTAGCCTACTAGGAATTGATTTGGAATTTGGATCTCCCAAACTATCAATTAATAGACTTTTGTAGTATTGAAGCACTATAGTTGTGGTGATTTGTTGTGCTAGCAACAGGACAATAAGACAAAGTTAAATCAACAGAATGAATCAGTACAGCAAAATGAAAATATGTTAAAAATATAGCACAAGGTGTTGAAGAGGGAGTTTAGTCAGCAAGGCCTTGCATGATGAGCTGAGTTCCACCTAAAAAGCTCACATAAAATCCCAGACATGGTAACTCATGACTGTCAACTGCAGCGCTGTTGAGATGGTTACAGGAGGATCGCTGGGTGTCCCTGCTGCTAGTCTAGCTGAATCAGTGAGCTCCAGGCCAGTTTGTGTCCTTGTCTCAAAGGAGGTGGATGGTGTTCCAGAGGATGACACGAGAGAGGTTGTTCTCTGACTTTGCACACACATATTGCAATAAGGTTCTCATTGCTGGTAGAAATCACCTGACCAAGAGCAGATTTTGGGAAAAAAGGATTTATTTGGCTCGACTCCAGGGGGAGCTCCATGATGGCAGGGAAAACAATGGCATGAGCAGAGGATGGACATCACCCCCTGGCCCACATAAGGTGGACAATAGAAACAGAAGAGTGTGCCAAACACGGGCAAGGAGACACTGGCTATAATACCCATAATCCAACCCCCAACAATACACTAACTCCAGGAGGCTTTAATTTCCAATTGCTATCAGCTGGGGGACCTATCATACAGAACAACTAAGTTTATGGGGGACACCTGAATCAAACCATCACATTCTGACCCTGGCCCCCATAAAATGAGAACCATACATGATATAAAATGCAATACACTCGTCCAACTTTGAAAGTCCCCATAGTTTTTATCAATTTGTTAATCCAGGGGGAAATAAAGCAGGCTTTGAAGAACAGGACACTCCTTGAGCACTCGGGCCCCTCCAAAAGAGTCTACATTCGTCTTGTTGCCCCAGTGCAGATCAGCTAGCCCAGTCTCAAAGGTTGCAATCTCCCAGTTGTAGCTGAATGGGCAATACTTCACCCAAAGATTTTTCTTTCTGTGCCATATCCCTCTGTTTATACCAGTTCATTTCTATGCAAAGCAACCCTGAACAACTTTTCAGGACATGGGCATAAGAGCAAGCTTCTCATAACTGCTAGCCCGATCCAAGCAAAACTGTCACTCTCAAAAACCAAACCTCACAGACCATAGTTCTTACTGCTTTCAGGTCTTGCAGCTCTGGCCAGAATAGTCAATCAAGCTGTACTTACAGCACTGCAAGGCATCTCTTAGGCCAAAGTTTCAAATCCTTCCACATTCCTCTTGAAAATCAGCTCCAAAATGTCAAAGCCACACAATCAGGTGTCTAGCAGCAACCCCACTCTCCGTACCACTTTACGGTTGCAGTCAGGTTCTCATTGCTGGTAGAAATCACCCGACAAAGAGCAGCTTTTGGGAGAAAAGTATTTGTTTTGGCCTACAGACTCAAGGGGAAGCTCCATGATGGCAGGGAAAACTATGTCATGAATAAAGGGTGGATATCACCCCCTGACCCACAGAAGGTAGACAATAGGGACAGAAGAGTGTGCCAAGCACTGGCAAGAGGACACTGGCTATAATACCCATAAGCCTGCCCCCAACAATACACCACCTCCAGGAGGCTTTAATTTCCAATTGCCATCATCTGGGGAACCCAGCATCCAGAACACCTAAGTTTATGGCGGACACCTGAATCAAACCAACACACACACACACATATACATATCTACATATACATATATATATATACATACCTATACATATACATACCTATACATATACATATCTACATATACATACATATATATATATATATATATGTATGTATACACACACATGCCTGTAAATAAGATGCAATGGGAAAAAACAGAGCAGGGATGAATGCATCAAGCACAAGAAAACAATGTAATATTAGAAAATAGTACACACATCAAACAGATAGTTACAATTGGGGCATGTGGACAATGGAAGTGGGAAAAGCACACTAACTACCCAAATAAATAAAGAAATAAAATAAATACATAAATAAACAGACAGAAAAAATGAAATTTGAATTAGAAGATGACTTGTGATAAAAATATCATGAAGTAAACAGCGTGAAAGACTTTGACTTTTCTATTTCTCTCTGCCTTTAGAACATCTGAGAATGAAAGCCCAATAATCACTTAAATAGAATATATTTGCTTACAATTATCTACATAGTGATTAATTAGGTAATTAATTAACATATGCCCTCCATTGTTCTATGAAGTACAGACTATAATTCAAGATTAAAGGCCATTGTGTCAAGTAAGTGAAGGGAAGTAGGGTAAAGGGGCTAATAAGATGTAAATTTAGCCAGCAGTGTTTTTAGAAGACCCGAGTAAAATTCTATATTCAAAATGGCCTGCAGTTCCCAGAGTCTCAGCCATTAGGGATTTTCTTTTCAGTTCGATATGCTGCTGCCTCCCAGAGAGCTGTGCATTTGACTATTGCTTTATATGACAGCATCAAGTATCATGGGAGATGGGATTCCAGATTTGGATGTTTACAGAGGGCCAAGGAAGATAGTTCAGTGGTTAAAGGCTCTTGCTGCCAACCACAGTTCTATCCCTAACACCCAGATAAACTCTGACACACGTGTCTGTATCACAAAACGAATAAAGGAGGGTCATGGAGGTTGTTGAGTGCTGAAGCCTACAAAAGAGGAGGTGGGATACAGTCAGGGACAAGAGGCAGGTGGGGTGACAGGAGGAGCAACTGGGAAGATGTGTGAGGAGAACAGAAGAGAGAAACGGGGTGAGGAGGGTTGGGAAAGGCCCTCTGAATGAGTACAGCCTCTCCCACTCTGCAGTGACAGGATGCAGCAAGAGTGCTGTTTCCTCTTAACCCCTTCGTGTGTGATCATAATCCTTAGTTGAAGAGGTTGCACCCTGCTGGGACAGCAGTGTCAGGACATACTTGCTCTCAGGGGAAGGTGGGACATAGACTTCAGCATCGACGTGAAGGAGATGAAAAAAACTAGCTAATCACATAATCACAAACGTGTCAGGTCCTCAAATGGCTCAACAGAGGAAAGAGGACATACTGTCAGTCTTGAGACGCCATGGTTTCCCCTCCTGTGCCCTGGGGAGAATAGGTTAGAAGAAAATTTCATAATCTGGTTGGCCCTGTTACTTGGGAATAATTTTTTTCCCATGTAATTTCCTGACATCTGTATTTAAATAACTTATAACAACACAAACTAAATGTTAACTCAGAAAGTAAATATTCCTTTAAAAACCTACCATTTTTTCCACTTGACATAGTAATTGTACCTATTAATGGAGTATAGTGTAAGAAATTAATGCATATATACAAGTTAATTAGCATAATTGAACAATATGCTAGCCTAACAAAATAGCATGTCACCTCAAATATGTATTATTTCTTTGTAGTGAGAACATTCAAAATTATTGTCTGTAGCTATTTTGAAATACAAAATAAATTGTTGCTAAAAATAGTAATGATTTTATTAATCTAATTTATAAAATTTAAATGCAGGTGTGAGTTTCTCTGTTAATTACTTCCTGAAAGCATATGCTACATATATTATTTTTATTTATTTATTTTAAAATATTTTATTTTTATTTATTTGACAGAGAAAGAGGGGGAGAGAGAGAGAGAGAGACATAATGGGCGTGCCATGGCTTCCAGCAACTGCAAACAAACTTTAGATGCTTGTCCCCCCTTGTACATCTGGCTAAGATGGTTCCTGGGGAATCAAACCTGGGTCCTTTGGCTTTGCAGGCAACCACCCTAACCGCTAAGCCATCCCTCCATCCCTACATATTTAATATTTAACTAGAATTTTTAAATTATTTGTATTTATTTATTTGAGAGAGATACAGAAAGGAAGAGAGAGAGAAAGAGAGAGAGAATGGGCATGTTAGGGCCTCTAGCCACTACAAACAAACTCCAGATTCATGTGCCATCTTGTGCATATGGCTTACATGAGTCCAAGGGAATCAAACCTGCATACTTTGGCTTTACAGGCAAGCACCTTAACCACTAAGCAATCTCTCCAGCCCTAACTTAGTCTTCTATACAATACAAATGCAATGATAAGTGGTATTACTTAATATCTTATAAATGGGCAAGTTACTAAGTATAGAAACCACCACTTTTATTTATATAGTTGTATATGTGTCAACCTTTTCCATTTGTTAGGAACACAATATAGCCTTCCTTTGGAGACTGTTCTGTGTGAAGTATATGGTTCCAACTCTTCTTTTAGCTGCAGGTATAAGAGTATGATGTCAGTCCCACTAATGCACCATGCCTTTCTCTGGGTCCCACTTTTGAGGAATGAGTAATTTATCTTAAAAATGGACTCTACCAATAGAAATATGAAGGAATGAAGGGATGGATGATGGGATGAAGACATGGTTGCATTGGCAAGGTGCTTGCCTGCAAAGCCTAACAACTAGAGTTCCATTAACCCGTACCTATGAAGAGCCAGATGCACAGTGGTGCATACATCTGGATTTCATTTGCAGAGGCTAGAGGCTATGGTGCACCCATTCTCTTCCCCTCTCTCTCTTTATTTCTCCCCTTGCAAATAAATGAAGAAAAATATTTAAAAACCAGTTCCAGGAAAATGGTGCCAGACACTGGTAACTCAAACCTCATACAAACAGAGATCCAGAGTCTACAGAGAAAGTAATCCTAAATAAGATCTCTATCTTGCCCACCAAGGCCCAGGGAACACTGAGTAAGAGGGGGCAGAAAGGTTGCGAGAGCCTCAGGGTGGATGGGAATAGCTTGAGACAGCATGTTTCCCCCATCCCCGAAGAGAGTGACTGAGGCCCCTTGGCCCCCACAATCAACACCAATAACCCCACCAAAGACCCTCAACATACTTGGGGTGGGGAAGGGGGGTCTATTTGTGCAACATTTTTATTTACAAAATCAATAAATTAAATAAAATTCTCAACAATGGCTGGAGATATGTTGTAGTGGTTAAGGAGCTTGTCTGAAAAGCCAAAGGACCCAGATTCGATTCCCCAGGACCCACATAAGAGAGATGCACAAGGTGGCACATGCATTAGGACTTTGCAGCAGTTGAAGGCCCTGGTATGTCCATTCTCTCTTTCTTTCTCTCTATCTGCCTCTTACTCTCTCTCTCTCTCTCTCAAATAAATAAATAAAAATAAAATATTTTTAAAATTCTCAACAAAGTACTTATAAAACAAATATAGAATACATCTAAAGATCAAAAACAAATGAATGAAAATGCTTTGTTTTATAGAAAGATAAATGGACATATGGAAGGAAAAGAATCCCCCAAATAAATTTGAAATCCCACATAGTGCAACACAGAGATTTAAAGAGTTTCTCAAGAAACCACAAAGAATGATCTAGAATTTTAATTAGAGCTAGGTTAGCTAGAGATGAAGAGTGAGGAAAAAAATTAAGAGATATGGGCAGATATGAAGAAGAAAATGGACCCAAGTACAACCAAGTATTTTGGTCCTGAAGCAGAATTCTGAAAAGTCACACAAGATGGATGCAAGGAAAGAGGGAGACACTTTCAGCCATACCTACATCAATTCCTGTTGTAAATGGCACTTATGATCATTGATTTCAGTTCAAGGAGGAGAAAAAGAGAAAGTCAGAGTCTACATAAGATAATGGTTAAGATCCAAGTGAGACTCGTAATTCCCTGTCCCCATGAACCTTCTAGACAGCATCAGAGTGCGTAGGGAAGTTAGGGCTCACTGAATGTGCCTTTTCAGTATCAGTTTGTCATTAAGCAGGACTGAAAACACTAATAGAAGTCTGTGTTTAGGCTGACCACCAGCTCCTCTGTTCTAGCTCTTGAACATTTCACAAACTCACCAGCTTCTGAATGTCTCCACCATTCCCTAGTATATTCTAAGTCTCCTCCTATATTGATAACACCTACATTATATGTCTGGATCTGTCATGCCATCTAACATTCACACAGAGCTGGAGGGAAATTTCAAAGTACAAATTTTACCATCCCTACATTCTGAGCTGCTGCCCCACTCAAGTCTGGATAGAGATAGACTTCTGAGCTCATAAGGTCCTGTGTGTGTTTGTGTGTGTGTGTGTGTGTGTGTGTGTAGTTTTCTGCTTTTTCCAACTGCCTTCTTTGGGTCTGTTCTCACAGGGTCTGCAGAAGTACACCCTTACACTGCTTCGTTGAAGCCTTCTATCCCAGTCTTTGCATATATGTGCTCTCTTCTGAGGTGACTTTCTCTACTCCTTACTCTCTACTTCTTTACTACTACACCACTACTCATTCTGGGGCATGAGTGCAAGTCTCCCCATTTCAATAGTTTCTCTCCTCTTGGGCTCCTCTTGTCTGACATTAATGAAGTTACTAAATTTAGTTTTTTGTATATCATTTTATTGATTCTATCCTCTCAACATCTTAATAATGTCTTTAAGGATAGAAATTAAATCTCTTTCAGCATTCTACTATACTTACAGAACTTAGAAAATGTCATATAAAAATACCAGAACAAAGTATTAGTAAATATAATGAAATAAAGAATGAGATGGAGGGCTGAAGACATGGTTTAGCAGTTAAGTTGCTTGTCTGCAAAGCCAAAGGACTCAAGTTCGATTCTCCATTTCCCACATAAAGCCAGATGCACAAGGTGGCACATGTGTCTGGAATTTGTTTGCGTTGGATTTTGGCCTGGTGTGCCCATTTCCTCTCTTTATCTGTCTCAAATAGATAAGTAACTATTTTTTTTTTAAGGATGACATGGAAACAAGAAAGGAAGAAGATATCCATCTGAACTCTCACAATCATTTAGGAGTGCTTGCAGATGAGGTTAGAAAATGAAATGCAGGGGGTATGTAAATGTACCTTTATACAACTTGCTGTTAATTGGAAAACAAAATGTTCTAAAGATTTTTTATTAAAAAGATTTACATTTAAAAAGGCCACTGACATTATTGAAAATACTTGTTTCCATATAATTGACAGCAAGTGTAAAGTTTAGTGCCCTTTTAAAATAATTTAAGAATGCCTTAAAATTAAAAGCCGTCAAGGAGAAAACATTACTATATTAAAAAGGGGTGAGATATCTTTCCAGATATGAATGAAATATTATTATTGATAGAGGAAGATGTTTGATGTATCTTAACCTTAAAAATCAGAAAAGGAGATTTTCCCAGGGCTTAGATTATGAAAGAAAAGAATGATATGACTGTGACATACTCTAAGCTGTACTAGAGGACTACTCTGCTTGGCTGAGCAGGGAGGACAAAAAGCCTCTTATCCTAAGACACTTAATCAGGTATGGGATGGTTATCAAATATAATATTTCAAGGATCTCTAGAATGATAAAAAAGATCAGCAGCGACAAGTAATTCCCTTGAGATTCACACTGAAGGCTGATAGCAATGAGAGGAAAGGTAATAACAACAAACTAAGTCCTAAGTGTTACTGATGAGGAATTGTTGAGAAATAGGTCAGCAGATCTTTGCCATAGTACAGGCATTTGCGAAAGGCTGCATAAGTTTTTAGTAACTAAAGTCACCTGACCTGCCAACACAGCTCGAGATTTTCTCCATCAAAAAACCTGAGAAATAGTTGTCCCCATTGGACATTTATGATAGGACCCCAGTTATACACAGCATACCTTAAAACCAATACTAGGTAAAAAAAAATACAGACTCAAATCAGATATTTACAGCTTGCTATTTGTTTATTAGTTTCAGATATACAAGTACCTTAAAAGATATAGAGAAAAGTATGCCCTAGTAAAATTATAATACTATCATCCCATTATCTAACCTGTCAAGGACATCTGATCACACATGTTTAGGACCACTTGTGTCTTGCTTAAAGTCAACCAGAATGAACATAATGAACATTTAAATTTTTGTTGAATGGTGGAGAATGGATAGCACGAATATTTCCAGGCATGGCTAGTAGAAGAATCTTCCATTCTCATTTATAAAGTGTCTCCCTCTTAGCTTTCTACACAAGGGCTGGTGTTTGCCCCAGTTGTAGATTCATCATGTGGCATGGAGACCATAACATATGCTACGAAATCTGCTTCAAAGCAGTGTTTCACTACTGGCATTCATAATATCATAATATAGAAAATGATAACCTAGAATTAAATGGCAAATTTCAGCTGCCAAAATTAAGTTCATTTTGCCTGAGAGAAGGTAATGTCTCTTAAAACTGATGAGTATAATATTATCCTTCTTGCTTAACCTTACCTTTTGCTGTCATATGGTACATATAAAAACATGTTCAGCTTTGTTTCACTTTTATTTAGCCAGGCTACTTTTACATTAGGAAATCATAATTATTCCAGTGCAATGATACATTGAGAATTAATAAAACAAGACTGACAATAATACTGTATTAATTTTCTACTCATTGAATGAAACAATTGTTTACAATTTGGTTGATGATAAAATAAGATGGCTGCTTAAGGTTGTAGTCATGGCTGGTGGACAGAGTCCAGAATATTCTATTGAATCAGGTTTGTTCTTCCTGCATGAAAGTTAACTATACCTGGACATGCTGGTTATGAATAATATATTGATATAAACTTAAATGTATTTAATAAACCTAATATTAATAAACAAGTTTAACAGTTTCCTAATTACCCTAATTTTTTTTCACTCTGCAGGGCTCCTTACTGCCATCCTACCAGAAGCATGGAAGTTTTAGATTCATAATCAGATATATATATATGTGTGTGTGTGTGATTTAAAATATGCTTAACCTGGCTATATTGGCTTATCGTCATCATTATGATAGTTTGACCACTCACACTGCCCTCACTGCTTGAAGTGCTACCACGCATCTAAGTACCTGCCCGAGGTCTCACAGGTAGTGAGTGAAGCAGGTATCTCTTCACAGCCCATATTCTTATCTCCTGTTTAGCTTCCAGATATAATATGTCAGATCTCCTCAACAATTAATTTAGGGACCACTGAACAACTCTTCCAATACAGATTTCAATTCAATAAATGGAGGAAGCTGCACCTTTAACCCGTTCCCGAGTGCTGCTGTCGTTGTTTGTTCTAAGGTGTGGCATCACTCTGAACTGAGATGACTCTTTTTAAATTTCTAAGCTATGTGGTAAGGGTATCACACTAATTTCTATAGCACAACATCATGAAATCTCTAAGAAAGCTTGCCACATGTGGGGATGAGACTCACGCTCCACCACCATTTTCCTGTAAGTCATTATCACTTGATCACTCTGAGCCAGTGATTTTTTTAATGAATCAGTGAATAATTAGTAGGTGAGAATAAATTGCCATCACCACTACCACCATCATCATCATTATCAGAAGCTGACTGGGGATTTCTAAGCTTTGGACCTCATTACTTGCTTTATATTGATTATGTCATTGAAACTTCAATTTAGTTTTATGTAATAATTTGAGACATAGCCAAAGATAATTTCTAGAAATCCTGATAATTCTAAGTGAATGATACTATTAAACGAAAGGATCCTTACATCTGAAATAAGTAACCAGAGTTTATAATTATAAAATGGGGATGGCATACAGACAATTGCTTGGATTTCAGTACCAGCTAAGTTACTGGAGGCTCACATTAAATCATGGTCTAAAACCCTAACCATTGCTTATTTTCATAAATTAGGTTTGTTGGGCTATAGTTTTTTCATCTGTGGAGAAGAGAGAACAGGCCCACCATAGAGTATATTTGTGAGAACAGTAGGGGAAAGCTCTGCAAAAATCTACCCCGATTGGAAACTCAAGTAGTCACTGACATTGTTAGGGTAGTGAAAGAATTAACATATAAGGATGGCTCTGGACATGTGGAGAGACATGAGCTGTGTGGGGCTGTTAGTCATCTTTGCTGCCTAAAAGTTTGACCAAAATCATAGTTTTCTTGCCTCTTCTGGGCCCTCTTTGATGCAATTGATATTCTAATCCAAGCTATCCAAAGCTCACTCATTTTTTAGAAGACTGTTCAATTTTACTTGCAATAAAACTATTATCAAGATTAAAATGAATTATCTGTGAAGTTATCTTTTCAAAAGCAAATTATGCTACTTACCTGTTCCAATGAGTGGGACATTGACCAAAGGCATTAAAATGACCTATTTGTTTAAAAGTGTTATAACCTAATTACTAAAATAGTCACACATGTCATTAAAAGATAGCTAGTCTTGGTTAGATAATTGAAAACATCCAACTTCCAAACTAACTCCAAATGAACTTGGCTTTATGTCTAGTTTGCACATTAAAGGTATTTAACAATATTCTGTTTTTTTAAATTAAAGATAAAATCAGCATAGAAAGAATTAGGTTTAATTATGGAGTTTTAAAGCATTGTTTTGTTTCCCTTCCCAACTTCTCCCCCTTTTCCTTCACCTCTTGTGCATTTCCATAATTTAGCTTCTTTTAAACTTATTTTCATGGGTAATTGTTATACAGGCCTATAGTGTATTATGACAATAATATCCTTCTTTTGTCCTTTCCCTTTAAACCACCTTCCTCTGAACCTCGCGTTCCGTTCTCCTTTCCAAGTAGTCCACATTATATCCTGATTACTTTTTGTCTTCTTCATCATCCATGTTGAAATGTTGACGAGCTTAATATTATGCCATTCTTGTGGAGGTAACAATAGAAGCTGTATAGTCATGAAGTAATGTCCACTTCAATACTTGAAGATAGTATCCCCAAGTTTTTCTGTCTTTCCCATGATTGGGTATGGAATCTTAATCAAAAACCTAGTGTTGTAAAGGTCAGAAACCCTAGGGAGATGTTCCAACTATTGTTTGACTAAATGGGTATACTGTACCCACCAAATCAACCATTAAATATTTATATTGTGTCGCTGCCCAAGCGTGGTGTTGCTCACAACTTTGGTCAGAGAAGCTTCTTTCTTTTTTTGTTTGGTTGTTTTTGTTTTTGTTTTTCGAGGTAGGGTTTCACTGTAGCCCAGGCTGACCTGGAATTCACTATGGAGTCTCAGGGTGGCCTCGAACTCACGGCGATCCTCCTACCTCTGCCTCCCGGGTGCTGGGATTAAAGGCGTGCGCCACCACGCCCGGCCAGAGAAGCTTCTTTCTACAGGTTACAGTGACTGGTTGGGAGACTTCAAATTTATCAAAGTGCTATGAATAATAAGAATTAGTGGCTGTTGAGTGCTCAGTGCTAAATGAGAGACATCTTAATCACATCCTCCAAGACTCAAGGAATATTGCAGAAGAGGTGGTGGAAAGAATATAGACATTTATTTTGATTGCATATTCCTTGGAGATCTCAATCTAAAAGCTTATTTTCCCTATAGTGGACATTTGTTTGAATGATTTCTGGACACTGAGTTTTCATCATCTCTCTTTAGATAACACGAATTTGGGAAGAAACTACTCCATTTCCATGAAATGTGTTTCATAGTGAAACTCATTTTTCACTCCATATAGAAATTATAGGAAGCAGTGATCTAACTGTAAATGATAAAATTTCCCATGATTTAAAACTGGTCCAGGAGTAGTAAATTCCATTCAGGATAAGCTAAATTGATTCCCAGAGCTTCAATATTACATATGTAAAGAGACTTTCTCTAGAGGCTTGGAAGATAGCTCAGGGGCAGAGTTCCCCTGACTCCACATAAAATAAATAGAATGTGATGGCATACACTCCTAATCCCAGCACAGGAGAGACAGATGGTTTCCTGGGGCTCACTGACCAGCAGTCTAACTGAATGAGGGAGTCCCAGACCTATGAGAAACTGTGTCTTCAAGGAAAGACTGATGGCACCTGAGGAATGTCACCCAAGATTGTCCTCTGGCCTCCCATACATATGCATACACCTGAACACACAACAATACTTCCCCCAGCACACATACACAAAGAAATATGTTCAGTGATTTAATCTGTACTTAGGATAATGGTTGCCTGAAATTAAACAGGGCCCAAATATGGGTCCTGAAACAAGTACAACATAACAAAATACAGAGCCCAAGGATCAAGAAAAGATAATTCATAGTGCAACTGAAGACAATTCACCATTGGAATTGTGAAATCACATCTCCCTTGCCCACATCTATGCCCAACTATTTAATTTCACTTGCACAACTCAGTAAGTTTTGGTATTGAAATAATTTTAGTTTGTGTAGAGGTTTCTTTTTGAACCAAAGAAACACCACAGTTCCATCCTATTGAAACATTCTTCACCTAGGATATTCTCTGGAGTGCAAAGAAGAAAACTGAGTTAAGATAATTAGGGGAAATGCTTAGATGGGATACAACATCATAAAATATTTCCCAAATTAGAGTCATGTAAATTTGATTCCAGTCAACTTCTGATAGAGGAGGATCTAAGAAGGTAACAAATTCTCTACACAATAGTTCTCAGCCTCTACCATGTACTGGAGTCTCCTGGGAAGTTTTTGAAAGATGCTGATGTCTGGGGCCTAAGGCCAGACATTCTCTTTAATTGGCTAGAGGTAGGACTTGAGCAGTGAGCTATACGAAAGCTCCCCAGGTGATTCCAAAGGGAAGCCAAGACTGGGAACTGGTTCTCTAAAGAAACAGCTGTAAAATATGGCAGAGCTGCATATAAGGAGTGCTTGTTGATTAGTCATGTCACAAAAACAACTCATCAGGCCCCCTGGGACATTCAAAATAATCCAAAAACCTTTTTCACCGACTAACAACATCCCACCAACCATGTTTTCCTTGGAATACATGGCAAATGTGTATCTAAGAGGGCAAATTAAAGGAAAGGAAAGATAAGAACCCAAAGGTCAAACTTGATATCCCACAGGAAAAATTGGCCAGTCCTGCCTGACCTTTCAAGGGAACATTTAAAGAAACCCACTAGACAGGTCAGCTGTGAATGAATAGAAAAGCTTTTTGAAAATCGTTTGAAATCCTTTGTCTGTGACCACTAGAGAGGTCAATCCTTTGGTCCAAGTGCTAATCGGCACCCTGTACAGTTGGTAAGTTAGTGTATTTCAGTCCTCTATTTTGCTAACTGCTGGGGGAGTGTTCATAAAGTAAAAACTCTTTCTGAAGTCAGACTATGTAGAAGAGTTCAGCTCAACACAATTTGAAAGCTGGGATGATTTTGGTCAAATAAACCAAGGGTCTTTAGGAGCTGCATATTGACTGCCATATTCTGTGCACTTTATCTTTTAGATCTCTATTATACATGGTCAGAAGAAGAGTAAGACAAAGATGAACCTAATGTGTGTGAAACAGTTTTTTAATTAATTTGTAATTAAGACGTAGCATTCACAAGAGCAAACTTGACTGCTTTATTATTTTTTTTCCCCCTTTGGAAAATTTACCCTTTTAAGACAGCTGACAGAAACTACTTTCTCTAGATTTTCTATTTTCTCAGTAGTTTACATTGGGATGTGGTTGATAACTACGTTGTAATGCCACCATCAGCTACAGGAAATATTGGTATAAACACGAGTGAGGATTTCTACATTTTGCTTCTGCTTATAATGTGCTGAAAGTCAACAGCATTGATCATGCTAGACAAGTTAAATCACTGTGGTGTGAACGCATGCACGTATTTGTATGCGGTTAGGCTAATCTCACAATTGATGTAAGGAAGAAGAAACTTATTATTCTTTAACAACACTGTTTTTCTAAGTTAAATGAGACATTTTAAAAAATATTTTTTGCAATGTCTCCCACACAAAAAAAGGCAAAAGTGAAGAGCTTCTAATAAAGCTAATTTAATGGCTGAGTCAGATGCCATTGATGGTTTTGTTTAGATTGTTCTAGAACCTCAGATTTGAAGGAAAGCACTTAATTCGATCAAGTCTAAATGCCTTTCAGCTTCTTAAGAAGTCTGGAAGTGGATTATCTGAAATATTTTCTCTTATACTTCTTATACTCTAGCTACATGGGAACCCATCATTACCAAAAACAGCTTTCTTCTTCTCATCTCTTTAGCTTTCTTCAATCTAGGACATTTTGTTGTAATAGTGTTTGGAATCCAAGTTTTTTTTAATATCAAATTTATATAACCTCAAAAATTACATTAAGTATGTACTCTTGATATATGTTTTATCCACGGAATTGTAATGTACTGTGAGTAGTGGTTAATAATAATAATAATGCATTAATTGCAATAGCCACTGTTGTTTCCATGCATTTCTGTTGGGCATGAACATTCTTTGCTCTTGAGTATAGACATTTTGCTATGTTTGTCTTAAGCTCTTGTGAAATGCCTGACACTGACAGATTCATGATGCTAACACCTTAACTGATTATAGTTAGAAAAATGTAAAGAAAGAAACTATAAATATTTCTAGTCTGCTAAGTTCAGTAATAAATTAATTTTTCATTGTGGAGAAATACATTCTAGAGACTTGTTTGCTTTTTCTTTAAGCAAGCATTCATTTATTCAATCATCCACACATTCATTATGTAGTATAAAAAGTTTGCAACTTTGAAATAAAATATTGTTACATATTAAAATACCCTAAACCTTCTTAGGCAATGAAAATTCAATAAACACTTTAGGTGTAAAGCTTGTCCAAACTGTACGTGTCTGTTGCAAAATGTCTTGAATTTTATATTAATGTTGTCTCAGTTCATGAATTATAAATGTGAAGCTATTTGGTAGTGAAAAGTAAACAGCAAATAAAGAGTTCACTGATGAAGCAATATCTTGGACAGGAATGTGTGTTTGTTGATGCACTCTGTGACTTTAATACTACTGAACAGTTGGTGGTCTGTAATGGTTCTAGGCAATGAGTGAATTGCTTTTTCTTTGCTTGTTTGCAAATCAAGGAAGTTGGCAATTTTAAAACATGCATGTGCATGAACACACACACACACACACACACACACACACACACACACTGCCTGAAGGATACCATATGGAACTGGTCCTGTACCTGAAGCCCAAACAAAGCCAACAGCACAGATTCAGTCTTTGTTGTTTGTTGGCTGAGAGTTTGAACTGACATCAATTATATTTCTGAGCCTGGACTGAATTCAATGAAAGCTTGTAAGTTGGCAATTTAGAAGAATGAATTAAGCTAAGCTGGTGTTTTCTTATCATTCTGTGTACCAGACAAATTGTGCATGGGTTTGATATTTTAATTAGAGGATATAGGCGTGTGTGTGTGTGTGTGTGTGTGTGTGTGTGCGCGCGCGTGCATGTTCTCAGGGTAAATAAAATACAGATGCATTGTCTCCTAGCTTTGCAGTTTGGAGATATCCAACAATTCTACTAAAAGATCTATGACACGTCACAGAGGTCAGTTTTAAAAATAGCTATAAAATTGTATTTGTTTGAACTATAGATACTTTGGTTGCTGTTTGTGTTTTATTTTAAAATGGCTACAAAATTGTTTTTATTTTATAATGAAAACAATATAGAAAGTCTATTTTCCTTAAAGCTATAGACTTACAGGCCACTTAAAATAAGATTGTATTTTATAATTTAAGGGGTTAATTTATTTTGAAGAAGTTTCATTTTCTAGTCTAGGCTGACCTTGAACTCACTATATAGCTCATGAGGACTTCCAAATTGTAGTGGTTCTCTTGCTTCAGCCTTTGATGTGCTGGGATTCCAAAAATGAGTCCTCATGTCTCCACATCAGCTGTATAAGATAATTTTTCAAGTATTCCCAAGGATAAGTAATCCTTCATAAGTTTTATAAAGCCAAATATAAAGCCAAAACTTAAATATATATTAAACATAATATATTATATATATATATATATATATATATGTATATATATTAAAAGTTTAACAGAAAATTTTATAATAAACTATCCTACAATGCAACATTTTCTTAGAAAACATTTTAAAATTTGGTTAAGCATAATTTTAAGACTGGAAAAGTTATATAAGATAAAAGATAACCTTAGAAATCATTACTTGTTCAGTTTCTTCTGAATTTATCAAAAATCTTGTTTGACATTTACAACTTAGTATAAAACATCGTTTTTAAGATGTATGAATTACTTTTTCAAAGCTTAATCCTCAAACCCCATGGTAAAACCCATGCCCAGAATTTTGTCATTCCCCACCCAGAGTGAGCTATAGGTCAGGAAAACACATGATGTCCCCAAAACAATGCAAGCTATTACTAAAGCACTTGGTTACTGGCCAGAGCTAAAAGGTAAGACCCTATGGCTAAAGACACCAGATAAAGATACCATGCTGCATCTGAAATAAAAACTCACTCCTGGCTAGGTAAAAAGTGCTCTGGGAGATACTGGGGAATAGTGGTTTCCAACAGAGGAAATAAGAGGATCCTACTGGATATGAAATCAACCAGCTTGGCAAGAAGCATACCCTTGTGCAATGGCGCCACATAGTCTATGTGGGTAATCGATTGTTCAGGGATTGGACATGAGACCTACTCATTGGGGGAAAATTCATACCTAGTTCTAGAACCAAGCCAGATTTCCTAGAATAGAAAGTCAAGAGTCTGGAGAGAGAACCTCCACTGCTCTTTAGTTAAGAAGATTGGACATATCCTCCAATAAATCTCTCTAATGACTATGCTTATCCTCTTTAATCCAAACTGCTTTTACTTAAGGTTGAAGAACTTTTATTTTACAGACAGTGGAAAATACTTGGGAGAACCATGATCCATTAATGCATCAAGAATAGACAGCAAACTGCATACCTGGATGTGGGTCACCTCCACCACATCTGCCGCACAAGCCCAGGAGTAACTGCAGAGGAAATGGTGACACAGCTTCTGTTCTTACTGTTGGCCTGAAAACCAGTTCCAAGGAGATATGAAAGACACTGTGGTCACTCAAACCTTATCAAATCATAGATCCAGAGGCTTCAGAGAAGTCACCACTAAATCAAATGTCTAACTTTGTAGCCAAGGCTCAGGGAACATTGTGGAAAATGGGTAGGAAAGATTGTAAGAGCCTCAGGGTGGGTAGGAATACCCTGATGCATGCTCGATGACCCCAGAGACGGGCTGAGGCCTTCAGGACCTCACAATGAATGCCAAGGAGAAACCTCAGTAGAATGGGGATGAGGGAGAGGGGATATAAGAGTACAACCATTTTATAAATAAATTTCAGAAAACAATATCCTCCAGTGAGTTACTGGATAGTCTCTGATCAGCCCCATTAGGCTGATCACTAAGCTCAGTATGAGAAAAATGTTTGCCTGTTCAATTCCAGTGTGTTTGTTGTTGGTACAATGATTGCACCCAGACAGGATTTGGATCTAACCAATTTAAACCCTCTTACTGCAGCGCACAGAATTTACCTGCTTCTACTCTTAATTGGTGTGGCCAATTGTTTGGGGGATTGACTTAAAAGCCTAATGAGCTGGGTTTGATTCCCCAGTATCCATTTTAAGCCAGATACACAAAGTGCCACATGCATCTGGAGTTTGTTTGCAGTGGCTGAAGGCCTTGGCAGGCCCATTTTCAATCTCTCAGTGAGTCTCTTCTCTTTATCACTCTCTGCATACAAATAAGTAAATTTTAAATAAATAGAACGCCATCATTCATGGCAGTTTAATATGTGTGACTGGACTTAAGAAACCCGTTTCTCTTTCCTTCACTACCTTATTTCCTAACAGCATAACATTAGATGTTGTGACGTTCTACCACAATGTTCAAGTATTGTTGAACTTACATAGTAGTATTTAAGTGACAAGATATGCAGGAGAGGAATGAACTGATCAAGAATTTAATCTCCTATTGAGTTGCTTTTTCAATCAAGTCAAAGGAGTATGTGGTGGAAAGTATGTCTATGGAGGTCAAGAGAGAAGCTTCAATTCTGATCCACGGATTAAACTGAGAGTGACTGAAGATAACAAGACAGGAAGTGACATTTCAGATCTGGTTTCAGCAAAAACATATTTCAAAGTAATGTTGAACCAAGGATATAGGCAAACTTACATATGATATTACTAGCCAAAATTATGACCTTAATCAGTTTGGCACCCTAAGTGAGCTTATAGAATACTTAATTTTTAATTGAAGACAATGATGACAATGATAATGTTCCAATTCTTCTTAATTTGATGTAATAATCCTGTGTACTATGAAAAATACACAACTAACCCAAAATAGGATGTTTTGGAAGGTATGTTAGTCATTGTTCTGTGGAGGAACAGAACCCATAGAATGAATTTATATATCACAAAGGGGATGTGTCTGATTGGTTTACACCATCTTGGTTGAGTACTCCAAAAATTGCTTTGTGCACGTTGGAGAAGCTAAAAGTCCTCTAGCTACTTTGTCTAGGAGATTGGATGCTTCAACAGTCACAATCCCGCTTCCCTGAAGGTCTGGAAAATTCCTGAAGAGCCACTGACCCTGCATCCACATTGGGAGACAGAAGAAGCCATATTGCCACATGAGGAAGGTGGTCAGAGACAAGGCAGAGTCACTCACCAGCAATAATGAAGGTGAGGGGACACAAGCTGTGGTGGTTTGAATAGAATAGATGGCCCCCAATATATTTAGTTGTTTATTTGCTTGTAGTTTGCATCTTTAGCCACCTGGCTGGAGGCAGTCACTGGGTGGATCTTAAAGTGTGGTGGTGGGTTTCAGATTCCAATGTATAGATATGCAAAGTGTGCCTAGCTGGAGTTCCTGAAGTGTGCTCCGGCTTTTGACCTTTAGGCTTGTTTTTCTCTCTCTCTGCTTGGGCCTGTGAAAGCAGGCCAGTTTCTTCTGGTTTTATGGAACTTCCCCTGGATCTGTAAGCTTCAATAAATCCCTTCCTCCATAACTGTGCCTGGTCTGGAAGTTCATCTCAGCGAACCTGAATCTGTCTGCTACAGAATTTGGTACCAGAAGGAGTGGGGTGAGATGTACCTGGCCATGTGGACATTGATCTTTTGGAACCTTTGTTTTGGAGGAATAGGCATGGACTTGGTGCTTGCAACTGAAGATGTCGTCTGGAGTGGTAAGCCAAGTTTTATGGACTATTCTGATGAGAGTCTGAGAATGCTAAGTACAGACAGCATTGAACTTCAAGGCTTGGCTTATGAGCTTTCTAAGGGGAAGGAAAGACTGAAGAGGACTTTGTTAGAACTGGGCTACTGGCATAAGGGCTGGCTGCGTCCTGCTGCCCAGGCCCAGAGTGTTTGATCAAGGTTAAATTTGTAATGGACTGATGTGCTTGGCTAGAGATATTGGACTGAGAGATTTAAGATTTTAAGCTGGAAAACCTCAAGCAAGTTAAAATTACTGGCACTGAGACTGGTTTTAGGTTACTGAACCTGCTATTGTCAAACACATTAGCAATCTTAAGAAAGATGTTCCAACTGCTTTACATTAAAACAATGGACAGGATGCCTGAGGAAGGACTATCATAAAAATGCAAACACTTTTGGAAAGAGTTGACTGGAGAAGGAACCTGCTTTTCAAGGCTATGATTTGTTTTGTCCCTGAATTAAGAATATGGCTGTGTCCTGCACACCTGGTATTGGTTTCAGAAGCATGAAAAATGCATGGAGTGGCCGTGAATTGCACATGCTTCCAGGAGCCACTGCTGAGATGCAGCATGAGGTAGGGCCTGATGCCCTGATAGGCTGAAAGAGCCTTTGGAAAATGTGAAGAGTGGTCATGAATTGCACATGGTTCCAGGAGCTGCTGCTGAGATGTGGCATGAGGCAGGGCACGATGCCCTGATAGGCTGAAAGAGCCTTTGGAAGATGGACCATGGTTTGCATAAAGACCTGAAGATGTTTTGTATATACCAGGACTGTGCAAGGGCTACCATAGAGCACACTGTTGGCCTGGGATGGAAGTGTTCCCCGGGTACTCTGCCCAGCTGGAGGGGCGGAATTGGAAAGTCTGGAGACTGTTAGTCTCTGGGTATATTGAACTTGAACTGCAGAAGTTTGATGTTTGTTTGATGGTGGTTGAGTTTGCATTGTTTTAGTCTCTCCTTGCTGTGCCTTATACCAGTTGAAAATGTTTATTTGTGCCTTTATATGTTAGAAATGCTTAACTTGTTTGATTTTACAGGCCTTCATATCTTAAATTGGTCAAGACTGTGGGGACCTTTTGAAATTGAACTGAGTACAATTTACAATGTGTGATGGTTATAAATCTATTGGGGGCCAGGGGCGGAATGTGGTGGTTTGAATAGAATAGATGGCCCCCAATATATTTAGTTGTTTATTTGCTTGTAGTTTGCATCTTTAGCCACCTGGCTGGAGGCAGTCACTGGGTGGATCTTAAAGTGTGGTGGTGGGTTTCAGATTCCAATGTATAGATATGCAAAGTGTGCCTAGCTGGAGTTCCTGAAGTGTGCTCCGGCTTTTGACCTTTAGGCTTGTTTTTCTCTCTCTCTGCTTGGGCCTGTGAAAGCAGGCCAGTTTCTTCTGGTTTTATGGAACTTCCCCTGGATCTGTAAGCTTCAATAAATCCCTTCCTCCATAACTGTGCCTGGTCTGGAAGTTCATCTCAGCGAACCTGAATCTGTCTGCTACACAAGCAGTCCTGTTTCTTCCCCAGATTCTCCACATCTTGGAGAAGGCCTTCCTTCCTCATTTAATCCTTCCTTGAAATGCCCTTACAGGTGGATCCAGAAGCGTATCTCTTACTTGATTCTTGATCCAGTCAAGTGGACAATGGCGATTCACCATCACAGAAGAGGAGTGGGCTGACCTGACCAAGCTAATTGACAAGCTCTCTTCTCAACTATCCATGGAGTCATGCCACTTGGAACTCTGGAAATCATCCAAAATAGAAGAATTTGTAGCATGAACATTTACATACATAATCAGATTGTTCCACTCTAAAGACATGGCTTGGCCTCCTTAGCAAATGGCTTAATCGAGATGCACAATCCCATTTCTGTTACTGCATGAATTGATGCTGGAGATGATGCTAGAGAGAAGGGTCATGAGGACCCTCGTGACTTATATTTTACCATGAGAATAGTCACTGACACTATATTACCTATAGAATCATTACATACCCATTCATTAATTTTAGGTTTTATAAGATTTACGCAAACAGTAATTAATTGGTGCATTCCAACACTTGTTAAAAACCTTAAGACAGACTTCATCATTGTTCTTACCTAAATGAGATATGTGAGGGTAATGAGAGTACAGAATTCCACAATTTCCTTTAAAAATCAATATATTACTCTATATGTAAACTTTAAAAGAAAGACACAATTACATGGTTTTTGAATAAGCAAAACTGAAACACACATTTTTATGCCATCAGGCTTTATTTCCTTCTATATCTCTGGTTTGCACATGTAAGAGGTTGTAAAATGAAAGCAAAAACGTACAGCAAAGTCCCTCTCCTACATTTCTAGCTACTAGAAAACTTGCACAGCATTTCAAAGGCATTGGCAATCATGAATACAACTGTAGTATTACCCCAGCAGATCTCCTTTATGCCAAAGCACATCCAATCAGCAATCAGATGTCATTAGATGCTCATGTCAGGAGCTGACATAGACTCTGTAGCTGCAGCATGTGGTTAGAGACACAGAAGAAGAAAAAAATCAAGTAACCTGACAGTCCTGACACATATCTGGAATACTTGTGGGTATTGACTCCTGCATAAAATAATCGATTAATAGTAATCATCCTAAATGAAGATACATCACATGCTGGTCATAAGAACTTATTGTCCTATAACAAATATAAACTTCAAAGCAGTCTATCATGGGTAACGGTAACTAAAATCAGACTTACTTTTTATGCTGCAATACTTATATGAGTTATAAAAGTGCACATTACACTGACATTTTATATGTTAAAATGCTTCATGTTTTCCTTCCCCTGCCATGTAAATACAGCCTTCATTTTCTCTTGATGACAGAGATCATGGTGAACGATATGATAGTAAAAATAGAGTTATTCTAAATGTAGCACATTCTATATGCAAGTTTAGAGACCAGGGAACTGTACTTATGAAATATTTTCACAATAAGATAAAGTTAGTCTATATGCATTTCCTCTAGAGTGGCTCAGTTTTTCCAACAGATGAAAATCTTGCCACATGGAGATAAGGATTATAACTTCCTGTTCTGAAACAAGGGTATTACATTACAATATTTTTTTTAGTTTTTAAAAATATTTTATTTATTTGAGAGAGAGACAGGAGAGATATAGAAATAGGCAGGGAGAGAGAGAGAGAGAGAGAGAGAGAGAGAGAGAGAGAGAATGGGAGCACCAGGGCCTCCAGCCACTGCAAATTAACTCCACATGAATGCACCCCCTTGAACATCTGGCTTATCTGGCTTACCTGGGCCCTAGGGAGTCAAACCTAAGTCCTTTGGCTTTGCAGGCAAATGCCTTAACTGCGAAGCCATCTCTCCAGCCCTAAACTATTTTTAACTTATCTTTTAAATGTAAGTATATTTATGTTTGTGCATGCACACATGTGTGTGTGCAATGTAATGTGTATGTGCATGCATTTGTGTGTATGTGTGTGTGTGTGTGTGTTTGTATGCGTAGTATGCATACATGCATGTGCACTTGTGGCTTTACATATGCTCACCTGTGGTGGTAGCCAGAGGGAAACATCGAGTGTCTCACTCCATTCCTCTTCCTCCTGGTCTCATTTTTGAGCCAGAGTCTGTTTTAACTGATTTTGGAACCTATAACCTCTTATGGTTCCTGAGGATGTGCCCCTGCAGGACGGGGACACAGGCACCAGTAGCAATGCCCATCTGTTTACATGGGTTATGGAGATTTGAACTGGGCAGTTGCTCCCATGCTTTTGTAGCAAGCATACTTAAACTTTTCAAGCCATATCTCTACCCCAAATTTATAAATGTTATAAGAAAGAAAGAAATACAAGAAAACATTTTAGAGGATGTGCTCTATAGAAATAAATGTAGCAATATCTAAGGATATCTATATAGAATTCCCAACTGAAACAATTTTTGTAGATCTCAAAGCTGGAAATAGTCTTTATATAAATTTATTTCTTTGCTTGTGTGTGACTATATGTGTATGTGTGTAACTGTATGTGTGCGTGTGTGCACGCACGTGTACACTGCATGCTTGTGTGTGCTCCAACTTCTTTAATACAGGATCAAGTGCTATAAATGAACATCTGACTAGCTTGACCATTAGCTTTGGAAACTCCCGGCTTCACTTTCCATTGTTGTAGGTTCACTGATGCATGCGTCACTTTGTAGCCAACTTGGTATATCTGTTGGGAAATTGCACCCACAATTCAGGATTTACAAGGCAGTGCCTTTAACTGTTGAGTCATTATCCCAGAACTATTTCAACAATATTTTAAAATATTATTATTGTTTATTTATCTTTTTATTTATTTATTAGAGACAGGGAGAGAGAGAGAGAGAGAGAATGGGCACGCCAGAGCCTTGAGCCACTGCAAACGAACTCCAGACGCATGTGCCACCTTGTGCATCTGGCTTATATGGGACCAGGAGAACCAAACCTGGGTCCTTAGGCTTTGCAGGCAAATGTCTTTACCACTAAGCCATCTCTCCAGCCCTAAAATATTATGTATTTACTTATTTGCAAGGAGAGAAGGAGAGAGAGAGTGGTACGGCCTCTAACCTCTTGAAACGAACTCCAGATGCAAGTGCCACCTTGTGTGTCAGCTTTACATGGGTACAGTGGAATCAAAACCACGTAGTTAGGCTTTGTCAGCAAGCACCTAAATTGCTGAGCCATTTCTCTATCTCCCATAGAAACAAGTTAATGCTTATCCACAAGGGCTTCATTGCTGGTTGTTTAGTATATAATTTATTGAAATATCATTAACTGTTGAAAGGAGTTAGATATAAGTCATTGCATAGAAAAGGTATGAACTATGTGCTCTTAAGGGAAAGGAAAGTTCGTGGTAAATGTGTCTTGGATAATTCCATTGACATAACATAAATGGTTTAATAACATATCAAAGCAGCTCTTTTGGCCATTGTTCACTTAAATGATGCACCAAATTCATCTATGCCCTCTATTGCCTCTGCACAATATGTGAAAAAACAGAGGTTCCTCCCTGAAAGTTGATTCCGAACTCCTTACAGCTAGGTTTCTACCCGGAGGCAATCACTTACTGAGGGTCAGTTGTTGCTGTTAATTGCCTTTTTATCATTTTCTTGATGATGCAATTATGACATGTAATAAAATATGATTTAAAATAAACTTTTTGCTTCCATAACAGCAAAATTAAAGACTTCATAGAGACCATGTAGTTGAAGGTCATAAGCACCTATGTAGAAACTATATGTGGAACAAACACTGGTGGAAAGATAAGGGAATGTTTAACAAGAATATCCAAAAAAACACTATAGAAAATTGTTTGGCTGCCAATTTCATAGCTTGGTTCTGCTTTGAAGGAACCCAAACCAAAATTTTGGTGTGATTTATACCAGAAAGTATAAAATCAATAGCCTACAATTCTAAGAATTACAAATAATGTGTTTAAATGTGTATGATTAAATTAAGAATATATTTAAATTCTGCATTATCAGTTATGGTGTTCATTTAATGAATAAGTATCAGTTCTGATTAATGAAGGGAGAGATCTTTGTTCATGGATATTTGTATATCCAGTACAACGTATGCATAGATGGATATATGCCAACTTGCTAACATTGGGATTCAGATGTGGGGCTAAGAAAGGATCAAGGACATTGAAATAAGAGAAAAAAGAAAAATAGTATATCAAAATAAACAGGTGTGCTTAGTATTACATATAGATTTTGTTGCTTTAATTATTTTATTGTAGTGTTAATTAGGTATAAAAAGTTAAACTTTTGAAAACAGGACCTTATATCACTTTAATTCACTAGAGGCTTGAACATTTAATATTTTAATATGATATCTTTAGTTACAATTTGCCAACATTTAAATCACATGACCTTTGAAATGAGTGAAAACTTGTCTTAAATCACATAACCTTTGAAATGAATGAAAACTTGTCTTAAAAGTTCCTACGGAGACTCTTTCCGCCCCTGCTAACTCCACAATGCATGACCCATATACCTCAACAAGGAGGGGCCAAGGGGAGGGGGTAGGTCACAGATGAGCCTAATAATGGTACTAAACTGACTGTATTTGCTGAATACAAAACTAATTAATAAAAAAAAAAAGAGAGAAAAAAAGTTCCTACGGAGAGAGATTAAAACAGCAAGTTTGGACTGGAGATATGGCTCAGCAGTTAAAGAGCTTGCTTGAAAAGCCTCACAACGCTGGGCGTGGTGGCGCACGCCTTTAATCCCAGCACTCGGAGGCAGAGGTAGGAGGATAGCTGTGAGTTCAAAGCCATCCTGAGAACACAGAGTGAATTCCAGGTCAGCCTAGGCTACAGTGAGACCCTACCTCGAAAAACAAAAACAAACAAACAAACAAATAAATAAATAAATGAAGCCTGACAGGCTGGGTTCAATTTCCCTAGTAACCACATAAGGCCAGATGCACAAAGTGGCAGGTAGGAGTATTGCTGTGAATTCAAGGCCACCTTAAGACTACATTGTAAATTCCATGTCAGCTTGGCCTAGACACTACCTCAAAAAATACCGACCCATGGGCTGGAGAGATGGCTTAGCGGTTAAGCGCTTGCCTTGTGACGCCTAAGGACTCCGGTTAGAGGCTTGATTCTCCAGGACCCACGTTAGCCAGATGCACAAGGGGGCACACACGTCTGAAGCTCGTTTGCAGTGGCTGGAGGCCCTGGCGCGCCCATTCTCTCTCTCTCTCTACCTCTCTCTCTGTCTGTCACTTTCAATAAATAAATAAATAAATAAATAAATAAAAAATACCGACCCCCCCCCCCGCAAAAAAAACAGCAAAATGTAAGCCCTATTGCTGAAGACACCACACCCTGCCCTCGCAGAACATCAAGAAATCCTGATGGTTAGCCAGTACAGTGCTGAAAAGTACTATCTGAGCTGCTAGGGGAAACGGGCCAGCAACGTTGTGGTTGTGATCGAGCAGAGGACACTTCTGTATGAAAGCAACCACCTGACAAGATGCACTCCCCTGTGCAATAGTGCGATGGACACAGATACTGAGGATACTTAAAATGCACCAAAGCAGAAATCCAGAAACTACTGAGTACTCAAAACTAATGTAGGGTTCAAGCACACCCACCAGGGTTCAGGGAAGTTTGTGGAAGAGGAGGAAGAAAAATGCAAAAGCCACAGGGTGGGGAGGAATATCCAGAGACCTAGCTCCTCCCCCCACAATGATTACCTGCTGTTCTCACGATTCATATCCCACAACTCCATGGTGAAGACAAGCAATTCTATTAAGGAAGGCTCTCAGTGGAGTGTGGACAGGGAAGATGGAAATGATGGTGCCAACATATGGTGTGTCAATACAGACTTTCTATTCAATAAAAATATGATGAAACATTAATCTTATAATAAAACCTGAAGCAATAAGAACACTATCTATGTGGATAATAATAATGGTTAAAAAAAGGCACTGTCACAATGTTGAGTAAGAATTTTGGGCTAAATAAAATAAACAAGCCAGTATATGTTTTGATTCTTCCTTCAAAGCCAAAATGAGGCACTGAATAATTGAACTGCAACAATCCTAGATTGTGAAAGGAAGTATAAAAGTTGAGAAGTCATCGCTGTGACACTTGTATACTAAATTTAAACACAGTTATGATCAAAACAGAAAGGATTTTTGATGTTATTCTATTAAAATGTATAAAGAATTGTTTACATAGGCAAACTCCTGCCACGTCTAATATCTCCTGTTGAAAAATAACTTCCATATGGTTTCATAATTATCCTTCTGCTAGCATTAAAAGAAGTGTGTGTGTGTGTGTGTGTGTGTGTGTGTGTGTGTTTGCTTTAACTTCTTTTACTCTTAGAAAACAAACAACCTAACTAGGACAACCTTTTTCTTATTACATCATGACAAAACTCATTTATTGAAATAAATTATTTTAACTTCTTCATAGGATTTTAAACTTAAAGAAAAGTTTAAAAATTATATAAATACCTCACCTATCCTTTATATTTCCTGAATGTAAGTTTACAATTTTAAAGATTTCACACAATTAGCTCTACATATTATTTATCTATATAACATCTATTTTTTTGTTGTTTTTTTTGAGGTAGGGTCTCACTCTGGTGGTCCAGACTGACCTGAAATTAACTATGTAGTCTCAGGGTGGCCTCAAAAATTTCCCCTACATCTGCCTCCAGAGTTCTGGGATTAAAATTGTGTACCATAATGCCTGACCCTAACATCTATCTTCTTATCACCATCACCTACCTATTATCTAGCTATTGTACATTTATATTTCAATATATTGGAGAGTAAGTAGCAGATGCCAGATTTTTCTTGCAGTGGCACAGTGAGTTTTTCCCAAGTGCATATATCTACTATCTGTAGTACCATTATCAAAATCAGAATGCTTTACATTGATTCTGTATCACTGAATCTCAATGACATGTTCAAATGCTGCTACTTTTATCCATAATACCCTTTCCAAAATTTTCCTTTGTTACGAGCTAAAATCTTGGATCACACGTCACTTTATTTCAAGCATCCTTGGTCTTTGAACACTTAAAATATTAATATCATTACATTTAAATAAAGGTGGCAGTTTTGTACATATTTTTTAGAAATGATAAGAGCTAATTAAACCCCAAGTATGTTGGTGGAATCAATCTCTTTAGACTTTTTAGTTTAGATTTGCAGAACACATGAGAATCCCAATGTGGTATATCAAAGTTTCTATGACATCTATTGGCTCCTTTGTTGATGTTATTAGTTTAAATTACCTAGTTAAGATAGTGTCTGCAATTTCCTTTTTATTGTAGAGTTGAATGTTTTTCTCTTTCTTCTTAATAGGAATATTTATTTGAATTATTAATGTATACCAAGGAAAGTATATTTTTTGTTTAATTAATTTTTTTTCTATTTTTGTAGTCAGTGAATACATTCAAGTTGGTACCATTGTTAGCCTCCTCCCTGTCCTCCCTCATCCACTGGGACCCTCCTTGTTGAGGTATATGGGCCATGCATTGTGGGGTCAGCCTTTGGTTTTGGGTAGGAGGAAATGTTTCTGTGTGTCATGACCCAACATGTGGATAATCATGTTCCACAATACTTATTTTAGAATTTGACAAAATTCCAGAGTTGAGTTATTTGAATGGGAGTATCTATATTTCTACTTGTAGCTATAATTGATACATATGTCTAAAAGATTTGGTTCCTTCTATAATTCTTCACATTGTATTGTTAATTCCTAGCATAATTTTTAAAACATTTAATATATTTACTTGAGAGAGAGGGGGGCAAATAGAGATAATGGGTACACCAAGGCCTCCGGCCACTACAAATGAACTCCAAACACATGTGAAACTATGTGTAACTGGCTTATGTGGATACTGGGGAATTGAACCTGGGTCCTTAGGCTTTGCAGGCAAGTGCTTTAAGCACTAAGCCATCTTCCCAGGCCTTCTAAGTATAATTTTGCCTCAGATGAAAGTTTATTTTTTTTAATTTTGTTTACTTAGAGGGAGTGAGAGAAAGAGAGAGACAGAGGGAGAGAGAGAATTGGAGCATCAGAGCTTCACCCACTGCAATCGAACTCCAGATGCTTGCACCACCTAGTGTGTATATGAGACTTTTGCTTGCTTTGCCTGTGTGTGTCTGGCTTATGTGGGATCTGGAGAGTCCAACATGGGTCCTTAGGCTTTGCAGGCAAGCCCCTTAACTGCTAGGCCATCTCTCCTGCCCCAATTGAAAGTTTTTGATAGTACCTCTGCAGTTATTCTTAGCCTTTGGTTTAGTTTGTACCACATGTCTGTTGGTACCTAAGCCACCTGTCATGTGCACAGCCACAGGGCCGCTATTCACCTGGCTGTCTGTGAATGGCATCTCTTGGAATACAGGTCCATAGGAAGCAAAGTTCACTAGATTTATGCAATGCAATGTCTCCTAAAGGTCCCAGCAACAAAACAATTAGATCCCTGTTTTCCTAAAGTGTGTCAGTCATATGCAGACAGATGAAGAGATGTTTGTTTATGAATCATTATACTCTCCGAACTAATAATTCTAAGAATGTATGATCCAACTATTCCATTGTCGGGCTGGCTTCAAGTGTTTGAGACAATTTTTATACCAAAAATATTATAAAATATTTAGACCTGTAGGCAGAAGCTTCTTCTGGCCAGCTTATTCTCTGTACAGAGTTTTAAGTTCACCTTGAATTCAATCATCCAAAGCCAATAATAATCCTATGGCAAGGTTATTTCACATAAGAAACTCCTCCTGCTACATAAATGTTTTCTCTATAATTTTTGATTTTCACTCTTTTCTTATGGGTTTGGAGATAAAGTCTATCTACCTTAATGGATTGACATATTATGAATATAAAGTGTAAAGAATTTTGATCAATATGTATGCCCTTAAAGCCTAATTACATTCAATTTAAAATTTAAAAAAATCCATATTTGGGGAAATTCCCTCTTACTACCCACTCTAGGGAATTTCCACTGCCTACCTAGAGAAATCTACTATGTCCATGTATGTACCCCAGCTCTTACTCACCATAAGCTTTGGTCAGTCATGGACTCTCATACGCTCATAATACACTTGAGCTTGTGCATGCTTCAGCATAATGACTTGGAGATTCACCTGAGATGTGTTGGTATCTGGACTTGAGCTCCTTTAGTTGCCTAGTGCTATTCCCATGAGTAACTGACCACCCTTTGCTCATCCATTCTTATGCAGATGGATACTTTGTGGTGTTTGCTGTTCCTGACTCTCATGAACACAGCTGTTCTAAACACCCCTGCCGAAGTGGTTTTGGAAACCTGTTATTTCATTCCTCTTGATTAGACACTTGCGATTGCAATTGCTCTATCATAAGTGAGCACATGTGTAGAGTCATTGCAAAGAACAGTTTAACCACTTTCCAGGACCTGGGTTTTACTTTACGTTCTTCCAAGCAATGCATGAAAATCTAAATTGTTCTACATCTTCTCCAATATTTGAAGTCCAGTCCTTTTAACCTGCTGCTTTCTTTTATTTACTTTTTTATGAGAGAGAGAGTGAGAGAGAGAGAGAATTGGCATGCCAGAGCCTCCAGCCACTCTAATCGAACTCCAAATGCATGTGCCATATGTGTGACCTTGCAGATGTATCACCTTGTGCTTCTGGCTTATGTGGGATCTGGAGAGTCAAACTTAGGTTCTTAGGCTTCTCAGGCACGTGCCGTAACTGCTAAACCATTTCTCCCACCCCTTATTTTCAGTTTTTATAACCACTGATAAATCTTCACAGATCCACTTCAGTCTTTATGATAGGTAGTGACATTTAATTTTGTTTCAATTTTCTATAAACTATAAATTACCTGCTTATATGCTAATTAGCCAGTCATAAATATTTTTAAAAGCATTGCTAAAGATTTTGTCTTTTTTAATAAATTGCCTTATTGTCTTCTTAATTGTAGTAATCATCAATTCATTATTTGGAATTATCCTTTTGAGGAAATGTGCAGTGTTTTGCAAATTTTCTTCTCATCTATGGCTGCTTATTATTTTTTAATCAATTATTTATTTATTTGTGAGCAGACAGAGACAGAGAAGAAAGTGAGAGAGAGAATGTAAGTTCCAAGGCCCAGTCTCCAGATGCATGCACCATTTTGTGCACCTGGCTTTACCTGGGTACTGGGTAATCCAATCTGGTTCCTTAGGCTTTGCAGGCAAGTGCCTTAACTACCATGCTGCTTATTCATTTAAGCATTTGCTTTAAGTTAAAATTTAGCCATTTTATTTTAAAGCATTTTTTGTTCTCTAAGAGTATTTTTTTAATATAGTGAGAGAAAGCAGATTTCTCAGAGAACTTAAGGCAATAGTTCTAGCACTGCACAAATGCTTTGTATATTGCACACTGGTAGATCTAGCAGCTTAGCTTCAAAATTTAAGCACCTGTTCAAAATAATGCTTTATAAGGTTCAACATGCAAGTTCTTTTTACTTCGTTCATTAAATTTATTCCTAGGCATTTTATCTCTTATGCTATTTTAAATGAATGTGTTTTTCAACTATTTTCAGATTATTTATTGTTAACATATAAAGTACAGTTGATTTTTGTTTATTGGTTTTAGGCACTAAAATATGACTAACTCATTAAAGATTTCAAGGATATATATATAGTTTCTCAGTATTTTGCTATTTAAGATCATGTCTTATGTCCATCAGGGATGTTATCTGGCTTAATACAAGATAATATTGGACTCATAAAGCAGTTAGAGAAATAGCCCCTTTCTTACCCTCCTTCTGGTCCTTTTAGATTTGCTTTCTTTCTCTGCCTTATACATCTCTTTCCTCTTTTTATATTTTATTTTTAATTATTTATTTATGAGAGAGAGTGAGAGAAAGAAAGAGAGAGAGAGAGAATGGGCACACCAGCACCTCTAGCCCCTGCCAATGAACTCTAGATGGGTGTTCCAACATGCGCATCTGGTTTACATAGGTCCTGGGGAGCAGAGCCTGGATTCTCAGGACTTGCAGGTAAGCACCTTAACTGCTAAACCATCTCTCCAGCCTTCCTTTCTCAAATGCTTTTAAGTTTATTTACTTATTTACTTTGGAGAACAAAGAAAGAGGAACAAAAAAATAAAGAGAGAGGGAGACAGAGAATGGGCATGTTGGGACTTCCTGCTGCTGCACACGAACTCCAAATGCATGTGCCTCAGTGGATCTGGCTTTACACAGGTACTGGGAAATTCAGCTTGGGTCTTTAGCTTTGCATGCAAGCACCTTAATGGCTAAGCGATCTCTGCAGCTCTTTCTTTTCTTTTCTGAAAGCGTTTTGGAAGAATTTGATGGATTCTAGTACTGAAGCCATCTGGAGCACAACTCTCCTTGGTAGGAAGATGTTTTGCTCAATAATTTAACTTCTTTACTTACTATAGATTTTATGAGATTTAAAATTTCTTCTTGATTTTGTTTTGTAAATTTGTATCTGTCTAGTCAGGTTGTGTATCAGCTGGCAAGTTATCCAGATAAGTGATTTGTTGACATATATTTGCTTAAGATATTTTTTAGGATCATTGTTTTCATAAAGTCTACTCTGAGACACCCCCATACCTCATAGCTGCTTTTACTAATTTGACCAGTCTTTCTCCCTTTGGGGGTTGCAGCCTCACTAAAGATTGCCTGTTTTATTGATCTTTTCATGGGCACAATTTTTGCTTATTTTTTCATTCTCTTATATATTTCTAGCCCAGATGTTGAATTTATTTTCCTCACATTGCCTCAATTTTTTTCTAGCTTCTGAAGATTGGGGTTTCATTTATTTATTTGTGGTTTTTATTTTAAACCATGGATATCCACAACTGTAAATGAAACTTTATTTTTTGAGTATTTTTGGTTTCATTAATCTAGAAGTGTTTTCAAATTTCTCTTGAAATAATGTTTTCTTGGATTCATTGATTATTAGAAGGGTGCTATGGACTGGAGAGATGGCTCAGTGGGTAAATGTGCTTGCTTGTAAAGCTTGATGGCCTGGGTTTACTTCCCTAGTACTCACATAAAGCCAGATGCACAAAGTGCCCCATTTATCTGGAGTCCATTACAGTGGTAGGAGGCCCTGGAATAGCCCTACTCACTCTCTCTCTCTTTGTCTTCTCTCTCTCATTTTCTGCCTGTTTCTGTCTGTCTCTGTCCCAAATATATACTTAAAATATTTAGAAGTGTATTAATGCCATCATTTTTGAAGATTTCCTAAAATTTCCTTTTCGTTTATTTATTTCTAATTTAATGTCATTGTGGTCTGAGATTATGCTTTGTCTCATGGTAAGCTTATACAGACGTACTTTACAGCCAAATATCTGGTCCTTTCCAGGGAATGCGTCATCTACATATTTGTGGTAGTTTCTTCTTGTTGCTATTACAAAACACCTGATAAGAAGCAGTTTATGGAAGAAAAGGGTTTATAATTGACTTAGAGTTTTCAGGAGAAGCTTCATCATGGTGAAGCGATATAGCAACAGCAGACAGCTAGGTGCCACACCCCACAGTGGCAGGGAAGAAGTAGACAGAGTGAGATGCAAGTGCCGGCAAGCAGGGCTGGCTCTAAAATCCAGTGCCTGAGGGAAACTCTGCTTTCAGCAAGGCTCCTCCCAAAGGCTGCAACAGCTGAGGACTAAGCAGGAGGCTTAATCAATAATAACAATGACAATAATAATAATTACTAAACACTAGGAGACATTTTACCTTCATAGCACGACATGAGAAGAATTTCTGATTTTGTTATCTCAACTTTTCTGTAGATTTCTCTTTGGCTTAGAGTGTTTCCAGTCTTTTTCCTTGATTTTCTTGACTGTTCAATACATTACTGAAAGGGGTTATTTCTCCTTATTATTAAATATATCTTTATTGTATGTAGGGCTATGACTTGACAGTTCTCTTTCACATTCTGTACTTTTAAGGTCAAAAAGTTTAAAAAGGTATTATTATCTTGATTGTTTCTAATAAGAATTTTATGTAATTGTTTCTGTTTATAGTTTGATGTTTTATGACTTTTATCAAGATGTTTTTCTTAACAATTGTTTTTAATAACTTGATTTTGACTTTTATGATACTGTTTTATTGGTATATTAACATTTTTATTTTCTAAGCTTGAAAATAACTTTTTGTTTTGTTTTGTTTTTCAAGGTAGTGTCTTGCTCTAGCCCAGGCTGATGTGGAATTCACTATATAGTCTCAGGGTGACCTCCAATTTACAGAGATCCTCCTGCCTCTGCCTTAAGAGTGCTGGAATTAAAAGCATGTGCCACCATGCCTAGCAATCCTCAAATATTTTATCCCAGAAAAAAAAAAGAAAATCAAATAGAAATGATTCATTGGCTTTATTTACCACTGTTCATTTTATCTTTCTTCTGAAAATTCATTTGCAGATATTCTACTTCATTTGATATTATATATTTGAGGCTGTCCTGACATTTTTCAAAAGAGCAAAAGTACTTTGTGTTTTCAAATCTCTTTTCCTTTACATTTTCAAAGATGTAGCTACATTCATTAATTTTTCCCAATGTCACTAATATTTTTAAGCCAATTCAATAAAGTTTACATTTCAGATATTTTAGTTTTTCAGTTTCTATTTCAACTTTAATTTATCAGTGCTTTTTATAATTGTATTTTCCCATAACATTGGGAAATTACTTATGATTGAAACCATAATGTCCTTGAATATTAAATGCAAAATATAGGTAATCATGTCCTTTTCATTTTTGTAATATTTTCCAATTTCTTTGTACATATGGTTTTTAAAATTGTTTAATACCATAGCTGATTTGTTAAGTGATTTGGAATTATGTGTCTTTAATGAGTGCTTCATTTGCTCAATCCAGCAGTCTATCTGCTTGAACTTCCAATGTATTCTTTCTCTGCTGTGGGGAAGGCAGAGCCTCTGCTGTATTCATCCTGTATAGTGGCCATGGCTTTTATAAGGCTCCATGGCCTTTCACTGCAGTTATCTTTGTTTTGCTTTTTTTGAAATTTAATAATATAAATAACAAAGTTGAAAATTTATCTGAATCCCTTTGGGAATATACTCTATGTTTGTCAAGTACTTTCATTTATTTATTTAGTGATAATTTTATATACACATGTTAATATGATATAATGTTATATATAATAATGTAATATATATCATATAATTTATTTTGATTATAATCTCCCATTACATTCACTTAACCCCCTTCCCAATATCACTTTTGCAGAACCCATTCTTCTTTCCAACAATTACCTTACCCTATTTGATATCTTCTTTCTTTTTCTTTAATGTAGGTGTGACCATAGAATTTATTTAGGGTTTTCCATCATGGTCATGGGATAGTGATTCTTTATAGAACATGTGAGTCCCACCAGTCTATACCAGTGCAGAAAAATGTATCTACACTCCTCTAGACACCATTAACTGCCTGTAAGTCTATCATGTGAGTCTTCTACAGGTTACAAGAGTCTCTGTGAAGTCATGAATGCAATTGCCATGTCGTGCCTAGAATACAGAGTTCCACAGCACTCCTCTCCATCCTCTGCCTCTTACATTCTTTCTTCCCTCTCTACCAAATGCTTCACTGAGGCTTGGAGGGGGAAATTTAGATGTCTCATTTCTGGTAGAAAATGTTCTCCTCTTTGCTGTGACTGCAATTCCAAAGGAAGCTGCCGTCCTTTTACAACTGGGCATGTATATTTCAGTCACAAAAAATGGAAATCAACCACACTGAACATAAAGAGCATCCTATTGATCCTTCTTAAAAGCTGAGAGGCTTGGGGCTGGAGAGATGGCATAGTGGTTAAGTGCTTGCCTGAGAAGCCTAAGGACCCTGGTTCGAGGCTCAATGCCCCAGGACCCACGTTAGCCAGATGCACAAGGTGGCACACTCGTCTGGAGTTTGTTTGCAGTGGCTAGAGGCCCTGGCGTGCCCATTCTCTCTCTCTCTCTATCTGCCTCTTTCTCTCTGTCTGTTGCTCTCAAGTAAATAAAAATAAACAAACAAAAAAAAATCTGAGAGGCCAAGCTTGGAAATAGATTTGATTCTACAGTATAGAAAACAAACAAACAAACAAACAAAAAAAGGTGAGCAAAACAAATCAAGCACACAGAGAAAAGCAGAAAGGATAGATGAAGAACTTCCCTAGTCAGGTCTATAAGAGAAAGTACCTCAGTTTGGTTCAATCCCATTTGCCTTGAGAATGTTTGGCAATGTTTGGATTGAATAAGTGATGGTTTTATGTATTCTAAAAACAGTACATGTGCAGTATCTTCAATAATTCTAAAATATCTATTCAGTGTCTTCTTCAAACCATATATACTACTGGTAAGCATAAGCAATTTATTCTTTATCACAAGGGAATATTACATATTAAGTGGGATTATCAATGTATTTTTTAGCAATTTTCTATTTGTAATATAACTATTCCTACTCTTTAACTTTTATTAAAATACTGGGGATGGAGAGATGGCTTAGTGGCTAAGGTGTTTGCCTGCAAAGCCTAAGGTACCATGTTCAACTTTTCAGATCCCACCTAAGCCAGAACATACAAGGTGACACATGCACAAGGTCACACATGCACGTAAGGTTGTGCATGTATCTGGAGTTCGATTACAGTAGCTGGAATCCCTGGGGAGCTAATTCTTTCTCATCTTTTTTTTTTCTATACTCTTGGGCTTGTCTCAAGAAAGAAACAAAGAGAGAAAGGAAGGAAGGAGGGAACAAAAGAAGGAAGAAAGAAAAGAAAAGACTAACTCAGGCTGGAGAGATTGCTTAGCAGCTATGGTACTTGCTGTGAAGCCTAAGGACCCAGATTCAGTTCCCCAGAACCTACATAAGCCAGATGCACAAAGTGGCACATGTATTTGGAATTCTTTTTCAGTGGCTGGAGGCCTGGTGTGCCCATTCTCTCTATTTGCCTCTCTCTCCCTCCAATATATAAATAAATGCAATATTTTTTAAAAAATTAAGAGTAAGCTAACTCCATTTTGTCTCTAATTAAATATGATTACAATACAACTGGTATCCATCAGTAGAAGAATTGTCACTAAGTAATTGTAGCTTAGTCTTATGATTTCAGGTTTCAGTACATATTATTGCATACAGATTAACAAGCAAAACTTGTCCTCAGGCAAACATTTGCATGTAGGGGTATGTGTGTCTGTGTGTGTTTTACACATGTGTATATATGATTGTGCTATGACACATGTAAACAGTGGTTTTGGTATTTATACTTTTTTTTCTTACAGACATGTATCGAGAATATTTATATTGCTCCATTTCCAACTGAGAACATGTACACTTGAGTTATCCTAACATTCTCAGTCTTCTCTACTTTGAGCTAATATATTGATCTTGAATATTTTATCATAGCTTTTTTGTGTACATCAAACTATCTCTCGACAGCAAGCAGACTCATTTCATGTGTACATTATGATCTGTGCTAGTTAGTGATGCTGGAAGTGGTTCAGCACAAAACCAAGAGAGACTGCTGATTCATTTTTATACTGTACTCCAAACTTAGCCAAAGTATACTAAGATTTGCCCATGTTTATGCTCTATTCTGGTCCAAGAAGGAGAAAAATTGAAATGACACAATTTATGAGAAATTGGATTATTTACAGATCAATTCCTCAATTGAAAACATGAACCAATGAGACATCATTGAGATTTCTCACTACATGTTTTGTCCATGAGGATGGAGCAGGTGCTGCAGAGGCAGCTCAGTGATTAAAGAAGCTGGTTTGCTCGTGGTGGTTCAGGTTTGATTCCCCATTACCCATGTAAGGTCAAATGCACAAAGTGGTACATGCATCTGTAGTTCATGCGCAGCGAGTCGAGCCCTGGCATTCCCTTCCCCTCCCTTTCCCTCCCTTCCCCACTTCTCCTTCTCCACCCACCCCCCGTCTCTCTCTCTGCAAACCAGGACAAACATTTAGAAAGCAGCAGAAAGATAAAAGCCTCAGAAAACATAAATAAAATATCACACCACTGATCAGGAAGGATCTGGACTCCTCAGTCTAACACATTTTATCTCAGTGCTTGCAGAGCTTCCCTATCAACTCCCCCTGTGGTCCCCTCAGTCTCCTAATTGGCAAAAGAAGCTTCATCTTCTTATTCTGCTTATAGAATGATCAGGTTGTCTGGAAGCTAGTACCTGGACCTGTGATCTGGGCAGAGCTCACTTCCTAGGAGCTTCTTTGTTTATTTCCATTGCTAGAATTTTCAAGTTATTTGAAGCTATTGTTGCTTGTTTATATTTTGTTATAGTTATGCATATTCTTTGTTACAACCTACATTTTCTTTTTTACCTTTTGGTAAAGGATAAACGTAAATAAACCATAAAGCACATGCATTTTCTATGATTTAGGAATAATATAATACATGCAATGTGTCTTTTTGTACTTATAATTTATAAAAAGGAAGGGTTTGTGGGACAGTGTTTTTTTAGAAAAGTGGCTCTTAGTCAAACACTCCAACCCTAATGCTCAAATAAATTAGTCATTTTGAGAACTACTGGGGGTAAAGATGGAGAGAGGAAAGTCATCAGTGACCTACATGCACAGACTTCAGGAAATATTCCAGAGTGGTGCATCTCCAAAGCACAGAACTATGGGAACAACTCTGTATTTTTGATAATTGAAGGCAGGTGGGTAATTACCAAGGTTGCGTTCCATTAAACATGTGCGCTGGGTAAAATCTGATTCAAACTCTTAAAAGCTCAGTTTACAAAGCTGTTTTTGCTTTTATCTTGGCTAAGGGAAATAAGTAAATTTAATTTCACAAACAGTCAAATATACTTAATAGGGGAATAAGGGTATGAGTTGCTACTAATATCTGATAAAATGCCCACAGAAAAATAATTTTAGAAATATTTTAAAATAATATTTATGGCTTATTATTACTTAGTTTCTTTGAGTTTAGGTCTTTTAATATTTTTATAATTTATTTTTTTCCATTTTTGGCTTTTTTCATGCAAGCTTATATTTTGATTTTATTCTCCAAAATTAATCTCTACTATGCCCCTTCATATTAACACATTTCCTCTCCATTTTACTTTCATGCCTTTTATTTAACCTGTCATGTTAAATTAGAATTACTTGCATGATTATGTGTGAAAGGTTATTTACCATGCAACTGGCAACTTAGCAGTGACTAAACCACTGAAATACCTGGCCCCCTACCCCTTTCTCAGCGGCCATTCACTGCCATTAGTCACTCTGGGAAGTTCCAGGTATTCTTCCCTCATAGATGGTGAAGTATTGACAAGATTAATCTTGTGCAGGAAGTCACAGCTGCTGTGAGTTCAAGAATGTAATGACCACCCTACATCCAGAAGCATTCTTCTCTATCCTCCTGCTTTTACATTCTTTCTGCTCCTTCCTTCCAAGAGGTTTTCTGAGTCTCAGTAGAAGTAGCTTAGTTTTCTTGTTTGAGGCTGAGCACACAGCAATCACTTATTCTTGGCAATGTTTCAGCTATGCATCACCTCACTCACCTCTGCCCATTGTAGTAAGAAGCTTCCATGATTTGTCAGTGGCCAAAGGGCAGCAATGGTCAGCTCAGAGTGTGATTCTGATGGGACACCATTTGTCAGGGCTGCGGCATCAGAGACTTTCCTTGGAAGGGGCAAAAATTTTTTCAGCAACCACCTGGAGTGCCTGTTGTCTGAGAGTTTGTGATATTGCTCTTTTCCTTGAAATGTTTGGAATTATTATATTTATTACTGCTTATTTTTGCTTTCATCTTCCCCTTATCAGTAGTAATAGGGGACTCCAGTTCAGATGTGTTTATACAATCAACAATGATTAAACAGAAATTTCTAAGGCTATAGTGCCTAAACAGGTAAACAGATTATGGATCCTGATTTCTTAGAGAATAGAAGCTACATGAATAAGTTACTATGCCTTGCTTGCAAAAACAAAATAAAAATGTATTGTAAAGTATAAGTAAAGAACTGGAGTTTTGTTCTGCATCCAGTGTGCCTCACCTGAACTACTGGCCTGCATCATTTCCTCACAATGCTGACTCCACACGCCCCCTTCGAGTTCCACAACCCCACTGAGGCTGGACCTTGGCAATGATTGAGGCCTCAAGCAGCCACTGTTCTATGGGAACAAATATGGATATTCAGGAAAGAGTTTGGCATGGTGTTCATTTAGCATAACCACAATAGTATGTTCCTCACTAGGATCTAGTACACAGCTGTAGGCTTTCGGACAGGTAACTGTGCCAGGCATGAAATCCCTCCATTGGACTGGGCCTCAAATCCAATTAGGAAGTAGTCGGTTACTATTACTATTATTCATGCCAATATTGCATGAGTGAGTATATCCTTCCTGGCAGGGCAACTGTGGATTACACAGGGTCCACAGCTGGGAGGACTCCTGATGACTTTACTTCTGAAGCAGGATGCACAGCATCTTCTGTTACATACAAAGCTACCTGACATAGGTGAAGCTTGAAGCTCAGTTCCAGCTTAGTTGCTCTATGTCCTGCAGCTAAATATCTGGTGTCTTCAACAATAGGAACTTACTTCACAGCTTTGATGGGCAACCAAGAGCAATGTCAATAGCTTATCTTGTGCTGGGGGCCTCCCTGACCAACAACTCATTGGGAAATAAGAAACATTTTGATAAGCTTAATTGAAATATGACTTTAATATCATAAATTTGCCTATTTAGTCCCATTTAGAGAATATAGGTTAGTGGATTATTGTATGTTCACAGTGTTATATTACCACAATTAATTTTAGAACATTTTATCACATGAAAATGAAATCCCTATTCTTGCAGTTGTCATAGCCAGTGGATGACTTTCTGTTTTCCAGTGAGAATGTCATACATAATAGCAAATGTTTCCCCAGCAGACCTTTCTAAGCTATATAATAAGATTAACTACTACTAAAAGACAAAGAATCTTGAATGCTCACTAAACATCCACGCGAAAAGAAGACTTTTTCTGCAGAGTCTGCGGTGATACTTTTCACTCTTTCAGGAATTATTTTCATTGGTTTCTTTGGAATTATTGATTTCTCTGGGTAGGCCTGAGAGAGCAGGTAGATTATAAACTCATGCCATAGGTAATCAGCATCACAGGACAAACTCAAAGGTTGAAGAGGAAAGTTCATTTGTAAATTTCTAGCAGTCATTGATCATCATCACATAAAGAGGCATCCTGTAATTGATTGCTATATTAGACTCTGAGAGTCCCAGATGGTTGTCATCTTTTCTCTGGGAAAATTAGTACCTGTGTAATATCTCAGGACTTCTAGATCAGTGTTCTAAACACATATGACTCTTTAAAAAGTTGGTTGTGATGGTCAGTCTATCCTTGAGTACCCAGACTGAGACAGTTGAAGTGTTTCAGTGTGGAATAGTACCAGTGGTCAATGAAAAGTCAAATGGAAAATATTTTTCTTGGAGATTACCAATCATCTGCTAAATTGGTAATGGATCAAACAGGAGAGGGAAATAACAGAGAGAGTCTGTCATGAGAAAGTGGAGAAGGTCCAACACACCCATACATTACTGATGATTGCATATGCCTGCTCCTATGTTTGACCTAACAGATTTAAACAATGCAAAGTACCAAACACAGTGCCAATGCATGGAGAGCAATCCATGACCATATTTCTAGCTAGAATTAAAATAGGAATTTAGGAAAAAAACTTATTTATAGCCAAAATTGGAAATTAAATATCCTTTATAAGGCATAATCATTTTGTTCTCTGTATTATTCTAGATAACTATAATTAAACCATTGTGAAGTCTCTGAAATATTCAATGAAAAGGAACTGATCATATGGTTGGAACATATGGCAGATAACTAATGAGGCTTAGTAGATAAAGAGTAACAATGCTACCTTCAATTTTATTACCGTTTTTTCATAGACAAAAATATGTCTCCTCTCATGTTCTATCTTCTTGGCATTAACAATAACAATCACAACACTGAGTGCTCATATAGCCACATGAACTTTATTCCTTATATTTCTGTTAACAACAGGAAATGTTTAACTCCTCATTTCCAGGTTTGATAACTAATAATCTGTGCATAATGCTGGATGCAATATACTTGAAAAATACTGTAATGGCAAAGGAAATTTTTAGATTTCAGAGCTTTTGTTCCTTTTTACTTCAAAATAAAGTTCATTTTTTTACAATTATTGATATAAAGTTTTAATTCAAAACACCACCCTTCTTATCCAATTGCTCTACAATAAATGAAATAGTCTCAAATTGCTTTGATGATTATCCTCAGGTGTCATCCCAATAGATTTGCCTATAAAACTGATTAACTTTGGTAGAATGAATAAATGAGTGTCTGGCCTCAGCACTAAGCTTCCAACATAGGTAACTAGGGCAAAACTAAAAGAACTATTGGTAATGAGTATTTTTCCCTTCTCCAAATCAATTTCCATCCATTTTTATTTTTTAAAATTCTCCTAGCAATTACAACATTTGTAACTACCTATGTAAATCTCCTTTCCAGAGAGAAAATAAATTTCATGAAGGCAGAGACCACAATGGTCCTGTTTTTCTTCTCTCTGCTCTATATACATGTCAAGCATCTACAATGGTTGCAGACACATAAATAAACACAAAGAATAAGAACTGAATGAGCATTTAAGTGGAACTGCCCTTCTGTCAGACTGTGACATGGTTAATATATGTGGAGGCAAGGTGATGTTGCAGCACAAAGCAAAGCTCGTGGATAGGGGAACCTTCGTGCACACAGTGTGCTCAGTGTCTAAATCTTTGGGAACACTCAATAAATATTGATAACAACAAGTTGTAAGCCTCAGGGAAACGGTGAACAGCTGTCAGTAAAATGGATAATGGTCATATATTTAATCAAGTTACCTCCCAAGGGTCTTTACTAAAGATCCACTTACCCATTGAGCAAACTACATCTAGATGTTAATATATGTAGGGCAACCATCTTAGCACAATTCATTTAATGTCCAATTTGATAACTTTGGGGGCTTCATTAGAATAAAATAAATCAACACATTGCTATCCCATGGCAAGTCAAAATAGTTTTATGCAGTTTTATAATTTCTTGAGGTTGTCTAAGTGGAACTTGATTTCATGCATTTAGGTATTTATTGCTGCATAAGATGTAATTAGTATTTGGGTCTGGCTACAGAATTGTGTATTAGTGTTAATACATTAACTGTGCTTTGTATTAAGTAAATATGTTTTCATGATTTTTGGTTTTTGGTTTTTTTGAGGTAGGGTCTCACTCTGGCTCAGTCTGACCTGGAATTCACTATGTAGTCTCGGAATGGCCTCGAACTCATGGTAATACTCTTACCTCTTCCTCCCTAGTGCTAGGATTAAAGGCGTGCACCACTACACTGGGCTTATTTCCATGATTTTAAAATGCTTTGTTAACAACAAAGCTTACAATGCCAAAAAAAGGCTTGGTTAGTTATTTCTTTTCTTTGTTTCCTTGCACATGTGTAGTACATGTATGTGGAATGTGATGTGTGGTTATGCACATGTGTGTGTGTGTGTGGGTGTATAGATGTTTATAGCATGTAGAGTGTATGTGGAAGTCAGAGGAGAACTTTGGGTGGCATTCTCTATACTTAGTCACATATGTCCATGAAATGAGCTCTCTCCCTCCATCCAGAACTACTGTTCCTCTGAGCCACAGTGATTCTCTAGTCTCTGCACATACACACATACACCCTGCTTTGTTTGTGAGTTTTGTGAAGTCAAACTTGGAGGTCTCTGACTTAAGAGGTCCTCATGACTAAGTGGCTAATGCTCTTAGCCACTGATTAATGTCCTCAACCTAGTTATTTTTTAAATAACTAGAAAATTAGGAAAATATGTTAGATACAAAAATATAAATACATAAAAATTACACATTTATTTAATAGAAAGAATTATAAAAGAGCCTTGTTAATTAACTCTAAAGCTATGAAAAATGGAAATAATGTTATCCTGAACATTTTGATAAGAGATGTCACTACTATTCAGTTCATCTTATCTTACTTTAGAGGATTTAATTATATTTTAATGATATTTCTTCTCTGACAAAGGGGGAATCAAAACACATTCAATGCAAATGCAGATATGCATCCATACTATGTGGAACTTTGCTTGCATATGTATTTGATACAGCTGAAGAACTTACCATACTTAAACCCTAATAGTTTGACACATTGGATGTGGACTGAATTATTGGTATTGCTACACCAGCCAAATTAGCAAAACATTGGTACAAATTGATGACATTAATCCCAACTTATGATTTTATACTATCACCAGCCCCTTATCAACTGCTTACAGAACCAAATTCAGATGCTTCAGGGTTGATGAAAGCCAATCACAGGATTTTAATCTTTCTCAGTCTCTTCTGCTTGCCCACACCTCTAGAGTATTTCATGGCCACCACATTAGTGTAGGACCGTGCCTCACTTGTAAATACTCCCAATTATGTATATCTCTTTCCCTTTTATGAAATTCTCCCCCTTCTGTTCAAAACAAATTCTTACTTAATAGTGAAGTTCACATTTCATTTATCCTCTGAGCTTCCCCAAACCTATCTACGCTCTTGCCTACACTCGATGGCCATATACATTTAGAAGTTTTTCACAGAATATCCACTCCCTAAAATCAAGGTTCATGTCTTACAGGCTTTCTAAATATTCCATTCACAATCACAGGGTCTATCAGGTCTTTCTTTGTCCATACGAACTATTTTAATGACCAATTTTCAACTATAGAATGTAATCACAGGGACACAGAATTCAGAGTTTTCCTAAAAAATAGTGTCATAAGGCCTTATTGTGACTTGAAGGAACATAGATATTTATTTTCCCATATAATTGATTCTGAAGTTCTGAATAAATGTCAGTGGCTTCAGGCTGGGATAAAATATCAAAGATGCCTACCCTAGTTCTTCCCAACACACTGTCTTCTGCTTTCAGAATGCATGTATGCTTCTGTGGCAGTCTTGCTGTGGCCCTTCTTGTATCACAGTTTAACCCTCCCCCCCAAAATTTTCATTTCTTTTTGGTTTTTCAAGGTAGAGTCTCATTCTAGCCCAGGCTGACCTGGAAATTATCTATGTAGTCTCAGAATGGCCTCAAACTCACAGTGACCCTTCCACCTCTGCCTCCCCAGTACGGGGATTAAAGGCAAGTGCCACCACAGTCAGCAAAATCTTTACTTTTTGCCATTATAGCAGCACATAGGATTTTTGTTTGACATTATTACTGACTGTCTGAAATAAATATGTTGATTAACTTGAATAATTATGCTAAATTGGATGGTTTTGAATTCATAAGTGAGAATGTAAGAATTAAATGCAAGATCTTAAGCTATAAGCAAGCTCAAAAGAGGATTCATATTGGACACATAAAAATTGATATCCATGATTAAACAGAATTAATGAGAAACATAGCTGTTTTATGGCTATTAAGATGAAGGATAAATAACAATATATTATTATTTTTTTACAAGATAATAAAGGTATGTAAGAAATTATAGGCAGATCTTAGAACATATTACATAGATAACATCCTATCATGGTTTGCGGTCATAAATGGAAAATAGCATCCACTTGGTTTATAGACTTGGGAAACTTTTAAGATAAGGAATTACACAACTTGTTCAAGGTCACTACAAGAGCTATCAAGTCCTATTCTTAACAGATAATTACTAAGATTGAGTTTAAATATATCCACTAATTGCAACAGCACATTTACTTGGATCATTTCTCCCATTTACTCAAGTCTGTTTAAGTACTAACATCTAAGTTCTAATTGAAAATTAGCATTACTACAGTTTAATCTACCTCTTCCAACTTGTTGCTGAAATTTTCTAAACTGGTAAATTGTTTCTCATAGACTTGAAGAAAAGGAATTAAAAGGATAAGAGGTTTACGGTGTTAGGTACATATTCTTGGCCTCATTCAGAGCAAGTGCTAACTCACACACTACACATGGAGATATATTTGATTTCTATACAACTGACTTGAATATCTCATCTGGGAAGAACTTATATTCTAGGTCAAGGCATGTGTAGACCAAGAGAAGAGTTAATGATAAAACAGGTTAGAGTGGAACAATAATATATCTGCAAAACTTTCTTGACACTAGTGAGGTCCCAGTTTAGTCTCTCCTGATGTTCCATGTTCTAACATCTTACCCTCCTCTCATTATTCTGTCCCGTACTTTTAACAATTCCATATCCTCTGCATTGTACATACCCTGTCTGTAATAGTAACAGTTCGTATGTTATTTCTTCGTCCTTTCCCCAGTTATAATAGAATTCAATCCTCACAAAAGCCATGTATTCTGCCATATTTTTCACAAATGTTTTCCACTGACCACCACAGATCTTGCATTTCTAAATATTCAAAAACTTATTGAATATTCCAATACTTATTGAATATTTTGTACAGGTAATGAAATGCTTCATGCATATGCCTATTTCATTATATGTTAAATTTGGAACATGGAAAATATAGTGCTATTTTCCTTATGCATTTGTACACTAGTATGGGGGAAACTCATTCAAATCATTCACAGAATGGTTCAGTCCCATGCCCTCTCTCTAAGCAATAGCACCCTTTTAGTATATGACAGGCTTTATATGGCTTAGAAAGGTCCATTTCCATGTTCATTCTTTACTTCAAGAAAATATGGGGCACCTTAATTGATGATGTAAAGCTTAAATATGAGCAACAATTAAGTAAGGTTCCAAGTGTCCTCATAGTGGCTGGCAATTGTGTCAGAAAATGTAAAATTCCATTATTTTTGTTGGCCAGTGTTTTGTTGCAGGCTCTATATAGCTTAGAAAACAAATCTGACTGAGGAAGGCTTTACTTTGGCTCAGAGTTTCAAGGTTTATAGTCCATGAGCATTTGGCACAATCATTTTTGGGGCCACTGATGAGGTAGGATATACTGGCAGGTTCCCTCACAGCAGCTAGGAAACAGAGAGAGAATTGTCAGGTTGGGGTCATGTACAAGATATATACTTCAAAATCACCTCCCCACTTAATCACAGTTTCCAGTTTGGACCCACTTTGCACAGTTGTGCTTCTCCAAACTAGCTAAAAATTTTAATCTGTTAGTTCATTAAATCACTGATTAAGGGTTGGACAACATGATCCAATTATTTCAGAAAATGCCCTTAAATTTATATGGAAAAACTGGACTTTACTAGGGCAGATATTTCTAAACCTAATCAAACTGGCAAACAAGAATAACCACCATACTCCCTTTCCACGTTGGAGTAGTGTGCAGAATGAGGAAGGTCTGAAGATAGTCACTGCACACACATGCTCACTTTAGCTTGCCTATTTTCTAACTTCACGTGGCCAGAGAGTTGCCGAAGCAAAAATCCTGCCAACTTGCTCTGGCATTTACTTAGAGGGACATCTCTTTACTACTCTTTTGGCTTCTTTTCCTGATGGTTTTGATTTTTTAAAGAATAACATAAAATTCAAATGTAACTATTTTAAAATATTGGTTTTAAATCAGCCAACACTATGGGACTAAAATAAGACAATTTGACCATCTATTTCTTCATTTCTTATATGTTATCTGTGGCTTTCTAAGAACCAGACACTATACTAGAGTCTGGGTTGCAACAAGCTCATGGTTTGAAAGTGAAATGGAATTTTAGCATGTAAGGATAACTCTTAAAGTTTGGGAGATCCCAGGCCAAGACCTGTGGACATAACAGATGTGTCAGCAAAAGCTATAGCTAGAAAGAAGTGCTAAACAACAGCTGGACAGATGGCAAGAGCACAATTACTCATGGGGAAGTATGAGGTACTCAACTGGGGTTTCTGAGACAAAACCTTGATTTTAGAGGACAGCTACTCTATATTATTAGCTTTTCCTGTTCATGATTCAAAGGTAGTTGATTTTATGCCAGTCTACCCTATTATCCAGAGAACCTTAGCTTAAGGAAAACTTCTTAGTCCCTGTATTTTATGTTTTTAATATCACCAACCTCTTTTCACATGCTTTCTTGTTTCAATTAAGCCTTTTCCATTTCACTTCCTGCTAATAGCATGATATATTTATAATAGCTATTTGCAGGAGTACTATTAAGTATTACAGTAGGAATTCAAAGGAAATAAAAACTTTATTAAGAAAATAAGAGATTTTACAAAAGTCATCTCCTTTCCAACAGTTACAGCAATAGCCTTCAGCATACTAATTCATTTTGTCTCTCTAAGGATTCAGGGGCATATGTCTCCATCTGTAGTGTAGATTTTCTACTCAAAAGCAACAATAATCCATTAGAAGGAAAGAAGGCTTTAGTCATATACTGATATTAATGTATGTGTGCCCAGGTAATTTCTTTGAAAGTATAGCATAAGAAATTCCACTCATCTCAATATGATATAGCCACAAGGACCTGTATAAAGGAACTAATGCCCCTGAAAGCACATCATCCTTTCTCTACCACCTCAACCACAATTATTTCTTGGATTATGTCCAGTATTTTATTTGCTTTGTCATGTGTATGCCCAGTGGTAAAATATTCCAGCTCGATGATTCAAGGATGGTTAGTGTGATGGGTAGAACATTAACACCAAATGCCACCATATTTCTGCAAAGCCACGAAGGATGTCAGCATCAGGGTTTGATGCACATTGGCAGGTAACATGGGCCAAGCAAATAGCACTGTGTTCACTTGGAGCCTCCTACTGTATGGTCCACCACCTTAAGGGCAGCACACTCAGGAGAAGATTTTACTAACTCCATCAACCCCTCATGGAAAGGCCCTCACAGATCCATCCAAGAGACATATGTGCTACTTCATTCCTAATCGTGTCTAATGTTTACTTTAGGGAAATGTGAAACATTACATCCCTTGGAAGACTTCTCTTTACTCTTTGACCTCCTGGTCCACAAAAGCTGTCCTGTATCCCAACCCAATAAAATCTGATCTCAGTAACTTTTGTACTACCCAGTGTACATTGCTGGTCCTCCAGACAGTATCTGTATTTGGTTCTTGTCTTTACAGAAGAATAAAAAAATTCTTCATCCTTCAAATAAATTTCAGTTGATCTTGAACCTTCAGTAAGGTAGATACATTGCTGATTTTTGAGGGCTTTCACTCAATTCCATGCTAAATAAGTAAACATAATATCAATCTATTTGAAATCACCTTTGTACAATAAAAATGACTTCATGAACACTATTTTGTCATCAACATTTTCCTGTTTTGACTTATCAAAATACTGAATCATAAAAGAAGACAATTTGTTTAAATAGAAATATAACTCTGAAATGATATATGTTAAATCCTAGACAGAATCTGGGGTTTTCATTTATTTGACATTATTATATACACATATATAAACCATCCATCATGTTGTAAGCTCTGGGTTTCTCTGCTGAAAGACGGTACTTGTGCTATGTACAGATATAGCTCTAATTTAGAGGAAGATACCAACATGTAAATAAACACAATTATTTTGTAGTTTATTAAGGATAAATATTATAAGAATAACATATAGATGAAAATGGTTTCTTACCTTTAGGGTTTCCTACCAATGTCCCTATCCCCAGGAAATATTCAATAGAGCTGTATTGAGAACTTTGGAACATAGATCTTTTGGAGATTAATAAAATTTCCAAGTAGACTTTATTAAAGATTTTATCAATATTTGGGAACAACTTTAAAAAAAATCCCATAAAGTTAAAAGGCTGCTTTCTTTCATTAGATGTCAGGGAGAGAGACAGACACAGGGAAAAGACATTGAATTATAATCCAGGCTACATCAAAGTCTAAAATATTAATGACTTAAAGAATGATTTCTGTACAAAAAACTGTATTAAATTTTTTTATACTACCTCTCACAAGTAACCAGTGAAATAAAACTTCACATTTTGCTTTTAAACACATAGTCATTCTGATTGTTGATGGTATTATTCACAAAAAAATCAATATTTGATTTTATTATTGACATTCAAATGTTCGTCTTGGTAAGTGTTGCATTGACAGCATATTGTATATTTTAAAAAATCAGTGTGAGTTCCTTGCTCGGACAGAGTGTGGGCAGGCACGGCAGTCTGGAGTGTGTAGGCCAGACACCTGTTTCTGGGCTGCTCCCACCTCCCTGGTCTGGGTTCCCTGTTCTGGTCTGTGTGTTGGAGGGCATGGAACAAAGTAGGCCAGATGCTTCCCTTGCTTCCCCAGCCCCGTGTCCTGGTAAGTCCCACTGTGCCTTGCTTGGGGAGGCCTGGTACCTGTGTGAGCTGTGGAATCAGGCCTTTTGCTATGGTATCCTGACTGGCCACTGGGTACCAATATCCCTGTTCACCTGAGTCAGAGGGTGCACTGGCCAAAGGACAAAAACTTGCTTCCTACTCAATAAAATAAAGTCTTCTTAAAATGGGTAAACAACAATGCAAAAAAGCCAACAAAAGTCAGAAAACTGAGATCTCCATCAAGGATGCCTGGTCCTACAATGTACACCTCAAATGAAATCATAGAGAAAGCAACAGAAATTCATTCCCAAAATGAAAACAAACAACCAGTGAGAATGTGATCAAAAAAGTCTCTGTACTAGAAGCAATTATCAAAGAACCAACAATTGTATCAATGGAATTGAACAGAATCATCTCCTACAGTGTTCAGCTTTTGACAGTAGGCTTAACTTGATGAAAGAAAACATTAGAAACCTCCAAGGAGATATGAATAAATTGAAGGTAAGTCAAGAAGTAGAAGATCTGAACAACTGGTTGATTAAGCTCAATGAAGGCTTGATCAAATGCAGGAATGAACTACAGGAAGCATCAAGAAAATCAGAACTGAAATTGAAATTGTACCTCAAAAAAGAGATGGACATGATGCAAAATAATGCAACAGAAAACAGAAATCAAATAGAAATTATAAACTCCTTTCTAGAGCCCCTCACCAACAGAGCTACTCTTGTGGAAGACAGAACCTCTGATCTGGAAGATGAGAGAAGAAATTGATTGGGAGGCCAAAAACTTTGCTAAGTTCAAAAAAATCAAGTGAACCAGGCATGATGGTGCATGCCTTTAATCCCAGCACTCTGAAGGCAGAGGTAGGAGGATCACCATGAGTTTAAGACCACCCTGAGACTTCATAGTGAAGTCCAGGTCAGCCTAAGGTAGAGTGAGACCCTTCCTCCAAAAAACAAAAAGAAAAACAAACAAACAAACAAACAAACTGAACCCTAATTGAAGTGGTACTATATAATCCTATGTCCTAGAAGTCAGACTAAAATTTGGAACCTCCAAGAAATCCTTAGGGGGAGCACCTGAATCGAAGGGTACTGGAGAAGGTAAGACAAAACCTAACCTCAAATTTCTCCTGTTTCTCTTTCTTCTCTGTCTTTTTCTTTTTTTTTTTTTTTTCTTTTCCCTTGGCACTGGCCTGTAATTCCCTGTACCAGGATGTGGCACACATCCATAATGAGCTGTTGATCAGAGAGACCTCCCAGATCTCCCAAAACAAACATGACAGACTTCTTTCAGAGAATTTGATTATCCTCCAGAGTTAAATGGTAAGACCCTACTGCTGAAGACACCATATGCTGTCTTCATGGACCATGGAGACCTGGCTGGAATCCGGAAGAGAGCCAGTCTCCAGACAATTAGTCCACCTAGTGCTGGAAGGCACTACATGAGTTACCAGGGGAAAGTGGCCAAAATCTGTCCAAGCAACTCAAAGTCTTAGAGACTCAGGAGCAAACAACCTAATGTGATGCTCACATAAGTGCAATAGTGGCACACAGCCATGGTTGGTAACCAATTACTCTTGGATTAGCTAACAGATCTGCTCAGTGTAAAGGAAACCATATCTGAAACTGGGAAATAAGTCAGAATCATATCCAGATAATGATTCTGCTTTCCAGTATCAAGCTCCCACTAGACTTAGACTATAAGAAAGTCTACACCCTTTTAATTCTCTGTAAATCAATAATGGTTATCCCATTTAACTGGTGCTGACTTCATTCTCCACTGGAGAATATGCTTCTCTTTATCAGACAGGAGCTGGACCTGAGGAGATAAATGACCCAGTGTACTCCAGCCTGGTCCCAGCTGAAACCATGAAGGAATTGGGGAAATGAGCAAGAATAGTGCTTTCTTAGTGAATCATCTCAGCAGTAGGATGATGGCAATAGATAATGAGGATACTCCACACCTACCAAACCAGAGATCCAGAGGTTCCTAAGTGCCCATCACTGAAGTAGACTTAAAATGCTCCCAGCATGGCTCAGGGAATTTGGCAGTAGATGAGGCAGAAAGATTGTTAGAGCCACAAGTTTGGACATTTTGCACAGAGACATTGCCTTGCTCCCCCTCATAATGCATGACCTACAATCCCCATGGCATTGACCTGCATCCCCAGTGAGTAAGGCTCCTTCAGAAAAGAGGCAAGGAGGGCTGGAGAGATGGCTTAGTGGTTAAGTGCTTGCCTGGGAAGCCTAAGAACCATGGTTTCAGGCTCATGTTCCCCAGGACCCACGTAAGCCAGATGCGTAAGCTGTTGCATACATCTGGAGTTCATTTGCAGTGGCTGGAGGCCCTGGCATGCCCATTCTGTCTCTTTCTCTCTGTGTCCATCACTCTCAAATAAATAAATAAAACTAAACAAAAAAATTTAAAAAAAAGAAAAGGGGCAAGGATAAGGAAAAGGATGGTACCAACATGTGTTGTTAACATACTAAATATGTCAAAAAAATCATGGTCGATATTGATATTTTTATTATATTCTTCCCATTAAAATATAAAGAATACAGAATTTAATCATTTTTAAAACATTAGAAAAGTCATATGTACCAGGGATATTGAGCTTTAAATCCATAAGACTCTACTAACTTCAATTTAGATTTCTAAACTGTCTTCAATAACATTTCATCCAGGCTCTTTATTTTTCTGATCCGAGAATAAAACCCAGTGAGATAGAATGTGACACAGAATTTATGACCAAATTACAACCTCTTTTGGAAGTTTCGATATTCTTTTCACTATAGACACTGCCTCACTTGTTAGACATCCATGGGTATTTTTGAAATCATTTACTAATAAATGTGTGAATTTCTACAAATATTGTCAGTATCTAACATAGCAAAAAATTTAAAGTCTAGAACAAACTTCCATAATTAAATAACTGAATTTATTTTGGATTGCCATTCTGGAAAGACAAGTTCTATGAAGGTTTTAAGATTATTGCTTTCCAGGATATTTTGAGATGAAAAGAATAGAACCCAGAGCAAGTTGTTTGTGTTAAACAATATGACATCAGACATCTAAGAAACCATTTCTGTCAGTTACAGTTATTATCCAAAGGCCATATTAAGATAGCTGACTTTACCTTTCCTCATGACCTTAAAATTATCTTTTATGTTTAGTAATTCCTAAAAACAAATATTAGATTGGGATTCTGTTTTGTTTACATATATATGCCTGACATTGGATTACCTTTCACTTCAGTTCTTATGCATTACATACTGTCAATAAAGTTTTCCCAGTATAATTTTGTAGCATCTTTTCAGTACTCTAATATAAATTGTCCAGCATACTCATAGCATTATTTAAGAAACTTTAAATTCTTCATTATTTTTTTGTATTTTTTTATGAATGATAATTAGAGAGAGAGAGAGAGGGACAGGGAGAGATGATTGGGCTCCAGGGCCTCCAGCCGTTGCAATTGAACTCCGGATGTGTGTGCCACCTTGTGTGCATGTGAGATCTTGCATGCTTGTGTCACCTTGTGCATCGGGCTTACGGGGAATCTAGAGAGTAAAACATGAGTCCTTTGGCTTTGCAGACACACATCTTAACCATTAAATCATATTTCTAGCCCTTCATTACACATTAATATGTTTTTAAATTTTATTCTATTTTAAGAGAGTTTTATCTGAAAAATATATCTGCTCCCAGATTTTCAATTTATAGCAAATTTTAGAATTTTAAAAGCTCAGTCTACTGGTTTAGATCTGCTCATCTGTTCCCTCATACTTGATAGAGGGATAAATTTTGATAATTAGCAGTTTGGCAAATATGTTTTATAGAATTTAATAAAAGTCCTTATGTTTTGATCAAAAAGTTTTATATAATCATTTTTCCACATTTAAATTTTTTGACTCATCATGAGTTTTTCTATTATATTTTGCATTGTGTATGATAACTATTCCTTCCTCTTTGCAAAGAAACAAACAAAAACAAAAACCTGGTACATTTTTCTCTATTTTTGTCAACATTTTTTTTTTGTTTTCACAGACCCTTTCTACCACGTCAGTGCTTGAGTGTAGTTGTAAAAGAATTCAACTTATATCTACTTTCCTTTTCTAAGTAGGACACAACTATAATTCAAAATTATCAGATGTACTCTCTATCAATTTACACAAAGAATGCTATGTTCATTTTATGCTAAATCTTTTAAAATCCAATGAGAATTTTTATGGGCCTTTTAATTCAAATGTTAGTGTAATTTGTAGAAGTATTATTAAAACCCTATGTTTGTAAGAGACACCATAGATCTTGTCTTTTTGATATTTAGCTTCAATACTTAGCCATTTTATACTATTTCACAGTAATTTTATAGTGAGCAATTTCTGTTTAAAGACTTTGGATACTGAAATTATTCCATAGTTTTCTGGATGCTTGAACTCCATAACATAGCCAAAGTAGTTCATGTTAAAATCTACATTTAAATGGGAGGAATAAAGTTTCTTAACCCCTCCAGTGTTTGAAAGAATATATTTACTAATAAATGATGTCTCAGGTTGGCAGAAACCTCAATTTCCCTAATTTTCTTTTGTCTGTGGTTCCTTCACCCACAGTGTTACAATTTCCATAGTGATTTCTGTGATTAGACTTTTACTTCTTTCATCCATGAGTGGAATTTGGGGCAATACAAAGCAAATTGTCATTTAAAATGAGTGTGAATAAACTTTAACATAATTTTCTTTATGAAGTCTGTTTTCTGTACTACATTTGAAACAAATAGCTTGGGTCTTACACTCAAAGGGAGCCAAAGTCACCCTTCTAGTGTGTGAAATTTCCTTTCTCACTTAACTGTGCTTATCTTTTACCCTTAGAGCAACAAAAACGTTTCTGAACTTCCATTAAGGGACTATAGCCCACTATCATTGATGCATCATTTGTTTTATCTATCTTAATTGCATTTAGGGAAGGTATGTTTCCCTTGCAACTGCTTTTTATGATGTTGCAGATGAATTTCTGGCTACTGTTAGGTCATATAATTTGAAGAAACTCATGTAATCACTTTGTCTTCTGCACACACAAAAAAATGGTACATATCACCCCCATCAATGCAAGTTGTTATTTGCTATAATCATTGAATACATATCTACAGGTACATCACAGAGTTTCTTTTGAGTGGTTATTTTGGAACTAGTAAAATAGGGTTACTCTACAGATCCTTGTCACATGTGTTCTGTTGGCCTGAAGGAACTCTAGATTCTTTCATTGGAGAAACTGATATGAAACCAAATCCCAAAACCTTAGTTATAAGCTAATTAAAAACAAAAACAACAACAACAAAAAACTTACAACCATCAAATCCCTTTCATTAATCAATATGTATTTATAGTTTCATGTGGTAGTGAATATAAAATTTCCCTATAAATTCAGGTTTTCTAAATACTTGGTCTTCAGCTGATAAGAATTTGAGTAAGATGTGGGTCTTTCAGGAGGAGGTATGGGGCTGGGACTGGTTTTGGGGTAATATACCTGAGCTGTAAGCCCAGTCCATAAACTATGCCCTACCAGCATGTGTGACACTGCTGTCTTGCTCATGCCAAGCTCTCCCTGCCATGATAAATCTTCCCATTGAAACTTAACCTGAAGTAAATACTTTCCTCCAAAAAGTTGTTCATGGTTGAGTGTACTAACCCAACAATAAGAAGGTACCAGCAATAATTGGGAATATATTATTTTATATTTCTAAATCCAAACTTACATTATTAACACAAGTAGCCTGTAAAGGCTCTAAAGTGAGTCACTTTTTAGCTTCCTTGCTCTGTCAAAGCTATAAGCTTTCTGAATGGTATTAACTTTTACACTGTGACAAAGCATTTATGCTTGTATTACCAAACCAAAAGTGTGTTTTTTTTAACTTACATACACACTCATAAAAATGCACTGTTTTAAATAAGTCCGATCATTTAGCATATGTCAATGTCAGTGGTACAGCCAAAGAGAAGAAATCCATATGATTATGAGCCTTTGGCTAGGTATTTGTGTTTACTGAAGACTGAGAGAATCTTCCTAATTTGATTGAAAGAAAACATTAAAAGCATATACTGCATTAAAATGTAGATTTTATTTTTATGACAAAAATCAAAACAGCTATAGAAGATGAAAGGAGCAATACTATGCAAATGTGAACTAATGCTGTTAAATCCCACGATAAAACACCCAACAGGGCTAGAGATTGCTCAGTGGTTAAGGCACTTGCCTGCAATGCCTAATGATTTGGGTTCAATTCCCTAGTACCCACATAAAGTCAGGTGGACAAAGTGGTACATGCATCTGATGTTCGTTTGCAGTGGCTAGAGGCCCTGGCAAACCTATTCTTTATTTCTCTCTTCCCTTCCAGCTCCTTGCAAATAAATAAATGAATAAATATTTTTTAAAGGCATCTAGCACTACCTGAAGTGGGGTAACAGCCATCCAGGGGTACCCTCAGAAAGAATGGAGGAAAAGTGGTTTTATGGACACATTTCTGTACCTCAAAGTGGAGGGAGGGATCAGTAAATTAACCTGAAACTGCCTTAGTAGGCAAGCAATTGAAGAATAAAGCTGGGGGTATGTGATTATAGTATGTGATAAATGTCCCTTACAAGGATTAAATGGCTTAAAGACTCAAGATATGATGGATGAAAAGAACATGTCAACATATGCCACTTATTTGCACTTTTGAAATCTTCTTTGCTAACATCTTTCAAAATGTAAATAATGTGTTTTGATCATAATTCCTCCTTATTATCTTAATTTTCTTGTTCCTTGACTTCTGCCTCACTCCTTCACTGAACAGCTTTTATTTTTTTCCTGATGAGTCCTCTTTTTATTTTGATGTCTTTTTCATTTATCCTCCTTCATCAAACCATGTTGAAACTTTGATGGGCCCAATATTGTACAGATTTGAGAACAGCAGCCACACTATGGTTATGAATACAATGGACATTTCATGCCCATAAGATAGACTTGTTTCCACTTTCTTGGTTGAAATAATTTATAGATTAAAAATAGCCATGAACGAAATATTTACTTAATAATTTACACCACTGAAAACAATGTAAAGCTACATAATGGACCACATTTCTTCATATACAGGAAGATAATAATGTGGAAAATAAATCACAAGAGAAAAATTATTTTGGCTTATTATATCTTTTACTTTCTTTTTCCTTTGTTTAAATTTTTTGAGGTAGGGTCTTGCTGTAGCCCACGTGGACCTGGAATTAGTCTCAGACTGGCCTAGAACTCACAGTAATCCTCCCACCTCAGCCTCCCAAGTGCTGGGATTAAAGGCATATGACTCCATGCCCAGCTATATCTTCTACTTTCTAATAGGAATATGAAAGTTTTCTTTGGAATACTGCTCATCACCTCTCATTCATTATTATTTAGGCCATGTGAGTCTAGTCCTGGCTTCAGGAGTCACACATGACCTCAATATATACAAATAGAATATCATAGAGCATCACATACTCCAGGGCAGTCCACAGATTTGCTCAGCAAGCATTTTTTTTTTTTTCAAGATAGGGTCTCACTCTAGCCTAGGCTGACCTGGAATTCACTTTGTAGTCTCAGGGTGACCTTGAACTCACAGCGATTCTCCTACCTCTGCCTCCCGAGTGCTGGGATTAAAGGCGTGATCCACCACACCCGGCTGTCACCAAGCATTTTGTTAGCACAATAAGAAAAAGGAGAGTCCCGTTACATGAGGGTTGCTGGGACTGTCACATATCACCATGGAGTTGGCATGTCACCATGTTGGAGAGGTGGCCCAGTAGCAGATCGAGCGTGGAGGAGATGGAAGCCAAAGATCAGGAAGATAGATCCTGACACTGCCTTGCTGGATTCAGCTCTGCTCTGGTTTCACTCCTGGCCTTGTCAGCCACACAGGCTAAGACCTCCATCCTCTGATCATGTCATTTCGGATTAGAATTTCTATCATTTGTGAGAAATGTGATCTTAGCCCAGAAGCACTGACACATGGCAAGATTTCTGCTCTCCGTCGCAGCACTGATACACATATACAGCACTATCACGAGCTCCACTCAGTCTATTACTCTTGGCTGTGCAGTATGTTTCTCCATTTCTCTCATCTCTCACCCTTTGTTTTTCCTATTTCACACACCAATGAGTCATTTGTATTTTGAGGCAAAGAATCAAGAGGTACTAGAAAATGTACACTCCTGAGCCAACAAAATAAGAATTCATTTTGCAAGGCCCAGTGCTATCTGTGTGTTGTTCCAAGAAGGAGCTATTAGTCACACACAGATTATGAACACAGGAAATGTACTCCTGTAACTGAGGTATTGCATTCTAGCTGTTGATTAATTAATTTTTTAAAAATTTTATTTATTTTTTATTTGAGAGAAAGATAATAGATAGATGATAGATAGATAGATAGATAGATAGATAGATAGATAGATAGATAGATAGAGGCAGATAAGAGATAGAATGGGCATTCCAGGACCTCTAGCCACTACAAATGAATTCCAGATGCATGTGCCACCTTGTATATCTGGCTTACATGGGTACAGGGGAATCAGACCCAGGTCCTTAGGATTCACAGGCAAGCACCTTAAGCACTAAGCCATCTCTCCAGCCCATGTTGATTAATTTTAAGGAATTCTGAAATACCCACATCTAAGTACTTATGTAAGTACTTATTACATTAATAGTTGCTAGGGGAGGGAAGGGAATCTTCTTCAGTGGTGTAACCACTAGTTAATTTCCCATGCTCTAGTAGATAACCTCCAACCTATAATCTATGATCAAAAAAGCAATCTAATTAAATTTAGTAGTTCTTACTCTCTCTCTCTTTCCCTTTCTCTCTCACATACACACACACAGAAAACAGGAAATGAAAGAGTGGAATCAGTTTGGAAGAAAATGTTCAATGAGAGTAGAAAGGGAAAAGATGGGTAATGGGAACATGAATATGATCAAAATACATTATGGACACATATGAAATTCTCAAAAATAAGCATAAAATATATTTAAATTACTTTCCTATTTATTTCAACAAGTTATCAGCTAAATATCTTTCCTAACATTCCTTAAATCCCTGTATCTTTATAGGAAGTGAATTTATATTTAGTGTTCAGGACACTATGGGTAAGGAGAGGGAGGGATTCATTCTTAATTCATTCAATCTTAAAACCATCTTAAAATTCCCCTTTTCCAATATCTTCCATAACCTATATATTTAGGGATGGCATATACATCACAAAAGACCATATTTTCCCCAAATTCTAGCCACACAGAAGCTCTGCTGATTCAGACCACCTTGCTTTGCTATTCTGAGAGGGAGATAGGCAACTTTGCTGGGCAGTTAGGGTGGCACCTCACAGGAAAAAGGAAGGAAGGTCTGCACTTGCTAGAAATCAAAGATTATCTGACTTAATACATCTTGTCTAGTTCCCTAAACCTGATTTTCCATACCTGAGCCCCTCCCTGGGAGGGAAGTCTTTTGCTAGAATCCTGACATTGTGGTTGGTCAAGCTTAAACCCCAGAACTTGGTGTCATGGCTGGCCTCTTCCTGAGCCAGTCTCTATCCCAGGTCAATCAATGGTCTCTCTTGGGCTTACTGAACCAGAAGGTGAAGCTGACCACCACAAGATTATAAATACATTTGTGGGAGAGATCAAGCTCTCTCTCGGCTGCCTGGCCACTGGTGAACCTCCAGGTGCTGGTGAACTTCTCCTCATCCCCGCCCCTGCCTGGATTGGATCATGAATTGGCAAAGGGCAACTGATTTCCTAAAACATAATCAGAGCCCTCAGTCCCCATAGAATGGTGCAAATAGGTTACATGATAGCTCCACTCATAGAGGGAGATGTTACAAGAGACCTTTGTTCTTTTTTTTTTTTTAATTTAATTTGTTTATTTGAGAGAGCAAGAGAGAAAGAGGCAGAGAGAGAGAGAGAGAGAGAGAGAGAGAGAGAGAGTCATAGAGACAGAGAGAGAGAATGGGTGCGCCAGGTCCTCCAACCACTGCAAATAAACTCCAGATGCATGCACCCCTTGTGCATCTGTTTTACATGGGCCCTGGGGAATTGATCCGAGGTCCTTTGGCTTTGCAGGCAAATGCCTTAACTGCTAAGGCATCTCTCCAACCCAAAAAAAGAGACCTAGGGAATACAAATCACCATGAACAGAAGCAATTATTCCTTCTCTTTGCTCATGAGGAAGATGCTATCTTTATCATTTGATGCTCTTCTCTTTGTGAGGAACCACTGGATTTATCTTCCAAAGCCATCTGCCTTGAACACTGTGCTTGAGGTGATGCACAAGATGAAGAAGGACAGAGGAGCCTCCAAGGATTTTCCCCACAGAGGGGCGATCACTTGGTGCTGCTTAGAGTGGCTCACAGTGATGATTTCTGGTATTGACAATAATGTGCAAAGGAATGCTTACATAAATCAATGTCATGGGCAGGGATTCATGCTGAGGTCTCTAGCACATATCCATTGTGCTGTGTGAATGGTACCTGCACGCCTTACTTATTAAGAATGAAGGTGGGTGTTTCTCTTGTCCTGTCCATGTAGTTAGTCATAAATACCTCTTACAGACCCTTGTATGGTGTGTGCTGTCATACAGTGTTTCTCTTCTCAACACAGGCTTTAAGCTAGCATGTAAGAAGAAAATGGTGATAGAAGTTGAAAGGAATCTTGATTTCCTCCATACCTCCAGGCTGCCTCTAATCTTCAGAGCTGGAGGAGCAGAGAGAGAAATAAACGGATCAGAGGCGACCATGGTAGATTCAATATTTTCAAATTAATTGCTAGAGTTAAAACGTGTCTCTAAAATGTCTACATCAATAATAGTGACTATTCCTATCCATGAGGTGTCTTTTCAAGCTGTATTTTAGAGTAAGCTTCTTATATTTCTATAGGAAATGAAATAATGTTTTCAATAACACTGTTGCTGTGGGAAAATTAAGTTACCACACAGGTTGTCAAATGATAAGATATTAATGCAAGGCAATTGATGATTATGGGAAAGTATTTTAAGAAAATTACAACTATATTTTTTAGAATACTTATTTTGCTTGGTTAAGAAAAATATTTTGTGAGTTTTGTCACTGATAATAGGTTATTTACTTTTAAAGAATAAACACTGGTAAGTATGAGGAAATGTGTTCATTTTTAAGGAACTTCACACTTGTCTAATGAAAATACAGATAGGTATAGGATTGTGGCATTTCTACATTTCCTGAGTGAAAATAAGACTTAAATAAGAAGCATATTGCTAGATTTTTAAAAATAAAATGGGAAAAGTAAACATATAAGATAGTTTTTAATATGCTGGGTATTTCTGAGTCAAACTCAGATGGGAGGAATTCTTCTGGCTTACTCATGTAATTTCTCTCAACAAATACATTTTTTAAAAAGGGATTATGTTATGTTTTTATTATGAAGTAAAATTCATGTTCTCACACAAGTTATAGTCTGTGGATGATATGCCAACTCTTCAGATTCAAGCTGTAAATCAAATTTAACCTTTGGATACACTTAAAAATATATACAAAAAAGAAAATAAGTGATTTAAAACAAGCAACAAGTGAGACCAGGACTTGGTGGTACCTTAAACAATGGTAATTCCCAATATCTTTTCCCTACATTTTGGTTAACCCACAGACTAAGCCCGTGGAGAATAAACAGAATAAATTCACTAATAAGTTGTTATAAATATTCATTTCTACATCCTAAATTTTAAAATTTCTCTGACTGCCTAGACTTATATCAGTTGTGAAGAAAGACATCAACCCTTGATCTCTCCCTAGTTGTGAGAAAATTGCTCTGCATTGCTCCATCTATGATACTCTTTGTTTAAATTTCTTGTCTATGATGGCCAAAGACAATGAGTAAAGGTAGGTCTGGAAAATGGGACAGAGAATTTCAACTGACAATATCATCACTGACTGTGCTCTGTGCTAGGGAAGGACAGAGAGCTATCCAAGAGATATGATCAAGCAAAAGAGGGTAAAGCTGAAGGTGTCACACTGTCCTTCTGGCTTGGGCTTGGAAGCAGATTATAGATGTCATTTGGAAGTGCACTGTATTTTGTCACTTTTCCCAAAAGGCTACTAAAGTGAAGCCACCACACAGACACACAGACACACAGACACACACACACACAGACACACACACACACACCATACCACCACCACCACATATGCATACATACACACACACACACACACACAAATTCCAATGTATCTCACCACATTATAAAGACATTTTTAGTATATGACCATTTCCCCATTAATTTGGTAATAAATCTTTCCAAACTCTGGTTCATTAGTATGTCCATTCTCAGGTCAGGTCCATCGGATTTTGATGGGCAAGGCTTGGGTAAATGCATCATGAAGCACTTTTATTGTATATTTGAATTGTAACTGAGCCAATTCTACCAATGAGTAGAAACAGCCTTGCTCTGACCTTGAAGACAATTTTTGGCTTATGTTACTACTACTTTACTCCCATCAGCTGGGCTCTACTTCTTTGACAGAATTATAGCTGAAAACATACATTCTTTATTCAGAACACTAAAGGGGATGACTGGAATACAAAATCATCACTAAATCTGAACTTTCCAGCAGCTATTTATAATCCTGGTTAGTATTCATGGGATTAGGGACACCTAGATTAAAAGCATATCCTACCTGTCCTCAACCCCAGCCTCCTATGGAGAAGTCAAAAGAAAAGGGTAACATGTATATGCACATTTTGTATTAACACAAGACAGAGGTTCTTCTTAAGTGTCTTTAGGAAGGGTCTGTCTGTGAGGCAAGTGAGAGTCTGAAGTCTCCTGGGGCTCAGAGAGAGTCTGGCTGGCACAAAATACGAATGCTCACTCAGCCACTACTGATTGCTTATTGTTGTGGTTTTTCTCTTTAGCAGGAAGCATCCACAAAATGTTTACAGTCCCAAGTTAATTGTGAAATTCCAAGGTAGTTTCCAAACAGCCATGAGATCTATTTATCAAGATGATATTGTAAAAGGTGAATAATAACATGTGTAAAAGCTCATCATTCTTAACAAACATGTATTGAAAGTCAGGCCATCAAATTAAGCAAAATAAATCAGACTCAGACAAATATCACACATTCTCTTTCATGGGTAGAAACAAGAACATGACAAAATAATGGACCTGTAAACACAAAAGCAATTTCTAGGGACTAGGAAAGGTATGTGGTGGGGGATGTGGAATTAAAAGTAAAGGAAAAGAGGATGTATGTAATCAAAATAGCTTATGGACGCACACACACACACACACACACACACACACACACACACACCAAACAACACAGCTCTCATCTCAAAGACAATAACAGGTTATTTATTCTGGAGCCAAAAATGAGTGACCACGTCTCAGGAATGGAGATTTATTTTGTCTCACATTTCCTGTTCCAATGTGGTAATTTCATAAAATTTTTATAGTTATAGGAAAACAAAGAACTTCATAAACCAAGATGCATTTCAGATACGTTGGTGGAAATACCAGGTAGGCTGGTTATAGCAAAGAAGGAAAATCTTGGTTATAAGCCTCAGGTAATTATCTGATGACATTCCTAGATGTGGGGCTGATGGAAGGAAGCTAAGGGCTTGCTTGAACATCCCAAAGAACTTACTTAATACTTAAACAATGGACTTTTATCATACACAGAGATGCGTGATAGTGGTTACTTAAGGCCCTAAAATATCCCGAGATAATTTGGCTGTGTATCTGAGACTTTTCCACCCTCTCCACCATCATTGCAATACTAATCAAGCAGCCTTGTTTCTCATGGGCATTTCTTCTTTCCAGAAACTTGAGTTCCTAGCACTGTACACATCTGTAACACACTTGTGAAGTTGATTACCCTGATTTGTCCCATGCAGCTTTCTGAGCTGATGCTCACTCTGGATTCCCAACACTAGACTCAGTGTGGAGCACAAAGTTAGTTTTCATGAATGATTGAATAAATTAAGAAATGACAATAGGGACTTTTGTATAAGATTGTGGCATAGTAGCCATGCCAAAGCAGCCTAGGGAAGAAAATAAGCAGAAAAACAGCAAAATATACTCTTCTACCAAAGAAAATGAAGGTGTATAAGTTATTATCAACCACAGTAGAGAAGGAGAGTCTCAGATCTTTTAGAAAGGAGAAAACTGGCCAGAGTCCCACCAAGGCACCAGTGGTTCTGGTCTGCACACATGCCAGGCTTGTGGTGCAGAGCTGCAAGAGTAGACACCAGGTGAAGAGATTTTCCACTCACATCAGCCTCCCAAAGTCAAGAAACCTAAAGGGGACGGCAGCAGGGACCAACTTAGGAGCTGCTGGAGGAGAGCACAAATGGGACCAGCTGAGCAGCTCAGATACAACTGCAGGCATCCTGCACAGCCTCCCATCCCCCAGCTGCCAGTGCCATGAACCTCCAGAGAACTCATTGCCCTACCCATCCCCACAGGCTGCATGACATCCAGCATAGGTGGTCAGAACACCAGATCCACAGCGCAACAGAGAAGGGTTGAGGTCGGCAATCAACATTGGTGACATTGGAAGCCATACCAAAAGGTAACAGGGCCTGCTTACACAAAAAGACATATACATAGGCCTTCCATGTCAGGGCAGGCTATGTGTTTCATATTCTTGGTTGGCTTTACCATTCCCAAATAAGCAGTGATTGGGGTTTATTATTGTTGACTTTGACACTTCCTGATTTATAGAGTCTTGTCTTTTTATTCTATCATATAGACAAACAAAGAGAAGACAAAATATGGGGATTTCAAGACACCTGCCACATGATGAAAAGCATAGCAGAAGAAGGATAATTTCACCCCAAAGGCAGGGTAGACTTCAAACCAGAGTCAGTTAGGAAAGATAAAGAAGGTCACTTTATATTGACTAAAGAAACACTCTAACAGGAGGACATTACAATTCTAAGCATATATGCACCTAACATGGGGGCTCCAAATTTTATCAAACAAATTCTACTAGAATTAAGGTTATAGATAACACCAAACACAGTTGTAGTGGTAACTTCAGCATCCTTCTTTCATAAATTAACAGGTCATCCTAGCAAAAAATAAAATAAAATAAATAATTAAACAGAGAAACATCTGGATTAAGTGAAGTCATAGAACAAGTTGACCTCATAGATATCTACAGAACATTTCATCCAAATGCTGCAGAATGTACATTCTTTTCAGGAGCACATGGAACATTCTCTAAAATAGGACATGTATTAGGACACAAAGCAAACCTTAACACATAGAGGAAATCTGAAAGGATTCCTCACACTTTATTTGATCACAGTTGTATTAAACTACAAATCAAAGACACAAAAATCTATAGAGAATACAAACAATACCCAGCTAAATGAAGAATTGGTCAATGAGGAAATAAAGAATGAAATTTTAAAAATTCATAGAATCAAATAATAATGAGAATTCGACATACCAAAACCTTTGAGACAGAATGAAAGCAGTACTAAGAGGGAAATTTGGAGCTTTAAGTGCCTATATTAAGAAATTAGAAAGGTCACAAGTAAACAACTTAATGCTTCACCTCAAGGCCTTAGAAAATGATGAACAAGACAAACCAAATATCTGTAAATGAGAAGAAAATATAAAGATTAGGGCAGAAATTAATGAAATAGAATATATATATATATATATATATATATATATATATATATATATGAATCAATAAAACAAATAGTTGGTTTTGGAAAGGATAAACAAGATTGATAACTCCTTAGAAAATTTGATCAAAAGAAAGAAGAGACATAAATTAATAAAATTATAGGTAGAAAAGGCAGCATTATAGCAGACACCAAAGAAATTCAGAATATCATAAAGATATACTTTTAGAACCACTTAAATAGACCTAAAACCAGTATGGAGATACAAGCAGTATAAAAAAATCCCTCTGTTGCACTGTGGATCTGGTGTTCTGATCAGCTATGCTGGATCATGCAGCCTGTGGGGAGGGGTAGGTGAATGAGTTCTCTGGAGGTTCATGACACTGAGACAGCTAAAAAATAGATTTACCATATGACCCAGCTATACCAGTCCTAGGCACATATCCTAAGGACTCATCACACTGCCTTCAAGATACTTACACATCCATATTTATTCACAATAGCTAGGAAATGGATCAAGCCTAGATGTTCCTCAACTGATGAGTAGCTAATAAAGATGTGGTACATTTAAACAATGGAGTTCTATTCAGCAGTAAAGAAAAACGAAATTATGAAATTTTCAGGGAAATGAATAGACCTGGAAAGCGTTATAGTTAGTGAGCTAACCAAGGCCCAGAAAGCCAAGTGCTGCATGCTCTCTCTCATATGTGTATCCTAGGTACAAATGTTTGGATTTGTATGTGAGTTGGAATAAAATATTATATATATGTCTGTAGAAGAACAGCTTACTGAGGGGTAGAAAGGCCTAGGTGAGGTCAGGTGAAGAGACTGAGTAATGGAATGGTGGGGGGAGGGTTAATCAATTTCTAAGAGGGTATGAATAAGTCATATGGAAACATATTTTTGGCCAATGGCTCTACCAGAAGCCAAAGAGTGTTACTAGAAAAATTTAAGTGCCAGGGATGGGATACCTTCCAGTGAGTTATTGGTCATAGAAGTACCTGACATCCCCCAAAAGTTACAGATCATTGCCAAAGTTCTTGGTTTCCCACTAGGAGCAGATGGGAAGACCCTGTTGTTGAAGACGCCACATGCTTGGACTGCAAGGTCACTGAGAAATTTTGCTGGAACTGAGCTCATAATCTCCTCTGTGTAGACCAGTTGACAGAAATCTGGTAAAAGCTGCATTTCATGAAGCTCTATGGGAGAGAAAGGAGTTATTAGTGTTGATAAACAACTGGAGACACTGCAAGCCTTAAGTTTGGCCAGTCAGACCAAATGAGCCAACAGGTGCAACAGTGGCATGCCTGTTATGGGGGAAAACAAATGCTCTCTAATTGGATTATAGGCCTTCTCCACAAGAGAAAACACATGCCTGATACTGAAAACTTATGACAGAGGAAGTCATGAGCCCTAAGAGTGTAACACCTGCTGGTGTTTGACTAAATGCATATATTATACTCACCAAACTGACCAGTAAACACTTTTGTTAATGTTCATATCCATATATTTATTCTACTCTCACTTTTGGTTAAAGAAGCTTCTGTTTTCAGATGGAGGTGACTTCTGGGATGACTCAAAAGTGCCATAGTGCTGAGAAGAAGTGACAGAGGAGTGCTCAACACTGAGACATCGCTATCACACCTTTCAAGGCTCAGGGTTTATTGCAGAAGAGGTGGTGGAAAGAATGGAAGAACAAAAAGAAGGGTAAGATTTCTTGCAGGGCATTCTTCCAAACATAAAATGGCCTGGATATCCATGACCTCACAGTTCCTGGCACTACCTACACAAGACCCTCATAATAGGAGAAAAGATGATGACATCAAAATAAAAGAGAGATTGAAAAAGGGATGAGATATGACGGAGAATGGAGCTGTGAAGGAGAAAGTGAGGAGGAGAGGGTATTATCATGATTTATTGTCTATAATTATGGAAGTTTTCAATAGTTAAAATTAAAAATAAATTAAGAAAAGGAATGACATTAGAAAAATGGTGATCATGGACATGCTTTTTCCTACTTCAGTCACTGAAGAGGAGTGTTTAAAAATGATCTGTGTTCTCCTGTACTTGTAAGGACCTCACCACTGAAGTAGACCTAAAAAAAAAACCCAACAAGTCGCAGGGAAATTTACAGAAGAGGAGCGGAAAGATTATTAGAGCCACAAGTTAGGACATTATTATAACTGATGGCTAACCCCACAATGTATGACCCACATTCCCCAACAAGGAGGGTCTCTGTGGAGGGGGGAGGGCAGGGATGGCTGTATATGCACTGTACATAACTAAGAACACAAAAAGTTTTAACAAGTTCCTGAACATAAAAGTATCATTTATACATCACATAATCTGATTAATTAAAATATCTGTTCTTAGGGGACTATAGGATAAATAGAAATTGGCTAGGTAGTTTATGGTAGTAGGACCCCAAAGGTGAACAGTTATTCTTGGGGTAAAACAAGACAGGAAGTATCTAATTTTTTTTTTTTCTGATCTCTCCTTCCCTGGAGAAGTCCATCTTCCCTAGAAACCTGACAGGAATATTTGACTAAGATTTCAAGGTCCCTAGGTATTCGGCCTGAGACCTTGACATATCAGTTCAATCCTGCACCCCTGCAGTAATCCCACATGTGGGTTACTGGATCATGACTCCCTCCCAAATTGTGGAGCTTTCTGCATTATTTTCCTTAGAGGTATCCCATTTTACAGTATTTTTCTTGCTGTGTAAGAGTTTTACCTCCTTTCTTCCTTTTAAGCTTTATAATTAAATATTTATAAACCTCACCCTCCTTGATTGTGGCTTTCAGTTTTCAAAATCTCCAAACAAGAACTGGGCAGCCACTGACCATTGGAAATTCTGTGGGAATGTGAATGTCTATCCAATAACTCCGGAGTTATTAGCTTAACCAAGAGCCAAGAAATGCTCAACCTCATAGTTACCCCCCAAATCTTATAACATTGATATCCTGTGAAAATAATTCAGCAACATGGCTCCCACATTGCCCCATAGGTCTCCTGGGAACTGTGGCAAACTTAGAAGAATATTGTGAATTCATGGCAAGCATTTCATGCAACACTAAATTGCTATCGCTAACTTAGGATAATTAAAAATATTTTGTTCAGGGCCGGAGGGATGGCTCAGCAGTTAAGGCACTTGCCTGCAAAGTCTAAGGACCCAGGTTTAATTCCCCAGGACCCACATAAGCCAGATGCACAAGGTGGTGCATGTGTCTGGAGTTCATATGCAGTGGCTTCAGGCCCTGGCATATGCACACATGCTCTCTCAAATAAATAAATAAAAATAAAATATGTTTTAAAAATATTTTGCTCAATAATTGTGTGTCCCTTTTTCAAATTATTACAAAGTTGTTAAAATTTTAAGTACTTAGGTGCTTGACCTAACCATTAATGAGAACTGTTAGGTATTTCTTTTCTAGCTCAGACACTATGAAAAAAGTTACTGAAATATGGAGAGCTCCAAGAGCTGAGAAAATTTCAGTACATTTGCTTAGCATAGTGGCTGTTGTGACAACCAAATGAATAGCAGCCATTTTGTAGGGACACTATAATGAGATATTAATTTGGGGTTTGTGCTTTTATGTTTTTTTCTCTTATCTCATTTCTTTGCAAACACATATCCCTGCACCTGCTGTTTTACTGCAGAGGGAAAGTTTTACACAAAAGAGAGAAGCTCATACAAGAGGCTTCCCAAGGTGGCACTAATAATTCAGCAATCTCAGGAAAGAAGGGAGATGACCGAATTCTGTAAAAACAGGATGTGGGGAGCACCTAAACTGCAGGGCGAAGACAGATTCTGCATATAGTGTTCTACCCCATCGTCTTGCTATGCTACAAGGAGATAGGTATGGAGGAAATTCTTTGAATCAACCAAAGGCTAGCTGATGTTTCCTGGGTTATATGAAACCCCAAAACAAGGGACTAAGAGAGGACAGTATGAATTACTAACGGATCCCTGTAAGGATCATGTTTGCTGCGTAGCTGCATAATCCACTTACTGTACACAGAGGCCTCTGCAAGCCCCTCTTTGTTTCTCTACCTGAGGTGCTAAGGGTAGAATCTAGGGCTTCATGCATGTTAAGCAAGTGATGTGCCACCAAACTCTATTCCTAGGCCCTTCTAACTTTTCAAACTACTTATTATGTGTAACAGTCTCACTAAACTCTCCAGACAGGCCTTGAATTCATGTCCCTCCTGTTTCTATTTTCCAAGTAGCTAAGATTATAGATCTGCACCACCTGCCTTGGCAAAATCTTGAAACTGTAATAAGTACTGTTTAGTGGGTTCATCTTTATTCCGGAAACTTAGTTATGTTTTTCACATGAACTATTTTATTTAACATTTTAAAAAAAAGTGGAATAAAGATATTATTATCCTCATTTTTAGACAAAATGTCACAGCTGATAGGAGGGATGTAATGTGACCTATGCTATTATGTCTTCTAGCCAGTTAGTGCCAGAGATCATGTATAAATTCTAAAGACCAAGCTTACTCTGAATATTGTTAACAAATCATTTTATTGCAAATGAGGCCATAGATCTATGCACATATGTGAGAGAGGATGTTAGGAGAAGCGGGAAAGAAACAAAAGGGAAGACTCAGCTCGACAGCAGAGGCAGGCTTTATTAGGGATACCTGAGAAAAGCCCTCAACAGACATGATCAGAAACCCTTTTCTTACAGACTAAGGGATCCTTATGGTGCTGGGAGGTCATTGGAGTTCCTTGATTTCAGAACAGTCCAATTGGTCTCTGGGCTTGAGCCACTACAGGGAAGTAACAATGGGGAATGGGCCATCTGGATCATTCCACAAGGGATGGTTTGGTCCCTCTTGGGAAACAGAGATACAATGAAATGTAAGAGTCCAAAAACTGAGTCATTCTGGTTCTAGCATTCCCAACTCTGTCATTATATGGAATGCCATGGTAGGGATGCTTTAGGAGCTGGTTCTGGTCACACAGGTTGGGAGGTTCTATTGGGGAGGGGGTCGAAGTACATGTGTGGCCCAGTGAGGCTGCAGTTGGAGCATGGATTGAGTCTCATCCCAAGAGGTGGCTCTGGAAATAAAAACATACTAGAAGGCAGTCTCAGAATCCCAAGTAGCAACAGGTATTTTGAAGTCATTTGGAACTGGAGCTATGGAAATAAACTGTGTAAGTAAGCAAATAAAAGATTGACCCATGACACTGGAAATCAGAAAAAAAAAAAAAAATCTCAGTCCTGACACACAAGCAAATGAGTTTAATCTTGGAGGAAATAAGCAAGGTCTCATGTATAGGACTATCACAGTAGGGGGTACATCTATATAATCTATAACCCAGAATAACAGATGTCTCAGCTGGACACAGAGACGTAAAATCATATACAGAAAAAAAGACGATAAGATGGCTGTTTTAAGAGGATAATGTAGCCCAAAATTATTTTGGCTCTGAACTGGTAACCTTTACTTCTCCACAATTGCTACAGTCCATCGTTGAAGTTCTAGTCACCCAGGGAGCCTCAGATTTTGGTTCCCCATCTGCCAAACTTCATTTTTCACTTTGTGCACATAGCATGTGGTTTTCCCATGTGGCTGTTATGAACCGGCAAGGAGGAAGCCCTTCAGGAGAGTGATATTTATCAGAGCCATTAGGAAAAAAAAAAAAAAAAAAACTCCTAGATCATGTAAAATCTATTAGCCATTATAAAATAGTCATTATCTATATATGAATTTTCTTGTATGAGACATATTTACAGACGACACAAATATTACATGTAAGGCTGAAAATAATAGCATATGTTTTAAGTAAGGGAACAAGGAGTGCTGTCTGCAAAAGCAAGTAAGAAGAAATTGCTAACTTGAATAGGGAATTAATTAAAGTTTATGGAAATATGAAGAGTTGGCTTCAGTAAGATAGGAAGTGGGAAGTATAAGAAACTAGTTTTGAAGGAAAACAGTTGAAAAATAACAGGTTTTTTGAAGTTTAGCTATTTATAGGCACTATAGCAGACAAAGTTTTACCCAATGGGAAAACATATAAGCAAGAATATTTAAGAAATCTATTATTGTTTTATCAAACAAAATAAAGGCTTTATCTGATGCAAAACATATAATTTAGCATTTGCATACAACTTATCTATGAGGTAACTGAACTATACACTTTGTAAACATTTTAAGGGCAGAATTATATAGCCTTTTTGCAACTCTTAATCTATTAGCAGACATATATTCTATATCTCTATTTGAGACCAGCCCTCTGATCAGAAGGCAGTGACTTTTCGCCTTTTAGTAAAACCAGGGACAAAGGAATTGGGGCTGTATTTTAATGACCTCCAGACCTGTCTGTCTTTTAAAGAGAGACCCAAAATGGGAGATGGATGTTGAATTCAAATCTGACTTCTTCAAGCTGAAATGGGATTAAGAGAGAAAAAATGGGGGGTGGCCTCTAATCCTGTTGACATTTAGACCTTGTAGAACAATTAAAAGGGACCTAGATACATGGAATTCTTGTGTAATAGGACCCTGCTAGGACCCAATTAGTGTGTAATAGGAAGTGGATTGATAGAATTGTAAAGGTCCAGGTAGTTATTTACGTCAACCTTGTACTTTTGTCATTTATGTCATACTTAGATATAGATAAAACAAATAGACAAAGCTAGTGAAAACATATTTAGATTTTTTAATTTCTTAGTTTTCCCAGTAATGAAAGCTTAACATTGTAGGAAACCTATGTATACCTAATTTTAACCTTATTATAAAGAGTTATAAAGAGTTAAGTCTGAATTGTATAACCATTAATGTGACAAAATGTACAGGAAAACAACTTTTTATGTGAACCTATTTTATCTTAACTGAAAACACATTTTATAATTGTAATTTTGATTGTCCCTTTCTGTATTTCATTATTACTATTGCTATTATAAAAATTTAGAAATTAACCTTAAAACCCAGGAAGCTGCGTCTTGACAGAAGGCATGTAAATTGTATCACAGCAGTTATAAGTATAGCTGAAACATATCAATATGTTGTGTTTTGTCAGCAAACCAAATTAAGCACTTCTTTACAAATTTAAGTTATAATAAACATTCAGAAATCAATGTAGGCCTAGGATTAAACTTTGGCATATCTGAATGTCTATGTTTATAGTAAGCATGAAGAAGCATCAAACGAAAAGTACAGAGATTAATTATTTTATATATATTTCAACCTGTTTTTAGTCATTCAAAATCATCTTAAAATCCATCTATAAACATCAGAACACTTAATGACCATATGTATCACACCATAAATTTAGTCACACATAAAGAGAGACTACATGAAACACAGAACACATGGCATGACATGGCTGGACAGTTTTTGACATGACAAAGATGATGAAACAAGATTGGAAAGAGACATCCTTTTTTATTAAGAGTTTAGTTATACTTAAAATTGATAAGAACTTAATGTGATATTTTTAAATTTATGAGTATTCACTTGTGAGCCAGTGTTCCCGTATCAGCAACATAGACAGTATTTTATAGCCAAATTGTTCCTCTGATATTTTTTGTGATGCATTAATTAAGTTTAAAGACAGAATAATATCTGCTTGCAGTTTGAATTTAAAACGGACACATTTTTTTCTTTGCATCTTGGAAGACTCTAACACGTAGGAGAGGCCTGCATGCCCTCCGGGAAGGCAGTGAGTTGATGCACAAGTCCTGTTACTTCTCCCTGGAGCCAGAAAGAACAATCTATGTGCCCACTGTTTATGACCAGCAAAGGAAGGCCCGCACGGGAAAGAAGAGACCCCTTATCACCATGTGGCTGCTGATCACCGGCAGGCTTATCTGGGAAAGCAAAGCGTGTTAAAGCAGGTCAAGTTAGAAAATTTCAAGGTAGAACAAGAGGTGCAAAATGAGGAAAATGGTAGAATCTAAAGACTGCACAGGAGGCCACTACCAAAGGAGAAGCAGGTTAAACAAGCTTAACTGCAGTTTAGGAATTCACTGAAAGAGAGAGAGAGAGAGGGAGAGAGGGAGAGAGGAGAGCCATTTACACAACGGAGGGTTGTGGTCATCTTCTTGGGAAGGGGCAAGGTAGATAGCTAGTAGGAAATGTATAATGGGATTGAAAGAAGGATTTTCCCCCAGGCAGGTCTGGGTCAGAGAGCAGAACTGACAGAATGGGGAAAGATCAGAGGTAGAAGAATGTAGGGAACTTCTTGCCAGTTGCTGATTCATTTTGTGAGGTTATCAAGATGTTTAAGAATTTAATAGTCAAATATGCCATTTTCAGGCTAATGGGAATCATTGTTCAATTTCCATTGTGCCCAAACTGTACTGCAATAAAAATCAAGGCACTTGGGCTTTACGTCTCCTTTCCCAGGAGACAGCCCAAGTGGGATACCTGTGAAGTCCTAGCAATTTGGGAACCCACGGAGGGGAGAAAAATGCCAGCATCTGTCTGAGGACCAGGAGTCCCTGTTATGAAGACAGAGAACAGAAAAACTACTCCTGGAGAAGAACAGGGGGTTCAGAAGGAAATCAGGCACCCCCAAACAATTACTTCTGATTGGAGGCTCCCAGGGCAGACCTCTGAGGACAAGACAGGGGAGCTGGCTCTGTGGCTTCTAGGTCCCACAGGAAGGCAGATGGTGGGGAGGCTGGATCCCCACCTCCCTGTGCTGAAGATGGTCGGGCGTTGGATGGACAGAGGGGATAAATGACCGGTCCATGACTGAAGCCGAGAAGAGGGGGAAGGGAAAGGCTTTAAGGCAGGGGAATTACCCCACGGGGCTGTTGCAGATTTGCTCCAGCTCCTGGGAGTTTTGCGAGCCCACCAGAGTGCCCTCAGCCTTGAGCTTGCGGTCTTGCCCAGGGAGTTGCAATTCTCATGCAATTCACCATGGTGAAGAGAGAGAGAGAGAGAGAGAGAGAGAGAGAGAGCGAGCGAGCGCAGGGTGGAGATTGAGGACCCCAGGATTCAGAAATTAGCTCAGGACAAGCTGCCACAGCGCTCTTGGGATGGCAAGAGGCCCCCCTCTCTGAGGGCCTGCCTGGTTTGGAGAACCATATGTTAGGAAAAGTGGGGAAGAGAAAAGAGAGAAGACCCATCTCAGCAGCAGAGGCAGGCTTTATTCTGGGAAAGCCCAAGAAGGGCTCAGAGCAGGCAAGGTCAGAAGCCCCTTCCCTTACCGAGTAGGGGATTTTTATATGGTGGTGGGGGTCATGGGAATCCCTTGGTTGCAGAGCAGTCCACCTTGCCTCAGGGCCTGGGCAAGTGGTAATGGGGATGGGTGCTCAGGATCATTCCAGGAATGTGATAATTGGGAGGCTTGTTTGGGTCACTCTTGAGAAACACAGTTACAATGAAATGTCAGTAGGAGTCCAAAAGTGGAGTCATTCTGGCTCTAACAGGGAGGGAGGCGTTTGAGATGAGATCTTTGTGCCTGCTGTACCCAAGCCCTGGAATGATGCCGTTGGTGATCTCTACCCCGCGTCTTAGGGCTCCGTGTTATTCTGTGCTTGCTTCTGTCTCAGTATGTGTCCATGCAGAAAGGAAGGTGCTCATGGGCTTCCCCTGGCAAGATGCCAGGTAACTAGGGCAGCTCTGCAGCCCTGCAGAAAGAGAGCTCCTCCTTCCCGAAAGGTCTAATAGAAACCCAAGAGTGAGTGTCGTTGTCCCCATGCTCCAGCCGGCTGTAATGCTGGTTCAGCGGGAAGAAGAGAGAAACTGCCCACTGGCTAGACAAGGATTATGAGACCCAGAACTCTCTCCTCCACATCTCCTTCTCTCCCTTCATCTACTCAGCCATGCTCAGACTAGGTCTGTGATCGTGAGACCTGTTATGTAATTAAGTACCCCTGAGCTAACAAGACAGGACACGCCCCTTCCTCTATGACTTCATGTAAGGCTCCTACCCCACAGTAGTTTGCCTCCTCCTCTTCCCATGACACCCCTTTTTCTTCCACAATCCTCTCACCCTCTTTTTCACTGACTCCCCTGTTCTCTCTCTCTGTCTCTCTGACTTTGGGTCCTGCCTGTCTGTCTTGGCATTAACAAGAAGTCTTGGACTCAAGAAAACAGCTTGTCTCACTTCCTGAAGCTCAAACCCCAAGCCTGCCTTTCCTTAAGACAGGTTGGACTCAGGCCTCACCTAACCAGATGAGTTAAAGGGAGGAGACAGAAGTTCTCAAGGAAGGTCAAACCATTGTTAATTACACAAAGAGAGAGGGAATGTAGGCAGGCAAGAGATAATTACCCAACAGAAATATCTACAATTTGGTTTTTAATAAGAAAAGACCTAGAGACATTACACCCACATTAGAGGTCAATAGAGTGCATTTGTTTGTCCAGAATCATCTGGATTCCACACAAGCTGTGGCTGTCAACACCCCATTGTTGCTGACGCCTGATATGGCCTGATATGCATGTGTTCTCATTTTCCCATTGTGAATGAAAGACAGCAGAAATGTGTCAAACAAAGAACACTTAACAGGTATTCAGGCTCTGATCAGAGAAGCAAAATCACATCTTCATCTTCAATTCCATGGAATTACCTAGAGAAAATGTCCCTAGACGACATGTGGATGTTTCCCTGCTTGTGGTCTGGGGGCTCCTTTGGCTTAGCTTGCTTTGAAGCCCTCATAATAACTCCTCTGCATGGTAACTAGCTCCACCAGGATTCAGTTGCCATGCAACTGCATGGTATTCTCCATAGTACTGCTTTCCCATGAATGTACAGCGAGGAGCTTTTATAGTCATAATAATACCTTACACTCATGCCAGGCCTTTTACATAAGAAGTTCCCAATAGAGTGAATAGAGTTGCTCTTTATGTAAGTCTTTTTACTAAGCACTAAAAATACCCATGCTTCCAACCTAGCTATGTAGAATCCATCCTTTCCCAGTTAAAACAAACAATATGTATTTTGGTAGGAGGTGACACAAAAGATTGTTCATCAGATTTCATACCTGTGTGCAAGGTACTTAGGTGGACACAATAACATCTCTGTTAGAAAACATCTTGGCCACCCACCAAGGATGCCGCTGCTATAAGCATGTTGAGGCTTTTCTGGTTTGTATGCTTACAAGGAGGTTGCTTGTTTCTGCTTCTGTATGGAACGAGCAAGTGGAAAGAAGAATGGGTCAGGCTTCACCGAGTGACTCTGGCTTATGTAATGAGATAGTCAGGGAAGGCCCAACCAACTTGACATTTGTTGGAGGAAATTTTTGTTTCTAATGTTTCAAATTTCACTGGAAAATACTACTCCACTGTTGAGATCACTTACATTATTTTTCATCTGTTAGTGAGAAACTTTGAAAAAATTCAGGTGTAAGTAGGCAAGTTTTAGGGTCCAGTGACAAACCCATTCATCAGGCAGTTAAGAAAATCTCAAATACAGGCTAGAGAAATGGCTTAGAAGTTAAGGCACTTGCTTGAAAAGCCAAAGGAACCAGGTTCAATTTTCTAGGACTCATGTAAGCCAGATGCACAAGTTGGCACATGAATCTGGAGTTTGTTTTCAATGGCTAGAGCCCCTTGTGTGCCCATTCTCCCTATCTTTTTCTCTCTCTTCCTCTCTCAAATAAAAGAATACAAATAAAAATAATAAAATACCCATTTTAAAAAACACAAAACCTCAATCACTCTAATGGATTATACTGAAACAAATCTCGTTTGGTCTCAATTTTAATTAGCCAGTTACATGTATTACAAAATAAATTTTAAATAAAAGCCTTCTCTACAGCAACAAAATGATGTTGGTTTTTAAGGGTATCTTCTAAATTTTCCTGTCTTCTTTTGGAACCCAACAATATTTGGCACTTTATCTGTTTATTCTTCATTTATATCATCCTATAAATTCTGGAATTATTCTTTGCACATCTTTATGGATTCAATAATGGTTGACTGTTACATGCCCTTTGATATTCCTGGTGCCCTTCTTCCATTAATAGAGTCTTTAAAATTAATGTGGACACATGGTCTATCTGGTTAAGGCAATTTTAAGTTTCTTTTGCAGCTAAGTTTATCCATGACTCTAAATTCTGACTGGCAATATTTGAGTAGGTGTGATGCATGCATCTTTCACCTTATGATTTCTCCCTTCTCTCCTTAACCTTTACAAGTAGATAGTTTCTCTCCATGATAAGAACTAAGAGTTAGGAGTCTTTAAGGATACTGACAGCTCCCTGTACTATTATGTACAGAAACATAACTGTGTCTAAAGGAAATAAAGCCAAGATGCACCAAGGTAGGGGATGGGAGAGTGAAAATGATAAAAGAGAGGGAGAATTTGAGTGGGCAATAGTCTGAGACTTTCCTTTCACATATTTGAGCCTTGCATCCAGCTTTCTCTGCTCAGCAACTATAGATAATTCTCTTCCTATTGATTGTTAGGACCATCCATGAAAAAGGAATTGTAAATTGGAGATCCCACAGAAAGGTTACACTCACCGTGTTAAAGATTCTACAAGACTGACTGGCCACTTAGAATTTTTTTGTGATTGTTAAGAGCTGTGATGTCACAGGTTTTGAGCCAAATCACCTTGGCTATCTTTATGCCTTCATAGTCTTTTTATTTTTTTCTCACCCCATGCATGACCTAGCCTCCACCCTTGTGACTATCAGGTAAATCACTTCAGAATGTACTAGTAGACCACTAACTTTCACAAAATCAAAGGCTGAAAATATCAGATAGGTCTGGAGGCCTGAAACAGAGAAATTCTCCACCTTACTATAATAACCTAACTACCTGAAGCATCCACACCAATGTATTTGAAAAATTCTTATGATTCTTATGAGAATACTGATGATGTTCCTTTACACCACAACAGTTTCATGAAATCATTTAGGGTGTAAATGAGAAATATTATGTTGGAATGTGAAACGTGGGGGAACCCGAATCCTTGTTCCCATGAGCACTCATACTTGGCTCCAGAATAAACTATTGGTATGGAAATTAGGAGGGTCTTTGAGACCACTGGAGCCTCATCTTAGCTCATGGGTAGGCAATAACTCAGGAGCCAGGGTGCTGGACCTTCAATGGTCACACAAAGCTTTCACTGAATTAGTTGTGTTTCATGTTCTTATATTGTGAATTTTGATGAATAAAATGTATAGATGAGAGGATGCAGTTTAGATGGATTTTATTATAGAGGCTTTAGAGATACAGCTCATCGAGCTTAGAAGAAAGTTTAAGAGAAGGAAAGCACAGAAGCTTTGGCTGGCCACCGAGCTTCTGGGACCCTAGTTTCTGAGTTACTATTGTCTATCCAAAATCCAAGATGAGGGTTCTACACTGTCAGTGGGACCTCAAAACCCTGCATTACCATAACTGACTCTATAACAATGAGGGTGGCTATATTGCATGGCATTGAAAGCCATCAGATGACCGATGGTAACAAGCTGAAACAAGAAAAAGGAATCTCAGAATCCAATGAGAGTCCAGGGTAAAATGTAGGAGGAAAGTCAACCAATTATTGGAAAGCAAATTAATTCACTGTTCTCAATGTTAACATAGAAAGACATAAGTGAGTTTTAAAAATATTGCATATAGACATATGCAAAATATATTTCCATAAAGCATACATGACTAATTAAAATGGTTGGGAGACAGCAAGTTCAAGATGCTGTAATTATCTTTAAGTAGTTTTTAGATTATTTTACATTTAGTACTTTTGCAAATTGTATGTGTTTAAGGTCGTTTAATATTTCACAAAGAAGTCCACAGTAAAATGTGCTGTGTGCATGCAAATTGATGAGGAAATTGATGTGGAGCTTGTTTGGTGGGTACAACTCTTGCCACAGAAGTAAGAAGAACTGAGTTAAGATCCCCAGAACCCACATAAAGCCAGGTATGGTAGCATACATTTGTAATCCCAGCATACCCATAACTTTATGGAAGATGGAGATAGGAGAACCCCTGAAAACTTTAGGCAAGACCTGCCTCAAACAAGGTGGGAGACAAGGACTGAGCAATACCTGAATACCTGAAGCTGTCCTCTGACCATCACACCTATACTCACACAGCAGCACACACATGCACACCCCACCCCACACACAATGATGAAAAAAGAAAATCTTAGAAAATGTTCTAAGCTTTTTTATTAAAATAATGGTTTGCCTTGAAAATAAACATGGTCTTAAATATCAACTCTAATTACACTGGACTTATACTTTCTATCAGATAATGATGCAGACACAGCACACTTCCCACTAAAAAATCTATTTAAGCATGCTTATCTGCACATGTGTGGGCCTACACTACACAGACACATACCACACACAAACTACACTGCATGGTAGGAGTTCTGGGAGGGATACGGAATAGTGATAAAGGAGGTCCCTGCCTCATAAACCTCAAATTTCCAGCCCCAGTCCAAGTTATCAAAGAATTGAAAAATATGGACATAATGAAGGGTAAATTATTAAGGATGGGGGTGGACAGGAGAGGAAAAAAATAGCAGGAAATAATTTCTGCAAAGCTGGGAAGGGGGAGGAAAAGAACAGGGAAGAATTTCCCTCCCATGGTGTTTGAATCTTTGTCCTCTAAGAGACTCAGGTGTTATTAAAACTGAGTTTGCAGCTTCTGCCTCCAGCAGGCAGACTCCTGCTATAGAGGGGGCATGCCACTTGAGGCAGATCTGATTTACAGCTTAAAGGTATGCAGAGTGCTTGAGCGCTGCCTGGGGTTCCCAAAGTGTGCTTACCTGAGGGGGTCATGGTTTTCTCTCTGTTGGTAAAGGGAGCCTCCGTCTTCCACCATTATGGCACTTCCCCAGGATCTGAAATCCTGAAATAAATGCTATTTCTCCCATAAACTGTGTCTGGTTTGGAGGTTCATCCCACCAACGTGGAGCTGACTACAACACATGGGGAATAGAAATCTCAGAAGCATCTGGAGGAAGGAAGGTCTCACACACACGGCTCAGGTCTATTTACATGAATTAGGCAACCAACTGGAATGAGCCCCATCCCCAGGCCCTGGTGTATAGAAAGGAATTGATTTGTTGGCAGGCTCAGATAGAATGCTGATTCAGGAAGGACCATCCCACTACTGCTAAGCCCACTAAATTGGGGAAGAATCAGGAAGTAGTTGCTATTGCTGAGGAAGGATTAGGAGGTTGTTGCTTAGCAGCCATTTTAGATGAGACGATCATATTTGAGTTCTCATGTAGCAGGACAGACAGGTTGACATACACTTCTCTGGGGGCCAGTCCCTACCTAATAACCTATTAGAGAAAGCTGTTTTGTTCCCAGCCCATACCTGTACCATGCATACTAAACACTTACAATCCATAAATTCTATTATATAAATAAATAGGACTACTACAGTTTTACATTAAAATTCACATAGAATATAGAATTATAATGGTGAATGGACTAGTAGATATATCTGCCAGTGTGTATGTATATTTAGTTATTTATGTGTTAAATTTGATAGTGCACCAAAACTGAAACTTTTCATGGCATGTTTTCATATGTCTCTAGTTCTTTGTCTTCTTTCTTCTTTTACCTGGGCCACACTGAGTTGAAAATAGTTTAAGATGATAGGCTAGTAAGCAGGACTTCAGAATAGTAAAAGTTAAGTGAAATTTATATTACCCAAGATCAATCACATGAACTTTATATGGACTGTGCAATGCATGATTTTCCAGCAGCATACAATTAGAACCACACCCAAGTACAAAGTGTTATTATTTCTAGATGACAAGCTAAAAGTTTGGTCACATGTACACTATCTCTGACCCACCCAGGTCTGATGTGGGAAAAGAGCACCATGCTGGGACCACAACCTTGGGTTCTGACCACAGATTTGTAGGCAATGTTCTGTACAAGTTATGTTTTTGACGTCAGGTTATGTACTTATAAATAAAGATGTTGAAAACTGTGTGCTTCATTTCTCAAGGCACAGATTTCTCTATAGTTTTTGATTCTTCTGATGCACTATTGTCTATAGCATAAAATGAAGGAAAAAGTACAAATTTCAAAAGTGAGAATTTCTATATCAATAAAGTAATAAATTCTGTTGCCTCCACATTTCATTAGGTGATTACAAAGAAGGGTTTGCTTTGGTTGTCAGATACCTATTTGCAATTAAAAAATAAATGACGATTCTTGGTGACAGCAGTTGGAATTCACTTATATCTGACAAACATACCTTGGAATCAGTAATTAGCAGTCTGGAAAATACAAAGTTTAAGTGAAGAAAAGAACTGAATCTCAGGATTGAGTGTCGGTCTCATGGAATAACTGTTCGTGGAAGGGATTTTTCTCAGTACTCAGAGGTCATGAAGAACTAGGGCTTTCTGCCTACCTGAGGCCATAGTACCCGGAACTTCATGACTCATTTTACTGAAGCCTGAAATGCCTCCAGTCAGAAAAGAGCTTCATTCCGTGGTTAGGAGGCTGGAACTGAAGAGAATATGCCAATCTTCTTCCATGAACCATATATAAGTGCACATTGCATATTTGCAAATAATTATTGAGGCTCTTGTCTTCACCAAAATACTTTCTAAATACTTAAAAAACAAAATCAAGTTGCCTTCTCTGCAGAGATAAGCAATGAATACATAAAAATAAGTTATTTATTAGACAATAATGCATAATAAAGTGTATGAAAGACAGTAAAATTGAGGTTCTAGGAGCAAATGCTTTTCTTTCTGCCAATGATCATTCCTTTAACTTTCATCACACTATAACATAGATACTATTACAATTGTACTAATGAGGATGCTGACCCATCTAGATAATAATCGTTTGTGGTTGATTATACAGTGAATAACTAAAGCAAAGCAGAGATGTAACCCTGGTGATCACAGCTCCTGTGCAAACTGGATAGAATGAGGGTGCTGGCAATGTGCACATTGAGGAGAACAGCTTGAAGAGCCCAGTGAGTTTGAAACTTTGTCCATGACACTTTACATTTTAATTCTTAGCCAATCTAGCACTCAAAGAACGTGAGAAATTGAGGCATGATAATACTGAAATTATTATTTTGATTTATTGTCATGGTTTGAGAATATTAATGCCTTAAGTTCGTGATCTTGTTCGTGATCGTGATTCCTAGGTCGCATTTGTTTGCCTTAAGCTTCCTTGGAACTCTACTCTCATTAACTATATGAGGGAAGATGCGGGTCTGAAGGAGAATATAGTGTACACTCTAACTTTCACCTGTTACTTCCCTGTTCTAATTGTTGACACAGACTTTCAAACACCTACCACCCTGTGTGAGCTCAAGTACTACACAGTGTCCCCATTCTAGTGACTCAGCTGTAGCAGGTGGTGTCGCAGAAACTGAAAGAGCCTGCAAGATTTGACTCAGAACCTAGTAAAATTGACACTGAAAATCCACCTGCCCTGTGACCTGAAGGACATACTCTCCTACACTCAGTTTTAAGTATTTAAATTAGATGTGTTTCTACCTGCAATTAGATTTCTTTGTAACTTTCTCCCCAATGCTATGTGACTGATGTGATCATACTTACCTCTGAATGTTTATCTCTTTATTACAGATATTACCAACTCAGTGAATGCAAAGAATGGTTTGATTCCCAAATCTTCCTGACCCAGCATTCTCATTTTTAAAAATAACTGGAAAAGCACAGATTCCAAAGAGTTCTCTTGTAGGAACAATTTGGCCAAGATAGAATTTATGTATATTTTCCTAAATTTAGCCCATAAGCTTGTTATAAAATAGCATATGCACTTATTGGATGACATGAAACATTATATTCATTTATTTCTTAAGGAAGGATAAACATGTCACTACCCATATATAAACAAAAATCATACAATCTTTCCTATATTAGACATTTCCTTCTGCATGCAATAGTTGTGTAACCTCAGGCAAATCCCTTTAACTCTCATTCCTTCAAGATTCCAATTTGTAAAAGGAGAAGAGTTAGTGTGACCATCTCATGAGATCAGTGTGGTTATTGAGTGAGTTAATTTAAATACAGCATATACTAAACACTTCATATGCATTTGTGTTACTCTTCGTACTATAAATAATATGCTTGTGCATTATTTCTGTTATATTTACATCATGGTATATTATTTTCTTTTAACACAATTTATTTGATACCTATTACTTAAATAATCTGATGTAAAAGACATGGATCTTTACCCAAGTACATGCGAAGGGCCTTTTCTCATCAGGCCTGCATCCTAAAAACACAAAATTAATAAAATCAAAACAAACATCCAGCTACAATAGTGAGCCTCTGTAATTCCACCACCATATGGAGTGGTATGAGGCAAAGAGAGGAGACTCCCCAGAAGCAAATGGCCCAGTCAGTTCAGTGTTTGCAATGGAAAATAATAAGAGACCCTGCTTCAAGCAAAGTGTAATGTGAAGACCAATACAATCCATATGTGCATGTCCTCATTCATATACAAATACACACATATGCATATCATATATACACAAATAATAGGATAAAAGTAAAGAGTAAAACAATTATAAAATATATATATATCAATATGTGTGTGTAACCTTAACAATAACAAATAGAAATAATTATTTAGAAGGAAATAAGGGAGGTTAATGTGCTGAGCAAGTGGGATGCTTTTCTTTATACAACTACAGAATTAGGAAGAAATTAAGACAGGAATAGAAGACTGGATGCAAGATGTGGACATTCCAATATTTTTAACTTAATAATAGAAGAGCATCAGCAAAGATGTGGAAGAGAAGGGTGTTGGAAGAAGAAAACCAAGAACACAATGTCATGGATGATTGAGTAAAGTAGTGTTTCAAGTGCAAAGAGAAACAGCCCATGTACTTAACAACATGATTTAATTGGTAACTTGGCAGAGACATGTTTATTATTGGTTATTGTCACAAATGACCTTCCTTTTTCTACTGCTGCCTCTGTTAAACAGATAGACTGCTGAGGGGGGGATTAATATGGGAAGAGGAAAGAGTTTTATGTTATGACCCTTTACACAGCATAACTAATATAGTCTTCATAACAAACATGTTTGTGCTCATCTTATTGTCATCTTTCTATCAGTGAGTTGAGCCAGGGAGAGGTTGTGTGGTATGATCCTCACAGGTTGGGGACAAGAGGGAGCAGAGTGTAGGTCCTTTGTAAATCCGGTCTCTGTGCTCTCACTTCAGCATCCACATTCAGAGAAATAAAGATCATTTAATAGTTGTGAAATAATTAATACTTCCATCTCCTAGTGATGCACACGTGGGGCACTTTCAAATTTTTGCCATTATAAAACATAGAGAGCCTCAAACACTTACTGCACCTTAAAGTAGACTTGTTAGACTGTACACATTAAAAAGTTTTTTTTGGAAAGATCAGACTTCTCTATATTTTATTTGAACACGTTTATGCAACTATCCATTTCTCTTCATGGATGTCATCATGTCTATTTTGAAAGATACTTACTGAATTAATTCACATTTATTAATACCAAGGTTAAGCATTTTATTTGTATTTATCTGACATTTCAATTTCTTATTTAATGAACAACCCATTCCTGGTTTTTGTCTAATCTGGTGCTCTAATGTTTATTTCTTACATATTTTAAGGGGTTTTATTTTCTTAATAATATTTTGAGTATTGAACTGCCTAGATGTCATATATAGTATGTTGTAAATAATGTCACAGTTTTATTTAAATAGCATTATAATATTAAATATTAATTTTAATATTAAATGGAACTATAATTTTCCTACTAAATTATTATTTTTTAAATTAATAATTTTATTACAATAGTATTTTTAGCTCACACTAAAATACAAGTTATTTGATAATGGTAAAGCCAACCAAGAACATCTCAATGAAATCTAACACATAACCTGCCCTGACATGGAAGGTGAGATATTACTTTCAATGAAGATCCATGTACCTGGCTTTGTGTAAGTAGGCCCTATTATCTTTAGAGATGCCTTCCAATCTTCCTTTTTTCTTTATAACTTGTGTACATACTCAGTGTGTAAACATTTTTGTATATTCAGTTTTGATTTTTACTTAATTTCTCTAGCATTGATATTATCTTTAGATAAACAATCTTTACTTCATGATCACATTAAAGTTTCTTTCATTAAATTAATTTCACATACTCATACTTAGTAGACCATGCTCTTCATTTTGTTTCAAGAGTAGCCAATTCACATGTTGGTTTTATTTTTTTTGAATCTTTGTGGTTGTATGTATGTGTGAGTGCAGGTGTGTGTGTGTGTGTGTGTGTGTGTGTGCGTGCACGCGTGTGCGTGCTCGTAGATGTACGGAGATCAAAGTCAAACTTGCTTGTCTGTCCTCATCTTCCACACTGTTTGAGGAGAGTTCTCTTCAGTGCTTACGCCAGGCTGTCTGGTCCATGAGTTTGCAGGGATTCTCCTACCTCTGCCTTCCTTCTCTCTGTAGCAGCACTGCAATTACAGGTGGGTGATATTGCTGGGTTCTCAGTATCCAATGTTTGGTTCACATGCTTGTATTGCAGAAAAGCGTAACTTTACTTCATTGATTACACTAACCAAAGCTAAGGTGTTAAGTGGACAAGCAAAGCTGACAGCATAGATGTGCACTACTCCCCTCATCCTCGGCCATGGTTTTGGACTGTGCTTCCCAAACATTCACATGTACCCAAATAATCTCAGGACCTGTTAAAGTGCAGATATGACCCAGATGGTGGCATTGGCTGCATGCTGTGTTCTCCCCAAATTCAAATGCTGACTCCCTAATCCTCCATGTGGTAGTATTTGAAATGGGATATTTGAAAGGAAATTAAGTTATGATGGTGGAGTGAATACTTTTAAGAGAAGATAAATGGTTTCTCTTTTTTCTTCTCTTCCCTCTGTCTCTGTCCCTCCCTCTCCACTCACCTCATGTGAGGAAGAAAGAAGTATACCATCAGTAGAGCTCAATCATTCTCATTCTGACTTCAATTCTCCAGAAGTGTAAGAAGTAATTTTCTATTCTTTATACCCGGTAGTCCATGAAATCTTGTTATAGCAGCCCTCACCAACTAAAACAATCTGTGAAAAGACAGGAACTATTTCATATTTAACAATACCCCAATTAATATTAATGCTATATGTACTTGGACCTCATTTTGAATTACAAGTGTCTAGATTCATAGTTATGGCAGATATCCTAAGATTCTATGTGTGTAAGTATACATTTTTATTTATTTAATTTTATTACTTATAGATATTCATGTTTGTCATGTGCTAAATTCCTGTGTGTGTTCTTCTTGGACTTCAGGAACCTCTTAAATTGATTTATAGTCATGTGCTTTGAAACAAATCAATGTAGCTTTGCAGGTTATTTTAATACATAGCTAACAACATATGTGTGCCAATAGCTTTTCAAATTCCATCAGCATCAATTTTATGTAAATTTGAGTCAGTCATATTCAATGCTGAATTTAGAAATGCATGATTATTTATAAAATCAATTCCATATATTTCAGAAAGAATATCTATAATTCCTCATATCTTCTTTCATGTCCCCGTTAGCTTGTTTGTGCCCAACCACACATATGTTGAAGCCTGAAAAGGCCAGCATGTAATGATACTTGGGGGGGGCAGGACTGTGGTAATTAGACTTAGAAAGGTCCAGAGAGTGAGAGCTCTAGGATGGGGTTAGTACCTAAAGAAATGATGTGTTTTCTACCTACCCCCTTTCTCTCTCCCTCTCCATCATTCTGTTCCCCTTCTCTCCCTTCTGATCTGCTTTCATGTTATGTAATTCAGAAGGAGAATCCCAATCCAGAATAAGATCTATCAGAACATTGACTTTGGTCCTAGCTTCCAGAATTAGGTAAGCCACCCAGTCTGTGGCATGTTATTACAGACCCCTGAGCTGAGATCATAGTTCAAGAGAATGTTATTACTTTCTTTATATAAGATCCTTATATTTATATATTCAGTGCACAAACTCATGTAATGATCTTATTATTTCTAGTTAATTTAATACTGTTTTTTTTATTTTTTTCATTTTTCATGTAGAAAAGGTATGGAATCCCTCTTAAAAGATTTTTTCTTTTTCATGAATTTGGGATTTATTTGGCTCCTTCTATTTTTAAACCTTCACTTGTAGTTTTCTCTTTAAGAAGATGCTTTTATTCTTATCATATAGGTACTTTGAATTTTCTACTTCTGTGCAAAATATGCCATCTGTTGAGGCCTGGAGTCACGTACCTATTCCACAGATACCTAGCACTAACTGGATGCAGGCCCTGTGCTGGGACCCTGGGAGAAGAAAGGAAGAATCCTATTTCTTCAGCATTGTCAGACAAACATACGGAAAAATAAAGCAGGTCTGCTCAGCAGAGTATGCAAGAGAAGCCTCACAACATCACTGGATGGTTTGTAACATGGAGGACCAGCCCCAACTTTTGGTAGTGGTAAATCAGGACAGGATAAGTTAGATCTGATGTCAACATTTGAGTATATATTGTCCATTCACAGACAGAAGGTGGTTGGTTAGAGCAAGTATATCATGCTCATTGTACATGGATAGTAGATTTTACCTGTTTAAATAAAAATTAAGAATAGAAAAGAGGCCAGGTGTGGTTGTGCATGCCTTTAATCCCAGGGGATCCCTGTGAATTTGAGGCTACCCTGAGACTATAGACTAAATTCCCGGGCTAGAGCAAGATCCTACCTCGAAAAAAAAAGGAAGAAAGGAATAAAGAAAACAAAAAAAATAGAAGTTAATATGCATAAATTTCTGAAGCTCTCACTGGAATATATCTGTTGGACAAAATAAAAGATTTTTTTTTTTACTATTAGTGTTTTTTTTCTGTGTGAGTCTTCTGATTGTCACAGAAATAAAGTAAATGAACTTTGTTATAAGTTATGACATGACTTTAAAGGAAATCTCTTGATGTATTTGAATAAATAAATCTTTAAATTGAGGTAACTAGATTGCTCTATGCCATTCTGACTTTTCTCATTTGTATTACTTTTAGTCATGAAGGACTTCTTCCTATCTGGCTGCTTCATAAGATAGGAAATATTTACAGGGTCCCAACTCTTCTCTATATCATGCGTCCTGGGGAATCAAGCCTCAAACCAGGGTCCTTAGGCTTCACAGGCAAGAACTTAATCACTAAGCCACCTCTCCAGCCCCTGCGTTAACTCTTGATGCCAACTTCCTTAATCAGTAATACCAAAAGAGTCAAACTCCACCTTGACTTAAAATCTTCAAAAGACATGTCAGTCATGATATGTTCAGTAGCTATTATTTTTGTGGACAACAGAGACTCTAGACACTCCACAAAGACAGTGAAGATATAAGGCATCACATAACAACAATTTGAGTTGTTTCAAATTTCTGTATGCCATTATTATTATTTCAAAATATTATTTGGATTTTAAACTTTGATTTTGCCTTATACATACTTCTCTGGATGCCACTGAAATAAAAATTAGTTCTACATTTGGTTCTAAGATTAATTGAAAAAGTGTGTTGCTTCCTGTTTCATCAAATGATATCTGAAGAAGTCATTCTAGGCACCAATCCCAGTGGAACCATAAACTCCTATGTACTAATATGTCTCTAGGGATGAAGGTTTCCAACTAGCAGACACTAAGGCCTGGAGTAAGACAGTGTTGGATTGAAAAAGGTGGGCTATGGAGATGGCTCAGCAGTTAAAGGCACTTGCTTGCAAAACCTACCAGCCACGGTTCAATTCTCAAATACCCATGTAAAGCCAGATGCTCAAAATGGCTGATGCATCTTAAGTTCATTGGCAAAATCAGGAGGCTCTGGTGCACCCATTTTCTCTCTCTTTTTCTTTTTTAACTGCTTCCAAGAAAATAGTTTTTTTTTTTCTTTTTTTTTTTAAAGATGGGCTTGGTATGATGGGATCCTTCTCAGGTCCTGTTATGTGTTATGAGGAAGAAACAAAAAAAAGATGTAAAAGATGGAGGGAAGGAAGAAAGGAAAAAATGGGAGAGAAGGAGGAAGAAGACAGGGAGGGAGGAAAAGAGAGGCAGGGCAAGAAAGGCAGGCAATATCAAAGAATTCCCCAACTTTGAAAATAAGCAATTTGAAAAAACATCTGTTATATTGTAAATATGCCCTTTCTATTCTTTTGGGATAAAAATCCCTGTTACTTTTGAAAATCTTGTGGTACAACTGACAGGTTCTTTTTACATTTGACAGGTACATGTCAGCCTCTGCTCACTGTGTTTGAATTATTCTCATATATGGAGACAAGGGGACCGGGAACCACTGTACTGGGCAATGACAGTGTGGCTTGCAGTCTTCACAGTGACCTTGGTTCCTAATGCTGATGAACAGATTGTTTGTGAGGCTGAAAGCAAGCTCTTTTATTAACCTGGGTGTTATTTTTCTCATGAATGCAAATTAGATTTACCCTTGCTATTTAAGCTCTCTAGAGTTTAAAATACAAACATCTAAACCTGGTAAAATTCAGTCATTATAAAATATTTCTACTACCTAACACGTCTTTCATGTAATTTCCATATTAAGAAAATCCTTGCTCATGTGCTGAAAGATAACTTTTATCAAAACGCTTCACTCCAAAAAACGATGAGACATTAGTAAACTTCTTGGTCACAGGGCGGTGGCTGCTGCTAGAGGCTGTTTCCTGCCATGTCTAAGGTTTTAGCACCTTTTTGAGACAGATTGAGAGGACAGAGAAAGAATGAATGAGGTGAAGACAACCTGATGTGACATCTTTCCTTACCCAATTGTATTTCACTCCCTTCTTTCCATCTATCTAATCTTCCAGGTAATTTGTAACATAACTGATTTCTTTTCTACTCAAAGGTTAGATGAGCATATGATTAGCAAGGCTTAGACATACACTGTATGACATGTGAAATCAGAACCTCAGAGGAATGCAATGTGTTTATTGAACCCACACCTTACTTAGACATTTAAAAAAAACCAGAATTTACAAAATTATGATACAGTCCCAGCTGTGTTTTGAATATTAGAAAGGTGAGCTGATGTTTATTATGCTTATTCTCTGTTGATGTATGCAAGATTACTGACCATACTAGCTACATGTCCCCAAGAAGTTAGACAAGAACCTAGATGTTGAACTCTGAGGAAAGTGAACAGCTGGCAAGTGAAGGGGAAAAATCTACAGGTTACATTGAATAGCAAGAATTTGTTCTCTCTCTGAAAATTTATATTTTAGCCCATATTAAGAATACACACATTACTTATTGTTAATTTTACCATAGAAAAAATGGCATATTATATTTAAAAATTTCCATTTTCCATTTGCTCTAAAGAAAAACAAGCTTACTAAAAACCTTATCTAGCCATCTATCTTTCTATCTACCTATAATCACACAAATACAGTACCGCATGCATATTGTGCGTAAATGCAGACACATGCACATACTCATCTATAAGTGAATTACATGTATATATTTAGTAGCATATTAAGAAAAGAGGAGGAATCTTTAGGAAAGTCAGCAAATAGAATAACTTCAAGTAATTTCCACAGGGAGTTCAGAGAAGTTAGGAACACATATGCCATAGCCGTTTTACATTTGCTTTTAGTTTTAAAGTAGTGCACTCTGGGGGAGACCTTTGTTCCATGCACGAGTGTGTGGTTCATGTTCCTTCCAAGTGGGCTAGTTTTGTTCTCCTGCCATGGGAGCAGGTGGCATGAAACTGCTTCGATGAGGTTGAAAGGCTCCGCCCCCTCCCCCAGCAGCAGCCTGAAGTACGTCAGCGGTAATTGTGTGCAGGGCTCCACTGTGCAGGGTGGGTGGAGGCAAAATTGATATCAAATAAGGGCATCAAACTGAGATCCGGATGTTCTGTTTAAGTTGTTGCTCATTTTTTATTAGCCCCGTCAGGGTAAAAAGCTTGCAACTTCTACCTCCCCTGCAGCAGAAACAGTAATTTTGGATAGATTGATATTTTTGTTCTCCATAAAGACTGAATTAGTGCTACATCGTGGATATAAATGAAGGTGGTTCTTTATCCTTTTTTCCAAAAATTTTATTATTAACCCATCGGCCAAGTTAAATAAAAGAGAGAGGTTCTGTTGCTCAGATGTGAAGCAGTCAATGAGGATGCGAGCCCCCACCCCCCTCGCACCGCCCCCCCCCCCCGCCCCGGGAGCAGAAATCCAAAGTAGAGCGATGCTGCTCCAAGGATTCTCCCCTTGTCTTCAGTGGCTCCCTCTGCCTTTTCCAAAGGGCCTAGGGCGCTGGAACTATCCAAGGTGCTAGGATGCGGGCAGCTTTGCCTTTCAATCAGGCGGATGGCAGAAGCAGAGGAGAGAGATTACTGCTTATTTCAGAAGGTAGGTTCTTTGTTTCAGAATCCCTGATTAATCAGCAGCCGCATCAACAGACTAAGGCAGCTGGAGAGGAGAAAGAGAAGCAGGGAGGGAGGGAGTCAGGAGAGGGAGGGAGGGAGGGAGTGGAGAGAGAGAATGAGAGAGAGAGAGAGAGAGAGAGAGAGAGAAAGAGAGAGAGAGCGCGAGAGCAGGAGAGAGAGCTGGTTGTCACGGGGGAGGGACGTTGCCACAAGCTAGGCTGCTCCAAACCTTCTATATGTAAGTGGCAACGAGAAAGAGCATCTTTGGGGCTGAAAGCAGGCATTTAGGGAATATGTTTCTGAATTTGTGTTTTCATTTATTTTCGCCTTCACAGAATATGATCAAATGAGGTACCTTAGCCAGCCTAGTGATTGCTTCGGGTCTTGTAGGCATCTGTGTGGCAAAGTGGGGAAAATCATTCAATTTCTTCCCTGCTGGACCTGGAAGGAGAGGGGCTGTGTGCTCATCCCCACCCATTAGCTATGCCCTCTTTTCTCTGAGTGTCGATTTAAGGAAGCAAGCACCTGTCTTCGGCCACAGCGTCTTCCCAGCAAACTTTAAAGGCCATTTTATCTGATAGGAAGAACATCGAATATGCTCTGATGTGCAATGAAGACGACCCTGGGGCTCGACACTTTTCCCATCCAGATACAATGCACTTTAACTGAAGACAATTTCAGCTGAACTACAGGTCCGTGTCATATGGTGCTGGATTACTCCTCCCAAACTGCCCTGAGACCAGCGTGAGCAAGGGCTCCGACAGACCCAAGTCACCCTCTGACTACTGCACTTAGCTCTCCCTGGGGACTTATATTTTGGTATGTATCTCATATTTCACATTCTATAAGCATGCTAATTGGATCCAGCATAAACTAGAAGAAGCAATTAGTTATGAAACGAGATGAATTATAGTTAGGGATACTTAATGCTGAAGTTTGCATGTTTTATGAGGTAGAGCAGAAATTAAGACACAACCTGGGCATCCAGTGCTTTAGTGAGCCTCTGGCTATTTTTACTCCCTTACCCACTTAGTTACATTACCATAGAAATGGTTAAACTGGATTTTCATTAGTAAAATAAACCATGCTGAATTATTAAAGGAATTGAAAATATTTCCAGAGTATTAATTGATATTCAAGTTGTGTATGCTAGTTATTTTTCCTCTATTCTATACCATAAATATTTTACAAGTCTCAGTACATTGGTGTCAACAATGAGAGCATAATTATGTATTCTCAGAATAAAAGACAGAGACACTACCACAAAACACACAAATTACCAGACATACACTAAGCTGACACTGGTTTGGGAGGGACTAGTTGAAACTGGATATTTTTGAGAGACATACTTTAATACCAGTCAACCTCAGGAAGATACCATTAGTCTCATCACAATAAATACCTTCTGTAGAACTTGGGTGGACTTGTTTTACTTTATATATGTACCTCTTTTGTTGGAGTATCACTATTACAATTTTATCAACTGCCAAACAATATCTTAAATAACATAGGTATTACACATCTGGAAGAACTATTACAGTAAATAATCTTCACACTCATTGAGAGACGTAAGTTTATTTTTGGTACTGTTGACAAGTATTTTTATTAAGTACAATGAAAATATAAGGGCATACAATGGAAGAGGTTACATTATGTAGTTTTGACCAATTTGTCATCAAATAATTTATAATCAAGTAGGATAAAATAATGAAAATTAACTCCCTTCACATTTTGGCCAACGTTCCAATTTATTTTATATATTGCCAGCTAACAAGTGAACAAATTAGTAAGAAAGCATGAACATTCTGGTTTTCTCTGGAAAGCATAAAATATGCTATCCAACTCACCAAAGAAGGGAACTCTGTGAAGGACATTTGTCATTAGTGAAAACAGACTTGTAAAAAATACTCCAATGTGAGGGGGCGGATAAAGGAAGCTCAGAAACTTGAATCATCTGTAAATTTTGGATGAAGGAAAAGGGTCAAAAATCTTTGGACAAGGAATGTTGGCTATTAATATTAATAAATCAATCATAGCTCCCCAATTCAATTAGATGGCTTCCATACTAAGTCCACTCAGCTGTTTATTAAACCAATTCTGTCTGTCTTGCAAATACTGCCTTGTAAGCGTCTGGAATCAACTGGTCCAAGGCTCCACAAAGTACTTATGCCCTGGCACTTTGCAGGAGTCACTTAAGACTACTGGCAAAGGACATCATGGCAACCTGGAAGTTGGAGAAATATCTGATGGATGTTCCTACCATATTTTCATGATTTCTGCCCAGTTATCCATTTGGAGAAGAGAGTGGAGAAAAACTCTATGCAAAGAAATTTGCTGTCTGAGAAAAAGGCAATCAGTGTCTTTGTAGTCACTCCAGCTAACATACTTGGTTGTGACTTTACCATTTCCCATGTGGGCAGAACAGCTGCATTTTGATGACACTGAGAATGAGAAAACGAGCATGGCTGTTTGTGAGGATGACAGTATGCTTCAAACAAAATCAAAGTAAAATTATCTGACTGATGTCTGACAGATTATGAGGTTTTATAAAAAAATAAATTCTGATCTGTTTACATGGACTATGACCTATAACCATGCAATTCAGTTTGTTGACTTGGTCTTGGTATACATTAGTAAATTTTAGATATTATTTTGTATAGGTATTTTACATATGCATATGGAGCCTGATTACTAAATACTTACATTTTCACATGCCCTGTGATTTTAGATTTGCCTAAATGCATGCAAAATTATGTAAAATATTCTTTATTCTGCTGAACATAACAAAACATTGCCTAGAGAAACTTTTATGGAATCAATACTTACTAGAGTCCTTTATCCCAGGGAAGATGCAATGATTAGAACTGGAGTGGGATTCTGAATTTAATAACTCATATTCTAAGAATTTCCTTAGAGCCTTAATAGATACTGCTTGGAAACTTCAAGACTATATAAAGGGTGGAGACTAGAAACTTTCCACTATCTGGAAATAAATGGAAAGCATTGATTTGAAGTAGAAGTCAATGTCAGGATATTGGTTCTCTTATCTGTTATGTTCTTTATGCTTATTCTAAGTAGCATTATAGCAATGGCACAAAGTAAATTTGATATTGTTCTGGTCATAATATTACCTTCTGTGGCCTAATTTTAGGAAGGTTCTTGTGCAACTTGGAGTATGGTTTACAGTTCTCTCCCAGATCAGAGCTTTTCCATGCTCTACCTCTCAGGTTTATGGAGCTCTCACAACTTTGTAGCTCAGAAAATCAAAGTTCCATGTGGAAAATAGCTTCCTTTCAGAAAACATAGGTGAACAGTTTAAGAAAAATAAAGAAGTAATGCTCAGTAGGCCAGTGGACTGGTCCACTCAAGTGATGTAGGTCTGGTTTTGGATAAGCCATGTAGCAGGTGCAACACAAGGCTCCTGGGGAATCAGTGTTACACCCAGCTAGTCCTGCAGAGCTGCAGTGGTGAACAAGACAATGCGTGAAATTATGCTGAGAAGTTGTTTCAGAATATTAAACAAAGAGATGAGAAATGTTTAAATGTATAGAAGAGCAAAGCTCACATACTAAATATTTATCTTTTGTGAATATTTTCTTTCACAAAAGCCTATAACTAATCAAAATCTTTCTGTGTCTTGAGACATGAGTTGGTGTCATATTAAACACTCTCTGTTAACTGAGACTACACACAATGTCCTAATTGGCACAAGGAATAAACCATATAAACACTAGGGTTTAGTTAAATTATTTTGCATACCCATATTTCTCAAAAGTAGCCCCTGTTTTTTTTTCTCTTTAATATTAAAGTATCAAAGAGCTTTCTCAGTTTCCTATATGGAAATGGTAGTTACAGAAAGAGAAAAGTAGTGATTTTTTTTCAATTTTATATTCCTATAGATTTCATTTGAATTTACTTGGTATGTTTATACATAAATGGATAGTTCTATTTTTGTATGAACGATGAAGAAACAATGTTACAGTTCTGGGTTCAGTACTGGTAAGGAAAAATTTTGGTTGTGTACAAAAGAAGGAAAATGTACTTAACTCCATACAAGGTTAATAGCTTAGTTTGGCTTAATGTTTTGAACATGGTAAGAATTTCATCACTGCAAATTTATGCATCTTCATTAAGTCAAATCCCAAATTTAAAAAAAAAAACAAAAGTCCTCCAATGTTACACAAAGTGGTGTTTATGAAGGGTGTGGTCAAGATACAAGTACTTAAGTAAAAAAAAAGTAAAATTAAAAATAGGAATCATTAGTAATCCACTTGTATATAAGCCAACATCTGTAACCTTTATAAGAATAGTCATGATTGTGGATGCAGTAACCTCAAAGTTAAATAGAAGGAGTCTCTGATGAATGCAGAAACAATGGTGCAAAAAAAAAAAAAAAAAAAAAAAAAAAAAGCATAGAGTGGAGATATAAAGCCATGTGGGTCTTGTGGGATGAGCTGATTCAATCATTTTAGCCACTGTCCCAGGAGAATCCCTGACCTGAATTTTAAATATGAGTCATAATTTCCAAGAAAAATACCCACAATACTGTGCTATTTACATCAATACCACACATCCCTGCTGCATGTAGGTTGCGTTACTCCAGGAGGGAAGGTAGGTGGACCAGAGTTCCTCATTTGTTTTGAGCAAAAAAATGGCAGCACAGGCATACTGTCTCAGGTAAAAAGGCAATTATAGTTTGCCTTTAATTCAAGTAGATTCATATTTATTGAAAAGGTCCTAAAGACACTAGTTTTGTGACAGGACACAACTTGTTTCTTGACAGAGTTTCCTAGTGGCAAATAAGAAATATTATATGAGGCCGGGCGTGGTGGTGCATGCCTTTAATCCCAGCACTCGGGAGGCAGAGGTAGGAGGATCTCCATGAGTTCAAGGCCACCCTGAGACTACATAGTGAATTCCACGTCAGCCTGGGCTAGAGTGAAACCCTACCTCAAAAAAAAAAAAAAAAAAAGAAAGAAATATTATATGAAGACAAGCCTCTGTAAAGTGCTAAACAATTGCAATTCAAGAGGCAAGAATGAACTTGGTTTATTATCCAGCAGTCAAATGACTTCCAAGTCATCGATGGTATACAGCATATCTTGTTCACAGCAATCTTCACCATAAATACACACTTTCTAACGATAGATTTATGGTCTTACTGACTTGTGTTTCCTACTGCATCAAGTGGAAGCAGTTGTAAAAGGTAGACAATTAACATTGGGTCACTTTTCTTCAGTGAGGGCACAAGTCTATTTACTATGAGAGAGCCATGGCTCATTTGCTTGAAAAATATCCTTCAACTAGAAAGAGCAGAGCAGAAAGGCTGAAGAAATGGGATAAACTTCATGTATGTTCTGTATGTTCCAGCATTCTTACTTTGTAGATGTGATCAATGGGGCTAAATACATAAATGTCCTACCTAAAAACATGTGGTTGGTGGGAAAATATGTTAACTTGTATTAATTCTTAATTTGGCCTCCATTTCACATTGTGATTATGGACATTGAACTGCCTTAAACACTCTACCCACATGTTTAAAAGTAAAATTACCATTATAACGGAGCTTTGTTATTATTAAGTACACTCTTATCCACAGTTAAGAATTGGCACAAATATCTACTAGAAATGTTGCTGGCTAGTAACTATCATTAGGTTTATTGGACACTCACTGGCATTTTCATTAATCCTCACAGCCTAAGTTCTTCCTGTATACCATTTTTTTCCAGATATGTGGAATGAAGCATAAAGATATTGTGCGCTTACACAAAGTCATAGGCACAGAAGATTTTTATTGGGAAGTTTAGGCTCCACTGAGAAATTTTCAACTATGTGCTACAGGACTTCTTCAGAACCACTACTATGTCCCTAACTACCTTCTGCATTCTGACCAGCTTACAGAATACTGAGACACTTAAACCCTGATAATGTAATAGACCTATTTTGAAGACCACTTATAATTGTCAAAAAGTTAACACTCACTCTTAATAATGGTGGAAACAAATAATTCATGACCAACAAATGATTCATCATGTGTTTTTTATAGTAGTGTGACATAAAGAAGGGCACAATTTGGCCTTCATTATTAGTATCTCATCATCTCGGGAACTGAAAATACACTAAGCTACAAGAATGATCCTGTCAAATATCCTTCTAGAATTGGTCATAAACATGCATCCTAATTTTCATACTGTGATGTTTTGTTATATTTTATAGATGATATATACCTCTAAAATTTCTCCATTAAAATATACCTTGCCAGGCTGGAGGGATGGCTTAGTGGTTAAGTGCTTGCCTGTGAAGCCTGAGGACCCCGGTTCGAGGCTTGATTCCCCAGGACCCACATTTGCCAGATGCACAAGGGGGCGCACCCGTCTGGAGTTCGTTTGCAGTGGATGGAGGCCCTGGTGCGCCCATTCTCTCTCTGTCTCTCTCTCTCTGCCTCTTTCTCCCTCTGTCTGTTGCTCTCAAATAAATAAATAAAATTAAATATACATATGTATATATATATATATATACATATATATACATACATACATACATATATATATATATATATATATATATATACATACCGTGCCATTGTATAAATATTTTTTTAAATATCATTAAAGAATTTTCTCATAATGAAAACAATTTAAACTCCCACCAATTTGTAAGGCCATTTTTAAATGATAAATGATGTTTAGAAAGAATAAATTACCTTGTAAATAATTAAAATAGGTAAGTTGTATATGTAATGCTAATGCCATTTTGTTGGTGTAGAACTTCATTAAAAAGAAATTTTTAAAAATCTTTGTATAATACTGCCTCATGTGGTTGGGAAACAGATGATGGTTGCCAGAAGGCAGGGTGAGAGCAATCATTTCTAGCCAGAGGCGTTATCTCTAGCATGTTGTAATACGGACTTGGCTTCCTTGACTTAGGCAAGATTAATTGCCATGAAGTTAGGCACAGCTACTGCTGAGTACTCGGTAAAAGTGAGTTGCTAATAGTGGCAATGCTGTGGCCCTATAAGAGATAGTTTATTGCATTCTCATTCCCCAAAGAACAATAAAAAAATGCAGCATGAATTCCCTCTGTGTGTCCACTACTTAAGCATCTAATCTAATGGCCTGGTATTAAAGTACAATTCAATTACATTAGATAGTTGGAATTAAAAGACTATTTCAGTTCTAAACCAACAGGGCTTAAAATAAAACAAAAATAATAAAATTTTAACATAAAAATTGTAAGTTCACAAACAACCTCCAGTTGCTAAATTGTTTTAGATTGCAAAGGAAACCTTTAAATGCAGCATGAGTTTCAAAATACGAACTGACTGTCACCTGAGATGCTAATAAATTCTAATAAGAAATGAAATTTCCATAGCTACCAGCCAGGTTATGAAAAATGATTTTTTGTCTCAGAATAAAAAAAATAAGTGACATGTAATTGAAATGAGAGTGGCCATTGTGTTATATAGTTGCAGAAATGTCTTCACAATATATCTAAGATTTTTAAAAATGAAGTAAAGGGTATAGGTGATTTTGTTTGTTTGTTTTGAGATAGGGTCTCTTTATATAACCTGGACTGAATTTTATTGTAATTTTCTTCCCTCTAAGCCTCCTAAGTGCATGTGCCACAATTAGTCATTCCAATCTTGCATACCACAGTAATGTAAAATTGAACTTATTGTACTTAATAAACTAGATGATCAAATTCTTTATTTTGTGTTATTAAAGTTGATTAAAAAAATAAAGCCCAATGTGCTGTCACCAGTGGTTTTAAAACCAATTCAAGACATGGGTTTTCCCCAAACCTGTCTGTTTATCCATCCACCATCAATCCAATCATCTACCCATCCATTCATTGGCCCACATATATCCCTTAATAATATGGCTTTTGCTATCTTCCTCCTGTGATTTTGTTTATGATAGTATTTAACTTTATGTGCATACTGTTGAGTCTATTATCAAATTTTCATGGCTCTCAACTCTTAATCACATCAACAGGACATATGAGTTATTATCACCATCATTTTACAAGTGGAAATTACATGTGCCAGTTAAAAGTTTCATGTTTTGGGGGCTAGAGAGATGGCTTAGTGGTTAAGCGCTTGCCTATGAAGCCTAAGGACCCCGGTTCGAGGCTCAATTCCCCAGGACCCACGTTAGCCAGATGCACAAGGGGGCGCACTCATCTGGAGTTCGTTTGCAGTGGCTGGAAGTCCTGGCGAGCCCATTTCCTCTCTATCTGCCTCTTTCTCTGTGTCTGTCGCTCTCAAATAAATAAATAAAAAATGAAGAAAAAACTTTTTTTAAAAAAAGTTTCATGTTTTTAAATTTGGTTTAATTTGATTTGGATTCCTCAGCAATGATTTCTGTGGCTTAAGTGTTTTCTTATATTAATTAATTAATTTGTTTATTTATTAATGGAAGAAAGACATAGAGGGAGAAAGAGGTAGAATGAATATGAGTATGTCAGGGTTTCTTGCTGCTGCAAATGAATTCCAGATACATGTGCATCTATCTTTACATCGGTGCTGGGGAATTGAACCAGAGCTAAGAGGCTTTGCAAGCAAGTGCCTTTAATGGCTGATATATCTCCCAAGATCCTATGACTTCAGTTTGTAAACTTTCAAGTAGAAATTATACACCAAATTACTAGTGCTAGAGTTAACTGGCTTATCAGGATTTATGTAGTGTTTGTGATCCGTGATATTTGTGTTATAGTAAATCATTGTATGAAGTCATTATAGTAGATAGTTATGGAAAATAATAGAGAATAAATGTTGCAAAAATATTATAGTTTTTATAAATGTTATTTGCTCTTTTATCTTGTAAGAATCTTTCATAGATATAAATTTTATTTATTTATGTATTTTGAGGTAGGGTCTCACTCTAGCTCAGGCTGACCTGGAACTCACTCTATAGCACCAGGCTAGCCTTGAACTTACAGTGATCCTATTAATTCTGCCTTCCAAGTGCTGGGATTAAAGGCATGATGCCACCATGCCTGGCTTAGATATATAAATTTTATTTAGGCATTTAAGTAAAATATATAACATAATTTTCCCCAAATCACTTACAATTTCATTTTAAATTAAATGGAACTGTTATTATGACAACATATAAGATTTGGATCTGTTGTGTTATTGGCATAACAACACATTTTAAGAAGCAAAATCACATCTGCCACTGCATAAAATGAATATATGTCATCAGATATGATGTTTACATTTTCAAATGCTTGTCAGACAGGACCTTTGGTCTATTCCCTGCTTTGAATGAGTGTTTGATACTCAAGAAACACTCATTTAATAGTATTGCATATACTCCAAAGGCTTGTAATTTCTAATGAGACATTTTCTCTAATTGGAGGATTTAAATTAAAATTAATACATCTGTGCTATGTATACAAAACGGCATTGCAGCAATCAAAGGGAGACACATTTCTAACGCAGTTGGTATAGAACAACAACAAAAATCTCCTTTTTGACTATTGCTTTCCATACTGGTTTTCTATAATACCTTTGTATACTAACTCACTGTAACTTAGATACTGTCACTTGCCAGGGCCACATACATCCTGATCAGTGTGATACTTCACTGGTAAGTAATGAGAAAAAAAGAAAAGAAATGCAGTGATACTGAGTGGATATGAAACGGTAATGTGCAGTACAAGTGGTCAAAATGTATTATGCATACATGAAATTGTCAAATGCAAATTTAAAAATATAATGAAATATTTGGCATGAAATGATGCTTAAGAGGCTGAGGCAGGAGGATTAGAGCTTTGCAAGACCATGTCTAAATAACTTAAGAAATATGAAATAGTTTTTTTTAAAAAATTGGTACAAAAACCATAATATTTATTCATTTTCAACCTTGGTAAAGGTATGATGTGTTCTGACCTTGCAGGTAGTAATTCTAAATGATACCCTCCAAGATGATGAGTGCAAATCCCGATGAAGACCCTTTGGACGCCTTTCTCCAGTATATTGAGGATATGGGGATGAAGGCCTATGATGGCCTAGTTATTCAAAATGCATCTGACATTGCTCGAGAGAATGACCGCCTGAGAAATGAAACAAACATGGCATACTTGAAGGAGAAAAATGAGAAACGACGAAGACAGGAAGAAGCAATAAAGCGGTAAATATAAATAATTGTTTTCCACGTTTCCTAATCAAACCTGTGCACTGTCCGGGTGGTGCTGTGACCTGGTAAGAAAGGCCAGTTAGGGTCAGGAAGTCTTGATGGCATTGGGGAAGGGAACCTCTGAACCATCCATCCTGCTGTGACTCCAGACTTAGTTTAACAAAGTTACTTACCTGGGTGCTGTGTAAACGGACAGGTGCAGGTGGGCTAGGAAGACAACACAGGTTCTCCGCCTAAAAGCTCAAGTTCAATAACCCTTTGTAACAACATCAGGGGTCGTAAAAAGTCTGATAGCCATATTTGATGTGGAGTCCACCTATAATGGTCTTTGTTTATATTTCCTACTTTAAAATAGAGTTCATTGCATCCTAGAATATAACCAGACTCATTAGCAATTAAGTGTATATGAGCTTCTGGAGGCAATCATAATCCTTGAGTGTGCTCCATGAGCTGAAATTAATAGCTATTTTACATCTCTTGTTTGGTACCAAGTGGTCCAGGTTTGTACAGATGAAATAACTTGTATGATGCAAAACCAACCAGTGACAGGCTAATGAGCCCTGGAATGCCCTTCAAAATAGAAGTTAAGATTCTAGGTCACTGACTCCAAATGAAGGACACACTTGGGGATTTAGAAGAATAGGGTGGTATTTCTTATGTGGTGTCTTTTTGCACAGACATGCTTTGTGTTTGGGGGTCCTCTGTTACTGGACTCATCTAGCTCAGTGCAAAAATCCAAAAAACAAATCATGAATTCAATAGCTGGATAAGTGAATAGTAGTTGTATAGTTGGATAGTGCATGGAGAACTTCTTAAATCTAATCTGACATTAGCATGCTTACTTACTATGTGAATATGACGATATTAAGGAAAGAAGAATATTCTTTCAAGATTAACTATTTAGGGGCTGGAGGGATGGCTTAGCAGTTAAGGCATTTTCCTGCAAAGCCAATGGACCCAGGTTTGTTTCTTCAGGACCCACATAAGCCAGATGCACAAGGTGGCACATGTGTCTGGAGTTCATTTGGAAGTGTCTGAAGGCTCTGGCATGCCCATTCTCTCTCTCTCTCTCGGTCAAATAAATAAACTTTAAAAATAAAATAAAATAATAAAGATTAACTATTTAGGTTTATATATAAGCCTGGCAATGTTGTATTAATCTAATAATTTATTGGAGATTAATTCATTTATTAAAGAGGTGGATGAAGAGAAAAAGGGAAGAAAGAAATGAAGAAGAAAATATTTTTGGAGCATAAACCCTTCTATTTTTAGACTAGTAGAATAGAAATATGTTCTATTGCCAGTTCTAAACATGTTTGTAAAATGACTTTTGTTTTCTTTTGTTTTTCGAGGTAGGGTTTCACTCTAATCCAGGCTGACATAGAAATCATTATGTAGTCTCAGGGTAGCCTTGAACTCATAGTGATCCTCCTACCTCTGCCTCCTGAGTGCTGAGATTAAAGGTGTGCACCACCATGCCTGGCTAAAATGGCATTTTTTGATAAAGATATAAAAAATTTCGTAAGTTTATCTTTAAAATAGTTTTATTTGTTATTGGGGCTACATTAGTTTTATTTTTACCCACTTCTAAATGGAATTAAATATTCTTTGCTGGGATGTACTAAGTTTTGTTAGGACCTTTTTACTGTGGTTTTCTCATGGAGTTTTATGTGTATATGAGCATTTTTCTTTAGTTTTAAGCCTTGAGATTTTGAAAGTTCAAAACAAAATAAAGTGTGTCATGATTTCTAAATAATGACAGGAATACCATCTAATTTTTTTATATTTTTGCCATGGAAACTCAACTCTTCATTCTTTGATAAGTGTGTAAGCGCATAGTCACCTCCCTCTGCTAGTTTTGCCAAATGCCCTCGTGTGCATGTCCATCCTACTCGCTTTTGTTTCAAATACAATCTTTAGCGGGTTTCCATGGATTCATCCGTAGAGTGACTACAGGAGGGGATGATGTTCAGGTGACTTGTGATCATAATGTAATCATGATGGCACAGTCAACGACTCCGTGGAAGTCTGAAGTCCAGGCACTCACTCAGGAGCAGGAACTTAGAGAGGTAGACACACAGAAGACCTCCTCATTACACAGTACATGATGTGTAGTATGTCTAGTTATGTGATCTTTGAGTTGGTTTCTGGTTGAATGATATGGTACTATTTTCCTGAATTTCATTACGAAACATTTATTCATTAACTTTTAATTTTATTTTTTTAGTTGGCTTAGAGAGATTTAGGTTAACATTCATTCTACAGTTTTCAGAAAAAATGTTTTAGTTGATTAAAAATAAAGATAGCTTAAATCACCCACTGAGCTAACAAAAAAAAAGTCTCAGATGAACTTGTTCCATGCCTCTCAGAAGGAGATAAACTTTAATGTCCCTCAGAAGGCATAATTGACATGCTGATGTCTTTCATGCTTTGATTAGAGCTGGCAGGGATTGGAAATAGGATGGCTGCAATTGGTAAAAACATTAAATTATGGGAACCATGTGAACTTTCTTCGGTTTTAATTTTTCAAATATTTAATTTATTTATTTTCAAGGAGAGAGAGTGTGTGTGTGAGAAGGAGTGAGAGGGAGAGAGAGAAAATGGCCATTTCATGGCCTCTAGCTGCTGCAAACTCCAGATACATGCATCACTTTGTGCATCTGGATTTACGTGGGTTCTGGGGAATAGAACCTGGGTTGTTACACATTGCAGGCAAGCTCCTTAACCACAGAGACATCTCTCCAGCCACCATGTAAACGTTCTTATTGATTTTGTTGAGGAGCTGAGTCATTAAAAGGAATGAAAAGGCACTTTTAGTTTGTTCTACTGTTGTTACTTTCTATTATATTTTGTTGCTTGAACTAGGAGAACAATGTTTCCATTTAATTAAATGGCAATGTCTAAAATCAGATCCAGTGTTGACTAAATAGCAGCAAATGAGAGCCACAGATAGAGAGAAAAACAGGCAGAGAGAGAGAGAGAGAGAGAGAGAGAGGGAGGGAGGGAGGGAAAAACTGGGCGTGCCAGGGCCTCAGCCACTGTAAACAAACTCCAGATTCGTGCGCCCCTTGTGCATCTGGCTAACGTGGGTCCTGGGGAATCGAGCCTCGAACCGGGGTCCTTAGGCTTCACAGGCAAGCGCTTAACCGCTAAGCTGTCTATCCAGCCCATGAGCCAGTTTTAAAATGCGAATTTTGAAAAAAAGAGAATCCTTTAGTAGCTCAAGCACAAGTTCCAGATCGATCTCTAAAACCTGGGACTTCTGGCTGGATATCAAAGTGTAAGTGTGGGAGCCATCTTGCGTAGATTTCGTAGTTGTGAATTTACAGAAGGGTATCTAGGACTTAAACCTAGATATGGTCAAAGGGCAGAGAACTGTCTCCTGGCAACCCGAGTCCTTACACGACAGGAGCAATAGAAAAATCTGCTAAGCGCGATTGGTGGCATGAGAAAGACCGCAATGAGGCATGGGAGGAGCACGGACAGCTCCACAGTAAAAACACATGGGTAGATGACTGAGAACGGAGTAAAGGGCTGAAAACCACCACCACAGGCCGCAAACATGGCTCTTTAGGCCCAGCAGCATACGCTGAAATCCTGAACCAAACTATGGAGGTGAAGCACCTGGGAAACCCAGAACATCTGAGGGAAATCATGAGGGAATGAATCAGGACAGCAGCCCTGTGCAGTCGTTTCTTGCTTCTTTGAAAACTTCAGCATGGCTGCGGATGACGAATGGGATGTTGGGCAGAGACCTGGGGCTTAGGGCAGGTCTATGTGGAACACAGAGAGCTGAAAAGGAGCACAAGGTACAAAGTCCCTACCCAGGAGCTGACAAAGCGGGTTCCAGAGGAATACCAGTCTTTGAGAATCACTCATACCCGAGCTCGCCTTCAAAGACAGGCACAGGCAATGTCACAAAGACCAAACCCACCTGTGAGAAACAGTTGTGGGGCACATCCCCCACCTAGGGGAAGCAATAATATTTCAAACAACATTCATTCTTGTCCCCATAACCGTTACATACTCTAGGATGTGAAAGAGGTGGCACGTGTCTTGCTATCTATAAGTCTGTTCTCCCCTGTTATGCCTCCCACAAATCTTTTTTCTGGAATTCTAACTTAAAGTGTAAATATCTTTGGGAGAGTAAGGATACTACTAGAGTTCAAAGTTGTTGAAATTTCTTCAATTTGCTTTTCTCTTCCAAAAAACAAAACACATGAAAGCATGGGAACCTTGACCTCTCTGAATAAGGGTTAAAGAGAAAGAAGTGAATGAAACTACATAAGCACTGATTAGGTGAGAGAGGAGCCTAAAGGTGTCCCACACAGTCTTGTGACAAGACTAGTTGTTTATGTATAAAGTGATCTGGTCTCAGCATTATTGTAGTGTCCAGACTCAGTTTATTTTGTTCAAATGAAGTGCAGTGTCCTAGAGTTGTGACAATTTAAATATGAATAATGATAAACTTTAATGCCCAATTCAATACATATTTTTATTTTTCCAACATTCCTATTGGAAGAGTATGGTTTTAATATTTCAGGAAAGCCCATAATTGATTTCTAATCACTCAGACATTTTATGATTCCAGAAATGCTGACAGACACAAAATTTCTCATCTAAATCTAACACATATTTTAATATTTTCACCATACAATTTTTGTAAAATTGAAAAAAAAGATCAACAGGGCATTAGTGAAGACTTTTAATTAATTAGAGTTACTGCAGGCTTTCTTAAATACATATTGTGGCTTAATAAATAGCATATAAATGCCAAAAATCTAAAGATGCTGCATATTTGACCTTGAAAAGGCATTGATGATAATTCTCTGTGAAATATGCCAGTTGCAATTTCAGAGATGTGCAGACTGCCAAGGATTGCTTAAAAAATGGAAATTGGATTTCGTATGATTGACCTTCGGGATCACATATGTGCAGAAATGCCTTTGTGCTGAGGCCGGGAAGATTAAAACACTCAGCGCTCAGAAGGAGTCTATCCTCCTCTCCTTCTCTGTGATCCTAGTCACTTAGGTTTCTGAGCCTCATGCCTTATTTTTAAACTCACTTGAGCCCCTTGTCACCATTACATTTCTTGTATTTTCACTTCATTTGTCACCTGGGGTTTCATGGAGAAGCTTGGTGGGTGAAAAATAAATACTAAATAAATAAAAAGTGATTCTCTTCATGTTTTTTTTTTTTTTTTTCTCATTAGCTTCAAGAAACATTTGGTGGGGAATAAAGAGAGAAAAACTTAAATGAGGAAATTAATGGAGAATGAAAAAAATATGTCAAGGCTCATCTTTTCTATGTTAAATCCTAATGATTTTGGGCACACACTGGTAAATGAGACTTACTTCTTGTCAAGATGCCCATTACAAAACAAACAGGCAAGACCTAAATCTCCAAAAAGTGGAAAAAGAAAAGTATAGAATGGAGACAGTTGTCAGAATATTGAACAGTGCACACGGCTGAGGAACAAGTCCGTAAGCAGGAAGTAGTCATCAAGAGCAGACTAACCACAACTGACTAGTAAGGCCGCAAATCCAAGTACATGGAGCTGGGCTTTCTTTGCAGGTTATTTATATGTAGATAACTCATTGTTTTACCTGAGAAGTGTGCTCATGAAGAACAATCACAAGATCACTCTGCAAACCAAAATCGCAATTATGTTCTAGGATTCTGTATTATGGATCCAGTACTTACACCATCTCATTTTGTCATTGGCCACAGAGTTTTGAAAATAATGTAAACTATAGCCTAAATTAAAAAAGGGAGCTGGACTTTTTTTTCTTTTCCTAATGAAACAAATGCTACATCAGTGAAATTTCCCCAAACATTGTGAATGTGGAAGACAGCTTTTGACTTCAGGAAAGTGGAGCTGACACAAAGCACTACTTAGGCTGATTAGCCATGTTTCTATCCCCTGTGGATGCCCTCAAGGGATCTATATGAAGTTATATCTCCTCTTTCAAAATGACAGTCAGAAATAGAATTAGATTAGTTACAGCTCCTTTAAAAATACATGCAATTACAAATTGGTGTGTACACTATTTTTATTTGAGGGCTTCAGAATTTCTGTTAACCAAGATAACCAAAAGACTACCAAATCTGTCTCTCTTGCTCTCTCTCTCTCTCTTCATCTATCTCACAATAAATAAATAAAATATTTTCAAAAGACCACCAAAATCCATGGTTTGTACTTTTATGAAGAAAATTAAAGTAAAAATAAACAAAAAAGAAAATAATTATGGAGCAAATTTTGGAATTATTTCATATTGTCACTGATGCTTTTACCCAAAGACATAATTATTTAAATAGAAATTACAGGGCAAGGGCTGCAGAGATGGCTTAGCAGTTAAGCGCTTGCCTGTGAAGCCTAAGGACCCCGGTTCGAGGCTCGATTCTCCAGGACCCACGTTAGCCAGATGCACAAGGGGGCGCATGCGTCTGAAGTTCGTTTGCAGTGGCTGGAAGCCCTGGCGCGCCCATTCTCTCTCTCTCTCTCTCTCTCTCTCTCTCTCTGCCTCTTTCTCTCTCTGTTACTCTCAAATAAGTAAATAAAAATGAACAAAAAAATTTAAATAAAAGAAATTACAAGGTAAATTTTAACAATTATAAACATCCTCTTCAGATATATTTGGATTTTGGAATCATACCCATAATTTGCAACAGAAAGTTTTATGGTCTCAGAGAGCATACATTAAGTGCATGTTATTAATGATATATTATCTCAGTGCAGCATGAATAGCTATATTGGTCACATAGAGCTCACTTCATTATATTTGTTTACATTCGAGGCCTGAATAGATATTAAATGCCCTATTTGTGTACCATAAAGGATGTTGGAAGCATCATTGCACAAGTGAAACCAACACTTAAGTGAGCAACAGTCCAACACAATGCTCTACAGCTAGCCATGGAGTATAGAGAAATGATGTACAGATTCTGAAGGGATACTCTGTAGTAAGCCTGAGCCCATAGGCTTGAGGAAACACAAGAGAAAGCATGTGATGTGAAGCCACAGATTGTCAGGGCCTGGCTGCCATGAATCTGTTGATCTGATCTGATGTGAGTCTCTGACCTAATTTTACAGTAGGACTTACTGCTCAGGCAGAGAAAACAAGGTTAATGTGTTGATAAGGGGTGAGATGAAGCAGCAGACACAATCTTAGTAAACCTCTCTAATTTTGGCTTTCTCTTGTGCTTGTGATTAGTCTGAATGCTTTTCTATTAATCATTTCAGAGGACTACAAGCTGCTTTGCCTTGTTTTTGTGTTAAAACTGTGTGTTCTGATTGTCTTGTTCAAAGTGTGACATGATATACAGACATAGGAATAATTTGGGTCATTATACCAAGTGCATAGGGAAGTTTTTATTTCTAGAACCATAGGACTGGAAGAGAAAATTCAGTAACTAGACTGGGAAGTCCCTTAGCACTACTCTTTATTAAGCCATAAGCTATACCCACAAGAATGGTTCTAAACAACTCAGTTTATTAAATGTGTTCTTTGTGTTTTTTAGTGCTGGTTGGTAAAAATTAGTATTATTAGTGTTCTTGAACATAAGGATACCCCTGTGCAAGTCGTGTTCACATTGCTGGCTCATTGTTTCCAGTGAGGGGTACGCATCCACTGAACTGAAATGAATAATGCAAACATCAGAAATTATCAACTTGCAATTTACATCATATTTATATGTGTAATAGTAGAAACTTGCTTAGTCCCTGACAGCACAAGTTAGTGGCTATTTGAATGGGGTATTTAAGATGCCTTGTTAAGGTTAAGGCTCCTCCAGATTCTAACATACCTATTTCAGGATAGCTCATATTTTGGTCGGTTATACTCTAATTATATCCCAAATTTTGCATTGGCTTTACACTTTAAGAAGCTCAGTGTCTGTTCTATATCTGAAATAAATAGACAGATGTTAGCAAGAGGAGGGGCTTTTCAGAACAGAGACACATATGGCCCAGTCAGTCCACAGGACTGAGCTCTTCCAATGCAGAGGAAATCACAGTGAGGAGAGGACCTCCAAACACCCAACCCCAAGACAACCGGGACGACTGAATGACTGAAAAGAGCCTGGTTGGAAAAGTTAAGGTAATCTTTCCTTTAGAAGTAGACGTAATCATTCAGAGATGCTTATAGAGACTTTGGATATCATCTTCTATCTAAAGCTACTTATACTGTTTATATTTTTAGAGACTATTCTAACCTTATAAGTAAAGATAACATTTATAAAATGTTAATAAAAATCAGATAAGGAAAATGAGTTATACTAGGGCAAGGGCATTTGTCAGGGGATTTTTTATTATTATTATGTACTTCGTAGCATCTCCAGAAGAATATGTCTAACAGAACAGAACTGCTAGAGTGGAACCTGAACATGCTAACCAGATTTTTCTGAGGTTGCTCTCCAACTTTGAGCTTGCCTGATAAAAATGTATGCATTATACATATATGGTAACCTTAAAATTAATTTCAATCATGAGCTGATAGAGTCAAATCAAGCCTTACCCCATGAATTTCTGCCTAAAATGTATGTCCCTAGTCAGAAGGGATTCTGAGTAATGCTCTTATTTGGAAACACACAACAGAATATTCATGCCCATGCTAGAATATGGGCATTGCTAGCCTGCCAGTATGCAGGGGTGGGGGGAAGATGAATTTTGCTTTGTCTTGAAAGACAAGCACTTTCAGAAAGATGTACAAGGAAGATGTTTTTAAAACACAAAAGACAAGTATTTAGAATCCATTATTTTAATTAGTACATTGCATTTTAGTCTCTGATTTGGGGCTAAGTAAACCACTCAGCATATTCTGATGCTAGAATAAGAAATAAAGTGGTTTCATACTGAATGAAAAAAATATTACCAAGGAGACTTAACTTCCTATTAGGATGATGTGTATGTGCGGTGCGCAGCTATTTGGCTTATTATAAATGTTTTTCATTATGCATTTATTATGTGTCAGTTAAGTGAGGCATTGTTCTGGGCATCTGTGGTAAATCAGTAACAAAAGGGTTAAAAATGCTTGTGCTCATGGAAATTGCCATCTGATGATGAGTGTGGGGACAGGATAAGGGGGACACAATCTTAAAAGAAATAAAATCAACAAGTTGAAATGTGATAAATTCATGTATATCTGGTGAAGACAACTGAACCAGGGAATTGGGGTTAGGGTACATAGATTGAAATTTGAAGCAGGTTTTTCAGAGAATTTCATTTTTGAATGAGAACCTGGGGTAAGTAAAGGAAGAAACTACGCTGCCTGGAACAATGGGTTTCCCATTGGATGAGGCACCAGGAGAAGAGTTCATATGGGAACCCTGGCAAGTGTGAAGACAGCCAAGGGAACTGATGTTACTAGAAGTGAGCAGAGACAGGGAAGTGGAGGTGGTGAGGAGATAAGGTCCAAAATGGTGGTAACTGGAGCTCCCACTGGTACAATCAGCTAACGTGTGAGACTTATGCAGAAAAGCTGGAGGTGTTCTTGCAGGGATGTAGTATTACTGACAGGAAATTGACCCAGGATGAAACTTGGATGAAGTGGGAAGCCTTTGAAGTTTTTTGAGAGGTAGAATGACGAATTAGTCTCATATAATTGACTTTCACTGCTCTGTGGAACAGCAAGGCAGAGACAGGCACCATAGCTACAGAAAATACTGAGATGAGGGAAGATGAAGGTTTGGCAGTCCTGGAGAAGGTGAGGTATGGTAGAATTGCATATTTTTAAGGTAGAATCAATACAGTTTTCTAAAAAAATTGAATGTAGTGGTATGAGATTAACATTAAAGGACCAAAAAAAAAAAGTCCCTTACCAAGAATGGAGCAGACAGAAGAAATAGGTGTGTGAGAGAATTTTAAACAATATTGTAGTATCTATTAAGATTCCAACAATGATACTATCCATTAAAATTTGATGTCTCAGTTTTGATAATTTGTATATATGAGATTGAAATAACATAGAAATGTCAAATACTTTTATGAAACTCTAAAATAAATGCATATTTATATACACACTTATGCATAAGGAAAGATATTTTTAATAGAATGAATGTATTTAACATGGGATGTGACTTATTTACCATCTATGAATGTACAATGCAGTCTTATTCACTATAAATAATGTTGTTCAGCAAATCTATAGAATGTACCCATCTTGATAATGGAAACTTCATGTCCATTGAGTAGCAAATGGAGAGTAAGCATCTACATTAACCAGAACAAATGGACAGTTGCCCGGAGGTTCTGCTTTTGTGTACATAGTAGAGACAGTGATCTTGACTCTTAAAGCTGTATCATCTGCACACTGGGGGCTTTCCAATGTAGGGCATAGCTAACAGTACTAGCGTTGTAATTTAGGAAGCAAGATAAAAAGGCAGATATAGGTCTGCATAAGTCTTGAGTATTTCAAAAGTAGAAAAAAGATCTTTTGAAATTGATAAGTTCAATTATTTTAGGGCTGATAACTTTCATATACCGCCTTTTGACAATGGTGGAGGCATGAGTAATTAGGTGGCTAATTCATGCACGTAGAAAACTTTTTCTGTCCTGAGTAATTGTGATAAACCTGTACATCACTATCCCACTGTATGAAGGAACTTCGGAGTCCCCGTGTGGATGTGGCAGAGTGGAGCATAGCCTAGTATTGGGGAAATCCTACTGACCAAATAGGCAAGATGAGGTGACTTTCTTCACTTGCTAGCTTTAGTGAGACCTATTCAATATTCCTGCACTCTTAAAGTTAAATTGACTTAGGTTTTAACTGGAAATTAAAGCAGTATTCAGGTTTTCAGTTACTAAATAAGGAAACATACAGTTTATAACATGGAGTACATCAGCTAGCACATAGTCAACAAATGTCAACAGACATTTGTCCAGAAATAGTAACTGCTATCATTATTGGCATCATTGTTAGTTCTGCTGTTGCATTAACTGCCACTGTCCTTGACTTCTAATCTCATAAGGCAGTTCCATTAGTAAAGACACTATGTTCAAAAGAGTTAGACCCCCATGTACTTCAGTGTAGGGACAGGATCTTCTGCTGAGTACATTTGCAAATGACCTGTGTGCCCAGCCTCCAACTGTGGTTTCTTTTTACTTCTTCATTTTATTTCCTATTCACAAACACTTATTTTATTGTTTTTAATCCCTAAAAGAGTTAATTACATGTGGAAAATTATGCACAAAGAAAGATTCTAAAAGATTCATTGACAGATAGTTTTGGATCATAGTTATTAAATTGACTTCCAAGACCAGGGAAGCTATCTCTTGAGTGAGGTAGGTTTTCAAACCTTTATTAAACAAAGTACTGTTGAGCTCCTTCAATGTAGTGACGAAGGCTTTTCCAGGGGAAATGATCACATAGCATGTGATACTCACAATGTGACTTGCAAATATACTTCCAAATATTTTAGGGGAATTACTTTGAAGCTTTTCCCTCTTGGCACATGAACTGGTATTTTTTTCTTTATTCTTTGAATGGAAATGGAGCTTTTTTGTCAAACTGCTATAACATTTAGGCTGTAACTAAAGAGAGATTATCAATAATGAATCACAAAGATAAAACAGATATATCTCAAGAGTTCAAATCAAAAATGATTTTTTTCCCATGCTGGGTAACTTGAATTCTCTTCTGCACAGAGAGGCTTTTCATCACCACATTTTAAATTTCTCTAAAAATGTTTTGGCTTTGCAAGGGCTTGCAGATACTGGGAAGGTTGCCCCCATTATGGCTCCCAGGTGTCCTTTGCCTGGAGAAAAGAACCCTTCTTCACTTATTCTCTTTGATGTAGTAATCGTAACTCAGACATTTCCAGGATTTTTCCAAAGTGAAACAGACTTATAGGGAGAGACTGGAAATTTTAGGAATTTTCCTGGGAGAATTATTAACTCACAAGAATGTTTGTTGTCACATTTCACATATGATTAAAAATTGTACATAAGTTTTAATACATAATGGAAATTGTGTATGGTTTTGAAAGATGTATTAAAAAGGGATTAGAAATCACTTGTCTAGGGAGTTGCTGTCTAGATGATAATTACAAGGATATTACTAATTTCAGTGATTAGTATTTTATGTTGGCAATGAATGATGTATTTTTTTCTCATTTCTTTTTTTTTATACTCAATGAATACAGTCAAGTTGGTACCATTGTTAGGTTCCTTCCTGTTTTCCCCCTCTCCGCAGGGACCTTCCTTTTTGGGGTATATGGGTTGTGCATTGTGGGGCTAGCCTTGAGTATTGGGTAGGAGGGTATGTCTCTGCATTTCATGACCCAACATGTGGCTCTGACATTCTTTCAGTCCTATCTTCCACAAATTTCCCTGAGTCATGTGGATTCATTTTAGGTCTGCTTCATTGTTGAGATCTAGGGAGCCTGTGTCTCTGGATATATGGTTTGGTAGGGGTTGATTGTTCTCTGTGTCTATCTCCTTTATCATTGTGCCGGTTCCTGGTTCGCCAAGAAAAAAGCATTCTTGCATGTTTCTCCAATTATTCTTAGTTTTAGTTGGGACCCTTATGAGGTATGTTGGGGTGGTTCTCTCCTTAGGATCTGCATCTATCTGAAAAAGAGAAACAGATTCTAGGATGGAGAGTAAAGGCGGAGGGAGGGATAATCAAAATCTAAGAGGATATAAATAAATCATATGAAAACCTACTTTTTTGAACAATGGAACACTCAAGATAGCCATTATTTTTTAGAGAGAGTTTAATTGATGTAGGCCCACTTGTATCCTATGATTAGTGGGAGCTTGATAATGGAGAGTGGGTTCATTTATGGATAAGGTTCTGACTTGTTTCCCAGCTCAAGCTATGGGTTCCATTCCATTCCACTGAGCAGATCAGTTAGCCAAATCAAGAGCAGTTGTTTTCCCATCATGGCTGTGTGCCACTATTACACTTGTGTTAGTATCAAGTCAGGTTGTTTGCTCCTAAGTAGGTTAGAACATGCATTGCTTGCACAGAGTGACTGGGAGAAAATAACCAATATCCGTCCAAGTAATGTGTGGAGGATGTTTTTGATTTAAAAAAAAATGAACAATGAAGAAATTATAAAGAAAGATAATGGGGAAATATCTATAGAAATATAAGCATATTCAGACATCTATTTCTGGAAAACAAAGATGACTTCTTTTAGGTCCTCCTCCCTACCAATCACACAGTAGAGGATATTGATTTGGGTGAGATTATATCTTAAATGGCTTTTAAAAATGATTTTTTTGAAAGTATTTGACAAAATCATAATCCTTGTCAATTATTGTCTCCTACCATGTGTTTTCTGGGTAGGAAGCAAAGGTCTAAGAGACATACACTTTATGACATAGACTTTCATCCCTCCATGTCTGTGTTATGCTATTGGAACCCACAAACCCTAGCAAACAACATAGTGAATTTCATTTAGAAAGAAGTCTCATGATGTTTTGCTACCCTTATTGGTACAGACATATTGAGAAATTAACCTTTGCAAATGTCAACTGTTATTCTTCAATTACTTCCTCTTTTAAATGCAACTGTACCTTTATTCTCAATAACTTTAATATTTTAATTTATTCCTGGAATATTCTATCTTTTATAATCCATTACAATTCCATTTAATTTTTTTTATTTTGCATTTTTTTATGATTGGCTTGCCCACAATTATTTTAAAAGCCTAGGTGTTTCAAATAAAACTGGAAGAGAAAAAAATTCAAAATACAGTACATAGTTCAACAGATTAAATGGGATAAAGAGAGATGGGGGAGGAGAAAGTGACTGCCCGGTAAAAGCCTTTTTAGTAAATCATCCTGAATCTCATTAATAAAGAATACATCCACTAAAGTTGTGCAATCAATCTGCCATGTGCATTAGTGACGTCTAGTCTCATTCAGGTAGATAAATTGTTCTCTAAGTGTTGGTCGGCTGCCACTCAAATCACAATACCAATAATACATGCCATGCTGAATTTTCTCTGATTCATGACTATTTTTTTTTAAAGAGTTAGACTAGAGTACACAGGGTTAACAAAAGAGTAAAGAGGAAAGGATACATAAGTGGAAGGAATATAGTAGAAAGAAGATTCTGTCGGCAAACCAACCTTCTGTCAGGGAGCAATCCACATATATACTGTTACCAAACTCTAGCTAAAAATACAACAAGAAAATGTATGGTCAATATAGGGATGTAAAACTTAGGAGAGTGTAAAGACAGTTTTCCATCATGTGGATATATGGAGGCACAAGAAAAGGAGAAGAGATAAATAGGAAAAAAAAGTAACCATATACATCCATGAGCATTTTAATCACAGTGTCAGTCTATTTTCTCACCATGAACAATTCTCTTTAATGATGGGCACCATGACTGCTTCTTCTCAAACAATTGGCTGCCAGGAACATCCATTATTACAAACAGGTACTTAAAAAAACCCCAATACAATATGCCTTTGTAAGATTCCATTTGAATTGACACAATAAGATCTTTCTAAAGGAGTCGATCAGTTTCACATGTGCCCTAAAAATAAAAGCACCTGCTTTTGAACCTGTAGTCAGACAGAATGATTCCGTCACTTCTTACAAGATTAAAAGTCTCCAAGGAGATATTGTGCATGTAAGAGAGCAGCTGGAAATGAGGTTGAAACACTAAGCCTGTGCGGTTATATGATTGCATTAAAGTGCAGGAATGAAAGATTAGAGTGGCATTGGGTCTTAGGAAGGAATGCTGCATGTGGATTTGTCATTAATGCCTCAGATCTATCTTCCCAAGTCTTCCCGTTTCAGCATGACTTAGAATTGTAAAAAGAAGTCAGCTTAAAGGTATCAATGCAGGCCCTTGTGTAAGTTGCCTTTAGCAAAGAGCCTCTATCTTTAATTCAACACAATTGCCAGTCTTGGTTTGAGTCAGACTGTGATTTAGTTAACTGGAAACAGAATGACCTCTGTCACCCCAGAGTTGAACGAAAGGCTCAAAGCAGGCTTGATGGTATATATGAACTATTGTTGGACAGATGAGATAACATGGAAACAAAATGAAATGGGTTTTGTGAGAGTGGGGAGGGATGGAGAAACTCCACACATAACAGCTTGATACTCTCACATGCAAGTGTGTGCTTGTTCTTAAGGAAGACTTTTAATAATGTATGTGTGTTACATCACTCACCCATATAGACAAAAGCCAATTTTAAGGGTCAGGATACTAATGATCCACCTAAAGCAAGAACACTCTCTACATGCACAAATTAAATCTGTTGTTAGTTGCTGGTAATGTTGCAGTGTGTTTTGGCACAGAATATTCAGTAGCTTCAGTTCCCTGAGTTGTCAATTTAGTCAATAATATCTACATTCCTTACTGCATGAATCATGAAGGTATTATCAGTGATGCAAAGCATATTCTTATTAATTGGTGTGTGTGTTTTTGTTTGTGTGTGTGTGTCTATAAAGTGCACTGTGATGATCAGAGGACAATCTCAAGGTGTCTATCTTCTCACCTTACTTGAGAAATCTGTTTTCTTGTGTGAGAAATCTCACACTCTGTTGACGTTTTGTCAATGCATCCATCAGACAAACCCTCTGCCCTCAAACTCCTCACAGCTTCTGGATTCTCCTGGCTCTGCCTCGCATTGCTACAGGCACTTTAGGATCACATACGTGCACTACTTTACTTCTGGCTTTATGTGGGTGTTGAGGAAAATGAAACTCATGCTGGCAAACTTGTAATCAAGCAGCTTTAACCACTTTGCCATCTATCCAGCCTGAGAATATGTTCTTTTATAACATTTTCTAAATGGGGGCTGGAAAGATGGATCAGCAATTAAAGGCACTTGCTTGCAAAACCTAAGAATCTGGGTTTGATTCCCCAGTACCCAAGTACAGCCAAAGGCACAAAGTGGCAAATGCATCTGGAATTTGTTTGCAGTGGCAGAAAGTTCTAGTATGCCTGTTCTCTCTCTCTTTCACTGTCTCTCTCATATAAATAAATATTTTTTTCTAAAGGATATTTGAAAATATTTTATTGTTTATGTACATAATGTAATTATTAAGATTATTAAGTATAATATCAAGAACCGGTCAGAACTAGATGGCTCAGTCAGCATTGTATTTCATTTTGTTTACATTACAGCTAAACTTAGGGAGAAAAGAGAATATCATTCCTTATTCTTTTCGAATTCATTAAGATATGCTGAAAATTTTGAACTAAATAAATGTTATCCCATATTTAAAAACATTACCTGGGCAATGAACAAATTAGAAATATTTTTATCAAATTATTTATCTTCTCTGATATAAGTAATTTATGTTTATCAACTATCATTTTTACACTTTCTCTAAATGTTCTGTAGCTTTTAAATCTTATTATTCAAGCTAATTATCATTTCTGGGCAAAGTGAGTAACCTCGTAATTAATACATCAGATAGATGTACTGAAGAAAGTCTTCCACTTTATGTGGCTTAAAATTAACATTTTTAACATTAACTCTTGAGTCCAGATTTGTTCTCTGATCTCATGTTTTAGTTCCTCACACTTAAGTATCTGCAATATAAGAACTAGGAATGTAGCAGCATAATTATACTGATAATCATCTGTCCACACTATTAAAATAAACAAAAAAAAAGCAGAATAAGTCAGTTTAAGGGTTTAGAATTGGTTGGTTCAAAATGCAAGATTTCTTTCTGGGTTAATTCATTGTATATATATTCCGTTACCTTGTGCCACTCTTGCCACAATTTTGGTCTTTATAACAAAGAACTTTTTACTGTAAAGAACAGTAAAAAATAGAAATAACCTTGATAGTAGGTTTTGTTGTTGTTGTTGTTGTTTTAGTACAGGGCCTGGAGACATGGCTTAGCAGTAAAGGCACTTGCCTGCAAAGCCAAAGGACCCAGGTTTGATTCACAGGAACCCATGTGTAAGCCAGATGCACAAGGTGGCACATGGGTCTGGAGTTTGCTTGCAGTGGCTAGAAGCCCTGGTGTGCCCATTCTCTCTCTCTCTCTTTCTCTCATTTCTCTCTGCCTCTCTCTCTCTCTCTCTCTCTCTCTCAAATAAATAAATAAATAAAATATTTTTAAAAAAATGTACAGGGGGAGGTAAGCCAGATCTCATTTCTTTGTGATTTAGTCTCTGAATGCATAAGTTTGCAACAAATGCTTATTATAAATAGTCTAAAAATTAATCCACGCAATTTTTGTGATGTACAAAAATAGCCAATTTCCAATTTATATCTAAACTTATATCACTTTTCTAGAAGCCAATATATGACAATAAGAACTAAAGGGATCGGTTTTTATTTTGCCATGTTTGAGGGGGGTGTGTGTGGTGTATGTCCCGAATGTGTGCACATGTACAGCCCCAGGTGCTGTCCAGCAGTTGGGTGCCCTTGCTGGTCTTGGCCAGAGGGGAGCATCAGTGGTCCTGTTCCGTCACTTTTTGGCTCATTATTTGATCATGAGTCTCTAATGATTCAGGAGTTCACCATTTTTTTTTTTCTGGTGAGCATCTGCAGTTCTCTGCTCCCGTAAGGCAATGGCACTATAGCAGCCTATAGCCATGCCCAGGTGCTTATGTGGGTCCTGCGGACTGGACTCCGGTGGGCTCGCAGGCCTCCTCAGGCCCTCATGCTTGCACAGGAAATGCTATTAACTTCAGAGTTACCTCTCTAGCCTGAAATTGATTTTTTTTTAATATAGAGAGAACTTTCATAAAAGGGAAACCCAAACATATTAGGTGGCAGGAAAGTTCATGTCTATAGAGGGTTCCTGTCTACACTCACCATGAGTTAATGAGGCATGTTTATAACTTATCTACAAGATATGCTAGCAAGTATATTCATATAAAAGGCATAGTTGTCTCCTAAACAAGACCATTTCAAGCTTGACAAGTTGGACTTATTAGAACTTGTATTAATATTTTAGTTTTTGTGAGTATGATATGGGGTGTGTGCATGCGTGCGTGTGTGTGTGTATTTGATCCATTACTGTCTTGATGGATTACACACAGAGCATTTCTCACCAGGAATTCATCCAGTGAGTAAGGGCACTTTGGTTATTAAATTGAAGTCCCATGTTAGAGGCCATTAAGCAAATTATTTAGTGCATTCTGCTTTAGAAGGCAAAGGCACAAGTACAATATTTTATAACTGGTTAATTTCATGCTACAATTAAGTTCTTGACACACACTTGGAAGGGGAAGCAATGTGAAGGGGAAATGAATGAGGACTTCCTCTTGTCAGTCCTCTAGATGAATATGAGTTTATCTAAGATGTCTATGTACCACACTGTAGAGACTACCTCTTGAATAGAGAATAATCAAAACATAAATAAATGGCTTATTTTAAAGTTGAAGTTTCAATTTTACACAACCAAAATTAGTTTTGTTATAATAGATATTGCCAGACACTTTAATGGTGATGATGAGTTCAAATAGAAAACTGTTTTGAAATAGATGGCATTATGCTAATTTGATATATATGATCCAAACATGTTTATCTTCCAGTTTGATGGCTATATTGTGGAAAAAGCACAGTTACATTCATGTGTGTGCATGTGTGTGTGTGTGTGTGTGTGTGTGTGTGTGTGTGTGTGTGTATGTACATGCATGTGTTTGTAGGCGATGAGGAATGTTGAAGTTAAAGCTAAAGTTTTAATTCATTACTCAGAGGGAATCATCCAGATAAAGAAAACCTAGTTTTTCAGAAGTAAGATCTTAAAAACTGAAATCAAAAGAAAATGATACCATCTTCTAGGGAATCAGCTATAGGCTATACTTCTTGCTCCGCTGATTTTGATCTATAGTGTAGTGGTATTACATACAGAGTTGGGAATCACTCAGAGCCATGTTTTGATCTTGACTCTTGTTTGTGGTTATCTAGAAATTACTCAGATTCTCTGAAATTTTGCCCTGATAAAGTGGCCCTGATGATAATAAAATGCTTACCATTTAGAATATTTTCACAAATATTGTGGCAGTCACATAGAACATAAAACCAGACATATATAACTCAAAATAAGGATTAAGTGACAGTCGACATGAGTCCATTGAAGTACACATCTGTTGAGGGCAGGGACTCAGCTCTCATTCATCCTCCTTAACCAGAAAAGTGGATATTCATTCAGTACCAATATTTGAAACATCCATTAATAACTAACTTAATGAAATCTAATTTATGAATGACTTGGAAGTTAGTAATGTGTATATGAAATGTTCATTTAATTCTCACCCTGTGAAAAGAAACTCTTTCTTATAACTAGTGCCAGAATTGTCAAAATAATAACTATTCTTTTGGCTTAAATGCTGGTTCAGTCCTTAAAAAGTAGTAGAGGGAGTATAATTTTAGTATTGTCCTAATAGTATTGGTGATCTTTCCCACAAGGTGAATATTTTCATCAGATCCATTTGTTATAATAGAAAATACTGATATTAAATTAAACTATATGAAGAGCAAAAATTGTGGAATCAAAACAGTGACCATGAAGTAGGAAAAACCTTTTATTTTACACTATTTTACAATTTTTCTCTGATTTTTATTAGAATGGAATGTCAGTTAAGTCAAAAAAGTGGGTACCCAGTGGTCATATAACATGGCATTGTTAAATTTTTAAAGAAAACAAAGACTACTTTCCTGGTACTACTGAACTAAATGACCCTATTCATATTAGCTCTTTGTAAGACATGGAAATCAGCCTGGCAATTGGATCTCAAACCTTAGGATAAAAGAAATAGAAAGTTTAAGAACTTTCTAAAGGCCTTTGAATAAAAAAAAAATGTAAAGCTTTCTTTCTTGAGATTCTGTCCACAAAGCTTCAAAGTAGATGAATTAATGTCAGGGAATTTTGGAACCTAGTAAGTGTTCACTGTCACCAATGCAATCACCACTCATTATTTAAATTCAAGATAATGTTTAAGAAGAAGGTATTCTTCCTTTTTTAATATGTATGTGTGCACATATTCATGTATGTGCAGATACGTATGTGTGTGAATGTACATGTAAGTGGCTAGAGGGCAATACTGGGTATCATTCCTCAGGAACACTGTTGACCTATTGTTTGTGTGTGTGTGTGTGTGTAAAATAGTCTATCTTATTTGCCTAGACCATTCAAAGTAGGCTAGACTAACTTGTCTTCAGGACCCATATATCATTCTCTCTCCCCTTTCCCAATGCTGGGATCACAAGGGTACACTACCACACAGCATATTTATGTGAGTTCTAAGGTCAGACCCAGACCAAAGTTCTCATGCTTGCAAGGCAAGCACTTTCCTGACTTAGCTATCTTAACCCAGAGGATCATTTTTTTAAAAGTGATGTTGTTATACAAATAAGGCACTCTGCAGGCTATATCATCTTAACTGAGTTTCCTAATCCTTAGAGTAACTCAAGGTCTCTCATCTGTGCAAATGGAAGTCATAAAGGCTATATTTCCAGATTTCAGTGAGGCCTAGATGGACTGTCACTGCTGGAAGGGATACTACTTTCCTGCCATAGTGGATGTGTACTTCTCTTATAAGGTCAGCTTCAAGTGACCCTCAATATATTTGCCACTCATGTCTTGGGAAGCTCCCTTGGCTCCTTTGTGACTCAGCTCAAGCAGCATCTTGGTTATCCTTCATCATTTATTTTCTTTTATTTGCTCTCATAGCATTTTTTACATAAGCATTCTAACATTTGATCTTCTGCATGTTTACTTTTCTTACGTAAAATTAACAGTGTGCCAAATAATGTGTGACACTAGCATAGAATCCTATTCAAACAAATAAGAGTCTCTAATCTGGAATACTTATAAAGTGACTCAGATGCTTGTTGGAGCCTGCCAAAGAATAGTCAGTGGAGCACTTCATTCATAAAATCCAACACAAGAGCCATTCCTCTCACTGACAAACCACTGATATCCCCCATTCCGCCAACTTCAGCCTTTCTCTCTGCATCCCTCGTGGCTTAGGTATCATATTCCTTAAATTAAGGTGGTTTTCTGGATTTGGGTCATTGGGACATCTCATTTGAATGTGATAAATGTTGAAGAGTCCTCCTTCAGTCTTAGTGAATTTCCTAAATGCTGCAGGGTGTGGGGGAAGACCCTTCGGCTGACATGGCAATAAAGTATTCTTCTTCCTTTGGAAATTAAGGAATAAAATGTATCATCATTTATAAACCAGAATTTTAAAATATACCACATAGTTGACTATTCCTCTCCCTTCCTTGCTGCATATTTATCAATGTAGAAATCAAGTTGGGCCATATGATGATGACTTCAAACTTAGGGACTATGCATCCTTTGAGGTTTCTATTTAAATACCTCCCCTGCATTTCTAAACTCAGATGCCATCTAGTCCAATGGTCAGCAAGCATTTTAAGATAGTGATCATTTTAGGCTTTGTAAAAAATGAGGTAGCAGTTTTAACTACTCAATTCTGCTTTTGTACTAGAAATGCATTATAAAAATCACAACTAATACCTAAATGGCTAAGCACAATGGTGGTTTGATCAAATATTACTTAAAAGAGCCAGGCTTGGGAGCTCATACCTATAATCACATCCCTCAGGAGTCTGAGGTTGGAAGGTAGCCACGAGTTCAAGACTAGCCTGGAATAGAGAATGGGTTGCAGGTCACACACACAGCCTGTGCTAGAATGAGAGACCCTTTCTGTATCGCTGCTAAGAGCCAAGTATGATAAATAGAACTAACTTCTATCCAGGAGCAGACTAGCTGCCTCTAGCAACAGCCTATGGACAAAATAAACTGAAGAAATTTAGTTTGAACCATTAGAAAATCTGCTGCATCTGCTGTCACCACTGCTCTGTTGGTCCTGTGGCTGTGACTGTCTACCTTGCATACAGGTACTTGTTGGCAATTTTTTTGTGAACAGTGCAAAGCCAATAATAACATGGAAAAGTAGTATGTTGTATGAGCAAGAGGTAGGAACTTTTAACCTTGAATAATCCTTAAACATTTGTTAAAGGATTAAAGGAAAGGATTTAGGGTTATGGCCTGCTGGTTGATTAGGAATACACATACACTGATCCCAAGAACAAACATAGTATCTCCATCTGCTGTATTCAACAGATCTCTGGGCCCATAGTTATTGACCTCATGGTCTTCAACACTGTGATCATCACTTCTTACACGTGTATGCTTTCTGTGAGCTGACAGCCCAGCTTGTTTTCTTAAAACATTTAAAAAAAATTTATTTATTAATTTGGGAGTGACAGACAGAGAGAAAGAGGCAGATAGAGAGAGAGGATGGGCATGCCAGGGCCTCCAGCCACTGCAAACAAACTCCAGACATGTGTGCCCCTTGTGCATCTGGCTAACGTGGGTTCTGGGGAACAAAGCCTCGAACCGGGGTCCTTAGGCTTCACAGACAAGCGCTTAAACCCTAAGCTATCTCTCCAGCCCCCAGCTTGGTTTTTGAAGAAGGGAGTATGTCTTATGATCAGTCAGCATCTCTACACATTGCTTGTCAATACTGGTCATCTGTGCTGTGCAGGCCAAATGTACACCAAGGCAGAGGAAGCTTCGTCACATTGCTTTAAGCAGGTGGATTACACAGTTGTAAGATTAAGTTTAGGGAAAGTTACAGTAAGGAATTCAGCATCTCCCTGCAATCATTTCCAAAGAAGTTATTTGTAAAGCCCATATGAAACATAATCACCCGTCGTGGTGTACACGTTTAATCCCAGCATTTAGGAGGCAGAGGTAGGAGGATTTAAGAGAGTTTGAGGCCAGCCTGGGACTACAGAGTGAGTTCTAGGTCAGCCTGGCCTAGAGTGAGACCTACGTCAAAAATAAACTAGAAATAGTCCCGTATTTCAAATTCCAGTCCCTTATTTCATCCACAGTTTATTTTTATACTTCATCCCCACATTCTGTGTATGATAAAACAGTCCAGATTTGGCCCGTTGGTCATAGTTTTCAAACACATGTCAGTCTATTCAAGTCTATACATCAGTGGTGTTGAGCTCATGGTTATCCTCCATGCCAAGTCTTTGGGAATGAATTCATTGTAATCTGTCTTTCCCAAACATAATTCTGGGCCTTGGAACTGTAGTCACTGTTGAATTGTCTGGTAAAACAGCTGATTCCTAAGAATTTGTGTAAGTTTAGACAGAAAGATTCAAGTTGTAGATGGGGCCAAAAGCAGCTTACGGGAGCAAAGTGTTTATTTCGGTTTGTAGTATAAAGAGGCCACTGCATCATGGCAGGAAAAGCATGACAGAACAGGCAGTCACGATGTCACATGCTGTCACAGCAGCAGGAAGAAGAGGTATGAGTGAGCTGGCTCACCACACCCGGAAGTAGGTCTGGACTAAAGCTGCAGACTAGCCTCCAGTGACACAACCCCAGCAAGACTCTGCTTCCCAAAAAGTTATACCATCTGCGACTGAGTAGGAGTCATTTTATATCCAAACCGTCATAGAAAATAATCATAGTGACCACACTGGTATCTGACTTTCTATGATAGATAGTATCCTAGATATTGTTTCACATTGTATCCACTTAACTCAGATTATATTTTCATGAGATAGATTATATACTTTGCTCTGTTTCAAACTTTTGGCCACTTTAAGAAATTTGCAAAATAACAATGAGTGGAAGCATTGGAACAAAATTCAGGTGTACCTGACCCGGTGGTATAACTCAGAAAAAGAAAAGAAAGTAAGAGTGAGAAGGAACAAATTATTTGAGGGGGTCGATTTAGGAGTGGGAAGTCACCTGTACATTGGTCACCCCTCCTTGGACCCAGTAAGCTAGATCACAAAGCCACCTCCGTCATCACCTTAATTCATAATCAGGATGATGTTTCCTTTTCACAGTGATGGTATGGGGAGCCAAGAGGACTTTCTGTGTGTTTAGACAAGGCACAAAGCTTCCACATCCAAAGATCTGGACCTTAGGGCAGCTTTTAAATGAAATCCATAATGTGGTCTTCACATTTGCTCAAACTCCAGTACACTTGGAATTTCTCGTCATATCATTGATAGATTCATGTCTTTATTTTGAGGAACAAAGCAAAATTATATTTTGAAGCCAACAGTATTCAGGTTGTTAACAATCATACTATTCTTAGTTTCAGCATATCCAGAAAGGAAATTGAATCGGTGGTTAATGTATTTTAAATGTCTATTTGCTATTTGAAGATAAACCGTATTTGAAGTAAAGCAATATATAAATGTAGCATATTTGCATACAGAATCTCATGAAAGCTGGTATTTAAGTGCTGGATGTTTAAATAAAGCCTTATAAAGCCTCCTTTTTGCAGGGATTTCTTTTAGGATTCATTTGAATTCTGGTGCATCTATGCTACAGCAGCATATTGGGAGAAAAGAAATCAGTCGCTCACTATGTTCTTGCCATGGCAACCCCCACATCACATGGTGTGCATTCTGGTCTGGAGCCAAAGAGCTCCAAGGGCTCTTAAGTGCATGCACATGTGAGCCAGACAGGCACACACTCACACACAGATTCCAGATCACTCTGGTCATGTGACTTTGCCTATAGTCAGCAGCCTTTGCCTGAGAAATGTGTCAGAATAAACTGATACCCTCTCAGTTATTCTGACTGCTACAATTTTCTGCTTTATATAGGTCTGTTTGCTATATCCCCTGTCTCTTTTCTCTTTCATTCCTCCCTCATTACTTAACATCTTAGATTTTCTCAAATAATACTGTCTCTTAAAATTTCTACAACTGGAAAAATGTGTTTTGCAATATTTGAGAGTCTGTTAATTTCATTACTGGTCTATTGGACCATGAACCACGTGAAGTCTTTGCAAGGACCAAGAAATGTTGGAAACACCTAAAGCATAAATCATTAGAATGTTTTCAGGTTTGCTGGTTTCCTTTCTTCAGTTTCATGAAGGGATCTCACTGTCTCTGTCCTCATCTTAATCACGTTACGTATTAAGTGAAAAGGGATCATCTCATTCACCAAATGTAAACTCTGCTAGTTGCTCCCTTAAGAAGATTCTGTTCAGTGGATAATTACACTACGTCTAATGTGCACTGACAACAAGCCTACCACTGTCAAGTGAATTACATATATTAAATCACATCTGAGCACATTATGAATTACTTATGATTTCCAGACCCTCTCTTCATATAAGGAAACTGAAGCCCAGGATCTCCATAATCAGTACCTCCATGATAGGAACCCAACAGTTAATGCCTCAAGCATGATACCAATTCTTTGATTGAAATCCAAAGCAAAGACAAATACATAAGCAAATAAATATACATATTTCAAATCTAATGTTATCAATTTTATCTCTTGAAAATGGTGTCATGTTACTTTTCAAAAGTCATTCACAATGCCTTTCTAAGGCCTTAATCCCACAGATTAGACACATCAGTCACTTGTCCACACTCTGCTGGGAGAGGGGAAAACATAACTCATAAACACACAGAAGATTCTTGGCATTCTTTCAGAATTTCTGTTTACTTATTGGTTTAATTAACAAAATTCAATTTTCTAATTCCTTGCTGGGGCTCTGCTTTTCTAGGTTAGCTTCAAGAACATAAAGACAGCATATTTTACAAACAGGCAACTCCCAAGATCCTATGTAGGGTAATTAATGATTCTTGTGATTTGTGGTAAAGCTTTGAACTTCAAGGGAGTCCATTTTCAATTTCCAGTGTCAATCAATCAGACTCCAGTTCTATTCCATTTCCCAAGTAATCACATTTATGTGCAAATGTTTTTTAGTTAACAGCCATTGAATCATTCCCTGCCTCTAAAGTAATCTCCTCTATCTCTCTCTCTCTTTCTCTCAAATGAGCTTGTTTGTTTGCAAGCATTTTGGAAATGATCCAGAACAAAATGTCATTATCATGTTCCAGGAACTGATTTGAAAATACATTTATGCATTAAGGAGTCTACTTATAATAAGACAAGCCATGTTGTATCTACTAAAAAATTAAATATTAGAGCCAAACCTAGGAGAGGTTGTATGATAGTCCCATCAATGAGCAAAATCAACAACTTTCATGCTGTATGAGATAAAAACAAATAATATTTCATATATTATATGAAAATGTATATATATGTATATATGCATATATATATATATATATATATATATATATATATATATATACACAGTTCAAACAGAAATTCTAGTCTTAAACGGTATCTCCTTCACATTTTCATTATACACTCCCTTGTGCATCCATTTACTTTTGCTCTGCAGATTCTCTCTTCATGTCAGTGGAGGTTCCATCTCCTCCTCCTCCCTTTTCTACATTTTAGCCATCAGGACAAAAGAAGGGAGACTGAATTCTTGATTTTATAGCATTACCTCAAATTATTTACTTTCTGTTCACTCAAACCATGAACCACAAGGGAAGTGGGGAAATGTAGTTTATAGTTGAATAAGAAAATGGGTATTGATTGAGCATTTGAAGTCTCTACCATAGACTTGAAAGGGTAGAATAAATATATTTAAGATTGGAAAAAGTGTATGTATTCCAAAATGCACAAAGCAGAATAAAACAAACAACTCTGGGCTGGGGAAATGGCTCAGTGATTATGGATACTTGCTTACAAGGCTTTCCAGGCCTGCGTTCAATTCAGCAGACACACATAAAGCCACACACAAAAAAAGTGGTACAGGCATCTGTCATGTTTTTCAGCTTTAGGAATCCCTGGTTCACCCATGTACCCCCCCAACATATGTGAAAATAAATAAACAAAATTTTAATAAACATTTTAAAGTATAAACAAATAGCTAATTAAATATCTGTGAATAGTTATTGCAAATCTATTAATTATTTAACATGAAATTCTTTCTAGAAGCCATTTCTTTTGAAAACAGTACTTACAATGGAAACTTTTCAATTTCAAAATCTTTAGAACATTTGCTGAAAATGTATAGTCAACCATAAATTAAGCATGAAATGCAGTCAAGTATTTACAAAGGCAAGTTCAAAAGTATTCTTATTTATCAGTAAAATATTTTGTGAAGTATAGTAGGTTGCTATTTTTTTATTTCCTTCTGCAAGAGTAGGAAAGTTCCTAAGTTGGCTGGCTCAGTGACACCTGAATACTTAGGAGTGGCCTGGAATAGATTATTAAAACATTATACCATAGCTAAACAATTGGATTTTTAAAACATCAGCAGTTTCATTTACCTGTAATTCCACATATCAGTGTTTTGGGAAGTAGAACTGACTGGGAACAGAAAAGGTGGGGATGGGAAATATCTCTGAAATCATCAAACTATGGACAAATATGTGTTAATATGAAGATATGCTGTGATCGTCATAGCCTGGGAATTTCTCCTCTGGGGGGGTGCTCAAGGAACATGGAAGAGAGCTCTCAGTGTCACTCGGGGAACAAGCCGGGAGGAGAAAGGGGAAAGGGCTCTGGGAGGTCAGAGATGCTGCTTAAAGCCAGGAGATCCTTCACGCACTGCTGCAAGCATTGGGGGTGGGAGCTGCGGAGTAGCCAGGGACAGCTACCACTCTGCCCTCTGCCACAGCCATATCCCAGGGCATTCAACGCTGCTCAAAAGTCTCTGTCACCCCAAGGGAGAATTTCTCTTTTGACACATAAGTTAAAGGAATAAACCTTTTCCTTTCATGGAATTTTTGCATGAATATAAGTACATGGAGGCAAATAATGGCTATTCCTGGAATCCAGATGCATGATGCTTATGGAATTTAAAAGAGAATTTTGACAAAGGAATGCTTTGGTTTTTCATGAAGGGAGAAGCAATTTCTTTATGTAGTAAATGTTCATATATTTTATTCTTACTGCCTTATTATACTCTCTGGGCCCATGTCCATGTAGTGTCTAACATGAATTTGGAGCTGTTATATTATATCAACTGATAGCTACTGATAAGCATGTGTTCTGTGAACTTTCTCCTTTGATGAGTGTACAATGTTAGTGCTTAATAGGAATATATATTGTGCCATTTTGTACATGGCACATGCCTGTATTCATACAGAGAGAGACAAAGAGAGAGGGAACTGATACACACATTGAGACTTTCCAAATATGATCACACATGTTTATTTCAGCTAGCGATCAACCATGCATTAATCCTTCATTGGGAAAAACACTATTATTTTTCTCAGTTATTTTTCAAGTAACTGAGAGAGTTTTCTAAGACAAGCCAGAACAAGTCCTGGTGTGTTAAAGTTCATTTTATCTCATGATATTTTATGTGTCTTGGCTCATGGTGACCCTCAGTTTATGATTTCCTCACTAGCTTTTTATGAGTATGACCTTTTATTTTCTGTGCTGTTGTTTTGTGACATTTATTCTCTCAATTTGCATTCTACAGTGTGGTTATTTTCCCTCAAAGATCTCAATAATCAAATAAGTACTGAAAATAAACTAAGCTAAGTCATCCATAAATGATGACATCATTTCAGTTATTCAATACATAAGATAATAAAATATTAGGAAGGAAGGGAAAGTGAGCAAGTGAAATGACAGGAAATGTAATTCCTATCAAAATTTGTTTATGTTATAAGCATAGTGAGAGTAAGCTGAAATGGACACTCTTGAAAGTCAAATGGTATTCTGTAGATCACTTTGGGTCTCCAAAAAGAAGCAGTTAAAGTGATGTTTAAACAGATTTGACTTAAAAAATCAACTTCACTGGTCAAATATTAAAGTTTCAAATTTCCATATGCTGGTAGATATCACCCATATAATGACTTAATTAGCAGAATTAATTATATATCACTGCTACTTATTTAAACACTAATGTATTTTCTACATCTTAGTATTTTTTCTAGTTAATTTCTCTATGAAAGATCTGCTTTGATACTCAACAGGGACGAGAACCTGAATGATGTCATTGACTTCCTAGCTGCGTAGTCCCCTCATACTTATGCACATGTCTTCAGACAAAAGCATATGAACCTTTGTTCTGCTATGTATATATTTAATATAAGATCATATAGGATGGTGGTAAAGAAAAATTGAAGAGAGACAGATCTAGATTTAATGTTTGACTCAGCTGCTCACCTTCTCAAGATCAATTTGTTTATTTTCAAGACAAATACTGATCCTGTTTCTCTCATTGTAGAGTTGGAAGAAATTATACCCAATACATGGAATGTTCCCAATTCTAGGGGCCAATGATTCAAATATAAGTATTTACACATTACATGAGGGGCCTGAAAGTCATGACTAGTGTTGCTTACTTCTTCCTGGATGTCCTGTCTCCTGGCCCCAGTGTCCCACCTTTAGTCAGCTTACGACCCAGCAGCCAAAGAAGCTGTTCTGATCACATCTCTTGTTTCATACTTTCTGTGCTTCCCCTTGGCCTGTAAGGTCAAAGTCACCTAATGCTTAATACAAGGTTCAACATGCATTACTTTCCATTCACATAATAGTAAAGTACCAGACACTAGTTGGTGTTATCAATGGAAATGTATTATCCTGTATATTTCTGGGGTAACAAGTTGGAGATGAAGACAGGCATTCCTCAGAGCCACACGTCCTGCCTTCCAGGGGTTTTCTGGCAATCCCTGACGTTCCTTGGATTTTAGGAGCATTACTCTGATCTCCAACGTCATTTTCAGAAAACAGTGTTTTCACTGTCCAAATTTCTCTTTTTATAAGGACATCAGTCATACTGGTTAAGAGGCTCACCCTGTTCTAGTGCGGTAGTTTGAGGTAGTGAAAGTGAGGACCTAAACATATGAAGGTGAGGTCCCACCATTCAATTTATAATTCAATTTACCTCAATTCATGTAAGTGAAATGCTGTGGCTAGGAATAGGAAATTTACTCTGGAGACAGCAACACAATTTAAAGGCATAATCTGGTATTAAACACACCCCTGCAATCAAATTCTGTTTTGAGTTTTCATTATTTTGCATGTGTATGTGTTTGTGTGACAGAGTTGCACATACCTGTGAAGACCAGAGGCTGACTTCAGAAGTTTTTCTTCAGCACTGTCCACCTTGTTTTTGAGACAAGGTATCTCTCTATACCCAGACCTCACCAATGAAGTTAGACCAGCTAGCCAGCAAGTTCTAGGGGCTTCCCCTGTTCTTACTTCTTCAGCTTCAGAATCACAGCCACCAGCTGCACAGTCTAGTGTTTACATAGGAACTGGAGATTTGAATTCAGGTCCTCAGGCTTAAACAGCAAGCCCTCTATACACTTGGCCCTGACTGTTTCCATTTATATGGAAAAAGTTATTGGCTGACTCTTCACCCCCTCTGCTTTCCTCTCTCTCCAGCATAAAAGATGAACATAAAAGATGTCATAATATCCTTTTTAATTTCCCATTCTTAGATCAAATTCTGCCTGTTCCATGTGTTCTGTTTCCCTCTCTCCACTGTATTTTGTCCATCAGATAGAACTGAGGCAATATATGTCTTATGTAGCCACAGAAGGTACTGATTGGTAGAGGAAGTGAAATAAGTATGCAGAGAAAAAGCTGAGCTGAGCTATGAAGTGGAAAATAAATTTCAGGGAGTTGTACTTTTTCCCAAGGAATATAAATTAGTATAATCTCATTATGTGGTGTCCAGCTTATAAAGCTAAGAAGCTGTAGCCTCTAAGAAAGGAGATGTGGTGGTCGGTCTGGAGAAGGGCCACTTCACAGTGCTCCTGCACAGCCATTTAGGAAGGCTGCATTAAAGTAACTAGAGACTGCTAAACTTCGTGGAGGAATCAACATGAAGGTGTGGAAAGAAGAGACTATGCTTCTGTTTTAACCACCTAGAAGAGAACATGAGCCTGAGCCAAGAGACAGCCAGCCTGCCCTGTCTACAAATAACTTACACCGGCCTCTAATATCATATGTATGGGTGAATTTTTCAACTCTCAGAGCCCATTTCCAATTGGTCACATTGCTCTCTCTTTTTCTCCTGTCTGCTTGCTAAACAGAATAGAAGTTTCACTGCGTGGTAATCTTTTGGACTCTTTCAGAGGAAAGTATACTCATATACCATGCTGAACAAACTCAATCAATGTGTCTGCAAGTCTAAATGAGATCTCATTTTGCCTGCTTCATGTACAAATATGGAGCTCATGCTTCATGCACACATCAGATGCAATCACCCTTTCAGATGAGAAAGTTGTTTGGAGAGGCTAAGTGAGGTGACATACTTATGAATGTTCAAGTTTCAAGAATCATTTCCAATCTGACATCAGAGCTCATGACTATAACCATGGCATAATCTTGGTTATTCTATAAGAAAATTAAAGATGGAAATAGCAATTCAGATAATCATGAACTGAGTGATAGTAAGACTTTCCTACCTCACAACCACTTTCTTCTCTCCGTCTCTCCCTTCTTCTCACTACTAATACATTACACCCATATGTTGAAAGTATAATAACTTATATTCTTATTGTTTTCTTGTTATTTCATGCTACAAAATTAGATCTTGAATATCAACAGGTCTCTTATCTTATTGTGGTTTATGCTTCCTGGATTCATTGTCATGCCTCAGCACGTACTGAATTCCTTGGAGACAAAATTCCTAAAGGTTGGATTCACATGTTTAATTTTATTGAAATGGATGAGTTAAGAACCAGCACAGTGACTGAAGCTACAAATAAAATAGGGTACATTTTACAATATTGGTTCAGTTGTCTGAAAAGCCTGTCACAAAACAAGAAATTCTCGCAAGTGCCTTAGTTTTATCAAAGGCAGACACATTCCCTGATTCTTCACACTGCATTGCCTCTGCTGTGGCATTACGGTGGCAGGCTCACTTACCCAGCTCTGGATGGCAATGTCAAAAGCCCTATTTGGCAAGCGTGTGAAATCATTAGCAAATGACTGACGCATTAATAAAGGACTTTTCATTGTTCAATTTCTAAAAATAAGAAGATCTGGATGTTCCTGTACATTATAACTTATATATCTTTGTCCATTTCCAAATGAGAGAATTAAGAATTAAAGATAATAGCCATGTTTAAGATAATGCCATCAGAAGTGCAAGGATAAAACAAAATATAATCTAGATGATTGATTCATGTATTTATTTATCACATAGTAATAAAATAGTAACAATTTTGATTTGCACTGAGAATTATGAGGGGGAAATGAATACTCTTTGGAAGCACATGGCTTCCCCATGAAACTTGTTCTAGTGTGGCCGATTTTGTACTAGTGCATGGATCTTGAGATAGAGCATAGACGCTAAGCCCAAAGAAGAAGAGACTTAAGCCATTAGTGTTTTCTGATGAGGAAGAAGGTATAAAGGCTAAAATATGGAAGTTCATCAAAGTTAAAGCACAGTTTTAGAATTCTAGGAAGAGAAAGCGAAACAGAGAACGAACAGCATACAGGTTGTTATAAAAGTAGCTTACTTCTACTTCTGTGGTGGAGAGTTCTTGTCTTAGTATAGCATAACAGGCTTTGGCCATGGAGTTGGGTTACTAGAATTCACTAGATACAGTGCTGGAAATGAAGATAGTGAAGACATGATTGACAAGGATATTGAATGAATCATTTCATGACCATCCAAGTGGTCAAGATACTTCCAATTCATAGTGGAGAAGGAGAGTGAGCAGCACTGAGCCCAGGCTGTGGCATTCCCAGACCAGCCACAGTTGCTTTGAAACTGGATGGCGATGTGCCTGGAAGTAGAACTATGCTAGAAGGGAGGTGCTGATTCCACTTTCAGATGATGAGTTCCATTGGGAAGAATAAATATGAGAATCAAGTCAATGTGGAAGTTTTGGCTCTATATTGTAGGATAAATAGTCTGGATCCCAGAGCTTGGATCAAATTTTCACTAGAAAGAGAAATCAAACATCATCTTTCTTCAAGATTTGATTGTGTGTGTGTGTGTGTGTGTGTGTGTGTGTATGTGTTAACCTAAGGAGTCTATATCAATTCTCAGGAAAAAATGTTTCAATATTCAGGCATTATTTTAGTTGGAAATGGCTTGCAGAGTGCATGGTAGAAGGGTTTAAGTGACAGGTGAATGATATGAGGTCTGGGCAAGGTCAAGGAGAGAGGAGAGTAAATTGGAGGGTATAGTAGATGGCTGAAATGTCTGGAGATGAGGCCTAGTTGGAGTCAGTGGGTCACTGGAGATGTACCTCTGCAGGGTGTACTTGGTGCTCCTCCTTGTCTCTCTCTGTCTCTGCTTCTCACTCTCGACTGAGGCTTGCTTCACTGTACCCTTCCACCTTGAAGCTTAGCCTCACCACAGGCCCACAAACACTGGACCCAGAAGAACGTGGACTATATCCTCTGAAACTGTGAACCAAAATACAGCTGACCTCCTTGAAGTTGACCTTCTCAGGGGTATGTTCACAATGACAAAACACTATCCTTAGTTCCACATGTGATGTGACTTACCCTGAGTCATGAATAGTTGGATTATTCTGGTCACTGGGAGGTCAAGAGGATTTTTTTCCCTTGGAAATTATAATTTTCATTGTAAATAAGCATATAGTGTTTTGATTTTGATTTACTAGGTGATAGTAATGAGAATATTCATTTCATTTTATCCATCACCCTATGGGAAATTAGTTAGTTTTAGTCAGTGTAAAAACAAACCAGGGTCTGAACCTTGAAAGATGGCAAGGTCCTGTGACCAGTGGTTAGGAAATAGACTTAGGGAATTGGTAGGGAAAGGTTTGAATTTCAACTATATAGCCAGAGATCAGCATTACTTGTAGCATAATCTTCCAATTTAAAGAAAAGAAAAAAAGATTGCTTTTGGCTTATGGAAAAGGGATCCATAGAAGAGGATTCTTGCTACTCACATTGGAGAATTTTACAGACTAAACCAGAAAGTATTCAGGACCTTGAGATTAGAAAAGGAGACTCTCAATAACTGAGTTTACAATGTTTAGAATAGGTAGGAATCTAAACCATGCAGCTTCAGACAGACTTCAGAGCTAACGTTAAGAAAAACATCCAGCCCAGGCGTGGTGGTGCACGCCTTTAATCCCAGCACTCGGGAGGCAGAGATAGGAGGATTGCCATGAGTTCGAGGCCACCCTGAGATGACAGAGTTAATTCCAGGTCAGCCTGGACCAGAGTGAGACCCTATCTCGAAGAAAAAAAAGAAAAGAAAAGAAAAGAAAAACATCCAGGAACCAGTAAGTGAGCAGAAACAAAGGACGGGGTGAAGCGGGAGGCGATTGTCAGTGTAGCACGTGAGGCCAAGTAGAATACATCCAAGATAACATAGCACTTGGCCAGAAAAAAATTATGTGGGAAATTATAAGGTTCTATTAGTTACTAAACCAAGTATTTCTTTTTTTTTTCTAGCCAAGTCCAAAGATTACACATCAAGTTTTGTCAGGTCTTATCTACTCGTGGAAGCAGAATATTGTTACTTAAACCAGCCTGCCTTGAATTCACTATCCGCCCATCTCTATCTCCAAGGAGCTGGGATTACAGCAATGGAAAACTAGTTTTGCATGCTGGACAGGCACTCTATTTTTGAGCTACTCATTAAACTCCTTATGTTTTCTTTTTAGAAATAGCTTTATAGTAATTACTCCCTGTGGTCATTACCCCTGTCTCTTCGGACTTTTGAAGGTTATGATATGCTTGTTCACACTAAAAAGCAGTGGTTCTTAGGGACACACACAAATCCATTGTCAAACGTTTGGAGTGATTAGATTTTTTGGCCACATGTGCTCTGCAAACCTGACATTTTATACATTCCTTTTTGTGTTCTTGTGATAAGCTAAGGTGGCAACTGCCAGGTGGGATCAAATAATGCCATTTGGGTCTTCCATAGTGATTGAGTTAAATACATGGTGCATGTCACCTACTGATGTTCAGTTTTTAAGATATCCTTCTAATTATTTCAAAAAGCTAAAACCCTATACGTTCAAGGGATGACCAATAGTAAAAGAGATTTTATGTAAGGCATTTTCAGAGAGATTTGTTTCCTCTCTTCCTAAGGACATGACATTCCTATAGACACTCAATGTTTGGCCACATACTTTCTCATATCTATACCCAATATCTGTACAAGTTAATTGATGTGAACTATCAGCTATGCTTACCCGGAGTTCCTTAAGAACGTCATTTGCATCATTCTTGCTAGTGTTCTTGCTAACTCTGGGAATCAATACTCTTTGGCATAGAAATTTTCACTGGACAGTCTTTGAAGAGTCTAGTAAAACTTTGATCAGTCCTGGCCCATGTAGCCTACATGGAGACCTTTAAAGTCACCTGGGCACCATTGTCCTCTGATTTCCATAACAGACACTTTAACCTTCCTTAGGTTTGTTAACACATGGATTTTCCTTTGGTTTGCTGTGTTTTCCTATTGCAACCTAGTTTTCATTAATAACTAAAATTATACATTTGATTTGTTGATCTTAAAACAACATGACATATATAATACCAAGGCCCGTAAGTTACAAGTCTGTAATGTAGACTGAGAGAAATCTATATTAATATGAACTGCCTATGAACCAAAGTTGGTTACAAACCCTAACTCTAACGTAGAATGTTAACCATGAAAAGAAAATACAAAGGAAATATAAACAAGCGTAATGTATATATTCCAAACATGGAGGTTGGAACTTTAAGTCTGTAGTCAATTCTTGAAATATGTATCAAATGGATGAAAAAAATCAGACAAAATAAGTAGGTAAGAAAAGGCTGAAAGTCAAATATGTACTAACTTTGGTACTTAGATCTCTAAAACCCACAGAATTTGGAAGTAGCAGGGGAATGGTAAAATCGATGGCTTCTATATCCCACTGCAACATTTATGCTTAATTCAATACCAGCAATTTTCACGTATAGCTCCTCGACCAGAACATGGTAGCAGCAGGATCTAACAGTAGTGAGAACAGTTCCCGAGGGCTGTTCAGAGAGACCTTCCATGAAGTTCTCGCCTCTGCCCTTATGATTAGAGAAGAACACAGGTGGGGATTCCATTTGAAATGGAATTTCAGAGGATTTAATGTGTGATATAAAAGCCAACAAACCTAAAAAGGCATTCCCAGTTTTTTTCCACTGGTGTGCCAGGGATGCTGGCAAAAGACATGGGCATGGCTGGTAACAGACAGATCCAGCACCAGCAAAGGAAGCATGTTGGGAGAAGGATAGGTATGCCATAGTGGGCCAGGTGGAGAACCTGGAGTCTGATCAGCCAGTTAACATGCCACCTCCTGCTTTTGAGGGCAAGAGATGTGAGGCCACGATGTCATTAATAACCAAAGTAGATCAGCAGGAAGTGGTATGACTGGAACTGGGGACAGCAGAAGAATTATAGGAGACTGAGGGAGATTAATTTAAACCTAAGTATTAACAAGTAGGTGGGTGGAGACACATGCCAGATTATTTAAGCATGTATCTTTCTTTGGATGAGATACTTGAATCAATATGTCTATTCTGTACATGGCAATTTAAAATGAGCTATGCAAGTAGATTTGTCCTGAAGAAAAAGTCATATATTAAAAGTTATAGGGCTGGAGAGATGGCTTAGCAGTTAAGTGCTTGCCTGTGAAGCCTAAGGACCCCGGTTCGAGGCTCGATTCCCCAGGACCCATGTTAGCCAGATGTACAAGGGGGCGCACGCATCTGGAGTTCGTTTGCAGTGGCTGGAGGCCCTGGCACTCCCATTGTCTCTCTCTCTCTCTCTCTATCTGCCTCTTTTTCTCTCTGTGGCTCTCAAATAAATAAGTAAAAAGTAACAAAAAAAATAAAAAAGAAGTTATGTATCATGGGTGCAGTGAAATGACTCATTTGTAGAACTTAATTAACATAAGTTCACACTTCCTGTGCATGCATACGCACACATCCAAGCTTAATAGTCCCAATATTTCTAGGTTCCTTCCTCCCTCCAAGAGAAATTACGCTTTAAACTGCAACTCTTAGCCTTCAAATTACCCACACTATTTAGAAGCACTGAGTGGTGATAAACCATTGTTTTTGTCATCCTCCAGAATCAATATTAGCCAGCGGGGATTCAGTGAGCAAGTTCTACCTTCAGGGTGTTAATTTTCAAATCAGTTTGCAAGCTGTGAACTTTGTTTTCGTTCATTACCCTCATGGTTGGTACACATTCAGATCTACACTCACACTGGTGAGAAAAGAATACACATGTGTTTATTATGGGAATCTCTGTACAAAGTGTATGATGAAGTGCTTTCATAAAAATGCTACAATACCTCCTTTCATCATGCATATGCAGATTAAATATATACATATATAATATATATTTAATAATTACTGAAATACATACGTATTATACAGCTATTAAGTGGCAGATTTTCTCCTGATCATAAAGTAATAAAATGGAAATGTATAAATTTCAACTGCAGGTGTGAAAGAATTACACTGAAATATTGGATGTTCACTCACTATCCTTGAATCTGCCTTTCCATATTTAATAGAATAGTACTAACCACATGGTGCATTATGAGGCATAAGGTAAATCATATATTCAAATATAAGTTAAGTAAACGTTAGGAAGTTTATCTGTTGTAGACCAGACATTATTTAAGAACTGACTTTTTTTTCTTTTAAGATAGGATCTTGTTATTTAGCACAAGCTGATAACTTGAAATTCTTCTGCCTTATCTTCCTGAGTGCTGATATTATAATTGTGTACCATTATGGCCAGTGTATTTAGTTTCTCATTGCTGCAAACAAATACCTCATGAGAAGCAACTTAGGGAAGGAAAGGGTTACTTTTTGGTCTTACAGTTTCAAGGGAATACTTCCCATCAGGGCAGAGAAGGCAGCCAGAGACAAGAAGCAGGGTGAACAGGAAGGGGGCCAGGCTACAGAACCTCAACACCCATCCCCAGTGACCTACTTCCTCTGGCAAACCTTCACCTTCTCAAGGGTCCACAACTTTTCCTAACAGTGCCACCAGCTGGGAACTAAGTGTTCAAACTCACGTACCTATGGGGGACATTTTACATTCAAACCACCATACCCAGCTATAATATTTATTCATTCATTTATTTAAAAGTTTATTCTCTTCTCCTCTTCCCCACCGTCATTCCACTGAGAGCTCTCCTCAGTGGAGTTATTGGTTATTCACTGAAGGGTCATGAAGGCCTCAGTCAGTCTGTTGGATCAGGACATGCCTCAAGATATTTCCACCAATTTTGTGGCTCTTACAATCTTACTGTCTCCTCTTCCTCAGTGTTCTTTGAGCATTAACAGGAGGACATGTTAGAAGTCTGATTTAGTGTTGAGCTCTGGGTAGCCTATGAATTTTTTTATTCATGAGTTTTGAGTGAGCACAATGTCTGTCACCATCTCCCAGGAGCTGGTTGTCAGGCTAGTAGTGAGGGAAGCACTCTTGTTAAAATCCTTAATCCCTATGTAATGTTTCCTGGACAATTTGGAAGAGGTGCCTCAAGATTGATTCTTGTTGTGACAAAGGCTGTAGTATGACTGATATTGCAAGGTCACTAACCATAAACAGCACAATGCAAAATAAAGTCTAGACTCGTTTATAACAAAATATACTTTCATTTTGAAGAACTAGCCCTCTTCTACCTTGCACCCAAGGAAAGGTGACTTCTTCTAATACATAACAATTTCATCACAAGCAGAAGTTTGCTTTTCTTGTTTGCTTTGTTTCTGTCTTGCACATAACTATTTCATGTTATCTTACACCTAATATGCATGCATAAGTCGGCATGTTTCAGTGTGCACTCTGAATGTCTCTGCAATTTTGAAATGTGAAATGAACATCACAATAATGGAATAGAATGAAATGATGGTATTTGAAGCTTCAGGAAAATATATCAGTAAACAAAAATTACTGTGATGCTTTTGCTGTGTGCCTCAGTTTTCTCAACCATAAAATGTGAATGGGGGCTTGGAGAGATGGCTCAGTAGTTAAAGATGCTTGCTTGCAAAAACTTGACATCCTGTTTTCCATTCCCCAGTACTCATGTAAAGCCAGATGTACAAAGGTGGGACATGCTTCTGGAGTATGTTTGCAGTGTCAGGAGGCCTTGGAATACCAATTGTCTCTCTGTCTCCCTCTCCCTCACTCCTTCTCTCTCTTTCTCAATCTTTTTCTCTCAAATACATAAAACTATTTTTTAAATGGGACTACAATTGTAGAGTCAAAGTATTTACTACTGTACACACATACACAAACACACACAATGCTTACAAACACACCTGCCTTGGACCAAATATTCCCCAGTGGTAATGATATGATCATTAGAAATCTGACTACACATCTCTACAACTTTCTTTTTACTGCTTAGAAAAGATACAAGAAGTATCTTTCTTTACTCATACTTTTGACTGGTCTCTTAAATCATTTGCTGCATCCAGAACCATCCCATGTCTGAAAAAGACTGTATGAGGTGAAACATAGCACCTAGAGTCCAGAAGGGAAGCTTTCCAAAAAGCAAAACATGGGCGCTATGGTCATACAAAGACTGACAAAACAGTAAGAAGCAAATGCAATAAATTGCCCTAGGATGTAATAAGGGTGATAAAAACTAGTGAATGAAATTACAAAGGAAGCATGAAACAGCCTGAGGGGCATCCCAGCTTTGTCATGGAGGAAACAGGTGAACCAACTGAAGAAAGCTCAGGGCAAAAGCACCAACCACTCCTGCCAGGTGTCAGGAGGAGAGTGCTCCTTGCCATCTGCTCACCTGCACAGTGAATGACATAGGCCTTTATTCAATTTTAAACCTGCTTGATTTTGATACTTGTGTTTTGCTTGTGTTAATAAATGTACATGGAGGAAAGATAAGAAGACCATTGTGAGTGGGAACACTACTGTGTCATCTAAGGAAGACAAGGAGACTCCTTTTTCTCATGCACACCGATGGTTTACACTTGGCAGAAAGCCATGAGTACCTGTAAGAGTCATTTACAGGCAATAAGTCATTGCCCTGCCTCTGTCCAAGTGTGTATGTGTAATACAGGATGAATGCATGCCCAGACCTAGGGGGTGATATATATTTTATGGAAACCATTACCAACATTCTAATTTAGAGTAACAGGTGGACCATTTTACAGCTGATAGGAAATGCTGGCTAACATTTTTCTAAACCTCATATCACTCCCATTACTAGTCCCCCCCCCTCAGGTACTAATTTGCAGCATTTGATAAATACCAGCTAAAAGTAATGGGTCAAATGTGATTCTTAGCTATAAAATTCTGTTATATGTTAATAAGAAGGAAAAGTTAGTTCATCTGCACATTCCTTTGAAAACCATTCAATGACTTTCTTCCAAACCATGTTTTCTTGAGTGATTTTGTGTTACTGATTAATCTTGTCAATAATGACAGAAGGCAGTAACACCTCTTTACCTCTCCTCTGACCAACACATGCAAATACAAATCACAACTGATGAACTTTAGATGCACAAGAGGCAATTGTAAGATATCATTTTATTTTTATATTTATTTATTTATTTATTTATTTATTTATTTCCAGGTAAGGTTTCACTCTAGTCTAGGCTGACCTGGAATTCACTCTGTATTCTCAGGGTGGCTTCGAACTCATGGCGATCCTCCTACCTCTGCCTCCCGAGTGCTAGGATTAAAGGAGTGCACTAGCACGCCCAGCTAAGATATCATTTTATTAATAAATTATTTTTTATTATTTACATATATTTGGGTATGGGGTGTGCATGCATACCTGTATACATGCTCCCTCCTATATGTGTACACAACATGTGTGTACAAGAGCATGTGCACATGTTTGCATGGATGGATGGAGGATCAATGTCAAGTGTTTTCTTCAATTGTTTTCCACACTATTTTTTGAGCCAAAGACTCTCACCGCAACAAGCTCATGACTTAGCTAGAACATCTAACTGACAAGCCCTGAGAAACACCTGCCTCTGTGTGCCACCGTGCCCAGCTTTTTTACATGATTTCTGGGGATCCAAATTCAGATCCTCATGTTTTCACAGCAAGCACTTTACAGAGTCATCTTCCTAGCCCCAAGTCAGGCATGCTAAAATCTGAGGTACTAATAAGCCCTTTAACCCCAAATTACCATGAACCATTTTTACAGTTGACATGAAAGTGAAAGCTCAAACCTCTTTATACACTACCCTATTGTTCTATTGTCTCTGCCATTTATCACTAGTGTGATGCAGATGAAGGATTTAACTTCTCTGAACTTGTGTTTAAAATGGAGCAATGGTGGCATCCACATTACAGAGCAGTTGTGAAGGAATGAGCTAGTGTCATAATTCACAGTAGCATGTGGCAAACTCTTAGGAGGTACTCAGTAATTGTTATGCAATGACATTAGCCTTCCTGGGAAACATGAAAGCCATGTGCAGTACATTTCAGTTGGTCCCTCTGACTGAAGGGAAGCAGCAGCGAAGGAGGGCCCGAGATGGTGCTCAAGTTTGTATCTGTTTGATCTTTGAAAAGTCATCCTAGGAGAAGGGAACAAATTTTCATAGGAAAAATAAAAGTCTGCCTCTGTAACTTATTTAGGTAGGCACCAGTTTTATACATGAGAGATTTATTATATCTGTTTCATTCCTCTTTAACATCTGCTTAGATACATAAAGATAAGCATAGTTTGTCACTGAAGTTGATTTTTCTAAGCTAAGTAACCCAAAAGAGGCTAAGGTTTTATTTTGATTAGATAAGTCTTTTGTGGTTGTTCATTCTGATCTATTACTTTTCTAAGTCAGTGTTAAATGACATTGAAATATGATTCATGCATGAGGAGAGGGAGAGAGAGAGAGAGTTTAGCTTTATCCTCATCAAGTACTTGGCTAAAATCTTTTTGTTAGCTTTGGCTTTATTTAGCCATGGCAGGTGGAGTCACCAAATATCTGTGTCAGTGTAATATCCAGAGTTCTTAAAACTGAATATAACCAGTCATTGTGAATAATTTTAGATGACTTTCAAATCCAGTTAGAACACCCAGCTCAGTAATAAAAGCAGACAGGTTATTCAGCTATGTAGATAGGTGTGTCTAAATGTTTGCTCCCCAAAATAGGTAAATTCTAGATGTAGCTCAGAATACAAAACTACTCCTGACTTTGCAGATTAAAATTCTCCCAATGTCGTGCTGTGTAAATGTTAATTAATTATTGTACCAATCAAACTATGACCATGAAAGCTGTTAATTGTATGCCCCAAACATTCCTGAAGACCTTTATAATAGTTAAATAAACAGCATAACATATTAGCAGCTAACAGGAATGTTTGTGTTGTCAGAGATGGTTTGTTGTTATCAATGTTCTCAGACTTTAATCTGTTCAAAATTGTATGGGGATCTTCTGAAAATCCACATTTTTCTTCAGTGGGGTTGACCCTAATATACTGTTATTTCTTACAAGCTTCCATCTGATGCCCATGTGAAAATATTAAACCCTACCTGTGACAACAAATAATACCTCATAAAATGAGTAGTTTAGAAGGAGATTCCAAAGCTCTGAAGCTTGGAAAAGTCTTAGTCTCTTAGTTTTCAGAGAACAATTTGTATTTTTGTGTCATAATGTGTGACTTTTAAAACCTGGGTGGTAGAATTTGGCAAAAAAAAATCAATAATAATTATTTTTAAAAGTTGCAGATTTGAGTGCTCCACAGATACAAGGTGCTTTTTGTTGTTGTTGTTGTTGTTGCTGGTGTGTGTGTGTGTGTGTGTGTGTGTGTGTGTGACAGTTTCTCATGTTACTTAGGTTGGACTTGAATTCATTATATAGGTGAGGATATTCTTGCTTGACTGCTCCTACAGTCTCCATATTCCAAGTGCTGACATCATAGATGTGTATCATCCCTTCAGTCTTTATGGTGACATTACCTTCACTGTTAGCTTAGTAGGTAGAATGATGACTTCCTAAGAATGTCCAAATCATATTCTCCAGAAACTGTGAAAATATTACATAATAAGATTAGAGGTGGAATTAAGTTCTCTAACTAGCTGACTGCAAAAATGAATTATTCCACATTTCTCTTGATCTTGTTATAATCACAGGTTCATTAAACGAAACAAAGGACAAAAATGCACTAGAGCAATGAACCCTGACTCAAGGTCCATCTGACCATTGCTGGCTTTGAAGATGGAGGGAGAAGCTTGGAATAAAGGATGTAGGCAGGCTCAAGATGATGGAAAAGAAAAGGATAGTCTCCTCTTTATAGTACCCTGAAAAGGGTGTTGATGCCTTATTTTTAGCCAGTGATGCCTCTTGTAAATGCTAAAACTATAAGACGATTACTCTCTAATTTTTTAAGCCATGAACTTCATAGTCATTTATTGTAGCAGAAACAGAAAAACAATACACTTGTCTTTTGCTAAACAACTACTTTCAATGTGTTCATACGTCACACCTTTAAAATGTATAGCTCTAATCTCTGTGCTTTCCTATATCCGTATCTTCAGTGATACTTTCTTTGCCCACCCTTCACAAGACTCTTCTTACCAACATCCTGACAAATAATGAGTGGCATATCCTTTGATAAATAGCCCAATAAATTTTTGCTCATAATTAATCATAAAATTTTATTAACATCAGGACAGAAACTGAAGTAAGACACTTTATGAGTACATACAAGGAGCATAGGTAGTTGAGAATAAACATGTTATATTTTCCTAAGGCCTTTAATTGTGTTCATGTTTAAAAATATATTTACATAAAGAACATGAAAGAGCAACATAAATTTTCAGGAGAAATAACGACATGACTGGTAAATTGTATGGTCTTCTCATAAACTTGCTAGGATCAACTTCTTATCCATTTGTGGAAACATTTGAGATGCCGATTACTAATTTTTTCTTCAGTGTTCTAAAGTCACTAGATTTCTTTGATGTTGAACAAGCTCTTAAAACGTTAGCATTCATTAAGGGAAACAAAAACCTATTGCTAAAAGTAAATTTTAGATTTGTCTGATGGGTCTAAAGGTTTTGATCCATAAGAAAATCAATGAATCTATTCACTAGGAAGGTTGGCCTTTTTGAATCCAAGCAAAGACAAAGTAACCATTGTGGTCAATATTTCTGTGGAATTTTCTGATGAAGAACATTTGTCACACATTATATGTTGATATGAGTACACCACTATACAATTCTTGATGGTTTAAAGTACTCTCTAAGCAATGCTTTGGACCAATGAAAAATGGCCAAATGGGTCTGGGTCAGTTTTGCTCAGACCTTTCTTCTTGAGGTCATATCTTCTGATGGCATTGTTAGTTCATCACGTAGTTTCTGTTTTCTGGCCCCAGTGTTTGATATTTGTGATGGCTGCCCCTGCTGCTCTACTCTGAAATTGAGAACAAGCATTGGCTACAAGGTTGGGAGCTGTGTTTGCCTTCCAGCCTTTCCTTCCTTCCTTTACGCATGCTTCTGTGCATTAATGGAGCTGCTCTTCTGTGCCAGGCACTGGCTCAGAGTGAATGCATGTACACTCTGTGCTATGCCTATACTGTCTCCTCTGTTATAAACTGGTAGAGGGTAGTAGTTTATGCAATGGTTAACTTTCATTAAGAAGATGCCTAGATTTATTACTAGAAAACAACACGAGTCTACCAGTCCTTCAATAACATATCTTCTACTTATAAAATAATCAACATCACTTTGAACTCATCTCGTCACTTGAAGTGATACTATGGTTACTTTTCCAATCAAATTTAAGAACAAACATTCCAACAGGACTATACAAACCACTGACATACATACTGTTAAAAAGTAGAAAAAAAAAAAACCTGAATGCAATTAAGCCTAAAACATGAACAATAGCTATGTCTTTACCCAGGGGTCTGCAAAACAAGATGGACTCCTGTCAATTTCCACCAGGCTGTGTGTGTTTAACTTATAATAATTATGATTAAGCAGATGACTCAATCATACCATATGCCTTTTTATTGGCCCCAAGAGTGTATTTTTGAAGACTCAGAGATAAATGTAATTCATTATTATGTTAATCAAGACAAAAGGTTGTGTGCAAGGCAGGTAGGAGAAAGACAGCGCCTAATGAAACATTTGCTTTTTGTATTAAACACCACAAGAGGAAAACAATAGTTTTCAAACACAAATTAATCTGCCATGGCAAGGATGTTCACATGTGATATTTTATGCAATAAAAGTGTTTGATTAGGCAGAAATAATTTGGAATGATTTCTTTAAAAAAAAATCCAACAATTAATTTGACTTTTAGTGCATTCTTCTTTTTTCTTTATCTACCTGATATGTGTTACAGCAGAATAATCTTTTGATAATGATAAAGAAAAAATAAAAACCATGCACAAATGATAAAAATTCAGTGAAGGGATAATTTTACAAAGTATATGTAAATGAAGCATTTTCTTTAGCATTGCTTAGGATTTGAGATGGCAAGTCAGAATCTATCCACAGGATTAAGTTGATTGTGTTCATTAAGTCAATGTTACTGGAAATTAAAGCATTATGTTAAGAAAATAATATTCAACCTTTCATTTTAATAAGATATAAGAAAGGTCTAATTTTTCCTGAATGCAAAGTAAGCAATGGGGCTTGGGTGTGGGGAAGTAGAACTGTGGACTCTGATCCATGTGGAATGTTAAGTTAGATCTGTGTTCCACCAGATCAGAATCTGGGCCCTGCTCCTTCTTCATCCATAAGTGTTATCTCTCATCCCAAAACTCTGGTATGCTGGAGCTCTACAAAGGACCTCTACTGACTGCATCCCACTTTAGAAACCAAAGTACATTTTGGTTTATTGAAATGTAAATGTTGAATCATTTCTCACCATTAGCTTCAAGTATATCTTTTTGACACCAAAATTTAAATCTGTTTCTTGTTTTCCCCAAGTCCAACATGGAGACATGGAACAGAGGTCCCCATCTTTAACACAATTTCCTTGAGCAACATTGCCATATTTTATGTAGCTCTTCCCTGATTCTGGATTTACAGCCTCATATTCAGCTTCTTGTAGTTTTTCTCTCTGCTTCTAGAAGCAGACATGTCCATATTAACTAGTTTTTCCCAGAGGTGAGCAAAACAACTACTGTGCTGTACCACTTATCAAACAGTCCATGATTTATATATTGTTATTATGGATTTATATTAAAGCATGGACTTTTTCTTTTGCAGATTGTGATATATTTGAATGTGGGTGATTTAACATCAACAGTAATTAATTAGAAATATAAATTTTAAAAAATGCTTTATGCTAATTAGAACTCTGTGTGGGTATCATGTAGAAATATTACAAGGGGCTGGAGAGATGGCTTAGTGGTTAAGCACTTGCCTGTGAAGCCTAAGGACCCCGGTTTGAGGCTTGATTCTCTAGTACCAACGTTAGCCAGATGCACAAGGGGGCTCACGCGTCTGGAGTTTGTTTGCAGTGGCCGGAGGCCCTGGCGCACCCATTCTCTCTCTCTCTCTCTCTATCTGCCTCTCTCTCTCTGTCTGTCACTTTCAAATAAATAAATAAAAATAAACAAAAAAATTTAAAAAAAGAAATATAACATACAAGTAAATGAACTTGCACATATAATGTGTATTGTGCACATCATGTATATATATATATATATATATATATATATATATATATATATATATGACATACATATGATGTATATACATATGATATACACTATATATATATATATATATATATATATATATTTACATAGATTTATATAATATATACATTTATTTCATTAGATTTTTCTATTCTATATATGCTTCTCTGGATATTTTGAAATAAATGCCCATGCAGTGATGACTACCAAATTTAGGGAGGAAATCTTCCAGAGATTTAAGTCAAAGGAAAGATGAATTGGATTTGAAGGATGAAATAAAGGTTATGTCTCGATCCTTTTCTTTTTTCATTTTTCACCCTCTCATTGTGTGTCCTCTTAGGTCCTCTCCTTGGCTACCAGTGTCACTCCCAATAACTGACTTCATCCTTCTTTTGTATCTTCATGTGCTTTACTAGTCTCCTGACCAAATGCACCACCCAGACTACAAGACTCCAGCTCCCAATTCTTGCACCCAAATGAATGTCTTTATAACTAGGGTGATGTTATATATAGGTCAGAGGAGAAGCATTTCTGCTATTCATCTTCTTGATCTTATTAGATCATACATTTCCAGACAAGTGCTGAAGAAATGTGATGCTCCATAAACCACACTGGAACCCCTAACTTTGCACATGTGAATGAGCCAAATTACAGCGTAATCAGAGCTATCAGGAAGCAGGGTATTTTTAGTAATTCCAAGTTTCATTATATCAGATTATCATTTAGAGACCCCTATAGAAGTTTCAGTCAGTGTGGTTTTCAAAGCAATCCATTTCACATTTCAGTAGTCTGTGTTTTTATTCCCCATGAATATGTAAAATCTATCTTAGTGATTCATGCATTTTGTGTAATTATGATCATCAGTCTATTTACTCATGAATCATAGTCAGCGAATCAAACTCTAATAATCTATTAGCACCAGGTATGAAACACATGATGAAACAGACCAGATCAGAAGTGTGTAGAGACAAGGATGTTCTAGCTGACTCTGTTAGCTGACTTTCTGCTCACAGTATAAGGTATGTGTTAGTCAGCTTCCCATCATTGTGACAGCATACCTGAGCAAATCAACATAAAGAAGGAAAAAATAATATTTTTTGAGGCATGTCCAGTAGATTGCCTTTTTATATGTGTGTGTGTGAGAGAGAGAGAGAGAGAGAGACAGAGAGAGAGAGAGAGAGAGAGAGAATTGGTATTGCTATGTCAGGGCCTCCAGCCACTATAATCAAACTCCACATGTGTATGCCCCCTTATGCACATGTGTGACCTTGTGGGTTTTCATCACTATGCGTCTGGCTTATGTGGGACCTGGAGAGCCTTTAAAGTCCATAAAGTCCTTAGGCTTTGCCGGCAAGCACTTTAACTGCTAAGCTATCTCTCCAGCCCCAAAGATATATTTTGGTGTATAGTATTAGAGGTTTTTGCCCTAGTTGGCTGGCTCTGTTGCCCGGGGCTTATAGTGAGGGAGTGCATCATAGAAGTGGATGCAGAGAGCAAGGGAAGAAGCTCACCTCTGCAGATCCTAGATATGAATATGTAGAAGGAAGATCTACGAACATACTTTCAAAGATCTATCCTCGGTGAGCAACTTCTTGCAATTGGGCCCCATTTCCTGATCACACTTCAGTAGTATGAGCAGCTGGAACCAAGCCTTAAACACTTGATCTTTAGATCCAAACCTTAACAGTATGCACATATGAAATATCTTAACCAGTGAGCAGCCAACACGCATGGCTTATACTAGGCTCCTACCTGATCCTCACCACACCTGTTCTTAAATTCAGTTTGGGAAGGTTGAGTGGCTTTAATGTCAATGCTAGTGCTGGGGGGCTAAGAAAGGAAATATGCCTCCTTCTATCTGGCATTTGAAATTATTTTCCAGAAGATTACTTAGTGGAACCGAAATTTGTAGAAAGAATTCTGGCAAAGTGAATAGGTTATCCATCAATCAATCACATATTTTCACTTATTTGTAACACTGGTATATTTTTATGAGAATTTCATTGTGAAGCATTTGCTCTCCTGTTCAGAGTTGTTCCTACTTTGAAGAAATGTCATGTTCAGCTCTGTCTGTATCAGTGAACAGAAATAGACAGGGGAACCTGAGCCATATGGGTGAAATCTCCTCACTCAAATCATTCGGAGTCTCCTTTTTTATATTATCACACTCTTTCCCAAACATTTTCTGCCTAGATCTTTTTCAGTATATCCAGAAACACGTAAGGGATGAAGAATATGGGACAATAATTGGGTGAGCACAGCAGGTGGCCAGGCTGTGGACAGTGAGCTGGGAGCATGTAAGGAAAGCTGAGGATGAGCTTGTAGGGAGGAGTCCTGGCGATTTCCAGGTGCAGAAGCCTGTGCTCCGCAGGCAATTTGTACCAGCACAGCTAGTGTGCAGCACAAAGCAGTCAAGCCAATGGCTGTCCAATCTGGGGAGATTTGGAAGAAGACAGAGCAAATTGGCTTCCAAATATGATACACACAGAGATGCCCCTTCCTAAACCCTCTTTCAAGAAAGATGTCCTCTGGTTTAGCATGGCTCAGGGAAATTTTGCGGAAGAGGGGCAGAAAGACTGGCAGAGCCACATGTTGGGTCATGATATGCAGAGACATTTATCTTACCCATAACTGTGGGCTAACTCCACAATGCATGACCCGTATACCTCAACAAGGAGGGGCCAAGGGGAGGGGGTAGGTCACGGATGAGCCTAATAATGGTACCAAACTGACTGTATTTGCTGAATACAAAACTAATTAATAAAGGGAAAAAAAAAGAAAGAAAAAAATGTGAAATGAGTACCACACGCTTTTGTGTTTGAACATCTCTTCCACACTGTTTGGGGGGATTGTAGAGCCTCTGAGTCCATGACCTAGCTAGGATAAGTGGGTCACTGTGAGGTGAGTCTTGAAGGCAAGATTTACTTTTGTTTCTGGTTCAAAGTCTGCTTCCTAGTAGACTAGAATATGAAAAAGCCACAAGTTCTTGCTTCAACAGAGTGAGCCATAATACCATGATATAGTTGTCATTATGTACTATATTCTGTGAGATGATAAGGAAAACTAAATCCTTCCTTCCTGTGGTTGTCTGAATGCAAAATACACCCCATAACCTCTTGTATTGGTCCCTGACTGGTGGTGATGATTGGGAAGGTTGTAGAGCCTTTAGGAAGTACAGTCTTGCTGGAGGAAGTACGTAACTGGAGGTAGGCCTTGGAGTTTTATAGCCCAGCCATGATTGCCACAGTCTCTTCTTGTTCCTTTATCACTGCTGATGTGAAGATGCAATTTTGGGCTGTCTGCTCTGGAACTTTTGCTATGCTTTCCCAGCCCTGATGAAACTTACCCCTCTAAACATTAAGCTGGAAACAAAACCTTTCATTCCATAGGCTAATTCCTTTTGGGTATTTAGTCCTAGTAATTATTAGTCCTGGTAACAAAAGAATTGATTTACTCTCTTAAGTTACTGCTGGCAAATATTCTATCACAGTGAATAGAAAAATAACAAATATAACTTCTCAATATACACTTAACAAAAATATACCAATATCCAGGAACTGATTGAGGCAGGGTAAAAGAAAGGACAACTCTCATATGAAAATAGCTTCAGAATCCCTGTGGTATAACTTAAGGCTGTTGTTAGGACCATCCCGTCTTCTGTTTGGTGTTGTGAACTTTCTGTCATTTTGAGCCAGGGGTATTCCCTGATACACATCATACTCTCCATCTTTCTACCCTGCTGGATGAGTTGGCTTCGCAATTTAACATCATAAAACTTTTTGGGATGAGTAGAAAACCTGTAATAAAAGGGGCAGAGTAGAAAAACATTCTCTTAATGTGATGGGCTGAGAACAGAAATGCCTTGAAGATCCTGGAAGGTAGGATGGATGATGAAAACATCCCAATGAGGGGCTAGAAAGATATCTCAGGGGATAAAGCACTCGCCATTCAGTTGGAGTACCCAAGTTCAGTCCCCACACAGCACATTGAAAGCCATGTTGGGGCCAGGCGTGGTGGCACACGCCTTTAATCCCAGCACTCTGGAGGCAGAGGTAGGAGGATCACCATGAGTTCGAGGTGACCCTGAGACTCCATAGTGAATTCCAGGTCAGCCTGGGCTAGAGTGAGACCCTACCTCAAAAAAAAAAATAAAAATAAAAATAAAAAAAGAAAGAAAGCCATGTTGGCTTCTGTAATCCAACACACTGCAGCTGAATGGCCAGCTGTGAGGTAAACACAGGAGAGTTTTCCGTAAACTCACAACAAACATAGTAAAAAACAGCAGAATTCAAAGAGAAAGCCTTCCTCAGATGAGGTGGTACTGGTGTGGAAGTTATTCCTTGACCCTCACATGCACATGATGGTAGTTGTGTTGCCACCCTCACCATAGGAAAGTGCACATACATCCTCACACAAATCAGTAATGTCATTATTTGTGTTTAATTCCCATTGAAAAGTCAATAGGTAAAGGTGTCAACCACAGTTAACTGGGCAGCAGGTGAGCCCTGATTGGGCATCATCAAAATCAGTTTCAGCCTGCTCTGTTTCCATTCTTGTAAGTGCACATGATGCTGTGGATGTGTGTGTGTGTGTGTGTGTGTGCAAATGTATTTGTTGACTAGAGGTTGATGTTGTGTTTATTATTCTCCATGGAGGAAGGATCTCTCTGGAACCCATAACCCATCGATTTGCCTGGTCTGGTAGCCAGACAATCATCTGTCTTTGTCTTCTCAGCATATGGGTTACAGGTGGGTCACCATACCCACCTGGTATTCATGAGGACATTGGGGTTCTGAACACCAATCCTCACACTTGTATGGCAAGCACCTTTACCTCTGAGATATCTTCCCCAACTGAAGATTTTCTTTTTCTGATATGATCGCACCATGTACTTGAGGCTGGTGGTCTTGACAGTTGACAGAAGCCCAGGCTGATGCTACAGACAATGCCCATGCCTCATTCTCCCCAACTCCTGGAGTTATGCCTCTTGGGACAGACTTGTGAACTAATTGATAATTCTGGGAAATTGCTAGGTATTAGTACATTCTTAAACAACTTTCTGTGTTCTGGAGAGTATCTCTGAAAAATTTCTGATATTTTATAACTGCTTTTCAGTGGACAAAAAAAATGTAAATTATGTTTTCCAATAGCAATCAGTGCACTGACTCTTCTTTTATAATCTTGGACACTTCTGCCTCTGTGAGCTTAAATGAAAATGTTATTTCTCTAATGTGCACCAATTCCTTGTGCACACAATAACCAAACTCTTAAGAAGCAATCAGCAGGGTTATTAATGCTTACCTACTACTGAAGGCACCATGCTGTTTATTAATCTACATTGCAAATACCATTCGAGTGGTCTTAACCAGCCACACCAAGGACATGAGCAGTTTGCACCACATGGAGAATCCTGCTTTCTCTGTACACTATTTATAACAGCAAATGAAATAGACAGGGTGTGCACAATGTTTACATTTCTCCAAAATGTATAGCTTCCCCAAAAGTGTTTCCCTTCATATATTTGCAAAGATTTATGCCTTCTTGACAAATCTTATTTTCATTTCCCTATTCTAATTTACAGGACTGTGTTTTTATTATTTTTTATTTTGCTTATTTCCTGTGGGTAGCACGAACACCTGTTAAATTTCTTAGATATTTTATCTCTATGATTAAGAAAGTGAGCATTTGACACCCACCTACTTGAAGGCATGAAGAGTCTACTTAGGTGAAATATTAACAGAGGGAAGAAAATATTTTAATGCCCTCATTTCAGGCATCCTTTGTCATATCCAAAACCACAGGGGTGAGTCTTTCTCTGCTTCCCATTGTGAGACTGATTAGGAGCTATGCCCAGGGAGAACAGAGGCAGCAGGAGTTAATCATGATTTTCCTGTTTGAAATGATGTTTAGAGCTACATATGTACTTAAATATTAAAAATAGGAGAGAATCACATACCTCCAAACAATGAAAACATAAAATTTGAAGGTTCTGTCCAGATGGTATCTCAATACTCTGATCAAGTTGATATCTGGATCTTTCACTATATGGAGAAAGCTTATGTTTGATGCAACAATACATCAATCACTCAATCTACTTGGCTTTCCTATTATCTCAGAGACCCTTTCTCCTGCTTGAAATAATCTTCTACTGTTTTTTAATACCTCTGAATAGCCTATCAAAGACTTGGGTCTTTCAATCAGACTTTTCTAGGCCAGGCAATTATCAGAGTATTTATCAGTTTACCATTCATGTATCAAATCCATGCTGGGCTTTGCGACTCTGGAATATAAAACAGAGTTAAACTAGCATCTTTCACATTTTCCTAAAAGAGTAATTAATGTTATGAGAGAAAATAACACCAGGCCAGTGTACATTTAAAAAGTAGCCAAGCCGGTCATGATGGCACACACCTTTAATCCCAACAAACACACATGCACACCCATTCCTCCAGTTGCTGCAAATAAAAATAGAACCTCATTAGGTATCACTTTGACCTATTCATTGGAACATTTTTAGGCCACAAATTTCAGGACAGAAGTTAAGTTTGGCATATTTATGAAATATTTTTCCACTCAAATATATTTAGCATGAAATGCCTAAGTGATAGTGAATGTGATTAACATGCATCCTTACCTTAGGAAGTTTGCATGCAATTTAAGTGAAGACAACATTGAGGACTGACCTTCAATTCAATGAGGAGGGATTTTTAAGTAAACGTCTATTGTTTGAGGAAATTACACAGGTGTCAGCCACAGTGTACAAAATGTCTGCCTGAAGCCATATATGCATTACTGAATGTATTATAAATGTGGCTGTTCCCAAAAGATATAGCCTTCTATTTAAAGGCTAGAATAAAGAGCTATCCACATCTCTCTCTTTTTTTCTCTCTCTCTCTGTTTCTCTCTCTCTCTGTCTCTCTCTCTCTCTCTCTCTCTCTCTCTCTCTGTGTGTGTGTGTGTGTGTGTGTGTGTGCGTGTGTGCGTGTGTGCGTGTGTCTGTGTTTGGGTCTTTGTGTATATACTGCATGTATTTTTTGATATAGTTGATAGAAGAGAGAAAAATATGTCAAAATAGAAGAGAGCAATGCATAGCTATATAAATATAGATGTTTAGATATAAATAATGTAGATGTGTGGGAAGCAGATTAATTTAGGTAGCTTTTGAATCTTTGCTTAAAAATTGCACTTATTTGTGTTTTTGGTCGATCATGGTTTTTGATTATTACTATGGCCATGGATTTAGGAAAATGTCAGTTTTTAAAACGTAAAAAAGTAACAATTTCTATCATACAGTGTTTTCATCCTCCATGTACAAGAAAACATTGAGGAACTCAACATCCTTTTTTTTTTAAACTTAATTTCACTTACTCTAGTTTAGGGAGCAGGTCACTCGTAGAGTTGTGCATTAACACATGAATGGAAGTAGCCTGGGTGAATCCTGTTGGTGAACACCCATACAGCTGCTTTGATTAAGCGTGGAGTTTTACTATAGGTCCAAGGTAAGGTGCTTTATGGAGACATTACGTTGTGTGCTCTCCATATGGTCCATGGGAAGCATGCTGACTCATTCTATGTAGAGGGCGAATTGCACCATGAATGGCAAGTCTGGGAGTGACCATGACTGTTTGCCTCCAAAGCCATATACAATACTCTCTGTGACAGCTAAAATATTCCATGAAACCCAATGTCTTGCAATACAGCAGAATCATACCCACCTTAACATCTCAGGGTTAACCTAACATATACCATGTACCTAAAGGACAAGAAGTAGTGACAGCACCTCTGGATGATCATTACCAGAAAATGACAATATCTTGGAGTGGTGTTCATAATGCTTTCTTCCCTGAGTGCAAATTAGTTCTCTCCCTTCTATTCATGGCATTGTTAACCTTTGTTCCTTACCAATGAATCAACTAAGCATTAATAGATGAAATAGAAAGTGGTAGAACTGGAATTTGAACTCAAGCCGACTGTCTGACCAAACTGGCTCTTAAGATTCCTTCAACACACACACACACACACACACACACACACACACACACACCACATATACAAAGAAATTTTTACAAGTAGCCAACTTCGATATCCAGGTGTCTGAGAAACACATGTTTACTCAGTAGTGCGGGCTCCATACGACTCATTTTTACTTCTCTGTGAGCCTCATGATCACCTGTTTACCTATGCATATCCGCACGGCAGCCAATAAGAAGTTGACCTGTAGAGGGGTGGATTGGATAAAGTTCAGTGGCAGGAACCTCCTGAGCCAATTGCTTCTTATGAGAAAGAAACTGGGATTTGCTATGAGCCCCGTGTACAAAAGCAATCTAGTATGAGACCATACAGAAAGGAGGCAAGAGGGTCTTCAAAGTCCACATTAATAATGTATGTATATATGTGTGTGTGTACATAAGGGTGTAGGCATGCCACAGTCTATGTACAGGGGTCAGACAATAACCTCAGGATGTCAGCACTAGCCTTCCACATTATTTTCAGACAGAATCTCCCTTGCTTTTATTACTACATTAATGGCAGACTAGCTGGCTCACAAGCTTCAGGAGTCTCCTTACTTCATCTCCTCACTCTACCTAGGTGTTGTGGAATTAAAGTTGCATGTACGACTTCTGTCAGGCTTTACTTGGGTTGTCAGGTCTTCATGCTTGCACAAGTGTCTTAAATCACTGAGCCATGTCTCAGCTCAATACTGATACTTTGAATTATAGGCCTAAGTGATCAAAAGGTGGGAAACAAGTTTTCAAGATATCGTCATTGAAGGATGTTAAAAAATCTGCTTATAATTTTAGCAACATTCATATGTAAGTAGCAATTATATCTTTTCAGTTTAAATTTGACTCATGGGTGTTTTTGTATAAGTTCTCTGTAAAGGATTTTTTCTTTGATTTTATAAAATAATCACTGGTTCTAGAAGCTGGTTGTTTCCTGAATATATGTATGAATGTGAGTCTGTGCACCTAGGAGCATCTGTTCTCCCTGGTGTGACAGTCAAGATCCAGATAGATCAGTACTCCATTGTCTAGGAGAATCATTTGCTTTTGTTTTTGAATATTATCTTTATATTTATTTATAATAGACAAAAATTAAAGTTAAAAATATATAACTAAAACCTGTCAGAAATTAAACAAACACATAAGTCCATTATTTACATCTTGGTATATGTCACTGTAAGGAAAGTAAACTTGCCCAAATCCACAGTTTATCAGGGTGTTTCAGTGGCCAAGTTCTACACTGTTGTTAAACTCGAGTAAAGCACACGACTCACAATACTGATGCACTGATGAAATTCACTGGCAGTCAGGACTCCTTCTCTTCCATCTTCCCTTGATATTTTCTCCATAATGTTAGTTAAAGATCATGTTGATATTAAAAACATGAAACACAAAGGAAAGAAATTAAAGAAATAAAGCTAACTTTTACTTATTTCTTCAGTATCATGAGTAGAAATTACTAAATAGTATAAAGAGTAAAAAATTCTGCCTGATGTGAAAACAAGAATATTTTGGCAACTTTTCTCTCTGTGTATATTAATCTCAGCCAAGTACACCGAGAAATCTCTTAGGCACTAAGATGTTGTGTTAGTCAGGGTTTTCTAGAAGAACAGCATCAATGGAAGGAATACATACTGTAAAATGAATTTATTAGATTGGCTTAAATGGCAAGGGTTATGAAGATCAACAATGGCCATTTGTAACCTGCAAATCCTGAGAACCCAGTAGCTGTTCAGTCTCTGAGGCTGGATGCCTCAGCAGTCCCAACCTACTGTGGAAGGCCTTGAGTATCCCTGGAGAGCAACTGATCTTCAGTCCCTGTTGGAAGGCTGAAGATGGTAGGTCCTGATTCTCAAGAAGGATGGTGGTAACAGGGCAGATGACTCACCAGCAAGTAGCACAGGCAGCGAGATAAAAGGTACTGCCTTTTTCTGAAGCCTCTTTATATACATGTTACCACCTGAAGGGAGGGTCTTCCTTCTTGAGCTAATCCCTTCCAGAAATGTTTCCAAAGACCTGCCGAACATAAGTGCCTCTTACCTGATTCCTAATCCTGATCAAGTTGACAACAGAAATTAACTGTCCCATTGGTGAAACGGAACTGTTGGAATGGGTAAGTCATAGATCTAGTTAATGAACTTTTTCTGATACTATTCAGCTATATTTTCATTGAATAGGCTGAGCAAATGTGTAAGCCACATTTTTTTTTTTAATCCAAATGCCTAACTCAATGTTTTGGGTATACTTGTGTAATGCTGAACTGTTTTCTGAAGAAGAAATTGAAAGACACTTGCATCTTGATCTCAAGAGAATAATCCTGGGAAAGGATGACTCTGTAGAACATGACAGCTTCAAGGAAGTCAAATTCTTCATTTCACAGTGAAACTAAAAGAAGCTTGGGGATTTTCCAGACCCACAGAAATTAGGTGATTTTCCAATAAATTTGTGAGGCCAGAACCTGCCTAATGGAATGATTTATAATGTGTTGGTAGTAGACAAGCTCAACTTAGATTTGAAGAAAACTCAATACTTGCTGAATGAATCAGTGAAGGTTTATAAGGCAGCTTAGTTTCAAAAGATGTCTGAAAAACTCTTTATATAAAATTCATGTTAGGTTTATGTTCACTGTAAGGACATTCTGTTTCTAGTTGCTTTGCCTAGCACAGTGCTGGTAAAGGTATAACAAACAGATTATATATATATATATATATATATATATATATATATATATATATATATATATATATAATGCATGTGAGCATACCTAGCTTTAATTGGTATTATGATCATTTTCCATCACCTTCCCAAATCAAGGCAATCAAAACAATAAATTTGTAGCCTTGATGGATTTCTGTGATCTAAGTACGACCACCAAAATTGATTTCAAGGTTCTGAACAGTGGCCACTGAATATAAACCAAAAAAAAAAAAAAAAAAAAAAAGAACTATGCATCATTATACAACATGGTATAATACAGATAAAGTAGACCTAACTGACTTTATGATACACTTAATACTATAATGAACATAGTAATTAAGAAATGTTTTAAATATGTTTGATTCCAGTATGATTTATTAAATTATGAGATTATATAATTTAATATTTTTTTAAAGATGGATATGTTGAACTGTCTTCCAAGCCTTCTACTATCTAACTACCTACCTAACAGTGAAATTTTAATAAAGTGTTTAAGAAGACCCAAATTAGTTCAGACTCAATGAGCTATTAGACCAGAGGGGAAGAAGCCAGGCACACATGAAATTAATCAGGTAGGCAGTTATAAGAACAAAAGTTATTACTGAAAAGAAATTATACTCTAATAAGCACAATCTGATGCAATGTGCATTGGTGGCAAAGTCAATGGCTGCAGAAAGTCGAGTTGTTTGTCATAGGCTAGGGTTTAAGCGGTCAGCGCCTATGCCCAGCGGAAAAAGGAGTCCAGGGGAAAACCAGGACCTGGCTATGCAGGATGTAGAGCCTGAGATGCTGAGCCAAGGGGAATGGGGAGAACATGGAATGAATGCTGGTATGAAAGAAAGCCAGTGCCAGTCTCTCTCTCTCTCTCTCTCTCCTCTCTCACTTTCCCTATGAAAAGATGTTATCTGTGGAAATCTCACAGCTCTCACTTCAAAGGGAATAAAAGATGGTTTATTCTGGGGCCAAATATGAATTACTATGGACTGGGGAAATAGGTTCAGATTAATTAATTCTTAATTCTATGTTCCAATGTTTGAGCATTGAAGGTTTATAGTTATGGAACAAAGGAAATTAATAAATCAAGGCATTCTTCATGAACATTGGTGCAAACATAAAGGTGTCCATTTTTGTTTTTGTTTTTTTTGTTTTTTTGAGGTAGGGTCTCACTCTAGCTCAGGCTGACCTGGAATTAACTACATACTCTCAGGGTGGGCTCAAACTCATGGCAATCCTCCTACCTCTGCCTCCCCAGTGCTGGGATTAAAGGTGTGCACCACCATGCCTGGCAGGTATCAGGTTTTAACAGCAACAGGGGAAATCTCTGCTATGGGCTTCTGCTATTATCTGCCTACATTATTAACCAAACAAGCCTTTGGTTTAATAAAAGCTGGTTTGTTAGTACATTCCAAAAAGTTTCTTCCTGATCACCTGATAATACCAAGGATGTTGGGGTCAGACACAGAGGTGGGCAAAATAAACTTTGAGGGGAGCTAAAGGTAGCCCAAGATAATTTGGCTCTGGACTTGCAACATTCCACTCTGACCACATGGAATTTCTAATCAGTTACATACTATTGCAGACTACACACAACTTTTTTTTGTTACTTGTTTTCAGAAACATCAGTTTATATTATAAAGGTAAGGGTGGTGGCTCAAGAGTCCAATTCAAGCTTATGGGAGTCTGAAATACCGGAATTTTCCTGAGTTCCAATCTGAGATAGTCTAGAGTATGTTCCAGATCAGACTGTGCTAGAGACCCAGCTTCAAAAATAAATAAGTAAAAATAGATAAAATAAGATGTTAATTTTATGAATTCACTTTTTTAAAATTTTATTTGAGAGTGACAGAGAGAGAGAGAGAGAGAAAGAGGCAGATAGATAGAGAGAGAATGGGCTCGCCAGGGCTTCCAGCCACTGCAAATGAACTCCAGATGCGTGCGCCCCCTTGTGCATCTGGCTAACGTGGGTCCTGGGGAATTGAGCCTGGAACTGGAGTCCTTAGCCTTCACAGGCAAGCGCTTAACCGCTAAGCCATCTCTCCAGCCCTATGAATTCATTTTTTCAAAAGTAGTTAAAGTGATTCAGACAGAACTCAGAACTCTTACATGCTTTCTAACATGCTGGAGATTGGTATTCATAAACCCTTTAAACTAGTGAGAAATCATAGAGATTACTCTTGCATCTTTAACCACAAAATAAATTTCTAGCCACTAACAAATCTTACAACTTATGTTTTATTTATTTTTCTTTTTTTCTTTATTAGTTAGTTTTGTATTCAGCAAATACAGTCAGTTTGGTACCATTATTAGGCTCATCCGTGACCTACCCCCTCCCCTTGGCCCCTCCTTGTTGAGGTATATGGGTCATGCATTGTGGAGTTAGCCCACAGTTACGGGCAAGCTAAATGTCTCTGCATATCATGACCCAACCTGTGGCTCTGACATTCTTTCCGCCCCCTCTTCCGCAAAATTTCCCTGAGCCATGTTGGGTTCATTTTTGGTCTGCTTCAGTGATGAGGTGTTGGGGGCCTCTGAGGCTCTGGCTCTCTGATTTGGTAGGAGTTGATTTTTCTCTGTGTTGATGTCCTTCCCCTTTGTGCTGGTATCTGGTTCATCAGGAAAACAGCACCCTTGCTTGTTTCGCCAATTTTTCTTAGTTGCAGCCGGGGCCCTTTGGAGGTATGATGGGGTGGCTCTCTCCTTAGGATCTACATCTATCTGAAAAAGAGAAGCAGATTCTCCAACGGAGATTAAGTTAGCACCAGGACAAATGAGATAACCTTTTTTTTTTTTTAATAGAGAATTTAATAGGTGTAGGCCCTCTTGTAGCCCACAATTGATGGCAGCTTGATATTGGAGAGTGGGCTTGTGATTGGGTATGGTTCTGACTTGTTTCCCAGCTCCAGCTATGGGTTCCGTACCACTGAGGGGATCAGTTAGCCAAATTGACAGCAGTAGGTTCCCCACCATGGCTGTGTGCCACTGCTGCACTTGTGTGGGCATCACAGCAAGTTGTTTGCTGCTAAGTAGGTTAGACCATGAGTTGCTTGGACAGATATTGGTCATTTTCCCCCAGTCGCCCATGTAGCACCTTCTGGCACTAGACGCGCTGACTGTCTGGGGACTGACTCTCTTCCAACTTCCAGCCATGCCATTATATTTTGCATGTCAACCACATGAGGTGTCTTCAGCAGTAGGGTCTTACCACTAGCCTTTGGTGGGTCATAAAGTACTCTGACAGAAATCTGTCTGTCTTTTAGGAAACCTTGCAGGTCTCTCTGATCAAAAGCTCTTTGTGGATGATAGCCCCATGCTGGTTCTGGGAGTTACAGGTCAGTGCCCACTAAGAAAATGAGGAAAAAGATAACTAATATACAAGAGTTAGAGAGAAGAGAGAGAGAGAGGGAGAGGGAGAGGGAGGGATGGAAGATGTAGAAGATTAAGGTTAGTCTTGATCCTACCCTCTCCAGTGTCTTGTGATTCAAGTGTTCCCTCTAAGGGCCTGGTAAAGGATCAGCCATTTGTTCTGTCTTTTAATAAGTAGAAAATTATGGTACCATTGCTGTTTGGGTCTAGATTTGTGTTTCCCACCCTTTTGATGCCCTCTCCTCCCTCCGCTTCCATCCTAGTGTCTAGTCCAGGAGATGCTTGCTGGGTATGTAAGGTATCTTGGGTAGATTCAGGTTAGGTGCTGTAGATGAGTGAGACTATGTGGTGATTTTTTTCTGTGATTGGGTAAGTTCGCTGAGAATGATCTGGTCCAGGTTCAACCATTTTTCCTCAAATTTCATTGTGTCATTTTTTCTTACTGCTGTGTAGCATTCCATTGTGTAGATATACCACATCTTAGTTATCCATTCTTCTAGTGATGGACATCTTGGTTGATTCCAGCTCTTAGCTATTACAAATTGAGCCGCTATAAACATGGTTGAGCAAATCTCTCTAGCCTGTGATTTGAAGGTTTTAGGATAGATGCCCAGTAAGGGAATAACTGGGTCTGTTGGTATCTCTATACTCAGCTTTTTCAGAAGTCTCCATATTGCTTTCCAAAGTGGTTGTACCATCCTACATTCCCACCAACAGTGGATTAGTGCTCCTACTTCTCCACATCCTTGCCAGAAATTAATTTTATTTGATTTTTTGATGTTTGCTATCCTTATTGGGCTAAGGTGAAATCTCATAGCTGTTTTAATTTGCATTTCTCTGATGATTAGGGATGATGAACATTTTCTTAAGTGTATGTTTGCCATTTGTATTTCTTCCTCTGTGAACTGCCTGTTCAGCTCTTTGCCCCATTTTGTGAGTGGGGTGTTTGACTTCTTACTGTTTAGGTTTTTGAGTTCTTTGTAGATTCTAGAGATTAGGCCTCTATCAGTTGGATAACCCGCAAATATTTTCTCCCATTCTGTGGGTAATCTATTGGCTTTGCTTATTGTATGCTTGTCTGTAAAGAAACTCTTCAGCTTCATGTGATCCCATTGGTTGAGTGATGGTTTAAGTTCTTGAGCTACTGGGGTTTTGTTCAGGAAGTCTTTTTCCATTCCTATATCATGGAAAGTACTTCCTAAATTTTCTTCCAGTAGTATTCGAGTTTCTTGTCTTATATTGAGATCTTTGATCCATTTGGAATTGAATGTAGTGCATGGTGAAATGTGTGGATCAAGTTTCAGTTTCCTGCATATGGTTACCCAGTTTGTCCAGCACCATTTGTTGAAAATGCTGTCTTTTTTCCAGCCTATATTGTTTGGGCCTTTATCAAATATCAAGTATCTATAGTTGCTTGACCCAAAGTCCGGGTCCTCAAGTCTGTTCCATTGGTCTATACTCCTGCTTTTATGCCACTACCATGATGTTTTTGTTACTATGGCTGTGTAATATAGCTTTAGATCAGGTATTGTGATGCCTCCAGTGGTATTTCTTTTGCTGAGGATATGTTTGGAAATGAGAGGCCTTCTGCCTTTCCATATGAAATTTGAGATCATTTTTTCTATCTCTGTGAAGAACACTGCAAGGATTTTAATTAGAATTGCATTAAATCTGTATATTGCCTTTGGTAGGATTGTCATCTTCACAATGTTAATTCTGTCTATCCAGGAACATGGGAGGTCTTTCCATTTTCTCAAGTCCTCCTCAATTTCTTTTTTGAGTGTCTTTATGTTTTCATTGTATAGATCTTTCACTTCCTTGGTTAACTTTATTCCAAGGTATTTTATTTTATTTTATTTTATTTTTGCTATTGTTTTTTGTTGCTATTGAAAATGGGACTATGTCCTTTATTTCCTTCCCTGTATCTTTGTCATTTGCATAAAGGAAGGCTACTGATTTTTGTGCATTTAGGAGTTAATCACCTTCAGGAGTTTTGGGATGGAGTCTCTCAGGTCTCTTACATATATAATCATGTCATCAGTGAATAAAGCTAACTTAACTTCTTCCTTTCCAAATGGTATCCCTTTTATTTCCTTCTCTTGTCTTATTGCTTGAGCTAGGACTTCCAGTACTATATTGAAAAGCAGAGGTGAGAGTGGACAACCCTGTCTTGTTCCTGATCTTAATGGGAATTCCTCCAGTCTCTCTCCATGAAGTATTATTTGGGCCTTTGGAGCTTCGTATATTGCCTTTATTAGGTTAAGTTATGAACCAACCATGCCAATTCTCTCCAATGTTTTGAACATGAAGTGATGTTGAATCTTGTCAAAGGCCTTTTCTGCATCTATCAAAATGATCATGTGGTTTTTATGTTTAACCTTGTTTATGTGGTGTATTACATTGACAGTTTTCCGTATGTTGAACCACTCCTGTGTTCCTGGGAGGAATCCCACTTGGTCAAGGTGGATAATGCTTTTGATGTGTTGTTGGATTCGGTTTGCGAGGATTTTGTTTAGGATCTTTGCATCTAAATTCATCAGGGAAATAGGCCGGTAGTTTTCTTTTCTTGTGGCATCTCTGCCTGGTTTTGGAATTAGGGTGATGCTAGCTTCATAAAAGGAGTTGGGTAGCTTTCCCTGTTCACCAATTGTGTGGCACAGTTTGGGGAATATTGGTTTGAGTTCTTCCATGAAGGTTTGATAGAATTCAGCTGAGAAGCCATCTGGTCCTGGACTCTTCTTTTTGGGGAGGTTTTTTATTACTTTTTCAATCTCCATGAGTGTGATGGGTTGATTGAGGTGATTAATCTGCTCTGTGTTTAGCTTTGGTAGATGGTATGCATCCAAGAATTTATCCATCTCCTCCACATTATCTAGTTTTGTGGAGTAGAGGTTTTTGAAATAAGTCCTGATGATTCTCCCAATTTCACGTATGTCTGTTGTGATCTCTCCTTTTTCATTTTGAATTTTGTTAATTTGAATCTTCTCCTTTTTTTTGCTTGATCAGATTGGCCAGTGGTTTGTCAATCTTGTTTATTTTTTCAAAGAACCAGCTCTTTGTTTTGTCAATTGTCTTAATTGTTTCCTTGGTTTCCAATTCATTGATTTCTGCTCTGATTTTAATTATTTCTTTCCTTCTGGAACTCTTTGGGTTGGATTTTTCTTGTTTTTCCAGTGCCTTTAGGTGGATGGTAAGGTTATTGATTTGGGCCCTTTCTGTCTTTTTTATGAAGGCATTGAGTGCTGTGCACTTGCCCCTGAGTACTGCCTTCATTGTGTCCCATAAGTTTTGGTACAATGTGTTCTCATTGTCATTCAGTTCCAGAAATTTTGCAATTTCATTCACTATCCATTTATTGTTTAAAAGTGTGCTGTTCAGTTTCCAGGTGCCGTTGGGATTCTTGGTGGGTCTTTTGTTATTGATTTCTATCAATATAGCATTGTGATCTGATATCATGCAGGGAATTACATCAATCTTCCTAAATATGTGGAGGCAGTCTTTGTGACCCAGTATGTGGTCTATTTTAGAGAATGTTCCATGGGCTGCTAAGAAGAATGTGTAGTCTGTGGATTTGGGATGGAAAGTTCTGTAGATGTCCATTAGATCTAAGTGATCTATGGTTTTGTTGAGCTCTCTTACTTCCCTGTTGAGTTTCTGTTTGGATGATCTGTCTATTACTGATAATGGTGTATTGAAGTCCCCAGCTATGATGGTGTTGGTAGTTATTTCTGTTTTATTGTCAAGTAGGTTTTGTTTTATGAACTGTGGTGCCCCTGTGTTTGGTGCATACAGATTTATGATTGTAATATCCTCTTGATGGATCATTCCCTTGATAAGTAAGAAGTGGCCTTCTTTGTCTTTTTTGATTATTTTTGGTTTGAAGTCTATTTTATTTGATATTAATATAGCTACACCTGCTTGTTTCTTACTCCCACTTGCTTGGAATATTGTTTCCCACCCTTTCACCCTGAGGAGGTGTCTGTCTTTAGTGGTGAGGTGGGTTTCTTGAAGGCCACTGATTGAGGGGTCTAATTTTTTGATCCATCCTGTTAGCTTGCATCTCTTTATGGGTGAATTCAGGACATTAATATTTAGGGTAATGACTGTGAGATTTGATTTGATACCTGCCATATTGTGATGGTAAATGTGGTTTGGTGTTTTCATGGACTTTGAAGATTTTGTGCCTTCTGTGAGTTTGGTTGTTGTGATCTGTTTATTGTAGGCATTTGAGTTTGATTATTTGTTTCTTCTCTGTGGAGAATTTCCTGAAAGACTCTCTGTAGGTTTGGTTTTGTGTTCATATAATTGTAAAGCTGAGTTTTGTCGTGGAATGTTTTTCTTTCACCATCTATTATGAGGGATACTTTTGCTGAGTAGAGCAGTTTGGGTTGGAAGCCATAGGTTCTTAGACTTTGCAGTGTTTCATTCCAGGCCCTTCTAGCTTTCAGGGTTTCCATTGAGAAGTCTGAAGTAATTCTGATGGGGTGACCTTTGAAGGTGGTGTGCTGTTTTTCCCTAGCTGCTTTTAGGATTTTCTCTTTGGTGTCAATGTTTAGAGTCTTAATGACAATATGTCTTGGTGAGTTTCTCCTTTGGCCCAGTCTGTTTGGAGTTCCGTTGGCTTCTTGTATCTTGATGGGCCTTTCTTTTAAGAGACTGGGGAAGTTTTCTTCAATTATTTTGTTAAATAAGTTTTCTATGCCTTTGGTCTGAATTTCTTCTCCTTCTGGTATTCCAGTGATCCTGATATTAGGAAGTTTAAGTGTATCCCACAATTCCCTCATGTTCTGTTCACAGGAGCTTTTGAACTTACTGAAATTTTTGAACTCTCTAACTGTTTCTTCCATCTTGTCTTCCAGATCCGAGTTTCTATCCTCCACTTGGCTGACTCTGTTCTTGAGAGCTTCCAGACAGTTTTGTACTTGTTCAATTAAGTTTGCATTTTCTACTACTTTTCTATGTATAATTTCCATTCCTTTGTCAAGCTCCCTTTTCACATCATTTTCTGATTTTCTTGATGCTTCTTGGAACTCATCCTTGCATTTCTTTATGTTTTGATTTAGCATGGCCAGCTGGTTTTTAAGGTCTTCTTTTTTTTCACTCTCCCTCAAATCTCTTAACTCTCTTTGAACTCCTTCCAATTTCTTATCTATTAGTTCTAGTTTAGTTATGGCAGCATCCACATGATTATCGGTCCTTTGTTGCTTTCCTGCAAGTTCTACCAGTAGGTTGGTCAGGGTTGCATTGCTCATAGCTTCAATTTGGTGTTCTGATCCTAATGATTCTTCTATGTTTTGATTAGATGTATTCATTGTAGGACTGGGTGATCTAACTGGATTTTCTTGCATTTGATTTTTCATGCTATTTCTTTTGTGCTGTGGTCTGCCCATGACAGTGTATGGGCATGTAGGTGGGCATATCAGCCTGGGTTCAAGCACAATGGGAATCTGGGGCAGCCTGGGCAGTTGCCCAGCAGCCTGGGCTTTGGCTCTCCCTTGCCAAAGCCACCTATCTACTGCCTGGCAGGGGCGCCAAAGTTGCCTGAATTCTCATGCAGTAATGTGCCAAAGCCTCCTGTGCTTGAGCGAGGAGTGACACTAGGCACTAAGCACTGAAGCAGCCTTAACTCTAGCTGGGAACACTGGGACCCGGAAGCAGTCTGCACTCCCCCGCCACAGGACAATGGCGGACGGACGGCGTGGCATACAGGTAGGGGATGGCACCTGAGCTGGTGCAAGCGAGAGACCCAGTCTGAGCTTGTGTGGCAGCTGCTGTGGGACTGGGCACACTCAGTAAGTGGGCAAGTGGATGAGTGTGCGGAGCAGTCTAAGCTTCTGCATGCAGGGAACAATCGGCGTGCGGAGGCAGCAGTGGCAGCGCCGGCGCAGCAGTGGCAGTGCTGTGAACTCGGCGGTTATTTGAGGTGAGGGGTGGGCTACCCGCCCACGAGGGGATCTGTGATTCCCTGTTTCCCCCGCCTCTGTGCCCTCCCAGATTTCTGTCCCCTAAAAGCCACAATGAACCCTTAATATCTTGCCTTTCTTTCCCCAGGATTTGCAGCGCAGCTAGGCAGTCGCCATCTTGGCCGGAAGTCCTTATGTTTTATTTATTTCTAAGCAATCCATTGTTTTACTATCAGCAGTTTGACCCTATGTGATTTTGAAAAATAATCTAGGCTAACAAAAATATAATCAGGTCTGGCAGTGCAGACCTGTAAATCGTAGCATTCAGAATGTTGAGGCAGGAATATTGCAAATTCAAGGCCAGCCAGAGCGACTTGCCTCAAAATTCAAAAGTGTTGGATATGTAGCTCAGGAGAGAAAGACTTCTTTTAGTTCAACTCTAGTAACACACACACACACACACACACACACACACACACCATGCAATCACTTAAAATCAAGGAAGCTGAAAGATAGAAAAAGGGAGGTGGGACTGTTGTATTGTAGGAAAAGACAATCAGACAGCCTATTGAAAGGAATGAAGAAAAGTATATATCCAAATCAGATATGTAGAGACTCTTCAAATTACCTCTTCTGTCACCTAACATGATCAGTAAATAGTGGGTAAAATGGAAGATGACTTTTCATGCACAGTTCACAAGAAAATTTTTTGGACAGTGAAAGGCAAGGTCCAGTGGCTCATGGCCCAGTTCTTGAGAGGGTGAGGCTGGAGGATTGCCATTTGAGTATAGCCTGGGCTACCAAATGAGCCCTTTTCATGAAAAAGATAAGGAAAAGTAAGATCTAGCATTAGAGTGGGAATATGTTTTTTAAACGTTATAGCTGAATGTAATCAAGTATCAAGGAAGAAAATAAGTTCATAAATGATTCAAAGAATAGACAAAAAGAAGGAAGCAGGCAGGGAAACAACAGAAAGGATAGATGAATGAACAGGAGAGATGATGGAGGAAGAACAAGCATACCAGTAGCAGAACTCCTCTTTGTCTTCCAGAGGAACTTGCTAAATAAACAGAAGGTTGCAAAACCCACCCCTTTGAAGTTGTATAACATGCATGTGAATATCTTATTCTTGTAAAATTAGGTCAATTATTCCTAATTTAAAATACAAGTTGCCCTAAATTAAAGAGTATTCCTGGCATATTAGGGTATGTCAGTATGATCTAGTTACCAAGCAAATCTCAGAGAAGATACTTAATGCAAAAATTCCAGACAATTCAACTGCCCTAAATGACCCAATGGAAAAGTTAAAGACATTGTTTAGCATGCATATCAAAAGTCCCTTAATAAAATAACACACCAAAAGTTTTAGGCTCTGTTGCAGTCTGGTTTACATTGCTGGTAGAAATCATCCAACCAAGAGCAGCTGCTGGGAAAAAGAGATTTATTTTGGCTTACAGGCTTGAGGGGAAGCTCCACGATGGCAGGGGAAAATGATGGCATGAGCAGAGGATGGACATCACTAACATAAGGTGGACAATAGCAACAGGAGAGTGTGCCAAACACTGGCATGGGGAAACTGGCTATGACACCCATAAGCCTGCCCCCAACAATACACTCCCTCCAGGAGGCATTAATTCCCAAATATCCATCAGCTGGGAAACTAGCATTCAGAACACCTATGTTTATAGGGGACACCTGAATCACACCACCACACGTTCCATGGGTACACATAGACCAGCCAAAATAATATTCTGTAAGAGCCTTTTTGAATTTGTTCCAATCCACTTTGAAAACACTTAGAATTCCAAAGTACCTTAGTTTTATTTGTTTTTTTGTCCTAATTTACCAGAAATTACACAGGTATTTACTTATGTAGTCACCTTGTATGCTATACAGTATGTCTGTATTTCCTTAGGGTTGCATTTCAGGAGATTCATAGGTTAAATTGAGGTAGAGTGTTAGGATAGGTATGGATGGTACCTCATCGCTTTAGAATATGCAATTTCACCAATCATTCCCCATTGTGACTTCCTTTTCCCAATTCTGTTTTATCAAAAATTATTTTTCTTAATGCAAAATATTATTCTATTCCTATGTTCCTCTCTTCAATTTTAGATCAATCCCAAAGGCGAATAAATATTAAAAATTCTAGTCCTTTTTCTGCTCTACTGACAAGCCAGGGACTTCATCAGCCTGCAACCTTGGTAAAGGTTAAGGCAATCAACATATGCATTCTTTTCCTTTTGTTAAAGTTTTCATTGGGGCAGAAGAGATGGCTTAGGGGTTAAGGCATTTGCCTGCAAAGCCAAAAGACCTTAGCTGGATTCCCTAGGATCCATGTTAGCCAGATGCACAAGGTGGCACATACGTCTCAGGTTCGTTTGTAGTGGCTTAAGGCCCTGGCACATCCATTCTCTCTCTCTCTCTCTCTCTCTCTCTCTCTCTCTCTACCTGTATCTTTCTCTCAAATAAATAATAAAATATATTTTTTAAAAAGTTTTCATTGACAACCTCCACATACATACACACTATGAGTAGAGTCCCTTGTCAACACCTTCCTTTGTCCCCCATCCCCATTCCAATGAATTCCTTCTTTTGACTTAATCCCTGTTCAATTTCAATGTTATCATTTTTTTTCCTCATCCTGTTATGTAGATCTGTGCCTGTAGTGTCAGCCACTATGAGGTCATGAGTGCCACGGCTACTTTGTGTCTGGAAGATAGCATTGCATAGTGATCCCTCCCTTTCTTTGGCTTTTAGATTCTTTTTTCCATCTCTTCTGCAATGGTTCCTGGGCCTTGGTAAGGTGTGAAATAAACTGTCACTTGTCAGCACTTTGAGGAGTTTTGAGTCTCCCCAGTGTAACCACCATCTGAAAAAAAGAAGGTTCTCTAAACAAAATGAAAATAAAAAATAAAAAACTTGGGCTGGAGAGATGGCTTAGTGGTTAAGCATTTGCCTGTGAAGCCTAAGGACTCCAATTCAAGGCTCAATTCCCCAGGACCCATGTTAGCCAGATGCAGATGCACAAGGGGCGCATGTGTCTGGAGTTCATTTGCAGTGGCTGAAGGCCCTGGTGCTCCCATTCTCTCTCTCTCCCTCCCTCTTTCTCTGTGTCTGTCACTCTCAAATAAATAAATACATATAAACAAAAAAAACACAATGTATCGGCATAAACATAGGTATTCAGAAGGTAATTTGGTGCTCATGATATATATATTTAGCCAGACAACAGTATTACTTTTCTTCCTAAGGCTTCTGGCCTCTCTAGCCATATACTTTCCAGTAAGTTCTCAGTACTAAATATAAATTCTCCCATAGATCAGACCTCAATAAGAATAGTTTCCCCATAACAGACTTGACACCACTGCCACAGAGTATGCAGCGCTTTCAAAGGAAACCTAAACTGTCCTAAAAACTCAAATTCTTATCTGAGAAAAGAGGTTTCTAATAATCTGAGATGGTTTTGCTTTTTAGATAATTGTTTTTTCAAAGTTGCAAACTTAGTAATGATTACATATAGATAACTATGAAAAAGAGGTATAGAGAAATTCTAGGAAACATCAAGAAAATATGGGCTTTTCTCTTTTCTTCTTATAACTATTCAACATGGAAAGTGGAAATGGACAGTATAAAACAAAACATAACATAAATCATTAGAGCACAGAGGGGACAAAGGAGAGAGAGGCATGAACATTACAAGTGAGTTTAAGAAATTCCTCATAGTAAAAGAAAAAAAAAAAAAAGGCAGCGTAGACGAAAGGGCAATTGGAGGAAGGTACGCTTTCTTTCTGTGGGACAAGCAACGCTCGTTCAGAACAGAAAAGGAAAGGCCATGGATAGACATCAAGGCTGAATAGAGCAGGCCTTGTAGATAGAGCAGGATTTTGTCCTTTGTTTACTGGCACAGGGACACTGTTGTAAGGACACACAAAGATGGCTGCGGGGGAGCCAAGGAGAATCCTGACTACAAGACCAAGAAGATAGCCAAGTATCTACAGTGGAGAGATATCTGTGCAAGGGAAACACACACGTCTAGAGCTATCTTTTCAATGTTGGTTTGCTGCTGTGATTTGATGAACGAAAAGAAGACTTTTTTTTTAATTTTCATATATTGAATTTTCAAATTTATAGTTATTTTTAAAAAAGAGTTCCTTGGGCTGGAGAGATGGCTTAGCGGTTAGGCATTTGCCTGTGAAGCCTAAGGACCCCGGTTTGAGGCTCTACTCCCCAGGACCCACGTTAGCCAGATGCACAAGGGGGCGCACGCGTCTGGAGTTCGTTTGCAGTGGCTGGAGGCCCTGGTGCACCCATTCTCTACCTATCTCTATCTGCCGCTTTCTCTCGGTCTCTCTGTCACTCTCAAATAAATAAATAAATAAATAAATAAATAAATAAATAAATAGGAGTTCCTGCAGATTAGCTCAAAAACAACATTGGCCAAGTATTAAATGTCAATATCCACTCTCTTAAATTTAAGCTCACATCATGCCTATTTACAGTGTCTTGAGTATGGTGACCACCGTATAATACAATGAGATAGTCCCTAAAGAGAACTTTATTTTTCTTTATCTCATTCCTACCTGAAACTTTACACACATTCATACTTTGTGCAACATAAGATCAAAGAAATTTTGATGCTTATTGATCTTTGTTCCTTTTCCTTTTAAAATGTTTTTGCTGCAGAAATATTTGTCAAAACTATGAGCTTATGTTTAATACATCTTGTAAGAAACACTCAGGTTAAGCTTGTTTCTCTTATAACTTTGCTTCATTAATGTTTTTCAGCAGAGGTTAGATTTTAGTCACCAAATGAGCAAATTATGATGATTATTATTTCTTTTCATAATTAGTAATTTTCAAGACAGCCAATTATTCTATTCACAAGCAAGAGATGCATAATAAAAATTCTATAATAAAACCACAAAGTCTATATTATGTTGCATTTATGTTTGTTTTCTCTGACATCTGATGGAAAATTCATATCTGAAGTTTTGTAATTTCTTAATAAAGAATTAATTGAAAGTAACAGTGTGGAGAGCAAAGCCACGAGGTCGGTCACTAATGAAGCCTCCAGTGATGATGAAAATAATCACGTTTGCTGGTAGGTTGCCTCTCTGCCTTAAGCAATGATACAATACAATATTTATGGAAATTTAAAAATACTAACTATGTATCAGACAGCTTCAGGTTCGCTGAGATGAACTTTCAGACCATGCACAGTTATGGAGGAAGGGATATTTATGGAAGCTTACAGATCCAGGGGAAGTTCCATAATGGCAGAAGAAGCTGGCCTGCCTTCACAGGTCCAAGCAGAGAGAGAAAGAGAAGCACAAGCCAAAAGCCAAAAGCCACAGCACACTTCAGGAACTCCAGCTAGGCACACTTTGCATATCTTTAGATTGAAATCTGAAACCCACCACCACACCTTAAGATCCACACAATGGCACTGACTCCAGCCAGGTGGCTGCAGATGCAAACTACAAACAACTGAATATATTGGGGGCCATCTATGCTATTCAAACCACCACAAACTACTTCATATATTTAAAGATAAATACAAAAAGTAGACAATGTTTCTTATGTTCATTCTGCAAAATATCTAAGAGGCAAGTTTTCACTCCTCTAGACACTCATTAGGCATTTATCAATAAATTTTTCTTTTGTTTTCCAACTTGGTCAAATTTTAAGTAAAGTACTTAATTTAAGAATGAGAAGGATACATGGTGTCTGAAGCCTATAATGCCAGCAGTTGGGACATAGAGACAGAAAGATCATCAGTTTAGGTCATCCTTTACTACCTATTTCTAGGCCAGCCTGGGTTACCTGAACCTTGTTTTAGTTATTTTTTTTTAAGAAATAGACTAAGGAGAGAAAGAACAAAAGAAGAATAAAAAGGAAGGAAGGAAGGAAAGAAGGAAGATAGAAAGAAAAATCTAGTACCTAAACTTTATGATTTTGTTGAGAGAGGGAGCAATGACATGTGCAACACACACACATGCACACAACTGTTGCCATTGATTAAAAAATAATAAAATAAAATATTACAAGCAAATGTAAATGTCAAATTTGAAATTATTTTATACCACAAAGTCCTGCATTCAAAAGCTAAATGTTTGAAATAAAAAAAAATGGTGTACAATCTTAGAGGAGATTGTAATGAGAGGCGAATTAAAGCAACAGGAAGCAGAAGAAAAAAGAACCTCTCCTTGTACCTGGGAAGCATGCTCATAATCCTGTTCAGTCGCACTCTGTCCTTTGCAGGTGAGACTCTGGTAGCACCCGCAGAAATTGGTCTGATGCCCTTTAAACCTGGCTCACTACCTGCAACTTTTCAGGAAAAAAAAAAAACATATATTAAATAGTAAAATATCTTTCTATATGATTTTCTTATAAAATGCTGGCCTGTTTTGTTGAACTGCCCTTGCCCACGGTACTGGTGGATGTATGTGATGGCTGCTCCCAGACTACAGAGGACTGTGGGATTTTGTCTCATCTGCTTTTGCACATTCCTTTGTAATTTCTCTAGTCTTTTACATTGGTGGCTAAGATTACTAAATTCATACAAACATGAGAATGTTTAGTAACGTGTTCCTTCTTTACAATGGCAGGAAAGTTTAAGGGACCATTCACAGGGAATCATAGCTATGAATGCCAGGTCAAGAAATCATTCAAAAGAAAGAGGATGTGGAGATTCTACATTGCTTCTGTTATAGGCCCCAATACCCTTGCTTAAATCAAATTAGGAGCAACAGAGAACCAAACCTTCCAGAACGTTCTTTTCTGTGCTAGCTGCTTCACTGTCTGCTCTCCCGATTGCCATTTCCTTTCGCAGTCTAAGATCATCAAATTCCCGCCTCTAGGTCTCTTAGCTAGATTCCCTAGGTGGCTCTTTTCCCTAGCCAGCCCTACCCTGAGCAACTGACTTAGATAAACAAATGTACGGCCTTCTGGAAAATGGGAAAAACAACACAGTGAAAGAAATGGAGAAAATGTTGTATAAAGCAAGGACAAAGCCTGTGGACCCCGTATTTCAAGGGTTCTCTGGACTATTCAGGACTTCCTCAGACAGCTGGTAGGTACTTTCATCCAATGTCTGAACGGAGGATGGGATTTGTTCATCTAACCCCTATGTTGCCATAGTGCACCTGTGCAGTTTTCCGGATTGGTAATTTATGTACAGATGATAACTAATGTGAAATCTGTCATGCAATAAATGATTTAAAATTAAATTATAGCAGAATACCTGTCATTAGCACTACATTGTGCACTTGCAGCTGAGAATGGGGGTAGATCTTACAGTAGGTGTCATTATCACAACCAGAATGACAGTAAATGAGCGCTTTGGAGATTTGGGGAGGTGACAGGCAGGACCAGGGAGCAGCTTGTTGTCCTGTTTTCATTGCCACTTGTCCTCACTATCATCGAATTGCTTCTGTGCAAAGCTTTTTGTGTGACAAAAATAGGTAAAAAGACAATACAGGAAAAATAAGTTAATCTGCCTCTACCTAAAAACCCCTCTTGAGGACAAAAAGTATTAGTTTCTTACTTATTTCTGGGCTATTAGTGGAAATAACAAATGCTGAGCGAGACACTGGTTAAAATGTTTTCATTTAAATTTTTTTGCAATTTTTTTCAAGAGGTTCTTTGAAAGAGTAAGGGGTGTGTGCATGTACATATACATATGCATATATGAAATGACATTAGTAATATTTGTGAGTAGAAATTGCCTCTAAGAAACTATTTAGCTTAATGCTGAAAATACAAATAATGTTTTCAGTTTACATGGACAGTTGATTTTTTTTTTTTTTTGAGGTAGGTTCTCACTCTAGCCCAGGCTGACCTGGGATTCAATATGTAGTCTCAGGGTGGCCTTGAACTCATGGTAATCCTCCTACCTCTGCCTCCAGAGTTCTGGGATTAAAGGCATAATCCACCATTCCCTGATGAAATTTTTTTATATATTTTAATCCTACAAAAATGAAACATAATAATTTAATGATATAGGTGCTATAAAGGTGACATGTTATAACCCTTTCCATATTTCAGGCATAGTAAATTATATATTTTAAATTAAACTTTAAATTATTTTAGATGTTTTCAGGGATCAATCTTTCTTTTCATTAAAAAGTAAGGTTGACCATAAATATATGTAAGCAATTTAGTTTTATTACTTTTTATTTTATCTATTCAGTTGATGCAGACAGAGAATGGGCACACCAAACCTCTAACCACTGCAGATGAACTCCAGATACATGTACCACTTTGTGCATCAGGCTTTACATGGGTTCTGGGGAACCAAACCTGGGTCCTTAGGCTTTGCAGGCAAGGACCTTAACTGCCAGGCCATCTCTCTAGCCCCTAGTTTTAATTTTTTTAAATAACTACATAATACTTAAGAATTTTTTTAATTGCAGGACTCATACTTGTCAAGATGTGTTTTATAGTTGTGGTTTGCAGTGAAAATTGAAGGTCATTGGAATCTCTAAATCGGTTACTAGGGTTGTTTTCCTCCTTCACCATATTAAATAATCCATTAAATAGTTATAAAACTTGGGCCTGTAGCTCGGTGCTACATGTGTGAAGATATTACCTTTTTATTTGTTATGATATGTCCCTTACATTTTTATTTTTTTATTTTTATTTTTATTTTTTTTTTGGTTTTTTGAGGTAGGGTCTCACTCTAACCCAGGCTGACCTGGAATTCACTATGGAGTCTCAGGGTGGCCTCGAACTCATGGCGATCCTCCTACCTCTGCCTCCCGAGTGCTGGGATTAAAGGCGTGCACCAACATTTTTAAAAAGATACCCAGAGCAGTTATATGTCTTTGCCTATATGTTTTTCTTAGTTCTTTTTATACATAGCACACATCCTGCTGGACTGAAGAATTGTGGCCTTTTCCAGTTTATAAATCCCAAGTGAAGACTAGTACTTGGCCTGTAGCACAGCCCTTGGCTAGGACTTGGCAACACATATGTGTGGCTTTATTGTGGTACAGTCTACTGAATTGGAAACCTATAGGTGGGGCATATCTGTCTCAGTTTTTAGCAGATTCTTTGGGTGACATTAGGTCCTCTGAAGTGGAGGACCACCAGGCTGACCTATTGAGACCAGTGTTGATGTGCAAAGAACAGCTAGTCATTGACTCTTGAAACACTTCGGTAACTTCCTCCCTTAAGTCAATTATGCACTCACCTTGACATGACAGCTTGATGGAGAAGTTACCGAAAAGAAGGTGCTGTGATATGTCTGTAAGATGAACTGGCTCTTAGCCCCTGGATTTAATATATTTTCAAGAGGATTTGGAGGCAATACAAGAGCAGCTAGGAGCCAGAGAGTAAGGGTTTGAATTAATGTGCCAGTATGCCCTCAGTATTCACTGGTCCTGGAATGGTACGAAAAGTTCTCCAGTTCTCCCTCTTCACAAACCCCTCAGTCTAACACTGAGAAAGGCACTAGGGAAAGAACATGTGGGTATCTTCCAAATTGCTGGAAGTGAATGACTTCATGTAGGCAACTCTCTCTCTCTCTCTCTCTCTCTCTCTCTCTCTCTCCCTCCCTCCCTCCCTCTCTCCCTCTCTCTCTCTCTCCCTCTCTCTGTCTCTCTCTCTCTCTTTCTCCTTGCAAATAAGTAATATAGATAAAAAATAAAAATGAAAAATAAACAAACGAAAACAAACAAAATGAAATTTTGAAAACTTATAGTGCGGCAGGTCTCACACCTGAGAGAATTTTGGCCAATTTTAGGCAACACAGAAGGGGGACATGCCAGCATTTCACAAGGTTGACTGACTAAGTCTAACCTCAGGTTTCTTGGTCAAGGCTGACTGACATTTTGGGCTCCATAATTCTTGCATGGTGGCTGTTTTGTGTGTTTTAGAACATTTAGCAGAAACTATGACCTGTCATCATCCAATGCCACTCATCACCCTTCCTGCTTGATTGACATATCAAGCCAGTGTCAAATGACCCTGGGTGTGGGGATTACATGAGGTTTGGTTGAGAACTAGCACATTTGGGTGTTCACTCCTTTCATCACTCTCCCTTCTCAGGAGAACACTTTCAGCCCATGTTCATGGTTCTGGAGCTGGGGTAACCATTATTTTTCTGTACCTTTTTTCTGCTGGCTGTGATCTTGGGACGAATGTCACCTAGAGTCCTGACAAGGCTCATTGGTTTGCCTAGGAAGGATATCAGAAGTGACAGGGATTGAGTATGGTATAGAGGACATTGAGTGCTTCCTGGCAACAGCCCACTCTGAAGAAAAGAGTCAAGGTTAGGAGCGTGGAAGTAGATGAGCTGAGAAGAAAACTGCCAGCCATTGGCATGTCTGTGGGAGGTAAACGTTACAGCTCTGATACTGCTGAAAACTGTTATGGTCTGTGCAAGCCTAGGAGCACTGTGGAGCTAGCTGATGGTATTAGGTAAACATGATCTCTGCTTCCAAACAATACAGACTTCCTCCAAAACACATTTTCCTCTTACATGTAAGCTTTGTGATAATCTGTGGGTGTAATTTCTGTGTGTGTCTCATCCATATTCATCCTCCTCAGTCCAAGTGGCCATGGCTATTCTAACATACAGAAGAAAATCACTAGGGACCACTTTGAAGATACTTGGCTAGAGAATATGCTCTGACATGAAACTCTTCTACTTGCATTTTGCTCATCCTTTCTCAGTTCTAGCTCTTTTGATAAGACAATCTGCTATCAACCATTACCTTCTCCTCCATGCACATCTGGGATCCAATAGTTCCCCACAGTGAAACATTCACAACACAAGTCTTAAGGAAATATGAGTAACCTGTAGGGCTACAAATACTTCAGTTAGTTCATGCTGGGAGGACGGTGCCTCGAAGCACTCCTTCCCACCTTGTGGCTCTGACATTCTTTCCACCCTCACTGCTGCAATGTTCCCTGAGCCTTGGAGTATGTCATAGATTTCACATTAGTAGCTGGGCTCTCATCGGCCTCTTATTTTCTGTCCTCAGACAATCAATATTTTGACACAGAAGGTGGAGGAGGACATAAGGAATGAAACAACAAAGCAGAGGAAGGAGTACGTGGACAAAGGGTGCTCCTCTCTGGAATCAGGAGAGGGAAGAGGGACAAAAGAGGATGGGAGTGTGATCAAACTACCATATGTTCATATAGTAATGCTCTCCTTTAAAAGTTGTAAAAAAAAAAAAAAAAAAGGACTGGAGAGCTATCCTCAGTGGTCAAGCCTAATTACCCAGGTTTGATTTCCCAGTACCCAAGTAGAGCAAGACACACAAAGTGGCACATGGATCTGGAGTTTGTTTGTAGAGGCTAGAGGCCCTGGCATTCCCATTCTCTGTGTCTGTCTCTTCACTCTCTCTCTCTCTCTCTCTCTCTCTCTCTCTCTCTCTCTCTTTCTGCCTCTCTCTCTCTTTCTCCTTGCAACTAAGTAATATAGATAAAAAATAAAAATGAAAAATAAACAAACAAAAACAAACAAAATGAAATTTTGAAAACTTATAGTGTGGCAGGTCTCACACCTGAGAGAATTTTGGCCAAGTGCACAGGTGAACAAGTTGGGGTTAGGGAATATATGGCTAGCACTTGAGAAATCGCAAGTAGAGTGATCCGATATTGTTATCTGATCACCAGTGTCAACCTCTGCCTTCAATCTCCTCTGGTTTCCACTCTCTGAGACAAGCTTTGAAGTGTTGTCTTTCTCAATTTCCCTCACACTTGAGTAAGAACAGTGATGTTCTTGTCCTGTCATTCAATGAACCCTGCTTGCTGCTGGCTTTCAAGTCCCACTTGGGCAGGAAGTAAACAGGATGAATAGTACATGTACTGGGAACCTGTCTGAGGTGCCATCCTTAGAACAATCCACCAGGTTTTCTGTTCCCAGATGTTTCCTCTGAACAAATCTATTGGTTATAATAGTTGTGAAATTAAAATTTGTCTATTTCCATTTCATAACCCTGCTGCTGTTTAGAGAAGTACAAGGGGAAAATTGTAATTTTTCTCCCACAGTGTTTGAAGGAAAAAAAATCAAACTTGGAAACATATGTTTAATATAGTCACATGTGCAAGAAAAGAGTGATAATTCTTATCATTTAAATTCATTTAAAATTTTTTTGTTTATTTTTATTTATTTGAAAGTGACAGACAGAGAGAGAAAGAGGGAGAGAGAGAGAGAGAGAGAGAGAGAGAATGGGCAAGCCAGGACCTCCAGCCACTGCAAAAGAACTCCAGACACGTGCACTCCCTTGTGCATCTGGCTAACGTGGGTCCTATAGAATCAAGCCTAGAACCTGGGTCCCTAGGCTTCACAGGCAAGCACTTAACCACTAAGCCATCTCTCCAGCCCTGTCCTTTAAATTTTTAATAAGCAGATGTGTTTTAGTTTAGGAAAAAGTTAGACTGCTCACTTTACAAGGCAATCACACAAACTTAATTAAATTTTAATTTCTTCTCTTTATATGACTTTTGCTTTTCAAATTTTCTGACTAGCCAATTGCCTTGTTATTTCTCTCTACTGGGACTGATTTTAGACAGTTTCTATGAGTTTCCAGATACAAATGAAGCAAATTCCATAAGAGGAACTCAGCTAAAATGGCCACCAAGCTTGCTGTCAGTAGCTCTGAAACCAGGACTTCCCTCCAAGAACAACCTGGCTCAAAACCATACAGTGAATAGGGAAACACAGCCCTCAGGTAAGGAAATGAATGTTGCCAGCCCAGCTTTGCCGAGAATATAGGGGGAAGAACTGTTTTAACTTTGTCCACAAAATCATTCAGTGTCTGATGACCTCACCTCTCAATGCAATTAGCATGTTCTCCCAGTCCATGTACTCATGTCTGCACATCACACGTTTTTGTAGATAGTTTTCCTATAGATTACAGGTTACATTTTTCTTTCCAAGTTTTGTCAGTAGTTACCCACAAAGTAAGAAAATACATTCCTGTTTTCCTCCTTTGCAAAATGTGTATCAAATAATTTATTTTTACTTATTTCCCTTCTGAGGAAATGAAATAACTACCAGCTTTTCCCCTATTCTGAAACCTCCATCATTCCTCAGAAATGTGATTCCTCAGAATCTTGCTGTGTAAGAAGGCAGGGTGTCCTTATCTCTAAAGCACGAAGATGGGACTCCAAGATTAATCTCCTCAACTCTGGCTGTCCTGACACTAAGCCCAAGGGAACTTCTAAGACACCAGGGCCCTGGTAGTTGGACTCACACCCAATGAGAGAGCTGGAAGTGGATCCCGGGACCAAAACTTATAATGCCACTCCATGTGGGTCCACTGTGCAGCTACAGGTGAGAACTACTGAACAACAAGCCCGTTTCTCAGTGGAGGCTCCTGTGTCTATGAGATTCCTGGCAGAAACAATTTAAGAAACACTAAAAACTGTGAAAGATATGTGGTTAATCATAATACAAATTTGCATACTCCATTCATCCTGTGACCTGCAGTGGTGATAGCTGCTGACTGACCCTGAAGTTCCTTCTTTGATAATTTGCCATTACATGGACTTCAGTTTGTCAGAGCACATCAAGCAAACATCAAAACAAATGCTCTAGAGATTAGGGAAGCTTCTAACTCTGAGATTCAATTTCCATCCCATTTCATTCCATGCTTAGCCATTCAGCATGAAATAGTGTCCCAAAGGTAACTCTTTGATTATTTACAGCATGGTGACTCTTGCTTGGCATTTTTAGCAGGGATGCATGAGGCCCATAGTCATTACCCTTTTATGAAAAAAATTCAGGACAATTCTAAAAATTCTAAAATGGATGGCATTTTAGAACCTTGATCTAAAACAATGATATGCTAAGTGAATGGACAGACTAGCTTTGAGGAAAGGAGTGGGCTTTCCTTGTAGATGTAAATACATCTATTTGATACATTGTCAGTTATATTTTAGCAGCTGTATTTACTCTTCTTCCTGGAGACTGCTGAGGTGAAATGAATAATAAGCAGACCAAAGTCAGGTTGTTACCTGTTAGGATTAGATAAGCCAGTATAGGATGAGCAGCTCAAGAGGCTCAAAGGGAGTCTAAGTAGATATTTCTGGGCAGAGGTTTAGAGCTATGGGCTCCTTAGACCAACTTATAATGTAGATGCTCCCTTACCTTTTCTCAAGTGTGGGATTGCCCTGCTTCGTCCTCATTTTTGCCGTGAGTGGGTACCACCTCGAATGGGGCTGAATGCTAGCATCATGAGTCACACCCTGGTGTTATTAGCAAGCACTGTTGCTTGATTGGTGACTTGAAAGAAGCATGATACTTGATACTTGGTGTGTGTGTGTGTGTGTGTGTGTGTGTGTATGCATGTTCACATGTATGTGGGTATATTTGTGTGTACAAATGCACACACGTGTATGTGTAAACATGTGTGGAGGACAGCTATTGATGTCAGAAATCTCTGATCATTCTCCACCTGACTTATATGAACCCAAATCTCGCTGATTCTGCTTCCCTAGCTAGTCCGCCTGCCCTGGGAATCCCCTATTTCTGCCAATAGACTACTGGGATTGCAGGAGGGTAAGCAAACCCACTCAGCTTTTACTGCGGGCCTGACCTCTGAACTCAGCTCATCGGGCTTTTATGGCAAGAGTTTAACCTACTTAGCGATTGCCCAAACCCTGCAACATGTACTTGAATGCTATTTATGAATGGACTCACTTGGTTCTTTGCCTATGCAGTAACTTATGAAAGTGATCCTGTTGCAAGTACCACATTAGATACAGGGGACAGGGTGTGCACCAAGATGTAAAAGCTTGTAGTCTTTTGAATGGTAGCTAACCTGATTAATATTCTTTCCCTATTATACCCAAAATACCTAATGATGTCTTAAAGAGTTATTTTTTTTTTTTTGAGGTAGAGTTTCACTTTAGTCTAAGCTGACCTGGAATTCACTCTGTATTCTCAGGGTGGCCTTGAACTCACAGCAGTTCTCCTACCTCTGCCTCCTGAGTGCTGGGATTAAAAGTGTGTGCCACAATGCCCGGATAAGAGTTTGTCTTTTAAAAAGGCCAAACTTTGGCTGGAGAGATGGCTCAGCAATTAACATACTCACCTGCAAAGCCTAATAATACAGATTTGATTCTCCCAGAATCCACGTAAAGCTATATTCACAAAGTGGTGCATGCATCCTGGAGTTTGTTTGTAGCAGCTAGAAGTCCTCGTGCCTCCATCCTCTCTGTTTCTCTTCTCTCTACCTCTCTGTGCTTGAAAATAAATGAATAAATAAATAAATAAATAAATAAATAAATAAATAAATAAATAAATAAGTAAGTAATATTTTTTAAAGCCAAAATTAACTTGTTACCTACCCTATGGGATGGAATTGCATATAACTTATTATCTTTAGCTTAATTACATAAAAATAAATGATACCTTCTGTGAAATACAAGAAACAAATGATGAATACCTTGCTTTTTAAGGAGATAGTCCATTCCAAGGCCTATACTGTAGCATCCACAGCCCAGCTCTGCTAGGTGGGGTAGGCTGTCAACACCCAGAGGCAGTATATTAAGACCTAAAGTTTATTGAACTATACTAACAAAGAATCTAACAGGGTACAAAAATTTACTTATGAGACTCCAGTGGTGGCTGTGCTAGCAGGAAGAGAACATAAGGAGTGTGTATGGGTACTACAAAGCTGCTCAGAGGATCTGGGGGTGGCTGGTTATGCAAAGAGCGCCTGTCCTCTCCATGATCCTCCTTTCTCATACTGCTTATGACAGGGATAAAGGTTTGGTAAGTTAGATTATCTCCACAGTGACATCACTATCTCACTAACTTGTTCTGTCCTTGTATGATCAGCATTCACAAGGATAGCTGACCTAGTATATGCAGGAAGCAGGCTCCTCTGCAGATAATGTCAGCTTGCCCAATTCAGGGTACTTGGAAAAATCTAACCTCATTGTGGACATTTGCCCTTGGTTGCCTGACCTAGTCCTATTGCTTTATTGGTGAGGCTGGAACAAGAGAAGGGAAAAGGGTATTTCAGGGACATAGCATTTGATGTCCTGCCTTTCATAGGGACCATGCAGCCTAATGGTATGGAAAGGAAGTATCTCTTTGCTAGTGAAGGCCATCTCTTCTTTCTGGGCCTTTGAGTGCATCATTCTATATTATTCACAGTCATGTTGCATTGAACACTGTTCACAGTCTTTTGTTGAGATGCTTTCTCTCTTTATTTTGGATTTTAAATCAGAGCACTTAGGTAGCTGTCCCTTGACAATCTCCCAGCAACTTGGGTTCTTCAGCCATGATCAAGCCATTATCGAGTGTTTGGTATAGTTGTGAACACAGTGAGCTGCCTTTAGAAAGAGCTTGTTCCCCTCTTCCCACACTGTGCTACAGAGCCGGCCCAAGCAGGTCACTTCTCCTCGCTGGGACTGGTGGGTTCACTTTGCTGGTAGTGGTGCTTCAGTTATATGATCTATTTGCAGCCTTGACTTTTAGTAGGAGACACTTGTCGGGTGGATATGATCTCAGAGATTCTTACGTTTTTCCATATATTATTCACTATCAGGTGCTTCCTATAAAGCACATGAAGATTTTCCAGCTGTAAACAATCATTATTTAAACACTTACCCTCTTTGTTTTCACTATGCATGGGTTATGTGCTACGAGAAATACAAGTTTGGAAATCTACTCCCCATCATGCTATGGGGTTAGACAAGGGTGACCTGGAGTGAAGGAGATGGAATGGACCAAAGGGATGTGAACTGAGTAGAGAGCCTGAGTGGACAAGGCCAAGGTTAGAGAAGTGTCCCTGAGAGGGCAAGGTCAGGTGGAGGTTCATGCTGGCTGGCGTGTGACTGGCACATGGCCTAGTCACAATTTAGTGCAAAGATCAGAATCTGGACCAATGCTCTTCTCACAGATCATCTTATCAGGTTCTAAGATTCTACGAAAGGAATATAATTTTTATTTTAAAAATGTCCGTGTTTCTGGTTATAAATCTGTGGGTATATGTAAATATGGCTCACAACCAACTCAGTTTGAAGTTGTGAGATTTTTAGAAAAGTTTACTGGGTCCGTACATCTTATCTTTTCACTTGCATAATGGAGATATTAATAATGTTTTGTCCATAGAATTATTTAGAGATAGTTCATGCATAGGATATCACCTAAAACATAGATGATTATAACTTTATTATCCCAGTCATTACTATTTAATCAATTTAATCTCTGTACAGTGTCAAACAAATCAAGTATCCTGGGTCATTATGCAAGCAATGTAGGGATCTGCCATGAGAGGTACCTGGTCCTAGAATGCAGGACATCCCATAATTGGCCTCCTCATCTACATAACAAGCTATGTTTCTTTTGTAATAAAATTTGCATGATGACCCTCTACTTGGGGTTGAGGAGATGGCTAAGTGGATAAAGTACTTGCAGTATCTGGTCAAAATTGGAGTTTGGATGCCTAGCACCCATGTAAATTCTGTGTGGGATGGAGGCCTACCAGTCATTCCAGCACTAAGGCAGTGGAAATGGGATCTCTAGGGGAAGCTGGCTACCTAGACCAGCTGAACTGATGAGTCCTGACATCAAATAAGAGGCCCTGACTCAGTAAATACAGTGGACAGTGAGCAAGAAAAACACCTTACATTACTTTTGGCCTACATATACAAACATACATACATACATGCATGCATATATACACATATGCATACACACATCATATATCATATATACATAAAAGCATACATATGTACAAACATTCATACGCGCACACACACAGACACATGTACCCACACTTTTGTGACCACACAGATGTAAACATGAATATACACTTGCATGCATATATACACAGAAAAGTAATACTGTATATATCATGACATAAGGATATTATGGCAAGCATGCCACACACATTTAAAATGTTCCAACTTGAGGGTTATTTCCATGAGGTATCATATCGTAGTTTATTTACTGTAACTTAAGGTAGACTCCTATGAAATAAGTATATATTTTATAATAAGTTTTACATTTTTAAAAGTGTATTTAAAATTCACCCCAAAACCAAACATCAGTAAAGAACAATGCCACTGTTCACTACTTCAGTAAGAAACCTGAACTGGTGCAAGCCAAGAGTGAAGTTTGGCTGTAGTCTAGTACCTTGCACTTGCAGAGTTAGCAATATAAATATGTGGGAGATTTTACATGTGTATGTAGAATTTTTTCTGGCAGGAAATTGACAAGGAACCTCTCTACTCTCTCTCCCACTCTCACTGTAGTCTGAGTCACTGTTGCCCTCTCCACAATGAGTGTATTTGCCACCTGATTGATCTCACTAAGTTCTCACTCTCTCTCTCTCCTACCATTATTAATTTGGAAACCATTTCATGTAATGCTACTATTCTGTTTAAGTTCAGCATACCTTTAAGGGGACAAAAGAAAAGACTTGGTTAGTGTCATTTGCTGCTTTCCATGGTGTAAGTCTCTCTACAAAGGCCATTTTCAAGGTTGCTATGGGCAGTCACAGTGGAGTTGGAAATAGGTACAGGTTTCTCTGTAAGTCAGTGTGTGCCAACTTTAGCACCTCACTAGAAACCTTTCCCAATGATTCCCCAAGCTATTCAGTCAAGTCCTTTACAATTACCATGAATCAAGGCCCCATGTCCAGTTACAGTCAACCCTCTGGTACTGTCTGGTTTTGCATTCTTTCTTACTTGGCTATTCAATTTATAAAGTGGGCATGTGTCTGGCAGCACATCACATAATGTGCATGATAACATTCACCACGCTCAAGGAAAATACAAATCCACGTTGGTGGGAACACTGGCAGTTCCTTAATGTGAGGAAACATGACACATAGATCACTGTCTTTTCATTAAGCTACCCAAATTACTCAGTGACTGTCTCCCCACAAAAGTGGATGTGAATCAAGGTTTCTGTCACCTGATTTACTGTGAATAGCCTCAATATCTCTTCAGGGAAATGGGAAGTCTTGCTTTGCTTGACTTTGTAAATGACTTACCATGGTAAGAATGAATCAGTCGTCCTGATACATTTAGTCTCATTTAGCCCTCCCCATAGAGCAGGTCCAGTCACATATGCATTGCTCTAAAGTTACCACCAGTTTGGCAAATTGACCTTCTAGCCCCAGTGAGCTGTATGTTTTTCTTACTCCAGAGCCCATGCCCTGTCATTTGAAGGAAGATACCAGACATCCAGGTATGAAATTCTATTCTTTCCAGAAACTTGGTCGTACAATGTAAGATAATTAAAAAAAGACTTACAAATAAGCTTTCCCCAAGTTTGTCATCTCCAGGTAAGACTTGATAGTACTATGCATTTTCTAAACATGGTGGCATCACTTCAGGGAATGGTACTTGTTGTCAGAGAGGCTATGGGTACTTCAATGCGGTTGTGAGTGTTAGAAAAGCCTGGTGACCACCTGTGGAGACTGTGCAGCCAGCATAGTACATTTCTACGTCTATCTTTGTGGCAGAACTTTTTTTTCTTAGACTTCATACGAATGTTAAATTTTAAACATGAGAACAGTATAGATATTATGATGTGTTTGTGTCCCATCTGATTATAAGTAAAATATAAAATATAATAATATAAACTAAAAAAGCACTATGTACTCTTTGAAGTGTCAAGCTATTATAAAGTGTTGCATATATATATAGAGAGAGAAATTACATATATAATGATATAATAATATGATAATATATAATATAATATATAATATTATACATAATATATAATACATATGTATATATATATATATATGGTTTTTCAAGGTAGGGTCTCACTCTGGCCCAGGCTGACCTAGAATTAGCTATGTAGTCTTAGGGTGGCTTTGAACTCATGGCAATCCTCCTACCTCTGCCTCACGAGTGCTAGGATTAAAGGTGTGCATCACCACACCTGGCTTATATTGAGAAATAATAATGAGACTGTTACCCATTAACACGGCATTTTAAATTATAGAGCTATATTGAGACCTGTTGGGATTAAAAACAATAACAAGAGGAAAAATATGGATTCTTTCATCATCTAAATGATGTTTACTTTGCCTGGTACAGGTGACACACGATTCATGCCAGTATACTCAGGAAACTGAGACAGGAAATTCATTTAGCGGAGGAATTCAAGAGTATCTTGGTCACAAAACAACTCCCCCCCCCAAAAAAAAAAAAAACCTAGTTTATTTGGAATCCAGAAATTTAAATTTTGAAGTGAAATTAATTGGGGAAATTCAGGTTTGTGTGCCCATCTTGAAGTTTGGGAGCAGAGAAGTTTAGACAACAGTTATCATTCAGGTCAGTTGAAGCATGAATGTATTTCAGATCTTCACTATATTCTTTGTAGTACCAGTTAATTGCCTCTTTCTTAAGCTCTTGAGTAGAAAATATCTCCTTTTCAGTTGAATTACTACAACCTAAAATGCTATCTAGCACAGGTGTATTAAATGGTCTCACCAAGTATTTCATAATCAATCATCTTTGTGTTTTTTATGGACTTCAGTAGAAACTGGAATTAAACATGAGAGCTGTTTTCCATAATGAAATTCAATGCTATCTGGCTTTAATGGTATTTTACTGGGTCATCAGTACAAATGGCAGTGCTATAGTGAAAAGATGATAGGGGTTTCTCTAGACAACGACTATGTTCAGGCTACAGTCATCTGTATATGTGACCATCACTATCTTACCGGCTGCTACTTGGAGTTGTCTGACCTTGACCTCTGCATTTGACATGACTGTGTTCATCTCATTAACATGCAAGTATAGGAACAAGAGTGTTAAAGACATGGCCCAGCACTGAAAATAATGATTGACTGTAAAACATAAGGTACATTTGTCAAGATAATGTTAACACCATTTGAATGCAGTGGAGATGGCAAGACCCATGGATGAGAGATTCCAAATGAGAGTTGATGTTGAACAAAGACAGAAAGTGAGTTTCAAGGATAAGCATTGCAAGTCAATGGCGGAGATGCTTAAAACTGTGCTTATGGAAAGTGTCAAGATTTTGTAATCAAAAGGTCCGTATTATGAGAAGAGTGGTAGTTAAGATAGGAAATAAAATACATCTTTGAGGAGTTTTAGAAATTGTATGCCCAGAGAACATAATAATTAAAATAATGAAAACAACTACTTTTAATTCAAAAGCAATGCAAAGAACATGTATGTTGGTGCTTTTCCTAGATTAGTAGTCTACAGTTTCTAAGATTTGCAACTTTCCTTAAGAGAAAACTGAACCAGATGCCTATGACAATTATAGATGCAAAACCCAAAACCAAAGAATTAAAGTTGTTATTTAAAGGTAAAATTGTTTTATAAATTATTCTATTTTTTTAAAAAAATGTTTATTTGTGAGAAAGGCAGATGATATATAGAGAGAATGGCATGCCAGGGACTCTAGCCACTGCAAATGAACTCCAGACTCATGTGACCCCTTGTGCATCTGGGTACTGGGTATATGGGTACCGAGGAATCAAACCTGGGTCCTTAGGCTTCACAGGCAAGTGCCTTAACCACTAATCCATCTCTACAGGCCTTAAAAATTATTTTTATACCTTAACCCAGAGCTAACTACTGTTAGTAGTCAGTGTATATATTTCCATTTTTTTTCTCTCACATCTTTCTATCTCTTATCCATCTGTCTATCCATTTAGCTACTCACAGTTCCCTACATACCTTCCTATGGTCCTTCCACCTATCCATCCACTCATCCACCTAGCCTGTTTTAAAACAAAAACAGTTTCAGGTATTGTGTGATTCAATTTTTTATAACTAATTTATTATATGAACCCCACTATGTCTATGTATTTTAAAAATTGGATCTTAATAATTCCTTCCATGAAAGTATGGCAATTGGTTCAACCAATCTCTTACTTTTTATCTATTATAAAAAATGTTTCAATGACAAAGAAAAGGTTAATTATACTTGTAACATGAACCAGGCTCCAGTAACTAGAAAACTGTTTTCAATAAGACAGCTGTAAAGTCACATTTCCCTGGTGCCCTGAGATGTTTATAAGAGGGTTTTGTTTTAATAGGATAGATCTTGAATTTAAATGTATACTACAATAAATTCAACCCTGAGGCTGTGTCTCTTTCTGTATTGTGCAACACTGGCAAACTGTGCTGTTTAGGAGCATCTAATACCAGATGATAAATATTATAATGAGTTCAAGTAAGATCCTGCATTCAGGATAATGGAAGATTTTTTTTTAAGAAACACTGTGGGCATTAAAACTGTGGCTAGCATGTTGTGATAATAGCTTTTAATTTGTTTCGAATAAAGATGTATGGGAGAGGATGAGGTTTGATCAAAGGCAAATTTTAACACCAGACCTTGGAGCCCCTTAGGGCTACAGCATGAAGCAGATAATCCAAGTGCCCACATTGACACAGAGCATTAGATTCAATTATGCTGTCTGAAGGAAACCAATCAGGGAGAGTGCTGTTCCCAGAAAGCCATTCCAGGAAAACAGGCAGCCAGACTTCTGGCCTCTTCATAGGCAGCCATGACATCTATATTTCAATCTAGCCCATTATTCCATTTGGGTGCGTTAGGCAGATGTGAACCTGTTGTAAATAAAGAGAGTGCACTGGTCCATAGTGTAACTAACACATCTATGAACGAGCATTTAACTCTTAAGCAGCATCTCTCAAGATTCATATCTGCATGTCGCTTTGAATATAAGAATGAGGGATAAAGGCTTCATGTTTAGATTTATATGCCTGATTTTTTTTTCTTTGATGGTCTTCAAAAGTGCCAGGCAGTATCGTGCTCAGATTTATCAGTTTACAGAGGTAGTGCATCAAGTGAAAAGATTTGCAAAATGTTCTTTGTTGTTAAATGGGAAAAACACTTCATGAATAAAAACTGAACTCATTGCAAATTCTCATTTTCATTCTACAAATACCCTGAGGGATCATTGAGTAAGATATTACTATCTCCATTTGATAGATGAATGAATTTGTTTGGAAATTATTTCACTAATGGTCACACAATGTTTTAGGGACAGAGTAAGAAACAATGTTCTAACTAGAGTAGAAACAAATATGAGGGCTATAATGGTTCATTTGAGTGTGTGTGTGTGTGTGTGTGTGTGTGTGAACAATAGTGTCTTTTTATGTGGACACAGATTAAGATATTTATTTTCTTCCATGTTTAAGTTCTTCTGGGAAAAGAGTGACTTGACTATGTGGTTCACTTTAGAAGTTGGGGGTTTCTGGATGACATAGTGTATCATCCTCTGTGTTCAGTTTATTGCTTTATTTCCTTCAAAATCAAATTAGAAATTTGCATTAGTTGATTTTAACTTAAATCTTTGAATATTTAGAAGTTATTTTTGTGTTCAAAGAAGTACTTAGAATGTATAGGATATAAAGGAATGCACACTATTTGGTCCTCATCCAGTGGTCAGTGCTACAGGGTTTAGGTTCTAGAAGGGGACAGACACATAGAAAAAGAAAGTCACAACCCTCAATTAGACATACAGAAGTGCTGGAGCTAGAGGGCTCTCTCTCTCTGACCCAACTGGGATCAGAGGCACTGAATCTTGGCCCACAGTGTTCTTATTCTTAGACTTACAAATATATCACAAATATCTTATGTAAGAATCACAAGTAATGACTTTGACTTAATTCAGACTGTCTTGAGAGAGGTTCCTTGATTTTATGGCATGTGATTTTAAGATAACAGGTTTAGTTACTAGGAAGTTATCTGGCTAGGGTAAACAGACCATGGGCACCTATATTAGGATTTAATTTATTTTATCTAATTTGAGGTAGGAGCAGCTGAATTCCTCAACTTGCATATGTGATAACTTTTGTACAGTTATGCTATCAGGAACATTGAGATATGACAGTGGTCTCCAACAAATTTCAAGTCTGTATATAATTATGAATAAGAAAACAAAGTTACAAGATAAAAATCATTCAAACTAAAGAAGAAAGTAGTGATTAACAAAAGTTTCAAGGATGGGCTGGCATTCAATTTAGGCTTTGATAAAAATGACAGTTTTTAACGGAGCTATAGTTTTTAGGGGCAATGACATTAGGGTAACAGAATCATGAGTGAATGGTACAAAAGAATACAGAAGGAGGCTGGGCCACATCCAGCAAAGCTTCCTCTATTGACTTACACATGAGCTATTCTCTTCTGTGGGAAACATTGAGCACTCTACAGGGAAGTAATGTGATCTTTCCTTTTTAGGACTGTTTTTGGCACTGCTGGGGAAAACTGGAAATAAAGAATTCAAATGACTGGCCAAGAGCCACCATTAATTCAAGGCCTTGTAATTATTCTGGAAAACAGTGTGCCTGTGTGAGTGCTTAGTAGAAGAGGAAGGATTTTTGACCTGTTATTATACATGTACATAAGATTAGAGGTGTCAAGCTACTTGGAATTTCTTGTCTATGTATAGGAAAGAATGTTGATGCTGCAGCAGACAAAGTTTCAGTGGAGGCATTGGTGAAGTGATGGTGATGATATTGTTTGAATATGGTGACTTTGACGGCTAATGAAACATTCACTTGGAAATGCCCAGAACTTTGTTGGGAGAACAAATAATATCTCAGGATGGAGGTAAGAGTTAGAATTATACATATGATTCAAAAGTGCTCCATCCTGAGATATGAAGATAACATAGGCAGGATATAGTCAGTGTATTAAGATTGCTATTTGTCATGGACAAGTACAAAGAAAGGAGAATTATTGAAACTTTGGCCTAGGCTCGAGCATGAATTGAAGAATGCAAGTCAATGAAGATACCACATGGAAACATTCTGAAGGATTAGACAGAAGAGAGGACAGTCCTCAGGAAGCCAATGAACAAGGTACAATCCCCAAAGGAGCCATGGTATAAGAAAGAGCCCCACAGGGATCAAGAAGAATTTATTTAGAGAAAACAAGAAAAGAAAACTTTGCTTTTGTAATAAAGAAGGAAAAGTGGCTCTCTGGGAATTCATTTCAGTGGTCCTTTGGTGGTGAGAGCCAGATAATAATAACTGAAAAAAAGAGAATGCAACTAAAGGGAATAGTCACAAGAAAGCCAAACATCCTTTTGAGACATTGACATTTTCTTCAGAGAAACATCCCTCAGATAAAACAATGTATTTGGAAAGTGTCACTCAATACATGTTTTTAAAGTAAAGAAGAGTGAATGACTTCTCAAATGATTGAGAAATAAGGAAAAGCAGAGAGGGAGGGAGAAAAGAGAAAGAAAGAAATGTAAAGAGACATAGTGAAAGAACATTTTGCTCACAAGTATTTGAAAGGAAAATGTTTCTAAAGAAAGTGAAGCCTGGAATGTTTGTAGATGGTTAATAGGAATATGCCAGTGGCTGTTAAAGGAATAAGAATGATGTATGTAGAATAATCCTATGAGGAAAGACCTAGTCAGACCCCACCAGAAGAAGACCTTTTTTTTATGAAATAGAGTTCACGGTGTCATACTGAAGGGCTAGGCCTGGGTTAATAAAACCAGGGGATTTTGAGTCTTTTAAAGTCATTATGCAGAGTGCCTTCATGAAACTGTAACAAAAGTCCTTTAACGCCAAACCCTGAGTTCATGTGTGTTTTTTTCTTACCAAAGAATTGGGATAAAACAAGAATGAGAAGTATAATTTATGAAGCATTACATTTTTATTCAGGAAAATACGAGTGAGAGAGAGGGTCCATGAACTGAGGATGGATACACACAAGTGGTCTCAGAGCCAGTAAAGGAAGTGAGCATGGGCCTGAAATGTGAAAAGGGATTTAGATAGGAAAGAGAAGAAAATACAGACAGCCTCTGCCATATGGAGAGCAGGTGGGAGTAGACAGCCCAAAAGGGAGTAGGGGAGGCTTACCAGGACAGGGACCTTGAAGTTCAGGAAAGATTAATAGCCAACAAAGAGGGCTAGACCTCCGGTTGTGGATCTATATGTAATCTTGTCCTGGTGGTCTGAAAGTAGGATGATTGGGCTCAGAAGGCTGGATCAGAAAGAGATCAGCACACCCAAGTAGGAGGTGATATTGCTGATTGGATGAGATTGGGGCATACGCTGAATTTTGCTTCTGCTAGAGCCAATAGCTGGCAGTACTGTGCAATGTAAGCCCACTTGTGTTCCACGCAGCAAACAGAAATCAATTTAAGGTTTCCCTTATGAGCATTTCTCTAGCTACCTAATAGTTATCTAACTAGCTTCCTCTCAGAACTACATTATTAATTGTTAACAAGGGCACTCTTAAGTTTTATTAATGCTTTAGAAAGACATTGGGTTATTTTTGGTATGATCTGGAAATTAGACTAAAGTATAGTTTCAGTCTTTGACAGTTCATCTTTTTCACAATGTCCCTGTATATACCTGTCTAGGTTGTTCAGATTTTTGAAGTATATTTTGACTCCCCACCATGATTCTATTTGAGGTTAGCAATATTTCAAAGCTTTGAGTTGAATTTTTTTGCAAGAAGCATTTCACTGTGCCCACATATACTAAATTTTCTGGTACCTTTTATATGGTCTTTTGGCGCTTTTGTACAAGACATTTAGAGCATCCATTAAATTGTAAGACATCATCATCAGAAGGAGAAAATTTTACAAGTGTTTGGGAAGGGGAAATGCCTTATATTTAAGACAGAGCTGACATTAAAGCTTTATTTTAGTCCTATGATTTTGTATGGCAAATTGTACCATCCCTCTGCTAGAAGGTCAATGAATGTCTGGCAGTGTAATTGGGAACATTGCAAATTCCAAGATAACTCATTTTTTTTTTTCTGGCTGTGAAATTTGTAGCCAGAAATAACTTTGGGTCATACCAACCCCTTTTCTGCCAAGATTATAGGGAATCTAGATTCTGCAAAATAAGATACGCATTTTGCTAGTTTTGCTCATAAAACCACAATAATAAAAGAAGCCTTCATTTATATTTGTGTAGTCACTGTCATATGTAGTGGCATAGATGATTATTAGAGCAGGGAAAGACACTGGTCATCTTGCTGATACAAAACTTATTTGAAAATCATGTGTGGTGAAGTTTGCTGATAGCCATGGCATTTTCTAAATCCAGGGCATTGGTTTTATATGTTATCACTGTTAGGAAAGTGTGTGCTTTCTTCAAGGCCCACTTCCAAGCTGCCTTGCTGTTTGAGAGCAAGCCTAACACTGCCTCTCACAAGCATAAAATTTTCCCGGTCTTCAGAACATACGTGTTCTGAACAAAGAACAAAGAGTAGCCTCTTGGCTGTGGTATGCACAATACCAAGTTGTCAGTCAAGATGCTTTGAAAAGTCAAAAGATAATAAAATCTAATCCAGAGATTTGTTCAAAGATTTATTTAGTGTTTCCCTTGTGTTATTTTCGGCATCCAAATTCTCTGCAAACAATATGACAGGCAGATATTGATATGCTCCTTTTAGAAGTAAGAAAAACCAAACTGAAGGACGTAGAATCTAGTCAAGAGCAGAGCTGGAATTCTGTGTGTGTTAAATTCTCATTACCAGTCATTGGGATGAGGGAAAACGGCATTTGAAGATATGATTTCAGAGATTGTGAAGTGTGATTGGCTGATCTTATAGTCCCAATGATAGTCTGAGAATGGCAGGAACAAAATGATTCAAAAAGAGGACAGTTTTGAAACTAGCAATTTTTCATGGGTTGTATTTTATCCTCACTTCTGGTCTTCTTTCCTGTGGTCTCTCTACGACAACTGTCGTGCTCTGCACCCTCAGGTTGCTCGCCAGTCGCAGGAGAGGATCAACAAAGGAGTGAGTGATGGAGGTGCTCCGGTGGAGAAGCAGAGCACAAGAACTTGAGTCGAACCTCGGGTCTGATGGGTGGGAACATGCCATATTGGATTTTTAGGGTCATGGAGAGAGAAAAGATGGGATTTGGGAGAGGATTGGGATCTTAAAATACCATAAGTGCCACAAAAGAGTGAGCATTTTAAGGGTCAAAGAAACAGAGACGCTCTCAAAGGGGTTTAATTCCGAGTGACATGAGCAGATCTGCATTTCGAACCATAATCTGGCAGCGCCATGGAGGATGATGAGCTCCAAGGCAGTGACATCCCTTTAATCTAGAAGTGATGAACCCCTAAGCCTGAAGCAGGGCTGGAGAGATGAAGATGAAGGGATTATGCTAATTGCTGAACTTAAGTCACCGGCTCTTATAACACGGACAAAAATGAGCAGTGCTTGAGCATTCAAAGATTTCTCTTCAGTATCCTAATTGGAGAAAATGACAACTAAAAGAATGAAGGAAGGAGTTAAAAATACCATTCAATAATGCCACCACATAATCCATTGCTTAAGAAAACTGTAAATTGCCCTTGAACTATTCCCTAACATTTTACATACACATACACTTATTTAATGGATAAGTAATGACTATCCCATTTGAGCCAAGTCTCTCTTCTAGGCATTACAAACACAAAACAAGGTCCTGTCATGTCATATTCTGCCTTAATATCCTGACTCATGTCTCAAGGTTATGAGTCAGACCCAGGCTATCCTAACACAAACTTTTCTCCTCAGACCTCTCTGTCATCAGCTCAAATCTTATCCATGTTCTCTAGCAGCTGAAAAGTCACTTGTTCTGACTGACCTTCCCAGCCACCCAGAGGTGGTTCAGAGCTCATAGACATTCCTTTCACTTTACCTGCTGGGGCTTCCTCTGAGAGCACTCTGACCACATGCATCTGGAATCCTGCTAAATCCATAGTCTGTCATTCCCTGACCACACAGACTACTCAACTTTGCTCACAGCCCAACAAATATCCTTTGGATATTCTGTGAGTAAATGGAAAATAGCTGAATTAACTGAATATTTAAACAGAATTAAATTAAACATTTCCTCCTATATATAAATTATGCTCTTAGAATATCTCACCAATTATTGTGGTACTTCAGATATGCTGTAAGTTAGCCCCTTCTGCTGAGGAAGTTTAAGTCCTTCATACACTAACATTCTGTATTTCTAGCTACTTCTAGATTGAAAAAAGAAGCCACATATGTTTAGTTAAACTCATTTCTAAAAACTTGGCAGTTTCTCAAACCATATTCAAAGCTTATACAGGGGGCTGGTAGATGGTTTAGTGGTTAAGCACTTGCCTGTAAAGCCTAAGAACCCCAGTTTGAGGCTCAATTCCCCAGGACCCATGTAGGCCAGATGCACAAGGTGGCACATGCATCTGGAGTTATTTGCTGTAGCTGGAGGCCCTGGCATGCCCATTCTCTCTCTATCTGTCTCTTTCTCTCTTTTTCTGTCTGTCGCTCTCAAATAAATAAAAATAAAGAAAAAAAAATTTTTAAGCTTATATAGGTTTTCAAGACACAAATAAAATACATTTCCCATAAATTCCCCACTTTTTTTTGCCTTTTGGAAAAGAACTCCCTCCTATGTTATGAACTTCTGTAAACTACATTCTAAGCTTCATGTAAATATAATGACTTATTTTCCATATAATAACTTCTTTTCAAGCCCATCATTGTGCTTCAAGGAGCAGGAGATCTTACTTGTATATAGAAGTAAGTAACATTTTAATTTTAGATTTTTAAAGTACCATCGGTAATTACATATGTTAATCTCAAAAGTATTTGTCATATTTCAGTAAGGCTCTTAAAATGTTCTGTAGAATATGTTCTGGCATTAATAAGCATTATATTTCATTTCTCTCTATTTATAAGCTCAGAAATAAATAACAGGGATTTCGATGGAAGTTAAAAATACATATTTACTTAGCTTTGATCTACCCTTCTGAATTTATCATTATGACTGTCAAACTGGTGAACAGCAGTTACACTCTGTCAATAAATACTGTGAAAAGTAATGAATTAACTTTTCAAATGTTTCTCCCAGGTCATGATGACCATTAGCTCTAAGTGTCACAAAAACTTTGAAATTTCGTGTGGATTTAAAAATTATTTGATAGATTTTATCCTACCTCTCTATGTAATTTGCACAAGAGACAATTATGGCAGAAATGCTAACTTTCTCATTTTTTATTTCCTGTCAAATTCCATTAAAATTAAGCAAAATTCATTTATATTGTTTAGAGTATGTTTTCCTTCACTGTGTTTTTCAATGAAAATTTGTCACCAAAATTTTTTTATAGATTGAGTAGGAAAAAATGATATAGTATTCCATGGCAAGCCAGAAAGGAAGAGAAGGATGATATATATTTGTATATGCTCTTAGTCCACTCTGGCTGCCAAAACAAATTACCAAGAATTTGCAAGCCGGTAAGCAACAGATGTCTTTCATGCAGTCTCACACTGGCTGGGATCCCCAGCCTGAAGCCTCCAGTACATTCAGTATCTGCCTGGGGCCACTTCCAACTCCACAGAGGGCTCTCTTCTCCTGGTCTTCTCACATGGTGGAAGGGGTGAAATAACTCTTCAGGTCTCTCTAATAAGGCATTGATTCCATTTTTAGAAGTGCTGTTCCTGTGACCTAGTCCCTTCTCGAATGCTACTCTCCTGATGCCTTAAACCTGAGGATTAATAGTTAAACTCTGAATTTGGGAGAGAGATAAACATGCACCCTATTGTTCCTATAGTTATGCCAGTCACCTTGCTAAGGGATTTTTAAAATGCTGAGTGCCATTGAAATTTCTTATAAAAATCTTGTAAAATATTTTGCCCTTCAAAAAGCAAACAATAATTGAGGATTAGAAAACATATACCTCCTCTTTAAAGATAGATAATGAACTACTAAATAAATGCCTGATTATGTTTCTTATTCTTTCTAAGATAGTAAGTTTTAGACAGAGTTAAAATATCTTGGCAAACATTTGATGGTTAGAAACACTGGTTATAACATCTGGTGCTAATGGAGACAGTTTCCTATCTTTGGGAAAAGTCCCCCCCCCCTTTTTTTTTCTATAAGAGTTCATTAAAACTGATTAAAAAGGTACAGAAAAAAACACATTTTAACACTGGACCCAAGCATTCACAAAAGCATTTATTGATGCCAGACACAGGAAATTGATGTCTAAAAAGAAAATCTAGAAGAGTAAAGATATTAAGAGCATAAAAGAAGAAAACAGATATCATAGAGGATATGAAGTGGTGAAAATTAATGTTTGATCCCAAGGCAAGATATCCACAGATTATGGTGTTAAATGAGCAAGTGAAGCTCAGAGAAGGCATTAAGGGTAATGGTGAATAAATAATTTGGAAGGAAATATGAACATGATTTAGTTTTACCAGAGCCAAGTTGCCACATCAAAATATACTGCATGATTTAAAAAAAGAGCAAATGAGGCAAATGTATCAACAGTTAATTATTTCCATTCATAGTGTTAAGGAAAAACAACCAATAAACAGGCTGTATTATTTTCCTGCTATGTCCTTACCTGGCACCTGTTGCCTTTCCTGATAAATCAGCCAGTAGCTTTTTCTTAGTGGTTGCTGTATTACATCAGTGTGATTCAGGTGGGGCTTTTGCCAGTGCAAATGTCTGAATACTTATCTATAATTGCTTCCAGTAAAAGATAGTGAGGAATGGACATATATAGAGAAGTCTGTGCTTGATCTAGATTAAGGTCCAACTAGGTAGAAGACCTATACAATGCCACAATACATGATCACCCTAAACTCTCTCCACTTTGGTAAGAAAAGTCTGGGCCCCAAGGAAGTGCTGCTCCTTAACAGTTCTTAAGGTTCACTGTTTTCATTTACCAATCCCCAGGATAGTCATGGCAACCAGGGGAGTCCAATGTATTTGGTTGGCCAGGCCTGAACAACATACTTACTGACAGAAAGAAATTTTGTCTCCTCATAAGAATCTCCCTTCCTAAGAGAAAGAAGAATAGATTCCCAAGAAACAAAAATGGCGTATGTCTACAAACTGTATAAGCCCTCTTTCTGTCTCCAAAGTGGACTTCCTTCCTTCCATTTTCCCCCTTCATTAAGAAATTGGTAGTGACTACAAAATTGAGCAAGAAGGAAGTTTCTTATAAAGCTGAAAGTAATTGAATGGGAGTAGCCATTGACTGTGCACCCAACTCACTGCTTAGTGTACAAATGTGGTGAATTGTAAAACTTCTGTCTGTTAAACTGTGATCCCAGCATAACTACCTATGCCTTCCTCTTAAAAGTCTATTTTTGCTATGAGTTACTACTTTCTAGGTAGAAAAATGGGTGAGACACTAGTCTCTTGTCTCTTTCTATATCTGGTTTTCATGTGCATAGACAGTAATCTTGAGCCTAAATTTCTCTGGCTAGGTGGGCCACAGAGGTTCTCTGATGGCAGGCTTAGCCATGTATACGTGGAGGTGGGACAAAAGGAAGGCAGCATCAGATATGACTTTCTTAGCCATTATTCAGGGCCATAGCATTTGTTTCCTACAACTCATCCACAATGAAATCACTGTGGAAAGTGTCCAGTAAAGAGCAAACTGGGGTGCTTGCTCCTAGGTGAATTTTATTCCTTCTTTCTAGTTGTTCCTTCTATTTTCATCTTAAATTTTCCCATTCCAACTCTATGGTTGAAAACATCCTATCACCATTACCAGATAAATATGACTTCTTGAAAAGTCAATACAAAAAAATTAAAATAGTCTCTCGCTTGCTGAGGAGTTTGCAAAAGTAGAAATATACTGGATTATGACTCAGTAACAGAGATAGATCTTTGAGCTCAGCCCTATAGAATGACTGCAGAAATCAGATACTCAGGAGAGCAAACTCCTTTCAGTTTATGTACTGGTTTCCCAGACAGACTGGGAAGAGGAAAACACACACACACACACACACACACACACACATACGCACACGCACTATGATTCTGCACTTTTATTTGTTTGTTTTCTCCAGTGGATCCTCAGAAGACTCAAAGTTCTGGGTTGTTTGCTTCAACACTCCACACAGAAGCTACGCCTCTGTTACTTCTGGAGCTGACATCTCACCTCGAGTCACCCTTCTCATGCCGTGTTTTTATTTCTGAAAAGCAACAGCTCTCTTGAGTCACACATCATTAATGCAGGTAGATTTCAAGACAGCTAGACAAATGACAGATTCTGCTGATAAGCATATCAGACCACTTGAAAGTCTGTCTTTCGAACCTTTCAATGCTGCTCAGTTGCTTTTGCTCAACTGCAACTGCTTTGCAAAATGAAGCAAATATTTTACAATGTTCAGGACATAGGGCTTTATTTGCCTAGAATACCTTGCTACTCAGACTTAAATATAAGACTTGGTTTTGGTTTCATTTTAATGAAGTTTTAATTTCTTGAGGGTCGGTGGTACCATGTGTCTTAATTAACAGTTGTGGACTTACAGTTCATGTAATAATCCTACTAACAAAATTGAGTTTGACAAGGCTTGAAATCAAATGCTTGAAAACTAGTTATTCACTGTATATTATATTTTGGACTCTCTGCTTTTTACATGAGTGTCTATGCTAAAAGGTTTCACATGTTGCAACTTAAGCATAGGTAAAAATTTTATGAGCCCAGTATAAATAAATATTTATTTATTTATTTGTGTGTGTGTGTGTATGTGTTGCTTGCGGTGGTGGTGCATCTGTGTACCAAAGGATGTGTGGAGGCCAGATGACCACTTCAAGATGGACTCATCTTCCTGTCTTTGACACAGGATCACTTGCCTCTGTAAACACATGCCAGACTAGCTGGTCTGTGAGCTTTGTATTTCCCTGTCTCCACCTTCCATTGTCCCAGGGATCACAGGATGGATGTGCTACTGTGTGTATAGCTTTGCATGCGTGTTGGAAAGGACTGAACCTCCATCAACAGGCTTTGCAAGCAAGTACCTTTAACTGCTGAGTAATCTCCCCAATATCCAGTTATTAAGTAGATTTTTGAAAAATGGTCTTAAAATGGTCATACATAAAAATATTGTCACTGGATAGCAGCTCTGAGAACAGACTATAATTAATGATTTTATTTTACAAATATCCAGGGCTCTCAAATAAGTCAGTAACCATTTGGGACTTGAGCTTTAAAACACGGTGTCAATTACTTCTGGAAAAATGCACTCTTTGATTTAAAGCATACTTTATTCTTCCTGTTTTATAACAGTAAAACTAACCAACAGGCAACTTAATCTTCTGTCATTACTTCCATTGTGTGAAAAAAGCACACTTGTTTAAATTCAGGATTATGAAACTTGTTTTTATTTTTATAACAAGATGTGTCAGGCTTAGTCTATCTTGAGTTCTGGAGTCTTCTTGCAAAATGACTCTGTTTTCTTCAACCCACATAACTTTCACTTTGAGCCAAGTAGTCCTACAGGAAAGCTGGTAATTTTCAGTCTGAAGCAGGGGAATGGCCTGTTTGCACAGACATCTCTCTTGTCTGGGCCATCAGCTCGGGTTTCGTGGCATTCTCTTTCCTGCTTTATCTTTGTTTCCTGAATTTCATAGGTTGTGTTTAGTTTGGCACATACCAGGGTTTGTAGGGCACCTCCAAAAGTGTTTCAGGTTCGTGTGTCTACAAATAGGGAACTGAGCAGAAAGACATAGCTAGAATAAAAACAGAGATAGTTTATCTTCCAGTGGAAGAAGTGGGTAAGAACTAAGGGAGAAAATCAAGAGCTTAAACAGAAATGCTACACAAAGTATCAATGATTTTAAAATCATGTTTCACAGCCTTTGAGGATCATTTGCATAGCATGGGCTTCCTAGTTCATAGACATAGTAAATTGTTTTTCATGAGTGCCATGTCTATTACATGCAGCCTCCATGTGTCATATGTCTCATTAACCTCTTAAATTTTCAACCAAGTGGTGTGTCTTACTATGATGATTGACTATAAGTCATCTTCAGACTCTCAAGTGCTTCTGTCCATGTGACAATGGCCAGATATAGTCAGTGGTGGAGGTGGGGGTGTGTGGCCAGGTTTCTTTTTGGCTAATTACTGATTTTGAAAGTCCTTCCAGACCTCACTATGTGTCCTGCCCTCCTACCTTGTATGATTGCTCCTCTTTATGTCATAGCAGGTCCCAAAGGAAGCAGCCTTCCATGATAAGTCAGAAGGGGTGTTTACCAAGGAGACTATCCTTAAGAGATGAAGAGGAATCACCAGAAAGGGTGCCCAGGCATTGGCTAAGATCTGCCTGGGACAGTGTAAAATTTGAAGATTATGGTTAGAGGCTGCCAGTTCACTGCTTTCATCAGAGAAGATTTACTGTTTAAGGATATATGAGCCCCACTGCGCCGTGGCTGCCACAGTTCATAGAGCTGATATCATCTTTTAGGGTTAGGAGCCAGGTCTTTGTTTATTCCCATCTGACACCTCTTGAGGGGCAAACAAGAAGGGTACAGTTTACTCTGATCAACTGTGGTTACCATCATGGCAGTTTGTACGGACCTATTGCTTACACTCCATAACCCCGTCCACCAGTATTCTGAATTCATCATACCCTTGTTAATATCTCTGTGGACTTTGGTGGCTTCTTTGATGGTGGGATTAATCCTTTTGACATCAGAGTTGCAATACTTGATAAACATAAAATGCTTCGGATGGAGTTGAAGCATGTGGGATTTCTTTTTTTTTTTTTTTAACATTTTATTTTATTTTTTATTTTTTTTTACTCTTTCTCCATTTTTATTAATATTTTCCATGATTACAAAAAAAATCCCATGGTATTACCCTCCCCCCTTTCCCCTTTGAAATTCCATTCTCCATCATATCCCCTCCCCATCTCAATCTTTCTACTTACATATATACAATACCAACCTAATAAAAGCCCTCCTCTCTTTCTTTCAAAGTTACAATTGGGCATGGGAATATCAAGAGAATCACGCAAGCATGTTCCTCTCCACCCAGTTGTCAAAGCCACATGAACCTGGTCAAGATGATCAAGACAGTGGTCTCTCTCATGATATTAGCACTTCTCACCTGCTGTTCTTTGTACACAGAGAGTTCTAATTGCCTGAGAGGCACCTATTGTCTTTTGTTCAGTGGGGCCCTTGTATCTTCTAGAACATGTGTGCTTTTTATGGCAATCAGAGCCTTTAGCATTATAGAGACAAAGACATTGAGGGTACTGTATCTCTCCATTGTTTGTTGCTATGCCAGAATACCAAAGACTGAATGTAATAGTGACTTAAGTGTCTCTACTCAAGGGAAAGGAGATTTATTTTGGATCATGGTTTCAGAAGATTTCAAGCCATCATAACAGGGAAGGCAGAAAAGATGTAATGGCAGTGGGAACATTTGACAGGGGTTCCCTGAATTTCTGTGGACAAGAAAGCAGAGTACTAGACTGGAAGTAGATATACCCTTCAAGGTCAGCTCCCACAGTGAAGTAACTCCAGAGACTAATCTTACAAGCTCTGAAAATATACAACAACTTCTCAAACACAATGCTAGCCGGGCGTGGTGGTGCACGCCTTTAATCCCAGCACTGAGGAGGCAGAGGTAAGAGGATTGCTATGAGTTTGAGGCCACCCTGAGACTACATAGTGAATTCCAGGTCAGCCTGGGCTAGAGAGAGACCCTACCTCGAAAAAAAAAAAAAAAACACAATGCTATTATATAGGGTTTGGATATTCAAATGCCTGAATCTGTGGTGGACATTCAGACTGAAACCCTACAATTCTGTCACTGGAAAGAAAGTACACAGTCATTTCATAATCTACCTTCAAGGGTCTCAATGCTTTGCACAGTATCACCATTGTTCAAAAGACCAAAGTCTGATTTGTGGCTTGAGGCAAACTCTTAGGTGTGAGCTGCTCTAAACTCAAAAGCGTGTTGCATACTCCCAGTGTGCTATGGCATCTTTGCATTCTGAAAGGGAGGGACAAGATGATCATAAGGAAATATTGAAACAACCTAAGACTGAAACACAGAAAGGAAAATATTTAATTCTTGCTTTAGTCAGCTCCATGCTGCTTGGATTAACCTCCAAAAAAGACACAGTTTATGGGATGAAAGGATTTTTTTTTCAGGGTTACTGATCCAGAGGAAGCTCTATAATGATGCATGAAGCTGGCCCACTTTACCAAATCTATCCAGAGAGAAAAACCATCACCAGCACCACAACAAGCCTACTCTGGGAACAGCAGTCAGAGCTCAAGGACTCTGCCTAACTTCAACTGGAATTCGTATCCACCCCCCAGTACCATGCCCCCCTCCTCCTAACAGTCTGCCTGCTGGGCAGGGGGAAGGGTGCAAACTCAATTTTAATCACACCTGAGTCTATTAAGGGACATAGATTCAAAGTACCACATTCTTCTCCTGACCCCTCATAGACTCAAAACCATCTCACATTATAAATTGTATTCAGTTCAAATTTAAAGGTCCCATGGTATTTACCAACTTAAAATAGTTCCAAACTCCCAATTCTCATCTGATATTTAAGACTGTCTTTTAACTGTGAGTCCTGTAAAATCAAGCAAGTTATATATTTCCAACATATAATGACACAGGGTAAGCATTTCCATTGTTAAAAGGCATAGCAAGAAGACCCTGGACCAATGCAAACTCAACAACCATTAGGCAAATATCTGCAGTTCAAGTCAAAATCCATGCCAAGTGACCAATGATGAGTCTTGGATTTCCCAATCTGCCCTTCCAGCTGGGCTGAGTAACCAGGGGAAATTCTATCTAGATCTAATAGTGCTACATGGTAGCCCTTGCATAGTCTTGGTACATACAAAACATCTTGAGATTTCCATGCACCCACCTTTCGGGCTTCACCAGCCTCATCATCAGGGTCATCATGCCCTGCCTCATGCAGCAACTCAGCAGAAGCTCCTGGAACTGCGTATAGTTCATGACCCACTCCATGCATTTGTCTTGCTTCCAAAACCAATGTCAGGAGTAATTAAAGCCATATTCTTAATTCAGGGGCTAAATAAATCATGACCTTGAAGGATAGATTTCTTCATTTCTAATACTTTGCATTCCTACAATTCAGTCATTGTTCAGGTATATTTCTATTTTTTCAATGTAAGGTACTTGAGCCCTCTTCCTTCAAAATGCCAATGTATTTGACAATTGCAGCCTCAATAACCTAAAACCAGTCTTTGAGCCTGTAAATTTATAAAGTTGTTTGAATTTAGCTAGCTTAAAATTTTATATCTCTTAGTTCCATAATTTTAGCCAAGCATATCAGTCCATTACAGAATTCACCTGGATCAAACTCTCTAGGCACAGACAACAGAACACAACTAACCCTTATACCAGTAGCCAAGTTCCAACAAAGTTCTTTGTAGTCTTTCCTTCCCCTTTGAATGTTCATAAGCAAAGTCTCCAAATACAATTCTCCCTGCACTTAGTAGTTTCAAACTCTCATCAGAATAGTCCATAAAACTTGGTTTACCACTCTGTAAGGCATCTTTAGCCCATGTCCATTCTTCCAAAACAAAAGTTCCAGAAGACCAAAATCCACAGGTTTTGGCTGATAAGGAGTTTCCTAGGCAACTGGCCAAAGGTTACAGGGCTATGGGCAGAGCCTAACTTCAGGTGTGCAGGGCTTGGAGAGAGAGTGGCCTCCTGTAGCCTGTGGGGTTTTGCCATGCCTAGTAGCTCAGGCCCTTCTCCTGCAGGCTCTAGCCTGTGCCTGGGAGTGCCCGACAGATGGTCAGATTCATTGCACAACAACAACGTACTCTCTGGTACCAATTTCTGTCATAGCCAGCTCCACACTGCTGGGATGAGCCTGAAAACCATATCCACTTTATGGGAGGAAGGGATTTATTTTAGGCTTGTAGATCCAGAGAAAGTTCCATAATGGTGAATGAAGCTGGTCCCTTTACAAAATCCACGCAGACAGAAAATAAAAATAAAAACACCACTTTCACCATAAGGAAGCCTACTATGGGAACCTCAGACATAGCTCACGCACTCTACATACCTCAAGCTGGAATTCAAATCTGCCCCAGTGACATGCTCCCCCTTACCATAGCAGGAGCCAGGCTGCTAGGGGCATAAGCTGTAAGCTCAATTTTTATAACACCTGAGTCTATTAGGGGACATAGATTAAAATTATCACAGTGTTACAGCTCCTGTCTGGCATCTGGGACACATTTTCCCATTGTTCAAGCCACACAGGTTTGGGCAGTGCCGTTCGTGTGGTATTTCCGCACGTGGCACATGTGGCCTTCCACCTGGGCTGACTCCTCTTGGTTCCTGCAGCTCCTATTGCAGATGTCTCATGATCCTGATATCTGTGGCTTTCTGAGATAGTCATTGTACTTGGGTTCTGCCTTCCTGGCTTCACACATAAATAATGTAGGGGCTGTCTGCGAGGAATCTGAATGTGGTACACTTCTCTCACGTGTCCCAATCTAAGCTGCCATGATCAATCACTGTTACATTCTGTGTGTCTGTGCAGCCAGCACAGTGTACAGTGCCAAGGTATGTAAATTATGGTGCAAGCTTGAGAATAAGCTAACCCCTTGGGCTATGATTGTAGTCTCTGAGTTGTTGCATGGAAGGTCATGGAAAAATACCTCTCTAGATTCCAGGATACCCTGGAATCACTCCTGCTGTCCTCTTCTCAAAGGAAGTTTTGAAATAAATTTACATCTTTGGCATCGTAGGGCCTTCAGTGGATAGGTAGGCTCTTGCCTGAGAAGTCTCCTTCCCTATGTCCACATGCAAAGTCTGCAGCATCATGTTAACGGCACTAGTCACTTTCACTAGGGCCTCAGTTTTATATAAACATGTGTCGACAGCAACTATCACCTTATTCTTACCTACTCTTGACCAAATTCCATGTTTTTCAAAGCTTTCCTATCTGATTCTTCCTCAAGAGTATTTCTGCAATGCTAGCTAAAAGCAGGTAACAATAACCACACTATAGCCTGATACTTTGTTATTGTCTTGAACCTTCTTCCACAAAATAAGTGAGTCCATTACTTTTCACATCTTCAGGACAGGGACAGAAGGTAGCTACATTCTTGACCACAGTGTAACTTTAAAGGCCTACAGTTTACTGTCCAATGGGCTATTAGCTCCTGTTCTTTTGCACTCCTACCAGAATGGCCTATTACACTCTTCTTGCAGAATTCTAGGACTTCTTGAGTCCACTATTTCAAATTCTTCCTTATTCTTCCTGAAAGCCTTCTCCAAAGGCCTATGCACCCATGAGTTCAGAAACCAATTGTATGCTTCCTTCCATGATAGTTCCTGGTCTCTGGAAGCTAGACATATCATCATCTTTATTATTTGCCCTTGGCTTTAACATGAACCATGGCCTCAGTGTACATAACTCACTTTTAGCCCCATTGCCTCATCCTGTGTTCTCAGCCAGGTCAAAATAAGCTTGAACCCTGACTTGCTATTGTTTGAAACATACATTAAATTTCTCTTGTGAGAAGAGTTACTGTGGTATCTTTGTGTAAAGGATACTTTTAAAAAAATTTCTGTTTTATTATTTGAGAGTGACAGACAGAGAATGAGGCCTGTAGAGAGAGAGAGAGAGAATGGGAGCCCCAGGGCCTCCAGCCACGGCAAAAGAATTCCAGACGTGTGCGCCCCCTTGTGCATCTGGCTAACGTGGGTCCTGGGGAATCGAGCCTCGAACCAGGGTCCTTAGGCTTCACAGGCAAGCGCTTAACCGCTAAGCCATCTCTCCAGCCCAAGGATACTTTTTGAGCAAAAGCAGAATTATAATTATTTTATGCTGATACAATAAAATATAATTCTGCAGTGAAGCAGCAGAGCTAATAATATGTCTGTAAAATGGTATAGGCCCTATGTAGGTCAAAAGTAACACAGAAATCACTGTAAGCTTATTTCTGGTAACACTCTCTTAAATGGCTGTGTGCATTGACACATGTATAAATCTCCCCAGGTGAGCACATTCCTGGCAATCTGATGACTCGATAAATAAATCTTTCAAGTATCTTTTGTTTGGTGATGCAACAATAGAAATAGGGAAAAGACATGCAGATAAAAAGGAATTTAAGGCAAGGTGAGATGAAATCAAATAACTCATCTACTGTGAGAAACATCAAAACCATAAATTGAAGAGCAATCTTCCCCTCCACCACCTCTGGTCTTCCTGAAATTCTTAGTGATTTTTTCACAGACTACTCTGTGTAAGCCTTTCCTTCATTATTTGATTGATTCATGTTCTTGAAATAAGCATGAAAACTAACTGTGCAGAGACACTGTGCGGCAGGATGCTTACTGCTTTGATATGAAAACACACACTTAGCATCACTTGGATGACATCCATGCTTTGAGATGTCTATTGCTCTGTTTTGTAACAGAAGTTCTAGTTGCCTTCTTTGAAAAGATAATGCATACAATGTCAAAGCATTAGCTCAAAATATTGAGAAAAAGTTAAAATATTAAAAATGTACTTGATTGAGTGGCAAGTTATATTTGGAATTAAATGTCAGAATGATCTTGTTGAATCCTTTCTGCCCTTTCCTACAGTGAACATGTAGTTCTTTATAAGTCCTCAGTTAAAGAGGAGAAGTATTTCATTCCCCATTTTTGCTCTTACTACAATTTTAAACTTAGGACAATCATTAAAACAGTATGAAACACACAATAAATAGAATTTAAAATTTTTACTTTGAATTCCACTACTTATGAAGGCAATGCCAGCCAAAATTAATGATGTCAAAATAAAACTATTTTATCTTGGCTGGAGAGATGGCTTAGTGGTTAAGGCACTTGACTGCAAAGCCTAAGGAACCAGGTTTGATTCCCCAAAATGCATTGAAGCCAGATGCACATGATGGCACATGTGTCTGGATTTCATCTGCAGTGGCAAGAAGCCCTGGCACACCCCTTCTATCTCTGTCCCTTCCTGTCCCCTCTCTTTCTCTCTCAAAAATAAAAATAAAGGCAGGCATGATGGCACATGTCTTTAATCCCAGCACTCAGGAGGCAGAGGTAGGAGGATCACTGTGAGTCTGAGGCCACCCTGAGAACACAGAGTGAATTCCAGGTCAGCTTGGACTACAGTGAGACCCTACCTTGAAAAACCAAAAAATAAATAAGTAAATAAATAAATAAATAAATAAAAATAAAATGTTGGGAAAAAAAACTATGTCTAGAAAGGCAGATTCCAAAAGCTGACGAAATTCATATATCCCAATGTTCTTTTCACCATTTACATATCTAAAATTTTATATCCATATAAAAGTGCATTTGTGTACGTGTGCAGTTTCATGTGTGAGTGTGGGCACATGTGCCACAGTGCACATGTGTAGGTCAGAGGACAACCTCAGTGTTAGTCTTCACCTTCCACCTGTGCTTGAGGTGGCAGCTCTTGTGCCCCTCTGTGGAGTCCAGGCTATCTGGCTTGTGAGTTTCTGAGGATTCTCCTGTCTCCACTTCCCGTCTTGCACATCCAGCTTTATGTGGGGTCTGGGGATCCAAACTCAGGTCCTCCCACTTGTTCAACCTACACTGTACGTACTGTGTTATCTCCCCAGTGAAAGTCAGTATTTTATTATATTTTTTTCTTTTTCTTTTTTTTTTTCTCTCTCTCTCTCTTGGCAAATGAGCTTGACAGATAAAGCTCCACAAAGATCTCCCTTCCAAAGGTCGTCTTCCCACCCACCTCTCAGTCTTCGTAAAAGAGCTGGCCTGACCCGATAGCAGAGACAGACTCTGTGAGATATTTCCTGTACAATTAGCTGAACTGCAAATGGAGTGGGGCTTCCGTCTTTAAACTTTTCTTCAAATGTTTCAATGTAAAACTTAAAGACATTAAACTTGGTGTTTTCATGTACTTCTGAACTCTGAAGGAGCGTCATCTCTGGGTCAGGCCGTGTTTACACGCCGCTGAATGCTGCAGCTTTCCTATTCCAGGCTTGCTGCTTAGTGCCGTAACTTTCTGACATCACTTAAGGGTTCTAAAGAGCAGAGTCTGACCGTTCCTTCACCGGCTCACAAAGTATTCCCCTCTCCCCCTCCGTTTCCTTCCTTCTCATCCCTCCTTGCTCCTTTCCTTCTCTCCACTCCCTTCCTTCATTCCTACACTTCCCTTCTTTCTTCTTTTCTTAGCCTCTACTGCTCACTTGTTCTCTCTCTCTGTCTCTGTCTCTGTCTCTGTCTCTGTCTCTCTCTCTCTCTCTTTCTCTCTCTTCCAGTATTTCTGCTGTTGGGAACAGAATGTTCACAGTTGCTTTTCATGCCATCTTCCTTCCCCTGTGTGCAGCAGGTAAATTAGGGGTGGTTGTGATGGAAGGATAATCTAAGTCCTTTCCTATCAGGAGGTGATCTAGAAGCTGTTATCACTGAATCCGTATTTACTTTTTAAGCCATGGGTAAAATCCACTTCAAAGAAAAAAAGAGTGATTGAAGATAAAGTGTATGTGGAGAGTATTTTTTTCCCTGTGGGATTCTAAGCACATCTGGGTATCATGAGATATGAAAACTTGGGTTGATTTCTGAGCTTTCTGATTATAATCAAATTGTTTTGACTTTCCTTTCATAATTGGACTCAAAAATGCAGAGTCCCATGTTGCTTGAAGTTTCCCTAAAAGCCAGAGACAATTTCTTCACTGCTAGAATGTAAGGTTCCGTCTCCTAGGAACAGTCTTGTGTCCATGACCTTGACCTCATGTTTAGCCTGGCTCAATCCCTCCTCACCGGGGTTCTGTTTGCTTCCCACTACAGCATAGGTGGAGACGTCGGGCGAGGCCAGGACGCCAGCTACGTGGGCAAGCACTTCCGCATGGGATTCATGACGATGCCTGCTCCTCAAGACCGACTCCCGCATCCTTGCTCCAGTGGCTTTACTGTGAGATCACAGTCCCTGCACTCGGTTGGGGGCACCGAGGATGACAGCAGCTGTGCCTCCCGGAGACAACCTCCCCCCAAACCCAAGCGAGACCCCAGCACCAAGCTGAGCACTTCATCTGAAACGGTGAACAGCTCTGCAGCCAGTAAGAGCGGGAAACCCCCGGAGAGGGCGGAAGGTAACGCCAGAATCCACTTCCCTAGGCTCTATCTCCCAGAGGACACCTGCCTCTCCCTCTGAGCTCCCAGAAAGCATCTTAGAGCAGAGAAAGTCATGTTTATAGGTGTGTTTTCGAATGGCCCAGAAAGGAAGGGCTATAGCTATAGGTCAGTGGTATGCTATCATGTGGGAGGCCCTGGGTACACCGCAGGGGCCAAGAAAAACAATTAAAATGAAAAAAAGGGGTAAAGCTATGGCTCCCTTAAATTTCGAAAAATTATATCGCTTAGAAATATACCTTCTATTTAATATTTTATTACTTGGCCATTGGGGGGAATATTTATTTATTTATATATTTTATTTGAGAGAGAGTGGGGAGGCAGATAGAGAAACAGAATGGGTGTGCCAGGGTCTCCAACTACTGCAAAAGAACTCCAGATGCGTGTGCCACCTTGTGCATCTTGCTTATGTGGGTCCCGGGGAAATCAAACCTGGATCCTTTGGCTTTGTAGGCATGCGTCTTAACTCCTAAGACAATTCTCCAGACCTTTTTATATTTTAATTTGAGAGTGACAGAGAGAGAAAGAGAGAGAGAGAGAGAGAGAGAGAGAGAGGGAGAGAGGGAGAGAGAGAGAGAGAATCAGCGTGCCAGAGCCTCCAGCCACTGCAAACGAACTGCAGACGTGTGCATCCCCTTGTGCATCTGGCTAACGTGGGTCCTGGGGAACCGAGCCTCAAACCGGGCTCCTTAGGCTTCACAGGCAAGTGCTTAACTGCTAAGCCATCTCTCCAGCCCTCCAGGCCATTTTAATTTGGGGGGGGGGAGTATGTTAAGAACTAGTTAATGCAGAAAGTATATAAGTAAAAAAGTTGTGACTATGTCTTTTATTTCATTTTTACTTTTATTTTTATTTTTTTTGAGGTAGGGTCTCCCTCCAGTCCAGGATGACCTGGAATTCACTATGTAGCTTCAGGGTGGCCTCGAACTCACAGTGATCCTTTTACCTCTGCCTCCTCAGTGCTGGCCACCACATCTGGTCTTTTTTTTTTTTTTTTTTTTTTTGGATGACTGTATCTTTTAGAAATATGTTTTTTTTTTTTCACAATTTCTTCCTTGTGAATGTGTGTATACCAGATATTTCAGTCTCTAGTTCATCTCTCTGATTTCTACTTTTACCTATATCTTTCTCTCTGATGTGAAATACACACATCAAAGATATCCCAGCCTCTTTGGTAGTTTATGAATATCAATTAGGCTGTGTTAACAGTGGATCACTCCAGTTCTTTAGCCCATCTTGAATAAGTAAGGTCTGAGCTTTCCTGAGATTTTCCTCAGGCAGATGGTGGAATGTAGTCTTCTGTGAGCTTTGATAGGATCTGTCTCCATTCTGGCTGCCTTAACAAATTGCCAAAGTCTGGTTGGCTTATAAAGAAGAGTGATTTATTTCTCCAGTTCTGCTGAAAATCTTTTCTGGTTATGATTCCTTTCTGTGCTTCATATTGTATCATATCTGGTGTAGAGACGGTAAGAGAGTCATATGGGAACACTAACCCCATTTGTGAGGACTCCACCCTTGGATCCTGATTATCCCACAAAGACTCCATCTCCCAAATGCTATCATATTGAGATTACATTTTTTTATACTGAAATATCAAGGGATGCTGCATTTTGTTAACCAAGACATTCATATTTTTACTTATCAGTTGTGTGGTTCCCAATGCTTACAATGGCCTGTTGAAGATCAGGGTTCTAACTGGCCATGTGGTCTTCCTGCCACCCTGCCCAATGTTGCCTTTCTCTGCTCTGCCGGTCTCCATGTGCCAGAAGACACCATCCTTCAGCAGTGGTTTTCAGCAGAAAGTAGAAGCCATGTGGTTTTTTCCCTAACTGGGGCCAATACTTTGTCACTATGATCCAGTTACTCATTGGTTTTTGCCTTGATTTTTCTATACAAGTTCAAATATAAGGCAAATGTGACCCCTTCCTTCACTCTACTTCTTTATCATTCCTTGTGCCAAAGTATAGTCTCAGTACGTTATAGAATAATGCAAATAAACATCTAGAGACAGAGCTAACCCATCAATTCTAAAATGCCAATATTCCTCTGCCATAGTCTATTTCTCTGTGTGTATATGTGCTAAAGTGCATCAAGTTTGCACATGAGAGCTTGCATGCAAATAACACATGTGACACATGTACACATTTCCAAAGTGGAAATCACTGGAAGTAGATTATTTACTGTATTTCTTGTTTTATATTTAACTTATTCTCATGTGACTCCATTTCTATCACATTCAGTGCCAAGAATCACTCTTTTAGAGAGACAAATGTGTACATATAAATTTATATCTTTAAAATCTTTCAGGTAGTATTAACAGTTTCTTATCTGCAAGGAATTGGACTATAGTAAGCATTTAAAAAATTATGTTATTTTTATTTTTGTATTTATTTGAGAGGGATAGAGGGAGGGAGAGAATGGGCACATCAGGGCCTCCAGCTACTGCAAATGTATTCCAGACACATGGGCCCCCTTGTGCATCTGGCTTTTGTGGGTCCTGGGCAATTGAGTCTAGGTCCTTTGGCTTTGCAGGCAAGCACTTTAACTGCTAAACCGTCTCTCTGGCCCTATAGCAAATATTTTCTAGGTGTGTGTATGTATCTGTCTGTATGTATTCTGTGGTAGCTCCGCTGATATTGTTCCTTCTGAGAATCCATTAGAAATCAGACTCTTTTCCTTGTGGTTCAGGGTTATCAGTATGCCCTGGGTCTTGTAACAAACACACATATGCCTTTACAAACAACATGGGTATTTAGTTTCCTTACTAATCCAACAGAAGTGCCCACTGACATGACATGTTGTCCCCTATTTCTGTTTATTCTGTGTGATCTTGTGTCAGAAATTCACCCCTTTTCCTACTTCTCCTGCTAGTAACCACATAATCAATTATACTGGATTTTTTGCAGTAGAAAAGTACTGATTTAAGGCAGGGACCTCTGAGTGATGAGGCCTGAATGCATCCAAGTGGCTGAAAGATAAAAGAAAAGACGGGCATAGTGGGGAGCACCTGGCATCCATGCACTCATGGGACTAAGATAGGAGGACGTGTTATAAACAGCTGTACTGCAGGCAAGTTTCAGGCCAACACTGACCACGATGAGTCCCTTTCTTGAAAACAAAGAGAGAGGCCTGGATATACAGCTTAGCTGTTAAGGTACTTGCCTATGAAGCCTAAGACCCAGGTTTGATTCCCCAGTACCCATGAAAGCCATATACACAAGGTGACACATGTATCTGAAGTTCATTTGTACTGGCTAGAGGCCCTGGTCCACCCATTTCTATCTCACTCTCAATCTCTCATAAATAAGTACATTAAATAAATAGATAAAAATATTGTATAAAACAGAGAAACATGAAATCATTCTTTATAAAAGTGAAGTAACTGCCAAGATGCAATGCCACGTTGCCATGTTCTAGTGATGATGTAGAGAGGTGACTGAGGAGCTTGAAGTGAAACTAGGAGGAATGTCACAATTCCTGCCCCTCCGCAGCAGCATTTGAATGACTAACGGAACAGATCCATCCACTTGGGGTGCATTAAGTAGCGAGCTCCTGAAGGATATTATTTTCCCAGACCCTTTCACCACCTTAAGCATTGAGGCTTCCCAAGGGCTCGTTATCAAACAGAAAATAGTAGCTTTAGGTCTAGTGTAGTGACACATGCTTTTAATCCCAGCACTTGGGCAGCAGAGGTAGGAGGATTGCTATGAGTTCAAGGTCAACTTGAGACTACTTAGCAAATTCCAGATCAGTCTGGGCAATTTTTTATATGTTTTTATTGACAACTTCCATAATTATAAATAATACCCCATGGAAATTCTCTCCCTCCCACCTCCACTTTCCCCTTTGAAACTCCACTCTCTATCATATCCCCTACCCCTCTCAATCAGTCTCTCTTTTATTTAGATGTCATGATCTTTTCTTCCTGTTATGATGGTCTTGTGTATGTAGTGTCAGGGATTGTGAAATCATGGATATCCAGGCCATTTTGTGTCTGGAGGAGCACATTGTAAGGAGTCTTACCCTTCCTTTGGCTCTTGCATTCTCTCTACCACCTCTTCCACAGTGACCCTGAGCTATGGAAGGTGTGATTGAGATATTTCAGTGCTGATCACTCCTCTGTCACTTCTTCTCAGCATCATGTTGCCCTCTGAGTCATCCTGAGGTCACTGCCAGATGAAAAGAGAAGGTTCTCCAGCCAAAAGTGAGAGTAGCATTAATATATGGGTATGAACCTTAAGAGAAGTGCTGACTGGGCAGTTTGGTGAGCATAGTATATACTTTTAGCCAGGCAGCAGCAGATGTTACACTCCTAGGGCTCATGACTACCCCTGTTGTAGGCTTTCAGTATCAGGGTTATATTCTCTCCCATGGAGCAGGCCTCTAGTCTAATTAGAGGGTGGTTGGTTTCCCCCATAACAGACATGCCACTGTTGAACCCATTGGCTCATTTGGCCTAGCTGGCCAAATATAAAGCTTACAGTGTCCACTGTTGGGTATCTTCACTGTTGATTTCTCTCTCTCTCTCCCATTGAACTGCCTGCAGCATGGCCTTTTTCCAGCTTTCTGTCAGCTGGTCTACATGGAAGAAGTTTTCAGCTCAGTTCCAGGAGGGTTTCTCAGTGACTTTGCAGCCCAAGAATGTGGAGTCTTTAGCAGTAGGATCTTACTATCTATTCCTGGTGGGAAACCAAGGGCCTCGGCAATGGCCTGTAATGTTTGGGGAGCATCAGGGACCTCCCTGGCCAACAACTCACTGGAGGGTATCCCGTCCCTGGCACTGAAAATTTTCTAGTAACAATCTATGGCTCCTGTGTGTTCTATTGTCCAAAAAAGTGGATTTCCATATGACTTATTTATATCCTCTTAGATTTTGATTAGCCCTCCCTCCACCTTTCCTTACTCAATCCTTTCCCCTGACCTCACTTAGACCTTTTCACCCCCATTAATCTGCTCTTCTACTTAGATATATACAATACCATCCTATTAGGTCCCCTCCCTCCCTTACTATTCCCTTTATATCTCCTTTCTAGCTTACTGGCCTTTGCTACTGAATTTTCTTCCTACTTACACAGAAATCTAGTTATTTGTAGCTAGGATTCACATATGAGAGGGAACATGCAACGTTTGGTTTTCTGGGCCTGGGTTACTTCACTTAGCATAATCCTTTCCAGATCCATCCATTTTACTGCAAATTTCATAACTTCATTTTTCTTTACTGCTGAGTTGAACTCCATTGTATACAGTGGACATTTTTTTTTTGTCCTCTGCCCAGCCTCTTCTTCCCAAATGGTCCCACATTTACTTGGATGTCTCTTTTTATTTTATTTATTTTTGTATGTGTGTAGGTAGTGAGTTCATAGGGTTGTCTGTATGGTCACAAGTGAAGAATTATGTGGCAGAATATGTGAGTCTGTCTAGTAGCTATGTATACCACCGTGTAAAGTGTCTCTTGCTCTCACACCTCCAGCCACTATAAACTTCATATAAGTTCTCAGGAAGAGATTGGTGCTTCATGCTGTCCTCCATCTTTCATGACAGAATGTTGTTGGGCCCAGTTTTGTGTGTATCTATGCCAGTTACAACTGTCACTGTGACGTCATGCATTCACAGCCATGTCATGCCTGGGTGACACTGTTCATAGCACTTATCCCCATACTGTAGCTCTTGCAGTCTCTCTGCTCCTTCCTCTTCACTGTTTCTTAACAGTGGGGGGAAGGATCATATGGAGTTCTTATTCTGAAGGCAAATATAAAGTAACTAAGTTTACAGCACTAAGGACTTAAGCTAGACTTGAAAGAGTACCCAATGGGCCCCAAGGTTCTTGAAATGCCATGTCCAAATTCAACATTTTTCTTCAAAAGGGCACTTTTAGGATAGAACAGGAAGTCCTCATCCGTATGAGTCTTGGAGGGTCTAAGTGGACTGCATAGGGTGAGATGCAGTGCACAAATGGTAGACTTCTGTGGCACAGTGATGTATTCTGCAGATTTTACTTTCCCTGCAATCACTTAAGGGCAATTGCAAAAACACCAACACTTCACTCTCTTCTAAGAAGTTATAAACTCCAAAATTGCAGGGTTGAATCGGGGCTTAGTTCAGAGATGGGGAAAACATCTTGAATCCAAATGCATGTGCTCATATGTTTATATATAAAGCCAAACTTACACAAGTATGTAGATTGTTCTTTTATAAATTCTCAGTTCTTTGTAATCACAAATGAACTGGAGTTCATTGTAGAGCATATGTTTTCTTCCTAATGTTCTAGCTGTCAACATAAAAAGCGACTTGTGTAAGTCTTAGCCTTCTTTTTACCCTAAATGTCAGCAAAATCAAAATATTGATTCAGTGGCATTAAAATGATTTCCATGGTAACCAGCTTTTATTCAAGTAGAAGATTATGACTTCCCTGTGGATAAAAGTAGAAAGAACTGGACTTGCAGTAAAACAGCTTTGCAGATTTAAAAAAAAAGAGTAAAGAAAATAAATTCAAATGCATACATACACACACAGAGATACACATAAATCACCTACCAAGAAAAATAAAATTCAGTCTTTATAGATTATTACTTTCTTTCATTAAAATATACATAGACTAATTTTGGACCCATTATAGAAATAATGACTAAAAAATTATCAGTAGAAAACATACACTAGCAACCATTAAGCTATAAATATTTGGATCAACATTTCCTGTTACCTCAGTGTGGTACCTGTCTATTCTGAGGAAATACTGTATGAGATAAATGGAGCTTTCTAGAAAAGAACAAGCGCTATATCTTGTGGGAAGCAGTGATGCCCATTCACCTCATTCATCCCCATTCATCAGGTGTACACATTCCCCACTCTACAGTAATGCCATTACTGGAGATGCTCTATGGTCCTGACTAGAAGTTTTCTATGTAAAGCCCGGGAAAACACCAAATGAAATTGTTTCTTACCTTTAAGACGATGTATAAAGTACTAAAATATTATTGGTACCCTGCCTCCCTCACCCAGCCTTATGGTAACTCACAGAGCTAATGCTAATGCTGTGCATGTTAAAAAGAAATTGCTGTAGGGCTAGAAAGATGGCTTAGTGGTTAAGCATTTGCCTGCAAAGCCAAAGGATTCTGGTTTGATTCTCCAGGACCCACGTAGGCCAGATGCACAAGGGCATGCATCTGGAGTTCATTTGCAGTGGCTGGAGGCCCTAGTATGCCCATTCTTCTCTCTCTCTCTCTGTTTCAGCCTCTTTCTCTCTCAAATAAATAAATTATATATATATATATATATATATATATATATATACTATATAATATATAATATATATATTATATATATACATATATAATATATAATATATAATATATATAATACATATATATGTATGTATGTATATATATTTGTATTGCCCAGGGAGGCAAGCAAGGGTTTGAGAAGCCTCGTGAGGGAGGAGGGAAGGACTTTTGCCCAGGGAGGCAAGAGGGGGTTTGACAAGCCACCTTGAGACTCAGATCTGGGCTTTTTGAGAGGAGTGGCTATGTGAAAAGACCAGGTCAGCGGGTTACTACGGAAAAAGACCAGATTTTACAGCTTTGCCGGTAACTTAGGTAAGGATCAGAGTTTCTGTCCTCTAGCAAGAGTGGAAGGTTAATCTAGAGATCTTTCCTGGAGGGTGTAACATCCAGGTTTCTTCAAACTTAGTGACATTTCATGCTTTTAGTCAAGGAATAAAAGGAAACAAACAAACAAAAAAACCCATTACTTTTGGGGTTCTGTTACCCTAAATGCCTAGCCTATTTCTGTCTCCTATTATACAAGGGTTACAATTCTACACGTGGTCACCATACAAAAAAGGAAAGATTAAACATGCTGCTGGCAATGATGTGGGGAAAAGGGAATCCTTTCACTCTGTTCGTAATGATGTAAACTGATGAAAACATTCTGGAAACCCACCAGGAAGAGTCTAAATAAATGCAAAATGATCAGAAATCCCATTACTAAGTACGTACATGTTCTGAGGAAGTAACATCATTCACAATGACCAAGATAAGGAACCAACCCAAATCTTATCAGCTGATTAACCAAAAAGAAAATAGACTATATATGATCTATGCACACAATGGGGATTGTTTTCAAAAATAAAATGATTGCAGCTACAGGAAATAATCTGAAGTACATTATATAAAGTGAAACAAAACACAGATTGAAAGATCAATTCCGCCTGATCCCACCAACATGAGGAATATATAATGACTAGATTAACAGAAGGAGAGAAGAATGTGGTCACCAAGGACTGGATTGGGGGAGATGTTGGAAAAAGAAACAACACTTAAACTAGATAGGATCAAAAAGGTCAAAGATGTGATGGTGATGTGAACATTGCTGAGAGTATAATTTTAATATTCCCATCATAGAAGACATTGAAATGTGAAATAATTCATCTTAATTGCCTCAATTAAGTCCTTCCTCATTGTATACATCATTTCTGAAATCATGTGCAGCATGACAAAAACAAACAAGTTTTATAATTAAAAATAAATAAATGAGAGAAGAGGAAATGGCTAAAATAAATGGAGAAATATTCCATAGATATAATAATCATTTAATAATATTATGACATTAATAACTATTGTCCAGGCATATTAAAGTTTTAACAATAGGACCCAGGCATAGTGGTGCATGCCTTTAATCCCAGCACTTGGGAGGCAGAGGTAGGAGGATCGCCATGAGTTCGAGGACACCCTGAGACTACATAGTGAAGTACAGGTCAGCCTGAACTAGACTGAAACCCTACCTCAAAAAAAAAAAAAAATTAACAACAGGAATTGTATAAAATTTTATGAAATACTTAGGATTTAAAAAACATAGTTATGTGTGTATCTGTGGGTAGTGTGCCTTTGTGTTTGTAATGTTTACATCTACTTGGTTGCACATGTTTGTGGCAGACAAACACCTGATCAGAAGCAGCTTATGGGAGAAAAGTGTTTACCTATTTAGTACGGATTCCAGGGAAACCTTCATCACGGTGGAGGAAGGTGGCTCACTCCATCATATATCCACAATAGAGAGAAAGATCATCCTGCAAGAGCTGACTCTAAACACTCATAGAAGAGAGAGAGAACAAACATCTAGAGCTCAAGTGGACTCTAAACACGCCTCCTAAGACTGGACTACAGAACCCCCACCACCACCACCAACCCTGCCCCAGTGACATACCTCTGCCAGCAGAGATCTACCTGCTGGAGACTTAAATAGGAAGTTTAATTTTAATCAAAAATACCTAAGGCAGCCGGGAGTGATGGCTTAGCAATTAAGACACTTGCCTGCAAAGCCTAACGACCCCTGTTCATCTCTTCAGATCCCAGTAAGCTAGACGCACAAGTTGATGCAAGCATGCAAGGTTGCACATGCACACAAGTTGGCACATTGCTTCTGGAGTTCGATTACAATGGCTCAAGGACCTGGCACACCAATTCTCTGTCTCTCTCTTTCTCTCTCATGTTAAAAAATACCTAAGGCAGGTTGGAGAGATTGCTTAGCGGTTAGGGTGCTTGCCTGCAAAACCAAAGGACCTCTGTTCAATTCTCCAGGACCCACATAAGCCAGATGCACAAGGTGGGTCATCTGTCTGGAGTTCGTTTGCAGCGGCTGGAGGCCCTGGTACACCCATTCTCTTCCTCTCTCTCTCTCTCTCTCTCTCTCTCTTTCCCTCTCTGTCTCTTTCTCTCTCATTCTCTCAAATAAAAATAAAATACCTAAGGCTATGAGTACATACATTTACATTCAAATGACCATGGGGAGCATGTATATCACGTGTGTGTGTGTGTGTGTGTGTGTATACATATATGTATATTAAAAAACATTTTTAAAGAAATATTAATTGCATTTTTTAAAAAATAAAGCCTTCTAACATTCATTATCATTCTATTTATGCCATTTTAATGCATAATTTATGATGTTATGACTATTTCTTTACAAAATGAAGAATTTATTATTACTATTATTATTAGTTATCCTATCTTCTGGCTTTCTCTCTCAGAGGTGATTAATGCTTTCATATCTTTCTTTTATATCCTTTGTTTTCATTTTTGTTATTTTGAGATAGGGTCTCCTGGAACCCAGGAAGTTTTGGAACTTGTTATGCATCTGGGTGTGGCCTTGATCTCTTGATCCTCTTGCCTCTACCTTGAAAGTGCAGCTCACAAGTACCTGCTACGACACTGGGTTTAGAGCTTTATCTTTTCAACCAAAAAATGGTTTCCCTCCTGAAATAGTTGGAATAATTGTCCTTAAATATTTTGACTGTTTCCTTTTACATATAAGGGAAACTAGATTCATTGGAATCTCATAGCCTTACAAGCAAAAACAAAATCCTTAGAGGCTCTCAAGAAAAGAGTAAGTTTAGAGTTCTGAATAACGTTCCACTTACTGAGCAAATACTCCAGGTATCTACGTTGTTTTAATTAGGATTTAGTGATAAACAGAAATAGTAATGCTACCTAAAATCAATTGTGTTTCTAATGCCCCCACCTTAGTCTGTTTACTATGTCCAGGTCACAAAACAAGCAAGCACTTCCAGAAACCAAATGTCTATCATGGCAGCCATGTGAGTGTCTTTCATGTAATCGTTTTGCCAGAGAAGGAAAATGGTTTGATACATTTTAATAAATATGTCATCCCGCAAACACTATTTGTTACTCTTTGGCTGTTGGCAGTTTGAAGATGTCTGTTTAAGGTTTCCTACCAACCTCAAGCTCAAACCAACCTGTGGGGAGTTAGCAATGAAGGGTACAAATAAGTTGAGTAGGGTTTATTATTTTTTGTGAGTGTATAGGTTTCCCAGTCAGTGTCTCAGTGTGGGAGCCCAGGTCTGCCCAGGTTAAGCTTCTGGTTTCTTGATTACCAGTCCAGGTCTGACACTTTTGAGCTGGGCTTGCCATTCTCACCATACTCCTTTTACAATGCCAAACGGAGGTGAGGCATGTGGACGTTGGTTTCATATCCCTACTGTCAGCGTTTAGCACCAAGTAACTCTCAGTCTTAGTCTTCTCCTCACTTATATAGTGGGAAAAGCAACACTGACCTTATGCACTGGGCAGAATTCTGAGATGGCACCAAGACTGGTTACTCTCTAGTATTCCCCTGCTATATTTCTCAGGCCTCATACACTGTGCTGGTTTGGTAATAGGGAAATCCAGAGACCAGGTAGCAAGGCAGTTGAGCAGTTTCTAAGATTTCTAAGATTTGTGAACAGCCTTCTGGCTGAAAGTCAGTTACAACACAGGGAGCTAGTCCTCTAACTGCAAGGAACTGAGTTCGGTCCGTAGCAAGAATGAGTTTGAAAATGCATCATTCCCCAGAGGCCCCAGACAAAGACACACCCGGACTGTCACCTTTACTTCAGCAGCTGGATCTGAGAGCAGGCAATTTAGCTTCTTGGATTCTGGCTGTTCTCAGCTTTTGGATCTACAGACGTGAGAGCTAAAACAGGGTATTGATTTTTAAGCTGCTTCTGACTTGTTAAGTAAGAAGAGAAAAGCGACTCATCTTACAAAATTGTCATGCAGAAGAAGTGAGGTCCATTTGCAAAGCACCTTGTTCAGTGACCTCACAGATGCTCCATAGTCATCCCTCAGTGCTGAGCTGTGCTGATGGTCAGAGAGCAGAGGCTGGGGAAGACGACTCCAAGGCCATGTCCTAGGCTACCTTGGCTACACTTTTAAAGTAAATGAGATAATAGTGCCTCAGAGAACTCTGATTTACTAAGCCTTTCTAATATCTGCTGAGCATTGGCTGAACTTATTAGGCTTCGTTTTTGTTTTTGTTTTTTCCTGAAAAGACCTTTTATTTCTCCTCAACAGTTTTTCTTTGTCAAAAAGATGCAGCAATGGCTTTTCCAGCGGCTTTTTCATTGACTCCTCCGGATAACTACAACTTCCCTGCTTAGTGCCTTTGTTCACATCACAAGTGGCACTTGTCCTTCCCAGCATGCTTCTAAGAGGTCCTCAAGCCTGAGTTAGCACCGTACTAATAAAACACAAGGAATATCTTGAGTGAGCCTCCAAACCTCCGTGGGTTCCCATTGGATAGTGTTCTCATGTGTGTTCTTATTGATTTTGTGAGTGGGGGACATGGGAGCTCATCACTGAAGCGTGTCCCTGGATTTCTCTTTCCAGGTTGGCTGAATAGGGAGCTGCTGGTCTTTCTAGGGCAAAAGCCATCTGTCAGTCAGGCATGGCTCTCATGGAGATGGGCTGTACAGTAAGCAGGTGTGGTCTTTCTCTGAATGGACCCCGAGGCTCATGAATGAAACAGTTTGCCACTCATATCCTTACCTATTGTGACTTCTCTGTGTTCCTTGCACTGTCTGCCTCTTTTAGCCTAACCCAACACTATCTTGTTCTGGTATTGATCGAATTTGTTTCAGTGCCTAGCCTCTTCAGGGGACTTCCAGTCCACAGATTCCTGCATGACGCACCAACAGGTTCAAAGGTCCTGAGTGTCTGCACTGATTGATGCATTGATAACCAGGAACAAATCACCCAAAATTTAGGGCCTTACTATAAGATTATTTTTTATCTCACATATTTTCCTCAGAGTGCCAGCAAGGAATGAATCTGAGTGCCTTCCAAAACTTACATGGTTTTGGAATTTATTTTTTTGTAATGATAGAGCACACAATAACAATTCCCATTCTTGTTGATTCCTTTCTTCTGGGGAGACCTGAACTTTGGAAGAGCTCTTCTGAATAGCACAGGCTCAGCCACAATGATTCCCTGTTGGTTAATGTGAACAACATGTAGGAATCTGTGCCACATCTGGAAAACCCCTTTTCTTGTTTCCAAACGCTGTTACTTAATCACAGGAGTGAAGCAGCATCACATGCACAGTCTTGGTTCATGTCACAAGTCATGAGCTCTGGAAGGTGGGAACCTTCAGGGACAGCCTCAAGTCCTGTGAAATTGGGTGACATAGAGGACAAAATCTATATATAGCTTTTCTATAAATAATCCAATTTTCTCTTGGATATTCCAAAAGTCAAATTGTACAAAGTTAAGTAGCCATGCGAGAGACACAACTCTGTAGAACAGTAGAACTATCTTGAGGTGACTTAGATAATTGATAAACACTTTGAGGAAATAATGTAATATTCCTCACCTATTGCCTATCATTTTCACTTTTACCAATATAACAGAAGTCATCCCTTTGACAAGTTGGCTGGGTTGAGTGTAAAGTGAGAAGATCACATTTCCTTTGGCTTCAGTCTTATGTAGGAGTCAGTGGAAAATAGACTTCAGTGTGCTGCGCCCCCCAGGTCAAATAGATACTAGCATATAATTATCCAAGTCAAAGATAGGCGATAACCTGGAGCATTTCTTAAAGATGTAGTATGTACAAACATCAATCCATGTGATCCCCACCGCTGGGTTTCCTACCTGCTCAGTTCTCTTGAGACAAAGTGCTAGCTTGACCTAGCAGTCACTTGTCCTCTAACACACTAAATGACTGTGGACCAGATAAGGCTCAGTATCCCTGGTACAGAAAATATACTCCCTGTTGTTTTGTCCCATGGGTCTGTAGATCCCACTCTGTTGGGACTGGTTCTGGTTATTTTATGCCATGTTTCTTCTGATCCCTATGTGTCTTTCCAGTAGCATTTCTATAAAGAACTATAACCTTTCCAATTCAATTTAATAATGGATAAATGGATATCAGAAAGCCTGTAGCATCAAATGAGGTAGAGAGAGGGCAGAGTTGTTTAGCACCTTCAATACAGCTTTCCAAAGGCCTCTGCTTTTATCTTACTTCAAATTTGGGAAGGGATTTATTTCCTTTGTATATTTATACTGAAATAGATTATTATTAAATGATTGATTTTTCTTAAGGTGAAATGGAGAGAATATGATCACATCCTGCCATCCTTTTTTGTTTGTTTTCAAGGTAGGTTCTCACTCTAGTGCAGGCTAACCTGGCACTCACTCTGTAGTCCACTCACTCTGTAGTCCAAGGCTGGCTTCAAACTCACAACCATTTCTATCTCTTTCTTCCAAGGGCTGGGATTAAAGGCCCTGTTGCCATCCTTAAAAAACTTCCATTTCACCTCTCTTTTGCAAAGCTGTGGTTTCCCTTCTATCTCTCTAGATTTCATTTGGCCCAGCTCAAAGTTACCACTGGAATTTATACTAGCATATTTTCTGGGAGTTTAATCTAGCCCCATTTCCATCTATTTGAGCCTACCCAGTGTCTTTCTTAAAGCATTCCTGCTGAAAACAATGTTCTCCATTTTATACTTTATTATATCTTTAAAATATTTTAAGATATATCTGTATTCTCCATGTCAGAGATATTATAATCATGAGAAGGAATTTTTCTAATATTTTAGGGGTGAATTTCTCCTAAGACCTGTGGATGATAGACTCCTTATTGACTTGGTTGTTCCTTCTATGACCCTGCATGTCTTATTTCCCCCTAGATGGCTGCTGAATTCATGATTTCTCCACTGCCCCAGCTCTCCTTTGCTACATGTCTGTATCCAAATTTCTGCTTTGAATATGTCCTCATCATGTCCCTGAATTGAATCTTGATGCCCATCTGGACAATGTCCTGTTAACTCTACCCTTTCTCTTAATTGTAGGCTTTTGATGCCCCTATTCGTTGGTACTCCATACATGGCCTCTTCTAGTTTCTTGCTCTTAGTGCCCTTTCAGCCTCCTTTGTGAGGGTCTTTTGTTCTACCAGCATCTTAAGTCATAAATGATGATGTCTCTAGACTCGGGCTACTTTGTTTCTCATTCTAATTTTGTTGAATAACTAAGTCATGAATTACACATCCTTTCCAGACATTGAACCGAATCTCTGTCCTTTACTTCTTCAAAGATACCAATAAGAGTCATAGTGTCCATGTCCACACTGACCCAGTGTTTCTCCTAAGTTTCCTAACTTGGGGCTGAAGCTTGAAAGCTGCATCAGATCGTGTTTCCTGCTTTGACCCTAATATCTCATCAAGGAATAAGACCAGTCAGTCTTCTTCTCTGTGGTCAGTATCTCCATACATTGGCACTCTGTCAAGTCTCAGACTGGATTCATCTTCACAGGGACAGTTTCAGAGGAGTCTGAATGCTTTCTGTCCTCTCAGCCTCACTTTCCAAAATCTACTCACATCACTCCTTCCAGAGTGGCTTCTGTCACATGCACACATGACATTTCTCGTGATTTCATCAGTTTCATGTCACTGTGCTTCTCATCAGCTACCTGTTGAATCTAAGCGTTCCATAAATGTGTGGCTTCTGTCCTTTTTCTCTTTGTATTGCCCATGCCCAGCACACAGTGTAGTGCTGTAGATAATACTGAATGGATAGCATGTGTTTTCACAACCAAATCATCCAGAAGATAACCTGTGATGAAGAGTTAATATCTTCTCAGACACCTTTGACATGGAGAGAAGTTCAAATATTTAGAGAAGATAGAATAAAAACATGATGATTCTTTATTCTGAGATAGCAAGTTCATTTTCCTCCATGAATTCCCCCTCCCCCCAAGTCCCAGATTTGCTGGTGGTGTAGTCACCATTCTGAATTACCTAAGCATGATTTTTTTGAAAAGAATCTTATGTTTATAAAACTTAGGATTTCTTTTGCTGTTTTGAAATTCTAAGTCTTGGTCATCACACAAATTAAACGTGGGTGGTATTAAAGACTACTATTGACAAGTATAATATGCTATTATTACCTGGTAACTTTTAGTTTAACAGAATGATATAAACTTTTAAAAAGTGTATAAATTGTGTCATTCTGACAAGATAAAGAATTAAGTGTCTCAATTAACATGCAATGGAGAGCTGAGATTTCATTCACTTAAATGGCTTTTGGATGTTAATTTTAATGTCACCCGTGCTTAAATATTTCAGGATTTTACCAAGACATTTCTATCAAATCCTAAGAGGTCAGACTTATTCTTCCAGATCAAGTATGATTTTTCATTGTGTAGGCATCCAGAATTTGATCAGTTCTTCACCCTACCTCAGAAGAGTGAAGGAACCTGTCTTTAAGGCACAGTGAATGCCGACATGCATAAATCTTGCCTTTAATTGGCCTTCATGGAACACACTCTTTTTGCAGAGTGGGTGATTTTATTTTATGGCCCCTGTGTTGAGACTCTCTATAATATAAATTGCTGTCTTTGGTTTTCCTTGTTAAGTTGTAGATCAGTGATTTAGTACTCGCTCTTTTTAAATGTATTTTGTGCTATTAATATGCATTAACTTAAATTCACGTTGAGTGGAGCATGGAACCCTTTAATCCTTCACCACGTCTGCCTTCTGACAACTTTCTCAAACTAGAACAGACAAAATATAAGAGAAAAATAAAAGTGTAAAAGTGTTTGGGGAAGCCAAACTCCTTCTTGTACCGATGCTTGTGAATTATAACTTATTTTATTTTTTAAATATTTTTTGGTTCATTTATTTATTTATTTATTTGAGAGTGACAGAGAGAGAGAGAGAGAGAGAGAGAGGCAGATAGATAGAGAGAGAATGGGTGTGCCAGGGCTTCCAGCCACTGCAAATGAACAGACGCGTGCGCCCCCTTGTGCATCTGGCTAACGTGGGTCCTGGGGAATCGAGCCTCGAACCAGAGTCCTTAGCCTTCACAGGCAAGCGCTTAACCGCTAAGCCATCTCTCCAGCCCAACTTATTTTTTTACTCGAATTCTCTTTAGTTTTACTTAGTATAAATATATTTTCAAGTCTGTAACATTTGTATTGATGCCTATGGAAATGTTAATATAGTCAATGAATACTTACTATATGTCTATCATGTGCAAAACCCTATTTTAGAAAATGGAGAAGAACCACTCTTCCTTATAAGTCCTCACAACCTACCAAGGGTCACTGACATTTAAGCAAATAGTCATAAGAAGGTTCAGTAGTATAGGATGTAATTACAAGGCTGTTGTAAATAGCAGCCAAGGGCATCACCTCCAAACTTCAAAGAATCAGAGCTGGCTTCTCAAAGAATGTGTAGTAAAATTTTGAAAATAAGATTATAATACATTTTAGAAATATTTCTTATAAAATACTTCAAATGAAAATCAAATGCATTGGTAATACATGAGAACACACTTATACTTCCACAGAATGAGACAAAGCAAAGTAAGTTACAGTTCTTACAAATGACCAAAGTTCTGCTCTCCGTAAATGATATTTATTTGGGGAGTTCAGATGCTTCTTTTGTATTATGTAGATTTTCAACTTAGAGTAATACATGCAGCTTGGCTATCTTTAAAAGAAGGCTAAGAACAACAAAGAAGAGATAACACAAACATGATTCCATAGATAAAAAGTATTTGCTCCTATATACATATTAAGTGGTAGATAAAATGAAAAATTAACTTATGTCTATTTTTATACAAATATTTTACCTTGTTGTTACTTGTCATATAACTGTGTAATGATGATTTATATGCTACATAAAGTTTGGAAAAATAAAAGAAGGTTATCCTTGTCATCAGTTCAAGGAAGCCAGAGCAATATAGATCAGCTCCTTAATTGGAATGCTCCTCATCAAGATTCAGATTTGAATGTTTGTGAAATTTTTGTCATCATGTGCAAACCAGCCTAACAGTGAATACAAGCATATTAAATGTAACATTAATTGCTATATTCCATAAAACAACTGAGTAGGAGTTGGTAATTTGGTTAAAATAGTCAAATGAATTTGGAGGTGTTGAGACAACATCCTTGTAAAGTGAGAGAAAAGAAGATCTGCAAACATAGTGATAAGCAGTGTAAGTTCCTGACAAGTGGAAGGTTTAGCATCTTTCTCAGCAGCAACAGGATAGAAAATGCTGACTGAAGCTGTTGCAAACAAGCTAAATTCCCTGATTTTGGTCCATTGTTGTTTTTTCAGAAACCACTGCAGTGATTCATATGACTATTGTTTCACTAGCTATTGAGCATCTCCTCTCTGAAGTTAAACAGTGATTGAACAACACAACTATTAGACCAATCAGGTGCCTTTTACCTTAGAAGGTGGTCAATGCCATGGAAGGAAGAAAAATCTTGAATACCATAAGGAGATGCTGAAGGAGAGAAGGCAGAGTTCAAGTAGAGAAAGAGTTTCAGAACAATATTTGAGCTAAGACATCGCCTTAGATGAGGCCCAAACAGGAGAAAGAAAGACAGTAACTTAAACATGGAAATTTAGCTCCAGGTAACTATAAACTATAACAGAGGGTTGAGTGATGGAACAGATAGTAAACTGCAAAGCAAACAAGTGAGAGTGCAGGAAGAGAAGACGGAGAGAACGGCCACTCCTCTTTCAGCAGGACAGAGCCTCTCGGATCTGAGGCCCAGTGCTTATTGCAGGGCACTGATCGCAATAACTGCGTGGGAGAGACATCTGTGGGGAACTGCTTGAAGTTCACTCTGTTGGGTATTGGGGAAAACTAGTCCCAGCTAACAACAACAAAAAAAAAAAAAAAAACAAAAAAAAACCTCCATTATAAGATTGCTTGATGGGCTGAAGAGATGGCTTAGCAGTTCAGGCACTTGCCTGCAAAGCCAAAGAATCCAGGTTCGATTCCCCAGGAACTACATAAGCCAGATGCACAAAGTACCCTATGCATTTGGAGTTGGTTTGTGGTGGCTGAAATCCCTGGAGCTCCCATTCTCTCTTTATCTGCATCTCTCTCAAATGAATAAAATAAAATAAGATTACTTGATATCAGCCGATAATGAATTCTTTTTTGCCTTCTCTGAAGCTAGATCCAAAGAACTTCCATAGCCATGCATGGGAGACATGGGGAAACCATCTGCACAACAGGAGCGGGGCCTGTGAGATGCTGGGGTTGGGCAACAAAGCCCTTTTCTGTTGTAATTCTCTGTAGCCTCCTCCACTGATGAAGCTTACCTCTGAGCCAGACAGCCAAGGAGCCAAACAGGGAAAGGCCTAGATCCTCAGTCACAGAACCCTGCGTGCCGCAGGAGGAGCCTCAGCTTGCTACAATGCTGACCTCAGAGCTTCACTTGCCAGAACTGACAGACTGAGATAAATCACATGGCCTGCAACCCTCTGTTATATTACCACAAACCAGAACGTCCTTGGCCCGCCAGTGCCAGGGAATATTTAATCCTAGAAGTTTGGAGAAAGGGCCCTACAACCACCCAGGTGGACCTCTGAAGAGGAGTTAATTGTTGCCTGCTGCCACTGCTTGGAGGACATGAAGAAGCTGTTTTGTGGGTTGTTAGAAGGAAGTAGAATGAAATGCCACACTTCTGTGAAAAAGAAATCAGGAAGAAATGAGATACTTCTCCCTTTTCCCAGGTTTCTGCCTTGCTCTAGTGCATCCCATTAAAATGCTCCAGTAGCAGCAATATGTAAGGAGAGGCAGGATCAGCAGAAGCCTCATCCCAGAGTCACAGGGCCCAGCACAGGGTGTGGAACTGGAGCTCAGTAACAAAATCTTCGTAACCAACCCAGTGCCTTATAACCATATGAAACAGGGTGATATGGGGTCAGGAAATGCCTTGAACCCCAAACCCTGAGTTATGTTTGCATTTAGCCAAAGAATTGGACAAACCAAACTGAGAAGGATAATTATTAAATTATTATACTTATGTACAGAAGCACAGAACCAAGAGAAGTAAAATGAATATACTCTCCGGGGGCGGAGGGGGGAGGCGGGCTTGAGAGCTCACATACTGAGCCTGGAAAAACCTGTGGAGAGGATGGAAAAGAAAATACAAGGAGTTCCTGCCATGTGGAAAGCAAGAGGGGTAAAGAGCCCAAGTGGAAAGTAGGGGTTGGGGGTTCTCCCTCACCTCTGCCTAGCCAGAGAGCAGAGGAGAAACCCACCAGAAGCTGGGGATTGAGGAGTAGTCAGGCAGCAGAAAGAGAAAAAGAAAGACAGCGAGAGTGAGAGCGTGCGCAAGAGAGCATGAGAGAGAGAGAGAGAGATTGCCCTCCCCTGGTAAAACATATTTATAACCTTGTGGTGGGTTTTACCTTCTGGCTCAGGTGAGCCAGAAAGAGACCTCTGATAAGTTTGGGTTAGAAGCCAGGTAAGGAAGAGGCCAGCCATGATGCCAAGTTCTGGGTCTAAACTTGACCCATCACCATGTCAGTATTCTAGAAAAAGGCCTCCCTCCCGGGGGGGGGGGGGGCTCCAGCATGGAAAAACAGGTCCAGCGAGCCAGGCAAGAGAGCGCCCTTTGATCTCAAGCAAGAGCAGATTGTGAGGGCAGTTTACAAGCCTAAGCCTGAACTGTGCTTCTCCTCTTCCTAATAACAGGAAACTCATTTAAAGTGAATGTGAGGAGAAAAGGAGTCCTAGAGCCTCCTCAGCCACACCAGTAGCTGCTCAGCAATACTCATCTTGGACAGCAGATTTCTCAGTAGTTGCACAAGTGAGTGTGCAGTTACTCCCCTCAGATCTTGATGCCACACTCTAGTAATCCTTATCCTTTCTTATTATAGCTTTTATTAGCAGTCATTACCTTTTGATAAGTCATAATTCTTTTCTGTGTGTAATAAGTAGATGTGTAAGTGCACAGGTATGTGTGTAGTATGTGTGTTTATGCTCATGTGCATGAGTATGGGCATGCATATGCCATAATACACACTGAAGACAACTTCAGGAATGAGCCCTTGTCTTCCATCTTGTTTGAGACAGTCTCTAACTGTTCCACCACTTCTTGGAGGTTGTCCTGTCTCCATCTCCCATGTCACCACAACAACATAGGGTGAAAGAAGCCTCAGAGCATGTGACTTTTACATGAGTTCTGAGGATGCAAACTCAGGTACTCCTGCTTATGTGGAAAGCAAGTTATCCAATGAGAACCCTCTCCCTAGACCCCATATTTTACTTATTATCATGATTATTTATTGTCTGAATCATACAGATATAGAAATGTATGAAAGCAAGGATTTTTATTGTTATGGATCCTTACCAGCCACAACAACTAAATATTTGTTATATTTCTTATATATAAATTTATAAAATACAAATTTAGCAAATTTTATGAATATTCAATAATATCTCACTTTTATTATGAATAAAAGTGACACTACAAAGGAAGCTTGTATTGAAATTGAGGACACATATGAGAAACATTCAGTTAGAGAAATAGGAACTTTCTGATTTTGAAATAATCTTGTACATTGACCATGAAAATTATGTAATACATCATGGGTTGTAGATGTTAAACAGAGTACATGGGCTATTTTGAAATGCCAGTTTTTTCTCCTTTCTTTTATTTCTTTTTATATATTTGTGAGAAAAAGAGGGAAAGAGGCTGATAGAGAGCAAGAGAGAGGATGGAATTACCAGGGCCTCCAGCTGCTACAAACAAACTCCAGAGGCATGCATCACTTTGTGTATCTGGCTTACATGGCTCTTGGGGAATTGAACCTGGGATCTTTGGCTTTGCAGGCAAGTACCTTAACTACTAAGCCATCTCTCCAGCCCTGAAATACCAGTTCTTTTCTTATTCCTTCTTTTCAATTAAATCTCAATTCTTAGAAAGAGCTATCTGATTCTCAATATCAACTTTTCTCCTATCCAGGATTGTCCTTATAATCCAGTACTGCAGATTAGTTCCTCAGATCCAGGAACTGAAGTTGTGCTTCTCTTTGACTATATGTCTGTGTCATTTGCATGGTGACTGACATTTGGAATGATTGTTTCTCTTCATCTGTCTAACAGCCATGCACTGACGATTTATGAAATTTCACTGTCTCATTGAAGATTGCTTTATGTTCAGGGCATGGAATATCTTCTTTCTTCTCTGCTTCATCCATCATCTGCCCACTCATCCATCACCCAGCCACCATCCATCCATTTGTCCATCCATCCTTTCAACAATTACTTACTACCTGCCTATTATGTTCAAGTTATCCTTTATAAAATGTGGATCTTTACATGCAAGATAAAGAAATCTATTTTCATGGGCTTTTATTTTATTTTATTTATTTTATTTTAATAGAGAATATAAATACATGAACAAAAAATGCAATTTTGGAGCCATAATAATATTGTGAATAAAAGGAAATAGGAAAGCACATGGAAGACAAAAATATTAAAGTATCAAGGGGAGCCTTCCTCAAAATCTTACTTGAGAACAAAATGAAAAGAACCACCCATGTATCCATCCATCCACCACATTCATCACACATGCATACATACATGATCAAATGTTCTAGTCAGACTCACTGTGCTAAAACATCCTGATAAGCTATTTTCTTTGACCTCCTTTCATCATATTTAAGGTGAATAAAATGAGATAAGTATAATAGAATAGACTAGGCTGATTTCCAGGCTCCAAATGTATCCAGGTATTTTAAGATTCAATGGAATCATATTGTTTAAAGGGTCATTATTTTTTTCTGACAGATACTACCAAAGAAATGAAGTATAATAATATTTCCTAACACATCACAGTTCTAATTTAACAGAACCAGAAGGAAATCCTTGAAAGTGCTCCCTTGCCCTGGTTTTACTACCTCAACTTTGTATTGCTTTGGGTGCTATGACTCTTGGTCTATAATTTGTCCCCCAAGGGCCCATGTGTAGGGACTTGGTCCTCAGGAGGCAAGGCATGAAATGGTAGAACATTAAAAGATGGAGGCTAATGGGTGTTGTTGAGGTTATTAGGGGCTCCTCTTAGAAGAGTCTGTTGGAGAAGGCTCCCTTTACTTTCCTCTTTCAGGATGTGATTTCTTTTTTGCACATACACTCCTATTGCTGTCATGCCACCAACCATCCAGTCCTCACCTGAGACCAAAGCAGTGTACTATGAAATTTAGGATTTTAGATCCTAAAACTGCGAAGTAAATAAACCTCTTTGCTTTAAAAGTATCCCACCTCAGGAATTTCACTATATCAATGCAAAATAACTAGCGCTAGTTCTGGTTGGTTTGATTCCATGGTGTGGCCTTTCACTGGGGTGGTGTGATGTTTGGAGGAAAGGCTGACTGAAACCACCAACATTCACATGTGTTTATAGTTAAGAAATGCCAATAGTAATAAAGTGAGCATTGGAAATATCAACTATGGCTTTGTCATAGTTCCCCATTGCTAGTGTAGGGAAGCATTTCAAACTTGGTGGCTTAAGACAACATGCACTTGTTACCTGATGATCTGTATGATGTGTCTCACTGAACTAAAAATCAAGGTGTCAGCCTGGGCCACTGAATACCCTTCTGGAGGTGGTAGAGGAGAATGGCTTTGCTTGATGATTTCCAGCTTCTAATGGCCATGCACACATTGATGAATGACTTTGATCTTTAAAGCTCAAAGATTCTCATGTCCCATCAGCCTAGACCTGTTCCTACTGCCCAGTCTCGTTGTCTGACAACATCCAAGGAATGGGTTCTCTGTGTAAAGTCCTTCAAAGCTCATGACTTCACCAAAGTTCGTTTTGTCATAGAAGATAGTGTGTTCACAAATTCCAGATTTTAAGCCAGGATGTGAGCATGCTTGAGAGTTTCACTGTTTTGCCTGCCACAGCTCCTAGGTGAATGTACAAGGGCACTTCACAGTAATGTTGGAGGAGTCACCAGGTACAGCCATTTGTTAAGGATCTCTTCTGACTCTAGAGAACAAAGAATGAGATCAAAAACATTTTCTAGGCACAATGATATGTATCATTTAGCTTTCTCCAAGACCTCTGTACATCTAGGGGATGGGTTCTATTTGTGACATGCTACTTACTGGAAGCTCAATCCTGTTTGAGCTTTTGTAGCTGGAATTTGAGTCACCCTTGGTATGTTTTATGACAACCTGGAGAAATTGTTTTTATTATATTGGGAGGTAGAGACTATCTTTTTTTTTTTCTTTTTCTCCCTCTCTTTATCTTTTAGTGTCATCCCCTTATGTCCTTTTGATGGAGTCCAAATTGTTCCTTGGAGGAAAGCCTAGTGATAATTCTAATTTCAGCTACTTTTGCTCTGGGGACTGATTTGGACCTTGTCTTTGATATTGTGCTTCTTTAATCATAATCCTGACTTTCTGAAATATGAGTGTCATAGAAGAAAGGCTTGCCAACGCCATCGCTCATTTATCACAGAGCAGAAGCTTTTAAGGGAAAGTCTTAAATGAAGGTATTGTACAAATGCCAAAACAGAAAAAATGTGCTATGTCTGGGGATTAGGAAAAGCCTTCCTTGTCTGACCTCAATTAGAAAGCAGCAGAAGTATTTCTAAGGATTGCTTTTGAGAGTCACAAAGTGGCTTCTGGGATATTGGAGTCAATGCTCCCCTTAAACGAACCTCTTTCCATGTGTGATCCAGTAACCTCCATCCTTCACTTATTTTCAGAAACACTCCTGAATTTATGTAAGGCTTTCTCTCTTCAGGGTTTATGGATGCATTTGAACTTGTAGTTACTGGAAGTGAGGAGGATAATTAAATTCACAATAAATGAAAAGAAATGTTTAAACATCTTTTTCTTTTTTACAAAAGCACAGACATAAGATTCAAATATTTGGGTTAAAATGCAGGGCATTTCCCAACAATATTTTCAATTATTCTCATAAGAGTCATTTTAAGATTTTTTTTCTAATACTGCTTTTAACTTTCAATGGTATTTATATGTTGAATTTGTGTCTGTGTATTTTGTGTCTATCTATATGTTAAATATGAAAAAATAAACATTTCACTACTCTATCAAGAATCAGTTTTCATAATCTCAGCACTTGGGAGGCAGAGATAGGAGGATCACTGTGAGTTCATAGCCAGCCTGAGACTACATAGTGAAATCCAGATCAGCCTGGCCTAGGGTGAGACCCTACATCAAAAACAACAATAACAGCAACAACAACAACAAAAAAGCAATTTTCAGCCCTTGGAGAATATTTTGCCCTTGTTGAGAATGTGTGGGACAAATTCAAGGGGCATGTTTTATCTACTTCCTTGTTATATAGCAGTACAAGTATATGTTTCAAAATGCAGCCTCTCGTCTTCAATGAAGATGACACTATGAGTGTATGCGGTGTCGAACAACAACTGTCCACCTCTATGAAATCATAAGTAAAATCCAGGTGCATCACTTGCATCTACACATGCTTGCACAAAAGCATACATGTGGTTGTTAGTCATGACTATAAGCCAGTCCCTACCAGCGTGGATTCAGGATACGTTTTTGTTAATCATGACCATTTCTTAATATGAATTGACATATGATGACTATTTTATTGTAGCATGTTATATTATCTACTATTAAATGTCTCACAGTGGATCTTCTCAGGAATCCATGAAGCAGATGTGATATTCTAGACAAAGGTAATATATTTTTTTCAAGAAATTTGGTATATGAGGCTAAACTGCACAGCAACACACCCTGGTTTCTTTTGAAAAATCCATAATCCTAGCAAAACTTGGCTTGGTTCTAAGTAATTGATTGCCACCTCTTACCAATAATATACTGAATTTACATCCAGATAATTGGGCATGTTTTGGAGGGTATAATTGTTCATTTGGAACATAAACTCTCTTGAGCAAGGAAGAATGGAAGGGAAATTTGTGATCTGTTTAGAATTTTGCATGTGTGAGTTGGCTCAGCAAAACTAACATAGGTTTACTATTGACAAAGAATCAGTGAATATGGTTTTAATCCAAGATGTTTTTTGTTTGATCCAGCATAATTGCCTGAGTTTTTACTATTTTTAAATGCTTCAAACATCCTTCATCCTAGTTTCTGTAAACAAAAAAAAAAATGCTATTCAAGTCAGAAGTGGCAGAGATGCAGGCAACAAAATATCTTCCCATATTTTGGGGGGCTTCTCATGAATTGATCAAATGAACCACTTTTGTATTGAGCACCAATGGGTGACAGGTAGTGCTGAAGGCCCTAGTGACATGTGAGGACTGAAAACCAGTTCCTACCAGTGTGGAGATGAAGCGGAGACAGACAGTAAGCCAGTAAATATTAATAAGTAAGGAGGCAGTTAGTGAAGGATGATGTGAATGTAAATAAATGGGTGATACTGAGGAGGGAGAAGAAGAAGACCAATTTAGATTAGTTGTTCAGGAGGAAAAGAAAGCCCTCAGTAATTAGGTGATGGAACATAATTGCAAAGACCTAATGAAGGAAGCTCTGCAGATATCTGGGTTAAGAAAACACCAGGTAAAAAGAAGGGCATGTAAGAAGATTCTGAGACCAGAACAGGGATAGCATTAAGAAATAGCAGCAGGAAGGGTTGGCTAGAGCAGAATGAACCTGAAAACAATAGAAAATGAAGCTGGAAGATAATAGGGGCTAATTCTAGGATTGTAAACACAGAGTCTCATATCCTGAATCAATCCATTCACCCATTCAGGACGACTCCTGCCATGTTCTAGACTCCTGGCAGCACGTAGGCTATGGAAGGGAGAGAAGACTGCCAGAGCTGTTACGGAGCAAGTGCTCCAGAGGAGGGCATGCAAAGTGAAAAGCATCATTTATCAGCATGGAGCTATTCTAGATGAACTACAGGACCTTCCACTGAGCTCTGAGGGTAACAATTCACCTACATCAGAACTTTTATTCATAGCCTACTAATTCGAATCTATTGTCATGGTGCTATTTTGACATTAAATGTCAAATGATATTCTCACATCACTGAATTAGGTCCTAGAATTAGAAGCCACATCTTTAAAATTATTTCCTTCAACTCACAGTAGTAAAGCTTTATGAAAACAAATATCATGTAGAAAAAAAAAAAAGGTCTAACATCCTGTCTCTTAGAAAGTTTGGGACATAACATCAGATTAAAGGATTCAAATGTTCAGAAAAGCTCACTAGAAATCTGGAGAAAATGGGGAGGGAGGCAGTGGGAGGAGCAATTTAGATCCTGTGTTGCTTTTTCGTTGTTTTGTCAGTGTGTCTCCCTTGCTGGTAAATTGTTAGAAATTATATGTGTTTTGTTTCTCCCTCTAAATGGAAAATTCACTGTGGGGAAAAGAACAATTTCTGCTATTGCCTCATGTGGGTGTGTGACAAATGACACATAAATGAGGGAAAATGAAAGTTCCCAATAGAATCTGCTCACAGTAGCACACAGAACAACTCTACACTCCCAAGGTCTGTGGCTTCCTGCTCATTCCAAGGACATTTGCTTTATGGAACCAAGGCCCCCGTTGTCACCAGCCTCACTGTTTGAAGCCACTTGCTAGGCAGTGCCTTTGGGAAGCACTTATGATCTGGTTTAAGTGCTCAGTCCTTCAGGATTATTGTGTGGAAATTTGAGGACATGGGTTTGATTTCAAAGGATTCCTATCTCTAAGGTTACAGCAATTCTTCCTGCCGGAGAACAGTTTGTCTTCTTTCTCTGAGTCTTCGTGGCACTTGCCGAGCACTGTGGGGGAAATTGCTTGAGAACATTCAGAGTTGAGGCAATGAAAGAGAAAAGAATATTCCCCATCAGTAAGTTTTATACAGTTGGTACCTGGACACTAGTCCTCAGCCTGTTCTGCTTAAGACTAACTTCCTGGCTTGCTAGATATGTCTTCTTATGCGTTCCCAGCTCTGCGCTCTGCCACTGTTTTGTTTGCACCACAAGCAGCCATCTTAGCTAGTGTAAGCTTTGACAATATTTTAGTCTGAAAAATAATTTAATTGAAGACTTTACAATTTCTTAAACTATGATTTAATGTGTGTGTGTGTGTGTGTGTGTGTGTGGTATGTATGTGCACGCAGGCTCATAAGTGTTTGGGCACATGTGTAGCTGGGGTGTGTGTTCACATGTGTACATGTGTTTATGGGAAACCAGAAATCAAACTCAGGTATCTTCCTCAATCATTCTCTACTGTATTATTTTGATACAAGTGTTTCTCACTAAGCCCAGAGATCACTGACTGGGCTAGACGGGGTAGCCTTCATGTCCCAAAGAGCCTCTTGTCTCTGCTTCCCCAGCAGTGGGATTTCAGGAGTGTACCACCATGCCCAGCCTTTATGTGAGTACTGGGGATTGGAATTCAGGTCCTCATACTTGCATTTCAAACACCTTACCCATGGAGTCTTCTCTCCAGACTCACAAAATATTTATGAGTTATAATTAAAATCTGGTGTGGAAGAAGAGAAGAGGTGTAACTTTACCTCTTGCTATCTGTAACTTCATGAAACTTATTTCCTGTTTCACCATAAACACCTAGCTAGGAGCTAGGACTCCAGAGACACAATAGTTTTATCTATTGGACAAGAAAAACACTTACTAAGAAGTAACAGAATGAATATGGTGTTAGAGATGGTGACCAAAGGCAGAAGGAGATTCCAGGCAACATTATTATGTTGACTTTTAAGGAAGAAGTCTTTGAGTGGAAATCAACCAAAAATCTAAAGGAAAGTAGGAAAGGGGCAGAAGACTAGATAGGATTGATAAGCAGATTTGTCAGTGGGGCCCTGAAATTTTTGGCTCCAATAAGTAAAGTGAAAGGAAGAATCTGGCTGAGGGAGTTATCAGAGAAGCAAACTCTGAGAGGTGCCTCAAGAAAGCCATAGGGAACAGGTAGTGTAAAACCTTCCTTATCTCCAATCAACATGGGAAAGTAGGCTGGTGAGCTTCATATCACTGTGACAAAGTACCTGAGATGGGTGATTTGAAGGAAGGAAGATTTGCCTGAGTTTGCCGCTTGTAGTGAGGCTTCCACATATGCTTGTTTTCAGGAAACACTGAGCGCCTAGCTCCAGAAGACCAGTATCAAATCTCCCACGTCATCAAGGATCAGAAGTAGATAAACTGCTCTGGTCTCCACTAGACTATTGTCCTAAACTGAATAGAGAAAGAGAAAGGCACTTACACAATAAAATACCTGAGAAAGAAGAGCATGTGTGGGCCACTGAGACTCAAGAACTTATGCCATACCAAGGAAAATTCTTTCCAGTTTACACTCTTGTTCTTCAAGAATATAGAGTACAGTATACAAAAATAGAATTTTTGAGGCATAAATACTATTAAACTTTGAATTTCATAAAGTCTTCATGTTCATTATATGCACATGGTTGAAAATGTGAGAATATCTTTCTGATGACCCACCTGAATATTTATTTGTTGCTGTTTTTTAAAGTTTTCATTGTGTATACTCACAGTACACAGTGCTGTGTTAAAAAGGATATTTTCATACAAGTGTCTTTGTACATTGAAGACATTTCCTCCATGCTCTGCTGTCTTACCCGCTGGTCTCCATGGCCACCTTTGTTTCTACTGTCACGTCATATCCACATGCATGATTTTATGTACGTGTATGAAATCTCGGATGCACAAATGAGAGAGAGCATATAATATTTGTCTTTCTGAGTCTAGTTTAATTTTCTTAATATGATTATTTGTTATATTTATTTTCCTGCAAATATTATAACTTTGTTCTTTATGACAGAAAAATAGTTACAGTGGCACTATACTTCATTTTAATAGATAACCTCCAAATGTCATCTCATGAAAACTATGTCTATGACTAAAGAAAAAGACTTCGAATAGTGTTGGAATCTCTGCAATACATACACTTACACACACACACACACACCAACCACACACATTCTTTATTTCCTCTTTAGATTTGACTTGAGTTTCAGTTTTCAGTTTAGGTGTACTCAAGAAAAAAACTATCTTTTTACACAAAGTCAAGATAACAAGAATGAAATGACAATATCCAGGAAGTTCTAATACCAAACAGTTTTAAAGAATGTGACACTTTTTAAAGTATACTGAGTTCAGAGTCTAAAATATGGGCATGCTTGGGACATAAGGCTAATATATAAGAAAAGTGGAATATCGATCTCACAGTTCAACGAACATAAAATATATGTTTATTTGGGCAATCATTCAATTTACAATTTCCTGAAGCTGGTGGTTCTTTGATACTGGCACCATTAATTTTTATAGCTCTGCGCTAAGTAAATGTGAAGTTTGTAAGTGAGGCAGCATATCCTCTCATTACACACTTTCCAGTGCAGCCAGTTAGATCTTTACAGAGAAAAGGATGTTACTTGGTAAGGATTTTCGTTCTATGGTTTGAGCCCCTCCTCTCTCCAATCAGGATGTCAGGCACCTCAGGTTTGGTATCTTTGTAAATCCTCACACCATCCCCACGTGCTGAGCCCTTCCCCGCTCCAATCAGGATGTCAGGCACCGCAGGTGTCTTTGTAAATCCTCACATCATCCCCATGTGCAAACACTACTACATCCATAGAGCAGTTGAGTTCAATGAGGCTTAAAGAGGTTATCCTTGACTTTTCCAAGGTTTCCCAAATAGTAGATCTGGGTTGAAATTAAGGCTAATCCAACTCAAGGAAGGGTAAAGGTCAAACTGGCTAAGCATTGCTGTTGCATGATGTTCCCTGGGGAGACATGGGCAAATGCCTATTCAACTCAGCAGAAGAAAAAAAAAAAAAAAGCAATGATCCCCCACCACCAAGTTTAACTGGGTTAACCAATGAGGTTATTGATATTTTGATATATTGATAAGGGATTACTTGTAGGAACACTGATGGCTCAAAACATCACTGCAGAGCCCACCTCCGCACAGGTGACAGCTCTGGGACGCTTTATTCCTGGAGCTTTCTGCACAACTTTCAGGCAGGTTCACTGAAGAGTCTCCTCCACCCCAACAATTTTTAACTGCCCTTGAAAGCTGGGGAGTAGATCTAAGGAGTCTTTTACCTTTCTGACCTTCCCAAGTCTCTTAAGATTACTGTGCTTCCTGAAGATCCTAGTATAATTAGCTTCTTGAGTCATATGATCCTTCTACACTACATGAAGGAATGATTCAAATAGAAGGAAAGGGATACATGAGAAGTGTTAACTTTACATATATAACTCAGTTATGTAACATAATCTATGCAGGCAGTTTTCTTTGGGAGTATGGCAACAAGAGTCAAGTAACCTAGATTCACAGTCAGATTCAGTTCTTTGGGTGGTATTTCAATTTCTCTAGAATTAAATATTAATGTATATTAAAAGACAACTTGAAGAAATCTCCACTATGTGTTAGTATAATGAGGGTTACATCAAAAAATTCCCCCAAATGCATTGTTTGATAGAAATAAAGTAATGGTAGATATAGCTGTAACAAATAATAATAATAATAATAATAATAGTAATAATACTAATATTATATTACATTTATTATTGAAGTTATAGCCCCTTTACACATGCTAACAAACATCAACACAACTTCATTGAGGTTGAAAAATGTTTCATGACTTTAGAATTTCATGCTGCTTCCCCTGTGATCTCAGATACTTATAAAGATCACAAACATTTCTATCTTTGTATCACAACCAGGACAAACTCACAAAGGATAATCCCCAGGGGATCTTATCTATGGAACTACAGGGACTTGGCTTCTAACAGAGTTGACTGTCCCAGGGATATGAGAAATGTTTAATCGTTAATCGGATTTCTTTTCCAACTTACTTTTCCTTAACATAATAACCTCATCGGTGGAATCCAAATGACTGAAGCTTCTGTTGGGTGCTCAGCACCATGCATGTTCTATGGACCCTGTGATGTTATCACATGTTTCCTCTCAAGACAGGAAATCAACTTACTCAGTGACTTCCTTTTACTCTAAGCAGAGCTGTTGGAAGTCATAGCTACTGTGAATTTATATCCATTACTAGCTGAGAGCTTCCAAATAATTGGTCACAGTAAACAAATTCTTAGAAGCTGAGCTTCAATAACTCATCTGTCCTTAGTTTTCAGTGTATGTTGCTTTACCTGGGTTGAACATCTAGCATTTGGTTGAGCACTGCATGATGGCAATTCATATCCAGACATAAAATCATCCTCTGTCCTGCAGAGATGGTACAGCAGTGAAAATGTGCTTGCATTGAAGCCTATAGGCCTGGGTTCAATTCCCAAGTACTCAACCCACATAAAGCCTGATGCTCAAAGTGACACATGTATCTGGAGTTTATTTGCAAAGGCAAAAGAGCCTGGAGTGACCATTATCTCTCTTTCTCTCTATTTTTCTCATAAATAAATAAATTTTAAAAATCACTTGGAGTGCTCCTCACTTGGGGAATGTGTGTGTGTGTGTGTGTGTGTGTGTGTGTGTATGTGTGTGTGTTCTCTTTCTAAATACATAGAATATTCAAGACTATTTTCACATAAAAGTTATAGGGGATCAGCTTTCATTTAAAAAAAACTGAACATGGAGGAAAATCAGAATAACATTGGAAAGGACTTTTAGAAAATGGACTTGAAAACTTTGAATATTAAATTTCTAGTGAATAATTATAGTAATTAATTAAGGGTTTCCTATTAGGAGCAAATCTATGTGTTAAATTTGTTGTACTTTTGAAAGAAAAAATGAATTCATTCTGCTTTCAGAAAGTTCACAGTTCTCATAAGAAAGAAGGTAATAGTCAATGGTAGGGTGAGAAATGAAGAAATTCAAAATAAGAACTGTAAATTAAAAAAATAAGTAGTTCAAGGGGAAAAATGGGAGGTATGGTATTTGAATTAGGCACTGAAGGGATAGCAGGCTTTGATTTAGGGATGACGGTGGAGCAGAGAAAGAAAATATCTGAGGAAAGTATAAGCGTAACTATGTTAGAAGCGTGGAGATTGCTGGATGCATGTCTTAGTACATGTGCAAGATATGTGCAGATTTCCAGTGGGAAATGAAGGAAAGAAATCTATACTGGACACTGGGCATGCTGACATAGAAGTAAAACCCTTAGTTGTTGGGTATACATTTTATTAGTTAAGTTTATTTGACATACAGATCTCACTACAGTGTCATTTTTATACACAGATAGGATAGAAGCTTTAAAGGAACTCTAGAATGTTTGTGACATTGTTTTGAGTGGTCTTACTAGATTAAGTTTTATGTTAACAAACGTTCCTCTATGCAAAGTTTGTTTGAACTCTTAATCCATGATCTGGGGCATGGCTTACACAATCCATAGTCCTTGGTGTTTTATATATTTGTGAGTTTTCTCTCTCTCAGTTCCTTCATGTCCCCCTGAAGCTTTGCTTAGAATCCAAGGGAACTGAACATGGGTCATTTTCACTTTAGTGGGCCACTATTTTAGCAGATAAAACATTCAGTCCTCCTTGGTCACTACTTGTTGTAAATCTAGTATTCGCTGAGGCTTCGCTCAGTCACAGTACTTCTTTTGCAAATGTTACTCTTCATTGGTCTCATCACTGTACCACCTCTTACCTCAGATAATGCCAAAGGAAAAAAAAAAAAATAAGGTCACACATGGTTCTTTACAAGACAATAAAGAATCTCTGAAATCTTAATGCTGTCTCTAAGAATGTCAAAGGTCTCACAGTTACTCAACTGTGAACAAATATATACTACAGACCTGGGGGTGAATATGTCACTCAGATTATGCCAGAGAGCAAAGCACGCACTGTCCTCATAGAGAGTAAAGTGTAGAAAAGGGAAACACACACCCAGTCCCCTGTATACTCACATAAACCAACTGAGAAGAAAGCAAAAGAAAAAGCCCACAAGGGTAAGTACTGGTTGGGTAGTCATGGAAGAGATGAAGAGGTGGCATTTATACTGAAATCTGAGTAACACTAGATTTTAGGCCATATTTCTAGAAGTTGGTAAGGGATGCCAGGGTATGCACAACCTGAAAAGGCTACATTCTCACAGTGACAATAGTACCTGTGTCCACTCACCATATCCGTTCTGTGCCAGGAGCCATATCTAATGTGTTTCCCTGTGTCCACGACCAGAAAGTTACTTGAATACAAGATGTTGAGCTGGCACGGAAGTATCCAATTGTAATGGAGAAATTGTGGTTCTCAGATGCTTCCTGGAACCCCAAGCCGTGAGTTCATATCTGCAAAGTAACCAAAGAATTGCAGAAAGGGAAAGGCTGGGAGGTAAGGGGAAATAAAGTGGGGAGAAGAGAAATACACAAGGTGGAGCCCAAAAGCCCATGTGGGCCATGTGTACCTCAGGAACCCATGTAATCAGGTACAGATCTTATGGATCTTAGAAAAAAAAAAAATGTGAGAGAGAATTTTAAAAATAAAGTGTGCTTTCAAGAAGGACCAAAAGTGAAGATAGTAATAAAAGGAAAAAGGTGTCTCTTCCCACCCTGGCATGGCTGGCTGCTGGGATGGGAAAGAGCTCTTACCCATCTCAAGGTCAGAAGAAACGCTGCTGCCAATTCCAGAGAGAGGACAATATGGGTTCCTGTCTCCGTGGTTCCAGGGGGATATAGGATTTGTGTCATCCCAGCTAGGCACACCTACACCAGGCTTCCCAGCCAATTGAAAGGGCTTAGAGGAGAAGTCCACCTAGACCTTGGCAGGGTGTGCACTTGAGAGGGATCTAATCGGGTGGGATGGATAAATATTAAATCCCAGGATTAGCGCAAGTGAGGCAAGCTAAGATAGGTGTGGCATCCTAAGGCCCCTCCATTTAAGGGCCATCCCAAAACTACCTAAAACTGCCTATTCTGGCAGCCCCCATGCAATGAGAAATTTGGAATGAACATAATATATTGCCTTAGGAATACTTGCTGTCTACTGAACAGATTGCCACAGATATATTATTACTATTGTGAATTTGCTGTGGTGTAGAACCAGACTCATTCCACAAACTTAAAATTCCATCTTATCTGATGGTTTATAACCCAGCTCAAAGAGATGGCTGTATGAAGCCAGAATTCTATGCTGCAATTTTCTAATGAAAAGTATAAGCACGCATTTTGGAAATTAAAGTTACTAAAATATACAGAAGTGAATCTTAACTTGGGGAAAGAATGACTAATAAGACTTCTGAAGGCAGTGGCTGCAGGCTCCACCAGCATGTTGGGCCCCTCATGAAATATAACAGATAACCAGAGCACCCTGAGGACTGCTGTGGGGTGACCAAGTGTTGCTGTCTGAATCTTTGCATTTCCTGTAAATAACAATCATTTCTCTGTTCCATTTTTGTGTTAATACCTTCACTCTGACTTTAATCCAGTCCTTTAGACTAAAAAGTATGTAATCTCTTTTTATATCTGTTCTTTGAATCACCCTGTGGTGATTTTATAATATTCAGGAAGCAATATTCCTTAATTTGTATACTATAGAAGGATGTTGTCTGTATCTTCAGCGTACAATGTGCATCCTAATTCCATAAAAATGACACTGAGTGTTTTCTATGAGATACCCACATGTACAGGCTGTTAATTTTGAAACTTTTCCAGTATTGTGTCCAAAATGTCATGGTGTAAGACCCCACACAAATTTATTTATTACTTATTATTTAATGACTTGGTTTAGCTTATATGATTGGCTTTCCTGCCCTTTGAGACTTCATGTAGGTCTTCTCATTTGCTTGTACCCAACTGGCAGTGGGTTTAGATTGGAAGTCTGAATAATGCTTTGGTCCATTGCTTAGGACATCTTCCACAAAGCCCCTTCCAATTGAGTTAAATGTCCTCATAGTATATTTGTCTAAGGTGTCTTACATGGCAATTGGTTTTTAAAGTAGACAAGGCATAAGCTAGCAGTCTTTTTTAGTCTGAGACACAGTTTTTCAATTCTACTACATTTTTTTTTGTTTTAAAGGAGTTTTTATTGAGAACATTAATATGTAGATGTACTATGATTTAATCATATTCCCATCCTATTATTCTTTCTTTTTAAAAATACTGTTTATTTGTAAGCAGAGGGGGGATGGGCATGTGATGCCCTCTTGCTGCTGCAAACAAACTTCAGATGCATGTTCCACTTTATATGACAGGGTTTACAAGCAAGTGCCTTTAACTACTAAGCCATCTCATCAGCCCTCCTCCCCCCCCCCGCAGCATCCTTGGTTTTTGTCCTTTTTCACTCCCTCATTCCACTGAGCACGTCCTCTTTCTAAGTAGTCCTTCCTTTCTTTTGTTTCTAATGTTTCACTCCTTTTGTCCTCCATCTCCCATGTCTTATTGTTGTTGGATTCAGAGTTAAGCAGATCTTTGAGGGATAATGGTAATCACCAGGCAGTTCATGGCTTCAGGGTAGTGTCCATAGTAGTACTCCATCCCACCCTGAAGCTCTCACCCTCTTCACTAATATTCCCTGAGCTGACAGGGAGTGATAGAGATACATCATTCAGGTTAAGCTGTTAACACCCCCTATTTTCTCCTTCACTGAGTTTTCTGTTGCCTCAATGTATACAACCACCTTCATAGAAAAGCTTCTTTGACTTGCTGTGAAAGCAAGCAGTGAGAAAAGCACTCTTATTCGTTCTGTTACTTCCTCTGCAATATTCCCTGAGCCCTAGAAGGTGTGATAAAGATGACTAGTCCAGGGCTAAATACTGGGCTTTCTCTTCTAGTCACCCCAATATTCACCACCATCTGTAAAAAGAAGGTTTCCCAATGAAAAGTAAGAACAACATTAATCAAAGGGCATAAATATGCACATTTAGAAGGTTCGTGATAGACATAACATCTATGTTTAGCCAAAGAACAGTGGTAGCTTCTCTCTATGATTTTGCCTGGATTCTCAGTACCAGGAATGAATTTCCTCCCACTTTGGACCTCATATCCAATCAGAGAGCAGTTGATTACTCCCACAACTTATGTACCACCACTATGCCCATGGCTACATCTTACCTGGCTGTTTGATTTTATAGTTTGCAGGATCTACTGTTTGTTATGATGGTTGATGGTTTTTCTCCTCCAGAATTTACCAGCACTATGTCAGCTACCTGGCAGGGAAATGGCTTCCATCTCAGTTCTGATTGCAGCCTGAGGTATGTTCAGCAATAGGGTCTTCACACTTAGTTCTGGAATATAACCGAGAGCTTTGACAAGGGATTGCATTGTTTGGGGGTAATCATGCCCCACCGCTGAACAACAGCTTACTATTTGGAGTAAACCATCTCTGGCACTCTGCAACTTATGGCTTCAGAGTAAAGCTTCACCCACCTCAACAGGGTCTCTCTTTCTCTCTCTCTTTCTCTCTCTCTTTATGTTTGTGTTTTTAAAAACATGTTTAATTAACTAATGAAGAAGTAGTTTTCTATAGCACTTGTTCATACTATTTTAGTTTTATTTATCCCTCCCCTTCCACTTCCTCTCCTCTTGTACCCCTTCAAATTTTCACTCCCTGTCCTTCTACTTGTCTATCTACTATCCCCCCATAATCCCTCCCTGTTTCTCCTCTCTCCAAGTTTCATTTTAGCTTTCTTTCCACTACGACTGATTATTGATACAACTTACAAAAATCTAATTACTCAAAGCTAGGATCCCCATACAAGAGATAACATGTGGCAATTGTCTTCGGAGCCTGAATTACCTCACTTAGTATAATTTCTTTCCGATACAACAATTTTCCTGCAAGTTTCACAATTTCATTTTCCATTCCAGTTGACACATTTCTTTGTGTATATGTGCTAAATTTTCCTTATCCATTCATAAGTTAATGGCTGTTGCAGTCAGCTTTGAGTTGCTGCACAAAGAACTCAACCAAAAGCAGTTTGTGGGAGGAAAGGGTCTATTTTGGCTGACATATTAGGGGGGGGGAAGCTCCACAATGACAGGGGAAATCAACAGCATGAGCTGTCATCACCTGCTGGCCAACATCAGATGGACAATAGCAGCAGGTGAATGTGCCAAACAAACTTGGGCCATCATATATTGCAAGCAAGTGCCTTTCACCTCTGAGCCATATCTCTAGCCCCCTTTCACACTTTTATGGGCTTCTCTTACAAAGATTCCCAATTTTATTAGAACCTTGTATATGATTGCAGGAAGAACTTTGCTAATTTTTTTCCCTAGTCTACAACACAGCTCTCTCCCTTTGCTTAACCCCCAGTAGCAATTGGCTCACCAACTTTACAGCTGCCCAACAGTCTTCTCACAGCCCTTCAAGCTCTATCGCCACCATGTTCCAAAGCTAACTTTCGTAGATAAGCATCAACTTCTGGAATCTATGTCAGGGATACAGAGTTGCATAATGAACAGCCCTGACCTTTAGAGGCATAAAAGCAATGGTCATGTTTTTGTGGGTCAAAGTCAGTAGGATGTAGGAAGATTTTTCACTGAACATCTATGTCATCAGGGAGGACCCAAAGATGGGGGCAGAGAGCTTGAGAAAGCTTTCTGAAGTCCTATGAATGGGGTTACGTGGTTGGTTCTGTGTTTTGGTTCTTTTTGTTGTTGTTTTGCTTCTTTCTCCATGGTTGGCCTGGGCTTCATCACAACATGGTGATCTCTCAGAGGTTACACATCACCTTGTGTGGTGGCTGCTGTTTGGATCATGGTAGAAACTCCCCAAGTTCCTGAGGAGAAGTTAATAGACTTCACTTAGCATTAAACCAAAAGCATCTGTTCATATAAGGTGTCAAAGAACTGATGGAACTGTTACTGGAGACCATTATCTAGAGATTTCTCTGGTTCCAGAGTTTTTAATGTTTCTTATGGTAACCAGTAAGAAGTCCTTCAAACTTGCACAGCAAGCACTTAACCCACTGGGCTATCTCCCCAGCCCTCTAATTTCATTTTTAAATGAAAGGTACCATCTTCACCTTTATTTAAAAACTAGCAAGTGAGATGAGTAAGCACAAAACAATGATTTTGGTTAAGTATTCTAAATATATATATATATATATATATATATATTTGTATACATATATATCTGTATACACTTTGACAAAAGTATAACTATCAATGGTCTTCAAAGAAATTTGCCCAATGTGATGCATCAGAGAAGGAATTACAGTCTTCTCTGAGCTTCGGTTAAAGCTGATTCAGTCTCGCCCAACCTTTAGACCCTGCTGCTAAGCCAGTAGCTGGCAGGTTTATTGTGATCCACCCACACATTTTGAGTTCCCTCTATGTTGTCACCTTTCCTGGCACAGGAACTGGGCCCCAGCACTTCAGACCTGTTCCTTTCCTTGCACTGCCATGCTTCCTTGATCCTACTACAAGGAGACCAAGGGCATTTGTAAGTTTTATTTCTTGACAAACATTTCAATACATAAAGACTATGGATAGTATTGTGAAGCTTGTGACCATAAAAATAAATCTATCTTTCAAAACCGTGGAACTGTGAGTTGTGAAAAGAAAGCTATTGTGAGCACAGTTCTGCTGAAAGTGGGAAATGTGTCTCTCGCCTTCATGACTAGCCTGCTCCAGTATCACAATGTGGGCATTATGCCTCAGGAGACTCTCATTTCCCAGACAGAATTCTTTACTTCAGTGTCCCTGTATTCAAGATGTATTGTAGTATGGCTCTGGCTCTGCCACGTGGTAATGCCATTGAAAATGATTCTGTACAGCGCAGAGGACATGAGTATCCTGAGGGCTTCCTTAGCCACCCCTCACATTGCTGTCCTTGTTTCAAAAGAATAGAAGTTTGACTTGCACTCATGAGCAGAACACATAGATGATAAAGAATTCATACTTATTACTAAAATATAGAGTTTAGGATGGATATGTCTCAGTGCCCTTCAAACCCTGAGATTTCATGGCCAAAGAATGGTTTCATGGGGGGGTGTGCTAACCAGTGTTGTGTCTCTTGTTTTTGTTTTTTTTATCTTCTAGGTTAAGAACACTGGCAGATACTAAAGTATGATTTTTACATTATACTTTTCTTAATAAAAAATACATTTCTGAAAGATAGGTTGACAAAGGACATGGTGAATTTCTAAAATTATCTGTGAAAGACAGATCATCTAGGCATGACTGAAAGCCATGCATAACCTTTGTGCTCAGATACCTCATTTCAAAACTGTCACTTTCTGCTTATTCAATGCGACTGTCATTATACTATTTTAAGCTTTAAAATTTGTGTTCTGAAGCTGAACAGGAATTATTGCTTCTATATTTGGGCTTATTAGAAATAATTTAAAATTCATTTCAGAGTGATAAAGATCACCTTTTTATTATGTGGTTGAATTGAGTTAAAATTTTGAGTTAATTTTGAAATTTGCAATGCTGTGTTCATTGTATTGTCTTTTGTTACCAGTATCTTAGCATCTGTATGTGTAACTCCAGTCTATTTAAAACATTTTATGAAAAATACATATTTAATATTATTTCTTTCACTTTTTAATTCCCTGGAGGGAAATTAAAGTAGATTAAATTATGTGATGGAGTTACCTAAAATTTCAGACTTTTCCATATATGAATAACTTTACAATATGACAATTGAAATGTATTTTCATCTATCTGCCATGGATACATGATAAATGAAGAGAAAAAATATGTCATTAGGAAAAAGAATTTTGGAGGCTGGTAAAATGGCCTCAAATCCACTTTAAAAACAAAACAAAACCAGAAAACAGATAGGGTCATGAAAACCTCTAACACCAATGCTGAGGTGGGAATGAGTGGAGACAAGAGGATCACTGGGATTAACTGGTCAGTAAGTACATGTGAAAAACAGAAGCTCTAGGATCAGTGAATGATCAGGTCTTAAATAATGCCGGGCAGCAATGCAGAAGGATACCCCATGTCCTCCTCTGGGCTGTACACATATGTGTACAGGGTCTATGCAATGACACACACATGCATATAGCGCATGTGCATGCTCACAAATCACATAGTACACACATCAAAAAATGTTTATGTCCATAAAATTTTCTGCTTAATAGAAAAGGGTTTACTCCTCTTCTATACCAGAAATAATTGTGAAATTATAAGGGGTGTATGAAATTAGAAGTAGATAATAAAACCCCCAATAATGAAGGAGTGAATTCAGTCATTCGTCTGTATTTTTTTAAACTTATTTATTTGAGAGAGAGATACAGAAATAGTCAGGGGGAGAGAGAGAGAGAGAAAGAAAGAGAGAGAGAATGGGTGCACCTCTAGCTACTGCAAGCAAATTCCAGATGTGTATGCCCCCTTGTGCATCTGGCTTACGTGGGTCCTGGGGAATCAATCCTGGGTCCTTTGGCTCTGCAGGCAAACGCCTTAACCACTAAGCAATCTCTCCAGCCCATTCATCTGTAATTTACTCAATACTTTTTCCTGTAATTAATTCTTTTTTATTGTTGTTGTTGTTGTCTTTTTTTTTTTTTTTTTTTTTTTTTTAGGTAGGGTCTCACTGTAACTCAGGCTGACCTGGAAATCACTATGTAGTCTCAGGGTGGCCTTGAACTCAAGGCCATCCTCCTACTTCTGCCTCCTGAGCACTGGGATTAAAGGCCATCATGCCTGGCTTTCCTCTAAATAATTCTTATGCTCTCATTTCAAAACTGGGTTTCAATGCTATCCATAAAAGAACTGCTTGAACTATATGAATCTGCTAGAGTAAGTTTTCTCTTCATCAACCAAGAGAGGGAAGAGCATAGGTAGGCATGCATAAGGAGTTTATTTGCACAAGGAGTTTTCTGGACAAGGCTGGCTGAGGGTTCCCTGCAGTTGGCAAAGAGCTGAGGCATTAGCACAGAGTATCACATAGAGTAATTAATATACCAGTCAGTGACAATAAACAATAAGCTTCTAGAAAATGGGGAAGATTTAAGCAGTATGTGCCTGAGCAAAAATTTGAGGCTGGAGAGTCAGATCCGAAAGAACTACAATAGGGCTATGGAGATGGCTCAGTTAGCCAAACGTTTGTGGCACAAGTTTGAAGACCTGGTTTGGCCCTACATAACAGCCAGGCATGGTGGCACACTCCTGTAATCCCAGCACTGTCGAGGCTGAGACAGGAGAATTCTGGGGTCTTGTAGCTAGTCTAGGGAATTGGTGAGCTCCATAATCAGTGGAAAGGAACTGAGGAAGATATCAAATTTTGAATTCTGACCTCCAGAAACATGTACACAAATGCTCATGTGCACGCACATGTGTACACTCAAACACCTATGAATATGCATACATACATACCCCATTCATGTACAAAATAAATAAAAAAGAATCCTGATAATTAACTTCATGCTCTGGACCAGTATTCCGGATGATTACTGTGTTGTGCAATCTACTGCAACAGGTGATTGGGTATAAGGCAGAGGGCAGGAGAAACCTCAAAGGCTACCTGGCAATGAGCTGTAGTAATTCTGAAAATATTAAAACTGTATACAGCATCTCAGTACCAGAGGATGAAATTAAAATGGTGCTCATCATTCAATGTAAAGAGTGTTTACAGGAGGACCAATCCATACACTGCTGTCTGAACTGCCTCAAGTTTTAACAAAGTGAAGGGGAGATTTAAACCACAGAAGTTTGGTTTTTTTCCCAAAGAACTTGAGAGTAGAAATCCAAAATTAAAGTGCAAGTGTGGTTGGCTTCTAGTGAGGATACTCTTGCCTGGATTGTGGCTGGATATCTTGTACTCTGATAGGGCAAGGGAGGTGGTGATGAGAGATTCTTCTTATAGTCAGCCATGTTGCCAGGGTCCCTCTCTCAGGACGTGATCTGTGCCTACATTTCTACTGCAGGTTTCCTCTCCAGATGTCATCATGTTGGGATTGAGGATTTTAACACATGAATTTTCTGTGTGGAGAAACATGATTTAGTCAATAGCAACTTCCAACTTTTTTCATCTCACAATCATCATCATAGTTGTATGTTATAGTTTTTCTTGGAGACAATATCTGTAATTGGTTGACACTGAAATTGTCTCTAGTCTAAATGGCTTTACTAGATTTCTTCTTCTGAATGACTTTAATTAATTATAATATGCTTCATTTTAGAATAGAATTGCCTCCTAAATCATTTCATAAGTCTCAAAGTCTTCTTTTATTCCCATTTTTTTCTTCAAATAACATAAATGTCATTTGCTTACATGTTGAGCAAAACCTAAGCTTTGGTCTGGCTTATTTCAAATGTTCCCTTCTTGCCTTTATGGGAAAGAGGATATTGTTTATGTCTGTCTACTACTACTTCCTGGATACTGTACCAAGAGGAGAGACCCTATTGGCTGCTTCACATGTAAAGCAGAAGAATGAAAATCCTATTTTATTTTTATTTTTTTAAATCCTATTTTAATATGACTATTTCTCTGTAAAGGAGTTATCCATATGAAGATATATCCATAGTGCATCCATTGATCTATGCTAATTCCTAGGATCAGTTGACCACTCACTCATAGGACACCTCACTGTTCACATTCCTCTCCTCTAATAACTCCACCTACCTCACACCATGCAGCTCCTAGAGCTCAACAGTCAGTGGAAAATATTTTCCCAGACTCACTATTCTCGAGGATTCCCTGTGCTTGAGGATGGTTGTGAATAAAATTCAAAGAACAGTCTGGTTGGACTTTTCTTTATCTAAGTTCTGACTTTCAAAAATCCTTTAAGTTCTAAGTCAGGCTGGTTACTGATAGGCAGTATTACTTTATTCTAGCTCAGATTTTCTCTTAATTTCAAAATACAAAAAAAAAAAAAAAAAAGCCAAGTTGGGTAGTACAGGGAAGAGCTAGTGGTTGCTTTGCTCCCTTCTTAAAGAGCAATTGACGTGCTAGCTTCTGCTCTGTTATGTCTATTGGCTTTTTACTTTGGGCACTAAAGGATTTCATTGCTATAGCTTCTTGAGAAATGACAGCTAGGTTTTTTTTTTTTTCTTTTTTCTTTTCCTAGTAAAGCTTAAAGGAAAAGTCTAGGGGCATTAAGGGTATGATACACAAAGCTGCTCAATTGTAGTAAGTATAATAACCATGCTGGACACAATGTAAAAGAATATTTAAAGTTATACAAATCACCTCTTGAAATGAAATGCCTCGACACTGCAGAATATCTGATTGGTGCTGTTTTGAAGGCATGATTGATGCACAGGGCATCCATGTAATGAGGCTTAAGCGCATCCCACTCCTTCAGCATCTCCTGGTAAGGCTACGGGGTCATAGCCTATGGGACTTGAAAATAACAAAGGAGAATGTCAGTGTTTTCTGATTTGTACCCTGACTACCGTTCTCTTTAGGTTGCACCTCACAGAGTAGTCTGATTACTTCCTTGAGGTTCACACCTGTCAGCTACACTGTCATTCATGCTGTATGCTGCCATCTACCTTAAGAAACTACATCTCTCACATTGCATCATGATGATAATCATTGTAATCATATATCAACATAATGAGATAACAACATAATAGCAAGGCCCTGGTACCTTCCCTGCACGCTAAGCAAAGGATATCAGCCCCAGCCCTTAGCCAGCTTGATCCTGTACTGTATGGTGTCACAGGTTTGCATTCTGTCAAAAGATGAGAGAATGAAGATGCAGAGGCCAGAGCCTTCCAGTAGGCAATGGGGTGCATTGACACACATATCTATCCTGAGATTCCAGTTGTTTTTCTTGAAGTTTATGCATTGAGCCCTCTCAGAACTTCCAGTGTGTCTGAAACATGTCTGAAACATGTCTAGGAAATTCATTATCCAAGTTGGGATATCATAAGATATATTATGATATATTATGAACAAAAATAGACAGATTATGCCATGTTCAACAGTACCTGAAGATTAGGAGATTAACTTGTCTGGACTCAGGAGATTTTTTTTTTTAAGATCCGTTTCTCCTGAAATCATGATCCTCTCCATAGGAAGTAATCATTTGAACCAAGATGGAGAAAAAGTCCAGCAGACTAAGATTTTTTTTCTAATCTTAAATAAATGGAAGATGCTATTGTGTATAATAGTCACAGCAGTGAAAATCTCAACCGCTCTGATAGTTTTGTGATCACTTAGGTGAACAGATACCATATCTTTTCCCTGAGTTTCTTCCTCACTTTCCTCACTTAATAATTACAGGTTCATTTTTATGACGTAGCTGTTGTCAATCCATGAGCTTCAGCTGAAAGCTTCTTGTGGTAGTTCCCAGGCAGAGGGTGGAACAGCCCAGGCTTTTTAATGCATCGTTGGGCGTTGTATTAATAAATCCCATACGATTAGTCTGAAGATGAGAATTGCTATTATTCTGCCAGCATGATGTTTCTCTAGGGAACGTTTGAACGTGGGTTTCAGTGTAAGCGTCAAACAAGCAATGAAAGTGCCCTCTCCTCCCATCCAAAGAATACACGGTCTTTCTGGATTGCCTGTTGTATTCATCTGTGTTACTTTCCCCCCCTCTTCTTCTAGTGCCTGCTAAACCAAGACCCCACAGTGATGAGTACTCAAAGAAGATCCCCCCTCCGAAACCTAAGCGGAACCCAAACACTCAGCTTAGCACGTCTTTCGATGAAACATATATCAAAAAGCACGGGCCAAGGAGGACTTCCCTCCCACGGGACTCGTCCCTGTCCCAGGTCTGCAGTCCTGCTGGGGACACGGAAGAAGAGGAGCCAGTGTACATCGAGATGGTGGGGAACATCCTGAGGGACTTCAGGAAGGAGGAGGACGACCAGAGCGAGGCCGTGTACGAGGAAATGAAATACCCCATTTTTGACGACTTGGGCCAAGATCCCAAATGCGACTTTGACCATCACAGCTGCTCTTCGCAGTGTGCTACCCCCACGGTGCCTGACTTGGATCTGGCCAAGGCGTCAGTGCCATGCGCTCCCAAGGGTTTGCTCTGTGACATCCCCCCACCCTTCCCCAACTTGCTTTCCCACAGGCCCCCTCTGCTGGTGTTCCCCCCGGCCCCAGTGCATTGCTCCCCCAATTCCGACGAGTCTCCCCTGACCCCACTGGAGGTCACAAAGCTGCCGGTGCTGGAAAACGTGTCTTACATGAAACACCCGGCGGCTGGGGCGTCTCCATCCTCGCTCCCATCTCACACCTCCGGCCACCCTAAGGACCAGCCGGGAGCCCTGGGCCCGGCTTCGGCATCGTCCGCGCTCTCGTCGTCCCCTCCGCCCCCCTCCGCTCTCTACCGAACCCAGTCTCCCCACGGCTACCCTAAGAGTCACTCCGCCTCCCCGTCCCCGGTCAGCATGGGTAGGTCCCTGACCCCCCTGAGCCTCAAGCGGCCTCCCCCCTACGACGCTGTGCACTCCGGCAGCCTCTCAAGGAGTTCCCCCTCAGTGCCTCATTCCACCCCCAGACCCGTGTCGCAGGATGGGGCCAGGATGGTCAACGCCGCGGTGAACACGTACGGCGCGCCGCAGAGCGGCTCCCGGTCCAGGACGCCCACGAGTCCTTTGGAGGAGCTGACCAGCCTCTTCACCTCAGGGCGCAGCCTGCTGCGGAAGTCATCCAGCGGCCGGAGGTCCAAAGAGCCCGCAGAGAGTAAGTGTGCGCGCCCCGGCCAAAGGCCACAGTCAAGCCCGTGCCACGCGTGATGTCCTTCTGCCCAGCCTTTAGGGTCCAATGTCAAAATGCAAAAGGCACCGGTTTACTTTTGACATGTTGAGCTAGCTAGCACGCTCCCAACGAGAACGGCAAGACATGAAAATGAGCCCCATCCTTCCCTGAGGAGTTAGTTTTATGGAGTTAAGGGTGATATATATATATATATATATATATATATATATATATATATATATATATATATATATATGGTAGGGTACATATGCATTACAAACAAACACCTACACATGCCCCTGCGGGCAACCCTAATTAAACGGAGGGTCACACTCATACAGAAGAGAAACAAGAGAGAGACAGAGGGACTAGGAGGGAAGAAGGGGTTCTGGTGCAGAGGGATGGGGAAGGTAAGGAGAAGGCAATGGGAGGGGACTGTGACCAAAACACCTTAAATACATGTACTAAAATTGTCAATAAAAAGGACTGCTGGTGATATAGTTACAGGCATAGTCACCTTTCAAGCAGCTGACCTGAGTTGGATTCAAAGCCAGCACATCTCTGATTGGTTTGGTTTCTTAAATTGCAGAGAAAAATAGAAGTCTGCATGATTATACCATATTTTTTTTAAAGAAAGAGTGAGTTTTTGAAACTTTAAAATAAAAATTCTTATCATGGCTCTGAAAATCCTTACAGAGAACACTATGGAATTTTCAGGTAAAAAAATTAATTCTAGGGATATTACATTTTCACATCCTAACTTGTTAAATGGCAGAAGTTATGTTTATCTAATAGTAAGTGACTTTTGCGCAACTCTATATCAGGAAACTTTTGTAGGCAAGAGAGTGATGTGGATAAAGTCTGGGAATTTCTTTAAATATAAAGAATAATTCTGTCTGCATACTTCATGCATGTATCATTTCAGTCACTGTAAACTAGGATAGATTCACTGGCTCCTTCGCAAAAGCTATGTAACTCATATCTAACTTTCAGGGAATGTCTCCTGGACCCACTGATACATAATTATAGAGAAATCAGATCCTCAACACCCAGGTAAAAGTTGGTCATGGTGGTACATGCCTGTTTCTGTCACTGAATTTTAAAAACCAAGACATTTCTGTCTCTAGGTGAGTAGCCCTTTTATATGCCCTAACTAAGGGCTTCACAAGTACACAGTAAAGTTCAAATAGAGCCAGCTCTCCTTTACATGAAGTTCATTCAATTACACTAGTTTCCTTCATCTAGAAGTGCCATGGGCACCTGCATTGATTTAGGCATTTACATCTCAAATGCTCACACCACACAATTGTAATCTGATTAACTGTTTATATAGTCATACTGAGGACTCCTTAATGGAAAAGAAATCCTTTATACTTTTGATCTTGATGGCCTCTAGTAGTTCATATTCTTTGGTCATATTAAGCCATTTTCCCTCTTTTTACCTTGTTTACCAGGAATGGTTTAGAAAAGCTTTATTTACTCAAGGAATTCTCCCATGACACGCTATGTATCTCACTGAAAGACAGTCATGTATAATACTTTAGGCATGCTGAAGTTACATCCACCCACTTGTGCATCCCTGCATACCAAGAATTAGCCTTAAAATTTCTCAAGAACTGAATTTAAGCTGTAGGAGGCTCTTATATTTTTAAATATGGACACAAAACTAGATATGAATCTGTGTTATATATACACATGTATAAATGGCATGAAGACAGCCCAACCTTTAAATCTCTTCCTCTCTCTTTCAATTGCAATCTCTCTCTCTCTCTCTCAACACACACACACACACACACACACACACACACACACACACATTCAGAATAATCATTTCACAATGCAGAAATTCTCAACTTGGGAAATTTGCCCCCACAGATGTTCGGCAATGTCTTGAAACATCATTGGGTGACTGACTGTCACACTAAGGTAGTAGTACCATCTGCCTTACAGAAGCCTGGGTGTATAGGATAGACCATAAACAAAAACAAGCAAATACAATATTAGTAGTCTATGTCAAGCAATGTTTTTTGTTTTTTTTTTCCAATAAAACAACATCTGACAAAAAGTCTGGGGATGTAGCTCAGTCGATAGAATTCATGTGTAGCACAAACAGGGACCTGGATTCAATTCTCAGCATAGCATAAAGCTGGAGTGATGGCAAATTCCTATAATCCCAGCACTCAAGAGAGATGGAAGCAGGAAGCCCAGAAGTTCAAGGTTATCTTTGGCAACATGTGGAGTTTTCAGATCCTATTTTAAAAATAATACAAATAAATATTTTAGTTTTAAAAATATACAAGTTCATGTGACATTAATAAAACCTTCATCATAAAACTGGTGAACTATTGATTTTCCTCCCTACTTATCAGCTTGGATTATCCTTATAAACCAGCTGGCAGCTATGCAAATTAACTAGGAAAATCTGTATGTAACAGAAATGATTAGCTAATGAAGTTATTTCAGGTAAAATCCACCTGTTAGTGCCAGTCTTTGTACTCTATGTCAATGATGCCACTTTCCAATTTTGAAATGTTTTGCATACTTCTAAAGCAAAGCTTGATGTCTGGGTGATGGCTTAGTAAAGTGCTCACTACACATGCATGAAGACCTATGTTCGGTTCCTCAACACTCAGGTAAAAATTGGTCATGGTGATACATGCCTGTGATCTGAGAGCTGGGAAGATGGAGACAGGAGGATTCCTGCTGCTCAGTGGCTAGTCTAGCAGAATATGTGGGTTCCAGGTTGCTTCAGGTTCAACAAAAGGTTCAAATTGTTCAAAAAGTTTCAAAAAATAAGGTGGAGAGCAGTTGGGGAAGGTACCCAATGTTTTCACTGGCCTCCACATACATGCATGCACACATAGACATACACATATACATGCAAAAACATGAAAATAGGAGAGGTGGCTTAGCGGTTAAGCACTTGCCTGTGAAGCCTAAGGACCCTGGTTCAAGGCTCGATTCCCCAGGACACACGTTAGCCAGATGCACAAGGGGGCACACGCCTCTGGAGTTCGTATGCTGGAGGCCCTGGCACACCCATTCTCTCTATATATATCTGCCTCTTTCTGTCTGTCACTCTCAAATAAATAAAATAAAAATAAACAAAAAAATTTAAAACAAAACATGAAAATAAAGCAAAGGTAGTACATGGGAAAGTGGGTCAGGTTCTTTATAGCTTTTGAGGAGTGAAAGATTGGATTCCTCTCCTTCATCTACTAACCATATATCAATCCTTTGGAGAAATGGCATGTTCAGGGTTATACTAGCTCTGATATATTACTTGACATAAAAGAGAGGGAGGAAAATGCAGATAGTACAAATGAATAATCAAATTGTTCAATTTCTTTTGACTCTACTGGGAAATAGAAAGATTGCATTGGATGGTAAAACGTAAAATGCCAAGAGCTTCTCGAAACATTCCGTAATGCACAAAGTAGAACCAAAATTGCTGATATCCAAGAAGTAACTGATTATTTCTGCTTTAGTATATTCAGTGACACACCCTCCTCTGGATCCTTGCCTGCAAAGATTTGCAGGCACCTGTTGATACCTTAGGGACAGCTTAAAGGACACAAATTCGTTAGTGTAACATTCGTGACTCTTGAATCCCACCAAGTTGTCATTTGTTGTTTTAAATATTTCAGAACCATTTTCCATTTCTGGGAAGAAAGTGAGGCTGGTATTTCTGCATTCCCTGATTCTTTTGCTCACTGAAGAGAAACTTTTTGTCTGTATATAATGTGGCATGGTGTATGTGTGTTATGGTGTGGTGTACGAGTGTATAGGTGCCTATGCTGCACCCTGCGCCTGCCTCAGGAGGCACTTGCCTGCGTGGCTGGAGGAATGTCAGGTGAATGCCCCCGTCACTCGCCAGTCCTTTTTAACTGAGTTTGAATCTCTTACTGACCTAATAACTGGCCTTTTCTTAATGTGCCTGGGTGATTCTCCCGTCTCTGCTCTCCATCTGACTGGGTTTACCAGAGGATGTGGCTATGCCCAGCTGTGCTTTAGGGTCTAAGGGATCCAACTTGAAAGGTCTCTCCAGACTGCCAAGGCCCGGATGCTTGCACAGGAAGTGCTGTAACTGCTAAGTCATCTCTCCAGCTCAGAAGAATAACTTTTGACAAGTTTCAAGCATCCAATCTAAAACAAAGATGCCCTTGGTTTTGACTAAAGAAATACATGTCAAATAAAATTTATGATTTCAATTCTAACATTTAATAATCTGAAAGAAACACTGTGATAGCAAATTTTTGCCTCAGCATTTTACAATTATTGATGAGTACTGGGTCACAGGAAAAAGATTTTAAAAAAGACAAAAGTGGTACACGATGAATAAATTTCATAATGCTTTACAATTTTCTAAATATGTCCTCATGTTAATTGTTATAAAAAGTGTTTTCCACATTTACTACAACACTGCAATATTCTTTTACCCATGACTAAATTGACTAAATAAAACTATTTGATCATCTCTAGAACTCCAGTAATTTTTGTTATTATAAACATATTTTTAATTTGTGCATAGAGCTAGATTGTGTGAAGCATTCAAGAAGTGACTAGCTCACATTAGTACTGTAAATGTCTGTGTCTAACAATCTACCAACACATTCTGCAGACTCTGGAGATTCAACTAGTAATAGTACCCTACATATGATCTTCATTCTACTATCACATGTTCTTACCCTGCCTGTTCTGTATGGCTTGACATGAATCTTTAGAACATCTATGTCAGGCCTTGGTGGCACAAGCCTATAATCCCAGCACTCAGGAGGTACAGACAAGATCTGAAGTTCAATGCCCACCTTGAACTGGGGAATTTAAGGCTAGCCTGGGCTATATAAAACCCTGTTAAAAAATAAACAAAGAAAGTATTTCGTGACTGAGTATTTTGTTTCAATAAATCACATGCCATCAATTGTAGAAATGAATAGTTAAATAACATACAAACAGGAAACATTTTCCACATCTTAATCCATTTTGTGCTGTTCTACTAGAATACCTGAGATTGGAAGGCATGAGTTTGTGGGTGGAGGTCTAAGAGCAAGCGGATTTCACTGGCACCTAGCAAGCATCACTTCATGGCAGAAGGTAGAGGGCCAAAGGGCAACAAGAGACCAAGCTTACTTTTATCATCAATCAGCTTTCATCATAATGAACCCACTGATTGCATTAATGAAGGCAGAGCCCCAAAACCCAATGACTTTTATTAGTTTTAATCTACAATGAGTAACAGATTCCTAACATATGGACTTAGGCATTGTCATGAAACTACTGTTATAATTGAGTAGCCCTGATTCAGTCATCAAGTTTTATCCCTTTCTTATTTTGTTTTTATTATGTTTTAATTTTAGACAAGATCTCATATAACCTAGGCTTATCTTGTACTCTTGATTTTGTGCCTGCACCTCTGGATGCTTGTTTGACAAGCATGGAGTACTACAATGCCCAGATAATAAACTTTAAAAGAATTTTTTAAAAATAAATACAAATGAGTTTCAAATAAATAAAAGTATTTTTAAATTTAAAAGTATAGTTTTTAGAAAATATCATTAAACTATATATCTAATTTACATTATTTTTGGTAAAGTATGTATAATCCATTTCTTTAGTTAAAGAAAAAAGAATGTCGAGTCTCCTAATCTACTCTGGCTGTCTTGACAATCCAGGGCCACTGAGTGTCTACTGTGTGACAGTGCAGTGTCTGATGAGGTGACCCTGACAGGAGAGGCTTCACGCAAAGGCCATTATTGCTCTAAGCCATGTGCAGTAGCACTGATTCAGTTTACAATACATCACTGTACGGCGATGGCCTCAGGGTGCCCCAGGATAGAGGCAAGTAGCCCTCTTCTGCTACTAAATGCGCTTGAATTTGTGTCCCTGTTTCTTGTGATTTTTGACTTTCACCTTTTTTTCTGAAGGCAGTTTTGCAGATATATCCATTGTTGGTCCCTCCTTCACCTTTCATTTTACTTTTTCCTCTCATTGTGATATGACACCATCAGTCAGCCATGGGCCAAAAAAAAAAAAAAAAAAAGATTGTCGAATTTTTTCTTGGGAGTTTTGCTATGAAAACGTGTGGCCTTCAGTATAGGAACAACATGGTTTTTGTTTTCACTCAACCTTCTTATACCTGTTACGGCTTTGGTAGAGTTACTGGCAGTACATTGAGAGGCCTGGAATGTCAGCCTCCCCAAAAGCATGCTGCCCTGTGAAAATCATAATGATCACTGGTGATTTATTTTAACATTTAACATTTATTAAACATTTTGTTTAGCTTATTTAAATTATTTTTTTAATTGAGCAAAATAGTGTAGGACTTTACCTTCTTCCCTTTTCTGCTTTGTGAATGCAGGTGCTGACAGAGAGTAGGTAGGACAAAAGAATGCGTTGAGAAGCGAGATAGAGTAGTACAGAACCCTGCTACTAGTAAATCTAGGATTCATGTGCAGATTACTTAGCTTCAGAGCTTCCAGAGGGAAATAAAAGGGATATAATAATAAGAGGGAGCCAAATCTGTAAAAAATGAATGCCATGGGCTAATTAACAGCTATTACAAGTTTAGGAAGAGACTGGGAAATCTTTGCAGCACCAACTGAAGCTCCCTGAATATGTCAGTCCCTGCATGGGGAATGGGGCATGGGGCTCTGATTCCAGGCTTTGAGTTGCTATACCCAAAGGTTATCTGCAGAATGGGCCCCAGAATCAGCCACCAAGGTTGACAAGAGATGTGAGGGCAGACCCCAAAATCTTTAGCAGGAACTTAAGTATCAGGTGCCAATATCAGTGGTCTGTCAGTTTTTCAGCGTTGATGTGCACAGGAGATGTTTCCACCTCAGAGATACAGGACTCTTGCTGTGACTGCCTGGATCTTGGCCATCACTCTGCAATAGACTGAGTGCCCATGGCTACCCCACAGGAAGGAGCCCACTGATCTCCAGCTTGAGAGTCCTCACTATAGTGCTCTGGAAACTGACTCATGGAAAGCAAACAAAAGATCCCCGAGAGACCCTTAGTAAAAGCATCTCAGCAGGTCCTTGTTATCTTTAGACTTGTGATGTTTTTGATGCACTTATCTTCGTAACATAATACAACACACAGCTTATCAAGAATGAACTTGTCTATTTAATTATTCTCATTTTACAGCTAATAAATATCTATTTGGGATGATGAATTTAAATTAAGTATAAGTAAAATTCCTTGATTTTGAAAATTCATGTGACTCCTTGGTGAACTGGGACCATAACATTGTCTGTTTTCCCCGTTGGCTTTCTTCTAGATTAGCCCTACAGAATCAGCGAAGAAGGCATAATTTCATAAATAATTGCTCACCTTCTGGGGTATATTAGAGCTGCTTGTGATTGATGCAGACAGGCGTGTTTATCCCCAGTGTTTATATTCTCTGGCTGCTGAATCTTTAAATGTGATTTCTTGTTGACAATTTAATCAGCAATAATTACCATTAAGAACAACCTTCACTGCTTTAGATTATAAAATGCAGAAGCATTTCCAGTTCATAAAGAAAACTACACTGGTCCATATAAGAAGGAAATTTCTCTCAGTTGTATTCAATGTTATGCACATGAAATATACTAGAACTCATTATCTTCTCCACTATTCAAGTAGCTGAAACAGAAACTTGCATTTCTGGCTTTTATTTACTATCATGGGCTCTGATTGGATTACTAACTGCAGTTAATGAAGTAGTAGGTGGAGGTAAGGAGGTACCTCTTGTCACATTCTATTCCTGTCTGTACCCTAGAAGGTTGGAGACTTTGGATAAGTCAGTTTACATTAATACCTTAGTTTTCTCAGCTTTCAAGTGAAAATGTTAGATGTGAAAATTGGAGTCAATTCTGATTCTTTGGTTCTTATGCAGATTACCAGGTAGTCAGCAAATCCCTGTACAAACTTCCTTCCTCCAAGGCTTTCCACTTGAGGTTCCTACTTGCTGCAAAGACTTTCCCCAAAATTACATTAAAAAATGTCAATCTAATGCCTACCTTTACTGAAAACCTATCCCGTTCACATAAGCTTTGCATAGGATTTTGCCTTGAAGTGTTTTCATTATACTTCTGTAATGATTTACAACTTATTCTAATGTCCTGTAAGGATTATTTTTTATTTCCTATTAAGACAAAAGTACAAGGATGACAGGCACATACATTTTTGTCATTTCACTTCCTGAAACATTTGGTGCACTGCAATATTTCTCAAAGATAAGGCACAATCAAATATATATATATATATATATATATATATATATGTATGTATAACACTTAAATTAATATCCATTGTGACTTGAGAAGACTATGAACTCGAGAGGAAGAAATTGTATGAGAAATGTTTGAGCATTACATTTAAAATTTATTATTTCTGTGACTTAGAAAATTTCACATGAAATCAATATGGTCATTCAACAAATACAAGCTGTGCTGAATACTGAACTCAACTTTTTCTGATATTAAGTTGCATGTTTAAAAGAATGACATTCCATTCCAGGCAGATTTATTTACATAGAAGATATAAGGGATTTACCCATTAAGCATTTAGACATGAACCACTTTGCAGATGTGGAGTCATCATCAGCGTGTATACAAATTAATGGGCTGTGAAATCAATCCTTTTCAGATATTTGAAATTTAAAAAGTGCATTTTTAATTGAAGTAAGAGACTAAAACTTTACAAAAGGAATTCCAGACGACTTAACAATATTAAGGAGGATGATAATACTTTCAAGGAAGTATTTACCCATTTTGAATAAAAAATATTCTTAAAATATCAATGGGCATGTATGTGAGTCTCTCTCTATCTCTATCTCTCTTTGTGTGTGTGTATGTGTGTGCTTGTTGTGTGCTAAGCCAAAAAAATGAGTTTTATTATAAAAAATTTGAAAAGCTGCTTTAAACTTTCAAAAGAGTTTTTTTTTTTTCTCTTAATCAGAATTTGGAAATAAAGATGGGACTCTCAATTTTAATGAGGTGATTGTGGTGGTGTATAGTGTTTCTTGGTTGAACTAAACTCATTATTGTAGCTTGCTGATGGAAGCTAGGTTAATTAAACATTCCACTCCAAGTAGAAAAACCAATCAACTAGAGAAACTAGGTTGTTACTATTCCCAAAGGAATACCATCAAGGTACTGAGGAGAAAGAAAGTGGAGACAAAGAAACATTAATAATATGGATTTTTGGATCAGCATATACTACTTACCTGTATGTACCAGAAACAATTGAACATAAAGAAAACATTCAATCCAGAATCAATAATGCTCTGCTAATGATTGATAACAGAGGGACCCCTCCCTATGGTGTATTACTCAAGTTTTAGTTGCATTCAACAGAATGATATTTCCTATTGTTTCATGTATTCCCACTTGATAATTAAGGGAAGAAAGAAAATTGGCAGAGAACCAATAGAATCATGAAGTATGGATTAGATGGCTTATCCCTTCATTTTTCTAAAAACGTCTCTGTTCAAAGTGCTATGAGTGAACACTTCCAACTTGTCTTTTGCTTTAATGATATGATTAGGAAAATCCAAAAGCTACAAGTGGCTGCTACTACACAAGAGCATGAACAGAGATGAAGTGAATCATTGCTCTATTTATGCTATCACATCATGGGCATTCAAATTACCTTCATATCCACGTGTTAATTTTACTGTGTGGATCAATTAGTTATGAACCACTTACCATTGACTGTCAGTGGGACATAGAAAGGTGTCAAAGTGATGAGAGCTTGTTTGTCAGTGTTGGAATAGTCATTGAATCATTTCAGTCTGAGTGAATTAACAAACTACCTCGCTGTCTTCTACTGATACTCTCACTGAGCTTGAAGAATTTACTTGGACGTCTGACCCAAGCTATGTGCATGACTATTTAAAACAAACTCTAGTAAAAAGTTTCATCTATGTTTCATCAGGGAAAAGAGAGAAAGCTTCGTTCTACATCGACTTATGAATGCATCAACACTAAATGTGTGTTCTCCACTTTTCCCTTATTCGTTTCCCTTCCTTTCCCTCACTCATCTTTCATTTCCTACAACTTGGCTTCCTCTTCTTCTTGCCCCCAAATCATCTCAGTCTTCTCACTTGGTTTCTGGTTCTGGCTTCTTTAACTGTTTGCTGCTAAGCACTTGCTGCTCTTAACCCTTCTTGGCAAATCTGCAAATCTAATCTTGCTTGGTGATAACTGCATAAAAAGGATCTTCTATCCATCCTCATTCAATATGGTATTCATTTCAAGAATCCTTTTCTTTTAAACTTCATGCATTATTCCTTGGGGAGGGGCATTTTATACATTTATAACTTGTATATTTCCAGTTCTTCTGGCATATGACTGACAGCTGCAACTAAAGGGTAAAATGTATGCCTATCCTATGACATGATCAGGGCTCTCGCACAATAGGCTACACATCAGGTGTCATAATGATAAAAAATGTTTTTTAAGAAAGAATACTCTTCATTATCACCAAATTGTTTATATGATTTTCAAATACCATGCATACTTGGTTTTTCTGGTTTAAAATAACTTATCTTTATAGTCAAAACTTTGCTTTTGCTAACCATGGAGGCACGTTCATCTACTTTCAGCACATAGGGTACATTTTAAGCCTTTTTAAGCAACTTATGGAAACCCATCTCTAAACAATAATCATAACAAAATGTTTTGTTTTTCACAAAGATATACATATAATCCAAATAATTAGGTGGAAATTCTGAAGTCTTGAGTGCTTAATATAAAAAACCTTAGAATATGATTATAATCTTGATTTCAAAGTATGATTAGTGAAGTATTATTTTAAACATATTCAAATAAATCTTATGTCCTTTTAAAGTGATTACTTTATATGCCCCCCAAAAAATTAACCTTAGAATTGAAAAAACAATGGAGAAATCATAACAAACAAACAAAATAGTAAACATTCAAATATTATGTAAAACATGTTAAATTCTTAAATATAGGTCAAGTAGCATCTAGAACACTTGTTTGATGCCTTCCAAATACTAGTCTTTAAAAAATATTATAAGTATTTATTTATTTGAGAGGGAGTGAGACAAAGTAGGAGAGACACAGAATGGGCACCAAAGTGCCTCTAACTGCTTCAAACAAACTGCAGACATATGTGCCACATTGTGCATCTGGCATTATGTGGGTACTGTGGAATCAGACTCAGGTCCTTAAGCTTTGCAGGCAAGTGCCTTAACAACTGAGCAATCTCTCCATCCACCAAATACTATTCTTAAGAGAAGTACTAGATCAGAGAAGCCATTGTGGAAACACTATAAACGCTTCATTGACATTTTTCTCATTTTCATACTAACTTCCATGGCTTTCCTAGTGAAGTCTTTACCCAGATGCTAATTAAGCAAAGGTTTGTTTTGCACATCAATTTTTAATGTTCATTCTACACAGTTAAATGAAACCTGCAGCATGAGGCTTCTTCAGTTGAAAGCCGTCCTGACCTACTTTCCTGTGAAATCAATGGAGAATTTCAAAAGCTCTTGAGTAGCTGATATTTAAAGAAGCCAACTCATCTGTGTCAAATTTGCTTCCCTGGGCTTCAATGTTCCTTTCTTCCTCCCTGCCTGTTTCTTTCCTGTCTTCCTACCTTCCCTTCCTTGCTCTGCTCTTCCTTCTTCCCTCCCTCCCTCCCTCCCTCCCTTCCTAACATCCTTCTTTCCCTCCTCCTTCCTTTTTCTTTCTCTCTCTCTCTTTCCATTCTTTATTTTTCTATCCTCAGTTCTTCTCTTTCCCCTCTCTCACTCTGCCTTTCTTTCTCTTCCCCACTCTCACTTCCCCCTTCCTTTTGTTCCCTTCCCTTCTTCCTTGACTCCCCTGCTTCTTGTGATTCTAAAACCAGAAAAGACTGCAGTAGCTATTGAATCAGATTCCATGATGTTATACCATAGTATGTGCTCCTGGGAAATTGATTTTGTTTTATTTTCAATTTAAAAAATAATTCTTGTGTTTTAAATATATATTTATTTGCAAGCAGAGAAAGAGAGGGAGAGAGAGACACAGAGAGAGAGAGAGAGAGATGCACTAGGGCCTCCAGTCACTGCAAATGAATAGACATGCATGAGACTTTGTGATCTGGCTTTATGTGGGTAGTGGAGAATCAAACCCTGGTCATTTGGCTTTGCAGGCAAGTCTATTAACTATGAAGTCATCTCCAGCCACTCCCCTCTACTTGGGAAATTGTAAATACATATATCAAGTACATGTGAAAAGATTCTCAATTAAGAGAAAGTCATAGGTGGCACACACCTTTAATCCCAGCACTTGGGAGGATCACCATGAGTTCAAGGCCACCCTGAGGCTACATAGAGAATTCAAGGTCATACTGAGCTAGAGTGAGAACCTACCTTGAAAGACAAAACAAACAAACAAACACAAATTCTCTATCATAGGTACTAAAGGAAAACAAAGGCCTAAAACCTTGCCTCACTCCCAGCCCTTTGAATGTAAATTTCCTTCACAAAGGGATCCATACTGAATCTACCAAAATATGGCCCTCAGACTTCAGTGTTCCAAGGCCTTGAGAGTAGGAACATATGGTATGAGGCAAACCACTTTGTTCTAGGAGTGTTTTGGTTTTGGCTCTTTAGGTCTCTGACACATATTATTTATGGCTTCTGTGTGATGACAGATTTCTCTTTCATTCCTTCACATTTAGGTACACAATTTTCCAAACACAGTTCATTGAAAGCATTGCCCTTTTCCCAATGGGATAACCTTGGCATACTTGATTAAAATAAATTGTTGATACATGTGAGAGATTATTTATGTACCTTCCATTTTATTCACTTGGTTTATTTTTTATTTTTAACATCTTTATGCAATACCACGTTGTATATCTTACTGGAGCATTATAATAAATTTTGAATTCTATAAAGAAGAAATATCTTAATTTGTTATAGTTTGAGATTATTTTGTCTATTAACGTTCTTTAAGAGTCCATGAATTTTATTTAGGAGTTTCTAGTTTTGCAAAAATACCATTGAGGTTCTCCTCCTACACACCCCTTTTAAGGGATGACATTGAATTGGTAGATTACTTTGGATACTATTGAAATCTTTAAAATATGAAGACTTTGAATTCCTAAACACAATGTCTTTCTACTTATGGGAATTTCTTTCATCAGCATTTGAATTTTCCAGGGTACACATCTCCCACATTCTTGAAACAGTTCTTTCCTAAGTGCTTTATTTCTGACACAACTAATGCACAAGAATTCTAACCATGCTTTACCACTAAATGTTTATAGAACATCTATGGTAGACCAGGTGCTAACCATAAGCCTAGAATCTTCATTTTCAAATGAAAGACAATAAACAAGAACAGTAGAAATGAAGACATTTGTAATTGATAAGAGGGCATTTTCTGGGTAAAAATATAGCAGCCAAAGCATTGCTGCATAGACATCCACAGTGATGGGGATGGGCAGACATGGGGTGGTGCACCTTAGCAAGGAATAGCTTCTTCCCATCATTGTGCTTCTGTGGTTCTCATGGCCCATTAGTCATACTTCCTGGCCACAGAAGCTCATAAATATCTATTGTGGGTCTCCTAGGATGGTGTGGATCCAGCGAACCTCTGGGTGGGATAAAGAATCCTTTCCATCTGAATGTTGATCCTAGCCCCATCTGAAAACTCCGTGTTGCATCCTTCCATCATCATTATCCACCTATTCCATCTCTCCTAGTTTCTCTTCCGTGTTTCTCCTCTGTCCTAGCCAATAAGCCTAACTCAAAAGACCAGATATTGCAACCACTGTGTCATTTTCATTAATCAAATAGTCAGATTCATTTTACTCCCCAAAGTCTACTATGAGATAGTTTATAAAATAAGACAGTAATTAAAAAACGCAATAGTGGGGCTGGAGAGATGACTCAGTGGTTAAAGGTGCTTGCTTGTGAAGCCTGGTGACACTGGGTTTGATCTCCCAGTACTCAGGTAAAGCCAGATACACAAAGTGGCACATGTGTCTGGAGTTTGCAGTGGGAAGAGGCAATGACACACCCATTCTCTCTCTGCCTATGTTATTCTCTCCCGTCAAAAATAAATAAACTAAAATATACAATAAATGAACAAGTGTCACCAAGGCCATCAATATGTAAATATATCCCTGTAGGCTTACCCTATAGCTTGACTTGAACTTTTTAATTAACTTCATTGAAAATGTCATTTGGGAGGATAATCAAATGCAGTTAATGTTTACTTTCTTTAAATTTTCATGTGTATTTCTTCCCTTAAGATGCTGTGGAAAATTTTAGATTGTCCCACAATATCTCCCAAACAGTTAAACTCTCTAGCCATATTTTCTAGAGGATCTGTAAGTTTAAATTAGAAGGAAATACACTATAGTATACAGTTCTGTGTTCTTCATATGTATTGTCCTAAAGTGCTTACAGTTTCTTTCTTCTGAAATTTTAATATGCATGGCATCTTTATCCCTCTCAAATATAGCTATTAGTGACTGTGATTCTCATAATGCCAAGTTTTATATTTGCTTTGGTAGAATTTTTTTTTTCCTTTTCTAGGGATAAGCCATGATCTCATACATGCTAGTGAAGAGCTGAGCTACAATCCCAATCCCTGAAATTAAATATTCATATTATCTTTTGTGATGAAAGAATTATTTTAGTATCTAGTGTTTGCTTCACATACAAACATTTATGTATTTTAAGAATTGGGAAGAATGGAAATGATATTTTCCATGTATTAATATTTCTAGTGCCTGAATGCTTTTGATTCTTTCAAAGATTGAAGCATTTTTTCCATCTGTTAAAATTATTTGAGAATTCATTAAGTTTTATTGCACCTGTGCATACATTCACCCACCCATGTACCTCCCACAATTTGTCTTTTCTTCAAAATTAAAAGGGTACTATGACCTTTTAAAAAAAAAGTCATCAGTACGCAAGGGGGAACACTGGAAATAATAAATAAGACTCTCTTGCTATCTCAGGCTTACTGTGTCTTCTCTCCCGATGGTTGTCCTTGATGAGAAAAGGCTGTTGCTGTACTCAGACTGCTGTTCTCCTTCTCTTTATAAGTCATCCTACACAAGGAGGCCAAGTAAAAGACTTACAACGTGACTTACCCCTCACTGCTTGCTCTGGGTGTTTGTAGATTTGGCTGCCTTATCTTTTCTTATTGATGAATTTGGAGAATTATCATAATAAAAGAATAAGTTACGGAGATCATTTCCAAACCTGAAGCAGTCAAATATTTTTCCTTTCCTATAACATGTTTCCAACAAATTCTAAGCATACAAAGTAGATTATCTTCTATAGTACTTTTTAGAACTTATTCTTAAAGAAAATAGATAATTAAGATAATTGCATTGAAAAATATGGAAGCAAAGGACCATAGCCAATGTACAAAGTCAATAATCTAAATTATAATAAGCAGTGTGAAAACTTTTCCATAGTACTTAACAGTACTTCTGAATCTTTATTTTAGAAACAACAGAAGATTCTAGAAGTTACCAGGATCAAGGCCCCACCCTAGCAATATTAAGTTAATCATGGCTCAGGCTTGGAGGCCATGTGTGCATGTGCATGGGTGCGTGTATGCTTGCATGTGTACACGTGTGCGTGTGCATTAGTGTGTGTGTGTGTTTTCTTTTCCCTACTCTTCTTTCTTCATCCTCTTCTCCTCCTCTTTCTACAAGTTCTATCCTTTTTCTTCTGCTCTCCCTTTCCTCCTTCTCCATCTTCTCCTTCTCTTTTATTATTATTTTTTTTTGAAAGCTCTCCAAAGCTTTCTAATGCTCAGTCAGAAATAGGAGCATCTAATAACGAATCCACTCTGGTACTTATCATTACAATACTAGATCTGAAGGTCCTTGAATCTAAATACCTCATTACAGATAAGCAAACATAGGCTCATAAGGAGAAAGTGTTTTGCCCAAGGCCTCAGAGTTAATTAAGAACTAAGTAGAAACTGGTACCCAGGGCCTTATAACTACAGACAATTCAGTGCAACACTGTTACTGTTCTGTGCTGTGGCTGGGGTCCAAGTGTCCAGAGGTGTGGAGTCTTTGCCCACCATTTCCAAGTGTCTAGTGTGATTTCATACACTAATATTAATATCAGTTTATATCTGCCTATGAAGCAATGTTCTATAGAATTACTTATAAAAGGACAACTCAAATTAAGGCCATAATATTTTTTATACCCTACATGTGGAATTGTGCCAGCTATTGGTAGCACCTAAAAACATTCTATATGTATAAAAAGCCCCTCTTTCTGTCTTATAGAAAGAAATCATTGTTTCAAAAACCTCTTGCAAATGAGCTAGGTTTTTTTTTTTTAATTTTAAGGACATTGAGCAATAGTTGGGAGATAATCCCATGAGGTATCATTTCTCTAATATGTTTAGGGTCCTATAAGACCTATTCTACTTTAAAGTAATAAAAACTAAGTATATGAGTTTAAGTATTGGCTTCTTATTGTCCTTTCATAGAATATCTGATCTAGAAATTATCTTTGAGATGACATGGTCTGGATCACATATTTAAGAGACAATGAAAAAGTATTCAATGCCATACAGGTGATGGTGGAACCATGAGCGTGGCTCATTTCCCAAACGACTCAAACTAGAGGTCGTTGCACCATGCCAGTGTCTACTCAGCCTTGTAAAGACTGGACAGGAAATTCCATCTGCATTTACTCATGTTTGAGTCCTTCTAGGTCCCAGTTTTCAAGAGCATTCTTCGCAGGTGCTTCGTGGTTGTTAATCTGCTCTGTGTCCTACTTAAGAATGTCTCGTGCCAGGTCTCCTCTTACTTTTGGCATATGATTTGAAATTGGTCAAAGGACACACAAAAACATCCTAAATAAACCCTTGTGTCAGATTCAGGTTAATGAGTTTTGCTACCCAAAATCCTGCTTGTACCAGTATGCAGGGCTCTATTTTTCTCTGCAGATCCCCATCAGTTTCTCTATGTGAAGGGCTGCGGCTCCAGGGACTCAGCTAAGCTTCAGTACTGTCAGTTGTTTTTTTTGGTTTTTGGTTTTTGTTTTTTGTTTTTTCTCGAGGTAGGGTCTCGCTCTAAACCAGGTTGACCTGGAATTCACTATGTAGTCTCAGGGTGGCCTTGAACTCACAGCAATGTTCCTACCTCTGCCTCTTGAGTGCTGGGATTAAAGGTGTGTGCCACCACACGCGGCCCTGTCAGGTCTTTTAATGAGAAGAAAAGGGCTCAAAGCTCACCATTGCCTTGATGGGGGGCTTTGAGAACTGTGGGCATAAATACTTAATATGGCAAATTATAGGTTGACATTTGCATTTTATACAATATTTTGAGCTAAAAGAGTATCGTTGAACAAAACTGTTGGATTTTTTAATGGGCAGAGAACTGACTCTGGGTTCCAAGTAGTTAGTTAACAAGTTCTCAGTATCATCAGCTCTTCTGTTCCTCTCACCAACTCTTCATTATTTATTTAAGAGAGAGGAAGAGGGAGAGAGAGAGAATGGGTGTGCCAGGGCCTTCAGCCACTGCAAACGAACTCCAGACACATGTGCCACCTTGTCCATCTGGTTTACGTGGGTCCTGGAGAATTGAACTGAGGTTCCCTTTGGCTTTGCAGGCAAGTGCCTTAACTGTTAAGTCATCTCTCCAGCCCTTCTCTCACCAACTCTTAACATAAGATTAAGAGCAGATAATGAAACTGGCTACAAAGACATATCATTTGTTATTGAAATCTGTTGGATTTTGCATTTTACAACATCCTCATTTGGTAGACAGCCATATGCCCACTTGCACTGAATGGAATCGCTCAAAGTCTCTGTGCAAATGACTCACTAGTAAATATTTAGCAGTTCTACATCTCAGCATCATGGTCTAGTGCTCAGGTGATGATATCTGGGGTTCTGTAGACCTTGTGCGCCCAGAGACAAAGCAGGCAGATCATAAGCTTGTAACACAAAACACCTCAGACATCATCGTTTTGGTTCAGTGCATATGCATTTCCTCAGTGAATCTTCACTTGAAAATGATGTCATCATTACACCTTGCTTTCCCAAAATGCAGCTCTTGTCTTGTATGTAAATCTTGCATTATCCCTTCTCATTTAAAATTTCTTTTCAGCAATAAGCTGAACTTATTTAGAAGCCTAAACCCCTGTTCCTCTCTACCATTCTTTTTTCTGACATGTGCATAAATGGACAGTGAACATGGTGTTTGTGTGCATGTTTGTATGTTTGAGCAAACGTGTGCATGTGTGTGCGTGTGTGTGCACATGAGCATGTAGGCCGAAGATTGCACTTGGGGTTCTTCCTCATAGATCTTTACCTATTTTGCTGAGCCTGGAACTCACCAGTCCGGCTAATCTAGCTAGCCAGCTTGTCTCAGGCATCCTCTTGCCTCTGCCTCCCAAGAGTTAGGATTGTACCCAGGCATACATATTCAGAAATTATGTGGATGCTGGGAACCCAATCTCGGTCCCTCATGTGTGAGTGGGAAGAGCCTTACCTAACAAAATGTTACCCCAGGCCTCTACCGCCTTCTTTCTGAACTATGTGCTGTGCTGCTGCGCAGGGTGGGCAAGTGTAGGTTTTGATGCATCTGCTTTCTGTGGGCCAGGTCTTGGCTCTTTACAGGCAGTGATTTGCTGGCTAGGAGGTTCTGTGCTTTGCATGTCATTTGCATTGTTCTTAGTCCAGGAATCAACGTTATTTGTGTACAGAGTTGTGACTAGAGAAGGAAGAATGACAGCCACAGTGTGGTCCTGCTCCTCAATCTCATCTTCATCACCTTGACTCGTCTTTCTGCATTCTAACCCGGGTTGCTGTGTTGACCTCTTGCTTGCATGTTTCCTTCTAATTCCTGGCTCACAGGCCAGTCTGGACTTCAAATATTGACTAGTGCAATGCATGCTATAGACTGCTATCTCGATTTCTTGCAAAGCTTTTAATAGCTTGTCCTCAAAATATGCTTACAAAGTACATATGCCACCTCTCTTACTTGATAATAAATCAGAAAATAAGTGGTGCGCAATTTTACATGTTCAGGTTACTCTCATTGAAAATGATAGGAATTATGCATATGTATATTCTGGATGAATCAACCAAACATAGAACTACTCCAGAGATTAAACTAGTCTGCTTGCATCCAAAGCCACGCCGTTCATATGCTTGTTGTCCAGGGCTGCCTATGAAGCCTGATACTAGAGTTTGAAGGATTTTCCTTTTCTTAAACTACCCCTGATAGCCTTTCCCTGCACGTTTCTAGGCTTAGATGTGCACATGTCCATCTTAGCATCAGTTTCTTGTAGGGCAGTCCCCGAGACAGAAGGTAGCCAAGGAACTGGAAGTTAGGTCAGAACCATTAAGGCAGGAACTTCTGGGGTCAGTGCAATGCAGAGAGAGGTCTAGAGAAAAGAGGATGGATGCTCGGGATGGGCATAGACAGACTCTTGGTTTCATCAACTCCTTACTCCATTATGGAGGTGAAGCAGAAAAATAAACAGAATGGGGATCTTTAAGATTCAATGCTAAGGTCAAGAAACTTGGTTACCCGGGTCTGACGTCATGCAGGTGAAATCCAGTATGAAGGGTGAGTAGCATCATAGCACTAGAGGTTTGGAAAGGCCCTTAAAAGGTGTCTAACATTGCATTACATGCATGTGTTAACAATGCGGGGATGGGATTCCAGAAAGAAAATGTGGTAAACTAGAATCAATACAGTATTTGAAGAATGTGAATCGGACAAATTGGGAGTGACATCTCAGCTTAGCTGTTCACCAACCGTGTGTTTCTGGATAAGTGACATAATCTCATTGTACATTGATTTCCATTAGTAAAGTGAGGATTATATCATCACAGCAGTTATGTAGTGAAAGCCATTATTTTTCATTCATTTCTTAAATATTAAAGAGAATGTAGAGGGTGGAAGATCGAGACTGATTCCACACACAGCTTGCATATGAGATTGCATGAGTTGCCTTGGTAAACATCACAGGTGGGTTCCTTAAACAAATATGTAGCTTCTCATATTTCTTCAGTTCAAGATCACAGATTCCTCAAGGTTGAAAGGCCTCTCTCTTTAGAAGCATTGCACTTGTTTCCTCATATGACTTTTTTTTTTTTTTTTTTTTTTTTTTTTGGTTTTTCGAGGTAGGGTCTCACTCTGGTACAGGCTGACCTGGAATTCACTATGTAGTCTCAGGGTGGCCTTGAACTCATGGCAATCCTCCTACCTATGCCTCCCTAGTGCTGGGATTAAAGGCGTGCACCACCACGCCCGGCTCTTTTTAAGTTTGTTTTTTTTTTTGGTTTTTTGTTTTTTTTCCTCATATGACTTTTGCTGTATGTATGCCTATTTGGGTTTTGTTCACAAAGATATCAGTAATATTGGGTTAAGGCCCTGACCTTATAAGCCTCATCTTTCTTTATTGTTTTTTTAACTTTTAATTTAATTTTATTTTATATATTTGCAAGCAGAGAGCGATAGAGAGAAGAGAGATAGACACAGAGAGAATGGGCATGCCAGGGCCTGTAACCACTGCAAACTAACCCTAGGAGCATGTGCTCCTTGTATATCTGGCTTACATGGGTCCTAGGAAATCAAACCTGGGTCCTTTGGCTTCACAGGCAAGCTCCTTAACTGCTAAGCCATCTCTCCAGCACCTTCATTATTTTTATAAAGGCTCCATGTCGAAAACAGTCATATTGGGAGTTAAGGCTTCAACGTATTAGTTTTTGAAATGCACTATTTATTTATGTTGTGCGCATGGGAAGTAAGAGGGTAGCCATGAGGCCTCTGTGCTCTTCTTCCACAGGGTTCTAGACAGGATCTGTTTTCGTGGTAAAGCAATGTCAGTCTAGCTGGCCCATGAGATTTGGATTTTCTTGCTTCCATCTTCCGTTGCTGTAGGCATGTTGGGAGAACAGGAACATGCCACCTTGAGCCAGCTTTAGTTATGTGGTAGGGATGGTTGAGCATGGATCAGCAGGCTTTGTAAGCAAGACGGCTGGGCCATCTCCCCAGCCCCCATTAAATAAGTTTATAGAAGTTTTTTTTTGTATTTTTAAAATTATTTTTCTTATTTTTATTTATTTATTTGAGAGCAACAGACACAGAGAGAAAGAGGCAGATAGAGAGAGGGAGAGAGAATGGGCGTGCCAGGGCCTCCAGCCACTGCAAACGAATTCCAGACGCATGTGCCCCCTTGTACATCTGGCTAACGTGGGTCCTGGGGAGTCGAGCCTCGAACCAGGGTTCTTAGGCTTCATAGGCAAGCGCTTAACTGCTAAGCCATCTCTCCAGCCCCAAGTTTATAGAAGTTTTATGATTCATTTTATAACATGAATAGTCCATAGAAGAATACTAAATAACTAGAAATTTTAGTGACACATCAGTTATGGATATTTGTTTTTCTTTAAAACTATGGTGTAATGCTAAGTGGAATAGGTAGTCTGAAATCAAATGACAGTTAAGTGTTGTTTTTTTTTTCAATCATCGCTCTATCATGGTTTCAAAATGCACTCTGTGTGGCAGCAGATATCTTGGGATTGTGGTTGGATTAGGCAAAACAATCATGTTAGAGAGTTGCCCAAGAAACATTGAATATTATATAAACTTCCTGCTACACATGAACAATATACAAAACTTCATTAAATACATAAAAGAAAAATCCTTTTGGTTGTATGTGTATGTGGGGTGTGCATATGTGTTTCTGTGGGGAAATGTGTGTGTGTGTGTGTGTGTGTGTGTGTGTGTATGTGTGTGTGTGTGGTGTGTGTGTGTAGGCCAGAGGATTCTTAATGAGGTAGTTTCCCAAAGAAAATGGAGTTCAATTCTTAGTTCCTCTAATTACCTACTCCTGACTGGCTTTGGGAAGTTAAATAATCCTGATTATATTTTTTTCTTTATTAGTCTTTTGATGAGCACAGGCCACGATAATAGTATGTTGGGGACTGTCTAAAATTATGCTATCAGGAGACTCAGCTCTTGGGAAGGCTTTTCTTGGGACTCCCACAGCAGCCTTTGCTCTGTGTCCTCAGAAGAAAGAACTTCCTAGTGTTTCTTCTTCTTCTGAAGTTGTCCATTCCCTGCGCGGCACTCTATCCTCGTGACCTATCCAAGCCCAGTTACTTCCCTAAGAGCACACCATGGAATGCCAGCACGTAGCCCTCCAACATCAGAATTAATGGGACTCAAACACTCAGTTCATAAGAGCAAACTTTCTTTGTTTCTATTATATTTTGGTTAGCATGTAAAGAAATGGGTTTTATTGTGACATTTTCATTTGTAAACATCTTTATACTTTTTTCTTATCCCTGCTCCCCAAATATCTTTTCCCATTTCTCCTCTTCCTCTCTTCCTGGTCTTTTGTCTTCCCCCAAATTCTACCCCTGTTTCTGCTTTCATAACACATACATTACTCTCTCTTCTTGCCCCCCTACCTCCTTCTTTAGACCTCTTCCTCTCTTGCCTGATTTCTTTACTACTTTTACATCCTAATATATATAAATGCATATATATATATATATACACACACATATATATATACATATATACACATATACATATATATACATATACATGCATATACACATGCATAAATATGTTCTGTATTTAAAAGAAAACATGTGGTATTTGTCTTATTGATTCAGGCTTATTTAATTTAATGTAATTATCTCTGCTTCCATAGATTTTCTTATAAAAACCGTAATTTAATTCTTCTTTAATGAATAAATTCCCTTATACATGTGTACCGCTTTTTCTTTATATTGTCTGTCCATTCAGCTGTTGATAGACATCCAGACCTACTGTGACAAGTGCAGGAGTAAGCAAGGGTGTGAGGCCTCTCTGTGGATGCTGACTTGGACTCCTCTGGGTCTGTTCTCAGGAGCAGTAGAGCTAGAGTTGTGGCATTACTGGTGGATATGTCTGGGTGTTTCACAGTTCTTGGTACCTTGTTCAAAGACTTTGAAGAGGTTTACACACACACACACACACACACACACACACACACACAAAAGTAAAGCAGTATGAACTTTTATTAAGAGCACAGAAAATGTGCAGAAAAGGGAGGGGAAGAAATTACCCTGCTAAGGGGCAGTGGGCTCCTGGAGCGAGGCTGTCCAAGAGCAGGTCACTGTATAGAGCATCTTCCTGTGGGCGTTGTCAGATCTCGTCTCTGTTGTATGTGTCCTTCCCATGATGCCTTTTAGTTTATCATAATAATGGCAAATTATGCATAGGCAAAAAATGAACACGATTGTAACTAAGGAATGTACTCTAATGTTCACCAAGAGATACGTTTGCCTCACTACTCATGTATTCAAAATTAGTGTAGGATGGATCTGACCACAAAAGATGAGTTACCAACAGTTGGCAAGGAAGGAGAAATGTATCCCATGGTTTGAAGTGGGATGCACGTGCAGCTCAGTACAGGTGGGGATCCCAGATTAGATTGTTAAGTAGCCTGTTGAGAAATGGATGTGCTTACTACCGCAGTGTCCTGGGTAGCTAACTATTCTCTATGCTTTCCTGACTCAATAGCACTTCCAGTTTTGTTTTTAGCGAACTTCCATATCGATTTCCAAAGCAGCTGCACAAGTTCCCACTCCCATCAGCAAAGGAGTTTCTCTTTACTCACATCCTCACTGTCACTTACCATTTACATTAGATTTTTTATTTTTTTAATTATTTATTGATTTTTGTATTATAAAAAGGTTGTACTCTTATATCCTCGCCCCCCCCCCCTTCAACATTCTATTGAGTGTGGGTTATTGGTGTTTATTGTGGAGTCCTAAGGCCTCAGTCAGTCTCTGGGAAGTGGGTGGGGGCAATGGCTCAGGCTATTCTCACCCACCCTGAGGCTCTTACAATCTTTCTGCCCTTTGTTCTGCATTGTTCCCTGAGCCTGGGGTAAGATGGATCCTCTAATTAGTTTTAACTTAAATTTCCCTGATGGCTAAGAAAGTTTTAACAATTTCAAATGTCTATTGACGATTTGTAATTCTTCCTTTGAGAGCTGTCTATTCAATTCATTAGTCTACTATTGACTGAATGATTTAGTTGTGGGTATTTAACATTTAGAGTTTGTTATAGATTCTAGTTATTCTGCCCCTGTCAGATCTGAAGGTTGCAAAGATTTCTCCCATTCTGCGCTATCTGCTCATTGGGCAGTGAGTAGTTTCCTCAACAGAGCCTTCACACATTTTCCTTGTGGAGCTTGTTAACCAATAAGGCCTTCAGTTTTTCTTTATAGTAAATAAATTCACCACACATACCTGACAGGCTGACACAAGGATTAGAACAGTATTTGCGAGAGACAAGAGCAATTTCTGACCTATGGTATACTTTTCCTCCCTGACAGCTCTCACAGCAGTTTTTACTTAATTTGGCAGAACTGTAGAATCAAACCCCAGTCCTCACTTGTGCTATCAAAGCAGTCTACCACGGTGCCTTGCCCCTTCCCTATAAAACAGTGTTTACAACTGGCATCCCTGGGTGTAACAGTAATGGTGAAGCATTAACTTTTCTATTTAAATACAGATATTAAGAGTACTATTTTTCAATCACAATCCCCTGGAGTTCAAATCTCCTAGTCACTTTCCAGAAAGAAAAGTTGATTCTTAGGCTGGAGAGATGGGGTTAAGGTACATTCCTGCAAAGCCAAAGGATCCAGATTTGACTCCCCAGGACCTAGATAAGACTGATGCACAGGTAGTGCATGCATCCAGAGTACATCTTCAGTGGCTACAGACCCTGCACACCCATTCTTTCTTTATCTTCCTCTCTCTCTCATTCTCTCTCAAATAAAGAAATAAAAATTAAAATTATTTTAAAAAGAAAAGTTGATTCTTAAATCTTTCAGATATCCCAAATGAAGTTTTAATGTTCTTGAAGAGTTCATTCATTCATTTACCGTACTTCTCAGTGTGCTCTGATTTGGAAGGACAGGAAAGGTAGGAAGAAGAACCAGGTTAAACTATGTGTGGTAACCATAAGGAAGGTCAGGACACAGCAAAGCAGGAAGTACAGGTATATTTTAGAGCAGAGCTAAAGATATTATTGAAGCCTCATCAACTAGTTTTTTTTTTTTATAGAACTTTGTTACCATTGAGGGTTAAATGTGATACTTAGAAGGATTAGATAGACTCGTAGAGTTCATTTTATGTGTATAATTTTATTTGAGAAAGCCAAAGCCCAGTGTGTGTCACTTCCAGAGGAATTTTGTAACTGAAATGAGTATCTACAGCAGATCAGCTCAGAATGGGCTGCAGTTTTTGTATGTCTGTGGAAATATTTTAACTTATGTTCAATTTATAAAAAATATGTCTAAATTATGTTTATGTTAAATGTTGAGGATTTTCTTTCTTAGTATTTTCAAAGATTCTTATTTCTATATCTTCTAATATAAGTTCCTGTTGCTGATTATAAAAGTGGTTTTTAGATAATTTGGTATAAAAAAATCTGAAAAACTTTCAGTATCACCTTTGTTCAACCACATTAGCATAAATTAAACATATAAATTATTTTAATGACAATTCTAGGGTATTATCTATTGCATGTCTAGCATAAATTTGCCAGTCATAATAAAGGGCATCATTTCAATAAAAGTTTTCCCCTAACACTGAGAAAAAAACATTGAAACTTTGAGCATTATTTGAAACTCTAACAAATATTTCTGTCCCTTAATTTTCTGTAATTACACTAAAAAAAGTTCTTGAGAATTCTAGTATTACTTTTAGACTACTTTATACAGAAAGGGAATTTTGAAATAATGTGGGAACATGTCTGACGGAGTTATTCAACTACTACAAAAAAAAAAAAACTCCAAAAATTCAAGGTTTAGTATAACACAGCTGATCTTTGGATCATACATGTTACAGGCCAGTATCTTGTCACAGGTGTAAATGGCAGTAGTTTAGTAGGCTTAGAGAAAGATGAGACACTCTTGGTGGGAAGTTTTCTGGGAGAGACTTTAAAAATTCTTAAGACCTCCATGAATTCCACTCAGGGTCAGGAACATGAGGATTCTGTGAGAGCTTTCATGGCCAGGATGGGAAGTAGTATTCACAACATCTCTCACTTTCTTTTGGCCAGGTTGTCACGTGGATCTTCCTTACTATAAGGGCTGCTGAAACGGTACTTTAACCTGATCCCTGGGGAGAAGGGAAAAATGGGTACAAGAGAAATCATAAACTGTGTTCTTTAAGTATATAGTCTCTCAGCCCCGAAATATTAAATTTTTTGATGAGAGTGTCAATAAAATATTTTAATATCTGAGTTTTGCATGAAGAACTCAGTGAGGAATATTCAGACACAGACTAAATTGGTGATGTCTCTATAATTCTCACATACTTTAATCCCAAGAAAATGGTTAAATTATCTACATGTAAAACTGAGGATTTTGAAAGATCAAACATGGCCCAAAGTGCAAGAATAAGTAGTATTTTCCTGAAAAATATGCATAACTGTTAAACTATTTTTATTTACACCTATGAGAAAACAACAAGTGATTGTAGTCCACATGTGAATTCCAAAGTACTATGGTGAGAGGTGTCCACTGGTACCTCATTTCTTTATTACTTCTTTGCCAATTTCCCTTTGTGACCTTGGGCGAGTTATATAAGGGCTTTCAGCTATTCTTGCTGCTAAAAATAATTCATATTTTGCTTATTCTACTCTATTTCAGTGTGTCTTGTCATGTGTACCAAGCCTTCACACTGTGTATTTTGTGTGTACTGAGAGTTCACACTTTTTGTCTTGTCATGTGTACCAACCCTTCACATTTTAAAGATTCTTTTGAAGATTTGTACATTGTTTCTGATTTATTTAAAATTATGCAAGTGGCTTAGCTGTTGTTTTGACTACACATAAAATATTTGAAGAGAACCTCTCTCTTAGATATGAAAACTGGCATACCTGACCCCAAATGACAGAGTTCACAGAAGAGAGAAGGAATAATAAAAAATGAAAATTTGTCCCTGGCCCCTACTGCCCTTTCCTTGTGAAGACAAAGGAGCTTTTGTCCTCTTTCCTCTGGAGACTCAGGGGGCAGGATAACAGGAGGCAATAAAAGGACATTGTGCTTGCCTTGATACATGGGTAAACCATCTCTACCTGGAGCTGGTAGGAACACACAGCACCACTGGAAATGACAACAGAAAATGCAATTAGAGCTCATGTTATGATCACCTACAGAATGTGAGTTCATTTTTGTTATGAAGAAGATGAGACACATGGCTTCAGTCTGAATTCCCCAGGGTGTTCGTTCACAATCAGAAACAGAGCCATTCTGAGTAGTTCCAGAACAGATGCACTGCGATGGTTTCTATGTGTGCCAACGTTCATATGTTAGCAGCTAAATCCCCAATTAACAAGACCGTGGGCTGTGGCCCTTAAAGAGGCCATTAGGTAATAAGAACTCTGCCCTCATGAATGGATTAATTTTATCACAGAAACGGACTCCTTCTCTCTTCACATTCTTCCTTCTTCCTTACTTAGTCTCTTTCTTCCTTGTCCCTTTCTCTCTCCTCCCACATGATCCTTCCATTCCGCATTCTGTCAGGGCTTGATGCAGTACTGAGACCCTCACCAAATATGAGTCCTTCAGGATTTGATATTCAGCTTGTAGAGCTGTAAGAAAAAAAAAAATCTATCCTTTAAAAATTATCCAGTCTCGGGTCTTTTGTTATAGCAGCACAAACAGAGGAGGTTAAGTACCACAAGTCAAGGAATGATGGTGAAGAGGGGCTGACTTCAGCTCTGAATAAGAGCTTTGTAGCTATTACAGCTGTGTCAAGTTTCCCATTAGGGGAGAATGCTAGCTCCCAGAAACTCCCCTCCCAGAGGTCAAAGGACAAAGTCAGTATTTTCATGAAGAAAGACTTTAAATGAGTTATTGCAACTTGTGATTTTCAGAGTCCCTTTCAGTTCTCAACTGTTAGGCCTGAATAACCTGATAACACATGGGAGTTCAATGCCTCTTCTACAATTTGATCAGTTAATTTTTTAAAATATATTTTATTTTATTTATTTATTTATTTAAGAGAGAGAGAAAGACACACACACAGGGAGAGAGAGAGAGAGAGAGAGAGAGAGAATGAATAAATGGGCATACCAGGGCCTCCAGACACTGCAAACGAACTCCAGATGCATGCACCCCCTTGTACATCTGGCTTATGCGGATCCTGGGAAATTAAACCAGGGTTCTTTGGCGTTGCAGTTAAATGCCTTAACCACTAAGCCACCTCTCTAGCCTGTGTTATTTTTTAATACTAAATTAATCTGCCTCCATCACCTTTCATTCTTTGTGTTGGTCAGTGGTTGGAAAAAAAAATGGAGTTACTTTGATCCAGTTGATAAGACCAGGGTGAAAGGCTGGCTGAAGCTTTATGTAGGTATGCAGGAAGTCCAAATGCTCATCAGAAACATGAACATTTATTTTCTTCTGGACTTGAACAAAAGTAGTTCAAAAGAAGAAGGGTGTTTATTATTATTATTATTATTTATTATTATTATTATTATTATTTTGCTTACTGTCTCTAGAGGAAGCTTCATAATGGCAGGGAAAAGATGAAAGGGCAGAGGCAGGTCAGCTCCTCCTGGCAAACATAAGATGGACAACAGCAGCAGAAGAGTGAGTCAAAGTAACACTGCAAGTCAGGGCTAATAAATCTCAAGGTCCATTCCCAGCAACGTATCTCCTCCAGGCAGGATCCACCTCCCCAATTGCCATCAGCTTGAAACCAAGCATTCAAAAGACATGAGTTTATGGGGGACACATAATTCAAACCACCACAGATGCTGTGTTGCCAAGAAAAATAGAGTTTAGATTTTATAAACAGGAGATCTCTAATAAGAATCTGGAATGTTAAGAGTAACAGCGAATGAACAGCCTTTTCTTAAAACTAAAACCATTAAGTATCTTCATCTATGCCTGTGGCAATTGAGATTCAGGAATAGTGAGCCAGCTAAGTTGGAAAAACATGGTAAGACTGAAATGTGCCTGACTGTAAAGATCCTAACCTTTTTAGCTAATAGAAGAGTGAGTCTGGTGAGAGAACAGCACTCTTGGCTTCACATGGTATACTACATTCACTACCATATATATAAAAGTCCATTGGTCCTATATCATAATTTTCTGTAAAACTGGAGGATGATCTTCATGTTATGGAGATTTGTAGGAATCCTCAGAATTGTTTCATGTTCAAGAGAGTGAATGTTGATGGAGAAGAGCAGACAAGAGATCCTAGCCTATCTCAATATCAAATAGATACAGCAATTTCACGGAAAGCCTAGTTCTAGGTGGGCCAGGATACTGGGAAAAAATAGATGAGAGAAACAACCTAACAGACAAATGTATACCCAGGGACATCAAGAAGAATGATGTGCGGGGGGGGGGGGGCTTCTAGAAAAAATTCCAAATTATCTACATGAGGTTTGATAGATGGGAATCTTACAAAGGATGTTTGGTTCTGAAAGGATGGAGTCTCTGATCTCATGTTACCACAATCCCTTTCTACTTAAACATTGTGAGAATTTAAGGACAATGACTGAAAAATACACGACCTGTATTTTTAACCAAAACTATATTTCTGGCCAGATTGCAGTGTGAGAATCGGATGATACAATAGCTGACAATGGCTAAGTCCTTTGTTCAAGGAAGGAGGCATGAGGATACATCCCTGTGTTAGAGGGAATCTGCTTCTGGTTGGTGCCTCAGTGATGAACACTGGTGATTAGATTCCACAGACATCCTCCCCGTGGAATATAAGGTTGATCTTATTACAGACAGTGTAGATTATTAAAATCAATTTTGTTTTCAACTGACTTTGAAACAACACTGAAATATATGAGTGTGTGCAATGGTATGTTTATTTTCCTGAAACCAATTTCTTTGACCTTTCTGTATGTTGTAAAAACACAGCTCGGCTCCACTGTCTGCTTCCCACTTGTCTTTGCTCAATAGTTATTTTGAGGTTTTTTATATTTATTTTAATTATAAAATACATTAGGTTTGAAAGTAGCTCTCGAATATATACATGGAGAAACCAATTTACAATGTTCAGTAATGTGTTTATAATTTTCTTCCTAATTCTTCTACTAGGCCTTTTGTCTCAGAGGCAGATATGAGGGTGCAAAGGTGCAACTCTGAAACTGCAGTTTCCTCAGTCCTTTTGTTCAAGTATCTCTAAATGTACCTGCCAAGATTCACTGAAACTAACTCTAGGCTCTTGCAGACAAAGAAATAAGGAAGAAAATGATGTTCCTTTTTGTTTCCAAGAATTGATTTTGTTGGGTTTGAACCCTAAATGACATTTTTGTATAGAGGAGTGATTTGAATAAGAACAAAGACGCTGACTGTGGTGCAGGTACCCTGACACATAGCCCCACCTCTCCTACTTAAAAAAGTCTGAAGCTGGAAAAAGAGCAACACTGAGCCAGTGCTCAGATTGAGCATTTTATTGATTTATCTTCAGTGCCAGTGGGAGAAAGAGTCATGTTTGTGATGACAGAGAGAAGGAAGGAGGAGGAAGAGGAAGAAGAGGAGTAAGGGATGAAAGAAAGGAGGAAGGAGAGAAGGATGGGAAGGGAAGGGAAGAGAAAGGGAGGACAGGGCAGGAAAGGAGGGAGGGATAGAGAGAGGGAGGAAAATTCTATTTTTAGCAATGGACTGAAATACAATAATTTGAGAATAAAGCTAGCACCCCAGTTTGTATGAAACCATAAAGTTTGAGAGAAATAGATGGGCACACAAGGCTTTGTGGCTGTGACATTTGGAGGTCAGAGTTACACTTTCTTTGGAATTATAAATAAGCATCTTGGAAATAGCTGATGCTGTGATTTTCTGATGTTGGTTTCATTCTCTGTGTTTCAAGGTACTGAAAATCAAGTGCTCGTTAAATTTTCTTTCTAAATAACTATGCCTAAATGTGTCATTGTTAGAGTTGTTTCACTTATTATTTGATTTTAGTGTAACTATCACTGAAATTTATAAGCCAATCCATGTAGAGACCTGAAGCCTTTCTGAGGTGGCTGTGGGAATACACTCCTAGATTAAGCTCATTTCATAATGCTACTCATGTCACATATTTATGCAATGCGTGAATGCTGAAGTTGAAAGGGCCTATAGCAATATGGAAATAAAAGAAAACTAGACAAATGTGAACACCTAAAGACTATTCAGAATTATGATTACCAGAGGGAAAAGAATGTGAAATGAAATTTGGCTTAAAGCTGCTTCCTTACAATCTAGTTTAGTTTGTAACAAACTGCAACATAACTTAAAATCATCTTGTAGCAAATATGACAGCCTGGGCCAATCAGAGCAGCCAATCCCAGGCTACAACTGTGAAGTCACTTTCAAAGCAGAAGCACTAACCAACTAGGCTGTTTCTGCATGTCACTTCCTTTTTCTGTCTATAAATAGAACCTGCTTACATTGCCAAGTGGGGCCTGGTGAGGCCTCTCAGATCCTTGACCACACTGCACAATACATCAAACCTGTCCTTTGTCCCCTAGAGAGACATAATGGAGAACCAAGATATCCTATTTGTGTGATCACCCACTGAAGGTTGATCAGCATTTGAAACTACACACAAAGAAAACAAAATGCAGACTCATGGGATCATTTCTGCGGGTGTTCTAAGGCTGATTTTTTTTCCATAAAAAAATCCTCATTCTAATTGAACTCCTAATATGGCGAACTTTATAGCTGGCTATTTTTCAATAAATAGATCTGTGAAAGGCTATTAGGTCCATACCACTTTAGTATATCTATTGCCACTTGATTCTCTGGTTCCATTAGGAAATTATATTTTCTACCCATATATGAAAGACAGCTGCGGAGTTGATAAACCTAAATCATTCAATTAAGTGAACTATTTAGTGAAAACATGTTTGATACTAGGAGTACACTACATACTTTTTAAGTAACAGAAGAAAAAACAAAAGTACCTGGCTTCTAAGGACTCACAGCTTTTAGGAAATTAGACACATGAAAAGATAACGCAAGGCAAGATCAATGCAAATGTAACATAAGGCCGAGGTGGTAGAGACAGAGGAGGCTTTGGAAGACATTGAAATTGAGAAACAAGAATTGAGTGGATTCAACTGAGCAAAGATAATACAATGGTACTTAGAACATAGAAGTTAGTGTTTGTAGAAGGCAGCATTGCTTTCCTTGGGAATTGAGGAGAGAAAGAAAAGAGTTATATAGCATGGTGTCTTATAAGGAGCTTACACATTATCCTGGGTTAACAGAAGGCTCCTTAAAGGCTTTTATAGTTGCATTATCAGCATGACATTATTTTAATTAGATGATCCTACAGCCTAACTTGTACCTTAAAGTGTTAAAAATGAATTTAAAGGAGAAGGTGGGCATGAAAGTTTGAGTCAGAGCAATTGAGGTAGGCAGAGCACAAAGTAGAAGAAGAGGAAAAAACAAAAGGAGAATATTCATATCAGCAGGATTTTCTGATGGATTTAGGAGAAGTACTTAAAGAAAGGGACAGCTACGCTTTTAGAATTGTGGTTGGCTAGAGGTAAGGAGACAGTCCTTAGTTAGGTTAAAAATGTTATTGATATGCGTATCCATGGAAGAAATAAACATAAAGTTATGGTGTATCAACCAGGTTGGGATTTTTTTTGATAAAACATTCTGGAAATAATCAATGTGGTAGTTTGAATAGATGGTCCCCAATATATTCAGTTCTTTATTGTTTGTAGTTTGCATTCTGCAGCCACCTGGCTGAAGGCAATGTCACTGCGTAGCTCTTTAGGTGTGGTGGTGGATTTCAAATTTCAATCTAAAGATATGCAAAGTGTGCCTAGCAGGAGTTCCTGAAGTGTGCAGTGTGCCCTTTGGTTTTAGGCTGGTACTTCTGTCTCTCTCTGCTTGGTCCTGTGAAGGCAGGCCAGCTTCTTTTGCCATTTATGGAACTTCCCCTGGATCTGTAATCTTCAATAAATATCCTTTCCTCCATAACTGTGTCTGGTCTGAAAGTTCATCTCAGTGAACCTGAAGCTGTCTGCTACAATCAACAAGCAAATGTTTTCCGGCTGACATGATAGTAATCATACAAAGAATATTCAGTGAGAAGTTCAGTGGCTAAACTCAGGTTGTAGATGAGCAACGTACAATGCATGAGTGTAGGAAGAGAAGGTAGAAACAGCACAGAAAGGTGTCAGATAGAATTGTACACAGGAAAATGAAAGCTCTTTGAAGCCAAATAAATGAAATATATAAGTAAATGAATGGTGGAAGTGTTGTCAATAGCTGAAAAATGTCTCAAGTGTGTGAATTAATAAAATCCACTAAAGTTTCTTAGCAAAGGCTGCACTAGCAGAAGAGATGGGCTGCATTCATGTCATGGTGAGTAGTAAAGAGAATTAACAATGAGAAAGTAGGCCTTATGTAAAGTGTTGCTTCAGAAAACATAAGGAGGGGTTAAAGAAGGTTCAAACTCGTTTTGTGAAAGGGGAATAAAAAATGTTTTCCTACTAGTGATATTTAGCTGTCCAGCTCAAGAAAAAAAAATGTCAAAAAGAAAAAGTTCTCTTAGGACACATGTCTCTGTTTTATTTGAATTTTGCAGTCCCCAACATAATTCTAAGCTTCTAAGAATATATTACAGTCATTTATGATCACTCCAGTTTTAGTAAAAGATTTCAAAGAGTATGTGGCTTTTGAATAACAGAAGATAATTTGATTCATACCTAGAATCCTCAGAGGAGCTGAAAGTACGAAGCCACAGCACGGAGCCATTACCAAAGTTGGACAACAAAGAGAGAGGGCACCACGGAGTGTCTTCCTCCAGAGAGCCTGTCAAAGCTCAGGAATGGGATGGAACACAAGGTCCACCAGTGGTCACCAGTAGAATGGGCAGATGTTCTGTGAGCCCCACCTTGTTGGCAGGAAACCACGGTTCAGGTAAGCAGAACCCTGACCTTCCAGAGGACAATTCACCATAACTCTACAATCCGCAAGTTCCATTCAGTGAACTGACATCACCTATAAGTCTGTTTTCATGTGGACTTCACATAAGGAACATGAGTCTACAATGCAATACAATACCACAGTTCAGAGAAGACAAGGAGTACAGTGGTGGTTCTGAGAGCCAAGTAGAGCAGCAATCTATCAATTAGAAACATTTGCTTCTAATGTGTATGTGTGTGTGTGTGTGTTCATGGTGTAGGGTGAGAGCCCATGTGCATCTATGTGGAGAAGAGAAGATGATCCTGAGTGTTGTTTATCAGGTGACATTCACCTTTTGTGAGACAGGGTTGTAATTGTCCTAGAGCTTACCAATTAGGCTAGCCTGGCTAATTAGCAACCCTAAGGGATGCTCCTGTCATGGCTTCCCCAACACTAGTTATTGCCATAAACACTACAATGCTAATCTCTTTAATGCTGAAATCAGATCCACATGCTTATATGGCAAGCATTTCATCAACTGAGCCACCTCCCCGAGTACCAGTTTAATTTATGAAATGGGAGAGATTTAATGTCTCTTCCACTTTTGCTTTGGAAAATATTTTATACAATAAGTAACAGTTAAACAAAAGTACAACCAAGGCTAGAAATACAAGAATGGCCTGAAGGTAGTGGGCAGAGCAGTTATTATTAAGTATCTGCATGGCAAACTGAACAAACAATAATTTGACATCAATTAACCATGGTGTAAAATTCTCAAATTTATATCAAAAGAGAAAATATAATGCAACTTCCAATTTCCCATCTTGAGATTAAAATATGCAATGTAATTTACATGGCTGCTAGATAAGTATTATTAAACATTAATTTTTAAATGCAGAACATGTTTGCTTTGAACTAATCCATCTGCATGTCAGACTCACCAAGAGCTGTCAGTTGAAATAAACAATGAATAATCAAGGAACCTCCTATAGTTTTTGAATTTGCATTCTTTGAGTGAGAGTTCTGAAGAAAAAAACAATCTTTTCATATTCTTTTCAACTTTGATACTCACCTTAGAAGGCAACTAGCATGAATTTAACCCTCAGTCTTCCTGACACAGAGTAGTCAAAACTTTAGTAGGTGAATTATCTCTGTACTTGGGAAAGGATGTTCCCTTAAAAAGACCTAGCAGTAGCTTCCTAGCTTTGGTATACCATGTAAGACTTAGTAGTGGAGTATGTATGTATGTATGTTTGTATGTATGGTGTATACTGTATAAAACAAACTTAGACCATAACTTGGGTATTTACGGAAAGAAGTAGCCTATATAAGATATGATGTAAGGTTTAGGACAGAAAGTCACTACTTAATTTTGACTATGTTTACTTAGAAGTGCTCTGGGGCATCTAATTAAGAAGCTATTATACCATTGGAATTATAGGTTACAGCTCATGAGATTTAGTGGAACTTCAGGACAGAACTAGAGACCTTTGAAGTGGTTAGAACCACAGATGGGATAATCCTAAGAAAGATGAGAAGAAACCTGAAATGAGAGGGAAATAGCTATGGGACTCTAAGGAAAATAGAAAGTGAGGGCAAGCAAAGAGGATCTGGGCAGAAATGGAAATAATAGAATTCTGTGGTCAACCAGTGAACTGTCACAAAACAGCAAGTTGCATGAAAATAAAGCAATATATGCTTTATATTTTAAAAAAATTGATGTGAACTTTCTAGGTAATTCAGAAGTAAACAGAATTTCTATCACACTTTTACTTTCATCTGTCTCAAGCTCCTGACACACCCATTTGGTTTGGGACAGCTCAGCCCTGCTCTCCTGAGTCTTTAATTGTCTCAGTTAAATTGTTTACATTGTCTACTTAATAGAAGGAATGGCATACATAGTTTTGGTCTCATATGCTCTCCACTTTAGATTCTGGGAAAGTTAGCACAAAGTAGAGGCAGAATTTTTTAAAAAATAATTGATTCCATATATAAAAAAGTAACCAGTTGTGGTGGCACACACTGGTAAGAAATTGCTGAAGCGTGGAGGCATGAGGATCAGGAGGTCAAGACCAGCCTGGGCTCCACATTTGCCAGGCATAGTGGTGCACACATGTAATCCCAGCTCTTGGGAGGCAGAGGTAGGAGGATCACTATGAGTTTGAAGCCACCCTGAGATTACATAGTGAATTCCTGGTTATCCTGGGCTACAGTGAGACCTTGCCTCAAATCAACAAAAAATAAAAATAAATAAAATGTAGAGACAAGTGTAAAGTGACAAACTTAATGTCACAAGCCAGGTTCTCTCATGACAAGGTGCAATTCAATGATCCTTATTATTGGATGAGTCTTCATATCAACCTATTTGAGAAATAGGGGGCAAAGTGTTTATTGTTAGTTTTAATCTTTCTGAAAAGAAAGAATTCAGAATGTTCCAGTTCTGTCATAGAAAGTGTAATAGTTCCACTACTGACACTGTGCAAAGAAGAAAATCTTTGTTGTGTTAAACAAACCAACCACTGGCTGAAGCTCATTCACCCACAAGCCAGCCTTTGTCCACACTGGGCAAGTGGCTACATGAGGAGGGCTTTGGTGTTTGTGAAGAGAAGAGAGTGAGTCAGTACAACAATCTCTCCTTTTCCACACCACTTCATTGTCTCCTGGACTCTGGGCCACTGAACTAATCCCCAGCTAGAAATACTGGAACAATAATCAATAACCCTTCTCCCTCTTCTGATAGTTACTAGACAGCATACCTAACATGCAGAGGAAGAAGATTCTGACTACAAAGTCCCCTTCATCAAGTTTCTTCCTCTGGTTCTGTCATGATTCATATTCTCTCAATCTCTCTGTCTCTCTCTGTCTCTCTCTCTCTCTCTCTGCCTCTCTCTCTCTCTCTGTCTGTCTCATGCACACACTGTGGGTTCACACACACACACACACACACACACAAAATCATGCACACACACAATCATGCACACACACAAAAATGCCTGCTCTTCACAGACCATTGCTTTACCACTTGCAATGGTTGCTCTTAACAGCTCTGTGGAGGAATGGAGGAGTTGCTGGAGTGAAGCAAACATGTCAGGAGATCTCAATACTAATTAACATTGCCACTGGTTGCCATGATAGTTTATTAAAGTTACTGCTGTTTTGCAAATCAGGGAACTCCACAGAGGGTGATTCTTAAAAGCACTGGAGAACTGGTACCCAAATAGTCATGAAAGTAATAGGAGAAAATGGGTGAAGTTATACAAGTAAACACAGTATTAACAAAACTTCAGATTTATATCACTGAATCAATTAACAAGTTGTGTCCACATAGCTTATAGCCAATAATATTATTGTTTATGCAGGACACATATGTGCTCACACATTCACGCAACAAAGATTTAACTCTATTTCTGTATGGTTCTGAAATATTGGCCAAGCATATTAATTAGACTATAATTATATGTGCATATATGTTATTATAGTTATTACCTACTCTTTACATAAGATGATTTCCTAAGAACAAAAGGTCAATGCAGAGGTGAAAAAAAATGATGGACGGCTTATTAGGAAACACTGAATTTTAACCCCAGGATTATATAGATCTTTTCAAAAACCAGTGCTTTGATTGTCAATTGAGTAAAAGATAGAGTATGTGGTATATGGAACAAAGAAGGTAAACTCAGGGGGAAAGCAACCTTTTCTGGCTTGGTATAGGCTGTCCTGAGTAAAACATTTCTGGAAGTAAACTCAAACTCAGAAAGATTTGGCTTATAATCAGAATTTCTCTCTCTCTTTCTTCCTCCCTCCCTGCGTCTCTTGTACACACACACACACACACACACACACACACACACAGACACACACACACACAAGTCGATAGTGTAAAATGGTATTTAGGCACAGGAATGTCAACAGAAACAGGAGAGGTGCCTTTTTCACACAGACATGATTCAACTCCCTCATGAATTGCATAGAAATGCGCATCACTCTCAAAAAGGAAATACTTTCCCATTTTTCTCTCTGTTGGGTGTTTTGTGAGCAAGGAGAAGGTAAGCACAACAGTGGTGAAGGCATAGCAGCAAGAAAGTGGGAAGGCATTCGTACTGTTGCAGTCCGGTTCACATTGCTGGTAGAAATCACCCAACCAAGAGCAGCTTCTGGGAAAAAGAGATTTATTTTGGCTTACAGGCTCAAGGGGAAGCTCCACAATGGCAGGGGAAAAACGATGGCATGAGCAGAGGGTGGACATCACCCCCTGGCCAACATCAGATGGACAATAGCAACAGGACAGTGTGCCAAACACTGGCATGGGGAAACTGGCTATAACACCCATACACTCCCTCCAGGAGGCATTCCCAAATATCCATCAGCTGGGAATCCAGCATTCAGAACACCTAAGTTTATGGGGGACACCTGAATCAAAACCCCACTTCTGGTACCAAAATCTGTATTAGTCAGGTTTCTCTAGAGGAACAGAACGGCTAGAATGAATTATTTTAAAAGGGGATTTACTGGATCAGCTTACAGTAGTCCAATAGCAGTTGCAGGCCCAAGAATCACCGAACCTGGTAGCTGCTCAGTCCTCAGGGCCAGATGCCTCAGCAGTCCTGACCCGGCACTGCAGATGGTGCCAGAAAGCCTGGAGGCTTCCTGAGGAGCCACTGGGTTTCAATCCACGGGGGTCTTCAGTTGATGCTGGTCTTTAGTCTGCACTGGTCTTCAATCCACGCTGGAAGGTAGCGAGCAGCTCCAGCAGCCAAGTGGAAGGAAGGAAGGAAGAAAGGAAGGAAGGAAGGAAGGAAGGAAGGAAGGAAGGAAGGAAGGAAGGAAGAAACTAACTCTTTTTACCCAGAGCTTCCTTATATCAAGTCCCCCTCTGAGCAGGGCCGCACACTCTGGGGGAAGGGCTCACCCTGGGGGAAAGACTTCCTCCTTTAGTTGATCCTTCCTAGAAGCAACCTGTGGGTTACTAAACAGATCAAGTTGATAACACCTTAACTATCACACATACTTCACTCCTCAGTCAGGAAGCAGAGAGATGGTGCTGGGGCTCCTCACACTTTCTCCTTCTTACTCAGCCCAAGCCCAGCACTCCATCCCACATAATGTGCCACCCAGATCCAGGGTGGACCTGCCCAACTCAATTAATCTACTCTGGAAACTTCATTACAGATGTGCCCAGAGATTTGTCTCCTGGGTTATCCTGGATTCCGTCAAATTGGCAGTCAATATTAACCAGCATACTTCCTGAGGTCACAACTAGAAGACATTCATGATTCGGCTCTTAGTGTTCAAGAAAACTCCCAAGGACAGGGTCAGTATGTAGAACTGGTGAACTATAATAAATGTGTACAGTTCTTTTTATTTATTTTAGTGAGGAAACAATTCGTAGCTTAAAAAAATAATAAAATACTGTTTGTAATGATTTGAAGAAATTAAGTAATATTTCTGTCACTGAAATCCTCAGAGATAAATGAAATCTTACTCTCTAGGTCATTACAAAGAGTAAATTAAAATTGCACAGAAATGGCAGTTATCAAATGGGCTTAAAATATTCTCATTCAACTTCACTTGAAATGGCCTTGGTCTTGCCCCCCCACCCCCACCCCAGGACTAAGAATGTTTCTTTTGGAAAGATCTGCACCCACCCAATATGAGATTTTCTCTAACTCTCTGCAGGCTCATTGATTATAGAGTCATTAGTGCAATAGCCTTGCTTTACTCATTTGTGTATTTTCCCAAAACTATTTTAGACCACTTTGATGGCCATTTTTGATTTTTCTGGGGTTGTAGTTGTAAATGAAAGTAAGGGAGATGATCATGGGGATACCTTAAGATTTTACATTATACATTATATGCAATTATCAGACAGTAACCTGAATTTCTCACATCACTTGTATTCTACAGTAGCAATAGATCAGATTTAAAACTATGTTGGCAAGGAAGTAAGAATCACAAGAGAATACTAATATCCACAAGTGTATATATCTTCTTTGAGGAACATCTAACATGATGTTCGCTCAGTCAATCATTCACTTCTCATTTATTTTCTCTGAAAGAAAAATCTGGTATCTACTCTCAACAATGTGAGGGCTAAATACTGAGGGAAAGGTAAGAGGAATATGGTAAACTCTGGGCTTTACCATCATGGCAATTAATAGCTAGACAAATATCTATAGAGGATCTAGACTGCTTTGGGCATCTCTTTTGTAGAAGTATGGATAGAAAATATTAACTTTTCATGTTATATATTATTTATTTATGACAAAGAGTAAGAGAGAGAATAGGCATGCCAGGGCCTCTAGAGACTGCAAACTCCAGATTCATAAGCCACCTTGTACATCTGTCTTACATGGGTAATGGGGAATCAAACCTGGATCCATAGGTTTCACAGCTGTTCCAGTCAGGTTCGCATGGCTGGTAGAAATCACCTGACTAAGAGCAACTTGGGGGGAAAGGGGTTTATTTTGGCTTACAGACTCACGGGGAAGCTCTATGATGGCAGGGGAAAATGACAGCATGAGCAGAGAGCGGACATCACCTCCTGGCCAACATCAGGGGGACAACAGGAACAGGAGAGTGTGCCAGACATTGGCAAGGGGAAACTGGCTGTAATACCTATAAGTCCACACTCAACAATATGCTGCCTCCAGGAGGCATTAATTCCCAAATCTCCATCAGTTGGGAGCCTAGCATTCAGAACACATAACTTTATAGAGGACACTTGAATCAAACCACCACAGCAGCCAAGTTTCTTAACCATTAAACAATCTCTCTAGCCTGAAGATAATACCTTTTATGAATCTTTAAAGAATCTGAGTAAGATTAAATATCTATGCATCTACATGATTTCCAAAGGATATACTTTTCTTTTTCATCCATTTCTTCATGTGGTGCTGTGGCTACCGGAATTATCCTAAATGACCCCTCACTATGCATCCAGGTCTTCTACAATGTGTTTTTCTACCTTTATGGAAAATTTTCCATCCCTTGAACCTTGGTCTGTGTCATGTGTCAGCCAATAGAATCAGATTGAAGCAGCTGTGCATGACTTCTGTGTCTTGGCCTCCTGAGGCACGAGAGCTTCCAGTTGCTGTTTTCTAACTCTGCACCACCATATGAGCAATGCTGGGCCAACGTCCTGGAGGGTAAGCCCACATGGAGGAATGGCAGAGACCCCAGCCCTCATGCAGCCAATGTGAAAATATGCGAGAAGACAAAGCGTGGAACAGAACAGCCTAAGTCACCCATATTTGGCTGCAAATATATAATAGAGTCCAGCAAAGTAGAAAACTTGCCAAGGTGACCTGCTGACCCATGAACAAAACTAAGGAGCAGAGCCGGTCACAGAGTTCGAGCAAGGTATGACAGTGATCACTTTTACTGACATCATGATTGCCTTGAATTTACTCTTTCCCCCCAAATAAGTGATTTAATAGCATTGCATAACAATAGGGTGAATAACAGCAATGCAGCACATGCTTATTTACCAATACTACTCTTCTACATTTTCCATCCCTATCTTACCCCTCAATGTATTGTGGGTAGCTACCATATGGTAAGCATATCAGTAAAGGCTCTGAATTCTTCATTACATCCACTTTTTTTTTCAAGGTAGGGTTTCACTCTAGCCCAGGCTGACCTGGAATTCACTATGTAGTCTCAGGGTGGCCTCAAACTCACGATGATCCTCCTACCTCTGCCTCCCCTAGTGCTGGGATTAAAGGCGTGCGCCACCACCACTCCAGGTACATCCACTTTTATTGTTCAACAGGAACAATAAACCAATTGGGAGAGCTCAGTGCTCACTGAAATTTGGACTTGGATGTGAGATGTTGACTTACTTCCTGCCTGGTTCAACTCCAGGCACAGGCAGCTGTTGGCTTCAGGGTCTACAACCCTCCAGGCTGCCATTCTGTAGCACGGGCTCGGGCGCTGGAGGATGACTTTTCTCATCTGCTGTGCTTTCCAGGTCTCATCAAGTGCTTGGTTACTTCCTCGGGGAACACTTGCTGGATCCTGCGGCTTCTTTCTGCACACACTTGTCTCACTTTAGAGTTTAGCTCTCCGTTTTTGAATTCTAGTTGTAAACACATAACTGAATCCTCATTTGTGGAGTCTTTGGAGATTCATATAAGCTTCTTCCCCAGTGACTCCACTTATTTCTCTGTGGAAAGCTGTCACTTCTGCTGCTGGAATTTGTGTTCACCACAGAAAAAGTATTGTTTGCGTTTCTCCTGATAATGGTCAGAATTCTCTGAGAAATAACCAGAAAAGAAGAACTTGGAGTGTGTTAACCATTTTTTTTTTTTTTGTAGTAAATGCATCTTGGTAGAGTTTAAATGTAAATAACCAGGGTATATATTGCAATGGCTGGTTGCAGTCATTCTTGCTTTGCTGGCAGAAATCACCCAACCAAGAGCAGCCTAGGGGCAAAAAGTTTATTTTGGCTTACAGACTCAAAGGGAAGCTCCATGATGGCAGGGGAAAAATGATGGCATGAGCAGAGGGTGGACATCACCTCCTGGCCAAAATCAGGTGGACAACAAGAACAGGAGAGTGTGTCAGACACTGGTAAGGAGAAGCTGCCTATAATACCTATAAGACTGACCCCAACTATATACTCCCTCCAGGAGGCTTTAATTCCCAAATCTCCATCAGCTGGGAACCTAGCATCCAAAATACCTAAGTTAATGGGGGACACCTTATCAAACCCCACAATGGCTAATGAAAAAAAAATGATGAGATAATTACTATTACCTCCCAAGCCAATGAGCCAAGCCGTAGATGAAGTTGTATGTTAGCATCCTTGTCTAAATTTGCCTTCGTAGACTATGAAGGCAGTTGGAAGAATAAAGATTAAGAAGTGGGCATTGGAGAGGATTTTAGATAGACTCCTGTGGCTGCAGACTCTGGGTTAAAGATGTAGGTAACATGTTGTTATGTGAGGTTTTCTGGAGGAATGAGAACAGATGTCTATTGATCTCAGACAGGGCTCCAAAACTAGAGAAAAAGAACTTATCCATCCAGTCCCAACACAGTTAGACAAAGAATTGACTGGGCTCACTACAGGAGCAGGGGTGAGGGATTCCTTAAGGAACATGGGTGAACACCGACCACTATCCAGGTTCATCACTGAAAAGTTGCACCTAAAGATAGATGTTGACCTCCAGAAAGCTGCAGTGATGGAGACTGCCCTTCATTCAACATTCCACTTTCACCTCTTATGCTTGTTAGCATCACCCAAGACCGCTTACAGCTGGGCAGGATTGCGCACGTTGGCTGGGGAAGGAGGAGTGCATGTAGGGGCTACAGATAGAAGAGTTTCTGGAATCTCAAGTGGAAGGCCTAATGTTATGCTCTTCTTCTGAGAGGGGCTGTCAAGAGGCACAAATTTGTGGAGGTCCCCTATGGGTGGTCACCACTGCTTTGATTAAGATGATAAAGCCGGCTTATGCCCAGAGGAGAGTGTTCCATGTCTGTCTTTCCCATGGACAGCACTACCATGGAGAGATGCTGTGCAGGTAGGCTCAGCAAGGGCTCCAAGATATGCCTCAAGTTGTCTTCAGGATTCTAGAAAATCAAGAGAAGAACTAGAGCAAGTATAGCCATGAGCACTCCATGTGAGGAACAGTCTAGCCCAGGAGGATCCCAGGGAAATTTGAAAGCACGTCAAGAAGAGATGCCCAGTTCTGAACACCTGGTGTGGCCATGGAGAGGGAAAGGCCATCTCACATTAGGTGACTCAGCTGTCACCCAGTCTCCTCCCTCTGGCTTTTGACAGAGGCAGAGATTTGTGGGGCCAAATTTGGGGCAGAGGGGTAAGAATGGGATATGAGCAATGCAGGGGTCAGGAACATGCCCAAACTGAACAAGGCAGAAGCAGTTCATGGATATAATGGTCAAAAAGTTGATTAATGTAAGCCACTAGGTAGTTTAATTATAAGTTCAACACCCTTTTTGTAACTTGAAGAAAACAATGGATGATTTTCAATTGTCAAAGTGAAAAAGAAAAAGAAAATTCTAATATTCAGCCCAAGTTTATATAACAAGAACTAGCTCCCTAAAGCTGGATGGAACTCATTTGTAGGCAGAAAAAGGATGAAAAAGTTGAGTGCTTTACACAAACCTTGTATGGCTAGGTTGGCATCATAATCTGTATCTTGTTTTTCATTGACAAAACTAAAGCTCAAGAGAAATTAAATAAATTGTAGGATTATTTAATGTGTAGGAATGAACAGACTTCAGGTTTCTGCTCCTTGGCCTAGCTAGTTTTTTATGACCTAATTAGGTGGGATTTCCCTTTTTCCACCTCATTGCCCTGCAAATAGCCATTCATTTACATACTTTACTCAACACAATATTATTAAGCATAGAGTATGTACCAATGGGAGAGACAGCTACCAATGACAAAAGTTAAAACATAATCACAATCTGTTTTGAAAGCCCCTGGGAAGAGGGACACAACATTTCCATCCTGATGATCTGCAAAATGAGGTCTATAGAGAAGAGTTATGCACAAGGACTGGTGAGGCATCCTGACCTTGGTATGTGAGGTCCCACATGGTAGAGGGACTGAATGGAGGATGGAGAGAAACTCAGGGCTTTGCATCTGTGACTTGAGTCCTACCAAAAAATGACAACAAGCCATGGATTTTATACCCAGGGTTGATGTGATCCCGTATATAGAGCCAGATAATTTATTATCCTCTTGAACCAATGGAAATAGAATTATAGAGATAAATACATGGGCCCAAATACCATGTATCATAAATACAAAGAAGAAATCTTCTCTTTGCTCTTCAGCCCATGAAATTCCTCTGTTCTGATAGCTAATTGGAAGATGTTTGTGGCTGATTGTATTGTTGTATCAAAAAAATTAACCCAGTATTCAGGAGGCAATGGTAGGAGGATCACCATGAGTTCAAGGCCTCCCTAAGATTACATAGTGAATTCCAGGTCAGCCTGGGCTAGAGCGACACCCCACCTCGCGGGGGGGAGGGGGGTGGGAGGGGAGTCAACTCTTAAGCACCTGAGCATGCATGTGGGTTGTTGTTTTCTCAGAAATGCAGAGCTGTTGGGAATGTTTTTCTTCAGTAAAGCATGCCTACATGAACACACCTGTGAGAACAGCAGGCTAGGAGGTGATGAAGAACCACGTCTGACTTCCAGAACGTGTCATGGCCTGGGATTTCAGTGGGGTTTACACTACAAGGAGCATCGTTGCCCCTGACTCAGTAAAGCACTATGCAGGCTGCTGCTATTCTCCAGTAGTTTGTAGATCTTCCCCTAAACCCCTAAACCTAAACCACTTGTATTTTTATCCCCACTTTTTTCTGGACCCTACCTCCCCAAAAAAGAAAGAAAGAAAAGGAAAGAAAAGAAAAAAAGAAGAGAAAAGAAAGGAAAAAGAAATTAGTTGGTTAAAATTTTAGAAATGGACTGAAATTATAGGGTTTTAACCTGAAGTGGAGTCTTCTCAGATTTGAAAGTCAGGCAACCACTTATTACCATATTCTCTTCCTTCTCCAAGGTAGGGTCTCAATCTAGCCCAGGTTGACCTGGAATTCATTCTGTTGTCTCAGAGTGGCCTTGAATTCATGGTGATCCTCCTACCTCTGTCTCCCAAGTGCTGGGATTAAAGGCATGTGCCACCATGCCTGGCTCTTTCCTCTCTTTCTCTCTCTCTCTCTCTCTCTCTCTCCCTTTGTACATTCTTCTAACTCTTGGGAATCATGGTCAATATTAATAAATGAAAAAAATTCTATAGTATAAATGTGAACTATATATCAATTCATATATATGCATAGATGTGTGTGTTTCAAATGCATATATTCTCCTAAACTTCATTTCTTTCAAACACATATAAATATGGTATACTATAGAGATACTCTAAACAGTTCTACAAAAAATACAACCAGATAACAGTATCATTCTTGTCAGAGAAGTGCTAAATTTCTAGCTAATTTTTATTTGATTTTCTAGAGGAAAAATAATGACCAGTTCAGGTAAAATACCTTTACCACACTTTTCTCAATAAAAGATTAATCCTGCTTGAGATCCAAGATCCCAGTGCGCTTACTGTTTTGACTGAACCCAGTCTCGGTGCTGGGCTGCAGGAGAAGTGGCTCGTCCTGGGCTGTCAGGGCTGTGCACTTTGACAGCTCGCCCGGTGCCAGTCTCCCCATGGCAGTGGTCAGCCCTGCGTGTACACTGCACCTACATTTGTCATAAGGAAAGTTCTTTCTATTTCTGTTAAAAATCACAGAAGACTTGATAGCCACTGAGACCAGTTCTCAAAGCTTGGCAACAAACCACATTATGTATCAAATCATGTTTTCACTGCCGTCTACTGTCCAGGATAGGAACTGCACCCTCCAAATTAGATGAAAAAAAGTTCTTTTTTTTTCATTTTTCAGTAAACACAGGGAACATTAACTAATGGAAAAAATTCTGTTTCATAAATTTGAGCTATAACAGAATTCACCAGACTGATGTCATTCTTCAAAATACTGTTTAAAACAATTCCCAATTAATGAATCCTTCTTAAACATCAGTAATAAGTGCTTATCAGAGAGCAGTAGATGCCATGCTAATCAGGAGAAACACAAGAGGAAATGGATAGGCACAGTCCATGTTCCCCAACAGCTCAGAGTTTAGTAAAGGAGGAACGGAAGGTGAAGGAATGAGCCCGTTACCAGGCCATTAAAACCCCACAGTATGCGTAGACACAGAAATTTGGACAGAGCCCAGTACAGTGCTGCAAACGCTGCCTGAGTGAGTTAAGCCAGGTGTGCCCATGTGAGGGTGCATTTTAGTCTTATAAGCAAAATAATAGAAAAAAATATGTTTAAATAATAAAGAAGGCAGACATTCTTGACATCTTATATATTAAAAGCCATTATAAATATGATCTTATTTAACTTCCTCATCTTGCTGGAAGATGATAGCTTTGCTTAGATTTTGCTAGAGAGAGTTTTCTGTGGTAGTGTTTCCAACTGGTGACTCACCAAACTCTTTTCAAAGGGTTTCCCATGTGTCTTTGGCTTAAGCATGGCATTTTCCTTTGTTCTGAGTTTTATGTGTAAATTACTAAACTGGTGAATTAAGTATACAAAAATTACCATAGAAATGCCTTGAGAACAATTCTCAAGCTCAGATCTCAGGACCCTTTTGTTTCTTAGAATTATTGAGAATACAAAAATTTTCAATATAACAGTATATCATTCATATTTGAGTTTAAAATTGAAAAAAATGTTAAATTATGTACATTGAAATTTTAGAAGCCAATTGTTTGTCCACATTTTCTTTGTTGATGTAGGGTAGGGCCTCCTCTAGCCCAGGCTGACTTGTAACTCACTCTTTAGTACCAGGCTGGCCTGAACTCACAGTGTTCCTCCTACCTCTGCATGTGCTGGGATTAAAGGTGTACACCTTTACACCCAGACACAAAAATATTGTACTTAACAAGTAAATAATATTCAAATTACCTTTTGACATAATTGTATATCTTCTTCCTTCATGTCCTTCCAAAACTCAATAGCAGAATCTTAAAGGTTGGTTGCAATATCAATATCGTTGCATTAAGATTTATCTTGTCCTGTAAAGTACAATTGTTACCACCATGATTTACGAGGTCACACCCTAGGAAATATCCATTCACTAATCAGGTGGCTCTGCCATATGTTGAGACATTTCATTAAAAAAATCAATGCATCACACTCATCAATATCACTAGGGAGTGCTTTGAAATATTAGAAAGCCCCCATTCTATTAGTAATAGATGCAAGCCTCTGAAAATGAATTTTCTTTAAAAGCTAAATTTATTATTGTCAATAAAGAATGCCAGTTATCTTCCATGAACCAATAGAACCCCTGCTTCTGTTTTGAAGAAATTGTTAAGCACCCAAGTCTGAGGGGCATGAGTGTCCACATGACTGGCATAGCTCTCTGTTCCTGCTTTGATGGCTGAAATGACAGCAGATTTCAACAATGCTTTTGTCAACACACTGAAAAGATGAAAATGGATTCTTAGTATTTTCATTTAAAAAAAAAACTTGACCTCAGTCTCTGATCACTAAAGAATCATTGAGACCCTGAAACTTCAGTTATAAAGTGGACAAGAATAACCATTTTAGGGCTGGAGAGATGGCCTAGAGGTTAAGGTGCATGCCTGCAAAACCAAAGGACCCATGTTCGATACTTCAGGACTACTTAAGCCAGATGCACAAGAGGCAGGATGCATCTGGAGCTCATTTTCAGTGGCTGTAGGCCCTGGCACGCTCATTTTCTCTTTCTCTCTCTTTCTCTCTCTCAAATAACTTAATAGAAATAAAAAAGAATAACCATTTTATTAGACAAAATTGAGGCTCCTGCTAGTGAAGAAATGACCACGTGGTCTCTGGATAGTACACATTCCTTTGCTTATATTTATAATAGTATATAATAGCTTATAATTACAATAGTAGCTTAAGGAAGATGGTCATTGAAATAGAACAACATATCCATTCATATGGTTCTAATGGAACACTAAATCTGTAGTGACTACTCACACTCAAGATGTTTGCACATTACCAAAGTACAAAATGCAATTGAATAAAGTGGAAACATAATGAGTATTGTGACCAGTTTGGATGTTAGTCTGCTACAGGGAATAGTTTTCATATCACCTAATTGAGTAATAGGCTAAATTTAAGTCATGTACTTTCTTATTATTTTGTTATTTAGAAGCAATGTCTACCAAATTTTAAGCAGCTGAAATGATTTTGAACATGAGTTTATTCCTAATATCAAGAAGGTCAAGTGGGGCTGGAGAGATGACTCGGCAATTAAGGTGCGTGCCTGCAGAGCCTAACAACCCAGGTTTGATTCCCCAGTACCCATGTAAGAGCCAGATGCACAAAATGGCGCACACGTCTGGAGTTCGTTTGCAGCAGCTGGAGGCCCTGGTGTGCCCATTCTCTCTGTCTCTCTTCTCTCTCTCTGCTTGAAAATAAATTGAAAAAAATTTAAAAAGATCAAAAGAATGTGCTTCTTTTGCTCATTCATTCTATGTTTAATTAAAATTTCTTTTTCTTTCTTTTTTTTTCTTTTTTGGTTTTTCGAAGTAGGGTCTCTTTGGTCCAGGATGATCTGGAATTAACTATGTAGTCTCAGGGTGGCCTCGAACTCATGGAGATCCACCTACCTCTGCCTCCCGAGTGCTGGGATTAAAGGTGTGTGCCACCACGCCCAGCTTTAAAAATTTCTTATATGTATGCATGGTATGCATGTTTGATATGTGTGTGTGTGTAGCTGCACATATGAGGACAGTAAGTGCACATGTGTGCATGCAGGTGAAGGCCAGAAGTAGTTATTGGGTGTCTTCCTCAGTTGCTGTCAGCCTTATATGTTTTGAGACAGGATGTCGTACTGAACCTGGAGGCGTCTGATCCAGCAAGCCCTGGGGATCCCCTTGCCTAATCTCCTCAGCTTTGTGATCATACAGGCAGGTACCACTATACCAAGCTTTTTATGTGAGTTCTGAGGATCTGAACTCAGCTCCTCATGGCTGCACAGCAAGCACTTCACCAACTGAGCCATTACCCACGTCACATTTATTGTATTTTTAATGTCACAACACAAAATGGAATTTCTGACACCACTGTAGTATTCATTCTATCCTGATATCAATCACGTATCTTTGAATTTTATACCTCAGTTGACAGATTTGCCTTATGTAGCATTTTTAAAGTTAATTGTGGGTCATATTTCACTTGTTACAAAGGCATATCACATTTTGTACATATATGCTTAAGAATTTAAGAAAAAATACACTATTATTTAAAATATTTATTTATTTTGAGAGAGAGGAAGATAGAGAGAGAGAGAGAGAATGGGTTCTTCAGGGCCTCCAGCCACTACAACGGAACTCCAGACACATGTGCCACATTGTGTGTCTGGCTCACGTGGGTACTGTGGAGTTGAACCGGGGTCCTTAGGCTTCACGTGTAAGCTCCTTAACCACTAAGCAATCTCTCAAGCCCCAAACACACTATTTTTAATATAAAGGTGTATTTTCAGATTTAGCTGAAGGAATGAACATCGTTAGAGTGTTTCTGACCTCATGTATTGCCATGTAAGAGGCTATTAAATAAAATTGTGTTAATACTACATTACATTCTGGTGTCTTGTAAGAAGCCAGCCATGTATTGCAGTTTCTTGGGTAACCCCATGTAGGAAGAAATGTCATTTATAGGCTATTTGTAGAAGAATGTTGGAGATGAGGGACACTCCAGCCCTACAGAGCTAAAGAAGGAACATGATGAGCATTCCCCACTTTCTGCTCTGTAAAACATTTCTTGTGGTTTTTTTTTTTTTTTCTTCTGTAATCAGTGGTTTTATCATCAGACTCCCCAGCTAACACTATAGTTCATGGATGCAGGGTACTGGTTGTTTCTGAAAGCTATGCAAGTCATTTTTGCCTCCTCAGAGGAAAACTCCATGAAAGTCTGGAGAGAGCATATTCTGAATCCTTGTATTCTGATTTGTTGTTTTCCATTTCTTTTCCATCATGAAATGATCAGAGATATTATCAGATTTCTCTCTTGCTTTCAGCACCATTGTCGGATTACCTATGCCTATCATGTATTTGGGGATCTATAAAAGTATTCAATACTAAGAAAAAAATATAACCCAAATACTAAAAGAAACTACATACTACTGATAATAAAAAATTTTAAATGAGTACAAAGTGTGACATTGGGTCAACTTCTTAAATTTAGTAACAAAAAAATGTCATTACAGTTACAAACTTCTTTTAATGAGTCCGAGTATGGAACTGGACTTGTTGGTAAACACATGTAATTGTAGACTCTGGAGGTTGAGACAGTGGGATCATGAGCCTATGGCCAGCCTAAATTACTTAGAGAGATCCTGGTAAATCAATTCTTACATGTGCATGATGACTGTCTAGTAGTCATAGTCCATCTCATATTGATGGGATAACTTACAATCCAATCATTTCAAAGCAACAGTATACAATGTAAAAATTAGTTCAAAGTATGCACAAGGAAATTGCATTTTGTGCGGGGATAGATAGAAAGATGCCTTAATATATTTGTTATAATGAGTGATGGAAGTTTTAAAACTAAATGTTTGTAACCTTTGTTGATTTAAGTATAATACAAAATTTCCCATCAGTATTCAGGCACCAGATATCACAAATTAACTAAGTGGTTTTTGGAAAAACTGACTTTTACAGAAACAAAAGTCTGTAATTATCATACTGTTGTGTATTGTGGGAAAAGCTGCTTATTAAGTCCATTTAGCCCAGAGTCATGGATGAGCAAGCTTGAGCATCATTAGTAACTTAGGGATCATGATAATTTTTGCTAATACAGAATGTGTGTGTGTGTGTGTGTGTGTGTGTGTGTGTGTGTGTGTGTGTGTGTGTTTGTGTGCATGTGTGTGTGTATGTGTGTGTGTATATATGTGATGTGTTGAAAAGAAACATCAAGATAGAGAAAAATGCTTCCCTTGATTTTGACTATTTTTCTTTCTTTGATGGTAGATGAAAGAGAGTCTTTTTCTTTTTGTTTTTGGAGAAAATGTACTCATCTTTATGCCTCTGCAAGCATTCGTCTCTTCTTTCTGAAAGTGGAGAATAGCTGTCATCTCTAGAAGACTTCCCTGTAACTACACTCTGAAAATAAAATAGAATCACAGCCCCCGTTAAGGAGAAGATGAGAAATTATTGTTTTAATAAATAAAAAGTCAAAATTCAAAGCATGTAAGGATGGCATTAATTAAGAAAAAAAACTAATCCCTATCATAGTCCAATGAGTATACAATTCTTTTGGAAAGCAGATTTGTTGCCACTGACCTGGAAACACCTTTTTATAATGACATGGATAGGAACGCTCCTATCCTCCATCTCTCCCTCCCTCACTGTCTCTCTTTAATCTGTCACTGCTTGTTAATCTTCTATATCATTCTTTTATTATTCTTTTTATACCTAATCATCAATGAAATATTACAAGTGACATTAGTTTCTACTTCTAGAATGGGATACATAGAGTTTTCAAAGGATGAGATTTTGCCTCATCTTATATGAAGAATAGATGCTTTCTGGTTCATAATTAACCTTTTGATTGAATGAAATTTCTTGGAGTAGGAAAACTCTATCTTATGTTTCCTTTTGCATATTGTTCTATTGGTTTTTGGATGCCTATAATCCTGGAAATCTTTAATATTGAAATCAGGATGAAAGTTAACATTGTGGTTCCTAGACTTCCCTGTCAAAGTCTGAAGGAGCACTACACCTCATATAATCAGTGAGTTCAACAATTTAAGTTTGATGTCTTAGGCTTAGAAAAAGTTTAAGAGATACAATCACAACTAGAATTCTTTTCTAGAATTTTCAGGGCTGTTTGGTAAAATCATTTTTTTCAAAGATACCCGTGGTTATCCCTCGTGAGGGTTTGTGTTATCTACCTGGTCATCCACTAGAGTTAAGGTGGGTCTTTCCTCCTCAGTTAAACTAATTTGAAGTTCTTTCACAGACATGTTCAGATATATGTCTTCTAGGCTTTTCTAGATCTAATCAAGTTGACTATGGAGATTGACCATCATAATACATATGACCCAAAAGGAAAACATGCCCGGTGTGGTGGCACACGCCTTTAATTCCAGCACCTGGAAGGCAGATGTAGGAGGATCACCATGAATTCCAGGCCAGCCTGAGACTACAGACAGAATGCCAGGCTGACTGGGGTAACAGCAAGAACCTACCTTGAAAAACCAAACCAAAAACAAATAAAACAGGAAAATATCACATTAGAAGAGAATGCTGTTTAACTGTGGATGAAGGGAGGGAAAGATTATGAGAGCCACAGCGGGAGTGGGAACACTCTGAGGCACGGTGCCCTGCTATCCCTCAGGGAGTAACAGGAGGCCTTCATGACCCCACAGTGAATACAATAACCCCACTGAGGAGGGCCCTAGGGGAATGGGATTCAGGGCGAGTGGATGATAGAGTACAACCTGTTATAAATATATACCAAAAAATCATTTAAAGTAATGCTGTTGATAAGGGAAAGCACAGGTAATGGGAAGTGGAAGAGACAGGAAGAATACATACAAGGCAAGGAGAAGAGACGTGGATATGTGAAGGTCATACAAAGGGGAACATAAATGGAGTCAGCTTCACGACATGCAGCAGGGGAAGCAAGTTGAGGGTCACTGTGCACATCTCTGTGCAGATGCGTGCCTGCATACACTTTTGTCCATGGGGAAACAAGTGCCAGCAGTCATCAGAAACCTTCATAATATGCCAGGCAGATTTCTCTGAATGTCACGAGTACCGTCTTTTGACCTGTTGTTAGCTCAGCTCATTACCAGTTACTTGCCATGCACAAGTAAACAGTGTGGAAAATAGATCTATGGAACCAGAAGCCTACACACCTTAGATTCTTTTTCACATGAGTTTCAGATACTTTTGGATCCTTATTTCCCCAAACTCCCCACGAGACAGAAGATAAACTTGACAACTGTGGTATCCTATGATTCTTTCCAATGCATTTCCCATTCCATTTTCCAGTAAATCATAATGGGTACATCTGCCTCCTCTGCAACGCTGTAAGCCTCCTTGTATTACAGACACTTGGTGCCTTCTTCCCCCATAGCCTTTGCACCCTGCTTGGAGGTGTCCACATGGTAGGCTTCATCACAGTTACTGTTGTGAAGTCAAATGTTTCATTCGTTTTAACTGTGCATCCCTGGAGAGATTGTGACCTTCTTCAGGCAAAAATGTGATTGCAGTCACAACATTTTACTAAGGTACCATCTTTGATAGAGATAACGTGAATATACCTTAAGGAAGCAAGGTTTTAGAAGATAGGTATGAAACTTAAAACTGAGATAAGCTGAAATATTATTAAAGTAATTACAAAAATAGGAAGGAACTACAGGTAGGAATGAAGTAAGGAAGGGAGGAAGGTAAGGAAGGAAGGAGAGAGGGGGGTGTTTGAAGAAGGTAGATAAGATAATTTGGGGCAAGATAATCCTATGGCCAAAACTGAAAATGAAGCACCAAAGATTGGGGCACTTGCTTTTCTCCTGTAGCAGTTACCTCTGCATTGCTAGAACAAAACACACAGTCAGGAGCAGCTTATGGGAGGGAAGGTTTGAGTTCAGCTTATAGAATGTAGGGGCTGTCTCATCATGGTTGGGGCAGCGTGGCAGGGAGAGAAGGAAGGCCGTCCCACATCTCCCTATCAGCAGGAAGGAAACAGAGTGAGCTGTTTCTGAACACACAGTGGACTTGACTAATAAACCTCAAGTTCTGCTGCTAGTGGCATACCTCCTCCAGCAAGTCCTCTTCTAATAAAGGCCCAGCAACTTCCCCAGATTGCCAACAGCTGGGCTTTTCCAAACTCACGAGCTACAAGGGACATTTCATTCAAACCACCACATTGCTTTTTGGAGTTATTTTTTTTTTTCCCTCCAGTAGTCACTCTGCAGAAACTCACCCTGAATGAGATAAAATGAGTAAGGGGGGTAATGTCTGTGCTTTAGGGGCTCTTACTGTATTCCTTAGGAGCTGTTCAAATAAACTCCTTTCCATATCATAGCTATGGAAATATGCAATCACCTGGTAATTATTAGTGAGCCTCAGAATCCTTTTACATAGTCCCAGAACACGTAGTGAGGCTACATGAAAAGTAATGAAACTTTTTCACTGCTGATATTTCTCAGCTAATGATTTGTCTCCCCACCTCCTTGTTCACAGAACCTAAAGTAAGCTGCAAATTAGGCCGGTCTGCATCTACATCAGGGGTGCCTCCTCCTTCAGTTGCTCCTCTCAGGCAATCCAGTGACCTTCAACAGAGCCAGGTACCAACATCGTTAGCCAATCGTGATTGACGTCCTGTGATGCAACATGCCAAATGCTTCCCACCTGTCTGTCATGTGTTGCTGTAGACAACTTTTGCATTTACTCTTGTTTCTCTCTGTGTGTATGGGTGGGGGATGAGTTCTTTAGTCTGTGTTTTCACCCCCTCCAAAAAAAATATGTCTTTCTTCCTTGTGATTGGTGAAACTTTCTTCACTGTTTGTTACCGAATCGTTTTTGTCTCTGGTTTCCATCCTTCTGTAATATGAATGTAGTAAACATGTACTATATGTACCAGCATAGTGGCAAGTTTTAAAAATTCTTTCTCTTTTTCCATGTTTTGTGTACTTTTATACTGTCTCTAAAAATTTATCAACTTTTGATAAATTTATCTACTTTGTTTTATGTAAATTTCTTTTTCAGTGTTTTGTCCATAATATTTGCACTGATGTTGTGATTCAATTTGTATATATATTTATTTAGGATACTTCTTATCTCACTGCACTGTAATATTTATGGCAATAGACTTTATTTTTATTTAGCTTGGAGCATGATTGTAAAACACTGTGAATATTGATGTCCTTATAATATTCACATACCAACTCCTTTGAATTGAATATGGCAGCTAGTCTTTCTTCTTTCTTAGGCCATAGAGACAAATTGACTGACCAGATCACCTAGATATTTATTAAAAGCTGTAGATTAGTAAGGCAACTTTTAAATAAATCGCTTTTCCCTCTTATACCAACAATATCAGAAATGTTCTTAGAAAGGGAATGTAAGCGTGCATGCATGAAAAATGAGATCTCTATTATCACTTGGAGAAAAGATACAAGAAATAAAGACATAAGCTAGAATAGCATTTAATCCTTTACAGTATAGTATATTGCTCTGATGTTAATTTGGGTGCATGGCTGTAAATTTGGAATTAGTATGGGGAAAATCACTACACATAAATGTCCTGTCACTCAGCCAATAGGAATTCAATACACTGACTTAATTTGTGAAGTTTAATTGTCGTTGCCGTTAAGTGGTTTGGTGTTAAATAGGATAATTCCATCTCAGGGTATTTTCGCTGCTTCCCTGCTTTCATATCTGCACTCATGGTACTCCTCTGAAACACTAATTTATTAAACTAATGATGACACCTTCCAGGAAACTGCCCACTGCTGATGATCATATTACATACTCATCAATTATTTTAAATGTCAGCTTACTTTGAAAACATAACTAAGGAGAATAATTGCATTTTATGACAGATATTGTGCTTCTTAGTATTTTTATCTGGCTGAGGTAGGCACAGTACATGTCTTATGAATACATGAAGTATCTACAAATATAGTTGTTCCTCTCAAGGACAGCTTAAGTGTCATTTGGGCATCACGTTTTAAATTAAACAAGTGAAGTCCTTTATAAGTAACTGTAGCTATATTAATTTTGAATATGAAAAGTAGAAAAACTAGTACATTGAGTAAGAATATACATAACACAAACTCATTAAGATAAACTACCACCCTAGTTTGTAATATCATTCCAGAATAATTGTATTTCTAGGCAACTAAAGTATAAATTATTGTGAACTGAAAGACAAGAATTCTAGCTAATGGCAGAAGTCTACAGTCATACAATCAGTTTTCAAGGATATGATCCTGGCTATATCTAAGAAAGCTTGTGTGTATTGTGTTTTGTTTTGTTTTGTTTTGTTTTGTTTTGTTTTGTTTTGTTTTATTACCTTTAAAGCTATTTCACCAAAGATCCCTCATGAATAGTGAGTGCTGGCTCTTAGAGCCAACTTCCAGAACACAGAACAAATACCCTGCCTATGACTGTGTTACCAACTTGCGTACACAATGAGATGTTCTTCATTCTTCACAAAATGAAACCTGGATGAGATTCTCCCACCCTCTGTGTGCTGCTAGTTTCCTTATCTAGAGACAAAGGATCTAGCACACAGCCAGAATGTAGATGAGCTTTCAGGAAGGTAATATTCTAGAATTCTCTGTTTCCCAGAACTAGCTGTGTTGATGACACACCTATTCCTCAGATGAACCTTTCTCTAAATTCTGATGATCCTGTATATAACCAAATTCTAAGCCCAATGTCTATGCCTGTGCCATTGTCTTGACAGAGATGCCTCATTAAATTACAAGTGGAATGGTATTGCCCTATGCCAGGGAATAAAAGGTGATGATGAAGACATTTAGTCATTAAATACTCTAATGCCATCTATGTTAGGGAACATATATCAATATGAAGCAGTTACCCAAATCACTTATAAATCAGTTTTGTCTACACTCAGATAACTCAGAGTTATGAAATGCAGATTTTTTACTAGGAGGTAAATAGATTTTGAAGGAAGTCATTGGAAAGAAATGTCATCTATTTAAAACAAAACAAAATCTGTTACTAACCCCAAGAACAATTTTATTTGGTGTTTATCCACAGAGAAAATCTGGTCACCTAGTCATCTTGTAGGGCATCCCCTCCTACTTTGTCTCTTTACAAACTACATTTATATCTTCTTTTGTTTCCAAGAAATTAATAAAAATTATAATTATATATAATAATTTAATTTTAATAAATGATTATAATTAATAGAAATTAATAAATATCATAGTTTAAAATATTTCACTAATTTTAAGCAGAGAAAGAGAGAGAAAGAAGGGGTGCACCAGGGCCTCTAGCCACTGCGAACAAACTCCAGATACATGTGTCACTTTGTGCATCTGGTTTTACATGGGTACTGGGAATCAAACCTGGGGCATTAGGCTTTGCAGGTAAGCACCTTAACTGCTAAGCCATCTCCCTAGCCTACATATCATAGTAGTTTTAAACTTTTTTTCTTTATATCATGTTCCTGCTTTCCAGATTTGTGTTCATTATCTTTTCTAAGACATAAGAAACTTATCAGTATGGCAGTTAGTCTCAACTTTTCTCTCTGATCACACTAATTCCCCCTCTAGTAACTCCCACTATTAATGTAAAATCAGTGTTATACTTCAAGAGTGAACGGTATGCCAACTTCTTTCCTGAGGACTGGGTAGAGCCCCACATTCATTAAAGTTCACTCCATTACTCAGGATGCTTAGGGAACAGTAATTGCAGCACATCAAGAGATACTCCAGGTCCATTCAATTCAATTTAGCAAATGTCTGTAACACATCTAGTTACCAGTCGCTGACATATGAAAATAAGTTATATGATTCCTTGCACTAAGGAACTTGGGAGTGTTTTCAGCAAGCAAACAATTGCTATAGTCATGATATGCAGAGTATGAGTACTAAAGAAACCTTTATTTAACTTGGTATTGGGGATTGGGGAGGTAGCTCAGATAAAGCTGTAAAAACACAGATTTTTAGCCGCCAAGACTGTAACACATTGGCCATGAGTCACTGTGAGAGAAATCAGTAAAGGTAGACCCTATATCCCGCTGATTAAAAAAGCTTCATTTTCTGGCTAAGCTTCATGACACAGAGAACCCTTGTTCACGTTATGAACCAAGAGTTTCCCCATAAATTTGAAAGAAATATTAAATCATACCTCTGCCACCTACTTTTCAGGCTGTATGAACCCAGTTCCTCTTATCTTTTCTCAAACATCTGATTTCTTCAACCTTTAATCATCATTTCATCTCTGAACTTCTCCTAAATCTCCATGACCTTTTTTTGTTTATCAGTTCCACACCTGGTCAAGTAAACAGCAAAGCAATATTACAGACCATCCTCTTGCCACTTCATGTCTTTGATATTTTATTTCCTTTTCACTGACATCCAGTTTTGTATATGTTTTAACCTGAATAGCTTTAGAGCCATGGGATATTTTGCCCTTTCCCAAGGTACCCACAATGCTTTGCCTTAGTGCTTTGAGAAAATCCCTGTTCTCTCAGCATCTCTGTGACTCAGGTCCTTCAGTGAACTTCTCAGGCATTCAGGGTGTTTGTACATAAAACATGCAGAGGACCCGGGAGAGAAGGAAGAAGGCTGGAGGCAAAGGAATGCCAGGTAGCAGACTACACTGGGAATATGCTAGGTGAGAATCTAGAAAAGAGATCCTATTCATTCCCCCAATGCACACCATACCTCCAATACCATAGCCCTAGTGAATGTGTCTTCCTTTACTTTCACTCTCTATAGGCTCAAGTAGAAAGAACTACAAAGTAAGAGCAACACAGAGCACCATGGCACCTCCCTCTCATCTTTGCTACAGTCTTAAATATGCTCTCATGAAGATGAAGTTAAAACAAACAAATAAAAAGAAGCCCCCAAAATCTAAAGACAGAGAACCTTCTTCCACAGTTCCTTTTTGGTCAAAGCTGTGTCTTATTTAGTTCAGCCCAGGTGTGACAGATGTAAGACATATGTGTTTTGAGGTTTCATTCACCCAACTGGGTCCAAGTCCAAGTGCTTCTCATTCAGAATAGCGCCTGAGATCTGTGGTAGACAGGAGAGAGTGGTGCCTAGAGTAGGATGGGGAACCAAAAGATAGGTGCCTGTAGAGTGCATGCCACCCGGACTCCGTGTGACAAAGGAATCCCTTTTCTTCAATCCTTTGTTCAAATGTTGGAAAAACATTTTTAAGAGTCTATGACACATCAAGTTGTCCTTTCAGACATAAAGTCAGAAAATGTCCCATAGTCAGTTTGTACCTTTACACAGCTGATTTCATTGAGTGTTTATATCACACGATTTGCATCAGAGAGCGTCGGAAACAGAACACACAGCTGACCAACAGAACACATTCTGAATATATAGCTTCGTAATACAGGGCTTCACCCATGGCATGAAATAGATTTTACCAACAGCTCCTGTCATTCACTTTATTCTGCCTCGGGGTCAACCTAATGTGTACTTTTAAACATGGAAAAGTTAATAAGGAGACATGGAAAAACGCTACTAAGTTCACAACTCAAAGGCAGCATCATGTTGGGGAAGTGTTTATCTGTACTAACCTCAAACTGTAAAATAAACTGTTATATTAACAAAGATCATGTTACAGAAAGTAGTGTTTATTATAGTAATGACATTTACTGATGATTGGATTTAGCTCTGTGATGTATGGAATAAATTCCTTTAGAATAAGTGACAATGACTGCATTGATCTATTGCCGGGTTTTGAAGCAATGCACATACAGAACTCCCACCCCATTATTTCATGCCCTCCCCACAGTCCTGCCTGCCTGCTTTGTGAAAACTGTGAGGCTCCAGTCTTATAGAGCTCCCACTGAGGTTTAATTAATGTCATAGTTAAAGAAGTAAAAAGATGTGTAATTATCCTAAGTAGTAGCTGGATCTAGTGATGAAATGTTGGAATTATTTGATTTCAGCATTCATACAAGGGATTCAGATGGCTTCAATTCAGATTACACTTTACAAACAACTGCAGTGTGGGATGAGGAATTTTGACTTAACATTTAGTCATCCTATGCTTACTAAATTCGTATTTTTTTAAGTGACAGAATATTTGGGGATCACTTTTTAAGATCCATTAGTCACAATAATGGCCTTTCAGAAACTTCATATTTACTTGAAATGAAGCAGGCCACCCCATGTCCTGCTTCCAATAATGTATAATCATCTATCCCCATGGAGTATCAAGACAGGGCTCGGTAGTACCTTCTCTAGGAAGACTTGATCCCAGTGACAAATTAGGGCTGAGATTTGGGCCTGAGGCCTCTGAGAGACTCTGTGGCTGACTGTACTCACCCCCATACTGCTTTGTTCTCCATATTCGTAGCATCTAAAGCCAGAATGTCGGTATGATGCAGGCTGTAGGGAAGGCGTAGAGATGCTGCCGTGTGCTCTGTAACTAAGTGTGAGAGGAACAAACATTAGCCAGGGTACTTGGGCCAAGTCTGTAGAATAGCAATCATGGGCCACTCATTGTCATCTGTGGTGTGCTTCATGTGCAAAGGACTCACAGGCTTGCTCAGAGCAAACGGAATCACCCACCGTCTGAGAGGTGCTGTTATCCCACATGGCGACTGAGAATTCCAGAGGCAACTTACACACCCTGTCCAAGCTTTTGCGCTTATTACATGTCAGCGTCTATGATCAAAACTACTTACATGCACAGCTCAGCTTTTCTCAGTCTGTTTTCCTATCTTTAAAATAGAGGCACCATTAATTGTTTCATAGTATTATAGTAGTGGTTAATATATGTGTGAAAAGGGCATAGGCAAACATCACTTTCTAAAAAGGTATATTCTTTATATTTTCCCACACTGCACTTTCTCCCACTTTGTCCTTGGCACACAACTTGTTCATTTACGTTCATTATTTTTCTCACAAATAATAAATTAGATACTTAGTATGTCACCATATATTAGGAATTATATGATGGGCATTTTTTATTATCTTAGAAATATCACACTTGGTCAGGATGAAGAATAAGTAGAAACTGCATAGAGGTATTATTCCACATATCACAGCTCACTTGTTCTCTAATACTCATTACTTCCATATTTGAATTAATTTATGATAAATGCAATAGCAGTGATAAGGCAACCTGGGAGGCTATCATATGTTGGGAACAGGTCGTAAGATGCAGATATGGGACACATTAGTTTTTTGCTAATGTCAGAATTTACTTAAAGATTACCCACACCCAATTTCAAATACCTCTTTTTTTTTTTTTAAATCCATAGACATGTGGTAAAATACATCTAACTGTTGAAATGAATGTCAGGCTTCAGAGGGGACTGAGAGTTAGTCTGAGGAAAGTAGTATATTAGGTGATCATATGGCACCCTCTAGCAACTGAAGTGTATATCGCAACTTATGCTTATGCTTATGTTGTTTATGACAGAGATGTTTATGCAAATATCCTTCTAATATGTTTGGGAGAAAAATAAATGAATAACATATAGTGTTTCCTGAGTTCCACACACACTTATGAATAAATGTAGCCAATTTCATTAGGATTTATGAAATCTTCCCGGCTCTGTAATTTCCTTAATTGAACCTGGTGTCCAAGAGAATCATTACCCTTCTTTTGCAGACTGGATTTAAAGAGAGAGAGAGAGAGAGAGAGAGAGAGAGAGAGCAGAAAATGCTTAATTGGGTAAATGGAAGAATCAATTCTGGATTTCCTTTTCTGTGCATTAGCATCTTTGAAGTTTATAACTTAGGATTCCTTAACAAGAGTATCTTTCTAACTAGTGGGTAAATTTACCTCCAGCTTAAGTGACAGGTAGACTATGAATAAAGATTTGTACTCTAATAATATGGACTTTGCTTAGTATTGTAGTTACCATCATGTTGCTGGGACAGAGAAGCCAGGTAAAAATAACTGATGGGAGGAAAAGGTTATTTGGGGGAAGCTTCAGAATGGCAGGGGAAAGATGGTAAGCAGAGGCTACACACAGCGATCTTACCACGGCAGGTGAAAAACAGCAGCAAAAGAGAAAACTAAGCTCTGGAAGGGGGAGCTGGCTATAACACCCATAAGCTCACGCCCAGCCCCTAAGCCCACTTCCCAAATTTTCACTATCTGGGAAGCAAGCATTCAAAACACATGAGTTCATGGAGACAACTGACACAAACTACCACACTCAGGATAAGTACATTCTCACAGCGAGTGCCTTCCCCAAGAAGCACTGGGGTTTCCTAAGAACTCCATACAGCTTTCCTCTTTGTTTTATATTCTGTGATGCAAAGGAACCTTATCTTTCTGGGTTGATGCACCTCTCCAAATAAAGCAGATATCTAAAACAGCATTTAAAATATTTGTTTGTTATTTATCTACTTATTTATTAATTTTACAAAAAGAGACAGAGAAGGAGAGAATGGGTGTGCCAGGGTTTCCAGCCACTGTAAATGAATTCAGATGCATGTGCCACCTTGTGCTTCTGGCTTTATGAGGTACTGGGTAACTGAACCTGGGCCATCAGAGTATGAAAACAAGCACCTTTAACCACAATGCCATCTCTCCAGCCCCCTGAATAGCAATTATGCTGGGCTTACTTGTTCTGCACTTGTCACGGTCTTCAGAAATCTATATCACTATAACCATATTCATGTCCTTATTATGTACTGTATATTCTCAGAACATACCTATAAAGTAGGTTATGGTATTCTCATTAATGAGAAAAGAGACTAGAACATTTCTATAACTTGTTCAATAGCCAATGATTATTTTTAAGTGGCTAAGTAAATAAAAGATGTAAACCCAGCTCATTCTATTAAGCCACTGCTGCCTTCCTTATATCTTCTTCTCTGAATTTCTCTGTGCCTTCTCTTTTATTCATTCACTTATTTAATTATGCTAATTTTCCAGGTCTTTCCTGTTAACTTTTCTAAATGGAAAGTTTCTTAGGAGAGACTATATTTGATTAGTACTACAATTAAGCAAGACACCATCTATGAAAAAAATACCCAGGGTGAGATGCAGTTGAGAATGTGACTATCAATGTTTCTAGCTCAGTTTCCCCTCTGTTGCCCAGTTCTGGTGACATCAGTGGAAAGAATTCAGGGGAGACACACAAAGAGTAGTGCAGAAGACAGAGTTTGTTGCAAAGTAAAGGGGAGTCTGCTCTCAAGAATTAAGAATGGGTGATAGTCAAAAATATTACTATCTCAATCTACATTTTAAACAGGTTTGATATTATTTCTGTAGTTTCTAGAAAAGTCCATTTTTCTTATCTGGGTGTTTGCCAGATCATTTGGTTTGTCTCTTATGGGAGAAGACAATACTATACCCTAGGTATTCATCAGGAAGTGCCTGCTCAGTAGAAATCTCCTAAGGTTAAGGTAGTTATCTACTAATGACCTTCTTGGAAGTTCATAATGTCAAATCTTCCCAGGTGAGGGATATTACTCACATCCCATTCTATTGGCCAGTAATCATATTCCTGTATTTTCTGTTTTTGGTTTTACAAGTTGATGATTATTAGGATGAAGTCCATACCTAATGATCTCCAAGCTACCTAATAACTGGAAGAGAGCCAAATGTCTCTCATAATTTGAACCATTCTCTTGTGTAAAGAGAAAATTTGAGCCTTGCTTGTGTGAGTGACTGTGCCTGTGTCTAACACGAGGTCCCTGACAACACCTAATACTTCACACATTCTGAAAAGAAAATGCATCCCTCCCACGTCTGGACTTATCCCTTCTAGTTGCTGGAGTGTTGGTATAGTTTTGACCAATGCAATACTATTGACAACATCATGTTTACCAAGGTTTATCTGACTTTGGGATTTCCACTGTAATCCCATAAGCAGACACTTTAAAGGGGAAGAAAAACAACCATACTGTCAGTTCAAAGCATTTGTTTTCTAAAGAAAAGACTACATTAGAGTTCCTTAATAAACCCTGGTTGTCAGGTATTTTGACAGGGATGGTATTTGGTATTTGGAATGCTGCATTTAATGACTTCATTCCCAGGAAATGGGGAAGTCATTTGAAGGAGCAAATGGTGTCAAGAGTAATCCTACCCGACACAATCAACTTTGCCTGTAAAAGAGTAAGAGGCTTTGCAGAAGGAGCCCAGGGGCCAGAGTTGCTTATCATCTGAGTGCACTCTGGGTAGGACCCTAATCTTTGCCAACATAAGCCTGAAGAATGAAGCAAAAAAAAAAAAAAAATCCTTGGAGAGGTCAGACACTAACCCCCATCCAGGCATCTCCATACCTGAGCAATTACCAATTGTTTTTGTAGTATTAGTCTTGGGGCTTCTTACCAATACTCCAATACACACCAATGAACCAATAAAATTGGGGTCTCCCCAGATGCTTGTTTTATGAATTTACAATCCATAGTACAGAGTGTAAGGTTTAGAGAGACTTAATCAAATTAAGAAAAGGAAAGAGGAGGAAGTTCAGAGAGCTCCTGCCATGTGGAAGGCCCTCTCCTAGCTGACTACCTGATGAGTTCTTCTCAGTACCCATTTCCCAACTGTAGTCTCTAGGATCATGCTCTTGCCCAGATCCATTCTTCACAGGCAGAGTGATCATGATTTAATCCCCGGTACAGATTTCCATAAAGACTGTGCTTTGCCTATAGAGTTGAAGATAAATGTCTCCTCAGGGATTTCAAGATCCTTGGTGAGCTGGCCCTGACCTGGTTCAACATCAACATGCATCAGACACTCTCATCCATTGACTATGCCTCATGCCCACAAGCACCCTCTCCACTAGTGGTTCTGGTTCTAAAACTCAGGGGCTACTTCCCAGAGCTGTCTCATGCTTCTTTCACACTGGAACTTCTTCCCTAATGCAGGGATCAGTGAAGATGCACCCTTCAGTCATCTGTCAGGTTGTCCCTATTTCTTTATTTTCTCTCCTGAACTTTGCCAACATAATCCGAAATTATCTGACTTTTATATGAAAGAGATGTTCTATTACTGACAAAGAAGAAGCCTTAGAAGAGTCTAGTTAAGTCTCTTAACTATCAGAATTTTAAGCTTGAAGGTATGCACCAGAAATTATAAAAAGAGAAATAGTTTTTCTAGTATATTTTTACCATAGCTCTGTGTTTTCATTTGTCCAAGGAGCCAGTCTTATGGTTCTAGAAATGCTGTACCTAAAATTGCATTTCAATGCCAGGTTCTTGGAGGCCAGGGAAGTGAACTTTTTAATATGGGTAGTTATAGATCTATATGAATACAAACTGAAGGAATGAACAATGTTATTGAAGACATGAAAAATTTTATAATTTTTAAAGTTCATCAGAGGTGGAATACTTTTATATAATATATATTTTTATGAGGAGATTTAGCACTTTTAAAAGCTAAGTAAGATGTCTATCCAATCTATAAGTCAGTTTTTGAAATTACTTTAGTTATATTTAACATGCCCAAAGGAACAGAGGAACTGGATTAAACTGCCATGGTCTAATAAAAAAGGGGACAAGTCTCATGGCAAAGAGAGGGAATGAGCATGTCAGGGCCACTTGCCACTGGAAACAACTTCCAAATGTATGTTCCACTATGTGCATCTGGCTTTGCAAATAAGCACCTTTAACTGCTGAGTCAAAAAGTATTTTTAATCTCTTCCAAATCAATTTTATCGAACTATATTGAATTCCAGACATATACAAAATTTTATGACACAATCTATAACTATTCAAACCTTAACCAACTTTATAATTCTGTATGTGGTACTTTGGTAAACTTGTTCAGTAATGACCTAAGTTAAAATTAAAGCATTGAAACTGATTGTTGGAGAAATTGAGGAATTATATCTTAAAATCACAAGATAACTTTGTTTAGAATTTTTTTTATTGTTCACCTTGAAATAGTTTTTATTTAAGTATGTGACAGATAAATACTGTTTAGTGTTTCACATATGGTCTATTAACCTTATAAATGGGGGGGGGGAGAGTAAATACTTTCTCTGTGAGATTTTTTTTTTTTTTGAGACAAGGTTTTAGATATAATAACCTTAGGAGAGAATTAAATATTAATGAGTCAATTTTAACCTTAAGATTTAGTTAAAAGGTTGACAAATAGAGGAACCTAGTTAACTTGGTTGAATACTCTACATTCAGTCTTCCATGACCATTATTATGACTAGATTAACATCAATGAGTTAAAGTTAACTTTACAACCTGAATATCACAGCAACCTGCTACCAACCAGGCCCATACTTTGTTAGTCTGATATAAACCCTAGGCTAAGTCATTTTATATCTCAAGAAGTCTGCAATGTGATTAAGTACTTTGTCTTTAACCTATTTAAGCTTACTCATACCTTCATCTACATACTTTTACCGTACATTCCATGTAACCACTCTGTAACAATCTTTTTCATCAAACATTTAACATCTAACATATAAAGTTTTCTCTCCAGTTTATCTTTTTCAGTCAATTTATCTCATAACTACCCACAAGAACTTTTATTGTTCTTACCATAACACTTTTAATATGCCATTTTTTCCCTCAAAGGCCTTTTGAAATATCTTTTTTTAAAGAAAGAGACCAGATTTGACTTATGTTATTTACCCAGAATAAACATATAGATTTTGGAACTTTGTTTCTTATAACTTTCCTGAAACACATTTTTAAAATATGAAAGCAGATTTAAACATTATTAGAAATTTTAGAATTTTTTTTACAAATCTAGTATCAAGTACTTTTAAATTTAAACATAACTCTTAAGGCTGCTGTCTGTTAGTAGTCCCATAGAAGTATAGAATGATAAAGTAAACATAAAACAGTTACAAATTTCTTATAAGAAGTCCCCATAGTGACTTGGCATTCATTCGTCATCTTGCTGGGGCCAGGGTCCTGAGATTCCTGTGCTTGCAGTTTCCTGGCTCTGCAAGGCAGGGAAGCTAAGAAAGAGCCTTTTTTTTTTTTTAACTTTCCTAAATTCCTGGGAGAGTTTTGATCTTCCCTCCTCCGGCTAGAAGGATCCTGCCATTGTACAACTCTTTAAGAGTAGGAGAATCTTGCATTTTTTTCTATGATCTTAATTACTTTTAGTGGTCCTTCTGGGGGACACTCAACCGTAGTAATTGGCTATGCCGTCTCCTACAGTGGGCTTGGTGGGAAACATCACCACAATGAAATGGTACTGCTCAGAACAGAAATCATTCTGTAGCCTTAAGGATGTGAGCAACACACATACTCATACAGCCACATTCATTCATTCATTTATTTAGAAGTTATGTGCCCCATTTTAAATTTCTATTTTATTTACAACTCCAGAGAATAACAGCAAACCTTGTTATCAGGTAGGGCATCAGAAGAGGATTAGCTGTTGGGGTCAGGTCCTCTATGTTGTCAGGGTCAAAAGCAGAGGGTGAGGATGAGTATGGGGCAGAGGGCTAGAAGGGCCTGGTAAGAAAAGCAGGTAGGGCATAGAGAAGGCCATGCACACAGAATGAAAAAAATAGGGTATTTCGGACCATTTGCCTGTACATTGGCAGAAGGTTTTTTGTTTTGTTTGTTTTGGTTTGTTTTTAAATCATTGAGAATTTGGAAATCAAAAGTACCATTCTCAGGCCATTTGGACCCATTGTCCAGCTTATGGATGTGGCCAGGCAGTGTTGCAGAGAAAAATAAGATGTTGTCCAAGAGTCGTAGAGGCTTTAAGTTCTTAAAGGAGACAGAGAAAGAGCAAAACAAGGGTGAGAGAAAAATAAAGCAGAGCTTAAGCTGCGTTTACACAGAACACCAATATGACCCCTGGCCCGTTAGGGTGAACGGGGCCTACACCTCCCACGTGGGCAGAGGCCATACAGGTCACAACTGTCGGCTTTTTAGCCTGTTAGTGGGCAAGGAGGGAGACTGTGCTCCCCGTGGTGAAAGCAGCTGGCTGTGGAAGATGAGAGCTCAGGAGGGAGGGAGAGGGAGAAGAGGAAGGGAGGCTGGTGTCCTGAGATGGTGCAACGAAACCAAAAGGCACCCCTGAGGGTACGGTAGACCAGAGAGCAATTAGACCCAAGGTTTCAAGAGTGTATCTTTCTTGAGACCTGGGGTTGGGGCCTAGCAGCCTAGGGGTGTAGCGCTGGCAGACCTGGGGTTGGGGCCTAGCGGCCTAGGGGTGTAGCCTGGCATGCCAGAACGGCTTCCACGAGAAGGGGTGAACCCCGACAGCAGGCAACCTGATAGGAAGGGAAGAACAGTGAGTCCAAATCGTGGTGGGAGTGAGAGCCTGTATCAGACAGAGATGGTCCGAGGCCTTCAGAGGGTCGAATGGGAGCTCGATGGTCCAGTCAAGGAAAAGGAGGTCTGGCCGCCTAAGAGGGCAATCAGAAGCCTTCCTATCAGAGGCAGGGCACCATATGTAAGGTGCAGGAGTGACCAAGATGAGACCACTCTGAGGCAAAGATGGAAGTTTTTATTGGGGTGGGGTGGGGGGATAGCTTCCAGGACTGACTCTCAAGAGAAGGGCAGGGAGCCAGTCAGCTTTGAGATTACAGACAGTGTGCTATAAAGAACTCTTCAGTTGGAGGAAGTGAGGAAGGGAAGGAACTCTTTTGTTCTTTACATTAGTCACAGGGTGTGAGACCAGAAGTGACCAGGTGGGAGATAAGAGGCAGGAAACCTGGACCAGGGGCATTGTCAGGCAAAGAAGGGATAATGGGTGGGCAGTTCCTTGAGGAATGTGGATGACCCACTTCCTTATCTTTGTTGCCCTCCTGCTATGACTCCATTTTGTCCTGACCTAACAGATATTTTTTTCTAGTGTGCTTTACCATAGCTCTGTGTTTTCACTTGTCCAAGGAGCCACTCTTACGATTCTAGAAATGCTGCACCTAAAATTGCATTTGAATGCCAGGTTCTTGGAGGCTGGGAAGTGTTCTTTTTAATACGTGTAGTTATAGATCTGTATGAATACAAACTGAAGGAATGAACAGTGTTGTAGAGCTGTTACAGTAATTTGCAGAAGCTTTGAAGCTCACAATGGTAAGTTCTGTTCATAGTCATCACATAGACCCTCAGCAGCTAGTAAATTGAAGGAATCTACTTGCTTTCTGAGAATGGCAAGAAAAGTTAGAAAAGAGAAATGCAAATATCACTGAGAGAGATGACACTACATTTCAATGCATGTAAAAAAAAAGAAATCTGTATCAAACCCATTCCCAAATAACAAGTTTATTTCTTTATTTCTTTATTTTTTTTTCTTTATTTATTTGAGAGTGACAGACAGAGAGGAGGAGGAGAGAGAGAGAGTGTAAGAGAGAGAGAATGGGCACGCCAGGGCTTCCAGCCACTGCAAACGAACTCCAGATGCATGCGCCCCCTTGTGCATCTGGGTAACGTGGGTCCTGGGGAATCCAGCCTCGAACCAGGGTCCTTAGGCTTCACAGGCAAGCACTTAACCCCTAAGCCATCTCTCCAGCTGAAGTTTATTTCTTTATATAGCTGTGTGGCCAGAAAGGTGAAGTAGTATATCATGGCAATCATTCTAAAAAGGGTCATATATACCTGAAAAATACAACTTTACATTTAGAATATAACATTACTTGCAGTTTAAAGTGAATAAGGACCTGTATCTTCCCTGAGAACAGAATGACTATGAATACTTTTCCTCAGACATAATTCAATAAAGGATTTTAATTTATTTTTAAAAGTAAGTGTGTTTGTTGATTTGTTTTTTTAATTTATGTGTTTAGTTTTTGGCTTTGTCTCACAATGCAGGGCAGGTACCAGAGATACATGAGCACTTGTCTGTTGTGTGAATTATTTAGTATTTGTTATGTTTAGAGTAGAAGACCTGGAAATATTCCTACAGCCCAATTACAATATGAAGGCAAAAAGTGCAAAAAATTAGTAGAAATTGTTAGTGTCAGGCAACTGCAAGCTATGAACTGGAAGAAGGCCCCTAGGTGTTGTGTTGTCTGCTTGTTCCATTTGACTCGCAGAAGTGGCCACCAGTGTCCCAGATGGTAGCATTTCTTTCCCTGCCTCCTGCACAAGCAAGATGGGCCCTATGAGTCCCAGAAGGGCTGACAGACTTCAATATCCTTCACAGAGGTTGGGGAAAAGTGAGGGGAGGAATGAGGACCAGGGGATGGTCTACAAAGGGAGAAATCAGTTCCTTCTTCCATCCTGCCTGTACTCTCTCCTCCCTCTTTTAGGAAGCCTGGAGTTGAGGATGGAAGAGTTGGACCTGAGGGAACAGAAGTGTCTATAGAATGCTGCAAGCTGCAAATGGTCTAACATTTGCATATGAGCCTTGTATACATAGCTCTGAAAATAACCATCTAGGCTCTGGACATAAGAGTCATGGAAAAAAAGCAATAGGGAGCAGGCATTATATTTATTTGTTTCTTCTCATTCCAAACTTCTATAATCTAAAATCACCCACTTTATGCAAAATTACCTACTTCCTATGTTCCATACTCTTTATTTACCCTGCTTGTTTCATGGACCATATTGACTTTAAAAAAAAAAAAATCATTCACTTAAGATATTCAGCAGGAATTTGCTGGGCACTGCTTCCCTGTAACTCAACTTTGACATCACCTTTAAGAATGGGATGACAGGATGATTGTAGCAGAGAGCCCTTCCCTAGACAATTAGAATTACAAAAGGCGAAAAAGATTTGCTCAAAAGAATCTAAAATGGACAGAATTCCTAAGGGCATTTCATTTGATTGCTTCACTTTTAAAACATAATTTTAATAATTTTCCAGTGAAAGAAAACCTGGAAGATTATGCTATTAAACAGGGGGACAATTTTATTATGCAACTTCCTCTCCTAATAATTAAGCGTTTATCTCCTAAAGTCAATGATATTGTTTGTGTATGGTGCATGCACTTGTGTGTGCATTTTCATAGGTGTGAGTGTGCATAGGCGTGGGTCACATTGCCTCTGTGTGAAGACAGGAAGATGGCGCTGGCATTCTCCTCCTCCTCAATCCCCTTTAACACAGAAGTCGCTTTACCTACTCAGCCATTTCCCTGGCTCCAAGGATATTCTTTTAAATCAGCCTCAAGAAAGTAATCAAGAAATGGATGATTCAGTTCTATGAATCACTATAAATAAAATCCATTTTCAGATCTCACAAGTGGCCCATTATAAAAAAAAAAAAAAAACTCCCTTGAATTCAAGAACAAATCAAGAGTACATTACGTTTCCTTATCACAGCTTGTTTTTCTTTTATTCAGATTTCTTTTAAGCAAGCACCTTAACCATTTAGCCGTCTCTCTAGCCCCAGATCTCTGTTAAGCATGAATGTTTTCCAGATTTCTTATTCTTTCAGTATCATACCATTTTCAGGGTGCAGGGAAGTTGTCCTGTTTTCCAGAATGTCAGTTGGTTTTGATTCATCTGCCAACTTCATAAAATTAGATTTCTAAAAATATCTTTTATTTTTCCAATTTTTGACATCGACATACATTTTTATCTTATTCCCCTCTCATTAATGCCTTTCTTCCCCATTAATCCTCATGTCACTTTCCTGCCTTTTTAAAATTCGCATTGCATTCAATTAGAGTGGCTTGCATAATCACGGATGGAACCTGTGGTGGAATAAACAACATACCATGGGCTACATCACTGATGAGTCTTATACCCCCCCTTTTCTCAGCAACTGTTAGCTGCTATTAGTTACCCTGGGTGGTGTGGGATGTGCTCATCTGTCCCCCAATGATGGCAAGGATTTATAGGCCCATGCATGTAGGGGAAAGCACAGCTGCTATGAATTTGTACCTGCAATGACCACGCTGTATCAAGAAGGCTGCATTTCCCAGCCTTCCTCCCTATTGTCCTGGTATTATAGTTTGTCTCTTGCCTCTTTTGCGAGGTTGCCTGAGCTTTGGAGAGGGTGTTCTAGATGACCCGTTTAATGTTGAGAACACAGTAGTCACTTATTCTCAGCACTTTTGCCAGCTATTTATCTCTGTATTAGCCACTGGTCATTTTCAAGCTGCTGAGTGAGAAAAGCCAACATCCCTACCCAGCTGTGGACCCTTTGCATCCCACAACTGACTTGCCAAGATATGCCCACTAGTGCACTAGTGGCATGAATGCTGTGGGAGTAACCAGCTGCTTTCTAATTGGATTTCAGACCTGCCCCATAAGAGGAAATACAAGTCTGGTACTGTAAACCTGGCCAAAAGGCTGTGGCTATGGACATAGGCCCTGGGGAGGAACATACTAGTGTGTTTATGCTAAACAAACATCATGCCAAACTGCCTTCTAAACATCTATATTTGTTTCCATAGATTAGTACTGCTTGATGTCTATATCACAGAAGTTTTTAGGAATATAAGGTTTGAGCCAACCTCAGTTTACAAGAAGGCTGGTTTTCTCAGAGATTCACAGGTCACAGGCACCTTATTCCCACTTCTTTCATCCTTGGGAACTGCTCTCTGAACCATGCTTTAAGGTTGCTTCTCAACATGTCCTTCTTTTATTCTCTATACCCAGGATGAGGGACCAAAGGAGTGCCTGAGAACCTGTCATCACAGAATCAAACCCATGGCTTAAGTTAACTGTGTCACTTCACATCTCTAAAGAAAAATAAAGAGAATTTAATTTTTTTAATGAAGTCTACATAAATTAGTTATGTTTAGTATGCTGTATTGCAATAATCACAATAGTCCTTCAAATCATAGCTGTGTATGATAAGAAGACTGAACAAGATAAGATCGAATAACACTTCAAGTTCGCATACTGTAAGGTGGCAGAACAGGCACTTGAACTACCTTCTCCTCACTCCCTGCAGTTCTCTGTCCTGTGAGCAATTAACTGCTATACAAGATCTCAGTTCTCTAATTTTGCAGATTTCCTATACAGTTCCTTACCACTAGAGGGGGAAATACCTCCATAGTTAACATGGCTACCCTTAGACTAGAAATCATTTGGCAGTTATACACATTTAATGCAGCTTAAGAATTTCACAGGAATGCAGAGAAAAAAAAATATTGACTCCCAATTAGTGTCCCCCTTTTATGTTTGCTAATTTTAGTTTAAAACAGATAGGGTATGCCTGAACTATTGATGCAATGCAACAAGATTATAAACATGAGCAGCACCAACACCCAACAAAATGATTGCCTGGCCAGTATTCAACCCATAGTAAGAATCTAGACACAAACATGAAGTTGAGAACTGTACGACATATACTATCCTACACTACCCACTTGCAGAAGTAAAACATGTGACACATGGGTTTTCATAATAGTTACTCTATTTAGAGAAAAGATCAAAAGTCACTATGAGAAGCCAATTTAGCTAACAGTATTATACAGTGTTATGTTAATGTCTCCCAAATGAGTCTCTAGTATTACACTTTTACTTACCGATGAGTAAAGCATTGTTTTCTTTATCTTTTTTAAATCTCTTCTTGGGACCCATATGGGTTAAAGCTAACATTTACCTATATCTACTAATTGAGGAGAATAAAATCCTATGGTGATAAGCCTAGAAACTTACATTTTAATCATTCAAACTATAAATTGTAAGTAATGATCATTCCAACCTAGAATCTTTCATTTTAATCATTCAAACCGTGAATTATAAGTAATGATCATTCAGTGGAAGTGCAGAGCAGAAGAAAGTACCAAGGACACAACCTCATGAAAGTCAGTATCTTGGATGTGCTGGAAAACATTCCATTTACTTTGCAATTTGAAAACCATTGGGGATTACTGATGTGAATAACAAATAAAAGTTCATTGATATTTAGGGTACAAAATTGGATAATTTTATATAGCCCTTAGTGATTAAAAAATATATAACTATCTAATATGACCAAAGTAAAGTGAAAGATAAAACATTTTACTTCATTCCTGTCTAGCAGTCACATGGCACTCAGACAGTAAAGGGCCAAATAAATGATGACATTATCCAAACCTGCTAGCTGTCTAAACACCTTCCTAACAGAGGGCTTGCTATGACAGCTTACAAGGAAAGATTTGCCTTTAGGGAGGCAGGACAATATCTTCAGATGAAGGAATTGGCTTTGCACAGTCTGGTCCATTCAAATGGGCCAGAAAGCATTGGAATCAGAATGTGCGTGTGCTCGCTGCCGGTCCTTTATGAAGAAGTTTGATGGACAGGCCACAGACAGTTCCTCTGCTCAATTTTTGCTGAGGTTGCACCTCATGGCCTTCATAGACATCAAGGATTTGAGACAATAGAGACGGTTTCCTTCTCCTCTCATGTCTAAACAGAGGAAAGTATTTTTACTAGCTATGAAAGTAAAACCCTGAATTGTTTTACAAGAAGAAGTCATAGGACCCTCGTTTGAGGGCATTTAAAATCATGTCCAAGGTGTTGAGATGATACCCGTGGGGTTGCAGCAGGCAAAGGAAAGGGTTTTGACAAGGGTCTTTAGACTTTTTCAGCATGATTCTGTGGGAAACTATAAGAGTTTAATCATTTCTTACTAGCATTTAAATACCGCTATATTGCCACAAAGGGGTGCTGTTACCTTAGTTTTACTCTTTCCTGGGGGAAAAAGAAAATCTTCAGTGTTTTCCATAATGGATTTTTAGCACTCATTTTGGAATCATTGAGCAGTAATACTTTTGTTATCATTTGTTTCAGAGTGATAGAGATCTGGATTAAGACCAACACTCCTAAAATTTCTTCTATTTATAGGTATTCTTTAATAAGACGAATGCAATCGGTAGGGGATCATTACATCTGTGGATGACAAATGCACTTTCTCCCCAGGCAGTGATAGGCAGTAAGATCCTTGCCTTAGTCTCTTGTGAATCAAATTAATGGTCATGTGACCTTTTTAGTAAAAGGATTTCAGTTCTAATGAGCAATTATTAGACCTACAGCATGGTCAGAAAGCTAAGTCTCCTTTGAGAAATGAAGAAAAGGCTAGTTCTCCAATCTGCACTTCTTGTCCTCACTCTCCCCTGGTGGGAGGATGAAAAGGCCAGAGGAATCTTAAGGCCTCTCTGTAGTCACTACCAACAGTTGTGCTTCCTTTTTGTGCTGGGTATAACGACAAGCAGACCCTCTTCCCTGGCTCAGCTGGGCTGCAGAAGTAAAGCTCACTGATTTTTCCTTCAAATGTAGAGATCCCATTCACAGCTGTGGAAGCCAGATGAAGCCACAAACTGAGAGTCTAAGTCTCCACAGTTAGGTCCAAGAGAGTCCCAGTAATTAGGTTTCTACTCTTAGAGGTGGTAAGTAGGAGAGATAAATGTAAACGAAAACCTGCCTTTCTCCTAGCAAGACTTTGATGAGGAGACTGCAACTCCTGAAAAGAGGCTAACTCCCACAATCTGAGGCTGTGAAGAAATATCTGTTTGTGGTAGTTGAATGTGAGGGGTTAAAGTGTTCTGTGAAGTGCCATGTTAGGAAGGAATGTATATTGTGGTGTTTACAAATGAGATGCTTTATAGAGTTAATATAAAAATAGCCTGCGAGTTTATTAGTCTGTGACACAAGAGTTTATTTTCCCTTTATCTAAAGCTTTGTTGGGGTGTGGGAAGGGTTAGTGCCCTGGGAATAATTGACAGGAAATATTTGTGTCCCTTGGAGCTGTGACTGAGTTGCATGCCCAGGGGAGCCATGTGTCATGGTGTGACAATTGGCTTGGAAACAAGAGGTGTTCAAAGTAAATCAGCACCAGGTGTCTTCAGTTCGGAACCACCATCCTGTGACCATGACCCTTGTGGGATTTTTCTCCTTTGGTTATCTGAGAGCAAAAAGCCCCTCAGTATTTGCCATTAGTCAGTTGAAAAGTGGGACATACATTACGTTGCATGTCCCAAATCTGATCTATTTGCAGATTCTCCCGGGAGCAGCATGTTGAGAGAGAGCTGGAGGTTAAATTTGTTCACTGTGGGAAGATTCGTTGATGTTTGCCAAGTGCATAGGGGTCATCAGAATTCAGGAAATTAAAAATGGGGCATAATTTGGAAGCTATATTTCTGGTAACATTCTGATTGTAGACTTGACAGTGTGTCAGACAAGTGAGCTCCATAATGCCAGTTTCATGTGTTAGCAGGTGAAAAATAATAGGATTACTTCTATAGCCAAATGAATGCTAAATCCATACTACCATCTCTAATCCTTTCAAAAGATTTGATTTCTTCCATAACACATTCATATTACAGCAGTACTTTTTCAAAATTCACTGTTGACTAATGGTGAAAGTGTTTCCATAGCTCTCCTCAAAATTTAGATCAAATCAGTGGATATAGCATTGGAGGTCAAATTCCTTCTGGTCATTTTCTAAATGCATCTAGGAAGGAAGCATCCTTTCCTTCAATATGTAAAGTTGCATAAAGAGTAAATTTAAAACTAGTTTGTTTCCTGAATGTCCTATTGTATTTGAACTGCATGATAGGTGTGAAATGGAAGCTTGAGAAGCCCAGAGGCACCCCAGCTGGAATGTTCTAATTTATGAAAGGCATTGCTCGTCAAGTGGCAGGATTAGATGTTAATGTGCAGATGTGCAGTGTCTCTGGGCTTAATCCTGGCTCAATTATCCCCTTGCTGAGTTCCATGGACAAATTATTTAACCTCTCTGACTCAGGTGTCTTATCTGAAAAATGGTAGTAATTAAGAGAAGCTGTAATTACAGCCCTAAAGAGGATAGGATAATGGTTGGTAACTTATGATAACACGGATTGACATCATTGCTCAATCCTCCAAGGGCAATGAATGCATTATTGTATGCCTGTTCCAGCTAAGAGAAAGATAACAAATGTATTCCATCGGAAACTTGGCAAGTTTTGTTGGGAGAAAAATACAACTTAACAAGTATGGACATGATTACAATTGCTTTCTAGAGATGTTCTCACTTTTCAGGTCTGCTGTATGACAACAATTACTTTATTTCAGAGAAAAATATGTAAGAAAAGGAGATATGTATGATACAATATAATTCAAAACCCTGACCCTGGAAAAACTTAATATTGATAAGTGAGCTGTTCTCTATCAATTATAATGTTATGAAAAGAAGAGTGTCTTCACATATTTTCAAATATCTACAATGTTCAAGAAGTGTTTGATAAGTATTCTACCTTAGAGTAATATTTCTTACCATCAAATACATTTTAAAGAACAATTAAATAGTTCCAAAATCAAACACATTTGTAATATATTTTCACTTCTTAATGGTAGTTTAATGGTTCCAGTTTCTTTTAAAATACTTTGCATTATTAACTTTCACATTTCTTTTTGGTCTGGAGAGATGATTTAGAGGTGAAGGTGCTTATCTGCAAAGCCAAAGGACCCAGGTTTGATTCCCCAGGACCCATATAAATCAGATGCATGTGGTGGCACATGTGTCTGGAGATTGTTTGCATTGGCTGGAGGCCCTGGCATGCCCTTTTGTCTCTCTCTTTCTGCCTCTTTCTCTCTCAAATAAATAAATAAAAATAAAACAAGGAAAATTCATATTTCTTCTTTGCAGAAAATGTCTTAGTGTGTAGAAAGATGGCATCTTTTAGAATCAATCAGAGGTTTTTTGTTTTTGTTTTTGTTTTTTGAACAATCGCCCCTGGAATTCCAGTTTCCTCATCTATAATAGGGACATTCTTAAGTACCTCAAAGGAGAATAACAGATTTTTTTTTATTTTTTTTATTTTATTTTTATTTTTTTGCTGGCTCAACTCTAGTTGAATGAACTTAGTAAATATGGTTATATGAATACAAAACAACAAAATTCAAGAGTTTATGAAGCAGGTAGCACCATATGTAATATACTCTGAGGGCCAAATTTACTCCCTGGAGGTCCCTGGGTAACTTCTCCTCACACAGTGTTTGATTCATCAGGACAGCCGTGCATTACTCCAGTGTTTCCAGTCTGAATGCCAGCAGAAACTCACAAAGTCACTTTTACCCATTTTGACAAAAGGAGTCTCTCCCTTATTAAGCAAAGAGATCTCTGGGTGGAAGTAAAATTTGGCCCAAGTTTAAAAATACGGATAAAGCTATCAGGCCTTGAATGGTCTGCCTTGTGTGAGAGTTCTAATCAGGTATGAAACTGAAGTAAGTTATGGAGAGGTATACCTAGCACAGTGTGCAACAAATTCACGAAGTGAATTCTGCTCTACTGTGAATGTCCAGTGTGGGACTGCTTCCTGCATTTCTATTAGTAATAATTGCTTCTTAAATATTTATTTATTTCAGAGAAAGAATAGGCACACAAGTGTCTCTGACCACTGCAAACATCCTCTAGACTCATGTGTCATCATGTGCAACTGGCTTATGTGGGTTCAAGGGAATCAAACCTTAGGTTTCACAGGCAAGCACCTTAACTGCTAAGCCATCTCTCCAGCCCCCAATAATTGCATTTTTTAATGATTCCAGCTCTCTACCACTGAGTGACATCCCCTTAGCCCAGTTACATGCCTTTTTTTTTTAGCTTTCTGGAAGTTAATTTTCATAAGATGTCTTTTAATTCAAGGAATTTTATAGTAAGAATAAATCTTAAAGTGATAGATATGACACATTATATTTATATAACCTTATTATAAGTCTGTGATGTATACACATATACATATTTATTTCATAGTACTAGGGAGAGAGTCCAGGGTTTTGCTTGAGCTTGCTAAGTGCTTTACCATTGAGCTCTAGCCCAGGCCCAGGATGTGACATATATTGTAGAATCTGTATAAGGAAACATATTTTTACTTAATAAAGTGGCTAGATGAGATAACCTATAATCTTTTCAACACATGTTCCCTTAGAGTTCTATTTGCTGGAGACTATAAATATACTAATACCTGCAATGAACAAGTTTCTTAATGATTCTGAACCCACACATTTATTATGTATTTACATATACATAGATAAGTAAATGATAGTTTGGATGATAGATAGATAAATAGATAATAGATGTTAGATAGATATCTGATCACATACATTATATGGGATTACACAAATTCAATATTTATCAATTTACATATGTCTTTTTAAGATAGAATGTAACTTAAGAAAATGATCAAAGCCATTTTACTCTAGATCTGGCTATAGTTATATAAAAATACTATATAGGGCTGAAAGAAGAGGACAGGGGATATAGAATTGCATATACAAGATTTTGCCTTGTCTGTCCTGAGACAGATACAGTCAGAATGCCACTCATAACTGTAAGGTAATTATTGATATAGTAACAACCATGGTACCAAAGAGAGAGGATGGCTGCTAAAGTGCCTAAAATCTTAAATCTCCCTGATGCGTTCCAGCCTTCAAAGAGAAGTACAGGGCTTTGTGGATTCTGGAGTTTGATCAGGCTATTGATTTGGCAAGTGATGTGATGGCCCAAGCCTCAGTTTCTTAACCTGTGAAGGAGTAGGAGAAAGAAAATCCACACATACTATTAACCTACTATTTTCCAGTGCTTGATAACACAATATAAACATCTTACCATCTCTTTGCCCTAACACAACATTCTTCAGGCAGAGACACATGGTATTAAAATTGACAGGAGGGAGCTGTGGAGTTAGTTCCCTTCATTTGCTACATATCGTTTTTATTTTTCTTCTTTTTTTGAGGGCTGCATCTCTTTGTTTATATAGTGGGCATCATAATGTCAAAGATATTAGTCTGACATGGAGAGTAATGAATGAAATTAGCATGCATAAAGTATTTGGAAAAGTATCTGAGGCATTGTATCTTCTCAATTTATGGTAAAATTTGTACTATTGTTTTTATCACTCCAATTATCTTTATCATCATAGAGAAATATTCTCTAGCCCTCCTTTGTTTTGAAAGAAACAAGCCACCCAATCATTGTAGGCTGTGGACTTTGGAATGACTATTCTTCTTTTAACAACTTACAAAATAAGTTATACGTATACTGTTAGTGGAAGTTCATTGGTCCTGACTTAGTCTATGAAAAATATGCTTATTTAAAAGATCTAGGATTTTTTAAAATTAATTTTCTCTGGGGTGCCAAGAATAGTCATGAAAAACTGCAAGGTTTTTCTTTTAAGCAAGGTATGGATTGTGTCACCAGGATGTAAGAAATATTTTGACCCTATCTATATTCTGGTAGGTGTGGGATACGTGGGAACATAAGGGGTGAGGCAGGGAAGAGAGAAGATTAAATAGAAGAGCAGTGGGATGCTCTGGCTAATTGAATCCTTGTGTGAGCTGGAAACCATCACAAAACACTCTCTTCCTCTTGCTTGTCCCTTATGCTGATTTTCACTTTCCCCTACTTTCACTTTATCTTGGAGTACATTTTGTCTTGGATTAATAGATATGAATCCTGGTAAACTCTGGACAGAAGGGTTTGCCATTGTAGTGTTTGTGAAGGCATGGTTTTATAAAGTTAAATTGGTCACTTATGGGATTTAAAAATTGGGCTAAACAGCTATCAAAAAGGATTTTTTCTTATTTTCTTTTTCTGAATTTAATTTGGTCTTCTCCCTCCCCAAATCTTTCCCCATTGCTCCCCCATTTCCTTGTCCTCTGCCTTTTGCTTTTATAGCATTTAATATCTCCTACCTCCCATACCCTTCTCCCTTGAAACCTCATTTTACCCCTTGTGGGCTCCTCACCAGTTTCAGGCAATTATACACACACCTTTTCTTAATAACACACACGCACACACACAGTTTAAGCTAAGATCCCCACAAGGGAAAGAACATGTGATGTTTGTCTTTCTGTATCTGAGTTAACTCAATTAATATATTATTTTTTGTCTGTATATTTCCAAGAAAATTTCATGTTATCTTTCTTTATGGCTAAATTGAATTCCAATGTATGTATGTATGTATGTATATGTATATATATGTGGAGGTAGGTATGTATGTATGTATATATGTGTGTGTGCACACTGCATTTTCATTACCCATTCATTTCTCAGTTGATGGACATCTAGGCTTGTACCACTTCCTAGCTATTATGAAACAGCACAGGAATAAACACTGATGAATGATTACCTCTGTAGTAGGGTGTAGAGACTTTTGGGAATATATGCAGGAATGGTTTAGTTGGGTCATGCAATAGGACTATTTCTAGATGTTTGAGAAGCCATATTACTTCCCATAATGGCCACATCAGTTTACACTCACACACCAAACTCTTGCCAGCACTAGTTGTTATGTTGTTTTCTTCAGGAAAACCATTCTGACAGACGTGAGACAAAATCTTACGAGAGTATTAGTTTGCATTTCTCTGATGAAATGAAATATGGCAGCAGACATTTTGTCCAGTTACTGAGAGTACAATGGGGATTAGGTCAGATGGGAAAACCAAGCCTTTTGACAGATGACAAAAAAAAAAAAAAAAACAGGCTCTTGCCAATTGTTGCCATGTTTCTCTGATTCCCAAGAGAATCCAAGATCAAGCAATCTTAGCTTGGTCTTTGATTCACCCTACCTCTTTAGTCTTCTCTCTTGAATATTTAGTTTATTAATATTTTTAAATATGGGCTCCAAATTTTCAATAGTGTTCAGTTTTTATAAAACACAACTATGAGCCAGAAGAAGTTCTGCATGCCGCAGTTGGGGCTCTGGGTTTTGACCCTGAGGCTCAGACACATGGAGTGACTTGCTGAGAGCCGACAAGCAGTCTCTACAACAGAGCTACCATAACTGCTTCTCCTTTTACAGCATAGCCATGCCCATATTAATCAAGACATTCTGGTGGAGAAAAGCATGCACATGTGATTCCTCAGTGAAAATTCAAACTTTAAGACTGGAAAATGGCTTGTAGCCATTTCACTAGTTATTACTAGTCCATTATGTGAGGACTAGCATATGGTTTATTTAGGAACCTCTTCTCTTGTTAGATAAGCAACTATTTATAAGGGTGTAACTCTCCCCCACACATCTGTGTTCAAGTCCATATTCATCATTAAAATGAGTATTTTATAATGAAATTAAATTTTAAATTAAATTAATGCTAATGTAAGTGATTAGGAGCATAGAATTAGTGAAAAACATTAATATACTTGCTGTAATTGAGTTTTATCTTTTAATACTGCTTATTTCTTCAGGGAATGTCTTCTTAAGGTTTTCCACTGATAAATGTCCTGCTCATTTAAAAACATATGAATTAATTCTGAGACCTTCTCAGAGATTTCTTTTCTTTATTACATGCAATTAGCTTAATCAATTAATAGCTGGAATTATTTTGGTAGTCATTATCAGGATTAATTACTGACAAGCCTGTTGTGTATTCTTTGTATGAAAGTACATTGTATTGTGAGTATAGCCATTTGTACTTTCTAAGGACAAAACTTTGCAATCATAATATACTAAAAATTAAATCATGAATTATATAGTTTCTTTTAAGGTAATTACCATAGGTCTGTCTGTGGAAACAGGCATAACATTTTTTAAATATTTAAATGTGAATCAATTTTTTCTCTGAAAGTCTATCATATTGTTCTATATGAGTTCCTTCTATAACATATTATTTATACTCATAATAAATGTATTTCACAATGTTATACAAATTTCAATGCAGCAAAACTTTAAGTTCATTTTAAGAATAGAACTAAATCACTAATAACTTATTTCTCTTGCTGTTTTATTATTTCTCAAGGTCACTGCATTTTCTGTTCTTTGATAAAGGATATTTCACTTCTTACGCCTGCATGTTTGCCCTTTGTACATGTAAAACTTTGCAAATATTACATAACTGACACCTATATATTCCTTATTAACTTGATTAGTTCCTGTATGTTTGAGTGTAGTCTAGAGAACATGTGTTAAATCATTTGAAGTCATGTAAACTTGTGGATACTCACTTGCATTTGTTTCTAAGAGATACAAATGAACATTCAAAAGGATGTTAACTGGCTTTGCATTTAGATGTAATCTTGTTGTATGAAAATGTTATATATTTTACTAGGCTTGGAGAATTGTTTTCTAAAATTATGTAAATATATATAAATATTATTTGCCTCCTAAAATTTTCAAAATTAAAGTTTTAAACTGACAATTAAACTTCAAAAATGTATAATAGCCAGATCCATGCGACATTTCACATACACATACCATATCACGTTTAAATAAAGGTAAATCTGTGTCCTGACTTATCTAACATTTCTTTGTAGAAAAATATACAATATCCTTTCTTCCAGCTTTTCAAATGTATAGTTCATAACCGCTATCTTTAATCACCCTAGTATGTAATAGCACACCAGAACCTCTTACTCCTCTCTAACCACAACTTAGCCCTATTGATTTATATTCCCTTATCCCTTCCTCCTTGCTCCTGTCTGTATTCCTAAAACTCTCCCAAGGAAAAAAGTTTATAAGATGATGGTTTAGTCCAATGAGCATCTTCCTTCATGATGACATGAATTTTCTGGTTTTTTCCCTCATGAAACTACTCCTTGGGCCTTTTCTCCTAATGAAATTCTACATCAGCTAACACTATAATTCAGTCAAGAGGCAAGAACTTCACAACATAAATGTGACTAGGCATGAAGAAACATAGATATCTGGTTTTTTTTATTTTTTGCTACTATGCAATGAAGTAAAAGATTTATTGAAATGTACTGCAATGTGACTAATAAGAAAATAAGAAAAACATCCTTCAGAGGGACTTCAAGTGATGCAATACCTAGTGGCAGGAAATCTGCCTTCAATAACAGTAAGAGAGACATTTAGGGGTGAGAAGAGAGGAAATTAATCTTCTATAATGAGTAAAGAGTCGTCATTCTTAGTGATTATTCTTATTTGCTACATGGATATGATTTCTGTCAGAATACTTTATTCAATACATGTTTGAGTAACAGCTTCTTCAAGTAGGGAACTGGAAGGGAGTTTCAACAACAAGCCAAGACAAATTACTTCTGTAATTCAACCTGTGGATATTACAAACAACCAACAAAAGTCTCTTAGGCCTTACAGACATATTCTTGTGGGGCAGAGGACAGGAAAGCCAGCCAGCTATGGGTGGTGGGTGAGACACAAACCTCCTGGTCTAGTGAGAGAGGTGTCTGTGTCCTGCTCTTTGTACAATCATCTTCACAGCCAGGGTGGGGTATAAGTCAGAGGCTGACATGTTTTACTATCTTATGAACTCTTTCTCACCTAGAAAACAGGGACCACGGGCTTCTTGTGAGTCTGAAATGAAGTGTGGTAGGCATGGTGCCTCCACATGCTCTGCCCACTATGAAGACTTGGCATGGTGATTGTGTTCATAACCTTGATTAGCATGAAGAAAAGGATGGGAGAGATGGCAATAATAAGAAATAATATAAAGTGCCACTTCTCTGCTAAAATTCTGATAGTTTTAAAATTGTGTGATCTTCCAGCAAAAACTTTACTGATTTTAATTAATTTAGTATACTATGACAATTCACTGTGAAAATAAGGACACAGATTTTAGCATTACTTTTTTGCAATTGTTTTGTGAATTCAAATTCCAGTCCTGTTCTTTATCAGGCATATGACACATTTATTATTTAATAATATTAGGTCTTACTTGATCATATAAAATAGCAACGAAGCATGCTTAAGAGTTATTAAGCTTTTTGATTCAATTGCATTTTAATTGGCATACATAGGTTTATGTATCACTCATTTTATCATTTTCAAGTACAATTACAGTCTCCCCTACATCACATGTAATCTTTGGCCCTTCCCTCCACTTTCTTTCAGCTATCTATTTGAATTCACTTTTGGTTATAGTTCTATTTTTATAGATTCATTTGTCATTTACCCTCCTATATATACATACTTATATATGTTACATGCTAAGATCAGCATATGAAATAGAGAACATGTAATTTGAGGCTTTTTCAGTTTGACTCACTTTATTTAATATGATTATTTCCAAATCCATCCACTTTGCTTCAAATTTCATAGTTTTATTTTCTCCATATTGCTACATCGAATTCCATTCCATTTTCATTACGTGCTCATCTATCGATGGACATCTTGGCTGATTCCAGTTCTTAGCTTCTCAGCTATTGTAAATAAAGCCATAGTAAACATGCATGGGCAAGTGCCAGGATCTATGCAGTAGAGTGTGGAGTACTTAGTTGATATGCCCAGGAGTGGTATACCTGGGTCATATGGGAGGTCTGTCTCTGTTTGATACGCCTCCATACTGATTTCTGTAGTGGCTATACTAGTTTGCACTCCCTCCAGCAATGGGTGATCCTCACCAGAGTTTGTTTTCTGTTTCCTTAATAATAACCATTGTGTGTGGAATAAGATGGTACTTATTTGTTTTAATTTCCATGTCCTTGATGGCTAGGGATGTTGAACTTTGTTTTAAGTACTTGTAGATGATTTAGGTATCATCTTTCATGAACTGACTATTTATTTCCTTAGCCCCTTTTGGTGATTGGTAGGCTTATGTATTTGGTGTTTAATTTGTACTTTGAAAAATCTAGCAATTAGCCCTCTGGCTAAAGTATAGATGTCCAAGATTTTCTCCCATTCTGTAGGTATTTCTGTTTGGTATGCTGATGTAGCATACTGTGCAGCAAAAACTTTAATTTTATATAGTCCCATTTGTTGATTCTTGGACCTATTTTCTGTGCTATTGGAATCATGTTCAGAAAGTTTTTGCCTATACCTATATCCAGGAGAGTGTGGCCTACTTGTTTTATTTTTTTCCTCTGTTACTTTCTGAGTGTCAGGATTTAGATTGAGGTCTTTCATTCACTACGACTTGATATTTGTAAAGGTTGGGAGAGATGAATCTAATTATATTTTTGTGTGGATAGGTCTCCAGTTTTGCCAGCACCATTCTTTAAAGTAGGTCCTCATTCTTTCTGAAAAATATTGTCTCATTTATCAAAGATTAGGTGGCCAAAGGAATTGTGTATTTAATTGTGGGTCCTTTATTCTGTTCCATTGGTGCCATATGTCTGTTTTAACATCAATTCCATGGTATCTTTATCACACTATTGCCTTAGAGCATAAATTGAGATCAGGTGCTGTGCTACCTCTGGCTTTGTCCTTTCTCTTTAGGATTGCTTTGGCCATTTGTGGTCTTTTGTGGTTCCATATGAATTCTTACATTAGTTTTTTTCTAGCTTCATTAGGAGTAGCATTGGAATTTTGATGGGAATTCTGTTGAATCTGTAGATAACTTTTGGTAACATAATCATTTTCGTGGTTAATTTACCAATCGCGTACATGGAAGGTTTTATCTTTTTCACCATGAAGTGTCCTTTTCAATTTCTATTTTAGTGTCCTGAAATTTTTATTGTAGATATCTTTTACATTTTTGATTATGGTTACTCCCAGGTATTTAATTTGTTTGGTAACTATTGTGAATTAAGCATTTTCTTTAATTTATTTCTCTGCAAGTTCATTGTTAGTGGATATAAAAACTACTGATTTTTTTGGGCTGGAGAGATGGCTTAGTGGTTAGGTGCTTGCCTGTGAAGCCTAAGGACCCTGGTTCGAGGCTCAATTCCCTGGGACCCACGTTAGCCAGATGCACAAGGGGGCGCACGCATCTGGAGTTCGTTTACAGAGGCTGGAAGCTCTGGCACGCCCATTCTCTCTCTCTCTTTCTCTCCCTCTCTGCCTTCTTCTCTCTGTCACTCTCAAATAAATAAATAAATAAACAAAAAAAATTAAGGGCCGGGCGTGGTGGCGCACGCCTTTAATCCCAGCACTCAGGAGGCAGAGGTAGGAGGATCGCCGAGAGTTCGAGGCCACCCTGAGACTACAGAGTGAATTCCAGGTCAGCCTGAGCTAGAGTGAGACCCTACCTCGAAAAACCAAAAAAAAAAAAAAAAATCAAAAAAAAAACTACTGATTTTTATGTGTTGGTTATGTAGCCTGCAACTTTATAGAAATTATTTATTAACTCTAGGATTTTTTTTTGTAGATCCTACTGGGGGTTTTAAGTGAAGAATTATGTCATATACAAATAGAGATAGTTTGACTTCTTCCTTCTCTATTTTTACTTCTTTTATGTCTCCTTTCCTTAATACTCTTGCTAGAACTTCCAGCACAATATTGAATAGAAGTGGTGAGAATGGACATCTTTGTCTTGTTCCTGTTTTTAGGGGAAATGATCAAAGTTTATCTTCAATTACCATAATGTTAACCATGGTGTTGTTAAATATGATCTTTATTATTTTGAGGTATATTCCATCTACTCTATTTCCAGAACTTTTGTCAAGAAGGCATGTTAGACTTTGTCAAATGCCTTTCTACATCATGTTATTTCTATCTGAAGTTTACTTACGTTGTGTACTACAATATTGACTTATACATATTGAATCAGAATGGCATCCCATCATGGATAATCTGCTTGGTGTATACTTGAATTCAGTTTGCAAGAATCTGGCTGTGAACTTTTGTGTCTATGTTCATCAGGGAAATTGCTCTGTAAATTTTTCTTATTTGCTTATGTTACCCAGTTTTGATATTAGTATAATGCTGGTTTTGTAGAATGAATCTGGAGGTGTTCTTTCCATGACTACACTGTGGAACACCTTGAGAAGAGTTGCTCTTATATCATCCTTAATATTTGATAGAATTCCACAGTGATCTATCTGGTCCAGGGCTTTTCTTTGTGGAGAAGGTTTTAATATAAGCTCCTGTTCTGAGTCTGCTTATGTTATTGATGGCCTCCTCTTTTAACTTTGTGAGGATATGTACGTTTAGAAATGTGTCCATTTCTTCTAGGTTTTCCAGATTTTTGAAACGTAACTTTTCAAAACATGTTCTAATGATGTTTTGGATTTTTGGGGGGTCTCATGTAACAGCTCCCTTTTGTCTTTAGTTTTGTTAATTTTGGACTTCTCTCTCCTTTTTTGTTAGTTTTGCCAAGGTTTTATCAATCTTACTGATTTTTCTATTTCATCAACTTCTTCCCTGATTTTGATGATTTCTTCTACCCATTGTGTTTGGTTTGGGTTGGCTTGTTGCAGGCTTTCTAGAGCCTTGAGGAGGATTATTAGATTGTTCATTCAATATCTTTGTACTTTTTGTGATAAGTGAACTTATAAATGTAAAGTTTCCTTTTAGGACAGCCTTGGCTATATCCCAGAAAGCCTGGTAGGTTTTATCATCGTTTTTCTTGTTTCTAAGAAATTTTAAATCTTCTTTGATTTCTTCAGCAACTCCTTGTTCACTCAAAAATATGCTGTTTTGTATCCAGAAATTTGTGCTGTTTCAGTATTGTATCTTTTTAAATATTTAATTTAATTAATTAATTAATTTGAGAGAGAGAGAGAGAGAGAGAGAGAGAGAGAGCATGCCAGGGCCTCCAGCCACTGCAAAGGAACTCCAGATGCTTGTGCCCTCTTGTGTATCTGGCTAACATGGGTCCTGGGGAATCTAACCTGGATCCTTTGGCTTTGCAGGCAAACCACTTAACCACTAAGCCATCCCTCCAGCCCTGTATTGTCTCTTTTTACTGATTTCTATTTTTATTCTTCTATGATCTGGCAGGATACAAGGTACTATTTCTTTTTTGTTGTTGTTGTTTTTGTGGAGGTTTGATTTGTGGCCAATTACTTTAGCAATTTTGGTAAAGGTTTCGTTGATTGCTGAGAAGAATATACATACCCATTCTGTTGGGTGGAGTACTCTGTTCATATCTGTTAGGTTCAGTTGATCAAGTGTGGTTTAAATCTGAAGTTTCTTTGCTGACTTTTAGTCCAGATGACCTCTGTAAGTATAAGAATAGAGTATTGAAGCCTCCTACTATTATTGTGCCTGGGTGTATACGGTCTGTTATATCCTTCATAGGAAGATAGGAGCTACAAAATTTACTGAAGAAATCTTTTACAACTGTAAGGTCTTGATGAATTGTTCCCTTTATTGAAATGAAATGCCTTTTTTTGTCATTTCTTCTTAGTTACTGCTTTAGTCTACTTTGATATAAAAATAGCCACTCTCATTTATTTGTGCCGTCTGTTTGCTTGGTAGTTTGTCTTCCATCCTTTTATACTCAGTTTATGAACATATTTGTTGGCTGTAAAAGTTTCTTGGAGGCAGAAAAATAGTTGAATCTTGTGTTTAATCTTGTCATTTAGTCTGCATCATTTTATCGCTGAATTGAGTCCATTTACACTTAGAGTTGTTATAGAGACATGCTTGATGTTTTCTAATATTTTTTGGATGATGTTCTGGTTGGCCAAATTGCTGGCATTTCTTTTCCTTTTCCACTGAGAGTTTTCTGATTATTTACAGTGAGCATGGCGGAATCCTTCCTTCTTTTTCTTTGTTCAGCTGTTTATTTCAGGAAGTGTATCTTATTTCATATCCTTATAGATGGAGCCCTCCTCCTCCTCTTCTTCTTCATCTCTATAAATCATTCTTTTCAGAACGTTTTTTCTCTTGTAGAACTGGCTTGTTTGATATTAATTGCCTTTATTTGTGTTTGTATTTAAATATCCTTATTTGTCCATTTGTTCTTGGTTGGTAGTTGTTCATCTTCAGAGCTTGGAATATGTCATTCCAATCTTTCCTGGCTTTTAGTGTTGCTGCTGAAATGTCTGAGGCTAGTCTTATGCTCTTGCCTTTGTCAGGGTCCATATGAAAGTCACTGTCCTCAAGATCATGAAATCAGTCAGATGAGTGCAGAGGAGCTTGTATTTCTAATTGTCTACTTTTTAATGCATGCAAAACTGTTACATTCAATTCTTTCAATAGATATGAAGTATTCTTGTTTTCATTTTACAAAGAAGGAAGATCCTAGAAAGGATATCAGATTTATTAAAATAATAATGGACCAAACATGTTATCTTATTATCCATTTAAGTATCTTATGAAGATAGGAAATTGAACACAAAAAATCACAAAATTTTTTTTTTTTTTCCCAAGAGGATGCACAGACTATTAGGAGAACTTGGATTAGCAATAGAACTGAAAATTTCCTCTAATTGCTTTGATATTGCACACATATTGTCTGCTTAAAAAAGCTTTCTTCTGGCCTTCATTGAAAAGAGAGAAAGAGAGAGAGTGAGAGTGAAAGAGGGCTGGAGAGATGGCTTAGAGGTTAAAGCACTTGCCTGTGAAGCTTAAGGACCCAGGTTCGAATCTCTAGATCCAGATGAACATGGAAGCACCTGCGTCTGAAGTTCATTTGCAGTAGCTAGAGGTCCTGGTGCACCCATTCTCTCTCTCCCTCTCTATGTCTCAAATAAATAAATAAGAGAAAGAAATTTTTCATAGGGACTAATATTCCTTGCCTTGAATTTATACGTTTCAGTATTTGTAGTCACATGGTTTAATTTGACTTCCATTCAAATATTTATATAAAAGCAAACTTCAAATATATATATATTTGAATATAAATATATATATATATATTGAATATATATATTAAATATAAATATATATATCTCCTAATATATATATATATACATATATATATGTATATATATATATATATACGTGTATATATATATATATATATATATATATATATATATATATATTAGGAGATATACAAGGCAAATCACATTTTCTTCAAAAATTTTTTTATATGATGATCAATTGAAAAACTATATTTTGATAAGTAATAAAAATGGGTCCTGGAGAATTGAAAGGGGGATCCTTTGGCTTTGCAGGTAAACTCCTTAACCACCAAGCCATTTCCCCAGCCCTGCCATTGGGATTTCAATGGGGATTGCATTAGATGTGTAGATTGCCTTTGGTAAAATTGACATTTTCACAATATTGATTCTTCCAGTCCAAGAACATGCGATGTCTTTTCATTTCCTAGTGTGTTCTGCAATTTCTCGCTTGAGTGTTTTAAAGTTCTCATTGAAGAGATCCTTTACTTCCTTGGTTAGGTTTACTCCAAGGTACTTTATTTGTTTATTTATTCATTTTTTGAGGCAATTTTGAATGCGAGAGATTCCCTAATTTCATCCTCTGCATTTTTGTTGTTAGTATATAGGAAAGCTACCGATTTCCGCGTGCTTATTTTGTATCCTGCTACATTACTAAAAGTTTTATCAGCTCTAACAGTTTACTGGTAGAGTCTTTAGGGTCCTTTATGTATAATCATATCATCTGCAAATAATGATAATTTGATCTCTTCCTTTCCAATTTGTATGCTGTTTATGAGTGTCTCTTGCCTTATTGTGATAGCTAAGACTTCCAGTACAATATTAAATAAAAGTGGGGACAGTGGACATCCTTGTCTTGTTCCTGATTTTAGTGGAAAAGCTTCACATTTTTCCTCATTTAGTATTATGTTGGCTGTAGGTTTGTCATAAATAGCTTTTATTATATTGAGATATGTTCCTTCTATTCCCAGTTTTTTTTTAGGACTTTTACCATGGAGGGATGTTGTCAAATGCCTTTTCTGCATCTATTGAGATTATCATGTGATTTTGTCCTTCAGTCCATTTATATAATGTATTACGTTTATTGATTTGTGCATGTTGAACCATCCCTGCATCTCTGGGATAAAGCCTACTTGGTCAGGATGAATAATCTTTCTGTTATATTCTTGTATTATGTTTGCCAATATTTTATTGAGAATTTTTGTATCCATGTTCATGTATGCTTTATTATCTTCATTATTAAGAAAAAACTTTTCTAATCTTTTAGGTTTTATATGGCATGAATTTAATTTTTTATGTGCTGCACTCATCATGCTATAGTGGCTAACTACTATTTATTTAATTAGTTATAAGTTTAATTTTACATGACAGTTTAACTTTACCAATTGTTTCCTTCTATAAAGGGCCAGGTAGTAAAAATGCTTTAAACTGTTTTCCACATTATCTCAGTCAAAATGACTTGACTCTATAAACATTATGCCAATAAGCAAGTATGTTTGTGTGTTAAAGAAATGTATTTATATGGGGCTTCAAAGATGGTTCAATGGTTAAGACACTTTGCCTGTGAAGCCTCAGAGCCCAGGTTTGATTCCCGAGTACCCATATAAGCCAAATGTACATGGTGACACATGCATTTGGAATTTGTAGTGGCTAGAGGCCTTGGCACACCCATTCTCTCCTCCCTCAAATAAATAACTAAATTAAAAGTTAAAAAATATATTTATATATACTAGTTGAATAGTACATATGTCATCAAATATTCTTCTTTTGTTTTTTATGTATAATTTTATTATTGACAATTTCTATACTTATAGACATTAAACCATGATAATTTCCTCCCTTTCCCTACTTTGACTTTCAAAACTCCACTCTCCATCATATCCCCTCCCTCTCTCCATTAGTCTGTTTGGATAGAATGTTCTTTAGATATCTGTTAAGTCCATTTGTTCCATGACATAATTTAATTCAGATGTCACTTTATTTTTTGCCGGATGACTGTCAATTGATGAGAGTGGGGTATTGAAGTCACCCACTACCATTGTGTTTGGTGTTATCTGTGACTTTAAGTCTAATAATATTGATTTGATGAAATTGGGAGCCCTCATGTTAGGTGCATGTTTATTTAGGGTTAATTTCCTCCTTTTGGAGTGTCTCTTTAATTAGTAAAATGTGACCTTCTTTATCTTTCCTCACTAATGTTGGTTTGAAGTCTATCCTGTCAGTTAGTAGGATAGCAATCCCTGGTTTTTTCCTAGGCCCATTTGCTTGAAATACCATTTTCCATCCTTTCATCCTAAGACAGTGTCTACCTTTTATTGAGCGATGAGTTTCCTGGAGGCAACAAACAGCAGGATACTGCCTTTTAATCCAGTCTGCAAGCCTGTGTCTTTTGTTTAGGGCATTGAGGCCATCGATATTAAGAGTTATTACTGAAAGGTATGTGTTTATTCTCACCATTCTTTCATTGAAGTGCTTCCTGATTTCCCTTCACTCACTTCCTTTACCTGTTATTTGAGTATTGTTTATTTTTTCCTGTTTCCTCATGTGTTTGCTTTGCTTTCTTTTTAGTGTGAAAGATTTCTTCAAATATTTTCTGTTCATCTGGCTTAGTTGTCAAAAGTTCCTTTAGCCTATTTTTGTTGTGAAATGTCCTTATTTCTCCATCAATTTGGATAGATAACTTTGCAGGATAAAGTAATTTTGTTTGGCAGTTGTTATCTTTCAGAACTTGGAATACATCATTCCAAGCCCTTCTGGATTTTAAAGTTTGTGTTGAGAAATCTGCTGTGATCCTGATTGGTTTGCCTTTACAGGTGACTTGCTTTTTCTCTCTAACTGCTTTCAATATATTTTCTTTGGTTTGTGTGCTTACTAATTTAATTATAATGTGGAATGGAGAGGTTCTTTACAGGTTTTGTCTGTTTGGTGTTCTAAAAGCTTCCTGTGTCTGCATTGGTATTTCTTTCCCAATTTGGGGATTTTTTTCTATGATTTTGTTGAAAATGCCTACTATGCCTTTGGATTGAAATTCTTCTCCTCCTACTATACCCTGATTTTTTATGTTTGATCTTTTCATAATGTCCTGAATATCTTGAAATTCCCATTCAAACCTTCCTATTAGATTGTCTTTCTCTTTCTTGGAGTGTATTAGATCTGCTACCTGGTCTTCTATTTTACATATTCTACCCTCCCCTTCATCCATTCTATTGGTGAGCCTTTCCATAGAGTTTTTTATATGACTGTGGTTTTAGGTACTAGAATTTCTGCCTGTATATTCTCCAGTATTTCTATTTCCTTACTCATGTCTTGTAATGGCATCCTTATTTCACTTAGCTGGTTTCTGTGTTCTCTTGGGATTCCTTCAGGAGTTGGTTTTCTTCTCTAATTCCTTTGTTTTCTTCATTGATTCCTTGAGTGTAGATAAAATTATTTTTAAAAAATCTTTGTCAGGCATTTCATCTAAAACAGTCTCATTGTGGGTCATTTCTGATGGATTTATAATTTTTGGTGGGGTTGTATTGTTTTTATTGTTTGTGTTTCTTGTATTATAGTGTAGCAATTTTTGCATCTTGAGTTCATTTGATGCTTGGGTTTTCTAATTATCTCTGGTGCTCTTAAACTTGGAAATCCAATTTTGTGTACCTCCTGAGTAGGAGTTTAAGGTGCTAAGTGTAGCTTTTATACCCAAATCCAACTGCAAAAGTAATCCTAGGTGTTGAGTTTGCCTGCTATTCAAGTATTCTAGTGGGCTGGGTGAAACAATTTACTGGCAATATTCTAAAATTCAACTGAGCAATATATACATTCAATAAAAAGCAATACAGAGTATGCAAATGTGGGGGTTGAAACAAACAGATAACGTTATAAAGCCAAAATCCCTAGGGTGTGTGTTGCTCTACACCCTTAATCCTGTCAGCTGGGAGGTTGAGATTTCTGTTCTGAAATGGGTTACAGATCAGCCTGGGTCTGAATCAGACCCTGCCCCCAATAATTACAGAAGAAAAAGACAAAGAGCCCATGAATCTGATAGCATCAAGGGCAACAATAGTCAACTTCCAAATAGATCTTAATTGAAATTGGTAAAGCCAACAATGAATATGTACCCCATAACCTGCCCTGACATGGAAAGAGTGCAGGCCTATGTACCTGTTTTTTTGTCAGTTGACCTCATTGCCTTTTGGGGTGGTTTCCAATCTCACCAATGCAGAGTGCCCACCTCGATCCCTCTGTGTTGTGCTGTTGAGCTGGTGTTGTGATCAGCTGTGCTGGACGCCATGCCCCTGGGGGCTGAATGTGCTCTCCAGAGGTTCCAGGTGCTGATGGTTGGGGGATGGGAGAGTGGACAGAAGCCTGGAGTTGTACTGGAACTGCTCAGCTGCTCCTACCTGTGTCCCTTTCATCTCCTTAGTGGATCACCACTGTCTCCCCTTTAGGTTTGATGATGGTGGAAAATCCCAGTGTCTGGTCTTTGCTGCTGAAGCTTGACACCCGGCGGGCAGGCGCCCAGGGCTGGGAGGGTCCATGGATCCACATGGTCCGCAAACACCTCCGCGGGATTCTGGCCGGTTTCTTTCTTTCTGCTAGATCTTAGTCTCTCCTGCTTCTCCATTGTGGTCAATAAAAACCTATACACGTTCACTTATTGGTTGGGGGGGATGCATATCTTGCTGTGGTTTTGCTTAAATCCCTCCATAGGCTGGTTTGGCTTGACTCTTATGCAGCCATCTTACCTGGAAGTCTGCTGTTGCTTTTCTAACCTTTCAAAAGGATCAAAAAAATCTTGTGAATTCAAGACATTGAGTATTATTTAATAAGTTAAATATTATTCATAAATCTCAAGGTTGAACTCAATGCCAAACTCAATACAGCACTTGTTTAACATTGCATTTGTCTCCTAAGTCTTTGCTAATGTATTACTTTTCATGTGCTAAGACATAAAAATTAAAACAAAAAAATATCTGTTTATATATATATATATATATATATATCAGTTATCCTCATGTTGTTTTTAATGTTGAAATGCTCCAAATACTTATTTCAGAGTAGTTTTATTTCTTTTTAAATTTTATACCTTTGCAAGTGAGTGTGTGTAGAGTACCTGTGATGTAGTGTATGATGGGGTGTATCTGTGATACATGCATGTATGGATGCACATGCACATGTCTCATGTGGGTGAGGATGAGGACCAGAGAAAGCATTGGTAGCTTCCTCCACTGATCATCTGTATTTTCCATAGTCAGAGTCTCTCATTCAGCTTGGAATGCTATTTTTGGTCCACAAGCTCCAGCGATCCTCTTCCCCTTCCCCCTGCCAACACAGGACTTGAGTTACACATGTGCATGACCACTTCCAGCTTTTATATGCATGCTGAGGAGTCAAACTCAGGTGGTCTCAGGCATTCAGGCTTATATAGCAAGTGCTCTTACCTACTGAGCCATCTTCCCAGACTCAGAATAGTTGTATTTCCTTCAATGTTTTTAAGGTATTTTGGACAAAAACTTAAATATATATGGTAGAGAATTATCATTATGCCACAGTGTTATTTGATACTTGAGGAAAATATATTCAGTGTCAGGAAGTACTCACTTTTATTTCCAAAAGAAACTAATTATTGAAGTGAACTAAATTTCCATCTCATTTATGCCAGAATTGATGTACTAAGGAATTATTCCATGTTCCCCACAACCATATAAATTATAATGTATATACCCATATATATAGACATATAATTTATGAACAGTGTACATAAAATTATATTTGAAGAATATACAAATGTACAAGTTAGCATATGTAGATTTTTTAGCACTATTTTGATAATCCATATAGAAAGTTCATGGACTTTTCAAATGTCATACAACTTGCAAGATTTCTATCAAAGCAAATCATTCTTCTTTATACTATGTTCTTTCCTTTTAAAAATTAAAAGATACAGTTAAAACTAGCATTTTGGAAAGAGTCTGTTTTTCATTTGGCTTTTTAAAAATGTGTCTTCAGAATTTTTGATTTTGCAGAGTTTCAAAGAGTGTGAGAGCTGGAGATTAACCCACGCCCATTTGTTTACCAGATTGTTAGTATCTTACGGTGCTTTAGTTCATTTGTCACAAATAATGAGTCAATATTGACACATGAAAATGAGCAAATATCACACTTCATTCTAATTTTCTTTGTTTTTATTTCACACATTTTTTTCTCCTGCTCCAAGTCCCTTCTAAAATTGTGGCAGCTTCTCTGTGAACTTCACTCATGCTGGATGACCTGGGCAGCTTTGAGGATTCCTGCTCTAGTATTTCGTAGGATGTTTCTCAATTTAAGTTCCTCCCATGTTTTCCTCAATGAGAAAGTTAAGAAAGTTGTCTATGGCCATACCACATGTCTGATCTCAGAAGCTAAGCAGGGTCAGGCCAGAATAGTACTTGGATGGGAGAGTTGAGAAAGTTGCAGAGAAGGAAAGTATAGAGGTAATGTAACACATTCCACAGTGCAACCGTGGTGCACACATACTGCAACATTAAGCACCACCGCTAGTCACCTGCTGAAGGTGCTATTTGCCAAATGCTGTTTAGACTACTATAACTTATATAAACTGGATTGTTTACAAAGGAAACAGTTATTATCATTCTGGAGGCTGGGAATACCAAGTTTAGGATGTGGTGGTTTGAATGGCTGGAGTCAGTGCCATTGTGTGGATCTTAAGGTGTGGTGGTGAGTTTCAGGTTTTAATCTAAAGATATGCAAAGTGTGCCTAGCTGGAGTTCCTGAAGTGTACTATGTGGCCTTTGGCTTTTGGCTGGTGCTTCTCTCTCTCTCTCTGTTTGGTCCTGTGAAGGCAGGCCAGCTTCTTCTGCCATTATGGAACTTCCCCTGAATCTGTAAGCTTCAATAAATATCCCTTCCTCCATAACTGTTCCTGGTCTGGAAGTTCATCTCAGTGAACCCGAAGCTGTCTGCTACAAGGGTGTCACCATGGCTGGGTTTTGTTAAGTAACTACTTCCAAGCCACAACTTGCCAACTTCTTGCTGTGTGTTCAGATGATAGAAGGAAAATAAAGCTATTTTGGGAATATTTTATAAGACATTGATCCCTTTTGTCACCACGTCCTGTCTGCAGTTTTCATCTTTTGCACCACATAAGTGGAATTTAGGAACCCAGAATAAGACCTCAGAAGGACACTAATGTTCAGGCCATAGAACCAATTACCTCCATCATCAAGTTATCATAGCCACCTGGTTATACTGTATTATGTAGAAGTTACTGTGTATCTCTTTCACACACACATAGGTGTAGATCTTTGTTTCCCCTCCTAGATGGGAAATTTCACTTGATTTTATTCCCTGAATAAATACTAAATGAATAAATGAATACTAGAATATTTTCTGTGCTGAGTCATGTTAAGATAAAAATCTTGTCCAAGAGCCAGTCAGGTATTCATAATAATTGAGCAATGGTATTATAATTATTTCTCAGTGTGTGATTATTGTCTTTTGTCTATGCTTGTTACTTTCTTTGAATATATATATAGGAAATTGAGTTTACATTATTTGTTAAGAGTCTATCCCCAGAGTTATTCCAACTGCAGGGAAAGATGTAATGGAATTTAAGAGGCATATTTTAACACGATACAGTTATTTTGTGATAAAGAGAGATGGGAAGAATGTAAGAGCAAAAGGATGAGATGTTGGGCTGAGAAATGTTGTCTTCCAGATGTGATAAATGCAGTACACTCATGGAATCATAGCAGAGATGCAGTTTCCTGTGAGTGACAAAATTTGTCATAGATGAAGGAGGGGTCCATGAGACCCTCACCACTCAGAGTAAAGTGGAAACTGATGATTACTGATAGAGGGGAAGTCATAAATTTTAGTGGTGTAGCCAGTTGGAGGGCTTCTTACTTCCAGTAATTAGCACCCACCCATGATTATTCAAGGGATCCAAATTTAAATCAGTGGCTAATAGGGAACAAGGCATGGAAGTAGGATGGAGTCTAATGGGAAAAAAGGTTTAGAGGAAGGAGAAGAGGATAATAGGAAGGTCAAAATGCATTGCATAGATGTGTAAAATTGTCAAACAGTAAGATAAAATACCAGAAAAGTGATGAAATCATTTGTGGATAGCATTTTGTAATATAATTTCTAATGAAGCAAACTCTTATGTCAAAAATAAATAATGAGTGCATGACATCTGAGAGAAATACTATTCTATTCTTCTATTAGGGTAAAAACATATTTGCATGCCCAAGGGAGTATTTGAACAAATAAATAGGCATAACACTAATGTCAGAATTCAATATGAGAACTAAAAGCTATTTTTCAAAATGTACAATTTAATGTTTATATGAGTCATGGACCTACCTTTATAGATGAATCATATTCTATATTCATTCGTCTGATCCTAACATTATTCTTTTGGATTTCTGTGAAGTATGGTTTTTTTTTGACAGCAGATCTGATTGTAGTCAAAGTATTTTAAGACCTAATTTTATTTTGAATCATCAGTATTTCAACAAATTGTAGTTGAGTTATCTCTAACCACCTCACCTTTCTTCATGTATCTGGAAATGGTTTCCTGTGCACTTTCATGTATTGCATGTAATTCTTTCTTACTAATGAGAATATCTACTTACCAAGAGGATGATTACACAACATCAAGCAAGTCTGAAAAAAAAAATGATTTTCTTCTATCAATATTACAACACAGTCTACAACAAAGTGAACCTGTATCTAGTTTAAAATAAAATGAAAATGGAGAAATAAACAAGCAGTTTAATTCTTCATTCCTATACTTCTATTCTTTAGTCATAAATAATTTATGATTCTTAAAATATACATTTCTTTCTCTAGGCAAAATTTCTAATAGAAACATCACAACATATGCATTATAGATAATACTAATGATGTTGTAATAACTATGAAATATATTGTTGGTACTCTTTTTGAATCAATCCTAAAAATTATTTTGCAATCATACTGATTCACACCATTAAAACATCAAAAAAGATAAGTAATAAATTATTTAATATTTGCATATTGAAGTAAATAAAATGCAAATATATGTGATGATGCAAGTTATGTCTTAAAGAAGTTTAGATATTCTCAATTACCATTTTTACCAAGATTTTTACCAAGAAAAAGATTATCTGTGGTGTTTAGTGAGTTATTTTTTTTGAGAAGCAACAAAAATTGTTCAATGAAAGTAGCTTCAATCCATAAATCTTTATTGAAAGCCCAGTGCTTTGTTCTGCATGCTGGAACCCTTGAGATGAATGAGATTAAAACCCACCCTCTGGGAACTCTGTGTTCTAAATTTCATTATGATGGTTTATACTGTTATAAGTCAATAAATTATATGTGTTTCACTTAAATAGAGTCACTGTATTTTTATTACTTAGGTTATCATGTTATAAAATATTGTCTTTTAAAAACATTCTGAACACACTGACAATTTACTATTGGGACAAAAAATATGTTCAATATATAAGGTCAACAAGTATCTAGAAATGAATTTAAAATGCCCATGCCCATGGCCAATGTCCTAGGACAAAGACTAGCAAATATCAGAAAATGTTAACATTGCCCAACATCTCTGGAAACTTTGTTTCAAGGTAGGCCCATGCAATCATGCCTAATATACCTTCTTTTGGATCTATGTCTACTCATTGACTTTTGACTTGGTAAGCACTTTTTATTCACTTATAAAGACTTAAATGCATTCTCATTTTAGTACCCTAGATTAATCATTGTACAATAATTATTCTTCAATTTCTAAATAAAATTCTGTAGAAGTGTGCTTTCATAGAAATAATATCAGCTTTAGGTCAGGCTTTGACCTTAACATAGTTCCTAAAAGTTTCTGAAACTCAGTTTTCTAAGTGAGTGGGCAGGTAAATGCTGTTAATACAACTAGGTATAGTTGATGACTCCTAGCTAGACTTTGCACATAACTGACTGAAGGTGGGCATCTGACATTATTAGAATCATAAATCTGGGCAATATTGCTTTTGTTATGTAATGAGCTGACCTTCATTTTCCCATTTAGCCTTACATCAGCTGCTGAAAGTAGGGTATTATTGATTTAGTTACTCAGATAAACAATACATGAAACTGTGTACTTAATGGAATTTGACACGACAAAGATTTGAATCCATCTTTTCTAACTTTAGGCTCTGGTTCCTCCTTAAAGGATTGGGAATCCTGCTAATTCTAGTTAGCAGAGCCTACTCCCCTGGCTTTGAGAAAGAAAAGTAAATGGTTGAAGTACTAGCTTTTTAATCTGTACATTCAGGATGTTGTACTAATTTGTTTTCCTCATCCTTTTCAGAGCGTATACACATCCACAGCCATTAGAGTATATTTCTTAGATGCCTGAGTGTGGGGCATGAATGCAAGTCCCAATCTCAATTCTGCCGTTTTTTGTTTCTGTAAATTTAGGCAAGTTACCATACTTCTTTATGTATCTAGTCATTTATTATCCTTGGGTCATGGAACAGTATTTCTAAACTTTATTCTTGTGAGAAATGAATGAGTCAAACTTTTACAGAGTAAGAATCAATAGTTACCTAGTGGGGTTATCATAACCCTAAGCATGGTGATTTCATGAGATATATCTTAAATCTTTCAATTATTGATTAAAATTGTTTAGATGATTAAAAGCAAGATTACCTGTTTTATGGTGATGGATCAACCGCATTGCTTTTTTTTGTGTGACAGAATGTATGAAAGAATGTTATCAAATAGAAATGGTCGCCGGGCGTGGTGGCGCACGCCTTTAATCCCAGCACTCGGGAGGCAGAGGTAGGAGGATCGCCGTGAGTTCGAGGCCACCCTGAGACTCCATAGTGAATTCCAGGTCAGCCTGGGCTAGAGTGAGACCCTACCTCGAAAAACCAAAAAAAAAAAAAAAAAAAAAAAAAAAAAAAAAAAATAGAAATGGTGCCACATAATCTGGGAGCAATGTTCAACATGTCTGAAAATAAATCTGTATAAAACTTATATATTTCACACTGAACCTTCTCCTGTTAACCCTGCTGAGTGGATGCATCTTTTCCTCAAAGTTCCAAGAGCTATTAGTGTATTAGCTCTTGTGTTTGTAGAGGGCAGTGACAGACATATGTTGAAGCATAAAAACTATAACAAATCATCTTTTTTAATAAAATCATTTGATCACTTACATCCAAGCACACAAGCCATATACAAAGTCACTTTAGCAGGGAGAATTATGAAAATGTGTCTTTTAGATTCCACTTAGTAATGAACTCAAGTATTTAAAACATATTTCAAGAGTGAAAATTATCACTTACATTTTTAAAACATATTGCATTGTTGTTAAACATAACTGAAAAATAATCTCAATATTTGAATTTATACACATCAGCAAAAATACAATGGAATCAACATAAGATGCATAAATAAATTTTTGGCAAATTTGATTAATAATTTTGTTTCCTTACTATAGGCTTTTAAAACATACTGGAAAACATTTATACCCAATTTATTATTTAGTAATTTTATAATGTTTACTGATTTAAGTAAAAAGTTTATTTATAGGTTCCATGCTGTCATATTGCTTTTGTGTTACTTTGTTTCTCAATTCATTTTATGAGTTTTTAAAGGTAGGTGTAGTGATAGCTGACATTTTCCCAACTATTAGCACAGTGAAAAATGCTTTCATTTTATTTTTCCTTGTTTATTCACTCTTTGTTTTTCGCCAGGTGGCATGCATGCAGTGGTTTCATGGGGACCATACAATGCTTGAGATGATTGAGAAAAAGCGTTGCTTATGCAAGGAAATAAAGGCTAGACAGAAAACGGAAAAGGGCCTTTGCAAGCAGGATAGCATGCCAATCCTACCCAGCTGGAAGAAGAATGCGGGTGCAAAGAAGTACAGTCCCCCACCATATTCCACACAGCAGACGGTATTCTGGGATACTGCCATATGAGCGTGTGCACAATGGCATGAGCTCCATAGTGCTTCATACAAGGAAGGAGGACTTGGCTTGGTGATAATTGTTACATATCTTCTCTGTAGAAATGGACTGTCACAGGAAGCTGTGCACGCTGTGTGGCAATTTCAAGAAGAAATGTTTGTCCTTGCAATTAAGGCACAATTACTTATCCCGGATTATTTTGAATCCAAAATATAGTAAATTGTAAATATTTTATTAGTTTATGGGCGACACCTGAGATAATAATGCTATACCTATTTAAATTACAGAAAGAGTTTATTATAAGATATAATTTGGTATTAACTGATTTGTTATCTCTTTTATATGTAATCCCCAGATGCCTTTTAGTATTAATTTTTTATCATTAATTTATTAATTTTTTGCATTTAAAATGTCTTCTTTTTTCTCCTGCTCTCACTTGGCTTCTGTATAACAGCTCACAGTTTTCAATAATATTCAACCACATGATATATGATCTGGTGCTAGTAACATAAAAGACGAACGTCATATTTGTCAAGAACATCTGCTGCTTTTAAGTATTAATGGTCTGATGGGAAATGAACGCAAACATAATATTGAATTGGGCGTTCATGTTACAATGACACCAGTGTTGTTGCTACAGTGACTCCGCAAGGATTTCTCTTGTGTATCCTCATGTTTGTTCTAAGAAATGGGTAGTAAGACTCCAGAGGTAGTTAGTAGGATATATTTGGACATCTCAGCAGAAAACATTTCCTTCAAAAAAGACTTTAGAGACATGTGTTCTTGCATTGTTGATCTGACTGGAGGAGACCAGGGTTCACTGTGACAATGAAAGGAAGAAGGAACCAGAAGCTTAAGTGCATGACTGCTTTAAAGGGAGTAGGACCAGTGTCACGGTAGCCATACTGTCATTACATCTGAGTTGCATTTCATGGGCATGAGTTTCCCCTTACAGACTGAGAACTAAACATTCAAATAGACTAATCTATGTATTTTAGTAAATTATGTGCAAATATTCATCAAAATTTATGTCCATTGGGCTGGAGAGATGGCTTAGAGATTAGGCTGTTGCCTGCAAAGCCAAAGGACCCTGGTCCAATTTCCAAGGACCCACATAATCCAGATGCACAAATTGGCACTTGAATCTGGGTTTGTTTGCAGTAGCTGAAGGCCCTAGTAGGCCCATTCTTTCTTTCTCTCTCTCTCTCTCTTTCTGCCTTTCTTCCTCTCTCTCTCTCCCAAACAAATAAAATGCAGATTTAAAAATTTATGTCCATTAATGGAAAAATATAAATTGTAACTTTTTTCAAGCAAGCTATCACATGTTGGGGGTTTTAATTTTCCACACATGACCATCATACCAATTCTTTCTGATTATGGCACCACAACCAAAGAATTTTGACCACTTCTTTTTTTTTTATTTTGTTTCAATGAAGAAACAGGAAATGCAGGGGATTGATAGAGAATGGGGTGGACTCCATTTTATGTAGTGGTGAAATTTTAAGTTTAAAAAAATAGTATATATCTTTTAAAAAGAACTTGTTAGTTGGATACAAATGTTGCCACAGATAAATGAAAAGGAAACTATCACATATATTTTGTATATTTAAATTACTATTTATACTTCCTAAAATTGACAGTATGTGCTTCTTCATTAACAATCAATTTAGTATTATATTTCTGACAGGAAAAAAAGTATGTGTTTGAAGTTACTGTCATAGTAGTTTTCCTTATAAAGGTATTGACAGCAATAGCCATGTGCTGCTCAATAAAACCAAATATAACAGGAGTTAGGTAACTTTTGTAATCTATATTAATAAAAAACCTAGTAATGCTTTATCAGTGATGCTTCTTTGAAGAGCCTTGGAAATGGTATAACATAATTTTTTAATGTTTTATAATTAATGTATATTTTGATGTCCAATTATCATTCTGAGAGAATAAAGGCAAAGGTAAGTGGGAGCGAGTGTTATGTGATGTGATGTATGTGTGTGTGTGTGTGTGTGTGTGTGTGTGTGTGTGTGTGTTCAGTAGGAGAACTGTATACATAATATACTTACTGGAGTTTTAGGTTTTGCTTGTATAAATGAGGTGGTGGAAAACAGCAGAATCATAAATACAGGAATCACAGTGAGGTATTAAGTAGCTTAAGTGAATCCTGTTGCCATGTTTCACCAGCTATAGATTGTATTTGAAGCCTAGCAATCAATGGAGCACAAGTCTAAGAGTGATGAAAAATTTGAAGATAAAATCACAATTGAAATCAAATGTGTTTATGGGCCAAATTGTTATCCTGATTTAAATTATTATAATTAGAGGCAATCATCTGAACACAAGGCATCATTTCTTGGCATCTTTATGACCTTGGTAGACAGACATCCCAGCTAGTACAGTAAGGATTTTCCCTCTCTTTAAATTTATGCTTAGGTGTTATCTTCCTACGTAGCATATGTAGCAGGTGTGTTCTCATATATTGATATTATCTGTATCACTCTGAATTAGGCAGAAGACAATTTTTGCTTAAAACTGGTCATGTAACTAGGAGGAAACACAGGTAATAAAATGACTTGTATGGAACTTAACCATTCCTATTTTCTGTGTTAAATTCACGCTTTTGCAACATTCATGAAATCCCTTTTCAAATGTTTTATTTTCTGAAGTGGTACCTTGTTTGAAAATTTGAACAAAGGAACCCATTTCTCTTTATTTCTCCAGACTTTTCCCCATACGGGAAGTAGTTGAAACATCTGGAATAGTGGCTACACTTAGATTTGACTTAAGAATTGTTGCTCTGTGCCTATAAAACATGTAGGTGTCCACTATGGCAATAGCAATTCTAGAGGCGATTTTCCCTGTGTAAAGTGTTTCTCTGTGTAGAGAAAATGAAGTCAATAGTACAGAAAGAAAAACAGGACTGGCTTTCTGGAAGTAATAAATCTGGGCACCTCACCATGTGAACTTGGTCAGCAGGTAGCCTACAGTCAGAACTCCATGTAATGATGAAGCTCGTATTTCTAGCATTGCCAAAAACCAAATCATATTGCACCATGATTATCAGGTGGAAAGAGCTCATGCCTATGAAAAAGTGGTCTTTTCACACAAATGTTATAGAAACAGAATTTTACTGACTATCAGCAAGATGCCTTTATATTTGAAATACTCTTAGTAGAGAAGAAACACATTTCTTTCAAAACAATGTTAGAATGAATAAAATACCACATTGTTTCCAATCATAGAAACCAGCATTCTGGCAGAAATGTAATAGAACTTCGCAGAGACACTGCCAATGCCTGCCTTGCTCATGATATTAGAGTAAATTTGTCATGGAAATTGATGGATTTGTGGACACCAAGGATAACCTTCACTTATAAAATAATTGAGAAAGTAAAACAAAACTTGAAAAGATGGCAATGTGTTGTTTTAGAAACAACAATTTTATAGATAAAATATCACTTTTCAAAATAGTGACACTTGAATCACTGACAGGTGACACATTCTCCTATGTATGCTTCTAGGAAACAGAGAAACTGTTCACTTATCACATTGTAGCATAGGTGTAGGTCTTGTCTACACACAGAATTTATTTTGATTCTTTTGAGCAAGTTAAGTAATCAACTCAATAACCATGAACTGCCCCAGCAGGTTATTGTTTTAACCAACCAAGTCATCCAAGACAGTGAACATGCATACAGAAGCAATGTTTACTTCACTTATACATTCAACTGTCACTTTTCTATAGTACAGCTTGTAGCTTAAATATGTTTACAGGTGAAATTGAAAAGATTCCAATAATGTCAGTGCTATGTAATCTGAGGTGAAAATGAATATAGATAGGATAGACATTCAACTTACTATTTGCTGTGCCCTGAACTTAAATAGAAATAAAAGAAAAATGGTACATATGAAATATACTGTAACTCATTGTATCTTCCAGAGGTATGGAAGACTAGGTAGCAAATTGTAGAACGTGGACAAATAGTCATCAACTCATGGCTTTTGAACAGTTCATTTATTTAGCAACTTATGTCTCATTTATTTAAAAAAGAAGTTCCCTAAGTACTTTGAATTAAACGTTAAAATAGATGTGGTATTTTCCTTCAAGTAATTTAATTATGTGACCATTTATATTTTCAAAATATAGCCACTTGTTTTGAAGAAGACACAATTACATGTTTGACAGTTCTTATATGCTTATGTAGGACATTCTCCTGATTTTTCAGAGTAAGTGTACAGTTAAAAAGGCTAAAAGAATCTAAATTGAATGTCTAAATATAAAATATGTTTAAGTGTAACCTGTATGTAAACATACAACATATACTGCTGTCGATGTAAATCAATATGGATATCACTGTTTCACCATGTTAAATGTGAACATTTTGGCTTAGGGATTGGATAAGTCAAAGCCCTTTAATATTTGGGTAAATTATATTGTAACAAAATGTGTATATGTGGGAAAAATGTCTGATTACATTTCTCTTGAAATATTATAAGGTTTCCAATTTAAGTGGAAACATTTTCAAAGAAATATTATTCAATTTATTCAGGCAAATGTGTGAAAATCTTTGAAAGTGTTCAATTGTCCCCAAATATAACTGGGTTTGCCCACCCTAAAAGCAAATATATACACATATACACACATACAGAATACATACTGTATATAATATATATGGAAATGTTTAGTATGCACTTCTTTTGTTTGGAAATACTTAACATTTAGAGTGTAGCAATTTGTGTCATGTGCACTGTGATTATAAAAAAAATCAAAGCACAGTAAAGTCACAGTTCTGTTATCTTGCACTAAAAGCGTGTTTACGTATTTAGCAATTGTATGTTTACTTCCTTGATTTTTCAAATGATTGAAACAAATAGCTATGAAAAATGGTATGAAATAATATGTTTTTTAGTGGATAATGGCACTACATTTTTAAAAGACAGGGTTTTTAAGAAAACCATTTAACAACCATTCCAACAACACATGTTTACCATATATAAAATCTGAATGTCATATTGCATTTTTCATAAATCATTAGAAATGTCAGGTCTGTGCCTGGAAATTGTGCAAATAAACATTAGGTAACATATTTCTCTATTCATGTGTTATTAGCCATTTCTATACATAATGATATAAACACTGATGTTTTAATGTCTCTTAATTTTTGTACTTGATTTTTTTAGGTAACATGTAATTCTATATGTACTTTGATACTACTGAAGTAACCAGATGTTGTTTGGAAACAAATTGATTTCTCTAGTGCATTGATAATATTTTACAATATTTTGTGCTTATTTATTTGTGCTCCCGTGTAATTATAATAAAAGCAATAGTTTAAATTACTTGACTATTGTTCTTCTATTTAGTCAATAAAAAGCAAGATTAAAGGATAATGGGGTGGATATGATTACTGAATATTATATATAGGTATAAAATTATATGATTATTTTGTACAATTAATATACACCAATAAAAACAAAATAAAGAACATTTAAAGAAAAATATACCCGTGTTATCATCTATAGTTAGCCATAAGTCTACATGTTTTGAGGAAGATCAATGTTAATGAGTATTGAGGGTATGGATTCTTCAGTTATACAATTCTCTATTACCGTTAATCACCACTAGCTTCTGCCTCCATGTACTGAACTAGAAGAGGCACTTTGTCATTTCCCCTTTTTCCATTCCATCTAACCTCAGTCATGTAACTCAGAGTTTATATGATGTGGTAGGAGAATTAAAGAATCAAATTTAAAAGTCCCAGGCCTATGTGTCCAGATGAAAGATGGATTAGGCCTGGCTTGTTGGTGCACAACTTTAATCCCAACCCTCAGAAGGCAGAAATAGGAGGATCACTGTGAGTTTGAGGCCACCCTGAGACTACATAGTGAATTCCAGGTCAGCCTGGGCTAGAGCAAGACTCTACCTTCCAAAAAAAATAAATAAATAAACAACAAAAATAACACCCAGATTTATTATATGCATACTGAGTGCTATGTAATACCTCAATTATAATTACAGAGTTAATCTGAATTAAACAGAAAAGAATAAGGATTCAATATTCTTTGGATATTGATAAATTGTTATTGAGTGTCTGAAAGATATGAGAGGGTTCTGGAATGCAGCAGTCATGCAAGAGAGTGTACAATGTCCCTTGACGGCCTCTAATGATTTCACCAACCACTTATGTCCCATATATTCAATTTGCATGTAACTGATTTTAACTTAACAATTCTCCAATAAATAATCCTCATTTATTAGAAGAAATACAATATATTGCCACCATTTTGCCCTACTCCTCCAGCTATTTAACAAAACATGCCATTCACATGTCCATCATATAATCACTCCAGAATTTACCCATCTCAGTCCATGAGGTAAAGAATCTGACATTTTAAACTGTTGGTCTTTATCATCTTCCTAACTCATTTATATCCTTCCCCTGGCTTTTGTGATCTCAGAGTTAAGTAAAATTACATTACTAGGAAGAGGTAAGTAACTGCTACAACAATGTTCATCCTATTATGGTGATTTGTATTTGAAGGGATACTTATCAACACATGGATATATTCACAGATTTGGAAAATGACTGACCAGGAGACTAGAATACAAAACAAGTTTAGACAAAATTTTGTGTAACATTAGTGTATGTTCTCAAGAGAAGTGCTTCTCAAAATTTGTTGCACATAAAATCATTCACACAATTTGTCAAACATCCAGTATCAAGAAGCTATCCTGGGGTAAGTACATAGGCATCTGCATGTAATAATAAAAAAAAAAACATACTCGTGTAACTCCAATATGCAGACATGTTTGAGCATAAGAATGGTGGTCATACTTTAACATACTACATTTTTATTACCGGGCGTCTCATAAGCATGATGCTTCAATACAGTAAATTCTAAGACTTGGCATCTGTAGCCAAATCTCAGGGTATGCTGATGCTCTCTCTTCATTAACAACTGGCTTCTCTGCTGATGACTAGCGAGAACTGAGAACCACCCTCCAGAGTACCGTGATCCTCAGTGATTCTCACAGGCACAGAGCTCAGAAGCATGACCTGAGAATTGTTGGGAATGCCATGAGCTCCATTGCTGGTGATGTGGGCGTGGACGGATATAGATATGCTTCATGAGCCTTTCCTGCCAACCTGCACATCTGGAAAAGCCTTGAAACTTTGTCTTGGACTGACATTGTGGTTACCTTGGGTGAAATATTCTCAAAGGCTCATTTTTGCTTTCTGTTGCAGAGATTCTAAGCTTATAATAGAGTTAAAGTCAGAACCAGACACCTTTTTACTCCTCCTTCCATTGCATCTCTTTTTTTTTTTTCTTTCCCAGAAACATTCATAGGTTAAGAACAAGAAGCTGGGCTGGGTATGGTAGCACACGCCTTTAATCCCAGCACTCGGGAGGCAGAGGTAGGAGAATCGCCATGAGTTCGAGGCAACCCTGAGACTACATAGTGAATTCCAGGACAGCCTGGGCTAGAGTGAGACCCTGCTTCGAACACCCCTCCCCCCCAAAAAAACAAGAATAAGAAGCTCATACTAAGAGACCAATCAGAGAATCAACTCTACGCACTAAATTAGAAATTGTGCAATTTCTCCCAGAAATAATATCTCAATACCTCAAAATATAAGAGCTCATATATTCATATTCCTCTTTACTAAAATTACTCAGGGCACCTCACAGTAGAGATTAATGTAGGAATAGTGTTTCATTGCTTGAATTAATTTCTTTTGATTGATCACTCTTATGACATTTGAGGAGACTAGTATTTATGAGAATAGGTTAGTATTTTAAAGTATTCTATATATTGCTTGTCAACTAGTATTTAGCAATGTTAAATGCTGATAATGGTTTTAGGACTTTTGTCAGATTCCCCACTGTTGTAATTGATACCTACCACTTAATGACTCCTGTCCCCTTTCCCCAGATTCCTACTTGAGTCTCCACCAATTGCTACTGGCCTTATAATAGCTATTAAACTCAAAGATTTGCCTTCTGTACTATATGGTAAGATTCAGAAAGAGGAACCTGGTGTGTTTGTTTTTAATCTCACATCAAATGAAGTACCTACCCAATTGCTCTGCAAATGTGTACTACATAGTTTTCATTGACTTAGTTTACATATTTAACAAATAATGAAATATGCCAAACACTTACCAGACAGTAATAGAACAAAATCAGTGTACTTATATAGCTTAAATACCTGTTGAATTTCCAGTTGTAGGTTCTACTTTCTTCTTCATTATAGAAAACAAATATTATATGAGACTTCCATGTTGCTTTGAAATTTGTAATCCAACTATTGTATATGTGCCTATCATTTAGGAAGTTGTGTATCTTTGTCTATGGATCTATATATCTCTGCCTTGTCATTATAATTAATTCAAGTGGATTGATTATAACAAATAAATATATATTAGAAATGCATAAGAACTTTATCAATAATGAAAAACAAAGCTACGGTGTAGGGTTTTAAAAAGTAAGAATGGTTTTTAGTTTATGAAATGCATAACTTTAATTAATATGTATGAATTTGTAACTCATCAAAAGTGTCAGTGATGGGGGTTAGGTCATAAACCAGAGACTTTAACCCCACTCCACTCAGAGCTTGCATAACATACATTGTGATTCATGTTGAGGTAGGAAAATGTAAAACCAAGTTATACTACCTGATTAAAATCTTTAAGAACAAGCCTGGAGAGATGGATCAGTGGCTAAGGTGCTTGCCTGCAAAGACAAAGTACCAAGGCTCATTAACCAGTACCAAGGTAAGGCCAGATGCACAAAGTGGTACAGGCATCTAGAGTTCATTTGAAGTGTCTAAGTGTTTAGAAACCTTGGCATGCCCATTCTCTCTCTCCCTCTTTCTTTGCATCCCTCTCTTTCTCTCTCTCTCCTTGCAAATAAATAAAACATTTTTGAAAGAATTTTCAGGGGCTGGAGAGATGGCTTAGTGGTTAAGGCACATGTCTGTTAAGCCTAAGGACCCAGGTTTGATTCTCCAGGTGCTGCTACATAAGCCAGATGCACAAGGTGGCTCATGCATCTGGAGTTTGTTTGTAGTGGCTAGAGGTCCTGGCACACCCATTCTCTCTCTCTCTCTCTCTCTCTCTCTCTCTCTCTCTCTCTCTCTATATATATATATATATATATATATATATATATATATATATATATATCTTTCTCTCTCCCTTTCTCTGTCTCTAATAAATATATAAAAATAAATCTTAAAAAAATGGGATTATAAGGTGTGGTGTTCAAGTCATATGCTGATGTGGTAAAATTATCCAGTATTCAAATGCTAAAAGGAACCCTGTCTGGGACCAGAAGATTGTACATGGCTTCTGTCACTGAAGGCTTTCTATAGCAGTTGTCCTCATAGTCTAGGATTTGAAGTATTTACTAGAGATTACACGTACATCCACACTGGTTCCTAAAGATAAGTACATAGACCACAGACACTTTGAAAATCATGAAACTCCCTTTACTATAAATCTCTCAAAATGGTCTGCTTGCCTAAGGACTCTATATACTTTTTCTGAGACTGACATTAAATGCCTGACCACTCTAAAATATCTTTCACTTATCATGACCTGTGTTACTAATTTCACTACACATGTTTTGAACAGTTTCACTGGATTACAGAAACGAATCAGCTTAGTATCATTATTATATCTATGTTTATTATTATTATTATTATTATTATTATTACCTATTGATTTTGAGACAGTGGCCCACAATGAAGAGCAGATTGGACTTGAACTGCTTTTATAGCTCAGGATTGTGTTGAACCCATTTCAATTATCCTGTCTCAGCCTCCCAAATTCTGAGAGTACATATGTGGGCTACCAACCCAGCTCACCCTGGTACATTTCATGGGAGTCCAACAAGTTCCCATGTCCTCCCAGACTTCGGCATTATTCTCAGATCTTAACTTTCCAGTAAATGATTGGGTAAAAAATATGCTTCTCTTCTCAAATGTTGTCACGGAGAGGAATGAAAGTAGGACTGGAAAATGGTGGATGAAGGGAATGATGTTGATCTGCAACAGAAGCTTTCATTTGAGGTGGACAGGTTTGAGAGGGAAAGACATGAGTCGGAGAAATTTTGAAACTGAAAAAATAAGATTTGAACTAGCTAATTTGGAGAAAAGTATGAGTCATTTCAAATACTGTTACATGGAATATTTGAAAAAAAATGCTGCCTTTGATATTTCCTGATGACTTCTCATGGACTCTTGCTTTCTGCTTTAAAAATGTATTGTTCACCAAACCTAAGTAGGTGAAGTGTGTTACATACAAAGAAATACCTGTGGGGATGTGTCAGGGACTAGAGAATTTGGTATATAGTGAACTTCAAGTACTGAGCAACCATGGCTGCATGCATCAAGTCAAGAAGATGTTCTGGAGAGAGACATGATCTGGATGAAATAGATGCTACACAGATCATATCACAGTAGTCCCTAAGTCTCTGCTGTTCCAGACATGTGGAACTCTGAAAGAGAACAGTCGTGGGGGCTGGAGAGATGGCTCAGCAGTTAAGGCTTGGAACTCTTTATATATTTTTTTTCAAGGTAGGGTTTCGCTCTAGCCCAGGCTAACCTGGAATTCAATGTGTAGTCTCAGGGTGGCCTGGAACTCATGGCAAATCCTGCTTCATATTTGTCTACCTCAAAAATATCTGGAATTCTGTCTCTGGTCAGACTTCAGGAAGAAGTCAGAATTCAAAGAAAAAAAGCTTGTAGATTTACATCATCATCTCTGGGCTAAATTCTCTGTGGAATGGAACATTCCATTGTCTCTGCTATGCACATTAATCTCAAGTATCAATACTCAACAAAATTCTGTATAAATTTGAAAAACAAGACTCATACATGAGAATTCTTTCTAAAAATTTGTGAGAAAAGGTGAAATAATATTGAAGTTAATACAGGAATGCTCATCCAGATAGATGATAAAATATGCTATAGTAGTCTGGTTATTAAGGTCCTGTTTTATTGAAAGAAATAATCTATTAAGAGCAAAATAACAGAATATACAGCAGAGAATTAAAAATATATATGAAGGATAAACAAGGATGAAAGTAGCATGTCAAATCAGTAGGAGAAAAAGATTGTTCAACAAATCACATGAGTCATAGGACCCATGATCTACTCTCCAGATCCCACATAAGCCAGATGCATAAGGCGATGCAAGCATGCCATGTCACATGCGCACAAGGCAGTGCACATGTCTGGAGTTTGATTACAGTGACTTGAGGCCCTAGCATACCAATTCTCTCTCTCTCTCTCTCTCTCTCTCTCTCTCTGTTGCTCCCACTCTTGCTCTCATTCTCTCACACATAAAGAAAAAGGTGAGTCTGTTGGACTTGTCTCAAAAAATAATCAATATGAAAAGCTGGGTATGTGAATGCAATCTCAGCATTTGGGAGATGGAGGCAGGAAGATCAGGAGTTCAAAGTCAGCCTTAGCTACATAGTGAATTTGAAGCTATACTGGGTTTCATGAAACCCTATCTCAAAAATAATTTTAATATTAAAAACCAAAGTAATAGACATTTGAAAACTAGACAATTCATAATACACACAAATTGAAAACATAGAGTCAAATAAATTATGGGAAAATGCAAAATGTCAGTTGTACATATTTTTAACTCGTCAGATTCTGCACATGGAAAATGGGTGATAGTTATATCTGATATAAGCTATTCTGATGGTTAATTAGAATTCTCATGATTATTTCTTTTTTCAAGTTCATACAAATTGAAGCTTATGAAGAAGGAGAAAGCTACTCCTGAGAAGAGGAGTATGCTAGTGAGCTTGGAAAGACATACTCCTCATATCAATTATCTCTAATAGAATGTACACATTGATACAATTGTTTACAGGGCAGCTCTTACAGTATTTGTGAAAATTGACACTACTCAAAATCTCCCCCTTCAGGTGCAAAAATGTAAACTATAAAAGTAAGTCAATTTAAGGTCAGTGTTTTTAATGTGTGAAAAGTTGGAATTGATTTATAGAGATGATCAAACTAAAATTTACATATCAAAAATATTTATTTGTTGAGAAATGATCAAGCATGTTACTATAAAATATGACCCACAATCTAAGTTAATTAAAACACAAAGTAATTTCTATTTGCTCACACATAGTCTCTCAGGTCAGCTATGAGCTTCCTGGTATTCTCATCTACAATCCAGGAAGATGTACTATGATGGTTTATACTGATTCTTAACTTGACAGGACCTAGAACCACCTGTGTGGACTGATGTAGATTTAATTAGCAGCTGGGTCTGTAGGTGAAGAATGACTTTTTATCTTGTTTATATTAGTTGTAGGTGACACCATTCCATCAGCTGGAGTTCTGTTACAAGAAGGAGAAAGCCAGTTGAGCAGCAACAAGAGAGTAGCTTCCTCAAGCTCCTGCCACCATGCCTCCCCCACCATGTTGGACTTTACCTTTCCAACTGTAAGCTGAAATAGACCCTTTCATGGACTTCTAGTCAAGATGACATCTACCTAACCATGCCTCCACTGTCAGGGCAGGAAAGGCAAGACCTTTGGAGTTCATGGGGGATTTTAGGGGTTTGTAGATTCTGGTAGACCTCTGGTGGGAGGTCACAGAGGAGCAAAGTAGGGTATCTACTGATTCCCATACTCTCTGGTAGCCCACTAGCCCAATCCCCACAAGCAACAGTCATAGCCACAGTCCTAGACGCAGGTTCCTCCTGCACTAACCACAGGTTAAGTAGACTGAAGACAGCAAGCTAGTATTCTCCCCTCCCTAGGCTTTCCCACCACCACGGATCTCCAGGTGTGAATGCTGGCCCACTCAATGCCATTCCCCACTCCTCCACAGGCCAGCTGGCTAGCATTCTCTCCTTCCTAGGGATTATTTCAAAAATCTCTATCCCACAAAAGTGGATAACATGGAGGAAATGGATGAATTTCTGGACACATACCACCTACCAAAGCTAAACTCAGAGCAGGTTAATCTCCTAAACAAACCTATCACACCCATCAAGATTGAAAACATAATAAAAAAAACCTCCCAAAAAAGAAGAGTTCAGGATGGCTTCTCAGCTGAATTGTACCAAATATTCATGGAAGAACTGAAACCAATTTTTCTTAAACTGTGCCACTTAAGTGGAGAATAGGGAAAGCTCTCCAACTCCTTCTATGAAGCTAGTATCTCCCTAATACCAAATGCAGGCATAGATGCCACAAGAAAAGAAAACTATAGGCCTATTTTCCTGATGAACTTAGACACAAAGATCCTGAACAAACTGAATTCAACTACACATCAAAACCTCTACCCACTGTGCTGATCTCCTTCCCCCTTGTGCTGGTATCCGGTTCATCAGGAAAACAGCCCCCTTGCTTGTTTCTCCAGTTTTTCTTAGTTTCAGCCGGGGCCCTTTTGAGGTATGATGGGGTGGCACTCTCCTTAGGATCTACATCTACCTGAAAAAGAGAAGCAGATTCTCCAACGGAGAGTAAGTTAGCAACAGGACAAATGAGATACCCTTACTTTTTTTTTTTTTAATAGAGAATTTAATACCTGTAGGCCCTCTTGTAGCCCACAATTGATGGTAGCTTGATATTGGAGAGTGGGTTTACATTTGGATCTGGTTCTGACTTGTTTCCCAGCTCCAGCTATGGGTCCCATACCAGTGAGGGGATCAGTTAGCCAAATTGAGAGCAGTGGGTTCCCCACCATAGCTGTGTGCCACCACTGCACTTGTGTGGGCATCACAACAAGTTATTTGCTGCTAAGTAGGTTAGACCATGCATTGCTTCGACAGATATTGGTCAATTTCCCCCAGTCGCCCATGTAGCACCTTCTGGCACTAGACGCGTTGACTGTCTGGGGACTGACTCTCTTCCAACTTCCAGCCATGCCATTCTAGTTTGCATGTCAATCACATAAGGTATCTTCAGCAGTAGGGTCTTACCACTAGCCTTTGGTGGGTCATCAAGTACTCTGACAGAAATCTGTCTGTCTTTTAGGAAACCTTGTAGGTCTCTCTGATCAAAAGCTCATTGTGGATGATAGCCCCATGCTGGATCTGGGAGTTACAGGTCAGTGCCCACTAAGAAAATGAGGAAAAAGATAACTAATATCCAACACCTCATCACTGAAGCAGACCAAAAATGAACCCAACATGGCTCAGGGAAATTTTGCGGAAGAGGGGCGGAAAGAATGTCAGAGTCACATGTTGGGTCATGATATGCAGAGACATTTATCTTACCCGTAACTGTGGGCTAACTCCACAATGCATGACCCATATTCCTCAATAAGGAGGGGCAAAGGGGAGGGGGTAGGTCACGGATGAGCCTAATAATGATACCAAACTGACTGTATTTGCTGAATACAGATCTGACTAATAAAGAAAAAAGAAAAAAGAAAAAAAAAGAAGAAAAAAAAATCAATAAAAAAGTAATAAAAAAAAAGTAGTAGATGCTAAGAAGGCATGGGGCACCATGACAGTAGAAAAGAAACAAACAAAAGCACAGATGTATTTAAAAATAAATAATGTATAGCATCAAAAAAAAAAAAAAATCACTATCCACCTTGATCAAGTAGGCTTCATCTCAGGAACACAGGGGTGGTTCAATCACCACATAAATAAGCTTAAACACAAAAACCACATGATCATTTCAATAGATGCAGAAAAGGCCTTTGGAAAAATACAACATCACGTCATGATCAAAACATTGCAGAGAATTGCCATGGATGGTTTATATCTCAAGACAATGAAGGCTATATATAAAGCTCCTAAAGCCCAAATAATACTTAATGGGGAGAGACTGAAGGAATTCCCATTGAGATCAGGAACATAGTACTGGAAGTCCTAGCTCAAGCAATGACAGGAGAAAGAAATAAAAGGGATACAAATTGAAAAGGAAGAACTTAAGTTAGCCCTATTCACAGACATGATTATATACATAAATGACCATAGAACCTCCCTCTCAAAACTCTTAAAGGTGATTAACTCCTTCAGCAAGGTAGCAATACTCAAAATCAAGGCACAAAAAGTAGCCTTTATATATGCAAAAGACAAAAAGAAAGAGAAAGAAATAAATGACTTTGTCCCACTTTCAATAGCAACAACAACAAAAATAACTTGGAATAATATTAGTCAAGGATATGAAAGACCTATACAATGAAAACATAAAAATACTCAAGAAATAAATTGAGGAGGACTTGAGGAAATGGAAAGACTTCCCATCTTCCTGGATTGGCAGAATTAACATTGTGAAAATTGCAATCTTACCAAAAGCAATATACAGATTTAATGCAATACCAATAAAAATCCCAACAATTTTCTTCACAGAGATAGAAAAAAATGATCTCAAAGTTCAAGTGGAATGGAAGAAGGACTCGGATATCCAAGCATATCCTCAGCAAAAGAAACACCTCTGGAGGCATCACCATATCTAATCTAAAGCTATATTATAAAGCCATAGTAATAAAAACAACATGGTACTGACATAAAAACAGGCTTATAGACCAATGGAACAGAATTGAGGACCCATACTTTGGGTCTAGAAAATACTACTTGATATTTGACAAAGGCCATAGCATTGTAGACTGGAAAAAGACAGCATCTTCAACAAATGGTGCTTGACAAACTGGATAACCATATGCAGGAAAATGAAACTCGATCCACACATCTTGCCATGCACAGAAATCAAGTCCAAATGGATCAAAGGCCTCAACATAAGACCAAAACCTCTGCTACTACTGGAAGAAAAAAAATAGGAGGAACTTTCCATGATATATGAGTGGGAAAAGACTTCCTGAACAAAACCCCAGGAGCTCAAGACATTAAACAATCACTCAACCATTGGGATCTCATGAACTTGAAACATACAATAAGTAGAGCCAAGAGATTATCCCAGAATGGGAGAGAATTTTTGCTGGCTATACAACTTACAGAGACATAATTTTTATAATCTACAACAAACTCAAAAACCTAAACAATAAAAAGTCAAATAACTCACTCCTAAAATGGGGCAGATAACTGTTCAGGGAGTTCTCAGAGGAAGAAATACAAATGGTAAACACACAATTAAGAAAATGTTCAACATCCCTAATCATCAGGGAAATGCAAATTAAAACAACTCCACCTTATCCCAGTAATGGTAGCAAATATTAAAAGATCTAATAAGCTGGGTGTGGTGGTGCATGCCTTTAATTCCAGCACTCAGGAGGCAGAGGTAGGAGGATCCCCAAGAGTTCAAGGACAGCCTTTGTTTACAGAGTAAGTTCCAGGTCAGCCTGAGCTAGAGTGAGATCCTACCTCAAAAAAAAAAAAAAAAAAGTCAAAAGATCTAATGAAGTCTTTGATCCATTTGGACTTGATTTTTGAGGACAGGAAGGAGGGTACGGATGCTAACATGGCTGTTTACATACTGTGTATGTACATAACTAATAAAGAAAAAAATCTAATGAAAACAAATTCTGGCAAGGTTGTAGAGAAATAGGAACCCTCATTCACTGTTGGTGGAAATGTAAAATGGTACAACCACTATGAAAAGCAATTTGGAGACTCCTAGAAAGTTTTGTCATAGAGTTACCAACAAACCCAGTTATTCCCTACTGGGCATTTGCCCTAAAATGTCCATGCCTTAGTCCAGAGAGATTTGCTCAACTATGTTTATAGCTGTTCAATTCATAATAGCTAAGAGCTGGAACCAACCCTGATGTCTATCATTAGACAAATGGATAACTAAGTTGTGGTATATCTACATAATGGAATTCTACAGAGCAGTAAGGAAAAATGACATAATTAAATTTGAAGAAAATGGTCCAACTTGAAACAGATCATTCTCAGTGAACTCAACAAATCACAGAAAGATAATTGTGGCATGGCCTCACCCATCTGTGGCTCCTAACCTAAATCTTCCAGATGTGCTGATATACCTAATAAGCATCTCAATGACACAACAATAGAGATGATGGGACTGGAGGGGAGGGCAAGGGTGGGAGAGGGTCACAAAACTGGACCCAAATGGAAATGGTACCATAAAATCCTATATCCTGAAAGACAGACTATAAGTTTGAACCTTCATCAGGTCCTTAGGGGCAAACTTAAATCACAGGGCCCTGGAGAGGGTGTGATGAAGACTAACCTTAATCTTTCCTGTTTCTCTCTATCTCCCTCCAAACTCTCTTCTCTCTTTCTCTTTTATATTGCCTATCTTTTTATTCCTTCTTTTACCTTGTTGCTGGCCTGTAACTGTCGGTACCAGCATGTGGTTAACATCACAATGAGCTGTTGATCAGAGAGACCTACAAGGTTTTCCAAAAGAAGACAGGTATCTGTCAGAGTACTTGATAACCCACCAAAAGTTAGTTGTAAGACCCTACTGCCAAAGAAACCATATGTTGTTGGTACAGAACATGGAGAGAGCTGGCTGGAATCTGGAAGATAGTCAGTCCCCAGACAGTTAGCTTGTCTAGTGCCAGAAAGTACTACATGAGTGACTGGGGGAAAACGACCAACACCTGTCCAAGAAACTTGTGGTATAAGCTACTCAGCAGTAAACAACCTGATGTGATGCTCACAGAAGTGCAATAGTGTCACACAGCCATGGTGGGTAACCAATTGCTCTTGATTTGGTTAATGGATCTGCTCAGTGGAACAGAACCCATGGCTGGAACTGGGAAACAAGTCAGAACGATACCCCCCAAATGAGCCTGCTCTCCAATATCAAGTTCCCACCAACCATAGGCTATAAGAAGGCTTAAACCTATTAAATTATCTATAAAATAATAATGGTTATCCTACTATCTGGTGCTGACTTCACTTTCTGTTGGAGAATTTGCTTCTCTTTTTTGGATAGATGCAGCACTTGAGGAGAGGATCAGCCCATCACAAGAGTGTTGCTTTCTTGGTAAACCTAATACCAGCACATGGGTAAAGGAGATAGACACAGAGAACACTCAACTTCTACCAAACCAGAGATCCAGAGTCACAGAGGAATCCAAGACCTCATCATTGAAGTAAATCTAAAGTGAACCCAACATGGCTCAGGGAAATTTGGGGAAGAGGAGGCAGAAAGATAGTTAGAACCACAAGTTGGGACATTATGCACAGAGACATTGTGTCTTCCCCATAACTGATGACTACCCCCACAATGTACGACCCATATTCCCCAACAAGGAGAGTCCCTTTGAAGTGGGGAGGGCAGGGTGGAGGCTAACAGTGGTGCCAACATGGCTGTATACACACTATGTACATAACTAATAATAAATAAATAAATAAACCCTTTCTCCCTGAAAATGGCTTTTGCCAATTTTTTTTTTTTGTCACAGAAATAATGAAGGTAACTCACATAGATACCAATCTAGAAAATTATGTGATGTCTTCAGAAGAAGAGAATGTATGGTGACTTGAAGCCAATTCTTAGAGCTCCCACTTAAAAGTGATTTATGCCTCTCCCATCCATATTCATTCTTGCAGACACCCACCTTCAGGAGTACTGCAAGCTACAGAAGAAACTGTATCCTATCCCATGTCATATAATGTAACCAACTAGAAATAACAAAGGAGATAAATACACCTATATATCTGGTTCTACTGCTTTTTAAAAATGCTATTCATTCATTGAAAGAATTGGTGTATATTTTATGCAAGTAGATAAGGGTTTGAAATGACAAAGTCAAACCCTTACCAAGACGACTATTGTACATGGTTGGCATAGTGATGGCTCACGTTTAATTTTTCTTAATATACTATTGTACTTTACATTCAAAAATGTAATTGTAAAATGCATAAATAAATTATTTTTTTGATTTAAAAATGATTTTTTAAAAACACCAAAATTCTTTAATCATTTTCCATTGTTTTAGATGGAGGAAAATTTTGTCAATAGGTGAACTGGAAAAATAAACACTTATTATCTCAATCTTCTGTGTCCCAAGAAATTTTTGTATATATTTACTATCTATATTTTATATGGACAAAGAAATATTCATTTTTTGTCAAACAAAGTTATATATTTAAAAAAATTTTTTTTTGTTTATTTATTTATTTGAGAGCAACAGACAGAGCGAGAAAGAGGCAGAGAGAGAGACACAGAGAGAATGGGCGGGCCAGGGCCTCCAGCCACTGCAAACAAACTCCAGACGCGTGTGCCCCCTTGTGCATCTGGCTAACGTGGGTCCTGGGGAGTTGAGCCTCGAACCGGGGTCCTTATGCTTCATAGGCAAGTGCTTAACTGCTAAGCCATCTCTCCAGCCCACGAAGTTATATTTTGCTTGGAAGTTTTAGTTCTCTGGTATTTCACTTATGAAAACAAAGCATTAGTTCCATAGCCCCCGCCCCCCCCTTTTTTTTGGTTTTTCAAGGTAGAGTCTCGCTTTAGCCCAGGCTGACCTAGAATTCACTATATAGTCTCATGGTGGCCTCGAACGCAGGGAAATCCTCCTACCTCTGCCTCCCAAGTGTTGGGATTAAAGGTATGTGCCACCACTCCATAGCCCATTTTTTAATTGGGTTGTTTGATTTCTTATTATTTAGTTTTATTGCATTCTTTGTATATCATGGATATTAATGCTCTGTCAAATGTGTAGCTGGCAAAAATTTTCTCCCATTCTGTAGGTTCCTCCTTGCTCTATTCACAGTGTCCTTTGCTGTGCAAAAAGTTTGTAATTTCATGGGGTCCTAGTGGCTGATTAGTGGTTTTATTTCCTGAGCAATTGGGATTATATTCAGAAAGTCATTGCTTATGCCAATATGTTGAAGTGTTTCCCCTACTTTTTTCTCTATCAGTTTCAGGGATTTTGGTTTGATATTAAAATCTTTGATCCTTTTAACAAATGAGCTTTGGTCCAGGTGTGGTGGCACATGCCTTTAATCCCAGCATTAGGGAGGCAGAGGTAGGAGCTCAAGGCCACCCTGAGACTACATAGTCAATTCCAGGTCAGCCTGAGCTAGAGGGAGACCATATGTGTATATGTATATATATATGGTTATGGACCTAAATAGAGAGTTCTTCAATGAAGACATACTGATGACATATAAAGATCTAAAAAATGTTCTAGATCCTTAGCCATCAGGGAAATTCAAATTAAAACTATTTTTGAGATTTCATCTCACTTCTGTCAGAATGGCTGCCATCAAGTAAACAAATGGCAATAAATGCTGGCAAGGATGCAGAAAAAGAGGAACTCCTCTATGCTATTGGTGGGAATGCAATCTTTCACATTCATAGTGGAAATCAGTATGGAGGTTTCTGAGAGAGCTAAAAATAGATTTACCATATTACATAGCTATACCACTCCTAGGCATATGTACCAAGGACTCATCTCACTACTTTAGAGATACTTGCTCAACCATGTTTATTGCTGCTCTATTCACAATAGTTAGGAAATGGAACCAACGTAGATGTCCCTCAACTGGTGGGTGGATAATGAAGATGTAGTACATTTATACATTGGAGTTCTATTCAGTGGTAAATAAAAATGCAATTTGCAGGGAAATGGATGTATCTGGAAAGAATTATACTTAGTGAGATAACCCAGGCCCAGAAATCCAAAAGTCACATGTACTCTCACATATGAGGATCCTAGCAATGTTTGGATTTGTATGGGAGTTGGAATAAAACTCAAAAGCAGAGGCCAGTAAGCTATAAAGGGGATATAAAGGGAACAGAAAGGAATGGAAAAGGGGCACTTAAGAGGATATTATTGTATATATGTTAGTAGAATTACAGATTACTGGGGTTGGAAAAGCGTAAGTGAGGTCAGGGGAAGAGATTGAGTAAAGGAAAGGTGGGAAGAGGGCTAATCAAAATCTAAGAGGGTATGAATAATTCACATGGAAACCTACTGTTTTGGACAATGGAACACCCAGAAGCCATAGATTGTTACTAGAATATTTTCAGTGCCAAAGATGAGATGCCTTTCAGTGAGTTGTTGGCCAGGGAGATCCCTATTGCCCTCCAAAGCATTACAGGGCATTGTGGAGGCTCTTGGTTTCCCACCAGGAATAGATGGTAAGAACATATTGTTGAAGACTCCACATACTTGGTCTGCAAGGTCACTAAGAAATCCTGCTGGAGCTGAGCTGAAAACCTCCTCCATGTAGACTAGCTGACATAAAGCTTGGAAAAGCTATGTTGCATGCAGTTCCATGGGAGAGAGAAGTCATCAGTGGAGATAAACAACAGTGGACACCGCAAGCCTTAATTTTGACCAGCCAGGCCAAATGAGCCAAAAGGTGCAATAGTGGCATGCTTACTATGGGAGGAACCAACTTTTCTCTGATTGGACTGGAGGCCTGCTCCATAGGAGGGAATACATGTCTGATACTAAAAACCTACAACAGGGGAAGTCATGAGTCCTAGGGGTGTAACATCTGCTGGTGTCTGGCTAAATGCATATACTATGTTTACCAAACTGTCCAGTAAACTCTTCCCTTAATGTTTGTACATATACATTAATGCTAGTCTGACTTTTGGTTAGAGAAGCTTCTCTTTTCAGATTGTGGTGACCTTAGGATGACTCAGAAGAAACCATTGTGCTGAGAAGAAGTGACAGAGGAGTGCTCAGCACTGAAACATCTCTATCACATCTTCCAAGGCTCAGGGTCCATTGTGGAAGAGGTGGCAAAAACAATGAAAGAGACAAAGGAAGGGTAGGACTCCTTACAATGTGCTCTCTTTCAGACACAAAATGGCCTGGATATCCATGTCCTCACAGTGCCTGACACTACCTGAACAAGACCATCATAATAGGAGGAAAAGATGATAACATCAAAATAAAAGAGGCTAATTGAGAGGGGGAAAGGGTATGATGGACAATGGAGTTTCAAAGAGAAAAGTGAGGGGGAGAGACTGGCCATGGTTTATTGTCTTTTATTATGGAAGCTGCCAATAATAAATGCATATATATATACTATTTTAGTAAAAAATACTGGCCCTTTTCCTCAGTAGTAATTACTACATAAACACACACACACACACACACAGAGAGAGAGAGAGAGAGAGAGAGAGAGAGAGAGAGAGTAAGGCAATCTGGCTTTCCATAATCATATACTGTTTTCATAGTTCTTATAATTTTCCTGTATTTTGAATCAGGTGAGATATTGAGGATCACAACCTTACTATTAGGTGGTCTTTTTTAACTGAAACAAGTTTCTAGACTTCATGTATGTGGTTGGATATAGTGCTCAGTGGCAATGGCATTTGCCTTCAGAACCCACTGACTGGAGTTTGTTTCTGCAGTACTCACAATAAAGCACACAGTGGCACATACATCTGGAGTTCGTTTACAATGGCTACAGGTCATGGCATACCCATTCTCTCTCTCTCCTTCTCTTTTCTTGCAAATAGAATAAAAATAAAGAAAATAGATTTAATCTATACTTATGCATATTTACTAATAAGGAGACCCAGGTATAGTTGAACAACCAGCTGTGAAGCTCACGGAGGGCTGGGCATCTCTGTATTTTGGTCACAATGAAGAGAAGTCTGATGAAAGGGTCACAGAGTGAAGTAAGATGGCCCTATGAGGCCATGTGGCTAGACACAGGGTTAGTAACAGTGACCCTTCACCAAGCAGAAACTCTAACATCTTGGTTTCTGGGCTTGCTGAGATCCAGTTCATGCTGGCAAGGTGTTTCTAGGTAGTGCTCATGCACTGAGCATTATTCCCAAACTCACTCTGCTGAGCTATCAAGCTCTGAGGCTGATGGAGATCCTTCTGGCTGATTAACTCCCTGTGGCCACCTCTGGAATATGGGTTTCTGATTACAGTCTACAGAAGAAACTCCATGTGGACCAGCTGTTTTATTAACACAAATCTAATATTAATTCATCATCTCCAGGATACAGATTGAAGAAAACACAAAGATTCCACTGTCCTTGCCAAAGTGTCTGACAGTAAATTGCATATAACATAAATGTCCCCATGTCAAGGCCGTGCAATGGTGCATGGAAGCTAGAAATAGGGTTTATGTATGAGTTATCTGAAGAAAATTTGTGAGCAATAATGTAACCTACCAACCATTCTACTTTTTGTTGTTATCATCATGTGTTGTGATGGGGTGTCTATGTGTTATATAAGCTGTGAACAATAATTGTAGGCAGTACTGATAAATAAAAATAGTGTATATGTAAAATTTAAATTAGCTATGTACATTTATATTAAACACTTTTTTATTTGATTTGATTTTTAAAGAGCACCTAAGAGGTATCATTTTTATATTTTGTTTTATTCATTTAAGAGGGAGAGGGAGAGGGAATCGGAGAGGGAGAATGAGCACGCCAGAGCTGCTAGCCACTGCAAACGAACTCTAGACACCTGTGCCACCTTGTGCATCTGGCTTACATGGGAACTGGGGAATTGAACCTGGGTCGTTAGTCTTCACAGGCAAGCACCTTAATTGCTCAATCATCTCTCCAGCCCACATTAGACACTTTTGATAAGCATTATATTTTACTTGGAAAGTAACTAAGAGAACCCTCCTTTAAATGTCCTCAGTTACAGGTGGTGCTTGGGAGAATCAGTTCAGTAGTTTGCGTGTTTCCACAGATCTCTTCTGTACTTCCTATGGTAATGCCTAGACCTGCATGAAAATTTGATGTAGATAATTCTTACCCACTAATTTTAAGTACAAATGAAAAAAAAAAGGGAGGGAGAAAGGTAGGGAAGGTGGAAGGGAGAGAGATTTTAGGTTGTCATGCTAATATATATAACAAATGGAATTTACAGCATGCTTAAAATAAATGACGGAACAGTGTGAATTATAAGTTGCAATATTTTTTAGCAAGGATGACTTTTAACTTGCACAGGATACATTTTATGGATTATAAATAATATACTGTATGAATGAATGAAATTGATGTGAATTTTACACACATAAAAATTAAATTAATATTTTCTTCCCTGTTAGTTTTTTTCTATTTTATCGAAATTTATTATATACATACTTTTCAGGAGCGACATTTTAGGTTATAATTATTTTGTTTACTCATTATAATATCAACCACTCATCTCTCTGCCATTTTTTTGACATGCAAACCTGATCTCAAGCCAAACACTCTTAGGAGTTTGTCCACTACTACACCTGATGATAAGTCTTATATGCGAATCTGCATGTTACCTAATTATATGTAGAGGACTTAAAAAGAGTGAGTCAGAGGGACTACATGATTTGGGTTTGTTCTATATAAATGTGTTTTTTGATGCTTTATCTGTACTACAAAAAATAGCTTTCAATAAGCCTAAACAATTATTTTATTATAGGTGATCACCCCTAAAAGTACCTGCCTGGTGTCAGTCATATGAGATTAGGAAAGAAAGAAAAGGAAAGGAAAGCAAAGGAAAGGAAAGAAAAGGAAAGAAGAGGGGAGGGGAGAGAAGGGGAAAGCAGAAGAGAGGAAAGAAAAGGAGGGAGCTATCTGACATCCATTTCACCCACCATTCTTTCTTCAGTAGACCTTTCTTATCAAATCCTCACTTCCCCATAAATGTTGTCAGTAGCACTTAGCTATATAAGGAGGAGGTCTTCACTTTTTGGCGGAGCAATACATGTATTTTACCTCACCATTATTATTTTACAAGCCATGTTAAATTTTGTGTTCATTAGGTAATCTACTTGGGTAGTTTATTCCTTTGGTAGAACTTGAGCTAATATAGATAGCAGAACTTCAGTACATATTTTAAAATTATTGAACATTTGCACAAATGAAACCATGAAATTATGAAAGATAACAATAATTTGCTTGAATCTAGAAATTGATAACATTTTTACTCTTGAGTAATAAAAATACTATGTTCTTCTTTTCTATGTAAGTCAAATATTGTCACTTAATGAAAAGCAACATTTTCCTACATGTTTGGAGCACTGGCTAAAATGTAATTTTAGCCAGAGTTGTCACTAATACATATTTGTAGAGTGAGTTAAGAGATGAAAGGCTAAAAGGATAAGTGGATTAATGTGTGTTCATTCTATGCTTATTAACTCCTATTAAACACATATAATTGATTTTAATTATCAGTGGCACTTGAGTTTTCTCATTTTAGAATCAAAAATTTTAGGTCCTACTATAGTTAAATGTCTAGCTATTCTTTAAATAGATGGTATTTAAATGCAAAATTGGGGCCAAATAAAGGTGGGTACTCAATGTTTTATACACTGTAATTCACTATGCAAAAGCTTTTTGACTCCATTATTTTGTTAAATATATTCACTCCAAAACATTAATCTTCTTTCAGTCTCATGTTCTTGCGACAGAAATGGTACAGGGAATCCTAGATCACCAGAACTGTGGAAGGCCATCATTCTCACTGCCAAGCAGGAATGCTACGAAGGCAGGTCATTCTAAAGTGTAGTGAGCTGGGACTTGGCCCTTTAAGGCAGGTGTGTGATTGGTGTGGTATAGTGAATGGTGAATGTGGCTAGAACTCAACACATCAATGGCAGAAACTCCATGGGAAGACCTGGCTGTGTAAAAGGCAGATAAAGAAAGACCTCAGTACCCTATTGGTTTATATTTACAATCCCAACCTGGAGAGTTGGATCAAAGCTCACAGTTTTCTGGTATATCTCCTTGCCCTTTCAATATTAAAATCATTCTGGTGGCAATTTACTGAAGTCTTCAGTGGTACTTCTGTTTGTTTCAGCTTGCAGTGGAGGGTGTTGGAGCCTCTGAAAGAGGTTGACATGATAAACTAACAGTGTGGACTTTAGGTGAGCAAATGAGTTTATTGCATTTTAATTACAGGGTTTAAGTCGCATTTACTCATAAGAAGAAATAAAAATTTAATTGTCTAAATCAGGAGACTATGATAAACTCTATATTTATTTACTATGTGACTTCTTGAATTTTAATAGCACAGTCTCCAGGTATGATTTCTAAGCAACACAAATAAGATCACTGATGAAAAGGAAGTGTACAAGTCAGTGTTTGAATGAATAAGATTAAGAGGTCCAAATGAATTTATGTTCATTTCCTCTTTCCAGGGGGTGGTAGTTTGAATGGCTGTCCTCCAATAGATTCGGGAACTTAAAAAATATTTTGTTTATTTATTTATTTGTAAGGAGAGAGAGAGACAAAGAATGGATGTGCCTGGGCCTCCACGTGCATATACCAGTTTACGCATCTGGTTTTACATGAGTACTAAGGAACTGAACACAAGCACCTTAATCTCTGAGCCATTTCTCCAGCCCTAGATTCAGGAATTGTATTCAAGCTTGGATTTTCAGCCATCTGGCTGGAGGAGATATCACTGTGTGTGGATCCTAGGGTCCAGCCTTACTTTGTGTTTGTGGGAGGACCTGGAATTCCAGCCTTAGATGCAGAGAGAATACTTGAGCTCTGCCTGGATTTCCAGATGTTTGGCTGCCAGTTTTTGGTGGTGGCTTTTCTGTCTTTCATCATTATGAAACTTACCCTGGACCTGTGAGCTTCAATAAATCCAATTCCTCACATATGCTGTGTCTAGTTTGGAGGCTCATCTCAGCAGCATGGAGCTGACTATGACACAGGGGAAGATGAGAGCTTAAATTCTTGGTCTATTTCTGAGTGAGTCTAGGGGTTTATTTGTAATGTTGATTCTCATACTCATAGATTTTTATGTCCATGGGTTCTATCAAATATGGACGAAATTATTTAGAAAATAAAGTTGTTTCTGTACAGAACATGCACAGAATTTTCTTGTCGTAATTCACTAAATAGTATTAGTATGGAAACTGCTTACATATTTAAATCTTATGTATTATGCTCAATCTGGAGCTGTTTAAATGTCTAAGGAAGGATCTATACATGTTATTAGTGAATACTACTGTCATATGTAAGGGATTGAACCTGTGCAGATTTTGGTGACTATGTAAGGTACTAGAACTATCTCTATAGTAACCCAGTGATGAGTTCACCTTAGAATGGGTCTATCCAGTTGTTTAAGCTTTACCAATAGTTAGTCATTCTGTAAATAAGAAACAGACTAATGTTTTTAAGGCATTGGTGACACCCTTTAATCTGGACATAATTTTGACTTTGGTCTTAATAAGCTAAGTACATGCACTGTATATTCACATTCAATCACATACAGTCTTTTGTCCTCTTTTTGAGAAAGGAGACATGGGTTATGTACACTGTAAATTACCATCACATAACCCAGTGTTTGAATTATCTTTGTATACCCTCCTTTTGTATTCCCTTTAAAATAGAAGTTCTTCATGGATCTCCACCTTCGCATTTCAGACTGTAGCTACAATATTGCTTCTTATACATCTCCAGTCTGCCTTTCATTAGTGGAATATGGGTTTTCTTAGCCTCCATTGAGTAAGTGAATATGTGATGGAAAGTCTCTCTAGATGATGCTGATGAATGCTGCAGTTTTACATCAAAACAACCTAAATAGGGGCCTGGGAACATGGCTCAGTGAAAAAAGTGCTTACTGCATGAGCAAAATGACCTGAACTCAGATGCCAGGCCCCCATATAAATGCAAGGCAGGTATGGTGGCCTGCTTGTAAGAGACAGCAAATTCTAGGTCAGGGTTAGCTGGAAAGTTAGACAAAGTGAATTGGCAAGCTCTGGATTCATATGCAGGATCCTGTATCAGTAAATACAGTGAAGAAGGATTAAGGAGGATACCCAATATCAATCTCTGAACTCCATATGCATGTGCACATGTGTACATCCACACACACACTTGCACCTACACAAGTGAACATGTACACACATTTACACCATAAAAAACCGGAATATTTTTCTCTTTGTCTTTATAATGGTCTCTTTCTGCATTCTTGTTTTGTTTTAGGTAGGTTAAGGTGATTAAGATTTTAATATAAACATCTGTAATAATTTTTGTTCCTTCATACATGTACCTCTTTCTAGCTGTTGATTTATTCTAATAATAACTTTTAAGTTCTTTTTAAAACTTAACTAAACAAGAAAAATTCTGAGAAGTAATACATTTTGAGATAATTCTGGTCAAAACAGAAACAAAATTTAATATTTCTTTATGTTCACATGTAACCTATTAACTGTCAGTTATTTTAATTGACTTAAAACGTTGATTTATATGAGCTTTGGGTCTTGATAAGTTAACTTTTCTTGTAACAGCCCTTATTAAATGATTTTCTAATATATTTAGCATTCTTTATCAACCTGAATACATACTTCCTAGTATGTAGAAAAGTAAACACAGTAAATACCCACTGAGAGTCCTTCATCCCAAAACATATAGGAAGTGCTTCTGTATGATTAAAATATTAAGGCCCATATTCTGGATGTAATATAAAAGTAAAAAAAGCTACAGTTTTTTAAGATTCAGTTTTTGAGGAATATATTGAATTCCTTAAAATTATACAAGCATTATTCTAATGAGAAATGAAAACAGAAACAATATATAAACATAGCTCTTGGAAACTACACCACAGTGAGGTTGATAATTATCTGCATAAATTAATAAAGTAGCCATTCATAAAGAAGGAATATAGTTATTTTACATATTCTGTTTGTATTTTAATCAACAAAATATTTTTCAAGAATATAAATAAGATCCTATCATCTTGTGATTTAAAATTCATTTATACATTCTTATCTTTGGCATACAACTCAATTTTCTTTTTTTAATTTGTAATTCACTATTCCTGGCAATGGAGTTTTAGTCCTATTGTCTCTCTTTCTGACATTTATTTATCTTGCTGCATTTATAGTTATTCCTTTTTTAATCCACTTTTTACAAACTTTGTTTTTCTCTTCAGATCTGAATAACTCTGAAGTAACTTGCATAGGCTCTGAGAGTTCTAGCTCTGCATTCCTTCTTTTCTGCTTCAAGAGATATAATCCCTGTATTTATTTTCATGCTTTCACTCATCAGATCTTGAGTTCCTTCTCCAAGCATTCATAGGAATATGGGTCCTATGTGTTTTCTTCAGTATTGCACTTCAAAATACTCTGACAAGTAGTAAGAAGGGGTTTGAGTGAGCAAAGGGTCACATTTCACTTATAACTTTATCAAGACTTTCCTGAAAAACCCCAAAAACTTGTGTTCAGGAATCACTGCAGAATCACAATGTCATTCTTGCTTCCCGTTTTATATAATCACTAGATTTTATATAATCATTACATTCATATAGTCACTATATATAATTCTCCATTTGAGTCCTATTCTGATATTTTATATTTACTCTCTAGCTATTAATATAAACATGAGACAATGGATAATATAGTAATTTGGCTTTGATCAGGATTAAAGAAAAACTTCTTTCAGTAAAAAGGATATAAGCAATTAATATGGGATTTGACTAAAAGTCAAGCTATTTTATTGGACAATGTTCATTAAATTGAACTTTCAACAAACACAATCCATTGTGTCAGGACTACGTTTTAACAAAGTTCAAAAATATTTTCTTCCACAAGATACATGAATAAAATCACTGTGAAGCTGAGCATGGTGGCTTTTGTCTAAAGTCCCTGAAATAGGAAGTCCTATGTAACTATAGGATCCCCATGAGTTTGAGGCCAGCAAGGGCTACATGATGAGTTTGATTCAGGTCAGCCTGGGCTAGAATGAGACCCTGCTTCAAAACAAATCATTATAATTAAAACCTAAATTTTAATTAGCCATTAAGACAGCTTAGTGTCAGATTCATGGACTCCCTGAGCAAAAGTCCTGCCTATAGATGCTTGAGAGAGCAAACACTTCCTTGAAGTCACAGAATTTATGCATTTCAGAACTGCATTTTCACATTTTTAAAATGTCGAAAGATTTAAATCATATTCCCGAAACCAGATAACGCAGGAGTGGCAAAAAGCCAGTTTCGAGTGTTTTCTGGGCAGATTTCCAAGTATAATGTGAGCATCTCAGGATGCTACAGTGTCAGGTACAGGATGGCTACCAATGGAGGAACACATGAAGTGTCTCCTTGCCAGGACTAGCATTATCAATGAATCTTGCAGTATGGGAGGGTTTGAGTAAACAAAAATTTCCCTGCTATCAAAATCTGATCACCAAGAAGTAAAATAGCACTAACTTTTTATATGTCTACATATAGTTTGTTTTATATATACATATGTGTATATATATATACATATATTTGTGTTATACACATAAATATATATGTACATGCTTGAAATTTTAATGTAGTACAATAAATGTATATATTGAGACATAATTAATGTAAAGCATGTGATTCAACTTAAGAGAAAATATGAGCTAAATACTCCTGTAGAAGGTCCGTTGAGTGGAGTTTGACATACAAGACAGACTAGAGAAATTTAGGGCATTTCTGCTCTTTGAAGCCATATAAAGCCATCTCTTCTGTAACCTGGGTACTACTGTGGCTATATTAACAAAAGAAGTAGCTATGTGTTTTTCTCTTAGAGTTAGTAGCAAAAATAAGACTTTCAATCAATTTAAATATTTAATAAGTGGAATGATATAGGCTCATTCCTTTTTTTTTCCCCATGGTAGGGTTTCACTGACCTGGAATTCACTATGTAGTCTCAGGGTAGCCTCGAACTCATGGCGATCCTCCTACCTCTGCCTCCCCAGTGCTAGGATTAAAGGCGTGTGCCACCACACCCGGCCTAGGCTCATTCTTTTAGGTAAGTATTTGTACACAGAAGATAGGATGAAGGTCAATCCTGAATTTGAAGAAAACATGAAGTAGAAATTTATATTTTTGAATGAAAGCTACCTTTAGGGGAAGGATGTACTACTAAATTTTCCAGGATAGTCTTACAGCGTGAGAGGGAGTCAGGTAGCTTTGCTGGGCAGTTAGGTTTCCCCTATGAAAGTAAAAAGGCAGGAAGGTCTACACTTGCTAGAGACCAAAGGACAATCTGACTTCTTATCCTGTGCCTAGTTCCCTAGACCTCTTTATCCATACCCCAGCCCCTCCCTGGGAGGGAAGTTTTTTTTTTTTTTTTTTTTTTCTTTTTCTAGAATCCCGAGATTGTGGTTAGTCAAGCTTATCCCCCAGAAGGTGAGTCAGCCTTTAGCCCAGACCAATCAAGGGTCTCTCTCTGGATCACCTGAGCCAGAAGGTGAAATCCACCACCATGAGGCTATAAATGCCAATGTGGGGAGAGGGAGAGCTCCCTCTGGGCTGCCTGACAACTGGTGAGACTCCAGCTCCTGGTGAGCTTCTCCTCATGGAGGCCTTGGCTGGTGAAGGGGAGGGGAGAACCCACAAGTCCTTATTTCCCACCTGGACTCTTTACCTATCCTGCTCTCCGCACAGCAGGAGCTCTTTGAACGGCCTTTTCTGTCTTCTCTACGGTGTTCCCAGGCCCACCACGTGGGCTCCCACGCCACATGGGTGTATTTCTTTTTCCTTCCTTTGGTTCTATACTTCCCTTAATAAATATAACAATTTAATAACTATGTTTCTCAGTCTTATTTTAGTCACTTCTTTGATTAAAATTAGACACAAATCTAGAGTTTGGGGTTCAAGGACTTTTCTGAACCCATAACACCCTGTTTCAAGAGTACATTCATTTACTTATATTCATCAAACAAATTATGTACAAATAACCATGACAGAATCTGATTAACTGCTGGTGATGAGCATTATAGGAAGTGAAGAGCAGCATGGTGAGAAAGATCTCCATACAGTTCTCGTTTTGAGCAGGGTATGTCCAGACGGGGAGAAGCTGCCAGGACAGGCTCAGCGAAGTCCTAGCTTGAGAAGGGGAGGCGTCAGCTTGCATTATCCATGTCAGTATATAATGTTCTTATGAGATGGTATCTGCAAGGTGGATGCAGGACAAAAGAAGGAGTAGAGAGGCTTAACTTATGACATAAAGGTAAATAAATGGGCCAACATCATAAAAGGACTGGTGGGGGGCACAAAGAGAAGCCTCTGTGTTTAAATGTTTTAAAGTTATTCTTTGATAGTCAGGCGTGGTGGCACACGCCTTTAATCCCAGCACTCGAGAGGCAGAGATCAGAGGATTGCAGTGAATTTGAGGCCACTCTGTGACTACATAGTTAATTCCAGGTCAGCTTGGGATAGAATGAGACCCTACCTCAAAAAAAAAAAAAAAAAAAGTAAATAAATAAAGTTACTCTTGGCTCAAAGACTTTTTTGTTTGTTTGTTTGTTTTAGGTTCAGAATGTTCTAGACTCCTTTGCTAGGTGTTACATTGAAACTTGAAATCATAACTCCAACACAAAAAATTATGGTTATAGATTATTTCCATGAGGATTATATACATTACAGTGTTTTGGTGGTTGCTATTTGTTGGGCCAAATTCATTCAAAGCACTATATGTAAAACAGTGAAGGTTCATTTGTCTTTTATCACATATGACAAATATGTAACTATAAACTACACATATGTCATGTGTTTGTGAGTGTGTGTGTGTGTGTGTGTGTGTATTAAATATCTGGGTCACTTGTGAGTTCTTTTGTGATAAAGCTTGTGACATTCTCCCAAATATAGTTTTCACCCTGTGTAATGCCCATATGGTAACAACTGAGACTTCAAAATTCTAAACCACAGGAGCACAGGTGGGATAATCTCAATCCCCTGATGGGAAGATAAACGGGTATGAGATACAAGCTGAGCTCAGCAGATCCCTGCACAGTTGAACTGAACCCTCTGCATGCCTTTGTCTAATTCTTCCTTCTATGACTGACATGGTGGATGCCTTTTCTCCTTTGAGGCATGGAAAGTTCTTCCACTCACATGCTACAGTATTTCAAGTGAAGTCATATCTAAGATGTCATAAAACCTGAGTAATGATATTAAACCCAGTTAAAATGGGTGTCACATTCTGGATTTATTATAGGCATTATCAACATGATCCAAAACCCTTAATATTTCACTGAGTTAGTCACATATGGTGTTGAGACTGCCAATTATACCTTAGTTCTTAAACATTTGAAGAAAGCACTAGAAATGCCTATAAAATACTGGGTATAATATAAGGTTGTTGGTGTGATTCCACAAATAACTCCCTAATTATGAAAGGGAGAGGTTTTATATTGCTCAATAAAATGATGCTAAAAGTAAAATTTGGAGAGTGATGAATCAGTTTACTTCAAGTTCAGACAATGTACTTCAACCCAGAAAGTTAATATATTCTCTTCTACAACAACCTAAGTATGGTTCTAAGGCCTTGTTCTGAGTATCGACTGTCAGGAAACCATGAAGGTTTTATTTCAACTTGCAGTTCATTGTAGCATGGCTAATCACACTCAGTCATCAGTCAGGAAGCAGAAAGAATGAATGCCAATGCTCAGCTTTCTCCTTTGTATTCAGTATATTTACTTAAATTATAGGCAAGGTGTTCTTTATTGACTTCTTCCTCTATTGTACTGAGACATAGCAACAACTTCCTTGATGCCGTTCTTTAAGTAATAAGCTTTTCTTATAACAAATAATATCATGAAGATGGCTCATCTGGAGTCCAGCAGCAGTAAGACTGAACTGACAGTGGCAAAGTGGACAGCAGGTACCATTTAGGTGAGACATGCTGAGCAGAAGCTAGCAGCTATTTCACAAAGGAAGTGTCATTCATGTAATAATCCCAGCCCAGTCAATCCTGGAGAATGTGATTTTGTCCCCCATGGAATACTCATCACTTTCTTGAGATAGTATTTGTTGTTATTATGGGGAAGGGATCACAGATACCTTCTACAAAGCACAGGACAGACTCTACAACAAAAATTACTGTCTCCAATGTCAATAGTGCTGAGGTTAAGAAACCCTCAGAGAAACATGTTCATTTTCAATGACAGTAGTGCACAATTTAAATCCCTGGCATTCCTTACAGAACTTTAGAAACTTTCTTCTTCATGGTCCAAAAGATTCAGCATACTCAGGAAGGAGAGATTACTTAGTGGTTAATGCAAGCCTGGTGACCAGAGTTTATATCCCTACAATCCATGTACAGTTGGGTAAAAAGTTGATGCATGCTTCTATAATCCCTACAGCAATGGGAAGCAGAGTCAAGAAAATCCAGACGTTTGAGCCCAGTTAGTCTGGTGTTATATCAACAGGATATAACCTTTATCACGCAAGGCAGAAGGTGAAGACCGACTTTCTAAAGTTGTCCTCTGAATTTCACATGCACAGAGTGGCAAGCATATGTTAACACACATACACACACACCACTAAAAGATTCAGCAGACTGAGGATCCTGTGTCTGGGAACAGTTCTTCTTTTGCATTTTTCTTGCCCATGCCACATCTCACATAGTGAATTGGCATGATAGTGTATATTCAATGGGGAAAGAAAGCCATCTTGTAGATTTCAATACAGGACTTGAAGATTATTAACACTAATGAAAAATTATTAAATACTTTGGCAGTTCTATCTCTGAGTTGTTTATAATTTAACCTTATTAATAAGGATTGATATTATTAATTATTAATTATTAATATTATTAATAATAATAATGAATGAGCTTTTAATTGAAATTTTTTTGTTTTGTTTTGTTTTGTTTTTGCCTTGACTTCATTACACGGACTTTTGAGAAGGATTCATGCCCAACACAATAAATTTCCAGAGGAGAGTCCACAGATCAAACATTAGTAGCCAGCCATGAGCTAAACAGAAATTCTCCTTGTTTTTCTGTGGCTTATGCATATGTAACATTTTTATCATCCTATTCCCCTATCCGGAATTTACACTAGGTTGTTTCTTTCTGCTGAAATTTTAAAGGATAAAGTTGATATCAAAGACTATGAAAATAATTCTATGATATTAAATTGAAAACATTACCAAGTGTGGTCATTCAAATAGGCCTGCAAAAGAGCAAGGAGTCCTAACATTTGTATCTTCTCATCTGAAAATATACTCACACACAGACAAGTGCCCGCCTCTTTGCATGTGATGTTCCACATCAGCAGAAAGTCTTAGAAGTAACTCATAGAACACAGCCAGAAAATATGAGTCATTAAAATGTAGGCGCAAAATTTAGTCAGAAAAACTGATGGGATTGCTGCCAAAAAAATAGAACAAAACGAAAAAGCAAAATAGCTTCCAGTTGGGCCACCCTCATAGATTTATCAACAAATACAGCCAGATATTGGCTGTGTTTACAAAGCAGTTTCTATGGTCCTAAGTACCAGCTCCTATCATTTTATTGGTTTAGAGAGGAGTGATTTGAATGAAAATGTTTCAAAGCAAATAATAGGAGACAGTAAGTCTCATTTTCTGATAGTAGTTATCTGTATATACTAAAAGTAAGGAAAACATAAATTCAAACCATTTGAGGATCTAATATATGTAAATCAGAAGCTCCAAGATTTACTACCTGGAAGAATCATGTCCAAAGTATATATTCCTTCAATCATTTCCTTGAATCTTGACCCAAAGGCATTTTTACAGAATCCCCAGGGTTTTCTGAGCAAATAGTTTTTGGTTTCAGCTTTACCAAAAGCTGTCAAAGAGACAGCTCAAGGTTTTGGGGCAACGACACAATAACCAGATGCACAGTGAAGTCTCAGGAAACATTGGAGCTGAATACCAACAGTTCTTTTATTTTTACTTTTTATAATAAAGTAAAAATGTATGTATTTGGGCATGTCAATAATCCTATCCAGTTTTCTTTAAAAAAAAATGACTCTTTCTACTTACAGTATGTTATTTCCTTGAACTTCTAGAACACATTTATCCTGGGGTCTCAATGAACATCAAAGTAAGTCTGTTGATAGAGTTCAAGTTTCAAACATAGACTGAAAGCACTTAGGAGTCTAGCCATTTTCCAAGGATTTCCCTCACCACACAATAGCTACTTCACAGAAGAGTGTCTCAGGTTCTTGAATAACCCTTACCTTGGCCATACCATTATTAGTCTGTGACTACCTGATTATATTCTAGCTCTTTTACTTTTTTCATTTGTTCTTTGGCAATTTATCCACACCTTTTTGTTTCATGAGGAAGAGAAATCAAGCTGTAACTGAACTGGCAGTTTTCTTCCTATAAGATGGCTCTCAAAGTGCTGGAAGGTGCTGTGAAGTCTGATGGGAGAGAGAAGTCATCAATGGCATTGCCCGGCAGTGGACATAATGTGCTCCAATAATGACCTGCTAGGAAAGAGACGCCCACTGGTGCAATATTGGCATGACTACTATGGAGGCAAATGACCACTTTCTGATTAGATTCATGACTTACTGTGTGAGACAAAATTCATGACTGATACTATTGCAAACCAGGAGAAAAGTCCATGGCTAGGGAGGTCATATATCTACTAATATTTCCTACTGCTGTTTTGCTAAAGAGTTGTGTTGTTAAACTGCTCCTAAATATTTATGTTTATACCAACATATTAATGCTATTTTCAGTGTGCCATAGCTAATTAAGAATCTCCTAATTGGTCAAAGCAATGAAAATAAGTGACTGTTGACTGTTCAACACTTAATGGTACATCCGCATCCTCTTCCGTCAAGGCTTAGGGAGCAAGGAGGAAGTGGAGACTAATAGTAGGTAAGACGTGGAGGCTGGGGAAGAATGAAGTGGAACTCTCTTACCTGGACATGGCATGGTCATTGCACTCTTGTACTCAATGCAGCTGTGGTTAGTTGTACAAAGCCTATGGGAGATAGGGCCAGTCACCACTACATCATGGATGGAGGAGGGGATTATGAGTCTCATCTGTCTTTGGATGGGATAATGGATGCTGGGAGAAGGGAAGTCATACTCTTCAATAATATAGTCACTAGTATATGAGGAGGAAAAAAAATGTTCAGCAGGAGTGGGTGGTGGAAAAGAGAAGGTAATATGGGTTCTATATGATCATTGGTTATTTCCCTAGTAAAATATTTCTTTTTATGCTCAGGTGAGTGAATTTCTCATGGACTTATGTGGATCTAAAACATTTTAGAGGATCTCATCTCTTCTTTGTTTGCTTTCATGTTGTTTTCCATGATTTTTTTCCCCTTCAGTAAGAACTCTAAATGCATATTAACCTTTTTCTGCCCTCGTGATATGATTCTGATTAATGCTTTTGATTCCCTTTGGAGTTAATTTTGAGAGATTTCTGTACTAGGGACATTAAAAATTACATATAAAAATATACCATAGAATATCATAAAGAACATATGCAAAATATCCAATAAAAACTAAAAAGTTTTGTTGCACTGTTATGTTATAGTTGGAAACTGACTCTGAATTGGATTGCTGTTATAGGTTGCACATTAACTGTATCCTCAGCAAGCACACACAAACTTCATATATATATATATGTATATATATATATATATATCTTTATGATTTAAATTTCCCTGAGGCTAATGTTATAAAAATGTTATTGATCATAAGATGCTATCCATAAATTATCTCAAAATTGAGTTCATTGTGAATGGGCTATAGAACCAGGACCTGGCACATCATGTGCCAAGTCCTTTCTCTCTTTCAGAAGCATATATAAGCTCATGCTTCCCTTAGTACCTTATTTCTTCCCCTATTAAGGATGAGAAAGCCATGCTCATCTTACTTCTGTTGGAGCAACTGTGTTGCTGAGTAGTTATTTCAGAGTATTATTGAGCAATTAAATGTTAAGAGTGGGAAGGGATGTCATTTCAAAATGTAATTTCAAAGTCTTCTCTTCTCTCTGATAAAAGAGGTGTAAACATTTCCAGGAAGAATCATCAAGTCACCTGCATAAGAAATGTAGGTACATCCCTGTGTTAACCTAGAACATTAAAAATTAAAGGAAAGAAAGTTTGGCAATAGAATTTAATAGGGATTAATCATGTTGGCATATGTCAGTCATACATTACACAAAACAAGACAGATTTCTTGGCACATATTGTTTAACCTAAAGGGCACAGCAACTGTCCAGGGTCCTATTTAGCTCCACTTGTGGTCATCTGCATATTCAAGGTTCCTTGTAGACTGGCATCAGAAGCACTGCTTGATGAGCTGAGGAAGAGAGAATACAAGGGGCTTTCCTTTTCCTAAGAGAAAGGAAAGAAGAAAAGTGTTTGCTGAATCTTGCATCTTTACATGTAGGCTCAAAAATTAATAATGAAATAGTAGATCAGATTCAAATGTGAGGTAAAAACAGTAGGTAACATCACAATGACCTGGTTTGTGTGTTTGGAAGTGCATTAAGTGTGTGTACCAAAGGACAATTACAGTGATGTGACCGACTGATTAGATTTCATATTGCAGCTTCTGAGATGTTGCTCTCTTCTTTTGCCTCTGCCAGAGAGATCGATTGCTCCCCACATCACACTTTTTCTTAGGACATCAAGCCTCTGCTGACTGATGAAGAATATACAAAGTCCAGCTGACACTCTCACTCCAAGCTAAGGAATCTATGATAGGTCCCTGTACTTCCTCAGCATCACATCCCAGTTAACCCCAGCCACACCCCACACACTCATCTCCATCTTCACAGGGGGCTAGAAAGTGAAAACTGAGGTGGAAGGAACTCTCTAGATGACCAGTCCTGAAGATAAACAAGACCAGACTCAGCTGATAAAAGCAAAGAGGAAATAGAAAGGAAGAGGCTGGTTCTGAGAATTAAATGTTGTAAAATGACAATGTTTAGACACAAGATAGTTCATTTGTTCAGTCAAGTCAGAGTGACATGAAAGGATATGAAACAGGCTCTTTGAGAATTGCAAATTTCCATCAGCAGAGGTACTAATCATTAGACTAAATAAGCAAGAGATTGACATGTGGTGCTGGAGATCCAGGGGAAGTTTGAAGTTGATTAAACAGCACCAAACAATGTATCATCACGCACTGCCCATGTAAGATTTAAGGTTTAAGATGTAGGGGTAAAATGGACAATGGAAGATATAGGGACTTATATGTTTATGTGGACCAGTGATCATATAAAGTAAGATATCAAGAGCATTGAAGGAATAATGAAAAACAAAGTGTGTAGGACAATGAATGTGTCAGAAGAAAGAATTTAGAAAGAAATGTTATTCTTAATGTTTTACAGATGAGATTGCAAATATAATAGGTTCTGAGGCACTCGTGAGAGAACAGAACATTTTATATATCATTTACACACATATACATTATATTATTGCTGATTTTTCTACACCAAGATTATTCATATTTTATATGAAATAAAATATACACATTCAAAAAATGTTTATAGCCTTTTTAAAACTTTTTTTCATTGTTTAATTGAGTTTATTTGCAATTATTTTATATGCCTGTTGATGTGATTATTAATGTAATTATGTAGTTATCTTTCATTTTCTTTTGCATTATGTACAAAGCAATAAATGAGACACAACACACATCTGTAATTACTTAAGTAATTAAATTAGAAGGTAAGAATTAAGCATTCATTGGTGAGCCAAAGATTTTCAGCTCATAATCTATAAGGAGAATGCTATAAGTTTATTTACTGTTGGCAAGTTTTTGCTTCCCTTTCTAATAATGCATACCATCCTTGGGTCTTGGGGAAGGTAGGAGAGAAGGTACATACATTAGAGTTGGAATTTCCTATAAGAATAGAAGTGTGCATTTTGTTCTTTCAGCATTCTTGCAAGCAGAGCCATGCTGGAAGGCCAGGTTAGCCACCAGAAATTTGGCCACTTATCCAAGGGAAGAAGCAGATACTGAGAACTGAAGACATTGGAAGGCAACCATGTTCAGGTGGTGTGCAACCCCATGCCTTTGACATCATTCACTATCAACTGGCCTTCTATCAGATTTCCTACTTGCTTACCAATCTGTCTCTATCTTTCATTTAGAGAATCTCCTTAGAGACCAGATCTGGGTTGTTTGACTTTAACTCTCCAGAACCCAGCACAGGATGTGGTTTTTGATGCCCAGTACAAGGGATTTAGATTGCATGAATACACACAATAAACCCCACATTATTTTGCAAGTATTGGGCATTATCATCTCAAAACTCAATCATACTATGGTAAGATTTCTAATATTGAAATTCTCATCATTTTCAGTAATTAATTAATTTAAGTAATTAATTAATCCCAGGCAGGTTTTCATCTACACAGTCCACTATTAGGGATGAGCTACATTCTTCCTGACCAGCACAGTTGATGTTTAGCTCATCAGAATGTTATCACACATCCATTCTTTATCCCAAATGCTGAGAAAGTTCCACACAGCTCATCAGGGAGGCTAAGGTGGACCAAATCCAGACTTAGATTCTTAAACTGTTTCCAATTAGAAAATGACTTCTGTGTTTCTCCCACTCAGGTGCTTGTGATTAGCAAGAAGCAGAACTACGTAGTCCCACAGATATGTTCTCCCATAGTCAGAACCCGCAAAGCCTAGTTACAAACCTAGCTGGATTATATTTCTACACATCCTTGACATACACAGATGCTTCTTGAACCCTGTTGGCTGACCCTTGTGCACTGCTGCTTGATTTCACAAGGCTAATGGAAGACATCCAGAGGTTTTTTGTTGTTGTTGTTGTTCTATACTAGGGCAGTGGCCTATAGAATAGAGGCCTTCTGCTGAACAGCTGTGTGACCTTACAAAGCCTTGGCCTTGTTATCCCTGGCATTACATTTAGATGTAGGTGTGGATATTTTCCACAACTGCCAAATGGGTGTAATCACTTCTGGTTATTAGAAGGGAAATATTACTATATTCTATGTGCATGCAATACTATACATTTGCATGCTGATCCTGCCCACTGCCCATGGCATTGAGCTGCCAGGTTGAGGTGAGAGTCTGAGAAAAGTAAGTGTGGTGGGTATCTCTGGTGCTCTTTCTCCCAGTTTTTGTCCTTTCTCTGGCCACACTTTTTTTGTCTGATTAGCAGAAAAGCTTGGTTTTCTGCTGAGCATTGAAGGTTTTCCATGACTTTTTACAAAAAAGCTGAAATTTCTTTCATGTCTGTGGGCCCTCAGGCTTCCTACACAGCCCCATCTCATACCAGCACTACCTTTAATCCAATCCCAATGCTTAAACCTGCTATTCTTTCGACAGTTTTCCCTTCATCTGCTTTCCTCATTTAGGCCTCCAGATTACAGCATCTCCTCCCATCAAGTTTTCAGTTCTTTGTATAATTCCCCTCAGAACGTTGTTCTAGGTGCCATTTTCTTTTTTAAAATATTTTATTTCTATTTATTTGACAGACAAAGAGGGAGAAAGAGAATGAGCATGACAGGGCTTTCAGCCACTGCAAATGAACTCCAGATGTGTGGGCCCCCTTGTGCATCTGGCTAATGTGGGTCCTGGGGAATAGAACTTAGGTCCTTTGGCTTTGTAGGCAAACGCCTTAACCTGTAAGCCATCCCTCTAGCCCATAGGTGCCATTTTCCATAGAACCCGTGTCACAGGGATCCAGCCAGAATCCTGCCCTTCTCATTCCACACTTCACTTCTGCTGTGCATAACACATAGAGTTAATAGCTAATTAGTGTTCTGAGTTCAGATCACTGCAAGAAAAATGACCCCACACCCACCTCCAACCTGCATAAATCTGTTCTTTGTCTGTTTCTTCCCTATCTTCCTGCTAAGTTCAACATTTTTCTTGATGAAAGGTTTGATTATAAAGTTTTAAGAAATTACTCATGATGACAAGGCATTATTTAAGAGCAACTACTTAAGAATAAAGTAGATGATCTATGCTTAAACAATGAATTTACAAGTTGGCCATCAAATGTGTGCTGGCTTTTACAATTCCCAACAGCACATAGTGTATCCAGTTGATTACAATGAGCTATCCAATGCGTAATAGGTTCTTAATAAAATGTGCTACACGTAATAATAATTCTGTGTGCCTTCTCAGGTCTATTCACCTACCACCCCCAGTAATTATTTTAATAATTATACCAGTACACCCTATTGGTTAATGCTCTTTAATAACTCCCATTTCAATTGTGTTCTGTTTCCCAGGCAATAACAGTCTTGATTACAACATTCACACTCAATTTTAAAATCAACATTTTCTGTTACCAAGTCCAGTAAACTCAAAAATCCTAGAAAAAAATTAAATATTTTGATTTTGTTTACATAAGCACCACCAGCTGCTGCAGGGAATCAGTTCAGGAAAAACAGAAATTACTGAAGAAGAAAACCATAATGTAAACACCTGGATTTAAACACTTAGCCAAAAGCCAGGAAATAAACACGGTAATATTACACTCCATCGGCTGGAAGCAACCTGTACCCCAGGAGACTTGAGATCGTTAAATTTCCCATAAACTCGACTGTCAATAAGCGGCAAGCCCAGAGAGCACTGTGGTTGAAATGTAAAGGTCCCAGGTTGCAGACATGACTGTGTTTCATCACATTGGGAGGTACTGGGTTACAAGGAAAGTTAGAACTATGAAAATACAAGTAGCTTGTTTTTTGGAGTTCATTTTGCAAGGTGGTCATTTGACTGGACATCATTGTCCATTTGTAGGATCTACAATTTCTTAGGGAGCATCAACGGTTTGTTTAGATACATAGTAGGAGTTAAAGACTTGTTGAGCATTGTGCTGAATGTCCATAATAACCCGAGTTCTCCCATACAGGGATCTGAAACGGAGTTATGGCTGAAACATCTTTGAATAATTATGTAATGTTTGTGATCTGGTAAAGGTGGTAGTTTTAGGACTAGAGATGGCCCAAAGGAGGAAGCACTGGCCTGTTGTTTGACTTAGAGGAGCGGACAAAGAAGAAATGGCACAGAGGAGTCTCAGAGCATGATTAGAGAGGGAACCCAAAGCTAAAATGGGCTGTCCATGGCTGCCCAAGGGTCTGAGCAGGCATACAGGGCCACTCCCATGTGTGTCTGCACCTGTTCTAGCAGCTATTGGACAGTTGCTATGTGAGAAGACTGAGTCCTTTTAATCCTCTCCCGATGAACACTTTATGTCTTTGTACTTCCAAATGCAAATCAAAGACAAAATTATTAAATTAAAAATATATTTTTATATTACATCACTGAACTAATAACGCTACCCTTCTCATATTTAGTATTGACTTAGATTGGGACACTGAGATTTACCTGGTAAGAAAGTGAAAATTGAGCAACAGTGGGATAAAGGTACTGTAAGAGGCTGGACCAACATTTGAAATTTAGTGTTTTCCATACGGGCCAAGAAGCATCATTAAATGACTTTAGATAGGGAAGATTTATTCATTAAGAAGCTGTGTCAGTTACTTCTTGCTGGGGGGGGAGGGGGGAACAAAACTACTGGGCATTAGAAATTTAGGGGAAGGAAGGTTTCATTTTGGTTTGTAGTTCCAGAGTGCAGAAAGCATCACTGCAGGAAAGACATGGCAGGAGCAGGAAGCCAGCGCCACCTCCTTATGGTGGGGGTGGGGATGGAGAGCGAGCAGTGCTGAATGCCCAGGCAGCTTCTTCCTTTCTATGTAGTCCAGAAAGCCAGCCCAAGGAGCAGTGCCACCACAGTGAGGCTGGGTTCTCCCACATCAACTAATCCAACTAGAAAATTCCTTAATGACGTGACCAGACATTCGTCTCCATGCTTATTTTAAATCTTGTTGAGGTGACAACTAGTGATTAACCATCCCATAAATTCAGTCTGGCATTAATGGGATGAATTTAATGCAGACGGAAGGCAAGCCAAGTCCAAGCATTACAGGGAGGTTATTGACTTCTCTCCCTGTCTATGAAGATGGCTGGGAGCACTTGATTCCTGCTCTGTGTCCTAGCTCTGAATGATGCACCTGTGTCTCATACTGTAAGTCCCTCAGGAGTAGAAGTGCCTGATTTTAAATGATAAATCCTCATCTTTATTTCCTACTAACTGAAGCTCACTTAACTATTTGATTATTGATATTAAATTCTTGCTTCATACATGGGTCTCAGTCTCAATAAAACTAAAATTGCTTTATCATTAAGTCCATGGGTTTTGTGTGGTATCATTGTACATCGTGGTACATTGACATGACCATTATTTAACAGTGACCATGAGTGAATTTAAGTAACAACAGTGATATTCATAGAGAAATAATATGAGCACAAATTTGTATTTGGTCATAATTTAACACATATCAATTAATGTGTGCTCATTGATAAAAGTAATTCTATTGTGTTTCTAATTGGGGAGAAGAGATGATGCTTATATCATAAGTAATACATATCTTCATACCAAGTAGAAAATACTGTTGATCATTTTTTAAGATACTGAGGTCCCAAACTCAGAGATTTTAATTAAGTTATGTAATGCTATGATTTTGATGCCCCAGATGGATTAGTACTTATGAAGTTCATGTCACAACTTTAGGGTTCATACCCACTTTGTTTTTAATTCAGCCAGGAAGAGTCTAGAATGTACACTTGCCTGAGTTCCTCTACAGTTGAATTTGGTAATCTCTGGGGTTGGGACACCATGCCATCTATACATAACATTCTCTTATTTCAATGTAAACTTTGTCCCAATAACTGTTCCATTTCCAAAAATTCATATAAATGGGATAAGGTATTATTACTTAATAATTTATGTATTTGAATATGTGCATGTGTGCATGCGCTGGTGCATGTGTGGCATTTAGGCTTGCCAAGTTCTCTTGCCCCATCAGATAAATGTCCCTCCATGCTGTATAGATAGAAAACTGAAAGCAGGGTAGGTTTTTTTTTTTTTTTTTTTTTTGGCCTGATTTCTTTCATATAGCACAATAGCATTGAGAGTCCTTATACTGTATCTTCACTCTGCTCCTTCACACTGTTATAAGATAATTGAGCAGCCTCCTAAACTATGGTTATATCCCAAGGTATTTATTTTGAAAAAAAAATTGTATTTATTTGCAAGCAGAGAGAGATAGCAGGTAGTCAGAGAGATAGAATGGGCACATCAGGTCCTCAAGTCACTGCAAGTGAGCTCCAGATACATGTGCCACTGCGCGTCTGGTTTTATGTGGGTACTAGGAAATCATACCTCATTTGTTAGGCTTTGTAGGCAAGCGCCTTAGCTGCTGAGCCATCTCTCTAGCCCCAGAAGGTGTTTCTTCATTTAAATGAGAAGAGTACTTAAACACTTTGGGTTTCAGAGTTGCTTATAAAACATAGCACAGGCTGAGAATCTCTACCCCAGAAAATTTTAAATATGAATGCCACTTTATATTTTACCAAATTCCTTCACATGCCTCAATCCTCACATTTGAGCTCATAAATTTAATATGCTATGTATATAAGAATTATCATTATATAAAGCACATATAAACTGTATGTGTCTGTATAGCATTTATGCTCTGTATGATAATGACAAGAATATATTTATACTTTTGTTTATACTTATAAAGTGATCAATGCCAGCCACATCCATGTATTCCTGCCTATAAAGCAACAATTTCTTTTTCTTCCTTCCTTCCTCCCTGCCCCCCTCTCTCTCTCTTTCTTTCTTTCTTTCTACCTTTCTTTCTTTCTTTCTTTCTTTCTTTCTTTCTTTCTTTCTTTCTTTCTTTCTTCCTTCCTTCCTTCCTTCCTTCTTTCTTTCTTTCTTTATTCCTTTCTTCCTTCCTTTCTTTTTTTCAAGGTAGGGTCTTGCTGTAGCACAGGCTGACCTGAAACTCACTCTGTAGTCTCAGGCTGACCTTGAACTCACAGTGATCCTCCTTCATCTGCCTTCCAAGCACCAGGATTAAAGGTGTGCACCACCACACCCAGCCTTAAGAGACAAGTTTTAAGACCCTTGGTGATTAAACCATCTAAAATTGGCACGGTTCACACTGCTTAGAAAGCAATACAAGGACAGTTGAGTGTCCATGTCTCTAAGTTACAAAGATAAGCAATGATGAGGGGAAACATCCTTTTTTCTGATGCTTGATTGTGACAGTTTATCTATGTCTCCCTCTCCTTTAAGGACAAAAGGATCAGAACTATCCTGGAAACTCCAACATCACAGTGAATGGGAGCATTTTTCAGTGTTATAGGTTTTATTTTCTAAGGGTTTCTATGGTAGCTTTTAGATTTCTGTGGCTTTGTAGAGCCTGGGGGTATTAGATTCCTAATGCTTGCTAAGATTCCCTGTACGTGGCTAAGAACCTAAGGATTCCACTGAGGTTTACACAGATCTTGAGCACGAAGGCTTCAGTCTACCTTGCAAGAACTAAGAGTGCCAGTGGAAAGAGTTTCTATGTAAATAAAGTATCATCTTCATTGTTTGAAAGAAATGAAGTATATGAAGTTATATGATGATGAGCTGAGATTAAAGACAGTCTGACCCCTGTGAGTAATTTCTATCGATGTTTTTAACTATGACATCTCCCTCTACTTTGAAAATGGTGCTATTGAGAGCAAGATGTTTAGAATGAAAGCTGCTCATGACGATGGCAAACTTTTGTGTCAGGAAGTAAAATCATAACCTCAAATTTCAAAAGGCCTTCTTGTCTGCCTTGCAAGCAAGCAAACAGAAAGCCAAACAAACAAAATAATCACTTTCACGGTTGTTATGACTCAAACTTCCCTTTTACTCGGTTTTTAATAGTTGATGAAGGTTACAGAGATTCATTATTCCAGCCCCTGAGGGTGACACCAAACACCCTACCATAAATATCCTTTTCCTTGGCTACCACAGGTTAAGGGAGTGTTGATGCTCCAGAGAACTGTTATTCTGTTTTCTTCACATGCATGCACACACAGACACATGATTGAAACAAGCCCTGCTTTCTGAGAGCCTGCCAAATCTTGCAGAGATAACAATGAGGTAATTCCAAAAGGAATAATGGCCATGTCCTCTGGCAGACAGATGAGGAAAGCAAATGGAAAAAAGAAAAGAATTACCTCAGGAATTAAAGATAATCTTAGTGAAGTGGAATAAAATTGGGAGGGGCAGAATTGTTTCTCATTTGTTTAAGATAAATTTTACATTATCCCATGACAATGTCTAATTAAAGAGTTTTAAGTTTGCACTGGCTCCCCCCAAACTTTGTGTCCTTCTAGGAACCTCAGTATGTGACCTTATTTGGAAATGGGATTGCTGCAGATATAATTAGTGAAGATGAGGTCATACTCAATAAGGGTGGCTCTTTAATCTACTATAACTGTCTTCCACTTAAAAGCAAGAACAGGGACTGAGACACACAGATGGAGAGGTAAGACAGCACTTGAAGCCTGGGATAGATGCTTGTGTCTTGTTGCCATTAGCCAGGGGTTTACTGGAGCTAGCAGAAGCTGGAAAGGGAGGAAAAGATCCTCCCGTAGATGCTGAAGTTAGCATGGCTGCCTACAACTTAACTTCATACTTCCAGTAGCCTCTGGAACTATCAGAAAATAAAGTTACCTAGTTTGTGGCACCTTGTCCTGACAGACCTCAGAAACCGATTTGACCTGCCTGAGTTTTTTTTTTTTTTTCTTTTGAAAAATTGAGGGTTAAAAACTAGCCATTCTACATTGGTGTTGCAGGGAGACTTATAAAAGATTTCGGGATAAAAAACAAACAAACAAACAAAAAAAAAAAACAAAACACGAATTGTCCTTCCCTTTAGTGGGCTCATGATTTTCTTATTTTGACATGTGTTGTGGTCTAAAGTCTATTCATGTCAGGAATACAAGGGACACTCCAAATGTTTAAATATCTACATTTAGAGGCAAAGAATCTGATTTTTCTAACTCCCTATGTCATTGCTATGAATGTTGGAGTCCTAGACTCATGCAGAATCTCATGTAATGCCAACTTTGAGAAATAATCAAAGAGATTCCATCATCCCACTGAGATTAGACCCTATCTGCAGTACTGAATGTGGGGCCTTGTAGAAACTGAAAATCAGACAGGATCATCAAGCCAATCAAAGCTATATCAGGATGCAGAACTGGCCAACAGGGCACTGAGCCCTTTATTTTCTATGCTCCCAGCTCACACACGAGAAATGGCCATAAGGAATTATGATGCAAGGCATCGCACCTGCAACCTGGAAACACATAAAGAAACTAGAATAAAGAGTGCATGAGTATCTGCCTGGCATTATTATCATAAATAAAAATAATAAAATTTGCCAGGCATGGTGGGGCATGCCTTTAATCCCAGCACTCAGGAGGCAGAGGTAGGAGGATCACTGTGAGTTCGAGGCCACCCTGAGACTACATAGTGAATTCCAGGTCAGCCAGGACTATAGTGAGACCCTACCTTGAAAAAACAAAAATAATAATAATAATAATAATAATAATAATAATAAAATTACATGCTCCAAAATAAATTAAATATCATTAAAATCAAATTGATACTGGATGGGGAGAACTTTTTCTAAATATATCATTTGATAAGATCTGGCAACACATAGATATGCATTTATATTAACATTCAATAAATGAATAAGGTAATTGGTTTAAAAATTGAAATTCAAATTCTATGCAATTTTTGTTTCCACATAGCACATCTATAATTTATTCAAGTGAGATAGCATGTGTATGTTTTATATAAATATGGAACTGTGTGGTTAAAATTAGTTATTCCTTTATTTACTTTCAAATTGGGATGAATGGAAAAAGGGTAAGAAGCACAGAAAATTTAGGACAATATATAAATAACATGTGAAGCTACTTCTAAAACTTAAAATATTTACACAAATATTGCAATGAACAGACTGTATAGAGCATTTTGGACAAAATTAGAGACCTTCTTTATTCTCCTGAGTCTATTTCCTCCATTCTTTCTGTAGAGGTAACTACCAATTGACTTTACTATTCTGTATGTTTTCTCAATGTCAAATACCTCAATTGTGTTTATAATATACTATTTATATGTGAAATGCACTATGTATTATGTTTATATGTTTTGGTAGTTAGTCCCCATTGTCAACTAGACTAGGTTTAGAATCATCCAGGAGATTGGTGAGGTGCATTTCTGAGTGTTGTCTATGAGGGTGTCTATTTCCAGAGAGGGTTTCATGAGTTGAAGATGTCACCATGAAGTAGGTGACACTGTCCTCATGGGTGGTGGGTCAAAATGGAACACAAGCAAGAAAAGGAGAAAGCCAGATGAGTGCTGGCACTGCCTCTCACTTCTTCGCATTCATCATGTTTTAGCTGTGCCGAAGTGGGTTAAAATTCATTGAAAGAGGAAACCCACTCTCTACACAGTGCTAATGTACAACCATAGTTTTTTGTTTTACTCATTTAAGTTATTTTTTGGTGATCTCTGGAGATCAAATGTAGGGCCAGCAATATGTTAAGCACAGATTCTATCACTGAACTAGCCTTTTTTAAAATTCTTACTCTTTTTAAACTTAATCTAATAAAATTATACCTTTGGTATTGTTGCAGATTTGCCCACAGTTGAAAACAGCAAGAGTGTCTCCAGTTTATTCAAAAGAAAAATTCTTTCAAAAAACTAGATATCACCATAATAGCAAGAATATTGGCATTGGTAGAATCAAGATATGCAACATGTTTATACTCACAAAGAACCCAAATGTTTCCCAGTTACATTCAAGCCCATTGCTTCTTTGCCCTTCCTTTATTTCTAGCAACTGCTAATCTTCTTGCCAATTTATGGACTTTCATCATTTCAAGAATCTTATGGAACTGAAATCATACTGTATGTAAGCTTTTGGAAGATGATTATTTTCACTAAGTACTATGATTGTCTGGAGGTTTTTCCATAGTGCTGCATTTATCATTAGTTCCTATTATTCTAATATTAAAAATACCCCTTTTTTAAAATTACATAATCTCTGCCAACCACCCACCTTTCTGCACCCTTCCCTACCAAATTCCTTCTTCTTTCCTATTATTCCCTCATATACTACTATCCATATTTTTGCCTTCCTCCAACATCCAAGACAACCTGTTGATCGGCCCAATATTCTGCAGTTCTTCTGAAAGTAACAACACTGTGAGGCCATTAAGACAATGACCACTTTGTGTCTGTTGCATTCCTCCGTATGCTTTGGCTGTTACTTTTTTTCTGCCACCACTCTTGCTATAACTCCTGTTTCTCAGCCATTGAAGGGTACGATAGAGATGTCTCATCTGAAAACCCAACTGTCACTTCTCAGCACTTCTTAGCAGTAACTGCTCTCTGAAAAGAGAGACTTCAACTAAAAGTGAGAGTAGTATGAACATAAGCATGTATTTGAATAACATAAGTATTAAGAAGGCAATTTGGTTAGCATGATATATTCAAACTTCAGCTTTTGACTATGATCTCAGTATCAAGCATGAATTCCCTCCCTTGGGGCAGGCTTCAAATCCAATTAGAGAGTAGTTGGTTAACAGACATGCCTCTATTGCACTAGTGGACACATGTTGCCTAGGTAGGGAGTTGTTTAGCTTGCAGGATCCACTGCTGGTTAAGGCCACCGATAATTTTTCTCCTCTATCAGGATACACAGGACCCCTTTTAAGCGCTATGATTGCTAACCTTCAGGGAGGAGGCCTGCAGTTCAGTTCTACCTTGATTTCTTAGCACGTGGTGTCTTCAGTGATAGGGTTTAGACATCTAGTTCTGGTGGGCAACCGAGGGTCTTCACAATAGCTTGTATTGTTTTAGGGACCAAATGGGCCTCACTGACCATGAGCTAGCTGGGAGGTATCCAAGTGCTTCCACTGGGAATTTTTATATAATAACATAGCTGATGGGCACAGCATTATTCACCCCCACAGGGTACTTCTGCCCAAACTCTTTTCTAACACACACACACACACACACACACACACACACACATATGCATATATATATATATATATATTACCTAAGAAGTAGATTTCTTTATGGCTTATCCATGACCTCTTGCGTTTTGGTTAACCCTTTTCCCACACCCTTCTGTCCTCCAGCCACCTCTCCTGTTCCTACTAAGATCATCCAACCTCCTGTCTTCTGCTCATCTACTTGTTTCCCATTGTTTCTTTCTTTTTTCCTATTGATATATAGTATCCCATTGACTCTTGGTGAAATATGGGCTGTTTGTATTCCAGGGCTATTCATGAAGCTATATGAATGTGCGTGCGTGTGTGCGTGTGTGTGTGTGTGTGTGTGTATGAGAAGTCTTTTCTGACAAACCACTCTAGAATACCATGGTTCACTTTATGGTACTTGCATAGTTAGATGTTTAGGAAAACACAAAAATGCTTTTCTAGCATGTGCTTTCATTTGACACCCCACCAGTGCTGTAGGAAGAGTTGATTTCTTCATGTCCTCACCAGCACTAGCATTGCCATTTTTCCTTTTTAGCCATCCTGATTGGAATATGGTGATGTGCTATTTGGTTCACTTTATTTCCCTGATGATTAATGATGCTTAGGAACCTCCACATGTTTATTCACCATCTGCTTACTTTGTTCAGTGAAATGTTTCTTCTTGGGCTCTGGAAATTCTCTAATTGGATTGTTCTACAATTTACAATCTTACAATCAGAGTATTGTCTTTATATAATATTCATAGTATATGTACATTGAAATATTTTCCAACCAGAAATCCACTTAATTTCATAACTATCTTTTAATGAGTAAAACACTTCAATTGTAATAAAAGTCTATTTATCATATATTCTCCTATTGCAGATTTTGTATGTTTGTATCCCAAGTTTGAATTCTTGTTCTTGAGTTCTGAAAATATTTCTTATAGATTTGATTATTTTTCTAAGCATTTTATAATTTCATGCTTTACAATTTAGTCCATGGTCCACTCTGAATGAATTTTTGTATGCACTGTGAGTCTTAGATTGAAATTCACATGGCTTCCCTCTGGATATGCAAATACTTCCCTAACATCTCTGAAAAATATTATCTTTCCTTTTTTGACTTGTTTTTGTATATTTGTCAAAATAAAGTCGGCTATGTTTGCCTAATACTAAGTTGGAAATATTTGCATGTATGTATTTGGGGGATTTTTATATTCCTTTCCACTGTTCTCTGTGGATATCTCACCAGTTTCACACCATCCTTAATAATGTAAATATATACTATATCTAGAAATTGGATAGAATTATGCTTCTACTTTCAGGCTTCTCTTCTAAATTATTTACCATTAGCTATGTCCATTAATTAACTTCTATATGGAAATATGTTTAAAAATCATATTGTGTATATGTATACAAATGTTGTTGAGATTTTAACAAGTATTGTATTAAGGCTCTGTATCAATTTGCACTTCCAGCCTAGGATTATGGTATGTCACTCATACCATATTATATTTTTTTATGATTTCTTTATGTGTAGGTGACTGTTATCACATAGGCCTTAAGCATATTTTATTAGGCTTGTACTGTTTTTCACTTTTTAGTGAATATAAGTAATATTTCACTTTAAATTCCAGTATCCATATATTCATTGCTAAAACATGCAAATTATTTTTACATGGTTAACTTCTGTCTTAAAACCACGCTGAATTTATTAGTTTAAAACATTGTTGTACAGGTTTTACCAGTGATGTTTTTTGGGTCCCTGGATCTTCAGGGACTCCGTTCCCGGAAAACGTCCCGGCAACCATACAGAACAAGGCCATGAGTGAGATGAGAAAACCCCTTTCGGAAGGCAGTCTCTGCGAACTGCACATACAGTTGTTAGCAAAATGGGTTTATAAGCAGCTGAGAGTGGGAAAAGGGCCCTAAGGGTATTGGTGGGTTCAAAGGTTGCTAGCCCATGCCTAGGGACATTCACTCCAGCACATTGGGAGAGAGGCAGGTGATCTACATAGTTGCTGGAAGAGGGTTACAGGGGGGATGGGCTGTGTGAAGGCTGCTGGCTGATAAGGGGTTTCCTTGGCAACTGGCCAAAGGTCACAGTGCTATGGGCAAAGCCAAAGTTCAGGTGCGGGGCTTGGAGAGGGTGTGGCCTCCTGTGACCTGGGGGTCTTTAGCCATACCTGGCAGCTCAGGCCCATCTCCCAAAGGCTCCAGCCTCTGCCTGGCAGTGTCTGACAACTCCCGCTTTGTTTTTATAATAGGGCAGTGTCATCCTGAGTGAGTTCTTCATAATTTACCATAGGTCCAGATAGAGTTAGATGAAGAAAGAATAAAAGTAAGGAGTTAATGAGAAGAGAAGTGAGCACATGGCAAAGTGGTCCTTCTTGTGGTACAGGGAACCCAGGCAGATGGAGTTGGATTGTCTCAGGACCGTTTGAGTACAAGCTAGCTGAGATATTCTCCCAGAACTGTTAATCGAATGGCACAGTAGTGTTTGACATGGCCTGAACCTGTTTTCATAAGACTGATATGTACTATATAAATTTTGATTCACATAAAACAATTTTATGTTTTACCCATGACTTAAATTTGATAAAGCTTAAGCAAGTTATCCCAACATATTGTAGCCTGATAATTAGCTTTCTGTTTCTTACAAGTTTGTAAACAATTGAAAAATCCTTAACTTTAGGCATGGTGTTTAAGTTTAGGCTGAAAATTTTTTTCTACACATGCACATCTTTATACACATACTTTCTGATATAAGTACCACCCAAAAAGCATTTTAATGACCATTTTATGTGCAACATTGGAAAATTCCTTCCCATTTCCTTCAATCAACTCATCTCACCCCATAATTAATCATTTTTCTTATAAGACTATTAACAGAAACTACACCAAATTGATTAGTCCTATTTCTCACTGACAAGCAAGTAGTCTAGATTAAAACAATTTTATGTCATTAATACCTCTAACACACTTGGAAATGATTTTATTAGGAGAAACTAAGGCAAATTTTATTCTATCTTGAGGTAGGCTTGCCTAAATCTCAGGTCAGTTGCCTCCTCCTTTTAAGTAACAGGACATTATAATCTTTTAAAAATACCTGGCAAAGTCATCACCTCAGAAAAAAATTTGTTGTTTTCAATAATCCTCTATGTAAGTTGAAGTTCCCCTTACATAAACTCAGTAATTATTTTTATGATATCATGTAACAAATGGCATTGTTTATGTGAAACTTCATTTGACCATAGGCTTTAGTTAAACATGACCTTTTTTTTTTTTTTTTTCTTGCAACTTCATAGTGCTGGAGCTACAGTGGGTGGCTTGGCAGGGCGGGAGCTGGCTTACACCTTCAGATCAACCCTGCCTGGCACCCAGATTCTCACCTGAGGTCGGGTCTGGTAATGGCCGAGATTCTGCCAGACTGCTTGCTGGCACATATGGTACATGGTCTCCAGGAAGGGAACAGGAGCCTCCTGAGTCTGGCTTCTCAAAGAGGAAGGAAGGAAGGGGGCGGGGGGGGGGTAGGACCTCTGAGGACCACTGGGAAGGGAATCAGAGACATTGCACCAGCATGTGCGAGGAGCCATTGTCTTGGTGCTGGAAGCAAGCCGCTTCGGAGCCCTTGCACAGCTGGTTTGCAGTTTCACCACTACCCTAGCGGAGAAACTTGAAAGGAGATGAAAAGGGACTGAGGGGAAATTTCCTTCCTGGACCTTTTATTTCCTAGCCAGATAAGCTATGCAGACCCACGTGTCTGGGTCACATGAATCCCCAGATCTCATCCATGGGGAGACCTGGAGGAATTCCTCTAAGCCTAAGGTGATAGCTTCTCTGTGAGAGAGTGTAATTCCCCTGTCAGGAGAGCCCTTAATGTACAAATCTGTGATTCCTTTTGGTGGAAGACAATATTGCTCATGATAGCAAAAGAGTGGAAACACCAATACCAGAGGGCAACGTTCCCTAGGGCTGAATAGCAAGGTAGGGAATTCTGCAATGGTCCAGACATAAGCTTGTTCACAAGCTTAAGAGACCAGCGACCTGTCCTACAGGCTTTTTTTTTTTTACTTTAATTTTTTTTTTATAATTAACAACTTCCATGATTGTAAACATTATCCCATGGTAATTCCCTCCTCCCTCCCCCCCCTTTCCACTTTGAAACTCCACTTCCTTTGTATCCTCTCCCCCTCTCAATCAGTCTCTCTTTTACTTTGATGTCATCATCTTTTCCTCCTGTTATGATGGTCTTGTGTAGGTAGTGTCAGGCACTCGGAGGTCATGGATATCCAGGCCATTTTGTGTTTGGAGAAGCACATTGTAAGGAGTCCTAACCTTCCTTTGGCTGTTACATTCTTTCCAGCACCTCTTCCACAATGGATGCTGAACCTTTGAAGGTGTGATAGAGATATTTCAGTGCTGAACACTCCTCTGTCACTTCTTCTCAGTACTGTGATGCCTTCTGAGTCATCCCAAGGTCACTGCCATCTGAAAAGAGAATTTTTTCTAATGAAAAAGTGAGAGTAGCATTAATATATGGGTATGAACATTAAGATCAATCAGGGAATTGCAGATTAAAACTTCATTGAGATCCCATCTCACTCCTGTCAGATTGGCTACCATCATGAAAACTAATGGTGATAAATGCTGGCAAGGATGCAGAAAAAGAGGAACCCTTCCACACAGTTGGTGGGAATGAAATCTAGTCCAGCCATTGTGGAAATCAGTGTGGAGGTTCCTGAGGTAGCTAAAAATAGATCTACCATATGACCCAATTGTAGCACTCCTAGGCATATGTTCTAAGGTCTTGCCTCATTACCTTAGAGATACTTGCTTAACCATGTATATTGCTACTCTATTCACAATAGCTAGGAAATGGAACCAGCCTAGATGTCCCTCAACTGATGAGTGAATAATGAAGATATTGCACATTTACACAATGGAGTTCTACTCACTGGTAAAGAATAATGAAGTTATGAAATTTTCAGGAAAATGGGTGGATCTGGAAAGGATTATACTAAGTGAGGTAACCCAGGCCCAGAAAGCCAATGTCAGATGTTCTCTCTCATATGTGGATCCTAGGTACAGATGATTGGACTTCTGTGTGAGTAGAAAGAAAACTCAGTAGCAGAAGCCAGTAAGCTAGCAAGGAGATATAAAGGGAATAAAAAGGAATGGAGGGGGGACTTAATAGGATGGTATTGTATGTATGTAAGTAGAAGAACAGATTAATGGGGGTGAAAAGGCCTAAGTGAAGTCAGGGGAAGAGATTGAATAAAGGAAAGATAGAGGGAGGGCTAATCAAAATCTAAGAGGACATAAATAAATCTTATGGAAGTAAAGCCATAGATTAATAGAAAATTTTCAGTGCCAGGGATGGGTTACCTTCCAGTGGATTGTTGGCCAGGGAGGTCCCTGATGCCCCTAAAACATCACAAGCTATTGCCTAGGCCCTTGGTTTCTCAGCAAGAATAGATGGCAAGACCCTATTGCTGAAGACTCCACATACTTGGGCTGCAAGGTCACTGATAAATCTTGCTGGAATTGAGCTGAAAACCTCCTCCATGTAGATAAGCTGACAGAAAGCTGAAAAAAAAAAAAAAAAAAAAACCATGCTGCATGCAGCTCAATGGGAGAGAGAGAAATCACCAGTGAAGATACTCCACAAGCCTGATATTTGGCCAACCAGGCCAATGAGCCAACAGGTGCAATGGTGGCACATCTGTTATGGGGGAAACCAGCTGCCCTCTAATTTGACTCGAGGCCTGCTCCATGGGTAGGAATACATCTCTGATACTGAAAACCTACAACAGGGGTTGTCATGAGCCTTAGGGTTGTAACGTTTGGTGCTGTCAGGCTAAATGTATATACTATGTTCATCAAAGTGGCCAGTAAACACTTCTCTTAATGTTCATACCCAACAGGGTTTTAAGAGGTTGATGCGTTACTGGCTATTTTTGTGTTGGAGAGAAGTAGATAGAAGGTCCTTACCAGGGACATCACACCATGCTCCCCATGTCAAATTTCAGCAGTGGCTCCTGGAATTGCATGCATTTCATGACCCACTTCCATCCACTTTTTTATGCTTCCAAAATCAATACCAGGTGTGCAGTCACAGCCATTTTGTTAATCCAGGGAGGAAATCAAACCTGATATTGAAGAGCAAATTTCTTTCTTTCACTCGTCTCCTTTCAAAAGGTTTGCATTTCTACCATTAAGTCTTTTCAGCACTGAATTTACCTTGAGCATCTCTCCAATTTTCAATGTACAGTACTTGGTCCATCCTTAATGGTAGTAGTAGCCTAAAATATGTTTCTGTGTCAATAAATTTTTATATGTTAAAAAGTATTTAGTATTTGTTTGAGAGAGAGTGAAAGAGATAAAGAGGCAGATGTAATGAGAAAGAGAGAGAATGGATTGCCGTGGCCTATAGCCACTGAAAAAAAACTCCAGACACACTTGCCACCTTGTGAAATGGGGGTACTGGAGAATAGACCCTGTTTCCTTAGATTTTGCAGGCAAGTGCTTTAACAGCTGGGCCATCTCTAGCCCCCTATGCCAGTAATATTAAATTTGCTTGAATTTTTCCAAGTTTAAATCTTGTATCTTTCAGTTCTATATCTTCTACCAAGAACATCAGTCCATTACTTTCAAATTCAACCTTGATCAAAGTCTCTGGGTATGGACAGGAGAAGACTACCAGCCTTTATGGCAGTTACCCAGTTTCAACAAAGTTCTCTGCTATCTTCTATTTCCCTTTCAATGTTCATTATCCAACTCTTCTTTATGAACTGTGCTTTTTCAAACTCTCACAAGAATACCCCATAAAATTTGTATTACTATTCTGGAAGGCATCTTCAGCCCAAAGTACAAATTCCATCAAAGTTTCCCTAGTATACAGTCACAAATAAAGCAAAATCCATATGGTCAGATTCATCACACACCAACACCCCACTCTTGGTAACATATTCTGTTGAAGACTGCTCCATGATGTTGGGTGAAACATCCAACAAAACACAGTTTTATGGGAGGAAGGGATTTATTTCAATCTTACAGATCCATGATAAGTTCCATTGATGGCAAAATAAGGTGGTTCCCATTCATAAATCCAAATAAAGGAGAGAGAGAGAGAAAGAGAGAGAGAGAGAGAGAGAGAGAGAGAGAGAGAGACCACCATCAGCTAGCAAACACCAAAAAGCAGTAAGCAATAATCAGCAGCTTGTAGGACCTCCAGAGTTCAGAACCCTCTGCATACCCATTTGCATGAATTCATTTCCACACCAGTGACAACTCCCCCACCACCATAACAGAGGTCTGCCTGCTAGGGGCTGAAGCTGCAAACTCAATTTTAGTTAAAACACCTTAATCTATGGCACATATCATTCAAACTACCATACTGTGGTATGGGTGTCATATTTTCTGGAAGGCAGTCAGCTATCTTTATTTGTCATACTGATCTTAGATCTCCATATTTATTATTCCTTTCTAACTGTTAAGTAAAACAGAATCTCTGACCAAGAGTGAGAGCAGCTTTGATTTTGAGGGATACTCATATCTTATAATGTTTTTACTTGCTTTGAAAATTTTAATTATTTAATGTTTGTTCTTTTAATATTTTATTTTTATATATTTATTTTATTTGGCCTCTAGCCTCGTAAAATGAACTTCAGATGCATGTGTCACCTTGTGCATCTGGCATACATGGGTCCTGGGGAATCTAGCTGGGTCATTTGGCTTTGCAGGCAAGTGCCTTAACTGCTAAACCATCTCTCCAGCCTTTTCTTTCTTTGTTGAGGTAGGGTCTTGTTCTAGCCCAAGCTGGCCTGTAATTCCCTCAGGCTGGCCTTGAACTCACAGCAGTCCTCCTACCTCTGCCTCCCAAGTGCTGTGATTAAAGATGTGCATCACCATGCCCTGCTGATTTTCATTTTTAAAGGATAATTTCACTATTTATAGTAACCAGAATTAGAAATCTTTGTATGTAATTACTTGAAAATTATTTTTTTTTACTTTTTAAAGGATAATTTCACTACTTATAGTAACCAGAATTAGATGTCTTTGAATGTAATTACTTGAAAATTGTCTTGATTCTTTCTTTAGCCTCTATGATTTTCTGTAATAGATTCATTTTAAGCCTGTAGGTTTCTATTTTAGGCAAAATACTATATTCATCCTCTTTTTATTGACTTTTTCATTTGTGCTTTTTCTAGGAAATGGAGAATAAACATTTTATTGGCAACATTCATGCATGTACATAATATATTTTGATCATAATATCATTCCATAACCTTCTTTTGGCCCCTTTATTTTCATTCTTCTCCCATTGGATCCTTTCTTCTTTCCAACCAGTCACTTTTCCATTCTTTTTAAATATATTTTTATTTACTTATTTATTTGAGAGGGAAAAAATATCAGAAGGAAAGAGAGAAAGAGAGAGAGAGAGAGAGAGAGAGAAAGAGAATGGGAATTCCAGGGCCTCCAGCCACTGTAAACGAATTCCAGATTCATGTGTCACCTTGTGCATCTGGCTTACTTGTGTCTTGGAGAGTGCAACCAGGATCCTCTGGTTAAATATCTTAACTTCTAAGCTATTTCTCCATCCCCCACTTCTCTATTTTTTATGTTTGAATTTTTTGCTCTCTTCTATCAATCATGTCAGAATGTTGATATGATGAACATTGAGCAAATCTTATTCAGATAACATAATAGTCTTGAATGGAAGGGATATTTTATGTCTGGAAGACAAAATTCTAAATCATTCCTCCCTATCTTTTAGCTCTTTATTCCTGCCCTCTCTTCTGCAAAATTCCCTGAGCCTTTATGGAGATGCCTCATTGGGGACTGAGCATTCAATAGTCACTTATTCTAAGAACTTTGATGAGTTTTGAGCCTTCCCAGGTGTTACCTTAGCAATAATATTCATCCTCTTTGATATTCATTCAAATTCTTAATCTATAGGTATGAGTGTCTTGCAGAATTTAGAATATTTCAGCCATTTTCCCCAATATATTTCTTTCCCTTTTTTTCTTTATTGTTACTAAACTGAGATAATTTAGATATTTTATTATTTTCTCAGAAATTTCTGTTAATTTTTCTTTAAACTCACTTTTATTAGTTTTGGATAATTTCTCATTTCTTTAGTCTACTATTTATATTTTTAATTTTAATTATTTTGACTTGGTTAGAAATTTCTTACTTGATTCTCTATGTTATTTTGCTGTTTATAATGTCTTCACTGAAACTACTTTCTCATTTCCTACAAGTGTATCCAGAACTACTTTAGAGAAAATTTAAAAATTACAGGTGACTTAAAATTCTGCACATATTTTGCTATTTCTATATTCTTGGTATGGCGACCTATCAACTACACTGTTTTATTTAAATTCAAGTATTTCTTTTTCTTTTATGATGAATATTTTTTAATTTAAATGTGGATATTTTCTTATTATATTCTGAGATATTGTTAGGTATTTAGTTAACATTTTCTATTTCTCTATGACAAGGTCAATGTGAAGTGTCCCTTTACTGACGAATGAATGTAAAGCCTAGATTCCTCTCTGGGAGTTGCTGGACACCAAAGATAGGACCCCTCATTGTTCATAGGTTTGGAGGTGCTCTCAGTCCTGAGCTATGGGATGAAGGTACCAGCTCCCTCCCTGGTCTTGTCTGACTGGATAGAAGTTCTAGAGCTCCAATACAGTCTCATAACTGAAGAGGAACTATTTCTCCCTTGCTCAGCTTTTGCTTGCATTGTGCTCTGTGCTTCATGTTTTGATGGCATAGAGCAGCTGCTTCCTAAAAGTTGTTAGTCTTGAGCTGCTCATTTTCTTGCCATTTGGCTATTGTTCTCCCTCTCACTCTCTTTTTCTCTCCTGTCTCCTATTGGTGTTTATGGATTATGTTCTTCCTTTTTCCCCGAAGCCTATTAAGTATGGGACTAAAGGAAAATACAGTGACCTCATCACTGGGTGATCATTGGGTCACAAGGTCTTTTGCTTCCCTGTTTTGTCTCTGTCTTTTCAAGATCTACATCTGTACTGTATGTAAAGTATAAGGTTTGTAGCTATACCTCGTAACATGGCATACATCTGTTCTGTATGTAACTCTAAAGTCATAGGTAGACCTAGTCACATGACACACACTTGTTCTGTATGTAAGTATAAACTTATAGCTATATCTAGTAACTTGACATCTACCCTAAAAACAGAAGTCAAAGCTATTACTTTAAAAATCAAATGTACACCTTACTTTATTTCATGAAAGAGTTTGAGAAAGTTCATAAATAACTTATAACTTAAGAAATTGCAGGGCTGAAAGATGGCTTAGTGTTTAATGTGCTTGCCTGAAAAGCCAAAGGACTCAGGTTTGATTCTCCAGGACCCATGTAAGCCAGATGCACAAGGTAGCCCATGCATCTAGAGTTTATTTGCAGTGCTTGGAGGCCCTGGAACATCCATTCTCTCTGTTTCTCTATTTGCCTCTCTCACTCTCTCTCTCTCTCTCTTTCTCTCTCTGTCTCTCTCTCTCTTTTAAAGTAATTTTAATAATTTTGGGGGGTTTAAAAATTTTTATTTATTTATTTGACAGCAACAGACAGAGAAAGAGGCAGATAGAGAGAAATAGAGATATTGGGCATGCCAGGGCCTCCAGCCACTGCAAATGAACTCCAGACAAGTGCGCCCCCTTGTGCATCTGGCTAACATGGGTCCTGGGGAAATGAGCCTCGAACCAGTGTGCTTAGGCTTCACAGGGAAGTGTTTAACCACTAAGCCATCTCTCCAGCCCCCCCTTAAATAAATAAATAAATAAAGATGTTTTTTAAAAGAAAAGAAAAAAAAATGCAGTACTGTGGATTGAACCTAGAGCCTTGCTCTACCACTGAGTTTTTAGCTTCTAGATTAAAATTTTTGACAGCATGGAGGAAAAGGAATTGAATGAGTTGTTTTTTGTACAATTTTCAAGAAAGATAACTCAAATGCCATAACTCCATAAATACATTCCCTGTGCATGCAATCTTAGGCAATATCTATCTATATATCTATATCTATATCTATATCTATATCTATATCTATATCTATCTATATCTATATCTATATCTATATCTATATCTATATCTATATCTATCTATATACATATCACCAGATAAAGCTAGAAGCCACTTCTCTGAAGACTAGGGAATATTTGTGGGGCTGTGGGAGTCCTTAGAATTCCTCGGTTGCAGAGTAGTCCACTTTGCCCCATGGCTTGGGCAGCTATAAGAAAGTGACAATGGGAGGGCTGGAGAGATGGCTTAGCGGTTAAGCGCTTGCCTGTGAAGCCTAAGGACCCCGGTTCGAGGCTCGATTCCCCAGGACCCACGTTAGCCAGATGCACGGGGGGGGGGGGGTGCGCACACATCTGGAGTTCCTTTACAGAGGCTCTAAGCTCTGGCGCTCCCATTCTCTCTCTCTCTCTCTCTCTCTCTCTCTGCCTCCTTCTCTCTGTCGCTCTCAAATAAACAAACAAACAAACAAAATTTTTAAAAAAAGAAAGTGACAATGGGAATGGTTGGTATGGATAATTCTAGGAATGTGATAATTGGGAGAGGTGGTTGGGTCATTCTTAGTAAACAGAGTTACAGAGTTATACTGAAATGTCAGAGTCCAAACATGGAGTCATTCTGGTTATAACATTCCCACCTCTGTCATTACATAAAAAGCCATGGTAGGGATGTTTGTTACAGGAACTAGTTCCAGCCACACAGTTCTGATTGTGGTGATTGAGGTAGATGTGGGGCCTGGTGGGACTGCAGCAGGAGCATGGATGCATTTTTGTCCCAAGAGGTGGCTCTGGAATTAAAAACATATTGGGAGAAAATCTCAGAATCCCAAGTAGTAACAGGTACTTCTAAAACCATTTGGAACTGGCTCTGCTGGAACAAACTCTACAAGTAGGCAAATAAAAGATTGACCCATGACACTGGAAAGAGAAAACATCTCAGTAAATGAAAAGGAGCCCTGGCATACAATGGAATGAGTTTTACCTTGGAGGAAATAAGCACGGTTTCATATATATCCACCTAAATAGAGATATGTCTATAAAGACTACAATCTAGAACAACAGATGTCTCAACTGGTCACAGAGATGTCAAGTCATATACAGAAAAAGCTAATAAGCTGGCTGATTTAAAAGGCTACTATAGCCCCAAATTATTTTGGCTCTGGACTGGTAACATTTACTTCTCCACAATTACTGCAGTCCATCGTTGAAGTTCTAGCCACATGGGAACCTCAGAGTTTGGCTACCCATCTGCCAAGCTTCATTTTGCACTTTGTGCGCATGTCAGGCTATCGTCCCGTGTGGCTCTTATGAACAGGCAAGGAGGCAGCTCTTCAGGAGAGTGATACTTATAATATAATATAATAATGCTTATTAAGAAAGAAACTCCTAGATCATGTAAAATCTATTAGCCATTATGATCTTATCATTACCTATGTATAAATTTTCTTCAATATGACCTGACATTTATAGGTAACACAGATATTATATCTAAGGGTGAAAATAATAACAAATGTGGTAGGCAAAAAAGCAAGAACAGATATCTGCAAAAATGAGAAAAAAAGAATTGTTAACTTGGATAGAGAATTAATTAAAATCTCTGGAAATATAAAGATTTGGCTTAGGTAAGCTAGGAGGTAGGAAGCACAAGAAACTAGTTTTGAAGTAATACTTGAAGTAGAATTGTTTTTTTTTTTTTTATTTTATTTTGAAGTTTAGCTATTTACAGGCCCAACAAAAATATAGCAGACAATAAAGGTTTTACCCAATGGAAAAACATGTAATAGCAGACTATTTAAAAAAATATACTACTGTAAACAGCTGTTTTATCAACCAAAATAAAGACTTTATCAGATGGAAAACATATAACTTAATGTTTGGATACAACTTATCTATAAGGCCTATTGTAACAGCACCTGACACTTTGTGAAAATTTAGAGAGTAGAATACATTTAAGAAAACTTGAATTTTGACCTTAGAACTTTAACAAAATTTAATAATATATCCATGTTATATTTTTGTTGAACTTTCAAATATATCTCAGAAATTTTATAACTTTTTACAAACCTTTTAATTTATTAACACATATATTCTGTATCTCTATTTAGGACCAGACCTCTAGTCAGAAGGCAGTGTTTTTTTTTTCCCCCTTTCAATATTATCAGGGACAAAGAAAGTTTAGTCTGTATTTTAATGACCTCCAAGCCTGTCTTTCTTTTAAATGTGGACAGAAACCCCAACTTCTTTTGGAAGATCTGTGTTGAATCTGATATTTTCAAGCTGAAGTAGGGTGATGAGATTAAAAAAAAGAATATGAGGGTCTCTACTCCTGTTGACTTTTAGGTGTTGGAGAACAATCAAAAGTGTCCTAGATAGATGGAGTTAGTCAGTTATAGGGCACTCTGAGGTGCATTGATGGAATTGTAATGGTCTGGATCATGGTTTATATCAATGTTTTACATTTTAATTTTATGTCATACTTAGCTAAAGCTTAAACAAAAAACAAAACTAGTTAAAATATATTTTGATTTTGTTTATGACTCAGTTTTTTTTCAGTAGTCAAAACTTAACATAGTAGGAATCCTATGCATACCTAAATTTTAACCTTGACATGAAGCATGACAATGTAAATGTATTTGCCAATATAAAGAGTTAATTCTGAATTATATAACCATTAAGGTGAGAAAAATGCAGAGAAAAAACTGTTTAATTTTAACACATGCTATCTTAACTGAAAACACATTTTGTAATTATAATATTTAAAACTTTTAAAATTTACTTCATTTGAGAGACAGAGGGAGTAAGAGAGAGAATGGGTATGCCAGGACCTTCAGCCACTGCAAACTAACTCCAGATGCCTGTGCCACCTTGTGCATCTGGCTTATGTGGGTCATGGGGAATTGAACCTGGGTCCCTTTGGCTTTGCAATCAAACACCATAACTGCTGAGCTCTCTCTCCAATCCCTTATAATTATAATTATTATGGTCCCTTTCTATATTTTATTATTACTATTGTTATGAAAATTTAGAAATGTACTCATAAAACCCAGAAAGGTTAAAAAAAACATATATATCATATCTTAACAATTATAAATGTAGGCAAAATACATCAAAATTTTTGTGCTTTGTCAGTTAATCCAAATAAATCACTTCTTTATGGGTTTAATTTATATTACACATTCAGAAGGCAATGCTAGATGCAAGATTATACTTTAGTAATATACAAATGTCTATAGTTGTATTAAACATGAACAAATATCAAAAGTATAGATATGAGTTATTTTAGATACATTATAAACCTGTTTTTAGCAATTTAACATCATCTTAAAATATATCTATAAACATTGAAATACTGAATTACCATAAGCACCAGACCATAAATTTAGTCACACATAAAGATAGACTTCATAAAACATAGACCGTATGACATGACATGGCTGGCTAGCATTAGACATGACAAGGAACATGAAACTCAATTAAAAAGGGACATCCTTTTTCTTAAGATTTAAGTTATATTTTAAATTGATAAGGACTTAAGTTAATTTGATATTTTAAAATTTATGAGTACTCACTTGTGAGCCAATGTTCCCATATCAGCAATATAGACAGTATTTTATAGCCATATTATTTTCCTGATTATTTTCTTTCAAGCACTAATTAAGTCGAAAGACAGAGTAACAGTTGCTTGCAGTTTAAATTTAAAACTGACCCTTTTTTTCTTTGCCTCTGGGAAGACTCTAACATGTGGAAGTGGCCTGCATGTGCTTTGGGAAGGCGTGGGGTTGATGAGTAGGTTCTATTGATTCTAATTGAAGCCATAAAGAACAATCTATATGGCCACTGTTTATTATCAGTAAATGAAGACCCACACAGGAGAGAACAGAGTCCCCATCTCACCATGTGGCCATTGATCTTAGGTTTGTATCTCTGGGAAAGCAAATTATGTTAAGTATCTTGAAAGTAGAACAAGAGGCTCAAAAGAGGAAACCAGTGGAACCTGGAGAATCATCTGGAGGCCACTCACAAAGGCCAGTTTTACAGCCACACTTTGGACAGAAACAGGTTAAGAAAATACAAGTGTGTTTTAGGACTATGCTGGGGCAGGGTGGGGTGGGGTGGGGAGACAGAGAGAGAGAGGGAGGGAGGGAGATTGCCATTTGTAATGGCACAGTAAAGGAGGGCTGTGGTCAACTTCTTGGGTTAGGGCAAGGTGGATGGCTCATAGAAACTGTGTAATGGGGTGGAGAGAAGGTTGTTCCTCCAGAAGGAGGATCTGTGTTGGAAAGCAGAGATGACAGAGAGGGAGGGGATCAGACATAGAGGAATGCCAGAATATGGGTGACTTCTTGTCAGTTGCCATTCTGGTTTATGAAGTAATCAAGGACTTTAAGAATTTGGAAGTCAAACGTGCCATCTTTGGTCAGTAAGAAAATTGTGACCAAACTGTAAAGAAAACAAGGTGCTTTGTCATTATGTCTCTTTTCCCAGGAGATATCCCAGCTGGGAGGCCAGTAAAGTGGGAACTAAAAGAGGGGTGAAAAATGCGAGGGCATCTGTCTGAGGATTAAGCATCCCTGATCTGAAGACAGGCCAGACACCTTCTCCTGGTGAAAGAAAGGGGTTGAGAAGGAAAGCAGGTGTCCCCAAGCAATTACTTCTGACCAGATGCTCCCAGGGCAGTCCTCTGGGGACAGCAAGGAAGCTTGGTGTGTCTTTAGGTACTTTAGGAAGACAAGTGGTGGAAGCTGACTCATCACCTTCTTGGGCTAAAGATGGTCTGGTGTTGGTTGATCCTTTGGATACAGTGAATAGCCTTTCTAAGGATGGAGCCAGAAGAGGGGAGAATGAACAGCTTTGAGGCAGGTGAATTATCCTACTGTGCTTTTGAAGTTTTGCACCATCCACCTGAGAGTTTTGAGATCCTACAAAAGTCGAGCTACAGCATTGGCCTTGTAGTCTTGCCAGAGGGAACTGCAATTCTTATGCATTTGGCCATGGTGAAAGAGGAGAGAGAGAGAGAGAGAGAGAGAACATGCTGGAGATCAAATATACCTCAGGATCCAGGGGTTAGCCTAGGAGGAGTTATCACTGCCCATTGATCCTAGGATTGCAAGAGGGTCCCCACTCCTAATGCCTGTCCAGGTTTGGGCACTATTGTAGTCCGGTTCACATTGGTGGTAGAAATCACCCAACCAAGTGCAGGTTCTGGGAAAAAGAGATTTATTTTTGGCTTACAGGCTCAAGGGGAAGCTCCATGATGGCAGGGAAAAACGATGGCATGAGCAGAGGGTTGGACATCACCCCCTAACCAACATAAGGTGGACAATAGCAACAGGACAGTGTGCCAAACACTGGCATGGGGAAACTGGCTATAACACCCATAAGCCCGCCCCCAACAATACACCTCCTCTAGGAGGTGTTAATTCTCAAATCTCCATCAACTGGGAACCTAGCATTCAGTACACCTAAGTTTATGGGGGACACCTGAATCAAACCACCACATTCCACCCCTGGGCCCCATAAACTCAAATCCATACGTGATGTAAAATACAATGCATTAAGTCTAACTTTAAAAGTTCCCATAGTTTTTAATCAATCCCAATGATGTTCAAACATCCCCATAGTCCAAGATCTTTTAACTGAGCCATAATACCAATAAATAACCTCAAAAAACCATAATGGCACAGAATAAGCATTCACACTGCAAAAGATGGCATTGGGCATAGCAAAGAAACATTCAACCAATACAAAATTTAAAACAACCAGGGAAAACATCAAACTCTGTATCTTTAAGTCCAACAACTGTAGTCAGTGACAAATCTCCAAGTCTGATAATTCTAACCAGCAACAAGTCTCTGGGGCTCCAATTCCACCCCTCCAGCTAGGCTACTCAGTCCTGGAAAACTTCATCGGGGCCGGCAGCCCTGCTTGGCAGCCATCTCGTGGTCCCGGCATCTCCACTGGGTCTCCATTGCAAGGCATGGTTCATCCTTGTGGCCCCATGGGGTCTCCATGCAGTCTACCAGCAAACCTGCTTCACACTGTAGTTTTTGTTACCAATTATTACATATTTTGTATTTAACTTCAATATGTAGATTCACAACTCCTTACAGATAACACTGATTTTTGGAAGGTTTTTAAGCATTAATGAAATCAATAATACTTAGGACATGTTTCCCTAGAATTTGAAGAGTTAATGTTTTGATTTCCAGCCTAATTCTGCTATGAATTGCCCTTCACTTTTTTTTTTATGATAGAGAAACTAGAGTCCAAATGGCCTTCGGAGGACATATAATAGAAAAGCTGAACAGGATCCTTTCTGAGTAGAATGTGCATGGTACTTATAGGCTTTAATCTTGACCTCCACTTCCTCTTTGAAAATAAACTCCAAGCATTGTTCCCTAGATATAATTATAAATGATCTTTCCAGAAAAAGCAATGTTGTTTTGAAAGAAACTCGTATGTACCATTGAAACCTGTGTGATTGAAGGTTGGTCAGACTGTGAGAGACTAAAACTAGAAATTCCTCAAACCATTACATTTTTCCACTCAGCCAAGCAACACACATGGGTGAAGAGCCTGCCTATGGCTAAGTCATTTGGCCTAAGATATTTCACAGAATTTTAATTTTCTTTGAATTGGCTTTAAATCAGCTTTTATTTTAAGAACTGGCATCTAAGTTAGTGCCATTGTAAACATAGGTCTTGTGTTTGTTTTTCTCCTAAAATAAGCATAACTGGAATATCCAGAATAAGGAGCCAACATTAATTTTATGGCTTTCAGCTAATCAAAATGGTAAATGCTCTCATACTTTTAAAATAAAATGTTCTTTTCCCTCATCTGTAACATAGTGGGCAATTGAGGGGAATTAAAAGAACTTTTGTTCAAAGGAGGGAAATATATTTTAATTAATTTATTTGCAAGGAGAAAGAGAATGGGTGTGCCAGGGTCTCCTGCCACTGCAAACAAACTCCAGATGCATGTGCCACTTTGTTCATCTGGCTACATGTGTGTACTGGGAAATCAAACCTGGGTTGTTGGAATTATAGTCAAGAACCTTAACCACTGAGCAATCTGTCCAGCCCCCACAAAAGGAAAATAAATGACTTCCATGTCCTGTAATTGAATGTGGAGCCCAGCAGTGAAACAAACAGTATAGTATTCCATTCCTGGAGCCAGTTTCATGAATCATTCTAAAGAAATGTGTTTTCTTTGGAGACCTTAATCAATATGAACAGATATACATACCTCTTAAATGAAGAAGAGTACATTACCAATAATTTTCTGAGTTTGAGAAACATTTTTGTTCTGAAACACTACTTTCAAAATGTTTCTTTGAGTCAAGGATGTAGCTCAATGGTAGACAGTGTGCTAAGCACGAGTAAGGGCCTGGGTGTGATACTCATCATCTGCACACACACACTCACGCACACACACACTCATACAGTTTCCAGATACTGACATTTTAAAGTAAAATTGTAAGGCTACATACCTTTACCAAATGCCATTATGTGGTAGATGCCTTATATTATTTAAAAATATATAATTTATCCAAGTGACATTTTACAATAATTTAAGGCTGTTGCGATTTTATAAAATACTGAGTTTGAACTGGGTACATGTAAAAGATGTGTTCATACTTAGGTTTAGCAAATGGAAAAGTGCTTGATCACTGGAGTCAGTAGAATTTTCCCTCTAGTTATTCTCATCTATGTCCTCCAGGAAAGCGAACACACGCAGAGCTCTCAATATCAGCGTAAGACGTTTGCACGTTTCCACCTGCCTGCTTTCCCCTTCTCTGCGAATATTTATGACAGCCTGTCCTGGGGAGGGGATGCTCTAAAAGCGGATGACACAAGCACGAGCAGAGCCAGCTTCATGCCCCAGTGTATGAAGAAGAGCACTTATACAATAAAAATTGAGTTCATATTATTATGCACTTTTGGGCAATGTGTTGCAAAGTTTAAGTGGATAGAATACTTTTAGGGCTATGAATAAGAAATAGGGCTGCACAGAAGAGGGATAAACATTGAAGAGAGCAGAAAACCTTAAGAAAGAGAAATCCTCTAAATATTAAAAGCATATGCTAAATCTGAATTGAGAGCAAAAATTCCAGTAAAATTTTAATGGGCAGTAGAATCAACAGTGACGGTCTTTCAAATGATACATTCTCCTTTCCAATTTATCTCGAGAGTTTCCTATGCTTGGCAAGCCTCACTCAAGATTTATTATAGTGAAAAGTCACTGGAAACATTGCTAGGATATTAGGTTATGCAGAAAATGGTTTGGTTTAGAATTGCTTAGTGTACAACTACCATTGATACCTTGATGAACTGCTTAAAGTTATTCATATAGCCATGCAAGAAGAATCTGTATGTAACAGTCCTAATCAAGCAAGTACGTCAGTCCCCAAAGCAAAGCTGCATACATAATTTGAATGATGTAGGCATGAAACGTCTTTGAAAATGACAGATAGTCATTGCTTTGGTTTAGTAAATGTATCTCTTCTATTATTGCTCAGTGTGTGGTCAAGTCCACATACATCAAAATTACTTGGTATGTTTATAAAAGTAAATTCCTGGATTGGCTGACTTAAAAGTAGTAATGTGGGTTTTTAAGTAGCTAACTAGCTGATTCTCTTTTCTGCTAAAGTTAGGTGTCTTTAATGAGCTCATTCTTTCACCCAATGGAGTCAATATTCCTTCACTATTGATGTTTTAGTCAGTTGAGACAGACTAAAGTCAAGTTAGAAATTGGCATCTTTCCTTATTTCAATTGTGCCCCTAACTTCTCTGCATCTGTTATTTCATCTTTAAATCTACTTTAATAATTATTGCATAGATGACTCTCAATTCACTCAATTATTGATGCCACATAAGTGAAGTAGTTTTCGGGTACCTCTCACATAGTGAGTTCAGCAGTTGTGTGACAACACAGGTAAAGCATCTTCAGGAATAGCCATGGTTTCAGGGTACAAAGGAAGTTGACTATAATTTGGGTACTGACTATGGGTCCACTATCCTCATGATGGCTGTTTTCTTCAGCAAGGCTGCTTTTGTCTCTGAATAAGCTCTGAGAATTAACTTTACTCTCTGCTGAAAGCTCTATTGAAGTAGATTTATGATAATTGCCCTTTGGAGCTTTGGGGAACTCTTACTCTCAAAGAAACTTAATGGATACAAAAGGTTTATTACTCAGTTCTTAAGGGTCAATGCCTTGAATTAACTGCTAGGATAGACAATTATAAAACAAAATTCCTTGGCTGGGGAGATGGCTCACCCGTTAATAAAGGTGCTTTGTAGCAAAGTCTTAAGGCATGGGTTCAATTCCCCAGTACCCATGTAAAGCCAGATGCATTATGTGGCCCATGCATCTGGAGTTAGTTTACAGTGGCAAGGGGCCCTGGCATGCCCATACACATTCCTCCTGTGTCTTCATTTCTCTCTCTCTCTTCTTCTCATAATTAAAAAATATATCTAAAAAATCAAATTCTTTTGGTAATGGTAGACTAAACTTTGATCTGATTGCAAACTTTCAGGGAATGTATATTATAATAAGAGATCATGCAGCTATGGAGGAGAAGTTAAAGATTGATTATATTTTCTTAGGATTTTTAAGGTGACCCATTAAGCATATTATGACTCAGTGAATGGAGGTGTATTTTCTTTCCTTCATTATCAAATACTCTCCCAAAATTTGGGTGATCATAGATGCCAGGTGAAAGGGTGCATGAGTCATAAATAAATGACTCACCTGAGTCATTTACAGCTTTTCAGGAAATAATATAAGGTACATTAGTTTTCATTCAGTGACTGAACTTGTGGCATTTGTTATTTTCAGTTTTGATTTCTACATTATTCATTTAGGTATGAGATTTTCAAGAAGCATTAAGTGAAGCATCACAACTGATCTTATGGAAGAGTGAAAAAGGAAATATACTGAGGAATAAATTTATGCATTATTTTGACAAAATAGACTACCTTTCTTGACCAGATCCCACAAAGATGTTCCTTCCACCTATATCTTTCCTTGCAAGTGAAACTGTAGATTTCCTAAGAAGCATAAAGGTTTTGCTAGTTGTGTGTTTAACTTTTCTTTCCCTGGATGCCAGGCTCATGTTTGCCTCCTACCACTTGGTCTTTGCTCACTGTTTTTCAGTTGGAGGATTTCATCGGCCCCCCCGCCCCCGCCATCACTCTCGTGGCCCACACCCACCTACCATACTCTGCTGTGTGATGTGCACTGTTCCTCTGACTTCATCTCTCACCTGTGTTGACATTGCGCCTGGCCTCATATCCATTCCCCTGGATGGTGCCCTTCTCTTTTCTATTAATGTATAAAATACTGACTTTCATTCTGACATTTTCATATATGCATATTATTGTCCTTGCTTGTGTTCACTCTGTGTGTAAGTCAACTCTTCTCATCACTATAAAAATATACATGATGCAAGCAACTTAGGAGAGGAAAATATATTTGGGTTCATGGTTTCAGATTGTTCAGTACATCATTGTGGTAGAAGCATGTAACTGAATACTTCCATGGTGCCCAGAATAGGTTGTGAAATTAAACTAGAACCCGAGGTATGAATAACCTTCCAAGGCCTGCTCCTAGTGCTCTATGTCTGCGGTCTAGTCTCCATATCCCACAGCAAATGTAATCTCCCCAAACAGCAACAGCCCTAGGAATAAAATATTCAAATATATGAGCCTGTGGGGGCATTTTAAAAATATTATTTCTTTTTTTAAAAATTAATTAGTTTTGTGCTCAGTGAATACAGTCAATTTGGTACCATTGTTAGCCTCCTCCCTGTCCTCTCCCCTCCCAAGGCCCCTCGTTGTTGAGGTATATGGGTCATGCATTGTGGAGTTAGCCCTCAGTTATGGGTAGGAGGAAATGTCTCTGCATATCATGATCCAACATGTAGCTCTGACATTCTCTCTGACCCCTCTTCCACAAAATTTCCCTGAGCCACGTTGGGCTCATTTTAGGTCTGCTCAGTGATGAGGTCTTGGGAGCCTCTGTGTCTCTGGTATCTGATTTGGTAGGAATTGATTGTTCTCTGTGTCGATCTCCTTTACCCTTGTGCTGGTACCAGGTTCACCAAGAAAACAGCACCCTTGCTTGTTTCGCCAACTATTCTTAGTTTCAGCTGGGGCCCATTTAAATGTTTTTATTTTTATTTATTTATTTGAGAGAGAGAGAGAGAGAGAGAGAGAGAGAGAGAGAGAGAGAGAGAATATGAACATGGGCATCCCAGGGCCTCCAGCCATTGCAAGTGAACTCCAGATGCATGTGCCACCTTGTGCACATGGCTTGCCTGGGTTTTGGGGAATCAAACCTGGGTCCTTTGGTTTTGCTGGCAAATGCCTTAACCACTAAACTACCCCTCCATTCCTGTGGGGGGCATTTTATATTCAAACCGAATCACCTACTCAGTACCCTCTATTCTTTCCTTCTCCCCTTACTGTCAGACCCCTTCCTACCCCTTAATATCAAATAGTCCTTCTCACATATGTGTGTGTGTGTGTGTGTGTGTGTGTGATTCAAGGTGCACACATAAGAGAAAAATGTGTATATTTGACCTTTTTTTCAATTATTATCATCCCTTGTTTCTTGTGTCCTCTCTCTTTAGTTCCCCTTCCTACAAAATATTTCCTCTTTAGCTTTCATGTCTCATGTATCTATTTAAGTTTAGATTCCACATATGAGGAAAACATGTGATATTTGTTTTTGTAAGCTTGACATATTCTGCTTAACATGATCATCATTTCGTCCGTTTCCCTGTGAATGACAGAATTCCATTCTTGTTTATGACTCACTATAACACCAAGTACTTACCACTCATTTCCCCTATGCACTGGGGACGCTCCAGTCACCTTAAGGAGATCATCCCAATGCCTCTGTAGGAAAACTTCCTCAAACCTCTTTGTGCAGATAATCATTTCTTTCCTTCTGCTACCTGAGCCCTTCCTTAAAAATCTACAGAAACACACACACACACACACACACACACACACAAACACACACTATAATCCATGAACAAAACTGTCTCTCATCTCCTCGATTATAAATTCTATATTTATATCTATTTTATTATTACAGGAGATAAAAATAAATGATGCTTCTATCAGATTTCATCAACAAAATCCAACTTGAAGACAAACCCTGACTAAAAACAAATCATGTTAAAATAGAGAAAGACTACAGGAAGTGATAGCTTTAGAAATTCTGTATATGTACAAAGAAAAGAAGAAATATTAATTCTATGAAATATTGGAGTGCTTATCAAATTTACCAAGCCTTTTCTGTTAGAAACTAAAAAAAAAAAAAAATTAACTCTCATCAGAAGATAAACCTGGATTTGAGATCAGAGGATATTGTGAAGTTCCACAGGAAGAAAGCTGTATTATTAAGGAAGTAGAAAGCATAGCATGAGAGTTGGGGTACTCCTTAACTGTGTGTGATAAGACTAAGTTTTAGGGGGAACAGACTTTCTTGAAGTCTATGAATATTAGTTCCATAGCAAAACATTGAAAGCTGCTGCAAGTTATTAAATAAAGAGGAAATTTGAGCACAATATGGTACCAGATGTCTTAATACTGTCTCACTTCTACTCTAGGAAATAGGTCACATAGGGTCACACAGGAAGATCAACAAGGCCAGTGTCAGACATTAACCAGAGACTTTCTGACCACCAAGTTCTTGTTGTTGACTTTTGACTTTATGATTTAATTTCAAATTAGGTTCTGTGGATGTCAACTTTATTAATCTAAGGCTGGCACAGCATCTGGTACCTGTGAGGGTTTTTGTGGAAGAGATTAACCTACCTTCACCAGGATGGGCATCTACCTTCTCATCCTTTGAGAATCTACACAGAATGAGAAGAGGGTGGCTTTCTTTCCCTCAAGAAAGGTGCATTCTTCTCCTACTCTTGATTAATGATGTTCTTGCTTTTGAACCATCAGACTTCAGAATCTATGCATGAACTCCAAGAGAGAGGGGAAGAGGGAAAGAGTAGGGAGAGAGTGAAGAGGGAAAGACTACTTCCAGGCCTTTCACTTCTGATTGAAAGCCAAGCCATTGGCTCCCAGACTGAACTACATACAATGAAATATATCATGCCCTCTCCAGGCTGTAGACACTGTTCATAATGGGAAGTCTCGGATTTCATAATCACAAAAGCCATTCCCATAATAAATGCATATGTCTCTATATATCCTATTGGTTCTGTTTCTCTGGAGGATCTTGACTAATACAGGCTTCATACTCCTGTTTTATCAGTTGCAGAAACAGAGGATCAGGAAGTCTCAGCACTTTCTAGAAGGTGTATATTTATGTCTTCCCCAGATTCATGTTTGGTTCCAATTTCCAGTTCTGTGGTATTTGAAAGAGAGGCTTTGGGGAGCTGATTAGGTCTCTGTGGACAAGTAATCTTTTCATAAAAGACCACAAAGAACTTCCTTCTCCCTTTGCCATAGGAAGACAAAGCAAGAAAAAAAGAATCTGTGAACAAAAAGTAGATGTCCATCAGATACTGAATGAGCCATCAACTTGATCTTATATTTCCCAGATTTCCCAGCTGAAAAACTGTGAAAAATATTTTTTTTGTTATTGATGAAGATACCCAGTCTATTATATTTTTGTTAAAACATCCCAAATTGTTCCACGCATTCTGTAATATATAGGTTGCATAGATTTCAATCTGAGACTTTACTATTATATTTTAGTGATTCCAATGCTTGTGATATTTATTTAACTTTTATTCCTGATTCTGTCCTTAGAGAAAGAGAGAGAGAGAAAGAAAGAACAAAAGAAAGGAAGAGGGAGGGAGGGAGGATGGAAGAGAAATGGAAGAGAAAGAGGGATTTATGTTTGAACTTTTCATCTGGATTTCTCTGTAGTATTTAATATAAGAACAATTTTATTTTATTTGGAAGATGTACTAGAACATCATTCCACCTTTCTACCTCTTAAATTTTAACTGAAGTTAAAAACGAGAAAAGCTGCCGGTACTTCACAGTGTTAGAGAAACTAATCATCTTTGCTTCAGCTTATTGTCCAGTTAGATGACTCATTGCCACCCAGTTCCTGCATCATAATGAGTAAAACACATGGACGTCAGAGGAGCTACACTGCATCTTAACTCTATGTCTCTTAGCCCCAAGGGGGACAATCAGCTCTTACTAACCACTCATCTTCATGGAGTTGTCAAGGCTACTGTTCCTCAAAAGTCAGAAAATCAGTTAGGTACTTGTTCATTATAATTTTAAATATTCTAATTCAAAAGTTTGCAGCTGTGGTTCAAAATGCTTTTTTTTTTTTTTTTCACCCAAACTGTTTTCGTTGGGATCTGATGGAGGAGTGAGACCACATTTGGATACTGAGCTGAGTGCACACTTAGTAAACTACACCCCTCACAGTAGAGCCTCATGGACAGTAGAACTGATCACTCCACTGATTCTTGTTTGGGATTCCTTGTCTGGGACAAGACTTTATGTTATTAAAAACATTTGCTTCTCCAGGTTTGTGGTATAACTGAAAATCATATTTCTGTAAATGTGTATTTTGACTGGCCAGCTTCGTAGTGAAGTCAGGTTCAAAACACTGTGGAAAACTGTGGGTGGTTTCTCTCTAGCACACGCAGAATAGGAGAGTTCCCAAGTGCTCACATTACAGGGTATGTTACTTCCCATGTGCTGATTTCTTCCCTATGACACATAGGAAGCTTTATTGAATTTTCTATGAACATTGCCTTTGTCTTTTAAAATTATCATATAAAATAATCACAATCACTAAGGCATTTTAAAATTTTTTATATTGATCCTTCTACCTTTCTCCTTCATCACCTCTTCCTTTTACCAGTTTAAGAAATGAAAAATAAAGAAATTTCCAGGCAAATGGATAGATCTGGAAATTATTATGTTAACTGGAGTAACTCAGATTCAAAACGAAAGCTACAAAGATACTCTCTCATCTGTGGATCCCAGCTTTTGATTTCTATACATGTGCATATATGCAGGTATGAGTGTAGGTTTAGGACAGTAAACTAGAAAGGAGATCATGACATGGGAAAACAGATTTTAAGCATGTATTGGGGTGTGGGTAATAGAAAATATGTGATATGAAATTAGAAAGAGGAGTCTTAGGGTGGAAAAATCTTTGTTTTTTTTTTTTTTGAAATGTCATGGTATTTATGATAAGAAGGGAAATAAATCTGGGTTAAGAGTAGGAATATAGTTTATACTTCAAATTTCCTAAATGATTTCAAAGCCATTATGTCTTATTTTCTACATGTAAGGAGGATCTTTCTGGCAAATATTCATCCCTTGTTCTCTTAATTCTGAATGTCAAGTGATTATCCCTGAACATTCAAAAGTCTTACGCATAAATCTTCTATATTATGTTTCCACTGAAATTCATATCAATGTATTTGTATACAATTTTAATTATCTTAAACTTTCTTTTTCTTTTTTATTTTATTTATTTGATATATAGAGAGAAATAAGCAGATATATAGAGAGATAATGGGCATCCAGGGCTTGTAGCCATTGCAAATGAACTTCAGACACATGTGATACCTTGTGCATCTGGCATATATGGGCCTTTGGGGACTCAAACCTGGGTCCTTTACCTTTACAAGCAAGCACCTTAACCACTAGACCATTGCTGCAGCCCAGCTTTATTTTTCTTAAGCAACATTTTACTTGTTTGATGTTTTATGTATAAGAAACTTACAGGAACCAGTATGAGTTACAATTCATAGTTTGTAGTATATTACTTATAACAAATCTGGTTGATCAAACAAGAAATGTCAGCACCCTAAGTCATTATGAAAATAAATTTTATAGTCTAAGTTAAGAATTTTAAAAATTTAAACCTATAAATTAACTAAAATTTAATATTTTTAATATGTGAATAATGGTTTACCTTTTTCTACTAAATGCAACCAGAAGAGTTTTGTGATGGATTGGATGGATGTCTGGAGGACTCTCCAACTCTGGTAGAGACCATTCAATGCCTTCTAGCAGCTATGTCCACTATGTTCCCTCCATAAACACAGTGACATCATCCAAAACACCAATGTCTGGAAAAAGTCCACATATCTCTGAATAGTGTGGTAGATTAGATTAGATTTGCATATGACTAATATATGTGGCCATATTATTTATGAGTAATATTTTTGGTATGATACTTTCCATAGACAAGGACAATCCCATTCTTTGCTACTGCTTTTTTTTAATATTCTGAAGCTTGGACTGTAAATGTGAGCATTGGGGTACTAGAAGTGACTGTGGATCATGAAGTCAGAACAGAACAGATGGTCCCCACTGCTGAGAGGACCTGGGGCCTCTTTGGAACTTCCATATCTGCAATGGGTTATTCATCTCTGACTTATTTCATCAGAAAGAAAAAAAGGCTCATGGTTTTGAAACCATCACTTTAAAATCTGTGCGAAGTCAGACCTAACCTTAGTAAGAAGCCATACATCCTTGTTAATAAATGATAATCATACTGATGAATATTTATTCAAGTTTTGTGATGGGTCACATAGTTAATATAATATTTAATAATTAATTTGATATTTATAACATTAGAGATAGTTAATATAAAAGAGCAAATAATACTGATTTTTAAAAAGAATTTTGTCTTTTCAAAGTAGGGTCTTACTCTAGCCCACATGACCAGGAATTCACTATGCAGTCTCAGGGTGGCCTTGAACTTATAGCAATTCTCCTACCTCAGCCTCCCTAGTTCTGAGATTAAAGGCATGTGCCACCACTCACAGCTACAAAACTGATTTTGTGGGTAGGAAATAAATTCAGGGCCTCACACAATAGGGAAACACCACTGAGCTACAGGCCAGTCATAAGACAAATAATATTACTTTCATTGAAATAGATTAAAAAAACAAAGCTTGATGCTCAGAATACTGAAGTAGCAGATAGAATATTGGCTCCAATGACAGTACTCTCACATTAGTTCTTACCACGAGACCCTCTCTAAACATTAGAAAATCGGGATTGGTCACATAGCTGTTGATGATCCTTTGATGATCCTTTAGTCCTCTGCCAAATATCAGATCCCTTCAGCACTGAGAAGTACAAGCATGTTCGAGAAGATGAGTATGTATTAACTACTATCTTCTAGCACTGTGTCATACATATTGTATACTTCCATGTAACTTTAAACATTGTCCAATGAAGGAACGAAATGAATCATGAAAATCAAAAGTTTAATTTATAGACTAATATAATTAATCCCAGGAACTTTAATTCCTCAATTTGTGAAAATGAACAATGAGAAGATCTCTGTGGCTCCATTCCCCACCTGAATAATGGGGAAAATAATAGTGCCAGTATTATAGGACTATGGAGACATTAAAATAGTAAATCCCATAGAAGTGTTTAGATGAGACCCAAGCTCCTAGAGCAGAGCCAAACATGTAAAGACTACTCAAAGCAAGTGAGCTATAAATATCTCTCTTGCCTAGTAGGCATGTCAGCAACCCAACATTGGAAGATAATGTTTTCTTGACAACAGACTCTGAGAGAGATGTGTGCTTGAATAAAGTTTATTGTAAAATGCTCTTAGCAAACATACACACACACACACAATTGCTCCCGAGATTGTCTCAAGATCAGCTATGGGTGGCAACATAGACGATGGATAACTATAAACTTGCTATAAAGCACATCACTCTATTTCTAAAATCATTTCTGCAGTCCAAAGAGACAGCATTTCTATAAGGCTCTAGTTTATACTACTGTTGAAAAATAATGTTTGAACATTATCACAGTCATGACTTGAGACACACCACACACCTGAAAATGTTTAATAAAGAAACTTATAAACTTTGTTACCCCAGCATTCCCCCAAATTTACATTATCTTTTCATCTTTCCTATTTCATTTACATCTCAGGGAACATGTGTGAGGAAAGGCTACACATTCTTCCTCAAGCAGAGTGAGGGGGAGAGAGAGGGAAAGAGGAGAGAGAGAGAGAGAGAGAATGGGCGTGCCAGGGCCTCCAGTCACTGCCACCGACTCCACATGCATGTGCCACTTTGTGCATTTGGCTTTACGTGGGTACTGGGGAATCCAACCCAGGTTGTTAGGCTCTGCCAGCAATCACCTTAAGTGCTGAGCCATCTCTTCAGCCTCCAGGCTCATTTTCGATCCTTGGTCCCTATCCTAGTCTACCTCTAACCAGTCTCCTTAGGACAGCAGAGAGCTCTTGCACTGATCACCTCATATGATTCAGATCTCCTCCTGTTATCTCAAGGAGAAACTGGTTTGTACTATGTGGTACCTGAGCTGACATTGGACCCCCAGTTCTCCACAGAGTCAGATTGGGCAGCTGGATGGACTTCTCTCAGCTCTTGACTAAACCAAGGTCAGAAGGTAATAAAGAAAAACTGAATTTGTAGTTGGAGCTATTTCCAGTTTCCTCTTGTCCTTTCCTTTCCCATTTCATGCTTTCCCCACTTCATGCAGAATCTGGATGTAGAACCTAAGATGAGGCTGGTTCCAGGTTACCTGAGTTCATGGTAATTTGTCTGGCTTTCAGAGATACACCCATGTTATGATGTGTCTATAGTTAGGAGTGATATGGGACTGTGATGTTCTTGGGTGACCAATGTTAAATGCTTTCCTGTCAATTCTAGATGTCAATGCAGTTAGGAACTCCAGAAATGAGGCATCATGGTAATACCCAGTAATCATGCCATCTAGCTGGAAAGACAGCACATTGTATATACATACCTTTGCATATCAAGGCTTTGATGAGAGGATCATAAAGGCTTAAGCATAGTATGAATCATAAAAAATTTGCTACTAGGTGAGCAATTCTTTTTATGGGATAGGATTTCAAGGATATTTAAAAACAAATCTATAGAGCAAGGTCCTTGATTTCCAGAATTATGCTATAATTCTAGATATAGAGTTAACATGCAAGTGGTATTTGTAATAAATGTAATATTAATATGTGGAATGCATTACATTTGTTGAGGAAACTATAGGAAAGAAATTCACAGTTTGCTGATTACATTGTGAAAGTCCTATAGAGATAGGAGTAATTCATCACTGGAAAGAATAGGTGGTGTTTGGGTGATGGAGGGGAGTCAGAGGAATACTCACATTAGTGTGGCCACAGGGTATGAGTAGTCTACAAAAGGCCACTTAATTACTAATTACATCAACTTGCCCCTTACAATATGTCTCAGGTTAGATGATTAATTGGGCTGTCATCCTCTGAGTATCTTTTCTATAATTTCTTTCATTAAACCTTTAATATTCCTCCTAGATCTCTCACTACAAAGGTGCCCACTTTGGGCTGGAGAGATGGATGGCTTAGCAGTTAAGACACTTGCCTGTGAAGCCTCACAACCCGTGCTCCACTCTCTAGATCCCACGTAAGCCCGACACATAAGGTGAGGCAAATTCAAGGTCGCACATGCCCACTAAGGAGTGCAAATGTCTGGAGTTTGATTGCAGTGGCTGAGACCCTGATGGGCCAATTCTCACTCTCTCTCTAAAAAATAAAAGTAAAAATCAAAAAGATGTCCACTTTTCTTTGGTTGTGTTTTACACATCTTGAATGTTTTTCTCTTGTTGTGATATGTCTCATATAACTGCCTGAGAGATGGCAGAATGTTCAGCACACGCTACTCATCTTTGGCCCACAGAACTCGATCACAAACGTTGTACACAAGTCTGTTTCCTTTGTGTGTATGCAGAGCAGATGAAGTCAGCTCCTGTGGTTCTTACTACATTCAGAATCCTCTGTGGATTCCTAGTCATGTGATAGCAGGCGACTCCAGTGCCATTACTTAGAGTTTCAAAGTCCAGAAACAAGCTTGCAGACAGGCATTGATCATAAAAATGGTCTTCAACAGTGTTTTATTTTTGCAAACCTTGTTCCTGTGTCACATAGCACACGTTAAACATGGTGTTAGGGTTGTGTGTCTACTGAGACAAGGACGTGGGTTAGTGAAACCTAGTACACCAAAGCTTTGTCAGCTTCTTCAGTGAATCAAACTCTTTCAGAATCATTTTGGTTTTGAACTTATGGGGAACTCAAAATTTCATTTTTATGTTTCAGATTTAAGGGTAGAGTAAATGGATAATAAATGCCATCAAAGCCGGGCAAGGTGGCGCACACCTTTAATCCCAGCACTTGGGAGGCAGAGATAGGGGGATTGCCATGAGTTTGAGGGCACCCTGAGATGACATAGTGAATTCCAGGTCAGCCTGAGCTACAGCGAGTCCCTACCTCAAAAATAACAGACAGAAAACAGTAAATGTCATCAAAGGAAATAGGTTGTTTGGCATTGATGCTGTTCAGGTATCAAATATAATGTGACCCAACCCTTGTGACAGAGAGTAGGCTAATGGAATGGATATACCTCCTGAAAGAAAAAAAAATACTCACTGGTATTTTCCCCACATCTTTGAAAATATGGAATTTCTGGTACTATTTTCCTCTTATATAAAATTCTCATCTCTCTTGCTACAAAAATAGCTATTTACTGTGTGGTAAGATTTCTACACAGGTTGAAGTGTTTCATTAACCCTTATAAAGCCAAGTCTCTCAGAACTACCTAATGAAGGTATTTTTTTTTTGTCTCATTTCTCTTCTGTCACTGTCTCATATGGTCAGTCTGGCTGTGCACCTCAGACACGCTGCCTACTTTGTACTTGCCACTCATATAATAGTCATTTACACTCCCACCTGCAATCCCAATAAAGCACTACTTTGACCCTTTGGGTTCTATATCCAGCCAAAACAAAGAACATAGAAGAGCTTGGGAAAATGTGGGTGGGAAATTTCATGTGGTTTGAAGTACCATTTGAGGCTCAATCTTTCAGTCTTTGTCCCAGAAGCACTCTTGAAACAGAAGTATCACTGTCCTGCCTCTGAAACTTATATTTTGTGAGTTTACAAAGAAAATCATAGAAGATATTTCTAATCTACAATCAATGACTGTTCTGTTTGATATGGTAGCAACTAGCCACATGTATCTATTTACATGTAAATAGATAAAACATTATTTTTTCTCAGTTACAATAACTACATGCAAGTATTCCTTCCTTTCAATGAGCTAGATGGTATCTGCTTGAAGCTGTGGGATTCAAATTCTGTCCTGAAAAACTACAGGGATAGTATTGGGCACTGCCAGGCACCAGCTGGAGCCTTTAGGAGATGGGCCTGAGCTGCCAGGCATGTCTAAGGATCCCCAGGCTACAGGAGGGGGCTCCCTCTCCAAGCCTGGCACACCTGAACTTAGGCTTTGCCCATAGCCCTGTGACCCTTGGCCAGTTGCCTAAGAAACTCTTTATCGGCCAGCAGCCTTCACACAGCTCATCCCCCTGTGACCCTCTTCCCGCCACTATGTAGATCACCTGACTCTCTCTCTATGTGCTGCACCTGACTTCCTGCAAGCTGGAATGAATGTCCCTTGGCATCAGCTAGCAACCTTTGAACCCACCAATCCCCTTAGGGATTTCTTCTCTGAACTTCTTATAAACCCATTTCCCTAACAAATATACAAGCTGTTCATAGAGACTGCCTCCTGAAACTGGTACTTTTGTCACTCTTACTCTCCACGGCTGCCTGGATGCCTTTGGGGAACCATGGCCCCAAGGATCCAGGGACCCACAGGACAGGACTAATAGCATCTTGTCATACCTCCACCTCAGTAGGATCAATCGGCAGAGTACAGAAGAAAGTGGAGTTATTTTACATAAATTCACATGGAGTGTGATTTGTAGTTTGGACTTACTTGAGATTCCTGACTCCTTCCTTCTTTCCTATTTCTCCACTTTGAAATGGAAATATCTGTCCTATGCCTTTCTAGTCATTACATTTTGGAAGAAAATATTTCATTTCACAGATTTATAGCTGGGAGGAATTTGCCACAAGGTGAATCATTTCTGGAGGCTTAGTCCTATCTGACTTGGGCAACATTTAAGTGAAGCATTGGGTTCAGACCTTAATGTTGAACATGAGTCTTGGATTTATTAGAACATAGTAAATGTATTTGCAATGTGAGAAAAATAAATTGAGGGAGGGTATGTGATGAGATTCTATAGACTGAAATCTGTGTCATTCTTCTCGAATTCATATATTCAGATTTAAAACCCTCAAAGTGATGGTGTTTGGAGGCAGGACTTTGGTTTGGATATCTGATTGATTTGTGCACTAGTAGAATGATACCAGAGACCAGACCTCCCTTGGGGTTTCCATCAAGTATGAACCTTTGACTGGATCCTTGCTATACAGAAAATATACTGATACCATGACCTTGGATTCTTTTGACTTCTAGGACTATGATAAATGAGCTTATATTGTTCCTAAGTCATGTAACCTATAATACTAAGTTATAAAAACTCCAAAGGACGAGCATATGCACAAAACTCAGAGAAAACCAAACATATGTGTATTATATAACCATGTGTATATATGTGTGTATTTGTATCTTGTTATCCTCACTCCCCCTTTTTGGTGCAATTTCTTTCAATTTATGATTTCAATCCATATTATTTTTTAAAATTTTTATTCATTTTGAGAGAGAGAGTGAGAGAATGGGTGTGCCATGGCCTCCAACTGCTGCAAATGAAGTCCAGACACATGCACCACCTTGTGCATCTGGCTTATATGGGCCCTGGGGAATCAAACCTTTGCCCTTTGGCTTTTCAGGCAAGTGCCTTAACCGCTAAACCATATTTCTAGCCCTCAATCCATATTCTTTCAACAAAAAATGTAAAGACCCTTACTTAGAGGAATTCTGTGAGAATAAGTATTAAGGCAAGCGTGACAAGCTTTACCTAAATATTGCTATATAATAAAATTTTATGGCATAATTTAATTAACAATATGATCACAATGAATGTAAAAAGACAGGTCTTATGTACTGAAATAACATCAATTATGTAAGTTGACATGAATGAACAATGCTTCTTTTAATTATTTAATATAAACATGTTAAACACCTTAAATATGTGGTTATAAGTGAAAAGTCAAAAATTTTACTAAGGTTAAAACATGAACCATAAACAGCACTAAATTTGACACTCATTATATTCTGATTTAATTTAATTTAAAATACTTACAAAGCTCCTGGGATAAACCTTTGTACTATGCTAGATTCTGGTTGCAGAGTGGACAGCCCGACTAAGCCCTTGTTCATTGAGACCAAGAGGCATGTAATCCAGAGATGAAAACAGCCATGTGCTCTAAACCTTCCATTTTCAATAGTATTGTGATGAGGACAAGAAAATCATCAATGCGACATAGCATAAATGGAATGGTGTAAGCACTACTGTGTTGAGTAGTCAGATTTTATGGTTTATTCACAAGATTTACAGATGGGGGGAAACCAGTATCATGACATCACCCTAATAATCATATGTACATAGGTAAATCTTCCTATATTTGTCTATTCACAGCTCATTAAAATGCCATATGGTTATCCTATGAAAAGGAAGTGACAAACCTAGATAATATTTAAAGACTAGCAAGTGGTTTCTAACGAACTGAAAACAGTCTATCTTCACAGAGCACTTAAGATGCACATGCTGAGGGGCTGGAGTCTGAAAATACAAAAACAGTCTTCTTAGCTGGAGAGCAGTGCTGGAGGGTTATTGATGCTCTGGAATGGGGCATGTGGTTTGGAGATAAGTATCTTCACTGATAAAAAGCAGTCCAGTTTTAAAGCCAAGCCAACATGAAAATCACACAACTGAGAAAAGGAAATCTTGAAATTATACCATACTTTACGAGGGCCTCCTTCTCCATTAGACTTCCATTTCATCACCTGCCTCAGCATTCTCAGTGATTGGTAGTGCCATATTTAAAGCTCTTGGAAGAAAAATAAAGTCTTCCTTAATTAGATGTTTGTAAAAGTCATGAATGGTCAGGGAAAAAGGAGATATAGCACAAAATTGATGTTTTTGAACCTTCCCCCACCTGCTCTTTAAAGACCACAATTTGTTTCCCACTAATTGTGTCCTGCACAAAGTTGGCATGCTTATCTGAGAGAGACTTTCTCTATTGTGGTCTAGGTCAGCTTCAACCCCATGGGAGAAAGATCTAATTCATTGAATCAAAGACCTCCCAAAAAAAAGTCATGGAGGAAGTTGTCCTATAATCTTGAAGTTTGTTTTGTAAACAAGTTCTCTTTAATCATGGTCTCCAAGCCATTCGGTGCCACTTTAAAGTATTTCCATGCTAGCCCTGGCTCACATTTTTGGTGCGTCGGCAAGAATTGAACTTGGCAAACACAGCCATCATTACCACTCACCGCTCTGGCTCCTCTCTCTAGAAAGCCCAGAAAGTTATAATAAGTTCCTGGACATTACTGAGAGCACTTTTTTTTTTTTTCTGGAAGGGTTAATCTGATGAAACTCTTTGTTTTGGGCTATACATTTAACATGCAACTGGTGACATGGCCGCATATACTATTAAGAGAGATAAAACTAAATTTAAGAAAACACAACAAACATTACTTCTCAAAGAAATATTTCCTCTCAAGTGGTGTAACCAGCAAGAATATCAAAGACGGAGAGTGAGAACTCAGTACTGATGGGAAAATGAGGGGTTCCCACACTCAGAGGCTGCACTGCTACACACTTCAATGGCCACAGACTGTGCGACATAGCATATCTAAAATGGGGGGGGGGGCTGAATAAGGGGGTTAGTTGGCAAAGTGCTTGTCTAGCAGGAATGATGACATGCATCTGAACCTCAGAACCCACATTATAAAGGCCAGGTAAGGTAGAACATACTAAGAATCCCAGCACTGGGATAGCAGATATCAGTATATCCACAGAGCACTGGCCCAGTCTAGATACTTTTTGAGTTTGATCCCAGTTAGAATTCTGAGTCAAAAACAGTGGATCTGGCAGAAATAAAATGAGGAGAGCCAAGATTTATCAATGAGATAAGAAGATAGTTGACTGCCCACCATGAGACTTGCCACCTCTATCACATCTACCAATGCCAAGCAGGAATTGCAGAAGAGGCGACCTGAACATGGCTCTTACTGCCAAATCTGACAACCAGCTCCAGAGTGATGGTGACAGTCAGAGTAATCAATCAAAACCTATTGCAACAGAATTTCAGAGGTTAAAGAGAACTCAACACTAAATCAGACTGCCTACAGGCCTCTCATGGCTCAGTGAATTTATGGAAGAGTGGATGGAAATATTTTCTTTATTATTTATGGACATACTTCGTATGTAACAGCATATGTTGGTACCATCCTTTCCCTCATCCCTGACCCTTTTCCTTCTCACTGGAGATGTAGGTCATCTCCATGGGAAGTGTGGGTCATGGATTTGAGGGCAGCCATCAGTTATGGGGAAGAGGCAATGTTTCTGTGCAGTGTTCCAACTTGTGGCTCTAACAATCTTTCCACCCCCAGTTCCACAAAATTCCCTGAGCCATGTTGGGTTCGTTGTGAGTTTACTTCAGTGATGGGCTTTTAGGAATCTCTGGTTTGGTAGGTGTTGAGTGTCCCCAGTGTCTATCTCTTTCACCCTTATGCTGATAATCAGGTTCGCTGAGAAAGCAGCACTCTTGCTCGTTTCCTCAATTCCTCTGTGGGTTCTTTAAGAGCCACAGAGTAGATAGAAATACCTTGAGACATGGTCCCCTGGCTGCTCCACGGGGATGACAGAGGCCTTCATACCCCACATTTAATACCACAATACCACTGAGGTGGGCCCCAGGGCAATGGGAACCAGGGCAAAGGGATAACATAACCTGTTATATTATATCTAAAATAAGATTAAAAACAACAAAAGAAAACAACGGTGGACCATGCATGATACCCAAGGTCTCCACATGCATGCATACACATGCCAAAGTTTATCCACACACATGGGTTCACGTCTTTAAAAGTGCAAACACACACACACACACACACACACACACATGTGTGCACAAAATGCCTACAATGGAACTATCAATAAATTCTTAAATATACCATAGTATATTTCAAGACTAGTATGCTGCCAGATACTAGTAGAGTTCCTGAAAACACTAATACTTTGATTCCTTACAATGTTACTCTTATGGTAGCACTTTCTTAAATGGTAAATTGAGTCAAAGAGAGCTGAAGCAATATATGCAATACTGCACAGTAGATGGGCGGTAAAAAGAGATCACTTTCTTAACATCTAATTGAAGTTGTCTTTCATAGAGGAGTATTAAGAATGGCATTTTTGAGGCTGGAAAGATGGTTCAGTGGTTTAAGATGCTTACTTTGCAAGCCTACACCCCAAGTTTGGTTACTAGTACCTACATAAAGCCAAATAAAAAGTGGTACACATGTCTATAATCCCAATGTACCTACAGCAATGAAAGGAGGAGCCAGGAGAATTCTGAAGAATGATGGCAAGATAGACTGGCCTTTTCCACAGCAAAACAAGAGAGACCATGTCTCAAAGAAGGTATAAAGTATAAACCAACATCACGAGGTTGTCCTTGGAACACACACACGTGTGTGTGTTTCTTTAATTTTAGACTAAGCAGAATGCTTATTATTGTAGATTAGAAGCTCCCACTATACATTTCCTTAGATTGAAACAAACAAAACATAGAGGAAAGATGTACTCAGTGAGAGTATGCCATAGCTGCTCAGAATTCTGTGCATAGGCATGTGAATGACGGGCCATGGATGTCTATATGTCCATTTCTACAGCAGCCCTGAGTCAGAAAAAACCCGAGTTTTTAATACAGCATAGTTATCATTATCTTCTGAGGGCTTGCTCTTTCTTATAGCAAAACATGAATTTATAACAAAACAAGGCTAAGTAAAACTAATGCCAGCTTAGAACTCTGAGAATGAAAGACCTTAGTGAATATAGTTTACATACACTCGAGATAGACCATTGGAGCCACGCTGTGAGGGTAGGAATGTACTGGCTTCTCTATTAGGGGAAGCCAGAGACTGAACACAAGTTATTAGTTTCCTGTGGCCACTGTGAAAAGTTACCACAAATTGTTGTGTGGCTTAAAACAACACAAACATATTCCTTCACACTTCTGGAGGCCAGAAGTCCAAATTCAAAGTGTTGGCCTCACTAATCTCCCTCTAGGGTCACTAAGGAAAATCAATTCTCCACCCATCCTGGCTTCTTGTGGCTTCTGGCACTCCTTCACATGTGGCTGCATCACTTTAATCTCTGCCTCTGTGGTCATCTTGTCTCCTCCATGTCTGACTGAATCCTTTTCTGTATGTCACAATTTTCTCCCTGCTTTAATGTTAGGAGTATACTGATAACTTTCCTTAAGACCACTCAGGTAATCCAGGATGGTGTCCTTATCTCAACATCATTAATTGAGTACACGTGAAGAAATATTTTTTTTCAAAAATAAAGGTAACATTTGCTCTTAGACTCTGGAGGCTTAAAAGCACCTCTTTTTGTGTGTGTGTGTGTGTGGGGGAATCCATCATTCAAGCTACTATAATAAGCAATGGGAAAATCAAAGGAGCTCCTTCTTTTGGAAGTCCCTCCCCATGAAGAAGTTGTTACAACTTCAATTTGACTTACACACAAACCCAGGACAGGTGCCATGTTTGATGTGTCTAGATGAGTACAGGTAGAACCAGTGTGATAACACCTACTCTACTGGGACAGTAAAACTTATGTTGGCATACAGTGTGAGTTACAGTTCCTTGTAGAGCAATTTCCTCTGAAATGAAATGTTTCATCCTGGAGAGAGGCTCCTTTGGATGTTGCAAATAGAAACATATGGTCCTTAATTTCAGGAGGTAAAAAGCTCACAAGAATCAAGAAGTTTCTGAAATTCACAAGGCTCCTGACTATATCAGGAGTAAGAACAGACCCAGAGGAGAGGCTGATTGTAAGCCATGGCAGAGAGCTCCCTGAGTGCTCATTTGTACTGGGGTGGTCTTTCTATTGAAACAGCTGTCTTTGGGGCACCCATCATACCCCTCAATCATACTCCTGGACATAATGTCCAAACACTCACAGGTTCACTAAATCGGACTTGGTAGAACCATCTGTTTGTTTGGTGACATATGAGATGAATACCTATGTGTTCATGTCTCCCCAGGAAACAACAACACTTGTTTTCTCAACTTTTCTTGTTCAGTTCTATAATGAGGTCATGCTAGATGTTGGTGAATACAAAAATAAATTAAGACTGCTGTCCTTAGACAAATCATGTTTATAATATCCAGCAAGATTTTCTATTCCTGCAGGTAGTATTCCTTTAAAAAAAATATTTGGGGCTGGGGGCAGGAGAGATGGGTTAGTGGTTAAGGTGCTTGCCAGAAAAGCCAAAGGACTCAGGTTCAATTCACCAAGACCCACGTAAGCCAGATGCACAAGGTGGGACATGTGTCTGGAGTTTGTTTGCAGCGGCCAAAGGCCCTGGCATGCCCATTCTCTCTCTCTCTCTTTCTTTCTCACAAATTAATAAATAAAATAATATGGGCTGGAGAGATTGCTTAGTAGTTATGGTACTTGCCTGTGAAGCCAAACGACCCAGGTTTGATTCCTCGGGACCCACATAGGACACACACATACAAGGTAGTACTTGCATCTGGAGTTATTCTGCAGTGGCTGAGGGTCCTGGGGTGTCCATTCTCTCTTACTCTTTATCTACTGATTTCTCTCTCTCTCTCTCTCTCTCATAAGTAGAAAATATAAAGTAAAAATTTAAATTATTTATATGCAACCTGAGAGAGACAGAGAGAGAAACAGAAGGAAGAGAGAGGGTATGGGCACACAAGGACTTCTAGCTACTGCAAATGAACTCTAGATAGATGCACCACTTTTTGCAGCTGGCTTTAGTTGGGTACTGGGGAATAGAGCCCAAGTCGTTAGGCTTTGCAGGCAAGCAGTTTAACCATCGAGCCATCTCTCCAGCCCCAGCTAATGTATCTTATCTGTCCAGCTGTAACATTATTTATAATTATTCAGTTGTATGTCACTGGTTTATCATGGGCCTAGAATCATTTAATATAGAATTTTGGAGGCAAGTATTTTCCTGTAGTGAATGACTTGTTAGCCACCGTGATGATACTGCTAGTTTTGAATCAGAAGTGACTAATCCACTTATTGGTACAAAACTCAGAATAAAAAATTTAATTTTATTTTGTTTCTAATAAGGCCTCACTGTGTAGCCCAGGCTGACATTGTATCTTCTACATATCCCAGGTTTACCTCTAACTTGTAATCTTCCTGCCTCATCACCATAAGGCATCGAATACAAGGATATGTCCCTAAGCTCATCTCAAATAATTTAATTTTGAAACAGACATCCAACATCTAAATTTGATATGATGATTCACCATTCGTGTTTGCCAAATTCCTTACTGCTGGGCAAGCTTACCCTTAACCCTAACTCCTACTTGTTTTTTTTTTTTTTTCTATTTTCATGTAATTGTGATTATATCAATTTTATTCTTTTTTGTGTAAATTAGAAATATCAAACTAAAGTGAACACATGGATAGCAATAAAGCTATGGATATAAGCCTGACAAAAATGTCCAGAATAAGAAATTATACTTTAGTTAATTTTATTTTAAGATTTGATTATTAGAAGCCATTTTATAAGAAGTTTTATTTACTTATCTATGCTTAATTATTAGATCTATTTTTAGAATTCAACAGGTAGAAAGATAATATTTTTGGCTGATCACTAGAAAGATTAAGTGAATGACTTTCATCTAAAATAATATAATTTTAATTAATATCATGAACATAAGAAATAACAATTCCTCTTAATAGAGAGTTCTCAGAAGACAAAATAGAAATGGTAACACACATTTAAGAAAACAATCAACATGCCTAACAGTCAGGGAAATGAAAATTAAAACAACTATGAGATTCCAACTTACTTCAGTAAGGATGGCAATCATTAAGAAAAAGAAAGAAAGAAAAGAAAACAATAACAAATGCTGGTGAGGATGTGGGTAAAGAGGAACCTTCATTCACTGTTGGTGGGAATGCAAACTTTTACAACCACTATGGAAATCAATATGGTGATTCCTGAAAAGGATGAATATAGAACTACTAACAGACCCAGTTATTTACTTACTAGGCATTTACCCTACATGTTCCACTCTTCACCTCTGTACCCCCAAATGAAGCCCAACATGTCAAAATCTTTCCTTGTGTTTTCTACCCAAGTACCATTCATTCATTTCCCCCTCCATCTGTCTGCCACTCCGTCTGTTTTCATCCATCTCTCTGAGACTTCCTTTAAGATAACTTTAGTCCATGCGGTAAGCATGCCCACTTCTCAGAAACATACATCTTCCTTTCTGATTAAGACACAAGGACATTTACAGGATAACTATATCCATGTTCCCATGCGCAATGGGGCTGACAAGTGGTCAGGACAAAATAGTATCATGACAGGGTGCTGGACTTCCAGGAGGAGCATAGTTGTTTCCAGAACAAGTGTCGTTTGTATTTCTCAGGTTTTGGAAGATCCTATTTGGGAGTGAGAAGAACATGGACTTTGAAGTCAGGAAGACCAAATGGCATACCTGACTCACTCACTTGCTGTCTTTCTGACCACCAAATCCTTTCATCTGTCTGAACCCCATGTCCTCATTTCTAAAATGACACAACGATGAACACAAACAACTTTTGAACTAATGTAAGTGAAAAGCATCAAGCACATTGTAAGACTTCAAAGAAGCATCGGCCATTCCCCTTTGTGGTCTTAGCATCACTTAGGCTTAAAACATTTGTTTCTGATTTTTTCTTAAGTCCTCATGTACGTCTCAGAGAGGCACATGTTTTATCAGGCAAAACAAGTGGTGGCACTAAAGTGATTTGCAAATCATTAGGTCACACAAATTTCTAACATCCAGAAAAGAACAATGGGAAGCAGATTATCATATCAGAGAGTAGACTCACTTTAGGATTGTGCTGGTACTATTGTACCTCTAATTTCTTGGTCCCTACATGTATACAGGTATTCTGAAAGACTCACCACATCTCCCATGTGGCTTAATTCTTGTCTTCCAGAAGTAGTATTCATTCCTGTTTTTCTCTCCTTTGAAAGGCTGTGTACCCCTTGTAACCTTGAGATACCATCCTTTATTCATGCTATTTATTTTTGTTTTGGTTCAAATGTAGTCTACCTACTTTTTGAAATAGATTTGAGGCATTCAATGTATACTTTTGGAATTCAAGGATAAATAATTTCTAAGGTGACAGCTGAGACTTTTTATGTGGTTTGATGTTGTTGCTGCTACAAAAGTTTGCTTTTTTTTTTCTTCCTGCCAAATGGTTCTGGGAACTGAGGCATGACGAGCAGGCTGCTGCTCTACTCAAAAAGAGAGATAGTCGAACAAATAAATGTGCAAATCAACAGAGAGGGTTGTGGTAAACATGAAAAACTGAGGCAACAAGAATGTTCTAAAGTATCACAACTCTTCACCAAGTAAACTCAAAATGTCAGATGAAAAATTCTACTTTTCTCATAAAAATCAATAATATTAATGAGCATATAAACAAGCAGATAAATGCATTCCAAGTCCTAGAGAAGAAACTCAGCACTATAGAGGAGAATGTCAGAAAAATGGATGAGAAAAATCATAACATGGATGAAAGAGTTAGTAACATAGGAACAAATACATCAAGGTAATTGATATTTTGAAACAAAAGTAAGTAGAAATGTTAAAAATGAAAAACACAATGAATCAAATATAAAACAAAGAGTAAAACATCATCAATAAATTTGACCAAGCAGAAGAAAGAATATCAGGGTGGAAGACAAGATAGACATAATACTACATTAAAAGAGCAATAAGAAAAATAAAAGAAATGAGTATGGACATAATGTTCAATTCCTGTGGGGTATGATCAAGAGGCCAGTCCAAGAATCCACAGGATAGAAGAATGAATTGAGAGAAACACTAAAGGTATAGAGTACCTATGTAATAAAATAATACCAGAAAAAATATTTCTAATTTTTATTTTTGTTTTTCAAGGTAGGGTCTCACACTAGCCCAGGCTGACATAGAATTCACTATGTAGTCTCAGGATGGCCTCAAACTCACAATGATACCCCTCTTCTACCTCCCAGGTTCTGGGGTTAAAGGTGTGTGCCATCATGTCTGGGTTCTAATGTTTTTAATATTATGAATTTCCCTCTAGACATTGCTTGCAGTGTGGAACACATATTTTGATATTATATTTTCATATTCAATTAAGGCAAAGGAACTTCTAATTATTCTTAAGGCTTTTTTAATTGACACCTAAGTTGCTAAAAATGTGTTGCTGAATTTTGAAACACTTGGATATACTTCTGATATATTTATAATACTGATTTCTAGTTCAATTTCACTGTGGTCAGAGAATTCACTTTGCATTATTTCTATTTTAAATTGTTTAAATAAACATAGGGGGAAGTATATTAATTGTTAGCATTCCTTGTATACTGGGGAATACGTGTACTATTTTGTTGTTGGAATACATGCTCTATACATGTTGATTAGATCAATGCGATAGTGCTGTGCCCCACCTCTGTTACTGAAGATTTTCTACCTAATTCACTGCATTCCACACTCAGCCTGAAACCCAATTTGAGTTAGTATTTGTGAATGACATAAATTTTGTGCTTAAGTTCATTCATTTGCATACTATCTCATTTTCCACACCATTTGTCCAAAAGACTATTCTTTCTCTACTGAATTGCCTTTGCTCACTTTTTGGCATTTGCTTATTTTTAGCTCATTTGACTATATTTGTTTCTATCTTTCTGCTGTCAATTTGCTAACAATCGTATATTTGTCGATAGCATTTTTTTGCCCATTTCATACTATTTTGATTACTGTCACCCTGTAATTCTACTTAGATAATTTCAGTCCTCCAACCTTTGTCATCACTTCAAATATTGTTTTGATTCTTCTAGGTATTTTGACTTTTCACATATCCCTCAATATAAAGTAATTAGTGCACAAAATAACTTGCTGGTATTTTGATTTCATTGACTTAAATATCAAGATCAAGTTTTGAATAAATAACTATTTGACAATCCCTACCCATGTGCATGCAATGCATCTCTATAAATTTATATCTTTGTTGATATCCTTGGCCAGTGTGTGTGTACTAACTTATTTTCTGGATTATTCTTGTTGATTTTTAAAGTATCTTTAAGAATTTTGGTCTGGACTAAAATATTTTTCCCATTGCATGGGATTATTCAGGGTATAAAATACAAGGGTATTCAATAAGAAACTAAAAATTGAAGATAAAAGAACCCCAATAGTATAGTATCCATTGGAAGAAGTGATTTTTCTATGATCCTATAAACACAGAAAAAGCCAATATCATAGTTTAAAGAATAAATAAAAGAAAGAATAACCCTTTATTTTATTTCTAATTTTTATTCATTTACTTATATATTTGAGATAAAAAGAGAGAGATAGTGGCAGAAAGAGACAGAGAGAGAGAGAGACAGAGAGAGAGAGAGAGAGAGATGAATGGGTTTTCCAGGGCCTCCAGACACTATAAACAAACTCTATATGCATGCACCACCTTGTGCATCTGTCCTAAGTGGGTCCTTGAGAAATACACCTGGGTCCTTTGGCTTTGCTGGCAAGCACCTTAACCACTAAGCCATCTCTCCAGCCCTAAGCCTTTTATTTCTACTTAGACCTTCAACTGAGTGAAGGAGGCCTACTTACATAACAGAGGATAATTTGATTTGATTATTTTGCTAATTTAAATATTAAACTAATTTTAAAACAATTTAACAAAGACACCATGATATTTGACACAATATCTGATGATCCCATGGTCCAGTGAAGCTGGCACAGATTTTTTTTTCCTTTTCTTGTCTTATTGCACTATTCAGTGTTCTCAATACTGTGTTAAATAGGAATAAGAGAAATTATATTCTTGCTTTGTTCTTGATCACAGAGAGAGCTTACTATTTTATGTTTCTACAGTGAAATATGAAGTTGGTTTTAAATTTTTCAAACGCACTTTTGATTCTTTGAGGAAATTTTACTCTATTCTTATTTTAATAGAAGGCAATTACAATTAACTTTATTTTACATGAATGGGTAATAAATTTTCTCATATTCTTTTATCTATTAAGATGATCATATGAGTCTTCTTCCTCAGCATATTGATGAGATAGATCATACTCATAGATTTCTCTGGAAGTTGAACCAGCCTTGGATACCTAATCAAAACCCCAATTGTGTGTAGTGTACAATTCTTCTTGTTATAGTTGCTAATATTTATGAGAATTTTTACACAAGATATTCATTAACCTTTTTAGTCTTCCTTTCTGATAATACCATTAATTTTGATGTAGTGTGTTCTGTTAATTTTTGGCATCATGAATAAAAGAGCATGTGTTTTATTGATCTTTGTGAAGGTATATTTACACCAATATTTCATGCATTTCTATTGAATTTAGCCCTTTATCAAGTTATATCACTCTGTATGCTGGCTAATATTTTACAGAATCCTCCTGTGTCTTAAGTTAGCACAATTCTTCTGTTTTCATTGATTTTATCATGAGATAACTTCCATTTCTTTACCTCCTAAACTAATCTTTATAATTAAAGTTGATTTCTTATGTACACATATATTTGTATCCAATATTTCTTTAAATAACTTTTTAAAAATAGCAACAATATTTGAACTACTGGAATTTTAAACTTAAAAACCACTATCCAAATAAAAAAAAAATAGTTGTACCCAAAAGCAAGGTAAAAATTAGAGTGTTGATTAGAATACATGTGCAAGTACTGAAAGACTCCTTTGATCTTTTAAAATTCACATTAACTTTGATATTCATTTTAATGCTTTTCATGGTATTTGTCATTTACAAAATTAGTTTTAAAATGCTTCTAAGTATATTTAGGGTGAAATCAAAATTATAATTCTTTTTACTTCATATCAAATTAAAAGAATTTATTGAAATAATTTCCTTTGAGAATATGTTAGAAATGTAGCTAGGCCTATAGTGGTTAAGGCACTTGGCTACAAAACCTAAGGACCCATGTTCAATTACCTAGAGCCCATGTAAGCCAGATGCACAATGTAACACATGCTCATTAGGTCACTCGTGCATACAATATGACTCATGTGTCTGGAGTTCAACTGCATTGGCTAGAGGCTCTGGCATGCCAATTCTATCTTTCTCTACTTCTCTGTGTCTTATGCTCTCTCTCTGTCTCTCTCTCTCTCTCTCTCCCTCTCTCTCTCTCAAATAAAACAATTTTAAAAAATCATAGGTACTATGCTGAAGAGGACGAAAAAAACCAAAAGTATCCAATTGATTCAGAAAAAAATACCATACAGAAAAATTAAGAAATAATGTGGAATTGGGCAATGGCTTGGTGATTTAAGGCATTTGCCTGCAAAGCCTACTGGGCCATGTTCAATTTTCCAGCCACCCATATGAAAAGCCATAAGATACAAGAAGTGGTGCATGCATCTGGTGTTTATATGTAGCCGCAAGAGACTGGTGTACCCATATACACTCCCACAAATAAATAAATAAAGATTTAAAAAAGAAATAATGTATAGAACAAAACCCATAAACTACATTGGAATAGTAGGCATAAATATCCTAAGCATGCCAATGAGATGGCAGAGTAAATCAATGAATAAATAGAAAAAATCTGATTCTAGCCAGGTATGTTAGTGCATGCTTTTAATCAGTAGGCAGAGGTAGGAGGATTACTGTGAACTTGAGGCCAGCCTGGAATTACAGAATGAGTTCCAGATAAACCTAGGCTAGTGTGAGACCCTACCTTGAAAAAAAGAGAAAAATCTGATTTTATACTCTAAAAAAACAGAAAGTATTATATAATGTATAATTTAATTTATGTGAATTTATATAAGAGCTTAATTACTCTATGACAGAAAACCTATGTATGTTTTCCTGGGATGAATTTTGAGTGGATCATATTGGTTTCAAGCAATTATAGAGACTTTTCGGAGTGATATAAGCTGAGATATGGGAATGTTTCCAAATTTATGTGTTTTGGTAAGACTCATTGAATATAAGGTTTAAAGTGAATAACTTTTATTATATACACTTTTTTTTCATTTTAGTTGTTAGAGATCAAACCCATGATCATGTATTTGCTAGGAAGGTTCTCTAAACCTTTAGCCCTATGTTGTACAAAAATGGCATTAAATTTCTTAGAAACTTTGTGGATGTATATATCCGCCAATTAAAAATAGCTTCAAGGGAACTTTCACTTCTGTCAGATTCCTTCAGATCTGATTGTAAGAGTGCTCATGATTGTACAGGGAAGGGGTTTTCAAGGTACTCATCTGATGTCGGTGTTCAATGGGTCATTCAATAGATGAATCTTAAGAGGCTGTCATCCCAAAGTAGGTATGTGATGAAGAGAATCTGTCAGTAACTAGTGCAACATATGTGTTAGTCCTAAAATGCTCCAACATCAGGGGATTGGGCTTCCAATTTCTTAATTCCTTAGTTTTCCAAATAACCTCTACTTGACTGGCAGGATAAAACCAGTGGTAGCTCTACCCTAAAGCTAGGGAAGGTGTGGTTTTAAGGCTTTCCTTATTCAACAATGCTCATGAAAGAAGCTTTACCTTATTACACAAGATAATAAATTCCTTTCCTTCACAGCAGCTGACTGTTTCCTAAGAAAGTAGTATCATTTCCCAAAACTCACTCAGTGGTCATATTCTACTCTGATGTTATCAGGTTAGCCTAGATCTATGACTGGCTCATAGTGTGTGTTAGCCTTGCTATAAGATAAGAAATATACAATTTTTCAAAGAACAGTTGACTATTACACACAGATGATATGTAACTTGAGCAGCAACAAGAGAGTATTTTAAGGTTTGGAAACCAAGGATTATAAATGTGCATCAATGACAAAATTCAAACCCCTCTAGAAGATAAGCTTTACTTATAGGTGGAGTTTTTCAATGACATATCTGTTAGTTATTTGTTGCTTATCATGGAATCATGAATGACTAAAAAAATTGAATTGAATCAATAATGTAATCAGGGACAGAAAATGTAGGTTGATATAGCAAGTGACTTGGTTCTTTCTGGTAATTTAAGGTCCTGTAATTCACTTAAAGTGAAATAAATTGTTAGAATTGCTCCCCTGGGTGTCTATTAGAGCTTTCTGGCAGATTTAAGGACTTGGAATAGCCTCACAGAGGAGCCAGGAGGCCTGAGTGTCTCTTCGATCAATTATTGTGCTTCCATTAAAATATTTTTACTTTCCTATGGGGGCTTCTTGATCACCCTGCATCTTGGTTCAGTTGTCAGATCATCTAAGCCTTTTACTTGTAAAGGTTGTCATGTCTCTGTGCTTATGGGTCCCATGTTTAAGGAGTTCAGTGTGTCGCAGATGCAAATCTTCCCTGCTGGTCTGAGGATCGACTTCTCCTGGCTGTGAAAGAAGCATGTCATAAAATATCCTGGTAAAACTCATGTACCACTTAACCAAATCAGTTGACAGAATAACAGACACAGGGGCTTTGATGGTTTTGCTATGTAAGTAGCTTTCCCTAACAGCAGAAGGGCTGGATAGATGCTCTATTCCTGTGTTGTGATTTAGTGGTACCTTTTTACATTTCTCCGTAAATGTGAAAGGTCATCTTGGCAAATGACTAGTCACTATTACAGCCATCCACTTTACCAAATGTTAATTACCTACAATACCTTTTATTATTCATTAGAACAGTTATTAATTCATCATATGTAATGAGTATGTACTGTTGTGCATTAGAGGGAGTTATGAAAATTAATTAGAAATTGGAAAAGTATTTGTATCTCTCCCATTCTGTACTATGAAGAGTAGTGCTTTTAGTAGTTGTTAAGTTAAAGCTTGTCTTATTTCTACTCTATGTAGTTACTTTTAATTTTATTTATTTTTTGTTCTTTATTTTACATTTGTAATAATACTTCTCTATAAATAACTACAATTCATAAAGTGCATAATTGTTCAGCTTTGAACAACTGGCATCTTGATTCATATTTCGAGCATTAAGAAATTTAATGTCTGATTTTTGAAATAACTTATAATTCTTAATTTAAAATAAAGGACTCAGGTTAATAGAATGTATTATAACATCCAAAGAATGTCATGTTACAAGTTATACATGTATCCCACTGATAGAAAGTGTTCCTCATATGCATAAGGTCCTGGGGTGATTCTTAGAACTGAAGGGGTAATAAAGGAGAAGAAATAAAGTCAGGCAAACATGTCTGTTTTGCAAATTAGTGTCATCTAAATATCAGTGCTTTTAGAGGCAAATTAATATACTCATATGTGTTCTTAAGTTATTAATGTTAAATATTTATATTGATATGTTTACATAAAATTACTTAGCCTTTATTTACTAACACTTTGATAAAGTCCACTTTTTGCCATTTGTTCTATGGTGGATTTAATTTAACATGCTACAGATAGGTTCATGTGTTTGAATCCTTAATCCTCAGATGGTGCCATGATGGACTCTGGAACTCAAAGCTGAAGCTTTCTCTTTCAGTTGATTCTGGACACATACTTCTGTCAAGCAACAATAAAGTAAGATAAGGGTAATCAGTGCTAAGAAGTGAGACTATTTCTGTTATCAGCTTAACCATATGGTTTGTGTGAGTTTTTGCTTGTGGGAGGAATATGGAAGTCTTGGCATGTTGGGGTAGAGAAGCCTCACAATGCTGTTAAGCAGAGCCTAGTGGGCAATTATAGTAGGGGCCTAGAGGGCCAGAAGCCTGAGAGATATGTGAGCTTTGAAAGCAAGGCTTTTGAGATTTCAGAGTGAAAGAAAGATGATTAGGAACTAGGCTTTGATATTCTTTCAAAAAACTGACTGCATTCTGCTTGTGTCCAGGGAACTTTGAGTAGCTTAATTTAAAAATAATGGGCTAATGTATGTGTTTTTTGGGGGGTGGCAGGGGAATTACAAGGCACAATAGCATTGATTCTGTGGTCTGCCTTCTCTTAAATGCCTTTATTCAGATCTACAGTGAAAGAAGGCAAAGTGAAGGACATAAAGGTATGAAAACTGTGGATCTTGGCAAGGAAAGATAAGTGAGCAAGTTTCAAGTCCTGGACACGAGGACTATAGCCGTTTGAAATTGTTCAAAGAAACCTGTAAGTACTCAAACAAGAGTCCAAGTGTCATCCTTCCTCATAGACTTGTGTCTCTGTGTTGGCCAACTCTTCCCCAGAACAGAAGAAGAACGAATGAAGTCTCATCCCTCTCTCACTGACTAAAAAATGTGTGTTACCCTGGACCTTGAGGCTACCAGGATATCTAAGTACTGCTGAGTAATTAGGTGGAAGGAGATGTCTTTATCAACATCAAAGTGAACTTATAAGACCCAGGCTTACGCCAGGGTGATTTACTGGGAGAGAGATTAATTATCCTGTTTATACCATTATCATATGAGGACTCAGCTATAGCTGCCACAGGTCAATCCTAGAGAATAGAGAAACTGAGGAATCTCATGCATTCCTCACTTGGAAAGGATGGTAACCATGTGGCAGGGGCTCTCTGAACAAAGTGGCCTCATTTGGGGCTCCATTCGCTAAAATATTGATTTTCCTACATAATTCTGTGTAACAAAATATTTGTCTCACCATTCTTCCAGCATACACTTTAATAATTCAGTAAAATCTGTGCATTTATTTAGGCACATAGTAATTATTTTCCAAGGCAATGCTAACAGAAATCCAAAGAAGTTCAAATAATAACTCTGTAAATATGAATCATGTACTAACAATTGAGATTGATGTTTCCAATAGTGAGTGTGGAGATTCCTAAAGCGGCAGGGACATCTGAGTGTTTAATACCTGCTACCTGCATTTAATGCAAACATGCATGTTCTCAGCAAGGACAACTGCTCTCATCCCAAACTTGCAGCAAATGGATGGTCACAAATTCTAGAAAATGGCTTAAACTTTAGAAAAGCTTCTGAAAGAATAATTATTAAAAATTCCAAGTCTATTTGGAACTGAAATTTAATTTAATAAAAGGTTATTGGGGGGTGGTGAAGAGATGGCTTAGGTGGCTATGAAGCCTAAGTACTCAGGTTCAACTCTACAGAGCCCATGTAAGCCAGTTGCCCAAGGGAGCATATGTGCATAGGTGGCACATGTGTATAAGGTGGCACACATGTCTGGAGTTCATTGGCAGTGGCTCAGGCCCTGGTGCACCAATTGTCTCTCTCTCATAATATAAATAATAAAAAGATAAAGTTTAATGGGTATACAAAATTTGTACTTCAATATTTTCCAGTTTTCTTTTCTTTTCTTTTTCTTTTTCTTTCTTTCTTTTTTTTTTTGCTTTTCATTAACTTGTCTTTCTCATGCTGACCCATAAGTGTGAAACTTTGGAGGTTTCTTATTCAATCACCTTCTCATCTTCTACATTTCAGGTGACTGTCATTTTTAATTCTTTCTAATATTCAGATATAAGCTTGTTTCTCCACTAGAAATATGTTCTTTCTCCTTTCTTCTCTCAAGTCAATCAGTCTATATACTAAGACGAGATTTTGTCACTATTTTAACTTTCTGAGATACCCAAGAATTACTTACTTACCCAATGAGATTGGCTGATATTGGTTTATTCATGATCAATTCTGAGGTAAGACTGGACTGATGTCTCTCCCTTTCCCTGAGGCACATCCCCTCATGCTGGATTGAGAAGGTCATTGGCTCTGCTCCCTGGGGGCCCATGAGGCAAGACTGAGAACCTGACTTTATGAAAGGCAGTAGAAAGGCTGTGCTGTAGTGATCATCATCATTGTGAGGTTGGGTCAAACAACCAAGTATATCAGTGAGATGTAAACAATTGTGGGGCCTGCAGGATGTTGCAGACATAGCATATCTCAGTGTATAGACCTATGCAAAAGGCAGCAGAAAACACAGACTGGCCACACTTGTCTCCACCCCAGATATTAGATTCCCTGAATTTTGTAATTGTTTATTGGTGTGATCCTATTGAGATGGCATACTTGGTAGGTACCCGTTATCTCTACCCTTAATTACCTAAGTCTGTGATGGAAACAATGGAGACAGAGTATCTTTGATATGGCCTCTACTTTCTTTCCTTTTCTTGAATCATTTATTATTTTCATGCATCCTATGTCTAATAGAGATAAAGAATATTTTTTCTTAAAGGAAAAAAGACAGTAGAAATAAAGGGAAAATGAATAAAGAGACAATGAATGTGAAAGAGAAGAAAATGGAGCAAAGTGTCGGAGTAATAATTTTTTTTTTTTATTTAAGGCTACTTGGAAAGAGTCCATGGCACTTGGAAATCATGATTATTTTATTGACAAGATGGGAATTCAGTTGAGTGACATAAATTGTTAAAGGAAGAAGAGCAAGAGCGGGGAGAGGACAGCGCGAAACTGCATTTGTGGTTACGAACGTGGGGGGAACAGTGCCAAGGTCACAGAGAGCAAGGGTCAACCGACCATGGCTGAATAATCTGAAACCAGGAGCCAAAATACGTCCTTCCTCCCTTAAGGCTTTTTCTCAGAATTTTTGCCACATTGATGAAATCTGACTAACATTCATGGTCAGCATGAGTCTATGGAAAAGGTTTCTTGGGTGTGAAATCTAAAGTCTATGTGATCACATTGCCTAACTGAAATTCACACCATAGCCATCAAGGCCATGACAGTGGGGATAAACTAGTAATGGAATAGCAATGCCTAGCTTTTAAGGTAGGTGCTAAGGACTGAATTTGAGCCATCTCAAACCATCGGGCTTGTGTGGTAAGCCCTATTACCTGCTGAGCCATCTCCTAGCCACTATTAGCATTTCTAAATAGATACTCTATTTCTATGCAGGTTAATATAATAATATATTTAGACCATACTTTGAGCAGCATTTCAGAGAGATATAAAACTGTAATACAAGTATTCTAACATTTATTCCAGTAAAGAATCTATCAAGCAGACAGATAAAGTAAAATGCAACAAATGCAATACCAATAACATGAGATAGTTTACTTCACTAGTATAAAGACCGTAATTCCATACTGTGTTCACTGAAAACTATTGTACAAACAGGGGAAGGCATGTAAACCCAAATCCAGGAACCACTGATGCTATTGAAATTAATGGTTTCAGCAATCATTAAAGAATAAACGGGAGTGGATGTGTTGGTAGTACTTTTAACATTAAGCTAATAATATAATGGATAGTGAATATATAGACAGTCACACACACACACACACACACACACACCTCTAAATTCCTTTATAAATTTTAATGATTTTAATTTTAGTTTTCATGCTTTTAATCAGTGCTCTTCTTATATTATACTTAATCTACAACCATACCTTCACTATTTATTCCAACACATTAACACCATATGTATGTACATATATATATACATACAAATGATTCATGATTTTGTTTTAGTTTTGTTCCATTGATTTTACCTATTTGTTTTAAAATCAGGTACTGGCATCAGATGTTCCATGTACTTGGGAAGTAGAGCTTTTCTTTAATTCCTTTGGGGACATTACTTCTATTCACATCAAAGATCCAATGACTTGCAGTGTGGTGAGGTCTGAGAACAGATGTTTCTCGTTCTGATAGTCTCATAGGGTGTATACCACATGAAAGGCCAGCATGCCCATGGATGGAAGTGAACATTTTCTAAAAGGTAATGAGGAATCATACTCATCTCTTCCTCTTGAGAAGACTGTGTATTTTTTTTCCCTACAAGTTATAGCTGGAGAAGCCAACTACATGAAAAACAAATTATATAAAACATTTCTAAAGTCATCTTATTGTCCTCTTTACCAGAGAATTTTATAAGAGTGAGCATGGCCAAATTATATACTAATGAACTTCAGAACATCTGAACATTTAAAATAATAAGAATATTTAAAGAAAGGTGGGGACTGAATAGATTTCTAGTTCTTAAGCTTCCATTCCTAACAAAACTATCAGACTCATGTAACACACAGTCTTGGAAATGAAATTCCACCTTAAACACACCATGCAACAAGCTGTGCTCAGGAAATGTGATCATGTGCCTCCTTAAGATTAGACTTCTACGTTTAAGTAGTTGAAGATTCCAAAGAAAGATACTATAACTTCACTGAGTTCAGGGCACAGAGCCATCCAAAATACAATTGTCAAGGATGTGTTTTATTCCATCTTCTTTATTTACTGCAGACAATTGTGTTATCCAAGCAGTCACTAGATCCTTAACGGGACAATCTTGTTCTGAGTTGAGATGCCACCAGGAACACATTCAGCATCCACACAAGGTGAATAGACTGGTCTAAGAACAGGCTCTTCTACTAATTGTGCACATCCTTCCAGGTGAGTTCTCTCCTATTTTCAGATCATACACCCAGGTAGGAAGCACCTTGACTCTGACAGTTGCCTTAAAAACATGAGATCTACAACCACCCTTCAAATTGGGAACTAAATATTCTTTTGTTTGTAATTGTGAAAATTACTTCAAATGCTTTGAAGAAGAGGTTTGACATTAGAAATAATAGCTTCAAGTCCTTATTAAGAAATTTACTAAATATATGAACTTGGATAAATTATTTCTATACCTTTTTATTCCTTACAAGTAACATAAACAATAGGAAACATATATAAGGCACTTAGTAACCATTCAATTTATTTATGCATTATTATGATAATTGCATAAATATTATCTAATTGACACACAGGAACACTCCACATTTAAAGGCAACAGTACACTTTTCTTTGATTGGAATTATCTCCATTAATCTTTCACTCACTTAGATACAACCCATTTTTATTAACTTATTTATTTTTTAAAAATTGTTATTTATTTATTTCTAAGTAGAGAGACCTAGAGAAGAGAGACAAAGAGAATGGGCATGCCAGGGCTTCCAGCCACTGCATATTAATTCCAGATGCATGAGCCACTTTGTGCATTTGGCTTTAAATGGGTACCGGGTAATAGAACTCTTTGTTAGGATTCACAGGCTAGCTCCTTGAGTGCTAAACTGAACTTGATGGATTTATTTATGCCCATCCTTGTATTTCTCACAATGTTTAAAACAACCCTAGTCCTCATATTAATGTTTACTTGATCAAATTGCAATAAATGTCTGATGATTAAGTGTGCAAACTGACAAATGGTTAAGGGGACACTAAGATTAACAAACAGTAGGTATCGCCGGCACTTTCAAGTGTGGGTAAAGCACAATAGGATTGAAACTCTAGTTACTTTGCTTAAGTTCAAGTCATAGTTGTCTCACCAGGTATGTTACTTATGATGATTTATTTTGCATTTTCAAATGTCATTTCTGAACTTTTCTTAAAAAGAAAGTAAAGCATCTTGTTATTCAGGGCTATACTTCTTCACCTGTGACTAGTGCTTTCAATATGTGACACGAGACACCATAGCATCACTATCGTGCATACTCTGAATTGGACTTTAAAAAGTGAATGAAGTTCGGCAACTGCTAAAACATTCATTTCATTAGTGTCTTGCTAAATATCTTAAACTTTACATAATTGGAAGCATATTTAATTGTTTAAATATTACTTAATATATAATAGTGCCAGAGTCAGATGGCCTGGATTTCAAATAATGGCATGATCACTGATTATTGCACAACTTGTAGACTTTCCAACTTTTAGATAGATATTTGGTTTCCATGTTCTCAGCAATTTCTGGTCAGTATTGATGATATTGATGGCATTGATGTAACTAGTATGATAAGCTTTGTGTCCTTCCCAAAGAAGAGGTATTAGGGGAAGGAAGAGGAGTAACATTAGATCACAAGTACACTTATTCAACAGAAAGGCAGGAATTTGAAAGGTCAGATACATAAAGCTGAATCTTGTCTAATAAAACATGGGTGGCCTCATGTCTCCATAGAGCTTTCCCATTAAAACCATCACCTCTACAGTCATGCTGATTACTAAGGCAGTTAATAAAAATAAAATTAAGCTGCTTTCCCAAATAGTTTTCATGTATGACTGAAAAAAATAATGGCCTTTAAATATTCTTTAACTTACAGAGAATGGAATCCAATGCCCAACTGCCACATAACCACCATTTTAGTCTGAGTAATGACTCTAGAAGAGGGCTGTTGGAGAAGAAATGGATAGTAAAAGTGAGTTTCTAGGATACTCATCAAAGCTGCCTGTCTGACATTAGATTGCATTGGATTTCAGATTGCTATACAACTATGAAGACAATAAACCTACCAACCTATCTTACAAAGATTAGAGGGGGTTATTTTTGTTTTTTTTGGTTTGGTTTTTCAAAGTCAGTTCTCACTCTAACTCTGGATGACCTCTCAAGGTGGCCTCAAACCCACGGAGATCCTCCTCACCCTACATCCCAAGTACCGGTATTAAAGGTGTGCACCACCACACCCAGCTAGAGCTTAAACATCTGTACTCAACCAATAACTGTTATATTGCTCATTAACTTGATTAATTACCAATTATTGAGTGGTTACCATAGCCCAAGCACAATGCTATGACATGACAAAAAGATACCAATTTCTGTTTACTTCTAGTAAAAATATAGTTATTTTGTAGAAAATATTAGGAACCAAAAATCCCGTCAGATAAACTCCATTTATAAAATAATAGGAATATAGCTATCGACATATATGCTATACATGTCAAAATTAAGAGATGTTCTTATCGCCATGAAATACAAAGGTTAATGAGAGAAAGAAATAAAGCAAAAAATGAAACTCCCTTAACTGTTGGAAATTGCCCCCAGGGGCACTGATTGACCTCATCTTTCCCTTCTGGACTGAGCCTATGCTTGGCTGAATTTCAAACATTTCAAATCACCAGAGAGAGGGAAGAAGAACTGTTCAGGAGGAGGGAAGAGTGTACAGGGAACTGTCCACCATCAGTGCAGTGGAGTCAGGAGAGACAGAAGGAGTGTGGGTTAGGGTGCTGGGACCAGCTCAGTCAGTGATCTGCAGGGAGGATCCAGTCTTGGTTAGCATAGTAAACTGAGCGGGAATACTGGCTTGAGCTATACTGTCCTTCTACCATATCCTCGCCTACTTTTTTCCTTTCTCCCCCTCTAACTTTCATACACACATTTTGGTATACATGCTGTGTCTTAAAAATGTGATCATTGATTCAACTGATCACTGTTTCAATTAAATTTTAATCAATGTATCCCAAGAATTCAAATGTTTATAGAATCAAGGAGATACCATGGATTGTGACTACACTGGCTTTTGGAAGGCCATTTTTTATTCTACCTAATTATAACAGGGACCTTGACAATGACACAGGAAAGTGAATATATTCAAGAAAAATGTCTTAGCAGAGTCATCCGATTACACTTTCATTTGTTTAACACTGATTCAGAGAGGGATTCTATGAAGCAGTGATTGCTTAATATATTACAAATATTGCATTAGATTGCATAGGACAAGGCAGAGAAAGTCAAAATATCAAGTAACTTTAGCCTAGTGGAAAACAGATGAGGTCAATATGTCATTAAAAACATCGTGGTGCATTTTGCAGATTCCGAGAAGTAAACATGATATAGAATCACTGGGTGGGGTGGGCAGCAGGAGTCACAGAAGTGGTTGGAGAAGTGGCCTTTTAAAATATGGTATATTATAAAAGTTCTTTAGAATGTATACCAGGCCCACAGAAACCATCCATGTCATAGTCTGAGTGAGTATTGGCCCTGGGTATGTCCAGCACATAATGCATTGTTGTGTGTGTTTCTCCTGAGAGAGAGGACAGCTTAGAAAAGAACATTCCAGAAAAACAGAAAGAATAGCCAAGTCAAAGGATCTGAGTGGGAAAATATGTTTGAGGTGGAGATTGTCTGTGGGGAAATACTAGTGTGTACAGGAAGGAGTCAATCATATAATGCCTTGTAGACCATGAGAAAGATTTAAAATGAAGACGAGAGGAAATACAAAAGGAAGGGAAAGGTGAAATGGAAGAGAAAAGAAAATAAACAAGTAAAAACAGAATGAAGAAATGAAGAGCAGGGTAAGTAAATAAAATTAAATTAAAATTAAATGAATTAATTAAGCTTAATTTAAATTAAATAAAAATAAAATTATAGACCACACTGAGTTAAATGACATTAAGGGCAGAAATAAAGTGTTGGATCATTGTGCCTCAGAGAAAGAGAATACACCCAACATCTTTACAGATGTGATGGGTATATTTTTAGTTACACAGAGAACTGCAATCTGTAAAAGACAACTGATGCAGAAAGTAAAAGTGCTTATTTTACTTTAACTAAGATTTTGAAGCAAAATCACAGCAGTAATCCTAGAAAAAACACTTCTGAACAGATTCCTTATAGGATCTGTAGAAAAGGTCTCAATCTCCTGTATTATATTTTGTTTACACTGAGTAACCCTAGGAGACAGAGATTTCTACCATGTTCTTCTGTTGACTTAATTTCAAAGATGTTTAAAAAAAGAAAAAAAGGCTGACCCAGTTGCGTGCCTTGACAGGCATAAACAAGTTTCCCTCTGTTACACTATCTGTTAACCTGTCATTCTTTTTCTCTTTCCACTTGGCATATACAGCGTAGAGTACCAATTATTTAGTTGTACATAAATTCCTCTGTTGTTTGGAAATGAGTTATAATCAGTTATAAAATTTGACATGCCTGTAATGTAATGTCCAAAGGCATTAGAGCTCTTGGGTTTGTTTTCCATTTGTAGTGGTGACAGGGACGCAATGAGGACTTAATTCAGTTCCCACCAATCTGAGCGGTGTCAACCTTTTGTTCTTGCATTAAAAGGCCTTCTTCATTCTTTAATTTATTTGTGGATAAGTATTAAGAAAAGATCACTTTGCCTAGCACCTGGGTTGGCGTCTCACTGTGTTCCTCATGCTTGACTCAATGTCATGGAAAGGCCAACCCCACCTAAAGCAAAAGATAGACAAACAGATTTCCCCAGGAATCACTCGTTCTGGCGATATGGTGTGTTGCTTAAGAAGAGTACAAAATCCAGATAATATGTAGATTTTGCTAAGGAGTAAGATGTGTACAGGAGGAGTTGTCTGACCCATCCCCTCCACCATGTATGCTTTTTGTGGGACAGACTGGGTGATGCATCTTGCTTTTTTGCTACTTAGGCTTGGTGCTCTATACAGATGATTACTAGCAACATGACTCTGCTTCCTGAGGGAGCACTTCAGTGCTGAGGTAAGGATAAATGATGATGTGCTGTATTTTATCATTAATTTCTCATCAGAAAGGGAAGCTGTACATTGTAAACATTGTTACATCCATGCAGCAGCTGTGTTTCTCATCGTCCCATTCAATCATTTACTCTATGAATATTTATTGTTCACATACACCGAATGCAAACAGAAGAATCCCCTAAGCTTCCCTGGGAATGATGTGAGGTTCTATCAGATCAGATGCCTGCAGTTTGCCCTACGGTGATCTCAATTGTAATCGTGTTCTAGGGTCCCCTGAGAGAATCCTGTATGATTTCTTACTCTCTGTAACATTAGGAAAGAAAGGGTTACAAAAACCTCCATGAGGGCTGGAGAGATGGCTTAGCGGTTCAGCACTTGCCTATGAAGCCTAAGGACCCTGGTTCGAGGCTCAACTCCTCAGGACCCACGTTAGCCAGATGCACAAGGGGGCACACGCGTCTGGAGTTCGTTTGCAGTGGCTGGAGGCCCTGGCGTGCCCATTCTCTCTTTCTCTCTTCCTCTTTCTCTCTGTTGCTCTCAAATAAATAAATAAATAAATAAATATTTTGAAAAAAAAAAAAAAAAAAAAAACTTCCATGAGACCAATGTGTCTGTGAAGCCTGAGCACTTGAGATTAAATGAGCCCACTCCGGCGAGGTTTTGAACATGAGAACTTTATGCCTAAAACGGAAATGTGCAGAAGCATGTGCCTGGAAGGGTGCTTCCGCTCTCAGGAGATCTTCCTTGTTGACTGTTTGACACGAGTCATCCAGTTTTAAATATTGATTTTTGAACAAAGAATAATCTGTGTGATAAAGCCTTTGGAAAATGGGGAGTCCTGAGGCCACACTTTTCTAATGGTAAAACATGCGTTCGCCACTGGAAACAATTTGTGTAGAGCCAAGACGCTGCAGGAGTTGTCGATTCTATCCTGGGCCAGAGTCAAAATGTTATTTGACCCCAGGGTTGAACTTAGGTGCACAAATACTGATATACTGCAACTGCATTTGGGTATGAAAGAGAGCATTTAGGTTTGAGAACCCCTTGCAAGTGACCTGTAATCTTTACTGATGGGACAAATACTGGGTGGCCATAGCCAAAAGGACCTGGACCTGTGGCAAGACTGTATATATTGTGCTGGCTGATGGTTATTAGGGGAACTGGTGGTTTTAGATGTGAGTGTAGGTGTGAGACTGAGACTTATCTTCTGTGTGTAACTCTTGGTGGGTGTATATGAGAGAGAGAGAGAGAGAGAAATAGAGAGAGAGAACTGGCATACCCTTATCAATGCATGTTGGAGCAAGAGAAAAAATTTGGTGTGTTAATCCTTGCTTGAGACAGGGTTCCTAGTTCTGATTGACACCCTTCCTTAGACTAAGTGAAATTCTCTAATCTCCATCTTTTGGCCAAAAGCACCCTGGGATGGATGGAATCCTCCCAAGGCACTGGGCACTGTTTCAATGTGGACTTGTAGGATATGAACTCAAGTCCTCACACTTGCCTGGAAAATGTTTAATCAACTGGATCTTCTCTCTATCCCCTCTTGTGCTTCTTAAAAGTATTTTTATTTATTTATTTATTTGCAAACAAAAAGAAATAGAGAGAGAGAGAGAGATACAGGGAGAGAATGGGCATGCCAGGACCTATAACCGCTACAAAGGAATTACAAATGCATGCACCATTTTTTTGTATCCATCTTAATGAGTGTGCTTGGGAATCAAGCCTGGGTCATAACCGCTAAACCATCTCTCCAGCCCTTGTTTGTGTTTCTGCTTGTTGTTTCTTAATGTTATTGAAACACATCATCATTGAGACAATGAAAATTGTTCCCTTTGGAATGACTCCCTGCAAATGTGCCCCTTAGAACTCAGAGTTCTAAATGTGGGTGGGGGGAAGGGAGGAGGACATAGAGAAGGATCAATTAAAACTCAGGATGTGTGAGAAAAGTGTACTGCATTGTAGGATAATTAAAATTATATTTGAAAATAAAACAGTTAATGGGCTGGAGAGGGGGCTCAGCAGTTAAGGCACTTGCCTGCAAAGCCAAATGACCTTAGTTTGATTCCCTAGTACTATGAAGGCCTGATGCACAAACTGACACATGCATCTGGAATTTATTTGCAGTGGCTAGAGACCGTAGAATGCCCATTCACTCTCTTTGTCTACCTGCATCTTTTCTCTCTCTCTCCTCTCTCTGTAAATAAAATTATTTAAAAATAAAAGTTTATTTTATTTATTTATTTATTTACTTTATTTCATTTAAGAGAAAGAAAGAGGCAGATAGAGTAAAGAGAGAATGTTGACACCAGGGCCTCCAGCCACTGCAAATGAACTGCATACGCATGTGCCACTTTGTGCATATGGTCTACATGGGTACTGGAGAGTTGAACCTGGAGTCCTTGGGCAAGTGCCGTGAGTGCTAAACCATCTCTCCAGCCCCAAATACAACAGTCTGAATGGAAGTATCCTGCATGGGTGATAATCATGTTCCCAGAAGCCAAACGTTATTAGACAAATAACCATGAACTAGGGTCAAGATACTTCCCTAGAATTATTTTACAAGGAGACCCTTAAAGCCTCCCCCCCCACACACAAGCAATATAGACTTTTTGCCACTATCCTTGATTGTCCATCAAAAATAACACCATCCTAGTGCTTAAGACACTCTGCTCTTTGGTTTCAGGACATTGAGAAATCAAGCTGGGAGCTTCCTCCTTGCTGGCTAGCTTTCATAATGCCAGAAAGTGCTACGTAGGCTGCTAGGGCAGAAGGCTCTCAGGGATCTTGCCTGGCTGTGAACACCTGCAATTTGGACCACTGAGGAACCAGCAAGATGTGTCCATTACAATAGTAGCCTCCCTCCCTAGGGCCCATGACTTCTCCAGCCATAGGCTTTATTTATTTATTTATTTATTTATTTATTAGTTATGCACACAGTGTGTATACAGTCATGTTGGTACCATCCTTAGCCTCCACCCTGCCCTCCCCCCTCCACAGCGACCCTCGTCATAGGGGAATGTGGGCCATGCATTGTGGTGGTAGCCATCTGTTATGGGTAACAGGCAATGTCTATGCAAAATGACCCAACGTGAGGCTCTAACATTCTTTCCACCCCCTCTTCTGCAACTTTCCTTGAGCCATTTTGGGTTCATTTCAGCTCTGCTTCAGTGATGAGGTCTTGGGAACCTCTGTGTCTCTGAATATCTGGTTTGGTAGAAGTTGAGTGTTCTCTGTGTCTATCTCCTTCACCCTTGATTCACTCTCCGTTGGAGAATTTGCTTCTCTTTTTCAGATGAACGCAGACTCAAAGGAGAGAACCACCATGCCGCACCTCAAAAGGGCCCCAGCTGAAACTAAGAGTAAATGGGGAAATGAGCAAGAGTGCTGCTTTCTTGGTGAACCTGGTACCAGAACAAGGGTGAAGGAGATAGACACAGAGAATATTCAACTCGATAGGCTTTACTTTTTAAAGCACAAGGCATTAATTACTTTCTGTGGAGTAGCTTGAACTCCAGTCAGAAAGTAGTTGGTTACCTGATTAGGAGGCATGCCAGTATTGCACCCGTGGGTATCTTTGTTACTATTTGCTAGGATTGTTATTTGCCTAAATGGATATGTTGTACCTGTCAAACTGCCTTCTACATATTGACATTTGCCCAAAGACTGCTGCTGTAAGGTTTGGTCAGACAAGCTTCTTTTTGTAGTAGGTAATGGTTCCTGTAGAGACTTAAACCTGTTCAAAGTTTACCAGGAAATAGCAATATTAACAGAACCTTGTACTGAGTTTCAGCCCACCAGCCCACCCCCCAACAAGCCAGAATTTACCCACAGAGAACAGAAATAAGTCCCTGATCATCCTCAAGACACCCACAGGGAACAGAAAGATAAGTTTCTTGCCCACAAGTTACTGACAGGGAGAAACTAGGGAACAGGGATATACACTTCCTGCCTGGGCTGTGAGTTACTGATAGTTTGGGGCTAACTAGGACAAGAATTACAAGAAATTTAAACTAGGCAGCTCCCTGCTCGTGTCATGCACACTTCTATAAGCTTGCTTGCTTTGAGAAGAAAGATATAAAAAGCCCCTCTTGCCTAAGCGTGGTGCAGACGTCATTACAGAGAGATTTGGGTGTCAGTCTGCTAGCGTGAATAAATATTTCTTTCCTCTGCCCAAGCAGCTCTGAGTCTCATTCTGTCAGGAAATTCCACCAATAAAAGTACTGCAAATAAGTTGCTGTTGTGTGGCCAGCCCTAAAGACATCCATATCATCCCCTCAAGAGCTCTGGAAACATTGTGGAAGAGGGGCACAGGAAGGGGAGGAGTGTTGTAGAAACAAGGTCTTGCAGGTATGACATGGCCTTTGCACTGAAGAACTCATAGCAATTGTGATTACCTACATACAATGGGGTCCATCAACATTCTGTCATGGATTGGGGGGGTGCTCACAAGGACCCATTCTTCCTTGTGGAACTATTGTCAGTTAGTGGCTGCTGGGGGAGGGGAGTCATATCCTTCACCCCCACCCATGCTTATGTAAGCAGCATTAATTAAATTCACTGGGACCTCACAGAAGGAGATCTGGGGTGATGGCTCATTCAGTAAAATGCTTGCCCATGAAGGAAGAGGACCTGAGTTTGGACCTCTAGCATCCACTTAAATGCTGAGTATAGTGATGAACACCTGTAATTTCAGTTCTTGAGAGGCAGAAACAGGTAGAGATCCCTACAACAAGCTGGCTAAACTAGACCAGCCAAATCAATCAGCTCTGGGTTCAGTGAGAGACCCCTGCCTAGTTAAATAAGGCAGAGAATAACTGAGGAAGACACACAACAATGACCTCTGGACTCCCCCTCTCCCCACACACATCTGCTCATACACATGCACACATGCACATGGGTACACACATGCACACCATACATGCTTGAAACAAAAATGTCATGAAAGTAGAAAGTAAACTATTTGAGAACAGAAAAGGGTTCAGTGGGACAGGACAGAGGCCCAGAAGAAGGCAATGGAGGCACAATACAAGCGTGTGAACGGAATTGTGAAAATAGTCAATTAACAAATTCTTATTAGAAGACTGATGGTTCCTTTCTAGAGCTTGTAGGGACACCAGTGGTGCCACATACTGAGCAACTCAAAATCAGTGCTGGAGATGCAGCCACTGCGTCCAGCACAATGCCATGCATCTTGAATTAACTTAGCAAGACTGGTGGTTATTTTCACAGCTTATGCTTATAATACATGCATTATGAAATAGTTCTTTGTCATTCCAAATGACAACCATTTGCTGCCATTATGTTATTTTATGGCACTTATCTCATTTAATATTCCCAACAGCCCAGCAGTCAATATCAACTTCCACTGACAGGTGAGAGAGCTGAGGTTCATACTTCATAAGAAATTACCTGTCACACCAGGACTGGCACACGAGTTCTTTAAATGGCTGGGAATGAAGAACTTGTGGAAAAATTGTTCTATCTTTCTAGTGCAAAAACAGTCATATATAATATGTCATCATTTGGCATACTGAGATCCAATAAAACTTTATCTCTATGTACCATAATTTGAACTTAGTGTAGTATGAAAAGCTATTTGTCTTATTTTTATTTATTTATTTTTATTGACAACTTCCATAATTGTAAACAATATCCAATGGTAATTCCCTCCCTCTCCCCACTTTCCCCTTTAAAACTCCACTCTCCATCATATTCCTTAACCCTCTCAATCAGTCTCTCTTTGATTTTGATGTCATGATCTTTTCTTCCTATTATGATGGTCTTGTGTAGGTATTGTCAGGCACTGTGACAACATGGATATCTAGGCCAATTTTTGTCTGGAGGAGCACGTTGTAAGAAGTCCTCCCCTTCCTTTGGCTCTAACATTCTTTCCACCACCTCTTCTGCAATGGACCATGAGCAATGGAAAGTGTGATTGAGATATTTCAGTGCTGAGCACTCCTCTGTCACTTCTTCTCAGCACCATGATGCCTTCTGAGTCATCCCAAGTTCACTTTCACCTGAAAAGAGAAGCTTCTCTAACCAAAATTGAAAGTAGCATTGATATATGGGTATGAACATTAGAGAAGTGCTTACTGGGCAGTTTGGTGAGCATAGCATATACATTTAGCCAGACACCAGCAGAAATTACATCCCTAGGGTTCATGACTACCGCTGTTGTAGGTTTTCAGTAACAGGGATGCATTCCCTCCCATGGAGCAGGCCTGCAGTCAAATCAGAGGGCAGTTTGATTCCCCCATAACAGATGTGCCACTATTGCACTTGTTACCTTATTTAACCTGGATAGCCACATATAAGGTTTGCCGTATCCACTGTTGGGTATCTTCACTGGTGATTTCTCTTTCTCTCATTGAACTGCCTGCAGTGTGGCTTCTTCCAGCTTTCTGTCAGCTGGTCTACATGGAGGAGGTTATCAGCTCAGTTCCAGCAGGATTTCTCAGTGGCCTTGCAGCCCAAGTATGTGGAGTATTCCTCAATAGGGTCTTACCATCTATTCCTGGTGGGATACCAAGGGCCTCAGCAATGGCCTGTAATGTTTTGGGGACATCAGGGACCTCTCTGGACAACAACTCACTGGAAGGTATCCCATTCCTGGCACTGAAATTTTTCTAGTAATAATCTAAGGCTCCCAAGTGTTCCATTGTCCAAAAAAGTAGGTTTCCATATGACATATTTATATCCCCTTAGATTTTGATTAGCCCTCCCTCCACCTTTCCTTTACTCAATCTCTTCCCCTGACCTCACATAGGCCTTTTCACCCCCATTAATCTGTTCTGTTACTTACAGATATGCAATACTATAGTATATATGTATGTAGCAACTAAATGTGGGTTCATTAGGTAAGATCATTTGCCAAGCATGAGGAATTGAAGTTCAATACCAGCACCTGTGAAAAACATGTTGACATAGCTGTGCATGCCTGCAACCTCAGTGCTAAGATGGGCAGAGCCAAGGAGATTGCTGGGGCTGCCTGCCCATCTAACAGGGGCAGCAAGGAAAACAGGTGCAAGTTCCAGGTTCTGAGAGAGACCTTGTCTCAAGGAAATACGGTAAAAGTGTGAGAGTTGAGGACACTTGACACCATTTGGCCTTGACACACCTATGCACAGGGTGCATCCCTATGCACACATATGTGCATATAATACACATGCACATGCACACACACACAAAGTTATAGAACATTCTTATATCACAGTCATATAAAAAGAGGCTCTAGGCTAGACTGGCCTGTGAATCAGTTGTTAACTTCTGGGATAGAGCATGCTGCCATTCTGACAAAGCTCCCTGGATTTCAGGAAGGAGTCAGAAGCTTTCTTGGTTATCTCCTTATAAAGCATTACTTGTTCATGTCCTTATGAGAGTGCTTACAGTGTGATTACCTCTGTCTGAAGCGTGGAGGCTCACTTAACAGAACTTATAGTTGTCCATGACTCCACTGGCGAAGCTTTTTATCATGAACTCCTGGATCTGGTATAGTGCCTAAATCCAATTATGGAAATCACCTCTAAAATTTTGGATAATTTTGTTTTCTTTAAGAAAATGCATTGTTTAGGCTTGACATTTGCCCATTAATTTTCCTACCTTATGCTTTTCATGTCAAGTAAACATTAAAAATGTGAACTTGAGAAGCAAATTTGATGACTCCCTTCTTCCATTCTATGAGGATCACGTTGCACCATTGATGACAGTCAGGAACCCACACCTGTTGCTTAGCACCAGCTGAACTTGCTCATCAGGGGATTCATCCTGGACCAGGTTCAGACCTGTGGGAGGCAAAGGCATGGAAGGCAGCTGCCTGAGGGGGGTGGAGGGGTTGGACCAGCACACACTTGAACAGGTGACTGGAGGTCTGAATGCTTCAAATAGCTAAGATAGGAGCTTTGTCCACAGTAATGTTAAAGAAACACATTTCTTTCTTTATTTTTGTCTTCAGACCAATTTTGTAAAAGAATTTCATTTTCCTCTGCAGTTTTATACATCTATCTCAGTTGATTATGAGCAAATGAATTTGTATTTACACTAAGGAATAATTTAAAACCCTAGTTTTCCCCCATAAAATCTCCTAAAAGAAAAAAATATATATTTGATTTTAATTTAAATATGGATTCACATTATAGAAAAAAGAAATAGCAGGAGAGATCCAAGGATTCCTCATGACTTCTCCACATGGAATCTATGTTTTTGAACATTGGCTGTGCTGGGTAACTGGCAGTGGGGTATGTCTGACCAGAGAATGTTCTGTCTGTCTCGTGCCACATGCTCCTGTGGGAACTAGATTTATACCCTTTTTTTGCCCTCCTCCCCCTCTCAGCTGTTGCTTCTGAGCTACAGAAAAGGGGGACTCAGCAGTGTGGTTGAAATGAGAACTCATGAAAACATACTCCTGTTTTTTAATGGCTAACATGTTCAATTTTCTGGAGTAACCAAAATTGGGTTTGTTTAAAGGGAAAATTAAAAAAAAAAAATCTCCTTGTGAATGAATGACCTGCTTGGAAAAAAAGAAAAAAAACATGAAATGCATGAGCAATAAACACCCCTTCTTCTGTCTAGTGAATTCATGACATTTTATTCAGAGGGGTGATTATTTTATGCTCCAGTTGATGATTTTTAAATAAAACAATCAAGTTCAGACAAACAATCTGGAGCATTCTTCCCAGGGAATATATTAATCAAGATGTCACTGCAGGGGTAAAAGCTGAGTCATTTAGCATCTTTTAGTCAAGAATTGAATGAACTTGTGGTTATTCATTTTACTATTGATATGTTGAAATGAGTACAAAATCCCTAACCATTAGTGGCATAGTTAACATTAGGTGATGGTTTTGAATATATATAAAAGTATTTTACATCTAAGACATAGTCATTTGGTTATACAATTTCTGATAGAAAATAAAACTATTGTATCAATTGAATACAAGAATTGTCAAATAAATATCAGTTCGATGGGCTTAGTTGTCTAAGTAGGCTAACTAAATAAACTAAATAAGCCGAGTCAGCATGTCAAAAGTTTTGAAATTTGAACTCTAATTTTTTAATTGTGTTTATTAACATTCTAAGAACAAATGCGTACCATAGTTCACTAATAGTGTGATTCACATGATTTCTTGAATTGAGTTCTAATCAGTGTGTAAATATATGAAATTCACAATAATGTAGTTGATTCTTTCTTAACAATGTTAAAAGACTTAACATTGGAAAGATCATAAGTTGAGGATGTTTCACTAAAACATAAATTTTAATGCTTGTCTTAATAAATCCCTAGTAGTTTTTACTGAAAAAAGTAAAATATAAATGCAACTATGTTTTTCAAGGATTACCTCATGTCTAGGTTAATCTCTATAAAGTAATTAAATTAATTTTAAATTGTGCCATTTCTCTGTTGTTACCTTTTCTCTGGAATTTATGCTGTCTGACTGCCTGGCAGAGAATATAAAGTCCTTCATTTACAAATATTTGCACCCTCAATTTAATCATCTTCAACTTGGGATGCTGTGTTCACCAAATAGAAGTGCACATGTGAATCACTTGGGAATGTTCTTACCACATATTAACTACTAAAAAAGTAGGCATTATTGCTAGTAATAAAGTAAGTAAGGTTACTAAAGTCATTAAGATATATTAAAACAGCTACACAAACACAAAGTGGAACATTGAGAAATATTTTATTTCTTCTGTGTGTGTTTATGTCTATGTGTGTATATGTTTGTGTTTGTGTAATAATGATTTCAATATATAGGAGTCTCAATATGTAACAGTAAGATGTTTGAAAAAAGCGATTAATGATGAATGCATTTGGCAAATTTTAGCAAAGTTCCCTGAGACAGGGATATGCAAATGTCATCTCTAGCTTCACATTTATATATGAACTAAAGTGCATAGACTATACCTCTGAGTCTAAGAACTACATATCCTGGAGGGAGATGAGGTACAAAAGAGATCACTATTTTGGCTTCAATGTACATATTATTATAATAGACATACAGGTTTGGTGAAAACCAACATGAATTAATTTTCAGTCAAATTCCCCATCATTCTCAAGCTCATCATCAATGTAATTGAATTAACATCTTCATTGGTTGCTCATCTACTTTATGAAATCTGAGATTTGCTCACTGCTTTTGCAGTTACACCTATCTTGTTATGGAAATAAATGCACACAAAAGTGAAAGATTATGCCTGAGAGTAAATAATCGTACAGTTAAATCATGTCAAGCTGTAATGATGAGGGATTTCCCAGGGTGACTAGATCCAGTAGAGGATTATTGAAAAAGGAAAAGGACCAAGATTATGGACTCCAGTGAGAATCCCCCACACTTTTTTGACCAAAAGAAAGGCTACACCCATCAAAATCTCACTAAATTTTTCCAGTAAAAATAGGGCCTTAATTGGTCCTTGACAGACATGACTTGAACATTTACAGAAGGGGGTTTGGTTTCCAGGGTTGTATAAATTGTTCAGGTTTGAAAAATGCATAGATATAACAAAGTACAAATGGTGTTTTCTGGCTACCAATGGCTGCTTCTTAGATATAAAGGAAGGTCCTGTGGGCATAAGAATGGATTTTTCAGTTCCTTAAATAACTGTATGGGATTTTTCTCTTCTAACCTTATGAGTGAGTGAGAGTACAGTGGACATTTTACACATTCAAAAATATTCCAAAATAAAATATACATGCTTAAATTCATGCTTTCAAAAGTGTTATTTTGAAAGCCAAGCATACTGTATGTAGTAATGACAGAGCTGGAAATTTAACTAATTATCAGTAGGAAAAAGCAAAATGTGAAAAGGAGACAATGTAAATATGCAGAGGATGAATAATGATGAGCAGTGTTAACCTACATGGCTGGTGTCATAGACAGGAAAATCACACACTCATCTACAAGTTTTAGACTCCAGGATTGCTATTTCAGAGGCAAATTTCAAAACATAGTATTTTCAACAAGTTTTATTTTTGCAGGTTTCTACTTATGTGTATAGTTTGATACCTTCCACGTTTCAAAATCCAAAAGAAAAAAAAAAAGAACCATACCACTAGTTCTCTCTTAGAAATAATGTGTAAACTACTCTCAGATTAGATACAAAGTCACAAATAGTGGTAGGGAATTCATACCTGGTACTGAGAATCAAGTCAAAAACCTATGATTTGGAAGGTCATAGACCCCTGATGGAAGTATTCACTATTCTTTGGCTAAACAAAGACATTACACCCATTCAACACCCTGCTAAGAGTGTGTGTTCAACTCTTGTGATCATTTTTGGTTAGAAAATATTCTTGTGACAAATGGAAGCAAACATTGGGAAGACCCAAGACTCATGAAAATGACAAAAAGAGAAAGCAAGTTCCCATCACTTGATGAGTCATCTTGGTCACACCCACTGGGCCTCAGGGAACATTGCACAGGAAGTCACAGGATGTGACTGCAGTGCAGCTCTTACTGCCAGCCAGTTTCTATGGAGATGTAGACATTGAGGTGACTCAAAACTCAGCAAAGTAGATAATAAGTGGCTGTTGAAAGCTCAACAGTAAGAGATATTTCTAATAAAAAAAAAAAACTCTTAGAATGTTGCAGAAGAGGAGCTGTAAAGAATTTAAGAGCCGCAGGTTTCATAGGTGTACTATGGGCACTGTCCTGCCATGAACCAATAGGTACATTCATGACCCCCAAATGGTTAACTATTCCCCCCACAAGACCTACATATTTTTGAACCCAACAACATTTTGATCAAAGAACAGGATGGAACAGGGAATACCTTGAAAGAGGAAGGTCATCTAGAAGAGAGAACCAAAAAGAATAAAAGGAAGGGGACAAGCTCAAATTATTGTATGCCCATATATTAGAGTTCTAATAAAAAAAAATGAGCGAGATGAACAAAAGAATGAGGCATTAAGAGATCTGTCCAAGGATAAAAGGGGGAGTTCATCCCAAATAAAGTTTGAAATATGTAGCAGGTAATATGAGAAAGCAATTGTGACACAGTCTCTAGAGATTGCTTAGCAGTTAAGGTGCTTGCTTGGAAAGCCAGATGACCCAGGTTCAATTCCCCAGGACCCAAGTAAGCCACATGCACAAGGTGGCACGTGCATCTGGAGCTCATTTGAAGGGGCTGAAGGCCCTGGTATGCCCCCTGTTTCTGTCTCTCTCTCTCTCTCTCTCTCTTTCTTCCTCTCATTCTAAAACAAATAAAATAAATTTAAAAAGAAATTATAACAAAGCAAAAACATTTGAAAATGAAATACAGAAAAGAACAAGGCATGGTTGCACGCACCTGTAATCCCAGAATCCAAGATGCTGAAGCCATCAGAATTCATTCAAGATCATCCTGGGCTACAAAATGAGTCCCAGTTCAGGCCAGATGGAAAAACAAGACTGACTCAAATGAACAACAACAAAAATGAACAAAAGAAAAGATATAGAAAAGAGAAACTGGAATAAAGGTATCTGTAATGATTATCAGAGAAACATCCGATAATGGAAGACTCACCTATGGCTACATGTATAGGTATACAATGAGAACGAGGAAAAGGGTATATTCTACCATGCTTGCTCTGACAGTCCAGAGCTTCAGACATCTTCAAACCCAAAGCTTTGTACAACCTTGTGTCAGCAAAGGATGTAATAATAGCAAAGTTAATTGTATCCTAAAAAAATTATTCTCCCTCATAGTGGGAAAGAGACCCATGGTGACCTACATTCATGAGAGACAAAAAAATTCTTCATATATCAGTGGTTTTGATAATCAGACTTTCACTTCAACAAATTTACTACCTGTTTATGACCTGGTATGCACATCAGAACTCTGAGGATCCCAGTCCCCACAGACACTCAAGTTCTTTCTTATAAATCTTCAGGAACTGGTAGGGACCAGGATGACAACAGTGAGAGTAAGGCAGAAGAAATGCAGCAATCTCTCTTTGACATAGTGGGTGCCCCTCAAGTGCAAGGCAATTATTGTGTGAGTTTGGGAAGAAGAGAACCAGGAACTACAGAACTCTATGTGGAATACTTAGGGGTCTTTACTACCTAGGAGAGGGAACAGAGTTGAGATGGATGCAATTTGAGACATTTTGGTTTTCATTTCCCACTGTCAGGAAGATGATATAAGAGAACTGATTAAAAAAATACCTTCTAAAGAGCTTTGAGTATTTGTGAATTGGAATTTGTCCATCTTTAAGGATTTAAGCCTAGTATCTCTATGGGAAGAGAGGACAGAGTACTTTCCAAATGTCAGAAAGTTTCTTACTTGTTGTGAGACACACAGACCTCTGGAAGGTTGGTGGTGCTAAGTTCTCACATTTTAAAGAGAAGGTCTAGCCTCTGCTAACCAAACTAGACCCTGCCTATGAACAATGGACTGTAGTGAGCTAAACCCAATGAGCACTTTAACTTATTCTTCACCCAGTTCACATAATAATCCTTTCGACTTGATTGAAGAAAAAGTTACTTTCTTGGGGAAAATATTTTGATTTGTAGTCAAACTTTTAACTGACAGAATGTGAAACATGCTCAGGAAAGGAAAGATTCAAGTAAGAAGATCCAGAAATTATGCTGATTAAAATTGTCAGAGAGGAACTATAATAATTGCAAAATATATTAAATGATATAGTGGAAAAGATAGAAAACATTCATGCAATGTTAGAAGAATGAAGTGGAAATGGTAGAAATGGAAAACACAGGATTAAAATAAAGCATTGATCTAATAGCCTTATCAGGAAATTGAATACAGCACACACAAAAAAAGATGAGTAAACTTGAACACATCAGTAGAAAAGATGAAACTAAAACTAACCAAAACAAAAATGAGCAAAGAAAAGAGCTGATTTAAAAATGTACCCACATACTCTATGATTTTCTCCCGTCTAAGAGACTTTTTGATTTCCAAGATAAATAAAGTGGTGGCTCTGTGACTTCTTAAGATAGAAGAGGTGCTCACATGTCCTCTGTTCTTTATAGAATAATCCCCCTTTCAAATGCAGCCAAGGAGAACTCAAGGCCAAGTAGCAGGAACATGCATCTGGCCTGCATGTCAGATTTCTCTCAAGTACCGTCTGAAAACTTGTGCCAGACAGCACTCAGGTAGAGTAAGAAATATGGTAAGATAATTCTAGCTGAAGTACTGCCAAAATCAAATAAGAAATATTTAGTGAGAAATAACTAGTTGACTCCAGTCAATGCCATATCCATGAAAGAAAGAAAATGACAACAAAATTTGGTTGTTTTTAGTCTACTAAATTTTAACTTATTCGTTATGCACTGTTAGGTACTTAGAAGAAAAGCAGTGCAACAGAATTGTGGACTAACACTTCATGATCCTTTCCTTCTTTATGTGGTGTGCATGCATGTATATGTGCATGTACTTATGCGTGTGGGCGCATATGAGTGTAGAGGTGCGCATGCCAATGTGTAAATGTATGTATGAAGGTCAAAGATCAATGTCGGGTGTGTCACCAATCACCGTTTAGCATATGTTTTGAGACAGGATCTCTCTCTCTCTCTCTCTCTCTCTGAATCTAGATATCATAATTTCCTTTAGATTAGTTAACAAGCAAGCCCCAGGAGGTCTATGCTTCTTCTTCGCCAGCTCTTGGATTGTAGATATGTATAGCAGTACCCACCTTTTATGTGAGTCCTCATCCTTTTTTGGCAAGCACTTTACCAAGTGAGCCATCTCTGCAAACCCAATGATATATGTCTTATAGAGTCTCAGAAGACAAAGATAGTATGGCACACCACCCAGAAATACAATAATCCTAGCAAACTCAAAGTGGGATTTGCAACCAGATTGAAAAATTACATTGAAAGCCGGGGGTGGTGGTAAACACCTTTAATCCCAGCACTAGGGAGGCAGAGGTAGGAGGATCACTGTGAGTTTGAGGGCATCCTGACAATGGAGTGAATTCCAGGTCAGCCTGGGCTCGAGCAAGACCCTGCCTTGAAAAGAAAGAAAGAAAGAAAGAAAGAAAGAAAGAAAGAAAGAAAGAAAGAAAGAAAGAAAGAAAGAAAGAAAGAAAGAAAGGACAAATTACACTAAAAGACAAAGCAGCACACACAAAACTGAGAAGGTGGCTTGGAACTGGTGGTATAGTTCAGTGGGGAGCATTGATCTAGTATGTGTGAGGTCCTGAGTTTAATATATAGCAGGATTTTTTAAAAGTCAAAAACTGAAAAGACATTTTTACAAATGAATATATAATGAAGATATAAAAATATCCACAGCAACTTTATATTTATGCATTGTAAATAAGCCAAGTGTCTTCCCACAGAAGAAACAAATCATGCTCCAGTCATGAAATGGATTGGTACTGAGTGACAATAGTGAGCTAAGTATGGGCCTCACAGCCAAAGAAAGTGGACACAAAGGAGCACAGCAAGCCTTATTTTATTTAAGTGAAATTCTCTAACATACATAAGTTAATCCATGGTATGGAAAGCTTAACAAAGTTTTTGGATAAAAACTGTAGACTTTATAGAAAAGAGGACATGAAAGAGCTTTCTGAGGAGTTGGGAATACTCTTCCTTATTTTAGGGGTTTACTACAAAATTATCATAATTTTGTGAATGTAAATTGTAGAACATTAAGAGAAGTAAGAGTGTTTCACGGTAATATCTAGTATTGTAATTTGAATGTAAAAGTTCTGCCATTGACTCATGTGTTTGAACACTTGGTCACAATTAGTGCAACTATTTGAAGTAGGTCACTGACTACCAGCCTTGAAGTTTTATATCCTGGCCCCACTTCCTGTTCACTGTCTGCTTTCTAACTGTGGATGCAATGTTCCCAGTTGGCTTCCTGCCCCTGCTGCCCTGCCTTACCCACCATGGACTGTACGCCTGGAACTGTCAGCCAAAATAAACCCATTCTTCCCTCTAGCTCCTTCTCATCCTGTGTTTCATCACAGCAATGAGTCAAGTAACTAATACCTAGTATTCCACATACTTGGAAAAATATCAGTCAAATTGCCTGTGGGAATACCAATTTAGGCTAGCTTTTGAAAACCTCATTAGGAAGGGTGTTACCTTCAAGAGTACTAATTCTTTCCATTCTTAAGTACTTTACAGACACCAACAATGATTTTGTGATGTGTATTGAATTTTCTCTATTTTCCTAGCTTCTGTTTTGTTTCTAAATCTGAGGAGGGGTGATTAATACCTCTATTTTCCAAAAGATGTGCTAACATGGATATATACAATTGTTAATAATGTATCCAAACTGTGGGCCCTGGAAAGAAACTAGATTCCAAGTGATGTAGGGGTCTATATGATCAATGTTAGAATTCCCTACCTCCTAACATGTTATTTTGTTATAATAAAACTTCTGCCTGTTTAAATAGCTACAGCTGATTCTGTGTTGCATACCACTAAATTCTTTGCCATTTAGTGCAATTTTAAAATGGATATTTTTGTAAGAACTTTGGAGAGCAGTATGTGGCTATCTTCTTCCCCCACTCCAACACTCATCTTCCTCAGCCTCCAGCTTGTTCATCCCTGGGGTGGTGGTTGGATGAAGACAGTTACCCAGTAGCATAATGCTGCTGTGGAAACCCAAATGGAGCCAAGCAAGCTCCTGAGAAACCTGGGTAGTATGCTCATGCAATTTCCTCAGGTGCTGATGTCTGACTTGCCCATAGAACTTTATGAAAAGCAAGAATTTGGCTAGCGCTGCCTATAATAGAAAGAAAAAGAAAAATTTGGTTCTGTTTGTACCTCCAAAGACAGAAAATATTACTTGCATATCAAGCTGATATCATGGAAGGCGCCAAGTCATTTGGAAAAGCCTGCTCGGTGTGACGTATTGAGATTCTGGACATAGGCAAGGCAGACAGGAAATTCTCAAAGCCTGGATGCTGCACTGTAAAGAATGGTCTTGTTTGGATATCACCAGCTGGGAGGTCACGTCTCACAGAATTCAAAATGAGTTTCTTTTACTGAGAAGACATGTTTCGAGCATCTACTCAGTTATGACAGCAGAAACTTTGACGTGAATCTTCAAATTGGTTAAGCCATTTCTGAAGGGGTCAAGAAGGGAAAGTAGAAAGTGATGCAGCTAGCAGTGACCCAGATGAGATAGAGAGATGCAGGCTCTGGCATGTGTGTTTATTGCTCAGGCATCCACACCTGTCTGGAGAACTGGGTGACTTCAAGGGTCATACCAAAAAGACCCAGAGTAACGCAGGTTCTGTCCGAGATACTGTTCTGTGATGGTGAAGAGATCTATCTTAATGTTAGAAGTCTGATTCAAAAGCCATGAAAAGGAAGCACAGATCTACAAGTATTTTGCTTTTACATAGGTGGTTGTATAATCATGTATACATTACAATTATGCAGACTACACACACACACACCTCTGGCAGATATATATGTGTGTGTGTGTGTGTGTGTAAATATAATATAAAACTATTGTAACTACATGTGGTTGGCATGGGATTTAACAATTGAATGATAGATGGAATAAAGTATTTGGACTTAAGTCCAAGAATACATAATCCCTATTTTATCTAGCTGAACATATTTTAAGATTTTCATTTAGTTTATCCATTTCAACATTTATTACAAATGTAATATTGCATTCAGTAGGTGACATACACATGACTGGATGCTAATCTGGAAGACAGAAGATTGGCCCTGTAGTAGAATTAGGATGTCATTCCCAGTTGCCCTTATTATCCTACCTGCTGAGAATGCTCCCCACAGACAGTCCCTGCCTAAGATAACCACATGTAATCATCCTTGGAACTGCCCAGTTGAATTTGCCTTACCCAGAGTCCTATCACGTGCCAGGCAACCTGACTGATAACTGATCCACACTTCTTACTGGAACTGGGAAGCACTGTCCCAGTTTGATGGCCCCCATGGGTCTGGCTGCAATCCTCACATAGCCATCATAGCAGCCCAGCTACTCCCTCTGCCCAGTCCTACCTATACCTTCCCCTCCCACAGGCAAGACTCTTAAAGGCTCTCACTGGTGAAACCTGAGCATATCGGTCCTTGTATCAGAGTTGGTCTCCCAGAGAATCCAATCTGCAGCAGGAAAATAATCCTAATCTCTTGTCAATTTATAGGTAGAAATGAACTAATAAGCAATCTAAATAAACTATACAGTGAGAAAATTGGGAAACTATATTTACCCATCTGGGTAGTTAAGAAACTCTCCTAATAAAGAATTTTTACATTGATATGGAAAAAAAATGTAAGGAGAGAAAAGAACATTTTGAAGAACATTGAGTGAGTACAAGTGAAAAAAAAATGAAGCCATGAGTTTTATTGTTTTTGTGAGGTAGGGGTCTCGGTTTGGAGCCCCAGCTACCTACTTGAGGCTGACCTCATGGCCATCCTTCTGCCTTGGCCACCCAAGGACTAGGATTACAAGTGTGTGGATGTCATGCCTAAATATATGATAATTTTAAGTACTTTAACAGTGTTTCTACATAAAATTTTGACAGTTTTACATTGCCAACTCTGTCTTGCAGTCTTTGAGTTTCATATCACGCTCGATTATTGCATGCTTATTAAGAGTTCTCTGTACTTCAAAAAATAAATAGCAAATCACACATATGCTAATATAATTAAAAAATTTCCATATAAAACTCACTCTGGGGCTGGAGACATGGTTTAGCCATTAAGCACTTGCCTGTGAAGCCTAAAGACCCCGGTTTGAGGCTCGATTCCCCAGGACCAACCTTAGCCAGATGTACAAGCGGGCGCATGAGTCTGAAGTTCATTTGCAGTGGATGGAGGCCCTGGCATGCCCATTCTCTCTCTCTCTGCCTCTTTTTCTCTCTGTCTGTCTCTCTCAAATAAATAAACAAAAAAAAATTTTTTTAAACTCCATCTGTTCATTCATTATTCTTCTTCCATCCTTCTTTTAATCTATTCTAAGACAGATTTTGTATTATATTTTTTTCATTAATAAATAAATGTATAATAAAAAGTGGATGAATGTCTACACTGAGAGGATGCCTACTTGTTGCTACTCTAAACTTCCCAACTTGCTTCCAGGAAAGCTGCTTGGGTAAAATCCACACTCTAATGAAGGCCTGGACCCACAGATCCATTCTCAGCAAGTAGAAAGTGCATATCCCTGAAAGGCCCCATTGCCCATCCATCTACAACGGTGAATCTTTGCTTTGGATGAGTAATGCTCCAGTTCTGTTGCTTCATATCTTGTTATAATCCCTCCCCTGTGTCTCCTCTCATGGGCATACTGAAACCTATTGCTTTGTCCCACATCAGAGTTCTGCCAAGCATTAGTAGGGATGAACTGGACTCATATAAGACAAGAGACACCATAAAAAGATTTCCCATGACAAGGACACATGGTCACAAACCAGAAACTTGGGCATTAGGCTGTCTGCCAGGATGAAGAATTATCTAGTGAAAGGCACAATGTAAACATCTGCAACTAAATCCCATAGAGCCCTTTGAGTGGGACGTGAGCTTATAGCCACTCTTGAGGAAGAGTCTTCAAGACTCAAACAGAGAATCACATCAGGCATTATAAGAAGAACATATCCTTGACAATAATGCTATCAAAAATTAAGTATTGGTGCTATGTGGCTACCATGAACTCAATATATATGGGGCAGGTGGTAAGAACAAGCACTCTGCATGAGGCAATAAAGGTCCTTATTGTCTTCGAACAGTTCGCCCAAGTAACAGACACTCTGATGCTTCAAACCATTGCCTGATGCTGGAAGGTCTATAAAACTCGCTGGTCACTTCTTCCCACCAGTCTAGATCCCTCTTGCCTCCTCCCTGACCCAGGCATCCAATGTGAATCAGCTAACTGCAATTTTATTGAGTAAGGGAAAAAAATTCTAAAATATGTCTAGGAGACATCCTATTTTTATTTTAAATGATAATTCCCTATCTTTTATTATAAATGATAACCAAATGTTGTATATGTTGTATAGTACATACCTATATATTCATGCATCTGATTAAAGTGATGCTCTGAGCATGAGAAAATAGATGTAAGTCTACTTATTATCTTGTTAACAGGAGTAGAGGGGACTTAGAGAGGACTGGGGGGAAAGATTGGGGGGAAAGAAGGAAAAACAAGAGAGAAATATATATATATATATATATATATATATATATATATATATATATACACATACACACACACACACATATATATATATACATATATATATATATATATATATATATATATATATATATATATATATAAAGATAATGCACTTAATATTACCACAACTGCATGGTCATATACATAGAGATGTGAAAATATGAAGTTACTTTTAATAATTTCAAAAGCAAATTAAAACTAACACATTTTACTACTCCTAAGTTGAGAATACAAGATCCATCTTTCAGAGTTACATTTTATGGGAAGGTATGAGTCTCTGAAATATGTTTGACAGTCTAAAACCCAAGCTCAGAAAATAGTTGAGAAACCAACAGCCATCTCTCAAGTCTATATTTATGCCGCAAGAAGGATCTTAACTTTCACTTGGGTCACAATTCAGAAAAGTTCCTCAATTATATATAAAATGTGTTTTCTATCATTCTATTGCTAATTGGTATTCTTTGTTTTTTTTTTTTTTTTTTTTTTTTTTTTTTTGCCGGGGGGGGGGGCGTTGTTTCTGAGGTAGGATCTCACTCTAGCCCAGGCTGACTTCGAATTCACTATGCAGTCTCAGGGTGACCTTGAACTCATGGTGATCCTCCTACCTCTACCTCCCGAGTGCTGGGATTAAAGGCGTGTGCCACAACACCCAGCCTAATTGATATTCTTAATAAACACTTTTAAATGCTGTGTTTAAATGCTGCTTTTAAATACAATTTTAGATATACTTATAAAATGCTGCTTTTCTTTTGAATAAACATAATTAGAGTTCCAATAATTTTAACTTAAAATTTATTTATTTTATTTGTTTCTTTGCATAACTATTTAGAAGGCTATGATACAAATGATTAATTTTTTTTCAATGAAAGCCTTATGAACACAAAAGCTTCGCTTGCAATAGTTCTGGGAAAGGTCAGCTGGGGTGGAGGGTCTGGGTGGCATTTTGTACCTGATACAAAGAAAATATTTTAATTGTTTCTAAACAGAACCATATTTTATTTTAAATTCCGGAGTCAAACCCAGCAGTTCACAGAGGAATCTGCAGAGAGGCACTGAAGATGTCTGTATTAGTCATCTAAGTGGTTCGTTCATGTCACTGTGACCCTGAGAAGAACACAGTGTCCTCAGTGACTGAAATACATGAGCTTCATGATGTGCATTATGCTTATAACTCTATGCCATGCAAAGAATTGTGAACAGCTAAACTGTGTAAGAAGTCTGTTGTTTTCTTTTGTGATCTGGAGTGAGGTTCATGGTAGGGTTTAGAGACTTAATAGCTATTTGGTGTATATTAACAGCAACTTTGTGGCCAAAAAAATGAGAGCATCCCAGTAGCTTTTAGATAATGCTCTTAATTTTTGACAAAAAGAAAGTAAGTAAAATCAGAGTGGGGACAAACATTTCAGATCCCATTTTTTTTTCACAAAAAGCTTCACATTGTGCAATCAAAAGTTTCTATGAAACAGATGACTAACTTTCTGTCATTTGAGAAATAAATATCAGATGATATACACATTTTGGCTTAAGTTCAAGACATTGTGGATAATAGATTAACAACATACAAACCTGTTATCAAGATGTTTGAAGGTACAAGTAGAATAGAATTTGAGAAGCACTCTAATTATATGTGTATGGGGAATTGGATATGCACAAAAAATTATAAATAACATGATTTAAGTATTTGAATATTTCTGTAGGAGTAACTTCCACATTAGGGTTGTGAGCATGCATTGTGTTAATTGAATACTTAAAGCTCATCTCATGGGGTCCCCTACAAGGTATTTGGGGTTCTAAGACACACCACATTGAAGACCATGCTTTTATTGCAAATTCTACACTTGAACAAATAGAGTTACATTAAGTTCCATCTTGCTTTTAAAAAATTATACTTTCATGCCGGGCATGGTGGCACACACCTTTAATCCCAGCACTCGGGAGGGAGAGCTAGGAGGACTGCCGTGAGTTTGAAGCCACCCTGAGTCTACATAATGAATTCCAGGTCAGTCTGGGCTAGAGTGAGACTCAACCTTGAAAAACCAATATATATATCTATATATAATTTCATTTCTCAGACAAGTATGACCAGGAACTTTAACCTATATGCTTTGGAAAAGTATACATCACTTCCATCCTGTTTCTTATTTATATGAGCAAAGTGAATCTCTGTCTTTAACTTTTTATTCATTGATGTGTGTGAGGGTTGTGTGTACATATATGCGTATATGACAAGATGGATGTGGGGAGATCAGAGGGAAACTTTGAAGTTTCTGGGTCTCTTGGTGCTTCAAATGAACTACCAAAATACAAACTTCAGAATTAGCCTTGGACTTTAGGGTTCACCTCACTCCACCTGCCATTGTTGTAGTCTATTGGGGTCACAAATGCCTGTCAGCTTTATGTGGGTACTGAGGATCAAACCTGGGCCAGCAGGCTTTGTCAGCAAATGTGTTTAACCACTAAGCAATCTCCCATCCCCAAAATGTCTCTTTCTTTCAACCAAAGATGGCATGTGTTTTCCGTCCTGTTCAGTTAAACATAGAAACGTAGGTGCAACAATTACCTGTTGCAGGTCTTAATAAAAGTGAGGAGCTGTAGTGTGTCTTTTGAATGCACTACCTCACTGAAGCCCATGATAGCCTTGTGTGGAATGCATGTGAAATGATTAAAAGAAATCTACTGTGGCAGAGAAACCTCACAATATCAGTGCCTTAAACAGCAGTGTATATTTCTTCTCATTCACATGAGGAGCAAGCAGTGATCACTTGCATAAGAGAAAGCATCTTCTCCACTCAGCCACTTGGGACTTGAAGGTAAGAACTTTCCTGTGCAGATTACTGGATTTCCATAATCATTACAGGCAATATGGTCTGCCCATCACATGAAGGAAAATGATAGTTTTGTATGAAGTGTCATGCATCACAGGACCCAGCCATAGACACAGAATGTGCTGCCCAGGGGCTGGAGCTGGTGCCTCACTCTGCGCTGAGGAGCAGTGGGAGAGAAGCAGGTTTAGGGATTACCTAGCCAGCGCCTGTGTCATTCTATATTTTCTATATTATTCCAACATATCTGTCTAAAAAGCTAAGGCAGGAAGGTATTTCAGCTCTAGCATGGAATAAACTTCAGAGCACATCTGCTAATATCTATTTCTGAATAACTTTTTTCTGTAACATAGTTATATCATCTATGGATTACATTCTGAATTAAAATATATATATATCTGTTCTCCCAGTATAATATGTAGTTTTCATGTAACAATTGGCCAAACATGGTTTGAATAAGGTTTTCAAGTAAATTTTAGTTTTACTTGGCAACATGTTAAATCCTTATATATATATATATTTCCCTGCTATCCCAGCTATGTGAAAAGCTGTATATTAAGACTAAGTATGCAAGTGACCTCTGTTGAATATAGTGCTCAAGTAAGTCTAAGTGGAATGGAATATGGGACTGGAAACAATGTATCAGAAAGCAACAAAAACCTACTGGTGGACTCTAAATGAAGTAAAAGTCCATGCCAAGCTGTGCATAGCACCTCTGCTTCTTTGCACCAGACTGTGAATGGCTCCCACCATAATCTCTTTCCAGACTGAATCTCATCCTTAGTCAACAATACAGTGAGGAGCTCCTCCTAAAACCCAAGATTTTAAAGAAATGTTAAAGAAAATTAGCTATGTGGATCTTGAGTAAAGAAATGAGTTTCTTATTCTCCTTGAGGTCAAATTAAATTTTTGCTTTTATTTTTATTTTGGAAGCTAGTCTCTATTTTTCCTTTAGGATCAGTTTTGGTGTCAGTTACTTATAGTTTTGGTTGACATTAATTTAAAAGCAATGACAATCTCCTAAATATGCCTGGGGTTATTTTTTATTGTGTCTAGCATTACAAGTGAAGATAAACAGTGATAATTTTGAAATCCATTTGGCTACTCCCTCAAAGGTATTATTAGATTTTTTTCACTTATAAAAATATACAGGAATGTGCCTAATAGTAGAACATCTATTTATTGTTCAAAATGGCCCTTTTTAGTTCAAGGATACAACAAGCAATGAGAGAGAGGAAGATGGATTACAAGTACATGTCCTCAGTGATTCACTCACCATTGCTGACAGAAAGCAACCACCGGTTTGTCTGTCTGTAAACCTATTGATTATATTTAATTTTATAGTGTTAGAATTTAGCCTACATTTCATTTACACCTCCAAATTTTAAATTTTGTAAGCCAGTTTCATTCACATATAAATTTTCTAATTATGGGATAAAAGATAGTTTCAGAAGGCTATGGGTACAGGAAGTTAGCAAGTCTTTTTATGAGTAAAACATTCAAGTGATATATTCTATTTAGAAATCAAGTATTTTTTTAATTTTATGGATGGTACTTTTGCTTTTATACACAAATACTTTTCATAAAGTCCAAGGTCCTTAAAACGTCCTTCTAAGTCATGGTCTTAAAGTTCTGTACCTTTAAATGTGACATTTGAGTCTATAATTATTTTTGAGTTACTTCCTTACCAAATATGAATTTAGATTTTGTATGATGTGTGAGGTTCACATTTCTCTGTAAATATTCAGTCTGTCTATCCTGGCTTTGTAGACATAGACACGCAATACATCCTCTGTTGAATTTATTTTTATCTGTTGTCAAAAATTAATTTGGCATGTGTTCACAAAACTACTCTGGATTCACTGTCCTGTTCCATAGCTTTATGTCTCAGCCCCTCCACAAATGTTTCACAGTAGTGATACTCTAGCAACACAATATGTCTTAATTTAGGGTAGAAGTAGAATCCCCTTTTTTTTTCTTTCATGATTATTTAAGCTACTTAAATACCTTAATTTTTCCATATCAAATTCTACACAAAAAAATGTTACATACAAAGAAAAAGTCTTAAGAGGTTTGATAGGAATGGCATGAACTTGCAAATTGATTGGAAAGAACTAGTACAATTCATGGTCATGAAATGTGTTTCATTTAAGTAGCAGTTCTTGGACTTTCTCATCAGTGTGTCTTTTCAAATTCAGCACAGACACCTCATTGTCCACCAAAATAAACTGGAGATGTTCTGAGAATCCTTTGATTCCAAGGCTAGGTTAGGGAATATACACACCCTGGGCCTGAAACATCTTGCAGAACTAGAGACTGGTAATGAAGTTGTCTCCCAAGGAAAAAAATAGCAATATGTATGTTTTTGATGTCAAAGAAATACAGAAATAATTTAGCATAAAATAGGATTGAGGTATACAGTGTAAATTAGTAGCCAGAACTCTAGACTTGTATAAATAAATTATAAATATTAAATAAACAAAATAATGGGGAAAATAAACAAATCTGTGTAAAATAATTTTAAGTAATTTATGTTGTTATTCTGCTTTCTAGTGCTCTCCCCACTTAATTCTCCCTTTTGCACATGATTCCGTCCTTCCATAGAGTACAGTCTGGGAAAAGGAAAAGGAAGTGCTCTAGTTGGAATGTTGTCTCCTCCAGAGTTTGTGTGTTAGAATTAGGAACATGTATTGGATTTGTGATGAGGCCGTGAAACATCCTGCGTAAGTTCTGTCCTCATGAGTGGAATGTATTAATGCCATTTTTATAAGATGGACATTTTATACAAGGACATTTGTGCTCTCACTCCCTCTTTCTCTCCTTTTCTTTCTCTTTTTCACTCTCTCCTTTCTCATCTCTCTTGCCCTTCTACTACAAGATGGCCATGAAGCAAGCAAATGCTTGTCCCTTGATCTTAGATTTTCAAGACTCAAGAACTACAAGCCGGTAAATTTCTGTTCATTATAAAAGGAAGTTTGTAGTATTCTGCTATGACAATATAGCATTGGTTGAGACAGAATGCAGCTTTGTATTAGTTAAGTCTAGGGACATCTGCCTTCGTCAGTAATCAGGGTTGACTCAACAGTGGAAAGTGAAGTTGGTATTTGCTGCTAGCACTTTATTTCATGATCTTATTATCTAGACAATCAGAAGAGATACTGCAGACAAACCCCAACTGATAGACATATACCAAAATAAGTGTTCAAACTGACTCATCAAAATTGTAGTTACAGGGCCCTGGAGAAGGTATGATGAAGACTAACCTTAATCTTCTCCTGTTTCTCTCTCTCTCTCTCTCTCTCTCTCTCTCTCTCTCTCTCTCTCTCTCTCTCTCTCTTCTCTCTTTCTCTTTTATATTACCTATCTTTTTCTTCCTTATTTTCCTTGGTGCTGGTCTGTAACTCCCAGTTCCAGCATGCGGTTAACATCCACAATGAGCAGTTGATCTGAGAGACATACAAGGTTTCCCAAAAGAAGATAGATTTCTGTCAGAGCACTTGATGACCTACCAAAAGTTAGTGGTAAGACCCTACTGCCAAAGACACCATATGTTGTTGGTATGGAACATGGAGTGACCTGGCTGGAATCGGGAAGAGAGTCAGTCCTCAGACACTTATCTTGTCTAGTGCCATAAGGTGCTATAGGAGTGACTGGGGGAAAACAACCAACATCTGTCCAAGAAACTTGTGGTTTAAGCTACTCAGCAGCAAACAGCCTGATGTGCTGCTCACACAAGTACAATAGTGGCACACAGCCATGGTCGGTAACCAACTGCTCTTGATTTGGCTAATGGATCTACTCAGTGGAATAGAACCCATAGCTGGATCTGGGAAACAATTCAGAACCATATCTAAAAAATAAGGCCACTCTCCATTATCAAGCTCCCACCAATCGTGGGCTACATGAGAGCCTACACCTATTAAATTCTCTCTAAAATAATAATGGTTATCCCATTTATCTGGTGCTAACTTACTCTCCATTGGGGAATTTGCTTCTCTTTTTCAGATGGACGCAGATCCTGAGGAAAGAATAAGTCCATCACACCTCACCAGGGTCCCAGCTGAAACCATAGAGTAATTGGGAAAAGGAGCAAGAGTGCTGTTTTCTTGGTGAACCTGGTACCAGCACAAGGGTGAAGGAGATAGACACAGAGAACAGTCAACTCCTACCAAACCAGATATTCAGAAACACAGAGGTTCCCAAGACCTCATCACTGAAGTAGACGTAAAATGAACCCAACATAGCTCAGGGAAATTTGTGGAAGAAGGGGCAGAAAGATTGTTAGAGCCACATGCTGGGGCATTATACACAGGCACATTATCTCTTCTCCATAACTGATGACTAACCCCACAATGCACCACCACTAACAATGAGGGTTCCTGTGGAGGAGGGAGGACAGGGAGGAAGCTAATGATGGTACCAATATGGCTGTTACATAACTAATAATAATAAAATGAAATAAAATATAGTCAAAAATAATGAAAGCCTAATGCTGTCAGAGAATGAAGAGTATTAGGAGCTGTGAGTATGATTCCATCACAGGAAATTTCATCATGCAAAAATTAGAGATTTTAATACCACATGAACTTCAGCTGATTGTAATGCTTTAGTTACAGGTTTAGTACTTGTAAAATATATTATATTCATTTAAGACGTCAATTAAAAATTCACTTGTGTGTGTATATGTGGGTATTCTGCCTTCTCAAGTTTTGTGAAAATTGAAAATTATTCTTTCATTTTTTTTTCTTCAAAACCTTCAATATGCGGTCCTGAAAGCAGTGCTGATATGTCCTATGGAGCAGCTAGAATATTCCAGGCAGTCTGTGTGTTTACACAGTAATAAAATCTCACCTTTAATTTTTGCATTACACCTTCACATTTTGTTTATTTGTTTACCCTCAAAATGTAACTTAGAACTCCCTGTTCTTACACCGGTCTCACTTGTTTACATAAACGCAGCTGCAACCTTCCAACTTCTGGTTATAGCTAATAGTAAAGCATACAGAAGTTGTCTGTGCCAAGGACTGCTAAGGAGGGAAAAGTACAGGATCTGTAAGGCTTAAGCAATGTAAGTGGGAGCTGGGGAGATAGCATGAGGGCCTGAGATAGTGTGATTTGCCCTGAGTTCAATTCCAAAACTCCCACATAACCAACTAGCCATGGCCATACATGCCTGCAACCCCAACCTGTGGGAAGGAGAGAATGTAAAATTGCTAAGACTATCTGGTCAGCCAGTGTAACTGAAATGACAGCCTGTGAGAGACTCAAGTAACAAGCAGAGGAGTATTATAGGAAGCAATACATGCAATGGCCCTCTTTTGGCTTTTGCACACACACCTGCTCACACATCTATATATACCACACACCACACACACACACAATATACTATACATAGGCACACAGAAATATGTGTGTGGTCATTTCCTAGATGATAATGTGATAGATTGACTATGTGGTATATCTTGAAAATCTAATCTGCAATAATAATTAATACTTTCCACTTAATCTTATAAATATGACAATATGTATTGCTAAGTAATATTGTTGATATCAGCATGTTGGATGAGTGCATTAAAAACCATGACTCCATTCTCAGGGTCCATTTTGTGAGATCATGATAGTTTACAAATACTTCTTAATCAGAGGAGGCACATTTGATATTTTATTAAAAGACTATATTACTTTGGCAGTGGTCCAAGAAAGCTTCATAGCACCAACCTACACTGTGTCTCATGGTTACATCCATTGTCTCAAGTTTTAAAATATGTTCATGGTTCAGAGCAATATGATAGAAGTCTGTAAAGATGGTAAAAGTTTCCTACTCAGCTGGGTGGGTTTATACTTACTAATGCTTTTGAGGCCAGGGTCATGAAAACATTACTCTCAGTTTGAAACCAGGAAAAATAAATAGTAAGTGGTTACAATTCCTCAACTGCAGGAAGAATCCCCTTATGCAATGATGTGTACATCTGTTGCTAAGGCAACTGGAAAAACCACATTGGATCTTCTTGATGAGAGCCCATGAGGAACAATGAAATGAAACAAAAGGAAGTTGCATCTCAACCCAGCTGTCGCACCATACCTTAGGAGCTATGCATTGCTTTGGACTATGTGTCTGTGATGGTCCTTGATCATTATTTTTTTTAACCAAACACAATGAGAATCTTATTTGGTTTGGTCTAATTGATTCAATCTGTTAAAGTGGTAGAGCAGATGGAACAAGATCTTCAGTGCTTTCCTAATTTTCTCAAAAGAAGCTGAGAGTGTTATTTTTGTTGACTATAGCAGTTACTCTCTTAAGGATTCCTGAATGGAAAAACACTATGAATTAGAATATCATGTCAGCAAACCACTGAAACTACCCTTTTAGAAAGTCTCATCTCTTTTGAAACTTGCTTTTCTGTGGTAACATTAGGGTCTATAATTTGCCTCCCCACCCAATCTGCCTACCAAAAAAAAAAAAATTCCTTTGGAATATACCTCTGGCTTTCATTCTATATAAAGTTATAATATTTTAAAGTGTTCTCTTGTGATTCTCTATCATTAAATAGTTTCTTATGAACATATTCACATGGACCTATTCCTTGAAAACTAATGACAGAGAGTAATCCCGTGTTCAAGCAACTGTGTTGATCATAAGGCATAAATAATTAACCTTTAAATCCCAGTGGCTCATAAGCCATAGAGGGAGACAAATGTCAAAATCCAATAAATCCCAGGGTGGTTCCAGACTTATGAGTCTTATGATTGTGTTTGGTGAGTCTGAGGAGGATTTGGGGTAGCCAGAACCAGTTGTGAATGGAGGATGGTCAAGTAGCAGACTAAACATCTTGGCTGAGGTAGCAGATTAAAGAAGGGCTACAGACCTCACAACAACATGGCGTCGCTTGGGCGGACAGAGCAGGAACTAGCTCGTCATGCCCATGCTTTCTTCCTAACAGGAATATGAAGACTGGTTATCCACAGGCCTATCTTTACTCTAGCTAATTGTCAATAGGACCAGTGATCATTTTCTTTCCTCTTTTTTTTTTTTTCATTGTCATTGATTTGTTTTTTACTTCGTAGATACTTAAAGGCACATGGAAACTTTCACATTTAAATAAGAAAGTAAGCTATATTTCCTAATCACATTTGAAAACAACCATTACAATTGCTGTTCTAGTTTTAATATTGTTTGTCTTTGTAGGTTTTATTGAAATTTGATTGTTATGGTGGTGTATTGGGAGATGTGCCCTTTAAGATCTGGAAACATCATTGAGACAGATTAATACAGTATCAGAACAGGTCTGTATGAACTGGATTCATCACTGCAAGTTTGGATACCTATGAAATAGCCTGATCTTCATGTTTTGTCCCTTCCACACGAACTTTCATGCCCCTCCATTCTGAGGTCATCACTAGGTGCAAGGCAGATGCTAGCATACTGCTGTTGGGTTTTCAATCTTCTAGAACCATGAAGCAAAATAAACTCCTATGCTTGACAACTCACTCAGTTCCAGGTACTATCCGTTATGGTTCTCATCACTGTGAATGGAACAAGAAGTGACGCAAAGAGAGAAGGGTTTATGTGAACACATGAAATGAGGCAATAGTCTATCATGGTGGAGGGACTTGTTGGTAGCAATGTGACACTGTTTACTCATACTTATGCATACCAGGAAGCAGAGAATCAGACATGCCAGTGCTCTTCTTCTCTTTATGCAGACAACGGCCCTCACTGTACATGGTCTATACACATTCAGGCCAGATTTCATTCTCTATTTCATCTTGAAGAACCCTACAGCCATGCTAAGGGAGTTACTTGCTAAGGCTTGACACTACTTGATTCAACCAATTTAGCCATCATGATTAACTGTCACAGGTCTTCTGTTAGAGCAACAGAAAGTAGATGATGACAATTAATAGGTAAAGAACTGTAATCAAAATAGGATTCTCAGAAAACATATAAACCAGGTAGGAAGCTATTTATGTCTATATAAAATATTATAAATGTGTTTATGTGCTGAGATTAGAAAGAATAATAAAACTCAAGAAATGCATCCACTATAAGATTTATGTGTTTTGAGCCAAAGGATGTGGTTAGCCCATGAGAACTTCTGAAAGAACTTTTTAGTAGGCAACTTGAATATGCTTAAATAATAAAGTACCCTTTTCAAAATGCTCATTATGCTTTTGTATATGCTTTTTGTGTATGTATGATACAAGGACTAGCAAACAAACAGAATCCACAGAATACACTTTGGGCTTTATGCAAATCACTGTCAAGTGTGCAGATACCTGAAATTGACACTGAGAATAAGTGATCTAGAGAAGAATGATGTAAATTCAGACAGTGGGGAAGAAGTACTTTCACAAAGAAGGTATCCTGGAACTGGGTACTTGAAGTATATATAGTAGACACAACACAGAACAAGGCTATATCTATTGGGAAGCAGAAATTGAAGTGCAAAGGCTACCATGGGTAAAATAAGAATAAACAAGTAGGAAGAGCTAATTATTAAGTTACCAGGAATACTATTGTAGAGAATATAGGCAAAACAGGATATGAGGAGGCTTAGAAGAGAGTTATGAAGCTTGGAAAAAAACACATGAGACTATAAGTCTATGGTAAGGAAATGTAACTGTAAAATGAATGGTAATTGAAAGCCACCAATAAAATTGAAGAAATGAGAAAAACTGGTCTATCCTGCCAATTTGTGTTTTATTTTCATTATTAACAAATTAACGACTGTGAAATCTTTCAACAGTTATCTGCCTTAGAGTGTCTTATATGAACACACCTGACCATACCAAATTCTATTGTTTACAAAGATGTTTCTCTGCTGAAACTGAGTTCTAATGTTAACAACTTCTCTTGCTAGAGTTGTTTTATTGTTTGTTTTTTCCCTATCAGAATGGCAGTTGAATGTTTCCTAGGCTCTTTGGTTTCTGCTTTGAATATTTGTGTGTGTTGTTTTCCGCTGCTGTCTTCACTTCAGACATGGGCTCTTTGGAGGCAATCTAACCATGGGCTTTGTAACTGCTTATCAGAGCTTCCCCATCTTCACAGTCCTCTGCTCCTTCTGCTTAGGGTTTCCTGAAAGCTCCTTGTCAGGCTATCAGTAATCAGAGGACTGAGGAATGAGCTTCCTACATCTCTGTGTGTTGCATGTAGATGGAAGAACGTTCTTCCAGGGCACTTGAAAGTCCTTGTGGGTCCTACAGGTCCTGGAAGTACTTAGATGCTATAAGGTAACAGATGAAGACATATTAAAAATCCAATCCAGATGTGGTGAGCAGCAGGAACAGTCATTTAGAAAAACCAGAGTTTCAGGGCATTGCCACAACTTGGCACAATCAATCTTCCCCACTTATTTTTTTTTTTCCGGCGGGGGGGGGGGTGTTGAATCAGAGTCTCACTCCAAGCTGACCTGGAACTCACTCTGTAGCCCAGTCTGGCCTCAAACTCATGACCATCCTCGTACATCAGCCTCCACAGTGCTAAGATTAACGGCGTGCTCAACCTCCTTTCCCACTTCAACACTGTGGTGAAGTGATTCCTCAGCTGGGTGAGAACAGGAAGGAGTGCTGCTTTCCGAGGCATTTGCAGCACCGTTGTGCTCCTTCCCCTTCTTGCCATCAGCCCTGCTCCCCAGTGTTTGCGGGTCAGCTCTGCTGAGAACACAGCTTCAATCTGTTTTGGATGACTTCCAAGCCCCATCTCACATATGCATTTGGAACTACAATCATTTCAAGCAATGGTATCATGATTAGATTTTTTAAGTAATTTTTCTATTTCTATCAACCACTTTGTTACTTGACTTTGCTAGGTTTTTTTTTTTTTTTTTTTTTTTGGCTTTTTCTTCCCTAGGCTGCTTTGGTGTGGTTCCTATGCTGCCATCTTCTGTTACTTGATTATTTGTTCCAAATTCATCTAGAATACTTTAACTTCCATTTACATAAAATTTTCATATTGGTCTATTTTTGTCTCCTTATATGTAGCATGTGTATATATATATATATATATATATATATATATATATATAAAATTTATCATTTCTGGGACAAAACATATAGCAAGAAGCAGCTAAAGGAAAGAAAGGGTAGTGGGTTTATATATATGGTTTTATTTATTCTTATATATAAGGTTTTATTTTCATTTTACACTTTCTTTTTTTTCCAATTTATTTATTTTCAAGGAAAGAAAGAGATAGAAAGACAGAGGAAAGTGGGCATGCTAGGGCTTCTTGTCACTTCAAACTTCTTGTCACCACTTTGTGCATCTGGCGTTACACAGGTACTGGGGATTCAAACTCAGGTCAACAGGCTTTATAAGCAAATGCCTTTAAACATCTCTCTAACCCCTTTGTCCTTTGTATAAAATCCATGACCCCAGCCCATGGATGGACGTTGCTGATAGTTAAGGTGGTTCTTTCCTCCATAATTAACCTATTCAAGATAACCCCTCACAGACATTAACAAGGGCTAACCTAGTCTACATAATCTATAACAGAAGACTCTAGGTTCATTCAAATTTGCAGGCAATTTAAACTCACTATACATAAATAAGATATATAATACATACATAATTTACATTTGCTTCTTCACAAATACTATTTCAAAATAAAATTTACTTCAGGGTGTGGTTAGGATTCTCTCACTCTTTTGTATACCATTCACCATTTTATATATGTCTGGTATTGAGGACAATTTCTGTAGAATTCTTAGAGTATGTACATATATACATATATATATATACAAGACATTGTGTGGTGTAGTCTTAAACAATCTAAGATCATTAAAAGTACAATCAAATGAATATTAGTCAAAGGTTTCCTGATAAAGAGAACATCAGGATATAAACAAACCTTGACTCGTTATGAAGAATAAGAGCATGTGGTTATGGGGACTGACAAGTTCCCCAAGATCTTGTGTGAGCAAGTTGAAGAGCCAGGAGAGGAAATAATATAATACCACCCAAATTCCAGCAGGCTTGAGAGCCAAGATGAAATTTTCTTGACCTATAGAAGGGTCAAACATTTTGTTCTGTTTGACCTTTTAATTAATTGAATGGAGGTCAGGTATATAAGTGAGGAAAATCTGATTCAAGTAATCTGCTGAAGCAAATGGTAACATTACCCAGAAATACTCTCACAAGCAAACCCAAAATAATGTTGATTAAATATCTGGGGAACTATCATATTGTCACATACAATTAGCCATAATGGCATCTCAGTTCTTTCTCTAGCTGAAGAATACTTATTCCAGCCTCACATTGAGAATACCTTATGGACTTATTTTTTTTTTCCACTTTTATTTACTTATTTGAGAGCAACAGACACAGAGAGAAAGACAGAGAGACAGAGACAGAGAATGGGTGAGCCAGGGCCTCCAGCCACTGCAAACGAACTCCAGACGCGTGCGCCCCCTTGTGCATCTGGCTAATGTGGGTCCTGGGGAATTGAGCCTCGAACCAGGCTTCACAGACAAGCACTTCAACGCAAAGCCATATCTCCAGCCCCTGGACTTATTTCTTGAAAGGGTTGGTTAGCAACATGCTGTATAGTATTCCATGTCATACATTTGTTAACATGCTTAATTTTTAATGATGTGAACTGACAAATCACAGTACATTTGTTGCCTGTGTTCACTTCCCCTTTCTGTGGATACTTTTGTTAAAAGTAAAAACAGAAGGGTAATGGGATATATGCTGCACGGAAGCCAAATGGGGCACTACCTGTGGAGCAAAGGGGGTCTAGAACAGGGAGGAAAGAAAGGAAAGGAGAAAACAACACAAGGGTGAATACGATCAGAGCAGAATGTTACGTATGGATGGAAATACCACAATGAAACCCATTTCTTTGTGTTTACTAAAATTAATTGAAAAGTTTAAATATGTAACAATAAAATGTAAAGATCCTCTTAATTTTCAGTAAGCCTATGAGATGTGTACTAAGAATTATGCATGCGAATGCAGATCAAAGGAAAGTCAACAGGGCACAATTAGTTACAAGCAAATACATTTCATTTTGCAAGACAGTTTAAGACAAAGGAAGGAATAGTTTCTTGTATGTTTCTTAAATTTTATTTTTTTCATTCAATTTGACCAAAATTATATTGGTCAACAAATTAATGTCATATCCCCCAAACCTTAAAATGTCAAATTATTTGTCCTGCCAAGTTTAATGCAACTATGTTCTTTAATGTAACTTTCTATTATTTAATATTTGTTTAATTTTATTTGGGTATAACTGAAGATTTACATGAAGCTGAACATAATACTTGGAAATCCCTTCACTCTGTTTCTCCAACACTAATGCCTTATATTGCAGTCAGGTTCACAGTGCTGGAAAAAAACTCCTGAACAAGAGCAGGTTGTAGGAGAAAAGGGCTTTTGTTTACTGATGAGTGGAATCTCCATGATGGCAGGGGGAAATGACAGCATGAGCAGAGGGTGGATATCACCTTCTGGCCAACATCAGATGGATAACAGCACCAGGAGAAGGTGCCAAATACTGGCAAGAGGAATCTCCCTATAACACCCATAAGTCTGTGGCCAACAATACACTGCCTTCAGAAGGCTTTCATTCCAAATTACCATCAGCTAGGGACTCAGCATTCTGAACACCTAAGTTTCTGGGGGACCCTTGAATCAAATGACCATACCTTTCTTACTTATAATAATGCCACAATAGGGAAATTCACATTGATACAAACAACTGATTTTATTATTTTTTCATACACCTGTTTTTTAATGTTTGTGTTCCTGTGTAACTATGCCATATGTAGAGATTTGTGGAAGTACAATCACAGTGAAGAATTTTATTTTTTTCAAGTTGTCAGGGATCAACTCAACAAGTTAGTTCATCAGAGAAAATAGAAATTTTCACTTAACTACTGAAAGAAACAAAGTGAAAGAAAGACAGAACAAATGGAGAAAGCACAGTTTCCTGGAGAGTACCATTAGTGACTAGCCTGGAGGGCCAACAAGATTCTTATGTACATCCACATCCCCTGTGAAGAGTCATTACAGAATGAAACATGTTATTTTGTAGGCTGCAGAGATTCCAAAACTTGATTTTTTTTTTTTGAGGTATGGCCTTGCTCTAGCCCAGGGTGATCTGGAATTCACTATGTAGTCTCAGGCTGGCCTCGAACTCACAGTGATCCTCCTACCTTCACATCCTGAGTACTGGGATTAAAGGTGTGTGCCACCATGCCCAGATCCATAGCTTTAACACAGGATAGTTTATTTTTCATTACTTGAGTCTGTTTTCCTTTCCTTATAAGCACATTGAGTCATATTTCATATAAATTGAACCAGCAGTATGTACCCTTCACCTCTATTAGAAAAGTTAATTATCCATATTTAGTATTTTTTTCGTGAAACACTTTGTTGTCATAGACTAAAATCAGGAGATCTGAATTTGCAACTTTGCCCTGAAAGCACACTTCAGTATGCCTTGGTGTATTTTTTCAGATTGTCGGCTTATTCACTTCCAACACTGATAACCTACTATTTACTCTATTTCAAAAAAATATATGAAATGCCAAGTATAGGATCATGCAGTATAGGGTCCCTTAGTAAATATTTGCTCCTATTCTGCCATCTTGCATACACACCCAAAAAAGAATGAAGGAAAGACATGTCTACCGGTTTGATGTGTTATAGGAACAAATCTGAAAAGGCAGATATAGGTAGCTATATTCTATTGAATCAAATGTAGAAACAATTTAGGTAGTGATGGCATTACTGAAAAGAGGATGATCTACAACAATTTGTACTATAATTACCTCCAGTAAGATACTCTTGAGGATTAATTGAGCACATGACCACACAGACTCACACACACTCATACACACAAACACTTCCTTCAGGTCCCTAAATATTCCATTATCTTACTCTCAGCTATTCTCTGGGACTTCCTTGATGTACCTTGAATTTTGAAAGCTGGTTCTTGCCTCAGGAATTTGTTTCATTGTTTTCTTCTCTAATCTATGTTTTAGACTAACATAATCTATTATATGTTTCAGAGCTTTACTCGGCAGTTTCTTTTTTATATGCTATTTAATATGGAGAGCCCTTTCCACTACAAGTTCTGGACATTTTCATTATGGGTGTTACATTTGAATGTGAAATGCCCTCTGTAGGCTCATGTGTTTGGGCATGTGGTCCACACTTGAGATTTTTAGCAGGGCTCCATGTTCTTTCCTATTTTGGCTTCCTGGCTGTAGACACAATGTCACCAGCTTCCTCACTTCTCTGCCACTATGCCTTCACCACCATGATGGACCATCTCCCTTCCAAAACTTTAATCCAAGATAAATCCTCCCTTCCTTAAGTTGTTCCTTGTCAGACATTTTGCCACAGTAATGAGAAACAACAACTAATTCAGTTTGAAATCATTGTCCACAAATCTTCTTGCAATTGTCAGACAACCTATCTGTAAGCCTAATTCCTCCTCCCACAGCCCCAATTACAGTGCCAGTCTCATAGGGCAACCAAATGCCCCATGAAACGTTGAATGGATTAAATGCTTAAATTCTCCTTCACAATATGGACTAAGTGAACATCAAAGACTAAGAAGCTGGAAGTTTGGCAGATGACAGTCAGTGTGACTTCTGACATAGCTCAGTGCTCTTACACTCCACTACCATGGGAGATTATTCACTGTGACCAAAGGGTAGGCTCCCTTCCAAGTCTGTCCCAGTCATCCTTTCCTCCCTTAGGGTGATGAATCCTGTTGCTTGCCAGAGAGATTTCTGGCTTTAGCCTTAAGAACCCTTCCTCCAAACTTGCATATTGTGAATTTCAGGAAAGTTGTAGCGGATGGAGCCTCTTGGAATTATATATCTATGCCCATTTCAGCTGCCATGTTCATCTGAGCCACCACTACTTCTTCTCACATAGGGTCTTAAATAGCCTTCTAATTGTCCCAAGTACAGGCATCCTGAATGTATTGCTTGGAAGTCTTCAGTGATTGCTCTTAGGATACCTTAATGTCGGATTTGCATGGCCTCTACCAATCTACCCACTACAGCTAAGCAGGACTGCACTTGGGCTTTAAGCCTCTGCATCCGTTTTTCTTCCACTGTGCCTCTGTGTGGAATGTTCTTTTCTTCTGCCCACTGTTTTCTCACCAATCGTATCTGCTTCAAGCACTCCCTAACTTAGGGTAATGTAGCAGACCAGCAGACCTACCTCACTTGATCAGATAGATCATTTATATACAAAACTTTGTGTGCTTTTATATTTTTAGAGTCACAGATTATTTTACTGTGTGCTATTAGCTAACATTTGTCTTCTCCAATATTATGCAAAGTCTTCTCTTAGTTATGTATACCAAACCCATGCTTGCCACAAAATAAGCTCCTAAAATATGTACAAATAAATAAATGAAAAATAAATAAATAAAACAGGAAAGCTGGGTGTGGTGGCACATGGTCATAAGTATAGCACTCAGGAGACTGAGACAACAGGAAGATCTCAAGTTCAAGGCCAGACTGGGCATGACCTAAATAGGAAAGTGAGAGAGAGAGAAAGGAGTAAGCAAGAAGAGAGGTGGGAAAAGAGAGAGAATGGGAACAGGAACACCAGGAAAAATTGAAAAATAAATGCATAAACTTTTATTTATTTAAATAGATAAAATATCTCTATACCTAGAAAATCACCCTAAGATCTTTAATTAGCAGAAGGTATATTAGCAAAAAATATCATATCTCATTGATAAATATGACAGAGACATTTTGTTAGCAAAGAGATCAAGAGCAATAATTATCTACAATTAGGAAAATTTTATAGAACTTGGGAGATGGCTCAGCTAGAAAAGCACTTGTCATTCAAGCATGAGGACCTGAGTTCAATTCTCCAGCACCCATATAAATACTGGGTGGATATGGTATCTTTCCTATAATTTGTGCATGTGGCCCCATGTGGACTACTGAAAGAGAGATGTATATGCTGGTCACTACAGATGTTTTCTAGCTATTGGAATCTCAGTCTTATAACCATGAAGCATTACAACAAATAGCAAGAAAATTCACTCTTGAAGTCTATGAAATTTCATTGTTTTGTTACTTAAAAGTGATAAACCAATTTGTACAAAGTTAACTTTCTATTATCTGGTAGACACTTGAAGTTGATATGAGTTCTCTACTGTTGCATAAAAACTCATAGCAGTCTCGGAAGGTCAGCTGGCCAAGCACAGCTAGTTTGGGATCTGCACTCAGGTGCTCACAGGCTGAAATACAATGGCTGGACCAAGTACATCTTCCATCTCATGTGCATCCCCATGTGATTACCATCTCATTATTTTACCACGTTATTTTTGTAACCTAGTGTTGATGCAAAAGATACAACTCTCACCCTAAATGGAATGAGAGATAGTTTATTCTGGAGCCAAATCTAAGTGGCCATGGCCAGGAACACAGATTTAGTTTATCCCAATTCCATGTTCCAACCTGTTAACAATTTCATGAAGGTTGTGTAGATACAGAACTGAAGAAAGTCATAAATCAAGGTACATTTCAAATACCTTATCTGACCATCAAGTATGTAGGTTATAACAAAGTAGGGAAAATCTCCATCATAGATTTTGGATGCTATTTAATGACATTATTAGCCCTTGGGGTGGTGGAAGGGGGGGGGTCTGCTAGTACATTCCAAAAGGAGCACACCTAATAAAACCGATAGTCACCAGGATGTTAGATCAAACACAAAGGTGGACAATAAATGCTATTGAGGAGTTAAACGTAGCCCAAGGTAATTTGGCTCTGACTTGCAACATTCCATCTCTCTGTGGTCATAGTAGTTTTATCAGTCCATTCAACCTTTCTGGAAGTAGGTGCAGCAGATTTCTGGGAACTTTAGTTCACATTAGTATTAATTTAAAGAAAGATTTTACTTTTAAATAGTTATAGACTGACTACATATAGTATGAAAGATGTATCTGATTATCATAGATAACATGTCACTTAACCTACAAAAGCAGATATCCAGCACCAGTTAATGGGAAAAAAACACCTTAAGAGATATTCCAGGAACACAGTTACTCTAATATTTAATGCCACCACGTATTTAATAGAGATACTAAGAAAACTTTAATTTATAGAATATCTGAATCCCTCTGTGCAACAACATGCACACCTAGATAGCTTTGTTATCTGGAGCACATGCTGCTAAATAAACCATACAATTTAATTTTCTTCTACCTCCTTATAAAATTACATCAAAAATCAAATTTAACTTATTTTCCATTTAAAAGCTGAATTGATGGCTACTTGTCTATTCTAAACTCAGCATTTTCATGGAGGCAGTACATTCTTATATTAAACTTGTATCACATGAATGCCAACTCAAGGCATAAGAAATGATGTCTTGTTTAAGCATCTGGCAGAAAAACATGCAAATAATTATGGTGTTTCAAGGTAATTTGTTTCTTTTTGAAATTTTCTTTGGCAGTATCCATGAAACATGTAAAAGGAAACTGATTACTTAGTGAGAGTAACTTTATCTCAACTGTAGGAGTAATTTACTTTTGATTTCTTTTTAGGTGAGTATTCAAAAGATACTTGAATGTGAAACAAATTTAATTGTAGAAAGAAAGGTGGGGCAAAATGTTATGAAATATGGGAATCATTAATTTTGCATGAAAGCAGAGTATTTTCTTATTCTAGAAAAACATACTGAAAAAATGTTTCACCATTTCTTTCATTTCTCCCTTCTTTCCTTCCTGCCTACCTGCCTTCTTCCACTCTGAATTCCACAAATATTGATTGAGCTTGGCTATGCTCCAGGGACTGGAAATAGAATAAATAAAACTGACAAAGTATGTCACCCTACACAGGTAATAGTCTTCTGGGGGAAATTGACAACAATAAATATATGTTACTGGAAATAAATAAGCATGTTAGTGTGGTGGGCTGATGTGGGTTGCTATTTTATATACTGTAAAGGATGACTGCTGGGATTTGTCAGAGATGCAGAGAAGAGAACACCCACTGGGAATGAGATAGCCACAGAAAAGGGTATGCTCACTTTTTATTTTGTATTTTATTTTCTTTTTCTTTCTTTTATGACATTCTCATCCATACATATCTTGATCACATGTCCCGCACATTACTCTCCCTTCTTCAGTTTCACTGTACTCCTGATCACATATCACATACTAATTGTCTATGCCACAGAAGAGAATGAGTCCCCATCCTCAACAACCATTAATTGTCATGACCTCATTTGGGAGGGGAGTTCTCTCCCAAGCCCCTCTGTTATCAGTAATGGAACGTTAATTGTCCCCACATGTACGTGTGTTGCATTAGTAACAATAACCAGTGTGAGTTCACGAATGCAATGGTCTTATCTTGTCCAGACACCACAGTGCTCCAGTACTCCTTACCACCCTCCGGTTTTTACTACCTTTCCATCCCATATTCTATGGTTCTTTATTTTTTTAATATACTGAGTTCACAAAAGGTGAAGCCCCTTTTTTTGACCTACACCAGGGATAATGACTTCTCCCTTCCCAGTCTTTCAGACTTTCCACTCATTCTGACCAGAGTAGCAAGGCTTAAATGGTCAAATGACCAAAGGCAATGCAGAACTAAGCACACTGGAGTAGAGGAAAAAACATTTGAAGGATGTCTTCATGCAGTGGGGCAGGAGAAGCTGAAGTGAGTATTCTGAAAAGTGCACTCACAGTGGCTACTGGAGAGTCTGTTTCAGGAGGCACGGGGCAGAGGACACTGGAGGCATGGGAGGCCCCAGAGACGATTGGGCACAATAATGTCTGTAAAGAGCCTCAGGTCTCTATACCTGTCATACCTGCAACATTAATATGGTCCACACATGAGTCATGAGCATGAGATCCCCTAATCAGCATACCCAAGTACAAGCCAGACTTTGAAAACTTGATGAATGTGGATTGATTTGTTGTTCGTTAGTTTATATACTCTGTGCTCCTGGAGAGCCTTTTTATTTTGATTTTGAATTACTAAGCACTTAAATATCCATGGATACATCTACATTTGCTTTCTGTCATTTTAAGCAAACACTTTTGTGGCTAAATTAATTTTTAATCATGGCTTTCTTTTCTCTCATTGTACATACATATTCCTGTGCCAGTAGTGTTTTATTTACTTCATCGTTGTTTTAATTTTGGGTTACTTGGATAAGCTGCATTTCCTTAAAAATCACTGTGGGTTTTTCTTTGTGATTGGATTTGAGTGTTTTTTAACTTTTAACATAAAAGTTAAATTCAGGGCTGGAGAGATGGCTTAGCGGTTAAGCACTTGCCTGTGAAGCCTAAGGACCCCGGTTCGAGGCTCGATTCCTCAGGACCCACGTCAGCCAGATGCACAAGGGGGTACACGAGTCTGGAGTTCGTTTGCAGTGGCTGGAGGCCCTGGCGCGCCCATTCCCTCTCTCTATCTCTGCCTCTTTCTCTCTCTGTCTGTCACTCTCAAATAAATAAAATAACAAAAAAAATTTTTTTAAAGTTAAATTCAATTATTGCTAATACTTTAATGATGTTAAATTTAATAACTTTTTTGTCTTATACATTCTTTTGTTTCCTTCTCTCTCATTGCTTTCTCCTTTATCATTTTTAATTTTTTTCATTATTATTATTATTATTAGCAACATGTTTTATATGGATAAATCATGTGTTAGTACCCTCTTTTCCTTCAACCCTGCCCCTATTCTGCTGGGGACCCTCTTCAGTGGGGTTGCAGGTATTCTCTAAAGGGTTGTAGGTTATGCATTGTGGGAGTGGTAGTCAGTTATTTGGGGGGAGATGAAATACCTCTGGGCATTATATGTCAACCGTGGCTCTTACAATCCTTCTATTCCCTCTTCCACAAAATTCCCTGAGCCTTGGTGGGGTTAATTATCATTTTAAACATGGCTACTCCATTATGTTTTATGCTCATGTAGTAAAGATAGCATGGCTTTTGTGTGAAATGCTTTTTACTGAATTCTTAAAGATTTGATTTACACTTAGAAAGGCAAACTAATAGAATATGAAAAGGCAATTAATTTGTAAGTAATAAAATATAAGTTTATACATGTTGAGCCTTAATGTGCAATTTTTACTTGGTACCTTTTCCTAAAGACAGCAGGCATGGCAATATGTGACTTATATATGAGATTAGTATGATAATAAAAGCTTACACAATATTTTCTCCATGTCCTCTAGCTCTATAGTAGCTTTATAATATACAAATATAGCATTTTCTCAATGTACTACATTTTTTCACTGTCCTAGCAATTGTTAGATGAGTAGTTTTTGTTCCTTAAGGTTTTCCATTTCTTCATGGGATCCCTAGGATTGTACTTTGTTTTACATGTCATTCTCAAATATGTATTTTTGAATGAACTCCAGACAAGTGTGCCCACTTGTGTGCACAGGCAACATGGTGCATTTACATCAGTACGTCTGGCTTATGTGGGACCTGGAGAGTTGAGCATGAGTCGTTAGGCTTTGCAGGCAAGTGCCTTAACTGCTAAGTCATTTCTCCAGCCCTCAAATATGTATTCTTAACATGTGACCTTTTGGTTATTACTAAGAGATAATGTGAGATGAACATTAAAGAAATGATGATTTAGATACCGGTTATTGTATAAACGCTCTTTTCTTCCTGAAAGTTCACTGTCATGAAGACAATTTTTTGTGGTTAAAAAGTATGACCATATAACGCTAGGATTGCACTCGTCATTGGCTTTGGAGTTGGCTGTGGAGTGTGACTGGTGACAGTTAACTCTGGCAACTTGTCCTGGACCAGCTATTTGTCACCACACAGAGCCCACAAGCATATTCTGAGCAGAGACAATTAAATGATAAAGAAATAGACTCACAAAAATAACACCTGAAACCAAAAACCTTCAAGTTTCAGCAATCAATAAATAAGGTAATTTTTCATTAGGATGTGGTCATTAGAGAAGTAGAGACTTAAATTCCTTCAGTATCTTCAAAAAGCAAAATAGCAAAAGAAAAAAACAGTGAAAGCTTCCAGAGTTAATTTTGACAGAACTTATAAGCTAATAATGATTTGTTTAACATTTCTACCAAGAATGCTAGTAGAAAAAAAAAACAAACATAAGATTGTTTCAAGGATATTGCTCAAGATAAAACCTTCCAAGAAAAACACCTAAATTACTACAGTCACAATGCATTCATCTCTACACTTTAAGTATTTTGTTGTTGATACAACAAACACTGGAGGAAAGTTCAGAATGATCCTTAATCATTATACTACTAATGGAAATCATTTTTAAATGTAATTTTCATCACCTTAGAGAATATTGAGTCATTTTCCTCATGTTTTCTGCTTACTTAAATCTTTAAAAGTTATAGTCAGGACCATTTAGTGGAGAATTCAGCACCACACAGACTACGATTTATCAAATTCAGAGAGTAAACCATACCTGAATAGGCATAGGTAAGAGGATCAGCGAATGTATATATATATATATATATATATATATATATATATATATATATATATATATATATTGCTGAGACAAGTATCTGACAAAAGCAACCTAAGAATGAAGGTTTGTTTTGGCTCATAGTTTTAGTTTACAGTATATCATAGCAGGGAAGGTATGACATCAGTGGCAGGAAGCAGCTGGTCACATTCAATACACAGGAAGGAGAGCACAAACAATTCTGATGCTTTGCTATCTTTCTCTGTGGTGTTCAGAACAAGACCCTAGACAATGGAATTATAAGACAAGTAGGGTGAGACTTCCCAGATTCAAATAACTTAATCTAAAACCTCCCTTACAGATATACCCAGAGATCTGTGTCCTAGTTGATTCTAGATTCAATCATATTGACAAGAGAGATTTGACATGACAGACCCATAAAGAAGGAAGAAGGAACATTACACCAACGCAAGGAGAAAAGACACAGTGAATGCTCAGGCTCTGGGGGGAAGGAAGCTTGAATGCACATCCAGACCCTCCGTGCAGCCAGGTAGCTTCTGGAAAGTTACTTGGATAAGCTCATCTGTGTCTGTATTATCCACAAAGTAAGAACAGTATACCTCCACCTCATGCAGGCATTCAATATCAAGAACTCCATAGGAATACTAATAAAATTTGCAAGTAACATGTTAATGAGCATTCGTTATTTTGAATGTTTCTCTTTTTTAGAATTTTTGTTGATTTTTATTTATTTATTTGACAGCAATAGACAGAGAGAGAAGGAGGCAGATAGAGAGAAAGAATGGGTGCACCAGGGCCTCTAGCCACTGCAAACTCCAGATGCATGCACCCCCTTGTGCATCTGGCTAACGTGGGTCCTGGGGAATGGGAGCCTCTAACCGGGACCTCAGGCTTCATAGTCAAGTGCTTAACCGGCTAAGCCATCTCTCCAGCCCTTAAATGTTTCTTTTTATATTAAGTAGAAACTTTGTATGTACACATAATATATCAATGCCATCATTTCCCTCCTTCCTATGCCCATTTCACTGAGGGCCCTTCTCCAAGGGATTGCTGATATTCACCATGGGGTCTTGGGTTATGAGTTGTGATACCAGAAGTCATTGTGTGAGTGGAGCAGGATTTCTCTGGATATTCCCTACAACCCTGTGGCTTTTCAAATCTTTCTGCCTGCTCTTCCAGAAAATTTCCAAAGCTGTGATGGGTGTGTTTAAGGCTACTTATATGTTGAGCTCTGGGCAGCTTCTGGATTTCTACTTTAGTACATTTTGAGTATTCTTAGTCTGTCTCCATCACCCTGGCTGAGGCCATCTGGATTATCATGGAAGCAGCACTCTTGCTCCTCTTTCCAATTCCTCTGTGGTTTCACCTGGGCTCCAACTGATATAAAAGGGATGGTTCATCTCCTGACAAGGCATGAGCTGTCTTTTCTTGCCTTCTTGATAAATTTTGGTTATCCTTCATCCTGACTGATTTCTGAAAAAGAAAAGCAGGTTCTCTGATGGACAATGAGATCAGCATAGGTCAAAGGGGATAAGCATTGTTAATTTGATGGACAGGGCCTGTCTTTTGGCCACAAGCTAGTGGGAAAGTCTCTTTAGGGTCCATAATCGTGTTCTCCATAGGATTCTGACTTGGTTCCCAGTTCCACCTATGGGTTCCTGTCCATTGAGTGGATCTTTTAGCCAATCAGAAACACTGGTTTCCCACCTAGGCTAGGTGCCATCATTGCACAGGTGTGTATAACTTGTCAGGCTGGTTGCTTTCCTATAGTAGCATCCCCTGCTTGCTCACAATAGTTTTGGCCATTTTCCCCCTGAAACTCATCTCTTGCTTTCCAGCACTATATGGACTAACCATCTGGGAAGTGGCTTCCTTCCAGATTCCAGGCAGATCCCTTGATGTTCTGTGTTGGCAGCATGTAGTGTCTTCAGCAATAGAGTATTACCTTTTTACCTCAAATGGGTAGTCAAGTGCTTTGACAGAAGCCTGTCATGTTTGGAGAGCCTTGTAGCTCTCTACAATTAATAGCTCAATGTGGGTTGTAACCTATTTGTGGAACTGGGAGTTATAAGCCAGGCCCAAATGATTTTTGTGCGTGGTGGGAGGAGTGTGTTTAGCTTCTTTATCTATGTATAGTTATCAGTTTGTCCAGCACCATTTGTTGAAGATATTGTCTTTTCTCCAGTGTACATTGTGGGCTACTTTGCCAAAGATCAAGTAGCTGTAGTTGCTTGAACTAAGGACCAGGTCTCAACTCTGTTATATTGGTCTATATGTCTGTTTTGATGCCAGTGCCATGCTGTTCATGTTACTATGCCTTTATGGTATAGCCTTATATTGGGTATGGTGATAACTTTGGAGGTGTTTCTTTTGCCTGCAGACTCAAGGGGAAGCTCAATGATGGCAGAGGAAAATGATGGCATGAGCAGAGCTGTGGACATCACCTCCTGGCCAACGTCAGATGGATAACAGTAGCAGGAGAGTGTGCCAAACACTGCCCAGAGGAAAGTGGTTATGATACTTATAAATTCACCCCCAATAATACACTGCCTCCAGGAGACTTTAATTCCCAAAATTCCATCAGCTGTTGATCTAACTATCAGAAAACCTATGTTTATGGGGACCACCTAAATTAAATTACCACATTCTGCCCCTGGTCCCCCATAAACTGAACCATCCATGATGTAAAATGCAATGCATTAAGCCCAACTTCAAAAGTCCCCATAATTTTTATCAAACCTAATGATGTTCACACATCTCCATAACCCAAGGTCTTTTAACTGAGTCATAATAGCAAAAGATTCCTCCAAAAAAAAAAAAAAAACATAATGGCACAGAACAAACATTCAAACTGCAAAAGAGGGTACTGGGCAGAGCAAAGAAATATTCAACCATTACAAGACTTAAAACAAATAGGAAAAACATCAAAGTTGGTAGCTCCAAGTCCAACAGTGCTAAACAATTATGAGCTTTCAAGTCAATTCTAAACAGTGACGAGTCTCTGGAATTCCAATTCCACTCCTCCTGGTAGGCTAGTCACAGTACCTGAAAACTTCATCCAATGCCAGCAGCTCCCCTTGGCAGCCATCTCATAGTCCTGGCATTTCCATTGGTATATACTGAAACCAATCCACACGACCCCATCAGGCCTACACATAGGTAAACCAACAAACCTGCTTCACATTGCCCATGGCCATTTCCAAAATACAAAACTGTGTTTCAAATTCACTTATCCTCTTTTTCCTGCATTTTCTATACACCATAATACCAGGTGAGCTGCCAATTTGTTAATCCATGGGGTAATAAAGCTGACTTTGAAGAACAGGACACTTCTTCAGCATGTAGGCTCCTTCCAAAGAGTCTGCATTCTTCCTGTTGTCCCAATGCAGGAAAGCTGGCCCAAATCTCAATGCTTTTAATCTCTCAAATAATTGCAGCTGAATAGGCAGCAGTTTTGGCCCAAAGATTTCATTTTTGCTGTACTATACCCCTCTGCTCATACCAGTCCATTTCTATACAAAGCAGCCCTGCACAAGTTCTCAGGACATGGGCATAATAGCAAACCTCTTAAGCAAACTGCTCCTAGCCCAGTACAAACAAAGCTCTTTCTCACCCTTATAAACCAAACCTCATAGTCCACAGTTCTTGCTGCATTCAGGTCTTTCAACTCTGACCAGAATAATCCATCAAGCTGTACTTGCAGTGCTGCAAGGCGTCTCTTAGGACAAGATTTCAAATTCTTCCGTATTCCTCTATAAAATAAGCTCCAAAAGGCCAAATGCCAGGCCATCAGGTTTCTAGCAGCAGTGATTCCACCTCTAGATGCTAACTTTACTGTTGGAGTCAGATTTGCAAAAATCAATCAATCAATAAATAAATAAATAAAAATAAAAGGCAGAAAACAATAGACCAAGATCAGCTTGTGGGACAAAAGGTTGAGTTTGGCTTACAGACTCAAGAAGAAGCTCGACAATGGCAGGGCAAAATGATGGCATGAACAGTAGATGGACATCACCTCCTGGCCAACTTCAGATAGACAACAGCGACAGGGGAATGTGCTAAACACTGGCAAGAGGAGGCTAGCTATAGCACCCATAAGCCCACCCCCAACAATGCACTGCCTTTGGAAGGCTTTAATTCCCAAATTGGCATCAGCTGGGAACCTAGCATTCAGAACACCCAAGTTTATGGGGGATACCTGAAACAAATCACCAAAATATTTTGGTATGAATTTCTTCCCCTCCTGATATACCTGTTATCTGGATGTTTTGTCATTTTAGGGTATCCCACAATTTCCTCATATTTTGTTCATATGATTTTTTTTTAGCTTAACAAGTTTTGTAATCCCAAACAATTTCTTCTATCTTTTCTTCCAGATCAGTTCTGTCCTCCATATCATTAACACTGTCAGCGAGGGTTTCTAGAGAGGATTTTAAAAGCTGTGTTTGAATTTGTTTTCTGTTGAATTTTTTTCCTATGCCCTGTATTATGTCCATCACTTTGTCAAGTTCCAGTTGCAGGTCATGGTTTGATTTTCTTGATGCTTTCTGGTATTCATCCTTGCATTTACTCATGTCTTCATTAAGCTTAATCATCTAGATCTTGAGCTCCTCTATTCATTGACATACCTTTAATTCATTTCTCTCTCCTTTAAGGTCTTTTCAGTTTTCCTCAATTAAGTTAAGTTTAGTGATGAAAGATGTGTGCTGTAAAGGATGATTCTGTTCCATTTCATTTATGTGATTGCTAGTTTTTTGCTTATTTGCTTCAAATTAACTGATTCCCTTGGTAGAGTAACATAGCTTACTGTGCTTTCATTTTAGGATATTATTTCTGCTGTGTTCTCTATGTTTTCATTGGATATTTTGATTGTGGAACAAGACAACTTTGGTGGAGATCTCTCATTTTGTTGTTTTTCATTGTCATGTGTGTGTGTGTGCATATGTGTGTGTGTCTGTACCCATCTTGGGGTAAGTCTTACTTTATTAAGGAGGCAGGTAGCATTTACTTGTGTACGATATTCAGTGAATCTTCTGTTGAATGGGATTGGAGCGGATGGTGTGGTATTCTTGGATGTGCAGGCTGTGGTGTTTACAAGTGTGCCACCCTGCTCTGGGCTGGTGGCTGATACAAAAACTATGATTAGAGGTCCACAGCCTGTTCAGCCCTAGTCACAGCCATGCCTTTCCTGTGGGGCTCAGGAGAAGAATCACTTGTCCCTGCCTCCCTACTTTACCCAGCTGAGCAGGTTATGGAGGACTCACTGGTTCCCACTCCACAATTATGGTAGTTTGAATAGATGAGCCCCTATAAATTCAGGAATTTTATTAAAGCTTCTTGGAATTCCAGCTACCTGGCTGGAGGAAGTATCACTGGGTGTATACTAGAGTCCAGCCCTATGGTGTGGAAGTGGATTTGGAATTCCAGTCTAGAGATATGCAGAGTGCTTGAGTTCTGCCTGAAGTTCCTGAAGTGACCTTGCTTGCTTTTTGGTGGTGCCTTTTTGCTTTTCTCTCTCTCTCTCTTAATCAGTTTGTATCTGTAAAAGGAGAGCCAACTTCTTCTGCCATTATGGAGCTTCCCTGGATCTGTAAGCTTCAAATAAATCCCTTCTTCCTCTCATAAACTGTGTCTGGTTTGGAAGTTCATCCCAGAACCTGAAGCTGTCTACTAAAAAATTGGTTCCAACTAGTGGAGACTTCTGAGATGAATCCAGCCATGTGGATTTTGATCTTTTGGAACCTGTGCACTTGAGGAACAGGAAACTTGGAGCTTCCAAATGAAGATATGTTTTGGAATGGCAAGCCACATATCATGGACTATTCTTATGAAAGTTTGAAATTGCTCAGTGCAGAGAGAACTATATTTGGAGGCTTGGCTTATGAACTTTCTAAAGGGGATGAAAGACTGCAAAAAACTTTGTTGGGACTAGGCTAACGGTATAAGATCTGGCTGTGTTTTCCTGCCAAGGCCTAAAGAGTTTGATTAAGGTTAAATTTGTAATGGACTGATGTGCTGGGGTAAAGATATGAGACTGAGAGATGTAAGATTTCAAGTTGGACAATCTCAAGCAAATTTAAAATTACTGACACAGAGACTAGTAGCTAAAGATACAATTGTCATATACATTAGCATTTGGAAGGAAAATAAAAGATGGCCCAACTATTTCACATTGAAAAAATGGAAAGGATACCTAAGGAAAGACTATGGTAGACATGCAAACTCTTTTGGAAAAGACTTGACTATAGAAGAAATCTGCTTTTCAAGGTTATGATATATTTTGATCCTGAATTAAAACTGTGTTCTGCATACCTGGTATTGGTTTCAGAAGCATGAAAAACGTGTGAAGCACTTGTGAAGTGCATACGGTTTCAGGAAACTTTACTGAGACACAGCATATGGGCAGGGCATCATGACCCTCATGAATAGGCTGGAAGATGGCCTATGGGTTGCAGTGGACACCCAAGGATGTTTAGATATACCAGGACTGTGCAAGGGCTACCATAGAGGCTTTTGGCTTTGGTTGGAAGTTTTCCCTGGCTACCTAGCCCAGCTGGAGGGGCAGAATTGCAAAATCCAGAGACTATCCATCACTGCTTATAATAACAGACTTGTACCATAGATGTTTGATGTTTGCTTGAAGGTTATTAATTTTGTGTTGTCCCAGTCTCAATTTTCTATGCCTTATAGCAGCTCAAAATGTTTACTCTGTGCCTTTATTTGTTGAAAGTATATAATTTTTTTTTTGATTTTACAGGACTCACAGCTAAGAGACTATCTTAAATCTCAGATGAGACTTGGGACTTTAGAACTATCTTAAGTTGGTAAAGACTGTAGGGACCTTTGAAGTTAGACTGAACTCAATTTACAATGTGAGATGGTTATGAATCTATGGGGGGTGCACAGGAGGAATGTGGTATTTTGAATAGATGTCCCTATAGATTCAGGAGTTTTATTAAAGCTTCTTGGATTTCCAGCTACCTGGATGAAGAGGGTGTTACTGGGTGGATGCTAGGGTCCAGCCCTAAGGTGTGAGGGTGGATTTGGAATTCCAGTCTAAAGATATGCAGAGTACTTGAGCTTAGCCTGGAGATCCTGAAGTGTGCTTGCTTGCTTTTTAGTGGTGGCTTTTTACTTGTCTCTCTGGTTCTCTGCTTGGATCTCTGAAAGGGGAGCAAACTTCTGCCATTATGGAACGTTCCCTGGATCTGTAAGCTTCAAATAAATCCCTTCTTTCTCCCATAAGCTGTGTCTGGTCTGGAGGTTCATCCCACACCTGAAGCTGCCTACTACACTGATGGCTCCCAGCTATTCCAGTGTTTCCCATATGGAGCAGAAGCCATGCCCCAAATAGTTGGTGGGTTTGGGGAAAGGAGCTGGGAATTCCCTGGGGCATCTGTGACATGGTCCAGAATTGGATAGTGTGAAGGCTGTAGTGAGTGGTGGCACCCAGGAATCAGAGGAGGTGTCTGAGGCCAGAAAGACCTGCTGAGGCTGGAGGCACAGGATGTGGAAGCTGGTGCTGGGTGTGGGGCACCCACTGTGGCATGTAAGGGTGGCATGAGGTGTGGTGCTTCCCCCTTCCTGTGCAGGTGGTGCAAGCCCAGGCTTAGGGGAATGTGGAGTGGTTGTGGGGTAGGAGAGAGGTATAGGTCTTGGTTCCTGCACTGTGGGTACCTACTCAGTACATAGGTCTCCTATCTGAATGCAGAAGGTGTGGTGAAAGTTGTTGGACAACTCAGTATGGGGTCCTGATCACTCCTGTAATAAGCACTTCCTTATTCACTCAGGGCTAGGCCTCAAACATTCTGCCAATCTTCCCCCTGTGTGAGTTTGCTGTCCCCAAACAAGCCGGCACCTTCCTCAGTCCTAGGGCATAGGCCTGAAACATGCATCTCACCAGCCCCAAGCATGCAGGCCTGCACCTCACTCACCCTGAGTGCACAGGCCCCAAACATTCTGGCACCCCATCAGGTCTGAGTCTCAGGCATCAAACACACTGATGTTTCTTTTTTTTTTTTTTGACCATTGATATCATTGTCACTATCATTCACATTTGGATTTCTTTTCCCATCAAAGTTCACAAACTGTGTTTCTAATTTTATTTCCTCCAGGAAACACTTTATGATTTACTTTCTTCACCATGCGTAACTTCTACTCTACAAGCAGTCCCTGTGTATCTATGTTTGCTTTATTCTTTAAGACAGTGTCAACCCACTGAGTGTAGATGCTGGATTCTATCTGCATGGCCCCGTAGTGCTCAACATTGTGGTTTTATGTGCCAAACACTCCATATCAGACTTCAATATTGTTTATAAAATTTGATTGCTACCAGGTTTGGATGCAACTGGTTACTGGGCTTTAATGTTTCCTTACAAACATTCAATATGAAGTCTATTAGTACAAATTCCAAACATTCCTTATGAACCATGTGGGTCATTATGACATAAAGAGGGTATTTTTTGTGTTTTTTTTTTTTCAGTTAAGATGACTGAGCTCCCCTGCTGAGTAATCTCAGAATCTTGAAAGTAAAAAACTTTCTCTGCTCATAGAACATTGTTTATTATGACGTCTGAGAGTTAGTTAATGGTAAAATATGCTCGGGCACGACATCACAAGGTCATTCCTGAGGCATTCTGTAATTGAAAGCAAAATAAAACAAAATCTTTACTTGGGTCAATCTGAAAAAGTCACCAGTTTGTAGGTAGTTAAAAGGGTGAAGCCCTGTTTGTCTCTTTGCTAAAGAGATCGTATGTCCCATGATTTGGAAGATCTTGGAAAAGGCTGCTCCAAAATTCAGGAATGTCTTATGGTACCTATGTGAGCTCATTTCTATGACTAATTTGGATTGAACATTAGTGAGAAATGCTGTGTACCTTACACATATCATCATGTTTTATAAATTTAGGCCCAAAGGGAAAAACAAATGTCACAGGAAAAGGGCACATGTACATTACTTCTCAGTTACTTTAAGCAGCAATGACAGTGGCACACATGCCAGAAACGGTTTAAACACTTGCTGACATAAACTCCAGAATGAGAAACTAGAGAAGGACCAGGCTGCAGCAGAAATACTGCGCACAGAGGACAGCTGCTCAAACATAAGTAACTACTGGGGGGAGAGGTTGTCTTTGCGGGACCTGGGTCTGGGGTCTCACTAATGGCTCAGAAACACTGGCAACTGTATTAACAGATCTGTTTTGTGATAATTCCTCAGTGCTAAAGGGGTGATTGTACATTGTTTATGTCACAGAACACCATTTTGACTGCATGAAAAAGAGCATAGCTGGCCACGAACACTGTTAAAACTCACACCGGGAATCCAATCAAAACTATATTTCAACACCAATATCCTACAGGGAATTTACTCATGAAATCCAAAGTTATAGATTAAGAATTATGCTAAATATGGAGACTCCTAATTACCTCATTTCCTCTTTTTTTCCAAATGGAGGAGAAAACAGACTCAGAGAAGTAGGCTCAACATATTTATTACTGGGGCTAGAGAGATGGCTTAGCAGTTTGGGCGCTTGCCTGCAAAGTCTAAGGACTTCGGTTTGATTCACCAGGACCCATGTAAGCCAGATGCAAAAGGTGGTACATGCATCTGGAGTTCATTTGTAATGGCTGGAAGCCCTCATGTGTGCAGACTCTCTCTCCCTCTTTCCCTTTCTCAGGTAAATCAATGAAAATAAAATGAAATAAAGTATTCATTACCTATGTCAAAGTGTAAATAAGAAAATGTCAAATCAAATTGTTTTCAGTAGTAAAAGCAAGGAGTATGTCACGACTGGAAAGCCGAAATAGAAGACTGTGTGGAAACAGCTTCATTCAGGAACTCCAGCATCATCCCAATCACACCTCTACTCAGAACTCCCTTCATTCCCATGTGAGGGTTTAAATGACAACAGAGTTTTGCTTTCAGGTCCAGAAGGAAAGACAACTTTCTTCATGTCACCATTTATTCATGGCTCGACAATAGCATAGAGAGTGGCTTTAAGGAGACCTGCTCTAGATTAAGGTCCTACTTCTGATAGAGTCATTTTCACCAGGAGAATATGAAGCATATAATAAGGGTATTTCACTTTCTTGTGATTTTTAATTTTAGTTGATGTTTATTGTATACATTTATGGGGTATATGGTGACTTTCAAGTGCATATATGCTATGTATAATGATCAAATGAAGGTAACTCATGTTTATCACCAAAACATTTACCATTTTTGTGTCTTGGGATCCTTAAAATATTTTTTGTCTATGTATTTCATAACCTACAGCACATTACTGTGGACAATAGTTAACTACTGTGATCACTAGGACTTCTTACTTCTCTATAGCTGTGTTTGTATACAGAGTAACCAATCTCTTTCTATGTCTCCTCTCTTCCCTTCCCAGACTCTGGTACTTGCTGCCCTGTGGTCTCCTGCTATGAGATAGCTTAGTTAGCTCACGTGTGTGGGTAAGAACAGATTGCATTTGTCTTTCTGTGCCTGGCTAGTTTCACTTGGTAGAAGAATATGTTTCTGGCCGCTCTTATCCTTTTGGTGTCTCAATGATATCCTATCGTGTATATACATGCTTCAATTCTTCACTTACTTGTCTGTTGCCAGATACATTGGTGGATCAGTATCTTGGCTTTTGTGGCTGGTTCTTCAATAAGCATGGCAGTAAAGGCATCTTTGGCATGCTGAGTTCTTTTCCTTTAGATATGTACTCAGTACTGAAATTTATTGGTCATAGTCCTATTTTATATTTTTGAGAATCTCCACAATTTTCCATAATAGCTGTAATACTTTACATTCCCTATAAAAAATTTTCCCCTTTCCCTACATCCTTGCATTGTTACTTAAAAAAATATTTTAATTTATTTATTTGAGAGTGACAGAGAAAGAGAGAGTGAGAGGGAGGGAGAGAGAGAAACAATGCAACAGGGTCTCCAGCCACTGCAAACAAACTCCAGATGCATGCGGCCATTGTGCACAGGCTAACATGGGTCCTGGGGAATCAAGCCTTGAACCGGGGTCCTTAAGCTTCACAGGCAAGTGCTTAACAGCTAAGCCATCTCTCCTCACATTGTTACTTTTGCCCCGACCTTTCTTTTTTTTTTTCTTTCTTTCTTTCTTTTTCTTTTCTTTTCTTCTTTTTTTTTTTTTTTTTGAGACTAGGAAGATATTATGAATCCAAGGCTTCCCCTGGACCTAGTATATTTCAGAGGATAATTCTGAGGCAATTTCACCTCCATATACCTAGAATTAAAGGTGTGCACACCTTATGGGATGTGTAGGGCTGAACCCAGTGCTGTGTACATGTTATTGCACTCTACCTATTGAGCTATGTGCCCAGTCTCTGGTCTTTGTTTATAATAACCATGCTAACTTGGATAAGTTGCCATCTTATAGTGGCTTTATATTTTTTGCATTTTCCCAATTAGTGTTGATTATTGTTCAGTTACTTTACACTTGAATATCTTCTTTTGACAAATTTCTAACCAAACGATTTTCTCATTTTATAGTCTGATTGTTTCTGGTGAGGAATTGATTTATACATGTGTTCTACATATTTTTTTCTTATCAGACAAACAGCTCACAATTTATTTTCTCATTCTTTTCACTCTGTTGGGTTAGAGTGGGAAGATATAAAACCCATGTCTTTTTTTTTTTTTCAGATTTTATTGGAAAAGTTTTCAACTTCGCTTTTCAGTACTATGCCAGCTGTGGGTTCCTCATTCATGGTTCTTACTGATTAAAATGCAGTAGTAGTTCTATACCTGAGCATTTCACTCTTAAAGGTACAGGAAGGACACAGAACTTATGGTCTGAGAGAAGAAAACAAGATTCCTTAATAATAAAATGAATAAGTTGAAAATGAATGCAAGCAAAAGGACTAAATAACTATTAAGATTTAACCAAGGTAAACCGCCAAGAGCTCTTCTGTCCCGTTTGTTAAAATACCACATCTTTCTCAGTCACCATTTTGGGAACATGAAACGTGGTACACTTATGGCTCTATAGTAAGATGAGTTACAGACTTGTCTTGTGAGCAGATTAAGACAGAGCACATGTTTGAAGTGAGATGTCAAAGCCAGCATGTGGGTCTCCAAAGCCTGCTCTTCTTTTCTGCTGTTACAAACAGCAGCTTTTACATCATCCCACATGTCAGAGAAAAAGATGGCAGCAGAAGCACCAGTGACCTGTGACAGCCCTTTCTGACTGACTGTCAGAGACTCAGGTTCTGGGATTGTTGGTTATCTCAATGTGACTTCATTTGCCTTGAGTGATACAAACTTCTCAGCCAATTTCTCCTTGACTAACTGTCTCATCTCAATCTTCCCCACAAAATAGGCAAATAAAAGTCTGCTTAAAATTAGATACAATGTTCGTTAAATCTGATCAAATTAACTGTCTTAAGTTTTTTCCGTTTAATCTGATGTTTGTCATATATGTGAGGTGTGACATTTCTCATACAACTTCATCTCCTTAGCCTTTATGCTACTTATTTGTGGAATGTTGAGTTTGATTACTAGCTGGCTTTCAAACTCACCCTGCCAGTGAAGCACTATGGTTCCATGGGTCTGCATTCTGCTGGACTCCCCAGAACTCCCATATATCTTAATCTTCACTGCATCTTGCTTTTTAGAAGTCTCTCTCTTCACACCACTAACAAGTTCATGGGGACAGTGATCATGCCATTTCCAACACCTTATGCTCACTGCAGGAAGAATGCATTATACAATGCACAGTGATTATTATTTGTTTTCTTATAAATATAAGTACCTGTATTTTGAATGAAACATTATCTAGATTAAAATTTTTGAAAGTGTACTCCTTTATCTTTGTCCAAATTTAACAATTTAATTTATTTACTTATTTGAGTGGGGGTCACACACCAGGGTCTCTAGCCACTGAAAATGAACTCCAAATGCATGCACCACTTTGTGATTCTGGCTTACGTGGCTCACTGTACAATCAAACCTGGGTCCTTAGGCTTTGCAAGCAAATGCTTTAACTGATAAAACCATCCCTCCATCCCTCTTTTTCCAAATTTAAATGTCTATGCATATGTGATAATTTTGTGTTACATCTGTTCTATAAATAAACATTTTCACTGAGTCAGAAAGATGCATCTTCTTTGGTATTGGAAGTGTAAAATCTTTACAGAATATTCTAGCAATTGCAAATACATCAAGTTTATTAATCTCATAGATCTGGCACACTGGTAACTAGAACATGTAAGGGCTCATGAGCTCCAATAAAAGGTGGTCATGCAGCATTTTAGCATATAGGATACTAGGGTACACACACATGTGAAATGTTTTAGCTCAACATTGATATGAGTCAAAAATATTACCAATAATTGAATTATGATGCAGTTGTCTTTTTGGCCTCTAGGTGGCTCACCTAGAATTCCCATTGCAAAAGATAGGCTGATGCAATAGGCCAACTACAGGCTTGGCTGAAATGTCATCTTGGGAACCAGGAGTAAATCATGTGAATTTAACTGCAGTTGGATCAAAACATTCCATCAGTATTTTTTTTAATGTTTTGAAAAAAATGCAAATAACAGATGGTGGGAGAACAGGCAGATTTATGAGAAAAGTGACTTCGTATTAGTCATTCTGAAGGTCCACATCCCAAGGAGCCTGCCTCTTTGGCTGTAATGAACAGTTTCCAGGTGTAACCCTTGATATTAGGAAAGTGATATTTAAGATAATGGTCACTGGCCCATCTTAAAAATGTTTTTTTCACTTGGAAAATATTTTCTGTCACTTATATCCTAGTAGGTGAAGAATGAAATTCACCATATTAATGCATTTTCTGGAAGATATGATATGGTTTATGCAAAAAATAATGATTTTCCTTAGTAAAAAATGATTCTGCTGGTTATGCTAGAAATAAAAATAATGATTTTTCCATTTGAGAGGATAGGAAGCATATTTCAATAGGCAAAAAATATGAGTTTATGAACATTTTAAACATAAGCAATGAAAACCATTTTGCTTATATATATATTCCTATTAGTAAAAACATTCTCTCATCATATTATGCAGATTAAGATATAATATTATATAATTATATAATTAATATGTATAGTATATATATTATACAATATTGTATATATATTATATAATATAAATTCTAAGATAATATTTCATATATCAAAGGAAGGTGATAAAGATAAATGCCCTGAAGAGGTTTAATAATGATATTCCTCTTCAGATGTTCAAATTACTTCAAAGTGCTGGAAAATACAGTAATTTATGTATGTTTAGGTATACTGAACCTCTACAGCCCTCTTCCCACCACCAAAACATTCTAGATTTCTTTCAAGTGAAGACAGTGAGATACTTTCTCATTATCCAAAATGGTTCTCCCAAAGGAAGACAATCAACATTGCCGTCCTTATATTAACGCATGAACGAAAGGTGAGCAGAGACTGTTGATTCTCTAGCCTCCTTACTAAAAATATTTTCTTCTTTCTTTGTAAATTTTTTATTGTTCTTGGCTCAAGTGTCTATTTCTCTCCGTTGGAGAATCTGCTTCTCTTTGACGTTTCTTGACAAATAGTTTCATGTTTCAACTCAGAAATTGAAAAGGTAAATAGAAACTGATTATCAATGTGTGTTACATAACTAGTCACTTTAGCAGGATGGCCAATACAATCAATGAGAGGAAAGATGGTTCACTTCTGATGAGATGCTAATGAGAAATAGGAGATCAGCAAGAAGAGAGCAAGTGCGGCAATGAAAGAAGTCAGGGATAAAGAAGACAAAGGTTTGGGAGGTACAGAAGAAGAAGAGACAAAATCAGAAGCAGGATGAGTATGGAGAAGGATAACCTGTCCTTTATTGAGAGTGGTATGTACCTGAAACCTGACTTACTGTCACCACATCTTAACATCTTCAAGTTCTGTCCTAGTAGTTCACTGGAATGTATCTGCATTTAATATCTTTGGGTATCCAGTCAGAGACCTACCAAAGACATACCTAAGGAAGGTAGGTCATAAACATGGTGGGGGTGTAAACCAACAACACCCTTCCATGTCCCTCCCTGCCCTTGCTCACTATGACATTGTACTAGTTTCACATGCCCTGTTGACCTGAGTCCCACCTCCATTTTGGAGCGTATTCTGAGTACTGGGCTCCTGGGGTGGCTGGCATTCCCTAGGATGTCATACTCCAAAATCTAGGGCCCTACACTTTCCTTTAAAAATGGGAAATATTTAAATTGTGAAGACAGACCTTGGTTGATTCAATTAGGTTCTCTTGGTGCCCATTTAAAGCTCTGAAGCAATTTTAAGATTGTATGTTGAAGTTCTTCCTTTACTTTTCCTCCCAAGTATGAGGCTCTATTAGGTTATTTGGAAATTAATGTGTTTATATTAAAAATGGTCCTCTATAATGGATCAATTAAACATTTGTGTATTATTAATGTAACAATAACTATAGGTAGATATATTTATACCATGAAGAGATATAATGCTTTAAAATGACCATTATATCACGTAAAGAACTAAATTTATTTATTTGTTTAGTATCTGTTTGTTTGTGACATAGTATCACTCTGTAGCCTAGACTGGCTTCAAATTCACAATTATCTTTCCTCAGCCTCCAGAGAGCTAGGATTATAGACATATGCCATTAGGCCTAGGCTTGAGGTAATTATTTGACTTTATACTTTTAGATACTTCTTTTGAGTTATATCAGAAAACTAAAATAGCATTGCTTTCTCTTTAAGTTAAGTTGAACATATTTTTTTTAATTTTTTTGTTTATTTTTACTTATTTGAGAACAACAGACAGAGAGAGAGAGAGAGAAAGAGAGAGAGAGAGAGAGAGAGAGAATGGATGCACCAGGGCCTCCAGCCACTGCAAACGAACTCCAGATGCATTGCATCTGGCTAACCTAGGTCCTGGGGAATTGAGCCTCGAACCGGGGTCCTTAGGCTTCACAGGCAAGTGTTTAACCACTAAGCCATCTCTCCAGCCCTTGAACACATATTTATTGTGAACGTTCCATGAACCAGCCTCTGCTAAATGCCTGAAGTATAATGATGAAGTAAACCTCCTGTTCTCTATACGAGGCTAACAAGGATCAGAAATTGCTAAGAATCCACCAATTAAAATAAAATTTTTTATTTTGGAATACTTTGGTGTCTTTGGGATTTTGATGTCCCACTGTTTTCCAACGACAGTCATGGTCATTTCTTTCTTTTTAACCCATACTATAAAATCTTCGTAAAGCTACTACACCATAATGATTAAAGATTTTAATTAAAACATTCACCACCTTTTAGCATTGCTGAACTTTGATAAGCACACCTAAGTTGTAGAGAACATAGAAAAATTAAATTCAGGCAGGCATGACAGTACATGCCTTTGATCACACCACTTGAGAGACAGAGGTAGGAGGATCCTTGTGAATTTGAGACTACCCTGAGACTACTTAATGAATTTCAGATCAGCCTGGGCTGCAGTGAGACCCTACCTTGAAAGACCTGACTATCTAACTAAAAAACTAAATCAATAAATAGATACATAAAATAAGTAAATAAGTAAATTAGAATTGTTTAGCTTAGAAACGATAAGATGGCTGCCTGAACTCATTTATAATGCTTAACATGTCATATCCAGTTAACAGAAAACAACAGCTCCATAACATGATGTTATTAAATCATTTTTAATGAAGAGTTGTTTTAAAAAAATAAATAAATCGACAGTGTTTAGAGAAAGCAACAAGGAATATATCACCACATGCATAGCTAGCAGCTGTGGACAGGTGTTACTACCACTTGGTCTGAAATAGAGAGATGGGCCACCAGAGTAGGAGGAGGCCAGACTTGCTTGGAAAGCTTAATGACCAATGGCTAATCCATGAAACTTGGTATAGAGAGTAGGGATGAAGACATCAGCCTATTGACACACTCTCTTATTCCAGTTTGACCCACTACCTCGTGATCCAGAAAGTGAGGTGCCTTCTGACACGTGTAATGGAAATGTTGAGTAAAGGAGGTTGATGCAAGTTGGGCATGGTGGCTCAAACCAGTAATCCCCGCTCTCACGAGGAGGAGTGAGAAAAATTGCTGTGACTTTGGGGCCAGCCTGAGCTACAGAGTGAGTTCAAGCCAGTATGGGTTACAAAGTGTGACCTTGTGTCAGAAAAACAAGGGAGAATAAAAAGAAAAGGGAAATAAAAGGGGGGCTTATGCATAGGCCTGCACAAATGTAGAGACACATCTCAAAAAATATAAGTTGGAGTAATTAAAGTGATCTACCAACAGTTTTCTTAATTTAACACAGGCAGAGAGAAAGAGATAGCGATTTATTTTTATTTTGAAGTCAACTTTTAAAATTCAAGTTGCTGTTTTAGTTACTCACATTTCTGAAAACCATGAAAAACACCTGAATCTATTTTTTCTAAATGTTTTTTTTATACATCATAGGCATGATAGTTTTTCTCAAAAGTTAGTTAGAAATTTCACCTGTGGTTAACTTAACAACAGTGGAGGTGTTACTCAGGTTTTGCATGGCTGGATATGTATGGAAGTGTTTACTATAGTAAACACTCCAAAGTATATTTTGGGGAGAAAAAACATGAAGAAAAAAGAGGCTTATTTATACACAGGCTTTGGCATCAATCATTTTGTGTTGGTTCATTTTAGGTCACAGAACAAGTAGACACTTTGATTTTTGCAACTCTAAAAGCTTACATACATCTTCATTAAAAACAAAAAAACAAAGGATCTTAATGTGGCTAAGAGGTAGTTCACATTAGAAAAAGCCAAGGATCTGCATTTCTTCTCAGAAGACACGGTTTCCTTCACGGGTACTTTGTTTCACTTTCCCCTGCATCTTTCTTATTTCCAAATTAAAATGGAGAAAATTCCAAGTCGTAGAAAATTTTAAAGACTAACAAAGAGCAACATATCTGTTGATAAGTAACTACTGCTTTCTGATGGATGAAATACTTTGTTTTGCTTTATTTCTATTTAGATCTAAAGCTAAAAATAAAATAACAAGATCATGCTGTCCAATTCATTAATGTGTCTTAACATCCTTCATACACACACATGCGTGCACACACAGCTTATATACATACTTCACCTGGCTGAGATCAAACTGCCTGTTTAATCCAGGGCAATGCATGTAGCATGAGTCATTCCTCATAGTTCAACATGGCAAATATTAAGTATATATTAGATATTTGGTGCAGTTTAGCCAATTCAGTACAACTGGCCAACCTTTCATAAGAAAGGCTACAGTGTTGCGCTAGCATGAAAATAGAATCTGGGCTGAGAAATGGAGAGAAAAATAAAAGTTCTCTTTATGTCAAGGCCAACAGCTGAACAGTTCTGGGGCTACCTGATTCAAAGGACACAGTGTCTTGTGTTTATAGATAAAATGTTGGTGTCTATGGCAGGGAACAGGGAGGGTGGTCACAGGCCCACATATCCCTGACACCCAAACAAAATAATACCAAATAAAATGGATGATTCAGTTGATAGTAAAAAGGGAGATAACTATTCATGGGAAAAATGCATGACCTCACCCTTTCAAAATACACAGTGACTCATCAGCGTTTTCCAGCTTTCTTGCTTGTTCGCTTTGAGTCTCCCAGCCCAGCCCCTTTCCCTGTCCCCTCCAGGCGAGCTCATTACATTAAAGGAGCTTGGGGTTTGACCAGGATGGAAAAATTTAAGGAAAATTCATGGAAGTATTTCCTACCAATAATTTAGAGGCTAACAGTTATAGTCATTTCTTTTTTGAGAGGTGGGGCGGGGGGGACTCTGGATAGCTTCTTCTTAACTTAGCTGAAAAAGAAGTTTCTGTGATCAAGAGGATTATGTTATGGGTGTAATATAGGGATATGTGTTTATAAGCAGAGAAACCAGCTAAAAATACCAGTACACACAGACTAAGTTATAATTTTCAATTGTGGCACTTGCAAAATCCTCCGAGGGCTATCAGTCTACTGTCAAAGGCCCCATAGTTTACCCAAGTCACACTAAACCACTGCCTCAAAACTGAGACCAAATTGTTTGGGCAATGTTATGTATCTAAGGAAACAAATGTGGACTTCTAGAATTACATGATTAGTTTCTTTAGAACCGAGGGCACCTCAAAGAGTCTTCAGAATCCAGCCATGCTTTGTCATCCTAGAGACAACTCCTCCCTGGAGTGGACGATCCAGGTCTCCAGCTGCTGTCCATTCTGCTCCTTCTGGGTCTTTCCAGACTCTTGGCTCTTGCAAGGGGGTGGCAAGGAGAGCTAATCTTTACCTGATTGGTACCCAGGGTATCTACAACTTCACACAGAGGATGATTAAAGGCTAGTGGTGAAAAGACTGCTTGGTCCATCTGCTTCCTTTGAATGCACTCTTTGAGTGAGTCTTACTGGAAGCACTGCCCTGGTGCCTGCTGAAAGGCAGCTCCCACTCCCACCTCTTAGAATCCTTAGGGCTGGTCCTGAAATCTACATTTGATATTGAGAATTCCATGGGGAGGGGCATATTAAGAAAGACAGCATGATATTCCCTTGCGTCGGAATCCTGATCTTTAGCAACAAAACCAGAGCCAACACGTTTTCTACCTGAGCTAGCGGAACATTTTCTAGAAGAATTATTAACACTGTTGCTCAGGGGCTGGTGAGTCAGCAGCATCCTGTATCAGGTACAGCCCAGGTCCTCAAAAGCTCCAGGAAATTTCACCAACAAAGAGGGATCTAAAGAGAGTGGTTGAAGGTAGCTTCATGAAAACATTATGAATGCTGTCCCTCATTTGACTGTCTTGATGTCTCCAGTGCCAGCAGAAATCTAGTCACTATCATGGCTCACCCCGTCCCTGTGGCCCAAGCAAGGGACAGATCTGTCATGCTGCCCCATCACAGCTCTGGAACCTTCACAGGGGAGGGGAGGGTTTTGCTCAATCCTGTGTCTTAATTTGGAGGCATTTCTTAGGCCTGCATGTGCTGTGGGAAGACCTGTGCCCACCCAGATTTCTACGTGACTCCTGGCCTTGATTCTCCTTAATGGGCAGTGCATTCTGAGTTCACTCAGAGCTTTTCTTTCTGGTTGTTTATCTTTTATCATTCTACACCCTGATGTCAAACCCCACTAAATTCAGATAATTCGTGTTTTAGACTGTATTAATACAATTGGATTGAATATAGTATCTTTAGGTCCTTTCCTGAGACAGTTTGGCCAATCAAATTGCAAGCTATTTAGTTTTGAGCATCTGATGTATTTTTTTTATAGAATTCAAAGCCTAAGTTCCTCCAATAGCAAACAAATAATAACAATTAAAACAAGTATAAATAATCAATTCAGCATGTACTAATGACTACTACTGTGTAATCTGTATCATTTGAGGTATAATTTATATACAATGCAATTCCTACATAAAAATGTATAAATGTATATGCCCATGACTATAGAAACAGACATTTCAGAATAGTTTTGTAAAAGTTCAGAGAAAAAAAAATGGGCCGAGGGAATATTGTTTCTGTATGGTCACTTAATCATAACCAATGCATCCTGTTAGGAGAAGCTTATTATGAGGAAAGCTGTGCATATGGGGGGACAGAAAATTCATTGATAAATTTTAACATTTCCTAAGAATTTATTTATATTTTATTATTTATTTGCAAGTAGATCAAGGCAGAAGAGAGAGAGAGAGAAAGAGAGAGGGGGAGGGAGGGAGGGAGGCAGGGAGGGAGTGAGAGAAGAAATTTGCACACTAGGGTCTCTAGCTGCTGCAAATGAATTCCAGATACATGTACCACTTTGTATGTCTGGCTTTACATGGGTACTGAGGATTCAAACCACTGTTGTTAGGCTTGGCAGGCAAGTGCCATAACCATTGAGCAATCTCTCCAGCCCTCACATTCCTTAAACATATAACAATTATAGATTTATAAGGAAGTTGCAGGGTTAGCACACAGAATTCTATGTAACCTTCATCTACTTTCCCTAATTAAATATTATTCAAATTTGTTATTATATAGAAAGTAACATTAATATGAGGAACATTCCTGTCATGTTTTCATGCTTTGGTTTCTTTTAAAGATTTATTTTTATTTATTTATTTATTAGAGACAGAGGAGGAGAGAGAGAGAGAGAGAGTGAGAATGGGCTTGCCAGGGCCTCAAGCCACTGCAAACGAACTCCAGATACATATGCTACCATGTGCATCTGGCTTACGTGGGGCCTGGAGAATCAAACCTGGGTCCCTAGGCTTCCCAGGCATGTGCCTTAACAGCTAAGCCATCTCTCCAGCCCCATGCTTTGGTTTTTATAACAACTGCAGCAATCAAGATTTTTAACTATTCTATGAACACAAGGATCTCCATCAGGCTACCTCCTGATTACCACACCCATTATGACTCCTTTCCCCATTATGCTAGCCCTGGCTATCCACTAATCTGTTATTTCTATATATAGTTTGGTTTTGTCATTTCAAGAATGTTTTATAAGTGAAGTCCTACATATTATCAGATAAATTGTCATTATAAATTAACATAGTGGCCTTAAGATTCATTCAAGTTGTGCCTTGTTCTTTTCTATTACTATCTTCCGAATTAATTTATTTTTACATGGATTTATCTACATCCCGTGGTTTTCCAAACGGTTTTAACATAGCTTGTATCAAATTGTGTACTACAAGTCTAATAAAACACGAATGCAAAATTAGGAGTGTTGATAACAAAAAAGCATAGTATGCTAACTGTACTACCTGGTTAACATTGTCTGTATGTTTACATTTCAGAGTTGGCATGGAAATTCTTGGCAAGCAGAGTAAAAATAGAATATGATAAATGGCATAGCTCTCAGTAGACAGAAGAAAGCCTGCCAGTTCTTAAATGGAGAAAACTTTCTTACTGGTGTTAAATGTAAAATGAGAACTTATGACACGTTTTCCATAAAGCTTGTTGAGGTCTTTGATAACATTCTCTACGATGTGTACTTTGCAAATGAAATCACAGACTTCACTAATGACTTTTCTTTTTTGTAAATATTATATTTTTATTTTTATTTATTTATTTGACACAGAAAAAGAGGGAGAGAGAGAGGGAAAGAGATAGAATGGGCTTGCCAGGTTACCAGCCACTGCAAATGAACTCCAGACACATGCAGCACCTTGTGCATCTGGTTAACATGGGTCCTGAGGAATCTAACCTGGGTCATTTGGCTTTGCAAGCAAATGCCTTAACCGCTATGCCATCCCTCTAGCCCCACTAGTGACTTTTCATTACGACTATTCAGTCATGGGCAGAAAGCAAACAAGAGTTTAACTTCACAGAGGCCAACCAATGAGATATGTTATGAGCCCAACATTTTGATGTCAAGATGAAAAAAAAAAATCTATGAAGTGGCTCTTCAGGTCATGACTCCAAAGTCTTTCTTGCCTTCTTGTGAATGACTGAAGCCATGGGGCTTGTTATAGACAGTGATTTGTGCTTGTAGCAGCTTGATCTCTCAAAACTGACTTTTCTTTAAATATGTCAAGGCTGCCATCCCATCAAGATGTGTTTAGCTTTCCTCCCCTTGAACCTGAATAGGGTTTATTAGAAAAATGATGTGTAATTAATAATAATTGTCTCTATAGAAGATAAGATGTGGACTGGAGACATGGCTTAGCCGTTAAGCACTTGCCTGTGAAGCCTAAGGACCCCGGTTTGAGGCTTGATTCTCCAGAACCCACGTGAGCCAGATGCACAAGGGGGTGCACGCATCTGGAGTTCATTTGCAGTGGCTGGAAGCCCTGGCGACCTCCCTCTCTCTTTTTCTCTCTCTTTCTCTTTCTCTCTGCTTCCTTCTCTCTGTCTGTCACTCTCAAAGAAAGAAAGAAGAAAGAAAGAAAGAAAGAAAGAAAGAAAGAAAGAAAGAAAGAAAGAAGAAGATAAGATGTGTAATTTAAATGAAGATTTTCACAGAAATGAAGATGTATAATTTCAGAGGTTTGCTTCTGCTATCTATCTATCTATCTATCTATCTATCTATCTATCTATCTATCATCTCTATCTTTCCATACTGGAAATTCCTCTCTTATATTCTTCTGAGGAACAAAACTTTGAACCACCTAGACCTTTGGTACATTGTACTGAAGGATGAAGGACTAAAGAGATGAGGACCTGAGGCAGTGACCTGAATCCACTATGTTTGGAAAAAAAAAAAAAAAAGTCTCAACACTAGTAGTGTCTTTCGGGATCACTTTAGTCCTCAACATCAAATAAAACTTGCGAAGTCTACAGAATTTAAATAATAAGCTCAAAGAGGCTGGCCTGAAGCTGTTGTTTGATGTTCTAACACATCCCAACTGCCACTTAGAGAATCTTGGTGTGACTGTGGGGAAATCAACTTGTTGGAGAATGCCTCGCACCTCAGCAGTGTGGTCATGCTATGTGAGATCCTGATACACCAAAAGTGTACCCTTCACGTGTTTGCACTGGGAAAAACCGGCTTTGATGAGGAAACCCAGGCACTTCTGAAGGCCGAGGAAGAGGGAAATCTATGCTTGATGATCATAAGCAATGAATAAACAGAAACAAAAGACAAGGGTAGGAACCCCGACATCAGAAAACCTGGGCTTATTCTGATTCAAATACACTGACTATTAGCAGGTACTGGGCCCTTCTTTGCCTATCTGTACTCCAGAACTATAGGTCCCTGCATTCCAATGGGAAACGAACTCTCTGGTGTCTCACTCACATGTGTTTTATAAAATGGTTATGATGATTGATAATTTGCTCCCTGGTCTCAGACAAGCCTCTGCAAAACCTTCCTAATAAAAATTTTTATCCTATCTCACAATGTTATTTTAAGCATCCAATAAAATATGTATCTTTAAAAGAAATCTCCCAGTGAGGAAACATGACACAAAGATTAAAATGCAATAATGTGGTTTACACATGTAATCCAGCATTCAGGAAGTGGAGACAGGAGGATCAGCAGTTGAAGGCCACCTTGGGCTATATGACAAATTAGAGGATAGCCCACATGAGACCAACCTTGTCTCCAAAATAACCCTAACATTAAAAAAATAACAAATATTTGTAACAATTTCAATTGTGATGGATTAAATTATCTGCATTATTTTGGAAAACATGCTGTCTCCATTCTCTGTGTTCTGTTCATTTTAATACTTTTTCTTTTCATTTTATTTTCTGGGGCCGAGTTGACTCTAGGCATCTTATTGAACCTTATCATAGTATTGTTTTAGGGCTTTATACCATATAATGATCGTCTTATTCTAAACATTTTAAATATATTTATAAATACTTTTTATAATTAATTTTTATTGACAACTTCCATAATTACAGACAATAAACCATGGTAATTCCTTCCCTCCACTTTCCCCTTCTCAACTCCATTCTACATCATATCCCTTCCCCCTCTCAGTCTGTCTTTTATTTGGATGCCATCATCTTTTTCTCCTATTATGATGGTCTTGTGCCGGTAGTGTCAGGCTGCATGGCCATGGATATCCAGCCATTTTGTGTCTGGAAGAGTGCATTGTAAGGTATCCTGCCCTTATTTTGTATTTTACATTCTTCCAGCCACCTCTTCTGCAATAGACCCTGAGCCTTGGAAGGTGTGAGAGACATGTTTTAGTGATGAGCACTCCCCTGTCACTTCTTCTCAGCATTATATTGCCTTTTGAGTCATCTCAAGGTCACTGCCATCTGAAAAGAGAAGCTTCTCTAACAAAAGTGAGAGTAGCATTAATATATGGGTATAAACATTAAGAGAAGTGTTTACTGGACAGTTTGGTGAGCATAATATATACATTTAGCCAGACACCAGCAGGTGTTACACCCCTAGGGTGCATGACTTTCCCTGTCATAGGTTTTTATCAGGCATGCATTCCCTCCCATGGAGCAGGCCTCTAGTCTAATTAGATAGTGGTTGGTTTCCCCCATAACAGACTCGCCACTACTGAACCCATTGACTCATTTGGCCAGGCTGCCCAAAATTAAGGCTTGCAGTGTCCACTCTTGTTTAGCTCTACTGATGACTTCTTTCTCTCTCCCATAGAGCTGCATGCGGCATAGCTTTCTCTAGCTTTCTGTAAGCTGATCTTTGTGGAGGAGGTTTTCAGCACAGCTGCAGCAGGGTTTCTCAGTGGCCAAGCATGTGGAGTCTTCAGCAATAGAGTCTTACCATCTACTCCTGGTGGGAAACTAAGAGGATTGACATTGGCCTGTAATGGCTTTGGGACGAGGGGGTATCAGTTACAGTTACCTCTCTGGCCAACAACTCATTGGAATGTATCTCATCCCTGGCACTGAAATTTTTCTGGTAAAAATCTAAGCCTTAGGGGAATGATATTGTATATATATGTAGAAGAACAGCTTAATGGGGTTAGAAAGGCCTAAGTGTGGTCAAGGGAAGAGATTGAGTAAAGGAAATATGAGGTAGGGTTAATCAAAAATAATTTTTATTTATTTATTTGCAATCGGAGAGAAGAGAGACAGACAGAAAGAATGGGCATGCCAGGGCCTCCAGCCACTACAAACAAACTCCAGAGACATGCACCCTTTATGAATTTAGCTATACATTGGTAGGAGTCAATTGAACCCAGTTTGTCAGGCTTTGCAGGCGAGTGCCTTAACTGCTGAGACATTTCTCCAGCCCCTAAACATTCTTAATGATATGATAGAGGAAAAGAAATCTAGGAGCTTTCAAAGATCTATGGGACCTGTCAGTGCTTGCTATCTTCAGAGATGCTGTCTGACCTGGTGAGCATGCAGAGATGGTTGCAGCTTCTGAGTCTTCCCACCTCAGTGAGGAGTGTAATTGAAGAGGCTGGACACTGTCAGCGAGAACTCCACAACTCATCACAATCTATGTACCCGTTTTTGCCCAGAGCACAACATCATAGCATCTTTTGTTAAAAGATTTTATTTTTATTTTTATTTATTTATTAGAGACAGAGAGAGGTAGAGAGAGAGAAGGAGAGAGTGAAAATGGGCATGCCAGGGCCTCTAGCCACTGCAAACAAACTCCAGACGCACGCACCACCGTGTGCATCTGGTTTAAGTGGGACCTCAAGAATTGAACCGGGGTCCTTAGGCTTTTCAGGCATGTGCCTTAACCGTTAAGCCATCTCTCCAGCCCCATAGCAAACTATTACTGTTTATTCAACACTTTATTCCACTATAACTGTGACATCTTTAAAATACTGTGAGCATCTCTTCTTCTGGAAAAATAAATTAACAAACAAATAATAACTGAATGAAAAATCAAGATGAGGTAAGACACGCTGAAGTCTCTGACACAGGTATTCTGTTCATGGGTATGCAGTTCCTGCATAGGTGCCATTCACCACATTCTCTCCATAAATGCAGTTTTGAAATAGATTTTATTTATTTAATTCAGGGAGAGAGAGCAGAACAGGAAGAGGGAGAGAGAAAAATATGAGAATTTTTGTACCAGGGCCTGTAGCCACTGAAAACAAATTACAGATGCATGCACCACTTTGTGCATTTGGCTTTATATGGATCCTTGGAAATTGACCCCAGATCATTAGGCATTTCAGGCAAGTGCCTTAGCTGTTGATCCATCTAACCAGTCCCATAAGTGCAATTTTTAAAAACAAATTATCATTGAGGTGAATGGGTAAATGGAAAGATTATTCAAGTATTTTATCATACCACTCTCAGAAACCTGATAAATCAAGGAACATCAAAACTGGCAAGAATGGGGAAGATTTTAATGACATAATAAGAAAAGAATAATTCACCCAGCTAATAGTTAATAAATTAGTTTTTAGTTGTATATTATGGATAGTTGATGTTCTTTTTTAATTTATTTTTTATTGACAACTTCCATAATTGTAGACAATAACCCATGGTAATTCCCTCCCTCCCCCCCACTTTCTCCTTTGAAACTCTACTCTCCATCATATCCCCTCCCCCTCTCAATCAGTCTCTCTTTTTAGTCATTTATTAATAAAATATTTGAAAGAAAATAATTGAATGCAGAGACTGCCCACATTAGAGAAAAAACAATGTTAACTATACATTTGATAATAGTATATATAAAGAACTCAACAGGCTAATTACCAAAATACTAATAAACAATCAAATAAATGGGCTAATGAAATGCACATATATTTCTCAAAAGATGAAGTACAAATGGAAAATAATTGTGGAAATTTGGTTAACATCTTTTTAATATGTTATTTATTTATTTGAGAATGAGAGAGAGGCAGAGATCGTGAGAGAATGGGCACACCAGGGCCTCTAGCCACTGCAAATAAACTCTAGACACATGTGCCACCATGTGGATCTGGCTTACATCAGACCTGGGGAGTTGAGTCCACCTGGGTCCTTAGACTTTGCAGGCAAGTGCCTTAGTCATTGAGCCATCTCTCTAGCCCAGTTCACATCTTTAGCTATCAGGGAATTGCAAACTAAAACTACTCTGAGGGGTTCCTTCTCATCCGAATCAGAGTGGACATCACAGGGAAAATAAACAACAGTGCTAACAAGGATGTGGGGAAAGGGAAACCTTCATAAGTTGTTGGTGACAATGTAAGTTAGTCCAGTCACTAGAAAAAACACTATGGTGACTCCTCAGAAATCTCAAGATAGAAGTAACTTAAGACCCAACTATGTCACTCTGGTTCAGTCCCCTAAGGACACTTACATCAACATAGCTGCACACTCACACACTATAACCAAGTTACAGAATCAGACAAGTATCTGTATTAGTTACTTCTGTTGTTACTGTGATCAAATACCCAACAAGAGGCAATTTAACAACGGAAGGAGTTATTTTGGTTTACAGTTTCAGAGAGTACAGTGCATTATGGGTGCAGGGCTTGGTGGTTGGAGCTTGAGGCAGCTCTTCACACTGCGTTCATGGGAAGCAACACTCAATGAGTGCTGATGCTCATACAGCTTCTTTTTAAGCCGTCCAAGGCTTCAGCCTATGGTGTCACTCTGCTCACATTTAAGTGGAGTCTTTGCACCTCAGTCGACCTATTCTAGAAACTCCCTCACAGACATACCCAGAGAGTTGTTACTGTGGCAATTCTAAATCCTGTCAACAAATGAGATTAAACATGATAATGTGTCAACAAATGAATGAATGCAGAAAGAGTTGTACATACTCACAAGAGAGTTTTGGTTAGTGTTTTAAAATGAATTAAACTGCCATTTGACGGAAAAATGGGTGCAACTGGAAAGCATTATATTAAACAAAATAACCCTGACTCAGGAAAACAAATCTAGCATATTCATCTTATCTTCTATGGAGCCTGAACTCTTTTATAGGTTAAAAACCTGTGTATCTATCATCTATCTATCTATCAATGAGTCATCTATTTATTTGTAGATATATTAAGACATATATATGTGCATACATGTGAATGATATGTGTGTGTGTGTGTGTGTCTGTGTGTACTCGTGTAATTACCTTCAAATTGGTGGAACAAAGCACCTAACCAAAAGCATCTGATAGGAGGAAATAATTTTTTTTTGGCTTATAGTCTCAGGGCAAAGCACCATGATGGAAGGGGAAAGCATGGCATGAGCAGAGGTTAGATATCACATTTGCCACAGAAGGTGGAAAACAGCAGCAGGAGATTGAGTAAGTTCTGTCAAGGGGAGCTGGCTCTAAATTCCTAATAACGCAACTCCTCCATCAAGGCTCCTCCTCCCAAATTGTCATCAGTTGGGCAATCAGAACACAGAAGTTTTGGGGACAACTGACTTAAACCACCACGTATGTGTGTGTGTGTGTGTGTGTACATGTATCTAAATTTGCTATATTTTTTTTTACATAATGCTTATAAATTGTGTTGAGAAAGTTGTATTTTTTGGGTCTGTTGTTTTTTGAGGTAGGGTCTCGCTCTAGCCCAGGCTAACCTGGAATTCACTATGTAGTCTCAGGGTGGCCTCGAACTCACTGTGATCCTCCTACCTCAGCCTCCCATGTGCTGGGATTAAAGGTGTGCACCACCATGCCCAGAAAGAAAGTTGTTTTTTCATTGCCATTTTACTGCTAAATCTGTAAGTTTCTTAGTCATGTCAATATGTCCATTGACTCTGTATATCTCAAATTCTGATTATAATTTTTTGTAGATTTTAAGATTACTGTGTATCAAAATATAAAATTCAAAATATATTATTAATTATTTATCTTACCATTGAGGATTTTTGCCTATAATAACATTTATTTTATTTCATAATGTTAATTTAGGTGATATATTTTCATCTTATTTTGCCTTTTTATTTATTTAATTTATTTTTATTTGTTATGGACATACTTAGTATGTAAACAATACATGTTGGTATCATCCTTTCCCTCATCCCTGCCCCTTTTCCAAAGCAGCCCTCCTTGTTGGGGATGCAGGTCATCCCCATGGGGGTTGTGAGTCATGAATTGTGGGGACAACAGTTAGTTATAGGGGAGAGGCAATGTCTCTGTGCTTGATGTCACAACTTGTGGCCCTAACAATCTTTCCACCCTCTGTTCTGCAAAATTCCCTGAGCCATGTTGGATACATTTTAAATCTATTTCAGTGATAGGCACTTAGGAGCCTCTGGATCTCTGGTTTGGTAGGTATTGAGTGCCCTCAGTGTCTATCTCCTTCACCCTTGTGCTAAAACCAGGTTTACTGAGAAAGTACCACTCTTGCTCATTTCCCCAACTCCTCTGTGGTTTCAGCTAGGACCAGGCTGAAGTGCAATGGGTCATTTATTTCCTCAGGTCCTGCTCCCATCTGAAACAGAGAAGCAGATTTTTCTAATGGAGAGTGAAGTCAGCACAGGTTAAGTGGAATAAGCATTATTAATTTAGAGAGAATTTAATGAGTGTAGTCCCTCTTACAGTCCAAGATTAGTGAGATTTTGATATTGGAGAGCAAAATCATTATCTGGATATGTTTTTGACTTGTTTCCCAGTTCCAGATATGGTTTCCTTTCCACTGAGTGGATCTGTTAGCCAATCTAAGAGTAGTTGGTTACTCACCTTGGCTGTGTGCCACTATTGCACTTGTGTGAGCATCACGTCATGTTGTTTGCTTCTCAGTACCTTAGACCTTGAGTTGCTCAGACAGATGTTGGCCACTTTCCCTGGGTAACTCCTTCCAGCACTAGAAAGCCTGTCTGGGCCTCTTTTTATTTCAAACTTTGTAGGTTAACTTGAATATCTATCGTATATGGTTTATAACTAGATTATTAGAAAATCAATTTATGAAATCAATTAAAATTTTTATATTTTTAAAAAATTTTATTTATTCAAGTGTAAACGACAGAGCGAGAGAGAGAGAGAGCATGCACAGCAGTGCATCCAGCCATCACAAACATTGCAGATGCATGCACCATTTTGTGCATCTAGTTTAACGTGGGTAAAATAGAATTAAACACAGGTCATTAGGCTTTGTAGGCAAGCACCTTAACTGCTGAACCATCTCTCCAGCCCCAAATTGAATATTTTTTAATGAAAACCAATATATTCTTCAACTTATAATTTATTGATATGTTCCTATTTCAGTTCAAGATTTTAATTCCAGCTAACATTTTTTGCCCCTTTAGTTTTCGAGGTAAGTTCTCATTCTAGACCAGGGTAACCTGGAATTCATTATGTTGTCTTAAGATGGCCTTGAAATGATGGCAAACCTCCTAGCTCTGCCTGGGATTAAAGGTGTGCACTACCACAGCTGGCTCCAGCTAGCTTTTAACTTCCTCCTTTTATTCATAATTCCCAGCACATGTAAAGACTATGGAGATGTTTGAAGTTGGATTGAGCATATTTTGCATTGTGGGATGGTCATGAGTCTGTGGGCCAGGAACAGAATTTGGTGAGTTGAATGTAAACTGTCCCTGTAGCCTGTGGTGTTTCTGATTGTGTTACCTGCTTTGAATTCATCCTGGAGCATTTGAGAGGTGGAACCGTGCTTGGGGAAGTATATTACCAGGTGCAGACCCTGAGGTGGAGTCCAGCCCTATGTGTGTTCAGAGTCAGTTTGACTCTGGCTGTTGTCTTCCTGCTATGAGCATATGATTAACTGAGCCAACTTCTTCTACCATGACGAAGCTTCACCTGGAATCTGTAAGCCTGAAATAAACCCTTGCCTCCCATAAGTTGCTTCTGGTTGTGTGCTTCTCTCAGTAATGAGAAGACAACTGCAACATGGTTAACAGACACTGAGCACATTTCTTTAATCTTAGAAACTAAACTTCCTACTGTTTTATTGGAGAAAGACAGCAAAGTGTAACATACCTGCTCAGAGGAAGGAAGATGAAGGGTGGAAAAAAAAGGTTATTGCATTGTGCATAAAACATATCACCGATACACTTCATTGTTCTTTATCCTTCACCATTGGTTAATTAATTCATCATGACCTACTGAATACCTACCTGAAAATGTGTCAGGGACTATGCGGGCTGCTGAGTTTATGAAAACTTGTAAGGGTGAGCCCCTGACTCAACTTATGGTCTAAGAATGCATACTGTTTAAAAGTGAGATAAGTTTCAGGCTATATGCTTTGCAATGAAGTATAGCTTCAGATTGGAGTGTTAGTCTCAACGTTAGTGCATATCGATTTACCAAGAAAGTGTTTAAGTCCGGGTGGTGTGACTACTGTCCCCTTTGCTGTGAAGATGGCTATACAAGGCTGTTACAACTAACTGCTAGTCAACATTGAAAGCATCAGCAAGGTCTCCTTTTTCTCTCATTTCTAGATGGGAAGACACCTTATTTTACCATTAACTGTGAAAATCTGTTTCTGGCAATAGAGTCATGTTAACCATATCAACAGAAATATCCCAGGATTCTTAGCACTATGCTTCTCATTATGAATTTGCATGCTTGTATAAATATCCATCCATTGATTACTTTACCTTCCCCCTACTGCTGCTCCCCAGAGCTACATCTGCCCTCTTATCTGTTGAATAACCAAGTTTTAGAGATGAAAGCAGAGATCTAACCCTGAGCCTGGGAGAATTCATCAAAGCAAATGCCACCTTGTCTCCTTACGACACCTCTGATCACACAGCCTTGCTTTCTTTCTCACACATCTCCAGGTACATGTGTTTATCATGAATATTTTACTCACAACTCATGATTGAAGTTATCTGACTTCAAGGGCATGTAAGCCAAAGACTAAGGCTGTTCAGTATTCCCACTGCAGTTGACTCCCCCAAGCCCTGTGCTCTGGCCCCGTCCCAAATCTGCCACCAAATGCAGTCCCCTTCGGAAATGGCACGGAGTATGCAGTGGTGGTAAAATCACCTTCAAACAAAGCTTCTCTTTAGTGGGGATGTTTTATTTGGTCCTGGTCACTGCTGTTCAGCATTTTGGCAAAGTTTCAGAGAATTCTCCTACTCTCTAAATCCACTCATCTTCTGGGGCTACACAGATCAGGACCTTCATCACCTCATGAATCAGACTCACAGACTCCATGAAGGCAGCATGTGGTGAAATGAGTGGCAGCACAGGCTGCAGAAGATTCTTCACTAAAAGAAGCGCAAAATCAGGAGGGAAGAAATTGCCGATCATGTTGGCCTGATTAAGAGAAGTCATTTGTTTGTTAGTTTTAGGAATAGTATTCATAAACAATACATTCAATTAAAATTCCTAATACATGCTAATATAAGTGGAATGTATAATAAGATTTGAATCCATCATTATATATCCCATTTGAAAGAAGTTGAGGAGAAATTATAGACATTTACCTTGGAGATTTTATGTATATAAAATCTTCTTTGTCAAATTAATTCATTAAAGTGACAAAACTCTGGTAAAAATAAAAGTAACCTCAGACTAATGTAATACAGATGAAAAATGAAATCAATATAAGTAATTCCTATATAGAGAATCAAAGTGTAGTCAAAAATATGGTTATATTATATCAAAAGTAGTAATTCTTTAAGATAAAGAGGTACATTATTTGTGTATGTGTGAAGTGTGTATACACACACACACACACACACACACACACACAGACACACAATTTCTGGGTGCTTGGAGGTGGAGAGAGAGGACAACCTCCAGTATCCTTCCTGAAGAACACTGTCCACCTGTCTCCTTTGAGACTGGGTGTCTCACTGGCCTGGGGCTCACCAAGTGGGTTAGATTGGCTGACCAGAGAACCTTGGGGATATTCCTGTATCCATGTCCCTAGCACTGGGATCACTGGTATACACCACCATATCTGGCATTTTATTTGAATAGTAGGGTTCAAACTCAGGGCGTCAGATTTATGAGGTAAGTATTTCAGTAACTGAGAGAGCTACCTAACCCATCAGAGGTACTTTAAATAGAAACAGTTAATAGTTGCTTGTAATTTTTTGTAATCTAATTATTGATGATAGATGAGTCACATATAAGTAAACTTCTTGGTTATTTTATACAAATCACTATCATGTATCAAAGGTGCCATAAAAAGCATGATTAATTCAATGGCTAACATCCAACACTGAAGGGAAAATAGGTATACCCCTAAAATCTAGCATCATGTATATGACAGAAATGGGAGGGCTCTATGCCTTCAAATCTGATAATTCTATATGTTACGTGACATTAGGAATAAAAAGTAAAACAAAACTTGACTTCAAATGTCTATAAAAATTATTGAGGGCTGGAGGGATGGCTTAGGGGTTAAGGCATTTGCCTGCAAAGCCAAAGGACCCAAGTTTGATTCCCCAGGACCCATGGTAACCAGATGTCTGGAGTTTGTTTGCAGTGGCTGGAGGCCGGAGCACACCCATTCTCTCTCTGTCCCTCTTTCTTTGTCGAATAAATAAATAAACAATAAAATATTTTTAAAATTATTGAATTTTCTACTTTTTCAAATAATATTTCTAATTTGTCTCCTTAAGAAGTAATCAGAGAATGCAAGTAAATCAAGCCAAAATATCTCATGTTAGTTTTAGGGACTTTGTTATGTTTGTGAAATGATATTTTAAAATTTACAATCCTCTGATTCTTTTCTATTTGCAATATTATTTGTTTTTATCACTTAAAGGAGACTTAGTAGGTAGCACAATGAGAACTTCAGGCCTCACAATGCCTGGATCCACCTAAGGCCTAGCTTTCCCTTGCATCTCAGATTCCTCACAGGGTTCATGGACTCTGAGACATTTGTTCCCTCAGACACAGAGAGATTCTCTCACCACTTCCTGGGGAGAATGAGATTCTGAATGGACCTCAACTCCACCAGGTCCCGTGACTTCCTTTATGGGCTTGGTTCAGGGTCAAGGAGGGATTATTCAGAGCACAAAAATTTATGTAAGATGAGATGCAGCAGTTTGGAATTTAAGAGTGATCTGGAGCATAAATTCATTGTAGGAGAATTTCACATGGCATATAGTTAACCATACTGAAGTATACAATTCAGCGGATCTAGTGCATTCTTTTCTTTTTTTAAAGATGACTTATTTATTTGAGAGAGAGAGAGAGAGAGAGAGAGAGAGAGAGAGAGAAACAGAGAGAATGAACATGGTAATGTAGTGCCTCTTGCCACTACAAATGAACACCAGACGCATGCAACACTTTGTGCATCTGACTTTACATGGGTACTGGGAAACTGAACTTAGATCCTCAGGCTTTGTGGGCAAGTGCCTTAACTGTTGAGCCATCTCTCCAGCCTTCTAGTGCATTCTTAAAGTAATACAAGTGCCAACTGTATGTAGTTTTGAAACAATTTCACAACTCTGAAAGGAGACTGTCCTTTGAGATGAAGTATCTGAGGTATTATTCATTCTTTGAGTTGAATGGTTGGCCTGACTGAACTTGCTTTGCTCATTTACAGACTTTACTTTTTGAGGAAACAAGGCAGACTTCTACTCATGCAAATGGATCAGTGATTTCATCCTTAGACTGCTGAACTGTAAATCATTCTGGAGATAGCTACATTTTTTTTTTTTTGTATTAAGTGTTCTGTTTTAACCCACCTCCCTGCTTCCTTCCCCAAGAGTAAGAAAAATTTCAACTAAAGCCCAAAATGCATTTCTAGAAGGCATCTAAAGAATGATAAGAGACCTGTGTTTTAATGCCCAATGTTGCTTGGTACCAGTACCTGGGAAATGAGTCTGACCTTGCCGTCAATCATTCTAGCTCCTCAGGAGTGAAGAAATATCCACCATCAGCAGCTTTTTTTTTTTTTTTTGGAGGGGGGAGGGTGGCTCACTTGTGTGTGTAGGTACACTTCCATGCATGCGTGAGTGTGTATAGGAGCCACAGGAATGCAATTTACCAATTTTTGTTTTTGAGACAGCGTCTCTCACTGGCTTGAGGCTCACAAACTCAGCTAGACTGGCTGGCCAGTGAGCCTTCAGTGGCTATACCACTACAGAAAATGTCTTCCACTTCTCCAGTCACCATTAATGGTCAATAAGGGACAGAAACCTCATACCCTCCTCCACCATCCATGATGTAATGTTGATGGGCCCAATATTCTGTAGGTCTTGTGCAAATTAGGATAGTCACCATGAGGTAATGAATGCAAGGGCCATGTCATGCCTAGAAAACAGTGTTTTACTGCTTCTTCCACATCCACTGGCTCTTTCTCTTCTCAGCCCCTTAAGCATTGTTCCTTGAGCCTTGGAGAGAGTAATAGAGATGTCTCGTTTAGTGCTGAGCACTCTAGGGTAACTTATTCTCAACATGCTGATGAGTTTTGAGTCTCCTCAATAGTTACCACCACTTGCCAAAAGAAACTTTGCCAATAAAAGATGAGATGAGCATTAACCTAAACATACATATTTGCAGGGCAATTTTATGAAAATACAACATATTTATTTAGCCAATCAATAGCAGTAGCATCCCTCTGAGGTTCTAGGACCTTCTTAGGTACTGGCTAATCCCATAGGATTCAAGTGAGAAAATTTAACTCTCCTTATTATAGCCACAGATTACTACCTGTCACAGTCACCGTCATGAAGAATCATAGCCTTGTTTGACTGGTCTGTCAGTACCTTTCTTCGTTTGCAACCCTCCCAAATTAGAACATTGTTAAAGTGTGCAGATATCTTGCTGCTAACTGAAATGACTTTCTTGTTAACCATGGTAAAATGTTCAGCTCTGAAAATACTTTTCTGAGAATCCCCATGAACTCACCGCAACTCTAACGTAATGCCTGTGTAGAAAAGTCTCTCTGAGTCTTTTAAAATTCTGTGGTTTATCACAAATTGCCAGAATCTTCCCTGCAGTGTTGTTCATCAGCACTGGACTGTTTTGAGCACTCTTCCTGTTAAAGCTTTTAATGTGTGGGGCAGCTCCTTGTGTGGATGCTGTGTTTATCACGGGTGTTTCTGCTCATACAAAACAAAGCACATTCATAAAATCTGGATTCCTCACAAAGGTTGCTTTTTCCTTCCACACTGCATTTAAATTGATTCAATCCAAGTATTTCCTCTATATTCCTGAAAATCTGATATGGAGACTGGATGGATCCATCACTGACTGGAATCAGATAATGTGTTATACATTAAGGCAAAGTAAATTTAACTGAGTTCTTGTAAAAATGGATTTAGACGTGTGTGGTTTTTGTAAAATGTGCAATCAGTTGTGTTTGATCTCATCTTTGGAGGTAGAGGTAGTTCATACACAAACATACTAACTGAATTTGTGTTTATGCAGTCAAATAAATGATCCTTTTCTCTTCCAGCAGTCTCTCAAATCCTCCTTGGTTCCAAGTAAGGCCACAAACTCTGGGTGGAGCTCACCTACACTACTCAACACAACACCCCTTCTACACAATTCTAAAAGAGTTATTTACTGTGTGATTTTGAGACAGAAAAATTCACATTTACCTCTATAGTAAGGTTCATCATGTAACATGATTTTTACATTTAAATGCATAATTTGGGGTACTTTTGAAGACTGAGTGCTTAAATATTCTTCAGAATTTTAAATGTATTCACCATAAAAGTTGTATAATCAACTTGGAAGTCATGTCAAATATAGAATAGTAGAACTGTGTATAGGCTTAAAGATAAATGTGACTGAACCAGTGGAGAGATTTTTCTCAAGTAGATAACTGAATTAGCTGATGAAAAGTTTCAGAAAAAAATGATTAGCTTATTGTTAAGTTGCAATGAAGACAGAAAATTTGTATTCCCAAATTTTAGATGCTGAAATCTCAAACACCAGCAAATGTTATTAAGAGGTAGGCCTTTGGGAGTTGTTGAGTCATGGGACTGGAGCCCTGATGAATGAGCCGCCTGTCTTTACATGGGTAACCCAGAGAATGCACACCAGAAGAGGGTATAATTCAGAAGAGGACCCTCACTAGAACCCAGCTTTGCTGGCAGCAGACTTTCAGCCTCCAAAACTACAAAAATAAGGTTCTATTGTTTACAAGTCACAGTCTACCGAACTCTGTCATAGGAGATCAAGCTAAAACCGCCAAAAGGAAAGCTACCCATGTGTGCAAATGTGTACTCTTCAGAGAGGAAATAGCAGCTAGGCCTTGGAAATAAAATTTCAGTATCCCTGTTGTTCAGTCTTTGGGTGGGGGAACGTGTGTATTTGCATGAGTGTGTGTAAGCATGTTTACTGGAACTAGGGCCTGAACTAAAGCTCGATCCCTTTTTACGTATTGAAATTTTGAGCCAGTGCCTAAGTTGTCAGGCTAGCCTTAACTTCACTCTGCGTTCCCTGCACACAGGCCTGAAACGTGCAGTCCTTCGGCTTCAGCCTTCCAAGAAGCTTAGATTACAGACCTCTGCCAGCAGTCAAGCTGGCATGTTTATTTATGGAGCTTAAGAAATTATTTTACAAACCATGATTTTTAAATCTTACTGGAAAATATTGCCTGACACTAATGCTGTCCTGTGCTATAGCCCGTAAGACTAAGGGTAAGGATGTCATCTCCAAGACACAGTTATTAATGTCTATCTCAGATATATATCTTAGATAATGGCTGATTATCTATAAATCTTAATATTGTAAGAACTGTTAATGACTGAATACACCTCCTAGTCTAAAATTGGGATAAATATAAGTCATAAATGTACAAGGTAGGACTGAAGAAGTGGCTCAGCAGTGAAGGCATTTGCCTGCAAAGCCTAAGGACCCAGGTTCAATTCCACAGAACCCATTTAAGCCAGATGCATAAGGTGGTGGATGCATCTTGAGTTCATTTGCTATAACTGGAGTCCTTAGCATGTGAATTCTCTCTCTCTCTCCGTCTATCTGCCTCTTTCTCTCTTTCTGTCTCAAATACTAAATAAATATACAAGGTCAACTGAATAGTTGTCTGAGTGAGGAAAATTAGTTATAGTATAATTAAATTTAATCTACAGATTTTTAAAAATATTTTAATGATAGCATTACAAAACTGTTCCTTCTTTGTGAGGTAATTAAGCCCCATGACAAAGCGCTTGTGGAGGCAGGTTTATCGGAGGGAGGGAGCTCTAATAGCAGGGAAGTAATGTTTATTTATTCAATATCTCTAAAGGTTTATGTTTCGGCATTTCTAAAGTATATAAAGTACAAGTCTTATTTAATTAAAATAATTTATCATATTTCTGTATAACATTAGGGCTCAAGATATTGATTCCTGCCCTATGTGATCTACTGTACAGTACATGAACCTACTCTGTGGCCTAGAATGGATATACATTATGATTATTGAACCTACTCTATGGCCTAGACTGGGTCATTGTCATAGCTACTTCACAACTCCTCCACTCATGTGAGAGAGAAAATGTGGCAAAGAGTTGATGCAATTTGATTGTCAAGCATACGGAAGTTCAAGATTTTATTTTCTTAGACAGGACTTCTTATTTTTATAATAAAGAGACTTAAGGAAGTTGATTCTCTATAAATAATTTTCTTTCTAACAGAGTATCTTTTGCATATAATTAAATTTAGGAAAAGAAGATTTTGATAGCATAAACCATTCTAATCTGTGAAAGTAGTCCTACTCTTCATTTTTAAAAAGTTATTCTTGACTTTGGTTTAAGAGATGCTATGCAATAAAAAATGTATGATGTGTGTAGAAATGTGTTGGAGAATTTTGGGATTTATCTAAAAAAAACCCTAGATGTAATGAAATATTTGCATATGCAGTACTTTGATACATATGTATGATCTCATTTCATTTTTTTTCTTTCCTTTTTCATGTATATTTGTGCTTACATGCATGTATGTGTGTTTGACATTTTAGGTTTCTCCTATCTGGTTATACATCTGCATCTTTTAAAGTTTTTTGTTGTTGTTGGTTTCTTTGTTCTGTTTTTAGGCAGAGCATTAGTTTGTAACCCGCATTGGTCTACATGGTGATCTCTGGAATTATAGCATGAGCCACCACTAACAGCTCCATTTCTAAATAAAAGGTTTCACTTTTAAAAGAAAATATCCAACCTGTCTAACTTGATTTTTATATTCCTCTGACACTTTTATCCTTTTGTAAAGATTTCTTGTCACTTTACCTATATTTTCATGATGGTTTTTAATCACACTATTTGTCATTAAATCCATAGCAGAGACAATAATGGCACTACAACCCTGTGAGATGCAGGATTACATGGTCAGAGTCCAGGAAACCAGCAAATTTTACATCTCTGATTTCTGGAGGCATGGCAAGAAAACATGTTAGGTAACACATGATCAATATCCTAATAATCATCACTGCATGGCTTTATCTATTCTCTGTCCCCTACCTCTACAGGGTAACATTCCATACTGAAGACTCATTGAAATAGTTTCAAAAGATAAACCCTACTGGGTGTGGCAGTGCATGCCTTTAATCACAGCACTCAGTTGGTAAAGGTAGGAGGACTGCTATCAGTTCAAGGCCAGCCTGAGACTACATAGTGAACTATAGGTCAGCCTGGGCTAGAGTGAGACCCTACCACAAAAAATAAATAAATAAATAAATAGATAAACCTTTGTTTTTCTAAAAACAACAGTGTTGCAAATGTGTAGTGTTTACTTTGTAATCATTTTGATTCAGAATGTTTATTATACATGTACATGATGCATTTTGATGATAACCCTTTCTAGTTACCTTCTCCCCCCCCCCCTTTGGTCTTTTAAGGTAGGGTCTCGCTCTAGCCCAGGCTGACCTGGAATTCACTCTGTAGTCTCAGGGTAGCCTCGAACTCACAGCAATCCTCCTACATCTGCCTCCCAAACGTTGGGATTAAAGGGGTATGCCACCACGCCTGGCTCGTTATCTTCTTTTCTCCGCCCTCACACATCTCTCCAGTCTGCGTTTCCTTGACCCGCTCTTGACCTCTTCTACTTTGATGCCTGTTTTCCTTTTTTTTGTCCTTCTCCATCACCCATGATGGGGTGTTGATGGGGTCATTGTTATTAGGTCTTATTCAGGTAATAGCAGCTGCTGTGAGGCCAGAAATTCAATGGTCACTGCATGACTGAAAGAGAGTATTCCAGAATACTCTGGCTCCTACATCCTGCCCACCTCCTCTTCTGTAGTGATTTCTGAGACTGGGGGATCATGACAGAGAGGTCACACTTAGTGCTGAGCACTCAACATTCACTTATTTTCAGTACTTCATTAAATTTTGAATCTTTGAATGTTTTTTTAATTGTTTTATTAATTTTTTATGTGGGGGAGCGAAAGAGAGAAAGAGAATTTGTGCTCCAGGACCTCAGCTACTGAAATAGAGTTCCAGATGCTTGCACCACCTAGTGGGCATTTGTGACCTTGTGCTTGCCTCACCCTTCTGTGTCTGGCTAACGTGGGATCTGGAGAGTTGAACATGAGTCCTCAGGCTTTGCAGGGAAGTGCTTAACTGCTAAGCAATCACTCGAGTCCTTAATTGTTGTTTTTATATCATTTAAACAAAGCATATTTCAGGATAATCCTGTTTTAAATTATGCTGACTTTAGGCAGCTAATCTTTGAGGAAACATTTTCAGATGCTAAGTGTTTCTTCTAAAGGGAATACAAGATGGTTTAGGCAACCACAACTATGTCCTTTAAAGAATGTCCTCACTCTCAAGTCTTCATTCATAAGATCATATGTTTACTAAACACTTGTTGCTGGGAGCTTGCCCTGGATATGCAGGGACCTGCACTTGGGCTCCTATCACGAGAGGAAGAACTTAATTATTTCTGTAAATACCAATTTGCTCTTTGGATGATGGTCTTTGTGCTTGTGTCTGCTGTAATCCACTTGCTGGAATCCTGATCCTCCAATCAGTGTACTTGGAGGTGATGATACCTTGCAGGAAGTGTGAGCACGGGTAGTTATACCAATAGAAAAGTAGCTACAGGGTGTTCATGCGCCCCTGCCATCATGTGAGGACACAGCAAGAAGATGCCATCTTCAAAGAATGGGCTTCAACAGATGCCGTGTCTACCAACACTTTAAGCAAATTTGCATCTCTCAGTCTATGTAAGTGTGGTAGCTAAGTGTCTCTTGTTTATAATGCACTCAGTATACAGGACATTTTATGGATTGATTGCGTCAGCCATTGTGCCAACAAAGCATTTTGCCTAGACCTCCCTGGTATTAAACCACAATTTCCCAAATAAATGGAGAATATTTTTTTCACATTACTCTTTCATGTTACCCCAAGTGACTTCTAGAACTTCACTCACTTTCTTTGTAAATCTGCACAGCACATTAAGAAACTGCACATTCTGATAGTTGCCTGGCAGTCAAGGCTTCTAAGGGAATAGCAAAGGCATCTTAATGCCTTGCTTGGTATGTCTTGCCTCCTGAGGTTGTCATGCAGAGTGTCATTGTCATTTCAAAGGTTATTCTTGGCCTCCGTATTTCTAAACCTTCAACACAAGTCAGGCCACTGAGAACCAAAGCTTACCTAATAATGCCCAAACCAGACAAAGTTCCAGAAACTTGCTGCGGCTCACCTTTGATTCCTCTTCCAATGTGACCTTATTCTTGGAAATTTCATTAAGTTTACTGTTATTTTTCTCAATCAGAATGCTACACATAACACAATCTATTTGTATTTATAACTTGGACTATGATATAAAACAACCCACCAACCCAACAGCATCTCTAGGTTACCTTTGCATTCTCTAATAAATCCTTAGAAGTATTTCAGACTTGATTTCTGAGTGTTTGAAAAGTAGTTATTCAAACTACAGTGCAGAGTTCCACAAGATACTCTGTGCAAACAAGAGCCATTTCCATTCAGTATCATTTGTTTCTAAGTCACTTGAAAACTGGATGATTACTTATGCCAATAATAAACACAGCTCATATTATCAAGTTACCCAAATGCCACTGGTCTCAACCCCACTTACTCACATGGAACTTTGGACTCCATGAACAAGCACCCTTCGTAGCTCAGGTAGTAATTCTGTCTTCATAAACTTCTCCCTCTCTGCCCATTTTCATGAGATTTCTATGTCAAAGGTGGACCCTGTTTTCCTCCCACTGCTCCAACTCTGGTAATGATCATATGATGTTTACCAGAACTTTCCATACATCCACCATTTAAGGTGAAAGCCACATTGGGAACCTGCCATTCTGACTCAACCCATCCGTGCCATTTGAATTGTTGCCACAGTGGATCGTAGAGAGGTACGGGAAGGCCATCTCTGTGTCCTTTCCTCAGCTCACGGTGGCCTCTCTATGGGGCATCCTATCTCACTCCTATGCCAACCTGTGCTTAGAGGCTCCTGGTCTAATGTTTATTTTTATCTGACTTTCTCCTACTATCTTCTTCTTTATGTTCTAATCTCTGGCCACCAGTATGTCAGTTATAACCAGAAAATTCTCTGCTTCAGCTCGAATCAAAACCCATGGCCTACCCAACTTGTACTTTAGCCATAAATATACTAAATTTCTTTCATTCATACCATCTATCCTTTCATGAATTATAAATCCAATGCTGTAAAAAGATGCATAAAGCTTAACTATTAGAAGTCACAATTGAGGCTAAATATAGTTGATTCAAGTATTTTATCTATATCCATTGAGTACAGCACAAATTATATATTAAATTTCTGGTTTTAACAATCAAATATGATTTGGTAAATATGGTTATCTATATTTTGCACACTCTCCTCATATCTCATATTCTTCATTCATTTTCTAGCTACAGTATTCTTCGGTTAATATTTGTTTTTTCCTATTTACAGACTTCTCTAGCCATTTGGTGTTGATTTGCTGACAAAATATCCTTAGTTTTTCTCTATTTTTTTAAATTATTTTATTTATTTATTTATTTATTTATTTTTAGTTTTTTTAATGTAGTAGAGTCTTGTTCTAGGCTAGGCTGACCTGAAATTTGCTATGTAGTCTCAGATTGGCCTTGAACTCACAGCAATCCTCCCACCTCTGCATCTGTCTGGAGTGCTGGGACTAGAGGCATGTACCACTGTGACTGGCTTCTGTTTTTTTATTTTTAGAACATCTTAATATCCCCTTCATTCCTGAAGAATATCTGTTGGTGGATATAGAATCCAAGCATGGTAGATCTTTTCTTGTGACATAAATTATGAAGCAGTTATCATTCTGATTCTGAAAATGTTTCTTTTATAAATTTATGACTAAAATATTCTGAGACTAAGAGTATAAACCTTGCTGGAGGGGCCATATCCTCATAAACCGAATGGGGAAGATTTGGTAGATAACAAAGGCAAAATGTAACACAGCCAGAGAAAGTGAAGAGAGACGGGAGCAATGTCTGAGCTATAGTGGAAATGATTATCTTAAATGGAAGTGGATAAACTTCCTTCTCTGAAACAGTAAGGAAGAAAAGACAGAAAAATGGGGAAGTGGCTTAGTGGTTATGGCATTTGCTTGCTAAGCCTAAGGACTCTGATTTTATTCCCCAGGTCCCACATAAGCCAGATGCACAAGGTGGCACATGCGTCTGGAGTTCGTTTGCAATGGCTGGAGGTCCTGGTATGTCCTTTCTTTTTCTCTCTGACTCTTCTTCTGTCTCTCTATCAAATAAATAAATAAAATATTTTTTAAATGTATTTGAAGATTTGTTTCCTCAGTTATTTTCTCTCTTGGTGGTAGTACAACTTTAATGTTTAAGGCATTCATATACTGAGACAATAAATGATAAGCAAACTACTTAAAGCTGTTTAATCTGATAAATATTAATGCAGTCTACTCTTATAAAAATCAAAATTAAAATGAATTTCTTTCATACATAGTTATACACAGAGTTGTACTGGACATATGAATAGCTGATGACAGTTTGAAACACAAAAACACCTTAAATAATATTAAGGATATTTTAACCATATTCAGTGTGTATATAAATCATGTTAAATCAAAGAGACTTTATTGCATTCCCTCTGGTTGCCTGAATTGCAGAATGTTACTGCTTGTTTGTTATGAGATATTTTGAAGAACTTATTATATTTACAATATCTCTAAATACCAGAAAAATGCAGATTTTTTGCTATAAATAAGAAACACTATTAAGAAATATTGTCAACATTGTTCAGAAAAAAATCATTAGAATAAAAATTACAACCAGGTCTGGTTAATTTATTATTTTTTAATTTTCTTTTTTTAGACCATGGCTTGTAATTAGAAATCTGCTTAACAGTATATACACTATGAAATTATTGTATTCATCATATGTAAACATGCTTAAATATATATCCACATTTGCTGCTAACATGTAAAAATTCTTAGAAACTCATTTTTTTGGGGGGAGGTCCTCAGAATCTGAATGCTTATTAAAGTAATCTGGATGATGACAAAAGACTATTGTCTGTTTAGGTGAGACAAAAGAAACCCCGGTTTGGTAAATGTGAGTTTTGGTTTGTCAGCTGCTACAAGAGCAGAGAGGGTTGGATGTTCATTGTGCATCTGCTGCCCCCAAGACTGTGAACTCCCAAGTGAAAGTGTTAGATTTTATTCAATTCAAAATTAATGGTACACTTTGCGGAAACACGGATGCCATACCATAAATGATTGCTGAATTCAATAGTCTAAATTTGTATCATGGTTAATGTTCAATTGAAATCCTCAAATGTTTCTCTGGCAAATTTGGAGAAAGCAGAAGATGATATATTATTTTTTGTCTCATGTATGCATGCCACTTCCACATATATTTCTGTACTCATAATGTGCTATGACTTTATTGAATACTATTTTCTGACCCCATTCTCTCCTTGCAGTGCAATAGTCATATAGGGATTATTCATGATTGATAGCTGGGTTCATTTTTCAACCAGATTCCTGGATCCAAATGAATGCTTCAATATTTCAGCCCTTTAGGAAGGTAATGAAAAACCTGTCATGGATAATAAGCTACAATGAAGTGCTTGAGTGCCTTAAATGACAGGTTCTCTGTGATTTCAAATTCCAGAGCTCTTGGATCTGAGGTGCATAGTTAATTAAGCTAAAGATGGTACCTAAGACACAAAGTGATAATTTAAATAACTATAATAACATGAAAAATTAAATAATCACTTTTACATCAAGATAAGAAAATAATTTTATTCTTTCTTTGAAGAGTCTTTATACACACAAACACAAGTAAAAAAAAAAAAAAAAAAAAAAAAAAAAAAAAAAAAACACGAGAAAGCAACTGGAGATTCCTTCTCTTAGCCGATTTCTCACTTCCTGGTGTTGTTTTATTTATTTGGTTTTGTCTTTCTTCATATTTTTCTCTATTCTTATATGTATTAAACAAAATTAAGCAAACTTTTAACAACCTGAATTTCCATGACAAAATAAATATACAAGCTTTCTTAATATTATATCTTCTTTGGCAAATACTAAATGTAAAATAAAGGCTAAGCTGCTTTTCCTTAGTATGTATATCAAGATTTTAAATTTAGACAATGAGAATTGTTTACTAGATGTCATCTAGAATCACAAGTTCTATTTCATTGATAAATGTAATTTTCCACTTCAAGAAAGTTCCTTCTTACAGTCTGTGTTTTATGTGATTGTTTGTTACTCAGACAAACCAAATGACTAAATCAATACAAATGGCCCTCAAGGTCTGGAGAGACCACAAGAAAGTGTAGCATCATTAAACTAAATTACACACAAGCACTTAAGGAGACAAATAAGTATTTTGTTACCATAAGTCTTTTTTATGGTGAGGATGATTGAAAATTTTACAAAACAAGCATAGAAATGGAAGAAGGCTTCCGTGATAGTTTTCTAACAGTGAGATCGACCCTTAGTTGTCATGGCTGTTTAAGTCAGATAGAAAATACAGACCTACAAGTAGAAATCTAGCTCTGCTTTTGCTAAGCCCCAGCATCTATCTGTATCAGCAAGTATATAGGAGAAAGGAACACAAGGGAGGTGATAATCAGAGAAATGAGCATAACAAGAGTAACATGGTGCTGGAAGAACACAACTGTTGACTGTGTTACCCTAAGCATGGAGCATGGAGCATGGAGCAAGAGTCAGGTAAACTCTGTGAGCAAGAGTCAGTGCAGCACCACAGGGGATTGGGTCCTTCCTGTTGCGTGGATCCCAGTTGTGGTGGTTTGATTGAGGTGTCCCCCATAAACTTATGTGTTCTGAATGCTAGGTTCCAAGCTGATGGACATTTGGGAATTAATGCCTGCTGGAGGCAGTGTGTTGCTGGGGGTGGGTTTATGGGTGTTATAGCCCATTTCCCCATGCCAGTGTTTGGCACACTCTCCTGTTGCTATAGTCCACCTTATGTTGACCAGGGGGTGATGTCCACCCTCTGCTCATGTCGTTGACTTCCCTGCCGTCATGGAGCTTCCCCTTGAGCCTGTAAGCCAAAATAAACCTCTTTGTTCCCACAAGCTGCTCTTGATTGGGTGTTTTCTACCAGTAACACAAACCTAACTGCAACACCAGCCTTAATTTGTCAGTATTCCATCGCATAAGACAATGAAGACAGAGGCCCTGCATCCGGTGTTCTACAAACTCAGTGGAGGCCAAGGGGTGGACTCGATGAAATATTTGTCAAATAATTGTTGACAAATTGTGATGGAGGACATAAGTCTCAGAGGGGAGAGAAATAAATTAGCTGGTGTATAATATTTAGAAGAAGTGAGAGGTAATTGGCTAGTGGCCTAAGAAACTGTATATATGATCTGCCCTTCAGACATGACAGCTTACAACAGCAGCCATTATAGAATAAAGTGTGGCTGTCACTGGGCGCAAAACAAAATAAATCATTGTAATTAACCTTTATAGGTGAGGTATGTAAGCTTAATATATGAAGAATTTATTTTTACTATAATTTGATGGTAATATTTGAATAATACTCAAGACTATGTTCTTAGCCAGATGCATATTTTCAATATAAATATAAGGGATATATTAGAAATATCTATGCAAATTATTTTCATGGTAAAAATAAGCATATTTTTCTTTATCATGGGTCCTATATGATGAGTTCACATTTCATATTACCTTTGCGAATGACAATATTTAGAAAGTAGTTGTGCTTGTTTTTCACACAGACTAGTAGGGTCTGAATTTGGAAGAAGTAGCTTGTGTGTGTGCTCGCACACATGCGCATGCGCACACACACACACACACACACACACACACACACACAAACTTCTTATTGTCAGTTGTCATTTTGACAGATTAAGAGGGACTGAGTAGACAATTCTCTACACCAGTACCATTATTGATTATAAATTGCAATGAGATAATTTGCAAAGCACACAAGAAAATAAATGCAATGGATATACTGGAAAGCTGGGTTCAACAGAGCAACTTTATTATATGTGGAAGGAGATAAAACTCAAAAAACCTTGTTAGCATATAGATGGATTGGTATTATTTGTCTCTTGATGGTCATGGCATAGCCTCTAGTGCTCATGTTCCTGTACTTGTTTCCCTTCCATGGGTTCCCTGGAGGATTACATTTCTTTATGTTTGTGCAAGGCATTATGGTGCAACTGTCAGGTTGTGTATCTCTGACCCATCCTGTCTAAAAAAATTAATTCCCAGTATGCGTCTTCCAACAGTATCTCCCACAATAACAATCACAGGGAAAGGCTGATTCTAGTGAGAGAACTATGGCTTGAGGGATCATTGGTCAACAAGTCATTGCACAGAGGGCTGTTGCCAGAGACAGTTACCTGGACACACACGAGACCAAGTATGCCCACAAAGTGGGACTAAGTATGCTCACAAAGTGGGTCTCTATGGTTTTAAGCTTCTGAGCTTTCTTTTAATTTGTTATTTCAGTGCAACTTGTTTCATTGTACAAATTATTACCTCTTTATATAACACTTTTGCATTATGATGAGTTCACGTGAAGTCTGAGCTTTGCAGTGGCATTGCATGGAATTTGAAGAAAGCTTACTAGAGGCTAAGGTGAAGCTAGACAGAACATGGGAGCAATATGATCAAAGACTGCTCAGGTGTAGAAGTCTTCCTCTCATCCCTGTAAGGTTTGGGATATTAAAAAGTGATACACAAGAATTAGTATATCTAAGATTGGATTGTCAACTATCTTGCTCCTCAAAAACAATCTCCTAACTTGCAAAAGCACATTTGGGAGGTGAACTCTATACAGTGTCAGTATTCTACAGCAGTGGATGACTCTGATTTACAGGGTATTACAGTTGGTAAAGCAATGTGAATAGAATCTTCGAGGGTCATGTTCTAGTGTCCTATTGCTGTAGGACAGGAAATGGCAAATATAGCCAAAGGAAATGCATCCCATGTCAGCATCCTTAGGGACTTTAATTTTTACGGTATTTAAAATTTTTTTTTGTTTATTTAATTTATTTATTTGGGAGTGCAAGACGGAGAGAGAAATAGGCAGAGAGAGAGAGAGAGAGAGAGAGAGAGAGAGAGAATGGGCACCCCAGGGCCTCCAGCCACTGCAAACGAACTCCAGATGTGTGTGCCCCCTTGTGCATCTGGCTAACCTGGGTCCTGGGGAATGGAGCCTCAAACCAGGGTCCTTAGGCTTCACAGGCAAGCACTTAACCTCTAAACCATCTCTGCAGCCCTACAGTAATTTTTATATTAACAAAATCTATTAATATATTATATTATAATTTTATTTAATTTTAAGCATTTAGTATTATCTAATTATATTATATTATTATATTAACATTACTATTCTGATTTATTAAATGTAAAAATTTCAAATTTTAAAAATTAAAATATCATTAATGATTTTTTTCTGTTTTTTTTTCAAGGTAGGCTCTCACTCTTGCTCAGGCTGTCCTGGAATTCACTATGTAGTCTCAGGGTGGCCTCGAACTCCTGGTGATCTTCCTACCTCTGCCTCCCGAGTGCTGGGATTAAAGGTGTGTGCCACCACGCCTGGCTTAATTTTTTCTTTTTATTCTTGATTTCATTTTTTTTTTTTTTGCTTTTGAATGAAATATTTTAGTGGAATATTTAATATAAGAGTTCTGGTAAATAGTTTATCTATTTATGATCTTTGGCATTTATAAGAACCAGAGAAAAATTGCAGAGGACCTTAGAGATAGCCATGTAGAATGTCAAATTCATTTGTCTCTTTGGGTTACTTTGCCTTGAATAGTGCAACTTATTTGGTTGACTTTTTTTCATGTATATGTGTATGGTGTGCATGTATATATGGTGTGTGTGTGTGTGTGTGTGTGTGTGTTCATATATATGGGTGTGGGTGCACATGTGTGTGTATACAATATGGAAGCCAATGGTAGGTTTCTTTTTCAGTCATTCTCCACCTTATTTTCTTATTTATTTATTAGAAAAAGAGAGAGAGAGTAAAAATGGGCATGTCAGGGCCTCTAGCCACTGAAAATGAACTCCAGATGCATGATCCACCTTTTGTATCTGGCTTACATGGGACCTGGAGAATGGGACCCGGATCCTTAGGCTTTGCAGGCAAGCGCCTTAACCACTAAGCCATCTCTCCAGCTCTCCACCTTATTTGCTGAGACAGTGTTGAACACTGAACCAGGAGCTCACTGATTAGATAAGCAGCTCATGTCAGGAATTCTCCTGCCTCCCTCTCCAGCACTGGGATTACAGGCCCATGCCTCACATCCAGCAGAGGATCCAAATTCAGGTCTTCATACTTGCCAACAATCACTTTCTTTCTGAGCCACCCCCCAACCCACTCCTTCATTGACTTTCTCAATACCTGGTCACACTTGTTCACTGGGAAGTTTGGAAGTTATACTGCAAACAGAAATCCCTCGTAAGTAGCTCACATCAGAATTGTCACTTTCTTTTCTTGGTGGTGAACCCTTAGGTGGGAAGCCTGACATTCTGAAACGGGCTAAGCTCACGGAGAATAGTTCTACCATATGTCTTATACATGCGTGAACATGTCTGCGCACATGTTACTCTGTGCTTCTGTGGTGACAGCACAGGAGCATGCTTGGACTCAGCAGTGGCAGAAAGAATAACACCCTCTGTCAAAGCAAAGTGCCCGTGTCACAGACCTTAGAGCCTGTAGATGTTATTTCATGCCGGATTCAGGTAGTGATGATATATTGTGAGAAAAGCTCAAGTTGTCGCTGATGACTATGGATATAGAACTCGGGAGCTACAGGCCAAGGAATGCAAGTGGCCCTCAGAAGGTGGAAATGGGTTCACTCTCAGTCTCTGGAAGGAGTGTGGCCCTGCTGACACCATGCTTTAGCCCAGCGAGACCCATGTCAGGTTTCCAAGTCAAAACCGAAAGAGTAAATTTGTCACTTAAGCTAAAATCAGTTCACGTTTTTATAGTCATAACAGCAAATTAGAAAGGAAATATGTGAAAATCTTCCTGTAATAATTGAGAAAGTGCTCCAAGGTGCGCAAAAATGAAAGGTTTTTGATTCCTACCTGCAAGTTGATGGCAGTAATGGGACTGATGGTGGCCCTGACATGAGTGGCTATGCGTGGGCAGGGATGCTCATTCTCCTGTGCATGTTTGGGGAAGCGGTCTACTTTCTGGAAGAACATGCTAGATGCTCCTAGCACTCGGTTTTGCTCAGAAGCAGCAAAACTGGAATGTGACAGAGATCCTTCTATGCTCACAAGTCTAATTGAAAAGAATAAACCATGACAAGCAAGGACCTTGAAAGGTCAAACCGTGACATTCACCCCTTAGTTGCCCCAGGTCACGAACCGAGAAATGTTATTTAATGTTGAGGCAGACTGTAAACATGCTGAGCCAAACATGTGCTTTGATTCCGGGTTCCTTGCTTTGTAGGCTCTGGTGTGCCGGCACCCACGTTTATTTTCACATATACTTTTCCTTCCCTGCTTTGTAAAACCTTCTGTACTAGTACTTATGTGTCCTCCTTAGGGCGGTGTGTAAACCCAAGCCAGGCAGAAAGCTTCCAGCAGCACTTGGTTCCAATTTCAACCCCATTATTGTATAAAATTTCATGTTTACAGCATTCTAACTCTGTGTTAAGAATGACAACCTCAGTCGCCAAAGCTTATGGAGCCTCCCACATTTGCAAGTGTGACAGACAGCCATGAGACAGACACACGTTGGAACCGAGCATTCTGCACTTTATTCTGCGCGGTAGTGACTTTCATCTAGCGGCAAAGAGGAACATTTTACTGAGTGCAGAGATAACTGCGGTAATTCCAAACGCTCAGGAAGGGCAGTGAAGACAGATTCTTTACAAGCCACTCATCACCCTAGTGGGGGAAAAATAGATACAACAAAATATCCATTTATGTCTTAGGTGTTTATGAAGACTGTTGAAGAAGTTTAGGAGTGCTATAATAATACTAGGTATTGTGTAACAATTACTAAAATTTTCTACAAAGTTTTAATTAGTTAGTCTTTTGACTTTGTGCTCTTTGCTTAATTAGCTGATTGGAATATATTATAGGGATCCATTTCACACTTAATTATGATTTTCTTCAATGTTTAATGTACTCAACTGGGATTCAGGAATATCAGGATGCATGGTATAACACATATAACAATCAAATGAGCTAACAGTATATCATAATTATGCTTTAGCCTAGGTGAGGGGTGCAGCAGTGAAAGGACACTGTGCTGAGGAGCAGCTGGACACACCGCCACTTTGTCACTAGAATGTGTTGCACTAGACTGATTATTCTTCTTCAGGGATCTCAGTGTCTGAGTGCAAAGTGAGTGGATGATTCACTTCCAGTGATTAACACAAACCTTAGAGCCTGTTACAGCTTTTCATGTGAGCAACTAATGCAAGTAAGAAATAATAAAGACACAGAATTTTAGTCTAATTCATCTTCTGCATAAATGAAACATGTGTCCACTATACATCATTGCCATGTGCTATAGAGTCTGTTTAATAGTGACCATGGTAAGATCTGTACCTATGAATGTATTTAAAAATTCTATTCCTTTTGATGAAAAGAAAATTAGAAGTTAGTTTTAAAAGAATGTCTGCATCGGGCTGGAGAGATGGCTAAGCAGTTAAGGCGCTTGCCTGCAAAGCCAAAAGGATCTCGGTTCGATTCTCCAGGACCCACATAAGCCAGATGCACAAGGCGGCACATGCATCTGGAGTTGGTTTGCAGTGGCTGGAGGCTCTGGCGTGCCCATTCTCTCTTTCTCTCTCTCTACCTGTTTCTCTCTCAAATAAATAAATAAAATACAGTGTTTTTTTTAAAAAAAGAATGCTACAGATCATTGGTAAGTAAACAGATAAGATTTTTAATTTTTTTAACTTGTGAGTATGTATATGTGTGTATGCTGTATATCATGTGCGTTTATGGACACATGTGCCATGGGCAGGTTGGGGTTACAGACACACCTGCCACTTTTGAGGTCAGCTTTACATGGGGGCTGAGGAGAATCAAACTAGGGGTTAGGCTTACAAGCTTGCACTTTAAATTGCTGAGCCATCTCCCCAGCCTCTAATCAGATTTTTTAAGAAGCAATTTTGATGTGGAAAGAATATAAAAAATACTTTTAGTAGAGACAAATTTAGAATTGAAAGACTACATATAACTAAATATTACATTAAATAATGCCTGTGGGAAAGAAAACTAAACAACTCTCTAGAGAAGGCTTTAGATATCAGAGTAAAGTTTCTAGTTTATAAGATCACGTTTTTGAAACAAGGAACTCATTACTGAAATTTTTGACTTGAAATATTTTGCTTGTGGTTTCGTTTGGGATTAGTATATTTTTTTGACACTCAGTGTTGAATCAGAGATCCCCTGACTCTTCTCATGCTTTCTGTCTCTGTGTTTTCTTCAATGCTGGTATGGAATAGTCAGAAAGTGTACCTAGATGTCAGGTGAGAGAAGGGAGGAGTATGTAAATCCCCTCATCAAAAATGTGTAAATATGACCCTTTCAGACCAACTTTTGTTTCATATTCCCCCTCACATTCTTTCACCTTCCCTATCTTCCTGCCTCTAATTCCACCATTTTCCTTCTTTTTAGCTCTTTCTTCTCCCACTTGTTCTTTTATATGTAGTATTTTATATTTTTCTTCTCTCCTACATTCTTGAATTTAATTTCTGTATGAATTTTTATGCTCCCTTCTTTCTGTACACCTCTTTCCCTTTTCTCTACCTACCCCCAGATTTACCTTTCATTATCTCATATATATATATTTATATATCCCACTTTCTATGCCAAATAAATAAAAATAAAATATTTTAAAAAGAGTGTGCTAACCAGGCATGGTGGCGCACACCTTTAATCCCAGCACTCTGGAGGCAGAGGTAGGAGGACCACCATGAGTTCGAGGCCACCCTGAGACTACATAATGAGATCCAGGTTAGCCTGGGCTAGAGTGAGACCCTACCTTGAAACACCAAAAAAAAAAAAAAAAGAGTGTGCTTATTACTATTACTGTCTACAGAGTAAATTTGACTGCCATTTGAATTCTTTACCAAAAATAATAAACATATGCACTGGCTGAGAAAAACACTTTTACTTTTGCAAAATTTCTGCGACTGAAAGTTTCTGTCTCTTGAATACCTACTAAAGCATTCCTCTCCAGCTTTAGAAAGTCCAAGCCACCCCACCCCCCATCAGTCCTTCCATTTGCCTTCTGCTGCTCAATGCTCGATTAGTTAGGACTTTTTCACCTGAAAGTGAGAATTCCAACTTAAACCAGTTAAAATAGGAAAGGACACAGTGTTGCCTTGCTGAGAAATTCAATGGCTCTACTCACTACAATATAACATCCTGTCCCTTGTCTTTACTCTCTCTGTTTCTCCTTTCTTCCCTTCCTCTCTCCTACCCTCTCATTCTCAGATTTCTGTCTGTGTTGGTTTAATTATCGAATTCCCTGCTGCATTGACTGGAGTATTCCATTGTAACAGTTCTCAGAGAATAGTCTACATGCTTAACATCCAAAAAACCTTTTTTAGCTCAAACATAAATTTGAAAATTGGAAGCATCAGTTGGGCTTACACATATCTTTTAAACAATCTATCAACATATCCAGTAGTGAAAGTGGTAGAAAATGTGGGATGCAAGGGTTTAGGGCCCTGATTGAAATGCCTATCAAAATTATATAATATGATAGAAGTTTTTCTACAAAGAGATAGGGAAAAATTTGAGAAGATAAAAATTGGATTCAGATAAATCTCTTTGAAAATGACGCAATGCTAGGTAATCACTTTATATAACTGGAGAACAATAAAGTTGTAGTAGTTTTCAAAAAATTGTAGAAAGCTGGTTAAATTTAAACAATTGAGAATGTTATTTTAGGACTGGAGAGATTGCTCAGCAGTTGAGGATCTTGCCTGCAAAGTCTAACAACCCAATTCGATTCCCCAATACCTACATAAAGCCAGATGCACAAAGTGGCACATGTGTCTAGAGTTAGTTTGCAGTGGCTAAGGACCTTGGCATACCTATTCTTTCTCTCTTCCATCTTTCTATTCTGGTAAACAAATAAATAAAAATATTTAAGAAAAATATGTTGGTTTGGACTGTTCTACATAGATTCCTTTTTCTTACACACCAATACATATTTTTCTGGCTCCATTAAATTACACATAACTGCTATATTTTATTATATCACACATATCAAACAGAGTTTACAGGTATTAGTGAGACAAAAGTTGGCCAGTTCATAGTTTTTATTTTTTTTAATATTCATTTCCTCTTTTGCACTTGAGTTTCCATTTTACTTCTATTTTCAGTTTAAAACTACACACTGTGTAACAGTCCTGTCCTAATGTGTTCCAGTTTACTAAGCATGAATTTTAAGTTTCTTATAATAGCCAATATGATCCAGAAACAAAGTTCCATCCTCATATATCTGTAAATTCATCTCTCCCTCTTATTTCACTTGCTCTCCTGGTACCACACTACCTCTGCCTGGGGCCTTGGAAGTCCTCCTCCTCTTCTTCTGTAATGTTCTCATTCCTATAACCACATGGTTCACTCCTTTACAGGCTTAAAGTCTAACTCAAATTATCTCCTCTTCATGGAATATGGTATTAATTACCCTACTTAACAAACAAATAACAGGGATAATCCCACATCTATCTCATTAATTCCTCTAATATTTTATCACACACATTACTAATTAGCATAATGAAGATTTCTGGACAAGAAAAATTCATTTTCTTATTGTTGTATCCCAGTGCCAGAAGAGTGCTTACCTTATTGTTGGAATACACATACACACTCATGCACACATCAAAATTGTATAAATTCCTAAAGGAAAACTAATAAAGGAACAATCCTACCACTCAGATCTAACGTGAACTTAGGACTCAGGCTTAATCTTCAAAACACTGTATCTCCTGCCCACCATAACTCTTCCAACTTTGCCCATGAGATGTGGATCAAACAAATGATATATACCCCAAAATGAATTGAATTTACAGATTAAAAAAATAAATGAAAACACTGAGGTCCATGCAAAGGGGGTCATAGAGACTGATGACTCTGGTCAAAATGCCCTCTAAGCTACTTGACTTCTTTGCGTCTGTTTTATGCCAATTGACTTTGGCTTTCTAGTACCTAAAAGTTGAAATTATTGTCAAAAATTTTGATATTTCTTGCCAAAAATAATTTGCTGCTATAAGTCATTATTGAGCATGTCAATTTTGGTTCTAGTATTTCTTAAGTTTTTCTAAGGGTGAAGAAATGGCTTAGTAGTTAAAGGGGCTTCCTGCAAAGCCTAAGGACTCAGGTTTGATTCCTCAGTACCCACCTAAGCCAGATGCAAAAGGTGGTGCACGTGTCTAGAGTTGGACTGCAGGGGCTAGAGGCCCTGGTGCACCCATTCTCCACCCCCCTCTGTCTCTCAAATAAAAAAATAAATATAAAAATATTTATGTATTTCATTATAAATGGATTATTGCCACCTTTGAACAGATTTTAACTTGCATCAATTCTCCATGCAACTCATGAATCGTGTATTATTATTGAGAATTTATACGAAGTCACTGTCATCACTCCATCCAGAGAACCTAAGATCTGGTTGGATCTAAGCAAGCAGGTCACACTCACTTACTTAATAGTCAAGGATGCTGACATTCAGGGAAATGATTGAACACATGGTAAGTAGTCATATGTAGTTCATCTTACGTAAACTCTGTCCTTTGCTTAGATAAATTGTTGTATTTACATATTCACAAATAGAAATGCAGCTGCGAAACTGAAACCAAATTAGCAGTCAGTGGTGACTAATGATTTCATAGCAGGTGCAGCACTTAAATTTATCTTGTCTCACATTCCACATGATGCAAGAAGTACCTTCTCCCCAGCCACATTCCATGACCAGAGCCTAAAGAAGGCGACTGCTAATGTCTGCTTTGGGAGGCCAGGATCAGTGCCAGGAAATCAGCGGCACGCGTATTGTGACGATGCTTTCAATCGTTATGGAGATAATGCTGATGTAATGATTCTGGTTACTTTGGTTTCATGTTTAAAATGTGACCAGGCTTTCCAGTTAGCATCTCTTCACCATGACCTTTAAATTGTGGGATTATCTCACTGTCCCAAAATGGCATTCAGGATCATAGGCCATAAATTACTAATCCAGCGTAGGTAAGTTCGGATCACAACATGTGCCTTAGTCGCTTTATTTTTACTTTACTTATAATAACTGATTTAGAAAAACTAGCAAAAAACTGTAGACCTCAGAGATTTAAAACATGATTATACCATCTGTATAATGTCTAAGGTCTTAATTAGATAGGTTATATAATATTGTGCCTACAGTTTAAGAGTTCAGCATGTATTAACTTACATAACATTAACCTGATACTCATACCACTTCTATGAGTGGGTACAATAATGACCTCTCTTAAATAAATGTAAGCAAATACAGGTAAATAGAATATTTTGGGGGCATGGATTACACAAAAGCATTATAGAATGACTGAGTAAGAAGAGAATTCTCTGTGTTATATCTAGAATCACTGACATTCATTTATTAAGCATATGTTAGGTTTTACTATGTTTCAGCACCAACCTGGAGTTGGTTTACAACCATCACAGATGATTATAAGCTCCATCTCAGCAAGGTCATCTTGCCGCCGCAGGTATGAAGACAATAAGGGAGAGGACTGGTCCTTTCTCTTGAACAGACAGCACTCCGAGAAGGTGTCACTAAATCCCTCCCTGACAAAGGAGCATCTGAGTTGACACTTCCGTGGTAATGAGCAGTGAGCTAGCCGTACAAAACTATACCAGAGGTATTTAAACAGCAAGTGATAATTTTTTTTCATGGGGCTGTGAGCAAATCATGAAAAAGTTCTATGAGAAAGTCAGTCTAGGATGACCATTAGGGATATTTTTAAAGATGTAAAACAAATTTCTAATTTTTTTTTAAAGTTGCTAGTTTAATGGATATGTATGTAGCCTTTCCATTGCCCTTCCCATGGAAGACTAAGAACAGGAAAGGTCTGCAAATAAAACTTTATAGTGGACAGGGCACTCTACAGTGTCACCTTCCTGTCCGTTTCCTTTGTTATCCATCTCTATTTGCCATCCCTCACAATGTATCACATGCTTATCTGGCCCAATGCAATGATCAACAGTTTTAGTCCAATCTTTGAATGCCAGGCCTTGGAGTGGGCACATGTTCAACACATGCTACTGATCTGCAAAAACTCTGCCAATCAATTACCTAGCAAATATGAGGAACGTTTTCCAGAGGTCTTAAAATTTCTCTACCCTACTTTAATTGCCTTTCAGGTTCAGAGGGGTACATGGCTAGGGACAAGCCATGCAAGCTTGCATTCACTTGTTTGTTACCATAGTCGACTATATAGAAAGGCACATTTTTATTATCATTCAGATTGGGCCTAAGCGTACTGCAGAATACAGAAGGAAAATATCATTTAATTTCATTCTTTGTTTTTTTCTTTTTTTTTTGAGGCAATTGTGACTGGGAGAGATTTCCTGATTTCATCCTCTGCATGCTTGCTGTTAGTAAATAGGAAAGCTACTCATTTCTGTCTATTTATTTTGTATACTGCTACGTTGCTAAAAGTGTTGATCAGCTCAGTTTGCTGGAAGAGATTTTAGGGTCTTTTATGTATAGAATTACATCATCTGCAAATAGTGATAATTTGATCTCTTCCTCTCCAATTTGTATCCTTTTATGAGTGTCTCTTGCCTTATTGCTATAGCTAAGACTTCCAGAACTATATTAAATAAACGTGGGGACAGTGCACACCCTGTTTTGTTCCTGAATTTAGTGGAAAAGCTTCACAATTTTCTCCATTTAGTATTATGTTGGCTGTAGGTTTGTCATAAATAGCTTTTATTATGTTGAGATATGTTCCTTCTATTCCCAGTTTCTGTAATAATTTTACCATGAAGGGATGCTGGATTTTGTCAAATGCATTTTCTACATCTATTGAGATGGTCATGTGCTTTTGGTCCTTCAGACCATTTACATGATGTATTACATTTATTGATTTGTGTATGTTGAACCATCCCTGCATCCCTGGGATAAAGCCAATTTGGTTGGGGTGAATAATCTTTTTGATATATTCTTATATTCTGTTTGCCAATATTTTGTACAGAATTTTTGCATCTATGTTCATGAGGGAGATTTGTCTGTAATTTTTTTGTTGTTGTTCTATCTTTGTCTGGTTTTGGTATGAGGGTGATGCTGGCTTCATGGAAGGAGTTGGTAGAATTCCTTCCTTTTCTATTTTATGGAACTTATGTGGTGTTTTCACTGTTTTAACTGCTTTTACACACTAAAGTTTGCCTTTAAATTTACAATTAAAGAAATAAAAGTAATATACTTTTCAAGTGACCACATTTAGCAGGTATATTTTTGTAGAAACATCAGACCTTTCTGCTTTACTGTAGGATTCCATACATCTCCTGACACTCCCTATAGAACTCTGTGAGTTCTCACAGCAAATCTTTATGGATTAATAAATCCCCTATTATTCTAAGACATTGTACTCCAGAGTTCTATTTTTGAAGAATTATATTTAACCCTAGATCCCCATAAATAAGTCTAGGACCCCAAACAAAGAAATCATTATGGAAGAAAGGAAGGAAAGAAGGGAAGAAGGAAGGAAGGAAGAGAAATTGTTCTAGTCACTAGTTAGTTTCTTTGCCCAAAACTTGTAAAAATGAGATATTCTAGGGTGTTTGTGTGAAGATATACCAACGGGTTCATATTTGGCTATGCTTTTTTGTTTTCTTTCTTTCTTTCTTTCTTTCTTTCTTTCTTTCTTTCTTTCTTTTTCTTTGCCAGACACAGGAATGGTAGCAGTCTAGGAGTGGTAGTATACACCTATAATCCCAACACTCTGGAAATGGAGGCAAGGAAATTGTAAGGTCCAAATAAGCTTGGGCTATACAGTGAGTTCTAACCAAGTTAGGGCAATATAGTAACATAGACCCTGTCTCAGAAAGCAAAGAAAGACACCAGTAAAAAGTACACAAACCAAAACAATAAAAAAAATCTGTTTTACACAGAAGCAAATTGTTGAATTTATCTTCAAAAAAATACTACAAGTCTACTTTTATCTTACTTTGTGTCATTTCCCCCTATATCATATTTTTTGGGAACCTGGATTCTATTCTTTGGGATCACTGGTCATGGTTACGATATGATTAAATATGTTAGCCCACTGTGAGACCTCTATTTAAGGAATTACACTGAATTCATCTTCTCTCAGCAGTGCATAAACATAGGCAATAGATTCAGAATCAATATTCACGTTGGTGTTCTCTCCAAAAGACAGTGAGTAAGTTTCAGAAACCATGACAAGTTTGCATGAAATGGTAAGAAATACAAATCTGTGGTATATAATTAATTACTGAATAATGCATTATGATTTATATTCTGTGTTTTTTCATCATATAGTAGTCCATTATCAGTAGGCTTTTATATGCCTTTACAAGGAAGATATTTGGTAAATAACATAATCATATGCTTTCCTGCATCTATCAATCAGTCAAGGAATATGGTAGCATCTATAAAATATGAAGGGTCTCTCCAAAAAGCTCATGTATTGACAGCATGATTCTCAGCTGGTGGAATTACTCTGGGAGGTTTTGGAGACCTGAGAAGGTAGGACCTAGACAGAGGAAGCAGATCTCTGAGAGGATGTTCTTGGGACTGCATCTTGTTCTAGACCACTCTGAGCCACTCTCTGCTTCCTTTCTGTGGTGGTTATGTTGTAATTGCCTTTGTGTTGCTAGGATAAAGTACCCAAACAAGGCAGCTGATGGAGAGAAGGTGCTGTGGTAGTTTGAGTACATGTCCCTCAATAGATTCAGGAGTTTTATTAAAACTTCTTGGATTTCCAGCCACCTGGCTAGGGGATGTGTCTACTGGGCAGATCTTAAGGCCCAGCCCTAAGGTGTAGTGGTGGATTTGAAATTCCAGGCTACAGTTATGCAAAGTGCCTAAGTTCTACCTGGAATTCCTAAGTGTCCTTTACACTACAATACCTAAAAATATGCCAATTAGGGAATATTCAATCAAAATATTTAAAAAGTAACAAGTCATTTTCCCTCAGTCGCTCATGTAGCAACTTCTGGCACTAGACATGCTAACTGTCTGAGGACTGACTCTGTTCCAGATTGCAGTCATGTTACTCCATGTTATATGCCAACAGCATATGGTGTCTTCAGCCGTAGGGTCTTACCATTAATCTTCGGTGGGTCATCAAGTACTCTGGCAGAAATCTGTCTCCTTTGGGAAACCTTGTAGGTCTCTCTGATGAAGAGCTCATTGTGGATGATAGCCACATGCTGGTACTGGGAGTTACAGGTCAGCACCCAAGAACAGAAGGAAGAAAAAGATAAGTAATATGAAAGAGATATAGAGAAGAGGAAAAGAGAGAGAGAGAGAGTGAGAGAAACAGGTGAAGATTAAGGTCAGTGTTCATAGTACCCTCTCCAGGGCCTTGCGATTCAGGTGTTCCCTCTAAGGGCCTAGTGAAGGTTCAACCATTTGGTCTGTCTTTTAGTATGTAGAATTGTATGGTACCATTGTTGTTTGGGTCCAGTTTTGTGTCCCCCACCCCCTCCCTAGCCCTCCCCTGCCTCCCCACCCACACTATTGTCCAATCCTCGAGATGCTTCCTAGGTATGCTGGCATCTCCGGTAGATTCAGTTTAGGAGCTGTAGATGAGTGGGACTATGTGGAGATTGGGTGAGTTCACTGATAATAATCTGTTCCAGGTTCGACCATTTTTCTTCAAATTATATTATGTCATTTTCCCTACTGCTGTGTAGAATTCCATCATGTAGATATACCACATCTTAATTAACCATTCATTCAATGATGGACAACTGGGTTGATTCCAGCTCTTAGATATTACAAATAGAGCAGCTATAAACATGGTTGAGCAAATCTCTCTGGACTGAGGCTTGGAGCTTTCAGGGTACATACTCAGTAAGGGAATAACTGGGTCTGTTGGTATCTCTATAGTCAGCTTTTGTAGGAGTCTTCATATTGCTTTCCAAAGTGGTTGTACCATCTTACATTCCCACCAACAGTGGATGAGGGTTCCTATTTCTCCATATCCTCACCAGCATTTATTTGCATTTGATTTTTTGATGTTTGCTATCCTTACTGGGTTAAGGTGGAATCTCACAGTTGTTTTAATTTGCATTTCCCTGATGATTATGGATGATCAACATTTTCTTAAGTGTGTTTTTGCCACTTGTATTTCTTCCTCTGAGAAGTGCCTGTCCAGTTCTTTGCCCCAATTTGTGAGCAGGTTGTTTGACGTTTTTTGTTTAGGTTTCTGAGTTCTTTATAGATTCTAGAGATTAGTCCTCTGTCCATTGGATATTCACCAAACATTTTCTCCCATTCTCTGGGTAATCTATTGTCTCTGCTTATTGTATGTTTGTCTTTGAAGAAACTTTTCAGATCCAAGCAACTCATGGTCTAACCTACTTAGCAGCAAACAACCTGATGTGAAGCTCACACAAGTGCAATAGTGGCACACAGCCATGGTGGAAAACCAACTGCTCTTGATTTGGCCAACTGATATGCTCAGTGGAATGGAACCCATAGCTAGTGCTGGGAAACAAGTCAGAATCATGTCCAAAAAAACGAGCCCACTCTCCATTATTAAGCTCCCACCAATCATGGGCTACAAGAGGGCCTACACCACTTAAATTCTCTCTTAAAAAATGGTTATCCCACTCATCTGGTGCCAACTTTACTCTCTGCTGGAGAATTTGCTTCTCTTTTTCAGATAGACCTAGATCCTAAGGAGACAACCACCCCATCATACCTCAAAAGGGCCCAAGCTGAAACTAAGAATAAGTGGGAAAACAAGCAAGAGTGCTGTTTTAATGGTGAACCTGGTACCAGCACAAGGGTGAAAGAGATAGACACAGAGAACAATCAATTCCTACCAAACCAGATATCCAGAGACATAGAGGCTCCCAAGACCTCATCACTGAAGCAGACCTAGAATGAACCTAACATGGCTCAGGGAAATTTGCAAAAGAGGGAGCAAAAATAATGTCAGAGCCACTCATTGGGTCATGATACACAGAGACACTGCCTCCTACCCATAACTGATGGCTCACCCCATAATGCATGCCATATTGCCCAACTTGGAGGGTCCTGCCAGAGGGGGGAAGACAGGGAGGAGGCTAATGATGGTACCAACTTGACTATATTCACTGAGTACAAAACTAATTTAAAAAAAGTGAGCATAGGGTGACTTTCTAGGCATCAGAAGTCTTCAGGACGTAAAACTCAAAAGTAATATTACAAAAGCTGTGCATATAGAAGGTTATTTGCATAGACACTTGCACTGTGGAGTATAAACAGAAGGGAATGCTGTTATTGGGACCAGCACTAGTCCATGTGTAAGATAGGAGAATACACTAAAGGATGGAACTACGCAGATACAAAGAACAAGACTAAGAAATTGCCGAGCATGTCAAATCATTACAAATGCCAGTATACATGGTCAGTGGGATGGTCAATCATTCCTTTTACTTTATCCACTGGAAAGTGACTAACCCAAGAATCCTTTACTCATTATTTCATCGATTACTGTCAATCTGTCAGTGAGACAGCAAGAATGGTTTGGTTGTGCCAATATTTAATGGAATATTGAGTTATATGTATATAAATTATCTATAAGCATGCTAAAATCAAAATTAAGTATAACAGAAACTTATCTAAATGCTACTTTTGGATTTCTTGTGTTTGTTATTACAATGCTTTGTGCTTTTTCCCCCCATATTACATACTTTGTTATTTTGGTGTCAGAAAAATCTTGGCATTGTATAAAAATAATAAATGATGATGTAAATATAACAAAAACTGCATGTAAAAATGATTGAAAGCATTGTGAAGAGAAATTGCCTGTTCTACAATAAAACCAATCACCTATATGATGCTCTTGAGAAAAGCCAAATCCAAATGTGTTTGAAGTTGTTGCTGATGTGAGAGGGTGTTTAGGTCAGAGAAAATTTAGATTGTTGGAGATTGTGCCTCAATGCTTTTCAGGAAAACATCCCATTCAAATATTACTTACATAATGATGAGTAAGTCATGCATAAAGGTGAGTGAAATTTTCATAGTGACCTCACTGTGTAACCAGCATTTATGTAAAAAGTACAAAACAGTTCTGGGAGGTGAATCAGAAAGGTCTCTTGAATTCAAGGCTGGCTCAGGCTAGATAGTGAACTCCAGGCCAAGATCCTGTCTCAAAAATAATGGCAACATTAATAAAAAAGAAAGGATATTGTCAGCATCCACCAAAACCCATTTCTACCCGTCTACAGTATAAAAATGCCACCCATTTCATATACTGCAGACAACATATGTTTGGAGAGATTAGGGATGGAGGTAACATATCTGTTCCACTTGCCTTATCGTTCCTGGGACAGAAACAGCTCATAGGAGGACAGGGTTTATTTTGACTTAAGATTTCAAGGGAAAGTTACATAATGGCAAAGAAAACATGGCAGAGCAGGCAAGCAGGGCATGCACCTTGTTATAGAAGTAGGAAGGAAGTGGTCCAAGTGAGATATCTCTGAACACTCAGTAGTATTGACTGAAAATACCTCTAGCTCTGACCTCAGTGACAGTACTTGCAGGGCTCCAATTCCTAAGGGCTCAAAAACCTTCACAACTGTCACAAGATGGGATCCAACTATCCAAAACACATGAGGCTATGGGAGACATTCTTCATTCAGACCACCACAGTATCATATATAGTCAGCATTTAGCTAAATGAAGAAAAAACTGAAGCATTTCTCCTAAGACCTGGAATGAGAAAAAAGTTCTACTCTCTCCACCTCAGCTTAATATACTGCTAAATTGTTAGAGATAAGACAAAAGAAAGAAATAAAATTTTCACAAATAGAAAAGAAATAAGTCAAATTACCCCTATTTTTAGATGATATGATTCCATGTATGAGACCTTAAAGACTCTACCACAAAACTCCAAGAGCTAAATAATACTTTCACCAAAGTCACTGGATACAAAATTAACATACAAAAATCAGTAGTTTTCTTATATACTAATGACAAGCATATTAAGAAGGAAATCAGGAAAGCATTCCCATTCACAATAGCCACCCCAAATTAAATACCTTGGAATATCTTTAACCAGGGAAGTGAAGGACTTCTACAATGAAACATTTAAAACACTGAAGAGAGAAATTAAGAAATACAACAAGAAATGGAAAGATCTCCTATGCTCATGGTTTGCAAGAATTAACATTATGGAAATGGCTGTCCTGTTAAAAGCAATTTACAATTTCAGTGCAATGCCATTCAAAATCCTACTGCTGTTTTTCACACACATAGAAAAATATTTGTAAAATTTATATGGAAGAACAGAGAACACATATAGCCAAAATTATCTTCAGTAAAAAGAATACTGTTGGAAGTATCATCATACCTAATTTCAAGTTATGTTACAGAGACATAGTAATAAAAACGGCATGGTACTGGCATCAAAACATATATGTAGGTCAATAGAGTAAAATAAAAAAGATTCAGGTATAAGTTAATATAACTACACCCACCTGACTTTTCACAAAGAGGCAAAATGTAAACATTGGAGAAAAAGAGCATTTTCAACAAATGATGCTTGGAAAACTAGATACATACATGTAGATGACGCATCTCTCACTATGAGCAAAAAGTCAACACAAAATGAAGTAAGAGCCTCAGTATAAGACCTGAAACTCTAAGGTGGCCAAAGGAACAAGGAAGGAGTTCCTTACAAGACATAGGCAAAGGGAAAGACTTTATAAATAGGACCCCTGTTGCCCAGAAAATAAACAATAATCAAATGGGACTTCATGCATATTAAAAATCTACTGTAGAAAGGAAGCCTCCAATTGAGGCAGGTGGCATGTACAGAATGTGAGAAAATATGAAAGCTGTAGATCTGACAGAGGATTAATATAAAAAGTATATCATGAGCTAAAAAAAAACTAAACAACAAGAGAAAAAAAAACAATCAAAAGTCAGCTATAGAACTGAAGAGACTAAAGATACAAATAAGCAACATATACCATTAAAAATGTTCAATGTCCTTAGCAACTAGGGACATGCAATTGAAATGATTTTGAGATTCCATCTCACTTCAGTCAGAACTGCAGTAAAGAAGAAAAACGAGGGCTGGAGAGATGGCTTAGAGGTTAAGGCACTTGCCTACAAAGCCAAAGGACCTCAGTTCAATTCCCCAGGACCCATGTAAGTCAGATGCATGTGTCTGGAGTTTGTTTGTAGTGGCTGCAGGCCCTGGCATGCCCATTCCCCCCCTTTCTCTCTCTCAAATAAATAAATAAATGAATAAATAAATAAACAAATAAAATTTAAAAAGAAGAAAAATGACAACAAATGCTGGCAAGGATATGAAGGAAAGGAACTGTTATTCATGGTGAGTAGGAGTATAAAATTCTTCAGCCACTATTGAAATCAATGTGGACATTACTCAAAAATCTAATAGTAGAACTACTGTATGACCCATCTATACCACTTCTGGGCTTACATTTAAAGAGCTCTACAAACTACTGCAGGGACACTTATGCATCCATGTTTGTTAGAATCAACCTAGATGCTCATCCACTTAAGAATGAATAATAAAAATAAGATACATATACACAGTAGAATTTTATTCAGCTAGGAGGTGGGTGAGAAGACTGGGTGAAGGGAGGGAGGGCTGACCAAAACTTATGAAATGTGAAAAATCCCTTAGAAAAGTCACAATTTGGACTGGAGAGATGGCTTACCAATTAATATACTTGTCTACAAAACCTAAGGACCTGAGTTTGATTCCCCAGCACCCACATAAAGTCAGATGTCCAAAGTTACACATGCATCTGGAGTTTGTTTTTAGTGGTACAGGTCCTAGCCCTCCTGTTCTATCTTGTTCTCTTTCTGTGTCTCTCTCTACGTGTAAAACATTTTTAAAAAGAAAATATATATATCACAAGGAACAAATGTTCACTACACAGATGGATAATGCTGCTCCTAGTAGCCAAGGACTATCAAACAACAGTATCAGTTCCAGGTATAGGGTACTTCCACATACTTTGTTGGTCAGTGAAACCCCTGATGACTTTTTGGTTTTGGGCTATTAGAGCAAGTGATGCTTTAAGGCTGTTGCCACCAAATGAAATATATCTGAATTGAGTGGAACTAGGAATTCTGCCAAATCCTTGTGAATGGTTTCATGTCATTTCCAATTATACAGAATGTCAGAGTGAGCATTTGTATCCTCCATCTTGTGCTGTGGTAACTGAAGCTTGGAGAGGTTCAACTACTTTTTCAAGAAGGACTGGCTAGTGGATGGGGGGAGCCAGGATTCTATCCAACTAATAAAATCTATTGCTTCTTCATGCCAAGATTTTACATAGAAGCATTAGAAACACTAATAAATAAAACAGATCATAATCCCTGCCAGCCACTTTAGAGGGTTGGGATGTGGATAATAAAATATGTCAGATGTTAACTTGCAAGGAAGATGTTACGAGGAAGACAAAGTAAGAGTAAGAAGTGGAAAGCATTGGTTTCAATTTTAGGTGAGACGACTAGGGAAGACTTTGATGAGGAACGTGCCATTTGCACTAAGATCCAAAAGGAAGATTGTACTTCAAACATGTCTTATGGCAGAGCTCATGCTGTTTACAACTGTATTAAACCAATAAATATGCATGTGCATTACTCTAACAGACATTTCATGAAACACTGTTCATACTGCAAAAAATCTATGCTGTAGATTTTAAATCATTAGTGTATAGATCATTAAATAGAACAATAGAAATCTAATGACAATAGCAGTTCATGTAATAGCAAGAGCATCAAAGACTGAATCTGAAGAGCCATTTGTACATACATCTTACAGTACTGATTGTCAAGACACAGCAGGCACAACATGAGGTTGACAAATGAAGAAAAATCAAAGACACTTAGACAAATACTGCTAACAAAGTTAGCATTAGAAATAATTAAGCTATGAACACTGATTTTAACCACCATCATTCTGAGGAATAATATACAGAGTAAAACACAAAGATAGCACAATTTTTTTTTGTAACAAGTTCTTTCTATGTAGCCTTGGCTGGGGTAAATCTTACTGTATCTACAAGATGGCTTTGAATTTGTAGTGTATTTCTTGCCTCTGCCTCCTGAGTTCTGAGAATTCAGGCTTGAATCAGCGTATCTAGCCACAAATTGAGTTTTAAACTATTGAGTATACTGAAATTTATATTTAATAAGTTGCTTGAACATCCCTTTCATTGTTGTTTTGGCTTTTATAGGTTCTTATTTACCTTAAGAGAAGTGCATTTTGGGCTGTAGAGATGGTTTAGTGGCTAAGGCACTTGCTGGCAAAGCCAAAGGACCCAGGTTCAATTCCCCAGGACCCTACGTATTCCATAAGGGGGAATTTATGCCTGGTACCTTATACCTGGTCAAAAGCACTTGGCTAGGGGTAGCCTACTATTGTTTTCACACTAAAGAGATAGTTGTCCAAGTACCTTCTAAATATTTAGGTTTATAAACAGATGAGTGCTGCTCTCGGCCTCAATCACAGACGCTTCTTTTTGCCGTGGGTAGAGGTTAATGCAGAGACACATAGCTGGCAAAAGTGCTGAGATTAAAGTGACTGTCATGTGCTCAGCCCTTAGTAGGTATTCTATGCCACTGTCTCCAAGGCTCCTGTCTTTGGAGGTCACAACTTATTCACACTTTTTTTCTTTTTAGTCCCAGTGTTGAGATTTTGTTTTATTTCTACACTAGCAGAAATGTAGCTATGCCTCTCTTGATGGTATCAATTCGACTGGATAGAAGAAGATATGGAGAATAAGACTGCATTACTTTGGGTTGTGAGGGCAGTTCCACACACAAACAAAAGTGTGAAGATGAGCAGGCTTGTGAGAGGGCAGGGAAACCACAGGGTTGGGGCGCCAGAAATCATACAAGAAGAGACATCGTTCTCCCCTGGAGCGAGAATGTACTTTTCTCCTCCGGTGTGTGGACAACATAACTATGGGCTACCTGGCCTTTGGAACAGGATTTATAGCAGCCCCCATCTCTCCCTTGGATTCTCAAGCCAACTAATAATTACACTGTTTGCTTCCTTGATTTTGAGACCTTCAGGCAGAGACTTTACCGATATTTTCTACAACTTTAAGGAAGTAAAACTCAATAAATACAATGACCTGGAGAAGTTTTTATTTGGCTTGTTTTTGTGAAAAAAGATTTTTTTTAAGATATAGAAAAACATTTAGAGGATGATATATCGTATGCTTTTTGTTAAATCAAGGAAGTGTAGGCTGTACATAAGTAACAATAGGTTAATAAAAGTAGTTCTTTAAAAAAGGAAATGATGAATCGCCAAAGAAAAATGTGTGTGTCCAGGGGCACTCTAAAAGAATAATGGGAGTAAGCACAGTAAAACACTTGGATCAGTATACGAGGCAGAAGGAAAAGATCCCTGAGCAGTACTACAAATTTAAAGCAAAAGAGAAAGGAGCAAACATGGTGGATAAAATCAGAAAATAGGAATGTGATAGTGCTTAAGGACATACTTCATTGCTATTTATAAAAAAAATATATCACTGGGCTGGAGAGATGGCTTAGCGGTTAAGAGCTTGCCTGTGAAGGCTGAGGACCCTGGTTCGAGGTTCGATTCCCCAGGACCCACGTTAGCCAGATGCACAAGGGGGCGCACGTGTCTGGAGTTCATTTACAGTAGCTGGAGGCCCTGGTGTGCTCATTCTCTCTCTGTCTTTCACTCTCTGTATGTTGCTCTCAAATAAATAAATAAAAATTAAAATTAAAAAAATAACATTAGGATCCCCAAGCTGGCTAGAGAGTGAGCAACAGTGGGCCACCCAGGTACCCTGAGGCCCACACATGCTTACTGACCCCTGGACTGATAAGAGACCCTGGAGCCCTGCCCACTCAGAGTGAGCCATGTCAGTGGGACATAGCACCCAGGCACATGGTAAGGTTCAGAGCCTGACATTCCACCCAAGCCCACCCACCTGTCTGAGAAGAAGACACCAATGTGTGCTTTGGGAGAAGGTCCTGCTAAGGGTTTAAAAAACACAGAGGAAGAGAGCCTGCATCAAGATGCTACCCTCTACTTCTCCCAATACTGCTCAAGAGCAAACACAGAGGACAGACCACAGCAGGCATACTCTCTTTTTTCTTTTTCGCTTTTCCCTATGTCCTCATTTCTTAATTGGCATTGGTTTGTTTACTGGTTGCTCAGTTTATATGTAGGTGTGGTGGTTTGATATAGGTGTGCCCCATAAACTTATGTGTTCTGAATGTTAGGTACTTAGCTGGTGGTAAATTGGGACTTGAAGCTTCCTGTATGCAGAGTGTGGTTGGGGGTGGGTTTATGGGTGTTGTAGCCAGCTTCCCCTTGCCAGTGTTTGGCACACTCTCCTGCTGCTATTGTCTCCCTGATGTTGGCCAGAAGGTGTGTTCACCCTCTGCTCAATCCTTTGTTTTCCCCTTTGCTCATGGAGCATCTCCTCGAGTCTGTAAGCCACAATAACCCCTTTCCCCCTATAAGCTGCTCTTCTTGATCAGGTGTTTTCTGCAAGCAATGTGAAGCAGACTTCAACAATACATGTGCCTGCTTTCACTATATTTTTTTTACTTTTTTAAAAAAAATTTTGTGGCACCTGTTACAATTTTTCTCTATTTTCTATAACATTTAGTAGATTATTTTCTCTCCTTAGATGGTTATTTTCTACAATGACTTGCAACATTGCACATTGTTAATCCAACAGCTTTTAAACTTCACCTCACCAAATTATACCTCCATTTTTCTAAGGCTAAAAAAAAAAAAATTCTCCTCTACATTTCTTCGAAAACAGTCTCATTACTATCATTGTATCACCAACTCATTTATCTTCGATTTCATGCTCTATCCCTGTTTCCTTCTAGCCTCATTCCATCTTCTTACCATTGCAGGTCTTGCTTTATAATCTCTGCATCACTTCCCCAACCAGTAACCCAGCTGTCTCTGAAGCATAATGAAGAGACAAGAGTCTTCTACAACTAGAAAAAACCAGCAGTGCTGATAAATGAGTGGGAAGCACCACTGTTACTCTGTACAGACAGCTACTAAGAAATAAGACACTGTTGGAGCAGCCTTTAAAGATTATACAGACAATGAGAGGAGACAAGTAACTAACTGGATGTGGAATCAAGGAAGGCTAGCCCTTCAAGAAGGCATACCCATTCTATTGGTGAGGAAAATACCAGAAAATATGCACTGCTTTTCAGCCTCCCAACTTTCCTATGACAGGACAAAATTCTTATGAAATAGGTTAAATATCAGAGATAAAAGTGTTACTTTATATGTGCAGAAAACTCAGAGGAATGAACTAAGGAAATCTATTCAAGATCTTGAAAAGTCTCCAGTGAATGAAATTGTTAACAAATTTGAGGAGAGTGTCCAAAATGTGGAGGATAAACTTAGCAAAGACATTATCAGACTGAAAAACAGTCAAACAGGAATTCTGAAAGTGAAAGAAATAATCACATGCAAATCAAATCAGAGAATATCACTGGTAAGCAACACCATGTTTAAATCAGCATAGGGTCCAGTTTGACTACATTATTTTAGTGATAACTGTTTGCAAACCTAAAAACAAACCCCCATTGGTAAGAGTAAGCTGACCATATAAGAAAGTATGGAAATGTGAAGAACTAGATGATAAAGCTGGGGAAATGATTGGCTGGGCCTTGCCATTGTAAGAAACTTGTCTGAGTTCAAACAAAACGAGGAAGTGAGAAGAGACTATGGGAACAGCTGTTCTAAGGACTTTGGGTAATGCAATGCCATGATGGCAGTGGGGGAAGAGAGTGATAGGCAGGTAGGAGACTATCATTATCATGGATTTTGACATCATAACCAGAGAAAGAATTGGTGTACCAGAGCCTCCAGCCACTGTAATCGAACTACACATGTATGTGCCATCTTGTGTTCGTGTGTGTCCTTGCCCATGTGTCACCTTATGCGTCTGGTTTGTGTGGGATCTGGGGAGAGAACATGAGTCCTTAGGCTTCACAGGCAAGCATCTTAAGTGCTAAACCGTCTCTGCAGCCCTCATGTCCTAATCTTCTCCTGTGTCCTCCCAAAGCACAGCCATGATTTGTTTCCTAAAGGACGTAGCAAAGGAGATAGCACTTCTGAGATCCTGTTTCTTTAGAAACCAGTACTATCACTCTTTATCATTTCAATCTATAAGAGAAGTTTTGACACTATTTTCCACTCTCTTATTACTTTCTTTGAAAAATCATAGCTCAATTTTGAGCAATGTCTCAGAGTCTTAGCTCATTTCTTCACAGCTCATTCAAAGTTAGTCACTATATCTTTTGGAATCTGACAAAACTAGCAAGAATTTTTTACAACTTATGTTCTCTTCTTTGAACTGTCACTGTTTATCTTGTGATTTTTTCTTTCTTTTCTTTGAATATTGCTGACATTTTTCAATGGTCTGGAAAGTCAGATTGCTTGTTCCCATATAAGAAATTAGTCACCAATAGATAAAATTAAGTATGGAATTTTTCCCAACAGGGATTGTTGTCCAGTATTGTTTGCTTCAAAAAGATTGGACAATGAAATGGCCACAATGCTAGAAAACATCTAATGTCTTCAGCACCAAACTAATCTGGTACTCGCTGGTTCCAATAGACTCTTGGAAACCAAGGGCAAGATTAGTTCAACAATGGCTGTTATGGTGGTTTGAATTAAGCGTCCCCCATAAACTTATGTATTATAAATGATAGATACCCAGTTGATGGCAATTTGAGAATTGGAGTCTCCTGAGGTTTGTTGTTGGAGGCAGGCTTGTGGGTGTTACAGCCAGCTCCCCCTGGCCAGTGTTTGACACATTCTCCTGCTACTATTGTCCACCTGATGTTGGTCAGGAGGTGATGTTCAGCCTCTTCTCATGCCACATTTTCCACAATATCATGGAGCTTCCCCTTGGGTTTATCAGCCAAAATAAACCCTTTCCTCCCACAAGCTGCTTCTGGCCAGGTGCTTTGTGCCAGCAAAGTGGAATTTACCTAAGCCCACCCCTTCTGTTGCCCATGCTCTCTTCTCTCTCCAGATTTATTCAGTGACTACCCATGACCCAAAGATTCTACTCGAACTTCTTTACAGCACAAACCAATCTTTTTATGGGCAGTTTTCTATGGACCTAGCTAGAGTCCTTTGCCATCACACGCTCTAATCTAACCCACGTGAAGAATTTATAACTTCCAACATCCCAGTGGTTTTACTATTTCATTCTGCCTACAATGGCTTTTTCTTCCTCCTAAATTATTTCCATTAATTCTACACATTTTATTTCTCCAATTCTACCCAAAAGAAAAGTCTTTCCCTATAATCTTTGTACTTTTATTTTATCTCCATTGTTCCAGTAGTCATAGCATATATCCTCCAGGCAAATGCCTTAACAAAATATGACATTCTTTAATGATATTTATCCACTGAGAGGCATATACAACCTTTCATGGAATGATTATAATATAAACTTAATTCAGTTACAATGACCACTTACTGAATATTGTCCTACACACTTTAGAAGTAGTCAGTATGGCTTGTAAGCACCATGTAAGGTGCAAGTGAAGCACAAAGAGGTCAAGAAGAGCAGCGCTATGAAGCTGGGGCATCTGTACCAGACCCGAAGCTTATTTCTACATTATCAATTAATGGATAAGAGAAGAGAGGTTGAAAACATGTTTTATGTGGATTCTGACATGTTATCTACATTAAATGTTTCTTTTACTCACACCTAAACTTCTAAATATTGTGCCATAAGTTTTAAGAATAAAACTTTCCCTATTCTCATTTTCAACTCACCACTTCACATCACTTTTAGTAACGTTCATATCCTGAAGAATTTCAAAGGAAATCATCTCTTCTATACTTCAGACATATAAGTTGGAAAGTGTAACTATTCATTGCCATCTCAGACTCAATGTTATCCCAAGTGATTCAACCAATTTATTTCTTCCTGGCTAACATTTCTCCTTTAGGATATGGTGTAATTCTTCTTCAGTTTATTCAAGTCTAAGATCCTGGAGCGAATCTTCACAAATCTCCTCCTTTAACCATCATTTCAACCGACTGATTAACAAGCCTTACATACGCTAAGAAGCATGCCCCACTCTCATCCAATTCAGGTGCTTTTCCCTTTCCAGACGGAACACTCATTCATCCAACACTGATGCTGCCCAGCCTTCTACTAGTCTGCTTGTTTTGGGGTGCTGGGGCTTTTCTAATCATTACAGCCTGAGTGATCTTTCAAAACTGATTATTGTATTAGTGACCCTCCTGTTTAAAACCTTCAGGTGCACTTCACTGTAGTTTGAATCAAGTATGTGAAATAAAATTCCTTATTAAGACTCCAAATGTTTTTATGATTTAGTTGCTAACCTCCATAACTTGTATTATGTTCTTGTGTCTCCATGCTTGTGTAAGCAAAGCAACACTTGCGAGCACCCTTGTGCAGTTCTGTTAAACGCAGGAGTGTCCTTTCTAGTCTGTCTCCCCCTGCGTCTGTCTCCTCAACCAGAAAGTTCTTCCCAACACCCCTCTGCCTCTCTCCAGCTTCACCTGCTCACATTTCTCTTGCATTTTTCTTCAATCATCTTTCAGAAACGTCTTCTCTTTATAGAGCTTTTTCCCACCATCTGGTTATTTAATTCCCTCTAGAACTTTCACCAAGTTCTGTCTCTCCTTCATATCATTTATGAAAGCTTTAAATTAGGGGCAGCTATAAGGAAGACATAATCTTTACTTTTATAAATTTACAAACTGAAAAGATAGACATAAATGCTTTATAATGTGGAAAATGGTATATAATTGATGCATATAAACAATTCCATGCAAGAAAATGAAATGATACATGAATTTTTTCTTAAGTAGATCAGGAAGGAAAATTTCAGTGTAAGAAATAATTTACTTGAGAATTTCAGAGAAATTTTGAATTCAGTCAAGAGATGTTTTGGTCACAGAAGAACTTCCATTTAAAACTTGCAAATTTCTGCCTCCCTTTTGAACAGTGCAGTTTTTTAAATTTTTATTTTTATCCTAAGAACAAGGGTACATTATTTTTCCAATGGAAATTGACAGAATAATTGTATGTGATGTATTGTCACAGAACCATGATGCTTTATTTAATCCTGGGACTATGAACTTCGAGGGGAGAGTAAGGTGCAAGGCAGCCTCTTGTGCTCAGTAATTTCCTGTTGGTCTCCACATTCCCAAGCATCATGGCCATTGGCAGCTCATCTCATATGATGCCCACTCAAAATATGTGACATACATTGTAGCTAGCTGTTCAGAGTACTTTGAACTAGAGAAAAATTAAAATCTATCGAAGAACAAAATATACTATTTAAAAAACAATTAAAAGATTATATAGAAATAAGTTAAAAGAGTTCCATGCATTTTTAAACTTATATTATCTTCCTTATTATTCTACAGCTATTATTTATTTTGTTCCTGAAGTATTAACAGGTCTTTTCTATTTTCCTATGAATCTTGATGGGCAGGGAAAGCTCTAGAGATTTTTCAGCCATCACTAAACATTATGTTAGGGTGCAAATGACTTGGAAGACTTCAAAGTGTAACCAAGTAGATGGACCTAATGGAGATCATATTTCATTAACTAGCAAGAAGGAATAGATAATTCTCTGTATTCACAGTGAAGTAATGGATTGCATAAAGATGCATCTTGAGCTGTTAGAAACTAAAACACAGTCAACTACAAACAACACAATAATTTGGAACAAATAAATAGATTCATTATATATGTATATATAAAAACATATATCCAATTTTTACGCATTAAAGATTCCTTGTGCTATTGGAATAATGGTGACCATGCTGTATGATTATTTCTATAAAACATAGGGTCTCGTCAGAATGTTGGTCAGAATGAGGTGGTAAGGACCTCCAGAAGCTCACTACTCCATGAAAATAGCAAAAGAACTGGCAAAAGATGCTAGGAACTGATTTTTTTAGGGCTCTGGGAATTAGCTACAGGCTTATAGCAACCATGGTAGTGTTTAGTAAAAACAAAACAAAACAAAAATCCTCATGAAAATTCATGAGAACATAGTCTGTGTTTCTTCCTTAGTAACCCTAGTTTCATACTCTATTCTCCAATTCAGCAGCAGCCTTCCAAAATAATAGCCTATCTATGTTCTTGGAACTCCAGGGATATTAGACCTTACTCCTGAACGATTGTCTTTAGTTGACCTGACTGGTGATTTCCTGGAAAATGCTACTCAAAATGTTAGTTTTTAGTCAAGCTTACTTGAATTCTCACATTGCTAAGTGTCTTGGAGTAGAGGTATTTATCATGTTTTAAATCACTGTTGCCTGAGGGAATGGATAAAAATTGAGATACATACTAGCCATTTCATAAAGTTTAAAAGAGAGCTGCTAAGACTGAGGTGTCCATAGAGACTTTGAAAAGTCCTGTCAAATTTCTGGACACTGACAAGTCACTGTGCAGACACTGTCTATATGTGGCTGTGGTACATGGACACAAAGACCTGAGAAGTCCCTAAACTTCCATTTCTAGCTAAACTTGAGAGTTAAATGAAGTATTTTTGGACTGTAAAACAGGTACACACAAATAAAGACAGACAATTGATAATTGTAGCAATATGAATAAATATAAAAGGTAGCATAAATGCTTTCTTCATATCTCCCATTATATCACAATAACATATCATTATGTTAATAAGTGCACAATGTATAATGATATCATTTTTTAAGGGCTGGAGAGATGGCTTAGTGGTTAAGGTGCTTTCCTGGAAAGCCAAATGACCCAGGTTCGATCCCCAAGGACCCACGTGAGCCAGATGAACAAGTTGGTAGATCTGTTTGGAGCTTATTTGCAGCAGCTGAAGGCTTTGGTATGTTCTTGCTATGTCTGCCTTGAGACTTGATACATATGTAGAAATTAACACACTGTTAAAGCATTAATGAATCAAAGAAAACTTTTCATGGAAATTTGAAGATGATTTTAACTAAATAAAATATATGTACAGGCCGGGCGTGGTGGCGCATGCCTTTAATCCCAGCACTCGGGAGGCAGAGGTAGGAGGATTGCCATGAGTTCAAGGCCACCCTGAGACTCCATAGTGAATTCCAGGCCAGCCTGGGCTAGAGTGAGACCTTACCTCGAAAAACCAAATATATATATATATATATATATATATATATATATATATATATATATATACAGGATGCCACCAAAATGTTTCTCAGAGGGATTTTTTTCTTTTTATTTATTATTATTAACAATATATTTTGTATGGGTATATCATGTGTTGGTACATTATTTTTCCTCATTCCTGACTCCATTCTGCTGGGAACCCTCCTCAGTGGGGTTTCAGGTATTCCCCATGGGATTGTGGGTTATGCGTTGTGGGAGCAGTCGTCAATTTTGGTGGGGAGGCAATGCCTCTGGGCGTGATGTCCCAACCTGTGGCTCTTAGAAGCTTTCTTCCCCCTCTTCCACAAAATTTCCTGAGCCGTGGTGTCCTGTGTTTTAAGTCTACATCAGTGATGAGATCTTAAGAGCCTCTGGATCTCTGCTTTGATAGGTGTTGAGTATCCTCAGGGTCTGTCTCCACCCTGGCGCTGATTGTCAGGTTCACCCTGGAAGCAGCACCCTTGCTCATCTCCCCAATTCCTCTGTGGTTTCAGCTGTGGCTTGGCTGAAGTGTGAGGAGTAGTTTAGCTCTTCGATCTTGCTACCTTCTGGGAAAAATACACAACAACAACAACAAAAAAAAAAAAAAAACAGACTCTCCCATGGAGAGTGAACTCAGCATAGTTTAAAGGGGATAAGCATTATTAATTTAGGGAGAAATTGAGGTATGTAACCTCTCTTTTAGCCAAAGACTGGTGAAAGCTTGACATTAGAGAGCATAATCTTTGTCTCCATAGTATTCTGTCCTGGTTCCCAATTCCAGATATGGGTTTCTTTACACTGAACAGATCTCTTAGCCAATCAGAAAGCTATTGGTTACTCACCAAGGCTTTGTGGAACTAATGTGCTAGCATGTACATCCTGCCAAGGTGCTTGCTTTTGGAAATTTACCTCTAAATGTTAACATTAAAAGGAGGAAAATACCCTCAAAGACCTAAAGTTCTACCTTAAAAAGTTAAAAATGAAAAGTAAAGTAAGGCCACAAATAAGTAGAGAAAAGCAAACTAGTTTAGAGTGGAAAAGAGGAAATTGAAAATTTGAAAAAAGAAATCAATAAAACCAAGGTGTTTTCTTGAAAATATCAACAAGTATGCAAACCACAAACCATTAGCTAGATTATCTAAGCCTGGGTTATATAGTGAGATCATGTCTCCAAAATTAAAAAAAAAAAAAACACACACCTACATAAAAATAGATGTATAGATCAATACTACAAATGGAAACTCCATAAATAATCTCATTCTCTGAGGGTCACTTGTGTTTTATGAGAAGGCTTTTATTAATTCCACTGAATTACATAATATACGATCACAAATTGGATCACTTACAACTGGATAGATTTTTTTGTCTCACTTTATTTTCAGGGCTATATGTCTTACCAAAAGGTACCAGCAGAATTTTTCTTCTGATTCCTATAGAAATATGTTTCATTGCCACTTAACAGATTTTGCTGTTCTCCTGAAGTCTATCCTGTTCCTTGGCTCTGTGCTTCATCTCCTTCCCCATCATCTTCACGGGGTATTAACACTGTGCATCTCTATCTTCATACTCCACCTATAAGAACAGCAATCAGAGTGGCATATGGGCTCACCTTACCCCAGTGAGTGTTCATCTTAACAAATTAGAATCCAGATAACCTGCATTTTCCTAATAAAATAATATTTTGAGGCACTGGGACTTTAGATTTGGACAGGTATTTTAGGAGAAAGGACAAAACCCACCCAAGAGAACAAGATAATTCAATGGCAAGCCAAAGATCAGATTTTTCATGGTGCTGTACTAGGACAAATATGTGCCCAAGTGCTGAAGATGAGCCCAGAGCAGCTGCCTCCCACCATCCACAACAGAAACTCAAAGTGGCTCATAAGCTCCAAGACACTGGAGAAGACATAAGGTGAATCTTCATGAGCTATGTTAGACTATTTATTTATTCAATTATTTTTATTTGAGAGAGAGGAAGAGGCAGATAAAGAGAAAGAATGGGTGTGCCAGGGCCTCTAGCCAATGCAAATGAACTCCAAATGCATGTGCCACTTTGTGCATCTGTCTCACATGGGTCCTGGGGAATCAAACCTGAGTCCCTAGGCTTTGCAAGCAAGTGCCTTAACCACTAAGCCATCTCTATAGCCCAAGACAAGTACTTTTTAGACAGAATGTACCAAAAACAGTCAGGGAAAATAGATGGATTTGACTTTATCAAAATAAAAACTAAGCCAGGTGTGGTAGCACACACCTTTAATTCCAGCACTTGGAAGGCAAAGGTAGTTGGATCACCATGAGTTCAAGGTCAAGCTGAGACTACGTAGTAAATTCCAGGTCAACCTGGACTGGAGTGAGACCCTACCTCAAAAAACCAAAATAAATAAATAGATGAATAAATAAATAAATAAATAAATAACTACTTGTGCATGAGATAAAATTATCATGTTGAAGAAACATATAACTAAATGGGAGGAAACATATACAAACCCCATGTCTCATGATGGTCTGCTATTTAACACGCAAGGATCCTTAGAGATCAACAAAGCAAAGACACATTTGTAAATAGATGTAGATTTGTAAACAGAAACAAAAGCGTAAACAGACTTTTCTCCAAAGAAGACATACAGTTAGCAATTAAGTAGCTGAGGAGATAATCGTCATAACTACCATGATTAGTGAGGTACACGATCACATCACAGAGAGGTACCATTTCCCACACAGTGGGGAGGCTGAAATAAAGGAGTGAATGAATAAGCAAACAAATAAATAAATGGAAAGGGCTGAGGAAGACACAGAGAAATTAGAGCCCTCGTATATTTCTGGTAGGCATGTAAAATTATGCAAAGAAGTTTTCCTTCTATACAGATGGGCATTAGGAAAAGCCCAGGGAAAGGTGTTTGCTAGGAGGATTACAGAGAACTGAAACCATTAAGTAAGATCAAAGGGATTTAAATGTCAATCAAGCAAATAAATCATATTTTAATCTGAAGGCAATGGGGAGCCATTGATTTGCATTTTAAAACAATCATACAAAATGATGTGATCAGCAAAGGAGTTGCTTCCCATAGCCCAGGTGAGAACCTGGAAGTCACAAAGGAACTGGCTATGTAAAAAAGAAAATGAATCTCAGAAACTACTTAGCGTAGAAATAACAAAAGCATGCTTTCTAATTGGATAGAAGGATTACGGAGCTTCAGAAGAATGCTGGAGCTGAAAGGATGATGATACTTTTAATGATGGAAAGATCACAAAATAGAGAAGATTTGCAAAAATATGCAAGATGAAAATGCCTTCCCACTACATCATACTTTCAACTGCATGGGAAACGTATTCCAGGCTTTCTGGTAAGCACTGGATATGCAAAAGACAATATAAAGTGCATCTATCACTGGGCAGAGCATCTCTAGTGGGAAACGGGGAGCTCTGACAAGGGATGTGGGGAGTTTCAAGCATTAATTGACCACACTCGGAAGGCAGAGGAAGGTCTTTGGAAAGTGATGTCTCAGCCTAATTGGCATGACTAAAGGTTCTCCTAACAGAATGAGCAGAACCTTCAAAGAGCAATAGGGGTGAAATAGTGAGTAGATGGCAATGTTTAAGTGGGAAGGTCTACTGGGAGGAAGAGAGGGAGGGGAAGAGAGAAGACAGAGAGAAAGAGAGAGAATCCAAAGTTCCAGACCTGAAATCTCTCCAATGAACTAGTCATTGCTAAAAGCCTAGAGAAAGGTGTTTGGTTTGCTAGGAGGAATGAAAAGAACTTAAACTACTAAGACTAAAGCAAACATTGAGATCGCAAGGAAAGAGTGATCATAAAGAAACGATTCTGGGGGAGAGCTGAAAGTTAGAAATGATTCTTTTTTAAAATTTTATTTTTATTTAATTATTTATTTGATAGAGAAATAGGGGGGAGAGAAAGAGAGAAAGAATGGGTGTGCCAAGGCCTCCAGCCGCTGCAGAGGAACTCCAGACACACGTGCCCTCTTGTGCATCTGGCCAACGTGGGTCCGGGGGAATCGAACCTGGGTCCTTCAGCTTTGCAGGCAAACACCTTAACGCTAAGCCATCCCTCCAGCCCTAGAAATGAATCTTAACATGAAGTTTTCATATTAAAAAATAAAATCTCAGGCTGAAGAGATTGCTTAGTTGTTAAGGTGCTTGCCTCTGAAGCTTAAGGACCCAGGCTTGATTCACCAGTACCCACCTGAGTTAGATGCACAAGATGGCGTATGAGTCCGGAGTTTGTTTGTAGTGGCTGGAGACCTGGTATGTCCATTCTCTCTCTATCTTCTTCTTCCTCTGTCTATCTCCCCCCACCTCTCTCAAATAAATGAATAAAATATTAAAAGTAAAAATTAAAAAATACAAAATTCATCATTGTGTCTAGCACACTTGGTAGAAATACAAACTGAGTTGTTATCCCTTACTTGAGTCAAAAACTTGGAAGGTGAGATGGTCCAGTCAACTGTCTTGAAATTAAAGTGTGAATTCAATTGAAAGAGGCTCAGGAAAAATCAGAAAAGTCAACTTTCAAATGAGCAGCCAGGGGGTAGGAGAAGAAGTCACAGATGGACATGTTTCACACATTGTGAAGGTTTCAAGATATTAAAAAGTCTCAACAGGGCCAAGAACAGAGGAGACGATGAGCATGATGCAGACTTAGAAAGAGGACTTTGAAAGCGATGATCACTTAGGTGCTTGGAGAAATCTCTGTAAGAGAGCTGTCAACAGATTTGGAAGATAGAAGCTACAGATCAAAGAATTTGGCAGGAAGAAGATAAATAGCTGAGTGCAGTTTAGAGGAACAAAATGACCAGAGGGCAGAAATGAGAGACCACATCAGAAGTAGCCAAAAGCTGAAGGGAAGTTTCTCTTAATGGACGATAAATTTGGGACTATCCTGATGTCAGATAAGAGTTAGAAAAGAATGTGAACAGAATGATAAAGAGAGAAAATATCCCAACCTCAGAAGACAAATTAGACTTGGACTGGCCCTAGCCAGCCATGTCTTTCCAGGAGGCCCTTGACACTGTATTTCAATTTTAATTAGATCTATTGGAAATTTCAATTATGCATACAGCCATTCCTACATCTTTTTAGTCCATACAAGGTTTTTATTAAATTTGGTAAAGTAACAGTGCATCTTTGACTTTAATTCATGGCAATACTTAAAACATAATCTAACTTATATCTCCCAAGGATAGTTTTTTTATATTTTAATATATATTTTTTCTATTGACAATTTCTATACTTACAAACAACAAACCACGGTATTTCCCTCCCCTCCCCCACTTTCCCATTCATAACTGCTCTCTATCATATCCCCTGCCTCTCTCCATTAGTCTCTCTTTTAATTTGATGTCATCATCTTTTTCTCCTATTATGAGGGTCTTGTGTGGGTATTGCTAGGCACTGTGAGGTCTTTGATATTGAGGGCAAATTCTGTCTGGACAGTTGTATGTAAGGAGTGGTACCCTTCCTTTGGCTCTTACATTCCTTCCACCACCTGTTCCACAATTGACCCTGAGCCTTGGAGGGTGTGAGATTGCTGGACACTCCTTTGTCCCTTCTGCTCAGTACTATGTTGCCTTTTGGGTCATCCCAGTGGTCATTGCCATCTGAAAAGAAGCTTCTCTAACCAAAAGTGAGAGTAGCATTAATATATGAGTATGAACATTAAGTGTCATGCTTTCAGGGCAGCTTGGTGAGAGTAATATATGCATTTATCCAGACAAGAGCAGTCTTTATACCCCTAAGGCTCATGACCTCCCCTGCCATAGGTTTTTGATTAGGTTTTCAGTACCAGGCACATATTCCCTCCCATATAGTGGACCTTCAGTCTAATAAGAGAGCAGTTGGTTTCCCCCAGAGCAGACATGCTACCATTGCACTCATTCAGTCATTTGGCCTGTCTGGCCAAACTCGAAGTTTCCAGAGTCCACTGTTTTCACCGCTGATGACTTCTGTCTCCTATAAGGCTGCATACAGTGCAGCTTTTCCCAGCTTTCAGTTGGCTGGGCTACAGGGCGAATGTTTTCTGCTCAGCATCAACTTGATTTCTCAGTGACTTTGCTGCTCAGGCATGTGAAGTCTTCAGCAATAGGGTCTTACCATCTCTTTGTCATAAGAAACCAAGGGCCTTGTCAATAGCCTATAATGTTTTGAAGAAAACAGGAACCTCCCTGGCCAACAATCCACTAGTAGGTATCCCATGTTTATTGCTGCTCTATTCACAATAGCTAGGAAATGGAACCAGCCTAGATGTCCATCCACAGATGAATGGATAATAAAGATGTGCTATATCTACACAATGGAGTTCTGTTTGGCAGTAAAGAAAAATGAAATTATGAAATTTGCAGGGAAATGGGTGGATCTGGGAAGGATTATAGTAAGTGAGGTAACCCAGGCCCAGAAGCCAAATGTTGCATGTTTTCTCTTATATGTGGATCCTAGCTACAAATGTATAGACTTGTGTATGAGCTGGAACCAAAAATATCAGGAGCAGAGGCTCATAAGCTAGAAAAAAGGCTATAAGAGAGGGAGAAGAGGGAACATCTTAAGAGGATGGTATTGTATATAGAACAGATTACAGGAAGGGGAAAGGCCTAAGCGAGGTCAGGGGACAAGATTGTATAAAAGAAAGGTGGAGGAAGGGACAATCAAAGCTCAAGATATTCTGAGCTTTCTTAAATAATGGCACATCCAAAAGCCATAGATTGTTACTAGAAAATTTTCAGTGCCTGGGATGGGATACCTTCCCAAGGATAGTTTTTGATGATAAAGAAAGATGTGTGTGTGTGTGTGTGTGTGTGTGTGTGTGTGTGTATTCACTATTAAAAAAAAAAAACAGTAAGGCTGGCAGGTAGCTCAACAAGTAAGAGTATTTGCTGTGTAAGCATAAGGACCTGAGGTCCATTGCCAGCACTCACATAAAAAATCTAGGCTTACTCATGATTGTAATTCTAGAGCTGATGGGGATGAAAACAGAAGGATCTCTGGGGCATTCTGGTCCCCAGGTGTAACTGAAAAACTGAAGAGCTTCAGGCTCAGTGTGAGACTCTCTCAGGGAAGTAAGACAGAAGAGTTCTATGCACACATGTGTGGAGGCCAGAGGAAGACATTGAGCATCTTCTCCTATCACTGTTCTGTCTTACTTCCCTAGACAAACAAAAAATAAATAAATTTAATAAACAGAAAACATTTTGTACTGACTAGTGCCTTGCAAAGAAATAGGCTATGGTAGTAGAATTGTGATTCAGTGACTACATTATATGGAGAGTTGTGTCAGTGACTTACAATAGGTATTGCTTGTGTCCAAAAAAAAAAAAAAAAAAAACCTGGCCAGGCGTGGTGGCACATGCCTTTAATCCCAGCACTCGGAGGCAGAGGTAGGAGGATCACTGTGAGTTCAAGGCCACTCTGAGACTACACAGTGAATTCCAGGTCAGCCTGGGCTAGAGTGAGACCCTACCTCGAAAAAAAAAAAAAACCTACAAATTTTAATGGCTTCACATATGTATAATAATCCAATAGTTTTCAAGTATGAATTAAGAAGAGGCTCCGTGAGCACCATGCATACATTCAGACATCCAGGTGATGCCCCTCAACTATATTTAACACATAGCTTCTGATCTTCCTTTGAAGGATGATAGTCAAGGGAAAGACCATGGAAGGAGTACATTGGAGAGTTTACATTTCTGTCTTGGGCTACATGTTTCACTGTAGTTCATGTTCCATTGGCTCATACACAGGTTTAGAGGTACCTCAGTTGATCCAGCTCTAACATGAAGAAACATCATAAGGAATATACCACAAATAATGGGGTCAACTTTTTGCTGAAGGAGCTAGTAGTCCTCCTAAATCACATAGACATTGATGAGAAAACAGTGATGTTTTAGGAATGTAGTAAGACCTTATTGGTCAGTCACATGCTTTAAAGATTTCTCTGAACAGTAATTAAACAGAAAAGAACAGGGATGGGAATACAGGTCATTTTCAAGTTCTTTGTAAGTAAAACATAATGCCAAATTAATGGCAACTTGAACAAATGTGTAAATTTAGTGGAGATGGAGAGAAGTGAGAACAAATTGAGTTGGGTTTGGTGTTCTTCAAGAGATATGTGATCATGTGATCTCAAAAGGACACAATTTACAATGTAAATCGATGTTCCTAAAAGAAACCTACCTATGCTGGAGCTTCTGAGAGGCTGATTGGTTGATTGAAACTATTACATTCAAATGGTCTTCACTGGATGAGACATCTCTGTCACACCCACCTGGGCTCAGGGAAGATTGCAGAGGGCCTGATGGGCAGAATGCTAATGCTGCCCTCACTGTTGACCTGCGAAGCTTCTTTATGGACGTGGTTGGGAAAATTCAAAACTCATCAAAGTTCTCAGAATTAAAGGCTATTGAGAACTCAGTGATTATTTAGACATCTCTCTCTCTCAGCCTTTATTGATGGGGGATGGGAACACCATATATTTTGCCCAGCTAAGGCACAAATGGCACATCACAGTGTGATTGCACCAAAAACCAGGCTTGGTGAACCAATGAGCTTATTGGGATGACTTATACAGCATGGGTGAGGGGTTGCTTACAGGGGTAATGGATGACTCAAAGGTGGAGCTCCCTATGTTGGGATTACCCCTGTGGATCGTCTTCTCTCAACCTCGGGGTGAGGGCTTATTTACAGAGCGTGTAGACCTCAAAGCAGCACGCTATCAAGAAGTCTCATCCCATCATGGATGGAAACCTCCCTGTAAGTACTTTGACTCAAAGACAGATACATCATCACAAAGCCCACATCAGCTGCATCTCTGGAAAAGCTCAGTGCGCAACCTACAGGCCGCTCCGCTGATTGGACAGTCTCCGTCACACTATAGGACTTGCAAATAGCGCTTGTTTTCCCCTTACATAGCTTTAGGGGTGTTGAAACCTTTCCCCAGACTTGTGGACCTTCCTTCCTCCCCCGCCCCAGGTGGGATTGTTTCAATTTGGAAGAAATTGCTGCAAGGCTCAGGAAACATTGCAGAAAAAGGAAAAAAAATGAATGGAATTTGGGACACTATCCTTCTGACATAAAGTGACTAGTGTATTCACGACCTCATAGTGGCCATTGGCTTTTGGTACCTCCACAAAACCTGCATAATATTAAGGCCATACACACTTTAACATAGATGATGGAAGGGCAGAGAGAGAGAGAGAGGAAGAGAGAGAGAGGGAGAGAGATCAAAATACAAGGATAGTCAGAAAGAAGTGGGAGTTCAGTTGGATGGAGGTAGAATGGGAAAAATGAAAGACAATGGGAAGGGATTATCTCAAAATTACAGTCTGTTCATGTATGGAAGTTCTTAATTAAAAAAAAAATACTTCAGGCCGGGCGTGGTGGCGCACACCTTTAATCCCAGCACTCGGGAGGCAGAGGTAGGAGAATCGATGTGAGTTCGAGGCCACCCTGAGACTACATAGTGAATTCCAGGTCAGCCTGGACTAGAGTGAGACCCTACCTTGAAAAACCAAAAAAAAAAAAAAAAAAAACTTCAGAATTTTGGAGAGTTATGTTCCAGATCCAAACCTAGAATTATCTTGAGCTATCTTTAGTCCCCATAATAGCCATTTATTACCCATCTTCTGTAATAACATCCTTTCAACAATCAGGTAACACCTTTGGAATGTATTAGCTTAGCATTACCACTAGCTTCCACCAACCCAAGGGCATCAGATAACATGTAAAACCTATTACAAAATTTTCTCCATATTTCTTAACATGCATGTTTGATATCCCTGGAAATGAAATGGTAAATACTTTGATTTATAACTTTCTTTTGTTCTGCAGTATTAAAAGTTCATGTAACTTCTTTCACATTGAAACATGTCATTCAGAAAAACTTGAATATGTGATTGTGCCTCACCCTTCTCACATTTGGCTAAAAGTAAACTATCTTTTACTCCCTTTGAGGTGAGATTGTGTTTTATGCAAACAATGAGCGCACAGTTCTTCTCTACATAACCTCCTTAATCTTTATCAGAATTGTGGTTTTTCACCATGTCTGATCCATTCTTTTCCAGCTCAATGCTAAGCTTTGGTCTTACTCAACACCTTTTTGTTGTTGTCGTTGGTAGTATTATAGTGCTAGGAATTGAACACAATTCAATAACATGGCCTTGAACATGTTCGGTGCATTAATTACTTTTCTCGCTGCTGTGACAAAATACCTAACAGAAGCAACCTAAGAAAAGGGGGATTCATTTGTCTCACATTTTAAGAGAGTTCCAGTCCATCACGTCAGGAAGTTATGACAGCAAGTATTTGAGGCAGCTTGTCACATTGTGTCCACAATCAAGAATCAGAGAGAAATGAACACTGATGATCATCTGACTTTTTCATTTTTATCTCTTTTTATTGAGGCCAGGAATCTAGCCCATTGATAAGTCTCCTTTCCTCAAAAAATACTCCCCTGAAATTCCCTCCCAGACACACCCAAGGGTGTATGTCAATATCCTAGGCGGTTCTAAATCCAGTCAAGTTGACTTTGAAAACTAACTATCACATTAGGAAAGTGTTCTTCTCCTGAACCACATCCCAGGCCATTATGCAGCAATATTAAGGAAGAATAATGGCTTTAACCCCAGCTGTCATTGCTGGGTGTTTGGGTGATGTCTCTTTCTTTGAGCAAAGAGAATAAGCATTTCAAAGAGCTCATGAAAGTTAAGTCTTCTATCTAATTCATCAATAAACTAGAGTTAGAACCTATGGTGAGAATCTCTAGCAGCTGGGGAGCAGGAAGTGGGAAATGAACACATGTGACAGTCATGATTCATAATGAGAAACTGGGTCAGAATTTGCAGCTGGGGAAGCACCAGGAAAAATTGCTTTTATTATAAAAACTTGTACTTAATTACAGCTCAACATTGGAGTGGGTAGGGGGGTGGCTGCACAGCTGGAAGGGGAAAGCAAATTAATTTGTTGACTCTTAAAGTCTTCTTACGGTGAAATATGCCCCCTTCTGTTTTAGCATAGGGTTATAATGAAGAATTTTCAGAGTAGCCTCAGAGCAAGAGTGGACACGAAGTAGCATAAGAACATATCACATACGTGAAGTTCTTTCCTCAGGCTTGTTAACTGTGAGAATTTTGGGCTGTGGTTTCTTTCAATAATGTAAACAAAATCTGACCAGCAGTCGAAATTGCTTTCCTTCACAGACAACATCACCTCCAGAGATGATGTTAGTAAACAAGGCCCATGATTTTAATATTTTTTATTTATTTATTTATTTATTTGACAGAGAGAGAGAGAGAGAAAGAGAAAGAGAGAGAGAAAGGGAGTACCAGGGCCTTCAGCCACTGCAAATGAACTCCAGATGCATGTGTCTCCTTGTGCATCTGGCTAGCATGGGTCCTGGGAAATTGAAACTGGGTCCTTTGGCTTTGCAGGCAAGTGCCTTAACAACTAAGCCATCCCTCCAGCCCAAGGCCCATGATTTTATAATGCTCTGTAAATATTGACTACTTGGATCCCATACAGAGAACCAGTTGACAAAAAAGGCCCTCTATTTTCCATTGAGTAAAAATGAAAAATACATATTAAATTGTTGCACTAAAACGAAGGAAGTTGGGTTAAACATCACAAGATTTTTCATGTCATTAAATAACTCCAACAAAAAAGTCTTTGCTAATTGGACAATAAGTAACAATATGCTTCTGGTCACACATTGAGCAATGAAGTGGGAAGCAAAATAAGGCCTCCTGACATCCCTTGCCAGCCATCGGGTGAAGCTAAATATTGAAGGATGCACAGACAGTTATCAGAAAGTCTCCAGAAAAATGTTGCCGAAAGTGGGATTTGATAATCACCTTTAAGGGATTAGTATGTGAATAATGAGACACCTAGTGGAGTAATCATAAATAAGATAATAGTTTAAAGCAAAAGCAAGACAGTGGATGTCTACATTTTATTTTCAAATAACAAAACTCCCTGGATATGAACCTTATTAAAAAATAAATCAGAATCCTATGCTTTGATCCCAGTATTGCAAAAAATACTATTAGTGAATATATATATATATGGAATTTTAGAAAGTATAACAAATTAGTACAATTAAGACTATTATGTGTCCAAACATCGTGGTGCACAGTTTTGATTCCAGCACTTGGGAGGCAGAGATAGGAGGAATGCTGTGAGTTCTAGGCCAGCGGTGGACTATAGACTACAGAGTAAATTCCACATCAGCCTGGCCTAGAGTGAGACCCTAGACCAGAAAGAAAAATTGAAAAGCGTACTGTGTGTCTTTTTAGGATCTCTGAAATGCACTTTGAATAATATTACAAATGGAAACAATTACAATAAAGTATGCTAACACTATAAATAATCTGCATTTAATTTTACCAAATTGTCCTCATGTTCTTGTATAGTATTTGTAGCTAGGACACAAAGAAAATGTTTCCAATTTGAATTGTTTGTCTGTAAGTATTTATTGAGAACACAGTTTTCAAAAAATGTGGCTCAGTGCTATCACTGAATTAAAATATGCTTGTGATATTATACATAAGTGATACTTATATATACACAAAGCCAGCTTGAAGACATCAACCAATTGTATCCCTTTGTCTAATGATGAATTCTGACATCATTGATCTATAAAACTAATAATGCTTAATTATTTCTCACTGTTAAACAATATCAGTGATACTGTCATCTTACTTGGCACTGACATAATGTACAGAGTACTAGTAGAGTCAACACTGATTATGTATCAGTAAGCCTGATTCTCCCACTTAACAGGCCAAAGAAATGTTCACTAATTGCTTGGCTTCTAGATCTTCTGAGTCTTGAAATGGGTCAGTGTGCTAGATTGTGTTTTTCTTCTGTCTAACACTATAGAATTTATATGCTCTGAACTCAAAGCAACATATTTCTTGTCTCACATAAGCCCTTGCATTGCATATAAATCACACACGAATCATTGAAGCTTCTCCAGTAACTGATAATGCAAGTGTAACATGAGATTCTCACTACCATGTAAACAATGGTAAATGGGCACCCTCACAATGTCTACAAGGAAGCCTGAACAGTCACTGTGAACAGGATCTCAGCTTCAGAATTACATCGAAGGGACAAGCAACAGATGCTCCAGCATTTCTAACTCAACCATATGTGACAGTCACTCTCCTAAACCTACACATATAGCTGGACAAAGGGGTATAAGCAAACATGGTGCCCTCTACATACCAGAGCATGTAAGTTTCAAAGTTTGATATCCGTATCTAAAACTTGACTACAATTAGGAAAAAATAGCCAAAGAATGATCAAAGATATCAGGGATTCAAATGATTTTGAAATATAATGCTTAGGTTTTATTAAGATGTACTTAAAATATTGGAACATAGAAATATCTTGGAAGCGTCATAGGTCTTGAACACAAAAGCTAGGAGTCAATATAAAGCCAATGACAATCATAGCTAAAATGGCATGGAACTTACTATGTCAGGTCCTCTTCTAAGCACTCTGCACATATTAATTTGTTCAATTCTTTTAGTCCTCAACAAACCTTCAAGGAAGCTATGGTTATTAACATATTTTACAGATGGTAAAGCTAAGTAACAGAGGTTAAAATATTTGCTTTGTTTTTTGTGTATGTGTGAAGAGGGTAGGCTTATGCATGGTCTTAAGTGGTACCACATGCGCTTACCTACAGTACTGTGTACTTGCCTATACTGGCCAGAGCCGAAATTCAGGTATCCTGCTCCATGGCTCTTATGCCTGTACTTATTTGAGCCAGTGTTACTGAATCTGGAGCTTGCTGGGGTTTTGTATGTTTATTGTCGGTTTGTTTGTTGTTGTTTTGTGAGATCCAGTAACACTCAAGCCCCTTCTCTCCTTCAGGACTGGAATTACTGACAATGTGGCCATGACCAGCTGTATATGTGGTGCTGGGGACCAATCTTGAGTGGCCTCTCAGGTTTTCTCAGGCCCTCATGATTGCACAGGAAGTGCTCTTACCTGATAAGCCATCTCTGCAGCCAAAATTATTTGTCCTTGTTCATATAGTTAATAAGCATGAGTAGTATTTAGGGCTGGAGAGATGGCTTAGTGCTTAAGGTGCTCTCCTGCAAAGCCTAAGGACCCAGGTTCGATTTTCCAGGTCCCACATAAGGCTTATGCACATGGTGGTGCATGCTCCTGGAGTTCATTTGCAGTGGCTACAGGCCCTGGCATGCCCATTCTCCCCCTCTCTCTCCCTCTCTGTCTCTAATAAATAAAAATAAATCTTAAAAAAAATGAATGAGTATTGTTTAAATTGGAAGTCTGGCACTAGAATCCAGACTCTTCCTCAAAAGCTAGAATATGTCTTCATAATGGTTGGAAAGAAACAAAACAACAAAACATGGAACAGGTAGACACACACTTTGGAAGGCATCCTGCTGGCATCCCACTCACCCATTTAGGGCTCTAACCCGCTCCCATTACAGTCTGATGATATGATGCTTGGTGACACTTTCCTAGCATACATAAGGCAAAATGTAATGAAATAAAATGTTCCCATTCCTTCTAGTGAATGAGTGTTCAAGAAATCTTAAAGAACTCAAAAGAGGCCTAAAAAGGATCCCTGCCAGCAGAGATTGGAGATAGTTTTGTGATAATATTAGCTTAGGAAAGCAAGTTCCTGCTTCAGTATAGTGGGTATGCTCCTGGGCTGAACAGGAAAGAATGGTGAAAAGATACAGAGCAAAGGGCTGGAGAGATTTCTCAGTGGTTAAAGAGCTTGTCTGCAAGGTCTAATGACAAAAGTTTGTTTTTCCAGTACCCACATAAAGCCAAATGCACACAGTGGTACATGTTACTACGTGCCGTTAGTTTGCGGTGTCTAGAGCCCCTGGCTTGCCATTCTCTCTGTCTCTCTTCTCTCTGTCTCTCTCTCTGCTTGAACAGAAATAATGAATAATTTTTAAAAGGAGATCTTTAAAATAAAGATACAGAGCAAGAGAGCATAGATACTGTCACTATTACTCTTGAAACACTCAAACATATCACATCTTTGTGTCAATCTATATGAACTACATGAAAATGCTTATTTTGTATGCACATGACATGACATTAAAGTATCATGAGAAACTAAACAGTTCTCTTGGACTGCCTGCCTTCCTGACTTACCATTTACCTTCCGTGGAGGACCTTCCCACTACAGATGAGGTTTCATGAAGTGTGTCCACTGAAGAGCATAGACCATGTTCCGGCTAGAATGCAAATTGTTTCCATAGGCTCAGATGTTTGAACACTTGGTCTCCAACTGATGGTGCTTTTGGGGAAGGTTTTGAAACCTTTAGGAAATGGAGCCTTGCTGAAAAACGTGGATACTTGGCATGGTCCTTGAACTGTGTGTAGCCCACCCAAGAATTTATTCCCTCCCTGCTTTCTACCTGCTGATGTGTGACCACGAGCTCCCAGCTGCTGCCACTATGCCTCCCCCACCATTATGGACTTGCAATCTCAAACTATAAGCCAAAATAAGCCCTTTCCTACTCTAAATTGCTTCTGGTCAGGTATGTGCCCACAGCTACAAGAAGGTAAATGATATAGACTCTCAGGAGGAATGCAAAGCACACTGATGGTAGGAAGACAAAAGCAGAGTGAAATGATTATGGGTTTTATAACACAACACAGTAGCCTGAATAATTACTAATTGGGGAAATGATATTTGAGAATGAAGCGATCGAAAGGTTTATAGAGTAGTTAGATTTCCTGTTTGCAAAACAACAACAACAAATGTTACTTTATTTCTCTTTACTGATCCCTAAGGGAAATAAAATTTCTCACTGCAGGCAAGAGTAAACTTTTAGCTGCCCTCTTCTTTCAGTGTAATGAACTTTGCATACCCAGGACCCTTGTGAAATATTCCAAAGGGCATAGTGGATTTTCTTGGCTTTACTCTTTCCATAATTTCTGGGATTTAATGCTCAGAAAGTATAGACTCCTAGGAAACCTAGTGAGATGATTTACAAATCTGTACTGTTTAGTTTTTTATCTGCTAAGTCCTTCTCCCATGTTGTTACTGCAAACACTTTGACTTCTAGAAACTGTATGTATAAAGTCTCTGAGAATAATGGTTCCTTGGCTGAAAAAGCAAGAGGGGTTAATATATTGTCTTGTATTTCAATACTTTGACCACAGGCTAGATTCTTGGGTTATTTCTATACTTCCTAGATGTGCTCCTATTAATATTTCAGGATCTGAAATGTCTATAAACAATCATTTGGATTGAATAATTTTATTTCACATGCACATCTTCTGGTTAGAAATATAGCTTTGACAAGATTAACACATTTGTATTTACATATACATGACTATTACAAATATGAACATATTCAAAGCATATGAGATTGATTTAAACACTGTACTTTATTTGTTTCATCATTTTAAGATAAATATTTCTATAAATACATGATTTATTTTGTTTTATTAATTTAGAAAAACATATTTGATGGTCAAATTAAAAAAACACAGTCTGGGTATCAGTGAACTTATCTTCAGGCTGGATGAGAAAAAGATAAAATGTTTATAAAATTTGGTAATGCAATTTCAAGGCAGTTATTTTACTTAGCAGTGTCACACATGGGTCACCAAAGACCTGAGAAGCAGAATGTTTATAAGAAAAAAACACCATATCAGCCATTAAAAATTGGTACTGGGGGTCTGGTGATAGCTTAGTAAAGCGTAAGGACCCATGTTCTACTCTCCAGATCCCAGTAAGCCGAAAACAAAGGTAAGGTAAGCGCAAGGTCACACATGCCCACTAGGTGGTGCAAGAGTCTGGTGTGTGATTGCAGTGGCCTAGGCCTTGCTGTGCCAATTCTCTCTCACGTTCTCTCTCTCTCTTAACAGAAATAAATAAATAAATAAATAAATAAACAGATAAATAAATAAATAATAAATAATTTTAAAAATTGGCACTGGTGTTGATACAGGAATTTTGGAGTTCCTAGCCAATACACCAAAACAACATGTCAACACAACAATAATTTAGGGGTGTCTCAGGATTTTTGTAATATCAATTTGAAAAATGAAATCCACAGATAAGACAATAAGGTTCAGAAAAATTTTATTATAGTTTAAATCTTTAAGAGGGAAAAGAAAAAGGTGGGTGGTTTAAACCCAGAAGGTGAGAGAAGGAAGCAAGGCAGAGCTCTTGCGCAGGGATGTAAGAGATGGTTTGAGATGCTCACTTGGAGACTCAGGTTGGAAAACTCTGATGTGAACTCCATGTGTGGGCACCTGGTCTAGCCAATCTGGTAATGACATGAGGTTTCTGGGGTCAGGGTTTCTGGAAAAAGGCAATCTTCCTAGAAATCTAAATTCTCCTGGAAAGGGCTTCTCTAAAAGGAGCAGAAGAACTTCCCAATCAAGCAAAGATAAGGAAAGGCCAGACACTTCTGTCATTTCTAACCTACAGTACACCACAATGAGATTTTTCCCACAGACCCAAAGACAATTCAAGGAGAAAGCTATTCACTTCTTGGTCCTTCCATCTTAAATTGTCTAGCCAATTTCCATGCCTTACAGGGTTTCAAAATACAAGAGAGATAGTAATCTGTTATTGAAATTCATATTAAAATTTCATTTATTTTTAATTCATATATATCCCCTGAAATCTTCAAATTAATGAATGTTTTTGTCATTTGATATAACATGTCATTAGCAAACTTTGAAAAATAATACCCCTGATTGTTTGCAAATGTATGACTGAAAAATAAATGGTGGATGAGGCTACATGATTGAAAAAGTTTCTATTAGGATGTGTACTGACAGCTCTATGTTTGTTCCCCATATAAGAATACTAAGCTATGAAAATGGGTCCCAAAGAGCTGGACCAGTATATTACCAGCATAGAAATAAAAAATATAGCCAGATGTGGTTGTGTACACCTTTAATCTCAGCACTGGGGAGGCAGAGGTAGGAGGATCACTATGAGCTGGAGGCTACCCTGAGACTATATAATGAATTTCAGGTCAGCCTGGGCTACAACAAAACCCTACCTTAAGAGAATGAAAGAAGAAAGGAAATAAAGAAAGAAGGAAAGGAAGAGATGTGAAAATATGCCCCATTTTATAAGACTTTATGTGAATGCATGCTTTAGAGCAGAGCTCTATTTCTAAAACGGGCTAAATCTATAGAGAGAAGCAGGTCTGGAAATAGAATCACTCTATTCACTCGTCCAACCAATTCTTTGAGTATCACAGACTTCCTACACTTTCCATTCATAAACAAAACAAAGTGACATGAATCAATTGAAAACACATTTTATCAAATGAACAATTTATCACAAAATTCTTTTTCTCCTGTTGTTTTACTGTCACTTCCTATATGCAATCAATAGCATGAGCTCAGAGGGCAAACTTTTATCTTTAGGACAGGATCACTGCTTCATTTTGCTTGGTTATAAGGTGCAAAATCATAGTGAGGTGAAAGTCATGCGTTATACACATGATTATGTTCTGCAGCACAGCATGGTAAGCACAGTTCACACTGTTACATTTTTCAAAATAGCTAAAACACAGTCTTTTGAATGCCTTCACCAGAAATAATGATTAATCTTCAGGGTGATAGATATGCTAATTACTCATTTGATCATTGCACATGACATATATGTACTTGTGGGCAAAGTGCTACACTGAACCCCATATCTCACTAAGCATCCCTAGATAGCCTAATGTCCCTCTTCTTCCCCCTCAGTTCTGGATATAGCTATGTACAATGATAAATCATAAGATTTATGAGGCTAAGGCAGGAGCATCTTAACTTCTAGGAAAATCTTGTTTACATAGGAAGACCTTTGTCTCAAAAAAAATAATATTAATAACAGACCTAAAAGCAAATGTATTATGTGAAAATGGTATTGTGAAAATTTATATTGATTGTCAAATTGATAGGACCTAGAATCACCTTGAGGGATTATGTAGATTAGGTTAGGTTCTGGGCATGTCTGCGAAGGATTTTCTTCACTAGGTTAATTGAAGTAGGAAGACTCACCTTCACTGTGGGCAGCAGCATTCTGTGGGCCAGGGTCCAAGACTGTATAAAAAGAAGAGAGCTGAGTGAACAGTAGTTCATTCCTTTATGCTAATGTGATGATGTGAAGGTGGTTTCCTGTCTGGCCACACTTCCCACACTATAATGCACTCTACTCTCCAGAGCTATAAATCAACATAAGCCCTTTTCCCTTAAACTGATTCTTGCCAAGCATTTTACCCCAATAATAAGAAGTTCACTAACACGGGTATACTGTGTGATTTTTCTCAAAATTTTTCCACAGAAACTTTTCTTCAGGGCACCTGAGAACAGTGATTTTGGAGCACTCACTGGGAGTAGATAAGTAAAAGAAATATCTAAAGGCATAACAAATTATTCTCATATATTGTTAAAACCAAAACACTCTGGGAGGGTCTGCAGGCATCCAGACTCTGGGCAGTCTGGTATTGGGGAGCATATCTATGGCTCTAAATCACTGGACCACAGCTTTGCTTCCTATGGAGATTTGTGTTCAGCGAGGGAACAGGCTGCAATAAAAGCATTGATGTTGCAACCTTATGTTTTGTCCTCACTACAGGTTGCAGCACTGACAATCCCTCAGCCTACTCTTTGCTTTACTTCCCACCCAAGTTGGAGTCTATCAATTATCCCTCATTAATTTTCCCTTGATAACATACTGAATGCTATGATTTCCCTTTGTGTCTTATTATCATGCAGATGTTGAATGAACTTTAACTTTTCTCTCTACATTATCATCTAACCTACTGAATTCTGATGAAGAAAGTCTGATGCAGGCTCAGATTGAAATTTATGGCTACTGAACCCAAATAGTTCCTCAATTTGGCCGGGAGCACATTATTTTTCCAACTGTACTCTGTATCAAAAGCTACAGGGTGATATCTTTGTCCTCTCCATTGCTTTTCAGCTCTTGAATTGCTCCACCTCCTCTTGCTTTTGCTCCTCAGAGAAAGTTGTAGAGCCTTTCACCCTACAGGCAATAGCCTCCTCTTCCAACCTCAGAAAGGACACAGTTTTATGGCAGTTTTATTTGTCATATCTTTCTTCTCTTTTGGGAAGGAGAGGATGGAATCATCTCAAATTTAGGACCAATCTGACACTGTATTTTGGATCACTATCTTCAGATTATCAGACATCTCATGCTACTAAATATCATTGCCCCTTTTTTCATGCACTTTTACGTTCTAACTATGAACTCTTCTGCCTGCACACCACAAGCTCGTGGCTCTTCATTAAGACACACGTATAAATACAAACTGATTTTGAACTCATTAGAGGTTCCTTGCATTCATATTTCCTAATCATTACATTCATTCTTTCCTTCAACAGCTTGATATCACTTTGTGTCCTTTGGCTCCCTTTTATCTTTTGTTTAGTAATTGCATTTAACACTATCCATGATCTTCTTAGTACCATCTATCTTGCTCATATTCATCTCCTTTGGAAATTGGTAGAACTTTTAAGAGGTGGAGCCTACTATGAGGAAGTTTGGTCATTGGAACCATGGTCTGAAAGGGGCTTTGGGTGTAATGGGTTTCTTTGAGAGCAACAGAGCCTTGTCCCAGCTCTTAGGTGGGCTTAACTCAGGAACTCCCCTACTGGTCTCAATAGTCACTAAAGTTCTACTGCATGGGCTATTCTGGGTTCTCTGTTGCCCTTAATCCTAGCACTTGGGAGGCAGAAGGAGGAGGATCTCTGTGGGTTCGAGGCCACCCAGACACTATGTAGTGAATTCCAGGTCAGCCTGAGCTAGAGTTAGTTAGACCCTACCTCAAAAAAACAACAGCAAAAGAAAAAAAAATGAATCTCACAGACAATGAAGGATGGATTTAAAAGGAACACCTTTATTACAGAAAGAAAACAAGTTTAGAGAAAAGAATACAAAAGCTTCCTGGGAAAGGAAGAAAACTGTATTGTGTACAAAAGCAAAAGCAAAATCACAAAGCTGCCTGTAGCTGGGAGAGGGTGTGAGCAGGCTGTGCTGGATGCCATTGTCTAGAGGTTTATAAGGTTTCTGGCTTGAGAAATAAGTTAATATTTAAAATGACTGGACTGAAATATGAAGGAGAACAGTTCTGGAACATTCACCAATCCCCTCAAGGTATCCATGTGTCTCCTTTCCAAGCAGGAAACTGGTCACAATCTTCTCCATCTAGATGACTGGGTTGGGGGGTGGTGACATTCACTGCAAAATTTCAAGCTCTACAAGGGAGCCACAGAACAGAATGAAGGATGAGATCAAGGGGTTTTCAGGGCTCTGAATGGAGCATATGAAGACCAAATTGTTTATTTTCCCTAGATTCCTATTTGTCCACCCATCTGATCATCTTAGCTATACCATAAAGAGCGGCACTCATTCTTATCCATTATCTCCAAGGTTTCTGACTTCATTGTTTATCCCTGACATTCACTTTAACTGTTATGAGGTAGACTAGCCAACCAGGGAATTCATGGTAGAGTGAAACTGTTCACTTCATTGCAGCCAAGAAGCAAATAAAGAGGAAGGTTCCAGGTTTCAATATACCCTTCAAGGCATGCCCCCAATGGCCATTTTCCTTTGACTAGTTTCCATGACCTCCCAGTAGCCCAACAGGATGAAATCTGTCTATCTATCTATCTATCTATCTATCTATCTATCTATCTATCTATCTATCTATCCATCTATCTATCGATCTATCTATCTATCTATCTATCTATCTATCTATCTATCTATCTGAGTTTTTATTTAGGAGATCCCCCAGATCCAAATTATAATGAGAAAATAGTCACCTTCCTTTCAGTAAAAGGGAAAGAACTGATTGTGCTCTGAACAGTCAATCTGCTATGGAGCATAGACATCAATAAGAATGTACTTACTTATTCATCTCAAGTCATTTCACTTAAATTAAAAGGCAAATGGGGAAAAAGGGTACTAGATTTAAAATGCAGAAAGCATAAGTTGGAAAGATTTTATGTATGTTAAACATTTCCTCTCCCCCCCCCAAAAAAAATAGGCCACTCATATATAGATCTCAAGTGTGATCATATTTGAAGATAGGGTTTTGGCAATGCAGTTAAGTCAAGAAGGTGGTGTCTTTGTCAATGTAATTAGTGCCCTTGTAACTAGAAACACAAGACAGATGATCTCCTTTCCCCTAGTACACAGAATGCAGGAAGGAAGTTCCATTTATACTCTAGGAAATGAGACTCAACCAGATACTGCCATTGGTATCTCCAGCATGGATTTGCCAGCCATCAGAATTTTGAGAAAGAAAAGTCATTGTTGTTATGCTAGCCAAGCTTTCATTGTTTTTAAAAATAATAGTGTGCAATTTGGTGATGATATGCATACATGAGATTTGTCAAAATTCTATAGATTAAAAGTTTGCATGAAAAAAACAACTAGCATACCTACACGAGTCTGCTAGGTTCAAGCTAGAGAGATGGTGTGCATGTGTAAGACAGGCTCCTTACTTTGGTGTACTCTCTTCTGAAGTCCTTGTAATTCTACACCTGTCAATGAAAAAATCCCAAAGAACATAAAAAGTTGTCCTTTTGACATGTCCTTTTCATTTGTTAGAGGAAATTAATTTTAAATGAAAGAATGAAAAATGCAAAAAAGAGAAAGAAATAAATTGAGCTGCTGTGCTATGGATTTCAATACTTTGATGTGCTTCTCTTGTATTTGGCCTTCAGATCACCTGTGTAGTATGTAAATTTCCAAAAAGACTCAGTGAATCTAAAGAAGTCAATTATGTCATTTCTTCTACTTGTCAGGAAGGGAAAGCATACATAGAAGGGTCAGGATTGCTTTAGTTCCAAATTGAGAAATGTCTGCATCAAAGAAACCTTCTCATAACCTTGACCATGCTCTGATTACTAAGTAGTCTTGATGACATATATCATCTGCAATAGGACACTTCAAAGAAATTAAAGTTCTGGGTGCCTATGATGGATGCTCAGTGATGAAATTCCAAATCTGATGCTAATTATTTGTTTCCAAGTTACTGGAGCACATAATGCAATTCATGTTGATGGAGAAACAGTACAGCACTAGGAAGCTTTCACTAACAGGCAAAGAGGTGCATTGCAGATGGGTAATTACATACATACCCAGCATCTGAGCACTGAGAATTGGAAGATGAGTTTGCCTACTCCATCCAATATAAAACAATCATTTTGAAGCAATGTCAAAGGATAACATGGGTCTGAATTTAAAAATCTTATCCCTTAATAGCTGTTGTGCAACCAGAAACATGACATATATGTTTATATTTGATTTGGTGTCATAGGAGAATACTAATGCTCAGTATTCAATTAAAACATATGTATGATATTTTACTTATGAAACACATCATGTATGCATACATGCTTATATAAGCCTATTTGATAATGTACATGTACAAATGCATTGCACTAGTTCTCTTTGGTATCTGATTCTTTCCTTCCATTCTCTTGCAAGTCCCATTCTTTATTTCACCCAGGAGAAGACATAAGTCTGGATGAAATGGCTTCTCCAAGTATAGCATCTGAGGTTTTCCCTGGGTGGAATTTTCAATAGCCATTGTGTCTTCTCCATGACTTTAGCACCCACCAAACTGATGCAATACAATCCCAGTTTTCTGTGGTATTTCTCCAGTTCTGGCACATGACCTTGACCCCAGAGTGTTGTTGTCCTTTAGACTAAGACTGGCAATGAATTCTTTATGGTTTAACTTGGAGAGAATGGTTTCTTTCCGGCTGTCACTCTCTGGGTGTCTCTAACTTGACTTCTCCATGCTTCCATGATTATTTTAACTAGCATTAAAATCCATTGCTTCTCATTCCTAAGCGTTTCTATGCTATTGGTTGGGCACACACATTCTCATGTGCACACACAGTGTTGGGATCTGCAGTGGCTTCCAGGCAGTCTTACCCAGAATCTATTGTCTTAAGCACCACGGTAGACTTTCCCTTAATTGCATTTCCCTAGCCTGGATACTAGAGGTTTGGAATAAGTCCCTTCAGCCCATGTTTTGGCTCTTGAGTTTTCTGCTTATTTCTAAACCCTATCATCTTGTGTTTTATTGTTTTTAGTTATTGCTCTCACTGGACTCAATATCATGTATTTTCCTGCTCTACATTTATAAAGAGCTATTAGCTTCATGGCCTCCTTTTTTGAGATGATGCCTTCATTGTCTATCACATACAAAATAACCAATTAAGGTATTTTTCTCAGTGAAAAGAGTTTCTTGTCCCCAAAAGATTTCTGACAACAGCTACTAAAACGGAAAATTTTTCACTTATCCACAAGTATTTAATTTTCTTTACTGAGGATTAATTATATGCATTTTTAACATAACATTACTAACCTGTTAGCAATATAAAATATAAAATAGCAATGTTAACTATTTATATATATTTTCCTAAAAGAACAAGCTCGGTATGAGTTCAGAGGCATATGAATTGAATACCTGACAGCCCAAAACTTATCATACATATTTCAAGAAAGAAATAAATCATTTAACATATAGACTTTGGTAATGATTTTTAAAAGAGCAGATGACCACTTCAGTCTTTTTCTCAGACATTACTATTAAGAAGCAATAGATTATTGTTACTACACAATTATTTAGGTGCTACACAAGTCTAAGCAAGACTCTGCCTCAAGTGCTTATTAATCTTTATACTAATATACAATGATAACTAAAGAATATCAGAGAAAGTGTCATGGTTGTCATTCAGGCTAGAATTTATTATTCACTTTTATAGTAACCCCCAAGAAAATAAAGTTCTGGTTTATGATAGAAAATATTATGGCTGTAGAAACAGTTTAGCAAGTAAGGCATTTGCCTGCTAAGCCTAAGGACCCAGGTTCAATGCCCCAGAACCCATGTATGCTAGATGAACCATGTGGCTAATGCATCTGGAATTCATTTGCAGTGGGTAAAGGCCCTGGAATGCCCATTCGCTCTCTCTCTCTCTCTCTCTCTCTCCCTCTCTCTCTCTCTCTCTCTGTCTTCTTTCCAATAAATAAATAAAAGTAAAATATATTTTTAAAAAATATAAAATATTAGCTAAAATACATACAAATGTATCCAATTGATTGATAATCCAAAATACCAGTGGAATCAAAGAAAAGTTGAGCCACATGAAAAAACGAATTAAATGTCTTTAACATTAGTTTTCATGGATCACAGATATGTTATCTCCACCTAGGTGTGGCTCCATTCTCTTCTATACCTCTTCAGTTATCAAGGATAGATGGGCATTCAGGCCTTCCTTGTTTGTATCTTATTTTGATTACTATTGACTATATAAATGAAATCAGTGAAACTTATCTTTATCTGTCTCTTTCTAGGAAGTTCATTTTGTTATAGTAAGGACATGATTTAGAGTCAGCTTACTAGAGATGTAAATCAAATTTCCTCCTTTCAGAGAACCATCAAAACACATAGACACAATGTGACAAATGGATTGTAGAGATGCTTCATGCGCCCTGTGGGCTGGAAACATCCTAGAAGGGGGAACAACTAAACCTTCCCTAGCCTAATGGAAGTGACACAGACTTCTTCCTTTGAACCCTCTTCTTAGCTAAGCTCTCACTTTAGATCATTCCACTCTTAGCAAGAAACTTGAGAAGTCCTCCTCCTACCTTGAAATAGCACCATCCCTACTATCTAGTCAAGCTCCACACTCCTAACTTTTGATGTTAAGTCACTGGCTTGCATTTGTTAAGAATTTTGTTAGGCCAACTTCCCAAGAATCTCTTTCCTGAATTTCTCTTCCAAGGAATGTTTCATCCACTTACTCACTCTGCTGTTTGACTATAAAATCTTCACCTTCTTTGTTGTACTCTGACTTGAGCCTGAACACTCCTCTCTATTGTAATAGTCTGAAGAAAGTCTTCCTCATCATTTGAACAAGTATAAGAACCATGTTTTCTTTAGCAGAAGGATAAGGAAGAACAGATGAAGGAGAAGAGCTTCCAGATAGAAAAAGGCATGTGCAAACGTAGTTAGCTATGAATCTACCATGTTTAGAGTGGCACAAATTTAGAGTGGCTGGGGAACAAGATATGTCTACATAGTGGCGTGAAACCAGGCCAGGGACATTGCTCATGCATGACAGACTTTATGTCCCAAGCCAGAGTCTCTATTTACACTAAATATTTTTTTGTATTTTATCCACAAAAGAATTTTAAGAAGAATGTAACATGGTTAAATTTACATTTTAGCAAAACTTTGTGAGTAGCTGGAGGTCCTGGCATGTCCATTCTTTCCTTTCCAGCTTTCTCTGTCTAACAAATAAATAAAGTAAATATATTTTAAACACATAAAATATTAGTTGAGATATATGCAAATGTATCAAATTGATTGATAATCCAAAATACCTGCCCTGCAGGGTCTTGCTGCACTGCAGGCCTCATGAGGAAGCTCTGAGATTAGTCAGTAGTTGAGTGTTTCAGTGAAGAGCCAAGGACATTGGTGGAGCTAGACCAGTTCAAGTAAGTGTCTGTAAGAGATGGGATCAATAGTCATGAATGTTGAAGTAATGAGACAAGGATAATGACTGGGGCGATTCCTGAGTTTCCCTAGTTGAGATGACTAGAAAGAATAGCTTATTGATTGAAATGGAATATGCAAGAGGAAAGGAACAGTTTGAAGTTAAAAAGAATGCTTTTTCTTACTTTTGTTTTAATCTCATTATGAGATATTTAGAGTATAGAAATTGCTAAATTGCTTGGCAGACTTTTGGAATTAGCTGTGTAAAACCAAATTGTAGTAATTCATAACTATAATCATTCTAAATCCATTTTATTTTAATGTTTCAAATAGTTTTACTATATAACTTACAAGAACTTGGTTCCATATTAAAATGGTCATTTTCTCTAATTGCATATTACCAAATAATGATCGATTGTGAAGAGAAGTTTGGATAAATTTGCAAAGCAGGCTTAACTAGCAGTTTTGAAGTGGCTTATTGCTACCATTCTGGTTGCAATAGCATAAAACATACTAGGGAGATCTCAATTGTGATTGTTAATTTACTTATCCTGATGAACCTAGTGATTTTGCAGTATCACTATTTTGGAGATCTACCTCTCTTTCTCTCACACACAAACACACTGAGATATTATAAGCCCTTAATAAATTGAACTAATTGAAATGATGTCCTCACCTTGTGACAGACTCTTTTAGTTAGAAAGTAGGGAATATAAAAGCATCCCACAAGAAAAATTACTCAAGAACAGATAAAAAGTACATGTAAAAATATGATTAACTGATCCATTGAAAAATGCTCCAATATGTGTACAAATGTCAATATTTATTGCAAAACTGCTGGCAAAAATACATGACCACATGAGGATTATAAAATTCCTAAGGCCTTTTAAATGCTTCTTGTTACAAGAAGAGAATTTGGACAAGTCTGAATGGAAACAGGCACATATCTACATTTCCACTGTAAAGACCTAAATAAAGGATGCCCTCTTATCCTAGAAAACATGAACTATATATGTAAGACTGTGAATATATCTGGGAGTAAAACTGTCAAATAAGTAAATATGTTACTGACAACACTGATGTTTAGAAATTGTCTACATAGGAATGTAAATAGAAAAGCACTGGCAAATATTAGTTGCAGGAAATATAGGGAGAACAAGTGGAGAGAAGCAGAACTTAACCTCTAATGATGTGCTCCTAGTACATGGGTATGTTCTATTCCTTTCCATTTTGCTAGGGAAATGAGGAAGCAGACTAAAGATTGCAATGGCACTGTGGATAAATGAAATAATTATTATAAGTTAGTGGAAAATAATCTTATATTGCCCTGGAATTCATGTTTTAACTATAAAATTATGCAAAACAGTCATGAAGATTTTATGTCTTTGAAATGATAAATATTAACCCTCTTTTAAATATTATTTTAAGTGTTTTTATTGTTTCCTTTTTATTTCAATTTTTCTTATTTTATTTTAGCTATGGATTGAAATGGTTTAGCTCCTTATAGCTGATAAAATTTAGAGTATTTATGTTCATTTTCAAATTTACAAAAGAAAGGTGAAGACCCACTGACATCAATGAAATATTATAGGTTAATAACAGTTCAAAGTCCAAAAATGTATCTAATGAATATAGAATCTAAAAGTATGAGCTTTCATAGGTTCTATTGGGGATTAAGTTTTAGTTTTATTTCCAGAATAGCTAGTTGACTGGATTAAGTATAAAACCCTTTTTGAAAGACTGGAAGAATGACACACATTGTTTCTAGCTTTATAAAATGAATACAATATAAATATAAATATAAATAAATAAATATATATATATATATATATATATATGTATAACAGGGCAAAAGATCTAGAGAAGTCAAGATATAAGGGACATTACCATATCATTTACAAACATGTTCAGCCAGTACATAATTGCCAAAATAATCTTGAAAGGGTGTAACAATGATGAGCTCTAGGGTGGTGGCTACCTTGATGTCACTTACTTTAAGTTTAAGTGGAATAAAATCAGGCTCTAATTGTTTAATTAACAAGCCTATCCACAGGAGATCTCCAAACACTCCGAGTAGAACCCCTATTAACGCAAAAAACATGCATGCCTAGAAATGACATGTCGAACCTTAAACCCAATTTTGCAGTTTACAGAAGAATTTATTTTTCCACAAGAAAATTATAGTGAAGGGGGAAGGGAGAAAGTGAAAGAGTGTAGCATATATTAATGAATAACGACTTGGAAGGAATGCCTTTCCTGAAGTTGTTCATTTTTAAGAGGAACAAAGTTGCCATCCTGCTGGGTGTGTTTAAGGAATGCCTGACTGGCATTATTTTGATCTGCACCATGATGTGGTTTCAATTAGCAGTAGCACTTACCAGACTAGTAGCAGTCATTGAGCCACAAAATATGAGCCTAAAAGGTTTGGGAGGCATGTTGGATGGCTCAGTGGATGTTTTAGAAAATAGCACTACCAACCTTCCTTGTGCTCAGCATTCTCTTCGGTTTTGAGAATCTGAGGTTGGTGTCTTGCCACATGTGCACCATGCCCTCTATAACTAGCTAGCTCAGGACTTCCTCCTAGCCCCACCACCCCAGCTTTAGGGTCACAAGCACAGGCCATCATGCTCAACATTTGTTCAGGATTTTAGGGCATCAAACTCAGGTTATCATGCTTGCAAGGCAAGCTCTTTACAAACTCTGCTATCTCCCAAGCCTCTTACGCCAATTGCCAGTGTCCTAATAAATAAAATCTTTCAAAATAGAAAGAAAGGCTAGGGAAAGAAGAGCTCTGTGGTATATATATTTTTATATTGTATTCATTTTATAAACCTAGAAGCAATGTGTGTCATTCTTCCAGTCTTTCAAAAAGGGTCTTATACTTAATCCAGTCAACAAGCTATTCTGAAAATAAAACTAAAACTTAATCCCCAAAAGAACCTATGAGACTTCATACTTTTAGATTCTATATTCATTAGATATATTTTTGGTCTCTGAGCTGCTATTAAACTATACTATTTCATTGATGTCAGTGAGTCTTCACCTTTCTTTTGTAAATTCGAAATTGAACATAAATACTCTGAATTTTATCGGCTATAAGGAGCTAAACCATTTTAATCCATAGCTAAAATAAAATAAGAAAAATTGAAATAAAAAAGAAAACAATTGGGGTTAAAGTTGTCATTTAACCAATTGTACATTAAAGAAGGCACTGTAATGTTAAAAACTACTGAGATATATCACCTATTTACCTGTTTAATATTCACAAAATAAAAATTGGTTATAGCAGTGGTAATATAACCTGAATTCTGAGTTATTAGAATAATCTGCAGTTGAAAATTTAATATAAAAATGTTATTCTGAACAACTTGCAGAGATAAAACTTAAAAACAAGATTAAAGCATAATATATGTGAATGTGTGTAAATAGTTTCAGCCTGGAAGATACTTACATAAATGCCTTATTTAATGATAAAAATAAAGTAATACTAAAAAAACTCCTTCCAAGTTATTGACAGCATGACTCAATGGAATATTATTAAGTAAATCACTCAAATCAAAGTGTTCTCTAAATATTCAGAGTTTTCTAAAGAAATATAACCAATAGAATGAATATATATATATATATATATATATATATGATATAATTTATTTATTTATTTGAGAGAGAGAAAGAGGCAGAGAGAGAGAGAGAGAAATATATATATAGATAGAGAGAGAGAGAGAGAGAATGGGCATGCCAGGGCCTCCAGCCACTGAAAACAAACTCCAGACACATGCACCCCCTTGTGCATCTGGCTTACTTGGATCCTGGAGAGTCGAGTCAGGATCCTTTGGCTTTGTAGGCAAATGCCTTAACCTCTAAGCCAGCTAGCTCTATAGCCCCCAGAATGAATATATATGATGAAGGTGATATATTAGATTGGCTTTCATGATATGGGCTGAGTAAGTCCATCAATGGCTATTTGCAGGCTGAAGAGTTTGAAAACTTGATAGCAGCATAGTCCACAAGTCTGGATACCACAGCAGTTTGGTACTGAAACTGGGAGGATTCCTGGAGAGCAGCTTGTCCACATTGGAAGGCTGACAAAGCTGGGTTCCAATGTCCATGAAAAGGAGCAGCAACAGAGTAGATGCACACCAGCAAGTAGCAAGGGCAACCAGGCAAAAGGCACTGCTTTTTCCTCAGAACTATTTATATACAGGCTGCAACCAGAAGAGAACTGTCCACTCTGGAGGAAGGTCTTCTTTCTGTAGTTAGTCCTTTCTGTAAATGACCACATATATCTATCCAAAAAGTGTGATTGTTACTTGATTCCTAATCCAGTCAAGTTGACAACACACTCTACCTGACACAAGTTCACTCCTTGTTAATTTGACACCACATCCCCATACATCACAATTAATTTCCAAATGAAGACACTAGCATGGTATAACCCTGCCCAAACTGCAATAACTACTGCACATAGAACCAGAAACACACTATTCTTTTCCCCAAAATACATGGCAAAGTCCATTGAGGGATGATTAGTATCTAGCATCCCGTAAGTTTAAATATGATGTAGTCGTAGCAACATTTAATTGCTAATATTATCTCAATTTATGTTACATGGTGGAGTAATAGAGGAAAGAAAAACACAAATATCTTGTTTTTTTTTATTTATTTGTTTATTTTTAGGGAGAGGGAGAGAGAATTAGTATGCCAGGGCCTCAGCCATTGAAATTGAACTCCAGACAATTGTGCCACCTAGTGGACATGTGAAACCTTGTGTTTGTCTCACCTTTGTGCATCTGGCTTATGTGGGATCTAGAGAGAGACTGAGCATGGATCCTTAGGGTTCATAGGCAAACACCTTAACCACTAAGCAATCTCCCCAGTCCACAAGTATCTTCTTAATATATGTGTGCGTATGTACAAATGCTCTTTAAAGTAATTCAGAAACACTCGTGGAAATTACAGTCTTCACTTGTACAAGTGAACATATGGCCTTAGCTGGTGTGTGTAACTTTCTGTATTTTGTGTACCCTCACCAAGCAACTCTGCAGATCTTGTTCTTTATCTGAAAAGTGAAAAGTGCAGTATATGGGTCATGCATCACCAGCCTTGATTGAGTTATTGGAGTTTCTGATTGACCTGAACACAGGACATGGCAAGCATCAAGATGCTCTAGATGATCTCCAGCACTCCGGGCATATTCTTCATACTTCATGGTGGAGGAGAAGTCCAATTTTACCCTTGTAATCTGGATCAATTATCTCTTCTGGCACTAGAACTCCATGTTTAGCCTGTAGACTCTGTACTGACTTGTTTTATTATTTTGTCTATGTAATTTGTAAGAGTATATATAAATTACTTGCTTGTTCTTTTTCTGGTTATCTAACAATAAGCTTGCTCTCAGTGTGCTGAATCTGATTTAACAATTGACACTGATAGGTTTGCACAACTGTTTGTTATTGTAACAAACATGTAAGCTAAATAAACTTATAAGGAAGAAAGGTCCATTTCTGCTCATAAGTATAGAGGTTTCAGTTGACAATTGATTGCTTTAAACTTGTGACTAGGCAGCACATCACAGTGGGAATATATGTGAGGAAGTTCTGCTCACCTTGTTGCCAGGCATTAAAAGAGAGAGAGAGAGACAGAGAAAGAAGGAAGAGATTGGCATCCTATAATGGCCTTTGAGAGTATGTCCTAACTTATCTAAGTCTTCCAATAAAAGATTTTGACCACCTTCCATTAGTGCCAACAAAGAGTAGGCTTCCATGAGACAGTCCAAATCCTAGCTATGACAGATGGGATCAAAATATCTACTTTAACTATTTTGTAGAAAGAATTCCTAACTCTGATAAAAACCAAGAATCACAGATAATCTTTATTACTATTCAGAATGTCTGAATAGATATGTATGAGTTTTATTAGACATATTTTGGGAGTTGTACCAGAAAGGATACCTGCTCACTGGGGAAGTGCTCCCTGAGGGCAGGTCAATGTCTCGGAAGAGGAGCCTGATCACTGGGGGAAGAGTCACTGGATGGCCTGCTCACCAGAGGAAGTGCTCCCTGAGGGCAGAGAGCTGCTAAAAAGAATACTTGCTTCCTTAATAAAACAAGACTTTTAGCCCAAGATGGGTAGAACCCAGTGAAAAAAAAAGTCTATAAACTGAGAGATCTCCAAGTTGCCTAGTCCCACAATGGAATGAAACCATAGAGGAATAAAAACATAGAGGAAACGATAGAAATTGAATCCCAGAATCAAAGCACAATAAGCTATCTGACTAACCAAATGAATAGCTGAACTGAAAGGATATCAACAAAAAAAAAACAACAGTCACATGAATGAAATGCACACAACCTTCTTCACAGAATTAAGTTAATTGAGGAAAACCAGAGAGATCTCAAAACAGGGATAAATGAATTGAAAGTGAGTCAACAAATTGAGGATCTGAATAACCAGATGATTAAGCTTAATGAAGACAGGATCAAATGCAAGAATGCCTACTAGGAAGCACAAGAAAATCAAACTTCAACCTAAAATTGAAATTTAACAGAGATGGTAACTATACAGAATAACAACAGAAACAAAAATAAAATAGAACTTTTAAAATCCTCTCTAGAAGCCCTCACTAACAGAGTTAATCTTGTGGAAGACAGAACCTCAGAGCTGGAAGATAAGCAGAAGAAACAATTCAGGTGTCCAAAAAGTCTGATGAGCTAAAATAATCATGTGAACAGAACATGAGCGAATTATGGGATACCCTAAGATTATCAAATATCAAGATCATGGGTATACCAGAAGGAGAAGAAATTCAGGCCAAAGGTATGGAGAGCATATTCATCAAAATTATTAAAGAAAATATTCTTGGTCTCTCAAAAGAGAGACCAATCCAGATATAAGAAACTCATAAAACTCCAGACTGGACCAAAGAGGTAACTCTTCAAGATACCTATTTATTAAAACTCTAAACAACAAAAGCAGAATGAGAAAAAGTGCTAAAAGCAGAAAGAGAGAAATAACTCATTACATACAAAGGTCACCTCATCATAATTACTTCAGATTTCTCAATGGAAACCTTGAAAGCAATAAGAGCCTAGGATGGAGCACTTTGAAGTCTAAAAAGCTATGGCTTTCAACCCAAAGTACTGTACCCAGTGAAAGTATCTCCCATAATAAAGTATGAAAGTATGAAAGTGAGTGCAAGGTCACACATGCCCACTAGGTGGCGCAAGCGTCTGGAATTCAGTTGCAGTGGCAGAGGCCCTGGTGTGCCAATTCTCTCTCTTTCCCTCCCCCCCCACCAAATAAAAAGACAATTATGCAGAGAGAAAAATCAGTGAGGTTGTCCCAAAATGAACTAAACCCAAATGAACTAAATGAACTAAATGAACTAACCCCAAATGAACTAAACCCAAAATGAACTGGTACCATACAAAGCTTTCTCCTGGGTAATAGACTAAAAGATATAACCCTCAGCAGGAGTATGGGGCGGGGCGGGGGGAATGTGTGGTAAGAAGGTACTTGGAGAGGGTGGGATGAAGCCTAACGTTAAAACACTTGGCTCAGGCCTGTAACTCCTAGGAACAGAAATCGGTTGCTACACATTGAGCTACTGATCAGAGAGACCTACAAGGTCCTCAAATAAGACAGGCTTCTGTCAAGCACTTGATTTGAGGTTAAAAAGTAAGACCCTATTGCTAAAGACACCACATGCTGCCTACATAGAACACTTATTGATCCTACTAGAACCTGAAAGAGAACCAGTTCCAAGATGGTTAGCCCATCTACTGCTGGAAAGTCCTACAGGAGCTGTGAGAGGAAAATGGCCAGCAACATTGTATCCAAGCAAGGGACTCTGTTATTCAAAAGCAACCAGCCTGACACGATGCACACACCTGTGCAGTGGTGGCACCCAGCCTTGGTGGGTAACCAATGGCCTTCTGATTAGCATAGGGATCCACTCAGTGGGAAGGAACCTGTAGCTGGAACTGGAAACCAGGTCAGAATGCTATGGAGACCAAGATTATGGTCTCCAGTGACAAGCTCCCAGTAGTCTCTGGCCAAAAGAGAGACTAGGTCCAGCAAAATCTCTATAAATTAGCAATGTGTATTTTACTTACCCTATGCTGACATCATTCTCCATTGGAAAGTTTATTTTGCTTTCTCAGAAGGTAGCAAGAACCAAGTAAATAAACCCATCCACCCCATCCTCATATGCACACCAGCCAGGGCCACAGTGAGACCACAGAGGAATTGGTGAGATGAGCAAGAGTGCTGCTTCCATGGTGAGCGTGACAACCTGCACCAGGGTGATGGAGACAGACACTGAGGACACTCAACATATACCAAAGCAGAAATAGAGAAGCTCCTGAGAGCTCAACACTGAAGTGGACTTAAAACATACCAACCATGGCTCAGGGGAATTTTGTAGAATGGGGGGAAGAAAGATTATAAGAGATACAGGTTGGAAGGGCATATCCAGAGGCCTTGCCTTCCCCCAACACCCATGTTGACTGTTGCTCTCACAAATCGTAATCATCAGCAATCCAACTAAGGAGGGCTCTCAGCAGAATGAGGGCAGAGAGGATAGAAACACGATGTGTCCATATGAAGTATATACTTATTTTTTAAAAAAGACAAATTTGGAGTCCACTGTTTATAAAATATGGTTTTATGTACTGGAACCCAAATGTTTACTATGAAATGGACATGTATCCAGGAAATTGTCTATTTTGAGATGGAAGAGTAATAACAATAATAATAACAAGAGAGGCATTGATAGTGATAAATTGGCAAGGTTAAGAGCTTTATCCTTGAGTCTTGAATAAGAAGTCACAGAGAGAAAGGGAATTTACACTGTGTGGGAAAAATATGAACAGTCTCAGCTAATGGTGCAAAATGCAGTACTGAAGCTATAGACTGGGCTGATAAATTTGGGGAGTCAAAGGAGGTCTAGAGTCTAAGATGTGGTCTGGTCAATGTTGATGGAGGTCAAATTGTAAAGTGGATAAGGGCAGCACCGAGTGTGGACATTCAGATCTTGGGTTGAGGGAGCTGATGGATTGGTTGATTTCGTTTTAAAATTTTGCAAGCTGATGCTTCTTTGGCAGATAATCCCTGCTGCAGGAGTGGTGCACAGTTAATCATATTAACGTGAATCTGTTCAACTGAAAGCCACTTCATTTCTAGTTTCATAGAGAAGATGAGTGACCATATTCTCAGGAAAATATTTTGCCTCATTCAAAATCTTTGTGAACAGTTTATCTCACAGAAGCCCATGAGAAAGAGAGAATGGATTCTTCATTTCTACAAAACCTGGAGGCCTGATGACTTGTATTTTCTAGCCATTTAGTGTGACCCTCCTCCCACCACACCCCTCCAGTTCAATTCACAAACATTTTGGGATGGTATTTGTAGGCAAAAGCTTAAATTAGTACAGTACAATATATTCACAGTGATTTGATGAATGGGAGAAATGAAGGAAAAGTTACATTTATTTAAATGTAGAATAACGTTGAAGAAATAGAAATAGTCTTAGAGCATAAACACTTTAGTGCACTGATTATGTTAGAGTCTCGCAGTTTTAAAGAACTGCATTTCTAGGCAGAAGATTACCTCTCATTTGGAATATTTATCATTCATTTGAAATAAAACATATGATCATGTATTCATTATTTAATTTAAGTTGGGATATTGAAAGAAACTAATGACAGGCTGGACTATATCAAAAGTCAAATTCCCTACAGTGACAGTTCCATAAACAAAGTTAAAAGGTGAGCACCAGGCTGTGGGAAACATGCATTGTAGCAAAGAACAATTCCCACTATAAACCAAAGAATATGTTAGAATCATAAACAAAAGTGATCCAAAAAAAAAAAAAAAGAAAGAAAGCAAAGCAAAGAAATGGGGTAAATATATGAACAGAAAATTCACAGAAACTGAAAATGACCAATGGAAGAAAGACTTACTTAATGGGAATTGGTGGTTGAGCATGATGGAGCCTTGTTACTCTTGGATGGGATATTACTCAGGAGCTGAGTCAGTGACAACCAAGTTCATAGAGAGTTAAGCTTAGAAAGATTTTATTATAGAGTTTGTAGAAATAATGCTTAAGAGAAGGGAAGAAGACAGAGCTCCTGCTAGAAGGCAAAAGGGGGTTCTGTGGTGGGAATATGAGGTGGGAAAGTCCACCTAGAGTCCCAGAGTGGAGTCCTCTATGAGAGTTTACTAGATGAAGGCTGCCTTGGTTATTCTAGCCCCATCCTAGGTTTCCAGCCACCACTATATTTTAAGGAAAGTGAATATATCCTTGATTATTTCTTGTAAGAAAGGGGGAACTCCTTTATGGAAGAAGAGATAAGGAAAAACCAGACCATTGGGACAATCCTGGCCTCTAGGCAAGTGGAAGATACCAGGACTCCTTTAGCATAAAGAGAAGGAAGTGCCACTTCCCGCATAGGCTCAAGAACATTTCTCATCTCTCAATTCATTTTGGTGGTCCTGCCACCCTGAACCTGTATTGATAATAACGAAAAGAAAATATGTAATCAAAATATTTTTTTTCAATTTTTAAAAATTATTTATTTATTTATTTGAGAGCCACAGACAGAGAAAGAAAGAGGCAGAGAGAGAGAGAGAGAATGGGCATGCCAGGGCCTCCAGCCATTGCAAACGAACACCAGATGCATGTGCCACCTTGTGCATCTGGCTAACGTGGGTCCTGGGGAAGGAATCAAGCCTCGAACTGGGGTCCTTACGCTTCACAGGCAAGCACTTAACCACTAAGCCATCTCTCCAGCCCCCAAAATATTTTTTCAAAATAATGGCAATACATTGTTTTAATTGGTGAAAGTGTTTGAGAATATGTAAGAAAAGCAATCTAGTCATATACTACATCTGGGAATATAAATTGGGTTTGTTCTTTCTGAGAGTAATTTGTTATTATGTGTAAATTTATAATATGTCTGCCTTTAATTTATTAATTCCAATGCAATCTAGCCTATAAAAGTATTAATAAAGCCGTGCATGGTGGCGCATGCCTTTAATCCCAGCACTCACTTGGGAGGCGGGCAGGAGGACCACAGTGAGTTCAAGGCCACCCTGAGACTACATAGTGAATTCCAGGTCAGCCTGAGTCAGAGTGAGACCCTACCTTGAAAAACCAAAAAAAAAAAAAAAATAAGTATTAATATATATGGACACACACACACATATATACAAAATCAGTGATAGAAGACATAAATTGACTAGGCAGTCAGGGTAACAGAACCCCAAAAGTTAAATGTTTTTATTTTCTTGACTAAAAGCAGGAAATTTCACTAAGTTTACAGAAACTTGGATGTTGCACCCTCCAGGAAAGATTTCTGGATTAAGCTTGCACTCTTCCTAGATGACAGAAACTCTGATCCTTACCTAAAATTACTGGAAAAGCTATAAAATCTGGTATTTGTCTGTAGTAACCTGTAAACCTGCGCTTACCCACATCCACATAGCCACTCTTCATTAAAAGAAAATATAAAACCAGATCTGAGTCTCTGGATTGGCTTCTCAAACCCCCTCTAGACTCTCTGGGCAAGAGCTCCACCTTGCTTTCTTCTCTTATGTTCTAGGCTTAAATCACCCTTCTCTTCTTCCTCCTAAACTTTTAAGCTTAATGAAATGTTTCTGAACTTTATCCTCTGCTCCATAAATTTCATTCTTCAAGTTCATAAGACAAGGATACAGAAACACTGCAAATTGCTGGCACACTGGCAAACAAGGAACACCGAATCCCGATATCACCAATATCAGTTTCAGGATTATTAACAATACTAATGACAACTGATAATAAACTAATCATGTATCGATAGTGTCATAACAAAATACATCATAAAATGTTATGCAACATTTCGTAGAATTGGGTAGAGTTTTAGGTCCCGATTTTAAAAAAAAACAATGATTTTTTTCTCATAGTACTAAAAACAATCCCACACTATTCACAGATGGAGTTTATGTATTTAAAAATCTTATGTTAGCATGTGCACACATGTACATGGAAACATATTTCACCATGACTACATAAACATGGCATAGCCGTGGGTGTTTGTGGGAAAGGGAATAATTTGGGAAAGTGGAGTTCATGGGAGTTTTTCAATTGTTATCTCAAGCTGTGAGTTTGGGTAAAAAATTAAAAAAAAAACTACTTTTCATGTTGCTGTTGATTTTTTTTTTTGTCCGGTAAAATGTTGGCTGATAAAAGTTGATACGGCTGTGTGTATACATGTATGTGTGAGTGTGCGTGTGACTGATTCTCAGGCCAACTCAAATGTTCACATGAGAAGGTTTGCATTTATTCAAGCCCTTTCATAGCTTCCTTCTACTTCTAGGCCTAAAAGTTGCATCTCACTAGCTCAGGAAGCTGCACCCTATAGCCTGATAAGACTCTCCCCTGTCTCCCCCATGTTTTTGTTGAGATGTGTCTTGATCCTGGCAAAACACACAGGGTTTGATCCACATGCTGCATGAGATCTATACAGATGCGCGAACAGACATCTCTTACTAGAGAATAGTATGGTCCCACCACCTTGCCCTACTACCCAGAAAGGAGTGTGTTCCCCAAATCCTGGGGGTGCTTAAACTTGATTCTTAAGGCTGAATCACCATCAAGAGCCACATTTGGGTAATGTCTCCGCCTCAAAATATCCGCAGTGAACCATCCATCTGGGGATATTGTAATAGTTCAAACCTTCTATACCGAGAAAACAGACAACAGAGATAAAACATTTGAAAGAATGGGTGGAATTTCCTGTCTCAACATGTGTGATAACACACAAGAGGGGTGTGTGTGTGTGTGTGTGTGTGTGAGAGAGAGAGAGAGAGAGAGAGAGAGAGAGAGAGAGACCTCTGTGTACGGAAAGGAGAGGGTCTTGTAGTGGATAACATTCTTTAAATGTAAGTCTATTTAAATGTACATATATTAAAACATATGGTCCCATTTCCCTCTCCTGCATAAAGGAATCCGGCGGTCTCTTTCTATTTGATCTTAATCCGTCTCCCCGCCAGCGTGGCCCAGAGCGCCCTTCCTTTGTAATAAAGGGTGGCAGAGCAAGACATTCATGCTGTCCCCTTTGATCACCCAGAACTGTCAGCCCAGGCCGCGGTTTCCCTCTCGGCTCTTGTTTCTGCCTAAAAGTGGAAGTAATACCCCCCTGAAAGGAATGCCCTAGGTGTCCCGCGAAGCACCAATCTACTTCTCTTTTCCCCACGAGGGGCCCACCCTCCTGGCTTGAACAAACGCCCCCCTTACCCCCGCCTCCCTCTCTACAGAGCCCCCAGTTCCTTTGAGACGCCCTCCCCTCCCCTCCGGGGCTCCCGCGACCCCCTGGGCCTGCCAGTCGGAGAAGCTACCACCCAGCCCGACGCGGGAGGCTCCGCCCCGGCCCTCCTCCCCCGGCCTTGCCCCCGCCTGCTTCCAAGAAAGCCAGCGTTGTTCGCCCCTAGGTGCGGCTTCTCCCCGCTTCTCCTCCTCCCACTCCTCCTTGCCCTTCCCCCGCCGGGGACTTGGGACGTCCCGGGACTCCGCGTGCTGGCGCCCTGGCCCCGCGCCGCAGTAGTGTTTGGAGCTGGGAGAGACGCGGGCACCGCTCCGCGCCTGGCAGGCCGGGCCGGGACACGATGGCCAGCTCTGCGGCGCTTGCCGCGGGGACTGTGCGCGATCCTGGGCCCCTCTCTGCGTCGAGCCAGACAGTGATGTATAGTTTGTAAACACTGTTCAAAGGACGTCATTTGCAAAGGCAGACAGTTGGGAGGGAGTTATAGGGACCACGAGGTTTGCCTTTGACGCGTTTACCAGGACATAAATGAATATATATATATATATATATATATATATATATATATATATATATATATATATATATGAGAGAGAGAGGTGGCGAAGGGATGGGGTGACTCCCAGGTTTTGGGGTATTCTATGACAGTAACATAGCTAATTAGATGTAATGTCGCTTAAAAGCTTTTGCTCTCTTCCTGAAATTGCTCGAAAGTGCGCATTATTTGAAAAGAGAGCGAGATGATGTGGAAGGGGGATGTGGCTTAAAAATGACTGAACACAGCTCATTGTGCTGGCTGGAAAATGTCAAGCTGCAGGGAAAAGAAATACAGCATTGCAGGCTGGTGTGCAGAGGCCCCGCCAGGGGAAGCGAGAGCTGTTAAGTGGAAAATTCCTGCCGAGGACATGTTTCTGTTTCCAGTGGGAAGAAAGAGGCTGTTGTTGAAAGCAGGCGGTTCTTTGGAAAATACAGAAAGCACAGAGAAGATGACAAAAAAAAAAAAAAAAAAAAAACGACCTCATTGAACTCCGAGAAATTAAGCAAACAAATAGCGTTGGCCAATGCACTATATTCTTACGGCGCCTGTGCCTGGCTCTGAGCGTCCGGAAGGGGACTGAAATCTTGGCTTTCCCCGTCGGGTCCCCAGAGTCCAGCCGGAGGGAGGCAGTGGGGGCTGCGGCGCTGGCGGACTGCCGCAGAGGAGCCGGAGGCGCAGAGAGGACGCAGCGCGCGCACGTGCTCCTGCTCGGGCCGGTCCCTGCGCATCCCGAGCGCTGAAATGACCAAACACTCGAGTCTGTCTAGCCCTAGAGGAATTCAATTGAAGAAGCTTTTTTTTTTTAACTTTTTTTTTTCCCTGTGAGAAAGAACTTCAAATCCAAGGGGTTCCCAGATTTTGCAGCTCACAGGTGGCCTCTATGAGCGGTCAGTAGGGTTTCTCCTACGATAGCTTAAAATGCACGCAGAGGTGGTGAAGGGCAGAGAGGAAGCCTGTCTCCGAGGCCATGGGAAAGTGCCTCCTGCTCACAGTGTGATGTCAGCATTCTCACTTTATGCCTTCCAAGTGTACCCTGATGCAGGAAAACATTAGTAAGAAGCCATGTTTTCTCTCTCTCTCTCTCTCTCTCTCTCTCTCTCTCTCTCTCCAAAGCTTCTGTCAGGGAAAAGGGAGGGGGGAGTGAAGTGGGGGAGAAGCCAGTCCAGGGATTGCTCTGTGAATATTCAAATACAGAGGAACGAATCTTCGTGTGTTGTACATGACTGTCTCCATTAGATCAACAGCACGCGCACAAAGGAAAGGAAACTTATTTTTCCTTTATGGTTATGGTGTGTGGAGAGAGAGCGAGAGAGCGAGAGCGAGAGCAAGAGAGCGAAGGAGTTGGGGACAGACCTTTCAAATGTAAGGTCATGAAAGTCTGAATTTTTTTTTTTTCAGGACTAAGTTCAGTTTATTTCTTTTATTATCAGTTTCAAATTTGAAACTTGAAATTGAAAGTCTGAATATTTAATGACTTTTCAGTAATATTGAAAACACCATGAACAACATTTTCATCTCTATATTAATTAAAACGTTCAGATGAATGAATTTAGGCCATTACGTTCCCAACAAGTGATAGATCCAACACACAGGTGAAGACATCCTGCACTGTACTAGTATCACCTCTAATATTCAAGTTAGCTTGGGTGTGTACCCTTAATGCTATGTTGACTTTTGAACCTTGAAAGTTTTAAATAGCAAACACGGTTTGGTTCAGGACAAGAGTCAAGCTGTTTCTGCTAAGGTAAAGCAAATTGTTGTTTGAAGAAAAAAATCCATGAGAGCTGACGAGATAGCTTAGTGGTAATGGCGCTTGCCTGCAAAGCCTGACAACCCAGGTTCAATTTCCTAGTACCCAAGTAAGCCAGATGTACAAGGGGGTGCATGTGTCTGCAATTAATTTGCAGTGGCTGGAGGCCACTTTCTCTCTCTATCTAACTATCTATCTATCTATCTATAATCTGCCTCTTCTCCCCCCACTCTCCCTGTCAAATAAATAATAAAATATTTTTTAAAAAAATGCCTGGGAAATTAGTTATATAACTAGGGTATGTGGTTCGGATGTAAATGCTCCCCATAGCCTCAAGTGTTTGTAATTAAGTCTTCTACTTTGACCCCAACTGCTGGAACCTGTGAGAGGTAATACATTGCTGAAGGAGGTGAGCCACCAGGGCAGGACTTGTGATTACATTGTACAGCCCCACCCCCCAACCCCAACCTTGCCATTGCTAGCTAGCTCAAACTTGCTGTTTTGTCCCAGCTGATATGGCAAGATGAGATACCTGGCTTTGTGCTCATGTCACTCCTTCTCTATCATAATGAAGCTTCCGCTTGGATATAAGCTGAAATAAATCCTTGTCTTTCATAAGATGGTTCTGGTTGGGTGTTTTGTCTCACTAACCACAAGGTAACTGCCATAGGATGTAAAAATTCTGTCTCTCTTGCAAGCAACACATGTAGATTTAAAAAAAATTTTTTTTTGTTTGTTTATTTATTTATTTGAGAGTGACAGAGAGAAGGAGGCAGAGAGAGGGAGAGAGAGAATGGCCATGCCAGAGCTTCCAGCCTCTCTAAACGAACTCCAGATGCGTGCACCCCCTTGTGCATCTGGCTAACGTGGGTCCTGGGGAATTGAGCTTCGAACCAGGGTCCTTAGGCTTCACAGGCAAGCGCTTAACCGCTAAGCCATCTCTCCAGCCCCACATGTAGATTTTTAAAGCACTTTTATTCCAGTATAATTCACATGCCAAAAATCTATTCAAGTATCTGGTTTAATGTTTCTTGGGATATTTACAGAGGTAATATGACCACTGCATTTCCATCTGTCTAATCATTAACAACCTCCATCCTTGCCAGCCCTAAGCCAACAGGATCCTGAATTCTTTCTGTTTACCGTTCTTAGACATTTGATATGAATACAATCATGCAGTACTCAGGTGTATATGTTTGACTCCTTTCATGCAGCCTGTATTTCAAGTCTGTCCATGTTGCCCTTTTTACTTTGCAAGTCATATTTCCTTGTGTGGGCATACCACAGTGTGTTTATTCCTTCATCAGGTGATGGGTTTGCCCATCATTCCTCGCTTTGCACAATGCAATCAAAGCTGCTATGAGAATCATATATCAGCCATGTGCCGGTCATCTTTGGAAAATACTAAAAGCCAGAATTTCCATTTCATAGAGTCTGCATAGCTACTCCAGGAACTGCTGAGCTGTTTTCCGAAGTGGCTGCATCATTTTGTGCTCTCTCCTTAGAGAATAGGAGTTATAATTGTTCCAAATCCTTATTAACATTTGTCACTGTCTATGTCTTTGATGACAGCCATTCCAAACAGGTAAAAAATGGTAACTCTTTGGGGGTATGATGATGTTTCCTAGTGAACAATGAAGCCATATATCATTGCATTTCAAGTAGACATGTGTGTAGAGAAATATTAATTTAAAATGTCTGTCCACTTTTCATGTGTGTAGTGTTGTTTACATTATAAGCTAATAATAGTTTGTTTTATATTCTTTTTGCTTGTTATATGCATTGATGACTTGAGACTGTATTTTCCACCAGCACTGTTGGTTGTTTTGTGATTTCTTGGTGGCTTATTTTGATGTACTGAAGATTTTTTATTATTACATTCAATTTATTACTTGTTTTTAGTTGATAGTTTTGATTATTGATATAATAACATTTATGTGAAGTTTTAAGACATCATTTTCTCCTTAGCAAAGAAAGACCTAAGATCTAGAACAGCTTAGATTCTGCAGAGTTAAGTGGATTTTGACAGAGACTACATATTCAGGATTGGTTATGACTTAGGACAAGGAAATATTGTATATGATAGAAATTGTTTAGGCAGTTTAGGGGTGGCAGGATCCCAAAGTGAATAGCTTTCTCTTGGCTAAATGCAGGAATTGTCATTGGGCTTGTAGGAAAAAATTAGGTCATTACACTTTACTATAGGTCAAAATTGTCTGGCCTTTCTTTCTCTTTCCCCCCTTAAAGAGCCCTTCCACTCCCTCCCTAGAGAATTAATAGATACCTGGGAAAATTGTCCTGTTTTGATTTTATTTTTTTGAGGTAGGGTCTTATTCAAGCCCAGACTAACTTGGACATCACTATGTACTTTCAGGCTGGCCTTGAACTCACAGTAATCCTCCTACCTCTGCCTGCCTGCCAAGTGCCAGGATTAAAGTCATGTGCCACCACGCCCAGCCTGAAGATTGCCCTTTTCCAAAATTCCTGACCCCAGACACCTGGTGTCAGAAGTAGACTGGCTAAACCAGCTGCCCTTCAGTGAGGCTTATAGAAAAGCCCCAACCTGAGTCTTGAGGTGAGCTTCTCAGCTCACTTTGCCTCCCAGGGTAGAAGCTCTGCATTGCTTCCTCCTCTTCAGTTCAGGGCTTCCCAAACCTAGTCTTGCCTCCTTGCACAAGAGCTGTGTTGTACCTTCTTCCCTTAAGCCCTCTTTCTCTTAAAGCTCTCCCCCATTAAAGCTCTATAACATAATAAAATCTTTCTGAACCTTATCTTCTGTTCTGTGGATTTCATTATTTAAATTCATAAGACAGGGATCCAGGAATACCTCAAAATTATTTATTGCTACATTAGCATATATTGGTACATTGGCAGAGGAATCCCAAAATTCCTGTATCAATATTAGATATCCTGTGTTTGCAAATGATTTTCTTTGATTTAGTGGGAATATAAAAGTACAATATAAAATTACTTTTAATTCCTTGTCATAGATAAAATTACATATGTAATAGAGTTTATTTTGAATTCAATGTTAAATGTCTTTCAAGTTGTGTTTGTGTAATTATAAAGAAAAAAGTATGTTTTTATGTATTCCAACTTACTCTTTAGTGTTTTTGCAGCATATTATAGGAGAAATTTTCTGTAACAGAAAATGCATTTAATATTTTATGACCTCTGCACCTTTTAAAGTAATACAATGCCGAACTTTTAATTTTTATAATGAAGTGCCAGAGTCTAGCTAATCTTAAAAAGAAAAGACATTTTTGTGGTTTACAGTTCTGGAGGCTGAAAGGCATGGCACCAACAGGACCTCACAGCAGATGTTATGTGAAAGGGAAAGCTCACCCCTCAAAACAGAAGTCCAGAGGCAGAGGAAAGAGCCAAGCATATCCTTTTTATAACAACCCTCCCTCAAGAGAACAAGCTGAGAACCAAGGAAGCCACTTTAATTCTTTCCAAGAGCATTGCCTTCAATAATGCAAGGGCCTATCACTAGGTGTCATCCCTGAAGGGTTCACATCATAGAAGCAGTGTAGCAACAACCCCACTTCTGATACCAATTTTCTATATTGGTAACCTTTATAATTGTTACAACAAAATGCCTAACAAAAAAACACTTAAAGGAAGAGTGTATTATGGCTTACAGTTTGAGGTGTTATTGTCCAGAATGATGGGGGAAGGATGGCAGCAGGAACATACGGTAGCTACTCACATTATATCCACAGTCAGTAAGCAAACAGGTAAGTACAGTTAAGCTTGCTCCTCCCTTGTATTCAGTCCAGGACCCCAGCCATAAATTGATGCTCTTCACCTTTAGGATGGAGCTTCCTATCTCAATTAACCTAACATAGAAACTCACAGACATGCTCAGGGATTTTTCTCTAGGGGCTTCCTGCTTCATTCAAGTTGACAATAGAGGTTGTCTATTGCAACTGTGGACCAAACTTCCAACAACTGAACCTATCACATCCACTGGATTCTTCACTAGTTGTAACCTTCCTTGTTTCAAAACGCTTTTTTTCCTCCACAAATATGAAAACTAATGATATGACCTAAGTGCTTATGAAGAGAGTGTTTAAAACATTATATGTGATGTAATCTCTAGGACTTTGGCTTAGACAGCTTTCACGTTTTCCCCAGTCACCATGGAAGCACATTCTCCACCAGTGGTACGTTAACAAATGGTTTTTCTCTCTCCCTCTAAGATTCTGCTACTGTGTGCTGGACTCTTTGTCTCCTTACACTTTAAGGCCAAGATAATATGTTGTTAAAATATTATTCAGATTTTATTACTACACCACTTTTCCCCAGCCTAAAAATTACCAATGTCTTAGCACATTCAGAATAACATTAAAATCCCTTACCTTACTTCAAGGCCCAGTATAATCGCAATGTAGCCAAGCATAGATAGCTGTCTTCTGCCTCTTTTACCTTTTCTTGTTGTGTCCTAAGAGGGATGGCCTCTTTCTTGTTTAAGAAATGTGGTCAGCAGTTGTGTGCTCTTCTCCAGGCCTTTGCCTTTGATGCTCACTCTTCTGAAAATTTCTTTCCTTGGAATTTTGCCTGGATAGAACCTTCTTAACTTTCCCTAACACTTCCCACATGTGCTAATTCTCTTATGTTCCTATTGATTTTGTCAATGTATTAATCGGTCTTTTTTGTAATATTTCACTTATTTATCTGTAATGAGAGAGAGAGAGAGAAAGGGAGGGAAAGAGAGAGAGAATGGGCATGCCAGGGCTTCTACCTATTGGAAACAAACTCTAGATGCATGTGCCACATTGTGCATCTGGCTTTGTGTGGGTACTGGGGAATTGAACTCCAGGTCATGAGGCTTTGCAGGCAAGCACCTTAACTGCTGAGTCATCTCTCTAGCCATTAATCAAAGTCTGTAAGTACCTATCTGGGCATTTTACTTTCTACCTAAATTCTTAAGGAAACAAAGTTCATGAGAAATAGAATTTTTTTTTTACTCTACTCATGTTTACATCTTCTGTGCTTAGAATAATATAAGGTATCTACATATTCAGTACATATTCACTGAAGGGAAGAATCAAAATATAGTAAAACAGAAGCTAATGTGTTGTATTGTATCTGTATAAGCTATGAACTTCATATACGTTACCAGGTCGTATGTACATGAAGGTATGCAAGGTAGCATTATCTTTATCACTTTCTGTTTATAATTCTCTTAACAACCTGTAAAATATAATACATTTAAGCATGTGTTAATGAGAGCTCTAATTATACAAACTCTCAAACCATACTTTATTTTAGGCTCCAAATAAACTCTAAGAAGTTCTGTTTTCCAGTGTCTGACAACTGACCTCCCATTTTGTTTCCATGTTTGAAATCTCCTACGGTAACCTAAAGCAACAGCAATAATGTGTGGGCATAAAATCCAGGGGTTAGGGGCTCCCAGTCATGTTGTTCTGAAAAGCACATGGTGACATGGATATAAACTAAATTTCCAGTTAAATAGAGGGGATTTGCTTTCTTTTTATTTTATTTTTTTTATTTTTTTGTTTCTTCTTGAGAAGAATATCATGAGTTATGAGAACCAAACACAGATAAGAAAGCAATTGTTTTGATGGAAAAGGACCCTGATTCTGGAAACTGTTTGTAAGGTTTTGTGCTTTGGATATCTAATATGACAGATTTTCCTTTAAGATATGTTCACCAAGTGTCTGATTGGCAATGTCAAATTTTCTGCCATGAAAATATGATTACTTTAAGAAAAATATTACTTTTAAAGGCATATGCCATTGGCTCCAGATGTCATGTACCACAGTCCCCCACGTGTGTAGATGATGGTGCATCTCATGTGCACTCACAGTGCTTTCATAGCTTACACTATCTGCACATTTTAGATCCCTGCACAGGAAAACTTGCCACTCTCCTATTAGATATTGGAAACTTTAACATTTTACTGAAAGCAGCAATGTTCCTATAGGACATAAAGGAAGACAGTGTATAAATTTATGTTAAACTTATCAAGAGTCTCAGGGTATCAGAAGTCATTTATTTAGACAAAACAGCTAAAACTTCAGCAGAAAAATAATCTGTAATGTTTTGTAAATAAAGTAAGATAGCAGCTTACATGAAGCACAGAGCAATGGACATGATTGTAACATAAAACAAAGTGTGGCTGTAGCTGTGGTATACATAACAACATTCCGAGATTCTTTGGTGAATTTAAAAAAAAAGTATTTATTTAGACCCATAATGCCATAATTGCTCTGTATGAGCTGAACAACAAAATTGTTTTCATTATGAACATCCTCCTCTGAGACAGTTCTTTCAGCCCTTCCATGTGCTATGACTAAGTTAGTGCGGACAAATTCATAGGTTTGTGCTAGAATGCTACTTGCACTTCACAGAAGAATGTGTCTTAATTCATGTATGAAAAATCCATTCCCAGCCAGTAAGTGGTTGGTGTTCCCAAGAAGATGAGACTTATACAACTAAGACAAAGATCTTTACTTGCTGCTTTATTTTGCATCTTGAATGCCATGCCATGTCCCAAGTGTGGAAGGCTTGGTTCCAGCCTTTGGTCTTATCAGGAGGTGATATGCATTCTCAGATGACAGACAAAGTGGAAATAAGATAGGTCAGTTTCAATGGCTGAAGAGATGGCTCAGCAGTTAAGAGTACTTCCTGTGCAGGTATGTGGGCCCGAGGAGGCTGAGAGATCACTTGAGTTCAATCTCTAGGACCTACACAAACAGCTGGATGTGGTCATGTGCACCTATAACCCTAGTCCCACAGGGATACCTGAGAATCACCCGAGCATGTGAAAAAATAAACAAAGGATAAGCTCCAGGGTCAATCAGTAAGAAGCTCCAACTCAAATAAGAGGGGAGCAAGAGCAGCAAAGTAGGACGCCCGATGCTCTGCTCCAGCCACACAGCTGCCAGGGAGTGCCCGGGCACCAGCTGGGCACACACACCACACAAACACACCCACACTCATGCAAGCAACACCACTCCTGCTTTGGCAGATGAAGTTCTTGGAGAATGAAGAATGGTAAATTAAGTTTTTTTTTGTACATTCAATTTCAAAGCACAATTTTGATTTTTGTTCATTAAAACTACATGGGTGACATTTTATGTAAGCATAGGGAATGGTCTTAGTTCATTTTCTGTTTATGTAAGAACATGCCTGAGACTAAATCACCTATAAGGCAAAGAGGCTGATCTGATAGTTCTAGAGGTAGGAAATCCAAGATTGGGTGGCCACATTTCAAAACAGCAAGCAGGTACTTGCAGAAAACCAGTTCCAGGGAAATGGCAACAGACACTGTGGTCTTTCAAACCTCATGAAAACAGAGATCCAGAGTCTAAAGAGAGAGCAACACCCAAGCAGATCTCTATCTTGCCAACCAAGGCTTAGGGAAGGAACATCGTGGCTGAAGGACTGGAGGAGTAGGTGGGAATAGCCTTCGACACCAGGTTTCCCCCATTCCTTCAGAAACTGACTGAGGCCTCTTCATCCCCACAATGAAGACCAATAACCCCACTGAAGACCCTCAGCACAGTCTGGATGGGAAGAGGGGTTCTATGTGTGCAATCTTTTTATTAAAAATCAATAAATATTAAAATGAGAGAGACAAAATACTTTTGTGAACAACCTTTTCTCGTGAGAACTGTCATCCTCACCCTCAGGAAAGGCACTCTCAGGAGCCTAATCACCCTTCAAAGACTGAACCACTTCTCAATACCATATGGGTAATTCAATTTTAACATAAATTTCAGAAGAGACAAACCATATTTAAACCATAGCAAGAACCAATCTGGAAGTTACATAAGTACCACAAAAGTTATACTTGGGGCTGGAGAGATGGCTTAGCAGTTAAGCACTTGCCTGTGAAGCCTAAGGATCCCCATTCAAGGCTCCATTCCCCAGGACCCATGTTCGCCAGATGCACAAGGTGGCACATGCATCTGGAGTTCGTTTGCAGTGGCTGGAGACCCTGGCACATCCATTCTCTCTCACTCTCTCCATATATATATATATATATATATATATATATGTATATATGCCTCTTTCTCTCTCTGTATGTCTGCTGCTTTCAAATAAATAAATAAAAATAAACAAAAATTTAAAAAGTTACACTTGAATTATTAATAGATGTGGTCCTAATCATGCAATGTTTTACACATTTCAAATCATCTGTAATTCACTAATCTAATTTTATTTAATTTAATTAATTTATAGTGACCAGCTGCGGTGATATTTTATAATATCCTTAATTTTTTTCCGAAATGTTAGAATTCTCACAGCTCTATTTCAGCCAGTATTTATATTTATCCAAAAGCTTATGCAAATGTAGAGCTCTCTGCTGTTTACTTTCATTAAGTTGATAGCATTTTTCCTAGTGTTGGAGGTTGAACCCAGGGCCTTGAATTATCTAAGCAAACATCTACCCCTAAGCTAAATCCCGAACATTAAATAAAAAATATTTATAAGTGAGTGTGAAGTTGAGATTCTCTATTTACATATGCTACTTTTTAGAAAACTATTTAGACATGTTAGGTACAAGCAAACACCTTAGTTCACCAAGTATAAAACCTAAGTCAAATCAGCAAAGTAATGTTGGGAAATTATTTGGTATTCTGTACTAAACCTTGTTGAGTGACAGGCTTCGTGCTGTAAAAGTAGGAGCTGGTAGTGCCTGAATAGAAGAAAGTTAAATGAAAATTTCAAAGAGTGGCTCTAATAAAGTCAAATTTACTAGTCGTTACCAAACAAGGGTAACAACAACATTTATGACATAATTACTATGTCATTATTGTTAAAGAAAGATTGATAACATGAAACAAATGGACAGCTTTTAAAATATATTTTATTTATTTATTTGAGAATGAGAAAGAGAGAGATGGGGAGGGGGGAGAGAATGGGTGTGCCAGGGCCCCCAGCCACTGCAAAGGAACTCCAGATGCATGTGCCCCCTTGTGCATCTGGTTTACGTGGGGCCTGGAGAATTGAACTGGGATCCTTTGTCATTGCAGGCAAACACCTTAACCACTAAGCCATCTCTCCAGCCCACAAATGAAAGTTTTGAAAGTGAGCATAAAGCAATGATAGAACAGACCTTCGACTTTAGGAGTGAATGAAGGCGTCCACTTTGTAAACGCTCACATCTTCCTTCATGCTGCGGGAACGTCTGTGCTCTCAAACTCAAAGCCAACCCACCCAAACGCTGCCATCAGGAGAGGAAGCGTGACTGAACAGAGCAGTGTCGCTGGAGCTCGAATCCGGGCAGAATCCAGCGGCAGGTGCCTGTGCGGCCACTTCTTCCACCTCAGACACCTGACCTGCTGTGCCTGGCCCACGGCCCACGGCCCACGGCCCACGGACCACGCAGTGGCAACAGTTCAGACTTGTCAGTGCTCACAGTTGCTCACAGCAACCTGCCTTGTTTTCTGCCAAGGGGCTTCTCCTTTTTTTTTTTTTAATTGATTAGTTTTGTACTCAATGAATACAGTCAGTTTGGTACCACTGTTAGGCTCATCCATGTCCTACCCCCTCCCCCTGGCCCCTCCTTGTTGAGGTATATGGGTCATGCATTGTGGAGTTAGCCCATAGTTATGGGTAGGAGAAATGTCTGCATGTCCTAAGGAGAGAACCATCCCATCATACCTCAAAAGAGCCCCAGCTGAAACTAAGAACAATTGGGGAAACAAGCAAGGGTGCTGTTCTCTTGGTGAACCGGATACCAGCACAAGGGTGAAGGAGATCAACACAGAGAACAATCAACTCCTACCATATCAGATATCCAGAGACCCAGAGGCACCCAACACCTCATCACTGAAGCAGACCAAAAATGAGCCCAACATGGCTCAGGGAAATTTTGTGGAAGAGGGGGCAGAAAGAATATCAGAGCCACACGTTGGGTCATGATGTGCAGAGACATTTCTCCTACCCATAACTGTGGCTTCTCCTTCTTTCTTCTAAATTAGTTTACAAAAAGTAGGTTTCCATATGGATTATTAATAATCTCTTTAGCTTTGATTACCCCTCCTCCCACAACCCCCTCAAGTCTATCTACCACCCCTGCCCTCACTTAGACCATCCCACCTCCATTATTCCTCCCCTACTTATGTATCTGCTATCCCCTTTATAAAGCCTTCCCCTCTCCTTCCTCCCGCATGGCCCAGAACTAGCTTCCTGACCTCCAGTCCTAAGTCTTGAAGACTGCTGGAGTCCCCTGGCTCAGTGCAGGCCTGCAGCCCTGGCAGGGCAGAGCAGAAAATAGCCCCTGGAGCCATCCACCTTCAACCAAGGGGGACTGACAAACTGGGGATCTTGCTTCTCACATTTAGGCTGACAATTCTTGCAAGCATCTCTGGAAAATGGAGTCATTTTGCCCATGGCAGTGACCGCAAAAGCACACTCTACTATTGGCTTCCTTCTTCCTTCTTCTCTCTCTCATTTTCCCTGCTCCCCTGCCTCTGCTTTCCAGAACAGGCTCCCAGAGGACTTGTATCCCAGTCCTTTTCCTTACTCTGCATTTAAAGGAACCCAAAACCTGGAAACACAGCTCCTTGATGGCAACTGATTTCAGCGATTCCATAACATGGGTGGATTAAGGACTGGGATTTGATAGCCTTTAACTTCTGGTTGGTGGCCACTCAGCTTCATTTCAACCTTGATAAAATATTTTTTTATAACAAGGTAAAAAAGTATTTCAAAACTTTCTAAAAGCATTTTGCTCATTTTCTTAACACATGTTATTTTTGGTGAATATTATTTGTATTCAATATATGTCTTTAGCATGCTGTTTCCTTGCTTATTTACATGTGGTTTAGTGCAGAGAACCCGCCATCAGGACTGTGAATGGCCCATCACCATTGTGCACTTCCACACAGACTCACATGCTGAGTTCACTGAGTGTTAATAATAGGGGAATGGAGCTACCTTCAGTGGAGAGTTTTTATATGTTCTAGGAAAAATGGTTGGAGTTCTTAGCTGGAACTGGGGACAAATCATTATATTTCCAGTTTAAAGTAATGAACTATAAACTGTCATAATCTGATAATGTTCAATTTAACACTTTTTAGGAAAATACATTTGAATGAAAAGGATCCCCGCAGCGTTCACTACATTGTATTGTTGGAGGCTAAAATGTTTACCCAAAAGAGTCTAATAATTATATTTTAGCCACAGTTACTTGTGTATTTATGCATGATAAACATCTGTTTAAATTAAACAATTTTCTATTCCTTATAAAATTTTTACTAGACATTAAAGAAAGGAGAAAATGACCAATTACAAAACAAGTCCCTTAGATATCACAGAGGAGAAAAAGTGAATGCACACTTACATTCTTAAAATGTATCTCATATTATGCCATATATAGTGATATAATATTTAACATATGGATGTTGGGTTAAAATAAACATGGTAGATTTTTTTCTTTTTTTGGGGGGGGGGGTTCCAGGTCAGGTCTTGCTCTAGTCCAGGCTGACCTGGAATTCACTATGTAGTCTCAGGACGGCCTCAAACTCACAGCAATCCTCTACCTCTGCCTCCCAAGTGCTGGGATTAAGGGTATATGCCACCATACCCAGCTTAAACAAAATATATAAATATGAAAAATAACTATTCTCAGAAAACAGATGTTTAAGTTTAAACCTCATTTGTAATTGCCTCACAAACACCACAAATATTTAATAATGTTAGAAACATATGCTGTCCCTTGGTTAATTATGATATCCAAATAAAAATAGAAATATTTACCTGTCTGTGTGTATTTGGATAATTCTAAGTGGTTTGAATATAAAAAAAGAGCTGTCCTATGAAAATGACACTTTTTGTGTTTGTGTTTATGTAAATGTGCATTTCTTATAAGGAAATCAAATCCAATGTGGGTACTGGGGAATCAAACCCTGGGTTGTCAGGGCTTTAACTGCTGAGCCTTCTCTCCAGCACCCCCAAGAATCATTTATAGCCACTGAAAAGCAGAGGAAATCACAATCTTGTAAGTTCTGCCTTTTGTCCACAACCTTTACAACACCTCTGAATACAGCATGTCTGACTTGTCACATGCTTCTAGTGTTTGTTATACAGAATCACTTATTATTTGTTTTAGATGAACTATTATTCAGATAGTCTACTAACATGCATATTGGAAAAAAGTATGCATATTTGACAGGGAAACATTATCATAATTACTTTCCTTTTCATTCTAGTCCTCTTTTATTTCCTTTCTTTTGGATAACAGAATCAAGTTGTCCTTAACCTCTTCCTAAAGAAAGATGCAAAATCAGCTCTGTTAGATTATGGATAAGCCTGTGGGCCAGGACTGCTGGCAGCCATGGCATTCTGGCCTGGCTGGAAACCCTCCCACAGAGCAGCTATGGCAAGAATTAAGAGGACATCAAAACCTCAAACAAGCTATGCTCCTGTGGATTTGGGGAGAAACAAGACACTCCAACATTCCTTCTCTGGTTTCCTTAGCAACATCCAGAACAATGCTGCAATACTATGGGCCTCTGTTTTGTTAACCCTTCAGGATGTCAACTTCCTTGAGGAAATATTTCAACGGACTAGTTGGACTGGAATAAATTAAACCCAGCGATGCACTCTGTTCTGATCCTTTCCTATAGTTCAATGGATGGGGCTGGGGAGGGACATGGAGAAGGGAAACAAAGTGAAAATTCCACCTTGACAGAAATGGGAATTTCTTCATAAAAAGCTTGCATTGGAAATTTTGTAGAAGTGATTTATGTGGAAAAATAACAATCATCCCAAACAAGTGTCACACTAAATTAGACTAGGTAGACTTCATCAAATTTTAAAGAGGAGATAAATTCAAACCCATAGTTGTATGTAATCACATTGTCTATAATGACAGAAATCAGCTAATAGCCCTTAAAGCACATGTAATCAAATTGAAAGAAGGGGTTAAGAACATTTTATCTATTTTGTCTAACTTCTATGGCAAAAGTAATAATTGAGAGCAGTTATCACACTCAAGGAAATGAGAAAATTACATACTCTTGAGAGGTGGGGATGGGAAAGAATATACAGTAATATGCTAGTCATTGAAACTTTGGCAATGAATAATAAAAACCAGTTATTAAGGAGGCTAATTATTTGGAATTGCATGGAATTCAGCTTGTATTTAGACATAGACAACGTCAGGGAGTGTCCATGTCTCCTTTCAGCAGCTCATTGCTTCATCTTATAAGGCCAAGAATATTTAGATTAATTAATTAATTAACCCATGCTCATAATATTTCTCTCCAGAAAATGCAGATAAAGAGGGACTACTTTAGAAGGAGAGATTTTTACATCTTATTGGAATGATATTGCTTATCAAAACCAAAGTCACCTATTCTTTGATCACTGTAATAAATTCAATGTTTTTATTTCCAGTGAAAAAGGACAAGTAATTCAATTTATGAACATTTCTGATCTTTTCCATCAAAGAAAAAAAATTTAGGTATCCATTTAATACCTGCTTCCTTCATTATGGACTTGAAGCCATCATAAGATGTGGGGCCAGCATGAACAAAAAAGTAGACATGAAACACTTTACAGGGTTCTGTGTTCACTTATAGCATAACAAATTCACAGCAGTCTGCCCTTTAAAATTTGTAATAAATTCCTCTTGTAAGAAAGAAGAAGCAGTGCCAGGAGCTTGTCTAAATGTTACATTATGTGGGCCAAAAGGCTATTTGAAAGACAAAGTATGTGCAATGATTGGCAATAATGCAATAAATAATAATCAAGATTGACCAGGATGTCAATGGCAGCTCCCCATTGTGGGAATCACAGATCATGGCTTGCAGAAATGAGAAAAATCTACACTTAAAGAAGCACATTTTGTCTTCTAAAGCTGCACAGGACATAGACCCTGTGAAACCATGGAGTATATGACAAGATCTTCAAATAATGCATTGTGATGTTTTATTCAAATCATAAACAGAACAGCATACTGAAATACAACAAAAGATGGGAAACCTGGGAATGTATAGCAAGAGGAATGAGGCTATAACTTTAATTATGTCTTGGTCATCAATAAAGAGAATCTCTGCACAAATTACAGAAGTCACATAAGTCATTCTGCATCTGTTGGTACCTAGGGTGGTGGTGATGTTAATTATATCTGTTTTATACCTGCATTTCTTCTTCCTTGTTATCCATACTCATCTACCCACCATATTCAGATCTTATTCCCTATCTGTTTAAGACATACCTGATGCCTGAAAGAATCTAGCCTTAGGATTGGACAACTATTTCTGCACCTGACTAGGAAAATTCCTGCCTTAATCTAACATAGACATCAATAGGTCCAAATCTCTGCATCCAAACATAAACTTTGATCCAAAGTTCCAACTCTTATATGTAAAGACCTAGGAAAGATCAGGTGACTCTGCTGCTTATCTGCCCATAATTAGTTCTGTAATATACAGATGATTATGGACATAATAGTGGCAACATACCATTGAAGATAGGCTTAGCAGAGACCAGAAAGTTATAATAGTAGTAATCAATGAGTAAGTGTATTGTCATGAAGAGAACTTAAGACATGTATCAACAATCCTAAACCTAGAGACAGAAGAAAATTAGAAAGGTAGTGGTTATGAAGTGGTTATGAATCTGAATAGAAGAGAAAGAACAACAAAAATACAAGTGAAGGGGCCTATAAATTAAAATAGCCTGGGAAATAAAACAATACAGGAAGCAAACATAAACCTGACAGATACAAGCCCCTGAATTATTTGGGCTATTTCAGGCTTTTGGTTATATTGGTACATAAGGTCTCTGACTAACATACTCTCCCAAGAGAAAGGTCATTGATATCTTAACATGGAAAATATATTCAACAAAATACCATATCACCCCTTCAAGACTCAGAGAACATCATGGAAAAAGGGGAAGAAAAAGTACTAGACCAAGAGGTATACCTGAGGTATTGTAGAGTGGTATCTTCAAAAATGATAGTGGCCATGAACTCTCAGCAGCTGTGATTACCTGCATAAGATCTGGACAAGACTGGGCTTATCAACATCTCATCATAGATGGAGACCTACAAGGCTCCCCTCCTCCCTGACAATAGTAGTTCTTGGTTGCCGGGAAGGAGAGACATTTTCTTCAGAGGTATAGCCTCTGGTAAGTTGTCCATGCTCCTGTGAATAACCCCTCACTTATGCTCCTATAAGCAATACTAATGAAACACACTGGATCACCAGAAACAAAACACACACACACACACACACACACACACACACACGGAAAGGGATGTAAAAATAGAAGAGATACTGGTTGAGAAGAGGAAGAGTATTCGTGTGAGTGAGAGGAGGCAAGAGAAGCCAATGGGGGTGAAGACGGTTTAAATATATGACATACAAGTATGACATTCTCATAAACTCATTATTTTGTCTAATTAATATATGCTAATAAAACTTTGAAAACAGGCCGTAACACTAGTATCTACCAAGCGCATGTCTCCTGTTCCAACCTGCTAGTTCACGTCTAGAAACACAGCTCTCGTTATGTCTGTTTTTGTTGTAAATCTTCTTTCATTTGCTGCTACGTCCATGCAACTCAGAGGTCTCTGATATCATGACTATAACTCTTCTGCTTTCTATATTTTCACCCCTAACTATTCTGAACTGCCAATCATCCCTTATACATACACTTCTGCATCTTTCTGAGGAGAAACAGCTTTTCCCAACTTATTTCTTACTTTATCTCAGATATCATTCATGGTGAGTTTCAAATGCCACTTTTCCATGCTGAAAAAATTACTTGTGGCTTCCTCAAATACCCACAGAATTTAGATGTTATATATTTTCTTTCTTTCCTACCTTATATTAATTCAAACTGTATGTTGATTGATGATGTACATTGTTTTTGGATGGGTAATTTCATACATACAAATGTATGATTACTGGAACATTAAATGAGAGGTAGACACTAGCTGTATAAAGACCTTGAAAGTGTCTTAATAGCTGAGTGGTAGTGGTACACACCTCAAATCCCACTACATAGGAGGCTGAGGCAAAGGAATCACAATGTTGAGCCCAGTCTGGACTATAAAGGACCCTGTATTAAAAAGCAAACCAACAGATTAGTAAAAAGAAGACAAAAATGCCCTTGCTCTAAAGTCAGAGAAACCTACAATCAATGCCAAGTTCTGTTTCCTTGTTTCTAACTGAAACCTTAGGTATGTTATTTAACTTCTTTCAACTTGGGCTGTTTATTAGATAACCCCTCACCCAAGCTCCCACAAGCAGCACTCCTTAGACACTGGGCCACCAACACACACACATACACACACACACACTCACTCACACTCACACTCACACTCACACTCACAAATACACATGAAAGTCAAATGTTGACTAGTTGGTAAGATGCAGGAGATGAGTGAGTGTGGAATATAAGAGAGGATAAGGGTAATGGCAAAGAAAATGAAGAAAGAATAAGGGGAAGAAGAGGTGAAAAATAAGGATAAAGACATACGATGATAGCGGCTCAACAATGTGCAGTCCTTGGGAAATTCAACCTGGGCTAGAGTGAGACCCTACCTTGAAAAACCAAAAAAATCTATCTATCTATCTATCTATCTATCTATCTATCTATCTATCTATCTTGACCATTAACATTATCAATGAAAAAAACAATATAATTATTAGAGATAAAGTCTTCAGATTCAGTTTTATATACTCCATGATATATTGTATGCATGAAATATAAATAAAACTCATCCTAAATTGGCTAAATGAGAGTATAACTATGCTTCTTGAATGAAGTCAATATGGCAAGGCTCTACATATGGCCATCAGAAAGAGTAGTTGAAGCCAGCAAGGAGATTGTTTTGAAGTGCGGTTAAGAAGTTTGCAGAGTTGTTGTAAAAGGCTGATGTGACAAAGTGAATGATATTGGAAACACTGAGCTCACTGCAACATGTGTGAGGTATAAATTAACGGATCACAGCTGTTGTTTGAAATACTTAGTAATGCATGAATCTCGGGAACCTGTACTCTTCCGGAAATTGCAAGCAGGGTTTGTAAATGGGAAAGAAGCTGTGGCTCTCATTGGTTGATCAGACAGATTCATGACTCAGCAGGATTCAGGCATGCTTTTTGGTGATGGAACATATCAAAGAAATTAACTAGAGATCATAGAGAATAAAATAGCCTTTGTTTGATGTACGGATGTTGTATTTATGTGCAACATAAACTGTGAATGATACATCAATGACAGAAGCTCCTAAGTAGAAGAAAAAGGAAGGATTTACAGTCCAACTAGTGACCCTGAGATTCACTTCAGGGAGACAGAAATGATTAAGTCTCAGGAAGTTGTCAGATGAACTTAGCAACAGAATGTGGCACTGGAAACCAATGTGAAAAGAAAAAGAGAAACAAAAAGAACAAAAACGAAAGCATTTCATGCAGGAAGAAAATCAAGGAACAGTTGATAGAGAATAAAAGACAGAAATTGGACTAGAAAAATGGCTGAGCCTTAATCATCTACTGCCTCTCTCTCTCTCTCTATCTCTCTCTCCTCTCATTCTCTTGTATATTACTGTGGTGGTTTGATTCAGGTGCCCCCATGAACTTAGGTGCTATGAATGCTAGGTTCCCAGCTGGTGGACATTTGGGAATTAACACTTCCTGGAGGCAATGTATTGTTGGGGATGCGCTTATGTGTATTATAGCCAGTTTCCCCATGTCAATGTTTGGCATACTCTCCTGTTCCTGTTGTCCATCTGATATTGGCCAGGGGCTGATGTCCAGCCTCTGCTCATGCCATCATTTTCCCTGCTGTCATGGAGCTTCCCTCTCCACCCTGTAAGCCAAAATAAATCTCTTTTACACCATAAACTGCTCTTGGTTGGATGATTTCTGCCAGCAATAGGAATCTGACGGCAACAGTAATAATGGTGCCGAGGAGTCGGGTTGCTGCTAGATACCTGACTGTGGCTTTGGCCTTTTGGAGCTGATTTTCAAGATGAATGTGCTAACTTACTCTCCGTTGGAGAATCTACTTCTCTTTTTCAGATAGATGTAGATCCTAAGGAGAGAGCCACCCCATCATACCTCAAAAGGGCCCCGGCTGAAACTAAGAAAAATTGGAGAAACAAGCAAGGGGGCTGTTTTCCTGATGAACTGGATACCAGCACAAGGGGGAAGGAGATCAGCACAGAGAAAAATCAACTCCTACCAAATCAGAGAGCCAGAGCCTCAGAGGCCCCCAACACCTCATCACTGAAGCAGACCAAAAATGAACCCAACATGGCTCAGGGAAATTTTGTGGAAGAAGGGGCGGAAAGAATGTCAGAGCCACATGTTGGGTCATGATATGCAGAGACATTTAGCTTACCCATAACTGTGGGCTAACTCCACAATGCATGACCCGTATACCTCAACAAGGAGTGGCCAAGGGGAGGGGGTAGGTCAAGGATGAGCCTAATAATGGTACCAAACTGACTGTATTTTCTGAATACAAAACTAACTAATAAAGAAAAATAAAATAAAATAAAATAAAATAAAATAAAATAAAGAAAAACATTTTAGAAAGAAATAAGAAAATGAAAATGGCTTAGCTGTTAGGGCACTTGCCTGCAAAGCCTAAGGTTTGAACCAGGTTCAATTTCCTAGTACCCACAGAAGCCAGATGCACAAGGTTGCACACACGTCTGGAGTTCATTTGCAGTGGCTAGAGGCCCTGGTGGGTGTGTCCACTCTCTCTCTCTCATTTTCTCTCTCTCTCTATGTCTCTATCTCTCTCTCTTTCTCAAATAAATAAATGAGTGAAATATAAAAATATTTAAAATATAGAAATGAACAAACAAACAGCCCATGAAAGCTTTTGCATATAAATTAATGAAAAACCAAAAGGGGCTCGAGAGATGGCTTAGCAGTTAAGGCACTTGCCTTCAAAGCTTAAAGACCCACGTTCAATTCTCCAGATCACATGCAAGCCATACACGCAAGGTGATGCACACACATAAGGCTGCTCATGAGCACAAGTTGCTGCACATGTCTGTAGTTAGATTGCAGTGGCCGGAGGCTCTGGTGCACCAATTGTCTCTCTTTCATAAAATAATACAGAAAAATAAAACCCAAAACAGTGTATTGAAATTAAAAATACAGTTTCTTGGGATGGAGAGATGGCTTAGCAGTTAAGCGCTTGCCTGTGAAGCCTAAGGACCCAGGTTCGAGGCTCGGTTCCCCAGGACCCACGTTAGCGAGAGGCACAAGGGGGTGCACGAGTCTGGAGTTCGTTTGCAGTGGCTAGAGAACCTGGCACGCCCATTCTCTCGCTGTCGCTCTCTATCTGTGTCTTTCTCTCTCTGTCTGCCACTTTCAAATAAATAAATAAAAATAAAAATTTTAAAAACATAAATAAAAAATAAAGTTTCTTAAAGTATTATGTAGTGCATATTTTTAAGGCATAATTCACAGTTACACATGGGCTTGTATTAAGTTGCAGTAGAAAAACAAATCCTGTGAAAATATGCAGTCATTCAAATAACTGACATAACTAAAAGCCCTTCCCCATCAATCACTATTCTCTGAAGTTATTCTTTTTATTTCTTTCCTAGAAACTGAATCACATCAATCCTCCAAATATTTTAAAATATCAGCACATCAAAGCCACTGTGAACTTGCACAATATTAGTGCTATTGATTTATACTGTGCATTTCTAAGAACAAATCTATCTTACTCAGGAACCAATTGACAGAAAATAGAACTTTGCAATTTATCTCAATATATAACAATCATATTATAGGCCTCTATCCATAATAATATTTTTAACATTTCAGCCCTTTATATTTTTCAAATTTTATTTCTCAGTTAAAATTCAAATTCAATGTCAATTTACACAATATACTTAGTCTGAAAAGGAAGAGACTCAATTATATTTCATAAAAAAACCTTCCTTTATTTTTATCTTATTGAAACACTATTTAACTGATTTATGTTAATTTGGAATTGCAATTAATTATGACTCTTAAATATATAAGGAAAATGATAAATATGTCTTACATAAATTAAGAAAGTCTATCTATAAAATAATTATTCCCATGTATAGAGCAATTTTAAATAATATGAAAATGCATAAACTTTATTTATTCTATAAAAGAGAAAGTCAATTATAAAACACTGATATAAATCCAAAACTCTACAGACTTATTTGCTAATGTAACACTGAATCCTGAAATCACAAAAGAAAGTCCACTGGGAAATTACCACCAGAAGACTTAGATTCCAAAGAATCCACTTATCATACCAGGAGTTATGGTTCCAACAAAATAGAATAACATTAAGCTCAGAGGCAGCTACATAATTTCCAAGGTCAAGTACAAAATAAAATGATGACCCTGTTCTTCAAATATTACTGATAATTTCAGTGCATTAAATCAAGCCCAGAGGAGGGTTCTGAATGTCTACATAGACTGTTCATCTGGGAAGTGGGTCCTGTTAGGGCCTTTATCAGCCTAGTTAGAATCGTACACCATGGTCCCTTATATTCTGTTTGGGTACTGTATCAATTTCTTTTTCATTTCCATGACCATATATCTGAAAACAAATAATTTAAAGGAGGAAAGAGGTTATTCTGGCATGCAGTTGAGAGGGATATATTCAAATATGTTGGAGAGAATGTGGCAGCAGCAGGAGGAGGTTTTCTCATCACAGGGCACTTAGTCAGGAAGCAGAGGAGGAACAGGAAGTGGGAGCAGGTTATGAAACCTCAAGGCCTGCTTCCAGTGACCCACTTTCTCTAGCAAGGCTCCACCTCCTAAAGTTTTAACAACCTTCCCAAACAGTGCCACCAGCTGGGAACAAAGTGCTCAAAACATGGGCCTATGGAGGACATTTTACATACAAACCACAACAGGTACAAATAGAATTTCATAATTCCATCATAAAAGAACACAGTAATAACACTGATAAAAGATTGAATCCTTTGGTTAGTTTAGGTTGCAAACGAATAATGTAGACACTTGGATAGGACAGACAGTCAAAAGAGAGACATGGGATCTTTTAAGGTTCTTGACCATGATGCATGCCCTTTCCCCCATAACTTTTTCCAACAATACATCACAGTAGTCACAGTGGTTCAGTGACATAGCAGGTCAGCACTAAAGGCAATGCCTATTAAAAGGGATCTTTGTAGAAACAAATATTTAAATCTTTGACAATAGGATGATATAAAATGTAAAATCCGGGACATGATTTTCCCATGGTACAAATCCTAGAAGCATTAACTGGGCATCATGAGTAACAGAAAGCCAATGTCATCACTTGCTCTCAATGTCTTATTTCAGAAGCGTCTGTTGCTAAGCTTCAATAGATGTGATTTCATTTTAAACTTAGAATTCAAAGGCATATTGTCATGAGTATACAGACATCTGCATACTCATATTTTAATCTCTGTGGCTACAACCATAACAGTAACCATTTGTGGTGGTTTACATTTTCTAAAAGATGAAAATTTTCAGTTATACATAAATTTTTTGGCATATCTCATCTGCAGTCACAAAGTAAATATAAAAATGAGTTGTAGTGAATTCAAATAACTCCAACAATTTAAAAAATCTAAGATATTTCACCATTCATTCAAATAACTCACTTTTGCTACACAAAATTATATGAAATGCATTTGGCTGATTTGTCAGTGTATCATCTAAATCCATCTTCTTTTTTCTCAAGTTTTAAAAATCAGAATTAATCCAGAAAGATCTAACGTAGTTGCCTTGATATCCTTAGAAGCTCTACTTGCCTTTAGTACAGCCTGCATGTTCATGATTTGGAGTCTAAATTGGATTTCAGAAATATTCATATTTATATGAAGATAAATTTAATCTTATGTTTATTCACTTATTCACCACAATACATGAGGAACTATGCTGAGTGTTATTGGTATGCATGATGCCTTTCTATTCTTCAAAATATTTCTGACATGATACTGGTAAGATCTCCTTTTGAAAAGACAAAAGTTGAGGTCTAAAGAGATGCTGGAACCTTCACAATAATAAAGTTGCACAATAATCATCCTAAAAACATACCTAAAAGAGTTAGTTTTCCATGCAGCAAGATGTGTGTAATCAGGCGCTTGCAACTCAGGAACATGAAGTGGAAAGTGAAAAGAAGTGTAAAGATATATGAGTATTTTTTTTTTTTTTTGAGCAGGGAGGGGGTTTGCTTAATCTAATGCTAGTGTCAAGCTGAGATTCCTGGGTGGAAGAGTGCAGTGCTCAAGGCTTGTGTGTCTCATCTTTCTTCTTTTCCCAGAACCTCAAGTCAACAAATACCAGTTGGATTTCATTTACTATCTCTATAGGCAAACAATTCGATATAAAATGCACGGCTTTCTGATTGTGTTTTTGTTTTTGTTTTTTTGTTTTGTTTTGTTTTTTGTTTTTTTTTTTGTTTTTTTTTTTTTTTTTTTGGTCAGCCTTACTGAAGTCAGTTTTGAAGCAGAGTTCAAATAAGAAATGGTAAAATGAAAACCGGGCATGGTGGCACACGCCTTTAATTTCAGCACTCAGGAGACAGAGGTAGGAGGAGCGCCATGAGTTCAAGGCCACTCTGAGACTCCATCGTGAATTCCAGGTCAGCCTGAGCTAGAGACCACCTCGAAAAAAAAAAAAAAAGACTGAAAACAAGAAGGTCAGAAACTAAATCCTGTAGATCCGTATCTGACGCACAGGCTGTGTGGCACCATCAAGATATGATCATCAAAGGGCTGAGGCAGCCGACACCAGGAGCCATGCCAGCTATCACCCACATGGTCTTTCTCTTGGGCTCATTTCACTCCTCCTCCAGCTTTTCCCAGAAGGCACAACATTCCAAGAGTCTCCACAATCCTTGGGTTTCCACTGTGGCTCAGGCTTCACCCTTCCTGCTTCACTCCTCACCTTCTCAGGGCTTCTTTGAGAGACTCTAGCTCTATAACCCAACCCTGGCCTCCCAGGCCTTCAACTAAAATCAGGAGGTTTTATGCATATAATACCAGCATGGTGGGGATGGCGCCAACATTTGTGCCTAGCTGGAACAAGCGTCCACGCCCTCTGGGACATGGTTGCAGTGGTTTTCCAGTGTCTGAGTAGCTAAAGGAGGAATTCCTGTGTGGCCAGTGTGCTTTACTAGCTGGCTGTTCTCAAGGAAGTCTTTCAAATGAGTTTTCAATTTACAGCCTGGAGGCTACAGTGGGTGGATATGGACAAGTCCTGAGATCTTCTCCAGGCATCTTTGCTATTGTCACCGTGCAAATTCTAATGATTCTTCTCAGTGGCAACGATATCGTTAATGACCATACCCTCGTTCTCCACAACATTCAACTCTTTCCTTTTCTAACCAGATGGAGGGTTTTTCCAAAGCTTTCTGCTCTGCTTTTTGCTACCAGTTTTTACTGTAAGTCTGGCTAAAAGTGGTCACCAATAACTATGTCATAGCCTGACTATGCTATCTTGAAATTTTATCCTCCAAATTAATTAATCTATTATTTTTTTAATTAGTCTATTCATGGCTGGAGAGATGGATTAGCCACCAAGACACTTGCCTGAAAAGCCTAAGGAGCCAGGTTTGATTCCTCAGAACCCCTTCTAAGCCAGATGCACATGGTGGCACATGAGTCTGGAGTTCGTTTGCAATAGCTGGAGGCCCTGGCACACCCATATTCATTCATTCTCTCTCTCTCCTTCTGTCTCTCTCTCTCTCTATCTCAAATAAATAAATAAATAAATAAAGTCTCAGGAAAATGACAAAATATAGAGAAAGTCTTTTCCAGAATAGTTTCTAGTCTAATTCTCAGAAGTGTTCACATCTAAGTTTCATGAACACAGCCTTTACTCTCTGCATTTATTTTGGCATTCTGATATTTTGAGTCTCAGCAGAATCACCCATTAAGCTCTGCTAATAGCATTCTGGTGCTTCTTCAGCTGGGATCTCCAAAATCTTATGAAGTCCTTCACAAACTAATTTAAAAAGCATGAAACACATCAAGTTATGTCATACCAACATCAATCTCTGATACCTATTTTCTATAGTTATTACTTTTATCATTTCTGTGACAAAATTCCTCACATAAACAACTTAAAGGAGTGTGACAATTAATTTCAATTTTAAACTTGATTAGATTAAGAAAATTTAAACAGGCAAAACTTTGAATGTATTGGTGAAGGCTTTTCCAGAGAGGATTAACTGAGGAGGCCTTAAGTTGCAGTTAAGAGAAAAGAGAAGAGAAGAGAGAAAAGGAGGGAGAGGAGAGGAGAGAGATAGAGGAGGAGAAGGAGCTAGAGAGAGAGAAAGAGACAAAAGAACCAGATATAACGTTCAAAGGTCCATTCACTGTGACTTACTTTCTCCAGCAAAGGCATGTTTTTCCAAAGCTTGCACAATGCCCCAAAATAGTGTCATCAGCCTGACCAGGTGTTCAAACACACATGCTTGTACTAGATTGCCTCATGACATTTTTTCCATGAGGAGATGAGAACACACGGGAGGGCTCAGACAACAGACCAAAGTGTGATGGCACAAAAATCAGTTTGGGTGAACCAGTGCATTTATTGTAGTTAGTTACAGAGCAGGATGAGGGGTTGCAAACAGGATTATGTATGTGACAAAGACAGCTGCGTCACCAAAAACACTACCCCCACATAGATGACAACCCACGGAGCCAGCCTCTCTGCAGCACACTGCAAAACCTGCAGGCCTGATGACAGTCCTCCAACTCACTGTCTGCCTATAGGCAGCTCAGCAGGGCAGGTGGCAGGGTCTCTTTCCAAGCAGTTGTTTGTCCATCCTATAAGGGTAATTAGGGGACCTTTCAACCTTTCCCCCAGACTTGTTGCCTTCCTGAAGTCACCCTGCTCCCCCAAGAAGAGAAAGTTTCAATTCATAGAAAAATTTTAGACAGCAGTGGTCAGAACCTGCCCCTTAACAGTTGTTTTAACTTTTTTTTCTTTTTTTTTTTTACTGTTCCTGTGACATTCAGGAGTGGTCCTGTGACCCTTTAAATTTCAACTCTTCTAGATTGGACCTGAGCCATCTGAACCGACTTTCCGTCTTCAAGAGGAAATACTTGAATTCAGAGAATTGTCTATACTGCATGGGCATTTCATATTCAAAATATATCAATACAGAGACAATCACCTAATAATCCCCCAGGAAGATGAGCCAAAATGGTGACAGGACCGACAGTGAGAGTTAGTAGATGAGGTCCACTAGAAGCAGGTGGATGGGCATTCAGATGACTAAAGACAGAAACACCATCTATACCATGGACAGTATAGGTGAGTACATCAGTGGGAATGTCAACAACTCAGAAAAGGGCTGGAGGGATGGCTTAGTCAGTAAGGTGTTTGCCTACAAAGCCAAAAGACCCAGGTTCTAGTCCCCGGGACCCATGTAAGCCAGATGCACAAGGTGGCACATGTGTCTGAGTTAGTTGCAGTGGCTGGAGGCCCTAGAGTGCTCGCTCTCTCGCTCTCTCTCTGTTTCCCTCTTTCTCTCTCAAATAAATAAATAAAAATGAAAACAATTTCAAAAAACAAACTCAGAAAAGTATCCACAACTGGAGATTGGTTTGAAAGCCTGCCAAACCACAGAGCAGGAAGCAATCACCAGCTGGGGAAGACCTGTCTTCACTTCGCTGCCTCTCACATTACTTGTTCCCCACTGCTAACCCTTTAGTCATTCAAGATTGCAGCCAAACAGCGGTGAGGCGAGGGTTATAGAGAAGGATCTACTTTAATGAAAAGTCACAAGCTACAAGCCACCAAACTCAGCTGTGTGAAGTGAACATCTTTCTCTTGGCTAAAGATGGGAATATAAATTCACACATTACATTAGATGATTCTGAAGACTGTTTTGAAAAGATCTTTGCTAGTTAAAGGGACTACTGGCTGCTTTTCTGATGGAACTAGCTAGAGTCTCCATTCAGAGCAGACAAAGGTCCTCCTCTCCTAAGGAGATTTAAAGGGATCCGTGACAGACAAAAGTGGATTTCCATGGAATCACCTCCATTGAGCTTTGATTGCTCTCTAGGCTAGTGGCACTCACCTGCTATTTCTGCTTTTCCCTTGCTGAAACTATTGTGTAGAGGCTGGCTCTGGCTAGCTCCTTGTCTCTGGGTGCCCTGACTTCTTTGCTCAAAGCCACAATGGCGAGTGACTTTGGCCCAGCTGAGAGAAAATTGTAATACCTAGGGGCATGTAAGATAATTGCCTGGTTTCTCCCTGAAGCACGTTAGCCTGGTCCTTCATTAAACCCTTACCATAAATAAAGCCAGTATTCTGATTCTTTCTTGCTCATATCAATGTGTTTATACTGTACAGAAATGAACCTTGAAAGAAAACAAAAGGCATTGAATCCCATAAATCTAAAACCAAACTGCAATAAAGCCAGGACTTAAATCAAGAGCTGCTGGTGAAGACCAATCATTTGACCCTGTCCCTATATACTCTCTCCCCAGAGGAGAGACCAGACTGGAGTTTCCGTAAGCCAGGCCTACACGTGAAGGCCCAGAGGAAATCACATGCCTAGAATTTACCTGGAAGTTGATCACCTGGCTACAATGAGTCCACCGATTCAATGGAGACCTCTGTTCTAAACTGAATAGCTAAAGATGCCTACATTAGCAAAAGAAAATGGATCACTTCTCATTTCTTTAATGATAGCACTTGAAACAATAAGGCAGGAGGATTGTTTCAAGTTTGAGGTTAATCTGGGCTACAAAGTGAGTTCTAGGCCAAAGTGGGCTATAGTGTGATATCCTGTCAAGAGAGAGAGAGAGAAGAAGGAGGAGGAGGAGGAGGAAGAGAAAGAAGAAGCAAGGAGAGAAGAAAAAAGAAGAAGACAGGAAGTCGGGAGGGGGGGAAGCAAGCCAAATGAGCTTCACATTCTCTCAAAAGTCCACAGGTAAGTTTTATCACCATTGTGCTTGAAATAGATTATGGAAGAAGGGGCTTAGCCAATGACAAGACAACCATGGAAATAATACATCAAGTTTCAGGACCTTTCATTTGCTTCCATTATGAAGTGATGAAAGTACATTGAGTAACACACTCCTAAATGAATGCATCGTCAAGATGTTCATTCCTGTTTTCAGCTAAAACTTTGGAGAAAACTGAGCATGGCACAAAGGTCTTCTTGCCCACCACTTTTATGACATAAACTGATGATGGCCAAAAAGTTTTACAATTGCATTGAACGATGAGGCCTGCCACAAAGTGTTCTTATCACTTTAGTCTTCAGATGTGCTCTCTGAGCTTATGCTGAGCATGCCCAAAATAGGCCTTCCATATTTCCTTCTAGAAGTAACTTTAAACTGAGTATATTCAGGAATGTGCCAACCCCTAAAACGCATCCCTACATGAATATGTATAGCTCTGCAGTAAAATCCTCATGCTTCTTTGGTTCAAGGAGGACGTCCCTTTGAAAATCGCGGCTACGCTCTTATTCCCTATTGCAGGTCATAATCTCCACTCTTTTTTTTTCCAGCCATGCTTATTTTTGACTATGTTTTAGCTTTGCACTCACAACCCATTGCATTGTGGTGCCCCAAGTTTAGAAACAACTGAGAAATAGAAACCACATTTTTAAACAGCCGAGTGTGGTGATGCACACCTCATTTTTTTCTCAATTTTTATTAACATTTTCCATGATTATAAAAAATGTCCCATGTTAATACCCTCCCTCCCCCCACTTTACCCTTGAAATTCCATTCTCCATCATATCCCCTCCCCATCTCAATCAGTCTCTCATTTATTTTGATATCATGATCTTTTCCTCCTCTTATGATGGTCTTGTGTAGGTAGTGTCAGGCACTATGAGGTCATGGATGTCCAGGCCATTTTATGTCTGGTGGGAGCACTTTGTAAGGAGTCCTACCCTTCCATTGGCTCATACATTCTTTCCATTTTTTTTTAAATTTTTTTTCTTTTTCTTTATTTATTTGAGATAGGGAAGGAGGGAAGAAGGGAGGAAGAGAGAGAGAGAGAATGAATGGGTGTGCTAGGGCTTCCAGCCAGACACATGTGCCACCTTGTGCATCTGGCTTATGTGGAACCTGGGTCTTTTGGCTTTGCAGGCAAGTGCCTTAACCACTAAGCCACGTTCCCAGCCCTAGAAATCATTTTTAAGCACAATATTAATAACAAACTAAATGAGCAATGTGGCTTTACATGAACTTCTGTTTCTTATTCCACATGACATGACATTAGCATCATTTTACATTTTAAGGCCTTCCTCTTAGTAGAAACACTGACTATAGGCAGAACAGAGAACTCCCCTTCAGAAAACCTATATCAGAAAGGAAAGAAATGGGGTTGAGTAAGGGGCATGGGCTGAGAGGGGACACTAGATCGGGGCTGTGAGATCCTGCTGCCCAACTCTCCAATAAGCAGCATCCTTCCTCCACTCGTGGGGCATAGAGACATAGGTAACACAGATAAAATGCGTCCAAACACTCATATTCTCTCTACTGGATGATAACACGCAGAATAAATCCAAATTCCCTTCCACCAACATTAACGTCAGAAGTTCTTAGGATGGGAAACTGGAATACTAGTTGTTCAAAGCAAAGTCCCTGTCTGTGCTGCTTGGATTCAAATAGTAATTTGTACATCTCTTTGCTGAATGACTTTAAACACTTCATGTATTCTTCAACAAGGAGATAATCAAACCTTTCTCATAAGCTTGTCGCAAAGACCAAATTAGTTATGAAATACAAAGTACTGAGGATATTTCCTAGAAGATAGTCGGTGCCCAAAATAATCAGTTAATGTGGTAATTATTTTTGCTTCAATGCTTAGCTACATTTCTGTGCATGCATTTCAACCTAGGATCACCTTTAAAACATTTACACCATTTGTAAATCCAGTCAATATTCTATTTTAATTATTTTGCATTATGTACCACATTATGTGGCTTTACTAATGTTTATACTCATTGAAGCACAAAGAACATAACATTTGGTAGACTTAGCATGCTGTAGCTTTTGGGCACAATTTCACCATAAGAATAAAAAGAAAAAAAAATTATTTTTCTATTGTGCTTACCTAGATTTGAATTTGCAGATTTATGAATGTTTGAAAATTCCAACTTTATAAAGCTACAAATTAAAAACAATGCAGACTTTGAGTTAGATAATTGCACCCAAGTTCATTATCTGCATGTATGAACTATTCATAGAGCCTTTAATTTGCCTGTGTGCCTTAGTCCATTCCTGCTGCTACAAGAGAACGTTTGAAACTTGATAGCTTATAAACAGGTGAGATTTCCTTTCCAAGCCTTATTAGAGTCTAGAAATACAAGTTAAAGTTGTCAGCAGATCTGGTGTCTTGGGAGGGCTGTTTGCTTTCCAAGTTGGTGTTATTTTGGTGGATCCTCTGGAAAGGATGAATGCAGTGTCCTCGTATGAAAAAGGAAAGGCAAAGGAGATGGACAGCTTCCTAATATAGTCAAGAGTATCCAGAGGAGCAGAACCAAAGAAATGGATACATTTTACAAAGAGGATTTATTAAATTGGTTTATACAATATGATCTGTTCAATCCAGCCACGGCTGTCTTGTCTGCACACCGGAAGGCCTGAGGACCCAGGAGGTTCTCAGGCCATGAGGCAGGATGCCAATCTGATGTTAAAGGCCTCAAGGATCCTGGAGAGCCACTGGTCTTTAGTCCATGTTGGAAAACCAAAGAAGCCAGGCTCTGATGTCAGGGGAGGATGTTGGCAACAGGGGTGACAAGCTCCTCAGCAAGTGCAACCAGGTATAAGTGACTTATTCCTGGAACCTCTTTAGATATAGGCTGCTACCAGAATGGCTATGTCTAGTGTGGGAGGTCCGCCCCGCCCCCATTCCATCTCTGTCAATCCTTTCTGACTGACCTACCCAAGAGGCATGTCTCATACAATCCTGATCTAATGAACTTGATGATATAGGTTAACCTTCGCACTGTCCTCGCACATCTTTATTAAGGTCATTAATCATATTAATAACAATCTCTTCCTAAAAGCCTTGCCTCTAAGTACAATCAGAGTAGTGACTATCCACATGCAATTTTGGATTTAAACTATAGCACAGTGAGACAGAAATTTGCTCCAGAGTTTATGTTTAGTTCTCAACTGTGGACACTTCAAGCTGCCTGAGAAAGCACAAGGTAAAATTAGCAGTTTGATTGACTGTCAGAGCCAAACATCATGAGACAATGTTTCAGTTCTTTTCTGTCAGACTCTGGTCTGTGAAAGAAAGGGTAGACATACTTTAGCACACTAGATCAGGTTATAAGAGTTTCTTGTTTTTGCAAAAGGTAAAGTTTCAAGACCCTCTGCCTCTTCCTTATTTATCTTAGCTTCATAAACATATAGCTACTGTATTTCACACACATACATGAATACACGCACACATTTTTACACAAGTAAAATTCACTGTGTCATTGAAAAAGAACAGACGTCTTTCAAGAGAATGGATTGTAATGGGCTTTATGCAGGGAAACAACATCTACAGCCAAGCTAAGACATTTATAAAATTTGCGTTTGAAGCTGCCCAAGATCATGAGCCATCAATAATATCAACATCAATATAAATATCAAGATGCATTAGCTAGACAAAGGCTTCATAGTTCAGTAGATAGAATGGAAATGCAGGAAACATCATGTCTAGCTATAGACTGAAGTCTGTGTGTGACAGTGTACTCATCGGTGTATGGAGAAATGAATAGTGCCTCCATCTGGATAACAGGAAAACATCAGAACTTCCCTCAGATGGTTGCATGCCTGAAAAGAGTGAGGGCAGTAATACTTTGACTAGTCATACTATATGATTGCCTATGAAGGATTCCAAGAGTTAATACAAAGAAACCCACTTAAGAGACAGGCTGGCATAAAGCAAACCATATGTAAGCATCTGCTCATCTATTATCATCAAAGCGTCAGAGATTAGACTGACACAGCTGCTTTGCAGATACACACCTGGCAAAGGTAGGAGGACCAGCAACAGATGTGGCACAGAGAAACAGAGCAGACTTTGAGTCACCTTTCTGGGCTGTTGAGTGTGTCTCATGTGTGTGTCAGACCAATACCAAGTGCCATCAACAAGGTAGAGAGAATAATTTCTTTTTCTTTTCATTTTTTTTTTTTTTTAGTCCACAACAGTTCCTGGGGAGATCTGGCTTGCAGCTTAGTCAGTGCTGAACCAAATGACTTGAGGTCAGCAGTGCTGAATGCTTTTTATGAAGTCTGTCTTAATATAAAGGCTTATTTGTTCACTCTAAGAATGAAGTTTTGATTTAAAGTGAGCCCTTTCAACTCCCACAGACCAAAGTGGTCTGTGTACTATGGCTCTGCTCGACAATCAATAGGGTTGTTATGCCACTTCCCTCCACAGAAAAACCTTTCATCTCCAACATCCTGAGCTGTTTTTTTAATCTGTGAACTGGGCCATAGGCACTGATACTATACACACACACAATACCCTTACTTTTTATCAGTAATAAAGTCATAGAAGTTTGCTACTCTTTCCTAAGACTATAAAATGTATATCCTTTTTAACTCCATGACATACCGTTTTTTCAACTGAGGGAATTCCCACTGATTTCCAATGTGTTTTAACCTGGGAAGGTATGAAATTTCCTCTTGCTATGTCATGCTTACCTTCTGCCACTTCATTCACTCCACATAATTAACTCTTGGCCAGTTTATTCCATGTGAAAATTAATGAAAATTAGTATCTTAAGAAGGTTTCATCAGCTGCTAAAATACACTTTAAATATTTTGTACCAACTTGGAAATTCACTGGAGATACCTTCAGAATGTCTTACCCTCTAATCTTACCAAATTTCTAAAGGCGGCAGCAACAGACTGTGGAAATGAATATGAATGTTTGCATGCATTCTGAAAATGGTCAAGATCATCATTTTGACCAAAAATGTTTGATCCCATCAAATGTTTACAGGTGAATTGTTAATGAAGTAAATAGGAGCCAAGGAACAGAGAAGGAATTTCTATTATTTCCATTCTCATTAAGTCAACTAATTAGTACTTATGCTTCTTAAAGTGTGTGTGTTTGTGTGTTTGTGTGTGTGAGTGTGTGTGTGTGTACTCATGTCAGTGTGTGAGCAGGTGTGTGTGCCATTGTGTGCACATGCATGTTGGAGCCAGAGGATAACTTCAGGTGTCAACCTCAAGAACAACATCCGTCTCCTTTGAGGCAAGGTCTAGAGCTCATCACTTGGGCTCGATTAGCTGGGCTGTGGGCCCCAAGGACTGCTTGTCTCTGCTTCCCTGCTCTGGGATTGCAGGCATCCACCACACCTAGCTCTCATAGGTGGTATTGAGCAGCGAGCACGTGCCCTAATGCTTGTGAAGTGAGCACTTCACCTTCTGATCCATATCTACAACCCATGTGTGCTTTCACATGCTATATTGTTTTGACAAATTCTCACTATTTCCTTTTCATGGAAAATGAAAACACAACCCAGAGAGGGAATAACCTCGAGCTCAGTATCACATTCATCCTCCTCTCGGCTAAAGGGAGGAGCTAGTGTAGAGTTGGAAAATTCCAGCAGAGAAAAACATGCTGTGTGAAGAGGAAGTGCTGACAAACAGATTACAATTAGACGAAATTATGATTGCAGAAATTTTAAAATCATTTACAAGAAGCAAACGGGGTAGATAATTATGTTATCATCTATATAGTTCACAAGCCATTTCCACTGGTCCAAATAAAATGTAAATGTTTCAAAATATAATTTGTGTAGCAGCCACAACAATTCAAGTGATCAACTACAGAAATAAAACAATGATAATTGAGCAGGAAATTAATATATTTCCATTCTCATTTTTATTACAATATGATTATGATTTTACTCTAAGTCTCAGTAGTTTTAAACTTGATTTTATGTGTGATTAGAGAGTCTCTACATCCCTGAATGGATTTGTAGCTCAGCTATATTTAATAAGAACCTGAAAATATTAAAATACACTCAGAAAAAATATATTATCTTGAGATCGTCTAAGGATATGATATTATTAAAACATTTCAACAATGGTAATGCATGCCAATGACAGCAGAGTCTTCTTTAAGATTATAGATAACAGTCATATACTATATATTTTAATAGGGTAGAAGGAAAGGGTGTGGATGTTTTTACCATATAGAAATTAAGAATCTTGGATGATATAAATATATTTATAACCTGATTTTAAAATTATATAATACATATATATGTTTATAACTAGAAGACAACATCCCATAAACATGTATAAATTTTATGTTTTGTGTATTTAAAATAAAGTTAGGTTTTCAAATTTTATAGCAAATTGAAGATCAAAATAGTTTTTGCAAGCAAATAATACAATCTAAAAGGCTTTGTGAGAGAACAGAAGAGGCTGGTACATATGAGATGATATGAGCAAGGCCTATGAGAAAACATGCTAAAAAAGCAGTCATTTCAGACATCCAGTTTCCAAGAAGTCCTGCAAGATCATTGAAGGCATCACATTCTTCCTCACAACCAGAAAAAGAGTTCAAAGTACTGAAAATCACAACTCCTCCCAGATGTCAGGAACTGAGTTCAGAATGAACTGTGACAAGCAGCAGGGAAGGCAGGACCTTAGTACCCCAAATTACCTAAGCAGAAACTGAGAAGTGTTTGTGGGGACCAGTTCTGGGATAAGAGACCATAGGCTGTAAGTGATAAGTTTCTGTGAGTTCAGTGGGAGTATGTGAATAAGACTGAAAACTAAAATGCTAGGGTTAGACCCAAACTGTGGGAACCCCACTTTTATCAACTTTACCTCTAGAAATCCTGCAATGTTCTCACAGAGAAAAATAGCCCTTTTGAACAACAGATAGCCCTTGACTTGGGCTGGACCAACATCTAGAAAAATGAATCAGAAGTTGAAAATACTGTTAGCCCAAAATGCTTTTAATATACCCAAAATGCTAAAATTTTTAATGTGCAACATAATATACTTTAGCATATCATATTGCCCAACAACTGAATTGTGTGCTCAACTGGAAACAGTATTGTATGTATACAGCCTGATCAAAATCCAAAATATAATTTCTCCTGAATATGCTATTTTCACCCCACCATGATACTGAAAAATCTCTTTAAGGCCTTCCCACGAGTGGAAGTCTTTTATGAGAGCTAACCTACTGGGTTCTATCTGATCCTGCCTCCCGTGGAGGGAGGGGCTTACCCAATTCTCATCCCTTATATCCCAATCAACCCCGACTGAGGGGACATACTTATAAGCAATTGTGAGTTCCCAGTTCAGAGGAACAAGCCCATGAAGACATACCTTAGGGTGCAGAAAGCTACCCTGCCTCAAGGCTTGATAGCCACATAACTAAACGATTATATACCCCCATTTTCCAGAAGAAAATAAATATCCCATGCTTCTCGTTGCTGGGACAACGCACCTGATCAAAAGCAGCTAATGGAAGGAAAGTTTTTATTTTGGCTTATAGTCTCGAAGGGAAGCTCCATGATGGCAGGATAAAACATCGTATGAGCAGAGGCTGGGCATCACCTCTGCCACAGTGGATGGAAGACAGCAGCAGAGGAGTGAGCAAAACTCTAGTGAGAGGGAGCTGGCTATAGCACTCCTAAGCCTGCCCTCAACAACACCCCTTCCCCAGCAAGGTTACACCTCCCAAATTATGACCACCTTGGGACCAAGTATTCAAAATACATGAGTTTATGGCGAGACATCTGATACAAACCACCACATCCCAATTTTAAGAAATAGGCACACTATCTGAACACACACCTCACCACTTATGCTAGTTACAGAAAACAAATAAGAAAAGAAATTCACTATCATGTGTCACCATGTGAGTTGATTATATTAATTTCAAATCAAAACAACAAATGAGAATTGATTTCAAATTAGAACAAAGGTGTTGTGACACTACCCACATATTTAAAAAGCTTAACTCCCAAACACTAGCAGTGTTCATGCTGGGAAGAAGAGCCAGGTAGAGAAGAAATCTCTGCACTCTACAGTCTATTCTATTTTTCTGTATTCCTTAAACTACTTATAAAAATAAAGTCTGTTTATTGGCATAATAAATGAATCAGGCTAAATGCTGGTGAGCATGCAGAAATAAAAACAGAAATAGTGATATTTTCCATAATAAAAAAACATATTCATAAATGTACATTGATAGATGACAGATACAAAACAGGTAGATATATAGATAAGTAGATGATAGTTTTTGACTACTCTGTTTACCTTTTACAAACATTTTTAATAAGTAATACTGGACCTCTTGCTGCCCTTATTTGATTTAAATTATGCCATTTTACATACGTGTCCTTTCAAATTTGACACGCTCATTTACTAGTATCCCCTAATGCTTCATCATAAAATAAAACTGATTCATTTCTCCCTTACCATTATAAGCAAGTGTCTTTAACCACTGAGCCATCTCCCCAGCCCTTCTCCCTTATCATTAAATGCTATGGATTATTTTCTTTAGTTGAGCATTTTTATATGATCCATCTCTCTTTGAAACATCTCACTACAACCATTTATGCCAGCATAATGTGTCTATCTGTGATGGTTTGATTCAAATGTCCCCCATAAACTTAGGTATTCTGAATGATAGTCTCCTCAGCTGATAGCAATTGGAAATTAAAGCCTCCTACAGTGTATTGTTGGGGCGGGTTATGGGTGTTATAGCCAGTTTCCCCATGCCAGTGTTTGGCACACTCTCCTATTGCTATTGTCTACTTTATGTTGTCCAGGGGTCGATGTTCGTCCTCTGCTCATGCCATTGCTTTTCCCGGCCATTGTGGAGCTTCCCCTCCAGTCTATAAGCCAAAATAAACCTCTTTTTCCCCACAAGCTGCTCTTGGTTGAGTGATTTCTACCAGCAATGTGAACCTGACTGCAACACTGGCTTATTCCTTTCAATATCTTAAGTTATAAAAACAATTATAGCTCAGTCTTTTCCCATTGGCTATAATAATAAGAAGCATGGCAAAATAGAGTGGTTTCAAAGGTGCTAATTAAACAATAAATGATAACAGCATCATGACTAAAGTGTGTGAGTCACTTGTCACATAAGAATTGGATTGTACTTGGCAAGCCCATATGCATGGAGTAATTCTATGGATGTGGTAACTGACCTCTCTGGCATTTCTGAGGTGTGATTCTGCCCAGGGACATAGGTATGAACTGATTGATCACTGCCACGTTCTTCCCAGAAGAGGGTCTCAAATGATTATAACCTGAAACTGAAATCAGCTGACTACAACTGCTCTGCCCTTGATTTCTGCTCTTCATCCATTATTAAGTGACAAGTTGACTCTTTTGCACTTCTTGAGCCCCTTTTAAGTTGATGCCTGTCAGGATTCCTAACACTCCTTTAGTCTCACTTTAACAGTAATTCAAGTGTTGACTCAGCAGGGCAAAAGAGGTGAGGGAGGAAGGATATGCAATTTGGACAGACTAAAGAATTCTAAATTTCAGAGAGTAAATTCATTTACTTAACATAGTTCAAAAGGATGAAAATGAGACAGTTCTCAAGTTAGAACATTTGTTAAAGAAACAGAAATCTTAATTCCATGTTTTACTTACACAATATACACACATAGACTCTCTCTCCATATATTATATATATATATATATACATGGAGAGAGATAATATACAGATATACATAAATGTACATGAATATGTTCATGGAGACATTCTCTAACCTGGAATTGTCATTGTCCTGTATGAAATTTCCTTGATGAAACCCGTAGTAAAGGGAAACCACACTACGAAGGAAAGCCAAGACTCAGAAAGGTACCAATGGGAAGAGGCAAAATTGTTCTTACTATCAAATGCTGTTGTATTGCAGCTAGATGTATATACATCCATAATTCTTTCTACCCATCTTGCTCACCACCCTTTTCCATGGCTGAGTGGCTGGTCATATGTGTATTCACAGTCTGTTTTCAAGCCACCATAATACCAGTATCTCCTTTTCTATAGATAGCCACAGTAATAGTTCTTGTACATTATACACACACATATATGTATGTATGTATGTATGTATGTATGTATGTATGTATATATGTATGTATATCATATATATATATTTCATGCAGTGTATATTGCCACATAAGTATGTATGTAGTATATATCACTTAGAATGTATAAAATCATAATTTTATGTATTATTTTATACAGAGACAACATTGCTCGTTTCATAAGGTCATCCTGTGATGTAACATCTGCCCTAAAAGGCAAAAAGCAAAGTTAGTGAATTTTATACATCCAGAATCGTCTGAAGAAATGAGACAGGGAAATGGCAAAGGTCTGTGCATGTGAAGACACTGTTGGTGTTGCCCTTAGCAGCTGTGTCTCTGTGAGAACTGCTGTCACGTGAGCTGAGCCATGATGAACAGGCATCACACGTGGTGAGTGGAGAGCAGGGCTGGTGCTGGGGTGTTCCCTGAGCTCACGGGCCCCCTTCTGTCGTTCATGTACTGAGAAATGACTCCTGAAGTGGGTGACAGCTGAGGTGCAAATGCAGTGCTGAGAGCTTACAGGGAATTGTGCAAAGACACATCCCCTCGCATTCCCTTCTTCTTTTCATCATCCTTCTCCTTTTTCTGTTTTTTTTTTTTTTTCGGGGGGGGGGGGTTCGAGGTAGGGTCTCACTCTAGCTCAGGCTGACCTGGAATTCACTATGTAATCTCAGGGTGGCCTCAAACTCATGATCCACCTACATCTGCCTCCCGAGTGCTGGGATTAAAGGCATGCGCCACTACGCCTGGCCCTTCTCCTTTCTTATTTCTGATCTCTTAAATTTAAAAAGTCCTTTATTTCACTGCACAGACACTTATAACAGAAAGAGGCTTATTTTACTAGAGTTTCCTTCATCTATGAGAAGTCTCTAGTCAAGCTCATTAAAGCGCAAGTTGTGAATCACAAAATAGCAGCTAGAATCCCCCACCCCCCCAAAAAAAAACCAGTTTTGGTCACATCTCTCCCATTTCCACAAACTTATTCTTTCTATTTTCATCATCTACACTTCCTGTAATTACATATGTGCTTCCACAACATGAAAAAATAAAAATGGAGCCTTGTATTACTCTACTGCTCCTGCCAGATAAATACTGTTGGTCAGGTGATTAACTAACTATAATTTATCACAGTTTAGGCTATGGGACAAGAAAGACCAAGGTCAAAGAATTAGTGGACTTGCCGCCCAATGAAGTAAGCTTGTCCTGACTTGTGGATGTTTGCCTTCTTACTGCAGCCTCACAGGTGGAGGAGAAAGAGATGGTATGGATTCGGCTGTCTTCTCTTATAAGGTTGATAATTTTATCATGTTAGGCCTATCCTCATGACCTCATTTAAACCTAATTGCTTCCAAAAAAGCTCCATCTGAAAATATGATTATATCTGTGGTAAATTCTCAGCCTATGAATTTGGCTAGACACAAGACAGCTAGTATTTTTATTATTTAATCAAATGGCATCCATCACTATATAATTCTCTTGTCAAAGCTTACAATGATTAAGTATCTACTATGTTTCTGTGATCATTACAAGTCCTTTTGCATATATGCTCTTTAATACTCATAACAACAGTCTGAGGCTGTTATTATAATCATTCTCATTTTTCAAAGGAGGAAATTGGAAAACAGAGTGGCTTAGCAGCTTCATTTGGGTTATAGAGCTAGTAAGTGTCAGAGCCAAGTTTCAAATCAAGCCAAACTGTCTTTCACACCAACTAGCTACGAAGCCCCTCAACTTAAAGAGGCTGCATGTATTGTATAAACTCAGTCACCAGATGTTAAGATTTCTCAGTTGCTAGTTATTCATTCTGCATAGAATCTATCTTTAAAGTTCAGTGTCCTCAGAGTGAGGGGGAATGTCCAGAGGCATTGCTCCCACACAGTGATTGACTGCTGTTCTCACAAGTCTTAACCCACAACACCATGGTGAATACCAGAATCCCACTGAGGAGGACCCTCAGTAGAATGGGGACAGGGAGGAAGGAAATGATGATACTAACACAAGATGTAGCCATGCAAAGTTTATACTTAAAAAATAAAAAAGTCCAGTGTCATTTGTGCAGTTACTTTCATTTTGTTTTGTTTTTTAAGATACCTGCATTTTCTTCTCCAGTATTTTTCCTTATTTTTTCTTGCCTTCACTTTCTTCTCATTTGTTCTATATATTTTCCTTTCTTATCTTATGTGTCACTCTCCCCAAATGATTGAGTCTCTTAAAGATGAGTCCAAAATCCAAGTTATGTCTATATAGATTTTCTTTGGTAGAGTTTTAAAATTCAATAATTAATTTGAAATTTAGGTTGTTAAATTTTTAAACCTGATCCAAAATATCTTCCTTATGTCCACAAAACCATAGAGAAAGTATGAATGAATGAATTTATATTTAGATGACTAATACTGAACTCCCTGAGCCTTTTGACACTGGACACAGACTTCATTTTTTAATTTTAAAATTAGAAAAAAAAATCTGCCTAGGCTATGTAGTTTTGGAGAATATCAAATGTAATATAGAAAGGGAGACTTGTTTATAAATATTTAAGTATTGAATAAAAATGACTGGTTTTTCAGTTACTTTCTCATTGTGGAATAAAAGTCCAGATGAGAAGCAGCTTAAGGAAGAGAAGGGTTTATTTTTGGTTTACACTTTTGAGAGGAAGTCTGTAATGGCAGGGGAAGCACAGTAGGATCAGGGAGTCCTTGCTTTTTCATTATCAGCAGGGAGACAGGCAAGGGAGAAAGAATGTGTGGAGGGGCTTAACTACAAAACATCAAGGTATGCCCCCAGAACATGCTTGCTCCAGCAAGGATCTACTTCATAGATTCCATGGCCTCCCCAAAGAGTGACACCAGCCTGGGATTAAGGATTTAAACACATGAATTTATGGGGGACATTTGATATTCAAACCACCACAACTGATATACCTTAAATAATATCCATTCTTCTTAGGGGTAGTAATTTATGTCTCAATACTTTCTTTATTCAGTACGTACGTACATACTAATGGAATATGAATGGGCATGCTAGGTCCTCTAGCCACTGCAAACAAATTCCAGACACATGTACTGCTGGGTCCTTGGACTTCACACCTATCTCTCCTGCCCCTGTCTTGTCTTTTCTCATCATGTCTTATCTTGTCTTTTATAATCCTGTTATTTTGTTTTGTTTGAGGCAAGGTCTTGATATGTAGCCCAGGCAGGACTCAAATTGGCAATCCTCATGCCTGAAGAAATATTCAAGGACCTTGAGTTGAAAAGAAGCTCTTGGTTTTTCTGGGTGGGACCAATCAATCACATTCATCTTTGAAAGCTTAGAAATTGTTCCAAAATGGTGGTGTCAATAGTAAGTCCTATGGATTACCACTCATAATTTTGGAAGTGATCAGGGATCTAACCTCTGAATAGGATTTGACCCAATCTGTTATTTTCAAACAAATCTTCCTCCTTCTTTCTACAGTCACAAAAGGCTTCTTTTCAACTCAAGGTCCTTTCTTTTGCTGGTGGCAATTTGGGAGGTAGATCCTTGCTGCAAAAGGTGTGTTGCTTTCTGTGGGCTTAGATTTGTTACAGCTCTGTTTCTCCTTGTCAGAGCTGACCTCACTCTCTTCCTGCTTTTTTGCCAACTGCTGTGATAAAAAGTGATGCCCAGCCTTAATTCTACCATCGTTTTCCTGCCATGATGAAACTTAACCTCAAGATTGTAAGCCAAAATAAACCTTTCCTCCCACCAAAAGCAATGTGAAGACAACTACAATTTTTTTATTATTTTCTTTCTCCTATTTTTTTGTGCATAAAGATTTATGATGTTTTATGATTAAGGTATACCTAGTTTCTTTCAGGAGCCTTAGGGAGGGAATTTAGTTAAATGAACATATTCACTGGCTTTTTTTGCTTGTTTGATTGTTTGTTTGGTTTGGTTTGGTTTGGTTTTCAAGGTAGGGTCTTACTCAAGCTCAAGCTGACCTGGAATTCACTATGTAGTCTCAGGGTGGCCTCCAACTCGTGGTGATCCTCCTACCTCTGCCTCCCAAGTGCTGGGATTAAAGGCGTGTGCCACCACAGCCAGTGTTCACTGTGTTATCTTTAAACAAAATCTAATTTCCTTTCATTGTCAGGTCCTTTAAGGAAAACATTTTCTTGGCAATTGTTCCTTTCTGAATTATGTTCTTTTGATCCAGAGTTTACTGGAATCATAAAATAAGTTTAAAAGCATTCAATTTTGAATTCTAATATGTTATCACATATTGAAGTTTTGTGTAAAACACAGTGCCAAAATAATAACCTTTGTTTCTCCCAGAGAAGATGAAAACACGAGTCATTTAATAGTACACAAATTTTAAGTTTAAATATATGAAATCTTCTTATATTTGTAAAGAGCATAGAATATTTGATTTTTAAGCAGAAATTTTTAAATCAGAGGTCAAGCCCCAATGTCTAATTACATTTGGCTGTCACTGTTCCTTTAGCATCATGGTATAAGCTCTGAGTACATATAACTTTAATCTTCCCTCATTTTTAGGAAAAGAATCAGTTTTAAAATGCATGCTTTTAAGGCACTTGAATGGAATCATGCCTAAGATGCAAATAGTACTTCCTTTTTCATCATCTGTAGTGTCTTTAATATCCCCCCTTTCCTATTCTTATTGTCTTCCTGATTAGATAGAAGAAATCAAGAGCAGAAACAAAGGGAGAAAGAGAAACACACACGCACACACACACACACAGAGAGAGAGAGAGAGAGAGAGAGAGAAGAGAGAGACAGAAATAGAGAAGTAGAGAGAAAGATAGAGAGGAAGGGGATCAGACCAAGAGATGGAGATAGGAAGAGAAAGTGAGACAGAGAAAACATAATGGCAGAAGAGAAAGATCTCATAGTCATTTTCTTTTAAATATAAATAAAATCTTCTTAAATCCTTCCCATACTGAGTTTTGGTCCTTTTTATAATTTAAGATTAACAAAAATTCTTTTCAAGTAAGGCAATTATCATTCTGTTGGCCCAAATCATGAATATTATGAAATCACCATTACTGTGTTTCAGGAATTCTCTTTTAAAAAAACATTTGACTTTAAAAGAGAAGTATTTAATAGCAACCTTTAGTTATAACTTGTAAATTTTAAAGCAAATAGAATTTTCAGTGAAACTGATACTAAGTTACTCTTAAGGTCACTCTGCCACTTGAGCCAATAGTCCTAGGAGTAAATGATAGATTCACTGTTATTAGAAATGTGACACATTCCAATGAGAAATGCTCATAGAAAAGCCAACTCTTTGTGTGAGAGAAACAATCAATATCTTAAAAATACATATAGATATATTTTTTTAGAAAAAGAATAGAGAACTAGTGGAAAAGTTCTGAGTATATTTTTAACTCTAAGTTGTAATGTAAGTTTCAAAGGTTCCTTACAAGGTGTCTTTAATAGGAATGTATCAATCAGTCTTCTGCAGAGAAATAGAAGCAACAGGAAATCTACCTATCTATTCATCTGTTGATCTGTCTATCCATCCATTCATTCGTTATGTACATTTATTTACATATACATATATTTGCATGTGAATATATGCATACACATATACATAGAGATGAGATGGCATTTATGAGAAGAATTAGTTCATGTATTTATGGAACAGCAGAAGTTCCCAAAAGGTTATCTGCAAGCTGGAGACCCAGAGATGCCAGTTTTTTGATACAGATCAAGTCTGAGATCTTCTGCACCCAGAAAGCTAATGATACGACTCTCAGGCTGAGTCTAAAGGCTGGAAACACAGGCTAGTGCTTGTGTATATTCTGGAGCCTAAAGGCCAGAAATCATTGAGTTCTCATGTCCAAAGTTAGGTGAACAGAGAAGAGAATTTGCCTTTCCTCTGCCTTTGTGCTCTCCGGGTTCCCAGCAAGTGCCTATCCACATGGAAGCTGGATCACCCCCATTCTGCCCACTGACTCATTGAAAAGCTCTGCTAGAAACTTCCTCAACTAATGCCCAGGAAAAGTGCTTTCCAGTGCTGTAGACATTCCTTAGTCCAGCCAATTGACACTTATATTTATGTATCACATTGCCAAATGTGAATCATGAATCATAGACCTTTAAAACTGGGCTTATGAGGCAGATGGGGCAATCTGACCATGGTAATGAAAACTCAACACATTATTTTTTTGAAATCATTAGATATTAAATTAGATCAAAAATCTGTTACAAAGAACTTAGATTCTGAGATCAGAAAAGATCATGGCCTAATCCCAGGCCATTTCTGATATAGAAAGAATTTTTAGAAATTACATAATTTTTGAGCACCCCGTGAAGACATTCCTCTGCCAGCAGAGCATGTCTAGTCAGAGGAGAAAGGAAGAATTCAAAGGAGGTCAGGAGAAATTAGGAAACTGAAGAAATAGGCTGTATTAAAGAGATTGATGACAGAATTTACAAATGTCTACAAAAGTGAATATAACCAAAGAGACGAACTTCACAGATAAACATCTAATGTTGCTTTTGGATCATTATCTGGTTAGACCGAAGCTCAGATCCAGGATCAAAGCCAGGTAGTGAGAGGGTGATATTATTTAGTCAAAGGAAGTATTCTATAAGTTCTGTTCTCTACAACCCAGGGACCCATTTCAAGAGAATCCATATCAGTAGTTCAAAGTTTCACTGACAGCATCAAAGTGTAATCTAGATAAAGTAAGAGTCAAAGATTATAGCCAGGAGAACCACCCAACTTCCAAGATTCTTGTAGCCCCTTATTTAGTAAAGTGATCTTGCTTGGTCGGACTGCCTGGGCACATATGAACCCAATCATGGTACCATTCTTCCTTGATGGGTCAGTGTTACAGAAACCATTATACTCTCTAGCTCCTTTGGTGATAAAGAGTGCATAGTACTTCACTTGATTAATACAGTTATTTGAAAATAATTCCATCACCATTTACAATTTGATATTTTCCCCAGATAGATGGCTTTATAGGACCAGATGATAGACACAACCTAATTCTATATTTAGTATATGTTGTATATATAAGATTAATTAAATATCAAGTTTAGATATTGTGGGCAGCATGATATTTTCATTTTATCATTAATTTTCCATTTAAATCCTAAAAGATTATTTTTGTTTTTGGCCTGGGGAGATGGATGGCTCAATCAGGTAAAGTGCTTGTTTGCCATGCTGGCACGAGGATCCAAGTTGAGGTGCCCAGCCATGTAAAAACCAGGCAGGGCAGCTCACAGCTGTCATCCCAGAACTGGGGAAGCAGAGCTAGAGGGATCCTTTGATCTTGCTAAACAGCTAGTATAACCAATGCAGTAAGCTCTAGTTTCAGTGACTGAGCAACTCTGTGTCAAAAAAAATAAAACAGAGTGATTATATAAACTACCCAATGTTGACCTCTGACTCCCACGAGTACCTGCATACATGTTTGTACCCACACACATATGAAAAATGCATACACATGCATGCACACCCACATACACATGTGTATACACATTACACCAAATACATATATACTCACAATGAACCCAAAGTTGGTTTCAAACTTGTGTAAATCCTACCTCAGCCTCCCAAGTGCTGAGAGTATAGGTATGAGCCACCATGTCCAACAAAATTCTTCAAAAGTGCTGGTTTGTGGTTTTTTTTTTAATTCTTTTTGTTTATTTTTATTTATTTATTTGAGAGAGACAGACAGAGAGAGAAAGAGGCAGATACAGAGAGAGAGAACGGGCATGCCAGGGCCTCCAGCCACTGCAAACAAACTCAATGCATGTGCCACCTTGTGCATCTGGCTAACATGGGTCCTGGGGAATCGAGCCTTGAACTGGGGTCCTCAGGCTTTATAGGCAAGTGCTTAACTGCTTAGCCATCTCTCCAGCCCTGGTTTGTGTTTTGAGTCATGGTCTAGTCTGAATGCTTAGTGGTACTCCATTGCTCTAATGCCCCTTCTTTCAGCATGTAACATAAGAAGTTGTTATAAAGCTAAGAGGGAAGGAAATAGTTGTCATACTCAGGAGACAAAAATAAGCATACACTGTACATGGTTACCTTCCTAGAATTTAGCCATGGGGACCCACATGCCATGCAGCCCCAGTAAGCAAAGTAGTAGACATCTGGTACCACCTAGACTGTTCATAGCAAACATCTTAAGTCCTGCCTCCTCATTACAGCATCCATCTTCATCTTTTCACACTGTATACCTGCCCTTATGTGGTTACTACTTTCACCTTCCTCTATGGATTCAGGGTCCTTACTACAGGTTTAACTCTAGACATTTTGCGGGCCAGAGTCTCCCTTTGAACTCATACCTTCTTACCTCACTGCTCTGAGTCACTCATCTACCTGATCAACACCTAGTTTAGTTACCATCCCACTTGGCCAGTTTCTACAGAGAGTGAGCCCACTCAGGGGTCTTCCTTCCAGGTTCATGTCAATTCTCTTGGAGGAGGACAGATAATGGTCCCTTTCAAATTATTATTGATGAGGCTCAGTGATGGTGTCTTTGAATGTCTCACCTGTGTACAGTTTGGCCTTGGATGACATTTCTGAGTACCTTTTGTTTCAATTTCTATCCCTATATTCCTCATCTCCCACACTGATATCTCACTATATGTTCTTTGGGAGACCTAGGTATACTTTGACTAACTACCAAAAGGACATGAGCCTGAATAATAAATAGTGCTGGCATGATGTAGTCATACTTATCTAAGGCAAATACACAATCAGGGCTATGTTTTTGGACCTGACTTGGGTTAATGAGAAGACCTAAGTGGTGGTATCAGGCAAATGCTTTAATAAAAATACTATCTGCATTGAAATGATTTTTTAAAGAATATTTAGATAGAAAAGAATTCAGTGAAAACTAAGGTAAAACTGAAAATTTTTAAAGAAACCAGTCTAGTCTTGGGAAAATTTATAGTTAAAAGCACTTGAAAATGAAGATAAGCAAGGACTACACTTCAGTGCCATGCCCTATGGAGAATGGATTTGTGTTTGGACAGGTTTAGAGAGCGCTCTAACCTTCTGTCTCCTGAATTTCCAATTAAAATATGAGCACAGGGAGTAGGGGAATGTGTTTGCTTATACTTGGCAGAAGCCGATTTCCTGTTTCTAAGAAAAAGAGCTTCTCAAAGCTTTTTTGGACTTCAAATAGCTCTTGCAAAACAATATTTTGATGAGCTAAGTGTAAATGAATCAGAAACATATGGATTGGATTTCCATTCAGATACACATGGGCTTAGACATACGCTGAGGAGAATGCTGGTAAATTATACTTAGAATTGATAAAAGCCAAAATGTAGTATATTTTTCAAAACTTGTTTTGTGATACCTTATGGTCCCATCCCCAACACTGAAGGTTTATCCTTTGTTTTTGAAGAAATCTTTCATGAGAACTAGATGATACTCTAAAGGAAGTGTCAAGCTTTAACAAGCAGGATTCAAAGTGATGCTGCTGCAGATGTTTACCTTTCCTAAGGAGTGTCTTCATCTTAAGGTCACCTACTCAAGCAGATTTTCATGCCAGCCACTCTCATTGCCCCTGCTGCTCTGAATCCCTCTGCTGTGCCTTCAGACCACAGGGGTACAAAGTTAGGAATGCTTCCTATGTTATTCTCTGTCTCATCAAGCAACCTTAAAAATTGTTCGAACCAGATTCTGATTAAAGTGAATAAAATCTCAGAATCATGGGATTTTTCTATCCCTTGGCAAGTCCTTTTAAAAGTTCCCTGTAAACTGTCTTGATTGAAGATGTTAGCATATTGATAGTTTTGGACTAAGGCATCTTGCGCATAGGAGAGATGATGTCCTTTTTAATTCTGTTTATACACTTGGTCCTCAAAAGAATCTGGAGTTTGTGAATCCATGATACAAGAGGTGTTTCTCTTGACCTCTCACTTACATCAGATGTTGTCATGAACTGAACTGTTTCCTCCTAGAAGCCATATGTCGATGTCCCAACCCACAAATGTGATTGAATTAAGAGAAAGGGGAAATTAAGTTAAAATAAGATGACTCGAGTAGGCTGCAATCCAAGATGACTGGTGTTCTTCTATGAAGAGGTGATGAAGATAGATACACACAAAGATTAAGACCACATGAAGACACAGGGAGAACATGGCCATATGAAAGCCTTAGAGGATGCTCTCCTTGCCAAGTCCCTGAGCTCAGACTTCTAGCTTCCAGAATCAAGAGACAGTGAATGTACACTGTCTAAGCCTCCGGCTTGCATGCCATGATGTGCATGGGGAAGAACAAAGAAGCCGAAGAACAGGTCCGGCTCACCTAGTCCTCACACTCTCCATCCAGAACCATACTCCTTTCCCTGGTCAAATTCTGTTCTTTGATAGTTTCCAGTGGGCACAGTCTATATTAGATCTTCAGTTTTCATTCTTTTCTATCAAACTTAGGCTTACTTGCTACATTTGGCCTGATCTATGTATTCTGTTCTCAACTTACCCAAGTAACAGATTCATGTTAAGACATATTTGTCTCTACTTATACTAATTAAAGTCACTGTTGACATCCTCTATACGTAACTGATTAACTGTCACACTTTCAAACACCTTTCCTTCATCTTCCTTAATGAGCTCATCTGCCCCTTCAAGCCTGATGCCTGGTCTACACTGACATAGACTTCTATGTCAACTACTGCTCTAGATGGCATGTGTCGATGCTGACCTAGCCTGCTGGCTCTGGGGTCAAACTGTGTACTCACTCCATAACAGTTATATGATTCCTTCACATGAACAGAGATAAAATTAATACTTATTTCATAAGATTGTTGAGATATTTGAATAAGACATTATGTGAAAGGAGGACGTACAAAAATTCCATAAATGATACATGATTAAACATGTAAATATGGATTTCATCATTAGAACAACCTGGGAGGGAGAAATTGTCTCTCTTTTTGAGACAAAAAAGACAGAGCAGAAACTGGCTGAGTTAAAACCTAAGGTTTTCATGATCTTTCTGGCATAGTTATACCTTGCAAGAGAGAGCCAAGAGCAGTGCATCCAATATAATGACTCACTGTTATCTAAATACTACACAGCTTCATTGGGACTCACTAGGGAGAAGGAATCACTTTAGAGAATTACTATATAACCAAGACAGTGAAGGAGCTTTCAGACCTCCTTAAAAAGAGAGTCAGTTCAGTTCCCTGTAGTTAGAAGTCAACTCATGAGATGTTCCAGAGGTTCAGAACCCTGTTCTGGCTAAGAGATATGAAAGAAGACATTACACATAGCCACATTATGTACTCAGTAAATTGGCCAGGAACCGGAGGGTGTGTTGAAGACTGCATGATTGCTGACAGGGTGATCTCATGGCCAAAGTGTTCTGGAGAGGTGCATTAACACCTTTGTATTTCAGCTGTGGGAGCCTTGGGACTGGGAACCCAACAGTAAATTAAATCATTCAAGTGTCTAGGAAAACTAATAGATCTCGGGTCATGCTTCTTACCCTCTCGTCATTGTTTTTGGCTATCCACAATATGCTCTGTGCTAGGTGTAAAGGGGATGAAATAAGCAAGAGTAGTTTCACCAGGGGTCCTTGTGATTGGATCACACAATTTCTTATATTGCAATCTGTCATTTTTCTTACAAAGTACTTATATGCAAACTCATTTGGAAACCACATTAAGGACATGGAGAATTCTATTATATTAAATAAGGCCATGCGATCAAGGGACTATCTTCTAAACTGGAACTACCTAGGCCGATCATTGGATTATCTTCTTCCTCTATCTCCATCTTTTCTTCTGATTTTAGACCCTAAATTGTGAGTAGCAGACTTGACACCAATTTATACACATTTGTCTAGGGAAGGTACTGCCTCAGGTTCATACAATAACAATATTCATAGCATTGGGATATTAGTATTATATGACTAAATAAAACTAAGATGATAACTGCTCTCAATAATGCATATAGGAATCTGTGTGAATAATTGAACGTGATGGATGCTGTGCACATTACTGTCTCGCTGAAAAGAAAACATAAGGAGAAATACAGATAAGCACATATTGATTCAAAGGCACTGATGACATTCACATCCACACTTTTCATGTGACTTGACCTGACTATTTAACCATCAGCTCAAAGTTACCACAAGGACAGGCTACTCTCAACTAGAAGGGCCTGTATCACTAACTTAATGTCACTTTTTCCTATGATTCATGTCAACTTTTTGTAACGCCAACCATTACCTGAAAGTGGATTGTGTATTTTATCATTTACTCACTCCATCTCAGTGCCAGAATATCAGCTGTGTGATACAGGAACCAGTGTGATGTAATCATTATGTTGTCTTCAACACTGCATGCTACAAAGGAGACAATCACATTTGTTGCAAAATGGTAACTGGTTGACTGAAATACCTGAGTTGCTACATGTTTTCAAAGAAAGGCATGAACCAATATTGGTGATACTATTAGCAGTATTCTGAAATGGAATTGAAGAGTACTCTGTTAATTTCAGCATAGATTAAAAGTAAAAATGTGAGACTAAATACTCACCTCCATGCATTTTTTGTGCAAATATGTATGTGGTGGGGAAGGGGGTGCCCCAGGGTCTCTTGTAACTGCAAATTAAAGCTAGATGCTTGGACTACTTTTTGCATCTAGCTTTACGTAGGTACTGGGGAACTGAACCTGGGCTGGTATGTTTTGTATGCAAGTGCCTTTAACCATTGAACCATCTTCCCAGCATACCATTCATATATTTTTTAATTTGCTTATTTATTTTTATTTTTTATGGTAATGCTGCCCTGTAGCTGAGGATGACTATGAATTCCTGATTGACATATTCATTCAACAAGCATTACACTGGCCTTATGTCAAATACAGCACTTGTAAATGGGACAATATGTGCTAAGAAGTTACAGCTTAGCAGCAGGGACTGTATTCACTGTGTAACTAACAAGAGAAAAGTTAATTAGAAAATGTGTGCCCCTTTCCAAGTGCAGAAACACATGAAAGGGAAATTTGACATGCAAGGTAGTTGCTGCAAACACATGATAAACTCAAGGATATATAAAGATACACATGTTAGTAGTGTATATTTTTAATATATCTCATGTACTGCAAAGTAGTATTTTCTACAGTGAGAAATGAACCAGTTGAATTACGTCTCCCCAAATGGGACCTGTCATCTATGACCTTAGAATGTTCCCTTATATGGCAATGATGATATTGCAGTTACCTTCATATTGCTGGAAAAACACCTGATAAAAAACAGATTATGGGAGGAAGGGGTTTGTTTCATGGTTACAGAATCTTGTGGAAGCACAGTCATGGTAGAAAGTGGCTCACTTCCATAGATGTGTCCAAACAGAAAAAACAACACCAGTAAGCACCAACAGCCAGACATCAAACTGCTCTTTCCACCCCTTCAAGCTATTGCCTTTCAAAATTAATTTATATTATTACTCATTTGAGCCTTCAGTGCGTGGATTTCTCCTTCAGGCATCTCTTCCATTGTCCCAGCACAAAGCAGCATGCCTACTATTAATAGTGGTACTCAACTTAATAACTGCATCTTCAGTAATCTAAAATCAGTCTCCATGTCAGTAACTTTAAACTTGCTTGAATTTTATTCTATTAAAAAACACACACATATTTTATATATTCCTGTTATAAACCTTCCACCAAGAACACAAGTTCATTACTTTTTTCTTTTTTTGTTATTTTTATTAATTTATTTGAGAGCGACAGACAGAGAGAAAGAGGCAGATAGAGAGAAAGAGAATGGGTGCGCCAGGGCCTCCAGCCACTGCAAACGAACTCCAGACGCGTGCGCCCCCTTGTGCATCTGGCTAACGTGGGTCCTGGGGAGCCGAGCCTCGAACCAGGGTCCTTCAGCTTCACAGGCAAGCGCTTAACCGCTAAGCCATCTCTCCAGCCCAAGTTCATTACTTTTAAATTGAACCTTGATCAAACCCTCTGGTCATAGGCAGAAAACAATGCAGCCAGCCTTTTCACCAATTTAAATGTTCATTAGATAAGCATTCATAATCCATAATTATCTCTCTCTCTTTTAAAAATTTTATTGTCATTATTGTTATTTTGGGGGGGTCAAGTTAGGGTCTCACTCTAATCCAGGCTACCTGGAATTTACTATTCAGTCTCAGGGTGGCCTTGAACTCATGGTAATCCTCCTATCTCTGCCTCCCAAGTGCTGGGATTAAAGGTGTGCATCACCAAGCCTAGGTACAATTATCTCTTTATTTAAAATTTTCAAACTTTCACCAGACTACTCCATCAAGCTGTACACGTAATATTGCAAGGCTTCTCCATTCCAAAGTATCAAATTCTTCCACATTATGCCAGCACACAAATTCCAAAGAACTAAAACCCACATGGTCAGACTCTCACAGGAATAACCCCTCGTCTGGTGCCAGTTTTACTGTTGCTGTTACCTTCGCATTGCTGTAAAAACACTCCACAAGAAACAGCCTATAGGGGAAAAAGGTTTTTTCTTCATGCTTACAGAATATAGAAGAAGCACTACTGATGGAGGAAAAAGCCAGCTCCCTTACATGGGTGCATCCACAGCTGAGAGAATAAAACAAGCCCCAGGAAGCACCAGCAGCCAGCAAACACAAGCCATCAGTGGTAGAAGAATCTGGCTCACTTCAGCATCCTCAGTAAACAGAGACAGATTCCAGAAGCAGCATGCACAGCCTGCACTCAAACTGGCTCCTTATCTACCTTAGGGTTGGTCTGGAGACTTAAGTTACAAGCTTAATCAAAAATTCTTGAGACGATGGGGGACATACAGTTACATTCAAACCACCACAACTGACTATAGAACACCAAGTTAAAATGGAGTTATCACGGTGTGTTTCTTTCCAAAATCATTCACGTCCTTATACAAAGGTAGAATTTGGACACAATGATACACCTGTGGAGAATGCATCAAGAAGACTAGAATTGTGTTGCTATGTATCAAAAACTCTACAAGCTATGAGAGAGAACTGGAACCTATTCTTTTATAGATTTCTGAGAGAATGGAGGATACTGCTGACCTGCCACCTTGATCAACAGTGGAACATCAAGGCTCAGTTAGGTTCAGGGCACAGAGCGTGATGAATGCCAGTGAACCAATGTGATAACTTAGTGGATTAGTCAGATTTACATTGCTACAACAAAATACTTGAGGCAATTAACTTGTAAATGGGAAAAGTTCATTTTAGCCCTCAGTTCTGAAAGTCCCACTCCATCACTGGAGCTCTTCACTTTGGGGCTCTGGCAGATCAGGCACATCACTGGACAGTTATTGGCAGTGAACATTGTTCACACCATGAACCTGGAGACAGAAGTGAGAAGAGGGAGTAGGATCCCACAATCCCTTTTGAGGACATGCCTTCAGTGATCTAAGGATTGCCACTTAAAGTTACCATCACTTCCCCACAGTGCAGCCCTATGGACCAAGCTTGAAATACCTGGGCCTCTGAACATAGCAGCTAGGTTGGAATTGGCCCACCAATGTAATGAAACCAGTACAGAATGATTTACTAAATGCTACAACCATGTACTTTCAGTCTGGAAGATATGAATTACTGAAACTTTAAAAAAATGCTTTCAAGACAAATTGTATCACTGGACTAATTTAAAGTTATTATTAGAGAGTAATAATGACTATAACTGTAAATAGTAATGACATTGAGATGAAATGGTTAAAGTTATTAACTTATTTTAACACATTTCAAAATTTTTCAACACTTAAAATTCAATTCAAATAATTTAGAATTTCCATTGCAAGCAAAATAAATAATAGTCCAAGAATAGAAGTGTATTTTTGTAATAAATTAATTACTGTCTCCAACCAAATCTAAAATAATATACAGAATAGACATTTTTGTTTTTGGAAAAAGAAACATCACCATAAGCAACATTATTGCAGTTAAATAATTAAGGACAACACAAGAAGTTTATAAAAACAGGACACATGATTATTACAAAGGAAAAAGCAAACAAATCAGTTTTTTTTTTAAAAAAAGAGAACATACTTGCTTATCTACAAAGAGTTATGTAAGGCAAGTTTATTTACCCAGAAAAGGAATAAAACAAATTAAAACCAGTTAAAAGCAATGGTGGGATTTATTGTAGCCACTAGCTTCAAAATAAACAGACGTACATGCTGCACTGTATCTCATAAAAACAGAAGTACAATGGTGGTTTCAGGGAACTGGCAAAAGGAAAATGGGGAGATGCTAACATATGTGCCACTGCAGATTTGCAGAGAATGACTTCTGTAGACTCAGCATAGAGCATGGGACTATACTTAACAATGCTGTACAGCAGAATTAAAATTTTCTGGGGCTAGATAGATTGCTTAATACTTAAAGGCACTTGCTTTCAAAATGATAGCCAGGGTTTGATTCCCCATCACCTATGTAAAGCCAGATGCACAAAGTGGTGCATGAATCTGGAGTTTGTTTGCAGTGCCAGGGGGCCATGGCATACCCATATCCTCTCTCTCTCTTTAACAAATAAATAAAATATCAAAAAATAAAATAAAATTTTCTCATCAGTAGATATTCAGTATTAAAACACATATGTATAGGAAAAAGAAAGTGAAAACTATGAGGGGACATGTATATTGTTGGCTGGATTGTGCTGATCATTTGATAATGTACACATATATTAAACATCAAATTGTGACTAAGTAGACCTTAAATGTATAACATTTAAATAAACAGAACTTATATGTATCTAATCAATAGAGTTGATTTTTCCAAACAAGAAGAAACTTATATACCCAGAGGTTATAGTAGGGGCACAGAGGATAAAAATAAATATGTGATGACATAGGCCAACAGGAGATGTATGCATGTGACCAAGAGGCTTCAGCAGAGAACCAACCTGTTGATACCCCGATTTTGGACACTATCCTCCAGAAGTATGAGAAAATGAATATCTGTTGTTTAAGCTAAGTAGATAAATAAATAAATGTGAAACTACTAATGAAACAAATTTAACAAAAGTTTACATAATTTGTGAAAATCTGTGGATGGTGTATTTCTTAAACAGGAATGAAAAGAAATGTAATCAGTGGGTGAAGAACATTGCTATTATTCCACTTCATTCCAATAAGCAGTACACTCTTCAAAATGAAATAATTATGTGTATATCATATGAAAACATAAAATGTAAATGAACCAGGAATGTATGTAAAGGAATAATATGGAAGATTCTTTGTTCTCAACTGTTTTGAGATACATGCCCACACAGAAAAACATAAGTTATACTTCAAAGAAAATTAGAGTTTGGGATGTAGTTTACCTGGAAAACTACTGACCTTGCATGCAGAAAACTCTGGGTTAAATTTCAAACATCACATGAGCTGGACATGGTAGCACACTTTTGTAATCCTAGCACTAGAGCGTGTACAGGCAGGAAGAACAGAAGTTCAAAATCATTCTCATTTTTATATAGGAAGTTCAAAGCCAACCTAGGATATATGAGCCCCTGTTCCACTGCAAAAAATAAATGTTTAAAAGACTGTACATTTCTCTTTGCTTATACACACTAGATAAGTATACAATAGGAAATCTAGAGATAGCAAGACATAAAGCAAAGCCAATGTTATCCTTTAATAACCTCAAATCTTATAAAGCATCAATAGTTTATCATAATATACACTATTCCAAATATGTCTTTAGAAATATGTTTATATACATATTCCTTTGACATGGGATTATATGGTACATATTCTTTTGAAATGTGCTTTTCTATTATATATTCATATAGACTCATGCTTTCATGTGTTTAACCACATTAATGTTTCATTACTTATTATCTATGCTATTATTTTGGCTTACTTCTTGTCTATCACTCTAAACGTCACACAAAAATCAATTATATACCTCAAAAGGGCCCCAGCTGAAACTAAGAATAACTGGGGAAACATACAAGAATGCTGTTTTTTTGGCAAACCGGGAACCAGCACAACAGTGAAGGAGATAAGACACAGAGAACAATTAACCCCTACCAAACCAGATATCCAGAGACACAGAGGCTCCCAAGATCTCACCACAGAACCAGACCAAATATGAACCCAACATGGCTCAGGGAAATTTGTGGAAGAAGGGGTGGAAAGAATGTCAGAGCCACACATTGGGTCATGACACACAGAGACTTTCCCTCCTACCCAAAACTAAAGGCTAACCCCACAATGCATGACCCATATACCCCAACAAGGAGGATTCCTATGGAGGGGGAAGGATGGGGAGGAGGCTAACAATGGTACCAACTTGACTGTATTCCCTGACTATAAAAATAAAAAAAGAATGTACAAGCCGAAAAGATAAATTATATACAAATGATTCCTAAAGATAGATTTTTGGGTGTAAAATGAATGGATAATGGTATAAAAGAAATTTCAGATACCCTAGAACACAAATAGCCCATGTTCAGGCCTATGTACAAGTTATCTATTTGAATGTCCATTGAAGCTTTTTTATAACAGAACAAGTCTTTCTGGTATAAGCAACTCAATACTAATCAATTACTTTACTTCATAAGGCTAGATTACAACATAATGTTGCAGCACACATTCCTAGGAGATGTTCACCATGTCCTCAGAGTAAAATCAGGTCATGTGAAAACATCTGTATCTGCTGTGAATCATTTTATTTGGGGAAATGATGAATACCTCATTGTGTTTTGAGTATGTTTTTAGTTAGCAACAGTTGCTGCAATAAATATCTATTTCTGAAGTCATTCTGTGTGTCCTGCTGGAGTCAGGGCCTTGGACAGTCTCCTGTTTCTTTTCAGGTGGTAGACTTTTCCTATAAGATCTAGGCTGATCCCTGACATCTTGATAAAGTCCTTTCCACGTCCTGCAAACCTACTCAACACGCTCAACTCCTCCTCAATCCACCCAGTGTTCTCTGCATCAGCCCTTGCACTCTGCACCAGGCAGAAGCCTAGCAGAGTACCTAGGCAGAAAAACATCTGACCAAATAAAAAATCTCTCTTGAAGCTTGATTCACATAGGTTTTGTTAAGACATCTAGCGATCTTAGGAGCTTGTCTACCTTATTAAGGGGACATTTCCTTATGTGTAGAGAAGGGTGGATTAATCATGATCACTAAAGGCATTGCTTGATCTCCTGCTCTGTGGTTACCTGCAGTGTGGGGTTATCATTGAGATAGAGACTGATGATGGTCCAAGATGACATCCACATGGCTATTCCAATATTAACAGGGTCATAAATAAACAGGATAAGGCCCACTAAGACTACCTGCTGTTACAATTCAGAAAGAATTCAAGATAACCACAGGTCAATGAACACAAATGGGATTATATACAGGCACTAGAAAGGTACTCATGGACTGAATTTTTAAACAATTCAAATTGAAAGACATTTCTTACTCTCTCCTCTCTGTTTTTGACCAGAGTTCAAATACTTACAGAAGACAGAAAGCTGAACAGATAATTTGTCCTCTATAGTCACAGTCCTATTTTCACATTTTCCAACATCTCACCTTTCCTGCATCTAGGATGAAGCCAGAACCTTCGGAAACATTAGATAAGTTAGAAGGTTAATCAGGGAGGATAGTAGCGCAATATTTTCATGTTTTCTTCCCACCAGAAGGCCCTTTAAGAGCTTGTTACCTACAGAGTCAAACATTCAGTGCAAGAGACAGGACACAACAAGGCTTCAAGTATATCTCTTGTGTGGAGTTTTAGAGATGGACAGAGAGAATAAAAGAAGGAGGAAGAAGGTCTCCAAAATAAAAAAGGAAAGGTACAATCCATGTAAATGCATGTGAAAGAAGCTATTGAGCAATATCCAATATAAGACCCAGAAGTGCTCAAAAATGTGGAAAGGAGATTTACCAACCATCTGCAATAAAGAGCAATTGTAAATTACCAACTTAATTTATCATGTCTATGCAAAGACACCCAGATTCTACCTCTTTCTACCACTAAGGAGATCTACATTCCTATCTACATCTAATCTGTATTTATAATGTACCTAGAAAACCTCCTATAGAATAAGATAAAAGATACAGCATTCAAAATGCTTTAAAAATCAGGAATTAAAGTATTTATGTAATTTTTCAGAACAGTTCCTATTTACTATAATACATTATTGTGGGAAATAATAATGAGAATATACTTTAGATGAGTAAGTTTTGTGTTTGAAAACTAGCCATAGAAGATTTAAAAAGATAAAATTCGGCTGGAGAGATGCCTTCATAGTTAAGGCTCTTGCCTGTGAAGCCTAAGGACCTATGTTCAATCTCTCTCCAGATCCCACATAAACCAGATGCACAAAAGGTGAGGCAAGTGCTAGGTTGCACATGCCCACCAGGTGGCACAAGTGTCTGGAGTTCGATTTCAATGGCTGAAGCCCTAATGTGCCAATTCTCTCTCTCTCTCTCTCTCTCTCTCTCTCTCTCCCTCTCTCTCTCTCTCTCTCTCTCTCTCTCTCTCTCTTTCTCTGTGTGTGTGTGTGTCTGCCTGTCACTATGAGTAAAAAAATAAAAATATTTTTAAAACATAAAATTATAAAAAATCAAACAAGAAAACTAAAGGTGTAACATTAGAATTGCACTTTTGGAGTTCAGGCAGAAGGCAAAATAAGTGATGTTGCAGAGAAAAGAACATGGACATATAAGCCAAATTTCATCAGAGATCCCAAAATTCAGAGGCAAAGACTGTGAGACAAAATGGAAGCAAAACAAACAGGGTCAAAGTGGTACCAACTACAGAGAGCACCTGGAGCAGAAGCTGTGGGCCCTATGCCATTAGATACATATTCTGGAGCTGAAAGTAGTTTAACGTACACCTGTTGAAAGGAGAAAATACTTGCTAAAGAAAACTGGATGAAAAAATAATAGCCCACAAATATATAAGTACATAGTAGAAATATAGTTAAGAAAGCATTGAAGAGTAAAAAGATATTTATAGAAGGCTTATGAAAAAACTTCCAACATTGTTAATGATCAAAATAACATTGCCTCTTACCCATAGCTGATGGATAGCCCCAAAATGCATGCCCCACATTACCCAACAAGAGGGTCCCTGTGGAGGGGGGAGGACAGGGAGGAGGCTAACGATGATACCAACATGACTGTATACACTGTGTATATAACTAATAAAAAAATTAAAAAGACAAAGTTGAAAATTAGTTAGCACTTCAGATATGCTAGATTGACAAAAATTTTTAATTATAGCCTAGAATTTAAAAAAATTGAAGGAAAGAAAAATTGTTTTCAATCAGGGGAACATTAGACACACCTGTAATTTCTGTAACCAGGAGGCCCAGCTAGGAGGACTGTGAGATCATAGGCAGTTTAAGCTATATAACCAGACCTTGTCTCAAAAACAATTTTTTTTGAAAAATGCCAAATAACTGTTTTGGAGTTTCAGTGGATATATATGGCAATAGTGAGGCAGTTTACGTTCCAAAAGTCAAAGCAAAGAATATGTTTTAGCTTATAGATAGAGAATCTAGCTTATTACACTTTGGTTCAGGTTAGAAAAGTCAGAAGGCCTGGCCTTTTCTTCTCTCCACCCTCTGGATGAATCCTTCTCCATGTTTCCAAGAAGGTCCTTCCTAGAGGATTGAGATTTCTGGGAACATTACCCTTTCCCCAGGGGGCAGGGGGAATGGCTCCACACACCTAACGCCAGAAGTGAACTGATTAGACAAGCTATCCGTCCATGAACCTCACATAAAAGAATTAAATCCAGGTCTCTAGGTGAGCTTCTCCATTCCTGAGAACCTCACTCATTCTTCCTTTTGTGTATGAGCTCTATCTTCTCTTAAGTTCTATCTATAATTTAATAAAACCTAGAAACTTCACACAGTGGCCTATGGATTTCATTCTTTGAATTCATAGGACAAGAATCTGAAGGCCACTGACTCAGGGAAGTTTGTATAACAGTAGAGTTTTCTTGGACCTAACTCCTGAGTTACTTCCCTCCCAAGAGCCAAGACAAGGGTCCAACACTCTCAAAAGCACATCAAATTCCTGTATCACTAGCATAGTCATATATGCAATGTAGATTGTGTTATACTATCTATGGATATATCACAATTATTTTCTATATTTGTCTACTGACAATATTTTGATTGTTTCTGTTTGTTTCTTCTTCACAATACTGTAAAACATTGAGTTATGCCTACATGGTACACTGTGAATAAATATTCTCCTTTTAACTTCTCCTGATGTATGAATTATAAAACAAAACAGAGCATGTGGTGTCACTAAGAAATCAAGCAGAGAAGAGCACCTTTCAAAGACAAACAGATTATAATCCTAGTGGTTTCACTGGCTCAGAAGCTAAACAAACCAATGATTATATGACATCAAAATGTGCTAAATTGTATAAATGAAAGAAAGGGTACTTCTATGAGATGTCAGTGGGTACTATGTACTGTAGATGGGAGAGTCAGATAAGATATCTCGAAGATGTGGTATGTAACTTGATATTTGGAGAGCAGAAACACAACCTCATATAAGGAGAGTGAGGGAAAAAAATCCTTCATCTGTGAAGGTTCTGGTCAGGAAGGGCCTGGCTCCCTGAGAATTCAAAAGCAGGGCACCATGGGTGGGAATTTAATGAACAAAGGACCATGTTAGCAGAAGAAGCATTTGAAGAGTTAGAAAGGTGCCATGGCCTGTTGGATCACGATAAACAGTCATTAGGACAAGTCAACCTCTAATTTGCTTTGTTTCTTCTACACTGATCTCACTCCCTCTGTTCCTCTGCATACCTCTCTGATGACTTTTGCTTCATAATTCTTCCTGAGCCTGTTCTTCTATAAGAATGAACAACTAAATGCTGATTATGCCTAAAGGAGTGTTGCTATACAAACAATGACATTGCCATTGATCTGTTGCCATTTCTAATTTGGAAAGTTGAAGGGGGATATTCAAGAGAATGTGAGTAGGTGAGAAAGAAATGCTACAGGGCAGAGAAAAAAAAAGCAATTTCCAAATTTCATACCAAATGATAAGAGTTGGTATGCTGTTTATTTCAACAAAACATGAGCCAGGCATTAAACAGTTTCTGAGGTACATGCATTGAAAGGTCATTTGTCTTTGTGTATTTAATTTGAAGCTGCAAATTGTGGAGAAACATTAGCTCTAGGATGCAGAGATCCTACTACTGAAACACTTCTGCGCAACATGCTGAGGGGAAATTTTTCTGGAAATAATTCAATTCATCTGTAGTGAAACACACACATGCACACACACACACACAAAAAAAGACAGAAATGAGGAAACCTCTAGATATAATTATAAGGATATGATTCAAAATGTATTAATAATAATTTTATATTTGATTTAAATGTCATAATATATATCATAAAAGATAAGCTTGTGTGCTGGAGAGATGGCTTAACGCACTTGCCTGAGAAGCCTAGGGACCCAGTTTTGATTCCCCAGTACCCACGTAGGACAAATGTGCATGGTGGGGAATGCATCTGGAGTTCAGTTGCAGTGGTTAGAGGCCCTGGCATACCCATTCTTCCTCTCTATCTGCCTCTTTCTCTCTCTTTCAAATAAAAAAAAAAAACACAAAAAAATTTAAAAATAAAATGTGAAATAAATTTTCAAAAGATAAGCTTGTATCATGTGCATGTTCAAAATAAGAATTTATCACATGCACTCTTTATTCTCAGGTATCTAAGAAAGGTAATGTTCTTTAGTTTTGTCATTTATTATAATTCTGAAAAACTTTTATTTATATGTTATATACCTATTATTTATTTAACTGAGCATAATTCTAAAATTATTGTTGAAAATCAAGATAAAATAACATGGACTTATCTTGAAAGTTTGGGAAACAATTTGAAGGAGTGATGAGTAATTTTATGTCAACATCATAAAGGTAAGCAAAGCAGCGTCTCTGTTCATTACCTTCTGATGTTATTCTCCACCAACACTTCTCAGCACATAGAAGAGTCATTTAATGGTCAAACTGTCATTATTATTTGAGATGAAAATTTATTTCATGTATGGAACAAGCTAGAAAATTCTTGATTTTCTTTCAAAGTACCTGTCTCTTTCTTTTTCTTCCTTTCTTTCTTCCCAACATCTCCCTCTATGTTTCTTTCTCTCTTCCTTGTCATCCTCCTCCTACTTCCTTTCTCTATTCCTCTCTGTCCCTCCATCCTTCTCCACACAATGACTTTCAGAAAAGGCACACAGCTCTCCTTTTAGTGTGTTCATAATAACAAGAGAGTCATGTGTTAAAGGTATTTTAAAGTTAACGGTTATGGTTCCTAACTTCTATCAAACTTTACTCTGAACATGGTGTGGGATCTGGATATCTTCACAAACAAAATGTATTATAACTTAATGAGTGACTAAGTAGTCATAAGTAACTTAATGAGCACAGGGAATTCAAACTTCTTCCTATAATCCAAGTCCTGTTTAGCACTGTATGATAAAGATAATTCACTGCTAATATGGTATAGAAAAATGTATATAATCTCATAAACTTGTGGCCCCAGAAACAAATATTTAGAGAAACTAAATTTAGCTTCACTCAATACTGCAAAGTACAGGTGAAATGTAATCAACTTACTTGCTCATATGTAACAAAAGTGCTCTTGTGCCCAATCCTTGATGGCATACTTCTCCTAGTCTTAAACAACAGAAACTTATTTTCCCACAGTTCTAAAATTAAAAGTGTTAGGTCAATGGGTCTTGCTCCACTGTGACATGCATATGCCTGCTTCTAATGGCCTCACCACATGACCTTCCCAATGTGCACACACAGATCCAGTGTGTCTTCCTCCTCTTAAGGTCACCATTCTATCCAGGTAGGGTCCTGCTCTTATTATTTAAACTGATTTGCTCTCTCTCTCTCTCTCTTTTTTACTTTATTTTTTTAAGAGACAGATAGAGGCAGAGAGAGACACACACATACACAGAGAGAAAGAGAGAGAGGGAGAGAATGGGTTCACCAGGGCCTTCAGCCTCTGCATATGAGCTCCAGACGCATGCACCACCTTGTGCCTCTGGCTTAGGTGGGTCCTGCAGAACAGACCAGGATCCTTTGGCTTTTCAGGCAAAGGCCTTAACTGCTAAACCATCTCTCCATCCCCTAATGAACTTTTTGACTTAAAACAAGGCTATAGTATTATATTTAGTCCTAGCACCATAAAATTAGAAGGTGTCTTTCTTTGTAAATATTTAATTTTGTAACCAAAGAATCAGAACTAATGAAAGAAGAGATATTTTTTCTTGTATTTTCAGATTCCTTCTACTTCTTGCTTTATACACTAGACCTTTCCAAAAAACATATAAAGCTTGTAAGTCTATGAAAGATACTGTTTTTGAGAGATTGTTCTTGGATCACACAATAAAAATCAGCTAAAGTACACACAAAAGAACCTTCAGCAAGAAACCAAATAAAATTTGAAATAGTGTATTCATTATGGCATTACAGATACCTCAATCATGGATGATGAATTAGCTGAGTCTAAAAAATGATAGTGTAGATAAATTGAATGTATGAAAGGACAGGATAATGAATGAGATGACATGCAGTCATAGTTTGTGCATATATTTATTATTTTCCACTTGAGTAATTTTAGCAGCAAAATTGCCACTTAATATAATTCAGAGGAATATTTGAATAATGGGAGTAATACATTGAGATCTACCACTTAAAAGTAGATTCTGATCTAAATATAGTGATAGCATAAGAATGAACTAGAAACTTATCTTAGCAAAAAGAAGAAAACTGTGTCATGCATTAAACATAGAGATTTACTTTCTCAGTGATTAAATTACTTTTTTTAAGTCCACTTTCTCAGATTAGTAAGACAAATCTAGTATATCTTTGGTATTTATGCACATTAATTTTGACTGCAACGTAAATGTCAATTTAACCACACAACACTTCTCATTTATGGCATCCTTTATTTATTAGGAGGATTGATTGATAGAAATTTCATTGAACTCTAAGAAGATTTAGAATTTTATTACTTTTGGTTGCTCATGAGTTACTTTGCTTTACAATGACATTTATCTTCCAAATGAGGCTGCAGAGGAAAAAAGGAAAGTAAAATAAAAAGAAAGTCAACCAGACAGTGTGAGAGAGGAAGTAGAAGCTCACATTCTGTAGTAGCTGCACCGATTAGCCTCCCCATCAAATTAAAAGTATAACTGCATCAATTAAAAACCCCATCAAATTAAAAGTATAACTACCACACGTCCAGAAATGTCACTTCTGGGTGTATGTTCAAAGAAAATAGTTAGAATATGAAAGGGTAATGTGCCCTCCCATCCTACTTCATGACTATGCATGAGTCAAACTACTGTATGTATTAAAGTGACTTTAATGTTCAATGATGTATGTATGGATAAAAATAATATAGTATATGCACATATATTGGATACTATTACACCAAAAAAAGTAAAGAAATTTTACTATTGACAGCAGGCATGAATTTGGAAAACAATATTTCTCAATGAAGAAAGCTAGGAATAGAACAAATGTTACATGATTCACATGTGAGGAATCTAAAATTTTCAAACTCGTGAAAACAGAGAGTAGAACGGTAGTCACCAGGACCTGAGAAATGTGTGAAATGGAGTGATATTTGAGTACAATTTCAACTGTGTAAGATTAACTGATCCTGCAGGTGTACTGTGCTGTACCTGTGGTAACCAATACTTTCTTGTAAGAATCCTACAAACAGGGTAAAACTTACTTTAAATGTTTTGAAGATTGGGCCAGGAGGGAGGTAATAAGAGAGGGACGATACTATGGAAGTGAATGAAATGTTTATTTTGTAGATTGTATAGACTTATTTCTATGAATGTATATATATATATATATATATATATATATATATATATATATATATATATATGGAAATTCATCAATGTAAACATGTAGTTCTGTGCCTATTAACCAACTTCAATGAGAGTATTGAAGAAAATATAACTTACTTTTCCAGTTTCCAATAAGTTGATAACTGAATAGTTTTATCATGAAGATTCTACATTGGTTTTTCTCTTTTTTACAAAATATATATATATATATATATATATAATTTATTTCATAGAGGAAGAGACAGAGAGAAAGAGAGAATGGGCACACCACGGACTCTAGCCACTGCAAATAGACTCCAGACACCCCCTTGTGCATCTGGATTAATGGGTCTTGGAGAATCAAACTGGGGTCCTTAGGCTTAGCAGGCAAACACCTTAACCACTAAGCCATTTCCCCAGCCTTTTCTTTTTTAATTTTGGTTTTTCAAGGTAAGGTCTTGCTGTAGCCCAGGCTGATCTGGAATTCACTATGCAGTCTCAAGGTGGCCTCAAACTCACAACGACCCTCCTATTCTGCCTCCCAAGTGCTGGGATTAAAGATGTTCACCATCATGCCTGACCCAGAGTGGATTTTTAATTATCTTTATTTATAAGTATTGTGATCTTCTGCTGGGGTGTATGGAAAGTTCAGTGCTTAGTATGACGTACGACAAGCAATGCTAAAAGCAAATGACCCTATCATTGAAAAATAAGATGGCTACAGTTCTATCCCTCTCAGTAAATTACACACATTCTCCCAGTAGAATAACTATTTCCTTTCCTTACCCAATTTCACACATACAGAGACCAGGCCATAGTATCCATTAAACTTTATAGCCTTCATGTCTAATTATATTAAATTTAGTGGTGAGATTGGAGCTAATCTTTCAATCATTTTCCTGACCCTTATATTATTAACTCTTGTTCAACTTATTCACATATTTGATTAAGAAAATAAAAATATATAGGGATTCTACAAAAATGCACATACAATCAATAATACTTTTCAATGTATTAGTTATCTAACTTCTTAGCTTAATGAAAGTTTTTTTTAACATATTGTCATTTTTAACATTATATTCCTCCAGGATATATAATGAAAACATTTTTGTATTCTTTTACTTAAAGCATAAGTAAATTATCTCTTAATGTGACCTTATTTGATGGAATAAGACAAACTATTGTGTTTTATATCTGTGATACAAACTGTCTTTAACTGAAGAAATGTGTATGTTACAGAAAGTAATCCTTATGCTAGCTTTACAGATGCACAGTAGCAGTTAAACAATGAATAGTATTTTTATGCACAAGCAATTGTTTCTCATGGAAATATAAACACATTCTCCCTATTTCTGTACAGATGACTCAGTATTTGTCGCACATGGTACACAGGGAGCTTAGCCTCCCAGATCTCACTCAGGAAAGGACTGTTGTCCCCAATTGTAGGACTGAACACATGCAGCAGACTCTTGTCCTTCTAAACCACACCTAGTATATGGCTCAGGTCAAGTTCTGACTGTACCCAAGAAGTGACCCCTGGAGGATGACAGCACTCAGGTGGTTTTACTCAGGGATGGACAAGGCTGACAAGCTATATGAGGTGCCCCTCACTCCTGAGCAAGGCTGTGTTGCTGTTGCCATAGAGGTGCTCATCTCTGATAAATATTTTTCATATCAGATTCTGTTCCAGTTCTGCTTCTTAACATACCAGTCTGTGACCACACAAAGATCAAAAGTGGAAAACGGTTATATAATGAAAAAAGAAGTTGCTGATCTTTGATACTTAGTTTTGTCTCAGATGTGAAGCTATTATTTATTAGACTTCATATCGTGCTTACAGATGCTTCATAGCACAAGGTTACACAATTTCTTTTGACTTCTATAGGCTTCTACAGGCCAAGGTGTGAACCCCTGAAAAGGGTATGTCAAGTCCTGCTGCTATTGCGGTAACCACTTTTTCTATGAATCAGAAGAATGCCAATTGGGTTCATCCTCTGTGGCAGTCAGGTTGGCTCTGCTGGATCATAAGGTATTATCTTCTTGGAAATGCTTGGGAGAAGATCAAAAGGAGCTCAGTTCTTCATGTTAAACCATAGATTATGAGTCAACCAGGGTTGGCCCATGACAAATATCTGATGTGTGGTTACTCATGTGGTGAGTCAGCATTCTAATCAGGGACACAGTTAATCAGTTAGAACTCCTTGTTCACTATGCCAAAAAAAAACCTTTAAGCACTCCTTCCAAGAGGAACACATACACATTCTTTTGGTCTGCTCGGTTTTGCTCATGTATCGTGTTTCTCCTCCTACTACCACAAGACAAAGACATTAATTGCAGCCAAAAATAAAGTCATAAACTCTGGCAAGCTAAAATGGAGAAGTCATCAAAGAGGAGTCATGCCTGTGTATTTTTAGAGGCAGCAAAAGAGTCTTCCATAGCTGGGGAAGGATGAAGTAGTCACCTTAGATCACAAAACAAGTTTGTGGCAACATTGGGACAAGAACCCAGATGTGAATGTTAACTTTGATGACATCAAGTTGTCTCCCATTCAGATTTCCTTGGATAGCTAGTAGTGATGGAATGAAACATGCATGTCTTCCAAACTCAGCATTATACCATTACTTACTGAGACCCTGTCATGAGCTGATACTATTTTAGGCATAGCTGAATCAGACAGATCACAGTGAATCAGAAAGATGTGCTTTTGTTGTCAAGGACTTACTTTCTGGAAAAGATCAATTTTCTTTTTCCACTAGAGGCCACTTCTAGTAGATCAATAGCAAGATAAGTACTTAAACTAAACACAAAAAAAGAGATAGTTAAAAAAAAAAAAGACAGCCTTGACCTCTCACTCTCTCTCCTTCTAAGTTAATCTAGGAGAGCATTTTTGGTTTGCCAGTGAGTTCCATCATGCTACTATGAGAATTTGGCATTGAACACAGGGCCAGCAATGCTCACAACATGCCTCTACAACACAATGGTAATTGGGCTTAAAGACATACACAATGTGCAAATAAAATGAGATTTCTGTGTTGGAAGAGTAGCTGTGGATTCAGCCACATTTTAAATTAATGTAACATTGCATAAGATATGAAAAAATAATTGCTTGGACCATTATTCTCTTCTTTGCTGATCTTGTAAGCAAGTCATCACTAGTAACATTTGCTCAATTGTGAATGCATGATATTTGATCAATGGGGAGAGGTGCTCAGCAAAACAAACAAGCAAACAAACAAACAAACAAACAAACAGGAAATATGGACATCATAGACTATAGATTATAAGAGACTGAAGTATTTACAGACAGATATCAGTGGACTCTATAAATCTATTATTAAAATTAGAAATTGACATATTCAATTATTTCTGGAGAAGTCCAATGCTAAGTGCACACACTCAGTAGCCAGTCTTTTAGAGCTCATTCCTCTCCCCCTATTAGAGATGTGGTATTGAATGTCAGCTCTTATGTTGATTCCTAATGTGTGAAATAAGAACATCTAGTCATAGAGCTAATAATGGGACTTAAGTACACAAATATTTGTAATGTACCTGCAATAGTGGTTGAGATAGAGGATTGTACAACTATGAGTCAAATTAATAAAAATTCAAATATTCCTTTCCTACAATGTCATAGGCCATGTATATGATTTAATTCTCAATAATGTTCTCATCTTCTATGATTATGGTTTTGTGTTGAATTGTTCAATAAGTATTGTTAATAAGTGGATAAAAACCTTGATGGACTATATATTAAAAAATCTCAGGGCTGGAGAGATGGCTTAGCGGTTAAGCGCTTGCCTGTGAAGCCTAAGGACCCCGGTTCGAGGCTCAATTCTCCAGGACCCATGTTAGCCAGATGCACAAGGGGGCGCATGAGTCTGGAGTTTGTTTGCAGTGGCTAGAAGCCCTGGTGTGCCCATTCTCTCTCTCTCTCTATCTGCCTTTTCCTCTCTCTGTTACTCTCAAATAAATAAATAAAAATGAACAAAAAAAATTTTAAAAAAATCTCATAATCCTGTGCCTTAGTTCCTCTGATTATTCAATTGAATAATAAATAGAGAACACTACTAATTGAATATTTATCCCTTTGGTATTATGAATATATTATTACAATTGACATAAGAACAATCCTAAAATGTGTCAGATCTTCACCTCACAGATTAATGAAGTCTATAAAGGTTACCTTATCAAAAGTTTGGACAGTGGGCTAACTCCACAATGCATGACCCGTATACCTCAACAAGGAGGGGCCAAGGGGAGGAGGTAGGTCATGGATGAGCCTAATAATGGTACCAAACTGACTGTATTTGCTGAATACAGAACTGACTAATAAAGAAAAAAGAAAAAAGAAAAAAAATGGGAATTCTGTAGAAAAAAAAAAAAAGTTTGGACAGAACCTCAGATCAAACACAGGTCCTTCTGATGCAGTAGCCTAGGCTTTTCCATGCTACATGATCTTAAATCGACAGAGGGTGCTTGGTGATGTCATATGGAAAAGAGCAAAATCAACAAAAGGAAATATACACGATTATAGGTAATATAATATCATAGGATGTGTGGTGTAAAGATTCACCTTTCTAAAAACATCATCTCCTGGTTTTCCTTCTCTGCAAATGTCAAGTCCAAAACTCTGGCAATATCCCATGCCACTTTCTAACACCTTTTACTCAAGGCCAAGATCAGAGGCTAAGATTTTAGTGATTATAGTTCAATCTATAAAACATACACAAGCGAAATACCCATATTTTTCAAAGTTCAGTATATAAAAGCTAAAATTTACTACATTCTTCCACATAAACCATGATACATAGCCATATATGTTTAGATCTATAAATCTGAATTGTGAGGAATAATGAGAAGAGCATTCTTTTTCTTTTTTTTTTTTTTTTTTTTTTTTTTTTTGGTTTTTTGAGATAGGGTCTCCCTCTAGCACAGGCTGACCTGGAATTCACTATGTAGTCTCTCGTGTTGGCATCAAACTCTCAGTAATCCTCCTACCTCTGCCCCTGAGTTCTGGGATTAGAGGAGTGTACCACCACATGAACCATGTTGGCAACAGTACCAGGCTAACCAAAGAATCCTGTGATAGTACTAGCTATTCATGGTGCCAGGACAAGTCAAGCAGTGACATATCCAGAGGGAACTGCCTTACATGAAGACATTGTCTAATCCTCCTAAGTTGAACTTTGTGGACTACTAGGCTCACTTTCTTGCTATGGCTTGTCAGTGGACTCTGGAAGAGTGTGTTGAGCTGACTGAGGGCAATAAGTCTGGTGACCCATACACATCCACAGCACAGAGGTGTGGAATGACCTCAGGCCAGCGTACCACCTCCTCACGTTACTCTTACGTATTCCTCATCATTGTAAAAGAAAAAAATATTACATGAAAATAATTTATAGTCACACCTGAAGTTTGAATGCATTCTATGCTACTAAAAAAAAATAAAGAATAGAAAAGAAAACACTAATCTGGGCTGGAGAGATAGTTTAGAGGTTAAGGTGCTTGCCTGCAAAACCAAAAGGTCCAGGTCCAATTTTCTAGGACCCATGTATGCCAGATGTACAAGGTGGCACATTTGTCTGGAGTTCACTTGCAGTGGCTAAAGACCCTGGCATACCTGTTTTCTCTGTCTCTCTCTCTCTCTTTCTCTCTCTGCCTTTCTGTCTGTCTCTCATAAAAAATGAGTACATAAATAAAAAACATTGTTCTTAGCTGAATAAATGGTCCAGCAGTTAAGGCCTGCTTAGAGGTCAAGGTACTTGTCTACAAAGCTTAATGACCCAGGTTCAATTTCCCAGTACCCACATAAAGCCAGATGCTCAAAGTGGCACATGCATTTGGAGTTCGTTTGCATTGGCTGGGGTCCCTGGTGTGCCCATTCTCTCTTTCTCTTTTGGTCTCCCTTCTCTCTCTTTCTCCTTCCCTCTCTTTCTCTCTCTCCATGCAAATAAATAAATAAAACTTACTCTCTGTTGGAGAATCTGCTTCTCTTTTTCAGATAGATGTAGATCTTAAGGAGAGAGGCACCCCATCATACCTCCAAAGGGCCCTGGCTGAAACTAAGAAAAATTGGAGACACAAGCAAGGGGGCTGTTTTCCTGATGAACCAGATACCAGCACAAGGGGGAAGGAGATCAGCACAGAGAAAAATCAACTCCTACCAAATCAGAGAGCCAGAGCCTCAGAGGCCCCCAACACCTCATCACTGAAGCAGACCAAAAATGAACCCAACATGGCTCAGGGAAATTTTGCGGAAGAGGGGGCGGAAAGAATGTCAGAGTCACATGTTGGGTCATGATATGCAGAGACATTTAGCTTACCCATAAGTGTGGGCTAACTCCACAATGCATGACCCGTATACCTCAACAAGGAGGGGCCAAGGGGAGGGGGTAGGTCAAGGATGAGCCTAATAATGGTACCAAACTGACTGTATTTGATGAATACAGAACTGACTAATAAAGAAAAATAAATAAATAAAATAAAATGTTGTAATAAGAAATAACAAACAAGTGTTCTGAATTATTGTCTACAATTGACTACAATTGCTAAAACAATGCAGAGACTTTAGTAAGCATAAATCCATGTAACTCCCTACTTTCTTATGTTCTTATGTTCTCAATGACTGAGTCCATTTTCTGGTTGGTCTGTGACTCAATTTTTTTAAACTACTTAGCATCCATCTTAAAGCTATGAATTTACAGTTTACTGACTGTGGAATCAAGATACACACCATATACTAAATAACTTCACATAGTAACTGGCTTCCAGAGTTCAAATTTCAAACTTGGTTATAGCAACACACTAAGGATTTGTATAGAAATTTGAAAGAAAAATATGATTGACAAAGAAGCAGGAACTGATGTAAAAAAATTCAAGACAATCTAATATAAAAATGATATTTTCATCTCACCTATCTCCCTAATTGTTCCTTAAAAGTAATAAAAGCCTGTGAAATTTGAGTGATATCATTTCATTCTGTCATAAAAATGATGTTGAATTATAAGAACATTTCCCAGTTTTGTCTAGCATGGAAATAAAGTTAGGTGATGAGATATAAGGCTAGCGATGATATTGAGAAGACTCCATTTGTGAACCTATACCTCCACTGAGAACTGGAAGAGACCCAGTTAGAATGGGAAAAGCAACTGAGAAAGATACAACTGAGAAAGATCGCTATAGTTTAGAATTTGTTTGTTTTGAAGTAGGGTCTAGCCCAGGCTTACTTGGAAGTCACTACTCTGTTGTAGCCCCAGGCTATCCTCGAACTCATGGCAATCCTCCAACTTCAGCCTCCCAAGTGCCGTGAGTGGGCCACTATGCCCTATTAAAGAGAGAGAGTGGGAAAGCCGGGCATGGTGGCGCACGCCTTTAATCCCAGCACTCGGGAGGCAGAGGTAGGAGGATTGCCGTGAGTTCGAGGCCACCCTGAGACTCCATAGTGAATTCCAGGTCAGCCTGGGCTAGAGTGAGACCCTACCTCAAAAAACCAAAAAAAAAAAAAAAAAAAAAAAGAGAGAGAGAGAGAGAGAGAGAGAGAGAGAGAGTATGCTAGGGCCTCTTGCCCCTACGAGTGAACTCCAGACACTTTTTTGGGCACTAGGGAATCAAACTTGAGCCATAAGGCTTTAACTGAGCAATCTCCCCAGGTCCCTAATCTTGTGCCCTGAGAGGAAACACTTCTACAAGTGTGATACACTGAGGCCCTCCAGGGATCTCCTATTTATGAGATAGGTGCTTCTAGTTGCTAAGGCATAGAGCCCCTTAGGTATTCTAATTAGGAAAAGATATGGAGCTGAACTTTAGGAAGTCTTTCTATCCAAAAGAGCCATCTACCAGGATATTTAAAACTCTTTCCTACAATAGCTCTATGAGGTGCTGGGGCCCATTTATGTGAGGAGAATCTTCCTTAACAAAGTCCAAAACATATTATTGGAAAAAATGAATGTAACTCAGAGATTTTCACCTAAAAAGACAGAGATTATATTCCAAAGAAAACAAACAAGCAAGCAAAAGCAAACAGAACATCAAATCCTAAAACCATTTCATCAAAAAGCGTGAAAACCCCTCTTTCCCAGTAAGAGAAATGCATACTTGAAGGCTTTGGGAAACTCATTTGAGCAAACAAAAGAGTGTGTGAGCTCCCTGTGACTGTAGAGTGGCCAGTGTGGAATGCTGTGGCAATGTAAATTATAGAGAAGATGCCTGTCTTTTCATCTCGTGCCCTCACCCGCAGATGTCTGTGGGGTGAGAGGAGCAGCTCCTGCCAACTCCATTCCTGCATCCCTGACACCCCGCAATCATCCTCCGTCCACCAAGCCCTCTCTTCGGGTCCCTTTATGGTACACAGTAAACTCTGAAAAACTAAGTCACGTTGCAGTAAACTTCACTTGGAGAGTTTCACAACATCCTTTGAGATCACAATAACCCTGATGAGATTGAGCAACTGGGGTTGGGAATCTCTTGCCTAAGTTACAACTTTGTGAGAGAAAGCGGGTGAAAGTGGGGAAACCGATCTTGCTTAAAACAATTGAGTGTATATTAAGTAAATGGCTCCAAATTAAATTTGAAAGAGACAAGAAAATCTGATAAACATCTAACTTACTTGTTGTCACTTTTAATGCTCATCAGTGCACTTTTCTTTGCCCTGACAGGACCATGCTCTTCCTCTCCAGAACCTGCTTTTTGTATGTTCCCTTCATTCATCATTGTTAATTTGAAATAATGTAAATAAGAAAATAGATAAGTGAGCAAATGTGAAGATGAGGGAGAAACCAGCATTTGACTAGCCAGTCCAGCTTTACATATTAATCAAAACACATGTCTCACATACCATCAATAAGTTTTCAAGTGACCCATCATGGCCATTTCTAATCATAAGAATGTCCTTTGCTCTTTAATAATAATTGGAAGATTATGCTAATATAAGAAAGGGATGATATCAATTTTATGTGTGCTAGACAAGCTATGCCATTGATTTCATAATTTATGATATGAGCTTGGATGAGAAGATAGCTAAGGACATAGTTTCACAAACAGAATAAAATCTTACAGGAGAATAATTCATTAGAGTAGTTGACAAATAGGTGGAGAAAATGTTGCAAAATATTAGGCTTTCCCAACAGTCTAACACTCATGGAGTTGGTATCACATTCTATCTGTCTTATTCTGACAACAGAAAGGCCTGTGAAAGTAGCAGCCATATGTCACTTATAAGATTGAGAAATTAACTTGTTCTTATAAGGATTTGATTGAAAACATCATGAAGGTTCCATTGATTGGATGTCTAATTTCTTGGTTCAAAAGAAAAGAAATGTAAATAGGGTACTATTAATGGTACCAGTGAAGTTATAACACTCATCATATGACTTGTGCTTTGTTGCTGTATGACCTTCTGTGAGAACTTGGGTTAGTTCATGTTCTTATAGAAAATGATATGTCCATGTCAGTAGGTATTTTGGAGATCAGAAAAATCTGGGGATAAATCTATCATCAGAGAAGACAATATGCACATTTATTTAAAGAGTAAGTCTTAATTTATAGTAAAAACTCATTGATTTTTTAATTTTAATTTTAAACCAGCTTTTGTTCTGAATTTCACTTCTAATATTCTAATATTCTTGTCGCATGCTTTATTTTATGTGTAAAATACTTTAATGAAATTAGAGGAATAAAGTATAATTGTACTATGTTATTAAGAACATGACAAAATAATAATTTGTCAGTAGGTTTTTCTGATCAATCCAAAAACAAAAATGTGTAATTCAAAAAAGCATAAAGGAAAGCATATTAAACATATCAAACTTACATTGGGTTGAGGCTGGAGAGATAACTTAATGGTTAAAGTTCTTGTCTGCAAAGCCTGAAGACCCAGGTTCAATTCCCCAGTACCCATGTAAACCAGATGCATAAGGTGGATTATGTTTCCGGAGTTCATTTGGAGAGCTAGAGGTCCTGGTATGCCCACTGTCTCTCTCCCTCTCTCTATCTGCCTCTCTCTCTCTCTCTCTCTCTCTCTCTCTCTCTGTCACAAGTAATGGTGGTGCACTAGGGAGGCAGAGGTAGGCAGATCATTTTGAGTTTGAGGACAGCCTGAGACTACATAGCGAATTCCAGGTCAGCCTTGGCTAGAGTGAGATCTTACAGCAACAAAACAAAACAAAAAATGGGGGGTAGGGGCGGGGGCTGGGGAAATTACTCAGGGGTTAGGGTTAGCAAAACCAAAAGACCCAGGTTCAATTCCACAGGACCCATATAAACCAGATATACAAGGTGGGACATGGGTCTGAAGTTTGTTTGCAGTGGCTGGAGGCCCTGGCAACCCATTCACTCTCTCTCTCTCTCTCTCTCTCTCTCTCTCTCTCTCTCTCTCTCTCTCTCTCCCCCTCTGTGTGTGTGTGTGTGTGTGTGTGTGTGCGAGTGCGCTTGAAAATCCATTAATAAAAGCATTAAAACAAAACAACAGAAAACTTGTATTGAATGACCATTCTCATATATAGAGCTAATGCATATGTAGGCACTAGCATAATCTGTAATACTCAAGCACAAATAAATACTTATCTAAGACACAACAGATTACTTCCAGAAATTTCTAAAAACCTTTATTATACTTGCTTACATTTGATAATTTTTTCTACTGATAATAGTAGCATTTTGCATGCAGTCTTTGTGCAATTGGTCACAACTCCAACATCATTGAAAGAAAAATTTATATATTACAAATGATTTGCTTAATGCTGAATATTAAATGTTAGTGTATTAGTCCCAATTATTACATTTCACTAGAAGATAAGTTGGTCTTAAAGCTAGAATATGCTATTTTATAGGCTATAGATGAACATAATTTATTTTCTTACAATCTGTAAATAAGAATAACATTTTTCAGAAAAAGAGATTTTTAAAAATTCTTAAACTAGGACCATTTGGAACTATTCCAATTTTCTTAAGAAATTTTGTGCTGAACATTTGTGAAACTTGAAGATTAAATCATTTTTGCAAGCAGAATGTTGACTCATGGTTCAGGGTTTTTTTTTTTTCAGTGTTTTTAATCATTCTATAATCCTCAAAGACATTACTTTCAGATTTGATATGATATTTGTTTTATGAACGCAAAGCTATGGGATTGCACTGATGAATAAAAATGGGTAGTATAGATTCAATCATCAAATTTATTTCCAGTTTTCTCTTATCAGAAGCAAACCACAGTCATAAATAAAGTCCAATTAAACAGAGCATAATAGTTACTTTTAGATTCACACCCCCAAGTATGTGTAAGAATTACCACATCGATTCTCATCCCCAATTGTGTGTAAGTGTAACCACACAGATTCTCAACCCCCAATGGTGTCTTAAGTGTGACCACATAGATTCTCATCCCCAGTGGTGTGTAATAGTTACCACATAGATTCATACCACAATGGAGCCCTTTACTGTTTCCTCCTGGTTCCCACTAGATGCATTTGTGTCTGTAGATCGCAGGGCTTTCTGTGTGAGTCACTGGTAAGTGATCTGCAAAAGCATGTTCCTGTTCAGAGGAAGTCCATCCAAATGCACCCTGCACGTCCAACACAACACCCTCTGCTGCTCTCATGTTTGGACACCTTTAAAACTCCCACCAGATGCAGCTAAGTCTAAAACTAAGTTTTCCTCTCATTTTTAAATATGTAAAGAGAAAGAAATACATCAGCAACTGACCTGAAATATGATACCTTAAAACTATGTACCATACAGAGGAAAAGTACAAAGAAAAATGAAAGAATAAAGGCAAAGAAGAAAAAAAATCATTTGATTCAGGCCTTACATTGTGTTGAACTTTGGTGGAATGTATCCAAGGTAGGATTAAATCCAAATGTTTCCTAGTTCTTTCCATCTTAATAGCGTCATAGTCCTTCATTTCATCTCATCCACGGCTTTCACATTTAAGCTTGTCATCTTTGAAATCACTGAACATATTTATGGAATGTCTGTCTCCTGATACATATTTCAGTTTATCATATTGTTATAGTCACAAGACAACAAAGGGATTTCAGATTTATTTATAAAATACTGACATTTCACTTGGGGAAGAAACGTTACTATATCATGCCAACTTCAAATGAATCTTTTTTCTTATTGTAAAAGACATGACAATATTTGTCAAGCTATTGTTTCCTACCTTCATTATATGGTCGCCAATTAAATTGAAGAAATCATTCATGTCATCCCAGTGTACTTTTAAAAGATTTTTATTTAATATTTTGTTATTATTTAAAATATTAAATTAAAGACACAGGCCTAACCATGAAATGGCAATGAAGAAAATATGATCATTAGTATTAAAAGTTAACATGTGAAAGCTGTGTTTATAAGAAACACACATGAAAAGCTTAACTTATTTGACCTCAATTAAACCTATTCATAACTGAAGGAGAGCGGTACTCAGTTCTGGAGGTTGTAGATATTAATTAATTGATTTACATCCACCCAGCTAGTAACAGAACCAAAGTTAAACTAGCGAAATCAAGTTTTCAGAGTCACATTTTTCCTTTGCTCTTTGAATAATCTCTGTAAAAGTTATAACTCAAAAGAAGATAAAGACGGCCACATGGATGAGAGGATGAGCAGAGGATGGAAACAATGTTGTCATGCACACGGATCCCCACTTATGTGCAGCTTGAGTCTCACTCTAAGAATTCATCAGACTGGCATCCTAATACTGTCACCATTGTTTTGATTGTGTAGATTCCTAGTGGGTTTCTTTACAAAGAAACGGGGAGACTGGCAGAAGAGAACTGAGGAAAGAAGTGAAAACTAGGAAGATCAGGAGACAGATGACCATTTCTAGCAGATTACACAAGTCCACCTACATCTTACATCAGTAGGCTGATGTTTACACCTCCACACGTTTCTTTTTATTACATCGTAGATACGTGGTAGTATTTTCCCCTCCTATTCAAATGTCAGCGTAATGTTTAACGTATGTGAACAGCTTTGTTTCCTAGAGCTGAGCTGGTCAAACAATAAAACGAACAGAGAAAAGCTTCCTGATGCTCCTTGTGGTGTGCTGACTGGTGCCAACAGCGTAACAGATGAATCGCGCAGATGTAGGAGTGAGACATCAGCTGAACGTCGTAGTGTTTTCATTCTCTATTTTAAAATATTCCCGTGCCTTTGGAGGGGCTTTCCAATTTGACTTGACTCATTTTGTCAACCGAACAACTTGTCAGACCTCTCAGGAAGGGAGAAGAGACAGTTTATGACCTGGAGTTAAGTTCTCACCCAACGGAGAATAGTCCTGACTACTGTACTTTCCTCTTCAATAATGGAATTTTTAAGTGTTTCTGGAAGATTCCTGGTACATAAAGAAAGGGATTTTCTCTCCAAAAATAAGATTTTAATTCAACACATTCAAAACGGGCAGAAACGGTTCAGTGGTATGAGACGATATTTTCATATTTTAGTTATTCTCTGCCATTGTCAGCCATTATTTAAATACAGACTTCAGAAGTTTATATATATATTATATATTTTTTTTTCTTCAGCCTAACTCTGTTAAAAATGGTGTAGAGGTCTAAATACTCGGTGAAACTATATCCAGGTTAAATTTTTTTTAATTATTTTACAGGAAAATAGAGGTTTCCCCTTAAATGAAAATTATATTTCCCTTTTTTTTTTTTTCTTTCTTTAAACAGTGAGAGGGAATTAGTCAGGTAGCTTCATTTTCTAGTAGCCAGTCAGAAGAGGTCCCCAAAGAAGGAACCAAAAAGATGTCTCACCTCCTGATGCAGCAGAACCAGAATTCAGAGTATGATCCAGTCCCATCCAATCAGTACTCTCTCTCTCTCTCTCTTCCTCTCTCTCTGTCTCACGCGCGCGCACACACACACACACACACACACACACACACACACACACGCACACACTCAGATGTGCTGACCGCTTCCTGAGCCAGCCTCCTCAGCCCAGACTAGTCAGCTCTTTCAGACTCTCCTGAGCCTGAGGGTGAAGCCCACTACAATTAGATTACAAATAGATCCTTACTGAGTGAGCAAGGCTTGTTTTTTTTTGTTATTGTTGTGGTTGTTTGTTTGTTTTGTTGTTGTTTTTGTTTTTGGCTGGCTGTTACCTCTCTGGAACTTCCATGTCCCTGCCTGGTTAAGACCCCACACCCTCCAATCATTTCAGCCAGGCTGCGCTGAGGAGAGGGGGTGGTTCATTAAATGAACTCACAAGATTCAGCCCTAGCTGTTGGCAAGACTCAGCAAATGACAAAGGAGCATCAGGAAGCCTTTTTCTTTTCATCTTATTCTTTGTTAGTTTATTGCTTGACTTCCAAGTGGGCTCCCCAGCCCCTCCTACCTTCCACATGGCAGGAGCTTTCTTCTGTAATTTTTCTTTCTCTTTCCTTCCCTAAATCTGTTTTAGATTTATTTTTATTTATTTATTAGAGACAGAGAGAGGGAGAGAGAGATAGAGAGGCAGAGAATGGACACGCCAGAGCCTTTAGCCACTGCAGATGAACTCCAGACGCATGTGCCACCTTGTGCATCTGGCTTACATGGGACCTGGAGACTCGAACCTAGGTCCTTAGGCTTTGCAGGCATGTGCCTTAACTGCTAAGCTATCCCTCCAGCCCTCCTTCTCTTAATCTAATAAAGTTGCTTTAAATCCTACCCTCTGGTCTATGGATTTTAATTGTCTAAATTCATATGACAAGGATCCAGGGATACCCTAAATTTACTGGTGTGTCATGTATTGGTGAAGAACCCCAAGTCCCCCATTACAACAGGTTCTTCTCGAACTTGAGGTCCTCCTATCCTCTCTAGGATGTGATTGCCAAATGTGTGCCACCATGCAACAAACAAGACAGTGTTGTCCTTCCTGGTTACCTATGTGGCGTTTCACCACCCAAACTTGAGCTTTTGCAAGTGCTGGGACATGCTGACACTGTTACTCCTAGGTGGCTGAGTGGCACTTCTTTGCTATGACTTCACCTCCTCTCCGCTTTCCCATCGTGACAAAGTATTCCTTAGTGCCAAAGCTGTCCAACCTCCAAGGTCTGCTGGAAATGCTATCAAGTCCTGAGACATACAGGAATCCTCTCTTCCCTGTCACTGTGTACAAGGCAGGGATAGGAGAGATGCAGAGGGCACCTACGGAGCTCTGTGTGTCCCTTGGAACTTGTGGGAGGGCAAGAGCGGTGCAGAAGTTGGACAGGGGACTGGGTGGAGTCTATTTGGCCTCCCAGTCCCCCTTCTTCTGGAGAGGGGTGCGCCAGATGGTACTTATTACTGTGTTTTAGCAATGCTTTTGGCACCGGGTAATGGCAAGATAAGAAAATTTGAAGTAAACAGAGATGAAAAGGGAAGTTACCAATGAAACAAAACTGGAAGCATTTTAGTTTCTAAGGAAGTGGCTTCAGAAAATTAGATATAAAAAGGGACAATTAGTTTATGTGTGCTTTTGCTCCACATTGGGAAACAAAAAGGGAGTGAGATCCTAAGCCTTAGCCTCCTGCTTGCTCTGCTGGGGTTGTTCAGTGATCCTATTTTTTCAATGTTAATTAATAGGGTAAACTTAGTAATGACATACTGCTGCTGACTTTACTCCTTTTCTGATCCCTTCCTATCACTCATGATTTTATTCTGAAATTTCCCAGATGTGATTTATATCTAAGGTATGTTGTATACAGTATACTAAATCCCAGGTAAATAGGGAAGATCTGTATGTCTCTCAAACCTCTGCACACAGGTATTCCTTTCTGTTCCTGGACTTTGAAGGCAGTGAGCTTTGACTTTACTTCCATGGCAATGTGTGCACTTATGTTAGGGTGCTCTAGAGAATAGAACTGATAGAGGATAGATAGATAGATAGATAGATAGATAGATAGATAGATAGATAGATGACAGAAGGAGAGAGGGAGATAGGTATAAAGGGATGGGATTAATTAAATCAGCTCACAAGGTTCAGGCTGGGCAGTTCATACAGCTGTCCACAAACCAGAAAATTGAAGAATCCAGCAGATGGTCAGTCCATGAGGCCAGACTAATGGTGGAACACACAAGAGAGCAGCAAGGGGAGCCAGGCACAAAGCAGGCATGAAGAAGTAGCCAGGGCAGCTGAACAGAAGAAGAGAAGCCCTGGTGTGCTCCTGGAGCTTTCTGGTGTACAGTACCCCAGCAGAAGGACCATCCATTGCGGAGGAAGGACTTCCTGACTCAGGCAATCTTGCCTGGAAATGACCTCGCAGACCTGCCCAAGGTATGCCTCTGTCACTTCACTTCCAATGTGACTGCATTCACATCAAACAACCATCACAGCACGACTGGAAGATGTCACCTTGAGAGCCAAATCCACTTATCAGAGGCTCTTCACATATGGTATTCAGCTTGTAGAATGGAAGCATGATTCGTATATGTTCTAACATCAGTAGAAATTCAAGAATTTGTTGATGTGGTTTTTATCCTTTCTTTCCTTATTGACCTTTTTAAAGCTGTTGGCCTTGCTTGGAATATCATAGATTACTGTGTGGAAACAATGATTGTGGCTTGGTTGTGTTTACACATATTCATTAGTGAAAATACTGATTGCTTTTGTTCCAGGACATCTTTCCCAAGATGTTGGTAGATTTGAAAGCCTAGACATACAAAGGGAATATTTGCCTCTAGAGCATAGCTGAGAGTCTTCTGCAGTACGCACTTGCTATTTAAGTGAGTAATAAACTGCCCTTTGTGTCTAAGTCAGTTTTGTATTGTATGCCAACATCCACTGTTCTGTAGGTCAACCTGTCAGCCTGTGAGGAGATAAAAATCTCAGACCCTTACTCTATGATGCATTTTCTTTGCTTTTTTCCTTATGATATGCTTCCTCTGACACATTCTAGTACAAATACTAAATATGATAATTGAGTGTTACTCGATCCTTACCTGAGATTATAGCTCCCATAAAGTAAATAAGCAGACTTTCAGAACTGCCTCTGAGGAAAGCTGACTCACATGTGATTTGGGACACAGAAAATCTGTCCACGTATATCTTTTTAAGTAAGGCTCTCAATGATCATTATTTCCGTGGGAACACCAAGTATCTAAAAGAGATCACCCCTCCAGGTAAATAATAAATGCTGAATAAATTACTATTGTTGTCGTCTTCAAATAGTCTTAATCTATATAATACTTTCCCTACTTCAGTATATTAAAAAAGTTGAAAAGCTTAAAAAAAGACCAGAACATCACTTTTATTGCTGATAAAGATCAGATTAGAGAACACAACTTTTGATCTATTGACCAGAAACATCTGCTGACTAAAGCCAAAAATTACATAATTTAATTATTTGAACTCAGGCAAAACCAAAATAGAACAGTTTTTTTTTTTAAATATTGAAGGTTTTCATTTAAGTGAGATTTAAATACAGAAATCATTGGAAATTTTGTTATGATTTTGACTTAGAAAATGAAGAAATATAGGATGCATATTTTAAAAGTAGGTTTATAAGGTAATTAAAGTAATAAATAGGATAAGCTGACTATAGTCAATATTTACTTTTCATCTTGATAATTTAGGGTTTATAATTCTCTCTTCCAATTGCCTCATGACACAGGTTAAGAACTTTTCTGAAGTTCACATGTTAGTTAGAAGTCAATCCTCCAATTCAATATCCCCAGTACACTTACCCCCCTTGTAAGGGGCTATGGATGAAGTTAGGCCAGAGAAAAGGACAGAAAATTGAGATAGAAAATTTCTACGATTACGAAAATGAGAAGATAGAGCACAAATGGTGACGTTGTTACAATGGTATGATTATCATATAATTTGAAACTAGAGGGAATTAAATTTTCATCTTTCTTATTTGGAGTTGTTAAGATCTCAGCGTTTCTTCACCCTATCATCTGTAACCAGGGTAAGATATATACATATACATCTGGCATTGGAAGGTTTCATAATTTAGTGGAGAGAAACAAGGCAATGTGAGGCCATGATAACTTTGATCACTGCCATCCCGGAGTCTAACATTCAATTGACAGTGTAAACCTCCTACCAAGAGCAATAGACCATGAAGGAGGAATAATGATACAGCTTGGCTCTGTCTCAGAAATAGTTAACAGTGACTGAATTCACAAGATCCCCTTCCAGTGCAGTCATTTTTCATTTAATGTTTGATGTATAGGATGAATTATAGTCAGAAAGGGTGAGAAAATAAAACTGATTTCTTATAAATCAACAGAAGCATCTGCCAATCCGGGGCTGTGCATTTCTAACGTTTGGTATGGGTCTTGCCAAACATTTCCATTGCAATGCGTCTTACATGGCAATCATTAGAGTGGAAAGAGCATAGTCATACCTTTTGGGTTTTTATAAGTGGTTGGGTGGCAGTGCGCCATAGTGGCCTAAATAAGCTTCCTCTGGAATCTGAGTTTTCCAGCATCAATCACTATCACGTGAACAAGATCCCCAAGTTTTTATTTTCAATAATTCACTTTTAATCCAATATGGCACACTTCAGTGTAGGTGCTGGGCTAGATGTTTAGAGAACAGATCCCATTTTTAAGAAGGGACAGTCCATTCGTGTAAGAGATAACCATCCTGCTAAGGGACAATATAGTAAATTCTAGATTCTGCAGTGTATAATCTGAGCACTATTAGAAGAACTCTACCCAAGTGATCCATAGCAAAGTTGTACTAGGGTTGCAAAATTTTCATAAATGAACATTACAAAATTGCAAAAACTTGTATGTACTCTCCCCTAGCAATGTGCTCTGTGACTTTTATTATCTCTCTTCTGTGATGAGCTTCCCAGACTAGCCTTTCTTTCTATCTCCAATGCCTTACCCCCCAGAAGGCCATCATCATCATCACCCCGATGAAGAAAGAACCTGTTCACTAAATAAGCCAGTCCGGTATGTTTCCTTTCAGAAGATTCATGGTAACATAAATACTTTCATTTACTGAACCACTCCTCCTTACCAGCATCACTAGATGACAAAGTATCAAGGACAGGGGACTTGACTACCTGTCTCACTTCTGTATGCCTGACACATAGAAATAAGCATGTAATAATCACTTAATGAACAGTATGTTGAATAAACTAGTCTCAGCTCAATATCTGCATCAAGATATTAGGTGGTAATTATCACTTAGGATGCTCTGAGCTGTAAACAAATGAACCTGCAAGCTTCATAGCACCACAGCCCCTAATACGTATTATCTTATAAGCAGAAATTCAGAGGTAAGACACATCAGAGTGTGCCTGGTAGGCCGCTGATGTTGATAAGAAGCCAAGATTTCTCTTCCAGCTTTGTCACAGGGGGGTCTGATCTTTCACAGTCCAGTTCATGTTAGGACATTACTGAGCAGTTTAGGGTTGTCTGTGCTACTCAGAAAGCATGCAGAGGAAGAAATGGGCATGCATCTTGCCCATGAGACCTAAAACACTCTATCAATACATTTTTATGAACATCAGTTAGAAAACTTTACCCTGACGTTCAAAATTCTTTTATTTGTCTGTAAGCAAAACAATGACAAGGATAATAGCAACAGGATGATAGCTCTATCTTACACCAACGCTTTTCAACTCTTGACTGTGGCCCACAATATACAAGCATGATTTTAATTGAAACCCAGCATATACATGACCATAATTATCAACAAATTATAAGATTTGCCTTACCTTTTTCTAATCAATATATATCCCTGCATTTCCTATTCTTTGTCATTTAAAAAAATCAAGAAGAAAGTAATAGTGGAATTACCGAATTTGATTTTAAGATTGAATTGTGAGCCCACTGAAATACTATTGTTCTACACTAATCAATAACAACTTCTAGAATGAGGCTCTGAGATAAGTGACAGATAGTGGCCCAAGCTAAATTATAACAAGAAGACTAGAGGGCAATGTCTGATGTCTGGTCACAATTTTACTTAGTTATTTTTAATATATATTATTTCTTAGAGTTTTCATAATGAATTGTTACATTATTTTATACACTACGTAAAGGACTAAATACATTCAGTTAGCAAAGACACGATGTTGTGAGTCAGATTAGCTCCTAAAACCACAACAAAAGGTGAAACAGGGGCTGGAGAGATGGCTTAGCGGTTAAGCACTTGCCTGTGAAGCCTAAGGACCCTGGTTCGAGGCTTGATTCCCCAGGACCCACGTTAGCCAGATGCACAAGGGGGCATACATGTCTGGAGTTCATTTGCAGTGGCTGGAGGCCCTGGTATGCCCATTCTCTCTCTCTCTCTCTTTCTCTGTCTGTCTATTGATCTCAAATAAATAAATAAAAATAAACTTTTTTTTAAAAAAAGGAGAAACAGGAGTGTATTTCATTCATTTTTATTGTCTGTTAAATTGCTTAGAGAAAATTCTTTGAAAATCCTACAGTACAAGGTACATATTGTCCCCTTCCTGAAATACCAATAAATGGGACCCTTTTGACATGCTTCCAGTTGCATCCCTTGCTATAATGATCAGCTCTACATTGATGTTTGCTTTCCAGTGTATTCTCCCCAGGATAATACAGACAAAGGTCACCTTTCTAAATGTATCTAAAATAGAAACCAAAAGATTTTTGACTATTTATATGACATTAGACATGGAATCATTACATGCATTCAGTCACATCTTGGGGGTGTTACTTTTTGAATATGTATTTCTACTTCACAATATTTTATAGAAATTAATAAAATGTTGGGAGCAAATTAAAGTGTTGAAAGATCATATTCAGTTGTCTAGAAAATCCAGTTTTATAGCCACACATTTACTCTGTACTATGACAGATAGCTGAGGCAATATTGTATTATTTTAATTAAATTAAAATTGCAAATTAAAAATATAAAAATATAAAATACCAAAGGAATCAGGTTCAGTTTCTTAGTACCCACATATGCCAGATGCCCAAGGTAGTGGTGCATGCATCTTGAGTTCATTTACAGCAGCTGGAGGCCCTGGGATACCCCTCCCCACTCTTTCTCTCTCAAATGAATAAATAAATTTCAAAAATTATTTAGTGTGTGTGTGTGTGTGTGTGTGTGTGTGTGTGTGTGTGTGTGTTTGTGTGTGTCTGTTCTGAGATAGGGTCTCTATTCAGCCAGGGGCCTGGTACTCACTATGTAGTCCCCACTGGTCTTGAACTCCTGGAAATCCTGTCTAGTTTCCCAAGTGCTAGGTTTTGAATTATAAAGCTACTTATAGTAAAGGATCTGAAAAGTTATTGATGATTAATGATTATTACAGACAAAATTCATCTGCCCATACTGATTGTCTTATATGCATCCTCCTTTTAAAAAATTGTTAAATGAAAGCTGGGCGTGGTGGGGCATGCCTTTAATACCAACACTTGGGAGGCTGAGGTAGGAGGATCACTGTGAGTTTGAGGCCACCCTGAGACTACACAGTGAATTCCAGGACAGCCTGGGCTAGAGTGAGACCCTGCCTTGAAAAAATAAATTTTAAGTGAAATAAGAATAGGAATGCAATTTAAAAAAATGTAGCCAGAGAGGGAGGAAATAACAAAGAAATCACACAGGAAAATTTGGAGACTTTGTGCTATATCAAGACTTGCTAAGATTTGCTTCCAATTTTTTTATTTCTATGTGTATGTGTGAATAGTGTGCATACATATGTGTAGATGTGTTTGGATATATGTGGTTACACATGAAGGCAGGCGCATGTGCATGGGTATACATGTGCACTTGGAGGCCAGAGGTTCACTTTGAGTGCCTTCCTCAATCACGCTCCACTTTATTTACTAAGACAGGGACCTTTATTCGAACGCCACACTCACCTAATTTAAGTAGGCTAGCTAGCCAGCTTGCCCTAAGAATCTCTTTTCTCTGCCTACCAAGGGTCGTGATTGCAGGCAGGCTGCCACACCCACTGACATTTACATGGATGATGGGGACCCCAACTTTGGAAGACACACTTGCGTGGCAAGAACTTTATCCATTGAGCTAGTGCCCCAGCCTGACAGCTACCTAGGATCTCCAAATTTCTGGTACTTCCAGTTTCATGCTAGTCATATATATGTGGACTATAAATAAGCAGGTGTCTGTATGTAGTATGCATCATGTTCTAGCACAGATTTCTGGTATATTCTTGCTTCTAACAATGTAAAATGTGTACGGAAATGCCTGTGTAAGTGGAAATACCTTACAGCCAGTGACAGATTTGGAATTCAAATCAGTGTCCTGTATCCAAACCTATTTTCTGTGACCTCATATGTTCCCCTTGAATCAGACCTAAGAATAATCTTGACACCACAGAGAACATCTCCCTGCCCACATGATAACTGGGACAGGGCAAAGCAGGACTCACCTTGAGAGGAATGTGACTTGGCACTAGGCATGCCAGGGTCACTTGGGGTTATTTTTGTTATGTTGCTGCCCTTTCCACCTTGGTCATGGCTCCAAACACACAGGCCCCATCTGCATGCAGCTCTGCACTGCGCAGCCAGCTGGCCTTGATATTTGAAGGCATGGTTGCATTGTAGCACCTGCCATTGTCAACACAAGGCACTGATTTTTCTCTGTTCTTTCTATGTAAGGTTACAGGAGGGGAGAGTTTGGTAAAAATTATTAATGTCTCTATCTATCTCTATTTTTTAATATTTTATTTATTTATTTATTTGACAGAGAAAGAGGGAGGGGAGGGAGAGAGAGAGAGAACGAGAGAGAGAGAATGGGTACACCAGGGCTTCCAGCCACTGCAAACGAACTCCAGATGTGTGTTCCCCCTTGTGAATCTGGCTAATGTGGGCCCTAGGGAATTGAACCTGGGTCCTTTGGCTTTATAGGCAAACACCTTAACTGCTAAGCCATCCCTCCAGCCCAGTGTCTCTCTCTACAAGAAGTCAAGAACACATGGTCCAAATAATCCGGGGTAAATTGTCCAGTTTTCCCAAAATTAAATAGATGTATTCTAGCAATTCTTGTCCTATAATAAAGAACAAGAGAATGTAGCAAAAATAAATAAATAAATAATTAAAACCAGGCGTGGTAGCACACGCCTTTAATCCCAGCACTCAGGAGGCAGAGGTAGGAGGCATAGGTAGGAGGATTGCCATGAGTTGAAGGCCACCCTGAGACTACATAGTTAAGTCTAGGTCAGCCTGGTACACAGTGAGACCCTACATCAAAAAACCAAAAAAAAAAAAAAAATCAATTAAAATTTTTATAAAAAAAATAAACTTTACATTTTCTTCTTATCTTTTTACCAATAAATGCAGACAGATACTAAAATAGTATACTAAAATAGATACTAAAATATTCAAGGTAATATTAACAAACTATTATGAACAGAAAGTCAAATACAAAAGTCACTTGAGCAAGGTGCCAAGGCTGTATCATGCTACATGAAGGAGAATGCAGCACCCTTGAAGTGGTTTCAGAACAGGAATTACAAATCCTTGAATTAAAAAAATAAAAGTCTTTATTTCATGTGTTTTTAATGATAGGTAAAATAGTCTGAGTTCAGCTTTGAATTGTAACCCTACCTTTGGCACTTGCTAGCTATCTGGCCTTCAGTAAGTCCTTACCTTTCTGGGTCCCTCAGTGGCACTGCAGAATAGAAAGTATTCTTACTCTGTGGGCCAGAGGTCCCCTCCAGCTCTAAACTGCCTTGATCTGGATGTCAGCCGTCAAGACTGTACCACCCTACATATACAAAGAAAGTCAGAGTGTCACAGACATTCCATTTCAATAAGGTTACCAGCCTTAGACTATATATAAGATTACAGGCCTTCAGCACCTACATTAATTTTTCCAAAGTCAGCTCTGGACATTTTTTTGGTAAGGTGATGTGACAAAAGTTGGTGGGGCTCTATTTTGGTCCTGTCAAGTCCCATTAGCCATATTTGTGTGTCATATCCACCTTGAGGCCTCACACCTGAAACTTCCTTAAGAGAATTGTCCAGGGTCATAACAAGCCATTCTTGCTCCTCACCAAGTACCTGCAGGCCTGGGGTAATGGACTTGAACAAGTGAGGGTATCTTTAGCCCACTTCTCTGCCTTGAGGCCACTGGAGAATTCTTCCTTCCCTGTACTTCACATATACTTAAGTGAACACCACTGACCAGCATTCCTCTGGATGCCCACTACTTGTCAGCCACTTGAGGGCAGATCCTTGCTGTGATGTAGCACACTGATCTGCTGCCAAGCATGTGATTCCCCAAGATATCTCCGAACTGCAACAGCCAAGAGGCACTGTATCCTCCAAGTCTCATGTAGCACCTGAGTCATAGTAAGCTGGGTCAGAAATGAAGAGCTGTGTTTCTCCTCAACTCACTGCACATTGCTACCTACACTCAGAGCTGGGCTCTCCCTGCCCTGTGTTTGGTAAAACCTATGTGCAAGCCAGTCATTCTCTTTTGTGGGGTACATTTAGTGGGTAATCCTGCTTGCTGATTTGAATAGGTAGAAGAACCATCATTCTGCTTTCTTCTACTCTCCATCTCCATCTTCTATGTGTCAAATTTACTGCTAGATTCACTGACAGCTACTGGCATCGTGTTCAACCAAAATTCTTGTTGTTGAAATGTGAATCATCTGCCAGATACCAATAGATCAGGACCCTTAATGGAGAACTGCATGGTCTCTCAGAAGCCTTCTCCTCACCAAGCCAATGGGCCAGCCAAAATAAAGACTGTATTTCATTTATAATGGATACTTTGTTTGGTGTGTGTATGTATGGGCATGAGGGTATGCATGTGTGGGTACAGTGCTTGTGTGCCTGTGGAGGTCAGTGTTCAACATCAGGTCATCAAGCGTCTTCCTCACCCGTTCTCTTCTTTATTGGCTACGGCAGGGTCTCTCTCTTTTTCTCTCTTCACACTGGGATCGCCTGATACAGCTTGTCTAGGAGATTAGAACCTCCTGTCTCCACCTCCTGGGCCCTAGGATTACAGGTTGGCTCTCATGCCTACCTGGCATTTAGTCAGAGTTGGGGATCTGAACTCCAGTCCTGACACTTGTGTGGCAAAAGCTTTATCCACTGAACCATCACTGGAGAATGATACTTTAAATTAAACAACCTCAACCAAGAAATGATAAGTAACTGATTTGATTTTACAAAATTTACTTAAAATCTACAATGTGTCATTGTCTTTTTATTCCCTTCTTCAAAACTTCTGGAGTTAATAATATTGGTTAATTTATTTGTTGCTTACTCAATAATCACCAGAAAAATGCATGTAAAGGTCTCCTCTCAATTGATCTAAGTAGTAAATTCTCACTAATAGCCACTATTTCTTCATGGTTTCTTCAAGAAAATCTTGGACAGGTAGAAAGCATCTTAGGCAGTAGAACAATAGCATTACAAATAGCACACACATCAGGGATATAATTTAATATCTAATAACTGAGACCCTTTGTAAATGGTCTTCCCTATATAAGGAAAAGGAATTATTGTACTTGCCTCTTGTTTATATGAACAATATATCTCCTAAGTTAGCTTCCTTACCTAAATTATATCTCTTCAATTCTTTCCACTCAAACACCATTTTATCTCTTATACATAAAATAATTGTGTATGTATGTCAAAGTTAATTCAAGTAGCAATGGAGTAGGGAATGTGATTTTTGTTTCTTGCAATGCCATGAATTGCTGAGCGAGCTGAACTGCATATTGCATCAGCAGAACCAGTCATGTTCTTATGCTTCGTCCCACAAGAAACTTGGTTTTAGCTATCTTGAGAAAAGTGTTCAATGAAAGGCATGGTTTCTATTTGAATCAAATGCATAATCCAAGAAGCAATGAGGAGGCAGACAGAATGGGCATTGTTTAAACATATCTAGCATACTTCTCAAAACACATTCTTCATATGGCTCTTATAAAAGTTTCATTTGGTGATAGTTTGTAAGGAAGGGACAATGGCCAGAGCAAGATTAAATTAAAATGCTTTGAATAATATAGACAAAGTACCTTAAAAGAAATGGTTTTTAACTTTTGGAGGGCTCATCAACTCCATAAAAGCATCTGAACATGTAAACCTTAATGTTTGGTAAAAATACTCGAGAGATTAGTGATATCTGTGGGGCTCCTTGTTGAATTCCACATCATGCCATCTAATTGGAGTTTTCTAGAAACAGTTTATGAAATGTCCTACCTTGTTAAGATAAAGGGACACTTGTACAAACAAAACAAGATGAAAGAGCTGATCAGATTGAATTGATTTAAGCAAGTAAGCTAATCTTATGACCTCTTTTTCCTTCTTTCTGTCTCCTCCCAGGCAGCCCTTCTGTGAGGCTGGTCTAAATATTAAACCACCTACTTTGTCCTGCAGTTAATGGAATTTTGGTAGTAAAGGAAAAAACAAGGAAGCTCTGTATTGTTCCTCCCTTTCTATGTCACAATCATGAGTGTAGTGACACCTCCAAGCCCAAGTCACATAGCAGCTTCCCTCCACGCCTTCCCTGGAGGCCACACAAACCTGGGAGAATCTATGCATTGACGTGAAGTATGAAAGCATTTGGCTTTAGCCTTAGATATTGTTGACTACATAGACATCCTCCAGAAAGATATTCTCTCATTTCAGTGTTGTAAGCTATGTATGTCCGTGGATTCCTGGATTATTACAGTAGCATCACCAGTTGTTACAGCACCACCAAAAGTCCTTCATGCTAAGCCAGCCTGAGAGTGAGAAAGGAAGGCTAAAGAAGAAGTCTCTTTGGTCTAATCTTGCTAGGTTAATTGATGATGCATTTTATTTATTTGGAGCAAGTCATAGGTGCAATCCATTCTCAAAGGAAGAGAAACACACAGAGGTGTGAGTACCAGGAAGTGAAGTTCACCAGGTCCCTTCTCCAAGGCTGTACGTCCATGGCAGCTGTGAACAGAGAAGGGAGGTACTTTGTCAGTACCTGTAACCCTTAAAACTATGTAAGCAACTGGGCATGGCGATGCATGCACATTTTTAATCCCAGCACTTGGAAGGCAGAGGTAGGAGGATCACCATGAGTTCAAGGCCACCCTCAGACTACATAGTGAAGTATAGGCCAGCTTGGGCTACAGCAAAACCCTACCTCAAAAAATATATATGCAAACAAGTTAGGTTTGTTGGCCCACATCTGTGGCCCCAGTTACTCCAGTGCCTCATGCAGGATCACTGGAGCCCAGGAATGGGAGATCAGCAGAGTCAACAGAACAAAACCCTCTGTAAAACTTGTCATTGTGCCTATCTCAGTGATAGGTATAGAACAAATCAGTTGACTATGTAAATTTTGTTTGAATAAAGAATGGAAAGATAATGCTTACTAAGGAGTAGTAATGAAATCAGGAATGTGGCTAAGGTTAGGTTGTTGCTCTTATCGAAGCTTACTTATCCTAATTAATTACTTTTGCTTGGTGTTGCAGTCAGGTTTGCATTGCTGGCAGAAGTCACCCATCCATGGGCTACTTTTGGGGAAAGTAAAGGGGTTTATTTTTGGCTTACAGATTCAAGGGGAAGCTCCATGATGGCAGGAGAAAACATTGGCATGAGCAGAGGATGGACATCACCCCCTGGCAAACATAAGGTGAACAATAGCAACAGGAGAGTGTGTCAAACACTGGCAAGAGGAAGCTGGCTATAATAACCATAAGCCTGCCCCCAACAATACACCACCTCCAGAAGGCATGAATTCCCAAATCTCTATCAGCTGGGAACCTAGCATTCAGAACACCTCAGCTTATGGGGGACACCCGAATCAAACCACCACACTTGGTATTACTTTGTTTACTGTTGTTTAACCTACCTTAATTTCAATAATGAAGATTTCAAGACATAATAAATGATCTCTGGCAGGAATAGACAGATAAAATATTTATATTTAACATTAATAGGTCTGTAGAAAAATGTGTTCTGTTAAAAGTTTAAATTTTATCAACACATAAAATTATGGAAGTTGCATATATGAATATAAACAATTGATATATATGTTTAAATACATCATAACCACTTCGAAGGTCTAATATCTAATTTGCAATAATTTATTTTATTCAGGTAGAGTGGATATAACATTAAAAGTGTCATTTTAGTCACTTTTAAGCATGTAGTTCTGTCACATTAAACATGCTAAATTGCATGTATAACTGCCCATGGCATCTTTCTCCAAGTTTCCTCAACTTTCTCAGCTGAAGCTCTGAACCTCTTACTAATTTTTTTTTGGTTGGTGTTACTTTTTTTATTGACAACTTCCATGATTGTAAACAATATCCCATGGTAACTCCCTCCCTTCCCCCACTTTCCCCTTTGAAACTCCACACTCCATCAAATCCCTCCCCCTCTCAATCAGTCTCTCTCTCATTTTGATGTCATGATCTTTTCTTCCTGTTATGATGGTCTTGAGTAGGTAGTGTCAGGCACTGTGAGGTCATGGATATCCAGGCCATTTTTTTAAAATTTTTTTGTTTATTTATTTGAAAGGGATGGACAGAAAGAGAGAAAGAGGCAGATAGACAGAGAGAGAATGGGTGCACCAGGGCCTCCGGCCACTGCAAACGAACTCCAGACACGTGCGCTCCCTTGTGCATCTGGCTAACGTGGGTCCTGGAGCATCGAGCCTCGAACCGGGGTCCTTAGGCTTCACAGGCAAGTGCTTAACCGCTAAGCCATCTCTCCAGCCCTATCCAGGCCATTTTGTGTATGGAGGAGCACATTGTAAGGAGTTCTACCCATCATTTGGCTCTTACATTCTTTCTGCCACCACTTCTGCAATGGACCCTGAACCTTGGAAAGTGTGATAGAGATATCTGTCACCTCATCTCAGCACCATGGTGCCTTCTGAGTCATCTCAAGGTCACTACCATCTGAAAAGAGAAGGTTCTCTAACCAAAAGTGAGAGTAGCATTAATATAAGGATATGAACGTTAGAAGTGCTTACTGGGCAGTTTAGTGAGCATAGTATATACATTTAGCCAGACAGCAGCAGATGTAATACCCCTAGGGCTCATAACTACCCCTGTTGTAGGTTTTCAGTATCAGGGATATATTCTGTCCCATGGAGCAGGCCTCCAGTCAAATTAGGCACTGGTTTCTCCCATAACAGACATGCCACTATTGCACTACTTGGTTCATTTAGCCTGGCTGGCCAAATATAAGGCTTGCAGTATCCACTGTAGAGTATCTTCACTGGCGATTTCTCTCTCTCCCATTGAACTGCATGCAGTGTGGCTTTTTTCCAGCTTTCTGTCAGCTGGTCTACATGGAGGAGGTTATTAGCTCAGTTTCAGCAGGATTTCTCAGTGACCTTGCAGCCCAAGTATATGAGTCTTCAGCAATAGGGTCTTACCATTTATTCCTGGTGGAAACCAAGGGCCTCAGCAATGGCCTGTAATGATTTGGGGCTATCAGGGACCTCCCTGGCCAACAACTCACTGGAAGGTACACCATTCCTGGCACTGAAAATTTTCTAGTAAAAATTTATGGCTCCTGTGTGTTCCATTGTCCAAAAAAGTAGCTTTCCATATGACTTATTTATATCCTCTTAGATTTTGATTAGCCCTCCCTCCATCTTTCCTTTATTCAATCTCTTCCCCTGACCTCACTTAGGCCTTTTACTACCCATTAATCTGTTCTTCTACTTACATATATACAACACCATCCTATTAAGTCCCTCTCCCTCCCTTTCTATTCCGTTTATATTTCTCTTACCAATTTTTGCAACAAACCACTAAGCATACAACTGTTATGTTCTTCCTTTTCAGAAGTATTTTTGACTTTGGCTCTTTTCTAATTTATAACATTTTCCCTAAAAGGCAGCCATAAAATAACAATGATTAATGTCGATTTTGTTTCATTCCAAGAGCTAAGATGGTTGTAAGTTTAATTCTACTATGTTCAAGAGGCCAAGATGAGTTTGTGCAGTAACCCCTGGAAACTCCTCAAATCTACTGCTGGGCTTACTTCAATGACTACAGTAGGTTTAAATTACCCTAGCCTATGGGACCCTAAGAATAGTAAGTGAGAGAACCTATATGTTTAGCGGAATCACTTATATATGTCACCTTTGTGGTAAATCTTTCCTTTCATCCTGCTGTCAGTAAATGTACCCTTGCTTTATTCTTGACGGGCACCCATCAGGATTGTGGCAGCCAGACATTATCTTGCAGAATCAAGTTGCTAATTGTTCTATGGTTCTTTGTATTAGGGACTTGCCTGCCCCTCCCAGAATGTGCAGAGGCTACAGAGAGGTGCATGTGAGCCGTGGGTCTATGATTTTATCCCAATGACTTGCTATAGGGGCATCTCTCAGCCTCCATATGCCATTATCCTTGGGAACCTCTCATAGGCATGTGTCTTCTTGTCTTGTCCAAGTGGGGCTTCCTTACCTCTGCACCCTCCCCATTTCCTTGTCTATCCTCCTGAAGTACAAACCTAGGTTCTGTTCTTTGTCTTTGGCACTTCTTCTGAATATTCAAAAGAAAATGTCAATATCTGCCTGTTTCTTCTGGAGTAATAGTGTATTTGGTGGTGCACAGCTGCTGGAATCCACACATCCTCCTGTTTTGTGTAGTGACATGTGACCAAGTTCTCAGCAATGTAGGAAGAAAAGTAAAATGTTGTATCTTTTTCCTCCCAGGTGTAGAAAAACTTCCTCTGGAAAGATGATTCACTCTTCTTGGTATTAACTGACAGTGAGGGGCCCCATTGGAAGCTCCCTGAAGTTGACAGGGTCTAGGACACAAATGCCTAAATCAGAAACCATTGTCTGGCTTCATGCCATGAAAAGACAAAATCAAAAACCTTTTTAATTTTTTTGTATAAGCCCAATATCTATTCTAATGGATAAAGCATAATTAATAGAAACCTTGTATTTTATCATTTTAAAGATTAATTTTTCAATCTTCTGTAGGTTAAAATATGTAATTAAATGTCAAATGCATTCAAAAAGAAAATAACTAATAAGCTGTATATTCCTATAAATCAGCCAAACTTCCTTTCTGCTGCGTGTCTCATTTTGCAGATCCTTTCTCACAATGGGGGATGGGGAGATAAGTGACCTTAGATGACATGCCTGCTCAGTCAGGCAAATGATGAGTTACAGTCAATTTGATTTTCAAGATATGATAATGATTGATCATCTTTCAATTTGTAAAATTGACTATGTGCTAATGCAAGAAGCAAATAATTTGTTTAAGGAATCTGACAACATTGCAACTTCATGACCAGATACTGTGTATATAACATACATAGTACTTGAGTTTCTTTAGTTAAACAGCAAGAAGAATAAGCAAGAAGAAAAAGGACTAAATGTCTCACTACACAGTAATCTCACCCAAAATCAACTTAAACATATTTTTCAATGATGTTCACAGGAATATATATATATATATATATATATATATATATATATATATATGGAGAGAGAGAGAGAGAGAGAGAGAGAGAGGGAGAGAGAGAGAGAGAGAGAGAGAGAGAGAGAGAGAGAGAGAGAGAGATTCTATGTTAATGACTCCTCATCTGGTTAGGTCACAGGCTGACCCAGAAAGGTGATAGAACTTTGTTTGTTTCCTGAGAAAATCTATGGCATCACTAACTTTCATACAGTGGAAGAAGCCTCAGAGGCACACCCATGGGTCAGTGACTGTGGTGCTTTGAATGTGAAATGTCTACAATAGCCTCATGTTTGTGATTAAGCCTCAATTTCCAGCCAGTGGAGCCTTTGGAAAGTGGAGATAAAGGTGTGTTACTTTGGGTGGGCCTTGAGATATTGTAGCCCAAACCCTGGTTCCCAGAGCTAGCTCAACTTGCTACCACCTCCCAGCTGATAGGACAAGATGTGATGGCCAGGCTCTTTTCTGCCATGCCATGATAAAACTTGCCCTCAAGACTGCAAGCTAAATCGAATCTTTCCTTCCATCAGCTGCTTTTGGTAAAGCATTTTTATCTCAGTAGCAAGAAGGTAACTGTAACTCAGGGGAAGAAAAGTTGAAAAGTGAAAACCTCTCTTCTACTCAAGCACAATTAATTCAGAATATCATTTATTATTTATTTGTTTGTCAGCAAAATCTGGGTCTAATGCTAAGAGATCTAAAGGACTATACCAGTCCTAGTGGACAATGGCCAATAGTCCTGAAAATCAATGCACATACTGAGCAGTGAAGCAGTGGGCATGGGAGCAGCACATAGGGGCATCGATGATGAATGACAACTTCCATCTGACAGAGTAAGAACAAGGTTTCACTTGGTATGGCAGTGCTGGGACAGGAAACATCAGAATATGCAGGATAATCAGTCCTATAGAATGATACAGGCAGCGCTCTGCATCTAAGGAGTTAACCAACTGTGCATTGAAAAGGTTTGAAATGAATTAAATTTATACTGAACATGTGCAAATGCTTACAATTCCATAAACAATACAGTATAAGAATTTAGGAAGTGAGGGCAATTTGGCTGCAACAACTGTCACCTCATTGATCACCAGGGTTGATTCACCTCATCTGGCAGGCTAAGCAGGTGTCCCCTTCCTCCCTCACCATTCCACATGTGTCCCTCCCAGAGCTGCACACTCAGTCAAAGAGGACGACCTTCCCCAAATAGAGGAGGACAGGTCTTCGGTCAAGGGTATACGAGTAGCTACGCTCCCCTGCTAGAACCTCCAAACAAGTTTTCAAGGTCCCTTTGTAGGAGAACGTAGAGTAGTCAAGCTTCCAAGACTCCAGTCATCCAAATGAGGCACTGCATGTGGCACTCTGCCTTTCTTTAAAAAAAAAAAAAGAAAAGAAAAGAATTTACATAGCACTTATATTAGGTACAAGTAACACAGCCCTTATTTAAAATTTACAAAAGGACTTATATTGTCTATAGGAAAATATTATAGCATTTTATATAAGGGATTTGAGTATCATGGATTATAGTATTTCCAGAGGTTGTTGAAATCAAACTCCTTGAGTATTGAAGGATAACTATAATTCCAAATCTGCATTTATACAAAGTAAGAACAATTTTCCCACATAAACTGACAGTCATTCCACATATGCCTTCTGTATTACACATGACATACACACACACACACACACACACACACACACACCGTTTGTGGACTGTTGTCAAGTCCTATAAAATGTGGTATTAGTAAATAGGAATGGATGATGAATGAATCAACACAAAATGCAGATGACATAGCCTTCTTCTATCGTTTACATTTATATTCACACATCTCCAAAAATTTCCATATAATATTATTGTAGAGTTTCAGAAATTATTATGGACATGATATAGATTTCTATTTGTCAAACTAAAAGCCTCATAACGAATACCTTTAGACTTTCACTCATTTAACTAACAGTTTGGATTTTGAGTAAGCATACTATACTTACACTACTAAATGTTCTTAAACACTTGTAACAGGGAAGCAAGCACAAGTTGGTCCAGTCATCTTGTACCAACAGACCGTCACTGCTCTAGTGTACACAGAAATATACATTTCTGAAGTCCATGGCACATTTCCTACTTGATTGAAGTTCCTTCTTTATTGCCACATGAATATTTCTCTGGTATATTTTTAGCAAAATATGTTATCCTAGACTGATCATATGTGCACAGATTGTGGAGGGCCTGTAAAAGACTTTCTGCAATGCTAGCTATTGGGCAAAACCCGTGTGGTACCTGGTACTCATGCAAAGTAAAATGCAGTACACAAACAGATGGGATGGCCAAGTGGGGGAGAGACTCTGTAAAACTGGGAGAGCCTTGATCTCACAGGGAGTAAAGAACAATGAACAAGTGGCCTCACCATGAAAATAAGACAAAAATTATAATGGCATGCCAACGTTGAATGTCAGTCCTTTTGAGTTCGCCAGTATTTCAGAACCATGAGAGCATGTGGACTTTCCAAAGGTGATGGTGATTCCAGGTTCTCCACATGGTGTATGTAACCTTACTGCTCAAACCTCAGGGACTTAATGCAGGAAGGTTTGCACGAGGTGATTTGACAAACAGCGACTCAGTGATACATAGCACAATAGATTTCTTTCTACATTAGAAAATAAAGAGATAGAGTATTCACTAGAGGGTGTTGGTCAAATAATAAAGGAAACCTAACTAAAATTCATTTTCTGGGTAGTTTAAGATATTATTTTTTTCAACCACTAAGATGACAAGTTTTCTTCTCTTGGATTAGAAAAAAGTAAATCTGTTTTCACGGTCATCAGTTCTCAGAGTGGTTTAGTGCCTTCCATTGGGTAAGAAGAGGTTAACTGAATTGGAATCTGTTTACTTTTCCCATGTGATGTGTGTGAAGTGCTCCAGGCACTTTTCTGCAGAATATTTACTTATTTTTGTAGCTCTAACATACATGGTTATCCTTATAAAGCAGCCATGTAAATTGGATTTTTAAAACATAAAAGAATCTGATAGAAACTGACTCAGTTCCAAGAAGTCTGGGACATATTTAATTATACATCTTCTGTTCTCCCACTTGTATGCCCAGGTCACTGATTTGATTAAAGTTTGGGTCATCTCACAAAGGTCTTCTGTCAGTGGCTGTAAAATGATTTAAAAATGAGAAAAAAAAACAATGTTTATTTTCTAACAGGCCATTATAAATGAAGGCTTACTGCTGAAACAATAGCTAAATATTGCATCTTTGCTTTCCAGTGACATATAGCATATTATTCTTAGCTATTAAACACTACCAAAATCCTGTGCTGCTTCCAGAACAGCATCTTAGACATAGCTCCAGGGGTCGCAGGAGCCCCTCATTCTTGCTGCCAAAGAAGCAGCAGAAGTAGATGATGTTTTCACCCACATCTCATATGTGGACCCCCAAATGTATCATCTAGAAATATGCAAGAAGCATTAAATAGATACGTGGATTCATATGTATAATGCATCATGTCCTAAGTGCAATATAATTATTACCTTAATGTGAATACTGTTTGAAAGTACAGTGTATCACTGGTTTCAGCTATTCTATGCAGACATGTAAAACAGAACATGAAGAACTGATAAATGGAGGCTGGGGGATGGCTCAGTAGTTAAAGGCACTTGTAAAGCCTGACTACCTGGGTTCAATTCCCCAGGTACCACAGAAAGCTGGACACACACACACACACACACACACACACACACACACGCAAATGCATGAATAAAGCGGGAATAAAAGGAGAAAAGAACTCCCAACTCTTTGTTACTGGCCATCCTAATTGCTTGAGTAATCTTTCCCCTTAAAATTTATGCAAATATGCAATTTTTGAAGAGTAGAAAGAGTCCCAAAAGGCAAGATTTTACACCCAAAGTCTGTTTGCTTTTGCTTCTCTCTATAGTGCTGGACCTTTCTCCTTCCAGGGCCCCATCATCCCTTCAGTCGGCCTCCTGAGGACTTTCATCTATTTGCATTTCTTTCATTTCCAAACTATAAAATTTTTTCTATCAATATTCTTGTTATGAAATCTCTTCATCACTAGAGAAGAGTTGGTGTTGCTGGGTTAATAAATAAGTCTTTCCTTTTTATGTTTTCAGGCTTTATATACATGTAACAGCATCATATTCAGATGAATGACACTGATTTGTTATCAAACTTGGCTGTATATACATCTATATATTCTGATAAAGAGTTATTATGGCCACATAGAACTCCTGCCATTAAAAATATGTGCAGTGGCCCTTCAAACATTTTCTTTATTGTACTTGAAATGGCCATATGGGTGTTTGTTACACATGTGTGACATGATTTTATCTGACTTATCTGTTAGTGCCTTTATTTTATTTCAACCATGAGTTTTAAGTTGTGAGAAATACTTTTATTATGCAGACATATTTCTCTCCTATTTAATGTTTTGTTTTAATTAATTATAACTAATAACTAACTTTAAAATCTGGCGTTCTGTCTTATGTCAATACTTACAAAGTATCAAAAAATAAGTCAATGAACTAAAATAGAGATCATAGAAAGAAATTCACAGTATATAATCATCTGATTTTTCAGTAAAGGGACAAGTAACCCAACGGGGAAAGAAAAGTCATTTCCTTAAGTGACCTTTGAATAACTAGATATAAATATGTAAAAAAAAAAAACTAACTACGATCCCTAACTCACACCATATACAAATAATAAACTATGATCCCTAACTCACACCATATGTAAACACTGAATAGAGATGGACCTTGAACCTAAACACCTAAACATAATGGCTAAAACTACATAGCTTGGTAAAGGAAAACTATATTTTTGTGACTGCATAGTGTGTTCTTTTCTTTCAAAAGACACCAAAAGCAATATCTATGAAAGAAAAAGATTTAAAACTATATTTTATAAGTATTAGCAACTTTAAACAGCTAGATATCATTGAGTGAATAAGTAATCTCTAACCACAAAGGAATATAAGAGGTTTATTTCTTACTGTTGTAAAAGCTTGGAAATCTATAGATGCTTTCTCTCTAGTAGCATTTTTATGACTATACACACAATGGCCTTCATTTTGTGTGATGTTTAAGCTCACGTGTACTTTAACTTCTTTCTTTACATTTAGGGTTTTCAGTCTAAGAACTTGTTTTCAACTCATTGTTATCTTTTATCATTTATTCTAGAATGTTCTGATAAGTAACTGCTAACCTTCTGTTGGAACCTCTCACTGTATTTCCATGTCATAAAGCTGCTGTTTTAAAACACCCTTTCTAAAATTTTTTTAATCTGTTCATTTGTATGGTTGCAAATAGTACAGTGTACTCACCTACGCACTGTAAAGTTTATCAAGGTATTTTTACTTGTCAAAAACTAGAGGAAGGATGCTACTATCATCATATAGTTATAGACCACAGATGCTACTACATCCTTCAATGTATAACACACTCCCCACAATAAAGAATCATCTGGCCCTGATATTAAAAGTGATGGTGTGAAGCTCTGCTTGACTTCACTGCTCTCACTCATAGGTGAATTCCTTGTCAGTATTTCTCACTCAGCAAACTGTCCACTACCTTGTCTAAAGAGAATTCCATGTATTAAGATTATCTTTTTTTAATGAAGATTTTTATCTATAATTTTTTGTTTCATTTCTCTAATTTTGATGTCCCTTGGTCACCCTGTATCTAACCATTTTGTTTTATCATTTCTTGTTCTTTTACTGTATACTTTTCCATTCCTTAGTCATTACTGAATTTAAAGCATGCTCATTTTAAAATTGTTTACACATATTTTGTTTCTTTCTTTTTCCTTACTGGTATGAATCTCCAAGTTGTAGGTGGGCTTCATTAAAGAACTAGTTTAGCTGGGCGTGGTGGTTCACGCCTTTAATCTCAGCACTCAGGAGGCAGAGGTAGGAGGATTGCCATGAGTTCGAGACCACCCTGAGACTCCATAGTGAATTCCAGGTCAGCCTGGGCTAGAGTGAGACCCTACCTCAAAAAACCAAATTTAAAAAAAAAAAGAACTAGTTTAATTTGAGTATTTTTATTTTTTAGGTTGCTGGTTAATGTTGAATGGAAAATTTTGTTCTCTTCCCTTTGTATGTATCTACTCTTCTATTCCTCTCCTTTAACAATCTGTAATAATTTTCTGAATTTGGAAAATAGTTTGCAGTAAGACAGTGATGTAGGGCTTGGTTTTGTTCAGGATTTCTGGACCTTTTCCATGGTAAGACTGAGAAAAAAGTTGATCAACTCATGAAATCAGGGCAGGTTGACCGAAGTCCTGGTTGCCAGGTGAGGTCTATTTCTCTGATTCCCCTAGTTTATAGCAATGGCACAAGTCCAGGCTCTAGGTAGACTCAGCTTGTTTTTCAACCTCTCAGCAACATGAGATTTTTCAGCCCTCAGTTTTATGTTGATCCTCCTCAAGTGTAACATATAAATCCTGGCAATGGCATGGGAAGCATCTAAGATCACTATTATACTTAAGAGCTTTACATTTAGTCTGGACACTTGACTTCTCTTTCTGGCTGATCTACACTATCATTTGTTCATTTTATATTTTGCCATTGTGCTGAGGATGCGGACAGGATGGCATGCTAAAATACGTTACGTTACAATATCCCATCAAGACATCTCACAGCCCCTGGTTCAAGTAAGTAAATTAATTTTAAATTAAAAAATAATCAAGACTTTTCATATTATATTTATTTTTTAATGTTTTAATTAATTTATCTTCTTGAGAGAGAGGCAGACAGAAATAGAGAGTATAGGCACATCGGGGCCTCCTGTCATTGTGATCAAACTCCAGACACATGCACCATTTTGTGCATCTGGCTTTATGTGGGTAATGGGGAATAGAAACTAGGTCAGCAGGTTTGGCAAGCAAATGCCTTTATCTGATGAGCCAGCTCTCTAGCCCCTGAATTTCTTTTTAATAAAAAATTTGAATGAAATTGTACCAAATATCTTTCAGTGACAGATTTTTTTCTTTAATATGTTTAATGAAGTATATTATTCACTATTGTTTTTCTAGTTTTACTTCTGTCTGTCATAAATGGACTTTGCCTTCAAACTAATTAATATTTCATAATGCTATATTTAGTATTTACTCATAATGCTATATTTAGTATTTAAAATAAACTGTTGGTACAAATATTGCAAATTGAGGTAAGTTTTCATGGTTTACTACATTTGTCAATTTTTTTTTTTTTTTTTGATACAGGGTCTCCTATATCCCAAGCTAGCCTTAAGCTCATCTTGCCTCCACATGAAGAATGTTGGAAATTTTAGGCCTTGCAATATAATTCCTTGTTTATGCAGTGCTGGGCTTCAAAGCCATGGTTTCTTGTATGCTAGGCAAACACTGTACTACTGAGATACAACCCCAGCCCTATTAGCTTTCTTTCTTCCTTTTCTGAATCTTTAAATCTTGATATGTGAGCAGCAGCATTCTTCAGGTAAAGTATGTTGTGACAGATAGAAAAGCTAGGGTCCTGTCTCTACCCAGTATGTATGAAGAAGGAAGGCAGCAAGACATCTCTCAGAGCAGAGACACCCTGGCTTCTCAGATACACCAACCTCTACGTAAGTCTTCTAGGTGGAGACTCTATTAGATCACTTTAATAAGCATTTGATGAAGAGACCTCCTAGTTAGTTTATGAATTTGGTCTGGGGCAGTTGAAAGAATGGTAGAGTGCTATCAAATTATCAAGGGTGACAGCTGTTCAGAACCATCCTGCAAAGCAAACCTGCTGCTTACCAGTATGCATGCCCAGGGCTTCGTGGTATTTCATGGCCAGAAAACAGCCATGGTGGTGCATGGAAAAGGTAAAAGGAGAACATCAGCTTCCCTCCATCCCTTCCTAGGGAGCTCCTTCTGGACCCCTGGCTGCAAACACACCAAGGCCATCGCAGGGATCTGCTGTTCTCTTGTGCCCCAGCCTCCGCTACATAACCACCTTCCCCTAGATGCACTGCTCCCAGTGATGTTCAGTCTCAAAATGGATTTTTCTAAGTTTTCCTGATGTTGCCTTCCCCATACTTTTCATGATATTCCGTGGTTTCTCTGGGACTAATTCAGAAAAATACAACCCACAGCCCATCCAAGTATACCATGGTGAAAAGCTCTATTTGTTTCTATGGTAGCCTTCTAGGCCTGATCATTAGATTATATTTTCTTTTTAACTTAAAATTTCTTTTATGGATTATATTTTATAATATTTGCAAAATGTTTATAAATAAATAGCTCTAGGATTTATCAGGCAGTGTTTCTCTTTTTAAAAAATATATTCTTTTTTAAAACTGGGCATAGTGGCACATGCGTTTAATCCCAGCACTTGGGAGGCAGAGGTAGGAGGATCGCTGTGAGTTTGAGGCCAACCTGAGACTCCATAGTGAATTCCAGGTCAGCCTGGGCTAGAGTGAGACCCTACCTCAAAACACACACACACACACACACATTTTTCCCCTTGTCAGTCTCCCTTATCATCTTTTGAAGCTTAAGGGGATTCTTAGGTTGTAGGTTTAGTTTAGGTATTTTTTTTTAATTTCTTCATGTATGAATAGTCTAATTTATATATTATAGAGGATTTGACACTCTGAATTTTCTTCTGAATACATTTTGGACAAAATTCTTGGGTTTTGTTATACATTACTTTCTTTATCAAATATAGCCAGTCATTTTCATTGCTATTGATTTCATCCCCTCAAATATAATAAGATATTTTCCTAAGACAAACAAATAAATTTCCAAGGTACTAATTTCTGGAACTTTGCTCTAAAATAAAAATGGATAAACTACCAATACCAGCTCATGACAAAATCATCTTTACAGAATTGAAATTCCCTCACTAATTTCCTGAACAATTGGCTGTCATCCTAAATCATGTTTTCTGTTTCACTACAACTAAGTCTCCAGGAAGAATTGTTGTCATTTTCTAACAAGCAAGGCTGCACATAACACTTCCCCTCTGGTATCAGTGTGCCAGTCATTTTACATAATTAATTTCCTAATGATGCTGCAACATTTGCTGTATGCCTGAGTGATCTCATCCTAGCACTGCCGATTTTGAGGAACATTTCAAATGTGAAATTTGTAGGGAAACTCAAGCCAGGGTATTGTAGACAGTGCGGGGAGGAAAAGCTTGAGATTAAACCTTTTGCCCACAAACTGTATACTGTTTTCTTTGACAGAAGCAAAGTGATATATGACACATCACGCTAAGCTGTAGAAATACCATGACCTTTCATCAGTCTCAATTATTAGGAGTAACAGCCTCAGGCTGAAACTACTTGGAAATCCCAGACGATCTCTTAACACAGAAAAACTACAGAATCGAATGCATCGTGCATGGCCAAACTGTGCTGCAAGAGGGCTGCCTAGAGGTCCATTCATCATTTTATTTTCTCTCTCTCTCTGCTTACTCTAGGGCTGACATCTACTTATTAAGTCTTTCCCTGGGTCATCTCTCACTGCGGAAGAGGTAATGTGGAAATCCCAACAGGAGGCCAGTATTTCCCAAAGGAGAGGAGGTGTTCTATTTTTGGTGTCATCGTCATCTTATTAGGCAAAAGGAAAATTGGTTATCTGATTGCCTGCTTCCTGCCTTTTCTGAAGTCACATGCAGTGTGGACAAGTGCCCCCAATAAACTGGGGAAATCGCCATCAGGTAAAAAGAACACTTTGCAGTAGCTAGATGCCCCCCTTGTAGGGCAGGCAGGCGAAACTGAGCCCCTTAAACAAGCTGTGACAGTGTAGGAAAAGCAGATATGCGTAGCATTCTTAGGAGTGATTCACCGGAGGAATAAGCCTTTCACTGAATTCAATGAGCTGAATTCACCCTATAGTGCTACCAGCTATGTGCCCTGAGACAGACAGTGACAATATAAAGACAGACGGATTTTGGTAAGTTATGGAATTCAGAAACCTTCGTTTTTCCCATTTCTCTAAAATTAGCACTTTCCTTCACCAGGAGTTTTTGAAACAAACTACGATAATATCTGCAATACTTTTAGCTGTTACCAATACAAATCACATATGTGATAACTTATTTCATTTTAGCAGATCTGAAATACCAGTCACATAGGTCACTACATCAAAAATATTGTCCTTGCAGGTCTACCAATAGTTTTTATTTATTATTATTATTATTATTTGTGTGTGTGTGGTAGGGTCTCACTCCAGCCTGGACTGACCTGGAATTCACTCTGTGTTCATAGGCTGCCTTTTAACTCATGGTGATCCTCTTTCCTCTGCCTCCCCAGTGCTGGGATTAAAGGTGTGTGCCACCAGGCCTTGCTAACCAGTAGTTTTTGTTATGCAATAGAGACACATTTGCATAATTAGAATCCTCTTTATGACTATATTTCAAAATAATTGATTTCCATTGGAATTCTTTTCATTTTAGTTGATGCATTTAACAGCTTTTTTCTTCTTTCCTGAAAAAAGGATTCATAGATACCACATACTATGGTGTCTTTAGCTCAAAAATGTGGAAGAAGTTAGCCCTACTATAGGTGCCGCTGTGGGGTCCAGCATAGCCAGGTAATTTCTAGCTAGGCAGGATTAAATGGAGGGATTTTAGGATGATCCCCTATTGTATTCTCACCACGCCTATCCCATCTTGCCCCGCCTATCTTAGCTGTCCTCACTTGCTTCAGTTGCAGGATGCAGCGTCTGCTGGGCTCACGCAATCAAATCTCTCTTTTTTTCTTTTATTTGCTTATTTGTGTGTGTGTGTGAGAGAGAGACACACACACACACACACACACAGAGAGAGAGAGAGAGAGAGAGAGAGGAGTCCAGCCACTGCAAACGAACGCCAGACGCATGTGTGTTACCCTGTGCATCTGGCTTACGTGGGTCCTGGGTAATCGAACCTGGCTCTTTTAGCTTTGCAGGCAAGCGCCTAACTGCTAAACCATCTCCCCAGCCCATCAGATCTCTCTTGAGCCAGCACCCTGCCCAGGTGTGGGTAGATTTCTCCTCTCCGCCCAAGCAGATGGTCTGGGACACCTGGTGCACGTGTGTCCAGGTGTGCTGAGCAAGAACTCTAAAGCGTATCTTCTCTGGCCCACAAGAAAAATTGGCTCTCTCTGTAACTGTGCGAACAATGCTGGGGTGGGAAGAGACCCTTTTTATTACTGTCTTTACTTCTAACCTTTTCAGAAGCGCACATTTATTTTTTAATCCCTTCTCATGGTTCTTTACCTAAGGTCCAAGTTCGTTTACGTGGGCTCCTGGACTATGTGGCACGTTCCGCTTCTCCCCACTCCACCTTCCCTTCCTCAGCCCTTTCCCCCTGTGGTATCTGAATAATATGTGGTGTTTTAAAAATCGTTTCCTTGAGTCTGGAATTGCCAGTTCTTTGATTAACTTGCAGTCATGGATTCAGGGCTTTAGTGAACCCAGCTATTTCTGTGCAGGTTTGCTCTTACTCAGAAAGCATGGTCTTTTCGTCCCAATGCACGGTGAGCCCCACCCACGCACCTGCCTTGGCTTTAGTGACATTTTGTTTAGCTCCAGGTACATACTGATTCTCACCACCTAATTTCTGTTACTTTTGCAGTATGATTTAATTGTTCACTTACTATATTTAATGTTATATAATTTTACATCTTTATAGCTGTGTTCATCAATAATTTATGGATTACTGTGAAGTTATATGTCCTGTATCAAACATTAAGTATTTATTACATATGAAATTGAATTTGAATATATCCCACTGGCTACTATATACAAATATGTATTATTCTGTGAAAAAATTAATGGTTTTTTTCATGAAAAAAATAATGTAAAAGGAATTTGTTTTTACCTTTTTTAATTAGAGAAGTGACCACTTCAATTTCCCCTTTCTTAGAGAATGAAAGTTTTTTTTTTTTTTTTTCCAATCTGAGTAAGTTCTGCTATAAGAAAATCTGGAAATCTATTTCTTGTCTTTCAAATAGTAAAATAAATAAAATGCCTTCTTCCCAGTCATGTCTGTGAAGTCAGGACAGACATCTGGGAATATTATCTGTTTATATGTAAATATTCTAGGATATGCTTTGAAGAGATCTCTGTTTTATTTGAAATAGATGAAAGATTGGAGGCAGCTCAAAGGTGTCTCAAGGGTCCTGTGTGTTTTAGAGAAGAATGTCAAGAATGTGGGCTTCACAGCTTGTTAAACAATAATGTCTTTGGTTGGAGGTTCCCTGTGTTGTGCTTGGCCTTTTCTGTTTTTAAATTCAAAGGTAAAGTTAATGTGGGGGAGACATGTTTCTGTTTGCCAGTTCCAAAGGCAGTTTGTTTTCATTGTTTTTCTTTAATCCATAAATCATAAAAATTTTGAAATTTGAACTCTTGCCTTGTTTACCACTGGGTATTGCTTTAGAGGCTCAAGTTTTTAACAGCCCTGGAGAGTGAAGGCAGGAAGTGCTATTGGTAGAATTCTGCTGTTAAAATTACCCCTAGTGTTTCTATTAAGGGCAGATGTGCTGTCCAAAAACATGCCACCAGTCCATATTTTCTTAATAGAATAAAGTAAACTTTGCCAATAAAATAGTCCCTTGTCTAACCAAGCATCTACCCAAAATATGCTCCAGTTATGAAATTGCACACACACACACACACACACAAATCATGATATAGGAATTTGAGGTGTCTTTGAGAGCTAGAGAGCTTGGCTAGGATATAACTTTAGGAATTAGGGTCATGGTCACATAAAACTTCACTAAGTCAGTTGCTGTAAGAACTATGGGCTGTGAGGTTTGTTTTCGGAGGATGAGAAAGAACTTTGTAGGGGCTGCGCTAGAAGCAGTTTATGTGAGAGGCTTGCTTTCTAGCATTCATTTGTCCATAGCTAACCCCATTGTCATTATTCTCCATTGTCAGAGGTCTTTTTTTATATTTTTTTGTTTATTTTTATTTATTTATTGAGTGTTTTGTCCCAATAATGAGGAAGTAATTGATAAGTACAAACTAGTTTTTAAAAAGAATATAAAACATTCATTGCTATGTCCTCACTTTCTTTTTTAATTATTATTAATTAGGAATTTGTATGGACACATCATGTGTTGGTACCATCATTTCCTCTTCCCTGCCCCCCCCCCATTCCACTGAGGGTCCTCCTCAGTGAAATTGCTGGTGTTCATCATGGGGTTGCGTGTTATGAGTTGTGACAACAGCAGTCAGATTGGGGTGGGAGGGATGGCTCAGGATATTCCCTCCCACCCTGTGGCTCTTATAATCTTTCTACTTCCTCTTTTGCAAAATTCCCTGAGCCATGGTGGGTGTGTTTTAAGTCTACTTTAGCAGGAAGATCTCAACAGCTTCTGGATTTCTGCTTTGGTACATTTTGAGTATCCTCAGTGTCTGTCTCCCTCAACCTGGCTCAGATCATCAGGCTCACCATGGAAGCAACACTCTTGCCCATCTCACCAATTCTTCAGTGGTTTCACCTGGGCCCTGGCTGATGTGAGAGAAGTGATTCATCTCCTATTAGGGAGTTAGCTATCTCTTCTGTCTTACTTATAATTTTGGTTGTCCTTGATTATCACTGCCTTCTGAAAGAGAAAAACAGATTTTCCAATAGAGAGTGAGATCAGCTTAGGTTAAAGGGGATAAACATTGTTAATTTAGAGATATTTTGATGGGTGCAGCCTCTCTTTTGGCCAAAAACTAGTGGGAACTTCTTCATCATAACCCATAATCTTGATTTCCATAGGATTCTGACCTAATTCCCAGTTCCAGCTATGGGTTCCTTTGCACTGAGCAGATCTCTTAGCCAATCAGAAAGCCATTGGTTATCCATCTAGGCTGGGTGTGTATGTCTTGTCAGGCGGGTTGCTTTTGTATAGCAGTGTCCCCTGCTTGCTCATAACATTGTTGGTTATTTTCCCCTAGCAGCTCATGTAGTGCTTTCTAGCACTATACTGACTAGCCATCTGGAACTGGCTTCCTTACAGACTCTGGCCAGATCTCTCAATGTTCTGTGTTGGCAATGTGTGGTGTCTTCAGCAATAGGGTCTTTCCTTTTACCTCAGGCAGGAAATCAAGTGCTTTGAAGGAGTCTCTCTGGTTTGGGGGTTGTAACTGATTCCTAGTAAGGCGAGTTACAAGCCTGAGACAATTGTTTTAGGGTTAGGCTTCATACCGCCATCTCCAGGACTCTTATTACCAGATGACCCACCCCAATACTCCTACTGAGGCTTGTATCTTTTAGTCCACTATCAAAGAGGAAGGTTACTATGGTACCAATTTATTTTGGATTTAGTTTTGTATGCATCTCCCCACACCCTCCATTTCCCCTCATCCCAAGCCCTTCCGTTGCTATTTCTGTCCCTCAAGTTGCCTGTTAGGCATGCCTGCACTCAAGCTGGTACAGACTAGCCATCTCAGATGAGGGAGAACATATGGTGTTTGTGTCTTTGTGCTTGTGTGAGTTTGCTTAGTCTGATCTGATCCAAGTCCAACCATTTTCCTACAAATTTCATATCATCTTCCTTTTCTGCTAAGTATGATTCCATTGTGTAAGTTAACTACATCTTCATTATCTATTCATCAAGTGATGTGCATCTGGGCTGACTCCAGTTCTTACCTTTTGTGAATTATGCAGCTATACATGTGATTAAGCGAATATCTCTGCAGTGAAGATAGCCAGTAGAAGAATAGCCAGGTCATTTTGTAGTTCTATTTTCATCTTTTTCAGGAGCCTCCATATTAATTTTCATAGCGGTTGTACAAGTTTGCACTCCCACCGCAGTGAATAAGAGTTCTTCTCTTCCCACATTCTTGGCAACATTTATTGCTACTTGATTTCTTAATGATTGACATTCTGACTGGAATAAAGTGCAATCTCACAGTTGTTTTGATTTGCATTTCCTTGATGGTTAAAGATGTTGCACACTTTCTTTGTTTTTTAATATATATGTATTTTTTATTGACAACTTCTATACTTACAGACAACAGACCACGGTATTTCCCTCACCTCCCCCACTTTCCCCTTCATAACTCTGCTCTCCATTATATACCCTCCCTTTCTCCATTAGTCTCTCTTTTAATTTGATGTCATCATTTTTTTCTCTTACTATGAGGGTCTTGTATAGGTATCACTGGGCATTGCGAGGTCTTACACTTTCTTAAGTGAGTATTTGTATTTTTTCCTTAGAGAATTCTGTTCCCTACAGGATTATGGTTATAGATGTGTATGTGTGTGTGTGTTGGGATGAATCTGACCATGTGGATTTTGGTCTTTTGAAATTTTGTGCTGGAGGGATGGGGTAGAATTTGGTACTTTGTTAAGGCAAATTTAATGGGCTATTCTGGTGAGAGTTTGAAAGTGCTAAATGCAGAGAAAATTGTGTTGGCTTATGAACTTTCAAAGGGGAATGTGTGGTGGTTTGATTCAGGTGTCCCCCATAAACTTGGGTGTTAAGGATGCTAAGTTCCCAAGCTGAAGGCAACTGGAAATTAAAGCCTCCTCGGGGTGATATATTTTGGGGGGTAGGCTTATGGGTGCTATAGCCAGTTTCCCCATGCCAATGTTTGACATACTCTCCTGTTGCTATTGTCTACCTGATGTTGGCCGTGGGGTGATGTCCACCCTCTGTTCATGCCATTGTTTTCCCCTGCCATCATGGGGCTTCCCCTCAAGCATGTAAGTCAAATCAAAATAAATCCTTTTTTCCCGCAAGCTGCTCTTGATTGGGTGATTTCTACCAGCAATGTGAACCTGACTGCAACAGTAATGTTGGTACCAAAAGTGGTATTGCTGGTAGACACCTAACTGTGTGGCTTTGGCCTTTTGGAGCTGATTTTCAAAGGAATGAGGAAGTATTTGAAACCTTGGCCTAAGAGATGCCTTGTAGTGCTGTAAGTATATATTGATGGACTATTCTGGTCAGAGTTGCATGACCTGAATGCCCTAAGAACTGTGGACTGTGAGGTTTGGCTTATGAGGGTGAAAAGGAGCTTTGTCTGGACAGGGCTAGAAGCAGTTTGCATGGGAAGCTTGCTGTTATGCCCGTGTCCTGAGAAGTTGTGCAGGGTTGCTTTGCATAGAAACAGGCTGGTGGGAGCAGAGTGATATGGCACAGAGAAAATGAAATCTTTGTGTGAACTGCTGCCTGTTCAGCTGCCATTGAAAGATTACAACCATTGAGATTGGGCAAGCTGACCTGCACAGGGGCACCAGGAAGAATGTAGACTCTTTTGAAGGGGCCTGGAGTGCTCAAGGAATGTCCTGTTCTTCAAAGTTTGCTTTATTCCTCCCTGGATTACCAATTTGCACCCTACCTGGTATTGTGGAGTATAAGGAATGCAGGAACGAGATGGTCATTGAGATTGCAATTCAGTCTTGTGTTTTGGAAATGGCTGTGGGCAGTATGAAGCAGGTTTGCTGGATGTCTGCATGGAGTCCCAATGGAGCTGTGAGGATGAACCATGGGTTTCAGTGGAGACCCAGTGGGACCATGAGATGGCTGCTAAGGAAAAGCTGCTGGACCCAGATGAAGTTTGCCAGGACTGTGAGTAGCCTAGCTAGAGGGGTGGAATTGGAACTGCAGAGACTTGGTGCTGGTTAGGATGATTGGACTTGGAGGCTTGTCACTGGCTAGAGTTGTTGGTCTTCGAACTACACAGTTTGATATTTGCCCTGTTTAAATTTTTATTAGTTGAATATTTTCTTTGCTATAACCAATACCATCATTTGCAGTGTGAATGTATATTCTGTGCCATTATGGGTTTGGGGGGGATTTAAAATATTTTTTGATTTATTTTTATTTATTTATTATGGGGAGAGAGAGAGAGAATGGGTGCACCACGGCCTCTAGCCACTGCAAACCAACTCCAGATGCATGCACCACCATGTGCATTTAGCTTACATGGGACCTGAGGAATCAATCCTGGGTCCTTAGGCTTTGCAGCAAGCACTTTAACTGCTAAGTCATCTCTCCAGCCCTTTTTTTGCTATTATGGCTCGTTAGCCTTCTCCCTGTCCTCCCCCTCTGAAGGAACCCTCCTTGTTGGGGCTTGTGGGTCATGAATTGAGAGGTTAGCCATCAGGTATGGGGAGGAGGCAAGGGCTCTGTGCATAATGCCCCAACTTGTGGCTGTAACAATCTTTCTGTCCCAGTTTCACAAATTTCCCTGAGCCATGTTGGGTTCATTTTAGGTCTACTTCAGTGATGAGGTCTTGAGCTTCTGTGTCTCTGGATATCTGGTTTTGTAGGAGTTGAGTATTCTCTGTGTCTATCTCCTTCACCCTTGTGCTGATACCAGGTTCACCAAGAAAGCTGCACTTTTGCTCATTTCCCCAATTACTCTATGGTTTCAGCTGGGTCCCTGGTGAGGTGAGATGGGCTGATTCTCTCTTCAGAGAAGCAGATTCTCCAACGGAGAGTGAAATCAGTGCTGGATAAATGGGATAACCATTACGATTTTAGATAAAATTTAATAAGTGAAGGCCCTCTTATAGCTTATGATTGGTGGGAGCTTGATGATGGACAGCAGCTATGGGTTCCATTGCACTGAGCAGATCCATTAGCCAAATAAAAAAGTAGTTGGTTACCCACCATGTCTGTGTGCCTCTATTGCACTTATGTGAGCATCATGTCAAGTTGTTTGCTGCTGAGCAGCTTAGACCACAAGTTGCTTGGACAGATGTTGGTCATTTTCCCACAGTCGCTCCTATAGCAACTTGTGGCACTAGAAGAGCTAACTGTCTGGGGACTGACTCTCTTCCAGATTCCAGCCAGGTCACTCCATGTTCCATGTCAACAACATATGGTGTCTTCAGCAGTAGGGTCTTACCACTAACCTTTGGTGGGTCATCAAGTACTCTGACAGAAACCTGTCTTCTTTTGGGTAAACTCTTTTGAAAGGAAATGACTTAAAGTAAGAATTTTGAAAGGGTAAAGTGCTCTTCAAAGTCACAATTTATTTCTTCCCTGGACTAACAAAATGATAGTGTCACTGCACACCTGATATTGGTTTTGGAAGCATCAAAATGCATGGAAGCTAGTCATGAAGTGCAAGCAGTTCCAGGAGCCACTGTTGAGATATGGCATGTGATTTCCTGTGTGGCCAGGGGGGCATTGTCTGATGTTTAATAGAAGTTGCTGCTGAGATGCACTATCATCATCGGTTATGGATGTTGGATTTGAACTGCAGATATTTGATGTTTTCCTAGCTGTTGATTTTGCACTGGTCCAGGCTCTCCTTGTTATGCCTCATAGCAATGGAAATATTTACTCTGTGCCATTATTATAGGTTGGAAGTGTGTGCCTTGTTTCGATTTTACAGAATTCACATTTAAAGGACAGTATTAAAGTTGGTAAATATTATGGAGACTTCGGAAGTTAGACTGAATACAATTTGCAATGTGAGATAGTTATAAGTTGATGGGAACCAGGAAGAGAATGTTGAACATATGCCCCCCATTGACTCTGGTGTTAAAACTAAACTCATAACTTGAATTTCCAGGTGCCTGGCTAGAGGAGGTGGGTCCTGGAGTCCAGCCCTAAGGTGTCACTGGGAGAAGATCTGAATCCCAACCCAAGAGTTGTGGAGAGCAGTCTCAACTCTGAAGGGCTTTGTGTTTGATGCTTTTAAGGTTTTGCTTGTTGCAGTTGTTGCTTTGTGCTTGGATCTAAGGAAGTAAGCAATTCATGGAACTTCTCCTGGATATATAGACTTAAAATCAATCTCTTTCTCCCATAAAACTGTGTTTGGGTAGATGTTCATCCCAGCAATGTAGATGCTATCTACTACAATCACTGTATAAAAAGTCTAGTACATAGTCCCAGAAACAGAAAATAATATCTAAGTTGGATAAGTGGAGAAGTGAGAATATGTCATAGGAGATTAATGATGAGAGAAGGGAACCTTCAACTTAAGGTCTTAATAAAGGTGAAAATTTACTGGGATCAAAGCCCTTGAGTATATGAGTATATGAGCCTGAAGGATCCGAGGTGGTAATTAGAGATAAAGTGCTTGTAGCAGAGATTCCAAGCTGACAACTTTGAGGTATAAGCCTGAAAAGGGTTGGCAGAGATTAAGAGGACAAGAGACTCATTGGGCTTGTGACATCAGTGAACTGAGACCACAGTTTCCCTCCTGCTTTCATCACTATTTGTATTTTAAGCTCCAGCCTGCAAAACAATTTTCCATTCCATGAAAAACGATATCATGCTTCACATTGCTGTGCCTTTTTCCCAGTGATTCTCTTTCAAAGGTTTCTCCAGTCCCAGGAACATATGCCTGCTCTTCTTCAACTGGGTCAGATATCTCACATTCTCTGCAGATTTCTCAGACTCCAGCTCATCATATACTTTTAAGGAAATCAATAAATTTCTCCTTATTGTTTATATATATATACATCACTTATACTACTTACTATGTCAGCCCTTTATTGAAACAGCCAGCTTCTCAGTACTTTAAAGAAGGTTCTTAAATCTTTCATTCATTTATTTGGATAGGTTTGCTCCATATGAGCTAGGTTGTTGTTGGACTCGTGATCTTCCAGCCTCAGCCTCCCCAAGTGCTGGAATTGTAAGTGTGCACCATCACACCCAGTGAATAAACCATGATGGGTTTTGCAGATCCCACATATAGTGGTGACAAGACAGTAGAAATTCTGCTAATGTGAGTTGATCATTTTCACTCAGGAGTGTTTTCAATTGCCAGTACTGGCTGACTTTGGAATGGTATGGTATTAGGTGAAGGACTAGCAACAGAAGAGAAAGAAATATTGTTTTGGCATGTAGTGCCATTCAGTGGATTGAACTACAAAAGTAGATTTTTTTTAATATGAAAATATGTGTCCTGGCTTTATAATTTGGAGAACAGAAATAAGCCATCGACGTAGCGCTTCTGTGTCCAGTGAGCCTGCCCGTGTGTGTCAAAGTCGGCTTCACTCTTTCGTGTGCTTCATCTTCTACCTTCTCTCTGCTTACCTTTTACCTCGCAGTTCCAACTTTGTATGTTTATTAGTCAGAACGTGAACATAATTACTGTGAGATAAAATCCCTGAAATCCGAATGACTTAGTGAGCTGTTGGTTTATTTTTTGCTTATATCACATCTAGCGTCTACTAGCAGTGGACATAGCTTTGTATCATCATTTCAAGAACAGCATTCTTCAAGTTTATGGCTTCTCTATCTTTTGCAGATTTAAACTTCTCTACAAGATCTTCTTTTTATTAGTTTTTATTTTTAAAATATTCTATTTTTATTTATTTATTTAAGAAAGAGAGAGAAATAGGGAGAGAGAGAATGTGGTGCACCAGGGCCTCCAGCCATTGCAAACAAACTCCAGATGCATGCACCCCTTTGTGTATCTGGATTATGTGGGTCCTGGGGAATTGAACTTAGGTCTTTGGCTTTGTAGGCAAGTGTCTTAACCGCTAAGCCGTCTCTTCAGCCCTCTACAAGATCTTCTTTAATCAGCAGATGATGAAGAAATGTAAAGCATTTCCAAGAGTTTGTGTTAATGAAATCTAGAAATAGTATCAACATTGTATTGTCTGCATTCTCTGGCCAAAGGTCTGTAATATGACCACAGATAACTTTGGAGAGTCTAAGGAGATAGGTGGATTCTATGTTTAGAAAGAATAGGGAAAGCATGACTATTAATGGGTGAAATTTGGGGAGGAAAGAAGTTACATGCCCAAGAGGAATTCCTTGTAAATCAATTCCTTACTGTAACATGGAAACCATATATAGGCAAGCATTCAAGATACTCAATCTCAGAAGCATTTTGATATGATGCATTAAGTGATCTGTTCATTACACCATGTAAGTTATATCCACAAAGCTTGTTTCTAGCCAGGTGGTTATACCACAGGAGGAGCTAAGGCCCTAGCAACCATGCAGGCTGAGTCAGAGGAATTAGTCTGGGGCCAATGTTCTGCCATATGATCTGGTGTTGATTCCAGCCTCTGATCTCATCAAGACCGAAGCCAACTTTAAAACTCCACAGCCCAAAGTGTGGGGTCTCTTCTGTGAAGTCTGACACTGGTCCTGACAGTTGCAGGATTGCAGTAACAAGATCACACCCTCCTCTGAAGTCCTGCCCTCTTTTATGTTCACCCTGGTAAATGCTAGTCTCAACAGCAGGCTCACTAAATGCTATTTGGCTTTTTGTCTTTGTTTGCTCAACTCTAGCACTATCTTCTTTAGTATTTATGTTTATGCTTAAGCTTCAACATTGTTTCTGGCTCAATTGCCTTCCTGTGTCTATGTGTTTGTGGCTAGCCAGGTCTGTTCAAGCTATGCCTTACCAACCAGCCTTATATCAATCCTGAACAGGCCATGAGAGTATCAGACAGTTTCCCCACTCACCTAGTACTTGTCTACCTAGAAATAACAAGTTCTAAAATACACACACAGAAAAACAGATTTTGTGCAAATAAGCTATTTAACTAAGCTTGTAATAATAATAAATAATAATAAGCTTGTAATAATAATAAATAATAATAAATAAATAAATAATAATTAATAAATAAATAAAGCTATTTAAATAAGCTTGTAATTTGTGACTATTTTTTGTTTATTTTTATTTATTTATCTGAGAGTGACAGACAGAGAGAGAAAGAGGCAGATAGAGAGAGAATGGGCATGCCAGGGCCTCCAGCCACTGCAAATGAAATCCAGATGCATGCGCTACCTTGTGCATCTGACTTATGTGGGTCCTGGGGAATCGAGTTCCTTAGGTTTCATAGGCAAGTGTACAACTGCGAAGCCATCTCTCCAGCCCTGTGACTATTTTTAACTGAAATGCCTTACAGTTGATAACTACTCAAAAGTTATACTTTTTAGTGTACTATTGATACTAGAATATATCAGTTCTACCACCAGTAATAATAAATGATACTGCATGTTTTATAATTTAACTTATTTAACAAACTTGTACTGTATACTCATAATAATTCACCAGGCACTGAGAACATATTGGGGAAACAGACAGGTTCAATTCTCCAGGACCCATATAAGCCAGATGCACCAGGTGGCACATGCATCTGGAGTTTGTTTGCAGTGACCGAAGGCCCTGGCAATCCCATTCTCTCTCACATTCTCTCTCTCTCTCTCTCTCATCTGCTTCAATCTCCCTCTCTCTCTCTCATCTGCTTCTATCTCCCTCTCTCTCAAATAAATAAAATAAAATAAATATGAAGAAATGAAAATGGAAAAGGCACTGTTTAAAAATGAAATAAAAACTCAAAATAGGATTGTCAAACCTGAAAACAAGGTAATATAACAAATGAATGTATCTGAAAGGCACATTAATAATAGTCACCTGTGAGGGTTTTGGGGTCAGGTCTGTGCTTTCAGTGGCACCTAAATGAAACTCTCTGTATCTTGCAACTTATAATCCTAGGAGAGGAGCATGGAAGGTTTCATTTAGCAGCTGTTCTGTGCAGGTGAGCTCTGAGGCAGTCTCATCAGGTCTGCTTGGAGGCCAACCAGTGCTCAGGAGCAAAAGAGAATACTGAGCCCTCGGCAGCATCCACAGTTCAGGGCCAGAAGGGAAGGTAACATGATCATATAACCCAGCTTAGTATTTCAGAATCCCAAACAGTTATATTCTTAATAATATGCTTTATACCTTTTTTTGGGGGGGGGTAGTGTGATTCCAGAGTTCCCTCCCTGCCAGGGTTTTTCTGGCAGTGAAGGTGGGTGATGACAAGCTGCAGGGGCATTTCCTGTAAACATGGGTCAAAAGTGGAAATGAACTTTCTGGTTATATAACCCATCTACTACAGATCAAGTTCTCAGGTTTAATTACGTCCATTGCTGCTTCTGCTTTTAGGGGAAATTTCTTCTGCTATTTTTAAAAATCTGTCTTCCTGTAATAATTCCCTTGTAACTTTTGATCATTTCATTTGCTACCTTCTTTGACACTTGTAATACCTAAAATCTCAATTTTTACACATTAGAAGCGAACCCCTGAGTAAGGGATGGATGTTTACTCTAATACCGTAAAACGCATCCACACACTATAGGTTCTTGAAGTAAGTTTCATCCCCAGGCATGACTCAGTGGAGATCACTCCCTCTGAGCCCAGTGCCATCCTGGTCCTCATTGTTCCGACTTGCTTCTCATCCTCAGTGCTCAGCGCAAGGCATCGTGGGATGAAGGATGGCCATTTGGGTGGTAGCAGGTATGCAAGAAGAAAGGAATGGCTGTCTTTCTGCACCTTCTCCACAGCTCTCATCTGATTCTAGACTCTTACTGTGCAACATGCCAGAGTGACAAAAATTTAGACAGTCAAATTCCAGTGCGATGTTGCCCAGCTATAGTCCTAGAACTAGGGGGTAGAGCAGGGGCTCAAAGATTCAAAGTCACCCTCAGTTGCTTGTTGAGTTTGAGACCAACCTGAACTACATGAGAGCCTGTTTCAGAAAACAAATAAATGTGCTGGGCAATGGCTCAGCAGTTAGAGAAGCTTGTTACCAAAGCCTGCTGGCCTGGGTTCAATTCGCCACTACTGACAACAAACAGATGCACAAAGTGGTACATGCATCTTGAGTTCATTTGCAGTAGCAGGAGGCCCCAATGCCCTCCCCTCTTCTCATTCACTCTCTTTGCTTGCAAATAGATATTATATGTATATATCTTTTTCGAGGTAGGGTCTAGCTTGTACATTCTTTACTCATTCATCCATTGTTGGGTACTTGGATTTCTATGTTTTGGCTACTGTGGACAGTACTTCTATGTGTCTCTTAAAGATGATGCTCTCAATTATTTTGACATAAATACAGAAGTGTAACTGAGACTTCATACACCAATTCCATTTTTCATTTATATGGAATTTCCTAGGTTTGTCGTAGTGACTACACCATTCCATGTTCCCACCAATGATGCACAAGGCTTCCCTGACACCTCATACCATCAACAGCATTGGTTCTTTTCTATGATAGCAGCAGCCTGTGAGCTTGAGGTGATATCATTTTTAAGCTTTGCTTTGCATTTCCCTATTTCTGTTTTTCTTGTTTTTTTTTTGTTGTTGTTGTTGTTTTGGGTTTCAAATTAAATGATTTATTTGCTGTATTTACATGTGCCCAATTAATTATCAAATATTCTATTGAACAGTTCCCAATCAAAATTATCTATTCCAACTAATTATAAATATCATTGTTTATTAATATAATAACCAGTATACATATATATGTATTTTAATGTGTTTAGTTGTTATCATATTTTGATATGTGCTAGTAACGTATATGATATGATCTTCTTTGTTATTAGTTATATACACAGTGTATACAGTAATGATGGTACCATCATTAGCCTCCTCCCAGCCCTCCCCCTCCAGAGGGACCCTCTTCAGTGGGGAATATGGGTTGTGCATTGTAGGGTTAGCCATCAGTTATGGGTAAGAGGAAATGTCTCTGTGTATAATGACCGAACATGTGGCTCTAACATTCTTTCTGCCCCCTCTTCTACAAATTTCACTAAGCCACGTTGGGTTCATTTTAGGTCTGCTTCAGTGATGAGGTCTTGGGGGCCTCTGTGTCTCTGGATCTCTGGTTTGGTAGGAGTTGAGTGTTCTCTGTGTCAATCTCCTTCACCCTTGTGCTAGTACCAGGTTCACCAAGAAAGCAGCACTCTTGCTTATTTCCCCAATTACACATAGTTTCAGCTGGGGCCCTTTAGAGGTGTGATGGGATGGTTTTCTCCTTAGGATCTGTGTCTATCTGAAAAAGAGAAGCAAATTCTCCAACATAGAGTAAAGTTAGTGCCAGATAAATGGGGTAGTCCATTTTTTAGAGAGAATTTAATAGGTGTAGGCCCTCGTGTAGCCCACGATTGGTGGGAGATTGATAATGGAGAGCAGGCTCATTTTTGGATATGGTTCTGATTGTTTCCCAGCTCTAGCTATGGGTTCCAGTCCACTGAGCAGATCAGTTAGCCAAATCAAGAGCAGTTGGTTACCCACCATGTCTGTGTGCCACTATTGCACTTGTGAGAGCATTACGTCAGGTTATTGGTGCTGAGAATCTTAGACTATGAGTTGCTGAGACAGATGTTGGTCATTTTCCCCCAGTTGCTCATGTAGCACCTTCTGGCACTAGACCAGCTAACTGTCTGGGGACTGACTCTTCCAGCTTCCAGCCAGGTCACTCGCTGTTGTGTATCATCAGCATATGGTGTCTCCAGCAGTATGGTGTTACTACTAGCCTTAGGTGGTTTATCAAGTACTCTGACAGAAATACATCTTTTTTGGAAAACCTTGTAGTTCTCTCCGATCAACAGCTCATTGTGGATGTTAGCCACATGCTGATACTGGGAGTTACAGGTCAGTGCCAAAGAAAAGAAGGAAGAAAAATGTAGGTAATGTGGAAGAGACAGAGAGAAGAGGGAGAGAGAGAGAGAGAGGGAGAGAGAGAGAGAGAAGCAGTTGTGGGAATGTAAAATTGTACAACTACTTTGGAAAGTAATATGGAGACTTGCGGCGAGCCCCCTGACCCGCAGGGAAGAACGACCACAAGACGAGGATCCTTCTTGATCACACTTTTATTGGAGAGCTCTTGGTTAACGGGAAGGTTGATGGCGAGGAGCGCGAGGCGGAATGTGCAGCTACTTTTATAGCGGGGAGTGCAACGAGGCGCCCACTGATTGGTTGCTACCAGCTTGCCACCACCAGGCGCCACGGGATAGGCTCGGGACAGGTTGCGTCAAGCGCATGCGCATACCTTGAACACGGTTGGCGCCAAGGCACTGCCTAATATGGAGTTGTTTACCTCAACACAGACAGGAAGCCAGCGCCATCTTGTAATGGCGACTGCTTGCAGCTCCCTGCAGAGACTCCTAAAAAGGTTGACTATAAAGTTACCAAAAAACTCAGTCATTCCCTTAACTGAGCATGTACCCTAAAACCTCCAAGCCTTAGTCCAGAGAGATTTGCTCAACCACGTTTATAGCTGCTAAGTTTGTAATAGCTGAGAGCTGGAATCAAGCCAGATGCCCCTCATTAGATGAATGGTTAACTAAGATGTAGTATATCTACATGATGGAATTCTACACAGCAGTAGGGGAAAAAAATTATACAATGAAATTTGAAGAAAAATGGCCAAACCTGGAACACATCATTCTCAGTGAACTTACCCAATCACAGAAAGATGATCGTTGCATAGTCTCACTCATCTATGGCTCCTAACCTGAACCTACCTACTCAAGGACTGGACCATAGAATGGGTGGAGCAATAGGGAGGGCAAAGGTGGGGTAGGGGCTACAAAACTGGACCCAAAAGGCAATGGTACCATAAAATTCTACATCCTAAAAAACAGACTAAATGGTTGAACCTTCATCAGGCCCTTACTGGGAACACCTGAATCATAAGGCCCTGGAGAGTGTATGATGAAGTGGGGTGTTAGAATTTTTCCCCCTTTTCTCTAATCTACACTCAGGTTGCAATAAGTCAATTGCAATGAATGAAGTACTCACCAGCACAGCAGTACATGATGGACTGGAGAGATTGCATAGTGGTTAAGGCACTTGTCTATGAAGCCTAAGGACCCAGGTTTGATTCCCTAGTACCCACTAAGCCACATGCACAAGGTAGCCTATATGTCTAGGGTTTTTGCAGTAGGTAGAGGCCCTGGTGCATCCATTCTTCCTTCCCTTTCTCTTTCCCAAATAAATAAATAACTATTTTTTAAAGAAAAATGCAACAAACGAGTTAGACACTTCATTGTTACATTAAAAGTAATCCATGAGGAATCAATGATCAAAACATTAATCGAAGTCAGGCTGCTATCATGAATGACCTTGTTACAAGGGACAATGGGAAATTTCATCCTCATTCTGTCAAGTTCAAGGTCTCTGGCTTCCTCAGCTGGGCGACTTTATGTGGGTTGACAATGAGAGAGCAAAGACATCCAGCAATCCCAAGCCTCATGCATAGTCACGTCTTTTGATTATGGGGTTGTAGTAAACTGCTTCAGATTGTGGGAGGATGTTTAGATAAGGTTGTGTACTGATGTGCCTTTCCTTTTTGCCCCTGGCCCCAGCATGGTTTGGAGGAGTATACATGGGCAGAATACCCACATGGCAGGCAGTGCAGGGTAGGGTGGCGAGAGTTGTCTTTGGAAAATTATTTATTATTTTATTAATTAGAAATTTTGTCATACGGGCAAATTGTGTCTTGGTCCCATTCCTTTCCTCCCAACCCCCTTTCCACGGAGGCCCACCCTTAGTGGGATTGCTGGTGTCCACCATGTGGTTGTAGGTTATGAGTTTTGAGAGTCATTGTGTGGAGGCGGGCAATGCCTCTGGATATGTAGTCACACCTTGTGGCTCTGACAGTCTTTCTGCTCCTTCTTCCTCAGTGTTCCCTAATCCCTGGCAGGTGTTACAAGTCTACTTTGGTGTTGAGCTGCCAGAAACTTCTGGGTTTCTGCTTTGATACAGTTTGAGTACCCTCGGTCTCCATCATAATCTTCCTGAAGCAGGTAATCAGGTTTCCTGTGAGAACAACACTCATGCTTAACTCCTCGATTTATCTGTGGACCCTGGCTCATGTGCAAGATGTGACTTATCTCATGATATGGAGTCAGCTATCTTTTCCTGTCCTGTAGATAGATTTTGGTTCTTCTCAGTTTTTGCTTCCTTCTGTTAAAGAGAAAACGGATTCTGTAACAGATAGTGAGAGCAGTATGTGGGTTAATGGGAGATTTATTTATTTATTTTTAGTGAATAACTTTCTGATATAGAGGAGTTGATTCTAGTTTTGTTTTTTTAACCTCCAGATTCTAAACAATACAGAAAAATTTTCAATGGTGATTTCTGATAAATATGGAACTGCATTTCCACAGCTGTTGCTGAGAATTCATAGTGTGTACTGAAGGCCTAGACCACAGAAAGTTTCACCAATTCTTGGACTACCAAGTTCTTGAGACTGGTTCTAATTCAACAATACATTGTGAGATAATTTCTCACAATGTAAAACTGACTCAAAGATAAACAATTATTATCCTGAAAACTCAGTGCTATAACTTTACCAATAACTGATCTCTGAAGGCTAAGGCAGGATCCCGGTTAAAGATCAGAGCAGTTATAAGCTACCCATTAATAGCGCACAATTTTCACTGATATTTTCTCTATTTTTCAATGTTCCAAGTGCCAACATGACATATAGGTGTTTTTTTCTTGAATGGATGGGTTGCTCAGCACAAGTTTTAGATCAAAAACTCTCCACAGTAGGCATTGCCATAATGCTTGAAATGTTTACCTAACCAACTCATTCTAGTTTAGGATATTTGGCATTTTCTTAAGTTTAAAATGCAAATGCTTTTTGGGGAGGTTAGAAAAACAAATGTCAACCATTAACCTTAAAAATAACAATTAGTACCTTAGTCCAAAGATTTATATATATATATATTTATATATATATTCAAATTGATAAAGCCAACTATATTTTTTATTTGTAAAGGCTAATGAAAAACTATTAATTTTCATTATAGAAAATTGAACATTTCCAACGAAAAGCATGGTAACTACATTTACTAATTAAATATTGTTTTCTAAAAACAACTTGAAACCATTCAGCATACCTGCTTTTATACAAAAGATTCAGGAGCATGTATACAGACTACATGCATCACAACCACATTACAAAAATTATCATAATTATCATCATGATCATCATGTTTTCTTTTTAATACATTTGATAATTCATTGGCAGTATTTTGTGGTACTATATTAGTAGTTATAGGAATGTTTTTAGACCCAGTTAATGATGAATTAATCAAAACATTCTGAACTGTTGATGTTGCAGGAATTGGTGCTTTTACAGCAGGGAACTGGGAAGCAGGCATTTATACTGTAAACTTTTGCCCTATGAGGGATATTGTAGTTCTCACTTTAGTTGAAACAGACATGGTTTCTGGGGTTGGTATGTACTGTAGAACCAGGGCCATATGCAAGTCTATGCAAATGACTCATGAGCCAAAACATTGGCCTCAACTCTGTTAAACCTAGAAAAGCCATTGCAAATCAGATTCTGTCCCATCTGCTGCTAGATTCCAGAAACAGGCACTTACAAGTAAATTGATGGAGAGTTGAAGGGTGAAGAGGGCCATGCTATTTTCATAAAAGCAAAGGAAAACCTCACACATACCAACCTTCAGACATACCAAACATACTGACCCTCAATATCTATTTCCCTTCATGGATTTCCAGCCACAAACAAGTCCCCACTGAGATGAGAGAAAGTTTGATAGTGGATGTTACAATAAACATTACTTCTGATTCAATATCTTTAACAGAATTGTGGCCATTTGAATAGAAAATGTCCCCCATAGACTCTTCAATTGATAATTCTGTTTGGAAGGTTTTGGAGCCTTTTGGAGGTGACACCTTTCTGGAGGATATGCATAACTGGGGGGAAGGCCTTGAGGTATTAAAGTCCAGCACCCCTCGCCATACTCAGCGCACTCTTTCTACTTTCCCTGTTCTGATATGAAGGTACGATGCCTGTCTGCTCCTGCATTGATTTCCCTGCCATGATGAAACTTCTCCTCAAACCTGGAACTGGAAATTAATTCTTTCCTTCCATCAGTGGCTTCTGGCTGGGTGTCTTTACCCAGAAGTGAGTAACTGCTGCAGGAAATTGGTGCCAAGAAGTGGGGCCATTAATGGGATAAACCTAACCATGTGGTTCTTGGAACTGGTTTGTGGGGAAAGTATGGACAGATTTGGAACCTCGGACTAGAGAAGGCTTACAATGGCGTGGCTAGAACTTGATGGGCTGTTCCATTGAGAGTTTGAATGAGCAGAATGCAGAGAGAAATGTGGACTTGGAGTCTCAGTTTAAGAGGTGTTATATGAAAAAAAGGGACTTTGTCAAGAACTGGATTAGAGGCAATTCATGTGATATTTTTGCAAAAAAAAAAAAACTGGCTATATTCTGCACAGGACATGAGAACTTGAGCAAAATTTAGTTTCAAAGTAATGGAATTTCACTATTATGTTTCCTCCTTTAAACCCTGCTTTGACACATGCACCTCTACCTACTTCTGAGAGGTGAACTGACAGCTCATTTGGGTATTGGATTAGACCCATTGCTTTGGAAAAGCCAATCGTGAGGTGGGCTTCTGATCACAGTTGTGTATGTGAGAGATGGACAGACAGGCTCTGGAAAGGAGAAGCCAGACTTATCTTCATATGCTCCACAGCCCCAGCTTCAAAGTAGGACTGCAATAGCATGATATGAGGCAATGTCAGTATAAGAGGCCATTTGTGAGAGCATGAGCTATGAGCCCCTCACCTCCTAGCATAAGAGGACGCTAGTTCTCATACCTACAGGACTAAATTGAGTTCACCTTGTCTGAAGGGAATCTGAATTTGTTTCAGTAGAGTTCTATGTTCTGCATGTAGGTTACATGTCACAGTCTAGTACTACTACTGGAATGCTCACAAGTAGTTACTTAGAAGCAAGTGGGGCTCACTTAGGGCAAAAACTACTCAGTGTCCCTGTGTGTACCTTTTATACCCAGGAATTATGAGAGGCCTTTGTAAGCAGAGTCCTTGGAGGAAAGGGTTTGGGTTAAAACTGAAAATCCTCTTCTCTAATGCTACTGCTCTGTGTTCTACAATCTTCCTTAATCCATGTGTTGCTGAGGTCAAGGACTTTGTCTCATTGCCCAGTATCTCAGTATCTCACGCTGAACAGCACTCCCAGCTCACTCCCACGCTCTGTTATGCCTGTGGTCCAAGGCAGATTCCCTGATGGCCTTAGTCATGGCCTGCTCTATATCCTGCCCTCAGATGTGCACATGTTATGGACAAATGTTTGCCTGTGGTATTTTCCTTAAATAGCATCCTGTGTTTTAAATATCGCTAGCAGGCTATCTTGAGATTTAACAAATGCTAAAGTGTACAGAAGGTCCTCAGTTAAGGTTATGGGAAACTCACCTGGATGCAAATCAAAGAATATGTTGTCAGGCTTGAAAAAGAACAAGAGAAAAAGAAGTGGACAGTTTGTACCTCGTCCTTGTAGAACAACCATATGGATGATTGTGTATTCACTTATTCTATCTCTATAGCACCTGGAATATATTTGCAGGCTTAATATGACATCTTTGGGGATCTCCAAGTCTCTTAAAATTGTAGCGATTCCAGCCCTGTAAGCACAGACCCTACTGTGACTGTGTCACAAAGAGACGAGGACTTCTCCCAGTCTTAGCCTTTACGTCCAGGGGGTACAATAACCTCTCACTTTCTCCCCTTTCTGGGTCTGTGTATTGTCACTTCCAGTGGTCCTCTTGATAATAAGCTTGCTCTTATTGGGCAATGTTTGCAGACATGTATGGCTGTCTTTTTTAGGCACTAGGGGTAGGATGGTGCTATCACTTTATAAGGAAGCAGCTTGAGGCTCCTATAAACAGTATGCAGGAAAATATTCTACCACAAAGTCACACAGCCAGCCCACAATGCAATTTACAATACATGCTGAATGAATTAGTATAATCAGGTGTCTGAACAGTTGTCCTATCAAAATTCATCAGGCTCTATTTATATGTTTGATGGCCCAGTGGATATCCAAATGACTTGAAGCTTTAAAAATAAATTCTTCCTCAAAGTACTGATCCAAGCATATGAGTAAATAGAATATGAGGTAAGACAGACCCATGAGCTAGTGCTTACTAATCTCAAGAGCCTTACAACCAAGACCAGCTTTAAGACATTAAATAGAATTGCTTTGCTTTGCATCAACTAGGCAACAATGAAGGTAAACAAGGAGGCTAAAATCGGACCTAAACTTGTCATTGCACCCACAGAGGGCTGGACCCTGGCTTGCTTGGCTGTGGTGCATAGCATGAGGAGATTCTCATGACTTCTGAGGGACACAAGTGCTTTGCTATGTAGTTCTGATGGAAGGCAACTTGCTTGCCAAGTAGCACAAATTTGGAAGTTATTCAGCTGAAGTTTAAATTTGCTTCCTATAAATTTCTTTGGTCTGATGCCATATCATTCTAAAAAGAGATCTCTAAGAGAAAAACAAACATCTAGAGGAGAAAAAAGCAGGGACCACAAAGAAAATAGGTGATCCCCACCATCAAATTGTTAGGAGCTGTTATTGGAATGGAGGCAGGGCACAAGAAGTTAAGAGTCAGGCTGGAGAGATGGCCCACAGGTTAAAGGCACTTGCTTGCAAAGACTCATGGCCCTGGGATTTGAGTCTTCAGTTCCCACATAAAGCCAGAAGCACAAAGGGGCACATATTTCTGGAATTTATTTGCAGTGGCAGGAAGCCCTGAGATGCCCATTCTCTCTCTCTCTCTCTCTCTCTCTCTCTCTCTCTCTCTCTCATAAAAAAAAAGAACTAAGAGTAGTATCTCTATAAGATTTGGGTCTATTTTCATATGAAAGAATTTGTGTATGTATGCATATATTCAACATACATTCATACGTACATAATACTACACTCATTAGATTATAAAGGAAGAGATAAAGATAATGAGTTTTCTTTATATTCCAACTGACCAACTCATATCAAGTTAGTTGCTCCCTCTTAACTTTCCTCCATCTTTTGGCAACTCTCACTGAGCCCTCCTATGGAGTTGGCAACTGATAGAGACTTTTGATGTTACAGCACTTGCTGTAGTAGTGATTGGTACTCTTTCTTAGTATAACATATATATATATATATATATATATATATATATATATATATATATATATAGACTTTGGTAAAATGTTAAATTATATGAGTCTTTAAAACCGTCATCTTGACAAGGCAAATCCACTTTATAATTAACAGTAATCTGTCATTATGTTAACATCCTTGGCTTTTGAGCTTAAAATCATATCTCTAATAAAATTAACTATGAAAATAGTTTTCCATCCACATAGAGGGACTTGGCTTGCTTTGTTACAATTGCTGTTCAGTTTTTTTTTTAATGTAAAAGTCCCCCAAATGAAATATTCTATTAAGTTGGGAAAATTTTGCCCTAAAAATGATCCTCTTACATCGATTCCCAGAGTTATTTTGACAGACATGAAGTCTGGACCCCTAGGCTGATATATTCTGTCCAGAAATGAAAGGATACTGTGAACAAACACATTGTGATATTGGCCAGGAGCTCGGTGTGGGGAAAATATGCCAGGATCAGGGAGCCTCTATCCAATTGCCACCATCAAAGGAGAAAATTTATGCTCTGAAAGATAGAACTAAGACAAATGAAACCTTCTTCAGATATTTGTTTTAAAATTCCTTTGAGGGCCCAATGAGTTTGGATCATGAGAGCGGAGTTCAGTTTGTTCTTTTGATTTTTCCCAGTTCCCTGTCTTTTAAAAAATGCCTTTTCACCACCTCCTTGCAAAGGCGATCAGCTTGCTTTGTTTCCCAGCTGACCTATTCATATCAAGTTAGTTACACCCACTTAAGTCTTCCTTCACCTTTTGGCCAGTTCCACTGAGCCCTGCTATAGAGCTAGGAACTGATAGAGACTTTTGGGTTTTATAAGAGAATTCACTTGCTTAGTGCTGATGGAAACCCTGTCTTATTAAAACAAGAACAAAATCCATGGAAGTTGTTAAAAACAAATCATTTCTTATTAGTAAAAGTTACATGATTGGAAGAACACATTTCTGTAATTACCGGTACATTAATCAGGGGATGAACAGCTGCGTGATCTTGGAGTGAGTAGAATAACAGCCACTGAGCCAGCTTCCCCATATGGTCCAAGGGAGAAGGCAGAGTATCTAGCCGCCTGGGGTCTAGGAAGTGGTGAGAAGGGGTAAACTGGAATCCTCTTCAAGTAGGAATTTCTTGCCAGGATACGTCTGGCTTCTTCCATCCAAACCCAGCTTCCTCTGGGCTCAGTCAAAATCCCCCTGGCCTTCATAACAAAAACCTCTAAAATCAATTTATTTTTTCTCCTAAAGAGAGCAAAATGTAAGCATTTTTAGAAATTTGGCTACACTGCTACTAATAGAAAAGAAGACCTCAGAGAGACTGAGTCATTTCCTTGGCTTTCTTAGGGTGTGGCTAGGATGTGGAATGATGGGTGTCACTTTGTAAACACTCCACTAGATCTAACATTTCTCTCAGTTCAAAGTAAGATCCAGCTACCAGTGATTATCTTTACCCCCAGATACTGACCTATCCACCTAATAGGCATTACAGAATATCAGAATGTGTCAAATCTGGTCAAAAGCAGTCCTACAGTTTCATTCTCAATGTAAATCCTAACGGAAAGACATTCCATTCTTCTTACATTGTGTGTCATAAATTAAGCACAATAAATTCTATTGTGAAACCTCCTAGGAAGGCATTCCTGAATAGACCATACAGAAAATACTTGCATTATACTAAGCAGGGTTAAACTTTTGAGAGTTGCTGGAAGGGTTGGCTATAAAGGATATAGCTATGTACAGGGGAAATACCAAATAGACTACATCACTTGAAAGGAGATGTTTTCCTAAGTATCAGGCCCAAAGCCATTTGGGTTTCAACTATATGAAGGTTATTATCACAGAGGATGGTGGCCAGCTGTTCTGCATGGCCATTGGAAACAGATTAAGAAAAACCTGGAGAGGGCACTCAAATGGAATTGGAGGAATTAAAGCTTCCTGAAATTTTGAGTTGATTCATAAGAGAAGGATCCACCTCAGGGACTTAGATAATCATGCCTTTAACTTGTTGCCTTTATTTTGTTAAGACAAAGAGAAAGTTTTAAGATGGTTCTGGTACAATTCTGTCCATCCATAAAATAATGGATAAAATTTCTCCAAATGAAAACAAGATAGGAAATATTAGCAGATATGATTAGGAGAAGCTGACTACATGAACGGTGAGTTAAGTAGTCACACTGTGGTGTCATGAAATCTCAAAGATGAAATATTATGAATGAACTTCTGTTAGAATGGGACACATTTCACACAATAGCTTTAGGCACACATATCCCAGTAAGTATAATACCATTCATGTAAATTATTGCTTAATTTCTTCAGAAACACATAAACTTAAAAGGAAAAGAGAAGGGCTGGAGAGATGGCTTAGCGGTTAAAGCACTCACCTGTAAAGCCTAAGGATCTATGTTTGACTCTCCAGGACCCACATAAGCCAGATGCACAGTGACACAAGCGTGCAACAGCATGCATACACACAAGGAGGTGCATGCCTCTGGAGTTCAATTGCAGAGGCTGGAGGCCCTGGCACACCAATTCTCTCTCCCTCTCTCTCTCATTAAAAAAGAAAAGAGAAACTAGAATATTTTACTAAATAATGGATACTATAATCTTTTGGAAATGTATTAGCTACATTGTTATGTAGGTAAAGAGACAGGTAAACTTAAAAATATTATGTGACTGGCACTAGGACTTCCACAGATGTTTGATTTGTAGGCTTTTGCCCTAGGGATTTATAACTATATTGAAAAGCAGGTGTTGAGATAGTAACTTGTAGGATTTTTATAATAACCAACTGTGAGAAGGACACCCATTCCTCATCTTTCACACACAGAGTCAATCCATCTTGGCCAGACTTCTGAGCTCCACAGAACATCCCCTTTTATGTTTTCCATTTAACTTGAATGAAAATTTCTATTAGATCTCATTCCACATGCCCCATGAGACAGAGTTACCTTTCAGCAATCAGTACTTTACCAAGAGTTATCCTTGAATTTGAACATCTCAGTAGACATGAACTCAGAATAGAGGGATTATTGGGTTTCCTTCTGAAAGTTTTTCTCTCTCAGACACCATAATAAAAGCACATCATTTCACCTCACGTGATAACCAGCTTCTCTGACATCTCACATTTATCTTTGTGACCCTTTCTGCAGAAAAAAAAAAACTTATAGGTAGTTTAGACTCTATTTTTCCAAGTAAGAAGGAAACAGTAAAATAATTTAAAAAAAATAGTTTCACTCTATAAGTACATCTGGACAATAGCTTCCCCAGGCATTGAAGCCAGATGTCACAGATATCTGCATGGGCTTAAGTGGGATCTGATATTTTTGCCAAGCTAGGAAGCCACTTATTTCTATGGGAACTATTCAATTATTTCATTTGAAGTATGAATTGCATAAGCATCCAAAAGTTGGACAGGGTATGAAACTATAAGTGATTATTTTTCTCTTCTCATCATCCTTTCATGTTCCAATGATCCTTTGAATCAGTTACCCAGCTCTCTTCCCTAGAAATAAGTTGCCTCGATACAAGTAGAGTTGGCTTCTAATGAAGAAACAGTTTATCATGGTGGTTAATGGGCACAGCTTCTGGATCCTGAATGGATGGGCTCAGATTCCACCTTTGCCGCTTAAGGTCTGTGTGCAGCTTTGGGTAAGTTACTTACCCTCTCTGAACCTCAGATTCTGTCCCCCAAAAATGGGATTTAGAAACTCCTCCTTCGCTGGTTATCATCACTGCTTTCCACAGAGGGGAAAAATAAGGCCATACTCTTTGGATTTTTCTATGATGCACAAGTATGTGAAATCCAACTTTATAGTGAGGCATGGGTGAGTCATCTTTTACTTATGAATATGAAATGCTAGATAAAATACCTCACAGTTACAGATGCTGGAGGATAGGGGATATGCCATATGGCCTTATTTAAGTGAAAGGTGAGCATGGCAAAATCAGGATCTAAGGTTCAGAACCTCCCTTTTTATGACCTTCCTTTGGGATCCCCATCACAGAGCACAAGGCTACCTTCATCGTCCTCCCAAATGTTTAAAGAACCATTGTAAGCATGATGGCACTCACTCCTTCATTGAAGCTACACTACGCAAGCATGTGCCATGCATCTGGGACCGTGGCAGGCTGGGAGAGGGGTGTGAAGAAAGCGCCAGATTCACGCAGCCACTTAACAGACTGTCTTTGCTCCCAAGGAACTCACATCTATGCATAAAACAATAGGATTAGGATAAAGCTCATATGACCCCTGATAAAATGAGGTGTGGGCAAGAGATCAAGAGAGAAGGAAATGTCCCTGCTCTCTAAGGAAGGTCAGGAAGTTTGCTCAGAAGAAAAGATGCCTGACTGGGACTGTAAGAAGAGTGGGCTTCAGCTGGGAGAAGAAAAGCAAAAGAAAGCCCAGGCAAGCTTCCTGCCCAAGGATAAAGTGAGGCAGCACAGGCACTAAGACCTAGAACACAGTGCTCAGTATGCCTAGTAATATCTGTGGTTGGAACGCATGATATTTTGGGACAGCATGGGATGTGCATGTCAAAGCCACAGACAGTACAGTGGAGGCCCCATTTGCAGCCCTGATGCCTGCCACGCTGGTGTTTCTGATTCTCTGCCTGGAGGAAGGGTAAATGACATCCTCCAAGGATGCTGGCAGCCTTAGGGCACAGAAGTGAAGACTGTGCCATTTTTCTTAAGACTGAGTTTGTAGGAATTCTGGAAGGCACAAGCCTGATATTCTCTCCCTTGTGACCTACACCCCCACTGAGCATCTTAGAAGAGATCATTCTCAACAGTTAACATTGCCAAGCGACACTCACTGCCACCCTGTTAGTCTCGTAGCTTTTATTGAATGCACAAGATTTACTTGTATAGCATCTAAATCAATATAGCAATATATTGTCTAATAATTTTAATATAAATTTGTCATAAACAGTCCTTAGTCTAATTCTGAAAGAATATATATATATATATATATATATATATATATATATATATATATATATTAGCCTGGCATGGTGGCGCACGCCTTTAATCCCAGCACTTGGGAGGCAGAGGTAGGAGGATCACCATGAGTTCGAGGCCACCCTGAGACTCCATAGTGAATTACAGGTCAGCCTGGGCTAGAGTGAGACCCTACCTCAAAAAACCAAAAAAAAAAAAAAAAAGAATATATATATATATATATATATATATATATATATATATATATCCTCCAGCCTCAGCTTCTTGAGTGTTGGGAGTATAAATGTGAACCATGGCACCCAACTCTGTAAGATGTTCTTATCCATTCCATGTCCATCAATCAATCAACAATCCTGCCAGAGAGGCTCTGTGATAAATTCCTGAGAAATCACAAAGTTGGGATTCTGTCAAACCAATATAAGAGGATATTTCTCCAGCTGGGAAGTATCATAATTTATTTAATAAGTATTTATTATTGCCATGGTCATGCAAGGGTACATCACAGGAATTTTTCCCTAGTCCTTCAGAGCTTGCAGAATAATGGAGTGATTGATGAAACACTAGGAGGAAAATAAGAGAGAAGAGCTTGAGCATCTACGACAGAAAGGGAACTCCTGTCAGAGCAGGCATGTAAACATGTAAAATATGTAACGGTCACGTGTAAAGATGGAAAGTCAGGAGCTTGTCCAGAAAAGCAGAGGGCTGCAAGCCCAGGTAAGAAGGTCTAGAGGGTTGAATATGTACCTTGTCAAAATTTGCCAAGGCAACTCTAACGGGAGTTTTCATAGCGAAATTTCAGATCAAGAAGAGAAATAAACTCATGTAACTTAAAGTTGCTACATCATGTGAGATCCTAATAGACCACGGTGAGCTGTACAGAGGCCACATGTTGGGCACGCCATCAGCTGATTCTGTGATTTAAACTATAAGACCCTCCAAAGTCATATCTGAAACAATAGAAACTATAGTAAATACTGTCATAGTTGATCTTTTTTTTCAGCCATATAACAGAGCTATAAAAATTGATCTGGATTAGGCTTGCCAGCATTAAATTTGATAGGACTAAGCCTGTTTGGGTTTTCATGGCTCTGTTTATAAGGATGAAATCAGGCCAATTCTAGTAGCGTTTGCTTTATTTTTCTAGCTTCTCAGAAATCAGCATAAGCCAGCCTTCTTTAAAGGGCAGTGGACATTTTGATTTGAGAATTGATCATAAGATGGAATAATGAGCCACACTATGGCCATCCTTCATCCTTAACATGGGTAAAACTAAAGCAACAATTAAAATGTAAATTATATCTGAAATTATTATTTAAGAAGCTAAATTACCAAGCAAACATTGTAATCTCAAACTGTGCCGTCTATGAAACCAACCCTACTTCCTCTAGCATTTGTGAACAGCGCTGGGGGGAAAATTCACAGGACAAATAAATGGGGACAGGTGTAAATTAAAAGAGCATAACACCTGTCCCTGCAGCTGGCCAACAGACCTCGCTTTAATGTGCTGTCTGCTGGGAAAATGAGGCTTCTCATGTTACCCAGAGGCCTTCGCCTACCCTGGAGTTGGCAGAAAGGAGATCTATGACCAGAAGATGTGAGGCTTGGTTTGTGGCCAAAAACAATGGTGAAAGGTACAAAATGAAAATTCCTGTCAAGACAAAAGCACTGAATCAAACAACAACACACAATGTGGCCGTTTGAAGAAATGAACCCAAAACCAAAGTCACAACTGGATTAGCAGGTGGTTGATCCTCCTACTCCCTTCTAATGCTTCTTAGACTGGGGATGACTGGTGGAAATTGGAATGAAGAAAGAAAAATTGCCAGCAGCGTTCAGTGTCTTCACTCAGGGCTATTCTTGCTGGGTGCAGAAAAGGGCCTTGCAAGATTAATGCTCCTCTGCCTTCCATGCATGGCTTTTTTAAACATTTTTTTTTTCCATTAAAGGGAAAATTTAGAGCAAAGTTACCCATGTAACTTTATCCTGCGCTAGAGAAGTCCTCGCTGACTTGCAAAATATCTGTGGCTTTATCAGAATCACATGCCAATAGTAACAGGGGTGAAGACCATGAGACATGTGTGCATATAATTTTAAGAAAAAGGATAAAAGATCTTGTAATTCAGTCCACATTGGGTCTACCAGTGGTTTTGCCACCAAGAAGCGCACCTACATTTGAAACCTGAGAAGAAATTATCAGAGGAAATCCATTCCAGGAAAACTTCACAAAAGTTCTCTGTGCTAAAACTTATATGTTCATGTAGTACTGACCACAAATAGGCTACTAAAGTTACCCGGAGAAATACAAACTACAGAAAAGCTAAAAGTTAAGGACAAAATAGCTCCTAGAAGTCACAGATCATAAGACCCTGAATGTCCTAGAATGACTGGCAGTGAAGTCGGCCTTGCACGCCGGCAGCACATGATATCCGAGAGGCAGGTCAAGCAGACCTTTCTCTCTTGCGTGCTGATGCCTGGAAGTCCTGTAACTGGGACAAAGCCACTCATGTTCCAACCAGAGCCAGGATAAAATACAACAACGTGGGAAAGGTACCAGCTAAAAAAGACTCCCAGTGAGCTCAGCTGGCTGTCCTCACGCTAAGGAGCAGTGGAGGGTGGCGCCGGAGGTCAGGAGTGCCCCGCCCTGCTTCGGAGTCGCGGCCCGCGGGTCAGTGGAGCAGGAAGTGAGGCAGCGGGAGCCAGCAGCAAGCCGTGCCTCCCTGACTTTGGTCAGATGTGCACTCCGACTATTCCAGATGGAATTTCTTGGATCAGGAATACATGAAATAAAAGAGTCCTGTACCCAAGGAGGAAGGAAGTGCCCCCCAGGTGTCTTGACCCAAATATTCTGGCAATGATTTAGGACAAAAATGATTTAAGGAATAAAAAAAAAAAAAAACAGTACATTATTTATTCATGGAATAGCCTCAATGAACTGTTTTAAAAAAATGCCAGGATAACATTTTCTGTTAACAGATATATGCAAAGTTTCATTTTTAGCTTGAAAATATATGATTCTACCTCATTAAAATTTTGCTTAATGGATGCTTAAAGCATTAATGACAGAGAAATCACTCATTAAAACACAAGATCATGACTAACAGAATGAAAAGAACTTGTTTTTCAGTGACAGTGAGAAAACTTAAAACTTTTTAATCTCTCTTTCTCTCTCTTACACACACACACAAACACACACACATAATTTTCTTTCTACAATAGAGAACACACATTTGGCTCATGATTTTTTTTGCATCTATGAATGCTACCTGCCCTTAACACCATCGAAAACTACTGGAAACCAGCTCACTCAGACAACAAAGGAGGCTCTGACTCCACCAAATGAGGTGTTGATATGCTTGGGCATTTTCTGAGTCTAAAAACACCCATGATAAGTCTTGCTAACTGTGGTCAGTTTTGAGCATACACTTACATCTGTCATGTCATTTGCTATCTGCTCTGTGCAATGAAGTGAAATGACAAACGCATGGACATGTTTCAAGAGTGTTTAGCACTTTCCAATGTGACTTCTTCTCATCAAAGCATCAGTTTGGTCACATAAAAAGCAATATATATATATATATTTTTGGTGTTGTTGTTTTTCAAGGTAGCGTCTCACTGTAGCTCAGGCTGACCTGGAATTCACTATGTAGTCTCAGGGTGGCCTCGAATTCACGGTGTCCCTCCTACCTCTGCCTCCTGAGTGTGGGGATTAAAGGTGTACAACACCACACTAGGCTTTTTGGTTTTTTTTGTTGTTGTTGTTTGTTTGTTTGTTTGTTTGTTTGTTTGTTTGTTTTGAGGTAGGGTTTCACTATAGCCCAGGCTGACCTGGAATTCACTATGTGATCTCAGAGTAGCCTTGACCTCATGGTGATTCTCCTACCTCTGCCTCCAGACTGCTGGGATTAAAAGCATACACCACCACACCCAGCCATCAGTAATAATTGTTTTGTTGTTGTTTGGTTGGTTGTTTTGTTTTTCAATGTATGGTCGTACTCTAGCCCAGGCTGACTTGGAATTCACAATGTAGTCTCAGGGTGGCCTCGAACTCATGGCGATCCTCCTACCTCTGCCTCCCAAGTGCTGTGATTAAAGGTGTGCGCCACCATGCCCGGCTAGCAATAATATTTTTTATAGAATAAGAACTCAGAAATTTATAGCTTGGGCAAGGTCACATTATAAAGTTACAGATTTTCAGTTAATATACAGATTTATTTTATTCATGACTTCAGAATTCATGGGAGACTTGATAGCCATCTCAAATGTTGCTCTATCACAGAGAAACCATGTCACCTCTTCAACATTACATTGGCAGCAATTAGCTTAAAGTTCCAAACATAAGCCTGCACAACCTGGCACCATATGAATAAAATTACATTTTTTCAAAGCAGAAGATTGGCAGGAAGCATAATCCTCACTTAGTCACGAGCTTAGAGTTTCTTTCCTTAGGGGCACAGCTACAAAGCTGTGTTCAGCACCAATATGTTCTTGAAGGTAAAGATTCTAAGTTAAACTACTGTCTCTTAGGCATGTCATATTCTGCCCACCCGAAGCAAACCCAAATTCTAGGCAGACCCAAGGTTCCTGTGAACATTTTGAAATGCTGCTCATAGACTATAGTGAAAAAATACAATTTGTTGAGCCTAAACTCTGTACATACATACAACAAAATATTAGCTAAGTGTTTCTCCAACAGAGCACTCAAGTCCCACCTTCAGAGTGATTACTGAACTTTAGCTAAAGTCAAAGGCCCTCACAGTATGAGAAAGAGCAAACCTGAAGTGTCAGAGACAGCTCAGTGTCAAAGCCCTCGCCATGCCTGCATGCATTCTTGAGTTCGTGTTCAGAATCCACATGATGCTGGACACAATAATAGGTCTGTAATCCCAGCATGCCTATAGCAAGATGGGAAGCAGAGACAGGAGAATCCCTCCAGAAGCGCAAGGGCTAGCCAGGCTGGTGAACACAGAGGTCAACTAGAGACCCTGCCTCAGACAAGGTGGAAGATGAGGTCACACCCATGATTGTCCTCTGACCTCACACGCACACCATGGAATGCATGTGCCTTCTCTCACACACTGCAACCAGCATACTTCCTCCCCATTCGGATTCCATCACACTCCCAAAGAAAACATCTGCATTACCTAAGCTCTATTGGTGTCCTTATGCAAATTCCTTCATGACCCTGTGTTTTCTTACACTACTCTGATCAGCCTTCTCCTACTTGTACTGTGGCTAATCATCATGTCCATCATATTTAATTTTTATGGTAAGTGCAGTCATTTTCTTCTGGCCAGATCCAGATACCTCATACAGCTCCCTCTTCTTTTCATGATACTGTGTAAGTAGAATCTCCTTCTGTAACTCACTTTCCTCCGCACACAGCAACACTGACATGATCATGATGGAACCATATTTTATGTTATAGTAGGTACAATTTGCCATCTTACATTCCCTTTACCACTACATGGAATGTACTTAATTTTAGTTTTTCGACACTAGAATTGTAGTATCTAAATATCAAGGAAGTTTGTCTTTGTTATTATTCACCATTATATCTTTAGCAAACATTATAGGATCTGAAATACAGAAAATAGTTAATTTTATGTCTAGCTAGCTAAAGAAAATGAAAACACATAAATGAGCCTCGAGGGCAACTCATGGTCTAACAATTTTGAGATATGGTTGGGAAAATTAGGTCTGGGAAAAGGAATTGATCAAAATGCTAACAAACAGCAAGCTATGAACTAAAGAGTTTTCATTTGTTTTTGCATTTTAGCCCCTTCCTTATCCATCAGAAATGAGTACAGATTTCTTTAGCCGTCAAATGATGTGAACAAGGTGGGCTATAGAGTAAACATGCGAGTGAGACAAATCACAGGAGAGATACTATGGCCCAGCACCAAGGCAATGGCAATGCGAAGAAAAATGGAGAATGAACAGAACCACAGCACTGAGATTACCTGGGTGTGGAAGATGAGATAAATAGCTGTTCTAAAGATAAGGTGCCAGGAAATCTTTGGTATGATCATGGAGGACAACAGGTCCAGTCTAAGGTGGAACAAGATAGTAATTTAGTAGGCCCTTTTTATTCTTTCTGAACTTGGCACATGCATAGCAGCTCACTAGGAATATAGATTTTCAAGGCAGAAAAAGATAAGGACAGGTTTTTAACTTGCATTTAATGCTTACCTTTGGAGAAGTTATAGTCAAAGCTATGTTGTAAGAAAAGAGTGAGAAAAGGAGAAAGGGGATACAACTTCCTTGGATATGGGGCAAACTGGAGAGGAATATGTGAAAGCAGTGGGAGGAAAAGTGGTGGTAGATACAGGAAGAAGAGTAAAATGATATACTGTTGTTTACGCACTTTAGAGAGGACTTTTCTAAAAGATATTTTTATTTATTTATTTGAGAGAGACAGAGACAGAGAAAGAGAGATAGAGAGACAGAGAGAATGGGCACGCCAGGGCCTCCAGCCACTTCAAACAAACTCCAGATGCATGCGCCACCTTGTGCGTCTGGCTTATGTGGGTTCCTGGGGAATCAAACCTGGGTCCTTTGGATTTGCAGGCAAGTGCCTCAACCACTAAGCCCTTCTTCCAGCCCTAGAGAGAACTTTTGAGAACAATATGTGCACCCATCTCAGGGAGACTGTATAGGATAAAGACACAAATATAAATACTATCTTTAAATTCAGCACATAAGTGGTAACTCTAAGACAACAGTTTCAAATGATGTCATTTGAGCTGGGCGTGGTTGGTGGCGCACGCCTTTAATCCCAGCACTGGGGAGGCAGAGGTAGGAGGATCACCATGAATTCAAGGCCGCCCTGAGACTACAGAGTGAATTTCAGTTTAGCCTGAGCTAGAGCGAGACCCTACCTTGAAAAACAAAAACAAAAACAAACAAAAAAAAATTGATGTCATTTGAAATGATATTGCAATAGGTTGAAGATTAAGTAGTCATGGCAATCTAGTCTTTAAGCATGGATAACATGATGGAAGCAGGGTATGATGGTTTGAATGTAGAATGATCCCCATACTGTCCTGTGTTTGAATACTTCATCTCCAGGAGAGTGGTGCTGTTTGTGAAGTTATGGAGCATTTAGGAGACAGACCCTTGGTGGAGGAAGTGTGTCCATGTGGGCAGGTCTTGGGGTGTTAATCCTCAACCCTACTTGCTATTTTCTCGTTCTCTGTCTCTCTCGCTCCATCCTCCCTGCCAATTTGAACATAAGGCACAATCTTTCTGTTTAGGCCATGCCCTGCCCACAACGATGGACTCTACTCTCTGGAACCATAAGCCAAATTAAACCTTTTTTTTTTTTTTTTTTTTTTTTCGTAAGCTGCTTCTGCTCTGGTATTTGTTTGCAGTGACAATAAAATAAATGATACTAAGGGTAAATTAAATACGTTTAAAACATTGAAGAAAAGCCCATTTGGAGGCTGAAAGGAAATAGCCAACAGAGCTGGAGGTCATGTTAAGTAATGAAGGCATCATTCTAAAAGTCAACATTAGAGTGGGGAAGAAGACCCAGAATATAGCTGGAGGAATGTTTTCTTTTTCTTTTCTCTTTTTTTTTTTTTCTGGATTAAACACACACACATACACACGGAGCAAAGAAGACAGCAAATAGTACTGCATGTTTGGAAGTAAAAGAGGGAGACATAAAATTTCCAACATTTTTTTTTTCATAAGGCAGCATTTCAGGGAAAGGCATTAATATTAGTCCAAAGAGAAAAACAAGGAGCATCATTTTGAGCACGATAATTATAAGGAGTTTCATGTGGATATTGATTAGCTATATGACATAGGGTTATAAGAGGTTATACATGAAAAAATTACTGCTATAAAATTATACCGGAACTGTTGAGAAGCTTGGACTTCAGTCTCTGAATTGGAAGGTATAGGGATGGGATTGTAGCTCAGTGGTAGAGTGTGTGCCTTGTATATACAAGGCCCTGGTTTCAATCCCCGCCTTGAAACCAAACAGAGCTTTGTACAAAAAAGAATTGAGGAAGAAGCAACATGGTTAAATGCTATCTATAGATTACTCTGCCATCTGTGGCAGGGAGAGACTATTCAGGGCTTGGAGCAGGATGGATCCCATGGTAAGCCTGCATATAGTCTTAAAAGACTCGTAAGCAAACAGTGAGAGCTCTGCAAGGCCAACAAACATTCAGGGGACAGAAGTCTACTACACTATATGATTGATTAGGGACAATGGAAAAATAAAGGATGAAGATAAATCTCAGCTTTGGCCTAGTGGTACTATTTGGGGGCTGAGTTTAAACCTGCCTGGGCTACAGAGCCAAGTTTGAGGCCAGTCTATGCAATTTAGTGAGACTCTTTTCTCTAAATAAAAACTTAATAAGGCTGGGTATATAGCTTAGTGCTAGAACACTTGCCCAGAATATGTGAGGTACTGAGCTCACAAAAGACAAAATGAAAGGTAAATCTCAAGTTTCACCTTTGGATAAATGGATGCATTTTTGTATCAAGCATTAAAGAAACAAAAGAGGGAGAATGCAGCATGTTACATTACAAATTTGTGCTAGTCTTTAGATGGAGAAGTTTAATGAATTGTTAGGTATAGAAGAGGTAGGTAAGTGGGTAAGCTCAGTGATACGAACTGGTGGACCAAGGACATAATCCAAGAAACATCAAAAATTGAAGAAAATAAACAATGGAAACTTGAGGTTTGTCAGAGGAAGAAAAATAGGGGGAACATGGTTCAGTGACTACACTGGTATAGAGGAAGCTCCAAAATGAAGACAGGATATACAATATCAAGTACATCAGTTGTTCCAAGGGAGGCAACATACTAAAAATATCACTGAATCTGGCGAGTTGGAGGTTATTTTTGGTTTGAGGAAGAACAATTTCATAACTTGTAAAAGTACAAGTTATGATATAGTGACATAAGACCTGAAAAAAAAACAAGAAGATGACAGTGTCCCAATGAGATTAGACTTCTTTAGGAGTGTTTTGTGGGGGGAAGAGACACACAAGAAGAGAAGGCCAAGATAACCTTGGAGGGGTGATTTTATGTGTGAGCTGCACTGAGGAGGAAGCTTTGCAAGGAGCAACATCTGCAAAACACACAGACATTAAACTACTTGGTAGCTGAGAAAACATGGGGATCTTGTGTTATCTAGCATTGAAATGAATGAAATGGTTGAGTAGAATGGAAGATGATAAGAACAATGACAGCATTTAGATCAGACCAACATTTCATTTCTTGCTAAGTAAAAGGAATGTTATGTGGAAGAAACAAGGAGTCATTGAAAATCTGTATCAATCTACTTGTGATTGATTCCAACTGAATGAGGAGTGAGATAAGGGTGGCAGTCTGAGCACAGCAGGAAAGCAAAGGTTAATAACACTAGATCAAGGAGATGACTACAGTGTAAGTGAACACAGCAAAGAGAATAGGGTAAGAATAGGGTAAGAATAGCAAAATGAAGTGGAAGTCAATGAAAAGATAAATGTTTCTAGTGTAGTTGATGTGGGGGGGGGCATGTCGCCAATAATGGAAATAAATAGATAAAGAAATTAGGGGGCTTTTGTGGGGAGGGTAGGTAATGATTTCAGTTAGGAACATTTTTATTTGAGTTTTAATGTCTAAGCAAAAGAAAGAAAGAAAGAAAAAAAGAAAGAAAGAAAGAAAGAAAGAAAGAAAGAAAGAAAGAAAGAAAGAAAGAAAGAAAGAAAACCAGGCAACTTCCTAGATTTAGTAAATCTGTGATATTGGATGGGTTATAGAAATTTAGAGACTAGCCTGAGATCAGAGAGAACTTGAAATAAGAGGGTCTGGGATGAAATGTCCTGACTACCTTGAAGGGATTCCCAGATCAAAGGTATGGCAAGACTACACTTCTCTAGACACAACTTGAGCTAATTTAAATTATCCTTTTAGAACAGAAGTGGAACTGCTAAGTAAGACTCTAATAAAGGGGTAGATGGAAATGACATCAACTATAAGGAGGGGTAAGTCAGAGAATGGGACTCAAATAGGGCCTGGTCAATGTTCTGAAAGCTAGTTTCTTTTGCTATTCTTTTAAAAATATTGATTTTTATTTATTTGTTTGACAGAGAAAGAGGAGGAGGAGGAAGAATAGGTACACCAGGGCCTCCAGCTGCTGGAAACAAACTCCTGATACCTGTGCCCCCTTGTGCATCTGGCTAATGTGGGTCCTGGGTAATCAAACCTCTGTCTTTTGGCTTTCCAGGCAAACACCTTAACTGCTAAGCCGTCCCTCCAGCCCTCTTTTACTATTCGTAAGGCAAGAGTTTGGGATTAGATGATGGGCTTGACCCAGAGATTTTGAGATATCCATACATAAAAGCACATAATCACAGAGCATGGGGAGATCTTTAGAAAAGATTTCACGATCAAAATAGGCTGCCAAAGGGACGTAAGACTAGATCCCACCTGCATGACAAAGGCAGAGCCAGTCACTCTGTGATGCGTGTCTACAGCCTCATCTGCTTCTCTGTGACACTGATGTTCATGTTACAATGATTTCCATTGTGTGCTCATTTTGGAGAATAAAAACGATCTTGTAATGAATTGGCCTTTATTCCATCTATCTCCTTCCCCTTGGCCTGGATACCTGTAGATTCAATTGTGTCCAGGTCAGTGTGCACTGTACAGATAGTAAGTCTTCAGATGGAAGGTATAATTTTCTGGAAGAATAGGTGTTGAGCAAGAAGACAATCCCCCTCCCCCCATTTTACACATGAGTCATTTTGTCCTGTAATGATTCAAAGCACTTTACCAGAGGATTTTTTGTTGTTGTTTCCAGACATTAAATACCCTTAGGTAGGATTTCCCTTGGGAATTTCAGAGGCTGTAAGCTGCAGAGAATAATGTTCATTTAGAAAGATAAGAATTGTTGAAAGGTTTTGGGTCATGGAGGGCTAAAGAATAAGCAAGGGTCATGTGACCGATGGAAGAATGTCCCAGGCATGGGTATCAGGTCACTGAGCAGAGTGAAGATCATTCGGGTTTAAGCTCTGTGTTGTGGTTGCTTTCCTTCAAAGCTAAAATACAGATATAAAAAGAAATCCCAACCAAGATTGTCAGGGTATAAGAACAAGCAGAAGTCAAGGGCACTGAGGCGCTCACCTGTCTTGATGTAGAAAAATTGCTCCCATAACCAAAGGACACAGCACAACCATACCAAACAAGGAAAATGAAAGTATACAAACTCAAAGGCCTATAACTGTAATTCTGGCAAAGGCTAAGATTTATCATTGCCAAATACTTTCCACTCTAACCTAATTTCTTCTTGGTTGAAATTTGTACAAATGTGTTTCCTCTGAGGATCAGGGGTCTCTCTGCTCAGAGGTGAGACAATTGTCTAAAATGACAGCTTGAAGTCCTCTGAGCCACTTTTTAAACACAGAAAAAAAGAAATAAGCACCATATTAAAGGATGAAAATGTCAAAACTCTTGCATGTAAGTGGAGTTATTGATGAATGGTAGGAAAACAAATTTACGTTTAAGATAAAAAATAAGATAAAAAGTTTTCATCCTGATTAAAAATCCCATAAGAACATTAAAAATAATGTTGCTGGGTATAGTTTTAAACAGATTATATGTGCACATATATTTAGCAATAAGAAAAACCTGTGTGAAATAAATGTTTCAGTAGCTCATTTTGATGAAGTTTAAAATGGAGCTACTGAGAGTAGCACCTTTCGTTGAGTTATTTTATATGAATAATGAGTTTCCAAATCAAATGTTTTAGTAGAGTTATCCTGAAATGAAAACTTTCTCTCTTCACTTTCATCTATTCCTTAGAAATAACCCCTAACAAGCTCTTAGGCAGTTTCTTCTGACCCACCTCCTTAAGTCTAAATAATGTACTTTTCCCATTACAACTTGATTCATGACTTCTGGTCATCTATTGTCTTTATTTTTGAAGAAAAGAAATATTCAGTGTGGAGGCTCCTCAAAAAGTTAAAAATATATCTACCATATCACCCAGCTACACCATTCCAGGATAAATACCCTAAAGACTCTGCACTTCACTGCAGAGACACTGGCTCAACATGTTTACTGCGGCTCTGTTCACCAGAGCTCAGGAATGGAATCAGCCTAGATGCCCATCCATGGATGGATAATGAACAAGTGGGACATATATGCAATAGAGATTTACTAAGTGGTAAGGAAACATGAATTTATGAAACTCACAGGAAAATGGATGGATTTGGAAAATATTATACTATGAGGTAACCCAGGCTCAGAAAGACAAATGTCTCATGTTCTTTCTCAAATGCAGATGCTAACTCTGAGGATTTTTTGTTTATATATAAGTTGAAGTAAGGGATAGTAGAGGCTAGGAAGCTAGAGAGAAGCCCTGAGGGGCGTAAGGAGGGAGGAAATAAGGACAGAGGATAGTAGCTATAAAAATGAGGGGGTGAAACACTGGGGTGGAAAGGTTAAAGTAGGGTGAGAAGAAGGGAATGAAGGAGAGGACAGAGTTGAGGAAGAGGTATCAAAAACTAAAGACATTATGAAAATGGCCATAGGGTAACCACTTCTTTGTTAACTAACTTAAAAATCATAATTAAGATTAAAGAGAGAGTTTGAGCAGAACTCCTTGTGGAGGTGGACAATGCTGCTCTCCACAATCATGGATTATTGCCAGGAAACCCCAGTGCCAAGGGTGGACTACCTCCCAGTAAGTAGTTCACCAAGGAGGATCCCAAAGTCCCCAAAATAATACAAGCTATTACCAAAGTTTATGGTTGTTCACTAGAACTAGATGGTAAAAGGATACCACATATGTCGATTGCAAGAATCTGATTAATCAAACTGGGACTAAGGTGGAACTCTCCTCCCTGTGGAGGAGTGTAGGAAAGTGCTATTCAGGCTGCTAGGGGAGAAAAGTCACTGACAATTTTACCCAGTGGTAGATCCACACAACTGACAAGCAAGGCAAGATACACAGACTGTCGCAATAGTAGCATGACTAACTAACCAGCTCTTTGACTGAATCTGAGCTCCTCTCCATGGGAGAGAATCCATGCCTATACTTAAAACCTAGTTAAAGGCCTAGGACTGAGTTCATAGACCCTTGTAGATGTAGAGCTGGAGAGCTATAGCTGTTGTTTGACTAAATGGATGTGATGTGTTCAATAAATTGCCAGTAAGTATTTATATTATGTGCCTGCCCATACATTAGAGCTTCTCTCACCACTGACCAAAGAAGCTTGTTTTTCAAAAGGCAGTAAACACATGAGAGACTCAAAGCCCACCAAAGCACTGACATTAAGTGGCAGTTGCGTGCTCAGTGCTAAAAGAGACTAGGATATGCTAAACCACATTGCTATATGCGGAGATGTACTAGCGAAGGAAGTAATGCTGCCTATAACAAGTAAGCAAATTCACACATAAAAAAATGAGGAATAAAGTCAACAGTAAATATTGGCTGAAAAAGGAGAAAGGAGTTAGATCAGACCTTATTTTTCAGCTACATTATAGCTCAACATATTCAGAAGCTGGCACAAAACAAATTCCAAAGTAAAATAAACCAGACAACTAACCAGCATTGTTTTATGCTATAATGTAATAATTCTTTTTATATGTAAAAACCAAGATGGTGGTATCAGAGAAGACTTTCCATTGTGTGAAAAAATTCAACTGGTTCTGAAGTCTAGAATACAAACTATTAAAAAAGAAGTCTAAGCCAGGCTTGGTGGCACATGTCTTTAATCCCAGCACTTGGGAGGCAGAGATAGGAGGATCACCATGAGTTTGAGGCCACCCTGAGAGTACATAGCAAATTCCAGGTCAGCCTGAGCTAGAGTGAAACCCTACCTCAAAAAAAAAAAAAAAAAAAAAAAGTCTATAACACAAGCTATATAAAAAGGCTATAATAAGTATTAATATGCCTGGCAATGATATAGCATCCTTTACCAAAAAAGTCCTACTATCACAATGTCAAGCTAGATGATATTGCACTAATCCATTAAATTTAGCTTATTCTACTAGTTAAAGGACAGTATTGGGGCTGGAAAGATAACTTAGTGATTAAGGCACTTGCCTGTGAAGCCCAAGGACCCAGGTTTGATTCCCCAGTACCTACATAAGCCAGATGCACATGCTGGTGCATGCATCTGGAGTTTATTTGTAGTGGCTATAGACCTTGGTATGCCAATTCTCCCCCCGCCCCCCCCCCCGGCATTCCTCTTTCTTTATCTCATAAATAAATAAATAAATAAATAACCAGGATGTGGTTAACATACACAATGAGCTATTGATCAGAGAGGACTACAAGGTTTCCCAAAAGAAGACAGATTTCTGTCAGAGCACTTGATTACCCACCAAAGGTTAATGGTAACACCCTATTTCCGAAGACACTATATGCTGTTGGTATGAAACATGGAGTGACCTGCTGGAATCTGGGAGAGTCTTCCCTAGACAGTTAGCTGGTCTAGTGCCAGAAGGTGCTACATGAGCAACTGGGGGAAAATGACCAGCATCTGTCCAACAAACTTGTGGTCTAAGCTTCTCAGCAGCAAACAACCTGACATGATACTCACCCAAGTGCAATAGCAGCACACAGCTATAGTGGGTAACCAACTGCTCTTGAATTGGCTAACAGATCTGCTCAAGTAGAACAGAAGCCATAGCTGGAACTGGGAAACAAGTCAGGATCATATCCAAAGATCAAGTCTACTCTCCAATATGAAGCTCTAACCAATCTTGGGCTAGAAGAGGACCTACACCTATTAAATTCCCTCTAAAATAATAGTTGTTATCTCATTTCTCCAGTGCTGACTTCACTCTCCATTGGAGAATATGCTTCTCTGTTTTAGATGGATGCAGAACCTGAGGAGACATTCAGCCCATCACACCTCACCAGGGCCCCAGCTGAAACCATAGAGTAACTGGGGAAATGAGTAAAAGTACTATTTTCTCAGTGAACCTGCTACAAGCACAAGGTCAAAGTAGATAGACACAGAGAACATTCAACTCCTACAAAACCAGATATCCAGAGACACAGAGGATTCCAAGACCTCATCACTGAAGTAGACCTAAAACCAACCCAACATGGCTCAGGGAAATTCACAGAAGAGGGGGCAGAAAGATTGTTAGAACCACAAGTTGGGACATTATGCACAGAGACATTGACTCATCCCAATGACTAATGACTACCCCCACAATGCATGAACCACATTCCCCAAGGAGGAGGGTCCCTTCAGAGGAGGACAGGGAGGAGGCTAACGATGGTACAAACATGGCTATATACACACTGAGTATGTACATAACTAATAAAGAAAAAAGTCCTTAAAAGAAATAAATATTTCAAAAAGAATAGTATCAACATTGGTTACAAATATCTACTTTAGATATTGTAGCATAGTGGTTATCAAGGAAAAAAGTTCTATTTACACTAGTTGAAGTGGATGAAACTCCTGGGTTCCTACAAAACAAAGAATTAGTTTTGTTTCCAAATTTTAAAGATAAAAATTGTACAGTTCCACTGGCTTTAATGCTTGTGATCATAGGTATTTTAATTATCTTAGTATCTGCACACGAGGAAGGGATAAAAAAATAATTTTCAAAACAGGTCAAATTGAAAGCCAAAGAGAAAATTTACAATCTTAGTGACTTTGAAAGCAGATGTTACATACTTCACAATTTTTCAGTCATTGGTGATAGGGGGTAATGTTAATATTGATCAACATGGAATGTTATCACTGAATGATACACACATTTCCTAGAACATAACATTTTAATTATTACTTTGTAACAGAGAAAGATTCATCAATAGGAGTGTGACATCTTTGATTGAAAGAATGATAATTAAACTTAAAACTTTAATAGACAGATTGTTGGAACTTTCTATTAGCAAAATATTTAACATATATTGCTTTGTTTTAAAAGAAAAGGTGAAATTTCTAATACTAAAATGCTTTGAAATCTCTTCTTCCACCTTTGTTACATCTGCTAGGAAGCTGGTTTTCTTCTTACAAATGATAGGTAGAAATCTGTCAGATATATTGTTAACCCTGGATTGCTGTTGATATCAGTTCAACCTAGAATAAATAAATTAACAAGCAAAAATAAAGCATTTAAAACTTTGAATATTGGTGTACATTGCATTTGCCAGTTGATTTTTGAATTAAGGAATCACTATTTTAGTAGTGATGTTTGTTACACTATAAGTGTAGAATACCTAAAAATTTTAAGTCAATAAGAAGTCAGTTTTAATCACCATGTGTGTAGTTTTTATTTTTATAGCTTTATTGAGATACATTTGGCATATAAAGTTGTATTCCTTTAAGATTCATATGAAGGTTTGATATAAATTATTCACTGAAATGATTATATCAAGCAGGTTAGTGAAAACATCTACCAACACATATAGTGTGTATTGAACTGGTGGTACAGTGAGAAAAGACAATATATACACATTTAACAAATTGCCAGGATACCACTAAAGTTCTGTAAATAATAGTCTCAATATTATCTGTTAGATACTCATAATTGACTCATATTATTACTGAAAATTTGTACTGCGTCATCAACACCTTTCTGTTTCTCCCATCCCCAACTCTTTGAAACATTATTCTACTTTTCATCTCTGTGAATTTTGAATTTTCTTTGTTAAAAAATGTTTGAGTCTGTGGTTTTATTTTCCACCTTCTATCCAGAATGTCCCCCTTCACCTTTATTGGTGGTACTATTTTGTAGAATGCTAGTCAGAATAAGGGTTTCCATGGAACTGATTCATAGTCTTAACTTTTGAATAATTCCTTCTCCTCTCACCTCTGTCCCTCACAGTCCCTCCCACCACTGACATTCCATCTCTCACCCAACCCATCAGGCAACCCCTCTTCTCCTCTTACCCATTTCTTCTCTCTCATGGTCTCACTCTAGTTTTACAACCATATTCCTAGTGATAACTGCCTTTTGCACTTATCTCCAATTGATCTCATTCTGGGCAGTAAATTCCAGGCCCAGAACTGGGTTATACCCATCGTAAGCTGTTGGCCAGAGATACATATGAGGTACCTAAAACAATGTAGAACACTACCAAAACACTTATTTACCTGTCAGAGCTAAAAAGTAAGACATTATTGCTGAAGACACCACAGGCTATGGTCACAGGAGATTGGAATGCCATGCTGGAACAGAAAGGGAAATTAGCTCCCTTCCCAGCTAGTCTGCATAGTGCAGGAGAGCCATATTGGAGCCACCAGATGACAATTGTCACCAATAGCATAAATAAGCAGCAGACCCTGCCTCTGGTTAATGTGGAAACTGGAGAATTGAACCAGGGTCCTTAAGCTTCACAGGCAAGGACCTTATCTGCTAAGCCTTCTCTCCAGCCCCCGTGTGTGTGTGTGTGTGTGTGTGTGTGTGTGTGTGTGTGTGTGTATTAAAAAAACTGTTTGATTATTGAGTCAATCTCTTCTCTCTTAAAAAGAGTTTTTCAAAGTTCCTATCTTTTCATAATTTTAGCTTGCCAGGTTAGATTCTTATAGAAATATATCCATTTCTTTCTTCTAAATAATTTATTTTTTGGCATATACTTCTTCATAATGGTCTTGTGGTGTTTGTATTTCTGTGATATCAGTTGTAATAGGTTTTCTTTAATTTATTCTTTCACATATTTGAATTTTCTTTTCTTTATTTAGTGTAAGGGTATGTCCATTTTGTCGAAATCTTTTCAGAGGACCAATACTTAGTTTCACTTATATTTTTCTTTTTTGTTTACTTTTCATTTACTTTTACTTGAACTTTATTATGTGCTTATTTCTGCATGTTTGTGTTTACTCTTTCTCCTTGAAGTAAAAAATCATTTTTTCCTGAAGCTTTCCCAGATCATATTTATTTCTTTATACGTGAATATATACTAACTTTAATAATAAATTCGGGTCTTATATTCTTATTATTACTTTATTTTTCTTGTAATTAATTAGTGATTTTATTTCACAAAGAGAGATTACATTTAAAACACTGATGTAAATATTTTGGAAACATAAAGGGAGCATGAATAGCTGTCTTGGGAGACAAGGATGGCAGCTGAGGTCACATAGGATTGGAAGAAATTTTGGAGACCTTGAATGCCTGTAAATATCTCTATTCTACTCTCAAACCTTCTTGATATTTGTGTAGGTAAAGAATTATGGGAAATAATAATTTTCCTTCAAGACTTTGAAGTGATTTATTTTTTTCTGCAATTCTATTAAGAAATCTAGTGGCTGAGTCCGGACTTACATAAATTCTTGTTTTTTGCTACCTTTTTCATACAAGTTTATGTTTATTGGCTGATATTCTAAAACTTCATGATTGTGATAGAGTGGGATTTTAAAACCACTGTACACTCAATCGATTAGTCCTTTCAATCTGTAAATGCATGTTCTTCACTTACAGCTTTTATTTATCTATTTGACTCTTTCAGATTGCAAAGTCCCCTCTGTTATTATATTTGAGAAGTAGAGATTGTTCAGAATCTGGTTAGATTTTTTTTTAAAGTAAGATATTCAACACATAGCAGATCATCCTAAATCTAACAAAGAGTTTCTATTTTAAAAATTAAGTAAATTTCATACTCAATAATAAAATATTTAAAATATCCTCCTTGGTTTTAGACTGAGATAAGGACACTCACCACTATTTCCATTTGAAAGTTCTGGGAAATACAGAAATGAAAGAATTAGAAGTCATATGAAATGTGAGTATAATTATTTTTATATGGCAGAAGTATGTACATAAAAAATCCAAAATGTCTCCCATAGAAGCTAATAGAATTAATGCAATACCTGGCACAATATCAATATTAAAGAACTCAATACACTTTCATATACCAGCATGAAAAAGTAGAAAGTAAGATTTAAGATTTAGAAGACATTTGTCAAAACTTTTTTGAATTAGGCATGCAAATAAAATCTAGGAAATATATATTTAAGATGTTCTCACTAGAAGTTATAAAACATTACTGTGGAAAAATTAAATGGAATAAATAAGTTAAATAAAGTGATAGTACATGTCCTTAAAGCAGACAACTCACAATTTCGTAGATCCAAATATTACTAATGTAATACAGAGAAGAACCAATGTAGTGTGGACAAACAGTGAAGACATCAGGCATCCCCTTACACTACACATAGTAAGATCACATGACATTGATGCATTGCCAATCTGATAGAACAAAATATAGCCCCAAGACTTGGAGATGTACATGGACCACATATTCCAGAGGAGATATTGCAGAGCACTAGAGAGGAGAGTAAGATTAATTGAAAAGTAATAATGGATCAACTATATATGTCTCTACTGTGGCAAGAAGAAAATTTTCTTCCTATAGTCATACCATAAACAAAAAAATATCAATTCTAGATTCTACTTATTTTCAGTGAAAATATAAGCAGAGCATAAATTGAACATCCCACAGTGAGTATTACTATTTCCTTTGGTCTATTAATATAAGCCCAGTGAAGTTTGTGTTATTAGATACTATTATCTGCAGTTTATACATGAGGAAAATATATTTAGAGGAAGTTAAGACAATTACTGAAAATTATATAGTTCTTAAATGAATGAAGCAGAATGTCATCCAGTCAAATCTTAATCAGCTTAGAAAAAAAAGAGAAATCATCAGGTTCTAGTCACTTGTCAAGGTTTATACTTTGTGCTCCAATTGTCCTGTGTTCTATGTTAGCAGGGTTCTTAAGAGAATACACAGTATGATAAATGTGAATGTACTGACTATAATACATCCCCTTTAGAAGGCAACCAAAATACCACCTTTTCATCCTGGCCCGCCCATGTTCACTAACCAGTAGAGTGTAGAAGCCTGGGAAGGAACACTGTAGCAGAGCCCATCACTCTGATAAATGACACTGATAAGGCTCAGGAAACTATTCTTAGTGGAATTGGCCACTGTGCAATGTGAACATTGTCACTTATCAAAAAGCAAAATGGAAAATTCTTCAAAGGTGACAGGATATTTTATAGAACCAAATGTTCCAATTTCAACACATTTCAGAAAGTATTTTCTTTATCATGTCCATTTCCTTTTCAAAGTTCGAGTTTTGCATGTGCAGGGCGGAGGGGTGTTGTCACTCTCTGCCTTGCATAGAATTTGAAGCCTCTCCAGCTTGCTCCTTGACCTCCCGATGACAGCGTCATCATTGTTCCTGAGACTGTGATTAGGACTCGTGACGGCTGCATGACACACCTTCCCAGGGGAGTGCTGTGCACTTGTTCCAGAGCTCTCGTTTTACTTCAGTGAACAGCCAGGACCAGTTTCAAAACACAGCAGACCATTATCGGAGAATGTTGATATTTTACTAAATGGGATCAAGAGAAAGGACTTGTGTTCCTTTTGCCCTTAATCATTAAACTAGTAACTTAAGCCTGTTACATTGAAAACCTGTATATAGATAAGTCAAATATATTTTCCTGGGGATACATAAAGGATAAAATTTAAAGACTGCCAATGACTTTGAGAAATATCTAAATCAATGTTGCAAACTTGAATGTCTACTGAGCCAAACAAGTCATGTAAGTGAAGTTGACGTGTGGCAGTCATGGCTTTTTGCGACTGCTTTCATGTGGAATACTCAGTAAACCTTTCTTCTTTAGTGACAGAACTGTGCTTTATGCAAAGCAGAAACCTTTCCACTTAACATACTCATCTCTATAAAATCTCTTGAATTTACTGGATGTCACATGGCATGTTACAGAGCATGATATTGTGATAGTTTATATAGATTGTTAACCTGACAGAACCTAGAATCTCCTGTCCAGATTTATCGTGATGACTTTAATTGATGTGGGAAGACACGCCTTAACTTAATTGATTTGGGTAAGGTCCTAGGTTATCCAAAGAAAGAGAGTTGGCTGAGCACCCACCTTCATAGCTTTGTAATTACTCCCGGCTAATTTGATGACAGTTTCCTTCCCTTGTCATTCCTTTCCTGCTGTAAGAGGTTGTACTCTCCAGAACTGTAAACTGAAATAAATCCTTCACATCCTGGACTGATTTTTGTCAGGTGTTTGATCACAATAATGAGAAGAAAAAATATGAATGAATTGGAAACTACAGGGAGGTAAATCCCCTCAGCACTGTACGCAAAGCTCAATGGACCATTCTGCGGGAAGCCAGGAAGTGACGCTTGGCTCATGAAGTTTCAGAGGGAAATGAGGTCTCTATCAGCAACTGAGCTAGAGGCAGTTCTGTCAAAGAAACTGGATTCATTCTGCATGTGCCTTGAGAATTTGGATGATGCTGAACGTAAACATAATAGATAAATCTGTATGGCAGAAGAAATCTGAAGACAGGATAGCATTCAGGTTGGTGCTGAGAAACCAGATGCAATTGTTAAAGAGATCATGGAAGAGAAACCTCCTGAGCTACACTGGTACAATATGAAAATACTTTAAGGGTAAAGTTTTACCTTCAGTGTGGGTCCACCTTGTGAACATCCAAATTTATTTGAAGAAAGACAGGCTAAACTGAGGGGGCTCCCTGCTCATACAAACCCATCTATGGAAATGTTTCTCCAAGGTCAGCCTGATAAGCAGTGGTTCAAAAAAGCTGTGGTTCAAGGGGGAAAAGCACCATTCTAAGATAGCAGAACTTGGAGTATCATTCACATGTAAATGACTCTGGAGGTATGAAAGATGCAAAACTGAGGGTGTCATGGAAAATTTAAATATATTTACAGAGAGCTGCCAACACCAGGTGTTGCATAAAGTTTCATGTTGCTGTGGTGAACCTCCAAACCAGGCACAATTTACAGGAGGAATGGCATTTATTGAAGCTTACAGATGCAAAGGAAAGTTCCATAATGGCAGAAGAAGCTTGCCCCCTTTCACAGGTCCATGCAGAAAGAATTACCACCAGCAGCACCAAAAGCAACCACACTCCAGTAACCACAGGCAGAGCTAAAGCACTATTCTTACCTTCAGTCTGGAATTCCAGATCTGCCCTCACACCTTAGGGCTGGACCCTAGGAATACACCCTCAGTGATACCAAGTTACAAGCTTGAATAAAACTCCTGAATATACTGTGGGACATCCATTCAAACTACCACATTCTGTCCCTAGCCCCCAACAGATTCATAACCATCACACATTACATATTGTTTTTAGTCTAAATACAAAGGTCCCATAGTCTTTACAAACTTAAAGTAGTTCTAAAGTCCCAAGTCTCATCCGAGATTTAAGATTATCTTCTAGTTGTGAATCCTATAAAATCAAAGCAAGTGAAATACTTTCAACAGAGAAAGGCACAGAGTAAGTTTCCAGCTGCTATAAGGCATAAAAAGGAGAGAATGGTGGGCTGGAGAGATGGCTTAGTGGTTAAGAGCTTGCCTGTGAAGCCTAAGGACCCTGGTTTGAGGCTCGATTCCCCAGGACCCACGTTAGCCAGATGCACAAGGGGGCGCACACATCTGGAGTTCGTTTGCAGTAGCTGGAGCCCCTGGAGTGCCCATTCTCTCTCTCTGTCTCTCTGCCTCTTCCTCTCTCTGTCTGTCACTCTCAAATAAATAAATAAATAAACAAAAAAAAATTTTTTTTTTAAAAAAGGAGAGAATGGACCAACAGAAACTCAATAACCATCAAGAAAACATCAAACATCTGCAGTTTAAGTCCAATATAATAACCAGTGACTGGCAGCCTCCAGATTTTCCTGTTCTGCCCCTCCAGCTGGGATGAGTAGCCAGGGAAAACTTTCTTCCCAAGCCAACAGTACTTCATGGTAGTCCTTGCATAGTGCTGGTATAGCTGAATATCCATGGGTCTCCACTGAAAGTCATGATCCATCTTCCAACAGCATTGCTGGTCTGTCAGGGTCATCACACCCTGTTGCACTTGCTGCATCTCAGCAGGAGCTCCTGGAACCACATGCACTTCATGACCCAGCCCATACATTTTTCATGCTTCCAAAACCAATACTAGGTATACAGGACACAACCATGTTGTTAATTCAGGGACAAAATAAATTGTGACATGGAAGAGGAGGTTTCATCCTGTCTAAAGAGTTCATTTGTGTCATTCAGTCTTTCTGTGGTGGAATCAGGCACTTTCTGCATTGTTTCAATGTAAAACAGTTGGGCCTTTCTTAAGCAGGATAATATCTCCTTTACAATAGCAGTTTCAGCGAACAGTATCAGTGGTAGAAGTTTTAAATTTGAATGAGTTTTTCCAGCCTTAAATCTTAAATTTTTCAGTTCCATATCTTGAGCCAAGCATATCAGTCCATTATAAATTTGACTTTGGTCAAACTCTCTGGACATGGGCAGCAGAATGAAGCCTGCCCTTATGCTAGAAGCCCAGCCCCAACAAAGTTCTCTACAATCTTTCCTTCTCCTTAGAACGCTCATAAGCAAAGCCTCCAAGTACAATTCTGTGTGCACTTAGCATTTCAAACTCTCACCAGAATATTAAATAAAACTTGGCTTACTGCTTTGGAAGGCATCTTCAGTTGCAAGTACCAAGTCCATACACATACCTACAAGGCAAAGCTTCCAAAAGACCAAATTACACATGGTAAGATTCATTATGCAATAATAACCCACTCTCTGGTACTAATTCTACCACAGATAACTTCACATTACTGGGATGAACCTCCAAACCAGACAGAATTTATGAAAGGAATGGCATTTATTGAAGCTTACACAGCCAGGTGAAGTTCCCATAATGGCAGAAGAAGCTAGCCCCTTTTCACAGGTCCATGGAGAGAGAAATACCACCAGCAGCACCATAAATAAGCACACTCCAGAAACTGCAGGCAGAGTTCAAGCACTCTGCATATCTTCAGGCTGGAATTCCAGATCTGCCCCCCCCCCAATACCTTAGGGCTAGATCCTAGGATCCAACCTCAGTGACACCATGTTACAAGCTTGAATAAAACTCCTGACTCTATAGGGGGACAACCATTCAAACTACCACATCAGGCAATGTGTGCAGGGTCAGGGTTCCTGTCAGTAGCCCTAAAAGGTCACTGCATGAAACTATGAAGGTTGCAATAGAGACCCCATGATGTTGGAGATGCCAAACCATAGGATGGCTACAAGGGACAGCTGAAGATATGTAGTAAAGCTAGAATGATAGGATTTCTGGTAAGAAATGCTGCAGATTTATAGTACAGTGGCCCTAAGAGACAAAAGCTGGAGCAGTTGGGCTACCCAAGCCTTTGGTAGCACTGATAATTCTATCATAAGTCCCAGATGTGAGAATCAGAGCTACTTGATTAGTTTATCCTATTGGACCTCTGTCTTGTTTTGGTCTCATCATTTCTTGCAATGATTCATTTGTCCCTTTTTGATTAAGAGTGCTTAAAGTGTGCAGGTGCATGTTGGAAGTATGTAAAATTTTTTATGTTATATGAACTCAGTTAAGAGATTTCCTAAGTCTCGGAGAGACTGCATACTTAAACTTCTAAATACTGTGGGGACATTTAAAGACAATGAGGAATTATGAAGTTGGACTGAATGAATTTTGCATTGTGATGGCCATGAAACTGTGGAGACAACGGGTAAGAAGGTTATGATTTAAACATAACATGTCTGGGCCTAGTTGACAAAAGGTGTACTTACTATGATTTATGTAAATTAATTTGAAAGGACCTGTACTCACCTGTGAGTAATGATCTTGATTAGATTAATGGATGTGGGAAGAGGGACCTTACTATGGGCAGAGTTCCGGACTGTAGAAATGAGACACCCGGCTAAGCACCAGTATTCACTGCTCTCCACTTCCTTTAAACTGACGTGATACCAGCATCCTGCTCTTGCATGCTTTCCAGTCCTGGTCCTCTCTAACTTTCCTCAACTGAAATGAACCTTTCCTCTCTTAACTGACTTTTGTCAGGTATTTGTTCAAAGCGATGAGAAAGTAACTAAGACAGAAATGTATAGGCTGGAATGAGATAAGAATAGGAATGAGTTAGGAATAGTGATCTACTTGTTGGAATTACTTGAAAAATGGGTTTTGAGTCAGAAATGGTAGCTCCATCAGTCATGTGTTTTGTCTTGCACCCTTTCATCAGTCTAGAACATAGTTCTGATGCCTAGAAACAAATTGGTCATAATTATGATGAATCCACCAAATTACAAAGGAAAATGTAAGTGGAGACAAGAATCAGGAAGACTTCCCAAAACATGACAGGCACAGTGAAAGGTTGATGGATCTGACCTTTCAATGTTAATATTTTGCCAGGATGAACTTCAAGTATCAAATGACAGCATAGGAAAGGATTTTTCAATGTGTTTTGAAGAACAATAATAAGATATAAACACATTTTCAAAGTCAGTTTGCGGAAAAAAAAAACAAATAGAATATGACCTGAAAAATTTGAATTTAAAATTCATAAATGAAAATTGACATAACCCATAAGCAAAGGCAATATTTTGAACTCTGTAACTAAATATAAAGTTTAAGGAATGAATTAAAAATCTTAGTCCATCAGATTAGCAATGATTAAAAACAGAAGGATCATATCCATTGTGCACAAATGTGTATTTTTTTCTTGTCTATAAACTTGCCACACTTACACATCACTTTTATTTTTATTTTGTTTTTGTTTCTTCCCAGAATTAAGCCTTTATTCCTGTAGCACTTAGGTTTTATTTATTCTGATTTATTTATTTTTTAAATTGTCAAAAATTGAATATTTACTGTGTACCACATGAGGTTGTAAAATTCATAGACATTATAGAAAGACTACATTGAGTGAATAAATATGTCTCTACCTATGTACAATGTTGTAGCAAGAAATCTTAGAATTCTCTCTCCACCTTCCACCCTGTACAAAACCTGGGACCTCAGGCATGCTAGGCTAGCATTATTCTCTTCAGCTTTTAACAGTATAATATGATGCCAATAGCTATGATCACAATGTTCTACATTGCATTTCTTGAACTTACTTCTGTCTAACTGAACTTTAAAATGCTTTTTATTAAGAACATACTTTGTATGGATACATCATGTGTTGGCAACATCTTTTCCATCCCCTCTGCTCTCATTCCATTAGGGACCCTCCTCAGTGGGGTTGCTGGTATTCCTCATGGGGTTGTGGGTTATGCATTGTGGGAGCAGCAGTCAGTTACCGGGGAGAGGCAATGTCTCTGGGTATAGCATCCCAACCTGTGCCTCTTACAATCTTTCCACCCCGTCTTCCACAAAATTCCCTGAGCCTTGGTGGGTGTATTTTAACTCTACTTCAGTGAGGATCTCTTAGAAGCCTCTGGATTTCTGCTTTGGTATGTGTTGAGTATCCTCAGCACCTGTCTCAAAATCCCTGGCACTGACTGTCAGGCTCACCATGGAAGATGCACTCTGGCTCATCTCCCATATTTCTCTGGGGTTTCACCTGGGCCTTGGCTGGAATGTGAGCAGTGGTTTATCTCCTCCGTGCTCTCTACCTTCTGAAAAAGAAGACATTTTCTAACAGCAAGTGAAAACAGTAAAGGCTAACTATGATAAGAATTATTAATTTAGGAAGATTTTGATGGATATAGCAGGCCCTCTTTTAACCAAAGACTGCTGGGAACTTGACATTGGAGAGTATGACCTTTGTCTCCATAGGATTCCGACCTGGAACCCAGTTCCAGATATGGGTTCCTTTCAACTAAGTGGATCTCTTAGACAATCAGAAAGCCATCGTAACCCACCAAGGCTATGTGCCACGATTTTGCTACTGTGGACTTCCTGAAAGGTTGGTTGTTCCTGAATAGCTTAGACCTCTGCTTGCTCACACTGTTGTTGGCCACTTTCCCCCAGTAGCTCATGTAGTGCTTTCCAGTACTAGATGACGAACTTTCTGGGAACTGGGTCTCCTCTGGTTTACAGTCAAGTCTCTCCATGCTCTGTGTCACCAGTATGTGGTGCCTTCAGCAATAAGGTCTTACCTTTTTAACTCAGGTGGGTAATCAAGTACTTTGACAGAAGCCTGTCTTGTTTGGGGACCTCGTAGGTCTCTCTATTCAACAGCTCATTGTGGGCAGCACTGACTCCTGGTACTTGAAATAACATGTCAGAGACAAAAGTTTTAAGGTTGGGCTTCATCCCTTCCTCTCCAGGACCCTTCTTTTCCAATCTTCCCCGTACTCCTTTTGATGGTTAAATCTTTAAATCTACCTTCAAGAAGATAGGTTTCTATGGTAGCATTTCATATTGGGTTTAGTTTTGTGTTTGTCTCCCCCTTACCTTCCCTGCTCCTCCCCTTAAACCCCATTCTCTGGACCTCAAGTTGCCTATCAGGTATGCCAGCAATTCAAACTGATCCTTGTTAGGAACTGCAGATGAGTGAGAACATGTAGTAATTGTCGTTCTGTGATTGTCTGAATTTGATAAGTATGACCTGTTCAAAGTGCATCCATTTTCCTACGGATTTAATTGCATCATTCTTTTCATACTGCTGAGTAGAATTCCATTGTGTATCTGTGCCACGCCTTCATTATCCATCCATCCAGTGATGTGCATAAACGCAGACATATAGACTAATGGAACAGAATTGAAGATCCCACCCTTAGGTCAAGTAACTACAGCTACTTCATCCTTGACAAAGATGCCAATAACACAGACTGAAGAAAAGACAGCATCTTCAACAAATAGTGCTGGGCAAATTAGATAACCACGTATCAAAAAATGAAACTAGACCCACTCATCTAAACTTGCACATAAATCAACTCCAAATGGATTAAAGACTCAGTATTAGACCTAAAATTCATCAACTACTGGGAGAAAATATAGGAGGAACTCTCCATAATATAGAATTGGGAGATAGAATTGGGGGAGGAATTCCTGAACCATACCCCAGTAGCTCAGGAAGTTAAACAATCACTCAACCAATGGGATCTCATGAAGATAAAAAGCTCCATCCTTCCTTCCTTCCTTCCTTCCTTCCTTCCTTCCTTCCTTCCTTCCTTCCTTCCTTCCTTCCTTCCTTTCTTATTATTAAATTCTGGTTGTCTTTGACAAGGTCTTACCATGATACCCAAGCCAATTTCCAACTCTCAGTCCACATGCTTCAACCTTCCAAATGCTGGGATAAGAATTGTGTACCACCATGCCCAGCCACTTACCCTGTTTGTCAATGCTTTTTTAGCACTTCTCCAATATTCATCTTTTTCAAATGTTGGGCTGTAATCAGATGTTTATTTTTGTTTTGCATTTTTGGTTTTGGTTTTTGGAGGTAGGGTCTCGCTCTAGCCCAGGTTGACCTGCAATTCACTATGTAGTCTCAGGGTGACCTTGAACTCTCAGCAATCCTTCTATCTCTGTCTCTAGAATGCTGGGATTAAAGACATGCATCAAAACGCCCAGCTATTTTTGAAAAACGACTTTAAAACATTTGTTTATGTACTAGAAAGGAAAGAAAACATCCTGATATTTTTTATTAAGATTGAAATATATGATAAGTCAAAAAAAATGGCATTTGTAGAAAAACAAATTTCTCTATTTAAAGTCATATTTTATATATTTCAAGAAAGCTTTTATAGCTTTATTCCTGAAGGGCTCATGTATTTCCTACTGTTCTACTATATGTCAACTTATTATTGTCAAAATTAGCTAAATAGGGTGTTAGAAATGAATTTGTAATGTTTTCCTTGTTGAACTGAATATTTTTATACCCTTATTTTAGTCAATTGGTTATCATTGGGTCTATACTTAAGACAATCAAAATATTAAACAGTGGCCTTTTCCCACCTTTTTCACTATCTTCATCTCTCTCTTTCTCTCTCCCCATCCTCACCCTCTCTCCCTAATGGATTGCACTGTAGTTATTTAAATATATATATATATATATATATATATATATATATATATATATATATGTAATAATATGTATGTATATATATATACATATTATTAGCATGGAAAGAATTGGGTTTGGTTATGGTGTTTTCTTATATTTTATTATTATGTTTTTAGGTTTAGTTCTTTTTTTTTTTTTTTTTTTTTTTTTTTTTTTTTGGAAGTTGGGTCTCACACTAGTCCAGGCTGACCTGGAATTCACTGTGTAGTCCCAGGCTGCCCTTGAACTCATTGTGATTCTCCTACCTGTGCCTCCCAAGTCTTGGGATTAAAAGTGTGCCCTACCACACCCTGCATATTATGGTGTTTTAAAATAATTTTTTTGTCATTTCTCATCCTCCCTTTTATCCCTTTTGCCCTCCTTACTGTGCCTTTCTCTAATAGCCTCCATTCAGCTTTCAAAGTACACATTTCCTTCTCTTTTTCTCTGCTTTCTCATCACTTCTTATTGGCCTCTTGTGGTCTCTTATCTCAAATTTTAGCTCATATTCACTTTCATATCCCCTTATTTACATGCATGCATACCAGCATTAAAACTCAGGATCCAGGGCTGGAGAGACAGCTTAGCAGTTAAGGTGTATGCCTGTGAAGTTTAAGGACCCATGTTCGACTCTCCAGGTCCCACATTAACCAGAAGCAGAAACGTGAGGCAAGTGCAAGGTCTCACTTTCTCACTAGGTGGCACAGAGTCTGGAGTTCATTTGCAGTGGCTGATTCCCTGGTGCATCAATTCTCTCTCTGTCTCTCTCGCTCTAAAAAATAAAATAAAGTGTATATATGTATGTATTTTAAAAGTCAGGATCCACATATGAGAGAGAATATGCAATTGTTTTCTTTGTGGGCTTGGGTTATCTTAGTATAATTCTTTCTAATCCCAGCCATTTTTCTAAAATTTTCATAATTTTATTTTTCTTTACAGCTGAGTAAAACTCTATTGTGTATACGTAATACCTTTTCATCATCCAGTCATCAATGTACAGACATTGAGTTTGATTTCATTTCCTAGCTAGTGTGAGTAGAGCAGCAATGAGCATGGATGTGCAAGTATCTCTGTAGTAGGGTATAAAGTCCTTGAAGTATATGTCCAGGAGTGGCATTTCTAGGTCATATGGTGTAGTAGTTTGAATGGATGTCCCTAAAGAGATTCAGAAGTTTTATTCAAGCTTGTAACTTGGTGTCACTGTGAATGGATCCTAGGGTTCAGCCTTAAGGTGTGGGGGTGGATCTGGAATTCCAGACTAAAGATATGCAGAGTGCTTGAGCTCTGCCTGGGTTTCCTGGAGTGTGCTTTACATTCCCCTCAACAGTTGGAATAGGGTACTTTTATTTTTTTTTTCTATTCATATTTATTCATTTGAGAGAAGAATATAAAAGAGAAAGAGAGAGAGAGAGAGAGTCTGGGCATATTGGGTCTCTTGCTATTGCAAATGAATTCCAAGTGCAAGTGCTACTTTTTATATCTGCCTATATATGGGTATTGGAGAATTAAACCCTGGTCAGGCTAGCAGTCTTGGCAAACAAGCACATTTAACTGCTGAGCCATCTCCCCACTGCTCATTGGTTTTCTTAAAAAAAAAAAAAAGAAATATGTATTTGCAAGGACAGAGAGAGAGAGAAAAGAGAGAGAGAGAAAGAGAATGAATGCACCAGGACCAAGACCTCTAGCCACTGCAAATGAACTCCAAATGTATGCACTACTTTGTACATTTGGCTTTACGAGGGTACTGGGAAATTGAACGCAGGTTATTAGACATTGCAGGCAAGCACATTAGCTGTTGAGCCATCTCTCCAACCCTCATTTGTTTTCTTAATAGCCATTGCTAGTGGAGTGAAATTAAATCTCACAGTGATTTAATTTGCATTTCTTTAATGACTAAGGATGTTGAACAATGTTTAAAATATCTGTTGGCCATTAGTGTTTCTTCTTTAATAACTGTCTGTTCATTTCATTAGCCCACTTAATGATAGGTATGGTGTTTTTGTGTGTGTTTAGCTCTTCAGTTCCTAGAATATTCTAGATATGAACCCCCTGTCAGAGGAATAGCTGGTAAAGATCTTCCATTCTGTAGGCTTTCTGATCAATTTGCTGATAGTTCTCTTTGTTGTGAAGTAACATTGAAATTTCATGTAGTCCAATTTATTAATTCTTGGGACTATTTGAGTCCTGTTAAGAAAGCTGTTACCTATACCTATAACTTTTCAATGTATTGTCTATGTATTCCTCTAGTATTTTCAGTATTTCTGGCTCTGAATAAGAGTCTCATCTATTTTAAAGTGATCTTTGTGTAAGGTGAGTGATATGCATCTAATTTCATTGCTCTAAAGGTTTCACTAACACAATTTGCTGAATATGCTAATTTTTCCAATGTGATGCAAAATTTTGATTTTTTTACTATGATCTTACTTCAAATAATCAAATTAATAAGTTTCAACTGGAATGCTTATAAAATTTTACCAACTGTAAGCAAATGGCATGCTTTTTCTCCTATCAATATCATGAGTTATATAAGCAGATATGTATATTTCCTAATACTAATCTATTTTTACATTCTTGAGCGAACATTACATATCATGTTTTGTGCTACTTTTATTTAATGTTGCACTGAAGTTTCAATAGACATTAACCATAGAACACATAGGTATTTTTTCTTGAATTACCTTATTTATACAGCACTCTGTTTAAATGCTAAGGGTATTTCATGGAATTCTAAATAATTTTTCAATGATACTTCTAATGAAATCACTCAGGCCTTGGAAGATTTACCCAAATAAGACCAAACATTGGCAGTAATAGCATTCTCTTTCAGCAGGTTCACATAAGTCTTTATTTCTGACCACACATTTCAAATGAAACAGTCACAATGCAAAGTAATCATGTTAGGATAATGAGTGATCACCTGGACATAGATATAATACTCAAGTGATACTGATCTTTTCCTTCTCAAGGTATCTTGGTAGCTGCCAGCAATAGTTACAAAGAACTACATCAGTGCCAATACTCAATACTGGCACATGCAGACATCTTTATAACTTTTTTTGAATGATGAAGGAAGTTGGCAAACAACCAAGGCATTGTGCTGCAAACCGAAAATGGGATTCTGGATTGTTTCCATTGTGGTTCTCACCTCACAATAATTTGTACAGTTTTGAAGGCAGGCTATAAAACACAGGAAACAGGTTATCCAAGGTAACTCCATTGTCAAAGTATTAATAAACTTGGACTCACAGAAGAACATATATTAGTAGCTATTAAAGCTAACAAGGAGAATAGAAGGCTGTTTCACAGTATTTTATATATATATATATGTGTGTGTGTGTGTGTGTGTATACATATATATATACGTGTATATATTTGCATATATATGTATATATACATATATATATACTTATACATATATATATATACATATATATATATATTTATGTGTGATTTTCATAATGTGTGTGTGTGTGTTTATACATCTGTTGGTGGTATATGTATGAATGATACTGTGATATATTATTCAGTGGGTATAATGACATTATGTTTAAATATGCTCAAATGCCCATATTCTAATGTGCTAATGGTATGGCTAAAGAATACATAACTCTGCTTCATCTAATAACCTTGTTTTAATAGCAACACTAACTGTTAATACTAAAAACCACTAGGTTAAGCCCCATCTGCAAAAGAATAAATGGAGTTAAAATGAGGAATGCAATTTCAAATGAACAAGGTTACAACTGTGTCAACATGGGACTAACATTTGTCCCAGAACCCAAGAGTTTATGTTTACGTGGTGGAAGTTGTAATTTAATATATATATTGTTTGGTTGCAAGGAAAGAGAGAGAGAGAGAAAGAGAGAGAGAGAATTGGGTGTTCCAGGGTGTCTTGCCACTACAAACAGACTCCAGACACATGCACCACTTTGTGCATCTGGCTTTACATGGGTACTGGAGAATTGAACCTGGGCCAGCAGGGTTTGCAGGAACGTGCCTTTTGGCACTGTGCAATCTCTCAAGCCTATAAGTTGGAATGTTTTTATTACTTATTTGAGAGAGAGAAAGAGAGAATGAGCATGCCAGATCCTTCAGCCAATACAAGCAAACTCCAGACATATGTGCCCCCTTGTTCATATGCATAACATTGAGCACTTGCATCACTGTGCTTCTGGCTTATGTGGGACGTGGAGATTTGAACATGGATTCTTAGGCTTTTCAGGAAAGCACCTTAACCACTAAGCCATCTTTCCAGTCCAGAAGGTGTGATTTCTAATCATGTTTCTTGGCCACAAGGTTGAAAGTTGAGGTGAGGTTAACATGGAGCCTAAAATCTATACTATCTATAAGTGTCAGTAAATGAGGCCTTTACATAAAATGAGGCCTTTAAATAAAAGGCATGTTTGTCTGTCCTTAATGTTTATCTCCTTCTAAGTATTATTCCCTACCTCTTCAGATGCACCACCACTTATACTTCAAATATATAAATCCTCAAGAGTCTATCTTAATGAGGTTCCATCCTACACAAGCAAATCTGAGCCATAAATACTTGAATACTTCTTCAAGCACCACTGACCCCCTGCATATGAAATGCATATTTTCTTGCAAAATAAAGAAAAGATGGTTTTCCATTTTAATAGTGCTTAAAACCATAAATTTAAAAAAATGTGAATCAAATGGAGGAAACGGAAAGTTAACCAGAATGGAGACATGATTGTGAAGAAGGTATATGGAGAGAGTTTAGACAGATTCAGAAACTTCTAGAAATCTTCAAAACTTATCATATATTCACGACCTCGCCTTTTTTTTGTTTGTTTATTTGTTTTTTTTTTTTTTGAGGTAGGGTCTCACTCTAGCTCAGGCTGACCTGGAATTCACTATGTAGTCTCAGGGTGGCCTCGAACTCACAGCAGTCCTTCCTACCTCTGCCTCCCAAGTGCTGGGATTAAAGGTGTGCGCCACCATGCCCGGCGCACCTCACCTATTTTTAAGAGACTACTTCAACACATTTATTTTCCTCAATTTTTCAAAGGTAATAAGAATATAGTTCCCTTGAGAATACAGTAACAATCATAGAGGAAACCAAAACTTGAATTGGCAGGGATTTTTACAGAGCAAAGCACTGCGAAGATTCAATAACTTCCCGCACATGTCAGAAGAAAAAAAAACTGATATTCTCATGACTAAAATGAGAGACAGCAAGCAGATTTCTATATTGGTGTGTGTGTGTGTGTGTGTGTGTTTTACTTAACCTTCAGGGAAGAATAGCAAATATTTCATACCAATTCTACTTTTTTGTATTATCAGTAAGGCACAACTGCATTTATTCTATCATTGTTACTATTTTGCCACTCTAAAATACTAAAATAGATACAACAGAAGATGATGTTGTGAAAATATTCCCTGTTTTACTTTCATTTCATTTTGGACCGTGGCTGGGATTCCCCTTTATAATGCATGCTTATAGGGAATTCGTTTAGGATGTAACACTCCTAGTGGAAACTGAGAAGCTATGTTCCAGGATGGACAGGAACTTATGGAAGGGCATGTCCCATGGAGACAGCATGCATGGCACGTCATGAGCCAAGAATTGAATGAGGCATTTTTCTATTAATGCAAATTTCAACTGAAAGTGCTCATAAATGCAAGTTCTATATTGCAAGTATCCAGAATATGTTAATCCAGTAGGATAATGACCCAAACAACCTTGGAGAATCCATCCTCTACCTTTATGAGCTGAGTGACTGTTGAACAGATTAATATCTCTATGCCACTATATTTCCACTGTAAAAAGAGAATAATGTTGTGCATTTCATATGGTTTTGGTAACCACCAAACAATAAAGCCAGTAAACAAATGCAGGACATAGACATTGTCCTATCTTAATCAATCACTCATTATCATGGAATTTCTGATCATGAGTCAGCAGTTAGAACAAAAAATTACTTGCCCCAGATCCCTATTATTTATGCTTTATTGCTCTAAAGAAACTCAGAATATTTAATCAGCAGAAATTTCTTAATTCTAAGTGGTTTATGTTTAATCATGAAATATGAACTTGTTTTTTTCCAGTGGAACATAATTAAAATTCATTTTATAAACTTTTTTTGCTTAAATCTTAATAAAAATTTTTCCCCATGTTATAAATCTCACCTTGGAATTTCAAGTTCCAGTCTGAACAAACCAATCAAAAAGCAATTAACATAAATAGCCAATCAACAATTGGAACTAAAATGAGTCATCTGTCTCCCAATTATAAGTGGATGATAGATGATTTGCTCTAAAGAAAGTCTTTCATTTATTTTCATCATTCTCTTATAAGCCAGAGCAATTACAACCAAATTTAGATCATACAGTTCTGTAAATCCATTACAATTTTTAAAAGTAAATTTTGAATGTCATTTTAAAGTCTATACATACAGATCAATAAACTTTTACAGACACATACATACAAATATTTTTCTACTAGTCACAAGGATAAAATAAAAGTGCATACATACCCACACACACACATATATATCTCCATACTTCATTTATTTTTAGAGCTATTGTTTAATAATTTTTTTTCAAATGCCAAGTCCAGTGTTGCTAGATTCTTTCCAAAGCTTAGATTCCCAGACTGTTTGATAAGGACTATGATACAAGTCATTATCAAAAACTTGTTTTACTTGTCTGGAACACATTAATGTTTAATGAAGGGGTAAATAAGTGAATGAGTGAGTGAATGGTGTTTTTATGAGTGTCTAAAACCTGTTTAAATGTCAAAATTATTGACATCATGTTCTGGCCCACAATGATCTCAGAGTCATTAAGAAGTTCCATGTTCAAGGAAAAAAGGGGATTCTCTCTCTCTCTCTCCTCTCTCTCCCACTACTTATTGAACTCACCATGGACAGTGCTTAGAATATAACTGTTGTGTGAGGCCACCTTTCCCCAGGCTGTCACATCATCCCCACCTCTTCATCCTCTGCTTCCCTGAGGTGAGCTACAGCACCTCACTTTCTTTTATATTCCCCTAGGAGACACTCCAAATTCTATTGATTCAGTCCACATTTAAGGCCTCACAGTACTAAGTTTTCATTCCCTAATAATTCCACCAGTAATGACTAAATGTCCATTCATTGAATCCCAAGATTTCATGAAAACAATCATTATCAAGAAGAAAATCATTTGAAAGAAAACTGATAATAATAAAATTTGGAAAGAGGTAAATGGTCTTCAGAACAGGCTTATATAATATTATAATAATAATTATTATTATATTATTATATATTATTATTATTATTATAAAGCCAGCATTTCTCATTCCTCAGCATTTACATATAATCAGCAAACTTTTCTTCACTTACATATGTTGCACACCTTAGCTAGTTGTGATTGCTATCTCTAGTTTGTTTTCCCATTTAGATAAGTCCTAAGACTTTTATTTTACTCATAATAATTAAACATCTGGGCCTTATTACTTTAGCCTTGATGTTCTAAACAGTTCTGACACAAAGAACAAAAATGGCCAAATTGAAGATGTGCTGCTTCATTGATAGTTATTGAACACTTCTTACCTCTTCTCATGCATGGTTTATCTGGAAGGCACTATAGCATCAGAGACTGCAATGTGAATTCAGAAGCTGTTTTTTTTTTTTTTTTTCATTCTCTATATGCATCCACCTGATATGTGGGTGGTCAATCACATGGATAAAGATGACCAGCTTGGCTCAAAGCCCATGATATGCTTTTGGGAAGGAAGAATCAAGAGTACCTATATGGCTCGAATGTTAGAAGCAATGATAAGCTTACCTCTCATGGCTTTGATATTCCCAAGCCACTGGGAGTTAGCCCATACATGTTGTTTTTATTTCTAGAGGCAACAATGGCCAGGTGGGATTATAAAGGCTTGTCCTTCTGTATCTAGTCACACTTAATGAGTTCTTCTTTGATGTCACTCACTATAACCATCAAGATTTCTGCATCATTTTCCTTAATGCTGATAAGAACCCTCAAAGATCAAACTACCACTGAGACCATCTTATAGAAGTTGAGGCTTAGGAAAATTCAACAACTTGACTAGGTCACAAGCTAACAGCAGAGCTGGCATTCCCATCTGCCCAGCTGCAAGTGCTCGCTCTCTAAACACAATTCTGCTTATTCTATTTGGCAGATGGTCACTTGGCTCTGCTGTGTGTGACACTCCTTTAGAAAATTTCCACTGTGTCCACCCTGGCAAGCCCACTACTTTGTTTCATCATTCAACTAATAAATTTATTAAAGGTCTCCTATTTGTAAGCTACCATGCAAGGCCTTAGAGCATCAAGATTTAGCAAGGGAGAGAAGGGTTCTGTCCTCCCCAGGCATGTTCAAAGAGACGACAGGACAATCAATCAGAAAAGCAATAGTAAGGCTTTCTCCATATTGGGAAAGGCCAGTTCTCACCAGACACTTAGAGGCAGTGTGTGCAACTCTCTTAGTGCTCAGGATTTGTCATTCAACATAGTCTCTTCCTAGACACTAAAGCAACCATGTTGGGTACTGTGATGCTGTAACGCTTGTTTCTGCACAGACAAAACTTGGTTGAGAAAAGAGAAACGTGGGATAATAGCTTTATAAAACAAACATGCATAGGAAAACACGGTCGGTGAGACCAGAGGGAGGGGTGGCCTGGACCCTACAGATGGGAACAGAAAGCTCATGCGCACAACGGGTTTCTGCATCCCAGGTATCCCAAAGAGAAAGGGTATTTAGCTTAAAGGGAAATTTTAGTATATGCTCCACCACCTCCTGCCCACACACTCACTGATTTGCTAAATGAGATCCTTGCATAAAACATCTTAAATGATCCCTGTGGCCATTAATTGATCAGTCATATTTTTAGCCATGGTACTAAGTATTAAAGAAGCTGATAAATATCAACATTTTAATCACAATATTGCTATGTCTGTCTGAACCCTAACTAACATTTAGTATTTAAAACAACCTTCTATTATGCCAAGATATATCTCTATGGAATCATTTCTGGAATTTTTCATCAAGTCAATGTATTGGCATCTAGGTTGGTTTAGCTTTTAGGACTTCATGCCATGAAAAAGTCTTTTCTATCTGCTATGTCAATAACCATTCTACCAAAACTCAGTCAATTAATTTAAAAGTGATGATAGCTCTAATCAGAATGAAAATATAAACTTTCTTTTTCCAAGAACACAAGCATTCATAGAAAAAAATTGAGGCAGGGTCTCCTTCTAGCCCAGGATGACCTGGAGTTCATTATGGAGTCTCAGGCTGGCTTCAAACTCACAGAAGTCCTCCTACCTCAGCCTCCCAAGTGCTGAGATTAAAGGTGTGCACCACCATGCCCAGCTATAGGAAAAAAAATTAATATTCCTTAAACATATATATATATATATATATATATATATATATATATATATATACATACATATATGTGTGTGTGTGTGTGCGTGTGCGTGTGTGTGTGTGTGTGTGTGTAAACTCTTCAGTTTACTTAGATTACAACCACATGCAGTAACATTTCCACCAGGCGATGTTGGACAATGTTTGGAGACATTACATTGAGGTGCCATCCGCAACAACTAAATAGAGGCCAGAAATTACATTAAACAAGCTGCATGGCCTAGAAAAGCCACCCACAATCCGAAATCATCCATTCCAAACATCAATAGGGCTGAAGATGAGAGACCCTAGTTCACATAAAACCAGCTGGTGTACTGGAAAATGACCATTCTGGGCCATGGGAGGATGTACAGCAAGATTCTTTCCAGGTCTTCCTGAGCTTGTTATTTGCAAAATTGTGGTTCCCCTTCATTGCCTTCCCCTTCTTTCTGCTTAGCCTCTGTCCAAATATTAGTATTGCCTTCTCTTCCTCCTCTACTCCTGAGGTCGACAAAACTAGCCTAATTCTGGAGGGATCCATAATAGCCACCAAAACTTTACACTGAGACTATTCACCAGTTTCCCAAACCAAAACAAGTGAGACATGGTTCCACCATACCCAGAGTGAGGGCCCCATTCCACCTCCAGTCCCACAGCTCATGGTCCTACATAGGAGCAGCCAAGAACTTGGTCCCAGGTGTCCTGACTTTTGACTCTACTTCTTCTGTCTACTTGCTTCCCAGCCTTGACCAGGTAATGAGACCAATGCCAGAGGGTCCCTAAGAGAATTTAAAGAGCAAGAATGGATAAAGTACCCGGTACATAGTAAACCCCAGATTTTACTCATTATTCAACCTAATCCTGCTGGCATACAACTTTTTAGTTATCCCAGTGCCTGGAGTTGTATACTTTAAAGTAAGTTGCTGGCCAAGAAGGACTCTGATACCACCCCATCCCACAAACAATACAGGCTTTGCCAAAACTCTTGGTTGTCCATCAGAGCTAGATGATCAGATGCTATGGCTGAAGACAACACAAATGTCTATTGCAGGGACTGAAAAATCAAGCTGGAAAGAAACTAGAAGCTTCCTCCCAGAATGTATGAACCCCAAGCTTACAGATCCAATGGCTAGCAGTCATTGTATGTGTGTGTGTGTGTGTGTGTATGTGTCCCATATCACAGGAGAAAATTCATCCTTTGCACTGAAAACCTAGTCTAAGCCTACGGCTGGGAAGGTCTTAGAATATAGAGGGAAATTCAGTATTGTCAGTTGACTAAAAAAAGATGCTTCACCTATCAACATTTTGAAAGACATCACAATGGAAAAGGGGCTGGTTGTATAAAAGGAATTCCATGCAGAGAAGAAAGGGGAAAGGAAGAGAAGGTGTTGGGAGAAGAGGGCATGATCAAACTGCATTATGTTCACGTATGAAAATTGTCAACAAAAAAGGAAGAAAAAAATATTAGGGAAGTTGGTTTCATATTAAGCATTCTTATCAAAATAAAATAAAAAGCAAATGGCAGAATTGTCATTTATCAAGAATTATAAGAGACAATTTTGAGGTCTACATCTCTTGAGTAAAAAGATTCTGAGATGTGGAATAGGGAATTGGTGTCTATTATTACCCCTAATGGTTAAGATGCATGTATGTTGATATTTTTAGATATTTTGAAAACTCATTTTTTGAAATTAATAAAGCATAAACAATAAAAAAGAAGTAGCTGACTTGTGTCCCATTATATTCTGTAGACAGCCTTTCTCTTGCCTTTTTCTCTGAATTGTTAACAGATTCTCCAAAAAGGTCCTAGACCTCCCCATAAACTTTATGAGCCCAATGTTTGCTGCTTATCCCTGTCTTACTCCAAATCTTCCTTTGCTAAGCCAACTTTCCCTGTGCTCTTAATGCCATGGACCTCAGCCATTCACATAAACATTACATAAGCCAATGCCATCGAAAAAATTTTTTCTTTTGAATTTCAAGTTGTACATGGTGTCTCCCCCTATAAGGAAATCTTATTTCATCAGATTCCTGTTAAGTTTTATTAACCTTTATTATAAACACTTCTATTGTGAGCAAAGAGATAAATGCAATTAAATGAGATACAGAAATTTTAGGGAATTTTTACACTCATTTAAACAATTAACTCTTCATACTGTTAGAGATGCTAGGCTGTAATTCTGTACTGAGAGATCCTATAAAATTATTTAACATTCATTTTTTAAAATTTTTTGTTTATTTTATTTATTTATTTGAGAGTGACAGATACAGAGAGAAAGAGGCAGATAGAGAGAGAATGGGCATGCCAGGGCCTCTAGCCACTGCAAACGAACTCCAGATGCATGTACCATCTTGTGCATCTGGCTTACATGGGTCCTGGGGAATCGAGCCTCACACTGGGGTCCTTAGGCTTCACAGGCAAGTGCCTAACCACTAAGCAATCTCTTCAGTCCTTACATTCACTTCTTATTAAAACAGGCTGGGGATAATCCTGAGCCCACGGTTCCCCAACTCCTGGTTTTTGAGCTCCTGGTTCCCTGATACCTGGTACCCCTGCCACTGGTATGGGGCTGCTGGGACCCTGCACATTAGCAGTATGAGTAGGCCTGGGCTACTTATTCCTCACATCCCTGTTAACTGGCTTCTGGCTCCACTGCTGCTGGAGTGGAGTGGCTGGCATTCTACATGCATCTGTACAGAGTGGTCCCAGGCTTCCTATTCCCTAGCGAGATGGGTAGGGAACCATTGGATCACCACATGTTTTGTTGATGCAGGGTTTGTGGATTCAGGAGAGGTCTCCTAGAATTTACAAACATCAAATTTGGGGTTCTGTCTTAAATTTAATAAAGAATTAATACAGGGAGAAAGCCTGCCTGTTAGTAATAGGTAGCCACCAGGGAAGTGGTCACTGGGGACAGGTACCTCCATGGAAAGCATGCTTGCTGGGGGCAGGTAGACACAAGCGAGCCCACACGTAGCTGCCTCCTCTGACTGGTGCCAAACCATGCCTCCAGCTGCCTCCACATTCTTGTGTTCCTTCCCAGTAGCCTACACAGACTGATGCCCCTACAAAATCCACCTCCGCAGACCTCAGCTAGGCTTGGTCTGTGGATCCTGGTCCTCCATTCCCCCTCCCCTTGTGGTCCAAACCCCTGACAGGTGCCCCCACTGCTGCCCCAAATATAATAACACATGAGTATCTGACAAGGTCAGGGGAATATCAGTGAACCTCCACAACCTGCTCAGATAAGGTACAGTGAGGGAGTAAGAGCAAGTAATATTGCTCCTGTGCCCCACAGGCAAGGCATGGCTGTGACCATGGGCTGAAGAGATTCCTGACCTCTAAACCAGGTCTCACATCAGCCACCAGTCCAGAGCTTCTGACCCACCTGTAGCCTCCAAAACATGTGCATCTGCAGTGATAACTAAATCCCACTCCAATCTGGTTCAAACCTAAAACAGAACACTCATTAAAGATACTACAAGGGCAAATACTTGCTTACTCCTTAATAAATAAGACTTTTACCAAAGATGAGATGACCCCAATGAAAAACAATGAAAGACAAACCAAGAGATCTCCATCAAGTTTGCCTAGTCCCACAATGGAAACCTCCAGTGAAAGCATAGAGGAGACAACAAAACTTAAATCCCAAAATGAAAGGGCAATATGCTTATTACATAAATTCAATAAAACCCTAACCAAGACAATGGCAGAACTGGAAGCGAAAAAACCAACAACAACATAAAAGAAATGCCCACAGCCTTCATCACCAGGCTTAATTTAATTGAAGAAAACCAGGGAGACCTCAAAAGAGAGGTAAACATGTTGAAGGGGAAGCAACAAATAGAGGATCTCAACAACCAGCTGGTTAAGCTTAATGAAAACTTGATCAAGTGAAAGAATGAATTCCAGGAAGCATCAATGATATCAAACTTTGACATGAAATTAGACCTTAAAAAAGAGATGGATGTTGATGAAAAAAAAAAGAAAAAAAATACCAGAAAACAAAAATCAAATAGAACTTTTAAAAGCCTTACAGAAGTCTTCACTAAAAGAGTCAATCATGTGGAGGACAGAACCTCTGATGTGGAAGACAAGACAGAAGAATTTGACCAGGAATTCAAAAGCTTTGATAAGTTCAAAAAAATCATATGAACAGAATATGAGGGAATTGTGGGATACCCTAAAATAACAAAACATTTTACAGCGTGGATAAGAAAAATGGACTCTCCCATCTGCTTTTTTCAAGAAACTCACCTCACCATTAATGATAAACACCTCCTCAGGATAAAAGGTTGGAAAATGATTTTCCAAGCAAATGAAGATCAGGAACAAGCAGGTATTGCTATCTCAATATCTGACAAAATAGCCTTCAAAACAAAAGTAATTAAAAAGGACAAAGAAGGCTATATTTTGCTTATCAAGGGAATAACTCAATAAGAGGACATCACAATTATAAATTTATATGCACCAAATACAGGTGCACCACACTTTATAAAGCAAAATCTACTTAGCAACAAAGCATAAGTAAATCCCAGCACCATCACAGTAGAGGGCTTCAATACCCCAGAATCATCATTAGACAGATCATCCAAGGAGAAAGTCAATAAGCAAATAATAGAACTTTACACCATCATAGATCAATTAAACATAACAGATATCTATAGAATATTCTACCCCAATTCTACAAAGTACATATTCTTCTCAGCAGCCCATGGAACCTTTTCCATAATACATCAATTATTAACACATAAATTATGCCTCCATAAATTCAGGAAGATGGGCATAACTTCCTGCATCCTATAGGACCACACATTTTAAAGCTAGAAATTAACAAGAGAAACAACAGGAATTGTACCAGCTCCCAGAGCCTGAACAACACACTAATAAATAAGGAATGAGTCATGGGAGAAATCAAAAAAGATATTGTAAAATTTCTTGAACTTAATAATAATGGAAACACAACATACTAAACGTTATGGGATACAATGAAGGCAGTCATAAGGGGAAAATCTACAGCACTAAAATAAATGCCTTCATAACAAAGACAAAGAGATCTCAAATTGATAACCTAACTATCCGCCTAAAGGCATTGGGAAAAACTAGAAAAATCCAACCCTAAGAATTTTGACAGAAGGAAATAATTAAGATCACAGCAGAAATTAATGAATTGGAAACTAAGGAAGTAATTAAGAAAATAGATGATAGGAAGACCTGGTTTTTGAAAAAAAAAAAACCCAAGATTGATAAACCCCTAGCCAATCTGATCAAAAGCAAAAAATAGAACTCTCAAATTAACAAAATTAGAAATGAAAAGGGAGAGGTCACAACAGACATCAATGAAATTGGAAAAATTATCACAACACATTTCCAAAAACTCTACTCCACCAAATTGAATTCCATGGAGGAAATAGACAAATTTCTACCAAAACTAAGTCCATGCTGATAAATCTCCTAAACAAACCCATTACACCTATCAAGATTGAAAATGTAATAAAAAACATTACAAAAGGAAAAAGTCCGGGTTCTGATGGGTTCTTAGCCTAATTCCACCAAACCTTCACCATGGAACTTAAACCACTTTTTCTTAAGCTTTTTCTCATAATAAGAAAACAGGAAATGCTTCCCAACTCCTTCTTTGAAGCTAGCATCATTCTAATACCTAATGCATTCTAATACAACAAGAAAATAAAATTATATACCTACATCCCTGATTAATTTAGATGCAAAGATCCTGAAGAAAATCCTTGCAAAGTGAATTCAACAACACATCAAAAGCATTATCCACCTCAATCAAATAGGCTTTACCTAGGGCTACAAGGATGGTTCAACATACAAAAATCAATTAACATAATATGCCACAGAAATAAACTTAAACACAAGAACCACATGATCATTTGATCATAGAGTAGACCTTCAACAAATACAGCATCATTTCATGATCAAAATGGTGGAAAATAGGCATGGATGGTTTATATCTCAACATATAAAGCCTATGTAGAAATCATCAAAAGCCCAAATTATGCTTATTGGGGAAAGATCCTAGGAGTTCCAATGAAGATCAGGAACAAGACAGGGGTGCCCATGTCACCATTTCTTTTCAACATAGTGCTAGAAATCCTATCCCAAACAATAAAGTAGGAGAAAGATATAAAAGGGATAGAAAATGGAAATCAAAAAGTCAAACTAGCCCTATTTGCAGATGACATAATCTTTACATGAGTGACTTGAAAGGCTCTACCATGAAACTTCTAAAGGTGGTAAATTATTTCAGCAATGTGGTAGAGTCAACACAGTTCATAGAATCAAACTCACACAAATACAAAATGAATTGGTACCACAGAATCTTTTCTCCTGGAGCATGGAGTGATCATCTGGTAAGAAAGGGCATGGAGAGGGTATGATGCAGCCTAACCCTAAAACTTTTATCCCTGGGTTATAACTTCCAGTACCAGGAGTTGTTCACAACACATGTTGAGCTGTTGATCAGAGAGACTTAAGGGATCCCCAAAACAAGGCAGACTTCTGTAAAAGAACTTGTAACCAGCTGAGATAAAAGGGAAGACCCTATTGCTAAAGACACCACATGCTGCAGATACAGTCATTGAGAGATCTGGTTGAATCTGGAAGGAAGCTAGCTCTCAGATGCCTACCCCACATAGTTCTGAAAATTACTGCACACACTACTGGAGGAACACAGCCAGTGACCTTGTGAGCAAGCAGGAGAACCTACTATATGAAAGCAAAGTGGAAAGGAACCCATAACTACAACTTGGAATCAAGTTAGAATCCTATGGAGACCAAGGTCATGGACTCTAATGAGAAACTCCCAAGAGGTTTTGTCCAAAAGAGAGGCTACACCCATCAAAATCTCTTAAAATTAATAATATTTATTCCCTTTAACCTATGCTGATATCACTCTCCATTGGAGAATGTTTTTCTTTTTCAGAAGTCAATGAGAAGCTAGGACAACCAAAATCTATCAACAAGTCAAGAAAAGACATTTGACTCCCTGGAAGGAGATAACCCCGCCCCCTCTTGCATGTCAGCTAGGCCCAGGTAAAAACACAGAGGAATTGGTGAGATGAGCAAAAGAGCTGCTGCAGTGGCAAGCCTGACAACAAACACCAGGGTGATGCAGACAGACACTGAGGACACTCAAAACGCACCAAAGCAGAAATCCAGGAGCTGCTGAGAGCTCAACACCGAAGTAGACTTAAAACACACCCACCAAGGCTCAAGGAAATTTTGTGGAAGAGGGGGCAGAAAGATTCTAAGAACCACAGAGTAGAAGGGAATGTCCAGAGGCAGTAACTTCCCCCCATTACAATGACTGCTGCTCTCACAACTATTAACCCACAACCCCATGGTGAACACCAGCAATCCCACTGAAGGTCTTCAGCAGAATGGGGGCAGGGAGGAGGGAAATGACACTACCAACACATAATGTGTCTATACCAAGTTTCTACTTAATGACAGTAAATAACATGAAGTAATAGTGTATTTTCCCTGATAAATTCTGTGGTTAGCAAAGAACATATCATAACCTTCCACATTATATTTCTAACTCTCTGATTAAAACTTGCTATTTTCTAAAACAAGCAAATGAAAAAGCTAGGAATTAATATAATTATCTCTACTGTGTAAATAGTCAAATACTAAGAACAAATAAATAAATAAATAATAAAACAATCAGGGCTTACTAATAAAGAGGCAGAAATAATGTGCCCAAATCCATTCAATGAACTCTATAAAGGGAAATGAAACAACACATAAATTCTTTAAAACAAACAATAAAACAAAAAAGAACAGAACATTACATCAGTTCACAAAACAGTTAAGACAGACAAACTATTTTCCATCAAAGTCAGTGGTGCACTTCCGTTTGTTAGGACTTTTCCTTCCTCATCAAGTCTTGTAAACAAGACTAAGTTGAGCATCATTCCCACAAGTAAACAATTTTTCACTGGAACACAAGTTTAACAGTACAATGAGTTCTTTCTATTAAAAAGATTGGCTCCACCAGTGGAAGTTTCCCAAATGCAGCCATTTGTTTCCATCATTGTGGCTCAAGCAAATGTTTTGTTCCTCTAACTAGCCTTGCCACATACATGTAACAGGAGAATGCATTTGTTCATCGTTTCTTACCGGAAAGGGTGTGTGCTCTGGGCATGCTCAATGTGGTGAAGTCAGTAAGCTTCAGAGGTGCTATGAAAAATTCTAATCATTGTTTTAACTATCGGTTCCCAGCTATTTCTTCGTAATCACATGGCTAGATTTTGTGAGAGGTGTTTAAACTATTTCCATGGTACTAGCCTGCTATCCTAATAAAGAGACCTATTTCAAGAGTGGTGTGATTTAATCTCTGTGACACAACAGTAAAATTAGTTAGGATTCATGGGTCAACATGCACATAGCCAAGGGTCCAATGGGAGTCAAAAAGCTTTTTTTTCATTGCTCTTGGGAGAAATGAGCAGTAACCATATCTTAAAGGAATCGTGTGTTTTGATTATGACATCATCTTATAATTATGCTAGCCCAGATCGATGCTTCCCTGGTATACCTAAAGTCTGCTTCTGATGTGACTAAGCATCTCTCTAATAAGTTATCAAGATCTACCTGATCAGATAGTTATGAAAGGTTGAGAACTTCCTAAGATACATTTTATACCTAAGTAAGAATAAACTATTCAGCAAGACTTTGAGCCAGTAAGGAAGCCCTTGGCAGTGGATGAAGGATTCATCCTAAATATAGCATGTTATTTATCCCTTGAAGTTTTCCTCCCACTTAAACCCTACCTAGGCAGAACATAAATGTCATACATAATATTTAAAAGAGCTGTCCTGTAGACTCTTGCTTGATCTAGCCTGGTTTTCTTTCTGATCTTACATTGCACCCCATACCTTTCATTAGGTTCTACCCTTGTCATTTCTGGAATTTACCAAATTCCAGCAGATTATATTGATTCTTCTTACTGTCATCACTAAAACCTTACTCTACCTCCTTTCCCACACCAATAGGGGTCCTAGAAATTTCCACATGGAGAAAAATTGTATGAAAGAGACATCAACTTTTATAAAATATTAACTCTTTTCTTCCATTTCTCCTTCCATCCATCTTTATAAAAAATGTATAATTAAGACTTATAACTAAATTACTTCTCATTTAAGTTCTCAACCCCAGTTTTCCATTAATAAATGGCTTAAGGCTGATTAAAAATCCTATTTTTAATGTCAGAAAACTCAAGCCCTGAAGGCCAAATATTTGCTCAGAGTTGCAAATGTAGTTGTCGGAAGTGAGGCTGACATTCAAAGCATAGTTCACCATACTTTTTTTCATAGTATGAAATTAAGCTGAGTTGACCTATAATTAAAAATCAAAGTCATGCCACCCAGACAGTCTACTCTGCTTAACATTCATGACTATCACAAGTGCATCTCATAAATTATAGTTATTTATTTGGCCTTAGGAATCAATTGGGTAGATAGATGCTCCATTCATATAAAGGACCCCATTTTTATATTTATTTCAGCACAAGGTGTGAAGGACAGCACCAAGCACAGCCAAAAGGCATGTGTTACACATACTGTTGCATAGTTACCTTTAATATCAATAGTAATTGTTCACTTTTTCAAGCATATTGAGTATAAAGAGGGTATTATGAATTCCCTGTCCCATAAGCGAATACAGAAGCTTATCTTAAGGGAAATGATTGATGCTCCTATCTCCAAGTTACCTTGGGCATAGCCAGCATACATCTCATATGTTAACTATTGAACAACACCTTCTGCAGTTATTACTAGAAAAAGAGGATAATGATGGCGGCAACAAGTTTATGTTTCTCCAGGGTCAGATTTGCAGTGGTGGAGGGTGTAGATACAAAGGAATAAATAACTGGTAAGAATTTCTGAGAAATTAGGTAACTTATGACACTTGTAAGTTCATTCATTCATCTATTTGTTCATACACACAACAAATAAAGGAAAAAGAAGTCTAATATGTCAAATCTATAGTCTGATTTAAAGAAAGAGAGTGGGTTCTAGAAGAAAGCCCTACCTTGAAAAGGAATACACATTGTTTTGACATTATAGATGAGTTTAAAATGTCAAGTGGTAGTGCCCACTGTGGAGACAGAGAAAAAGAGAATGTTGGTTAGGTAATGGCCAACAGAAAGCATGGTTCTGGGGCTGTATGTGAGCCTCTTACAGAAGACGTTAGCCTGGCTTAGGGAAGTGTTTTTGTTATAATGGATTTTCTGCAGAGAAGTGAAGAGGAGGGACCAAGCCACACAGATGTCTAGGGAGTAGGGACTTCTAGACAGAGGAAAGAGCACTATGAAGAGGCTGGAAGAGAAGAGTGACTGGCAACAGAAAACTTAAGACAGTGCCAAAGCACCAATGGTCAGTGCAGCTGAGGCACTTGCTTGCAAAGCCTGATAGCCAGGGGTCTGATTCCCCAGTGCCCATGCAAAGGCAGATGCACAAAGTGGTGCATGCAACTGGAATTTTCAGAGACAAGAGGCCTTGATTATACCTATTCTCTCTCTCTCTCTCTCTCTTTCTTTCTCCCTCTCTCTCACACACAAATAAAAAATGAATAAAAATACTTAAAATAAACAAAATTTAAGACAAGAATGCCTATGGTCAGTTGATTTAGTTATTATATTGGAGTGGTTATAAAGAACACAGATTAAAAATAATAACAGTTATAAAATTGGGAAGGAAGCAATTCAAGCATCATTTTTCATATGATACATCTGACTACATAAAAACACCTGATTCCACTTATATTTCAATGGACATAATTATTGACTGACCACTGTACAAATAATTTACACATAGTGGCAAAACAATTCAAATGACAGAAATTTTAAAGATTTCACCTATTATACTATCAAAACATCAAATGCCTATGAGTAAATCTAGCTAACATGCATGCCTTTTGAACAGTACATTACAAAATTAATTGGGAGAAGTTAGAGGACGCTTAACAGAGGGATATATCAGATTCACAGATCAGAATATTTAACATTGCTTTTAAACATGCCATTTCTCAACACATTAGCTTGTAGTTTTGGTGTGTCTATGTGAAACTTTCACAGCAACCTTTCTGGCCATTGACAAATTAATTATAAAATATGCATGGAAAGCCAAAAGGCTTAAAGGGACAATAACCTAGAATACATGCCCTACAAGACTTTAAGACTTATTAAAGTACAGTGATTAAGGTCTATACTGTTATACACATAGTTCCCTATTTTATCACACAGGGGACAAAGCAATACAGCAGATGGGAAGATAGTCTTTTCAATAACTCATCCTGAACTGGGTAGATATCAAAAAGTGGAAAGAATACATTTCAATTCTTATCATAAACTACATGTAAAAATCTATCCTAGATAGATTATACATGTAAATTGAATACTAAACAGTAAATCTGCTTTAATTAAGATAAAAATATCTTCATGTTGATAAAGTACTATTTGGAAGGCAAATTAAAGCAATATATATATATATATATATATATATTAATATTAATATTCTGAAACCAGCTCAGGTTGCCACGCTCGGGGATGTATGCTGTGACTGACCTACCAGCTGACAAGGGACTTCCATGAGTCCTGCGTCTCCTTCTGCCTCTTCCAGATCAGTTTGTCAACTTCTGAGAGTTAGAACTTGAGCTGGAATAGCAGCAGAACATTCTAGACTAATGCTTTTTGAATTTCCTCCATCAACCACAATACCAAACCAAAAGCAATTATTATTTTCTTAGAGGAATTTGAGAGATAGCTCCCACCAACAAATTATCAAAGATATGACAGTGTGATCCTGATCCTAACATTCAAGACATTCTTTTGGTCTGTGTAGAAAACATCTGGGATGTAGAAAATTTCACTGTAAATTTCATCAGGTGTGTAGGCCACTGCCATTGATGGTCCAGATGCATCATGACTGAAACACATCAATAATTACTCTAGTATCTACAATTGGAAAGCTCTCTGCTCTTGCTCTTCTCCCCACTGCCCTCTCCATCAGAAATAATTTTGTTCCCTTTGGCAAGAGCAATAATATATGTATATTATAAATCTCCAGTCTTAGGCCAGAATATAGTCCACAGGAACATCTATGGGAATGTCTTTCCATAGGGCATCACTGGCATGATAGTCCATTACATATATGTATCACGTTGATGAGACCAGATAAGGAGAAAGGTGAAAGTACTCTAGACACCTTGGAATGATGCATCTATGAGAAAGAAAAGAAAAAAAATCCCACAAAAATTCACTAATCTTCTACCCCATTGAAATTTTCAGGGGTAGAGTGGTCTGAGAGAGCAGACTTATGACCAAATTTGTGAGCAGTTTAATGACAAATTTTCAGTGGAGATCCAGATAAAAGTAATTCTTCATCTGCCCTATCATTTGGATCATGTGAGCCTACATATATTCACAATATTTGGCATTTCTATAGCGGATAGGAATGTTTTATTCAGACTTGGACAAAATTGTATGAATAAATTACAATGCTAACAGGTGGAATTTCAGATAAAAGATCTATTCTGCTAATGACTGTTGTAGTTTTAAGAAATAGCTTCAGTCTTACCATTAGAGACAGAAAATGAAGGCTTCAGTGTAAGTCACTAGACATTAACTGGCCATTGTGAATTGGGCATGCTTTAACCATTTAACAATAAAGTTGTCGACAACAGCAGATAGAAACTGCGCATGTGAGATTGGTCTCAAAGCCTCAGACAACTAACAGTTGCACACATAAGTGGATCACATGTCCCTGGGCCATATCCCAGCTATAGTGCTTCTTTCCTGTCACCCAGAACTTATCACTACCAAGATTTCATCATAGCCAGTTAACTGGGGAAAAAAATGTCTCCATTTAGAGATGGAGTCCACATAACAGTTCACTCTAGAGTGGTGTTGAAGAACAGTGGTGAGCAAGACACCTGGTTGTCTGTGTTACCTACAAGGAGAAAGGGACGGTGGCCAAGTTCCTCCTCGTGAGGAATTATAAGCAGTGCGGCTATTGAGAGCCAGAGTTTAAAAATAGTCTCAAGAAGCACAGATGCCACTCACCATGGCCCATCCCACTGACTCTGCTGCTGAATTCAAGACTTGTCCACAGCAGTAGAAAATGCTGAGACCTAAAAAGTGCAGCAAGCTCCAAGCAGACCACTGGTATATGGATTTCTTGGGAGCATTCTATAAAGGACACAGGGGAAGTTTGAACAGACCCATGCTCTGAATATAGGTTTCCTTCTTTGCTCATCACATTTGTATTGAAACTACCCTTTAAGGTTTATAGAACATCTTATTAATCATTGTGGCATTCCATACAGCATTGCTTCTGACCGAAGGGTAAGTTCAGTGTAGCGGCTTCAGGATTATGGTAAATAGAAACAGAAATAATGGATTGCATAAGAATGAGATTGCATCCCTAAAATTCATGTAAAAAGTTGAGGATGGCCATGTGTGTCTGTGACCACAGACCATGAGAGGTGAAGACTGGAGAATCTCTGGGACTCATTGACAGTAGCTCCTGATTGAAGGAGATACCCTGTCTCAAGGAAATATGCAGAGAAGTCATAAGAGGATACTTGACATTCTCCTCTGCCCTCCCCCTGTGTTGGAATGGGGCATACACATCTACACACATATGCGTATGACACACATCACACATATTCTACACACACACACACATGCACACACAAAGATATACAATGACTTTAAATTTTTAATTTATTGCAACAAAAAATCCAATGCAAATAGTGACTAGTGACTATCATATTAGAATACAGTATATTATAAGGTCTAAAGTTCTAGAAAGTTGTATATTGCCATCAGGGGATAGTTTGCGGTTCCATTAAACTGAATGACGTCTCAACATGTCATTAGAAAAGGAAAGAAAACTTGAAAGAATGCATCTTCCTATGAAATTCACTTTAGTGACGTTCTTTTACCCAATGAAGATGTTTGCTGAGGGAAGTACTGCCTTAGGGAGGAGGATGAATGCAGGTGGGGCAAGGATGCTTTCTTTTTTACCTACAAGGTGGGATTACACAGATGTGCTCACTGCCTAGAAATGTTTTCACCTGTACACTTGACATTCATGCAGTGGGCTCCCTGTATTGTGTTCTTGATCAAGATGAAAATACTTGCCTGCTACATAGTCTGTGAAGATCACATGATATATTAAGAATTTAGCAAGCATTATATAGCACAATTTTGGTCTCATAAAAATCAACAGCCAAAATGGAACAGAAGCACATAGAAATGGGTAACATTACCACTGAGAATAGTAATCATTTTATATCAGAGAAGAAGCCATAACATTAGAGGCACAGTGTCCGTTATTTATTATCATAACCTCACAGCCCAAACTCTCCTCCCTTATTGCCTCCCTCCCTTCCTTCTTCTCTCAATCTCATCAACCTCTCCCCACTGGTTTCCTTTGTTTTTAGCTATAGTTCTCTCACACTGTACAGTTCTTCTCTGAACTCCTAAATTTGGAGGGAGGGACATAGTTACTGTCTGACTTGGCCCATTACTACGTAAGTTTTAAAAGAGGAGAGACATCACCCCTGATTTCATTATTTTTCTCCAGTACTAAGAAAAGTGACTGGCACACATTTGATTCCCAATAAATATACTTAAAGCAAAGAGATACAGGGAGCATGAATACCCGTGAGTAGAACAAACAGTGGGCATGGGGACCAGTCATCTCAATACAAGAGGCATCCATGGCCTCACCTCTGCCCTAGATCTTTTCCTATAAAAAGCCAGCCTGCTATGGTTAAGTTTTACCTGTGTGGAGCTACATAAGTTATTGTTTCAAGGTTACCAATTTCTGAATACTTGACTTTTCTGCTACCATTGCCCTTGCACTCTTCTTAATGAAATGACAACATCACAAATCCTTTCTAAAATGAAGTGGGATATGAAGGTGAATACATAAATAACTAATGAAGGGACCACTGTCTAGCTAATTAGGATCACAGTACCAGAAAGTTCATGCTAATAAGAAGTATGTGTCATTGTTCTTTGCATTTATTCATAACCTGGAAAATGGTGACAGGAAATCCTCATGTCATCAAAAAAAATCTCTCTAATAATCAATGAGACACAACCACTATAAATAATTTAAATTCCATTAAGTAACAACAAAGATTCAACTGATTTTTGCAACTAGGCTTGGGGCACTTAGCTATCCCCACAGCAGATGGGTCCTGTCAAAGCGCATACAAATTCAGAATTGTAAGACATGACTTTTAGATGACAGCAACCAGAAGAATTCATGCAAATCACCTAGCCCAGCATACCTTGCTTAAAGATAGCACTTGACAGTCAGGCAAGGAGACATTGGTAAAGCTATGCCTTTGGAGAAACCTAGGCTTTAATTAGTCAAATCTGACTATTTTCCAAATGGAGATTTTTCTACAAATAACCTGTTTTTTAAAATTAAAAATAAAAAGCCAGGCATGGTGGTATATGCCTTTAATCCCAGCACTCGGAGGCAGAGGATCGCTGTGAGTTCGAGGCCACCCTGAGACTCCATAGTGAATTCAGGTCAGCCTGGGCTAGAGTGAGACCCTCCCTTGAAAAACCAATATATATACATATTTTTTTTCAAGGAGAGAGAGTCAGATACAGATACAGATACAGATACAGATACAGATACAGATACAGATACAGATACAGATACAGATACAAAGACAAAATAGTCACAGAGAAGGAATGGGCATGCCAAGGAGACACAGAAAGAATGGGCACACCAGGGCCTCCTGTCACTGCAAATGAACTCCAAATGTATGTGATACTTTGTGCATCTGGCCTTAGATGGCTACTAGAGATTCAAACCTGAGCTACCATGCTTTGCAAGCAAACACCTTTATCACTGAACCCTATCTTCAGCCCAAATAACCTTTTAAAATATACATTCAAACAGTTTTTCTTCTACCGATTTGGTGCTATCTGCCAAATAATGTTTTTTTATTTTTTTATTTATTTATTTGAGAGTAACAGAGAGAAGGAGGCAGAGAGAGAGAGAGAGAATGGGCATGCCAGAGCTTCCAGCCTCTGTAAACGAACTCCAGATGTGTGCGCCCCCTTGTGCATCAGGCTAACGTGGGTCCTGGGGAATTGAGCCTCGAACCGGGGTCCTTAGGCTTCACAGGCAAGCGCTTAACCGCTAAGCCATCTCTTCAGCCATGTATTTTTTTTTTAATCATGATCCAAAACTTTGATTATATCCAATGATATAACGAGGCAATATAAAAAGTTCTCTCTAGTAGGTCTGGCCTGTTTAGTGCCCAAGATAATATGTCAGTGATGGGTTTTATTTACTATAGGCTTAAGCAGTAAGAATCATAAACATTCAGATGGAAATAATGTCAGAATATTCTTATAAGAGTGGTAAAATTTTCACTTAAGAAACTCACTGGAACTAGGGCTTCAAAATATGACATTATATTTACATAGTAAAATCACTATTTTTTACTTAGCCTGTCTATCCATCTTGGTAAGGTGCTGATAAAACCTTAGGAAGAGCAATGGGCAATACAGTCACCATGATTGCCACCAGCTGTGGAAAAGCAACAACCAACCCAGCCACCACTACTGTCACCAAGTGTGATTTCAGATTTCCATGGAAAATATGGTCAATTAAATACCTCACCAGGTGGTACTTTCTGACTATCAAAAGAAATGCTTTCAGGGCCCTGAGGAGATATCTCAGTAGGCAAAGTGCTTGTCTTGCAAGCCTGAGGACATGAGTTCAATCTCCAGAAAAATATGCCAGATATAGTGGTCAGCAACTGTAATCCCAGCGCAGGACATGAACAGAGGAAGAGTCCTGTGACTAGTCTGGCCTGATTGGTGAGCACGAGGAAAGTGAGTGACCCTGCCTCAACATCAAAATGATAAACAGCTCTCCTGAAGATGACATCCAAAATCGTCATGTGGCACACACACACACGTGCAGCCACATACACATGCACAGATGCATACACACATGCACACACATTTTGAAAGGTTTTCAGTATGCATCCTTTCATGTGTCTTTACTTGCTAAAGTAGTGAAGAAAATTGACTTTATATAAAACTGAAGAAACTGAGCATTGGATAAGCTGAAAAGCTTATTACAGGTCACCTTGGGGTGGACACCACACCCAAGGGTCAGAAACCCCAACTTAAATCTCTCGATAGTTCCCACATTTGATATTGAAGAAATACTTGAATTTGCCTCTTGAAAGTAGAATAGGATAACCTCATGTAGAAAAAAATGAAACTAGACTTACTTCTCTCACCATGCACAAAAATCAACACCACATGGATTGAAGATCTCAATATAAGGCCCGAAACTCTTGAAAACTGAAAGAAAAAATAAGGGGAATTCTCCATGATATAGGAGTCGGGAAAGACTTCCTGAACAAAACCCCAGTAGCCCAAGAAATTAAGCTATCACTCAACTAGTAGGATCTAACGAAGCTAAAAGGCTTTTGTACAAACATACCTTAAACAGAGCCAACAGACTACCCATAGAATGGGAGAAAAATCTTGGCCAGCTATACCACTGACAGAGACCTAATATCTAGAATCTACAAAGAATTCAAAAAGCTAACTAATAAAAAAAAATTAAACAATCCACTTAAAAATGGGGCTGAGTATTGAATAGGGAATTCTCAATGGGAGAAATACAAAATGCTAATATACACCTAAGAAAATGTTCAACCTTCTTAACCATCAGGGAAATGCAAATTAAAACAACTATGAGATTCCACCTTACTACAGTCAGGAACAACATTGTTAATTTAGAGAGATTTTGATGAGTGTAGCATCTTTTTTGGCCAAAAGCTAGTTGGATCCTCTCATTGGAGTCCATAATATTGTTCTCCACAGGATTCTGACTTGGGTCCTGGTTCTAGCTATGGGTTCATTTCCACTGAGCAGATCTGTTATGCAATGAGAAAGCCATTGTTTACCCATGTAGCTGGATGCCACCATTGCACAGCTGTGTACATTTCTTCCGGCTGATTGCTTTCCCATAGCGGTGTCTCCAGCTTGCTCACAACATTGCTGGCTATTTTGCTCTGGGAGCTCATGTAGTGCCTCCCAGCACTATATGTGCTAAGCATCTGGAAGCAAGCTTCCTTCCATGTTCAGACAGAACTCTCGATGCTCTGCACTAGCAGCTTGTGGTGTCTGTAGCAATAGGGTCTTACCTTTCACTTCAGGTAGGTAAAAAAGTGCTTTGCTCTGGAGACCTCATAGGTCTCTGATCAGCAGTCCAAAGTGTATTGTAACCAATTTCTGGTACTGGAAGCTGCAACCCAGGGCCAAACGTTTTAGGGTGAGGCTGCATCCCACCCACTCCTGGGACTTTCTTATCAGATGACCCCTCCATGCTTCAGGAGAAAGGATTCTATGGTACTAATTCATTTTGGATTTGGTTTTGTGTATATCTCCTTCACCCTCACATTCCCCTTCCCCAAAACCTTTCCAGCCCTCTTAACTGTCCCTCAAGTTGTTTGTCATGTATGCCTGAAACTTAACCTGTTCCAGGTTGGGAACTACAGATGAGGGAGAACATGTGGCTTTGTCTTTCTGTGATTGTGTGAGTTCAATTAGTATAATCTGTTCTAAATCTGACCATTTTCCTCAAAATTTCATTTTTTCCTTATTGCTGAGTAGAAGTCCATTGTGTATATGTACCACAACTTCATTATCCATTTATCAAACAATAGGCACCTGGGTCAATTGCAGTTTTTAGCTATTATGAATTGAGCAGCTATAAAGGTGGTTGAACAAATATCTCCACAGTGAAGAGTAGATCTTTCAGGGTAGATGCCCGGTAGAGGAATGGCTGAGTCAGTTCGTAGCTCTATTCTCATCTTTTTTCAGGAGTGTCCATATTGATTTCCATAGTGGTTGTATAAGTTTTCACTCCCACCAGCAGTGAATGGCGTGTCCATATAAAGTTTTCTCTAAATAAAAAGAATAAAGAAAGAAAGGAATTCAGAAGCTTCTGAGAACTCTTCCGAGAACTCAATACTGAAGTAAGTTAAAACACACACACTAAGGCTTAGGGAATTTTTTGGAAGAGGGGGTGGAAGAGGAGGTGGAAAAGCAACACATTGGGAGGAAATATCCAGTGGCATTGCTCCCTCCATAATGACTGACTACTGCTTTCACCACTCATAACCCACAACTCCATGGTAAACACCAGCAATACCACTGAGGAGGGCCCTCAGTGGAATAGAGGTAGGGAGGGAGGATATGATGTTACCAATACATAATGTGTCCATACCATGTTTCTAATATATATATATATATATATATATATATATATATATATATATATTTGTATATATACTATATATGAATCAACATAATACCCATGATTACATTTTCAAGAATCTCATTCTCTACTAACTGAGCTAACAGAGTGCACCATTACATTTTTAATGTATACTCTCTGTGGTTGTTTATGTTAGAGCATCACAATGCCACAAAAAAGTGAAAGACTTGGGATGGAGGAATGGCTTAGCTGTTAAGGCACTTGTCTCCAAAGCCAACGGACCCAGGTTCAATTCCCCAGTACCCACATAAGCCAGATATACAAGAGGACGCATGCATCTGGAGTTCATTTGCAGTGGCTAGAGGCCCTGCTGTGCCCAGTCTCTCTCTGTCTATGTCCTCTCTCTATCTGTCTTCTTCCAAATAAATAAATAAATAGGTAATAAAATTCAAAAATTATTTAAAAAACAGTGAAAGACTTGTCCCTGTTTTCTACCCAGGACAGAAGGTTTGTCCTGATTTTCTATACAAGTTCACTGTAAGAAGTGCTATGCTGTGCTTCCCAGAAGAAATGGGATGTCTCAGTCCAGACCTTAAATTGAGTAGGAGCTGTCTAGGAGAAAGGGCATGGCATCTAGGCACAGGGCAGAGCACACACAAAGGCACAGACACAAGGGAGTGTGACACAGTGGTGTCACTGAGATACGTCAATTTGGTTTTAAGCACCTGAAGTGTTGAGGAATCAAGGGAAATCCAACCCATGGCACAAGCTAAAGCCAAATCACAGAGCACATTGGGCATCATTTTTTTTTTTTAACCTGAACTCAAGAAGCAATACGGAATTTTAGAGAAATTTACATGTTTTGTGTGCATTGAAAAAAATCTGCTTGAAGTGTACTTGCAATATTTAATATAGAGGAGCTCTTTTCTGGGACATATTGATGAGGTCAGGAAGTATGCCCCTGGGTGAAACTGCACATGCTTAGATGGACCTTAGAAGAAAGTTCCTATCCCAAACTTATGCATCTCATTCTCAAGGTAAGACAAATGCAGAAATACAAAAGCAACTCAAAGAAGAATTTAAAATGAAATAAACACACAGGATTTTACCATGCGTCTGACCTACCACTACTTGTGTTAGATTTATTATTTATTCATGTATTTATTTATCTATACTATACTTGACTCTATAGATTAAGTTGTCCTGGTTGAAATAACTGTAAATAATCTCCCAAACTTGAACAAAGACCCATTGGGCCATTAGAGGCTAAAATATTTTCATATAAACTATGGTTATCATATGGCTTCTAATATTTGCACAAATAAAACTTACGAACATATTTTCAGTCTGGTGCCTTTTGTTTGTCTTATGTACACAAAACATAAAGAGTGTCGTTTTTAATAGATCCTAGGCATTAAACTAAAGTAATACTTGATGTCCATTTTATTTATATAAATCATGCACATTTAGAATTGAAAATAGAAGTAAGCAAAATGAAAGCAATTTGAATCATTTTTATAAGTCATAAGCAAATGTTTTATTTTGTTGACTGTTTACAAATTAAATCATATAACATAAGAAGATTTGCAGTGTTTTTAAAAATATTTTGCCATTGAACCTAATTCCACTAACATTTGCAACATTCTTGTTTATCAAAATACATTTTTGTGAATGTGATACTACATTTAAGGAGTAAGCATGTCTCAACCAAGTACACACTGCAAGATATTTAGATTTATTTTTACAAATCATAAGCAACACTTATTTATGATTAAATACCATCTACAGCCATTATAAAAGTGGAAATAAATTAGCAATATATGTATTTCGTAGTCCAAATTTATTTCATATTAAGATGATCAAAACAAGGAGCTATGCTATGAGATTGGTCATCATCAGCCTCACTAGAGGGATTTATATGAGATGCTAAAATAATTGTGTGGGGGCTGGGAGATGGGTCAATGGATAAAGTTGCTTGCTTGCAAAGCCTTCTGGCCTAGGTTCAATTCCCCAATATCCTTGTAAAAGGCAGATGCACAAAGTTATCCACGCATCTGGAGTTCGTTTGTAGTATCAAGTTTCCCTGGTGTACCCATTCTCTTCCTATCTCTCTCCTTGCAAATAAATAAAAATAGTTTTAAATATTGTTTTGTTCATACTCTGAGATCATCAGCAAAGCAGAACAAAACTATCAAATTGTGTGACTTTTCACTGCACCCATAAAAACTCAAAGCAAGCAGAGTGACCTTTACCCCTGCCAAGAGAGCTAGACAAACAGCTCAAGAAAGAAATCTTTTGTAAGATAGTCACTTAGTTCCCAGCATAGAACACCCTGAGCTGAGCTGCAAGGAAGATAAGAAATTTCCCAGAGGACTTTCCTGAAGCCTCAAGGACAGAAACCATGGCAAAGGCAGAATTTTATGTCACTGAGTGTCCGCAGTCTGGGCTGGAGTCAACAGGAGCCTCTCTCTCTTTATGCAGAGGTTCAGCCAATGGTTCCAATGACACAGCCAGGGATAGTTTGAAGAGCTGAGAAATACTGATTTCTTTCCTGAAATGCTCAAGTGTGGATTTTAATGGTCCGGAACAATTTTAGTGTTCATGAGCACAGTCTTCTCTGTAAGGTCAGATCAGCTGATTTGAATCAGAACATCATCTCTCAGTATCTATGAAATTATTTTTATTAGTATTAGTGTGTGTGTGTGTGTGTGTGTGTGTGTGTGCATGTAACAGGCAGGCACACATGCAAGTGTGTGCACATGCATGCAGAGGCTAGAGAACAACGTTGGGTGTCATTCCTCAGGAACACACTCCACATTTTTTTTTTTTTTTTTGAGACAGGGTCTTTCATGAGCCTGGAGCTTGCCAAGTGGGATAGATGGTTGGGTTGCCAAGTGGGATGTATTTGTTTGGCAGAAATCCTCATTGATCTTCCTGTCTCCACCTCACCAGCACTGGGATTATAAGTGCACACTACCACATATGGCACTTTTACATGGGTTCTGATGATCAAACTCAGGTCTTCATATGTGTGAGGCAAGCACTTTAAAGAGTCCCCCACCACCACCACACGCACACCATTTAAAATTTTTTACAAGTCCTGGGCTTCATTTTCCACAGACAATTGTCTAAGTGCATCTCAGGTTTGTTAAATAAAAATGAAGACAAAAGTCTGAAAGCAGTCTATAGACCTTATTTTAAAATGCAGTAGAAAGAAGGATAAAAGAAAAGGAATGCAAACAGGAGGGGGCTGAAAGAGGAATAAAGGGAAGTGCATTCCAGAATGTACACTTGCATTTATACAGCATTAAAAATCAGCATAGATGAATAAGCAGGGGAACCTGAAGACTACTAAATGAGCCAGACAGACAAGACGTACACACTTGTGCAACAGTGGCCTGCAGACTCTGTAGGTATCCTATTGTTCCCTGATGGGACATGAGGCTCACTCAGTGGGAGAGAACCTGATATCTGGTACTGTAGAAAAAGTCAGAATCCATGGTCAGGAGACTGAGACTTCATATAGAAGCCCCGACAGCTTTCTGGAGAAGAAGAGTGGGCTTGCACTCCATAAATCTCTAAAATAACTTTGCACACCACCTTTAACCCAAGCTGCTCTCACTCGGGGCGGGAGAATCTGCTTTATTTTACAAATGGCAAAGAGTGGAGGAGGAGAGTTGAGATTCATTGATAAGACAAGAAGATAACTAACTGCTCACCACTTGCCACCACTTCTACATCTGTCAGGGCCCAGGAGAAGCTGCAGAGGAAGCAGTGGCATGAATGCTGCTCTTACTGCCAGCCTGGCAACCAGCCCCAAGGTGCTAGTGACAGACACATTGGTCAATCAAAACCTATCAAAGCAGAAATAAGAGGCTACCAAGAACTCAACACTAAATCGTACTGCCAACAGACCTGCCATGGCTCAGGGAACATTGCAGAAGAGGGGACAGAAAGTTTATAAGAGCCATGGAGTGGGTAGGAAAACCTGAGACATGGTGCCACTGCTGTCCCACAAGGACTGTGGGTACTGGGGAACTGAACCTGAGCTTTTAGGCTTTACAAGCAGACTCCTTGACTACTGAACCATCTCTCCAGCCCACTGAAGGTGATTTTTTTAAAATTCATGGATATGTGTATATTTATTTATTTTTAAATTTTATTACATATATATATATATATATTATAACAGGTGCTAGTCTTTTATTCCCTTGTCCCTTCTCCTGTTTCCTTAAGGTCCTCCTCTGTAGGGTTATGGTATTCACTGTGGGGTCATAAAGGCCTCAGTCAGACAGAATTGAGACACAGAAATATGGTACTCATCCTGGTTCTGCTCAAAATTATGATTTAATAGTTGTTTTTTACTGACTGTCATTTCAAGCTCAAAACAGTAATAACATTCTTCACTTGATTTGTTTGGAATAATGGTGCATTTGTTTTTATATCAAAAAATATTAAAACATGTAAAAAATAGAAATGGATTTTAGTATTATGTCCTCAGAACAGAACGAGGATGACAACCATATTTCTGCGTCTCAATTCTGTCTTCTCTAAATTTAAAGTATATATTAAACCTAAAATCACCTATGTTGCCATCTTTCATAGATCCATTGTTAATAAAAGCTTTGTATAGATTATATACCAAGCTTATCTTATGATATTGTATCTCTCCCTCTCTGTGGATATCATAGGAAAATAACTTTTTTATATGTTGACTTATACAACCTTTTAATGGTTGTGCTATATATTCCATAGAGTTATAAATATATTCTAAAAATGCTTTGAATGATGATGTTTTTAATTTTTCTTATTAAAAATCAATACTGTCAGTGGTTACCACAATCAAGTCAGATAACACCTAGTTACCACTGGGGTAGGAATGACAACTTTTGCTGTGTACTCTCTGAGCATATTTCAAGCATATACTAAATTACTGATAAATATGGTTACAATGCTGTGTGTATATTGAGACTTCAGCATTTACTTAATGTAACTGAAACAACTCACCTCTGACCAAAGTCTCTATTCTTCTCACTGCTCCCATACTAACATTTCTACTGTTTCTGACTTTGACATTTTTAATATTCATGTGTGATTTAAATATTATTTAGCTCTCTCTGATTCATTCCACTTCACATGAAACCCTCAAGATTCATCTATGTTTTCATAACTAATATGATACAATTTAGTGTAACCAAATAAAATCCAGTTTCTACAAACCATTGTACCTACATATAAGAAATAGAATCATAGTAGATGCGATTAGTTAAGTCAAAACTAGGTCACGCTTGAGTAAATGGGGCCCCTAATCCCATAGGACTGGTGTGCTTTATAAAAGGAAATTTGTTCACAGACATCACACAGGGAGACTGCCATGTGAAGATGAACGAAAAGGTTGAGGTGATCCTTCTGTAAGCTATGTGTCACCAGATGGCCAGGAACTCACTAGAAGCCAGGAAGAAGTATTTTAATAGCCCCCCCCCCCCAAAGCCCTCAGAAGGAATCAGTCCTTCTTGGCACTATGATCCCACACTTCCTGTTTCCAGAGTTGTGAGAAAATAAATTTTGGTCTTTGTGTTACCTTGTTACAGCAGTCTGAGTGACTAATTCAAGGTTCTCCCATGTTGTTTCCTTTTATCACTGACTTTCATTTACTTGGGTGATATGTCTCAGTTCATCTACTAGCTAGCCTAAGGATGTTTTAGATGCTTCTGGTTTGGGCTGATCACCACAAAGCCGCGATAACATTTAAATCCAGATTTTTACATGAACACATTTTTTTTCATTTCCTTTAGATAAATAGGTGTAAGATTATTCAGGTATATATAAAGGTATGTTCAAGACTCTAAGAAATTTCCAAACTCTGTGCTAAACAAACTTCCTCATTTGCATTCCTACAGATGCTATATATATTTTATGCACTCTTAATCTTTGCTCAAGTTTGACATCATTTTAGTTTGTTTTGATTTCATTACCATTATTAGAGATGTAGTAGTTTGCCATTTGAATTTTATTCTGTAAATATTGATGATGCCATGCATCTTTTACTGTGCTTAGTATTCTGATGTTTTCCTTGAAGTTTCTTTAAAACTCTTGTCTTTAAACTGGGCTTGGTGGCTCATGCCTTTAATCCCAGCACTTGGGAGGCAGAGGTAGGAGGATAGCCAAGAGTTCGAGGCCACCCTAAGAATATACATAGTGAACTCCAGGTCAGCCTGAGCTAGAGTGAGACCCTGCCTTGGGGGGAAAAAAAAAAAACTCTTGTCTTTTATGCTAGTTGTTTGTTTTCTTAATTTTTAAAGATTTTTAAAATATATTCTAAATACAAGTCTTTTATCAGATACTTCTTTGCTTTGAGGGTGAATATGTGGCATACATGGATGTACGTGTGTGAGCACAAATGTATGTGTGATGCATGTGAACATATGTGTATATTTGAGCCAGAGTCCAGCCAGGTGTTATATTCAGGTATATTGTCTGCCTCCTTTGATAGAGGGTCTCTCATTGCCGTAGAGCTCACCAGTGAGGCAGGACTGGGTGCCAGTGAGCTCCAGGAATCAGCCTGTCTGCACTTCCCCAGCACTGAGGTTATAGACACCTGCCACCGTATCAGGGATTTGCTTGAGTACTGGGGGTCAATCTCAGGTCCTCGTGCTTGCAAGGCCAGCAGACTTCTTTAGGAAACATTTTAAGTCTTTCACTTTCTTCATGTCTATAAAGAAACATTAATATGCCAGGCGTGGTGGCGCACGCCTTTATTCCCAGCACTTGGGAGGCAGAGGTAGGAGGATCGCCGAGAGTTCGAGGCCACCCTGAGACCTCATGGTGAATTCCAGGTCAGCCTGACTAGAGTGAGACCCTACCTCAAAAGAAAAAAGAAACATTAATAAATTTCAACTTACCAATTTTCTAGTATGAGCCAAAATTTTGGCTTTAAATATGTGCACTCCTGGCCTGATTTAAGGTCACAAACAATTCACTCATGGGGTTTTGTTGCAGTTACCTTCACATTGCTGGCAGAAAACACCTGACCCAAAGCAGCTTGTGGGAGAAAAGGGTTTCTTTGGGCTTATAGACTAGAGGGGAAACTCCATGATCACAGGGGAAAATGTGGCATGAGCAGAGTCTGGACATGGCCTCCTGTCAATGGCGGGGGGGCAATAGAAGCAAGAGAATGTGCCAAAAACTAGCAAGGGGAAGCTGGCTATAACACCCATAAACTCACCCTCAACAACACACTTGCTCCAGCAAATCTCCAATTCTCAAATTACCACCAGCTATGGACCTAGCATTCAGAACACATGAGTTTATAGGGGACACTTAATTCAAATCACCATAGTTTTCTTGCAAAAATTTTAGAATTTTAGTTTGAGCATCTAGAATACGATACATTTTAAATTTTTTATGTCATAAGATACAGGTCTTTTTTCCTCTGATTTGATAAAATATTTTTATTTACTTATTTGCAAGCAGAGAGAGAGAAAGAGACAAAGGGACTGAGATTGGGAATTTCAAGGCCTCTAGCCAATGCCAATGAGCTCCAGATGCATACGCCACTTTGTACACTTGGCTTTACATGGGAAACTGGGGAATTGAACTCTGGCCCTTTTGTAAGCAAGTGCCTTAACAACTGAGCAATCTCTCAAGCACTGCTCCATTTTTTTTTGTTGTGGTAAATGTACATTATATAAAATTTGCTATCTTTTTATTTGTATATATCAACTATGAAAATTATACAAAATAAGGCTAGTGAGACGGTGCAATGGTTAAAAGTGTTTGCTTGCAGAGCCTGCTAGCCCAAGGTTCAATTTCCTACTATCTAAATAAACCAGATGCAAAGTGCCCCGGGGCATGCATGTGTGATCTCAATAACTTATACCAATGAGAGGTAGAGCTAAGGAATCCAAAATTCATGGGCCAGCTTGTCTAGTATGTGCGTTGTTTGCAACAACAAGAGACAGTCTCAAAGAAGGTGGTGCACAGACATCTCTGTTGTCCTCTGACCTCCACAGGCATGCTGTGGCACCCATGTTCATACATATATATAAGCATTATCTATAAAATTCTAGGCTGACAATCTTATTTTCTTTCAGAATTTCACAGGTATTGTTCCATAGTCCTCTGGTAGAGATGATTTGCCATCCTGACCTAGGCTCTTCTCTGCTAAGTGCATCTTTTCTCTCTAGCTGCTCTGCCCACCTTTCTCTCTGTTTATTCACTGAGCCAGGCGATGATGGTAAGTCCTGCATAGGAGCATTAATCAATAAACTTAAGCTTCATCAGTGACTGACATTGTACTCAGGACCACATTTGGGGATTTTTTTTTTTGATTATTTCTCTAAATATTTCTACATTTTTAAACATATTCTTACATGGGTCCCATAAGCCATTTATAAATGTCTTTACTTTGTTGGGAAGCTTACCTCCAAGTTTTTCTATGTGGTCCAGAAAATAATTTAGTCCATTTCCTAATACTCTCCGTAGCACTCCATGTCTCCTAAGGTTTCCCAGTTGCTGATTCCTGCAATTGTTGACTGCTTAAAGCTTTGCTGGAGCCTGGGATCATTCTTACTCTTTACCTGTGATTCCTTCCCTTACCTCCACAGCTTCCTCAGATGCATTAGCTAAACTATATTCAGCCAGAGATTTGAAGTAGGCACCCTGGCACATCTTTGGAGCTCGTTATTTTTTCCTGCAAACTTCTTCTTATCAACAGCATTTGTGATGGGAGCCAGAGATCCTTCTCCTGTCCAACCTCCCACTCTGTCTCCACTAGTCTTGCCTACATTCTTTTTCCTGTATCATGACCTACACACTCAAGGCAATAAGCAGAGGTAACTGTTTGGCCAAGCTTGCTTATTCCCCAGCATGCCAGGCCTTCACTACCTGTTCTCCAGTATCTGAAAAGCATTGTCCATGCATCCTTTTGCTTAACAATTTTATTTTTGTTTTTAAGCCTGGTGGGAACATCGATTCCATTTAACTCCATCTTGCTATAAGTCAAAGTGCAGACATCTACTTTTGAATCAAACACTATATTCACAAGACTTCACAAAGCAGCAACTAAGGGACTTTAACAGTTAACTGTAGACTCAACTGCTGTGGCCTCCTCTGTGTCCATGAGGCCACACACAGTAATGGCTTTCCATTCTTTAAAAAAAAAAAAAAAATGTTACCATTAAAAAAGTTTAGTCACCAAAACCATCTGATTCAGTAAGTCTGAAACATTCTTCATGTTGAACATCTGTTTGGATTTTAGCAGAGTCTTTGGGTCCTGAGGCTTGAAATTTAAAAATGAGATTATGTGGTCATTTGCAATTCAAATAAAATTAATATTACTTACAGGGACAAAGTCTGAAATCATCTGAATTGAATGAATTAAGTGTAGTCTTTTATGGGTCTAACATGGCAAAATGAAGGAGAAAATTAGCTCAAATTTAAATATAAATATTTTCTCTGTCTGCAAATCACTTACATGTACATTTCATTTCTTTTATGTGTGTCTTCAAATAACTCAGCACACACAATCAAGAAAATTCACTTAGGAGATGATGGAAAACACCCAGACTTAACAAGAGTTCTCCTGGGCATTTTTTTCACCCTTTTGATTAATAGCTTTCAGACAAACTACTCAATTAAATTTGTTCATCAAGTGATTATAGAGTTCCAAAGCTTTTATTTTAGCTCATTTCTTCTAAGAAACAAAACAAAACAAAACAAAAAAACAGATAAGGGAAGCCAAACCCTGAATGGAAAAAATACCAATTGCTGAACTTGTGCTTGATATTTATGAAAAAGAAATTGTTCTCCCTGATGACAAATGATATCTAGATGAGTTCAGATGTGAGGCTGGACTCTACTGTACCATCTAATTGGCAGCCTGAGGAAGAGCTATACGTGGAGGAAGGTGGTATCAAGTCTGATGGAGAACAGGGGTGCTACTTGGGTCTCAACCACTGCCCCCAACTGGATCTAAACTTTCCCCTCATAGCCTGTCCTTCAAATGGCACTGGTTTCAATTTTCTCAGATATATACATATATATATTTCTTATACTTGCACACAAATGTTCATATCACTTTTATTTATAATAGCCCAAACAACAAAATAAACCAAAATATCCAACACATGGATAAACAATTGTAGTATAGCCGTATAATTAAACCTAGCCAGCAATAAAAAGAAATTAACTTTTTTATACATGACATGACATGAATGAATCTAAAAATAATTATAGAGTTAAAAACATTAAAATGTAAATACTATATAATTACACTTATATAGTGTTTTAGGAAATGGAGACCAGTCCATGGCAACAGTACACATATCGCTGATTGCTTGGTGATGGGGACACAGTGGGGGTGTGAGGAAAAGCAATAGGGAGTGATAAAATGGTTTCCATGGAAGTTTGGGTGGAAAGGTCTTTGTATTGATATTGTACCAGTGTACATAAACTGTATGCTTTTATATGTGAAATTTGGTGTTGATTATATCTCAATAAAGTGGTTAAAAAATTCTTTTGAAATGTGGATGAAATGTCTTTTACTCTTTGGAGCAGTTTGTTTTCTAGGTGCTATGGAACAAATGTAGTTGTAAATGAGACAAACCTAGTACATCCACGCTTTTTTTCTGGGAAGGGGTATTTAGTGAGGACCAGTGGGAGAGGTGTGGATCCTCCCCATGTAAGCCAGAGGCACATGGTGGTGCATGCTTCTGGAGTTTGTTTATAGTGGCTAGAGACCCTGGCATACCCAGTCTCTCCCTCCCCTCCTCTCAAACCAATAAATAATAAAATATAAAAAGAATTATATTAAATAAAACATAAGAAGACCAACCACTACTTTCTGTTAAGTAACTAAAAAATAGAAGTTGTAACATTATGTACTTGGAGAGTCTTGTTTTGTTTACTTGTTGCTTTTTATGTATCCACAGTATACCAAGAGCCAAAGTAATCCATAATAGTAATAATAATGACTAGTTCAACAACAATGACTGTTGTCGTCAGCTCCATGCTACTGGAATGACCCTCCAAACCAGGCACAATTTATGAGAGGAAGAGATTTATTTTAAGCTTGCAGATCGAGGGGAATTTCCATAAGGGCAGAAGCTGAACCCCTTTCACAGAAAGAAAAACCCACCACTAGCCAGCATCACAAACCAGCAAGCAACCCCGCCCGGCAGGACTCACTCTGCATGCCTTAGGCTGGTTCTCAGATCTAACCCCAAACACACCTTTGCCCTGGACCCCAGGATCCACCCCGGTGATTCCTCTTCTAGTTGGGCAGCTGAAAAGCCAAGTTACAAGCTTTAATAAAACATCGTTCTACTGGGGGACATATATTCGAACTACCACAATGACCCACTCTCAGAACGTTACTTTGTACCTGGCAATCTGCTACATACTTCATGAAGACCGCCAAGTACAGTCTGCCCAGCAGCCTTGTGAGGTAGGCCTCAAGCTTGCCTCCACTTTATAGATGGGGAAGCTAAGATCAGAATGCTTCACTGACTGGTGGTCTCATGTTGAGTGTCAGTGATGTAACCTCACTGCCTTCATTTTTATTAGTGCTGACTACCTCACCAAGACAAATGCCACGAGATTCCCTACTAAATAGGTCTTTATATTTTTCCCAGCATGAATTGTAACCTGACAAGTTTATTTAATTTAATTAATTTATTTATTTAGATGTAGGTTCTCACTCTAGGCTCAGGCTGGCCTTGAACTCATGGTGATCCTCCTACCTCAGCCTCCCAATTAAGGGTATGTACCACCATGCCCAGATCCAATCTGATCTTATGTAGTTATTTCCCACCCACCTACCATTAGCGTCAGAATTCAAGGAGAAAGCGCTGAGTTCCATCCTTAGAGATGCAAGCGGTAGCTAGTAAAAAGAGACTCCCAGTCGATATGAAGTGCATGCATGGTCACTGAAAACAAACTTGTGCGACTGGAGAAATGGTTTAGCAGTTAAGGTAAAGCCTAACTACCTGGGTCCAATTTGCCAGTACAAAAAGCTAGAGGCACAGTAGCAGATAAATCTGGTGCTCATTTGCATTAGCTGGTGGCCCATTTATCATTCTCTCTCTCCTTGTAAGTCAATAAATAATTTTTTAAAAGGAAACAAACTTGTGCAAGTACACAGAGGTAGGGTGTGCCAAGGCTAACACTGACCAGTGATGCCATCATGCATGTCCCCCGTGGAAGCTGATTAGTTCTATGCTGTGCTACATTCTTCCTCCAGAAAGAAGAGAGCTGTGGACATGGACTGGCTGAGTCTGAAAGAGTGTGCCTGGGGTGCCTTTTTACTAAGTGTGCCACACTTAAACATAAGACCCACCTCACAGCCTGGCTCTTTACTGTTGAGGAAGACCTGTAGAACCTGGGAGTGGAAAGCGTCCAGCAGCGCAAAAGGTTCACTTCACTTCCTGGTGGATTTGCCCGACTGACATCTTCAGAGTCTTTCCTACAAAAGCTTTCCACCGAGCTGTTGTAATGAAAGCCCCACACCCTTCACCGGCACGGCTCCCCTTAGCTTTTAAGGGACTTTTACATGTATACCTTCACCGAAGCCCACAGCATTTCTCAAAGATCAGCAAGACAGATATGAGCTCGCATATGAAGAAGGGAAGGATCTGGGGCTCAAAATGGCTTACTTCTGTGCACACGAAGAAGTTGATCAGCTGTTCAGACATCCTACTTCTTACACTTGTTTTGTTTTTGGCAGCTTCTCCAGTGCAAGGGATGGGAAAATACAGTGTGAGCCGAATCTTTGAGACCACCTGCCCTGAACAAAGGCTGAGCTGACGTGGTCATTGCTCCAGTAACTCCTGTGATTCACTCGTGGCCCTAACCTCAGAATCCTCACTTTTACCTAAAATGCTCCTCTGAGCCCAAATGTGGAGCCATGGTGATTTGGGGGGAGAAATTTGTGAGGGCCTGCGAGGGAAGGCTTTGAGCCAGGCCTTTGTCATCCTCAGCACAACATGACCCAGGTCAGTGTCACCTCCATTCCTGTCAAGTGAGGTGAAATCAATTTAGAAAAGGTGGACAATCTCCAGTACACTGGAATATAATGCCTGAGCTGACTTTTGATTGATTTAAAGTTTATTCTGAACTATACTGTTATGTTACAGTCATCTCTCTTTTGTTTCTGTGTCTCTATATCTCTAAGTAATTCATCTTGTCTTCCATCATTCCTTTCTTTTACCTTCCTTTTATTTTCTCTTTCTTTCACTGGTGATCACTTTTATTGGAATAATCTTCAGAGCTCTAGTGGGATATGCTATTCCACTTTTTGTCTCTATTAAAACAAAGACTATACCAAGTAAAATGCTACATTTTGTTAGTGAGAAATTAGTTGGTTTTGGGAGGGTTTTTTGGATTGTACTTTATCATAGAAAGGTAAACAACTTAAATAATTTTTTACCTGGATTATTATCACAAGTCCAAGTATATACATTTCCCTACACATTATTTCCTTTGGACAAAAATATAATGAACCTACCAGGGCATGGTGGCACATGCCTTTAGTCCCAGGACTCGGAAGGCAGAGGTCTGAGGATTGCCATGAGTTTGAGGCCACCCTGTGACTACATAGTGAATTCCAGGTCAGCCTGAGCTAGAGTAAAACTCTCTCTATATATAATATATACATATATTATACCAATGGGATAGAATTATATGAAAAACAGGCATTATGTGTTTAACACACGAAAGTTATTTTTATTAATTTTTTTAAATCCAAGGCTAAGTATTCAGAGAGTTTCAAAAGTAGAGGCTTGAAAAATATTGTGCCAAAGCATGTCCCAATTAGCACTCTTGGCCTCTACTAAATTTGACAGAATTTAAAATGTGAAAATTGAATAAGCACATGTCCATAGAGCATTCTTATAAATAGAAAAATGTGACAAAGGAGAATTAGTACCTAGACTATTTTTAATCTTTACAAAACATATTAGAGAGATGAGTTATTCCCCATCACATGAACCCACATCACCCAACTATTTACAGTGCATGCGATGAGTCTATGTGTGATGTTGACAAGGCAGGGTGTGCACATGAACTGAAGAAGATGCCAAGAAATTACTCTAAAAATACGAAGTCAGAGAGCTCATTCCTGGCTCACATGTTGTTCTTTCAAAATTCCTAGTATTTTGTCAAGCAAGTGAATGTCATTCAGGAAAGCTAAGTGGTTTGAGGAAATTAATAAATATCAGAAAACATGCATGAATGGATATATTCATTTGTTCATTTATTTTAAAACTTGCAGAGTTGAGACGTTTCTATAAAATATTAATATAATATAGTAAGTATATACTGGTGTTATAAGCCAAAGTGGGTCATTATCTTACAGTTCAACAGAGTTGAATGTATATTATTGACCATGGATCTCCTGGTTAATTATCCAGGTATTAGATGACATGGAGAAGTTCAGGGATCCAAGCCACAAAATAATATGAAGATTGATTTGCTATATTTAAATGAGTTCTATGTTCATTCTCTAATTACAAATTCTTTCATTGGCCATTATCTTCTGTTGATGTATTCCCTATTACTATCTATGTCATCCAAATGACTTTTATTTCTGCATTAAAGCCTTTATAAACAATCTGTGTTATCATAGGCCCAGTGGTATGTTTCCTTTGGTTGTGATGATGCCCGTGAATTCTGTCTTCACAAATGAAATTCTTAAAAATACTCATGTAGGGTTGAGGAAATGTCTCTGTTGGTAAAGCTAGTCAACATGAGGACCTGAGTTTGAATCTCCAAAACCCAAGTAAAAATGCTAGACACGGTGCTGTGCACCCGCAGCCCCAGTGCTGGGGAGGAGGAATACCTCGGACTCACGGGCCAGCTCACCAAGTCAAACTGGTGATCCTCCACTCCAGCAAGTCACCCTGCCTCAAAGAAGAGAGCCACTGAAGAAAGTAAGTACCCAACATCAACCTCTGGCCTACACGCACACACACACACACACTTTAAGTGTGAATACACACACACATATTTGCCACATACTCATACACATGCAAAAAAATCCCAAAAATATTCCTAGACAATTCTTTCTCTATCTTATTGACATGACATTCTAAAAGAAGTTTTCATGTGAAAGTCACAGTTTAGAAGCTATAGCTTCTAAAATATATAAAATATACCCAGCAATCTTACCTTCCTACTTTGGTATAGTATAAAAAGATGAAAAGAATCTATGGAAAAGTAATAAAATCCATAGTAGAACTAAGAGTACTAATATCTTAGGCTATCTGGACCAAATAAAATGATAGAGATGAAAAAGAGGCAATATAAGACAGGAGCCTGTCTTTTCACAATGCTCAGAAGGAAATGCACTGGACATTCTCTGACTCTCCTTCACTCACTCAATTCTGCGTTCTGACCTGGTCTCCCTTGGATCTCTGTGAAGCTACATAAACGGCAGGCATAGTTAGAGTCTGACGAATGATAATGTGGATGTGTAAAAGAGAACTCTTCTATTGCAAGGTACCTCCCAATTTTGCTGTACTGTGTCTCAATTGCAAGTGTTGTGCCCTGCCCCCAGGTCTGTGACTTCTGCCGTGACACTCTTTCCCTTCTTTGCCTTCCTGACCTGATGGTGACCATGGCTTCATTCTCTGCAGAGAGAGGTCGGGGAGAGAGAATGTGCACACCATGGCCTCTAGCAAGGTGCATACAAACACCATAGACACATGCCACCTTGTGCACCTGGTCACTGCTACCTGTTGTTAGTTGCCTAACTGCTGCTCATATTTCTGTAATTTAGTTTTTGTTGTTGTTGATAAGCCCTTTGATTGTGCCAATTGCTTAATTATAAGGTCCCCAGTAATCACAGAAATGAAGCTGGGGATATGGATCAGCTGTTAAAAACACTTTCTTTCAAAGTCTGACAGTCTAAGTTCTATTTCCCAGTACCCACGTAAAGCCAGATGCACAAAGTGGTACGTGCCTATGGGGTTCATTTGCAGCAGCAAGAGACCCTGATGTGCCCATTCATTTTCTTTCTCTCCTGTCTCTCCCCACAAATAAATAAATGTAGCTATGTTTAGAAATCACAGAAGCACAGACATGTTTTGTTTGCTTGTTTATATTACTGTTTTAATATTTACAATGACATAAGCAAGCAGATAGGTCACAAATACATGCATGCATTATAAATACATTTCACCAATACTTGCAAAGAATTGGGATTATTTTACTATACCACCTGGGAAAATTCTAAAAGTAGTTCATTTTATTCTGTTAATTTTCAAAGTGATTATTATTATTATTATTATTATTTTCGGGGTATTAATTTCGAGGGTCTCTTTCTAGTTCAGGATGACATAAAGTTCACTATGTAGTCTCAGGGAGGCTTCAAACTCATAATGATCCTACTACCTTGCACCTCCAAGTGCTAAGTTTAAAGACATGTACCACCACACCTGGCAGAGAGGGACAGTGAGAGAGAATGGGCACACCAAGTTCTCTAGCCACTGCAAACAAACTCTAGATGCATGTACCACTTCATGAATCTGACTTTACATGGGTACTGGGGAATCACACTCAGGTCATTGGGCTTTATGGGCAAGTGCCTTAACTACTGAGCCATCTCTCCAGCCCCCAGAGTTATGTTTTTTATTATAAGATAAGGAAGGTATCACAGAAGAGAAACTTAATTGGAATATCTTCTTCCATTGAAAAATAACAAATGTTACAATTATTATCTTAAAATTCCAGTCACATCCAGCATTTAAGTTGGAGTTGAGAGATAAGAGTATAAGACCTTGTCCAGAAATACATTCAGAAGGGAAGTTAACTCTATCATAGAAATAACATGTGGAGATTGAGTAGAAGAGGAGAGAGCAGAGGAAACTGGCAGGAAGTCACCATGAGATGAGTAATTGCCAGTAGTTTCTTTAGTTAATTAAGTCAAACCAAGACATTATTTCAAAGAAAATCAAGTGCACTGGATATATCTGAGATTTAAGATAATAATGAAAGAGTGCCATTGTGGTTTTGCTGCATTGAGGTCACTGGTGATATTTGCATGGAAAGTTCTGGAGACGAAACATGGAGACAGAGAGATGAGATTTTATACAAGTGGGACTAGGAATGGAGCTAAGAACAAGAGGAGGAGGGGGCTGAGCAAAAGGGAATGGTCTTTAATATGAGAGGTTGTGGTTTAGCTGAGATGGGGCTACCCAAGTAAGGTCACAAGTGATGATAGATACAGAAGACACAGTAAAGGGAGGGATAACTGGGGTGTAGAAAGAGAAGAGCTAGAGCCAAGTGAGTATATGAAGGAGTGACATTTGCAGTTAGCAGTGGAACAATTTGGTTCCAGGAATTAAGAGACTTCGTCTCTGGTGGTATATTCTTCCTCTGTGAACCAAGAAACAATGAAAATGTAAAAGGAGGGAAGGCTAAAGGTCTGACCATATTGTGACATAAGGAAAAAGGTGTCAATGCTACTTAGACTTATAAGACACCTGAAAAATTGTGTCAGAGTTGCCAAGCAGTTCTGAATATGCATGCAATATAGGTAAATCACACACATACTTAGAGGTGTTTGTCTGATTGGTTTTTATTTTTTTTAATTTTTTTTGTTGTTATTTTTATTTATTTATTTGAGAGCGACAGACAGAGAGAGAAAGAGGCAGATAGAGAGAGGGAGAGAGAATGGGCACGCCAGGGCCTCCAGCCACTGAAAATGAACTCCAGATGCGTGTGCCCCCTTGTGTATCTGGCTAACGTGGGTCCTGGGGAGTCAAGCCTTGAACCAGGTTCCTTAGGGTTCACAGGCAAGCACTTCACCACTAAGCCATCTCTCCAGCCCATCTGATTGGTTTTTAAAATGTCTTTATAGCCAGCAGAAGAGCGTGTTGCATTAATGAGAATGAACATCTCCTCCCTTACCATATCTTTAAGCAGCTTGATGTACAGACTTGCTCTTAGTCACTTCTAGATCCGATAACAATCACCTTAGACTGGTTAATGGGCATGCCAAGGCCTTCAGTCACTGCAAATGAACTCCAGACACATAAGCCACCATGTGCATTTGGCTAATGTGGGGCTAATGAGGAATCGAACCTGGGTCCTTTGGCTTTGCAGGCCAACACCTTAGCCATCTCTGCAGTCCCTAATTTCATTCTCCTATATGTGGATATATAGTTTTCCCAGCACTGCATGTTGAAAAATCTATTTTTCCTCCAAAGTGTATTTTTGGCATCTTTGTCAAAATCAGGTGACTATAGTAGTTAAATGGACTCATGCCTGAATATTATATTATTTCTGTTCCATTGATCTATGTGTCTGTTTTGTGCCATGCTATGCTACTTTATGACTATGGCTTTATAATATTGCTTGAAACCAAGTATAGTGGTACCCTGATACCTCCATCAGTATTCCTTCTGCAATGAGGACAGTTTGGGCTGTCTGGGCTCTTTCGTGCTTCCATATGTATTTCAAGATTATTTTTTCTATTTATGTGAAGAATGATAGTAGGGTTTTGATTGTATTTCATTGAATCTGTATAGTTATTTTTTTTTTTTGGTAAAATGGCTATTTCATTATATGTTGTCATTGTTATATAAGAAGAATCTGACATTTATATGTTACTTTTGTATCCTGCCATTTTGTTAAAGTATTTAGCAGCTCTCAGAATTTTTCCAGTCACTATTTAGGGATATAACTTCCAAATAAAGATAGTTCAATTTCTTCCTAAACAATTTGTATTTTTTTCATTTCTATATTTTTTTAATTACAAAATTGTATGCCCATTTGGAAAACCATGTATTCTAGGTTTACAGAGACTTTATTCTTTTAGTGCTAACAACCCCATAGTCATCACAATTTTATCCATTCTGAACCAAGAGTCCAAAAGTCAAGATTCTGTTTGGATACCAAATTTATGCCTAGAAAAAAATTATTATTAATAATAATGACTCATGTTTTGTGAGTTTACATAGTTATTTTATATGAAATCCCACATTCAAATGTAACCTTGCTTAACAATGTTTAGCATACATATGGCTATTTGGATTTTGCTAAAGACTGAATAAGTTAAATGATAAGAATAAATGTATTCACCTCTGCAGAGTTAGTAGTAGGTTGATATATTCCTTTCTACTTAATTATTGTCCATTTTAAAATATTTTTCAAGGCTGGAGAGATGGCTTAGTGGTTAAGACCCTTGTCTGTGAAGCCTGAGGATGAAGGATTGATTCCCCAGTACCCCTGTAAGCCAGATGCACAAGGTGGCACATGCCACATGCATCTGGATTTCAAGGGCAGTGGCTAGAGGCCCTGCTACACACACACTCTCTCTCTCTCTCTCTCTCTCTCTCTCTCATAAATAAATAAATTAAATATTTAAAAAATATTTTTTCATCCAAGCCCAGCATAGGTTTCACATACATATAAGAAAGCATTAGTGGCATCCTTACACAAAGCAGACTCCTATCTACTGGGATTTCATACAGTGGATTTATGCATCAGGGAACACAGTGGGTGGTAGCTACTAAAATCCTTTCTATTATATTTTTTATAAGCCCATGTATTCATAAACTATACAAACCCTACTTTTTAAGATCATCATTTCTACTCCACATCTGACTCAAGCCCCAAATTAAATCCCTGTGCTATTTATGAAGCAGACAGTGGCCTTGCCTGTACTTCTTCAGCATCAACTATTTGATTTGCAGCATTGCAGTGGCTTGAAAGGCCTGTGAGATGGGAGAAGATAGAGAAGATATTTCTTTACCCTCAGCTAAAACATAAATTTTCTTTGAAGGAAGGCCAGCCAAAAGGTGATACAGTCTGTAAAAATTTAAAGTCGGGTATTCATGATGGTGTTTCAAGAAAGTGTGAAAACAAGTCTGGTAGATGGCTATTGGTATGGTCTCACTGGAGTCAGGCTAAGTTAATATTGAATATACCTGCTGGAGGTGGAGGAGGGGAGGGAACAAACAGAAGAAATTTTGTCATTTGATATTGCACAGAAATATGGTGGCAAAAAATATCTGAAGACTTCTTTCCATATAGCCCAAATTGACTAAAGATGGATGGCTTTGATGTCCTTTCATGTCTCTTCATAGGATGTATCCACAGTAGTCATGATCAAATCAAACATTCATTCCAGCTGCAGCAATTTAGTCAAGTGGTTTGATTCACTAAATAAAACCAGAGGGCTAAAATGGTTTTGATTTTATCATTCGAAGATTAAACTCATCAATCACCCAGTGAAATCAATTGTTTATGCATGCCATCTTATTTTTAAAATTGTCAAAGAGAATTCTGTTTACATGAAGAGAAAGGGCTACGCAACATTGGATACATGTTCTCAAGAAAAACAAATGAACCTTTAAAAATGAGCAATGGGGCTGGAGAGACGGCTAAGCAGTTAAGGCACTTGCCTGCAAAGCCTAATGACCTGGGTTCAATTCTCCAGTTCCCATGTAAAGCCAGATACACAAAGTGGCTCATCATCATTTGGTGTTCATTTGCAGTGGCTAGAAGTCCTGATGTATCCACTTTTATTCTCTCTCTCTCTCTCTCTCTCTCTCTCTCTCTCTCTCTCCAACTAATTAAAATATTTTTTAAATGATCAACAATTTTTTAATGTCCATAACAGCGAGGTTTTTCAATTGGTCTTAGCATCTAGTTCTAGAAGGTTACAAAATGCTTTGGCAATGACCTACATTTTCTTGGGGGCCTCATGGACCTACCTAACCAACATCTCACTATGGAGGATAAGGCAATTCCGGCACTGGAATTTACCAGCAACAGCCGATAGTTTTAGGACATCATGTGTTGGTACCCTCTTTTCCCTCATCTCTGCTCCCATTCCACTGGAGACCCTACTCAGTGGGGTTTCAGGTATTCCCTGTGGGGTTGTGATTTATGCATTGTGGGAGCAGCAGTCAGTTATTTTTTTTGGGGGGGGGTGCCTGTGGGCATGAAGTCTCAATGCCGGTTCTAGTGATCATACCACAAGTTGTTGTACTTGTGAGGCAAGCACACCTCCCCAGCCCTATAGTCATTCTTATATCCTTACCTTTTCCTTAATGAAATTAGAAGAAAAATAAAATTGAGTGAAAATAAAATAAAGTTGAGTGAAAGGAGGAGAAAGTGCATGGTGCTTTAGAGAAAGGGGAAAAAAATGAAGCCAGGTCTTCTCTTTCCTGACATGGAATATGGAGGTGCAATATTTACTCCAAGATAATGGGCCGTTCCTCAGCTTTGTCCTCCCTGTGTTTTCACTGTGAGCTCTTCAATCTCCACTCACCATATGGAATTAGCCCAGAGCTTGACTCTGTTTCATAATTTGCTAAGCTATTATGATGTCCACACACATGGCTTAGCCTCTGCCCCCATGTGGGACATCACAAGCATGGGGTGCTCTGAGAGAATTCCATTCAGTCTTTCTCTAGGTAAACCTTTCAGTTACAGTTCACCTGAATTCTCATCTCATTGTTTTATATCAGATGGTTGTAAAACATTTAAAAAAAAAAAGAAAAGAAAAGGCCATATCATCAACAAGCTCTTCCCTTATAGACTCTAAAATAGCAGCAGAACTGAATACGGTGACTGACCATCCCTGTAGTTCCAGCAACTTCAGAGGCTGAGGCAGGGAGATTGAGACTGTGATTTTGTAATCAGCCTCAAAATAAAATAAAATAAAATATCAAATAAAACATTCCCAGCAAGCATTCCTCATACTCTAATTTTATTCCCATGGGGATAAGTTTGTATCATGCCACAGAGCTTATTATTTTATCTATTACTTCCTGCCCTATTTCCATTAAGTGATGCAGGAAGGTTTTGCTTTATATTCAGTCCTATTTCTGTATATCTGGACATAGTGAGTATTTAATAATATCTATTGCTTGAATTAATAAATTGTCTTTGATGGTATTTTGGGATAAAAGTAAAGTATTCTACTTCAGATGCCTCAATTTACTAAAAACAACAAATAATGGTCCAATAAGATGTATGTTTCACTGAGGAGTTCAGTGTGCATTCTGAAGACTGGAGATGGACTCTATATGAGTTTGAAACCTGAGCTTCAATCCCTGTCCTATAAAATGCAAACTAAAATAATACCCTCTTTTCAATGTTATTATAAGTATAAAATAATTTATGTAAAAATGTATACATTGCAAAGTGTAATGGGGTTGTTTATTACTGTTATTTAACAAGAAAATCTTGCTGATTTATTTGAATTGGTTAAGAGCAGATTAGAGCCCCAAAAACATATTAAGATGTTTGTTTATAGTATCTGGGTGTAAACTATGGTATTCACAGGATTGCCAAGTGAGAGAATGTTAGGAATTTACTATGTCCTTAAACCTTTCCGGTCTTGAGTCTCTAAGACTAGAGGCTTGATGGTTTGGTGGCTGCAGCTGAATTTTAATAGCATCTGTCTTTCTACATAATATTACGATGAGCTGAAATAATTACCACTTTGCTTTCTACTCAGTGTGCATTTTTCATATCCTATAACCTGTTCTTTAGTAAATGCACTTAACTTTAAAATTTGAAGAAGGAAGTCCTTCTTCTGTGTGTTTATGTCACTTGGGAAAGTTGGTGTTGTAAGCTTATTGTTTAGAGAGAAAATTGTTATTTGACTTTATGAAATCACCTGGCTTTCATACCAGTGGTGTAGGACTTCATTTGAGAAATGTGGGGCTCTTTTTTTTTTTTAACATTGTTGGATCCTGAAAAGGAGGAAATTTCAGTAACTACTTAAGAATCACGAGCTCAAAGACATCTAAGTAGCCTTTAAGGAACAAAGGAGAAAGAAATGAGGGGGAATGGCTCCAATTTTTTTCCCCTCTTCTTTGAAGTACTTTCAGACTTTAGCTTCCGTCATGCTTCAGGTTCAATGCACGGTATTAATTCTGAGGCTCGCAGAGAAGCTGAGGACCAGCTGAGTATCAGGTAGGCCTGTGAGTACACACTCTTAAACCAGAGGAAAAATTCAGAGCCATTTGCTACAATTAATCATGGTGAGTTCCCATGAAAGTTCGTCTCTCAAAGCCTGACACAAATCAAGATTTGCTTGCTGGAGCCATCACCTCTGCCAATAACTGAATGTATTCTTGCTTGACTCTTACCATTATTTTAGTCACTCTTTCTTCTTGCTCCAAAGACTCCTTTCATAAAGCTGGTAAAACCTTCAAATTCTGCCTCATTGTATTACTCTGAATAGAGGTAGAAAGACTCAGAGAGAAACAACCAAAGAGAGGGTGGGTAGGGTGCATGGAGGCTACTGATCTAATCTGCTCACTTTGTTAAAAAGAAAGGAGCAGGATTCTAAGAGGCTGTGCTTTGTGTAGGGAATGAGACGGAGATGAATGAAGAGGCAAGTCTCTGAGCCAAACTTTAGGGTGTTACCATGTCATACATTCTACCTAGAGTGTTTTATTTTACCTGCTTTAATAATTTTAACTATTACATACAGCACAGCCACAAGTCAATCCATCACATATCTATTAAATAATGGGCAAGGTATAGTACTAAGGTAGTTGGGTCAGAGGTTGGTTTCTTGGTTTATTTGGGTTTTTATGTTTCTGTTTTGTGTGGTATGCATGCATGTGTATATGTGTGCTCATATGCATGTGGGTGCACATGTATGTGTGCCTGTGAAGGCCAGATGTGGACATCAGTGTCTTCATAATTTTTATTTGGAGACAAGGTCATTTACTGAACCCAAATCTCAATGATTCAGTTAGAAGAGCTAGCCATCCAGCCCTAGGAAGACTTCTGCCTCTACTTCCCCACCTTGGCAGTTATAGGTATACACCTGACATTTTATGGGGGCCTTGGGGACCTGAGCACAGGCCCTCAGGCATGCCTGACAAACCTGTTACCTGCTGAACCCTCTCCCTAGCCTACTTGGGGTTTCTGTTATTGTTTTATTTTGGATACAGGCTCTCACTCTCTAGTACAGGCTGGTCTGGATTTCACTGTGTAGCCCAAGCTGGTCTCATATTCATGGTGATATTTTACACCTCCCCAAAACTAGGATCATATGTGTAAGCCCCATACCCAGATAAATGTTTATTTCTTTAGGGTAAAATTACATGCATATCCCAGTTACTCACTTATTACACAATTACTCCACTACTCCATGAGTACTAATCAACTTACATATTATCTTAGGTCAAAGACTGTGTGTGACACAATCTGAGACATTTGCAGCTTCTCTTAGAAGTAGACAACAGGCATCCTGTGTATGGATCCAGATTAGGACTTAAGATACAGAATCTTCTCTGTCCAGAGTCCCTGCAGCTCAACATGCAGAAAAGTAAGCAGAGAAGAGGGTTTCTGCTTCTTCACTCTTGTTTCTGAAGAATGGTCCTGGCTTCACCATGGACTTATTCTTACTGTTTTATAATTTCTGTGTTTAGAAAGAAAGAAATATGAGAGAGAGAGAGAGAGAGAGAGAGAGAGAGAATGGGTGTGCAAGGGCCTTTAGCCACTGTAAATGAACTCCAGACACATGTGCCACCTTGTACATCTGGCTCATGTGGGTTCTGGAGAATTGAACCTGGGTCCTCAGGCCTTGCGGGCAAATGCCTTAACTGCTAATCCGTCTCTCCAGCCCATGGACTTATTCTTACAGTCCTTTCAGACCTTCCTTTCCAACATTAGCCTCCAGAGCATCACTTTGGTATCACTACATCAAGTGACCTCTTTCTACCTAGGAATAATGACTGATAGGAAGGAATAAGACTTAAACAGAAAATTTTGCCTCCATTCACACCTGCATAAGAGTGGTCTATACATGCACATAAATTCAACCCATGCCCTTGTGACTCACACACACACACACACACACACACACCACTACCACCACCACCAACAACAACTCTACATTTCATTCCAGTCACTGCTCCCTCTTTTTCCTCTTGATAGAGTTTCTTGTCTAAGTCATTTCTCAACTCCATATGAGCTGTCATTGATCCCGTCATCAAATGAGTCTATTGAAAATAGGGTTGCGGCAGTTACTTTCTTATTGATGGGAAATGCACCTGACTAAACACAACTTATAGGAGGAATGTTTTATTTATTTATTTATTGATTGATTGATTGATTGATTTTTGTCTCAAGAGGAAGCTTCATGATGACGGGGGAAAACATGGCATGAGCAGAGGTTGGACATTATTACCTCTGCCTCAGCAGGTAGAGAACAGCAGTAGGAGAATAAACAGAGGTCTGAAAAAGGGGAGCTGGATATAACACCTGTCCCAGTCAGCTTCGGGTTTCTGGGATGAACTTCCAAATCAGGCACAGTTTATAGGAGGAATGGAATGCATTTGGATCTTATAGATTCATGGGTAGTTACATAATGCCAGAAGAAGCTGGCCCCCTTTCACAGGTCCATGCAGAGAGAGAAAAGCCACTACTAGCACCATAAGCAAGTGCACTCCAGGAACCCAGGCAGAGCTCAGACCGCCCTGCATACCTGGGCTGGAAACCAGATCTGCCCCCAAACACTCCTTATGGCTGGACACTAAGATCCCACATGACACCTCCCCCAGTGAGGTGGCTGGAGATTTCCTGAATCTATTAGGGCACATCCATTCAAATTACCACAACACCTTTATGCTTGTCCCCAACAGCATACTCATCCAACAAGGCTCCACCTCCCCAATTACCATCAGCTGGAGACCAAGCATCCAAAACACATGAGACTTTGGAGAACATCTTATTGAAACGGCCCACAAGGGTTGTAATTCAAATTCTCTGAAACCTATCACATGCATTTTGCCCTTACCTTACTTGTTCTTTCTTCAGTTTCTTATGTTTGACTCTTCTTTCTTCTCATTTACTCATGGATTTGATCATGTTCTCCAAAAAGATAGAAACCCTAACCCTTGGTATCAATGCCTATGGCCTCATTTGAACAATTAGTACATGAAGAAATAACCAAATTATGATGAGATCATTAGAGTTGTTCCTAGTCCAAAAAGACTGACGTTCTCATTTTTAAAAGATATTTTTTCATTTATTGATTTGAGAGAGAGAGAAAGGCAGAATTGGCATACTAGGGCCTCTAGCAACTGCAAACGAACTCCAGATGCATTTGCCACCTTGTGCATTTGGCTTTATGTGGGTACTGAGGAATTGAACCTGGATCCTTTGGCTTTGCAGGCAGTTACCTTAATTGCTAAGCTGTCTCTCCATCCCTGTTCTCATTTTTTAAAAGAAGAAAGTTTGGACATAGATATGTAAAGAATATCATGTGAATGCAGGCACACAGAGAAGATGGCTGTGTGAAGAAGGAGACAGAAATGTTATTCAGCAAGAAGCCAAGAAACACCTGCAATCCCTGTCAGAAGCTAGAGCAGAAATGCCAAGAGCATGCACAGAGAACACATGATGGGCACAAGATGGGCTCTCCCCCCATGCTTTATGTTTTATTGAACACTTCTGTCTCAAAGCTGTAAGGGAACATTTCTCAGGAAACCCACAGACTTACTGAGTTTAATTTTCTGACAGAGTCGTTTTCTGATTTCTTCTACATTTTCCTAGAATTTTCTTTGTTTCATTCATTGAATACTTAAATATTGCTATTCTCCAGAGTTTAACTTTCAGTCTTTTTCCTTCACATAATGTACTGGGGTTATCCACCACACAGCTCTGTGTATGAGTAAACTACATGCCATGTATAAATGCAACAGTGTACTACAGCTCCTAATGTTATCATCAGGTACTAATGACATCAAACTGTAGTGTTCTTTTTATCTTCATGACTTCATCACAAAGAGCATGATACTGAGCAGAGGTCACATGTAAAACACCCTTAATAACAGAGGAACGAGTTGAAGAAATGAAGCTAATTGGAAAGGTGATTTTGCTTTCTTGTGTGTCCAAGAAGAGAGCCAGTCAACTTTCCTACCAAGTCTGGTCCAACAGTCATTAAGATAGTTAATTGTGAAAGCAATGCAAAAATGGATTCTTATGATTATTGTGAGGAATAATGTGTCATGGGATAAGAACACTTTAAAAGGGCTGATTCTCATTATCTACGTAATGGACCTAAGCAGATGAATGCAGAAGAAAAAGGTGAAGTCCTAATCATGATTATTTTACTATCAATAGGTAGCCAATACCGACTGGTTGTCTAACATTTAACTGCTTCAATTTTTTAACATGTTTTAAAGGAACATATGAAATAAAATAATGATAAAAATTTACCACTTATGTGGTCTGGAGGGATGGCTTAGCGATTAAGGCAGTTGTCTGCAAAGCCACAGGACCCAGGTTTGATTCCCCAGGACCCATGCTAGCCAGATGCACAAGGGGTCGCACGCATCTGTTTGCAGTGGCTGGAGGCCCTGGTGTGTCCATTTTCTCTCTCTGTCAAATAAATATTTTTTAAAAAAAATTAAATTTGCCACTTATGAAAATCCCTTAGTTACTAAAGTTCCTTAGAGCACTGTGTAGATAAAGGAGTGGCCTTGTTAGGCAAGGATTCACAGTATCCAGATATAAGAACATGGAAAGTATTAATTTGGGAAAAAGAGATTGTTGTAAAAATAAAAGCTTATTTTAGTGACTTAGGAGTAGATCAGGGTACCTTATATCTAGTACGTGTACCCAATTCTTATGAAATTCATCTGAATTTAACAAATGGTATGGCCTGTTTGCTGGGAAGCAAAGTGAAAAACGTCAATTGGCCAACCTTCAGGAAGATTTGAAGGGAAGACAGTCATGTGCGCAAGAAAGAGCCAGAGTGAGAGTTTCTCTTAAGTGGATATTATTTTTATATCATTAAAGTTCTTGAGGCTTCAATATGTTTAATCCCTATTGTACCAACGTGCTTGTATTTTTAGATTTTTAATTAAAGGAACCCCTTATTGACCTGTTGTGTAAGTATCTATACATGTAACAGTCTGTGTATATTTGAAATCATGCCAGTATAATACAGCTGAAGCATGTGGGTCTCCCTGATGGACACAGACCTTCCTCAAGCACCTATTCACACCCCCAAATACCTGGTGTCATTATCTCCTGTAGAATATACCTGTGACTTTCCTGGCATTTGCCAGAGAACTGACCTTATTTTTTCATAGCATATTTCCCTTCTGATCCTTTTCTTTTGAAGCGTATACTTTCAGAAAGATAGGAAACATACTTAGATGCATAGAAAAGTACTTACCAGGGAAGGCCTTCAATAAACATGAGCTAAGCAGGACCTGCATGTGTGTGATTACCAGCAGCATATTAACCCAGTGAGCAGATGCAAATGAGATTTGGAGGGACTCAGAGCAATAACATTTCCACTGTGCTATGCCACACACTCACTGCCACGGCGGGTGCTAAGCTCAATTGTATTTTCTGAGAATCTAATAAACAGTCTTTTATTTCATTGTTCTATCTGCACTGAAAGTCAGATAAATATTGTTGCTTTATACATCACAGTGCCCTGGTTGTAGTTCTGTTCTCATCTGATGACAGGTAATTTCTTATTGTGGCAGACTTCCTCCCCCGCCCCATTATGGTACCTTACTCCTATCATGGCTAACAAGCTCTTAGATCATAACCCTTCTCATCAGAGATTCTGAGAAATCTGCTGACTGAAGGATATTTCTTCTACAGAAGGCAGATGAACAACAACAAAAAAGATGGAAATAATGAAATCACGGATAAAGGAGCTGACTACCAGGAGCTTAGCCAACACAAAAGAATTTGTTAGCTATTAAATTGAGGTTGAACATGGCAGAGTAGAAACTTAACGTTAGAAAGTAGAATCCACAAGAATTCACATTTGAAATGTTATAAAACACACTGACAGAGCTCTATTTGTCTAATCATGACCTCATTTTTTAAATAATTTTGAGTTCTAGTGAATGTGGAAGAGAAAGGATTGACAGTAGCTCTCCCATCCTCCTTGAAATAACATGGATTATAAAACCAATTCTGTGGTCACTCAAATACACGCAGAAGGTAAGACACACACATCCTTTCTAACTTAACTTTCTCCCACAAGATGACTGATAAGATCTGTATAAAGACTGCAGTTTCAAATACCTTTCATCACATCTGCCTACATTTCCACATGAAAAAAAAAAATCTTACCTATGAAGGTAAAGGCATACAGTATTACTGAACTATGAAAGCCCCTTCAGCCTACTTCTCATTTATATGTTTATTGTTGACTTAAATTTGACATTTATGTAGATCTGTCATACCCTCCTGAGTAGTTAATAAAGGAATAGGAGGAAGGAATCTAGAAAACTGTCTTTTCTCAGATGTAAATGGTGTTATTTAATGATAGTCACATTAATGCCTTGTGCCAAAGTTGAGAACTTGTCTTAACTCTAAAATCTGATGCTGGGATGAAAATGTCTGGAATAAAAGACATTTAAACCTATAAACAAATCCCTTCCTTTCATAAAAGTGGACCTGGATGTCCAGGAAGGACAAACATTACTGAATATGGCAGACATGACTTTACATACTCTTCTCAGGTTGTATCTGTTTTCCTTATGAACTCAAAGAATAAAGAGGTCAATGTGTAAGAGATGGAAAGTTAATTGAAGGCCATGTGATACCCACGGGTTAACATGAATCATTTCTACCACAGCAAATTATCTCTTCAAGGCTACATGATTGTTTAGCAAACAATAAAGTTAGCAGCTTTTACCTCCTACGCTGAAGTTCTTCTAAGCAGAGAGAACTGGAAATCATTCTAAGCCCAAAGAATTTTGGGATCCATGTTTCACTTTTCTGATGGCTCACCTACAACAACTGTGAAACTGGAATATTTCATTCAGTGAACAACATGGAACAGGTTTGTGGAGGGTCACAAAAAGATAGTTTCCATGGCAAAACCCTCTCTGTTTCCAAGCCAAAGTTCACTCATTCTACAGTGGAGACAGATGGTTCACTGAATGTATGTTTTCCTCCTAGAGTCAAACAGCTTCTCTGCTATTCTCGCCTTCTACCATGTCCACATTTGCAACACTTCTGCAGTGCAATATTAATGAACTCGGGAAAACTTTCCCTGAGGAACTGATCATAGGATGATAAGTTGATATCATACATGTGCTGATGAATGACTAAACCAGGATCTGACCTCTTCTAAGGGAATTTTCAATATAAGCCATAAATATGTTTGTGGAAAGTATGTTATTTTGCCTCCAAGTAAAACTAGAAGCAAGTAGCAACAAAGGCATCTGGGAACACCTATAACATCTCTCCTGATATCTCTGAAACAACACCCACCATACGGCTGGTTTCTTTGTGGCCAAAATATGAGCCTATACTGCCTGTTTATTCACCAGGACAGTCATTCATAAATTTGTAAGACCTATAAAAGGAAGGGTTATCTGTATTTAATCATTCTTCAAGAATTTATCTTGTCAATAAGTAACAGGTTATTGATTAGTACTGAAGGCCCCATACAATTGAGTTCAACTTTCTTATGTCACCAGGGAATGTGTAATTGAGGTGATGGTTTCAGATTGTAATATGATTACTTTCTGTATAGCCATAGGTTTATCATTGGAAAGTATCAGTACAGTATCTCTATCTCACATGGTAACTACTTACCAGTTTTAAAATATGTAAAAAGGAATGCCAGAAATGGGTGTTTTTGAAAAAAAAGAAAAAAAAAAAAAACCTGTGGAGCCCAGTGTGGGGACTCTGTCCCTTGTACTGCTTCTCTTATGCTGCCATTCAGATGGCTTTATTTTGATTTTCTGTGAGTTCTATCTGGAATAGGCAAGCTGAGATGCTGGCACTGATCAGGAGCTGCTAACGCTAAGCTGTTCAGAGCAGCAAGCATGATTGCTAAGAACTGGTAACTGCAAAGGAACCTATCCAAATTGAGCAAAAGAACTCTTGGCTTATGGCTAGCACAAGTCAAGCTTGGGGTGACAGGAAGAAGGGAGCTTAACTATTCAACACTGTGAAACATCATTCAAAAATAGCAATAGCAGCTTACAGTTATTTTCACACGGGGCTACATGCTTTAATTACATCTTCAATTCAAACAACAAATTTGTGCTCAAGAACTTGTACATCTATTCAGGATGTTTCCAGGATAGGGTAAAACTTTGACATTAGGCTCTCATACTTACCATCTGATTCTAAGCAACGTACAGCCTTGAAACCCCAGTTACTATAGCTTTAACTAACTAACTGAGCACTGCATACCGTCTGTATTTCCTAACTGCCCATCATTGGCACACTAAAATCTCCATCTTCCCGGGTCCTGAGCACTCCTAATTAGGGCAGGAATAATACTAACGCTATTTTTGTTGCTATCATGTGCTTAGGAACAGAAAGTTCCTCCATTGGAACCCTATTTATCCAAAGCCAACCAAAGAGCCGACTTACTTTGTCCATACGTACATTTCTTCCTTTCTCAACCAACACTAATGAACACCCAGAAATCCTCTTAATAAACATAATGTGGGTTAGAATCATTTATTCTACCTTAAGTACATTCACAGAATTGAAAATCAACAGTGTGTATATCATTTACCTAGTTCAACAGGTTGTGTCAATGGGGATAATTATAAAAAAAAATAAATGGAAAGTTATGGAGCTGGATCAGTGGTCAAAACGCTTGCTGGTCAAGCATAACAACCTGAGTTTGGATCCCCAGAGCCCACATGCAACAGATGCAGGAGAGTACGTCTGCAATCCCACTGAGAGGCCAGATGGGGAGCAGATACAGGAGGATCCTGGAAGCTCGTGGGCCAGCTAAGCAAACATATGCAGCATTGAACAAGAGACCCTGTCTCAGATAAAGAGGACCATCACCTGAGGTCGACCTCCACATGTATGCAGTGGCACACATACGACTACTCACAGGCACAACACACACATACACACACAAAAAATAAATAAATAAAATTTGAAAACTTTCAGTGTCCTAAACCAGTTCTACTCTTACAATGAATCCACTCCTATATTCATTCAACAAACCTGTCCTAAGGTTTAGAGTGGAAACCTATCTTCATAAACTCTGCTGTGGAATGAGAGGAGGCAGGTTTCTTTGTCTCTCGTAGCACATACCAGTTCAGTCCTCATGATTTGTCTCCAAGAGTTTCCAACAGCCCCACAGCTTGTCTCCTTCTGTTTCCTTCTCCATCTCCATTTACTTCATTCGGAACTCAGTGCTTAAAGGCATGCTCCTAAAACCTGACTGCAATATCCCGCACATGTTCAAAGGGTTCTCACGGCTACATAAGGGAGGAAGGAAGGATGGAAGGGTTCAGTTCGGCTTACAGTTTCAAAGGTACAATGGGGATAGTCACTGCAACAAGAGCATGAAACAGCTGGTCCCAATGCATCCACAGTTACGAAAAAGCAAGCGGTTAATACTCTGCTTCTCAGCCAGCCTTCTCCTTTTTTGTGTAGTTCAGATCTCCAGGCCACGGAATGCTGCCTTCCACAGTTCAGATGAGCCTTCATGCCTCACGTACTTTAATCTAGAATATCCCTCACTAACATCCCCAGAGGTTTGTTTCCATGGTGATTTAAAATCTTGTCAAGCTGACAACAGATTAACCTTCATACTACGTAGGTAATTAAAACTTTATTTTTTATTTTTTTTTTATTAGTCAGTTCTGTATTCAGCAAATACAGTCAGTTTGGTACCATTATTAGGCTCATCCGTGACCTACCCCCTCCCCTTGGCCCATCCTTGTTGAGGTATACGGGTCTTGCATTGTGGAGTTAGCCCACAGTTATGGGTAAGCTAAATGTCTCTGCATATCATGACCCAACATGTGACTCTGACATTCTTTCCGCCCCCTCTTCCGCAAAATTTCCCTGAGCCATGTTGGGTTCATTTTTGGTCTGCTTCAGTGATGAGGTGTTGGGGGCCTCTGAGGCTCTGGCTCTCTGATTTGGTGGGAGTTGATTTTTCTCTGTGCTGATCTCCTTCCCCCTTGTGCTGGTGTCCGGTTCATCAGGAAAACAGCCCCCTTGCTTGTTTCTCCAATTTTTCTTAGTTTCAGCCGGGGCCCTTTTGAGGTATGATGGGGTGGCTCTCTCCTTAGGATCTACATCTATCTGAAAAAGAGAAGCAGATTCTCCAACGGAGAGTAAGTTAGCACCAGGACAAATGAGATAACTATTACTTTTTTTTTTTATAGAGAATTTAATAGGTGTAGGCCCTCTTGTAGCCCACAATTGATGGTAGCTTGATATTGGAGAGTGGGCTTATGTTTGGATATGGTTCTGACTTGTTTTGCAGCTCCAGCTATGGGTCCCATACCAGTGAGGGGATCAGTTAGCCAAATTGAGAGCAGTTGGTTCCCCACCATGGCTGTGTGCCACCACTGCACTTGTGTGGGCATCACAACAAGTTATTTGCTGCTAAGTAGGTTAGACCATGCGTTGCTTCGATAGATATTGGTCTATTTCCCCCAGTCGCCCATGTAGCACCTTCTGGCACTAGACGCGCTGACTGTCTGGGGACTGACTCTCATCCAACTTCCAGCCATGCCATTCTAATTTGCATATCAATCACATAAGGTATCTTCAGCAGTAGGGTCTTACCACTAACCTTTGGTGGGTCATCAAGTACTCTGACAGAAATCTGTCTGTCTTTTAGGAAACCTTATAGGTCTCTCTGATCAAAAGCTCATTGTGGATGATAGCCCCATGCTGGATCTTGGAGTTACAGGTCAGTGCCCACTAAGAAAATGAGGAAAAAGATAACTAATATACAAGAGTTAGAGATAAGAGAGAGAGAGACAGGGAGAGGGGAAGTGAGGGAGAGAAGATGTAGGAGATTAAGGTTAGTCTTAATCTTACCCTCTCCAGTGTCTTGTGGTTCAGGTGTTCCCTGTAAGGGCCTGGTGAAGGATCAGCCATTTGGACTGTCTTTTAGTAAGTAGAAGATTATGGTACCATTGCCGTTTGGGTCTAGATTTGTGTTTCCCAGCCCTTTGATGCCCTCCCCTCCCTCCCCTTCCATCCTAGTGTCTAATCTAGGAGATGCTTGCTGGGTATGTAAGGTATCTTGGGTAGATTCAGGTTAGGTGCTGTAGATGAGTGAGACTATGTGGCGATTTTTTTTTCTGTGATTGGGTAAGTTCACTGAGAATGATCTGTTCCAGGTTCAACCATTTTTCCTCAAATTTCATTGTGTCATTTTTTCTTACTGCTGTATAGAATTCCATTGTGTAGATATACCACATCTTAGTTATCCATTCTTCTAGTGATGGACATCTGGGTTGATTCCAGCTCTTAGCTATTACAAATTGAGCCGCTATAAACATGGTTGAGCAAATCTCTTTAGTCTGTGGTTTGAAGGTTTTAGGGTAGATGCCCAGTAAGGGAATAACTGGGTCTGTTGGTATCTCTATAATTAAAACTTTAAAACTAAACTGTTCTGAAACCCTGCATCTCAGGGCGGCAGCAAGTATACAAAGATGCTAAGCTGTAGCCAGTGTTCCCGGTCCCCAGAGACCCCAGCCGACCTGATACCTATGGCTGAGGGGTCTTTTGTTGACAAGGAGAGATGACTTCCTTATGGAATGATCAGATCTTTCCATTTGAGCCAAACACATGTCCAAATAGTGAGAACTGTACAAAAAAAAAAAAAAGAGAGAATCCAAAAAGAAATGAATTATCTGTTTAAAAGTGAGCGCGGGGGTGGGGGGTGTTCTGGCTGGATTGTTTAGTGGTTAAGGCACTTGCTGCAAAGCCAAAGGACTCTGGTCCGATTCCTCAGGACCCATATAAGCCAGATGCACAAGGTGGCACATGTGTCTGGAGTTTGTTTGCAGTGGCTGGAGGCCCTAGGATGCCCATTTTGGAGTGCCCATTCTCCTTCTCTCTATATGCCTCTTTCTCTCTATCACTTTATCTCAAATAAATAAATAAAAATATTTTTTTTCATTTTTCATTTTTATTTTTTATTTTTTTAATTTTTTTTACAGTCAGTTTGGTACCATTATTAGGCTCATCCATGACCTACCCCCTCCCCTTGGCCCCTCTTTGTTGAGGTATACGGGTCATGCATTGTGAAGTTAGCCCACAGTTATGGGTAAGCTAAATGTCTCTGCATATCATGACCCAACATGTGGCTCTGACGGGGCTGGAGAAATATCTTAGCAGTTAAGGCACTTTCCTACGAAGCCTAAGGACCCATGTTTGATTCTCCAGTTCCCACGTTAGCCAGATGCACATTGTGGCACATGCATCTGGAGTTTGTTTGCAGTGGCTAGAGGTCCTGGCATGCCCATTCTCTCTCTTTCTCTCTCTCTCTCTCTCTCCCCCTCTGTATCTAATAAATAAAAATTAATAAATAATAAAATAAAATAAAGAAGAGCAATGGGGAAGAATCTAGAAAGCCACCCTACTTTGTCATGAGTAGTGGTTTTTCACTGAGAAGTACAGACTGAAGCAGAAAGCATGGAGGAAGCCACAAACTTCATCTTTCCCATTACATCAGCAGCTTCAGTCAGAAGCTAGCTCCACCAACACCTCTAACACAGGAAACACTTAGAAATTTCTGGAGCTATTTTTGCTTGTTGTTCCTGGTGTAGAGGGTGGGGAAGACCACTGGTCTCTGTAGAAATCAGGATGTGAGCTGTCATCGCGCAATGCACAGGACAGCCCTTGCCCCAAGTGAATAATCTGTCTTCAAACACAAATAGTACCACTGGCAAGAAACCCGTGTTTCTACTGAGTTGATTTAAATTTCAGGGGACAAAACGCCAGAAGCACTATTGCCTGAGACATGCGGAGTGGTGGCAGAAGGACTTCCATTGCTTCATGAGATGTGTGAAGACTCCATCTGGATTACTGTTCCTGCAGTGCTTTTGTTTGTTTGTTTGTTTGTTTGTTTGTTTGGTTTGGTTTAGTTTTTGTTTTCTTTTTTTTGGGGGGGGTTGCTTGTTTTTTTTCCTGCAGTGTTTTATAGCAAGAGACTTCCTTTCTCACCAAGGGAATGTCACAGCCAGGCAGAAGGACAAGCATGCTTAAAACAACCAGTAATGTAAAGTACAGACTAATGATGCCATCAAACTCCCATGATAATAAATCACAGCTCAGATGAGAAGTTTTAAATGCTAAGAATTTCACAATTCTTCCCTTGATTTATTGCCACTTCCACAGATTGTCTCCTTAAAGACTGAAAAAAACAAGTCCATAAATAACTTTATTGTGAATAAAGCATATTTACTTAATGTCTACCTAAACTTTGAATGCAAATAAATCCCCCTTTTTTTCTATTACCGGCAGGTGGGTAGGTACATGGATATGCGCTCTCCTTGAAGATATTTCTTGTTTCTCTTGAGGTTTCTAGATTAAGTTTGATGGTTTGATGGTATAGTACTGACTGCTTTGTTCTCAATGTAGATAAGGTTACATTATGAAAATCATACAGAAGAAGTTTCTATATTTCACTCAAACCAGTAATGTGATGTAGGTAGATAATTTATTCATAAACATATATAATGCACACAAAGATGCATAAAGATATATAGTTATACATATAAATTAATTCTTAGAGCAAGTATTATAATTGCTGCATGACCTACAAACAAGGAAAAATATCTTTTATTAAAAATTATTTCTTATTTGCAAGCAGAGAGAGATAAGAGAGACAAAGAGAGAATGGGCACACCAGGGCCTCTAGCCACTGCAAATGAACTCCAGACACATGTGCCCCTCTTGTGCATCTTGGAATCAAACCTGGGTCTTTTGGTTTTGCAGGCAAATGCCTTAACCGCTGAACCATCTCTCCAGCCAGATGAAAAATACCTTTTTAAAACACAGTGTTGGGGCTGTAGCTCAGCTGGTAGAATGATTGCCAAGCATGCACGAAGCCCTGGGGTCCATCCCCAGCAGTATATAGAAATAGTCGTGGTGGTGCACACATGCAATTCCAGCATTTGGTAGGGAGAGGCAGGAAGATCAAGAGTTCCAAGTAACTGCATGGTATAGTGATTTGGAGGCCAACCTGAGCTACATGAGGCTCCATGTTTAAAGAAAACCAACAACAAAAAACTAAACCAAAGAAACAACAAAAGAAACTCTCACAATCTGAATGAACCTCCAAGAGAATTAAGCTCATTGAAAAATAAAAGCAATTCCAACTCACCTACTATGTCATTCTAATTATCTGGTCGTTGATAAAATTTCAAAAATGAAGAACACTGGAGGTTTCCATGGGTTAAGGAAAGTTTGTAGCTAAAGGGAGGTGATGGTGGCTACAAAAGTGCAGAATGAGGGCCGGAGGGATGGCTTAGCAGTTAAGGTGCTTGCCAACAAAGCCTAATGACCTGAGTTCAATTTCCCAGTACCCACGTAAAGCCAGATGCACAAGGGGGCACACACATCTAGAGTTCGTCTGCAGTGGCTGGAGGCCCTGGCATGTCCATTCTCTTTCTCTCTCTCTCTCTCTCTCCCCTCCCTCTTTCTCTGTCAAATAAATAAATAAAAATAAAAATATTTTTTTAAAGTGCAGAATGAAGCATCCTCATAAAATGGAAAATTATGTTTCCTAATTGTCTCAATGCCAATTTCTTCACTGAGATCATGCATTACAGTTTTGGAAGATGTTACTAGTAAGAAAAGGTAGATAAAAGATTTATGGGACCTTTATAATTGTTTTTTACAAGCAACTATAAGCCTACAATTATCTCAAAATAAAATAAAACACATTTTATAGTATAATATTTAAAAATCTACATTTATTTTTTTTATGTCAAATTTCCTTTTTCACAATGAATACTTCTTTAAATCTGACTGTGATTCCTACTCCCAACAGATGGCTCTGTTCCCAGGGGGCAAGCATTTGTAGTCTCCTAAGACCAGCTGTTCCTAGTGCTCTGTTCAACTGAGTTATGGGTCCACACACGTGCTAGGGGAGAAGGCCTTCATAGATTAGCTCTGTAGTGAGTGGAGAGGTTAGGGGTGACAGATGACAACTTTAGTCTTTGAGAAACAAAGACATATAAAACGAAAGCTCTAATTCATGATTCTAAGAACACAGATATGCAATAAGTAATTTTTTCCTGGGGGCAAAGGGAAGACTCCGTAGTTATGAAAACTTAAAGAAAAACAGCCATGAAGCTCAAGGAAGAATTTTTCAGAAAGAAGGCATGTGCACAATGATGGCGAGAAGTGGTTGTCATGTAGGAACCCTATGTAAGCACAGGGAGAAGTGAGGGCAAAAAGGCAGCTTGTGGTTATCACATTGTGAGCTTTGCATTACACAAAGAAGTTTAGTTATTCATATTTTTCAATAGTGCTCAGAACCAAAATCTTGATAATTCCAGTCATTGCTGTTCTTCTGAGAAACACCTGGCCTAGGTGTCTTTGTCTGCCCCTCCTGCTCACCATTCTCACACACACTACAACAGCATCCCTTGTGGTGCGCAGCCAAAGCAAACCTGCTCCTCCCAGGGGCACTGACACTTCCCTGGAAGGGTTAGATCTTTCCCAAGTTCATCTTATATGCAGACAATTGCCATAGGTCAGAAAAAAAAACTGGAGAAATGTTTGTGTAAAGTATATGCATGTTTAGAACAACTGCATTGGGATATAAACACAAACTTTGGAAAAGTGACAAATGGCACAGGGCATGTGCCCATCTGGATTTCTTAATAAGTAACATTTGGATACAGGACAAAACAGTAGTTCCCAACGTGGCTGATTATCATTCGTATTCCAATTTCACTTAATGCTTCTCTTGTAAGAATACATTTCTAAGCTCTCAAGTGGTATTAATTTTGGCCAAGTATGAAAACAGCTTAATATGGCCTGAATTTTATTTCTCTAAAATTCCCATATTTAATCTTGAATCTCATGTACTTTAAAAGGCAACCATACTTGATGATGAGTTCTTTAGAGAGGTAATTAAAATGAAGCTAATAGGGTAGTCCCTAACTAATATGATTGGCATCTTTTCATGTCAGGAAATTGAGACATATAATTTTCAGAAGCCCAAGATATGTAAGTAGATGTGAAAAGGGGACCATACAGACGCTAATGGGGAGGGGGCAACTGCAAAAGCAAGAGAGAGGTCTTAGAGAAGTAGGACCCACCTTTTGGTTGTCAAAACAAAGAGAAAATACGTTTCTATTGTTTAGTCGTCACGCAGTTATAAATACCATCTTGTGATGGTAACTCTAACAAGTGAACACAAGGCTGAAACCCCACACATTGATGAGTAAGGTAGTGTGGAGTGCTTTGTCTCGTAGCAAAGAGAAAAATCATGGTGCATGTGAAGACAGCAGCCATCAGAAGATGATGAACTGGGGATCTCTCACCAGAACTGAGGTATGCAGTCTGAAGTCCAGGCCACTGACTCTTCGCGTGCTCTTGCTAAGAAAGTTTGAATAGAAAACTTACTCACTTATAATGTTTACACCACCTTTCAGAAACAACAGGAATGCTAAATGGTTGAGACAGAAACCATCTGGTCAGTATAACCCAAGACATCTCCTATCTGGCCCTTGATAGATAGTGTGTGTATCCTATACTGCAACATAAACTAGGAGACAACAGATACTTTATCTGTTTAGCTCAGTGTGATCAAAAGAACATTTTGAAATCACCAAAATACTCTCTATTTGTGCTATCAACATGGCAGCTACATGCATGTGGTTATTTAACTTTAAATTCATGACATTCAAATAAAATGAATTTTTCAATCTTCACTCTTGACCACGTTCCAAATTTGCAGTGGCCACCTGGTTAAGCGCTACTATACTGAACAACATAGTCCCAGTCTTTCCATTGTACACTTAGTGCCTGGATCGGTGTGTGGAAATAACAAATAGGTTTCCCAGAGATAACTTGCTGGATTGGTAAATAAGGAAACTAGTGAAGAAGTTTATTCACAGATCAGCACTGAAATTATTCACATTTGGGACTGGAGAACAGCTCAGTGGAAAAGAATGCTTGTCAAACAAGTATGAGGGCCTGACAGAGTCTAGGACCATCTGGGTTCCATTCCCCAGCATCCACACAAACAGTGACTTGGCTACACATGCATGTAACCCTAGTCCTGTATAAGGCACAGACCAGAAAATCACTAAGGCTTGTGATGACACCAGGACCAGGTTCAGACAGAGAGACACACACCAATGGGGAGACCTGACATTCTCCTCTGGCCTCTGCAAACATGTTCGTGGGACATGCATCTGCGAGAGCACATGCATACACCACTGCCACTCCCCCCCAAACACACCATTACTCACGTTTAGTAATATACCCAACTGTGTTACTGTGGTAGACAGAATTGTAAAGAAATGCATCCAAGATTTCACTAATGTAGATGCTGCTGTGAAGGGCCTCTGAGGATACAGTTAAGGTTATGAGTCTTAAGACATAGAGGTAATGTTGGAATGACAATATGATCTCAATCTAATTACTTAAAAGCAGGGAACTTCATTTACTAGATATAGTCTGAAGAGAAACTGCTGTAGATGAAGGAAGGAGAGACAGGCAGAAGAGAGAGATCACGGAAATTTTAGATGTGAGGAGCACTGGATCAGAGTGGCTGCCTTGAAGGAGATAACAAGCCTTTGAGATGCAGATGGCTTCCAACAGCTGAGCATGACCTTCCACCAACAGCCAGTGAAGAAACAGGGACCTCAGCCTATATGGCACCAAGTTCACCCAACAGCCAGATGGATGCTGCAATGGAATGCCCCTCGAGTCTCCTGAAAAGGGTGCAGCTAGAGTGAAAGCCATGAAGCAGGGGACCAACTAAGCTGCACACAGCCTGAACTTCTGACCCATGGAAACTATGAGAAAATAAATGGTTGTTAAGCTGCTATGTTTGTGGGAATGTATCACTTACATAGCCACAATGCAAGCATTAAGGCTCCTAAAATTCCATTTTTAAGAATGATTACAAATAAAGCATAAATAATTATGTATTTGAGAGGAAAGTAAACTTCTGGCCTACATTCCAGATATTCTTTCTGAAGGGATTTGTGGGAAAGGCAAGTTCTCAGTCCATGGGAGACAATCCTGCCTGATCCTGAGACATGGACATACTTTTAGACCCAGGGAAATAGAGGAGAAACCAGCTGTGCTGACCAAAGCAAGTGAGACACACAACACCAAAAGACCCTCTCCGTCATTCCCTACCACACCAACTTGTACCTCAACTAGGGCATTTTAAAGAAAACTTCAATACAAACTGAATTGGAACACTTCCTTTTTGAGAGAAACAAAATGAACCGAAACCATGTGATATCACTATGCAAAAATATCACAAACCAGGCAATAGTGCCCCTCTCATCTTTGATTTCTCTTCCTCTGGAGTTATCAGTTGAGATATTTCGAAGAAATCAGGCATGTTCAGGGTGGTATGGTCATAGACTCAGTTGTGATATTCAGTAAATTAGTTTGACATGTAATTATGTCAATTATGGTCCAGGGAGGGGAAACAAATATGCATGTGGCAAAGTTATGTATACCAAGATACATGGCACCTAGTATCGCATTTGCAAAGGCACTTAATATGTAACATACATGTAGAAATGCAAATGGATTTGCTAATATGGAATCATCCACAGCCTTCTCCCAAGAATGCACTCTCTTGAAAATAATCCAAGGATCCCTCTTGACTCTAAACCTAATGCCCTTCCTACTGCCCACTTCAAACTTTCCATTACCCCTTGGTCCTCACACCCTTCGGATATTTTCAGGTAGCTTTCAAAGTGCTGCTTAGGTCTCTGAATTTTTCCTATAAAATACACATATTTACTAGTGAAAGCTACAGATATTACTTATCAAGCCACTCTGGAAAAACAAAACCAACTTTTGTACTGTAACGCAAAAAATTATCGATTTTTCACTTTCTTAACCTCTTTTTCCTCATGTTTCGTGGCCTAAAACTTCACGTCAGTATGATTTAAGTCATTATGTGTTGGCTAATAAATTTGCAATAAGTATAACAGACCAAACCAAACTTATCTTTAGATTATCTGAATTATAAACCGATCACCTATTTAAAATATTATGCAATTGCATAACGCTAAATATATTTTATCAGTTATTGATACTGGGACTTTTATATTATCATTAATCATTTAAAGTCACTGTTATATAATCATATAACCATAAAAATACACTTAATCTGTTGTTGCTATTGGGAAATTATAGTACTAATGAACGTGTCACAGGTGTGGAGCAAGAACTTTTAAGAAAGATGGCAGTAAAGTTAGTTCCTTGCTATTCAAGATGTTTATTTAAAATATGTATTTTTGTTGGTTAGAGTGTTTCTTTTTGTTATATTAAGGCTTATATTCACAGGTATACCCACACAAACATTCTTATCTCCTTTTGTGATGATTAATCTCTGGTTTTCAACTTTACAGGATTTAGAATCAATATGGAAACAAATTTATGACCAGGTCTGTGAAGGATTTTCTAGACCAGATTAGTTGAGATAGGAGGAGCCACCCTAGTTGTGGGTGGCACCATCCCATAGGCTGGCTTCTTGGGCTGCATTAAGAAGAAGAAAGCTGGATGAGTACTGAACATCCAGCGTTATCTCCTTCCTCTCTGCTGACGTGATCACAGCTTTCTGCTGCTGCCGTGCTCTTCCCTCCACGATGAACTCGTCCCTCTGGAACTGTAAGGTGAATGCAACTTTTTTCCTTTCCTAAACCGCTTCTGACTCAGTATGCTCTCCCAGCAATGAGAAGGTAACTAATACACTGTTGAAAGATTTCTTTTCAAATCGTCAGACTGGTTAACTTTAAGGTGAGAGAACAAGGGAGTAACTTACTAGAACAAAAAATAAAGCTCAATGTGACTTAAAAAAAAAAACAGCAAATGGAAAATTAAGTAGTATTTATATGTCTGAGAAGTCAATGTTGTTGATGACAAGTTTACATGTCATGACACTGGTAATCAGAACAGTAATACTGCAAATTATTCATGTTTAAGACACATCCCCCAAGTATCTTTCATAGAATGTTAGAATGTTTATTTAGATTTTTTTTTAAATAAACACTCCTCACCCAGTGCCACCCATGACTGAAGGACTGAGAAAGTTTGCAAGGTATGTCTTCTTCTCAGAAAATTACAAAGACATACTTTAAAAAAAAAGCAGGAATATGAGCAATACTAGTAAGATTCATGTGTTAAAAATTCTGAGTAGGGAGATACCCTGCCAATGCCAAATAACTCCTAGGTCGAAGGGAGAGACCAATATCCAAACATGGGTACTCTGATGCTCCACCCATACTGAACAATCTCTGGGAGTAGGTAACCTGGTGGTCTAGCCACACTGCACAATCCCTGGACCAAGGGGAAAGAAGGCCAGCACACAGCAGAGGTCCAGGTTCTGATATTCTGGCCTGGCCACACTGACTGGGGAGACAGCACCAGTGCTTGCTTCAAGAGAAGACCCTGCTGTGGGTTTATGGCCGACCCTGTCTCCAGCCACACAGCCATTTCAGCATCAATGCCTTACAGCTGAACTTCCTCCAGGTCTGGCTCTAAGAACAGAGCAAGTATACCTTTGTTTCTCTTTTCCTTTTCGTTCTTTTCTTCTCTCCTCTTATCTTCCCTTCTGCCCTTGCTCCCCGTTCTCTCTCTTCTTTGGTTGTTACTGGTTCATGTAGTAGTTGTTGTTTGCCTCATCTTCACTATACTTTTAGTTTTTGACAGTTTACTATGTTCTATGGCATATGTTTTTGTTTCTTATGCACACTGTCCTTTTTTCCTATAACATTTTAGAAACTATTCTTCCCAGTTGGTTAGTTTTTACAATGACTTTCAACTTTCTACATTGTTAACCCACAGGAGGTTTTAAAATATACTTCAACAAGCCACTCTATGACTGTCCCTCATTTTTCTTTATTTTCAGTTTTTTTAAAAAAATCTTTTTATGCATTCCTTCTTTGAAAACAGTCTCACTACTATCTCAAAGATACTACTATTTTTAAAAGTATCAATAATTACCTAGGAGACTCAAAGAAGGGGAATAGTGAAATGAGGAAATCTATTTGAGACCTTCACAAGGTGGTCTCGAAAGTGAATAAAACTATTAAAGAATTGGAGGAGCAAATTCTAGACATGGAGGACAAATTCAGCCAGGAAATTAAGACACTGAGAAAAAAATTAAAGAATTTCTGGAAATGAAATAAAGAACTGTCAAATAAAAAAGAAATCACAACACAGAGCATCACCAATACACAGAATATATACAGAATATATACACAGAAATATATAGACACATATAAAGAACAAAGAAGGCCAGGCATGGTGGTACACGCCTTTAATCCCAGCACTTAGGAGGGAGAGGTAGAAGATCATTATGAGTTCAAGGCCAGCCTGAGACTACATAATGATTTCCTGATCAGCGTGCACTAGAGCAAGACCTTACCTGTAAAATCCCAAAAACAAAACAAAACAAACAAACCAAAAAAAAATAAATAAATAAAAGGAATAAAGAAGTCACTAAAGATGACCAAGACTTCCAAGAAGTTTGGAATGCATTCAAGAAACCAATCCTGAGGCCAAGCATGGTGGTGCACACCTTTAATCCCAGCACTTGGGAGGCAGAGGTAGGAGGATCGCCGTGAGTTCAAGGCTACCCTAACACTACATAGTGAATTCCAGGTCAGCCTGAGCTAGAACGAGACCCTACCTCGAAAAAAAACAAACAAACAAACAAAAATGAATAAATAAATAAATAAAATAAAATAAGAAACCAAATCTGAGATTCCATGGTGTAGAAGTTTAGAGAAATATACTGTACACATTATGAGCTTATAATCAATACCATTATTGACTATCATGGGAGACTACCTTTCTTTCTCACTCTTCGCTCAATATTATGCCCTAAAAAAGTAAAACCAAGTACATTTCTCCCCCTCAGTGACACAAATACCCACCATAGCCTTTCTTTTCCATTCCAGCATTATTCATTTCTGTCAGGAGGTAAGAGATCTGGCTTGTAGGGACAGACTATAGAGCCTTTTCAGGTGCTTTGCTATACTAGAGAGAGTTGGTATCCCAGAAGAGGGCCCTCTGCCTGTTTCTCTGAGCTCAGGAGGAGATGCAGCTGTCTGAGCCCCTTGTTCTTTTGCAGTACCTATTTTTGTGCAGTGTAAAAACTAGACCGCTGACCTCTGTTACTGTCTTTCTTATAAGATCAATCCACAGCCCACAACCTTATTGCTAACTGTCCAGCTGCCATCAGTATGGGGAGGAAGGATCTGGAAGATCCCTATCATTCTTCAGTCTTATCCATGTTCTCAAAGCTAGCTTTTACCAGAAACCTGCAGAATGAACGTAATGTATTTTCGTCTACATGTAACAAAATACCCATAAATGACTTACAGAGTGGGCTTTATTTCATTCGCCCACAAGAAGAAAGGGTTCCTTCAGGAAATCACTTGAGAAGTGATCCCAGGGGAGTAGCTAAACTTCTTTTGGATTTTATCATAGGATTGCAATGTCTGAAGCAACTTCAAGTATCACAACTTCACATAAAATTGTTCCAAGCAGCGAGGCGGGTGAGTTTCCCTCCAAGAAGTCATCTAGGGAATGCTGGGAAAGGGCATACCCAGCCATTCAGGCTCTGCAGAGGGTCCCGGGTCTTGACCAAAAGAAAGGAGGGAGATGGGAGGGGTTTATGTTGGGTATCAGCCAAGAGGACCCACCCCAGACACAGAGGCCAATGTTAAATTGGTTTTCCCTGATATACTAGAAGATCCTTAGACTTGAGAATTATAAGGAAGAGAAGCAGGAAGGAACTTTTTATTAGAAACATGGGAGCCAGTGTGCTAGAAGCTGTCAGCACTCCACCCATATTCTCTGTACTTGCTTGGTATATACATCCCCAGCCATCTTCGAGTATTGGTGATCAAGGACTCACGTGGTTCCCTGGAAAATGTCCCTTGGCAGTGGAATGGTTCAGCTGAGTATGTCTAGGGCGTGCCCTATTAGTTTGCATGCTGGCACTAGAGCACACAGTTGGCCTCTGGGTGAAGGCGGAGAAACTTGATGGTGCCTTATTTCACGGTCCATAGCTCCTCACAGGATCATACTAAAGCCATGTGACAGTTGAAACCACTGTCCTCCTCAGCTTCCTCCCCTCCCTTCCCTAGCTTCCTGGTTTCCCCTCTTCCCCACAGGCTGCTGCTAAGAACACCGCTTTGCTCACTGTCCTTCCTAAAAGACCTTATCTCAGCATCTGTTGACCTAAAACAGGACTCTGCTAAACTAAGAAATGCGTGTTATGTCACACATTCATTGGAGGGAGTGCTGAGGAAGTTAGGGCAGCCATGTTTTAAGGTGATCCCTTGGGAATACACAATCTGTAGAAGGGATGGAAAGAGTAGGTGCTCCTCTAAAACAAAAGATATGGTCTTAAAACAGTATGTTAGAGAGCAAGAGAAGGAGGAGGAAGGAGAAATAAAGGAGTCTGGGAGATTAGAGAGTCCCAAATATCTCTCCTCTATGACTCTATTACAGATTTACTCAAAAACAACTCCCACATTTCTCATTCCAAAATTTTTTGAAAGAATCTATATGGATATTGACGTAAGTTCCATTACTATAAGAATCTAAAATCAAAAAGCATAAGCAACTTTATTTTATTTCACCTGCTGTACCACAAGACAGAAATGATAGTTACATGTATTGTTTGCATCAAGAAATATTGGAAACAAAGCCAGGCATAGTAACAAATGTCTGAAATATCAGGACTTTGAAGTCAGAAACAGGAAAATTGGGAGTTCAAGGCCATCCTTGGTGTTGTGGTTTGAATGTTAAGTGTTCTTTATAGGCTTTGTGTTTGAAGACTTGGTTTCAAGATGGCTGTGTTGTTGGGAAAGGTTGTGAAAACTTCTGGGGGTAAAGCCTCATTGAATAAAGTGAGTCACTGGGAGCAGACAGACTCTACTTCCTGTTCTCCCTCTCTCTCTCTCTGTCTCCTTCCTGACTCTGGTGAGATATGTGTGACCAGTACTGATCCTGCTATCCTGGTTTCCTCACCATACAACTTCCCTTAAAGTAAGGATTACTATAGGCCACAGTAAACCCTTTTCCAGCCATGGTTGCTTCTGGTCATTTATGTGTTTATGATATCACAAAAATAACTGGAACATTAAGTGAAATAGCTAAAGGATGTGAAGGAATCAGTCAAACAAATATAAATATTTGGGGACAATAATTATCCAAGGACAAGTACAAATATAATGGAAACTGTTTGAATACTCAAAGAGCAAATAGACAAAAGTAAGAGAAGATGAAGAGAGTAAAACAGTCTCTCTGGCCTTTGTGGGAACTTGTATTTTTACTTGAGTAATTTAGAAGACATTGGAGACTTTGGAACAAGATTAGGTCAATCTCCTTATTCTAATGGACCAAAAGATTTAAAAAGTACCAGGTCGGCAGTCATAGTTAAATAGGAAGGCAGTATCTACTGACAAGAGCAATGACATCAGAAGCAAGTGAGAAACCATGGGATTGTGGTAACTTTTTGAAGACAGCAAAAAACTGAACAAAATCTCCAACAAAGTGATTTGAAATTAGTGCCAAATGACTGCATGAAAGTAGAAAGAAAAGCAGGATTTTCAGCCTGAGCTTTGCAGAAATGGAGCCTTCCATTGGCTGGGATAAAGAAGATCACTGAAGGAGAAGACCTACTAAAGACAGGGGGAGTCTGTGGCCATACCACCCTGAACACTCTCAATCACATCTGCTCTCAGAAGCTAAGCAGTCCAGGCCTAGTTAGTACTTGGAATGGAGAAGACATGGAATATTTAATTATACCCATTTGCTAGAGCTGAAGCTATGAAGTGAAATATGTGCAGTAGCTTAAGACAACAGAAGTTTGTTTTGTTACAGGTATAGAGGCTAGAAGTCTAAGATCAAGGCACAAACAAGGACCTGTAGAGATGGCTCAGGAGGTAAGAGGAATTTGATGTGAAAGCATGAGGATCTGAGGTCCATCTCTTGCACCTACTTTATTTTTTTTTTAAAGCCAGGCATATTTGCACATGTCTGGAGCAGAGGTAGAGGCAAGAGACTCCTTTGGGCTCACTGGTCAGCCAATCTAATGAAGGAACAGAGAGTTTGAGGTTCAGTTGACAAATCCTGTATCAAGGAAATAAGGCAAAAGAGTAATAAGGGGTGACATCTATGTCTTTCTCTGGCCTCTCCATGCATGTGCATATGTGCATATGTGTGTAGTTGTGCAAACACACACTATACCTACTACACATCAAGAAAAATGAAAGAGGAATTCAGAAGATGTCCCAGTGGATAAACTGCTTGCATTGTTCCACACTCACTCCTATGAACAAAAATACACACACACACAGACAGAGAGAGAGAGAGAGAGGGACAGAGACATAATCAGAGTTATGTCCTTCTGAGGGGTGTGAGGAAGGGATCTGTCAAAGTTTCTCTTTCTTGCGTGCAGAGGGACAGTCCCCGTGTGTGGCTGTCTCTCTTCGCATAGCTCTGTGTGCAAATTTCCACTTCTATAAGGACATCTCTCAAATTGAGTTAGGGCTAATCTTATTGGCCTAACGTTAATTTGATTAGCTCTGTAGATCTCTCTAAAGTCATATTCTGAACAGAATTGAAATTTATTTGATGTTGACGCTAGTTTCTCTGGTGGTGGTGCCACCTAGTTCAAAGAGCTTACGCTAAATGCAAGACTATGTTGTGAAGTTCTAACAGAAGTGCTCTTAAAAACTGTGAAATTATTGCAGATGCCACATCTATTTCAGTTTCAGTGAGAACATCTGAGTGAGATAACAAAGTCGTTTAAAGCACTTCCCACCAACCACTTAAGTAAATCAGGAAAGATGCCAACTAGCAGGCCATCTTGTACAGAGGAAAGAGAAATGTCTGGCTTTCTGGGAAGACCACTGAAAGAAGGGATGGCAAACCCTCTTCGCAGGAACAGGAGACCTCTCAGTGGTCAGCCGTGGCTCTGTAGGAGTCACAGCAACAATGTATTTACATGTCCAACCAAGTACTACCTGGCTAACCAAAACTTGCTGAAGAGGATGACCAGGACACACTCAGTGCGAGGTGTTCAGCATCACTTACTGATCACTAGCTTACAATTTTCTTAAAATGTGGGGAAAAAAAATAGAGGTGAGGGCAAAGCTTTCCTCCACAGTTCCCAAGTGTTTGGCCACAGGTTCCCCAGAAACTTGGTGACAGCTCACTTATAACACGGCGCCATCCTATACTTACACACCATCTGTTCACTTCTCCTTTCCACACACTTGTTTCAATTTTAACTATTATTTTGCCTGAAGTGATAAACATTTTCTAAGACAATCCCAGTGCATTGTGTGTAGGAGGACTTCCGGAGAAGTAGCTTTCAGACTATGGCAAGATAGCATTACACTTAGCACATGGTTATCTACTGCATTTAGAGCTAATCATTTTGAGTCCCAATATATGGGAAGATCATTTACTGCACATTTCACAGTTTTGCTGTTCTTTTCTCTTTAAAGATGCCATTTTGGATCCAGGCACGCATTCAGGAGCATTGGAATAGAGACAATTTGTGAAATTTGGTATCTGAATTTCTAATCTTCCTAGAATATGAATTCTGTACCACACATCACATTCTTCTCCCAACACACATGGTATCATTGCCAAGCTCCTTGCCACAGATTTGTCTTCCTAACCAACTTCCCTTACAAAGATGAAACTGCTGCTAACTGGTTCCACCTTCTAGTACAAATTCTTTCTGCCATTCTGCAAGAAACTTGTTGCATAGCTTCCTACATACGGACCTACTCATCCCAGATAGGGACAACACCACAGACCAAAATTAGGAACTCACCCAAGTTCAGCTTGGTGGGCCATGAGTTTATTGGGGTTACTTATAGGAGCACGGGTGTTTCAAAAGCAGCTACATCACTGGGAAGTTCCCTGGACAACTTTTCGTCAGCTATACCACTGAAAAGCCTCACCCATGCCTGCATGACAAAGGAAAAATTACTACACTGAAGAGTCCCTGCATTGACATTTGGACATTTACACCAAATCCCAACAGTCAATCTTTGAAATCTGCTTATATAACCTGACAGTAGGGTAAGGGGCTCATGGGATTTGTCAGCCTTGTAAATTCCCCAGCTCCCTCCACTAGAGAATAATTGGGCATGAATTTGTAAGGCTTTCTTATCTGCTCTGATTCAATATGGCAATGGGCTTCTCAAGACAAAGAAAACAGCTATCCAACACACTACCCCTTTTTCTACTTCCTATATTCTTTCTATTCTTCCACAATGTTCCCTAAGGTTTGTAGGGGTTAATATGGTTGTATAATTATTCTCTTCCATTTGAGCTAAGCTTTGGGCTGATAAACCATATAAGCAGTACAGAACATGCAATAGACACTTATTCCCTCCAGTGCAGCCAGTTTAAAATGTGTAGAGTAACTATTGTCCCAGTAAAAAGAAGTTTCCTTCAACTATGATTGAGAGTAGTAGTAATCAACAGGCATAAACTAAAATTTGTTTATAAAGCAGTTTGACAGGAGGATCTTATCTGCTTAAATCATTAAAAAAAAAAAAAAAACAGCAGTACCCTCCCTGCTGGGGCCTATGATTTCCCTACTCACATGTTTTTGTCCAGGCTTCCAGTACCCATGGGTTCCCTCCTGTGGAGCAGTTCTTAACTCCAATCAGAAAATGATTACACCCATAACAGTCATGCCACTATTATACCAGCAGGCATTTCTTGCCTGGGATTCTGATAGCACAACATATGGTGAACATAGCCAAGCAAGATTGCTATGGACCATTCTTCCCCAATATTCTGCCTTTCACAAGATCTATTTCCTGCACAGCAAGGGTACAGTGATAACTACCTGTACTTCCTAACCCCTTCAGTGAACTGTCTTTCCAGCACTAAAGCCTTTCAGAGGCTCAAAAGCTCTGCATTTAGCCTTTGCCAATTTTTAACCTCGAAATTCTGGCTCCACACAAATCTTGTCACATTTGCTTTCAAATTTCCTGGACATGCCCCTTTCTCTGTTTTCCCTTAGAATTCTCAAAAAAGAAATAGGAATAGGAATATGGTTCAGTGTTTAGTATTTTCTTCCCATAGGAAGGCTCAGGGTTTAATCTCTGGACCCCCCCCCACTTCCAAAAAAAAAAAGGCAATACTTTTAGCTTACCCTCCCTATCTACTTTTCCAGATCACAGACTAATATGTACATCTTCATCCACATGTCCTTTCCCCATTATAACTCCTCCTTTAAGTGTGCAATCACTCTAGGAAGATAGGACTCTGTTTCATGTCTGATTGCACATAGCAACTACTATGCAGCTGTCACCACAGCTAAGAGGTGCACGATCGATCACATACTACATAGAAGAAAATGGCCATGGTAGCATTCCTCCATAGGGGTTACACCCCCATTCAACCCTGTTCAGGTTCCAGTTGTAACATAATATTTTCTGTGGAGGGATAAAAAATGTCTGTCTCTTCATCCCAGATAGATAGACTAAGAAAGAATCCCACCAAAGTCCAACTAGGTAAACTGATGAGTTTACTGACGTTACTTAGAGGACCATGTGTGACTCCAAAACAGCCATACTGTCACAAAGTACTCTGTGCAACTCATGAAAGGCCGCATCATTGAAGAGTTCTCCCTTGGTGACATATGAGCAGAAAGACAACTGGGGAGTACCAACCCCAACTCATTGTTTACTTGTGAGCTAGGAATTCCAGCAGGGAACAATAGATTCCTTCTTATGAGAATCAGTTATGAATCTGTTTCCTTATTAACTGAGACACTTTATCCTGAAAGGAGGAGTGAGGGTCATAAGATTCAGATAACTAATGGAACTTGCGAGGTTCAGAGACTTATAAAACTCAGAAAGTTGGGAGATTCGCAAGGCCTTACCTGAATGTTATCAAAGCATAAATAATTGCTGAGGAGAGATACTCTCCAGCCTGTTGAACTTCCTGAAAATTGTGCATGGAGCTCCAAGGATGTAACTTTCATGACTCTTCACCCATACTGGGAATGAGCTTTGTGGGAATGCAGCTGCCTCTGGTTCAGCCATGAGCCAGTAAGCTTCCTTTCACCCATGCTTCCGTAAACTATCCCCAGACACTCCCCGGTTCACTAAACTGGAATAATTGCTTTGTCTTATCATCAGTGCTCTATCTTGTCTGATTTAAGACCACAGTGGTCTTGATCAAGCCAGCTACACAGCAAAAGGCAAGGACACTGAATCAGTTTGCAGTTGAGATTAGCATTTCTTTCTCTTGAGTTCAATAATAAAGAAATTGATGAACTCTGGTATTAAAAACTAAATCCAGTGTGTTACTAGATCATGGGCCACATAACATGATAGCAATTTGTGCAATATATTATGGCTTCTATATGTGTGGTATTATACCAAGTACTACCCATTTGTTCTCTGATTTATGCAGATAAGAACTGTACAAAGTATTACTAATTTTGCCATTAATAAAACACTGGGCTGGGGAAGGAAATGGCTTAGTGGTTAAGGCAGTTGCCTGCAAAGCCTAAGGACCTTGCTTGGATTCCCCAGGACCCACGTAAGCCAGATGCACAAGGGGGCACATACTTCTGGAGTTCATTTGCAGTGGCTAGAGGTCCTGGTATGCCCATTCTCCCTTTCTATCTGCCTCTTCCTCTCTATCTCTCTCTCTCTCTCCCTCAAATGAATAAATAAAATATTTTTAAAAAATAAGACTCTTGAAGTTTAATTATAGTAAGTCAATCAACAAGGTTTCAGTCTAGGGAATCTTAATGTGGAACCTGATTTTCTTACCTCAAAGTTATACTCCTAGCAATTAAGCAAATTCTAATTATCTGATGTGACACAAGATTTTCTATAAGTAGCATTCATGCTGTCATTTAGGGGATTTGCTCCACAAGATGAGACTAATGTGTCTCTCTCTTTCCCATAACCACTAAGGACCAGCATACCCACTCTCCTGGGAGTAAAAGAGAGAAAGAAAAAGAGAAATCCTTATGTCAAGAATTGACACTAGTAAACTCCATGCTGAATCACACATGTAAGTGAAAGGCCCCCATCACAAAGTACTGAGCTTGAAATTCCTCTTTATAAAAATTGTGAGATGACACAGTGTATTCTAAAATTTTATATCTTTTTTCTGAAGCTATTAGTTAAATGAGAATAAAAATTTCTTGGGCAAAAAAAAATAAATGCATCTTTATATATTAACAATGAATAATATTAAAAGGCAGTTAAGAATTCCGCCTACAATACCATCCAAAGAATAAAATACACAGAAACAGTTATAATCAAGGATATAAAAGACATTTACATTGAACAGTACAAAACATTGGTAAAATTATTAAACAACACAAAAGATATAAAGGCCTCCTGTGTGGGGCCAGGTGTGGTGGCTCTCACATTTAATCTCAGCATTTGGGAGAATGAGGTAGGAGGTTCACCTTGAGTTTGAGGCCAGCCTGGGAATACAGAGTAAGTTCCAGGTCAGCCTGGCCAAGAGTAAGAGCGAATGTAATATACAGATTTGAATCAACATGGTATAGGTGTAACATTTTATTTTGCAAGATGAAGAAAGACCCCTGAGAGTTGGTTGCACAATGTACTATACTTCATATTACTGAAATGTATGCTTGAAGTACTTTAAAATGTTAACATTTTAAGGCATATGTACTTTTCCAAAATTAAAAGGTTATTGGTGTTAATAAAATACTGTCAAAAAAAATCTGCCTCACAATGATGCGATATATCAAGGAATAATGGAGCCAAAGGGAAGACTTCAAATTGGAACAATTAAAGGAATAAAGTGAATAAAATGTCAGTGACCTTGGGAGCCCAAGATGAGGATGGGATGCCTGCATCATTATTTTATATTCTTCTGAGAGGGAGGAGGTTCATCTCTTCTCCCTCCCTCATTTATAAGTGTATTTCATTTTATGATCTGGAGGTTTGAGGCATGCTCATCATATAATTTACAGGTACCTTCAGTTAGTATCATGCAACATTTTTCTCATCAATAGGTTGGGTTAATGAATTTGGGATGGATCATCACAGAGGGAAGGAGCATATTAAGGACACATATTGTCACCATCACTGCCATCCCCACTCATGTTGACCTGGATCACTCGGATTGAGGTAGTGTTGGTTGGCTTCTTCACCCTAGAGTCCCTCTTTCCATGCACAAGTCTACCAAAAACCTAACTGTGATGCCTCAAAACTGCCAACATCACCAACAACAAGCAGAGCTAAGCCACCCCCACAGGACATGACAACTAAATCTAATAAGGAATCATGGATAAAATATTGGAAAAGATATGCAACCATCTCTGGGCATCTGGAGTTACCACTAGGGGAGAGAGCAGGGTACCTGGCTTGTTGTGCACGCCCTTTGGGTGGAAAGTCAGAGTTCCCATCAGCCTTCACACAGGATTTCAGTTCACAGGAAAGTAAAATAAAAAGCGTGTGTGAGTCTTGTTGCTCTGCTCCTGTGTAGAGCAGTCAGAATGTATGAGAAAGATGCTGAACTATCCATTTCCTGTGTACAGCCACCTCAACAGTAACTTACAGTGCATCTGCCTCATACAATCTGCAAGGTGCTAAGGTTTTGTAACAGGTGGTGGATGACCTCTACCATCTTGTTGTCAATCTTTGGGAACCCAAAGGGACATCTCACACACACTCACACACACACACACACACACACACACACACATCCAAGGTCATTTAGCAGTCTGTCATGTCACAGAATCCACCAGGACTGTCAATCGGTTATTCTTCCCATCACAAGAACCAGCTGCTTTCCTATTTGACTGGAAGCTTGCCAAAGAAACAAGGTAATCATTTAGGAAAAACCTGCCAATAATCCGTAGCACCCGGACTTGATAAAATCATCAGGGGGGAATTCAATGAAGGTCTTCCAAACAGAGAGAAGCAATGGGGCTTGCTAATCAGGTAATGGCAGAGAAGATGGCTCAGTAATCATTTGCATTGAGCTGATCAGCAGCAAGTCCATCCAGTAATGGACAGAAAAGATTTCTCATGGTGGTGCCATCCACCCTGTGAAGTACAGGGAGCCAGTGAGACAAGAATCCACTCTTCCATGGCACGTGGCTCCCCATGCACCCCATTTCGGGTCTGTGTAAGTCATAGATACTGACCAGACTCTCTGGAGAAAAGAGTCTTCACTGAAGTTTTGAAAGAAAATGTGGATACCATGGATCACACTCAGAATCACATATTGACTGGACTATTCCAAGATCATGAATAACACAAGTTACTGTTCCAGTTGGGGAATGTAATGTTCTCTAGATTTTGCTCAGAAATTCTGAGGAAATAAGTCTGGAGACTTAACTCAGTGGTAGAGCATTAGCCTTGCAACTCTTAGACAATGTCTTCAATGGATTCATTGTGATTCATTTAACTAACAGCTCACCCCCGGTAAGGGTCTAAGAAAATATAAAAATTAAAAATAATCCAAAGTAAATGTCTTCTAAGCCAGTCTTGACTCACATGAGTTTTCAACACTGCAGGTAACTGCTTATAGCATCTTCATCATTACAAAGATAACCAAAGAGTTTCTCCTGCTTTATAAAATATAGCAAGATAAAGTAAATGGTAAAACATGAGGCAAATGAAACAGGTTAATTGAACTAATGCTGAAGGCAACTTGTCATTTTATTCATTCATTTTTGTCACTGCAATGACTATCGAATATTTGCTCAGTGACTAGGAAGAATATATGGTTTGATTCTCTGCCTAGTTTCTTTGTGGACATTGCTTTTGCTCCTCTCCTTTCTTAACTGGAACCTTTTCTTCCTGATTTCTTATGTGTTGGAAAATGATAAACATGGAATCCAACTCTGCAATATAAATCCAGTTTACTACTTGCAATTTCCATAATTTGAGGAAAGTTGATTAAAGCTTTGATTTATTAGTTTTTTCTTGAAAAGATGACATAAGAAATACTGACACAAAAGTTGGTTGTGGACCTATAATGTAAAGCGTGTGTCCTATTACGTAGAATTCAATAATTACCAGCAAATGATAACTGTAATTACTATTATTGATTTATTTTTTATGTGTGTTCCAGAAAACTGCAGTCCATAAATACAAGATGGCAATGATTACTAATTCCTCCACTTTTTATAGATGCCAACCAGAATTTCACAACTTGATATGACCTGGACACCATTCAGATAATTTGTACAAGTATAACAGGAAGAAACTATTTATTACAGTAGTATGCTCAGCCTTGACAAAGTATATCCTTATCCATCCCATCTGCCAAAGAAAATCTCATGTCCAGGGTGGGAGAGATGGCTCAGCAATTAAAACCACTTGCTTGCACAGCCTGATGGTCCAGGCTCTATTCCCCAGTACCCACATAAGCCAGATGCACAAAGAGACACATGCATCTGGAGTTCTTTTGCAGTGGCTAGAGGCCCTAGAATGTTCATGCTTTTTCTCTCTCTTGTTCTCGCACTTGCTCGTGCTGTTTCAAATAAATGACTAAAAATATTTATAAAATGAAAATCTCTTGTTTGCCTACTCCACCCTTCTTTCAATCCCACATCATTATCCTCTAAAGAGGATTTCAATGTGGCTGGACTATAAAATTCAGTGATGCAGTCCAGGAGCATAGAAAGGATGGGAAATTAAAATGAAGAAAATACAGACATTATGAATACAAGGGTGTCAATGAAAATAACTGTAATGAAGAGACACCTAGCAACAGATTCTAGAGAAGTAAGAGTTTAAGAACAGAGGACTAGAAAACATTTTATTATTATTATTATTATTATTATTATGCTGGGTCTATCACATAATAATAAATTTATATTATAGTAAAATTCATGCAAGCAGAGAGTGTACTTTGAAGATATCAACTCCATCCCCTCCCAAATGTTCCTCTATACAACTTTCTCTGGAATTTAAAGTTGCATTTGAGATTGTTTGACATTCACTGAACATTAAGTAAAGTTTAGAATTAGTAATTTTTCATTATTACTGTTTATTATAGAATAGTATGCGCTCATACTAGACTCTGTGATATCCTGGATTCCATTTGAGTCCACAAAACACTCCACTCGTTGTCCTTCTTTTCTGCTTAAACTGGTTGTCACCTAAAAGAAACTTATTGATTACAGAAGGAAAGGTGAAGGATTGCTGTCATCTTGCAAACTGATTATCCATAATATATAGGCTCTGTTGTCCTGTGATATATTCAGCAGAAATTCTTCAAAACCAAATATTTGTTATGCAGGATTTAATGTTCTAATCCTCTAGAATATGGACACCACCAACTTAAAGAGAGGGCAGTTTTTTAGGGGGTCTTAGGGGGTTGGTTTCTCAAGGTAGGGTCTCACTCTAGCCCAAGCTGACCTGGAATTCACTATGTAGTTTCAGGGTGGCATTGAACTGAAGGCAATCCTCCTACCTCTGCTTCCCAAGTGCTGGGATTAAAGGCATGCCCCACCATGCCCAGCCTAAGAAAGGCCAGTTTTATGTCCCTTTCAAAGACTCATCCATTCTAAACAATCTTGCAGAGAGTTGTTTATTCCTCTACAAACATTTACAAATACTTTCGTAGTGACAGTAGTAAAATGTTGGAAGATGCGCACACCTAGGAGTTTTACACGGTGGTACATGGTCAAGACTTCAAGACTACCCTCAGATGCAGATTTATTCACTTGTCCTCTTTCTCCTAGGAGGGTGCTACATGTTTTGAATATTGAAAGCACCAAATGGAAGGGTACTTTATATATTTGCACAATATATGTGCAAATATTTGGTTAAGTTAGGATAGTGCATTTAGAAAGGGGAAGAAAAAGCTTCCCGTGGACACTCAGGAATCCACCCTGGATTTTGTCAGCAAGATTGTACAACTTTTTCATTTATCTATGAAATATGCAAATTTAGATTAGGTGCTTTTGTTTAAATGTGTTGAGATAAGCCAGAATGAGTCTAAACTCCTAGAAGATAGAGGTTAGGATTATAGTCCACATCTTTGTAGAGATGTTTATAAAAACTCACTTCAGTTCATTATAATGCTATAATGCTTCTTTATTTTTTTAACTTAAAATTATGTACTGTGAGGGCTGAAGAGATGGCTCAGCAGTTAATGCACTTGCCTGGAAAGCCTAATGACTTGGGTTTGATTCCCCAGTACCCACATAAGCCAGATGCACAAGTGGCACATGTGTCGAGTGTGTTTTCAGTGGCTAGAAGTCCTGATGCGCTCTCTCTCTCTCTTGCTCTCTCTCTCTCTCCCACTGCAAATAAATTTTAAAATGTTGTGTTTGTGTGTATGCAGGTACATAAGCCACCATGCCATTGTGGAGATCAGAGGACAACTTCAAGGTGTCTGTGCTCTGCCTTCTTTGAAAAAGGGTCCCTTGCTGCTGCAAATAAACTTCCAGGCTACAAAGGAACTTCAGACTAGTTGGCTCATGAGCTTTGGATTCTCCTGGCTCTGTCTCCCAATGTGGAGGGCACATTGAGATCATGGATGCCTGCAACGTTATTCATCTGGCTTTTTGTGGGTACTGGGGAATTAAACCTAGGAAGGTAGGCTTTGAAATCAAGCACCTTAACTGCTGAACCATCTCCCCAGCTCCAGTAATGCATCTTTATTAAAGTAATTGAATTAAATTGATTTAGCACAGAATAATTTGTCCAGTTTACAACTGCAAAAAATCTATTGGCTTACTAAATAGACTGGGAATATCCATTTTCAAGACCTTAAATGAACTTACAATATTATATTGATATATTATAGGTATGGGTTTACAAATCTTTTCATTTATTTCAGTGACAGAACGGGCATACTAGGGTCTTCTGGCATTGCATAAAAAAATCCAGACACATGCACCAATTTGTGTATCTGGCTTTATGGGGGAACTAGGAAATTGAATCTGGGACAACAGGCTTTAAAAGAAAGCACCTCTGATTACTGATCAATCTTCCCAGCACAATAGATATGTATTCATGTATACACATATATGACTCAAATGTATACTCTGAGGCACATACATGCACAAGTATATTTTATATATACATGTACTCCCAACACAAATGATAGCATATGGGGAAACTAATTATCTCCTAGCGATGTGAGCAATATTTAGTAGTGTGCAGAGGAGGAAGTAATGACTTCTGACTAAGACATGTGGGAGTGCTGGTTCTTTTTTTATTTTTATTTTTATTCTTTTCTTTATTAGTTATTTTTGTATTCATCAAATACAGTCAGTTTGGTACCATTATTAGGCTCATCCATGACCTGCCCCCTCCCCTTGGCCCCTCCTTATTAAGGTATATGGGTCATGCATTGTGGAGTTAGCCCACAGTTATGGGTAAGACAAATGTCTCTGCATATCATGACCCAACATGTGGCTCTGACATTCTTTCCACCCCCTCTTCCGCAAAATTTCCCTGAGCCATGTTGGGTTCATTTTTGGTCTGCTTCAGTGATGAGGTGTTGGGGACGTCTGAGGCTCTGGTTCTCTGATTTGGTAGGAGTTGATTTTTCTCTGTGCTGATCTCCTTCCCCCTTGTGCTGGTATCCAGTTCATCAGGAAAACAGCCCCCTTGCTTGTTTCGCCAATTTTTCTTAGTTTCAGCCAGGGCCCTTTTGAGGTATGATGGGGTGGCTCTCTCCTTAGGATCTACATCTATCTGAAAAAGAGAAGCAGATTCTCCAGCAGAGAGTAAGTTAGCACCAGGACAAAAGAATAACCCTTACTTTTTTATAGAGAATTTAATAGGTGTAGGCCCTCTTGTAGCCCATGATTGATGGGAGCTTGATATTGGAGAGTGGGCTTATGTTTAGATATGGTTCTGACTTGTTTTGCAGCTCCAGCTATGGGTCCTGTACCACTGAGGAGATAAGTTAGCCAAATTGAGAGCAGTTGGTTCCCCACCATGGCTGTGTGCCACTATTGCACTTGTGTGGGCATCACAACAAGTTATTTGCTGCTAAGTATGTTAGACCATGAGTTGCTTGGACAGATATTGGTCATTTTCCCCCAGTCACCCATGTAGCACCTTCTGGCACTAGACACGCTGAATGTCTGGGGACTGACTGTCTTCCAACTTCCAGGCATGCCATTCTATTTTGCATGTCAACCACAAAAGGTGTCTTCAGCAGTAGGGTCTTACCACTAACCTTGGGTGGGTCATCAAGTACTCTGACAGAAATCTGTCTGTCTTTTAGGAAACCTTGTAGGTCTCTCTGATCAAAAGTTTTTTGTGGATGATAGCCCCATGCTGGATCTGGGAGTTACAGGTCAGTGCCCACTAAGAAAATGAGGAAAAAGATAACTAATATACAAGAGTTAGAGAGGAGAGAGAGAGAGAGGGAGAGGGAGAAGGAGGGAGGGAAGATGTAGAAGATTAAGGTTAGTCGTGATCCTACCCTCTCCAGTTTCTTGTGGTTCAGGTGTTCCCTGTAAGGGCCTGGTGAAGGATCAGCCATTTGGTCTGCCATTTAGTAAGTAGAATTTTATGGTACCATTGCCCTTTGGATCTAGATTTGTGTTTCCCACCCCTTTGATGCTCTTCCCTCCCTCCCCTTCCATACTAGTGTCTAGTCCACGAGATGCTTGCTGGATATGTAAGGTATCTTGGGTAGATTAAGGTTAGGTGCTGTAGATGAGTGAGACTATGTGGCAATTTTTTTTCTGTGATTGGGTAAGTTCACTGAGAATGATCTGTTCCAGGTTCAACCATTTTTCCTCAAATTTCATTGTTTCATTTTTTCTTACTGCTGTATAGAGTTCCATTTTGTAGATATACCACATCTTAGTTATCCATTCTTCTAGTGATGGACATCTGGGTTGATTCCAGCTCTTAGCTACTACAAATTGAACATGGTTGCGCAAATCTCTCTAGCCTGTGTTTGAAGGTTTTAGGGTAGATGCCCAGTAAGGGAATAACTGGGTCTGTTGGTATCTCTATACTCAGCTCTTTCAGAAGTCTCCATATTGCTTTCCAAAGTGGTTGTACCATCTTACATTCCCACCAACAGTGGATGAGTGTTCCTACTTCTCCACATCCTCACCAGCATTTATTTTTATTTGATTTTTTGATGTTTGCTATCCTTATTGGGGTAAGGTGGAATCTCATAGTTGTTTTAATTTGCATTTCTCTGATGATTAGGGCTGGTTCTTATCTCCTGAAGACATCCACTCCAAGCCCTGTCACTTGAAAAATAAATAAATACCAGAAACATAAAGAAGCCATATCAGGAAGGGGACACGACGAATAAAGACAGTTAAATGCCAACTGCACTTGAATAGAGGAGATGGCAGAGCCTGGATAGAAAAGAAGAAGGGAGAAAACAAGTGGTATTAGTCAGGAAAGGCAGACCCAGAAGAGGTTGCTACAGACAGGAGGAGGAAATCCTCCAGATGGCCACCCCAGATCTCCTGAGGAGTCTAAAAATGTGAACCCTGCTAAATGCCTGCACGGTCCTCTCATGGAAACATATTTCTATATCCAACGTAAGTCCCATCTCCAGTAACATTGTCTAAAATGCCAAAGGTGAACAATGCACCTAGGGAACATCATCACCAGCACTGGCACACGCAGAAGGACTGGAGCTATTCCTAGATGTCAATCACAGGTGTGAATGGTATCATTTGCATGGAAAACCATAGTTCTCTGGCCTTCACTTGAATGCTCAGTGAGAAGGACAGAAGCTGAGACAGAGAGGGCAGACAGGACTCATAGAGCTATGAGACACAGGGTGTGTATCCTGGGAAGCAGGGTCCAGTGGAGATGCCCTGCAGGGTTACCAGATATGTTCCTCTGTCAACCTCCTCTCCCGAAAGAGCTCAGATAAGTACCAAATGTAAGGCAGTAGACATCTTAGGTTGACAGAATCCCACCATTGAACCAAAAGACCACCATCCTGAAAAAGGTGATTCTTTCTCCTGGCACAGTCTTTTACATGGAACAAATAAATTAGGAACTTTTCTTCACTCTGGTAATGTGAGCAGAGAAGAGAATAGAGATTGAATCCTGCCTGGAGAGACTAGAGACACCATGGGGACAACAGAAAACTGGGAATGGAGCTGAGGTAGGAGTGAGGGTGTTCTAGGGATCCAAAGACCAGAGGTCCATGCCACACCCTGTCTGAGAAAGCAGAGAGAGGGTACCAGAAACTTTAACTTCCTTCTCACTTGCAAAGGTTGCAACTAGAAAAACTGGTAGAGATGGAATTACACTGAAACCAATAGGAGAGTTGATTGAAAGCCAGGCCCATGTTTTTTCCCTCACTAACACAGACTAGAAGTCAAGGCCTACAATATTAAGCATATTACTTTCTAGACAAAAAACAGTAAAAACAAAAAAAAAAGAAAGAAACTTACAAAATTATTTATTATATTCCAGAAAGCAGCCATTTATAGCATATGGGTAAATAATCAAAGAGTTCAAAAACTGAAGTCCATTGCCCCAGCTGCATGCACACGTCTCTTAGGATCAACAATGATATATATTTATTTTAATCTTTCAACACCGCCATATAAATAGAGCCTGTTAGTGTTAACACACACTTTATGCTGGATACCAACTACAGGACGACCTTTAGTTTGCTGGCTACATGAACTGTGAATGCACCACCACGTTCCGAAGGACATGGGACGGTAAATCTCCCCTGCATTTTAAAGTTTAGGTGGATTTAACTTCCTCTGAGCTTGTATTCACCCCAGCCACGCAGATTTTGCACAAGCCAATGGAATGTGTGAGGAGAGAGGTCAAAGAGAGGGCACTGTCCGAAAAAGCACCGAACAGACTGCAAACTTCATCAAGTACCTTTCCCTTTCTCATTACCTTTTGGGCAAGCTTGAACAACTACAACTTCTGGGAAATACTCCCTTTATTTGTAACATGAAGAAAGGTAAGCTCATGCCAATAAATCTAAAAGCAAACTTTGTTCGTGGATATTTTCTAGTAACAAAACTATGAGAGTCTGAAAAGAGTGAATTCTAATACTGTAGCAGAGCTGAGCCAGGAAAAGACCTAACACATCCAGTCTGGGCTTTTCAGTTTCCAGCACACACCAGGCTAGCTAATTCGAGCACTTTTCAGCCTTAAATCCAATGACCAGGGCTGGAGAGATGGCTTAATGGTTAAGCACTTGCCTATGAAGCCTAAGGACCCCAGTTTGAGGCTCAATTCCCCAGGACCCACATTAGCCAGATGCACAAGGGGGCACACGGGTCTGGAGCTCATTTGCAGTGGCTGGAGGCCCTGGCGTGCCCATTCTCTCTCTCTCTCTCTCTGTCTCTTTCTCTCTCTGTCTGTCGCTGTCAAATAAATAAATAAAAATAAACAAAAAACATTTTTCTAAAAATCCAATGACCGTACACACATATTTGTAAGTCACTGGCTCATGGTCTCTGTTGGTAATCCCAAATCATATCTTAATTGCAAAAAGATTGTTATTTCATGGTATTTTTGCCTTAAGTCTGTATTCACTGCCTAAAATAATTTCTAACAATTGGAAATGATTCTTTGTAAAGAGGATTCTAGGCAGGATATTTATTTTTTTATTGTTTTCATTTCTTATAGAAGAAACTGAGTTCCACCTATGCTCCCTAGTAGGACATTCAGACCACTCCTTTTAGTTGGTTGACTATGAACAAAGAATTTCAGTCTTATCCTAGCATTCTGGATAGTTTAAGTTGACTTGAAACCTATACGAGAGATCTTCAGAGTGGAAACTCTCTTTGTACATTGATCATTCTCATGCTGCAGATGATACTGGAATTTTCATGTCTACCAATTCCTCTTATCTTAATTCTTGGCATCAGGTCCTCAAAACATCCTTCCTCCATTTTCTTATGGAAAACATTTCCATTTATTTCTTTAGCATCTGAAGGTTGAGTGCATGATCTATACTAGGCACTATGGCTCACATTCTAGACACAATGGCTCACAAAACACAAACAGAACAGGAGCCCAATCAACAAAGCCAGAAATCATTACATGTCATTGACAAGTAACAGAGAAGAGGAATTAGAGTTTTATGATGCCAATGCAGGGAAGAGAGTCTCAGCCTTTCCTTAGTGGGACTAACTAACTTTCCAAGGTGATGGTCTCAAAGAATGAGAACCGAGGACCAAGGAGAAAATTCATGGTGACAGGAAGGGACTTTTCTAGTAAAGACAGCTAAAAGCACAAGGCTGAAATTACATGATTTATTTGTAAATATAAATGCAATTAGGAAAAATAATAATGTTCACGATAAATGGGGAAAGAAATGGGATTGATGAAATAGGCTACATCTCACTAAAGTTAGGTAGGAACACAAATAGACTCTACACAGGGTCCTGTGAGACTCTGTCTCCTATGCAACATCAGCTATATGCTGTTGCAATCATGAGAGTGGTCACTATCCTCACATTCAGTGGGTTAACACAACAGAGGTTACTTGTACAGCTCATGAGCCTTTAGATAGATGATTTGGACTGGACTAACCACACACACTGTCTTGATTTCAGCAGGCTTCACTGAGATTTCTGCAAGTTAATTGGCCATTAATAACCTGATCTAAGTTGGCTTTGGCTGGGGCAGTTGGAACAGAGAAGAAGCATAAATATATAAGAGTTTTTGCAAGTATCTGTAAGAGTTGAATCAAATGACATTCTTTAGAATAAAGTAAGACTCATGGCTAACTCAGAATGAAGATGGGATATAGACTCCACATGTTTCAGGAAGGGCACTGCACAGTTGCATGGTAGAAAAAAGTGGTGGCATGGCCCTTATGGCCATGGTTACATGGTCATCTATTTGTCATGCATTCAGATCCTGGTAGGTGGTGACTTCTGTGGTTCCTAAGATGACAAAATATAGAACAGAGAGCAATGATGTTGACTAGATCTCTTAAATGAACCACTTACCCATTCTCAGAAGCCTGTTCAAGCACAGCATTCTTTGACTTCAATGTTGGAGGCAGCCACTTTCTTCTAAACAAGGGTAGGCACTAGCACACTACATTAAATTGTAGAAAATTAAAAATAAAGTAAGAAGCAGAAGAAAAATATGTCTAAACAGACAGATTTTTTGAGAAAACTTTAGATAACTCTATCATGATATTAAACCTACATAAAAGTATGCTAATTGAGAATAAATAATGTACTAAACAGACATAAGTTAGGTAAGTGCTGTAATCACATAATCCTTCCAATTTTATAACTGAGAAAACAGGCTTAGTTGGGTCCTGTGACAAGTTAGTGTCTGGATTTGAATGTCTACAGTCTGATTCCAGAACCCATTAGCTTAAATAATGTATTTCCAATTGTCTTATCACAAAGTGTTCTAAATCCCAACCTTAAGAACATGTTCAAAAGATCCAGCAAGAACTAACTATTGCATGCTTTCCTTAAAAATAAGCACCATGAATACTTCCTATACATGAATAATACAGTGACAATTCAGAAAAATGTATAGAGTGGTGTCATGGGAAGTCTGCTTTGCTAACAAGTTTATCTTTGATCACGGATTCACTGGCACAGATCCTGATTGTGTGTCAATCCTCACAACATGTGGCACTGCATATATTAGAGCCTGTTATATGCATTCTTTTCACAAGCCACATTTACAGCAGCCTACGTTTATTGTCTACAATAATGAAGGAAACACATGAGGATTATAGAAAGCCAAGTTTCATTCCATACTAATTAGGATAGACATATCTAACTATCAGTTACTTTCATGGCTGCTGACCAGCGTGCCATTAAGATTGTCCCTGCACCTATGGATAAAGGTATTCCTTCACTCAGTAGTATACCCCTTGAGCAAATACTCAGCTGTACATGCTAAGTAGGAGATACAATGTGATGGGAACAACACGTCACAGAATTACAGCCCATTTGGAGAACCAGACAAAAATTAAAAAATAAGAATAATTATGAATGAAAATATTAACTATCCATGCAATGTCCCTATACCTGCATGCCTTTACTTTTATCAGAATGGCCAGGGAAGTAAGTCCTTTCCATAGTGGAAGCACTGGAGCTCACACTGACATGTTGAGAAGAGTGAGGTGCATTTTAGCTTTATAGTCAGGGATGCAGGATCAAGGACGTTAAAATGTTTGGGGAACTTAAAGTTGATCAGGAAACAGTTTCTTTCATCCTTTATTGTTAAAGTATGAGTCCTCTTTATGGCTTTGCTACATTAAGTCAAGGTGAAGCTTGTTTTAGAATTTGAGTCTATTATGCATGTGCATATGTATATTGTTGGATGTATATGATGTGTGGGGGGCCATGTATGTGCCACTGTACACATGTAGAGGTCTGGGGATAGCCTCATGCATTTATCCTCTCTTTCCACCTTGCTTGAGACAGGGTTTCCCTTGTTTTTTCCACTGTGTGTGCACCATTCCAGCTGGCCCATGGACTTCTATATTCTCTTGTCTTTGTCTACCATTGCCAGAGATGCTTTGGGATTACAGATGCAAGCACCACTTTGTGTTCAGTTTTAGGTGCGTGATAGGGAACCAAATTCAAGCCAGCAGGAATCAAATCCTTTAGGCTTTGAGCCATCTATTTAACCCCTTGACCATGTTTCTGAAAAGTTCACTTAAAATTCTAGTTGCTTAAGTTTGGATTGATTTTGATTTTTGTAAAAAGATGAATCTAAACAATGACCAAATTATTCACCAGTAACTAAGTAATTTTTACTAATAACTAAGGGGTTTGAGGGATGGGGTGCTTCTTTTTCCCATTGACCTAAGCACCTACATATGTCTGTCACAATTTTGTCCAGATTTTCCAGTCTACTAGGATGCAAACATTATAGTAACAGCCAAGAGAACACCAACCAATGAAAACACAAGAAGGCATGAACCATTTCTCCAATTTACATTTTTCAACATTAAAAAAAATTTTCATTGATAAGTTAATACATAAACATATTGTTGTTTTCCCATCAGGTTATCCACTTTTGTCACCTTCCCTCTCTGCCCCTATTATATATATATATATATATTTTTTTAATTTTACCTATTATTTTTCATGCCAGAACATTCTAACTTGCACAAGTTGTCTTCTTCATTTAAATCCACACAGTTTTCAAGTGAGTTCTGGTAGATGGTGGTGCTGGTCTGACAAGTTGTCATGCCTGCGGAGGCACAAGAGTCTCAACATAGTGTCATTGGTGAACCATGTTGGGGCTTGCTGAGAAAGATACCTCCTACTTCGTACTGCTTCTGTTTTCCCTTCTGCCTCAGCTCCCCGCCTTGTGTACCCCACTCTGTACCTGCTCACAATGGCTTCTGACTCATTCCACCATTAGGAGACATCAGTTGAAAACAAGATGAAAATGAGTAGGAGGGCAGGATATTTGTTCCCCAAAGTCACCTTAGATGACTTGGGTTCCTGAGTGAAAGACACGCCTGGTTTTCCAGAGCCCAGGGCGTTCTTCTTTCATGGATCTCAGGTCAGCGAGGCTCTGAGGATGCTTGCCCCAGACCACTGCAATCACCCTGGACTCCTCTCATGTTTCCCCATACCTTTCTTAAAGCTCTACAAAGACAATCTTTGTGTGTGCATGCCCATCTATTTCCTATATTATCCACATCTGATTTGCTTAATCATAAATCTTCATTAGGTGTGTTTTCCCTTTTCCTCAAATGCCTTGCCAATTTCAGTGTCATAAAGTTGAAGTACAGTACAGTAGTAAATTACTTGTTTTTTCCTCCTTTCAATTGGTGAGCATACCCTTATATGATTTTCCAATAACTCTAAGTAACCAAGTAATCTCAGTTATCATTAGGTCCACTATATGGTACAGAAAACTAAAGCTTGGGCACATTCCCAGACCCAGGATCCCTTGAGCCTATAAATCCTTCACTGAGCTCTGCTTCATACCAAGTTACACAAAGCTATCCAAGTAAACTCCAAGCAATTAAAGCCCATCTAATTATGACCACAAGATAAGTACCACAGATTCTGTTTAAGGAAGATTTAAATCAAGGACCTGCAAACATGGCCCTCAGTCCAAGATGACAGCTGTCAGCTTTTGCCAACAAATGGTATTAGAATACAGCTCCACCCTTGATTATTGAAACACTTAAATAAAGAGAAACCATGTGGCCAACAAAGCCTAAAATGATTATCATCTGGCCCTTTCTAGAAAATGTTTGCTAGTCCTTGGTCTAAATAAGAAAATTCAAATTTTTTTTGTTACCTGACAACAATGTTCAAATTAAATATCTGTACATGTCCAAACTCTTTCTTAAATCACATATAAAAGATTTAGACATTTCATGTCTTTGGGTTGAGGAGCTTCAACTTATCAAAAATATAATGAAATTAATCATGTTACTACACGATTAATCAAGAAAAACAAAGGCATATCTTACCTACTTAGATTATTTCTTCAAAAGTTAATTCCAAAAGGATACTAAAAACAAAAACACTTTAACTTTTTTTTTCTGCTACCAGAAAACACACCAAGTAAAATATGGGAGAGACTCTAAGCCCAACCAACATAACTTTCTAAAATGAATGTTGATTTTAATTTAGGGAAAAGTTAAAACTAGCCTAGATGGTATCCTGCAAATAAGCCATAAAAGCATAATTCCTTAATTATTTGTTCCTACAAATACATTTGTCAGCACTTTTCAGAGACAAACACAGGTTTATTCCTGTACACCTAGCATTATTATTTTACAGGAAAGGATGAAGTAGGCTGGAGAGATGGCTCAGTCTCTAAAGTACTTGCCAAGCAAGCATGAGAACCTTAGATCCAATCCCAAGAACCCATGTAAGAGTCAGGTGTGGCAGCATGTATATATAACCTCAGTGCTGAGGAGGTGAAGACAGAAGACTGCCTGGGGCTTACTGGCTAGATAGTCTAGCTGAGTCAGTGAGCTTCAAGTTCTTATAGAGACTTTTTCTCTGAATGAATGAAGGAAGGAGGTAGAGAGTGATTGAAGAAGGCACCCAGTGTTGACCTCTGGCCTCCACATGCACAACCACATCCATGCACTGTCCCTAAACACACATGTGATAAACACACGCGCGCGCGCGCACACACACACACACACACACACACACTGACAACAAAAGAAAAAGGCTGCAGTAGTTTCCTTTTTACAAAATTGCTATTATTAAAATCTGGTAAGTTAGTGGATAGAAATCAGTGTCCATTGAAAGAGGCTTCTGGAAGCCAGGGACTTGAGTGAACAGGTCTGCTTTTTTCACATACCATTTCCACCCAGCAGATCCATGAGTCATGTGGCCCAGCCTTCTCCTCCAGATGGATTAATATATTATTTTCATTGACTAATTAGAATAACCATTTCTCTGGACCCAGAGATTTATTCATGGATGGGTCTGTTGCTCAAGGAAAACTAAATCAAAATTTATTTTGTGAGGAATCATATTAATATTGGTGGCCTGAAAGTTTATCATCTTTATGAGTTTTGACTCCTAAGAAATACCTTGTCAGCCTGAAGCTGACACTGGTTATTTTCACCATGGTAGAAAGGTCTGCCAGAGAGCAGCGTCAACTCAGAAACAAGCACGGTAGGGCTGGAGAGATTGCTTAGCCGGTAAGGCATTTGACTACTGCAGAAGCCTGCGAAGCACGGAAGCCAGATGCACAAAGGCACATGCGTCTGGAGTCCGTTTGTAGTGCCTACAGACCCTGGTGTGCGATTCTCTATCTGTCTGTCTCTTCTCTCTCTCACTCTCTGCTTGCAAATAAATAAATAACAATAAAAACAAGCACAATAGAGAAAGAAGAGAGATATCCTGCTGCTGTCCTCAATGAAGTATGTGCAACAGACCACAGTAGCAATTTGCCATCCAGTATACTTTAAAAAGATATATGTCTATGTGTTACTTTCTATTGCTGTGAACAAATACTTGACTACAGAAACGTAAGGAAGGAAAGAGCTTATTTTGGTTTACAGTTACAGGGGGGTAGTCTATCATGGGGTGGAAAGCATGGCAGGAATGGGCACATGCTAGTCACATCAACACCTCAGCAGGCATGAAACAGAGCAAGAATAGAAAGTGCTGTGATGTTATAACACCTTAAGGTCTCTCCCTGGTGACTCACCTCCTCCAGCAAGGCATAACCCATTAAAGATTCCACAACCTTCCCAACCTTCCCAGCTGGAGACCGAGTGTTCAAGCACAGGAGCCTCTGAGTGACATTATACATTCAAACCACAACAATGGAAATCACTATTCTATTCTTCCCTATAATTTGGGTAACTCAGTTTGAGTGGGGTCCTGACTATTACAAGGTGCAAAACAAGTGTATCCAAGAAGACATCACTCATTCACAAACACATGTCCAACTGGCACCATGCTCCCAACTTATAGACAAGACTCCTGCATTCCAGAGCAACAGACGTTAGGAAAGGCCATGGAAGCAGGGTTGACAGCTAGGCAAACCTAGCATGCCAGGGAGAATACCAGGGCATGTTCTAAATGGCTCTATAATGTCACTGAAGCAAAGTTATTCAATCATTGAATGGATAGTTATTAATGCCCACAGAATGGAGGACAAGGAGAGAGACCTTGCCCCTTTGGTGAAGGAAATCACAGGATCATAACAGAGGCAGGGTTTCAATCAGAGACTCTCATAGGAATAAAGATAGGTTCCATCAATTCACTTATCCAGGAAAAGTATGTGCTGTCAAACAGGGAAAGCAGATATTGACCTGATTAGGCAAGTTAGGAAAAATTTCCACGAGGAATTATCTTTAGTCATTGGCTAGGTAGAGATGAACAGGAAGAGTGTGTGGGAAGAGACAATGCATTGCAGACTCAAAGAAGCTGCTAGCTGTCATTCTGAGGTTGAAGGTAGGAGGAACATCTTCACCCTGGCCATTTTAGCTGCAGTAGCCTGGGACAATCCAAGTCTATACCTGCTACCATGCATAACTGTGAACAGTGCCCCTTCATCAAAAACACCACAGATTGAATCTTACATACAATGGTCTTGTGATGGTTGATTGCAATGGCCAACTTTGTAGGCCCTAGAATCACCTGTGATGGATTATCTGGACTAGGTTAGCCTGTGTTCATGCCAATGGGGGATTACCTTAGTAAGGTTAAATGAGGTGATCCACTATTGCAGTTATCTTGTCATTGCTGGCACAAAGCACCTGACAAAAAGAAGCTGATGGGAGGAAAGTTGGTTAATTTGTCTTACAGCCTCAAGAGGAAGCTCCATGATGGCAGGGAAAAACATGGTAAGTACATCACCTCTGCCACGGCAGGTAGACCCAGCAGCAGGAGAGTAAGCTGTGTTCTCACAATGTGGAGCCAGCTGTAACACCGCTAAGCCCACCCCTAACAACACACCTTCTCCAGCAAGGCTCCACCTCCCAAATTGCCATCACTCGGGAAACAAACACTCCAAACACCCGCCTTAACTATGGGAGGCACCATTCCATGGGCCAAGGTCCGGGACCTTATAAAAAGGAGAGAGATGGCTGAGCAACAGCATTCTTTGCTCTGTGCTTCCCTGCTGTGGAACTGAATGTGACCAGTTGCCTGGAGCTCCTGCCACCACACCTTCCCCACTGCCACGATGAACTATAACCTTGAAATGTAAACCCAAAGAGCCCTTCTTTCTTTCAATTGTTTCTTGTCAATTATTTGATAGCAGGAACAAGAATATGATTAGCACAATCCTGTTAGCCACAAACTCAGTGAAGATAATTGCAATGTGGAATTCTAGATTTGATAGCAGAACCAAAAATGAGTTGTAGGGAACATAAGTGGAATTACTAGCAAATTCTTAATGAAGTCTGGAGTTTTACTGACGACAATGCCTCACTGTTGATGTGCTATCTTTGATAAATGTTAGTGATGAATCACAGTAATATAAGACATTAAGAAAAACTAGGGGGGCTGGAGAAATGGCTTAGTGGTTAAGCGTTTGCCTGTGTAGCCTAAGGATCCAGGTTCGAGGCTCGATTCCCCAGGACCCATGTTAGCCAGATGCACAAGGGGGTGCACGCATCTGGAGTTCATTTGCAGTGGCTGGAGGCCCTGGCGCGCCCATTCTCTCTCTCTCTCTCTCTCTCTCTCTCTCTCTCTCTCTCTCTCTCTCTATCTGCCTCTTTCTCTCTCTGTCTGTTGCTCTCAAATAAATAAATAAAAATAAACCAAAAAAATTAAAAAAAAGAAAAACTAGGCAGAAGGTATCTAATAATTATCTATGTTATTTTGCAACTACTTTGCAGATCTAATTTTAGTTTACTATCCTCCTTAGGAGAAAACCTAAATACTTTAACTTTTCTTCCTATAGTCTGTCTGCCTACTTGTCCTTGCTATTTTACTTTTGTAATACAGTTTTGAAGCACTTTCAAGCTTATAGAGAAGTTCTAAAAATAGTTATTTGATGAATCCATATTCATATAATTTTTGCACCCTTCTCAGCTCTAAAGGGCATATTACTCAAACTAATACTACCCTACAGCATGAGAAGCAGATCTATCAGGAAGAGGTTATATGTAAAGAGAGATAAGCTCAAGGTTGGGAGACTGTGGGGTTTCTCACATGTCCAGAAAGTCCTTAGAAGAGTGTTTGACACATAGTTGAGATTTAATGTCACTTGGGTGGGGGGGGAGAGGGAACAGGCCAAAAATTGGTCCCTTTGGCTAAGAAATCAACCTCTTCATAAATAACTGGTAGACTGGTAAAGGCTGAACTTAAAGAGTTTAGAGTTTAGTTTTAATACAAGGCAGGCAAAAAGCACAAGAGAAACCATAGTCATAATGAAAGAGTAGAGACCTAGGGAAACATACGTTGTTCAAGTTTCTGCAAGGTGAGCATCATGTTGCAATTAGATAGCAATGCAATTATAGACTGACATACTGCAATCGCACACATTGGATATGACAGTTTCATTCATTGTAGAGATGGCCACAAGTATACTGGCCATCCCTGTAGCTAAAGTACCTAGATGTACTGAATACTTAATAATTACCTGCCATATAGTTCTTCCTATAGGACAATGACCTCTAGTTCCCTCCACCCACAATCTTTGAGGCTGTTTTCTTTTCCAATGATAGTGAAAGTAAGTAGAGAGCACTTGAGTGTCTCTGTCGCCAAAAGGAATTCTCTTACTTCGTTGTCTTCAAGCACTGGGAATGAATGAATTACCCTTAGAGTAGGCTGTGCAAGAAGAAATGCCTGCCTCTTCCAGGAGTGGGAGAAGCAGAAACAGAAGCAGCTGCTCATGGCTCTCGACGAGCTTGCTTGGAAAACTGGACTGAACGATATAAATTCAGAAGTCGGATGTTCACTGGGTAACACTCACTATGATTTGTTGCTGCCTAGTAGGAATATGAGTCAAGATCCTACCCTGCTTAATTTACCTGTCAGATTGCCTGAAGGGTTTGTCCACAGAGTTTTTAAACAGAAGATAGTACTACCCAGCCTGGGGAGCTTCACCCTTCATAGGAAGCACATTTATCATCTGCCCAGATTTATATGGTTAAGTCTGGGTCCTTCTGACACTTCCAGCTGAGCATTTGGTCTCTACTATGGAAATGTAATTATTTGGGATGGAATATAGGAGGATACCAATGCTGTGCTAGGCTTTCTCAAGTGAAAGTTCCCAGGAGCTAATAAATAGGGTGCCAGTAGTATGGCCCCACCCTGACACCCACTAAACACTTCTGGACTTGGAGATTGAGAAAAGCACCCCAGAAGCAGGTGTAACTCTCACCATGCAATGTTCAACCTGTGCTCTGACTTCCGACTTGTTGTCCAGCCTCCTATGCTCACTTCCTACGGGTTCTGTGAGCACTTTGACCTTTCATCAGAAACCATGGCTTGGAGAAAAAATTAAGAAACAGACCGTTTTGAGAGATTCTGATTTTTTTTTCCCCAAGAAAGATAAGGAAGGAAAAAATTACATAATTCTCTGCAGAGTATCTAGCTTTGCAAGACTGACTGTGTCTTTCCAAACTCCAATGAACCCAGTGTAAAGTTACTAACAAATGTTGAATATGCTCTAGTTTCATTCATGCATCTGTAGTAACCATAGGTATGTACAGCAAGTGAATTTAACTACCATTGTCTTCATCTGTTCTTGACCACAATTACTGTATAATTCTATACATTTTAGCAAGCTGACCTAGATATTCATTTAATATAACATAAATTTTGTCTCTTTTAAAAATCACTTATTTTCCAATCAAAGAACAATTAAATTCTGTTTCTTTTGTAGAAAGCTACTGAGAACAAAATATTTATTCCCATGTGATTGGTGGGTGTTTTTAAAATTTACAATTACAAAATGAAAGAATTCAAAATTCTAGGCCAAGATTGTATTTTAAAATTTATTTTAACAAGTATGATCGAAACAAGCATGACTTTTAAGATCATTTTGTTCACATTTTAAAAATCATAATTCCTATAGCAGAAGCTATAAGGCTAAGGAGTATTTACATAAAAATGAAAAACCTTATAGCAAAAACAAATAGAACATCAATGGACCTATCAGCAAAACATTGGTAATTTAAGAATCAAACCTGGTTCCTTAGGTTTCACAAGCAAGCGCCTTAACTGCAAAGCCATCATCCTTAATTTTTTTTCTTATTTTTTTTTTCTTTTGTTTTTTTGAGGTAGAGTCTCATTCTAGCTCTGGCTGACCTGGAATTCACTATGTATTCTCAGGGTGGCCTTTAACTCACAGTGATCCTCTTACCTCTGCCTCCCGAGTGCTGGGATTAAAGGTGTGCACCACCACACCCGGCTTTCTTTTCTTTTGTCTTTTTTTGTTGTTGTTGTTTGTTTGTTCTTTGCTTTTTGTTTTTTGTTTGTTTGTTTGTTTTTGAGTTTGGGTCTTGTTCAAGCTCAGGCTGACCTAGAATTCGCTTTGTTGTTTCAGGGTGACGTCAAACTCATGGTGATTCTCCTACCTCTGCCTCCCAAGTGCTGAGATTAAAAGTTTATTAAGGCATTTTTGACATAGTCACCACCACTCATTTGAAAGTCTTGATTTAAGAACACTGTCCTTGCTTATTTCCAAACACCAGGTTTTCACATGCAATGCATCCGTTGGCCTCTGACACTCTGACATAGCCTAAGATGTCTTTATCAGATGACATGTTCTAATCTCTCACTGTCGAACAACCGTTGACCATAGTATTAACTTTAATGACTGCATGCCAAGGCAAGTCACCCAGTGCATCTGAAGTCCAATTAACAGCTCAGGTCTCAGCCATGCGGAAGCAGCTGCCCGAGAAGAAAGGATATCAACTCAAATGACGAGCCACCAACCCAAAGGTGGATTGTAAGCGAGAAGACGGAGTGTTGCAGCCTAGAGCAATCAATGCAAATCTGTGCCTGTTAGAAGGTGTTTCAATTCCAATGATGGATAACCTGTGATTGTGAGTATTTCACAGCTGCTTTCAGCGTAGCTGCTGAATTCACGCACGCTGGCAGAGGTGTGCTGGCTTCGGCAAATTGTCAGAGGCAGAGAGCCGTGCGTGGCCTTCAGCCAGCTGAGAGGAGCTGGGCTCTGCGGGCTGCTGTGATGTTACTGCACGATGTGCAAAGTCACGTCCACCAGCTTCCAAATAACACCCACAGACCGACAGCCAGCGGGCTAATTAGTGGGTGATTTTTGTGGCTGTTTCCGTCTTGCCTTTGACACGGCCCCATAGAAAGGCTTCCCCAGTGACCACACACTGGTCCCAGTGAAAGGCCTTGGGAAAAGCATCGTACTATCTGGATTCTGATGACATAGTCATCACCTTGGGAGATTCTGTTTTCTTTTAAGTTATTACTGTTTTTTGTGTGAATTTATTTGGAAGTTGCCCTAAGCTGAAAATAGAAGCAGCTGATAGGACATTCTGACAAACAAATTTGAAAGTGCTTCTGCCACCAGCCTCAGTAATTCTAATTCTAATTCTTATTTACTCCACAGAAAGCAAAACTTCACAGAATGTGTGTACACTCTCTACTGATCACTGGACATTTGCTTATGTAGAATTTACAGAAACAAAAATTAAGAAACAATCTCATTGCAGGACCGTGAAGGGATGGTGAACTATAGCACAGCTCTTGTACACAATACTGTGCTGCAATTGTAAGCATCCAGTGTATTAAGACTTCTGCTTATTGTTTGTGCTAATAGCAAATGATAGCAATGATTCATGTTGCATTATAGTTTACACTAAATGACACATTTGTATAAGTACTCAAGTTTCACACTAAAACACTTTATGTGTCTCAGGACATGTACAAGAAAGATTGATTGTCAGATAAAGTTTGGTCCTAAGTTATAGTTTAAGGTCTGGGGTGATTGCTCAGTGGTTAAAGGTGCTTGCTTGCAAAGTCTGCTGGCCTGGGTTCAATTCCACAGTCATCCACATAAAGCTATATAGTGTTCATTTGCGGTGACAAGAGACTCTGGTGTGCCCATACACCATGTGTGTGCACACTTACACACACACACACAATTTCAAATACTTTCTTTAAACATTTAAAAAAAATTTTAAGTTATAGTTTAGGCAGAAGCAAGTGGTAAGTGGTTCTGGTATGCTATTTCACACTAGGTAACTAGATGTCATAAAATGAGAAAAAAGGACTTGAAGCTTTTTATGATAATAAATGATAAATATCTAAAAAGACAAATATGTTTAACAAGATATAAAGATTGACACATATATCTATGAAAACATCACATGGAACCCCATTAATATACAACATTCTTATGTCTTTATGTACCTGTGGTAGTTTGAATAGATGGCCCCCAATATAGTCAGTGTTTTATGAGTTTGTATTTTGGATCTGCAGCCTCCTGGCTGGAGGCAGTGTCACTGGGTGGATCTTAAGGTGTGGTGATGGGTTTGAAATTCCAATCTAAATATATGCAAAATGTGCCCAGCTAGAGTTCCTGAAGTGTGCTGCATGGTGTGGCTTTCGGCTTGTGGCTTCTCCCTCTCTGGACCTGTGAAAGCAAGGCCAGCTTCTTCTGCCATTATGGAGCTTCTCCTGGATCCGTAAGCTTCAATAAATATCCCTTCCTCCAAACTGTGCTTGGTTTGGAAGTTCATCTCAGTAAGCCTGAAATTGTACATAACTAATAAAGAAAAAGAAAAAAAAGCAAGATGGCTTATGAATATAGGCATTGGATGACATGCACAGGAAGTGAACAGAGTGGAAAGGGAACAAAAGGAAGTGACAGTTACAGGATGATGTGCTAGTTACTTGAGATTGAGTGAGAGGGGTGTCCAATGCCAAGGTCCAGCATGGACACAAGAGCACTGAATGTCTTGTGAAGGATGAAATCTTACACAAACCCAGTTGATACCATGTGTGATAGTATAAATGGTTGTCCCTCAATAGATTCAATTTTATTAAAACTTCTTAGATTTCCAGCTACCTAGGTGAAGGAGGTGTCACTGGACACATATTAGGGTCCAGCCCTAAGGTGGGGTGGTAGATTTGAAATTCCAATCTGAAGATATGCAAAATGCCTAGTTCTGCCTTTAGTTCCTGAAGTGTGCTGTTTTTCTCTCTGTGTTTGGTTGTATAAAAGCAGGCCAACTTCTGCCATTATGGGAATTTTCCTGAGTCTATGAGCTTCAAATAAATATCCCTTCCTCCATAACTGTGCCTGGTTCAGAGGTTCATCTCTGTGACCTGAAGCTGTCTGCTACACCGTGCAATGGCTGTCTTGGCCATTTCAACCCCTTCTACCCTGTGCAGGCTGTGGTCTTACCCTGGAGAAGGGAGCTGCTAACAGATTTTACCAGCCACTCAAGCTTCGGCCTTTCTAGGGATACCTCCAACAAGGTTCTCAATATCAAGTATGACTTGACGATATGGTCACCTGTGTGCTACAAACCTTACTCCCTGTCCTACTAATATGGAAGACATCTTGGTGATTGTTACATTGGGCCTAAGTGCTGCTTTCTACTCCATCATATTGAGATCTCTGAAATGTCCCCGTCTCTTGCTTCTCAAATGAGTAAATAAATACAAAAATATTTCAACTCTCTTGAATTACTAAAACAAACTGTTAAATAAGCAGCCATAATGTTTAGTAGCTTTAGTCAGCCTTCACAGTGCAGACTATGTGCAGCTAACAGTCATAGGAGATCATTGTCAGAGTTCATATCATTTTAAAATATTCCATTCCAAGGGTAGAGAGATGGCTTAGCAGTTAAGGCTTTTGCCTTCAAAGCTAAAGGACCCAGGGTCGATTCCCCAGGACCAACATAAGACAGATGCACATGATGGCATATGCATCTGGAGTTCATTTGCAGTGGCTGGAGAGTGTGACACACCCCTTCTCATTCTCTCTATCTCTCTCTCTTTCTCTCTTCTCTCCTTCTCTTCTCTCTCTCTCTCTCTCTCATTCTTCCTCTTTCTCTCTGTTTCAAATAAGTAAATAAAAATAAAATATTTAAGCTGGACATGGTGGCGCATGCCTTTAATGCCAGCACTCGGGAGGCAGAGGTAGGAGGATCACCGACAGTTCAAGGCCAGCCTGAGACTACATAGTGAATTCCAGGTCAGCCTGGGCTAGAGTGAAACCCTACCTCAAAAAAAAAAAAAACAAAAATAAATAAATAGATAGATAAATAAAATATTTAAAAATACTCCATTCCTAATAAGGAGATGAGTCTGTCCCTTACATTAGAAGATGACACACATGATAGTTATCCATAAGGTGGTGTGGTGAAATGACTATAACACTTGTAATAACATCATTCACAGGTATGTCCTTGCAAAGATGAAGAGGATTTAATGCTAGGAGACCTTTAATGGAAATGTTTGCATTTACACTGATTGTAGAAAGTGGAACATTAATATACAGTATAAAAAAACATATCCATAGGCAGGAAGCTCAGAAAGGAAATTGCTAGCTTGTATCTCCATGTGATTCTGGTTTGGTTTAGCTTTTGGTGGCTGTGTCACTTAATTCAAGCATAGGCAACATATTTTACTCACAGTTATCCAACATAGCTTGTATCTTATGCAAAAGGAAACTTTGAAAGACCTGCTCATCCTTTGGTTATCTACTCTGGGTTCTTTTAAGCATCTCATTATTATAGACTAATTGAATTATCTCTCCAAATGAGGCCACAGATATCCTTATTTCCAACAGTAGGATGTCCTTCTTTATCCTATTGCCCCTTGTAATTCTGATAAAGTGTGCGTAGCCTCATGAACAAGTCTTTCCTTCACTTACATTATTGGTTCCTTGGACAAAATTAGGTTGTTAATGCCATGTAAATTCAAATCTTGCTTATCAAAAATTGTCGAAGTATGGGAACAGAAATAAGCATACTGAGCTAAGAATATAAAGCTTTGTTGGTATAGGGTGGGCTCATCTATTGCTTGTATGAAAGAAAAGAATCTATTAGAAACCAGAGCAGAATCTGCTCATCTGCAACAAGATGAAATTTCTGAGACGTATTGAGATGAATTCCACTCATTGAGATAATAAGGATGACAATGTCTCCTTAATCATTAGTTCTGGAGTGTTAAAATCACTAGTTCATAATAGCAATCAAAATATAGCAATGTATATCTAAGCAAATGTTACTGTGACTGTCTTTTTTACAGGCATAAAATTAGACTTTCGTGGAAAGAGTAAAGCTAAATTAAGTATTGTAAGATAAAAGTATGAAAACAGAGGAATCTGAGCAGAGTTTTGAAATCAACAATAATAACACCTTCCCAATTCTGTCCTGTGCACCCCAAATGATGCTCCACGGCGTGCACTATATTCATCATTCTTCTTTCATCAGCCACATAACTCATTACCATTGACTGTCAGAAAGCAAGGTGGCGCATCCAAGTCTCCAGGGTAATTTCTAGTTAGGCCCTGGAATGGAAAGACTCTTGCAAAAGGTGGTAGTATGCATTGTCCCTGGGTTCATTTGTTTTCATCGTCCTCAAGCAAAGAAAATGCTACAGTTCTGTGTATACTTGAGAACTTTCCCATCTGCCATTTCCAGGATATAATGTTAATTTTTGTTAATTTGTTAATTATTTGCCACATTTAGTAATTTTAATAAAGCTCCTATGAATGATTAAATGGTGCTAACCCTTCAGTTGATTTCAAGGAGGATGGGTGAAGGTAACCAAAGGGCATTTACTGAGCATGGTAATAAGTGAAAACAGCATATTCTGCATACTATAAAATGGGGAAGGATTGGGAGAATTCGAGAAGTGTCTGAGAGAGGAGATTGTTCTCAGAGGGAGCTGGGTGCTTTATGGAAGGAAAGATGCAGAGAAGAGATGGCTTGGGGTAAGGGAGGCTTATTCATGAGAATTCCTAGACTTCATGTTATGTGTGAGACAATATGGTTGAGTTTTGCTATGACATATTCATAGGCTCTAGATTGACCCAGGCTTGCTTGTTTTCATTCGAATGAGAGACCACAGAGAGACGATTTCAGGAGGAAGATGAGGGACCCTGAAATCTAGATCACATGTGGCATGTTTCAGTGGTTTCAGTCACATTGCATGTGTGATGATATTCTGCCTGTTTTCCAGCAGGTGTTGAAAATCTATTGAGCTCTGGATGCCTTTCTCTCATCCATTGTCTTGCATTGGCTAACTGGCATCTTTTGCACATCCATTTAAGAAATGGCCTTTTAATAGAATCTACTTCTTAGAGATACTCAGCTTAAAGAGCCAGAAGTGAGCCAGGTGTTTGTCAGCTTTTTTTTTTTTTTTTTTTTAGTCAGTTCTGTATTCAGCAAATACAGTCAGTTTGGTACCATTATTAGGCTCATCTGTGACCTACCCCCTCCCCTTGGCCCCTCCTTGTTGAGGTATACGGGTCATGCATTGTGGAGTTCCAGTAAGGGGAGTAGGAGCTGGTTACTAGGAAATGAAATGCACTGCAGAAAGTGCAATGAATTATTATACAAGAAAGGACAGCACTGATCCAGGGGGACTCTTGCCTTGAGACCTTGCATGAGGTCACCATTCTGCTGGATTACTTTCAGCTGTTATACCATGGACCTCATCATGCAGCACTGCAAGGTTTTGTCACTCGATGTTGTCAAGAATATGTCTCTCAATATGACACTCAGGTCTCCCTGTGAGTAAATATTGGAGAATTGTTTTGCATTCATGGTTCCAAAAATAGATGTACTTCTCAAGTGATTAGCTTTGTTGTTTTAATCCTATGAACGATATGAGTTGCAGAATTGATCATGTTTCTCTACTGATATGTACTGCTATGAAACCCAGTCCCATGAGAGTCTATGACTCATATCATCTGGACAGTCTGAACCACCAAGATGGAGCACAGGAACCAGGGACGCGCCCCCAGGACACCTCACTGGCCTCATTTGACCTAGCGAGACTGACTGTGTCCAGCCTGGGTTAGAACTTTCCCATCATAACGATGAGTGACAATGCGGTTTACCTGTTTCTGATGATTTTCTCACTTGCATGCACTGTTGACATGTATACAGTTCAATGTAATCTATCTTTCTTTAATTTCAAGGGCATAATTAGAATAAACATGTAGAGCTATAAGAAACCTAATGCTACTCAAAATTACCCCATAAGCTGTATTACTGAGACTTTCAGAAGGATTTTAAGTCTGCTACTGGTATTTGTATGATGTTTCTACCATTAGAAATATTTAGCTGATTAAAGAAGGTAGAGAAGGAGGGAAATGAGAATGAAGAGAGAAACTACATTTTGGGCTTGCACATCCAATTCTGTCATCTAATAACTATGAGATCAGGGTAAACATAACTTCCCTGTGCATTGGCTTCCTGGCTTCCTCTACTATTAAATGAAAATAAGACTAGTAACTACTTCCTAAGGTTATAAAGAGTGAATGAATAAAAGAAAAAGGTTTGCCATGATAACGTAGCTTCTAGTAAATCATACAAAAGCGTTCTGGTCACTGTTGTATCAAATTTGAATTCTTTCTATAATATAACCCCCACACTTAAAGCAATGTCTTAAAATTATTAACTGTCATGTAAGTATTAAGCATCATTGTAGGTAATTAAATGATGGACATAATCTACACAAAAATAAACAGTGAGCTGAGTGTGACAGTGCACACCTTTAATCCTAGCACTCAGGAGGCAGAGTTAGAAGCATCATGCTGAGTTCCAGTCACTGAGAAACTGCATAGAATAAAATGGAGAGAGAAAGAAGCTCTCTCTATCTCTCTTTCTCTCTCTCTCTCTCTCTGTCCCTCTTTCTCTCTCTCTCTTTCCTCTCTTGATCTGGGATGTCTGTGTTCTCCTGCTCTTTGACACAGGTGCTCCTAGTCCTGGGCTCTGTTCTGTGAGGTGTGAGGTATCCACCAGTGGACCACTGGGTTCTCTAGCCTTTGGACTTGACTAAGTAGCTAACTTCACCAGCCTCCTTCCTCTTCCAGTTCACAGACCAGCATCGTTTAAGCCAGTTTCCATTTTCTCTGTCTTTGCCTCTTTCTCTCTGCCCATGCGCACGTATGTTCTCAACCCATTTTCTGTCCATGCTACTTCTGTAGAGAATTCCAACTAATACAACGTGTTTGTATCTCAGAGATAAAGTAAACAAAAACTGCACAATGCAGGCAGAAAAATAAAGAGATTATCCAAGAGGATAAAGTATTCATTTTATATTAGAATTCTTTTCATAACACAAAGTGACAGGAAGCAATGAAGCCATGTTCACAGCTTGGATGAAAAATGGCTATGAAATAAAGAATTTATTGGGGTTGAGAGAACAGAAACACAAAGACATTACCAAACAGGGAAAATCTGAGCAGCAATGTGGAGCTGACTACAATAGTGTCTCAAGCAGGTAACATTTCCTGAAGGAGAAATAATCTGTAATTCTAGCTACATTAAGAATATACAACATAAGCATCAAACCTTAGGCGTTGTGTTAATTCATTAGTTTTGCCTGAACAAAATACCTGGATATATAAAAGAACTGAGATTTACTACATTTTTCTCAATTCTGGAAACTGGAAGGCTGAGATCAGGAGCCTGGCTAAGTGGCTTTCTTATAAGATGGCTCTCTTTGGTTGATAGATGGCTACCTCTCCCTTTGTCCTCCCAAACACTTCTCTTAGTGTAGCTTGTGTCCTAATCTTTGATTTAAAAAAAATATTTTTTATTTACTTAGTTGGCAGAGAGATAGGAGAGAGAGAAAAAATAAGCATGCCAGGACTTTCTGCCTCTGTAAGTACATAAACTCCAGATGCCTGTGCCACTTTGTGTATCTGGCTTTATGTGGGTACTAGGGTATCAAACCTGGGCCTTCATGCTTTGCAAACAAGTACCTTTAACTAATGAGCTACCTCTCCACCCCCTGATCTTTCATTTTAAAAGCTTTGTAAAAAAGTTTAGGTACTTTTTTTTTTTTTTTGGCAAGCAGAGAGATAGAAAGAAGAGAGAGGGGCAGAGAGATAGAATGGGTGTGCCAGGGCCTCCAGCCATTGCAAATGAAGTCCAGATGCATACACCATTTTGTCCATCTGGCACTAAGTGGGTACTGGAGAATTGAGCCTGGGTCATTAGACTTCATAGACAAGTGCCTTTACAGCTGATCCATCTTTCCAGCCCGTAAATGGCTTTCTAGAGTATAATTAATACACAAACTTGTACATGTAGAATGGATACTATTATATGAGTATGGACATAGTCATATTTCTATAAATTTATGGACACCATCAAGTTCTTTGCAATATCCATCTCTTCCATGAGGTTCTTAGTACCTTTTTGTTCCTTACTTTTTTCTGTTTTTATGATGAGAATAGTTAACAGAGATTATAAACATACCAGTCATGTTGCTTTAAGGCCTATCATAAAAATCTCATTTCAACTTAATCACCTCATTAAAGACCTCCAGTCTTTAAATATAGTCAAATAGAGTTACATTCTGATATACTGAGGTCTAGGACTCTAACATATGAATTTAGGGGAAGCCCATTCCAGGCATAAGCTGCTGTACAGAGTGGGGGTAGAAGGCTTCCATTTCAGCATGATGATTTTATAAAGAAAATATAAATGTTAAAATCTGAATTTAGGGGTGTAGAAAGGTCAGCTGGTAATGTTCTTGCCTTGCAAGCATAAGGACCTGAATTCAATATTAAATCTCTATTACCTACCTACCTATATATGTAACACACACACACACAGATATATATATATATATATATATATATATAATGTATATTCACTGAAGGGTCACAAGCTCTTGGGCTGACCATCCAGGTTCTTTTCTCTTGGTGGTTACAGGGACAGTAAAAATAGATGATCAACTCTGGTCAAACATCCCAGGAAAGCCAGGCATGGTGGTGCCTACCTTTAATCCCAGTACTCTGGAGGTAGGAGGATCACTGTGATTTCAAGGCCAGCCTGAGACAACATAGTGAATTCCATGTCAGCCTGGCCTAAGAGACCTTGCCTCTAAAAGCAAAACAAAATCCTAGTGAAATTATTACTGTAATTTTTTAAATTTAATTTTGTTTTTAGTGTTTCGTATGTTTGTGCACGTCCATGTGTATAAGTGCAGACTCACCTGCCACAGTGCACACTGGAGTTCAGAGGACACCTTGTGGATGTCATTGCTTGCCTTCCATTTCATTTGAGTCAGGGTCTCTTGCTCTCATTGTTATTCACCGCTGTGTTTTCCAGGCCAGCTGGTCTGCTGATTCACATGAGATTCCACTGTCTCGTGTCACCATCAGTGTGCTGGGATTACAGAAGCTTCCCACTTTTTACATGAGGAGTGAGCATTGGAACCAGGTACTCAGGCTTTAACAGTAAGCACTTTATATCCACTGAGCCCACACTGTAATTATTTTAAAAAAAGAAAAATAAGTATTCTGAGGTCCAGAATGTTTATGTGAACTGAAGCCTGGAAGTGGGTCCCCAAAACCAAGACCACTATGAAATTTGTAGGGTCCAGTGAAACAAGAAAAGTATTAGGAGGTTCAAGATCCTGAGGGAGGATGCTAAAGGGTAGTAAATTCAGAATTCCCACCCACTACATAGGATCCATCAGATTTCTCTAAAGGACAATCTGAGGGATTCATTTTAGCACCTACCAGCACACACATCACATGTGCTTCCTTCACAGGTCCAGCAAACATCTCATGTAGTTTGCCTCACCTCTTCCTGAGGGTGAGCTTAGAAGAAGTTGATGGATAAACTTCAGCCCCCATCTGTGCACTTGGACTTGGAGATGTGCCTGACTCTCATTCTCTCCCCTTCCATTACCTATTTTAAATGTCCCTTACCCTTTGCTAGTCACCTCCACAGCTCTTGGGGTACCTGTGCAGTGACCCACACCTTTAGTCATAGGCTCTAAACATTTGGTCATCAAATCGTTTCTCACTCTGAGGGTACTGAATAGGCACCAGTGTGTACCCAGGTAGATTAGTTGGATTCCATCCACATTTTTCTGAGAGAAAAAGAAGCTTTAACCTGGCCTCCTGGTTAGAGCCTTAAGGACAACTCCAACTCTCACTGGCTGGCTCTTGGACGCAGAGTCTCAGGTCTTATGACAGGAAACATAGCTTAGAGTTCAAGAAGCTAACTGTATTCTGTAGCAAGAGAGAATGCCCTATGATGACCAGAAATGTCAGCCCTGAAGAACCAAGAGCATGGAAACAGGGAGTAATATCCCACTGGCTTACTGGGGACAATGGGGAGTGGGGCTGCCCCTGATTTCCCTCTTTGGTTTACAGACCCACATACTCATCCTTCTGGGAGTACAGCACCACCCAGCCTCTACTGGTGCATGTACAGGGTCTTCAAAGATAGCCTCTTAGTGTGAAAAGGACAAGAAGAATGATGGCATTTAGGTCTGATGTGCAATCAGGCTGCCTCTTTAAGAGGCCTTTCAGGGGCGAGCCCTTATTATGATTCCTGACCCTCTCTTCTGGTAGGGTGGTAAAGTAACATATTCAACAAATCAATAGCCGGTTTTCATCTATTTGAGGCCCAGCAGATCTAATCCAGCACAGTGCCCACATCCAATACAACAGGGTTACTAGGTTGATTCTGTCTGTGGTCATTCTCAGTAGCATTCCATTTTCCATAGGGCTCACAGTGGTCAATTACATGGCAACACGATGGGGGCCAAGAGCCCTGCATCCCCTAGGGCTTTACCAATAGCATTAAGCTCCAGCATTCCACCTTGTCTGCCATATTGCTTCTATCTCAATGACAGATGGGGAAGAGCACAGACGACTCAGCCCTGATCCTTCAGCCTTACTCAATCATTGGCTGACAGCAGATCAGGGAGTGCCTGACCTGTCTATAAGGAGGGCTGGGGTTGCCTGCCAAAGTCTCTTTAAGAAAAAGATCACTAAGCCTCAAATGTATGGCTGCTTTTGTTTGATCAATTTCCATATACATATCAATTACTCTATTTCTATGTCCATCAAAGCATTTAGCATTCCATTGTCTATAAGTACAATTTATCCCAATAATTCAAAATATGTATACATATTTTAGTGGAATTCATCAATTTATCAGGTTATCGGTTGTGGTAACAGAGATAAGTAAATCAAAATTTAGAGTAGGGCTGGAGAGATGGCTTAGTGGTTAAGCGCTTGCCTGTGAATCCTAAGGACTCCGGTTCAAGGCCCGACTCCCCAGGACCCACGTTAGCCAGATACACAAGGGGGCGCATACGTCTGGAGTTCATTTGCAGTGGCTGGAGGCCCTGGCGTGCCCATTCTCTCTCTCTCTCTCTCTCTCCCTCTTTCTCTCTGTTACTCTCAAATAAATAAATAAATAAAAATAAACAAAAAAATTAGCAGTAGTTTTTATTTGATGTGGATTTTTTTAGATAATGAGGCTTTTCATTATCCCAATTTTTCTCAATTGCATAAAAAGAGAGTTAACAGTTATTTTGAAAGTTAATTAAGAAACTTCCCAGTTGAATCTTAACATCTAGAAATAATACTTTCAAAATTTTCTCATGACCATAATCTGAACCATTTTAAGAGCTTTGGCAAATCAGATCAATCAGGTCTCCCAGGCCTGTTCTGTGTCACCACATGCACAATAACAACTTTTCAGTGTACTTTCATGTCAATATCACCCCTGCACCATGCCATCTGCCTAGGACGATATGAAATGTTCTTATCACCCCCCCGATGATCTCATTCCCTCTGCACAAGGAATAGAAAGAGGCATAGGAGTGTTGAGGCAGAATTGCATGCTTAAAATAGTCAGGGGTTCTGGAGTTCAGAAAAATATTGCCTTTCTATATGGATCATAGAAACATAGATTTAGTATTCTGGAACTCAGAAATTTCCCCTGAGGATAACCTTTCCTCAAACACAGCAACTCAAGCAAGTTGCTCATACGTGAACCACAAAAGACCTGAAGCGTCCATCAAGCTGGACACCCACGGAGACACAGGAGCAAAGTAAGCATACTTAAATATAACAATAAGAGTAAAAAGGACAGCAGTGAAACTCTTTCCACTGAAAGACAAGGTCACTGTGACCACCAGCATGCAGAGCCAAATTCCTAAGGCTTCCTTGGCCTCTTGTATTTGGAGGCTCTGAGCCAGGATGCGGCAGGCACCAGCCCCAGCATCCGCTTGCTCAACTTTAAGTGACCGCCAGTGGGTCAGGTTGCAAATTGTTTATATTTAGAAGAACAGGTGTGCAGCTGATGTCATCTGGATGTGTTTCATGGAATTGGAAAGATTTGATGTGGAAAAGGAAGACACACCACTCTGATTTGTACTTGTAGCGTGTGGGAACTCTATGCCACAACTTCTTTTCTTAGATTTTCCTTTCTTTTCACATTTTGTGAGTATGTTATGGTTTGAATCTGAAATGTCCCCCTTAGGTCATATTTTGAAAGCTTATGCCCAAAGTGGAGCCACTATGTTGGGAGCCTGCTGGTCCTTGAAAAGGCAGTTCCCACTTTGTTGAAGTGGGTCACTAGAAGACAGCCTTTGAAGGTAGTTCCTGGATCCTCATTCCTATTCACTTTCTCTGCTCTGTAGTTCACCTTGCTGTAAACATCTCTAGTCATGTGCTCTCTCCACTATGAACTGAACTTGTCTGCCGTAACTTCCCCACTGTGATGAATGGAGACCTTTGAAGCCATGATCCAAAATAAATCTTTGTTTTGTTCAGGTATTGTCACAGTGGCACAGAGACAATAGAAGGTGTTTAGTACCGGTTCATAAGTTCTTGCAAAAAAAAAGAAAAGAAAGAAAGAAAAAAGAAAAGAAAGAAAGAAAACAACAACAGCAAAAACTCAGGACCCCTGGGTTTGAATGAATTCTCAATAGAAGACTACGTTTCCTTCTCCTATGCAATGATTCATAACCACTGGTTTTTCTTTGACTGACCCCTCTGTTGTATCCCAAAACTGTGCGAAACACAAGAGATGTGAACCCAGGCAGTTGAGCTTCATAAACACTCAAGAATGCTACACATGCAAAATACTGTTAACCATGTACAAAACTCTTATAAAGCTAGATATACACCACAAATGCAGATGGAAAGACTGTATGGAAGTGAGATGTAATCAACATTACACATGTCAGATACAGGACATAATCCTAGATCAGGCATCTGGAAAATAGCAGCTTTGCAGGCACTTTCCTTAGTCACTTAAAAAGAATGTTTGAGAAAGAAAGAGGCAGATAGAAAAAGAGAGAGAAAAGGCATGCCAGGGCCTCTAGTAACTGCAAAGGAACTCTAGACGGTTGTATCTGGATTTACGTGGGTCCTAGAGAATCAAGCCTGGGTCCTTTCGCTTTGCAGCCAAATGCCTTAACCACTGAGCCATCTCTCCAGCCAGTCAGTCATTATTTTATTAAGCACTCTAATGAGGGGCTGGGGAGATGGCTGAGAGGGTAGAAGTGCTTACTTGCAAAGTTTAGTGTTCCAGTTTGTTTTGCCAGCACCCACATAAAAGCCAAATGCAAAGTGATGAATGTGACTAGCATTGGTTTGCAGCAGCAAGAAACGCTGCTGGACCTATCTACCTCACACACATACACACAGATAAATTAGTAAATTTTCTAGAAAATATTTTAATGAGCACATATGTATAAGGAAGTGAAGCACTTCTTTGTTTAACTGTGTAGATATCTTGCTAATGATTTTAGCCCTAGTGCTTGCCCAGACCCCCATCTGAATTCTGTGTAGTGTGACATGTGACTTAAACAATTATGTCTCATTATGTAATAACCCTAAGTTGAAGACTTTTCAGCAGGAGAAAGAAGGGAAAATTCTGTTTCCATTTTGCTTTCACTTTTGTTCATATTATGCTAGGAATGATCATGAGATGTTAAAAGGCCTATAAACAAAGATAGCTTATCTTTTGGAAAGCAAACAGAACTAATTTTCCATAAAATAGCTTCAGCAAAATCTCCTAAAATTTTCCTATTTTCAAGTAAATTTTTTCCTGTGTTACCTTGGAGCTGCTACTAAGGGTCAAGTGCACAAATCCACAAAAGCATCAGCCTTGTCAGGCACAGCTAGACACACAAGCGCATGAAATGCACTTGAACTTTGTCTTGGTCATTTCCTCTCCAGTCATGTTTAAAAACCTCCCGAGTTGCTTTTCAATACTGGTAAGAACCAGTGATGCCAATCTAATAAAACGGGAATCTGACTATCAAATCCCAGCAGAGGAAGTGTCCTCATCCTCTGGGCTAGGAATCTGCCTACCGCAGGCCCAGGTGTGGCTGCTCTCCAAGACCAAGTGCGCTGAGCTCCCTGTTCCCTGCTTGCAGTTGTCTGGGACATGGGGCTACAGAATGCTCTGCTGGGACCAACTTTCTGACTGCATTTGAATGAAGGTGAAACCACACTACTGACCTATTTGACCTTGTCCTGACTCTTCTCTCTCCTGATCTTGTCAGGGTGGGAAGTATTTTATATTTCCTCCACAGTACAGAGAAGAAAGCTTTGTTTGACATTGCCCTACAAACAAAAACAGCCAATTACAGCAATAACCTCCAGAAAACAATGTGTTTTAAGGGCATTGTTTTAAACCATTTTCCTTGTCTGCTTTTTTATTTTTAATTAAATGAGAGATGTAAAAATTCTGGATCATTGAAAAAGTGTGAGTAATGAATTGTGCATGTTATCCAGACCATAACAAGGGAAGAAGTCTGATGGGAATGGGTACACACTGGTAAAGAAAAGAATTGAAAGCAAGTGAGGAGAGTAGAGGAATGGAGAGAGAAAAGTAATATCAACAGAAAGAGGGGAATAATATACTCAAGGAAGAAGAGAGAGTGGGAGCAAAGAAGAAAGAGAGGAAAGAAAGAAGGAGGTCAGATGAGTAGATGGGAAGAAAGAAAGGAAGGAGGTAGAAAAGGAGAAAGTGAGAGAAAGAAAAAGGGGGAGGAAGAGATGGAAGGAGGGAGAGATGAATTAAAAGAGAGGAGGAAATAAGGGAGGGACAGAGGGAGGATGGAAGGAAGGAAGGATACAGGCAAGAATAGGGAGAAGAGGTAAGGAAAGAAAAGGGAAAATAAAGTAAGGGAAGGGAAGGAGAGGGAAAGGAAGGGAAGGGAAGGTAAGGGAAGGAAGGAAAGGGAAGAAGAGGGAAGGGAAGGGAAGGGAAGGGAAGGGAAGGGAAGGGAAGGGAAGTAAGGAAAGGGAAGAAGAGGGAAAGGAAGGGAAAGAAGGGACAGGAGAGAAGGGAGGGAGGGAATGGAGGGAGGAAAGGAGGGAGGGAGGGAAGAAGGAAGTAAGGGGAAGAGAAGGTATGGGAAAGGAAGGGACTAGTCATAGATAAATTACTCTTGGGTTGGAGAGATGGCTTAGCGGTGAAGCGCTTGCCTGTGAAGCCTAAGGACCCCGGTTCGAGGCTCAATTCCCCAGGACCCACGTTAGCCAGATGCACAAGGGGGCGCACACATCTGGAGTTCGTTTACAGAGGCTGGAAGCTCTGGCATGCCCATTCTCTCTCTCTCTCTCTGTCTCTCTCTCCCTCCTTCTCTCTGTCGTTCTCAAATAAATAAACATACAAACAAAAAAAATTACTCTTTTGAATCTAGGTTACCTAGGCACTGTGACCATATTAGGCATAATAATTGTTAATATTAACCTCTGCTGAATATCTACTATTTCCTAGACATCACTTTAAAGGCTTCAGATTTCAATTCTACAATCATGACTGGCCATCAAACCATAGCATGAGGCATGTCAGAGGTAAAAATCCTCAGAGTTGCCCCTTGCCCCGATCACTTGAGGTATCTGTCTCACTCCCCAAGCTGACCATCAACAAATTTCATTATCTGTTGAAACTTCTATTAGCCTTCCAGAAAATGAGGGCGACTTTCTGTAGCTATCAAGTCTTGCTGGCAAAGTGCAATATTTTGTAGAATTTAAGCTTATTTTCTTCATCAATGTTTCTAAGTGTACTTTAGTAGTTTACAGAGGCTTGACAATTTAAACTCCTTCCAAAGTTCCACAATTCTTAAAAATTGTGCAATTGTTTTGTTTAGAGTGATCAGAGGATTCATTGTTTAACTAGGGGCTTTAATTAAAGCAAGCATTTATTTCTGCTTCAGATCAGGAAATAATAAGTGAAGAAAATTCTCTTAAAAGCTAAGAATAAATATTGTGTGTGTATAATAAATACAATTTTCATGGGTCAACAAATATTTAATGAATAGGATTGACTAATCATTGCTTGGTAAAAGCTTTTATATTGCCTTTAACAGATGTCTAGAAACCCCTTCTGTAAATACTTGCCAGTAGAATAATGGTTGCTAAGTTATACCATGGAGATTAAATAAAATAAACACTTGTTTTCGGAGTCTTCTGAAATTAAGATTACACTCCTATGAACACTTTAGCAATAATACAAGGAAAGTGTCCAAAAGGTGAGCAAAATAGAGATGAGGAAGGGATGCAGGAGCAAAAAGGAAGTAGAAAGTTGCCAAGGAAACAGAGCAGCAGTATTCTCCTGCCCATGGGCTGGAGCTCATGGCTACAATGTGCTGCATGGCCAGGGATGCCACCACCTTCCACAGGGCACACAGAGGAAAAGTCCAGCTGAGGAGCTCAGAAGTAATCACAGTGCCTAGACCAGGACGTTACCATTCCAGAGTAGATGCCAGCCTGTCAACCTACCTAAGCCTTTCTGGTTTGGCCTTCTAAACTGTCTGTACAAGCCATATGTCCTGCCAAAAACAAGAAGTAAATACATGAATTGTATTAAGATCATTTCATAATTTTTCAAGTATAAAAATAAAAATAGGGAAAAACTACCTTATTCATTAATATTTTTATTTATTTGAGAAAGAGAGAGAGAATGGGCATGCTAGGACCCACTGCCACTGCAAACAAACTCCAGATATATGCACCACTTTGTGCATCTGACCTTATCTAGTGAATCAAATCCAGGCCTTCAGGCTTTGCAAGCAAGCACCTTCAACTTCTGAGCCATCTCTCCAAGCACAAGGTGGATTTTTGATTGTTTGTTTGTTTTAATTTATTTGCTATTTTTCCACTTGTATGTTTTAAGATTCTTATGAACTTCACTATTTTTTTTCTTGACTAATTTCCACTAACTACATTTCAAATTGCTGCTTTGATATATTTTTACCTAGGATTCACCCTTAAATGGATTATAAAATTAATTGTTAAGTGATTAATTGTTACTTGTTAGGCTGTTAGGAAAGAGTTTATGAAAAAACAATTATAATCACAAAGTGCACCAAGACTCAAGAATGTCATCCCAAGTCACTTAAGGCCAACAAAAGCGGTGTTCACATGGTTTATTACAATCGCCATTCTCAGTATTGTATTATTCTGATCTCTGCAGATGCCTTTGAGGTTGATGAGATTTAATTTTATGTATGTATTCAGAAAGAAATGAAATGGCTTGATGGTGACATATACTTCAGAATTTTTCTCTTCACCGGATTGAGAGAGCAATACTTAGGCTCACATTGCTTGATTCCTCCCAAACACCCCAAAGTCACGATCAGCCCAAGTTTCACGGTGCATAAAATACCAACCTTTTAGAAATGAATTAATCATATCTGGTGCTGCAGCTTCATTGTACTAAGTTTGATCAAATGCCAAATGGCACCCACAGCCACGCTCATGCCAGTGAGAGCTGAAACAAGGGATATGGTAGTGGACCTGGTCAAATGAATCTTGTCCAGTGACACCGTGGAAAATCCTCTGAGGTCACAGATTTAAAATCTTCAAACTGGCTTCTGTATCCATAAATGTTTTTCTATGGGCACAGAGTATATACTGAGGTTCCTGTCCCTTAGATACCACAGGAGACTTTTCTACTCCATCTTTTATAGTTCTCAAACTGGACTTCATATATGTTCAAGTAACTGTGATGTGGGGGGGGGCGGGTTATTGTAGCTCATGGAAGGCATTGGAAAGAAAGTCTCACCATAAAGTGATTCATTTCAGGGCTAGCAATTGGGAAATAAGAAATGTGAGAAAAACTGCATTTAAGGCAAACCAACCACAACAATAAAAAATGGAGGAGGCTGGGCATGGTGGCTCACGCCTTTAATCCCAGCACTCGGGAGGCAGAGGTAGGAGGATCACCATGAGTTCGAGGCTACCCTAAGACTACATAGTTAATTCCAGGTCAGCTTGGACCAGAGTGAGACCCTACCTCAAAACCCTCCCCCCCAAAAAAAAAATATGGAGGAGACTGTCAGTTAGGATGTAGAAATTCACATAAGGCATCCTAGCATCATGGGACCTAGAGGCTACTGGCCTGAGTTCTCCTCTTGGCTGTATCCTTTCACAAATGGAATAGTTAAGGTGAATTCCTTTGTTGCTCTGGGGCACAGCTTCCTTACTTTATAAAATGGAAATGGTATCTATTCCATATGGCTAATGCAAGAATTAAATGAGTTAAAATCTTTCAAAAGCTTACTGGTGTTTGGCACATCCTAAATGCTACATATGTGTTTGTTAAGTCAACAAATTCCTTCTCTGAGACAAGAACGTCACTCCTAGCAGTGTGCACACAGCGCACGCAAACTCAAATGCTGAAGCAATAAATCCTTCTGAGAAAGAAAATCACAGATTCCCAGGGCCTTATTTTCAGAATCGCTCATGTTGCTTCCAGACATTGGCTATTTAATCCTTCCAGAACAACCGAGAGAGAATTTACGCAAATAAACTTCTCCTTTTACAGAAGAGAAAGCTGGTGCAAAGAAAGGTCGTGTTCTCCTTGGGTCAGCCCAGGGAACCCAGCCCCTCTCCACATCTCTTCCCATCCCAGGCTCACTCGCTGTGCTCAAAAACACAAAGCAGTGCTAACAGACCCAAACAGCTTAAATGTGGGGTGTTCAAACCACGTGGAGAAGTCACAGTACACACAGGAAAACAAGTCCACTGTAGGATAATCGTGCAACATTTCAGAAGCCAGAGCTTCTGCACCGTCTGCAGCAGGACACTGACAGAATGGAGAGCTGAGGGTTCCCATTTCCTTTCAACTGTTACTAAGTGAGCGAGGAACTGCAATATGTGATTGGATTTTTTTTAAAGATAACCAAATTTATCTATGTTTCATTTAAATTAATATGAAAGTAATTTGAATTGAACAGGTCATAGAAAAATATTATCGACTCTGAAAGAATAGGTAGTTATGAGACCCTTCATTATAGGGGGATTTCCTACCTGATCTATGTAGGAAAATGGCAGAAATGACTGTGAGAAGAGATTTAGGTGGATACAGCAGATGCGTTAAACTTTCCCCTCCAAACAGTTCCTTAATGAGTTTTGAGAAACAATAATCTTTGTCCATAAAAGTTTCTTCACGGCACCTCATGTTTGTGCAAGAATCCTTGGACTTTACCCAGTATAGCAAAATGTCATACAGAAAGGGGCGAGGAAAGGAAGAGAAACGCAGGCATGGAAGGTAAAAGGGCTAAGAAGGGAGACAAAGAACTTTTTAATTACTTCTATGAATAGTTAGCATGTTAAGGCATGTTTTGCTTTGAAGAAAACATTGCAACTTCAAGTACTTACATTTTCCCAAAACAACTTTATTGCACAAAATTAGGATTGAAAACTACGCAGTAAAATCAAAATCACTATAATTTTCTCACTCTGTTGTGAGTACATGGCACCTTTGTTTGCATCATTAGTGTACATACACACATGCACCCACATGTATACCTCCTATGACAATAAATTCAAAGCACCAAAGGGTTTTGGCACCTAAGCATATGGCTGTCAAGCTAAGTATTATATTTATTATGAGTCCTTTCCTATATGCTTAACACTTGCTACAGATTTATTTACCATCATTTGTCTAATGGGTCACATAATTTGTTCAATTTGTTGTATGCTGATTGATTTTGTTTCTGTTATTTTCCTAAAATAACTGGTAGTTACACTTGTGAATTATTATGTAACTCAGGATAAACTTTCTTGATGTTGAAATCTTGAATCCATGTCTTGAGTATTTTAAAGCATGAGCAGTATTGACTTGTGTTTTCTCTGCTGTCTCTTGTGAAGTAGTGGCCCATCCCCTCACCATGCTCAATTAAGAAGGTTAAGTTTAACAGGCCAACTGTTTTTCCTGATTAACTCATGACTGTTCGGTTTCAAGAGAACTGTTCCCTTCTCTTTCCCTCTCCACAGCTTCCAGAAAGCACCCCGAAGGAGACCAGCTATAGAATTTTGGAATCCTGCCTGTTGATGGAACTGACCAAGTGTCAGTGCCTCATTGCTATGGGAGAGAATGTTACCTCCTTCCAGCCACCACCTCACATCACATCCTACATGTCCCATAACATGCCAATTCCTTATAGTGCAACATATCCCCTCCCCAACAACTCTTAAGATCTTCCTCCCCCTACTCAGGTTTCTTTCCCTTCAGATTCTGCCATTGTCTCCTGACATTAAATTAACAATTCTGTTCAAAAGAATTGTTTCTGAATCTTCCGTTCATGAATGGGAACTGATATTGATTTTTGCTTTTATCTGCATTATGGTTTCCTGTGGATTATGTTCTATTTTAAAATTGATATCTAACAAATAGGTGAAAACAAAAAATATGGATAGTTATGAGATAGTGTGATGTTTAAATACATGATCACATAGTATAATATTCAAGTCTAAATAAACTTATTTATCTTACCATCAAATATTTGTCATTTCTCTATTACAAACTATTAAAATCCTTTCTTCTAGCATTTTGAAATACATCTGCCCTGCCATCATCAATGGTAACTGTGGTGGTTTGACTTATGGATTCCCCATAAACTTAGGTATTCTGAATGTTGGTGTCCCCAGCTGATGGCAATTGGAAATTAAAGCCTCCTGGAGGCAGTATATCGTTGGGGGAAGGCTTATGGGTATTACAGCCAGTTTCCCTTTGCCAGTGACTGGCACACTCTCCTGTTGCTGTTGTCCACCTGATGTTGGCCAGGGGGTGATGACTACCCCCTGCTCATGCCATCATTTTCTCTGCCATCAAAGAGCTTCCCCTTCGAGCCTGTAAGCCAAAATAAACCTCTTTTTTCCCACAAGTTGCCCTTGGTCAGGTGATTTCTGCCAGCAATGTGAACCTGGCTGCAATAGTTCAGCCTACCCGCAATGCTTGCTCCTACACAGCCCTCCCCAGTGTGCTCCTCAACATCTGCTCACCACCAGTGTGCTCTCAATTCTGTGAGTTCATTTATTTTTATATTCCACAGATGAGTGATAAATATCTGTCTCTGGTTGTTTCACTTAACATAATGTGATGGTTAATTTTGATTATCAGCCTGATTGTATTAAGAAATACCTAAGGTGTTCATGAGGCACACATTTGAACATGTCTGTGAGGGAATTTCTAGAGAGCATTAATTGAGAGAGGAAGACAAGCCTTGAATGTGGGTGCTACCATCTACCCCATGGCCTGGGGTTCCAGATTGAGTGCCTGCTTCTGAGTTCCAGTTTCTCTGTTTCCAGTCTGTCAAGATGTGAACATACAGACTCATGCCCTGCTGTCTCTGCTGAGAGGAACCTTACCCTCAATCTGTGAAGTAACCCCTTCCTTCTTTAAGTAGCGTCTTGCCAGGTATTTGGTCACAGCAATGAGAACAGTAACTAACTCATAATTATCTCTAATTCCATCCATGTTCTTGCAGATGACAGAATTTCTAGCTTAATAGCATTCTGCTGTGTATGGAACTACCTTTCGGAAACATGATTAAGGGGTAAGTCTTCATTCTTTCCATAGAAACATTGTTAATCACTTTAAATGAAATATCTCATTTAACTCTAGCTAGTACTCACTAGATAGACATCATTGTGTCCATTTAATAAATTAGGAAATGAAGTTAAATAAATTAAATAAACTTAAAGAACACAGAATAAGCATATAGAGAAACAAAGGCTTGGTCCACCTTGTACAGGAATTGTAAGGCAGTTCCCTTCCCTACCTGTGAGCACCCTCCTTCAGTACACGTCAGTCCTATTGTCCCTTTGATCTTTTCATCTGATTGCTAAATTGTATGTTCTATATTATCAAATGCTTTCTGCTTTATTTTACTTTTTAATTATTTTATTATTATTTATTATCATTATTGTATGCTAATAAATAAAAGTGAGTTTCATTGTGACATTTCACACAGTTATTTAGAATGCCCTGATTGTATTTATCCTCATTATTACCCACACTTCTCCCCCACGTATTAGCACTGGTCTCTTCCTATTCCCTAATAATCCCCTTAAAGCATCTAAATGACAACAAATTTTCATTGAAAAATTGAGTATCAATTTCTAACATTATTCAATTTGTCAAAGAATCTTTTAGCCAAAGTTTTCTTACAAATCTCATGAAAATATCTGGACAGACTTAGTCCTGCTGTAGGTTCTTTTTTATAAGCTGAATACATTTTGTAGTTTTTCCCAGAACCATGTTACATGGCCCCCAGAGCCCCAGAAAGATCTTCTAAACCTTCCCACGCTTTATCACACCTTTCGAGCCACTCGCAGGGAACACTACAAGAATACCTTTTGCAAAAGGAAGTGTATAAATTATAAATAAGTGAATGTTAAGAGCTTTCTGTTTATAATTGCAGTATTTATTCATAAGAGATTTAGCAATTTGCTGATAGAAATTTTGACCTTTCCTCTAAACTAAAAATATTTAAAAAAAAAAAAAACCCACTGTCATTTGGGCTGACAAATGAAATGGTTCTGGCACTTCAGATCAGGGCACAGGGGCAGGACAGTAGGACACCAGGAGCGCAGTGCCGTGGTGGTAGAGCATCTCACCTTCATAGGAAAGGATTTGGACTGGGAAGGTCACTTGTGTGTTACCAAGATACAGTAAGTCCAAGACAGCAGCATTCTACATTACCTTCAAACCACTCCGCTCCACTATTTCAGCAATTGCTCTAAGACATCAAGCTGTTTTGTCAGAAGTAGGAAGCAAAAAAAAAATTATGTCCACGACAACAGTTCTACTCAAGAATAAACAAGGACACTCTGAGATACTCACTGTCAAGTTTTTCATTCTTAGTTCAGCCATGGCTCAGACTGTGGCCTTAGCTTAAAATCACATTTTCTAAAGCACAGGGTAGGTAGGCACTAGAGCTCAAATGCTATTGAGCTGGGGAGATGAAGAGATGGCTGGCTCAGAGGGCAGAGCACTTGCACAGCAAAAAGACCTACATTTGGATCCCTACAAAGAAGCTGAGCATGGTGGTTCACACCTGTAGTCCCAACCCTGAGGAGGCAGGAACAGGATGGTCCCTAGGGCTTATTAGCTAGCTAGCCTAGCTGAATCAGTGATCTCTAGGTTCTATGTGAGACCATGTCCCCCAAAATAAGGTGGAGGTTGCACCCAACATCAACTTCTGCCCTCCACACACATGTACTTGCACTTACACTTGTGCACCCACACACATACATGCATGCACACCACACAAACACACACACGCCCCCCCCCCCCACACACACACATAAGAAAATGACAGATGACAATTCCTCACAAAAGCCCAGCTTACAACCTAGGCTGCTTGAGCAGGCACTGTCTACATACAGGGCAAGTGTCTGTCCCTTCATGTGCTGACTGCTTTACAGGGTAAGTAGACAAGGCCTTGTCAAAGCCCCATGCCCTAAGAGAAACAACATGTAGGGCCTCAACAGCTCGGCTAGCTTAGCAGGGTGCTGTGCTAACAGATGCCACTTCTCTCTGAAAGATTAAGTTAGGCATACAGGGATCCCCATTTTAAGGGTACCTGATACGAGATTTTAGTTTTATCAGCAGAACCTCTTCACAAAAGCTCCTAGGTTGATTCCATTGTAGAACCACAGTCTATAAATCAAAGGCAAGTCTTAGAAGCTATATTGGAATTTTCTTACCACAGTAGGTCAGATAAAGCTTATCTAGGAAGTAATAATGGTGCAGATGCCCATAGGATATCTCATGTTGATAAGAAGACAGAAGGATCACTGTAGGTAGAACAAGAATGAGAGGAGAAGGGCTATTCTTGGGAAACTTAAAGAAGGCCTTTATGAGAAGAGCTCACCCAGAGAGAGCAAGATTGTGGAGAAGTGTGGGCAGATGGGCTGGGCCAGCACTTCCAGAATGACAGAAGACACAAGGGGACTCTGGGCAGGAACCAAGGATAGTCATAATCACAGGTGTTAAGAGAACCTTTCTGGGCCACCTAGAGAATCTGTGGCTCTGGAAAAATACACAGATGAATAGGAGTGGTACGTTGGAGTTAATAACTGATTAGATAAGGTCAATCACCTTTGTATGCTCTATGCTGTGTTGGCATTGACCCTCTTCTAATGAGGCACTAATCTGCAGGGAAACCCAGGGGGTTTCAGAGAAGCAACGGAGTAGCATCTCTAGTAGAGCCTTTGGTAGGACAGCCATCGAATTCACCAGCCAAACAGTCCTGAGAGTGATAGGAGATGTTGTGGTAATTGCACTAGTGCAACAGATATAAGCCAGGACTTCCTTGGCCAAAACAAGAATTATAGTAACCCCAGTCCATTAAAACTCAAGGCATTGACCATTTACCAAGCACAACGAATTTTTAAGCACATTTTAATAGAATACTATCAGAATTGTGCCTATTGACAACATATTAGCCCTTAGCACTCAAAGTTAATAGACAAGTTTAGTAACTAATCCAGTGCCAGATGCCACTATGAGAAATTCTTCTCACACCTCAACTTCTCTACCTTGAAAATAAGCTTATTGCTGTTAATTCATTTCATGTGAATTCCATTTAGTTGGATTTCTGAATAATCTGCATTTCTTTGTCAATGTGTAAATTTCAAAATATTTCCTGAGGCTTTACATCATAATAGCATTAGAAAGAAATTGGATATGACAAATAAAAATTCTTAAATGAACAATGGTGAGAATTGTGCTCAAGATGCTGTATCTTCAAGATTTGAAGTTGTTGAATCCTAGGGTATGAAACCTGGACCATGCCTTTGTCTCTGTGTACAAAGACCAATTTCTGCAGGAAGTTGACCAGCTGTTACTCAGCTTCTGCTCTGAGAAAGAAAAACTCAACTGATTTCACATGAGTATGTATCTGACCCTTCTCTAACCATCAACATTTTACCCATTCCTCAGTGCCTATCTCAAATCCCATCACTCTCTGGAATTTTGTCTCATGACACCAGCTGGTGACACTCCCTCAGTCTACACATTTTTTGCCTTTTGTGTGCATCAGTGATGGGTATCATATCACCTAATACCATAAGTCACAATTTTTATAATGCCCCAGTTTTGTGTGAATTCTTGCAACCAAACCCTGAAGTATAACAAATTGGGGCTATTCGATTTGAGCCTCTCACTTTGGGAGGCCATTAGTGCTGCTGTAACCAGGTGGCTAAACTTTAATGTGTCACAGAGGAAGAGAAAGGGCTGCCTACTGAGGGAAAAGCAGACTTGGGGACCCCAGGGACAGCAGCTGAGCAGTGGCAGGCCAGGCCCCTGCTCGATCCACAGGCACCCACTGAAAACAGACTTCTTTTTCATTTAACCCTTCCTCTGAAGTTCATCTTAACCTCAACAATTCCTAAAGAATATATATATATATATATATGCATGTGCATAGTGGACTATTTTATGCGTATCGTTCTCAATACCTCTAAGTATTATAGCCTGTGACTATCTAAAGCATATGTGGGTAAATTTGTTCTGTAAATAGATAGTTAAGATCATGGGCTTAACGGCTATGCATTCTTTGACACAATTACTCCATTCTGCCATTATAGTGGGAAAATATCATTGACAAAATGTAAATAAATGAACATGACCTTTAATAAATTTTTACTGATACAAACAGAAGGTGAGCTATATTTGATCTCAGGCTAATGAACCCATGAAGGACAACCAGTCTGATTCATAAAATAATTTAACTTTCTATTTCATCTTTCCTTCCTACATTGGGTCCTCAGTATCTTAGTAATGGTAAACATTCACTTTTCCTGGTGCACCAAACATTTCTTGTTCATAAGACTCTTTTATCCATAAAAGTCTTATTTCCTTATTTTTTACAAATATTAATGTCTTTATGATAGAAAAATTAACATGAACCATTTCTACCTCCAGAGATATAAGCACATCTGCAGAGGAAATTGCAAGTTCTGTGTCTTGGTGGCAACACATTAGTGAGTGATGTAACTCCATCACCACTGATGAGATTCACATATGTCCGTTGCCATCCTAAAAGAACTTGTGTGAATGAAAGTCTTTGTTTTGTTGTTTCTTTAATAATTCTTGCCTTAGGGAGCCAGACTTAGAGGGAAATCTGAATTTCTTTTTTTGTGGAAGTGGATGACATGGTTCCTAAACCTCAGTGAGTCTTCTCACTGCGTATTGATGACCTCATGGGGCTACAGGCCTCTTGTGCCCTTCCTTCCTCAGCGGGACTCTGGAAATCCATGTGCCTAAACTGCCTTGTCTCCAACCAAAGCCTCTGATGACTTTGTGTCCTCTAACATTAGCCTAGATGATTTAATTCTGAAGCTTATGCAGATTTCATGTAAAAGGAAGTAAAGAATTTCTAGGAATGTTTTCCTGTAAACCTGATGACTTTGTCCCCTTCACACAGTATCAGACTGTTTACCCTGTTGAACTCTGTTTCATCTCTCCTGGCAGAGGCTTTTCAAACCCTTGTTTCCAGCATGCTTTCTCTTCCACTTAAGAATCCTCTATTCAAATCCTTCACTGTGTTTTAATCTTTTCTTCATAGTTATTCGAAAACTTCTTTGTAATAATTAACAGCTATGGTTGGAACAATTTATACAGAAAGAGCCATAGGCCCTGAGCAACATGTTGATTTAACAGCAAAATAATGGCACTAAGAATCCACTTGTCACTACATTACTCACTGTACCACCTCACCCTGTGGGGGATATTTAGTTCCATGATCAATGTTGAGACATCCAAGTCACTCCTGCCTTTGAGAATCCACACACATCTTCCTACCAGCAAGCAGAACTTAACATCAGCAGGAACAATAGCTTTCTTTACGCAGATATCATGAAGCGTCAGCCAACTTTGAACTCCCTGTCAGAAAACGGGTTCCTAGAATCAAATGGACTTTCCCTTTAGACCCAGAGTATCCTAAGCTTTCTTGAGAGACATAGAAGTTATAGTATGAGAAGTATTCCATAAATAACAGTTATTAAAATGCCAGAAAATAGATAAGTGATAGTCATACAAAACAGAACCCTTGTTTAAACTTTAAAACAAGTCACTTTCACCTTAATAGGAAAAATATGTGTTTGCAAAACCCATGGGTCCTATTCTGTTATACATAAAAACCTAGAATTTCTGTATTAGTCAGTGAAGCCTGGGTGTGGGCAAAGGATTTGTATTTTTAGGCAAATATAGGAAATAGAAATGGACAGACTAGTAAGTGCTTCATGGAATAGAAGTACGGACCAACTTGTATTCAGTGCATACCACCACACCAGTATGACCAGTTATTATACAAGAATCTGTTCTGATTAGTCACTGCCTATGCATAACACTCAAATCTTTTAAGATTGCATCAAAAGTTCTCCTTAAGTTTCTTAGTCCCATAAAGCCTGATTAGCTCTACTTCCAATTTGACTCTAAGTTGGATCTCAAAAGCAAATTTGTTTAAAGAGGGCACTTTAATACCATCTTGTAGAGACTAGTATTCTCTTTCTGAAGCACAATCCATTATCTTTCTTTTACATTTTCATTTGTCGTTAGTCAAAAAGACAATATTGAGTTAGATAGTGTACCAGTCACCTTCTCATTGCTGAGAAGCAGCAATGACCTGAAGCAGTTTATGGAAGGAAAAGGTTTGTTTCCAGCTTATAATTTCATCATAGCAGGAACAGCTGATGGCCAGGCACCACATCTTCCACAGCAACAGAGAAGACCAGTAAAGCTGAATTAAGAAACCTCAAGGCCTGTCTTCCATGGCACGCCTCCTCCAGTAAGGCTCCACCTCCCAAAGTCTCCACCAAATGCAGACTAAATATGAAGCTTAATTGCAAGTTTGGGGAGACATTTTATACTAAAGCCACTAAGAAGGTCAAATTCAAAGTGACAAAAAAAAATAAGTCAAAAGAAGAAGATAGTCTAATTCATTTTACTATAATAATTACTATATCAATCTACGCAATAAAAACCTATATCTTAACAGCTGACCCATGTTTAAAAATGAAGAAAAAATACTACCAAATAGTCATAGTTGAAGCTACAGAAGTTCTAATTCTCTAGTCCCAGTCAGATGTTTGTTGGCTTAACACAGATAGCGGAAAGGCAGAGGGTCCTTTTGTGGTGTGGTGAGGACCAAAGGTCTAAAACATACCCCCGCCCCTTATTTATCCACACAACTCTGCATTTCTACAGGCAGGGAGCTCCATCTTCTGCTTCTTACCTTCATAGAGGGCATGTATACTGTCATCTTTAGGATCTTTGGCCAAAGATTGAAAATTACTTCTTTCCCAGCTTTATTTATTAAAATCCAGGGGAAGGGGAGAGATTGGCCCTGCTCAGGTGCTATGTTTGAAAGGCAATAAGAAAATAGCTACCTGACATAATGTGAGATACTTAACCCATTTTTTTTTTCAGAAAGTCTTTGCTTTCACAGACCTGTTTCTGTTGGCAACTATTGAAAACTTCTAATTAAATAACACAATCTACCACATTGGCTAAAGTGTTGTGTCTAGAGAAGCAAAATACAAGAATTGTTCAAATTACTGTATCCTAGGGATAGACACCATGGGTATAAAAGGGCTTTCCTATTTATCAGGCATCTAATTCTGGGATGGGTGTACAACATCAAGTCCCACGCTATCCACATGACAAGTTTCTTGCCACAAAAGTGAATTATAAGAATTAAATCTTGGACCAACATCTGATACGTAGAAAGATGTACATTTTAAATATCATAGTTATCCTCCTCATTCTCGGTAAATAGCCTTTCTTACAGGAGCTATTCAAAGACAATGACATTCCCCTCTGGGATAAACTTTAGCTCTCCTCAGTGGACACTGAATGTCTTCCACACCCTCTCCCGTCACACACCTCACATGACCACACAAAATTATCATCCAGTCCCTGAAAAACAAGCTGATCTGACACCAAGCTTTTGCACCTAGGAAGCCTCTATCTATATAGTCCTCCTGTGTTTGCTTTCTCAGGCAAACTCTATGGATCTTGGAAGTCCCAGCTCCTGCCACACTTCCTCTAGTTCCCAAAGGAAGTGTGGATTGCTTTGCCTTCCTTATCCATATGGATTTTAACAATCATCATCTTGACTTTAACTTTTTCTTGAGTTTGCTACATTCACTGAATGTAAGGGAGATGATGACTCATTTAATTTTCCTTTCATTCTTAGAGCCAACCATGAGTAGAGTACAGTAAGGATTCAGTAAGATGAATTTCCCTTTGTTTTGAACTCCTCTGCATTGGAACATGAAAAGCGAGCTGCATTTTTCCATGGTAGAAAAAAATATATACCGTAAGATTGTCAGGTCCACATTTACTTGAGCCTAGGCATGCCACTGGACAATAGAGGTTATCATTAATTATTCCCTGGAAGTCATAGCATTTTGCAGTGACTTACTTCAAAGATTTGGTCTATAATTTCATCAGTTCTAAAGGTTCTATAGTTTTTGATCTCATAGGAATTGTTTTATCAAATGTGATTAACTTCTAGAAATAGCCCTTGGAAATCTCCATCAACAAGTGTGACCGCACACAGACTCACTGCCACACGCATTCTATATACTCCAGCAGAAAGGAAATACTGTTGGGATGATCAGGCCCCTCATGTCTGCACTGATATTTCCAGCAGATATTGAGAAGCTTTCCTCTTTTCAGAATGTGATTTAGCTTATTGTACTGTTATAACTTATAATAAAAAGGATGCTTTAAATTTTCCATGATATGTATGCAGACGCTACAAATAAACATTTCTACATCATTCTTGACTGTCACTGTGTGACACTTTTCCACAGATTCTTTGTATGTTTTTTGTCTGTCCACACTCATAATCTAGGATTAAATGTAAGACTTTTCAAACAATTGCTCTGAGGATTCTTTTCAATTTCGTTTGTTCTAGGCAATTTGAGAACTTAGCATCTTTAGAAGGTAAGCCTAAAAATCTGATAACACTTGCCTAATCAGTCTGAAGGGAAGAGAAATAAACACCCCAGTACATTTCCAAACAATTCCAGCAATTCAAAAGCAATTATGCCAAAAATTTCCTTTATCTCAGTGTGCATTATATAACATTTCTAAACAGGAAACACTTTAAAATATAATATACCAAACCCACTACATGCAAGATAATAGGGACTATTGTTTTGATTTATGAGAACAAAATTGAAAAATTGATTTCTTCTACAAATAAGATATTTTCTTTAAAATTAATATGAGGGCCGGGAGTGGTGGCGCATGCCTTTAATCCCAGCACTGGGGAGGCAGAGGTAGGAGGATTGCCATGAGTTCAAGGCCAGCCTGAGACTACATAGTGAATTCCAGGTCAGCCTGGGCTAGAGTGAGACCCTACCTCGAAAAAAATAAAAATAATAAATAATAAATAAAATAAAAAATAAAAATAAAAGTAATATGATGGTAATTCAATGATCAAAAAATAGTTAACTTTGTCACATGCAAAAGATAAATTTGATCAAATGCATTGAATTATATTTCAGTCATTTAACAACTTGATTTCAAACAAGTGATATAACACTTGAAAGTAAAAAGTTATATAAGTTACAGAGAACATCTAGTCCATACTAAAGGGTTTAAATTGCATTCACAGAAGTCAGAAAAAAGTCCTTTTAAGAGGAACATGATTAAGATGGTGGTATAAATTATTATACCACAGGGCACAAGCTATGGCCTGGTGTACAGAATGCAGAAAGAGGAAACCAGTGTCAAAAACAAAAGCTACCCTTTATTGAGTTCTGCTTATATTTTCAAAAAGTATTAAAATTTATTATCTTCAGTGGTTGGAATCCTTTCTCCACATGTTCTACTATATGTGTAACTTGGGACAATTTACCTCTATCAATCTTAATTTGCAAACAAAGAAATAGCACTACACACACACACACACACTGTAGCTGCCACATAGAAATAGTTCAAAAAATAGTGAATTATTTTTAAAATTATTTTGTCCTTAAACTTGAAGATACTAATTTTCCACATTGATAGGAGAGGAAAATTGTGTTCAGTTATAGCTAGTATTTTACCCAAAAGTAACAACTATCACACAGAAGAGCATTCTGTCAAAAGTAGCCAATTGCTGGGTGTGGTGGTGCATGTCTTTAATCCTAGCCCTAGGGACGCAGAGGTAGGAGGATCTCCATGAGTTTGAGGCCACCCTGAGAATACAGAGTGAATTCCAGGTCAGCCTAACTAGAGTGAAACCCTACATCAAAAAAAAAAAAAAAAGTAGTTAATAATCTGGCCCCTCTTACATTATGCTTCATCCTCTTGAAGAAGCTCCTGGTTAGTCCCTTGGTATGCATCTTATTCCCCAATAATGCAGGTCACAATGGCTAGTAAGGTGGTCTAGAAGATCCATTATCACCCCCAATCTCTGAGCACGATTTTTTTTTTAGAAGAATTGGCACATTCTTGACTACAGATCAGGAAGAGAAAGGAAGTGACTAGTCCACCCCTTATAATTAGGTAATAAGTTCACCAAGAACTAGTTCCCTCCAGCCCTCTCTTGACACTGTGTCATACTTCCCTATCTCAAATCTATATCACTATTCATGGGAACCAGGAAATATAAGGATAAAATCATAAATTTTCTGTTTAAAAACTTTAATTAATTTTCCATTTATTTATCCAATTTTTCATTTTTTGACATTTCCATACATGTATTGAATGCATTTTGATTTGATTCCCCACAATAACGTGCTTTTATCCCCAGTCCCCTCTCACTACCACACTTCTTTTTCTCTATTAATCTCTCATTTTACTTTTATGCCTTTCCTTCTTTTTTTAAGCCCATTGAGTTAAATTTGCATTGTTTGCATGATCATGGGTGGAAGATTACTTACCATGGAATGGGCAACTTATCAGTGGCTATACCAGTGATGAACCTGACTCCTTCTCTCCCAACAGCCATTGGCTGACACTAGCTACTCTAGGAATTGTGGGGTTTCATGGATCCTCCCTGACTGATAGTGAAATATTGGCATGCTCAGTCTTGTGCAGGAAACCACAGCTGATGTGAATTCGTAAGTGTAATGGTCATGTTGCATCCAGAAGACAGCATTTTCACAGCCCTCCGCCCCGTCACCCTGCTCTTATATTCTTCCTGTCTGTCTAGTACAAGGTTCTTCTAACCTTGGAGGGGGTGGTTTGGATGTTCTGTTTGAGACTGAGCTTATAGAAGTCCTCTGTTTATGGCAAATTTGCCAGCTATGCATCTCTGCATTAACTTCTCCCCACTTCTGTGATTGTGGCTTCAAGAAATATAGATACTTAGAAGGGGGGTTGACATGCTGTTAGTTTACTATTATCACTGTAGTAATTACCCCTCTAGGGCCTATGTCCCTAGCCATGGGCTATGGCCAGGTTGATAATGTAATTCTTCCTCTGGAGTGGGCCTCAAATCCAATCAGAAAGCTGTTGGCTACTCCCATAACATTCATGCCACTATTGTTCTAGTGAGAATGTCCTGCCTTGTGGAGTACACAGGATCCTCAGATGGAGAGGAATGTTGATGGATTTTTCTCCCCCAGCAGTTTGATTAGCAGCATCTTCTAAGACAAAAAAAAAAAAAAAAAAAAAAAAAAAAAAAAAAAGCCAACCAGCAGGGAAGAGGCTTTCAGCTCAGTTCTAGCTTAGCTTCTCTATTTCCTGCAACTGAAATGTGTGGTGTCTTCAGAAGTAGGGACTTAACATTTAGTTTTGGTGGGCAACTAAGAGAATAGCAATAGCCTATATTCTCCTAGTAGCCTCTGTAGCCTCTCTGACCAACAACTCCTTTGGAGGTATCTCTTCCTTGACACTGGAATTTACAATTGATAGCCTATGGCTTCTGTCATTCCCTGATTTGTTTTTATACAGAATTAAATCCCAAAGTTTAAGCATGATAATGACCTGTCTACAATCCTGCCCAACCTGTAATTCAGTAATACTCAACCACCACCTTCCTAACTTCTATACTCATACTAAGCTTATTACCTTATATAAGCTCCAGCATCCTTTTCTACATAGCACCTATCCAAATATTATCTACTCTTCACAGCCTTATTCTCAACATGTTCTTCACAAACCACTTCCTCATCAGAAATTCTTACCACCTGGTTAGGATCCTTCTTTCTCTCTGCTGCCCCTAGTGGCAGAACACCCATGGCCAGAACCCATCATGAGATAGTATTTTACACACAAATCCTCCAACTTGCTCACGATGAACCTGTCATTGCAGTCATCTCAGTTTCCAAGAATCTAGATATATTTTATTGCACATAATCAGTACAAAATGAATTTGCCAAATTAAATGGAATGATTAGTGGAATGTCAGGTTTCACTAACCATGAGATACAAAATAAAATAAAGGGATATTCTTGGAGAGAAAAAGGACAAAAGCCAACTCCATATTTTATAATGTTTTACCCTACTAACATTTAAGCACACACTGAAGGACTTATTAGATCCTTAAGTAGATTTTTGAAGTCCATTAGTAATCTCATAGTTTTGTCAACAATGAAGGGATAAGACCTAATAATCAAAGCTCATGTAACTTATGATATCATTTTTTATTTCTATGGATTCATACTTTGTCTAAGTGAGCTATGAGTATGTATGTGTGTGTTTAAACAGTAATAAGTAAAATATTAGATAAAAATATGTGCCCATGAATAAATGGATCAGACACACAGATAAATATTTTAGAAGACAATTCCAACTTTGTTTTAGAGAAAACATATTGTTTATCAGTAGTCATGTGCCTTTCAAAGAAAATGTAGGAAGTGGAGTTAAGGGAAATAAAAAGACTAAATTGCAACAATAAATAAACAGTGCTAAACATGCAATTTTTGATTTCAAAGAATCAAAATATAAAACATACAGAATATATACCAATATATAGTTATTAAAATATAAAATATGGGCTTGAGAGATGGCTTAGCAGTTAAGCACTTGCCTGTGAAGCCTAAGGACCCAGGTTCGAGGCTCGACTCCCCAGGACCCACGTTAGCCAGATGCACAAGGGGGCGCACGTGTCTGGAGTTTGTTTGCAGTGGCTGGAGGCCCTGGCGCGCCCATTCTCTCTCTCACTCTCTCTCTGCCCCTTTCTCTCTCTGACTGTCGCTCTCAAATAAATAAATTAAAAAAATTTTTTTAAAAAATATAAAATATATAGGGTATTTAAAATTAATTCACTGATATTTATGACCCCCTTATTTACTCAAGATTCTTCATACAAAGGGTTCTAAGTTTATAAAATGGGTAACTACACACATGCCATCCAAAATCCAAGTATTACAGAGATCCTAGAAGAGCAAAGCTTTCTTTAAGGTCAATCTGTTTATATGGCCAAATGGAAGGCCTGCATATTGTCCAATTTTAGTGGAGTTCAATTTTATTACATATATGGACATACAAACTAGGCAGTTACCGAACTGTCTTAACCAAAATAGATTCTGACTCTTATATCTAACATGACAGAAGTCAACCCAAAGTACTCATCAGATAACTTTGACTGGTCATAAATAAATCTTTGTCATGTGCTTTAAAAAGCAAGACTGATAGCTAATAAAACCAGATATGCACCTCGCTATAAAACATTGGCCTTCTTGCTGAAAGCTACATCACCCAGGACTCATAGTCTACATGAGTCATAACTTTGCATATTCTGATGCAGATACAGCCTCGCCATCTCCAAATCATATCTCATATATTTATAGTGATGAATAAAAGAAAACAAATGTTCTTACATTGTTTGATGATGATAGCTTCTTTAAATGGCCAAGCCTTGGTACTCCTACCCTTTCTTTTCCTGTTGCTTATTCTCAGAATATGCCCTGAGACCTTTTTTTCTGTTTACAAAATAAATAAATAAATAAATAAATAAATAAATAAATAAATAAATATAAAGCAACAGCTCCTTACAGTATATTCTACTGGAATGTAGACCAGGAAATGTTAGAGATTGCTAGACATTGGATGTTATATAGGGAATATTCTTCCAAGAATCTCAGAAATCCTATTATACTAAACTTGAATTGGTCGATTTGGTCTGATATCTTTTGAGCATCTTTACCCATAGAGATCTCTATCATTATACTTAATTGATTTGCTTATTTTCTCCTTCTTTCCTCCCTTCTTCCTTTTCCTATTTCTAAGTTACCAGTTGTGTCTCTCTGTTGGTCTCCATTGTTGCCTGTATCTCATACTAGGTGTCTACCATCCTCATCATCTTCTCTCACCACCCACTTCCCAAAACAAACTACCTTTCTTAGCTTCCAGCAGGATAAGCATTCTTCGAAGATTTAGACCAGGTACCCTGACTTCGATTTCCTGATTTCTTATATTCAGTCTGTCAGCAAGGCTTAGTTTTTCCTGTATGTGAATGACTCCTTGGAACCACCTAACTTTTACTGAACTTGAGCCCTCATTCTCTTCTCAGAGCCCAATTATTAAGGTGACAGTAAGGCTATTCCAGCTACTTTTTGTCATCTCAGAAGCATCAGGCTATCCTGATACTCAGCTCCATATACTCCTCTGGTACTATTATTCTAAGGAATCACTTCATCTAAACTCCTATACAGACTGTGGTGGTTTGATTCAGGTGTCCCCCATAAACTTAGGTGTTCTGAATGCTAGGTTCCCAGGTAATGGAGATTTGGGAATTAATATCTCCTGGAAGGAGTGCATTGTTGGGGGTGGGCTTAAGGGTCTGTATTAGTCAGGGTTCTCTAGAGAAACAGAACTACTAGAATGAATTATTTTAAAAGGGGATTTATTGGATCAGCTTACAGTAGTCCAACAGCAGTTGCAGGCCCGAGAATCACCGAACCTGGTAGTTGCTCAGTCCTCCTGGCCAGATGCCTCAGCAGTCCCGACCCGGCATTGCAGATGGTGCTGGAAAGCCTGGAGGCTTCCTGAGGAGCTGCTGGGTTTCAATCCATGGGGGTCTTCAGTTGATGCTGGTCTTTCGTCCACACTGGTCTTCAATCCACGCTGGAAGGTAGCAAGCAGCTCCGGCAGCCAAAATGGAAGGAAGCAGGAAGGAAGGAAGGGACTCTTTTTTCCCAGAGCTCCCTTGTATCAAGGCCCCCTCTGGGCAGGACCACCCATTCTGGGGGAAGGGCTCAACCTTGGGGAAAGACTTCCTCCTTTAGTTGATCCTTCCTAGAAGCAACCTATGGATTACTAAACAGATCAAGTTGACAACACCTTAACTATCACAGGTCTTATACCAGTTTCCCCATACCAGTGTTTGGCACATTCTCCTGTTCCTATTGTCCACCTTATGTGGGCCAGGGGGTGATGTCCACCCTCTGTTCATGCCATCGTTTTCCCCTGCCATCATAGAGCTTCCCCTAGAGCCTTTAAGACAAAATAAACCTCTTTTTTCCCACAAGCTGCTCTTAGTTGGGTGATTTCTACCAGCAATGTGAACCTGACTGCAATAGTAAAGTGGTACCGAGAAGTGGGATTGCTGCTAGACACCTAACTGTGTGGCTTTGGCCTTTTGGAGCTGATTTTCAAGAGGAATGTGAAAGGATTTGAAACCTTGGCTTAAGAGATGCCTTGCAGTGCTGTAAGTACAGCTTGATGGACTATTCTGGTCAGAGCTGAAAGACCTGAATGCAGTAAGAACTATGGACTATGAGATTTGGCTTATGAGGGTGAGAAAGAGCTTTGCCTGGATTGGACTAGCAGTTTGTGTGGGAAGCTTTTATGCGTGTGTCCTGAGAAGTTGTGCAGGGTTGCTTTGTGTAGAAATGAACTGGTATGAGCAGAGTGATATGGCATGGAAAGAAAAATCTTTGGGTGAACTGTTGCCCATTCAGCTGCAATTGAGAGATTACAACCTTTGAGACTGAACTAGCTGCCCTGCCCTGGGGCAATCGGAAGAATGTAGACTTTTTTGGAGGGACCTGAGTGCTCAAGGAGTGTCCTGTTCTTCAAAGTCTGCTTTATTCCCCCCACCTGTATTAACAAATTGGCACCTTACTTGGTATTATGGAGTATAAGAAACGCAGGAAAGAGAGGGTCATTGAGTTTGTAACATGGTCTTGTGTTTTAGAAATGGCCATGAGCAGTGTGAAACAGGTTTTCTGGATGCCTGCATGGAGACCCCAAGAGGCCATGAAGATGAACCGTGTATTGCAGTGGAGACCCAGTGGAGATGCTGGGACCATGAGATGGCTGCTAAGGAGAGCTGCTGGCCCAGGATGAAGTTTTCCAGGACTGTGAGTAGCCTAGCTGGAGGGGCAGAATTGGAACTCCAGAGACTTTTGTTGCTCGTTAAAATGATCAGACATGGAGATTTGTCACTAACCAGAGTTGTTGGACTTGGAGCTACAGAGTTTGATGTTTGCCCTGGTTGTTTTAAATCATGTATTGCTTGAGTATTTCTTTGCTGTGCCCAATGCTATCTTTTGCAGTATGAATGTTTATTCTGTGCCATTATGGGTTTGGGGGTGGATTTTTTTGGTGTTATGGCTCAGTTAAAAGATCTTGGACTATGGGATGTTTGAACATCATTGAGATTGATAAAAACTATGGGGACTTTAAAAGTCGGACTGAAAGAACTATATTTTACATCATGTATGGATGTCAGTTTATGGGGGCCAGGGGCCAAATGTGGTGGTTTGATTCAAGTGGTACCCCATAAACTTAGATGTTCTGAATGCTAGGTTCACAGTTGATGGAGATTTGGGAATTAGTATCTCCTGGAGGGAGTGCATTGTTGGGGGTGGGCTTATGGGTGTTATAGCCAGTTTCCCCATGCCAGTGTTTGGCACACTCTCCTGTTCCTGTTGTCCACCTTATGTGGGCCAGCAGGTGATGTCCACCCTCTGCTCATACCATCATTTTCCCTGCCATCGTGGAGCTTTCCCTTGAGCATGAAGGCAAAATAAACCTCCTTTTCCCACAAGCTGCTCTTGGTTGGGTGATCTCTACCAGAAATGAGAACCTAACTCCAACACAGACATTCAGATACTTGGAAACCTTCCTGTTTTTATTCTCTAATTGGAAGATAGAAGGGCTATACTGGATAGCCCAGATAGATCAGAACCTTCTTGATGTACAAGACCTTTTAGTTCAGAAGGTTTAGTCCAGTGCTCGGCACATTTGCATATGCAAAATATAATAATTAAAAGAAATGCAACTGAAAATGAACAGGGCAAAAAGACTCAACACTCTTATTTAGTATGCTATCCCATCAACACATGAATTTCATCATGTTTGTTGAGGCACTCTGCTAGCTAGACAAGGTCAAAAGGACAATTCAAAACTGGAAAGTTTCAAAGGCTGGATGCTGAGAAGGGCTTCCCATAAAACACCCAGACGAACCATGCTTCTCAGCCCAAGTTTCTCAAAAGTGATAAAAATCAGAAGCAGGTGGTCAGACCAAACTCAGACTAGAATCATGAACACTAAGAATTATAGGGGGGGGGGTGTTCATGAGTCAGAAAAATTATCAAGGTTTATGAGGTTTTTTTTGGAAAGTGGTACCAGGACTGTCTCAAAGAGTACTAACTTTGGCCCTTGTCCTCCCTAGACATCCTCATGTTCCTCATTGCCCACCAATCCTTGAATCAAGACGGGTCCATCACTGTAAGGCCTGCGAGATGACAACAGCTGCAGGAGAAACATTCCATATTGTTTGACTCTTTATACTGAAATATCTTAGGTTCTTCTGATTGTAATTTACTCAAAATGATTTTATAATTTCAAGCAAACATTTCAGATTCAAGTTACCCACGACCCTACAATTTTCTCTGATTTGTTGCATCTCTCTAGAAGTTGACTCACCTAGTTCATTCCAAGAATGATTTTCAATGATGAAGGTACAACACTCAAGGCCTGTTTTTGTCCTGAACTCACACTGAGAAAAGCACAGTAAGGGCTGGAGAGATGGCTTAGCAGTTAGGGTGCTTGCCTGCGCCTAAGCACTCATGTTTAGCTTTCCATGTCCACGTAAGCCAGATGCACAGTGACGCAAGCATGCAAGGTTGCACGTGTACATAAGGTGGCACACGCATCTGGAGTATGATTGCAAATTCTCCCTCCCCCTCACTCTCTCTTTCTTGCTCTCTCACGTTAAAAAAAAAAAAAGGCCAGGTTGTAGAGATGGCTTAGCAGTTAAGAGCTTGCCTATGAAGCCTAAGGACCCTGGTTCAAGGCTCTATTCCCCAGGACCCACGTTAGCCAGATGCACAAGGGGGCGCATGTGTCTGGAGTTCGTTTGCAGTGGCTAGAAGCCCTGATGCGCCCAGTCTCTCTCTTTCTATCTGCCTCTTTCTCTCTCTCTCTGTCACTCTCAAATAAATAAAAATCAACAAAATTTTTTTTAAAAAGGCCAATCTATTGTGCTTGCCTCAAAAAAAAAAAAAAGGATATCAAAAGCAATCATAGCATACTGTAATGGAGACCACAGAGGTATGTTGCTAGGTATGGTGGCAAATACCTACCTAGATTACAGGCTATAACAAGAGGAGCACATCTGAGTCCATCCTGGGCTACATACAAGATCATGTTTAAAAAAAAAATAGAAACAAATATAATAACATTCCTGGGAGTTACAGGAAAATAAATGATAGGCTGCTTTTGGAGAAAAGCAGAAAATGTTCTAGAAAATCATTTCCTGGAGTTCATTTGCAGTGGCTGGAGGCCCTGGTGTGCCCATTCTTTCTCTCCCTATCCACCGCGCTCGCTCGCTCTCTCTCTCTCAATCTCTCTCTCTCTCAAATAAAAATAAAGCATATTTTTTTTTTAAAAACACAAGATTTTGTACTTTATTCTGACAGGAAGCAGGCACCCACTCAAGGGTGCCAGAAGACATGTAGCATTAGCAAACACATGTTTAAAAGATCTTTATGGAATAATGCACTGGACTAGTTACAGACAGTTGGAAATAAAATAGGAAGAGGAGACAATTAGAAAAGCCAAACAAAGCTCTCAAGGAGAGCAGGGATTACTGGTTGAGGGACTGCTCAAACAGTACTAAACAAAGGGAGGGAATCACCAGTATTTACTGCCTAGTGAGTGGTAGAAAAGGAAGAAAACAGAAATTAGGAGGCCAAGAAAAGAATCAGTTATGACTGCCAGACAGGAACATTCACACAATTTGTGGGACAAAATGCAAAATTAAATTATTCAAAAATGATGAAGAATTTCAAGTTGGGGGGCAGATTAACATTAAGCCCGGCATAACATCTATGCAGTGGTACAGATCACATGTCCATGGAACTGACTTTACTCACAGATTCTGATTAAAGTGCTCACTTAGTAGAGCCACTGGATAGAACCCAGAAACAGGAAAGGAGGCAGATGTAGAAGGAATAAAATGAGATTTGGCTAGTAGGGTTGTTTTTGAAGTTCTCATAATACATTTGAATAGGTAATTAGAATAAAGCAGTGATTAAAGCAAAGCCCCATGTGGTAGTTTATATGAATGACACCCCATATATTCAGGATTTTATTACAGTTTGTAATTTAGAGCTGCACCACCTGGGTGGAGGAGCTGTCAGTGGGGGAACCTTAGGGTCCGGCCTAAGTGGTGGTGAATTTGAAATTCTAGTCCAAAGATACGCAAAGTGCCTGAGTTCCTCCTGGAGTTCCTGAAGTGTGCTGTGTGGCTTTTGGGTTTTTGGCTTGTGGCTTCTCTCTCTGCTTGGACCTGTGAAAGCAGGTCAGCTTCTTCTGCCATCATGGAACTGCCCCTGGATCTGTAAGCTTCAATAAATCCCTTTCTTCATTACTGTGCCTGATCTGGAGGTTCACCTCAGCGACATGAAACTGTCTGCTGTATCCTGCAATCACACACCGCTGGATGAGGTCTCAGTGGCTCTACGTGTAAGCCATGAGATCTTGGGCAACTTTTCCAAATGTAAAGTGTCTTGGTTTCTTCTTCTGTGAGCTGAACTGGGTTGATAGGATCAAATGAAATCATATTTTAAAGTTCTTGACCTAGTGCTTACCATATGTTGTGTGTATAAACGGCATCCATTATTGATTTTTGATATTTTTGTTTGTGGTGTTGAGGATGGGACATATGTTATGTATGCTCTTCCGCTGAGCTATACTGCCAGGACTCTTTTTTTTTTTTTTTTTTTTTTCAAGGTAGGGTCTCACTCTAGCTCAGGCTGACCTAGAATTCACTATGTATTCTCAGGGTGGCCTCAAACTCTCGATGATCCTTCTTCCTCTGCCTCTCAACTGCTGGGATTAAAGGCAAGTGCCACCATGACCAACTCTTTTTACTTTTTAAGACAGGGTCTCATTAAGTTGACCAGGCTTGCTTGGAACTCTCTCTGCAGCCCAAGGAGACCTTCAATTTGTGATCTTTCTGCCTCACCTCCTCAACTTTCTGTTGGCATGACAGGACTTCACATGAAAACCAGTTCAATATCATTACCATAATCATTATTACCATTATATCTAGTAGACTACCAGTTGAGTCTAAGTTAATTTTAAAGAACTAAAAGGCAAATAATCCTCAATGTACTAGTGGTTCAAGGTTTTCTCAGTGAAATTATATGTACAGTAAGGAGACCAGAGGCCCAAGGAAGCAGTGTTACAACTGAAAGACATGGACATTTAATGCAAAAGGGAAAAAAGAGAAGGAAAAGAGATAAGAGTTTCTGACCCTGCACAGCACAGTGTTAAACACGGAAAAGAATTATTATTAAGGGTATAATTTCATAATAGACAGAGGTCCAAGGCAGGCCTGTGAGAAAATACATATGCACAAGCTCTCCCAGCCAGCATACGTTCACTTCATCAATAGACCTCATGGGCCTTGCTCCCTAAATATCCGCTGTAAAGTTCCCAGATGTTTCTTTGTCCTTCAACTCATTTCTGTAAAATTTTCCAACATGTTTACAAAATTATGAAAATGTGACTCTGTTTCTAAGAGAAAGAAATATTTGGTCAGTTTGACACCACTCACCACCCCAATACTGCATTTCCAATGTGATAAGTGGTGACTCTTTGATATTCCATCAAGCAAATGTTCCTTAGAGAACAGTCCTCTCTTATCTCAATCTAATTTATAATGCAATCTTTAAATTACAAGATATACTTTGTTTCTCTTCCTCTTTGGTCCCTTATGAACATATTGTTTTTTTAAAAAAAAATAAAGGAAAATGGAACAAAAGCATGGAGCAAAATAATTTCAAATGCTTTGCTAACCCCTGTAAATTTATTTAAGAATATTATTGAAGACTCCATTTTGTAACTGAAATACCCCTTTCTACTTGAATTCTCCAGTTTTTCAAGTTCATACTCTTCTGGGCCCTTCAGTGATTTAGCATCTGCTTTTCAAGTTCTGTGTTTTTTCCATAAATAATAAAAATATTTAAGTATCATGTTTAGGTATCATTTCAAAAAAAATTCATAAATTTAATGAGAAAACTTTGATAGGATTTGAGTAATATTTTCCACCCAATGAATGCAGCAGACAGTGGCTGGTAAAGCCTGACCAAAAATAATATGCAAATTAAAAACACATGGCTGGATCTTTAGCTCCAGGCATACAGAGATGTTTTAATTGGTTTTATTGACAGTAATTCAAACCCACAACTCAACCCCTTTGCTTTGCATTTCGTCTTGGCAGATGATTTTGGCAAGCCAACGAATAACAAGAATGAGCTCTTCCAACTCCCCTGCCCAGCCCCACAGCGTCTGATACCCACTTGTTCCTCGCACTGTCTCTTGAGTCAATTTCATCTTTTCCATCAGGAAGCCCCCTAAACACCTTATTTGAAACTAGCAACCCTACCACCACCAACTTCTCCAAATAACACTTTCTTTTGTTAATACTATTTTTTTTATTTATTTGCAAGGAGAGAGAGAGTAAGGACACATCAGGGCCTCCTGCCACTGCATACAAACTCCAGATGCATGTGCCACATGCCACTGTGCATCTGGCACTACGTGAGAACTGGAGCATCAAACCCAGGCCATTAGGAATTGTAAGCGACCACTTTAACCACTGAGCGATCTCTCTAGTCCCATCCAACTAATACTTTCTATCTCCCACAGTGCCTTCTTTCTCTCTCTGGCAGTTACCATTCTCTAATGCCTTCTATGACTATCTCCACTAGCAGAATGCTTTGTTAATCACCCACTTGTTGGCACCTGCTATAGTGCTGGACACACATTAGGTGCTCAGTAAACAAAAGAATATCTATCTTTCCAATCAGAGAAGTACATGCATTTATGGCTTCCCATGGCCTAACCCCATACTAACTCCTAGTCCCAAGGTTTTCACTCAGTCTCTGTATGCATTATTGGTAACTTCCATCACATCAGTCTCGTCCTCTCTAGCAGAGCTCCTCTTCACTCACAATTATACTTACAGTCTCCAGCTACATCACGGGGTACCCTGGACCTCTTTCCACCTTTGTGTTCAGATTGAAGTCTATGGTCCACCAGTCTCTACCATTAGCAGGTGACTGCTGCAACTTTCTTGCATGGTAAGGATGCATCCACAACCTCAAATTAACCTGGTGGTTTACCTTTTCTGGTATTTGCATACTTGAAATAAATCTCTTTTGAGGAAACCACACATGTACTCAGAATGGAATCAAGTTTATACGGTCAATAGCATATGCACAGTCAAGAGTCATACTAAATCTCTCCTTCCCTTCCAAAATTAGGGCTGTTTTACATTTTTTTTTTTTCTCACAGATTTAGGTTCTCACTTCTCACCACATGCAATGAATGAGTTTGTCTCATACCATGGGACAGGATTCCCTCATCTCTCCTCGTCAGCTCTGTAATGAATAGATCATAGCCGGGCATGGTGGTGCATGCCTTTAATTGCTGCACTCAGGAGGCAGAGGTAGGAGGATCACCATGAGTTCAAGGCCACTCTGAGGGTACATAATAAATTCCAGGTCAGCCTGGGCTGGAGAGAGACCCTACCTAACAAAAAAATAAAAATAAAATAAAATAAAAGACAGACTATATTAGGGACCGCAGTTGCTCTCCCATCTCTACACTGACATTCAGTGCCATGTACTTTGTTTGCATTCAAATTGTTTCCTTGATCATGGAACACATTTTGCCAAGAAGAAGTTTTGAAATATGATATAATTGAAATGTTTGAATGATTGGACACATTTGCCATCATCAGGAGATGGTTCCTAGGCTTCTGGAGGATGAGAGGTATGTGACTGCCCTGTCTGCCTCAAATGCTCCATGGAAGAGTCATAAAATCACTAGATATGCAAACAAGCCACGCTGAGATCAGAAAGAACAGCCCAGGGGAACCTGTATCTGCTTACATCTTCTACTTCTTCCTTTCTCTGTCAACAAGATTCTCTCAAGACGTCATTTTTCCACTCATTTATTTGCTCTTTTGGCTATCCATGTCCTACCCTGCATCCACCATCACTATCTCTATACTCAATGTATCAGTGTATCCCACTTCCTTCAGTATGAAAACAAATCAATTCCCTTGGAACAACGCATTCTAGAAACTACCTCCTTTCTCTGTTTCCTTGCTTTCCATTCACTCTTCACCTCCTTCCCATCTGACATCACCCTCACCACTAGTCTCCTCTGAAACTGCTCTTGGTAGTGTCCCCAGTGAGCTGCTTATTGCCAAAATCAATGAACATTTGTCTGTCTTCATCTCGGAATTCCGAGAAGCACTGGCGCACACTCCCTTCTTAGAACAATTTCTTCTCTTTGGCTTTTCTCTTGTTTCTTAATTGCCAGTTGGTCTCACTCTCCCTTGCCAGTGCCTTCTCTTCATCACAAACTTGAGGCTATTGAGGCTCCTTCTCTCACTTCTATGTTTCTTTCTTGGGCTTTCACACATCCTTAGCATTTTGAACAGGGTACTTGTGGTAATTCCCAAGTTCATAGCCAGGTTATTATTCTTATCCTATACTCCTCCACAGATACAGGCTTGTAATTTAAAATGTTTGCAATATATACCTACTTTAATAATTTAAAGATATCTCAAACTTAACATATACATGAAATGACTCTTGGTTTCTATCAAGTATGGTGACCCCCACCCTCTATGCATAAGTAAAAGGTAAAATTACCCATTTAGTGTATAGGGAGGTAAAAAAAAAAAAAACATAAAGATTCCTTTTGCTGTAATTCATCCAGTGCATTGCCAAGTACTTCTGCCAAGGAAATATTTCACATCTGTCTATTACTATTTTTATGGCTACCAGCTAATTCCAAGAAACTATTTTTTGTGTGCATGTCTGTGCACTATGCATGTGTGCACATATGTTCATACGTGTGTGGACACATGTGTGTGCACATGCAAGTGGAGGCCTGAGACTGACATCAGGTGTCTTCTGCAATCACTCTCCACCCTAAATACTGAGGCAGGATCCCTCACTGGAACTCAGAACTGCCAATTCAACTAGCCTTGCTAGCCAGCTTGCCTCATAGATCCCATCTCCAACTACCCAGCTCTGTGATTATAGGCAGACCACCAGGCCCACCCAGCATATATGTGGGTGCAGGGGGGTATAAATTCTATTCCTTATGCTTATGCATCAAAACACTTTATTGATTGAGCCATTTCACTAGCCCCAATAATTGTAATTTCTCATAGGGACTTTTTAAATAGATTAAACAACCCTTCTTCTTTTGTTGCATTTCTGCATATAGCAGTAAGATTAATTTCTCAAAGGTAAATTACAGCACATCATTCTCCTTCTTTTAAAATGTTTTTTTGTTCTCCTAGAAAATTCATGGATACTGCTGATGGCTACTAGGCGTGTGTAGGTTCAAGGCTGGGTCTTCCACTGATTCCTCAGAGCTCAATGTCTGAAGTCACAGTGGCTTTTTCAAGGTCTTCAAAATTGAAACACATTTATTTCCTTAGAGACAATATTCATGCTGCTACTCCCACATGTCACAGCTTCTCTTCCTGTCCTTTAGGTAAAGTTTACAACATGAAACTACTCTCTCACAAGGCCTCTTCTAGCCATCTCATCTGGAATGGGTGTTCCTAATCTATTAGCATTTCTCTATTAATTTCCCAATTCTGTATGCTATAATTACTTGTAATTTATTCAGCAAATATTTATTAAATGCCTACTGTGTGACAGTGAAGAGAATGAGCAAATTGAGATACGGCAGAGAATAAATCAGGAAAAATTCTCTGCTTACATTCAACATGAATTCTGGGGGCACATCGAAAATAATAAAATAATATGTAAGCCAAAGGTATAGTATGATAAAATTTGACAAGTAAAATGGGGGAAATAGAGCATGTAATGGTGAACCAGAAATGCTTAGATGAGGAGGATGGCAAAGCCATATTCATGTAAGGTGGTAAGGGTAATCTTAGGAAGGTGATATTTAAGCAGGTTAGAAGGTAGAGACAGAATCAACCAAATTATCTGGAAGAGCATTCTCTAAGGAGGCAAAAGAAGTTGGGAAAAAAGTAGAGTTATAAAGGCAGTTTAGCTTATGTTTCATGCTTAGTGAGTCTATCAGAGGAGGTTATATTTAAGCTAACTCCTAAAAGATGAGAAACAGCTAGATATGCAAGCATGCTATAAGCTGGAGTGAAGGTCATAGTGATATTTTTTAGTGGGCCCTGGAATATCTGGGGACTTGGGAAACTGAAAAAGGCAGAAACCTGGGGTGACCAAAGGAAGTCCTACTGTAAAGCCTAGGGTCTGTTGGACCAAAATAAAGAGTGTAAAATAGTTTCAGGTCTAAAAGTAAGTTACTGGAGGATTTTATACAATTAGCATTTGAAGTCTATACTGTCAAAAATGTCTACAGAGAATCTGATTAATACGTGAACTCAAAATTCAGTTATTGTGATCAACTGATCCCTGGTTGGATTTGAGACCAGCTCCCCAAGAGGGAATTCATGCCTGGCACTGAAAGCCTATGACTAGGATGGTCATCAGCCCTAAGGAAGAAGCTTTTGCTGTTGTTTAACTACAAGTGTATGTTGTGCTCACTGAATTGCCATCTAAATATTTAGGACCATAGATTAGTATGGCACTTACTTTTGGTCAGAAAAAAAAATCTTTCTTTTGTTGATGGTGGTGACTACCAGAGGACCCAAAACTCATCAGTGTGCTGAGAAGATAAGACAGCTGAGTGCTCAGTGCTAATGAGACATTTCCATCAGCCCTTACAAAGCTCAAGGAACAGCAAGGCAGAGATGACAGAAAGTGTTAAGAGCCAGAGGATGGGGAGGAGTGCTGTGAAACGCTGTCTTCTGAACCCAAAGTGGCTGTAACATTCATGACCTCATAGCAGCTGTCATTGCCTGTACAATATTATGCCCATCAACCTATTGTCATAGATAATGATCCGGGGCAGGTCATCAAAATAGAAGAGGGACAATGTGGAAAGAAGGTCAAGTGGAAAGGGTATTGGGAGAGGAAAGCAAAGAAAGTAATGTAAGAAGACTCTGATGAAACTACATCATGTACATGTACAAACGTCTTCGATACAAGTTTAAGTTTGATGCAGAATTCCTCAGGAGGACTTCCTTTCTCTGGTTCTTCCAAAGTCAGCTACGCAGTGGGCTGTAAAGCTGGTGCCAGCTGTGATGGGGTCGTAGTGACCGTTTTCTCTCTGCTGCTATTTGGTCATAGGAAACTCAATTGAGATCACAATAGTATTTGGAGAAAGAAGTAGTCATGTGGCAGAAATAGGAATTATGCCGTTATTTCCAATACCATTCCATCAAGACATGTTTGAGTTCTGTCCACGAATTCAACTGCCACTCAATGAGAGACTGACGTGGAAAACTTGAATTCTTACATCTTAAGTGGCAGTCTCTTTGTGTTCTTGCTCATATGCCGGGCCTAGCTTGGAATATTTAAATTTTTTTGTAAGCTGTAGTAAGAGTCAGTAGTAATGACCAAGAAGCAAGAATGAAGCTTGGAAAGAAGAGAAGGAGGGAAGGATTGAGGGATATTAGAAAGGCAAGCACCTCTGCAGAATACATGGGATAGAAAAGTCTAAGGGGAAATAAGGGGAGACGAAGAGGGGAGGAAAGGATAACAAAGCTATAGATGATGTGCATGTATACTATACAAACCTACTTCTTAGTTATCTAATTAAAAGATATGTTTTCTAAAAAGACAGAGTGAGAGAGTTTGATCAGAAGTACCCTGCTATGGTGTAGAAAGCTTTCTCCTGAAGCCATAGCTTGTTGTAGGCAAATGTCAGTCCCAGAGTGCTATTGGTCAGGCAGCCCCATGAGCTCCCCACCGCCAAATAATATAGGTCATTACCAAAGTGTTTGGTTCCTCAGAAGAACTATATGGTCAGACCATGCTGCTGAACAACACCACATGCTGTGGTCACAGGACACTGAGAAATCCAGCTGGAACTGAGATGGAAGCCATCTCCCTGCCAGCTAGCTTCCAGAATGCTATAAAGTGTAACAAGGGCTGCTGGGGAAGAAAAGCCATCCCTACTCTTAACAAGCATTGAATTCTGGAAGCTTCAAAATCAACCAGCCAGAAAAAAAGAAATGTGTCCACAGGTACAATAATGGCATATAAGTTATATGGATAATCAACTGCTCTCTAGTTGGTATTAGACCCACTAGAGAGGAGAGAATCCATGCCTCGTACTGACAATGGTGTCAAAAGCCCATAGCCTGGGAGAACATAAACCCTACAGGGAAGCTACCATGGTTCTTTGGCCAAATGTAGACATTATACTCCTCAAAAGGCCTTCTAAATATAGATTTCATGCCCTTGGGTTAATGCTATTCTCACTTTTAGTTAGAGATGATTGTTTTTACAGATGGTAAAGAATACTGAAGAGAACCAAGACTCATCAAGATGACAAGAAGAAGAAAAAGCCCAGTATTTAGCCCTGGAGGAATCATCTATATCACACCTACCAGGACTGACAGAGTATTGGAATATCAGAAAGGAAGTGGTAGAAAGAATATGAATGCTGCTCCTACTGCTAGTCAGAGAAGCTTCTCTATGGAGATGGCAGCAGACAGTCATCAAAGCTGAAAACAAGAGACTGCCCTGAGCTCAAAACTAAACAAGACAATTTGATCATACCCTACAAGGATCAGGGAAGATAGAGGAAGAGAGGGTGAAAAGAATATAAAAGCCCCAATGTGGGAAGGAGTATTTGGGGCTCTCGCTGTCTTCCCAACATGAACTTACTGGTAAATTCATGACCCCACTGACCTGCACTGTTCTGAGTCCATAAACCCTTTGGCACAGAGGATGGAGAAGGACAAAAGACAACCAAACAGAAAAGGAACTTCCTAGGAAAAGAAAGGTCCTCAGTGGAATGGAGGTGATTGTTAGGCAACCAAAGAAGACAGCAGATAACACGATAGGAAAATTGGTCTAATTACAGTATGATCATATATTAAAGTTCTCAACAAAAATTATAAAAAGCTTGAATTCATATCTCCTGCAGTCAGCTGTCTTATGGTTTGTATGACATGGTAACTTTGTATTTATTCTCTGTGAGGCCCTAGTGACAAGCTAAATTCTCCTCTTTAAAATAAATAAAATAAAATTGTTTACTAAGTATGAATTTATTACTCCAGACCTCATGGAGTTTGCTACAAGTTCAAAGCAACAAATATATAGGCAGGTATTTAATTTATTAGAAAGGCTTTTGTTGAACTAAATAACCCCCAATTGTCATAGGTTAGCACAATAAAAATGCATATTTTATGTCCAGTGGTGGCATGGGCTATTTAGTGACAGTGAGGTAAGAACACTGCTCTAAGTTCTTCCCATCTCTGAATCCACTGGGTCCCGAGGGATCTCGCCCTCCTTACAGAACAAGGCCTATTGTTTCCATGAATCCCACTGAACAGAGCCCAGCCACCTGACCACACAGTTCTAGGATGATCTAGATGTACCACAAGGCTATGGATATGCACGAGCTGCAGTAGGTCTTGGTAAAATTTAAGCTCATTAGAGTCAACAGAACAGAAGTGCAAAGACATCACTGTCTTCAAGTTCTATTTGAAATGGTGAGGAATGATTACAAATCGCTGATCATATACAGAATAACATTATTCCTCAGGGCTCTGTCCACTGTTCTGTGGACACTGAAACAGCTTTACATCCATTCTATCACAACAGTTAGACCTTGCAGTGTCTCTGTCTCTCCCACTCCTGACACTTTTGGCTTCTATCAAAAAATAAAAGTCTTATGGTAGTCCCTTCCCTCACAAACCTTCCATTAAACCCTACTTAACTCATCATCACCCCTTTGAGGCCTGCCTTGCTAACTCTTAAGAACTGTCTCATGAATGTTTATTTAAGGATCAACACTAGGGGCTGGAGAGATGGCTCATCAAGTAAGAGCCCTTGCCGCCTATGCAGGAAGCACTGAGCCTGATAGCCAGCGCCCACCTAAAACCGGGCATGGTCTCATACATGCCTATAATGCCAGTACTGACAGAGACAGGAAGGTGACTGGGGCTCACTGGTTCGTTTAAGCAAAAAAGCAGGAGCTTCACTACCTTTAGGCATGCACATCTGCACATAATGTGCACACCACACACACCAAAACAATATAAAAAAGAACAATTTTAGAGCTGGAGAAATGACTCAGAGGTTAAAAGAGCTGACTTGCAAAGCCTGTAGCCCAGGTTCAATTCACAGCATCCACATAAAGCCAAATGCAAAGTGGCAAATGCATTTGTGAACATTTCAACAACACCTACAATAATGGAAAGGAAGAGGCAGGAGAATCAAAAGCTTATGGGACAGTGAAGCAAGACGTTCATTTGCAGTCTGGCAGTTCATTTGCAGCTACAAGAGACCCTGACTCAAAAAAGATCAGGCCTGGGCTGGGGAGATGGCTTAGTGGTTAAGGCACATGCCTCCGAAGCCTAAGGATCCACGTTGGATTCTCCATGTCCCTCGTAAGCCAGATGCACATGGTGGTATGTGCATCTGGAGTTCATTTCACAGTGGCCAGAGGCCCTGATAATCCCATTCTCACTCACTCTCTGTCTCGTTCTCCCTTTCTCTCATACTGGAAGTCCTTGCTCAGGCAATAAGACAGGAGAAAGAAATAAAAGGGATACCATTTGGAAAGGAAGAAGTTAAGTTAGCTCTATTCACTGACAACATGATTGTATACGTAAGAGACCCGAGAGACTCCATCCCAAAACTCTTGAAGGTGATTAACTCCCATAGCAAAGTAGAAGGATACAAAATCCATGCACAAAAGTCAGTAGCCTTTCTATATGCAAATGACAAAGATACAGGAAAAGAAATAAGGTACATGCATGGTCCCATTTTCAATAGCAACAAAAAAAGATAAAATACTTTGGAATAACATGAACCAAGGAAGCAAAAGATCTATACAATGAAAACTCTTAAAAAAGAAATTGAAGCTGGGCATGGTGGCGCACGCCTTTAATCCCAGCACTCGGGAGGCAGAGGTAGGAGGATCGCCGTGAGTTCGAGGCCACCCTGAGACTCCATAGTGAATTCCAGGTCAGCATGGGCTAGAGTGAGACCCTACCTCGAAAAACCAAAAAAAAAAAAAAAAAAAAAAAAAAGAAATTGAGGAGGACTTGAGAAAATAAAAATAAATCTAAAAACAAAATTTTAAAAGTTGTTCTCTGACCACATGCATGCCATGGCACATGGACCCATACATACACATGTACATGCACAGTGCACACACACACAAATTAGTTTTATTTAAATAATTTTTAAAACAATGAACACTATTATCTTCTTCCATATGTTATCAATATTCTCTCTACCTGAAATTGTCCCCAACTTCCTATTTCCTTTTGTTTATCTTTAGGGCACCTTTTATTCTCCATAAATAAACTCCCATCTTTCTTTTCTCCACTAAAATACAGGCTGCCGGGCTGGAGAGATGGCTTAGCTGTTAAGTGCTTGCCTATGATGCCTAAGGACCCTGGCTCAAGGCTCGATTCCCCAGGACTCACGTAAGCCAGATGCACAAGGTGGTACATGCATCTAGAGTTCGTTTGCAGTGGCTGGAGGCCCTGCTGTGCCCATTCTCTTTCTCTCTCTCTCTCTCTCTCTCTCTCTCTCTCTCTCTCTCTCCCTCCCTCTTTCTCTCTCTGTCTGTCTGTTGCTCTCAAGTAAATAAATAAAAATAACCAAAAAATTTTAAATACAGACTGCTCATCCTCTCCATGTTTCTACCAGGTTAAGAGTAGAAAGTAGGGATGGAGTGTAGGACACAAGTGGATGGATGGATGGATGTTCTTGCTGTCCACTGGGCATGTACAATATTACCAGTCCCACTCCCTAGAGTCAATGAACCTTGTTAAGACTCATGATATTGGTCCTCATCACTCCACATATTCAGCATTTATTCTGGCCCCTTGTCTACATCCACTAGTGACTCATATCTTTGATGAGGAAAGAGCCAGACTTCTGCCACTGTCTTAGATGACATCGATGCCCAATTTGGTGGCTAATCTCCTGCCTTAGAAAAACTATTCCTTCACCTCTACTTCAGAAATGTTTGTCTTCACACACTGGTTCCTATTAAACAGAGATGTTCTATAGAGTTTCAAGTATTAAAATTTAAAGAGTTAAATCCCAACATTAAATTGAATCCCAACATTGCACTGTCCCAGCATGCACTCTCCATTGCACCCTGTTCATTTCCCACTTTCACCAAGGCTGCCTGGCCATTGCTTCATCAATGTGTTCTCATTGCCTGCACTTTCCAGACACCTTATTTCCTTCTGTTTGTTTCTTAGTGACCTATGCCCATCACGGAGAAATCTCTTTGCTATTTCCTTAAATCTCTTCATTCTCTTATTTTTCTGATAAACCAACCCTGCCACATTTCAGATATAGATAAATGCTGGTCACCTAAGTTAATTTTTGTTTCCCTTGAACTATAGCCACTGCTGAACAATATTGCCCAGTGACCTTGAAAATGAGTAGCAATGTTAGCTGTTGATTCCCATGCTCACATACTCATGATGCCAGCAGTTCTATTAATCCTCAGCTCACTTATTTTCCTACATTCCTCAGCAGCAGTTAAAATTTTCTGCTTATTATTTAAACTTTCAGTCCCCCATTTTCTAGATAATTCATGGAAAGTACCCTGAATCCTAGATGACAAGATAAAAATGTAGACTACTGTTCTCAATGAGAACATGAAAATTCACTGGCAATTTAAAAAATCTATATGTCTGTGAATTCATTCATTATTCCTTCTGCCTCTGAAGAAAAAAATAATTCTTCAAGTCTACCTTTCAATGAGATATTTCTTCTCTACTTTTACACACAACCAATTTAACACAAAGTTTTAGAAGCAAGTACTTCTATAGATGGTACAGTGCACCAAGCCCTCTGAGAACTTTGCATATGTCAGCTTATTTAACCCACATGATATCACCATAAGAAAGGACAATTACTTTATATCTGCCTTATGGATGATGAAACTAAGTGGCCTAAGGCTACTCAACCAGAACAGCTGGGATTGAAATTCTCTCCCATGTTTAAAAACAAAATTGTCTCTAAATTCCAATTTCCTTCTGGTTCCTGTTCTTTTCTTTTCTATGAAAAGTAACAAGTGTTCTTCAGATACAGGCCCATGGTAATGCTCTCTATTCCCATCCCTCTTAGTTTCTGCCTTCCAGCCTCTGGAGCACGTGTTCGCTCGAGATCACTGGCAGCATCCAAATACTCAGATCAGCTTGACTCTCTCTTGACATCACTTAGATAACTGGTACTCTTAACTGCTATTTCCTTCTCAAGTCCCCATTGGCCAATGACTTCTAAGACATGTCTTCTATTCATTCCTTCCATTTTGTTTATTCCTCATCAATTGTTCTCAAGTGTTTGTGCTTTCTTAACTAATTTCACCTTAATGCTCCCTGGGGACTAGGCATCAGCCTTTGCTTTCCTCACGCAACACTCTTATCTCTCAAAAACTACTGACAGTTGTTACATTGGAGAATTTGTGTAACAGCTTGCAATATATGTGTGCCTCTTTCCTATCTATCTATCTATCCATCCATCTGTCTACCTATCTATGTGTCTATCTATCTATCATCTATCTATTTATCATCTATCTCTTCTTATGAATGTCTATCTAACTTATGAATATTATAAATGTACACAAATGTATTCTTTCAGCCAACCTGAGACAGTCTGGTATCCATAGAAACCAGTACAAGACACTTTTGGACTAAAAGTAAGGATGAGGCACTGGAGAGATGGCTCAGTGGTGAAAGATGCTTTGTTAAAAGGCCTGATGGTCTGGATTCAATTGCCAGGACCCATGGAAATCCAGATGCACAAATTGATGCATGCATCTAGAGGTCCTTTGCAGTGGCAGGAAGCCCTGGCCCATTCTCATTCTCTCTCTCTTCATTTCTCTCTCTCTCCCTCCCTCTCTGCAAATAAATAGATTAAAATATGCCAAAAGGAATGATGGGGGCTGGAGAGATAGCTCCATAGTTAAGGTGCTTGCCTGCAAAGCCTAACAAACCAGGTTGGGTTTCCCAGTACCCACGTAAAGCCATATGCACAATGTGGTACATGCATCTAGACTTTTTTGAAGTGGCTGAAGGTCCTGTTGTACCCATTTTCTCTCTCTCTCTCTCTCTCTCTCTCTCGTAAGAAAATAAAATATTCTAAAGAGCCTCAACTAATATAAATCAATATAAATTCTTTTTTTAAAAAAGGTGAATGTTCTATCTTATCCACTAATGTTATTTTCATGATTGTACAAGGCAAATTTATTGTAAGATAATAACAAATATCTTTACTAAGAATAGGAAGTATTATTAGTAATTAGTATTACTAATTGTATTAGTATTATTTTAACCTAAAACTCAAATGATTTCACACTTCCTAAAAAAATAGATTTTGAATTTTATTTAATTTTATAGTACCCACAAAATTGAATTAACAATAAGCATTAAGGTCCTGGATGTAGAGTAGACAAATTTGAAGTCTCTGAGGGGCTGGGAATAAGGTGGTGGGAAAAGGTGAGGGAAGCTAATAGGGATCAAAGGTCATAAGGAATGGAGGACACAAACAAATATCAGTTTCAAAAGAATATATGAGTTGTCCTAACTGTACAAATATTTCTACCAAGCAACCGTAGAGTTCCCATGAAGTCATGGCCAAAATACCCAGGAGGTAGAACAAAGAGATGTGAAAGATATTAATCAAGACATTCTTCCCCCAGTACTGGGAAATCAGCAGTATTTCTTCCAGAGAGGACTGACCATCATGAATAGCCATCCTGGAAATGCTTACAGAAAATTTAGGCTATTTAATTGGCCAGTCAGTGAGCACATTTCTTCACCATAGTGACTCAAACAAATGACTCTCTCATTGAAAATATTTCTCTATCACATTCTGGTATTAGTCATCTAACTTTGGCTACTGGAGACACAGTTGAACTAGACATGAAAAGCAGTCATATAATTATAAGAAAATTTAAGATTGACACTGCAAGATAATAGCATAATAAACTTTCTCATGAAACCATCAAAGACTCAAGATTTTTATTTATTTTATTTTTACTTGCTCTTTTTTATTTCAATTGCTCTGGGGAAAAGAGTCATTTCCTTTTACTCAAAGTGTTCATTCCCCATTATCCTGCTGAAAAAATATCTACTTTATTCTTTAAAACATGGCTCAAATGTCAGTCTCTGACAAAAGCCTTCTCTAAATCCTACAGGCAGAGTTAAACAAAGCCTTCCCTGTCCCTGTCCACACCTTTATTTAGGATGTTTGTCATATCACTGTAATTATTTCCAGGTAGTCTGTCTAAAAGATGAAGGGCTCCTGGAATGAATGAATGTATGAATAAATGAATAAAAGAATAATTGTAAATGAGGAGTGGAATGCACTCTAATAGGAGAAATTATTGCTTTTCTCTCATTTAACTCCAAAAATAGCATTCCATAATCTGGGATTCATAAAGCTTTGAATTTATTTTTTTAACTAAATAATTGAAGCCAACAGGTGGTTTCAGTTTACCTAACCTACAATTCACTCCGCTGAGTCCCTGCATCCATTTGTCTTCCTTGTTGGTATCAATAGCCTGTTTTGGATCACTGACCCTTTCTTGTAAAAAGGAAAGGTCATTCAGAATTTTAAGTCCTGGCAGTTTTTTCCTTAGCTCTTATTGTTGTTCTGCTTTTTTGAGTAGTGTGAATAGCAAATGCCTTGTTCTTCTCGGGAGAAAAGGCCTCATGGAGCTTCCCACCCTCCTCAAAAAGTTGATCAACTCTAAACTTGGTTTACTGGAAATTAAAAAAAAAAAAAACAAAAAACAAAAACTGATGCTTAACATGCCCTTCCACCTTGAGATGAATTTAGTTAGAGAAGAGGGAAGGAAGGGGTGCTTGGCCTTCTGAAAGCTCAATTTATACAGAAAAATCAAATTTATGGAAATTCTAACTCATGGCAAAACCTAACCAATTTTTTTCCTCTTATATCAAGACAAGACACAAAAAGGGATGGATGTCCAGTGAAGAGGTGATTTCTTTCCTCTTCCTTAATGAAGAATTTAAAAATTAAGAACTGTTTTATGAGGGATCATTAAATTATGTTCCCATAGAAGCAGAGTGACTTTTAAAAACATGTTTAGTATGTGTGGCATGATGCATGTACATGCAAATATACATGCCCCATGTGCTTTGAGTGTGGAGGCCAGAAGAGAATGTAAGGGATAGGTCACTGATCCCAACAGCACTAGGCTGCAGGCATGATTGGCCACATCTAGCTACTTATGTGGTGCTACAGAATCAAAGGTGGTCTCAGGCCCTCATGCTGACCAAGTGGTCTTAACCACTGAGCCATCTCGTCAGCTTGCATAACTATTTCTCTTTACAAACATATGTTCTCATTTATCAGAGAATATGTTTGTAAACATGAGGTTGATCCTTTTTTTTTCATTCATGTTAATTAAATATCCCGTTATGGATTCTTTCTTAAATTAAGTGCTGAACTTGTAATGTACAGAAGGTGAGCGCTGAGCAATGATGGACTGGAGTGCTGAAATAGTTACTGAGTTTTTAAAAAAATATTTTGTTTATTTGAGAGAGAGGAAAAGAGAAAGAGAGAATGGGACTGCCGGGGCCCCCAGCCACTGCAAACGAATTCCAGACATGTACACCCCTTGTGTGTCTGGCTAAAGTGGGTCCTAGAGAATTGAATCTGGGTCCTTAGGCTTTGCAAGCAAATGCCTTAACCCCTAAGCCATCTCCGCAGCCCAGTTACTGACTTTCTTTAAAGGTGTTCTGATTGAATTGTAATTTACTCAGGTTTTCAGTGTAACAGAATACACAAGAAGCTAAAAGCTGGTATTCTAACCTGTTTTTCTGGACATATATTAAGTGAATAGGATTATCCAGAATTTGTTTCCTTTTTTATTTATTTTATTTTATTTATTTATTTGAGAGAGAAAGATGTAGAAAGAGAGAGAGTGAGAGAGAGAGAGAGAATGGGCTCACCACAGCCTATAGCCAATACACATGAACTCCAGATACATGAACCACCTTATGCATCTGGCATATGTGGGTGCTAGGGAGTCGAACCTGGGACCTTAGGTTTCACAGGCAGACAGAGTAACCACTGAGCAATCTCTCCAGCCCATTATCTGTAATTTTTATCTAGCATATTTATGTATTCAATCAGATATGTTTATTGGATTTTACTGTGTGACAGACACAGTAGGCATGTAAACACAGGCACTAAGATTTCATCAGGATTAAAACTGATGAAAAGAATTTTTTTAATCTCTGATAGGGAGTTCTTGACTTGAATTTACGACAGAAACAGGAAACAGAAAATGAAAATAAACAAGTAAATATGTGTATGAGATGTTTGGTGGTTGTAATCTAGTATCAAGGAGAAAGGTGACCTGAGAAGGGAGTGGAAGGGTCAGATTCCTCATCCTGTTGCCAACCATGTAACTATAATCACTTGTTGCAGAAGAGGGGGTGGAAAGAATGTCAGAGCCACATGTTGGGTCATGATATGCAGACATTTATCTTACCCATAACTGTGGGCTAACTCCACAATGCATGACCCATATACGTCAACAAGGAGGGGCCAAGGGGAGATGGTAGGTCACGGATGAGCCTAATGGTACCAAACTGACTGTATTTGCTGAATACAAAACTAATAAAGAAAAAAATTAAAAAAAGAATATACAGGCATGGTTGCATGGAAGAATAGGTGGAGGAATTGGAGAAATGGCTCAGTGGATAAGAGGGCTTGCTATGTAAGCAGGAGGGCCTAGTTTGACCCTCAGTACCCATGAGAAAGCTACACATGGCCTCACATGCCTGTGACCCCACCACTGAGAAGATCAGAGAGTGGGGAACAACTGGGCACCCTGGTCAGCCAGAATAACAAAATTTAAAAAAAATCAGCTCCAGTTTCAGTGACTCTGTCTCAAGGAAGCAATGATGAAATGGGAAGCAGGAAATTATCCAACATCCTTCCCTGGCCTCCACACACATGAGAACAAGACTCACTCACTGCACACACACATGCATATACTACACATACCCATGCCACAACACACCATAAAAGACACACACACACACAATAAAAAGAGGAGAAGAATGTCAATTGAGGCCATCTATTTCATTTAAGTAAGTAAAATCTGAGGTTTCAATTTTAATTACATAAAAAATTAAGACTCGGTATTAATGAACAGTGCTAAGACTACTGGCTCCATAATGTCTCTCAAGATAATCCTTAGTAGCATGTTGCCAAATTTGATTAGGTTCTGACAGTACACAGTGAGAGATAATTGTCCTTTTAAAAGGTGACTTTTACCCTCCATCGCATATCAAGTCAAAGTTGTAGCAGAGAGGAATTGCCCTATAGAAGGAAATGTAAATCAGGACAATTTACTTCTCAAGAGCAAAGTAAAACAATGAATAATCTCAGCTATGACTACAGATATCTAAGGATAAATGACTGCAATCTATTGGACCTTCATGCCATCAATAATACTAATAAAGTAGAATTTTCTAAGTTAAAAATATAGCACTTTTCTACCTTAAACCAACTTTTAAATATTTTATTTATATTTATTTATTTATGAGAGAAAATTGGTGCACCAGGGCCTCTAGCCTCTGCAAATGAACTCCAGACACATGGGCCACCTTATGCATCTGGCTTACGTGGGCACTGGGGAATCAAACCTGGGTCCTTAGGCTTCACAGGCAAATGCCTTAACTGCTGATACATCTCTCTAGCCCTAAAGCCACTTTTAAATCATAATGCTCAATTCAACTTTATAAAGGAAGAAATGAGGAAAATGTAATTAAATTATATGCTCAAAATTATATAGACAGTAATCTGTGAAGAAAATAAAAGCTATTTCTAATCAAATTCCATGCACCTGTTAAATTTGCAAAAATTGGGCTGGAAAGGTTGCTTAGTGGTTAAGGCATTTGCCCCCAAAACCTAAGGACCAAGTTCAATTCCCCAGTGCTCATGTAAGCCAGATGAACAAGGTTGCACATGTGTCTGGCATTGTTTGCAGTGGCTAGAGGCCCTGGTGCAATCATTCTCTCTCTTGTCTGCTTCTCTCTCTCAAATAAATACATAATATTTTTTTGATTTTGCTAAATTATTCAGTGAATGGTTCTTGCATAGAGTCTTGGACTATATTTCAAGGATATTACTGAAAACGAGGAATGCAAGGTCTCTACCTTAACAGAGATTTCATTCTACTGAAAAGAAACAAACAATGCATACAGAAATAGAGAAGCAACATGATTTCATCTACTGATATAAAACAAGGCAATAAATACACTAGAGAAAGTATATATATATATATATATATATATATATATATATATATATATATGGAAAAGCTTTAGAAAATACTAGAAGACATCAAAAAAAGGAATGGTGGAAGAGATCTATAAATGATGGCAAAATTTAGTGGCAGAGTACTGTAGAGGCAGGGTCTTAAGAAAAAGGAGAATAGAATGAGTCTGGAGGGATGACTCAGCTGTTAAAGACACTTGCTTACAAAGTCTAATGGCCTGGGTTGGATTCCCCAGGACAAATGTAAAGCAAGATGCACAAAAGTGGCATATTTATCTGGAACACTTCATACTAGCAGGAGGCCCTGGTGTGCCCATACATTTTCTCTTTCTCTCTCTCTCAAAAGATTGATATGTAAATAAGAGAAGAATAAAGGGAATATAAGGTATAACTTATCAAAGCACTAGTTAGATCACTCCTTTTTAATTATCTAGACTTGCAGAATGATCAGTTTTATTGCCAGGATTACAAAAGAAAATAGCAATCTAAAGGATATGAAAGAAAAAAGAAAAAAATGAAATGTCATAAATTTTAAGCTCGTCTGCTTTCTAGAAATCCTCATACTTAACATACTATTCTGGATCATATTTTAAGAGGAACAAGAATACACTTAATTGTTGCATCTAGGTACACTAACAAGGAAACACAAAGTAAAGAACTTAAAAGTGAGCAGGTATGGAGTCTAAGATCCATGCATGATTTATGCTGTAAACGAAAGCAGCAAGCTTGAGCCACAATGCAGAAATGGAACTTGGATAAGCTCAGAGTATTGTAACTTTCACCAATAAATCACAATTACGAAAACACCAGTGATAAATAACTCTCACCATTTGTTGATATGCTGACTGCTTGGTTCTGTCCCTCAGAAGTTAGTGTTTGGTAGTTCAACTCCAGTGCACTAGTTTAATTGTGAAGCTTTAGAAATGCCAGCTATGAAATTTCCCAAGAATTCAGTATTTATAAACAAGACTGGAATGCTAGAAAAAAAAAATCCTTCATGAGAAGAACAAGATTCTAAAATAGCACTAAATTAAGGAAAGAATGTTTAAAATCTGGGGTTACCTGTGTTAATAATGAAAAGATACAGTGCTGGTTTTCAATTTACAATTAGAATATCCTGAAAAAAGCAGTTAAATTATCCATGTGTCAAAGGAGTATAATTCAGAAAAATACATAAAATATCAGAATTATCAACAGACACAACAAAAACATCTATTCTGTATCTATTTGCATCTTTATCTCTCTCTCTTTCTCAAATAAATTAATTAAATTAAACATTTTTTAAAATACTTCTTCCTGCATCTATACTGGGCCTTACAATTTTCTGGCAGCCACTTGTTTAAGCTCCAACTCCACATTCACTGTCTCGGCCATCTTCATCCTACCATATGGGACTTTGGCCAGTATCTGTGTTTTCCTGTGATGACCACCTATTCTCAGGACTGAACTTTAGCCTTATTCATTACAAATATTCTCCTTTATTATGTGACAAATTGGTAATCATTGAGTTTATCTCCCTCCCCTCCAGGCTTTTCCTAAGCTATTTAACTCTGATTTTCTCACTTGTAGATTCCAGGGCAAATGTTACAGTACATCTAGGTTTGTTTTTTTATTTTGTTTTGTTTTTCATTATGTTCCCAAAATGACAATGTTATTCTTTTATTTCTATTTTTCTGTAAAAACCATTGCTTATTTTAAGAAGGAGTCTATTTATAAGAGAGTATATTAATGAGAGTTCTCCAGAGAAAGAGAGGCAGACAGATGGTAGGTAATATATGAGATGATACATGATAAATAGAAGATAGATAGATTAGATAGATAGATAGATAGATAGATAGATAGATAGATAGATAGATATAGATAGATGATAGATAGATAGATAGATAGATAGATAGATAGATAGATAGATAGATAGATAGATGATATAGGTAGACAGATGATAAATAGATATATGGATAGACAGATAACAGAGAGATGCACAAAGATAAAGACAGAGTGGCACAGATAGAGACAGAGGGAAAGAGGGATCAGCTCACATGATTATGGAGGCTGAGAGGTCCCACCATCTGCTGTCTGCAGGTTTCAGGCCAGGTGAGTCCAAAGTCCTGAGATCCTTGGAGCTGATGATATAAACCTTTGTCTAAAGTCAGAAGATGCCTGATGTCCCAGTTCAAGGAGGCAGATAGGAGGGGGTTAATCCTCCCTGTTTGCTCTTTTACTTCTCAGTGGATTGGATGGTAATGTCCAGCCACAGTGGGGAGAATGATCTACTTATTGCATACACTGATTCAAATTTCAAATCCTAATCTCTAGGGACAGATCATAAACTCACCCCAAGAATGTTCAATCTGGACACCTTGTGGCCCAGTCAAGTTAAAGATCATAATTTCTTTGACTATCCTGCTTCACAAGTTTTCTTTTTGGCATACACCTTCCAAAATCCTTTTGAAATCCTTATACATTTACTGACATCCTTTGAAAGGATTTCAAACTAGTGGTCATTTGTTCCAGAATTCTGAGTCTGACTATCTCCTGTATATCTATAGCTTGCTGTTCTTCATTTGCTAGGAAAAGTAAGAAGGTGGTCTTCATTTCTCCAAACTTTTTAAAAAATAGTATATGTAGTGTGGTGGTCTGTAGTGAGTAGGCTGGACCCATATCTGGGTTCCTTCTACCTCCAGAGTCTGAATTCCTTGCAGGAACAGTGTGTGGGCAGGCACAGTGGTCTGGAATGAGTAGGCTGGACCCATTTCTGGGCTCTTTCCATCTCCAGGGTCTGATTTCCTTGCACAGTGTGTGTGCAGGCTTGGCAGTCTGGAGTAGGCCAGACCCCTGTATCTGGACTCCTCCCGACCTCCCCAGTCTGGGTTGCCTGCATTGTTCTGTGTCCTGGAGGGCACAGCATGAAGTATGCCAGATCCCTCTTCCCTTGCTCCTCCTAGTACCCTGGTCCTGGTAGGTCCCATTGTGCCTTGCTCAGGGAGGCCTGGCCCCTGTGTGAGCTATAGAATCAGGCCTTTTGCTATGGTATCTTGACTGGCCACTCTGTATCACCATCCCTGTTCACCTGAGTAAGAGGGTAAATGAGCCAAAGGACAAAACCTTGCTTTCTCCTCAACAAAATAAAGAGTCTTCCTAAAATGTCTAGACAACAAGGTAAGAAAAGCCAACTAAAGTCAGAAAACTGAGAGATCTCCACCAAGGCTGCCTAGTCCTACTACAGAAGCCTCTAGAGAAATCAGCAGGAATTGATTCCCAAAATGAAAACACAACAACCAATGAGACCCTAATTTTAAAAAAATCCCTGAACTTGAAGCAAACTATCAAAGAACTAAAAATCATATTAATGAAATTAAACAGAATTGTCTCCTAGAGCATTCGGCCTTTGACTATAGGCTTAACTTGATTGAAGAAAATGTTTGAACCCTCCAAAGAGATATGAATAAACTGAAGGTAAGTCAAGAAATGGAAGACCTCAACAACCAATTGATAAAACTTAATGAAGATTTGATCAAATGCAAGAATTAAGTACAGGAAACATCAAGAAAATCAGGGCTGGGCGTGGTGGCATACACCTTTAATCCAAGCACTGGGGAGGCAGAGGTAGGAGGATTGCCGTGAGTTTGAGGCCAGCCTGAGATTACATAGTGAATCCAGATCAGCCTGGGCTAGAGCAAGACCCTACTTCGAAAAACCAAAAAAAAAAAAAAAAAAAAATCAGAACTCGAATTGAAATCATATCTCAAAAAAGAGATGGACACAATACAAAATAACACAACAGAAAACAAAAAAATAAATAGAAATTATAAGATCCTCTCTAGAACCACTCACCAACAGAGTTACTCATGTGGAAGACAGGACCTCTGACCTGGAAGAGAGGACAGAAGAAATTGATTGGGAGGCCAAAACCTTTGCTAAGTTCAAAAAAATCAAGCGAACAGAATACAAGGGAACTGTGGGACACCGTAAAATGACCAAACATCCAGATCATAGGTATATCAGAGGAGAGGAAATCCAGGCCAGTGGCATAGAGAACATACTAAACAAAATTATTGAAGAAAATTTTCAAATCTTGCAAAAGAGAGGCCCATCCAGATACAAGATGCCCACAGAAGACCAAACAGGCAGGACCAAAGAAGAAAATCTCCAAGACACATCATAGTTAAAACTCTTAACAATGAAAATAAAGAAAGAATGTTAAAAGCAGCAGTGCAGAAGCAATTCACAACATACAAAGGCAATCCCATTAGAATGGCAGCAGATTTCTCAATGAAAACCCTGATAGCCAGAATGGCCTAGAATAGAACACTTCAGAGTCTGAAAAACTATAGCTTCCAACCCAAGCTACTTTATTCAATAAAAGTATCCCTTATAATAGATAGTGAAAGAAAAACTTCCATGAAAAAAGTCAACTCTATGATTATATGAACACAAAGCCAAACCTACAGAGAATACTTGAGGGAATATTCCACACAGAACAGTCAAACAACCAATCTCAAGATCCAACAAGAAAAAGATCACAATAATCAAAAAAGTCAGGCTCAAACAGTTCATAACACAAGAAAGCACCAAACCCCACAAAACACTTCATCATGTCAGGGATTAATTCAAACCTCATAGTAATAACCTTAAATATTAATGGTCTTAACACACACATCAAAAGACACAGGTTTTCAGGATGGATCAAAAAAACTGGACCCTTCTGTCTGCTATCCACCTTACCATTAAAGATAGACATCTCCTCAGGATGAAAGATTAGAAAATGGTATTCCAAGCAAATGGAAATAAAAAACAAGCAGGTGTTGCTAAATTAATATCTGATAAAATAGACTTCAAACCAAAGTAATCAAAAAGGACAATGAAAGTCACTTCTTACTCATCAAGGGAATGATCAATCATAAGGACATCACAATCGTAAATATATATACACCAAACACAGGGGCACCACAGCTTATAAAACAAAATCTACTCAACAACAAATCAAAAATAAACACCAACACCATCATAGTTGGAGACGTCAATACTCCACTATCATCAATAGACAGATCATCCAAGTAGCAAATCAACAGGGAAATAATCATATCAACTAGACCTAATGGGTATCAACAGAACTTTCCACCCCAACTCTATATAGTTACACATTCTTCCCAACTATACATTCTTTTCAGCATCCCACAGAACCTTCTCCAAAATTCACCATATATTAGGCCATAAAGCATGCCTTCATAAAGTCAGGAAAAGTAAAGTAACTTCCTGCATCATGTCAGATCACAATACTCTAAAGCTAGAAATTAACAACAAGAGATACATCAAGAACCCCACCAGCTCCTGGAGACTAAACAACACACTTTTAAACAATGAATAGGTCATGGTAGAAATCAAAAAAGAAGTTGTATTAATTCCTACAACTGAATGATAATGAAAACACAACTTACCAAAACTTATGGGACTCAATGAAGGCAGTCATCAAGGGAAAATTTATAACCCTAAATGCCTTCATTACAAAGACAGAGAGATCACAAATCAATAACCTGACTGTCTGCCTAACAAAAGAGCTCCTAATACAAAGAAATAATCAAGATTAGAGCAGAAATTAATGAACTGGAAACTAAAAAAGCAATTTTAAAAATCAATGAAGAGCTGGTTCTTTGAAAAAATAAACTACATTGATAAACCCTGGCCAAACTGATCAAACAAAAACAAAAGAGAGAGAGAGTGAAATCTCAAGTTAACAAAATCAGAAATGAAAAAGGAGAGATCTCTACAGACATCAATGAAACTGGAAGAATCATCAGAGCATACTTCCAAATCCTCTACTCCACAAAATTAAATAATCTGGAAGAAATTGATGAATTCCTAGACACATAAAAGCCACCAAAAATAAACTCAGAGCAGATTAATCTCCTAAACAAACCTATCACATCTATGGAGACTGAAAAGGTAATCAAAAATCTCCCCAAAAAGAAAAGTCCAGGACCAGATGGCTTCTCAGCCAAATTCCATCAGACCTTCATAGAAGAACTGAAAACAATTTTTCTCAAACTATCCCATATAAATGGAGACCAGGGAATCCTGCACGACTCTTTTTATGAAACTAGCATCACCCTAATACCAAAACCAGACAGAGATGCAATAAGGAAAGAAAATTATAGGCCTATATCCCTAATGAACTTAGATGCAAAAATCCTGAACAAAATCCTTGCAAACCAAATTCAACAACACATCAAAAGGATTATCTACCTTGATCAGGGAGGCTTCATCCCAGGGATACAAGGATGTAGAACATGTGGAACATGTGGAAATCAGTCAACATAATACATAGCATGAATAAGCTGAACTGTAGGAAGCACATGATCATCTTAATTGATGCAGAGAAGGCATTCAACACCACCCCATGATCAAAACACTGGAAAGAGTAGGCATGGAGGGTTTATATCTCAACACAATAAAGGCCGTGTATAAAGCTCCTAAAGCCCAAATAATACTTAATGGGGAAAAACTCAAGGAGTTTCCACTGAGATCAGGAACAAAATAGGGGTGCCCAATCTGACCACTCCTCTTCACTAGAAGTACTAGCCCAAGCAATAAGATAGGAGAAAGAAATAAGAGGAATTCAAATTGGAAAGAAAGAAGTCAAGTTAGCCCTATTTGCAGATGACATGATCCTATATACAAGTCAACCAAAAGTCTCCATCCTGAAAATGTTAATGGTGATAAATTCCTTCAGCAAAATGTCAGGATATGAAACCAATGCACAAAAATCAGTAGCTTTTCTATATGCAAAGGACAAATTTACACAGAAGGAAATCAGTGAGGCTCTCCCATTTTCAGTAGCAACAACAACAACAAAAAAATTAAATACCTTGGACTAACGCTAGCAAGGGATGTGAAATAACTATGTAGTAAAAATATATAAACACTCAAGAAAAACTAGAGGAGGACTTGAGAAGTTGGAAAAACTGCCTATGCTCCTAGATAGGGAGAATTAATATTCTGAAAATGGCAAGTCTACCAAAAGCAATACACAGATTTAACACAATACCAATAAAAATACCAGCATCATTCTTCACAGAGATTAAAAAATGATCTCAAATTTCATATGGAATGGCAATCCAAACAATCTTTTCTCTATTTATATCAATTTTCTGATCTTGTGTCATAGTGATGGAAGTCTGACTAATACATACACATTTAACTCTCCCTTTCAAGTTTTCTTTCACCACATTGGTTGTATTTTATCAATAAATTGTCTATTTTTTAAATATTTTATTTATTTATTTATTATTTATTTTATTAATTAGTTTTGTACTCAGCGAATACAGTCAATTTGGTACCATTACTTGGCTCATCCATTACCTACCCCCTCTCCTTGGCCCCTCCTTGTTGAGGTATATGGGCCATGCATTCTGGAGTTAGCCCACAGTTATGGGTAGGATAAATGTCTGCATATCATGACCCAACATGTGGCTCTGACATTCTTTCCACCCCCTCTTCTGCAAAATTTCCCTGAGCCATGTTGGGTTCGTTTTTGGTCTGCTTCAGTGATGAGGTGTTGGTGGCCTCTGGGTCTCTGGATCTCTGATTTGGTAGGAGTTGATTTTTTTCTGTATTGATCTCCTTCACCCTTGTGCTGGTACCCAGTTCACCAAGAAAACAGCACCCTTGCTTGTTTTGCCAATTGTTCTTAGTTTCAGCCAGGGCCCTTTTGAGGTATGATGGGGTGGCTCTCTCCTTAGGATCTATATCTATCTGAAAAAGAGAAGCAGATTCTCCAACGGAGAGTGAGTTAGCACCAGACAAATGAGATAACCCTTACTTTTTTATAGAGAATTTAATAAGGTGTAGGTCCTCTTATAGCCCACGATTGGTAGTAGCTTGATAATGGAGAGCAGGCTTATGTTTGGATATGGTTCTAACTTGTTTCCCAGCTCCAGCTATGGGTCCCATACCACTGAGGGGATCAGTTAGCTGAATCAAGAACAGTTGGTTCCCCACCATGGCTGTGTGCCACTATTGCACTTGTGTGAGCATCACAACAGGTTGTTTGCTACTAAGTAGGTTAGACCATGAGTTGCTTGGACAGATATTGGTCATTTTCCCCCAGTCGCCCATGCAACACCTTCTGGCACTAGACGAGCTGACTGTCTGGGGACTGACTCTCTTCCAACTTCCAGCCATGCCATTCCATTTTACATGTCAACTGCATAAGGTGTCTTCAGCAGTAGGGTCTTACCACTAACCTTTGGTGGGTCATCAAGTACTCTGTCAGAAATCTGTCTTTCTTTTAGGAAACCTTGTAGGTCTCTCTGATCAAAAGCTCATTGTGGATGATAGCCACATGCTGGTACTGGGAGTTACAGGTCAGTGCCCACTAAGAAAAGGAAGAAAAAGATAACTAATATAAAATAGAGAGAAGAGAGAGAGTAGAAGATTAAGGTCAGTCTTCATTTTACCCTCTCCAGTGTCTTGTGGCTCAGGTGTTCCCTCTAAGGGCCTAGTGAAGGTTCAGCCATTTGGTCTGCCATTTAGGATGTAGAAATTTATGGTACCATTACCATTTGGGTCTAGATTTGTGAAATTGCCTATTTTAATTAAATTTTAAAATTTTTTTTCCATAGAGCAGTTCAAAAATATCCTTTCATTTTCTTTTCAGCATCTACAAAATTAGTCCTTACTATAAGATCTTAGTAATAGATTCCTTCTCAACTTTATACTTGATAAACTTTTTCTTAGCTGTATCCATCTCATTAGCCTTTGAGATGATGTGTGCCCTAGTTAAGACTTGAACTCACTATGTAGCTGAGGGCAACTTGAACCTCTGATCCTCCTGACTGCACATCCTGAGTACCAAGTTACAGGTGTGCAAAATCCCATCTGTATTTTAAATTTAATTGAGTTTCTAAAAGAACCACTTTAGACTTTCTTGGTTCCTTCCACATATGTAATAGCCTATATTTCTTTAGTGTTTAGCTACTATTCTTTCTTAACCTCTTACTTATGTTGATTTTTATACTTTTGCAGCTCCCTTTAAGTATGTTTGTATCTCAATTTCATACATTTGTTAATTTTATTTTCTTTGACAGTTGTGCATTTGTTATTAAAATTCTTTTAAATCCATGAATGTTTAAAAATATATTTAATAATTTTAAAAATAATTGTATTTGTTCTGTTACTTTTTAAAATTTTTTTAATTCATTTTTATTTATTTATTTGAGTGTGACACAGAGAGAGAGAAAGAGGCAGATAGAACAGAGAGAAGAGAGAGAATGGGTGCACCAGGGCCTCCAGCCACTGCAAACGAACTCCAGACGCATGCGCTCCCTTGTGCATCTGCTAATGTGGGTCCTGGGGAACTGAGGCTCGAACTTGGGCCCTTAGATTTCACAGGCAAGCACTTAACCACTAAGCCATCTCTCCAGCCCTGTTCTGTTACTTTTTATCTTACTTCAGACAAGATCTAAGGATTTACTATGTAGTATACAAATGTTATTTGTAGTTTTGTTATGGTTCAGGAAATCATAATTTTTTGTGTTTTTCCCTTTAGAATTAAAAATGCATGTTTTTATTGGTGAATATAGAGTTATGTACAAGAAAATAGATGAGCCTTGTTCCTCCTGGTTTTCTAATATTATATTCTCTAATGAATTTTTCACCTATTTGCAATTTGTCTATGTAAAATTAGAATATTATCCTGGTGCATTATGCATTGACCTAGACATTTAATTGATTAGAAGTCATGCTTCATACTTTAAACCTCTGTTTAAGGTACATTAACTTATGTGCTTATACATGGATTTCCATTTATGTTCTTTTGATAATCTTTACTTTGGGCTTCATATTTACCTCATTCATATTTGCATTTAACTCTGCCTTGATTCTATTCTGGTCTTGATCTTGTTTTACCTCTTTATGTTTCTCTTCTTCCAAGTGTTTTCTGTCATTTGGGATTCATTATTACTTATTATTGCATTTCCACCATAGAAATTTATTAGTAATTCTACCAATAGTTTCAGAAACTCTATAAAAGATCAATGTTTACCTTTTTTCACTTGTAATGTGGTTTAGTATATTTTAAATATTTTAATCAATGTAAATCTCTTTAAAACTTGAATATAAAATACTAGATTTGTGGTATTTTCCTCAAATTATGATTTGAGTTTTCTACATTTTAAGTAGCATAAATCATTATTACTTTTTTAAAAAAATATTTTTTATTTATTTGAGAAAGAAAGAGAGAGTGAGAGAGAGGATGGGAACACCAGGTCATCTAGCTACTGCAAACGAACTCCAGATACATGTGCCCCCTTGTGCATCTGGCTTACGTGGGTCCTGGGAAGTTGAACTTGGGTCTTTGGCTTTGCAGGCAAATGCCTTAACCACTAAACCATCTCACCAGTACCATTATTACTTTTACTATCTTCATTACTTTATGAAATCACCATTCAAGGCAACTAGTGTATTTGAGTTTATGTTGCTCTATAGTTTTCTACTTATTCTCTGAGAAAGTTTTTGGAAATTTGTTTGTTGAGGGATTGATGGCAATTATGTTGGTTGGTGTTTCATTCTATCAAAATAGCATTTTTGTTTGTATTTTTTTCATACTTGATGAGGCTATTTCCTTTTTCTCCTAGCTTCCATTCTTTTCATAAATAGATCAACTCTTGGACTAAGTAGTTCTACCCTGTATGTAAATCATCCCTATTTTCCTAAAGATATTTATGGGCTCACCAGAGCCTCTAGCCACTGAAAATGAACTCCAAATGCACGTGCCATGTTGTAATCTGGCTAATGTCGGTCCTGGAGTTTCGAACCTGGGTCCTTTGTCTTTCAGGCAAGTATCTTAACTACCAAGCCATCTCTCCAGACCTAGATTTTACTCTTCATCATTTTCATGGCTTGTCATGGTGTGACTTATTTGTTGTCAGACTCTTGTGGTCACAGTACTTCTTTTACATGTATCCTTTATTGAGAGCAGAAACATTTCAGGTAATGCTCAGTTGAATATGGCTTCTGTGCAATTCTCTTTATCCTGTTCTTACATGATTCTACTTACAATTGCGTTTACTCTCCCATAATGACTTTTGGGTCTCTATTTTTGGACAAATGTGAAATACACATTCTAACACACACATGTATATGTGTGTGTGTATGTATGTATATATTTTCCCCAACAGGTCATGGATACTGTCTTGTTCTATATATAATTGGTACTAAAATCTAGCTAATACAGCCTAATAAGCTTGTAGAATTTCTATCTTAACTCTGTGTAAGTTTCAGTTTTATATTGTTTTCCATTTTTGATTCTATGATTATAGATTATGCTAATAACTTCAATATCTGAGTATCCTTTGATTTCTGCCTCCTCATTGCAGTCAACTTTTTACTCATTACTGGTTCTGACAACAAGTTTATTGAAATAAAGTTCACATTTCACACAATCAATAACAATTTAAAGCATATATTTCAAATGCTTTTACCACATTCATACAGTAATGGACTATCAGCACATTTATTTTTAAAATACTTTATAACTCTAGAAAGGAAATGGTTACGGATGGGTAGAGACCATACAATAATGGGTATTATTTTGTGTGTGTGTGTGTGTGTGTGTGTGTGTGGTTTAAATTAACTACAATGCAAGAAAATTTGTTCAGGATACATAAGATATGTGAAAGTTTGACAATGAAATTATTTAGTAAATTTCCATCATTTCACATCTGAGGAAATCCAAGTGTTGCACAAAGATAAAGCAAACAATGCCTGATCTATGCTAGCTAGTTATAAAAACCAAATGAAAATCTGGTTTTATTTCTACTCCACAGAATGAGATAAAATATTTAGCTTTTGTTTGTTTGTTTGTTTTTTCAAGGTAGGGTCTCACTCTAGCCCAAACTCACCTGGAATTCACTATGCAGTCTTAGGCTGGCCTCAAATTCATAGCAATTCTCCTACCTTAACCTTCTGAGTGCTGGGATTAAAGGTGTGTGCCACTACACTTGGCAAAATATTTAACATTTAATGACAGGGTAATTATTAAATCAAGTAAAATATATACAAAGGATAAGAATTTTAAAATGCACTGTTTTGAGGCAGTAGAAACTATTATATCTATATATTGCTTCCTATTTATTTTGTCCTTTATTATAACATTATATTTAAAATAAAATTGTACTTTTTATTTAAAAATATGATATGTTCTGTGTGTTGAACACATATTTGTGTGTCACACTGCATGTGGACACACGTGTATGAGGGTGGTTTTGCACATGTGTGCACATGCATGGAGGCCACATATTGACTTTGGGTGCCTTCCTTAATCATTCATCTTATTTTACTGAGGCAAGGTCTCTCACTTGAACCCAGAGCTCATCGATTGAGCTAGCATAGTTAGCCAGTCTCTCCTGAGGATCCCCTATTTCTGTTTCCCAAACCCTGAGATTATACGTGGGTTACAACTGCTGTACATTTACTCGGGTGCAAGTGCTTGATTCCGTGAGCCATCACCCCAGCCCCTAAACCTTTCCTTAACCTGGTAAATTACTAGCTAGCTAATATCTCGGTTGACTTATCTAAGATGTAGCCTGAGGATACTAGCAGATGACTTTCACTTAAAGTATTCACTAAAATTTCCAAAGAACAGAACCATAATGGTCTCCTCCTTGACCATCTCAAGCAACGTGGCACCATCCTTCCGTGACAACGGTGGAAACCGATCAACATCTCAGAGCCAGCTCTCGTCTCAGTATTAGGCCAGACTCTGTAGTGTCTCTGAAACCTCTACTCCCATAAATACTAAACAGGCTCCTCTTCCATCCACCCTCCTGGTTTATCTCTGGCAAGAAAATTACATGCTTTCCCTTGCACCTTTAGTTCCCTCTTCAAACAAGAAAGATCTTTGTTTAATGAATCAAATTCCAAGCATGTGCCTGAGCGCCATTTATTGCCAAGAAAAATCACCATGGATAAATTACCATACCCACATAGATGGCTTTCTTTACCTTTCTCCTTTTATGGAATGACAAAGAAGCTCAACATGTTGCCCTTCCCAAAATGAGGGAGATAGCGCCACTCAGTTCTTGCCCTTGCTTATACGCTTTGCTTATATGTTTCAGTCCACTAATCTCAAACGTGAATGTCTTTCCTTGAGGCAAGTGAGTGCATACTGCCCAGGACAGCACATATGCACAGAACTCGCAGAGATAGCCTAGGCTCTCATCTCCCTGCCATATTCCAAGTATACTTGACCAAAGCACTTGGCATTTGGGGAGCTGAGGGCATAAAGTTCAACCAATAGAAAAAAATATAACTTTTTGCTTTCTTTTTAACCCCAATCATAGATATTTCCTTTTAGATGTTAGAGAAGCAGCAAAAGTTCTGTGGAAATTTATTTATTTATTTTGGTGGTTTTTTTTTTGGTTTTTCGAGGTAGGGTCTCACTCCAGCCCGCCCAGGCTGACCTGGAATTCACTATGGAGTCTCAGGGTGGCCTCAAACTCATGGCGATCCTCCTACCTCTACCTCCCAAGTGCTGGGATTAAAGGCGTGCGCCACCACGCCCAGCTTGTTTTTGTTTCTATTTTTAAGGTATGGTCACACTCTAAGCCAGGATTACCTGGAATTCATTATGTTGTCCCAGGCTGGCCTCGAACTCATGGCAATCCTCCTACCACTGTCTCCCAAGTGCTGGAATTAAAGGCGTGCACCTTTAATCTTATGATTATGCCATTATGTTTGTAATTGCTCTTATGAACATTTAGATATCAGACCAACAGTCCCAATATTTCTTGAAATCATAAAAGGAAATGACCTATAGTTCATGTCTGATCATTACAGAGCCTTCCTGACCCATCCAATGTTCTGCTTGCTTCTGCTGGGTACCACATAAAGTTAAATTTGCAGAATGTAATCCATGGCCACACACACACACACACACACACACACACACACACAAACTAAATCTAAATCTACCTTATGCTATCTTCACTCACTGACTCCAATTCCTGAATCACTTTCCAAGGACTTCCTAAATGGATCTTCCTCTGTTGCTTCTCACAGGAAACCCCAATTATCCCACCTGTGATACTCAGATGCTCCACACTATGTACTGAGCACTTTTGTGCAGCAGCTACTGAGCCAGGCTCCATGGAGGCTTAAGGTTGCTAAGCTGTTCAAAGTCCTAGCACTGTGGACCCTTACAGCTTTTAAGGATCTCTTCTTCCTGTATTATTCTTAGGAATTATTATGCTTTAATGCTTTAACCATAGAAAAATGCAGACATTTTCTTTTTCTTTTTTTTTTTTTTTTTGGTTTTTCGAGGTAGGGTCTCACTCTAGCCCAGGCTGACCTGGAATTCACCATGGAGTCTCAGGGTGGCCTCGAACTCACGGCGATCTTCCTACCTCTGCCTCCCGAGTGCTGGGATTAAAGGCGTGCGCCACCACGCCCGGCAAATGCAGACATTTTCTCTCTCTCTCTCTCTCTCTCTCTCTCTCTTTCTCTCTCTGAATGGTCATCATCCTGGGGGGACAATAGCTGCATTCACCTATGGATGATTTCAGTACCCTGAAAGGGCACATTTTTAGGTCATTGGTATGGGATTCGTCAACTAGCCTACGTTCCCATGGTGTAGCCAATCCTGGTGTCTATAGTTATTGGAAAGATTATGTTAGCTAAAATTTTACCCTACTTATTTGGTTCCAAGGAGTTTTCTCCAAACACTTTGTATTAGCCAGGCTTCTCTAGAGGAACAGAATCGATAGAATGAATTGTATTAAAAGGGAATTTATTGGATTAGTTTACGACAGTCCAAAAACAGCAGATTACAGGTCTGAGAGTCAAGGAACCTGGTAGCTGCTCAGTCCATGGGGCTGAATGCCTCAGCAGTCCCAATCCGGCACTGAAGGCCTGGAGGCGTCCTGGAGAGATGATGCTCTTCAGTCCACGCTGGCCTTCGGTCCACAGTGGAAAGCAGCAAAACAGCAAGCAGCCAGCAGCAAGCAGCATTGGCAGCCAGGTGGAAGGGGAGGAGAATACCTTTCTTCCCAGAGCTTCCTTTGATAAAGCCTCCCCTTGGAGAGGGGCTGCCCACTCTGGGGGAAGGGCTCACCCTTGGGGAAGGATTCCTCCTTTAGTTAATCCTTCCTGGAAGCAACGTCAGAGACCCACGTATGAGGAATGTCTGTGGATCCCTAAACATATCAAATTAACCATCTTAACAATGGTTAAGATGTGATGGTTAACAAACTTAACCATCACAACTTTACATGCATTAATTCAATTTTCTCTCACAACAGCCCTGTGAGACAGGTGAAATGATCATTTTCATGGCTACAGATGAGGAAATCGAGCAAACAGATGTTAAAAGTAACTTTCCAGAGGCCACACAGCTGACCACCTGAAAGGCCACCTTCTCCACAAGGGTAGTGTAGAGATGGCAGGGGCACTCTTCCGTGCAGGGCACTTTCTGGAGAGCTACAGCCTGATCATTCTTCCTGCAACTGTTTAGACGGGAAGAGACCCAGGTGCATGGAAGTCAAACAAGCCACACAGGAGAATGAACAGAGAAAGAGGAGCGAATCCAAAATCCTGCACTTTAGTACAAACATGCCGTGAGGAGGATCCAAGGAGTTTGTGTTTCCTCCATGTTTTGGCGATGCATGAAATAAGTAACTTTGGGTAGGCTACCCTAGAATCTTCACTTCTGTCACTGGAAAATGATATAGCAGTGCCTGTTGTTTGTGTGTGCATGCATCTGTGTATAATAAGGGCATATGTGCGTGAGTGTGCATGCGCATGTATGCATGTGGGTATGAAAGCCAGAGGTTGACATCAGGTGTCTTCCTCAATCACTGTCCACACATCCTTCAGTCCAGATCTCTCACATGAATCCAGCATGCAACAATTCAGCTATTCTTTTCTTGCCGGCTTACCCGGGATCCCTTTGTTCTACTTCCTGAGCACTGGCATTATAAGCAAGCTGTCACACCTGCCTTGCATTTACGTGCTTGATGGGGACTCAGACTCAGGTTCTCACACCTGGGCAACAAGAACTTTATCCACTGAGACATGTTCCTGGACTCAGTAATGCATATTTTATAGAATTGTTGGAAATATTCCATTGGAAAGTAAACCAGAAAGTATTTATCACTGGGTAAATTGAAGAAATTGTTTTCTTCATAGCCTTGGGGCAGGAATGAGTGACTGGTAGAGTTTGGGTAGAGAATTTGTTGAGAAAGCATGGTGAGTGGCCAGCAAAGCAGAGGGTTAGCACAAGACCTGAAGTGGCCTCCACACGGAGGGGATTCAGCCTGGGTGAGGCTGACTTCCTGGAGGCAAGGGGGAACAGAGTTTAACATCCCTCCAGTGAGTAGAGAACCTCGCCCATCATTTACAGGACTAATGGGGAATTTGGCAGGGGATGATTTCCATCTGAGTTTAGAATTCGAGTTCATATTTTGTTCCCTTTTGTTATTATAAAACTTGGGGATCACAGGCGAAAGCTGACAATATTTGATGTTCTGAGTACACATCTGCAAAGGGAAAGCAGAAATCGCCCTAGCAAGTCCCAGTCCATCACATAAAAGCTAACCCCTCTGGCCCCCATTCCTCCAGCTTGCCTTAGGAAGGAACAGCTGGCCTGCAATCTCCGTATAATATCCATTCACGGATGTAGTCAATCGTCATGCATATTATCTGTGTTACGTATTCTGAAAGTAGCAGGCTTTTAGCATTACCAGCAGTCATTTTTCAGTCTTGTGCAAAGTATACCCTTGGGAGCTCTTAGCAGATGTTTGGTAAAATTATCGAAAGAAACAAGAAGAATGCCTTCCCCCTGTTGTGAATTTACAGTGAATACACCATTCAAAACAACCACGAGGCATCTCAGAAACTCTAAAAATTAGGAAAGACACTCTTGTTGTGAGTATTTTTGTCCAAGAAAATGACAGACAAGTTAAAATCCCAAACAAACATTTCATCTTACACAAACTGAAATGTTCATATCATACCACAACAATACATCTGATGTATTTTCAAATATTATGGATTTTTTTTTAAAAAAAAGAAGGCTTCATGTATTCTAGGCTGGCCTGTAGCTGGTTATGTAGCAGAGCATGATATTGAACTTCTAATCCTCCTGCTTTTACCTACCAAGTGCTGAGATGACAGGAGTGAGCCACCATGTCTAGGTTACAAAGTGTGAAGGATCAAATTTGAGGCTTTGTACATGTAAGGCAAGCACTTTACCAATTGAGCAATATCCCTAGACCAACATATTGTTTTTACAATGAAGTATCTTGTATATTCTTACCTTGAAGGAATAAATAGACTCAACCCTTATTTAACAGTCCAAATCAGAGGGCAAATAAAGAAGAGAGGTAGAAAAAGTAGGAAAAAGGGGAGAAAGAAAGGAAAGATAGGAGAGGGAATCACAGAGATAGAGGGAAGAAAAATACTGTCTGCCTGTTGCAACGACTTAAATGGATCCCTTCCAAAACTCGGGTGTTTCTACATTTAATAGGAGTTTAGGTCCTTGGAACTTGTCTCTCATGAGCAGAACTAAGGACTTTATGAAAAGTAGCTTCATTCAGCATTTGACTGCCTTGCCCTTCTGCCTTGTACTAGGTAAGGGTACAACATTCCTCCCATCCAGAGACTACAGCAATAAGATGTCATCTTGTAAGAAAAGTAAAACCCTCGTCAGGCAAATAATCTTGCCATCACCTTGTTCACAGGCCTCCAGCAACAAGCACTGTAATAACACAAACTGTTATTCATTAAAAATTGCCTAGTCCATGAATATTTGTAACAGTGACACAAGCAATGACAACTGACAAACAGAAAAGAAATCCTATAGCATTTTAGTTATTCTCCTTTCTGTATCATGCTAGAAAGCATGGCTCAAGTAAAGAAATACAAAGAAGCAAATAGAAAGAAACAACTTCCTAAGACAATGCTGATCACCGCAGCCTCGCATTGCTGATGGCACTGCCTGACTCTGTCATGGAAACTAATGCTTCCTTCTCTAGTTCAGTAGACCCTCTCCACTGCTTTTCGGGAAGTGGACGTTTTCCTCTTCCTCCCAGCGATGCTCGAATTTCTGTCTGATGAACATCGTTCTGAGGGCAACTCAAAATCTCCACCACAGAGCAGGTGATGGGCTCTGGGACTGCTTTGCTTACAACTTACCACATTCTGTTTCAAGCAGAGAATGTTTCCACATGAGGCATACTCATAAGCATTTTAGCCACAATCATCTATGACTAACAAAAAATGTGAATTTTCACTGAGACCTTCCAAAGGAGGACACTTAATTCTAAGATTGCACTCTACTAACACTACTTTCCTGCCAAAACTCCAGGGTCTGAGCCTGATATAGGACAGAGAAAGGTGAATGCCTCATAGAAATGGATCTCACCTGTGTTCCTTGCTGCCTGGCACTCTGTGCATGCAGAATGTCTTCTTCCTTTCTCCAGAAAGACACCAATGTCCTCAGCAAAGACAAGCTCTCCTTACATAAGAGAACATTTGCCTATCCTTGACAATTGTTAGACATATGCAGCCACTGCAGAAGAGTTTGAAGTTACAGTAATTATGAAGAAAATATTAAGCCGGGTGTGGTGGCGCACGCCTTTAATCCCAGTACTCGGGAGGCAGAGTTAGGAGGATCACCGTGAGTTCGAGGCCACCCTGAGACTACATATTGAATTCCAGGTCAGCCTGAGCTAGAGAGAGAGACCCTACCTCGAAAAGAAAAAATATTAAATCTCTTATTCAGTGAGCTAATTGTTGTTTGCATTTTGGTACACTCTCCTCCTGGAACTTGAAGAGGATTTTGTCATGGCTCTTTAAGTTTTTTTTTGCTTGAACAATAGAAATGCATTGTCTTGTGTCTCTGGAGACTAGAATTCCAAAATCACATTGTCAGGGAATTCCTTTTACAACATCTATGAAACTTATTCCGTTTTTTTAAAATGTGTACCATGCTAAAACGTAGTGTTTCTCATTTTACATAACACTATACACAGCCTTTATTTAATTAAATGCTATTCAAAAATATTAATTGATGCAAAGTATTTAATAGTATGAATATGACATCATGTGGTCAATAATTCATTTATTGATAGGCACTTGGGTTGGTTCTAAGTTTTCAGTATTATAAATAAATAACAAGGAAGAATCCTTGTACATCTATTCTCTAATGATATACTTAAGATGGATCCCTGGATATGAAATTAATAACTCAAAGGGGAAAAAAACACATGTTCTAAGACTCTTGCCCAAATTACCAAATTGCTCTTTGAAGACAATAAGCCAACTTAATCCCATCAGCTACATGAAGGGTGTCCATTTCTTGTACCTATAGAAGCCACTATTTTGTTAATTTTGGGGTACTCTAGGGGTTACAGCATGGTTTATTATTATTAGTTTTTTTAAATATTAAATTTATTTATATGTGAGAGAGAGAAATAGAGAAATGGACATGTCAGGACCTCTAGCCACTGCAAACAAACTCCAGACATATGTGCCACTTTGTGCATCTGGCTTATATGAGTACTGGAAACTAAAACCTGGGTCCTTAGGCTTTGCAGGTGAGCACCTGAACCACTAAGCCATCACTCCAGTGCTGTTGTTAGCTGTCATTGAGTGCAATCATTTGATATCCCCATCCAGTGAAAAGCTGTAATTACTTCAAATCCACCGAATATTTTCCATATTCATCTCAGGGACATATGGAAAGAAAGGTTTACTTGAACACTTGGATTCGGTTTGCTTCCTTTATGTGGTAATCCCTTCATTCCCAATGCCAGATTCATTCATAAAATTCAATTACCTGACATAGCACTGAGATGTAACTCACAGTGTTGACTACTCTGAATCATTAAATGATGAGAACACTATAAAAGTATTGTCCTGGATGCTAAATAGATGTTCATAAATTCAAAATAAGTATTTCATAAAACAAACTAGGTTTATCAGCTGTTGAGAAGAAACCAAAAGTACTCATCCCTATGGATTAAGTGGCCAATATTGAATTTTAAAAATCCATTGTCAGTTTTTGTGTTGAAAATAGCACATTTTTTATCATATGTACTGGCTATAATTAATAATTTCATTAACGAGTACAATACTAACAGTAACACCCCACACAGAGATTTAAAAGAAACACAAATATTCTTAACTTGACTTGTTATTTATCACTGGGAGGATTTGTCCTCACCAGAACCACCTCTGTGCGTGGTCTGTAGTACAACACAGACCATTTTTAGTATGGATTATGGACAGTATTAGCTGTCATAAGAGACTTGAAGGCAAGCAGAGGAGCAATGCATTGTTGAGAGCAAAAGAGGATCATGAAAACCTTTCCTGGAGTTTTTCCTTTACAGTCTACCAGGCAGCACTTTCAATTTACCAGGTGCATTGCTGCTAGAGCTGCCCAATCTAAGACTTGGTCATTCTGAAAGAGCATAGAACATAATGCCTTCTGCTCACATACGCACATGCTTTCACTACATAAGCCCAGAAATACAGCAGTACCCAGCATAGCAAATAGAGTACTGTCTCCCTCTGGAGATCTCACACTATGGTGGCTTGAATGGAAAACATTCCCCTATAGGTTCATGTGCCTGAACACATGATTCCCAGAAAAGTGGCACTGGTTAGAAAGGTGGTTGAACCTTTAGGAGGTGGAACATTGCTGAAGGAAGTGTGCTGCTGGTGGGGTGGGGGGGCACTAGGGAGGACATACTCCAGTCCTGTATGCCATTCTCTTTCTCTGTCTCCCACCTGCCAGTGTGGCGACGTAATACCATCTTCTTGCTCCAGCCTGCCATTCCTTCCCTATACTGTGGACACTATCCTTTGGAATTGTGAGCCAAATTAAATCCTCTTCCTTCTCTAAGTTGCTTCTGGTGGATCATTTTGTCCCAACAATGACAAAATAACTAACAAAAAAAAAATGGTGCTGAGGAATGGGGGTATTGCTATGATAAACCTAGCATGTGGTCCCTACACTTCTTTAACTAGTTTACCTCAAGAGTGTGGAATACATTAGAACATTGGTCTGGAGAAGCTCCTAAGAAGAGCTGAGTTGACCCTTTCTGATGAGAATTCAAAAGACCAGAATGCCGAGAACATGTGGAGTGTGGAAGCCAGATTCATGAGGTCTCAGAAGGGAATAAGGACTCATTCTGGAACTGGGCTAGAGGCAAGATTCTGGCAAAGAAATGGGCTGCATTCTGATGCTTTCTTGAGAACGTGAGCAAAGCTGAATTTAACAGTAATGTACTAACATGTTTGGTGGAGGAAATTTCAAGTCAGAATAACATTGAGTCAGTGGCATGGCTATTCTTACTAAGACCTACAGTGAAAGAGAACAAAGCACAGCACAGAAAGATATGAAGCTTGGTGCATAAAGAAACATGATAAAGTTTAAAGTATGGTACAAAATAGTATGGCCACTTTGGTTACAATTGTTAAGGAGATTACCAGAGAAGCCTACCATTCTACACTGAGAAAACAGGTGACATACCCTGAGGACAAGATCTAACCCACCGAAGGTTCAAGAGAGAAAGAATGCAAGCTCTTTTGAAAGAAAGGGACCTCAAGGACTAATGCTAAAAGAGAGTTTTGTTCCCTAAAGGCAGCATACACAGTATCCTGCACCTGGGTTTCACAGTTGCCAGGCTTCATTCCTAGCTGGTGGCAGAACTTGGCATTGGTTTTGGAGACATGAAATATGCAAGATGAAGGTGTGGAGCATTGCACCATGGCTCCAGAAAGATGAAAGGGTTCATGAAGAACGTCACCAGGGGTCCAGAAAGCTTCAAATGGTCAGCAATGTGAGGCAAAGTCATAGTCCCTACCAGGAAGCTGTAAGAGATGCCAGTATTAAGGGACATCTGCCAAAGAGAGCTCTGGATTTTGGATAGGTTCTGCCCAGCTGAGAACCTACACGTAGCACAGAGGGTAGCTGCCCAAACCTTTTGGAGCCCAGAGGACCTCTTTGTGAGTTCTAGATACCAGGCACAGAGCTTTAGCATTTGGTGTTTGCCTTGTTGGCTTTCAGTCTTGCTTTGGTCCAATCTTCCCTTGCTGTGGCCCCATTTCTCCCATTTGGAATGGAAATACTTATTCTGTGCTATTTTATGTTGGTCGTATGTAACTTGTGATTTGATTTCAAAGGGTTCATAATTAAGAGACTGCTTTGTGTCTCAGAAGAAACACTGGACTATGAACTTTTGAGCAGTGTTGGAACTAGTAGAGACCATGAGGAATTTTAAAGTTGGACTGAATGCATTTTGCATCATGAGATGACCATGAACCCTATGGAGGCCATAGATGCAGTGCTTTGGTTTTAGTGTAAAATGTCACCCATAGGCGTGCTTTTAATATTTGATTGCCAATAAAGTTTCCCTGTCTAGGAAGGTTGTGGAACCTTTAGAAGATGAAGCATTGCTGGATAAAGTGTATCTTGGTTGGTGGGTATTGAGGTACTATCCTCCAATCCTATTGGCTGTTTTCTCTCTCCCTCCTTCCTGTCTGTTGATGTGACAGTGTATCATTGGCTTCTTTACGTCAGCCTGATATACCTTTCCACCACGATGGTCTCTACCCTCTGGAACCATAAGCCAAATTAAACCCCTTTCCATCTACAAGTTGCTTCTGCTTAGGTATTTTTTCCTAGCAATGAGATAATAACTCATGTACACCCTGGTTCCAGGCCTTCTGCATTTTTATTGTAATTCTTTTGCTGGGTTTTTCAATAATCTATACTGTGTATCATGTCCAGTCTAGTGCCAGGGGGGTTGCTGAGCTATATACAAGTACATAGCAACTTGGACTTGCTGGAGAAATTTTTCCTGCTTTAGTCCCTGACCAAAGCTACCAACCTTCCATACAACCCAGTAAATAGATCAGAACATCATATTCAAAGGCACCTACCAAGCACTGTGCTTCTTAGTAGTAGGAGGTGAAAGGTGCAATTCTGCAGCTTTGTCACAGGAGAGCATTTCACAACATACTCAGGTGTGATTTGTATGGAAGGCTCTTAAAGCTAGATCATCTTCCCCATTTTCTGGAATACATGCATTTACTAAGACTCCAAATGCTGGCCACTTCTTGCTTCATCAGTCTAAAACATGATCTTGTCAATAAAGGAGATTACAACTCTACAGAATGTTTTAGTCCAGCTCTCTCTGAACTGTGATAGGAGCAGAGCAAGCCAACTAGCCCTGAAAAACAGCAAATACATACTAGTGTTTGTCTCATATGAATGCAAATTGCTTTTTATCCTATTTTCTGATGGGAATAGGAAAAAAAAATGCATTTACCAGATCAATTGCTGCACATCTTGCTCAGAGCATGCTTCCATATGCTCAAGGAAAGTAACCAATCTGGTACAACTGTAACTGGGGTTATTACTTGGCATGGTGCTGCCTCAACTGAAATCTGAGCTTCATCACTAAGTCCTCACAGTAACTTATTTAACATTTATTGACCAATTTCCACACACATCGAGTAGAGGTTGCTACAGTACTGGAATCATGGAGTTACTATAAGGATTAAATGTGGAAAATTCAACCAAAGTACTTAGAACTATGCCTGGTACATAGCAATCACCAAATAAAAAACCAGCCTTGGCCCATCTGTCTCACCACTGCTAGACTTATAACACACAGCTTGATTTAATAGTATTCTATGAATACAGAATACAAATCACATAAAGCACTTGAGATGAAGTGAATCTACTGCACATGTAGACTGCGGTGTAATCATGCGCAAATATGACTCAGGGTTAATTTTGACACCACCAACGCTGCTATGAGTCACCAATTATTCATGTACTTTATAAACCAAATATGTAATTATTAAGGCAGAATGTTTGCTCAGCCCTTCACTGATCTAAATTCTACACCACTGGCAATAGTTTTGCTATCCAGAATGTAATGATCGCATGTATAGAATGGCTCTTGCTGACATTCTCTAGAACAAAGGCTAACTACTGGCCAATTTGTTATGTACACATATGCACAGGCTTAGCATTCCCACACTGTGCTAAGAATTCAATAAACACACACATATGTGGGGGTAGCTAATTATGATCTTTACAATTCTTCTAGTTCTTACTTCAGGGCCATTTAACCTAACCCCACTCAATGATCTGAAATAAGACATCTCGATGGTTCTGTGTCTATCTCTGTCACACCAACAACTGGATGAGTATGTATGTATATGTAGTTTATCCAGGGCAAGGAAGATATCTCAGTGAATAAAGTATTTGTCACATGAGCATAAGGACCTGAGTTTAGATCCTCAACATCCAAATAAAATCTAAGCATGATGGTGTATGTGCATAACCCCACTGAGGGGTAGGACACATACTGGAAAATACCTAGGGCTCACTGGCTGGCTAATCTAGGTATACTGGCGAATTCTAGGTTCAACAAGAGACTTTGTCTCCAAATGTTAAGGTGGAGAGCCACTGAGAAAGACACCTAACATCGACTTCTGGCCTCCACATGCACACGCTCCCACACATACAGACGTGTACACACACGTACACATACAAAAAGAAAGAAAATAAAGGCCTCTGATCTACCATCCACAGCCCAGTCTTGGCTTACTCCCTATTATAGCACATCTAGAATGGCCTTCATGCAGAGAAAAGTAAGCTGAGGCAGAGGTCTACATTCCACCTTAATGTGATATTCTTGCTATTGGCAAGATAGGTTGGAGAGGGTTGTATGTGGAAGCTGCAGTCAGTTTTCTGACTCACTGGATGATGGCAAAAAAACTAACCCTCTGCACGAAAGGCTCAGCCCAATTGCACTTTCAGCCAGCAGGGACAACTACCATAGTCTGGTCTTGCAAAGTCACCAGAATGCTGTTTGAAGTCGGCAGGTGAGAAAAATGAAGCACTTTTTAAAAGTATTATTACAGGAATTCCATCTGCCTGGCACATCATTTGTTTCCTCCCTCTTCATCTTCTTAAGGACTCTGAAGAAAAGCAGAAATGGCCACTGTACCAAAAAAAAAAAAAAAAAAAAAAAAGAATGAGAAAGGCAGACACAGAGAAAGAGAGAGAGAGAGACCCATAGGAGGTGAGATAATACAGTTTACCAGTGGCATCATTCACTGGCTGCTGTGCACATTTTACCTGAAATTGCCAGACATCATCTTTATGTGAATGTTATCCCATAAATGTCTTTCGGCACCATTGCAGTTTAACTCTATATGCAGACCTCTGCTTCATAAAGCATGCCAGCCCAGGAAAGATCTTTGCTGGATTTGCTAAGGTGTTCTAAGTCGAACATTCCTCTCAAATGCAGATGAGTAAGACAGAACTCCCACAGCACAGCGCCCATCAACTCATCAGAGACCTTGTTGATTTTGTGCCATTTACCACTAGGACAAAACCCAGCTATGCTGCAGTGCAAATCTTCAGCATGTAGGCACGTAGGCAGCCTAGTGAAACCACAGGGGAAATTAGTTTTAATAGCAGCACCTAACTGCAAATCATCCTAGTGCTGGTCACAAGTTTAATCTGTTTTCCAGTTTTTCTGATGTTTTGCTTTGCAAAGCTTATTGCCAAAAATGGCCATGGTATTAAATTCAACACACACACACACACACACACACACACACACACACACACTTCATTTAAACTCGAAGCATCAATAGATTTTATTCCCAGAAATTTGACAGAGAGACAGAAAGATGCACTATAGAACTGAGAGACCATCTCCATCATTCTTTCTTCAGAGTCACACACAGAATTACAAACTCCTGGCCCAGTTGAGTGTGAGGTTTAGACTAGAAAATGCCTCATTCTTGCCATTGTCTATGATGGCTGTTAATAAAGCCCTAACACAGGAAAGATTGCAGATTTGAAAGATTGAAACACTAGACAGCACTCCTTCCCTGTCTGTAAATTCCTCTCTGAGTGACTTCCTAGCAGGCTGGTTGTACCTTCCTGGGGGAGTTTAATCGCAGCCCACAATAGTAGACATTCTTGACTGCTGCATTCCACCAAACCTAATCCTTTAAATCTCTCTGTCTCTACTCCCCTTTTCTACATTCCTTGGATTTATCAAAGTTTTGTAATTCAGGATTAGTTTGCATATTTACATTAGGTCACTCTGGGATACACAAAACTATTCTATTACTCAGTGTCATTGTGCGCCTTGAGTTGAAGATGGTGACAAAGGAAGCCAGACAGAGGAATTCTTCCAGGTGCATGCCCAGTTGCTGAATTAAAGATGTCACATATAGGAAATGAAAATACAGAGCATTAAATCAAACTTGTGTTTCAGACAAATAATATATTTGTATAATTATGTTCCATGCAATATTTAAGATACAACAAAACAAAATTGCTATATATCTGAAAGTCAAATTTAATTGAATATCTTCAATTTTATCTGGAAACTTTAGCTATATATGAGCTTGGTGAGGAGAAAGCCAATATTTAATCAAAGATATCCTGAAAGAGAATATCATTATAAATTAATGAGGTGATGTAGGACCCACACTCTATACCGTATGAAATGTCCCTGATGCAATGCACCATGACAGTTTTGTTTAAAACTATCTTTGCGGTTCTGCTTTTGTAAGTAATAACTTGTGGTTTTCTACAATAAAAGCTGACTCCCCAAGCAGTTCGGGGCTGCACTCAGAGATCCCGACCTCAGGAGTGCAGTCCTGATTAATCAGCCCTTGCCCAATAAAATTTTGCCTTGTAGTCCTTGAGTCAGTGATCTTACTTGTACGACATCAAATCCCATAACAGTGTGACAGTGTAGAATCACCCACACTTGGATCCTATGTAAATCTAAGTGGGTTCAGAATGTAAAAAAAAAAAAAAAAAAAAAATCTCCTTTAAAAAACCACTGCTGGGCTGGAGAGATGGCTTAGAGGTTAAGCGCTTGCCTGTGAAGCCTAAGGACCCCCGTTCAAGGCTCAGTTCCCCAAGACCCACGTTAGCCAGATGCACAAGGAGGCGCACGCATCTGGAGTTCGTTTGCAGTGGCTGGAGGCCCTGGTGCGCCCATTCTCTCCCCCCCCCCCTTTCACTCTCTGTCACTCTCAAATAAATAAAAAAATAAAAAGCCACCGCTGCCACTAGATATTGTGGTGTTGATAGTAATATTCTCATAGTAGTTCTTAAAGTATTATAGTGTAAGAGATAGAACAAATTGGCTAGGCAATTTAGGGTGGCAGGATCCCCAAATGAAAAGTTTTTTTTTCTTCTCCTTGACTAAAAGGGAGAAATGTCATTAAGCCTGCAAGGAGAACTTGGATTTCATTCTTGTCTCTTTTTCCCCTGGAAAGTTACACCTCCAGGGAAGATTTCTAGATTGTTTATGTACTTCCTAGATGACAGAAACCCTGATCCCTACTTAAGATTCCTAGAAACTGGTTTTTCTTCCCTAGAGACCTGTGATATTTGGTCTTTGTTCCATACAGACCTGTGTACTTGGTCTTCCTCATATATAGAGAGGCCAGTGCCATGTCCCATAAAAAAATTAATGAATAAAAAAAGCAAAAACCAAAATAAAACAACCTGAGTCTGTTTCCAACTGCCTCTTGCCTCTGTAGGCATGAACTCTGCCTTACTCTCTCATGGGGCTTCTCAAATCCCACTTAACTCCCTGGGCAAGAGCTTTGCCTTGCTTCCTTAGTTCTGGGCTTAAGCTCCGCTTCTCTGAAATCAGTCCTTCCTAAAATTCTAAGAAATTGTCTTTCTACCTTATCCTTTGCTCTGTGTATTTCATTCATCATAAGACTAGAATCCAAGAACACACCAAAATTATTAGCATGTTGGTGTATATTGTATATTGGTTGAGAAACCCAAAAATTCCTTTCTCAGTATGGTTTCTGATTCACACTGAATTTTCCAATAGTGTTCAGGTTCCACCAGTTAAATGGTGCATAATTCATACACTGCCATTTTGATACAGGAATTTGGGGTTTCTTATACACCAATGCACCAATAATTTAGGGTGTTCCAAAATCCTTGTCCTTTGAATTTGAAGATTAAAATCCACAGACCAAAGGATAAAGTTCAGAAAAATGATATTATAGCTTAAAACTTTCAGAGGAGGAAGAGGTGCTTAAGCTCAGAACCTAAGAGTAGAAAGCAAGGTGGAGTTCTACGTATAGAGGGAGGTGGGCTGAGAAGCCCTATGAGAGAACAAGGCAGAGCTCTTGCCCAGGGAGGCAGGAGGGGGTTTGAGAAGCCCAGCTTGAGACTCAGTTCTGAGTTATTTTATGGGTTGTGGCTATGTGAAGGAGGATTAGGTTTACAGGTTAATATGTGATAAAGACCAGATTTTAGAGCTTTTCCAATATTCTTAAAATGAGAGTTTTTGTCATATAAGGAGAGTGCAAGCTTAATCTAGAAATCTTTCCTGGATGGTGTAATACCAAGGTTTTTGTAAGCTTAGTGACAATTGCCACTTTGAGTCAAGGGAAAAAACATTCACTGTGGGGTTCAGTTACCCTGACAACCCAGCCAATTTCTGTTTCCTATAAATTTTTTTGCATACATTATAGATTATATAGAGGTACCTACTCAATGAATCATTAAAAGGCACTAAAATATATGCCCCAAATTAAGCATTTGCTTTGACAGAGGGCACAAATATTCTAATTTGGGGTCCTGCATGACCATGCAAGAGTAGCAATGCTGCTCAACTGCAAAGGAGCACAACTCATGGAATTTTTGCAGTTTTCAGGAAGCACACTTGATTATCAGTGTGGTCTTAACATGGTCATGGTCTTCAACTGCCTTCTATTTATGAATTAATTTTTGCCTAGCTTCTTCATTTACACTGGACTTTGTTGTGGATTACTTGGGTAACCCTAAAGTATGTGGTGATACAGGCTTCCATCAGTGGCTTGAGGATCATAATTTCCCAATCATTAGACTTAAAGGCATGAATTGTTGTGATTCAAATATGAGTCATCTCTTACCCCTTTGGAAGGAAGACCACAAAAATTTGCTTATTCAGTAACACATTCCATTTTGTCACGATAGTTATTTCCTTCTGTAGCACAGGGATGAATAGAATAAGTGGATTGTGGGGTCTTTTGTCCTGCACTATGCTCAAAATAGTTTGAAAAATGCTTTCCTAGATCAATGACACTTAACCTTGGTTCAGGGATAATACAAGTTATTACACTTAGTATATTTAATAACACATGACCAGTCTGGAGAGATGTCTTAGAAGCCTAAGGACCCAAGTTTGATTCCCCAGTACTTACATAAGCCAGCTGCACAAGGTGGCACATACATCTGGAGTTTGTTTGCAGTGGCTGGAGGCCCAGGCATACCCATTCTCTCTCTCTCTCTCCTTCTCCCTCCCCCCCACTCTCTCTCTCAAATAAATAAATAAAAGTAAATAAAATATTTCAAAAATATAACATATAACCAACTTTTTCTTTAAGAGATAGTATGGGCCTATCAGAGCATCCTGCCACTACAAACTAACTCCAGACTCATGTGTCACTTTGTGCATCTGGCTTTATGGGGGTCCTGGGGAATTGAGCCTGGACAGGCAGGCTTTGCAAGCAAGTGGCTTTAACCACTTAGCAACCTCTCCAGCCTCATCCCCAACTTTTTCTCCTCTCAAGAAATATTCCATATCAAGAAAAATTACTCTGGCATGGTAGCGCATACCTGTAACCCCAGCACTCAGAAGGCTGAGGCATGAGGGTTTTGACTAGTTGAAGAGCTATCTGGGATACATAATGAGTTTCAGGCCAGCCTGAGCTACAGAGTAAGACCTTGTCTCTAAAAGCAAATAATAAATAAAAACAAATATTAATGTCTGACACAAAAAATTCATCCAAAAGTATGTAACTAGATCATTTTTTTATTATTAAGCTAAACATATTTATTCTTTCAATGATTTTTCCCATGATTACTTATGCTTCTCCCTTTGTCCTTTATTAAATGTACTGGTACTTTGTTGCTAGTAATTAAGTAATGCCAAAAACAAATCTATTTTTAAAAACATAGAAAAACATCTTTCATTGAAAATTATTTTCTATTTAGCTTATTTTTTTTCTTCAAACCAGAAAAATGTTTCCAGTATTCCATTTTTAGAGCTATATTACTTTGGGTTTTTAAAAGCAAAAAGCTCATGTTATAAATTATAATAGTTATTATAATTTTATAAATTATAAATTATGAAATCAATGAAATATTGACTTTTTTAATAATCACCTAAATATTCTTGGCTCCTAAAAGGTTTGCCTCAGTTGTATATGTGTGTATGTGTATTGTTTTTTTCTATGTCACCATGAAAAATGCCCTCTTGTAATTATTGGAAGGACTTTATTTAAAAGTTTGAAAAATATCTCAATAAACTCATTGGCTCACCAAAAATATATGTATACAGAAAAGAAATACAACTTGAAAAATACTGCTCTGAAATAGTGTTTCTCAAACTTTAATATGCATTAAAATATATAGGAATTTAGTAAAAAAGCAGCTTTTGACTTGTTAGCAATGACATGGGGTCACACATTCTGCCCTTCAGTAAAACTCCTAAGGGGCTCTGATGTTGCTCTTCCAGGAGACCACACTTTAAGTAGTTCTGTCCTATAAGGAAGAGCCATAGCCATGGTCCAGCCTTCACAGGGGAAGAGCAAATGAACCTCTGGGTTGAACACAGTCAACCCATGATTCCTCACCACAGAGAAGCCTCCTGACCTAGCCTGACTATGGCTATTCTAGCAGACAGCTGAGCCCACTTACCTTTCCTTCTCCTTGTACCCTCTCTCCTCCCACCATGAGACATCCAAATGTGGGAAAAGATTCTTAGCCGCAGATCACAGACATCAAAGAGCTCAAAACCGGCATAGCTAATCCAGGCATGCACAGTTGATATGAATTCTGGGCTAAAACTACCCCAATATCTGTTTTCCATAGTCATTAGAGTGATCTAGTTCAAACTTGGATGGATGTCTCATCCTTGCTTAAAGATCTCTGGTGTTTCTTTGAGGTCTAAAGATAGCATTCCAGCTCCAGGTTACAGACTTAGTAATGCTCCACCTTCCTTCTGACTTAATTTCTCCCACTCTCCGTCCCAGAACCCAGGGCATCTTAGCAGATCATTTATTCATGCCTATTCACGTGTAGTTTCTTTGGATAATACCTATTTGCCTTTCAAGACTCTTCCCAGCAAAAGTCCTAACTGCTCCTTTCCTACCTCTGTGGGTGGCTGCAGCTAAAAGAAGGTTTCCATGAATGAGGTGACTCCAAAGCAACAGAAACTGATTTCTCAACATCTGAAGTCTGGGAGGGCCAGTCAGGTCTGATTCCATGAGGGATCTCTTCAAGGTTGAAGGCAGTGAATTTCTTGCAACTTTAGATAGCAGAAAGCAAGCTACTCTTTTCTACAAGCACAGTCACCCAATTCATTTCACCACTACTGTGATTGCCAGCCACTCCATCACACTGGGGTTCATATTCCTAAATAGACGTTTGAGAGGTACACAGGCATCCAGTCCACAACGTATCACTCACATGCATGCACACACAGCTAATTAAACCATGAGTGGTTCCCAATCTTGTTCATACATTAACACCACTATGCATGGTCTTTGAAAAATACTGATTAATTAATTGATGTGGGAGGTTCACCCTTAGAGATTTTTATTACACCAAAAATGATCTGAAGAGTGTTTGTGTATGTGTCTGTCCGTGTGTCTCTGTGTCTGTGTGTGTGTCCCCACCCCAGAGATAGCTCTGTTCTTTCACAGTACAGCATTCCAGGTTCCCACACTATTACTCACCTTCATGGAGCTTGCATGACCTGGTCTTTTAAACATACTTGACGCTCTACGATTTTCAGTTGACTTCAAGTTCAGTTAATTATATTACTATTTTATTGTTCTCCAACTTGGGTTGTATTTGTCCTTCAGAGAATTTTCCAGCCAAACATCAATGCTCTTTTCAGTAAATGATTCATTTGCCTTTGAACTGAATGGTTTTATATCCCCTTTACCTGCTGCCCTACAAACATCTACCCTGTGGGCACGATACCTTAGGTGTTTTCCTAGCCATTTTGGAACACTTGGCTCTATCTAGGTCATGTACAAAGGTGGGATAAAAGTGTTGTCTTTATTATAGATATTATTTAGAAATGGCTGGAGAATAGCTATAAGTGCAACATGGTATATGAGACACCTAAAACACATTTCCTTCTTTGATAGTTTAACCTACTCAGGCAACTTACATAGTCTATACCCTATCTATTATTGCCAAGCAAAGACGTTATTCTATATGAAGTTACTTTTTATGTAAATGAATTTTCCCCTCTTATAAGTATTTCATTAAGTAGATGTTCAACACTTTAAAACCAAAAGGCTAAGACATTTCAATTTTAATTACCTTAGATTAAGCATTTCCAAATCATATTATCTATGTCTTTAATTTATTAAACAAGCAAATGTAAACTTTTCTTAGTGGTTAAGACACTTGCTTTTGCTTGTAAAACCTAATGACTGGGATTCAATTCCCCAGTACCCACATACAGCCAGATGTACAAAGTGGTGCTTGCATCTGGAGTTTGTTTGCAGTGACTACAGACCCTGGCACACCCATGCATTCTCTCTCTCTCTCTCTATCTCTCTCTCCCTCCTTCTCTCTCTCTCCTGCTCTTGCTCTCTCTCTCTCTCTCTCTCTCTTACTCTCTTTGTAAATAAAATGTTAAAAAACTTTTACATTGTACATTATAATTATCATTTTTATACTGAAATTGCAATGAGTTTTTGTTTGTTTGATTTGCTTGGGCTACCTTTTATTTAGCTACTGGATTACTGTTTCTCCTCAGACTGCCCAACTCTTTTTCAGGTTCCTTTCCATTGCATTTAAGGCTAGGATAAGATGATCAAGTCATGGAACCAATGAAAAAGAGATTCAACCCAGCAGAAAGTCAAAATGCATGGGTTCTAGTTCGATCATGATTAGTCAACTGCCTGAGTTTGAACAGGGTCTACTCCTGCTGGTTCAATATTTGAAATAAACAGTTATGAGGGTGACATCAGCAGCAGTGGGGGGACTGAGACACAGCTCCACGCCATCACCTGCAGCAGCCTGAGGAGTTCTGGAGACCTCAACTCCAGCTCAAATCTCAGGATCAGTGGCTCCGGCTCTAACACTGCAAAGAATTTCAGCAATATCCAGTGTGAAGCAGAGCTGGAGATTTTATTTATACTTTAATACAGGCTCAGGCATGAGGGCTAAGGGAAAAAAAGGTGACTCAGAAAGAGAAATTACACCTAAGAGCATGGGTGTGGGTTCCCCACGACAGCAAGTTGCCAGAAAGTGCCTTAGCATTAGCCATAGAAGCCATTTCAGTGACACTCAAGTGACACCCCAAAAAGTTGTTCAGAAACCTTTTTATTATTTTTTTTCCTCACTTTTTTTTGGTAAGTGATATTACAGGGTGTATCTGGAGATGCCTTGGATAGAATTATAATTTGATAAGGTAGAACCAGGTGTTGCTAGAGTTACACAAGGGGTTTAGTCTGTGTCCATTTCCTGTAAATGTGGTTTCTGGTGAGGTTCATGGAAGATTTCAGGTTTACAGCTTGGGAGTTGCTCATTGTGCTGGAAGTCTGTCTTGCCTCAACATGACGCTGAAATTGACTCTATGACGAGATATAGAAATCCCTTGCTCACACTTTGGATCTGTACCCTCATTTCAGCAATAAAGATGCTTCCTTCAAAGACCTAATACCTTACCCACTTGTCACTGTCTATCTGGTCCCAAGGAAAATATACCTGCCATGACCCACCTGCTCCAACAAGGGCGTCTTCTTAAAGTTCTGGACCTTGAATGATATCCTCACCTGGGTGCTCGCTCAGCAACCTGACCCTGGTCACATGCTGAGTATAACTATCTCCCATGACACTGGACACAGCTGGAAGGGCTTACTTTCATGTTTCCAAAGTTCAACACAGGTCCCAGCACGTACATGGGATAAGGAATTAGAGGAGAACTGAAAGGAAGAGTTCATGTTTTCACTCATTCAAAGAACCAGTTGCAAGTGACCACCATGGAGGCTGAGGCCTTAAGCATTTCTCTCCCTTCACTTACATTCCTGGGCTTTTAAAATATTTTGTTTTTATTTATTTGAAAGAGAGAGAGAATGGGTGCACCAGTGCCTCTAACCATATAAAGGAACTCCAGACACATGCCCCATCTTATGCATCTAGCTTATGTGGGTCCTGGGGAGTGGAACCTGCGACCTTTGGCTTTGCAGGCAAGCAACTTAACTGCTAAGCCATCTCCAACTCAATTCCTGGACTTTTCAAGTGAGGTGTTGTGGTTCCTGGAAAGAATAGAAGTGATCTCACCGTTAGGAGAGTCTTTCTTAACCATACCGCATCTCCTAGACCTTCCTTGACCCAGCCAGATATCTTCTCCCCAGATACAAAACCCATTTTGTTCCTTTACCCTTTAGAAGTCTAGGTGAAAACACCCACAAGCTCCTTTGGTTGGAATGCTTGCAAGGATAGATCTGACCACTGTGGCATTTTGTGAGACTTCCCCTTACTATCTGTCTGCAATTTGTGCAGGTAAGGGAAGGTGTGGAAGCTGGGACAATGGGACACAGCCAAGTTAAGTGTCAGGGAACCAAAAACAAGTGACCTCTTAAATTAATGTTTATGTTATCTGTTTTGGTGAGGTTTTTTTTTTTTTTGAAAACTTGGCAGGTGGAATTCCAGTAATTTTATCTATTTCTCTCTCTCTCTCTCTCTCTCTCTCTCTCTCTCTCTCTCTCTCTCTCCCTCTCTCTCTTTTCTTAAGTACTTAGACTCAGTTTAATGTTAATTGGGTAGTATTAAGAAAATTGACTCAATTTTAATTGACTTTTCTTCAGATGTACCACATGAAACTTGTCTTTTCACAAAAGATATAAGATGAAAATGTTCTTCTTTGTCTATTAGTGTAGGAGGGACAGGAAAAAGCATGATAAGCAGTCGTCCAGGGATAAGACTCCATGAGAACATGAGGTGGCTTTGCCTGTCCTAGGGACTAGCATCCATAACTGACCCAATCTCATGCAAGATGGTTGCAAGCCACACGCCTTGGCAGCAGCTTCCGCATTGTTCTTGCCCTTTCCTGATCCAGCCTCTTGATTCCCTCACAAACAAGGCTCATCCTAATTGGATGTTTAATCCATAAATGGGTCTGGGACATATATAAAGCTCTCCTCTTGACCAGCTGTGGTTCTCCTGGCTCCTGAAATCTGTTGGTCTTTGCTTTGGTGAGCATAGCTGAGAAGGGGAAGGGTTCCCTTTAGCCTGGTGTGCTTGTGCTTGCTTTCTATGTGTATTTTTTCCAGGTGATTTCTAGTTTCACTGTATGTATAATGTCTCTTTAAGCACCAAGTCCTTTACTTCCCCTTGGTCTCCTCTGACCCCCTACATGAATGTGAAGGTGAAGAGGACATGACTTGGGCTCTCTTGTTGTGCCATGTGTGTGCATGTATGTATGTGTGAGTGAGTGAGTGTGTGTGTGTGTGTACCTTTTCCAGAGGCTTCTTCCCTGGAGATTTCTCCCCTCCCACTTTCCAGGTGGGCCAGGGAGAGAATTCCCATCTGGCTTGAGCCTTTCAGCTAGCCTTCTGCCTGTATCCCAATTCTCTCTAAAATAACGTCATAACTCATAATTTGTCCTCCTCAGAGTCTGTGTTTTTCAATTCTTTGGCTGATGCGGATAAAAATCCAAAAGTTGACAGTCCACAGGCCTTGGATCTCCTGTATCTTTATGGAATTGAACCCCTCTCTGGACCCAAAATCCTGCACCATGAGCATTTATTCACCCTTTCCTTGAGTCCTGCATTGGCCAATGGTAAAATAGTCTACCTTATGTGCAGCTTAGTAGAAGCACACTGTTTCTGCCAAAGGGTGATAAAAAATCCAGTCTCCCTTACAAATAAAAACGTGTAAATATAAATATATATGAAAGCTTGATCGTTTCCACATTCTCAGTAATCATTGAATAGGGTTTGTCATAAAAGCCAAATATGACTTAGGAAAGATTCCTCAAAACCCCACTAATTCCCTGTTGGTTACCAATGAATTCTTGGTTTCAAAATAAAAAGTGCTTAAGAAGTGAAAAGAGTGGAAAGAAAAATGTGATTCTTTAAAAGCTCTCCTTACTGTATATGTGATACATCAGAAATAACAAGTTTTGGAAAGACCTAGCTATAAACTAATTTGCTTTTCAGAATAAAACTCCAAGAAGTTTCTTTCTGCTGTCATTTGTAAGTAATATCCCACACCCTGTATATAGAAACAAATAACTTCCTGAATTAAAAGTGAGCAATTCCCTCCAAAAGCTTCATTATCTATATATGAATGCTAATCAATGTACCCCAGAATTGTTAGTAATACTTGAATTACATTTATTTCCCTGGGGAACAATTTACACACATTCTTTCAGAAACTCAATTGCATATTTGTCCTTGTGTCATGTGGGAGAAATTCAAGTGGAATTTAGGACTTTTGCCAAATCCACTACATTCTTGAATCCAAATATTTAAAGCAAGATGAAACAGGAAAATCAGAAAAGAGCATTCTCTGAGCAGAAAACCCCTCCACCCTACTGAAAGGAAGGCAATGAAATGATGCTTTTAGTTTTTTTTAACAACGCTGTCCTGAGCTGTAAGAGTGGTGACATGCTAGGTTGTTAGAGAAAATCCCTTCACAAAACAACTTCAAAGGATTTTGAATATGAGTTTCCATCCTATGGCTCAGAAAAGATGTTAATTTTTCCAGAGTAGCTCTAGATTCACGACCTTCTATCTAGGAACTTAGGTTAGTGGTATTCACAGATTTTTTTTTTTCCAGGGATGGGTGCTGGACAGCAGTTTGTTCTCTAACTTTAGCAATTCAAGCATCCTAATACAAAGAGAACAAATAGAGACCCTGAAGGAATCCGATTTGCTTCAGTACACATATGCATGGCCAGCAGACTTCATTTGTAAGTCTTTTCCTTCCTGTATTGTTTCTAGCAATTCACTTCTAATGTCTCATTAAAGTCTCAGTCTTGATGAATTAAAGAATTGAATTAAAGCTTGACCAGGTATTCCTGAATGTTCTTTTCTCTTGAAGTTATCAAGGGTGATGGGTTAGACACAGCTATGGAGAAAAACTACTCAGAAATGACTGCCTATGGAGTTCTGGTTGTTTGAAGTCTTCCCAGAATGAGCTGCTCATGAAGGTAAAAAGACACTTCATACTGCCCAATAAACATTAGTAAATATGTTAGAGTTTTCTTTTTATATTACATCTTTATGATAAAAAAATATTTTTTCATTGATAAATGGTACTGAGTTCTACCCCAAAGTAGACAGAGGCTCAAGCCAATTTGAAAACAACAACAATAAGGTTTTAAGCTGGCACCTGGCACTCGGTATTGGCTGCAAGGGTATGCTGTGGTAAAAGATGCTTCAGTTTGCAAATTCACGAGACAGAAAAATTACAGAAAAGATTAATGACACAGTGGGTTATAAAACCATAAAGTTGGACGAGCAGGCAATTTTAAGAATTTTCAGATAATCATTCCAGACACAGAATCAGGGCTATCAAAAAAACAAGTCCTGCTCAAGAATATGTTTTTCTTATTCCTTGCTTGGTGACACAAGAGAAAACCCATTAGATAGAATATGCATGAGTAGAAGTAACCTGTGAACAAAGGCAGCCCTGGCAGCTTGGCCTGTGTCTAGTCAAGTCCAGGCCACTTGCTGAAAGCCCAGCAGTCTGAAATACTCACTTAGTGAACACCACAATGTGAAATCTGAGAAAACTAAGATTTTTCTCATACTTAGGGTGACATTAACCCCTCGGGCTAGGCTACTTAGATTCATGGGAAGATGCCAGTGATGAAAGCAGCTTTTACCATAAAATTGATAGCAAAAAATATCTGGTGATTGGGGGTGTAAAAATGCTCTTCAAAAAAGTAGCAGTGGTCAAGGCATTTGTTATAATATTAGCATCCTCAGCTATGAAAAGTGACATTAAGTTGCATCTTTTTACCTATTATCCATTAAAATACATATTTTATCCATTTATTTTGATTTTTTTAGATATAATAGAGTTGCCAAAAGGTGAACCTTTTGATGTGAAATGGTCTCTATAAGGTCCTTAAGCATTTTCAAAGAATGAAGATGCTAGACTTCAGACCTGCTCAGACATATAAGCCCTCTTGACTAGGAGAAATCAATGCTAGCCATTGATATAAATACCTAGACCTCTTGTGGGCCCTGACTGTCTGCTTCTTAAAACAGACCATCAATACATAAGCCATCTTATAATGGTTTATATCTGGATGTATATGTGGGGCATTCATGAACATGGGGCTAGAAACAATGAGGGAAATAGGTTGTATTCTGCAACTTCCTATTAAGGTGAGTTTTAAAAGATATTTGAGACATCCTTACCATGCCCCCCACCCCAAGGCTCAAGAAACACTGAGGAGGAGGGCTTCAATCTGATGATTGGGAGAAATATTTTGGGACACTGTTGGGTTTAGTGTACATAATTTTATGACCATCACTACATTGGCTGTCATTATCTCCACAAAACCTCCACAATACTGAACTCATCAACATTTTGATATGGAAAATGGAGGTAGACAAAAAAAATTATGATATAAAAATGGAAGAGGGACTAGTTGTATAAGTAAATGAGTTTGGTAGAAGGGAGGAGGGAGAGAGTAGGTAAAAGAAGGCAGTGGCAAAGGCATATGAACAAATTAAATTATGTTCAAGTTTGAATTTTGACAATTAAATACAACAAACTAAAACAGAGAGAGAGAGAGAGAGAGAGAGAGAGAGAGATTTGAAACACTCAGTGATGTGTCATACCTATTGGGTTGAATTGGATGCCACTGCAGTAAATCTGTCATGCCTAAACACAACCAAAATTGTATTTCAGAATTTACTCTGGATGTTAGAGGCTTGACTAAGAGACTAGACTGAACACTTTCATCTACTCTAGCATTAGCTGAAGGGTAGGCTTCCCACTTAATGTGATAGGAGGCTAAAAAGAAAATTCTACAACCCTTGCTTATTTTTGCCTATAGATTTGACCAAGGCAAAATGTAAAGCCACATGATAAAATGAAGATATTGTTCAGAATGTTACAAATGAATTTTACAGTTTCATGAACTGAAATATTCCAAAATCAAACAAAAGGAAGAAAACTAGAGGCCCTGATGAACAATTTATAAAAACTTTAACAAGCGGGTAATTGATGAGTAAATACAAGGTCTACCTTTATAGACATGTCAGTAATTGGAACATCAACAAAAGTTTTAGACTAAGACTGGAAAAATTCTTAGACTAAAATTAGAAGTTCAATGGCACACTGAAGTTCAATGACATTCACATCAAAGATTAGATTTTCTGGGCTAGAGAGATGACTTAGCTGTTAAGGTACTTGCCTGTGAAGCCAAGGACCCAGGTTTGATTCCCCACTACACACATAAGCCAGATACACAAGGTGGCACATACATCTGCAGTTCATTTGCAGTGGCTGGATGCTCTGATGTGCCTATTCTCTATCTCTTCCTCTCTCTCTCAAATAAATAAATAAATATATATATTAAGATTAGGTTTCCTACAAATCAAAACCAGTGAGCTCTCATTAATGTGTTTCCCTGTTATTCTAATGTAGTTTCAATTGACCGTAAAAACTTTGAGGTGTTTCCTTATCAAAAAATTAAATTATAGCCAGGCATGGTGGCACACGCCTTTAATCCCAGCACTCGGGAGGCAGAAGTAGGAGAATTGCCGTGAGTTCAAGGCCACCCTGAGACTCCATAGTGAATTCCAGGTCAGCCTGGGCTAGAGTGAGACCCTACCTCGAAAAACCAAAAAAAGAATTAAATTATAATAAAAATAAATGGGATATTTCAATTTTACCAGCAAAATGTCTTAACTTCAAGCAATATCTAGAAAAAATAATCTATGTCCTAAACTTTCTATATATTTTTCTAAAATTCTCTTCCTTCTCCATCTCTCTTGGCTTCCTTCCCTCTTTTTCTAGCCTTCTGCTGAATAATTGCTACTTTGGAAAGTTGTCAGAGCCAGCAGCAGCAGCTCTAGAACCAATTCTACTTCCAGAAAATAGAAGCAAGGATTCAATGACAGCTGTAAACTGCTTGACTCTCTTCATTATAATGACTTCATAAGCCATCATGGCAACTGGCTGCTGTGAACCGACTACAAGAGTTTTCCTCTCTTCCCCACCGGATGTTTGATTCAGTAAGATTCAGAATCTCCATCCACCAAAATAGGGAAGAAATTAGATAACTGTTATTCTTTAATGCCACTCTTTCTAGATATAGGAGATGTATAAAGGTCAGAGAATACATGTAATTCCAGAAAAGGTTAAGAGTAAGGGAGAAAGACAACAAAACCCAAACAGAAAGAAGTCCTATGCTTTAAATATGAATCTCAGTTACTAACAGCTCCTCCCTGTTTCTGAAGTTGAATGCATTCATTTAACCTCCCTGCTTGCATTTTACCACCCAGATTGAAGGGACTAATTCAAACCAGAACTAATCTGAGAACCCTACTGAGGTTAGTGCTTCTAAAATGCTTTAAACTATATAAAAAAGAGATGGAGATGCCAAATGCTATTACTGTCCACTCCTGCCACGTTTGGAATTGACCTCTAACCTTTGATAGAAAGGAGTGTAAAACCAGTCTTAAGATCCACGTAATGCCAAACTGGTTGATAGAGAACATTTTAAAAATTAAATCTGGCCAAGCTAAGCTCTAGCATACCACAATTTTACAGTTAAACCAAAAGTAGTACAAATTCAAATTGTAGGGTGCAGAGAGCAACAACTTTGAAGTGAATCCCATGAAAAGTAGATGGTGGGTGGTGGAGGAGTGTTCCTTCTGCAACTTAGTCCTTACAGAATTCTCTACTTTTCCAAGCGTGTCTCTGGAGCTGTTGTGCCCTCGTGATAAGGTTAATAATAATAATTATATCAGTGGCTTTCAAATTGCTGAGACAAAATTCCTGACCAGAAGCAGTTAATGGAAGGAAAAGGGTTGACTTCACCTTACTGATTCAAGGGGAGATTTTTGTCATGGTGGGGAACACATGGCTGGCCAAAGTGGGAAGCCCGTGTCATCTCAACAGAGTCAGGAAGCAGAGAGAGAGAGAGAGAGAGAGGAAGACAGAGGGAGAGGGAGAAGGAGAGAATGGGACATGGAACCAGGCTATCACACCTCAAGCCACCCCCCCAACCCCGTGACACACTTCCTTCAGCAATAATCCACCTCAGCCAGCTGGAGACTAAGTAAACACATGAGTACATTTTACATTCAAACCATCACAACAATTACTGCAGCTAACTTTTAGTATTTGTATGTGGTGTGGATTCAGGTATATTTGTTCTTACCTGTATGGGCACATGTGTTTGTAGATGTGCTAGTGTGTGTGTGTGTGTGTGTGTGTGTGTGTGTGTGTGTACACACGCACATACACATGCTAGAAGTTGACATCATGTGCCTCGATTGCTCTCCCTCTTATTTATTGAGACTGGGTTTCTCACTGGAAATCAGGGCTTACTGATTCACCTAGTCTAGCTAGCTAGCACACCCCAACATCCCACCTCACACATCAGCCTCTGGAATACTGGGATCACAGGTAGACCACCTTGCTTCTATGTGGGTGCTGTGGTTCCAACCTCAGATTCTCGAGCTTGCATGACAGTTCCCTTGATGGCTGAGCCATCTCCCCAGCCCAATAGTGAACTTCTAGTAAGCCCTACCATACCCCCTGAAATGTGTCAAATGCTTGGTGTATGTTACCTCAAACATTCCTCAAAACTAAACAATGAGGGTCATAACCATTCTCATTTTATACAACACATAGACAAAGGCTAGATATATTAATTTAGGTCACTTGGAGAATTATAGGAGAAGACAGAATCCACACTCAAACTCCTTGACCACATGTAAGACAAGGTTATCAGAAAGCATCATTCTGGGACAAAAATTGTTGCTCATTAGAAGATGACTAGTGGGATGCGGAAGATATGACATCATTCCCACCTTCCTGAATGCGACAGTTTGCCTTTCCACACCCCAGGAGTCCCCGGAGCTGGAGCTCAAATGTTTCAAGAGGGCTGTGCAGCTTGCTGACAGTTCTCTAGTCTTCATTATATGTCTATCACACTGTCAGTCAGGCCTTTTCTATAACTTCCAGTGTCTCCAAGGCTGTGTCCTTCATTGTCCTGGCTCATCCTTCTCCTTGCATGCAGAGGAAGAATTACTTTTTATCCCTAAGGAAGACAATTATTTTCAGAGGGATTTTGGCCATTGTGCATGTGCTGCTGCAGCTGAGACACAGTCTGATTCAATGTGCTTGACCCAGCAAAATCACTGTCCCACGATGTCCCAAATGCTGTTGAAAATTGAAAGATATTCACTGAGAACAGAGAAGCTCAATACTTCTGTAGCTTTGTTTGCGTCCTCAGAGCTTTCTCTCCTCCTCTCAGGATTATACTTTTCATTTCCAAACAGCCCAAAGAAACCCTACCTGTAGGTTGTTAAGAAGCTCAGAATGGTTTCCATCTAAAAGGTTAAAAATGATTTTAAAAACATAACCTGTCTGCTTAAGGAAGACTTTCTTAATAACTAGAGAAGAAATTTCTGTAGCCAAAGTCATTTTTTTCCCAGTTATAACATCTTTTGAGTTGAAAATCATTTGGGGTTCTCTCCTAACCCCAGCTCTTGTCTGGTTACTACAAATATCAAAATACACAGAAGTGACTCTTGGTTCATCCAATTCCTTATAAAATATCACTGGGAAATTGCTAAAAGTATACTCCATCAGAAATTGTCATGTTTCAGGGCTGGAGAGATGGCTTAGTGGTTAAGGTACTTGCCTGAAAAACCAAAGGACCCAGATTCAACTCCCCAGGACCCATGTAAGCCAAATGCTCAGGGGGGTGCATGCATCTGGAGTTCGTTAGCAGTGGCTGGAGGCCCTGGCATGCCCATTCTCTCTTTCTTTCTCTTTCTGTCTCTCTCTCTCTCCCTGCCTATTTCTCTCTCTCAAATAAATAAAGAAAAACAAATATTAAAAAAAAGAAATTGTTTTGTTTCTCCTGCAAACAATTTCTCCATACTCATGGGTCTCACCATTGTGTGAAGCTAAGGGGAATGAGGGTGATAAAACTAGACAGAGGCAGATTAGAAGGCCTCAGATCAGGGGGACTTAGAAAAGAGCTCCCCATGCCTTCAGAGGCTCCAAATGTAGGAGTGAAGTTTGGAGGAAAGGTAAAGCAGAAAGAAAAAGAAGAGAGACAAATATGATATTGCTGAGTTTAAGTTTTGTCTGGACATCTGGGCAAAGGAAGACATGATCCCCAAGGCCTAGAGAGATGCAGCTAGAATTCTGGGATTACATAGAGAAAGGGGGAAATTGACATTCTAGAAGGCTTGCAAGTACATCTCAACAGTGAGAACAACAGGGTTGTTCCAAGATGTTGTCCACTCTGAAACTTCCTCTGAAATGCTCTGATGAGAGTTCACAGGAAGGGTTCCCCCACCTATGGACAGGGCTTGGTGAGGTCTGAGAGAAGGCAGGATCCCAGAGTTCTGTAGATCCTCTGAGTTCTCTTTTGAGAAATAAATATGCCAATAAATTTCCCCTTAAATGCCAATAATGAATATGTTGTCTAGGATCATAGAGCATGTAGTGAAACCTTAGGTTCCCCCCTTTTAAAAACACTGTCCTTGAGTTAGAAAGGACCTTGCCATGATGAAATAGATAGTGCTATTAACTGAATTTTTGGTTCTGATTAAATTTAGCAAAGAACACTGTGCCATGTAAACCAATTAGACAAAGATGCTCAATCTTGGGGTGTGACTGTTGGCTCCAGAAACATCATCTTCCTTTCTGCCAACATCAGCAAACTCTTGTTCAAAAGCTCAAACTCCATCCCTAATAGATTGAATCTGAAATGAGGAAAGTATAGCAAACAAAACAATGTTCCCCCAGAGGTGCTCATATCCCAATCTCCTTTGTTGGCTTTGAAAATAGACAGGAGCCACAAGACAAGGAACAGGGCAGCATTTGGGAGCAGAAGACATGGAAAAGCATTCTCCCAAGAGGAGCACAGACATGCCACCTTGGTTGTAGCCTAGTGAGACCGACACTGGACTTCTTACAGCCTCGAAGAACTTTAAAATAATATGTATGTGGCCTAAAATGTTCAGATTGTAGTAACTCGCTAAGCTTCTATAGAAAATGAATACAAGGAATTCAAGAAGATTCCAAAGGCTTGAGTCATTACCATGCAGAGGAAATTTCCCATGTTTAAGAGAAAGGTTTCAATTGCTGTCTTCCCAGGTGCATGGGCTGAACTAAGAAATCTGTCCTTTTAGGTAAAGGAGAGAGACTGAGTGATGATGCAGTGTAATGGCAAAAGCCTAGGCGGAGAAGTCAGACAAAAAAAAAAAAAAAAAAACAGTTAACAGGCTTTGCCATATGTAATTATCTAGAAGCAATTATCTGTGCCATTAATTCTGCAGTAAGGACAGTTTAAGAAATGGAAATCACCTTCTTTTTCTTATTTTCTACCTTTCAGACGTAAGATAGGAAAAAATTGATTTTTTTAAAATTCAGACTCACACCTTTAAGCCTGTGAAGAAGCAGGAGATTAAGTGGTTAGTGGCCTACTAGCCTTGTTTCCTTCTTAAATTTGCTTATTACTTTATAAAGGGTCAGACAACCCAAACTCCCCAAGCCAGAGAGAGTCAACCTTTCCAACACAGACATGTGTAATAAATACTACTGTGTGTGTGCACATGTACTGGTGTGGAGTGGTATGTATGTAATATATGGACATGTGTGTGCAGATGTGCACTCCCCAGGCAAATGCACAGAATCTAGAGAAGAACAGAGTGTCCTCCTTCTATCACTGTTCTGCTTTATTTCCTTAAGATAGAGTCTCTCACTGAACCCAGAGCAAGCGTTTTCAGTATGACCGAAGCCAAGTCCAGTGATTCTCCCCACTTACTTCCCCCAACAGAACTGGGGTTACAGGCATGAATAGCCATGTTCAGCTTTTACATGAGTAATGGGAATTGAATTTATGATGACTCAGGCCCTCTCAGGCCCTCAGATTTGCACAAGTGTTCTTACTTTCTGAGCCATCTCTCCAACCTTGTAAATGCTCCAATTTTTCAGGCAGACCCATGGGTGGTGTATGTACATGTGTGTGCAGATGCATGCAATCCATGTGCATGAGCCAAGAATAGGGCGGAATGCAGGGTGCCTTCCTCTGTCACTCTTTTACCTGTTTCCCTGAGGCAGAGTCACTCACTGAACCTGAAGCTGCTATTTTCAGTCCGATGGGCTGACTAGGGAGCCCCAACAATTCTTCAGCCTCTACTCCCCACAAGCCTGGGGTTATAAGCTTGTGTGGCCACACCCAGCATTTATATTACTTTTAATAATACAAATACTATTTTTAATAGGACACAGATTTCAAAAGATGTCATCATTTCAATTTCCAGTTTTTATAGGTAGGGGGAAAAAAGATGAGGTGTAAATAATTATTGCAGGTCAACTATGGTGAAACCCAAGTCTCTGTATTTCCTACCTACGAGAAAAAAAAAAAAAAAAAACGTATCGAGTGACCTTGGGATGACTCAGAAGGTATCATAGTGCTGGAAAGAAGTGACTAGAGTACTGAGTAACATCTCAATCACACCTTCCAAGGCTCAGGGTCTAATGCGGAAGAGGTGGCAGAAAGAATGTAAGAGCCAAAGGAAGGGTAGGACTCCTTACAACGTCCTCCCTCCAGACATAAAATGGCCTGGATATCCATGACCTCATAGTGCCTGACACTACCTACACAAGACCATCATAAGAGGAGGAAAAGATCATAACATCCAAATGAAAGAGAGACTGATTGAGTTGGGGAGGGGATATGATGGAGAATGGAATTTCAAAGGGGAAAGTGGGGAGAGGGAGGGTAGCACCATGGGATATTTTTTATAATCATGGAAAAATGTTAATAAAAATTAAGAAAAATAAAATAAAATAAAATAAATCATACCAAGACTCTTAGTAAGCATTGATCAATTCTACCAAATATTATTTTAAACATTTACTTTATGACCTTTACATTATCTTAAACACTTTTTTTCTTCCAAAGACACTCAAAGCAAAAGAAGTAGAAATATATTTCAGGAGAAAGCTGAAGAAATAATAGAAGAATATTCACAGAAAAGGGATACCAAGTGCCATGCAATCTGCATAAGGCCCTTCTGTACTGCAGGGGCATCTGAGGAAGCCACATGTGCCTGTTGCCATGTGATTGCATCACCATTTCACTGAGTCTGAAGGGAGAGTTCTGCTCTACATAAACTGTGGGCACAGAGGCTAAGCTCGCTTCTGATGTATTTGTGGCCAGGAGAAGAATTGCACATAATTATGCATCTTTGCTGGCCACGCATGGGAGCAAATCCTGGAAATAAAACCAACGATTCTATCGAGTTCTCCAAGTACACATCCATCAAGTTTACGAGACCTCAAGAGTGTGAATTTGGAAGCTGAAGAACAGTGCTTCCCCTGAAACGATTCCCTGAGGTGTGTGGGTCAACACAGAAGAGAATTCTCCACAGTGTGCCCAGGAGCCAGCAGAAAGTATCTGGGTATAATGTCATAAATGAAGGACTGCTTCAATCACCCAGTCCATCGGCAACAACTCTTTTGGCACCCAGTGATTGAGTCCACAAAGGCTTAATTTAACAGTGTGAGCACACAGCATGCTGTGTGGATCTGTGTGTGTGTGTGTTTAATGACCTACATACAGACTACTATTTTATAGTGGCTTCCAGCAGAGAGAGGGAAAAACAAGATTCAACTATAGAAGCTGTCTATATTTAATATTTCTGTTAGTTTTCTGTCTGCCAGTCTGGCAGAGTGGCTCAATTGGAAAAACAACATCTATGATTGCTGAAATAGTTGCTGGCTACATTTAGCACCCTTAATCACTGACCGACACAGAAAATCCCTGTCTGCGAATCCAAGGCAAAAGAGGCCAGCCTTTGTATACCACCAAGACTTATCTGTTTGTCTTTATTTCAAAGTCCAAATTCTCATGTCCTTACTCAGTTCAATAGCATAGCAGTTCACAACATTTAACAAAAACAATGAAAACTCTATGTAAATCCTTGGGTTAGCTGGATGTCATCAGTCCCATGTCACTATAAAAGATGAATCTGTCTCCTGTTTTCTGTTTTGTTTTTCTAGGTCAAGAAAGAACTTTCATTCACTTCACTTAAACTTTATTTTAACAGTAATGGGATTAAAGTAAGTTTTCTATGTGCTGATAGACAAACAAATATACAACAAAAAGAAGGAAATTATTTGCACCACATGTTTTTGATTACTATTTGGCCTGAAAAAATCCTACATGTGGTGAATTCTTTTTAAGTACTGAATCTGAAGTTAGAGGTGCCACGTTTAAAACTTGGTCCCAACGCTTAGCTAGAGGAGATTTCACAACTCACTCGCCCCTCTGAGTATCTGACGACATTCTAAGCTGAAACGGGATTCTTTAAGAAGCTTTTGGTAAATGATGAAGTGCTGTTCAAATAAAAGATTACACTGGAAACTGAAGAGGGAACATAATATCCAATAGTTATTATCATTTAAATCAAAGCTTAACATTAACTAAACAGACTGTTGATGAGAAGAAAACCAGGCTTAAAGTCCCATTTTTAGCTATCAGTAATGTTCGCTCACCCACACATTTGTGGATAAAAGGAAGTGTGATATGTCATCCTACATTTAATTAGGTCCTGAATACTCGGCAAAAATTGAATGAAAGTTTTGTTTCTATGCAAGAATATTTTTCTCAACATTTTTTTGTCACAAATTACTCACATAAACTGCCAGCCAATAATAGAGAACACTTGTTAAAAGGAGGATAGAATTATCCAGATGCAGCTGTGCTAGGAGACTGATGACATTGTGGGTGAGGCTTTTCAATGGGAAGAAGAGAGGTATGGGAGGTGCAGGAAGTAAGGGAGGGACATGATAGAGAGTAACACGTGGTAAATACGATAAAAGTTAATTATGTATAAATAAATTATATATGGAACATTAATGAAAGCATCAAAGCAAATTTAAATAAATAAAGAGAATAAGGAATGATCTTTAAAACCAGAACAGTGCGATGCCATTCTTAGACCTGCTAATTTGGTTTTCCCATATGAGGACTCATAATAAAAATATTCAGAACTGTTGCCTTTCTACAGGTTTACTAAAATACTTTAAGTATCTGGTGGTGGTATAGGAGGAGAATTCCCACTAAATGGTTAATAATCTTATTTTCAACTGTGAGCTAATGTTCTGAAATGTTTTAATGTCCACCCAGATTTTTGATGCCTGAAAACCACAGTATGAAACAAGAGAATACACAAATGTTACTAATCAAATATTTATATATGCTTGTTTTAGAATAAATATGGTTTTGCAATTGAGAAGAGTTTCACTCCTTTCCTTCCCGTGCACTTTAGCTCCAGTTGGAAAACAAATTCATTCTAAGCTCCTTTTTACCTCTCATATCCAGGCTCTATCCATCTAATCTGGAAAAAAACCCTTCCTGGGAGCCCCCATCTTCTGCCTTTCTTGGACCTCAGCCTCGCTGTGTCATCTCCCCCTGCCAGTACCCTGCTCAGAACCTCGCTGTGTACCTCACTGGTCTCTTAAATCCTGTTTCCAATATCTTCCTTCTTCAACCTACCACTCACCCTGCTTCCTAATGTGAGGTAAAACAGTGACATAACACATGGGTGCCAGACAAGATAATTTTCCAGTTAAGTTCCATTAACCAAGCAGTTCGGGATCCTTGTTCCAGCACACAGCCTGCCTCATAGACTGACCCTGGAGCCCTGGCAGACTCACAGCAAGACACTCCCTCCTCACCTCCTTGCCACCATGTTGCACCTAAGAACATACAGTGGACATTCCAGTGAGACTGGCTACTACCTCACCAGGCAACAGATGCTGCACCAAGTGTGAAGCTAATGGGGATGTGTTAGAGATACTGCAAGTAACTAATCAACCTGGGCTGCTGGTACCACCTCTGCTTCTTTGAGTAAGTAATTTAAAAAAAAATGGGCCAGAGTCTGGAGAGATGAGATTTTAGGAATATTTGTACTTCTAAGGAAACTATTGCCATGTGGCATCTTACCTCAAGTGAAGGCTCCTATTTTCTAAACTGTTTTGCCAAGGAAGAACTTGTTACACCAACTGCTGGGAGATCTGGCAGCACCTCACATTCAGCTGCTAACCCTTACTAACGTTCTCTCAGGTGCATAGAAACACTTCCCTCCTAATCTTTGCCCTTCCAGAAGACACCACTACCAAAGACCAAACCATCAGCCTCTCAGGTCAGCTCCAAGGGGCCAAGTGAGTCACATTAATGCCATATGTCCTGTTCTATCTACTGAAACTCTCCTTGGGCTGTGTGACACAGTTCCACTCCTCCCTTTGCTCAGTGTTGCATAGCTTCTTCCCTCCTATAGCATTGATCCTAAAGACCTTCTCTGTTAAACATCTCACCCAGTACACTTGGATAAGTCAGTTTGCAGGGAAATAAAACCTGCAGTGGGGCTGAAGAGATGGCTCAGAGGTTAAGGCACTTGCCAGCAAAGCCTAACCACCTGGGTTTACTTTGCCAGTACCAATGTAAGGCCAGATGCACTGTGACACAAGCATCTGGAGTTTGTTTGCAGTGGAGAGAGGCCCCTAGAGCACCCATTCTCTGTCTCTCTCTCTCTCTCTCTCTCTCTCTTTCTTCTTGCAAATAAATAAACTTCAAAAATAACCTATCATGTAGTGTTCTACTTTTCCCCCCAAACCTTACCTGCCTTCTAGGCCATAAATTCCTTTAGGGTAGAGAGGGATGGTAATATGTCTTTGCATTGCCAGTACTTAGCACAGAATGCAAACACCCAAGTTAATATGAGGTTTTAAATGAATGCAGATTTTTTTTTAATGTAAAGAACTCTTTCATATGGGAGGCTCCTCATTTTAAAAGCAAAATGACTACTTTTTGTTTCTTTGGCTTCCATGAGAAGAGACTTTATTTCCTAAACATGCAACCTATTGTCCCAACCTCATTCATCTCTGTAGAGGGAGAGCTCCTTACCTGATCACCAGGTAACCACACCACTCTAGAGCCCTCATCCACTGTCCCTGACATTCATGGAGAGCCCACATTAGAAAAAAAGGCCTTAGCTTCTCGTCAACCTTCATTTTTCCATGGTGGAGGAGAAGCTGACTTCTCAGCAGTCGTTTTGGTAAAAGGAACTGAGCTAGCTCACCTTCATTCTTCCCTTCCTCTTGGAGATTACCTGAGGACAATGTGTCCTCTCCTCTGCTCCCATAGGTGGTAACCTTTATAAGGGCAGGCCCCCAGGAAGGAGATAAGTGACTGGTCAGCACCATTAGAGACTAGCAAGTACAACTGCCTACTTCAGGACAGAATTTTAGTAGGTCCTCTTACCAAGCCCACCTGCACTAATTACCCACTGCTCAGGAACAAAACTCCCAGCTTAGGAACTTAAAACAACATGCACATGTTCTCATCTCAACTCTTAAAAGTCAGGAATTGTCCGCCTCTTCTGCTTCAAGGTCTCTCATAAGCCTGTCCTCCAGTTCTCAATCAGGGGTAAAATTTTACCTAAAGGCTTGTATTAACCAGGGTTCTTTAGAGGAACTGAACCAATAAAAGGAATTGTATTAAAAAGGGAAATTATTGGATTAGTTTATGGCAGCCCAGCAGTATTAATCCAATTGGCAGGCTTGAAAGTCAAGGGACCTGGTAGCTGCTCAGTCCATGTGGCTTGATGTCTCAGCAGTCCCCATCTAGCACAGAGAGCCGACGGTCTTTGGTCCACACTGGAAGGCTGAGGAAACTTGGCTCCAATGCTGAGGAAGCGTACCTGAAGAGGGTAGATGTACGCGCAAGTGAAGGCACTCCCCAGCCAGCAGCACGGTAGAGCTCTTTCTCTCTTTCCATAATGTCCCCTTCCTAGAGGGCCGCCCACTCGGGGGAAGGGCTTACTGTGGGGAAAGGACTTCCTCCTTCCTAGAAGCAATCTCAGAGACCCAACCAAGAGGAATGTCTGTGGATTCCTAAACAGACCAATTTGATGACAGAACTTAACCATTACAAGGTTTAACTGGGGAAAATTGTGCTTCAGAGCTCATATGGTCATTGGCAAGGAAGTTTCTTAGAAGACCATGGACTAAAAGCCTCTGTTCTTTGCTGTGTGTTAGCCAGAAGAAAACCCTCAATTTCTTCCCACTCGAACGTCACTGTATAGCTGCTGTTCCTTTAATGCCAGTAAGGCAAAGAGTTCGTAGAGTCTGATTTAAAGAAAAAAGTTGGTCTGGAGAGATGGCTTAGCAGTTAAGGGACTTGCCTGTAAAGCCTAAGCACCCAGGCTCAATTCTCCAGAATCCATATAAGCCAGATGCACAGGTGTCTGGAGTTTGTTTGCAGTGGCTAGAGGACCTGGCATACCCATTCTCTCTCCTTCTCACACTCCCTCTTTTTCTCTTAAATAAATAAATATATAAATGTTTTTAAAAGAAATATAGAAGTCATAACAGCACGGTACTTGAATAAAAACAGAAACATAGACCAACGGAACAGAATTGAAGACCCAGACTTTAAGGCCAGCAACTACAACTACAGCTGCTTGATCTTTGACAAAGGAGCCAATAATGTAGACTGGAGAGAAGATAGCATCTTCAACAAATGGTGTTGGACAAATTGGATGACCATGTGTAGAAAAATGAAATTAGACCCACTTATTTTGCCATACACAAAAATCAAGTCCAAATGTATTAAAGACCTCAATATAAGAAACTCTTCAACTACTGGAAGAAAAAAAATAGGAGGCACTCACCACTATATAGGACTGGGAAAAGACTTCCTGAACAAAACCCCAGTAGCCCAGGAAATTAAACAAGTACTAAACCAATGGGTTCTCATGAAGCTAAAAAGCTTTTGCACAGACAAACATACCATAAGCAGAGCCAGTAAATTACCCAATGAATGGGAGAAAAATCTTTGCCAGCTATACCAATGACAGAAGCCTGATATCAAGAATCTACAAAGAACCCAAAAACATTAAACAATAAAAATATCAAACAAACCACTCCAAAAGTGGGGCAGAGAAAGGGAGTTCTCAGAGGAAGAATTACAAATGGCTAATACACACTTAAGAAAATATTCAACATCCCAAACCATTAGGGAAATGCAAACTGAAACAGCAATGAGATTCCACCTTATCCCCAGTAAGGATAGCAAACATTAAAAATCAAATGAAAACAAATATTGGCAAGGCTATGGAGAAATAAGAACCATCATTCACTGTTGGTAGGAATGTAAGATTGTACAACCACTATGGAAATCAATATGGAGACTCCTGAAAAGGATGAATATAGAGTTACCAGCAGACCCTGTTAGTCCCTTACTGAGCATATACCCTAAAAGCTCCACATCTCAGTTCAGAGATATTTGCTCAACCATGTTTATAGCTGCTCAATTCATAATAGCTAAAAACTAGAATCAACCCAAGTGCCCATTGTTGGATGAATGGCTAACCAAGATGTGGTATATCTACACAATGGAATTCTACTCAGCTGTAAGAAAAAATGACACATTGAAATTTGTAGAAAAATGGTCAAACTTGGAACAGATCATTCTAAGTGAACTGACACAATCACAACAATACAATCTTCATATGTTTTCACTCATCTGCAGTTCCTAATCTGGATCAGCCCGAGTTGCTGACATATCAGAATAGCATCTAGAGGCTTGGACAACATGGAGGGTAGGGCTTAGGGGACGGGAAAGGGTGGTGGGGACACAAAACTGAACCCAAATTGAACTGGTGCCATAGAATCCTATAGCCTGGAAGTCAGACTAAAAGGTGGAACCCTCAAGATGACCTTAGAGGGAGCACCTGAATCGAAGGGCCCTAGACAGGGCTAGATGAAACCTAACCACAAATTGCTCCTGTTTCTCTTCGTTCTCTGGCTTTTACTTTTTTCTTTTCCCTTAACACTTGCCTGTAATTGCCTGTACCAGGATGTTGTCTACATCCACAATGAGCTGTTAATCAGAGAGACCTACTAGGTCTTGCAAAACAAACAAAACAGACTTCTGTCAGAGTACTTGATTACCCACCAGAGATTAATGGTAAGACCCTACTGCTGAAGACACATATGCTGTTGGCACAGACCATGGAGACACCAGGCTGGAATCTAGAGGAGAGCCAGTCCCCAGACGATTATCCCATCTAGTGCTGAAAGGCAGTACATGAGCTACCAGGGGAAAGTGGCCAATATCTGTCCAAGAAACTCAAAGGCTAAGTGACTCAGAAGCAAACAACCCAACATGATGCTCACACAAGCACAATAGTGGCACACAGCCGTGGGGGGTAACCAACTGCTCTTGGATTAGCTAACAGATCTGCTCAGTGTGAAGGAAACTATACCTGGAACTGAGGGGAAAAAGTCAGAATCGTATCCAGATAATGATTCTGCTTTCCATTGTCAAGCTCCCACTAACCTTAGACAATAGGAGTGTCCAAACCCTTTTAATTCTCTCTAAATTAATAATAGCTATACTTTTTAACCAGCACTGACTTCACCCTCTGTTGGAGAATCTGATTCTCTTTTTCAGATGGTAACTGGATCTGAGGAGATAAATGACCCAGCTCACTCCACCCCAGCCCCAGCTGAAACCACAGAGGAATGGGGTAAATGAGCAAGAGTGCTGCTTTCTTAGTGAATCCGATATCAGCACAAAGGTGAAGGAGGTAGACATTGAGGACACTCAACACCTACCAAACCAGAGATCCAGAGGCTCCTAAGTGCCCATCACTGAAGCAGACTTCAAATGCTCCCTGCATGGCTCAGGGAATTTTGTGAAAGAGGGGGGTGGAAAGATTGTTAGAGCCACAAATTGGGACATTTTGCACATTGACATTGCTTCTCCCCCCACCTATAATGAAGACCCATAATCCCCATGGGGTTGACCTGCATCCTCAATGAGGAAGGGCTCTTCAGAAAAGGGGCAGGGAGGAGGGAAAGGTTGGTACCAACATGTGTTGTTTACATACTAAATGTGTCCATATCTAATAAAAGAAAAGAAATACAGAAGTTATGTCAATAATCACAGAAGTGACATCCTAGCACAGCTGATAGGATCTCATTGATCAGAAGCAAATTACTCAGTGTTGCCTGTGCTCAAAGGAGGGCGTCATACATGAGCCACCAGGAGGTTCACATCACTGGGGGCCATGTCAGAACCTCCTATCTTCAACCTTAATGTCCACTGTCCATGATCTTTCTCAAGAATCAAAAAGATGATATGCTTATCCTCATCTTGGTTTAAATCTAGAATTTTCCCCTCAGGCTTGGAGGTTATGGAGTCTTCAGGAGGTGAAGCCTAGCTGGGGAAAGTAGGTGACTAAGGGTGGCCCTCGGCAGGTGAGCCCAGTTTTAGGTCAACTTTAGCTCTGTCTCTGAATCTGATCTAGGTCAGGCCTTGTGCGCCAGACTCTTGCAAGGCTCCTCCCACTGCTCAGAAGCACAGGGGTTGCTGCACTTTGCCTTCCCTGCCATGACAGACGCAACCCCTCTGAAACTGTAAGCCAACATAAGCCCTCCTCAAAATTGTTTCTATCAAGTACTTTGCCACAGCAATGAGAGAAGTAATGCAGTTGTCCTCAGTCTGACATAGTAGCCCTTCCCCACATTGGTTTCTATCCCAGGAGGAAAAGAAGAGTATGATTTGTGGAGTTCCCTCAAATAGCCAAAGCCCATCCCTGAGACGATTCAGCCCAATGCTGGGCAACCTCTCAGTAGACTCAACACCCCTGTTGTTGACCTTTGAGTTACTTCCTTGTGCATTTACCTGATGTGAGGAAGATTCTAGCTGAAGAGTCAACCAATAGGCACCTTCCTTTCTTTGCAGAAACTTGAGAGAATTCACCCCATGTCTTCATCCAGGTCAGTGATCTCACATAACCACATGCTAAGGCCAAATGTATACTTGTCATGCCAACCCTTGGGAGACAGAAATACTAACGACTCATGTGACTCTTGGGGAATGGCCCTGGAGATCATGTGATTCCTAAGCCTAAACCGTCTCTCAGTCACAGAGGGGCATTGACAAGTGTGCCACGTACTTATCACCACAAAGGTCCTGGCTGTATTGAAACACTTCCAGAGGATAAGATAAACTGAATTACACAATCCCTCCTGTGCTCAGGAAGCATTCTCAAGTGCCATGCGTAAGATGGTGACATTTACACACTGCAACAAGGCTCCAGAGCTAAATTGGAAACAGCTAAGCGTCACTTGGAACATTTGTGTACTCTGTCCTCCAAGAACCTGAAACTAATAGGCTCTAATGAAACAAGAACTAATTGTGGGGAAAGTTAAAGCCATATAAGCCCATCATGAAGGCAAATTGACTTGTCATAAGGACATGTACATGGCAATAGGTATAGAATAGGTATAGGATGTGTGAGAGATATGTGTTTAGCAATTTGACTCATCACTTATGTTTTTCACGTTTTGTCATTGTCATTTCAGCATTAATAATCTTCCTAAATCCTTGGTTTTTACTTTGGTTATAATGCATGTGATTGCCACATAAGAATTCTAGGTAAGAAAGGAACTACTCTATACTATTTAAATTCCTTAGTTAAGAACATCTATCAAAATGATAACCTCAGTCAACATCTAAAATGAAGGGCTAAATTGTATGTATGTTGCTACGAGAATGGGTGGTATGTATAATGTGCACAAAAAGCAAAAGCTCATCTTAAGCCAGGCATGGTGGCGCACACCTTTAATCCAGCACTCAGGAGGCAGAGGTAGGAGGATCGCCATGAGTTCGAGGCCACCTTGGGACTACATAGTGAATTCCAGGTCAGCCTGGGCCAGACTGAGACCCTACCTCAAGAAACAAACAAACAAACAAAAAGCTCATGTCATGGGAAATGCCATGCAGCTTAGATTATACCGTGGCTAGAAAATGGTTATGAAAACCTAGACCACTGCTCTGAAAAATAGAGCTGCCCTGAAATTCACAGGAGTATTTCTTGTCTGCAGCACTGCATGAAGTCACGTTGACTCTCGTGTTGGACTTCTATCTTTTAGAATACAGGTGCTAAATGGCTATTTTTCTAAGATTTTGGAAGGTGTTCTGTTCTGTGTTGCCCAGTACTGGTTGCACTAGCCATGAGTAATTGCTGAGCACTTCAAATGTGTTTAATGGGCTTGAGAGACTGAATTGTAAACTTAATTTGAACATACACAGGTCACTATATCAGTCTGCACAATATTAGAGATTTGCTGCTCAAAGTAAGGTCTGAGAAGCAGTCACTTCCACGTTGCTTGTGAAATTATCATGTACTCAGTGCATGTCTTGTGAGAATGCAAAATAACAGACACAAGCGTAACCTGCATTTTTAACAAGCTTCCCAGGTGATTTGCATGCACATCAGCATCTGTGAGCTGCCACCCCAAACTATTCCATGAGAAAGCTAATTATGCCACAGATCTCTGTATCGGTTACTTTTCTCTGACTAGATGCCTGCTAAGATATGACTTAAGAGAGGAAGGGTTTCTTTTGACTCATAGTTTGAGGGTACAATCCACCATGGTAGACAGGGGGCAGTGGCAGGAGTGGCCGCGTTGTGTTCACAGTCAGGAAGCAGAGAGCAATGAATGTGCCACATGCTCAATCCCTTTATCCTTTTTATCCACTCTAGAACTCCAACCCGGGGACCCGTGCTGTCCACAGTTTGCACCTTAAATAACCAATTAACCTAAGAAACTTCTTCACAGACATGCCAAGATAACTGCCCCCCCCCCCAGGTTTTTCTAGATCCCATCAAGTTGATAAGCAAGTCAAGTCATCACAAGCCAATCGCTAAACCACTACAATCTCCAGTAAAACTTCAGAGGTGGGGTGTGTGTGTGCATGCACATGTGTAGTAGAGAAATGAGAGATTATGATATTATCCCAACAAATTTTCAAGAAAGATATCAAGATAGAGGGATAAGTCCAGTGTTAAATCTTTTGAAGTCTTCCTAAATGTCATCTGTCTTCAACTTTTCTTCCTTTCTTTCCTACCAGAGCTGGTCTTGCCCTTAAGCTTTGTGTTCTGCAAGGCAGATCTCACTGGCGCTTGTACCAAGTTGCTCTTCTAGGGCCCTTCTGGTGTTGAAAGTGGCTTGCTAATTCTTTCTATAATTAGAAATCAAATTTCAAAAGCATATGCCTTGGAAAGGGTATACAATATTTGAACTTGACTAGTAGGAACATCAGCTAAGCATCAAGTGTGTTAAGGAATAGTGGAGCCAGGACGTTCCTCTGGGAACTCAAAGCAGGAGGAAGGACAAGCAGCAGAGAGGACATCAGAGAGAAGTATGGAAAGTTAACCTTCCATGCAGCATGCTAGAGGCAGGATTCTGGGTTAAGAGAACGATTTGTGTCACAATCATACACCTACACAGTATAAGCTGTTGTTTAGATAATAAGATGTATTCTAGGACTACTTGGTGTGTGCACTGGGATGATCCAGGTGTCTTGAATGGGCACACTCACTCACTCACTTGTTCTTCAGTAGGACCATTTGCACCATATCCTAAGCTGTTGATGCAGGAGCACTCACACATTTCTTTGGTTGTGGGCATTTTTTTTTTCTTGGTTTTTCAAGGTAGGGTCTCACTCTAGCCCAGGCTGACCTGGAATTCACTGTAGTCTCAGGGTAGCCTCGAACTCATGAAGATCCTCCTATCTCTGCCTTCCAGTTGCTGGGATTAAAGGCATGTGCCACCATGCCAGGCTGGTTGTGGACATTTTTGTGCTTGATTGTTTTCAAAACCCATACAAACTTCCCCCTTTTCCAATATTAGCTCTAGAATTTTACCTACAGGTTTAAACCTACTGCTCATTCCTAACCCAAGTGTCTCTTGGAGCCAAATGATTCCTAGAAGAGCATCCACTATTCTAAGAGAATATCTGAAGAAGAAAGGAAACAGTTTGGCTGCGATGCGATCAAATGAAGAACCAAATGACTGGTAGAATGTTCAGAGTACAGTGTGGCAAGAGGCTGCTCCTCTGAGGCCTGTGATTTCCTGCAGTCTTCCAGCTGCCCCACACACACCTTTTTAAATAAACGTAAAAGCCAGAAACCAATAATAAGCTCTGTAGTAATTAAAGACTGAAATTAAGAGTCGGGCATGGTGGCACACGCCTTTAATCCCAGCACTTGGGAAGCAATCAGTAAGAGGATCACCATGAGTTCAAGGCCACCCTGAGACTGCATAGTGAATTCCAGGTCAACCCAGGCTAGAGTGAAATTCCTACCTCAAAAACCAAAACCCAAAATAAATAAATTAATTAATTAATTTAATTTAAAACTCTCTGTTGTTTCCCGTTCATTTATGACCACAACATTTTCTAGCACTTGGGTGACAAGTCCCAAGATCTCAAAATGCATCATTTAAATATCTGCTACTTATATTTTATATATAAGGCCAATTTTATTTTTTGTTGTTGTTGTTTTTTTCATGTTAGGGTCTCACTCTAGCCCCAGGCTGACCTGGAACTCACTCTGCGGTCCCAGGCTGGCCTTGAACTCACAGTGATGTTCCTACCTCTGACTCCTGAGTGCTGGGATAAACAAGTGCGCCACCACACCTGGTCCCCAAATTTAATTTTATTGTACAAAACACAGTAGAAGTTGGAGCACATGTTCCTAGATATCTTGGGCTATTATGAAAACCTGACTTCTGTATGGGAAGCTGTGAGAAGAAATAAAAGGAGAAAACTAAGTGGGACCCTCAAATATGTTACATATAAAATTCAATCGTAATGGGGCTGGAGGGATGGCTTATCAGTTAAGGCATTTGCCTGCAAAGCCAAAGGACCCAGATTCCATTCCCTAGGACCCAAGTTAGCCAGATGCACAAGGGGACGCAAGCATCTGGAGTTTGTTTGCAGTGGCCGGAGGCCTGGTGTGCCCATTCTTTGTCTCTCTCTTTCTCCCTCTTTCTCTGTCGAATAAATAAATAAAATAAAATATTTAAAAAATTCAGTTGTAGTGACTGTGATCATTGCATGTGTCAATATGTCTGTGTCTTTTATTAATAAAACCATGTTGGGAATGGAGTCCACTTCCCATAAGACAGATGGTGCACAACATGTAAGTAACACTATCGACTCAGGCACCAGGTTTCTGACAGTGCACACTTTAATGCTGGGCACAGAGTGTCAACTCCCATAAGCCACATGAGCCACTTGCTACCTTAAAGGAAGTGCCAGTCATGGTTCTCAAATTATAAGTTTCCACAGTGGAGATTTCCAGTATGTCATTGCTTTCTGGATACTGTGTAAAAATGCATCTGCACATGGATTCATGTTAACGTGGATTCGTTTCCAGAGGTAGCTAAGTGTTCTGTATCAGATCAGGAATGAGAGTTGCAGCCAATGGCTGGGGAGGGCGAGCTTATCCCTACTGCTGGCAAGGCCCGCTAGACATAGCTTCATTTCATGGCAGCTATATGAAGAATTGGGGAGTTGAGAGTGTGGGCATTTGATACAGATGTGCAAACTAATTCTTTCTGTTGGCTCACATAAACAACATTTAGTAAAATATCCGGTAGGTGTTTTATGGTTTCACTTACCTAAACCATGTAAGGCAACACAATTTAATACAATTTAATGCAATAGTTTTCTACCTTCTATCAAAAAAAAAAAATTACAAGAGCTTGCTCAAGTAGAAAATTTCAGATGAGTTGAAGCATGGACCCTCGTTCATTGGACTGTTCAATTTGGAAGGAACATCAAGCTCACGTTTGCCTTAAGTTCTTGATACCTTTGATTTTGTGCGTTTCTGTCACAGACAAGCAATTTGAAAATTCAGTTGTAACATGAAGTTTTTAAATTGTAGTTAATTATTTTCTTGCATTTAACCATTTACAATGTATGTATTGATGTCTCTCCTCCTAGACGGTGAAGTTTGGGAAAACCAGGCCTCAATGGGATTCATATTGTCAGCATTGCATACACATATCTTGGAAGACCTATGAAGAAATATATTAAGAATTTTGGTTAATATTTTCTTAAGAAGGTCCTGTAAGTAAGGTTGAATAGGATCCTTCTAACCAGTGGTCATCTTATTTAATAAAACATATTTTTGGAAATTCTCTAAAGCACAAGAGCTACCAAAATAATAGCATTTCCTGAGTATTCACTGTAAGCTATACAACATATTAGCCACTGTGAGTCTTTCTGTCTTTACAACTGCTCTAGGAGATACTGGTATTACCACTCAAAGATCTCGACTAAGGTAACTAATGCTAAAAGTGCTTCGTGATCAGCAAGGTCATGTGCTCCAATGCTTGGAGTTCTGGTTCATTGTACTATGCCCCAAGCTGATACCATCTAAATGGTGATGACCACGAGACTAAACAGAAACATGCCAAGCCTATATAAGCAGTAAACAGGTGGTTGATTTTACTGAAAGTTTTAATCTTTCTAGCTTTTTGCAGTGTAGGTATAGAAATGAGATCAGTTACTTAAATACATTCAATCTAAGGATAAGTATGGACAGGAATTATATGAGGAAGATATTAAATCAGGAGACTGGTTCACTCAAGAAGATTGGCACAAACCAACCAATTGAGCCAAACATTTCTCAGTTGGTTTTCTGATGAAAAAAATAAAACAGGCATAGGCAAAAAAAAATTATGAGCATTCTCTCTGACAACAGAAGATGCTTGGCTGATTGACTGATACCCTGAACAGTCAAATATTTAATAATGATTAATGTTAATTTGGTCCCATAATTTACATAATGCCTTATGCAAATGTCATAATGACTTTATTAGAGGATTCCGTGTAGTTTGAAATAGGAAAAATGATTCCTCTAACCAAATAATAAACATTCACAAATTTGACTTAAGGTTAAGCCTATTTTGATTATCTTTACAGAGAATGTATAGGGAACTAAACAATTAGCAAGTAAGGTGTGAGATCAATAAGTGGAATACCAGGAGGACAGCATTATTAAAATATCCTGATCTTTTCCAAAGGCTCTTTAAAAGATCGGGTAGGAGGTGGGTAAGGGAATAAAGGGATTTGTGAAACCAACTAGCTGTCAGTGCAGAGACATAGTTAAGGTCAGCTTTCAAACCAATAGCAGGCGACCCCCTCATCAAAAATAATTACTTACCTAAAGGAGGAAAAAACTGTTTCTATTCCCGTCATCTTTAGATCTTCAGATATTTTTCCCTGTCATAGCCTCATATAAAATGAAGAGATTAAAATTAATCTTACAAAGAAATTTTTTGAGACTTGAATATACCTTCCTGAGTTAATATCTGAGGCCAAGAACTCACAAATACTAAGAAAGTACATAGGGCAACTAGTTTAAACTATCCATGTGTCACCTAAACAGAGGAAACTGGTGTCACAGAGCCAACAGTTTGAACACAGTTATAAAATGACAAAGTAGCCATATATTCATGTCTCTAAATTCCTCTGCTTTGTGTTTCATGCTCTTATAAGCTCTATTCTTGTTCAATAATTTATCATTTTTCTTTGATAATCACAGTATCTTTTTAAGGTTTGTTATAGATTAAGAAACTGAAGGCTGGAAAGATGGCTTAAAAATTAAGGTACTTGCCTGCAATGCCTAAGGACTCATGTTTAACTCTCCAGATCCCATGTAAGCCAGGCACACTAAGGTGAGGCAAGCATAAGTTCGCACAAGCCCACTAGGTGGTACAGGTGTCTGGAGTTAGATTTCAGTGGTCGAGGCCCTGGCACGCCAATTCTCTCTCTCTTTCTTTCTCTCTTTCTTTCATATGCACATGCATGTATACACATGCACATTCTCTAAAATTAAAAAAAAAGAAACTGAGATGTAGAAAGTTACAAATGATCACAAATGTCATAATCATAGAATGTAATATACCCTGTAATACCAAACTTTTCATAACTTTCCACCAAGGCAATGTCTTCTCACAAATTTAAACACTGAAATGCTCAAAGCTTTCTAATTTTAAAGTGATTATATGGCATGGGCATTTTATATTATTTTCCCTGTACAAGCAATCCATATAGATGACTATTTCTACTTACACTATCAAAATATTTGGGTATCAGTATATAACCAGGAAATCTTAAATCTGCATGTTGCATAAATTTTCAAGCCAGTCAAAATATTTGAATCACTAAATATGTTTAGAGCTAAGTATATGACAGAATGTACAGTAAACACTGAAAGTCCTGGAGCTGGAATGGAAAAACCATATTCTCTAACACAGTCTGTATTTCTCATTAGATGGTCCTGGAAGAATCCTTTCCTTCTTCAGGATTTGCGATGCTTGGGATATGGTCCCAGGAGGGCTCGTGTACTAGAAACTTGGTTTCTTGTATGATGGTGTTGGGAAGTGGGACCTAACAGATCTTTGAGGACATTACACTTATCAGAGTTGTCACTGGTCACATGCAGATCTCACAAGAGTGAGACAATACCACACGCATTCAGCCTTCTGTATGAAGCTAGTTCCTTGTCTGTTTCTCTGTGGTGTTGTGAATCAGCCCAGGAGCCCTCGCCAGAGGCCAAACAGATAGAGAAGCTTGACCCTGGGCTTTTTGCCTCCAAAACTGTGAGATAAATAAGCCCCCTTTCTTTATTCTTATCCTGCTTCAGGTTAAGTTTAGGCTTGGCAACAGGAAACGGAGCAAAACAGATTTTCCCTCTGTTGAAAGAAGAGCAAATCTGTCTACACCACCTTGAAGGGTTCATTTATTTATTATTGCAATTGTTGCTATTTCCCCATGGCTTTTCAAAAAAAAAAAGTCACAAGAAAGGGTTTGTCAGGAAAAAGAATGTTAATATAAAAATAATGACAAGCTACCTTAAGTTTTGGTGATTTAAACAACAGAAACTTATTTTCCCATAGTTCTTGAGGCTGAAGTGCCAAGGTCCAAGATCAAGTGCCAGCTTGGCCAGGTTCTGGCGCTGGCCTTCCTTCAAGATTGTAAATGGCAGCCACTTGCTATGCTGTCCTATGGCAGAGGAAGGGAGAGATGGGAAGACAGGTAGAAGAGAGAATACAAAACAGAGAGAAGGAGGAAGGAGGGAAGGAAGGAAGATTCTTGTTCCTCTTCTTAAGAGACCATAGGCCTAGGGAATTATGGTCTCATCATATGACCTATTTAACCTTAATTCCCTCCTAAAGACCTTGTTTACTGACAAAAATCATCTTTGGGTTTAAAACTTCAACACAGGAATTATGGAGACACATAGTTTTGTCCATAAAAGGAGATAATAGCTTATCTACTTTTTCTGTCTAATCCATTCATGAAAATCAACCTTTTATTATTAGAAAAAAAACTACTTAATTCTTCTGATGGCATTTTCTACAGACACTGTGGAATATTTTCTCTTGCCAGCTGGGTCTCTTGGAGGGAAGTGGCTTTATACTGAGGGTGCAAGTGACAAGATAAGGATGCTTTCCTCCGGGGTACCATCTTCACTCCATATGACTCCTATAAACTTGATGCATTTGTTTTTCAACAAACACTTCAATTTGAGGCTATGGATACAACACACTTAAATAAATATAGAGTATTTCTTTAATGAACTTAAAATATCCCCCATTGGCTTATGTGTTTGAATACTTGGTAGGGATGTTTGAGAAGACTACAGAACCTTTAGGAGGTACAGCCCTGTTGGAGGAAGTAGGTCACTGAGGGCCGGCCTTAAGATTTTATAGCCCATCCCCACTTATTGTTAGCACTCTGACTCCTGACTGCAATGTGACCAGCCAGTCTGTCAAGCCTTCCCTACCATAATAGATGAGATGCCCTCAAATCTATTAGCCAAATTACCATTTCTTTCCTTATCCCTTCCTTCTTTCCTAAGTTGCTTCTGGTCAGGTGTTTACCACAACCCCAGCTGAAACCATAGAGCAATTGGGGAAATGAGCAAGAGTGCTGCTTTCTTGGTGAACCTGGTACCAGCACAAGAGTGAAGGAGATAGACACGGAGACCACTCAACTCCTACCAAACCATATATCCAGAGACACAGAGACTCCCAAGACCTCATCACTGAAGTAGACCTAAAACAAACTGATCATGGCTCACGGAAGTTTGGGAAAGAGGGAGCAGAAAGACTTTTTGACACAAGTTGGGACATTAGGCACAGAGACATTGCCTCTTACCCATAACTGATGGCTAACCTCACAATGCACGACCCACAATCCTCAATGAGGAGGGTCCCTGCTGGGGGGGAAGGACAGGGTGGAGGCTAATGATGGCTGTATACACACTGTGTACATCACTAGTAATAATAAAAATAAAAAGAAATGAGGAAGTAGCTAATATACCTTGCATGCATGAATCCCTAGGTTCAATCCCCAGTACCACAGAAAGCAAATGTGGTGGTACATGCCTATAATTCCAATACTCTGGAAGTGGAGCCAGAAGGATTTGAAGTTCAAGATTACCCATGGCAACACAAAGAGTGTGAGGCCAGTGTGGGTTTTTCAAGACCTTGTTTAAAAAAAAAAAAAAAACAATAAAAACCATCTTTAATTTGTGAGATGGGGTTGAACCATTGGAAAATATCTTCTTTGGGTAGAGAAAAAAATGGTTTGCGTAGAACTGACTGGGTAAATCTACAGATTATCATGTAGTCAATTCCTTCCGCCCCCTCCTAACTCTAATCCTTTACCATCCCAGCAGTCTCTAAGACCTGAGCACCCAACTGGCCACCTCCTGTTCTGTATTCTGTATTTCATCATCCAAGACATTTTCTGAAATATCTTGTTTGGTCAAGCTTGCCCTCAGCTACATTTTTCCTGGTATCATACTTGATTTTTATTCTGTTACTATCATTTTTACTCTATCTCTAGAGGCAGAAGAAATAAATCTATGTGCTCAGTTCACCATTGAAAACAGGAAGCTTGCTGATACTTGAGAATTTACTTAGTCCTTCATTCTGTGTTTAACAAACATTTACCGAGTATCTTCTCCCTAACAAGCCATGTCCTAAAAATCTAACGAGTTTATTAAGCATTCATTTCTTACTGTTTTAAGACAGGTTGTTGCTATGGCCAGATATTGTTTTAAAAACAAAATATTTCATGATTTAGTGTCTCAGAATACCAAAGGTGACAGGCAAGAGTAGCTTTGCATTGGCTACACTCAAAGAGCTAAAGATAAAGATGGGTATTTATCTCTCTCTGGGGCTTTGAGTGGAAGGGTTTTTAGAAATGCTTTCAGCTCAAGGATTCTGAAAACATGCAGTTGATACTGATTGCTGACTGCTCCCCCCATCAGCTCTCCTCCTCTGCCTCATGGTAATGAACTTGTTTCATATATTTGGGCTAGAATCACTATGACAGACCACAATTTCAACTTTCTTCATAATGGAATGTAAAGGAAGCCACCCAAACAACTTATGAGTCATTTACTTATGAGAAAATGCCTGATGGCAGACCTCTTCTTTTCCCCCCATATCACCAGTTATAATTATAAGGATAAATCTGTGTGTAATTTCAGTTGGGCAGAGGTGAACTGTGATACAATGACAGAAGAATAAGATGAGGGCCTTACACACCAGGAAACAGAGCTTCCTGCCAGGCTAGACTGTCACCTCTCATTTGAGTCTAAGATTAGCCCGAGTGACCCTGTAGAAATAGGTGATATTATGGCATGTTGATAAAAATTTTGTAGTGTCTTCCCACCTCAACAAAAACTCAGTCCTTTCTTATGATGATCTACATGATCTGACTTGCTTTCAATCATGACACCAATTCCTTGCTGCTATGATCCGCTTAAATCATCCTGCCCTGGTCATGTTTCTCTCTAGGAGTTCACACCAGGCATTTTGTTACCTCAGGGCCTTTGCACTTGTTGAAAGGTATGACTCACTTCCTCGGCCCCTTCAAGTCTCTGCCTAAACATCACCTCTGTGAGGCTAACTTTGCCACAGTTTTCTGGTAGTATTTATCCCCTTCTTTGCTTATTTTGCTCCATAATTTCTCTTTCTAAAATGCTATGTAATTTATAAGATTAGGGGCTCCTTAAAGGTAGAATGGTGTGCTTTGTTTAGTGTTGAATTCCAATTATGTGGACTACAGTGCTGGAACAAAGCGCTCATTCAGTAAGTACTTTTGAATACATGAATGATTTGGGTCTAAAGGTGATTAAACAGATAGGACGCTTGCTCTTCACTGGAATGGGTCATAGAAGTTCACACTGCTTCCAGTCAAGACTCAGCCCTGCTTTAGAGACGTTTAAAGCAAATTGAAAACTAATAGTCATTTGCCTAGAACGGTGTCTATCAAAATTTTAACAGTGGTTATAACTAGTGGAATTATAGGAGATTTTTATTATGTTTACCCCTTCTAAAAATTTATATAATAAGAATACTGTGCCTGTTATGGCAGGTGTCATCCATAAACTTATGTGTTCTGAATGCTAGGTCCTCAGCTGGTGGCTATTTGGGAATTGAAGCCTCCTGGTGGCAGTGTATTGTTGGAGGCGGGCTTATACGTTTTATAGCCAGCTTTCTCCTGCCAGTGTTTGACACAATATCCTGTTGCTGTTGTCCACCTGGTGTTGCTCAGGAGGTGGTGTCACCCTCTGCTCATGCCATCATTTGCCCCTGCCATCATGGAGCTTCCCCTCCAGTGTGTAAGCCAAAATAAATCCTCATTCCTCCCACAAGTGGCTCTTGGTCAGGTGTTTTCTGCCAGCAACGTGAAGCTGACTGCAGCAGTGCCTTTCCTATATATGTACATTGTGTAACAAAAGAGTGTTAATTTTTAAAATTATTCTAAAAAATAAAGGAATAAGAATTGCTATTTGTGTCTGGTGAAAAATTTGGAAATTGAACCTGAGCCGGCACTTTCTCATTTGAAGAAAACATCCAAAATCTGGCATTCTTAACAAACAAATACAGAATATTCTCCCCTCAGTGATTCCCAGGTCTTAGCATCTGCGATGTCTCTTAGGTCTCCTCATTATTAACATCAGGTTTCTGTCCTTTCAAGACCGTTTCAGGATCCTAAGTTTTACCTTCTAAAATCTGACTGTGACTTTTTGTTTTTGTTTTTTTGTTTTTTGTTTTTCAAGGTAAGGTCTCACTCTAGCCCAGGCTGCCCTGGAATCCACTATATAGTCTCAGGGTGGCCTTGAACTCACAACAATCCTCCTACATCTGTCTCCAGAGTGCTGGGATTAAAGGTATGCACCACCACACCCCTGGGTGACTTTGTTTTTTAGTTACTTCTTGTTCATGGGACAAAACACCCAAGAGCAGCTAGGAGGTGGAAAGGGTTTATTTTGGCTTATAGTTTTGAGGGCAATCTTCATGATGTCAGGGAAAAGCATGGCATGAGCACAGACGCAAATCACTACTTGTCACAGTAGATGGCAAATAACAAGAAGGGAGAACTGGGTTCTGGCAAGAGGAAGCTGGCTACAACACCCCAAGGAACACCCCCAACAGCACACCTCCTCCAGCAAGGCTCCATACCCCAAGTCGCAGCCAGCTAGTACCAAACACTGAAACACATGCATTTATGAGGGATAGAGGATCCAAACCACCACAAACTTTTCTTGTTTCTGTTTTGTCATTAAACTTTTTGTAACTATTTACAAAAAATAGCAGACAGACAGATTTTAAACCAAGGCCACACATATTGAAGGCAGTTCAGAAGGATGAAGAGAAAAAAAAAGCAAGATTTCATGGGTGCACTGTAGGTATCTCCAAACTTTCTGCAAAAGAGCAAATATCAAAGGCATTGTGTCCCTTTGGGTCTCCACAATACAGCCATAGATGATATGGAAATAAGTAGGCGAGGCTGCATTCCAACAAAACTTTATTTACAGAAGTAATTTGTGCCTCAGACTGAGCCACTGAGATGTGTTTTCTTGCTCCTGTCTCATGTCTTGTCTGTCTAGACAATCATTGTTTCAAGGATTGACACTTATCCTTGTGTGAATAAAACCATCTGTATATTTTGTACTCAGAGCATTGGAAGTAATAGAAACCATAATGACATTGTTGCAGCATAAATCATAGCATGTGAACTCTCATAGTAAGCACTGGAGACCATTAAGGACTAAAAAGTGGGGAAATGATAAGAATTCTGTTAAACTGTTCCTCTAAGCAAAAGGTAAAGGTTGTACTTATGTAAATAGATATTCACTGTCTATGCAAAGTGGCTTCTTTGCATTCGTAAAGTAAAATACTTTTGACTTTCTATAGTTTTCTTATTAAGACTTATCAGTTAAGACATAAAGCTTAAACTAGAAACCATTAAAAAATATGTAGAAAGTCAACATCCTACATAGATGGGAATGGAAATGTAGTTTTGGCCATCCTATGAAGATGTGTTCAAACCTATTTGGATTTTGACCATGTATATTAATTATTTTTTCTTATTGCTGTGACAAAAAATGAGTTGGGGAAGAAAAAGTTTATTGTTTTTATCTCACAGTTTGAGAATGCAGTCCGTCGTGGATGAGGAGGAATGGGGGCACGAGTGTTAGTCAGCTGTTCACATCGCATCCATAGTCAACAACAGAGAGGTAATTGCTGGCACTCAGCCAGCTCTCTTCTTTTTCCCACTTTAGTCTGTCCCAAACCCTAGTCCATGAGATTGTGCTGCATTCAGTTTGGGTCTTTTCTCTCTGAAAATACCCTCAGACATTCCCAGAGGCATGTCGCCTAGGCAAGTCCAAATTCAATTAACTTGACAAAGGTTAATGATGGTTAAACCACAATGCCATGTAATACTTTTATGTCACTGATCTCTAGCTTTTACCAGAATACATGGTAAGGTAGAAAATAGTGTAAAGAAAAATATAATTGAACAGATGAAAATTGTCTGAAAATCCAGGGCCAAAACTTCAAGAATTCGTGTTTTGTGTATTTTTGTTGATGGTTAAAAAATAAAAGCAAACAAACAAACTGGTCAACTGAAGGTTACAGTATTAATAACACAATATTTACCATGGTCCACGTAGTTTCAAGTATGAGATCTAGACATGTGTCATATATTTTAACTCATTTAATCCCTACAGTTCAATGCTACAAATATATCCAAATCACCACATGAGAACTGAAGAACACTTGTATATGAGCTGGGATATGAACTTCTTAGAAGTGGTTCCATGGCTCATTCTTTTGTCTGCTTCACTATGCTACAGCTCAACAATAAAAGATTAAAAGAGGGCTGGAGAGATGGCTTAGTGGTTAAGTGCTTGCCTATGAAGCCTAGGGACCCCGGCTCAAGGCTCAATTCCCCAGGACCCACATAAGCCAGATGCACAAGGGGGCTCACTCGTCTGGAGTTCGTTTGCAATGGCTGGAGGCCCTGGCATGCCTATTCTCTCTCTCTTTCTCTCTCTCTCTGTCTCTCTCCCCCTCTTTCTCTCTCTGTCTATACCTCTCAAATAAATAAATAAAAATAAACAAAATTTTTTAAAAAGATTAAGAGAGATATTTTATTAAGAAAATGTTAGCTCATTAGAAAGCAAAATAGAGACAATAATAGGAAAAGTTTAAAGAAGTAAATAAATTAATCAAAATCTCCAAAAATGAAAGAAAAGGAATACCATTGTAATTTTAATCTTGACAAAGAGACATTTTTAGTTAAAAGAGAGGGGGAAACATGCTGGGATTAAATCCAGGAAAACTGCTATGGTTCACACCCATGTAGAAGTCATTGGCCACCCAGCAAACACAAGATAAGAGCAAGATCTATGTGGGGAAAATGCTTGATGTGTACCCTGTGGAAAACTCAGTTGAGTCCTTATCTTAGTTAACGTCTCACTTCTAGGATGAATACCCAAAAAAATCAACTTAAGGAGGAAGGGTTTATTTCAGCTTACAGTTTCGGTTTACGTACATCATCGTGGGGTAGGCAGGGTGGTAAGCACATGGAGCACAACAAGTCACATTCAGCCCACAGCAAGGAAGAGAGTGATGAATGCCAATGCCCAGCCAGCTCTCTCCTTTTTACAAGGCATAAAACTCCTGCCCATGGAATTATCTTGCCCACAGTCAGGGTGGGTCTTCCCATTCAACCCAATCAAGATAATGTCTCCTAGGTGATTCTAGGTCCTGTCAAGTTGATAATCAACATGAACTCACACAGTCCCAAAAAGCTAACACAGAGGATAGATCAGGGCCCAGCAGGAGCCAGATGGCTCAGATTTATAATTGGCCCAAACAATTAATGCATGCTGACTCTAGAACAATGTGCCAATTATAAATCAATTATCTATTCATTAAGGCAGTTGCTCTAGTAGCCCATTAATCAAATTCAACTTTTATAATTCCAAAGTTTATATATATACATATGTATATAATAATTTCCCTTATTAAAAGATTTTAGGTACTTTTACTAATTCAGGCTGGCCTCTTCTAATCAATCCAAATATTTGATATTTTCTCTATAAAATCTTGCCCATAAGACAGATTTGCTTAGAATCTCAGAAATCAGTTACATTGCACAGTTGATGATGAAATCAGGAGCATTTTCCCCAAGTGGAAAACAAAAAATGATGTGTCTGATGATCTTCAGCATCCATGATTAGATGAACAGCATTATTTACTTTGCATCTAATTAGCATAAACATTTCCAAGCTGTGTGAAGGTTAGAGACAATAATTCTATTTAATATCACTGTAGCTTCTTACCATAGTACATTTCCGTGTTATTTTATACTCATACCCATCATATTATATAGATTTTATCACTGCCTTTCACAATGTGAAAAATGGTGCTAGAGAGTTGCTCACTCTTGCACAAGGCCACGACTCAAGAGTCTGCCATGTAGCTCAGCCCTTTGGACACAGCTTAAGGCTCCTATGACTTCCCACTGTGATCACATCTGTGCTCTTAACACAGGTCTGGCTTCCTTGCATCTTCACTTAAGATTAAAGAGTGCTGATACAACTCTGCCTGTTACTGATAATTCTTCACCCATTATAGTAGTTACCTTCTCATTATTGGGACAACACACCTAGCCATAAGTAGCTTATGAGGAAAGGGTTTATTTCAGCTGACAGTTTCAAGATGAATCTTCACCATGGCAGGGAAAGAACAGCAGACCACTAGCTGAATATCACGTCTTTACAGCAGCAGGAGGGAAGTAATTTAAGCACTGGGATTGGAGCTGGACTATATTACCCTAGAACCTGACCCCAGCAACACATCTTTCCTAGCAAAGCTCCACCTCCCAAAAGTAGACAATGTTCCCTAGTTACCTCCAGAAGAAGACCAAGTATTCAAAACACATGACCCTATAGAGGGCATTTAATTCAAACCACCACACTCATCAATGTCAAAAGCATACAGAGGAGTCTTACCCAGCATTACCCTTTACTCACAAACTATACAAGACATAGAAGTGGCTGTACTGCCACTTCCAATTACTTTTGGGTTAGTTATTTAATTTTAATTATAGTGGCCACAGAAATCAAAATTCTAGGCAAAACCCTTCCTACAAAAAAGTTTTTTGTTTTTCTTTTTAAGAAATAGCTGGGCTGGAGAGATGGCTTAGCAGTTAAGGTGCCTTCTTGAGAAGCCTAAGGACCCATGTTCGATCTCTGTCCAGATCCCACATAAGCCAGATGCACAAAGGCGAGGCAAGCACAAGGTCGCACATGCCCACTAGGTGGTGCAAGCGGCTGGAGTTCAATTGCAGTAGCTGAGGTCCTGGCAAACCAACTCTCACTCCCTCTTGCTCAAGAAAGAAAGAAAGAAAGGAAGAAAGAAAGAAAGAAAGAAAGAAAGAAAGAAAGAAAGAAAGAAAGAAAGAAAGAGAGAGAGAGAGAAAGAAAGAAAGACAGGGAAAAGGAAATGGCTGCTGAAATTTTTCTGTGAAGAATTAAGAGTGCTGATTTGAGCTGGTGAAATGAGCAAAGATGATGGATGACAGCAAACAGCCAGCAAAAAAGAAACTTGACCCAAGCTCCCTTGAACACTTTCATGAAGGGAAGAGGGTTCAGTGGTTAAAGGCACACTTACCTATAAGCCGGGCAACCTGAGTTCAATCTTCCCCAGTGTCTGTATACATCTGGACATAAACTAGCACATGTATCTGAAATGCCAACACATCTACAGCAATGGGATGTGGAGACAGGAGAATCTGTATGCTAACAAGAGGTAAAACAAGACAGATCCTGTCTCAAGAAGTCAGAAGGAGAGGAAAAACTCTCCAAGGATATCCTCTGACCACCACATACACATCATACACATATACACACATATACACAAATAAGTAAATAATGACTTCCACAAAGAAAGTGAAACATTAAACATGCAATGTAAAACTGACACAAAAATCTGCTGTTTTCTGGGAGTTCAATTAAATGCATTAATTGGCTTCTAAGACTGTAATAGCCACAACTTCTTCCCAGGTATCAGAAACATTACCTTATCCTACCCCCAGCATGGTCAGCTGACCCAAGATGATGTATTCCCCTCAGATAGAGAGACAGCCAAATTGGTTTGGATATTCATGAAACCAATGAAAACTTCCAAATCACCAGTTTGGCCAAAGAACCTATTATTTTAATAAGCTAGTGACTAAAACAAATGCCCTTGAAGCCCAAGGATTAGCAGTGTCCTTGAGAGAGATCTGATTGCACCCAGGAGAGAGAGTAGGCTGAGGAAGATGGTAGAGTACAGGGAAGAAAGCAAATTTCTGAGCATGCTCTGTCCTGTGAAGATTCTTGTCTATTGCTGCTATAGTCTCTTCTCTAAGACACAAGAACGCATTGCTATGAGACAATGAAGAATGCAGCATGGTGCTAAGACAAGAAGGGAATCATCTTAAACAGGGAATGATAAGTTTACTTTGTCAATGAAAAAAATAAGAATTTTTGAATAATTGCTTTTGTAATAATCAGCTAGAAGTTTGGACAATCAGGATAAGTGGATTGACCATTTATTTCTTTCCTTAAAGCAAAACAAATTCTAAGTGAAATATAAATCAAAAGAAAATATTGATACCATAAGAATTCTAGGAAAATATGTGGGAAAATATTTTTATGATCTTAGAAAAAAAAAACCCTACTTTTGGATAGTGTTAAACAAACAAAAATCAAGACAAAATCTGAAAAAGAAATCAATCAGTGTATTTGACTCCATGTGAATAAAATTATCTCCGCAAACCATGTTAATGATATGACACAAATGACAAGAAGAAAAGGCAATATTCAAAATTCATATCTAGAAAAATAAAACATATTTTTAACTTCCTGTGCTATGGCTTGCATCTTCGGCCACACATGAATAGACTGTACGTGAACACAGTGAATACACACATATGCTGTCAGTGTCTCAGAGCCTGCTCTCATCCAACCTGGCCAAAACCAAGGTCTTCAAAGGTCTCACTCAGTGGGTGATTTGGCCTGCCTGGCTCCCTTCCTGAGCACCAGTCCACACCTCCACACCACCTAAGGCTCTCTCCAAGCAGAACAGTTCTCCCCTCCTCAAAAGGGATAGAAATGAAAGTTATTTCAGATGTCTTCCCCTCTCTCCCTTCCTGGCCCTTTCCTGAAGTAAGGTGGGAGTTCAGTATGTGAGGCTGTTCTGTTCTGAGTCTCTCTCTCTCTCTCTCTCTCTCTCATTTTCTCTCTCCCTCCCTCTCTCTCTCTCCCCCCTCTCTTCACATGTGCCCTCTTCTTCCTTTCACATTTCCATCCTGTTATATCTAACCCTCTCCTGTTCTTTTCTTTGGCCAGTGCCCCAGCACAAGCCACAGTAGCCAATGCTGACTAGAAGCTGGGCTGTCACCATTTCCCAGGCCCTATCCCGCTCCCTCCCTTCCTAAAACTGTACAGCTGTGAACTTACAATTAACTCCCTTTCCCAAGAAAGAGGTGCTACCTGAGAACCTCTGTTTTGAACACTAACATATGTCAAAAAGAAAACGCGACAAAAAGAAGGAAAAAAAAAGAAAGAGAAGTTCTTTCAAAGCAGGCCAGGGCACAGCCTGAGCTCTAAGTGCACTCACACACTTCAAGCACACTGGGCTGCTTGTGCGCCTGTATATCATACGTCAGAAACCCTTTCCAGGAAAGGGTTCTCCTAGAATACTTCCACTCTACATCTTTAAGTCTTTCTTCATCTCCTTTTGACTTCCTATGCCACTAAATACAAGGATTACTTCTTTTCTACCTATGTGTAGTATATCTTCCCTCTAATCTCTGTGCTTTAGTGAATGTCATGTTTCTTTGCACTAGGATTGCTGTGAGTTTGCGTATCTGTGACTAACGTGAACTCTACATTCCCAAAGCTAAGAATATACAGCCCCTTTAAACAGAACCTCCTTCTTGAAGGCCTAGAAAAGTAAGGGTAGCAATTTAAGTAACTAGAAAAACAAACAATTGTGCCTGCTCGAAAGAATAGCAAGAGAAAACTACCCTGACTGTACAGACAGGATCACGTCTGTTTAATTACAATTAATGTGTTTGCCTCTGGATTTTAATATTGACAGATAATGAGATAGCTCATATTTTTTAATCATTTTAAACAGCTTTTAACAACACAAGTAGCCTGGAAAACACACACACACACACACACACACACACACACACACACACAAAGAAACAGGGAATAGAAGTTTAAGGAAGAAGATGGTTAGCAGATCACACACCCCCAAACAAGCCAGTAACTTAATTGTCACCTTCACTTAAGTTCAAACACCAGGCTTCTTGCTGCAAGGAGGCCTACTCAGAATATTTTCGTGACTAACCTTATGTTTGTGACTGAAGGTTAAAAAGTACAACTTATTTGACATCTCCTGTATGACGACACGAAGAGGCAGTGAGAGCTTGCCATTGACTCACATTGCTGCCAAGCTTCTCCGCCTGGCAAAATATAGCTCCAATAAGCACACATAAATTTTATTTTTAATAAATAACCACAAAACGATCTCATAAACAGGCTAACTGTGCATATTTGTAGCTCACAACGAGTATGTGTTATAGCTGAAACTCAGCAGCACTTGCACAGTTTGAGGCTGGTCCTGTGGACGGATGGCAAAGCAGCTCATGTGAGGACACTCCAGTGCTTTTGTTGTTCAGAGGCCTCCATGCTTCCCACTTGGGCTCCTGCCTTCTGGCCACTGCCCTTCAGTTTTTCTGTTCAGACGCTATGCTCACAGAAGATTTTCAGTCTCGAATTTAAAAGGATAGCTGAAGCCTCATTTTGATACCCCAAAAGAGTCTTTGTGGTAAGAAAAGGGCTTAATGCCCTCACCAACATGTGGACACCTATCATGGTTTCAAGTGAATAAATACAAGGCATGAAGGGAATAAATACTGTTGTGATGAGAATAAACTGTTCCTTGTAGCTGATTTTTCTTGGAATTAACATGTTCAATCTACTCAAAGGATCTTTTTGGAAGAGTTTATTGCCTTTTCCTCTGTTGGCAACGTTGCTTTTTACTTTACTTTTTTTTTTTTTTGTAAGTCAGTTGAGCCTTGAGGAAAAAAAAAAATCAGCTTATTGAAAGCTTAATGAATTTTTTCTCCTTTATAAGTGAGTTTTATTTTTAAATATTCCTGATTGTATGTGTGCCTCCATGCTTCCCCCCCACCCCCACTTGTGGAAAGCAGCTCCAGGTTACTCTGCCAGCTCCCATTCCACAAATTCCCCCTCTCTTCACATTAACCCTGGGAACTTTGAGAGAAAAAAGTCAAAGTGGAGGGGCTTCTTTGTTTAATATTTTGAGGTTCCTTTGAAGATGAGAGAACTGAAGAGAGTTTCATCTCAAGTAAAAGCAGGCGCTCTCCCTCTCTCTCTCTCAGAAGAAGTGATGATTGATCAAACAGCATTCGGGATTCCACGCATGCCACCCTATCACCAGGTTAAATGGTAGAAATGGCTCAGACTCCATGCTGCTTGAAAAAAAAGAAGAAAGAAAAAGAAAGTGATTCTAGCCTTGTGTTCAGCATTCCTATTGTACTAGGCCATTTTCATGTTCCACATTATACCCTGACCACTTTTCAACTATTTCTTAGGTCACCATCAAATTCAACCAGCAGAATTTCTTGAGATTTTTGTGGGGTGTATTGAACTGGACTTCAGTATATATGCTGAGCAGTGGGCACAGAATAAGAGAGTGATGCTCACACCAAGCAGTGCCCAGCCCAAGGGACCAGAACTACAGATGAGGTGCCTGGCGAGTACAGGCATGGAGTGACTCATGCTACTGGAGGTTGACTCCACCAGGAAGAATGCCTTGTGGTGTTTGATGACCACTGAAATGCTGGAAGCCTGCAGAACTGCCTCAACATTCTGTCCTTCTTTTCCCACTGCCAAAGATAGATTTCTAACACTCATATCTGCCTTCCCTCCAGTCTTCATGGGAGCACAACAATAGTTTTCTGTAAGCAAAACCTTTCTAACTTCAGTAACCCAGTTTTCCTATTCTTCACTGCAAATTAAATCTCTCTCTCTCTCTCTCTCTCTCTCTTCTCTTTCTTTCTCTTTCCCTCATTCTGTGTTCTCTGTAAACAGTGACAGAGGACACACAAAGGCAAGATCTTTGAACTATGAAGAAAATAACCTAATATAAATACATTTAAACCAGCAATAATTTAATTGAAAGAAAGTGCTGTAATAGAAAGTCTCAGAAAAATTTGGCATAGGCAGGACTGTAGATTTCCCAAAGGGGGTTTGCATGGTCACCTTTCAGGGAGCTCTAGGCAGCATGCTGTGCAATGAGCTGAAGTGGCGGCAAACACTAGTGCAGTCTGATTTTGGCCATAACATAGGAAGCTTGGAAAATCTAAGAAGAGCTGGAAAAGTCACGTTGGGGCCGATCAAATCAAAATCAAGAAAAATAAAAGCTGTTCTGTGATTAATGTGGAGTATTTGGAACTTCGGCAAAGAAAAAAGAAAATGACTGCCACTGATCTGAGATTGATAATGATTCTTCAAGCAGTAAGAAAGATGGTGTATAGAAGATACAGTTAGGAGGTAGAAAAGACCTAAAACTGTAAAATATGAAACCCTCAGGCTGGAGAGATGGCTTAGTGGTTAAGGCACTTTCCTGCAAAACCTGAGGACCCAAGTTCAATTCCCCAGTATTCATGTAAGCCAGAGGCACAAGGTGGCGCATGTGTCTGGAATTCATTCGCAGTGGCTGAAGGCCATGGCGCACCCATTCTATCTGACTCTTTCACCCTCTCTAAATAAATAAATAAATAAATTATTTTTTAAAAAATTATGAAGCCCTCAAGGGCCTGCAACAAATGTCTTTCTAACGTGGACAAGCTGTGTGGTCACATCTCAATATCCTCGCTACTCTTCATTTTTGTTTAAAAAAAATTTGTGTGTATGCATGACGTGTGTGTGTGTGTGTGTGTGTGTGTGCAGGCACACACATACGAGAGTGGGTGTGTGTGGAGGTCAGAGGACAAACTCAGCTGCTGCTCCTCATCTTGCACGGTGTTTAATGCAAGGTCCCTTGTTCTGGCCTATGGGTTTCCAGAAGTTCTCCTGTCACTGCCTCCCATCTTACTGTCAGAACTCTGGGATTACAGATGTGCAGTAGTCAATTTGGCTTTATGTGGGTTCTGGGGATCAAAACTCAGGTCCTCACAGTTACGTAGCAAACACCTTACAAACTGAGCTGTCTCTCCAGCCCTTCCATTATAACAATCAGTTCGTTGGTGACAAAAGAAACCAGATGTTAACAGAATAAAATGGCAACAGAAAAGTCAAGCAAGACTTTCTACTATGATGGGTCTTAAGCACTTGACATGTAATTGCTTTGACTGGAAAACCAAATTGTATTTAGTGTGAATTAGTTTTAACATATATATGCAGCTAATGGTACCATACAGTGCAGCTTTAAAGAATAAAATTCATGGGCTAGAGAAATTGCTTAGTGGTTAGGGCCCGCCCTTGCCTGTGTAACCTTCAGTACCCAGGTTTGATTCCCCAGAACTCATGTAATCCATATGCGCATGGTGTGCATAAGTCTAGAGTTTGTTTACAGTGGCTACAGGTCCTGGAGCGCCCATTTTCTCTCTCTGTCTCTGTCTCTGTCTCTCTCTCTCATAAATAAATAAATATGAAATAAAAGTAAAGATAATTTTCTGTGTCAAGAGATCCAAAGCATTTTCTAGTAAACAATAGGCTTCTATGGTTCTGCTGGATTGTAAAGCTGATGTGTACTTACCCAGCAAGACCCCTATGTGGGCAGTAAGAGGCAGTGCCCATATGTAATTCAAGGAATGGCAAAACTTCAAGGACATTTTCACTTAAAAAGGAATTCCTCTGAGTTCTTCAGAAAAGCCACCTCATAGCCAGGTCCACCCAGGAGAGCCACTGAGTTAAAGAAGATGATGACCATTGCTCCCTGGGTGCACAGGCAGAATGGTCTGCTGCCAGCCCTCGGTCTCTGAGTGAAACTTCTTGCCCAAGTCTTTGGCCCTCGGTAACAAAAACCCAATGTAGTGGTCAGGGTGTGTTGTTTCATCAGTCGATGTGTTTGGCAACCTCCCACACCCTGTAAATGATTTTCTTTAATATTTCTTTCTTCTGTGAATTGAGATTCAATAAGTATGATCAGTTTGTGCAACCTTAACATTGAGTCCTCTAAAGAGTTATTTCAAGAACATCCTCTTGCAGATTTCTGGGAAGTTGATGACTTGTTTTATAAGCCCAGAAGCATTATATGCCATGAATACAGGTCAACTATTTAGACACTTGACATTTCATGAACTTTGCTCCTTATAATTTCATATAGATTATTATTGTGGGCCAAGTAACTCTGGATGTAGGTACCTTACTCTCTCAAAATATACATGAGAGGGGCTGGAGAGATGGCTTAGCAATGAAGGCGCTTGCCTGCAAAGCCTAATGACTAGGGTTAAATTCCCCAGTACCCACATAAAGCCAGATGCACAAAGTGGCACATGCATCTGGAGTTCATTTGTAATGGCTAGAGGCCCTGTCACACCCATTTTCTCTGAATAGACAGAATAGAATTCTGTCTGTCTTTCTGCTTGCAAATTTATTAATTATCTAATTAAAAATTTTAAAATATGCAAGAGAAACATTGAAAGAAGATTAGCCCTAAGAAGATAGAGAAACAACATTTAATTTATATATTATCTCTACTATAATATGTGTTTAGAAGATGGTTGTTATGCATCTCTGATCACCTTTAAAAAAAAAAAAAAACACAGATTGCTCAGGAAGTCAAGGAAATTTTGCAGAAGAGGGGGTGGAAAGAATGTTAGAGCCACATGTTGGGTCATGATATGCCAAGACATTTATCCTACCCCTAACTGTGGGCTAACTCCAGAATGCATGACCCATATACCTGAACAAGGAGGGGCCAGGGGGAGGGGGAAGGACATGGATGAGCCTTACAATGGTACCAAATTGGCTGTATTTGCTGAGTACAAAACTAATTAATAAAAAAGTTTATTATAAAAAAAAGAAAACACAGATTGCCTTAAAGTCATGATGAGATGGACAAATTTAACTGAATATACAAAAAAAAAATGAAGCAATGTTTGCTAAACTGAGGTCGCAATTAAGTATATTTAAAAAATCAGTTTAATGGGTTAGAACCAATGTTTAGATTCGAAGAGAATAAAATAAAGAATACCATAAAAAGTGTTAGTGCTCATTGTACACAGTAAGGGAAGGAAGATGCTGTATTTAAAAAAAACTATCAATTTGTTTGTGTCAGGGTGTTCTGAGTCAAGATGTTTTTAGAAAGCATTACTCTACAGAAAGCTTAAATGTGTGGATTACCTGATCATACAGTTTGAAATTTCCAACTGGATAGATTGTTCCACATGACAAATCATTGCAAGCATCTGCCCCAAGCCCCACGCTAGATTCAGTTCTACGACCATAGCTGTGTCCATGGTCACCTCCTCAAGTAAATCTAACAACCCAATCACTGATGTGACAACTGTCCGTGAAGATCATGACGCATGTTAGCTCTAGGCTTAACCTCCCTCTCTATCAAAGCCCTAGGCTGTACCAAAATGTCTCTGAACTTTATTCTCTAATCAGTGGGTTTCACTTGTCAAATTCATAAGATAAGAATCCTGGAACACACTGAATTATTGGTGCATTGGCAAGGAAGCCCAGCATTCCTAGATCACTATAAAGGCTCAAGGATACCTTGTACTAGATCTAGCATCTAGGGTGGAATTCTTATTTTACTGTATATGTGGATACTTTAATCAGTCTTCAAGCCTAGAAAGACAGTGAAAGTTGAGATAGGTTATTTTCGTTCCTTTTTAATTGTTAATAATATGGACATGATGAAGAATAGGAGATAGGGCCCAAATGTGAATAGCTATTGTTTTGTTTATTTCTCTTGACTAAAAGTAGGAAATATCCTTGAGCTTGTAAGCAGGGTCTTTTATTTTTTCTATTTTTTTTTTTTCCTAAAGGACTTCCTTTTTCCCAGAAACACAACATAAGGATGTGACTAAGACTGCAAGGCCCCAGACTCCCGCCATGGGAACTAGACTGGTCAGCTCATCCCCATCCAGCAAAGCCTTATTCCTACAAGAAACCCCAGTCAGGGATGGAGAGATGGCTCAGCAGTTAAAGGTGCTTGCTTGCAAAGCCTGCTGGCCTGAGTTGAACTCTCCAGCACCCATGTAAAGCCAGACCACAAAATGCGGCACATGTGTCTTTCATTTGTATGACAAAGGACCCTGGTACACCCACAGACACATACACACATATACACACATGTATATAATTAAATAAATATACTTTAAAAAAAGAGCAAAACTCCAATTGCCAATCACAGTTAACTGCTCAAGACCTCTTCTAACTTGGGAGCCTTCTTTTGTATTTTCTTTCACAAAATAAATCTTGCTTTTTAGTATCCCATTTCTGAGGATTTGTCCTAACACATAGGAATTCTTCCTTCTTTCCTCCTCTTAAGTTCTGTAATAAAATCTTTCTAAACCTTACCCTCTGATGTCCATAGATTTCATTCTTTGAATTCATGAGATAAGAATCATCTGGAAGCCACTGACTCAGTGAAAGCTTTGTGTGGCCATGAGCAACCAACATCTGAACTCCTGAGTTAAAAGCTAAGAAAGGCTCTATTGCTCTCAAAGACACGCCAAATTCCCATATCAATAGTGTCTAACTTATAGCATGAAACCATGATTTTTATAGGCAAAGTGTCTCAGATAGAATTCTCAAGTAGGTCAAAAGTTATGTTCTCGACTTCCGGTCAAGATGGCGGCATAGGAACCACGCCTAAGCAGCCTAGGGGAGAAAAAGCCAAAGAAAACCCAGCAAAATACACAAGGGAGGTGTATAAGAGATTAAAACAGCAGCGGAGAAGTAGGAGATATCCAGAGCCCACACGGGCAGGCCGAAGCAGCTCCGGCAGCGGCAGCTCGGGACCCGGTAGCGGCAGCTCGGGTTCCGGCAGCGGCAGCTCGGGACCCGGTAGCGGCGACTTGGGCTCCGGCAGCGGCACCTCGGGACCCGGTAGCGGCGATTCAGACTCTGGCAGCGGCAGCACGGGCACTGGCAGCTGCATCACGGGCTCCGGCAGTGGCGACTCGGGATCCAACAGCGGCGGCTCAGACCCCGGCAGCGGAAGCGGCGGTGGAAGCCAGAAGCGGCGGTGGAAGCCGTGACTCCAGCCCCAAAAACACCATCAGCTGCTCCGGTACCGGCCACAGCGGCTTCAGGGCAGCGAATCCAGCAGCGGAGGCTCCAGCGGCTTCAGCGGCAGAGGCGGATCCCGCAGCGGCAGCACCAGCGGATCAGAGGCGGAGGACCCAGCAGCGGCAGCTCCAGCGGATCAGCGGGGGCAGACCCAGCAGCGGCATCTCCAGTGGCGGATCCAGCAGCAGTGGTCCCAGCAGCGGCAGCTCCAGCGGCAGCAGCGGGGATCCAGCATCAGGGGCGCCAATCTGCAGGGCCACAGTTGCCAGGCTTGGTTTGCCCCACAGGAAAAGCCAGTACCCAGTTCCAGAAAGCAGAACAGCGGCCCAACATCCCAGCCAGCAACTTGACTGAGACCAAAAGCATCCAAAGAGGTAACTGGGATTGAACCAGGGAAGGGTCTCACCTGGTCACAAGCTGACTTGGATCCCTCAACAGACCAGAAATCTTAACTTCTTTGTTGATAGAGGATCTGGTTTTTATAATACCTAATCTTGCATAAATGCTCGGTGCTGTTCTTGACTGAATGTGTATAGGGTTTAGTTAAATTTTAGAATATACCTGTATTTTATTCCACTCAACCTATTTGAATACCCCCATAGCAGGCAAACTTAACCCCTAGGACCACGTGTCTAGATACTCTGAGAGTGGTAAGAGCCACACCTAACATCTTAATCTCCTACATAGAAGATATACAATATCAGATCAATAGATACAGCAAAGGATACCCAGCTAACTGGAAAATCTAAGCAGTAACTTAATCCAAGATGCAAAAATATATACATTATAACACAAGAAACACCAAAAACCAAGGCAATATAAATCCACCAAAAAGCATCAATGCTTCAGAAATGACCTCTAGTGAAAACGAGTTAGAGAAAATGCCTGAGAAAGATTTCAAAAGAATGATTGTAAATATGTTCAATGAACTCAAAGAAGAAATCAAAGGAATCAGAGAAGATACAGGACACCAATTTAACGAAATAAAGAAATCAATACAAGACATAAATAAGGAAATAGAAATAATGAAGAAAAACCAGTCAGAATTACTAGCAATGAAGAACACAGTTAATGAAATAAAAAACTCTGTAGAAAATCTCACCAGTAGAATGGATGAAGGAGAGGACAGAATATCTAAGCTAGAAGACCAGGTGGCAGATCTAATACAATCCAACAAAGAGAAAGACAAACTAATAGAAAAGTATGAATGGGAATTTCAAGATATTCGGGACACTATGAAAAGATCAAATATAAGAATTCAGGGTATAGTAGAAGGAGAAGAATTTCAATCAAAAGGTATAGTAGGCATCTTCAACAAAATCATAGAAGAAAACTTCCCCCAAATTGGGAAAGAGGTGCCAATGCAGATACAGGAAGCATTTAGAACACCAGCCAGACAAAACCTGGAAAGAACCTCTCCTCGCCATATTATAATCAAACTACCAAACACACAATCCAAAGAAAAAATATTGAAAGCAGTTAGAGAGAAAAATCAAGTTACCTACAAAGGCAAGCCCATCAGGATCACAGCAGATTACTCAACACAAACTTTCAAAGCCAGAAGGGCTTGGAGTGAAGTATTCCAAACTCTGAAAGATAACAACTGTCAACCAAGACTACTTTATCCTGCAAAACTATCCATTCAAATAGATGGAGAAATAAGGACATTCCATGACAAAAGCAGGCTAAAGGAGTATTTGAAGACAAAACCAGCTCTACACAAAATACTTGAAAGAATCCTCCATGCCGAAGAGAAAGAAAAACACACATATAAGGAACCTGGAAAACAGCAAACAACACTCAAATACTAGTTAATATAAGAGAGCAAAGGTAGAACCAGAACCACAAAAAAAAAAAAAAAAAAATGGCAAGCATAAATACACATCTTTCAATAATATCTCTTAATATCAATGGCCTCAATGCTCCAACCAAAAGACATAGATTTGCAGACTGGGTTAAAAAGCAGGACCCTACAATTTGTTGTCTCCAAGAAACTCACCTTTCTACAAAGGATGGACATTATCTTAGGGTGAAAGGTTGGAAAACAGTGTTTCAAGCAAATGGACCCAGAAAGCAAGCAGGGGTTGCTATCCTAATAGCTGACAAGGCAGACTTCACTCCAACATTAGTCAAGAAAGATAAGGAAGGTCACTTTATATTGATTAAGGGCACACTCCAACAGGAGGACATTACAATCCTAAACATATATGCACCTAACATGGGGGCTCCCAAATTCATCAAACAAACACTGTTAGAACTAAGGTCACAGATAACACCAAACACAGTGGTAGTTGGTGACTTTAACACCCCACTCTCATCAATTGACAGGTCATCCCGGGAAAAAATAAACAGAGAGGCATCTGGACTAAACGAGGTCATAGAAGGAATGGACCTAACAGACATATACAGGACATTTCATCCAAATGCTGCAGAATATACATTCTTTTCAGCAGCACATGGATCATTCTCTAAAATAGACCATATATTAGGACACAAAGCAAATCTTAACAAATTCAGGAAAATTGAAATAATTCCTTGCATTCTATCTGACCACAATGGAATCAAACTACAAATCAATAGCAAGAAAGGATATAGAGCATACACAAAATCATGGAAACTAAACAATACATTACTAAATGATGAATGGGTCAATGAAGAAATCAAGAAGGAAATCAAAAAATTTATAGAGTCAAACAATAATGAGAACACAACATACCAAAATCTCTGGGACACAATGAAGGCAGTTCTAAGAGGTAAATTTATAGCTTTAAGTGCCTATATTAAGAAATTAGAAAGGTCGCAAATAAATGACCTAATGCTTCACCTTAAAGCCTTGGAAAAAGAAGAACAAGGCAAACCAAAAATCAGTAGACGGGAAGAAATAATAAAGATTAGGGCAGAAATTAATGAAATAGAAACCAAAAAAACAATACAAAGAATTAATGAAACAAAGAGCTGGTTCTTTGAAAGGATAAACAAGATTGATAAACCCTTAGCAAATCTGACCAAAAGAAAGAGAGAAGAGACACAAATTAATAAAATTAGAGATGAAAAAGGTAACATCACGACAGATGCCAGAGAAATTCAAAAAATCATAGGGACATATTATAAAAACATATACTCCACAAAGTATGAAAATCTGAAAGAAATGGATGATTTCCTTGATTTATATGACCTACCTAAATTAAATCAAGATGAGATTAATCACTTAAATAGACCTATAACAAGCATGGAGATCCTAACAGTTATCAAAAATCTCCCAACTAAAAAAAGCCCAGGCCCAGATGGATTCACTGCTGAATTTTACCAGACCTTCAGGGAAGAGCTAACACCATTGCTTCTTAAGCTTTTCCATGAAATAGAAAAAGAAGGAATTCTACCAAACTCCTTCTATGAAGCCAGCATCACTCTGATACCAAAACCAGGCAAAGATAGAACAAAAAAGGAAAATTACAGACCAATCTCCCTCATGAACATAGATGCAAAAATTCTCAACAAAATATTGGCAAACAGAATACAAGAATACATTAGAAAGATCATTCACCCTGACCAAGTAGGCTTTATCCCAGAGATGCAGGGATGGTTCAACATACGCAAATCTATAAATGTTATACATTATATAAATGGGTTGAAGGACAAAAATCACATGATCATCTCATTAGACGCAGAGAAAGCATTCGACAAAATCCAACATCCCTTCATGATAAAAGTCCTACAGAGACTGGGAATAGAAGGAACATATCTCAATATAATAAAGGCTATTTATGATAAGCCTACAGCCAACATATTACTAAATGGGGAAAAACTGGATGCTTTTCCACTAAAATCAGGAACAAGACAAGGGTGTCCACTGTCCCCACTTTTATTTAATATAGTTCTGGAAGTCTTAGCCATAGCAATAAGGCAAGAGACATGCATAAAAGGGATACAAATCGGAAAGGAAGAGGTCAAGTTATCATTATTTGCAGATGACATGATTCTATATATAAAGGACCCTAAAGACTCTACTAGCAAACTGTTAGAGCTGATAAAAACCTACAGTCATGTAGCAGGATACAAAATAAATACACAGAAATCAGTAGCCTTCATATATGCTAACAACAAACACACAGAGGATGAGATCAGAGAATCACTCCCATTCACAATTGCATCAAAAAAAATAAAGTACCTTGGAATAAACCTTACTAAGGAAGTAAAGAATCTATACAATGAGAACTTTAAAACACTCAAGCGAGAAATTGCAGAAGACACTAGGAAGTGGAAAAACATCCCTTGTTCCTGGATTGGAAGAATCAATATTGTGAAAATGGCAATCTTACCAAAAGCAATCTACACATTTAACGCAATCCCCATCAAAATTCCAAAGGCATTCTTCACGGAAATAGAAAAAACAATCCAAAAATTCATTTGGAATCACAAAAAACCTCGAATATCTAAAATAATACTGAACAACAAAAATAAGGCTGGTGGTATCACCATACCTGATTTTAACCTATACTACAGAGCCATAGTAACAAAAACAGCATGGTACTGGCACAAAAGCAGACTCGTAGATCAATGGAACAGAATAGAGGACCCAAATGTAACCCCATGTAGTTATAGCCACCTGATATTTGATAAAAATGCCAAAAATACTCATTGGAGAAAAGACAGCCTCTTCAGCAAATGGTGTTGGGAAAACTGGATATATATCTGTAGAAGGATGAAAATAGATTCTTCTCTTTCTCCGTGCACAAGAATTAAGTCCAAATGGATTAAGGACCTTAACATCAGACCTGAAACTCTGAAACTGCTAGAGGAAAAAGTAGGGGAAACCCTTCAACATATTGGTCTTGGCAAAGACTTTCTGAATAGAACCCCAATTGCTCAGGCAATAAAACTACAGATTAACCACTGGGACCTCATGAAAATACAAAGATTCTGCACTGCAAAGGACACGGTGAAGAAAGCAAAGAGGCAACCTACAGAATGGGAAAAAATCTTCACCAGCTATACATCTGATAGAGGATTAATATCTAAGATATACAAAGAACTCAAGAAGTTAAATAATAAGGAATCAAACAAACCAATCAAAAAATGGGAAATGGAGCTAAATAGAGAATTCTCAAAGGAAGAAATACGAATGGCATATACGCATCTAAAAAAATGTTCTACATCCCTAGTCATCAGGGAAATGCAGATTAAGACTACATTGAGATTCCATCTCACTCCTGTCAGATTGGCTACCATCATGAAAACAAATGATCATAAATGTTGGCGGGGATGTGGAAAAAGAGGAACCCTTCTACATTGTTGGTGGGAATGCAATCTGGTCCAGCCATTGTGGAAATCAGTGTGGAGGTTCCTAAAACAGCTAAAGATTGATCTACCATATGACCCAGCTATAGCTCTCCTAGGCATATATCCTAAGGACTCATCTCATTACCTTAGAGATACTTGCTCAACCATGTTTATTGCTGCTCAATTTATAATAGCTGGGAAATGGAACCAGCCTAGATGTCCCTCAACTGATGAGTGGATAATGAAGATGTGGCACATTTATACAATGGAGTTTTACTCAGCAGTAAAGAGAAATGAAGTTATGAAATTTGCAGAAAAGTGGATGGATCTGGAAAGAATTATACTAAGTGAGGTAACCCAGGCCCAGAAAGCCAAGCGCCACATGTTCTCCCTCATATGTGGATCTTAGCTAGAGATGATTGGGCTTCTGTGTGAGAAGGAAAAAACTCAGTAGCAGAGGCCAGTAAGTTAAAAAAGGAGATAGAAAGGGAAGAGAAAGAAAGGGAGGAGGGCTTTTATTAGGTTGGTATTGTATATATGTAAGTAGAAAGATTGAGATGGGGAGGGGATATGATGGAGAATGGAATTTCAAAGGGGAGAGGGGGGAGGGTAATACCATGGGATTTTTTTTGTTATCATGGAAAATATTAATAAAAATGGAGAAAAAAAAGAAAAAAAAAAAAAAGGAAAAAAAAAAAAAAAAAAAAAGTAAAAAAAAAAAAAAAAAAAAAAAAAAAAAAAAGTTATGTTCTCTTCCTAAGAAAGAAAACAAAAGTGGCGTGTGTCCTACCAGGGCTTAAGAAGTCCTATTAAGACTCCTTTTCTTCAGTGATTTGATCAAAGCAAGTATTAGAGAACAAAATATTAGATTGGGCTATGCTTTTTCATACTTAGAAATTTTAAAGGACATACATCATTTAACTTAATTTCACACTTATGAAATTTGCATTAATTGAAGGAAGGGAGTTGGAAACGGAGGCTCCAAAGAGCAGGCATATGTGCCACAAATAATCACAGAAGGTTTTGGAGTTAGGCAGTATGTGCATGTTTTATAAGCATGAAATCATGGAGGGAAAAGCACTGCATTAAGATAAAGGCTGTTTTTTTTTTTTTTCTTAGTATCATTTACATATGTGTGAATCTGTCTGGTATTGACTTCCAATCATTCCTTTCTGTCTCTCATGATTGCAAGGAAGAGCTTTCCCAATAGCAAAACCACTCTCAGACAAGAAATGAAAGAGCATCTCACAGAACCTTACATGATAATCAGGTCAGTTTCTAAGAAAAGATCATTGATAAATTCTTGCATACTAGAGAGGTGATCACAATCATTTCTCTAAGCACTGCAGTGTGTGTGTGCGTGTGCGTGTGTGTGTATGCACTCAAGTACACACATATTCTTTCTTTGCTATGGGTAAAAGCAAATCTTTTCATTACTTTTCAAATAATTGCAAAGTATTAAAATTACCCTCATAGTTTTACAGTTTGTAAATCCTAGGAAAACTACCACTGTGAAGATTTTAACGTGTCCTTGAGGTATCATCTTACTGCCCCTAAATGATTGTTGTTGTTTTCACAATGGTGACTTTGATTTGAAAAGAGAAAATAAATAACAACAATTTGAAGCTTTACCATAACACAGTTTTAAAACAAAATTAAGCCCTTCAGCCCAGGTACTCATTAAAACATTAAGGTCTTAGAAGAAAGAAGCACATTACTTATAAGTACAGCCTCTATCCAAGAGTTGGGTCAAATTAACTCCAAAGAACCATAACTTTATAAGACCATTTGTAAAGGTTTTCCAGCATGGGAAAAGTGATTACAAGTGAGCTTATGTTTTAGTTTGCTTTTCATGGTAACATCAGGCTGAAAATACCTATGTCCCAGGAGGACTATAGCTCCTTCCTCCAACAGCCAAAATGCAGTGTGTAATTGCAGATTTTTTGAATTCTCTACCTTGGTGGGGTCAGGAACTTCCAGGAGCATCAAGATGAGTGCTTTTCTTTTCAGCGAGGCTTCAAATGTCTACCTGTTTACACAGCAAAGGCTCTGTAATTTAATCTGTGCCCTACAAGACAATCATTATGATTAAATCAGGCACTGGTTTAACAAGGTACACCTAATAGGCACCTCTGCTCATCAGATCATGCATAAACACCATTCCTTCACTGGCAGCATGTAAAAGAACCCAGCTCTGTCTGTTCCTGCTGGAGACGCTGACATCACACCACACACTGCCTCTGGACTGATTCTTAGTGGGAAGCAAAAGAGACAGCTCTCTGTTCCAGGGACTGTGGCCTCAGTACACAGAGCCTATATGAAAACAGGGCAGGAAGACAGTTTTTCCACTGTTTGTACTCACTGCAGTTTTTCTGGTATACCACAAGACTGAGGACATGTCTTTCATAGCACAGGGGGAGAAGAATCTGTCTCAAAGTACACTTTTTCCAAATTTGATTGGTTTCCCCAGTATATAAGTTTTCTTCCCCTGGATGTTATTTTTTTATTTTCAAGAAGCAGATGAGAGAGGGAGAGAAAGAGAGAGAGAGAAAGAATGGGCATGCCAGGGACTCTAGCCACTGCAAATGAACCCCAGATGCATACGCCACCTTGTGCTTCTGGCTTATGTGGGTCCTGGGGAATTGAACCTCGGTCCTTAGGCTTTGCAGGCAAGTACCTTAACCATTAAGCCATCTCTCCAGCCCCCCATATGATTTTATTCAAACAAATATATGTGTGTGTGTACATGCATGTACATGTACGGACACACATTAATTTTAAGAAAGCAAGAGAAAACTCAAAAAAAAAATCTTATGAGGCAACCAAAAACAAATGGAAGGGTGACCTTTTTCAAAAAGAGGAAAAATAAATATCAAAAAGGAACACAACCCAGCATAAGCAACAACTCTATGTATAGAGAGAAAATAAAATATTTATGATCATCATAAAAGGGAAACTATGTCAAAGGGGAAACAAACAAACAAACAAACAAACAAACACTAGCGAAGCCGGAAGTACTATAGCTCCTGGGGGAGCTACGAGTTGTCCTCTCCCTTTAAGGCCAAGGGCGACACACAGGGACCTGCTTCTCCTATCTCTAACCAGAGTCTTGGCTGACTCTGTGTGTGTGAGTTTTCTTCTCATATCTCACACTTTCCTTCTTCTATTTCTTTTAATCTGCCTCCTTCTCAGGAGGTAAATGGGAGATGGTCCTCAATAAATAATCATTATCCTTGGTAGGATGAGGAATGTGGAATAAGGATGTCAGGAATTCCAAGCAGGTGAGCAGCTTTAAGCTTAGGCGGAGCTGTTGTTTGAAGGAAGGGAAAACCTGGTCATGATAATAATGGGGCCCAAGTCCTCACCAGTCATTGCAATTGATAGCATCCCTTTAGGAATATGCTTGAGGTTAAAAAGAGAAACCAGTAGAGTAGCAAATATGTCCTGTGGGCTTCTGGCTCATCACTCCCAGACAGAACTCTGCCTATCTGTTCAGGCTTAGGAACAGGAAAAGCAGACAAATCCTCAACATTTTAAAATCCTGCCTTCTTCAACATGTCTCCCAGCTACATCATCATCCACCACTGTGTGAGCCTGTGGAAATACATTTCTCCCTGGAGTCATTATGTTGAAGTTCACAGAATAGAAAAGACAGCAGAGATTTTCAAAATTTCTATTGGAAAAGGGAAAGTGGTGTGTGTGTGTGTGTGTGTGTGTGTGTGTGTGTGTGTGTGTAAGAGAAAGAGAGAGAGTGAGAGAGAAAACATAAATTTAGGGCTGGAGAGATGGCTCAGCGGTTAAGCGCTTGCCTGTGAAGCCTAAGGACCCCTGTTCGAGGCTCTATTCCCCAGGACCCACGTTAGCCAGATGCACAAGGGGGCGCACGCGTCTGGAGTTCGTTTGCAGTGGCTGGAAGCCCTGGCGTGCCCGTTCTCTCTCTCTCTCTCTCTCTCTCTCTCTCTCTCCCCCTCTTTCTCTCTCTTTCTCTGTTGCTCTGAAATAAATAAACAAAAAATATTAAGAAAAGAAAATATAAATTTAGGTGAATACATATATCTAGGTCAATGATATATATACTTAGTGTGTAACTCATTTCCCCATTTTGTCTTTATAAATACCTCTGATTATTTTTTGTATGTGCATGTGTTTTCACATAAAGGTGGTGTTTATAACTATTATCCAGTGTTATGAGGCAGTTTAGGTTTAGCAGGGCTCTCAAAGTAAACTAACAGTGGCTGAAAGTGGGAAATGTCCTTGAGCCTGTAAGAGAAGTATCTGATTTTTCTTTCATTTTTCCCTAAAGAAGTCCTCCTTCCTTAGAAACCTGACATAAAGATGTGAATAAGACTACAGGTATCTAGACACCTGGCATGGGAACCGGACTGACCAGCTCATCCCTCGCCCCAGTGCAATCAAGTCTTGTTCCTATAGAAGACTCGAATAGGAGCCACTAGGAACAGTTCCTGCTCAAGACTCCTCCTGCTGAGCAGGATTTCTACCATCTTTCTGTCTGTTAGACTCCATGATAAAGCCTTTCTAAACTTTACCCATTCTGGTCTAAGGATTTCATTCTTCAGATTTTCAAGGCTAGTACCTGAGGGCCACTGGCTCAGTGAAAGTTTATGTGTGGCTGCAAGTGTCTAGCTTCCTAAGTCCTGAGTTAACAGCCCAACCCATGGCTGAGAAAAGCTCTATCTCAAAGCCACACTCAATCTCATATCCGTTACACATAGTATAATGATGATTATTAGATTTGGGGGCTCACAATGAAGGTCTCAGAAGGACAATTTCTTAGATCTAAGACTTTACTGTAATGGGAAGAGGAGGAAGGGAATGAGGGGGAGTCGGGTAGCTTTGTGAGGCAGTTAGGGTGAGTGGGCCCCTGAAAGTAAAAGGCAGGATTGTCTTTGGCCTTGCCCCTACAGTCTGCACTTTGCTGGGGATCAGAGAAGAATCTGACTTCTCCTTATCTTTTGCCTAAAGGGGTTCCCTAGACTTGCTTTTTCATACCTGAGCCACTCCCTGGGAGGGAGGTCTCCTTTCCTAAAGTTCAAATCTAATCCTGACATTGTGGTTGGTCAAGTTCAGTCTCAAGATTTGGCGTCATGTCTGGCCTCTTTTTGAGCTAGCCCCTAGCCCAGTGCAATCTCTGGCTCACCTGAGCTGGAAGGCGAAACCCACGGCAACAGGGTTGTGAATAGACTTGTGCAAAGGCACAAGCTTATCTCCTGGATGCCTGTTCACCATGCCTGAACCTCCAGGCTATTACATGTCTACCCTCCTCTCAGCCCTTGACCCCATCTACCCCCTCCTGCCCTCCGTATGGCAGGAGCTCTCTGTACTTTCTTTTCTTTTCTCTCTAAATATCTTTTTATGTTTCTTCCAGATCCACCACCTGGGCTTTCAGACCATATGGGTGCATCAATTTTCCTTCCCTTGGTTTTGTAATTTCCTAAAAAAAAAAAAAAAATATATATATATATATATATATATATATATATATATATATATAAATTAATTAAAAAATTATCCTTCTCAGTTTGAATTGCCCAATTCCTTGGTTAAATACAAACACAAACTCAGGGTTTGGGGCTCAAGGACTTTCCTCAACTATCCACAGACCCCATATCAGGAGGGAGATAGAATGAGAAGGAAATAGAGAAGAGAGAGAAAAATGCAGTACATAAACAAGAGTGAGGGGGAGAATAAAGGAGGGGGAATGAACATATCTGAGAAACAGGACATCCAGAAAGAGCCTGAGTAAAGGACAGGGAGTGGGTTTTATGGGATAGCAGAGAGATTTCTCTGTAAGAGAGGGGCCCTGAGTGTTCTATAGAGTATGGAGGTATGGATTAGGGGAAGGTGGATGTCTATTCTCATAGCCCAAAGGTATACTCAATTACCGTACCAAAAGGTAGTCTCAGAGTCCCAGGGTTAATACAGCCAATTTGGTAGAGGAACGTGGTAGGGAGAAGGGCTAGCTAGAGTGCTGATTCTAACAGGGAAGACCCCCATGATGGCTGTGGTGGTGACGGCTGTGCCAAGAACGGTAACCAGTGAACCCTGAACGCGACTCGGTGTCAGGTGAGAAACTACGCACATTCCATTTATTATCTTATTCAATCCTCACAACAAGTCTGCCAGGACAAGTCTACACCCTCTAATCAGGTCGAGGAACAGAAGCACAGAAGTGTTCGATAAGCATTGTAAGCCCACAGTAGTGAGTGACAGATTCCAAGTTTGATCCCAGAACTGTGCTGCTAGGCCTGCTATCTCTTACTTTCTGTGTGATGTCCATGAAGGTTGTCAGCTACTGAGCATTTGGGTTCATCTGAGCCAACCTCAGCAGGGAGTGGGGTGGGCAAATGCCCAAGTGTGAAATTTGTATTCAACTGACCACATTTGGGGAAATTTAGGGCCAATTGCTACATAATTGATTGGGTTATAAGAAGGATCCAAAAACGGAAGAGGCCAAAACAAGCAAACTGTTTCACAGTCTGGCTGTTCGTTTCACACAGACAAAGGCAGCGTCTCTATGAGGGAGGTCATCCCTGCGGTGAGGTACGAACACCTCCTGAACGTGTTCACTGCCATCACCCCACTCATGCACCTAAAGCTCCTTCGGTCAAAGACACAAGACATGGTCACTTGTGTTTTGACAAATGACCAAAGTCCTGAAGAAAGATGCAAAAATAGTATGCAAACCCATGAAGTCTGTAACAAGAGAACTAAGGTCAAGGATAGAAACATTTTGATATTAAAGGGTTCTAGAAAAGCCCATGGATACAGTACTGGGGATCTCACCTCTTTCTTTCTGCTGTCATTCACACACACACACACACACACACGCACGCACGCACGCACACAACATGTCTACAATGAACCTCTAAAATGGTAGTCAAAAACAGAGATCAGTGAGCAAAAATACTAAGAAACTCTTCAAATAAGCAATAAAACTAAAAGAAGGAAAATTCTCATGCATTCTAATCTATAACATTTAATTCAACTAATATCACCAGCTTTATGAATGCAAATCAAGAGGCTCTCCATCTAGTGTAAGAGATTGGCAAGTGACAAAGTAACAAAAATTTATCATCTTCTATCAGTGCCCCCCCACACACTGCTGGGAAACAGCTGTGCAATACTGTATAGATATTGTTCTGAATAGATTTGAAACAAATTATCATGTTCAGGATTCGAAATTATGGGGCTCTACTCATATATATCTCTATGTTTCTTCCTCCTTGTTAGGAGTTGGCCAATTGTTTTAAGTACGGTTAATTTCAAGTATCAAAAAAATTATATCATAGCCAGGTGTGGTGATGCATGCCTTTAATCCCAGTGCTTGGGAGGCAGAGGCTCAATGACTTCAAGGCCACCCTGAGACTACATAGCGAATTCTAGGTCAGCCTGGGCTACAGTGAGACCCTACCTGGGAAAAAAAAAACTTATAATTCTCCATTTAATTTCTTTGCCTAACTTTTGCACAACTTTAGAATTTTAGACACCTGTGAGCTGAACTACAAATTTCGGCTAAACACACAGTGCTGTGGCAGGTACACATCCTGTGGTAATATGTACCTGGGCTTGTCCTCAAAGGGACCCTAACATTGGTTCAGATAAACAGTTATACAAATGACTTTGGTACAAAAGTGATACGACTTTCTGTAAGAGTAAAAAGATAATTAAAGAAGATCTCATTGAGCTAAAGTAATTCAGAGAGAGGGGATTTATTTTGATTATATTTAAATTACCTGATAAGAGGGGTATTTTTGTTTTTTTGTTTTTTTGTTTTGAAAAAAAGTCATACTGATTCCACTTAACAAATTTCTACAAACACAATATTCATCTCCCTTTATGGCGTAAGACCTCGGCATTTGCCTGGCTGAGAAGTCGAAGCGTTGGCTTTGCTTAACCGGAGCCTTTTGGAGTAGGTTTGCACTGTAAGTTTGCTAACAGTAGTACAGCTCATGGGGAGGAGTCTCAGCTTCAGGTCTGGTTTGATTCCAGAGCTCAAACAGAGGATAAACTGAGTGTTTCTACACCTCTTGCCTCTGCCTCCTCCAATGTTGATTTCATTTCCAGGCTCCATATGGTGATTCCTGACAAGCCCAGGCCCCTGGGAAGCCCTGAGTCCCATCTGGCTGAGAAGAAAACATGCTCCTTTCCAGGAACCCTTGCATCTACTCTTTCTGTCTCTGAAACAATCTCTGTGTTTAAAGCTCTACTACGACGATTGGATGCACCCAAGTCACAGACTACCCCAGAGACAGGAATGACAGCCGGCCTAACAAACCCACCAAAAGTTTAAGGGCCTAATGCCCCAAGCAGAAGGAAGAGGCACTTGGGACTGAGTACGTCAAACAAATATTCACTGAGGATGTTCTGAAACCTAAATTTTATATTTCAACCATCCATGGAGCAGTTTCAAGTGGGGGGGGGGGGGCTATGAGAAATCAACAGCATAACTGTGGGATTTTCTACAGCCTCTATATGATTCATGTCACCTTCAACCCTCATTTGATTTCCTTGAGTGGTTCCATTGGCTGGTCCCTTAAATCCTTGCTCTTCCCTCATGTGGACTCTGAAGTCCCTCCTGAGCTCCTGAACCCAACTACACTCTCTGTTCTTCTTTCTATAGCTCATCTTCCACTGAAGAGAGAAGAACTGACTTCCCCAATCCTACACACGTTAAAAAGTGGAGAAAAGGACTGGGCAGATGGTTCAGCACCCAAACGTGCTTGCTTATAAAGTCGGCTAGGCTGGAGTCAGTCCCCCACTACCCATAGAAAGCTGGACACAAAAACCTTCTGCACGTGTTTGGCATTCGTTTGTAGCAACAAGAGACCTGCCACAGTCACTTGTACATGTGTAAAATAAGTAAATAAATAAATATATTTCCTACGTGTAAATAAGTGCTATCTTATGCCTTGCTGCTATAGGGAAGCAAAACAGGACAAACATTTGCACAATAGAAAGTGACTCCACCATCCGCCCAGTACTTACTTGTCTGCAGGCTCTTAAGGCTTGTCCTCACTCGAGACCCTTCCAGCCCCACTGTAAAAATGTATGATGGTTATATTAGTTACTTGTCTTGTTGCTGTGATCAAATATCTGAAAAGGAGTAACAAAGGAGGAAGGGTCTGTTTTGGCTCATAGCTTATGGAATACTGCTATTCACCCTGGTGGGAAAGCAATGGTGGGGGGGGGAGCGGGAAATGTTGACTGGTCTCTTGCATCAGCAGTGAGGAAACAGATGGATACTTATGTTCTATTGGGTTTCCCTTTTTAATTTAGTCCAGGATCCCACCCTATGGGATGGTGCACCCACATTTAGGATGGATCTTACCTTTCCAGTTAAAATTTTCTGGAAACACCCTCATAGACACAACCAGAGCATTGTTTCTATGGTGACTTTAAAATCCACTCAGGTAGACAATGAAGATAACTCCTCACAATGGCTCTGAAACTACTGTTCGGTACCAGGGTGTGGAGAAGAATGAATCACTCTAACTACATAGTAACTGTGCTTTTAGCTAATGTGTTAGCAAGCTACAACCACTATTGTACAGTCACAACTGTTAAACACACTCAGACACCCTGAAACATACATCATTCCTCTCATCATGCCTTTTCAAATAGTTATCATCGTGAGTTCAGAAGAAACTTTTTTTTGGAACATTTTATTTCATATTGCTCCAAATCAGAAGGGGAGGCAGGAGGAAGCCAACAAGAGACTCCTTCTCAAAAAAAAAAAATAAAAATAAAGCCATACCTGATGAAAGTATGCATTTATATGATGATAGCTGTTGAACTAATGTAGGGAGGTTTTCCTGTCACATTCCTCTTTATGAATGGAACCCCTGGAGACGAGCAGTAAAGTGGTCTCACTTTATATATAATGTGTATAATGCATTTCCTATATCTATATCTACATTTCAAACTAGATTTAATCTTTAAATTGATCTTTAAAAAAGTTCCTTGTCTTAACAGAGAGTGAACTGGCTTGGAATTTCTCAATGCATCTGTCATGTAGGAGCTACCCACAAGAGGTGTCAATCCCTCTACAACCTTCCTACATTTGAAGAAGTACAAATTTTAACTGAATTACGCAGGCACACATTTCATGTCTACGGTTTTCTTTAAGAATGTATGCGGTGGGGCAACAAAGGTGGCTCAGTCACTAAAGCACTTGAAGTCCAGTGATGCAGAACTTAGCTCCGTTCCCAGCACCCATGTAAAAGCCGGGGGAGATGGCAAGCACCTGTAAACCCAGCACTGGAGGGAAGAGAAAAGGTATCTCTCGGCCTCTCTGGTTAGCTAGTCTGGCCAAATCAATGAGCACCTAGTTCAGGCCGAGGTCCCCAACTTGAAGGACAATGGAGAAAGCAAGTGAGGAAGATATCTGACATCAACTTCTGCCCTCCACACACGTATACCCCCCCAGACACACGTGCACATGGGTGCCCACACATATATAAACATACACACCACACACACATGCACAAGCAAAAGAAGGATGTGTGTGGTTTCTTTCCTCTTATATATAAATTCTAAGACGTGTGTTTGAGCAAGATTGTTTCTTCCTATAATAGAATTCATAGATGTGGTGGATGTTCAAGACAGACAGAGCTGTAAGACAGGGAAACTCAATATCCATTTATCTGAAAGCCATGGAAACCATAAATGCAGTTCTCAGTGAATTAGAGGAATGGGCTGTCCTGCACATATCAGGAGCCCATGAAAGTCACTTACACTTCTGAATCCTACTCAGATTTAAAGCTGTCTATTCAGTTTTAGAAGAGCAATAATTTATTAACTGCCAGTGGTTTACTTAGTAGGCTCAGAAGTATATAGACTCTATGCCCAGGGTCTCAAGGGCAAAAGCAAGTCATATACTATTGTCACAATTTATAAAAAGCTACAAACTTAAAAGAAAATTAAGAAAGCCAACAGAAAGCATGATATTCTCTCTTAGCTGAAGTTAACATGAATTAATTGTATAAATTTTCTTGATTCCAAAACTGAAAAGCAAGCTGGACTATAGCTAGAATAACACATAGCTGATCTATTCAAACTGGATCATTACCAATTTTCCAGGGTAGAAAAGACTTATGACTAGTCACCAGCTCGCAGTACAAATTTCAGTTTTCAAAATATTTCCATTGAAAGAAAAAAAAAGGGAGCTGAATAACAATTTTGAACTTTAAAGAAAAAATGTTTGCCACATATATTCTTGGAATTCTGCTTAGTGCTGTCTCATTTTTTCTTCCTTAACATTTCTGTCAAAAGGGTCATTGTCCAGTTAACACGATCCCTCCTTTGTTCCAGGCCACCATCCTTTACCATTCTGGGGAAAGGAAGTCCAAGCATCTAGAACAATATAGCCTTTCACATACTTCACTCTTACCACTAAAGCAATCTATTTATTCTTCTCTTATTTCCTTCTTCATTGATTTTCCTATAAAATGTCTATTCACACTCTGTACTGATTGATATCTATAGGAAATCAATGTCCTTCTTCATACTCCAGGGAATATGAAAAGACCCCCTTTTCGGTACCAACATGATTATACTCATGGAGTGAAGTTACCTGTGAAATAATACACAGCAAACCTTCTAGACCTGTTATTGCCGCTGTACTCGAAGGTTCCTTTTGACTCTTCTCATTAGGCATGCTTGTGAACAAAGACGCCTACTATTAAGCCACATCAGGAAGCAGTCTGGCCACTATCTTACAGGGTGACAACTGGAGACATCCCATGCATGTATGTCACATTCACCTCCTTCTAATGTCTCTGAGAAAAAAACTCACCAACTATTTTAGAGATAAGGTGCTGTTTGACCCCAAATCAACCAGTGGTCCTTGCTGTTCCTGAAGTGTTGATGATCGTCACATGGAGCCACTGAGGCTGCAAGAATCCACCTGCCCTAAGCTTCTTGCTTCATGGGTAACAACTAACAACCAATATTTCTCAGGGGCATATCCAGTGCCTCACAGTTAAATAGTGCCTATATCGAAACAATAGTCCACCCACTATGTCCCCGGCCAGCATTCTTGGCTTTCAAGTAACCCAGTCTCCCACTGACATGCAAACAAGCTCAGGTGGGTGTGGTCCTCCTTTCTTTGCATAGAGGACCAAATTCCATTTCAGGTAATAGTCTGGAATGACTATAGGTGGCTTCCCCAGTGGTAGGGGAGGGTGTAGGGGGAGTTTTTCCTTCTGTACTGAAAATACATCCACAGAGCAAGGGTTCCCTTCACATAGCAGGGGTGTTCTACCTCTGTGGATTGTGTAGGAGACAGCTTCAGGTTGCTGGGATGAACCTCCAGACCAGACACAATTATGGGAGGAAGGGATCTGTTGAAGCTCACAGATGCAGGTGAAGTTTCATCACGGCAGAAGAAGCTGGCCTATAAACCACCTCCACCAACACAAGCAAGCTTGCTTCAGGAACTCCAAGCAGAACTCAGGCACTTTGCTTATCTTTAGAATGGAATTCAGATCTGTCCCCACTAGCAAACACCTCCTTCAGTCAGGCGGTTTGAGATCTAAATTACAAGCTTTAATAAACTCCTGAATATATTAGGAGATATCCATCCAAGCTACCACAGACTGTATTCTTCTCCAAAAATCTTTCTTGGTGAATTGGTTTTGGAGTAGTGCTGGTGTGTGCTGTGTGGCCCTTCCATGAGAATGTCTGGGAAATCCCCACTGGTACTGAGGAAAGGGGGTCAACCAAAGTCCACGTGCGACCTCCCTGTCCCTGTGAGACAGATCATGATATAACCTATGTTCCTGCCTAGCCCATTACTTTAAGTATTCACTGATCACTCTGCTCTTCCCTGCAGAGGAAACCTTCCTCCTCACCCCAATGCCCAGCCTCTCATCCTCCATGAGAAAGAAAATGGCAAAAGCCTGCCTTGGGACAAGGTGTCTTTGCAGAGACTCTCTCTTGGAAGGAGCTTCCTCTTTGAGGCCAGCATTTTTCCTTCTCTCTGCCCACCTGCCTTGAGAAAAGCTTCCCTCTGGGCAGGCTATGACTCAGAGAGTAGGTCATCAGAAGTTCAGAATTACTGTTGCTGTTAGGTCCCAGCTGCATCCTCATATTTCCTCTCTCCTGATCCTCATGCACTGTGTCTGAATTGGTGCAGAGCCTAGTGGGATGAATACGGAGACGGGAACCACTGACCTCCTTTGAGGCTCATGCGAGAAGGGGAGGGGAAGCTCAGCAGTTTCCATGAAAGCTCAACCTTCAGCTGGAAAGTCAGCCAAGGAACCTGAGCACCTGGGAGGCTGAGGTAGAAGGATCACCACAAGTTCAAGGGCAGTCTGCGCTACATTGTAAGTTTAAGACCAACCTGGAATATATAGACAGACCTTTCCCAAAAAGTCAACATGGGTTGGAAGGCTGGTTCAGTGGACAAAGCGCTTGCTATGTAAGCATGAAAACTAGACTTTGGATCCCCGGTGCCTATGTAAAAGCCAGCATGGTGATATACACCTGAAATCCCAGCACTGAGAAGCCCAACACAGGAGGAATTCCTGGGGATTGTTGCAACGTGAGCTAGTCTAGATAAAACAGTGAGCTATAGGTTGAGAGACCCTGGCTCAAAAAGTAAGGTGGAAACTGACTAAGGAAGACACCTGATACTGCCCTGTAGCCTTCACATGCACACAAACATGCACACTTGACCTTCAGCCTCGACATGCACCCACACTCACATATATGCACCCCCACACATACAAAGACTAATGGATGCATGCATGCATGCCACATGCACATACATGTGGGGGAAAAAATAAGTGGAAACAAAGGCAATTGAAATCGAGACTAAAGTCTTGGTCTTCCTTGCTATGAGCCAAGCTTTAGTGGACATGTCATGAAACTTCAGCAGGGAAGAAACAAAGCCTTATTAACCCCTCCTGAGTAGTCCATGAATAGATTCATGGACAAGATGAGAAGTGTTGTAGCTACTAGGAGAGGAGCAGGGAAGGGCCTGTCATTGCACCCAGGAGGGAAGGCTGGCTGGAGGCTATTTAGCCTGCACACAGCGCCATACATCTTCCTCTGGCTTCCCGTCTAGATTCTCTTGCTCCTAGCATTGTGACCTGAGACATTCTGTCTCTGCCTTTTTCTGGGCAATGACCATAATTGTCTTATCACAAGGCTGTTTTTTTTTTTTTTTTTTTTTTCTATAGCAACACATGAGAAAGCTTTAGAAAACTGTGATGAACCTAGGAAATGATTAAAAGGCATAGATAGGGCTGGAGAGATGGCTTAGCAGTTGCTTGCCTGTGAAGCCTAAGGACCCCGGTTGAAGGCTCGATTTCCCCAGGACCCATGTTAGCCAGATGCACAAGGGGGTGCACGCGTCTGGAGTTCGTTTGCAGTGGCTGGAGGCCCTGGTGAGCCCATTCTGTCCTCTCTCTCTATCTGCCTCTTTGTCTGTTGCTCTCAAATAAATAAAAATAAACAAAAATTTTGTTTTAAAAAAAGGCACAGATAAATGGACATTGTAGTGTTTTCTGGCTGGTATGAAGGGGGGAAAGAAGGCAGGTTACCTCAAAGAGGGACACTGAAACAGTGAGAGAACACCAAGAAGCCCAGGTCCAGCTCTGGACCACTTTGCAAACTCAGACATGGTGCAGCTGCCTCCAGGCACACCAGCCCATGCCAAGCTGCAGTTGGGTGAACCAGATACGTCTCCTTTCCTGCTCCCACATTTCCCGCTAGCCAGCAGCCCTGGGCACTGCATAACCTGCTCAACCTGACAGGCTGTACGTGGCAGCCCTGGAGCAGGCAGCTCCTGACTTTGGGTGAGGTTGGGTACCTGTTTCGTAGTTTCTGCTTTCTTCCTTTGAGACACTGAGACTGTAGTCAGACAGCCACTCTCTCCACGTTTTCAGGATCCCATGATGTACATGAGGGCAATCTGGGAAACAGAGCACAGTGAGTTTATTACAGCCCAGCCAAGCTGAGAGCTTGGAGCCAAGCAAGAGGGAGGAAGACTGATTTCAGACATCTTCCTTCCTTGGGGCAGAGCTGAGCAGCAGTGTACTGGGAGCCATGGGCCCAGAAGCACCATGGGAAACCTTTCCTCTTGTTATTTTTCTAGCTGTGGGAGTTGACATTTGTATTCACGTTCGGTGCAATTACCCAGAGGCTACCGTGACATTTTTGCATATTTAATTACCCTAATAACCAAAACCTGCAACCAAGTTCCCATCACCTATATTAGTTCTCTTCTCTCACATCCACTCACTCATCCTCCCCCTCACAAGCCTTCCAGGCCCTCATCTCTCTTCTCACACATTCCTGTAATTTATTCATCTTGAGATGCGCTTCTGTCTTGTTTAATCATTTAAACAGACCTTTGGTGCCTGTTTAATTGATTCTTCCTGGGTTTGAATTTGCATCTTTGACTCTGCCATCCTGATTTCTTTCACTGTCCCTCCGTCTGCATGACATGTTTATGTTTTAACAGGTTTCCAATATTCTGCAAGATATCAGAGGCCAAGGTTGAGAATTAAAAACAAAAAAAAGCTGTTTAAAATAAAATCTTATTTGATTGGCTGAGTAAAACCAAGATGAAAAAATATAGGTGTTCAGGAGACTCATAACCAGAGTCACCTGACAGTCCAGCTGCCCAGAGCCCACCTGGCCAACTACACATAGACCGCATGCCAACCACTGTCACAAGCAGGAGGGGAGGCAGACCCAATGATCAAAAGAATTTGGAGTTTCCTGTGCGTGTTTCCATTTGGTTTTGGCTCTGTATGACCTAAGGATCTAGTATTTGTTTCTCAGATAGTTGGCCTTGCTTTTCCTTAGGGAGCACAGACTTTATGAGTAGAGTGGAGGGAAAGAATAAGTTAGTAAATCAGTATATTTACGAAAAAAGGAAACAGACAAGTCATTCAGCAACAGAGCAATCTACAATGCCCACTGAGAACAGATTTGTGCTTTTAATTTTGTACTGATTAAATGTAAGTGAAAGTGAATGAAAGTTACTATAAGTGAATATCATGTATGGATGGCTGATAGGCTAGGAAGAAGGGGAGGGAGGTGAGGGGCATCTATGTCTTAAGCTGCTATTACAGGTCATCCAGTAAGATCTTCCTGCCTCCCCTGAAGGAGATCCTAGACTTGGATGACGGGAGTGATTGAGCTTTTATTGTGATTCTGACGCTGACCTGATACGACCCTCTGATTCTCATTTCCTCACTAATATAATAGGAGCCATAAAATGGAAAGTATTCCCCAGCTGTATTACATGAAAGAAGCACTGATTTTAAGCATCCACAAACTCTACCATCTGACCAAGAAGTACTGAATATTGTGCATTTACTATGCTCTTCAAAGGAGAAAAATTACTCAAGTCTTAATCACAAGCACAGAATCATTAAACTTGCAATGTAGATGTGTAATTTCTGCCAAAAAGAAAAAAAGTAAGAAAACACTCCAAGTCTTTCATTTGTTTTAATGAGCTTCAGAATAAGCTATTGGCACCCAATGTTCTAATCAGCCCAATGGCTTTAATATGCCTCTATCTTCTTATTGCTATATTTAAACACTCTTTCATGAAAGGTGATGATAAATTTGTTTTAAATATGCATTTTTATTAGACCAAATCTTCTTACAAGGGATAGATAAGCTGTCTTAATATTTTTCCTTGTTCAGTTATAGGACCTAGAGTCTGAGTGATATTATAATGTTATGAAGAATGTCAATACCTTCTTTATGTTCCTTTATAAAACATGAAACCATTTGTGAACATTAAAATAATACATGGGAGCTGGATACAATGTGTCAATACATCCTTATACTTTTGTTCTTAAACATAACATTTGCCATTTGTGTTTCTGGGAACTATGATTGGTTCCACCCACGTGACTAAATAAAAGGCCATTTCAGTTCTTCCCTGACCACTCCTGAGTTCAAGTTCAGTTTGTGGTCAAGCTCATGAGACACAAATGTGGTAGAGGTAAGGAGCCTACATCTGGATATTCAGGAGATAAAAACTTTTGGAAATTAAAAGATAAAGCAGGAAGAAGACCCAAAATCATGCCCTGGGCAAAGGAAAGAGGCGCAGACACAACACTGCTCCACCCTGTGAGTAGTTCATGGCATCAGATCCCGGCAGAACAGTTAAGTGGAGGTACTCACTGCACTTGCTACTCTCTACTCTCCCCGGGGTGTCAGGAACATGACCACCTTCACCTGGAACAGGCGCCTTTTTCAATCATTCAATGGCTACGAAGTGCACATTTGGAGGAAGGTAGCCACACCCCATTTTTGAATGCAAAGGCTCATGGGTCAGGCTTGAGAGGTACTGACTCTAGATGCCGGAGTCTAATGGGTGCTGCTAACTGAGGGCCCAGAGCTCAAGTGACAAAGTTGAAAGGAAAAAAGGATAATTCACATGGTCAGAACAGCAATGTTGGTGGAAAATTATATAGAATAATAATAATAATAGAATATATTATATATTTTGAGGACAAGGACCGGGCAAGGAACATGAAGTTCTTAGATGTTGGAAGGTATTTGAGAGAAAAAAATATTTACACTAGACAGTCTTGGTAGTCTACCTACTACCACAAGCAAAATCAATTCTCCCTAAATCTTCCCAGCCTACTGACTATGCCAAAGGGCTCTAGAGATTATAGTCCCTTAGATTCAGGGACAGAAGAACAATGCTAATTTGGCACAATGTTGAATGAACTGTCCCTGAGGAGAACTAAACAATCGTTTACTTTCTCCTAATAGGGCATTAATGATAGACCAAAGAAACAATTCCACCCAAGTCTAGTTTGATGGAGCAATGAGATTTTTGGATTACTTTTTGGAGCAGTAGGGGTGACCGCAAAGTAATTGCATCACTGAAAAGTCTTACTCGAGCATGGATGACAAGTTGCCCACAGCTGCATAAATGGAGCCCCTCTTCAGTTAACCGTCCATACCCTATAACATCTAGCCCCTCGCTGGACCGTGCACAACTGGGATAGGATTACAGGCATCCGCTGAGGAGGTGCAGGACGGAGGAACTAATACCTTAGGTAATGGTCACAATCAGGCTTTTGGGGTCATTGAGCAAAGGGCCCACCATTGAAAAGGCACAGCTTGTGACAAGAAAGGGACCATGAAAGAAGAAGTAATCAGCTGCAGATGAATTAACCCCTTGTGGTGGCTTGGCTGTGAAATGTTCCCCATACCCATAGATTTGTGATTAAGGTGCATCCTCAGTCCCCAGCTGTCTGCCTTTGGGAGGTGAAGCCTTGCTGGAGGAGGTGTGTCACAGGGGGCAGACTTCAGGGCTTACTAGTCAAGCTCTACTGAGTAGGCATTAGCTAGCTAGCTCACTGTAACTAGTTCCTTCCTGCTGCTGATAGTTGACAAAGTGCGCCAGCTCCCTGCTCATGCCATGCTTTCTTTGCCATGATGAAACTGTCCCTTTGGGACTGCAAGCTGAAATAAACCCTTTTGTCCCATAAAGTGCTTTTGGACAGTGTTTTTTCCCCATTAAAATTAATAACAAGTCTCAAATCATATTCAGATGGAATTTAGCATATAAATACTTACATATAAGAGATAAAGGCTTATGATGGCCATTATATGTGAGAGAATAAACATTCACTAAATATTCTTATATCTAATGTTCAAGTTTTACATAAACAAACATTCACACATGAACATGGCATGTCACAGTTTATGATATTAAAATAGTGCATATGAAAATAAAATAACTGATTTATTTTTGTTCCCACTTGGAATACCCTGTTTCTTCTAGACAACAAAGTCTTGATGCATAGCCCTATGCTTTGTGTAATGGGAGATAAATGGTTTTGGTACTAGAAAAATATAACAAATGACTTCTATACAAAATACTTTTTAACTTTCTACAATTAATAACAGAAATCTAGGGTGGGATGAAGTCTAACCCTAAAATATTTGGCTCTGGCTTGTAACTCCCAGTACCAGAAATCTGTTACAACCCACACAGAGCTGTTGATCTGAGAAACCTAAGAGGTCCTCAAAACAAGACAGGCTTCTTTTACCTCAGGCCAGAATAAGCACTCAAGAGGCTGAGATAGGAGGATCACTGTGAGTTTGAGGCCAGTCTGAGACTATTTAGTGAATTCTATGTTAGCCTGGGCTGCAGTAAGACCCTACCTCAAAAACAGAAACTGAGTAATGGGCTGGAAAGATGGCTTAGTGGTTAAGATGCTTGCCTGCAAAGCCAAAAGACAGGTTCGAATCCCTAGGACCCACATAGCCCAAGATGTACAAGGTGATCAGCATGCATCCATCTGGAGTTTGTTTTCAGTGGCTGAAAGCCCTGGCATACCCATTCTTTCTTTCTCTTTCTCTCTCCTATAAGTAAAAATAAAATATAGGGCTGGAGAGATAGCTTAGCAGTAAAGGCACTTGCCTGCAAAGCCAAAAGACCTAGGTTCGACTCCCCAGAACTCATGTAAGCCAGATGCACAAGAAGGTGCATGCATCTGGAGTTCGTTTGCAGTGGCTAGAGGCCCTGGTGCACCCATTCTCTCCCTCTCTCTCTCTCTCTCTCTCTCTCTCTCTCTGCCTATTTCTGTATCTCCCTCTCTCTCAAATAAATAAATAAGCATAAAGTTAAAAATAAATAATAAATAAAATATAAAACAACAACAACAAAGAGAAGAATGCTTATCTCATTTAACCTATGCTGACTTCCTTCTCCTTTGGAGAATCTGTTTTTCTCTTTCTGAAAGTAGTAGGAAGAGAAGAGATGGACCATCTCTTGCACATCAGCCAGGGCCCAGGTGAAGCCACAGAGAGATTGGTGAGATAAGCAAAGGTACTATTTCCTTGGCAAGCCTGACAACCAGGGTTATGGAGACAGACATCGAGAATACTGAAAACATATCAAAGCAGAAATCCAGAAGCTGCAGAGAGCTCAACACTAAAGTAGACTTAAAACACATCCACCATGACTCAGGGAATTTTGCAAAAGAGAGGGAAGAAAGACTATCAGAGCCATGAAGTGGGAGGGAATATCCAGAGGCATGGTGCCCCTCCCCTACAGTGACAGGCCTCCTGCTCTCTCAGCTCAACCCAGAACCCTATGAGACACCAGTAATCCCTCTGAGGTGGGCCCTCAGCGGAATGGGGTCAGGGAGGAAAAGAAGGATGATACCAGTGCATGATGTTTCCATGCAAATTTTCTATTTAATAAACAAAAAGTGAAAAAAAAACAGAAGTCTAACATCTAAATTAAAAAATCCACCCAGGATATCACGCAAGAGTCAGTCCAAATGTTCATCAGATGTAGGGAAGCTTCTAGACATGGTAGAAACAAAAACTCGTGTCACAGAGCATATCAGCACCCACCCATGAGAAAGGTCACCATGCTGAGGGTGTGGGAATGCATGGCAAGCAGCACATTCAAATGCTGCAGGGAGAAATAGGAACCGAAACAGGTTGATTTGAGAAGAAACTCCACCAATCCAATTCTCAGCTATACACCTGTGAGGATAACACCTCCATGTGTAGTGGCTCAAACATAAGACAGTACAGAATAAAGGCAATAATATGATCTCGCAACAGAATACTTCACCATGACAGGAAGGCAGGGTACTAGCACTCATGAGCCATGTATGAATTTCACAATTTCACTGGTGATCAAGGAAAACAGGACATAAATAAATACATGCTGATAATTCCTCTAAGACAAAGATGCCGGCAAGATTAATGTATTTTCTATAAGTTCAGGTATTCTGTACCTTATGGAAAGATGGTTACTGCATGGGAAGAGCTCTGGCGATGCTTCTCAGCTATTGGAGGTCTTCGATTTCTTGATCCGGGCAATAATGACCTAGATGAGCTCCCTTTGGAAATCTTTCCAGTGACCTACTTATGATGTATGGGTATTTCTAAGAATACTTTAAGTGCTAGAGAAAGTTCTAAGAGAAATGATATAACTTCTAACCTTCAGTAGCACGTGGAAACATCACACTTGTCTCCTGAAGGTGCTGAGGTTTCCTCAGCATTGCACCATCTCCCCGAGCGCAGATCAGGACGACACATCTTGGTAATTCCAGCACTGCACATCCTAGAAGGACTCAAAGACACTCATGGATATTGGCACACTCAGAAATCATGCACAGTACGACCGAACTGTAGACATTCATGACATTTCCTAAACTATTTGGAAGGAGATTGGCCCTTCCAACAATTAAGAAAAAGACAAGGACATTTATGAAGTATTTGCTATGATTCATTCACAAGCCTCAGATTTATTATACATTGTAGACACTGAAAAAAGTCTTAAAATTAGGTATGGTCATTATGCATGAAGACAATGAAGTGCGAATTGTAACAATGGGCATTCCCAAGATAACACGACTATCAGCACTCAGAGAAGAATACTGGTACATTAGCTGGAAAGTGGCCAAAGATGGACTACATTATTCTTCACTAGATCTGGTCTGGAGAGTAGGTCAAGGAGAATCTCTTGCTCATCCGCAGAATCCTTCATGTGACCCAGACAAGGCAAATCAGACTGAAAATTCCTACATGAGCAAAAGGCACAGGCACTGGATCTGTTCCAGACGGAGCATGCTTCCTTTCAGCCTACGCTTTCAGTCAACATGGCACCTTGGTCATTTTTCTAGAATGTGTAAACGAAAACCTCATACCTAGTTTTCTGAATACATGTGCCAAATTAGTTTCGATAGTTGTAAGACATGCACCTGAGCTGAATCACATAAAAGCATCTTGGAATGACAAGAACCCAGTCCAGAGCAGACCAGCAACTGGCTCAGGCTTCTTCCTTGCACACATCAGACAGGGAGCTACTGGCTTTGAGACAAAATATCTGCCCAGAAAGACAGTTCTTTTCTCCAGAAGTGTCATGTACATAGAGAATACAAGGGCCTGTTGCACCCCTGGAGAACCCCACAGAAAGTAGGGTACTGCAAGCATTAAGTATATTTTTAGGTTTTGTGTTTGTCCCAAAAGATATTGTATTGCAAGTTATCTTTTCATACCTATCTAAATAAATATTAACATGATTTATCTTATCTTAGGAAAAATCTTCAAAATTTTTATTAAACCGTGGGGGAAGTGAATAGTTACAGGAGATATATCATGTTGCTCCTATTGATTTTTAAACTGTCAGGCTTACTACTGCTTATTCATGGACATCCAAATAGCCCAAGTTAATAAGCATAATTTGAGAAGCATTCATATATTCCCCGACCTATTGACAAGCAACTACTAACTGATTACATGAATATAACATTAGGAGTCAGCCTTCAGAGGTGCATATTCCTTGAGGATTAATTAAGGAATTGATTTGCCTGCTAAGACAGAGATCCTAAGTAATACTGGCTTACACAAGGTACATGCTTTTTCCCTCCTCATGTGAAAGCCTGGGCTGGTGTGGCGGCCTGTGTTAGAAGCCAGGCTTGCCTGTCTTCCTTGGCCATGCTCAGCTTGGCCCAAGGTGATGCCTCTGCCTTCTGCCATTGAAGTTATCCTTCCTTAGAAATTGCATGTGACATCCCTAGTCATACTCCAAGTGCCCAGAATTTGGTCACATGGCCACAACACACTGTAAGAGAGGATGAAAAGTATATTTAACAAAGTAGTATCATTCTGCCCTTTACAAAAACACCATCTGTGACTAAACAATGCAAGAGAACTAGCTATCACAGATGTAGCTGTCCCTGACACTCACCTAAGTTATTATAGCACCACACGCTCAGTATTCAGGAAAAGAAATAAGTTGACATATAGATACTATGTATAAGCAGGTATATGTACTGACCGGTATTCTACAGAAATACCAGACAACTAGAAAAATCAATGTGCTCTAAGTAAGCTGGAAGAAAGTTTCAAATGAGAATGTTCAACAATTTAAACCAATGAAGCAACCCATCACAGCATTCTAAATCTGGGGGCACTATTGACACATCTTTAAAAACTAAGCCATGAGCACTGGAGTAAAGCGTTTTCATGAAAACCACTAAGATCTATGAACAACTTACTTATTCAATGATCAGTCATACAGTGATGGAGTACTCCATTAGGATAAGAATTTGGTTATTAAAAAATGGAGATTGGAGGATAATACAGGAGGGTAATGGGAAAGTGATTATAGACAACATATATTTTATACAGGTATGAAATTGTCGAAGGAAAGCCACTGATGGGGAAATGGCTCAGCAGTTAAGGTGCTTACTTGCAAAGCCTGCAGGCCTGGGTTTGATTCCTCAGTCACCACATAAAGCCAGGTGCTAAGTGGCACATGCTTCTGAGATTGCAGAGTGCCTACCACAATGGCAGGCAGAGCCAGGAGAATGGACAACCAATTAGTCTGATGTTTCTGTGCAGTCTGGCTGTTCACTTGCAACAGCAAGAGACCCCGTTTCAAAGAAGATGGAGTATAAACACTTCAAAATTATCCTCTGGCATGCACCTGGGCATGAGCCCTCCTCCACACACAAGTTTTTTTTTTTTTTAAATCAAAAGCATGTAACAATAATAAATAAAATCCAAGTTAGCAAGATGTCACCAGTTTGGCAGAAGGCAGACTCACTGGTTCAGAAAGGAGACTAAGGAAGATCCTTGGAATCACACAGCAGAAGTTGGTGGCCAACACAGTCCTAACTAATATTTCAGCCAATTCCACAGCCTGCTTTCCATGTAACTGGCATGTCAAAATCTTCCCAAGTTGAAGTGAGGACAACACATTGATCAGCCATTGTACATGCATTGTCCTTGGATGGAGATGTGACTTGGTAGAGAAAATTTCCTTAAGATGAGACAAATTCTAAAGGAAACTGGCATGCAATGACTATTGGTAAGCTTCGCTCATAGTCCCATGGGAGAATGCCTTTTGTTAGTTGTGTGTTGGTTTCCCTCGAGAAACAATCTTTGAAACACAGATTAGCATAAAGGCTGATGAAAGAACACTTGACCACCTGTTGAAAGCAAGGAATGAAAGCAGGGTACATTATTAATAATGATTAAGCAAACCCCACAGAAAGCTCTTTTTTGCATGTGTATGTATACTATAACATGCCTGTGGGTGCAAGTGTGTGTGCATGTGTGTATAGAGGCAAGAGACCAATATTGGGTGTCTTCAGTCACTCTCCACCTTGTTGTTCGAGACAGGCTCTCTCACTGAAACTAGGCTCTCTGATTCAACTAGACTGGCTAGCCAGCAAGCCCCAGGGAACCTCCTGCCTCTTCGTCCCCTGTACTGAGACTGCAAGTCGGCCACGCCTGACTTTCACATGGGTGCTGCGGAGGCAGACTCAGGTCCTCGGGCTTGCACGGAAACATGGTATCCGTGGAGTCGTCTCCCCTCACTTCCTGTGGGAAGCTCTTGAGTTAGAACCTTCAGATTTCTTTCCTTTTGACAAAATTGTTCCACTCTTCCCGTGCCATAGTCCCCAGTCACTGGATGGGCGCCATCTGGAAGGAGCTGTGGCCTCGAGGGATGCTGTTTCTTCAGCGAACGCAAACTCCAAAGTGGGGTGACAGCTAGGGAATGTCTTCTGGCTGCGTTCCCAGCAGCTGGAAAACAGGCTCTTCAGCCCAGATGGAGGGTCTTGGGTACACATTGCAATATCCACCATATGAGACACACTTGATATTTTCATTTCACGGTCAAAGAAAAACTTAAAAATAAATCATTCTTTTCTGGGCGAAAAGCAGATTCTAATAATTTATGTGTGTGAAACTGACAGCCCTGGCTACCTTGCCTTTTTTCACCAAAGCACTTTTGGTGAAAGTGTCATAAATTACATGTGAAACTGACATATGACTGCACTATCTAAATATTCCTCCTCCTCACACCCCTTCATTCTATGCTTGCCAGCAAATTCTTGACCTTCATTAAAGCCATCAGTTCTCTCTCCTAGCCTCCTTATGACTGTTCCCAAATTCTACAAAGCCAATGCCCTCTGACTCTAAGAAAAGGAGCTTTCCATGTGTGTACCCAACTGCCCATGTGCACAGCTCACATACTCTCTTCCCTACTCCCTGTCATACTTGTAAAGCTCTCTTTCTCTGCCCAAATCTCTATGTCCTGTGTATATCACATGGTTACCATTTTGAAAATGTCTTCTGCTTTCCCTAATTGCAACCATGCCTCTATCTTTTTTTTTTCCTGCCAAATTTCTTGAAGTAACATCAGGCAACCATTGGCTCATTTCTACAACCTTACTTCACTCTGTTGTCCTATGCAAAATTCCTTCTGTTCATTCTTTCCTACTCAAATGTACCCCTCCCAAAAAAAATCCAAATGACTTCTTCATGGCAATTTAAAGGTGTTTCTATACTCCTCAAACTTGACCTTGAGGTCAACTGGAGACAACTGGAGCAGTGCATTGGCCAATAAACACCCATTGTTCCTGATACTTTATGCATAGTGGATTCCTCCCATCTTTCACTGCTCATTTCTTCTCCCTTCAGACACTGAGAAACTTCTCCAAAGTATGTGGCCCCCATCTATCAGAATTTTGTCACCTGCAATTCTCATTATTTTCGGCATTGCTCAGAAGCTGGTAACACATATCTGTATCAGAAGTTGTCTTGTTGGCAGCCCGAGTCTCCTGCCCCTGGGACATTTGGAAACAAGACTTTACTGCCAATTCAACATGACCACAAGCAAACATGTCATCCATAGAACACAGGCTTCCTCACTTCTTCCTGCACAGCCACCATTCCCCAGATGTTCCACAAACAAAACATGTTTTCAGAAAATACCTAAGAACATAGGGCACAAAGGGAGAGAAAATGAGAAAGATCATCTCTTTCATCTACATGAAATCTGGGCATCAATGCTTCTGGTATACCTGTGAACTCTTGTTACCTTTGCTCCCCATATGTTTATATTTACATTGTATGTGGCTTCCAAATTTAATTATACTTCTACATTTTCATCCCTTAAAAAATCACCTTTCTGGTCCAAAAAATTAGAATTCAAATTCATAGGCTTGGTCCATCCCTCAGAGCCAGCCTCGCCATTGCTTAAACTTTCTGCTCTAAGCTCCCTCTCAGATCACAATCTTTCTTCATGCTCAACATAAATTACTTGCTCCATTAATTTGTCTTATCTAAACCTTCCTTGCTTTGGATCTATATTAGGTTTAACTATATGGCTCACTCATTCTCCTCTAGCTTTCTGGGATATTGTTCCAAACATTTCTACAGCAATTGTCAACTATCACAGACTGCTTTGGTGGGGAAATATCATTATTCCATGTAAATATGTCTTGTCTTGGCATGTATGTCATGAAATCCTTAGAGCACTAGCAATACATCCTGTGTGTAAGGACAAGTCAATGCAAACATTCTGAATTAAGATTCATTTCACCCCATGTGCCGGTGTTCTAGTGTTACAAGAATAATGTGATAGGAATGCAGAATTTCCTGCCCAAAGTTTTTTTTCAAAGTAAAATAAAGCCATACTTCATATTATTAAATGATGAAAGAAGACATGGTGAGGTGTTACAAATAAAAGTCTCCATGAAACTAAAAATTATTTTCTTAAGATTGTGCTGTTTTCAACATTTTCTTTTCTTTTTTTAAAAATATGTGTATAACCCATATGCAAGTATCGACATTCTTTTTTTTTTTTTGTTTATTTATTTATTTGAGAGCAACAGAGAGAAGGAGGCAGAGAGAGAAAGAGAGAGAGAGAGAGAGAGAGAGAGAGAGAGAAAATGGGTGTTCCAGAGCTTCCAGCTTCTGTAAACGAACTCCAGATGCGTGCATCCCCTTGTGCATCTGGTTAACGTGGGTCCTGGGGAGTTGAGCCTCGAACTGGGGTCCTTAGGCTTCACAGGCAAGCGCTTAACCGCTAAGCCATCTCTCCAAACCATCTTTTCTACATTTTCTAAATGAAGACAACATTGTAACTGAATAGCCAGAACAGTAAATGACACAAGAAATATCCTACATAGTCTCCCTCAGAAATCACCTACTTTTCATGGATTACTACTAAGTCTATATAAACTGAAACAAATGAATATGTAATTATACAAATATAAACACATGCAAATATGATATATGTGCATATAAGTTTCCCTTGAACAAATTCTACTTAGCATTTAAAAGTTAATCTTATTTATATTGACAATTTTCATAGATGTATACAATGTATTTTGATCATAATTCCCTCCCATTATTGTCTCTTGACCCCATTCTCCATCCCCCTCCCCTTGAACCCTTTCTTCTCAACAAGTCCCTCTTCTAATTTAATGTCTTTTCTTCTTATGCATTTTTATGACCCACTGAGTTATTAAATTAGGCATAAGCATGGATGTGAGATTATGCTGAAATTCTTAGTTTTATACTTAGTTTCGTATACATGCAATTTATGTTAAACAGGACCACACAAATGAGTAGGAAAGAAAACATTTTGTCAGCCTTTTGCTTGGACACTTACGCAAAAAAATATTTTTGCCAAGAAGAAATAGACTAAACATACATCAAGCCAAGTGGAGATGCTGACTTTGGTGACTAGAGGTACTTCTTGTGATTTAAGACATTAGAACACGCTTTGAGAATGTTTGGAGAAAGCAGTCAATGGCTGTAAGTTACTCACAATTACAGTTACAGAGACCTGCGCATACACAAGGTGGTGCAAGCACGTGTGGGCGGCTAATGCTATTGTTGTAGGTTACATTTTAGTGTTTTTTCTTAAGTAGAACTTTGCAAACATTTTTAAGGATAGCTTTACACTTCATGGCCATTTGTTTTTTTCAGTAAACTCTGTTTAAAATAGATTGCAATCTTTTTTCTTGATCATCTCTGGCATTTCTCCTCCCAGAATTCATTCATAAAAACAGACTTCATTGGGCTGGAGAGATGGCTTAGTGGTTAAGACACTTGCCTGCTAAGCCTAAGGACCCATGTTCAACTCTCCAGATCCCATGACAGCCAGACACACAAAGGTGAGGCAAGCGCAAGGTCGCACATGTCCACTAGGCAGTGCTAGTGTCTGGAGTTCAGCTACAGTGGCTGAAGCCCTAGCATGCCAATTCTCTCTCTCTCTAAAAAACATTTTTCAAAGCATGTTTCTTTGGTATATACTGTCAGTCATGACTCCTTTCCTTGGTCAAGGTTTTTCTAAAGAATTGCTCTCTACTTGTCACTGGAGTGACTTCTGAGGGAGTATTTCTTTTTAGGTAAGGTGTGGCAGTCACTTGGAATAGTGGTGACCTTCTCATGGTCACTTGCTCCATATCTGTTTGTTTGTTTTTTTTAACATTGGTTTTGCAATATCCTGTTTTAGTTGCTGGAGGTAACAGCAGTGGAAGAGACAGATACTATCCTTATCCTCATTAGATTAGTATAAAAAAGGGACAGGTGCACATTAAAAACCTAGCTGTACATTTAATCACGACTGGGGGAAGCTGCTATAAAGAAGGAAAAAAAAAAAGCTTGATAATGAGAAGCCTCTTCTTTAACAATTGTAGTCCTGCCCTTTGTACCTGTATTTTTATTCCTAGGAGAGATTTTTGTGTAAACTACTTGTAATGAGCAAACTCTGCAGTATCACTGGGGAATGACTCAGCATGACTCCACAAACTCTTCAAAGAGATCAGAGTACAAGATTTTGAAACCCAACCAACATGTTTTGACCAAACTTACCCAGTGACATTCAACCACGATAGGTTAAATATAAACAGGTATCTTGAGGAGTAAACATACATTAGACAAGTTCAAAATGATATATGGTGAGCTATTCCCAGTTTAGCCTCCCCCAGCTTCTCATTAAACACATGAGCACTCCATAAAAACCAGACGCATTGACAATGCATGAAAGAGCTATGATTGATAGTCAACCTAAAACTAGAGTCTGGGAGGAATTGGCATGAATTTTAAGGGAGTTGGATCTGGATTGTGAAACACATTATCAAAGCTTAAACACACGGCAGAGTGAAGGAGCCAAAACACCTGGACAAAGTTTTCCCACCTCTCCTGTTACTGTTAAACAGATGCAAATATGCAGAAAAAAAGCAGGCAGGTGGCACTTGTGTCCCTGAGGATTATCTTGGTGCCAGAGGAAGAGAAATCAGACAGAAACATGGCAGATAAGGCAAAGAAGCAGCTCTCTAGTTTTTATGGCTAATAATTCTGGTTCATCTTGGCTGAAAAATTGGACCCCTGAGAAATCACTTCCTCTCCATGACCCTCATATAGCTCATGCAGTGTCCTGACAATAATGAACATATCTGAGGTTTATAATTTTAACTAAGTAACAGAAAATCAGTAAGATTTTAGATCTTTTTATTTTATTTTCAAGATTTCTTCTACCTGAAGAAGCACATGAAATGTGCCTTGCATATAGCATTTCGCATTAAATGTATATCTCAGCAAACAAACAAATGTATCATGAATAACATAGGTAAGTTTCAAAGGACAAAATTGAGTTCAAAAATTCAGAAATAATATGTTTCATGATTCAACATCTATAAAGTTCATAAACAGGTGAGACTAACATAAGAGAGTAATCATGAGTGATTATCATTCCAAGACAGCACTTGAGCAGAGGCCCTTAGACACCTAACAGGATGCTGGAACTGCCCTTATAGGCTGGGTGGTAGTTTTATGATCGTGTTCACTGTGAAGATGTGTCAAGCTGTGTACTTCCTATTTGTGCACATTCTTGTATGTAATGTGCCACCTGTTAAAGCTCTAAGTCAGGGGTACCTTGTAAGCATCAGGGCCTGAGTTCAATTCCCAGAGCTCACCTAAAAATGCTGGCTCTAAAGGTGCATACTTACAACCCCAATACTGGGTAGCTATAGTCAGGCTGATCCCTGTCATGATCTGCCAGCCTAGCCTAACTGGCAAACCCCAGGGTAATGAGAAACCCTGTCCCATAAAAGGCAGATTGCATTCCAGAGAAATGAGACCTACCATTGTCCTCTACCTGCATGTGAACCCACACACATGAACATGTGCACACATGCATACATACACACATATTTTTTTGAAAGCTCTGAATCACTATTTCTTCTCAGCCCCACCCCCTTTTCTCACATAGCACAGGAATTGACAAATGTACTAAAAAGGAAAAGTAGCAGAAAATACTCCAAAAAACTTTTCCTTCTCTTTAGGATCTCGGCCAATAAAATCTCAGTGTGAGGATGATTCTGATACAAGCTATTCTGTTAACAGATGTGTAAACTGTTTGACTTATTTCTTTAGGATTAAATGAAGCTTATATCAAATTCTCAGAACAGATCCAGATATATACCTAGAAAGTACTAGATTAAATTCATGATAAAATTGGTCATTCAAAACAAGACATTACTGAGAGTCAAGCTAGTCACTACAGATAAACATGCTGGATGACAAATACACAGTCAAATGTTTACAAGCAAGCTGAAAGATAGAGTCAAAGGAGCACTAAATAAGAGAACATAATTCTCATGACTGTGTTATTCTTTCCATCAGAAAGTACATTAGCAGGTAATATCTTTAAACATTAATGAAAGTAAGGGAGGGAGATGGCTCAGTAGATAAAGTGCTTGCCATGCAAGCATGAGGACCTGGGTTTAAACTCCCAGCACCCATGTAAATGCCAGGTGGATATATCGCAGCCTTCCTGTAATCCCAGCATTCAAGAGGCAGAGACGGGGAATTACTGGGATCTGCTAACAAACTAGACTAGCTGAATCAGTAAGCTCTGGGCTTAACTGAGAGACTCTGGCTCAGTAAATGAAGTGGAGAACAACTGTGGAAGACACTGATGTCAACTTCTGTCTTTAACACAAAACACACACCCCTGCTGCAGAACAGTCATCTCTGTGGACATGTGACTAGACTTACACTAAGGAAGAGAATGGTCTGATGGCAAGATCACTGTCAACCCAATACCATGCTCTTTGGCACAGGTTGTCAGCTATGCCTGGATGCTTAAGCTTCCCTAGCTCTGTACACTGGAAGACCTTAACACACGGGATGAGAAAGCAAAGCTCCCCTTTTGTCCTCTGCAACAGGAGCTGTGTTACTTCCTGCTACGCACTGTAAGTCTACGTACCTCCAGGAGTTCATCTGCTAAGACCTAATCCCCGGTGATACAGCACATGTAGACAGGGCCTTTGGGAGGTGATTAGGTGTTGAAAGTTGAACCCTCGTGAATGGAAATTGTTTCCTTACAAAATGGACTCAAGGGAGCTACCTTGTCTTTTCCATCACGAGAGAAAAAGACAGCAGTCTATAAGTCAGGAAGCAAGTCCTCACTAGGAGCCATACCTGCCAGTACCTTGATCTTGGACTTTACAGAGAGAAAACTCCATTATTTGTGAGCTATACTACTGTGTTGGAGCAGCCTGGGTAGACTGAGATGCTTACCAAATTTCATCATACTATCTGTGTATTTAACGTAATGGTTTTGTTTACAAATTAAAAGCCCTGTATTTCCAGTGGCATAAAAATACAAGCACATTGTTATAATTTCCATTGCATATTACAGACAAATGCCTGGACTATAATTTGCTGTTATTTAGCACATTGAACACAAATGTCCATGTTTACATCTAACTGCAGAGGCATCTCTCTTTGCTGACACCATGTCTTCTGAGTGAGTCTCTAGGATTGGTGAGACCAGGCCATCAACTGTGTGGCAAAGCAGCAGACTAGAAACATGACAAAGGCAAGTTTAGTTCCCACATGCTGTGTTCATGTCCTGGACAGTGCTTAATATACTCATCCTTCATTTCCCTCATGCAAATAAACACATTTCCCCACTGCATTCAAAGATGACAACATGTTATGGAAGTTGTCAATAAAAAAATGTAATTAAAAAGAAAAAAATATATATATATATATAAAGATGACAACATGAACAACCAAGAGGAAAAAAAAATCTCTTCTTTGTTCCCAAATTAAGGGTGAAGTTTATGTCATTCTTGGGTACTCTAAATTCATTGCCACTTTAAGTAGCTTTGTAAGAATGTCTTGCATTTTAATTAAATCTACAGAAAGTTGGACAAGTTCATTTTTAAGAGTTCTATCTTGGGCCCTTGATGACATTCAGAAAGTCCTAGCCCAAGGACTGGGGAGGTGGTTCAGTGGCTAACAGCACTTGCCAGGCAAGCATAAAGGCCTGACTCAGATTCCCCAGAACTCAAGGGTAGCACATGTCTGTGAGCTCAAAGCACCAACAGTGAGATGGTAGGTGGAGACAGGAGAATTCTCAGAAGTTCCGGGGTGCCAGCAGAGAACAAGAATCCCAGCTTCAAACAACGTGAACCAAGGACTGACCACGTGACCATGGAGGCTGTCCTCCAACCTCCACGTGAGCACCGTGGCCTAGTGCACCCTCTGCTTACATGCAAACACAGGCATGTCATACACACGCATTACACATACAAGGCTTTTTAAAAACTCCTAGGTTCCCAGGACTGCTAGAGAATACAACCCAAATAATATCATTTCACTTTTCATATGTTGCCAAGCACTCTTTTTTCCTCTTTCAATTTCTACAACAGAGCTGGAAGAAAACCGTATCCCACCCTCCTCCTCCCCCCTCACTGTTTGCTGGTTCTCAGCCTGCAAACTCCTTAAAGGGGAAAGGGGCTTGTGTTTCTTCCTATTGTAACAGCACTGCCCAGGCCTGACCTGTTTACATACAGAGGAAAGGAATGAACGAGGTGGGGATGAGCAGCACCACCCAGACACCGGGTCTGAGTCATGCACTAGGTCTGAGTGGACAAAGCTCTTCATTCCATGGGGCCCAGACATGCATGTTCCTGTGGCCTCATTCACAGCCTGACTTTCAAAAGCTGAACAAAGGGAGGATTTATGAGGGAGATAGTAGCCTAGTGGTATATCCCTGTGCTATTTCTAGATTGGCCCAATCAGCACAGAGCTTTCTGGAAGAGTTGAAAAGTTAAGGGTGAGCAGGTAGAAATTGGTGTTATGTGACAGTCTGGGAACCAGCAAGCTGGGTGTGGGGTCACCTTCCAGAAGCCATTAAGTAGTAAAATGACTATTAAACAGTGTATTGCATGAGAAACCATTTTGCATAATAAAATCTCTGTGTACAAAGAGCCAGTTTACTTATGCTATACACAAATGTGGGGGAAAGGTACCTTAGTTTGCTGTAACTGAGAAACATAATCTGACCATCAATCTAATCATTTGTGACAGTCTATCTGATGCATGGGACAGGAGACTATACCTTAATCCAATCGATTAACATGGTTTGGACAAATAGCTATGCAATCCCTGGAGCTGAATGCTTCTTTTGCAAATGCTTTTCACCTCTGACCCTTTTCTAAAACTGCATTTGACAACACCTCACCACAGAGACAAGAGGTGAAGATGACCTTGGCCCCCCCAGGTGGTGCCTCTGCATTCCTCTGGGCTCTCTAACTGAACCTGTCCCAGACAACCCTACTGAGGCCAATTAGATCTAGCCTTACATTTTTATGTGAGAGTGAGAGAGAAACAGAGAGCATGTGTGTGAGGGAGAGAATTGGTGTGCCATGGCCTCTAGCCACTGCAATCGAACTCCAGATGTGTGTGCCCCCTGTGACCTTGTGCACTTGAGTCACTGTGCATCTAGTTTACGTGGGACCTGGAGAGTAGAACATAAGTCCTTAGGCTTTACAGGCAAGTGCCTTAACCACTAAGCCATCTCTCCAGCCTCTAGCCTGATCTTTCAGCATCTTGTTAGAGTCTGTAGAGGCAGGGCTCCGGGCTTGTGTCTTCAGCCTGATGGTATGACAGACTCTGCATCCTTCTCCTCTCAACCATGCTGAGGACCCCAGGAGTCTTCTCCCATGTCTCCTAACCATGTCTTGGCCCTTCTACCTCATCACCAAGAGCACCCTGGCCCCACCTTTATATAAATAGCGATTTTTTTTTTGCTTTTCTCCTTTGTACCATCTACCAAGTTGGTGATGTTTCTAGTAAGGAAACCTCTCATTCCCTTTACCCCACCTTAATTATGACAACTGATTTTACTTTCTCTCCCACCACTCATGATTGGATGTCCAAACAGAGGCACACGATCCACTCCACACCAGCCATATACCTCCTAGATTCCCGCTTACACTTTACTAAAAACAGTGTCTCAGGCACCAGATTTTTCATTTCCTTCCAAATTTTGAGCTTCTAATATTGGGTATTTTTCATAATTCAAAAAGATTTTGTAATCTGATCTCCAATTAGAATTTTCCCTTTTCCAAATGCCTTTATGAGTTCGACACATTAACCATGAAACATCTCCTTCCTTGTCCACTGACCTGGTTGAAAATAAACAAAATATGAGCACTGAGTTTGTGGTACCTCCCTCATAATAACTACTAAGAGAAAGGGTGTAACCTCATGCCCATGCTCCCTAAAGCCCCTGGAGACATGCCTGCCTTTGCATTTCCAAGGCCTGGAGAGAAAAAGAAAGTAAAGGGCTGGAGAGATGGTTTAGTGGTTAAGGCACTTGCCTGCATAGCCAAAGGACCTTGGTTCAATTCCCCAGTACCCACATAAGCCAGATGCACAAGGGGAGCATGAATTGGAGTTTGTTTGCAGTGGCTGGAAGCCTTGGCATCCTCTCTCTCTCTCTCTCTCTCTCTCTCTCTCTCTCTCTCTCTCTCTCTTTCTCTCTCCCTCTCTCTCAAATAAATAAATAAAAATTTGAAAATTTGAAAAAGAAAGTAAAAGGACAGCAGCAATCTCTGTCTGTGTCTCGAAAGCTCTGACAGCATGTGGCCAGTTCTAAGACAAGGCTCAATGAGGTTTAATCATCTCTCGCTCTCCAAATCTCTGCATATTGTTGGTTACAATATGAGTTGGAACTGCCATTATGAGAAACGATATGAAAATCCCTGAAATAAAATAGACTATCATAAGCTCTATCCAACACTTCCACTACTAGGCATATAGCCAAAAGAGATGACGCTAGCATCTCCAGGAGATGTTGGTACTCCCATGTTTGTTGCAACACTACTCACAAGAGCCAACATGCTCACTGGTGAATGGATGAGTGAATGCTTGAAGGAAATACAGTGCAGGGGCTGGAGATATGGCTTAGCAGTTAAGGTGCTTGCCTGCCAAACCTAAGGACCCATGTAAACCAGATGCACAAGGTGGCACATATGTCTGGAGTTCATTCGCAGTGGCTAGAGACTCTGGCATACCCATTCCCTCCTTCTCTCCATCTCTCTCTCTCTCCCTCAAGTAAATAAAACATTTTTTTAAAAAATTAAAAAGAGAAAATTATAAACATATATATATATAATTATTATAATTTTCTTTATATATACATATGTACAGTGGAACATAATTCAACCATAAGAAGAAAGTTCTGACATTTTCAGCAACATGGCCTAGAAAACATTATGCAAAGGGAAATAGGACAAATACAGAAAGAAAATTACCACTTAATCTCACATATAGGTGCCATGGAAAATGAACCTCACAGAAGCAGACAACAGGAAAGTGTTCCCAAGTGACTGAACACGCAAGTGGTGGGAGTGGGGAGATGTTGACCAAAGGACATTCAAGGTTAGCTTAGCAATGTTATTGGGTGAGTAAGTTCTAGGAGCTCATGGACAGCAAGGGGACAAGAGTTAAATTTAAGAATGCTAAATTGTGTGCTTGCCATTTGCTGAGAGTAGATCTGAAGTACCACTATGTAATTAAAAACTGGCAACTTTGTGAGGTTATAGGTATGTTAATTAGCATAATTTTGACACTCATTTCACTATATCAAATACTCATTTGCTATAACAAATCATAATTCTGTACTCCATAAATACAAGTTTTACTTGCCATTAATACCTTGGTAAAACCGGGGAGAAGCATAGCATGGTGTCACACTTCTCACATTCCTATAATCTCAGCACTTGGGGAAGCTGAGGGAGGATTATGAGTTCAAACCTAGACTGCGCAAGATCTTCCCCTGCACACACAAAGGGAAAGAGATAAGAGACAGAGACAGAAAGAGGCAGAGAGAAAAATATTCCCACCCGACATTAAGCAAGCATGCTTTCTTTGATCAGTATAGCTATGGGGTACCCTGAAGCCATACATCCTGAAACCTAAGCTATGCCCCCTACATGCCAGTCAACACAGCTGGGCAAGGATCTGGGCATCTCCTGTGGCATCTGGGACACCATCACTGAGGATTTTGGAAGGAAAGCACACAGAGGGACCAAGCACCAACATCAATGGTAGCCTCTCCAGGTGAGAAAGTACTCTGCACAGAATCAGTCTTTTCTTCCTTCCTTTTGGAAACAATTCACCAGTTTCAGCCATCAGAAAGTTTTCTCTGAATAGAGTTCTCTGTGGAAACAGCTGAAACGAATGGAAACTGTAGATGCTACAGCTCGAAAAGACCCACTAGCGTTCTATGACATTAGAGGTTAAAAACAAGTTTTTTCTCACAGTTCTAGAGTCTAGAAGTATAAAATCAATTAGCAAGGCCATGATCTCCCCAAATCTCTCAAAGAGGTTCCTTCTTGTCTCTTTTAGCTTCTGGTAGCCCTAGGCACTCGTTGGCTTAGGGCTACGTGACTCCATCTTGCTCTGTCTTGGTGTGATTTGGCACCTCTGCTCCAGCTTTGCTACTTAGGAAGAGAACTGTGATGCTAGAGAGGAGCCCAAAATGACAAGCTCATCTCAGCACAATTACACCTGCAAAGAGCTTGTCTCTAAATAACATCTCACTCACAGGACAAGTTGTTTGGACTTCAGCATACCATTTTCAGAGACGCAATTATGGGAAAGCACATAATGCTTGGGAATTGTGTAACATTTACTTCTCAACTTTGGAAAATCCAAAATGAAAGGTATGTCCAAATTCTGTCTCATGGTATGTCAGATGAAATGTGTCCTCCATAGGGAAGAAGGAAAGAAGAGTAAGAAAATCACATTCTTGGTCTCGAGGAAACCACATTCTTACTTATGAGGAAGATTTAAAAAAAAAAAACAAGATTAAAAATAAATCTAGATTATTTTACCAGTAGAGTGAGTGGACAGAGACTTGCACAGCCAGTTTTAATGGCATCTCTGTGTGAATCTAACACTGTGTTTGCATCAGTTACTTTCTCATTGCCTGGGGGAAATACTTGACCAGAAGCAGCTCAAGAAAGGAAAGGATTCATTTTTAGTTTATACTTCCACAAGGTCAAGTTCATGACCAGGAAACGTGGGGGGAGCAGGACACCGGCATTGCATCATCATACCAGCAGGGAGAGCAGAAAGTGGAAGCAGGGCTGGGCACCATAAAGACAAGGAGAAAAGTAAGGCAAGAAGAAGTCATATATTTAGAGAGAAAGGAAATAGAATTATTTCCCCATGGCTACTTGATTTTCAACTTGATCTTTGATCTAAACACCCCAAGATTCGGTCTCCAAGAAAATATGAGTTATAGTTACCAAAGGGCATAGGGATTATCTGGAGAAGGGAACTACATCAGAAACACAGAAGAGTCATACTGAGCACCCAGTGGGGAATGAAGGAGTTTGAAACCCATCCCAATCCCTTCCTTTTAGTCTCTCTCCAAGAGGCTAAAACATCTGGACAGTCAGGTCGAAGATCCAATCAGTCAGCCCTAACTTTGGTCTTTATGATACCAGACATCAAGGCCCATCCCCAGTGACACACTTCCTCCAGCAAAGCTTCACTTCCTAAAGGTTCACAGCCTTCCTTGATAGCACCATGAACTGGACATTAAATATTCAAACACATGAATCTATGGAGGACATTTTACTTCCAAACTACCATACTAAATGTGAATTTAATCCAATAAATGCTCTAAAAATAATTTTATATATTTTCATCATCCAAAGTCACGGTGACCTAAAATATATGGTTGATTTATAACTAACTGTTACACATGTAAAATGAAAAAAAATATGATCAAGTTCCATAATCATCAATGAGAAATTCAAATTTGAAACAATATTTGCATGCTGCTTTTGACTATCAAATTGGGAAAGATATCTAAAGCTGCGTGGTATGTTCTGTCAGCAATAGCCTGGATAAATGCAATTGCTAGGACCATGGGTGAGGGGGGAGGTTACAGTTCTTGCAACATAGATCGAACGTTAGGCTGAAGACCTTTCTGGTTGAATGGGAAATCTACTATTGAGGAGGGGGGAAAAAACTCCCTTATGTGTACCAAATTTGGGCTATAACAATTTCCAGTATATTATTTTTGCTAAAATAGACATAACATAATTACAGACCTAAGCAAAGAATGATAATAGATCTGCATTACTCACTTTCTAGTTGCTGTCACAAAATACATGACCAGAAAGTAGCAACTTAAGGAAGGAAAAGATTTACTTTGGTTTACAGTTTCCAGAGCATTGCAGTTACCTTCTCGTTGCTGGGATAAAACACCCAAACAAAAGCAGCTGACAGGAGGAAAATATTCCCTTTGGTTTACAGTCTTGGGGGGAAACTTCATGGTGGCAGGGGAAAGCATGGCATGAGCAGAGGCTGGGCATCACCTCTGCCACAGCAGGTGGAAAACAGCTGCAGGAGGGAGGCTGAGCTCTGCCACGGGGGAGCTGGCCAGAACACCACTAAGACCACTCCCAACAACACACCTGCAGCAAGGCTCTACAAATGAGTTTAGGGGGGACCTCTGATGCAAACTACCCCAAAATGTATACATTCCAACATGGCGAGGAAGGCATGGTGGAAGGGGCAGGAGACCAGCTGGTCACGTCGCAGCCAGGGTCAAGAAACAGATAACTAGTAAGCAGGGCTGGGCTCCAAAGCCTCAAGGCCCAATGACCCACGTCTGCCAAGCTGGCTCCATTTTCTAAAGATTCCACAACCTTCTACACTATCACTACCCACTGTAGACCAAGTGTTAAACACAGGAACCGATGGAGGACATGTTAAATTCAAACCACAACAATATCCATATGATTAACTATTGGTATCACTTTTAAAAAAATAATGCTACAGACTAAGGGTCAGCAGACTATAGCTAACCCATGCCTACTTTGTAAGTGACACTTAACTGGAACACAGTCATACCCATCCATTTATACTTTCTCAGAGTTTCATAATCACGAAAAAGTCATCACCCCACAAATCATAAAATTTACAGCATCTGAGCCAGGCGTGATGGCTCACACCTTTAATCCCAGCACTCAGGAGGCAGAGGTCGCAGGATCGCCATGAGTTCGAGGCCATCCTGAAACTACATAGTGAATTCCAGGTCAGCCTGAGCTAGAGTGAGACCCTACCTTAAAAAAAAAAAAAAATTATAGCAACTAGCCCTTTATTTAAAACAAGTTGGGTGAACCCAGACAGAAAAATTCACAGCACTATGCAAGAAATTGCTAATTAGGTTTATTTTTTAAAGTTACAAAATAATGTGCTCCTTAGGAGTCTGTGGTTTGAGATGTGGATGCATTTATTTGCATGTTAATGTACTTAATAGTATTTTACTATCTATATAAAAAATTTAAGCTATTAACTAGATAAATAATATTCTGAGTAATATTTTTGGGGGGCAGGGGTTGAGATAGTGTCTCACTCTAGCCCACGCTGACCTGGAATTCACTATGTAGTCTCAGGGTGGCCTCGAACTCACAGTGATCCTCCTACGTCTGCCTCCCAAGTGCTGGGATTAAAGGTGTGCACCCCCACACCCGGCTCTGAGTAATTTTTAATGCATTCCCTCAGAGTCTACAAAGAACTCGTGTGTTTATATATCTACATATATTTTTAAATAAGTACTTCATGGTAGTTTGAGTGTGACGTGCTCCCTGTAGGCTCATGTGTTTGAACACTTGGTCCACAGCAGGTGGTGCTGAGGTGTTCAGGATTGTGGAACCACTAGAAGGCAGAACCTTGCTAGAGGATGTGTGTCACTGTGGGCAGGCCTGAAGGTCTTATAACTGGGCCCCAGGGTCTGTTGTCTCTCTATTTTTCCTTGCTGGGCTTACTACAGCCTCTTGCTCTTGCCTGACATGATACCCCATTATGATGGACTCTACCTTCTGAACTGTAAGCCAAATTTAATCCTTTTCTTTCCATAAACTGCTTCTGATAAGGTTATTCTGCCCCAACAACAAGAACATCACTGACACAAACTCTTAATCCCCAAATTAAATTATCTAATCTTGAGGAAGGTGCTTAGCCTCTCTAATCCTCAGTTTCAACCTCTGTTCAATGCTGTTAACCACAGTTCCTACCTCACAAGTTCGTTGGGAGAATTATGTAGGAGGAAATAAATGTAGAATGTATTCAAGAGTGCCTGGTGCATTCATTGTTCAAGTGTCCTTGGAGGGTCCTGATTAAGATGCTTAATACAGAACACACACCTGCAAAACCACTCCAGAAAAGCTCAAAGTATGTCCAGCAGAGCAGTATCAGAGTCTATGTCATGTTTATTTTAGCAGCTGGCCTGCCTTAGTGCACATGGGCTTCATTCAGGAATGGAAGTTCGTTTTGGTGAAATCATTTAGGATCATGCCAGGGCATGTGTCAGGCTTCATACCATAAAGATAAAATAGTTAGCTAATTTTTGGCTCAAGAAGTTATAATAAGAATCAGGCTTCATACCATAAAGATAAAATAGCTAGCTAATTTTTGGCTCAAGAAGTTATAATAAGAATCCTAAAATCATAATTCATTTTTCTTTCAAAATTACCTACAATTACACAAAAGTACTACTTTCTTCCCTACTCATCTTTTATTTCTTTAAAACCAAAGAACAGATTCACCCTATACGCAAAAGCAGCTCTGACTCATGAGACAGGAAAGTCGACAAACACACCAGGAAAGAGTGAGTTAGTGTGAGATGCCTGTCCAGTGTTCTTCAGCTGCTTTCTGTCATATATTTAGAGAGATAAACATTGTTTTGTCTATTCTGAGGTTTGATTTCTCTCCTAGAAAATATAAGATTTCATTAAACCACTATGTGTTTGTGGTATCACTTCCTCTCTTTTTAGCTCTCTTCAGTCATAAAGTTGTCCAACAGCCGTTCAGATAAGAATGCAAAGCATATTTGAAAATAACCTGAAACCATACCAGATTCCTACAGACTTAAACACCCAGGAATGCATAAATTATATAAATTGTGTGTTCCCGTAACACACAGTTAAAATTACTGTCGGTGCCAGCTGTCTTTGGATCAGGGGGTCATTTCCATGTCTGTTGAGCTAGCTGCACCAACATTTGACATTGTTCTTTCATCCTTTCCCTCTCCTTCATCAGGAGGTGACATCCAGCATGACTTGGAGAAAAAATAAAAGTCACGTTTTTTCTTCTGATTTATTTGTTAATACTTCTATGTGAATCATTATACAATATACAAACCATTTAAAGTACAGGGCTATGTTGAGAGAAGTAAAAACTAAAATAGGATGTATCCAAACAGAATAACAAGGGTAAAAACAGGACAATGATATGATATATATTATGTAGACAGAAGCTGATTTTATAGGAAACCAAAACATTCCATTGATTTAATTAAAGAAAAGAGAAACTCAGTCACTCCAGATGTTTGGCATCATAAAGACAAAAGTTGGGGTTGATTGATTGGATCTTTGACATAACTCACCAGATGTTTTAGCCTCTTGGAGACAGACTAAAAGGAAGGGATTCGGATGGGTTTCAAATTCCTTCATTCCTCACTGGGTGCTCAGTATGACTCTTCTGTGTTTCTGATTTAGTTACCCTCTCTAGCTAATCCCTGCACCCTTTGGTAACTATAACTCATATTTTCTTTCAGACTGAATCTTGGGGTGTTTCAATCAAGGATTAAGGTAAAAACCAAGTAGCCATGTAGAAATAATTCTATTTTCTTTCTTCTAATATATGACTTCGTGTTGCCTTTCTCCTTTTCTTTTTCTTTCTTCCTTCCTTCCTTTCTTCCTTTCTTTCTTTCTTTCTTTCTTTCTTTCTTTCTTTCTTTCTTTCTTTCTTTTTTCTAGAAGGCCCACAGTACCAGCAGCACCTAAGGAGGATAGGAAAAACCACCCTGCCTCTACATATCAAATCCATTAGGACCCACAGCAATGATAGAACCAGGAAAAGTATTCTCCAAAGGCATTCTTAGTTTGATGGCTGTGCAGTTTGACTTAATCCATATTAAGCCACTAATGAGTTGGTGGTTAGATAAACTCTTTCTCTCAGAAAATAAACTGGAGACTGGCAATTGCAGAAAAACAGAGAAGAAAGTGTAACCACTCTGTAGAACCCTTCATCGGGGTCCGTAGTTCTGCCTTGGTGCTGAATGTGCAAAAACCATCCCTTAGCGGAGAACACAGTTGTAGTTAACTCCACATGGCTGGGATGAACATCCCGCCAGACAGCTTATGGCAGGAAGAGGTTTATTTCAGGTTTATAGATCCAGGGGAAGCTCCATCAATGGAGGAAGAATCTGGCTTCCTTTCAAAGATCAAAGCAGAGAGAAGCTACGAAACAACCAGCAAACACCAAAAGCAGCAGCATGAACCACCAGAGCTCAAAGTGCTCTGGACAAACGTAGTAGGGTTGGACTGGATACCCACCCCTAACTATACCTCAGGACTGGTCCCCATGATCTACCCCCCAAATGTGATGCCCCCTTGTAGCAGGGGTCTTCCTGCTAGGGACTCACATAGAAAGTTTGATTTTAAAAAATGAATGAGGCGATGGGGCCATACAGCTAAACTATCATATTCAAATTCTATCACAAACACATTGAAACGCACATGTTCGCTCATGGCACACGCACAATTGTGGTGAAAACTCATGTATTTGAAGATAGATTTCATATAACTAAATTAGTCATTGCTAACTCAAATATTATAGAAAATAAGTGTTTAAACATTTCTGCCCCCAGAGGAAAAAGTGCATGATGGTTCTGTTATTCCTGAATATCTAAGTCCTTCTATTTCAGTGTCATTGTAGGGCATGTCTGAAGATGGAGTTTGGCATCCAAAATCTTATTATAAAAAGTAACAGCAACATAGGAAACATCTGGATGCATCTGCCAGGCTCTGTCTTGTCAGAGAACATGTGAAGTCTAACACTACATGCTATGTTTTAGATAAGTGTCACCAAATATCCATAAGTAAAGCCTGGGCCTCCAGAGAGGCAAAATTGGGCTATTCTGTGAACCTTTAACAGTAAGGCCCACTGGAAAGACCTTAAGTAACCAGGGATATGTCCTCAAGGGGAATCATGGGAACCACTCCCCCAACTGTCCTCTCTCTCACTCTCTGTTTAGTTGAAGATGTGAGACTTTCACTATAATGAACACATACCCCTATTATTGATATCTGTGCCATGAGGTAGCAGAGCTAGGAGACAGATTTCACCAAGCCAAGTCTATACCACACTGTTTCTGCTTTGAACTTCTAAGACTGTCTCTCTTTATCAAGTCAACTGTATCATGTATTTCCTTGTAGTAACATGAAGCTAAACTACTGATCATGATTCTTGCAGAAGCCTAAATAATTCACTTTCTTCTCCCATGAGATTATATTGCATATGAAAATATATCATAATAAAGCACTTAGAAATAAAATGACCTCAGGAGAAATATTGAAGACAAAATTGATTGTTCAAATAACTATGTATATAGTAGGTATAATGGTGTGCATCATAAACAATGAAAATAAATGAGACAGGATTGTCCCAAATAGTGAATTTCAGCTAGGCCTTTAATATTTTAACTATACTTCAAAGCAAGACAATGGGAGAATAGGAATGGGGTCTTTTTGTACTTGGTGATATTGTGCTTATTTTGAAATTATCTTGCCCAGGATGGTCTCAAACTTCTAGACACAAGTTATCTTCCAGCCTCAACAACCTGAGTGCATCTATAGGTGAGAACTACTACCCTCAGTGTCAATTTTATCAATCTAGAGGATATATTCTGTCAAATCTAGCCTTGTGTTTCTGGACTTTTAATGGAAGATAGCCATACTAATTTCTATTGCAGTGTTGTTCTGAAGCTAAAATATATCAAGTCAAAAGGTCTTAGTGAGGGATAATGTGTCATCTTAATGCCTCAATCTAAAAAATACTGTCAAAGGATAAACAAAGATTCTGGTCTTCTCTTTGCATATTGTCTCTTTTGTTGTCCTTCTCTGATATCCCATGAGGTAGTAGGAGAAAGTTCAAGTCACATATGAAGGGATGTGTGCATAGGCCTGGAAAGATGGCTCAGCAGTTAAGGCATTTGACTGCAAAGCTTAACAACCCAGGTTCAGTTCCCCAGTGCCCACAATAAAGACAGATGATCAGAGTGGTGCATACATCTAGAGTTTGTTAGCAGTGGCTGGAGGCCCTAGCATACCCTTTTTTTTTTTTGTTCTTATTATGTATTGATTGATCTATCTATCTATCTATCTATCTATCTATCATCTATCTATCTTCTTGAAAATACAAACGTATTTAAAAAAAGAAATGATGAGCGTCATTTAAGAAGTGGATTCTGAAGATGACTTTTTGATGACAAGCCTCATGGACAAACACATGGCCTTGACCTTGTCCCATAGGGAATTTTTTCATTCCACATTTACATCCCCGAAGAAGCAAATGGAACTTTGTAAGCAAGCACCTTTCAACAGCAGAGCCATCTCTCCAGCCACAAACTTTATACTTGAGATTAAACATAAGTAGTGGAACTGGGGAGATGGATCAGCAGGTAAGAGCATTTGCTACAAGCATGAGAGCCTGAGACTGCCTGACCTTGACTCCCCATGGAGTCACACAAAGTTTTAGGAATGGCCACACAAGTCTGAAGAGAGGAGACTGGAGAGTCACTGGAGCTCACAAAAACTATAGCTCTGCTTTCAGAGAGAGACTCCAACTCAAGAAAATACACAGATGGGCAATAGAAGAATACCTGCCATTCACTTCCAGCCTTCACATGCCTGCAAGCATCACACATACACACACTGCACCACATATACACACTATGTGAAAATAAAACTTGTAGAATGCTATATTGATATTCTCTATTAACTCTGCTGTATTGTTACCTAAAATCACACAGCTGTTTCTTATTTTTCAATATAAGTTAAGCAAGACCTGCCTATAAACTCTCCATATGCAGAGAACTACATTTAAAACACAAGATATTATTAGGTTGGAGACATGGCTTAGTAGTTAAAGGTGCTTGCTTGCAAAGTCTAATGGCCCAGGTTCCATTCTCCAGCATCCATATCGAATCAGATGTTCAAAAGTGGCATACACATCTGCAGTTCATTTGCAGTGACAAGTGGACCTAGTGTCTATTCTCTCTATATATATATCCCTATCTCTCCCTCTTTCCCTCTCTATCTTCTTCCCTCCTTTCTTCTCTCTCCCTATCTTTCCTTCCTTCGCTGTTAAGTTAGTAGACATAATATGTTTAAAGGTGTTATTATCCTAACCAATCATTCATATTTAAGCTTCAAAGTTATCTATACAGAAGTATCTTAAATGAATGTTTTATTCTTTTGGAGAAAAATTAAATAGAAATCTAAATTGAGGTCCCAAACTTGAATCTTTTCCGGAAGGTGAATCTAATAAAAGTATTTTCCTGGTGAGTTTTTCTTACTGTGTTAATAACAACAAACAAGAAACATTCTGGTTACATGTTTCAGTACAGAAATACTTTAAACTTATGGTATTTCAAAACGTAGTCCAGCAAACCCACAGGAGCACACTAACAAATTGATAATTCTACTTGTAACCAAAACAGTCTGTCATTTGAAATAATAAAGAACAGCTAAGCATGACTAGATTCTGTATAAATATGTTTACTAAACATAGAATACACAGAATGTCTTTATTTGTTGTCATGGAGAAGGTATCTATTATTTGTTATTAGAAAATTTCCATTGAATTCAAAATAAAGAGTTTGAAGATTTAGCTCAGTGGAAAACTCCTTGCCTAGCAAGCCAAGGTCCTGGGTTTGGTCCTCGACACTACAAGAAAAATGAAGAAAAGATCTGTAAGAAAACTTCACTTTTTTTTCTTTTTGGGATGCCATGGGTTAGAGGTTTACAGTGATTTGGGTGTGGTTTGTCCACTCTGAAACTCATGTTAAAAATTGGTGCTCAAATTTGGTCCACTGTGAGAGGTGGTAGGACCCAGAAAAAGTAGCTAGGTCATAAAAAGGGATTTATGTCCTTCTAGGATTGTGACTTCTGCTCTCTCAGGACTCCAAGCTCCTGTGAGGGTTGGTTATTAGAAGGCTACCCATTGCCCTTTGCCCAGCTTTGTTTTGCTTGCACTCTCCTGCCCTTCTACTTCCTCCATGAACTGAAGCAGTATGCAGTCCTCCTAGCTGCTGTGGCCTGATCTTGGACCTCCAGCTTCCAGCCCCATGACCTGAATAAACTTCTTTCTTTCAGACATTATCTGACCTCAACTATTCCCTTATAGTCACAGAAAATAAGACTAGGCTGAACACTGTGTACAGAATATTTATCTTTTCATGTTGAAGAAAAGGAAAACTACTGAGGCCTTTAAAATCCTTCCAGAAAATTCCTCTAAAACTTCAAACATGGATTTATGTTTAAAAGTCTCACTAAAACACAAACTTTCAAAATAATACCTTAGTTAATATTTTTTTAAAAAATCCTAGAGAATTATAAAAGATTCAGAGTTACGAAGGTTCCACTTTGTTTTATGTTGCTAAATATGCCAGTCTGTAAACACATCCCCAAAACATCTGTTAGATGAAGTATTAGCAATGTAGAACTTATTGTGCATGGTAATAGATTTTTGCAAGGGCAAACAAAATATGTATGAAACTGTTTTGTCCTTTGTCTGTGAGCACCACTGCCCTATGACCCAAGTTGCCTCCAGATCCCTCTGGCTCACCCAAAATTTTATTACCTTGCCATGCTAGGGCTCCTATGTTCACTTACGGGAAACCGTGATTCATAGAGTGCTCTGAAAAACCTTTTATCCATTTATTTGAAGGGCCATGTTCCCATTGTGATTTGTGTCTGCCTGGGTGGAAACCACTTCTGCCAAACACTATATAGTTCAGCATGGCATACTTCGGATTTTTTTCACAGCCACTGTAAAAAAACAAAATTCTATCTCCACTTCCTAAGACAAAGTGCTGCTGTAAGTTATGCAGTAGATTCTCCTGAGGAAAAATAAATCCTGTGATCTGTTGCTGTGTTACGATTAAACAGCATCACAATCCGAGGAAGATATATACCACGTCTGGTTATATTCCATCATTGTCACTCATGGTAAAATATGCTTCAAAGTAAATATGCTTCAGGTAGCTTAAACACATGGAATTGTGCTTCACAACACATAGACTTTGAACTTTCAGCCAGTCAGCGTTTGGAGCACACCGGTACAAGGATAGTAAAAGCAGCAGCATCCACCGTCTCACAAAACAGTGCTTCCCAGTGTCGAGGCACACCATGTGTGGATGCAGCACTTGAGGACCGCTCCTCTCGTGACCCTGGTGTCACGGTAACACACTGTCGTGCATTTACCGTGGCAGGGCCATCAGCTCTCCCTTTCCTGGGTGTGTAGGTAGATTCTGAATGAGACTCACCCACAGGGGTGTATTTGCTCTCTAAGTTTTTCCTTGTCCTCAACTTTGAGACCCTGAGCACACGTCTGTACGAGAGTTGGCTGGAAGAGAGGGTGTAAGAGATGGGCATGGCCCTGAATCCCGTGAATTAACCCTGACCTTGGAAAAGCAAACTGAGAACAATATCCATTGCCTACTAGGTGCAGAAGATGGAACCACCATATACTGGAATGCTGCCCTCTCCTGCTTCATGGGCATGTGGCATTACCATAGATTTCCTGATTTCTGCTAAGCTGTTTTAAAAAAAAAAACTGGTGAGTTGGAGAGATGGCTTAGCAGTTAAGGCATTGGCCTGCAAAGCCCAAGGACTCAGGTTCAATTACCCAGTACCCATGTAAGGCAGAAACACAAGAGGGCACATGTGTTTGGAGTTCAGTTGCAGTGGCTGGAGGCTGTGGCACATCCATTCTCTCTCTCTCTCTCTCTCTTTCTCTCTCTCTCTGTCTGTCAAATAAATAAATAAAACTTAAAAATAGTTATGTACATAGAGAACCACAGTTACCTTTAAATCTTCATTGAGTTAGAAGAACCTCATTGATTTATTTAGATGTCCCATGCTAGGAGCAAGAAGGTATTTTGTGTATGTGTGTAATGTGCATGGTGTGGTATGTGTCAGTGTATTTGTAGTGTATGCATACATGTGTACAGATGCACACACTCCATGTGCATGTGTGTAGAGGTCAGAAGCAAATGTCCTGTGTCCTCCGCCATCCCTGATGTGCATGTTTCCTTGAGACAGAATCTCTTACTGATTCTGGAGCTTGGCATTTTTATGAGCTAAGGGGATTGACCATGGTTCTGGTCTACACAGGACTAGCATCACAGGCATGCTTGGCCATACCCAGCTATTTAAGTGGGTGCTGGGAAATCAAACTCAGGTGGTCTCAGGCCCCCTCACGTTCTCGTGTTTGTACAGAAGCACTCTTACCCGCTGAATCAAATTCCTAGCTGTAAGAATCAAGAACTTTGCAGTACCTGTGATGGCATAACAAGAAGAGGGACACTGTCACATTGGTCTGCAACAACAAGCTCCTAATGACCATTACCAAGCTACATGTAAATGTTCATTGTCACTTCCACATATACTGGACTCAATGAAATAGACATAACAACAACTATTTTTTAATCCTTACTTAAATATAAGTAGACCACTGCATAAGGACTCTAAAAATAATAGGGCAGTAAGTCTCTTGTGAATAAAAATTGTATCAGGAATCAGTATCCCTTTAATGAGAAGCTTAAAAACATTCTTGTGTTTTCAAAGTTTTGTATGCATTGCTTTTTATAACTACTTTTAACTGTAGCACAAACATTACAAGAAGGATTAAAAATCCCCTAGTGGTATATTAGCAGGTTTTTAAAATTTTATTTATTTATTTTTACTTATTTGGGAGCAACATACAGAGAGAGAAAGAGGCAGAGAGAGAGAGAGAGAGAGAATGGGCACATCAGGGCCTCCAGCCACTGCAAACGAACTCCAGATGCATTTGCCACCATGTGTATCTGGCTTACATGGGTACTGGGGAATGATCCTTAGGCTTCACAGGCAAGTGCTTAACTGCTAAGCCATCTCTCCAGCCCACAGCAGTTATTTTTATGCTGTTTAATTTTTATCTATTTATTTGTTGGGGGGGGGGGTAGAATAGTTCACCAAAGTTCTCTTGCTGCTGCGAATGAGCTACAGACACAAGCACCAGTATGTGCATTTGGTTTTATGTGGGCACTAGGGAATAAAATCCAGGCCATAAGTCTTTGCAATCAAAATCAAGCACCTTTAACCCCTGAGCCATCTCTCCAGCCCCAGCTTTTTATACTTTTATCTATCCTTCAGATGACATGCACTGGTATCTAAACATCTCCATGTGATTCTCCCATGAGCATGGTACTTGGACTTTGCTGTTTTGTAGGATAAGAATTAGTAATTTGTAAAACAAAACAATATTTACTACATGAGAAGTTAATTAATGAGAAAGATGTAAACACTATAAAATAAGAGATTTTTTAGACCAACAAAAATATACTTGGAAGGATAACACTTTAACTGTCTCCTTGGCCTGGGATGAGCCGGGTTTCTCTAGAAAACATCAAGTACTGATGCATTTTTGGTAATGCTCTTAAAGCCCTTTTTTAAACAAAAGTTACATAATGTGATCTAGGATAGACTTAGATTTTGTGAAGCATGTATATATATATATATATATATATATATATATATATATATATATATATAATTATAGGTAAATACTTACATTGAGCAAATAAGCCACAGAGAATAAAAAAGTTAGAGAGACAAAAATCTCACAAAACTTGGGGCAAGTAGCCTTTTTTTGTTTTTTCATGCAAATATGTGTGTTATGCATGCAAATATGAATGTTCATATATGTGTGGCAACATGTGTGTGTGTGTGCAGGGGCAGTATAGGCATGTATGTGCATGTGGAGGCCAGAGGTTGACATTGAGTGTTCTCCTCAATTGTTTTCCACCTTATTCTTAAAGACAGTGTCTCTCACAGAAACTCAAGCTCACCAATTATGCTAGGCTAGCTAGCCAGTGAGTCCCAGAGATTCCCTGTATCTGCCTCACAGGACTGAGATTACAGGCACAGACCACCACACCTGACATTTTACATGGGTTCTGAGGTTCCAAATTCAGGCCCTCATGCTTGTGCATCAAGCACTTTAACCGTGAGCCATTTTCCCAGTGCGACTTTAAGGTTTTTAATCAAACACTTGATATATCTTCATAAGACTTCTTCCGACATCAGTCGGATTCTGCCATGACCTCTTCATATGCAAATTAAATTGTAATATTATTTTCCGTAGAGAGGAAGCATGCCCCCATAGTGTGTCCAACAAAACTTATTTGTAGCTACTGATGGATGGTGAAATTTTTCTTTGTTTCATGATGTTTTACAATCTTGTGTAAGTTTCTGAGCTGTTGACACAGTAGGAGAGCTCTCTGAGGCTTCTGTCTTGTGTGAAGATGCTCAGTGTTCATCCCACTGAAACCCTCATTGTCAAGCACATTGCTGAGAGTAAGAAAGGAGCCATACAATATAAAATGACCCTCTAGCCTGGAACCTCCATCTTCCTGTAACTTACCAACATGATAAACACAAAGAGAAAGAAAACAGGCACCCATAGTATCTTGGCCTGTTAAAAAGGAACATGAAATTATTCCTTTGGCCACATCTACGTGAATCTACAGATCATTATAGACATCAAGGGACTGGGTACTGTTCAAAAAGGAATAAATGTTACCATGGCAAAACTGGAAGAATCTGCAGTGTTACCCAGCATGCTATTGACATTGTAGTAAACAAGCGAGGATTCCTGCCAAGACAATTCATGTGTACATGGAGTATGCTAAGCTCTCTAAGAGATGAGAAGGCTTTCTGAAAGGAAACAAAGTGATCATACAAAGACGGAATCCAAAGAGAAAGGTACCTGGGTTCAGCAGAAGCATCACCGTGCTCTGCCCAGAGAAGCACCTCTATGGGGACCAATGGCAAGGACCCTGAGCTGCTGCACTCTGCTCCCTGTGAGTTTATGGCTTACAAAAAGTAAATAAAAGAACTTTAGACTTTAAAATATATACACTGTTCCAAGCCCCACACTGAAACATGTCTGTTCATCATTATAAAATTATCAAGAAAAAATTACATTTAGTTGATCTTACTATTCTCTTAAGTACCCTAAAATACTCTGTGTACTAAGATGGTATTTCTGAAAAAAAATCAATAGTGATATCTACTTTCCTTTCTATCCATATGGAAAACATTGTCTATTATTAAATTATTAAAGTGATCTACTTCAGTAATAAAGTAAGCAAAAATTAACTATTTTTGGAGTTGGAAAACTTTTAGCCTTATAAAATAAAATCAATATCTATCAAACTAGCTATCTATCATGTTTTGCTGGCAGGGTGTTTCTCTAACTCAGAATGACCTGGAACTCACCATGATCCTCCTGCTTCAGTCTGTCCAGTGCTGAGATGAAAGACATGAGCCTCCTATACTCAGCTAATAATATCTTCAACTAGAACAAATCTTTGAATAAAATGGAATGCAGTATGGTGAATTTGAACAAAAATCAGGTGAAAATAGGGAAGAAATTAACTCATTTTGGCAGTAGAATTAATCTAACTAACATGTATGTTTTAAGACTCTATCCCATTTGATTTTTCTCTGGAACAAAACCAGTCTGAAGTCAAACAAAGCAAAACTTATTAAATATGTTTTGAAGATTTTCTTTGGATAATTCAGGTCAAATCAGACTGTTAGGCAGTCCCATCCAAGACTTGGAGCTCTTTAACCTCCTGTGGGTCAAAGTCATGGCTGATAAATATTTATAAAACTCCACAACAGAGCTTCTGTTCAGTACAATGTTCTTCCAGAATGACATGAATGTGGAATTTCCTGGAATTGTGTTCCTCTTGTGCTCTGTAGAGTTCAGAGCCTTTTTAATTTATTATCTTGCTTTTATTATTACTATTATTAACAATAATTACTATTATTATGGTTTTGAGATTCATTCTACGTGGGAGACACAATTTGGGGCATTTTTTAAAATCTGATAATCTAGGACATTACAGGTTATAGGATGCAAGTATATGACCATATAGGACATAAACATTGAAGTGATCAAAATTGATAATGTTAATGATGACAGAAGTTATTTATCTCTGAATGTGTGTATTGTGACTCTTGGTGCCCCTCAGTTCCTGCCAGCCTGTCCTTCCCCATAGCTCCCCACATGCTTTTTCCCTTTTCCGTTTTGTTTTGAAGGAAATTCTCCTTCCACTTGTCTGAAGCTAATGTAAAATCTCTTACTGAGCTCCAGGCCCTTCGGTAGGACTTTGGCCCACAATGCAGCACTTTTGTACCCCGTATTTTGACTTCTCTCCTAGTTTCTTTACTTTGTCATCGAGTATGTTCCCCTCTCTTACACTGCCAAGAGCGTGGCCTTGACCCTACGTCTCTCCATCTCCTTCCCTCTCCCATCGCACTAGGACCAAACATGTCTGGTTTTCTCTTCTTTTATTCATGGGGAGGGGAATGGGTGGGTGTGTCCGCATGTATATTTGTTTGGGGGGAGTTGCTTATGCATGTGAAGGCCAGAGGTTGATATCAAGTATCTGCCTCAACTATTTTTTGAGACAGGGCTTCTCACTGAACCTAAACTCATCAATGCTGCCAGAGTAGCTGGCCGGCAAGGCCTGAAATCTACCTGTCTCTTCCTCTCCAGAGCTCAGAGTCCAGGCGTGGGCTACCACACTCAATTTTCATATGTGTGCTGGGGAACCAAATAGGTCCTCACTCTTGCATGGCACCCATTTTGCTGACTGAGGTGTCTCCCCAACCTTGGGTTGTCATTTCTTACCACGCCATCCTTCTCAGTGCCCTCAGGTAAGGCAGCCCTGCCAGTTTACCCTAGAAGGTCTCCCATATCCACAAAGCTTTCTGCATTACAAGACCTGCCAGCCATCTCTAAAGCTATGCCTTATGTCTGCCTTCCTTAGCATGCTCTGACCACTTCTGACCTTGGTTCCAGACACTTCCTGATTTCATGTGAGACCTTGGCCATTCCTTATGTCTCCTAGATGCCTATTTCATAAGACTATGGCATTAATTTCCTCTACTCAGTTATCCTCTGTCAGTCACCTCACTCATCTTAATCATGTCCTCTAAACATACAGACCAATAACCTTCAAAACTGTGTCTTATAGACTGAGGAGATGACACAGAGGTTAAAGTTTCTTTCTTGAAAGGCTGGTGGCCCAAGTTCAACTCCTCAGTACCCATATAAAGCCAGATGCAAAGTGGTCCATGCATCTGGAACCCCAACATGTCTATGGCAGTGGGAAATAGAGCCAGGAGAATCTGGAAGCTCATGGGCCAGCTAGACTGGCATACAAACAGCAGCAAAAACAAGGGAGAACCTGTCTCAAGCAAGGTGGAAGGAGAGGACAAACACTCTGAGGCTGTCCTCAGCCCTCCATATATGTGCCATGATATGCATGCACCATACAAAACACACACACATGCACACACGCATGCACACATGCACACACAAGAAAAATAAATAAAATCTGTACCTCCATCCCAGACTTTCTCTATAGTCCTCTTCATACTTCCCGATTAGTGACAGCCATCTGCCATTGCTGTTTGAAGTTTTCCTTCCTGTCAGAAAGCTCCACGAGAACCACTCTCCCCCTTGTCTTGTCTCTGCTGACTCGCCATACAAAGCCTCAGATGAGCATCCACTAAGACAGGTTGTGGGATTTAACGGGCTGCTGTCTCACCTGCTGAACATGAAATCCTTAACCTTGAGAAATAGCTGATCCTAACAATGGCTTTTCTCTTAAATGTCCGACTCAGTCAAATTTAACCAATATTTTTTCATTTTTAAAAAATATCACTTTATATTCTTAATCCCAGAGCTTTAATGAAATTTTCTGACCCCTTTTCCCTTACCTCTTGAGTTCAGCTAATCTACTTCTTAATAGCACTTGAATCTGAATCCCTGCCTTCTTTCGTTTCCATAAAACCTCACCTGCATCCCATTAGCTAGATGTTTCCATCCCTTCTTCTTTTCCTTGTATCCCAGGGGTCTTTATAAAGTGCAAATCAGGTCACATTATTTCCTGGATACACGCTTTCTGGTGGTTCTTCAGTTGCTTACTATGTCATGTGTGTGTGTGCACCAGAGAGAGAGAGAGGGAGAGGGAGAGAGAAAGAGAAAGAGAGATGTCTGTCTGCAGGTGCATGCACTGGTGTATATGTCATGTGTGTGTGTGCACCAGAGAGAGAGAGGGAGAGAGAAAGAGAAAGAGAGATGTCTGTCTGCAGGTGCATGCACTGGTGTATATGTCATGTGTGTGTGTGCACCAGAGAGAGAGAGGGAGAGGGAGAGAGAAAGAGAAAGAGAGATGTCTGTCTGCGGGTGCATGCACTGGTGTATATGTCATGTGTGTGTGTGCACCAGAGAGAGAGAGGGAGAGGGAGAGAGAAAGAGAAAGAGAGATGTCTGTCTGCGGGTGCATGCACTGGTGTATATGTCATGTGTGTGTGTGCACCAGAGAGAGAGAGGGAGAGGGAGAGAGAAAGAGAAAGAGAGATGTCTGTCTGCAGGTGCATGCACTGGTGTATATGTCATGTGTGTGTGTGCACCAGAGAGAGAGAGGGAGAGGGAGAGAGAAAGAGAAAGAGAGATGTCTGTCTGCAGGTGCATGCACTGGTGTATATGTCATGTGTGTGTGTGCACCAGAGAGAGAGAGAGGGAGAGGGAGAGAGAAAGAGAAAGAGAGATGTATGTCTGCAGGTGCATGCACTGGTGTATATGTCATGTGTGTGTGTGCACCAGAGAGAGAGAGAGGGAGAGGGAGAGAGAAAGAGAAAGAGAGATGTCTGTCTGCAGGTGCATGCACTGGTGTATATGTCATGTGTGTGTGTGCACCAGAGAGAGAGAGAGGGAGAGGGAGAGAGAGAGAGAAAGAGAGATGTCTGTCTGCAGGTGCATGCACTGGTGTATATGTCATGTGTGTGTGTGCACCAGAGAGAGAGAGAGGGAGAGGGAGAGAGAAAGAGAAAGAGAGATGTCTGTCTGCAGGTGCATGCACTGGTGTATATGTCATGTGTGTGTGTGTGCACCAGAGAGAGAGAGAGGGAGAGGGAGAGAGAAAGAGAAAGAGAGATGTCTGTCTGCAGGTGCATGCACTGGTGTATATGTCATGTGTGTGTGTGCACCAGAGAGAGAGAGAGGGAGAGGGAGAGAGAGAGATGTCTGTCTGCGGGTGCATGCACTGGTGTATATGTCATGTGTGTGTGTGCACCAGAGAGAGAGAGGGAGAGGGAGAGAGAGAGAGAAAGAGAGATGTCTGTCTACAGGTGCATGCACTGGTGTATATGTCATGTGTGTGTGTGCACCAGAGAGAGAGAGAGGGAGAGGGAGAGAGAGAGATGTCTGTCTGCAGGTGCATGCACTGGTGTATATGTCATGTGTGTGTGTGCACCAGAGAGAGAGAGGGAGAGGGAGAGAGAAAGAGAAAGAGAGATGTCTGTCTGCGGGTGCATGCACTGGTGTATATGTCATGTGTGTGTGTGCACCAGAGAGAGAGAGAGGGAGAGGGAGAGAGAAAGAGAAAGAGAGATGTCTGTCTGCAGGTGCATGCACTGGTGTATATGTCATGTGTGTGTGTGCACCAGAGAGAGAGAGAGGGAGAGGGAGAGAGAGAGATGTCTGTCTGCAGGTGCATGCACTGGTGTATATGTCATGTGTGTGTGTGCACCAGAGAGAGAGAGGGAGAGGGAGAGAGAGAGAGAAAGAGAGATGTCTGTCTACAGGTGCATGCACTGGTGTATATGTCATGTGTGTGTGTGCACCAGAGAGAGGGAGAGGGAGAGAGAAAGAGAAAGAGAGATGTCTGTCTGCAGGTGCATGCACTGGTGTATATGTCATGTGTGTGTGTGCACCAGAGAGAGAGAGGGAGAGAGAGAGAGAGAGAGAAAGAGAGATGTATGTCTGCAGGTGCATGCACTGGTGTATATGTCATGTGTGTGTGTGCACCAGAGAGAGAGAGGGAGAGAGAGAGAGAGAAAGAGAGATGTCTGTCTGCAGGTGCATGCACTGGTGTATATGCACATCAACTGTTCATGATTTGGTCCATACTTATTTGTCCAGTGTCATTTTTCTATTTCCTCCACAAAGCTTCTCATTCTGCTCCAGAATAGTGGATAGTTTTGAGTTCCCAGGATGCATGGTGCTAGAGTGTATCTATATGATAACCCTGCCTCGTCTTCACAATTCACCTTGGATGGCCCACTTCTCAGCAGTCTTCCTTCTCTGCAAATGTCCACCTCTGTTGTGTTGGTAACTCTCCACTCTGCTGGGTGCTCCATGCATCAATCCCAGCCACTGCATGCTTCCGATCCTCCACAGAGCCCTTTTTGTTTTGTTTGGTTTTTTTTTTTTTTTTTTTTTTTTTGGATGATTTTAAGTTTAGGTTCAAACGAACCTGACCAGAAAGCACAGAGAATTCCCATCTAATTCTTGTTCACAGCTGCTCTGTGAATGTCTTCCCTCAGAGTGATATGTTCATTACAACTCATGAGTTTACATGGGCACACCATCATCCAGAGTCCATAGTTTGCATTGGGGCTGACTCTTGGCATTGTGTAGTCTGTGGGCTCTGACAAGTGAATAACAAAATGTGCTCACATCTGAGTGCCACGCAGAGTTGTTCTGCTGCTCTACGAATGCTCAGAGTTCATATTTATTCCTGCACCCCCCCCCCAGCCCCTGGCAACCGCTGATCTGTCTACTTTGCCAGAAGTCACACTGTTGTAATCCTATAGCATGAAACCATTTCTATTCACTTTCTTTAACTTAGTGGCATGCATTTAAAGGATCAGTGATTTTGTATCTTTGATTTTCTCTTACATATCATAGTTTTGATCACAAAACAGGTACCAAATAATTCTAGTTGAATTAAATTGATAATGTTTTTAATGGTATAATTAACTGAATCTTCTCTTCCTCAAAGGTATGTTATTATATACTTCCCATCTCTTCATTAAAAAAAACAGCAAAAATAAATTTAAAAATCCATTTAGTGCACTGAAGAGATGGATTAGTGGCTAAAGTGCTTGCCTGTGAAGCCTAAGGACCCAAATTTGACTCCCTAGTACTCATGTAAGTCAGATGCACATAGTGGCACATATGTCTGAAATTTGTTTACAGTGGCTAGAGACCCTAGCATGCCTATTTTCTCTCCCCCTCTCTCTCTCTCTCATAAATAAATATCAATAAATTTTTTAAATCCAATTAGTCTCTTTTAGGATTTTTCTATAAGTTTTAAAAAACATTTACTTACTTATTTATTTATTTACAGACAGAGAGGGAGAGAAAGAGAGAATGGGCATGCCAGGACCTCTAGCCACTACAAATTAACTCCAGATGCATGCAACACGTTGTGCATCTGGTTTTACCTGGGTACTGGGGAATCAGACCTGGATTATTTTGCAGGCAAGTCCCTTAACCACTTGGAAATATCTTCAGTCCAATATGCATAATTTTTTGACATGCACCAAGAAATCTATAACAGAATATCTTATACTAATAAAAACATGAACATTTAAACATATAACAAAAAGATATTAAACATATTATGGCATATCTATATGATGCAATGGCATAGTCATTATAAGAAACATTGTGAAACTCTAGCAATATAAAGAAATTCTAATAAAATATGTATGTAACAAAACCAATTTCAACCTGAATAAATATTTCAGGGAAAAAGTTTGAAAGGAAATGCCAAAATTATATATAATTTTTAAAGGTGGGGCATGACATATACTACACAAGTCTTGAGACTCACAAATAAATATATCTATGCTTTGCTTTCATTTAGAATCAGTGTGTGTCTAGTGAATTTTTGTTCCTTAAAAGTGTAGGGCCAATAGTATTTACTTCTGTCCATTCTGACCCTCTTTCCTTAGTCATTCTTTCCACTCAGCCAAAGATGTCCTCAATGTTGAGATGGCATTTTCCATCTGAAATTTTTGTTTTTTCTTCATGGAGACAAGGAGGGGCTATATGGGTTCATTCATTCATTGTTTTATTTACTAAGTATATACTGAAGATATGCCAAGTGCAAGAATAGATGGTTGTAACAGCTCTCTAGCCATTCTTGGTTGAATTTTCTGAGTTCATTCCAATAATACCAAAGCAAATAACCTTTGCCCTCTCAACCAGACATAAAAGTGGTATATATATAAGACTTGGTATAAATAGGAATGCTTGTCTAGTTCCACGTATTGACACTGATTATATGCATTATCATGTTTGACTGTCATATGAATCCATCTCAACTCTGAAAGCATTTTTTTTGTTTCTCTGCTATTCCTCCAATGTTGTTGTTCCTCAAGGTTTCAGAGGGTTCTTCTTAAAGTTGACATTGCCTGACCACTGCTAAGTAGATGTCCAGAAAGAATGAAAAATATGCACCTTTCTCCAGTACCTCAGCTGAATCTGATGCAGATGGTATGGAATCTACTTTCTGAAATGCCATAAAAATGTGAGCAAGCAGGCAGCTGTGTACCGTAAGAAGCCTGGCAATGAAGGTAACAATATTGACCATCTATTGATTTCATGCACTATTCTAAATCAAATGAGTTTCCTTCAGAGTTTATTCTGCCTTCAAAATGAACCTCCAGATGCAGCTCCAGAACCACAACAAGAAACCTAACAATATATTTTGATCACTCTCCAAAAGTTGTTTTGACTTAGCTCTTACTCTCTGTTTAAGTAACTGCTGTTACTTAGGTGATTATACTTTTGCTCATACTGAAGCTTAATGAAACTATAATCCTCAGGATAGCATTTTGTTAGTAAAGACTACTTAAATATGAAAAAAAACTATATTGTTGACTAAGGGAAACTAATTGGTAATTGACTGGCTCACGATGGTGTCAATTCAAGCTCATGGGAATGTGAGATAAAAGTTCATCATAACAAGGGGATTAGTAATGAAGACCAGAGACCGTGAGTGCTCCCTGAGCTTTCCAAAAGTGTGATCATGTTTGTCTTCTTCAACAGGTCAATTCTGGTACAATCTTAGAAAATATCTAATCAAAAAAGAAAACAAAAACACACAAAAAAAAACCTCTCATATAGTATATGTGCTAGTTAATGAAGTAATGATTTAGCCCAACTCTACGTCTGAGAAAATATGTATGAAAATGAACACATTGATTTGCCAAGTTTCATTGAAATTTTATTTCAATGAAAATTAGAAATTTAGGGCTGGAGAGATGTCTTAGCTGTTAAGGCCCATGCCTGCAAAGCCTAAGGACCCAGGCTCGATTCTCCAGGCCCCACGAAAGCCAGATGAACATGGTTCATGCATCTGGAACTCATTTACAATGGCTAGAGGCCCTTATGTGCCCATTCTCATTCTCTCTCTCTCTCTCTCCTTCCTCTCTCTGTCTCTAACTAATAAATCTTTAAAAAAAAAAAAAAAAGAAAATTAGAAGTTTAAAATGGGTATTTAAAAAATAAGAAAACCAGGAATACTTTCAGCAAATGAACTTCACACTTATATATTAAAAATATTCCTGACTTTAATTGTGTCATAGAATTTCATCCCTGAGTCAAAATGAGCAATTTCTGCACCCCCCTCCTTAAGAAAGAGCTTTATCTCCTCACCAACCTCCCAGGGAAAGGAGAAAACATACAAACACAAATGAGAATACAATTGCTAGTTTTCTAACTGCATGGTTATTAAAAATTAATTAAAAATAAGCATTTGGGAAGAAAACACAAGAGAAGTAAGAATAGGAAGTTGAGAAATATTTACAAGAGAATAGTTTGTATTTTAGGAATCTGTAACTTGCTACCAGCAGCCTGTCCCCTTCTCTTCCATTCCTGCCACTAATGGACTAGTGCTGAATATGCACATTGATCATCAGCTGGGCAGCATGATTGTATCAGGCTGGTTTCAATGAGAACCTCTTATTGCCTTTGTTTTACATGTACTTGGAGATCAACTAGTTGTTGAACTTCTAACATTTGGGAGAAAGTGTGACAGCCTGATTCAAATTTGAAAAATATCTATAAAGAGTCCCTATGCTTCATTAGACTTCGCTTTCTGGGAGGGAGGGAAGACAACACATGCACAGGCCCACCATAGGGACAGTTGGTGGCTACAGAAAAATAAACCTCACATTTGTTCCAGAGAACAAATTTTCCTGAGGAAGTAGCACGACAGTTCAGAGGACACAGGCCAAGAAGAGGGTTCAGATGGATGGAGATGAAGAGAGTGTCACAGGTTGGAGGAGCTCACTTGAGGAAAAGACCAGCAAAAGGAAAATGTGATAAAGACTTGTAAATATACATTACAAAGGCATGAGTATGGGGAGAAGGGAGATTGTCACCTTCCTCTTCCTTTCTGTTCTCAGCAGGGCCTCAGTGGATTGCATTGTGCCCACCCATGTTGGGAAAGGCAATCTTTATGCAACCTGGCTCAAAGGTTCTTGTCTCCCAGAAGCAACCTTACAGCCACACCCAGAAGTAGCCTTTAGCTAGTTAGCTTGGAACCCCAGAGCTCAGTCAGCTTTTCCTATAAATTAACATCAAAGTGAGGCAAGTTGCTTGTCCTTGCTGGTGGAGGAGGAGGAGTGTGCAGGGTAATTTACATGGGTAAGATTGCCAAGAATCTTAAAAGTGTGTCAAGATTTGGCTTCTCTATCAGTTTATCAGAAATACCAAAGTTTGTTCTCTTGCTTTTAATTATGGCCAATTTGTTCTTCTATTAATTATTCAATGGGTAAATGTTCATTATGATTTCTAAGAAGTCATCAGTCTATGTGGTCTGTAGCATTTCTCAGGGAATTTATCCGAAATGTTTAAGGAAAAATCATCAGTGGCTCAGAAGATGGTTCATTCATTAAAGTGCTTGCCTTGCAAGCATAAAAGCATGAGTTCAATACTTAGAACGCACATACAAACAAGCCTAGCACGGTGGCACGGGCTTGTAACAACAGCACTGAGGAGGCAGAGACAGGCAGATCCCTGAGGTTCACTGGCTAGCCAGTTGAAGCCAATCAGAAGCCCTGTCACAAAAAAAAAAAAAAAAAAAAAAAATGGTGGATGGCACCAGAAAGGAATGACATCTGAAAATATCTTCTGACCTTCACATGCACTCACACACACGTGCACCTATGTACACATGCATGTGTGCCTGCCTACACATAAACACATTCACAAATGCACACACATACATACAGAAAATAATCTTCCAATTATGAAACCCAACATCCTTTAAAGGCTCGTGAATCTTACTTCAAAATATCCAGAGTTCTTCTGCCCTCAAAATGAATGCTCTTGGCTCAATGTTCTAACAGATTAGACAAAACAGAAGGACCCAAATAGTAAGTTAAAACGGAAGGAGCCAAAAAACATCCCATCTCAGGGGGAAGACACCATGACACTGGCTGGGTGGGGGCTGGGAAGCATCAGAATGAATGAAAGGTTGGTTGAGTCGTGGTTTTAAACTCAGCAACATGGAGACTACTAAACAGCATAAAGACACCAAGATTTCCTTATGACAAATGGTTTGAATGATCAACTCTTAAGCATGGTATTCTTAGCATCAGGAAAACAGCTTGGAGGTCCAGGATGGTAAGATGGATGAGCAGGTAAGACTGGAAATGATTACATACCCAACACTGTCAGGCAGAGAACTGCTAGTGAATGAACCAGGAAGAGTTCAGCCCACCAAGAATGAATGAGTGCAAAGCCTGGGGCTAAGATAAGAGACCAAAGCAAGAGAGAGCCAGCTCCAAGAAGGCAGGGGAAAGTCAGGCATGGTGATGCACTCCTTTAATCCCAGCATTTGGGAGGCAAAGGTAGGAGGATCGCAATGAGTTTGAGGCCACCCTGAGACTTTATGGTGAATTCCAGACCAGCCTGAGCTAGAGCATGACCTTACCTTGGAAAACAACAAAAACAAAACAAAACAAAACAAAAAAGTCAGGAGAGCTAAGCACTGCAAAACCTGACAGGGAAATGTTTCAAAAGGAGAGAAATGCATGCCTTTTTTCATTCAGAAAGGGTAATTTACAATGCCTCCAGCCATTGAAAGATAGTGGACAGACAGTTTCTGCCCTCAAGGAGCTCAGAGAATGACAATTATAAACAGAGAGATGAATATCACTACAGTGAAACATGGAGAGAAGTTAGAGATGACAAAATAATTTGTTAACAACTCTGTGAGCTAAAAAATGCTAACTAAAGGCTTCTGCATTTAGAATTGAGAAGGTTATTGATGGCTTTCAAATAATACCATTTCAGTTAAATGGTATCTTTTTCCATGACTGTTTAGCATTTACTAAATTACTGGGAAAAATCTTTATATTTTATAGATACAAATTAAATTTTCAACTAAAGTCATTGCACTATATACTAAAAGAACAAAAGAAAAACTCATTCTGGTAGAGCTCATCTAAAATTAATGATCTTTGTCCCAAAGACTAAGAATCTTGGTACCCAGTCATGAGACTAAATACTTGATCTCAAAATGATTGGTTTTGACACAGCATCTGGCTGTAGAAGTTCTGCCCCTAGTGACATTATTCTAGCCTTTTAATATTCTTTCTCAAGGAAATGCTGTGGAACACTAATGATTACTAATTGGCAAAAATAGTAGGAGCTCTATTGAACTGTTTCTCAAAGGAACATATCTAATGAGTATATTAATAAAAATAGACTGGATATTTATGTAAAATGGCTCTTGTGCATTTTGTAAAATGAACTGCATGTTGCTATGTTATCAGGCTCTGCACAATCGTTTTGGGGAGCTCAGTTTTTGAGCTTTGGCTGATGAAAGATATGCAGTATTTGAAGCCAATGAGAATAGATACTGGAAGGGAGTAAGTAGAGCCATGGCATGTTACCTATGCTCGGAGTGTCCCAAGAACAAGTATCATGACTGAGAGAAGCGAAGTAGGGTCAGATGCATTCTGCGCATGTGAACCAGGGTAAGGGTTCTAAGAGAGCAGGAGAGACCCCAGCAGGGGAGGTCATACTACCCTATGAGCCACTGTTTTTGCTTTCTGGTTGGATACTTTCACCGCATACAATTTTTTTTTCTTGATTATAAACCTGCATTTAATAATTTCAAAAATAATCCAAGTCTTGAGGTTCAGTCAAAAGGGACTCAAAATCTCTTCAGTTAAATTCATACACTGCAATGAAGACATCCACCAGGGCCAGAATTGGGTGCCCTGTAATGTAGGTCTCATCTTTTCCAACCTTGCTCATTTTTATCTACGTATCACTATCAATTAATCATTTTCTTAAACTCCTTGGTATATACTACTGTGTTTACTTATTTTGTGGCTCATTCACTATCTCTTATTTTACTTTGTATCTTTATGTACTTTATATCTATATTATCAGTAAAATAAACGGTGCCTTAAATAACTCCTGCCTTTCCATGTGTGGGTAGCTCGGGCTTGTGGACAGGTTGACTTCCACCCACACCTGTTATTTCATTTCACAGCACTAACATGCCTTGTTCTCTGTTCCCTAACTTTCAACCTATTCCAATAATTTTGAGTTTACTGAATGCTAGCAAACTTATGTTTTGTTTTTTTTAAAAAAATTCACAATAAATATCAATGAAGCAAATATATATCTTATAATCACAGCAATAACAGAAAGGGATTTATTCTTTCCTTCAACAAGCCAAGATGTACAAGCTGACTCATTTAAAAAATTATAGAAGTTTTTTTTCTTTTTAAAATGTATTTAACTTATTTATTTAATTTGAAAGAGACAGACAGAGAGAGGGCAGGGGAGACAGATGAGAGAAAGAGACCAGGCATGCCAGGGTCTTCAGCCACTGCAAATGAACTCCAGACTCATGCATCACCTTGTTCTTCTGGCTTTATGTGGCCCCTGGGGAGTGAACCTGGGTCCTTAGGCTTCAGAGGCAAGCACTTTAGCCACGGAGCCAACTCTCCAGCCCTCGAAGTTTTTCTTAATCAGACAATTTTTCAGCAAATAGTTCCTAAGTACTTACCAAGTGACTTTTATTGCATAATGAATTAGAACGGCTCTCTTTCTTACATTCTTCATGGGGAGGTGATTTCATGCTTGAAATCTTAGGAGAGGGAAGGAAAACATATTAGTTTCTTATTGATGCTATAACAAGTTACCACAGGTTTTTATCGTAATACAAATTTACCCCCTTCCAGTAGTGGAGGTAAGAAGTCTGAAGTGAGTCTTGTTGAACTAAGATCATGATATTGGCAGGGTCAAGTTCTTTTAGAAGCTGTGAAAGATAATTCATTTCTTTGGACCTATGCCAATGAATGTCAGTGCCTGCATTCCTTATATTCTGTCCCACTTCTGTCTTCAGCCTGAGCCATGGCAGTTTCAGTCTATCTTATGCCAGCCCATTCTGATTAATGTCTCCATCACTGCATCTCCTTCTCTGACTTTGATTCTTCCTCTGCCTCTGCCTCTCACAGGTTTAGGGGACCCACATGGACATCCAAGATGATTGTCCATCTCAAAGGCAGACAATTAGAAAACTATCCCATCTAAAGTCTTAACCTTCTCTAACCATGAGACAACATGTTAAATTATCCAGAGGTTACAACATGTGCTTCCTCGAGGGCCACTCTGCTGCCCACTAAAAGGCAAAAAGGAAATTTCTTCCACTTACTGCAGCACAGTTGTGACACTGTGTCAAGTGTTTTAGGTTTCATTCCATATCCACAACAAGCTTGTAAAGATGCATTCTCCTTCCCATTTTTGAAGATGAATAAAAGCTGGAGTGCAGAGACTCGTAAGTCACTTGTCATGAGTTGTATAACTGTTTAGCAGTAGATCCTGAACTGAAGCCCAAAACTTTTTTGACTCCAAGATCTATGCCTCTTCTTTCTGTCTGTGTCTGTCTGTCTGTCTGTCTGTCTGTCTCTCTCTCTCTCTCTCATTTCTCTCTTGTTCCTATATTTACTCAGGACTAAAAACATTTAACTCACTGGCCATCTATCATGGGTATTGCCAACAATCCAGATTTCATATTGACCAGGAGGTCTAGTGAATGACTGACAGCTGAACTATGAGTTGCTGGCATACTTATTACTCAGTAGGAACATAGCTTGTACCTCAAAGAAATTACAATCTGGCTTCATACTCTCTGTACCATGAAAAGAAAATGGATGCTATGAAAGAATAAATAATGGGTGTTTAACATAAATGCTGAGGGGGGGGATTCTCAGTAGAATAAGAGAGAGACTATTTGAAGCAAAAGTTTTGCTCATGTATGACTCAATCTTGGCTTGGAAATAAGGGAAGAATTTGAATAGCTGGGTTTGGAGTATGTAGGTGACATGAGCCAGACAAGTAAGCACAGGACCCTCTCAGGGTGACCTGTATGGACATATCAGTTACCAACAAGCCATAATTGAACATTTACAATGTCTCAGTCACTGATCAGAAGGGGAGAATACTCAAATGGTAGTGGGGTTTTAAAAGACTAGACCTATGAGCCAAAGAGTAAACAGAGAAGTAATATATCAAACATAGACTTTTGCTAAAAGTCTACATAGGCTTGGAGATCCTATGTAAAAACTTGAAGAGAAGAGATGAGCTGAGAAGCTGTTAAAAAAATCAGGATAGACTTGACATTGAGGGCCTAAACAAAAGTAAAATAATACCTCTTTGGACAGGTACACGAAATAGCACAGAGGGAGATTCTATTGATGGCACTAGTAATGAGCATAAACTTTAAAACTAAGAAAGTCACCAAGAAGATTCCATTAACATAGGAAGTTGGCCGTTTAACTGACCTGGCTACTCTTTGCTCAAACCTAGCATCAAAAAGGCATCAAAAGAAATGTCCTAGCTACAGAGATATGGGGTCCTGAGGTCAAAACCAAGTGAAAGCTGAAGATGTTCATTCCTTCTGCCTATCTGCACTGAAGTAGATGTTATATTGTTGTTTCAAAACTAGCACTACTGACATTTTGTGTCAAACCTTTGTTGGGATGGGGAGAAAGGATGCATCATAGATATCCAATAACATTTTTAGTCTCTTCCATTAGAACACTTAGTATCTGCCCTCTTCCAGTAACAACAGTCAGATGAGCTGAAGAGATAGCTTATCAGTTAAGGCACTTGCCTGTGAAGCCTAAGGAACCAGGTTCAATACCCCAGAATCCACATAAGCCAGATGCATATAGTTGCACATGCATCTGGGGTTCATTTGCAATGGCTAGAGGCCCTGGCATGTCCATTCTCTCTCTCTCTCTCTCTCTCTCTCTCTCTCTCTCTCTCTCTCTCTCTCTCCTCTGTGTAATAAATAAATATAAATAGGGCTGGAGAGATGGCTTAGACGTTAAGATGCTTGCTTGCACCTGTGAAGCCTAAGGACCCAGGCTCTACTCTGAAGATCCCACAGTAAGCCAGACACACATGCATACAAGGTAACACACACACATCTGGAGTTTGATTGCAGTAGCTACAGGCCCTGGCATGCCAATTCTCTCCCCACCACTCATAATTTTCTTGTAAACAAATATTTGAGAAATACTGACTGCCTAACTTGTAAAGAAAAAAAGATGAGAGGGCTGGAGTGATAGTGTAGCAGTTAACATGCTTGCCTGCAAAGCCAAATGACTCAGGTTCGATTCCCCAGGACACATGTAAGCCAGATGCAAAAGGTAGGACATGCATCTGGAGTTTGTTTACAGTGGCTAGAGGCCCTAGTGTGCCCATTCCCTTTCTCTCTCTCTCTCTTTCTCTCATTCTCTCATTCTCTCTCTCTCTCTCTCTCTCTCTCTCTCTCTCTCTCTCTCTCTCTCTTCCTCTTTATCTCTGTCAAATAAACAAATAAAAATAAAATATTTTTAAAAATGAAAAGGATGAGGAGATACCTCATGTGTAGAGCATGTGTTTACCACCTATGAGGCCCTAGGTTCAATCCCTGGCACCACAAAGGGTCATAAGAAGAAAAAGAAGGAGGTAGCTGTGGGAAGGTGGAGTATAGAGGAAAGCCTTAGGAGCCAGGCTGAGCAATTATAGGACAAAAGAGACTTTGTAGGACAGGAGCTTGGAGGTAGGTATCCTCTTAGAAAAGGTAGCAACAGGGAGTCTCACCAACTGCCTGTCCTCTGTGTGTGCAAGCTCAGTCTTATGGTGGCCTCTACCTTTTGAAGGAAAGCAAGAAGTTGAGACATCTATATAAAGTATAAGACTTGATTTTGAACCTTGGTCACTAATGAAACTATTCAAACAGAATCTAAGTCCATTCAAAACTCTCCATGAGCCAGAGCTGGCCAGTGCTAAACAGCAGCAAAGTGGTCAATCAGAAGCAAAGCTAAGAGGTCTCAAGAGAAATGCTGATGACTTTGTCCTTGAACTTCCAGCCTGTCGAACTGTAAAAAAAAAAAAAAATCTGCTGATTAAGCCACCTGGCCTGTGGTATTTTATTACAGCAATTACACTAGACTGGAGTAAAGTGTATGAACCTCTTCTGGCTTTTAACAAATTGGGAAGAATTTTTCTCATGCACGGGGATAAGGATAGAGAAGGCAATGGCAAGAGGAAATAACAGACAAAACCAATTAATTTGAGAAATTTTATGATTAAAGGAAAAATAGAATAGCTTGCTTGGGCAATAGAGATGTCTTAGAGGTTAGGGTGCATGGCTGCAAAGCCAAAGGTCCCAGGTTTGATTCTGCAAGACCCATGTAAGCCATATGCACAAAGTGGTGCATGTGTCTGGAGTTCATTTGCAGCAGCTGAAGGACCTAGGGTACCCATTCTCTCTCTCTCTCTCTCTCTCTCTCTCTCTCTCTCTCTCTCTCTATCTCTATCTCTCTCTCTCTCATAAATAAAGTAACTTTTTAAAAAAGTTTTAAAAAACTTTTTTGAAGAAATAGCCTGATGATCATTATCTGTGATTGCTGACACATTCACACTCATACACATTGTTTTCTGTACACCACTGAAATAAACCTGAAGCTGGGTCTGTAATCTCAGCACTCAGGAGGCTGAGAGATCAGCCCGAGCTACATGATGATACCCTGTCTCAAAAGCAGATCCCTCTAGGGCTGGAGAGATGGATCAGTAGTTAAGGCAATTGTCTGCAAAGCCTAATGACACAGATTCAATTACCCAGTACCCGCATAAAGCCAGATGCACATACTGACACATGCATCTGAAGTTGATTTGCAATAGCTAGAGACCCTGGCATGCCCATTTTCTTGGTCTGTCTCTCTTATCTCTATTTATCTCTATTTATCTGCTTACAAATAAATAAATGAAAATATTTTTAAAAGCAATAGCTCAATCAGTAAAGTATTTGCCCTGCAAGCATGAGGACCTGAATTTGATCTTAAAACTCATGTTTAAGGAAAAAACCAGCTAGGCATAGTAATATGCACATGCAACCCAAACACTAGGGAAGCAGAGAGAGGCAGATCCTTGGGGCCCAGTGGCCAGCTGGTCTAGCCTGCTTCCTGAGTGCCAGACCAGTAAGAGAACCTGTCTCAGCAAAGGTGGATGACACCTAAGGTAGGACACCTGAAACTCTTTCCTGCACTCCATGTTCCTCCACACACATACACACTTTGCACACCCACAGAAATATGCATGCCCATACACACACACTCACACTCATATACACAAACCACCTAATATGTCACCTTTATTGCCATGTCTATGTGGCAACCCACCCCCTTCTGCTTTGCTTGATGCAATGGGTTTCAGCTCCCTGGTCCTGCCCATCCTCTGTGTCTAGACCTATTATTCACTCTCACTCTTCTGGCATCTGGCCTTCAGCTCTTGTGAGACTGTCTTGAGTCATCTAGACACGCCAACTCTTCTCTTCTTTTGTGAGAGGTTCTAGGTCAGTCCCAGGTTCAGGTCTTGGGAGAAAAAAAAAAAAAAGACAGTCCAGGTTCCCAAGAGTAGAACTTATGAGGATGCAATGAGAAGGTTCAATCTGCACCAAGGAGAGAGGCCTCCAGGAAAGGGAGGCGTATGTGTGGTGTGTCAGTGTCAGAGAGAAGGTACGTAGGAAGAGTGGCCTTCAGAGCACAAGCTGAACTAAAGTAAGAATCCCAGAAGGAAAGAGGCTGAGTGAGAACGAGGGCACAGTAGGACTGCTGACCTTCATGAGCCTCTCTGTTGAAAGAAGGTAAAGATAGAAACAGGAAAATCCACCAAGAGACACAGCACTGTCTCCCAGGGCCCAAGGGGTACTGTGCTGAGCAAGGGACAGAGAGAAAAGGAGAGTTTTCAGGAGAGCGAGGGAGAGTGCAGCGGATGTCTGCAGTCCAGTCGTGGTGAAGGATTAACTACAGCCAGAGGGAGGGTCAGAAAAAGATATTTTTTAAACAGGGTCACAGGTCAGGTTTTCCAAAGGGATATGACAACTGGAAACTAGCAGCTGGTCTTTGGCTTCTGTGACTGAAGGCCAAAAATGTTTCTAGTCCTACAGAGCCCCCTTCCCTACACACACAATGTCCCCTTTTTTTCACAGCATCAGAGTCCAATACCTTTGTTATGTTAGAAAAGAATCACACATGTATTTATTAGGCACCTTATTTATTTATTAAGTACACAGGTGGTTGAGAAGTACTGCAAAGTGATATTATTATTAGAATATCAAAATACTTTTACACTTAGGCAGTATTATTCCTGCAATCATTCTAAACATGCTGTCCTGACTGCATTCCAAATTCCAAACTGAAAGTCTTTGATCCACTTAAAAGGGGAAACTTCCTAATCTGAATCAGACAAGTTAACAGCTGGAGCAAGGAATAGAATATGCTCCAAAAAGTACCCAAAGAGGCGTCCTACAGCTTGCCTGTTTAGTGCAACACCCCTGGCATTGATGGTGTCAAGTCAAGTTTCTTTTTTATTACTTGGTAAGTCACAGTAACACAGATGAGCCAACGATTACAGAATGATTTGGTAAAAACCTTCATTTCTATTGTATTTTACTTAGGCAGTCCACAAAATACGGACCTTTGGACTATTAAATAAATTCAGAGATGCCACTTACCTTTTCAAAGAAATCTGTTCCTAAAGACATTAGGAATGATTATTTGTGAAAAATATTAAAATTGCAAGCCAATCTATAGACATGTTCCTTTTGAGGAACTGCATATATTATAGAAAATAAGGTAATGAGTTTAAAAGATTAATGTAGAAAGATCACTAGGACAGCTTACACTTGTCCCTGATCTCCACTTTTCTTCCATAAGTCGGATCATCTGCCTTTGTAAAAGAGAACCAGAAAATAACACCCATGTCTGAGTACCAGAGAAAAGATTTATCCCTTCCTTGGGCATAAGCCACTCTCACCCATCTGGCAGATTGGCTGGAGGGATTTGGTATGAGAACATATCTTCAGGCAAGGTTTCTTGATCCCCAAATACTGTGACCTCCAGACAAGTCAGAGTCACTGCTCCACTCCCTACAGGGAGACACTCTGAGGCTGACACATCGTCTCATCTCCAAAGCAAAAGTGTTTAATTTTCTATTCCTGCTTTCCACTTAACCTCACAAAATAACAAATCTCTACTTCCGAAACGATCTTCCTTGTATTCAGAATTAAAGCAAACTGTTTCCAGACTGTGTGGAGATTTTCCAGGCTCTCTAAGAAATACAACAACACAGAGAAAGATGCCTGCTAGTTTGGTTGTATTTCTGCCTGCCTGTTTGTCTATTTTGTTCTTAATTTCCTTAACCAGTAAAACATGTTTGAACTTGTGCTTATAGTGAGTTCAGATCTAAACATAGTTAGGAAAGAAAGAAAGAGAGAGAGAGAGATAAAGAAAGAAAGGAACCGCTTCTTTGCACAAAGACACCAAAGCATGAAAAGATTGTCAAAGTACAGGGAGTGGAGAGGATTCCTCATTTCTGGGAGGCTGTGAGCCAACTCCATCAGTCCTTCTCCCTCACTTTGTTGTGAAACATTTGGATTATATGAGTCTGTCACTGCAGCTACCTGCATAGAACCCCAAAACCCCAAAAGCTAATCCATCCGGTGGCATATAAACAGTTTTCAGACAAGACAAGGCTGCAGCTTTGTGGCTCTGTTTTATCACAGTGCTCAAGCGTGCCTGGTAACTAGGCTTTTCACTCTGATGCTGTAGGGCATGTACCACAAGGAGCAAAACATTTATTTTTCACAACCTCCAGGTATTGTAGGGAACAGGCACAGTTTCTGAATGTGAGCCAGGTAGGTGGCAGAGGTTACTCTGTGTGGCACCTCCGCCACATACCTCATGCCCAAGCTGCAAGAAAGCATTAGACCTCTGCAAACTTGTGTGGCAGCTCGGTGTCTTCAGACACGCAGAACCACTACGTTTAAAACTCAATCCTGTTTTCATTCACTTCTCAATAGATTGCTCCCACCTACAGATTACTGACTTCCTAGAAGTTCCTGATATTTGAAGGCTCTAGGAATTTTTTTTTTTCCTAATATCTCTCACAGTTCTTGGTAGCTGTGAAGAGAAAGCATTCTCATGGAGATTAAGACAAACTCCTCCTGGACTGTCAGGCGCAGAATCAGTTCATAGAGAGTAAGGAAAAATAGGGCAGCCACTAGTTTAAAGGCAACAAATGGTGTGGAAATGTTAAGAGAATAGGCTTTGGAAGGAATCCAACCTAAGACTTTGGTGTTTCTGTGTAAGCTTATGTCACCGTTTAATAACCTCTCTAAACCACAACTGCCGTTTCATAAATGCGCCAATTATTCTGATCATTGTGTGTTGTGCACATGTATTGAAATGTCACACCCTACCCATAAATATGATTGGTTATTATGTGTCAGTTAAAACATTTTTTAACTGTTAATGGTGTAGTTCAGTGGTAGAGCATTTATGTAGCATATGTGCAGCCTTCAATTTTATCCCCAGCATAGAAAGATTAAGTGTTATTTTTTTAAAGTTATTAAGTGATGACTAAAATTAAGGCCAGACATGATAGTGCATACCTTTTATCCCAGCACTGGGGAGGCAGAGGTAAGACGATTATTGTGAGTTCGAGGCCACCCTGAGACTACATAGTGAATTCCAGGTCAGCCTGGGCTACAGTGAGACCCTAGCCCCCCCAAAAAATAATGTCTGATAGTTATTATTAGAATGACACTGAAGTAATACACACAAATGAGGCACACAGCTCAGTGCCTGTCACACAACAACCTTTCTTGATTATTTTAACTCATCATTATTATAAGTACAGATCCACACAGTTACCAAGTGGGATTTTTTCTTAAGTATCTCATATCTTGGAGGTTTTCTTCAATAAAGTTGATGTGAAAAAGACACTAATAATGAAGACCTGTTCACATACTAAATTAAAATCCTCAAATGCTTAAGTGGGGAGTCTCAAGAAATGCATATTAGCCAAAGAAATCCAAATTTGGGAAAATATAAAACAACTGGAGAGATTGGTTTCAAAATGAGCACTTTGCTGACTGTCATTGAACAGGAAAAAAAAGATACTTGGAAGAAATGAGGTAATATGCAAATAGCTTGGTTAAAATTAACACATTTTGGGGCTGTGGAATTGGCTCAATGGATAAAGCGTTTGCCAGTCAACCCTGAGGACCTGAGTTTGAGCCTCAGACTCGACATTAAAAAAGCAAGAGTAAGATAGGGAGAAACTCTGCTTCAAGCAAGGAGAAATGACGAGGGACAACACACAAGTTGTCCTCTAACCTCCAGACACAGTCTGGCGCACACATACACATGTGTACACGCACAACCCTCTCACATGCCTCTTTAAAAAATGCTTCATGAGCTATTGATGAAGAATGGCTACGTGCTGCTATGCTCCAATACTGAATGATCAATTAATTACCTGGAATCCATAGTCTAGCATTTGGCCACTAGAACCAGAGGGGCAGTGTCACATTGCAGCCCAGATGTAGAATGATTGGAAAGAGCCACCCACGTTCTCTAGTGTGAGATAAAATATTGAAGAGCAAGGAGCAGGCTTCTGGATAAAAATACAAAATCCCAAACCAGTACAATAGCACTCCTCCACTCCCTTCCCTTCATCAACCTTCAGCCCTCTAGGCAAAGGCCAGTTCTATCAGTGCTCTGCCCAGGTTAGCGCAGGACTATCTGTTGACTACGAAGAATTGCTTCTCCTGCCCTCAGCACCAGGAAGCACTGGAGCGTATCAGTGCCTTCACCACCACATGGAACACCACTGAGAGGTATTCTACCCCAGGTCTCCTCTCTGCTGCTCCCCTCCCCTCTCCTTTCTTAGCATAAAATATCTTATAAAAGGAAAGATGAGCATGGCCCTAGAATCCGCAAAATGGTCAAGATGAGAGTAAAAACACTACCTGTTCTGTGACCTCTTGAAAGGAACTGTTGCAAGTGGATGCTGGGGGAGGGGTGAGCAAATCCAAGTAATACAAAATGCTAAGAGTTAGAACCAATGGTTTCAACTGTGCAGCCCATTATCACTGTGATAATTGTGGAATTATAATAAATAGCTTTAACTTATTTTTACTTTATTTTTTAATTATTTTTGTTTATTTTTATTTATTTGAGAGTGACAGACAGAGAGAGGAAGAGGCAGAGAGAGAGAGAGACAGAATGGGCACGCCAGGGCTTGCAGCCACTGCAAACGAACTCCAGATGCATGCACCCCCTTGTGCATCTGGCTAACGTGGGACCTGGGGAATTGAGCCTCGAACCGGGGTCCTTAGGCTTCACAGGCAAGCGATTAACCGCTAAGCCATCTCTCCAGCCCTTATTTTTACCTTAAAATGACAGTGTTTTTTCTTTTATACTTATACCTTGTTCAACTAGTGATGCAAACTCATTAAGTAATATCTTGTAAATTAGAGAGAAATTAAAAGGAAACAAATCACCACAGTGCAAAAAAGTTCAAATCCACAAATCTTTATTTCCTGTTTCATGTGTGTGTGTGTGTAACATCTCTCACCTTGTTGGACATGGGTTAGAGTCAACAACTATTATTAGTAGCAGGTATTCCAGACACTGGTTTTAAGCATTGTATATTTATTTAAGGAAAGTAAGGTATACTTATTTAATCTTCACCAAAAATTTGTATTACAGTAAAATTCATATTTCTCTTTTACAGACAGGGAAACTTTCCTACCAACAGGTGCTTTTTGAACATGGCTAAGTATAAAATGACCACTCATGATGGCTCCCACCATGCTGTGGGGAACTCGCTCTGTTCTGATGGAGGAATGTCAGCCCAGCCCAGCCCAGCTTAGCTTGGCTCTTCTGTTTCTCATCCAATCTCCTTTCCTCCATCCCTATCATCACGCTGTGGAGGAAACAGTTACACAGCACATGCCCACGTTCAAGACCACAGACGGGACCCTCAGACACATGTTTACCAGCCTCCTGTACTTACTGTAATTGTTCTAGCTTGGGGCAAAAGCTGGATGGTCAGTTTCAGGTTTGGGTCACAGTATTCACTTTTGCCTTTTCTGTAGAAGGCAAGCATAGAAACACAGACACTTCTCCTCATGAAGCCAGGGGTGAGTGAGACAGGCGGCTGTGATGCTGTGGAAATTGGCTTTGCTTTGGAAGTGGAGGGGCACGTTGCTGGGCAGAGGTTCCAGTACCGGAAAAAGTAAAACTACTTTTCAGCAGAAATTTCCACAGGGGGGAAAAAATGGTTTTCTGTTTTGTAAATATTTATTTAATAGGGAAGGAGAGAGAGAGAATGGATGGGCATGCCAGGGTCTCCTGCTGCTCTTAATGAACTCTAGATTCATGGTGTCACCTTGTGTATCTGGTTTTACATAGGCACTGGGGAACTGAACCCAGCCTCTCAGGCTTTGCAAGCAAACACGTTTAACTGATGAGCCATCTCTCCAGCCACAGAAAAGGCAGTTTAAAAAAAAAAATTAAGATTACAAAAACAAAGAAGCCGGGCGTGGTGGCGCACGCCTTTAATCCCAGCACTCGGGAGGCAGAGGTAGGAGGATCACTGTGAGTTCAAGGCCACCCTGAGACTCCATAGTGAATTCCAGGTCAGCCTGGGCTAGAGTGAGACCCTACCTCGCAAAAACCAAAAAAAAAAAAAAAAACAAAGAATTGCCAGGCATGGTGGTGCACGCCTTTAATCCCAGCACTTGGGAAGCAGAGGTAGGAGGATCACCATGAGTTCAAGGCCACCCTGAGACTACATAGTTAATTCCAGGTCAGCCTGGACCAGAGTGAGACCCTACCTTAAAAAAAAAAAAAAAGAATTAAATTAAAACTAAATGTTTCAACCCAATACTATAAAATAAAAGCATTTCAAAAGTGAGACCAAGTCCCGGGAAATTAGATTAAATGAGAAGTCTCTGCCCAACACCAGATATTCCATGCCAGATTTGCTATAATAGTCTAATTCCCTTCAAAAAAGAATTCTACAGTTTTCTGTGCATAGAATAAGTTAATTGGACTGGGTTGGGAAGAAGTGCTCCTAGGGTTTATTTACAATTTTTCTCTTAGTAATTTTCTATAGCATCTAAACACTAACAAAAACATGACTCTGGATATTTGAATATTTTGAGATCTAAAAATTGTCTTATTGAAGTTGGGCGTGGTGGCACACGCCCTTAATCCCAGCACACGGGAGGCAGAGATAGGTGGATCACCATGAGTTCAAGGCCACCCTGAGACTACATAGTGAATTCCAGGTCAGTGTGAGACCCTACCTTGAAAAACAAAACAAAACAAAAAAAATTGTCTTATTGCTTCAAATGGAAAGTGATGCGCTATCTGGCCATCTGGGATAGAGACTATTTTCTGTGGAAACTGAAGCGCGCGCGCACACACACACACACACACACCATTCTCCATAGAGAGTAGGAGTTTGGTCCTCTGCACTTTGCCACATAAGCAGGTTTGGACCCCTTTCCTTCCCTCATTTGACTCTGATTTCTAATTCCAGCAAAGCTAAGCATAGGGGAAATTAAGAGAATAATTCAGGAGCTGAGGAGACAAAATAGAAATTGGATATTAATTAACATTAAATGAAATTAGTTTCACTTAGTAGACACATACACAAGCCCGAAACCATGAGCTTATTAGTTCTATTGATGTGAATTCATACAAGCTTAAAAGGTCTATATTGTGACTTCGTCTGTGAAAGAGCTTCTCATTATCAATGTAAGTATGTGAGGAAACATCCTAGAGGAAAGTCTTACTTTAATTGACATTAGAGTCTTTTTAGAAAGATTATGTCCCCACATGGGTTTGCTCAGCAGTCCAAGAAGAAGCCGACCAGGAGGCACACACAAAATACCACAGTTAATGTTGTTTCTTTTCTTCCCACCCAATGACTACCTTCTGCAGGGATATTGTTGAAGGTCCTTATGCAAGCTTTCAACTTGCACGTTAAGAATAAGCAGTAATCATTCCCATAATGAATGATCAGTTTTCTTCTCAATGCTGAAAGAAACCCTATCCTGATGAGTATCCAAGTACAATTTATGATCTTATCTAATATAGGCATTTTTGTCCTTAATGAAATCTGGCATCAAAAAATCCACATGTACCACTGATTCATGTATCCATCTAGTAGTCTAATCAATTGGTTTTTAAATGTTTGTTTACTATTCATGCAGATGTTCATGAAAATTCTGACTTCACATTCACCAGCAGATATGAAAGCCAGAAATATCAAAGAAAGAAATAAGATTTCAAATGGAATAGTGGGACTAAGGAGATAGGTCAGTAGCACAGTGCTTGCCTCAAACAGTAGAAGCTGAGCTCCATCCCTCACACACTTTTTAAAATACCAGATGTGGAAACACATGCCTGCAGTCTCAGTGCTAGGAATGCAAAGACATGTGGGTGGCCAGAGAGACCCTGTCTCAAAAAAAAAAAAAAAAAAGTGGACAGCATTCCTGGGGGTAGCACTCGCGGCTGCTCTCTGGCCTCCACAAGCGTGTGCGTGCACACACATACACCTGCACACCACACACATATACCACATGCAAAGAATGCACCACTATTTCTTTATAACTTAGTTTCTTGAAAAAGAAAAGCATGTTTGTCATCTTGCTCTTGAATTATTTGATAAACTGCTTTTTTTGTGTGTCTTTGTTCCTGGGAATATGATCTCCATGGGAATCCAAATGGAGGCCTCTCTGTGTTTTTATCTGATGAGGCCTGTTCAGCGGAGCACGCACATCCCTGAGGAAAGAAAAGGAGGTGTGGTGTTAGTAAAATCAAACATTCTCTTTATTTTGAATTCTTCTCATGGTTTCTTTTTATTTTCTTATTCCACCAACAGTACTCATTGGGAAATCCAGATCTTTTTCCATTAGCAATCTCTAGAAGGAAGCTTCCCATATATGAGTTCTTTCAGGTCTTTTCCCAATATTTTCATCCCCTTCATCTGCTGAAAGCTGCCACTTCATGTCATGAACTCCACTGGAGTTGTTCCTCACAGTGTACACTCTATCTCTTTTCCTGACAAACACTTCCGTGTGGGTAACGCACGAGAAACTACAAGCCCTACTCCCTCCTTCTTCACTACGACAGCTCAGTAACAGGTCAAAAGGCAGCATGTCACTTGAAGAGTAACAGCGGAAAGCCAAGGAGTGAGAAAACTTCATTATTAAATATTGAATGGGTTTCTGCCTTTAAAGTACTTAAGGAAGACATTTATGGTTCCCATCCCTAAGAGAAAACATTTGCACACATTCAAGGGTTTGCCACTAACACAAAAAAACAAAATGAAAACTTATCTTCAAGGCACTGAGCAGGAAGAGTAGAAAAGCAGAATGTGACCAGGTATGGGATAGAATTATTTAGGTAAATGACATTTGTTTTAAGAGCCCTTGGGAGAATGCTCCTGGCCTAACTATTAAAGAACAATCTCATGACTTAAAGACCTTTTAGTCCTAGAGATTGAGGAGATGGGTATAGGTTGGCGAAAGATAGGCCCTAATTGTTCTGGTGCCTGGAGCCCTCTGCACAAGTACTCTATACCTAATCCAGCTCCTTCTACCTTCAGGATATCCTATAAAGGCCAGGATGGCCCCCAACATTAATGTGGGTTATCTTTGTTCTACTTGATGACAAGAACCTGTGTTGGCATGAATCACCTGGGACTACAACAGACCCTCACATAAGCCATGCATATCACCAAATTGATTGCTCCTAAACTAAACCAAAGAAAGTACTAGAAGCAAATGTTCCCCCCCCCCAAAATCCCTAAGAGAACAATCAATGTTTAGAACAAGAGTTCCCAACATTTTTAACCAATTATGAAGGTAGGTATTCGAGGCCCAATCTCTCCTATTCTATGCCTATTCTATGTCTCCTTAAAGCAGACGTTTCTACCATACAAAATGGGGATTGGTCACCACAGGAAACCCACTCTGGTCAGCTGTTCACACACATCTGGGGTAGTCATGGCTTCAGGCCCAAGCTCAGATATACAAGAAGTAGGTCATTCCCATGTTGACAGTACACTCAAGTTTCATTTGGAATGTCCATTCCATTGCCAAGACCAAGGAAGCTAGGAACCAATGTCATACTGTGCCTACTTATGCCCAGAGATGGCCCTTAGGATCCTATGTGCATATGAAGATCCAAGAAGTGTTTGTTCCAAAAAGGAACATCAGCAGTCCACCTACCAAGTGAGATATCCACAGGGTCTCAACTCTTCTGTGGTTCAATTATAGAGACACCTCAGGAGGTATATTCTTTTCCACTGTAAGACTTCCCTAGCTCCACATTAGAGCCCTCCAGAACACTCAAGCAACCCGCGTCTGTGAATGAGAAAATTATATGAGACTATTTCTGAGCCATACTTCTAAACCCATTCACATCCTAATATAGAGGGGATATAACAAGCTAGGAAATTTTCATTCTAAATACTGTACCCAAATGCAAGAAACTGGTCTTCTGAACTCTCAGATGACCTAACCCTCTGGAGATTTCAAGTGTGTCTCTTTTATCACTTGCTCAAGCTGTCTCTGGACTATTTCTCAAGCTCCTACTTACACTTAACATTCTTCTCCAAACTTGACTCTTTTCAAGCCCAGAGAGCCTTGATCTCAATGGAGCAAGGTAAGGAAGAAATGAAGTTAGGTATCTCTTAGCTCCTTACTGCTGCACTGCATGCCTTCATGCTTAAAGCTGCAGGATGAGCCAAGGATTTTGTTCTTTTGTTCTATTGGAGTCATTCCCATGAAGCATCTCTTGGAATTCATGGGTTAGTAGTATACACTCTCATCCTTCTTCATAATCTGATGGTGAGAGTGGTACCATCACAGCTGGGTAGATTCCAGCACAGTGCTTTCATTTAAGCCTTTCCCATTTAAGCCTGATGAGTCTTCCTGAAATGCAGACAAATGGAAGCCTAATATTCTGTTCAGCCTCACTCTCAACCCATGTACTGAGGGCCTGCATTCATAAGTGTTCTTAGTAACTAGGGTGAATATTTCTTAATTATCCGGGTCTTCTAATAGTGGCCGTGTTGCCATACTCAGAAAGGAGTTTCTGCAATCTCTTTAATTGCATAGCAATAAAGCCATTAAGGCTTGGGATCTTGGGATATATTATTTTCGATAAATAAGACGAGAGGTTGTTAATAATACTCAACCGCATGTGTAAATAGTAGACAGAAACATAATGGGACTCATCTTTGGATATGTAACTTGTTTAGTCTTACTAATCAGTAGTGTGTTGCCACTAAGGCTGCCATTATAAAACACTATAGAGTGGGAAGCTAATGCAATCAAAATTTATTCCTCACTGTTCTGAAGGCTGGAAGCTCAAGGTGTTAACAGGGTTGGTTGCTCCTGAAACCTCACTCCTTGGCTTACACACACCACCTTCTTTTGGGGGGGGTTGGGTTTTTTGGGTTTTTTGATTTTTTGAGGTAGGGTCTCACTCTTGCCCAGGCTGACCTGAATTCACTATGTAGTCTCAGGGGGGCCTCAAACTCACAGTGATCCTCCTACCTCTGCCTCCCAAGTGCTGGGATTAAAGACTTGTGCCACCACGCCTGGTCATAACACCTTCTTGCTCTGTGTTCACAGGGCCCTTTCTTTGGATGAGCCAAGTACGTGTCCTTCTCTCTTTCTAAAAGGACCCTAGTTCTTCTCAGTTGGATACATCCCTCATGATCTCATTGAATTTTTTTTTAATTTTTTTTTAATTTTTTTGTTTATTTTTGTTTATTTATTTGAGAGCGGCAGAGAGAGAAAGGCAGATATATTTAGAGAGAGAATGGGCACGCCAGGGCCTCCAGCCACTGCAAACGAACTCCAGACGCGTGCGCCCCCTTGTGCATCTGGCTAACGTGGGTCCTGGGGAATCGAGCCTCGAACCGGGGTCCTTAGGCTTCACAGGCAAGCGCTTAACTGCTAAGCCATCTCCCCAGCCCCTCATTGAATTTTTTAAAAAATATTTTTCTTTATTTATTTGACAGAGAAAAAGGGAAAGAGGGAGAATGGGCATGCCAGGGCCACCAGCCACAGCAAACAAACTCCAGATGTGTGTGCCCCCTTGTGCATCTGGCTAACGTTGGTCCTGTGGAATCGAACCTGGGTCCTTTGGCTTTGCAGGCAAACCCCTTAACTGCTAAGCCATTCCTCCAGCCCGATCTCATTGAATTTTAATTGCTTCTTTAAAAGTCTTATCTCAGCCTTTTATCCCACAAGGACCCACAAGGTGACTTCAAAAGAATGGGACAGTGTGCTGTCAGCTACAGTGTGACAGCCTAAAGATTCACAAGGCCAATGATCACACACCCTTGTTATGCATTTCATCCAATCCACCATAGCAGGTCTATCTCTGACAGGGAGCAGTCCCTGTTTGCTTTTCACAAATGTCACTTGCTTTGGGTATTAAGACTCACATTTACAAGCAAGCACCTTTAACCACTGAGCCATCTTCCCAGCCGAATGAGACAATGAGTATGCTAGGTCTTCCTGCCACTGCAAACTCCAGACACGTGTGTTCTTTGTGCATCTGGCTTTCTGTGGGTACTGGGGAATTGAACCCAGGCTAATAAGCAAGGAAATTCAGGCAAGCACCTTTAAATACTGAGCCATCTCTGCAGCCCACTCGCATTTCCTCTAGCACACACTGGAACCCTATTTTATCACTTTCCTCAATGACGGGTGACAACCAGAAGTGCCCTCAACTGTATTTTACTTGTTAGAAAGTTGAAATGACAATTAGAACAAATAGAAGTGAAACATACCCTGGGATAATAACTCTCTTAGAAAATAACATTGTTGAATTCAGAATAAAAGAATTCCTTGTCTGGAACAATTGAATACACACTGTATCCCCAAAACTTATTAGGTCCCAAAGGAAATTAAATCAGCGTAAGCTGAAATCGTTATCAGTTCCTGTAATGTGGCCTCCATTGCTTTTGTTCTGTTGTTGTTGTTGATTTCCTGGAGAGTTCTCATATACTGATACCACATAAAATTAAGGAAAATAAATAATGCCACCATGAAATATGTGACTACTATGTTGATGCCAAAGCAACCGTTTAAGAAGCAATATTTATCTACCAGGGTCATCACCAGACCAGCCTAAATTCTGTTAGTGAAATGTATCACTTATATACACAACCACACGCTCTATGTGGAGAAGATCCTTAGAGCAGGGGCTGGCAAAGCCATCTTTATGTAAAGGGCATGTGGATTTATAACTTCAGCCCATGGTCAATTGCCTGGCTTTCGGGCAAGTTTAATATCCACCATGAGTTTCCTCCCTAAGGCTAGCCAACCTCACTCTTCAAAATTAGGAACCCTGACTTGATTTCCTCTGTGGATAAAGAACAAAGAAGCAACACTCAAACCTCTTTGTTGTTGCTATTCAGTTATATGTATTTTTAATGAAATCTTTGTAAATGTAATTATGATTTAAGCCTTGTTGTTTAATTGATTGAAAGGGATTGCTTTTTGGCCATGAAAAATATTTTTGATAATATAAGAGAACATCCAAGATTTTAAAAAGAGAAAACTAGAGACTTGGAGTAAATGTAGATATAATTCTGTTCTTATTTTTTAAAGATATGGAAAGAAAAAACTGACATTTAGATATTGGTCTAGAATTCTTTCTTGTGTCTAAAGATTAGAAAATGTTCTCTCACATGCCCACAAGAAAAATTGTTATATGAACATCTGGACATGGTGAACTTGGTGTAGAATTTTAGTTTGTTTTCAAGAGAAAACCTACCCCTGACCAAACTGTCTTATGAATGCACATTTTCATGAGCCTCCCCTGCAAGGCTTCTCCAGACACTGTGCTCAGAGCACACACGAAAGGCATTGCTGCTCCCACTAAAGGAGACTGAAGAATTGAGGAGGTTTTAAGCCTCCACAGAGTATGAAAATCAGAAACAAAACAACATGTCTCCCAGGTAAAACTAAGTACCCTTCATTAGTCCCTGATGTTTCTTTTATAGATAAATAAAGAGGGCTAGCAGAGGCTCAGGGAGCCAGACTACTTGCCATATAAGCATGAAGAGCTGTTATAGCATGGAAGGGCATCAGTTCGATTCCCAGAATCCAGGTAAAACACAAAAAAAGCCAGTGTGGCCACACACACCTATAACATCAGTCCTACTGGTGCCAGAAACTATAGAATCTCTGGGGCTTGCTGGTCAGCTAGTCTAACCAAAAAGTACCTTCCAGGTTCAGTAAGGGAGAAGGCAGGACAGCTGATAGTCCACTTTGGCCTCAGCATGCCCATGTGTCTATAGTGTACACACACATCACACATAACACACAATGCATGCAAAGATAAAAATAAAACATAATTAATAAGGCTGAAGGGATGGGTAAAGTGATTGCCATGCAAACATGAGGACCTGAGTTTGGATCCCCAGTACCCATATAAAATGCCCAGACATGGTGGTGCATTTCTGTACTCCCAGCCCCAACCATGCAGGAAGAGTTCCATCCATACTTCAGAAGAAGCTGAAGAATTGTGCTTTCATCAATACAACCTTTCCCAAGGTACAGTGTTGCCTCTGAGGAGAGCCACAACATCCCTGTGGCCCAAATCCATCTGCATTCTGTCCTCCAGGGCCTCTCCAGACGCATGTGGCCCCGGATTCTTGGTATCCACACACTTAGGGTGTAAACTTTGTCCAAAGAAGATGTGTGAATGTGTAAAACTAGAAAGAGAAATGCCAAAGATCCTAAAAGACACCTATACTAGAATTACAGAATTGTTTTCTTCTTTATATCTTTGCCCAAATTTTCCAAGACTAGTTTTTTGTTTTCTGGGTTTTTTTTAATTGCTAAGGGTGGACTCAGCCTTGCACACACTAGCTAAGCAAGCACTCTACTTCTAAGCTAGAACTTCTGATTGTGTCACTTTGAATACTAATAAAAGAATATCCCAAAAACAATTGGGAAAAAATTAGTGCACTATAAATCTTATTTCTTAGACTGACGATTATTTATTAGACTGTTATTTGAATACTTGCCTAGCATACACAAGATCCTGGGCTCAACCTCCTTACCACACATTAAAATATCTTGGTTTTTGCTGTTGTTGTTGTTGTTTTGTTTTGTTTGTTTGTTTGTTTTTTCTGGCTTGTCACATTGCAAGTGTCTTCCCAGAGATTTCTTAAGTTAACTCTATCATTCACAGTGCCAGCACATTTTTATTTCTGCAATACAAATGTGACTTTATCTTTAAAAAATACCTTCAATGATATCCCATTTCTTATTGAAAAGTAAAACTCCAGATTCCTTTGTTTATTTTATAAGGCATCCTGACCTCTAGCCAGCTCATCTTCATGGTTTCACCTCTCTCTCCTGTCCCCCTTGCCCTCCCCTGACCACTGGCCCATCTCTGAACTCACTCTTTGGCTTCTTTCATCACTGAATTTCCTCTACCTGCCAAATAATTACATTGCTCGCTTTTCAATAATGACATCATTTATCCAATCTGTACTTCAATCCATAGACTCAGTATAATAACAATCTTCTTTGTGGTAAATGATTATTATATTGGGGGAACTTAGCCTATTAAGACACCCCATTGGAAGCAGCAACTGTTCATATATAGTATTCTCTTTATTAGTGTTAACTTGGACTTGAACCCTTAGTTTTACCTGTGTACTGACTATACAAGATGTGCAACTTGGTATAACCTTCCCTGCACTGCACGTACGAGGGTCCCTTGTTAGACTTGACTTCTCTGTTACACCATGAACATGTCCAGGTTGGGGAAAAATCACATTCCTGCTTCTGACCCTTGTTGTTACTCAGGAATTCTCACTAACTTAAAAGGCTTGAAATAAAACAACCACAATTATTTGCTCCTGAATCAAGACACCGAATAAAATTATGCGTGTTAAATTCATGGAGTGGGCTCAGGGGATGTTAATTGTGTAAATTGCATAGGGTGATGACAACATTATGACTCTGATTTGCTTCTTCTAAGTCCTCATCTATTCGCTGAAGAATTCTAGGACCTAGGATTTCTTTTAGAGTATTTTACCTAAATAAGTAAGTGAATAAGTGGAGAGAACTGTAACTGGTAGGAGATAGAAGGCGACTGGCAAGCTGTTTCTCATTATTGAGGCAGATGTGGGCCCTGCTCTTATGAGACTTTTCCCTTTGTTTTCGTGAGCATTTGAAAAGTGCCATAGTAAAAGTTAACCAAGGACTAGTAGCATCAAATGAACCAAAGAGTTACCATAACAACAAGGAATGAAATGTTAAAACAGTAGTTTTTTTTTAACAAAAGAAACTTTATGTAGAAATTCATTCACTAATTAGATGAATACCCATTCTATAGGGAAGGTCTTACATACATGATTAGGTGAATTAAAATGTCTAATCCATCTTCAACTTGACAGTATACTATACTATCTTTGGAAACCGTGCTTCAGCTAGGAAAGGAAAAGCAAAAACCCCACTTTTCGGGATAGCTAAAAACAATAAATAATTAATGGCAATAAGCACCCTGCTAATATAAATGCAAATAGTGATCCCTGTGCCTGCTCAATTTACATGCAAATGTCTTCTTTTAATCTATCAGTAGTAGAAAAATCAATAGTGTTGGTGATGGGAAAGTGATTTCCAAAGCTTTTTTGGATCTTTTAAAAAAAAAAAAAACATTCAGTAAAGCAGTTTTAATGTTTTCCACACCCTGGAGGCCTGGGCACAAGCATGGGAGTCAGAACTCCCAAGTAGACGCTGACTCACTGTGACCTCGGGCCTTGCATCTGTGTTCTTGTGTCCTTGCTCCCCGAGAAAAGGAGTGAGGAAAGCCCAGGGGCGGCCATACTCAGAGGTCATCCAGACCTGAGCAGATGGGGACACCCTGTGCCCAGGGGCTTCCAGGGGAAGGATCAATCTCCAACTAAAGCTTCAGTCACTATTTCGTATCCCAAAGTTCCTACACCCTAGTTCCTCTGACTACAGGAGAATGCCTGTCTCCCTTGTCCCAGGATAACAGACAACAGCCATTAGCTGTGGACCAAGAGCCTTCACTGTGGATTCATCATTTGTATCAGTTTACAGAAACAAAAAGGGTCAGGTCAGGACACAAGCTGCCTGGCGGCTGTTTGACATTGAAACTGAAATTATGAGGCATGAACTGCGTGGTGTGCTCAGTATAAGCCATGCCTTTATTGCATGATCAGGACAAAATGGCTATTATAATTTCACTCATATTAAGTGTCCCGGAGCGGTAGGTACCCATAGCATCAGTAACAGCTACAGTCCTCTTCTAAGTCACTCCTCACATGAAAGACATGTTAGAACCAGGGGACTGGGATTTCCCCACAACTAAAGAGCTGAAGAACTGTCATTCTTGATAAGAAATAATACAAAATTCCAATTTAAGAATACATGTCTATGCAAACATATGAACTGATTATAAAAGTTGCAAGCCCATGATTTGAAACAAAGACAGTGTTCTATGGAATCAGTTATCGAGTTCAACAAACTCAAACTAGATCACAAGTGGAGATTGTGCTGATGGCCACGCTATATAAAGCTGGTGGTTTTATCTTTAACACATATGGAAAATATGTCGGTAACTGAACATTAACAATGCAATTCAGAAAAGCAGTCAGCCACTTTCCACGGCTGCTGAAAAAGAGACCCAGCTCACTTTCCAGTTTGGAATGTATATTTGGACTGGATTTTCTTAAAATAGAGGCTGTCTGGCACTCACAGCACTCCATTGTAAGGGGCCCAATGAAGGAGGAGTTTCTGGGAAGAGACTCTCCAGAGCTGCAAAAGAAGTTAAAATGCCATACCAAAAAAATAAAAAAGTCAGAGAACCTCCAGACAGACATCTCTGCCCATGTAGAGAGGGGTAACAGTAAAGAGTGACATTGAGTATGATAACCCACCTCACCCTCAATTAATCAGAAGTTTCCAGGATACAGGCTGCAAATGACACATGAGCACTGCATGTCTAGTGGGCCAACCTAGAGAGCCTGTGAGCTGCTGAGCTGTGAGGACCGGGTGAGGCATGGAGGTACGCATTCTCCTGGCCTGAGTGTCGCCCTCTTTGTACAATGTGCACCCCGAGTCTCTCTCTTTCCTCACCCTGTTCCTCATCTGGTGCTGCAGTGGAGATTGACTCCATAGCAGTTGGTGATTCTCCCAAACACACTCTGGATCCCAGCTAATAGCACATGAGGATGAAGTATTCCACAAGCCCTTATCCCATTGCTCTGTGGGGTAGGAATGACATCAGGACATTATGTTCAACTATTTCATGAATATCAGAGGCATTGCAGAGGATACCCCCCCACACACCCCTGCTGATCCAAAGACCAAGCTTCACACTCATAGAATATGACTTTAGAATAGAATGATGCTAGATGTTTCCTGAATCCCCTTATCCTCTCTGGATAGGGTCCGTGGGAGAGCCTAAGATAATAAATATTTTGACTTCTGACAAAGTGGGACCTTCTACAAATCCCTGTTGCCAGCTAGGAGGACATGGTGTTAGCTCATAGCTGGCATCCAGTATACTTGGCCATCAACAGAAACTCCTCTCTCCAAGGAAGCACCTTTGGTCCCCCCCAGTGGAGGGTATGTTATTTCTCAATGTCAAATGCACATTGAGACCATCTAGGCTTCATCTAGATTGTCAGGAAGAAGACACCAAACACTAGTCCTCGGGTGATTTCCAGAGTTGCCACCAAATGTCAGTAACTGAACATTAACAGTGCACTTCAAAAAAGCAGTCAGCCACTTTCCATAGCTGCTGCTCAGTATGACTGAAAGTACACAGTCACTGCAGACCCCAGTGCCCACACCTCTGCACGGAACACCAGCTGATGTCCCTGAGGCCTCGATAGCCTCATACTCATCACCTGTCCCTACTCTACTTAATAATTGGATTTATTAGACTGAATTCGAATAGTTACTCCCCCACACACACATACACACACGCACACACAAACACACATACTGCTCCAGGTGATGAAAACACAAAGTGGAAAAAAGTATTGTGGCTGAAGAAAACAATGCATATAGTAAGACTGTTAAGATTTGGAACCCAAGCCCTCCTCCGTTCATCCAGGTCTAGGGTGACGAACCATCCCTATTTCCCCATGACTTCTCATAACTCACCCAGCTTTGCCACTGGTGTGACCTTGTGTCAGGAAGTGCCCCACTCCCACTCATCCCTGTGATCCACAGTCCCTATCTGCTGTGTGGCAGAAAGGTAACTTACAGGAAAGCATTGGGATGACCTTCTCTGGCTTCCAGTTGGGTTTGGTCAATGGAAGTCACTTCTATGAGATTTATAAATGTCAGAAGATTGAGGTAACATTACTTAGATAAGTCTCCTTCTACTGTGTCCTCTGAATCATCTTCTAAGCTTTCCAGCTAACTGCAGATGTTCCCTCCATCCGCTTGTTCTGTACGCAGCTTCTCCAGGGCCTGGTATCATGTCCCCCCTTTTCCTTTAGCGTTAGTGACATCAGTTCTTCTCTTACTCCCCCCCCCCATCCTCCCCCAGTATACTGCATTAGCTCCTTTCTTTGTAAACCCTCCTCTGACTACATAAATACTCTCATTTCATCAAATAGTTTTTGTGTTTCCCAGTTGGAGGATGCCATCTGTTTCCTGCCAGCACCATGATAAATACACCATGTCTTCAAGGGGGCCAGGGTCCTCTGCAACTTTGCTGGAGGCATATGGGATGGAGGAGGGGCGTTTCCCATTGGGTCAGGAATACTAACTAGCAAATGTCCACTACAGACTGAAAAGGCCAATAGGTACAGCTATACCAATGGCCTCAAAGCATCATCGATGGTCTGCTATTGGTGCATGGACAGATGGGGGTCAATGATGAGAGACAAAAAAAAAGTGGGGGGATCCTAGAAACTTACCATAATGTTATAATGTTGCAAAATTAAGTTCCAAAAAACAGTCAGTTGATAACATAGTAAAAATTTAAAAATCTTAAAAGATTACTCCTTCATAACAGTTTGGAAGCTCTAATAGAAAGCCAACTATAAATATGATATTATGGGAAACCATTAACATATCCCCTTGGTTTCAAAGCTGATTTGGAAGCATATGGTTTAGATAACACAAAACTGAGCACATGATGTAGGTTTGCTATGAGCCATGTGTGTTTAAAACGCGTGTTGTCCTTTACATAGATTTCTTCAAATGAAGAATTAAATAATCATTGCAAGAGATGGATCCTGTTATTATCACCATGGTAAGACGTAGAATCTTAGTCACCAAGGGGGAACTGGCCCAGGCCCAGGGAGCAGGTGGCAGCACCCCAGGTACATGCCAGGATTTCAGCAAATGCCCTCAGGTTCTTCATAATGCCTCTCCACCCAAAAAGGTGCATTTGAGTTGTTAACACAAACATAGTTAAAATAGACGTGCCCTTCCCATGCTTCACTGTTCCCACCTTGCTCTGGTCCTTAGACGGAGCTAGATTAGAAGAGGCCGGATACTCTGTTGTTCTTCTTTGTACCTTTCCAGAACAGCTAGGTATGCCACTGGAAACACCCTGGCAGGATCTGTATAGAAGGAAATACATTTACTCGGACAAAATAACTCACAGCTAAATGGTGCAGAATCTAGCCTGTTCATTCAGTGTCCCATCCATTCTACAGAAATTGCATTTGGAGCCCCAGAGTCCCTACTTATACTTTTTTAAATACTTTTATACTTATACTTTACTTGTGAAGTCCCTACTTATGTTTTATAAGCTGGAGATTTATCAATGAGTTACAAATGTCTGTTCCACTTGGGAAATGTGATGGAAACTAAGAGCAAAGTTGCCTCACAATTAAGTCATGCAATAGATGACTTCAAGTTTCTGGAGACTTGCATGGTTAAGCCACTTCCATCTTCACCTAATGAAGAGGTAGCGTGCTAGAAAGACACTTCTCTGGCATAAGTCATAAGTATACAAAAACACACAAAAGAGCAAGCTGTAGGTTTTCAATCCCAGGTGTACATAGTCAATCAAGCTGACATTGTCAGGACACCTTGTCATGCCACTCTAATACCATTCCAATGGCAAGACCAATGTTTGTATCCTCACTAGACATTGGGTATTTGCATTATGCTTCTTCAACAACATGCTCAGTTCTATCAGACTTCTTGTCCAAGATCCTATGATATACAGCTGAAATGTTATATTCTATTTTCTGCACAAAGAGAAATATTTAGGTTTTATTATATCATAAACTATTATACTTGCCATATTTCTCTGCTAACCTAGGTTCCTGTACTGAAGGTAGGGATGAGTCCTCCCTCATCTCTTTAAATTTATTAGTCTTCCTGGGTTCTCTTTGCTCATTTGCATGAAAAAAATGAAGAAAGAGAAATGGATGAAGAAATGGTTCAGCACCCCCTTGGGGGGACTGCTCTGTATCCTGGAATCATGGCTTTAGAATTTTGAGTCATTAAACCTTGGATATACATCTTAGCCTCTCTGTTCCCCAGTACTATTGTCTGTGAAAGGAAAATGATAGGAGAAAACATCTCTTAAGGATTTCAATGAATACAAGATTCTTAGGATAGCTCCTGGATTGTGGTAAATGCTACATCAGTATTGCCCAGCACAAGCCTCCCTCTGATTCCTCCCACTGACAATTTCTATACTTTTTCTGAAATCAAAGACCCAAATTTTTCTTTTTCTTCTTTTTTGTTTGATTTATTTTGTTTTTAGAGGTATGGTTTCACTCTAGTCCAGGCTGACCTGGAATGCACTATGTGGTCTCAGGGTGGCCTCAAACTCATGGCGATCCTCCTACCTCTGCCTCCCGAATGCTGTTAAGGCACTTCTCTGTGAAGCCAAAGGATTCAAGTTTGATTCCCCAGGACCCACGTAAGCCAGATGTGCAAACTGGTGCATGTATCTGGAGTTTATTTACAGCTGCTAAAGGCCCTGGTGTACCCATTCTGTCCCTCTGTATCTCTCTTGCTCTACCTATCTGCCTATTTCTCTCTCTTAAATAAATAAGCATTTTAAAAAACACAATAATTGGGCTGGACAGATGGCTTAGTATTTAAGGTGCTGGCCTGCAAACCCTAAGGACCCAGGTTCAATTCCCCAGTACCCATATAAGCCAAATGCACAAGGTGGCACATTCATCTGGAGTTCATTTGCAGTGGCTAGAGTTCCTGGCATACCCATTCTCTCTATCACCCTCTTTTTCCTTCTTTCACTTTCTCTCTGAAAATCAATCAATAAATAAAACATTTTAAAAAGGTAATTATGGCCAGGCATGGTAGCTCATGACTATAATCCCAGCACTGAAGAGGCTGAGTCAAAGAGGACCGTCCAAAGTTCAAAGCCAACTCAAGCTATATGCTGAGTTCCTGGTCATCTTGGGCTATACAGTAAGTCCCTGTCTCAGCAGAATACAAAGCAAAAAAGGTGTTGCAGATTTTCACACCATTGAGTTACCTGTTTTGTAACTGTGAAAAAAAAAAGGCACACAGAAAATAAGGCATAAGTAGAAAGATCTATTGGAAAGAAGGTGGAAAAACCCCAAAGTATCAGGGCAAGCATGTTTAGAATTTTGGATGGCATCTGAAGAAGAGAAAGACAGGGCAGTGAGAGTCAATGTGCAACTGCATTGAGGGTGGGCTTCTCCTTAGCACATTTATTACTGAAGGTTGGTTTCCTGATCAAGTATCCTGACAGCCTCATTTGGATCTGCTCTTAAGGGAAGAGACCATAATCTTCTGACTTAGGTTGCTTGGAAGGTCTTGTGCCCCACCCAGGGCCATAGGTAAAACTCAGAACAGCTATCTCTTAACAAAAGCCCTGATATTTCCATCCTTCCTTTCATATGGTATTTTACATCCTATGGAGGAGCAATAGTTATGTTTCCTTTTCTAATGTTACCAGGGAAATAGGAGGTTGAGTCTGTTTTTCAATGACCTTCAAGCCTAATGTCTGCTTAACCACCTATCAAAAGGACAGTTAAACAACACTTGGAGCCTATTGTGTTTCTTTTAGATTGGGAACATGAAATAACTAAGGAAGAAATAGATAAAACCAATAGCCATAATGCCATTTAGCTAGTGGGGGGAGCATTTTGTATAGAAGAAATAAGGACTCTTTGACAGTGCAAAAGTGAAAGTGGCATATTAATAACTTCTATGGAGTAACAGATGTGTTGTAGGACCATCCATGACCAGCCACAGTATGTAATTGGCCCTCTTTAGGAAGAAATACAGGATTCTCACCTGTCCTACAAATGTCTCACTTACTACTGAGCTAAGGTGATCTTCTTTCTTCATTCCCAGCTAGAATCTCCTAAGACTTGAGACTCCCAATGTCCTAGTCACCCTCCAAGTCAGAAATAAAACCCAGGTGCTTAAATACTCACCTAACTTCAGCCTGACTAGCCTCACTCCTATTCTAAATAAGATACTCCCCTAAATAAAGAATCTACATGATTTGGCCTACACCTCACATCACATGCAAAAGTTAACTCTGTGTAGAGGAGAGATTAAAACATATAAATGTATAAAACTTTTAGAAAAGAAAGAATAAAATGTTCCATTAGGTTAACTATTAGGTTATCTAAAAGGTTCTTAGACTCTATGGAGCTCAGCATACATAAAACCGTAATATAGACTCAATACCAAAAATATAATCAATAAAGGAAAACAAAAGATCAATTGAACATCATCAAAATTTCAAATTTTTGCTCTGGAAAACATCCTATTAAGAGAATGAAAGGACAAGTTACAAATTGAGGGAAATTGCTCCAAATATCATTTCCAACAAACTATGTCTTAACTACTCTCAAAATTCAATGATAAAAGAAGAAAATTTAATTTAAACAGGCTACAGACTTGAACAGACATTTAACTGAGAGTGATACACAGTGACAAGCCTATGAATGTATGTGAGGCAATTTAAGGGTAAAAGGGTCCTAACGTGGATAGCTTTCTCTTGGGTTAAACGTGGGAAGTGTCCATGGGCCTCTTAGGAAGAACCTTGGTTTTTTCTCATCTCTTTCCACCTAAAACCATATCAGAGGAGGTAAATGGATGCCTCTGGTCTTCTCTGTTCATTTCCTGGGAAAGAAAGAAATGTAAATGACCAGTTCAGACCCACCCCCGCCCACCAGTGAGGTCCCTTAAAAGACCCCAGTGTGGCTCTTGAAGAGGGCCTTCCCATTTCAGGGACCCTGCTTTTGCCTCTCTGTATTTGTTCCTTTGCTTAAGCTCCCAGCTCTGTGTCTGTAAGCCATCCCCATAATAAAATCTTTCTAAACCTTAATCTCTTGTCTGTGGGTTTCATTTGTCAAAATTCATGACAGGAATCCAGAGGCCACTAATTCAGTTGAAAGCTTCATGTGACCATTGGCCTTCTGACTTATTGCCAAGCCAAGAGCTAAGATAAGGCTCTAATGCTCTCAAAGACGCCCCAAGTTCCCTTATCATATGTTCATCCTTAGCCACTTCATAAATGCCAGGGGAGAAGTAGGAGAAAGACAGGAGCAGGTATGAGCAAAGAGCAGTGGCATACACATAAATATACATCATAATGAAATGCATATCTTGTGCCCCACCTAAAACTTAATTCAAAACGTTTAAAACACACACAAGGAGAGCTGACTGTAATGAGTTCAGGAAAGCAGACAGCTACATACGTGACGTGTTCCAGTGTGATAACTGTTAGCTTTACAGATGAAAGAAAAATGCCTACAAAAGTTCCCCAGGTTAGCAGGCATGATCTTAGTACAGACAAGCCCCTTTGTATGATCAGAATAAAAACGGTGACAATAACAAATACCAAGAGCTAATGAGTTTGTAGAGAAGCTCAGTCGCCACTGCTACTGGATATAGAAAATGCTCCTTTGAGCAGTTTGCCAGTTTTTTTAGAACTAAAAATAGATTTGTCATGCCACCCAGCAACTATCCTCTTGGCCATTGATTCTAGAGAATTCTAGTCATATTTTCATGAGAACTATAAAATCTGGTACTTACTACCAGCACAATGGAATATTACTTGGTTATTAAAAAAGATCATCAGCCAGGTGTGGTGGCACATGCCTTTAATCCTAGCACTCGGGAGGCAGAGGTAGGAGGATCACCCTGAGTTCGAGGCCACCCTGAGACTGCATAGTGAATTACAGGTCAGCCTGAGCTAGAGTGAGACCCTACCTCTAAAAACCAAAAAAAAAAAAAAAAAAAAAAAAAAAAAAGAAAAGAAAAGAAAAGAAAAAGAAAAAGATCATGTTGACAATTACATAGAATTAGATTTAAAGTAATCCCAAAATGATTTTAAGTTTAAGCATGCAGAAATCAATATCACTTATTAATGATTTTTTCAGGGAATAAACAGAATGAAAATCGCTATATTATCCAGAGGATAGGATTGCTCAAGATGGTCATTTCTCCTTTCTTTCCTGGTTTTTTTCTCCCAGAAGTTTGTTTGCTGCTATTTTCATATCTTACATTTTTAAACACAAAACTAGAAAATCATGATCAGAAAACAGCCCTTCACAAAGACTCTTCCTGGCAAGTAGAGGTGTGCCTGGAGTGCTTCCGGCTGCTCTGCTCTGTCCCACGGAATGTTTTTATCCAAATGTTCTGTATCAAATTAGCAGGGGCAAGTGCCAAGAGCCCCGGAGCTAGGCACTGAAGAGAAAGATGTGCAGGGGTAGGAGGGAGGCAGAAGAAAATCAGAAATAATACAACAAATGGCTGTGTGGCCAGACGACTGGAGAGAAAAGGGCAGAAACCTTAAGCCAAAAGGGTAAAAAGATGAACAGGAAAAAAAAAAAAATGACTCCAAGGAGAAGGGCATTGCCTTTGATGTCCTCAGTACCTGAAACAGTAGCAGGGGAAAGGAATGATCTGGAACTGTGGTAGGAGACTCAAACAAACCCTTCAGGAAGAGGAAAAGACAAGGGCAGGGGCACAGGGGGCCAAAGCAGGATGGGTTGAGCACATGAAAAGCGGAGCTTCCATTTTCAGTGTCACAGGATATTCATAGCAAGCCTTCAGTTCAAGTTTTTAATAACATAAATGGTCAGAAAGGATAATAATATCCTTTGTTAATAAAATTCATTATTCTTTACTTATTTTGATTTCTACACATAAACCCACAGGGGATCTTTTTAAAACCAAACTATTGATTATTCCTTCCATGTGACGTAAGGAATGAAAGCATAAATTCAGAAACACAGGAGGTTACTTCAGTGAGATGCACTGTCCAAACACGCCGCGGGCTACTGCTTCCACTGTGCCCCTCATTGTACCCTGGGTTCACTTGCTGAATGATAGGGTGCTTTGAGAGTTAGATGTTTTAATGAAAAACTGAGTCTCTATGGCACATGTGGAAGTCACTTAATATCTCTGAACTTCATTAAAAAGTTGTAAGTACCAAACTGACTGTATTTGCTGAATACAAAACTAACTAATAAAGAAAAAATAAATAAATAAATAAATAAGTTGTAAGGATGAAAAGAGGCAAATATATACATACAGCTTAAACAAAATGACCCCAAAGGTTTTGAATACTTGGTCTCCAGCTGGTGGCAATTTGGGACACTTGTTGGATCCTTTGGGACATGGAGCCTTATTAGAGGGGGTGTGTCGTTGGGGGCAGACCTCGAAGTTTATTAGCCCAGCCTACTGGGTGTTTGGAGCTAGCTCACTCAGACTACCTCAATCTCTGCTGCAGTGGAGATGTGACACCCAGCTGTCTGCTGTCAGGCTGCCCCACCATGATGAAACTTCCTCTCAAAACTGTAAGTGGAAGTAAACCCCTTCCTCCCATAGCCTGCTTCTGGTAGGGTGCTTTGTCCCAGCAACGAGAGAGGAAGTGCTCCATCTCCTCTGCTCTCAGTGGAACCTCACGTACCTGTGCAGAAATTCTTCCATTGCCTCAAACCCAAAACATCCCCACCAACAAGTCTGTTCCCAGCCATGAGATCTGCAACAGCTCAGTTAAACAACTTCCATCTCATATCATGCTTGAATTTGAAATCCTCCTTTCAGGTAAGCCCCTCAGTCCAGGCTTCTCGTATACATGCCAGTTCCCTGACTTTTGTAATCATCCATCAAGGTACCATAGTTGGGGATGGTGGTACAGCTAAGTGGAAGAGTGTTTGCTTAGCATGTGAAAAGCCTTGGGTTGAATATCCAGCACCAGAAAAATGAGAGAGATGTGAGAGAGAAAGAAAAAGGAGGAGGAGGAAGAGGAAGAGAAGAAGAAGGTGAAGAAAAGAAAGGAAGGAAGGGAAAGAGGGAAAAAGGAAGGAAGGAAAGATGGACAGACAGCTTAGTTAGTAATGTGTTGCTGCACAAACATGAAGATCTGAGTTCACATGCACAGAACACAGGCAAAATGGTGAACACAGTGCCACACACCTAATCCCAGCACTGAGACTTGCCAGTCAGCTACTCTAGTCAAACTGGTAAGTCCCAGTTCAATGAGAGATACAATCTCAAAAAAATAAGGTGAAAGAGTGATTGAGGAAGACACACAACTTCAACCTCTAGCATGAACATGACATGTGCATGAATATCCACACATACACGTGTACCTACCATGTGCATGCATAACACACACATACATATGCAAAGAATAGAAAGAAAAAAAACAGTTGCTTTCTAATTTTATTCACTGCACATGTCACATGTATGATCACATGGTAAAATCCCATGTGTTGAGTATGACTTTCCCCATTAGCACAATTTCACAGGGGAAGATATTGAAACTCAAAGGGTTAAGACACATGTTCAAAATTACCACAACCAGTGGGTATGCAGTGCAATCCAAACAGAGAGGAAAGTATGCTAGCGAACATATGAAAGCTTCCTGGTATGCTGGATACCTCTTTGGAATGGATTGTAAAGTCTTCACGTACTTTGTACTTCCGAGGGGAAGAAAACGTCCACTGGTATGATGAAGAAGTTCTCACAGAGGTGGACTCTCATTTGGAACAGGGACTCCTCTGGCCTGGATGGGGACCATGATCAAATTAGTGACATCTCTGAGCCTCCTTTGCTCCACATATGCAATGGAAATAATGAACTGCAGTTCATAGAACTATAAAAAGAAGTTAATAAAATATTGAAGGAAGCCGGGCGTGGTGGCACATGTCTTTAATACCAGAACTCTAGAAGCCAAGATAGGAGGATGGCTGTGCGTTTGAGGCCAGCCTGAGACTACATAGTTAATTTCAGGTCAGCCTGGGCTACAGTGAGAACCTACCTCAAAAAAACAATATATATGCATGTATTGTATCTATGTATACATAATATGCATATATTATGAAAGGCTTCTGTCACATGCCTGACATATGTCAGTATTATTTATAAATAGTAATTATGATAATTATTCTGTATAAAGGAAGAGAGAAAACAGAAATAAGATTAAAAGATGGAAAATAAATCCCTTCTTTTTGAACAAAATTTTTAGGATAAATAAAACTTGCAGGCAAAATTTCAGGCTTGAACATTCTCTTTGTGATCCCAACTAAGGAGTCATTTTCAGAGAGACAGTGTGTACCAAAGCAATACTTTATTTGGCTGTAGATCTATTTACAAACCTTCACCACTGTCTCTGAAAATCAAGAAATATGGTCCTCATTTGGTTTGGATTGTAAGTCTTTGCAATTTTCACAAAAATTTCTCTATCCTTCCATTTACAAAAAAAATTAAAAAGCCATTTCAGGTCAGTCAAAAACATCAGTGAGAGATGAGGACACTGAGAAATGGGGATAACCAGGGTCTGAGGTGTGCACTCATCTTAAAGTACTCCTGGGGCAGGGCAAGACTCTGTGGCCATCAGCAAAAGGATCATACAGACATGAGACTTATCTCATCTCAGTCACTGTGATCATCCACTTACCACATAGCATTTTAGTATGAGAATCAGTATTCAAACTGGACAAAAATGTCTAAGCAGTAGTGTTCCCTAAAGTGATTGCAAGAAGACCTTAGGAAGATGTGAGAAGTTTGATAGAAACATGTGGCTAGAACCGCAGCAAGAAAATGTGCCGAATTCAAGGGAAAGTGAGAGAGGATAGAATCTTAGCCAGCTGGGGTGTGGTACTGAAGGTTATTAATTTGGACATTGTTTATTGCTGGAAATGTCATTCCAGGTCACACACAAAAAATTGAAAAATAAATCATGTGTGCATATATAATCCCCATTTGTCCTTAAATAAATCTATAAGTAGGCAGGTTGACCTGCAATGAACAGGTTATGCTTTGGAAAATCCAGTAGAAAAATCCTTCCACTGGGTCTATTTTATTCTCCACTTCAAAGTCCAAGCCTCCTTTCTTTCTTTGGAAGTCTTGTAAAGGGTCCTGGCAAGTCTAAACAGTGTCTACCTATGGGGAGGGACAAAGGGGAACCTCTACACAGTCAAGTCTAGAGACGTGGGGACGCCTAGTGTGGATGGTGGTATTAACACTGCGCTTTCATCTTCAAAGCTCTCCCTAAGTGTTAATTAATTAACCTTTCCCACACCCAAATAAGGCAGTAAGCAGGCATCAAAGAAACTGGACAGAATTTGGCAGGATGAACTCACAGAGGCACATAGCCCACATATTGAGGATAAGAGAGAACTCTTCTCTCTGATACCACCACTCTCAGTTAAAAACACAAAGTCGCAATAAGATGCTCTGAAGACAGAATCAGTGAATCCATGGCATTTTCTAAAAATATAGAGAGAAGATAAATAAGTCTTACTTTAAATAATTCTCATTGGTTCTAAGCTTGTTAACTTACCTGTAAGAAAAAAATAAATAAATCTACTGAGCTAGAAAACAGATAATCAAAACAAAGACAGGATTCAATAGGAAAACAGGATCTAGAATGCCTGAGCCGAACACACACACACACACACACACACACACACAAACACACACATGAAACCACTTAGTTCATCACTCTAATAATTTGCTTTATTCATTGACAAACATATGAAAAGGGATTTGTACTAAATTTAGAAACTAATAGTAAAGGAAGACATAATTATTTTGTATGTTAGTGGAACTCAACAGAATAGTCAAATATTTTTAAAACTTTTTTGAAACTTAGATATGGAATATAAACATACAGGAAGGTGGAATGGAGAGATGGCTTAGTAGTGAAGGCTCTTGCCTGCAAAGCCTAGCAAACCTGATTCTATTTTCCAGTGCCCACATAAAGCCAAATGCACAGACTGGAGCATGCATCTGGCATTCGTTTGCTGTGGCTGGAGGCCCCAGCATGCCCATTCTCCCTCCACCCCCCCCTCTCTCTCTTTCTTCTTGCAAATAAAAAACATTTTAAAATACAATTAAAAATACATGAAGGAAACATAATCACAAATGCCCCCTTTTTAAATAAATGAGCTAGATGGATGTTGTCAGTTTTCAATAAGTTCCTGTCATGCTTTGGAAGAGTATGAAAAATCACATTAATAGTATTGGCCAAAAATAACTGCTGTTTTTCTTTTGGTAATATCTCTAACCAAATTCAATCTTGGATGATTGCAAGAGTGCTAATGGGTAGTGGTGATAAAGGAAAGGAGTTAGACAAGGGCGATATATTTGGGGTAGAAAAAAAGAACTTCTTTACAAAAGGCAAAAATAGGCAGCTTATAGACATCACAGGCAATCACATAATAATTTGTAGAGCAGTTCATATTTTTGGAGATTTTGGGATTCCAATCACACCTCCAACTTCCCACAAGTCATTCAAGTTACCAAGTGGGTCTTGAAATGCCAGTATTATTAATGGCCGCTCCTGCTCTGAAATGTTAACCTCGGATTCATTCTCCCATCCTCTCCTCTCCCTCACCCCACCTCCCTAATGCTGAGCTGTCTTTTCTCCTACTTCGAAACTAACCTGTCTATTCTCTTCCTCTACCCAAAGTTGCTCTATGGAGTAAGCAACTTCCTGTGCTCCTCCCTAAGCTAGGGAAGGCCACGATTCCCAGTGTGATCAAACACTACAGCCCATCTCCTTCCTGTGATGAGTGGATTGGCTGGGGAGTAAGTCAGTACAGAAAGAGCCAATCCCGGAGCTTGTGAGGGAGACCCTCCCCCCTCCCCCACCCCCCCACCCTCCCCCCTCCGCCCTTCCCTTCGTTTCTTTCTTAAGGAAGGAGTTGAAAGACACAAGGAAACACTGTCAAAGTCTCTCTAAACTTGCATTTTTATGTTGGGTATTTCCTATCTAAATAATGAATTTACTGAGAAATTGATATGATGTGAAGTAAATGCACATTACCAAATCATCAGAAATGTTGGAAATTTCAGAAATGAGATATGGTCACTGATTACTGATCTGTGTCTAAGCTTGGTTGTAAAGCACAGGCACCAAAGTATTGATTATTCTTCCCGACTGGGAATCACAACACTTTCTCTTTGGTTTGATTAGAACAAAAATTACCATAGGTACCTTCCTGCACAATTCTCATGGCTAGGTATAAAATGCTAGTTTTTTTAAGTGGTGAAAATATTTTCTCTATACCATAGGTCTTCACTCAGCACCTCAATTTTGTTTTTTATGTGAGGACTGTTAGCAATGGGGACTTGGTAACATGTTTCCAAATACTTCTTATGTTTAATGCTTAATAAAACCCTTTTTGCATTTGTACTTAATCCCATACCCTATTTCTTTTGTCATTTAAATATACCTGGATGACAACTGGCACGCAATTAGTGTTTTATCAAAAAAAGAAACATTTATAAGAGATACTAGCAATACCTACAAAATCACAGCCTATTCTATTTTGAACTGTGAGTCAATTTTTGGCAAAGATAATCCAAAATAGAGGGTTGATGATATGGTCAATACCAGAGCTAGGTTTCTAAGTTACAGTAGGGTCAGGAGATGAGAAAGGGCAAATGAATATTCTAGGGTTTGGGGAACCTTATGCGTCTTGGTCTGACTAGTGGGCAGGAAGCCTATTTCTTCCAATATTCACCAGGTGTACTCATTGTGCTTCCTACATTTCACCTAAGTTTAAAAATTAGAACATTTGGGGCTGGAGAGATATCTCAGTGGTTAAGGCACTTGCTTGCAAAGCCTAAGGACCTGGGTTTGATTCCCCAGTATCAACGTAAAGCGAGATGCACAAACTGGTACATGTGTCTGGAGTTCGTTTGCAGTGACAAGAGGCCCTGGCATGCCCATTGTCTCCCCCGTCTCTTGATTGACCATATATATATATATATATATATATATATATATATATATATATACACACACACACACATATATACCTCTTTCCCTCTCTCATAAATAAATAAAATACCTTTAAAAATTAGACCATTTTGTCAATCTCAACATAGCAATTCAAATACAAGGCTTTCAAAACTTGTAAAAATCATAGAAGTATTAAAAGTTTTAAAGAACAGAATATTTTTATAGAACCTAGGCAGCATTGAGATTCATTACCTACATATACCTTCACCTTAAGATTCCATAGCAACCAGACAGGAAGTAGATTGAGGAAAAGTTCAGCACTTTTCACATACACGCATACACACACACACACACACACACACACACACCTCTCCCACCCTCTGCTCTTCCTTACCTGGGTGATAAAATCTGTCTCAACAGAAAGATAAATCTTTATCAGCTCTTGCTTTTGCTAAAGGTATTTTTGGTGACTGAGAGTCATGACCAGTTCCAGCCCACAATGTACTGCCAGCCCTAACAGAGAATGAAGATAAACTACGGTCTTCACCCAAGCACACCTCTGTTCATGAATTATGTGTTAAGGAGCTGCTATACTGATGCACGCCATCATCTGCGATTCTCTCACAACCAATCTTGTGTTTTGGTGTGTGTTCACATATGCTGCGTGCGAGTGCCATTCGTGTGTGCAGGTGTGCACATGGTGAGTTCAGAAGACAACTCTTGAGCATCAGCCGTCTCCTTCCACCTTGCATGAGGCGGGTTCTCTCACTGCACTTGGTTGCTACATGTGTCAGACTAGCTGGTCCGTGACCTTCTGAGGATCTCAGTTACTGTGGTTCTAGATGCCCTCCGTGTTTCTGGCTTTTACAGTGGGTTTGGAGATCAGCACTCTGATACTGAAGATTTGGTGGCAAGTGCCTTATCCACTGAGCCACCTCCCCAGCCTCCACACATCCAAGCTTTAAGACACTATTCTGGGGGCTGGGATTATAGCTTATCAGTTAGAGGCACTTCCTTGCATAGCCTCCTCACATGCGTTCAGTTTCTCACTATCCACATAAAGCTAGTTGCATGTAAAGTATGCATCTGGAGTTTGTTTGCATCATCAAGAGACCCTGATGTGCCCCCCTCTCTCTTTCTGTTTTTCTTTCTCTCCCTGCAAATAAATAGAAATATTTACAAAGGAAAAATGGATTGTACACTGACTTTCATCAAAACTACATTGAAAGTGAAAGGTGGAGACAGCAACTTTCTATGATGTTTTTTGGATATATAAAAAGGCAAATACGCCTGGTGTGGTGACTCACGCCTATAATCCCAGCAGAGGTAGGAGGATCAATGGGAGTTCAAGGCCACCCTGAGGCTTCATAGTGAATTCCAGGTCAGCCTAAACTAGAGTGAAACCCTACCTCAAAAAAAAAAAAAAAAATTAAAAAGGCAAATAAAAAAAGTCCAAGGCTAAACGGATAGCTCAGCAGTTAAGGCACTTGCCTGAAAAGCCTAATGGCCCTGGGTTTGATTCCCCAATACCCATGTAAAACCAGACACACAAAGTGTCACATGCCTCTTGAGTTCTTGAGTTTGCAGTGGCTTGAGGCCCTAGTCTCTCGTGCACCCATGCCCATTCCCATTCTCTCTGTCTCTCTCTCCTCTTTCTTCTCTTTGTTCTGTCACTCTCTGCTTGCAAATTAACTAACTAATTAATTAATCGTGGCTCATGCCTTCTATCTGAGCACTCACTCGGAGGCAGAGGAAGGAGGATTGCTGTGAATTTGAGGCCAGCCTGGGACTACAAAGTGGGTTCCAGATCAGCCTGGGCTAGAGTGAAACCCTCAAAAAAGAAAAAAAAAAAAAAGTAGGCAATCTGAAGTCTCCTGTTTTGTCCCTTAGGTAGGGTCTAACTATGTAGCCAAGGCTGGCCTCAAACTTTCCACCTTCCTGCCTCAGTTTCCTAACTGTTGGGTTAACAGGTGTGCACCATCCTGCCTGGGTTTCTGCCTTTCTGAGGGTCTCTTTGTGCACAGCATAATTAAGGGAAAGCTGGAATATAACTAGAAAAGCTTCAATATGGATCTTGGACATGAAGGTTTTCAGACCTAAGTCCTTATTCATGGGTTAATTTCAAGGAAATTGTTTTAACTTCCAGTTCCTTCATCAAAGAAATGAAAAGGTGGGTGGTATCATAAGAGAAAGCACTTGAACAGCTATAAAGCGGTTTAAATATGTAAGTTGTCAAGGCAGTTTCTGGCAAGATCCTGTGCAAATATTGTCTGATGGTGCTTGGAACCCCAGCGGCTTCCCATCTCTCTCAGAGTGGAGGCCACAGCCCCACCTCATGGTCAGACCTTCTGCCCCAACATGTCCCGACGCACCCTCACCCCCAAATGGGCCCTCAGCTCCCCCAGGCACATGTCCATCTTGAGGCCTTCATACTGGCTGCTCTATTTTGTTGTTCTTTCTCTAGGAACCACCTGGCTGGTTCCCCACTACCTTCAGGTTTTCACTCAAAATGGTGGCTCTCAAGGAGAACTGTCTTGACCTCCCATGTAAAAGCATAAACTCACCCTCCCTCAAGACTTCATGTCCTCTCCTGGCTTCATTTTCCTCAGTATTTTGCATTATTAATTGCATTCGTTGTCTCTTCCCACTAAGTTTCTTGAGGGGCACAGACACTCAAGACAGAATACTGCTAGAATATTCCAAAACAATGCCTGCTATGCAGTATGAACGAAGTATGCATATATTTTATCGATGGGCTTAACATCAATTCAATTTTCCCTTAGTCCCTGAACCCCTGCCTTTCATTTATACCCCCTTTTCTTAAGATGATTAAATCTGTTCCGTGGTTTCACTGCCTCTGTGAACCTTCCCCATTCTTTCCTTCTCTCACTTCTTTTACCTAGTATAATTAATACAGCCTTTCTGCTTTCTCACACTATGTGGTTTATGACTCTTATCCAACATTTATTTACATTTCGCGTGACCACCTATACACACACATACCTACTCACATATTATACACAAGATAGATAGTCCAAATGATCATTTCAACTAATTTTATATTAGCTCAGTTAGTAACATATTATTCAGTTTATACATTCATATATTATTCAAGTAATTATACATATACCTTTCACAATGTATTAGTTGCAAAGGCATAGCATATTTGTTCCCATTTTTCAGCATCTCACAATAGAGGACTATTAAATTATATGTTTATATGATAAGAATTTTATTATATTTTATTCCTTTAGAAATAAAAAAAGTGATTCTGGCAGCTGACAATACCTGCTTTGCCTGTGATGACTCTAGTTTGAAAGATCTCATTTAAAAATCAGCATTGTTTCCTGTGATGATTCTGTCATTCTTTCTAAAAATTCTTCAGTTGGCTTTAATTCTTACACATCCCCTCTTACAATACCACTGTAATGGGGTATAGGAAACCTGAGATTGTAATAACCTGCATGGCATAAAGGAAATGCTTAAAGTAAAACATCTATATGAGAATATGTAAGAAAAATGTCCTATAAAAAGTAAGAAAATAAAAGTCCTCTTCAAAAATAAATATGTTCATTTGAGCTCTTTAAGGAACTCCAGGCTCTCAGACATTATTCTTTCTCAATGTCATTAATTCTAGAATTCTTGTCACCTCTCGGCTCATATGCATAAATACTATGAACAAGAGATACCAATGGCTTTTTTTTATAGAATCTTCACACAACATCTCCACACCATTTGTTCAGATGACTGATCTCAGCATAGTGGGCAAAGGGCATTAATAGACATTTGGAAATCCCTACAAATCCATCATCCTGGAAGACAGCACAGCGCCCACTATGACTCCAAAGGGATTGAAATGAAATATGCCATCAGCTCTCTGGAGGTTAATCGATCATATTTCTGTGGCTACTTGCTTTGACATAACCAAATTTGCACTGAAAATCAAGTCATCTGTCTTTGTTCTGGTCAACTTAAAAAAATTTAATCCTATTTGACCTTTCCCGAGGTGTAGTCAAAGAAAAACACATTCTGTTTTGAGCAAGGACATCCCCCTTTTATCTATATTATGGTCACCTGAGCAGTTCTATCTTGGTTCTAATTCAGGAGCACTGAATGGCCCATGACAAATCTATTCACTGGCTTTTTCAGGCCTAAAGGCAGGAAAAATGGCAGACTTTATTTGTTTTAGTTTGAGATGATAAAAGAAATTTATTTTAAAGAAGATTAAAGAGTGAGAAGGCACAAGATAAAGAGTGGCATAATGCTCTGGTTTTCTATGTGACTAAGGCAGAAATAAATCTAGAGAAATCATTGAGTTCCCACAGCCAACTCATTTTCTCATGGAAACTACCAGCCCAGCTGGACTCTCACTATCCAGAAGGCACACTCAACCTCTGCTAACATGTGTTTTTATTTCCTCAATTTAGAGCTTACTGGTGGAATGCTGCGTATGGTGCATAGAAGTTTTCTTTCTGAAAGTAAAGTTTGAAGTTGTATTTCAAAGAGAAAGCAACTCTTCTTTACTCTTCTCCCTCTCTTCTCTTCTCCGTCTCTCTCTCTCTCTCTCTCTCTCCCTCTCTCTGTGTGTGTGTCATCAATTATTGTTCTGCATATCCTTTGAAGTTTAATGGGATGGCTGGTGGCACACATCTTTAATCTTACCACTCAAGAGGCAGAGGTAAGAGAATCACTGTGAGTTCCAGGCCAGCCTGGTACTATGGAGTTGAGTTCAGATCAATCTGGGCTAGAATGAGACACTGTCTAAAAGAAAGAAAGAAAGAAAGAAAGAAAGAAAGAAAGAAAGAAAGAAAGAAAGAAAGAAAGAAAGAAAGGAAGGAAGGAAGGAAGGAAGGAAGGAAGGAAGGAAGGAAGGAAGGAAGGAAGGAAGGAAGGAAGGAGAAAGTAATGAAGGAAGTAAGAAAGGAAGGAAGGAAGGAAGAAAGAGAAAGGAGAGAGGGAGGGACAGAGGAGGAAAGGAAGGAAGGAGGAATGAAAGAAAGTGAGAGAGAAAGAAAGAGAGAAGGAACCTGAAATTTAAGACCTTCCTATAGTCCTGGAACATTCCCTATTACAGACCTTCTCACCAAGGAAGAAAAATAACTCTTTTTTTCTGAAAATAATGGGCAAATTTGATGTTTAAAGTTGGGCTAAGATTCTGAAGAAACTATTTCAGAGAAAGGCAAGCCAATAGCAAAGAACATGTGTACACACTCATTTTAGTAGCCAAATGCTAGCCAAGCAGAAAGAATGATTATCTAGAACCAAGATGAGCCTGTGAAAGCATGAACATTTCAGTGGGACTCTGAATTCCCATCTTATGCATTTCCTTTGGGCATCTTAGACTCAATAGACGTGTGAGGTATGAACAGAAAATGGAACCCACAAAAAAGTTTGTATTGCTAATATTTGATAGTTCTTTCTATGTTTTTGTATGCTAAAATCAAGCTCTAGGTATATTAGCAAAGACAGGAAAAGATAGGTGAATGGAGTGGGAATTTGCAGCCTCTTATCAATAAATAAGAAAATGCTGGGGCTGTGGAGACTGGCCAGTGGGTAAGAGTGCTTGCTCTGCAAGTATGAGGCTCTGAGTTTGATCCCCAGCACTGAGGTGGCTGGAGACAGGAAGATCAGGAGGGCTCCTTGACTCTGTGTGGTGGCTTGCTTTTGCTTTCATATGTGACCAGATGCCTTTCTATCAAGCAGTAGCCTCACATGCTATTTTAAGGCAGGAGGCATTCAATTGTCTCTTTAAATGATTAGTCCTGCAGTGGAAATAAATGTCACATACACACACACACAATGTTGGCATTGTTTCTTAAGTGAACAATATCTTTGCATCATTCCCTGGCCCAGCAATTATCCAATGGACTCAATCAATCCGACAGCCAACAAAAATAAGTCAGACATAACTAAATTTTGTATGAATTAATAACTATTTAATGAGCCTTCAATGCTTGTTAGCATGAATTCTGTAAATAATTGACTCCATTTCCCATTTCCCTCTTGTGTCTAAAAGCAGCTGAAATCAGTAGCCACCATAAAAATATATGGCAAGTAAGCTTTGGTTAGAGAATGTCTGTTTTGGAGAATATTAGAGAAATTGTACTGTGGTATTTTCCACACTACTATTCAGCAACTTTATCATGCATGTCCCTTCTAGTGTAGAAGTCTGTGATATTTAAAACCTTGGAATCAGTTCTCTCTGGTTCTGGCATCCTCTGGTGCTCATTTGCACAGCTCTCCTTCCTTGCTATGTGAATGTTTCTAATGTGCAATCACTCATTCAGGCCCAAGCAAGTGATTGCAGTGTTAAGACAAATTTATGGGATCAAAACTTCCTGAAAGCATACGATCGATTTGATCTTCTACAGAAAGCACCCCTTTCTTGAACTATATTACTGTGTGTTTTAACAATATATATTTAATGTACAGTGGTGGGAAGGATTTGAAACAGTAGGCATTATTCAAAGGATCATTTTAAATTATTCTATAGTCAGGGCTCAGCAGTTAAGGTGCTTGTGTGCAAAGCCTAAGGATCCAGGTTCAATTCCCCAGCATGCTCGTAAATCCAGATGCAGAAAGTGGCAATGCATCTGGAGTTCACTTGCAGGAGTAGAGGCCCTGGTGCATGCATTCATATTCTCTCTCTCTCTTTCTCTCTCTTCTGTCTATCTCTCAAATAAATAAAATAAAATAACTCCAAATGTCTATGATCATAATCACCACCAACAGTGATTGTAATATCTCTCACAATGCCTGGAAGTCTGTAAGTGAGTATAAAACCCTGTGGACCAGATAAGACAAGACATGACAGGATTTTACCCAACTTCTATAGGAAGGTGCTAATACCAAGCAGGATAAAATACTTCGATTGTAGGTTCCAAGTAGATGAAATAGATTTAGAACCCAGCATCCAGAGCAAGAAAATTCAGCATGTTTTATAACATCAGAAGATTTGGTAATAAATATAAAGGTAAAACCGCAATAGTCATCATGTTGAAATTTTATTTTACATACACCATGCCCAGCATCTTACATGGGTTCTGGGAATTGAACTCAGGTCTCCATGATGGGGAGGAAAAAGTGTTACTGAGTAAGCTATCTCCCCAGCCCTTAGAAATGTTTTTTTTTTTTTCTGGTAAAGTGCATATATAGTATGTTTAAAGTTCTGAATTCAATCCTAGGCAGAAACATAATAAAATTTTTACAATGTTTCCTGATCATCTTTTTTTTTTTTTTTTTTTTTTTTTTTGGTTTTTCGAGGTAGGGTCTCACTCTAGCCCAGGCTGACCTGGAATTCACTATGGAGTCTCAGGGTGGCCTTGAACTCACGGCAATCCTCCTACCTCTGCCTCCCGAGTGCTGGTATGAAAGGCATGCGCCACCATGCCCGGCTTCTGATCATCTTTCTATCTGAGTTGAGTAAGATTTGTCTCAGGTCTTTATTTATTTGTTATTTAAGTTTTTTCAGTCTCACTTATTTACTTAACTTCAGTTAGAGAAGCTTCTTTTTGCAGATGGTAGTGTCTACTAGGGAGACTCAAAGCTCATCAAAGTGCTGAGAGTAAATGAAGGTTGAGTGGTGAGTGCTAAAGGAGACATCTTGATCCTAACCTCCAAGACTCAGAGAACACTGTGGAAGAATGTAAGACCCAGAGGATGGAGAGGAGTACTTTGGGACATTGTCCTCTAGAAATGAGTGTCCATTCTTTCATGACCCCACAGTGGCGGTCACCACCTCCTCAAGGCCAATATTGAGCTCATGTTGACATTTTTATCATAACTGGGAAAGACTAAAATAGGATCTGGGTAACATTTGGAAGTAGCAATTCAGAGGAGATGAGGTTCACATAGAAATATGAGTAGAGATTTTCTATCTAAAAAAAGACCTGAGGCTCAGCTGTGGACGGGTTAGGCCTCTCAATTTCTGCTAGCTGTGGAGGATCCAGATACCTGAAGTTACCAATCAGCATCTCTTAGCTGGGCAGGAGAGATGGATGTCTTCATTTCAGAATGCTTTCAGCTATTGCTTTTATGGTTCTTGCAATATGCTCATTTAGATGTCTTGTTTAAAAGATGTCACATTGAGCACTGACTACTCAACCTTCTTATTTACAAAGCACTGTCACACATGCTATTGGTTTCAGTTTCCATAAGGACCTTATGAATGGGCCAGCATGGGTACCATCCTCCTCGTTCATCCCAAAAAATTCTTGCACAAAGAGAGTTAACAAATTGCAGTAGCCAGATTAGATTTTTGTTCTCTGATCTCAAGCCCACAGAGTCTCTTCCACTCATGATGTCTCCTAACTGACAGCATGAGTCTAATTTTAACACTATAATAGACTCACACCTCTTCTAATTGTACCATGAAACAAAATGCTTGTGCGAAGGACATTACCTCCTCTTCTTGGTTAAACTGATCATAGGTAAACTTCCTTGTCTAAGTTCAGCAAACATTCTTTTAAAATATTTTTACTTATTTCCAAGCAAAGAGTGGGGGAAGAGGAAGAAAGACAGTGAGTTTGGGTACTCCAGGGCCTGCTGCCACTGAAGATGAACTTCAGCTGCATGTGCCACTTTGTGCATCTGGCTGTACATGGGTGCTGGGGAATGGAACCCAGGACAGCAGGCTTAACAAACAAGCACTTTTAACTGCTGAGCCATCTCCCCAGCCTCAGCAGACATCCTTGAGAGTTAAAGATACGTGCAGTGATTCTAGGTCACCCTAGACTAGAATGAAACCCTTCCTCAAAAAATAAAACAGTAAGTTGTTTTACTTGAAACAAACGGCCATATCACATATTTAAAAAGATGGTAACCTAAGCCAATACATATTATGATATGGTAAATGCTATATGATGGTTTCCAGAAGTGAGGGGAAGGGAGGGATAAATACAGCCTTGAAGATTCTCAGATTACATATATATATATATGTCATGGTCTTTGCATATACAGAATATATGACACCAAGAGCATCCTCATGTAAAATCTTGCCTTTGAGTGATAATGACTTCAATGCAGATTTATCATCATAAAAGTATACCCTGTTTGTGAGGGATTACTAGAGGGGGCTAAGGAAAGGGTCAGCGGGTATATGAGAAATCTCTGTTCTTTCTCAATTCTCCTATAAGTCTAAAGCTACCCTAAAAATTTGCTCTATTTTTAAAATCTTTACTGAATGTTTAACTTTTATTTTTATATTTTAAACAAGGATATTGATTAAAGAAAAAAATTGAGATTTCTTTAAAAAAAAAAAGATACAAGGAGGGTGTGTAGCTGCTTCTATGTCTTTTGGGCTTATGGCAAGAAGCTTTAAATCCAGAACCTCCACATCCATCCAGTACTAGCAACAATAGGCCAGAAGTCCCTCCCTGAGCTTTGCTACCACCAATACCCCTTCCTACAGCCAAGTAGGAGCTGCAGGTATTCAACCAATTTGAGCAGTGGTTGAAGGATCATGTCCTGCACTTAAGAAAAGCCACAAGTATCAGAAGGGGAGTTCCATGCCCTGCCATAACCCCAGAGTCATCCTTGTAGCCTACTCACTTTTATCTCACACCCTTTTACTCAAACTGTAATAGCTTCGCGTAATACCTGAAAGCTACTAGAAACTGACTATGGGATGAATGAATCATGGTAACATGTTTCCCTGTATTCAATCCCCTTCCTTTCTAATCCATCCTTTACGTCAGAGAAATCACTTTAAATATGTCACATCTTGTTTCACCACCAACTCACCTCACCCATAAGCAACCCAGAGACTTTTAGTTGTAGAGTCTTAAGCTCTTTAACATGGAATTCAGTTCCGGCCTCTACACCCACACATCCATGACAACTCACCTTAAGCTATAGCCTTGCCAGTCAGCAACTAGATATCTTGGAAAACTCTCTAATTTTGGGAGCCTTTGTTTCCCAATGCTTCATATATGGTTACGGGCTCTGTCCACATAATTTATCCTGTTCTTTCCTCCTCTGCTACTTAAGACCATAACACCATTTTCTTTGAGTATGTCTGGCCTTATCCTGTATTACTTAATTGTTACCAGGAGTCACTTTTCAATCTCTTCTATACATGAGCTCCCTAAGGACAGGGACTAGCTTTCATCACTGTCTCCTCTCTAGCACCTAGATTTCTGTTGGGGCACAACAGACTCCTTCCCTAGACTTTTTTTTTTCTTTTTTAATTAGGAACTTTACTATATGAACAAACTGTGTGTTGGTCCCATTCCCCTTGTGTTATCCTCTCATATCTCCTCTTCTCCATCCCCATTCCACTGAGGACCCTCTGGATTACCTTCAGAAGCTCAGGAAGTCTCTTTCAATAGCATGTCCTTAAAGGGAAAATGGGAAGACAGCATGTTCTCCACCCTCCCCACAACTCACATTCTTTCACACTGAAACACTTTTTAGAAACATTCAAAGAATTATTCTTTTAGCTTAAATAACCTTGTCTACTAAGAAGCAGAATGGATATCCTTCTTGGAGAGCAGAATTCCTCTTCTTGGGGTCAGACTTTTAAGTAAGAACGTGTGTATCCTAGCCTTTCTGGGAAACTGACTTTCACGGAGAAAAGAGTCTGATGCTACTGAGACATGAAGCAGATTGAAGGACACAAAGATGAGAGGCCAGCTGGGAGCACCAAGATAAACACCAACCACTTCATAATCTTACCCAGGCCGGTCCTGCCTGGTGGTCCCCAAGTGTCTCCTAGGTGGTCCTTCGATGGATGTCTTGAGGAACTCATGTTTATAATATGACTCTGTCTTTGTTTTTGTTTCTGGAATGAATTAATCATTTAGTTGGAATAGTAAATGAGGATCAGACCCTGCCTTTCAACAAATGTAGTTCCCTTTGTCTCCCTGGGACTTGAGAAAATGTGCTAAAGAATGTCAGTATGGGAAATGTGTCCACTACAGGGGGCTTTCCTCTGATAAGTACACACCAAAGTGGGATGAGTCCTGTCATCCTCCTTATCTTACAGGTCTCTGATTAGACCACCTGATCAAACCCTTATCAAGTTAGGTTTCCAGTTTACTCGAGGATCACATGATTTTTGGTCCCATGTGTCTTTTGGGATGTTCATTCCATCTTGAAGATTCTTGCCCTTATCTTCCCAGAGGCACCAATTCACTGTTCGTTATTCGACTCAGGCACCACATCTCCAATGGAAGCCTCTTCTGATTTCTCCATAGGAAGGTAGAAACCCACTATGTTCTCTCACTTATCCTTTTATAGCCAATATAATAGAGAAGTGACTGTGTACTTTTGCATCTTTGTTTCAGTGATTGATAACATATCATGTCAAAACTTATCAACTTAAAACAGTAGCATTTTTTATTCCTTTTGAAATTGTGTACCAACTGCATTTAGCTGGGCAGTTAGTTCTGCTTGGAGATTGTTGAAGTTGAAGTCACACAGCTCCATTGAGATAAGATTATGCCCACAGAGGGACCCTCTACAACCATCTAGATGACACCTCATTCTCCAAGGCCTTTCTATGTGTAGTCTCTGACCAATGGCCTTGCTTGGTCTTCTTACATCACTGACAGAACAGGCAGAATTCACCAGGCTCCACAAGGGTTCAGCCTGGAATTTATGCAAATGGCCAGTGGCCCCCCAACCTTGCTAGCAAAGCAAATGACAGACATTCCAGGACAGGGGAGACCCCTCCTCCTGATATAAGAAGACACTATGTGAAAATGCTCATCTTGAACCACCACCGCACCACCCCACTGAGTACTTCCCTTGCTAAACTACTCAAAATTTCTGAAGGAATCTGAAAAGAGTAGTGTAAGAAATTAGGAAGAATGTTTAAAGATACATCAAAAGGAATTTAAAATAAAAGGCGGAAAGGAATTTCTGTAACCCACATTTTGAAGTTCCAGAAACTTCTGTTTTCAATATTGCTTAAGCCAAATGATAGGAGAGATGAGTAGAAACAAATTTCATGTGCATTTTCTTCAGATATCCAAAAAACAAAGTCTCTATAGTCATAACTATTATGCAGACATGCACTTCTTATAGTTCTTTAGAACTCCAAAATTGTCCATGTTCTGCTGTAATCCAAAGCTCCAACCAGCATGAAATTAACCTGACATCAGGTCACAGGCCACTTGACACAAAATTTTGCTGGCAATTTTATTTAATGCACCGTTCACATGAACTGGAAGGACATAAGCACTAGAATATCAGAAATCTGACTTGGATACAGAATTGTGTATTTCTCCAAGCCTGTAATCCAAGCCACGCAGGAAACTGAGACAGAAGGGTAATAAATGAAAGGCCTTCCTGTGCAACTCTGTGAAACTCTGTCTCAAAATGAACAAATGTTGTAAAGAGAATGGGAGAGAGAAAAAAAGAAAGGAAGGAAGGAAATAGGAAGGAAGAAAAGAAAGAGTTTGTGTGTGTGTGTGTGTGTGTGTGTGTGTGTGTGTGTGTACATGTATTTTCTTCATTTTCTAGAATTGAGGCATGCAATAAGAGGGAAATAAAAGGTTTCCAGTTGAATTATTTATTGGGAGAGTTTACATAGTCAGGTTCATGTTATAATAAGTAATTAATTACTGTAAATATAGGGATAAAATCTTTTCAGAATGAAAAATGACATTATATAGTAATAATTGTGAATTTTTGTCTAGCCTTTAACCTGTAGCTTTTCCCAAGACTTTGTCATGGATAAGCACAGAGGTGTCATTATGAGATGTTTGTGTAGCATTGCTTGTCACAGTAAAAATAAGGGAGATAACATACATCCAAGCAATTATACAAATAATAGCATGTTTTTAATAGCCATCAAGATTCTGCTATGAAAATATAGTCACTAACATGAAAAGTTCATTTGTAACACAGCATCCAAAAAGCAAGACACGAAGCAATTATAGTGTATCTACATACATGTATGAAAACCTGGACAGCAATATCCCAGACAGCGGGCGGTGACGAGCACAGCATTTGTCTGTGTAGTAGAGTTTTAGTAGTAATTTTTCCCAGTGATGTAACTTTGCCCCTGCAGAAGAGAGTGCAGCTTCTGTAAGTTGAGGCAGCAAGCACACTGGGCAGGGGCTTTAAGAGGGGATCTGATCTTAAACCTCACTGGCTGAGGCTCAGAGTTCACAGTCTAGTTCACAATTGACTAAGAAAAAAAATGGCACAACGTTGGAAAGAATGAGGAAGCTAGAGATTCCCTTTGAGTCTGTTCTGAAAACTTAAACAGTTCTTGGAATTCCCCTGTACAAATGGGAGGGAGTGTATAATCTAAAATGGGGCCACTCTAGTTTGATAGAAAACACCCTCTTTTCTCACAATATCCCCCTCTTAGTTACATAGTTGTATTCTTTTCTTCAAACTCTGATAATATAACTGGCTTTGCCACTCATGGTCATCTGGTAAGAAAAGGCTGACTGGATATGCAGGAGGGGTTTCCTTGGTTAGGGCTGCTTCAGTGAGCCTCTGGATTAAGCTTTGCATTCAAGGAATGATACAACACCCCACCCATATTAGGACCCCCCCAAAAAAAACCCTCTGAGTGAGGTAATGACTGAGGTCACTATTCCTCCCATTTACCAAACCATTGTTCCATGAAATTAGTGAAAGGACCATGGATGTCTGAGTTTTCAGCTAATTCATGTGCAAGGGTACTAGCCCTTGCAATGCATTGGTTAGAAATGAAAGCACATCAGGTCCCAAGCATTCCACATAGAATCGTATCTAATGCTAATCTATTTTCCCAGGCCACTTTAACAGCCAGTGCTAGTTGTTCAGCTATTCCTTTAATCACATCCCTAGTATAATTTACAAATTTCTGTTGGTTGTAGTAAATATAATTAGTCCAGTCAAAATTCTTGTTAATTGTTGACCACCAGCATAATGCAGGTTCAAAAACTGTGGCCATTTGGTTTCTAATGTTGAACTCATCCAGGTATCCCTCTAAGGATGCCAGTGGCATCGATGTCTGCTTGTGGATCAAAGGAAACATGGGGTTGATTTTGGCTTCTTTTCATTCTAGGCAATGCACTCATGTGTGCAGAGTTTGGTGGCTGAATGCCAGGGGCAAAGGGGTGGCCAATCGCACGAAACTGCCGACACTACTCTAATTTTCTGGGCAAGCTTCAAGTAAAGGTCCTCCACAATGCCACCAAATGTCCACGTGTGGCAGTTTTATTATTTTTATTTTGGTATTTCACAAGAACTATATATCTGCCATAAATGTTAAATTGTATTTTATTTTATTTTAATTAGCATACAAAGAATGGGTTTTCTTATTGGGCATGCATATAGGTGATGAGACTAGAAAGGGAGCCATGAGAGATGGGGAAAAGAGAGTAATAGAATGCATATGACACTGATGCAGGATTTGGGGCTCAGAGAAGACGAAATTCTATAAAGATGCAGGAGATCCCAGGCTCATGGACCCCAACTTTTTGAGCCTTATCCAAATTGGCAAAGATCTGAAAAAAAATAGATTCTAAGACGAGTAAATTATGAATTATGAGGTTCATCCCAGGGATAATTAGTATCCAGAGAGAAGGCTAGCTGAAAGGCTCAAGCCAGAAGGGAATTCTCTTCCTTGTCTGGCTGTAAAGGAGGGAAGGGAGGATGGAATCGCCTTCACAGAGAAGACACAGGCATGCACATACACACACACAGGCAGAAAGCAAAGCATGACAGCCCAAGTTAAGAGATTCCCCTTCACCTTCACACTCATATAAGGGGTCAAAAAGGCTAAAGGAGTGCTGGAGAGATGGCTTAGTGGTTAAGACACATGCTTGTGAAGCCTAAGGAACCAGGTTCGATTCTCCAGGTCTCACATAAGTCGGATGCACAAGGTGGCACATGTATCTGGAGTTTGTTTGCAGTGGCTAGAGACCCTGGTGTGCCCATTTTTTCTTTCTTTGTCTCTAATAACCAAATAAAAATGAAATCTTAGAAAGAAAGACTCAGAGAAAATAAAAGGGATGGAGAGATGGCCTGGCATGCTGGGCTCGAATCCTCAGTACCCACATAAAACCAGACTCACAAAGGGGCACATGCATCTAGAGTTCACTTGCAGTGGCAAGAGGCTCTGACACGCCTACTACCATTCCCCACCTCCACCCCTGCCAGCCACACACACACCTCTCGGCTTGCAAATAAATAATAGTTTAAAAAACCAATGAGAGATAAAATGAAGGACTCAGAGCTTAAAGAGACATCACACATGTAGTAAAACAGGGATACACCCAAAAGCAAAACACGTGTAGAAAGCAAACAAGAAAATACCCAGGCGAAAAGAAGCCCTCCCCTCCCTCCCCAGCCTTGCTGGGAAGAGAGCTTACCAAAGTAAGGACCAGTGGCGTCAGGCATCAGGAGAATGAGAAAGGAACCAAGAGAGTTACACACGCGCCAGGCCCATTTATGGACTGAACATCCAATTAGGATGAGCCTCAGCATCAGATTCAGGTGTGTGATTGGTGGGTAGACTGGAGAGGCTGACCCAGGAGAGTTCAGCCCACCCAGATGTACCAAGCCGAGGAAGCTGCTGCCGGGGAGTGTTGCTTGCAGCCATCTTGGGTGAGACTGGATCAGAGGCCGGTTCTAGTCCCGCCAGGACAGGCAAGGTGGCATCCATGTTCTCCACGTTCGCTTTTGCCCCTGGATGACTGCCTGTGAAAAACCTGTTCCTCCTTCAACATGAAAGCAAAATATGGGTTACTGGAGACAAGCAGGTGGGGAAGGGGGAAGGACGTCAACAACAGAGCATTGGTAAAATTGTCTTTACAGGTTCTGTTTTGGCTGGAGTAGAGCGGTCTGAGGATCAGCTGACTAGACCATGAGAACTGTTGCTTACTGAGCTACAACCTCAGAGTAAAAGAAATGTTAGTGAAAAGCCATTGAAATGCGCAGTTTGTCGGGTCCACGGTGCTGCTGTACGAATTGGGTTTTCTCACTGATGTGACTGTATACTCGCCAGTTCTGTCTATGGGACCCAGGACTGAGAAATGGGGCTGTAACTCAAGTCACAGTTAGATTTCAAGTTACAGACTAGATTTCACAAAGGTGGGGATTTCATCTGTTCTATTAAGTAAATATGTTCTGAAAGAATTATTAATTTCCCTTGAGATAATCTTAAAGGTAGCTTCCTAAATGACCTGAAATTATATCCCCTGCTGGGGCTGCCACAAACAGCCCACATCCCAGGGGCTTCTGAAGAGACACACGCACATGCACACACACACACACACACACACACACACACACACACACCTGCATGCATATCAATATATATCCAGAAGCTTAAACCATGTGAGAAAACTCATCCAAGAAGATCTAGACAAGAATGGCCAAGAAGTGAACTCTGAGGGATAAGAACATGTGATGAGCTCAAATGTCATCTCTACCCATAAGTCCCTCTAATCTCCACGTGTGGAATTTCACGCTGCCCAGAACAGACTGAACCACACCCTACAGTCAAAAGAGCACAGAACCAAGACTTTGCCACAAGACATCCCTGGTGGCCAAAATCAAAACCTGGTCCTGAAATGTAGGAGCTGCACGCTTGTCTGATTTAACTCCTGGTGGCACAGCCACTACTCGAGCCTCTCAGGACAAAGGCCCTTGCTCTGTTGGAAGCAGCACTGTCACCTCTGGGTCCCAGCTTCTATGTATTTGCCTCTTGCCGACTCCCAGTTTATCCACCCATCACTGAAACGCCCCCTTGATTACACTTCGCATTGGTGGATCCTCCCAGTTTCTTCACGGTGGATATCTTTGATCTGTCAGCTTTGGAATGTGGTGAGCAGAGGACCTACGTCCACAGTGGCTCCCACTTGACGGTTCCTACCCCTTTCATATGTATGGAATTGGAAGAGCTTTAGGTAAGTTGTTAGCAGGCTCAGTGTTTAGTCTGGCTTTATACTTTAAATATAAATCAATTAAATTAATTCCTTCATGGAGGTGCTGCTTGTCCTAGAAGGAGACTTCCTAGATCCAGGTTTCCAATTCCTGTTGGGTGTTTGATCAGTCCTCTGAAAGTTCAACCTTTGCTTGTCTTGTAGAGCCTCTTGTCACATGTTGATCTTGAATGCAACTTCAACTGGCTAAAGGGGCTTGTGTCACATTCTGCATATTCTCAGAGGTTCTCCTTCAGGACTAATCTGCTCGCTTCAGGACAAATCTCTTTTGGATATAGGTTTGCCATGCCTGTCTACTTGTATGCTGTCTATTTGCCTTTCCTTCTCTGTGACTTTTACAATTTAGCAAGGCCTGGTCTTCCCAGTGATCTCTTTTGCTCCCATCTGTGGCCCAACCAAAAACAGTACTCACTAAAAAATATCTATCCCTGCATTATGTCCCCAGCGGGTGCTTAGGAGTAAGACTGAAGACAAATCTTCACTGTCCTCCAAGTACTTTAGGATTCTCCTTTCTAAGGAGTGGAGAGACAGGTCAGTGGATAAAATGTTTGCCAAGCAAGCGAGAGTGCCTGAGTTCAGATACCCAGCATTCACATCAAGTAGATAGTGGGTGTCCATAATTCTAGCAGGCCTACTATGAGAAGGAAGGCTAAGACAGGAGAATCTCATTGAAGCTCATGGACAAGCTAGTCTGGAGATTACAGCAATGAATTAAGCATTGAACAAGACACCCAGCCTCAAATGAGGTGGAAGGCAAGGACTGACCTGAAATATGTCCTTTGATTTCCATATTCATGTCATGGCACACTCATTCACATACGTGCATTAGTACACAAGCATACACACACACAAATAAATAAATAAGTAAGAACAAAATGTCTAGATTAATAAGCTAATTAGTACTTTATACTTCTCTGGCTTACCTGAATTAACAAATAAAATTTACTTTGGGCTTTTTGTTTTGAGGGAAAAAATGCTGAATCCTACATATAAAAATGCATGGTCATTGCTGCATTTGACATTACAGAATTTATTAGCCACAGTATGCCACCAGATTCTCTTTTCTCTCCTTCTTGGTTTACTCATTCATCAACTCAGATAAGCTCCAGCCCCCACCTGTTCTCAAGCTTTAGACCCAGTAGCACAAACGTCTCAGGTCATGTCAACCCTAAAAGGCATGACTGTGGCTACATGCCCATAACAGACCCATGTCTCTAACCAATAGGATGAAGTGTGTTGACTTGTTAGGGCAAGGCATGCATGCATTTCACAGATAAAGTCTAGTGGTTGTTATCACAAAGACAAGAGATAAGTATTGACAAGGAATGAGGGGGAACTGCTTGTGCACATGGTGGGGGGGGCTGTAAACTGGCAGAGCCATATGGAGACAGTATGATGTACCCTCCAAAAATTAAAACTAGAGCTACTGTAAGATTCGGCAATATAATTTCTGAGTATACATTTGCAATCAATACAATCAGGAGTTGAAAAGATGTTTGCTCTCTTGTGTTCACTAAAACATTGCTCGGGACAGCCACAACACAGAAACTGCTGACATGCCCATTGGCAGATAAATGAATTTTTAAAAACATGTCCTGAATATAGACAATGGACAGGTTTTCAAACATAAAAAGAAGGAAATTTTACTATTTGTGACAATATGGATGAGCCCAGATGACATTATAGTAAGTGAAATAAACCAGACACAGAAAGATAAATATCATAGGATCTTTGGTAGTTTGAATAGATGTCCCCCAATATATTTCAGTTGTTTATTTGTTTGTAGTTTGCATCTGCAGCCACCTGGCTGGAGGCAGTGTCACTGGGAAGATCTTAAGGTGTGGTGGTGGGTTTCAGATTTCAATCTGAAGGTATGCAAAGTGTGCCTAGCTGGAATTCCTGAAGTGTGCTGTGCTGTGTGGCTTTTCACTTTGAGGCTTGTGCTTCTCTCTCTGCTTGGACCTGTGAAAGGAGGCCAGCTTCTTCTGCCATTATGGAACTTCCCCTGGATCTGTAAACTTCAAATAATATCCCTTCCTCTATAACTGTGCCTGGTCTGGAAGTTCATTTCCACGAACCTGAAGCTGTCTGCTACAGGATCTTACTTATATGTTATAAGATATAAAATACTGAAGCTTGTGGCAATAGGACAATGGTGGTTGCCATGGGCTGGGAATGGGAGCAGAGAAGATGTTGCTCAAAGGGGGTCAACTTCAGTGCAAAATGAACCTGTCCTAGGGATCTGATAGCATGGGTGGTCATGGATGGTTAAGTAACCTGAAGATGGTAATCACTACATGATGCACATAACTTGCATGTCATCACATTGTACACTACACCTACTATATGTATAAAACATTTGCTTATCAACTGCATAATTTTAAATTACATATGTAAGCTCATCTATGTGTTTTTTAATATATATATATTATTTTTTATTACTAGATATGGACATATTTTGTATGTAAATATCACATGTTGGTACCATCCTTTCCCTCCTCCCTGTCCCTTTTCTGAAGAGGCCTTCCTCATTGGGGATGCAGGTCAAGTCTGAAATCTACATGGCATCTGCTTTTCTGAAAATCCACAGGCAGATTGGAGCTTTTGTAAAGGGAAGTCCATAGGTAAGAGATGGAGCAGAAGCAAGGGCTCTTCTGACTGGCCCGGTCCTGTCCCCCTGGAGCTCACGTTCAGGAAGAAACAATGCCCATCCTATCAGGAATTCCTATGAAGAAGTCAAACATACTACAAAGAATCTTTGTAGTACAATAAACTTGGTGAGATTGTTGGAAAATCCTGTCCCATACAGGATAAAATTCAGACAAATGTGGCTTTGATTTATGTAATTATCGGGTATACATGGCTGATTTCTTTTCAGGTGATTTAGCCCAAGTGGTTTGTAAGTATTATTCAGTTGTTTTTTAGACATTTCATACAGATTGTCAACCAACACCATCAAATCTAAATCATTGCTGAGTTTTAAAGGCTGTTTGCTGAGGGCAGAATTCTGTATTTTTAGGTAATTGTGTTTGTTTGCATGTGACCTTGGTTTGTTGCAAAAGAGTCTGAGATGTGCACAGTGAGAGCCCCTTTGTTGCCTTTTCTCTTTTAATTCTTTCCTTCATCTGATAATTACCATTGTCTCAGGAATTATAAAAGGGGCCACCCTATGAAAAGATACACATGGGGATCTTTTCTAAACACTAATTTAGGCAAAGAATTTAATTATCACATCAAATGAGTGTTTCCCCTTAGCTGGAGACAGCCTCTTTCCAAACCACACAGAAGTTCAACCATATTTTGCCAGGAGATGCATCTCAGTGTAAAGAGGCAATTGAGTTAGCCTGGGTCACCCAAGGACCATATGGAAAATAGCTGGCCCATGTTAGCACCTCGATTCCACAGAAAAACACTGTGCAGTCATCACTCCAACAGCCCTGGAGACCAAGGCACATGCTGGGAACTGCTGGCACACGTGGATTGAAGACAAGCCCTGGCTGCTGAGCCCGAGCTTGGGTGGGCCTCTCCCCTGGATATTAATCTTTCTAGCTCTCAGCTGCATCCCCAGTACCTAGCAGAATTTCTGGGACAAAGTAGACACTTGTATTCCTTTCCTATTCTAGGTGGCAGCTTTAAACGCCATCCGTCGTCTCATAGCTCTGTAGGTCCGAGGTCCAGGGATATGGTGGCCCAGTCAGAGACCCTGGCTAGCCCCAAACTACAGTTAAGGCTTCAGCAGGGCAGGGCTTCTTGCAGAACATTGTGGGGATGGATTCACTCTCAACTTTCCTCAGGTTGTTGGACAAGTTGCCATGACTACTGGGGGTCCCTGTGGATATTGAAGGTGGTTCGCAGCTTAAGAGGGAAGATCTGTCACTGGCTCCTGACCAACATCTTCAAAACCAGCGACAGAGTCGAGTCTCCTCCCTGCATTCCATTTCTTTTCTTATCTCCTCCACAATCCTCTGATTCTCTCCTGCCCTTCTCTTCCATGATTAAGCGTCATTGTGATAGTATTGGGCCAACCAGGAGAATCTCCCTGCTTTAAATCTGAAAAGTTCCTTTGCTTTGTAATGCTAACATCCACAGATTCCAAGAGTCAAGACATGGGCATCAAAGATGGACAGCATTATTGCACATGTCATACCATTCTACATTTTTTTAAAGTAAATCAATAATTCACCTAAATGTAGGCCAGTATTATTGCCTCTGGACTGAAACTACTGGAGGACAGTCTGGGCGGGCTAGGAAGAAAAGAAGAGACCATTGCACACTCATTCTGCTCCAAGCATGGACCTCTGCGCCTTCCTCCAAAGTCTTTGAAGACAGGCTCAGCAAGTAGACATATTTTCTTTATTTTCTAATGGGAACACTGAGACCCAAGTTAGTGGCCTGTCTAGTTGCAGAGCTCCCCAAGCCCTGCAGTGTCTTATCATGTTGTCCCTCCTGCTTAGACTTGCATGTGTTCTTCCCATGTCTAGCCGTGCTAAAGTATGCAGACTCCAAAGATGCCATGAGCTCAAGCCCAGATCTGAGACTTGCCAACTGTGTAGCCTTGGGCCAAATATTTAATATCTCTGGTTGCCTGATTTCTCATTTGTTAAAAATGGTGGGTACAAATTGTGCAAAGTACACTGAGGTAGTCTGAGGCTTAGATGGGTCAGTGTGAGTTCTCAGAGCAGAACCAACACTGCATTGGACAAGCTCTGACCATTGTGACACATTCCAGCAACTAGGTTTTAACATTCGTGATTTTCCAATTAGCATTTGAATCTCTCACCCATGCACAGGTCTTATCATGCCTACACAGATCTGTGCATTGCCACTTTAATCCTTATCTTTTCTACATAAGCCCTATGGTAGCGATAGATGACAGAGAAAGTGAGAGTGTAAGAACACTTCTGAGATGATCATGGAACCTAGAAAGTACATCAGAAAGGCAGTGGAGGAAGTCTCACAAACACTGGAAAGCATCTCCAAGTGGGTAAGAAAGTTACACAAACCCGAGAAAGGTTCCTAAAAGCCAGACAAGGTGACTGTATAGGAAAACACCACAGCAGAAGGGGCAACGTCCATCTACAGACACTTATCAACCTCCCTTTCCCAGCTTACTGCCAGCCAAGCACAGGCTGGCTGGGCTCCAGTGGAGGAGCAGAGTGTATGGTCTGCACTCAGAAATAAGGAAATAGTGCCTACAGTTTGCAGGCAGAAGCATGTCTGTTACGTAGATTTATACCCCATGACCTACTTTCTTCCTCACCCTCCCTTTCTTTTTACCCCTCCTTTCTTTGTGGTACCAATATTAGGAAACATTATGATTTGATATGTCCTTGTATTGCCTCATTCATTGGAGCTTGAATACCATCTGATGGGCTTTGGGAAAGTGATTGGATCCTGAGGGCTCTGACTTAACAAATGGATTAATCCCTTAATTGATTATAATATAATGGCGTATTTGAAAGGTGATTAACAATAGGAGTTTGAATCTGGCTAAAGGAAGAAGGTCACCAGGGATGTTTCATACCTCACCTCGGCTACTTTCTCTCCTATATATACCTGTCCTCCATTTCCTGCACTGCCACCATGATGTGAGATGCTCTTTTCAGCATCCCTTCTCTGCTGTGATGGAGTGACATCTCTGAATCCATAAGTCAAACAGAATCCTTTCTTTTGCCAAGTTGCTGCCAGGTGTTTTGTCAAGGCAATGAGAAAATGGACTAAGATGAGGAGATGTCCATTCTCATAGCAAGGAGGAGCACCGTCAGTTATAGGTGGGTATCTTATCACTACTTGAATTGGACTCTGTTTTGCAGTCATTTCACAAGTGATCCAAGACATGCTTTCTTTCTTGTCTCTGTGAATCATAGAGGAGAACCCTCAGAACTAATTTGATCCAAGCCTCTCGTCAGCCTTTACATGACGCAGAGGCCATAGTCCCTGTGGAAGCCCGTCAGGGACCCCCGTAACTGGATGACCACCAGAATCGAATCCACATGGAGGGCCTCAGCCTCTCATAACCAGTGAGGTTTTTATTTTTCGTTTCTGAATTACAAGAGCACAAAGAACAGCACTTGAAAAAAGAGCTCTGCCGGATGTGGAGATTTCCATGCTGTCAGTAGTGTGTGAACATTCATTTGATCATTCACTTCTATGATCTCTCTGTAGCAACTGTTGGATCATATAGCTGTCCAGCAAAAAAAGTCTCGTCCATGGATTCTACTTACCACTTGGGCCATTTGCCAAGAAAAATAAATGGAACTTTAGCTCCAAGTCTGAAAAGTTTCCTTTTACTGACTAGAGTGCAACCCCAGTCTATTACCCTAACCTAACTGATAAAACAGCCCTTTGATGCCATGCTTTGAACAAGTTGTGTAAGCGAAAAGTTAGTTTGGAAGGGGAAAAGCAGCATATAGAGGAAGCTTTGAGAAAGCAGCTACCCTAGTTCTTAATTTCAGACACAAGACAAACATTTCACACGTCGGGGTTGCAATAACAAGACCTACAAAACTTTAAAAGTACAGGCGGATACTTCCGAGTTCATTTCTTCACCTCGCACAAAACCTAACGTGGCCATATGTTACCTCTTTTTTGTGAGAGATATGATTTATGTGCATTCCATTTTGCCCTGAATCTGGAAATAATTTCTCCTGAATGAGAATGTGAAGGCAAGAAGGGAGGGTTGGGAAGTAGTGTGCTCACTCTGGCATTCTGAACACACTTCTGCCACAGAATGGGCTTCTTAATGTCGCAATTCATTATTAAAGTCTGCTTATCTGTGTCTTCCATGAGCCATAGGAGGAGTTACCAGCTGCGGGAATTACCTAGGCACTTTTGCAAAAAAAAAAAAAAAAAAAAAAAAAAAAAAGGCAACAACAATAATAAAAGAGAAATATATAGAACTATTTTTTATTGCGATTTACTTTAACAAAACCATTGAAGTGATCTTTACAGGAAGAATGACTCCTTTGTTGGACTTCCTTGCACCTACTTCAGCTCAGGGTTATCTAAATGTGAGTGGTATTGGGAGGGGAGCCATATTCTCCTCAGTATCCAGTGCTTGTCTGACATCCACTCTGAGTTCCTAGAAGAAAGAACCCTCCAAAATTCACCTTGGGGATTGATGTTCAAGACTGAACCACAGAGTATCTAGCATCACAGAACATAGGTTGAATTACAGTAGGTCCATGAGTGAATGGATAGAAGGTGGGATACCATGTACTTAGCTGGATTCCTGAGGAAGGAGTTAGTCAATATTTGTTGACCTGTGATAGTGTGTGACAAAGCCTAAGGTTTTCTCCTAGAATATGAAGTGAATAGCTAAGTTGTGATTTTCAGATGAGTATATAAGGTTACACATGTACATAAGCTGTATTAGTCTGGGTTCTCTAGAGGAACAAAATTGATAGAATGAATACATATTATGAAGGGGGTTAATTAGACTAGCTTATAGGGTAGGGTCTGGGCAGTTCAGCAATGCTGTCTGCAGGATGGAAAGTTAGAGAATGCAGTAGATGCTCAGCCCACAAGGTTGGATACCTCAGCAGTCCCAATCTAATACTGAAAGCCAGGAAGATTCTTGGAGATCTGCTGGTCTTCAGTCTATGTAGGAAGGCTGATGAAACGGAATCCCAGTGTCCACAAACAATAGCAGCCACAGAGTAGATGCATGCACCAGAGAATAGCAGGGGCAGCCAGGCAAAAGGCACTGTGGAGCTTCTCCATAGATAGTCCACCACTGGAGGAGCTGCCCACTCCAGGGGGAAGGTCTTCTTCCCTCTAGCAATCCGTTTTGGAAATGCTCATCACAGCTCCACCCCAAGGAGTGTGGCTCTTACTTGATTCATAATCTGATCAATTGACAACAAAACATTGCAGTCTCTCTCTCTCTCTCTCTCTCTCTCTCACACACACACACACACACACACACACACACACACAACATACAAAACTATGTGCCAGTAGCCAGAACCTTCTAAGGCCTTTTAATCAGAGTGTGTTACTTTTTTTATGCCAGTAGAATGTCTTAGTTTGTATGATTATATTTTTTGTATTCAATGACTTGGCCAGACTGAAGAATGATAGCTACCACGTTAGATAGTCCAAGGCACTTGGAAGTTGGACTAGCTATATCCCCTGAGGTGGTGTGTGAATTGAGACAGGCCTAACTACAGGATTCATTGGCAGCAATGGTTTAGAGGAGGGAAGGTCCTGATGATTAGACAATAGTGATGGGCTGCACCCAGACAACACTGCAGATGGCTGCCCTCTGGGAGGCCAAGGGAGGAATCGTAGATGAGTCTAACAGGCCAGAGAGATTGGAAACAAAGACCTTGGAGAAGGCAGTATTTACGCACTTAGAAAATGGCATAGAGTATGACAGTAAAGAGGAAGCCTGCAGCACAGCTACGAGCTCAAAGTCACTTAACAAGAAAGAACACGGGCCCTGGAACAGTGAGGAGTGCTTTTGCTGACCCTGGCGGTACAGCTGGGTTAACAAGGTAGAAACTGAAGCCAAGGGGATCCACAACTATTTACTGGTATTAGAATCAGCAACATAACAGAGAAGAAGCCCAAATCAGAGCCAACTGGACCCTGCTATATGCCTTCAATTCAATCATTGCCACTCCCTGTAACAGCCTACAATGACACCGACCAGAGTGAAAGCCTGGGGCTGCCCAGGTGCCATCATCCATTGATCATTTGTTTGAGCAAGTAGAGACGTACATGACACAGTCCAGCAGGAAGGAGGGGAGGGCGCATCTACACGCTCTCGAGGCTGGGAGGAAGCCAGCAAGGAAGGAAGACATCCAAAAGGAGGAGTGGCGGGACACAGGAAGGAGAATGAACAAGATCAATGTTCATGGAGCTGTCCGCTGTCTTCTCTATAGCTCAGGTTTCTCTTGGAATAGATAACCAACAGTTTGATGCTTGAGTGAACTAACATCTTGTAGTAAAGGGTCCCTTCTCCACCCACACTGCTTTTGTTCATCTCAAACTACAGAACTTACGGTTAAACTAAAACAGTGAAAATGGCATCTATGGTGTGGATCTCCCTAGCCTGCATCCCTCCCTCCTCACTCCCCTGCACAGGCCATTTCTGCGACCCTACCCACCACCCACTACCTGGATGAACAAAAGAGCCAAAAAAGCTGATGAGTCAGTCTTAACTTCTCTCTTTGCTTCACAAATAACTGCTCTTAGAAGCCAACCCCTCAGCACAGTCTGTGCAAAGTCCACTTCCAACTATATCCTGACCGGTGGGGACATGGGTCCATTGGATCAAGTGCTTGCCGCTTCCCAGCATTTACAGAAATAAATGTCAGATGAGCATAATGGCTCCCGCGGCAACCCTAGCACTTTAGAGGTAGAGAGAGAGGATCCCTGGGGCAAGCTGGCTAGCTAGACCAGCCCAGTTGGCAAGCTCTGGGTTCAAGTTCAAGAGCCTGCCTCAGGAAAGTGGAGAATAACTGAGGAGCACAGCTGATGACAATCTTTGGCCTCCACGCACACCCTCATACACAGGTGCTCACACATACATATAAACACACATAAACACACACCATACATATATCCTGAACCTGTTTGCTTTTCTCTCTCTCTTTTTTTTTTTTTTTTTTTTTTTTGGCTCAGTGATTATAAGAACTCTAGCCTCGTCAATGACTTAATTGGTGGATTTATAATTTGATGGCATTAGTGGGTGGTGGTAGAAAGTAGGAAGCAGAGCCTAGTTGGAGGAAACAGGTCACTGTGAGGAGTGTCGTTGAAGGGTATGCTTATTCCTGGCCTGCTCGGTCTGTCTTCTTCCTGGCCACCATGAGACAAGCGTCATGGTGCTATGCCTCACCACTGAGTCATAACAATGGAGAAAACTGGCTGCATGTTTTGAAACCACAAGCCAAAATAAAGCCTTCTTTTACGGAGCTGTTTCTCAAGTGTCTTGTCATAGCAATGGAACATGGCTGATGCAGATGTACTCAGTAGGTTAACCTTGCAAATATGCATCTGTTGGGATTACTGTGATAGATGGGGGTCAATGAGACCTCTGCTTAATTCCAAAAGAAACTACTTGGTAGATCTCCATGGGTTTTTTTGGGGGGAGGGGTATATTTTATTTATTTATTTGGAAGAGGAGAGAGAGAGAGAAAATGCATGTGCTGGGGCCATTGCCAATGAACTCCAGATCATGCACCACTGTCTGCATCTTCCTTCACATGGGTACTGGAGAAATTAACCTTGGTAGTTAGGCATCAAAGGCAAATTCCTTAACCACTGAGCAAGCTATCTCTCTTAAGCCCCCTAGCTATTTGGTTGTTTTTTATTATAAAGCTATCAAAGCAAAATAATTTGACTTTTGCCCATAGCTGTATATTGAACCATACCTTGCAATTTTCTGATTAGCATGTAATAACACATTTAATATTTCAATGCTTCCATAAAATAACAAATATAAGCATGCCATTTCTATAGTCAGGGCCATGGAACAAGGAATGCAGATTAAATTCTATGGAGCAGCTAAATGGTAAAGAGTATTGGCCCTTGGTAACAATTCCTATCTCCTTGGACAGAATAAATGTTTGGTGTGGAAATCTAACCTTGGGTGTCTGGTTTCACAGAAGCACTCTTCACTAGCCCTGAGAATGCCAGAAGGGCTTCATCTCTGTAACTTCTTACTCTCCCAGTCACTGGAAAGGTCAGCTTTATTTTTTCATATTAGGAACCAGCATTGAGGACCACGCTGTACAGAAAGGAAAGACATTATAGTAACACTCTGGTCTGTCCAAGCAAAGTCAATGTTTTGTTGACTAATTGAATGAGAGCCACCTAACACCTTCAGAGAATAAAATGTGTCACAACAGGAAGGAAGTGAGACAGAGAAAGCGAATAAAAAGAGAAAGCAGAGATGGTAATAAAGGAGAAAATTGACACACACCCTTATTATTCTTTGAGGTGGAGAGAGCTTATTGGATTTCTAGCAAAATCCACTTTATCTTCACAATTCAATCAGATTGATAAACCTTGTGAAGATTTATACCATGCTGTCATTGCTTCCCTGACCCATCTGGTGACTGTGCTCATGCTCTCACAAATGGAAGGAAAATAAATGTGCACGCTTTCTGGAATGGCACCCACATATGTCCTCGGCCTGACGCCTCACACTGCACTACACAAGACACCCGGAAAACATGGATGTGCTTGGATGGAAATGGGCTCCAATCCGTTCCCAAGCAGCTGCTTTATGTAATTCTAGATGGGATTAAATCTCTCTCTCTGATGAGGAGCCAGCCAAATGTTTCCTTGTTTCTAAGTTTGTCCTCTTACTGGATCCCAAAGAGGAACTAAAAGGGCCTTCCAAGACTCCAGTCTCTGTTGAATATGTCAGACACAATTCCTCCTTGCCAGACCTTTAGTAATTGGAGAAAAATGTCTCTAGGTGAATTGAGAATAAATCACTCCAATCTGTGGAGAATGTCTTTCTTTATTTAGGTACCCTAGGGCTTCTGGGAAACCCTTTTTTAATTTTATTTATACACAGGTGCTGATATTTATTGTGGTTTTTGATAGTATACCAAAAAAGGTTCTCTTTCTCTCTCTTTCTCACTCTCTCTCTCTCTCAGAGGTAAATTCTCTTTTGAATAAGAGAATTAAAAATATTTTTGGAAGAACATAAACATCTTAGGCACACACACACACACACACACACACACACACAAACATTTTGCAGGAAGAAGTTCGATAATTTCATGTAACTTTCCTATAAGTCACTTAAGGAACACACATTCCATAGATAGGAGAGTAAACCAGAGCGGCATAAAATGACTTTGTTGAGTGGTAAATCCCAGGTCCCTGATACTAAGCCTGACTACTAGGCAGCAAGCTCTTAAGACTATATTTCCTTCCTTACAAATGTTTTTGTTTTACAACTTTTTTAAAAGATTAGTATTGCTTGGGCTGGAGAGAAGGCTTAGCCATTAAAGCACTTGCCTGTGAAGCCAAAGGACCCAGGTTTGATTCCCCAGGACCCATGTAAGCCACATGCATAAGGTGGCACATGTGTCTGGAGTTCGTGTACAGCAACTGAACGCCCTGGTGTGCCCATTCTGTCTCTCTCTCTCTCTCTCTCTTTCTCTCACTCTTTCAAATAAATAAATAAAAATAAAATATTTTTATAAGATTAGTATTACCTAAATCCTCTTTTAGCAACATGCTTTGGAAAATGACCTGTGTTTAATTTTATTTTTTGTAATTTTTAAAGCTTTTTAAAAATATTCTTATTTAATTATTTTCAAGGGGAGAGAGGGAGGGAGAAAGTGGGCATGCCAGAGTCTCCAGCCACTGCCTGTGCTACTTGTGCATCTGGCTTTACGTGAGTGCTGGGGAATCGAACTAGGGTCATTAGACTTTGCAGGCAAGTGCCTCAACCACTAAGCCATCTTTCCAGCCCCTGTGCTTGTTTTAGAATTCATGAAGTAAAAGTCACTTTCTGCCTGTGATTTGAGGTTTAGATTAGTGAAGTTTCTGAGTTTTTCTGCCCACCAAACAGCTTGTGCTGCTTCATCGGTGAGACGCAGGCAGGTGGGCACTTATAGCCCGGGGCGCCTGGTGTTGCCTTGGCAGGGGTCAGAGACTCAGAGTGGGAACCTCTCTCCCTTTCGTGTGCCTCTGCTCCCAGCATGTTCTTGCATTTTAATAGCATGCACTGCCTTTGCAATTTGCAGGCTTTGCTCCAAGATAGTGTGCCAGAATTTGAGGACAGTCAAATGGCAAGTTTTGGAAACCGATCATTCATCAAGTTAGAAAAAAAAAAATGACAATTTCATTGGCCCATCAGATACAGAGTTACTGTTCTGCGTCTGAGGAAAAAGTACAGCAGTCCACTGAAGTAGTCTTCTTTTCTATTTTCCAACAAGTTTGAAGTGCCTGTGTTCAAATCACTTGTCATGGGGGTGGAAATGGGAGATGGGAGGAAGAGGAGGAAACAGTAGAGTCGAAATACAGATTATTTGGCCCCATCCCAGCCTTACTGATTCACAGTCTTTTGGGCCAGCCATGGGAATCTATATTCTCCAAGGTAATTTTTACACATTTTAAAAGAAAAGTCTCCTACTCAAGAAAGCTTCATCATAGATTGAAAAATGAAAAGGTGGTGGGAGATAAAGGAGACATTACAAGACATTATTGGGCTCCTATGACAATATTCGCTAAAGCACTAAAATATTGGACAATATCTCTGAACAGAGATGGATTTGTTTGTCTATAAAGAAAACAAAATACACCTTGCCTTTGTTCCAGCATCTTCCTTTGTTTTATTACTGCTAGTGCAACACATATCTTGCCTTGTAGGAATACGGCTTGTTCACATGTCACAGCATCTGGTTGTTTTTATATAGTTCCCTGTAACCAAGACTTGCTTCTTCAAAACAGGTTGAGGGACATGTAGCAGGTGTGCCTAGCATACACGAAGCCCTGAGTTCAATCTGCAGCACCCCAGGTAGAACTGGGTGTAGTGGTACACATCTGTAACCCCAGGTAGAGACAGGAAGATCAGAAGTTCACGGTCATCCTTGACCACATAGGACACTCTCAAGGCCATTCTAAGCCACATAAGACCCACTCTCAAAAAACAAAAAGAAAGAGAGAGAGAGAAAAGAAAGAAAGAGAGAGAAAGAAGAAGAAGAAGAAGAAGGGAAGGAAGGAAGGGAGGAAGGAAGGAAGGAGAAAGAAAGGAAGAGAGAGAGAGGGGAGGGAGGGAGGAAGAAAAAAGAGGAAAAAAGCACAAGTTGACTGGATCCTTGTTGATTGATTGATTGATTGATCACTGATTATTAACATCCTTCTTCATTTACTTGACTATAGATGTTAGCACTGATTCATTATTGAAGAGCGCCATGGTACTATTTCTCACACTGTTATGTTTTTGTTTGCTCACCAAGTGGAACTCATCAGTAGTAATCTCAATTAATTTAGCTGCAATGTATCATATAAATAAGCAGTTTCTTTTTTAAGTCATGACCCCAGGCACTTAGTTCAGAAGAAGAGAAATTAAGAAAAAGTGAGAGAAATTACATGAAGCTGATTTTCAACAAGGGGATTAGGTTGATAGCCAGTGAAGGGGAGCATGGGGGCTAGAATCTATAACATGGATTTCTGTCCAGCTTCAGTGAGGGAGGAGAGTCAGCCTAACAGAACAGGCTCCAAAGCCAGGTCTGGCGGAGAAAGCGTCTGTCACCCTTGACATCCTTAGGGGACATAACCAATCACTGCTTGTGATAGAAGGAAATGACAATAAAATAAATCATAATTCTGCTCTGAGACAACGGGGAAGCATGCTGGAACATGGCAGCAGAGGTCTGGGATCACAGCTACTCAGGAAGCTGAAACAGGATCGTCAAATTCCAAGGTCTGCCTGGGTTCCAGAAAGAGTTCAAGGCCAGCCTGGATGACTTAGTGAGAACTTGATTCAAATTAAAATTTAAAAAGGGATAGGGATATAACTCAGAGGTAGAGCATTTTCCCAGCATGCAGGGGCCCTAGGTTCAATCCTCAGTGCCACAAAAAGAAGAAAGAAAGAAAGAAAGAAAGAAAGAAAGAAAAGAGAAGAAAGAGAAGAAACAAAGAAAGAGAAGGAAAATTCTGTGTACCAGGCCCTTGAACAAGATTTCCTTCCTGACACTCGGATTCTCAGCCAGTCCTGGAACCTTTCCTTTAAAATGAATGCTTACTAAAGTCTTAAAACCCTACATAATTATTCCTTGAACTCTCTTCCCAAGGATATAGACACGGTCATTTCAGCACACAGACACACACACACACACACACACACACACACACGGAGAGAGAGGAGCTGGAGCTCACCTTTATGCATCCCTCTGCTTCCCTCTAGAATATTTCTTTATCAAACGTACAGTGATCACCACTGTGAGATACTGGCTACTGACTACCAGTCCTCCCATCCACCCCTAGCTTCCTCTTTTGGCTGAACCACAGATTACAGTTACTTACCGGGAGCACATGGATCTCCACGTGCAGTCCCACATCAGCCACAGCAATGTCTCCAGCGACCTTGTTGGAAATGTAAATTAAGGGCCACCACAGCCCCACTGAGTTAGAAACCCTGGAGGTGCAGCATGGATACCTGTTTTGGCAATTACCCTAGGCTTACACATCAAGGTGTGCGCCCCACTAGTGTGAAGATGAACCCACATTGTCAAGCTGTCAAGTTGACATTCCCATCGTGACGGACTGTCCCCTCTGAGTGTAAGCTGATTCGCAGTCAGGAGCCACATGTGGTGAGCTGAATATTCCTATACATCATTTTGTTCATTGCTCAACAAACTGTTAAATCAACTTCAACGCCTTTTTCTCCAATGTATTAGTCTAAAATATATATATATATTTGCTAACTTGGACAGGTAATTTTAGAACAGTTTTATGTTATCTAAATAAAGATAGAATGTTTCCTCCCTTGATTTTGTTTTCGTGTGTGGAGGTAAATTTGTCCTACCTTAAATTTTTGTAAGGTCCAAAATATTACACCTGCTTGGAAGAGAAAGTCCTGCTTCTGGCTGGCTGCAGAAACGGCTCACTGCCGAGCTCACAGGCGCTGGAGTGTCTAAGTACAGATGCTTCAGGTTAACCGGCTTCTGGCTATTGACCTTGTTTCAAAACTGGTACATCGCCCCTTATTTGGTCCTGGGCAGACTCTAAGCAAAGTGCGCTGATAACATTTTCTGATGCCTTATGAGCAGTTATATTGTAAGAACTGAGGCCTTGGCAGCCCTGGTAAATCCAAATGAACACAAGAAAAGGTTACGTTGCTCTATAAACAGTTTTTATATATAAATGTCACATGAAAGGCAGTGGGATTAAAGATTTATGCCATGGGGCTGCCTGGAATACATCAACGAAGCACTGTTGTTCTTTGGGCCATGGGTGTAGTGGCACGTTCTACTAGCTTCATCAGGGCCCCTGTTTCTTAGAACTCAGCTCTGTTAATATAGTTCTTTGTTCTTAGTTTATATGTGTAAAATTTTATTAAAAAAAAACTGGGGACATTTTATTTCTTTTGTTAAAAAAAAAAAGACTGGAGGCGAATATAAGAAAATGTTAACAAAATGTACTCCTGCCCATTGGCAACACAAGTGGTTTTATATATAAAACTGTAGTTGGGCTTCTATGGTTACATTAAATGATCAGCTATATGTAACAAGCCTTTAGGGGATTCATGAATGTGTTTTCCCTCTTCATAGCTGCATGTTAAGAAAAAAAAAAAGTTCTTGTCAAATGTCATGGTTTTAACACCAGATGTGAAAAATAAACCATGTTGGAATGAATCTACTTGAGACTCGCTCAGATCATGAAAGTTGCGAAGCTGTGACTCTGTCTCCGAACCTGTATTCAAACGCTTTCACACTAAGGTGCGAGCAGCTGGGTGAGTGAGGTAGACTAACCTACCACCGAGGAATGCCGTGGAAAACCAGCACGGGGTTTTCTTTAGAAGAACTTGCCATGCACATAGAAACCATTGTGTTGCTTTGAACATAACTGGACTTTTATTGTTTTAGCATTGTCATTTCTGTCATTACTTGACAATGCTAAATGGCAAATAAATGGGGGTTTTTGCAGCATAAAAGGAATAGCTAGCCGGGCGTGGTGGCGCACGCCTTTAATCCCAGCACTCGGGAGGCAGAGGTAGAAGGATTGCCGTGAGTTCGAGGCCACCCTGAGACTCCCTAGTGAATTCCAGGTCAGCCTGGGCTAGAGTGAGACCCTACCTTGAAAAACCAAAAAAAAAAAAAAGAAAAAAAAAAAGGAATAGCTTTCTGCACATATGCCTATTTATTTAATCAACTCTCTTAATATGAGCACAGTGCTTACACTGGAAATGTAACAACTACACCAGAGGGATTGTTCGGATGGACTTTTCTTTCATGTCATTTAGTGTATCAGTGATTGAAAAGTCCTAGTTACTCATGGAAAGTGCATGTTCCAACAATAGCCTGCTCCAGATCGTGGTATTGGAACTCATATTTCCAAAGCTCTTGGGATTATTTGAAATACTCAAAGATAAAGGGCTCTGGCTTTCTAGTAGAAGGAATGAGCAAACAAACATATCTTGTGGCTTCAGTGTGAAATGTCCCCTGTGGGCTCATATGTCTAGAAGCTTGGTCCCCAGCTGGAGTAGGCCTCAACGTGTCTTAGTCTGTGGCTCTACTGCCCATCCTCTGTGCTTCCTGGGTGTAAATGCAATGTGACCTATTACTCAAAACTCTTGTTGCCGTGCCCTCCTGGCCATGACAGGCCATTTGTCCTCAAGCTGTCCGTCACAGTAAATTCTAGCTCCCTTATGTTACTTCTTGTCACCTATTTGGTCACAGCAATGAGCAAAGTCCCTAACTTAACATGAATTTAACTGTTTTAAATTAAAATATAATATTTAGGCCTCAGCTGAAACCATAGAGGAATTGGGGAAATGAGCAAGAGTGCAGCTTTCTCAGTGAACCTGATATCAGCACCAGGGTGATGGAGATAGACACTGAGGATACTCAACACCCACCAAACCCAAGATCCAGAGGCTCCTAAGAGCCCATCACTGAAGCAGACTTAAAATGCACATAGCATGACTCATAGAATTTTGCAGAAGAGGGGGTGGAAAGATTGTTACAGCCACAAGTTGGGACATTTTGCACAGAGACATTACCTCTCCCCCATAACTGACCGCTGCCCCCACAATTCACCACCCACAATCCCCATGGGGATAGCCTGCATCCCCAACAAGGAGGGACTCTTCGGAAAAGGGGCAGGCACAAGGGAAAGGATGATACCAACATGTGTTGCTTACATACTAAGTATGTCCATTAGCTAATAAAAATAAGTTTAAAAATGAATAAATAAAAAATATAATATAATATAATATTTAGGGCCAGAGAGATGGCTTAGTGATTAAGGTACTTGCCTGCAAATCCAAAGGACCTATGTTCAATTCCCAAAAACCCACGTAAGCCAGATACACTAGGTGGCACATGCATCTGGAGTTAATTTGCAGTAGCTAGAGACCCTGGCACACCCATTCACTCAATCTGCCTCTTTCTCTTTCTCTCCCAAATAAATAAAAATAAAAACTATAGTATTTAAAGTAAATGCTATTTTTATGCACCTCCAAATTAATTAGCTATTTGGTTGTTGCAGTTAGCTTTGTGTTGCTGGCAGAAAACACCCAAGAGCAGCTTGTGGGAGGAAAGGATTTACTTTGGCTTACAGACTCAAGGGGAAGCTCCATGATGGCAGGGGGAAACAATGGCATGAGCAAAAGGTGGACATCACTTCCTGGCCAACATAAGGTAGACAACAGCAGCAGAAGAGTGTGCCAGACACCAGCAAGAAGAAGTTGTCTGTACCACCCATACACCCACCTCCAAAAATACACAGCCTTAGCATTAATTCCCAAATTTCCACCAGCTGGGGACCTAAGCATTCAGAACATGTAAGTTTAAGAGGGGCACCTGGATCAAACCACCGCATAGATCAAATGAATAAATTACCAAATGCAATTCCTAGTACAGCAGGGACCTGTAACATCATAAGTTATATTTATTGCTTTTCTATTTTTATAATCCACCTATAGAGAAATGTGTTAGAAGTTTAATTCCACTTACAGGACAGAAGTGTTAAAACCCTATATAATGTTGAAGGAAGGCTAGAACTAAGAGAAGTCAACAATCAGGGGAGGACTCATGCTTTCATATCTACGCAGTGAAGGTGGGATTTTAAATGTTTATTTAAAAACTGTTTAAGCTATCATTTAACTGAGTAAGTCAAAGAAGTCACACCTAAAACTGAGCACACACACAAGAAATGGTAGTGTAAAGAGGACGCATAGAATTGCACAGGTCATCATGAACTGAAAATAATTTATAAGAGATGTTTTAAAAAGTGACTATGAGGCTAATCCTTCACTTATAAAGAACAAAAATTAATCCTGGTATTGCCTGAGGGAAAGAAAGAGATCATAAATATATTGCTGTGTGTTGCAGGGAAACTATAAGAGAAAGGAAACCAGAATGTTGCGAGCTTCCATTCCTCCTCGTGCGTGGTCTGCCTGCGGCATTGGACCACTGGATAACTCCTCCCTGCATGCCTTTCCTCACGTGAAGCAGGTTCAAGAACAAGGACACACTGCTCTTGGGGCTTCTCTCCAGTTCCACTCATTCCTCAGTGCTTTTTGCTGTTTCTACCTCTCTAAACGTTTCATATCAGGATACCCCGGGACCACCTCCTGGTCCTCTCTTCTCTCTCTGCACTCATTCCCCTGGTGATGACTGTCCCTTGGCATTGGGTCATCTGAGTATTTTTCTAAAGTTTTGAAAAAAAAAAAAGACACAATTAACTGTGATCCTTCTAGTTGCCGAGTATCCATTAAGTACCTATGCTCTCCAAGGTATCAAATCAGCATTTCCCGGCAGACCTTTCTGGCATGGTGGATAATTTGCATGTCTGTATTTTCCCAGTGGCAGCCATAGCTACATGTGGCTACTGAGTGCTTCAAAAATGGCTAGGGTGTGACCAGAATGTTAATATTCTATTTTATATCATTGTAATTTTAATAATCACACAGTCATGGCTACTATGCCAAGCAGTGTATTTCTCAAGGATCCGTTTTCCTTTGTTTCCTAGAACCTTTCATTTCAACATAGAAAGAGGGGTCTTGAAAGCAAAAAAAAAAAAAAGAGGGAGAAAGGGGAGGGGAAAAGACGTTTATCTTGACCCAAAAGGAGATATCATGATATTTCAATATCAAATTTTTTTAAGAAAATGAATTGAAAGCAATTAAACCAAAGGCAACATTTTATAGTACTGGGGACTGACCCAGGGCCTCATAAATTCTAGCCAAATACTCCATAACTGAAGTTATATCCCCAATCCACTTTTCACTTCTTGATTTTAGACAGGGTCTCACTAAGTTGCCCAAGGTGGCCTTTGAATTCACTCTATAGTACAAGAAGTCCTTGATTTTGTAATCCCCCTGCCTCAGTAACCTGCATAGCTATGATTACAAGCTTGTGTCTCTCTGTACATATGCACGTGCCCACATACTTGTAGAAGCCAGAGGAAAACCTCAGGTGCCACCCCTCTCGGGTGCCACCCGCCAGGCCTTTTATTGACCCGAGGTCTCTCATTGGCCTGAAGCTCAGCCATGGACTGGCTTCTACTTTCAGAGTTTCTGTCGGCGTCATTTGGGGATTTGTGAGCCTAAAGAACTAACATCAGTCTTGTTAACTTTTGATGGAGCTGTTTGTTGGAAGGGTTAGGAGAAACTTCTAGAAGCAAGGAAAACTCTGCTCATATAAGCAGAAAGGATAAGCTCTCGTAAGCTAAAAGGATCGGGGCAGCAGAGACTCGCGGTGCCTGGGGGCCTTTGGCACGGGGCAGGGAGGGGGAACTGCTCGGGCCTCAAGGTTCTCGGGCCGCAGATTGAACCTCCACACGTCGGGATGCATTGAGGGGTTCTGCCCAGCCCTATGACAGGGAGGAGGTGGGGCGCTGTCCTACCACATGCACCCCGGGCAGGAAAGAATTGCTCACAAGGGAAAAATCAATGTTTTGTCGTCAGAATGAGAGTGCCAGCAGGAGAAGGCAAAACCGACAGGTCTGTGTGGCAGCTGCTGTAGAAGCCTATCTATTAAATTTTCAAGGACATTAAGAGAGTCAAAGGCAGTAGTACATTGTGTTTTCACACCACCCACGAAAAGCTTGTTTGAAGAAAGAAACCTGGAAAAAAAAAAAAAAAAAAACCTTCAGCCAGGCGTGGTGGCGCACACCTTTAATCCCAGCACTTGGGAGGCAGAGGTAGGAGGATCACGATGAGTTTGAGGCTACCCTGAGACCACATAGTGAATTCCAGGTCAGCCTGGGCTACAGTGAAACCTACCTAAAGTAAATAAGTAAATAAATAAATAAGTACAAAAGAAAGAACAAAAGAAAAGAAAAAGAAAAAAGAAGTAAAGAAAGAAACCTGGGTTGCTCTAGTAAACACTGTATCAGAAGACTTAGGCTACAGTTCCAGTTTTACCACTTACTGCCTCCATGACCTGGGGTAAGCCACTACACCAGCCGTTTTATGTGACGGGAAAAGGCTGCCTTGTCTAACTCACTACTTGGCTGTGAGTGAAGAATAAATATATACATCTACAAACTTGCTTTAAAAACTAGGATGTGGGCTGGAGAGATGGCTTAGCGGTTAAGCGCTTGCCTGTGAAACCTAAGAACCCAGGTTCAAGGCTCAATTCCCTAGGACCCAAGTTAGCCAGATGCACAAGGGGGTGCACTCGTCTGGAGTTTGCCTGCAGTGGCTGGAGGCCCTGGCCCGCCCATTCTCTCTCTCTCTATCTGCCTCTTTCTCTCTGTCTGTCGCTCTCAAATAAATAAATAAAAATAAACAAAAATAATTTTTAAAACTAGGATGTGATTCTCATTGGACAGTAGTCCTTATGTATCTCAGGACATTGGTACCAGTTTAAAATTGCTTACAATGACTTCATCTCTTCATTCTCCAAACTATATCTCTTTGTTGTTTTACCTATAAATCCTAGTATGTCAGAAAAGCACTGCCTATGTGTTAATTATTTATTATAAGAAGAACTCAGGGCTTCTGAGATATTTGTCAGTAAAGTGCATGTTTTATCTGATTTCAATCCCCAGAACCTATGTAAAAAGCCCAGGTGTGGTGGTGTGTGCTTGAAATCCCAGTGCTGGAGAGGACAGGAGAATCCCTGGGGTTCACTGGCCAGCTAGTCTAGCCTTCTTGGCGAGTTCCAGTGTTGAAATAAGTGGACAGTATAAATAGGCTGTGAATGTACTAGACAGCACTTTGTCTAGACTCATACTTAAACCGTTCAACCCTTCGCACAATTGTCAATAGAAGGAACCATTGAAGGAACAGAAAACAGCGTTGTCTTGGTCACTTTCATGCTGCTATAACCAAAATACTGGATTGGATCAAGATAAAGGAGGAAGCACTTATTTTGGCTTCTGGTTGCAGGGCACTGCAGTCCCCCATGGCAGAGAAGGTATGGTAGAAGGGCTCTGCCTGTGAGCCTGGGGGAGGACATTTCAGTTTCAAACCATAATAAGCAAAATATCTGAACCACCTTCCTGTGGTCCGTTAAGGAGTGGAAGCCCTCAAGAGTGGCTCAGCCTTAGAAGGCTCCTCTGGTGTAATCAGTGATGAGGTGAAGACTGAGCAGGTGGGGACCTGTTTACCTCTGAGTCCCACAAGAAGCACTGGAATCTTTCAGTGCATCCTGGAAGCTGGAGGAGAGCCAGGCCATCCCTGCCCACATTAACCCTGAGGAGCACTCAGTGCTCACTGGCTCAAGATGATGCCATGTGCGACTCTTCCATACAGCATGATTTTGTCACTCATGACTCTTCCTTAGACCCGTGCACTCATGTGCTCCGACACAACCAGGCCCCAGTTTATGACTTGCTTTATAACTCACTTCTATTTGGTGGTGGAATTTTTTTTCATATTTTGTTTTGCCTTGTGGCAATTTAACCATTTTCCCTAAGGCCCAGTATCCCTTGTGTCAGGAGACAGTTATGACAGACTCTCTTCAGTATTTGTAGCTCTAAGAACTTAAAGCTACTAGGAAATGGTGCTAGTGCCTCAAAGGCAAGTGTAGAGGGTTGTCCCACAGAAAAATAAGACAAACCAAGAGGATGAGAGAATTCCACAAGAAGCAAAAAAGGTTTCCTGAGGTATGAAAGCACCAAGTGAGAGAGTAATGAGGGCAATGCTCTGAGGGAGTCATAGGAAGAACTCTCCACACACCCCCCATAAAATACCCATGTGTAACTACACACAGAGACATGCATACACACGGACACACTTGTACAGACAAACACACAGACACACATGGACACACACATGTAGACGGACACGGCCATGCTCAGTCACAGGCACCAACACACATATACACATATACACATAGGTACTCACAGAAACAGATACATATCCATACATTTGCATATATACAAATGTACTTACACACATGAACACGCATACACAGACAGATGTATACAAATGTATACAAATGCACATGTGAACAGAAATATAGACACAGAGAGATCCACATAACACAGAGATACACACAGCTGCGTGTACACAGTAGATGTACACCCATGGGCATGTATGTCCAGATAGACGGAGACTCACATGGGTACATACAGGGCACACACTCGGACATGCCCGGCTCACCTGTTCGGTTTCTTAGGCAGAGTCCAGGTCAACTGGGCCCAGGAAGCCTCACTCAGGTCCTAATGGCTAGCACAGCATCCTGCTTCCAGATGTCACTAGTCACACTCCAAAAGGCCAGGAAGGGAAAATAAGGCTACTGCATCTGCTGCCAACCAAAGGCCACACAGCCTGGGGTAAGTCTCAGAGGATGTCCCCAATGATAAAAGAATTAATGAACAAATCATCCCTTTATACATAAACTCCTATTTGTGCACGCTAAGGCTGGTGACCCGAGATCCACACTGGCTACCTGTGTACATTTTGTCTTAATAAATATATTCTGACCTCCTAAAAGATACCAAAGAGATAGCTTTCCCTCACAGATTGTTACAAATGTGAAGGTGTTCTTGAGGCCTCTGGATCTTATCAAACACACACACACACACACACACAGATTCTGACTCAGTGAGACCCAATATGTTGCTGGTCTCGAGTAGCAAGACCACCAAGATTTATGGTGACTGGTACTTGCAGGAGATGTTCAGGTTAGGGAAGGAATACACAGAAAACAATGATCCTTGAGTCATTGAAACATCATGCTGACTCCACTCTTATCTTTACCACTAGAGCCAGAATAGTAGAGATAAAAGTCAGCATAAGTACAACACTAAACTGAATGATTTTATGGGGACAAGTTAAAGTGATGATTACCTTCTGGTCTATAATACATATTCATTGAACCAATATTTATTGATTATGCAAGTGTACATGCTAGTATTGTCAACAAAATGCACAGTCTTATGGTACTTACATTTTAAGTAATTAATTAGGTTTGTAAACTCTGACTCTAGACTAGATAAGCATTGGGCCCATGATATCACATGTGATCTCTAAAAGAGTAAGTTGTACAAAAGAATGCTGACTGCTATAGTGAGAAAGTAGTCAGCCTAAAGTCACACAGCCAGCGAAGTTATGAATTTAAACCTGATTTTCTTCACTTTCTGACCTGTCTCTAGCATCATAATAAACAAAACTTACAACATGAGGCTATTGTCCTAAGTGCCTAATAAGCTTTGCAGTATCAAATTATCAGATAGAAAATGATGAAAAAGAGTCTTTCCTTTCTGGTCAAAAAGTTCGTGCTCATTATGAAAAAGATGTTCATTGGATGCTTGCCTGTTAGGCATCTGATTTCCACTCGGAAAACAGGCAACCATGTCACATACGCATCCGATTAAATCTCCAACTTTATTTCAAATTCTCTGTGGATTCATTTCCTTTTATGAAAAATGAACTCAGTGTTTGCTATCACATGAGTAGTCACATTGTTTGTCATGTGACTTTTCCTGGGGAGACATGAACAAATGTCTATTCCCTGGCCCCAGCCAGGCAAGGCACCGATGACAGTCTAAAGTAAGGACTCTAACTAAGTCCAGTTTGGCAAAACAATGAGTTGTGGAGACTTTATAGGAAACAACTGATTACAGAGTCACTTTGTTTCTAACCAACCCTCTTTTCTGCACAAACTTTAAAACTCTGTCAATGTGCTGATTGTGGCAGAAATCTGACCACAAGGAAGAAAGAGTGATGAGTATAGATCTGGGGGGGGGGGGGTCTGTGATCCTGTGATTAGGGGAGTTGTGTGCTAAATCAATAGTCACAATAGAGACACATTAGATCTCTACCATGAATACCTGAGGACACTTATGGATTTTTTAAATTTTTTAATTAAATTCTTACACAAGGGAAACGCTGTCATTACCACTACATGAGGAATGATGAAGCTGAAATTAAGCAAAGTTAGTTAAAAGGTGTTTAAATACCTATGTGATGATGAGTGTGATTGAGCATAAAAATACTTGAAAAGGAAATATCTTGTTCTCTCATTGTGTTTGGAATGTACTGTGGGAAAGCACAGGCTTATGGAAAAAAACTAACAGTAAAGGACAGGTGCAGACTACTTTGCCTAAGTTCAGAAAGATCTCTCCCAAGGTTACATAATAAATAAGTGTCAGAGTGAAAAAAAATGGGAGTGGAAAGAAAATAAACATTTATTTAGCACATACCATAAACCAATAGGAACAAACTGTAGGTCTTATCTCAAGTAACTCACTTCATACCTTAGCAAGGTAATGTTGATAGAATTTCTCTCATTTTCAGATAAAAGAATAATCAAGAGGAGCTTCCCATCTGAGGTGACCTGGAGTCCACTCCAGATCAACTGGGGTAAAAACCCATGCTCTCTCCCCCATCGTTTAAGAATTTTCACATATTTCAAAATAGGAATTGGCCAATATCAGGAAACTATTTCCTCGATTCAGCAGCAATGCATTCAGCAATAAATTAATGTAATAAATAAATAATAAATTTGAATGATGTGTTTCTAGATTTCAAGAAATAAAAGAAGATTGCTACTCTACAAACTCCTCATCCAACTTTAAAAGCAAATTTCCATGAAGTCATGTATAACTAAGGAGAGAAGAAAAGGAAGATTGTGGAAAAGTACCTCATGATTGTTGGATTTGAATCTGAACTGTTCCAAGAGGACTTGGTCCCCAGTCGGTGGTGCTGTTTGGGGAGGTTGTTAAAATCTTTGAGACGAAAGGGATCACTGACTGACTAGGCCACTAGGGGTGGGCCTTTATAGAGCAGACCTGTTTCCTGTGCTCCCTCTGCATTGTGACCCACCTAGATGTGAACAAGCCAGGTGGCAAGCTTCCACTGTCCTCCTGATGGCCCCCTGCTGGGCCCAAACAAGCCTGTCTTCTTTTGAGTTGTTTTTGTCTGGTATTTTGTCACAGCCACAAGAAAGTAACACAATGATCTAACCAAACAGTATTTGTTTAATTAATCATGCCAACTGCCCTACAAAGATTCCCTATAGAATGGATTAAGTCTCTTCTTGCTAGTCTCCCTAATGCTGATTATAGCAAAATCCCCTATCGAGTACGACTCCTGTTGTGGGGAAAGGAAGGGAAGTGCTAGCTATAGAACACAGTCCAAGTGCGGTCAGACATGAGCTCTGCTGCCCTGGTACTAACTCGACCCTTCGCACAATTTGCCGAATGCTTTGCTGCTACAAACCAGGGTGCTTACTGGGAGAACAAAGCCTGCAGAGAGATAAGGCACAGTTTCTGGCCCTCGGTACAATACAGTACATTGGGAAAAGGGAACGGGGGCCTTATCAAATGACAAGTCACATTGTGTCAGGAGAAGTTACATGAAGGAACTCTAAAGACATTTGACTCTAGCCTCTCCCTATCACTCCCACAAATGAACTTTCTTGTCACTCTCAGGGCTCTCTGGGAAAGGTCTGTGAGAGAAGGAAAGGAAAGGGGGTGGCCAATGGAGACAAGAGTACAATGACATGGGAGGAATAACTTGTAATGCTCTGTGCACTGCAGGATAACTATGAGTGACAATAATTGAGTGAATATTACAAAATAGATAATAAATATATTTTGAGGGCCGAGGTGATGGCACAGCAGTTAAACGTGCTTGCTTGAAAAGCTTGCCAACCAAGGATCAATTCCCCAGTACCCACGGAAAGCCAGATGCACAAAGTGGCACATGTTTCTGGACTCATTGTGGCAAGGGGCCCTGCCATTACCATTTTCATTCTCTGTCTCTTACTGCTTGCAAATCAATATAAAATTATCTATAAGACATTTAAAAGAAAAATACTTTTACATTTTCCCAACACAAAGAAATAACATAGCTATGTCTATTTTACGAATGAGTGGAAATTCCACACTATACCACATAAGCATGTACAACTATTATGTATCAATTTAAAGTAGTTTTTTTTTTAATTTATTTATTTCAGAGAGAGAAATAGGCAGAGGGAGAGAGAGAGAAAGAAGGAGAGAGAGAATGGGCATGCCAGGGCCTCCAGCCACTGCAAACAAACTCCAGATGCATGTGCCACCTTGTGCATCTGGCTTACATGGGTCCTGGGGACTTGAACCTGGGTCCTTTGGCTTTGCAGGCAAGCACCTTAACCACTAAGCCATTTCTCCATCCCTAAAGTAGATTTTAATTAAAAAAAAAAAATGAACCAAGGAATGGTAGCAAATGCCTATAATCCAAGCACTCTAATTCCATCCTGGGTGACAGAGCAAGATCTAATCTCAGAAAATAAAAAGAAAAGTCAATGAAGAGGCCTCAAAAGACCTGCTTTACTAGGTGAAGAACATAATTTTCTTTCAAAACAAAATCTTCCATGACCCTATTTAACCATGCAAAAAGAAGGTAGAATATTTAAGAAAGAAAACAGCAAGGCCCTGTTTCACGGCTGGTGACAACCTCAGTGTCCATGAACACTGTGGATCCAGCCCACGTGTGCCCATCTGCTGAGAACAGACTGCAAGTGCGCTCTGGTTCCTACCCTCCCTCGTCCACCTCAATGCCTGGTCTCTGTCCAGTCTTCTCCCTCGGTCAGCCCAGGCCCGCTTTCACACCCACCTGTCTTCTCAGATGATCTCATACTCACTCAGGGCTTTAACACCCTGTTGACCCAAAATTATACTTCTAGCCAAGTGTCTCTGAACTCCACACTCATATATGTAAAGCTTATTCTTGATGGAAACCAATTGTCATTCACTAAACATAGGCATAACCTGGGTATCGCCTTGGTGTGAATCCATCCCACCCTACCTCCCTCCTTTATCCTTCACATTTCTTTTTTTTTTTCTGTGTATGTGTGTGTGTGTGTGTGTGTATGCCTACATGTGAGTGAGGAAACACACTTGCCACAATATACATATGGAGGTCAGAGAGCAACTTCCTAGGGTTGGTCCTTGCCCTCCACCTCATCTGAGGCAGGTTCTATCTGTGTTTCCCATCTCTCCATTGTCATGCTGGGATTAAAGGAGCTCACCATATCTTCTGCCTTTTGCATGGGATATGGGGATCAGAACTCGTGAATTCAGGCTTGCTGCAAGTGCTTTATCTACTAAGCCATCTCCGCAGCTCCCTGTCCTTCACATTTCCTGCTTAGGCTGTAACCTGGAGGGGAACAGGATTGGAAGATAACACTTCTCAGCACTTACTGGTTGCGCTCCCACATGGTTAAAATGTTGCTCCGTTCTCAGTTCTGTATCCTGCTATCTCTCGTGCCTCCTGTAAAGACAACAACACTAAAATTTACATAGGCAGCATTTTCCTAACTGCCATCCATGAAATGTTATTTCCAAGATTTCAATTGGTGATTGTGAGGTTATGAAGAATTGTCTTCCTGACTTTTGCCTTGGCCCTGGCCCTGGCCCCAGGGTTTGGTCTTCTAGGCAAGTGATATCCTATAATTAGGTTTCACTCTGGCCTCAAGAAACGAGCTGGATGACTCCATCTGCTTTAGACACAGTGGAAATGGACTCTGTGAACAAGTGTGGGATTTGAATAGGAGTATGCCATGGCTCGTGCTGATTGTCTCCTGAGCAGTATGTGATGCCCACCACATATATTCTACCTGGGACTAAATTAGCTGTTTCATTGTGAGCCCTGACTCTACCCATCAAACCCACCACACAGATGATGTCTCTGGTCCTGTCCTAGGGGCAGCCTGAAGTATTAAGACCGGACACCAGCCTGACTGTTCTCGTCTGTTCTGCTGCTGGACCCTTGTATCACAATGGCTATCTCATCTGGCTCTCTTTCCTGCCATTAAGTGCAGATGTAGGGGGCCTGACCCCAGACAACATAGTGACCACCCTACCTGGGCTCAGAGAGCTGTAACACTTTCTTGGATTCTGTCTTTAGCTTCTGCAGCATTCTCTAGAGCTGTTTGACCTACTCTCAGTGGAGGTAGGATGCTGGAGGCAAGCCAAAATTTGCTGTGGGGCTGGAAAAATGGCTTAGTGATTAAAGTACTTGCCTGCAAAGCCAATGGATCCAGGTTCAATTCTCCAGGATGCACATAAGCCAGATGCACAAGGGGGCACATGCATCAGGAGTTCATGTGCAGGGGCTGGAGACCTTGGTGTGCCTATTCTCTCTCTCCCTCTCTCTCTCTCAAATAAATAAGGAAAAATACTTTTTTTTAAAATGCTGTGGTTTTAGTATTGTGAGTTCATATTCCCTGACAAAGGCTTGGTCAGGTCAAAGAAAATCATCATTCTCCTATTAGAACTTAATAACTAGAAATTATTATTTACGGCTGGAGAGATGGCTTAGCAGTTAAGGCACTAGCCTGAAAATCCTAAGGACCCAGATTCGATTCCCCGGTACCCACGTCAGGCAGATGCACAAGGTGGTGCATGCATCTGGAGTTCTTTTGCAGTGGCTGGAGGCCCTGGTGTGCCCATTCTCTGTCTATCTGCCCCTCTCTCACTTTTTCAAATAAATCAACAAAATAATTTTTAAAAGAAATTATTATTTATCCAAATGAAAGTCATCAATGCTGCACACCTGACCCTCTTACCATCACACAGCCACATTTCTGGAAAGTCCTGTAATAAGGAGCCTGCTTACCTTCTTTTACTCTAGTTTCTCACCCTGTTTTGAGCTTGTAACCCTTTTGGATAACTTGCCTTTGATAGGTACGCACTGTTAAAGACTAGCAAGATAGCCTGAAGGACTAGGGAGTAGCTCACCAGGCAGGATGTTCTTGGTGAACCCAAACTTGACTTAAGCTTTCTGTTATGCCAGGAGAAGTGTTCTGGGTGGGGTCACCTGTCACCTCTCACCTGGCATGAGATGTCCCATGGTGACCTGCAGATCTCAAGGTAAAGAAGCAGGCCAGCGCTAGTGCAGAACTTGCCCTAGGCCAAAAGGAGCAGCAGAGGTTGTGCTTCTTCCTGAGATCCGTATCTTCCTCTGCACCTCCATTTTAGGACCTGAGGAGCAAAGGGAGAAAGAAAGGAGCCCAGGACGCCAGGGGAGGGAAGTCACTGTGACGCTGTGAGACAGCGGCGGGGGACGGAGCAAGGACCCAGAGCAACACCAGATCGAAGAGAAAAGCGCCCCTGCTCACTGCTTCCAGTCCCCACCGTTTGGACCCAAACCACAGCATAACATTGGCATCTGAGCCCAGTGAAAGACACCTATGAAGGTGAGGTGAGGCACAGCCGAGGCATCAAAAGGAATGAAAAGAAGAATCCAGGTTTCTTACTGAGTGCAAAAGAGACACCCACAGTTCATGCATCCCCAGAGCTCCCTGTCATAGACGTCACTGTGCCCGTAATTGCACCCAGAGGCTGGACAGCCCCAGGCTTTCTGGCTGCATCCGCTTTATACATTCGCCTTCCGGCTTTCTCCTTCCCATGCCCCCAGGCCACACTTTCCCTACCCCAAGCCCAGTCTCTCCAGAGCAGTCAAAACCAAGGAGGTAGCCAGCAGGCGAGGCCTTTCATATTTCATCCGAGCAGGACTCGGTGGGTGGTGGTGTCAAGTCTCCCCAACCCCCGCCACGGGTTACTGGATGTGAAACAGGTCCATTAAACAAGTGGTCAGACTCAGGTCGGGGTTGTTGCTAGTAAAGCCTGTTTCTGGTGTCTTAAATCACCCCGGATTGTTTACTGCGGAAGGCAGCATTTCATCTGAAACACAGACAGAAATAACTACGGCCGAGCTCCTCTGCATGTCTTGGCTGAGCCTGACTTCTGCATTCTAAGCACTGTAAGTACCAAGTGGCCAGGATGGCTGCGAGCCAAACAGTAATGTTTCCTTTTGCTGTTGTTGAAAAAGGCATTCAGGAAAATGATTGAGCACAATAAGGGCCTTCCTGTTCCGGCAGGCGGGGGGCCATGTGAACCACCCCGCAGACGTGGAGTGAGTCATAGCAGGGAACTGTAAGCTTCCTTCTCCTTTGTCAGTAAGCTCTCTGAGGCTGCTGCGGGGACCATGCAAGGCCAGACCCAGGCAGCCTGTGAGTCTGGGAGATGCGCTCAGATCCCTTTTTCAGCACCCATTTCTACCACCTCTCCAGGCACCACAAGACCACAGTTGGTCACGTCAATGTTCTTGCAAAGGCAACGTCAGAACCATTTTGATTGACCAAGGCTTGGCTGACCATCACTTGCCCTCCAGCCAGGAAATCAGCTCTGGAATGGAAGGCCCACCGAGGCTTTTCTGCAAGAAGCTTCGAAATGCCTGTAGTTCTGCAACTTTTCACCATGCGGGGCACACGGTCTACTGACGAACATGTGCTTGGCTAATTGAGGCACAGCCAGGCAATTATAGCTGCCCCTGAAGGGAAGCTGAGCCAACCAGCTCCAATGAGACCAGCATGTATGAAACTAATTAGGATGACCAGAGAGAGACCAAACATTAAAGTCTGCTCTGACCTTGAACGTCTCAGGCCATGCAACTCACAAACTAAGACTGACATTGACCTGTCCTAGAACAGTGACGAAGGCATCTAAGGGTACAGAATGGAGAGTGGCTAGCTGATAGTGGTCAAGAATGGCCAGTGGGACTCTCACCCCCTCCTCTTGCTCTTTCTCCTCCTTCTTCTCCTTTCTCCTCTGTGTTCACCTTCTCCTCCTAACCTTTCCTTTCTCCTCCTCTTCCCCCGTCCTTCTTCCTCTCCATCCCTCCCCCCTCATACTTTTGCTCTTTTGAGACAGGGTCTTGCTATGTCGCCCAGACAGACCTGAAGTGTTATCCTCCTGCCTCAGCCTCTTTCCCAAATGACACGTTACCTGGAAGCCACCGCCATGCCCAGCCTCACAGTCTCTTTCTTATCCCTTCTGTCTTCTCCTGCATCCTCTCTTCCCATCTTTTAAGGCACCGTGAGACATTCTGTCACGACTGGAATCTATAGGTTTTATTTCAAATGATGACCCAGTAGAAATGGTAACTAAACCTGGCATCATTCCCCAGACTCTGTTCCATTCAAAGCTGCTTAGCTGGGGGTGAGGAGGACCAATGCTGTTTCAAACTACTCTGTCTGCTTGAAAAGAGTTTGCCCTAGTCATTTTCAAAATGTTTATGGAAAATAAGTTTTGAGACAAACACTATTTGGGCCTCACCCCATTCGATTTTCTAGCTATGTCTTGTGCACATCATCCAACTTCTTTGTTTCCTTATCTTAAGATGGAGATAGAAGCCTGGCTCACCTCACAGAATTGTCATAAGGATTGAATGAGACACCCATGTAAACAGTTTTACTTACTATCCTACCAGCATGCTCTAACTGTAGTTACTATTGCTTCTGGTAGGTAGGAAGATAGGTAGGTAGGTAGGTATGCCAGGGTCTCATGCTGCTACAAATGCACGCCCATCTGGCTTTATGTGTGTGGCTTGGGAATTGAACCCTGTCATGTAGGCTTTGTAAACAAGTGCCTTTTACTGCTGAGCCATTCCCCAGACCCTGGGTATATTAATGGTAGGTTTTGTTTGAGATTTTTGTCCATGGTTTCTGGCTCAGAATTCCCTCCTCAAGGCAAGTCATAGACATGAGACCTTCTCTTCCCAAAGCAGATCTCAGAACCTGTCATTTTCCCCAGCTGTCTGTTTTGGAGACAGCCATGAGGTATATGCCCTGCTCTGGTACAATAGCACACCACAAGACCTTCTGTATTTCAGAAGCATGCTATGTCCTGAAGGAAAGAATACTACTGATATGCCAAGAAGAATCTAAATAGATAGGCCTTTCTGGGTTTCCCACAAAGTCTATTAGTAGTCATACCCACGTAATGAAGTCTCCATAAAAAAAAAAAAAAAAAGAGAGAGGACTGGAAGATGACTCGGTAGGTAAAGCATTGCCCTATAAGCATGAGGACCACTATGTGGATCCCCAAAACCCGTGTAAAATGCCCAGCACGAGCATACTCCTATACTCCCCAATACAGGGAATCCCTGGTGTTCACTGGTAAAATTGTCTAGCCAAATTGGTGAGTTTTGGGTTCAGCAACAGACACTGTCTGGTAAAAAACAAGATGGAGAGAATATGGAGAAAGACATCTGATGTGGACCTCTGGTCTTCACATACACATGCACACAAGAACTCATACCCACACACAATGCATGCACATGCATGTGAATATACATACACACATGCAAACACACTACACACATGCACACAAATACACACAAAATGAAGACGACAAGATTATGGAAGCTTCTAGATAACTGAACACATGGATATTCCTGGAGATTGGTATGCTAGGATAGGGCCTGGGAGCTCTCTTCCCCTCGCCACATGCCTTACCCTGTGCATTTCCTCAGCTGTCTCCTTTCTAAAGATCTGTAAGTCCAAGGAAGTGTTTCTTTCAGCCCTGTGAGCCCCCCAAGCAAATCAATCTAACCTAAGGGAGACATTGCAGCAACCTTCATTTATAGCTAGTGGATCAAAAGTGCAAATAATAATAAAAAATGTAAAGCCTACAGCTGTTATCTGCAAGGGGAGTGTGATGGTTTGATTCAGGTATCCCCCATAAGCTTAGGTGTTCTGAATGCTAGGTTCTCAGCTGATGGAGATTTGGGAATTAACACCTCCTAGAGGCAGCGTGTTTGTGAGGGGCGGGGGAAGGCTTATGGGTGTTATAGCCAGTGTCCCTTTGGTAGTATTTGGCATACTCTCCTATTGCTATTGTCCACCTGATGTTGGCCATGGGGTGTTGTCCACCTCTGCTTATGCCAGCATTTTCTCTTGCCATCACAGAGCTTCCCCTAGAGTCTGTAAGCCAAAATAAACCTTTTTTTTCCCACAAGCTGCTCTTGGTTGAGTGATTTCTGCCAGCAATGCGAAGCTGACTACAACAGTAATGGACATTCTTGGGGACCAAACAAAGCCTGTGAACTATACACTATCCCCAGGTAGACATTGTCAGAACCAAACTGGATCAGAGGATACCCTGCCAGGGTCTGCTGCTGAGGAATTGATTGCTTGCTGTGTGGAGACAACCCAACCCCCATGTGATATCAGGAGTCTTCTGTGTTGATGGTGTTGTAAAGAGGAAACATCCAGACTTTGATCTCCTCAGACATATTGACTAGCCTTATAATTAGAGGAAATTCTGAGATACCCTTTTTCTTTACTCTAAAAATAAAGCCTGTCCAACAAGATCCATTCAAAATGTATGGACTAAGTGGCATTTATTTGTACTTCTCAATCAGTCAGTCTGAAAACTCATTAACTAAAAGCTACTGTGTAGAATTTTGGGAATGATTTAAAATAGGGCACATCTCACTTTGGAGTCAAAAATCTACATCTCTTAAGAGTGAGTCAGTTTTGATCTCAAAAATTCCATGGAAGGAAAATCTCCACATAGTCAAGAAAACCCAAACTTCAGCAAAATTTTGGCAGTGAACTCAGGATAATTCTGGCTAATATACCCAAATATTTTTACCGACAATCTTCTTGGTGGGCACAGTCCGTTTTCAGCTCAGTCAGGACTTTGGGAAACCAAAGCCCGGGAAAGCACAGATGCAGGGTAAATCAGATGCCTCCTGTGGTTGACACTTCAAAGGCAGCCACAAATTCCTCAGATATGATTCACAGCCATCAAAATCTATGCATGTCCTCTGAAATTGTTCCTTCACTTCCGACGAACAGCTCTGGAATTCTTCAAGTCTCTGACACCATTAGGGTCAAAGAAGTTCAGCAGCAGATTGTGGGTCTGGTAGGAAATGAGTGGAGCTGTCACCTGCTCAGGCCACTCGGCTGCTTAGGACCTGCATCTACTCAAACAAGAATTTCAAGGAAACTTAGCCCTTCTTAAATCCTTTACAGGTCTAAGGAAAAACTTCATAAAATGTGTGACTTAGATCATCTGGGCTTCTATACTAATTTCTCAAGATCTTACTAAACGACCAAACATCTATTCTGTTCATGTATACTAATTTTGAGGGCTTAAGAACTATGCTATATCAGAAAAACTCCAGGGAGTACTGACATTAATTTTGCTAGCAGAGACACCCTATTAATTCTTTACTGTAAAACTGAGTGGCACATACACATACACACAAAAAAAAAATGTTTATGGAATCTATATAAAGAATGTCACTCTAGGGCTAGAGAGATGGCTTAGCATTTAAGGCTTGCTTGCAAAGCCAAAGGACCCAGGTTCGATTCCCCAGCACCCACATAAGCCAGATGCACCAGGAGGCCTATGCATCTGGAGTTCATCTGCAGTGGCTGGATGTCCTAGCATATCTATTCTCTCTCTTTCTCTCTATCTGCCTCTCCCCCCCCCCATCTAATAAATAAATAAAAATAAAATATTTTTTTAAAAAGAATGTCATTCCTCCTTGCCAACTTCATGTCTTGGAACTCAGCATCCTCCAGAGTTACATGAGCTAATTCTTTATGTTGAAATCTCTTCACACACACACACACACACAGATGCACACATGCACATATGCACACACACAGACACACACATACTCTGTTGGCTCTATTTCCCTGAAGAACCTTAAGGACTTACTTAGATATTGTTCAAGGCTCAAGGGTAAAGGCATATTTAATGCCTGTTAAAGACAAATCACTGTTTTGTACCTTGGTCAGCCACTGGAAATTGCAAGATAATCAAATAATTCTAGTCTTCAAGGGATAAATCTTCACAGCCTTGAATGGATTAAACCTTAGTGTTATCATCTTAAACTCAATTCTGCAATATGCACACGTGGCCTCCACCATAAACCTTCCCACTTGAAGCTTCTCTGGGAAACTTCCAGAAACCCAGTCTGTCCTGGGAACTTGATAGAGAAATGTTAACAGTGAACTCATACTGACCAGCCAGCTTCCCAGTTTGCTCACATATCTTCACAGTGACCGTAAGGTTTGCATGGAGCTAAGAAATACATCACTAGAGAGACACTTTTTGGATGGTTGCTTTGGCTTGTTATGGTGATGGCTTTGTGATCATTCAGTGCAGCTCAGTTGAACTACCATCCCCAGAATTTCCTTTCTAATATGTTTGTCCTTAGGGAACTATAAAGGATTCTTCTAGAAAGTAGAGAAGGCAAGGGGCACAGCAGACACACAGTAACACAAGCAAATCCTCTCCTAGTAACTGAGAACTTTGGATCCAGGTGTGATGTAAAACAATCTTGCAAATAAGTACGGCCCCTAATCATTTGACTTTTTAAAATTAAAATTTAGCTTTAATTATTATTTTTTTTTTTTTTTGGTTTTTCGAGGTAGGGTCTCACTCTAGCCCAGGCTGACCTGGAATTCACTGTGGAGTCTCAGGGTGGCCTCGAACTCATGGCGATCCTCTTACCTCTGCCTCCCGAGTGCTGGGATTAAAGGTGTGCGCCACCACGCCCGGCGATTGCTTTAATTATTTTTATTTAAAAATTTTATTGAAAACATCCATACATAAATACAATATGCCATGATCATAGTCCCCTCTTACTACCCTCCCTTTTCCCTCTCTCATGTGCCCCCTCTACTGAGTCTCTTCTTTTCCATTAGTACCTCTTCTATTTTGTTTTATTGGCAACTTTTATATACAAAGAAATGTACTTAGATTATAGTCACCTCGCCTTCCTCTGTCTTTGCCCTACCTCCCCCACTACTACTTTTTCTGCCTTCTTCCTCCCTCCAACAAGTCCCTCTACTATTTTTTCGAATTGACTATGAGTTTTATTGAATGACCCTATCAGGTCTGGTCATGTTGCCTTGGGCCATACTCATATCCTCTCACCCTCAACACCAATCCACTGGGGGCCTTCCTCAGTGGGGTGATTGGTATTCAGTAGGGTCCTGAATGCATCAGTCAGGTTCTCTGGGGGAGGAGGAAATGTCTCAGGACACTCCTTCCCACCCTGTGGCTCTTACAATCTTTCCACCCCTCTTTCAATAGGATCCCTGAGCCTTGGTGGGTGTCTTATTAGACTACTTTAGTGGTAAGCTCTCTGCAATCTCTGGATTTCTGCTTTGAGGCATTCTGAGTGTCCTCAGTGTCTCCTTCCATTTCATCATTTGGGCACTCACCCTGGTGGACCTGACATAATCACGTGGAAACCTTGAAAAGAAGGCCGAAACTCCACTTCCATCACCTCAGAGATACCACATCTCAGCTCATGCTCCTGAGGTTATTGCATTTCTGTGGTTTGAATGTTCCCATCAAAATCATGTTGAGCCAGGCATGGTGGCACACACCTTTAATCCAAGCACTCGGGAGGCAGAGGTGTGAGGATCGCCATGAGTTCAAGGCCACCCTGAGACTACATAGTTAATTACAGGTCAGCCTGGACCAGAGTGAGACCCTACCTCAAAAAAAAAAAAAAAAATCATGTTGAACTTGTAATACCCATTGTGCAGTATTAAGAGTTAGCACCAGCTGGGAGTTTTATGGTTCACATGGATGGATTTATCCATTCATGGATTAGTAGGTTGAGCAATTACCTCAGAAGTGGCTTTGCTATAAAATTGAGCTCTGTCTGACTCCAATGTACTGTCTGGGGCCATGGAACCCTTTACCAACAGGAAGGCCCCCCTCAGAGCCCACACAAGTTCTGACATTATGCTCTTGAGCATCCAGAACCATGATCTAAATAAATCTTTCTTTTTCTTTACAAATGACTCAGTGTGTGGTATTCCCTTACAGTTACAGAAAAAATGAATATGCTTATGTTGTCCCTTCCTGATCACCCCATAGCACCAGGGCTATTTAGACAGTCTCCACAGTTGCCTTAGCCAATGACTGGTGATCAAGTTCATGTGTATTCTGCTTCTCTAGTTGAACCCTGACTGATACAGTTATCATTGGAAAGGATGAAGAATGTATGTAAACTGTCATGTGCATCTTCCACAAAGAGATGGGCACCTCTAACATACATTATGGGGCAAGCATAGACTTAGGAGGGCACAACCTGGGCCATCTCCTTCATCGGCCAATGGGCTCTGAGAAACTAATTACTATCACCTCTTCAGAGAGGTAATGATTATCTCTAATATTACCACTACTTCTTCATTTAGAAAATGCTACTAAATAACAACTCCAAGCCTACCAACATCCCAGGATTATTTTGAAAACTCAAGGGAGAAAATATATATGGAAGTTCATGGCAAGCAAATGACAGATGAGCCATTCTAAAACCACCCTGCCTCACATTTCAAGATTGTGAAGAAATACATGCTTCAGGTATGCAGGAACTGTCAGTGTATTCTACCACGCAATGCTAATTATGTCTGACCTTTTGATGTGGTGACATGATGCTGTCATCTCCAAATGTACTTGGTCACTTTCATAGGTATCCTGAGGTGCATTGGCCAGGTTGGACATGCCTGCTAGATTTTCTCATGAACAGGTAAGTTGTCGGCCATCAGAGCTGGGGACACTGATGTTCTGAGAAGTAGACCAGCTTGTGCAGATTACAGGAAATAATTCAGAGTCTTTTATAAGACAGGTTCGTAGGGTACTAAAACCTAGGCTCTACGTAGTCCTCCTACAAAAAAAGAGTATAAAAGAAAAAAAAAAAAAAGAAACACTTGTCTTGGGTCCTGGACCAATGGCTTGATGGGTAAATCACTTGTGTAAGTGTGGGCTCAGATGGCCAGGAATGGCAGCATATGCCTATCATCCCAGCACTCAGATGGCACAGACAGGCAGACCTCTGGGGTAGTCTGGCTAGCTAGTCTATCTAATTGGTGTGGATTTAATAAGAGACTCTAACTCATTAAGTAAGGTGCAAAGTGATTGAAGACATCCCATGTCAACTTCTGGCCTTTATACACGCATGTACACATGTGCTCATGCATACATACACACACATACACATACACACACACATTTATTTCATGTGATGCCACACAGTCCATGCTAACACCCAGAAGACTTACATGAAATACTTCCAGTATATCTTCGTTGTGCTGGCACTCAATACTTTGAGGAAAAAAGAAAATCTAGTTTCATCAGTACAGAAGTTATTTCTTCTCATTAACTGAGTCATAACACTAGAGAAATTTTAAAAAATACAAAACCTGTTGTACCTCTTTTTAGCTGGCATATTTTTTTTCTTAATCTATAATTGAACTATTCCTGCAAAATAATGAAAGTGAAAGGTATTTGTTTATTTTCATTACTTCAGTCTTTTAAAATACTTAGAAAGGACATTTTACTGTGTTGTACCCTCAGGGAAATGACTGTGGTGAGAGGTTAAAGTTATTCCACAAACAAAAATATTTTCAGTGTGCTTTTTCCTCAAAAATTTAAAGCAGCCAGGATGATTTAGGGGTTAAGCATTTCCTGAGAGCTGAAGATTGGCTCTCTGAGACATCCTTGAGACAGTTGGTATATAAAAGGCAATGGAGGTGTCTGGGTTTACACTGAAGCTCTACAAGCATTTGTTAGGCAAAATTGGATCCTGAAATTGCAAATATATACATTGTCATAGAAAATTGGGCTTTACTCAGACCAATATGTTACATATGAAGTTAATTCTATTCAAATTAAGCTTAAAAATAAAGAGGAAGACCCAAAACTTATTAGTTACCTGACAACCATTAGTTTTAGCCTTTAGATTGACTTTTTCTAAGTTCTTACAAGATTTCATATTTATTAGACCCATTTTAATGGCCAGGAAACTGATAGCCAAAGGTTTACATAACAGGGATTAGGTTCAAATCTAGTTCAGTTCAAAAGATTCACAATTCCCTACTTTTTGCAATTCCATAGTCTTTTGTTTCAATGAGAATTATTATTACAATAATTTAAGAAGTTTATCTTAATAAATAATAAGTCATCCTTAACACCTTGATTCAAAATCCAAACTGAATCCAATATGCCAAAATTTAATCAGTGTGCATTAAATTTTGCTGAAGCTCATTAACTGCAGAGTTTCAATGTGCATTACATATTCTAGAGGGGCCAAAACATTTTAGCTCCTGATAATTTCAATCCCAGAGGGCCTACATTTTTCATCTCCTACATTCGAGTATAGAACCAAATGGATGTTAGCACACAGTAGGCGCTTAATGACTATTTGAGACTGAATGTAACCTTACACGTTCCTAGTGCTTTGAAATTTACAAACCACTTTCACTCACATTACTTGTGACTATCAAAACAACTACACATATGAGTTATAGCAGATTATTAGCCCCACTTTATAAATAAAGAGACAAAATCAGTTGAATAATCTATTCAAAACCTCTTGGATTTGATTATAAGTTGAGGTCACTTACATACAAAGAACAAAGGAGCTTTGCACTACAAACAATTCCCTCATCTAAGGAACCAGTTTCTGGTGATGTTGGGTAAGCCCCTGTCTTCTATTTAAATAGAAGACTGACAGGAACAGACACCAAGCTGTACAGTTTAAGGCACCAAGTTAATCCAAAGTGTCTGAATTGGTAACACTGGCCATCTTACAAACTAGCTTAGCTGACCTCAGCCACAGTGTTGTGTCACCATGATGCCAGATGCATCAGATATCAATGCAGGAGGAAACAGAGGTTTCAGGGCTAGTAATTACGCATGTGTCCCCTGAGGTGAGCTGCCATTACCAACAGGAAAGTTAACTCTAAATGGCCTCAACTGGTTATCAAGACACCAGAACAAAGCATTATGCAAGCAAAGGCCAAAATAGTAAAGATCCCGTCTACTCACATAGCATGTTGACACAGCCCTTTTGTTGAGATTTCTTTTATATTTAAATTATGAGTTGGATAATTTTTAAGAAAAACTCTTATGTTTTGTTTAAGAAAAACCCAAAAAACATTGGATTTATAGAAAAAAACAATGCAAACCAAAAAGTCAACGTGAGTGTCTGTCTCTATGCACCACCTATAACGTGAACTGAACTGAAATGAAATACTTAAAGGGATTCATTTTCACTTGAGTTATGCCGATGTGTAAAAATCAACACACTGAATTCTCAATTACCCATGGTCTTATTTGCTTTCTGCAAAGACTTTCAGGGCATGACGAAGCGAAGGTATGCATGACTCGGCACTGCTTAACCCTCCGTCTCAACTTTTCTGCCTTAGTCTAATCCCCAGTCATAGCCTCTGGGAAATTCAACACTACACAGAAAAGGCCTCTTGCTTTATGGTCTTAAATAAAAGAACCTATCACCGAAAAGTTATGGGATACGCTGCTGACTCAACTTAAAGAAAGATTTCAGGTTGGGTCAGCATCATGCCCCGGGAGCCTCAGCCGCCAAGCTTCCTCTTATGGCTAGGTCACAGAGAGTTTACCAAGCAGACTCGATGGGTGCTGCAATGACCACTGGTGCTCAGTGCAAAACCAACATCTATAAAAAGAAGCTTCCCCCTAGCCTTCCTCCCAACCAGCGCACCCACACACCTTCCTTGCAGCAAACAGGGAAGAAGTGACTTTTTCTCTTCCCTCTGGTCTCTCTTGGGAAACAATCCAACATCTGAAGATTGCATAAAATGATGAGTCTCTTGGCTTTGTCCGTGAGCGGTCAAGTATCTTCATTTGGCAGCATAAACATTCTGTGTGCGCCAAGAGGTAGGAAAGGAGGCGAGAACGGTGCACTCCGTGCAGGAGACGCTCCTTCCTGGGCAGCTCTTGCTGCGTAGGAGTCAGTTATAAGCAGAAGGTCTGCTCCTGCCCCTATGCCACTTTGACCACCAGATAATTAAAAACCCAAACTGAGAGATGTCTCATCTTTCTACTTCCTTAACTATCTTCTGTCCCAGGCTCGGAGACAAACTACCACAAAGCAGCAGAGGCCCTATTTCCTTTACCGCCCCCTCCTCTGACACTTCTCCAGCCTTCTCAAAGGTCTATCTGCCTATCGTCATGAGCGGCCTCCACCGCACTGGTATGAGCTTCTCTGGCCCTTGTTCACGGTAGACATGTGCCCATCTTTCATTGAGGGCTCTGTTCTCTGAGAGGCCCTCGTGGTTCCACCACAAGAAAATGACCCTCCTTGCCCAAATGTGTCTTTCCCGGGTGACTCCTGAACCCGTGGTGGCTCCAGACAACCCTCACTGTCAACTCTAACACCAACAACACCAAGCCCTGCCCAAGGTAATGGGCACAGGAGTCCTCAGATTTGGAGCCAAAGTGAGGAAATTGAAGAATGAACACTTGAAGTATGCACAATTCTCAATAAAAAAAAAAAAACTGGGCTGGGGGAAGGGGAGAAAAATTGATTCAGAGAAACAAAATTAATGAGATATGCTTATGTATAAACACACACACACACACACACACACACACATGCACGCACGCACACACCAGTATTCCTTTCAGACATCAAAATCTACAAGTGCATATTTCCTTTATATAAAATGGCATAGTATTTGTCCATGGTCTACACACATCCTCCTGTATAGTTTAAATCCTCTCTATGTTGCTTAAAATACCTAATACAGTGGAAATAGCATACCAATAGTTGATATATTATATTACCTAGAGAAAATGGGAAAAACATAAGCATTCCATCCATGTTCGCTACCGTTACATGCAGAGACAGGGAGAGAACCCAAGGGCAGTTTGTTGGCAAAACGTCTCTCCTCTGGGAGCACTGTAGTCATGTTCTCCAAAGGTCTCTGCGTGGACGAGGCTGCTTTATGAAAAGCAATCTGTTTAACCTCAAATCAGGTGGAATTTTTGTTGTTGTTGTTGTTCCTGTTGCTTTATTTTGCTGTTTTGCTTTCCAAGTGGACTGATTTAGATGCTAATCTCATCTTTAAAATCCTAGCACAGAATCATCCAGGATAATGTTTGATCAAATATCTGGAAATAGATGCGTCCACATGACCTAGCCAATTTGTCATACAAAATTCCTACTGCAATGTGCAATGTTATTCACATTATACCCTTCTTTTTTTTTTTTTTTTTAAGGTAGAGTCTCACTCTAGCTCAGGCTGACCTGGAATTTACTATGTATTCTCAGGGTGGCCTCGAACTCACAGCTATCCTCCTACCTCTGTCTCTAAAGTGCTGAGATTAAAGGTGTGCACCTCCACGCCTGGCTTTCCTTTGGTTTGATATACTGGGGTCCTTCCTCTGTGTCCAACCTTACTCTCTGCAAACACAGCTTCAAGAAATGGTTCTCAGCTCTCAGCAAGGTTTTGGCCATCACCTCTGGTGAACAACCAGCAGAGGCCAGGAGCACTGTAAACTCCCCACGATGCACAGACCACCCACAACAGAGGAGCCTTTTCCTTCCTGCATGCGGACAGCAGCACTGTGGTTGAGCAACCTTGCTCCCAGTGGTGAGTGCGTTTCCCGTCTCTCTGACCCCTTTTATTATTGCTTCATATCTGGCCTCTTTTCAAGTCATAGAACACGCCAGTTCCTTCCCGTCTGAGGGCCTTTGCAATTGTCATTCCCACTGCCTGAAAATACCCAGCACCTTGAATGGCTGGCTCCCTGTCACCAAGTTTCACCCAGAAACCGCACCTCCACCTGCCCTTAATCCCTCTCCATTTCATTAACCTGATTATTTCTTCATCGCCACCTGACATTTGCTGGCGTTACCTCACACATCAGAGGTCTTCCACTCATTACATGTCAGGGAGGATGGATACCAGTCACTAAAACCCAGTGACAAGTGCAAGTCCTGACTCCTTAGCAAGTCCTCAACAGATTCTTGTTTAAGGAAGGAAGAAATTCTGTAGGTGCTTTTAGTGACTATAACTCTGCACATGTGTTTGACTTCAGACCAGACCCTCTTACCGACTCAGGTATGCCTTATCAGTTCTGTCCCCAAACAGTCACCATGACAGTCGTTCCCATCTGGTGGCTTTGCCCCAGAACACTGTCTTCTGTGGAACATAAAGCATGGGTCAAAGCCACTCCTCGAGGTCATCCTTCTTCCAGCACACGCCTGGTCTTCCATGACAACCCATCTGAGTTAGGCCCTGTGGATCCTCCCAACATGCAGAGGTTTGTCTTGGACTCAAAGGGGGACCTTACACAGACAGCCAGTGACTAATCAGTCTCAGAAAGGAACTTTCCCCAGAAATAAATAAATAAAACTGGAGAGATGGCATACTCAGTTAAGGTACTTGCCATCTGAAGTCTATGGATCCAGGTTCGATTCCCCAGTACCTACGAAAGCCAAAGGTATGCAAGGTGACCTAGACAAGGTGTGCATTCATCTGGAGTTCATTTGAGGCCCTGGTGCACACATTCTCTATCTTTCTTTCTTTCTATCTGTCTATCTATCTATCATCTATCTATCATGTATCTGTCTGTCTGTTTCTCTCTCTCAAATAAATAAAAATATTTTTTGAAAATAATGAGTAAATAAAACTAAACCATTCTCATCAAAACAATTTATTTTGCAAACATAGCCAACACACTATCTGCACACACAGACCCCTCTTTACATAGGGCTAGCTACAGTCATCCAGCAGGACATCTGCATCCCAGTCTGTCCATTGCAATTCTCTTCCTTTCCCCCAACTCTCTTTCATGCATTTTGCCACGTTCTTAGCATGACAAGTAAGGCCTGGCCAATATCTCTGAAGTGACTCAGTGGGTGGTCATTACTGGTAATCATTAGTCCTTTTCATTTTCCCCTATAAATCCTTGTAAGTACCATTTCTTGCCACCATATACCCTGCAGGGTACCTGACATACTCCTTCACACATCCTTCCTGCTTCCAGCACTTTCTGAGGAGGTCCCTCTGTTCTGAGTTCTACCCACATGGCTGTGCACATGGAAGCCCATGGCAGAAGTGCCCTGCCTCTGCCGAACAGCCAAAACTCAAAGCCCCTCTGGACGAGGCGGACCTCGTGTGGGAGGGACAACTCATTTCCTTCATATCACCACTGTTTGGGAGGAAAGACTGGGATCCTTGTCATGGGACCACCAGGGAACATCTTTCACCCCTCCTGTCTCATCACTTCATTTTATAAATGACCCTCTTCCTGGCCCATGTGCTTTTGGTGATACCCTAGAGTCTCTTCCTCTTCCAACCTTCTTGCAACTCTGATTAGTCCAGTAGATGTTGAATGACTCACACTGAAATAACATTAATCCTGTTGGAAGTGTGGAGGACACAGGGACCATGAGAGGCACAGAAGGGGAGACTAGCCACTGTAACAAACAATCCCCAAACCATAGTGACTTGAGGTGGAAGGAAGGATTTATTGTGTGTGGGTGTTTTCCAGGTGTCCTTTCACATTGAGAATCAGGAAGCCAGGCACCCTCCATCCCTAGAGCCATCAAGTCCTCCCTTGATTCTCTGCAGACTAGAGGCAGCAGAGTAAAAAGAGTAATAATAAGAGTGAATGAGGGAAGACACTTGCTGGACAGTGGCATGTGCCATCTCTACCCATTTCCCATTAGCTAGAGATCATCGCATGGCACATGGAATTGCAAGAGTCTTGTAATTAAGTCTGATTATGTGCCCACGAGGAAAGGGAGGCATGGGACACGTGAACTAGCAGGAGACACCAGGATCCTTCCTGCCAGCCATGTGGAGAAGAGCCTGCAAGAGAATGAAGCCAAAGAATAGCGATGCTGGGCACAAGCAAAAAAAGGAAGATTTCAGGAACATTATCTGAAAGTTTAGCTGACCCATATCTGATGTTACACCAACTCCTGTACCAATCATGTCAAAGCAAGCATTCCTATGTTTACCAAACATTATTTGGCAGACTGATAATATTATGGGCTGACAGGTTACAGGAAATACTTACACAGAGGTCTGACTGGAGCAATGCCTAGGTTCACCCTGGGTGTCTTCTGGGACTCTTCCTCTACCCGCTGCTGGAGGAATCCAGCTCGAGGAGATTGTGACCAGGCTCACTCAGGAGACGGCCAGCAGTGCCTCACCATGGCCCAGTGCCAGGAGCCTCTCCTTCCTACTGGCTGTTTCCCTGACACCACAGGACAGTTCTTCCACAGGAACTATCAGGCCATCATCAAGAGACAACCAGATGGGCAGGAGTCCATGCACACAGTAGTCACCCAGGATCACAAGCTGTGCCTGAGCTGAGAAACACTCCCTGAGTCCACCTTGGGGGTACAGTTCTGAGACATCTGCAAGAGTTCGGGCAAGACAGTCATCTACTGAAGCAGAGAAAATTTGCTATGTGCGTTAGTCACTCTCCCGTCCTTTGACAATGTACCTGAGCATATGGGGGTTCAGATTCATAGGGTTTAATCCATGATCAGCTATGGTAGCTAGGAGGCCAAAGACCTGTTTACTCCGACTCTACTGAAGGTTTCACTGCTTCCCATAAGACCATAGTCTGGAGACCAGGCCTTCTCCATATGGCCTTTGAAGGAGCTTTCAGATCCAAACCATAGCAATATGCTCCCATGCACCTTGATGCTTGGAAGAGGTAGCATGCACAACTTCCCAGAGATGTTTCATTGGCCCATTCCCCCTTATTTATCTAGTTTGTATCTTTCTAGAAACCCGTAGAACTGAAAGAAACTACCTACCATCAGTTTTGCTTCTCAATATAGAGTATCTAATTCTCACACCAGCTCAAAGTGAAACATGCAAGAAACATTCTAAATTCTTGCCGTTAGCTGAAGGCTCACCCATGCTGCTTGAAACAACACCCAGGCTTTTGAACTTTTCAAACAATGCTTTAAATGATCAGATTACTTTCAACTTATATTTTGCTTGAGACAAAATGAAAATGTTATACTTTTAACTTTAAACCTCTTTAAGGCACAATGGATTCCTCCCTCCTTTTGTTCTTTCTCCTCACTCTCTCATTCTTTCTTATTCTCTCTCTCTCTCTCCCGCTCTCTTCCTCTTTCTCTCTTTGGTTTAAAATTCAGAGGAAAATTCTCTCGGGACCATGAGTCAGTAAATGAAAACTGTGTTGACTCCCATGGTAGAGAAAGTATTGAGCTACCGAGAATTCCAAAATAGATACGTGTTTTACGGGAAAATTGCCACAAAGACTTCCGCTCCCATAGATCACGATGCTAATAAGCCTGGATCATTCTACCATGCTTACGATTGTCTGGGGAAATTATTTTGTGATGGGGTGTCTTTCCTACCTCCCCACTCCCATACAATTCAGCAAAGCTTCAGCTAAAGTAAGGGACTGTCTCATGGTAACATGTGGTGATCAGTGCATCTTAAAGCTATCACCGGGGATGTGGGAGTAAAGGCAGAATCTTTGTAGGGTTTGCTGATCTTCCCATTTATTAGTGGTTAGCAAATAACCATCGTCAATTACAATGAAGACGTGTGCCTTGTCTCCTTGAGCCCCGGGCTGTGGGAGGCCTGCGTGTTCTTGCCACCGCTCATCATTGACTCGTGCACATGAGGAGCACCCACGTGTGCAGTGGGTGAGGTCTGCGGTCACTGGGACCCACTGTTCACTGAGAAAATGGTCTTACACTTAGTCTCTTCCATACATGTCATTTAATTGTAGACTCATAAAGTTCCTATAAAACAGAGATCCATATATTACAAGGAAGTGAAAGTAATAGACCCACTAGCACACAGCCAGTCAGCCAGTTAGGTGACCTGGGGGGCTAACACCCACACTCACCTGATTGCAAGGCCAGCATGTTCTGCATGTATCTTCACTTGACTTACATGAGAAGCAGAGATGTGAAAGGTTCAGTGGTGTATGTACCTAACACTGTGAATAGCACACAATAAATGTCCAAAAATGATTGTTATTAAGATAATTATAGCCAGGTGTAGTGGCTCATTCCTATAATCCCTGTACTATTGAGGTAGGAGGATTGCCATGAATTCAAGGCCAGTCTGGTCTACAGAGTGAGTTCCAGGTCAGGCTGAGCTAGAGTGAGACCCTGACTCAAAAAATAAAAGTGTTCCAGGTGTGGTGGCACATGTCTTTAATCCCAGCACTCAGGAGGCAGAGGTAGGAGGACCACTGTGAGTTCAAGGCCTCCTGGACTAGAGTGAGACCCTAACTCAAAAAAAGTAAATAAATAAAATAAGATATAAAAGGCTGTACATATGGCTTAGCAGTTAACACACTTGCTTGGGAAGCCTAAGGACCCAGATTCAATTCCCCAATACCCACGTAAGCCAGATGCACAAGGTGATGTATGCATCTGGAGTTCGTTTGCAGTGGCTAGACGACCTGGTGCACCCATTCTTCTATCTTTATCTGCCTTTCTCTCTCTCTCTCTGTAATAAATAAATAAAAATTTAAAACATTTAAAAATAAAATAAAAGTGATGTGAAAATGTAAATATAATCATCATTATTGCTATCCAACTCTGAATAACTCTGAGTCTTTCTGAGACAGTTGTTATTGAAGTTCATTCATTTATTCTGTGTTTACATAGTGAGTTTACTGACTTATTGGATTCTCAATATTTTCCCTCCTGTTATTGGTTTAAAGCATTTACTGTTATGCTTCTTATAATTTTAACAACATAGCCAATTCTAAGCCTTGGAAATTAGGCCTGAAGAGTTAGTCTTTGAATAATGATAACAGTGGTACTAATGAAAGAAGTAATGAGAGATAGATAATGATAGCCAGGCATTTTGCACGTGCCTTTAATCCCAACACTCCAGAGGCTGAAGCAGGAGGCTCTGTCTTGAGAAGGCAGAGATGAGCAGGGGCCCTAACCTTCTCTCCCCAGCGCCGTTTCCTCTTGCCCCACTGTTCATCACACTCAGCAGAAAACAACAGGAGGAACCAAAAGAAATATTCTAGCTATCACCAGTCGGAAGTAAAAGAAGGGGCCGGGGAAAGGGCTCAGTGGGTAAAGTGCTTGCTACACATGCATGTGGACCTGAGTTCAAATCATTGGCAGCCAGGTAAATGCCAGACTTTGAGGCTCATGTCTAGGATCTCAGTACCAGTGAGGCAGAAATAAAAGGATCTAGTTTTTAGAAAGACCCTGAGCACTGAGTCAAGTAGAAAAAGCACAAGCTCTAGGGAAAGATAAACCCATGTTTAAATTCTGACACTTGGTCTGCAGAGATGACCCTGTGGTTAAGGCACTAGCCTACACGGTTTCAGAACCACATGAAGCCAGATGTGCAAAGTGGCACATGCATCTGGAGCTTGTTTGCAGTGTCTAGAAGCCCTGGTGCACCCACGATCCTCTCTCTCTCTCTCTCTCTCTCTCTCTCTCTCTCTGTCGCTCTCTCCTTTTAAATAAATAATAATAATAATAAATTAAATTAATTCTGACACTTGCATTCAGGAACTATGCAAATATGAGGTCATTACTTAACTTTTTTGTTTGTTTGTTTTGAGGTAGGGTCAAACTCTAGCCCAGGTTGGCCTGGAACTTACTCTGTAACTTCAGTCTGGCCTTGAACTCACAGTGATCCTACTTTAGGCTCTGGAGTGCTGGGATTAAAAGCATGTGCCACCATGCCTGGCTCTCATTATCTAACTTTTATGCATCCTTCTATTCCTACCTGTCAAATGCAATCTTACCTTCTTCCCTGGATTACTGAAAGTATTAAGCACAATAATAAAGGTAAATACACTTGTTTTGTGTACTGCTAAGTCCGGTACATATTGCCAAGGTTATTGTGTCTACAATACTCTTTGAAATCGGCACAGTGAAGATGAGCTCTCTTTGCCTCAGCATTGCCAAATGCAGAGATCCACAGCCTTAAGAGAAAATCTTTGTAAATAGTGTGAGGCAGCAGCTCAGCTTGCCCATGTCCTCTGCCCTAAGTGATTAGCTCGCATTATCCAGTCCCCCTCTAAGCTTCATTCAGCATTGGAAAAAGCCTGCACACATTGTAACTCTCCTATGTAAATGCACACAAGGGCGATGAGGTTGGAATCATAAAGTCCAAAGGAAGAGAAAAGCAAACTAGCCCATGAAAGCCTATCCTCGCGAGAAGGCGAGTTGAGAATGATTGTGCAACTCAGGGCTTTGTTCCCATTACCAGCGTCCCCTGGATCAATACTGCTCAACAGCCCTGAAATGTGCATGCCACGGCGTCTGTCCTCTCGATCGCTTCCTACTGCACAAATATACACGCCGACTGGCTGTTCTCCACTTGAGCTTGGCAGACGCCTTTCCACACTCACCACAATGCTATAATTCTCCCATCATAAAGATATCCATCCATTCTTCCCTTTTGTTATCTTCTGCATATAAAACTTAAGATTTTGTCAAATCCAACTACTACTTTTTTAAATAAGTCTCACAGTTCTAATAGTAGGACTGTGAGATTGATCAAGACACTAGCCACTACATGGTTTACCTGCCCATGCCTGGATTCCAAGTATTGTCTTCATCCTGGAAGATAAGGATGAGCTCTTGGTTCCCTTTCAGAGTTCCTCTTCCTCGTGCTCTAAATAATCAGGCTCCTGCCTGGTTATAAAACATACAACAGAAGTATATCTGAAACTTTCCCTGTTATTTTCCTTGAGTACAGACATGGCAACACCCATATCTCCCTGGTCAGAGAATAAAAACCATAAGCTATCGAGGATGAAGGACTGAGACAAATAAGATTTTAAGTGCCCTTTTCCACTTAATGGTCCCTAGTTGACAAGTTCTGACCATGATCCAACTTCCACCTTAGTTAAATCAAAATATTTGTAAGACAGGATACAATAATCATCTGCCTTGCTACATTAGAGAACGATTTTTGACAATGTAAAGTGCAATGTACACTGGGACAAATGACTAAAATAATATTTTGAGGTTGAGGAGGTGGCTCAGTGGTGCTTGCCATGTAAGCATGAGGACCTTTGGGTCCCCAGTACTAACTTATAAATGCCAGGCATGGTGACATGAGCCTATAACCTCAGTGCTAGGGAGGCACTAGGGTTTGCTACTTAACTCATCTAGCTGAATTGGTGAGTTCTAGATTCGGTGGGAGAGCCTCTTTCAAAAAAATTAGGTGAAAGGAAACTATAAAATTAGTATGGAAATGGATACATCTGGAAAAAATTACACTAGGTGCACCAGGTTACCCCAGGCTCAGGAAGTCAAATACTGCATGTTCTCCCTGATTTGTGTATCCTAGATTAAAATGTTAAATTTGAATGTGAGTTGGAATAAAAGTCAAGATGCTATAAAGGGGCCATGAAGGAGGGAAGAGAGGGAAGGGATTTAGAGGAGGGTGTAGTACATATATTAAGTGCTGGGACAGTACTGGGGGAGGGGATGGAGCAGAGGAAAGGGTGAATGGAGGGTAAGAAAAATGCAAGATTAATAAATAAGCTATACAGACACCTACTTCATCACTAGCTAATATTTTATATGTTATAAAAAGAAAGACTTTGGGGCTGGAGAGATGGCTTAGCGGTTAAGCGCTTGCCTGTGAAGCCTAAGGACCCCGGTTCAAGGCTCAATTCCCCAGGACCCACGTTAGCCAGATGCACAAGGGGGCGCACGCAACTGGAGTTCGTTTACAGAGGCTGGAAGCTCTGGCGTGCCCATTCTCTCTCTCTCTCTCTCTCTGCCTCCTTCTCTCTGTCACTCTCAAATAAATAAATAAACAAACAAAATTTAAAAAAAAAACAAAAAAATTTAAAAAAAAAGAAAGACTTTGGGCAAAAATGCTCTGTGGAGGTGGATAATGCTATTCCCAGAAGCCATAAATGGTTATTAGAAAATTATCAGTGCCAAGGTTGGGATACCTTCTAGAGAGTTGTTGGCCAGAGAGGACCCTGGTACAACCAAAACACTATAGGCTATTGTCAAGGCTCGTGCTTGCCCATCAGAACTAGATGGTAAGACCCTACTGCTGAAGACACCACATGCTTTGGCTGCAGGTAACTGAGAAATCAAGTTGGAGCTGAGCTGGAAGCCTCCTCCCTGTTGACTAAACCTATGCAGCTTACTGGGGGAGAAAAGTCATCAACGGTCTTAACCAGAAGTGGAACCTGCAAGCTTTATGGCTGGCCATCCAGGCCAAATGTACCAATGGGTATAATGGTGGCATGTCCATTATGCAAAAACCACCTGCTGTCAGATTAGACTTGAGGGCTGCTCCACAGGGAGGGGATTTTTTTTTTTTTTTTTTTTTTTTTTTGAGGTAGGGTTTCATTCTAGCCCAGGCTGACCTGGAATTCACTACGTAGTGTCAGGGCAGCCTTGAACTCACAACGATCCTCATACCTCTGCCTCCTGAGTGCTGGGACTAAAGGCATGTGCCACCACGCCTGGCTGAATTTTTTAATTATTTATTTATTTATTTATTTGAGAACAACACACACAGAGAGAGAGAATGGGAATACCAAGGCCTCCAGCCACTGAAAATGAACTCCAGATACATGCGCCACCTTGTGCATCTGGCTTACATGGGTACTGGGGAATTGAGCCTCGAACCAATGTCCTTAGGCTTCACATGCAAGCACTTAACTGCTAAGCCATCTCTCTGGACCAGGGAGGGAATTTTTGCCTACTACTAAAAATCTTAACAAAAGCCAATGGCTTAGAAAGTTGTCAATGCCAGGGAAGGGAACTACTACTATTGTCTGACTAAACTGATATATTTTGCCCACCAAACTGCCCTCTATATGTTTATGCCCACATATTAATGATACCAACACTTTTAATTAGAGATGGTTCTCCTCTCAGATAGCAGTGACCACTGGAGTGATTCACAACTCACAATGGAGTGACCAAAGTGCTAAGGAGAAGGGACAGTGGAATGTTTAGCACTAAATAAGACATATATATTGCATCCTTCAAGGCTCAGGGACCATTATGGAAGAAGGGGCAGAACAAATGTAAGAGCCCAAGGAAGGGATTGAGTGCTTACAATATTGTCTTCCAAACATGCAGTAACCTTGATATTCATGACCTCACAGTGGGTGACACTACACAAGGTGTGTATAATAGTGAAGGAGGAGAGGAGAAAGGTAGCTTTTGCTAGACAGTTTCAGTTAGAGATTGAGGCCCAGAGAGAACCAGGAGATGCCACCCCACATGGCACCTTGTGCTGGCACAAGAACAGAACTCTTTGCGGGAATGGAACTCAGTTCTGATTGAGACTGATCTACGACACCCTCTGCTGCCCACAGACTACCATGCTATCTAAGTGAAATGGCCCAGGTGGGCTGGTCCTGGGGTCCTCCCTCTAAATCTACAAACCAATAGGGTCTTCCCTTGTACACCTGAACCTGATACTATAAAGGCTGTAGCCTTCCAGTCCTTCCTCCTCTCTCTTGGCACAACCCTCAGTGTGTGTGTGTTGTGTGTGTGTGTGTGTGTGTGTGTGTGTGTGTGTGTGTTGTGTTGGGGGTTCTCTCTGCAGTCAAATGCTCTACCACTGAGCTGTACCCCTGGATGCCCTGTCATCTCTGCCAGGGCACATGTGAGTCTGGCCTCTACCCCCACCCAGCCTGGTTAGGTTGGGGTTGGGACAGCATAACATTGTTTATTTTTTGTGTTTATTATTATTATTAACAAGATGTTTAGTATGGATACATCATGTGTAGGTACCCTCTTTTCCTTCATCCCTGCCCCCATTCCATTGGGGGCGCTCCTCAGTGGGGTTGTAGGTATTCCCCATGGGGTTGTAGTTTATGTATCCTGGGAGCAGTACTCAGTTATTTTCACAGCATTGTTTCTTGAGCCAAACTTTTCTGCTTGCCTCTGTTTTATATTTTGAAATAATTTCCCACTTTGATTATTTGTATGATTTTCCTCTGATCTCCAAATCTGTCACATGCATACTTCTCTTCCAGATCTACCACGTGGGTGCTCTCACTAACTCCAGGCCTGCTATCTATGCAATTTCCTTAAACTTGGGGTAACCATGAGTGTAACTCTCTTCATTACTCACTTCTCTGAATTTCTTGGTCTCTGCTCTAATATTTCCCCCTCATTCTACCTTGAGCCTCACAGTTTGCCTTCTGAACTTCCCTCACATGGCAAATGCTAGGCGTGCTCCTTCTAAACCTCTGTACAGAAGCTCACAAATGCTGTCCTCCATGTGCTTGCCGTGTCACTCTAGTCCCTCTTTAAAGGCCTCGGTTTCTCTCAAGTGCACTTTCCACATTCGCACAGATTTACTCTAATCTCTATTTAAAAGCCTCAGTGTCTCTTAAATCCCAATCTCCCTTAAACTCCATAATTTGTGACTTCCCTCTAAATAAACTTAATAATTCAAAATTTCTCCTTCTCGAATCTGTCTTTATTAATTCTTTATAAAGGTAGGACAAAACCCAAAACTTAGGGTGCATAAATTCTGGGGACCCCTTCTGAACCCCCAGATCCTGCATTAATAGAAGGAAAAAAAGAACCTTGATGATCCCAGGCATGGTGGCACACACCTTTAATCCCAGCATTCAGGAGGCAAAGGTAGGATGGTTGCCATAAGTTTGAGGCCAGAGTGAGTTCCAGGTCAGCTTGGGTTGGAGTGTGACCTTACCTTGGAAAACCGAAAAACAACGAAAACAACACACACATGCACACGCACATACACAAAATGATGACATCAAAATAGAAGAGAGACTAGTTGGAAAGAAGAAGGGAGTCAGTGAAAGGGGGGCACTTAAGAGGGGGAAAGGGAGGATGGTGGGAAGAGATTATGATCGTGGTATATTGTTTATATTTATGAAAGTTGTCAATAAAAAAGTCTAATAAATAAGCTGAGAGCAACTGAGTAAAACATCTGAGGTTAAGCTCTGGTCTTCATACACACGCAGACACACAAGCAGGCATGCATGCATACATGCATGCACACCACACACACACATGCACCTGGGATAAATTCAAAGTAAAATTGGACGGAAGGAAATGGAAGCAAATGAACAGAAATGTCTTACGGTTTCTCGACCTTTACTTCCTCTTGGAGTGCATAAGAGTTTTGGCGAGAAGGAAAAATGAGCAACTGTTGGAACTGATGCCGACTATTTGGTAACTTCCCCTAAGTTCCGTTCAAGCGGTTAAACAATTGTCGTAGGCATTGATAGCAGCCAAACCAGCTGGTGTGTGAGACACAGGTTACACTGATCGCACCCGCCGTCTCGTCAGCTGCTGGCTCAGTTGTCAGCCCACCACACAGAATTGCTCACCTGGGTCATTCCATGGTACGCAGGGACCTCAGTGAAAGAGCTAATAGTGTTTATGAAGTGATGCCCAAATCTATTCAAAACTGAGAGAAAAACTTTAGAAATCAGAGCATTGTTCTAATTACCCTTGATTCCCAAGCTGCAGTCATTCCTCTCCCTCACTCCTTCTCCTTCCCCTCCTTTGCTTATCTCTCACTTCTTCCCTTTCTCCCAAGTTTGTGGTGAAACTTCAAAAGTCTCTCGCAGGTGTTATTAAAAACCAAGGAGCTTATTTGCTCACTGCTCGTGTAATTTAGGATTATGGATTCTTGCTCTACAGTTTCATCACATTTCCTGGGAATTACTTAAGAAGTCATGATCCACTAAGTTCCCCATTGTATAGAATTCATTCACTGGAGTTTCCTTTGAATCAAATGCAGAAACTGACTCCAGTTTTCCACCCTTGATACTCATAACACAAAACCAACAGGAAGCCTAGCAAGTAATGAAGAGGAGGGGTGGATAAGGAAGGAATTCAATGCCAAGAAATAAAGCTCTTTTCATGGTAAGAGAAATCTTAAAAACCACAAACCGATAAGAAAGGCCCTGGGGCTGCCTTCCCTGAGACATGCCTAGAGGGAAAAGTGATTGTGTATTTAGAGCACACTCCCAGCCAGGAAAGAGGGGAGACTGTGAGGAGCAGGAGACAGGACACTGGGTGGCCTGGGAGTCTGAACTTAGATTTGTATTACAAACTATGTGGCTCAGGCCATTCATTTCATCTCTGAGTTGCCGCATCTGTACAATATAGATGCTAAAACTTTCCTCTGGAGAATTGTCCTAAGGCTCTGGTGGAATTAGGCCCCTCATGGAGTGGGAAGTGATGTATAAACGTTAATGACAGCTCTCATTATTACTTGCTGGGCTTGTGGTCCAACCTTATGATCTTTGCCTGGAGACATAGAAGTTTCTGTACAGTCTAGTATGACTTGGAGGGCCCTGAGGAAAATTTCAGAGGAGGGGCTTTTATTCCTGATCAACAGGGAAAAAATAATCCCAGCAAGGGTACACTTGGAGAGGGCTGACTCTTGGGCATACTTTGGAATGGGAAAGATCCATTTCTGGTATTCTTAGCTTCTTTTCCCTGTGCCTTACCCTTTCCAAACTTTCTCTGGGAAATCTTTCCCTTTTCCATTTTTCTTTACTCTATTTATTCTCCTCTATTCACAATCTGATTCCCAAAAAGAAAACCAATGAACACATTGTGTGGGCTCAGTGATGGAGGGCTTGCCTAGCAGGCAGGAGGCTCTGGGTTTGATCCCTGGTACTGCAAGAAAAATACAATAAGCCCAGTGTTTTACTTACTTTAGATTTTTCAGACCAAGGGTTCTAAATGGCATAGAATGTATGGGAGCCCACATAAGGGTCAGATGACCTTGTGACTGGGCAATGTCACGCAGCACTCAAGCTCATTCTATCTCTCAGCTGTCAAACACAAGGTCTGCTTCATCCTGAGGTATGTGATTATACAATGTCTATGTGTATCACTTAGGGCCCTGTGCATGCTTGTCAAGAAGTGACAAGGGAATGGGGCCTGGGAAGAAATGGATGACATGCCTTTCCCTGGCCATGGAATTGAAGCCTTCCCTTCTGTCTGGTTGGACTAACATCTATCCTCTACCCCCACGCTGCTGTATGTACAATATCTCCTGCTCTGAGTCCTTCAACCACTTGCTAATAACCAGAAACTAATCACGATCCCTTTCTCCCAGGAGCCAGGTCATTCTCCCAGTCCTCTGTGCTACCACCTACAGAAGAACAGTGGAATAGGTGCTGTGCAGTCAGCGACAACATCTGACAGTGCTTTCCTATTGTTCACCCAAATGTGGACATTACCAACAGGACATTTGATGTCATTTATCCTGGAGAAATCTATTTTTTTTCCAAAGAAGGAAATATGACAGGGATATAAATCATTAAAATTTTCTGATTTAGAAGTCTGTTTGGGAAAACTTCCTTAATTGACGCTAATGTCATAACCTAAAGATGTCTAGACTAGGTGGTTAGATAGGCTAGTCTGGGGAGTTGGGGAGACTTAGGTCAGTGAAAGGAAGGAAGAGGCCCTGGAGTATAGATCATTCCAAGAGGACTCATCCTTAAGAACTCTCATCAAGCAGACCCAGCCCAAGTGGAGAGAGGAGAGCTTGGGTTAGGAAGAGTTGGAGATCAGATGAAGGCAGAGAAATGCAAAATAATGACAAGATGAAGATATTAATGTTGACCAAGTATAGAGGCTGAGGATCAGCCAGTGAGATCAAAAAGTCTGGGAGTCAAACAGAAAGGACTGAGGAAAGCTAATAGTAATAGAGTTCTTGGAAGAGCCATGGAGACAAGGCCAGCCAACTCTGAGCTAGTATTTACAACTGGCAAGTGAGAAAGATGATCTTTTCCTTTGCCACCAGTGAGCTTTGATTATTTGTTGTATTTCTTTGTGGGTATGTGTAACTCAACAAACTAAATGAACAGTCACTGCCTGGAGGAAGCCCTAGATGAGTTTACAGTGCTTACCTGAGGCAGAAATCACATGGACATACAGTATAAGATTTTTTTTTTCTGGAAGTCTCTAATAACATTTTGGTCAATATTTTTGATGAATTATCAGGACTGCCTTCACACTGTGTCTTCTACCTTAGCAAAAGAGACCCCTGTTGTTGGTGGGATTTGCAAGTACTATTACACTTAGACTTTCCAATGAGTCTGTCTGCTTTGGATGGTAATACAGAGGTAACCCTTTGCATTAACTGTGAGTATTTGGATTTCAGATGAGGGAAACTCAAGCCAGATCTTGAACAAAAGGCAGTCAATGTTGTTTATGGGAGATCTAGCCTTATGACTAGCTTTAGAAATGACATGTATCAGGATGTAAACAAGGTCTTCAGAACTTCTTTCCTCTTTTCTTTAGACCATACTGGAGTTCATACTTTGATTGATGTGTTGTCTTCAAGACTTCTGGGAACTGCCAACTGTGTGCTCAATGTAGCCATTCCAGCAGAGAAAACAGGTACCCTCAAGTGAAAGCTTTAGGGAATGCAAAGATAGACTCAAACTGACCCATGTAATTTCTTCTGTAGCCATGCAAAAGAGATACTCAGAGTCGTGTGCATCACACATGTGGTGGGAACATCCCACTGGGACTTCAAGTCCATGTGAAATGGGCAGGATTAGTACCAGAAAGAGAAGGGGCTGCTATCAGAGGGACCCTGAAAAACATGTGTGCTCTGGAAGGCCAAAGTCCCACCCACCATACTACCTACACTCTGTGTCTTGTCTTCATTCTCTGTCCTCCTCAAAGGTAATAGAAATATACTCAGAGTCCCTGCTTGAACCATGTTATGATACAATGATGAGAAAGAGAGTTCTGTTGGATTAAAAGTCCCAGGCCAGTAGTTCTCAAGTTTCAGGTTCTTAACCTCATTAGCAAAGAACTGAAAACACATATGCAAGGAAGGGGCAAGTTATAAGATATATTTAGGGAGAGTTAAGATAGAGGGAAAGCATGGGCTGGAGAGATGACTCAGCAATTAGAGATGCTTGCTTGTAAGGCCTAATGGCCTGGGTTCAATTCCCCAGTACCCATGTAAAACTAGATGCACAAAGTGGTGCATGCATGTGGAATTTGTTTCCAGTGGTAGAAGGCCCTACATGCCCATACTGTCTCTCTGTCTGCTCTTTCTTCTATCTCTTTCTCTCTCTATTTCTCTTTCTCTTCAAATAAAATAATTTTTTTAAAAAAATTTAAAAGATAAAAGGAAATCAAAGCATTCAACGCCCAAGCCTAGCTGGGAAGATGGAGGTGAGATTAAGAAGATCCCTCTCACATGGGGAGGGAGAGAAGAGGAGGCTAAGAGGCAGAAAAGGGTAGTGGGCTCACACAGGTGGTTCAGGTTCAGTTTTATGACCCAGGCATCCAGTTAGAATGAGTCTCATTGCCAGGCTCAGGTATGCAAGGAAGGACCTGATTGGTTGGTGGGTTCAAGAGACTAACTCAAAAAGGGCCAGCCCATAGGCACTAAGACCAAGAGAAATTGAGAAAGAACTTGATGTTGGAGTTGTTGCTTGCAGACATCTTGGATGAGACAGAATCAGACTCAAGTTCTAGTCCAGCCAGCGCAGGCAAAGTGACATCCATGTTACCATGGGCCAGTCCCTAGCTAAGGACCTACCAGGTCCTTAAAAAAAAGCTACCTTGCTCCTAATTTATATCATGGTCATGGTAATTCCCATCTACTCACGTTGGGGTAATATTCAAAAATCACCCAACAGATTTAGAGTTAGCAAATTTAATATTAAAAAAAATGTTTAAGAATAAACATGACAGAGGAGACCAAGAATACAACTGTGATAAAAGTGTTTACTAACTGCCAGTGAAGTCTGACCCAATTAGATGGTAATCACGGGTAGCTAGTACACAGTGTTCGTGCAGGAGAAACAGGCATAAGATATATTTGATCTGAGCACTGATAACCCTGGCTGGGTTCTTGTAGACACAGTACATCTTCAAAGGAGGCAGTTTTTACCTGAAGACTTTTCTATGTGTTCTGCCCCTTTACAATTAGCTTTAGAGGATTAAAAAAAAAAAAAAAAAAGGAAAGGAAAGGAGAGAAATTCCCACCAAGTCATCCATAAGTAGAATAAGTAGAAATGCGTTCCAGCATGCCTCGATGTCTTTTGAGTAATTATCCATTAAAATGCTGCTTGCAGCACTCCACCGAGTGAGCAGAGCTGGAGAGGCGGAACGATATTTGTTTTATTGACAGATTTTACTGCTGTCTGTTATCCTGCTGCGGGTTCTGTTTGTAGTTTATCACAGAGCAATTAAAGATATTGCTCCTTAGATACCTAGCAAGGCTGTTTATTTGAAAGTCGTTTTGTTAATTAGGAATTACTACGTTAATATGCATAGCTCTGTGGAACAGCCCTACTCATCCAAAAACCAACTTCACTGTAGCATCTCAACCCCAAAATGCCTTTGGATCAAAAGTCATTAGAATGGTTCATATGTAATGAGTCCACATAGGAATGAACACCAGTTACACGACTCTCATTAGTAAAGGGGCTGCTTACTTCTATATGACAGTGGCTTACATATTAAAAAAATCTACTTCAGCCAAGGGTTCACGCCTCTTATCTCAGCACTTGGGAGGCAGAGGTAGGAGGATCGCCATGAGTTCGAGGAGGCTACCCTGAGACTGCTGAGTGAATTCCAGGTCAGCCTGGGCTAGAGCAAGACCCTGCCTCAAAAAAAAAAAAAAAAAAAAAAAATCCTACTTCATGTAGTAGATGCAAAACAACAAGAATCAACTTGCCTTAAGGGACTATAAAATTCAGAAGGATTAATATTAATAAAATTATTATACTTACAAAAAGTCAGCCCAAGCTTTTCTAACCGCTTCAGCAAATGAATGCTACATTTTCCCCTGAACTACATTGGCCCCAAGCCTAAAAGAAAGCAAGAAGCAAATTGCAGACTGTTTGTGGGCTCACCATTGGTGTAATTGTCTGCGCCCCCAGGGATGCCTGACCTTGCTTATCTAAGCATGAGCTCCCTGCCGCCGTCAGTCTGGCCCTCTCCCTATCTGGACGAGATGGCTGGTAAATTAAGCAGGCCTTCCCCACACAGGTGGCCTGCCTTGCCCATGCACTGCCTTTGTAGTGACAAATGTTTGGAGCTATCATGGGTGTCATACATCAACCTCCATGGAAATGTGGGGAGAGTCAATGGGCCTTAAGTAACAAGAGAAAAAATAGGTGCATGTAGCCTGGACTCTTGTGTTTCAGTTTGTTTTTTTCCGCCTCTGCTCTACGCTAGTATGTACCTGGTAGGGGTGAAGTGTACAATCACCATTATTTATTTGAAGGAGGCAATGATCCAGTGGAACAAATGTGTCTGGTTCTTGTTTCATACATATTTGTTTTCACATACATGACCTTACCCCTACTCCCCAAATGGCAAACATCACTATAAAAGCCAAGCTTCATAAATGAAGAGAAGACTCTGGATTTATAGGCAGCTTCTAGACTGTCTCTTGGAGGTGAGGGACTGTGTTTCCAGTGCCTAGACCTTGCCTGGAACATAAATATTGGCTCCATGAATGATCACACAGTGTTTCTCACAAGGATTTGTTTCATAACAAGGCCTTGGTTCATGTTTAGCTCTGTCAAGCCTCTTCCTCCTATTCTAAGTCACAATCTTTTGTGGAAAGAAGTTCTGACCTATGCGTGTTGTAATAAATGAAGCCTGTGTGGCCCACCCACTCTCAGGCTATACCCGGCATGCTGTGTGACTTCTAGAAGGATATGTTACTGTGCCCAGGTTGTATATCTCAGCAGTGGACGGTGCAGGGAAAAGGGTCTTTAGGGGGAGCAAAGAGTCCTACTAAAATATGGAGGTTCCCCGTAGAGAAGAGATCAGGAAACAGATCCAAATTCTAGAGTTCTTAAAAAGCCAAAATAATGATTCTTTGGTGTTCGGCTCTCTCAAGTTAGCTCAGCTGTCAGATCATTGGTGTGCATGAGATGACCTACCACAGTGCCAGGAAGCAACGCTACAACATGATCCCTGGGTTCAGTCTGTTTCCCCTAGCTGGGCACAGAGGCTTGCTTCCCAGCCCAAGGAGGCTATGCACAGCTGGTAGGCACTTAGAGCCAGGTGCCTGCTGGTAATCCTGTTAGTGCCTCTGCTAAGCCAGTCCTCATTCTGTGCTTCTCCTAAGAGAACCAGACAGTAATTCATATGTGGTTCAAAGCTGAGATAATTAGACTTGTAGGGATAGAGCACTGTGGCTTAAGAAATGTCATGGATGCCCCAGCGTGTCAAAGCAGGCTTGAATCCTGCTTCTTATACATCCAAAGAGCACAGACACCCAAACCATAAAAGAATCTTGTCCTGTCTCAGCATCTCACATAAGTCACCAAATAATAAGCAGGCTCTTAGAAACCTTTCCGTTAATAAGAGAACACCCACCTTGGTCCCTCAGCAAGATCTTGGATGTCATTTTGGTTGGAGATGCCTAGGGAATATGAGTACTTGGGACGTAGAGGCAGTATCTAATTTAACAACTCTTATGAAACAACAAGGTTCAGTCACATAAAATAAAGTAACTGATATTTAACCATTTGAGGCCCAAAAATAATGGTCAGTTTCCTAGGCTTCTACCTAAAACCTCTCAATTTTAACACTTTGCTCAGCCACATCAGTGCATATATCCCTAAGAGGAGTCAATAATTATGTATCCTTGAAAATGGGCAAAGCTTGACTCCTGGTTATATGTGTCCATCATAAACAAGTATAGTCTCTCCAACGCCTGGCTTACTCTATCAATCCGGACCACCAGACCTTTAAAATCATCAGTAAAAGTTGTCAGGGTTGGGCTGTCTTAGCAGCATGTCTTCTCTCCACACTTTATTCAAAAATGTGGTAGCTAATTTTACCAAGTATGTTTTCAGGTTCTTAATATTTTTTCAAGAGCTTTATAAGGATTATATTACTAAGTTCTTACATCACCTCATACAGTATGTTCTATCATCCTCTCATGTTATGAATGGAAGAAACCCTAGACAAAGAAAGACAACTCTTCCAAAGTCCCAGGTAACTAAGAGGTAGCCTCAGCCAGCTTTGCACCCCCATCTTCAGAGCCTCTTCAGGATTATAGTCCTCCATGGAGGGGAAGGTGCGGCGGCAGCAGCATGGAATAGAGCTGGTCACACTGTGTTGGTGGTCAGGAGGCAAAGAGTAGCACACACTAGTGTATCGCTTCCAGGACCCATGGAATAGCGCTGTCCACAGTTAAGGTGGGTCTTCCTGCCCCAATTAACTTACAAGGTAATCCCTCACAGGCGTGCTCAGAGGCTTATTTCCTAGGTGATTCTAAATCCTGTCAAACACAACCAGAGATTAACCATCACACCTGTTTGTCTAAAAATCATACTTAACTGGCTATCAGGCTGCCCTTCATCACAGTCTTGGTGACATAGAAAATGAGCCATCACAATAGTTCAGCCTGGACGTCAACAGAGGAGGCAATCCACACAAGACATTCAGATAGCAGTGTGGCCACCTTATTACCATTATTTGTAACAATAAACTGATCAGAGCACATGGTTTAGAGCCATGCCAGAGGACTGCAAATATCCACCCCTGGAAGAAGTAGATTATCCCATTTAGTGACCAGTGGGCACATGCTGTTCTGGCAGGATGGAGATCACCAGGGAGGTGGACATTGTGCAGGTAGGCTAGATAGAGAGGGGAGTCCACAAAGGCTGGCTGAACTGAGTTTCTTTTCTAATGTCACCACTCAGAGACTGGGAAAGAGTAGAGAAAGTATGGTCAAAGGTTCTTAGCCTGAGATCCCTGGAGAAAACCTGGGGGAGAGGGGTTCTGTGACATTAGAGAGGAAAAAAAATATATTTCTTTATTGTCACTAACCTCTGTCTGACCTACTAACCTTGAGCTGAAATTTGTATTCAGTGATGAAAAGAGGCAATAAGCCAGACTTCCCTGAGAGGGGCTAAGGACTGTGAGCCGCAGATATTGTCATAGTGCCTTACAATGGTGCAGAGATCTGGGATCAACAGGGCACATCACTACCTCAGTGTTATAGAAATGCAGACCCACTATGGGATTATATATTCAGTGCAAAAAGAAACACACAGACTACTCTACCATAAGCCTAGATGCTTTCCAAGTGTTTTGGCAATGGCACTTCAATATAAACAGTTTCTTCTATAATCCTAGATGTTGTACTGCACACATTTAGAAACAGGATCCTAAGAAGTAATTCATATGCTTCTCCAGAATTTTAAAGAAACTCTAAAAATATAAAAACCCCTATACATTAAAGCAATAGACATGAAGCCCTCATTCCACTGTCTTGCCCTAAAAGAAGTTTCTTATGTACTAAATTATGGTGTTTCTTTAGGTTGAATGTCTCCCTCATATCCACCCACCTAGTTGCATCTATCAGAACACTCAAAAATAACTTGGTGCTAATTGGAAACCCTCTGTAATCGATCACTAGATTTGGGTTTGTGTGGCTGACTCTGTATTGACGTACCTTGTTGTAAAAATCTTGGTGGAAATCAAAATGTCTTTTTCCTGAATATAAAGGACCAAGCAGAGTTTATGGTTCCTTCCTATTAACAATTCTTGTAATCTGAAGAAGATGAAAATAAGAGAAAGAGTGGAGAGAGAAAAACTTGATGATGTAATATGGCCTAGACCTAAATATTCACATAGATGTTATTAGTTTACCAGCTTATTTGGGAGGGATTTCTCTTTTCCTATTTTTTCATTTTTAGTTTTTCCATTTCAGCAAATATTTGTTCCTAAGATTCAAGTATTTATCCTTGTTGAATAATCATAACATCCAAAATACTTTGCTCATTTATATAGGTATTCTGGTCTTCCGGTTAAGATGGTGGCATAGGTACCACGCCAAAGCAGCCTAGGGGTGGGGGAGCCAAAAAAAACGCAGCAAAATACACACTTTTACTAAAAAGTGAGGTACATAGCAAATTGAAATGGCAGTGGAGAAGTAGGAGATATGCAGAGCATCCAGAGCCCACACAGGCCAGCAGAAGCAGCTCCGGCAGGTCTGAGGACCACAGCGGCGGCCAGAAAGTCGCCAGGCTCAGCTTGAGCTGCAGGAAAAGCCAGGTGAGGGGATTTTCCACTCACACCGGAGTTCTCTGCAAACTCAAGAAACGTGAAGGGAGAACGGCAGTGAACAATGGAGGAGCAGATCACAAGGTAGAAGAACACGTGGAACAGTGGGGAACTAGAGCAGCATCGGCAGCCTCCCCTCCCCCACCGCCAGTGCCCGGCTCCAGCGAACAGGGCAGCGGTCCAGGGACCCGGCCACGCGAACTTGAACCGACAGCGGGACCCAAGCAGGAGCAGAGGTAGCTGGGATTACACCAGGGAAGGGTCTCGCCTGGTCACAAGCTGACTTGGAACCCTCAACAGATCAGAACTCTTAACCTCCTTGTTGTCAGGATTAAGGCAGTAGGTGGGGCACCACACACCCTAAGGGACAGTTGGAGGATCTGGTTGTCATAATACCTACTCTTGGATAAATACTCTGAGCTGTTTTTTATTGAAAGTGTACATGTTTAATTAAATTTCAGAATCTATCTGTATTTGGTTCCACTCAGTCTACTTGAATACTCTCATAGCAGGCAAACCCAACACCTAGGGTCACTTTTATAGATATTCTGAGAGTTTTGAGAGCCACACCTATAAAGCTATTCTGCAAGCTTTCTGGATCTTATTATTTCCCTCCTAAAACTCTGCTTCAAAGAGGAAAAAAAGGTGTATGTAAATGGGTTTCCTCTCTTTTCTCTGCCAAGCCTAAAAAAGGAGCATGTGACCAATGTCAAGAGTGTTCTGTGCTAGGGCAGCATGGGGCCACCTAGGCTGGACAGCCTTACCCAGGCACACTCGGGGAGGGGGAATGTTTATCTGCTCGGACTCCTTGTAGGATTGGAATCTCATATGAACTTATCAGTGGATTCCACCTGGTACAGATATGCATATAAAAATACCTGAACAGGTTGTTTTACCCAAGACCTTATAAAGAATCATTTGAAAGTGACAAAATCCATGCTATGAAATGAAAAGCTCAGGAAAGATTTTTGATTAATTAATGTATACACACACACACACACACACATCTCCCACTACCACACCCAGGAAACACACTACATATACAGTGCAGTGAAGTGCTGGTGTTCACTGCACAATTTCTCTACTCAGAAGTTAAAGAATTGGTCAAAATTCATAGCCAGGTGGGATACCTGCTATCGGACACTAGTTCTGCCTTTTAGTGAGAGTTTCTTGAAGTCCCATTTCTAAGAGTTCTACACCAGTTGGCACTCATGGGCTATTTCTCTGTAGCAGCATATTTAATTTTAACTGCAGTGAGACCCGATCTGTATCTGCTTTGAGTGATGGTTCTATTTTTGTCCACCTCACAACTACCATGACAGCTTTCGTTCAATACCTTCTGAGATGCTGGACACTTGTCATTGGGGTCATGGTGGTTGTGCTGCAGGGCACTGTAGTTCCATCTTATGTGCCAGGCTCCTTGGGGTGGGGGCACAATGTTTGGATGGGGTTTTGAGGCAACTGTCTGTAACTCCCTGACTGTGCCTAACTCAGAGGTTTCCCAGATGTAGGTCTCATGGACCTCACAAGTTAAGCAGGTTCCCCCTGCCCTAGCTATCCCTCTAGTTCTCTCAGAGCTCTTAATGCTCCCTGGGACACTCCTTTAAATATGTTCCTTTAGGTTTGAGGCCCTCTGTCACTGTGGTTTTATAGGCAACACAAGGGATTTTCAACCATGGGAATGTTGCATATTATCCAGGAGCACACTGTATAAAAAATAATTCATTCCTGAAATTACAGAAATGATTGGCTTCCTTAATAAGTCTGACTGGATTCCAAATTATTCTCATGTCAGTGACTTCTGTACTCACTCTTCCTTTTGTGGGAAAGAAAGCTGTGGGGATCTGTATGGAAATAACGTGTAGTTTAAGACCTAGTTTATCTATGCCAAAAGCTCTTAATTATCATGATAAAAATTGTTACTGCTGTTCATCCCTCTCATTTGGGTATTCCAATAAAATCTGAATATGGCCAGGAAGTACATAGTGTCAAAGATAAACAAGGCACAGTGTGGGGAGGACAGATTTCAAACAGCAATATACTGAACGCAACCTTGATTTGCACAGAGGCAACTGGGCATTTTAACAGAAAAATGAAAGAGGTCCAGGCAAGTTGGAGAAGTGAAGAATTCCTCAAAGCAGGAAGGCAAGGGTTGTTCCATGTGAAACCTGAGTTTGCTAACTGGCTCCAAATGGAGCCACTTTGAGGCACTGGCTAGAAAAAAAAAAAATAGTCTATCCTTTTAGCAGCCTTCAGATTTCCCAGGCCGGCACTTTAAGGAGGTCAGGGCTATCTATTGTAGGGAAGTGGCCTTAGGCTATTAGTAAGCTGGGTTAGCATTTGCTCTAGCTTTTTTCTTATATACCATTTTTTTCTTTATTAGTTATGTATATACTCAGTGTGTAAACTGCACATGTTGGTACCATCCTTACCCTCATCCCTGTCCTCCCCCCTCCATAGGGACCCTCCCCATTGGGGATGCCAGTTATCCCCATGGGGATTGTGGGTCGTGCATTGTGGGGGTAGTCACCAGTTATGGGAAAGAAGCAATGTCTCTGTGCATAATGCCCCAACATGTGGCTCTAACAATCTTTCTGCCCCCTCTTCAACAAATTTCCCTGAGCCAAGTTGGGTTCGTTTTAGGTCTAGTTCAAAGATGAGGTCTTGAGAGCCTCTGTGTCTCTGGATCTCTGGTTTGGTAGGAGTTGAGTGTTCTCTGTGTCTATCTCCTTCACCCTTGTGCTGGTACCAGGTTCACAAGAAAGGAGAACTCTTGCTCATTTTCCCAATTACTCTTGGTTTCAGCTGGGGCCCTGGTGAAGTGCAATAGGCTGATTCTCTTCTCAGGTTCTGCGTCTATCTGAAAAAGAGAAGCAAATTCCCCAATGGAGAGTGAAGTCAGCACCAGATAAACGGGATAACCATTATTAGTTTAGAGAGAATTTAATAGGTGTAGGCCCTAGTTTTTAAAGGCCCAGATTGTGGCCTAGTTGAAGTAAGGCCTTCAAGAGCCCGACTAGAGTTTGGGGAGGGAAGAATGTTTGTCAGTCACACATGTGAAAGTCCACAAATAATACTAAGCAATGGGGGAGGGGCGCATATGGAGAAAGATTATGTACCTGAGCCATTACTGATCAGTTTTGCAATCTCCCTAGGCAATACAGACCTAGAAACATCCACATCAAACATGGCTTTTAAGAAATTACCAATATTTGTGCTGGAGAGATGGCTTAGCAGTTAAGGTGTTTGCCTGCTAAGCCCGAGGACCCAGGCTTGATTCCCTAGTACCTACATAAGCCTAATTCAGAAGGTAGTGCATTCATCTGGAGTTTGTAGTGGCTAGAAGCCCTGGCATGTCCATTCTCTCCCTCTCCCCCCCCCCCACTCTGTCTCTCAGAATTAAATAAATAAAATAAAATATTTTTAAAAATAAATTACCAACATTTGATCATTCTGACTCACAAAAGCAGCAATTTCATTTGCTGTGACTTAATATGATTCACCTTGCATTAATATATCATGGGGAACTAACAACAAAAGTTACCCTGTGCTACCTGGTGGGTCTGCAGGCAAGGGAAGGAGACCGCCCTCGGTGGTTTCATTATTTTGTTTCATTCTGCTTTTAACCAAAAAAGATCCAAAACAAATCCAGTGTGATAGATGCTCATTTGTTTTCACCCATCATTGGGTCTTTATATCTGAGACCATCCATAAAAAGTTAATCTCCTTCAACACTGCAGAAAAATTCATCCATGGTGCTTAAGAGTGGTTGGTCTAAGAGAGATTACTCAGTGGTTAAAGGTACCTGTTCCAAAAGCCTGCTAATGGAAATTTGATTATGAAGCTCCTATATAAATTCAGACACAAAATGGGCATGTGTGTGTGGGCAGGTGTGTATAATCTCGACACACCAACAGCAATGGGAAGTAGAAAGAGGAGAAGCCCAAAGATCTTGGTGCCAGGTAGACTGGCCTTCCCAGTAGCAAAAACGAGAGTCCCTTCCCCAAAGAAAGGTGGAGGACAGAACCAATACCCTGAGGTTTCTCTTTGACCTCCACATGTGTTCCATAGCATATACACACCCATACACACTCAACATATATATACCTACACATGTGCACAAGAAAATAAGTAAAGAATAAGAATAAGAAGAATGGTTGGTCTATGTACTCTAGACATGCAGAGCATAGTTTTAAAATCTTGGAGGAAATCTCAACTACAGAAGAATCAACTATCCTTTTACTTGAATCTGATTCTCTCCAGCAGGCTGCTACTATGTCTACCATGACAGGCACTATCATTTGGGCCAAAATTTATGCATAAAACTGAGATGACATATGTGAACTATTTCAGAGACCTATTGTCATTTTTCAAGATTTTTCCAAGCTGATCTGAAATTCACTATATAGTCTCAGACTAGCCTCAAACTTCTCCTACTTCGGCCTCCCTGGTGCTGGGATTACCAGTGTGCACCACCATGGCTGGCAGTTATTCCCTTTTTGAAATTTAGCTACACTTACATTTACAAGTTATCCTGACTGCTTATCCTTGCGAGGAAGTTATTGACTAAATATGAAATGACTTTCCCAGCTAAATACGTCAGTGTGGGAAGTCGCATTTCCTTCGTGTATTTGCCTGTATATATGGAACCAGGTCATTTCCATTGCCAAGATCATAACAATTACTATTTCAAAACCATAAGTAGTTCAAACATTGGCAGCCCTCATATCCTCTTTTTAGTACTAAACTGCCACACAGCAGAAATGCTCAGTACTTCAGGTCTTGCCGTTTAAGTAAAATTTTAAACGTATGCACTGTGGAAATTCCTTAACCATTTTAGCAAGCTGATTAGGATCAGAAAATGGATTGGGAGATGTCTTTACCTGTTTGCATTTTCAAAGGACTTCAGGCTTTGATAAGGACAAGATGAGAGTATATATATTCATTATCCAGTGCTTTGGAGGCTGGGAGCAAAATTCCAAGGTGCTGAAGTAAATGCCTGCTCACTGTGATCTCCTACGGATGGGAAGGGGAAGGAGGGAGGTTAAATAAAAAATAGATGATGGGATGGAGGGATGGCTTATCAGCTAAGGCACCTGCCTATAAAGTCAAAAAAATCTAGGTTCAATTCCCCAGTAATAACATAAAGCCAGATGCACAAGGTAGCACATGCATCTGGAGTTGACTTAAAGCAGCCAGAGGCCCTGACGTACCCATCCTCTCTCTCTCTCTCTCTCTCTCTCTCTCTCTCTCTCCCTCTCTCCCTCCTCAAATAAATAAAAATAAAATAAAATAATTAAAAAATAGATGATAGATGAATAAAATCATAGAAAGAAAACCTCTGGATTATTTACTTACTTCTTCAGTATGGTGGTGAGGCATCCAGTGCCTCTTCTATGTCAATCTCTCTACCATTCATACATCCCAATCTTAGATATCGTACCTGAACTAATCATAAAATATAGATATGGGTATTTTAAAACAACTATCTGGAGGGCTCCTCTGGATATATCTTGCTTCATTAGTGACTAAGGTATACCCTAGGAAATGTGTATCTTTTCCTTGGGCTTTTATATTTCCTTTTTCCTTACTCTGTCCAGTCTTGAGGATTGGTATTTTTATTAACAATGCACTTTAGTGTGCTAAAAATAGCCTATGTGCACTGTATTTCCTTTAGCCTCATTGTGGCACAGTGAGTCCTAATTTTCTTTGAGAATAAGAAATCTCAGGTGTTTGCAGTAAGCACATTCAATTGACTAGTGCTGGAATCCTGTAACCTTAGATGTGGTGCCACTGTTCTGATCATTGATGCACTCCCACTCCAATCACATGCTCTTCTGGAATTTATTTCTGCCCATGCAGAATCTGAGTATTAAATGATCTGAGTTGCTATAGTTAGATTGACTCTATTTTTAGTAACAAACTGTTTTTCTGAGGTACATACAGCTGCTCATTCACACTAAAGCCTTTTGTACACAGCTCTCATTCTCCTTTCTTTTTAAGCCAACAGGCTTCTGAGGGAAAATACAAACATGGCTTATATTTAGTTTTCTATTCAGCTATAGCTAGCCCCTAAATCTAGAGGAAGTTATAAATACACTACAAAGAAAATGTTCTCCTTTCCTTTCAGTGGTACTTTGATACTGGATAGTATTGTGGGAAGAGGAGTAAAAATGAGCATATGTATTCAAATAAGAGCTTGACTGAATTGGAATTCCACCTTTTGAAGACATTACCCAAGCTTGACTTGAGCTTCCCATTAAGCAGACTTAAGTAGACTTGAGCTTCCCATTAAGCAGCATTGAGGAGTGTCCAAGACATAACGGTACTATTCCAACATTAATAGAAAATGCAAGGAATGGTTAAGGGTGGCTGGTGCCCCCAAGCAGTGCACTGGGTGAATGAGTGATTGCATCATTCTATGTCTCTACCCTGTAAGAATATCCTTTGAAGCAAATTGCTAGATGATAAGGCCTACAGATCTACAACCTGTCCCGCACATTCCCAACAAGGGTAGGGTTAACCTTTGTACATTGTTTTAGCTGCTTTCTCTTTTGCTTACAGAGTCAAGGAGAGGCATTCTGTGTGTTCGGACTCCTGCTAACACAGAGCACGCTAAAGCTCTGGTACCTGCTGCCAGGCATTGCCCTGTAGCCCCTACCATCTTACTCTTCACCAACGACAACTCTGCCAAAGCTTTCTAAGCCTGGAGAACCAGAACCTTTCCAACTCCTCTCCAACATTTCCTTTTATCTTTCTCAGAAGATGCTGGAGCCAGGCGTGGTGGTGCACACCTTTAAACACCTTTAGGCAGGGGTAGGAGGATCACTGTAAGTTCAAAGCCAGCCTAGGACTATAGAGCAAATTCCATGTCAGACTGGGCTAGAGTGAGACCTTACCAGGAAAAAAAAAAAAAAAGATGCTGGAAAAGGCTGTACAAGCTGCTGGGTTGTAAAAGTCATTAACAATGTGAAAATATAGTGGATCCTACAAGCTACAAAATTAACCAGCCAGGCAAGATGTACCCACAGGTGCAACCACAGCGCATAATATTTGGAGATAATCAACTGCTATCTGATTGGATACGAGGGCCCTTCAGTGGGAGGGAATTTGTGCCAAGTACCAAGAACTAAGTCAAAAGCCTATAGGTTGGCAAGTCATAGATCCTACAGGGAAACATCCACTGTTTCTTTGCTAAATGAAAAAGTTATTCCCATCAAAATTCCTTTTAAATGTATGTTTATCCCCTTTGATAATGCTGCTTTTTACAGCTGGTATTGAATACCAGGGAGACCTAAGACTCATCAAAATCCCAAGAAGAGAAATTTGAGTACCTAGCAGTGGACATGTCATCTCTATCATACTCCCCAGGGCCCAGGAAACATTGCAGAAGCAGTGATGGGTTAAATACGTGCTGCTGTCACAGCTAGCCAGGGAAACTTCTCCATGGAAATGGTTGTAGACACTGAGGAGACTCAAAACTCATTAAAGCAGAAAACAGGAGGCTGTTGAGAGCTCAACACATCAAAGAGATATCTAACATGTTCTCCAAGGCTCATAGAACATTGTGGAAAAGGAGAAAGAAAGAATATAAGAGCCACAAATTGGGAAGGTGTGCTATGGGACACTGACCTCCCCATAGGAACCAACCCCACAGTGATACCCCATGGAGGAGGCCATCAATGAAATTGGTAGTAGAAAACAGGAGCAAGAAAGGATAACCTGATTAGAATATGACCAATTCACAGTATGTTCATGTATTAAAGTTCCCAATTAAATTTAAATTTTTAAAAAGGTGAAATCAACAATCCCGATCATCCACCCCTTATTCTCATCAGTTGGCTTGGAAAAGTTTGGTGAGTGTCAGGATGGAAGAGTATGGAGAGTGTCACAATGGAAGAGTATGAGACTGTCACAATGGAAAGTATGGAGAGGGTCATGATGGAAGAGCATGGAGAGTATCATGATGGAAGAGTATGGAGAGTGTCACGATGGAAGAGTATGGAGAGGGTCACAATGGAAGAGCATGAAGAATGTCACGATGCAAGAGTGTGGAGAGTGTCACGATGGAAGAGTGTGGAGAGTGTCATGATGGAAGATATGGAGAGTATCATGATGGAAGATATGGAGAGTGTCACGATGGAAGAGTGTGGAGAGTGTCACAATGGAAGGGTGTGGAGAGTGTCACGATGGAAGGGCGTGGAGAGTGTCACGATGGAAGGGCGTGGAGAGTGTCACGATGGAAGGGCGTGGAGAGTGTCACGATGGACGGGCGTGGAGAGTGTCACGATGGAAGAGTGTGGAGAGTGTCATGATGGAAGATATGGAGAGTGTCACGATGGAAGAGCGTGGAGAGTGTCACGATGGAAGAGCGTGGAGAGTGTCACGATGGACGGGCGTGGAGAGTGTCACGATGGAAGGGCGTGGAGAGTGTCACGATGGAAGGGCGTGGAGAGTGTCACGATGGAAGAGTGTGGAGAGTGTCACGATGGAAGAGTGTGGAGAGTGTCACGATGGAAGGGCGTGGAGAGTGTCACGATGGAAGAGCGTGGAGAGTGTCACGATGGAAGGGCGTGGAGAGTGTCACGATGGAAGAGTGTGGAGAGTGTCACGATGGAAGGGCGTGGAGAGTGTCACGATGGAAGGGCGTGGAGAGTGTCACGATGGAAGGGCGTGGAGAGTGTCACGATGGAAGGGCGTGGAGAGTGTCACGATGGACGGGCGTGGAGAGTGTCACGATGGAAGGGCGTGGAGAGTGTCACGATGGACGGGCGTGGAGAGTGTCACGATGGACGGGCGTGGAGAGTGTCACGATGGAAGGGCGTGGAGAGTGTCACGATGGAAGGGCGTGGAGAGTGTCACGATGGAAGGGCGTGGAGAGTGTCACGATGGAAGGGCGTGGAGAGTGTCACGATGGAAGAGTGTGGAGAGTATCACGATGGAAGTATGGAGAGTGTCACGATGGAAGAGTGTGGAGAATATCACGATGGAAGAGTGTGGAGAGTGTCACAATGGGAGTGTGGAGAGTGTCACGATGGAAGTATGGAGAGTGTCATGATGGAAGAGTGTGGAGAGTATCATGATGGAAGTATGGAGAGTGTCACGATGGAAGTATGGAAAGTGTCACGATGGAAGAGTGTGGAGAGTGTCACGATGGAAGAGTGTGGAGAGTGTCACGATGGAAGTATGGAGAGTGTCACGATGGAAGAGTGTGGAGAGGGTCACAATGGAAGATATGGAGAGTGTCATGGTGGAAGATATGGAGAATGGCAAGTGTTACAGTGGAAGTAGCAGAGGGTTTGTTGGTCCTAGGGTTCAAATAAATTTAGAGGACTCTGCTTTCACCTAGAGTGTAATGATACTTTGAGTTGTTTAGGCTTTATATTTCCATTTTGTATTCTGAGAAATTATTTACAAAATCATTAAATAAAAATCTAGTCCAGCTCCAGAAGGTAGCTGGAGATGCTCTTTGACTGGGGAAAAATTTTATTATTCACGAATCTGAAATTCCTTTCTTCTTTCTTTCACATTCTGTCTGTTACTCATTAGTCCCTTTCACCACTCCATGTTTCTCTTTATCCTCATCCCCACTCACAAATCAGAGCTACTCAGTGATTCTTGAGGCGTCATTGGTATTCACATGGATAAGGGATGGCATCAACTCTGAAATGAAAAATTTGCAGTGAAATATGTTGGGCTGAGGTTAGGAAATGCAAGCATCTTTCAAAATAAACCAATAATACTCAAAATATTCTCCTCTTCAGAAAATCTCTCCAAAGTCTTCTTCTATTTCTAATCTTAATCTGATTTTATTTGAGAAATAACACTTAAAAACAAAATTAAGACCATCCTTATTCAATTTTTAAACTTCATATATACTTTTGGATGGCAGATATTGTGTTATTAATACTGTTGGGTTTTGATTACCTAGTATGCCACAGAAATATTCTATAATATCTTTAGTACAAATATACCACATACCACACATACTTCAACTCCAAGAGGCAGCCTTGGAAAGCCAAAATCTGTGAAGGTCTTTTCAAATTCTAAATAAGTGGTTGGCAGTCTTACATAACTTGGTGACAAGTTAGGGCTGCTATCTCATATTTAATTCTCTCATTCTCTGCCTCCCTCCTCTTTATCCCCTCCCCCACAAATGTGCTTTGGAAAAGAGCTAGATGGCTCTCCAACACTGATGAAAGTAAAAGAAGTGACTGGCAATAGGAAAACATTTAACTTAGTGAGATATTTCCACTTTTTATCACAGCAAATATTTGGCCAAGCAACCATCATCAGTCTTTCCCTAGGAACACTTCCTGCATCAGATATCTGTCTTTTCTTTTACCTAAGGACCCTATGTTATAAGAACATACCTTGCTTTTATGATTAGCATTGCAGTTTTGTGAGAAAAGCAAATGGAAGCTCATGAACTTTAAAAGCATGTACTGAATGTTGGCTCCAATTTAAATTCTACATGAAACAGGTGTTCACATACCTGCAGCTGTTCCTCTAGAAGAGTGGCGTCTGGCATAAAACCCTCCAGGCATGCATCACAACTTAAAATAAATTAAGAATAAGTAAAAGTAAACACTCAGTTCCTCGGCTTGTGACTTGTGGTTGCCACGTTGAACGGTGCAGATTCTGAGCATGTTCTTCTAGAAATGGAGGGAGCTGTCCCGGATGCTGCTGCTACGGGGTGCAGCTTCCTCATGGTGAAATAAAGCCTCGAGATCTTCAGTATACCAGCTGATGAATGTTTGGAGAGAATCAGTGTTCTGGACCAGTGTTCCGATGAAGACATCTTCATATTCCCACTGACTCTTGAATGTTCCCAAGGGGAGCTCAAGAAAGCCACTGCCTGCTCCTCTAACTTAGTGGTCTGCTGTTTCATAAAGACTTCTCTCTACACAGTTCAGCAAGCAGTGACCAGCCATGGAGGCAACCTTCGTTCTAGCTCACGTGTGAGCAGACCATTGGGCAAGCGCAACAACTCGATTATCACGTTCTCCCTAAATGCGGCAGGGATTATGAATATAGCCAAGGTCATGTCACAGGGCTGGGAATAAAGCTTCCCTGGTTTCGTGCATGGCATTTATGGCACTTGTCAAAATAGCTCTTGACACCTACAAGAATTCCAACCCATGGACAACCTTCCCATAACAAGAAGGCAGAGAGCTGAACCCTATGTCCCCAGACAACAGGGCCTGTCTTCTACAGTAGTCATCTGAGCTCAAGCACTTGACATAGTCCTCTGACCTGCATCCCCTTGCTATTTAGACACAGTTTCCGTCTTTTAGAATGCATATGTTAAAGTTGGTATCCCAATCAGTGTTTAATTAAATGTAAGTGGAACTGCCTTCCCTTTAACTTGGCCTTGAGTGTATAAAAAATTTATTTTAGTCATTAAGAAAATCAAAGTGCCTTCCCTTAATTCCTTTAGATCCTTTGGGGAAATCACTGTTTGTCTCTGTAAAGTTCAAGTCTGTTTAATGAAAAGTCAACCAAATCTGACATCCATCTACTGAATCCCGTGGAGCCATGGTATCCTCCTTTCCCTGTCTTCACGGCCCCACACTACAGTTTGGAAGTCTCTGAGTGAATTCCCAAGCACTACCCCATTTGCACTTTCACACACTGCTAAGAGGTAGGAGAATCAGATCTCACAGAACTGCGAGAAAATTGGCAACCGCCTCAAAGCACTTCTGAAGCATCTGTTGCTTTATTAAGGCAAGGGTAATAATGGTCTTCAATGCACCAAGGACTCACGCTTTCCTGTGCTTCTGCATTTTGTTGCAGATCCCACAGTCTCTGTTTTCCTGTTGGAGCACCAGTTAGTACATTGCCTTGAAAATTATAGCTCAGAGAACAGTCACAGACAGAAAGCTCAATCACACAGCTAGGTGACTGGCATTGCTGTGGGAGTTCACAGAATCATCTGTCTCCTGTCACTTTTCCCGTTACGGGATGCTCTTCATTTTCCCGTCCTCTTCATTTGTGCCTCCTGCACATTTCTACAGCTGCTGTGAAATCCAATATTATCCCATTGTAAATGCTTAGTCCGTTTGCATAGCAATCCAGTGGACATTAAAGAAGTGCTTACCTTTCATTCGTCACTTGCTAACCCAAGTGGAGCTGGTACACAAATTCTATCTCAAATTCAGGAACTATATAACCTACTATTGAGGCATTATGCAACAATGATGAGTTTTAGATTAATTGTGAATTTGGGAACACAAATTATCCTGCATGGTTTGCTGTCTACTCTAGTGCCCAAGGCAGTATAATTAGAAGGATCCATTATGCCTTGTAGGCTGTAAGACCTGTGCATGTTAAGTGCAGAGGTGATAATTGAACTCTCATTCCTGAAACTTGACCTTGTCACTCTTACCAAGGCTCCTTCTGACCAAGTGATCCCTTAACTGAAGGCACGTTGGCTAGCAGCTAGGGAAACTCTGGCCTGGTTTGTATATACCCTCACCTCTCTCTTCTCTGACAGTCCACATAGACCTGGAGTAATGACTGTTACAATCTCAGCAACCAAGTCGGTCTCTACAGCCACCCTTTAGTAATTGTGTCTTATACATATCTTAATGTTTCTATCATGATAATAAATTCCATAGGAATTATTTAGCAGCAGCAGGCTTTACAGGTCTTTCCACCCATATGTAAGACAGAAATATTTTAAGAGATGTTCATCCTTCTACCAGAAAAGAAGAAGAAGAAAAAGCAGCAGCAGCAGCTGAATATCTATAAAAATAGCCAGTTATCTGGGTTTTTAAGAACTCAGGCCAGATTCTATTGGAGAATGTGACATAACACAACAAAATAGGAGGAATGGAATGGGTCACCAAGTGCCCCCAAATTTTCTTTTCACATGATGAAGCTTTTCTATGACTAGTCAATTTGATTAAGGACAAAGTCAAAATTAAACACCACCTTCAACCACACCGATAAAGCTCATCTAATAATTAATGACTGGTAAAACTCCAAATACATTTCACCAAAAACCAGAGTTGAGGGCTAAAGAAATGACTTAGCAGTTAAGGCACTTGCCTGCTGTGGTGGTTGGATTCAGGTGTCCCCCATAAACTCAGGTGTTCTGAATGCTAAGTTCCCAGCTGATGGAGATTTGGGAATTAACACCTTCTGGATGCAGTGTATTGTTGGGAATGGGCTTATGGGTGTTATAGCCAGTTTCCCCTTGCCAGTGTTTGGCATGCTCTCCTGTCCCTGTTGTCTACCATATGTTGGCCAGGGGGTGATGTCCACCCTCTGCTCATGCCATTGTTTTCCCTGCCATCATGGAGCTTCCCCCTTGAGCCTGTAAGCCAAAATAAACCTCTTTTTCCCACAAGCTGCTCTTGGTTGGGTGATTTCTACCAGCAATGCGAACCTGTCTGCAACAGTAAAGTGATACCGGGAGTGGGATTGCTGCTAGACACCTGACTGTGTGGCTTTGGCCTTTTGGAGCTGATTTTCAAGAAAAATGAGGAAGGATTTGAAACCTTGGCCTAAGAGATAACTTTCAGTGCTGTAAATACAGTTTGATAGACTATTCTGATCAGAGCTGCAAGACCTGAATGCAGTAAGAACTATGGACTATGAGGTTTGTCTTATGAGGGTGAGAAAGAGCTTTGCCTGGACTGGGGTAGCAGTTTGTGTGAGGCTTGCTGTTATGCCCATGTCCTGAGAAGTCGTGCAGGGTTGCTTTGCATAGAAATGAACTGGTGTGAGCAGAGGGATATGGCACAGAAAAAATGAAATCTTTGGGCCAAAACTTCTGCCCATTCAGCTGCAATTGAGAGATTACAACCGTTGAGATTGGGCCAGCTGACCTGCACTGGGGCAACAGGAAGAATGTAGCCTCTTTCAAAGGGGCCTAAATGTCCCAGGAATGTTCTGTTCTTCAAAGTCTGCTTTATTCCCCCCTGAACTAACAAATTGGCACCCTACCTGGTATTGTGGAGTATAAACAATGCTGGAAAGAGAGGGTCATTGAGTTTGTGACACAGTCTTGTGCTTTGGAAATGGCCATGGACAGTGTGAAGCAGGTTTGCTGGATGCCTGCATGGAGACCCCATGGGACCATGAGGATGGACCATGGATTATAGTGGAGACCCAGTGGAGATGCTGGGACCATGAGATGGCTGCCAAGAAGAGCTGCTGGCCCAGGATGAAGTTTCCCAGGATTATGAGTAGGCTAGCTGGAGGGGCAGAATTGGAACTCCAGAGACTTGTTACTGGTTAGAATTATCAGACTTGGAGATTTGTCACTGGCTAGAGTTGTTGGACTTGAAGCTACAGAGTTTGATGTTTGCCCTGGTTGTTTTAAATCATGTATTGGCTGAATGTTTCTATGCTATGCCCAAGGCCATCTTCTGCAGTGTGAATGTTCATTCTGTACCATTATTGGGTTTTTTGAGGTTATTATTATTATTATTTTTTATATTATGGCTCGGTTAAAAGATCTTAGGCTACGGAGATTTATGAAAATCATTGGAATTGATAAAAACTATGCAGACTTTTAAGGTTGGATGAATGCGCTGTATTTTACATCATGTGTAGTTATCAGTTTATAGGGGCCAGGGGCAGAATGTGGTGGTTTGATTCAGGTGTCCCCCATAAATGTAGGTCTTCTGAATACTAGGTTCCCAGCTGGTAGAGATTTGGGAATTAACACCTTCTGGAGGCAGTGTATTGTTGGGGGCGGGCTTATTGGTGTTATAGCCAGTTTCCCCTTGCCAGTTATGGTCCACCTTATGTTGGCCAGGGGGTGATGTCCACCCTCTGCTCATGCCATCATTTTCCCCTGCCATCATGGAGCTTCCCCTCCAGCCTGTAAGCCAAAATAAACCTCTTTTTCCCACAAGCTGCTCTTCATTGGGTGATTTCCACCAGCAATGCGAACCTGACTGCAGCAGCTGCAAAGCCTAATGACCCATGTTCTACTCCCCAGATCCCATGTAAGTGAGAAGCACAAGATCACGCATGAGCAAGGCCACATATTACAGTGGCTGGAAGCCCTAGAGTGCCAATTCTCTCTTTCTCTCTCTCTGTCTCTCATTAAAAAAAAAAAAAAGGCCAATCTATTGGGCTTGCCTCAAAAAAAGAAAAATCAGAGTTGAAAAGCTGAGTTTATCCTCTCTGTACTACATTGTTCTTAAGTCACAGAAACCATGTCTCACCGTGACAACTCTCCCAAATCCAAAGGAGGAAGTTCTCATAAATATAGAAACAGAGGCTGGGAAGGTGACTCAGCAGCTAAAGGCACTAGCTTGCAAATTCTGTAACCTGGGGTTCAGTTCCTCAGCCACCCACATAAGTCAGATGCAAAAAGTGGTACTTGATTCTAGATGGCCTGCATTTGCAGCTGCAAGAGGCCCTAGCATGACACCCCCCCACCACCACCAACATACACACGCATGCTAATAAATAATTTTTAGATAAACATAGGAACACACACACACACATACACAAAAAACCATTTCCATGTCAAAGGGCTTGGTGAGGATTTCACATTCACGATTAGGAAGAGTAAAGGGAACACTGGCTGCTTTTAATGGAATTATCCACCCATGATCAACAACTTTCAAAACAACCACTAATGAACTTAGGCGAAAGAGTTCGAAAGCGAAACAACCTGCAGGGAATTCTGTCCTACCCAAATCTTCCAGTTCTTCTAGTTCCCCTTGTGAAAACAAATTCCATGCATTCCAAATGTAACACGTGACTTTTTGGCCTTCCATTTATATGTTAAATTGAAATGCTTTAAAACACCCTCCCAATTTGAAGTTACTTTTAGCTTAATGCATGAAACATATAGAAAAATCCAACCCATTAGCTTAAAAGTCAGACTTCAATTGAGTCCCACACAGGATTGCATGGCTTGATCAATCACTATATTAAAGCCGGGTGTGGTGGCGCACGCCTTTAATCCCAGCACTCGGGAGGCAGAGGTAGGAGGATCGCCGTGAGTTCAAGGCCACCCTGAGACTCCATTGTGAATTCCAGGTCAGCCTGGGCTAGAGTGAGACCCTACCTCGAAAAACCAAAAAAAAAAAAAAATCACTATATTAACTCAACTAGATGCTGAACTACTTTTAAACTACATATGCTCTTTAATGATAAAGGAAGTCAACAGAAAAGATGTCACCATCTCGGAAGATCATTTGTAAATGGCCTTCCTCACATGGCTGGAGACTAGGCAATTGCTTCCCAAGATAACTCTTTAAAAAACCTTCTAGTAGGGCTGGAGGGATGGCTTAGCAGCTAAGGCATTTGCCTGCAAATCCAAAGGAACCAGGTTCGATTTCCCAGGACCCATGTAAGCTAGATGCACAAGGGGGCTCATGTATCTGGAGTTCGTTTGCAGTGGCTGGAGGCCCTGGCATGCTCTCTCTCTCTCTCTCTTCCTGCCTATTTCTCCCCCTTTCATAAATAAATTAAATTAAATTAAAAAAATCTTTCTAGTAAATCCCTAAGGTCTATTTCATGCTATAGTGTCTCCCCCAGTGCCACAGCTTTGCACATCAGCTGTAAGCCTTCCATGAGTACCCCCATCATTATCATCTCCTGAGAACACCTAGAGCTACTACTGGGAGGAAAGGGTAGGGTTCAAATCACCCTCAGACTCAAGGACAGACTTCCCAATCTCCTTGGAGCAACCATGGTAGTGTGCATGGAACTTTCTTCTGGTTTTAAGTTGCAGGAGAGAATGTGAGGAATGTCAGTTTCTTCTGATAATAAGCTACACCTCATAGAAGAGAAGTCTCCATTTCTTTTAACTTATCTTTATTTTTCTCCCTTTGGAGAAAAGCCCAACAGTGTCTCAGCCGTCTCACTTGTTCAGAATGGCTGGAGAAAGGGCAGCCATTGAAGGTCCTTGAAGGCTGACTTCACTCCCATGTTGTTGAGTTCCCTGGCAACAAAGGGATATAAGGACATTTCTCTCAAGACAGTTATATCTATGATAATTATGTTCTGTACAGTGGACCCAACACAGCTTTGTGGTATCACTGAACACCCAACAGCAAACTTTCCAGTTTCCATGAAGGCTTAGCAGGGACACGAATGATTCAGAATCAGTTCCCACCCACATTTTCTGTGCCCTGGAGCTGGTGTGGCAGTTCAAGTGAAATCGACTACTGGCTCCAGACCAGTGAAGACCTGTTCTAGTCCCTTCACAGTTGCTGTTCTTAATTGTAACCCTCTGCAACCCCGAGGAACTGAGCATTCACACCAAGTAATCCCTTCACTGTCTTAGGCTACCCCTCGTCAAGGAGGGAACATGGATGGAACATCAGATATGGGCCCACACCAAAAAAAAAAAAAAAAAAAGGGAGGGGGAGAGAAATAACAGTAATGTACTCAATATCAGTGAAGCAATCCAAATCAGTCATTCTATGATTGTAAGGCACGCTCTGGGCCAAGAAGTACTATAGAGAGATTCAACTTGATGCTCCTAGATGCTTGGCACTGCACCTTGGGAATGACCAACATATCAGCAAGAACAGAACAGGCTGTCTGTCCAGATGAGTGGGCACAAGGGAGCAGAGCATGATTTTGTCAATATAAAGCAAAAGGTTTTGAAAAGTAGATGTGACTAGCTCTCGGAAGCTCTTTTAATATTGGGGGGAGGATGCATTTTGAGGCAGGATCTCACTGTATCCCAGGCTGACATGGAACTCACTCTGTAGTCCCAGATTGACCTCGAACTCATGGTGATCCTCCTACCTCTGCCTCCCAAGTGCTGGGATAAAGAGGTGTGTGCTACCATACCTATTTTGTTTTGGTTTTTTGTTTGTTTTGTTTTGTTTTGTTTATTTTTTGTTGTTGTTGTTGTGGTTGTTGTTTTGGTTTTGGTTTTTCGAGATAAGGTCTCACTCTAGCTCAGGCTGACCTGAAATTCACTCTGTAGTCTCAGGGTGGCCTTGAACTCACAGCAATCCTTCTACCTCTGCCTCCCAAGTGCTGGGATTAAAGGCATGAGCCATCACACCTGGCTCTGGCTTTTTTAAGTCTTATATTTGTCTACAAACACAAAGTTCTGCCTGAGGGAAGCAACGAATATAACAGGGTAGCCGGGAAATTACCTAGAAAACCATGAGCAGAATCCATCCTCTGAAAGTTGGGCTTTGGAGACAGATTCTAAATGTTCATTGTCCATTTTATGAATAAAAAATGCCAGATCTTGGACAGTCAAGTGAAAAACCTCTCCAGAATGTGGCTGAGATTTTTTTCTTTCTTTTTTTTTTTCTAACTGAATTTACACAGACCTCTTACTCTATCCTTAACTGTGAGTTCACACATGGTTCACTTTAATACTCATATCTCTCTAAATTCTATGGGTGTTACATTTTACTGCCCAAAGGGGGGGGGGACACTATGTGTTAGGAAACTAGTGAGTTACATGCAGTTTTCCCTAACTTTCTCAAAAATAAATGCTAAGAGTTCGTTTCTAACTCAACTCCCTGATGGCGCTGCTCCTTGTACCCAACTGTCCTTGACAGCCCTGTGAAAGTAGAGATGGTCCCATTGTAGTTTCCCAGGGCTTCACACATGACTCATGTGTAGTTTGAATGCATGTCCCCCAAAAGTCTCAGGTGTTAACTTGGATTTCTAGCAGCCTGGCTGGAGGAGATGTCACTATGGGTGGATCCTGGAGTCTAGCCACAAGGTAACACTGGGGGAGGATGGGAATTCTAGACCAAAGGTCTATATGGAACAGTCTGAACACTGCCTGGTTCCTGCTGGTTTTGTTTTGTTTTGTTTTGTCCATTTGTGTTGCTTTTGGTGTGTGCTGCCTGGTGGTAGATGCTTTCTGCTGTAATCTGTAAAGGGGGCCAGTCTCTTCCACAATTACGGAACTTCCCCTGGATCCATAAACCTGAAATACATCCTTTCCTCCCATAAACTGTATCTGTAATCCCAGCATCAGGAGACTTGGGCAAGAGGATCAGAAGTTCAAGGATAGCCGCGGCTACAGAGTGAGCCTACCGTCTCAAAAAGGAAGGAAAAGAAAAGATCATTGGCTAAATAAATAAATCCTCCTACTGTTAAATATAGGTGGTCCACATTTACATCTAGCGACTTAATTTTCCCTATCACCTCTGATTGGTAAACTATCTTGGTTCAATTATTTCAGCAAAGCAGTGGTTAGCATTGATCTGTCCATAGAGATTATTTTCCTTTGCAATCTCTCCTAGCCTTCTTGAAGCTGAACATGTAACTGAAAAACAATTTGCATCAAAGAACATAAAAATATTTGAGTTATTAGACTTGGCAGTTATACTGTTAGGAAATCAATTTTTTAGAAAATAACTCCCAGAGCAAATGATTTATAAATGTGCTCAGAAGTGTTCACAGCAATGTAAGTTATAAAAGAAAAAATTACCCATTACTAAGGGGTGAATAAGTCAATTGAGGTACATCCTATGACGGATCTGCATTTGTGCAGCTATGCAGACTACGCATTCCCAGTGTTGTCACTGCACTGGGGGAGGAAGCCAGTAGGCATTGGATAGCAAAAGAAAAGTCTCTACCATATTGGAGTTCACACACACACACACACACACACACACCCAGTTCTTGAGAATTGTCAGTAACATGAAGAGATACTAAACACATGAAAGTAAAAAAAACCAAACAAAACAAAACTGGTGTATATGCACTGGTTTGGGAGATGGCTCAGTGGGTAAAGTGCTTGGTGTATAAGCATGAAGACCTGAGTTCAGATCCTAAGCATCCGTTTAAAAGCCGGGGATAGTAGCGTGCATCTATAATCCCAGCTCTCAGGAGGTGGAGACAGGCGGATCCTCAAGATTGACTGGCTGGCTAGTCTAGCCAAATCAGTGAGCTCTGGCTTCAGTGAGAGACTCAAAAGCTACAGTGGGGAGCATTGATGGACAGCACCTGATGTCAGCCTGTGGCCTATATACACATACACCTGCCATACCTGTGCCCACATATATATGAACACACATAAAGACACACATACCACATACAAAAGTGTATATTTAGTATAACCTTTATATTCATATAGCTACAGAAAATTGCTGAGAGCCAAAACCTTAAAGGAGTTTCAGTATTGACCTCGAGCCATTCTTCTTTGTGTGCCCCTGTACTACAAGATTTTGGAAGTATGTTTAACCAACTGTGTGTGTGCGTGCACATGTGTGCAGTATGTATATGTTACGGTGTATGTGTTGTATGGTGCATGCATGTGTGTGTGCAGATGCACGTACCTCATGGTCATGCATATGGAGGCCAGAGGAGAGTGTCAGGCACCCTTCTCTATCACTCACGCACACAATCTCTTGAGATGGGATATCTCTGTCAGCCAGACGCCTCATTTTCTATTGTGTGCCCTCATTCCCTCACTCCTCATCCCTGCAGACTGGAGTTATAGACATGTGTGGCCATGTCCAGCTTTTAAAAATATTTTAGCTGTTCATTTGCAAGCAGAAAGGGAGAAAGAGAGAGAGAGAATTATAAATGAATGGGCACACCAGAGCCTCCCACTTATGCAAATGAACTGTAGGCCACTTTCGTCACCTTGGGCATCTAGCTTTACATGAGTACTGGGGAATTGAACCTGGGCAAACCCAGGCCAGCAAGCTTTGCAAGCAAACGCTTTTAACTGCTGAGCCATCTCCCCAGCCCCATGTCCATCTTCTATGTGGGCTCTGTGGAGTTGAACTTGGTGGTCTCCTGCATAAGTAGCAAGCACTCATAACCGTTGAGTCATCTTTCCAGCCCAAAACAATTTTTATAATCAGAAAAACAAAAGAATAGTTAGAACAGCTAGTGACACATCTGCCTGGGACTGTTGTTCTAAATCCTCTCTCTGTGTTCCTTATAAGTCCTACCAGTCTTTGAAAGTATAGGCCTCTCAGGCTACAGATCTCTTTTCAGCATTCTTTTATCCAGCAGCCAAGAATAGCAACCCAAACCTGCCTGAACAATCATTGTTCAGTGTTACATGTGTTTAGGGATGATAAGTTAATGAGCAGATGGCAAATGTAAACTGTGTTTTGAGATATTACATATTCTAATATCCATGGAGTCATTTATATACTGCTACTTGTATACAAAGAAGATTGAGCATTTGCAAACATAATACATGCAATCACACACACCCCTTTGGGTTAGATAGCCAGATGCTAAAAAGTTTTTACAATGTTCCGAATATGATATTATTTATTATTATCAAAACAGATAAGATTTAAATTAAATATGCTTTAATTTTTATTCATTTTAAAGACTTTAACCAAACCTACATTTAAACTCCAGAAAAAGAATTTCTATCATATCATGTATCCTGATTTTCATTGCAAAAGATAGAATATCATATAAAAATTTAACATACTCAGTATAAATGTAAGTGTTCATAATATAGAATATCATGTAATAAATGTAATATAATAAGTGTTACATTTTTAATCACAATTGATTATCAAATGGACAGTCACGTCTAATTTCTGTGCTATCATTTGCCTATATACCGTGTATTTTAAACACATGCACACGCACACACACAAACACAATAACTGGAGAAACTGAGGAGGAGGTGCCTTTAAGATATAATAAATTAAGTGACAGTGAATAATAGTGATAGTGAGCACTCACCAGAAATCACAGCATCCCCACTCTGCTCAGAAGGGTGGGGTGGTAGGATACAGGAAAAAGGAAGAGTTGGGTGTTGGCTTTGCTTTCTGAAGTATTTTAGAACACATAAATCAACATCCTTGAAGAGCAAACTAAATCTCAAAAACTTGATAATATGCAAAACAGAACACACTCCAGGTGATTTATCTAGCCATAAGATGAGCTTCCAGAGCAAGGCTAACGCCTACAGGAGAGAACAGCAGGTCACAACTCAGTTCCATCAGTGAAACCACTGCAGCAGTTGTCCAGTAAGTACTTACGACTTCTTGTTGCCCTCTCCGCTACGTACCTGCAGAAGGTCATCATGGAAGGATAAGAAGGGGAAAAAATCTGTCCGAATCCTGCAGTAAATTGGAGGCTAAAAGGAGAGCAATCTTGTTCAGCCTCCTGGACTAACAAGGTTACTGACGTGAACAAGCCAGGCTTAGGGAAGCACCGTGGGGTCAGAGAGTCTGCAGAGCAGATGCCAGGAAGGCCTTGATTCAGAGAAGATAGCTGCTCAGGAGGTGGCTGCCTTCTCTGGGAAGTATGCGTACATTCCTCTCCCTGAGCAGCTTGACCTGCGCCGCGTCAGGAACACAGGCGCACTTGCATGACTTTTCCCCATTGCTGGGTTCATTTCTTATATTGACAAATTACTCTGCTTAGTTTGCATAATATAGTAATGCAAGCTTATTGTGGGAAATTGACAGGGATAGAAATACTATCAGAAATATTAAACTCTTAACATTGTGGTGTATGTCTAGCCAGCTGTTACTTTTCATTATGTAAAACTTTTCTTAAATTAGAGATCATCATAAGGATTCATTTATTAATCCCATTTTCTTTTTAAAAATATTTTATTTATATTTATTTATTTGAAAGACAGAAAGAGGCAGAAAGAAATAGAAAGAGAGATAATGGGCAAGCCACAACAAATAAACTCCAAATTCATGCACCATCTTGTGCATCTGGCTTAAGTGAGTCCTGGGGAATCGACCCTGGGTCCTTTGGCTTTGCAGGCAAGTGCCTTAACTGCTAAGCCATCTCGCCAGCTACCCACTCCCCATTTTCTTGATATGAAATCAGTACCATACCTGATAATCAGGGCAACAAAGCCAAGTTGAAAATAGGCTTAGCCATTACTACTCAACTTCTTTGCTTTGATCTAACTCACTTGAATAAGAGCTTTGAGAAAACTGATCAAGATATTTGGGAAATAGTATTTGGTCACATCACAGGCCCTTTGGAATTTCAGGCACCACTGGTTGGTAAGCTGGTCTTAGAATTAGATGGTCTTAGGACTAGATGCACCCACCATTCACAGTTTGCTTTCTGCCCTTGGTATGCTCATTGGTAAAATCAAATTTGATGGTTATCCTTAAACAGGAATCAATTTATAGATTTTCTCATCTGTACTGTCAAAATATTTAACCATCATTGCTTAATGTATAGCTTAGAGTGGTGCTACTTACAAGAGCATAAATAGAATAAAGTTTAAATTTAAAAATATATCTTTTATTTATTTATTTATTTTCAAGATGAGAGAAAGAGAGTGTAGGCTCACAAGGGCCTCCTGTCACTGCACAAGAAATCCAGGTGCATGTGCCACTTTGTGTATCTGGCTTTACACGGGCATGGGGGAATTGAACCCAGGTCATCAGGCTTGGCAAACAAGGACTTTAACTGCTGAGCCATCTCTCCAGCCCCAAATTATTTTTATTTATTTATTTGAAAAAGAAGAGAGAATGGGCATGCCAGGGCCTCTAGCCTCTGCTAACAAACTCCAGATGTGTGTGCCACCATGTGCATCTGCCAGCCCCCAAAATTAATTGTTGTTTTTGTTTTTCAGGGGTAGGGTCTTGTTCTAGCCGAGGCTGACCTGCAATTTACTATGTACTCGCAGGTTGGTCTCGAACTCACAGCGACCCTCCTACCTCAGCCTCCTAAATGCTGGGATTAAAGGTATGAGTCACCACATTCTGCTAGTTTTTATAGATTAAAAAAAAATGTAGAGCAAGCATCCTTTTAAGTGCTGAAGGTAACTTTTGTTGTTGTTTGTTTTTGAACAGGGTATTTTAAAAAGCAACCAGAATAATCTCAGCTGCTACTCTGTCACATTCATAATAGTCATGTCTTATGATATTTAAACAAATGTTTAACCAAGGATGACCTTTGTTTTAAAGGCCCTCACCGCCCTTGATGCTCAGTAAAAATATGTCTCTGCTTTGTTAGGTCTTTTGTTCAAACTTAATGTATCACATAAACTTTAGAAGTTACTGCAACGTACATTTGTCTTTCAGCACCTCCTGAAATAAACTGAGAAGATATGAGTTAGAGACACTCTGGATAAGGTCTGATCACTACCTGCTAAAGACACTAATGTATTCAGTCCCCCAGGAGCCATAGGTGAGAAAGTGCTTATCAGTGAATATTTTCTACAGTCCTTAACCTGTGAAGAAAATGTATTCACAGCCCGTCACTCTGTTGACTTTGTGTGAGATTCACTTTGCCAGGCTTCCTCTTTCTCTTTCACCTTTGTCAAGGAGATTTGCTGCAAGGCAGAGCTGGAGGGTTGGAAAGACCCTCTATGCACATGAACATTCCCCCCAGAAACTTGGAGATCAGAGCAGGTCTGAGTTTGGGTTTCCTTGCTGATCCCTTAACATACTGCCCTTCCTTCTCTGCAGCATTATCGCCCTGCTTTTCTTTTGACTGCTCTAAATTAACTGCTAGGAAGCACAAGTACAACGCCTGCTATGTCTGTGTCTCAGCCAAGGGCTCTGGAAAGATGTCCTGGGCAACCAGTTGCGAGACCTCAAATAGAATAAGCCCTATTCCCCTGCACGTCGGAAGAAATCTCTTGAAGTGGGGACTAGAGTGTCCAGACTCTATCTTCCCGCCTACTGAACTTCTTGCCTCAGCGAAACCCAGGCAGGAGGGAGAGAGAGTAGGCAAGAAAAATTCTCATGGGCTTACCGCCACTGAATAATGATTGTTCTCTGGGGCTAAGAGAGCCTCCAAACTGACCCTTTTCCTCCTTAGTGGTTTTGTGAGGTCTCTGAGGCCCACCGCTTGCATGCCCTGAAGATGGCTTTGTCAGGAGCAGAGCCCTCTGTACCAAGTAGCTCTGTCCTCAGAGGGATACGCCACAGCTGTAATCACCTGTTTTGCTAAGATCTGTGCCTGGCTCCTGTCCTCTGTGCTTGCCAACTACTGAGACACAAATTCCTGTGTGAGATTAGACCCAGCTCGCCCAGAAAAGTACCCCAAAAACTCAACCCTTGCAGAAGTAGGGGCTTCAGGTAAAGCTTCCCACAAAAATGCCCCTGCCAAGGCATCTCGTAACTTCCATCTTTCACCTAAGTGAGAGTTACTTGGGTAAATTACTCAAGAAATATAGAACCGGTTCTAGAATATACATAGACATGTGCACATACATATGCCCTTCTCACAGAACATCTGACATTTAAACAACTTTTTAAATGAGATATAAACTGTAAAATCTTAGCTATATAAAATACAGAGTTCAACGGATTTTAGCCTCATGGATTGTGCCATCCTCACCACTGTCTGATCTTATCATGGTCAAAAGACCACATCCATTAGCAGACATTCTTCATCGCCCTTGCCTCACCCTCAGAGATGCTTGGCAACTATTAATCTATTCTCTGTCTTGATGGACTTGGCTATTCTAGATATTTCATATGGGTGAACCATACCATGTGTGATACTGGATTTATTATCTTTCATTTCACACAGTATTTTCAAGGTTTATCCAGGAGAGCATATATCCATATGTCATCTCATTTATAACGGAATGATACCATGGTACTGATATGTCATATTTGGTTTGTCCTCTCATCAATTGATGGGTATTTAGATTGTTTTCATTTCAAGGTTATTGAAAATAACGAGTAGAAGTTTTTGTATGAACACCTTTTCAATTCCATTGGGCATATATCTAAGTGTAAAATCACTGGATGACATGATAAGTCTAAGTTGAGCTTTGTGAGGGACTTCCAGGTCATTTTCCTGTAACTACATGGTTTTACAAGCCCAATGTACCAGAGCTCAAATTTCTCTGCATCCTGGGGAACAGTTATTACTGCCAGTGGTCCTTTGGTTATTATAGCCGTCCTAGTGTGTGACGGCAGAGGGAAGAAGGGATGGAATCTTGTGATTTTGACTTACATTTCTCTAAGAGCTGATGATATTAATCACCTTAGCATATATGTTAAGTAGTTATCACATAACGATTACTGAGGAAGGACCATTCAAGTAAAAATAGGAGAGCCAAACTAGCTGCAAGTGGGTGTTATCATTGATAAATCAGTAGGAAGATGGAAGATCCTGGGGGCCCTGCCCCCTTTGAAAGTAGATCACACAAATATCTGAACTTCTCTGGATTTCACATTCTTATTTACCAAGTAAGATTTTTGGATTCTCTCAGATGATCATTAAAGGTTATTACAGATAAAAGTCATCTGGTCACCAATCCATAGATACTGTGAACATTTGTTTTCAATTTCATGAACACAGTACTGGAAAGCACTATTAAAAAGATTATCGCTGAGCTGGAGAGCTGGCATAGTGGTTAAGCGCTTGCCTGTGAAGCCTAAGGACCCCTGTTCGAGGCTCGATTCCCCAGGACCCACGTTAGCCAGATGCACAAGGTAGCACATGCGTCTGGAGTTCATTTGCAGTGGCTGGAGGCCCTGGTGCTCCCATTCTCTCTCTCTCTCTCCCTCCCTCTTTCTCCCTCTTTGTCTGTTGCTCTCAAATAAATAAATTAAAATAAACAAAAAAGTTTTTAAAAAAAGATCATCACTTACAGTGATTAGTAGATGACCAAAGTCACATAGAATGTTTAACTTTTCAAGTTCTCTTCTTTTGAACAGTAATACATCTATGCAATTCAAGCAAGGGAAAAGTAAAAAAGTTATACTATCCAGTTCCCATGCCCTTCCCTACCCCCCACAAGCCCCCACTCCAGGACCATAGTTTCACGTTCTCATGACCCTTCTGGATTTGGTTTACAAATGTGCATACACAAGGCAGCCCTTGTCTTAAAGTTAAAGCAGGGCACGTGTTTTTAATTTATTAATCATCATATCCATAGTAAATTTTCAGGACTCTTTTTTCTTTCATTAATAATTATAATTTTATTTATTGTTTTTAAATACAGCTCCAAGTATAAATTCTTCATGCTGCACTGCAGAAGAGATATTGAAATAGACATAAAGTAAAGTCATAAAACTAAGGCTTGACTCTAAGAGTCTATGTTTTTATAAATGCCTCTTAATAAGGTTTATCTGGTTACCTCTTTTTTTTTTTAGAGTTTAATTAAATTTATTTCACCTTTAATATTAAGTATAGGGCCAAATTGCAAGGTTGTTTATTATGAAATTTTCAGGAAAATTGATGGAGTTGGAAAAAAAATCATCACACAGGCTCAGAAAGACAAACGCCACATGTTCTCTCATATGCAGTCCCTAAATAGTATCACTGTGGAGATAAGTTTAAATAGTAATATACACCAGGAATATGGACACAGAACCTCAAGAAGAAAAGAGTGAAGGAGAAGTGGAGGAAATAGCTGACAGGATAGGTGAGGAACAGAATATGTGGGTGGGATGGTCTTGGAGGAATAGGGGGTAGGGAGGGAGGGTTGGGAAAGGAATTATACAAAACTGAAGGCAACATGAATCAAGCTATAGAAACCTTCCTCGTAGACAACAATCTATAAGATGCAATCATTGTTCAACTTAAATAAATTCATTTCTATATCTAGAGGACTATTCTCTTCATAGTAAATGATTGTTGACATCTGTTGAAAGCGTGTCTCTTTCATCATCTGATTTTTCTTCTTTGTTCTACTAATGTAACAAGTTATGTTTCTACCCTTTACAGTGGCAAACCATTCTTGTGTTTCTGAGATAAAATCTCCTTGATCGTATTTTAATTTGTTTTAAAATGCAGTGTTGGATTCAAATGCTCCTGTTTCAATTAGGAGCTTCGCATCTACATTAGGTAATGAAAATAGACCCATCATTTTCTTAGGCATGTGAGTGATTTATTCTTATCTGGTTTTAGAACCAAGATGACTTTAGTTACAGGAAAAAAAAAAAAAAAAGAGTGGGGCAGACTACTCAAACTTTTTTTCTTTCTCTATTGCCTTTAAAAAAATAACCTCTGTAAAATAAAAAATATTAACTGTTTCTTAAAACATTGATAAAGCATAGGTCTAAAACCATCTGTGTTAGGGTTTTTGAGAGAAGAGTGACATTTTCCACATCATCTTGATTTTGTCAGCATTTGCTGATCTAGTCATGTCATTTATTATGTCTTCTGTCAGTTTTGACACTTTATATTTTTCCAGAAGTATTGCATCTTTTATCAAATACATGATATTATGCTTTTCAAATTTTCCCTTTATCTCCAAAGCTGATCTACTTTTTTCTTCTGAATTCTGTTTGTTTATATCTTCTCTTTATTTTTAAGTATTACTAGAGTATTTTTAAGTTTTATTAATGTTTCTAAGAACAAGGTCTTGCTTTTGTAATCTTTCTTTAATTAATGTTTTTACTTATTATTCATTTTCAAGCAGAGTGAGAGAGAGAAAGAGAGAAGGCTTAACAGAACTTACCACCATTACAACTGAACTCCTGTTACATATGCCATTCTGTGCATCTGGCTTAATGTGGGTGCTGGGGAATTGAACCAGGACCATCAGGCCTTGTAAGCAAGCATCTTTAACTGCTGAGCCTTCTCTCCAACCCCACTTTTATTAAACTTTAATATTTTTTTAATTAATGTTGTTTCCTTCTTGTCTCCTTTGATTTGCTTGATTGCTCTCTGAGTCTGAGATAATTGGCAGGTTTTTTGCTTTTTGTTTCTAAGTAAATGTATTTAAAGTGATTAAATTCCTTCAAGGCACATCTTTTCTGCTATACAATTTTCAAAACAAATTTTTTATTTATCTAAGAGAGAGACAGAGTAGTGTGTCAGGACCTCTTGCAACTGCAACTGGACTCCAGATACATGTGCCATGTTGTACATCTGGTTTTATGTGGCTACTGGGAAATTGAACCTTGCCTGGCAGCCTTTGCAAGCAAGCCCCTTTAATGCCCGAGCCTCCACAGGCTTTCTGCTACATAATTTTTCAAATTAACTTTATTTAGATATAATTCATAGAAAATAAACTATAGCCAAACCATAGCAAGGACATTGAACATTCTCCCAAAATGTTTCCTCATGACAACCTTTAATATTTTTTGTATTTTTGGCACATGTATGTGTGTAGTATCTGTGGTATGCTGTTGCATGTGTGATATGTGTACAAAGCATGCATGCGATGCGTAGGCCAGAGGGGAACTATATAGAATCTTTCTCTATAGTTCTTCCATGTTATTTCCTTGAGACAGACTCTCTCACTGAACTCAGAGCTACCATTTTTGGTCAGACTGGCTGGCCAGTGAACCCAGCAATTCTCCTTCCTCTATCTCCTACAGAACTGGGGTCACTGCCATGCATAGTATATTCCAGCTTTGTACATGGGTGCTAGGAATCAAGCTCATGCCTTCTCAGGCCCTCTAAGATCCTCCTGTAAGCTCACTCACCTGCTGTGCCATCTTCCCCACCCTCCATGGTATCTTTTAGATCGCACTTTCCAAACCCTCACCAAAGCAGCTTCTCGTCTATTTGTTACTTTAGATTAATTTTGCCTTTCCTTAAATTCATCTAAATTGAAATATATAGATTCATTGTTATCCCATCATGAGTTCATTTCTCTATAGCATATACATTCCATTATGTGGATAAGCTATTATCCATGATTGGTAGTGCTCCTTTCTGCCTATCCCATAATTTATTTAACTGTCCACCTGTTGATGGGCATTTTGTTTGTCTATAATTTGGGGACTGGGATAAATGAATTTTCCATGAACATTTGAGTATAAGCATTAGTGTTTCCCATAATTTTTGGAATAGAGTGTTTTTATATTTTTACTGAATATTCTAAATTCTCTTTTAAAACTTTAGTTATATAACAGGGTATTACATGGTTTCCAAATATGTGACTTTTAAACTTTTTAAAAATTGATTTCTGATGTTTCTATTTTCTACCTATTCCAGGATCAAAAGTGTATATAACTTGCATTTCAAAAATGTTATCTAACACAACCAAATTCCTTTTTGTGGAGTTATGCAGACTAGCTTCCTGCAGTATTTTAGTGATCACTACTTCTGTGATTATTTTCCATTAGTAGTTTTCTGTGTTTTTCTTGTGCTCAGGATTTGGTTAGCTAATGTGTTTTGTTTCCTTCCCCACTAAAACCAAAACAAAACAAAGCAAAAAAAAAAAAATCAGATTGCTTTGTTTCCTCCTTAATTAATATATGGTTTTATCTCTGTTAATTTATATCTCTGTTTTCATTTGGAATTTTTTGGTCAATTTGTTTTCATTTGCCTATATGTTAATGCATACCATTTATGATATTACAACATAGATTCCCATATGCAGTGCTTTCATATTTATCAATTCTGGAAGTTTGGTGGTGGCAACTTCTTTGAATCAAAATTTATACTAAAGACAGAAAAATTACATTTCCAGATTAAGTGGTGCTTTCCTCATTTTACTCTTTTTATATTTTTACTTTTTTCAATTATGACCATAAGTGTGTGTGGAGGGGGTGTGTAATATCTGGACTTGACTCATTTTCTTTGTGACCAAATATGTGGTCATTTTTTATTATTATTACATGAATTCTTGGGAGTAAAATATATGTGCTCTGTCTTCATACAGTCATCTCTAAGTACACAAATAACATTTCCTTCAGAATTCTGTGAATACAAAAATCCATGAATAGTCAAGTCTTTTATGTAGAATCACATAATATTTGCATATAACCTACACATATCCGTCCCTACAGTTTAAATTGTATGTAGATTATTTATAATACCTAATACAGTGTAAAAACCATACAAATAGTTATTATATGGACAAGAAAATTGTTTGGGCATATTCAGTCATGGGCCCAACTCTGCAGTGCGTGAGTGAAAGGCAAACAAACAATATGCAAATGAGAGCCAGGGAGATGCTGAAGAGCAGTGCAGGCTGGGGCTACTGCAAGGGTCCACGCACTCCTGCATGTGCATTCAAACTCCAGCCTTGCTTTCTGGAATTGTTTTCACAAGCTTTCGATCTATAATAGGCTGAATGCATGGATATGGAATATGGGGATAGGGGGGTTGACTGGAAATATTACTAGATTTCCCTTGTTAGTTGTGTCACTTAGATATACAAGTTTGTCTTTTGTGTATGTGTGTGTGTGTTGTTGTTGCTGTTGTGATGTGTGGCTGGAGACAGGGTCTATTTCTCTTGTTCTTGTCAGTGGGTAGACCGGTTTAGCTGACCCTCAAGCTTCCAGAGTCTCCTGGATCGGCAGAATACACACTGAGGTTAAAGATGTATATCCAGCTTTATATGAATGCTAGGGAATCCAACTCAGGTTAGCAGGCTCATAAGCAAGTACCTTAAGTACCTTTAACCGCTGAGACATCTCAGCCTCTAGATTTTCTTTCTCAAAGATTTTTAAAATTTTGTATTAATTCATTTTTGTGGCGGGGGCGTTGTGCATGTGTGTGCGCATGTGCTTGTGGATCCCAGGGTCGCTTGCCACTGCAAATTAATGCCTGCCTGGTTTTACATTTGTTTCTGGGAGAATTGAACACAGGGCCAAAAGGCTTTGCAAGCAAACACCTTTAATAGATGAGGCAACTCCCAGCCTCTAGATTTTCTACTCTTTAAATTACGTTTTATTCACTTGGTCTGTTGTGAACTAAGAAAATACATGGAAGTCTCTTCCTACGATGTAGTCCACCCTTATCTTGCTGTACTAAAACTTTTTCTCTATAAATGCTGACACTTATGCAAGCATATGCTTCAAGCCATTACATCCTCATTTGGAATTGCACCATTTGCAATGATAAATAGTAATGTAGAGACCAAGAGAACCAGTTGATCAGAATTATCATAGCTCTCTTTCCTTCCCCTTCACTTCTCTCCCACCATTCAATTTTAGCTTATAATACTTGCCATACTTTGAATATACTTTTGGTTCTGCAGTTATAAATGATATAGTTCGTCTCTTTAACAAAGAGATCAAAGGAGTAGTATCCTTAGACTCCCTCCATTATATTATACCCTATTATGCTGATATTGTCATAGCTGACAACATTCATGTATAGTTCTGCAGCACTGAACTACACAGATTCTGTTTTCTCCTGTGCTTTAGAGTCCATTGTGAGCCTTTCTCCACAGGTCTTGCTGCTTCCAAAAGAGGAGGCCTTTGTCACTGTCCAATGAAGACCACTGTGTAGAGCGCCAATGCCACCAGAACTAAGAGGAGTGTAACTGATTTGGAACCATGGGACTCTGGCTTTAGATCCACTGGCGGGAACTGGGATGAAAGTGGGACTTAGGAGTTCAGGTGACAGCAATGGCCAACAGCTGAATGAGGGTACCCAGCATGGCAGTGGCAAAGCTGTTTGTGAGCGTGCCTGGTGTTTGTTAAAATTCAAAAGTATACAAGCCGGGCGTGGTGGCACACGCCTTTAATCCCAGCACTCGGGAGGCAGAGGTAGGAGGATCGCCGTGAGTTCAAGGCCACCCTGAGACTCCATAGTGAATTCCAGGTCAGCCTGAGCTTGAGTGAGACCCTACCTCAAAAAACCAAAAAAAAAAAAAAAAAAAAAATTCAAAAGTATCCAGGCATGGTGGCACACGCCTTTAATCCCAGCACTTGGGAGGCAGAGGAAGGTGGATCACTGTGAGTCCAAGGCTACCCTAAGACTATAAGGTGAATTCCAGGTCAGCCTGGGCTACAGTGAGACCCTACTCAGGAAAGCCTTTGAAGGAAGTTCTCCTTGAGTCATGGTAATATGGTCAATGTGACCCCCAGACTAGATGGATTTTGCAACATTTAGAGTACATCTGAAATTGAAATGTGACCTTACTGGAAAACTGCATATTTGAACAGGAATGTGGGAAAAGATGTGTACATAAATCTCTTCCTCTAATTGACGTAGATAAGTACATTTGTCTTTAAGAGCTTAAGTTAGAGAGACCAGAGAGGAAACTACTTCTTCCCCAACCTCTGCCTTTCTGAACCTCTCCTATGATGCACACACTCACATATGCACACGCTTGAGTGCACACACACACATATGCACTCACACATACTACAGTGGAATTCTCCCTGCCACAACATGCCCTGGGATTTCTCCTTCCACCTCCAACTGTCCAAATCCCATTGTGTACCCCCATCATGACCCAGAAAGACAAAGTAAGCTTGTCACAGTCTTTCCTGTTGCCACAGGTCAAGAGTTATTTCTTCCCCTTTTGAACTCCCCTGATGTTTTCTCTGCCCCTCTTGGGAAGCATGTCTATGTCTGTCCTCTGTTGCCTGTGTGACTGCACACTGAGCACAAGAGGAGCAAAGCCCTGTCTGCGGATGGAACCCAGGCCCATTCTTCACTAGGTGGGTGGCCTTGGGAAAACACCCATGCCTGGACGTCTCTACTTTTTGTTTGGGAAAACATCAAATTATATTCTTTCATAATTGGAGGACAGGATATCATGTACATAAAACGTTGTTTGGCAAACTACAAAAAGAAAGAAGCCAGTATCATGACTGTTGGTATCATTTTTGGTGATGTTATTTTTGTTATATTTTTATGCCTTCTACTAAATTGCTGAGCTATTCATTCATCAGATATGTGCTAAAATCAAGCAATGTATTGGGACAAGAACAGAGTTTTTTTTTTTTAATTATTTATTTACTTGAGAGAGAGAGAGAGAGGTGGGGCAGGGAGAGAGAATGGGCATGCCAGGGCCTCCAGCCACTGCAAACAAACTCCAGGTGCATGCAGCCCCTTGTGCATCTGGCTTACGTGGGTCCTGGGGAATCGAACCAGGGTCCTTTGGCTTTGCAGGCAAAGCCTTAACCTCTAAGCCATCTCTCCAGCCCAAGGATAGAAAGTTTTAGCAGAAAAAGGAGAGCAAGCAAGCAAACAGATGAAGACAGATAACTTCAGATTAAGACAATAATGTGGAAAAAAAAAACTACCCACTAGGCTAAAATGTGCAATGGAGAGTGGCAGGGGCTGGGGAGGCAAGGAAAGTCGCCTCTGGCAGGAGCACTGGGCTGGGAGCAGGACAAGACAGAGGCACCTGTGAGAAGTTCTGAAGCAAGCCAGCACCTTTCATCCCACTGGGCCCAGCTGGCCTGATAAGCAGCATGGGTTTTACTCCCAGTGGCCTTCAAGTGTTCCCGGAAGGACTGCGTACGCTAACCTCTGCCGTTGTACCTGCTTCCTGGAGAGCTGTCACTCAGCAGCTAACACAGAAGTTTCTGTGTGGAGATGGAAGGAAGGCTGGAAGAAAAGAGAAGGAAAAAGAGTTGGAAGGATAGGGATAGAGGGAGGGAGGAAATACCACAGTAGATATCCCGGCAGATGAATCTAATGACACTCCCGTTGTCAGAAACTCAAGTCCATACCGAGACTGACCATGGTGGGTAGGGAAACTTTCCATTCTCCTGTGAACATTTGGTGGCACACTGGTCTCTTTCCCGGGGTGGTCCCAGATGGTCAGGGTGGGGGGGCTGGGGAGCTGGGAGGTCTTGCGGAACAACTCGCCACCACCTCTGGCACACGACGCTGGCAGTTTTGTGTCTCAGCTCTGGGTCGCAGATAACAACTGTCAGATGGTCTTACTGTGAGGCAATAAGCTTCCCCCAAAACAAGGAGACAAGCCAAGCTCCAGAGAAGCTGAAGTCTGCATAAAACACATAAGCCTGCAGAGCATTAAAAGTTCATGTGCAATTGAACAAAGCACCTCGGGAAGTGCAAGGGGTTAAATCCAAGTACACGGTATTCCTGACACCCTCAAACACACGGGCAGGAAAATCAGTGCACATCCTTGGGAAGGAGAAAAAGAAATGCGATGAGAACTAAATCGCTCTTCCCACCTGAGAACTAAAAATTATGCCGTGAAGACAGGACTGGCCCAGGCCAAAAATAGAGGCAAAGATTGCTGCCAGGCCGCAGGGGCAGGTGAGATGTGGAGGGGAGCGGGCCAGGGCCAGGCCTCTGTGGCTGTGGCTCTGCTTCATGTCTTCTGGATGGAACTCCCTTCATGGGGTTAGGGAAGCCCAGCCTGCTTTGGCAGAGTCCCTCCGGACACACTCTGCTTCCTCTTTTATTTATTTATTTTTTTGTCATGTGTATCGTGGTGTATATGGATGTGTGTGTGCTCATATATATTGTGGGCACATATGTGTGCAACTGTGGAGGCCAGAAGTGAACACTGGGTGTCTTCTTCAAGCTCTCTCCACCTTATTGTTTGAGACGAGGCCTCTCACTGAACCTGGAGCTCACTGGTTCAGCTGGACTAGCTATCCAGCGAGTCCTGGGGATCCTGCTCTCTCCATCTCCCTAATTCGGGAATGGAGAAGCAACCGCCTATTCTTAAATATTAAATATTCTTAAATTTTTTTTTCTTTTACAATTTTGATATTAACTATAAAAAGTCTAGAGCTCAAGTCTGGCCCCAGCAGCCAAATGGGGCAGAGAATATTGCTCTGGGCCCAGTTTCTTCAAATAGATGTCTATGCTTCTGAACAAAACAACTGCATTTGATTGAACCAGAACATCAGTGTGTGAGACTTGGGGACCACTTGTGTATCCAACTTAGGGGTTAGCAAGCTGGATCCACTGGGCATGTCTACTGACAGCTTGTGACTTGAGGAAGTGATGCAGTAGCTGGAATGAGCTGGAGAAGCAGCTGAATCTGGTCATCCTCACGGGGCTCCTCCTCGTGGGGGCCAGTTTTGTGTTCAGGACATCTCACGTGCACATTCTGAGAAACAGTGCCATGAGCACAAGATCCCTAAACTTTCTTTGAGCACACAATTTATATCAAGGGAGAGAGAAAGAGAGGATGAGGGTTTTTAGGAAGAAAGGAATCTTCCTGTAAGGTTTTTGAAACTTTACCCTTATAAAAGTTTGATCAAACTATTTGTCCTGAAGGAAGGAAATTTTCCCAATAATAAACATGTTAAGACATTTGACTGTAAAGCCTAAGGACCCAGGTTCAAGTCCCAAAAGTCCAGATGCACATGTTGGCACATGTGTCTGGAATTCATTTTCAATGGCATGCCCAGTCTCTTTCTCTCTCTCTCTCTCTTTCTCTCACTTTCTTATAAATAAAAATAAAATATTTTTTTACTCTGATGTCACATTTACGATGTGCTGGTGCAAGCCAGGATGAAGGCCTGTGAACAATGCTTTGCCCGTGGCAGGAGTGCCCAGTGCTTATCAAAGGGCACATGAGCATCGTGATCCCCACATACAGATGATAAAAATCACAATCCGAGAAGTTAATTCTCCCTGCCCTCAGCTAATTAATGGAACTTCCACGGTGGCCGAGAACTAGCAAATTCCAACAGCAAAGTGATTTCTAGACTAAAAGCTCATCTCCCTATGTCTAATCAAACAGACCAAAAAAAAAAAAAAAAAAAACTAAGGAGAAAATTTTGACTTCGTTTGGTGAAAATCTTTGGGAGTTGGCTGTGCTTGTGCTTACATGGTGTGGTGGTTTGAATAGAATAGATGGCCCCCAATATATTCAGTTGTTTATTTGTTTGTAGTTTGCATCTGCAGTCACCTGGCTGGAGGCAGTGTCACTGGGTGGATCTTAAGGTGTGGTGGTGGGTTTCAGATTACAATCTAAAGATATGCAAAGTGTGCCTAGCTGGAGTTCCTGAAGTGTGCTGTGCTGTGTGGCTTTTGGCTTATGCTTCTCTCTCTCTCTCTGCTTGGTCCTGTGAAGGCAGGCCAGCTTCTTCTGCCATTATGGAACTTCCCCTGGATCTCTAAGTTTCAATAAATATCCCTTCCTCCGTAACTGTGCCTGGTCTGAAAGTTCATCTCAGCGAACCTAAAGCTGTCTGCTACACATGGGCACCCCAAAGAAGGAGAAACAGAAGTAAGATAGCTTTCTACACACAGCCAGACATCAAAGCCCAAAGAGGGAACAGGAGTTACTGTTCTGTCTACCCTGACAAAACTGAAACCTGTGTCTGGTCCGGCTCAGGCCAGCTCACATGTAACTTTGGTGTCGTGTCCCCCCCCCCCCCGCCCACACACACACCCAGCCTGGCTGGAAAGGATGGAGCCCTTCTCCCAACCTGGGTGTTTCTCTGCTTGCCTTCTTTCTACCTGTGTCTCACCCTGGGGGTGACTTCTCACTTTTATTACTCACTTTCATTGTGTATGATTTTTCTTTGCTCTTTAAATCCTTCACTATTTCTTAATCATCTCTGCTCTTTCATTCAAAGGCGCTCTCTTGATTCTTATACTTGGCCTTCCAACTGTGGGTGGGCGTGCTTCCTCCAGAGCCGGAATACTCCCCAATATTTCTGCATGATGAAGATTCCCTCTGTCTCCTACCAAGCTAGCCTCTACCCTGTACCTTAATTCCCCCTAAAATAAACCTCATAATTCATGATTTCTTCCTAAATACATTCAATAATTAATAATTTATTCTTTTCAGTGTGTTCTTTTCAATTCTTTGTTAAAATAAAGAAGGGCCCAAAAGTTGTGGTTCATAGGCCTGGGGGGACCTCTTCTGAACCTCAAAATCTTACATCACTCACATTTAGATAACACATGTATAGGAGACAGTAGTGTCACTTGAAATACAGCAGCATATCTTCTTAGGGAAGAAATTTGGAATGTACGATCCTCAAAGAGTTGTGTGTGTTTTACTTTTTCTTTTTTTTTTTCAGGAGGGCATCTTTGTATCATGAAAATCAACTCCATGGCTGGCATAGGGAGGAATAAAAATAAATGTCCCATTAGTAGCAACAAGTATAAGTTGTTTGTGAGCTATAGGAAATTTGTTTGCGCTTTTCCTGGTTGAGTTCTTCTTCTGCCAGCATCAGTAAATCAAGACTATTCACAGAGCCTGACAGAGCCAAGACCATGTACTAGTGGGAAACAGTCATCTACAGAGGACGACTTCAGAGGCGTGAGAAGAGCGTCAAAGCAGGCTGTATTTGAGACCACCAACCAAGCAGAGACTCTCCCACCCTTCCAAATCCAAGGAGACAGAACATTTATTTTTAATGGATTTACCTAGAAATAAAACATTTCAAGAAAATCTAGAAAAATGACTATTTCATTTAGTGAATACACTAATGCGATGCAATGTTAAAGTAAAGTGTCATTTTAAATTACAGGCAGGGGGAAAGGATCACCTTGTTTGTCATAGTGGATCTCAAGGCTCAGACCTAGAAAGTGCCCAATCTGGGATGCTTCTGTCACTCAAGGGAGGATCCCAAAGTGCCTTTTTAGCAATCAGTTCTCTTCACTAAAGTGTTGTCCTTCCTTAGGGGAGGATTTTATTGTTGAGACAAATGCCCTGGCAACTAGTATACTGATTTTGCATACCTCTAAGGAAACATAATTAGTTTATCAGATGTGTTTTCTACATTCCAGAAAGACTGAGACCCAGGAAAACATCTGACAGGAGGGAGTGCGATGCCTTGCAAATCCGTAGCACTGGGGAGAAGCAGCATAAACTGAGTGCTTATTTTGCCCTGGGCAAGTAACATTTGGTAGGAAATCATGAAAATAGAGTGAATTGAAGGATCCATTTATGTCATTCCAGTACCTGTAGAGAAGTCAACGGACATTACTAACCCCTTCCCCCAGCAATAAAAGCTGCACAGCTGCTGCCCCCATGAGAAGGAGTGTGTGGGATTGGGGAGTGTTAACAAACTTCTGAATCCCAAGTTAAGATCAGATAACACTCCTCTCACAAACAAGGTGGAGGTCCAGAACAGAGAACTTTGCTCCGTCACAAGGTTTGCAGCCGGCAGGGATGACGATTTCACATGGTCATGGAGAGAAATGCCTCTCATCAGCTTCCCATCTGTCAAACATTTCCGCAAAGAAAAATAAGAGGGTTGAGTGACTCAGGAAGAAGTGTGTTTAGCTCGGCCAAACTGATTTTATTTTTCAACAGATGAGGTAAACCAGACTTGGAACCTTTTTTTTTCCCCCCACATACAGGGCATGGGATTCTGCTGACTTAAGTAGCTGCTGTGTGGTAGGGATGATAGAAGGAGGATGTAATATTAAATGAAGATTTTGGATTTAAACCAAAAAACTTCTGCTGATTTTTTTTAAGTAGCTGTTTTAGATGCATCATTATTTCTTACTTGAATTTTCCGTGTGTATATGTAATGCATGGGTGGTATGATACATGCATATGTGTGTAGGGGGTATGGGTGGAGTAAGACAGTGGAGGGAGAATGGTTATATGTGTTTCAGAATAGGTGAAGTGAGGTGGGAGCATGTAGGAGCATGCACATGTTATATCAAATATGCATGCACATTTGACATGCGTATCTGACATGACATGTGTATACATATTTGACCTGAAAAGCAAATGGAAAACTGTATTTACCTTAGTGGGAAGTAATCCTTAATTAAGAATTGAGCATGGTGAAACAGGGATTTTGGGGTTCTTGTACACCAATCTGGCAACACACCAACAAATTTAGAGTACCCCAGATTCTTGTCTTATGAATTTAGAGAATTGGAATCCATAGGCCAGAGGGTAAAGTTTAGAGAAACGTTCTGAGATTAAAGAGAAGGAATGAGAAGAACATGCCAGAGGGCTCCTGCCATGCGGAGGGCAGGAGGGGTTCAGAGCCCGCGGGGGAGGAAGGGGGTGAATCTCAGTGGGCTGAGACGAGAGAACCTTACCAGAAGCCCAGAGTGCAGGAGCCAGCCAAGAGACAAGCTTGTGCCCTGGAAAGAGTCTATTTATAACCTTATTATGGTGGGTTCACCTTCTGGCTCAGGTGGGCCAGAGTGAGGGTTAATTGTTCTGGGCTAGAGGCTGGCTCAGGAAGAGGCCAGCCATGCCGCCAAGTTCTCAGGGCTGAATCTGATCAGCCACAGTGTCAGAATCATATTTAAATTCTAGGAAAGGGGACCTCTCTCCTAGTAGGGCCTCAGGTTGTTTGTGGGGGGGGGGGGAAATAGCATTAAGGAACTCCTATAAGCAAAAGATAAGAAGTCAGATCATCCTTTGGTCTCTAGCAAAGTGGAGATATGGAGGGCAAACATTCCTGCCTTTGGTTTTGGGGCCCAGTCACCCTAAACTACCTAAAGATAACTACCAGACTCCCTCTCAATGGGGCTAGTGAAATAGCTCAGTGGTTAGAGGCACATGCTTGCAAAGCCTGATGGGTTTTATTCCCTAGTACCCATATAAAGCCAAATGCACAAAGCGATATAAGTATCTAGAGTTCATTTGCAGTGGCAAGAAGTACTTTATTCACATGCTTATTTCCTCAGTCAAATAAGTATATAAAAGTTAAAAAGAATTGAGCATGGCTGGGGAGGTGGTTCCGTAGGTAAAGCGCTTGCCTCACAAGCAGGAGGACCAGAGTTCATTCCTAGTACCCACCTAAATCTTCTAGGTATGGTGGCACACTCTTAAAACTTCAGTGATGAGGAAGTGGAGACAGGAGGATTCCTTGGCTATCATCGGTGAGTCAATGTAGCCAAAGTGGTAAGGTCTTGGCCAATGAGAGACCGGGCTCAAAAAAGTGGTTGGCATTCCTAAAGAATGACACCAGAAGTTGTCCTCTGGCTTACACAGGCGCGTGCGCGCGCACACACACACACACACACACACACACAGAGAATTGTGGTTAATAACACACATGGAATTGCGGTTAATAAGAGGTAGCAAGGATCATTTCCATTCTGATATAACCTGACACCTTTATAGGCGCTACAGAAGGAAGCTGGACTTGAGGGTAAGGCTGGCAAGAGGGTACAGGCTGTGACTAGAATGGGACACATATATTCTGATAACCTAGTGTCAGGATGATCAAAGGAAGTGGAGTTTTATTTCAGTTCCCATGTTTTCCAATTATTAAAGGATCTGAGCTGAAATTGCAACTGAGGGACCATGAACTAGTGGGTTACATGGGGGTCCAATGAGCTGGTTGGTTCACAATGAGCAACAGGAACATGGCAAATACCCAATAAACATAAACTGTGGATGCTTCCTGGGTCTCCATGACACCTGAGCCAGAAGAGACTTGGGAGCATGTGGACAAGACGGGTGACATCACTTTCTTGGCTTTGAATGAGAATGAGAAGTTGAATCGGATGGCAGATGAGAGTGTCCACCCACAGTAAGCATCTGCGATTTTACTATAGCGCCTAGCCTCTTGGGAATCCCCCACAGGAGGATTTTCTCCTTCCTGCATCTCCAGCTTCCTTTTTCCAGCCTTCAGGTCCTGTTAGCTCATCCCATTTAATGTTCCTCTCTACCTAGCTAGCTATTTAAGTCAACTCTGGCAACCTTCCAAGACATGACTTCCCAAATCTGCATCAGCTTCTCATACTGCAAACTGGGACTAAGTGGGTACCCCAAAACGAGCTTGAGGGAAGGGGACAGTAAAGCCCTTTTGGAGTCCATTTTTATCAATGGGTCATCAATATGATCTTAAAATAAATAAAATAAAATAAAATAAAATAATAAATAAAATAAAGACGGAGGTTGAAATGAAATCCAATTTTCTTATCTCTTAAAGAAGTCCAGACAAGTCAAATTCTGAGATCATTTCCAGAACTAACACAGGGACTTCAAAGAGCAGCAACCTTGCTGCAGGCCAGATCTCACGCCTAATGTATAACAGCTCCTTGGTAATACAGAGGGTATACCCAGGAATATTGAGATTTCATGATAAAAGGACCAAGGAATTACCTTCCCTTTTGTCCTAAGGATCCACATAGCACAATCATTCATATTCTTAAGATCCAATAATCTACTATATTATCTTTATCCCATAGACTACCAATACTGTCTTTCTGGGTAGAATGGAAAAGCCCCTGTCCTGAGCACTCTGATTGCATGTCATCAAACAAGAATGGAAGAGATATGTCTGTTTCCTGTCCCCAACATTCACTGAGGTGCTCCTAGGTGTGCCTATTCTTTTTGTTGTTGTTGTTGATGATGTTTTTGTTTTGTTTTGTTTTGTTTTGTTTTTTCTGAGCTGAGGTTTCAATCTAGCTCAGGTTGACCTGGAATTCACTATTTAGTCTCAGGGTGGCCTCGAAGTTGTGGTGATTCTCCTACCTCTGCCTCCTGAGTCCTGGGATTAAAGGCATGCATGTGCCACCACGCCCAGAGAGGTTCTCCTATTGTAGATACCGCAATCTACTCTGAACTTCCTCTGGCCTTTGAGGAAACTTAATCTCTGTTTGAACAAGACAACCCTTAACTGATATCTGCCTTGTGTTTTTGTTTTTGTTTTTTTTTTTAATCTGTAAATGCTGAGGCACCAAAACCACCATTCTCTACTTAATTCAGTTCTATGTACCTACCTGTAAAACAGCATTTTAGTGTTTGCAGATAAAAGCATCTTAACAAAGTCCTGTCGGATCTTCAACATAGAAAGGAATCAACGTCCTGAAGTCTGTCCAGCAGCACGATAACTGGAGAGTAGGAAGTTGGCATCTACCACAGCAGCTTTTCTAGAAGGTCCTAGAGAGTTTCAGGAGCCCAGGACAAGGGGTGTTGTCTCAAAGCCCAATTCTCTCTGCAAACAAACATTTATGGCAGGAGCCCCAGTTACTATAAATGTCCAAACAGTACTTTACCTGATAGGCCATTGTGTCTCTGTGATGGCCACTGTTGCTGTGCTGTTGGATAGTGTGACGGTCTATCTAGATTGTTAAATTGACTGGATCTAGGATCACCCAGGAGACAAATCTCTGCCTCTCTCTAGGAGGGAGTTCATAGGTTGGGATAACTGAGGTGGGAAGACCCACCCTAACTGTGGGCAATGCCATACCATGGGCTAGAGCCCCCAATTAAATGAAAAAGGCGAAAATGGACTAAGCATCCAACTTCCTGCCTGGGGTTGCAATGCAACCCCAAGTCCTTGCTGCCATAACTTCCCTCACCGTGAGGGCCTGTATCTTCAATCACCTTGAGACCCTACCTTAGGGGCTTGGGAGATGGTTCCATAGTTAAAGAGGCAGGCTAAAAAATAAATCCTTCGGGCTGGACGTGGTGGCGCACGCCTTTAATCCTAGCACTGGGGAGGCAGAGGTAGGAGGATCGCCATGAGTTTGAGGCTACCCTGAGACTACATAGTGAGTTCCAGGTCAGCCTGGACCAAAGTGAGACCCTACCTCGAAAAAACAAAATAATAAATAAATAAATAAATCCTTGATCTTTTAGGTGGTTTTTGTCAGATATTTGATCACAGTAGTGAGAAAGGTGGCTAATGCAATCGCAGAGGTGATTAATTAAATGAGCAATTATATTCCAACGAACCTCTAGTTATCACAATAGACAGCAGACTGGATTTGGACTCCGGGCTGCAGGTGGCCAACTTCTGATCTGTGATTTCTAGATCAAGAAGTGGTGAGGTTGAGGGTCCGCTAACAAGATTCTCATCCACCACCATTCTGTATTTTTAAACAGTATTTTATTGGCTTCTTTCTCATTATAAAAGTGATATGAGAGTGAGATACTACCTCAAAAAAGAAAGTGAGCTTTAAGGGCTAGCAAGATAGATCAGTGGTAGGACACTTGCCTGCAAGACCAGCAACCTGGGTTCAGTTCCCCAGTACCCATATAAAGCCAGATGCATGAAGTGACACATAAATCTGGTATTCATTTGAATTGGCTAAAGGCCCTGGTATAGCCATTCTTTCTCTTTTTCTGCTTATAAATAATATATAATATATATATATATATGTATATATATATATATATACACACACATATATATATACACACACACATATATATATATTAGTAGTATTTTTTATTTTTAACTTTTTTATTGACAACTTCCATAATTGTAAACAATATCCCATGGTAATTCCCTCCCTCCCCCACTTTCCTCTTTGAAACTCCACTCTCTCTCATATCCCCTCCTCCTCTCAATCAGTCTTTTATTTTTGATGTCATGATCTTTTCCTCCTATTATGATGGTCTTGTGTAGGTAGTGTCAGGCAATGTGAGGTCATGGATATCCAGGCCATTTTGTGTCTGGAGGAGCACATTGTAAGGAGTTCTACCCTTCCTTTGGCTCTTACATTCTTTCTGCCACCTCTTCCACAATGGACCCTTAGCCTTGGAAGGTGAGATAGACATATTTCAGTGCTGAGCACTCCTCTGTCACTTCTTCTCAGCACCATGATGCCTTCTGAGTCACCCAAGGTCACTGCCATCTAAAAGCAGAAGCTTTTCTAACCAAAAGTGAGAGTAGCATTAATATATGGGTATGAACATTAAGAGAAGTGCTTACTGGGCAGTTTGGTGAGTATAGTATATACATTTAGCCAGACAGCAGCAGAGGTTACACCCCTAGGGCTCATGACTACCCCTGCTGTAGTTTTTCAGTATCAGGGATGTATTCCCTCCCATGGAGTGGGCCTCCAGTCAAATGAAAGGGCAGAGGGCTGCAAAGATTGCTCAGTGGTTAAGGTGCTTGCCTGCAAAGCCTAAGGACCCAGGTTCAAATCCCCAGAACTCACATAAAGCCAGCTGGACTAATTAGAGGGTGGTTGGTTTCCCACATAACAGACATGCCACTATTGCACCCGTTGGCTCATTTGGCCTGGATGGCCAAATTTAAGGCTTGCAGTGTCCATTGTTGAGTATCTTCACTGGTGATTTCTCTCTCTCCCACTGAGCTGCATGCAAAGTGGCTTTTTTTTGTTGTTTGTTTGGTTGGTTTTTCAAGGTAGTCCAGGCTGACCTGGAATTCACCCTATATTCTCAGTATGACCTCGAACTCATGGCAATCCTCCTACCTCTGCCTCCCAAGTGCTGGGATTAAAGGCATGCGCCACCATGCCTGGCGCAATGTGGCTTTTTCCAGCTTTCTGTCAGCTGGTCTACATAGAGGAGGTTTTCACTTCAGTTCCAGCAGGATTTCTCAGTGACTTTGCAGCCCAAGTATGTAAAGTCTTCAGCAATAGGGTCTTACCACCTATTCCTGGTGAGAAACCAAGGGCCTTGGAAATGGCCTGTAATGTTTTGGGGGAATGAGGGACCTCCCTGGCCAACAACTCACTAGAAGGTATCCCATCCTTGGCACTGAAAATTTTTCAGTAACAATCTACGGCTTCTGAGTGTTCCATTGTCCAAAAAAGTAGGTTTCCATGTGACTTATTTATATCCACTTAGATTCTGATTAGCCCTCCCTCCACCTTGCCTTTACTCACTCTCTTCCCCTTACCTCACTTAGGCCTTTTCACCACTTACATACAACACCATCCTATTAAGTCCCCCCTCCCTCCCTTTCTATTCCCTTTGTATCTCCTTTCTAGCTTACTGACCTCTGCTACTGAGTTTTATTCCTACTCACATAGAAGTCCAATCATTTGTAGCTAGGATCCACATATGAGAGAAAACATGTGATATTTGGCTTTCTGGGCCTGGGTTACCTCGCTCAGTATACTTTCCAGATCCATCCATTTTCCTGCAGTTTTCATAACTTCGTTTTTCTTTACCACCAAGTAGAACTGCATTGTGCAAATATACCACATCTTAATTATCCACTCATCAGTTGAGAGACATCCTGAATGGTTCCATTTCCTAGCTATTGTGAATACAGCAGCAATAAACATGGTTGAGCAAGTATCTCTAAGGTAGTGAGACAAGTCCTTAGGATATATGCATAGGAGTGGTATACCTAGGTCATATGGTAGATCTATTTTTCTCCACACTGATTTCCACAATGGCTGGAACAGATTGCATTCCCACCAACAATGTAGAAGGGTTCCTCCTTATCCGCATCCTCGTCAGCATTTATTGTCATTTGTTTCCTTGATGGTACCAATCTTACAGGAGTGAGATGGAATCTCAACATAGTTTTAATCTCATTTCCCTGATGACTAGGGATGTAGAACACTTTTTAAGATGTATATATGCCAACTGTATTTCTTCTTTTGAGTACTCTCCATTTAGTTCCATAGCCCCTTTTTTAATTGGGTTGTTTGATTTCTTATTTAATTTTTTTAGTTCTTTGCCTATTCTAGATATTAATCCTCTACCAGACGTGTAACTGGCAAAGATTTTCTCCCGTTCTGTAGGTTGCCTCTTTGCTCTATTCACAGTGTCCTTTGCTGTACAAAACTTTGTAATTTCATGAGGACCCAGCGGTTGATCTGTGGTTTTATTTCCTGAGCAATTGGGGTTATATTCAGAATGTCTTTGCCAATACCAATATGTTGAAGGGTTTCCTCTACTTTTTCCTCTACCAGTTTCAGAGTTTTAGGTCTGAAATTAAGGTCTTTGATCCATTTGGACTTGTGCATGGAGAGAGATGAGGATCTATTTTCATCCTTCTACAGATACATATCCAGTTTTCCCAGCACCATTTGCTAAAAAAGTGATATGACCACTGGAAAAAGTTACCAAAAAAGTTAATTCAAAATACTACCAGATGTATCAGTTCTTAGTATTTTGAGACACAGCATGACATTTGTGTGTGCAGTTATTGTATAGAATCATGATAATGCTATGTAACAATGTATCTGGAAATTTACCTGATATCCTTATTTTCACACTCTTTCTTTATAAACTTACACCTGTTTTACTGATTTCTACATTGAAATTGTTTTTCCTTTTTTCAGCTACTCCAAAAATCTCCCAACTATGTCATTTCTTCCCTCACATTTATGACTGGGAGAAATTGGCCCTTGTCATTTGAAACTCTGAAGCAACTTACATAGAGAGGTTGTACAAATATGGACTAGCAGACTCCAATAACATGTTCCTACAAGTCACCCTGGATGTGTGTGTGTGCATACACATGTGCATGTGTCTCCATATGTGGGACCACACATTGGAGAACCAATATATTAACTTGGCTCTCTATGCCCCTTGCTAAATCCATATTTTATCACTATGTCCTTTAGTGATTTTTGGCCCAGGCCTTGAGATGCACCATCTATCAGAGAAGAGATTAATGCTGCAAGGAGCACCAGCCAGCCATTCCCTTCTGATGAGGACTCATTCTCCAGTGCAGGTGATACTTGGGCATCCACCAGTCCATCTTTCCTGTTAACCTTAGTTTTCTCCCAGCCAAGTACTAAACCTACTTAGTTTCCAAGAGCAGATGAGATCTGGTATATTCAAGGTGGCATGCCTGTAGACTAATCCTAGATTTTTAATCCTTGTTCTTCTTAATAGTATACTAGGAGCTCTGGTCAAAGAAGGTTCCCTAGAAGTAATTATGCAAAAAATCTAATGCCCCAATATAGCTTGCATGAAATCATGTGGTTTTCATGCTGAATCTACTATGCTTGGTGTTCCTAAAAGGAAGCCAGACGTTTTCATTCTTGTTGCTGAAAAGAGGCACACTTAGTGAGAAAAACAGAAGCAGGAAGCTACTAATGACATGTATAAATAGAATTAGACATAACCATGAAGTATAAAACCCTGCATGCCTTTAATCACAACCTTTGGGAGACTGAGATAGGAGGATTACTGCAAACTCAAGGCCAGCCTGAGAGTACAAAATGAGTTCCAGATTAGCCAGGGCTACAGTGAGAAACTGCCTTGAAAACAAAAAACAGCCCCTTTTATCTTGTATGGTGGGAGACTTATAACCTGGACAGAGCCACATTCCCACATTCTCAGACTCATGTGAGATCATGTTTGTAAAATCATATGTGGTTTTTTATATTGTTAATTTGACAGGACTTTTGAATGTCCATGAGGGATTATTGAGATTAGGTTAGCTCCTGAGCATGGCTGTGAGGGATTATCTTGATTAGGTTAATTGGGGTGGCACCCTTTCATGGGCTGGTTCCTGGTCTCTATTTAAAAAAGGAGAAGGTAGCTGATCACCAGAATGCATTGATCTCTGCTTCATCAGTGTGGAATGGATGTGACTAGCTCTGCTTCAAGATCCTGCTGCCACACCTTCCCTGTCAGGTTGGACTGTAACTTCAAAATATAAGCTGAAATAAAGCCTTCCTTAACTTGCTTCTGGTGAGCTATTTCTGTCCCAGTGATGGAGTAGGGACAGTAGGTTTTCATTTTTTGTATTTTTGTTGCATCAGGGTTAAACCTACAGTCTCTTGCACACTAAGCAAGCACTCTGCCATGGTTTGAACTATATCCCCATCTTAACAGTGTTTGTAGTGTATATAAAATAATAATTTAAGTATGTGGCAACCAGATATTTCTAATGGTATCAGCAAGAATGTGTTATCAACACACAGTTCTCAGTGTGAGAAGCTGTTCAGCCTCTCAAGAACCAGTGACCAGACACCCCTACCTCGGGTCTGATGGAAGGACAAAACTTGATAATTGATGTAAATCTTGATGACTAACCTAGAGCACTGAAAAAAAAACCACACATTGATATTGTTTATAATGATATCACTGAGCTAATTACAAATTCTCCTTGGCTATTAATTCTCACAGGTCCTTTATTGACAACATTTTACTTGCTAGTTTGTTTCTGTATGTATGTGAAGGTAATAAGACAATTATGCTACAAATTACACCATTAATTCATTCCAACTAGACTTTCCTCAAATTAATACTAATTAGTGATGTTCAGATGTGATTTCAATAGGGGATAGACTGATGTTTGCTTTGCAGTACCAGTAAATGGGGAGAAATTGTTGTGTTTTGTTTAATATAAATGGAGGAAGGCAATATAAAGCAGAGATCAAGTAATAACTTCAAGGCTTTATTAAGTCATGTCGCATGCTGCCTCTAAACAGTGAAAATACCAATTACCCTGCCAGGCACACAATCTCTCCAGCCTGTGCACCAAATAAGGATGGAAAAATCAGCCCTTTGTGCTTCTCCAGAGCATTGTGCTGTGCTCACACACACACACAAAAAAAACCATTTTAAAAATTAACCTTGAGTTTGTTTCCAAAATGCCCAATACCTTGTGTTAGCTCAAAGAATCCTTATCAGTTGTGTTCTGTCATAAAGTGTTTAAGAACACTCAAAGAGACAGGGGGAAGGCCTTGCCTGCTTTTACATGGCAGTATATCTAATTAATTCCAAAAGTTGTTGATCTGGAGGCTGGGGACACTGCTGAGAAGTTAAAAGCACCTGCTATGCAAGCCTGAGGAGCTGAGACGGTTCGAGTTTGATTGGACAGCACCCATGTGAACAGCTGGGTGTGGCCATGCATGTGTGTAACCCCAGTCCAGGGGCAGGGGGCAGAGACCAGAGAATGGTTGGGGCTTGTTGGCCATCAGCATAGTGAAAACAATAGCTTTGGGTTGAGGGAGAGACTCCGCCTCAAGGAAATGGGCACATGAGTAAAACGAGGACCCCACCCGCACATCTTCTGGCCTCTGCGTGAGTGCCGGCATCTGCACACACATGCCTGCACTACACAGTTTGCATCACATTACACATGCAAAACAGAAGAAGAGGCACAGATCTGTGGTCCTAAACCTTCCAGTGGCAAAATAATTCAGCTATCTTTATCTGATTCTTTTCTTTTCTTAAAAAATTCTATTTATTTATTTATTGCAAGCTGAGAGAGAGAGAGAGACAGAGACAGAGACAGAGACAGAGAGGAGATAGACAGAGAATGGGTGTGCCAGGGCTTTCAGCCACTGCAAAGGAACTCCAGATGCATGCACCCCCTGTGCATCTGACTTACTTGGATACTGGGGAGTTAAACCTGGGTGCTTTGGCTTTGCAAGCAAGTGCACTAACCACCAAGCTACTTCTCCAGCCCCTCTGGGAGGTATTTCTAATAAGCAGCTCTAGTGATCAGACAAGTTTGGGCAACACCTCCCAGTCGTGGTTCTCACTCTTGACCTCTTGCTAGAACCTCTCAGGGAGCATCAAAAGCAACAGCAACTAATGTCCAGTTTGTTCTGGAAGCCACAGTCTTACTTCGATGGCAAAACTCAACCCCAGTCTAGTGATGCCTACATTCCCAGAGTTGTCTCAACCATGAATACATTTTAAAATCTGTCCAATGGATACTAATATGTAACCATGGCTGAGGAACATCACATCTCTGTTTCACTAGCCGGGGCCCATCAGCTGACCAGGCTGGGCAACACTGGCTTCAGATCCCACCTTGGAAGAGATCTGTATGCAATTAACAAGGACTGTGCTAGCACAGGGCAGTGGAACCCAAAACTTTCTGCCTACTGGGCAGTTTCCTTCCCCACTCCCTTCTCCCATGGCACTACCACCAATCAAAGCACCTTAAAATATTCTCAGGGCTCTTTCTCTTTGTACACTTGGCCATGGAATACCAACTGAAAAGAAACAGGGTGGAGCAAACCCACCTGCTCCAAAAATCACTTATGCAAGCCCATTATGTGCAAAATGCCCTGACCCAACCAAGTGCCCCATGTTTGTTCTATGTCCCATAATCAAAGTCAGTAAGGACCACTCACTCACACCTGTGAACTCATTTTGACAGTTCTCTTTAATTAATGATGAATGACACTACAGATCTAAGTACCAGACAGAATCAAGGTGTGGGGGTGGCGGGAAGTTGAAAACAAGCATAACACTATAAAGAAAATTTGGAAAAGTGAAACACTTCTAAATGAGAAATATAAACCTGGCCTGGCACCCATTACATATATACATGATACCTATGTTGTCCACATATATACAGTAGATGTTTTGGTAGCAATCCAGACCACGCACTGGTCTTTTGGACACAGATGAAGTAGCACCACGAACAGCACCGCCATCGTAAGATGATAAACCAAACTGCACGCACGGCAAATGGAAAGACAGATGGCATCCATTTGGCCCACCCTGTAGCCAAGAGACGTAAGCAAAGTACCGCAAGAAAAATTGTTCTGGAAACTACATTCTTACTTCGATGGCAAAGTTCTAAAACGGGTAGGGGTCATGGGGAGAAACAGCCAATACAAATGATGTGTATGCAAATACACTTTCCTGGGTATCAAATGTGAGCCATTATATGGCATACCAGTTAACAAGGGAGAACGGGAGAGAGCCTTAAATAGTTGGCTAATGGCGAAATCTCTTGGTGACAATATCACAAATACTGAGTCACTGACAACCTGGGGAAGAAAGACAGCTCCTTATCCAAGTCTTATAATTTTTTTCTAATCACATTTGCTAATTATAAGCTCTTTGTTAAGGATTAATTCCTAGGAGTAGGGCCAAACACTTCCAGTATCACTCAACTTCCTCCCAGCATCAAATTTGGTGCTGTGGTTACCAACAGTGGGAAATGGTCATCCAACACACCAGCTGAGCCACACATTCTAAAACTACTTAGTAAATTGATTTACAGAGCGATCAAAGGATCTACTTGATCTCGGGCTTGGCTCGGAGCTGACCAAAAGCCCAGTGTCTAACCTTTGGTATCCTCCTAAGTACAGGAAGGCTGTGTTGCTTTCCAAGACTAAGCCCATATACCAGGATGGAGGCCGCTCTCTCAGTATGAACAAGGCTGTATTTCTTCATTTTTCCAGAAGAACACAGCTCTTCCTTCAAGTTTCTCAGCAGCCCCCTAGGAGTACAGCATCAACTCCTATTAACATTCATGCTGTCTTGGCAACACGAACCCCATCATCTCATCGCTGTGATCTCTCATATATGGTTTCCACCTCATTGCCTTCACATGCCTTCAAAAAGTCCCTCTTTCCACAACCGAGGTCTTAATTCCCAGGGTCTTGTTTCAGAGTCTTGTGTGATGGTCTGGCCTACAGTGCTCTTCCAGAGCAGCATAAGGCAAACATGGGATCGTTGTCACCCACAGCAGAGACCTTCATGTCCGTACCATTTCACTTCACTCTTACCTGTCACTGTGGTGAGCCCCCTTCCTCTATCTTTAAACCACCTGTTGTAAAGGAGTTTCCAACTACATGGTATATTGCATCCAGGATAGAAGATTGAATGAAAAAGGGCTTCAGTACTGTAAAATTCACTTCTCACAGTATAATAAAACTGTTTATCAACTCTGTCTCACATTTAGGAGACAGCTAAGAAACTTGAGCCTGGGAAAAGAGTTTTTTAAAAAGTCTCTACTTCTAGGTAGATTTTGAGTAGGACCATTTTTGGCAGTCACTAGATTAGTAAAGAGAGTCCCTGACCTTTGAAGACACAAACCTGGGAAAGAGTTTTAAAATCTCTACTTCTAGCTAGATTTTGAGTAGATCCATATTTGCAGTCACTAGATTAGTTAAAAGAGTCCCTGACCTTTGAAGTTAGCATGAAATAGCCACACATGTAACATCACTACTGATTTGTCATTATTGACCCAGGTAGTTGATTATTAATGCATTCTCCTCACCTTTGGCTGGTTCTAAGGCTATGCTCTGGCCCAAAACAAAGAAACCATCAAAGCCAGGGGAACATACTTATACTTCCACAAAGAAGAATTTTAAAACTCTGCTCAAGTCTCCAAGAAAGAATGCTATGAAAGGTTGGCCTCATGAAGGAAAAAGCTACCAATTTCTAGGTTAACCAGAGGCCACTAGAACCCCCTTAGCATAAGCCCTTGGCTGGCTGGCAAATACTTTTAAATGGATAAAAGCCAACTCTCTTCAATGGGAACTGAACACAAGGACTTTAGCAGCAGATGTGGCCAAAGTAAAGCCTTTAAGCAGCCAGAGCACAAGGTTTCAGCCTGAGTACCAGCAACTTCCAGTCTTAAGTCAGCAGAGATTGATACTGTAGTCAAATCCCACTCAAGAAACTCCAGGTTAGAATTTCTACCTTTGTGCTATTTGACCCAACAAAAAGTCAGAGGTATAGAGATCAAGAGACAGATCTGCCAATCTGTTCTCACCCAAAATAATAATCCTACAGGCAGAAGTATCTTGGCAAAGCATATTCAAGAGAAACTCATGAGATTATAACCAGCTTTATAGGAGAATAGTTGGCAATGCTGATTTCTCTGTAATTATTTATATTCTCAAGAGAAGAGAGCAAGGTAGCTTTTGCTTTCTTCTTACACTAGCAAGAGTATGAATCAGAATGTTGGAAAAATGAAAAATTATCTTTGAAAGTCTTTTTCTTCACATTTGTAAAAAGACAACTTTCATATCGGATTTTCAAAATTGACAGGGTATTTTACTAACAGCAAATGATGTCATTTAGCAAGTCCCTTTAAAACAATGGGTTCTTATGACTTGAGACATATTTGTCTTAGAAATTGATGAGCATGCCATGATTAAGATCCATAACAATGCACACTGCACTCTGGTCTGTGAGGTACATGCCTTCTGATTGAGTTACCAGGAACACGGTCTCAGCAGGTGAGGGATCTATTTATCTCCACTCTCACTTAAGTAGACCGAGGGTCCCTGACCCATGACCAGGGCAGCAGCCATTGCAGCACTCTCTAAGCCTGGCCTCTTCCCTGTAGCCATACCCGGGGAGCTCAACCCTTCCCAGAAATAAAATGTTGCTCCTCTCGACAGCATGGCTGGCGATGCCTGATACCGAGTTCATTTTGACTCAGAGGGAGCCTGACCACTGCAGTAATTCATTTCACCTAGCAAAACAAACTTAACATTCTGCACGCAATGTCTTCAGGCATGTTTACAGCCATTTCTATTTCACAAGGAAAACAGTCCAGGATGTACAAATTTTCCTAACAAGAAAAAGATGAGCATGTTCTCTGCTGGCTGGATGTCACAGTAGCAGGTCATCATGCTTCCATGTGCTTTCTGTACACTGTGTTTTAACTAATCACTATTAGGCCAGCACCCACCAGGGAAAAAGGGGCCAATCATATCATATTCAGCTAAATAATATAACACTGGAAGTCCTCAGAATACATAAGAGTCTAAAGGAAAGTGACATGTAGCCCTGGTCATGACTCAAACATAATAATAATAATAATAATAATAATAATAATAATAATAATAGAAAAAAAGAAAGAAAGAAAAAACAAAAGTACATAAAGAAAGAAAGATAAGAAAACCTGGAATTTTAATTTCTGGTTAGCAAAAACTCACTCATCTTAACATCTTTCTCACAATAATGCAGGAAATGATATATGATATATGCACAGGAAAAGAAAAGGTTGGGATGGAGCAGGAAGCTAACAGAAATGGGGGTGGGGAGAAGAAAAGATCAACAGTATCTAGTTTATTATGAACAGAAAGACATTTCCAGAATTTATAAACACCCACATTGTGCATTCCAAAGAGAGCTTAGACTTGCAGGGATCACCCAGCTCTCCTCCTCTTTACAGTATATACAATGGAAGATAGTGATTTCCTTTTCCTGCAATTCAGCTTCCATTCAATTACCCATTTTAAGCTGACACTTGAAATATCCCAGTAGAATATACCCTTCTTCAGTTTCATTAATGTGGTCTATTGTCTTACAGGAAAAAAAAATAACAAAATTAAGATTAATTCTTAAAAGGAACTCAGCGCAACATCAAGTTTATATTACAAGAGATAGTATCAGCAAATATAACTATACAATTGAGAATCATCTATGGCACTATGATTCTTATTATATTATTTTTCTGAATAACAATCTTAAAACAAGGATCATACCCTAGTCTACTCTTTTTAGCCTTGTTTTAAGCATTTGCTCCACTCTTTACAACAGAACACTGTATACCTCAGTTCCACATCCAAAAAAAGATGTGCTGTAAGAAAAGTTACATTTTCATTAAAAAAGTACACATATAAATCAAAACCTATGTTAAATATTTCATACTCTCTCCACCCAACGTGAACAGTTCCATAGGAAATAATTTACAATGGTGCTTTGTAGAACACAGTTTCAGCAGCAGATGAAACATCTTGTAAATGCAGTGAGAGTAAACCCATTCTCTCGTGGCGTGGTGGTGGGCGCAACCAGCTCATTGTGGCCAGCGAAGTCCTGAAGGTTCAAGATGAAGTTTATGCAGACTCGTTGTCCTGGTGTCACAGTGCTTTTTTTTTTGCTTGGCACAATACAGAACGTGCAGTTCAGTCAACGAACTCCTGAGGATTGTAGAAAGTAAACAAACTGAAATGGATGCATCGTACCATCTACTGAGGAGGAAGATGTGAGGTCCTGGTTGTGAATCATGAAATAGTTTGAGTCTGGGTACCCATGAGTTAAAGGAGGATTTGCTGAGGTCATTTAGGTCTTCATTCTGGGAAGAAAAAAGAAAGAATTTGTTACTATGAGTATCTGGAAATATGCATTCAATTGCATTTTGGGAGTACTCATTTTGGTTAAAAAAAAAAAAACCTTATTTGTTTGTGTATGTATATGTATGTCAGAGGACAACCATGGGGTGCTGGTCCTTTCTTTCCACCTTGTTTAAGACAGGAGCTGTCATTGTAGTTTGCTGCCAGGAAGTCCAGACTAGCTGTCCTGCAAGCTTTGGGAGTCTCCTGATTCCATTTCCCACTGCTACGGGCACACTGGGATTGTGGATCCCTGTGCCACTTTGCATCACAATTTTGTGTGCTGGTGAGCCGAACCCAGTAAGCAGGCTTGCAGAACAGGCACTTTTAACCACCAAACCATCTTCCCAGCCCCCAAGCATACCTTTTAAAAGGGAGGCTATATCAGATCAACAACTTCCAGGCACAAGCAGTGCTGTGTAACTAAACAAAATCAACATGCTGTATTTAACTTTTCTTTTTCCTTTGAAAATGCAAGCATCTAAAGCAATCACAAAATGAAAATAGTCACTATCAAATCAGTAAACAAAATCAATGTGATCTGAATGTTTCCGAGGTTTGGCAACAAGTAAATAAAAAATTTCTTTGAAGAAAAGTGGAGGTTCTAGCTATCATGTAAAGACACTGTAAAGTACAATGAGGAAGTTACAATCAGTCAATGCATGACCTTCTTTTGATTAAAAGTCACTGCAGACATTAGTGTTTGAAGTTATACAGCTTAACATTACAAGATCTGAAATCAATTTTTAATGTGACATTGTTTGACATGAGAATTTTAGATGCAAAAGGCGACCCAAGCAAAACAGACTTGGTTAATCATTAAATAACAAAAGAAAAGGATTCTGATTTAGGTCTTAGAAATAAGTTATTTAGGCAGAAGCACAGCATGACTTCTATGCAATTCAAGAAAACAGATTTCAACAGGGCTATCTCTAAGTCTAATTCAGAGAAGAGACCTTTTGTTAACCTCCTGAATCACACTTTGCTCTCAGGCATTACATTAGAGGGTCCTTCAGAAGTCCCTATTTTTCATGCACTCAAAAGTCAATCTATACATATCAATATTTATAGAGTGTCCTGATCAGTCTGCAGCATAGAGTAGATTATCATAAATACTTGTTGAATACATAAATGGTTGTGTTAAGGGCCACAGAGGATTCAAGCCTGAATTATGCTGTAAGCATTGCCTTCTAACAATTCGAGGGACTTAGACAAGCTTTGTTCATACACAGATAAACTGCAAAGCAAACAGGTGAATGTCATGATAGACAGATGCATGGGGGGGGGGAGAATTTTGATGAATAGACAAGAGAAAGAATATTAGGGAAGTACCTTGCTGACACAGTTGGCTAGATCTGGAAGACAAGGAATAATCTGGGGATGTACAAACAGGGATTTTTTCTTAGTGTTAGCACAAGGCCTGCCACGGAGTAGGTATTTAATAAATGTAAGCTGAAAAAATGATAGGGATCCAGCATGCTTGCCATTGAAGATATGTGTTAAAACAAGCTGCAGGCATGAGGGGAGATCAGCCATAGATGAGCCATGGCAAGGATGTGGCTGGCTTCACAGGAGTGCCAGGGATTGAGAAGGAGCAAAGGAACTAAGACTACACCTACGGCAGGATGATGGTGAAAACCTCGAGTGACTGCCCAAGAGTCTAATTATAGGACAGCAAGAAGTTGCTTTGAGACCCCCAGCAAGACCCGTGCCAGCTACAAGTACAGTAGTGGTTTCTAAGTCTCACAAGCAGAAATCCCTCTATTCCTTTCCCTCCCTGGTTTTCTTTTTTTAAGACAAGTTCTCACTAGGTCGCACACAGTGGCTTTGAACTCACCATCCTCTTACCTCAGCTCTCCTAGTGCTGGGATTACAGGTATGCATCGCCAAGGTTGGTCTCTCCTTTTAAAGGGTAAACAGCTGTCAGTATTTACATAACAGCTTTCAAAGAAGTCAAAGGACAAAACTGGAGGATCAATTTTTATGAGAGAATTCCTGTTTACTTTAAAATATTAACTCTACGTCTAGAAGGTAAAGAAGCCTTTTTGAAATTAAAAAAAAAAAAAACAACTTACTATTAAAAACATGGCCAGGCGTGGTGGCGCACGCCTTTAATCCCAGCACTTGGGAGGCAGAGGTAGGCGGATCGCTGTGAGTTTGAGGTCAGCCTGAGACTACATAGTGAATTCTAGGTCAGCCTGGGCTAGAGTGAGACCCTACCTTGAAAAACCAAAAACATGGCATGGAGATGACAAAGCAAAACCAACAAGAGTATCCCAGGCCTCTCCCTTTAACTGAAAGAGAGACAGGACTTCTGCACATGGTGACAGGTCAGCCATCCTCCCAACAGCCCTAGTGGTGCTAACACCCCAGACCAGGACTCCAGGGCGCTTGTTGACTTTTGAGATTTTTTTCCGGAACTCATATCAGTAGGTTTCCACCAGAATATCTACAGCTGGGCACAGCTTCATAGCTCTGGGCCTAAAATTAGGCGAGAGGGCCACACTGTATTAAAAGACTTGTGACAAGTAGAACAACTGCCAAATATACAATAGGGGAAAGGAGAGGGTACGCGGTATGTTTTTCATTTCATATCTGGCTCTCCTCCAGGAGGGCTGAACGAGCAGCTTAGGACAGGAACACCGTGTACCCAGGTTTATCATCACACATGCCAACCTTCACGGATCCACAGGGCAGAGGCTAGGGCCCCTGAGAGGAGAAACAAAAGCCTGGACTCAATATGTGCTTATGCCTATGGCTTTGGGCCACGAGAATCCACCCTTACAAGCACATTCAAAGTGCAGGAAATAAAAAGATAGAGCACTCTCATCATATATTTCCTTGCAAAGTCTTAGCATGCTACTTTTAAAAGCCCTTTATCATAAATCTGGATCATCACACATCTTTGACACATGTTCCTATTAGTGCCATGAACTAAGGGGCCTAGGAAAAAATGACAGCACAGGTGACTGAGGGGATAAGGCAATGCTGCCACGGGGAGGGTGAGAACACATGGCTACCAAGAGTCCACACTTCACACCTGCTGCCTTTGTATAATGGTGTGTTCATGTAACTGGACATCAGTGTAATGACATGGATGTTTAACAAACATCCCATGTGAGAACTGTCCTTCACCATGGCCACAGTGCAGACTGCATGCTTATTCCAATCGTGCAGCCACTGTTTGCAGCAGCTACAGAATGGCTTCTCAAGTTCCCACTTCGCTCTGCAATGGCCTTCTCAACTGTGGGCATATTCTTTTTCGTGGTCTCTAGAGCAGCAAGTTTTAGCCCTTAGAGAGCATATTTGATCTTTGGTGACAGCCAAAAAGCTTTCAGAACCCAATGTGGAGAACAAAGGAGCTGACTGAACATGGTAATGTTCCCAGCAAGGTAGCGCCTGAAGCCAAAGGGCTCCAAAACTGAAGTCACAAAAACAGTTACTTTGATGTGTGAGATGTCTAAAGGTTTTATAGACAGACTCTGCTCGGCTTTATGGAATTTATGGTCACCTCTCCATGGCCTTATTGCTCCATGTTTGCACCCAGGAAAGGCTAAGCTTGAATAGACCAATGCATGCAAGGAAAGACTTAGATCTATAGGTACATGTTTTGTTTTTAATTTAGGAATATGTTTTTTAAAAAAAAATGCAAAACCTGGGCTGGAGAGATGGCTTAGTGATTAAGCACTTGCCTGTGAAGCCTAAGAACCCCGGTTTGAGGCTTGATTCCCCAGGACCCACGTTAGCCAGATATATAAGGGGCGCATGCGTCTGGAGTTCGTTTGCAGTGGCTGGAGGCCCTGGCACGCCCATTCTCTCTCTATCTCTCTCTCTCTGCCTTTTTTTCCCTCTGTCTGTCACTCTCAAATAAATAAATAAAAATAAACAAAATTTTTTAAAAAGTTAAAATAATGCAAAACTACCCACAATAGGTTCTCCTAGTCCTTCAATTCAGTAAATACCTATGAGTGATGAATACAAATGCACTGAGAAAAACTGGGATCCACACCAATGAAGCTGGTAGGCACACATACATTTAGTGTACTTTATATGCACAACCTCACTGGAAAGACACCAAGCATGGAAAAGCAAATACCACTGTGGTTCTTCACACATACAGAAGCTCACTGGTCATATGTTCACATTGGAACCCAAAAGCAACACATTTCCTTAACAGAAGATGCTGTACAAATATCCAGTGACGGTGTCTGAGATACAGTCTCTCTAGTTACACCATCAGGGAAATAACCTCTGAGCCCAGAAATATGAGGCACCTGTCATGAGATTTAGTAGCAGGAAATTACATTCTGACAAAATTTCATCACCACATCAGTGTCTATGGTACCCTTCTTTGAACATCTTCTTGTAAGATTAAACCCACCTAACTCTGCCAGAAATTTTTAAAAATGTAATCTTTAAAGCAAATATCAATTAATCCAACATTTAAGCAAAGCTACTTGAGACCTATGGATTTTTGCATGATTGCATTCAGAATCTACCCATTAAAACTATGCCGACTACAGCCTAAAAGTAAATAAAGCTTTTTACCTCCTTCCACACTGTTTTAGTACCGTGATCATTTTTAACTGTGAAAGCTAAAAACAGCACAAAGTTAGGCAGAACTAACACAGAAGGGTCCACATCCTTTCAGTAGTGCACTTGGAATCAAAGTCATTGACAAGTAGTCTCAGCCTGTATCATGTTCTGAAATTTACTGTGATTTGTCTAATAAGGTAAAACATAGTAATAAATACCTGGTTGGGGTGTTGACTACTTTTCACTTTGACTACTGAAATAGGATTTGAATATTGCAAGTTGCTTGGCTGTTGTCACATACTAAAATGTAGCCAGAAAGCAATACTAGAAAAAAAAAGACTACAGTCATGTATTTTCATCACAAAGATCTTACACTATAGATTCAGATAGAAAAATTCATATAAATTAAATTCCCCCACTTAACACAAGGTGTCAAGGTCTGGGACTGCAGCTGAGTAGTCTCAGCACGGTGAGTCTTCCAAGGTTCAATCTCCAACACCGCACACACAAAAACGGTGTCAAAATAACATATTTCTCTTTCACTTAACATTAATTGATATATTTATATAATCCAAGAAACAGTAAGCAAGAAGATTCAGAATTCCTGGCACTCAAGGGCAGCTGCTATTCAGTTGTTCTAATTTCATGACTGACATGAACACTTCAAACTTCTATAATTGTGTATTCAATGTCAAGAGAAGTTTTCTTTAAATATTTTATTTTTATCTATTTATTTAACAGAGAAAGTGGGACAGAGAGACAGATAATGGGCAGGCCAATGCCTCCAGCCACTGCAAACGAACTCCAGACATGTGTGCCCCCTTGTGCATCTGGCTAACATGGGTCCTGGGGAATCAAACCTGGATCCTTTGGCTTTGCAGGCAAACACCTTAAGTGCTAAGCCATCCCTCCAGCCCAAGAGAAGTTTTTAAAAGAAAGAAGAAAACCTCCAAAGAACACCTTAAAGTGTTCTCATTCTGAAAAACATGGCAGTGAGAAGCTATGTGAAATGTTAACCCATTTTTGAACTCTTTTTTTCTCCTTTACCCATCCACCCTCCCAATTTGCTGTATATTGTTGGAAAGCAAGGAGAGCCGCCCCGCCTTCCAGGTTTGAGTTTCCAAAATCTTGCACAGTAAAGGGAATGACACAGACAAAACATGTGGAAAAATCAAGATGGGACAAGGATTCCACTGGGGAGGAGAAAAAGGCTCCCTTTACCGGGGCGGGGAAAAGGCCATGAGTGCGGACCTGTCTGTTGGTGGCAGCTCTGAGCCTTGCAAGATGGTGGCCTTGATACCTGTGGCAGCATTCAGTTCTGTCCCCTCGGGTCCATTAGCTTTTTATTTTACACGATCACATCTAACTACATGCCAGTACCACCACACTTCCTCCTCTAGCTTTCTCCATGGTATTGCCATAATTGGTTCATGGTACCACTAATTTAAAGATCATATCATCTAGAGCCTGTGCCTATTAGTAGTGCTGATAACACACTACCAGAAAATTCACGTGTGTGTGCACACACGTGTGCGTGCACATGCACAACATTGGGTGTCAGGCCTTATCTTCTACCTTGCTCGAGGTGGGGGTCTCCCATTATTCACTGCTGCATGTGTCGGGCAGGCTAACTGGCCTACAAGCTTCCAGGCTACTCTCCTGTCCCTGTCTCCCTGGGGTGAGAACCCCAGGCACACTGAGATTACAGGTGCTGGTATGACAACTTTGGGCTTTTATGTGGGTGCTGAGGATCTGAACTCAGGCTTGTACAGCAAATACTTTATCCACTGAGCCATCTCCCAGTCCCAAACTCTGTTTCTAAGCATCACAAAATCAAACAAATGAGTGCAATACATTAAAAATATTATTAAACATCAATATTCACAAGCACCTTCATACTTCTGGTAGAAAATGGGTATTATGTATTTAACACTCACACTATAAAATGCTAGGTGAAGCAATGAGACCATTGTTAGGAAAGGAATTTTGTGGCTGAGAGCTTGGGTTTTACCATCTGAGACAGTTTTGGGAGCGAAGTAGGACTATCACGGTCAGTTCCATTAGACACAACAACCATCCACGTAAAGAAAAGCTGAATCCAGAGAGCATCAAAAGTTTGGGGCACAGGAGAATCTCTTCACTCCCTGCAAGGTACCCTTTGGGAAGTGTGGAAGTGAGCTGAAGCTTTGGAATAAGACAAACGAAAGCAGTGGTGGTAGGGCGGCCTCCATTCTGAAGCCTTTTGACTCTCACCACCAAAAGCAAGAAGTCCAGTTAGGACTGAAGGAGAGCTAGAGGTAAGACTGTGATGTCTGCTGCTTTCTGTCAGAAGTGGAAAGCCATTTTAGTGAGAGAAAGAAAGCCAACTTCTTCTCAAGTCAGCCAGGATCACACTGGCAAGATTGGTTTCGTGGTTGTAAACGGCAAAAGGTAACCAACCAGCCCAAACCAGGGCCTTAACGGAGCTCTTTAAAGAGCTCTCTTGCCTGGTGCCAGTCAAATGGGAGGGGGCTGGTGGAAATAACAAGGTTGCTGGCCAGGCCTTCATGTGCACAAGGTTGCCAAGAAGAAAATCCAGGGACAGCTGCCAACGTGTGAGAGGCCATCTCGCTCTAGTTCCCCTTTTGTCATAGCGAAAGACCTTCTGGCAGGGCTGGTGACTTTGGGAGACCACCAATGAAGAAAGGCACACTTCATTAGAAAGAAAGAAGACCAAGATCGACCGAGAAGGAAGCCATCAAGCCGGTGTGCTCTGCTGCGGCCTGAGGTGAATACTGTCAGTTCTAGGGGTTTGCTTTTTCATTTTTTCATGTAAAAAGCAGAAAAAGATTCTGGAAATTTTTAAGATCTTTAAGGATGAAAAGATTGGTTCATTCAATAATGTCTAGTTCTTAATAAGTAAATAAATGGGTCCTGTCAATAACTTAGAACTCTAAAGAAAAGTTCAAAAATTTTAAACCCCCCAAATTCTCCACATCAGTTATTTTGCCTTTTTTTGGGGGGGGCATATGTGTGAGTGATGTGCTTGTGTGGTTGTGTGTGCTAGCGGAGGGTAGAGGTCAACATCAGAGATCTCCTCAATTGCTCTCCACCTTTTTTTTTTTTTTTTTCCCGAGGTAGGGTCTCACTCTAGCTTACTTAGGCTGACCTGGAATTCACTATGTAGTCTCATGGTGGCCTTGAACTCATGGCGATCCTCCTACCTCTGCCTCCCAAGTGCTGGGATTAAAGACATGCGCCACCACGCCCAGCCACCTTATTTTTTAAAATATTTTTTGAATGTATGTGTTTATTTATTTACTTGAGAGACAGCAAGAGAGAGAGAGAGAGAGAATGGGCACTCCAGGGCCTCTAGCCACTGCAAACAAACTCCAGACACATGCGCCCCCTTGTACATCTGGCTTACATGGGTCCTGTGGAATCGAACCGTGGTCCTTAGACTTCACAGGCAAACACCTTAACCACTAAGTCATTTCCCCAGCCCGCTACCTTATATTTTAAGACAGGGTCTCTCACTGAACTGGCAGCTCCCTGATTTGGCTACATTAGCAAGATAGCGAGTCTAGGGGATTCTGCTGTCTCTGCCTCCACAGCACTGGGATCGTAGGGGCATGCCACCACACCCGCTTTTAAATGGGTGTTGAGGATTGAAACTCAGGTCCTCATGCTATGCAGCAAGCCACTTACCATTGAAGTAGTTCCCCAGCTTCACTTTTTTTTTCCAGTTGATGAGAAGCATGCTAATAAAGAGAATGGGGTTAATGTCACCCCAGTTCCCTTCCAAAATATGAATAACAATGTTGCCAGTGTTTCTTCCATCAATATCATGATATGCCCATATACATGATGGGACCAAAGTAGGACTCAGAAAAACAATTCATTTACAGTTCACTCCTGATCAAATGTATGGGGGGCAGGAAGTCTTTTGTGTCCATGGGGATTGCATCAACAGCATATCCTACCTAACAGAGTACATTCCAGTTTTGAAGCCCGTATCACAACACTTATTGGTTTATGGCTTTGTTTGGTTGAAATGGTCAGAACTCAGGACATAGGTTCTATAAGTCTGGCCTGGATACAAACTGTAGACTTAAATTGTACCATAACTTTCTTTACAATGTGGTATAGAGAGAGTAAAAAGGGTTTGTAATACTGTTTCTTAATTAGACAAAAGGGAGTGAGACAGACCTATTCCTACAAGGCTTGTTTTTCTCTTAAACACTAGATTTCTCATGCATACTCTCGGCCAGGAGTCAGATTGCTTTGAGAAAGCAAGTTCCTGATTGGTTATCTGAGTCACTGTCCGGATACCCAATTGTTTCCCAACTTTCATCAGTTTTTCCATAACAGCTTACAAACAAGGCCCTGAGCAGACATTCACACAGCCCTGGGTCTGCAGAGAACTGAGGTAACAATCATTAGCACCCCTGACATCACTTTTGGCAGCTGGAGAGATGGGGAAACCTGTGTTTAATCTATTTCCTACTCACCACAAATGTTAACCAGAGTCCCAATAATATGGTTATGGTTGGCTTTATGGAAAAACCTGGTAATACAAGAAACATCTATGGAACTGAACAAGCATCTTTCAAGAAACCATGGATTACCTCAGCAGTGTGACCCTGACTCCCTTTCCATAGGTTGTTTACATCATTAAACAGGCCTACCAGAGGACAATGCCACTCCCAGCAGTTCCTGAGAAGACCAAGTTCAGTGTCAGGAAAAGATTTTCCTCTCAACACACATCTAACTTATACCTCTAGAAAATCATGTTAAATCTCTCTCTCTCACACACACACACACACACAAACTGTCTTCTGCCCAGTGTCTTGCTTGAGGAAAATATTAGGGGGGAAATTTTGAGGAGGATTTGGCCTGTGATTATTTGCAATGAAATGTTCTTTTCAAAAAGGAGGGGTGGGTCTGGGCAATGGCTCAGTTAGTAAAGAGCTTGCCACACAAACACAGGACCTGAGTTCGGTCCCATGGCAACCACATAAAATGTTAGGCGAGCAGTGACACTTGTTGCCCCAGCTCGAGAGGTGGAGACAGAGGATTTCCAGGGCTTGCTGACCAGCCTGCCTATCTGAATCAGAGAGCTGCAAGCTCAGTGAGAGATCCATCTCTGACATAAGGTAGAGAGCAGTAAGAAAGACACCCGAGGGCTGGAGAGATGGCTCAGCAGTTAAGTGCTTGCCTGTGAAGCCTAAGGATCCCAGTTCGAGGCTCCATTCCCCAGGACCCATGTTAGCCAGACGCATAAGGGGGCGCATGCATCTGGAGTTCGTTTTCAGTGGCTGGAAGCTCTGGCGCGCCCATTCTCTCTCTCTCTCTCTCTCTCTCTCTCTCTCTCTCTCTCTCTGCCTCCTTCTCTCTGTTGCTCTCAAATAAATAAATAAACAAACAAAAAAAATTTAAAAAAAAGAAAGACACCCAACATCAACCTCTGGCCTATACACACATACGTGCACACACATGCACCCAGCATATACATGTGCCCACATACATACAAGCATGCATGCATACGAACATGCACACCACACATATAAACTCAAAAGGTAGAAAAAGCCAGGTGTGGTGGCGCACCCCTTTAATCCCAGCACTTGGGAGGCAGAGGTAGGAGGATCACCGTGAGTTCGAGGACACCCTAAGACTCCATAGTGAATTCCAGGTCAGCCTGGACTAGAGTGAGACCCTACCTCGAAAAACCAAACCAAACCAAACAAAACAAAACAAAACAAAAGGTAGAAAAAAGCGAAAGGAAAAATATTTAAGAGAAAGAAAAAAATAAAAATGAAAAAGTATATTTAATGAAAGCACATGCTCTGTGAAACTAATTTGAAACACATAAGCATATAGCATTGTGTTCAAATGTCTTCCACCCCATAATGCTCACTCATTTCACTTGAAGAATTCTTAAGGAAATACAAGTTACAAAGGTTTCCAGGGTACAACGGTAATTCTTAAACAAAAGGTAGAAAACCCTACCAAACACCTTAAATTATACAAGCTCCAAGACAAGATCCATATGAAGTTGGTCATGTTAAAGATAAGCTACCACCGATCTTTGCAAAGAAGTCCTTGTGTGTGCTTTCCCTAAAGGGCCACTACTGGAGGAATGAGTGAGTCAACTGTATGCAAATGAATTCTAAGGTGTATTTTATGAAATTCAACCCCCAAAAGGTTACTTTGACAATGAAGATGGGACTACTACATGGCTGTCATGCCTTTTCATGACTGCTAATTTTGTTTAACTCAAAACATTTTTGCAAATTAGAAACGGAACGGAAACTAAAGCAACTTCCACTCTTGTCTTGTCCTTCGTGCTGTGGTTTCGGGCAAATCACTCTCTCTCCTAAATTCGAATGTTTACACCTGCAACAATGGTCAGTAATGTGCAGTGCAACACTGACATTGGATGAGGTAATACAGGACCAACTCCTACCATCTACCTGGTGTGTAAGTCCTCCTCTGGTAGTTGTGAGATTTGACAAGGTAATACAGGACCATTCCTACCATCCACATGGCATAGAAATCTCCTCTGGTGGGCTGGAGAGATGGCTTAGTGGTTAAGCGCTTGCCTGTGAAGCCTAAGGACCCCGGTTCGAGGCTCGACTCCCCAGGACCCACGTTAGCCAGATGCACAAGGGGGCGCACGCGTCTGGAGTTCGTTTGCAGTGGCTGGAGGCCCTGGCGCGCCCATTCTCTCTCTCTCTCTTTCTGCCTCATTCTCTCTGTCTGTCACTCTCAAATATGAATAAAACAAAAAAAAATATTAAAAAAAAAAAAAGAAATCTCCTCTGGTAGCTCTTCTGTAACTGTGGTTATTAAGAACTAACCGTCCCCAGCATTCAGATACTCTCCTGTCACCTGAAAATATGCCAGTGGAGAATACCCTGGATGGATGAGCCCACATCTGAATCCACTGATCAAATGCCAGCCAAGGACTGGAGCTGAAGCTGGAACTGGGACTCTTCTTGGGAAGAGAGAAAAAGTTCTTCTGGAAAGGAAGTGGCACCAGGAATCCCAGAGTGAAAAGGAAAAAGATAGATAGTTGGGAATCTAACAATATGCCCTATGATATGATTTTATATAAAGGCCTACCTGTATGGATAGGGAACAGCGAAAGATAAAGATTAAGACAGTAGCACTCACATAACATTGAACAGATCTTAAGTTATTGCCCAATACAGAAATGCCATTAAAAGGTTACTTCTGCTGGGTGTGGTGGTGCACACCTTTAATCCCAGCACTCGGGAGGCAGAGGTAGGAGGATCACTGTGAGTTCAAGGCCACTCTGAGACTACATAGTGAATTCCATGCCAGCCTGAGCTAGAGCAAGACCTTACCTCAAAAAAAAAAAAAAAAAAAAAAAAATCCAAAAAGCAAAAGAAAGAAAAAGGCTACTTCTCTGCTTGAAGAAATGAGAAACTTGAAGTCCCTTGCCTTTTTACAGTCGGCTAATGAAAGCCATAGAAAACTCCATGAAGATGTTTAGAAAGAAATTACACAAATAGGGTTCATGGATGCTCAGAGGTTTTTTTTTTTTTTTTTTTTGGTTCTTCAAGGTAGGGTCTCACTATAGCCCAAGCTAGCCTGTAGTTTACTAAGTAGTCTCGAACACATTTATCATTGGTCAAGGAGGACTGGGGTGGCTTTGGTGTCCACATTCTAATCCCCAGTCTCTTATCAGAAGGACTTGAGCACCAGGGTGATCCTGAGTAACCTGACAAATGAAAATTACTGCCAGATCCAGGTCTGATTGTTGGCAGCTGAGGGGGGTGGTGTCAGAAAGATAACCGATAGAATCGATAATGGATCCATTGCTGCTGTCAACTCTTTGAAGGAGACAATGGTCTGGATTTCTGAATGACTGCAAACACTTCACTGTCTCTCAAAAAACAGGGCACAACTCCTCCAGTTGGCAAAACGGCGACCTTTCACCTGCTGACCCCCGAAGCCTTGTGATTTTGCTTGCATTCAGGTCTTCTTCCACTTGGCCCAAGGGCCTCTCTATTTTCTCCATTCTCTGCCATTTCCATCTTTTACTTGCTAACTTGGAAAATGGACTTGGCTTAGAAGTTCCTTGACAACAATCTGAGTTAAACTGCACCAAGTCGTGGTACTGAGCCGGCTGCCTGGCTAAACTCAAAGACCCCTGGGCACAGTTGTGGTGAATTTTTAACTGGGAGATAGTGACAACTCTTAATTGAGGCATCCTCGTTGGGACAGATTCATCTGCACCTTTGGGGCTGAACTGCACCTCCATCATAAGCCGAAACTCTGCAATGTGGTGGTATCGGGAAATGAAGCCTAAGGGCAGTAACCAGGCCGTGAAGTCAGAGTGGGAAGGGTAGCTACACAGGACACAAGAATTTGATGTCTCTTGCCCACCATAAGAAAATACAAACAGACAGCTACCAGGAAACCACAAAGAAGGCCTCATCCAGCCTCCAGAACTGTGAGAAGGGTGTACTGTTCAGTCATGGTGACGTTCAAGTGTGACTTGTTCCCCACAGACTCGTGTATTTAAACATTTGATCGCAAACTGGTACAATGGTTTTGGGAAGTTGTGTAATCTTTAGGAGGTAGGGCCTAGCTGGAGGAAGTGGGAAACAGGGGTGACAGCCTGACCCACAGCCCTGCAGGAGTCTCCCTGCTTCATGACTGCTGATGTAAGGCAACCAGCTACCTCACACTGCCCACTGCTAACACTGCCAACCAGCCCCACTACCACGCACTCTCTACCACGATGGACGGTCTCTTCTGAACCTTGAACCATACTAAATCCTGCCTCCCTTAAGTTGTTTCTGTCAGGTATTCTGCCATAGCCACCTACTGTCTTTTGTGTCTGTGCTGGGACTTTGAGGAGAGAGAAGTGGGGCCATCCTCAGGCCCGCTGGAGTCCATGCATGAGACATCTTCACTTCAGCTCAAGCATGTTTCTGAGTCTGACCCTATGGTTCTCTGCAGCACCTTTAAGACTCCAAGTCTTTCACTCAATCTCTAGAGTAATATTTTCAATTAGAGTGGATGGGGACAAAAATTGTTCTACAGGGGACAATTGGCCCTATCTGGAGACCTTTGTGGTTGTCTCGACTGTAATAAGGTGGCTGGGGAAAGCGTTAACAGCCTCTAGTAGGTAGAGGCCAGGGGTACTGTTAAGCATCCTACAACAGGTAGCACACTGGACGAAACAAAGAATGATCTGGCTTCAAAATGTCAACAGAGCCAAGGCTGGAAAAGGCTGCCTGGGGCTGCAACTCTAGCTGAGGAAGTAGAAGACCCCAAGGCGGGCTTATCTTTAATGCTGAGACTCATGCAGCCTTGGGTACTTTGGGTTTTCAGTTCCTGCTCCGGGGCCTTCCTGCATCTATGAAACAATGTCACCCTGAGATCCACCCCCTCCCCCACATCTATGGCCTTTGCAAAATTATTACTGCTGCTTACATCTCAACCTTTGCTGTGTCCTCAGTAACCTTTTTGTTGCTAGAAGATGACTAATAACCAGTCCAAGCCCATGCTTTCCAGTACTTCTCCAGAGGAAGTTAGAAACCTTCTAGATATAGTGCTATGGCAAAGCACTGACTCCAGAGGGGGAGGGCACTGGGCATTAGAGAGGCCCACACCAGAGTCCAGGGAAAGAAGCAGGATGTAGCATGGCTCCCCCTGCTCTGACCAAGAAGCATAAGCCAACACCTCGGGGAGGCCCTAACTACTTCCAGGTCTGTGTCTTCTCCGAGCTTAGCCAGTGCTGGCCTGTCAGTGTTTGACAAGCTGGTTTTCTTTTGTTTCCACAATTTAATAAAATGGAGAAAATACCTAGTCCTCATGATCAGTTGCAAAACTCAAGGAGATAACAAGAAATATCCATGGGGAACAAAGAGGCATTTTCCTTAAGCCACTTGTGACTATTAGTCATGTGTTTTGTCCTCAAATGTCTGGGAGTAAAAACGAAATTAAGGATTGGGCTCCCACAGTTCCATAATTAGCTTGCCTTTTAAAATCAACCTGATCACTATCCTTGCTCTCTGAGTGGGTGTACATGACTAAATTGGCATATTGTTGTTCTCTGAGAGGGTATGTCTAAATCAGAATGCTGTTCCCTAAAGGTCTTTTTTCCTATGTTACAAAACAAATACCCACCTTGGAAGATGATCTATTACCAAAAAACAAAAACAAAGAACCACAGTCAAAACTCAACACTCAGACACAAATTCCAGTCGCCTTTTCCATGTATTGGATATCTGCCTAGGAAGGTCTGTTTTCCAAAAATTTAATCTCAAAGAAAAATAACAAAGGGGAGGGGAAGTGGATGACTGGGTAGAGTTCATATACCATCAGAGGAAAACTGTCAAAATTCTAAAAATTATACAATAGGACTAGAGAGAGGGATCAACAGTTAAAGGTGCTTGCTTACAAAACCTGATGGCCTAGGTTCAATTCCCTAGTACCCATGTAAAGCCTGATGCACTAAGTGGCACATGTGTCTGGAGTTTGTTTACAGTGGCAAGAGGCTGTGGTGCACCCATATATTCTCTCTTTGCAAATAAATAAATAAAATCTAAAAAATTATGCAATACAGAAAGAACAAGTTGAATTTTAGGTAATAATTAAATGTCAAGCTTTTCAGAATGATCCCTAAAGTAATAACAGTAATAACAGATCCTTCTATAATACAGTCACAGGAACTGCTATGGTCCCAGAGCGCACCAAGAAAACAATAGCTTTTTTTTTTTTTTTTTCTCCAGACTATAGCCCAGGACACAGACAAAACACCTTCATAGTAAGATCAACCACATGATTTTTGCCTTGTTATTAAACATTGACAGGCTATAATTAACACTTCATTATCAACCCCATGATGGGATCTGTCTATTTCTGCTCAAAAATCACCTGCAGGTTTTGCCATAACCCCATGCTGCCAGTAGATGCTGGCCTCACTGTCCACACGGTTTCTCCACACTTTCCTTCCACAGTAACAGGGAAGTGTGGTCACTGGATTGATCTCCATGGCAAACCTGGTCCTTTGGAGATGATCCCCACCATTAGCAATGCCCCGTAGGACCCATTATTCAGGCTACTGAGACCTGCTGAGGAGAATTTCTAATAGAATCAGGAACACCTTCCCTGAGTCTTCCAAGCAGAGGAACCAGGATTGGTCCAACCTTGCTAATTTCCCACCTCTAATGAAAACCTGGACAAAGTTGATAGGAAAGTAACTTGGAGAACAATCTGACCTATAAACACAAGGTAGGACCTATCCTCATACTTCCTTACTCTCTGTCAATGATCATTAACTAACACATCTCGCACAGAGAGAGCCAAGAGATACAAGGAGAACTCAAAAAGATTCAACTTTGTGGCCATGATATTCATGACTTCACAGTGGCTGATGGAAGGGAAAAAAATCATGACATCAAAACATACAAGAGGCTAGTTGGAAAGAAGAAGAGATACCAGTAGAAGGGGGACTTAGGAGGGAGAGCGGACTATGATCATGGTATATTGTCCATATATATATAAATTGTCAATAAAAAGTTTTTAGAAAAGATTCAACTGTGTATTTTCCCCACCTATGAACTCTGTAAATAAAAAGTGGTAAGAAAGGTGGTATAGATCCCATCAAGGTGGTATAGAGCCCATCACTGAAGCAGACTTAAAACACACCAACATGGCTCAGGAAATTTTTCCAAAGAGGGGCCAGAAAGATTGTTAGAGACACAAGTCAGGACATTATGCTCAGAGCGTTGCCTCTCCCCCATAACTGACTATTGCTCCCACAATGCACAACCCACAATCCCCATGGGGATAACTTGCAACCCCAATGAGGAAGGCACCTTCAGAAGGGAGGCAGGGATGACGGAAGGGATGGTAACATGTTTCCATACTAAGTATGTCCATAACTAATAAAATAAAAAGAAAAAAGGGCTAGAGAGATGGCTTAGTGGTTAAACGCTTGCCTGTGAAGTCTAAGGACCCCGGTTTGAGGCTCGATTCCCCAGGACCCACGTTAGCCAGATGCACAAGGGGGCGCACACATCTGGAGTTCGTCTGCAGTGGCTGGAGGCCCTGGTGCACCCATTCTCTCTATATATATATCTGCCTCTTTCTCTCTCTGTTTGTTGCTCTCAAATAAAATAAAATAAAAAAGATCTGGAGTTCAGGAGCTTTAAAAAAAAAAAGAATTTGGATGACATTACTACAATTTTTTTCTTAAATATCCCATTCTCATTTCTACAAGCGACTTCCACTGCATGACCAAGTTACCACATTAAGGATTCACAGGTTAATATGAAAGGAACAGTCAAGGCAGTGCCAGACTTGGTATTACAGGGTCTTTCATGATTGTGTCAGATTGTAAAGTGTTGCAATCATTAAGAGAGTTTAGTTCATGAAACTGCTTAGCAGTAATGCTGAGTGAGACTGGGAGTCCCCTTGTTTCCAAAGCAGCTTTTTCTAACCACCCACTAAATAACTGAAATCTTACCAGTACAACCTAAAATAATTAGCAAAAAAAATAATCTTAATCAAAGAGGATAAAACAAGTAAGTACGAAGTCAAATTCCAAGCAGCAAAATCAACCAACTACAAGATTACTTACTTCAATGCAGTAAGTAAACTCACAGTAGGGGGAGGGGAACCCAACAAGTCTCAAGAATACAAATCAATGTAGGTCAAAATGTTTTAATATCAGTGGTATTAAATTAACAGAAATTTGAGATACAGAAATGCTTGTTAAAACTATGCTTGGGGACTGGAGAGATGGCTTAGTGGTTAAGGTGCATGCCTGCGGAGCCTAAGGACCCTGGTTCAATTCTTCAGGTCCCACATAAGCCAGATGCACATGATGGCACATGCATCTGGAGTTTGTCTGCAGTGGCTAGATGCCCTGCCCTGCTCATTCTCTCTCTCTCTCTCTTCCTCTCTCTCTCTCCCCCCCCCATCTCTAATAAATAAATAAAAATAAATTTAAAAACTATCCTCAGTACATTCTAAGCTATTATTATAGTATCATGACTAGATTTGTTCTCCACTTTTTGGACATACTTACAAAAATCACACACTAGAGAAATAAATTATAGAAACATATAATAAGACAGTTCTCACACATTTGTGTACTTAAGATCCCCTGAGGATTTGGTGTTTGTTGGTTGGTTGGTTCTGCAGTGCTGGTTTTGAACTCAAGGCCTCAAACATGGGAGCAAGTGTGTTCCACCCAATGAGCTCTGTCCCCCGCTCCTGAGATAATTAAGTAGCTGTAACCATCTACAGCCTTCGTCTCTGAAACCTTCAAAGTGTTGATATCAAAATAGGTTTCCATTTGTACTGAGTGTTATAACTCATCCTCCACCATCTTTCTAAGGACAAAGCTGTGTCCTCACACACAGAGATAGCTCAGCCCAGAACCTTGGCTCTTGCAAGAGGCATCTGGAGTTTATATGGGGGGGGGGCGGGGCAACAAACCTATACGGATGCAAAAGCATCAAAGACTAAAATCCAAGCAAGTGAAACAGGGCTGTGTCTGCAAATCTGCTCCAATCAGGCCAGCAGACTGTAACAAACTGGTCCCAATTTATCTGGGAAGGAAGGCAGGTCTATTTGTTCAGAAGTCAGTCATAAGACTTGGTCTTCCAACCAATGACATTTTACAGTGATGGACCAGCAGTTCAAGGTCTAATGATCATTTCATCTGTGAGGCCTGTCTCGGCGCTCTAATCCTGAAGTGTAGCTCTGCTGCTCTGGAAGACAAGCCTGGACAAGGCAACCATATGCTGCTAATGACTTTAGGAAATGGTAAGAAAATGATAATGTGGCTAGAGATCCTTCCCAAGATCTAATTCCAAAAACCATTGCTAGGCTGTGTAACCCACATGCCCGGGAATTCACAGTAGTTTTGCGTTGTTTCCCTAACCAGCTAGGGCAAGTGAGAATGCTTTTTACTCAGGCTGTGAGACACAACAGCATTGGAAACCTCCTGCCAAGTACCTTCTGTTAGAGCCACAGTTCTACCAGGCAGCAGGAAGGCCCCAGCTTCACCTCCTAGTGGAACCTCAGGGACCTGACTAGCCCCAGGAAACTATGATTTCTTCCTATGTCAGAGATCAAAGCATGGACTGAATGACATGGAGACAGAAAAGCAGGAAACAACTGGCAATGAAGCAATTGCAGGGCAACTAGTGTATTAACATGAAGCCACTGGACACCATCTTGGAAGGTGGGATGGCAGAAAGGGGAACTGAGAGGGGAAGAAAGGTTACTTGACATCAAACTTATGCCTCTTTGTAATTTCATGTGTTTGCTGAGAGGAGAGACACAAAGAATCAAGTCAGTGAAACAGGCTTTAAATAATTCACCACTATTTTCTCACTGGGCATGAAGGTGCTTCCTACCTTGCTTTGAGCTTCTCACGTTAATCCTTGAATCATTATTTCAAATTGATTGCCCTGAAATCAAAGGGAAATTCCAAAGCACTCTAAACTCTGTAATCTACATTTTTCACTAGCTAATGACTTAGAAGATGAGATTGTGTCTAGACATGGTAGAATCATGTACCCCATCTATGGCATGAAATGGGATTTCTTTTGAGGCTGTGAATAAACATACAATTGATTAACGTCCTTTACTAAACTGTTCCTGAGATTCACATTCTCTAACTTAAAAAAAAAGTGTATGCTCAATAAAATGATCTATAGGAAATCGCAGGTACTTCTCCCCTTGTTCAAAGGTCTGTGCACCTTGACTAAGGCTCAGTAATTCCAGCCAAGCAGACAGAATCGACTGTAGGCTTTTATGAAGAGCTCCTCACATCCTGCAGTGATGACCGGAAGAGCTGCTAACTTTTTAAAGCATCATCTCATGGGTGGCTCAGTGGTAGAGAACTGCCAAAAAAGCACATTATCTCTACTTAGTAATACATTTCCTTTGTGTGTATATATATGCGTGTATGTGGTATGTATGCATGCTCATATATGTTGGTGCCCCTGTGTGTGCATGTGTTTGGAGGTCAGAATTCAACGTCGAGAGTCTTCCTCAAATGCTTGCCTTCCACCTTCTCTCTCTCTCTCTCTCTCTCTCTCTCTGTGTGTGTGTGTGTGTGTGTGTGTGTGTGAAGTGTGGTATGTAGATGCATGTGCCCTGTGTGCACATGTGCAGAGAGGCCAGAGAACATCAGTGTCCTCTGAATGTGTTTCCTTGTGTCTCTCACTGAACCCAGAACTGCAGTTATTCTGGTAGACTAGCTGGCCAGTGAGCCCCAGGAGTCTTCGATGTCCTGTCTTCACAGGACTTGAGTAACAAACATGCATGGCCACACCAAGCTGTTTACATGGGTGTTAGGGATCAAACTCAGCGTGAATCAGGTCCTCTCAAGCCCTCGTGCTGGTGCAGCAAGGGCTCTTCTGAGCCATCTCCCCACCCCTGCCACCTTGTTTCTTGTCTCTTACTGAACCAGGAGCTCACAAATGGGCTAGACTAGCTAGCCACTGAGCCCCAGAGCTTCTCCTGTCTCTGCATCTCAGCACATGACTCCATGCCTGCCTTTTATTTTGGTGGTTGGGTTCCAAACTCAGGTCCTTATGTTTGGGCAACAAGCACTTTACTGATTGGGCCATCTTCACAGCCTATTTAATAATATATATTTGGGGGCGGGCTGAAGTGATGGCTCAGTGATAAAGGCACTTACCTACAAAGCTAATGACCTGGGTTCAATTCCCCAGTACCCATGTAAAGCCAGATGCACAAAATGGTCCATGCATTTGGAGTTTCTTTGCAATAGCTGGGGCCCTAGCATGTCTATTATCTCTGGCTGTCTCTCTTCTCCCTGTCTCTCTCTGCTTGTAAATAAATGAATAAATAAAAATATATTTTTAAAACACCATATTTATGCATATTTATATATTTAGAAACTCAATCTACCTTTTAATGTAACAAATGGAATATCATGCCTAAGAAAATAAAACAATTTTAGTATTGATGATAATTGTTTTCAAAATATGCTTGTAACCTTCTCCTTCCCTAAGGAGATACATACAATTTAGTGCACTCACTGACATAGCAGCCAACATTGGTTACCTATCAAGCTATGTTAAAAGTTGATATCCATTGATCCTCATGACGATACTGAGACTGCATTACTAGTGCTGTTTTATTTAAATTTTTTTTATTTATTTGCAAGGAGAGAGAGAGAGAATGGGTGTGCCAGGGCCTCTAGCCATTACAAACATACTCCAGATACATGTGCCACTTAACGCATCTGGCTTTATGTGGGTACTGGGGAATCAAATCTGGGCCCTTAGGCTTTGCAGGTAAGCACCTTAACATCTAAGCCATCTCTTCAGCCCCCACTATTCCTGTATTTGAAACAAGAAAACTGAGGTTTGGAAAGGATGAGTAAGTTCCGCAAGCTCTCACAGCTAGTAAGTAGAGCAAGCGGAATTCAAAGTCCGTGCTTTTAGCCACAAATTCATAGACACTGCTGTAAGAAGCATGGGTGTAAGTGCTGTTAAAGCTTACATCTAAATAGCATCCACCGCAGTACACAAAGTTATTTTTATAAAAGGAAACAGGGGGTAAGCTTTGTGTTTACAAAAGGTAATGAGAAATGACAAGCCGGAATGCCGTGCACACAAACATAAGGAACAGCAAGTTAAACAACACTCCACCGATCGGCTCGGGCACCTGCCTGTCAGAAGTCACCTTCCCTCCTGGAACACAGTCTGTGACAGCCACCACCCAAGCCCCACTTTTATCCCTTACTACGCATTCTCCTGTAAAATAAAGAAACATGAAATCCTCTACTTCTAGAAGAGTCTAGACAGTGGGAGACACAAGCAACTGGGTATGACAAATAGATTCTGACAAACACACACAGAGCCAAAGGTAAGGTGTGAGGCCCGACATTTACTGAACCTATAAAATAGAACCCTCTTCACTGTAAGGGCCACAGCTCTATTGCACCATTGCTTCTTGTACAGACCTGGTGAACACAGGGATATTTTTATCCGACAATTTTCCTTTAGCCCGACTATGCTTTATTTAGAAAGCCAAAATAAAAACAACAAAAAGCTACTTATAAAGTCATAAGCCATACACCATAATAGGTAAATAAAGTCCTTTGACATCAGAAGCCACAAAAGAACAGAAGATTAAAAAGTAAATCATAGACAGCTGTGTCTCCCTGCCAGTTGTTTACATTCTCAGACATCCAGTTTTCAAAAATATTCTCTATGTAGATCAAAGCATGCTGTACCTTGAGAAGGGGAAAACAATGATGTTAGCTTGAAAATATTACACAGCTTACATATAAACAGAGCTAAGTTTCTGCACATTATTCTAGTTGGCAGCAACTGAACTGAATGGCTCAAGTAGAGACCTATAATTGAGAGTGTTAATTATCTCAGTACACAGAAAAATCAAAATACCTATGTTATGGTTGAAATGGCATCAAGCATGAGAGTTAGGTTCCTTGTTTTAGAGGATAGAACACAAATGGCTTAATAAATCAAAATGCTGCAAAACTTTTTCAAGTCAAACTCAGGTGTTCTAAATTCTGGACGATGGGTAGGGATGTGGCTCAGTTGGAAGAATGCTTGCTTAGCACGTATGAAACCCTAGGTTCAATCCCCAGTAGCACATGAACTGGGTGTGCTGTTACACACCCACAATCCCAGCACTTAGGTGGTGGAAGCAAGTAGACCAAAAATTCAAGGTCAGGGCTGGAGAGCTGGCTTAGCAGTTAAGGTGCTTGCCAGCAAATGCAAAGGACCCAGGGTTTGATTCCCCAGTACCCACATAATGCTGGATGTACAAGGTGACATGCATTGAGTTTGCAGTGGCTAGAGGCCTTGGTGCACCCATTCTCTCTCTATCTGCCTCTCTGTCTCTCAATAAATAAATAAATAAGTAAAACATTAAGAAAAATTCAAGGTCAGCCTGGCATGGTGCCATATGCCTTTAGTTCCAGCATTTGGAAGGCTGAGTTAGGAGGATCACTGTTCAAGGCCATCTTGGGACTTCAGAGTGAGTTCCAGGTCAGCCTGTGCTGGAGTGAGACTCTGCCTGGGACAAACAAAATCAAGGTCATCTTCAGCTATACAGGGAATCTCCACATGAGACCGTGCTTAAAAAAAAAAAAAAAGTCTGGTGAAACTAGGTACAGTTATTGAGGGCACTGACACTTCATCCCCCACTTCCTTTCCATCTCCTCCCTTCCCTCAACTCCCTCAGCTCTTTTTTTCTTTTCCTATAATACCTTCACCCTTTCAACCAGTGCCATGCATAAAGACTGCTCATCTTCTTTTTGATCATCAGGCTTTGAAAACTGGGTAGCTGCATACCAACAGGCCCCCACACCCCCTTTTTTGGCATACCAACAATTTTTTTTTTTTTTTTTTTTTTAGTTCTTGCCTTCAAGTATCAAAACAGGAATCCAACAAAAGGCTTCCTTAAGAGCATGTACCACCCTCCATCAAGTCCTTGTGAAAGAAGAAAGTTCTACATTTACAGTCAAATACTCAAGAGACCAACATGTACTTATTTGCAATTGTCCTTTTAAAGGGCAACACTCCAGGTTTGGCCTAAGGTTTGTTTTCTGGTAAGAGGGGATCAAACCCAAGGCCTAGGGCATGCTAGGCAAGCTCTACCACTGAGTTCCATCCCCAGTCCTGGGTGTAAGTTATAGCATTAACACATGATAATCCAATCTCCCTCAAGAGCAGCAGTGGTTAGAGAGTAAAGTAAGTTCAGACTGATAAACGATTTGGCCACCCTGAACTGTCATTAAGAAAGTATTTATCTTATATCCACATGTCTCAAGGTTAAGGCTAATGTGAGTCACCAACTCATCTCACAGAGAAAAGTTCTGAAGTTAAAATCGGGTATCACTGACCTCACTCAATCAAAACACATGCTCCTTCAAGGTGATGAAACATTCCCTGCCAGTGAATCACTTCTCAAAATCCCCCAAGGATGCTATGTAAACATGAGCCCTGTAACTCCCAGTCAAGGTCTTGACATCCAATCAAGTACCTCCAGGGTCAATGCCTGACCAAGAAATAATGAGGATGGAGAAAAGGAAACAAACATTTCTTCCTTAGGATAAAGGTAGGAAAGACAGATTTTTTTTTTTAAACCAGATGACATATTGGTCAACTATAAGATGCTGATGGTTGAAGTCACAATGTGAACTCAATGTTCCAATCCAAAACAGGGACAGAACCGTCTCCTTTAAAATAAAATGGCTCCTTTGTTGAACAGGCCGTATATATGGCCACAAAGAAGTCTCAAAGCCTGGGTGCTTGCTCTCAGTGATGAAGTTCGTGTATAGGAAGCAAACACACTTGCCTATTCATAAAGCACCGCAGTTAATGGGTTATGACAATGGCTCTGAGTTATGCACTTGGCACTCCCTCCAACACACACAGCAGGGAGCTGCTACTAAGAGATGATGGCTAAAGCCACTGAGGTTGGGCACTCCAGGAGATCTGGCCTGAGCATGTGGAAAGCCAGCAGTTCCATATCAGGGACACAGTTCTATGCCTAAACACACTTAGGAATTGTCTCCCTTGACATCTGCCACCATGTCATTGTGTTTAATCACGTGTCCCCTATACCTGTGATCAGAAGATAGCTTTTTAAATTCGTTCCCTATAAAACATACTTTGGAAAATAACTGTATTAAATTTTAAACCTCCCCACCAAAAGGCACTCTAACTAAAAACAAAACAAACAAACAAAAAAAACCTCTAGAATACAGACAGCATATGCATAAGCAAAAGAAATGTACTTTAGGAGAGAAAATTTGATTTAAACCTAACTAGACAGAAAAACTATGCTTTAATTGAAAATATACTTGTTTTTTTAAATCCCCAAGCCTCTAATATGATTTAATCAATAAGAAAAATATTAAAACATCAATAATTTAAAATATGACACAATATTTATATGTCAAAAGAATATTTTGCTGATATGAGTTTGCAAAAAATAAAAACGAGGGCTGGAGAGATGGCTTAGTGGTTAAGCACTTGCCTGCAAAGCCTAAGGACCTCGGTTCAAAGCTCGGTTCCCCAGGACCCAAGTAAGCCAGATGCACAAGGTGGCGTGGTTCATTTGCAATGACTGGAGGCCCTTGTGCACCTATTCTCTCTCTCTCTGTCTCTGCCTCTTTGTCTGTTGCTCTCAAATAAAAATAAAAACAAAGCAATTATTAAAAGTAATTAAAATGAGGGGAAAAATGAAAAGTAGAGATAAGTAGTTAGTACCCACAGACTCAATTTGAAAACAAAAATAATTCTCTGTGTTTCAAGATTCACACGTGAAAATTACGCTACTTTTACCTTTATGGCACTGGTAGGCAGATGTCATATAAATAAAATGGCTCAACATTGTACAAATAATGTTAATATTTTAAGAACTAGAAAGAAAAGTAAAAATCTTTAACATAGTTAGAAAACCAGTTCTACTACTAAATCCAACACATGAGGATTACTTATAAAATCATAAATGAAGATTTACTCAGTATCTTTTTTTTTAAGTTTTGAATAAAATATTATATTACCTTTTAACCTAAATACTTTCCCAGTTTATAGTTGTGCTTATTGGGGAACTGTGAAGTGTAAATACGTAAAGATGAAAACTTAGGCTTGGTTGGAATTTTACCCATATTAAAGGGTTAGACTTTGACATCACACAAATCAACTAGATGATTACTGACTCCTTCCTTTGGTTCAAGAGTCTGTGATGATATATAATGTTTTCTGAGACATCTTTACGTGCATAATTCATATACTACCAGAAATGTGGGAAGGAAACAGAGAGGACTGACAGAGAAGGCCTGAAATTAAACGATCACATACAAACAGTTAAAGTATTATCATCAGCCAAGGACACAATCCAACCTAAGGTTCATAACATGTACAAAGATGTGGAAATTTCAAGGCTCTCCAGATAAAATACTGAGATTACCTTTGAGAGGAAGATTGTTTATATTTATTTTTATTAAATATGGACTTACTTAGGATGTAAAAAACACACGTTGGTACCATCCTTTCCTTCCTCCCTGCCCCTTTTCTGAAGAGGCCTAGAGGAAGATATTTTTGAAGAGTTTTATAGAATCTTCTAGTAAAAGATGCTTGCTTCACCTTACTAATTATTTCATCCAGTACTTATGGAATAAATCATGCTGTGCAATTATAGGTATCCTTCTGCCTGTGCCAAAGTGTGACTTTCAGAAGGCCCACAATGTGCAATGAGAAGAATCAACACCACTGTACAAAACGGCCATTGGGGAGTCAGCTGTGCAAGGCTCAGAGCATGAATTAATATCACAACACAACCAACAAGTAATATTCGTTAGGCACCCATGCGGTTTTGAAAGGCAACTCCAAATGCTTATTTAGATAACTGAGATGCGGCAGCTAGGTGTTTGCAGTGCCTGTTGGTCAATGGAAACTTTCTTTCTACAAAACAAAACAATTTTGTCCAAAGAAAACTTCTACAGAGGTTTACAGCAAACAAAGTTCTAAACATGGGACTTGCATTTCAGAAAGGGGCAAATAAGTACTGGGTTCTGCCACCTAAAATTTCAAGGGCTTTGACTTAGTCCCAATGAACCATGGCAGCTGGCGAATATCCTGAGCCATTAGGCACCCAACAGCTGTTGAAGCAAGTCACATCCTGAAACTGTAGCACTCTGTATAGCATGGTAAAGCTGGTATGCAAGACATGCATTTCTTCACTAAAGCTGAATGAAGCAGACTTTTAGGAGCTTTTAGATCAAAGCAGATGTAACTTTTTTTTTTTAATGAATGAGAAACTACATAGAAACTTTTATTTTTTTCAAAATTCATGCAAAGACAGATTTTTCTTGGATACAATTTAAACATGGTGTATCCTTCATGTGAAATTCGAGTAAATCAAAAGTCACAATAAAACACAAATATGCTGTGAATAACATAGCCATGAAAATGCTTTAGTCTCCTAAAACTTGGCTAGAACAGACACAGGGGGTTTGATAAAATAGGCCATGCTACCCTCTGAATATGACTTTTGATTTATATGCCCAAATTAATTTTTTAAAAAGTTTGTGTTTTTTTTGTTTGTTTGTTTGTTTTTCAAGGTAGGATCTCACTCTAGCCCAGGCTGCCCTGGAATTCACTATGTAATCTCAGGGTGGCCTCGAATTTACAGAGGTCCTCCTATCTCTGCCTCCCAAGGGCTGGGATTAAAGGCGTGTTCTACCATACCCGACTCCCAAATTAATTTTTGTTTGATTTGTTTTATGCTATATGACAAGATTGAAACATAATTCCAAAACTGATATTCAATAAATGGCTTTAAATAAAACAGATATTTAATAAGCTAAATGGCTGCCTGAAATAATATTTCAATAAAAGCCAGCACTAGGAAAATCCTATTTCTTGGAGAGAACTGCGAGACCCAATTAGTTTGAAAATATCAACTAATTAACTAGAATCTCATAGATAGGTAACAAATCTCATCCAGAATCCAATCCTTCCTTGCATATATATATATATATATATATATATATATATATATATATATATACACACACACACACACACACACACACACACACATACACACACAGCCAGATATTCTCTCTTGCTCTCTCTCTCTCTCTCCTTCCCTCTCTGTCTTTCTTTCTCTCTCTTCTCTCCTAACCTGGTATGTGTCCATTAGTAAGCCCCTAAAAATGTAAACTGGCATTTATACTCTTGTCCTTGTGGAATGTTCCATGTCAGAGGAAAACCCTCACTCCACCGCCCTCACAAAAGTACACAGCTGGTAAAAATCTGACGGAGATCACTTTTGAACGTGCATGCACACAGCTCAAACATGTAATTCCTTCATTACCCTCTTCAATATGAGCTTTTTATATAAAAAATGAATTCTTTGCCATTATCCAACACCAAATGACTTATTGAAAAGATATTGCAAAAACAAAGCCTTGATAATGTGCCGTCAAAGCTGTCTGAAGCCCAGGGTGACGTCTTTCCCGGCACCAGAAGCCTTGGAACCAAATATACATAATGCGGAGGCCAACTTGTGAAAGTGTGCTTGTGAAACCCAGGCCCGCACCTCTGTCCTCCTCAGAGCGGCAGCTCCATAAGTGCATTGCAACAGAGACTTAGGAATTGCTGAGGTTGTCTACAAGGCTTCCATGAAAACCAACCCTGCCAGGTTTCACTGCTGGCTCAGGATGTGAAGCTAAACTTAGCCGGCAAGCTGGAGTCTGCATCAAGCTCCACCTCACGCAGTGTGCAGGAATGTGGCTGTATAGACAATTCCAATTCTTAACTCATGCCTTTAAGGAGCAAAGGGGACCAATAAAATTCAACCCTCCAGGTATTTAACAACAATATAACTGCTTTGGAATGCACGGTGGTATTAAATCTGGCTATTGCTATCACTGAGATGTGGGCCACACAACTGCAGGGGGTACTATTGACATGGTGTGCGTGAACACCCACCACACCACAGAGTTGTACCTTAGACAGCCTGAGAGAATGCCGGTTGTATTTAGTCATTCCAAACCAGTTTGCAAGAGCTCTACCTCAAAGGCCCCCTGCCTGCTGGTTACTTCTTCCCAGACACAGTCTCCATGCTGGTCGCCCATCACTAGTTCTAACAAAGTTTTGCTTCTTATCAAACCTTAAACAGAATAACCCTACAGGAATTTTCAAAAACTCACTCTTATTCTGAAAAATAGTCTGACACTATATTAGATTCAGGTTCTGAATTTAGACAGAACTAGGTTTTTATAAGTACCTCCATGAAACAGAAATTCCCCAAATCCACTTTCTTTGGTAAGGTACAAATTATGTATCTTGCTGTTGAAATAACTGGTTCATAAATATTGCCTAGAAATCATGACAGAGCCCTCAGTATTGTCTTGAACAACAGAAGTTGCCAAGTGTTATTAATTTCTGTAATAAGCTATATGAAAACTGAGGCTTCAGGCTGGAGGGATGGCTTAGTGTTTAAGGCACTTGCCTGCAAAGCTAAAGGACCCAGGTTCAATTCCCCAGGACCCACATAAGCCAGATGCACAAGGGGGCACATGCATCTGGAGTTTGTTTGCAGCACCTGGAGGCCTTGGCATACCCATTCTCTCTCTTGCCCTTTCCCTTCCTATTTCTCTCTCTCTCAAATAAATAAAGAAAAATAAAATATGTATATAAAAAAGAACTTTAAAAAAACTGAGGATTCTTGGGCACAAGAGATGGCTCAATGGTTAAGGTGCTTACCTGCAAAGCCTAACCTCTCTCTCTCTCTCTGCTTGCAAATAAAGAAATAAAAATATTGTTTAAAAAAAATAAAATTGAGGCTTCTCATTCATCCTAGAAAAGACCTCTGGTTACTGGATGGTCTAGGCATTTTATTCTGGTTACTGGAAAGGCAGTAATACAGTAATGAGTAATGAATGAAAAGAGCTCAGCTGCCCCCTCCATCAACACTGTCCCTGTTTGTTACACAGAACTCTAAACACAAGAAGAAGGTACCTTAAGGTTCACTCTTCCCACAACTGGCATTTGCTATTCCCCAGAATATACTAATATAAATTTGGTTGGATTTGTGAAACTTGCTCTCAATGAATATGTATTAGTCAGCTTTTTACTACTGTGACAAAAATAGCCAAGGAAAAGTTCGTTTGTGCTCATGGTTTTGGCAGTTTCAGTCCATAGCTGGTTGGCCCCATGCTTTGGCCTGTGGTGAGGCAGCCTATCATGGCGGGGGTGAGGGACAGCAGAACCTGCTCAGCTCATAACAGACAGGGAGCAAAATGAGGGGAAGAGGAGAGGCCAGGGCCCCAATATTCTTCTCAGAGGCACAATGGTCTAACTTCTTTCCGCTAGGCCCCACCTCATGAAGTTTTACCACTTCCCAGTAGCCAGAAGCCAACCGTGTAACGTGTGAAGCTTTGGGGCTCAGTTATCCAAATGATGGCAATGAATATGCTCTGTCAGTATTAAAGTGTGGCAGCCAGATCCAGAAACATTGCCAAGAATCCTTTGGGATTTCACTAGATATACCTTATTCCTGCCACATAGCTCATGAATCCTCAACTATTACTATCTAAAATGCCACAAGAATATAAAAATACTACTACTAATTAAAAAAAAAAAAAACTAAAAGTAGCCAGGTGTGGTGGTGCATGCCTTTAATCCCAGCACTCGGGAGGCAGAGGTAGTAGGAGGATTGCCATGAGTTCGAGGCCACCCTGAGACTCCATAGTGAATTCCAGGTCAGCCTGGGCTAGAGTGAGACCCTACCTCGAAAAACCGAAAAAAAAAAAAAAAAAAGAAAAAGAAAAAAAGAAAAAGAAAAAGAAAAAACCTAGAAGATAAAGAGGAGTCACAATCTTCTGTGTAAACTTTATCTACCACAGGTGACACTGGTGAAGGGTTGGCCCATTCTCATGGCCCCTTCATCACCATGGCCATATTCATCCAATGTGAAGTGACAGAACCCATGGATGGTGGCCTGCCATCCCCAGTTCCTTCCGTCAGGTGTTACTGGAACACCCATTTATGTGTGGACTGTGGCTCTTTTGGCGTAATAGATGAGGTTGAGTTGTTGCATCTGAGATCCTTTGTACTCCACTAAGCCCAAAATACTTACCATCTGGTCCTACATGATGAGAATGTGCCAACCTTTCACCAATGTCACTAGAGTTCTTGTTTTTTCATTCACCATTCCCTGAATATGTCCTATACCATTCTATTTTTGCTTCCTTTTTTATTTAAATTACTTCATTTGGTTTCTTTATTCTTTTTGTACTGTGGTGTGGTTTCCATAACCTGCAAACTATGGAAGCCTCCGAGAGCCTTGTATGAAAGGCTCTCTGGGAAGCCTCCTTTCCACGTTCAAGAGCAAAACGTGACGAACAACATCCACACTGAGGGCTCTGGGCGCCACCTCCACCTCCCAGCTCTGTGGTTTCCCCTTTCGAATGCCAGCATGAACACAAAGTGAGCAGTCCTAGGAGCTTGAATTTCAAGGGTATCTTTAGAAAGATGCCATCTGCCTTCTAAAAGGAAAACAGAAGCAGAAATAATCTCCATTTTCTAGAACCAGCAACCCAAAACTTTATCACATCACAGTAGGTCTGATCCCAGTGGTCCAGGTGCCAGCAATTCTGTGGTCTCTCTCCTTAGTTTCTATGCTAGTGGTCAAATATTGTTCCATCTGGAATCACTGACTCTCCAAGTCAACTTTAAATACCATCAAAAAAGATCCTACATACACCCTCCATTCACAGAAACTTTGACTTTGCTGGAGTTCACTACGGAGTCTCAGGGTGGCCTCAAACTCACAGTGATCCTCCTACCTCTGCCTCCCAAATGCTGGAATTAAAGGCGTGGCTGGCTAACTTTGACCTTTGAATGAAATTTCTCTTCAGTCACACTTATAGTACCTTTATCATCATTATGAATACCCACAATGCATCTGAGGGCATTATCGTATCCTACATAGTAAGTAACCTTTGGGCCAATCACCAAGTAATCAAAGTTTCTGAACTCATTTGTACTATGGTTGTATAGCAAATGAACTTCAAATTCTAATAAAAATAAATAAAATAAATCCTTTATATAGCTGCAGTTCATGCCAAATGACCAAAAATGGGGCATGGATGAATCTTAACAGCCACAACCCAGGAATCATTCCTGAACATCAGTCCTGTGATTTCTCCACATGCTGGATAATCTAAATAATGTATAGCTTTGCTTCAGACCTTAGTGACCCCAGCAAAATGCATGTCTATAATATACCAATACCAAAGGCTCACTTAAAGGAACATGATAAACATATCACATGTAAAACCAGAGATTTGGGGCTGGAAACATGGCTTAGTGGTTAAGGCATTTGCCTGTAAAACCCAGTGATCCCAGTTTGCTTCTCCAAAACCCACATTAAGCTGGATGTACAAAGTGGTACATGCATCTGGAGTGTGTTTGTAGTGGCTAGAGGTCCTGGCATACCCATTCTCATTCTCTCTTTCTCTCCCTCTCTCTTTCTGTCTCTGCTTACAAATAAACAAAAATATTTAACACCTGAGATTTCTATATTGTTATGAAAGTACTCTATAAAGTACTCTATAATCCTGAAACATGTTGTTGCGCTCTCTCTCTCTCTCTCTCTCTCTCTCTCTCTCTCTCTCTCTCAGTGAGGACCAGAAAGAAGAGAGACTGTGACTGAGTGGGGCGCCACCATAGAGAAAGGACTCAGAGCAGATCACAGTGGCAAAGTTCCACAGAGCCAACATTTTTAGATAACTCCTAGGGCGCTCAGTCTTTTGTGCTACAGTGTTAGGGTCTGAATGCTGGCTCGTTTTTCTACAAAATTATGTCCTTTAACTGTTTCCTGAAGGCATAACAGAGCACAAGCACATCTGAGTGATAGTTCCAGGACTATCATCAATGCTGTACTTAGAAGTCCACCATCTTGTCAATTCCCCTCTGTGCCAAAGAATCTGCTTATACTTCTATATTCTTACTCTTGGATTGAATCCCTACCTTAGCCAATCTCACACTATAGCTTCATCAATTTCTATTCTTTTCTTAGAAAAAAAAAAAAAACAAATTTGGGGCTGGAGAGATGGCTTAGTGTTTAATATGCTTGTCTGCAAAGCAAAAGGACCCAGGTTCGATTCTCTAGGTCCCACGTAAGCCAGATGCACATGGTGGCCTATGCATCTGGAGTTCGTTTGCAGTGGTTAGAGGCCCTGGCATGCATGCTCATTCTCTCTCTCTCTCTCTAATAAGTAAAATAAAATAAACTTGAAAAAAAAACAACAATTTGCTCAAACTCACCTCCCTTGGAAAATGCAATTGACTTGCAATGGGAATTAGATATGAGATCCTGCCTTTAGACTTTTGTTTTTTAAAGTTGACTTTTCTGTTTGCTTATTTTTATTTTATTTATTTGTTTGAGAGTGACAGAGAGAGAGAGAGCGAGAGAGAGAAAGAGAATGGGCGTACCAGGGCCTCCAGCCACTGCAAACAAACTCCAGATGCATGTACCACCTTGTGCATCTGGCTTACATGGGTCCTAGGAAATTGAGCCTCGAACCGGGGTTCTTAGGCTTCACAGGCAAGCACTTAACTGCTAAGCCATCTCTCCACCCCTAGAATTTTTTTAAAACAAGTGTAAATGCATAATGAATGGCTTTTCTTGGACAAATTTTGTTAGAAACTATTCTGTCTTGCCTACTCTGGGATTGGTCCATAAGTGGCCATCAGGGCTAGGAAAATTTCCTGTTTAAAAATATTTTTATTTATTTACTTGGGAGAGAGAAAGAGAGAGTGCATGCATGCAACAGCGAGAGAGAGAGAAAGAAAGCATGGTGCAACAGGGCCTCTTGCCACTACATATGAAATCTAGACGCAAACACTTTGTACACTTGGCTTTACATGGGTGCTAGGGAACTGAACCCAGGCCAGCAGGCTTTGCAAGCAAGCACCAACCACTGAACATCTCCCCAGCCCCATGAACAATTTCTTTGAGACCCATGGAGCCTGACCAGCAGCCCACTCAGCAAATGGCCTTAGTGTTCTGGGGTAATGACAAATTCTGATTTAAAAAAAAAAAAAGTGAGGAGAAAAAAAGCAAGGCTTTTGCCAGTCACTCCATCAAAGAAATGGGAGGCACATCTTCAATAGAAATAAGAAAGAGAGAGAGAGAGAAAGAGAGAGAGAGAGAGAGAGAGAATGGACACACCAGGACCTCTAGACACTGCAAATGAATTATAACATATGTGCCACTTTGTGCATCTGGGGATTCGAACTACAGTCAGGTTTTGCACACAAATGCCTTAACTGGTGAGCCATCTCTCCAGCCCCCCAACTGTTATTTTAAAATGCATTTAACCAAAAATTTAATTGAAAAATAAAGCTGAAATATATAGAAACATGTGCGGGTTTTTTTTTGACATTTTTTAAAATTGGTCTAGAGCTCATCAATTAGGCTGGACTGGCTGGCCAGCAAGCTCTGCAGATTCTCCTGCCTCTTGTCCCCAACACCGGGATGGATAGCAGGTGCATGCCACCTCACTTGGCATTTTAACATGAGTAATGAGCTTTGGACTTAAATTAGGTCTTCATGCTTGTACAGCAATCACTCTATTGACTGAGCCATCTCCCAGCCCCTATTTTGTCATATGTTTAACACAGAGTAAGTCTTAATTGCATCTACTGACAGTCTTGGAATGAATAAGGTATCAATAAAGGATCATGAGTTCATTTTTGGGGATAATTTTCCCTTCATATTTCTTCTTTGGTTTGTGTAGCCAAAAAAAAAAAAAAAAGATAATTTCCACAGAACTACCCAAAAGAGTTGATTAAATTTTTCAAAGTCCTCTCTTAATCCTATATTTTTTATCATGCACATTAGAAGTACTAAATTAGCCAATGTCTCAGTTTCAATAGTTGATTCAGCTACCTGTGCTGGCCCCTTGCTTGCTACTACTGCTTGTGAAACTTGAAGTCTGTGGCATCACTTTCCCTAACTTAATGAAGTCACGCATGTTTTCAAAAATGTGTATTTTCCCACGGAATCACAACTGATGGAGTAACAGACATGAGTAGTAAGTATAGTGAGATAATAAGCCAGGAAAGAGTTTAGAAGTAGTTAGTTCATTAGTGGATATTTTTAGATCTACTTCCTTACTAAATCCTTCTAATTACAGGAACTCAGATAATGAAGATCCCTCTCCATTCCCCCTCCGGCACCACCGCCATATGTGAGGATTTGGTTTCATTGACCTTAGGGCATGCCTCCGTGAAGTGACTGTAGCCAGCTGTCCAGAGCAGCTCAAAACAGGAATGGTCACAGCATTAGCACTAACGGCAACTGCCATTATCAAAAACACCAGTGAAAGTTAATTCCATCAATTTAATTTCTCAGGACAGATTAGCAAATTAGAAAAAAAAAAAAAAAAAAAGAACAACAACAAATGTCAAAGCAAACCCACTCTACCTAATTACCACTTGTATGTTTCCAATAAAGGCTTTAAATCCTACAAAAAAAAAAAAAAAAAGAAAGAAAGAAAGAAAAAGAAAAAGAAAAAGCTTTGAAATGAAGGTGTTGGAGCAGACTATTTCCTGGCACATAGGAAGCTTAAAGGATTAAAATGAACTAATACTGTACTTCCTAAAACAAAAGCGACTTCCAGGCAACTGGCAGCCAAGTGTTATCAGCAAGGCTAAGTTTGGATCTCAGAACCTAAAACCCACTTCCGATAAAAAGGTGCTGAAGTAAGTGCTGGTCCCAGTGAGGGCCAAGAAGTGGATGGGTCACGGCAGGCATGGCCTCCAAAACAAAAAGGGCCAATTCAAGATATGGAAAAACTGGGTCAAATTATTTATAGCTAGAATGTTTTCTGGAAGATTAAAACAAAAAGAGCCTGGGCTGGAGAGATGGCTTAGCAGTTAAGGTGCTTGTCTGCGAAGCCTAAGGACCAACCCAGGACCCAGGTTCAATTCCTCAGTACCCACATAAGCCAGATGCACAAGGTGACGCATGAGTCTGGCGTTCGTTTGCAGTGGCTAGAGGCCTCACGCACCCATTCTCATTCTCATTCTCTCTTTCTCTCTCTGATAAATAAATAAAAATAAATATTTAAAAAAAATTTTTAAATGAATCTACACCACAAGGAAGGGCCTTAGCCATTCTGTATTGAAAAATTGAAATCCGGCCCTCAACTGGCCAAAGTAGGCATGTCTTGCAAAGACTGTGTCAAGAATCATAACATGAATGGCCCAGTGTCCAAGTAGGCCTGGATTTAAGACTAACCTGTAGTCACAACTCTCACAGGGTCTGGTTTGGTCAATGGATGTTTCAAAGTCTGGAACATCATGGTGCTCTGGCAAGACCGAAGATCAAACCTCAACATGCCCAGAAAATATACAGAGGAATGAATCGATGAAAATCTAGCTTAGAGGTAGGTTAGTTAAATAATTAGTGCCACATATGTGTATATGTGTGTGCATTGTGTATACTCATGTGTGTGCATGTTTGCATGCATGTGGGTGTGGGTGTGTGAGTCTGGGTGTGTGTGTGTGTGTGTGTATGTAGATACCAGAGAACCACCTCAGGTATCATTCCTTAGGAATGTCGTCCACCTCTTTTTGAGGCCCTCTCTCTGTCTCTCTCTCTCTCTGCTCTAGCGTTTATCAGTCAGGCTAGACTGACTGAACAGCAGGCAAGCTCCCGGGCTCTGCGTGGATCCACCTCCCCAGCAAGGGGATTACAGGTACACATACCACATCCAACATTGTATTTGGGGATTGAACTTAGATCCTTACACTTGTGAGGCCAGCAGTGCACCGACAAGCTCTCTCCCCAGCTCCCAGAGTTGAGTTGAGTTCACATCTTTAGAGTCCCAGTTAATGGGCTCAATCAAACATCATGGCGCATGGAGAAAGAGCTTGTGCAGAAGAACTATACATCCCTCAGCAGGATGCCTAGCAGGCATGATGGGTGACCCCGACATGGGTGCCAACCTTCTAGATGAGCTTTCATCATACTTTGAACAGAACCCAACAATCTCTCCAACATCTGACACAGTCTCTTAGTGTGTTTCAATCTCTGACCCCTGTCCTTACTGCTCCAGATGCACCGGAACATCCTAGAATCGTTCCATGGCTGGATCCCGCATCTGCCGGTCCTCCTGGGAGGGAGCTCTTTCCACGCACACTCATGTGCCCCTCCCTCTTCCCTCATTCACACCTTTTTTTTTTTTTTTTTGCTCAAATACTATGTCTTTTGTCAAGAATATTTCACCAGCTGGGCATGGTGGTACATGCCTTTAATCCCAGCACTCGGGAGGCAGAGGTATGTGGATCACCGTGTGTTCAAGGCCACCTGAGACTACATAGTGAGTTTCAGGTCAGCCTGGACTAGAGTGAGACCCTACCTCAACCTCCCCCTCCCCAAAAAAATAGTTTTCCATATACTTTCTTCTCTATCCTTCATTACCTTTGTGGTTCTTAGTCTCTGAGATCTCATTACTTTTGGTTATCATGTGTCTCTTCCATTATGGGAATATGTACTCCATGAAGATGCAAACCCACTGCTGTGCCCAATTCACCAGATATAAGAACGCCTCTGAGCACCTCAACAAGCATTTGTTGACATATACTGATTGCATTCACACGTTTTATGAAATAATGAAGTATTAAGTAATAAGACACTAACCACTGGTCAGATTGAAATAAGCCAAACCCAGGGCTAGGGAGACAACGCAGCAGTTAAAGGTGCTTGCTTGCAAAGCCTATCAACAGGGCTCAGTTCCCCAGCACCCACATAAAGCCAGACGCACAAAGTGGCAGATGAGTCTGGAATTCCTTTGCAACAAAAGGAGGTCCTGCATGCATTCTCCCTCTCACACACAAACAAATAAAAAATAAAAATTTAAAACTATACAAAAAAAAATGTCGGGCATGGTGACACATGCCTTTAGTCCTAGGATTATATAGTTCCTGTGGATTTAACTGCATATTAGATAAAGAAAACAAAAACATTACTGAGTAGTGCTGATTTTTTTAACAATTTTTTTTTTTTTTTTTTTTTTTTTACTGATGAATATCTCTGTTCTTGAGTCTCAGTGCTCTGATGGAAAGATTCCATGTTACAGTCAGGGCTGGGCAGAAAGGAAGCTATTTTGAAGAGATGGGGAAGGACAGCCCCATAGCATAGTATGGTTTGCTCAGTTATTGAGCAAGCTAGATCAGCTCTTCAGGGTGATCAGATTCTCATACTCACATGAGCCGACAATAAGGACTTCCAGTGATTGAGAACTAAGCTACACCTGTACTGCATATTCATGCTCACTGTTACAGAATACCTTTGGGTACACTGACTGCTTGTTTGTAATTTTAAGGGTTACCTTCTTTGGATGAGAAGGGCAGGTATTTACGTGCAGGCGCATTCTTGAATAAGTATGTGTCAGCCTTTAGTCCTGATTTATTCTTATGGTTCATAAAGTAATTTAGCTCACATGTAGAATTTGTTTTTTTTTTCTATGCCAAACTAATAAATGCAACCCACTTTCCTAGAATTTAACAGCACAACACACTCAAACTCCATGAAATACATATCTAAGCTGCAGAGTCAACAGGGACAAGTCTTCTCAGCCACTCTGTCATGATGCCCTGTTCCAGCCAAGAAATCTAGAAAGCTGACTAAATTTGAAAAATATTTTTAATAAGGAAACAGCACAAACCAAAAGCACCTCTGTGATCTAAGGGTCAAAGGGGAGTTGATGCAATATTACTCAAGCCACTATGAACCGAAGCCTCCAGAGGCAGTTGGTAGATTATACCTGTACTTCACACATTCTTTCATTTGATCCTCAGAAACAACACCCTGAGATGGACTTGGGAAAGCGTGTTTCCTTCCGTGTCATGAACCAGAAAATCAGGTCAAAGAATGCCAGGTCCCACAAAGAGGCAGGATGAGGAATAAAATTCACATTTCTTTTCTTATTCATGAAGGTTCTATTTTGTCATTGGACCTATGACATTACAGTCACCCTGGTCTTGCCTTACAATATATATGCAGTCAGTACTCTCCACACATAATGGATACAGCCAGTGAATGAGCAAACAGCAGTGTTCACTTTTTCTCAGCCAAGCAAGTATGACGAGTGGTAGGAAATGACAGGATCTTACCAAGATAGGAAAAATTATGCTAGTAAATTCTTTTTTTCCTTCACATTATTTTTTTAAATCTCTAATCCTCTTACAAAAGATGATTACAAGAACTCTTGGATGGGGAAAGCAGAACTGAGACCTTAAGCTTCTCATACTGATAAGACACTTACACAGGAAGCAATAAGTTACCACTGCTTTCTGTTTTAAGGATTCTTATCTGGAGGACAGGAAAGTGCCTTTTTTTTTTCACCACAGAACCTCACATTTAGGACACTTCCCAAAATAACATCTTCTGATCTTCAGCTGACAGCTGAAGCTGTTTCATAAATAGCCCAGCATATGCACTCCTGAGAGCGGGTAACATTCTCAATGCAAATACAACCCAGTCATATCAACTCCTTTTAGACTTCAGTGACAAGGTAGAATGTGTGACATCAAGCAGGCACGGAAATGCTACAAAGGACATCATAAATGTCTGCAGCTAATGATCTATGCAACTCTATATGGACTATTTCTGGAAGCTTTGAAGCAGAGGCCATTAGCAGATATATATGTCTATTTTTAACACATGGTTCACAAAGGAACATAAGATTTGTTCCAGGATAGTTAATATTTAAATAGTTTTAAAAACCAACTTTAGGCACATACACAACAAGATTGGATGTATAACCATGGTCTGCTTCTCTCTCTCTCTCTTTCTCACACAAACATACACACACACACACACGAGATGCCTAACTATAATATTTATGATCTAGTATATCAGGAATTTATACTAAAATCATACAACAAGCTGAGACAATTTCAGAGAGAGAAAAAGGGAGAGAGTGGGAGAGAGAAATCAATTGTATTATAAAGGGGAAAGAGGACGGGTGGACGAGTACTATGGGGATGTTTTTCTTCTTTATGCCTCTGTGACTCCCTTTGTCTCCTTCTCTGTGCCACCAGCACCCAGCACATCCACCCCAGGAGGTAAGGAAAGGATTTTGCCTTGAACCCCTGAGGACCACAATGGCTCTAAGATGGCATATAAATCTATAAGTTTCTGCTGTCCCTGAACAAATAAATACTGACATGAAGTAGATGAACAACAGAAAACACTGGAAACAGGAAGTAATCTCAAACTGTACCCTGTTTTGGTCTGAAGCACTATACTAGAGAGAATGGATGACAAAGGAAACACACACACACAAAAAAAGACATGAAAAACTTCATAGTTTTTGAAACAGGCACAAAATTATTTGAAAGTGTGAGAAATAAGAATAATGAGGAAAGCCAAAACTGATTCGCATTAAGGAAAAACTGAAAGCTGACCATACCAAGGTCTGCAAATGCACAAAACAGGAAATATGTCATAAAAGACCAATGGACTAGCTAAGCAAACTATGGTATATGTATACAAGAATATTAATCAATAATAAAAAGATAAGCACTATCAAGTCAAACAAAGGTGTGGCTCAATCATAAATGCATAATGGTAAGTAAAAGATGCCAAATGTCTCCAATTTCCTAGAAACACTATAGAGACCAATAATTACCAGAGGTAGGGAAGAGAAAAGGAGAATTAAGAAGAATACAGGCAGGGATTTTTAGTACCAAATTATTTAGCATGATGCTCTAATGGTGAATACAAGACATTAAGATCTTTTTGAAAACCCAATGAACTTTACGACACAAATAGAAAACCTTAATGCATCCAAAACTTTAAAAAAATAATAATTTAGGAAGTCAGTCATCCCAGAATGGAATTCAGCATGTAATAAAAGAATTTAAATGTACTGCACATGCATGAAGTGACCTCATTGAAGGAGGTGAGAAAATAAAGAACTGGCTTATCTGACCTTAATTCCTAAGTTAGGAATGGACAGGAAAGGTGAATGTACAAGAATAAAGGCAAAAGAAAGTGCATATGTGCACAAAAGCTGAGTCTTCTAGTTGACAAGTGCTCCACAATGCATAAGCCACAGCCCCACAGGGAATACCTGCAACCCCACTGAGGAGGGTCCCCAATGGGATGAGGAAAAGGAAGATACCAACACATGATGTATCCACATGAAATATGTTGCTAATAATAATAATAATAATGTTTTTAAAACAGTGCCAATGATGATTTCCCATTTTATGTTCTGTGTATTTAAAAGTTAATTGTGTTTTATTTTTAATTTATTTTTTAGAACATCATACTATTTCACAGTGGTTTTTATTCTGTGTTCCTTCTGATAAAAATATAATTTAAAGCATTAGCTAACGTAAACTAGATGCTAATTGCTAATCACCATTGCAAACATCAAAATGAGAGGAATACTCGTATGAGAATGAATGGGGTAGGTGGCTATATAGGTATTCCTCACCATAAAGGCTACTATCCTCTACAAAAAATAATCACACAACTTCAGGATTTCCTTCCTACAGTGATGTATGAATTTAATAAGATTATGTTTGAAGAGATTTACTTACAAAATTTGTAGTGATATCAGAATACCAAAGCATCTTATATAAAAGTGCCTTCAAGATATTGTTCTTTCCTCCCAATTTGTATAAGGAATAAAAACACAGAGAAAGGAGAATATATTATATGCTTTTCTCAAAAACCTTTGCACAACATTTTGGGAAAGGATTAGTATGTACATATTACCAATTTTTCAAATATGTTTTAAAAGAGAACTATTAATACCTTATGACAATTCCCAACACACAATGCTGCAACATAAACTGCAGCTGATGACCTCCATGCACATGACACATGTGACCCAGCACATATTGATGGCCACACTTGTGGCTTCCTGGAGATATCATGTACTTTTAACACCATTACCCTAGTTGCCACCTGTTACAAATCTATCACCTAAAACAATTTCTCTCAAGCAGATACATACCAAGTTCAAATCTTACTTCCTTCTACTTTATATCACTTCTCTATTATGTCAGAAAAATGTGGCTATCATTTGGGACTAACATGATAATCTTATTCATGACCACTAAAGCCACAAGCACAAAGAGTGTCAATGAAGTACTTATATATAGGCAAAAAAAAAAAAAAAAAAAGTCTTGAGTTTCACAAGGAAATGAGATGTACAAATCAGAGGGGTCAACCCCCTCAAATCCACGGATGAGACCAGAAGCATTTGTTCCTTCTCACAGCAGGTCGCATTTGTCCCCTGAGAAGCTGGATTTTATAGCTTTCTCATTCCAATCATTCTCAAGAAAGAAAGCTGTAGGAAGGTTGACTGTGCACTTCATAGAATGCTCTGCCCAGGGGTAACATGATAATTTAGGGATATGTCAAGTGTTCAATAAAAGTTCACTATCTCAGGCTGGAGACAGGGCTCAATGGATAAAAGTGCTGGCTTACAAAGCCTAACAAACTAGGTTCAATTCCCCAGTACCTACATAAGGCCATATGCATAAAATGGTGCATGTGTCTGGAGTTTGTGTGCAGTGGAAGGAGGAATTAGTAAGCCCATTCATGCTGTCTCTTTTCTCTGTTTTAAATACACAATTTATTTTTTAAATTTACTGATGCCTCATTACATTAATTAACCAAAATATTCTTTTATGTCTGATCAATAAATATGTGAATCTTCAGCAATTCCCCATCATGATTTTTTTTCAAATTTTCAGGTGCAAGCAACTCCAACAGCTCAGTTATGCAACAAATGAAAAGATTTTAGGCAATGTTCTCACCCACCTGTGTCAGACAAGATAATGTCATCAAGCAGAATTCTTTGTCCTCAACAGAAGAGGATTTGGGGTGTACAGATAATAACATGCTAGAATACGTCCCACACTGTGCTCTATAAACACATGGTCTAATTAATAGTCATTCATTTCATAACTAGATAGGACAAACAGGATCTACCAAATGCCAGACTCATTCCTCCAAGTATTTAAAGCTCGACAACCATGTGGACAGAAACAGCCTAGCTTAATCAAAGATACCTGTTGGAAAATATTTCCAGGCTTACCAAGTAGCACAAATGTCAAAGGGCCTGTAAAAGCCCAATGGAAATGATTCCCTATTAGCAACATATTTACACTACAAAACGTGGGTAGCAAGGAGTTTTATATTAACAGGCAAAACTGTATGTATCCTAAGGTTTATATATTTGAAATGCCAAATCCTATTTTAAAAGGATTGTAGTAACATCTCATACACAAATATAAGATATGCATTCTATTATTGTGGTCATGATATTAGCTGAACTTCAGTCCAGTGAGGAAAATGTTAAGGAATACAATGAGAAAGCCTCAAATCAATGATGAAGTTTCAATTTCTTAGACCAAGGGAATATTTGAGCAGAGTTGCTAACAAGTGCCATACTGGCCAAATGGATTCATATGAACTTAATTTTATTTCCCAGATCTCATGTATACTACATTCTAGGATTAATTAGCAAAGATATACACAATAGGAAAAGGAAGAATGAAGCAATAGGACCTATTGGGGTGATTTTATGAATTATAAACTTTATAATTGGCCTCCTCTAAAAATAGAGGTAACTGGGCTTTCGAGATGGCTTAACAGTGAGGGGTTTGCCTGTGAAGAGTAAGAATGCATGTTCAAGTCTCCAGGTCCCACATAGCTAGACACACAGTGACGCAAGTGTGCAATATTACATATGCGTCACAAAGGGCCACATGCATCTGGAGTTCGTTCATAGAGGCTGACAGATACTGTGTCCATTCTCTCTCTCTCTCTGTCTCTCTCTCAAAAATAAAATAATAAAAAATAGAGGTAAGTGATATAATATTTTTTCAAATTAATTTTCTCATTTCTTTTGGTATCTTAAAACTTGGCATATAAAATACTATGCTGTTGTGACCTAGATCAGTAAGCTACAATTAACATCAGAAGCACTATATTAACAGAATAAAAGTTGATGAGCCACTATTGGAGCACAGAAATAAATCTTGTCACAACATAGCAAAGCTTCTGTCAATCTTCTAAAGAATGGTTATTTGGGGAAGTGGAAGTATCCAGGGCTTTGAGATACACTGCATTTCAGACACAGGGATGAGCTAGTTGTGATGAATTTTATCCAAGAGTTCATATCCATACCAGATTATAAGGGTTGTTGTAAATTTGACTATTTTTAATATAGCCAATATTCTTAAACCTAACTTTTTAAATAACTGAAACTTTTTAACAGTTGAAATGGGTTAGGATGCTCAAAATATATCCACAGTATTTTCTAAATTATTTATGTATTTATCTATCTACTTATTTAGGCAAACAAACTCCAGACACGTGTCACCTTGTGCATCTGGCTTACATGGGACTGGAAAATTGAACCTGGGTCCTTAGGCTTCATAAGCAAGAACATTAACTGCTAAACTATCTCTCTAGCCCCCCATCAAGAGTATTATTTTTGCTTGAATTTTTCCTTATGGCATTCTCTTACTTGATAGAGGTCTAGCTTTAAAAAAAAAAGAAAAAACAATATGGAAGGCTTCATGAATTTGGGTGTCATCCTTGTGCAGGGGCCATAATTTTCTCTGTACGGTTCCAAGTTTAGTATATATGCTGCTGAGGAGAGTACAAAGGCTAGCTTTTTTGATGAACTATTGATAAACGGGTTTTTCAGTTTGGTTAGGGATTTTGAAAGCAGCAACTCAGAAAACGGAGTGCTGAAATGAATAGTGAGTCTATGCTTAAACAGCTCACAACTTTCAGTAGAAAAGAGTACCATGAAACTAGTAAGCCCAGCAAGGCCAAGCATGGCGACCATCCCTCAAGAAGGCGAAAACTTTCTGCAAGAAAAAGAGGTGTGAGCTAAGGATGCTCTAACCCAGAAAATAAAATACCATAGGTGGCTTTCTGGATATTTAGATGTATTTACTTTATAATGTTATTTTACTTTTTTGTCAACAAAATTCATGCTGGAAATTCCATTAAAACTCTTTAGATCTATGGTGTCTTCCCAAGTACCTTATGCCACTGTTTAAAAAATAATTCTCCCCATGCTACCACAAAAAAAAAAAAAAAAAAAAACTGGAAGGGTCCTTATCAGTGGAATAACAGTAAATCCTGTCAATGCGAAGGGGAGGGAGCCAAGTGGGATTCTATTCTTATAGAAGAGACACATTCATTAAAAATCCACCTAAAAGGAGCCAGTGAATGAGATCAAATTGGGTGGCAGGGGTTTTTGTTGTGCACTTGACAATGCAAAGACATTTTCCAAGAGCCCATCTAATGCAGCGTGGTGGGAAGCAGGCTTTAAAAACTTAATGACATTCCTCCAGTGAATTTCATGCTGCAGGCAAAAAGCACCAGCCATTCATTTTTCCATCTTGAGACACATTCTTCACCCCATTCAAAGGCCCGAGAAACAACAAGCCCGCACACTTTCCAAGGGTTGTCCCTTGTAGGGACTTGTGAGCAACCAAACATTCAGGCTGTGAAATAGTTTTAAAGACCTCGTTTTAGGAATGTAACCTTTTTAATGCACTGTAGTTTCCACCTCCTAAACCCTCCTTCCCACCCCCAAACACAAATTACATGCACTCTCAAGTGGGAAAGTTTAGGCAAAAGAAAAAGTTTTAATTATCTTCTCAGTGATTTCCAGGGGACAAAACCAGTGGAAATATTTTCAGAAATTATTTCATTATGCATTCTTTTTAAAGTGGAATATTTATGTTCCTTAATCTAACCAGAGGGAATGGGATCTCCTTTGAAAGGAAGTTATTGTTTAGCTGCGGTTCAAAGCGTGTGCTGGAATTGGGAAGGGGGGCAATGGGCAAGGGAGGTGGGGAGCGGAGGGGCGGGTGGGAGGGAGCTGCCAGGATCACAATATACATACAACTGGCTCAACCAGCTCCACATGAAACTTTAGGACCCCTTCTCCTCCTTCCACCACAATATATTTCATGCAGTGTCCCATTTTGTTCTGTAACTTCTAACCCTAAAGGCATTTGAGATTCTGGTAAACGATAAATAAAGGCTAATGGGAAGGGCTGGGGAGAGTTGACAAAGCACTTACTCTTAAGTATGACGTTGCAAACCATTTGTGTTGGCTTTGCAGCAATCAATGCTACCAATAGCTACACTTGTGCTCCGCTGGGAAAACTCTTGAAAAGCATTTATAAGTCCCAGATTCCCTGGCAGCCCATGTCCTTCCCCTATGCACACAGCCCTTCTCTCCACCCAGTCAGTTCTCACCTGGCCCAGCTTGTGTGCCTGCAGGTCAGTCACTGGGGAAGGATCACTGAGAAGATGTCCCCTGGCTCTGGAATGACTTCCATGGCCACCTTGGCTAACAGGTCCTAGGTGATCCAACTCAGGGATGGCAGTAAGTATAATTCAGTAGACTATGGCATAGTAGGAATCAAAGACAAATCATGACAACCTTCCACCAGCCATTAATGACACTATGTGACACTCCTCAGTAGTGATGTTCTTATGGTTTGTTTGTTTGTTTGTTTAGAGGTAAGCTTTCAGTTTGCACCCAACTAAAAGAGGGATTTTCAAATGAGCCAGCAAACTTTTATGGAAATGATACTTCAAGATCTGACTCTGTACCAGAACACAGGCCATAAAACATCTGTGTACACTTCACAAGCCTGAATGCTAGAACTATATTATTTACTATTTTCTCAACTCATATTTCTGCCCCTACATTCAAAGAAATTTTTATAATTCTATTTCATCACAGCCCGCCCGTCTTTCTTCTCACACCACATTTTGCAGTGACACATTTCTTTGTGTATTTGTTTATTCTACCTACCACAGTACCAAGAGGACAAGGACATTCCTCTTTTAGTTTTAGCTGCCTGGATTACAAAAAGAATGCAATAAATATTTATACTAGAGGTGGACCAAAGACCAGCCTGACACCAGTATGATTTAATCTCAACACTGTTTAAAAAAAAAAACAACTTTTATTGACAATGTTTCATATGTATATAATGTATCTTAATCATAATCTCCCTACTATCTTTTCTTGTCCACTGCCCCCTTTTCACCAAACCCTTTCTTCTTTCCAACTAGTCTCTCTTCTACTAAGTCTTTTTCATACTAAAGATGTATGAAAAAGCCATACATTGTCAGCTAATTTAAAAATATAATTCAAAAACAGGAGTTTAATCAGAAGTGTCCAGTATGGGTAGATAATGTTGCTCCCAGAAGTTACAGGTTGTTATAGGAAAATCCCAGTGCCAAGGGTGGGATACCTCCCAATGATTTGTTGGTTTAGGAGGCCCCCAAGGCCCTCAAGACAATATAGGTTATTGCCAATGCTCTTGGTTGCTGACCAGAACTAGATGGTGAGAACCTATTGCTGAAGACACCACATACTTTAGCTGCAAGATGCCAAGAAATAAACATGGAACTCAGTTTTAAGCCTCCTCTCTGCTAGCAAGCTATCACAGTGCTAGAAAGGTCTCTGTAGGCTGCTGGAGGAGAAAAGTCATCAATAGTTTTAATCAGTAGTAGATTCTGCAAGCAACACAACTACCTAGGCAAAATGTGCCCACTAGTGCAACAGTGGCATGGGTGTTAAGGGGGTAACCAACTGATCTCTGATTAGGCTTGAGACCCACTTCACAGGAAGGAGTTTGTGCCTGATACTAAAATCCTCGTCAACAGCTTGTGGCTGGGAAGATCATAGGCTCTAGGAGGAAAACCACTATTGTTGTTTGACAAATGAATATGTTGTGCCCATCAAATTACATTCTAAATACTTTTATTTTTTTTTTTAATTTTTTTTTGCCCATAAGTTTGAGCTGCTCTCACCTTTTGTCAGAGAAGCTTCTTTTTGCAGTTGACAGTGACTACTGGGGAGACTCAAAACTTATCAAAGTGCTGGTAGTAGGTGAGACATCTCTGTTATTCCCTCTAAGACTCATGGAACATTGGAGAAGAGGAGGCAAAAAGAATGTAAGAAACAGAGGATGGGGAGGAGTGCTTTGCAATGCTGTCTTCCAAACATGATGTGGTTGTTCCATTCATAACCTCACAGCAGCTGTGGCTACCACATAAGATTGACACAATGTTGAACCCATAAACACTCTGTCATGGATGGTGGAGGAGGGTAAACAAAAAAGATGTCATCTTAAGACCTTCAGAGACTGGGTTTTCAAACGATTTTAAGACATAAATTGAGTTGTTGGACTTGAGTTCTTTTTCTATGGGGAAGAGGGTAGCTATAAGCCTATATGGTTATCACAATGCAAATTGTTATTTTTTAAAAGATTTATTTTTATTTATTTACGCATGTGCCACCATATGCATCTGGCTTAGGTGGGACCTGAAACTGAACTTGGATCCTTGGGCTTTGCAGGCATGCACCTTAACCACTAAGCCATCTCTCCAGCCCCCAAATTGTTATTTTTTAAGATGCATGAATTTACAAATCCCAGAGTTTAAAGTGAAAATTCAAATTAAAAAATAAAATAAAAAGATTGAGCTGGGCATGGTGGCACACACTTTTAATCTCAGCTCTTGGGAGGCAGAGGTATAAGGACTGCTGAGACTACATAGTGAATTCCAGGTCAGCCTGAGCTAGAGTGAGACCCTGCCTTGAAAAAACAAAAAACAAAAAAGCAAACAACAACAACAACAAAAAGATGTAAGGAATACAACATTCAAGTTTTCCATTGAAAAATAGAAGTAGGGGATAAAGAGGTGGTTTCATGGATAAAGGCACTGGCTTGCAAAGCCTAACAGCCTGTGTTTGATTCCCCAGTCCCCATATAAAGCGAGATACACAAAGCACATGTGTCCGGAGTTCATTTGAAGTGATAGGAGGCCCTGGCATGCCTATACACACTTTCTCTCTCTCAAATAAATAAATTAAACTATACTTTTTTTTCAAAAAGAGAAAAGCAAATTAAGTTGGAAGAAAGGATTCTCTTCATTATGAAGAAAATAGCTATTTTACCCAAAATTAGGAATAAATTAAGGTCATTACAAAATCAAAAAATGACTTTATTCTAAATGTCCAACATGTAACTGGTATTTGTTAATAATGACAAAAGAAAGCATATTTAAAATGCATTTGCATATTGTAATAAAGCAGAAAAGCAGCACCTCTTATCAAAAAGTAGTACCTAACATTTTACCCCTTAAAACTGGGCATGGCTGTACGACTTCAACTTTTGAAAATGGGGTTTAGCAAATGTGATGAACATACAGTTTTGAATAGTATTTATGCACTTATTGCTTCCTCTGTCTTGCTGCTGAGTACCTAGCCAGTATCATATGAAGCCTGACTTAGCCTCCTGGACCTAATCAATAAGCCATGGGACAACCAGCCTAATCTTCCAGGCTATGACGAACAGCATGTGCTACCTCTTGGCCCAGCCAACCCAAGAAAGCAAGCAGAAGAACTGTTCAGCTGAGCCCAGCCCAAATCATCAGCCAAGAGAACTGGGAAAAATGATCTTTACCAACTATATATCACATAGAGGATTAATAACTAGAATATATAAAGAACTATAAAATTTGAACACCAAAAAAATCATCCAATCAATAAACGAACTAAAGAAGAAATATACCAATAAATATTTGAAAAAGTATGTTTAACATCTTGAGCCACCAAGAAAATGCAAGTTAAAATTGCCTCAATATTCTATCCTCACACCAGTCAGAATGGCTAGTATCAACAAAACAGACAATTGACTGGAGAGGTGAATCAGTAGTTAAGGAGCTTGCCTGCAAATCCTAATGACCTGGATTCATAGGGGTAACATGATAATTTAGGGATATGTCAAGTATTAAATAAAAATTCACTATCTCAAGTTAGAGATAAGGTTTGGTACAAAAAAAAAAAAATGCTTTCTTACAGAGCCTAACAGACCAGGTTCAACTCCCCAGTACCCACATAAAGCCAGATGCACATAGTGGTGCAGGCATATGAAGTTTATTTTTAGCAGCTGGAGGCCCTGGTGTGCCCATTCTCTGTCTGTCTCTCTTCTTCCAATCTCTCTCTTCTTGCAAATAAATAAATAAATAAATAAATAAAAGTGTTTAAAAAACACAAAGAAAATAGACATGCGGGAGAAGATGTGGTTGGCAAAAGGAGCCATTATACACTGCTGGTGGGAATATAAACTGGCAGAGTCACTATGGAGGTTTCTCCAAATCTGCAAAAGAACTACCATATGGCCTAGATATATGACTGCTGGGTTTATATCCAAAGGACTTTAAATCAACATACCACAGACATGTTTGTACATCCATGTTTACTCCTATACTATTCTCAACAACTAAGAAATGGAGTCAGCCTAGATGTCTGTCAACAAACACACAATAAAATTTTTTTTTCACCCTGAAGGAAAATGGAATCATGACATTTCCAGGAAAATGAACAAAACAGTAGTTCATTATGTTAAACAAAATAAACCAGTCAGAAAGACAAATGGCATGTTTTCTTTCACATAACAATCAAAATTTAAGTGTGTGTGTGTGTGTGTGTGTGTGTGTGTGTGTGTGTGTGTGTGTTAAAAGTAGAAAGGGGACCATGAGAAAGGATGAAGAAATCTTAAGTGGGGAAGGGCGAAAGGATGAGAGAGTACAGGAATAAATGTTACATGAAAACAAACATGAGACTATTTGGAAGGAGGAAAGAACCAGCAAGAGTGAGGCAGAGAAGATAGAGGAGGATAACAGGGGAGGGAAGGTATAATAACAAAGTATGAAGACATATACATTAAAATGACATAAAGAAACCCACTACTTAGGATGCTAGCCTAAAAAATATTCTTTTAAATAAAATGAGATTAATTGATTAACTAACAAATAATATAAATAGAACCAGAGCAGTACTCTAAGACTTGGTAGTCTAAATCAATATACTTTCTTTTTCTTTCTAAAAGATTAACAACAAATATAACTTTACATCAATGAAAGGGAGGACACTTAAAAGAGGGCCATGATGGCTCAGAGAGATAGTTCGGTGGTTAAAGGTGCTTCCTGCAAAGCCTGATGGCCCATGTTCAATTTCCCAGTGCTTACATAAAGCCAGGAGCACAAAGATGGCACATGCATCTGGAGTTCATTTGCAATGGCAAGAGACCCTACTGTGCCCATTCTCTCTCTTTCTCTCTGCTTGCAAACAAATAAATAAAATATTTTTTTTAAAAAAGTGTATCATGACAAAAATATCAAAGGACATTGTTATTTCCAACCAGAAGCAAGCATCGTTCAGAACAAACAATAAAATCCCCTACCCAAGCGTAGGGGGAGTCTCTTAATAGTAAAACTAAGAAGAAATAAGGACTATAATTTCTTTTGTAGGCTCCATGTTTCTAACACCAGCCAGCACATAACAAGTTCACATTCAGGCCCTATTTCTTTTGGGCCTGAATCCTCTCCCTTATGCCTAACTTGGACCTAAGATCCACAGCAGACATCCCTTCCTCTGGTTTTCTTGCTGGCTGACTCAAGATGAGTCAGTGTTCCAAATAAGACCTCCAACAACCTCATGAACCATTTGGTGTATGTTGCTGTTGATGTCAGGCAAGGTGTCTAGTTAGAATTTTTTAAAGGTATAAAGCTTTAGAGTAGCTCGGCACTTTTGTCCTATAAATTTATGAATTGGATTATATTTTCTGAGTTTTGATTTTTTTTTCTCCTAACATGTGTTATATACAAAATTTGGTAATTTTTCCCTCCTGGCTGTCTCTCTGTTGACATACTAGATCTACTCCTAAACTTTTTAAACAAAAGGTGAACAATTTAAAACATAATTCGGCTCAATGGTGCTTACTGAGAAAAAGGAAGGAAGAAGGAAGAAGGAAGAAGAAGTGTGGCTAGAGGCCCGTTCGACCAAAAGTGGATAATTTATGGTGAGGCTGGCAAGCAAGTGGCTTCTAAGACTAGAGTGGAGTGGCTAAATATCCGAATACCTCCACAACTCCTAAATTTTAAGTGTATTACTTTTTGCATCCATTCAGCCCTCCAAATAAGTGAAAAGTAAGCATAGAAGAAATAATTGGGAAAGATCAGATCATTGTTCTTTACAGAGTAATCATCGAATGTTCCAGTGGCCTCAACATACATAGCAAATATATTCTCTTAGTGTTCATTTTTAAAACAATTCGACCTGTTTCATATCCTTCCTGAAAGCAGGAATTAAGACTTCCTATATAAAACATAATTTGTTTGCAATACAACATATAGTTGAAATAGAATATCTTTGATGACTTTCTTAAACATAACTATCAGATTCTCAAAATTAAATGATACTGATAACAGCATGACCTAAATATGTCAAGTTGGGCCACAGAACTTGCATCAGAGATTTTTGGTCAACAACAACAATAACAAATGCAGCTTCAAGGAAAAAAAAATATAATAATGTGGCAAGCTCACTCAATAAAGCATTCAGGGTAGACATAGAAAACCTCTACATTTCCTCTCTGCTGTAAGGCAGGCACAGCTAAAATTACAGTCTTACCCAAGTATTCCATCTGACCTCCAAGAGGAATGAACTAGCAGATGAGGGCTTGGGAAAGAAGTGCAGCTCTCTCCACACAAACACATCATTTTTAAAGCCCTATTATTCAATGATCACAGGGATCACTGAAAAAGCACAAATGACATTTATTCCACAATTTATCTTAACAAATAGATTATAGCAGAGCCTACAGCAAGAATATTATTAAAATGGAAAATGTTCCTTTCGCTGTGGATGACAGTAACTTAAGACTTGTCTACTCCATCTTCCCTCTCCTGTAAATTAAGATTGGGAAAGAAGCTATACCATTCTCATTCCCACAAGACGAAAACAGAAGCACAAGGATGCTGCTAGCTTGGGATTGAAAAACACCTCAAGATCACTTTTAAACTACTTCATAATAGAAATATATTATTATTAGACCATACAGCATTAAGATAGGATTTTATTTAGCTAAAACTCACTGTGATTATACCTTCTAAACATGTTTCAGTAATCACTTTTTAAAGGATTTTAGGGCTGTAGAAACTGCTCAGTGGTTAAGAACACTTCCTGTGCAAGCATGAGGGTCTGAGGAGGCCTGAGAGACCACTGGAGTTTGACCTCCAGGACTCACATAAACAGTTGAGTGTGACCATGCATGTATCTCTATAACCCCAGTCCTGTAAGAAACTCTGGCTCAAGTAAGAACACGTGGAAGAGTGATAGAGCACAGGTACCTCATGGTCCCCCCTGGCAACCACAAGCAAACACACTCCACCACAGGCAAGTTAACAGGGCATCCCATGGGCACACACAAGTGCATACACCAAACCTCCCCCCATATGCACACTGTCAAAAGAAAATAAGAGCAAGAAAAATAAAGCTTTTGAAGTTGGCCATGTAGCTATGGACTTATATGGTAATGAAATAATAATAAATCAAATACATAATTCTAACTGTGAGGGGGTATCTCATATTTTAAAAGTCAAAAAGCCAAGTGGGAGCGGTAAACATTTACAGAATCTTTAGTGAGAAACTGACCAACTTCACAACAAGTTATATTCTTTGAATATTATTTCCAGGAACTCTCTAACATCAGGAAATAATTGAGGAAATGGCCAACATTCAAACAAAACAAAACAGAGCTTTAAAATTGTGAAGTTCCATTATACTAAGTTAATAATGCCACAAAATAAAAAGAACCGCAGGCATTCCATTCAGCTAGAATCTGACGACAGTAGAGGATGGAAGAGGCAATGAGCTGAGTTCTGAATGAAAAGTCTACAGAGTATTTTAATGATGTACTGAAGCCCAACTAGAGTGTGTGAACACAGAGGGAGCTTCCCAATGTAATAGTAACTCCACAAGATAACACTGGGTCAGACAACTCAATACATATACCTAGGCTAGCTAACCCAAATTTCTACAACACAGGACGACAGCTGAACAACACACATTTTGCCTGCAAGAAAGGTATGGAGTTGTTTCACACACCTAATAGAGAAGAATAAAATTACACACACACACACACACACACACACACACACACACACACACGGAAAGACTTCCTATAGTCCCCAGTTGGTGTCTCAGATTTCTTTTCCATTCACTTAAGTGGATATCTCACTGGAGAATTCTGATGGCACCAACAAGAAACATTAACCATAAACAGACTACCCACCAGAAGGGGTGATTCCCAACAGAATAAGTGTTGAACAATGTCTCAGATGTGCATTGGTGACAGCGATGCTTCTGACAGCTGACCCTAGGAAGCAGGAAGTAGCAGGTGACTTGCATTCCCACACACATTTTATTTTCAGACTGGAGGGAGGAAGGGGCAGGAGACTAATTCAGTCTGGAAATAGTTGCAAGCACTTAGAATGGTACAAGGAGGAGGGTTTCTCTTATAGTCTGTTAAAACGACCCCTCCAAACAAGAGGAGTTGAAATCAGTCCTGAATCAAAGGAAGAGGGGTCTTCCTTCCAGGCCTCCATCTGCCTTTACAGAGTGCCTGACTCCCTGGGCAAGAACAGAAGAGCAGGGCATTCCAGCGTACTTACTCCAACCCCATCAACAGCCTCTAGATAAAGAATTCTCAGTACAAATAACCCGTTAAAGAGTAGCAATCATCTGCTCCAAAGCATTCCTATGTTTAGAGCGGCAAAGGAGGTTAAATCAATGTGGAACAAAATTCTCAAGTTACTGATGAAGAAATAGATCCAAGGAAACTCAGTGACGTGCTCAAGGTCACACGAGGCTGGTAAAGGTACAAGCTGTGTTAGAACCTGAGATCTATCTCCCAGGAGCTACATTTTCCATTGCCTCATTCAAGATAGCAAAGTTCCCTTCCAGTAATTTTGATATACTGGAAAAAAAAAAATTAAATACTTGGCATGCCCTTTTGGATCCCAAGTCCCTTCTCCACTTTCTGCAAGACAATACTGGTGGCATTCATATAAACGATTTAAAAAAAAAAAAAAAAAAAAACATAAAATGTAATCTAAAATTCTGGAAACCTCTTTTTCAGTGGTCCCAAGCAGTTCTAGTTCACTTGTACTATTTCCATGGGCAGCTCAGAAAAATACTCCTTGTGACTTAGGACCCAGTGATGAAGGATGCCGGATGGTAAGAAATGCTTGAGGAGGGAGAAAATACTTCCATGGCCTTGTCCCCCCTCCCCAACACCTTTACCATCCTATATTACCATGAAAATTTGTAATGGGAGAGTGCAACACGAATAGAACAAGTTTTAAAAATCAGTCAGTCACCCAGCCTGCCTGAGGGGATGCCACTGGAGAAACGCACACCTGCCCGCATCTGGGAAGATGGAAGGCATTTCTCCACACCTCAGTAGGGGACAGACGACCCAAGAACCCCTTCCCATGAAACTCCAGATTCTTACACTCTGCAAGCAGTTCCCTCGGGAGAGGGGAGGGTCGATTTTTCCTTGATCTTATCTAGCTCAGGTGCTTTGCAAACCACAGGCGCTCAATAAAGTGTACCTTGCTAGTTACTGGAAAGAGCCTAAGGCACTTGCAAGCCAAAGGAGTCCCCCCCCACCACCACCACCACAAGCCGTGGAAGCCACAGGGCTCACATCTCCTCCCCACCCCCCAACTGATGAGAGACATAAATGTGACTCCTGAGCCAGCCCCATCCGTCCCACACCACGTGCGGCATGCCGCCCGCTGCTGCCCGCAAGGTTCCGGACAGGAAGACCATGAACGCGGCGTGGTAGTAAACCATAGTAAAGAGAGGAGGGAAAACAAAATGGGGCGCGTCACATGGTCACGGCTCGAATTTTTCTCAATTAAAAATAAGAGGAAGTGTGTGTTTCCGGCGCCTGTCAGCAGGCTGGTGGGCCTTTCCCATTCTTAGGATTCTGGTGGAGAAGAGATGCAGGAATAACATCCTCTGTCCCCGCCCGGCTGGGAGGAGGCAGGTCTTGGGCCAGCTCCGCCGGGGACGGAGGGAAATGGACGGAGAAGGGCGGGAGGGCGCCGGCCGGGGGATGCCTGCTTTGCAGCCCGTCCGGGCCCCGAGGCCCCGCCCCGTGGCCATCACTCACGCTGATTGGCCCCAGCGACGGCCAATCAGCACTCTGCGGCCGCCTCTCCACGCCGCCACCGCCAACCACGCGGCTCGCGGAGGGGCCTGGGCGCCCTCCGCCGACCCAGACGCGGGGGCGGGAGGCCGTCTCCCCCAGCCCCGGCGATGGGGGGCTCGGAGGAGGAGGAAGGAGGGGAAGCCAAGTGGCGAATAAAGAGGGAGGAATGCAGGAAGCGGAGGTGACCCGGGAAAAGGGAAAGCGCCCGGGCGACAGACGCGGTTTGCGTCAGCGCCAAAGCCAAAGGCCACAGGGCTGGGGGGAGGGGGCAGGGGAGGCGATCAGCCCTTGAAATCCCCCAAAGGAAAAACAGTGAGAGGAAAACGGCAAAAACATCCCCCCCCCCTTTTTTCTTTTTTCTTCTTTTCCGGGAGGCCATAACAAAAGAACGACAGAAAGGAATCCCAGTGGGATGGCTCCTGTCTGTGTCTGCTAAAGCCTGTGGTCCGCCAGGCTGCAGTTTCAAAACTCAGAAGACACTTTGACCGAAATACTGGTTAAAGGTAACTGGGATGCCATCCTGAGGCCAGCAGAGTCCTTTGGGCTCTCAGTTTACCCGCGTATGCAGTAGGCCCCAAGCGACTGTACTGGCCGGACACTGACAAGGGGGCAGAAAAGGGCCATGCCAGGAATATGGAATTAAGAGGCAGGAAACAAAGGGAGTGGGAGGTGGGTCATCCTACAACACCACGGAGCAGGTCAGAACGAAGTTGGAGGTGACCCAGAAGGGGACAAGAGAAAGCATGGAAAGACAAGTCCCGAGCTGGGTGCTGGAGCTGACTGCTTCACGAATGTTCTCCTTTAAGGGAGAGGGGCTGAGGAACGCCCACGCCCCTTAAAGCAGCGCTCACCCCTTTCACCATGTTTCAGGTTTTAGCTAAGAGAATGGGAACGAGAAGGCAAAAGATGGCAAAATGCGAGGGAAGCTGGAGCAGCTAATAAACCGCAGCCGTTTGCTTCTGAGGATTTCCGCTTGGGATGACAACTGACTAGCAAGTATCATCTTGAAACTTTACAGGTCAAAAGCAAGCCACCTTGAGAACGAAGATGGACCAGGTAGCACAGGTACTCTACTACTACTACACACACACACACACACACACACTCTCTCTCTCTCTCTCTCTCTCTCTCTCTCTCTCTGTCTTTCTTACAGTTTGTAGAATATTTTTTTTCTACCATGATGTAAAGCATGGTTTATATTGCTACTCCAGGTTGTTCAAATATATGACTAATTTTTTTCAACAATAAAAGATTTTCCCTAGGAAGGTCAACAATGAAACATTAGGGGGATTAATGTTTTGTTTTGTTTTCTAATGTACCCTCAACATAAGGAGAATTGTTTTTAAATCCCATGATTCTGTCTGCTCATTTTTGTTTGTTTAACAGAGCAAACATTTTGTTCTGTAAAAAAGAAACCTATACAAATTAGAACAGTTTTTAAGCTTAACTTATCTTATTCTCTTGTTTTATCTCCTTTAGGATTCAATTTTTATTTCTGCTGGGTTTGTTTTCTTCAAATACTCTTTACTTCATAAACAAATCACTTTACAATGCAAGTATTTAAAGTATTACATGAATTCCAACTCACAAAAGCAACACTGGAAATAACCAAAAATTTTCTGTTGACAGTGACACACAATCAAATCTCTGTTCTAGTGAATGAGGAAAACAAATGTTGGAATAAATACTAATCAAATGAATGTTTTCATAACACATCACATACAATATGAGTTTTAATATTCATGTACCTCTATCTTGTTCTACAAAACAGAATGAAAGAAAGTGTTAGAGGCAAACTGAAGACCAGGACTACATAACACACTTGTATTAATAGTCCCTAGTGATAAAAGTTTGTTTGTTTGTTTGTTTGTTTGTTTTTAAACAGACACTTATTAAGAAGAAGAATGCTTTGCAAAGCTTTTTATGTGAAGTATATATATAAAATTCACAAGGTAATGGGTTTGTCAGAATAAAGTGTTTCCAAATGCTGAAAATATCTGTGTTGCCAACTCATCACATTATTTGCAAATGACACTCCTCTTTTCTACCCACAATGATGACCACCAGAAAACAGGCTCACAGAACCTAGGGGAGGCTAATTTCCTATTACAAATGTTTCACGTTTTAATACAGCCTCTACCATAGACCTAAAGCCAACTTGCAACATTTCTGAGGCATCTACTCTTGAACTTAAAGGGAAACAAACATCCCAAGCGAAGTCTACAGTTTTGCCCTTGACATTCAATGCAAACCAAAACAAACCTCCTTTCCCTGGCATAATGAGCCTTTTTTCTTTTCATCAGAAAAAAAAAAAGTTAAGTAATTCTACAGAAGATGCACAGTAGCCCCCAAGTGATGCATGTGGTGCCTGCATACAAGAAGGGGCAGCTGCAAGGCAAGCGGGCTGTGGTGAACCTCCCTAACTCCTAACTCATATGGGGTCCCAGGCGCAAGCAGGTCACTGCATACCCTGTATAAGAGCAGCCATGATGGCAGGGTGCTGGGTCCCTGTGTGAGAAAAAACATTTCATGAATCCTGGGTCCAGTAACAAAAAGAAAATCTCACCCACAATCACTTTCCAGACAGATCAAAGATGAAATAGTTCTCTCTAAATATGTGTGCCTAAAAAGCTCTTACTCGTGAATCTTTTTTTGGGCCAGCATGAATAAAATTTGCTGCTGTTTTATACTGCCTTGGTATTGTGAAATCACAGGATAAAAAGTGCACACAGCCACTCAAAAACCCTTCAGAGCTCTAAGAGATCCTAAATGAAGGGTTTAGCCCCTGTGCTAAGTATTTTTGTAGAATTGTCCCTTCTAGCGGCTGACCTAAATATATAGTCAAAAGAAAAGTTCAAAACAAAGAAGATGACTTCTATAAATAAATCTCAGAAGCCTCACAGCTGACATGTAGAACACACGTTTTTAAATGCTACCGTCAGTACTTCACTTGGGAAACAGCAAGTACGGAAGCCCTTTGGTGGCTGCTCCAACACGTTTGCCTATCTGCTAGGTGTCACTGTGGGGTAAGTCTGTGTACCCTGACCCATGCCCACCTTCTGACCATGCATCCAAGGACACCATGGGGAAGGGACAGTGAGGAGGAACGGAATCCAAGCACCAGAGGAAAAAAATCACTTTTGTCTTTTGACTTTGCCACCATGAAACGCACCTGCTGTGATGTCCAGTTGAGCTACTGGCGGTCCTCTGGCTGCTTCTGGAAACTGATGCTGGCATAGGTGCTTAAATCATCACTGGAGCGGCTGGGGGCGCTGCCCTCACTACTGCCCAGGGGCTGGTGAGGAGCTGGGGGTGGTGGAGGTTGTGGCTGAGGGGGCCGCTCCTGAGGGCGCTGTTTGAAGTCCTTGACCAAATCCAGATCTATGTAGTTAAGGCCATTCTCCACACCTCCAGCAGCCCCACACGCTGGCGTCGTCTCCTTGGGGGCTCCCCCTAGCTCCCCAGGTCTTAGCCACACATTCTCAAAGGATGCGCAGCTGTGGCGTTTCACATCCTCACTGCTGCTGCCGCCGCCAGCGCCACCAGCACCGCCTGCTACTGCAGCCCCTGCTCCACAGGGCACAATGTTGCCCACCCGAGTGGCAGTAGGTGTGGAGGAGAAGGTCTCGGAACTGTGCCTCCTCCGGCACCCTTGTGGATCAGCACGGATCACTTTGGCACTCTGGTTGCGGTTGGGACTGAGATTAACCCTGGTGAAGGCACTCATGCCCCCAGGTGCCTGCGGGGCCCCCAACAGAGAAGGGTGGGCAGGTAGCTCGGCTGCTTCTTGAGGTGCAGTGGGGGCAGCAGGTGCCGCTGAGGATGGAGGAGGGGCAACTGCAGTGGCTCCAGGCAAGCTCACCTCTTCTGCAGCAAGGCCTGTCCGCATGTCAGCGTAGCTGATGGGGGTCACAGGTGAGGTCTCCACGTAACTCTGACGGGGACAACCCATCTGCATGGTCATGTAGTCACCCCGACCGCTAGGCACTGCCCGGGTTGGCCTGCAAACGCTAGCAGGCCCTGGAGGTGCAGGGCCCACTCTACCCGTCTCAACTGCACCGCTCTCCTTCCAGGTTGTCCTCCGGCCTGGCCCCAAGTCCATGTTCATATACTCCTCTGTGCCAGTCTCTTCCTCTCTGGGAGCTGGCTGGAGCTGGGATGGACACCGTACAGAAGGGGGGCCGTGGGAAGTCATGGGTCCAGGTAAGTAGCCACGCTGGTCACTCCCGAAGTCAATATTCACATACTCCCCTGGGCTCTTGGGCTCTGGAGGATGCACCAGGACTTGCTGCTGGAGTGGTTGCTGCTCTCGTGCCCGGGGCAAGGTGCTGGCCTTGGGATCCCCCAGTGACAGCCTTGTGGGCCGAGCCAGGCGACTGTTGGTCTGTGCAGCTGTGTCCACTTTCCGAGGCCCATGGGGCTGCAGGACATGATGGTGAGGATGTGGGAGGCCTGGTTCTGGCCTAGTCGCACAGTAACCCCCGCCCAGGCTGTCGCTGCTGGTGGAAGAGGACGAATCTTCGGCAGCCGCAGTGTAGAGAAGGCGACCAGAGCTAGAGGAGAGGCGAAGGTGCTGGTGTCGGGCACCCTCCTCTGGCTCGCCGGGGCGCTGGGTGTGCTTAAAGGACCTTGGCAATGAGTAGTAGGAGAGAACTGGTTTGTGCTGGGGGTCCTCGGGGCCACAGTAGCAGTCAGAGGGACTGCTGGTGTTGGAGTCCCCCACGGGTGACATGTTCATGTAGTCACCTGTGCAAGGCAAGAGCTTGCCACCGCTGCTCTCTGTTGGGGGCTTGGCATGAGGCAGCGCGTGGGCGTGGTGGCCGCCTACTCCATTTGTCCACAGCTTTCCATAGCCGCTGCCAGAAAGGGCCACACTGACGCTGTTGCCGCCACTGGACCCACCGCCAATATCAGGGGAGCAGCTGCCACTGGGGGACATCATCATGTAGCCATTGGGGTCCACTCTCTGAGGGTGGCGTCTGATGGGGTTGATGATCTGCTGCGGGGCAGACACACTCTTCGGACTCATGGGCATATAATCCCCATTGCCCTTTCGGTTGCTAGGCACTGGAGCCACCCCTGGGGACATGGGCATGTAGCCATCATCCGTGTGGAGGGTGGACGTATCAGCACGGTGGTGGGCCCCTCGGCGCTCCAAGGGGTGCAGCTCTAGACCCTCCTCTGGATAGGAATGGGTGGGCACGAAAGCAGAGTGCCGGTAGCCTGGTAGTCGGCCTCCACCGCCACCTCCTGGTGGGTAGGCTGGTGTCATCTCCGTATACTCCTCAATGGAAGCCACTGAAGACTGCGAGGGGGTCTTCTGGTGGGAAATGGTAGGGGATGTGCCTGCGGAGTGCGTTCTCTTCCGGAACCGATTATCTAGATCAGCCCCGCTGGTAGCGTCCTCACCCACCAAGGCTGGGCTCGTCCCCAAACCAGACCCTGGGATGTAGCGGTGGTGACCGTTGCCACCCCGGGACAAAATGAAGTGACCATTGGGAGCGGTCAGGGTGGAGGCCCCCTTGCCACCCATACAGATATAGTTGCTCAGCTCTTCCTCGGCTCGTGCTGGTGGGGTGTGGCCCAGGGAATCTGGAGTGACACTGCGGTAGGAACTCCGGAAATCGCAGGGACTGGAACCGTACTCGTCGGAAGAGATGAAGCCGCCATCGCTGGGGGAACCCGACACAGAAGCACTAGACCGCCTGGGGAAGAGACAGTCCGAGGTGGAGCCGTGACCACTGGTGCTGCTGGACGACAAGCTCACTGGGCTGGTGGCTGAAGGTGAGCAGCGAGAAGAAGGCATTGGGATGGAGCGGCTGTGGTTGAGTGGAGGGTGCAGCCTGGAGCTGCCCCGATGCCGGTGGGCGTGGGTCCTGTTGGTGCTAGGACTCACAGGGCTGCCATCCACCGAGGCCGGGCGGGACATGGTACCTTCGCCATCACTGGAGGCGCGCACGCGGAAGGAACCTGGCTTCCCACCAACGATGCTGGCCGGGGAGGTAGCGGTGATGCTTTCCGTCCGGGATCTGCGGGTCAGCCCCACCTGGCTAGGCGGTGGGTTGTTGAGATGGTGCCTGCGCAAGGGGACACTGATGGGATTGGAGCAATTGGATGAGGACTGGCTCTTGCTGCGAGGACGAAACTCATCACTCATGGCTCGCATGGCCTCCAGAATGGTCTCGTGCATGTTCTGGGCCACCACAGAGTCATCCACCTGCATCCAGAACTCCCCGGGCCCTGTCACTGCGGAACGGCCTACCTCGATAAAGAAGAAGTTCTCTGAGTGGCCGCAGCGTCTGATATTCATCAGCTGTAGCACCACCGCCGCTGCCTCCGAGTTCAACTTCACGAAGCTGATGGTCTTGCTGGTCAGGCAGAGTCGGTAGATGCCGACCAGGTTCTTTGTTTGACCCAGGCCTTTGGGTTTCAGGATCACCTGCCAAACCTCTTTGAACGCAGGTCCCGGGGCCATGTCTCCGAAGCTTAAGTCCTCCCCGGCCTCACCTACGCCAGAGCTGCCGCTGCAGCTGCCGCCGCCTCCGCCCCCGGGGCCCGCGGCCCCATCGTGGTGGTGGTTCTTGGCGCGGTTGTGCAGCTGCAGGAGAGCCTGGTACCAGCTGTCTTGCTCGGCCTCGCTGTCGGCCGCGATGGCAAAGTGCTCGTCCCGGGTGTAGAGGGCCACCAGGTGCTTGTTCTTGGAGTCGGCCCGCTTGTTGATGTTGAAGCAGCTCTCGAGGGGGATCGAGCGTTTGGGGGCGCTCGACTTGTGCCGCCACTTCTTCTCGTTCTCGTAGTACTCCAGGCGCGCGGGGCCTCCGGCCTCGCTGGCCGCCCGCAGCACGAAGAAGCGCTTGTGCATACTCTTGGGTTTGCGCAGGTAGCCCACCTTGCGCACGTCCGAGAAGCCGTCGGCATCCGGAGGGCTCGCCATGCCGCCGCCGCCACCACCTCCGTGGAGCCGAGAGAGGCGCCGAAAAACAACTGGGTGGGGGGGCGGAGGCTCCTCGCCGCGGCCCCACACATGCACCCCGGGCTGGAGGCTGCAGGAACCCCGAATCCGCAATCCGCACGCCGCCTCTCAAAGCTGGGGAGGGGCAGCCGAAGGAGGACGCAGTGGCTGCGCCAAGGAAGACAGCCCGACCGGAGTTTAAGGGCGTTTCATGCCCAGAGGGGGGAGGCAGGAGGTCTAGGGTGAGAGCCGCCGCGATCCTCCGAGAGAGCACGGGGTCCTCGGAGCCGCCTCAGCCAGGCAGGAGCAAAGATGCATCCCTTGTCGCCCCGACAGAGTGCCGCGCGGGGAGGCGAAGCGGCCGAGGGGGTCCCCGCGATGGCCCTCCAGGCGCGCGCGCCTTCCCTCCTGAGTTCCCCTCTGCAAGTAGCGATTCCCGAGGCAAATTAAATATCCTTGGGCAGGGGGAGGCGGGCTGCCAAGTCCCAACGTTGCACGGGGTTCTCCCTCCTCCTCCTCCGCCTCCTTCCCCCCCCCCCCTTTCCCCCACCGTCCCCGCCGCCACCAGCCGCCCAAATACCAGCTCAGTCGCAGAGACCGCGGCGCTGCGGCTAGTGCTGCTGCTGCTGCCGCCGCCGCCGCCCGCGGACGCGTCCTCCGCAGCGCGCAAGCGAGCCCATCCCGGCGGGCGGGGAAAGTGGCTTTTCCACGCGCAACGCTACTGGGCAGCCGGGGGAACCGGGGACGGTCCAGAGGGACGGACTCATCCCTGCCCCTAGCTCCAGTGGGCAGGGGAGGAGGGGAGGGAACGAAGGAGGGAGGCGAGGTTGGGGGGGTGGTGGTGGAGAGATTTGGGTAGGGTTCAGGGAAGACGCCTGGTCCTCGGGAGGCTGCAGTTACTTCTCTTCCCTCCTCCTCCTCCTCCTCGGAGAGTTGCCGAAAGCCCCAACCAAAACAAGCGGCGGCGGCGTCTGGCACCGCGCGCCGGCCCCCTCCGACCGCGCCGCCGTCTCCCTCGGAGGAGAAAAAAAATAAAATAAAATAAAGCACGTGACGGAGCTCGGGCTCTCGGCAGCCTGGCCGCCGCCGCCGCCGCCGCCGGGAGGCTCCCCGCCCGGGTCCCTACATTCCGGGCCGAGCCCGCCCCGCGCCCGCCCCTCTCCGCCCCCCACCCACTCCCCCGGCTGTGCCGCAGTGGCGCCCGCTCCCGGGCCTCGGCCTCGGCCTCGGTGCGGCGCGCGGGCAGCGCCACTGCGCGGCCGGCCGCCCCCAGCGCAGCGCCTCCGGGGCCCGCGCCACCCAGGGCGCCCCCGGCCCGCAGGAATCCCCGCGGCGGGCGGGCGGGCGTGTTTGGGTGGCTACCCGAAAGCACGAGGGGAGTCTGGGAAAACGGGAGGGGGCGAGCTCTGCAAGACGCAGGAGTGAGGGTGGGGGGCGGCGGAGGGGGCACTGCGGCTGCAGAGCCCCGAGTGGGAGGACCTGGGAGGAGGAGGAGGCGCGGGCGCCTCTTCCCGGACAGGTAAGCACGACCCCCGGGAGGGAAGGATTTCTGATTCGGGCTGAGAGCCCACGGTGAGGAAATCCACATTTTTCGGTAAGGTTTTCCAGGGAGACCTCTGGGGTTCTGCCTTCCGACTCGGAATCCCCGGATTTACTGTCGGGAGGCACCTGGAAGGACCCGAGGGACACCCCAGGTACAGTGGTTGAGGGCTTAGGGTGCCCGAACGGAGATAGAAGGATCCCCGGGAAGCGTCTCCAGACTGACCCTGTGGGATTAGCGGCTGATCGTTTAGGGAGACATGGAAATATGACAGTTTTCCCTTCCTTCCCCTGTCCAATCAGGCGGGCGAGTGGGGCTTCACACTCCGGGGTGAGGGCAGAGGATGGGGGGCGAGTGGAAGGAGACGCCCCTCCGTCACATTCCCAAGTCTATTTGTGATGTTTTTGAAAAACATATGAAGGACCTACAGAGGGGCTCCTGAGTCCAAAGCCCTGCTACGTAAATACTGGCCGAAACGTTTGTTTCACACACAGCTTCCACGCCCATGGAACCACCCAATACATTTTTAACCTTGACCACAAGGATAAGCGAGTGACAAGGATTTTGCCAGCTCCGCAGAACAGGAAAATGGGCACCTCGTTCCCCACGAAGGGGACCCAGCCTGGGTGTCGCGGCAGAACCTAGTTACTCGCTTCCCTTGCGCTATTAGTCTCAACACAAGCAAACGCTCCCCAAAGTTTTGGTGTTTTTTTTTTTTTTTTAAGGTGACCTATAAACAAGCATTTTGTTCCTGCCTTATCCAGCGGACATTAAAGACATACGAATGTGACATTTGCCACCCTACTTAATGCTATCTTTCTTTTCCGCTCCAGCCCTGGCCCATTCGGGGGTCGACCCCCTTTCTACCCTGGATACCCACCCCCCTCAACCTCCAGCACTTGGGCACTGCAGGATGCTCGCGGAGACACAGCAGTCTGGGCGCTGGGCATGCTCAGAGCTCACGCCAGTCTGCGGCGAGCGCGCCTCGGCCTAATGCGGGGAGAGGGGCGGGGCCATCTTCCCGAGTTTGCCTGCTGATTGGCTAGGCTGCCTGTCTTTCAAGCCTTGCACAGCAGCGGTGGAGGGGAGTGAGGGTACCAACGTAGGTTGCAAAACGTATTAAGGGGAAAAAAAAAAAAAGACATAGGCGCCATTCAGCAGCTTGCGGTACGTGAATTGGGGTATCCCGCATCTGCAAGGGCTGTCTCCTCAGGAAAGCCTGGGTCGGGGGGCACCTGTTTCTCCTCTTCCCTTCTTTGCCTTTACGCAGTCTCTTCCAGACCTGGTTAATGTATTATCTGGGTACACATGTTGAATCCAAAGCCCTCCCTTCTTTTCCTCTGACAGCTTGGTGATGTGGGCACACGTGCCCACTACAGCAAGGCTATAAATAGCAGATAATTTGGAAAAGGTAACGAGGCGGCAATAACAAGAATCGAATTCTGAGGGCATAAAGTGGTTTAGGGGGAGGGGAGTAGAGCCGCCAGAAGTTGTGGAAGGGTAGCCGCGGGAGGTTTTATCCTAGGCAAGAAAAAACAAAGATAATAACACCCACAGTTGTTTACTGGCAGCACTGAAATCTAGATAGGCCAAAGGGCTTTTTGTTTAGCGGTGGGTGAGGGGCGGGCAGGTATTTCACATTTTGTAGGAAACCAAACTCATACAGCCTTTCACTTTCAAAATGACCTCCTCCCTGTTTCTCCCTCCCAGTCCCCCCCCCAAAAAAAAGGCTAAATAAAGAGGCTGTATCTCTATGGGAAACAAAAAATTATTTCCTGGAAAGAGGGGAAAACCGGAAGAACTCAATTTGGAAAAATTTCACAATTAATCTTCATGGAAGATTACGATTTTGAGCATATAAAGCTAATTGTTGTCAATTATATACATATATTATCAGTGGCAAAGGATTTCTGCTTTAAAAACACAATCTATACTGCTATGTTTGATAGAAATCATAAAAGAAGCCAGATTGTCCCTGGACATGTAGCTCAAGGGCAGGCTTTTGCAGAGCCCAAGGCCCCGGGTTTGATCCCCAGTACTCAAGGAGGAAAAATAAAGCCAGATTGTTTTGACAAATTGTTCAGACCAATGGATTATTTCTCATGGTAACACCTTTCCCCAACTTACTAATGTTTGACTACCCATGTTAAAGATACTTAGTATTCATTGTAACTATACTACAGTAATTTTAATTGTTCTCTACTTTTTGTGAATGGGTTGAGGTAACTCTGGAAATGGAAATTCACATTTAGTTCATATAAATGTACAGATTATAAGAGATGCTTTTGTGGAATCTAAGTGAAGTAATGTTGAGCAGACACATGTATTATTCTGTCACCTTACGAATTAGTATCATAGTGTATTGTAATGAAATACACTCTTATGAAAAATTTACTCCTACTAGAAAAATCACAGGAATAGGAAAGCGAACTATTACCATAATATGTTGCTCAATGTCGCCATCTATAGGACAGATAAAGACAAGTTGTGTCATCTTAAAACAGGATTACTATCCACTAAAACACTGACAGAGCTAACTTAGCATCATAAATATAGTTATGATGGTACAATTAAGTATTTACATGTCATTGATGCACATGGGATCAACATTCTACAATTACTTTTAAAGCTGAAAATGGCATATGTATGATGCTATCAGGAAATCAGACACAATCTACAAATTATGACATATGTCCCTAAATGACAATGGTGAGGATATAACTAATCATTTGAAAAGTTTATAAAAATATTTTATATCAAAATAGATATATTTATTTTTGGGGGGTTTGCTTCGTGGTTAAGGGGGTTTGCTTGGAAAGCAGATCTTTTCTTTGATACAAATGGGTCAGCACTAAAGAGGCTATTAAAATATCATATTTTAAATATTTTAAATAGTATATCAGAATGCTGTCAACTTAGAACTAAGCTTGAAGGGAAAATGAAAACTTGTGTATGTTTTTCACTGGATTATTTGGATTTTTTTGTTTATTTATTTATTTGAGAGCGACGGAGAGAAGGAGGCAGAGAGAGAGAGAGAGAGAGGATGGGCGCGCCAGAACTTCCAGCCTCTGTAAACGAACTCCAGATGCGTGCGCCCCCTTGTGCATCTGGCTAACGTGGGTCCTGGGGAATTGAGCCTCAAACCCAGGTCCTTAGGCTTCACAGGCAAGCGCTTAGCCGCTAAGCCATCTCTCCAGCCCTTATTTGGATTTAATATACGTCAATAGTAATATTTGAATGCCTACTCTGCAAGATAGTGTGAAATAATGAGATTCTTGTGGCTGGGGGTTGCTGTCATTTTGTTCTTTTGCTTTTTCAAGGTAGGATCTCATTGTAACCCAAGCTGACCTACAATTGACTCTGTAGCCCCAGGCTGGCTTCGACCTCACAGCAATCCTTCTGAGTGCTGGGATTAAAGACATATGTCACCACATCCGGTTTATGTGAGAGATTATTGTAATTTTAATGAAAATAGCTGGTGACTGTAAAGATGTGTGTGCATTTTCAGATGGTAAACATCGAGCCCATGGCCTTGACTGAGAGGAGATGGGAATCCCATGGATCTTGATGGAGAGGACCTCTAAACCTGTCCTCTAGGGGTGACAACATTTCATACAAATGATTAGCAGATATTTTCTTCCCCATTCAGATTTTCAGAGCACCTACTTGTGTTAGTTGTTAGACCACACACCAAGCATTCAGATACCTAAGACATGATCCTACCTATGGGAAGCTTATTGTGAAGCCGGGAGATAAGGAAACACAATTATAGTCTACTATGATTTCTCTGGTGGAAAGACAGGCATACTGTGAGTGAGATGACATAATAGTCACCTCTGACTTAAAATGATGTCACTGAGTTATACATTTTGGAGGGTGGAAGGTGCCTTTCCTCATAACTTTCTCTTGTAATTAAAATTTTTTTTATCATTTTGTATTGAAAAGCTGCAATAGAAGCATTATAATTGAGTTGGAATGTCACATTTGGCCTCAGAAATCTCCTAGACCCAAGGCTTCTCAGATGTGAGGATCTTCTTAAAATGAAGCTCCTGCTTCTGAGGGTGGGGGGCAGGCTGGAGGTCTGTTTAATTCCCATGGGTGTTGATTCCGCTGGCTAGACATCACCCTTCAGCAGATTAGTCTACTGACTGATGGATGATTCACTGAAAGGCACAATAATAGAGCACTTAAACATTGTTATAAACATCCAAAGAGAACAACAGCAATAGTAATTCTACTTAAAGGATACATCATTGCATGGGGACTTCTCTTAGTTCAATAACAGGGATCAAATTTTTCCAGCAAGTATGAAGAGATGTTTTTTCCAAGGCAGAATTTTTAAAATGCAGATTTCTGACTTCGTCTAAGTCCTACTGAACCAACATATCATAGGAAAAGCAGGCACATCTTAAGTAGCATTGTAAAAGATTTTTACACTGGAATTTAAGAATTATTGACTTAAACACAAGGGGGAATGTTTTGAATTAGATACTTTGGGATCAGGCGAATGCTCAGCTGAATGATTAACAAAGGTCTCTACTGCAGGCTGTTTACTACAGCCGGGCGGAGCAGGCAATGACCCATGCGTGGGTGAGTCTCCCAGCAGCTTTGAGAAAAATCAATTGCTGACAATCAGCTTGTGAGAATCCATCTCCACTTTCAATCTTGGTTTCACTCTCTATCCTGCAGAAGTCAGGGAAAATAAATACATTGAGCATGGGATTTCAGAAAGACAGTAATCCCCTCTACAATTTCAAAACATTTGCTGTTTTGGGGCATTAATAGAGCATGAAATAAACAGGCAAGTGAGGTTATAGGAAAGGGACAAAGTGAACATTCCATGCTACTATGTAATTATTCCATTTCAAAAACTGTACTGATTAGTGACTTTTTTTTAGAGGTAAGTCTATATGTGACATTTGTCTAAAAGATGCTTCATTTTCTTTTTGGTTTTAATGTTCTTTTCTTTCCTTACTATTATATTCTCATTTTCTTTTATAGTTTCCTTGGATACATACTGGAAGTTTGCCTATCTACTTAATATCTCAAATAATGCCACTTCTTTGGTTATTTGGGGAGGATAAGGGGTAGTACTGGGGTTTAAATCAGGACCTCATGCTATCTAAGCAAGTACTCTACCACTGAGCTATATACTGTCTCTCTTAACTTTCTTATTTTGAGAGCGAGTCTCACTAACTTTCCTAGGCTGGCCTTGAACTCACTCTAGCCCAGGCTTCCAAATTGCAATCATTCTAACCAAGCCACCTGAGTAGCTAGGATAACAGGCCAGCAGGCTCAGCTTCCTTCTGCTCCTAAGTCTGTCTTTTTACCAGAGTAAAATTTGCAAACCAAAAACTGACTTTGTTGATTTCATTTATTTATTCTATAATGTGACTTTCATCAATGATGAATGCCCTATCCCTTCTCTTGCATAGGAAGGACTGATAGGTAAAACTAGCTGGTTTTCTACACAAACACAGACTCACTGTGTCATCCATACCCCTTATATTTCTTACACTTCCTCCTCAACTGTAAAAGTAGAAATTATATTCTCTCTCTCTAAAATTTCTCAAACTGGTTTCATAATTGACTAAAAGCTGAGAGCTATGAGCCTTGTGTGTTTTTACTAGCTGGCATGTTTTCTATTGTGGCTCTGAGCAGTCACTGACATTGGAATCTTGTAGGGACTTAGTGAAATCCTGAGCCTACTAAACCAGGCAAGAACCTTAACTGCTGAGCCATCTCTCCAGGCCCGAGCCTACTAAACCAAACCCACTATAGGTCAGTGTGCACCTTCCTCATTTTCTATTTTTACACATTTTATGGATGCTAAGATTTTATTAACCTATCTCTAAAGCCATGTATAAATGAGATATTATCAATATATGCAAGTTATACCTCCAGCAACTGTTACAAGTCTGGTCGACAGTTGTATTCTGAATGTTCTATAGGAGTGACCTTGAATTTTTATTTTATTTATTTTAGAGAGAGAAACAGAGAAAGAGAGAGAGAGAGAGAATAGGTCCTCCAGGGCCTCTAGCCACTGTAAACAAACTCCAGACACTTGTGCCACCTTGTGCTAGATGGCTCATATGGGTACTGGGGAACTGAACCTGGGTCCTTAGGCTTTGTAGGCAAGTGCCTTACCGCTAAACCATCTCTCCAGCCTAACCTTGAATTTTTGACCATGTTCCAAAATAAAAATACAAATATATTGTAAAACAATCCCTACATACCCATATTCAGACATAGACAGGCACACTCACACAGACACGCACACCTAAAATACAACTGACCTTTACAATACACACAGATCTTTCTACTCTCTCTCCTTCTCTTGGCCACACTCTTTAGTGCTTATTACAAACTACCACATGTGCCATGGCCTACAGCTTGAAAATATTGCCTTTTTACATGAATATTTCTGAATTCAAAAGAAAGATAAGACTCTCTAGATCATTGGGCCTTACACAGAAATCTTGTGGAGGAAATTCACAATACTTCCCATAGATTTTTATTCCTTTAAATGACATTTTTTGGTACCAACCAAAAATTTTTTTTCTTAAACTGTAGTCAGTATGTATGTACTGAGCAATCAAATCTGCTGTACTAACAATTTTTCATACACCTTTACAATAGAAATTTGAAAACAAGTGAAGGGCCAATTATGAATATAGAATACAATTGAATGTGATTTCAAATAGACATTTGTATGGCATATTGATATTATCCTATCATAATTTTGAGCTAGTATCATTTAATTTGTTACCTATAAAAATCTGTGGAAAAGAAGTAAGGTAGGCATTATAAATATACTTAGAAAAAATTCATAATATATTTTCCCACCAAGCATGGTAGCACACATCCTTAATCCTAGCATTCGGGAGGCAGAGATAGGAGGATTGGTCTGAATTCAAGGCCAGCCTGAGACTACATAGTAAATTCCAGGTTAGCCTGGGCTAGAGCGAGACCCTATCTCAAAAAAAACAAACAAATTTTTTTTTCCTCTAGTTTTGTATTGAGGCTAAAGGGAAAGGGGAGTGACTCTCTTTTATGAAGACAGAAATGTGGCTGGGGAATGGCTGGGTGAGTAAAGTGCTCGCCCTGCAAGCATGAAAATCTGAGTGCAAATCTAGAGCAGTGATATAAAAGCCAGATAAAATGATGTGCACCTATAATGCTAGCTATGGAGAGTCATGACAGGAGGATCCTTGGGACTGCTGGCTAGTGAGACTAGCTGAGTTAATGAGCTCCAGAGACCTTGTTTCAAGGTAAGGTGGAGGGCTGGAGAGATGGCTTTGTGGTTAACGTGCTTGCCTTCAAAGCCTACGGATCCTGGTTCCATTCCCCAGTACCCACTAAAACTAGACGCACAAGGTGATAAAAGCAAGTCGAGTTCGTTTGCAGTGGCTAGAGGCTCTGGCCCCCCATTCTCTCTCTCTCTCTCCCTGCTTCTCTCTCTCAAATAAATAAATAATTTTTTTAAATCTTCAAAAAATAACATGGGGAGCAGTTGAGGAAGATACCCAATGTCAGCCTCTGACCTCCAAAATCCACATATGTGTATGCAACCTGCACATACATGTGCCTACATACATACATATAAAAACATGGCACACATATATACATGCAAAAAAAGCAGAAGACAATCTTTTAAAAGTCCATTACTTCCCAATAATTTAAATGATTGTATTTCTTAGCAACAGTAGTTTTTTTTTTCACCTAGTTCAAATGTTGCTATTTTGAAAAACGTTGCCATTTTGTATTTCTTTTTATTTTAATATTTTATTTTTATTTGTTGACTTATTTGACAGAGAAAGAGGGAGAGAGAGTGAGAGAATGGGTGCACCAGGGCCTTCAGCCACTGCAAATGAACTCCAGACGCATGTGCCCCCTTGTGCATCTTGCTAACATGGGTCCTGGGGAATCGAACCTGGGTCCTTTGGCCTTGCAGGCAAATGCCTTAACCGCCAAGCCATCCCTCCAGCCCTGTATTTCTTAATTAGTGAACAAATTTCTACAATTCCAGGAAGTGAAATTATCAATAGTAATTCTCATTTATTTCAATCAATAAATTATTGCATATTTACTGTGTGTTAGTCATTGTTTCTAGTGCTTAAGATGTGGGCAGAAGGCAAACAGTTACCTTGCCTTCGTGGAGCTGGCTGCCTTTGACTAAGGGAAGCAAGTAACATTAAGTCTACACACTTCAAATCAGATTATCCAGAATGTTGGGAAGGGGTAAGTGCCATGAAATAAGAGAAAAATTCAAACAAAATAAGGGAAAGGGCTGGGTAATAGCTCGGAGGGTAAAGTGTTTGCTGAAGAAGTAAGAAACCCTGAATTCAGATCCCTAGAACCCATATAAATGCTGGGCTTCATGGAATATGCTGGTAATCTAGCACTGGAGAGGAGACAGGAATCCCTGGTTCTCACTAGCTAGCAAGTCTAGCAGAACTGGTGAGCTCTAGGTTCAACAAGAAATTCTGTTTCAAAGGATGAACATGGTAAAAGAGCAAGGAAAACATCTGCCTTCTACCTCAGGTACACATGTGACTACACATATAAAAACTTGCATACACATATGCATGCACACCACATAACATATACACAAAAAATATAAAAATGGGGGGGGGCGTTCATAGAAGAGGAAATTGTGGTGTAGATAAATCTTATTTAAGGAGGATGTATGAGTGAAAGCTTGAAACAGAAGAGTCAAATGGCCAACTGGAAAACATGGAAGAGTGTTTCTTGCAGAGAGCAAGCTGGTACAAGGGCCCAGATGTTTGAGTCTATAGCCATTTCACCCTGATCATGAATACAACCTCATCTAGAAGCATGCTTGGTGCATTCAAGGGAAGTACAAAGGAACTGTTGTGGAAGCAAAGTAAAGAGGGGATAGGGGAAAGCTATGACCCAAGACAGATGATCATGACAAAATCATAGGGATCATTTCAACCATTTCAGGACTGTGGCATTTAACAGAGGTGACATAATTTGACACACTTGACAGACTCAGTCTATAAGCTTTGTTAGGAATAAACTGTTGAGGAAATGGAGACCATGACAATGACAGGCACAGGACATGTTACAAGGCCATTGCAAATTTATTATCAAGAGCTGATGGACATCAAAAGAGATGGTGAGAGGAGGTCTAACTCTGATATATCTTGAAGGGGACATCTGTAGAATTTTCAAGCACCTTGGCTATGACTTTGAAGAAAAACAGTAAGGAGGACTCCAACAGGTTTGTATTCCTCATGCAACTGAAAAGAAAGTTTTCATTAACTGGGGTAGTGTGTTAACTTTCTGTTGCTTGGCCAAATTAATTCAGGAAAATATATTAAAAGAGTCATTTAACTATAGCAGTGTGTGGGTCTGGAATTCAGAAAGCACATTGTAGAATGACTGATTTCTGCATCATGGCACCTGAACTGGAGCAACTCAAATGGCTAGGAAAGACTTGAATGACTGAAGTTTAGAAGCTTTGGAAGTTTCTTCACAAGTAGATGTGGCACTTGGGCTTGGATAGCTAACGTCTATGTCAAGCACAGCATTTGAACCTGTTTTCTTCATATAACTAGGCATTCTCACAATATGGGGGATGGATCACAAAGGTGTAATCTACCTAGCTCCAGCAATAACATCTCAAGATGAAATTTACAGAAAGGGAGTGTGGCTAAAAGACCAGACAGAAGTTATGTCACCTACATGACCCCACTTAGAAGATATGGGTTTTCATTTCTACTGTTTGTACATACTCTAGTCAGTGGGTTTACAAGCCCAGGCAGATTAAATGGAAGGTAACCTAAACCACAGTGCTTGATGGGAGGAATGTCAAAGACTTTATTAAATTGGAAGAGTTACAAATTGGAAGACTATGCATAGATAAGAATAGAGGTGGGGATGATGAATTCTGTTCTAAACACACAGTTCCATATGATCATTGAATTAAGTGGAGATATCAAGTAGGGCTACGTATATGTGAGACTGAAATTGAAAAGGTAAATGTGGGTTAAGGTTATAAGTAGGAAGATTGTCAGCATAGGATTTGAAGATTAAAAAAATGCCTAACAAAATCAAGGAATAGAGTGCAAAGAATAGTACAGAAATACCAACAAAGGAGATCAAGAAGAGAAACCACTAAAACTGATCATTTTTCAGAGAAAATAAAAGGCACTGTGTCATGGAGAAGAGAGCAACAGTCAAGTTTCTTGGAAGTGACATAATTTATAGCATCTCTGTGCACGCACTGTGTGTGTGTGTGTGTGTGTGTGTGATGTATAATAAAGATGGAAACATCATGTTTTGGATCTGGCTGGATTTTTACATGAAATGATAAGTTCAACACATTCTTCAGATGTGCACAGTAAATATGTTTACATGACTAACTGCAAATTTATTTCATGTTTCCTAAGTAACTTTAGCATAAGCTTAGAGGTGCTAGAGTATTTTGGCTGTTATATTCCATGAATTCTCATCATGAATACTGGCCTTGTTGTCTCTGGCATTAGATTTCCAAAAATACCTTAAAATGGTGATAAAAAGAGAAGCTCTTCATAGAAAAAGTCACCAAGATAATGTCACAACTTTCTATGTATAAAATAAAAGTTTATTTCTTAAAATATTTTCTATGTTTATTAGATTTCATTTATTTAGAAGTTTCCAAAATCACAAGTGATAGTGTTTACTTTCATTCGGAATTACTTGCAGATATTATGGTGATTTCAGTACATTCAATGTGCATATATCAATATGTAGTTTTAATTGGAAAATATGAAACAAAATTTTATGTAAAATACGGAAACCCCTAAGAAAATGGAATCATAGAACTGAAAAATGCACTCAAACATCCTTGTGGATTGAGACCAAAGTCCCTATTGTTCAAGTTTTTATATTTTTACATTATGATACAAGAGTATCACAAATTAATGTATAATTTGTTACATGTCAAGTGACAATTGCAGATATCATGGAACATCAGTCCTGTGGTGACCTGCCTACTTCCCAGGTGACCTTGCTTATGCATGTGGACATTTGTTCAAATTAGCAATGCTTACCTCAAAATTTTACTCTCTCAATTTTCCCAAGGTTGAGTGTGACTTGTTGATGACAAGGAAAACATAAACATTGCTAAAAATGAACATTGCTTTCTTCCTCATCTTTTCGTGTACTTTGGCAGAGTTTATATATCAAATGAAAAGCTAGGGAAATAACTTAGTAAAGTATTTGTTTTCCAATCATAAGGCCATAAGTTTGATCCCCATTACGCACATTAAAAAAAACCAAAAACTGGTAGTGGTGATACACACTTGTAATCACAGTGCTGGGGAGACAAAGATAGGAGGATCCCCGAGGCTTTCTGGCCAGTCTAGCCTACTTGTCAAGTAGTGAGAGACCCTTTCTCGCAAAAAGATATGTGATACTTGAGGAACAACATTCAAGATTGTCCTCTGGCCTCCACATGCATGTGTACACATGTGAATGTATACAAACATATATTCATATACAAAATACAAAGACAAGTAAGAATTCCAGGTGGACTGCAAGACTACCGGTAACAAAGCCAGAGTGAGGTGTGGAGCTTTCTGGGACTATGAGAAAACTGACTAGAAAAGCCAGTGGTTTGTAAGGAATATAGCTAGATAACTTCTCTCATTGTAATGGGGTAGCTGTATAAGTTATTTTAGCCTCTTAAGAGAGCAGTCGAAGAAGGGATATGAAAAATTTAAATGAATACATGTACCATGTGACCAGAAATTCCACCGTGAAAATGAATTCTACAGTAATTATCATATGAAGATACATCCAAAGGTTATTTTGTTATGGAAAATGAGTAAAAACCACATACATGAGCACAATTTGCTAAATAATTTGTTACATTCACTTACTGAAATACTCTATTAAAATAATATTATATGTGGCAGTATGAAACAATCTATACATGATAAAAAGCAGGGTGCAGAACTGTGTCATAAATGGCTCATTTGTTTTTTTAAAGGCAGATATATGCTTTTATATACATAAAAATATTCCATAACAAACAAGAAATCTTAGTGCTTTTCTCTTGGAAAGCAGCTTTACTTTTTTAATATTCTCTTATATACCTTGTTTGCTTATTTGTCTGTCCTAAAACAATATTCATGTATTACTATTTGAGTGAAGCCATTTTAACTATGATTAAAATATAGGTTGTGGGCTGAAGAGATGACTCAGCTATTAAAGTTGCTTCTTTGTAAAGCTGGCACGGGTTCATTTCCCCAGTACCGCTTAAAACCAGATGCACAAAGTGAAACATACATCTGGAGTTCATTTGCAGTGGCAAGAGGCCCTGGAGTGCCCATCCACACATGCATGTGCACTCTCAAATAAATAAAATACTACACACACACACACACACACACACACACACACATATCATTATAATTAAAAGTATTGAACAATGAAAACTTTAAAATATATATATTATATTATATATTATTGCTCACTTAGGAATTTCTGTATGGGTACTGTTTTAAGCAATAATAATCTAATTTTTTTATAGTGACTCAAATTGCAGATAGTGATGATCTTGTCTCCAAACTGTCTCCAAAGCCCTGAAGTTCAGCCATATTTTCCTTTTTTATCCCTCAGCTTAACTGGCTTTGCTAGAATACTTGTGAGGAGGGATTTCTGTGGATAGAAGCCAAATTTTCTTTCAATTTATCTATCAGAAAAGGATAATGTTCATAATGTCCAATAGAGCAAGTCACTAAGCTTTCCCTTCTATACCAGGAGCTTACATTTGATGAGCTACTTTGCTTAAACTGACTGTTAAGATAAATACCATCTCATAAACTTCACTCAAGAGCAATACACAACAATGATTTTCGTTTCCAATAGTAGGAGCCATTCAATCGGGATGAGGACATAGTTAAACTTAAGTCACTATAAGCAGAAGATAGTTCAGAGAAGAGGATAGTAGAAGCAGAGAAGTTTTCACATGGAAATGAGGTTGGGGGACACCTTCCTACTATTAACTTTTCATCTTTTTCTATGAGTAGCTGAAATCCTGAGTGCATAGAATAGGAATTGATTTAGGCTTTCAATCTGACTACATTCATTCAATCAGCTCTATTATCATTATATAAATGCAGATAACTTATTTAGTGTCTTTCATGTCTTCGGTACTAAGAGCATGGAAATAACAATATCTTGTTAAATTATTGTGAGCTTTTAAAGAGGTAAAATTTGTATTATCACTGTTGGATAAATATTAGCCCCAACAGCAGTGACGTTGTTGTTCTCCATCATGTGCTTGGAAAAGAACCATCTCCTTACCTCCCAAACCTTTGTTTCCCCTCTCCACTGCAGAAAAAGGCCTAGCATAAGCCAATGGAAAATCGATAAATTTTATCTTTTTGTCTTGTTTTGTTTTTAAGACAAGGTCTTGTGTATCTGAGGGTGGCTTCAAAGTTGCTATATGCTATATAGCTGAGGATGATCTTGAACTCCTGATGTTCTGCTTCCATGGTTGGGGTGCCAAGATTACAAGTATGTGTGATCATACCAGTTCACAATTTCGCCCTTAAAGAAGAGCACAGCCCAACTGTTTGACTCTTTCATTAACCTACTTTCTTTTTCCTTTAATATCACCAGGTATGCTTTATGTTTATTTGTTCTCAGAGTTCAGAATCTCCTCTGCTACCGGTTTTTATGTGAACAATAATAAATGTGTGTTTGAACAAGGGATCTGAAGAGACGTTCTGGGGACAGACCTATATGAGTGATGGTAAGAAAGTCAAGAAATGCCTAGGTGCTCCATGTGAACTACAGAAAAGAGAATGAGCATTTGTATCTAAGAAAGAGATCAGGCTCATGACAGAAATCATGGCAGCCTTCATAGGAAGTGGCAACTAAGAGCCCTTGGAGATGAGCACATCTCTATCTGAGGAAAGTTCACAGCATCCATAGAGCACTGAAGAGTAGAGTGATACCAGATAATCTTGTAGGCCCACAGAGCCGACTTTGCACATCAAAAGGTTAGGGTTTGGGGGCTGAAGAGATGGCTTAGAGGTTAAGATGTGTGCCTGCGAAGCCTAAGAACTCATGTTCCAATCTCCAGGTCCCACATGGGCCAAATGCACAGTGATGAAAGCATGCAATGTTGCACATGTGCCACAAAGGGGCACATGTGTCTGATGTTTAGTTGCTGTGGCTGAAGGCCGTGGCGCACTCATCCTCTCTCTCTCTCTCTCTCTCTCTCTCTCTCTCTCTCTCTCTCTCTCCTTGTGTGTGTGTGTTTGGGAAGATCCTCAGTCAGTAAAGCACTTGCTAGTCTAGCAGTTACCTTCATGTTGCTGGGGAAAAACACCTTACCAGAAGCAGTTTACGGAAGGAGAGAGTTTATTTCCAGTTTAAGGTTTTGAGAAGGAATTTCTCATGGCAGAGAAAGCATGGCAGGAGTAGACAGCTGGGAGTCACATCTCCATAGCAGATGGGAGGAAGTACAGAGAGTGAGATAGCCAGCCCTGGCAAGTGAAGTTGGACAATAAAACCCCAAGGCTTGTCCCCAGTGACATACCTCCAGCAAATCTCTACCATCCAAAGGCTCCACCAGCTGGGGATTAAGTATGAAGCTTAATCATAAACACATGAGCCTATAGAGGACATTTTACCTTCAATCCACCATACTATGCAAGCATCTGGTCCTGAGTTTGGATTCACAGCACCCATGTAAAAGCTGAGAATGAGCTGGGCGTGGTGGCGCATGCCTTTAATCCCAGCACTCAGGCGACAGAGGTAGGATGATCACTGTAAATACAGAGGAAATTCCAGGTCAGCCTGAGCACCTATAATCTTACTGCCTGGGAGGCAGAGACAAAAAGATTCCTAGTACTTGCTGGTTAACTAAACCAGTCCAGCCAAATTGTTGAGTTCCAGGTCTAGGGTGAGACTCTGTCTCAAAAATAAAGTGGAATGAGATTGAGATTGAGAAGACACCAGACTTTAACCTGCAGCTCCCACAGGCACAAGCAGCCCCCCCCCACATGTACCCACACACATGAATACACACATATATACATGTGACAAAATAAATTAATTGATTTAAAGAAAGAAAACCTTTAAAAAAAAAAACTAAGGACTTACTTATAAGCACTGAGGATTGTGATCAACACAGGGAGTAACAGAGAACAGTTGAAGAAGGGATATGAAAATCCCAAAATGAAAACTCTGGGCAAAGGTAGGCTAGTAAGGAGTCTGTTTTAATAGGTCAAATGAAATCACAGAGGGCTCAAGCTTATGGTGGTGAAGATATGATGGTAAAGGAACAGGTGCAGAAAAAAATTCAGAGGAGAAGACAATGGGCTATGACTTCAGACTAGATGTTTAAAACATGATAAGAGAAAAATCAAAATGCCTGAATTTTAGAACTGAGTGATGGGTAAACTGCTGGAACATTTAGTCACTACCCTCTTCCCACCCACAGGTGCACGGGTGAACATGCGCGCGCGCGCACACACACACACACACACACACACACACACACGAGGCTTAGCTAGAATAATCAGTAGCCAAAAGTCAGTATGTTTATAGTGGTTCCATATTCTCTCAAGTCCACAAGGGTAATGCTGGGGTCAAGATAGCTGCAGTGCACAGAATGGACTAACATACAGAGAGAAGCCCAGGATCACAGCCTTAGCCAGAGCAAACATGACAGCAATTGATATATAAGCCACCCATCACCCTCACTGTCCCGGGAAAAGTGTCCAGTTCCTAGCAAGACATGTTTTGAGTGCTTTGATGCACTTGGTTGTCTGCATGTGTCAGGAGGTGGACTGGCCTGCAGTCTGGCCATACAGCAGGAATTTTCAGCCACTGCTTTGGGTCCATGGGAAGCATCTATTTCACTGGTCAAACTATATTATATTACATTATGTTATATTATATTATATTATTTATTATTTAAATTATTTTTTCTTACCACATTCCTTATTACTGAACTAAAAATTCTTGATAATTTTGAGGGCATAGGTCATCTTTTTTTTTTTTTTTTTTTGAGATAGGGGCTCACTCTCCCAGACTTACCGAGAACTTACTGTGTTGCCTTGACTGTATGACAGTCCTCTATCTCAGCCTCAAGTGCTGGGAGTATAACATGAGCCCCCACACCTAGTGGCATTGGTTATCTCAATATAATCTTCCCAGCAATTATGTGACAGGTTAATTTACCATAATGAGCATGGCTAAAATTAATTTTCCAACTTTTAAGAGAAGATTTTTGTCTTGAGCAGTTTCTTAGACTTCACCTTCTGGAATCTGACTTCTCATGTAGTTTGGGGGTCCTTTGAGGACCAGCACACCAGATACTACAGCTCATGTAGTGTCTAAACATTATCGTGCATTGAACATCTTAGCTCTCAGTTCCTCTAGGTAACAGACACCTCTTGAAAATTTCCATTGCATGGACTGAAGCATATCCAGAGGGACTGCTTCTTGGTGGAACATGAGTTCTACCTGCATAAGAGCCGACAAGGTAAAGGCTAGAAACTTGCAATTTCTATTCGGTTCCATTAATTCTAGCTCACACTCTTTCCAGTAAGTGTGCACTCAGGAGGAAAAAAAAAGGTGGTTATTTGAAGAGTTGTCACTATATTTGTTTATAGAAAAGCTAAAGTTATTTTTTAAACTGTAGCTTCTCAACAAAGGGAAACTGATTTTTCTTTCTTAAAAATACATTTTTTGTGACTCTGACTTTTCATCTCTCATTATGTTATGTCCATAAATTCTTCAGATATTAAAGCAAAGGTCAACAATTTGGGGTAGGGGAGCAGAATGTAAAGGCGGCCATTTATATCCTGACGTGTTTGTAATGAATCACCGCCCTGCTCCGTGTCTCTCTCAGTGACATGATGCTGACTGCACAGGTGGGGCTGCCTTTGTCAAAGCTTCTGGCTTCATCAGAAGCTGAGTTCAGTGCTATTCTGCTGACTTGCAGGCTACAAGGCTCCAGTTAAGGGTCATCACACCTGGCTTCTGATTTGATGTCTGTAGCTGACCTTCTTTTCACCTTCTTCCCCGTGGACCTCTTCACTTAGTATTCCTAAAGGCATTATACAGTGCCATCTTGCTGACTTAGATGAGGCAGTGACAAATTTAATGTCACTTCACCTCTGCTCGCATGAATTCAGGACCTATCACTGTGCCCAGAAAACCAATAGGATATTTGAATATTCTGAACTGCAAATCTGGTCATATTTGCTAGAATTATATGGAATTGATGAGAAATTACCAGTGCATCTTCTGTAGAGTGTTACCTCAGAGGTCAAAATTGCTTTCATCTAAAGAAGTTTGGAATGGTGTAAAAACTAGCCTATTTATGATCTGGGCTAAGAGAGGAATAATATTTTCAACAATCTCCATATCCAAGACTGTTGTTTATAAGGTGTGGTGAGCACAACATAGAAAAACCTGGGTCTAATGCATTTTCCTGACCTCTACGTTTCTAAAGGACAATTTACATTTTTGGCTTATTTTTTACTGAAGCAAAATAATGTCCCTTACACAATAAAATGCATAGTTTTTTGAATATGTCTGTCCAACAAGCCTTTTTTTAAAGATTTTATTTGTATTTATTAGAGACAGGAAGAGGGAGAGAGAGAGAATGAGCATGCCAGGGCCTCTAGCCACTGCAGAAGAACTCCAGACGCATGTGCCACCATGTGCATCTGGCTTACATGGGACCTGGAGATATGAATCGGGGTCCTTAGGCTTCACAGGCATACACCTTAACCACTAAGCCATCTCTCGAACCCCTAGCAAGGCTTTTGACAGCTAATGTGTCCAATGTCTACAATGGTGTGACATATCATCTATATTACGTTCATGATGCTACTTTTGTCTTGTGTAAGAGTTGATCATGAGGTATGGAGAGATGGTTCAGCTGTTAAGGCACTAGCCTGCAAAGGTGAAGGACCTAGATTTGAGTCCCCAGTACCCATGTACATCCAGATGCACAAAGTGGCACATGCATCTGGAGTTCATTTGCAGCTGCTAGAGACCCTTTGTGCCCATTCTTTCTCTCTGCTTGCAAATAAATAAGTAAATATTTTTTTAAAAAATTAAAAAGTTTATCATGAGATATATGTTTCATTTTGCTTGTTTGTGCATGTGTGTGTGGTGTGGTGTAGTGTGGCACCCCACGTTTGCCTGTGGTGGGGGTGCTCACCTAATGTGGCTAGAGCGGAGCATCAGGTGTCCCGCTCCATCAACAGTCCAGCACAGCCAGAGTTTCTTATTGACACTCAGGAGCTGATGGAACTCTGATGATTCTGGGGTCCCTGCTTCTCTGTGGGATTGGGGTTGCAGGCACATGTGAGTTTAGCTGTTTAGATGGGATCTGAAGATGCGAACTCTGGTGGTCCAAGATATTTACTCTTTTTTTTTTTTTCCTGAGGTAAGGTCTCACTCTAGCCCAGGCTGACCTGGAATTCACTATGTAGTCTCAGGGTGGCCTCAAACTCACGGTGATCCTCCTACCTCTGCCTCCCGAGTGCTGGGATTAAGGGCGTGTGCCACCATGCCCGGCTTGAGATATTTACTCTTAATAGCAGGTTTATTCACTGAGGTTAAAAGTAGGCAAGGTCATTTGAGAATTAACTGTATAAAACAAAGACCATCACTTATGTAGTATGTTAAGTATATATGTGAAAAAGTTTTTAACAGTTCCGTTTGTTTTCTTAAGTATTAGAATGCCAGTTTTTAAGTGTAATCATACAAGTTCTAATGCTGCTAATCATTTCTAAATATTAATTTAGAAATAAAGAAGCACAGAAAGTTGCAAAAGTAGCCCAGAGAAACCTGGATAATACTTACAGGATATCCTACATATTAACACTTGTTCTATCATTTTCATGCTATTATATATACCATATAACGTATAATACATACACATAACAGTATATAATATGTATGTGGTTCTATAATGCCTATATATGTATATATATTATATGTAACATATGCATACATACAGGAAAATATATGTGGAGATTATATATATATATATATATAAAATATATGTGGAGGATATATATATACACATATATACATGTATATATATTTCCAACATATATTGCTTTGGTTTGAATGTGTCTCCCAAAGTTCATGTGTTGAGTTTAGAGGTAGGACGTCCTGGGAAGGTATTGCCATTTATCTGTTTTGTCACCACAAAACTGAGTTTTTATAAAGATAATTTGGGCTCTTTTGTTGCTCTCTCTTGCCCATGGGATAGGCTCTGATGTGATATATATGTTATAATACTGAGGAAAAAAAACCCACAGCAGAGGTGACCTCACAGTGTCAGTCTTCCCAGACTTCAGAACCATGAGTCAAATCAACTTTTGTTCACTCAAACTACCCAGGCTGTGGCATTCTGTTATAGAGGCACGTGTAGATTGCAACAGAATATTGGTACTAAAATGTAAAGCCTTGGCTATGAGAAACACTTGATGGAGCAAGAAGCCCCTCACCAGGTGTAGCTCCTCAATCTGGGACCATTCAACCTCCCAAACTATGAGACAAATTAACTTTTCTTCACGGAAATTATCCAGTCTCTGGTACTTGGCTATAGCATGAAATAGATTTAAGGGAGAGCTAGGGGGATGGAGAGATTTCCTAGTGGTAAAGGCACTTGCCTGCAAAGCCAAAGAACACAGGTTCAATTCTCCAGCACCCATGTAAGCCAGATGCACAAGGGGATGCATACATCTGGAGTTAGTTTGCAGTGGCTAGAGGTCCAAGTATGCCCATTCACTCTCTATTTCCTCTCTATCTCTCTCTCCCTCTGCTTACAATTAAATAAATAAATAAAATTAATAAATTAATAAAAAAATTTAAGGGAGAGATAGGTAATAGATCTAGGTAGATAGGTACAAAAAGATGATAGATAGATGATAGAGACAGATAGGTAAATGACATATATGTATGCACACAGTGTACCATTTTCCAATCTATTTTTTAGACAAGATGTGCCTTTACTTAAGTATACATTTTCTAGCCACTTTTTTTTTTTTGAAGCAGAGTCTCACTCTAGCCCAGGTTAACCAAGAACCTACTTTATAGCTTAGGCTGGCCTCAAACTCATGATGATCTCCCATGGTGATCCTCCTGCCTCCAGCCTCCCAAATGCTGGTATTGAAGATGTGTACCACCACACCTGGCTTCAGTGTGCATTGTGTTTTCTAAAAAGAAGAAGGATGTATGTATTTTTTAATTACTGGCCTAGGGAAATAGCTCAGTAAGTAAAGCGTTGCTGTGCAAGCGTGAGAACCTGAGTTCAATCCTCAGAGCCCACGTTAAAATAATAATAAATAAATAAATAAATAAATAAATAAAGCCGAGTGTGACATTTGCTTATAAACCAGCATTTATGGGAGGTGGAAACACACAGATCCCGGGGTTTTGTTGGCCAGCCAGTCTACCCTACTTGGGAAGTCACAAGCCAGTGAGAGTTCTTGTCTCAAAAAACAAAATGGTGGAAGGCACCTGAGGAATGATACCCAAGGTTGTTTGGTTGTTTGCTTGCCTCCAAATGTACACATACACACATGCACATACATCCACCCATGAAAATGCACGTGCACACACACACACACACAATAATGTGTTAAATATTAAGTTTCTAGGAGTACATTGTATTACTCTTGTCCATTTTAAGTTGCCAACATCCAACTGCCCTGGGTCTCAGTTGTAAGGAATTATGTACAGCTACTCTAGATCATATATCTAAATGTTAAGTCAGACATGAACTGGATTTTGAAAATTCAATGCAAATTGACCTTGCATTAGTTCATTTGGGTTGCCATATTAAAATACCTTCAAGTAGGTCATTCACAAACTTATTACTAATGGTTCTGGAAGATGACAAGTCCAAGATCAAGGTCCTAGCAGATTGTGTGCATTACACAGGGTCCTCTCTAATGGTATCCACACATAGAAGAAGGGCAAAGCAGGAGCCCACAAGCTCAGTCAGGCTCCATCCTCCAGACCAGTTACTGCCCAAAGGCCCCATCTCTTCTTTTAAAAAATATTTTTATTTTTATTTATTTATTTGAGAGAGAGAGAGAATGGGCACACCAGGACTTCCAGGGCTTCTAGCCACTGCAAACAAACTCCAGATGCATGTGCCACCTTATGCTCTGGCTTATGTGGATACTGAGGAATCGAACCTAGGTCCTGTAGCTTTGCAGGCAAGTGCCTTAACCGGTAAGCCATTTCTCCAGCCCAAGGCCCCACCTCTTCATGCTAACACACTGGGGAGTTTTGGAGCAATACAAACATTGAGACTATAGTGGACCCTTTGAATTGAACCACCAACTTGACTCTAAAGCATTTCTTTCTTTATGTGCACAAAACAGCAAGCCTTGCAACAAAGCAAAATTCAATTAAACAATAACCCAGAGGCTTAAAATTAATTTTGAATGAATATAGTATAATCCTAAAGGAAGCAAGTTATTATAGAGAGGGAGAGAGGAAGAATGGGAGGAGGCAAGTCTTTAACAGGCTGTAGAAATTACTGTCACACAAAGCTAGAAAGCCATTTATGAACCTAATAGAAGTTCTGTTTATAATGCCTTTGTCATACAACGAGCAAGGAAGTATAGAAAATTGCAGAGTGAACAGAATATGATTTTTAGCTCTCCCACAAGCTATGTGCCCCTGTGTAAGCCTCCAAAACTTAATTTTTTTCCACTGAAAGGTAATGAAGTAGCATTAAATTATTTCTAAGGCATCTTCTAACTTATGTGTTTAATGTTTTAAAGATTTAGGAGAAAAAGTAAGTAGTGTTCTAAAAACTCAAAGAAGATAATAAAATTTTAAGATGTGATTGAAAGTAAGAGTTACTGAGCTAAAAGAAAAATTAAATTTTGAGCTACAGATAAGGAATTTATTTATTTATTTATATACTGCTTGTGATGAACCTAGTGTTTTGTATATGACAGCAATGGAGTCACCATATTTTTTAAACATTCAAATTCTCATATAGGTCTTATTAAAGTCCTGATAGTACACAAAAATGGAAAGAATAAAATATACAGCTTTTTTATGTTCAAAGATAAAATATAGAACAAAGACACATCAGTGAGGAAGTTAGAAGTCAAGAGTACATAATAAATATGTCTTATGTCATGATGTCTGTAAACAGCAGTCAACTCTCGACAAAGAAAAGTAAATTATGTACTAATACATAACTCTAAAAACAAAAAAAATTAGGATAAAAGTTTAAAGCACGTCAATCTAATGAAAACCAGTAAGTCATTAAGAAAACACACACACACACACACAACAACAACAACTGTGAAACCAACTCAAACAAAAAGGTTATTATATTTATTTATTTATTTGAGAGAGAGAAAGAGGCAGATAGAGTGTGAGAGAATGGGTATACCAGGTCCTGTAGCCACTGCAAATGAACTCCAGATACATGTGCCACCTTGTGCACCTGGTTTATGTTGTGGGTACTGGAGAATCGAACCTGGAGTCCTTAGGCTTCCCAGGCAAGCACCTTAAACCATCGCTCCAGCCCCAAAATCAATTATATTTTTAATAGGAAAGATAAGAATTTCACTTACTATATATGCCAAATGCAAAAACATGCCTGGGGAGCCAGCTAAGTCACTAAAGCTCTTGCTGTGCAAGCATGAAAAACTGAATTCTATTCCAGAACTCAACATTGGGGAAAAAAAAAAATGCTGGGCGTGGTCTTGTGCTTAAGTAATTTTCCTGCTGGTGAGGTGGAATCAAGCAGATCCCAGGGACTCACTGGCCAGCCAGTGCAGCCTAATTGTTGAGTTGTAGGCCAGTGAGAGACCTTGTCTCAGAAAAGGTGGGCAGTACCTCAGGAACAACACCTGAGGTCCTCTGGTCTCCACATGCATGCACACATATGTTCATGTGCACTAACACACACACATTCACACAAGAGTGTAAAAACATAACTAATCACTATTGCATTAAAACGTGGCTTGAAGTCTGACAACTCCCAGCCCAGTCCCAGTGTTAGCTCTGGGAGTTGGTAACCTGACCAATCTCTGACATGGAGCAATTGTTTCTTCCTCTGTGTGATTTTGTCAGGATTAATTGGGGTGAAGCCTATAAAAACTTATTTGTGGGCTGGAGAGATGGCTTAGCGGTTAAGTGCTTGCCTGTGAAGCCTAAGGACCTGGGTTCGAGGCTCGATTCCCCAGAACCCATGTTAGCCAGATGCACAAGGGGGCACACACGTCTGGAGTTTGTTTGCAGTGGCTGGAAGCCCAGGCGCGCCCATTCTCTCTCTCTCTCTCTGCCTCTTTCTCTCTCTGTCTGTAGCTCTCAAATAAATAAATAAAATAAACAAAAATATTTTTAAAAACTTATTTGAACAGCTACATGACTGGCATATAATAAAAGCTCAAGCAAATAAACTATCATAGCAACCTTGTTATCATTCATATTCAATGTTCTGTCTTGAAAATAAACAGGAGCTTGAATGACAGTGGAATAAGAGAAAAATGGAGAAGCCTACAGGATGACTGATACCAGCGATGTGTTCAATCATGTCCTGGACCAGGTATAGGCCCTGTTTCTTCCACATTATTTCTTGACACACCAGCAAACTTTCAGGCAACCGCTTTTTATATATTTGTTAATAACTTTTTTGATCTTACTATCAAAAATAAAACTTCAAGTTACTCTTTGGGCTGTTCATTTCTTTTGAACATCCAGGTCCCTGATCTGGCAAGCTCCCTCACTCATCTCAGCCCATTTAGGCTAAAATAGGAAGGGATCCCCACTCCCACGTGGGCTCTCTACCTCCTCCTGCCCTCCACGTGTCAGGAGCTCTCTGTACTTTATCTTCCTCTTTCCTTTTCTTAATCTAATAAAGTCTATCTAAGTCTCCCCCCCTCCCCGAGGTAATGTCTCACTCTAGCCCAGGCTAACCTGGAATTCACGATGTAGTCTCAAGGCGGTCTCGAACTCATAGCAATCCTCCTACCTCTGCCTCCCGAGTGCTGGGATTAAAGGCATGCACCACCACACCCAAACTATCTAAGTCATTTTTAAAAGAGTAAAACCTCAGGGTCTGGAGAAATTGCAAAATGGTTAAAGGCACTTGTTTCCAAAGCCTGATGGCTCAGATTCAATTCCCTAGCACCATGTAAAGCCAGATGCAGAAAAAGGCCCTAGTGTGCCCATTCTTTCTCATTCTCTCTCCCTCTTTCTCCTTCTAAATAAATAAATGAAATTTATATATTAACAAGTAAAACTTCCAAGAAGAAATAGTTCCTGTCAGAATTTTTTAACACACGCACCTGAGAAATAGAAATAGGATAGAATCTTAGGTAAGAGTGATGACTAGCAATTAGCCTAAACATGCTCTGTCATGGAAAAGAAATTCATCTGTCATCAAAAAAAAAAAAATTTCATTTGCCTCTTCATTTGCTGGGTGAAAAAGGCTGCTTAAAAGGAAAATAGAAATAAAGGTTTACTACTTCCATTCTCAAGAGCTTCTTAAAAATACTGTTTAGTCAGTACAGAAAGAAATCTACCCTTACTAATTAAAATAAAGGCTACCACTTACTGAATTCCTGCCATGTACTGTATCCATCAAACTACATATATTCTCTTAGTGAGTGGAGGAGGTAGAATCATTATTATATTTTATAGATAAAGAAAAGAGAAATAAAGTGACTATTCCACGTTCACAACGGCCAAAAAGAGAGAAAATGGGGGCTAGAGAGATGGCTTAGTGGTTAAGCGCTTGCCTGTGAAGCCTAAGGACCCCGGTTCAAGGCTCAATTCCCCAGGACCTATGTTAGCCAGATGTACAAGGGGGTGCACGCATCTGGAGTTCATTTGCAGTGGCTGGAGGCCCTGGCACGCCTATTCTCTCTCTCTCTCTCTCTCTCTCTCTGTCGCTCTCAAATAAATAAAAATAAATAAATAAAACAAAACAAAAAAAAAAGAGAGAAAATGGAACCCAAATCTAAGTCAACATGGCCACACTCAGATCATTAGCTTGCAGAAGGCAAAAGACAGACCTGAATGAATAGCAGGAGAAAGATAATGCCAGAACACATAGATTCCAAATGCAAACCTTCATGTAACATTTTAAAAAAATATTCTATTTCTTTGTTTGAGAGGTACAGAGGGACAAAGAGGCAGAGAGAGAAAGAGAGAGACAGAGAGAGAATAAACAAACCAGAGCCACTGGTGGCTGTGAATGAACAAACTCTAGGAGCATGCACCACCTTGTACATCTGGTTTTACATGGGTACTAAGGAATCGAACCCAGCTACTTAGACATTAGGCAAGTGTCTTAACCACTGACAACTATCTCCATCCCTCAATTAATACTTTATTTACAGATTTTTATAAAATCGTCTTAAGGCTTATTTTTAGCACATACAAAGAAAGGAGTAAAAGTCATGTGGGAAAAGGCTTATTTTTCTAAAAAACAGGTTACATTTCACTTTGAAAAAAGGTAACATGTTTAGTTTTCAAGGTCCTACTGAGATTAAGTGATTATATTTTATGAAATGCAAGGAAATAGGACACGTCATCCATAGGATATTCTTGGACACATATGGAATTCATTTAAAATAAAAATTTCAAGCCGGGTATGGTGGTGCATGCCTTTAATCCCAGCACCCAGGAGGCAGAGGTAGGAGGATCACTGAGAGTTCAAGGCCATCCTGAGACTACATAGTGAATTCCAGATCAGCCTGCACTGGAATGAAACCCTACCTTGGAAAACCAAATAATAATAAATATATAAATAAATAAATAAATAAATAAATGAAAATTTTGGGCTCGGGAGATGGCTCAGTGGTTAAAGGTATTTGCTTCCAAAATCTACCAACCTGGGTTCAATTCCCCAGTACCCACACAAAGCCAGATGCGCAAAGTGGCCTATGTGTCTGGAGTGTGTTGAGTTCATTAACAGTGAAAAGAGGTCCTGTACTGCCCTTGCTTGCTTTTTATCTGTCTCGCTCCCAAGTAAATAAAATATTTTAAGATAAAATAAAATGAAAATACTAAGACAATTTTTGTCGAGGTTTCCGAGGGCAGAGACTTCGTCATGCACTCTCCCCCCTTCACTTGCACACCCTTCCCCGTTACCAAGCACACCAGAGCGGCACCTTGGCTGCAGCTGATGAACTTACATTTACATTTCATGATTACCGATGGACGAATTCTTCAGAGTGGTTTTAAAATTATTTCATTTTGAAAAACTAAAACTCTTTATCATAAGACAACAGTTTCTGTGAGTAGTACCTTTCCCTTTGCTGTGGAAATACAAAAGAAAACGCACACATCAATTAGACACAGCAAATTGGGTAACGTCTTAGAAATGCTGGAGTTAGATTGGACTTTCTTTTGATTAATGGGCATTCTTTAAATGAATTAGTCTAGAGTCTGCCCAGGAGCGCAGTAAGAGTATCCCAGGGGAATGCTGTAGAACAAGTCTGCAAGTGGAATATCTGTCTTCATCATCAAATACTGTTCGAAGGCAATTGGCTTTGAAGTACTCTTAAGACAGGGGTCATAAACTCAAGTGCCTACAGGATCGGGGCAGGTGATACAAATGAGTCAAGTGGGCTGGGTGCAAGAAAACACAGAAAGCATTGTGGTTACAAATGGCACCCGGCACTTGGCCGTGGTGTCAGGGAGATGATCAGGAGTCATAGGAGGATGACAGACTGACAGTTGCTCTTCAGTTTTACCTGACTGAGGCCATGCAGATGGCCAGTACTCTCAAAAAATCTGATTGTTTACATCATTATTTATGCACACATACTAATTGTACATATTAGTGTGGTGCCATGTGCTATGTCTATACATGTATACAACGTGCACTGATCATTTCCGATCGCCTTTCTTCTACTTCCATATCCCAACTACACTCTTCCTAATCACTATGCTTATTAGTCTACTTCGTGTCAACTTGTTTTTTTTTTTTTTTTTTTTTTTTTTTTTTTTTTTTTTTTTTTTTTTAGTTTCCACATACAACAGAGAACCTGCAGCACTTGCCTTTTTGTGTCTGGCTTATTTTGTTTAATGGGAATGTCCTCGAATCATGATTTTAAAAAATTATTTATTTATTTTTATTTTTATTTAAAAGAGACAAAGAAAAAGAGCCAACCACCAAGAGTAAGAGAGAGTATAGGTGTGCTGAGGCTTACTGCTACTGCAAACAAACTCCAGATGCATGGGAAACTTTGTGCATCTGTCTTTACCTGGGAACTGGAGAATTGGACCCAGGCTGTCGGTACTTTCAAGCAAGTGCTTTTAAATACTGAGCCATCTCTACAACCCCAAATCATGTTCTTTTAAACAGTACAAGGATGTGTATTTCAGGCTGGAGACAAGGCTTAGCAGTTAAGGTGCTTGCCTGTGAAGACAAAGGACCCAGGTTCTATTCCCCAGTACCCACATAAGCCAGCTGCACAAGGTAGCACATCTATCTGGACTTTGTTTGCAGTGGCTCAAGGCCCTGGCATGCCCATTCTCTCTCTCTCTCTCTCTCTCTCTGTTTGCCTCTTTATCTCCTTCTCAAATAAATAAATAATAAGCAAATAAAACTATTTTTAAAATGCATATTTTGATGTATATCTAATATTTAATGTTACATGCTATACTTACAAATTAAAATGTAAATCTAATGTTGACAACTAATTAAAATACTACTTGATCCAATTAAAAAAACTACCCATGGACCAAGCACATCTAGTCAGCAGGTCACCAGTTTGCAATTTCTGGTTTAAAGAAATGAGACAAACAGTGACAGAAATAACACCTGTAAATAATCTCATCATTCTGAATTCTTCTTATCTCTAAACTAACTTTTACATACCACAAGAATGCACTTGAGTTACATTTTACTAAAGCAAACAGGAAATATTTAGGGATCTTAATAAATCCACAAAGTATATTTCTGAGTATGTGAATATCACACTAATTCAGAATTAAGAAAGACCTTATTAAATGCTACACATTGCATTTGCATATATTAGGTCTCGGAGGCACAAGGAATCTACATTGCACATGTTATCTTCAAGTGGTCTGATACAGAAATTAATGGAATTTCTCCCCTCAAGAAAAAAAAAAACACATGTAATTTATTTATTTCCTATGCATTTGTCTTATTCTCCTGAGAAGTCTCCATTTATAAAGGGGGAAATCTTGGATCTTCCAGATTCTTGCTCCAGTGGATGATCCTGAACCTTACTGTGGCCCAGTCATTCAATTACACAGTTACACGTTGATCCTTTGTAATGACAAGTGTCTACCTCATTAGCTACAAGTTTATGGTTTCAGTTTATATCTTCATTTAGCTAATGCCTTAGTGGGTTATTTCCTCTTGGCTTCCCACTGAGTATCAGGGTAATGTACCTGTTCTGTGCTCAATAAGTAAGTTTTGATTGACTATTCTAACATATTCATTAGCTCTCTGTCATGTACACCTACCAGATCAACTGCCTTGGGACTGAACTGCACGATCACTGCCTTTAACCCAGTAGGTATTTTAGTTAAGCCAATAACTAGACACATTTTTAGCTTTCAGAAAATGATTGGATGACATTGACTGCGTGAACCCATCCACAAATAATTAATATAACTCCTACATAAAATTCAAATCCTGTAGGAAAAACAGTACTATAAGAGATTGCTTCTGAGGCTGGAGAAATAGTTTACTCAGCAGAGTGCTTGCCTTGAAGACCCAAGTTTGAGCCTCAGAACCCATGTTTAAAAAAAAAAACAAAACTGATCACAGTGCCTATGCCCATAGTCCTGGTGCTGGAGAGGTGGAAATGGGCATAGCTCTAGGGTTCGCTGGCCAGCTGGTGTAGTCTACTTGACAAACCTCAAACCAATGACAGACTACATCTCTTCTTGCATGTATATGGTGCACAAGAAACAACACCCAAGGTTGTCCATTGGCCTCCACAAATATGTACATGTGTATGCAGGTACTCTATCTAGGTAGTACCACATAGTAATAATTTTGCAAATTTTTATGATGTATTTTACTGACACGTTTTATTTATGTACATATTTAGGTCATACTCATCTTCCACTACCTTCTCTTACTCCCCTCATGCTGAACCTCTTTCTCTTGACAACTAGAGAGTAATAATATGGGCACTCCAGGGCCTTTTGTCACTACAGACAAACTCTAGGTGCATGAGCCTCTTTGTGTATCTGGCTTTATGTGGATGCTGGGGAATTGAACCTGTGCCTACAGGCTTTGCAAGCAAGCACCTTTAACCACTGAGCCATCTCCCCAGCTCTGTCCACTTTATTTTTTAAGACAGGATCTTTCACTGAACCTGAAACTCACTGACTTGGCTAGACTAGCCAGCCAGCAAGCCCCAGAGATCTTCCTATCTCCACCTCTTGAAAGCTGGGATTACAAGCATGTGCTGCTATGCTCAACTTTTATGTGTGTGCTGGGGATCTGAACTCAGGTCCTCATGACTGCACAGCAAACACTTTGCTAACACAGCCATTATGTCAGCCCCTAAATGTAGTCTTAACATCTCTAAACAGCCCTACATTTTCAACCTATTAAGTCTAATTGAAGAGGGAAAAACCCTTTTGAAGGGATTTGAAGCAATGATAAATACACAGTTTTGTGTATGTTCACACATACCCATAAGTGGCCCTAAAATCCCTTTTAGACCATAAACTGAGAGGAAAGCTAAGCCACAATGCCTGAGGCATCCACCAATAGCATTATAGCCCAAACCCCTAGATTTTGATGTGAGTTCTCTTTTGCACATCTTTCCCTCATAAGAACATTCATAGCTCTTCCTTTCCTACGATTTCATCATTGAAACTAGTTTTCTATACAGCACATATTTAGTATTCAGAAAACATTCTGACAGATATGTGGGATATGTGGTTGAGGAAGATTCCTTCAAGGTTTCAAATGCCACATAGAAAATGTGACTTGAGATTTGGAGTAAAATTATTCATTGTCATCATAGAAGCCTCAGAATCTTAGTTGATATAAAAACAGAGGTGGGCTGGGCGTGGTGTGCACACCTTTAATCCCAGCACTCGGGAGGCAGGGGTAGGAGGATCACCATGAGTTCGAGGCCACCCTGAGGCTACATAGTGAATTCCAGGTCAGCCTGAGCTACAGTGAAACCCTATCTCGAAAAAAAAAAAAAAAAAAAAAAGACGTGGTAGCTGCAGACATAAATATTTTTAAAGGAATGGTCATTAAAATAAGGTGGTTCTGCAAGATTTATTGTTTGAAAAAAATAAGAACTCTCAAACTATGTTTTACTATTAGTGTATAAATGAAATAGCAATGAGACATCTATAATGCCAGTAGAAGGTTTAGGTAATTATCGTGATGAGTTTAAACAAGATTTGAAAAAAGTTTTATCCAACATGCTCAACAGAAAAAAAAACCCCTCCTAAAATAGAAAAATTCAGAAAACCAAAAGGAACCTGTTATTGAAAAGAATTCAGAAATAGTGAGAAATTAAAAATAATTATTTTCAGCTTTTATGGTTTAGATAATAAATCAATTAAATTATGTAAGCAAGCACCCAAATGTAAACAAAATTAACTTTTGTGTTGGTGTTATAATGGTGAGCACAGGTGCCTTCCAAAATTAACTCTTATATGGATGAAGATATAGCCCAGTAACACCCAGGAATAGACATTTAACATTCAGGAGTTTAAAAAGATATGTTTGAATTATTCATCTCTCTGTCCACTAGCTACATAATCTTTACCAAATTATGTGAGGCTCTCTGTCCCCTCATTTGTAAAATGGAGAGTTTGTTGGTGTAGGGCATGTACTTGACACTTAACAAATGGTAATAATAGGAGTTAAAATAACAATTAACTTGCAATGCTTGTCTAATGTGTTCCTTGTACTTAGATACATGCTCTAAATTCATTTCTTAATTAGATAGTAGAGGTCATAATGTTGATGATAGTGAGATCTTAAAGGATGTTAGAGTCACATCTAATGAGTTCAAAATTTGCCAACATAATATTGTTATAATAAAATAATATATGCATCCAGAAGTATTAGCAAAAGAGGATCAAGGGTTGTGTTCAAGTTAGAGAATCCTGAGTCATTCATGCTAACACCACCTATGTTGAGCTCTCCTGGGAAGCACAATTAGTGAAAAGGTGACTATGACCATCCATCCATCACCTCTTGATCCCACTGAAGTTCCAAGAGGCAACCCTTGACTAACAGATTCCATGCTGTCATCTTATTCTCTGGAAGTACCAGGGCAGGAAGAAGGAGGAGGAAATGACTCTTTAGGATTTTTTTTTTTTTTAGAAAATTTACAAGGAGAGTATGGAGTTGTATTGGTGTAATGCCCAAGTATAGAAAATAAAGCAACTTGTTTTTGGTATGATTAGAAATTAGTGAATGGTTGATATGTGGGCAGGAGTTTAAACATTAAGGTGTAAATATGTCACCCTGGAGTAGCACAAACTATTCCGTTGTTATTACAGTTATCCTTAGCTCTCTTACATTAATTGAGAGTTGAATAATGAATATTAATATGCAATCACATAAATGTCTTAATCACATTGGGATAATCAAGCATGGCATGTCTCTACAATGTCTGCATTGCTCTATTTGTAGTTTTTATAATGCTTTGTTACTGGTAAGACTTTTCTAATTGGCTGTCGAGTGAATTTGGTCATGATAGGTTAATTCTACATTCTTTTAAACCAATGATAAATGATTTGAGTTCTAATGTATACATTTTCAAATAAAGACTAAAAAAGCCATAATGATTTCTAAAGCATGTTAATAGGCTGAGTTTTTATGAAATTGTATCTTAAGTTAGATTATTAATCTCCATTTTTTGTAACATATAATCTATAGCTAAACTTTACCATTATTTTCCCAAATAAATTCTCTATTCAACTTAATCCAGTATCTACACTGCATTATCATATACCAAGGATACTAGAAATTTTGGTATATGACAGTATACCTTCTCATTACCTATTAATTAAAACAATACTAAAATGCTAACATAAAATAACAATCATCCTAATGATTCTTCAAAACAATGTGCTTACACCACTTTCATGTATTTTGTTTTTATGTTTGACCTTGTCCATCCACTTCAGTAGGCCCAATCTCATTAACAGAATATTTGGAGAGAGACAACATGTTCATAAAACTTTTATCCTAGTGTGGTAGTTTGAATGAATGTCCCCCCAATAGATTCAGAACTTTATTAAATCATGTAACTTAGACCTCCAGCCTGGCTAGAGGAGGTGTCACTGTGGATGGATCCTAAGGTCCTAAGGTGTGTTTGGGGGTGGATCTGGAATTCCAGCCTAAGGTATGCAGAGAGTGCTTGAGCTCTGCCTGGGGTGTCTAGAGTGTTCTTGCTTACAATGCTGCTGTTGGTATTTCTCTGCATGGATTTGGTAAAGACGGCCAGTTCCTTTCACCATTATGGAACTTCCCCTGGATCTGTAAGCATCAAATAAATCCCCTTCCTTCCATAACAGTGTCTGCTCTGGAGCTTCATCCCAGAAACTTGAAGCTGACTATGACAGAAAGTGGTAACAGAGAGTAGGGTGTTGATGTGAGATGAATCTGACCATGTGGGATTTGGTCTTTTGAAACTCTTGTCTTGGAGGAATAAGCATGGACTTGGTACTTACAACTAAAGATGCCTTCTAGACTGGTAAGCCAAGAGTTAGGGACTATTCTAGTGAGAATTTGAAAGAGAGAATTGTATTTGGAGGCTTTGCTTATGAACTTTCAAAGGGGATGTAAAGTAAGACTGCAGAGAACTTTGTAGGAACTGGGCTACTGGAATAAGCTTGGCTGAATTCTGCTGCCCATGCACACAGAGTTTGATCAAGGTTAAATTTATAATGGACTGATATGCTTGGCTAAAGATATGGGACTGAGAGATTTAAGATTTAAAATTGGAGAAATTAAAATAAGTTTAAAATTTATTGGCACAGAGACTGGTTTTAGGTTACTGAAGCTGCAATTGTCAAGTGCATTCACTTTTGGAAGGAAGATGAGCCAACTACTTTATACTGAATCAATGGAAAGGATACCTGAAGTGCTTTAACCCCAGAAAGACTGAATGGTAGAAATGCATACTGTTTAAAAAGGATGGAACCTGCTCTTTAAGGTCACAATTTCTTTCCTCCCTGAATTAACAATAAGGCTGTGTCCTGTACACCTGGTATTAGTTTTAGAAGCATGAAAAATGTGTGGAGTGGATCATGAAGTTCATACTGTCCCAGGAGCCACTGCTGAGACACAACATGAAGCAGGGTGTGATGATCCTGGTAAAGAGGGTGGTGAAGCCATTGGAAGATGAACCATGGTTTGCATGGAGACCCAAAAATGTTATTGGCTATACCAGGAGAGTGCAAGGGCTACCATGGGGTGCTGTTGGTTCGGAATGGAAGTTTTCCCTGGCTACTCAGCTGAGTTGGAGGGGCAGAACTGGACAACCTGGAGACTGGCAGTCACTGGTTATGATATCAGTCTTGAACTGCAGAAGTATGGTGTTTGCTTGATGATTATTGAGTATTCACTGGTTTCGTCTTTCCTTGTTATGCATTATAGTAATTGGAACTGTTTGCTCTGTGCCTTAATATTTTGAAAGCATATAACTTGTTTTGTTTGATTACAGGACTCACAGCTAAGAGACAATCTTAAATCTCAGATGAGATTTGGGATTTTGGAACTATCTTAAATTGGTAAAGACTATGGGGACCTTTGAAGTTTTACTGAATATAATTTACAATGTGAAATGGCTTTGAACCTATTGAGGGCTAGGGGCAGAATGTGGTAATTTGAAGTGATGTCCCCCTATAGATCCAAGAGTTTATTAAAGTTTGTAACTTAGATCTCCAGCCTGGCTGGAGGAGGTGTCACTGTAGGAGGATCCTAGAGTCCAGCCCTAAAGGGTGTTTGGGGGTGGATCTGGAAATTTTTCCCAAGGTATGCAGGGAGCAATCTGAGTTCTGCCTGGGTTCCCTGCTGTTTGGCTGCCACTTTTTGCTCTGCTTTTGGTGGTGAATGTTCTCTTTTTCACTATTATGGAACTTCCCCTGGATCTGCAAGCCTGAAATAAATTCTGAGGGGTTAATATCCTTCCCTGAAAACTACAGAGAACTAAAGAGTTAATAACTAACCTTAATCCCTTGGACTTGCAGCTAATTCAGTCTGTGTGCCTTAGGATCCTCCTTATAAGTTTGAACCCCAGCCTGACTCAGAGCTTGAGCCTTCATCCAGCAGGAAGGCTGCTGTCCCTCACTGTACCTCTCCATAAACAGTCTATCTGTAGAGACTAAGTCCAGTGTTCTCTTCATTTTTCTCTTATACTTTCCTCACAAATTCCATTCCTCCTATAAATGGTGCCTGCTTTGGAAGTTCATGCCAGCAAAGTGAAACTGACTACAACACCTGGTATAGTGTGTAAAGGTTTTTATGTGAAATGTCCCTAACAGTGTGTCTGAACACTTGGTGCCCAGGTGGTGGTGTTTTTAAAGGTTGTAGAACCTTTGAGACTTATGGACTTGCTAGCAGTGGAAGCTCACTGGGGATGGGACTTGATGGTGTTATTCCCTCCTTATGGCCTGAGCTCTCTGTTTCATGAACTGACAACACATAAGGTGCCTCCTCCACTATGCTCTGGCTATCACTGTAAATTTTGCTATGTTGTTACTCACATAATAGCTTGACACTATGAGACAAAATGAATCATTCATCCCAGTTCCCTTCTGTCAGATATTTTGTCATAGTGATGTGGAAAGAAACTAATACAGAATATAAGCACCAAGTGTCAGGGGTTGTTGCTGTGATAAAAATGACCACGTGGTTTCTCAGCCCTAGGAGCTGGTTTGAAGGGGAATATGGAAAAGTTTTGAGTCACAAGTTAGAGGATCCTTAGAATGATATAAGCAGAGATTATTGGGGCCATTCTCATGATAGTCAGAAGACCAGAATTCAGAAGATAAGATAGTAACAGGAATAAAGACTCTCCTGGGAATATTTGTATTATATTCTGGCAAATAATTTGGTTATATTCTGCCCAATCCTGATGAGGTGAGTGAGACTGAATTAAAAAGTAATGGTTGAGGGCTGGAGAGATGGCTTAGCGGTTAAGTGCTTGCCTGTGAAGCCTAAGGACCCCGGTTCGAGGCTCAACTCCCCAGGACCCACGTTAGCCAGATGCACAAGGGGGCGCACGCATCTGGAGTTCGTTTACAGAGGCTGGAAGCTCTGGCGCGCCCATTCTCTCTCTCTCTCTCTCTCTCTCTCTCTGCCTCCTCTCTGTCGCTCTCAAATAAATAAATAAACAAAAAAATTTAAAAAAAAGTAATGGTTGAATTTATTTCATAAATGAAATTTCAAGATAGCATGGTATCCAGGCTGTGACATGATTAATATTTGCTGCTTTTTGCAAGATTTATAGTGATAATAATGTATTATTTGTTTTTCTTCATAATGAGAGGTGGGTACAATTAGGGTGACTGAACCCCTGAAGGTAAAAAAGGCAAGAAAGTCTGTATTTGCTAGAAATCAAAGATAATCTGACTTCTTATCTCTTGCCCAGTTCCATAGGCCTGTTTTTCCACAAACAAACAGGACCCCTCCTGGGATGGCAGTCTTTCATAGAATTCAAACACTGTGATGGCCAGGCGTGGTGGTGCATGCCTTTAATCCCAGCACTGAGAGGCAGAGATAGGAGGATCATTGTGAGTTAGAGTCCACCCTGAGACTACATAGTGAATTCCAGGTTAGTCTGGACCAGAGTGAAACCCTACCTTGAAAAACAAAACAAACAAGAACAACAAAATAACCACTGTGGTTGATCAAGTTTAGCCCCTGTAACTTTGTATCAACACTAACCTCTTCCTGGGACAGCCTAAAGGCCCTACCAACCAGCTGTCCCTCTGGTTCACCTAAGCCATTAGACAGCCCACCACCAATAAGCCAGAAGACAGCCCACCATCAAAGGTTATAAATACCTTTGCAAGGGGAGGGCAGGCTCTTTGACCACATGGGAACTTCCAGCTGTGGGTGAGTTTTTCCCTTGGCTGGGCCTGGGCTGACTGTGCCACAAGACACATGGTGCCCATGGTGGATGGGAGGGTGAAGCTCCAACGCCTGCTCTGGGCTCTGCCTCTCCTATGGAAAGGCCTCTGCGCATTTCAATTGGACACTTGAGGCCACACCTCTGGAATGGAGCAAGCAGCCAGCTCAAGACTGTGGGTGTCTGGCTGCCTTAATGAAGGAGAGACTAAAACTGATGCAGCCAAGTCCTGAGACTAGGCGCATGGCTGGAAGGATTTTTTCAACAGCCCTTGGTCCCAGCCACATTACCCTCCCCCATGGACCTGAGGTCTGTGGATGTAAGTGAGTGAGATAACCACACCATCCCTCAGGAAATACAGGGCACAGTGGGAAAAGACATGCCTGATGGTGCTTGCTAACTGCTGTGATTTTCTGCCAAAGTGCTCTATGGAATATATATCTTTTCATAACTGTAAATCATTTATTCATACAGGTAATATAAAAAGTAAAATAAACTAGGCCTGATGGTACAGGCCTGTTATCCTAGCTACTTGGGAAGCTGGGTCAGGAGGATCACCAACTCAAGGTTCCAATGTGATAGCCTGACTCCGCATTTTAAAACCACATGACTTTTAAATTGCTTGGTAAAAATAAGTATATAATTTTAATTTGAATTGTGCCTGGTATTTTCTGTTTTGTCTAGACTTTAAACAAATAAGATGTTATTTATAGACACCTTTTGGTTTCTTTTCTTTTCTTTCTTGTTTTTCTTTTTTCTTTTTTCTTTTTTTTTTTTTTTGGCTTTTCGAGGTAGGGTCTCACTCTAGCCCAGGCTGACCTGGAATTCATTATGGAGTCTCAGGGTGGCTTAGAACTCATGGCGATCCTCCTACCTCTGCCTCCCGAGTGCTGGGATTAAAGGCGTGTGCCACCATGCCCGGCTTTGGTTTCTTTATTACATTTGATTTATTTCATTTTTTTTCTTTTTTTGGTTTTTGTCTTTAAAGGTCAAATTGAACTGAAGCCTGGGGCTGGAGAGATGGCTTTGTGGTTAAGCACTTGCCAGTGAGGCCTAAGGATCCCGGTTTGAAGTTCTATTCCCCAGGACCCATGTAAACCAGATACACAAGGTGGCGCATGCATCTGGAGTTCGTTTGCAGTGGCTAGAGGCCCTGGCATGCCCATTCTCTCTCTCTCTCTCTCTCTCTCTCTCTCTCTGCCTTCTCTGCCTCTTCCTCTCTCTGTCTGTCACTCTCAAATAAATAAATAATTTAAAAAAATTTAACTGAAGCCTGCAGTGAGCTGAAATTTTATATAAACAGGCCATAGTTTGTTACATGACATCATAAATATTACTGAGCTTATGTTCTAAGTCAACTTCAGCCAACATAGAGAATTATTAAAAACAGAAAAATTCTCTCCAAGGTGGTGGATCATAATTTGCCAGGTATTTTAGAAGATTGTAACATCCTATAACTTGAAAGGAGGAGGCAACTTTTCTGAGTATCAGGTTAGCCTGTCTCAAGACAAAAACAAAAATTTGCCATAGTCACTTTTAATAAAATAATTTCCAAGTATATTAGAGGCATTAATAAAGATTATCCCCAAACTGTTGTCATGTTTTGTCTGTATTCAAAGGCTTATAACTTTGAAGAATGTATTTCATGGAGTTTATTAACAGGAGATGTTTCAAATCAATGGTTATATAAAAATTATAGGTATATATACTGGTATTATAAGGCACATCTGGTAGTTATTTTTCTTAAATTTAATTTCAAATATAGTGATTTGGGGGTGATATAATAGTAAGGAAATTCTAAGTTTTTCTGCAAAGGGTGTTACTCGACAAATTTCCAATAATAAAATGGTTAGTTAACTCTTTGAAGCTAGACTACTTGCTTCTTGGTCAATGGGTAATAAGATTGATGAGTTTGATGTAGTTTCTCATAATAGTCTTATCAGAAAGATGGTTAATTATGAGTTGAGATGAGATAATTGAAGGAACTGGGAAGGAATTTTCCAATGTTGGTCATTAAAATGCTTGTTAAAAATGCTATTTTTGAGAGAACTTAGATCAGAATGTTAAAATATGTGGATGAAGGTGTACATATGTAGAAAGGGTATGGATCTAAAAGACCAAATTTTGCCTAAAATTAATTTCCTTTTATAAGGAACAAAAAGCTAATTTTCAGGCTAAACAGATAAACACTATGCCTAAAATTAAAGCATTTTTCAACTGTTTACAGATTCTTAAAGAGTCTCTAAAAGTTGCATATAGGGACACAGATTTAATCTAAATTCAGCTTACATTAGACACAGGTGACGTCCTATGCTAGATGTGTCACAAAGTCACAAGCACAGATGTAATTCACATTCTTTTGGAGGTCTAACCAGTTTAGACATAGACAAGACCCTATCACTTTGTATATTACAAATGGGTAAAATAAATTTCCTAGGTAATAACAAACAACTTCAAAATAAGACAAGAAATGTCAGAAGGCTTAGCTCTCTGCTCTGTCATTTTCTTTTGCTCTTGCTATGCTATTTAAAGTCATGGCAAGCTGAACTCTGGAAAAAGGGATGGTGTCCCCTTTATCTCAGACCCCATGCAAGCTTAAGCCTGTGACCCCCCCCCCCCAGACCGTGTCCAGAGACAAAATGGTCAACTGTCTCTGACAAAGAAAATGGAGTAACAAACAGTGTATAACTTTGATTCTCTTTATAGCTCCTCTCTTTTAAATACCTAAAGTCACCTCTGTCAGATATAACTTCTTACTGGACAAAAAGATCAAATAGGTAAACCGAGTCAAAATATTTGATCAGGTTACAAACTCCCTACATAAGCCAAACATCAGATGTACCTAAAATGTAGATTAGGGTAGAAACAGGTATGATAAAAAGACATCAAGTAAATGATCTCTCTCATCTCTCTCTCTCTCTCTCTCAAATATCAACAAGGGGTAGGATCCCTATATGTAAAGTAATAAAACCAGGGATTATGTTCAAAGAAATAGCAACAACTCTTTATACCCAAACACTCACAGACCAGGGGGAACCAATATCCCAGGCCCCCACCGAAGGAAGAAAGGAAAGGCCTCCCAGGAACTCTTCCCCCTAGTAGGGCATCTAAGCCACCAAGATGTAAGAGTAAGGACAGAAATCTCTGCACTTGCACTTAGTATGACCAGTGACAAACCTTATATGCCATGAGGTAAGGCACATGCCAGGGACTGGGGGAAAGGTCCAGAGGAACCCGCACTTGGAAGCTGGCCTTGGAGGGTTAGCATGGATACCCTATCTTGGACCTTCCTTGCTCCAGGAGGCATAGGCTGTGCTATGTGTCCCCTTTTGATTGCAGAGAAAACAGGGAAAACTTTTTGCCAAATGTGCTGTTGCATGCCTCTGATTCCAACACTTGGGAGGCTGAAATAGGAGGAGGGCCATGAGTTTTAGGTCACAATGAATTCCAGGTCAATCTAGGTCAGAGTGAGACTTTACCTCAAAAGAAAGACAATTTCTCCTCCCAAGTCTGGCTGGAGGGATTCCCCCCTCCAACAAGAAGAATTGAGACAAAATTGGGCAGATTCTTCTTTTACTTTCCTCCACTTTGTTTTAGATGGGTAATCAGCTTCCAAGATAGGAGGAGGAAAATTATTCTTAAAGATAAATTTTTAACTCAGTCAACACCTGGTATTCATAAAAAGTTACAAAAATTGTTAGCCAAACCAGATAAGAGCATGAAATGTTATGTCCAGTTTGGCGCCCCCAGTGACCACCAAGGAGAACCAAACATGTATGCAAAGGCAAGGAGCTTTATTTTGGGCTTAAGCTCGGACTCTTGACTTCACCAACGCAGTGGATCCGCACAAGAGCCCTGAGCAGCAGGGGGCCAGGTTTTTTTATAGGGATTTGAACCAAGAAGTAGGGGAATGGTTACATGATTGGTAGATTTAAGTAGTAACTGCACTTGTATTTTTCTGATAGGCTTAGGATGCTGGGGGCAAAGCTGGTGGGCAGGGGGCTAGGGGATCAAGCAGATTAGGTAACCTTTATTGTGATTGGCTATGTGTGTTTGAGGAATTTAAGCAACTTATCTTATGACTATAGAAATGTATGGCATAAGCAGTTTGTGATCTTTTTTCAGTAACTGTTAAATTCTTATTTAAACCTTGCTGGGAAACAGAAACCTTGCCGGGAAACAGAAACTTAGGCCTACTGGTGACTCTGAAGCCTGTCATGGCATCCCTTTGCTCCCTGAGTCCTTCAGAAACAGTTGCTCCAGGTGGCAACTTCTGTTTATTATAATCAGGAAGCCAAGGAATGGAGAAATGGCTTAGTGGTTAAGGTGCTTGCCTACAAAGCCAGAGAACCCAGGTTTGATTCCCCTGGACCCACATAAGCCAGATGAACAAGGCGGTATATTGTCTGTGGTTCGTTTTTCCACAGCTGGAGGCCCTGGTGTGCTCATTCTCACCCTCTCTCTTTTTCTCCCTCTGTCTTCTTTCTCTCTCTCATTAATAAAAAATTAAAATATTAAAAAAACAAAAACCTTGAGGTGAATAATCATGGCTTCCTGAAGCCATGAAAAAGAAAAAGGGACAGGAAGAGACATAAGGAAAAAAATAAGAATGGATGTCACCAGGAGATTGTAATGGTGAGAACGGTTCCTCAGGGAAGGGCCCCTTCATGGAAACATTTAATTGTATAAAATCTAAAATACATTTACTTGATGCCAAGGTTTTAACCAGTAGAGAAATTGAGTCTTATGGTTAAGGCTTCACTCATTAACAGCTCAGTGATGCTAGTTTGTTATGATTTAAGGGTTATAAAAATTGGCTTTGAGGCTCTCAATAAAATAAATTAGGTTCCTTTGTTTGTAAAGGTTTTAGCTATTGGAGAAACTGAGTCTTAAGATAAAAGTTCAATTTCTAAAGATGAGGTACTCATACCTAAAGACATTGTGGCTTAAAAGATAGCCCCTGTTTTATTTATGCTAATTGTATCAAGTGGTCATCACTAGGTTTAATCACTTAGGTTTAAGTGATTTAATTTCAATCACTATAACTTTTATTCTCCTGCTAGGTAAAATATGTTGATATAGCTTGCCTAAGCTTTATCAATTTTAAGTCATGGGTAAAACACTCAGAGAGAAATATATAACCAAAGATAGAGGGATACTTCAAATATATAAGTGGCCTATTAAGTAACACAACAAGAGCTTTCCAAGAGGGGAAACAAACAAGGCCTTAACACATTTTGTCCCAATTTCTATAATAAAGAAAAACAACCATGGATGTCAAAAGGGTTATTTTCAAATCTAATACACACGCACACACACACACAAACACACATATATATTACCCTAAGGGTCACTTAATTCAGAAGACTTCCTTATCCTGGGAACAATGGTCAATCTCTTCTAAATTGTTTGAGGATATCACTAAATAAGTCCTGAGGCCAAAAATATATTAATGGCTCTATGGTTCCAACCTTTGGCCCTGGCTACCCCCAGGACAAATTAAATTAGATATACTCCGGAAGGCTATTATAAAAAATATAGTATATTCACCACTATCAAGGTTAAATGTTGTGTATATATTCCTGATACTCTGCTAATATCTTCTGTTTTACAAGCCATACAAAAACTGATTCAGACTATGTCAGACACTATTGTGCCATTTGATGAACAATTCTGGAAGAAAATCTCAGCCAGCTTATGCTCAGATGGTCCTGAGACAATCCAACTCCATCTACCTGGCTTTCCTTGAGAAGGACAACTCTGAAGACGACCAGTTTGCAGTGTGCTCACTTCTCATTAATTCCAAACTTTTATTGTTTCTCCCCCACACTTTCCCTCCATCAGTACACTTTTGGGGTCCTTTAGAATAGTTTCCCTCTTTGGGAAACACTCTAACTGCCACATCTCTGTGCCTTATTCAACAGGAAATAGTTCACAATCTGACATCATCATCCTCTTTCCTCTAACAGCAGTTAGGTTGCCTTCTCATGGTGGTAGGGAGGAGGAATTAAAGCAGGGTACAGTTAGGGTCACGGACCGTTAAAGGTTAAAAAAAGAAACAGCAAAGTTTGTACTTGCTAGAAATCAAAAATGATTTGAGTTCTTATCTCTTGCCTAGTTCTCTAGACCTATTTTTCCACAAACAACCAGGACCCTTCCTAAGCCAGAAGATAGCCCACCCACCACCATAAGATTATAAATACCTTTGTAAGGGGAGGGCAGGCTCTCTGACCACTTGGGAACTTCCAACTATGGGTGAGTTTTTCCCTTGGCTGGGCCTAGGCAGGCTTGACCACAGCCTAGGGCCAGGTCCAGCCAGGAGGGCAACCTAACCCTTACTCTCCACAGGGGTTCTTTTACCCTCTCCAGCTCCCCATGTGGCAGGAGCTCCTTGAACTTTCTTTTCTCTCCTCTCTTTCTGTGCTTTTTTCCAGGCCCTCAAAATGGGGTCTCTCAAAATGGGTGCTTTTCCTTGGTTCTGTACTTCCCTCAATAAATATAGTAATTTAATAATCATCCTTCTCAGTTTTCTTTTTTTATTCTTTTATTTTTTTTCCTTTTTCTGAGGTAGGGTTTAACTATAGCTCAGGCTGACTTGAACGCACTATATAGTCTCAGGGTGGCCTTGAACTCATGGTGATCATCCCGCCTCTGCCTCCCAAGTGCTGATATTAAAGGCATGCGCCACCATCTCCTGCTTATTCAATTCTTTGGTTAAAATTAGAAATGAACCTAGGGTTTGAGGTTTTTTGTAGTTTGAATAGATGGTCCCCAGTATATTCAGTGTTTTATGACAGTTTGTAATTTAGATCTACAGCCAACTGGCTGGAGGAGGTGGATCTGAGGGTCCAGCCCTAAGGTGTGGTGGTGGATTTGACATTCCAATCTAAAGATATGCAAAGTGCCTAGAGTTTCTGAAGTGTGCTAGTTTTGTGGTGTGGTTTTAGGGATTTGGCCTGTGGTCTCTCTCTGTCTCTCTCTCCCTTGTCTTTTAAGAGAGGGATGACTTCTACCATTATGGAACTTCCCCTGGATCTTTAAGCTTCAATAAATATCCCTTCCTCCATAACTGTGCCTGGTCTGGAAGTTTATATCAGCTAACTTGAAGCTCTCTACTACAGAAATTGGTATCAGAATGTGGGGTGAGATGAATCTGACCATGTGGATTTTGGTCTTTTTTGAACTTTTGTTTTGGAGGAATGGGCATGGACTTGGTACTTAGCACTGAAGATACCTTTTGGAGTAGTAAACCAAGTATTATGGCCTATTTGGATGAGCATTTGAGAATGCTAAGTGCAGTGAGAATTGTATTTGGAGGCTTGGCATATAAACTTGGAGGCTTGGCTTATGAGCTTTCTAAGGGGAAGGAACGATTGAAGAGGACTTTGTTGGAACTGGGCTACTGGTATAAGGGATGGCTGCATTCTGCTGCCTAGGCCCAGAGAGTTTGATCATGGTTAAATTTGCAATGGACTGATGTGCTTGGCTAAAGATATTGGTCTGAGGGATTTAAGATTATAAATTGGAAAGCCTCATGCAAGTTAAAATTACAGACACTGAGGGCTGGAGAGATGGCTTAATGGTTTGGCCTGCAAAGCCAAAGGATCCTTGTTCGACTCTCCAGGACCCACGTTAGCCAGATGCACAAGGGGGTGCATGCATCTGGAGTTCATTTGCAGTGGCTGGAGGCCCTGGCGTGCCCATTCTCTCTCTCAAATAAGTAAATAAAAATATATTTAAAAACTTACAGGCACTGAGACCAGTTTTACATTACTGCAGCTGCTATTGTCAGGCTCATGGAACATATCCCTTCTATCTGTTAAGAATGATTTCATGTATCTATGCATGCATACATATACCTGAGCCACTTTTCACATCAACTTTAATTCTAAAATAGACATTCTATGATGAGCTTTAAAATTACATACACAATAATAGAAAATAAATTTTCTGGGAGCTAGAGAGATGCCTCAGTGGTTAAAGATGCTTGTTTGCAAAGCCTGATGGCCTGGGTTCCATTCCCCAGTACCCCTATAAAGCCAGATGCACACAAAGTGTTGCACGTGTCTGGAATTCATTTGCAGTGGGAAGAGACCCTGATATGCCTGTATTCATTCTCATTCTCTCTGCTTGCAAATAGATAAAATATTTACAAAAATGAAAGAAAAAAATTTCTTTTCTGATTTAGGTAGTTTTAATATGCTAGCTAATAACAGCTGCTACAACTTCCAATACATAAAAAGCAGCTTAAAACTACCTGCTTCCTTGGGAATAGTGTACCTTTCTTCTAGTTACTAGGTAATTTTATGTCAAAAATAGTTTTTTTTTCTACATAAGAGCCAAAGGATGGTTAGGACTCCTTACAATATAATCCTCCATACACAAAATTGCCCAGATATTTATTACCGGGCAGTGCCTGGCAGTACCATAAGATCTTCATAACAGGAGGAAAAGAGGACGGCATAAAAATGAAAGAGAAACTAATTGAGAACAGGGGACAGGATATGATGGAGAGTGGATACGGAAGGGGAAAGTGGGAATGAGGAGAGAATTATCATGTTTTATTGTCTATAATTATGGAAGCTGTCAATAAAAGTCTCTAATAATAGTTTTACTCTGAAATGAAAGCTGCATCACATTTATAGCTCAGACTCCTACCACTGAACGGAAGACTTGTTTCCAAAAGGAAGCAGGAACTGACTAAAACTGCAGCAAGTGACGTATGGACACAGGTAACTAGCACCTGTATCCCTCGGAGCGGGTAACCCGAGCCGGGTCACACTTGAGCCTCTGGGACTGCACTGTACACCCGCGGCCTTGTTCGCTGGCCTACTTTGTAGCGCGGAGCCACGCGGCTCCGGGGCGCCGGGCATTTGCCTGGGAGACTCCACCGCGGCCGGCTCCCTCCGACAGGACTGGACCGCACAAGGCCCAGGGCGCTTTCGCACGTGGTGAGCGGCCACCAAAGACTTTCCTCCACAGCGGTTCACCCGGCGCCGGCAGCCTGACACGAGGGCGCGGGGTCTCCCTGGGGCGCCCTCACGGGCATTAGGGCCCCAGGCGAGCACCAGAGAGCATGCGCAGTAGCCTGCCGGAAGCGGAGTGTGCAGACTCGGCGTCCGTGCGTGATGACGCACGCGCGCACGAGGACGCGGCGACGCAGGCAGGCAGTAGAAAGCGTGAGTTTCCGGCTCTAGTCCTCCGGGCCCGCGTCGGGGATGGTGCGCGGGGAGGTCCGCGGCATGCGGAGGTCGCGGGCTCCGGGGCGCGAAGCGGCGGGGCTGAGGGCGGGCCGGGGTTGGGTCGTGGTGGCAGACCGGCCGCCTGGGCAGCGCCGTGGGCACGCGTGGGGACGGCTTTCGCAGGCCGCCCTGCTGTGCGTGGGCCCGGCGGCGGACGGCGACCCCCCGCCCCGGGGCGGCAGCTGCCGGAAGCGAAGAGGAAGCGGCGCGGTGCCTCCCTCCGCTCGGCTCGGGTTTCACCCGCGCGGGGGCCGCGGGCGGCTTGTCTCCGGGAGCTGCGGTCCCGCGCTGGCCGGACCGGAAGCCGGCCCGTGCCGACTTACACCCTGTCCGCCCCAGCCGGTGGGGTTTTCTACAACCAGACCTGACGCTGCTGCTTTTCAGCATTAGTTCTTGTGTCACCTCAGGGTCACTGTTGGACGATTGTAGACACTCGGTTATCCGACGCTGTGGGTCCCACTTCAGCATATTCATGGAACCCACACTTTTTTTTTTTTTGTCAATCATATCCCCCACGCTGTGTTTCTACCTTCACAACATCCCCCTCGCTTTCCTTTCTTTACCTTTGTGCTGCTCATTGGCTGCTGTGCTGGCGTGGGTTGGGAAAACAGGTCAGCAACGCTTGGGTTCCTAAGCTGTACACTCGCACCAGCATTACCTGGGAACTTCTTGGAAATGTAGATTTAACAGTTTTATATCCGAGTTCATGAAATTATTTTCAGCAAGCTTTCCAGTTGATTCCATTGCAGTTGAATGCCAAAACTTAGGAATTACTAACATTCATAATCCCAGTTGTGAAGTCATAGATCATAGAATTTGAATTAAAGTGAAGTATTGCCTAGATACAGATGCTTGGGCAAATCAGTTAATTGTTCCCTTTATGTGCTGCAAGTGCTTCAAGTGAAAACACAAACTGTGTAACAACATGCAGAACCCCCGGGTGAGCTGATACTAGAACTGCATTAAGTTGTTTTTATCTTTTTTTTTTTTTACTTCAAAATGAAATTTACCCAGGAATAAATCTAATATGGTAATTTTGATTATTAAAATATGAAAAAGGTAACATGTATAAGAGTACATTGATTTTCATATTCTTGAAATAGACTTTTCTTTCAAGACAAAAGAAATGACATTTGGTTCATTCTCACAAATTGCACAAGTAAAATCACACAGCACTACAGGTAGCTACAAGCAATTTGGTCAAAGGACTCTGCTTCTTTGTTTCATTGTAAATGAAAAAGCATTAAGTAAGCACATAGATTGTGCCGGAAGGATGCTTTGTACGGTTAGTTGTGAATAATAGCTCCTGGAATACCTTTGCATCTATCTGGTCCACTGTTAGACTCAGTTACATGCTGAGCAGTGGAAGTTTAGGTACAGGGTATTTGGTAAAACCTTCCTTCCTGTTCCAAAAGAGGAACAGCGATGAAACCTGGAGCTGAACTTGGCTGCTCCACTTAGATGGTCCAGGAATTTAAAGCCTCAAGAGCCATGGGTCACATGGAAGGAGATGGTCCAAAGACAGCACAATTCAAGATGCAGCCGAATCTGGGACTGAGGTGTGTTCAAAAGTGACTAGGCAATGCCTAGTGGTCCCGGTCCAGAACTGTACCCCAACCCAGGTGATGAAATTCATGCATATGCACAAATGCACATGCACAAACACACACAAAAACACACACACATACACAGCAAATAACATCACTGGAAGGACTGAGGGCATTAAATACAAAATGGCAGAGTTTTTTTTAAAAAGTGAAAATGTTTTTCTTTGAGTCTCCTCAGTGCCTTGCAGTCCCTCTAGTCACAGCAGTGTCGGTGTGGGGAGGCCCAGGAGGAGTAGGTTGCCAGTGGCCCCGCAAGTCCCATGCGTGCTGAAGTTCCCTTGCCAGCCACCTTCCTTACTCTTCAGCCCAGTGGCTGCCTCCCATGTGGCCATTCACCCAGTTAACTAGTGGCGCACACCTGTAGTTCCCACACCCAGGAGCCTGAGGCAGGAGAATTGCAGATTTGAGATCTGCCTGAGCTATATAGAGGTACTTATTCTCCCACGGCCCCTCCCCGCGTAAAAAGGTTACAGCAATATATACTAATATTAATGCTATTTAAGTTGTATTTTAAAATGTAGCATTAGTGATTGTGTTAAGGTAGTTTCAGTTCTCTGGCCCTGTGGTTTTTTAGTTGGAAAAGATTCAGAGGCATGCTAGTTCCAGAGTTAAACAGCAGTTTGGAGGAGTGACTAGCAACCCAAAGCAATACAAGATGTTCCGTCCTTTTCCTCCTCACATGTGGCTTTGTGATAGGACAGGGGCCCTGACATCCATTCTTCATGTCTCCATTAACTGGGAGAGTCACACTTAAGTCAGACAGACTGCTTTTAGCCTGTTTATTTTTCAAATCATACAGTTGCTGTACTTTCCCAGAACTATTCCTTTCTCTTTTCAAGGGTGTTATGGGGGAAGAAACAGGAAATTCAGGATCTGAAGCCACTGTCCTAAAGCTGAAGCTCATTGCAGTGTTGACAAGGATCGGAAGGAACTATGGCCCACACAGGAACATGGCTCTGGTTAGCCAATGTTGGCTGTCCCCAAGGCCATACTGGCTTCTGAGTTCTATGGGAAGTTTTCAAGTGAATGGGCCACTTTGGATATCACCTTCTATAATGTGTTAATCCTATCACCAAAGTGCCACTGTCCCATCTTATGACATTAATATTCAAAGGCCCAGAATATTTTCAATGAAAGAAAGAAAGCTTTGGGGCTTAGGGATGTGGCTCAGTGGGTAAAATGCTTGTCATATAAGTAAGCCGGAGGGCCTCAGTTTGATCCCCAGTACCCACATAAAATGCTGGATATGACAGCAAATAGCTGAAAACCCATTGCAGGGGAGGCGAGACAGGAGGATCCCTTGAGCTCCCTGTTCAGCTGTTCTAGCTAAGTGGTGAGCTCCAAACCAATGAAAAGAGCCCACACCAGAGGTTATCCTCTGGCCTCGTCCCAGAGAACCCTCACACACATGAGACAAACACCCATGACTCTTAGGCTACTGAACTCAAATGAAATTTATAATGTGTAAAACATGTCCTGTATTTGTTAGGCATCGAGGCTCTATAAATGTCTTTTGGAAAGGCATGATAGATGCATATGCCAATTTTTACATCTGGCCTTAAATGGGTTCTGGGGAATTGAACCTGGGCTGGCAGCCTTGCAAAGCCTGCTAGCCTGGGTTCAACTCAAGTACACAATGAGGAACATGCATCTGGAGTTCATTTGCAGTGGCAAGCGGTCCTGTAGCACCCATATTCTGTCTACTCTCCTGCAAATATCATAAAAGTGCTTTTAAAAATTCTGGTAAGTGGGATCATTCTGCAAACTTATACTGAAGACAGTTTTCAGAGTTTTCAGCAATGCCAACACATGTCTAAGTTCTCTTGCAAGATCATCAGTGATTATTTACAAAAAGAATATAGCCTTCAGTCTGACCCATATTTTATAAAAATAGGATTCTGTGCAGATTTCTGGAAAACTGGCTTTTACATTGTGACAGCTGTATCACTCTTAAAAGCTATTTAGTATTCTCACTGTACTTTAGCATCACAAATGACTCAGGGAAAAAGAAATAAGTACTCAAGAAGTATGGGGTATTGTGTACCCTTCACTGTTTTGTGTGAGAGCAGCTGACTTGCATTCATATGGTAAGGTTTTTTTAAGACTTAATTTTTAATTAATGAATTCTCATAAGAAAAATAATTTCAGATGCTAAGTATTTGCTAGATTGCCATTAGCAGTGGTAGTAGTAATATGATACTGTCTTTTACTCACAGCAAGGAGGGCTTCTGTGACGGGGTAGTGTGGGGGAAGGGAGTTGCTTTCAGTCAGCCAGCTGCCGGTGCATCAATATGAGGGTGATATTTCAAAGCCGGGGGATCATTTTGACTATTCAGAAAAGAAATTGTATCCTATTTCTGGGACACAGTACATACTGTGCAAGAGCCCCTCGGGATATGATAGCCAAATAACTACATTCCAGCTTGCATGTTGGTGTTATTTACCATCTAGCTTCTTGGTCATTGTTACATGCACATCATAATTAAAAAGTAATGAAGTCTGGGGCTGGAGAGATGGCTTAGCGCTTAAGGACTTTGCCTGCAAAGCCAAAGGGCCTCGGTTCAGTTCCCCAGGATCCACGTAAGCCAGATGTGCAAGGTGGCACATGCGTCTGGAGTTCCTTTTGCAGTGGCTGGAGGCCCTGATGTGCCCATCCCCCCCTCTCTCTTTATCTTTTGCTCTCTCAAATAAAATTAAAAAAAAAAAAAACAAGGCTGGAGAGATGGCTTAGTGGTTAAGCGCTTGCCCGTGAAGTCTAAGGACCCCGGTTCGAGGCTGGATTCCCCAGGACCCACATTAGCCAGATGCACAGGGGGCGCATGCATCTGGAGTTCGTTTGCAGGGTCTGGAGGCCCTGGCACGCCCATTCTCTCTCTCTGTCTCTCTCTGTCTCTCTCTCTCTCTCTCTCTCTCTCTGTCACCCTCAAATAAATAAACAAAAATGAACAAAAAAAAATTAAAAACAAGCAAACAATGAAGTCCAGTTTCATGGGGGAATGCTCATTACATGATGGAGCGAAGGGAGAATGAGAAACAAACTTTGGTGATGTGCTTGCTATATGCTTTTCTGTAATATGGTATTTCATTGATTCTTCACAGTGACTTTCCTTGGAAGTAAGTTGAGTTTTCCTTATCAGTGGATCAGAAAAGAAAGCACAGTAGGTTGATGATACGGTTTGCCCAAGGCCACACACTAGGGACAGCATCCTTATATGACCTCAGAGCTTTTGACTTTAGCTCCAGGATGTTGTCATTCTAGCAGCAGCTGTTTCTCCATGGTGCTAAATTCCTTACGCAGTTTTAATCCAGAGTCAGGGTTAGGACTGTAGTGAATGAAATTCATATACATACTGCAATGACTTCAGTTTTATATCAATAATATTTAGGAGTGTGTGAGGCGGATTATTTTTTTATTTGAAAAGTCTGAAAAGTTGCCACTTGTTTTCATGATAGTAGTGCCAGCAATTCTGTAATTAAGTGTGTTGTAATGAATCAGTTGTGATTCCAAATTTGAGTAAACATAGGAACACTATATACTTCTTGTAATCTCTTTTATCTTACCAATATGTTAAAGGATACTCCTTTTTTCCTTTCAAAGAATGTTAATTTTGCGTTAATAAGGGATCTTGTAGCCTTCTGAATTTATTTATTTGTTTCTGATGGGAGGACTGCTGCTGCAGATAAACTCTAGACACATGTACCACTTCCGTGCATTTGGCATTATGTGGGTACTAGAGAATTGAACTTGGGCTGGCAGGCTTTGCAAGCAAGTGTCTAAGCACCAAGCAATCTCACCAGCTCCTGGCCTTCTGAATTTGCATCCTGTAGCTGTTCTGTCCTGTTCACCAAATGATGACTGAAAACAAGCTTTTTATTTTTCATGAGCTTGTTCTGCTTTTTATTGACATTTCAGGAGTAATTTCGTTTTCTTCATTACCCACAGGATAATGACTACTCTAGTACTTTCCCCCATAAAGAATTTTAAAATTTTGTTATTTTCTGCACACCACGTGTGCATATATATGTATGTAACACACACATCACACACATAGATTTAACTTAGCTCTTCATCACGTAGTAATATTGCTTCTTATGTTTGTGTCTTTTCTTCCCTCCAGGCCTTGGCTTCTTGGCAATCCAGAGTTTATTTCAGTAGTTACATATTTGTTAAATGGAAGTGTGGTGTCCCCCGGTTGACTCAGGAGTTTTTATTAAAGCTTGTAACTTGGATTTCCAGCCACCTGGCTGGAAGAGGTGTCATTGTGTGCGGGTCCCAGGGTCCAGCCCAAAGGTGTGTTTGGGGGTGGATCTGAATTCCAGCCCAAAGTATGCAGAGTGAGCTCTGCCTGGGTTCCCTGGTGTTTTGCTGTTGGTTTTGTACTTGCTTTTGGTGGTGCTGGTGAGGTATTTGTTCCCCCTTTGTGGAGCAGTGATTCTGCCGTCATGGAACTTCCCCTGGATCTGTAAGCCTGAAATAAATTTTATTCCTCCCATACTGTGTCTGGTTTGCAGGTTCATCCCAGTAGCATTGAACAGACTACAGCAGAAAGAATATTAGCAAATATCATCATGTTTAATGCAAAAGCAGACATGCTGTAGTTTCCCATTTATTGGTTTTCTTCTCTGAGGTCATAGTGCCTTATGTGAAATGAGACACGAAGGGGTAAAGCTCTGTGGCAAACGCATGGAAAGAGCCCTGTGAGGGCAAAGAGAGGGAAGAAGCCCCTGCCTTGGTTCTCTTTTGCATAGATGGTTGATTGTCCTACAGGTCCAGGAGGTCCTTTCATCAAGTGAGAACATCGTTTTATTTATCTTATTTTATTTTTTTGGTTTTTCGAGGAAGGGTCTCACTCTAGCCCAGGCTGACCTGGAATTCACTATGGAGTCTCAGGGTGGCCTTGAACTCACGGCAATCCTCCTACCTCTGCCTCTTGAGTGCTGGGATTAAAGGCATGCACCACCACACCCGGCTCTTATTTTTTAAGTGATAACATTTTAATAATGTATATACTAGACTGTTTTCAATGCAAAACAAAGAGATCCAGTGTTTAGAAAATCACTTCAATAATTAGAAGCAGTCTTAGAAAACAGCCTCTCTCTTGGTAAAATAGAAGACAATTTTGAAACCCTCAGGCTTTCCTTTAGAGACAAATGTTCTCAATCCAGTCCCTAACTAAGAGTGAGCTTTTCAGGGGACTCTGCCATGCAAGACTTCTCTTGCTCACTTCATTAGGTCTGAGTGCCTTCCTTCAGGAGCAGCATGCCTGGGGCAGACATGACACACAGCTTGTATTGCCTTCGTGGTCCAGTTGTCTAACTCAGAGAGCCTGGAACTCAGTCAAAATGAAGATGCAATACACTAGGTCTTTTTGTGAGCCCTATGTAAATGTGTGACATTCTGGGTAGAGGTCTTCCATTTCAAACAGAAAAAGCAAAGTTATCTATCTCTCCATAGTATCCCAAAGTAAGCCACTCAGGTAACTCAGGAAGTGTGTGGGTAAGCTCAAATCCAGCAGACAAACCCAGCCACTCTTCCTTGGTAAAGACTAGTAACAAGGGAGCACTCCATTTATATGGGCCTGGCATATCTAGGTTCGTTCCAAAGTTGTTGGTCCTGGTGTGCAACTTCCGAGTTTTAGGAGAGAGTTAATCCGGCCTGGCTGCACCCTTGATTGAGAGTTCCTCCTTTCTCCCAAGATCACATTTAATGGGTATGGGTTCTCTCCTACAGAAAGAATGAGGTACTAGACAGGTTAGACAGGCAGAAATCCCTAAGCTGGCCCATGTCACCAAGTAATTGCGTGTGTCCTCTGTAGTTTGCAGGAATATAACATCTCTTTGAAGTCTGACTTTCTTTTCTCACTCTTGACTGGATTTTGTGCAGAGGGGATTTCAGTTCATAAATAATTCACAGACATCCTTATGTGGATTAAATGAGGGATGGGGGTTCTGGGTATCACTTTTTCATTGAATTTGTAGATAGGTAGAGAAATCTGATGGGGGGGCAACCATCAGAATGGAATTATTTCAGTCCTCTTGAAGGGAGTGATCATGGAATACTGGCATTGTAGCTCCCCAAGTGCCTCTGGTTTAAAAACCTATGGCTGAAGGGCTGTCGGTTGGACAACCTTAATGAGCCCTCATTACACTAAGATTTGTGGTCTGAGGGAGAAAGAAATGGCTTATGATTAATACTGGAAATCATAGGTAGAGATGATGAAAATGGGAATTGGCACTAATTCACCCAGAGCTGTGGAACAAAACTGAGGATTATATACAATGTTTAGTGGCTTCGTTTTTCACTCTTAATATGTAGTCTGATCCCTTTTGTTAACACTAGCTCTTTTGAAAGGAAGGGAAAGTAAAAATTTTGCCAGATGACCTATTGAGTTTTTTTTTTAATCTCTAAAAATGAAGGCTTATTAAATTTTCAGATAAATCATAATTTTAACAAAAAGTGGCTTGCAATTTTATTACAGTTTAATTAAAAAATAACATGTCGGGTGTGGTGGCACACACCTTTAACCCCAGCACTCAGGAGGCAGAGGTAGGAGGAGCATCATGAGTTCGAGGACAGCCTGAGACTACATAGTGAATTCCAGGTCAACCTGGACTAGAGTAAGACCCTACTTCAAAAAAAAAAAAAATTGTTTTTGTGTTCCTTCCACATGCCAAATTTTGCTATTTAAAAAGTATGTTTCTTTCCAGATTTTATTTGTGTACACACACACACACGTATGTATATGTATAGTCAATCACATAATTTAGGTTTAAAATATAGGGTCAAGGGCTGGGAGATGGCTCAGTGGATAAAGTACTTGCCATGCAACTCTGAGTACTTGAGTTATGATCCCCAGAACCCACTTTAAAACAACAACAACAAAATTGCTGGAAGTCATGGTGGCCTTCAGTAATCCCAATGTGCCTACAGCCAGAAGGGAGGCAGAGACAAGTACATGACCAGGAAGCTTGTGAACAAAGTGGTGAACACCTAAAGACCCTGGCTCAAGCAAGATGAAGATTGGCCTGAAAGTTGTACTTTGACCTCCATGTGCATGTAGGCACACGTGTGCACACATGCACACAAAATACATTCTTTTAAGAATGTAAAAATGCTAATTAGCTGCTATCTTATAAAGACACTTGAGTTTTAAACTTTTTATCTTAACCACTTATCATTTCTTAGTTTATGGTCGTGTGTGTGTGTGTGTGTGTGTGTGTGTGTGATCTCTCTTGGTCCTTAAAAAAGTCAAATGACCTTGTGTTCCTCCTGTTCCAAGGGAGAAACCAACAGATTTCTTAAGATCGCATGGCTGGTGGGTTGCAGAGCTCTTATCAAGGGTCATGTCCCTAACTGTACTGTCTTGTACTGCATAGCTTAATGTTGATGGTCTTGTCTACAGTTGGGGCATTTCTTGTTCCAGAGCCTGTCTGCTTACCCTAGTTCCCACACAGCTTCTTCATGTTCTGAAACTGGTGAATTGTGTTGTATTATCCGTTGTCTTAGGCCTCTGTGTGCTGTGAATGTGCCAATAGTTCGGGCTGGCAGCAGTGTGGCCCATGCAGCCTTTGTCCTTGATCGCAGAGCAGCCTAACAGCCTTTCCTGCTGAACACAGCACGGTTTCTTTCATTTAATAAAGCGGAATGTTGCTTTCTAGGTGAAAATAATTAAATGCTTTTAAAGATGTATTTGATTAACGGGAAGCTGATCTGTGTAAATTAATTATAATTGTAATGATGTCATAGCTCTGTCTTTTATTATTAACCAGGTAATTGACCAGAAGCTTAGAAGCTTATTGTAAGTGACAGTTAGTAGTTTGACCTTGTGGGCTATGTGGAGGGGGACATGCATTGTGAATGTAAATGCACCAATTCACTGAGCTGTACATGTCGGCAGAGTGTCTGATCTTCGGTTCTTAGTTTTATTCTTCCAATACTTTCTTGTTGAAATTGGTGATCCAGATTATATCCTTGAACTGAGTATCATACTTATTTTTCCTACTAAAAGCCTTTGTCTTTGAATAACTATAATCAGACATAAAACCCTGGCACATTTAGGACATGTAGTCCAGTAAACAGATATCAAGATGAAATAAATCTGGTTTATAATGTCTGTATGAAGGAAGGTAAAATGACTTCCTCCCCGGTGGAGAAGTCATAAAAGGGAAAAGAAAACACATTTAATAGATGGAGAGTTCATTCTTTCTTATTCGAATCTTGCCAAGAATGCCAAGAGATGGAGTATGTTGGATATTTGAGTGATGGGAACCTCTACCTTTGGTGAGTTTGGTTAAAAAGTCAAAATGTAAGAGACATGAAGAAATAGCTACCAACCAACTGTTCCCAGATCCCTCTTTCCTCGTGCTAGCAGTCCCATCCACCCTGCTAGAGTATGCCATACCCATTCCTCAAAATCACTATGTTGTGCACAATTACTCCAGGAAAACTAAAGGGTTTAGAAACGGGGTGTCAGGAACACGGGAGATAGGAAGCCGATTTCATGGTAGTATAGTTTTTAACATGTTCAACTATTAACAAATATACAAGCACTTGACCTTCAAAAGTCCTGGACTTTGCTTCTGGAAGTGGTTGTCAGAAAGACTGCAGCTTGTGACTTATTGTCAAGTGGTGGGAAGAAGATCTAAAATTGGACAGAAAGCTGTAACTGTGGAAGTCATATGCTCTCTGTGAACTGTGTAGCTGGTGGATGTTCAACAAGTGGACAAGTATTCACTTGATGAATTTCTGTGCCATTTGCTTCAGCTGGGTGCAGTTTTCTGCATGAATCATATGTGAAATTCATATTCACATTGTTCCCTTATATATCAGTTAAGTTTGAAAAAATTTTCCAGGAACATTACAAAAGATCTATTTTAGCAGAAGTGGTTAGGCTAAGCCTTCCTTCCTAGACATGCCTGTACCTCATGTCTCTATGTTAAGAGCATATGCGTGTTATTTTCTCCTTTTAAAAACTCCTGTCCTCCTTTTGTCTACTTTGTATTCTTTTTTCAAAAATATTTTATTTTATTTGAGAGAGACAGAGGAAGAGGCAAAGAGAAAGAGACAACGGGCATGCCAGGGCTTCCAACCACCACAAATGAACTCCAGACGCATGCTTACGTGGGTCCTGGGGAGTCGATCTGGGATCCTTAGGCTTCATAGGCAAACTCCTTAACCACTCCCCAGCTTTACTTTGTATTCTTTTCATTTTTTATTTTATTTTTATATTTGAGAGCAAAAGACAGTGAGAGAGAAAGAGAGAGAGAGAGAGAGAGAATGGGCACGCCAGGGCCTCCAGCCACTGCAACCAAACTCCAGACGCATGCGCCCCCTTGTGCATCTGGCTTATGAGGGTACTGGGGAATCAAGCCTTGAACCGGGATCTTTAGGCTTCAAAGGCAAGCACTTAACCACTAAGCCATCTCTCCAGCCCCTCCCCTCACTTTGTATTCTTTAAAGCCTGGTTCAGGTGAGGAAACTTACCTAAGTTGATATGATTTTCTGTATTGATGTGTCTTTGCGTGTTAGGTGCCCATTTCTGAGAAGCATCTCCATTAGAGGACAAAAGCTTGTGGTCAAGGAAAACAACAGTGAACAGTGACTGAGGAGCTCAAGCAGCAAAGCACACTGTGTAGGTGAGGGCCTGGTGGTGAAGGCATGCCAAGTAGGGAACATTTCACCATCCCTCCTCCACTGGCCACCTTACATCAGAGAAGGCTCTATTTTATAGACAAGAAAAGTAATTGCATTTTTGTTGTTGTTTTTACCTGATTTTCTGAAACCTTTTTTTGTCTTTTTTTTTAAGATTTAAAGAGACTTTATTACATTCAGAGAAGGAAAGAAAAGAAAGTGCAGAGAGATCCTGCCATGTGAAGAGTAGGAAGGGGAGTAGTGAGCCCACGTGGGAGTAAGGAGGAGGGTTTGAGATGCGGAAAGCTTACCAGAACTTGGAAGCCCAGGAGCCAGCCAAGAATGACCTCGTCTCCTGGTATGCATCATGAAACAGAATTTTGCAAGATAGTCCTGTATGACCTGGCACTATGTAGCCCAGTCTAACCTTGAACGTATAGCAGTCCTCCTTCCTTATCCTCCCAAATGTTGGGATTATGGGCATGCACCACTACACTCATCTTAATTTTAAAAACTGATTATGTTTAAAAACTAATTATTTTTATTTAGCTGTAACTGTAATTACCAAAAGAAGCTGTGTGCTTGAACATTGCTCTGTGCAGGTCTTTTTACATATATAGCCACAAATTTATTTGTACCAATCAAACAATTACAATGGGTATAGTAATTTTTTTCTTTTTTTTTGGTTTTTTGAGGTAGGGTCTTGCTCTAGCTCAGGCTGACCTGGAATTCACTATGTAGTCTCAGGGTGGCCTTGAACTCATGGCGATCCTCCTGTCTCTGCCTCCCTAGTGCTGGGATTAAAGACGTGTGCTACCACACCCAGCTAAATTTTATGTAAAGAGATTTCTTATATTTCACTTTTTTTTGAGGCAGGATCCCACTGTAGCCCATGTTACCTGGAACACTCTCTGTAACCCAGGTTGGTCTCGAACTCAGGGCAATCCTCCTACTTCATTCTCCTGAGTGCTGAGGTTAAAGGTGCACACCACCATACTTGGAAATTTCCTATGTTTGAAATGATGTTTAGAATGTGCATATTTTTGGTATGGTCAATGGAAATTGTCACTGCTTTTTTTGGGAAATGACTATTACTTATATTGAGATGATACTCATGTTTTGGTGAGTAAAATATCATACTTGTTAGTAGAACACAGTGGGCTGGCTTGCAGTCTGAGCTCTGACATGTGAAGAGCTTGGAAGTCACACCCCATTTTCATGCAGAAAGCTAAGCAAACTGAACATCACCTAATTGCTTTAGATCAGTTGGATGATTGAGGTCACCAGTCAGATCCTTTGCCCACCCTGGAGAGGAAGGCTGGTAATATAGAATCACAGTTAATATCAATTTATATGTGACAATAAAATCAGTTAAGGGAAACAGCTACTAGGATCATTTAAATGCTGAATTTGATGGATATATGGAGTATTGAGTGTAGACTAACTTGTGATTAAACATTTTTTCAGCTTCAAATTAGATCAGTTTTATTTTAAGAGACACTGTGACTCAGATTATTTTGGTTAAAATCATTGCTCATCTATAAAATTGAAGTAACAATACCGTTTCATAAATGTTAGGGAACTCACTAAGACTATCATACATGTGAGGTTTGAGGGCTACACTGCCAATGTGCATCTGTGTAACTTTGACCCGTGGTTTGATTTAACTCTTGGACTTGTATTTTAGGATAAGGAAATATCAGTTACAAAGTGTTTGTGTCTGTGGTAAGTCATTGAAAACAGTAGCTGTTAGGCTTGGCCAGTTTGAGCTTTGTGTGCTGTAATGACCTGCTATTCCAGCTCAGCATAAAGGGATAGACCACTCAGGGGGCTGTTGGTTGAGACGATCCAGTGCCCCGTGGTGGGAGCTAAACTGAGATGAGCAGAACCAGGACAGCTGGCACAAGCTGAAGTGCGAGTGCTACCTACCTGGGCGGTAATCCTTGCTTTTGTTTTTTTTTTTTAAATTTATGTTGCTTGAGGACTTCTTTATATTGTTCACAAACAGCAGAGCTTTTCACCTTGATGGAAGTCTTTCTTTCCTTGGAAAACCTTTTGAATCTGAATTTTCCTTTCTCTGTGTAATTTTAGTTAAACTGGTGCAAGCATTTTTTGCTGCTATTGGTGGTTCAAAGCATTTCCTAGATCTGTATGTCCCCTCTTAGTCCTTCCACTACTGATGCTAGCACATCTTTCCTTTGATTATGTACCCTTGACTCCCAGTCCTCCATCTAAGAGCAAAGCTTTCTTCTTCTTGTGGTATTGGTGGTTTTCAGTTTGTTTGTTTTAGCTTTTTTTCTTTAATTGATTGATTTCTTTATTGAGAGAGAGAGAAATATGGGCACACCAGGGCTTCTTGCTGCTGCAAACAAACTCCAGATACATGTGCCACATGGTACATCTGGCTTTACATGGGTACCAGTGAATTGAATCCAGGCTGGTAGGCTTTGCAAGCAAGCCCCTTTAACCACTGGGCCATCTCCCCATTCCTTGTTTTATCCTTTATTTCTTTTTTTAAAATATTTTTAAAATTTTATTTTTATTTATTTACTTATTTGAAAGTGACAGGCAGAGAGAGAAAGAAGTATATATATATATATATATATATATATATATATAGAGAGAGAGAGAGAGAGAGAGAGAGAATATGGGCGCGCCAGGGCCTCCAGCTACTGCAAACGAACTCCAGATGCATGCGCCCCCTTGTGCATCTGGCTAACGTGGGTCCTGGGGAATCGAGCCCGAACTGGGGTCCTTAGGCTTCACAGGCAAGCGCTTAACCGCTAAGCCATCTCTCCAGCCCATCTTTTATTTCTTGATGTCATTTTATTCTCCTCCTTAGTGGCAAGACCAGCACTGTAGCTGACATCTTCTGTTTAGACTTTCTGCTCTGCCACAGTCTTGCTTAGGTGAGACTGACCTGATATTTCCATAGACATGGAACCAGTTTCATGGTCTTTTGGGTTTTGTTGAGTTCAGAGGACAGAACTCACTGATCCAGTTTCTTTTGGTGATTCTATGAGTTAAAATATTTTTGGTTCCTTTTAGCATGGTGATGCAGTTAGCTTCACATTGCTGGCAGAAAATACTGGACCAAGAGCAGTTGTCGGAGGAAAGTTTGTTTACAGACTTGAGGGGAAGCTCCATGATGGTAGGGGAAAACAATGGCCAACATCAGGTGGATAACAACAGCAGGAGAATATGCCAAACACTGGCAAGGGGAAACTGGCTATAATACCCATAAGCCTACCCCTAACAATATATCACTTCCAGGAGGCTCCAATTCCCAAATTGTCACCAGCTGGAGACCTAGCATTCAGAACACATATGTTAATGGGGGACACCTGAATCAAACCCATATTCTCTTTCTGGCCCCCATAAACTGATAATCATTTATGATGTAAAATGCAATGCATTTAGTTCATCTTTAAAAGTCCCCATAATTTTGGTCAATCTCAGTGATGTTCAAACATCTCCATAGTCCAAGGTCTTAACTGAGCCATGATTAAAAAATAAAAAGGCATACAATAAGCATTCACAGTGCAAAAGATGGCATTGGGCATAACAAAGAAATATTCAACTAATACAAGATTTAAGAACAAACAGGGCAAACATCAAACTCTGTAGCTCCAAGTCTGACAGTGACAACTCTAGCCAGTTTCAAGTCTCCAAGTTAGATAATTCTAACCAGTGATGAGTGCCAATTCTGCCCCTCCAGCTAAGCTACTCACAGTCTAGGAAGACTTCATCTGGTGCTGGCAGCTGTCCTTGGAAGCCATCCCATATTCCTGGTGTCTTCATTGGCTTCCCACTGCAATGCACAATCTATCCTCATGGTTCCATCAGGCCTCCACAAAGGTAATCCAACAAGCCTGCTTCACATCGTCTATGGCCATTTCCAGAAAACAAAACCATATGGCAAATTCAATGACCCTCTCTTTCCTGCATTCGTTATACTACATAGTATGAGGTGGGCTACCAATTTGTTAATCCAGGAGGGAATACAGCAGACTTTGAAGAACAAGACACTCCTTTAGCATTCAGGCCCCTTAAGAAGAGTCTGGGGCTGGGCGTGGTGGTGCACACCTTTAATCCCAGCACTAGGGAGGAGGAGGGAGGAGGATGGCCATGAATTTGAGGCTACCCTGAGGCTACATAGTGAATTCCAGGTCAGCCTGAGCTAGAGTGAAACCCTACCTCGAAAAACGAAACAAACAAACAAACCAAAAGTCTGCATTCTTCCTCTTGTCCCAATACCATTCTGCTGGTCCAATCTCAATGGTTGTAATGCCTCAAACAGTTGCAGCTAAGTGGGCAGCAGTTTGGCCCAACAGTTTCATTTTTCTTCTGTGCCATATCCCTCTGCTCACACCAGTCTATTTCTACACAATGCAACCCTCCACAAGTTCTCAGGACACAGGCAGACAGAATGCAGCAAGCCTCTCATGCAAACTGCTTCTAGCCCAGTCCAAGCAAAGCTCTTTCTCATCCTCATAAGCCAAACCTCACAGTCCATGGTTCTTAACTGCAGTCAGGTTGTTCAACTCTGACCAAAATGATCCATCAAGCTGTACTTACAGCACTGCACAGAGTCTTTTAGATCAAAGTTTCAAATCCTTCCACTTTCCCCCCTGTAAATCATTCTAAAAGGCCAAAGCCTTAGAATCAGGTTTCTAGCAGCAACAGCCCTACTCTCTGGTACCAATTTTACTGTTGTAGTTTGTTTTGTGTTGCTGGCAGAAACACCTGACCAGAGCAGCTTGTGGGAGGAAAGGGTTTATTTTGGTTTATGGACTAGAGGGGAAGCACCATGATGGCAGGAGAAAATGATGGCATGAGCCATAAAAAGCCATAAACAATACCTCCTGGCCAACATCAGGTAGACAACAGTAGCAGGAGAGTGTGTCAAAAACTGACGAGGGGGCCTTGAGAGATGGCTTAGCAGTTAAGCACTTGCCTGTGAAGCCTAAGGACCCTGGTTCAAGGCTTGGTTCCCCAGGACCCATGTTAGCCAGATGCTCAAGGGGGCGCATGAGTCTGGAGTTTGTTTGCAGTGGCTGGAAGCCCTGGTGTGCCCATTCTCTCTCTCTCTCTCTCTCTCTCTCTATCTGTCTTTCTCTCTGTCTGTCGCTCTCAAATAAATAAATAAAAAATGAACAAAACATATTAAAAAAAACTGACAAGAGGAAGCTGGCTATAACATGCATAATCCAGCCCCTAACAACACACTGCTTCTAGTAGGTTCCAATACCCAAATGGCCACCAGCTGGGAACTTAGCATTCAGAACACATAAGTTTATGGGGGACACCTGAATCAAACCACCATACATGGTTAAAAATTGTTTCAGTCTTCATTTTATTCTCAATAAGCATGTCTATGAAGGAAAGATAGCTGACTTTTTTTTTAGTCTATTGAGTTAGGTTAAAAAAAACACTTGCTGTGTAGTAGAGCATTGAACTATTTTCTGTCTTGCCTTTAGATCACAGTCTATCATTTCAAAACTTGTTTAAAAACATATTTTTTACTTACTTATTTGCAAGCAGTGAGAGTTGAGAGAAGAGAGACAGAGAAAATGGGCATGCTAGGCCCTCCAGCCATTGTAAACAAACTCCAGATATATATGCCACTTTGTGCTACTGGCTTTATATGGGTACTAGGGACTCAAATCCAGGTCTTTAGGCTTTACAGGCAAGTGCCTTAAATACTGAGCCATTTCTCCAGTCCTTGAAAGATTTTTATTTACCACTTACAGGCATTGGAGGTTTTTGATTCATGTGGTACAAGTACAGAATATGGACTTCTGCTTTCTTGAGTGATGTGTGCTTGGGTGGGTGGACCCTTTCACAAGCATCACACTAGTGGGCAAGGACAAGCTTTTGGAGGCCATGGCATCTAAGCAGCGCAGTCTCTTGGGAAGAGCTGCATTTGAGACCTCATGGGCCAGTTTATAGACATCGTCATCTTGCTTTCTCATCTACAGTGGAAAAATGGGTTTTCTGTCTCCCATAGCCTCACATCAGCACTTCTAGAAGGATTACTTATTGGGTACTTAACTTCAGAATAGGAAAGTTCAGATGTTGTGGGATAGGTCCTGTTGCAGTCAGGTTCGCATTGCTGGTAGAAATTACCCAACCGGGCTGGAGAGATGGCTTAGCGGTGAAGCGCTTGCCTATGAAGCCTAAGGACCCCGGTTCAAGGCTCGATTCCCCAGGACCCACATTAGCCAGATGCACAAGGGGGCGCACGCGTCTGGAGTTCGTTTGCAGTGGCTGGAGGCCCTGGTGCGCCCATTCTCTCTCTCTCGCTCTATCGGCCTCATTCTCTCTCTCTGTCTGTCGCTCTCAAATAAATAAATAAAACAGGAAAAATTAAAAAAAAAAAAAGAAAGAAATTACCCAACCAAGAGCAGCTTGTGGGAAAAAGGTTTATTTTGTCTTACAGACTCGAGGGGAAGCTCCTTGATGGCTGGGGAAACGATGGCATGAGCAGAGGGTGAACCCCCTGGCCAAAATAAGGTGTGCCATAGCAGCAGGAGAGTGTGCCACATACTGGCAAGGGGACACTGGCTATAATACCCACAAGTCTGTCTCCAACAATACGCTCCCTATAGGAGGTGTTAATTACCAAATCTCCATCAGCTAGGAACCTAACTAACATTTAGAACACCTAGGTTTATGGGGGATACCTGAGTCAAACCACCACATTCAGCCTCTGGCCTCCATAAACTGATAACCATACATGATGTAAAATGCAAGGCATTCATCTAATTTTAAAAGTCCTCATAGTTTTTTTTTATCAATTCCAATGATATTCATACATCCTCATAGTCCGAGATCGTTTAACTGAGCCATAATACCAAAAAAAAAAAAAAAACCCAAAACTAAAAAACCCAGAATGGCACAGAATAAACATTCACACTGCAAAAGATGGCATTAGGCATAGCAAAGAAATATTCAAACAAGATTTAAAACAACCAGGGCAAACATCAAACTCTGTAACTTCAAGTCCACCAACTCTAGCCAGTGACAAATCTCCAAATCCGATAATTCTAACCAGCAACAAGTAAGTCTCTGGCATTCCAATTCCGCCCCTCTAGCTAGGCTACTCACAGTCATTGGGACCGGCAGCTTTCCTTAGCAGCCATCTTGTGGTCCTGGCATCTCCACTGGGTCTCCACTGCAATCTACAGTTCATCCTCACGGCTCCATCAGGTCTCCATGCGGGCATCTAGCAAACCTGCTTCACACTGCCCATGGCCATTTCCAAAACACAAGAACGTGTTGCAAACTCAATGACCCTCTTTCCAGCATTTTTTATACTCCACAATACCAGGTAGGGTGCCAATTTGTTAATCCAGGGGAGAGTAAAGCAGACTTTGAAGAACAGGATACTTCTTGAGCACTTAGGCCCTTCCAAAAGAGTCTACATTCTTTTGTTGCCCCAGTACAGGTCAGCTAGCCCACTCTGAAAGGTTGTAATCTCTCAAACAATTTGCAGCTGAATGGGCAGCAATTCACCCAAAGATTTTTCTTTCTGTGCCATATCCCTCTGCTCACACCAGTTCATTTCTATGCAAAGCAACCCTGCACAACTTCTCAGGACAAGGCATAAGGTGGTGAGATAGCCCTTGGAATTGTCCTCTTAAGCAGATGGCCTTGCTTACTAAGCACCTTGGACAGAGAAAGCTGAGGCCTGACATGTTGGCATCCGCAAGGTCCCCAGGGCAGAAGCTCCACTGAGTCACCTCTCCTGTGGGCTCTTCTGTAGAGCATGCTTCAGGGTGGGTAGCAGGAAATTATGACTTTCATAGCAAGCGTTAGATAGACCAGCTAGTAGATAATATTCTCATATCTTCATATGGTTGTGAGAATTAAGTAAAATGAAGCAAATTGCACATAACTGCTTTGAAACTGCATGGATATTAGTTGTTAGTAAAAGGTGCATAGATATTATAATCAATCAATCTCTAGATATTTCAGCTTGAAGTAGATGATGATGTGAATAAAAATGTATTATCATCTGGTGCTGAAGTAGTTCTCATGTTCCTGGCATTGTTCTAAGCATTGTTCCATGTTAGTATCAACTCTAGAGGGCAGACCTTTATTGTTGAGGACCTGCCTTATAACTGACAAATTTGGGTATAGATTTTAAAAACTATCTTAAATCATACAGCTTCTAAGCATTTACTCCAGACTTTCATCTCAGGCCTTTCATTTGTAGAATCTGTTCTTTTAACCATTGTACTATTCAGACTTTTTTTAAATTTTTTTTGTTTGTTTATTTATTTGAGAGCGACAGACAGAAGGAGGGAAAGAGAGAGAAAGAGAGAGAATGGGCACGCCAGAGCTTCCAGCCTCTGTAAACGAATTCCAGATGCGTGCGCCCCCTTGTGCATCTGGCTAACGTGGGTCCTGGGGAATTGAGCCTTGAACCGGGGTCCTTAGGCTTCGCAGGCAAGCGCTTAACCGCTAAGCCATCTCTCCAGCCCATACTATTCAGACTTTTGATAATCAAGCTCATAAAGACATTTGAAGGATTGGAGGAGATGGGGCATCATGAAATAGGACAGATTGAGTCAGGCATTGCATAAGTAGATTGTGAAGGGAGCACAAGGTCTTGTGGATTGGGTCACCATATAACATACTGTTATTAATGGTTGCTTTCTTGTCTGGAGCTTTTGCCCGGTGCTACTTCTTATGTCCATTTAATTGTCTCAAGTCTTTACTCCCCAGAATTAGTATATTCTACCTATGCATTACTTCCCCATGGTTCCTGTTAAGGTAGTCTGTTATGAAAATTAGACATTGTCCTGCTGAGGGATGGGAAAGTTTTTATTTTGGATGACTGCAGGAAGGTAGAAACTGTTTCTTCTCACTTAAAGTCAGAAGCAGCCTGCTGGAGCCGGGTATGGTGGCACTGGCCTTTCATCCCAGCTCTTGGGACAGGTAGAAGGATCACTATAAGTTCAAGGCCACCCTGGGACTACATAGTGAATTCCAGACTAGCCTGAGCTAGAGTGAGACCCTACCTCAAAAACAAAAACAAACAAACAAAATCAAAACAAACACCCCCAAAAGAAGTAGCCTGCTGCCATTGTCAGATAATCTAATGGGTGAGCCAAAATGGGTGAGACAGTTTCTTATTTTTAAAAATATTTTTACTTATTAGAGAAAGGAGAGAGATAGAGAACAGAGAGAGGCAGAACAAGAGAGTGAGTATGGGTACGCCAGGGTCTCCTACCACTGCATACAAACCCCAGATACATGTGCTATATTGAGGGATGAAACCCAGGCTATCAGGCTTTGCATGCAAGCTCCATTAACTGCTGATCCATCTCACCAGCCCTGAGACAGTTTCTTAATGTGGCTGTAATGCTGAAGCATATGGGTTTGGAGAACCATTGTATTAAAGACCTCAGCAGCCTTGAAAGGAAGAAAATACTCTAAGTTTCCAATTTCTCTATAGTAGAATGCAAGTTGTAGGTATTTCTATGAATAGACACTAGAATGTAATTACTGGGAGTGTCATAATATTCATAGACTAGATTCCCATTACCTTCTTTATATAATTTGATTCCAGCTTTCATATTTTATTCATGAAGTCAGTTTTCATTCATTTGATTATCTTCATTTCTTTATATTCCTTTAATGGGAAGTAAGAAAACAGAGCCCTACTCTGATTCCTTTTGATTTTATCATTAGTGTAGCTCACTGAGCCACTTAACATATTTAGATGGCCAGAAAAAAATTGTCAATTTTTTTACAACTTGTTATCAAATGATTATGCTGTCTGATGAAGACTCCAGTCTGTACCCCCAGGACTCCCTGTTTACTAATCAATTTAGGTAGATGAAGCATTCTGGTAAACTTAACATGGTGTAATGATGTGGAGCCATACCATCTGCTATTACACTTAATATTTAAATATTAAATTTAAAGGCATAGTTTACATGTTATTTATGAAACTGTTTTACATATGGTAGATGTTTTTGAAATGCATTTATAGATTTGAAAAGGAAACCACTTTGCAAGTATTCAGTTAACAAATTTGTATTTTACACTAAAGGCAAGTACGTTTTATGCTATACCTTTTTTAATTTTCAGAAATAACTTGGATATCTACATTTCATTTGGGGTCTTCTGGGACCTAAGAAATGTAATATCTTTTTAGAAAAGTAAAAGTATACTAACAGGTCTTATTAGAGGAGAAGGAAATGATAAAAGATCTTTATCATTGTGTGGCTCCACAAAAAGAAGTAGAGGAAATGGTTGGGTAAGTTTGGACTTGAAAAACCATGAGCAGTCAGTTTCTGAGCCCCATGAGTGAGAGAGATGCTCCCATTTTGTTTATTCTTTCCCAGAGAAAGCAGACCCCACGTGCTAAGCAGAAGAGGGGAAGAATACATCTAGTGTTTTGTATGTATGCTTATGTATTTTTAACTGGTTTCCCATTGCATTTTTCCACTGCTTGCAGTAATAAGACACACCAGCTCTCTGTTTTTTCCAAATGATTATTCAGTATCTGTTGTGCTGGCCTGAGCCACACTGGAGCTACAATTTCTGCACCTTACCCGGATGGCTTCTTTGCGATTGCAGCTTTCTGAAGTTTCTCTTGACCTGAGCTTGTTAAGTTGTTTCTTGAGGTTTCTGAGGTATGTTTCCGTATACCTGTGAACATGCTTGTTTATATTGTATTTTAAGCAATTAAATTTGAGTGTTTCAGGCTGGAGAAATAAATGGCTTAGCAATTAGGACACTTGCCTGCAAAGCCAAAGGACCTAGGTTCAATTCCCCAGGATCCATGTAAGCCAGATACACAAGGTGGCACATGTATCTGAAGTTTGTTTGCAGCAGCTCAAAGCCCTGTTGTGTCCGTTCTCTTTCTCTCTCTCAAATAAATAAAAAATAAAAATAAAAATAAAAACTTGAGTGTTTTGTCAGTATTACCTATTGGGGAAACAGATAGCAATACCACTTCATACTCACTAGGGGAGCTAAAATGAAAAGGATAGCAAAACGCAACTATTTTTGAGGATATGATGAAATGGGAACCTTTATGTATTGCAAAAGGATGTACAGTGATACAGTAATTTGAAAAATAATTTGTCAAGTTTTCAAAAAGTTAATACAGAGTTACCAAATAACCCAATAATTGCACTCCTAGGTGTCCAAGAGATCTGAGTGTATATGTTCATACAGAGACTTGTGCACTAATTATCGTAAGAGCATTGTTCATTGTGGTGGAAACAACTGATCAATGAGAACGAAAATATGGTATATCTATACAACAAAGTATTACTTGACCATAAGAGGAAAACAAGTATTGACCCTTGCTTTATTACATTGTGTTAAGGAAAGGAAGCTGACACAAAGCCATGTATTATTAATTTCATATATATATAAGTCCAGAATAGGCATATTCATAGAGATACAATCAGGTAGATAGTTGTCAGGGGCTGGAGGATAGGAGGGTATGTGACTGCTCATGGATATGGGATGGCTTGCTCTCTTTTTTTTTTTTGTTTTTGAGGTAGCGTCTTGCTCTAGCCCAGGCTGACCTGGAATTCTACTATGTAGTCTCAGGCTGGCTTCAAACTCACAGTGTTCCTCCTGCCTCTGCCTTTAGAATGCTGGGATTAAAGACATGCACCACTATGTTCAACAGAGGAGAGCATAGGCACACCAGGGCCTCCAGCCACTGCAAACGAGCTCCATAAGCATGTGCCACCTTGTGGATCTGGTATTACTGGGGTATTGGGGAGTTGAACATGGGTTGTTAGATTTTGCCAGCAAACACCTTAACTGCTGAGCCATCTTTCCAGCCCAGGGTCTCTTGAGGTCATGAAAACTCTGGATCTAATACTGGTGATGATTACAGAACCTGTGAATATGATAAAAACCACTGAATTGTTTATTTCAAGAGTGTGTGTATTATGTGGATTGTATTTATTTTTCTTTCTTTTTTTTTTCCAAGGTAGGGTTTCACTCTAGCCCAGGCTAACCTGGAATGCACTATGTCATCTCAGGGTGGCCTTGAATTTATGGCAATCCTCCTACCTATGCTTCCTGAGTGCTGGGATTAAAGGCGTGTGCCACCACGCCCAGTGGGTTGTATCTATTTTTGAAACTCAAAGCCTAAGCTGTGTAAAGCCAGTACAGTGTATTGTACCTGGGGGACAATAGGCCTTTGATAATGCTTGTTAGTGATTACATTTTTCCCTATGATTAAAAAAAAAACATTTATTAATTTATTAGAGAGAGGAGAGATAGAAAGAGGCAGAATGGGTGTGCCAGGGCCTCTAGCCATTGCAAATGAACTCTGGATGCATGTGCCACCTTGTGCATCTGGCTTACGTAAGTACTAGGGAATTGAACCTGGACCTTAGGCTTTGCAGGCAAGTGCCTAATCCGCTAAGGCATCTCTCCAGTCCTCCCTATGATTTTTTGTGTGCATTCTGAAATATGTAAAGCTGTTTAATGAAATTTATCAAAAGTATGAAAATGAAATGGTTTAACGTTAATCTTTCTTAGATGTGTAACAGTAAACCTTTGCTTGCTCACTGTGTAAGAAGATTTCAGTGAATAGCTTTAGGATTTGTTGCACTTACAATAATAGTGAAGCATGTCTTTAGAGCAGCATTTGATTACTCCCATTAAGACTCTTAGAGTGTCTGTCTTCTTTGTGAAGTTAATTTGGTTAGTATAAGACACCAAATTGGGAATAGAATTTACAGCTGGTGTTCTTGCAATTTAATGGTCACAATTCTTATTGAACATTTAAATCTGAAAATTGACATATATACTGCCTTGGATAAATGATAATGATGAAATATTTTCTGCTTTGCAAGGGGAATAGAAAATCATTGTAATTAGTTTCTTTTCCTTTTTACTCCTTGCTTCCCCCCTCGAGACACATTGCTTTCCCAAGTTATGAATTCAGTTTCTTTGTTTGTTCTAGATGTTCAGTTTTTCTTATTACATACCTGTTTAATTTTTAATTTCTCATTAAAAGTAAATATGGCTAATTTTCCTATCACTGTTGCAAGAAATCTTCCATCTCTCTCTGCCACAGCCTTGATATAGTGATGTCTGGTGTATATTACTACATAATTAAAATGCTGTTGTGTTTGTCAAGTCATTCTGGCAAAGCAATTCTTCAGTACATTTTAAAGGAATCATGGGTTTGTTTCTATAAAGTTGGGATAAATGCTATTGTGTGGAGCAAAAATATCCTGACTAGGATAATACACATAGTGCTGCAGGAGAAGTTAGTACATGTGCAGGACACACCCTCCAGGATGATCACTTCATTCAGACCTTCTCAGTCCGTTTGCATTTATCCTACTAGGACGTGTTTGAACTGTATGTGCCGTGTAGTGATAGGGAGCAGAATCTGAAGTCATTGTTGTTGATCCAATCTGTTTGTTTTCCCTCACCATGGTTGGCTAACTTGATGACTTATCAGGAAAGAAGTTGTTCTGTAGATTTGTTATAAAATAGGACTGATTTATCTGTACTACTTAGAACCCAATGCTTATGTCTCCCCACTCAGGTACTCTACTGGCTTTGGTGAAAGTGAAGCCCAAACAATAGTATGCTTTTCTTACTTTGGCCATGGCTCTGTAAACGTTTGTATTATGTGTGTATGCAGTGAGGATTCATACTTTGCTTTTGTAATTTCCGTAAGCCAGTACTTTTCATTTTCTTCAATGAGGAAATGAACACTAGGTGCTAGGCATGTGCGTGTTCTGAGCTCTGATGTGATTGCAGCTCCTGTCACAGGGACTGGAATGTATTTGGCATGTGACAAGTATTTATTAAATGTGGGATGAGAGAAGAACCAGCTAAGGCTGAGGAGATGACTCGGTGTCTGTTTGTTGTGCAAGCATGAGGACCTGAGTTTGATGCCCAGAACTCAGGTAAAAAGCCAGGCTGTGGGCTGGAGAGGTGGCTCAGTGGGTAAGAGCACTTGCAGCAAGCATGAGGGCCTGATATTGCCTGAGTTTGATTCCCCAGGCTCCACATTAGCTCAGCGTGGCCGTGCGTGTCCGTAGAGACTAGAGCATTGCTAGAGTGCGTGAAAACCCACAGCTGTGCATTCAGAGACTCCCTCCTGAGGAAATAAGTGGGTAAGCAGTAGGCGGAGGAGAGCATCTGGCATTCTCTAGCCTCTGTAAACTTGCACAGGGTGCATGCATCTGTGCTCATGCTTGCATATACCACACACACACGCACCACACATAACACACCTACACACACACACTCACCATACCACACCTACACCCCATACCACACATACTACTCAACACACCATACCACACCACACCTACACACACACCCCATACCACACATACTACTCACACACACCATACCACATACACACACACACACACCCCATACCTATACATGTACACACCCCATACCACATATACTACTCACACACACCATACCACACACACACACACACAACATACCTACACACATACACACACCATACCACACATACTACACGCTGTGACCCCAGTGCTGAAGGACAGAGACAGGAAGATTGCTGGGCTCATTAGTCAGCCATTGTAACATAAACAAGACAAGTTCCAGGTTCAATGAGAGACTCTGTCTCAAGGAACTAAGGTGGAAAAATAATACAAGAGGACACCTGAGGTTGTCCTCTGGTCTTCACTCTTGCGTGCACACATATACACCATATACTACGCATACATGCTAAGAAATAAAGGGATGGGGGAATCATTCCTCTGTGGGAAAGAATCATTTACTTTTCAGAAACCAAAGCATTGGGCAGATTGTAGTCTTCCTGTATGCTTATGACCCGAAATCCAAGAAAACAAAGCTGAACAATACAAATTTGGGAATCATGGTAGAAAGAGTTCTAGAAACCAGGAAAGTGAAGTCCATAAGAAAAGCATTAAGGATAGAGGAAAAGTGAACAATAGAGACAAGGGGATTGGAGGGATTGAAGTCCAGGGAGAACAAGGTAACCTGTGGAGTGGTAGCTGTCAGCCTGTGGGGGGCCAGAGATGGATAGGAAGGAGGGAGGCAATGAAAAAAGCTTGGGTTGGCCCGAGAAACTAAAATGCTAAGTGTTCAGTTAGTGACTCTTCCAGTGAGAACTGTCTCATAAGCACTGATGTCATTTGCTTTGTTATTATAAATATATCATCATCTACTGAAGACTGTATGTGTATATATATATATATACACACACAATACATATATAAATATAAATATAAATATAAAATATATGTGTAGTATATGACACATATATAAATATAAAATATATATGTAATATATGATATATACTATGATATATATGCATGTATGATACATATATATATGTGTGTGTATATATATATATATATATATATATATATACATATATATGTATGTATTGAATAAAAGTCACAGACGCTGGAAAATTGAAAGCTGACCCAAGTTCTAATGTGAAAAAAGACCACTTCTCCCATATTTTTTGGGAGTTCTTCATTTGAGATTTTGTTTTTTAATTTTATTTTATTGTAGCTATAGAACTACAACAATAGTAATTATAATAGTAATAACCAGTCCATGGCAATAAAATACTTGGATGTGTTAATAATGTGTGTATGTGCACATGCGCATGTATACATAACTTTAAGGGTCATTATGGTGAGTGTTTATGCTGACAAGAATCCATATTAGGGCTGGAGAGATGGTTTAGCAGTTAAGGCTCTTGCCTGTAAAGCCTAATGACTCAAGTTTGATTCCCCAGTGCCCACATTAAGCCAGATGCCCAAAGTGGAACACGCTTTTGGAGTTCACATGCAGCAGCTAGAGGCCATGGTGCACCCATTCTCTCTGTCTGTCTCTCTTCTCTCTATTTCTCTACTTGCAAATAGATAAATTAATTTTTTTAAAGAATCCATATTGGGGGATAGAGGATACATTTGAGCAGGAATGCACTTAAAAATGAAGCAGTTTTATTATGAGTGAAGTTACCATGCAAGAGATGAAAATTATAGCATTTATTCAGCACTTCCTTTGTTCCTAGACTATTATCCTGGGAGGGAAGTATTATTCCAACTGAAAGTGAAGAAATTAAAGTTTAGTAAGTTTTAACTGGTGGCCAAGCTCTCAAAGCTAGTAAATAGGAGTTTGTCTCTCTTAAAGCTCATGCATTACCTAGTGTGATGGTTAAGGTGTTGTCAACTTGATCTTTTTAGTAATCCACAGAAATCCCTTTCGGGTGGGTCTCTGAGGTTGCTTCCAGGAAGGATTAATTGGAGGAGGAAGTCCTTCCCCCAGGGTGAGCCCTTCCCCCAGAGCCGGAAGCTCCTTTCAGAGGGGGACTTTATTTATATAAGGAAGCTCTGGGTAAAGAGAGCCCCTTCCTTCCTTCCACTTGGCTGCCAGAGCTGCTTGCTGCCTTCCAGCACGGATTGAAGACCAGCGTGGACTGAAGACCCGCGTGAATCAAAAACCAGCAGCTCCTCAGGAAGCCTCCAGGCCTTCAGTGCCAGATTGGGACTGCTGAGGCATCTGGCCACGTGCACTGAGCGGCTACCGGGTTCCTTGATTCTTAGGCCTGCAACTGCTATTTGACTCAAGGGGAAGCTCCATGATAGCAGGGGAAAACGACAGCGTGAGCAGAGGGTGCAGATAACCCCGTGCCAACATAAGGTGGACTAGCAACAGGAGAATGTGCCAAACATTGGCAAGGGGGCACTGGCTGTAACACCCATAAGCCCGCCCCCAACAATACACTGCCTGCTGGAGGCGTTAATTCCCAAATCTCCATCAGCTGGGAACCTAGCATTTGGAACACCTAAGTTTATGGAGAAAACCTGAATCAAGCCACAAGTTGGCAGATAATATGATAAATATTAGAAAACACAAACTAATAACATAACCTTCTCAACATCCTCTACCCCAATCTGCCTAAATCCTAACATCTATATCTTTTTTCTTTGCTGCTAACAGGAAACTGTCCCTCCCTTCAAATACTCCATCCTTTTTAATCTACCTCTTGCATTTTTAGCTCATGTCTTTACCCCTTCAGTCTTGTCTAGGTTAGTAGTTGCTGCATCACTCTTCCCAAAGGTGCTGAAGTCAGTGGGTTGGTGCTTGCTTAACTCACCATTCTGAGTCAGCAAATTAGCTCATCTGTGCTACATGTCTGCACTGAGCTAGATAGCTTTGCTTCTGGAGATCAGGTGGCCAGGCACATCAGGGTGACTGTGACTAGATCATGTGTCTTCCTCCCATTATCCAGTACACTAGCCAAGCCTTGCTCCCATGGTCATCTGACGGGGTTTTTGAGAGACAGAAAGAAGCCTACAGTGCATCTGAGCTCTAGGTTTAGGGTTCATGTAGCATCATCCCTCTCACTGCAATTCCAGCTTCACTCCATGGAGAAGAGAACCATGACCCTTGGAACTCTTCCTTGCCACTATCTGCACCTCACATATTAAGACTGTAGTCCTGTCACCACCCTGGGCAGAACTGTGTGCCTGTGTTCTGGGCTCCTCCTACTGTGTTTATGGTATCTGTGGTAGTCATTGGTTTACTTCTTGTTGGCAAGTGAGACTTCTAAAAACAAGGACTGTTTTAATATAAGTTTTGGCACATTGAGCAATTTAAAAACTAGTGAAAATTTAGGAAGCTAATATCTGGCAATATGAATCACTTAATCATAAATCCTGTTTATTGGCATTTTGAATGTTTCTGATAAAAATTATGGCAAGAATAGAGTCCTAGGCAGAATTTTGAGTAAAACTATTTGATATTTGCATACTATCTTTGTATGCTTTTCATCATGCTATAGTTTTAAGAATTTTGTTTTGCATATATGGGGTATGTATATGTGTAAGCATGCTCATATGCATGTGAGAACACAGGGGTGAGTATGTATGGAGGTCAGAAATTGACATCAAGTGTCTTTCTCTATTGATCTCTGTGGTGGTTTGATTCAGGTGTCCCCCCATAAACTTAGGTGTTCTGAATGCTAGGTTCCCAGCTGATGGAGATTTGGAAGTTAACACCTCCTGGAGGAGGGTGGGCTTATGGGTATTATAGCCAGTGTCCCCTTGTCAGTTTTGGCACATTCTCCTGTTGCTAGTCCACCTTATGTTGGCCAGGAAGTGATGTCCACCCTCTGCTCATGCCATTGTTTTCCCCTGCCGTCATGGAGCTTACCCTCGAGCCTACAAACCAAAATAAACGCTTTTCCCCACAAGCTGCTCTTGGTCGGGTGATTTCTGTCAGCAATGTGAACCTGACTGCAACAATCTCCATCTTATGTTTTGAGACAGGGTTCCCTCAACCCAGAACTCACTGATTAGGCTAGGCAAGCTATCCATCAAGCTCTAGGGATCCTTGTGTCTCGATTCCTTGGTGCTGGCTTTTATGTGAGTTCAGAAATCTGAGTGTATGTCCTCCGTCTTCTGTGGCAGGCACTTTTCCAACTGAGTTGTTTCCCCAGCTGTCATGAGTACTCTGTGACAAAGACCACCATACTTGTGTCTTTCCAGTCAGAAATTGTTGGAGAACAATAAATTCACAAGGTATGGTGGTTTTGGTGGCAGCACTTTGCCAGATAACTCTGATTTTATTCCAGTCTCAATTACTAAATATTAATTCTCAGATCATGGAATAAGTGTGTGCATGTGTGTGCGCGTATGCACACACATTGTGTGCTACAGAGCGATTACATAGGGTTAAAGAGACAAAGACTTTCTAAGACTGAGAGGCCACAGCTGTAACACTGCTAGAAATGAATGTCCCTGTATTGATACACAAAGAGAAGTTGGAGGAGCTGCTGCTCCTGCCAGACAGTCAGGCTACAGGCTCAGGGCTGAGCCGTTGGAGTGAGAAGTGTATGGAGGTGCATGGTCTACCTGGGTCCAGATGAAGGGATAGAATGAATGAAAGGACGACCATCAGGTGGACAGGCAGACAGGCAGCTGGTAACTGAGTAGGCTTTGTCCACAGGGGCTGAGCTGAGATGATGCTCCTAACAGGTGGGTGTTTGTTGGTGCACACGTGAGGTGGTCAGATGACAGGTTGGTGGGGGCCAGCACCATACCAGTGGCAGTTGTCCACTTCTTTATTGGGTCCAGGTAAAGAAGTTAGACCCTTTCCTTAGTCTGATGTATCCAATAAGGTATGGGCCTGGTTTTCTTGATAGTATTTAATACAACCACATGCCCATACAGTCTCCATTCATATGATAAATTTATAGACAGGTACCCTTTCTACTCTGGCACAAGTCATTTATCAGTTTGTGCTGCGTGTCTGGTGCTGGACAGATGGTACCATTCTCCTGTCCACCCAGGTACAGATCACCTGTTAACTTAGGTATAGCGTTATCGTCTGTCTTTAAAATGGAGACGATGCTGTGTGTAAAATATGGATTCTCAGGACAAGGCACACTTAGAACACTCCTGTTAACTTAGAGCAGGATGCAGCCTGACAACCCACTGTTAACTCAGAGCAAGGCACAACCTACACATTCTCAGTTAACTTAATGCAGGGCACAGTCTGAACACCACTTTAATTTAGGACAGGAAATGTCTGAACACCAGTAGTTTAACTTAGGACAGGAAACAGTCTGACAACCTTTAGAGCAGGACACAGCCTGATCTCAACACTAGTCCAAAGATTTTTTTTTTTTAATAAGGAAAACTAGCTATAAGTTCATGATGTGATGACATATTGGTCAGAGAAAGCCGTCCTTTAGCTGGTTCACTGGCATCTTTCTGGGATAAGATTTCTATTTTAGAATGTAAAATGAAGCAAGTGTACCAGCTAGCATCCTGAGTGTTAATCTGGAAGACACTAAAATACCTATTTCTGTTGGAATGGGAAGTCAAATATGTCAGTGTGAGGTCATCTTTAAGTGAGTATCTCATCAGTGTACTAATTCCTGATTGATGGACTTTCACCTTTACTATATTTTTTAGGTGCAGCTGTCCATATCCTTCCCTGGATTCCTAAAGCGCAACCACATTTCCCATCCTGGGCTGTTGTTCTGATATCTAGCCATGCATCGGAGGTCAAGAGGGATCAATGCCGGGCTCCTGCTGCTCCTTTCCCAAATCTTCCACATTGGGATCAACAACATACCGCCTGTCACCCTAGCAACTCTGGCCGTCAATGTCTGGTTCTTCCTGTATCCCTTGAAGTCCCTGTACAGTGCCTGCCTCAGTGTGGAGAAGTGCTTCCAGCAAAAAGACTGGCAGCGTCTGCTGCTCTCTCCTCTTCACCATGCTGACGATTGGCATCTGTACTTTAACATGGTGTCCATGCTCTGGAAAGGAATACATCTGGAGAGAAGACTGGGAAGTCGATGGTTTGCCTACATTATTGCCACCTTCTCCTTACTCACTGGGGTGGTCTATCTGCTCTTGGAGTTGGCAGTTGCTGAACTGATGGACGAGCCTGACTTCAGAAGGAATTGTGCTGTAGGTTTCTCAGGTAAGTCAGTCAGGATTCTGAGCAGTATAGATGAAGGCCATGAGGGAGGTGCGGCTGAGTCCTTCCTTGGTTGGGAAGGGGATTGAATCCTTCGTGGTGAGGGTAGACTTAAGTGATCACAGGAAGTACATCATTTTCCTATTGTACATTCTTCTGCGGCAGTTGGACTAGGGCTGGTAGTGGGTGGTTTTGTAGGATGGCAAGCATGCCTGGCTCTATATTGGTAGGGCCACAGAGGAACTCAGGTATATTTGTGATAGGGAATTCACAAGAAAAGAGCAGTATGTCTGTGGAGTGGGCTCACTGTACATTGTTACCAACCTATCTGAGTGTGATGAGGTATATAATGTACTTCTGAGCAGCAGGTTCCATGAGGCAAGTGGATTTCTTACAGAGACAGCAAAGGACAGTAGAAGCCAAGGTTCAGAAGGTGTCCCAGGGCATGTGAAGTCTTGGCTGAGTGTGCCCTACTTGCAGATGAGGAGGGCTAAGAGCCCTTGCCACCCAGTATACCTGAGGGTCATTCATCGGCACTAAGCAGATCCACTGGGAGGTGGCTTTTAGTATTGTAGATAAGATGTAGATGTCTTGCAGTGAGGTAACAAGTTTAAGGTCACACAGCTAGCAAGTAGTAGAGCTGGACTTTGAACCCACTTATGCTTTCACCATTTGGTGCACTGTCTCTCACCTTTCCTCCTCCAAGTTCTAGTTTTACAGATATTTCATGGGCCTGAAATTGCCATCAAGACTGAAATTGGGTGTCCTAAATATTAGAGTGTGACTGTGGGGAGAATACTAATCCTCAAACAAGGAAATGTAATCCTTTCTTCTACTTCCTGCTTCCTCCCAAAATGCTTCCTTATGCATGTCATTGTGGAAGAAAGAAACTGTGTTCCCCTGCCTTTAGTGTCTCCACAAAGCGTACAAGAGAACATGTAACTGGTGTTTGTTCGTTGAGTTACAGGAATTTAGCATCAAATTAGCTGTTTTAAAGAGCACACAGTTCAGGGGCATTTGATACTCTTGCTAGTTAGTGTCTTACTACTATTTTTAGGTCATATCTTTGGTAGCACACTGAAAGATCATTTGAATTTTCATGCTAAGAGACATCAAGGGGCAGATAACTTGAACAATTTTTTTTTAAATACATACTGGGTTGTGAGGACTAGAGCATGTTTCTAAGCAAAAATTTGGATGTAATTAATCATTTTCATGTGTATTTAGTTTTCTTTGTACATGATCAGGTTGTTGATGCATGTGCATGTGTCCTCTGTCCTCTTTTAGGCGTTTTGTTTGCCTTGAAAGTTCTGAACAACCATTATTGCCCTGGAGGCTTTGTCAGCGTCCTGGGCTTCCCTGTCCCCAACAGATTTGCATGTTGGGCAGAACTTGTGGCGATTCATTTCTTCACTCCAGGGTAAGTGTTTGATCTTTCATAAAAACCAAGAACTTGATGTTCTTCATGGAGAAGGAATCATAGTAACAATGGAGTACTGTTTTTTTTGTTTGTTTGTTTTTTGTTTTTGTCCTGGGCTGATAGGTGGGGCAAGCCTGCAATCCAGGACTCATTTGGCCGAGGTAGGAAGATTGTGAGTTTGAGACCAGTCTGGGCTACATAGAAAGACCTTGTCTCAAAAAAAATTAATTAATTAAAAGATTGTTTTTTAATAGTGACGTTTATTTCTAATTATGAAGACAAATTTGAGTTTCATGACTTTAGTATCAGACATTCCTGTTGGCTGCCAAGCTATGTAACTTTGTGGTACCTGTCTCTTCTGAGTTTCCAATACCTCACCATGTAATGAGAAATGAGATCATAACATATAGATTTGAGGATCAGTATTAATCAGTCTGTAGTTAATCCTAATAGCACTATTGTGAAGACATAGATGCATATAAGGATAACAGGCCAAGGTGCCCTGGATGCTTTTATACCATTTTGGTTAGCAAGTGTTTTGTAATAAAACTCTGTTTTTAAATTTTATGTGAGTGTAATGTGCATGCGTGCATGCATGCATGTTCATATGCATGTGTGTGACTATGGAGGCCAGAGACTGATTGACACTGGGTATATTCCTTAATTGCTTTCACCTTATTCATAAGGCAGAGTCTCTCAGTGAACCAGGAGCTCACCAATTCACTGGACCAGCCAGCCAGTAATCCCTAAGGATGGTCCTTTCCTTGACTCCCCAGCACCAGGATCATAGGCATTTGCCACTGAGCCCATCCGTAGATAGAAAGTAGATGAACTCTACCCAGTGCAGTGGTACAGGTCTGTACTCCCAGCCCTGGGGAAGCCAAGCAGGAAGATTGCAAGTTCAACACCAGCCTGAACTATGTGTTTCAAGAACAATACAACAATAAACTCAGGATTGATGACCTCTGAACCATGCTGGGCTGCGAGGAAGCCTGGATGCTTGCTATTCCCTGTATTCCCTTGTTGTGGTGCCTTCGAGTCTCCTCTGAGGAACTCGAGGGCCCTGAGGGCCGCCATCCACGTCTGATCTGACAGGTGCGTTCCTGGGCAGGTGAGGGCATGGAAACTTGGAGGTTGCAGGGTTTACCTAGCATGCCATGGTAGAACTACTGCTTCTGGATTCCTGCCCTGGTAGCTCACCCCAGGCACACACTCGCCAGCTTCGCTTTCTTTCTTTGCTTTCTGTTTAGAAAATGGAGAGTGAATTATTTTGTATTTTCCACCACTTCCTTCACCTCCCTCACTTCACACATTCTGCTTTAGGCAACTGGAAATCTCCTTTGGTTGGTTTGTTTACTTTGTCTGCAAAGACCTGGACATCGTCTACAGAAGGGCGAGATTTCAGGAAGATTCAGGAAAAGAGGATTTTCTTCCTCCTCTCTTTTTTTTTTTCCAAATAAAAAATGTTAGAAGCTTTTATTTTGGTTTTGACTGTGTGACTGTTAGGTGCTGTACTTCATTTGAAAATCTTCTCATTGTGCTGTGTGCAAATCACTGTAAAATTCTTTTTGTGATATATGTATGTAGTATGTGGTGTGTGTGTGTGCAGAAGTGTGTGCCTGTGTGCAGAGGCTAGAGGAGGACGTTTATCCTCCACTATCATTTTTCTGCCTCATTTCCCCAACACAGCCTCTCACTGAGCCTGGAGCTCAGTTTTCCAGTTAGACTGACTGACCATTGAGCCCCAGAGATCCTCCTGCCTCCACCCCGCCTCAGTGCCTGGGTTACAGTGGAGTATGACCATGACTATGGCATTTTAGATGGATAAGAATTAAACTCAGGTCCTTAGACTTGTGCTACAAGCACTCTTACCCACAGAGTCATCTCCCTATCCCCTCCTCCAGTCCTTCCTTAATGCTAATTCTCTGTCCTAGGCAACCATTGGCAGCTGGTCTGTCGATGACAGCTACATGGCACTGAACACCACTTATTTACAATCATATTGTTACTCGTGACTAGGTCTGGTAATGTCTGTCTCTTAACTGAACAACCCTCTCTCTATTTTGTCATTCACAGCTCTCCTCACTTGCTTGATGTGACTTGTTGTCTGTATGGACTATAGGCTCTTGTCTGTGAGTGGCAACACCCAACATTCATATGAAAATCACTCCCTCTGGTACTTGAACTTTTATACTGTAATGAGCCCACTGAAAAACTACTGTGCCTTTAATATTCTCTTGTAGCCATTTCTGAAAAGCTCATCACAGTTTGTTTCCTTAGGGTCTCCACTTTACATGGAAAAGGGATCATTGACTAATATGTTCATTCTGTGTATAGGGACCTAATTTCAAGCCTAGGAATTCAATGAAATTTCCTGCCTTTGATATGTGAAAGAATGAATCTTCTGGTTTTTTAAGAGTTGACTGTTTTGAATGATAAACATGTAACATCTGAGCATCTACTTATGCATGTGTCCAAATAAAGACCAAGCTAAGCCAGGTGTGGTGGCACACGCCTTTAATCCCAGCACTTGGGAGGCAGAGGTAGGAGGATCACCTTGAGTTCAAGGCCAGCCTGGGCTAGAGTGAGATCCTACCTCGAAAAACCAAAAAAAAAAAAAAAAAAAAAAGACCAAGCTAAACACTGGTCTGGAGACCCACAGGAGCCAGTGCCTCTTGGAGATGGCTCTTGGGAGAATGGGAAAATCTAGAGTGCTCCTCACTTTGCATTGTCAACCTCCTGATGGCTGTCAATTAGCATTTCACTGGGGAAATACTGCTTTTCATAGAACTATTTGGGGTGCCCCTTAGGGAGGGAACATTAAAAAAAAATCTGCCAAAGCAAACATTTGGTGGATCTCTGGGTTTTACAAGCCACAGAATTGGTAATTACCCCAGTTATAGAGTATTATGAAAGAATGGCTCCTCTGCCCCTGTCTATAGCCAGCAGGCACTGTGAAGGGTGAACTTGACAACCAGAGTGAAGTAACCACACTCACTGGTGAGCACTTTTCCTTTTATTAGTCTTTACTGTCTTCATTTCAGCCATTCCTCAATCTCACGCCTGTCCCATCACTGCTTCTTGGTCCTGGGACCTTGATAGGTGCTATTCCCAGAAGCGATCCTGCCCTCGATGTGGTCCAGGAGAGGGCATGCAGGGCCCTGGAGATGCCGCTCTCCCGCACAGCCTGGGCTCTTGCCACTTCCTACCTCTCATCCAGCAGCATTCTGTGCATGGCAGGAGGGATCTCAGATCACAAAACTCTGCAGTTTCTCATAAGAGAGGCTATCTAGGGAGAAAAATAGTGACCAAGCTAGAGGTTAGAGGTCTAGGGTGAGAGAACCAGCACTAACATACTAGTTATGAGACCATGGTCGAATCATATAGCCTCTCTGGGCCACATTTTCCCAGTCAGTAAAGTAAGAATTTCACAACCTTTGTCAGTTTGATAAGTCCATTTTAAGGAGTCAAAAAGAAAGTCAAGGTGCTTTATAAATGCATCATTTTTAATATTGAAATAAATTACTGGAAGCATACAGTGTCCCTGAGAGGACTCATACCTAATTTCTTTTTCACATTATTAAGTCAACTTGTTTATTTGTTCTGTTAAGTTCTACTCCTCACCCTCTGATCTTGTATGATTTTTTTTTTCTCATTCTAAAGGACAACAGATTTAAAATGCTCGTAAGCCTGTTACAAGCACCGATTAAGCAGGCCATGGCTACGTGTGGGCACTGGGAGATTGTTTGGAACAGCTCGGCAGCTTTGGGTCTGCTTCGTTGCTGACATCTGATAGTAGTCATGCACCCACTGGAAACTTTGGTTAGCGAGACCAAGTGCCCACTAGCCCTGGAATTTCTGGGACTGGAAAGGTTTAAAAGCTTCATTAGATTCAGATTCAACGAGTTACTCCAGAGGGATGACTATAGGACATCTCCTGCCCTTCCTGTTGTTTTAGAACTAAGCTGCTACTCCCCAAGAGGTGGAGTCCACATCTCTTTACACTGGGCAGATTTGTGACTCATTGATAATAGAATCCAGCGTAAGTATCACGTAAGTCCTGGAGCAAGACTTTTTATTTTTATTTTTGTTTTTTACTCTTGTGAGATGAAATACATGTCCCTGGAGTCCATGAGAGAAGGGTGTCTCCTCCTGGTTCCACCCATGCTGGGAGAGTGACCTAGTAATCAGTCAGTGCCAGGCGCGTGAGCACGTGATCTGAAGATAGAGCCATGAAGCCAGCCCAGCCTCGTCTTTTTTTTTTTTTTTTTTTTTTGGTTTTTTTTTTTGTTTTATTTTTCCATTTTTCGAGGTATGGTCTTGCTCTAGCCCAGGCTAACCTGGAATCCACTATGTAGTCTCAGGGTGGCCTCGAACTCATGGCAGTCTGCCTACCTCTGCCTCCCAAGTGCTGGGTTTAAAGACGTGTGCCACCACGCCCAGCTCAGCCTCAGGTTTTTATCCTGTCATTATGGACGTCGTGGACCAGAGGCCAGTCATCCATCCCTTGGTGATCTTCCTGAATTCCTGACCCACAGAATCCGAGTCTGACATAGCAGTTCTATGCCACTTCACTTTGGAGGACTCATTCTGCAGATGTAGTAGTGACCACAAGTGGACCGAAAGGGGGAAAGTACGATGAAAGTGTAAGGTCCTGAGTTACCTGGGGATGGTGAGCGATCAGGTAGCAGGTTGAAGGCAATGATTGCCACTGTGTGTGTGGCACACCTTATGAAGTTGCAGAATCAGGACTGGGCATAGGTGTGCACGTCTGTACCAGTATACCTGAGGCTGCGGCAGGAGGATCTTGAATTTGAGGCCGACCTGAGATAGTGAGAGCCTGTTTCAAAAAATTAACTAATAAATAAGTAAAAGAAAATATAGCAATATCAGTGTCACATGTGGTAAGAATAAGTTTTATTTCAAACAACTGTGGCTTCAGCTATATGTATGTTACATGAGATAAGCCTAAAATAAATTTTTATGTGAGACCCAGTATGAAAATTTTGGGAACTTCTTTACTACATACGGTTCTGAGGCTCCTAGTAGCTTAAACTAGAGTTTAAAAGGCATGTGTAGGGTCAGTGCCATTCGTTGTGTTTAATGGAAGAGAGAATTCAGCTGCCAGGGTGTTGATGCAACAGTAAGAACAGGCTGTGGCCACAGAGTTCTAAGCGATTGTGTTTTGTTAGAACAAGGACTGTGTGTTCATGAGGTTGACTAATAACTGTGCCAACTCTCAGACATTTGTCTGTATATGGGAATGTATATGGGCAGATTTCCCTTTTACCTACACCAGAGATGCTAATGGCAATCATTCAGTTATAAGGGAAGTTATTAAGGAAGCCCTTTGAAAATGTAAGGGTTATCTAGACCAAAGGGGAAACAGGTTTGAAAGTAAACCTATTTCCTCAAAATGCAAGTGTCACGTTTCTTTTTAAGATTTTTGAAATGTAAAAGTTTTCAACAGCTTACTAGGAAATAAAACAATGGATATTGAATTATTGAGAGTTTCTAAACACAAAGAGGTGATAAATAAGTCAACCCAGTGATGTTTGAAGTCATCCTAATTTGTAGAGAAAGCTTTTTGACAAGTGGCCAGAAGGCATTTTGCTCTCCTCAGTGCTGGGTCAGGATACATGGCAGCTCACTGACAGGACAGAATTGTTGTCTGACATTCAGGCTTGCATCAGTTTTCCAGAAGTTATTTCAGTTTCCAGTACCTTTCTTGACAGTTTTATGGCCTTGTACACATTCATTTGTTGTCCAAGGTGAGGATGCTTCTAAACCTCATTCTGTTCGTATGGTAGGGGCATATAATTTGTCTCTGTATCTACAGATGCTATTTCATTCTACTTTTCAGCTTAGAGGGCAAGCATAATAGAATGATAATTATCTACCAGTTTGTTTCCTGAAAATATGCTTAAATCAACATACTAAGACTGTCCTCAGCAGATTTGTGAAGTAGGGGAATTTATTTATTTATTTGTTTAATTTTATATTTGTAGTCAGTGAATACAGTCAAGTTGGTACCATTGTTAGCCTCCTCCCTGCCCTCCCCCCTCCACAGGGACCCTCCTTGTTGGGTTATATGGGCCGTGAATTGTTGGGCTATTAGCCTTTACTTTTGGGTAGGAGGAAATGTCTGTGCATGTCATGACCCAATGTGTGGCTCTGACATTCTTTCCGCCCCCTCTTCCGCTAGTTTCCCTGAGCTATGTTAGGTTTATATTAGGTCTGCTTCCTTGGATATCCATTTATGTATTTCCACCCCCTTAAACTACAAAAATAAGCATACTTAAAAGAATGCAGTGTCAAAATGTAAAGATGACCTTATTTCCTATGTTCTACTTGAAAGAACATATTCAGTGCGGAAGCATGAAGTGTGTACATGTCTGATGAAGAAAGAATCTTTCCTCCTCTCCTGCCTGTAGAAGTGCTATCATGCTCTCCCTCGTCCCCACCATGGACACAGTTGTATTTTCTGTGGTGTTTTCATTGTACATGCAGTAACCACACACATCTCCAAAAGCCCCAGCTTTAGTGGCTGTCCAAGTTCTGTTTGGATTCTTGAACTTGTTTTCTCATTCATTAATTTTACCTGCTAGTATGATCTTTCACATTACATGAGAATATGTTCATCAGTCTTATTTGCAAGTCTTGTGCTTTGGTTAAGCGGTTGAGCTACATTCATTGTGCTTTGTTCATGCTGCCTGTCACCTTGCTTTCTGTTAAGTTTGTAGTTGGCCAGCCACATGTGAAAGGGCTCACTTCTTCCTTGTCATCCTGAATATTCTCTTGAAGGTTTTGGAAGTTTGATACGTAACCAAAATTATTCGTTTGCTTTTTTCTAATTCTTTTGCTAATGAAATGGACATTTTTCTGTTTTTTAGCCATATTTCCTTCTCTGTGATTTGTCTTGTCTTGTGTCCCCTAAATATTTTCCAGATGTTGTGATTGGCCAATGCTAATAAGTTGCTTATTAAACACCAGGGGTTCTTGTTGGATTATGTGTACTAAGAGGTCTTAAGTACATAGCACACTTTTAGTTTCTGTAAATAGTAACTTGTGGAGAGTTTCTCCTTTGCTAATGTTAATGGATAAAGGTAAATTCCATGAATAAAAACAGCAAATCATCTACATCAAAAAGGAAATGATATAATAATTTGTTGGGGGTAAAGATTAAAGACCTTGTTTTGGGTAAAGATTAAAGACCTAAGTGACTTTTCAACTTCTTGTGGTGGTTTGATGAGTTTTTTTCATTTAAACATTTTTATTTATTTATTTGAGAGAGACAAAGAAAGAGGCAGAGAGAGAGAGAGAGAGACAGAGAGAGAGAGAGAGCGAGCGCGAGAGCGAGCAAGACTTAGAGCGAGCATGGGTACGCCAGGACCTCCTGCCACTGCAAAGAATTCTAGATGCATGCACCACTTTGTGCATCTGGCTTTACTTGGGTACTGGGGAATTGAACCCATACTGTCGGGCTTTGCAAGCAAGTCCCTTAAACTGCTAAGCTGTCTCTCTAGCTCTGGTCTTATATATATCTTAAATAAATTCTGTCCTAACATGGTCTGTCAGTTGTCTTCTCATTGCTGGGACAAAATACTCAACCAGGTACTAGAGAGGTAGCTAAGCAAATGAAAGAACTTGCTTGCTTGCTAAGCCTGAAAGTCCAGTGACCCAGGTTCGATTTTGCAGTATCCACATAAAGCCAGATGCACAAAGTGATGCATGTATCTGAAGTTTGTTTGCAGTAGCAGGAGGCCTTGGTGCACCCATACTCACTCACTCTCTTCTCTTTCTTTCTGTCTCTCCAGTAAAATACAATACCCAACCAGAATCAGCTTATGGAAGGAAGGGGTTTATTTTTAGCTTACAGTTTTAAGGGAAAGTCTGTCATGGCAGGGAAAGCATGGTAGGAGGAGACTTCTGGTATCACACTGTGACATCAGCAAGGAGGAAGTACACACACACACACACACACACACACACACGCACCAAGTGGAGATGAACTGTACCACCTCAAGGCCCATCTCCAGTGGCACAATTCTTCCAACAATGCTCCACCTCCTAAGGCCTATACAAACTTTCCAAACAGTGCCAAAAACTGAGTCTACGGGGACATTCCACGTCCAAACCAGCACACATGGTTTTACTTTACATTAATAGAATACTTGCACAGATATATTGAAAATTCCCACATACTTTACACCTAGTTCTGCCTATTATCTTGAGATTGGTGTGACATTGTGTTTGTTTTCTTGCTGCTATGACAGAATAATTGACACAGCAACTTAAAGGAGATAGGGAGGGCAGGGCAAGGCAAAGTTTCTAGGACATGTCCTTAGGGTGCCGCTTCCTCCAGGTAGGTCCCACCTCCTAAAGTTTACAGAAACTCCAAAAGTAGTACCACTGTCTGGTGATCAATACCCTCTGGAGGATCATATCCAGTCCATGACAGGTACATTTGTCACAACACAACTGGTGAACTGATAATGGCACATCATTATTAACTAAAGCCCATACCTTATTCAGATTTCCCCGGTTTTTATCTAACATCTTTTTTCTGATCCAAGATTCTTTCTAGGATACTCTATGCCATTCTCCATCATCATCATCATCATCATCATCATTATTATTATTATTATTATTTTAGGCTTCTGGCTTAGTCAGTATGGACTGCCACAACATGACATGGATTCTGTCTCTTGAAAGTACAAGTTTGCTTTTCATAGTTTTGGAGTGAAAAGTCCAAGGTCAAGGTGCCAAAATGGTCGGTTCCTACTGTTTCCTGTCTTGCTGGCTGCATTCTTCGTGTGTCCTAATGTAAAAAAGGAAGAGAGGGAGGGGGAGAAGGAGAGATAAGGAGGGGAGAGAATAAGAAAAGGAAGTGAAGTCAAAGGGGTCAAACAGGTGGACATGGAAGCATGTGCAAACTCTGGTGTCACTTCTTTGAAGGGCACTTATTCCACTATGAAAGCTCCACCCTCCCTGAACTCAGTTAAACCTAATTAGCTCTCAAAACACTTTCACATTGGACACTAGGATTTCAATATATTACTTGGCAAAGACACAGTCCACAGCAACTTCTCTTGACTGAGTTAGTTGGTTTTATTTATGTTTTTAATGGAGAGTTATGAAACATCATTTTTGAATATTTCTGTATAAACATTTACTCTCATTTGCTTTGTGTAATTTAGAAGCAATGTTCAATTAGCCACATAGCATGCTTTCTAAGCAAGTTTTAATTTTAGGAACATGAATCCATATCACATTCTGTAATTGGATAAGCCTGGTGCAGTTCCTTTTAAAAATCCATGTACTATAAGCAGAAATAGAAATACACATGAGAAATTTACATACCAACCATGGCATTTGAGCTGTGGAAGGCATTTATGTATACAGTGGGTTAGACCCTGTTTTAGGGGCTGCTTTACCCATATAGCCAGCTAGGATAACAGAGTCAGCAGTAGGTAAAATTAGGGAAGAAGCAGTTTCTCTAGTTGAGCACAAAGTTGCCTGAAATGAGGTTCACTCCTCAGACTGGAAGTAATTGACCATCATGCTGTGATATAATCATGGGTGTGTAGATGATAACACCTACGTAATCTGTACTTAACTAACCAGGCTTGCTAATGATCAATTCTGGTGACTTGGCGGCAGGTGCAAGCCTCCAGTGTACTGTGTTGGATGTCATAGACAATGGTGAATAGAGGTTATTTTTGAGAAATAATTGTTTTTGAAAAAGAGTCATAGGTCCTGGATTATCATGTAAAATCAGCAAATGACCCCAATTAAACTGGAGAGCCCCAAATAATGTTTCACAAAATATTTTTTAATCTATAAATTTAAATTTACAAATGTAGCAATTATTTTGACTTGATTCTTTTACTATTTTTTTTCATTAAGAAAATAAGAGTATGAAGCCATTTATTTTATTTGAACTACTTAGAATATATTGTCCTATTGGGAATTTTGTTGCCCAGAGACACTACTGGGCATAAATATTACATAATTAATCATTCTCAATGAGATGATAAATCATAGGTCTATATATTTGATGTTTTTACTTAATTCTTCCTATTTCAGTATTAGAAGAAAAATTTTAAAACAGGGTTCTTCATATTGACTAATTTCCCTCTCTGCAGTGTTTAGTGAGTTTTAGTTAAAAGTCATGGGTATTAAATAGACACGAGGACTGTTTGCCATTTATATTCAGATTTGGTTCAGATTATGCAGAATGAAGACAGTGGGTGCTATGAGCTTTAACCATTAGTACATCAATTATTCTGTGATAGCCAGCTGAGTACAGGCTGCAGACTGCATAAACACTCCTTCCATTTAAAGTTAGATTCTCATTAGCGTATATGAGAGATGAAATAATTTGATTCTAATTTATCTCTTTTTAAATGGACATTGCTCCCTTCTGAATTCAAGAGGAGAGCGTTTTAATATTGTAGTCATTTATAAACACACAGGTCAAATAAATAACAAGGTTTATTTCTAGCAATATCTGTAACCATTATAATTTATATGGTGGCACTTATTTGATTGTAAGACACATCATTTTAGTACATACTTGGCCACATACATGATGAAATAACATCAAAATCAGCAGGAAAAATAAGAGTTGTTTAGCTAATGATACTTGAAGAAAAATGCTAGAACTTTATTACATGAATTTCTTATGTTTAAAAAATCCAATATGCAAAATATGAACCATCTTTTCTCTCTCTTCCCTCCCCCTCTTTCTCTATTGCTCTCTCTTTATTTTTACCCCTCTCTTTTGCAGTTGGAGATGAAACCCCAGGCTTCATACATGCTAGTCAAGTATTCTATGACTGAGCTACATAGCTAACATTCAGTTTTTTTTCTTCAAAGTAAATACAAGATATATTAAAAGACCTTAAAGAAAAGCATACTAAAATATTAATAGTGACTACCTCATATTACAGAATTATTTATACATTTTATTGTATTTTTTAAACTTTTCCCCTAAATTCTCAATAATGAGAATATATTACTTATGGTGGTAAAGCCAAGTTATTAAAATATAACTGTCTTTATAGATAGTGTACATTTTAACAAATCCTGCTTATTTATCTTGTTCTTTACTTACCCATAGTGCCTAAAGCAATGTTTGGCACATTATCATTTCTCGGTAAATACTAGCTGAATAAAGCCAGAGTCTGGAGTGGCCTGCCTAGTAGAAGATAAAATGAAACCATGTTTGCCACCTAAGACCAGAGACCTCCAGTGGGTTGTAAGGAAATGTATCAGATCCAAACTCAGTGCAGAGCTAAGGACCCTGTCTGGGATGTGGATGGGAAATGGGGAAACAGGAGAGCTAAAGGTGTGATTTTTGCATTCAGATTTGTTTTAATGACATCACTTTCTTTTAAAGTTGTAGGCAAATATGAAAACTAGATCCTTTAAAAATAAAACCTCATAGATTTCATGATTCAAGTAGAGAGAGAGAGAGAGAGAGAGAGAGAGAGAGTGTGTGTGTGTGTGTAGAGACTTCTAAATAAGTTTTTGTAATTTGTTATAATTGTCTTATCAACTACCATTTTGAATTTTTATTTGATGAGATGTTATCCATGAGTATTCAATTGCAGTGTCATTTTCTTGGGCATTTATTATCCTGTAACTTTTTTCTTTTTAAAAAAAATATTTTTTAAAATTTATGTGCAAGTTGGGGGAGGGGAGAGAATGGACATGCCAGAGCTCCCAGCCACTGAAGACGAACTCCAGATGCATGCACCACTGTGTATCTGGTTTTACATGGATACTGGGGAATCGAACCCAGGTTGTTAGGTGTTTCAGGCAAGCATCTGAACTGCTGAGCCATCTCTCCACCCTCCTGTAACTTTTGAGGGAGCATTGTCCACTGTGACTGACATGCAGATTTTGATGAGCAGTTGCCCTTAGGTTGAGGTTGGTGTAAATTCACTGTGATCCTTAGCAAACAACTTGAACTCTGAACAGAGCACTGCTTCTTCTTGTTTGTTTTAAGGAGCTTGTGGATTGTGATGCACAGTAAGTAAAAATACTTCAGGACTTGTTAATGAAAGACAGTGTGTCCAAAATCTGCTCTTCTAGCACATATTTTTATAGATGTTGAAAATGTTGTCAAACAGTATTTTAAAAACTGTCAGGTATATGTGTGTTTTCAAATGAGTTTTAAATAATTCAGTATTGTGCAGGCAGCAGACATGACTTTATAAACTTGCAGTGCTCTTTGTATTGAATATACAAGATGCCATAAATTAAAAATGAATACTCTCTGATCCATCTTTTTACTAATAACCAATGTAGTGATGATAGAGATATTCTGTTTCCAAGGTTGTTCTGGCATTTTCCAACAGAGAATTGCCTTAACGTTACTTCAACAGGAACTAGATATATATAGATGGGGAAATAGTTTTTTGGCAGCAGCTTGTGGTGGCCCCATCTCTCTTCTCCCCATTTGTGTGTTGCTGATTCAGAAATGAGGACAAGGTAGACATGGAGGGTAACTCACTTTGAGTACATGATAGATTCCTTGGTGTTTGCCAGCAGTCACATAGTTGGTAACAACGTTGACGAACACATAATTAAAAGTCACTCCTATATTCAGGAGTCTAACAGCAAGTGAAAAAGTAAGGACTGTAGATTATTACAAGTTTTAGCCACATTTCTTGTTGACGTTAGTCAGGATTCTCATCTTTCTCCTGTTCTTCCTGTCATGTGCCTTTTTTAAAGGGATGACAAAGAAAAACTTGTTTCCTGTGTGTATATAAAAAAAGCCTAAATGGAAGGCATAATGCAGTGTGCATTTCTTCCTCTGCCAATGGGCAGCAAAAGAGCTATGGCTGTTCTGAAGGAAAAGAATACTTTCTGATCATTATTATTGTGGCTATTATTTGGGGTTCTGCTGTGACATATGTCTTATATAGAGTGTAATGATAGCAGTCATAGTATGGAGTTAACATCTCTAACCTGTACATCTCTGAGTTAGAATTAAATCCCTTTCTTAACAGGATGTCAGGTGTATTTCTAGGGAGTGAGAAGTAAGTGAAATCATAGCCAGAGTGAGGGTTACAGTTAGAAACTGTAAATAAGTTAAAAATATTTGTCTTGAAAGATTGTCTAAAACTTTTTGCAGCCGGGCGTGGTGGCGCACGCCTTTAATCCCAGCACCCGGAAGGCAGAGGTAGGAGGATCGCGGTGAGTTCGAGGCCACCCTGAGACTCCATAGTGAATTCCAGGTCAGCCTAGGCTAGAGTGAAACCCTACCTCGAAAAACCAAAAAAAAAAAAAAAAAAAAAAAAACAACAACAACAACAACAAAAAAATAAAACTTTTTGCATTGCAGCAGTAATATTAAAGATTTACCCTAAGAAAACTGTAAAAGTTTGTTAAAATTTATAAATCCCTTTGTCTGAGTACACTACGTATGATTCATATGAAGTGTCTTGTACACACTAATGATGTCAGTGTGACACAAGTTGTGATGGTGTCCTGAGCACTAGTGATATGTGAGTGTAACACACATTGTGATGGTGTCCTGAGCTCCGGTGATGTGAGTGTAACACACACTTTGATGGTGTCCTGAGCTCCGGTGATGTGAGTGTAACACACACTGTGATGGTGTCCTGAGCTCTGGTGATGTGAGTGTAACACACACTGTGATGGCGTCCTGAGCACTGGTGATGTGAGTGTAACACACACTGTGATGGCGTCCTGAGCACTGGTGATGTGAGTGTAACACACACTGTGATGGCGTCCTGAGCACTGGTGATGTGAGTGTAACACTCACTGTGATGGTGTCCTGAGCACTGGTGATGTGAGTGTAACACTCACTGTGATGGTGTCCTGAGCACTGGTGATGTGAGTGTAACACACACTGTGATGGTGTCCTGAGCTCCGGTGATGTGAGTGTAGCACACACTGTGATGGCATCCTGAGCTCTGGTGATGTGAGTGTAACACTCACTGTGATGGTGCACATACTTCAGAAGTCACTTTTTATCCAGCCTAAGAGAACTCCACAGGGCTGTGGCAGCCCATTTGATGGTCAAGGGCTGTGTCATCAATGAGAGAGTGTCCTTACATGTTCTCCATCATTGTGAGGACTTAATGGAGTTTTTCTGTTTTAATGATGGCCCCAGCCACCTTTGGATCCATATTTCATGGATGTTTGCATGTAAATTTCAATTGGGATTTCATCAAGTTTGGCTAAGAGTTAACAGTAACACCAAGGTTAAATATGGAAATGGCAGTGGAAGTTCTTAGAGTTAGTAAAGGAGATGAAAAACCACCTGATAAACCACATTTGTTAATAGAGGTGAAGAAGGCATGCACTGTTTTTTTAGAAACATTTTATTGAAGAATGTAAATTAGCAATAAAAATAGATTATTTGGGGGGAGTGTTTTTTTAGATCAAAACATATCCACCATTGTATTGTTTGACTTGTGTTACATGAACAGTTTTGTGGCTTTTAGTCATAATGATGGCCATTCTCATGTTCCTCAGTACAGATTATAAGCCCTGTTATGTATCTCTGTGCACCTAGAAACAGAGTAGAATTGTCCATCCAGGAGGAAGCACCCAGAATGGGTTCACTACCTGGAATCTCTCATTTCAGGCCATTTGTGTCCAGCAGATTTGTCAATCTTTTGAACTAAGTGCATGCGTTTCCTTAGATGCATTTGCAGAGCTGTGCTGATTCTTGTGTAACATTGCAGTATGTGAAGTTAGGCTTTTGTACCAAGATGAGAAACAGCTGCCATGTCTGCGAGGTAATTTATGGGGTAAAGACTCTTGCTCACTCTCAAAATATTTTCCTTATTGGCATAAGGCAGCTGATATCTACCGTTGAAGTTGGAAGTTAGTTAAGTCAACACATTCGAATCACCAAAAATAGTAAGCTAAACAATGTCAGGGTTCTACCCCAGAGATATTTTCATGATTTGTAGAAGTGAGGATCCAAGTCACTCTTTTAAAAAATATTTTATTTTTATTTATTTAGGAGAGGGAGAGGGAGAGAGAGAGAATGAATTGTCATGCCAGGGCCTCTAGCCACTGCAAGCAAACTACAGATGCATGAACCACCTTGTGCATCTGGCTTGCGTGGGTCCTGGAGAATTGAACCTGGGTCCTTTGGCTTTGCCGGAAAGCACCTTAACTGATAAGCCAACTCCCAAGTCACTCTTAAAACCTTTTAAAACATATTTTTATTTATTTATTTTTATGAGGAGGGAAGGTAGGGGAGATAGAGAGGGCGGGGGGAAGAATATGGGCACACCAGAGCCTCTTGCCTCTGCACTCAAGCTCCAGATGCATGTGCCACTTTGTGCCTTTGGCTTTATGTGGGTACTGGGGAATTGAACCCAGGCCAGCAGGCTTTGCCAGCAAGTTCTTTAACCATTGAGCCATCTCTCCAGCCAACTTTTAAAACCAACTGGTCCAGATGCAGACCTGGGAGGGGCAATGCCTTCATTCATGCATATGTTGTGTCTAATGAGAATGTAGAAGTTGTCTCCACAGTTCACAGTTGAGTTCTGCGACCCTGTCTTTGTATTGAATTCCCATTAATAGAAACCAATAAGTCAGTCTCTTCCCGCACCCTTTGAGGGGCCCATGATGAAAGGGCCATGCATTGCTAGTGGTGGCTCTGCTTCCTGCTTCCAGAAAGTCCTCCAAAAGGCCATGTTCACGACAACCTTGTTTGCTTCATAACAGTAGCACATGTTAAAACCAGGCTATAAACAATCCAACTTCTCTTTCATTTTATATTTACTTTGTGGAGGTGATGTGCAAATAAGCAGTCATGTGGTATCCAGAAGTATTTCTGTCTGTAGTAATAACAGATGGCAGTGTGTTTTCACGTGCCAAGTTGCGTTTATTCCACCACAGTCGATGTGGAAGTGATTGCGGCCCCTTTCAAACATTCTAATTCCCCATGTGCATTTCAGTAGTGGGGGAACTTTTCTTCAATATGTTGCAGATTTACTTGGAATCCTTGGAATTTGTGCATAGTGTAGTCACATGAGGGCTGCTTTGAAAAGAAATAGTTTCGAGGCCTCATGATTAAAGATTATCAATTGAACAAACATTTAATAAGCATAGTTTTTGTGTCAAGTGAATGGTTTTCTACTTGGATGGGTGGGTTGGTCCCCAGGAGGGTTTTGGAAAGTTACAGGGTGGTTTTTCTTTGTCATAATGATTAGCTGGTCACTACTGGCATTTGCAGTGCAGAGGCCAAAGGTACTGGCTGTGCTGCAGCTTGCGGCTTACAGGACAGTAACGTGCAAGCCCAGTCCTTCCCATGCGCATTCCCGAATGCGAGCTCACACATGCACTGTTTGTTGAAGGATGCATGGAGGTGAAAAACCTGTTTATGATTATTTCAGCCTATAACCTAATTGTGCTTTTCATATAAATACACAGGGTTTTTTGGCATAGATTTAATATATAATGATGTTTCCAGGAAAAATGTAAATTGAATTGTAGATGCAAATTGAGTAAAAATTGCACTTTGTTTTACTTGGGATCAAGAGTTATTTACTCTCGCCTAAAATTACGTCACCATTGGAACCTGGCATGGCATGTGATGTTTGTCTTTCAGAAAGCCCAGCTGTGGCATCCTGCATTCACTGTTCCCACTTTCATGTCGATTGCAGACATAGCGGAAGGCAAAGGCCTGTTTCATGCATCGCCTGCTAGCTTTGTGCTGGAACATTTATAATTCACAGTTCTTATTATGTTACCTTTTGATTTTTTCTTACTTTTTTCCTCAAATTTATTTTTTATTGACAACTTCCATAATTGTAAACAATGTCCCATGGTAATTCCCTCCCTCCCCCACTTTACCCTTTGAAACTCCATTCTCCATCATATCCCCTCTCCCTCTCAATTGGTGTCTCTTTTATTTTGATGTCATGATCTTTTCCTCCTATTATGATGGTCTTGTGTAGGTGGTGTCGGAACTGTGAGGTCATGGATATCCAGGCCATTTTGTGTCTGGAGGAGCACGTTGTAAGGAGTCCTACCCTTCCTTTGGCTCTTACATTCTTTTTGCCACCTCTTCTGCAATGGACCCTGAGCCATGGAAGGTGTGATAGAGATATTTCAGTGCTGAGCACTCCTCTCTCACTTCTTCTCAGCACCATGGTGGCTTCAGAGTCATCCCAAGGCCACTGCCATTGAAAAAAGAAGGTTCTCTAACCAACAATGAGAGTAGCATTAATATGTGGGCATGGGCATTAAGAGAAGCACTTACTGGGCAGTTTGGTGAGCACAGTATATACATTTAGCCAGACAGCAGCAGACATTACACCCCTAGGCCTCATGACTACCTCTATTGTAGGTTTTCAGTATCAGGGATGTATTCCCTCCCATGGAGCATGCCTCCAGTCCAACTAGAGGGCGGTTGGTTCCCCCATAATAGACATGCCACTATTGTACCTGTTGGCTCATTTGACCTGGCTGGCCAAATTTAAGGCTTGCAATGTCCACTGTTCAGTATCTCCACTGGTGAGTTATCTCTGTCCCATTGAACTGCGTGCAGCATAGCTTGTTCCAGCTTTCTGTCAGCTGGTCTACATGGAGGAGGTTTTTTTCTGCTCAGCTTCAGCAGGATTTCTCAGTGGACTTGCAACCCAAGAATGTGGAGTCTTCAGCAATAGGGTTTACCACCTACTCCTGATGGGATACCAAGAGCCTCAGGAATGGCCTGTAATGTTTTGGGAGCATCAGTGACCTCCTTGGCCAACAACTCACTGGAAGGTATCCCATCCCTGCCATTCCAGTTTTTTACATCTCAGTATATGGGTCTATCTAAGTGCATAGAGGAGACACCTCGATTTCATCCTTTCCCTCACCTCCGTGCCAATTCTACCCACAAGTGTTTTCCGTTCTGTCTCCAAAGTATGGCCAGATCCATCCACTTCCATCCATCATCCTGTCCTGGTAGCCTCAGCCCTATCAAGATCCTTCCTAGGCATTGCTATTCCTTCACTACCCTCTTCCAAGCCATCAGTTTTCACTAGATCTGTTAGCCTTTTTACTAGACTTTGCTTAAGTTGCCTCCCCCCCCCTTTTATAGAGTCTGTCCTCTACCAGCATAGCTTACTCTTAGAATTTCCAGTGACCTCCCATTGTACTTAGAAAACAGTTCATATTCCTTAGCATGGCACAAGGTTTGAGGTCTGATTTTTACTCGTTTTTCTAAAGCGGTCATGTAGTTTGTCCATGATCCTTGTTTCCAGTGCTCCAGCAAGCAAAGGGCCATTTCAGTATCTTTTTTTGTTGTTGTTGTTTTGTTTTGTTTTTCGAGGTAGGGTCTCACTCTAGTCCAGGCTGACCTGGAACTCACTATGTAGTCTCAGGGTGGCCTCGAACTCACGGCGATCCTCCTACCTCTGCCTCCCGAGTGCTGGGATTAAAGGCATTCGCCACCACACCCAGCTCAACCATCTCAGTATCTTTAAAGCACCATATTCTTCTTGCTGCAGGCTGATTCTTATGTGAGGCCACTGCCCAAAGCTCCCATTTCCACCTGTGGATGTGCTAGCTCCACATCCTACATTGTCACTTTAAGTGACACAGGGTCCATTCTCCCCACTCTTAGGAAAGTAGACGTGCTCTCTTGTACACAGTACACTTTGTGGTTTGTGTGTGTCCTTGGTTTCCTGCCTGTCTGTTCATGTTCTGTCCCTCCCACTAGAGTAGGAGGTAGGGGCTGTTTGTGTCTTCTTTATAGAACTCAGTGAGTGATGCCTACTCAGACTGTGCTCGGGGAATCAGTCCTGAGCCTGGCGTAAGTAGTGGAACTGAGGACAAAGGGTTGGCCCAGTATCATCTGTGGTCTTGGAAACTATTTATAAAAGAGGCTTCCCTACCTGTTTATTTATTTATTTTAATTTTATTGTTATATACTAGGTTTTAATGAGCATACAAAATTCTCATATGTGTATATTATATCACCCTCTCTTGCTCTCTCTGCTTTCACAAGACCCTCCCTTTTATGCAGATTGGAATTGTTGGACCTTCAAGTAAATGTCAGTGATGATTGTAGTCTGCTCCCAGTCCCACACTTGCAGTTGGTCCAGTGTGTAATAAGCCAAAATAGATAGAGGTACATTATCAGCAAAGATGTCTTTGGGGGACATAATATGGAAAGTGGCTGCTTTTACTTCTGAGGCTAAAGGCAATAGCAGTGAGAGCCAGGGAGGTATGACAAAGAGATTTACAGACTAAGTTGTCTCAAATTGTCATTGCTAAAGACACACACTGGTAGAGTGGCCGAGGAAGACATCAAGGACAGAAATAGGTGGCCATTTAAGCACAGCTGATCTTGGGAATGAGCAATAAAATATTCTGTAGTGGCATTAATATTCAAAACCGTGGTACGTTTCCACTGCATCTTGTTGCTGCACAGCTGACCTGAAACCATTTGTTCAGCTCCCCAGCCCCAGAGTTTCTGACCAACTCAGTTCCTGCCTGATGTTAATGACCATTAAAGGAGGACGTTACTGAGAGTACAGTACTGCCTGCTGCCTCTAACTTCCCTTCTTCTCTTTTCTCTTATCACTGTCTCTATCAAGTGATGTCCTTAATGAGGTCATTTGTTCTGCACACCTCTTGAGATGATGTCTTTGAGTAATACATTTTCTGCTTTCTTAGCCATGCTTGAGAGGCTGCTGTCTTCAACTGTGGAGAGAATTTACCATTTAAAAGAGGAAGGACCTTTATAGCTTGTCACAGCTTTCAACCATAGCACCAGTCTCTGATTTTTTTTTTTTTTTTCGAGGTAGCATCTCACTGTAGCCCAGGCAGACCTGGAGTTCACTATGTAGTCTCAGGGTGGCCTTGAACTCATGACAATCCTCTTACCTCTTCCTCTCGAGTGCTAGGATTTAAGATGTGTGCCATCACACCCAGCTACAGTCTTTGATTTTTTTTTTAAAGATTTTATTTTTATTTATTTATTAGAGACAGAGAGAAAGAGAGACAAAGACAGAGAGGGAGAGTAAGAATGGGCACACCAGGGACTCTAACCACTGCAAACGAACTCCAGATGGATGTGCCACTATGTGCATCTGGCTTACATGGGACCTGGAGAATCGAACCTGGGTCCTTAGGCTTCACAGGTATGTGCCTTATCCACTAAGCCATCTTTCCAGCCGTGATTTTTTTTTTTTTTTAACATGAAAGCAGGGACAGTTTATGTAACAACTTTGCCCAGCCTTAGTGATAGCCTCTTACAGGGTGAAGACCAGCTAACACTGGCTCCACGGAAAAGAACACTATTGGTATCAATGATATCTACAAGTAATTTATATAATATAACTCCATAATAATATCTAAATCTTAGTTTTGTTCAAAAAGTGCCTTTCTACCACCATTATCCTTTATAAATGTCTGGCAACATTGATTTTAACTTGTTCATCTTTTATTATTTTTGTTTTGCTTGTTGCTTCAAATGTGTATTTAAATGCATGTCAGGAAATATACAACACATTTTAATTAGCACTATGTGTCATGGTCTATAGGACAAAAGCTCGTGCCTGAGGAGCTTTTAAAATAGTGGAAATGCATGAGATCTCATCGTGAAAAGCTCTGCATGTTGTGACCAAGCTAAATTAAACAAGCCTACAAGCAGAATGAGGTGGTATATGACAGATTTCCAAAGCACAGAAAAGGCCTTGACAGCTGGGAGAAAAGAGATCACAGGTGGAGGAGTGACTGTCCAGTTGTCAGGCCATCATTTGGTGGCAGCACTGGATCTGGACCTGTCATCAAAAAGACCTCTTAGAGGCTGGAGGAATGGCTTAGTGGTTAAGGGCATTTACCTGCAAAACCAAAGGACCCAGGTTCGATTCCCCAGGGATCATGTTAGCCAGATGCACAAGGTGGCGCATACATCTGGAGTCCATTTGCAGTAGGTGGAGACCCTGACGTGCCCACCCATTCTCTCTTTCTCTCTGTCAAATAAATAAATAAAACTAAAAAAAAAAAAAAAGACCTTTTAGGACACAAATACTAAGGACTTTTTACTTTTCAACATTAAGTGAAAGAATCCCTAACGGCTGAATTGAGCCAGGAGGAGAGTGAACCAAGTAGATAGGGGCATCCTCGCAGAGGCAAAGGCATGGCAAAGGATCTGAACAGTTCCATGCATGCCTCCCTCTTTGCCATGTTTGGAGTGTGAACCAAAATGTGATCATATTTTTGTTTGCTTAGACATGGTTTCGCTGTATAGTCCAGAGTATGCAGAGACGCCCCAAAGCCATGTCAGTCCTCCTGTCCCAAGTGCTGAGCATACAGGTATGAGCCACCATACTCAACTCAGCGAACTGCTTTCTCCATTGAATGCACAGACGTTTTGGCATGGTGCTGTTGTCTGAGATTCTCCCGTTTGTGATGCAATGCTTTCACTTCACGTTCAGGGTGTCACTTTCCATCTGCACCTAAGAACCAGTGAAGTCGTGGGCTTAGCCGAGGTTAGAACTTCTGTTCAGCATGCTGAATGATTGTGGTCATGATATGCCATCTGTTTACATCTGTTACATTTGAAAGTTGGCCCAGCCCTTCCTTCTGCCCTGGAAGAGACTCCCAGCTAATCTCTCTTTGGCTGAAGGGAGGTGTTTGGGTAAATAGTTAGCCAGAAGTCACAGTGCTCCTCAGAGCAAGCAATGTTTACTGTTTTTTATTTTTTATTTTTTATTTTTTTAGAGGAATTTCCTCCTTTTCTTGTGTAATATGAGTCCTCAGTTTGGTTAATATCATGATTTCTTCTTGTTTTTATTTCTAAAATGATCACCTTTGTAGAATATAAATGAAGTAATATCAATAGCCTATTTTTTTTTGAGATGGAACCTTAGTGAAGAATACTGAACTTTGCAGGATGATGCAGTGTATTCTTTGGGGACCCCTCCTTCATCATTATTTGCAGTTAGTTATATTAGGGTAATTAGATTGTAACTCAAACTTATAAAACCCATTTAGAAAGATAAGAAATTCATTTTACTCTGTTAGCCTCTAAATTATAAATGAGATTCAAGATTAATTGCCTAACATTTGAGTTTTATATTGAAAATTTATTACATATTTTACATCTACATGATTCACTGAGTAGGTTGGTTTAAAAGGTTTCAAAAGTATTTATTTTTAAAAATCTTTTCAGTTAAAGTTAGGATTAAAAAACCTGTGGCTTCCTTTTCTGTCTCTCAGACTACCACTTTCTTTCCCACTCCTAGGTGAAGTCTTGTTGGGAGCTGGTTGGTTTCATGAGGGTTTTGTACCTTTGCTTTCTTTTGGTTTTTTTGCTGCAAAGAGAATAATATGAGTACCATTGGACTGGGGAAGAGTAGTACAGAAAACTACTTCATATTCTTCCTCCCAGAAAATGGGTAACCACATGTCCAATCTCATATCTTATTAGCAGGTCATGGATACTGTGAGGCAGATGCACTTGATGAAAATCACGGTCTCTGCATGTGGCTGTAATGGAGGTAGAAAGAGCGGCTCAGAGGGTGGCGGCTGGGCGCTAGAGAGGAGTGACTTCACCGAGGTGGCATCTACGACGATAGTGTGCTTAAGCTTGGTCTGCAGGTCACTCAGCACTTGGGTGTGTTGAGATTACAATTAGTAGGTCCTGAGGCTGGAGGAAGACATAGGGAAGGCAAGCACTGGAGGGCCTGGAGCATAAGCCAGTGGACTTCAGAGGAAGACACTGGTATGAATTGCCTTTCTGTCTTAGGAGGACCACTGAATGCCCTGTGTGTTTGGTACTGGAGGGCAAGGTCTATGTGATTTCTTTTATTCCCTCAACATGGGGCCTTAACTTTTGAGAGCTAAAGGCATAGCTGGGACGAACAGAACAGATAGCCTGGGCAGGTGTGACAAGTATTGCAAGACGGCTACTAACTGATAGGGAGGTGAGCCCAAACAAAAGATCCCTCCAAGGTATACGGTGTGTGGAGTGTATGCACACAGGCATACCTGTGCCTCTAGATGGTGTCAGGCAGCTGGCAGTCACACAGCTACTTGCTGGGCACTCACTGCATAGGACCCATCTTTGTGGTAAAATGTGGAATGTATCAAGAAAATCCTTAGTAATTTCTTAAACTCCATGAATCCCTCAGGGATGGTCCCTAGCCCACAGGCCCTACCCTAAAAGAGCTGTCACTTTGGTCGGCTGTACATGTGAAATTCTTCTGTAAGTGATTGTGCTTTCAGTTGCTAGTTCAAGAGGGATGGAAGCAATTCAGCACCCTAACTCATTGCTCAGGTCTGAAGTCTAAATTTGTGTTGCTTTTGCAGAGTGGCAGAAAGAGACTTACAAAACGCAGAGTGCATGTGGACACCTGCCTACTGCTCACATCCCACTGCTCTTCGAGGATCAGCCTGCAGACACCTGTAGTCATCATCAACTGATTTAATTGATATTTTGAGATAAGAGGTCCAGAGAAAAGCTGGGAGTAATTTAATGGCTTTTCTCAACAAAGCACTTCCTCTGTTCTGAAGGAGCCAACCCATTTGTTTGGGATACGGGAAGGGTGTTAGGTTTTAAACAGGTGATTGCTATTCATTATACTTTTTTTTTTGAGGTAGGAAATATTCTTTGGACTGAGTTAAGTGCTACTTGGCATAAAAGATGTGCTGTGGAGAAAAGCCTGCAGACTATGACTAATGGACACGCACTGTGTTGATGAGCAGACAGCATGTCAGGAATCACCAGCCGAAGAAACACTCACACAGGGCTTCCTTCTCTCCTAGGACCTCCTTCGCTGGACATCTGGCTGGAATTCTTGTTGGACTAATGTACACTCAGGGTCCTCTGAAGAAAGTCATGGAGACATGTGCAGGTACAGAACAGAACACCTTTGGCAGGATCCTAGCTGGAAGTTGGTCTCAATTTTAATGTATATAGAAGCAACCCTGTTTCCTTAGCTTAGAAACTTCTTGGCATACTCAGGTCTGTTCTTAAACAGGAGATGACAAGTGAGCAAGCGCAGCCCCTCACACTCTGCCCAAAAGGGGTTGCACACCCAAATTTCAAATCTGAGGCTTTCTTATGGAGCACATGCTGGTGTGTGTATAACACATATCTCCTCAGTTCCAATGCTGCCCATAGAAAATTAAAATTTCCTCAGCAAAGCAGAGAGCTAAAGTGAGCTGACAGTGCATTTTTGTATAATGATCTGTGAATTAATATATGTGCCAGGCAAAGTTAAAAAGAAAACCAAACCTAGGCTGAAGTGCATGACGAGTATTTAAAAGAATTCAGCATGACCACCATGTCCTGGGTGGGTGAGACGTAAGCACTCCAGGCCAAACCTAGCCTGTTACGGTTTAAAACTTGCTCCTGCCCCCCCCCCCATGATGTTCAGTGAAAATGATATATTTTAGACCCTGTCCTTTAAAATACTGTACTGATTTTGACTTATAAGGGAACTGTTTTGCAAGTACTTGTTTTATAGACCGTTTGAATTTCAATATTTCATCTTTCATTCTGGGGAAATCTTTTGAGACTATTTTACCTTTTCTTGAACCATAAATAATTTGTTTTCACAATTTGTGCTAGTGACTGCTGTCTTGAAAAGCATATGATGTTCATGATATTGGAAGGCTGTCTTGGAACTGCACTGCCACCTTTGTCAGCAGGTCATTACTTTGGGGTGATGTTTACCAACTGTGCAGGATCTATGCAGATTCTGTTTCACTGCATTTGCCATTGCTGCCCTTCCTGTGTGTGCTTGGAGAAGGAAGCAGGAGCTTTACTTCTGTTATATTTCCAACTCAGTTTAATGGTATACCTCTAGTCATGAGTGATGACAAACAAAAAATATTTCTGGATAGTGTGTTTTGTCTCGTTGTTCTGTCTCAAGAGTTGGTGGTTATTAAAGTTCTCTGCAGACATGCTATAAAATGTAGGCTAGTGATTGGCCTAACTTTTAGAGATTTTCTCCTCAATTATATCATTTAAACTTTTTTTTTTTTGCCATCCTTAAGACCTTTCTTGTTTTCTGTGCATATGTTTTTACATTGATCTTTTTTTTTTTAACCTACACAGTAGGAAATTAAATATGAAAAGAAGCTTTTCAAACACTCAACATGGTTTTTGGTGAAGCCAGAAAAAGAATGTAGAGTAAGCTGAGAACTAAAATGACACAGAACCTTGAAGAAGGTGACCACACTTGAGACTGCTGTCTGGTGTTTTTGGTCTTTCCTGAGAGAGGAGGGGCACACCAAGCAAGTGTTCCTGGCCTCTCTCCCTCCCTCCATTTAACTCCTCATCCTACCAGCTCACAACTCTTTTCCTATAGGTTTGGCTCCAAACAAAAGTTAGCTTATTTTAACAATAACTTAAAAATCATTTGAAGTGGCCCTAGGTGTTATCATAGAGAACTTCTTAATTATTGGGAAGACTAGCAGTTAAGGACTTGTGACTACTATTAAAATACTTGTTTCCTTCATGTTTAGGCATTTTTCCCTTCAATATTGGATACCCAGGATACCATTACTACTTTAATAGTTCAGGTAAGTAGTCCATTTCATTTAATAAATTTTATTTTATTTTTTAAAAATTTTATTTATTTTTGAGGTAGGGTCTCACTATAGCTCAGGCTGACCTGGAATTCACTATGTAGTCTCAGGGTGGCCTTGAACTCTCAATGATCCTCCTACCTCTGCCTCCCAAGTGCTGGGGTTAAAGCCATGCATCACCACTCCTGGCTTTAATTTATTTTTTAAATTATAGTATTCATCAATATAGAGCTGTGCTAGAATTGTTCTCATATAATTTTACTTCAAATTTTCCTGTAACCTAGATTGAGTAGGAGGACTGGTAACCCAGGAAGTATATTTGGGTGGATTGATTGGGAAGGTAAGAAAAGGCATTAATTCTAGCATGAAACAATTATATGGTTAGTATAAGATCCATACTAGACTTAAGTTCCTTGAGTGTCAGTCTGAGACCCCTGTTGATGAAGTGATGGGACTTGATTTCAGATATATAATTCTCCATGATCTATCCCATCTCCATATTCAGAAAATAGCCTTTAATAATATGTAATCTAAAGAGGATTTAAATTAAATTTTAATTTAATTTTAAATTTAAATATTTATTTATTTCCAAGGAGAGAGAGAAAGAGTGAGAGAAAATATATATAAGTGTACCAGGGCTTCTAGCATCTGCAAATGAACTCCAGATGCATGTGCCACATTGTGCATCTGGCTTTACATGGGTACTGGGGAATTGAACCTGGGTTGTTAAGACGTTGCAGGTAAACACCTTAACTATTCTGAGCTATTTTTCCAGCCCAACTTTTAAATTTAAATTAAAATATTTGTACAGAAATATAGAAAGCTACATATGTATGTGATGGTTAATTCTGCTAATCAGTGTCAAGAGTGGCAGAGCCACCCCTGAGATATCTGTGAGGGTGTGTCCAGAGGCACTGAACAGCAAGGACAAGACTTCTCCACTCAACTTGGTCTGCTGTGTGCTCACTATACCATAGCCTGTGAAGTGCATTTATTTATTTTTCCTTGTGGTTCAAACCTCAATATTCCCTATTGTACAGTGTCTGAAGATAGTTTTCACATACTTTCTCCAGTCTGCTATGAGGTGTTTTTTTTTTATTGACAACATCCATAATTGTAAACAATATCCCATGGTAATTCCCTCCCTCCCCCTCTCAATCAGTCTCTCTTTTATTTTGATGTAGTGATCTTTTCCTCCTCTTATGATGGTCTTGTGTAGGTAGTGTCAGGCACTGTGAGGTCATGGATTTCCAGGCCATTTTATGTCTGGAGGAGCACGTTGTAAGGAGTCCTACCCTTCCTTTGGCTCTTACATTCTTTTTGCCACCTCTTCTGCAATGGACCCTGAGCCATGGAAGGTGTGATAGAGATATTTCAGTGCTGAGCACTCCTCTGTCACACCATGGTGCCTTCTGAGTCATCCCCAGGTAATTGCCATCTGAAAAGAGAAGGTTCTCTAACCAAAAGTGAGAGTAGCATTAATATATGGGTATGAACATTAAGAGAAGTGCTTACTAGGCAGTTTGGTGAGCATAGTGTATACATTTAGCCAGACAGCAGCAGATGTTACACCCCTAGAGCTCATGATTTACTCCTGTTGTAGGTTTTCAGTATCAGGGATGTATTCCCTCCCATGGAGCGGGCCTCCAGTCCAATCAGAGGGCGGTTGGTTTTCCCCATAACAGACAGAAGGGCTAACCCATTCCCCTCTGCTTCTTCTAAGCAAGAGTCCAACCCAGCAGTGCAACATGTATGGGCAGGGATCAGGAAGGGAGAAGCAGGGTTGCTTTACAGGAGGAATGGGAGGCTGGACTTGGTAGGTGACTGGGAGGAGGAGTGTCCAGGGGGAAGAGGCCAAGTCAGAGAGCAATTCAGACTGCTGGACACAGTGCTTCGTGTCTGAGCCACAGTCAGGCTCCATCTTCTCTGCAGTTCTCAAGCTCGGCTCATGATTATCCACCCTGCCCATGCAGCGTGTAGATCACCTAGTAATTTTACATCCTGTTTGCGCCTGATGTCCTCTCCAGATCAATGAAAACAAAATAGGGTTCGAAGTGATAAAAGGCATCTTTCAAAATGCTGGGATCAGGAGTTACAAGCTGTTTCCTAAGGGGACTAGGGTCTCTTGCAATGAGTGCTTTCTGCTCAAAGAAGAGGCTTCCCTTCTGAGGTCTGCCCCTCTGCTGGACTGGCGGCAAGCGGGTGAGTGCCCATTGAAGTGAGAAGGTGTGATCCGGAGTTAAGGAGAAAGCGGGGAACTGTAGTCCTTTTGAAGAGCGCTTTGGTTGTTGGTTGTAGAGATTAGGTCATGTGATTTTAGTAGAAGCAATCTTTACTGTCTTGTGAGACGACAAGTTCAGGTCAGGAAAGCCATCATGGTTCTACTTCCCACCGTTGCCTTTCTTTTCTTGTTGACTTTATACTCTTCCACAGGCAGTCAGCATGGCAGCTGACAGCTTAAAGTTGCTAGCGGGAAAGGGCTTCTCTTTGTGCGCACACTGCAAATCCCCAAACAGCAGCGTTCTCCTGGGCACAGGGGCAGCACTGCTTTCATGCTTGTGCGCAGGTGTGGCTTAAACTTTCTAGGGTTGCCTGGTCCTCACATCTGCCTCTGAGCTGTGAAAAAGGCGTAGGAAAGTTAAGTGGCTTAGCCCAGTTCACAGAGGTAACCTGGGGTAGAACTAAGATACAGATGCAGTCTGTGGCTCATGGCCCCCTGGTTTGTGTGTCCTAGGGGCTGTGTGATGCTGCGTCTGTCAGCTGAACCTTACAAAAGAAAATGGCCCTGCTTACAGTCTCCTCTCTCCTCCTCCCTCTCCCCTCTCTTTCTATCTGTCCCTTCCTTCTCTTTCTTCTCTTTTGTTCTTTCTTCTACATTTATTTAAAAAAAATAAGACAGAAAAAGTGAAACCAACTCCTTTGCTCCTTTATCTAAAGAGGCATAGGAACAGCAGACACACAGAGAATTCAGAGAAGAAATGCGGCCCCTTTACCTTCCACTTTGAGCCTCTGTAAGATTACCATATTTATGCTCCTTCCTCTGAAGTGATTGTATTTCTTCAAAGGCATTGCTACAGAAGGGCCAGGTGGCCTTCTAATGGTCAGCTAGGGAACTTTTGTGAGAGCATATGTATCTCTTACAAGTAATGATTTATTCTTAATATAGCTGTTTTTAGCTGGGCAAGTCTTTATAGGTCAAAGAACCTCATGAATGTTTAAAGAGCTGTTACCAATTTTCTAATCTCCGTGGCAGTTCTTGATCTTCTTTGCCATGCAGTCCTGGTATGAGTATAAGGAACAGATGGAGCAGCTAATAGCATAATGATAACCAGAGTTTCTTTTACTACAGAGCCAAAGTATTTAACTAAAAAAGAACATTAAACAAGTCTTCATCACAGGATATGATTTAAACTTCTTTATCTTAAGTATTTGAATGTTGGATTTTTTTCCCCTCCAAGAATGTTTATTATGACGATTCAAAAACATCTGATTAGCCCAGCAGAACAGCTGCAGAAATTTTGTTCCTAGGGGACCTGCTCTCATCATAATAGATATTGATGGGCTTTTTGGTCTGGTTGATGATTTATGATTGACGATACAGAACCTTTAACCACACCATTTTTTTTTAACTTACAGCACCAAAACTTTCCTATTCTTTCTCTCCACATTTTGTGTGACAAGTATCAAATTAAGTTTTATAGTATTCAGATGGTTAGAGTTGTTGACTTTAGTTCATTTAAAGCACTGTTGTTTTTTTTTAATCTAAGAAATAGCATGAAGAAAAATCTTTCTCTATATCAAGAAAATGTTACCTAAAATTACTACAGTTAACATGTCTGCAGGTAAGACTGTAGATACACACAATGTCTACAAACACACAGCGGTGTCGGAAGCTCCGCTACGTATTGGAGTGGGGCAGATGAGAGTGCTGCTTTGTCCAAAGCACAGTGACTTTCCACCTGCACTTAAGAGTGGTGATGAGCTGTTCAAGAGGTAACCCAGTGTGCTTTTCATGTTACAGTGAAATAAGTAGCACTTTTTTTCCCCCAAGGTAGGGTCTCAGTGTAGCCCATGCTTGCCTGGAATTCGCTATGTAGTCTCAGGGTGGCCTCATACTCACAGTGATCCTCCAACCTCTGCCTCCTGAGTGCTGAGATTAAAGGCATGTGCCACCACACCTGGCTAGGACCATATCAAATTTCTGACAAGGAAATTCATTTAAATAAGGGCTGCTATACAGTGTTCCTCTTTGTGACCTGTGCTTTTCTGTAGTCTTCACTAAAGCCACTACTCAGGCACACACTGTATTGTATGATGTGGAAATTATGCAAAAGTCATAGTAAAGTTTAGGAATTTTCATTAACAACCTGATTAAATTAATTAAACACTTAAAACATCATTTTCAAATGGTATGATCAAGATAAGATGAAGGGAGGAAATTGAACAGACTATAGCCTCTTTCATCATCTCATTAATACCAGAGTGAGAAAGCTTAGCTATCTGTGGAGAAAGAAAAATCTTTTCAGTAACAGTTGGCAGTTGAAAAAACAAAAACAAAAACATAGAGCCTACTCTAAAAATGCCTGAAGAGATTGATGGAATTATTTTGTAAGAGTGAGCCTTGCTACTAGAGTGTTTATATTTGCATCGATGGCAGCTCTTTCTCTTTGTGCAGTGTGTGTTTGGGTGTGTGCATGCCACTGCACGCACACAGGGCTAGAGCCTCTGGCAGTGGGGCTGTTTCTTCTACCTTGTTTGCGAGGAACTCTCTCTTATTGTTGTTTTGCCACTGGGAAGGTTGCACTATCTTGAGAGCTCCAGGGTTCTCCAGAGTGCCTCCCATTGCCTCTGTTGAGATTACAGAGGCGTGAGCCACTGCACATAGGTTCTGGAGATTCAAACTCCACTTGGCAGGTTTGCGGAACAAGAACCATTAACCAATGAACCATCTCCCCAGCCCCCCAAAACATCATTTAATGACCATGTTGTCTCTTATTTTATGCCTAACTGCTGTTTTTGGAAGTGCTGTTGATAGGAAGTATGGTGTCTGACATAATTATAGAGAAACTGATCTGCACAATTCAGCCTTGTTTTCTTACTCTCTGAAGTATGAAACTCATCATGGAAACTGTAGTACATGCATGACACGTTGATTGCTTCTCAATGTACGGATCCCCAAGACAATAGGGCTTCCTCAGCTGTTTCCACCATTTTTTCACCCAAGTCCGAACCTCACAGAAAATACTCAAAGCATTAACTGTCTCTAAGATGAATACCATACACTGCACGAGTGAAGAGCCCATTCAAGGCCCTTCTTCAAGATCTCTCCTTTATAAATTAATATCTCTTCTCATTAGCTCATAAAAACTTATTCAGGTCTGTGTCCATGTTCATGTTGGGTGCTGTGTATACAACAGTGACAAGGCAGCCTTTGCCATCCTAGTGGGGACATTCTCCATTTGTCATCTTTTTTTATTTTGAGGATTATTATTATACTCAAAATAACAACATATAGTATTGCTTGTCTTTGCTTATACAAAGCAGGACGTCTGATACAAAAGACCAGTCGGTTGTTGTGTTCTATAACCTTCTCATTGTGTCTACAGGCTCCTCTGGATATCAGAATCACTACCCAGATGGCAGGCCAGGGTTCTATGAAGAACCTCACAGGAACTACGATGTCTACACAGCAGGACTGAGTGAGGAGGAGCAGCTGGAAAGAGCATTAAGAGCCAGCCTCTGGGACCAAGGTGGGAGCCTCATGGTGAGGGTATTTGTAGCAAATTAAGCTTCAAATAGCTTATAAGAAGCTGTACAGAAGAAAAGCTGTGTGCAGGCTGTCATTGCAGAGGATGGGTGTGACGCTGTATCCCAGCAGCCTGAGCGGCTAAGGTGCCAGACTGTGTGTATTGTCAGAGTTTCTTTTTATAAGCCTGCTGCACTATGCGCTTTGACATTAAAGTCAAGAAACTTAAGAAAAAAAAATCTCATGTATATAAAAAAGGGTTTGCTTTGGAATGATTGTCTGTAAAGCAAACTGTGTCTCTGTGTGTCAGTGTGCTTGTCCACAAACTCCCACAGGTTCCCCTGGAGCCCTGCGCACTTGGGCTTGAATTCTGCTGCATCAGTGTCTTCGGGGACAGAGCCCAAGAGCTTGTACTTTTTACGGACTTTCCAGGAGATTCTTGTATAAGCTGATGTATGAGAGTCAACATACCTATCCTGTCATCTGTGTTCTGTGTTTTTGGCGTTGAGGTTGGGTGTTACTGTTTTCACTGTTGTCTTGGCAGTGACGAAAAAGTAGCCATTGATTCAGTGAGCATTGCTGGACGTTTACTGTGCTTCGTGGAAACACTGTGTAGGTTCAGAGGCAGCACAGAGAAATAACAGATGGAACCCCCTGAACAATCTCCGGTACTTAATGGATACTACTCTACACAGGAGAAGTATAGGTGGGTAGAGGTGATAAGCCTCAGGACAGAGAAGTGAGGGGTATGTCCAGCTGGCCCTCTCTTGTGGTTAGGTCACTGAAAGAAGAGAGGGAAGAACAGTGAGAAGCTAGGCTAGGGTCCCATCACAGGAATCCTGGAATTGAATATGCCCAGTGGAAAATGGATCAGTCACATGGTTCCAGCAGCAGTGGAGCTATGAATGGGAGTGTGCCATGTTTGGAGCTGTGTCTGATGAACCTGGAAGCAGTCATTCTGAGCATCAGTCTCTTCAGGGACAGAGCCGAGGAGCATACCAGGCACCATGCTCAGTTCCGAGAATGCACCGGCTATGTCACTGCGCTCCTGACTCTAAGGAAGACAGCCTGAGCAGCAGCAGCAGTGTGCACGCAGCTGAGTGAGGAGAGTCAAGCCCGAGCATTGTGCTGTAGTCTAAACAAGAAGTAAGAGCTGGGTGGTGAAGGCAGCACAAGGAGCGGAGAAGAATGAATTAGTATTTCTCAAGCGAACAATATCAGAACTGTGATGTATCTGTAATTTGTTAGTGCCTAACAGAGAACTTGGAAGCTGCTGACTTACAGTAGTGAACACTGTTGCTCAATGTTGTGGTGCGTCAGCAGGGACAACTAACTGATTTTCACTGGTAAACTGTAGTCATCATGTGTGAACCTGTTAGTTATGTTAGTGTGCCAGCCCAGGCCCATTCACAAGGCTAACACCTGAGGGTCCTACAAGAAAGTGTGGAAATAAGCAAGACTTTGGTGGCCCAGTGCCAATTCCATGGGATTGTTCTACCCACGAAGGCTACAGGAACAGCTCAGCTTCTCAAGAAAGGGAAATAGGCACCATCTGCTGTGGAAGGAACTGCAATTTGATTGCAGAGGTTGTGCATAGAGGGAAAGGTGGAGAATTGAGCCTTTTTTGTAATTACCACATCAGATGTAATCAGCCAGCTGCCCCTGTCACAATCCAAAGCATGCCTTAGCTGTGGAACCCCGAATGCTGAGGGAGGGTGCTCAGAGCCAGCATTCCATCAATCCCATGCTTATCCCTGTAAATGCACGTTTAATCTTTACTGAAGTGGACATGGAGTATTAGGAGTCAAGCAGGGCAGGGCTTCTCAGCATGGACTTCATGTAGTCCATCTCCATCCTCTTCTACACTTCAAATAACCCCCAAGAACCAAGGAACATGGCATGAAAGAAAAGATTAAAGATGTGTAAGTCAAAGGAAGCTTAGAACTGACTAAAGGGTGAAGAAGAGTCAGAGGGGCCAATTAGAGAGGCCGAGTCAGAATGTTTGATTGTGGGTGGAGAAATTGTCCAGGCTAAGGCTGGGACTCGCAGGCACACATGCATCCTTTCGTTCATATTTCTAAAGGTTTATCAGATGCCCCAATCATGGTTAGACAGGCAGTTAACAGAGTGCAAGTACCGTGTTAATTGTCCCTCACTGTGACAAAGCCTAAGAAAAGTGACTTAAGGGAGGAATGCTGTATTTTATACACAGTGTCTGTCAGCCATTTCCATTCCAGGTGTCTTGATCCATTGATTTGGCCTTAGATGAGGCAGAACATCTTGGTAGCAGGAACTGAGGCAGATGCTGCTCATCGCATAAATGCTCTGAAACCAAGAACAGATGGGGAGGGCTCGGGGCAAAAGAGACTCTCGAAGACAAGCTCCTGGTGATGTGCCACATTCATCTAATCAGGTCCCACCCCCTAATAGCCCACCCCATTATGAATTTATCAATGGATTAATCTGTTAGGAGGTAGTGCCTTCATAATCTAATCATCTCACTAGAGCCACCTCCTGGGGGCAAAGCCTTCAACACATATGCCTTCTGGGAGATCCCTCAGCTCAGATCCAAGCCCACCAGATGCCTTTCTCAGAAGGAGAAAAATGACTTTCTTAGGAACTGGCCTTTGTGTTTCTCAGAGACACAAAGCACAGGAAAGAGCCACAGAGGGGAACATCCTCTGATGGGCCAGAGGATTTTGGAACAGTTTGAACTTCTTTCTTTTATAATTTTTTTCCTCTGTGTATGTATGTTTGTACACACATGAGTTCTGTTATGTATGAATGTGGAATGCGGTCTCATGCATGTCATGTGTGGAAGTGAGCAAACAACTTTCCCTGGTTGGCCCACATCACCCACCTTGTTTGAGGCAGGGTCTCTTATTATTCTTTGCTCACTGTTGCATTCACCAGGCTAGCTGATCTGCAAGTGTCTGTGAAGTTCTCTTGTTTGACTCCCATCTAGCTGTTGGCATGCTGGGATTACAGAAGCCCACTATGGCTTCCAGCTGCCTCAGGTTCTGAACTCAGGCACTCAGACCTCTGTGTCAAATGCTTTATCCAGTAAGCCATTTCCACAGCCCTAGACCTGAGTATTCTATAGGAGAAAGGTCTCACATTTTGTGGGTTAGGAAGGAAGAGCTGTTTTTTGAGAATATTTCATTGTCAAAGATCTGTTTATTATAAAGCTAATATTAATTTTCTGCTTAAATATAAATGATACTGAAATATCTAGTAACTGACCAAAAATAATGTTCAGAGGTTTCCTAAACTCAATCTGTTGTTTTTTATTTGTATTTATTTATGTACTTATTTATAGAAGTGTATATAGTGTGTGTGTGCATGTGTGTGTGTGTGTGTGTGTGTGTTGGCATGCCTGGACTCCTTGCTACTTCAAAGTTCAAATGCATGTGCCACTTTTAAAAAATATTTTATTTATTTATTTGCAAGGAGAGAGAGAGAGTGTGTGTGTGTATGGGCACACCAGGGACTCCAGCTGCTGCAAATAACTCCAGTTGTATGCACCATTGTGCATCTGGATTTGTGTGGCTACTAGGGAGTTGAACCAGGGTCCTCAGGCTTTGTAAGTGAGTGCCTTAACTGTTGAGCCATGTCTCCAGCCCAGCATGTGCCACTTTTTAAGTCTAGCTTCACATGGGTGCTGGGAAATCAAACCCAAGGTGGCAAACTTTGCAAGTAAGTGCCTTTAACTGTTGAGCTATTTCCCCAGCCCATTTTTTTTTAAGGCAAGGTTTCATGTAGCCCAGGCTGGCCTAGAACTTGCTAAGCAGCTAGAGACAGCCTTGAGCTCTAGATCCACCTGCTGCCACTTCCGAAGCTCTGGTATTATAGGTATGTCCCACCATGCCTAGCTTAATCCTATTCTTTAAAAAGTTCCTGTGACAGTGTCTCAGAAGACAGCAGAGAGAGAGAGGGTGTATGGGCACACCAGGGCCTCCAGCTGTTCTGGACATAATACACATAACCACACCTTTGCTTCCTCTGTTTTAAACACTTTCTAACATGTTGTCATCTCATCCTTAAAAACGTTCAGGGAACTCAGAAGGATTATTGTTATTAGAAAAATGTTTTTCTATACCATAGATTGTTAAGATTTACTGAGTGAGGAGAAGACTCTGAGGTTGTTTTGAGGATCGTTGCATTGTTTTGACCTTTGTTGATCCCATTGGTTGTTCTGGAAAACTCTGACATTAGCTGTGAGGTTGGAGCTTCTCGTATAAAACTGTGACCCAGAGATGCAGAGCTGGTGCTGGTGACTGACATCGCCTCTCCTTCCATCCCCACACTTCACCATCATTGTTTCTCCATCTACGTCAACAGTTACTGTTTGGAGTTTTCAACTCAGCACCCCCTTTTTTGTTTACAAGTATATTTCTTGAATTTAAAGTATTTTCTTCCTTCCATTCATAGAAAACCACAAAAGTACCATACCACGCCTTTTCATATAAGTTTTTCCTTTTAGGAGACCCGTCTCATTATGCTGTAGGAATCCCACATTGAGTCTGACAATTCTTCATGGTGCATGTAGACTGGTTTCCCTGGTCACTGTGTTTTCTGGGTAATAGGGTTTACCTTGGTTACATCCAGGTTAGTCAGCTTTAGCATGGATGCCACAGGTGGCGCTGGCCCGTTCTTCACAGTGCCTCTTATCAGGAGATGCCAGGTCAGCCCAGCCCACTCATTCTGTCAAGATTGTTCACCAGGCTCACATGTCTGCTAAAGAATCTTCTGTTACAGAGGACTCTTTCTCTTCCTTGGCATGTGAGTGAGTATCCTTTTACCACAGCCTTCCAGCTAATGGTTTTTTGTAGTCTTTGATTATTTCGACAAGACTATCAGCTATTTTACTGAATTTACTTTAATTTTTAAAAATTATTTATTCATGTATGTGGGCAGGGCTCATACCAGTCCTCTGCTGCTGCTGCAGGCAAATGTCTGTATGGCTTTGCATGGGAACTGGGGAATATGAACCTTGGCTGGTAAACTTTGTAAGCAACCACCTTTAACCAGTGAACCATCTTTCCAGTCCTTCAAGTTAATTTTTAACTTACCTCTTTTTAAATTTATTTGTTGTACAGTTTGCTCTTTACAGTGTGCAGTCAGTTATATGAACCATAACAGAGAGATGTGTGTCCCCCAGATGAACATGGCAATGGTGGTCTCACCCCCGCCTGTTCCCCCTCTGCCTTTGCTGCTGCCCCCACTCCTGACCTGTGTCTTCCAAACCCCGCTTTTCCCAGAAGATCATATCAGTGGACTCTTCACCTTACCTTGTCTTCCATTTGATTAGTTATTTGACTTATTGCTATGGCCAACTACCTGATAAGCAGCAGCTGAAGGAAGGGAAGGGTTTACTATGGCAAGGGGTTATATTCCATCATGGCAGCAGGAGAGGGAAGCTGACTGGTCCATTGCATCCATTGTCGGGAAGCAGAAAGAAAAAACAAGTGAGGGCAAATTATAAAAGTTCAAGGTCCATGCCCAAGACCCACTTCCCTCCAGCAAGACTCCATCTCCAAAAGGTTCCACAATCTGCCCAGATACTGCCACCAGCCAGGGCCCAAGTGTGGAAACATCAGCCTATGGAAAGCACTTTATGCTCAAAACTTTCCATCCTTTTAATAGTACTTTTTGTCACACAAAAGATTTTAATTTATTGAACTACAATTTACACTTAAAAAAAATTAGGGGCTGGGCCAAAAGCTCAGTCAGGAAAGCACTTGTACCTGAGTTTGGACCCTCAACACTTACATATACGCCTGAGAGAGGTGGGTGGCCCACCTCCCAGTGCTGGGGAGGCAGAGGCACATGAGCCCCGGGGCAAGTACTGAGCTATAGCATCAAGTGGCATACCTCGTCTCAAAAAATAAGATGGAGCATTATTGAGGAAGACCTTGAACATCAACTTCTGGCTTACTCATGTCCACATGTGCTCATGCACATGAGAACACACCTATACACACATATACATACACACACACACACACACACACAACATATGCAAAAAAAAATCAAAACAAAAAACCTAAGGGTCTGGGGAGATGGCTCAGTGGTGAAAGGTACCTCCACAACCCTGTTAACTAGAGTTCAGATCACCAGCACCCACGTGAAGCCAGGCATGCAGTGGTGCATGTGTCTGTAATCTGAACACACCTAAGGCCATGGAGGCAGAAGGAAGTGAACCCCAAAGTTCACAGGTTGTCTAGTCTGACCTTCACAGCAGGTGAACAAGAGAGACCCAGGCTCAAGCAAAGTAGAAGGAGAGGACCTATATCCCAGGGCTGTCCTCACACCTCCACACGCATGTTTCCCTACACACACACACACACACATACACACACACTTACACACAAAATAATAAGTAAATAAATAAAAATGATAAACAGATCATACTCTGTGATAAATAAAAATTCAAAACCATGGAGATTTTTTTCCATATTTGCATGTCAAAATTTCATAGTTTTCAGTTTGCATTTCATTTATGCTCATTTTGAGTTATATATTTTTATAAGAAGTGAGGCATCAACTGAAGTTTAATTTTTGCCTTTGGACTTCAAATTATTTCAGTACCATTTGTTGAAAAAAAACATTATTTTTTCCATCAAATTGCATCTATTCCCTTGCTAAATAACAATTGAGTAAATTTACACGAATCCTTTTCCATTTGTCTATGCAGAAATTTATAACTTCCCAGTACAATTTCTTTTTTCAAAAATATTTTATATTTATTTATTTACTTGAGAGAAAGAGGAAGAGGAGGAGGAAGAGAGAGAGAGGGAGAGGGAGAGAGAGGAGAGATAATGGGCACGCCAGGGCCTCCAGCCACAGCAAATGAAGTCCAGACACATGTATCACCTTGTGCATCTGGCTTACATGGGTCCTGGGGAATTGAACTGAGGTCCTTTGGATTTGTAGGCAAAGGCCTTAACCACTAAGCCATCTCTCCAGCACCACTCGGATTTGTTTAGCTTTATAGTTAGTTTTAAATCAGGCAATGTAAGCCCTTTAACTTATTTTTCTGGTTTTTTTTTTTTGTTTGTTTCTTTGTTTGTTTGGGGGGGGAGCTTCAAAGTAAGGTCTTACTTTTAGACCAGACTGAACTGGAATTCACTATGTGTTCTCAGGCTGGCCTCGAATTAATGGCCTTGAACTCCTATGTTTGCCTCCTCATTAAAGGGATTAAAGGCATGTGCCACCACACCCAGCCCCTTTTTTCTGGTTTTCTGAGTTGGGGTTCTCACTCCAGCCAGGCTGACTTGGAATTCACTATGTAGTCTCAGGCTGGCCTCAAACTCACAGTGATCATCTTACCTCGCTCAGCCTCCCAAGTGCTGGGGGATTAAAGGTATGCACCACTACACCTGGCTCTTTTTTGTTTTTTAAACATGTGTATGTATGTATGATGTATATGCATGTATGTATGTGTGTTCGTGTGTATATGGATGGGAACACATGTGTTTGCATGCATGTGGAAGCCAGAGGTTGACATTAGGTGTCTTCTTCAATTACATTCCGCCTAATTGTTTGAGACAGGTTCTGTCACTGAGCCTGGAGCTCACTGACCTCGCTCGTCTAGGTAGTCAGCCAACCCAAGGATACTTCTGTCTCTGCCTCCAAAGCTGTGATTGTAGACACACTGTGTGTGTGCTGGGGGTCCAGAGTGAGATCTTCATGCTTGTGCAACAAACATTATACTGACTGAGCCTTCTCTACAGACCCCTTTCCAAAAATGTCATTGGTTTCCTTCATTCTTTTCCCTTTCTACATAAATTACACTAAAAGTCTTGCTAGGATTTTGATTGTCTAGAGATGTTGAAAATGAACTGACATCTTAATGAGTTTTCCAACCCATGCATGCAGCATATTCTCATTTGTTCAGGTCTTTGATTTCTTTGACTAACATTTTATAATCTTGAATATATAGGTTTTCCATGTATTTTCTAAGTATTACAGTTTTTGCAGGGTATATCCGTTCCTTTCTCCTTGCTGTGAACAAATACCTGACCAGAAGCAACTTAGGGGAGGAAAGAGTTCATTTGAGCTTACAGTTCTAGAGAGTACAGTCCATCATGGCTGGGAAAGCATGGCAGGAGCCGACACCAGCTGGTCATAGTGTCACTTCAGCTTGGAGGAAGCAAAAGGCCAGTAGTACTTAATGCTGGGCTTATGACCTCCCAAGGCCTGCCCCCAATGACACACTTCCTCCAGCAAGGCACCACTAGCTGGGACCAAGTGTTCAAATACATGAGCCTGTGGAGGGCGTGTCACATTCAAAGCACAGCAGGGGAGGGGTACTGTGCTATTATAAATGTTAATTAATTTTTCTGTATCTGTTGAGATTATTAAACATTTTCTTCTTTAACCTATTTACATTCTAAATTGCCTAGACTTCTGCACTAAACTAGGTTGATGTTCTCTGGTTGTTATATATGAGGGTTCATTGATTAAAGACCATGTGTACATATATAGCACATGTCCTCTGCTATTGTTGGGTGTTGTGTTCCATGAAGGGTAGTTAGATGAATTGAGCTGATACTGTTTTTCAGGTCTTCTGTCTCGCTCCTGATTATTTTTCTGTTGGGTACTGTTAGTATCTGGAATTATACACAATTACTGTGAGTAATACTGAATATAGAGTGTTCCTGTGATGACCTGGATACACCAAAGCCCAGATTCTTCTGTTGCCTTTGTTTTCACAAAGGGACTGGTTTGCTTAGAGTCTTCTCAGGGCCTTCTTGATCTCAGCTCAGGTGCTTCTTTCATCCCGTGACCAAGTGGGTTTTCTTACACTCACACTGTTGTTCCTTGTTGCTCCATCTAATGATGGATGAACCCTTAGTCGTGGATCATCGGTGTGTCATGGGGTTTGGGCACATGACTTCCGTGGTGTTCTGCTGGTTCCCTGGAAGAGACAGTGGTTCTTGCCCTTCTTCCCTGCGGGGCCACATGCGTCCAGCTTCTGTGTCTTCCCTGCAGTGTCTGCACTAAGGTGACAAAGGGCACTCAGGAGACTCACCAGTGTCTTGTGAGACCAGGTGAGGCCCTGGGAAGAGCTGGAGGTGGATGGGAAGGCTTTTATACCAGTGCCTAGAGATTCTGGGACGTATTGCTAGTGCAGTCCTCAGTTTTTGATGAATTCTCTTTCCTGGCCCAACAGACTCTGTGCTAGTTAAGCTAGTGCTCACACACCGTTCTCGGCTCTGGTTAACTTTAGAGGTTTTACCCACAGCCTTAGCTCTTGCACAGGCTCCAAAAAAGTTATTAATGCATTTATGTTTATTGTATAGGTGGGAGTGATGTTTCTCAGTATGAGAGTCGTCTTCAAGGTTTGAAATTGTTCCTTAAACATTTGAAATTAAGGACCGATACTCTACAGAGGCCTGACTTTACCAACTTTTATTGTTCATTTCATTTATTTTTTAAAATAAAGATTCTTTCATGAAGGAAATAAAATAAAAACTATAGTTCCTTATAAAAAGGCTGAGTAACGTGTAGTTCCTTCTGATTCCTGGTTTTTCAGACTCAGGAGTGTTAGTTTAATAGTCATCAGTGATACTGAGTTTTAAAAGAGCCAACTCACAGAAAGTCACATGGCAGGAAAAGTGCCAGCTCTGGATGAGACAGTTCTTTAGTTAACTATATTGAAAGGGTAAATTAAAGAATCAAGTTATCAACTTTTGAACCTAAGAACTTATTATTAACATATTTCCAAGTAGTACCTGGCCATAAGTATAAGTCCTAAGGTGCATACCAGGAATAGTGCCACCCTTTGTAGCCTTTGTAGAAGAGATATAGAAATCCCCATTCTTCAAAGGGCTTGTGCATTCACTGCTATGAACAGAAATCTTGTCTTGCTCTGTTGGCAGTGAGCTCATAAATGCGTCCAGGAGGCAGCTGATAATAACAATGGGAACATTTGGGAAAGGGCCATCTCTTTCTTTGAGTTTAAAGGCAGGTGCCAACCAGGAATTAGCTCCCTGCGGGTTTTCTCTCCCCACCCTGAGCCCCTCCTTGTATAATTTGTGCTGTTTTTCTTTTTCTTATTCTTGTTTAATAGCCTGCCACCATGTTCAGCTGGCACTAGGTACAAAGCTCTGTCCTTTCCTTCCAACTTCTGTCTGTCAGCCTGGAGCCTGTGCACCAGTTAAAACTGGATATTCTCACTGCCATGTGGGCTAACTTGTGCTTCTTCTGTTAGACCTCGAACAGCAAATGTCACAATCACACTTGGGCTGTCTTCTGAAAATGAGGCAGAGGCGTCACCCACCCCCGCCCCACGCTGCGCAGTCATGGGTGCTCCTTACACATGTGTGAAATTAAGGCCCAGCCCTCTACAGAGGTCTGACTACAGAATGAAACTGATGGCTACTTTCTCCTCTCAGTCACTAGCTATAAAGTTAACAGAGAAACCATAATGAAAAAAGCCAGTTCCAAAGTAATACATAGTGCTTTCGCTATTAACAGATCATTTACTGATATCTTTGAATCTTGCTTCTAACTCATGTACCATGCAGATCAATTGATTAAAAAAAAAGACAGAGGATGTGTTTTAATTAAACTGAACATGTTTCCTTTTTGGTGAAGCAACATTGAGGTATGTAAAAGTAGTGTTTATCTTTTTTTAATTGTATAGAAATTCTTGAGGAAAATGAATAAATTCCATTCAGTTGTTTATAAGTATATATTAATTGTACAGAACAGTGAGTTTCATTGTGACTTTTTCATGCATGTATATACAGTACTTTAATATTTATTTAAATTATTAAAATATTAATAATAAAATTATAATATATGAATGTGATAAAATAATAAAAATAAAAAACAAAAATATTATTAAACTTATTAATTAAAATATTATTTAAATTTAATATTTATCTCTCCTACTGTGCCCCTTCCAGTTCTACTGTTCTGTGGGAATGGACTTTGGAAGGATGGTGTGGCTAGAAAGAGATGACCATGTAGGGAAATGCTGGCAGTGTTCATGTTTGGCATTTAAATTTAACGATGAGATTTCCGAAAGATTCCCACGACTACACAAGGTAGATCTAAACTGATCAACACATACAACAAATGATAGTAGTTTGCTTGTTGCATGTTTCCTGGGACCTTCCTGGGCCCCGCACTGTTATATACAGTTGGTAGTTTATAACATATGCAGATTTCACATGACTGCACAAGGCAGATCTACAGTGACAAAACACTTGCATCACGTGGTAATATCTTACCCGTTGCCTGACGCCCTGAGCCTTCCTAGGCCGCGCACCAGCCCACACAGTTGGTGGTTGATAACACATGCAGATTTCCACTGCTGCTTTGCTTGGCTTAGCAGGAGCTCTGGGGCCAGGACAGAGATGGATAGCTAATGCTAATTCTGTGTGACCACTTAGCCTTTTTATTTTTTTTTTTAAGTAATTTGGTGTGTTTTCCCCCAGGAAAACTTCCTACGTAATAAACAGTGCCATCTGCCAGATTATATGAAAGCAGCCTCTGTGCGTGACACTTGCTTTAAATGACAGGGTCTTACTTGCTGCTGGACATCCTGGGGTTATTCATTTCAGTGAATAAAGGTTTGTATCTGTGACTGTCTAGGTGTGACGAAATATAAATACTGTGCATAATTGTTCAAATTGTGACACAACATGGAAGAAATGTAGGGTGGACCAGAATTCTGCTTTGGTCCTTTCCAGAGAGGAGGAAGTGTCCACACATGTGAAGCAGCTCCGGAGCAGCTAATGCTTGAATTCTGTGAGGAGCAGTGTGTGTTCTTTCCGTGCTGCCTCCCCAGTCTCCACTTGTGGATCGGTGTCAGTCCTATGCTGGTGAGCACAGGTACCAGTAAACATGTGAGCAGAACTCACCCTCCCCCATCCCTCTCACCCACACAGAGACTGCTGCTTCCTGGCCCACAGCTGGGGCTCCTCCTCGGGCTCTTCTCTGGCAGGAGGGCCGACTGAATGCTGGAGGCAGAACATGTGGATAAGTCTTGTTCCTATTGTCCGGGGAAGAAGACTCTGCCCTTGGATGGGCAGGAGGAGATTTATGTGACGTAAACTATGTTATAGATTTAGGAAAGAGAGCTCATAGCTTCTAACTTCAAGGGAGGTGACTGCTTTATTTCCCAGTCTCCGGGATTCTTAACTTCAGCACAGAGGATTATGAGAACTGATAGAACATGAACTTTACTAATACACTTGTATGGATAGTCAAGGGATTTATGTAATTCTTTAATCTCAGAAATTATTGAGATGTATATTCAGTGTTACATAAGATTTGCTAACTGGAGAAAACCATTAATGTAGGGCTGTAGCAGAAACTCTTGGCATTTTTCTAAACTGTATTAATTTATAAAAGAGATCATCACATTAGTCATTAAAATTGTCATGGATCTCGCATTCTCATTGGTCAAAAGATCACAGTTGTGCAGAAGTTTCTAATGGGTCTGTACAGAAAGGTAGCTCATAGCATAGAAGGACACTTTCTTCTCCTTCTTGAGGCCAAAGGCCCAGACTCTGCTTTATAAACTCAGGGATTGATATTGGCAACAAATAAAATTTTATTCTTTTTTAAATACCAGTTTTCTGATTATTTTGAAGCATTGTAAGTCAGTATCTATCAGAAGCATATGTAACACTTTTCAAGGCTGTGACTTAGTATTTCTTCTTCAACCTGAGTTGTAGTCTGTTTTGTTAGTCACAGTCACTCAGCCGTGTTGTTAGTTGTGTCAAGCATGCAACTGCCATCAGAGTCTGGGGCAGGGGCGGGAATAGTAAGGCTCTAATCCTGCCCTTTATTTATTAGTATATGAATACTAACTTCAGTGTACCCCATAACAACATAAGATTATGATTTGTTAAAATTTTTAAAAATTCCAAAGGTCAACTACTTACCTTATTTATAGACAAGATGATGCAGAACAAAGCAGGCAATACCATTTAAAAATGGAACTAGGGCTGGAGAGATGGCTTAGTGGTTAAGACATTTGCCTGTGAAGCCTAAGGACCAGGTTCGACTTCCCAGGACCCACGTAAGCCAGACACATAAGGTAACATATGCAGACAAGGTCACACATGTGCACAAGGTGGCACATGTGTTGGGAGTTCAATTGCAGTGTCCAGAGGCCCTGGCATACCAATTTTTTCCCTCTCTTTCACTCTCATATAAAAACTAGAAATGGAACTATATTTTCTATCATGGAAACTGACTAGAGAGGTAATCATCTTGGACATGTTGATTTTAAAAATATTTTTTACTTATTTATTTGGGACAGAGAGAAAGAGGCAGATATGTATAGAGAGAATGGGCATGCCAGGGCCTCTAGCCATTGCAAACAAACTCCAGATACACAAGCCACCTACTGAGCCTGGCTTACGTGGGTACTAGGGAATCAAACCTGGCTCCTTTGGCTTCGCCAGCAAGTCATCTCTCCAGCCCAAACGTGTTGGTTTTAAATAATGAGGAAACAGAAGTCAGGAGGCTTACACCTCTTGAAGTCTATTTGTCTGGTGACTGTGGCCTGCGCACTGCTGACAGTGTCCTGCTCCCAGTGCAGAGGTGAAGTAGCATGGGCTTCCTGGGCCAGGCTGGGCTGTGAGGACCTGGTAGTCATAGCCTCTCAGGGCCAGCTTCTGGTCTTCCAAGGTGAGGAAACAGTTGCAGCATGAGAGGTCATCCTGTGTAGATGTGGATGTGCCATGACCTGACACCACTACCTGTACACTGTTAACACTGCGTAGTACAAACTTTGTCCTACTGTGGCAGCGGGCAGCCCTTCTTCGCTGTGCACTTCCCTTCTGGAAGATCTCCCGCCTGAATTCTGGATACCCCCGTGGTGGACTATATTGAGAGTATAAGGTAGACAGTGATGGCTATTTGAACTCATCTGTTGGGGTCTTTTAAATTTTGAATAGCATTTACAGCTTTGGTTATAAAGTAGTGCATTTTCACTGGGGAAAATACCAAAAAAAAAAAAAAAAAAAAGCAAAAGGAGGTTCAAAATATAACCTATTATCACCACAGCACACAGAAAAACCATTTGTCATTTGGGATGTAGTCTTGCAGCTACCTGGAAATAGTGTATTGAAATTCTTCCCAGACCCCAGTGAGCATTAAGGTCACTTGCCCACACAGAGCCATGTAAAGTCAGCATTTTAAATTTTCTTTATTGGTTTAGATTGTTTGTGAAACAGGTGCAAAAAAAATTTGAAATGGCTTAGCCTGAGGGCCACTTTCTCAGTGGCAGATACTGACTACAAGAAGTACAGCTGCCTCTGTTCCTGCACACGTAACACAGCCCCTTCAGAACAAACCAACAAGATGTGCCTTGGCTGTGGCTTCCGGCAGAGATTCGCATGCTGGTCTTGTGAGTCTGTCAGCCTGAAGAACTGAACCAGTGTTTACAGTCCCCACTTGGATTACCATTTAGAACTCAGAAATCTGACTGTAGACAGAACTGTGACATTTCTCTTGCCTTTTTCCTCAGTCACCACAGTGGTGTAGATGTGGTTTGATTCCCAGGGTCATGTTGCTGAGGGCAGTGTGACCTGTGGAAGGTGACTAGCTATGTGAGAGGTATGATGCCTGTCCTGCAGAAGTAAATACTTATCTGGCATAACTGGATTAGTTACTCAGAGAATGGGTTGCTATCAAAGGTGTCCTTCGTGTTTGGAATCTTCCTCATGTGTCTCTGTGCCCTTCTGCCGTGCGCTGAGGCATCATGAGACTCTTGCTGGCATTATGCTGTTGGACTTCCTGACCTCCAGATCTATGAACCAAAATATACTTATTTCCTTTATAAATTATCTCATCTCAGGTTCTCTCTTATAATAACACGTTTGGCTAAATTCTGTTGTTTGGTTGGTGTAGCAGACAGCTTCAAGTTCGCTGAGATGAACTTCCAGACCAGACACAGTTATGGAGGAAGGGATATTTATTGAAGCTTACAGATCCAGGGGAAGTTCCATAATGGCAGAAGAAGCTGGCCTGCTTTCACAGGACCAAGCAGAAAAAGAGAAGTACAGCCTAAAAGCCAAAAGCCACAGCACAGCACACTTTGCATATCTTTAGATTGAAATCTAAAACCCACCACCACACCTTAAGATCCACCTAGTGACATTGCCTCCAGCCAGGTGGCTAGAAATGCAAACTACAAACAAATAAACAACTGAATATATTGGGGGCCATCTATTCTTTCTATTCAAACCACCACAGTTGGCTTGGAGAGTGCCTTTTTATTTTTTGCATGTGCAGTATATGTGAGTTGTGTGTATGTATCTAGTGCATGCACATGTGCAGATGCATGTGCCTGTGTGCATGTGGAGGCCCAAATAACAGCAGGTATTCTTCCTCTACTGTCCATCTTCCTATTTCCTTGAGATAGAATCTCTTTGAACACAAAGCTGTGGATTTTTCACAAGCTCCAGCAGTTCTTTGTCTGCTCCCCACATGACTGGGGTTCCAGAGGTGTGTAGCCACAACCTGCTGTTTACATGGGTCATGGTGATCTGAACTCTGGAGGTCTCTCAGGCTATCATGCTTGAGGCATGTGCTTTTTTTTACCCACTGAGCTTTCCCCTACCTACCACTTGTGCTTTGAAAAAAACAAAACAAAACAGTTTTTCATATGGATATGTCAGTTAAACTTGAATTAGAGATACTTGCATGTTAATTTAAACAGTACTCAACCTGTCTTTGATGATCTTCCTCTTAGAAGTGATGGTAAGAGAAGACATGAATGTGCTCACAGAGCTATGCTGAGCTGCCTCACAGTCTAGTTGCTTGAGGATGACAAGTGTTCATGGGAGGATTTCCCAGCTTTCTGCCTGACTCTTTCCTCCAGTCTTACTCATTGTCGTGTGTGGTGCTGCTCATAAGAGAAACCAAGATTAAATGTTGCTTCCTATTTATTGTAGAGTCACAAGTTAGCTTTCAAAGTGGTTATTGTAGTTCCCTCCTCATTGCTGGGACAAAACACCTGACCAAAATCAGCTTGATGGGAGAAGAGGGTTTGTTTTGATTTATAGTTTTGAGAGGAAGTTTGAGCATGGCAGGGAAAGGATGGTAGAGCCAGGGGTGGGGCCTCCTACTTCACCACAGCAGCTGGCAGAAATCAGCAAGCATGAGCTGAGCTCTGCCAGCGGGGAAGCTGGTCTGTAACACCCTTAGTCCTGACCCTAGAAACATATCTCCTCCAGCAAGACTTCACCTCCCCAGATGTCACAAGCTGGGGTCCACGTTTGAGGCTGTGGGGAACATTTCATTCAAACTACCACAGTAGTCCAGTTATGACATGGCAGCTTTCCATATTTCAAAACTGTTTATAGTTACAATTCTGTTGTCCTTAGAGCCTGATGTGAGGGTTGTATCACATTTACACATATCTTCACCAGTCTCAGAACACCAAAGGTATTTGTGTGTCTGTCGCACCTGTATTATTTAAATCTACTTTTGTGTAGTATAGGACTCAACGTGCACAGAGTTATTAGGTTAATATAAGTTTTAAACTAATTCCAATTTCATTGCAATCACATGTTTTAGAAAATCTTAAGTGGCTTAATGGTGCAGCAGTGGGAGACAGTTAAATAAGTACTACAAAGAATAATACTGAGCCATTAAAAAGACAGAAGCAAGTTCAGTGTGTCAGATGAGAAGCAGGTACAAATAGTGTTCTTAACAGAAATTCATTTTTTCTTGTCAGGCTTAGTGAATGTACTACGAAAAGGACTCAGACATATTTTACAAAGTGCCAATTATCTTTACATCTCAGAAATAAAATTATGGTCACTTACACATTTGTGTTTGGCTTGACTTTACTTCTAATATTTTTGCTGATCATGTAGAACATTTATAAAGAAAAATATTATGATAATGTCATGAATTACCCAGATGTTAAATATTGTAAACCTAACTTGCACAGTTCCATTCTAGTTAATGTACAGATGCAGTGAAAACTGTGCCTTTCCCATGTATCTGCAGGGCGCAGGTTGCAGGCTATTGGTGGACACTCAGCAAACCCCAGACAATCGCAACTTGGATCTTTCCAGATTATCTTTCTTTCCCTTTTTGCCTTTTTGTGTGACCTTTCCTTTCCTTTCCCTTCCTCTTCCCCTACCCCTTTCTATTTTCCCCTTCTTTCTTTTCCCTCCCTCCCTCCCTCCATCCCTCCCTTTCTTCCTTTCTTTTCTTTTTCTTTTTTTCCTGAGACAGGGCCTCACTCTAGACCAAGCTGACCTGGAATTCACTCTATAGTGTCAGGCTGGCCTTGAACTCACAGCAATCCTCTTACCTCTGTGTCTTGAGTACTGCGATTAAAGGTGTGCACCACCGTGCCTGGCCTGCTTCTTCCGTGTTTTTTTTTTTTCTTTTTCTGTCTTTTGGGGTGTTTTGTTTGTTTGTTTGTTTTTAATTTTTTGTTTATTATTTATTTATTTGAGAGTAACAGACAGAGAAAGAGGGAGAGAGAGAGAGAGAGAATGGCACGCCAGGGCTTCCAGCCACTGCAAACGAACTCCAGACGCGTGTGCCCCCTTGTACATCTGGCTAATGTGGGTCCTGGGGAGTCGAGCCTCGAACCGGGGTCCTTAGGCTTCACAGGCAAGCGCTTAACCACTAAGCCATCTCTCCAGCCCCTGTTTTTGTTTTTTAAGATAGGGTTTCACATTGTAGCCCAAGCTGGCTTAGAGCTAATTCATTGTGTAACTTAGACTGGCCTCACACTCCCAGCAGTTGACACTTGCCTCAGCCAAATGCATGCTGGGGTTATAGGCATGCGTCACAGTGCCCAGCTTATTTCTTTCTCACCTTTGTTGCAAACATTTGAGGTAAAGCTTGAGGCCAGCCTATTCCTGTTAGCACCTAGTTCTCTCTGGTCACCACAGTGAGCTCTTCCTTCTTTTGCTTCCTCTTGCCTTTTTTTTTTTTTAAATATTAGTGAAAGGCCCAAATCATAGGTATAGAGCCCAATGAATTTTGACATATATATAAAACTATCTAACAGGATAAGCATTGTTTTAACTTTTGTCACTGTAGTCAGTTTTACTTGTTCAAAGTACTTAACATCATTATTCATGAGGAAAGTAGAAAAATTAAAAGCACCTTAAGTTACTACTACATGTGTATATTAGAATGACTAAAATTTAAAATTTGGATATCATAATACCAAGGGATATGAGGCATCCTGGGCTGTCCTCACTCCTGGTAGTACACAGTGGCATGGCAAGTCTGAAAGCTGCTATCGTCATGAAGTTAGATGATGCTGATCACATGACCTAGCATTCTCCCTCTTGGGTGTTTCTAAGAGATGAACAAAGAATGGCCATGTAGTACTTTCCATAGTGGCTCCAAACAGGAAAACCCACCCACAGCGATCTCTTTCTTGAGGGCTTCTGAACACACACCAGCCTGCCTTCACTTTGGGTTGCTTGTTTAGCACAATGTTTAGGAACCCTGGCACCAGGCACTCCACTTTACCTCACTGTACACAAAATACAAAGATTCAGAGCCTTATCAAATGCAGCCTTTTCCTATATTTTCCAATTCATCTCAGAGAAAGGTCATGTGGTGCTTACAAGGCATAGGGCTGGCTGGGCTGCCAAGGGAAGATGGGATGTAGCCCACTTTCTGCGGGAGAGCATCTTTTTTTATTGCAAAATGCAGGGTTTTTATTACTAGAAAACATGGTTGGACTCTTAAAGTCATTGCATTTGGAATTATTTACAAATCAAACTGAAAAACAATCTCTGGTCCACTAGATACATATGCGTATCTATTTTTAATTTTAAGCATGCAAGGCTAAAAGGAAAGCTGTTTGGTTTTGGCTGGGGAGATGCAGAAATAAAATGTAGCTAGCTCATGGACATTAAGGGAGATAAAGTGTTTAATAAGTGTCTTCCAGAAGAAGTGACATCTGTATAGAACACCTGCTGTCTTCATTATATCTTTAAATAAGCTGTCTCTCTGGGGGCAAGCAGGGCCCTTCTCTTGGCACACTGTGCTGTGACAAAGAAAAATTTTAGACCTTAAGTAATTTACCATTGTGTAGAGAATGCTTTTTGGTGAGGAGGGAAATAAGCCCTGATTTAGATAATGTGGGTCCAAAAAAGCCCATTTGAGCCTCACTCAGAAATTGTGATATCTCGCCAGTTATGAAACATTGCCTACCCGTTGGTGGTCTGAATTGTTGGCTAGTTGTTGCTACGTTTGTATAGTGTCAGCATTACGTACGTAGTGTAGCCCACATGTGGACACTGCTTCTTGGTCTGGAGACAGAGGCATAGTGGAGTTCTCTGTTTCTTTGTGTTCTTTGAGGAAGGGATCCGAGTGGCCTTGGAGCAGTGCCTGCGCGAACAGCTTGTTTCTGTCATGCCTTCCCTCATCCCAGCCCTGCTTGCCTGCCATGGGCGGATGTGAAAGCGCACCAGTGAGAGCCGTTCTCTGAGCACCCTTAAGTCACTTGTCATTTTTGCAGATTACAATGCAGCCAAGAATGATTTCCATAAGCAGTGATGACAAAAGGCCTTGTGGCTCCAGAAAGTAATATTTCATCAGCAGTGTGGTTCATCTTATTAGCTAGAGGAAAAAAATAAGTCACCACGTGTTTCTACTCTGACTTAGATAGGATTTTTTAAAAAACAGAATCAAACCGTGTGTGACTGAGCTGTGTGGCCAGCACTTTGTTATACAGATGCTATGCATTCTGTGTCCCTCAGACCTTGACACCAGACAAGGGGGACATCAGCAGAGTTAATGAGCAATTAGGCCGCTCTTCCCTGTCAATTAACCAGCAGAGTAATGAGACCAAATGAGCACCGTCCTTACAAATGCCAAGACTTGTGTTTACTGAAAAGTATGCTTCGTTCGCTCTGCTTTCCGCAGTCACACGAATAGACAAACAACACTATTAGACTTCACTTTGGGAACATGAAATACAAATTTCACCTACACCAAACAGAAAAGAGTGCAGGTGAAGCATTGCTTTTGGTAAGCTGGGAACTCATAGTTTTCTTGCGATGCCCAAAGTGACATCTTAACATCTGTCACCTTGTTTGTCTGAAAAGTTGACTGACAAAACACTTAGGTAGTAAACATTCTGTTTTTGTGAATGAATGTGTGAAGCTTGTTTGGAGTAACTGGGCCTTGATTCTGAGTTTTGGGTAATGAATGGCAGGCTGTGGCCAGTCTGTGGACCTTGACTTCACCTGAGTGTGATCAGAAGCCAGGGAAGGATTTGGATAGAGGAGTAGGCAAAGCAGAGGAAGCAGACAAGGACTCCGATGGGAAGATGGTCTGGCCTGTTGGAGAACTGAGATGGATTGTAGCTGTAACCTATTTCTCAGTGTGCAGAGTAGAGGGACAAGTAATCAGGAAGAAACTAGGTTAGAAATAGCCCGATGTGTTCAGGTTAAGGGTTTTGCATCTTGCCAGCCATTCCTTCTTTTAAACTTCTGTTTTGACCTTTTCATACATGTATGTAATCTATTTTAATCTTCTTCCCCTCTCATCCCCTCCCCTCTTACTAATACCCTTCTTCTTTCCCCTTAACCCCATCTTATTTTCATGCCTTTTTTATTTTTATTTTTTTAAATTACTGACAACTTCTACAGTTCCAAGCCTTTTTTGAACCCATTGGGTTACATTCGGGTTGCTTACGTGATCATAGAAGGAGCATTCTCTGCTGTGGAATGGACACACCACAGATGAGCCCGATTGCCCTTTCTCAGCAACCGTTGCCTGCCATTAGCTACTTTGGGAGGTGTGGGGTCTTGTGCACCCTTCCTGCATCTACAGTGAAGTATTGAGAAGCTCAGTCTTGAGCAGCAAACCACAGCTGCTGTGAATTTGTGAATACAATGGCCAAGTCACATCCAGAAGACAACTTTGCAGAGCCCTCATATCACTAAAACATCTGATCATACTTTGCGTAAGTTCTTTTACATAGGCCCCATTCATCGCTGTCCATGACCACATGTGGACCATGGAGTACAAGTTAGGCATGATCTGCCCGGCAAGGTGTAACCACTGGACAATAGTGCCATGGTTCTTTAAGGGGTAACCAACCATTTTCTGATTGGATTTGAGACTCACTCCACAGGAGAGATTGCATGTTTGGTACTATACACAGTTAAAAACCCATGGCTAAGGAGGTCATAGGCCTTAGGGGGCAACATGCTACTATTGTTTTGCTAAATAAGCATGATATCAAACTGCTTTCCAAGTATTTACATGTATACCCATGGAAGAGTGCTGCTCTCCACAAGTCAGAGAAGCTTCTTCTGCAGTTGATAGTGGCTGATGCAGAGACTCATAATGGGTCTAAATTGAGACTAAGCAGTAGTTGAGTGCTCAGCTCTAAATGGGATACTCATGTCACCTCTTCCAAAGCTCAGGTACATTGAAGAAGAGGGGCCAGCAAGAGTATAAGAGCTGGAGGATGGAGTGAAGTGTTGTGGAATGCTGATTTCTGGACATGACATGGTCTTTACACACATGATCTCCCAGCAGCTAAGGTTACCTGCACAAGATTGGACCCATGAACTTCCCATCTTGGATGGGAAAGTGACTTACCAGACTCTGCCCATCCATGAGGAACAATTGGCAATTGTTGGTTGCTGAGGGAGGGAAGGTCATTTGCTTCAGTGGTATTCAATGGTTATTTACCATCCTCTGGTAAATAACCCTTTGGTGGTTTGAATGTAATATGTCCTCCATAGCCTCAAGTGTTTGTAATTAAGCCTCCTACTTATTTCCAACTGGTAGAATCTAGGAGGTGGGGCCTTGCTGGAAGAGGTGTGTTGCTGGGGGCAGAGCTTAAAGTTGATGAGTCTAGCCTACTGGGTGCTCAGAGCCAGCTCTCTTCTTTATCCCCCCCCCCATCTCTATCACTTTTCCCAGTGAATATATAAACTTGTGGGCCAGTTACCAAGCTATTCTCACCATGCTAAGCTGCCCCTGGAATGTAAGCCTGAAATAAGCCCTTTTCCCCATATGCTGCTTCTGCTCACATATTATGTTCTAGCAACTAGAACATAACTGCCACAGCCGCCACTCCCCATGTGTTTATGCAAGTAGGATACTAGTTGGGTAAAAGAAGGGATTCAGCAGGTGTGGGAAGGGGGTAAGAGAAGGTATTGGGGTAAATGTGATCATTAATTGAATAAAAAATAAAACTTAAAAAGAAAAAAGTAGTATACACAAGTGGTGGGACAGAATATAAGGGGTGGGATAGTCTTGAGGGGAGATAGGAGAGACAGGAGTGAGAGAGAGGAGAATAGGGCTACAAAAGGAATGGAGAGAGGGGAATAGGGCTACAAAAAGGAGAGTAATAGCTGGGTGTGGTGACTCATGTCTATAGTCCTAGCATTAAGTTACAGAGGCAGGAGAGTCATGAATTACAAGCCAGCCTGGGCTATATAACTAGATCTTGTCTTAAAAAAAAAAAACACTAGGAAACTTAAAGGTCAAATCTTGGTTTAAAAAGCATTGACTCAGCAGTTAAGGTGCTTTCCCACAAAGCCTAATGACCTGGGTTTGATTCCTCAGTACCCACTTAAAGCCAGATGCACAAAGTGGTGTATGTGGGGGAGATTGTTTGCAGCAGCTATAGGCCCTGGAATTCACATTTCTCTCCCCTTCCCCACCCTCTCTTTCTCTACATGCAAATAAATACATATTTTTTTTAACAAACACATCTCCTGGGTGTGAGGAAAGGGGGGGATAAGATTGTAGAATTTAAGTGAGCCTTACCAGACACTTTAAAAGTGACAGATGTATGTGTATGTACTTGTGTGTGCGCATGACTGGGAGGCTAAGAACCACACTTGGTTTGGGATGGAGCTGCAATTGGAATCCAGCAGGCTAGCCAGCCCCCATTGACTATGCACTTAATCCTTGAATTGTTTTGCCTTTCATGTTATATCGTAGGATTTCATGATATTTGTGTTTTCACTAATGATAGCTTAGTAATTATGTTACATGTCAGATAAACTACAGAAATTTCTTCTCTCACATCTCCAAAGGCTAGAAGCCCAAGACCAAGGTGCCCACAGGTTTGGTTTCTCCTGAGAAATATCTAGCTGGTTTGCAGCTAGTGGCCTTTTTCCTATGGGCTCAGGTCATTTTTCGTTTGCCCACGTGCACCCCTTTGTGTACAAACTTTCTCTTCTCATATGGGCGTCAGTTGGATTAGATTAGGGCTCACTCTTTTTTTCTTTTTCTTTTGGTTTTCCATGGTAGGGTTTCACTAGGCTGACCTGGAATTCACTATGTAGTCTCAGCGTGCCTCAAACTCACGGTGATCCTCCTACCTCTGCCTCCCTAGTGCTAGGATTAAAGGCGTGTGCCACCACGCCCGGCTAGGCCTCACTCTTAAAAGCTGCTCTTTGTTTTTGCATGTGTATCTGTGGGGTATGTGTGTGCATGTTTGTGTGTGAGTACACACGTGTGTGGGGGTGTATAAGCACATGTGTATGCATGCATGTTAAAGCCAGTGCTTTTGTTCAAGTACTTTGTCCCAGCAACATGAACTACAGTGTGGGTAGTAGGGATCCCTCAGATCCCCAGGCCTGCACAGCAGGTGATTAGCCAACTGAGCCCCCAGTCTATATTGGCTCCTTTGAAAAATTGTTTTTTTTTAACCTTTTTATTGACAGGTTCTGTAAGTATAGACAATAAACCGTGATAATTCCCTTCCCACCCTTACTTCCCCTTTTACAAATCCACTCTCCATCATGTCCCCTTCCCCCTCAATTAGTCTCTCTTTTATGTCATCATCTTTTCCTCCTGTTATGAAGATCTTGTGTAGGTAGTGCAAGGCACTGTGAGGTCATGGCTATCCAGGCCATTTTGTGTCTGGACGATTGCATTGTAAGCAGTCCCACCCTTCCTTTGGCTCTTACATTCTTTCTACCACTTCTTCCAAAATGCAGTCTAGCCTTCGAAGGTGTGATAGAGATGTCTCATTGCTCATTCCACTGTCACATCTTCTCAGCACTATGTTGGCTTTTGTGTCATCCAGTGGTCACCACCATCTGAAAAGAGAAGCTTGTCTAACCAAAAGTGAGAGTAACATTAACGTACAAGTATGAACATTAAGAAAAGTGCTTACAAGGCAGTTTGGTGGGCATAGTATATAGATTACTCCTCTAGGGCTCATAACACCTTCCTACTGGCCACCATGGGCTTTTGGCTAGGTTGTCAGTACCAAGCATGTATTCCCTTTCGTGGAGTGGGCCTGCAGTCCAATTAGAGAGTGGTTGTTTTCCCCCATAACAGACATACAACTATCATTATTGCACCAGTTGGCACATTTAACCTGGATAGCCAATCTTTTATATATATATATATATACATATACATATATATAATTAATGACAACTTCTATACTTACAGGCAACAAGCCATGGTATTTCCCTCCCCTCCCCCACTTTCCCCTTCATAACTCTGCTCTCCCTCATATCCCCTCCCTCTCTCCATTAGTCTCTTTTAATTTGATGTCATCATCTTTTTCTCCTATTATGAGGGTCTTGTGTAAGTATTTCTAGGCACTGCAAGGTCTTGGATATCAAGGCCAAATTCTGTCCAGACAGTTGTATGTAAGGAGTGGTACCCTTCTTTTGGCTCTTACATTCTTTCCGCCACCTCTTCCACAATGGACCCTGGGCCTTGAAGGGTGTGAGATGTTTCAGTGCTGGGCACTCCTCTGTCCCTTCTTCTCAGCACTATGTTGTCTTTTGGGTCATCCCAGTGGTCATCGCCATCTGAAAAGAGAAGCTTCTCTAACCAGAAGTGAGAGTAGCATTAATATACGAGTATGAACATTAAGTGTAGTGCTTCCAGGGAATTTTGGTGAGAGTAATATATACATCTATCCAGACAAGAGCAGGCTTTATACCCCTAAGGCTCATGACCTCCCCTGCCATAGGCTTTTGATTAGGTTTTCAGTACCAGGCATGTATTGCCTCCCATAGAGGGGTCCTCCAATTCAATTAGAGAGCAGTTGGTTTCCCCCCAGAGCAGACATGCCACTATTGCACTTGTTCAGTCATTTGGCCTGTTAAAAATTGTTTTGATTGACAAAAAATTTATGTACAGTTGCCTTAAATAACATGATACTTTGAATCATGTATATAATGTGAAACACCTCCTTCAGACTATTGAGCCTATACATGATATGGCCTACATTTATGTTGCTTAATCTTTTGATTGGCATGGCCCTGCCTCATGGTAGCAACCATTTTTGCTCTGCTTCTGTGAGATTTTCTTTGATCCCACACATAAGTAAGATCATAGGGTACTTGATTTGTCTTTCAGTGCTTGGCTTATTTTACTTAACAGACTATGTTCTAAGTTCATTGTTGCAAATGACAAGCTGTCCTTCTTTCTTAAGGCTGAATGTTATTCCACTGTGCATGCATACCCTAGTTTATTATTCATGCATAGGTGGACACCTACATCGGTTCCATATTTTGGCAGTTGTAAATAATGCCACAGTGAGTGTGGGAGTACAGTTACCTCATCAACATGCTGATTTCAGGTTTCTTTTAGATGTGTATCCAGGAGTGGACCTGCTGGCTCAGAACCTTCCTCACTGATTTGTGTAGTGACTGCACTGGCTCACATTCCCAGCAATACTGCACAAGGGTTCCTTTCTTTGTATCAGTTATCTTTTGTCATAATAGTCACTTTAACCATTATGAGTTGGCATAGAATTTTGGCTTTAATGTGTATTTTCTTGATCTTTAGTTATGTTGGGCATTCTTCAAATAACTGCTATTAGTTTATCTTTTTTTAAGGGATGTCTGTCTAGTCAGGTCTTTTGCCGTCTTTAAACCAGGTTGTCGTGCTGTTGAGTTGTTTGAGTTCCTAATATGTTCTAGATATTAACCCTTATCACGCATTTCCCCATTCTTTAGGCTGTCTCTTCACTGTGTTCATTGTTCCCTTAGCAGTGAAAAAAGGCTTCAGTTTAAGGTAATACATCTGTCTATGCTTACCTGTGGTATCTGTGCTTTTAAAAAACTCACTCTCCAGCCTAGCATTGTGTTCTCATTTTGTCACTAGTAATTTTATACTTTCAGGTCCTGTTTTCTTCAGTCTGCTTGGAGTTGATACCTGTATGTATGCTGTGAGTTAAGGATATAACGTCATTCTATGAATGGATATTTTAGCAGCCCTATTTTAACTTAACACACCTTTAAGGCCCCTCTCTCCAAATGCGGGCACATTCTGATGTGTCCTCGGTTTGGGTCCTTCAAGATATTCATTCAGAGGCAATGTAATTCAGCCTATAGTAATAATATAATACTAATACTGCTACTATTATGCTACTAATACTTTTCTAGCTTAGTTAATTTATCTCCTTTGTATTCAGTTCATTCCTGTGGAAGGAAATTAGAAATTTTAAAGTTAGAGTATTACTTTATATATAATTCATGAAAAAGTTTAAAGTTGTGTGTGTGTGTGTGTGTTTGTGCATGTGTACCACAATGCGTGTGTGTGGATGTCACAGGATAGCCTTGGGGTATCTGTCCTAATGCTTCCTCCAGAGTCTGCTAGTAAGACTCAGTTGGACAGCTCGTTAAAATTACCGATGCTGTGGGCCCTAAGTCACAATCAAAGCCAAGTGGGATGAGGATGGGGCCAGAGAGTGTGCACAGACAGTAGTGTGATTAGACACTGGCTCCAACTGACGGCTTCCCAGGTGATCCCAGCAAATCTGTGTTCCACTGGGAGCAGAACTGCTGGAAATTAACATGGGACGTTGTCTTCCTCCTGCATTTGTCAGGGAACCCTGCCTGGCACGAGAAAGAAGGGTTTTTAGTTGTTTGTTTGTTTGTTTGCTTGCTTTAAGTTGAAGGCAACATAGTGTCATATACTTTAGATGTACCTGGATGTCTTAAATTGTGTACATATAAATAATTTTAACAGTATATGGAAAACTCAGATTATGGAGGAACATGAGCAAGGTCAACTCCTCCACGGCCTACTTTCCCATGTAAAGACAGAGGCCAAAATGCCCTGCCCTTAAGACAAGTGGAAGAGAGGAGAAGATGGAGGGAGAACACTACAAGACCATCAGCAAGGATACTTATTATGTGGAGAAAATGAATGCTAACCAAAGAGAAGCAGGCTGTGGTTGAGAATGTTGATGAACAGGAAGGGAGGTGTGACGGCAGAGAGGAGGGAGGGAGGTAACGTGGTGATGGATGGTTTCCTGAACAGCTCCACGAGGATAAAGAGTACGCCATTAAGACCAACTCGCAACACAATCCAGTTCTTACTAAACTTTATGCAATTAAGACAATATAAAATAGCGTGCTTTTTGAATATTCTCTTCTCTAGGCTTAAGATTTGACTTATAAGGAATGTTGGTATTATGCAATGTATTTTAATAATGATTGCTTTTTAACATGCTTCTTATTACAGAAGAATGAAATTTTTTTCAGGGCTTTTGTTAGGAAAGTTATAATTCATAAGAGCCCCAATTAGAGAAGACTGTGGGCTGATGGCAGGGCTGTGCCATTTAAGGAGAACTCAGCCAACACCTGGATACTGCCACAGTGTATATCTAAGAGCCACATGGTGATGGTTTAGCCCTGTAAGAACTATACGGAGTTCTCACTAATATAGTCATTCCTAGCCAGTCATGGAGGTGCATGCTTTTAATCCCAGCACTTGGAAAGCAGAAGTAGGAGGATCACCATGAGCTCAAGGCCACCCAGAGATTACATAGTGAATTCCAGGTCAGCCTGGGCTACAGTGAAACCCTGCCTCAAAGAATAAATAAATAAATAAAAATTATGTGTATATATATATATATATATATAGAGAGAGAGAGAGAGAGAATATGTGTGAGTGAGTGTGTCATTCCTTGGATTGTAACTCTGAGAGCTTGAGAGACTGCTGATCTAGACTGCCAAGGCACTGTGGACCCTATAAAGAGAGGCTGTCGTTGGTAAGAACACATGGCCTGTCAGTCCCTAGGCTTTTTCTGGAACCTGCATCGTGCCACTATACATCCAGATCTGTTTCCACCACACACATCACTTATATTACTATGCTTTCTGTTGCCAGTAGCACAGTGCTACAGACTGGGTGAGTTATAAAGGAGAAAGGTCTGTTTTGTTGCATAGTTCTGAAGCCATTAGGTCACCGGCCTGCATTTGTTAAGGGCCTTCTTCATGACATAGTCCCCTGGTAGTGCACCTAGTGCACCTCTTGTTTTTGAAGTCGCTGGCCTTCAGTCATGATGTTTGTCACCCTAATCTAACCCTAATCTTGAGGCCCACCTCTAGGCACCATAGTCAGGTTAAGTTTTAGCCTTCTCAGTACCTCACAGTGGCGATGAAATCTCAACACATGGAGCTTGGGAACACACACAAAACCATTCCAAGCTATAGCATTATCACATACATTTTGCAATTGTAATGTGCAATAAAAATAAGCTGAGATCTTAATCAATGCACATTCCATCCACTCCCACTTCTCATTACCTTAGAGGAAGGTCAGGAAATTCCCTTGTTATCCTTGTGTATCTTGAGAAGGATCTAGTGAGAAACTCCAGCCAAGAGGGCAGGATCTACCCATACAGTACATTTTAGGGGGTTCTAGTTAGCCAGTTGTGACAGATGATTTCCTAAGATGGAAGCTATGAAAGCTGACCACCCAAGGTTGGAGAGACTTTGACACACACTACCCATCAATGTTTAATGTTAAGGTTGCTCTTCTCATTCTTGTTGCCTTTTCATGAAGGGCCCCATGAGGCAGGTGACATTGTACCACCTCCTTCAGGACACAACTTCTAGGCCTAGGTCAGGGTTGAACAGAGGTAGACCGACCCTTCTTACTGGCTGCTCACAGCTTGTGCTCACACGCTTATTGGCAGAATACCTGATGTGCACCTGATGCAGCGCTGATGACACAGTGGTTCTGAGTAAAGCATGGCCATGCTGTAGGGGATTGCCTGATGTGGAGGAAGCAGACGGTGAAGGAGAGGGATTGGGGCGTGGGGACAGACAGGTAGGCCATCAGATATACACCTGGATAAACGTAATCACAACTCGGACTCATTGCCATGGAGAAAACAAACAGAACACGACCTGGCGAGAGAGAATAGAGGGAAAGAGCTAGGGGCTGGGTGAAAGTTACCAACGGCCCTTCCGGAACGGTGCTATTTAGTATTTAAATTGAGGTCTAAAAGATGAGGAATAGGCGGTGTGGGAGTCAGGACTTCGAGAGAAGGAAAGAGTGTGCCCATGATATTCACACATCCCTGATGGGATGTGCTAGGATGCATACCGACACCTGGGCCATGCTCAGCCACAGCAGCTTCTTGTCCAGGAGAATCAAGGCAAGGAAGGTGTTGTAGTCAGCTCCTTGTTGCTGGCAGAAAGCACCTGACCAAAAGCAGCTGGTGGGAGGAAAGGGTTGTTTATTTTGGCTTACAGACTCGAGGGGAAGCTCCATGATGGCAGGGGAAAACGTAGCTTGAGCAGAGGGTGGACATCACTTCCTGTCCAACATCATGTGGACAACAGCAGCAGGAGAGTGCGCCAAACACTGGCAAGGGGGAGCTGACTATAAGACCCATAAGCCCGCCCTCAACCATACACTACCTCCAGGAGACTCCAATTCCAAAATTGGCACCAGCTGGGGACCTGGCACTCAGAACACATGAGTTTATGGGGGACACCTGACCAAACCACCACAAAAGGGATGGGAGTGTTTGAGGGACTAGATCAGGCAGGAGTTTCTTAGCAGAGTAAAGCAACTAGAATGGGCCCAAGAACCACAGGGCCTTGTGGGCTCAGGGAGAGCCTCGTGCCCCTGCGTGGCTCTGTCTCATACTGTAAAAATGCCATTAAGGAGGTATCACTGTAGTGCCAGGAGGTGAGGGACAGAGTCTCAGTGGGCACATTGTTCCAGCCTCGGGCATGGGAGTTGATGCTCTAGATTTGCAGAATATGGAGTCAACTAAAGCAGCAAGTCTGTAATTAGAGCCACAGTTTAGTTTGCATTAAAGATGGTTAGTGGTTTTTAGAGAAGGTCAGACACAATCATGGTATACCCGGGGCATTTTCTGGCCCCTTTGCATGTTGTTTTGATGTTACTGTGCAGTGACACAGTATGCAGTGTGTTAGGGCCAACTTCAGTGACATTTGAGATTAGAACCATCGAGTCACATCATGCCCAGTGTGTCCTTCCATGATGCTAGAATTGTTAGCAGTGCCGCATTTGTGTGTGAGAGCTGCCAGAGAATACCAGAAGCCAGGCAGCTTAGCCAACAGAAACTTACTTCCCAAAGGCCAGAGGCTGGAATCCCGAGATCAAAGTGCTGGCAGGCCTGGCTTTTCTTGAGATCTCAGTCAGCAGGTGGCCACCTAACCGCTCACTTCTCATGTGCTCTTTTCTCTGTGTACCCTGATCTTTTTTTCTTTCTGTAAGGACTCTAGTCACAGCACCCTTACGATTATATTTAACCTTATTACCACTTTAAGAACACTGCTTCAATATGTGGTCACACGGACATCTGTACTTCCACAGGTGATTCTCAGGAGAACACAGTTCACTCCCTAACAAGCCGTCATCTGCCGAGGCCTTAACCATATGCAGATCCTGGCCCAGTGCTGCTCCTGGAACCCTTCCTACAATCCCCATGATGAAGTAGCTTGCACAGGTGTATGCTTAGCACACGGTGTGCAAATTCAGTTACATTGCCATGCCATTGCTCAGTCCAAAAGTCCCACTGTAGCCAGCACTACATAGTGACCTATACCCACTTCCCCTCCCCATGTACAGCCTCCATCCTGAGGTGCTCTGTCCACTTAGCGTTATGCTCTTCTGGCACCAGTGAGCTTCCATCTTTTAACCAGTCAGTACCTTTGGACCTCTAGACACTCCCTTCTGGGGCCCTTCAGTAATAGCAGCAGCTGGAGATTTTGTGTCTGCCCAGCTCCCAAGGAGACCCGTGAGCCTGGCTTAGGAGGAATTGCCTGTCAGCCCTAAGGGCTCAGGCTCAGGGTTGGGGATTCAGGGTGTAGATCATAAATTATGCTCAAGAGCTAAACAGCTTAGTCTGTGTTTGGGCTACATTGTCTGTAACCCTACATCTCTTAAAATCCAGAGTGAAGAAGTAACTATTGGGCTTCCTTTGCCCCATACAGCTGTCAGGAAGGTCTGACACTCCAGAACTCAGAAATATTAGGACAAACAACAGACTGCTCTAAGAAATCAGGGAAGGAATGAAGGCCAAAGCAGTTACCTACAAGAGGCTACATGACAACAAGTCACCTCACACTTGGCTTCTGGCCCTTACAACCACTCTGACCATGTGCTATTCCAGAGCCAAATCACCTCAGTAGCCTTCTGCCCTTTGAGTTCATGAATTTCCTCCACATCTGCTTCTGGGCTTGTAGTTGCTTCTTGTTTCTGTCTGAAAAAAGACACAAATATCTCTGGATTGATGGCCCGGGAATTTCCTAATTGGCAAGAGTTCTTGGTAAAAGTCTATTGTCTACTCGTTCCACTGATGGCACCTGTAGGAGAGAAGAGTGCCGTGCAAGGTGTGCAGGTTCCATTCTCTTCTAACAGGGTCGGTCTGTGTGCAGAGAAGGCCTTGAGTATGGCGCAGTCCCGTTGGAGGTAAATGATCTCCCAGTAACTGGCTTAGTGACCTGAGTGGAGGAGCACACACTGTGAGCATCACCACACATGGGTACCCATGGCCTGGACTAGGTGCCAAAAGTACAGCACACACAAGACTAGGCACCCTCAAAATTAAAAACCTTTGTGCTATAAGGCACACAGTTAACAATGTAAAGATAATCACAGAATGAGAAAAATTTTCAAATCATATGTCGGCTAAGGATATTTTATGTAGCATATGTAAAGAACTCTCCAAGCTCAATAATCAGTCAGAATCCAACTAAATGGCAAATGATCTAAGCAGGCATGTCTCCAAGGAGACTCACAAATGGCCCGTAAGCACAGGATGAAACACTGTGCTGTTTCCATCAGGTCAGTGCAAGCCAGAACCAGGGTGCACCCCTTCGCAGCTAGTAGAGTGCTTGTAATAATTCTGAGATCTTACATAATCATAAGTCTTAGCGACAGCACAAAAACATTAGAACTCACATGCAAGCCTGTTGGGATTGTAAAATGGTATCGTTACTTAGGTCTGTCTGGCAGTTGCTCAACATAAATATATTCACTAGCAATTTACAACAGAAGGGAAAATATACACCCACAGAAGAACTTGTACTTGAAAGATTGTAGCATCGTTCTTGACAGCCAATAAGTGGAACAATCCTGGTTCCATCAGGTGGTGAGTAACACAATGTAATATGTCCATACAATGGAATACTATTTGGCCATAAAGAAAATGAAGTGTTAAAACCTGTTATAACATGAATGAACCTGAACTCAGGCTGCGTGAAGGAAGCCCATGACACAGGATGTCGTATTATATGATTTAATTTGATATTATTTGTAACAAGTGGCCAGATTAGGTAATCTGTATAAGGAGTTAATTAGTGGCATTTAGGGCTACAGGCAGAGAGGTGGAAAGTGAAGGAGAAAACGGGGTGACTGCTAATGGGTGTGACATATCTGTTCAGGACGATAAAGATATTCTAAATTGATTGTGGTGAATATACTAGGAAGATTACTCCATGAGTGGGTTCTTGCCATTTGAGCATGGGCACGTAAATTCATATCCTTAGTGCTCACATAAAATACCAGGTGCCATTGAGTGCTCCTGCAGTCCCAGCAGTGGAGAAGTGGAGATGTAGGAGGGTTCCTAGTTACTGGCTAGCTAGTCTAAGTTCATTATAAGACCTTGTCTTGAGCAAATGAGGTGGAGAATGACTGAGAAGGATACCTGACTTTGACCTCTGGCCTCTACACATGCAAGTACAAGTACTATATATATATTCTCTAAATAGGTGATTAAGTTTAAAAATTGGCTCAGTAAGTTATAAGAATATTTCAAGACAAACACAAGTTAAGGCAATTCATGACAACTGAGCCAGCACTACAGAAAGTTCTTAAAAGAATACTATACACAGAAAATTTTAAAAAGACAGGGTCCATACATGAGAACATAGGAAAGTAAGTTATTATTTAAAGACTATCATCATTCTAACAGAATAGAGGAGAAAAATGGAGGCTTAATATATTATATAATTATAAATTATACCCCAACGTGAACAGTTTGAGTTTAGAATGATTTTCTGTAGAGAGGGGACAATGGGGAGAGGAGAAGATGAGGGAGCAGAGAGGAGAGGAGGAGAAGGAGAAAAAAGAAAAAGGAGGGAAAAGGAAAGAAGAAAGAAAAGCTGAGCTTTTTAAGATTCTAGAGATGCCAGACCCCAGGCCACATTTTTCTAGACTGTAGGAGCGGTACCCACTTCCCTAATTCTCTACCACAGCTCTCTTCTTATCTGGGTTCTCTTTTCACTGGTTCCCTGGGAGCTAGATACAATATAAGGTTTACCCCCTTGTTCATCTGCTCCGTTTTGAGATATTTTAAAACAGTCTTAAGATTTTATAAAAATATACTTTGGGTTAACATGAAAGATCTAAGTGTATATGCCAGAAGACTTACCCTACTGGTGATAACTATCCTTAGCATAAGGCAGCTCAGCAAATTTCAACACCTTCTGGAGCCAAACATCACCACTGAGTCCCGTCTAAGCCATCGGAAATCACCATGTTGCGGTCAGGTCTGCATTGCTGGTAGAAATCACCCAACCAAGAGCAGCTTGTGGGAAAAAGAGGTTTATTTTGTCTTATAGGCTCTAGGGGGAAGCTCCATGATGGCAGGGAAAATGATGGCATGAGCAGAGGGTAGACATCACCCCCTGGCCAACATGAGGTGGACAACAGGAAGAGGAGAGTGTGCCAAACACTGGCATTGGGAAATTGGCTATAACATCCATAAGCCCATCCCCAACAATACTCTGCCACCAGGAAGCTTTAATTTCCAATATCCATCAGCCTGGGAGACTAGCATTCAGAATACCTAAGTTTATGGGGGACACCTGAATCAAACCACCACATTGTCACCCCCCCTCAGGTCCCCATAAACTGATAACCATCCATGATGTAAAATGCATTCATCCAACTTTAAAAGTCCCATAGTTTTTATCAATCCTAATGATGTTCAAAAACATTCCCATAGTCCAAGATCTTTTTACTGAGCCATATACCAAAATAAATAAATAAATAAAAAATAAGGGCTGGAGAGGTGGCTTAGCAGTTAAGTGCTTGCCTATGAAGCCTAAAGACCCCGGTTCGAGGCTCAATTCCCCAGGACCCACATTTGCCAGATGCACAAGGGGGCGCACGCATCTGGAGTTCGTTTACAGAGGCTGGAGGCCCTGGCGCGCCCATTCTCTCTCTCTATCTCTCTCTCTCCCTCTGTTTGTCACTCTCAAATAAATAAATAAAAATAAACAAAAAATATTTAAAAAAATTAAAATCCCCCAAGCCCATAATGGCACAGAATAAACAGTCACACTGCAAAAGATGGCATTGGGCAAAGCAAAGAAATATTCAGCCAATAAAAAATTTAAAACAACCAGGGCAAACATTAAACTCTGTAGCTCCAAGACCAACAACTTTAGTCAGTGACAAATCTCCAAGTCCAGTAATTCTAACCAGCAACAAGTCTCTGGAGCTCCAATTCCACCCCTCCAGCTAGGCTACTCACAGTCCAGGAAAACTTCATTGGGGCTGGAAGCTTTCCTTAGCAGCCATCTCGTGGTCCCAGCATCTCCACTAGGTCTCCACTGTAACCCATGGTTCATCCTCACAGCTCCATTGGGTCTCCATGCAGGCATCCAGCAAACCTGCTTCACACTGCGCATGGCCGTTTCCAAAACACAAGACCACATTGCAAACTCAACAACCCTCTCTAGTTTCTGCATTTCTTATACTGCACAATACCAGGTAGGGTTCCAATTTGTTAATCCAGGGGGGAATAAGCAGACTTTGAAGAAGAGGACATTCCTTGAGCACTCATGCCCCTTCAAAAGAGTCTACATTCTTCCTGTTGCCCCAGTGCAGGTCAGCTGACCTAATCTCAATGGTTGTAATCTCTCAATTGCAGCTGAATAGGCAGCAATTTAACCCAAAGATTTCATTCTGTGCCATATCCCTCTGCTCATACCAGTCTATTTCTAGGCAAAGCAACCCTCAGGTTCTCAGGACACAGGCATAACAGCAAGCCTTTCACACAAACTGCTTCTAGCCCAGTCCAAGAAAAGCTCTTTCTCACCCTCACAAGCCAAACCGCATAGTCCATAGTTCTTACTGCATTCAGGTCTTTCAACTCTGACCAGAATAGTCAGTCCATCAAGATGTACTTATAGCACTGCAAGGCATCTCTTAAGCCAAGGTTTCAAATCCTTCCATATTTCCCTTGAAAGTCAGCTCCAAAAGGCCAAAGCCACACAGTCAGGAGCAGCAATCCCACTCTTCTGGTACCAACATTACTATTGTAGTCAGGTTTGCATTGCTGGCAGAAATCACCCCACCAAGAGCACCTTGTGGGTAAAAAGGGTTTATTTTGGCTTACAGCCTCGAGGGGAAGCTCCATGATGGCAGAGGGAAATGAGCCGAGGTTGGACATCTACCCCTGGCCAACATAAGGTGGACAATAGCAACAGGAGAGTGTGCCAAACACTGGCAAGGGGAAATTGCCTAAAATACCCATAAGCCTGCCCCCTACAATACACTGCTTCCAGGAGGCATTAATTCCAAAATCTCCATCAGCTTGGAAACTAGCATTCAGAACACCTAAGTTTATGGGGGACACCTGAATCAAACCACCACACCCTTTCAACTGAAACGTGGCACAAAGTTTGTTCTCGGAATAATAATGCCTTCTCATAAGGATAAAAGCACAGCACTTATGCACACAGCCTGTCAAATGTAGAGCTATGTAGATAACTTGTCTTGATGTTAAGTGACATATTCTCTCAGGGAATTTCTAACAATTGGTTTTACATTTTTATTAAGATAAAATTGGCATTTGCTAAGCTGCACATGTTTTAAATGTACATTGTGATTGGGGCAGTATATTACTATAGCTCTGAACTAGTATAAGTATCAAGAAAATATATCTGTCATCTAGCTATTTCTTCTGCCCCTTGATAATTCATTCCTACACTCTTCCCGTCCTAATTTTCAATCAGCCACTGATAGCTGTCACTGGTTTGGTTTGAATTGTGTAAATGTTTTTTTGTTTTTTGTTTGTTATAGAAACATATCATAGATAGCCAGCCTTCACTATCCATGGTTCTTACATCCATGGATTCAGTCAACAGCAGATTGAAAATTTGTCAAACAAAAAATTATGTTGTACATGTATGACCTTTCTTGCCATTATTCCCTAAATAATACACTATGACAACCATTTGTTTGGAATTTACATTGTGTTAAGTATGTCAGGTAGGGGTGACTTAAAATATAGGAGAGAAAGTACATAGGTTAAACACAAATTTGAGCATCACAGATGCTGGTATCTGCAGGTCAGAAATGGAGGGCCACTCTACTTCTGCTATCTAACTTACTTTACTCAGTATAATTATTTCAAAATTAATCCATGTTGCCATGTGTATTACAAATTCATTCTTTTTGTTGATTGGTAGTTTTCCTACCTGTACCATGGACATGCCAATTTGTTTACCCACCCACCCACTGATAAGCATTTATGAAGTGAGCAGCTACAAACATTCACCCACAAGGACGTGTGTGAATGTGTGTTTTCATTTCTGGGCAAGTGCTATAGCACTGAGCCACATCTCCAGCCTTACGTGTCACTTGTATTGAGTCCATGCCTGAGGTAGAATGAATGAGTCACCTGAATGTGTTTGTTTACTTCTTAATCACCTGCCAAACCACATTAGGAAGTGGAAAGACAGAGCATGTGGAGGAGGGACAGGTATGTGAAGGGCAAGAAGTAGACCAAGTACCTTTGTGACAGGTGCCCTTGACCTCCTAACAGGTGGGTATCTTACACCCTCTGTAAAGGGGATAAATGCTACCCACAGAGTCCCCGTAAATCCTTTATACCCTGTCATTGGTGAAGGAGAGACAGAGCTGGGATTCTGACTGACTGCAAAGTCTGCAAGTAGTGGTGTACTTGTAGTTCCCCAGCAGTGTGACTTCCAGAGCCTTACCTGCCTTCAGCATTTGCTGTGGTCAGATGTGCTCATTCACTTGTTCACTTATTTTTGTTTTAATATTTTATATTTATTTATTTGAGAGAGAGAATGTGCCAGGGCCTCCAGTCACTGTAAACGAACTCCAGACACATGTGCCACCTTGTGCGTTTGGCTTACATGGGTCCTGGGGATTCAAACCTGGGTCTTTTAGCTTTGCAGGCAAGTGCCTTAACCACTAAGCCATGTCTCCAGCCCATTTAGTTTGTTTTGTAAACTTCAGCCAGCCACATGCATGTGCAGTGCCATCTCACTGTGACTTTTCACCCCAATGATGATGATGATGATGTTGTTTTCATCTTTCCTGTGTTTATGTCTGACACTTTGGTGTCACTTGTGGTCCAATGTACTCTACATGGAGAGTGTTTCGAATTTACTGCAAGCTCTAACTGGGAGGCTTTCCCATTTGTCACATTAGGAATGTCAGTGGGTTTCTGTTACATTACACTGAATGGGCATTTTTTGGAAAAGAGACAGAACATCCTCCAGATATATTTTTCTTTTCCTGCAATACCAAGGATTATACTCAGGTCCTGGTGAATGCTAGACAAATAATACTCTGCTACTGAGCTATATCCCTTGTGAATGCCAGACACATGCTCTGCCACCAAAGTGTACCCCATCCCTTTGGTTTTTGTTTTGGAGACGGCCTTACTCCATCCCAGGTTGGCTTCAAACTCTCCATCCGCCTGCCTTTGCCTTCCAAGTGCTGGGAAGAAAGCTGTGTACTACCACCCCAGAGGATATGTTAGATTTTTCTCAATGCTATAAAATTTTGGCCAGAGTGATTTTCAAGGTATTGATTTTTCAAGGCAGAAGTAGGGATGAACTAACATGTTATTAGTTGTCTAACTTTATAAATTAATTATGCAGAAGTGAGTTTTTAGTTGAAGTCAGCTCTAATATTGACATGGTGCTTTTTTTTTTTTTAGAAATGTAAGATCTCAGTTGAGAGGGACCTTGACACATACTTGGGCAATCCCTAGCTGTTCCCTGTAGCCTCTTCCTACTGGCAGAAGTATGAGTCCCTGGAAAGACCTTGTAAAATAAAGTGTAAAACAAGAATAATTCTTTGTAGACTATTGCCAACTTGTTACCTAAGGGGATTAAAATTGAAATAACTTAATTAACTGACCTTAATTTAAAACTCTACTATGCTAGGTATTTTATGACGGTTATTGGGTGTGAGTCTGCCAGCTAGAACAAGCTTAGCCTGTTAAGGATGTTATTACTGTACTTTCAGATGTATGGAAGAGGGCAGAGAGGAAGAGTTTCAGTATCACCGTGGCTGCAGTATGGGGAAAGCCTTCTGTGGCCTGCCTGTCAGCCTCACACCACATGGCTTTGCTGGGCGGAGGCTGGAATTCCAGCTCAGCTCTGTTTCTCTTTCCCCAGTGGACATGGTAATAAGGAATTGATTGCACTGTGGGTTAGGAAGTCATTTCCTCCTGGTACAAGCTGGATGTCCACTTGAGACAGCAGATGCAGGGCATGTGGCACACAGTGCTTGGCATGGTTCTTCTTGCTCCTCTGTACTCACCTCACTGTTAGCACATGTGAAGCTCACAAGCTCTGTTGTACTTTTCAGAGTAGGAAACCACTGTGCCGAGGGTGAAGTAAGTCACCCTCTTAACCACAGTCACATAGAGTTAAAATCGGTATTACAGGCATGGAGAGATGGTGGTTAACTTCATGCTTATGAAGTCTGGTGTCCTGGGATTGAATCCCCAGTACTCATGTAAAGCCAGATGCATAAAGTGGCAAATGCATCTGGGGTTAATTTGCAGTGCCAAGAAGCCCTGACATGCCCATTCATTTTCCTTCCCTTCTTCCTTTCAAATAAATAAAAAAAATCTTTAAAAAATTGATATTAGGACTCTGGTTCCCAACTTTCAATAGTCTTTTCATTTCTTCAGCAGTAAAATTTATTTTCCAGTTCATTTGGACTAATGAGAAAAGAGATAGGAAACCCCTCCAGCTCACTTTAGACTCTTTCAAGTTTCCCAGTAACTTGAGGAGTTCTTTCTTTATCTTTGCCACAGTACTTCTAAAGTGATAGATTGGGTACTTCATCCCGAAGCTGAAGTGAGACCAATGTCTGAGCTTTTAGGAAGAACAGATAGGGAACTCATTAGCTGGGGGTCTGTTTACAGTCCATTCCCATCGCTCCTGTGCAGTCAGTGCTACTACCATTTACAGTTGCTAATAAATGAAAGTGCACATTTTTCCAAGTGTCTTGATAATCACAAGTCTCATCTTTTACCATAGGAAGTGGCTTCAACAAGCATATTCATATGTTGACAGTTCTAATTAATATAAGCAATTAGCTCTGACAGTAGAACTGTGAAAAGAAGACCCACTCATAAATTTGTTAATTATGTTACTCTGCTCAGAGTTTAATCCCAGTCTAGTTTTCAGTCATTCCTATATGTGGGCAAAAGCCATTGTTGCAGTCAGGTTCATATTGCTGGCAGAAAAAAAAAAAGAGCAGCTTTTTGTGGGGGGGGGAAAGGGATTTATTTTGGCTTATAGACTCGAGGGGAAGCTCCATGATGGCAGGGGGAAACAATGGCATGAGCAGAGGTGCCAATATCAGGTAGACAACAGCAATAGGAGAGTGTGCCAAACACTGGCATGGGAAAACTGGCTATAATACCTATAAGCCCGCCCCCAATAATACACCACCTCCAGGAGGCGTTAATTCCTAATTGCCATCAGCTGGGGAACCTAGCATCCAGAAATCCAGAATACTTAAGTTTATGGGGGACACCTGAATCCAACCACCACAGCCATCTTACCAAATTTTTCCAGTTCACTTCTGGTAAGGGAATTTTATCCCAATTAATTTATGGTTGAAATCTGGTTTTCTGCTATGCTGGAACTGGTGAAGATCAGCTGTGAAATAAACGAGATGGGGAAGGAGGAGGAAGGGAAGGGAGGCATCAAGCACATGCTTCGGCTTTCTTACTTATCTGAAGTGTGTACTCGGGTACACGCTTTGATGGATTACATATCTGAAGTGTGTACTCGGGTGTACACTTTGATGGACTTTCTGGAAATGGCTAGTGGACTTAGGTTGTTGGTAGGCTGGTGGTGCAGAGCATGGCAAGGTGGTTGGCACTGTGATCCCATCGGAGCCCCTCTTCTCTGTGCACCGTTCTGTGTTGGCTGCATCACTTGGGGTAAGATGGGTCCTTTTGGGATGGGGTTGTTCATACACAATAGAATATTATGAAGCATCCCTGACCTGTCACCACCAGGTGCCAGTGCCCCCTTCTTCAGTGTGACAGGCCAGGAATGCGTGAAGACATTGCCAGTTATCTTTGGGGGAGTAAAATACCCCTTGTTGAGAAATCACTGTACTCCACTAAGAAAACAGATAGGTAAGAGTTAAATAGAACCAGCAAAAATAAAGATGGTGAGGCATCTGTTCCTGCAATCATTTGCAAGTAGATGGTTGTTGTCTCTTGAATCACAGCACCTCTTTACCCCTTCCCAGCTTGCCGAGGGTCACGTACTCCTCTGATGTGAGATAGAGCTGTGTTTGGCAATTCTAAAACTCCCTCTCACCATAGATACATGGGGTTTACCTTTCTTGAACTTAATATTTGAAATTTATATACATATATATATATATATACATACATATATATATACATATATATATACATATATATATATACATACATATATACATACATACACACACTCACTTGTTTTGTGTGTCTGTAGTATAGCACACATGGAGTGCTGTGTGTGCTGCATGCATGTGTACAGATACACATGCCCCATGCATGTACATGCAGAGGTCAAAGGACAACGCCAGGTGTCTCCCCCACCACTCATCCTTGAGGTGGAGTCTCACTGATTCCAGAACTTGCTGTTTTTTGTGAGCCCAGTATTCTCTGGTCTCAGCTGCCCACAGGATGAGGGTTACAGTGTTCTTGGTCACACCCAGTTGTTTACATAGGTGCTGAGGAATCACTCAGGCCCTCATGCTTGTGGGGGAAGGGCTGTTACTACCTGAGCCATCTCTCCAGGTCCCTGATTTAAGGTTTTGCATATGCTCTGGTAACCTCAAGATTATGAGTAATCAACTGTGAGTGGTGATTTTCCCCTCCTTCCTGCCCAGTGATTCCTTCCCTTCTTGTCCTGCTTTCTGTCATGTCCTGCTAAAAGTTTACTCCATTGTTTCAGACAGAGACTCTCTGGTAAACATATTCCTCTCATGTGGTAGTCTTCAGAGTTCTGGCAACTGAGCCTAGTTGAGACCATGATCCTAACCAAGCAGCTGAGCCTTTCATAAACATCTCACCTGCCTTAGACATCCCTGAGCAATGGGCCCCTACCAGAGGAAATGCCTTAACCTTTCCCCATGAAGATTCTAACTGAGCCTGTGCAGTACCCAGCCCGTGCTTAGCTCATTCCTGCATTTGGATGGGGTGCAGTGGGGAGCATTCCTATTTCCAGATCGCTGCCCTGTCCCATCATTGTCTCAGAAATTACTTTTATTTCCCTTGGTGCTTTTATCCTAAAATGGAGGAGAACAAAGCCACCAGAGCAAATAGGCCAGAGCTACTGAGTAGCCTCCATCCTTCCCATTTACATCTGTACTCTGGAGAACTCTCTGTCTGTCTTCACCTGTCAGTAAGTGGCTGCCCCATTTCTCCAGTGGAACAGTCCTAGCAAAGCCCCCCATGAGCTCAGTGTCCAGGCCTGGGTCACCTTTCTTCCTGCTGTTCACCCAGCATGGCCACCAGCACCTCCTTCCTAACACCATGCTTCTCCTTCCTGTCTTCCCAGTCATGCATCCGACCATGCTTTTCCTGCTCTGCTCTGGTCTCTGCTTGGTCTCTCATGCAGGCTCTGCACCGCACTCTCCACCCATGGATGCTAGCTGTCCCAATGGCTGCATTCTAAGTCCTCTTTTCTTCTCCCAAGGCTTCTACAGCATGCCTCACTACTTACATACCAGCCACTTCCACGTTTATCTCCTCAGCCCAGATCACTTTTTGAGCTTCTAAACTTGTATCTGAACCTACTTGAGGACACTTCAGAAGCAGCCTGTGAGACTGAGTTTGGAAGTCTTTCCCACCCCCAGCTTGGTGCTTGGCCAGTGTCCCCTCCGCTTGGGGTGTTCTCATTAACGGAGTCCTGACAGTAGCTCAGAATGTCGCCAGTCCTTCTACTTCTCACCACCTCCGCTCGTCAGAGCCAGTGTGACCTTTGACTGAGTGATGGGTGGTGAGGATGGAGAGGCACAAAGTCAGGTCACATAGGTCTTTCAGTCTGGTTTATGTGAGAGACGGAAGTCCTTAGAGGTTCTGTGAATTCACTGTGGCTGCTGTGGGTTGTATGGTCTTCCGTGGAAGACCCTCCCACACACCAAGAAGCTCAGAATAATGCAGATACAGTCAAAGATCTCCAGGTGAGACCATTCAGGTCACAGTGGAAGCCCCAAATCCATATGACACCGGGAAGGAGAAGGCATGGAGAGGCACAGGCCACAGGAAAACAGGAGCAGAGACGGGAGTGCAAGGACAAAGGATTGCTGACAGCTAGGGAGAGGCGTGGGATGGGTTCTGTCTGAGCCTCCCGAAGATCCAACCCAGCCAACACCTGAGTTCAGACTTCTAGCTCTCAAAAGTGAGAGAAAACAAATTTCTGTGTTTTGAAGACTCCTAGTTGTGGTAGCCTTAGGAACGGAGGGCATATATAAAAAGCAGAAATGCCAGCTAGGAGTCTACTTGATAGCAGAGGAGGAGGTGCCAGGAGCCTCACTTGCAGATACCTGGGCTTTTAGACAGAGTGGCTGTGGTTGTAAGAAAAAGGGAACTGGAAAGGGACAAGACCACTGAAAATTGGAGTTGTTATTAACTTGCACATGGAGATAGGGTTGGTATGTAGGAAAAGGCAGGCCTGGCGTAATGAACACTAGGGGGAACTCCCCATGGGGTGGTGAGGAGGTGTGGTCTAGAGAGAGGCATTTGGCCAGTGTTAGTAATTTAAGTTTACAAAAGTACTGGGAATCACCAAGGCTGTGGGTGTCAGTACAGAAGAGGCTCATGGGCTGAGGATTGAGGCCTCTACTAAGTGGTCGGGACAAAATTAGCTTTGAGGTTTTTTAGAAAAAGAAAAGCAGGGGAGGGGAACCAATGAAGTAGGGTTTGAAAAATGAGAAGAGAGTGCAGGTCCTAGAAGATGAGTCAGGAGTCATCTTCCAGAATGCCTGAGCACCAAATGCCCCTAATAGTCCTAGTAAGATAATAACAGAATCCATGGTTGGAATTCACATTGTACAAGTCAGTGTTAGCCTCCACAAGAGCTGGTACAATATGAACTCTCTGCCATAGCCTCTGGATTCACCGTCATTAGCACAGATGCCATGTGCTGTTGGAGGCCTGCAGCTCCTCAGACTCACCTGTGCCTCCACTCTGCACTTAAAGAATAAAAAGAAGAAACATGATGACCAAATTGGCCCCACTCAGGCCACCAGCCTTTCCCATCTCGTGCAGGAGCGGAGTTAGCTAGTGCTAAGTCAGCAAGTCCCGGATGCTGCCTCGTGCAGGTGGCCCACAGCCAGCACCTGTGCCTTGAACCGTCTGTCCTTGGGCTCTCCAGCATGTGGTTTCTCTGCCTGCAGAGCCTGACTGTCCAGGGAAGGGGTTCTGCTCGGGGATCTTCCTCTGCACTGCGCACAACAGCACTGTCTGCAGTGAGAGGCATGGTGCACGTCTAGTGCCCGGTGTGGCCGTATGTGCTGAGCACTTAGAATGTATACAGCACAATTTTAATAACTGGGTTTTTAGTTTTACACAATGTGAATTCACTTGAATAGTCATGGGCACCAAATGGCCATAGGGTACAGGTATAGAGCACTAGTTCTCAGAGGATGACGCAGGACTTACTAGAAGAATAATTTTTGGACAGTGACCCAGACCTGCATACCCAGAAGCTCCGTCTGTGTGTTAAAGCTCTGTGGTTAGTTCTGGGATTCCCTACAGAGCAGGAGTCTTTTCTAGGCCCCACCCTGAGTTCTTGATTTGGTCAGTCTGGGTGGAGTTTGGGAACTTACTTATCTGTGCTCATCTTCGAGTTGGGAATGAGATGGCCCCCGTCACCCAAGGGTACATTGCACAAATGCCACATAGCAAATGCTTTGTCAGCATGCCCCTGGTGTGCTCTCTGCACTGTATGACAGTCTGGTAACACAGTGGGCCTGATTTACAGGAGGTTCTTGTAAACTAGCCTAGATAAAGTACAGGTGAGAGGTTTTTTTTGTTTTATTTTGTTTTGTTTTGTTTGGTTTTTCAAGGTAGGGTCTCACTCTAGTCCAGGCTGACTTGGAATTCACTCTGTAGTCTCAGGGTGGCCTCGAACTCACGGTGATCCTCCTACCTCTGCCTCCCAAGTGCTGGGATTAAAGGCCTGTGCCGCCACACCCACCTTTTTTGTTGTTGTTTTCATTTTATTTTTTTTATTTGTTGAGGTAGGGTCTTGCTCTAGCCCAGGCTGACCTAGTATTCACTATGTAGTATCAGGGTGGCCTTGGACTCATGGCAGTCCTCCTACCTCTGCCTCCCAAGAGCTGGGATTAAAGGTGTGTGTCACCATGCCTAGCTCATTTTTTAAAAAATATTTTTATTTTTTTGGTTTTTCGCGGTAGGGTCTCGCTGTAGCCCAGGCTGACCTGGAACTCAGTATATAGTCTCAGGATAGCCTTGAACTCACGGTGATCCTCCTACCTCTACCTCCCAAGAGCTGGGATTAAAGGTGTGCGCCACCACACCCAGCAGGTGAGAGTTGTTATTGCATCTGTAACTGTGCCTGTGATAGATTCCTGGCATCCCTTATCATTAGATTTCTAATCCATAACTCTGTAGCTTGTTTTAGGAATCATTGTTGGAGTAAGCTTGGTAAATGCGTCATATTAATAAAAAGGTAATTTTTGAAATCAGAAAAGAGTGTTGTGTGTCCTCAGGGGACATTTGATAATATATACATGGAGGGATATTTGGTGGTTACAATGATAGGAGCCCAAAATAAAGGGCCTGCCATTATCATCATTCAAGACTGGGGGCCCAGGACTGTTAAATGCCCTTCATGTATAGGTCTGTCCTGTGTAATGAAGAGACCCAGTAACCTGTTTCTAGCTGACAGAAATAGTTTCTTGATGACATTACTTCTGAGTCTGTGACTCCCTCTTACTGGTCTTACTTCCTGTGAGCATTCTGTGTGAGGCTTTCTGATCTCCTAAGAGGGTGGGACTCCCTCCTGCCCCGCTTTTGTATAACATCATTTAATTCTCCAAGCAAATATTGATTCATGCATCAGACTAAGTGCTGTGTGTTTTATAAAGGCAGCTGAGGCACAAGCCTACCTATGAAGAAGTTATAGTACCGGTGGTAAGCTGGTGAGGGCTGCTTCCTGGTATTTCAGTCAAGGTGCGATCAGGAAAGAATCGGTGGGGATACACACTGAGAGTTGCTGCAGGGAGCTAGCTCGTGCCATGTGGGGCTGAGGAGCAAAGCCAGAATCCTTGGGGCAGACCACCCGAAAGGGCAGCCACAATTCTCAGGCGTGCCAAAGCTGCCATCCTCAGTGGGATTTCTTCATCATTGCCTGACCTTGAGGCCTTTTAACTAATTGAGTTATGCCCACCTAAACATTCTAAGATAATCTCCCTTAAGGTCAACTAGTTGTAGACTTAAATCACCTGGTTAGTGCTGGATTGCGTAACTGGAAAGTATAGACTAACTCCATTTACACCCCCAAAACCATCACACTTGGAGGTTTAAGGATTGTATCTTGAAGGATGTGGCCTTTGTTCTGATCCATGAAGAAGGAAGGGAGATGCCCAAATGGGAGAAGGCGTTCTAATGAAAGATGCCCAGGCAGGAAAGGACAGTAAGTGTCATGTGTGGAATAGCTAGTTTTGCTAAGTAGTGTGTGTGTGTGTGTGTGTGTGTGTGTGTGTGTGTGTTTATTTGATAGAGAAAGATTGAGTACTCCAGGGCCTCCTGCCACTGCAAACAAACTCCAGATACATGTGCCACTTTGTGCATCTGGATTTGTGTGAGCACTAGGAAATTGAACCATGGCTGTCAGACTTTACAAGCAAGCTCTTTTAACCACTGAGCCATCTCTCCAGTCACCCCCTTTGTTTAACCTTGGTTTTCCATTTCCTCATCAAAAACAGGCTTAGAAGTTGTGGAAACATTTCCACCGGCTATGATGAGACCATGTTTGAGGGTGCCTTTTGGAAACAGTAAACACTACAGATTCTAAATTACTTTCTTATTTTTATGCATTTTAAAAATTTTTTATGAGAGAGAGCAAGAGTTGGGGAGGGGATTGGTGCTCCAGGGCCTCTAGCCACTGCAGTTGAACTTCAGATGCCTGCGCCACCTTGTGCACATCTGTGATGTTGTGCATGTGCCACCTTGTATGTCTGGCTTATGTGGGATTTGGGGAGTTGAACATGGGTCCTTAGGCTTCACCACTAAGCCATCTCTCCAGCCCCCTAAATTACTTTTATAATAAGGATACTAGTGGTTATAGTATTGGTGTGAGCACGAAGTTGGAATAATGGGGGAAAGGTTATAGGCTTGTCTCAAGTGTGGCTGTAGAGCTGGGAACATAGACCAGCAGGTAAGCGGCACTCTGGCAAATCCTGCAGGCCCAGGGACTGATTCCCCAGCACCCATGTAAAGCCAGCTGCACAATGTGACACATGTGCCTACAGTTCATTCTCAGTGGCAAGAGGCCTTGTCATACCCACATTCTCTCTCTCTCTCCCTTCTTCCCTCCCTCTCTCTCTCTTTCAAATAACTAAATAAAAAATTTAACGTGAATCTATTGAGAAAATATTCAATGTAGCAGTCTCCTAATTGAGGTGAGTTCCTCGGGGACTAGAAGGGAGTGAGAAACAACCAGTACCTGGTTGTCACAAAGATGCAGTAGCCATATTTGCTCAGGATCTAAGATAGTGCAGCCTTTTTTATAGACATGACTGTTTTTGATTCTTGAGGTATTGGAAGTGAGAATCATCAATTATAAACTTATTGAATACTTTGCCTAAATAGGAGTTAAACCATCTCCACATAAGTTGTTACAAGTTTCTTAGGTAATGGCTATTGTGGCCAATTGACAGTCACCAAAGCAAACAGGAAAGGGACGGCAAACTGAGGACAGTGACAGACTTCTTTCCTTCCCAGAGCTGTGCTCTGCAAGCCAAGCTGATTTTGCCAAGCAAGCCTCCTAGTGTTTATAGCCATGTGTATTTTAGAGGAAATTTAATCCATATGTTCTTGAATCATTTTTGTCTAAGTCATTAAGAAGTTATTTTGCAAAAGTGATTTCATGTTTGAAGTCTTTAAAAAGTATTTTTAGTAGATTTTCATCCTTCATAATGCTAATTTTTTCTTGTTTTTTTTTTCTTGTTCTATTTAAATGCACTGTATATCATATTAACACATCCCATGGGAAGGCACAAAGAAAACCCGGGGCTCAGGAGGATCTAGTGTACTGAGAAAACACATATGAATCAGTCAGTGCCTGTCTGTAGGAGTTTATTGCTGTGCTAGGTAGAACCTGGGTTACTCTTAACCTGGGTTCAGCACCCCAGCCCTGTCTACCCCACTCCCCAAATAGAAATCCATGAAGAGAAATCAGGGGAAAAGGACAAAGAATGAAACCAAATTGCCTCCTAGGGTCTGTTTCTATGCTGTGCCACATGAGCCTTTCTTTTCAAAATTGAGTTCATTTTTCTCTTGTACTTCATGACGTTGCTGGCTAGGAGGATTAAGGTGTTTCAGAAAATGTCTACAAAAGAGAGAAATAAAATTGGATTTAGGAGCCATCTCTAGTTTCTCATTCTTAGCGCAAATGGAGGGTGTTATCTAACTAAGTCTGAAGCTAATTGAAAAGCAGTTTCATTTTTACTAAAAGAAGTATTTAAAAAAACTCTCTCTTTGGATTTTCATAATATGGGCCAAGTTTTGCCTGTATGTGAGGTGTGGGGCTCGTCCATCCACAGTGATGCGAAAGGGTGGTGGAGCAGCCTTGTGGGCGAGGCTCCGATCTGGATCTGCCCTGAGCTCCTGGGCTGGGGCAGGCAGCAGGTCCCTGAGTCAGAAACAAACATTTGCCTCCTGGAGGAGCAGAGATTTTAGCAGTTAACACTTCCCTTTTGTCTCTGCCACCCTGTGAAATACTTCCTAATCCAGCTTTTTACAATTTTTATGTGTTCAAATTATTGCTTATTTGAGTGTGCATGCTCACTTGTGTGAGTGTGTAAGTGTAGGTATGCATGTGCCACACCTGCATGTAACATCAGAGGACAACATCAGAGGTACATCCCTCATGTACCTATCTCACCTGGGACATGATTTCCCAACCTGAATTCTCTCTCTGCTGTCTCTGTTTCTTCGCTCACCACATACTTCCCAGAAATGTCCCTGCCTCCTCTTCCTGCCTTGCTGTCAGCTTCCCCGAGTTCTGGAGCTCAAACTGGGCAGGCACGTGCTCTACCCACGGAGCCATCTTCCCAGCCCAGCCAATCTGCTTTTAATTTCATCCTAAAAGCTTCCCAGGAGGGGAAATGATTCTGGTTCTGGTTTGTTTTCATGAGAAAGTTAAGAAATTTACTTTTGTTTTGACATTTCATAAGGCATTGGTAGCTGTTGGCATGTGCCTGTCTCCACTAGACTGCATTCTCTGTGAGCGTTAGTGATGTCACATCCATTATGTATGGACACTTGAGGGCCTCTATGGACTCTGAATTTTGGAAGCCTCATGACCTATCATTCTGAATGTATTAAAACTTACTCAGTTCTGACCATAAATCTAGCAATACTTTCTTATATCTGGGACAAAATACTCAACCACAAGCAGCGTATAGAAGGAAAGGGTCTATTTCCAGCTTACAGTTTCTAGGAGAACTTCCATCACATCAGGGAAAGCAGAGCAGGAGTAGAGTACTAGGCCCTGCATGTCTGTAGCAAGAGGAAGAAGTACAAGCAGTGAGTTTGCTGGTATTGGCAAGTAGGGCTGGACTGTAAAACTCCAAGACCCACCCTCAGTGACATGCCTCCCCCAGCAAGGCTCTACCTCCCAAAGGCTCCACTGGCCAAGCAAATTATGTATGAGTCTTAATCACAAAGTATGAGGTTATAGAGGAGGTATAGATGAGGGCATATACGTTCAGACTGCCATAGTATTAAGATACAAGTATAAGTAAATGTAAATATATATAACACTAACATATAATTAAATGCATGAGTTGAGTTACAACTGGTTGAGATGGTACCTTTTATAAGCATTTAACTAAACATTTTAAGTTTTTATGTTTTTTTCCTTCACTTATAGCCAATTGATTTTTGTTGATTTTAAACATTTTTTCACATTACCTCAGCATGTTCCTTCAGTGGAAAAGTCACCTCCTGCTCTTTTATCCACTTCTTCATTCTTTACTCCTATGACAACCTAGGAAAGAAGTTACTAAACACGTGTTGGGTGACCAGATGCATGAGGTAAAGAATCACAGAATTATCAAATGAGTGAACAGCACATGGTAAAATTTGACACTAAAGCACATCTAATCTAATCTTATAATCATGGTGAATATGTTGTGCTGGGCGGAGTGGTACGTGCCTATAACCCCAGCAGTAAGGAGGTTGAGGCAGGAAGATTGCAAGTTTGTGGCCAGCGTATGTGTGGTGGCACAGAAATTAAATCTTTGGGCTGAAATGTCTGCCCATTCAGCTGCAATTATATGAGATTACAACCTTTGAGAGTGGGCTAGCTGACCTGCCCTGAGGAAACAGGAAGAATGTAGACTCTTTTGAAGGGGCCTGAGTGCTCAAGGAGTGTCCTGTTCTTCAGAGTCTTCTTTATTCCCCTCTGGATTAACAAATTGGCACCCTACCTGGTATTATGGAGTATAAGAAATGCAGGAAAGAAAGGATCATTGAGTTTACAACACAGTCTTGTGTTGTGGAAACAGCCATGGGCAGTGTGGAGCAGGTTTGCTGGATTCCTGCATGCAGACCCCTTGAAGCCATGAGGATGAACCATGGGTTGTAGTGGAGACCCAGTGGAGATGCCGGGACCATGAGATGGATGCTAAGGAAAGCTGTCCAATCTCAAAGGTTGTAATCTCATATAATTGCAGCTGAATGGGCAGACATTTCAGCCCAAAGATTTAATTTCTATGCCACCACACATAGGCTGGCCACAAACCTGCAATCTTCCTGCCTCAACCTCCTTACTGCTGGGGTTTTCCAGGACTGTCAGTAGCCTAGCTGGAGGGGCGGAATTGGAACCCCAGAGACTTGTTGCTGCTTAGAATTATTGAACTTGGAGACTTATTACTGACTAGAGTTATTTGACCTGAAGCTCCAGAGTTTGATGCTTTCCCTGGTTATTTTAAATCTTGTATTGGCTAAATATTTCTTTGCTATACCCCGTGCCATCTTTTACAGTGTGAATATTTATTCTGTGCAATTAAGGGGTTTGGGGGGATTTTTTTTGTATTATAACTCAGTTAAAAGACCTTGGATTATGGGGATGTTTGAACATCATTAGATTAGATTTGTTAATTAGAATTGTTAAAAACTATGGGGACTTTTAAAGTTGGACTGGATGCATTGTATTTTACATCATGTATGGATATCAGTTTATTGGGTTCCAGGGGTGGAATGTGGTAGTTTTATTCAGGTGCCCCACATATATTTAGGTGTTCTGAATGCCAGGTTCTCAGCTGATAGAGATTTGGGAGTTAATGCCTCCTGGAGGTGGTGTATTATTGGGGGTGGGCTTATGGGTATTATAGCCAGTGTCCCCTTGCCAGTGTTTGGCACACTCTGCTGTTGCTATGATCCACCTTATGTTGGCCAGGGGGTGATGTCTACCCTGTGCTCATGCTCTCATTTTCCCCTTCCATCATGGAACTTCCCCTTGAGTCTATAGGCCAAAATAAACCCCTTTTTCACAAAAGCTGCTTTTGGTCAGGTGATTTTTGCCAGCCATGTGAACCTGACTGCAACACTATGCTATACAATGAGAGCCTGTCTCAACAACAATTGTATATCTTGAGTTTTTCTTATTCTTTCCCACACCATTTCCTTCAAGGGACAAGAAAGAATCCATACAGGGTTGAATTAGAGGTTATTTTGAGAAGCAGGAGCAGTGCCAAGTCATAAGCAGCTCTCCCTCACCTTCATCAGTTCAGTTTACTTGGTTTTGCCTTACAAGGATGGGATAAATCTGGGCACTAATGTTCACATATTGAAATAAGTTTCTTGACAGAATCAAGGAGGTATTTTTTGCCTATTTTTAAAAAAATTGTTCTGTGAGAATTCTAGGTGTTTGCTCTTAGGTATTTCTCACATGGTTCTTGTGTTTTCATGACATGCGCTATCTTTTTTAAAAGTCCAGAGGAGAATCTATGTACCCTTTCTTCAAAACTATAGGATTTGAACAAAGTAGGAAATTGGAAGAGAGCACACTCCTCGAAATAGGGGAGGGAAGAGAGGCAAGGACAGCACGGGTGAAGAGCCATCCTTTTCCTCCTTGGCTCAATTGATTCACCCCAGAAAGATGGGCCACTCATGCAGAGGACACTGAGCCCCACTAGAGGCCTCCCTGGACACCAACACTCAAAACCTGCACGGCTGCTTCATGCACCAATTCTGGTCAAGGCAGGGGTTGGAAGTTAAGGGACATCTCCTCTTCATGGAAGTTCTTTGGACTTGTCATTCTACATGTCCTTACTGAACACCTGTAGTACTGATAATACATGGGGTATAGGGCAACTGTGTCCCCCTAGATACTGAAGGTCAGTCTGCTCTCACCCAGGTCAAGCTTTTGTCACCAGATTGTATTATCTTAGGAAGCTACCATCATGTGTGCAGCCCATCATTGATTAGAGTGTCATACAGCACATTAGTGTGTGTCTGCACTCGCATGTGTATGCTTGTGCCTGTGATAGTGTGTTGTCCTCACATGATCTTTGTCTGAACTCACTTAGACTGTTCAGTCAGTGAAAGGAATCCTTCCCAGTGAGAGAGTGATGTCTCCCTGGCATCTGTCTGAGGAAATCCTCACTGAAGAAAATAGTTTGAGAAGTTTTCTGGTGTTAGAAATGCTGGAAGCCATCGTGAGGTGAGTGCCCAGAGGAGACACTCAGCTCTGCTGCCTGAGAATGTTGATAAGGTGATCTTTTTATTAAAAAAAAAAAAATTTTTTTTTTTTTTTTTGGTTTTTCGAGGTAGGGTCTCACTCTAGCCCAGGCTGACCTGGAGTTTACTGTGGAGTCTCAGGGTGGCCTCGAACTCATGGCAATCCTCCTACCTCTGCCTCCTTAGTGCTGGGATTAAAGGCGTGTGCCACCACGCCCGGCTTATAAAAAAATAATTTTATTCAATTACAAGCAGAGAGAGAGAGAGACAAACAAAGAGACAGAGCATGAGAGAAGAATGGGTTCACCAGGGCCTTTAGCCATTGCAAAGGAACACCAGATTCATGTGCCACTTTGTTCATCTGGCTTTACATGGGCACTAGGGAGTTGAACCCAGGGTTCTTCAGATCTGTGGGCCAGTGCCATAACTGCTGAGCCATCTTTCCAGCCTAGGAAGATGATCTTTTCCTAGCCCTTTCTCTATGCTGCTTTCCCATCAATCCAGAACCCTCTGAATTTGAAGACTGGCACACGTTTATTAAGTTCAAGAACTACCACCTTAGGCATGTCTCATAAAGTGATTGTAGGACGTAACCTCTCACAGTCACTTACTCCCTCCTTACCTAATCCCCTTCAGCAAGGACTTCTCTGACATTTCATATCTGAGTCATTTTTGTTCTGAGAAGAAAGAGCATAAGTCAGCAAGTCCCAGAGCAGCAGAGATTTTCATCCCAGCAAGTGCCAGGCCTTTCGGTATCATGCGTTGTTACTGTTTGGACAAGTGATAAGCAGAAGGAAGAGTGCCGGCCTGCCTCACTCGCTGGTGGAATTGACGTTGATCATATCTTTCTTGCGGCATTTCTCTGAGGAGAGCCGAGAACAACTGCAGACTCAGTAAGTAGCAGTAGTCCATCTCAAGACCGGCACTGCCAGGATAACTTGCCGGTGTCCACTACAGAGTTCCCTCTCAGCCTATTTGGCCTCACTGTAGCAGAAAGGCTGCCTCTCAAATGAAAGCAGGTTTGGAAACCACCTTAACACCAACCTAATCACCTTTCCTAGAGCTCACTTCCTCGGATGTGGATAACCTCAATGGGTGGCCAGAGTACTCCTCTCCACACTGCTAGCTCTGTAATTTGAGTAAATAAGTGGTCTTTTGTCAAAGCTCTCAGCATACTCTGCTTTCAAATATAAAGCCTAGGCTTGCTTTGGAATTATCTGGGCCTTTTGCTCACTTGCATCAGAGGAAAGGAGAAATCAGCTAAGGAGCAGACTTCTTTGACAGAAGGTTACCTGCCTGCCAGGTGCACTTCTGAGAATCGATGGCTTGACTTCAAAGGGAAGCCGCTGTTCCATCAGTACCAGCCATAAGCTGCATGGGGGAGACTGTCAGGGGCTGTGGGCAGCCATGCCACTACAGCGACCCTCCTCTTGATACTTTGTTGAGCACAGACATCATTAGAAGTGACAGCTTGGTGGCACCTCCCTGTATAGGCCATGAATCTGACGGAAGCTCCAAGTTGAGGGAGAATCCTGGTCTCAAGGGAAGAAATACACAGATGCCATACATCTGCAGACACACGTGCATACCACAGGCCGTACGTGTATACCACAGGCCATACGTGCCGTACATATACTCTACACACACATGCACACCCATGTATGAAAAATAAGTAAATGAGTCGTCACTCAATTAAGACCCATTATCTTTTTCTAAGAGGCCTTAAACAGGTAGATGGTGCGAGGCATGGCACCTAGCACAAGACGTAGGCCTGTGCGCTGTTACGCTGGGGTATGCCTGACGTAGCCTGGCAGGCTCAGAAGGGAGCGGTCCCGCTCTCCAGAGACCCTGGCCTCCAGGACAAAGGGCCTTTGGGATTCCTACTTTGTGCTCAAAATAAGGAAGCTGAGGTTCAAGAGGTCAAGAACTTCGATGGGACTTGTCTCTGGTGTCCCACCTTCAGCTCACTCCATGTTTATTTTGTTCTGTAGTTAATGTAGTCATGCCTTCAGGACCAAACAGTAATGCTTGCTTGTTATTAAAACATATATTTGCTTAGCTTTCCAGCCTTGCCTGCACCCTGTGAGTCCAAAATAGCCAACTGGAATTCATGAGAATGTTATGCCTTCAGATGTTTGTAATCCGAAAGAATCCTGTGTGGTTTTTATATTAAGATGACTTGGATGTGAGTGCCTTCTTTTGGAGAGGCAAGCCAGTTCACAGTGGGGCAGCCACACTGCAGTGCAGTACCTGTCATCTGTCCCTGGCCCCAGGAGCAATGGCATACTGTAAAACGCTGTCCTGGCCCCACAGCGGAATGAGCAGGACCAAACACCACACTGGAGAAGCATAATAGTTGTCATCTGAGGTAACTAAACATAAGGAAACATTCAGATGAAAGCAACATGTCTATGCTTATATAAAGAGCAGCCCCCACATGACTCTGCACATGTGTCAGGAGCCCTCTTTGCTAATTGAAGAAACTTTTTGAGGCTAGCAGCTCATAAATCTGCAGCAGAGATTGCCTTTTGTTCTGAAGTTGTAAGTCCCGCCTTTAAACTCAGCAGCGGTACTTTCATACCACATCCCTGCTGTGGAGCCCTTGTAGACATGAAGGGTTTGCATTTCAGCATACGCTCGAGCAGCGTGCTTTCGGGAATGTAAACATGAAGGGTCTGCATTTCCACATATGTTCAAGCAGCAGTGCTTTCGGAACGTTCACATATCAAAGAGGCTGGAGGACTTGCTTTATATGTTCTTTCTCTACAGTATTTAAAGCCGCAGATGACTCATAGACACGCCCCTTTTAGAGCAGTCATGTTGGCTCAGTGCCCTTGTCCTTGCTGGGACTTTTATTGCCCTTATTTTTGGTGCCCTGAGAGAGTTATCTTAAAGCGAGTGTAGGCCATTGCCGGGTCAGATGCCGTTAATCTCTGGTCCTCAGACCCACAGAAGCAACTGAAAACATTACAGTGGGTCTCAACACCAACGAATCGGATAGTTCCTCAAGGCCACCCAGTTTTTCTTTTTTAACTCAAATATGCTCTGTATCAGTTTATAGTGTCTTCTTTCTCCATATAGCTAGTACAGCCCCTACCCTACCATCAGAGCTTCTGCTTCCTGAGCGATTGGTCAGCATGGGGAAAAGGAGATGGCGAGGGGAAGCATGGTCCTGGTTTTGAAAGCCACATGGAGGAGCAGCGAGGAAAGTTAAGCCTGACCCCGAGCACAGGGGCTGTGAGACCTCAGGAACCTGCTCACCTGCACTGAGCCTCGGTCTCTGCATGCGTACAAGGAGGGTGAGAATACTGTACCCATGCCCACTGTCTCCTCTGTTTCTGCGTCCACTCATTGCTTCATTCATACTGGAAACACAGGCCCTTACACTTCTTGCCTTCCTGGAAATCACAGACCAGTTAAAATGCACATCATTGAAATAGTCAGATTGTGAATAATCATGAACTTGGCATCATGCACTCTGAAGAAAGGACGGGGTAGGGGCCTGGAGAGATGGCTTAGTGCTTAAGGCTTTTGCCTGTAAAACTTAAGTTTCCAGATTTGACTCCCCAGAACCCATGTAAGCCAGATGCACATGGTGGCGCATGCACACAAGGTGGCACACTTATCAGGAGTTCATTTGCAGTGGCTAAGGTGCTAGTGCACCAATTCTCTCTCTCTCTCTCTCTCTCTCTCTCTCTCTCTCTCGCACACACACACACACACACACACACACATAAATAAATTTTAAAAAGAGAGGAAGATAATGTGGCTCTGTGTTCAAGTGCTTACCTAGCCTGCTCAAGGCTTTGGATTTGGTCCCCAATACCTCAGAGAAGGGAAGAAAGGGGCTCTTGTGAGACCTTAGGGAAAAGACACTGGGGTGATGAGGGACACAGTAACTTTTCCTGGTGATGTGGTATTTGCACTGAGAGTGGAGGGAGAAGTGGGGAGGTTGGAGACAGGAGAATCATCATGAGATATGACTAGACTAGAAATGAGGCTGGTAGCCAAGCATACAGTGTTTATCAGGGGGCATGGCTTCTTAGTTTTTTTTAGAATATAAGAAAAACTTGGACGGGTTTCAGGTAAAAACTAAAATTGATGAGGCATGTATTTTTCAGAAACTCTTCTAGCAAGAATAGAGAACAGTAGGTGTGGGAGGTCACTTGGGGCGCTGGTACTGGGGTGGACTCACGAAGCAGGTGAGTCACAGAGTTGGTGATGGGGCAGATGGAAGCCCTGAACACATTCAGGGAATGTCCAAGTTAAAAGGATAGGCTTTGTCGGTGGGTGGAATTGGAGGTGCTCAGGAAGAGGTATGTTAAGGGTATAACTGACATATAAGACTAACTGGTGAGTGGTGAAGCCATGTCCAAGTTGAGATAGCCTGAGAGATTGTTGGGATCAGTAGGTGTCACTCTCATGAATTGGCTTCAGGTTGGGTCCTTGCCTCCTTTGCTTCATTTGGTCTTCAGAGTACATCCGTAAAGAAGACTTCTGTATTGTTCAAATGAGAAAGTTGAGGAGCAGTGCAAGAAGTAACTTGTCCAAAGGTAAAAAAGGAGAAAAGCTCCCCTCTAGCTCTGGAGCCCAACCACTTCTACAGGTCCCGCCCAGGGCCAGAAAGCAGAAGGGCAACCTCTGGTGCCTCTACGGTTGAGCAGGCAACTTGAGTTGCACAGGTGAAATGACTGGCAGAGAAACCAAGACAACCAGCAATATGTACAGTCTCCAGGGGCCTCAGAGCACGGTTATCACCTCTGGGCTCTTAGACACCATTTCCTTTCTCTGGACATCAGCTGCCCAGCTCTGAAATAAGTGAGTCGGCAGCTCCTTTCCCAATAGCTCTCCTCCTTGCTCTGAAAATCTCATAATTACTTTTTTTAAAGAGAGAGAGAGAAAAAAAAATTGGTGTGCCATGGCCTCAGCCACTGCTGTCACACTCCAGATGCTTGCGCCACCTATTGGTCATGTGCGACTTTGTGCTTGCCTCACCTTTGTGCAGCTTCCTTATGTGGGATGTAGAGAGTCGAACATGGGTCCTTAGGCTTCACAGGCAACCACCTTAAACCACTAAGCCACCCAAAATCTCCATCCCAAAATCTCATAGTTCTTATGATCTCCTAGATTCATCTCACAGAGACTCTCCTTTGCAGGTTTTATACAGTATTTTTAGGTTTTTGTTTTAAACAGGATCTCATGTAGCTCAAGCTCACGTGAAACCTACTGTGTAGCCAGAGCTGGTCTGGAAGTCCTGGTCCTGCTGCCTTCACCCTCAAGTTCTGGGGTGCCGGTGTGTACCACCACACCTAACGACGATTGAAACTTCAGTTCCTTTTTGTTGTTGCTGTTTTTAGTTTTTCAAGGTAGGCTCTCACTCTAGCTCAGGCTGACCTGGAATTTACTATGTAATCTCAGGGTGGCCTCGAACTCATGGCAATCCTCCTACCTCTGCCTCCTGAGTGCTAGGATTCAAGGCGTGCCCGGCCTTTAGTTTCTTTCTTGAAGCTGCAGTTAGGACTTGCAGCTTTTTATGAGTACAAATTGCAGTTATTTCCAAAAATCCTCAGAGAACAGCATATCCTTTCCCATCCTAGATCTTCCGTTATCCAAGGTGAACCTGACTTACATTTCTAACTTGTAATATACAGTTTCAAGTTTTTTGGTTCACCCTCTCTGTTCATAAAATAAGTTCCATTTTACTGATATCTCCACAGTTAGACCATTTAACAATCACTTCTGAGATTAATCATAGTAGGTCTGAGGCAGTTAGCGGCAGCCTATTTCAGGAGTACGTAAACAGCACGAGAAAGCCTGTTTTGGAGGCTGGGAGGGTTCACTTTTACAAATGTTATGCTGCCATCTCAGGGCTGCCTTTTCCTTCACCGGTTAATGTGCACATGCACGTGTAAACAAATACATGTGCCACAAAACACATGGAGACACTTACATGCACGCACACCTACATAAGCACAAGGTCTAATGTTGCACACAGCCAGGACTTGGAGTGAAAGTAGCAATTAGGTTCAAGGTTGGGTCCAGTACCACCATATGCAGAAATAAGCATTTTTAAATTTTTCTTGGTCTTTTGAGGTAGGTCTCACTTTAGCTCAGGCTGACCTGGAATTCACTCTGTAGTCTCAGGGTGGCCTCGAACTCATGGCAATCCTACCTCTGACTCCCAAGTGCTGGGACTAAAGGCGTGCAGTGCCACACCTGGCCCAAGCGTGGGTTTTAAATTGCCATCCTTAGGCTGGAGAGATGGCTTAGTGGCTAAGCGCTTGCCTGTGAAGCCTAAGGACCCCAGTTCAAGGCTCGATTCACCAGTACCCACATTAGCCAGATGCACAAGGGGGCTCATGCATCTGGAGTCCGTTTGCAGTGGCTGGAGGTCCTGGCGCACCCATTCTCTCTCTCTCTCTCTCTCTCTCTCTCTCTCTCTCTCTCTCTCTCCCTCTTTCTCTCTCTGTTGCTCTCAAATAAATAAATAAAAATAAAAATATTTAAATGGCTATCTTATTTCTAGGATAATTTATATATCATAGAAATTGGCTTCAGCCATCACTATGGCAAGTAAACAGTGACCCACGTAAGAATTCCTGAACTCTGAGGAGAAAAGAGCGCGACTCCTGCTCGTTTGTGTATCTCCCCAGATAGCCTCTCTTGCTGTTTATCTCACAGAGCTTACCCACTAGGGAAGGCTACAAGGTTGAGCTGCCCTCACATTCCAAGTTATCTACCTTCAAAAGTCATAGATGTCGTACTTGTAGCAAGCAAACCGTTCTTTCACGGATTCCCAACCTCCTAATATCCCTGCCTTGTTTTGTTTGTTATTTGGCTTGGCAAGCTCATATATGGCTGTAGGATACCAGTTGTTTGGTTTCTTGTGGTAGGCTGGACTGAGCTGTTCTCTTCTGGTGCCCTTGGCCCAGCCCTGCTGCATGAGTGTTGACAGAAACCCAGAATTGCAGGATGCTCAGGGGCTTTTTGCTTTAGTGAAGGCTTTGAACTGCCATGTTCTTGTGACCTGTCTGAATCTCAGGTATAGTCTGCCAGGTCAGTGGTTGTTTTAAAATTATGTGTTTGTCACTATGTCTGCACATGTAGTTGTGCACTAACTACGCCTGTGGGGGATTAGTGAAGATAATTTGAATTTCTTAAGCCTTTAAGATAGCATTCAAGGCAAGTAAACATAAAACATCTCATAGCTCAGCCTGTTTCTTGCTCCCAAATGTTTGTTACTATGTCCAGACTCCCAAGGACCTTGGAAAATTCCATGAGTTTGGTAGTGGAAACAAGCTGAATTGTATTCCTAAAGCCTGTGACTTCACAGCCTCCCTGGTCCTCACACACTTGTTTCTCAAAGTTTGGGAGCTGAAGCCAGAAGCTGAAATTCTTGGATCTGGAGATTCCCATTTGCCTTCATTTCTGTTTCTCAGTGTCCTCTGACTGTCATGTCCCAGATCTCCTGTCCCTATATGCCTGACATATTAGCCAGATCTGTGACATTCGTCAAACATTTGTGGATGTACCCCCGTGTACCCAGCACGGGGCTCTCGAGCAAATGCTTTGTGTTGAGGAATGGGTGAGTGCCACTGAGCCAGTTCCACCCACACAATGCTACCACTGACAGAACTCCCCATGCGAAATTACAACTGTGCTTGTTATGTTCAAGAATACTTGGTTGCCTTAGTATCTTTTAAAGTCAGTGACATCTAGGATTGAGCATAACATAACCTGGAAGATTACCAGAATCTCTGGCTCAAGGGAAGTGTAACTCAAGTGTAGTGGTACCAGATAAAATGGCCGTCTACTAGTGCAGATGGCCAAAACCTAGTGCAGCTCCAGAATACAATAGATATTCCTCTGATCACAGTGTCCCAAAGTAGACCAAAGTGTATGGGTAAAGGGCACCTGACTCATTTAAGGTGCCTGGTAAAGATGCAGGTTCCAGAGTCCTACCCTAGACACTGATCTGACGGGAATCTCCCAAGCTAGAATCATAAACTCTAGATGTCATTCCCAGTCATGTGAGTTGGGGAGTCACTGCTATAGATCCAGTATCGAATCTTCAGCCCTTGAGGTGCAGGGCTTTGGGAAGAAATGTGACAGAAGCATTGGACATGTATGGGACCTCTTTCTCTGTCCACTTCAGTTTCAGCTAGTCAGTCTGGCACTTCTCCTAGAGGCCACTGTCTCAATCCCCATCCTGTCATAGGCCAGAAGCTTTGGTTCTCCAGGTGTCCGGTCAGCATAACAGTTGTCCATTGTGACCTACTGAGGGTGAGTGCTCCCAGCTAAAGTTGTCAACTCTTTGTCCCATTCCAGAGTGCTCTTCTCACGGGCCATTTCCATCTTTGTTATTCCTTATTCCTTGGTTTGTTTAAAGATGATGTTTACTTTGACTTTATTCATGTAAGAGGGTGTTTAAGAAAAGTGGGGTTTCTGATGGAAATCGTAGTGAATGTTAAGTAATCCAGTTTCAAAGGCCACTGAAAATATAACCTTGGTTTCTTGCCTAAAGAGGTGGAGGTTGAGGCGCTGTGGCTTGAAACTCATGTAGCACTGGGAAAAGAGCTGAGTGGCTATCACAGAGCGTCCATAGTACCAGAGGGTGTGAGAGCTTGTGCACGGGGCTTTTGTTGTTCACAAGCGGAGAGCGCCTGCTCCTGCTCACAGAGGGGGAGGTTTGTAACTGGCATGGTAGCTATTGGAGGGATAGCGCTGCTGCCCCAGGCAGTGGTGAAGGTCCCACTTGGGGCAGGGTGCTATGTGTAAGGAGACACATAAGCATGTGGGAGGCCTGCCCAGAACATGCTGAGTCACCACTTTCCAAGCTACCAACTTCAGAGATCTGTCTGTGTCAGGTTGGGGTTTTAAGATGTACCTTGAAGGGGTGCTTTAAACAGAAGAAATTTGTTCCTTATAGTTCCAGAGGCTGGAGTTCCCATATGCTAGCATGATGGGTTCTGGTGAGGTTCCTTCTAGGGTTAGTTATAGTCTTCCCACTGTGTTTTCTCACAGCAGAGACAAGCTGTTATCTTTCCATCCACTTCAAGAACAGAACCAGTTCCCATCATGGGGCTCCACCCATATTGCTTCATCTAAACCTAACCACCTTCCAAGGACCCCACATGCAAACATCACATTGGAATTAGAACTGCAATGTATGGATTCAGCAGTGAGGTCACAGACATTCAGTCCATAGAATATGCCTTCATGCCCTCTTCTGAGCCTGCTAAAACCTGGCAAGACAACAGTAGCTACTTGGGATTTAGACTGAGGCAATAAAATGTACATCAAGAACCCATTGGTCATAGAGACCTTTGCAGGTTGCTAGAGCCTGTGAAATACTCTGTGTGTATGTCCTGGTCTTGTATGTTGGCCCAGTGCCAGGCGTGAAAACCTCCCAGTCAAATCAACTTCTGACTATCCTTAGATAGCTGTCCAATACATCCGACAGAATCAGAATGAGAGCCACATGGCCCTTCTTTTCCCTCCCTCCCTCCCTCCCTACCTTCTCTCCCTTCCAGAATTCTTTTAAAGTAACACAAGGAGTAGAAGCAAAGAGGAGGATTGGGGAAAGTATGAGTAGAGGTATATGATGGCTGATTTTGGTTGTTGAGAAATGCCTAGATTATTTAAAAACACCTCTGTGTGTCTGCAAGTGACTCTGACCAAGTGAACATCTTAGCCCCTAGATGGATTCATAATGAGATGGCATCATTGGGAGATGCAGGAAAGTAGGAGGGGGCCTACTGGAAAGAACTCGGTCACTGGGGGTGTGTCTATGATATATATATATATATATATATATATATATATATATATATATATATATTTATATATATATGTATTTATATTTATCTGCATCCTGCCCTGGACTCTGCCTGCTCTGCTCTGCTTCCTGTCACCTACCCCACTCCCACTGCCACCGTGTTCTTCCCAAGTGTGGGGCCAAGCAGCCAGACATAAGCCCGCTGAGACCGTGAGCTAAACAAATCCTTCCCCACAGAAATTGTTCCTGTCACATATTTTCTTGCAACAGTAAGAAAATAACTAATACAAAATGTGAATCCCTTTTCAGAACCGCTTTGAATAGGCCTAAGTAAATTATTTTTGGTATCTCTGCATCTAGGATTGGCTTTCTGATCTCACAGGATGTATTTGTTTATCTTTGCTGGCTTGGAGGTAGGGTGGCAATGGCACCATGGATCCGAGCCTCAGGAACTCAAGGCAGTACGGACAGCCGCAAGAGTAAAATATAAAGTCTGAATTTGGAGCTGGTTAAAATGCCTGTGTTCATACCCACGCCTCTCTCTCTCCCAACGCCTTGTCGGTCTCCTGTGCTCAGAAAGAGTTCCTATATGACATGGAAACTGCTAGATGCTGGCAACTAACCCATGGGTTTCAGACCATGCAGACAATAAACAACTCCATCATATTCAGTGCAGCAGCTTCTGTAGAGCCCATCTGTTTCAAAATAACCCTAATTCTGCTTACAATGCGGAATGCTTTGTTGGCTGAAATTTGTCCTAGTTTTTATCTGCAGACTCAGTGTCATAGACCTCTGGTTCCACCTGCTGGCAAACAAATCCTGGAGTGAAACATGCGGTGATACTTTGAGTTACAAAAAAAGAAAAGAAGGGAAAATCTCTGGTTATCCAAAAGTGGTGGACTTCAGAATCACAGTCACATGGGCGCTCCAGTCGAATACGGCAGCTGGGCTCACGAGCCAGCCCACCAAGTCAGAACCACCTCTTAACCAGGCAGCCTGGCAAGTCACCCTCACACCTCCACTGGAAAGCCACTTCACCTAGAAGTAAGACTGGAGCCCATTGAAGGCTATGGGTGATTCCACCCACCATACCCTACTTGTCCCTCAATAGGAGGTAGCCAGATGACAAAGCTGATTGGAGATTCCCAGCCCATCATGTCCACTGACTCTCATGCCAAAGGTCAAAGTTTTATTCCCGTGCCCTCATTTAAAAACATTCCAGGTGGAGGAACTTGACAAAATCAATGCTTAGGAGCTCGAGGTTAATCTTAGCAGTGGTACATCATGTTGCTAGCACGTATACTTGGCATGGGATGAGAAGTGTGCTGTCCCTGTGTGACAGTCCTCACCAAAACCTGTAACGTTGGTCTTAATCCTGAGGATTTAAGTTTGTCAGACAAACTTAAGTAAGGGTCTTTCTGCTGTGTATCTAGTCATGTATTCAAGGTCAGGGGAGACAGAAATGACTGAGAAAGTGCCACAAATCAGAGACTAAGGAAATGTGATAAGTGGGTTGTGGTCTTCCCGATCGGACCCTGGAATAAGACATTACTAGGAAAACTGGCAAAAACCCAAAAGAAGTCTGGAATTTACTTCTTAGTAATATGTGAATGTTTCTTAGAATTGACAAACAGCATAGCAATGGAAGGTGTTAACATTAAGGGAATTACTTTTCAATTAACTTTGCTAATTTCTATACATATAAGATATCCCAAAAATGAAAACGTATTTAAAGCAGTCTTCAGTGTTTTGAGATGTGGTGCCACTGAATGAGACACAGTGAGACAGAGGACATTGCAAGATACACAGCATGGCATTGTTTGCCCAGTTGACAAAAGTCGGGGCCAGGCTGTCTGACAGCAGTGTCCTCCTGAGTCATGATCCAGGCAGTAGGCTACAGAGAAGGTAAGTTGGGACTCCCCTGGGAGGCCACCCAGCCCCACTGACTCACTGGGAATCAGTGTTGGGCACTTGAACCTCAGTGTGGAAGTATCCCAAGTGTAGTCCAGTCCCCTCAATGTACAAATTTCTGAGGTTCATAGAAGTGACTTGTGCGAGGTCCTAGTGGAGCCAGTCTGTGACCCTAAACCTAGTGAAGCTCATTCTCTTCCCCAGCATTTTGCCTGGGTGCTCATTGAACTGCAGCTTCCCCGGCTCCATCCATCACATTGCATGAGAGTCTCTGGTGATAGAATCCAGCCATGTGTGCTTTCAACAGCATCTCCACTGAGCACACTTAAGCTGAAGGACCACAATTTCTCCAAGACCATTGGCTTTACTTTGCTCAGACCTAAGGACCAGGACCCCATCTCTGGCTCTGCCTTTATTGGCCAACTGGTTACAGTTTGACCGAAAACACTGTGCCTGGGGCCAGGGCTGCTAAAGGCCGGGAAGGAGGGTGTTCAGCCACCACCATCCTCTTAGGATGAAAGCTGTAGCAGGTGGCAAGCAGCAGGGCCAGTTCCTCACGTGTCTCAGAAGAAGCCAGTCAGTGCTTGTTATCTGCTTGAGCTCAGTTTACTGTACATTTTTTTTCTTTCCCACCACCTTGCCTTTTTTAAAATAATGAGATTTAAACTTACTCAAAGACCAACCCCAAGGTCTCTGGGCCCTAAGGAGGCCATAAGAAATTCCTTGTTGTCTCTCCTACAGCCATAGAGACCCACCTCCAAGAAAAGCAGGTCTAAAGAGACAAGTCTTCTCTCCCCACCCCAGGTATAGGCAGAACAGCCCAAGGTCCCAGGAGCCTGAGAAGTGCAGCGCTGGCTACAGCTGGTGTGAAGGGAACTCTGAAGACTGTAGGGATGATCAACTGGCACAAAAACCACCTGGCAGGAAGGGGAGAGCACTGAGATGTCTCCTCCCACCCTGTCGGCCATGGACCCTCCATCTGGAACGTTAGGAGAGGGCCAGGATGCAGCTGCCATTACCACGTAGCTTCTGAGAGGAGGGTGAGATTTTAGTGTTCTCAAGGATTTTCACCCTTTTCTGATCATTTTTCATGTCTGTGTATATGTCTTTGATGACCACATCCTCTACCCCCTGCCCCCACAAATGACTTCCGCACTTTACCTTAAGTTTTATACTCTCTGTTGTTAAATATATTCTCAAACCTGTATCTGGAGACAGGGCCTGTGTCCCATGTCCCTGTCACTGCAGCCTCATGTGAATTTGCGAGTGGGAATAGAAATAGGGAGCCTGTGGCTAGTTTCTAAATTTTTTTGGGGGGGGGGGCTCTGGAGTATGCTTGCTTTTGGTTGGTTAGTGGTTGTCTTTTCTCTGTGCTTGGATCTGTGTGAAGAGGGCCAGCTTCTTCCACCATTTCAGAACTTCCCCTGGGTCTGTAAGCTTCAAGTAAATCCCATTCCTCCCATTCAGTGTGTCTGGTTTGAGGCTCACCCCAGCAGTGTGGAGCTGACGGGGACACTGTCCCTTCTCAGCCCTTTCCCTTCCCCACATTCCTGGGATGTCTGAATAAAATGTGGTAGTTTAGGGTGCGTGGCCATCTCTGCGGAGGAAGAGGATGTCTGGGTGCGAGCTGGTGAGGCTGAGCCGCGATGTTCCAGATCGAAGGTCTCGCTCCGAAGCTGGACCTGGAGGGGATGAAACGCAAGATGCGTGAGGATGTGCTCTCCTCCATACGGAACTTCCTCATCTACGTGGCCCTGCTGCGAGCCACTCCATTTATCTTGAAGAAATTGGACAGCATATGAAGATGGGCAGTTGCATGAAAATACATGACATGAGGAACATGGCTACAGTTTCTACCCTATCCTTAATGAATTGACCCAGAAAGGTGTAAGCATTGCTTGAATGGACAAAAAATTCTACTTGCAAGAACAAGTAGGGCTGTGGTAACTGGCCTTCATAGTTAAAATATAAATAATTTGGGAAGTACAAAAAGATGTTGGGTGCCCTTATTCCTGTGATATTTGGCCTCTGTGAGTGTTGATATAACTGTAAATAATGTCTGACTCCACTTTCTAGCCAGTCTGATTTTAAGGGGATTGTGTCTGGAACAATATTGTCTCAGCAGTCGCTTCTGTCTACATTTGACTTCTGTGCAGAGTGTATTTGTGAAGATGAGTTTTATGGAAGTAAGAACACACAATGACACAGAAGCACAGAATCATTAGTCTATATTTTTAATAAACATACCAATGCAGAAAACTTGGGCTTTTCTTTTTCCTTATCCCACTTTTTGCGCAAATAAAACACCACTGGTGAGACAATTACAAGAAAAAAAAATGTGGTAGTTTAGAAATCATTGTCTTTAGTCTGGATTCTTGGGTTAACTTGAACGTATGAATTCAGGGCTTGGGGTTCCAGGAAGCACCAGAGAACCCCACATTGACCAGTATAAAATGGGCCTGCACTTTTAGTACAGTGTAGTGGGTCCTCTTGGGCAGGAACTAGGATCCTGTGGGGACTTATGGGTGCTATGAATCTTCTGCACGTCTACCTATATGTTGGTCCCACAACTCAATTCATGAAAATTAATCCGGTAATACACTCCCCAATGAAAGGCGGTCATACATAGGGCGGGCACTGTCCAGTAGCCGTCAGGCCACATGTTGGCTGGCTAGACGTGGCGTGTGACCCTGGGACTTTAGGTCCTCCATGGATTGCTACCTGGACAGCAGCCTGCTGATCTTGAGTCACTGTGTTCACCCTCCGTCCTCAGAGTTACCCAGCCACGGGAAGAGAAAGCAGCAGCAGGAAGAGTCCACCCAGAGTGCTCTCCACTCCCGAGCTTCCTACTTTCAGAGTCCTGATTTCGGCTCAGTCTCAGGAAATCTTCATCATCCCCGACATGATTGGTTCAAGAGATAGAAATGCTACCATTTCTCTCACAAGTCACGTCTACATGTTACCCTTCCTGGGAGCCATGATGTATGAAGCCATCTTTATGAAAGTTCCAAGGTTTCAGGTGCATACCACACTATCAAGAGAGAGAAATGGCAGAGATAGGAAATGTCCTAATTAGCGACTCTAAAATGGCTTTACTGTGGTTAAATGCTACCTCCTCATCCTTCAAAGAAGGTCATTCTTAATTTTTAGACTTGGGTTTTCTTTCAGACTGTTTTGATCTTTGTCAGTAAATGACTTAGCAACCCTCCTGTCAGGAGCCTTTGTAATTCATAGAATTCTAATAGAGTGACATTCTTGAAGGCGAGAACATGGGTCCCATGCTGCTGCCCCTCCAGTTAACAATAGAAACCCCACAGAATGCTGGTGATTTATTTAGAGTGTTACTGGTTTTTGTAAAGTGATTTCCTCTTTAGCTGTAATTTAAGGGAAATATATTATTCTATTCTGCAACTTCACTTTAGTATAATGTGAATGGCATAGAGTGCTCATCAGCTCATGGACAGATCTATGAATACCAGCAAATTAAACATCTCGATTTATACCAGTGGCGAACAGTAGGGGAAATGGCCATGCTTGCTTGGCACTCTTTTTAGCAGTTCTTAACCGGGTGAAAATTGCTTCCCTTCCCTCTGCAGAGGTTACTGCATTATACATAAGGGTAGAAAACTGAAAATTTTTCCATCAAGAACCGCAAATCAATAAATTGTATGATCTCACTACTGGTGCTGTAATTGAGCTAAATCATCTTAAACTGGGCAGTGTTCCTCAAGTCCTGTGAAGCATGATCGCTGTTTCTTTGAGAATTGAGGGCTGACCTCCATTTGCAAGAACACAGAGGCGAGTCTCATAAATACTAATATTCTCTACCAGGTTCTTCAGAGCAAGGCTGTTTCACCCAAGCCTGTAAATGCTCAATGCCTGGTTTAACTAAACAGGAGAAAGAAGTTCTACCAGGCACCCAGCTTTCTCTCGAACCCAAAAGCTGCTCTGTATTACAGAGCATGTGGCTCAGTAAAGGTTCATTTTCTTTTTGCTGTTGACTTCTTAGAAAGCAAATTATTTATTAACTAGCAACTTCACACTGTACAAATCATGACTACAAGGGCCCACAACCATAACTGGTCACTTTCTTTTAAAAGTCACTAATCAGGTTGGGAAGATGAGGGAATGGGTACACATGCTTGCTATGAAAGCCTCCCACCCTGAGTTAGGTCCCCAGAACCCTTGTACAGCTGGACACAGTAATGAGTCTGTAACCACAGCTCTCTTATCTAGCAAGGTGGGAGGCCAAGACAAGAGAATCCCAGAAGCTCACAGCCAGCCACCCCGCTTTACTGAGTGGCAAACAAGAGACCAACCTCAAACAAGGCAGAAGACAGGGACCCACACCTGAGCTTGTCCTCTGACTTCCACATGCATGCACACACAAAGATAACCATTAAAAGGGAGAAATAGTCACTAGTCCTGTCTTTTTAGTTTGTGTATATCTTATGGAGTTAACTTATTTCAAACAAGTGGAGTGGCAAACAAGTAACACATGGTGCTTGATGATGTTGGAGCTGGACCATGGTAATACTCATGCATCCTCCCTGGTACTTCTCCTCACAACCCACCAAAGGAGCTGTTCTCACCATCCCCATTTCCTCAAGTAGGAAACTAAGACCTGCTCAAGGATATGTGGCTAAGAAGTGGAGGAGTTGGTATTTAATCCCAGCTTGCCACCCTCCAGAGCAGCAGAAGGGGATCAGTCCTCTTGCTTATCAGCCAGAGCCTGTTTGTTTGAGAGAGAGAGAGAGAGAAAATGGGCACACCAGGGCCTCCAGCCACTATAAATTCCAGATGCATGCGCCACCTTGTGCATCTGGCTTTACATGGGTCCTGGGGAATCGAACCTGGGTCTGTTGGCTTTGCAGGCAAGTGCTTTAACTGCTCAATTATCTCTGCAGCCCAAAGACTCTTCTCTATATAGTATTTACGCTAGTTCCAGGCAAACTGGGAAGGCATCTCCTGATTCCCTCCTAGCACATTCCCATTACACTTCTGGGGACAGTTTCTTCCACCCATTAGAGGCTGGCTCAGGCCTTGTGCTGTGTAACAAGTGTGGACACATAGCAGAACCCAGGAAATAGACCCTTGGAGACATGGCTGTGTGAATGCTGATGTTTGGGGGAATAATAGAAAGCAGTAATAGACGTTGTGACATGGATAAGAAAATACAGAAATGGTTGAAGGCATCAGTGCAAAAACCAACAATTGCATGGGAGAGCCGAGCAGAGACTGCATGGGCAGGGTCTTGTCTCTGGCATGAAGCCAACCCAGGGCACACACATAGCTTCTGGCCAGCAACATCAGATTTGTAACTCCCCTCCAAATATGAAGTAGCATTTTACACTTAAAACCTTTGCTTAGGGGCTGGAGAGATAACTTAGTGGTTAAGGCTCTTGCCTGCAAAGCCTAAGGACCCGTGTTTGACTCCCCAGATCCCACGTAAGCCAGACACACAAGGTGACACATGCACAAGCTCATGCATGCATACAAAGTGGCACAGATGTCTGGAATTCGATTGCAGTGGCTGGAGGCCCAGGTACTCCAATTCTCTTTCTCTCTCTCTCTCTCTAATAATAATAATAACAATAATAATAATGCTTTAAAAAAAACTTTTACTAAAAAAAAAGAAAGATTCCAAACAGTACAGTGTTTGGGGCTGAAATAAAGCAACTTAGCCATTCCTCAGACTGAAGGGTAGCTTTATGTTACCAGAAACATTGAGTGTCAAGGATTTCCAGGGCCTATTGAACTGAATATAATCAAGCATTGCCAGGGCCCCCAAACTCCTATACAGCTGGGTCACTCTGGTATATAGTGAAACTGAAGGTGTTCTTCATGGGAGTGCAGTCACATGATCGCTACAGAAGAGGTCCACACAGCTTATGTGTTAGACTGGACCTTCTTGTTTCTTTTTGCAAGTAGCAGTAAGCCCCTCATCTCCATGAAAAGAAACACTGAGTTTTGGCAGAAAGGTAGGGGACAGTGAGTAAGTAGTGCTCGCAAGCTGCCCTGTGTTTTAGGAGTCATGGCACTTGGTAGAAGTCATGGTAGGTAATCAGAAAACCTTGGTTCACAGCTTGATTCCCTTTGTGCTGGCCAGGTGACCTTAGACATGTGTCTAACACCTACTGTGCCTTATTTGACCTAACTACCTGTGAAAATGGAATAATTAGACTAGTAACAAGATCTAAGTGAAAAAAGGGAGGGGGGAATTCCAAGTCAAATAGGACACCTTTAGAGGGCTCTCAGTGAAAAAGTGAGTTTTCTACTCTATGTGGCATTTCTTCTGTCAGCTGCGTCCTGGATCTCCTCAAATGCCCTGCACATGGTCCCATTCTAGGAATCAGACCTTTGGAACCCTGTTGGAAACATTATTCCTCTCAAAGGCAGTCATAGCTCCTTCAGTAATGGAAAAACATCAGAGGACACTGTGCTTGTCTTTGGGCATCTGAGGACTCATCCAGCTTGTGTCCTGTGGCCTGGTGTCAACATGCCACGTGGAGCCTGCCTCTGCTTCTGCCCACGGCTCATTCTCATAGAGTTCCTGCCCATCTGGAACGCAGTGTCAACAACTGGCCTGTGTTCATAACTACAATTAAGGATAGTCTTATAAAGTACAACCATAAATAGCAACATGGGATTTGGATCTGATCACATAAAATGATTTCAAGCAATAAACTAGTGTTGATTTGAGCCATCGATTTGTCATTTGAAAACATTCACCATCTTGAACAAAGAGAAATCTATTACAGATACATTTGGCAAAAACTGAATCCAATGAAGTGTTTAATCTTAAGTTTTCATAAAATCTTTTTGAAAGTCTGAAGTCTGTGACATCTTGATTCTCATCTGTATTCTCAGTAAATGCACCGATATGTACTGCACCATACTAAGAAGAACCCTGTCCTCTCAAAAAAAAAAAAAAAAAAAAGAACCCAGAAGTAGGGGCTTTACCCAGCAGGAGTGAGAGTGGGGGAAGACATGCCCTGTTCACTTTGGGGGCACTAATGAAGACGGGTTATAAGGGGCTCAAGAGGTCATCCTCCCATGGTCTTAAGCAGGAAAGGAGGGCTAGTTACAGGGAGGCATTGGGGTCCCCAACACAATAGTGAAGCAAAACTATACAAAAGTTTTTTTTATTTAAAATTTTTTTGCTTATTTTTATTTATTTATTTGAGAGTGACAGAGAGAGAGAAAGAAGCAGATAGAGAGAGAGAGAATGGGCACACCAGGGCCCCCAGCCACTGCAAACGAACTCCAGATGCGTGCATCCCCTTGTGCATCTGGCTAACATGGGTCCTGGGGAAATCAAGCCTCCAACCAGGGTCCTTAGGCTTCACAGGCAAGCGCTTAACCGCTAAGCCATCTCTCCAGCCATATACAAAAGTTCTTTGACTGCTTATTTTAAAATTCTCTTTAACAACTGAAATTCCATTCATGGATTCAATAGACTGACTTATTTCCCACTGCTGTCTCCAGCATTTTCTTTTATAGTTGTAACAGTTATCTTGTCAGTACAAACATCAATGAAGCATTTTTGAAAAGGTGCCACTCTTACAATAAGAAGAAGTGCTTGCTTGCTTGCTTGCCCCGAGAAAGCAGCTGCCTAACCCTGTCTGTCCCCCATGGCAGAGGCTCCCGAGCCTCCGCTCCCTGGAAGGGCCATGTTGAGCCTGAGTCGGCAGTATTGGGTGGTTTGTTGTTAGTGCCACGTGCTTATTGGGCCAGGACTGTTCCAGGCACTGAGGAGCTGGGAGAAGTCTCGGAGGTGTCCCTGTCACGTTGGAGCTTCTAACCTTAGCAGGAGAGGAAGAAGGGTGCAGATGGTGAGACGGGAATGGTAGACCGTGGCAGCTGCTGAGTGAAAACAACCAACGGGGAGGGGCTGAAAGGGAAGGGTTTCAACTGGGAGAGAGTTCTCTATGCGTGGCCAGGAAAACTCATGTTTGATATAGGTGATGGGAGGGGGCTTTTGCGCAGAAGAGCAGGGCTCGCATTGTGGGTCCACGAGTTTAAAAGTGCTTCACTTACTATGGGAATCCAACGCCATGCTCCGCCTGACTGCCCCATAGAGGGCATGGCTGCCCCCCTGCACAGCGTGTAGGTTGCTGTTCTTGAGATCTGGGATTATATATTCTTATCATTTCCCATCGTGCCTGGAAGAGTGCTTCCGTATACTGACTGGAGTGCTTATACTGCTACAAGCTATATTTTGCATATACTTTTAGAAACAAGCCCCTCTCAAGAACAATTTCCATGGTCTTTCATATGACTTTAAATATCATGCTTGTGATTTTGTCTGCCTGACAACAAAGTTGGAGTGAGGTGTTAGTGGAGATGGGCATGAAAAATGAGAACAGAACGATAGCCTAGCCCCTGAGACACTGTTAGACTCCTTGGATCTGTTTACCTCCCCTCCTGCTCTAAAGCTATGCTGCTCACCCCTGGGAGGGGAGACTTTGCACGTCTTAGTGAGGTGAGACTCTGATAGCAACTGGGGCAGGTTCGAGGGGAGGAAGGGGAGGTCCAGAAGCGGAGCAAGAAATCCAGCCAACATAGTTGAAGGAAGGAGAGTTAGTCCAGATCGTAGATCATGAAAACTAAAACCAGAAGACTTAAGTCCTGGAGACATTCTGAAAGATTAAGTGACGCAGTTGTGGAGTGCTGTGGAAGTAGAATCACGATGCGCCGAATGAGAGAAATTAAGTTCATGGACTGAGCCGCACAGAAAGCATTCACTTGATTTTGACGTTAGTGTTGCCAGCTGAGATGGGAATGTGTTGGCTGTGTATCTTTTCTGTTAGAGCAAAGGCGGCACCAAAACAGCCGGTTCTCCCTGAGCATCCCAGGATACACGTGTCCTTGTAAATGCAGGACCATGGATGGCGCGGTCTGACTTTCCATTCTGCTTTCTCACTGCAGGAAATACCAGAAGTAGCCTGCCGCCCTATGGCTTTCGGCTGTCCCCAGAAGAAGAAATGAGGAGGCTCCACAGATTCGATGGCCAGTGAGATGGCCCAGCATCCTGGGAAGATGTGCTCCAGTCCAGTTGTGTGATCCAGTTGCTTCACTCCCCAGCCCACTAATTGGTTTTAAACAAAAGCAGAGTATACCATTGTCATCCCAGATTCTCATGCCTGCCCCGTAGTCCTTGTGAGTCCAGTGTCAAAGGGCAGATGAGGTGTCTGGCTTGTCCAAGGCAGCTCACGATTTTCCCGGGGTAGTCCTCTGGCCTTGTTCTCTATATCCAACTGAAGGGCACTTCCTCAACACTGCTACCAGTTTCCACACTTCTTTCCTTCCCCACTGACTCAGTGGCACATCCACACTGTGTGGGAGTTAAAGACGGTGACTATTGCAAGAGGTTTTGTTTCCCCAAATTGGGGCTCATTCTGCCTGGGGCGCTGGATGCACAGCTCCACAGGGGTCCTCCCGGCCTGTGTCCCATGATGGCTTGGGAAGAGGAGGTGGCTCCCTTCCCAGTTTGTTCTAGTCTCCTTCACCCACACAACTCAGATTCTCTCTCTGGGGCTGACTGGTGTTCACAACCTGCTGAAGAGGCATAAGAAACCCCAAGGGGCACCAAAACAGCCCAAGGGGAAGAAAACACCTGCCCACCCCATTAGCTGCCAGGTGGCCCCAGCAATCTGGACCCATAGGGACCTCTCCAGGGACAGTGTGTGTGCCCAGGAGATGGGACTTGCAGTTTAATCAACAAAGCAGCAGCAGGTGCCTTGGACCGAGCAAAGCAAAGGCTTTCAGTCCCTGGAAATCCTCCTTGCAGGAAGTACCTTTTTTCCTCATAAAAGTGCCTTTTCATTGGCTGCTGTACAGCTGTTTGTCCTGAAACAAGGGTCCAGTACATGCTCAGGGGCTACGCTGTTCAGTACACAGACTTGCCAAACCATTCGAGGCATTTCCTGGTGCTTGTGTTTGGAAGTGAAAGGACAGAGCCAGAACCTCACTAACATCTTACTCCCTTGGAGCTATTTATGAAGAGAGTTAGAGACAGAAAAGGATCCTTCTATGTTGACTTAGCTACCCTTCATACACAGCAAGTAGTAGATGTCCCGTTTTTTATGCAGCATGCACATGTCAGGAAGGGGGATGCCAAATGTTGACACAAATTGTCTTTGGGGTGGAGCACATGGGACTTGGCTTTCTGTTGTTTATAGTTTTATATTGCTATTTTTAAAAATGTGAATATGTATGTATTACATTTTCAGTCAGGAAAGTTGATTTCTATTTTTTTAAAAAAGGCAAGACACATGTAGCCAGTGAAATAAACGTACAGATTTGTTCTCTTTGTCCTTAAGATTATCCTCAGTGCAAATAAATACCTGATTTTAAAATCACCTATGTTCCCACCACTTGGAGGTGGAGCAGTATTTTGAGCTGTATTGCTGTCTCTGTTCTTCTTTGTGTAATTGTGATAAATTTTGGAGTACACTGTACAGCTTTGTACCGAATTGTTCATCTGAATTTTCTGGGAGTGGCACTGACGCCTACATGAAGATGACCACAGCATCCACCAGTGTCTGTGCTCTGGCCACCTAGCTGGACAGTGGTGCCCAGAGCTCCTTGGTTTAACTCACAACTGATGTCGAGCTGCAGCTCGTTGATAATCTGCACTCTGTCTGGGAGCCTGTTAGAGTTATACTGTCAATTAGAATGGTCAAGCTGTCTCCCAAACTGGAAGTCTGATTTCTCTACCAAATCAGAACTGGCCTCATTCTTGAAGGCCATCTGCTGACCAAGCCTGGACATTCTTCCACATTCACGTCTAGCTCTCCCTACTTAGGAAACTCTGCACACCTATACCAGGTCACGCTCGAGGTTGCCCCGAGCAAAGCCTGATCTTATCTTCCCATGGCTCTCCCTCTCCTCCTTCCTCCACCCAGATGCTGTGGAAAGGCTCATGAAACATTAATGTTCCACCAAAGTCTTAAATTGTATTAGAAGTCCATCCAATTATTTATTCAAGTACTTTGTTATTTTGTAGCTTGAGTCCAATAGTAGTACCTGCTTTTCTGTTTATTTTGTCAGCTACAAAGACACTGGGATTCCATTTTGAATGTAGAGCTATAATACGCATGCTTTATTTATTTATGGAGTATAATATCACCAACATGTAATAGCTGTGTGGGAAAGGTTGTTATAGTTATAAATATAAACCAATTATTTCTTCATAATAAAGATGTTCTGGCAATGATTTTAATTATTGTATTCAATTAATGGGCTTATCTATAACTGGTACTTACTGTGTTCAATGTCTGTCTGTCATATGCAATAAGGAATTCCCAAAATTATGCCAAGATTCAGGGGTGAGTTGAGAAAGACAGACAAAAGCAAGTGCTCTGGACTGATGGTCTCTGCAGAGAGTACGTGTGGAGAGCTGGGATTTCAGTTTGGTCTCTTGTTTAACAGTAGTTTCTTGATTCTTTTATGCCCCCAGTTCCCACAGTGTCCTGGGGTCAGTCCGCTTAACAGACCTCTTAATTCAGAACATTTTTTTTGAGTCTCAAGAGGGAGGAGTAGTTAACATCACTTACTCTTAGTGATTCTTTGTGACCTGTAGGGTTGCACATAGTAGTGCTCAGACCTCCTTGTCTTTGTAAATGCCTGCTGGGGAAGCTCAAGCCAAAAGGTAAATTACCAGATTTTATAGCACTGGGACAGTCTACGGATTTGACTCATTCTGCTGCCAGGGAACTAGATAAAGGAAGAGAGAGACAAGCCCCCCACCCACCCCTCACAGACACAGTGGACCATAAGTTGAGGCAAAGCTGGCCTCCTCTTACGCAGGGTTGCTTTCTCTTGAGTCAGTATTTATCAAAGAAATGTGTTCAGGGCTAACGAGATGGTTTAGCAGTTAAGGTGCTTGCCTGGGAAGCCTAAGAACTCACGTTCCATCTCCTGGTCCCACATAAGCCAGATGCACAAGGTGATGCAAGTACCAGGCTGCACGGGCACACAGGGTGGGGCACGCATCTGGAGTTCAATTGCAGCGGCTGAAAGCCGTAGTGTGCCAATTCCCCCCCCCCTCCCTTCTCTCATAGGAAAATTTAAAAAAAAATGTGTTCAGTCATTCATAAACAAATCTATCATCTCTTCCTTTCCTGTACCAGTGATTTTCTAACCTAAATACCACTGGCCTTTTTGCCTCCAGCATTTTATTTTAGAACCCTAGCTTCTCAGCTTTGAATGACCATGAAGTCCCCCAGTCATTACTGTGCTCAGTAAGTCAAATACCTCTTTACTGAATTCTACATAATGCTGCCAGTTAGGCTTCTAAAATGCATCTTAGTGATGCCAGTCACCATCTCAAATATTTTTTATTGTCTGAATTCTGCCAAAGGATAAAGGTCAGAGCCACTGGCCTCGACAGCAAGGCTCTCTGGAGCATCTGGACCTCACCCCGTTTATGCCTTATAGCCTTCCCCTCTGGTCACATGCAGGAAAGGATTTCAGAATTAGCTAATATGAAGCAGAGTGGAGTTTAAAGATATTTCAATATACGGGCTGGAGGGATGGCTTAGCAGTTAAGGCATTTGCCTGCAAAGCCAAATGACCCAGGTTTGATTCCCCAGGACCCACGTTAGCCAGATGTACAAGGGAGGGCACGTGTCTGGAGTTCGTTTGCAGTGGCTGGAGGACCTGGTACGCCCACTCTCTCCCTTTCTCCCTCCCTCCCTCTCTCTCTTTCTCTGTCAAATAAATAAATAAATAAAAATAAAATTTTAAAAAGATCTCAATATAGATTTTGAGCACGAAGATGAAGAGCAAGGAACTCAGAAGGAAAGTAAGGCTCACCCCAGAGCATTTCACTCTAGCTCAGGCTGACCTAGAATTCACTATGTAGTCTCAGGGTGGCCTCGAACTCATGATGATCCTCCTACCTCTGCCTCCCGAGTGCTGGGATTAAAGGTGTGCGCCACCGCGCCCGCTGTCTCTCTCTTTGATAAAGAAGACTATACAGTGGCTCCAGAGATGTATTTGACGGAGTGACATTCTGATAAAGTAAAACCAGGAGGGTTACACAGGGCTTCTAAGCCTGTCCCTTCTGTACAAGTGGAGTTTCTGGTGAGAGTCCTAGACAATTGTAGTTTATAGCTTGGAAGAGAGAAGGAACTTAAGAATTATGAATCTTGCTGGGATCCTTCCTCCTTCACTGGCTAGCAGATTCAACCTGACTCCAAAGTCAGAGGCTCCTTTCCTTTTTCAGGTCCCCATAATTCTCTTGTCTTTCTATCCTACCTCAATGCACAGTGCCTTCAGACCTGCAAGAGAGTAAAATTGACTGAATTGGCTGCTGTCTTAGTGACTGAGCCTCTAGGCACAGGTCATGAGGGGCTCGCAGACAGTTCTTCCTTCGCCCCGGAGCAGTCTGTTGGAGAGCTGATCTTGGGTTTCCAGGGGCTCCAGAGTCCTGGTTCTTCAGTTGATCTTGAGATATGATCTTACTGGCTCCTGCTATATAGCCCTGACCCTATGGGTTTCCCACGTCTATCCCTCCAAAGCAGCTGATGAGGCTCTCTGGGCTGAGTTGAATGGACTGCCTGAGGACCCACAGCATGGGGCACTTCTGTGACAGCATAGTTCAGCGCACCTCCTTCCTAACCTGCCTACAAATGGAGGTACTGCCTGAAAGGTGAGGGGTGATGGGAACAAGGAGCAAGGAAGCCATTTTTCTGGTAGGTAGGTAGCTAGGGATTGGCCCACAGAAACATAGATGTCACCTTGCCTGCTCTGCCAAGACTAGAAACCAGTCTCATGCATGATGGCTGAAGGCAAGAACTCCTCAGCAACAACGGCTTCCTGTTTCTTGCCCAGTTTCCTAGGCTTGGTCCTCATGGGGCCCTTTCTGAACCCATGTTCCTTCCTAAACCCCTGAGCCTGGTGATGCGGCTCCTTCAAATTGGATGCCTCCTTCGTATAACTGGAACTGAGCCATGTGTGAAGTCTTACCTTAGCCTCTGCTTCCCTTCCCTGTGGAGAGGGATCATCTAGGTCTACCCTCCTCAGTTCCAGCCTAGCTGGGAGGTGGGGGATTTATTTTAGTTTGGGATTTCCTGTTTGCCTTCCATCTTAATCCTAAATCTCTCAAAACTAAATTGCATAATTTACCCTTCACATGAGTCTGTGTTCTAAATTTTTTGTTAATGTGGATAAGAACCCAAGACTTGAGAGCTGCCAGTGATGGAGTTCAAATCCTTCAGAGTTCTCTCCTGCATCAGTACATTCATAACAGCAGGAGCAGGTCAGAGTTGAAGTTCTAGGTGCTGGCTATATGACCTTGACCTTGAACAAAAAGTCAGTTTATGCATGTGTAAAATAAAATGGGTGAGGGGTTGACAGTAAAGACTGTGGTAAGGTTAATACAGTTCTTGTCACATACTAGCTGCTCAAGAAATGTTAGTTAAATGCCTTTCTTCCCTGTCAGATAAGAGGTCAGACCAAATACCACTGAAATACTCTTGAGCCCATTAAAGAGTTACTGAATTTCTATACTCCACCTATCCCCATATCCAGAAATACACAGCATTGTATATTCTGTGTGCTCGAAAGGCTCATGGGTCAAAGGCTTGTTCGCTAGCTGGTGGCCCTATTTGAAAAGTGGGGCCTACTTGGAGGAACTGCAGATGAGGGCTTGGGGTCTACATAGTGACCCAGGCAGCTCTCTGTCCCTCTCTTTGCTGCTTCCTGGCTGTAGTGAGGTGAGCAGCCTCTGCCCACGTGTGCCCTCTGCCACAGTATCCTGCTTCACAGGCACAAACAGCTGTGCATAGAGTCAGCTTTGGACTGAAACTGTGAGTCAAAATAAATCCTGCATTTAAATGGTTTGTCTGAAGCATTTGTCTCAGCAGTGAAAAGCTACCTACCATTCCGGGCTGTAGGTAACAACATCTCACAGGTTCCACCACTGTAGCTGCCTTTCATGCCTTCAGTCTTCCAAAACACCCCATGAGTCGGGCCACCTCACCTTGCTCCACCAACCTGAGAGCCGTGGCCAGGCAGCCGAGCCCCGAGCTCACTGCCAGTGAGCTGTGGTTGATGCACCGCTTCTGCCAGAGTCCGCCTTTCCCTTCCGCACCCCAACTGCTTAGCAGACCCTCAGAACCCCACCCCTTCTCTCCTCACCGCTTCTGCCACTGCCACGTCCACTGAGAAGCATCCCTGATTTCACAGATTAAGCCAGTTCACAGGGTAGTCCATGTTGCACGATAGGCTAGAATAAAACAGGCTGAGCAAGGCAGTACCTGTGTATACCCTTGGTGCTGAGTTGGGCAGAGGGACACAGGAGGATCACTGGAGCTCCCTGGTCAGCCAGTTCATCAGAAAAATAGTGAGCTTCAGATTCCATGAGACAGTATCTCTGATAAATAAGGTGGAAGAGTGTTAGAGGCAGGTACGTCACTTTTGTTTGGTTTCCACACATATGTGCATGGGACATAGGCATGTGCACATGCATTCACACACACACACACACACATATATATACTGCTACTGCAACAAACACACACACATAAACACACACACACACACACACACACACACATGTGGTAATGACTGCATATAAAACAGCAAACCCATTTTGTCTTAAAAGAAAATAAATTCATGAAAGAACACAGTTGTCTCTGGAAGCCATCACATAATTTTATATATAATGAACCATAGGATAAGAGGCAATGCAGTAAAGATTGGAGAGACAGTACGGGAATGAAGCACCTTGCCAAAAGTTACATGCTCACAATCTTTACAACTATAGGTTAGAGAAAGAGATACAATTTATTGGACATGTTTCACATTTTTCCTATGAATCATTAAATATTTAAGCACCATAAAATTCAAGCATTTCGCGTGGATATGGCAGCCAGCATTATGCATTAGGTGGAATTCCTGGCAGATAATAACAGTGGCAACTGCAGAGTCCTGATTTTTAATGTCAATTGTTAGTTCCCTGCAGAATGTACTGATAACGTCCCTGTTGGAAATTGTGATCTTTTTTGTGGTACAATAACTTTGAGAACTGAAATAAAACAGCATTCCCAGAGACAATATAAATTGAACAGGTGTAAATAATTCTAATCAGTAATTTATATGCCCTGTGAGAATCGTAATGCAATTTTGCTGTGGAAAAAAAAAATTCAAGAAATCCGTTTTCATAGTATGTGGCTTATTTTAAATAGAAGATATAACCATAACCAGTGCACGGTGACTGCTAGGCACTAGACATAATGTAACTTCATGCCAAGCTCACAAATGAGGAAAATGAAACCCAGAGTTTAGCAGAACTCACCCATAGTAACAGCTGGAAGGAAACACAGCTGGATTCAAATCTGGGGTTCAACCAACTCTGCAGTCCTCATTTTTCCTCAATGCTTGCAGCCATTCCAAATGAAAGGGATGATTGTTGGGTTATTCCAGTGAGCTAACATTAACATATCCTGGAATGAAACGTGGTCTGCTTTATTCTAACTTACAGGAGCTCATAGTAAAGTCTTTGAGAAAAGCCAACTTTCATGGACCATTCTGCTGACTTTCTAAGCACTGATAGCATGTGCACAAACTTCAGAAAGGCAGCGTTGTGCTAGAGGGCTCTGCCCCCGTGAGGGAGCACTCATTACAAGGTACGTCAACTTGTCACTGCTCAGTGAAGGGTCTTCTCTCAGCCAAATTTCTCATAGCACATTATTTATGACATTTCAGTTGGTGGCATTTTATCAGAGTGAGAATCTATTTTGGGAAGTGAGGGCCAAAGCTGACAATTGATGTGCTGGCAATAACTGTCCTAGGAGATCGTAGGACATGCATGGGTTTGTGAATCACTTAGATGTTTGGAAGTAGGACACGATGTCTTCCTGTTATGGTTTTACCAGCAAGAACTTTGTACGCAGAGCTAAAGCTTCCAGGTGTGAGGAGGCCTGTGAAATGGAAGAGTTCAGTGGAAATCATGTGCACAGCAACAGCAATGCCAGCACTGAGCATCCAAAAACAGAGCATGGTCCCCGGCCCCCAGGGAGTCAGCCAAGGGATGAAAGAAGTGTGCTAAGACCCTAGAGAAGTGATGAGCAACTGAGGGAGGAGAGAAAACTGAGAGGGGAAAGCCCCGTTGCTTGTTCCTGGAGCAGGAGAAAAGAGTTCACATGCCCACCAATGACTCAGTCCGCGAAGGTGAGTGGATATCTCCCAAGCCAGAGAGCCGGGCACCGCCTGAGGAGCATGTGCAGGGCTGCAGGCAGCTCGTGGTGAGGAGAAACTCCCTCAAGCTTCTCCCTGGACGTCCCGCCCCATGTGAGGTCAGCTGGACTTCACAGGCAGTGCAGTCGTTGAAGGATTTTAAGCCAAAAGATAGGAAAATCAAGTTTTGGTGGAATGTAGACAATAGGTGGGAGTTGAAACTGGAGGAAGTGGTGGGGAGGCTTGGGAGACGCCTCCTGCAAGGGGACAAGTGGAGCGCAGTGCGAGGAGCAGAGGACTGGACAGGAGGCGGCCTTCGCAGGAGGGGAGTGCTCCACTCACAGCATGGAGGCCCGCCTGGGTCCATAGTCTTCTGTCTCACAATGTGTTTTCCTGTCACTAAGCCCTGCTCACCATTTGGAAATACTTCTCCCGTATGTGCTATGTTTGGAGAGGGCTCTTGTGTTATCCATTTTCTTTTTGTTTGTTTGTTTTGTTTTTGTTTTTTTTTTGTTGTTTTTTTTTTTTTGTTTTTGGAAGCAGGGTCTCATGGTGACCCAGACTGATCTAGAACTCACTCTATAGCCCACACTGGCCTCAGACTCACAAGGATCTTCCTACCTCAGCCTCCCAAGTGTTAGGACTCAAGGCATGAGCCACAATGCCCAGCTTGATGACACAATTTTTTTTTTTTAATTTATTTGACAGAGAAAGAGGAAGAGAGAGAGAGAGAGAGAATGGGAGCCCCACGGCCTCTAGCCACTGCAGACGAATTCCAGACACGTGCACCCCCTTGTGCATCTGGCTAATGTGGGTCCTGGGAAATTGAACCTGGGTCCTTTGGCTTTGCAGGCAAATGCCTTAACCACTAAGCCATCCCTCCAGCCCTTGATGACACATTTTTGAACTGTCTCATATTCACTATCCCAGACTCACTGTCGGGTAAACTGTCCAACTGATGTTGCCTATACTGTCCAACTGATGTTGCCTATACTGTTTTAGCTTAAATAAGGAAACATACAAGGTATGTTTCTGCAGTCCACTTGTTACCTTAATTTCTTCCTAGAAATGTCCCAGACTGAGTTCATGGTGAACTGTTAGGAGGCTTGGTTTGGGGTAACAAGGGTTCTGGCAACTCAAGATTAATGACAAATAAGGTAGAAATGGGCTTAAATTTCAATCGCTCAAAGATATTGAACACACATAAAATGTCTCAAAAGTAAAAACTAAATACAAAATTACATGAAGTAGGGAATAATCTATATCAAGAAAATATTTCATGTTAAAATTGAACTGTTGATGAGCCTGGAATAAGAGTGAAACCACATCTCAAAACAATTTTTTAAAAAAGTGGGAGAAGGGCATTAGTGGCTCAAGCCTACAATTGCAGCCCTAGGCCAGCCTGGGCTACATGGTGAGTTCCAGGCAGAGCTGAACTACAGAACAGAAAAAGATTAAAACTATCAAATAAAGCAGACATGCTTCTTTTACTTTTTCTTTTCTTTTCTTTTCTTTTCTTTCTTTCTTTCTTTCTTTTTCTTTTCTTTTTTTTTTTTTTTTTACCAGAAAAACACTCTTAAACTGTCAACTCACAGGCGGCCTAAAACAAAACTCACTTGGAATGTACTGAGCATAGAAGAGCTCATGACTAAGTGTGGCAAAGAAACTTGTCTTATAAACAAATTTTTAATTGAGTTTTTCTCTCAATGACTTTTAAGTGTACTGAGGAAGTAGTCACCAAGACAAGTAGTGCGCTCAAGAGAAAATTCTTTCCTTTTTTTTGAAATGACATTTTCTTTAGCTGAAGAAGTTGAGTTTCCTCAATCTCTTTCTCTAGCAAACCTTTAAATTTGTAGGATTAGATCACTGGAATCCTGGCAAAATAGAATGCAGCCAGGCGTGGTGGCGCACGCCTTTATCCCAGCACTTGGGAGGCAGAGATAGGAGGATCACCATGAGTTTGAGGCCACCCTGAGGCTACATAGTGAATTTCAGGTCAGACTGGGCTAGAAGGAGACCCTACCTCAAAAAAATAAAAAATACCCCCCCCCCATAAAAAACAGAATGCAGATCACTTAGTTCCGAGCAAGTTTACTCATTGTAAGTTGACATGGCTTCTAACCCTGTACAAGAGCTGTTAGGACCAGATAGGTGTCAAGCGGCCGCGTCACTATAACACGAACACAAAGCGTGAGAGTTCTGAAAACTGGCAAGACGGATACTCCACACAACAGGACCACAGGAAAACACAATTCAGAGTGCACAGAAGCTTTGTTTCTCTTCAAGACAGTCCCTTGCCTTCCTGGTGGGGTGACCCCATCTTAAATGGATCTGCCTACCTAAGTCTAATTAAGTCAGTCCTTAATTTCCTCCTGAGTGCATAATGATAGACCTGTCACCTCCCCTGTAAGCTGCCATTATGCATGTGGAAGACAAGTGTCCATTGTGAGCATCAAGGAGGCTCTGAGGCTCTCCTGGGAGGGGACACTGAGCTCAGCATGAACTGCTGGCTCACCTGAGGAGGCCCCGTGTGGCTTCCGTCCCATTAGCACCTAGGAACGCTGGACCCCCACTGGGGAAAGCATTCTGTTTGGAGGCTCACTGCAAGGGGGGTTACTTTTTGTGAATCACTACCTTAATATTCATTAATAGCTTTTAGGCTCCTAATCTCTTATTGAATATATTTTTCCATAATTGCTAGTTTCCAAAAGGGTTGCCAAAGCAGGCATTTCTATTCTCTGAAAAATGCAGAAGAGAACAGAATGTTTTATACTCATCTGGGAAGTGTTTATGCTAATGCCACAGCTCTGAAGCACAGCGACTGAGCCTTCCTGGCAAAATGGTTCACTCGCCTTTGAAATGAAATGAACGTTAGCGCTGGCAATACAGAGGGGGTTGGTTTTGTTTTGTCCTTAAAAAAGAATCTCTTTGGGTCACGCAGTTACAGTTATTTAAAGTGCATGGGGGGGGAATAGATTGCAGAGGCAATCATTCTGAAATGTTGAAAATCCCTACTTTCTAGTTTCATTTGTTGGCCTATTTATTTTTTCCTGTAAAATCTATCCAGAAGCCCACTATTTGCAGAATAATTGACTTCGATTGCTAAAGATGCTATTAACCAATAAGTGAAGTTTCCGGTAATATAACTTGTAATCTGGTCTTGATATCTACTGGTTTTCCTGGAAAATTAGCATATATTCAAATAAAGCTGTTCTTCCACCCTTCTCAAGAACAGGAGACTATGTGGGTTTCATGTAGATGGGTTGGGTCAAACCACTCTACATATGTAACATCTGCTTCATCTATACAGAGCACAGGGAGGACCAGGAGGATTCTGGGAACAACCACACTGAGCCAAGGAGCAGCTGACATTAGGTTTCATATGAGCACCACTGAATCTCTTTGCACAGCCTGGGAACTTTTACCTCCCTAGGGAGTTTGTCTTAGCACACATGGGAGTTTTGTGTTCTCTAACTAGACTTCACGCAGACCTGGCACCTGCTGATTTTCTGGCGCTGGGCCTGGCCATCCTTCAAGGTGTCCGGTGATGGGACAGAGGAAAACTGCAAGTCTGGATTTACTGTGGTCAACCAGAAGCTGTACTTATTTGCAAAAAAGTGGCAAGTTCCTTGTCGGCCTTGACATTCAAGGAATGGGGCTGCTCTGAAGTCCTCCAGGCAGCTGCCAGGTGACACGAGGGCCTGCCCTCCGCCTTGGTCTCCAGCTCCTGTGTGCTGCCCAGACCAAGAAGAGAGAATTAGGGCTCAGACATCTGCATATGGCCCAGGCCCCATCAGTGATGTGCCCAGGACTAGGCCTGCTTTTATCATTCTTCCTTAAATCATCCCACAAAGAACAAGACATCATGTGCTACAGAGTGAGCATCAGGAAGCATGCTGGGTGTGCCCACCAACTGTAGCCAATTTCACTGACGGCTGAAACAAATCCATCCTCTAGCAGTGTGATCAACAGGATCACCGACAATAGAAAATCACGGTGATAGCCACACATGTCACCAGGCTAGGCTTTGCGGTATCTCACATCCTGTTGTCTACCCACTCTCCAATCCAGACAGAAACAAGACTCGCGGTTGGGGGACTCACCATCAGGAAGGAGTATCCAATCCAGAGACTCCTCCAGGCCCGCGGACACGGGGGAATGGACTGGTCCTGGCTGTGCACTGCCACTGCCTGTGCTGGGGCTTCGCACACGGCGCAGCGGCTGACGTAAGGGCGGATGTCCTCCTCTGAGAACGGCATCATGGGGAGAGGGGCAGCGCTGGCCAGCCAGTAGGACCTGTCATTCCGCCGGGCATAGTGGCACACTTGGTGGATGTTGCAGTAGGCAAAGGGCAGTGTGCTAAACATGGGGAGGCAAGACCCTGCCAGACCTCAGAGGGAAGAAGAGAAACAGTACATGAATAGTCTGTGCCATGCAACCAGTGACTCCAGCATTCCTAGTCACCAGTTCTGGCCAACGGAGGCCTACTCCGGAGCCCATTACCAGTTCATCCACCTCCCTGGCCTGTGAACCAGCTTTCATCCACGCTTTCAGGAGCCCGGCAATGGACCAGGGGCTGGGTGTGAGCAGAGACACAGCGGTTTGCTCGCAACTCATAACCAGTGGGAAAAACAGGGCAGCCAGCCAGAAAAGCCCACGAAGGAGGCAGAGGATGGGGATATCTGACTCTTGTGGGGGGACTAGAAAGTTATTCTAAGCTTTGACTCACTGTGGAAAGCATTGAGCTATGCTTGGAAACAGTGGTGACTGTCTAACAGAAAAGATGCTGCGGAGGAGACAGACAGAGACACAGAGCATGGGGCTCTGGAAATCAAAGCTCAGCGGGAGAACCTGTCTCCGTAGCTGCTCATCTCCAGGTATCTAGGGCACAATTCCGACCGGAGGGTGTGAGCTTTGTGCATCTTGTTAAGGGGGTTTTGGACTAGGCTGGGCACTCTGTGTTGTCTCAGGGCAAGAGGAAACTCTGATGGTAGATGGAAGTCAAGGAGAGAAGGGAGTGGGTTCAACACGAACATTTCCTTTTCCTCACCCCTGTGCCCAAACAACCTAGGCCCTGCAGTGGGAAAGGACATGGCAGTACTAAAGGAGAAATGAAGATGGACATTTAAGAAGCTGCCACCCCTATGCCTGTCCCCTGTCAAACCCTCACTAACCACAACTCAGTGAGAGCAACAGCAAGACCCAACTCACTATCAACTGCCTCTGTGGATACATGCTTCCCATGCCCAGCACCTCCACGGTGTGGTCCTCCCATGTCTGGCACCTCTGTTGGTGCTTCCTGCCCATGCCCAGACCCCCACCTCCATTGCCTTAAGTGTGCCAGTGACCGGGTTCTTCAATTCTTGCTTACTGCTGCTGAAAACTGACAAGGAGCACCAAGGGGTTGCCCTGGAAATAAAGTCCTGTCACTTCGCTACATGTTGGGTACAGCCAGGCATCTGTGCTGTCTGGTACTATAGAACACCCCTGGTTAAATAATTTACATTTTGGAGAAAAAAAAGCTGCATTTTATAACAGTCACATTTAACTTGCTGAGAAAGAGGGATTTTTTATCTTTAAAAAAACTAATAAGTAGAAGGCGGGTTTGGTGGCCTTTAATCCCATCACTCAGGAGGCAGAGGTAGGAGGACTGCCGTGAGTTCAAGGCCACCCTGAGACTACATAGTAAATTTCAGGTCAGCCTGAGCTAGAGTGAGACAATACCTCGAAAAATAAAACAAACAAACAAACAAATAGTAAGTAGCCAGATAATAACCTGTGACCCAGATGTGGCCCCCTTAGATCCTGGGTTCAATAGCATTAGTAAGGAATTAGCAGGACATCTTAAAAGAAAGTCATAATCCCACAGAAGGTTAGTGGTTAAGACGTTGGTGAATCTTTAGCTTTAACCTAAGGTTTGAGTTTACTTGGCAAGTCATGAGCATTGGTGAGCCCGTATGTCATGCGCTGATCACATCTGTCTTGGCGCACACATCCATACCAAGGTCTTGGTTATGTGCTTTCTCCTGTCCTTCCAGGTATAACAGGCTATACCCAGTCCAGAGCCGCGGCATTCCCAAGGGACAAGCAGGTTCTTGATCTGTCTGACTGTGGAGAACCAGGAGGAAGCCACTGAGGTATCCCAGACCAAACCCTTTGGGTCCAGGATCACCAGTTGGACCAGGAGGGCCTGGAAGGACAGAGTAGAAATAATTAGGGAAATTCATCTAACAAACATTTCCAAGTGCCTCTGTTTAGGCACTGTGTTAAGCCATCAGGGAACAGAGGAGAGCATACACATCTGGATCCCCAGAGAGGTCTTCTTCACACATCTGCAGTGCATATTGACTCCTCCATGAAGTACAATGAGCCTGGTACTATGGTCAATTCAACCAACTGTGGATTGAAAATACTCAAGGACCCCCCCCCCCCAATTAATTGCATATGTACTAAACATATAGGCTTTGTTCCTTGTTTTAATTCCTTAAACAATATAGTCTAACAATTAGCCTCATAGTATTATATCATTTCATTGTATCAAGATAGATATGTAGTCCAAAGTTAGTTTCATGTACATGAGGGGGTGTGACTAGGTTTTATGTAAATAAGATACTGTTATATAGAAGCAACTAGAGCAGTCTGGAGATTGGAGCTCTGTGTGGGGGTGAGGGCATTCCAGAGCCAACCGAATATGGCTACTAAGAGAAAACATCTTCTCCTTGAGCTACATTAACAGAAACTAGGAAAATCCCTGCCCAAGCATCTGCTGAACTGATTTATAGCAATAATGCTATTTGAGGAACTCATTTTGGAAGTTGTTGAGGGCGAAGACTTGAGACATAGTTTCCAGGTCAGGTTCAGTGTCAGAGGAAAGAGGAGAAAGGGACCCTGTTTACCTGGAGCTCCAGGGTAGCCGGCTTCTCCAGTGTCGCCTTTGCGTCCTGGTGGCCCTGGAGATCCAGGGATGCCCTCTGGACCCCTCCTTCCATCCAGCCCGGGCTGTCCTTTGCACCCTGAAGAAAAGTCCATGATGGTAGTGGTCGAACTACATGACACCAGTGGTCGTGTGCAGCCCTCACGCTAGCCCTGGGCTTCCTCACACCTTGACGACCCATGCAGCAGCTTGTTTCGTCTGCCTGACGCATGACCTGGGAGTGTGCCTGCCCCACTTTGCAGCTGGGATAACTATGCTCTGAGGGGTCTGGCAACTTGAGTTAGTTAAGTCAAGGAGGCAGCGAAGGGATGGGTGAGATTTGAAGCCCTGAAAACAAGGAAGGTGTCGAGAGAGAAATTTGCCCATTTCCTTTATATTATTGTAGTTTTGCCTTTAGAAGACATCACACTTTGTAATGAGTTTTTTTTTTTAAGCCTACATAGAGAAAGAGTCTAGTTGAATTAGATTCATTTTGGGGAGGAGGATCAAGTTAAATTTGAAACCAGACAAGATCAGTAATTTTTAAAAATAACTTTTTATTCAAGTCCACTGAACTCAATAGAAAGTCCTAAATAAAGCGTTACAATGTGCTAGCTTCATGTGATCCATTTCCATGGATCATCCAATTCATCTTTGTAACAGCCATATGACCATGTCTGTTCCTACACCAGTTGGGAGGCAGGCTGAGAAACATCAGAAGGAACGTTAGATGTGGAGAACCTGTGTGGCCTAGTCACAGCAGAAAGGATAGAGGCAGTGCCCTCAGCGCCCGGTCCCACCTCCTGACAAACTGCAGAAATCAGGGATGTCCTTAGAGTAGGCAAATGGGGGATGTTGGCAGACTCATACTAATCCTGCCAGGATTCTTTAAGTGCTTAATGCATCAGCCACAGGCTCCATGAGGTCAGGCTGGCAGCCATGTTCGTGGTCTTTGGGGCTGTTTTGGCCATTAAGCCCTAGTTAGCTGAATAATACTAGCCCAAGTTTGCAAACTCAACTTTTCCACCTTCACTGCCCCCAGGAATTAGCTTATTTGGGAAACAGGGACCTTAAAGGTGTGATTAAAATAAGGCTGTTAGAATGTGTGTGGCCCAATCTGGCTGGGTTCTTTATAGAAAAAAGAAAACTGGGCATAGCAAGGGACATCAGGGTTGTGTGCCCCTGAGAAGTTACAGGGGGAAGGCCACCATCTGCAAGGCAGGAAGAAAGACCTCAGGAGAAACCAAGCCTACTCTCACCTTGATCACAGATGTGGGCCTCCACACATGCGGGAGGAAAATGTAACTCCCAACGCTTCAAAACAATCAATAAACAATTCAGGAAAGTGGCGGTTAAATAAGTCATGGCATAATCAAGTCATGCAATATTCTGCAGTTTCCACATACAGTAGTAGGGAAGTATGTAGTGACAGAGAAGTAATGAACTTGGTGGATATTGTTAAAATCCTTTTTTTTTCTGCCTATTATTGTTGTTTTCTCTTTCTCCCTACTCTTTTTCTTATTTTTTCTTTTGTTATTTTTAATTATTTTTCTTTTTCATATTTCTGCCTATTCTTTACTTTTACCAGAAGTAGTATCCAGGAAATTTACCATTAAAAGAAATTGGCAAAGTTAATTCGCATAATGCTCACACTTTTGACAGGTGAAAACACTGATTCACAGAGAAGTTACATGCAGAATACATGTTATCTTATTCTGGAATTTTCCTTCCTAACTATCATACTCTGCAATACAAAGATGTTTCACTTGTTTTTGAATTGTGGCCCAGGCTACCCCTGAACCTGTTTTGTAGCCAAGGATGACACTGGTTCTTCACCTCTACTTTGGGAGCGCTGGGATTACAGATGTGTGCCACCACACCCTGATGGGAATAGAACCCAGGGCTTCGTACATGCTAAGCAAGCCCTCTCGCAGCTGAGCTACATCCACAACCCTTATAATCTGCGGTTGTTGAGGGTAAACGGTTCGTCATCCAGAGACACACTCCTTATGAGTTGCTTTATCACAGTGAAAAGGTATAGGCACCTTGGACCAGTGGACGCCCCAGAGCAGCAGCAGTGCCAGCACCGGGGTGCTCATTAAGAATGAAGCATCTCAGAGTCCTCTCCACATCTGTTAGGCCAGAAAGCCTGGGGTGGGGCCCCCAGCAGCCTGTGCTTTCCCAGGAGGCTTGAGGTCTGAGGCCCTAGACACTCCTCGTGCCCCTCCCCCGCCTCTGGGTAGAGTCCTGGCATTGCGCCTCGCCCTGCTAGCCCTGGGCACAGCCTTCCCATTCTCAGAGCCTCCGCTTGCTGCGAGCCTGCTACTCCAAGGGCGGGGCCTTGTTGGGTTCATTTATTTCTTGAAGAGCGCTGGCACCAAAACAATCGATAAATAATTCAGGAAAGTGGTGGTTAAATAAATCATGCACAATCAAATCGTGCAATATTCTGTGGTCACGACACACAGTGTTGTAGGAAAGTATGTAATGACAGAGGAGGAATTGGCATGTTAAGAAAAGCAGTTGGCAAAGGAGCATGTGCAGGATGATCTCTTTAAAAACATGTGCAGAATGAAGAGTGGACAGATATACAGCCAACAGTGCCTTTTAAAACTCTGTTTAATTTCTCTGTTTTCTTTTCTTGTTTTTTTTTTTTTTATAACCTGTGTAATAAGAGGTTTTTTTTTTTTTTCTTTTAAAACTCCTTCTGAGGTTGAGGCTATGATTACCAACATCAGCATCTCTTCTTCCTCTACAAATGGTTCTCAGTTCAGGAGGTTCTGGGTCAATGTCTGGAGACATTTCGGTTTGTCACATGTGCTGCAGTGGGAGGGGGGCCAGACTGCCACTCAAAGCCCCACGATGGTGACCCACCATGGAAGCTCAGCAGTACTCGGTTGACAGAGCCTACGCTACAGTGTTAGTTATAGCCAGGGGTCATGAATTCATTCACGAAATATGTATAAAACGCCTCCATGGCCAAGGGTCAGGAAGGAATCCAGCAGCGAGCGAAGAAAACCCTGATCCTGAGACACTCTAGTTTCTAGGGCAGAAGACGGGTCACTGCTGAGTGGTGGCCCCACACCCAGGTCAGTGACCACAGTGACGCTAGACACGTGTGCTCGTGTAGGTGTCATCTGTGCTGCTTCGGACCACAGCAGCACTGAGCAGTCACAACAGAGACAGTCTTGCTCCAAGCCCCGCTAGAACTCCTACCAATGTCAACGTCACAAGATTTAGGATCACACAGGAAACCCCAACCTAAACACGGGTGACGCCAGCTCATGGGCTAGGATCCCAGACTGAATAAAAAGGAGAAAGCTGGGCTGCAGAGATGGCTCAGAGTTAAGTCGCTAGCCAATAAAACCCGAGGCCCTGAGTTCAATTCCCCAGTACTCATGTAAAGCCAGATGTAGTAGTGGCGCACGTGTCTGGAGTTCATTTGCAGTGGCTGGAGGCCCTGGAACAACCTCTCATTCTCTCACTTCCTTTCTCTCTGAATCTCTCTCAGATAAATTAAATTTAATTACTAAAAAAGGAGAAGGCTAATTGCGCTCCAGCATTCATCTCTCTCTGCTTCCTGACTATGGATGTAACATGACCAGCCGTCTCAAGCTCCTGCCGCATGACTTGCCTGTCACTGATGTACTGCACCCTCAAACTGTGAGCCCAACTAGGCCCTTCCTCTCTTAAGTAGTTTTTGTTCAGTATTTTGTCACAAGAAAAGTACTTAGCACACCTCTGTAAGGACTTTTACAGAGCGAGTGTCTTGGGCTCCTGCTCTAGAAGGGTACACAAAACAAACAGGCAAGTACGGAAACCTCTGGGTGACACATATGCTCCACTAAGGACGGTACGTGAGGCACCGCAGGAACTGAGAGAAGGGAGCTTACCCACCAAGGGTCTTAGAGTCTAACAGGGAAAGTCTCCCAGAGAGTGGAACCTTGACGTTTGGACACAAATGGTGGGATTCGGATGAAGAGTGCTTGGCCACAAGGAAAGGAAAGCTTGTGCGCAGGCCTGGTGGGGAGGTGGGCACGTGGCGCCTCAGGGCCTCCTGTGGAGGGCAGCTGGGTGGTGGAGGTAGCTCATGGTGTGCATTATGGGAGATTGGTCTAGACATGAGGAGAAAAGATGCAGGAGTTTGGGGTTGGCTTGGAGGGAGTCCGAGGCTCTGCAGGGCTCAGAGCAGAGTACTGAGCTGTCAGGTGAGGTGGCAGACGTCTCCTTTCCTATCCCTCTCCCACGCAAGCCCCACATCCTATAAGCATCTAAACTATGTGCCCCTTGCTGCTGGGAACCATCTGTTCTAACATCACCTGAGGTGACAATGTCTTTCCTTCTGTCGCCAATAGCAGCAGCTAGTTCCATGGTCAGAGCCTTCTCCTCCCCAGTACCTGGGCTTGACTTAGATTCACTTAATCTATAACTAAGGGCTGAATCTCAAGGCAAGGTATTACTCTTATCTGATCGCTTGTTATTTCGGTTTTCTTTTGTTATTTTTCTGAGACTAGGTCTGCTGTGTAACCTGGCTCCTGGCTGGTCTGGAACTCATTATACAGACCAAGCTGGCTTCAAAATTGTGGTGAGCCTTCTGCCTATGCTTCCTGAGTGCTGGGTTTACAGGTAGGAACCACCATGCGTCACTGTTAAGCTAATTTGTGCGTGTGAGTAAATGCCGTGGGGAGCATGTGGCAGTCAGAGGTCAACCTCGGGTGCCAGTGCTCACTTCCACCTTATTTGGGGCAGGGTCTCTCATGGTTCACCAGTGCACATACCAGGCTGGCTGACTCACGAGCTTCCGGGAGTTCTGCTAACTCCACCTCGCATCTTGCCGTAGGCATACTCCCGCCCCAGATGCCCACACTACCACGACCAGCTCCAAGCACGTTCTGGGGAACTGAGCTGAGGGACTCGGGCTTGTACAGCAAGCACTTCATGAACTGGGGCATCTCCCAGCGCTGACCTGAATCTTTTTAAGGACTGCATTCACAGGGCACAGCTATGACTTCCCAAACTGAATGTCTACATGAAATGCTGGGGGGTGGGGGGCTTCTTGTGAAAACGTACGTTCTGATTTAGCAGGTCTAGAAGTGGGGCTGAGTTGCAGCTGTCCCTGGAACCATACTTAGCATATCAAGGATGTTACTGGTTCCCAGTTAGAGAGTCCACTGAGCAGCCCGCTCACCTGTGCTGCTGCTGCTCCCATGGTGGACAGTGCTGGCTCCCCAAAGCCCATCCTCTCTGTTAGACTTTGCTCACATCTAGTTCTTGCTGAGTCTTAGTAACTCCATGGTCCTCCATATGTGTTTTGTCACCCCTGTCCCGTTTTCCTAAAGTCCTTGGCTTGCAACACCATGACAACATAATCTACCATGCATTCCATATGTCCTGGCAGCTATTGTTGCCACGGTACTGCGAAGCCAGCCCTGGAAGGGGAGCATGTCAACTCATCTTCGTGCTGCTGCCTGTGAGAGCAGTATACTGTACAGAGTCGAGGGAATCCAAAAGCATTTACCAAGTCGAATTTTCAGAACCCACTTGAAGGCCATGGCTTCTATTTCAGAGCTGTTTATTTATTTATTTTTAAAATATCTTATTTATTTATTTATTTATTTAAAAGAGACAGAGGGAGGGAGTGAGAGAGAGAGAGAGAGAGAGACAAAGGGAGGGAGAGAATGGATGCACCAGGGCCTCCAGCCACTGCAAACGAACTCCAGACGCATGTGCCATCTTGTGCATCTGGCTTATGTGGGTAATGGGGAATTGAACCTGGGTCCTTTGGCTTTGCAGACAAACACCTTAACTGCTAAGCCATCCCCCCAGTGCCAGAGTTATCTTTTTAATTGTGCAACAACCCTCCATATAGCACATCTATGCATGGCGTGACATATATTTAAAATAAGGTTGGGTGATCAATTGCATTGACAGACACCCTGGCCCAATGAGGGCTGAAGAAAGAGCAGTATCAAGCACGTCAACTCCCAGAACTCACTGAGGCCCAATGCAATGGGCATTTTGTTTTTTGGTTTTTCAAGGTAGGGTTTCGCTCTAGTCCAGGCTGACCTGGAATTCACTATGTAGTCTCAGGCTGGCCTTGAACTCGCAGTGATCCTTCTACCTCAGCCTCCCAAGTGCCGGGGTTAAAGGCATGTGTCACCACGCCCGGCTCAATGGACATTTTAGTTCAAAGCCATGCCGACAGTTATTAGAGACTATGATCAGAGTCTTGACTCTGATATGTTTGGAGGTTTTAAAACCTCTGTCCAAAATCTGGCCAAGTCTAAAGGATTCAAGTAAGAGTTCAAAGCAAGGATGTCAAGGTGTGTGGATCTAGTTAGTATTGGATTACCTTTGGGTCTATGTGGGAAGAATGTGAAAGGAGAAGAGAGATTTCACCATTTCATCATCATGAGTTACTTAAGCAGAACACCTACATTTTCATTTCAACAATCCATGGTGCAGATAATGAACACCCTGAGCCCCATACCTGGTCCTGGAGGGCCTTTCTGTCCTGGGAGCCCCATGGCTCCTTCTATTCCTCTCGGGCCTGGCACACCAGGAAGTCCTGGGATTCGAGGACAAGCATCCATGTCTGCAGATGGTCCAGGCTCCCCTGAAATTGGAATCACCGCTGTGTCATGGTTCCGATGAGCACGACTTCTACGTTCTCTGGACCCCTAACACTGTGCTGAGATGTTAGCAAGATGTTCAGCAACCCCAGAGCCTCATAGCTGGTCGGAGTGCCGAGAATCCGTGACCATTAAATGCTCAGCCCTAAAGGGGACATCTTATCACCCCTCCCAACAGGGAACATCATGGGAGACAAAAGAGGGAAAATGTAAGAGCAAGAAGAAGGGGTGAACTGTTATGCAATGCCGTTTCCCAGGCACCGCATGACTTTTGCACACTTGAATTCTCAGCAGCTGTGGTTACCTGTAAAAGAAAACTACAAGACTGGGGCTGTCAGCCTCTTTTTTGTGGATGGGGCGGGGAGGGTCTCATGATGCGCCACCCCTCCTTGAAGGGATATTGGCAGCTAGTGGTTGCTGGAGGAGAGGGCGACAGCTTCTGCAGTGGTGTAGCCACCAGCGAGTTGCCCACACTGCTGTAGTAACTCCTCAGCCGTGCTCCCCTAAGTAACCCTAATAAAACTCAATGGTTCAAAGAGAGGGAGGGAGGGGGGCAAGGAAAAGAGAGAAAGATGTGAAAGTAGGAGGATGAACAGGGAAGGGGTCCGTGGGAAAAGGACAAGAAATGGTCATGGAGATGGACATGACCAAGTGCATTATGTACATATATGGAAATGTCTCAGTGAAATTCATCATTATGCATAATTGACATATACTAGGTAAGTCCTCTACTACTGAGCTATACCCTATGCCTAAGAACTTCTAGTATGTGTGCAAAGAATTCTTGAAAATGAAATAGTTTAAAAACATGACATTTGATTCATTGTAGTTTTCTAAAAATTCATACACATGTGCACACTAATTTCAACAACAATGACAGTGCAGTGAACAATTCTGAGAAACTATGGTCATGACCACAGAGATTCATCTACATCATTCTCAGCGTGCCCATGAGAAGCAGACCAGAACTATATACTGTTTGGAATTATTTTTTTTTTTTTCGAGGTAGGATCTCACTCTAACCCAGGCTGACCTGTAGTCTCAGGCTAACCTTGAACTACAGTGATCCTCCTACCTCTGCTTCCCAAGTGTTGGGATTAAAGGCATGTGCCACCATGTCTGGCACTGTTTGGAATTTAACTCTGTAAAAAAATATGGCACATAACTAGAGGCAACATGGATACAGAGAGATTTTCACAGTGTGCCTAGTTTAATGTAAGACTTGGATTTTCCACTGTGAGGTACACATGGGAATGTCTCCCATTTTCCCCTGGAAAAATGGGACTTTTCCAAGTAGATGTAGAGGAAGGGAGGTTTCTGTTTTGTTTCTATTGTTGTTGGTTTTGGCTTTTCAAGATAGGGTATTACTCTATAACCCAGGCTGGGGTGGAATAAGATCCCCTTGTCTCAGTCTCCCAAGGGTTAAGATGATAGATATGTGACAGCATGCCCAGCTTGGTTGGAGTTAGATTAAGAATTTTGACATCATTGTATTGTGTGTGTGTGTCATATGCACATGTATGCAGATGCATGTGCCTGCGTGGCTTGTCTTCCTCTATGTGTCATCTGCATGTTTCCTTGACACAGAGTTTTTCACTGGTCCCAGAGCTGTTGTTTTCATTCAGACTGGCTGACCAGTAAACCCCAGCAATTCTCCCATCTTCACTCCCCACAGGACTGGGGTTACAGGCATGTGTGGTCACACCCAGCCTGTGAGAGCTGGGAAACTGAACTCAGAGGACCTCAGGCCCTCATCCTTGCATGACGAGGAGACTTCTCCCCAGCCCCACAGACAGAGATGAAACCTCACAAGCTGTGCAACTTTAATTTTTGAATACTAACATTTGAAAGAGTAGGATTTAAATTTTTGATTTTCTTTTCGTTGCCTTTTAATACTGTTAAGCTGAAAGGAAAATTCTGAAGTGTCTTCATTAAGTTTCCTGCGGTGGTTTGATTCAGGTGTCCCACATAAATGTATGTGATCTGAGTCCTAGGTTCCCAGCTGGTACCAATTTGGAAATTAGATCTTCCTGGAGGCAGCGTATTATTGAAGGTGGGCTTATGGGTGTTATAGCCAGCTTCGACTTGGCAGTGTTTGGCATACTCTCCTGCTGCTGTTGTCTACCTGATGTTGTCCAGGAGGTGATGTCCACCCTCTGCTCATGCCATCATTTCCACCTGCCATCAGGGAGCCTCCAGTCTGTAAGCCAAAATAAAACCTTTCCTCCCAGAAGCTCTTGGTTTTGGTGCTTTATGCCAGCAATGAGAAGCTGACTGCAACAGTTCCTAACAATATTATATGGAGTCTGTATTCAAGGCAACTTTCCTTAAGTTTAGTAACAAGTGGCTGGAAACAATAAATGCAAACTCTCACCTTACCCCACCTCCCCTTTTGTTTGAGACAGCATCTTTCTCTGTAGCACCAGGTGGCCTTGCGCTTAGAGCAATCCCCCTGCTGCAGCTGCCCAAGCACTGGCATTACAGCCATGAACCACCATGCCTGCTTATTTTCTTTTTTAGAAATATTTTAAAATTCTATTTATTTTATTATTTATTTATTTGAGAGAGTGAGAGAGGGAGAGATGGAGAGAGGGAGGGACAGAATGGGCACGCCAGGGCCTCCAGCCACTTCAAACAAATTCCAGATACATGTGCCGCCTTGTGCATCTGGCTTACATGGGTCCTGGGGAATCAAACCTGGATCCTTTTGGCTTTACAGGTAAGTGTCTAAACCACTAAGCCATCCCTCCAGCCCCTACTTATTTTCTTTAGAGAAGCATTTTTTGATTCCATTTGAAAATGCCAGGCACAAAATGATGTGCAGCTTTTGTAGTAGGATATTAAGTGAACATTTATTTCTAACAAAGAGTTGACTCCTTGAAAATGGACAACGGGCATGTGAGAAAGGCTATAGCCTCTCATCAGGGCTCATGCCCATCTTTCATAATGTTGGTGCTACTTATTTCAGGGACCCTCTGTGTGTTTAAATGTAGGCTTCTGATAGGAGCTGCCCTGGCATATGCTGTGGTACTCACATGGAGAACACTCAGCCTTCTATAAGCTGAGCATGCTCCCTGCCTTGACAACCTATAATGAGGCTCATCACTAGGACACTAATATGAGGTTACTATATCTGCACTGAGGAAGTGAGGCGTTAAAACCTCCTCTAACTTCAGTGCCCTCTCTTCAAAAAAAAAGAAAAAAAAAAAACCCGCAGCAGTTTAAGCAGCTCACAATCACAGTAGAAAGGGCAAACATGGAGCCATGAAGGTTGGCGTAGGGAACATAAACTGTCCACAGCAACACTTACCTCTGGATCCTGGAGAGGTGCGAAGCCAAAAACCAAAGCCAGGCAACGGTTTCCACAGGGCAGAAAGAAATTTTAGATGTGTGAGTGAGGACAAAAAGGGACTAGATTGCTTTAGAACGTAAATAATAATTTGGGAGAGCATCAATGACAAGCAGAGTGACAGCACCGTATTCACGTAAAAAGTCCGCATCACGGTGACTGACGGAAACGGCTATGATTTGGTACTAATGGAGTTTTCATCTCTACAAAGACCTGAAATGAAACTCTCTTGAGAAATAGAAAATTCTAGTTGATTTCCCATAGCAAATATGCCCTGAATGAATGTATATAGGAATTCTGCATTAATTTGCCATGGTTTATGGCTTCTGTGCACAGAAAGAAATTACAAAAAGAATGTAAGCATGAACTCCTTTGTCTTGTTGTGCCAGCAGCCCTAATGAAGCAGGTCACCTACTTCTTCTCTGGACAAGAGGGGCAATTTAAACTCCATAAAATGTCCTGACTTACCACTATATTACTATGCTGCTGATTTGGGGTCTTGAAAAATAATAATTCTGCTAGTCTCAAATGCATGTGTCTGTTTGCACATTCTTTCCCAATTTGTTTGGGGCTAATCTGACCTAATAATTAAAGCCTTCCACTTTCCTAGAAGCTGATTTACTTTAAAAAAAAATAGAAAAATCTAGGGAAATTCTTGGAAATTCAGGGACAGAAAGCAAATATACAATCCCAATAAACAATAATCAAATCCATCTTTGCTTCCCCGTGAAAAATAGATACTTATTTCTTTATAAATCACATAAGTAACACTATCTTTTTATTTTCAAGTTTGATTTGCTATTAGTCTACCAAGCCTGAGACATGATAGCACCACCTGAAACAATATACACTTTATAGCAAAAAGGACTTAAGTCCTAGGGATGCAGCAATGATTTCAGAATAACCAAGTCCTTCCTGAAGGCTGACCCTCACATTAGCTGCTTAGACAGTGAGACTATGTGGAGGTGGCTTAAGAGATAGCACCCATCAGAAACTTACCTGGGGGACCTGTGGGTCCTTTTATACCTGGAGGCCCAGGTAACCCTTGTTCTCCAGGTGGCCCAGGAAAACCAGGTGGCCCTGGAGGCCCTGGAAATCCCATTGGCCCTGAAAGAAACACAAGAGTGAGGTCACAGAAGCAGTGGGGTGGAAACGACAGGTTGGCTGACACAGAGTTCCAACAAAAGGTAAGGCAAAGTTGGGGTGAGGAGAGCTTTGCCACCTGCTGGAAGGCTGAGAAAGAGCCACTGAGAAGGAAACCCAGTTGTCAGTGAGAAAGGGAAAGAGAGCCTTATTATTATTATTATTATTATTATTATGAAGTGGAAATTCCATAAGAATGCAAAGACCTATATCCTGAACTGGCTCTGGCCTTCAGGGAATCTCTGCAGGAACCCCAGCCCAGGTCTAGACACGCCCACTGGGCTCCTCTGCAGAGCCCTGAGATGTCCAAAGATGTCCTGAGATGTAAAAAAGAACGACATCATGGGAGGACTGCACCCCAGTCCCTCAGGGTACAGTAAGGAAGGGCTTCATATAGCCCTGTCTTCCATCATGAAACTCAGTGCTGGATGAGACTAGGAGCCCTGTTTAATCACTACACTCCAGTAGGGGACTGATACATATTGGCAAACTGTATAAAGTGTTTCCCACGGTACGCATCTGCAGGGGAGACTGGGAAACGCCCTGGCCTTCATTCCAGTAAAGTATGGCTTCGCTGTTTTGCCCCCTTGTGTGGGCATGGCTAGTGGTTCCATGGGCACTTCTGACTTCCTGTCTATCTTTAGGTAAGCTACCTTCTCTTCACTTGGGACACTATTCTCCCAGTCCCGAAGCTTAGGACCAAGCAGATATTTACTCCCCAGAGGAACAACTGGGAAAGCAATGTGTCCAGCATCCCCTTCCCCCATCCTCTTGGAGACTGGAACCTCAGCACGACTGCCCAGTTTCTGCGTCCAGTTACTGGATACCGCACGCCTGCAGACACCAGGCGCATGGGCCCGAGCTGAGTTTCTTCTGACAGAGGTGAAGAGGTTACGCAGGCTGTGATGCGGTCATATCTTTACACCCATGTAGATATGCCTGGAACCATGGTCAGGACATCCTTGACGGCTCTGATCTGCCTTTATTCATCCTTCACCTTGTCTCTCGGTGGGTTCAGAAGTCAGGCAAGGTGCTAGTCTCTCACCCCTTCCATAAACTTCAACAGTTGCTTCTCTGATATTCAGCTCCCTAATTTCCAAACTAAGGGCATTCACGTGAGCACTTGGCTGAGGATATGTAAAGCCCTGGGTTCAATTCCCAGCACTAGAAAATGGCTATTCATTATTGAGCCCCTTTGAATGAAAAAGCTCTAGAGATCAACAATTCCCTGAAATCCCGATACAAAAGCTACTACCCACATATGGCTATTGTGCACGTGAAAGGTAGCCAGTCCAAACCGGGCTATCCTACCCTAAGTTTGAAACACACACTGGGATTCCTTGGCAGGAAGGGGACATAACTTACTTGGCAGAGAAGCAAATTTTCACAATTAGCTGCAGTACCTCCTTGATGATTGTATTCTGGTCACATGCTAAAATAATATCTGAATATACTATGCTGAATAAATGTATGAGAACTGACTTCATGTGTTTACTTTCATTTATTTATTTTTAATTTTTGGTGGAGGGAGTGGGCATTTCTGACACATGGCCTAACTCTGTAGCCCAGGCTGGCCTAGAATTTACTATGAAGCTCAGGCTGACCTTGAACTCAGCAATTCTCATGCATCAGCCGCCGATACATTGAAATGACACATACAGTCACCATGTCCAGCTATGTTTTACCTTTAAAATGTTATAATTCTATTTTAAATTATGCCTATGGCTTTCTGTACATTTCTGTTGCTCAGTTCTGGTTTAAGAGATCACCAAAAGTATAATTAGAAACTGAAGATATACTTTTTCTTTCTTTTACCTGCCCAACTTTTGCCCAAACTTGATGACTCTCTTGAGGAAGCCAGAGTATTTTAGAAATGTAGTCATTGTTTCCACAAGTAAAAAGAACGACATCATGGGAGGACTGTACCCCGGTCCCTCAGGGTACAGTAAGGAAGGGCTTCACATAGCCCTGAAAGAACAGCTTATACTCCTACCTTTCTGGCCATCTTTTCCATCACATCCTGGAGCACCCTGGCACCCTGGAGGGCCTGTTGGGCCTGGAGGACCTGGTGGCCCTGGCAGACCAAAGTCACCCGGTTCCCCTTTCAGAAGGTCGACACTCACTGGGGGACCTGGAGGCCCAGGTGCTCCTGACACAGGGAGGAGACAAGAATATTCTTTCAGTCAAAGACAAAGACATATTCTGACCAGAAAGCTTTGTAAGGAAAACAATGTGATGACTTGCAAACACAGGACATGGAGAATTAGAGGTATAAGGAGACTGGCAGGCCCCATGGTGAAACGCAGATGAGTCCCATGGTGCTCAAGCGGAAAATCAGTTAGGCAAAATGGACCCATACAAGATCTACTTCCCCTTAGAACCCTTCCTTTGGAAGCAAATGCCTTTATTGGTAGAACCATCTAAGCTACTGGCTTGTGCCTCAGGTTTCTCACTGCTTTAATAGGATGGATGGATGGACAGACATACTTTTGGATGGATGGATGGACTTTTGAGAAAATATGGCTGATGAAAAATGAATGTTCACTGAAGTTTATCATCTTACTTTAAAGCAGTATCTATGCATAGGAGTGAGCTGACCCTGGCCCCAGTTCTACTACCACTTAGCTTCTATACTTCATAGCACATTTTTATTGCTTTTATTTTTCTGCATCCAATTTCAACCTTATTAAAGTCCTAAAGATCCCAAGATGGCAGGTCTGTATCTACTTTCCAGAGCGTTCTAGGACCAGCGTTGCTATGGCCATCAGCACGGAGCAGCCCGTAGCGCGGACCCATGCTCCTCACCTGACTCCCACACTAGCTCTAATCTATCGTAACCTTTTCAGCTATTCTACTTTCCAAAACTCTGCCCTGCCAAAGTTCACCCTTGCTAAGCAGCCAGAGGAATCATGTGCAGTGTTAACATCCTGTGTGGGGTCTGCGCGCGTGGGACAGGCCTGAATCTGGCTACTTCTGCCCACTAGATGGGTGCTCCTACTGGGCGCTTCTGGTGGGTAACATCAAGCTAGTGGTGAGAATCGCTCCCTCTACTTCTGTCTGGACCAGGTGGTCTGACAGAGCTGACATAGAAGAAGGGGCTATTTTGGGCATGGGCCTGGGAGCCCGCGGCTACCCACACTCCCTCCCATCGGCGTGGGTCTCATTTACCCAGTCTGCCAAAACGGGGAGGCTGCTTGCCTCTCGTGCTGCAGCCGCAGTTAGCTGGCGACGTCTCAGGAAAGGGTCATTTGTCACGACGCTATCTTACCTCTTGGGCCATCAGGGCCAGGGGGACCCCGATCTCCAGGTGGACCCGCATCAGGAATGTCACCCTTAGCAGCTCTTCCCGGGGCACCGGCAGGACCAGGTGGTCCTGGTCTCCCTAAATAAGTACATATTCACAGGTTAGCCTAGTTACATTTGAGAACTTTTGAATTAGTTATTGGGGGGGGGAAAAGGGGGAAATACATGGTACTTCTCACCTGGAGGTCCTGGGGGACCTTTTTCTCCAAAAAGGCCTGGGGGTGAAATTCCTGGACTCCCAGGGTCACCTCTCTCCCCTTTCAGGCCAGGCAGTCCTGTTGGCCCAGGTGGACCCATTTCATGCAAACCTTGGTGGGGGAAGCAAAGTCGGTGTTGTGTCCTCTCCTTGTCCCTGTTGCGGTCCCTGAGAAGGACCGGTTTCCCAACAGGAGTGTGGCAGTGTCAGCCACAGGCTGGAGGTTTCTTTTTTTTTTTTTTTAAAGTATGATGTCCCAGGTTTTACAATATCAACCCACCAACCTTTATCATAAATAAAGCAAAAGCAAGTGACATACAACCATAAATAATTATGAATAAACTGATTGTGGTCCACGCCTTTAGTCCGAGCACTTGGGAGGCAGAGGAAGGAGAATTGCTGTGAGTTCGAGGCCAGCTTGAGACTACATAGTGAATTCCAGGTCAGCCTAAGCTACAGTAAGATCCTACCTCGAAAAACCAAAAAAAAAAAAAAAATTGATTGTGAATATTGAATTCATTGATTCATTCATTAGTCAATCATGAAAATTGCCACATTTCAGAGTTTCCTATCAAAAGAGGGAAAATTCTTGGTTTCTCAAAAGGATTCACATTTAATCAGACTAAGACTAATTGAAAGAGTTACTCATTGAGTCCTAAGGGTCCTGAGTTTTTTGTTTGTTTGTTTGTTTGTTTCAGGCAGGCTCTTGCTCTAGCCCAGGCTGACCTGGAATTCACCGTATAGTCTTAGAGTGACCTCAAACTCAAAGGCGTGCGCCACCATGACCCGCTTTTAAGTTACTTTTTGATCTTCTAAACTCTATAAAGATTTCATCTCTCTTCACCAGTAGGCTCACACATAGCTGTATATTTCTTTTTCCTACAGTCATTCAAGTCTACATGTCAGGTCCAGCTACTATGTCTGCTTATAAGCTATTTTAATTAGAATGTAGTACAGCAAACACGATTTAAATGGAGCAAACTGAAATGTAGTGATTAAATGTTAGCCTGTCTGTGATATCAAAAATAACAATAAATTGTTTAAGTAATTTGTCTTAATACTTCAGAAAATGAATGTAAGCAGACCTAATTAGATCCATGTGGTCCTACAAACTATCGGTATAGTTAAAACAATATAAAATTTTGGATGTCCATATATGTTCATGTGTGTGAAGGTCCATGCATATGTGAGTGCATATGCACATATATGCATTTCCATGTGGAGTTTAGAGGATGACCTCAGTGTCATCCTCAGGAATGTTCTCTATAGGTTTTTGAGACAAGGTCTCTCACTGGCCAGGAGCTCATGATCAGTCTAGTCTGGCTGACCAGTAAACCTCTGGGATCTTTCTTTCTTCACTTACCCAGTGCTGGGGTTTCCAGCAGACACCATAGCAGGCATGTTTACCTGGGAACTGGGATCAAACTAAAGTCTTCATACTTGCAAAGCAAGCACTTTATCAACGGAGCCATCTCCCCAGTCCCAACAATAGAAAGTTTTAAACTCCCAGGCTATTTGTTTCACATAACATTTTGCACTCTGGCCCCACTAATGCAGTTATGCAGAGAATTTTTTTTTAGCAGAGAGACATTTCTAAGCAATGCCAAAGAAAGGTGCTATTAACTGACATACCTTATTTTATTTTGTTTTATTTACCTGAGAGAGAGAGAGAGAGAGAGAGAATGGGCACACTAGGGCCTCTAGACACTGCAAATGCACTCCAGATGCATGTGCCTCCATGTGTATCTGGCTCATGTGGGTACTGGGGAATAGAACCAGGGTCCTTAGGCTTTGCAGGCAAGTGCCTTAACTGCGAAGCCACCTCTCCAGCCCTGCCATACCTTCTTTATATCAGGTTTTCTTAAATGTCTTTTTCACCTAAACCATCCTCAGCACTGTTGCAACACCGCAACTCTATCCCACAAATCTCATGAAGCGAGGAAATGCGTGGGGATGCCACTTGATCTCAAGGCCCAGGGACTGAAGCCCCCTGGCCACCGCCTGTCGATTGGGTCTTACCTGAGGCACCTTTGGCTCCTTTCTCACCCTTCAAACCATGCAATCCACTCAGACCCGGAGACCCAGAGGGACCTGAAACACATCACAGCCTGTGTTCGAAGGGCCAGACCAGCCACTCTTTCCCAGTCAGGCTCCAATCCCAGGCACAGCCCAACTGAAGGTGACCTGAGGTAAAGGAAGACATCTCTCTGGAGGTCACCGTCAAGGTGGGAAGCCAGGCTGACAGCTGTTAAGCACATTCATGTGATGGAGGTTTTCTGTCCAAGAAGTTTAACATACACGTTTCTTTGGTTTTAAAGTATCTCTATGAGTGAATAACCACATATTGACTAGAAATCGTTTAGAGTTACTGCATTTTGGTGCAGGAAGCGACCTTTGGTTTGATGACAATAAGCTTATTCTAAGAAAACAAGGAGGTGATTGGATGGGAGCCAATCCACACCTCCTGCTTCCAGGTTGAGATTTTTCCCTTTTCCTCCTGGTGGTCAAGTGCTAATTCCTTCCCGATCTGGTCATGGTAGCATAGTAAGCCAACAGGGCAGCTGGCACTGTGGCATACTGGGGAGCATCTGTCCTTGCTGGCTTTATCTTAAGTACTAGACTATGCTAGGAGACAGGTCAAGTGCAGTTGCAGGTCTTTCTCTGCCACAACTTCTTTGAGAACCATTCTGATGCTGTGTGTGTGTGTGTGTTCATATGTGTGTGGGTACACATATGTGTGCCTGTGGTGTGTGTGTGCTTGGGGAAGCCAGAGGATAACCCCGGGCACCATCCTCAGGAATGCTGTTCACCTCTCCGTGAGACAGAGTCTCTCCTCAGCCTGGCACTCACTGATGGGGTTAAACTGGCTTGCGAAAGAGCTCCAGGGATCTGCCTGTTTCCTTCACCCAAACACTGGGATTAGAGGTGTGTGCCACCATGTCCTACATTTTATGTGGGTAGTGGGGGATCCAACTCAGCCCCTCAGGCTTGCAAGGCAAGCACTTTACCAACTGAGATATCTCCCCAGCCCTGGGGTGCTTTCCAGAGGAACAAGCGTATGTGATGATGGTCAGTGAAGTCAAGCTCTAGGGTCTGTAACCTGACAGCATACCACTGACATCTGTGCACACTGAGTCAGACTAACCGACAGACAGCCCTTGGTTCTCTAAGGAGCTAGCTCGCAGCCCGCCTTTACTCAGGTTGTCACTGAACACTTGCAGTGGAAAATGTCCCTTGAGGTTTCCCATTAGTAGACATCAGGTTGTATTTAACTTTTTCAGACAAGCATTTTTTTTTTTTTTTTATAAATGACAGTTTAACTGACATAAAGTTGGAAAAAGCAGGAGACAGAGGGAAGAGGATGTGGTAGGTATGTGACCAATGTCACACAGTCCTCCTGAGCACTGAGTCCAGCCAAACACTGCCCCGCATGTCTTGACCACGGGCTGATTCTGGGAATGGAGCTTCACTTAGCTCCTGGCCAAGCCTGGTGACCTCCTGGTTCATTGCTGAATCCTCCACCTGGTCACATTCTTATGCAGGACCGAGAACTCCTGCGCACAGCCAAGCCATGCTCAGTCATTTGGGACAGTGACTCTCTCAGCCTATGTAACCAAACACACGGAAAGTGCCGCCCACTGTGCCCATGGTACGGCCACAGGGTCCCCCACAGGGACTGTCTGTTCCACGCAACCACAGTCATGTTGTCTGCAAAGCTGAATCCCACACTCAAGGGCAAGTCAGAGTGCAGGACCAGGCCCTGGTGATCTTTCCGTCTCCACAATTAGTGCATTCCTGACACCTAGTAAGTGTCCAACCGATGCTTGCTGGCTGAGCGAATGAAAAGAGTCAGGAAGGAACAGGTAGAGAGAAAGCTCTATGTAGGAAGTGAGCTGCAATTTCCTCTTGCATGTCATTTGGGGGCTGACTATTCTCTGTTCTTTGAGGCATGTGGTCTGTGCACTTCTTGCTGGAAGAAAGACTCAGTCACTTCATTCCTTTCCACTTATCATTGGTACTTGAAACAGACAATCATTCTTTTTTGTTTGTTTGTTTTTGAGATCTCAACTTTAGATCGATTCAAATGAGCCATATTCTCTTTCACAGAAAAGAGAAAGAGAGAGAGAGAGAAAGAGAGAGAGAGAGATGCATCCTTATTTTCCCTAAATCTTTTAGTTCCTAACCGCTCTCACAGTTCTGGCTCAGTTAATTTTCCAACCCTCTTTCCTATTTTGTGAGCCAATATTTCAACTTTGCACCAAAAGAACACAAAGACCTTCTTCGTCTGCCAAGTCAGGATATTTATTGCAATCTATCTGAAACGACAATAAATTTTTGAGACCACTTAGCTCTTGCCATGTGCTGTGATCTTCGGCGTTAGCCACCAAGATTGATGGCTTGGGGACTTGGCTGAAGGAGGAATGTCCTAGCCTCTGCCAGCTCTCATTGTCACATCAACACATCTAGACCCTGGGCTGCCACAGCCCAGCCCCTCGCCATTGTTGAACTGGCCGACCCTTATCTGACCCAATGTTATCTTTCTAAATTGAAGGCAGCTACATCTGGGTAGGTTTTTAAGGGTAATTTTTTCTTCTTTTTACTGAAAGCTTTTTATCAATCCCATCTCTAAATCAGAAAGTTGTTCATGCATAAAATATATACAGTGCAGATGAAGGGCAATTAGGCTAACAAAGGACATGGCTGGGTAATGGGGAACTTTTATTCACCTCTCTGATGGTCTTTCTGCTTAACAGACACCACTTAATACTGCATCTCCTGCACTCAGAAGCCAGGGTTTTTCCTCCAGCCAGCTCCCCTAATCACCCCAGCACACCGTGCCTCCCTGGGTGGTAGCTGTTCCACTCTCTGTGACTGGATTCCTACTCTCAAGTCAGGTTTTGTACTAAAGCATAAAAATGTTACCCCATACGTGGAGAGAGTTTCCGAGGGTTACACTTTGAATAACATGACCAATGCGCCCCTGTGTGACTCAGAATTTTCTGGGTTTAGTGCCGGCGTGTCCACATCCTAAGTCCTTCAGTCCTGAACAAAATGGGACAAATGGCCACCGCAACCTTAATGCTGGTAAGTGAGATTTTTTTTATGATTACAGGAAATGGTTGGAAAAAGAAAATCTTGAAAGTTCTTATCAAAAACTATTCAAAAATAAGATTTAAGTTTTTAATGAAAATTTCAGCAAATACATTAAGGGGGATAAGTTATGGTTTTCTAGTGCACAGATCTCCGGCCCCCAAGTGGGTCTCATGACAGGTGCTGACGAGATAATGAAGCAAGAGAGAAATGACTCCAGAGCTCCTGGGGCAAAGAGGCAACATCAGGTTTGGTAAGTGCTTGAGACGGGGGTGGGGGGGGGGGCGCAACAGTGTCATTATAAACCCTGAGGACCAGGTAGGAATTTAGCTGAGTGGTAGAGCATTTGCTTAGCAAGCATAAGGCCCTGGGTTCGGTCCCTACCACCCAAAATAAAACCAAACAATAGGGAGACCTTTCTATGACATTCTTAGCTCTCAAGTATATGGTAATTTGTTCCTGATAAAGGACATTTTAAATGCTTTGTAAAAGTGAACTGTTTTACTTGCTATTAGCCAAACTATGCAGTTCATAGTCTTTATAGAATTGTTTTGCTATAGATATTTTTCTTTAGCTTTTCATCAATCCTGTCTCATGCAAGTGCTCAATTAAAAAGTGGGTCTTGGGCTGGAGAGATGGCTTAGTGGTTAAGCGCTTGCCTGTGAAGCCTAAGGGCCTTGGTTCAAAGCTGAATTCTCCAGTACCCATGTAAGCCACATGCACAAGGTGGTGCATGCATCTGGAGTTCGATTGCAGTGGCTGGAGGCCCTGATGAACCCATTCTCTCTCTCTCTCTCTCTCTCTCTCTCTCTCTCTGCCTCTTTCTCTGTCTGTCCCTCTCAAATATGTAAATAAAAATAAACAGAAAAATTATTTTTTTAAAAAGTAGGTCTGATAAAAAGCAGTAATCCTCCTACCCCTACCTCCCAAGTGGTGGAATTAAAGTTGTACACCACCGTGACTGGCATTTTTAATGTGGGTTCTGAGGATTGAACACAGGCCTTCATGCTTTCCAAACAAACACCTCGTTGACTCAGCCATCTTCCCACCCATGGTGTTCACAATATTAAGTTATGGAACCAGCCCAGACGACCAGCAACAGAGGAACAAAGAAGGAAAATGATGTGTGTGGTGGTTTGAATAGAATAGATGGCCCCCAATATATTCAGTTGTTCATTTGTAGTTTGCATCTGTAGCCACCTGGCTGGAGTCAGTACCATTGTGTAGATCTTAAGGTGTAGTGGTGAGTTTCAGATTTCAATCTAAAGATATGCAAAGTGTGCCTAGCTGGAGTTCCTGAAGTGTGCTGTGCTGTGTGGCTTTTGGCTTATGCTTCTCTCTCTCTCTCTGCTTGGTCCTGTGAAGGCAGGCCAGCTTCTTCTGCCATTATGGAACTTCCCCTGGATTTGTAAGCTTCAATAAATCCCTTCCTCCATAACTGTGCCTGGTCTGGAAGTTCATCTCAGTGAACCTGAAGCTGTCTGCGACAGGGTAGAGCTACCAATGACATTTTTTCAGACATAAAGAAGAGTGAAGTTATGTTGTTTGCAGGAAAGTGGATGCATTTGATGATGATTATATTTAAAAAAAATTTCACCAGTCTTATAAAGATATATCATATGTCTGTCCTTCATCTGTGGCTCATAGATTTTTACATATTCACATGAAATCGTGCATTTTTATATTAAATGTAAGTAGAGGTAGAGATGTTTAGAGAGGAAAAAAAAGGCCTAGTGGGAGGGGAGGGGTGAGGAAAGGAGGGGTGATGGGAATAGGTTGGGAAGGATATGCCCAACAAACAATAGATAAATTTTAAATTTTTGAATAAAGAAAGAAGAAACTGGGTGTTTTCCTTTTAGAGAGCATATATACATAAAAGTATAAACCTCAGAATCAGGCCACTTTTAGCATATGCCTAGGTTCAAATTTAAATCTGGTTGGACCCAAGCAGGCCTCCAAATCCACATGGCCTGCTTTAGAAGAAAAAACAACTCAAGTGTTCCACAGCTGGCTGTCTAACGCGATAATCAGTCCCCTGGACTTACTTAGAACATACTTCAAATATTTGGTTTCTCAGTCCAAAGTGTTCCTGCTACAGTTCAGTTCATCTTTACATCAGTAATAATAATCCACAACGATGGATGGATTCTGTATTTATATATATATTTATTTTAGGCCCCGTTTTTTGTTTTGCTCTGTTTGTCCCTGTATTCTCTGCCTTCCGCAGAGAAACAGCGCCGTCGGGTGGTGAGGATGAGGCACTGCAAGCACCATCTGCAGATACTGTGAAAATGCAGGTGGCTCTCCCTTTCTGTCTCTTAGCAAACTTACTCTTGGGGTACACAGAATTATGATGCAACTGATGATTCCTTCTCTGGTCATTTCGTAATGGACCAAGTTCATTAGCTTTTTAAAAATACTGTCATCCTTAAACTATGTGATCACTATGAAGCACTCAAGTGAAGGAAGAATTAACAATGACAAGTCTTGCCACAGGTCACATTGGCGTAGATGGTTATGGCGCAAAACTCCTTTCTGTTGTACTGAACTGAAAATGCAGGAAGAAGCAGGAATGCGATGTAAGTGGTTAATAGTGAAGTGTTTTCAATCCAGGAGGCTCCTGGAAATGACCACACCCACCAGAGAAAATTTTAGAACAAAAAAGATCATTTTGTTTTGAACTTTAAAGTTATCAGAAGACTGGTTTGCACATTACTAAAAATTTCAATGAATACAGAGAAAGTAGCAAGTGACCAGATCTTATCATGAGAACTTTCCCCATCAAGTTATTTGGTTGCCTGGAAATATATGAGCCTACCAGACATTTTAAATGAATACTGACCCTCTCTGCAGAATTACACCAAGAAATATATGCCACACTACTGCTTATGAAAAAACTGGAATCGTTGAAAGCCATCAGAGGAGAAAAGAAGGGAAAGGGTGGAAGAATAAAATTGGACTTTTCATAATGATAAAATGAGGTACTTTTGTTTTATTATCATTTAGCATATGTGTAAGTCAATGAGCAGAAAGCCAACGGGATAGAAGGACAAAAAGAGAGAGAAGGACCCTGGCTATCTTGAACCCTTCACTGCTGTTTTTGAGTCTCAGACCCTCAATTTCATGACAATGAACCCAGCGGTGTAATCTTCTGTTTGTATATTTATTTACCAGCCAAAATACTTACTATGAATCTATAGGGTACAGGACAGTAAAAAAGTCCTTGTTTTTAGAAATGATATTTATTTTTGTTAGAACCCTCTTATAGGTGTTCTGCTGGAGGTGTGCACAAAGTTCACATAGCAAAAGTATTTTAAAATAGAAAAAAATTGGCTAAGGAGAGGCAGATATGGATGAGTAGGAAGATATGAATATGTAACAGGAAACTATATTACATTAATTTATTATATTATACACAGCACATAACCATTCCACTATTACCTTTAATGTACAGAAAAAGAAAAGAAAACAACCAGGAAAAAAATGTTCCTATAGCTAACAAAAAGAGAGTAATCGCTACTTGTTCTCTCCAACATCTTATTCTTTTCTCTTCCCTCACTTATTACAGTTGCTAAATACATATTATGTGTACATAGAGTTTAATACCTGTCTCTTCTATGACATAGCTACAGAGGCAGACATCATGCCTATTTTCTCCACAACTGGACCAGCACCTGACAGAATCCAGGACATGAAAAGGAGCCTGACTATCAGACAGCACATCATGAGAACACTGGCTAAATGCCTAGAAAGGAGATGGCCATGCCAACATCAAGGTCAAGACGGGCGTGGCCCCCGGCCCTGGCTGAGGATAAGGAAGAAGGAAGATGCTAATGGAAGGTGAGGGGCTGGGGCTTGGAGCGGGTGTTGCGAGTCGGCGCTTAGTGGACTAGACCTCCTTTCTACTTACCTTTCACTCCGGGAGGACCTGGCATCCCTGGGTCCCCTGGAAATCCTCTTGGCCCAGGGTCCCCCATTTCTCCTGGATGGCCCTTCAGCCCAGGCATCCCCAGAGCACCTGAGGACAACAGGGAAAACGTTGCAGACACTCCAGTGACATCTGAGCTCACCGGGAAGGCCATCTGTATTCTTGATACACTGGTAAACAGGGGCAGCGGTTTATTACTTTTTCTTAGATGTTTTTATCTTTCAGGAGAAAAATGCTTAATTTCAGAAAGATAAAACACACTTCCAAACAGTTGAAGTTGTCAATCATAATTTTAAATTTCTCTTTCTTCAAAAAAATCTGACTTGACAGGAAAATGATCATTAAAATACTGGGCTGTAAACATGACATTTGTCATCCCTAAAGCAGGGGGGGGGGAGGGACAGGGAGGGCATAGCATCACCAAGAACAGGTGAAATGGAGAATGGGGAGGAACTTCAGTTATCACCACTACCTGTGCCTGGCCAGGTGCTGGCACTGTACCTATGCTGCCGTATGGAATCGGCGTAACCCAGGATGGGGGGCTAGCGTTTGTGAGGAAGAGGCACTTTCAGTGACCTGTCCAGAGGCACACACTTGGGAGACAGAGGAGCCTTGTTCAAGTCTGTGAAGAATGTCTCTTTCTTGTGCGCCAAGATGCTGAGGGCTTGGAAGTTCCTAGGCTTTCTGTCAAGGTACCTGGATATCCTGGGGGGCCTGGGAAGCCAGGCAGTCCTGGCCTTCCTGGGGGTCCCTTCAATCCCGGAGCTCCAGGCAGGCCTCGCTCTCCAGGGCTTCCAAAGTGTCCTGGAGAAAGAAGGATCAAAATCCAAGGAGCTGTAGATTGCTTTTGACACAGAGAATCTTTCAAATAACCAACTTCTCATATTTAATTTTTTTCCACTGATAAGGAAGATATCATTAAAGAAGTTTTGACCACAAAATTCCCTTAATCTTACCACCTTCACACATATTTTATATGTGCACACACACCCAAATAATACCCACAACTTTGTTTTCTGATACTTGAATTTAGTATTCTATCATATGTAATTTTCAAGTTTGCTGGTTGATAGTTTTTAAATACTGGCTGTTAGCCCATTGATTTAACCCAACTTAATTAATCTGATTTTCTAACAATGGACAATCAAGCTATTTCTCACTACCTTAGCTATTGCACATAATGACCCTTACACATCTTCAATCAATTTTATTCTATTAAATTATTTTCATGAGAAAAATTCCTACAAGGAGAATTTCTAGGTAAATAGTGTGATATATTTGGCTCCTTTAAAGTACATTTTTAAATGCTGAAGTATTTTAAAGTAAATTACTACCACTGTGGAATTCCATCCCAAAATACTGCAGGAGGTAAGCATCTACCTTACAAAAGAACATTACTGCAGCCAGGAAAGCTAATATTAGTCAGCCTTGGCTACCATCTTTTTCATTCCAGGTTGAATTCTCTCCACTGTCCCTGCTATGCCCTTCACAGATAGTTTGTCCAGACAAAAGTCTAGGTCAAAATGCATGTCACATCAAGTGGCTATGTCTGCTAAAACAAACAAACGGACAAAAAACAGGGGCTGGAGACATGGTTAATCATTTAAGGCACCTGCCTGCAAGATCTAAGGACCCAGGTTCAATTCCTCAGTATCCACGTACAGCCAGATGCATAAGGTTGGGCACATGCATCTGGAGTTCACTCATAGTAGCTGGAAGCCCTGGTATACCCATTCTTCCCTATCTGTCTACATCTCTTTCTCTGTCTCTCTCTCAAGTAGATAAATAAAACATTTCAAAAAATAATAAAAAATTTAAAAACTAAACTAAAATCAAAAACATGTAAAACAATCCCTTCTCATGACAGAGCTTGCTGAAGAGAATAGGTTAGCTGCCCTCTGGTGTTCTAGAACAGGCCATTCAGCATTGGTTCTTGGCACAAGTTTGGAGTTAAGTGCTGTACCCACTCACACCATCCCATATCCCCTCACCCAGCCTAGCTTCCACAACCACAAGTTGATGATCAAGCCCTGTTCTCACTGAAGACTTCCCAGTTGCTGCCTTGTTCTCCGGGTAATTTATAGCTTGTTTGGTGTTTATGTACCCTTGAGTGATGGTCCTCCTCCACGGGGGCCCTCCTGCTTGATAGGGCACACAGCTTCAAGAGGATGAAGAGGGAGGATCTCCCCCCCCCCCCCCCCCCCCCCGCCTAGCCAGTCAGACCAGCCAAGTCAACTCCAGTGATCAGGGGGTTAGGGAGGTGGCAGCCAGGTGACTACACATTCTTTTTTGCTAATTAACTAAGGATAAAATGATGCTTTAGACAATTTAAATATGACTATTTTCCCAGGAGCTTATTTGCAGATGTGGCTTTAATTCATGGTTATGCTATAAGCCAGTGATCTGCATTAACATCAATGGCTAACTCTGCAAGTAAAATATTTACAAACCCATGGCGGGGCTATAACCACTGTTCTTTACAACACTCAAAATACACCAAAGTCTACAGCTGACCCCTGATCAAATATGATATTCTGAGCCCCTCCCTCCAGGGGAGGATGGCAGCAGCTCCTGGTGCAAAAGCAACTTTCAGGGTTGTGCCTCCCAGCGGCGTTGAGACAAGCACGTCGGGGTTCATCTGTACTGTATTTTGTCTCTGAGTTGAAAGGGTTGGTAAGAGGAGGTTGATCCCGATACAGGCACACAAACCCCAGGACAAGTGACACATCTGGACTTCCTCACTGGGCTCATTCACATTCAGTGCAGCACTTTCCAGCCAATGGAAATGTTTCCTTAGCTAAAATTTGTGCTGCTGAGTAACATATAATAATTTAAAATGACATTGTAAGATAAAGCCATGGCAAATAAACAAGGAAACAATCTGAATGGCAACAACCACAGAATATCAGGCCAGGCAGGGCAAGGCAAGTTTTGTGGAAAAATCTAAATATAAAATAGTTTCTGACTTCCAATCTTTTACAATTAAAATAGTAGGTAACATCAAAGGCCTCCAGAATATACAACCTTATACTTATAAAATTTGATTTCTTCAGGACTTACAATAAAATTACCAGTGAGTACAGATAAATCTCTTCATGTTTTGCTGACTAATGGTGGTGGTGATAATGACTACACACGTGTGTAGTTTTCCCTTTCCAAGGTGATTTTTAAGTATTCCGTTTGAGCCTCAGTGAAATCCTGTAGCAGGCACAAGGCCCCTTTCATAGGTGAGGAAAGTGGGAGCAAAGAAGACAGCCACGTTGCCCAAGGCTATGTACACAGCAATGATGGGGGATTGACTTTGAGCCACTGATTCACCCTTTCTGGGACTTGTCACTCTGGCATTCATTAATAACCCTCACAATAGTGCCTATAAACCATTTCCCTCACTAAGTGCAGATTTCAGTTACACCTTTTGGTTAAAATATTATACTATCTAAGTATATGTGTCTGTGTCAGATAGACACACACACATACATAGCTAGCTAGCTAGATAGACAGATAGATAGATAGATAGATAGACAGATAGACAGGAGGAATGACCTGATGTCCTGTGGCTGTTACCATGAAAAAGGGCGGGAAGAAAAGTAGGAAACCATGTCTGTGCCATGGTGAAACTTGTTTTTCTGTTAGATTTCCATTTTTAGCAATTTCATAGCATGAAAACAGAAAGCAAAACCATAATAATGTTGCTTTGACATTCTATTATAAGAATGAAACATAGCTATTGCCAAGGGGAATTTTAAGGTAATCCATAGAATTCTTCATATAAAGTCTTAATTCACAAGGGATCTATGTCAATCCAAACCTGGTTCTTAGTCCCACATTGTTGGCCACATACTCTTGGGCATGAGTGACTTAACCAATCACCTTTGCACAGACATTTGGTCTGCTCATGCAGTGGACATCCCCCTGAATGGATCTTTGTACACTTGTCTGATATTAATTTAAGATAAATTCCTAGGATTAGAATTCCTAACTGAAAGGGTATGTATATTTTACATATTGACACATGTCCCAGAGGATGCAGGGAGGGAGTGCAAACTAAGACTTGTAATGTTTTCTGAAAGGTAAACATATAAAATGTAAATCAACACACAGTAATGTCCCAGGACCAATCTCCCCTCCAAAGGTCCTGATCTGACTTGAATCAGCTTGAACCCAATGACTTCCCCTTTCCCTGAAAAGCACTGGCCAGGCAAAGCTCAGGCAGCTCCTCTGTGTTGCAGGTCATCCATGGGGCTAGAAGTGTCGAGAACACACCAGGACACCACAGCTCATTCTGAGGGACTCCACATTGGCAGTAATAAACAAAATATCACTGCTGTGAATGACTTGGATTCCTGTTGGTGGGAAGGATTCAGGTTTGTTTGGTTGGGTTTGATGTTTAGCAAATTAGAGTAGATTCTGTGATAGCTCCACAATGGTATGCCTCATTTGCATTCATATATGCAGTTCTCAGCGGGAGAAAAGAGGCTTCCAGAATAACCTGAGGCCATATTAAATGACAGAGGCTGCAAAATAGCCTGAATTTTAATTGCTTTGCAATACGCACTTTAAAAAAAATGTTCACTTTTGACTTTGTAACAACAAGAACATGCATAGAGAATCCCTTGCGTATGATCCTGGTGTCCTTCTGGGTCAGAGATGGCACAGAAAAGCTACACATAATCCCCTTGATATGTATCTTAATGCACAAAGGGGGAAGAAAATACTCATATAACCTTTACCAGCACAGAGATAAAACTCATTACTCTGTTGTGATGTAAATTTCTCTCTCTTTAAACAGAAGACTATGGAGCTATACCTTGACATCCGGGGCTACCGGGCTCACCCTTGGGACCAGGTGGACCACACTGACTGCCAGGGTCACCTTTGTTTCCTATAAGTGAAGAAAAAGAAAAACACATGGAACATTATTTAAGAAAATGAAATTTGGTCTCATACAAGTGACTTAGTAACTTCCATGATTTTTGTCCTTATAATCTATCTTCAATTATACTAGTGAATGAGTTTTTAATTTTGATTGCTCAATAAGATCAAATGGAAACATAGATATAAGAGATCATGATACACACAATTTTATAGCCCATAATAATCATAAGAAACATATATTGATATTCAGTTTGATTGTTATGTGTTTTTAAGTCCCTCTCCCCAAATTTTCAAATTTGGTTCTTTGTAAGAAACCACATGGCACTGAGTATATCTATGGTTTAAAAGCAAAAGGCAGAAATAGCAAGTTTCTGCCTCTAAGGTCACATTTGAAGATATCCTAAGAAAACTCAACTCTGTGTGCTTATAAAAATAGGATCCTAAAGTCCTGGAGTTATTCTTCATGGTCAATTTGAGTGAGTTTAGAATCACCTAGGAAATGCATCTCACCCATGTTTGTAAGAGTATTTTCAGAGAGGTTTAACCAAGGGGGGACTACCCACACTGAATGTGGATAGCACCATCCCATAGGCTGGGGTCCAGGACTGAAGGTAAAGAAGGAAGCTTCAGCGTTCATCTCCGTTTCTGACAACCTACCAAATGTGACCAGGCTCCTCACACTCCCACTGCCATGCCTTCCCTCCATAACGGACTGCATCTCGTCTTAAACAAAGAGCCAAACTAAAGCCTTCCTCCCTTAAGTTGCTTCTGTCAGATGCTTTCTCAGGCTGATGAGAAAGAAAGGTCACTTATGCACAAACAAATGCTTTCCTGGAGACTTAAGAAGAGATGCACATCCAAAGACTGCTGTGGACAATAATTCTGATAGTCCCAGAAAGCTGTTCAACAATACTATGTATGGTTCCAGATACCACGGCCTACTTTACAGTTAAATGGAGGACTGAGAATGCAGAGCAAGGGAAGGGAAAGCTGACAGGTGGGGTTGTCAGAAAGTAGGAGCCATGAGTTGGCATATTTCACAATGCCTATCTACTGACACTTGCTTGAAATAGCCATGCCTTGTAGGATGGATACTCCTACCTGACCCTTCTCATAATCATGGCTAATTCCTGGAGAGGGAAGAAAGTCAGCCAGTCTTTCCTTGAGAAGTTGTAATTTCAAAAGTGAGAATGTGATACCCTTGATTTGCAGAGGAAGAAACCAAGGGGGTTATGCTAAGTTCCTCTGATGTGCAAACATGTTGGGGCACAATCCAATCATATTGAGAATTACCTAGGGAAGATACTAAGTAAAGAGTGATCAAGCCAGCTAATAAACAAGGAAGTGAAAAGCAATCCACAGAGAATAGTGAGAAACCATGGATTTCCCAAGGCTAGATTCTGTCAGCCATATGGTCTGGCAGAAAGAACTATGTCTGCTATCTGTGGGCGCCATGACACTCCAGGGATGTCGAGCGCATTTCAAATCCCTCCAAGTGGGAAGCAGCAGCTTTGTTTCATGAAAGGGGCAAAGAGATGATAACAAGTTCACAGCCAAGCAGAAGAGGAAGGAGTTCTGAACACTGGAGTGACAAGAAATCAAAATCAAATGTGAAAGTCCCCTACTTGTAACCATTTTTGAAGAAGAAATCTAAATCGTGCTTATTTAGTGACTAAACACGCAGTCTGAGGCTTCTCACTCTAACTATATCAACTGCAGTGTCTGTCCAAAACCACGCCCCACTCGTAGACAGGATTTAAGGTGCTTTAGTAATTAGTGCCTCATAGTTTAAGCAGTTATTTTAATGCATGTTAATTTGATATATGTTACATGAGTTTGATAGATATCAATTGTATTTCCAGGCCATACCTTTAGGTCCTCTTGCTCCATCAGTTCCTGGGAATCCAGGAGGGCCTGGAAAACCCGACTCACCCTGACAATTTAATGGAACAAAAGTGTGGCCTTAGCTGAGTTTTCAATACAGTGGAAAAGCATGACATGATCCAGTTATAACTGTCTGCAATCAACTTGGTTACTATAATTGGCAGTGGTCAAGAAAATTGCAAATGCATTGCAAGCATATACTACATGCATCTAATTTTTGAAAGTTCAGGGCTGGAGAGATGGTTTAGTGGTTAAGCACTTGCCAGTGAAGCCTAAGGACCCCAGTTCAAGGCTCGATTCCCCAGTACCCACATAAGCCAGATGCACAAGGTGGTGTATGCATCTGGAGTTCGTTTGCAGTGGCTGGAGGCCCTGGTGAGCCCGTTCTTTCTCTCTGCCGCTTTCTCTCTCTGTCTGTCTGTTGCTCTCAAATAAATAAATAACTTAAAAAAAAGAAAGTTGATAAAACTCATCCTGGGCTGGAGCCATCAATCTGCAACCTTGCTACCTATCCTCTATGCATGGCTGCAAAATAGTAACTGCACCACAAAAGTTTAATTTCAAGTTTTGAAAAAGTTGGCATGAAAATTGAAATATTTATTGAAAGTTTTGTTAAGCTATAAACTTTAAAATCTATTTTATTCCAAAAGATGGAAAGGTAACAATATTATACTTTTTTGTTTGTTTGTTTTTTCAAGGTAGGGTCTCACTCTAGCTCAGGCAGACCTGGAATTCACTACGTAGTCTTAGGGTGGCCTCGAACTCATTGCGATCCCCCACCTCTGCCTCCTGAGTGTTGGGATTAAAGGTGTGCGTCACCACACCCGGCACATTATACATTTTTGCAGAAGTGTAATACTGGCTACTACACTTATTATACTTTCTGCCTTCTCAGGGGTATGTTACTTGTGATTATAAAGCTCTGATAAAGTCAATAATACATTTGATCAGATGAAAAGTCTTAGAAACCAGAATTTGGGTAGTTCTCCAGGATGACTTTTTAAAAAATATTTTATTTTTATTTATTTAACAGAGAAAGAGGGAGAGAGAGAGAGAGAATGGGCACTCCAGGGCCTCCAGCCACTGCAGACGAACTCCAGACACATGCACCACCTTTTGCATATGGCCAATGTGGGTCCTGGGGAATGGAACCTGGGTCCTTTGACTTTGAAGGCAAACTCCTTAAGCACTAATCCATTTCTCCACCCCTAGGATGACTTTTGAATCCAGTAAACCTGCAGTTATTGAAGAGAGACTTGATGGAGTCATTTAAACTGGGTTAGAATGTGTGGAGTATGACCCGCTCCTCTATAGTAGGGCAACCAGCCACGTGCATGGGCCAGACATTTCAGTAACATCATGACCTTCTAGAAGGCTCAATTCTCCTCTCATGCTACCCCTCACATTCCAACAACCAGCAGAGGAAAGCCATATACACTGTCCAATCATCACTCCCCGTGAGCAGAAAGGGTTTTTCATTTCTTCCCACCTCCTTTAGTAGCCCCTTACCTGGTCACCTGGAAACCCCGGAAAACCAATGATTCCTCTCAGGCCAGGTGAACCTGGAGGGCCAGGAGGACCGGGATGTCCACGCTGCCCCTTTCTCCCAGGCAGCCCTTTGTGAAGTCCAGGTGGTCCATATCTTCCCGGATCTCCTCTTTCCCCTGGCATCCCAGGGCTGCCTTTATCACCTGTTGAGGTCAGAAGTGTCACCAACCCCTTGGGCGAGATCTTGGTCTAGGCTATGTTGGCTCTGAATGACTTGTAAAGGGTGAAGCCAAGGGTACTGGGATATTGGCTCCTTCCCTATACCACACTCTTGAAGTTTGTCCTTAGTGCCCTCACCATGAAAGACGCTGCTCAGGAACAGACTTGGGGGACATCACAGGAAGGAGGGGTCGCACAGGGCCACATGCTCCCACATACTCATCTGATAAATGAGGAGGAACCTGACCCAGAGAAGCCGCAACAGGTCCCCCAGCAGCTAGTTCAAGCCAAGCATAGCCCAAACCTCAGGCAGATTAACCCTGAAGTTGAGAGAGAACACGGATGTGCTCAGGACCCTTGCCATGCCACGTTGGTGACGCCAGCAGCATGTGATGCTTCCTAGGGTGGCTGGTGGCCCAGATCTGCAGGTTTGGAATCTGGACTTTTAGCATGTGCACATGTGTGAGTGTTGTGAGCATGTGGTTTTGTGTGTTCATATGTGCATGGGTACACATGTGTGAGCGGCCAGGGGGTGATGCTGGGTTTACTTTTCAGTTGCTTTCCACCTTAGGGTTTTTTTTTTTTCTGTTTTGGTTTTTCAAGGTAGCTCAGGCTGACCTGGAATTTACTAAAGAGTCTCAGGGTGGCCTCGAACTCACGGCAATCCTCCTACCTTGGCCTCCTGAGTTCTGGGATTAAAGGCATGCACCACCATGCCTGGCCTTAGCCTTTTTTTTTTTAATGGGAGAGAGAGAAAGAGAGAATTGGCACACCAGGACCTCCAGCTACTGTAACCGGACTCCAGATGCGTGTGCCACCTTGTGTGCATGTGCAATCTTGCACACTTGCATCACTTTGTGCGTCTGGCTTACATGGGATCGGGAGAGTAGAACATGGGTCCTTAGACTTCACAGGCAAGTGCCTTAACTGCTAGGCCATCTCTCCAGCCCCATCTTAGTTTTTGAGACAGGATCTCTCACTGATCTTGGAGCTCTCCTATTTGGCTAGACTATTTAACCAAGTGGGTCTCAGGGACCTTCCTGTCTCTGCTTTCCCTGTGCTGAGATGACAGCCACACTCTGCCATGCCGTTTTTTGTTTTTTGTTTTTTTAAATTTTTCGAGGTAGGGTCTTGCTGTAGCCGAGGCTGACCTGTAATTCACTATGTAGTCTCAGGATGGCCTCGAACTCATGGCAATCCTCCTACCTCTGCCTCCTGAGTGCTGGGATTAAAGGCATGTGCCATTACGCCTGGCTAATACCCAGTTTTTTGTTTTTTTTTTAATGGGAGCTGGGGATCCAGACTCTAGGCCTCATGCATGTGGAGAAAGTATTTTATCCACTGAGCTATCTCCCCAGACGCTGTATTTAACAAGATTTTCAGGTGATTCATATGCATACCGATGCTGGTCAAAATGGCTCAGTTCTTGTATTAGGTATTTAACTGCCCCAAACAGAGTGACTTTAAGCCCGGAAGCAGCACTTGACATATCTCAGGCTGACCTTAGCTTGGAATATCCAAATCTATAAATATATAGGGATTTCAGATAAGTTCAGCAAAGAAAGAAATTACATACTAAAGAACCAGAAAGTTCCTAGTTCCCTGTTACACAGAAAGTGGCCTAACACAATAACCTGATTGAATGGTCTATAAAGTCTCAACTTATTGGATAAGATTATAAACTTTTAGCATTTACCTCTTTCTCCTGGGAACCCATCATCTCCAGGAGGTCCAGGATCCCCCACATTCCCCTTTTTGGGAATGATGACCATTTCTCCTGCATCTCCAGGTGGTCCTCTGGCTCCTGTAGACATCAATAACAGGAGAGAAGAACAAACACATGCAACAAACACGCAGCACACTGCACAGATGACTCAACTGCTACCACACTTCCCCTCCAGCTACCCCTCTGGGCTGTATCTGTGAGCAGCGCCCTGGCAGTATCGTGGACTGCAGTCCTAGCGCAAGGCTGTGTCTCCACTCCTTCACATCCCTCGTCTACTCCTCGGGGCTGGGGCGCCCAGTGCATTTGCTACATTCAACTGCACTACTGCAGGGTCATTAGTGAGTTGAGAGGTTTGGAACATTTCAGGCTACAAGAGTGTTTGCCTGTCCTAAAGAATTTGAATCCCCATCTCGTGCATCCGAGTCTACACATTCCTCTTCCTCACCAGCCTGTTCCTTTGCTTACACGTAAAGAACTGGGGCTGAGAAGATGGCTCAGTGGGTAAGGCACTTGCCACACGAGCATGAGGCCTCCACGTTGAGTCCCCAGCACTCAAAATGCTGGCTGTGGTGTGCGCACCTTGAATCACAATGCTGCGGAGGCAGATCCCTACAACTTGGCGGCTAGCTAGTTCAGCCAAATTGGTGAGCTTTTGGTTCAATGACAGACCTTGCTCAAAAAAAAAAAAAAAAAAAAAAAAAAAAAAAAAAGTCTGGGCTGGAGAGATGGCTTCGTGGCTAAGGCACTTGCCTGTGAAGCCTAAGGACCCAGGTTTGATTCCCCAGTACCCACATAAGCCAGATGTACAAGGTGGCACATGTATCTGGAGTTCATTTCCAATGACAAGAGGCCCTGGCACACCCATTTTCTCTCTTTGTCTCTCTCTTCCTCTCTTACCAAATAAATGAAAAATAAGGTGAGGAGCAGTGAGTGAGGAAACAATTAGACACAAACACCCCATACATGTGTGTTCACACACATTCACATATGCACATTCATTGGGGCTGGAGGGATGGCTCAGCAGTTAAGGCACTTGCCTGCAAAGCCAAAGGGCCCAGGTTCGATTCCCTAGGACCCACATAAGCTAGCACATGCGTCTGGAGTGTGTTTGTAGCACCTAGAGGCCCTGGTGTGCCCATTCTCTCTCTTTCTCTCTGTCTCTTTCTTTCTCTCTCTCAAATAAATAAATAAGAACAAAAATATTTTTTTCAAAAAGAACCAGTCATCGGGGCCCGTCAGTAAAGCTGTGGCTGCACAAGAGAGAGGACCTGAGCTGGGCGGGAGCAGTAGCAGCTGCAACCCCAGTGCCGCGGAAGCAGAGGCAGGGCCTGCCCGAGGCAGCCTGGCTGGCTCAGTGAACAAGCCCTGGGCTCAGGTGGGAGGCCTGTCTCAGTACGTAAGGTAGACTGAGGAAGTTGCCTGGCATCTACCTCTGGCTCCCCCACACCTGCGTGTACCCATAAACAAGTGTGCACACAGGCACATGCCAAAGTATAACCAAATAAGAGTCGCTTGTCAAATTTTCTAATAACAGAGCGATTCGTTTATATGTGATTAGGTGGGAGGTAAGCAAACAACAGAGAACTACACAAATCCAATCCTCAATTTATTTTTCAGAGACCATATTAATAGCTTTTGATTAAACACCAAAAACAAGTCCCTCTGTCTCCCGCATAATTAAATACACTAACCTTTGGCACCTTTTGCTCCCAAGTCTCCCTGAAAGCCAGGCCAGCCTTTCTCTCCACGTTGTCCCTTTGGGCCAGGTTGTCCATCTGGGCCTGGCTTTCCTCTCTCTCCTGGAAACCCAGGGAAACCAGGCAGCCCCCAGGGTCCTGGGGAATGAGAGCATAAGTTGTGAGGAGAACACTCCCCAGGCCCTGTGTGTTCCTTGTTCGTGTAGAGGTGCAGTCACCCACCTACCTGTGCTAAAGGTGAGCTAGAGCTGGGAACCTCCCATGACCATTAATGCCACACTGCCCCACCCAGTCCTGTTTCCAGCCCAGGCTCTGATGTCTCCTAGTCCTGATCCCATCATACTTTTGACAGCACCGAGATAAGGGGTGACAGTGGAGGACTCCTCTAGGATGAAGTGAGTTAGCCCTGATCTTAGGACATCATTGGTTCTGCCTGGCCCTCTGAGCTCAAGTGGCCAGAGTACTGTGCATACAATACTCCTTCCCCCCAAGGCCTTTTGCAGTTTATCTTCACAAAACATTCTGCCATTGGAAATGATAATACAGGGAAGAAGAAGAGACATGTCATTAAGAGGAGGACAAAGTCAAGATATTCTACTAGGATGGTCATATGAAACAGCTTCACCTGGGAGTTGATTTCAAGTTATAAAATGGGGAGAAATAATGGGAAAACGCTACTCACCCTTTAGTCCTGGAAGACCAGGTAGCCCATCTTCTCCAATGGGGCCTGGAATTCCTGGAGGTCCTTGGGGTCCATCTGCCCCTGGCAGCCCTGGGAATCCAGGGAGACCCTTCATTCCAGCTGGTCCAGAAGGCCCCATGTCTCCTGGTGGTCCTTTCCAACCTGGGGCCCCTGAGACAAAGAACAGTGACAAGAAGATCTGAAAACTGAAAACTGCCTTCACAGACAGGCATGAAAAATACCCTCCCAGGAGCTTAAATTATGTATCGACTGAACAAAATCAAAACAAAACAGCATTTTTCTTCATTTTTTTTTTTTTTTTTGAGGTAGGGTCTCACTCTAGCCTAGGCTGATCTGGAATTCACTATGTAGTCTCAGAGTGGCCTTGAACTCACAGAGATCCTCCTACCTCTGCCTCCTGAGTACTGGGATCAAAGGCGTGTGCTACCACACCCGGATCAACAAAACAGTATTTGATATTTAAAACTACAGAGGCAACTCTATCTAAGAATATGTTTCTCTGGGAGATACAGAACAAGAAGCAGATCATCTGAATAAATATCTCCCCATTGGGATGTATGAAGGTCTTCTATCTTCATACTGGCTCTGGAGAATGGGGCTCATGACCTCGGGGACTGTGTAAAAGAGGCTGAAGGTAACTGTGTGAGGACACATAAAAGGCACCATCTATGAGGAACAGGTCACCACCAACTCCTCTGGTGCCCTGGACTAGGACATTCTAGCCCCCTAATCTGTAAGCAATAGATTTCCATCGGAAGATACTCCTTCACAGGGCTCTCTCGCCCTTTCAAGCATTTCCGGGCATGCCAAGAATGTTAAATCCTGCTCTTCTTGACAGACCTTTTCTTGAGTTGTGTTTGCAGCGAGTGACCTTGACAGAGGACATTGCACCATCCCCAAAACATAAGCAGGCCTGCTGATAGACTGCTATAAAGTGGTGGTTCCTAAGTTCAGTTCTCCTCTCATATAAAGCAACTCACTGTGTATGTGGGGGGGGGGCAGCACCTGGCTAACCCCATATATGTTTCCCATGGGACTTGGATGACGGGGGAATAACACAAACCGGCATGAAATTCATGATTAATAAAACCTTTTGCCTTTGACTTGGGATTCATACTTTTGCTGACATCCATAAACGAGAGCGAGAGACAAGCTGACTGACTGCACACAGGGGAACCCCAGACCCCTGGTGTTTCCTGACACCTTCTGACACGTACCTAAGGCACCAGGAGGACCAGGACGCCCTGGTTGGCCTGGGGGCCCTGGAGCACCTCTTCCACAGGAATGGGCAGGTGAGCCTGGGATACCTGGAAGCCCAGAACTTCCTTCTCTGCCCTTGGGACCTTTAAGACCGGGGGTCCCAGGAACGCCAGCAGGCCCTGCAATGGTACAGCACACTGAAGACACTCGTGGGTGAGTACTGCACCGATGACCTACAAGACACTGTTTATGCATGTCAGTACTGGCCAGAAATCATTTGACCCTTACTGGGGACTCAAATAAGCTAAATCTCCAAACAGGTTTTGTTATTGTGGGGGGGGGGGGCTTCAAATGAATGGGAAAAACCACACATCACTGAGTGAGTCACTTCGCAGTGTTATGTGGATAATGAAGCAATGACCTAGGCAGATAAGAAGCCACAAGCTTTTCTGACTCTACGTAACCTGTACCTTTGCAGCAGGCTTCTCAGACAGTCTCTGTAATAGGAACAAAATGTTCACTGTACGAATATGCTCAGATTTCTGTCATAATGTTCAGAAAGAAAAGTGAATCCACAATAATTTCATACTACCAGCTTAAAATCCTGTTTAATTTCCCTGTTTTCATTGTATTGGTTTATCTACCTTTAACAAACTAGTCATTGCAGAGGATAATTATTAGGGTATTTCACAATACATACTAAGCCATAAATGTTTTCTAGTTTTAAATAATTTCTTTATTTATTTAAGAGAGAGAGGAAGAGGCAGATAGAGAGAATGGGCATGCCATGGCCTCCAGCCACTGCAAACAAACTCCAGATGCATGTGCCACCTTGTGCATCCGGCTGACATGGGTACTGGGGAATCGAACCTAGGTTGTAGGCTTCAGAGCCAAGCACCTTGACCATAAACCATCCCTCCAGCTCATGTTTTCTATTTATGTTACCTATACAAATATGATTTTATTGCTAATAGCTAAATAGTATTTCTCCCCCCTTCTGTGTATGTTACTTTGCTCTCTTCATTTTTCCAGTGTTTCTCCACTGAATGACAAGAGTATTTTTGTATCTTCTTTCTTCCTTTCTTTCTCTCTCTCTCTCTCTCTCTCTCTCTCTCTCTTTTTTTTTTTTTTAGGTAGGGTTTCACTCTAGTCCAGGCTGAACTGGAATTCCCTATGTAGTCTCAGGGTGTTCTTGAACTCACGGTGATCCTCCTACCTCTGCCTCCTGAGTGCTGGGATTAAAGGCTTGCGCCACCACGCCTGGCCCCAGATACATTCTTTTGTGAATACTTTTGATTCATGGTTGACTCTGAGGCTGTGGAGCCCACAGAGATGGGTTTAAGGGGTTGGCGGCAGCTGTACTAACTCACTTTAGTGGATATCTAAGAAGGATTGGTCCATCACCATTAGGGAAAATCCAACATAGTGCCAGATGTGCCTTGCACCCTGTGATAAACATCACCCACAGGACTCATTGCAGTTTAGGCTCTTGGGTCCTACCCCAGGATAAAGAATCAAAATTCCTAAGATTGGAGCCCTGAAAATGGCCATTTCAATAACATCCCGTGGGTTATTTTATATACATTAAGATCCAAAAAAACTCTACCGTGGATCCTTGATGAGCAAAGGACGTAAGTCAGGGCCCAGGCCTCTCCACATCTGGAGTGTCAGTGTTCCCCTGCTGGAGTGGACATACTCCCACTCGGTCACCTGTCCAAACATAGCTGGCTTTCTTGGCTCTATCAGGTTCTCCCATGCATGCCCCCGAGCACAGCACTCTACCCCCTGAGCTTCTTGTCCTCACACTGCCTCACCTACCTCCACCACGTCACTGGCAGTGAGCAGGCTACCTAGCCATTACTCTCGTGTTTTTTTTTTTTTTTTTTTTTTTGGAGCAAACACAGCATCTGAACCTAAAGCAAGCAGTTGTATAAGGTCGCTGGAGAGGCAGGTATGTGAGATGTGACCATTGCCCATCTGTGAGGGGGCAGTGTTGATATTATAGCTGGCCAAAGCGAGGTAGTCAGTTCTACAAGGACCTGTTCCAAAGCTGAGCTGGTATTCCATACCCCAGGGACAGTAGCAGCCTCATACCTTCAGCACCTGGATACCCTGGGTCACCTTTGCGTCCTTTCATCCCTGGCACTCCTGGAAGTCCCCTATTTCCAGGAGGTCCTGGGTGACCAAATGCAGGGTCCCCTGGCAGTCCTTTCTGGCCATCCACTCCAGGTGACCCAGGAGGGCCTGGGGGTCCAATAGGGGAGGACCCCCTTTCACCTTCAAAACCTGGATCTCCCATGTTGCCACGAAATCCTATTTAATAACAAAAACATTAGTTAGTTGCCATGTATGCAAGTATGGAACCAATACTTATTAAGACCACTACATTGATAAAAATATAGGCGTGTGTACTCACTACATAAGAGGTACCTTGTGGGTAATGCTGCTATAACTTTAGAAGCTTAATAAGTAAGTATATTCTTACCACCTTACCAGAGAGATAAATGGTAATTATTTCCCACATACCAATGACATTTTTCTAGTTTTTTTTTTTTTTCTCGAGGTAGGGTCTCATGATAGTCCAGGCTGACCTGGAACTTGCTATATAGTCTCAGGGTGGCCTCAAACTCTCAGCGATCCTCCTACCTCTGCCTCCCAAGTGCTGGGATTAAAGGCGTGCACCACCACACCTGGCTTGTTTTGCTTTTTATGTTATCTTTTTTGTTTTTTGGGGGTGTATTTTGTTGTTTCCTTTTGAGACAGGGTTTCACTTAGTCGCCTCAGCTGGCTGGGACTCCCTATAGGCTCTAGGATTGCCTTGAACTTGATCCTCAGCCTTCCAAGTACTGACATTATGGGTGGTCACCACCACACCCAGCTCCCTGACTGCTTTCTTCATCTGGCTAATGTGCTGGGCTAAGCACTTTCAACCACACAAGAGAGCAGCTCAGGCAGCATTAGATTCTTATCATCTCTGAGCTCTCACAGCACAGCTGAGGGTCTAGGTACCAATAACAACCATTTCCCATTATCTACGGACCCTTGGCTCATTACCTTAAGTGTACCTTTTTATTTTTATTTATTTATTTGACAGAGAAAGAGAGAAAGAGAGAGAGAGAATGGGCACACCAGGGCCTCCAGCCACTGCAAACGAAGTCCAGATGCATGTGCCCCCTTGCTCATCTGCCTAACGTGGGTCCTGAGGAATCGAACCTGGGTCCTTCGGCTTTGCAGGCAAACACCTTAGCCACTAAACCATCCCTCCAGCCCCTTAAGTGTATCTATTTTTAGAAATACTTCAGAGCTCCTGATAGACATTCCCAAAGCAGAAATCCCTTCATTTACCAGGTGGACCTGGCATTTCAGATGATCCTGGTTTGCCTTGTCGGCCCTTCTGTCCATCTAAACACCTTGGCCCAGGAGCACCCTGAGGACCTGGAAAGCCCTTCAGACCTAAAGAAGAACAAAACACAGACCCAATCAAACACAAAGCAAATGGGAACACAGTGAGGGATTTTAAAATGTCTGGGTTACGTCTCTTAGAAGTAAAAATGATTCTCATCAGTTTACACAAGGATTTTGTGAGTCTCGTGTCCCAGATGAGCGTTTTACAGTCATTCTGTTAGAAGAACTTTCTCAGAAACTACTAGCAGATTCTTCCTGAGAGCCCTTCACATGCACACTGCCATCCGATGAAATTCTGAGCCCTTCCATACCAGGTCTGAAACATACATCTGCAGTCCTTGTCTCTCGGGACGGAAGTCCTGAGAAAGTTCCTGAACAGAGGCTGAGTCAACGTCCCTGCATTTGGCCGCCTTTGCCCTTATGTGGAGCATAGGCAAATTAATCTCAGATTTATTACTAAGAGTTTGCTTAGCTAAAATATCCTATGAACTGTGGACTTCAAAAGAGGTACACCTGCCAGTGTAACATGAGAATTCTCTTCCCTGAAGGTAAAACTGCTGAAAGCAATCAAGCTTGTTCATCTACCGGTGATCAGGGACCGGTAAAAGTGGGAATGAACATTCAGTGGGTCAACCTGCAGCTTGGGTCTCTGTTGCTGTAGAATCACAACTCCACGTTCTCACCATCGCCTTGTGGCAGATGAGCTGTATCTTCCTGCCCTTTGACCTGGGGCTTGGTCATATTACTGGTTTGGGCCGGTGGGATTGAAATAAAAAAAGTATGTGTGTGTGTGTTTATTAATATGAATATAAAAACATACTTGCGAAAGGAATCTGAAATTACTCGGCCAATGGGATATGACTATGATGAGACCCTAGGTGTGGCATGACACTGTGAAGCTGGGGCTCTTATATCTCTGTAAAGGGATCAGTGGTAGACTGTGTATTGCTGATCTCGCTTAGTGAAGGACCAGGGACCAAGGCAACGGACACTGACCACACCAACTCAGACTCGTGGGAGAAAGGAATGCCCTTGTGCCCACCGAAATTTTGAAGCTGTTGTTCCCTATTGCAATGAAATCAAGTGAGTGCAGGGGCGACAGTAAATCCATCATCATCCAACTTTTATGTACATTTGCACAAATGTAGAACACGAGAAGACACACTGACTTACTATTTTAACTTTTAAAGAGCTGGTTTAAGTAAACTTTAAGGAAATGAAAATGAAAACCCCTGTTATCGATCTGGGATTTAATTCAGCTAAACACAGAGACTGATTCAAGTGAAGCAGAGATATGAAAGTGAAATCAGGGATAATGGTACTTGGGCAGGTTTTGGATTTCCTATCAGATTTTGGGCCTCTGGGAAGGCAGAAAGGAGAGGATCTTAGAGCCCATAGGCAAGTGGACACTTTTCACTCTTGAGACACAGGAATAAAAAGAAAACTTCTCAAAGGGCAGCTATTTTAGGTGGCAGGTGATCAAGTCAAGGTAAATGTTGTTGGTGAGAAAGTGGAGAAGCCTGTGGATTGTGCTCAAACTGGCAGACTAGAGGTCACGCTGTCAACATCTGACAGTTTTCCTCAGGACCCCGATCCCTTGAGATCTCATAACAATAGTAGAACTTTTCACTGAGAATACCTGGAGGTCCACTGAAACCTGGAGGTCCTGGCCTCCCAGGGTAGGTTACATTATAAGGAATGGTATCACCTGGAAAGAAAAAAAGTGGCATTTACATAACTGAGCACCCAATGCAATGCGAGATTCTATGACAAGTCATTGAAGATATTTTTCCATATGATGCTTACAAAGTTCAATGGAAAAGTTTCTAAATATCATTAGATCAAATTTCTTGGATCTATTCTTAAATCTTAATTTTAACTGTCAAAATAGTTGCAAAAATAATGGAGATAATAAAAAAGCATCGATTCTAAGAAGCATCCATTTTAGTAATTTAGGAAAATAGAAATTATTAATACATAGATAATAATGCATAAGTCTGTAAATATCTAATTCAATGGATCAAAAGTTTTGATAAATCATGAAACAGCACCAAAGGCTCAACATTGAGTTCAGGTTGCTCGTGGCTTGCGCAGTGGGCAATGCACACATGTAGAGACTGGGCAAGGTGTTAACAATCACCACTTTTAAGGACCTGCCATGAGGTCGGTACTTCAAATGATTTGTCTCTTGTTCTAATAACTCAGCCATGAAGTTGTCATTCCCATTTTAATTGGCAAGTTGATTAAGACTCTAAGACTTCTGACTCTAAAGTCTCAGATCCTTCTAAACACAAAAGCTTCACTTTCATAACAAACCAACACCACATGCTTATTACTTCGTATACTTTCAAATCAAAGATGTATGAGATAAATAAAGATTATATATTTTTCTGGGTCTTTTACAATGAATTTACATCTTATCAAATGCAAAGGAATTTGCTTTGCTATGTTGTCAAAGTGAGAACCAGATATATTATTTATTTCAAAAGTAACAATGTAGCACAAGGTACAATATATATTACAAAAGAAAACAACCTAGATAAATCTTTGTTGTCATCTTAAAACTACCAGCTACAACCTTAAAAGTAATCTTATTTTTTGAAGTTCATATCACTGTCAAATATGTTTAAAATATCCTTTTTTTCTCCCTAGAATTCTTACAACTGGTTTTTCATGAACAATAATTTTTAAATGAAATAGTAATGCTTCTTTTATTAAGATATACTGCATTGTCTCAAAAGATTATACAATACAGATACTTTGAATATATGTGTGTAATTTTAATACATTTATGAGTTGATCCTGGGACATGAATGGATGTAAAGCAATTTTGGTATGCCAAACCAATAAAGCAACAAAGCTGACTCAGAATTTTGAGATTGTTTTTAATATTGATTATGCTATAATGCTTTTGTTTTTCTGACAGCTGTCAAGGCTTAGAGCCATCTGGATGGAATTTCGTTTGGTTGACACGTCAATGCTGTGACAGCTTTGCCCAGCAGAAACTCTCTTTAGCTTTTACAATTTCACTTGACATTCCACCACAGAAACATTCAAAATTACCTTTCTGCCCTTTTGCGCCATCAGGGCCCCTCATGCCTGGGTGACCTGGCACTCCTGGTTGACCCCTGTCTCCTGGTAGACCTGGAAATCCCAGTCCTGGAGGTCCCGTAGGTCCGGGTTTCCCTGGAGGGCCTGGCGGTCCAGGAACTCCTTTCCTGCCTGGGATTGCATCCTCATGGCCTCCCTGGGAATGTTAGGTAATGTAAGCATTCATTGTAAGCACATATGAAAAAAAGTTTATGATTCAGAGACGGTTAGTCTGAGGCATGACTTGAAATAATTATATTCTTTTAAATAATTTACTTACATATCTGTATACTTGCATATGAATATCTGATGTAGGTTTGTGTTACATATGCCTCAGATATAGAAAGTGAGTTTTGTTATACCTTAAATACAGAAAATTAAACAAGAAATTCTATGCAGAACTACCTCTTAACACCAAATGTCACAACATAGAAATAAGTAAGTCAAGGGAGGTGGTGGGTTTACATACAAATCAAGTGAATCCTGTATTTGAAAGTTGTTTCCTATCTGCTTATGACAAGGTACCTGGAAAGACTCCATGACCCTTCAACATCTGTGAGTAAAGGGACTACAGATTCTTTCCCCACTGTGTGAGTCTGAGCTGGGGCTGCCTGCCCAGCCCTACACCTCTGCAAACCTGATGCATTGTACCACCAGATACATTTCTAGACAGCATTGCTTTTGGGAAAATAGATCCCAAGTTGCAAAATTTGCATGTGACCCAATCTGCTGAGTCCTCCTTGCCTCGTGGCTGGAGAAGCGGAGCAGTGGATGTAACTGACACCTCCCGCGGGAATGCGGCTCCCAACTCGGTGCTGCTCTCCCGCAGCCAGACGTGCCCTGCCTCGTCTTGTACCCAGCTGAATGAACAGGCAAGGACTCTCGGATATGAGGAAAGCGTGTTCCAAGTTGAGGGCCCTGTCTTCTATCCTTGCAAGGGCTCCAGTCTTCACTGAGGTCTGTGATAGTCTTGGGCTCCTGGAGCATTTCAATGAATCTGGGAATACCCTGGTCACAGATTAAATTTGACCCTCCATTTGATCTACAAGTACATTTTGTATTTTTATACTGTGATGAGTAGATTGTGATAGAAGAACGAATGAAGCGATGATTAACAAGCTTAAAGCAAAGAGCATTCACGCACTTCAGATCAGCTGAAAAGTCAAAGAGAATAAATACTGTGATGCCCGATTTCTAAGCTCCTCCTCATATTCATCCTTTCTGGGCGTGTGTGTGTGTGTGTGAAGGATGCTCCTATGAAGTCATAGTGTGACCCTTCCTTATTTCCACATTTTCTGAGTTCTGTCATCATGCTTGGTGGGCAAACATAGTTTGACAGGAATAGAAAACACTTCAGAATAAGACGGACTGGAGTTTCCCCTCCCATTTAGGCTCCTTGCAGAGCGAGAGACCTTAAGGACCATTTCTGAAGGCTCTGCTTCCTTACTGTAAGACTGGGAAGATAATTGCCTTTCAGTAGACAACTGTTACGAAGAAAATATCCAGTACAGTAGGAACTGTTGGTGTTGTAGAGAGTGCAAAAGTACTACCTGTGCCCAATATACTTTTCATTTCTAAGCAATGGATCATGCCTCGTGCTCTTTTCTTGTAAAGTGAATCATCTACATACAGTATCTACCCTTCACTTATCAGTGGGATTTTCCATCAGCCAACACATTGATCCAGTGAGTTTGCATTAGGTCATCTTGCTGGCTTGCTTTTCCCCCTCATGTGCTTCTTTACTGGGAGGGAGAACTGAGGATAAAGACCAGGGCCTGTGCTCTACCCTCTGTCCCACAGAGCCAACTGTGCAGACTTAAACGCAATGGGGCTTAGCAAGAAGGAAATTCATGCAGCACAAGTATGATTCAAAATCTAAGGACACGAAGTCTTTCTTTGACTGCCCTGCCACTGAGGTTAGACCATGTGTAATTATGCCATATCTTTTCCTTTTTCCTTTTCGTTTTCCTCCAGCGCTGCGGACGGAAGCCAGGACCTCATGTGTGCTAAGCCAGTGCTCCAGTGCTCTGTCACGTAGCCACACCCTCAGCTCCCGTGCCACATCTTCCCAAAAATATCACCTATTGTTGTAGCACTGAGCTGAACTGTAACTGGTGTTACATGTTGACACTTCACTGAGTGGCATCTTAGTAAACTGCAATGGGGAAAGTAGTTGTTTGTGTGACTATTATAAGAAAGTGAAATTCTATACCAGGGAGTTGTACATACTGGGGGTCCTGGATCCCCTTTTTCTCCAGCACGTCCATCCTGCCCATGCTGTCCAGGCTGTCCTGGAAGTCCCGGAGGCCCATCAGCTCCTCTTTCTCCTTTGTACCCTGAGAAGAAAGGTGAAAAGACTTACAAGCTCTTATCCACATGGAATTCAGTAGAAGAAAGAGAAGGATAAAGATGAAGACAGTTGCCCTGATTCTGCATGGGCTGGCAGGTTTCCTGAGTACCTAAGTTGACCAGTGTCACTCCAACTATTACAAAGCCATGGGGGAAGAATTAAAATCACCAAGCCTACTAAATCTCTTTATTTGGAAAATTTGGAAGAGGTGTGTGGAGGGACCAGGATCTCCCCTTGCCTCAGCGATGGAACATATGGCATTCTATCCTAGCCACAGTGGGCAGGGGAACTGGTAGTGAGAACTTTTGTCTTAGACTACACTGTGCTTTGGGAAATCACTCTTCTACCTAGCATTGAAAAGTAGAGTCCTCCTCACCTCTGAATGCAAAGAGTGGGCGCTGCCTGAGGCATGTCACTGCAGCCCAGAGAAAGCCAGGCTAGTGGGAGAAAATGCAAATGAAGCGATGAGGGATGAAACGTGAGCCTCCTGACGCCATGACAGGTCCTGGATCTCCTTGTGCCCGTGTGAACCCTGCTCCTAGATTTTACACTTTATTTACCAGGTCAGCAAATTACATTACTTCACCCAAACGCCTTTAGGCTAAGTGTATGTCACTTGTAATTTAAATTTCCTTGACTAGCATGGGACACAGCAGTGCAGTGAGCCAACAGAAGGCAAGCCAAAGGGGGGTTTTGTTTCAAAGCCAAGTTCACCACAAAGATGATGTGGATATATGATTAAAGGAGCATTTATGTTTTCAAATAAAGGACAGAGGACTCAGGGTTCAACCTTCACACCACTCTGTGAAGGGTAGGGAGTGCTTTTATAGCAATCTCAACAACCCTAAATTATAAAGAATTGATCGCTGGTCACAGGGGAAATCAATGCAAAAGCGTGATCCGTATATCATCCACGAAGTGTCAGGGGGACTAAGTGATTGCTCAAGCTCACCTTTAACTCTGGATACAACCATGTCGCCCTTTGCTCCTTTGTTGCCTGGGGGTCCTAAGGCACCAGGTTTTCCCTTGGGGAGAAATCAGAGCAACACGTCCGATTAACTGTAGTAGGTCGAAGGTCATTCACATTCTTGTGCATCTGACTCCTCTCTCCTCTCATCCTACATCTCTCACTCAAGACTGCTGGCGTGGCAGTCTTAGTTTCATCCCTCTATTGGTTTCTTTTCTCACTGCTGTGGCAAAATATTGAACAAAAGTAACCTAAGGAAGGTGGATGTTAGCTCACAGTTTGAGGGTACGGTTCTTCGTGGCGGGAAAGGCAGAAGCTGAGGGAATGAGCCACATTGCAGCCAAAGTCAAGAAGAAGAGAGGGATGCATACAGTGTGCAGCTAGCTCTCTCTTTTCCATGAAGTCCGGGATCCCAGCCCATGGGACGTAGGGTGGGTCATCCAGCCTCAGATAACCTAATCTAGGAAAACCTTCAGACATGCTCAGATTTGTTTCTATGGTGATGCTAAATCCTGTCAAGTAGACAATGGAGATTAACCACTCCAGTCCTTTTCCTGCATTCAAATGTGGTTTTTCTTTGAAAAAAAAAAATAGAGTTCTAGGTGGTACAATCAGGGTAAGATCTGTACCTGAGGTAATAGAAATACACTGATTTTACTTTCCTTAGTTGGTTAAGCAGGGTGCCAAGCTTGTGTGTAATATATCTTTGAAGGAGCGGTAAAAAAGATGAATGGCGGGGGGGAGGCTGGAGAAATGGCTTAGTGGTTAAGCACTTGCCTGTGAAGCCTAAGGACCCCGGTTCAAAGCTCGGTTCCCCAGCCAGATGCACAAGTGGGCACATGCATCTGGAGTTCATTTACAGTGGCTGAAGGCCCTGGCATGCCCATTCTCTCTCTCGCTCTCTCTGCCTCTTTCTCTCTCTGTCTGTCGCTCTCAAATAAATAAATAAAAATGAACAACAGCAAAAAAAGATGCATGGGAACCCTGTGTGGTTATATATATATATATATATATATATATATATATATATATATATAATTAAAAGATTAATTCTTTTGACCTTTCTTCTGCAGGAAGGAAAGTGAGGCATCAGAAGTCAAAACAGCTTCCTCAGAGCTGTAGGTGAAGAAGAAGTTAGTGGTAAATTTTATGAAAGAGGCAGGGAGACACTGTGGTACTGAGAGAAGTTGATGAAGATGAGAAGGGGAAATAAGGGTCTTTGCTGTAATTCATTTTCTGCTGTCTGACGAGCTAACAACAAACTCTGGCTGATGACCATCTCTTGACCTCCATATCGCTCAGACACTGGACTGTTCGAGCCCTTCTTTTGTAAAGCGTTCACTCAAAGCGTGTCAAAGCTATGGGAACCTGTTCTTGGCACATTAGAGTGGCAGAGCATCATATCAAATACCCTTACAGGAATACTCCAGGTAGTCTAAAGTTGCTTATCCCCTACATCTGCAGGTGTGAGCGAGCCTCTGCCCACCACTAGCTTTGCTCACACAGGGGCTACTCCCTCAACTTATTTTCCTGTGAGATAATATGTTCAAGCCAGGTTCACTATTTTTTTTAATCTGACCTCTACTGATTCATAAGCTGTGAGCTGTAAAGGGGAGAAGTGGAGGTAAGGACAAGCACACTGGCTGCATGAGCAGTGTCCACAGCGAAGACCCAAATGCAAGCAGCAGACATGAAATCACAACCAGACAAAATGGACAGGAACAAACAGCTCTGTCTACATAATGACATCCCTCCAGCCAAGCATCTTGTTTGGAACTAAGTCTCTGAGACATCAAGTAGGTTAGACGATAGGCCCATCTCAGCTAGTATTTGAAAGAACACATCAGGGTCCTTAGACTTCAGCAGGGTTGCCATTAGACATCACTGGAGAAGCATCTTCTGGACACACTGCTGAAAGGTCTGTGAACACGGCAACGTGTCGGGCTGATCACTGCATGAGGTCTTCTTGGTTCCATGGTGCTTAGACTCTGGGGGGATGAGTGTTAACCTGGGGCAGAAGTCCTCAGCACCACCGTGAGAGCTACTTTTCACAAGTCTTCCTCCCTTCCTTTTCTTTGTTTTCATTTTCTTTCCCTTTCCTTTTTTTCCTTACCCTACTTCTTCCTTCCCTTTACTTTCCCTTCCCTTTCATTTTCTTTCCTTTCCTCTTCTCTCCCTTCTTTTACCTTCTCCATCCTCTTTCCTTTCCCTTCCATTTCCTTGTGCTCTGTGTTATGATTGGGGCCCCTAATAGTAATCCTTATATGAGGGCATCAGAAACAGCCAGTCCAAAGTGCCCTATAACAATTAAATTAAGATATCTTACCATGGTAAGCCTGGATGAACTAGCGATCCACCCAAAAATGTTAACCCTAAGAAGCAACTCGGCATGAAGCCACAATATTTTAGACTCATTAACATTGCCATTAACAAGACTAAGTAGCAATACACAAAACCTGAATTAGTAAAATATTGAATTTAATAAAGCAGATTACAGATGGCAAACCACAAAATAATTACCATATGTTCACTCAGTATGAATGCACTGAGGACCTAACTTCCTGGTGAACTGACTACATGTGTACATTTCTGGAAAAATGGAAAAGAATGATTTGGGGACTTGATAACTTGGTTCCAGTTTGCCTAGGACTAAGCCTCTTTAATAAGAAGGGAGCAGACGGACTGGCTTCAGCCTCCGGGGAAGTGATTGTGTTGTGTTGACCAGGCAGCCGCAAGTCTGTGCTTCAGCAAAGGAATACCACCTAGAAATAGACCCCATCCCCTCCTCCCAGGCACCTGACATCACATGCATTCCAACAAAGCCAGTCTCTAGACCTGCAACCTACACTTCTCATCTGAGTCCTGAAACCACTCCACTGCCTGTTCAGCAGCTCGACTTGCTGGTCGAATGGGCACCTGGGGTAATTAGAATGCAGAATGTCCACCATAGCCTCATGTCCCCCAGCTGATGGAGCCTTTGGCAAGCCTTGCTGGAGGAGGCGTGTCCTGGAAGAAGTGTGCCAGTGGGATGGACCTTACGGTTGATTAGCCACAGTAGCCAGCTCACTCTTGCTGCATCTTCCCGGCTGCTGTGACAAGATGTGGCACCCTGGCTGCCTGCTCTGCCACTCTTGCCCTGCCATGAGGAAACACCCCCTAGAAATTATAAGCTGAAACAAACCCCTTCCTTCCATCAGCTACTTCTGGCCTGGTGTTTTGTTCTAGGAATGAGAGGGTAACTACTATAGCACCCAAACCTAAAATGTCCCAAACAATTCTGTATCCTTTCCCACCAGCGCCCATTCTACCCAGTGCCTCCTCCATCACAGTCCATGGCAAGTGCCTTCTTCCAGGGACTCAGGGCAAAGACCTTAGTGCAAGCCTTGCGTCTGTTTTCCTTGTCTCTTGTAAATTTGATCTAGTGAGTCTGCCTTCAAATTATATCCGCATGCTGACCACCTCTCACTACTCCCAGCACCACCATTTCAACCACTCTGTTCCACAGTACTATACAGCTACTTCTCAGCTAATCTCCACGCTTTCTCCCTTGCCTGTGGACTGTTCTCCACACAGCAATCAATGACCCATATTTAATGAAGGTAAAATGTATATTTCTTTTAACACTCTCCTTGAATGATTATACTACGTCATTCAAAACAAAAGCTCATATCTGACCCAGCTGAAAAGCCCTAAGCTCTGAGGCTCCTCCTAACATTTAGCCACTGTGAATGCATGCACTTTCACGTGCTAGGGATAGAACCCGAGGCCTGGACCGTGCTAGGCAAGTGTTCTATCACACAGTCACGTCTCAGCCCTCCAGCCATTTCTCCTCTTCATCTCCTGCTCTGCCCTTCACTCCCTCACTCCCCTCAAGCAAGACTGGATGGTGCTGGTTTGTGTCTATTCATTCATCTATTGCAAAGCCTGGGTCTTCCCCAAAGCTTCAGAAGGGAAGAGACTGCTCTTGTTCCTAGCACCTTAGAACAGTGCCTGGTACATAGCAGGCATAAAAGAACTGAATTCATTAAATACATGAATGATAGATGCATAAATGATTATAACTAATTTTAGTCGTTAAGGTGTTTAAAATATAAAATGCTCTATTACACATAAAGTTAGAAAGAAACACACTAAATTACACCTCATTTCATTGATCATGACCAATAAAAGCTACTCACAGGTGTTCCTGGAGGTCCTTCAGCACCAAGAAGGCCCGGGTCACCTTTTTCTCCCTGCTGGCCAGGGCGCCCTAAGTCTCCTTTACTTCCCTGTCTTCCAGGAAGTCCTGGAGGGCCAGGGGGTCCCATGGGGCCAGGTTCACAGGCACAGATCCCTCCATCTCCTAGACAGAGGGAAAAGTCAGCTTTGTCACTTCCTGAACAAAATCCACAATAAGAGTTTTATTATACAAAACAGTGTGATCAGAGCACATGAATAGTCTGGTGTGCTCAATTCTAGGATACTGATGTGATATGGGGGCTGGAATACAGTGTGGGGTGGAGTGTGGGAGCCTATGGCATGGTTTATGTGGGTTAGGAACATAATTTATAAACATATAAGATGATGTTTTGTGTTTTAAACTCATCCTAAAATGCTAAGATACAATACTGCTGAAAAGACCATGGCTGGTACCTACCGAGGAAACAAAGATAAATACATACAATGAAAAGTAAATAAACCATGAATAATCAAGAAAAATAATGAATGAAGAGGGACTGATTACATTGCACATTACAGTTGCTAGTTCACTACAATGTATTCCCTCGTGATCAGGACTTTTAGTCTTAAAAAGAAAACAAAAACTTTAGGAGTAGTTTTTCAAGGGTTGTTGGGAAAGGCAGCCAGGCTATGTAAACAGCTTATGGGGTGTAAGAAACAATGAAACACTACATAGACATTTTACAAAGTTCAATATTCTTGTCAATTTAAAATTTTCTGATTTTCTTTCTTTTCAGATGAAAAAAACGTTATAAAAGTTGAACTGCTTGTTTGTAGTGTGTTTTCATAATACTGAATTAGTCATTCGGCACAGTCTCTAAAGTGCTTAGAGTGGGGAAATGCAGAACCACAGGCACTTAGTGACTCTGAGACACACAGGACATGCAGAGAGAAGGAGACGCACAATATCCACAGAGTCCTTTCTATCTCTCCCCCTCTCCAGAGCTGGGGCTGGAGAGATGGCTCAGTGGCTAAAGGCACTTGCTTGCCAAATATGCTGGCCCAGGATCAATTCTCCATCTACCCACATACAGGTTCAATACTCCAGCTATCCATTTAAAGCCAGCTAATATCACTTGCAGTAGCAAGAAGCCTTAATGCACACATACACATACTTAATGCAAATAAATAATTTTTTAAAAAAAGAATCAAGGGCTGGAGAGATGGCTTAGTGGTTAAGGCACTTGTCTATCAAGCCTAAGGACCCAGGTTTGATTCCCCAGGACCCACGTAAGCCAGATGCACAAGGTAGTGCATGTGTCTGGAGTTCATCTGCAGTGGCTGGAGGCCCTGGTGTGCCCATTCTCTTTCTCTCTCTCTCTCTCTCTCTCTGTGTGTGTGTGTGTGTGTGTGTGTCTGCCTCTTTCTCTCAAATAAATAGTTTAGGGGAAAAAAGGAATTAAGAGGACCTTTGAGCAAAGTTATAGTCTAGGAGCAAATTTCATGGCCTTTCTACTTTGAAACCCAGCTTCATCTTTTTTTTTTTTTAAAGCATTTTAGTTATTTGAGAGGAAGAGGCAGAGAGAGAGAGAGAGAGAGAGAGAGAGAGAGAATACACTAAGACCTCCAGCCACTGCAAATGAACTCCAGACGCATGTGCCACCTTGTTCATCTGGTTTACATGGGAAACTGAACTACTGGGAAATTGAACCAGGGTCCTTAGGCTTCCCCTGCAAGTGCCTTAACTACTAAGCCATCTCTCTAGCCCAAGACCCAGCTTTTTAAACCGTGGGTCTCAAACCCACATAAGGTTGTATGAACGTGAGATGTCACAAAAAACTGATGACACTAAAAAAATTTCTGAAGTGCAATGACCAAAAATGAATTCAAAGGGAAATGGTTAATGAATCCATGGTGTTCCTGGCAGTGTTCACCTGTGTTGTTTCACATGCACACGTTACACCGAGGGTGATGCCACACAACACTAGCGAAGGCTGCCTGGACAGCTTGGATCAGCTCCAGACTGGCGTGTGTTAGGAACCGCAGCGTCTTTACTGTACACACAAAGACATGGTGATCTACTTATGGAAAACAAAGAATTTTAATATTTTCCTACTGTCACTCCTCAGCATGTGTCACATTAGTATATATTTGGATTATATTGTGTTAGAATGTTTGATTTTAAAAATTGCCCTGTGAGTTTCTGACTTGAGTGTCCCCAAAAAAATTATTAGATGCATTTTGGCTTCAGATTAGGACAAAATTTCTGAACAATTTATAAAATGACCCTAAGTATCCTTTTGCCATTTTGTACTCCATTTATTTGAAATAGCATTCTCAACACTGACAATAATAAAATCAAAATATCAATTGGCAAGCCAGGCGTGGTGGTGCATGCCTTTAATCCCAGCACTCGGGAGGCAGAGGTAGGAGGATTGCCATGAGTTCGAGGCCACCCTGAGACTCCATAGTGAATTCCAGGCCAGCCTGGGCTAGAGTAAGACCTTACCTCAAAAAACCAAAAAAAAAAAAAAATACATTAATTGGCTATAAAAACATCATTGGAGATGCTCTATATTCTATACTATCAACAAATATTAAGCCAAAATTTAATTCTTTATGTAAAAGTAAGCATTCATCTCATTAGTATGTTAATTTGCTTTCAACTTTCATCTTTAGTTAAGAGTAAATATGTGCTAAGGAATGGTTTTTAAATTTCTTTGTGAGTTTTTAGCAGTAGACATTTGATTTGTATACCTATTTTATAAACCTACAATACCCATGGTTGTGTAAACATTTCTTGGTAAAAAGGGGTCATGAGTTGAAATAGTTTACGAAGGCCTGTTCTACGATGCAAGCATTTGGCTTCTTGGTGACCTAATTACATCAGGGTGCATACCAATTTGGAGTACTCATGGGGAGTTGTTAAGGTGAGTGAATAAAACACCACATCTCCCTCTAAACAATGCCCCTCGCCCAGTCCCCCAGATGTTGACACACAGACATTCTACCTCGATGCATACTTGCCTTTGACTCCTTTGGGGCCTCTTTCTCCTGGGGGACCCATTTTGCCCTTTTCTCCTTGGGGTCCAGGGCATCCAACACTACAATGTATCACTGGTAGTAAGAGGTGGGCAGAGAGAATCACATAATCTTGGTTAAGGTCTCCTATACAACGTGAGTGTCTTCCACTTATGTCTACCTTCCCTATGTGTCTCTTTCAGCCCCATGCTTTGTTCCATTCTTTCCCTGGGGTTCTCGCATTCTCTGTCCCTGCACATATATGAATATGTCTAGCCAGGCATGGTGGTGCATGCCTTTAATCCCAGCACTCGGAAGGCAGAGGTAGGAGGACTGCCAAGAGTGTGAGGCCACCCTGAGACTACATGGTGAATTCCAGGTCAGCCTGGGCTAGAACGAGACCGTACCTCAAAAAAAAAAAAAAAAAAAGCAAAAAAAAAGGAATGTCTACATATGGACCATGCATGCTTCCAAAGCTACCATGACCACTGATAAAGTCATCCTTTATGGCTCTGCTGGTGGACAATTCTTACAAATTTATTAAATGCAAACACTGAATATTTATATAACCAAAATTGTTACAATAACTGTATCATTGGGTCATGGGAATAGAAAATGTGCACGTATGTGGTAGCGTGTGGTGAATGACAGTCAATACTGTAGGAGCAGCCAAAAGATACTGCCCAAAATTATGAATTTAGAAATAGCAATAGAAGCATGCTAAATGTAAATATAAAAAGAGAAATAACAATAGATCCAGTCACATGTGTGGGAAGTGTTATCTTTGGGACAGGAAAGGTACAGAAGAAGACACAGCATGGGATTTCTTTTCTTCATGACAAGCCCTGAAGAACAGTTTGATGCTCAAACCAGGCCCATATATGACTTTGAGAAAAACAAAACCTACCTTTAAAACCAAGCTTTTGAGCTGAAGATGTAGCTAAACGGCAGAGTACTTGTCTAGCATGCATGAAACCATGGGCTCAATCCCCAGGACCGCAAAACCCCAAAATGTTATGAATTTACAAAATTCTATCTTTCCTACTTAAACTGCCCATTGAATAACTGCACATACTTTAATTAATGAAATATTTATGGTTTTATTGATATGTATATATTCATATATAAAAGAATTTTAATATGATGAACTTGGCTCATGACACTTAAGTTTTAAAATATTTAGAAGGCAATGCCTTCTGAATGAACCTGTAGACATGAATTTTGGCATCAGAGCTAGTGAACATGAGTGAGGAATGCTTACCATCTGATCCCCGAGGCCCCGGTAGTCCTGGTGCTCCAGGCAGGCCAGGTGGCCCTGGCTTTCCTGGTTTTCCTGGGGCACAGCTGTGTATCCCAGGAACGCCAGCTTCCCCTGGAAGCCCTGGAGGACCAGGAAACCCTGGTGGCCCAGAGGGTCCCATTATGCCTATAAGAAAATTTAAGGATGAAAATCACACATGCTCTCAAGAATAAATGTTTCTGTATAAATTACAGTTGGTGCATTCTTCCTCCAGTTAGGGAACATTTCTTAAGGAAAATGGATGGAGCTGTAGGACATTATGCCCAGACACAGAATAGATATACCCTATGGTCTCACTTATATGTGGAATCTAAAACAGACCCACAGAAGCAAGAGTAGAATGATGGCTGTCAGGGAAGGAGGAAATAGGGAAAGGAGATGTTGATAAAGGCACAAAGCCTCAGGTGAGACAAATAAAATTTGAAACTCTAACATGTGGCATGAGGAGGGTAGTTAACAATACCACATTATGTACTTGGAATTGCTGTGGAATGGGATAGATCTGAAACAAGTCCTCGTGCCACACACATGCACCTGTACACCCACAGACACAAATGAAAGCTACGTAGGTACAACTGATGTGTCAAGTGGAATGTGGTGATTTTTCACTTTGTGCACACCTATGTCAAAACAATGAGTTGTATGCCTTAAGGAGATACAATTTTTATGTTAATAATATCTCAGTAAAGTTAGGCAATTTTTATCTGTCCCTCTCTCTGCGTGTGTGTTCATGCAGGAGTGTAGGTACACATGTACCATGGCACACATGTAGAGACCAGAGGAAAACCATGTGTGTCAGTCCTCACTGTCCACCTTGTTTGAGGCAAGATTTCTTGTTTTCTGCTGCGTATGCCAGGCTAGCAGGCCCATGAGCTTTCAAGCATTCTCCTGTGTTTCTCTCCCATCTTGCCACAGGGGTTAGGGATGTGTACCGTGCCATTCAGCTTCATGTGGGTTCTAGATCTGAGCTCAGGTTGTCAGGCTTGTGCAGCGAATGCTTTACCAAGCGCTTTACCCACTGAACCTTTTCTACAGCCCCACAGCTAGATGTGGGTTTTCCCCCCAAAAGACACTCTAGAAGATAGGGTACTCAAAAGAAGCAGAAAATAATGACATTTAAAAGGTTTACTTTTCAAACCAGGCATGGTGGTACACATTTGGGAGGCTGAAGCAGGAGGATCATGAGTTTTTCACAAGGCACATTACTAGCTATAAAGCATGAGCTATATCATAATAATCTAAATAAATTGCATTAAAAATAACCAAAAATGTAGTTCAAAAATAGCTGGCCATCACAGACATCAAAATGCCATGCCATCTCTTGGATAATTTGTTCAGCAATAGACAACTGAGCCCCTATCAGTCATCAGTAATAATGGCCAGCACTACTGTGTCTGGGCATGTGCTGTGGGTACATATACATCTGCAAGCACTATTTTCTCCTCAAAGAACACTACCAACTCCACACTTTATACACAGGGCACAGATTTTTATGCCACTATCAGTAACAGTAATAATAACAGAAGACACATCAAGTCTTTGTTATGAACCAAACTGCAGTCTAAGCACTGTACACATATAACCTGTTCAAACTTTAACAGGGTCCTATATTAAAGATGGGAAAAGTGAGGGACAGAAAGGCTTACTAAATTTCCAAGATTACATAATTTATAAGTAGTAGAAATTGGAATGTTCTAGTTCATATTAAAATGTATATATAGGTGCATATATCACTGCCCTACACGTGGGTACTGGGGACCAAACTCAGACCCTCATGAGTACAAAGCACATACTTTTTCAACTGAACTATCTCCCCAGGCCCCAAAGTTGTTTTTGTTTAAATCATCAATTTTACTTCTACATCTCATGTAGAAGATTAGTGCCTAGATGAATAGGTAGAATTTTTAAAGTAAAGATCAACAGAATGAAAGTAAAAATTAACAAGAATGGTACAGACCCTAAAAAGACACAATAGCCCTAGCAGAGGTTTTAAATCTCTGCAAATGACAATCTTGTGGAAGGTCTGCCACACATATTCTTTCCTCACAATACACCCGACTGTCCAGTTATGAAGTCCATTTGAGTGACCTGTAACTGTTGTGAGTCTGCCCACTCCAGACTGTGACCCTGGGCATCAGTCTCTGATAAACACACCCTAACTTGACCTCAGTGTCAGCTATAATTGAAGACTGCTAATATGGGTGTGATGAAGGAAACCTGGCACATAAAACACAATGGACTCATACCTGGGCAAGCTTCCCCTGGTCTGCCTGAGGGCCCCGGGGGACCCGGTGGTCCGACATCTCCCATTTCTCCATAGCGCCCAGGGGGCCCAGGGTCCCCTGAGGGACCTGTAAAGATCACAGCAATGGTAGAAAACAAATGGCCACATCCCTCTTAAAACTCAGACACAAAGACTTTTGTGAAGTTTGGTAAAGTAAAAGCGGAGGTTCTTCTGCATTTTCTTGGCATATTGTCAAAGGAATAGGTAAGATTTGGCCCCTTTGGCCATCCCTCCTCTGCAGGTATATAAACCTTGGGGCTCTCTGACACTGACTTAAGCCACTTCCTTCTCTGGTGGTAACATCTTGGTAGATGTTAATGAAATGATTGCAAACTTTAAAAAAATATTAAAGAAAAACTTGCCTTCTGAAAGACAATACAATACCCCCTGGCACAGAGTTAACCTACTGAAGTAAAAGTTAATGCCTTGTGAGCCAAAATGCATATTTCTCCCAGCACATGGGGAATTTTGTCTTTGTGCTAACTATTGCGGTTTGAATATGAAATGGTCCCCATGTATTTAAAAACTTGACCCCCGAGCTAGTGGTATTGTTTTTGGAGGTCATGGATTTTTAGGAGGTATGGCCAGAATGAGGGGACATGGACGTTCTGGCCCAGATACAGCTTCCTGGTGGTTCTGCTATGTGTTATTCTCTGCCACAAGATGCCCTGACACAGAGCCTCTGTGCCGTGCCTTCTCCACCATGATTGAAGTACAGTCTGAAACAAATCTCCTTTATCTTAAGTGGTTTCTGTCAGGTATTTTATCACAGTGATGAATAAAGTCACTAACACTAATAACGTGCACGTATGTATCCTGCCTAGTGCGTGAATTATAGTAATACTGGGTCAGAATTATCTGGGCTACCCAAGTCCCATTTCTGCATAAACTATGGAGGGTCTGAATGGAATACAGACCTTTGAGCAGAGGAGATGGAGTCACCAAAATGCCTGGTGGTCCTGGATGCCCACGGTCTCCAGGATCCCCCTGAAATCATTTCATTCATTATTAGTTCTAAGAAATAGTAATGCTACCTGGCTTTAAACAAAGGCTAGGCAGCCATGGGCAGGGGCAGGGGAGATGTCTCAGAGGGTACGAGCTCTTGCTGAACAAGATGAGGACCTGAGTGCAATCTCCCACATCCACGTCAAGAGCTGGGCACACAGGCACGTGCCAATAACCCCAGAGCTGAGGGAGTCAGAGAAGGGAAGATGGCTGGGACTCACTGCTCAGACATTGTAATGAAAAAGTATAAGCCACAGGGTCAGTGAGACACTGTGATTCAGTGAAATAAGGCAGAACAGTAGAGGGTGATCAAGGTCCTCCTCTGCCCTTCATGCCTGTGTGCATGTTTATACACAGATGCACACATGTACACATACCACATACTACACACATGCATAAAAGGAAAGAGAGAAACAAGCAAACAAAGAAATAAAGGATGGAGAAGAGAGAGAAAAGAAGAAAATAGAAAAGGGAAGCCTACCATAGGCACATTGAGTATAGGAATAAATATTACTGACTGACTAGAGAAATAAATGATTCATGGATTCCTAGAAAGAGCAAATATCTAGTATTTCACCTACACATACAAGTAAATAACAAGTTGATAAAGGTATAACAAAAGAAAAAATTCACAGCGACACAATTAAAACTATATACCCATAAATTAAATACTTCTAAAACCACCAAGTTTCTTAGCTATAGTATGAGCATTAATACCTAACTTGGCACTGTAATACAAGCAGTTTATTCACCTAGTAGACCTAAACCTGCATTTTTCTTTAATAGCAAAATATTTTCTCCCTTAATCATATCATCTTAGAGCAATCAGGGCTTGTTCTGGGCAAATACTAAATGTGAGGATGTCACAAAGGAATGAAAAGAAATACTGTAATGGAAAAAGCAGGAATCTCTCCTCAAGTTGCTCTGTGACTTTCATCTCTAAACCGTATGATCTCAATACATTTCTGAAACTTTATTATTCACCTTCAAAAGAATTGCTTCTCAAATAGAAACAAAGTGTTTTTTTAAAATTAATTAATTTAAGTTAATTTATTTATTTGAGAGAAGGAGAGGTAGATAGGGAGAAAAAGAATGTGTGTTCCAGGGCCTCCAGCCACTGCAAACAAACTCCAGACACATGCGCCACCTGTGCATCTTGCTTATGTGGGTCCTGGGGAATTGAACCTGGGTCCTGTGGCTTTGCTGGCAAGCACCTTAACCATTAAGCCATCTCTCCAGCCCAGAAACAAAGTTGTGTTTCATGTGCTAATTAGTATAATAGCATATTAATATATAGAACACATTAAATAATATTTACAAAGTTAACTCTTTTTCAAAATTATTTTTTGATTATTTGAAATATTTTTAAAAAATTATTTGATAACGTAAAGGGATACTAAATTTTATCTTAAACAGGCTCGCTTTCTTACCTTTGGTCCAATAAATCCGAAGGGCCCAGGATCTCCAGCCAGTCCTTGCTCTCCCTACAAGCAAGCAAAGAGAAGCAGTTTTAAGTGTTGAAGATGTCGGCATGGCATTACTGCAGGTCCATTGCATCCGAGCCACAAAGGCTCATCAAGGCGATGTGTGCTCACTGCTCTTGGGTCGCCTCTGACTGCCTTGTGCTTCATCTCTTGGTTCTACAGCATAACCTGCAACTCATCAAGTGCAAGTGTCTGAGTCGGGCAAGGTAGACTGAAACAGCGCAGTCAGGAGTTCAAGACAAGCCTTGGCTACATAGTTTCATAGTGAGTCTAAGGCCTGCCGAGGCCACATAAGACCCTATCTCAAAAAGCTACTGAAGCTGGGCGTGGTGGTACACGCCTTTAATCCCAGCACTCGGGAGGCAGAGGTAGGAGGATCACCATGAGTTCGAGGCCACTCTGAGATTACCTAGTGAATTCCAGGTCAGCCTGGGCCAGAGTGAAACCCTACCTCGAAAATCAAAAAAAAAAAAAAAGAAAAAAAAAAAAGCTACTGAAGATGGGAGGGTGCAAGGGAGGAAAGGGGAATAAGAAAAAAGAGTGGGGAAGAGAAACAACCAAAACAAATTTTCTTTGGAAAAACACCATAATAAACCCAATTGTTTATATGCCAACAAATTCACTGCAGAGGGGATTTGGGAGGGGGAAAAAGGAGGCGGTGGGAAAGAATTATGATCATGGCATATCGTCTATATTTATGGAAGTCATCAATAAAATGTTCAAAATATAAGTAAGTAAGGAAGAATGTTTCTGCCTTTCCAGTTACTTGAGTGCTTTCACATCATAGCACAGCATATGCATGCGAATGACATTGAGCTACATTTGCCAAGGAAAATGCTGTCACTACTTTTGCCTTGATATGCACCTACCTTTGATCCGGGAAAACCTGGGGATCCATAGGAACCAGGCTCGCCCTAATAATTATGGAAAATCAGCAATCAGAATTAAATTACAATGCATGATGCTTTCATCCCTTTAAATCTTATTGCAGTATGGATATTTGGTTTTGTTTGAAAAAGCTACAGAATAAGAAGCAGTAAATATAAAATAGATTCCACTTATTTATATTTGCTATTCTAAGTGATCTTTAGTGTTCAAAAAGTCATCATTCTTAGCATATTAATTAAGAATATATTTTTACTATTACCACTCTTCCCATTTAAATTTAACTTAATGCTTTCATTGGGCAAGATATCTTTGAAATCTGTCACACATTTATTTGTCTGGAAATGAATAGTTCCTGTGTGCAATGTCAGCAATAAAAAAAAAACATAAAAGCCAATATTATCCTACTCAGTACCAAATATAGAGTCATTACTGAGCCAGCAGGGGGAAGGACCTCCCTGTGACTCCCTGGGACATCTCATTAGTGACACATGTTGGGTGGTGTTTGGTGTCTGACATAGTGCTTTTCAGCTATCTACTTCCCTAAGAAAAGCAGCTTATTGTATGAGATAGGCTGAAAATCTCTATTTCACACATCTAGCACACTGTACTAGCCAACAGGAGATACCACATCCTGTCATTTCCTCAGTTCTGTCTGCATGCCAGCTGTATCTAAATGATGTCAACAGAAGAATCACTCTAGGACCTCCAGCATCACATAGTTCTTGTGCAAAATGTCATGGACTTACATGAGATATTCTCTACCATTAAGTTTGTAAGAATACTGACAGTGTCACAAATGTGTAAAAAAGTAACACCTCTACACTCAATGACACTTATGAGTGATCCTTACCCGAGGGCCTGGGAATCCAGGGATGCCTTTCTCTCCTTTTTCTCCAATCCCAGGCTCTCCCTTTGAAAAATGACAACATTTAGAAGGACTCACGCAACAATAATGCTTCACCACTTTCAAAAGCAAAAAAAAAAAAAAAAAAGAGAGAGAGAGAGAGAGAGAAACAAAAATAGAAATGCCATCAAGAGCTTACAGGAAGCATCACCTTCAGAATGAAGCGCCGTAGGATTATAAGATAGTGGAAAATTCTAGTAATATGTATTAGCATTAAAGCAACAATAAATATCATAAAAGTAAAAAAATTAAAATATGTTGCCCTATGCAAGTGAATAAAGTAATTAAATTACCTTGAGTCCTGGTGGTCCTGGTGGTCCAATCATTCCAGGAATTCCTTTTATACCCTAAAATAATCACACTATGCATTCATGCCCCCACAGTAAAGACCAATAACCCCACTGAGGAGGGTTGTCAGTGGAATGGGGACAGGGGAGAGGAAACATATGAGTATAACCTTAAGGGAATATGACCAATATGCAATATGTTCATACAATAAAGTTCTCTGTTAATAAGAAATCTATCTTATTAGTTAGCATGCTGAATTCCAGCTCATTCAATAATCATCTCTTTTGACAATCTGTTTTATTAACTTTTTAAAATAAGGGATTGAATTCTCAACTTAGACCTAAGCATATTTATAAAACCGGCACTATTTGGGTTGGTGACACTGTATGGGGCATAGAGCTGACAATGGAACCAGGCTGCAGAAGTGAGACTGGGAATGTAGTCACTGACAGAGGTCTTGGGCAAAGCAGGAGGATGTTTAACCAGTCGTTGAAAAACAGCTATGGACAATTGTGCACATTGTTCCTATCAATGTTGGAGGTGGATGAGGAACTAATATTCACCCAACGTCTCCCATGAGTCCAGCTCGTACATTTGTTACCTTTTCAGTTATCCACACATCAAACCATCTCCTTCATATCAAAAGGAAAACTGGGACCCCATGGACTTTGCTATCCGTACATCAAAACAACTTTTTTTTTTTCAGAATATTTTTGAGGCTGTATGTTCTGGAAGATTTGGCACAATTTAGAAGCACGTGCTGTGTGTGCCACTCAGCACCTGGGCAAATTTGAGAATTTGAGGACATGTTAACCCTCCAAGCCTCAGTGTTCAGCCCTGTACGATGGACAGTCTGTCGGGGCAGCGCTGAGGTTACTGCGGTGACGCACAGCGGCGCTCAGCGTTTTTCTGCCACTGGCATATGTGCAGAATGATTCCCATGACTGCTTCATAAGTGACTTTACCAGGGTGACCAAGGGCTTACCTTTTCTCCTTTATAGAGACAAGAATCAGGGGGCTCTATCAACAGTTTGGGCCCAGGAGGACCTTGCTGGCCGATCTCACCCTTTATCAAAACATCAAGAGAATACAAACTTTACGTTAATTTGCTTTGAAACTCATGTATTATGGTATAATGTTTCCAAACCTGTGTGTCATGGGTTTAAAATATAAATCATGGACAACACATCATACAACTGAAAGTGATGTTTAATGTACTTCTTATTAAAATGTAGTCAATGATTGTGGTTAGAAGTAAGCTTAAAGATAAAAATGACCCATAATTTACCATCCAGAGACAATCTCTTAAAGATTTTGGTACAGTTATTTGTGGTGTGAATATACATGGCATCCATGTGTTTACATGTATATGGACATGTATATACACATACATACATGTGAATAAGTCACTTGTTAAATGTAGTTTACAGGTACTAGAATTAAGCTATGCATGCTGGCATATATCTGTACTCCTAGATCTTGGGAGGCTGAGGCAGTAGGATCACAAATTTGAGCCCCACATGAACTGACTACATGCATGTTTTTGACAGGTGAGATCTTTGGAAGATAAACACTGTTTCAGATTTAAATAAAAATAATTTGACCAAGCCAGGCACCAAGCATGATGGCACACGCCTTTAAACCCAGTGCTTTTGAGAGAGAGGTAGGAGGATCACTGTGAGTTCAAGGCCACCCTGAGACTACCTAGTGAATTCCAGGTCAGCCTGAGCTAGACTGAGACCCTATCTTGAAAAACCAAAACAATAATAATAATAATAATAATAATGATTTGACCAAGATTCCAAGATTCAGTCTCTGCATAGGCCTGGGAAGCTATCGGAGAGGCAGGAAATTGGGGACATGTAATTGTTTCTCTTGTACCCTGTTAGCTGGCATAGCAGTGGGTTGGTGTGCTGGCTGCCATATGTGTTGCACACATAAATGGTTGAGCAGATATAAACAACACGCAGGAGAGTAACATGTATTGGTAATATGTGTCTTGTGACTAGTTTTTCATATTGTAAAAGGACCATATATTCAATATAGGCAAGGATTTTTAAAAAGCATGGGGAAGAAACTAAAATGTACATCAGGCCGGGCATGGTGGTACACACCTTTAATCCCAGCACTCAGGAGGCAGAGGTAGGGGGATCACCGTGAGGAATGGGTGGCAGGGAGGAGAGCAGACAATGAGGGCAGGTGAAAGGGTGGGGGGGGTGAGAGTGTGTTGCTAAATGCTATGGTTCCAGTTGTACTTATATTTATGTGTGGAGTTTAGGAGTCTAATACAATTTGTGAAATTAGGCCAACCAAGTCCGTAATTAAGCCAAACTCTGAATATACTGTACTCTGGAAATATTTTTCTGAAATATAAAGCCCCTTTCTACTGTGTTGAAGTATGTTGTACAAATTAACTTGAATTTCAAGTTAAGTTTTGTCAGAACTGTCATCTTACGGTCAAGGATAATGCTGTCATTCAGCAAAGAGAAGCTCTCAGCTCTAAAACTGGGCATTGACAACACAGTGAGTGCACATCCAATAATGGTCAGAATGACTTCCACACGTTTTAACATCTTATTACCAATGCAAGAGGGGACCAACCAATTCTTACCAGGTCTCCCATTTGGCCTTTCACTCCCACACCAGGATCACCCTGAAAAAGAGAAGAAAATAAATCTAATTGCTTTTGAATTTTAAAAATGTTATCCAAAGCTACTAAGATGCCTGGAAATCCATTCACTAAAATTTAGTTAAAAGTTTTGGGAATTCTGATGAGAGAAATGGTATCTTTCAGACAAATATGAATGAGCAGTTAATTCATTGAGGGTAGGCTCTGGTCATGTATTTTATTCAGGACCTACCTTTGGCCCAGGACTGCCAGGATGGCCCATAGGTCCCTAAATTAATGGTGAAAAAAAAGTTAATTATCAGTCATAGAAATCAGAATTATCTTCCCTGGTTGCTCCAAGTTTCAATTAGGGAAATATTTGATTTTTGAATGTGCATGAGAGGCTGGGGAGATGCTCAGTCAGTTAAGAACTTGCCATGTAAGCACAAGGACCTGAGTTCGGATCCCAGTTCCCATGTTGAGCTAGGCATGGGCACAATGGCTGTAATCCCAGCACTGGGAAGGCAGAACCAGGAGGATTATTTGGGGCTTGCTTACCAGCTACTCCAGCTGAATTGGTGGGCATCAGGCTCAGTGAGAGAGCCTGTCTACAAACTAAGGTAGAGAGAGGTTGAGGAACAACCCCTGAGCTTGTCCTCTGGTGTCCCCATATACAAGCGTGTCCACCCCAATACATGCATGAGCCCACAAACATGCACATCTCACATACAAAAATAAAAATAACATGTTCCCCTTAAGAAGGAAGCTAAAATTTGATTTCATATAAGTAGAGTAGAAAAGTGGTTCCCAGAAGCTAGAAAGGCTGGACAGGAACAAGGGGGCAGAGAGGACTGGCTAGTGAGAATAGATAGATACAGTTAGACAAGAGACGTCCATTCTAGTGGTCAATAGCACAGTCAGCAGAGTGGGATTAACAGTTACTTATTGTTTGCCACAAAACAGCCCCTAAAGATTGTAAACGCATCCAACACAAACAATAACTGCTCTAGATAATGGATACACTAATTAACCTGATGTGATCATTGCACTTTGTGCAAGTGTGTCCTCATGTCACAGTGTACCCCAGGAATAAGGGTAATGACTATGTGTCATTTAAAAATATATGGCATGGGGCTAGAGAGATAGCTCACTCGTTAAGAGCACTTGCCGTGCAAATATGAGGGTCTAAGATGGCTTGGCCCAACCCAAGTTTGATTCCCAAGCACCAATGCAAAAAAATGCTGTGCATATCTATGCATGGCTGACCATGTGTATGGCTGTAACCCCAGTCCTGAGGAGATGAGGGACTAGAGAAATGCTGGGGTCACTGGCAATAAGGAATAAGAGGGAAAGAAGAATGGAAGGAAGGAAGGAAGGAAGGAAGGAAGGAAGGAAGGAAGGAAGGAAGGAAGGAAGGAAGGAGGGAAGGAAGGAAGGAAGGAAGGAAGGAAGGAAGGAAGGAGGAAGGAAGGAGAAAAGTTCTGGGTTAAGTGAGATCCTCCATCTCAAGAAACAGGAGGATGAGTGATGTGAGGGGGACACCTGGCTGCTTTCTCCTTTGGCCTCCACTAGCATGTACATAGGGCATACACATCTGCATACACATGGGTACACACCACACACATCACATGACACATCATATTAAACATACTTGACACATGAACACAAATAAAGTAAAATAAAATAAAAATCAAAGGTAAACTGGGCGTGGTGGCGCACACCTTTAATTCCAGCACTCAGAAGGCAGAGGTAGGAGGATCGCTGTGAGTTCGAGGCCACCCTGGGACTACATAGTGAATTCCAGGTCAGCCTGAGCTAGAGTGAAACCCTACCTCAAAAAACTTTAAAACAAAATCAAAGGTGAGTATGGTGGACATTTTATCACAGATGGGTTGTTCCTTGGGGACAGTGGCTTCTCCTGGGACACTTATGGTCAAGAGGGACTCCTGCCGACGCTTCTGGGATTTGCTGGTTCATTGGATTACAGTCACTCAGGGATCTCACAGGCGCCTGACACAGTGCTGCAGTCTGGCCTCTTCTCTTTGTGGCAGTGTTGACTACGGGTGTATAGGGGACAGCATCAGCCGTGCTATACTTACTGTTAACCCAGGTGCCCCGGGTCTGCCCATGGGGCCAGCTGGTCCTGGTGGCCCTCTAGATCCCTAGATGGGAAACAGAGCACAATTCTTGTGAAATAATCATGACCATCTATGCTAGCAGGCACTGCCTTCAATCCTGAGTAGATATACCCGCAGAGCAATGAGCCCACCAGCACATCCGCACAGCCAGAGCATCTTCCACAGAGCAGGCAGCAGGAGCGGCGCTCCAGGCAGGGCCGGTGAACTCTGCTGTTGGGACTTAATTAAAGTGCAGAGGCCAATCTACATTTTACAAAGAAATCTTGTAATACTAGAGATCAAGAGCAAATAAAAGCCTTGTTAGGTACTCCTAAGCCCCACATATATTACAGATATATATACGTATGTATATGTGTGTGTGTGTGTGTGTGTGTGTGTGTGTGTGTGTGTGTGTGTGACCAGGATGCTTTGCTTAGTGTTGATTAACATTCCTATTTAAATATTACTGTACTTGCACTTTTTAAAATACTTTTGAGACAAAGCCTTCAGGATCATTGTGGATAGAAATGTCCTCATCTCAGGCTCAAGATAGCTGAGCAATAAGCAAATTTTTGTCACATGTGTAAGTTACAGCAGCATAGCACACAATGTCAGGGTGGAGGGATGGCGAGGTGACCCTGGGAGGCTGGAGACAAGACCCCTGCTCTGCCGCATGTGTCCAGTGACTGTGGGTGTGAACTGCCCTCCCCGGGAGGATGAGCTACCATTTGTCTTAATAGTGGCAGCAAAAGCATCCCATTCATTACACAGAACTGAGCTTCAGCAGGAGCCTGGGAAAGTAATTCTGCCAATATCCAGAAGTCACAAAGAAAAATTATAGGTTAATCACTGGGAGGCGAAACCGCTTTCAGCTTCAATCTTGTAAACATTGATACACTGGAAAGGCTGGTATAAATATTGAATTACAGATTTCAGGCAGATGAAAGTGCAGCAAAATAGTAATATACGGTTACTAACTTGGCAGGCAAAGATGGTATGGAGGCTGATATATATATAATGTAAGTATGTATATATATATATATATATATATATATATATATATATATATATATATATGTGTGTGTGTGTGTGTGTGTGTGTGTATATATATATATGTATGTATATATATATGGTGAATGGCTTACACATATGCATTGTATTGTATATATAGAAAGACTTACTTTCCTGAGTGTTAAGGGTCTGAAAAATACCAAATGATTATAATAAGATAAAGGGGGACCACCAAAGGAAGGTGATGAGATCCAGAGGTGGCTTTCTGGTAGGTGAACTGGGACACCACACGTGAATGTAACGTTTTGCTGTGAGCGTCACACAATTCTTACTAAGCTTTCAACAGAGCCCTGGGCTTCCATTCTATACTAGGTAGATAAGCTCCAAAAGCTCTGTAGCTGATTCTGCTCATCTTAAGTCTACAGTGGGTGTTGGGCTATTTGAGGACGAGGTGAGCACACGGCTGCTCAGGAGGCACACTTACAGGTACGCCGGGTGGTCCTGGGTCCCCTCGGTCACCCTGTAATAACAGAAGTACATGGTTTTACAAGACCAAGACATATTTCTCACACACAGGTGCTGCTGCAGGAGAAATCCACTGAGAAATCCTGTGCACCCATCTGAGCGCAGCCTGCTCCCTGTCTCAGTCTCGAGGAGATAACTGGTCTCCAGAGATCATTTCTCCTTTCTCTTGTTAGGTTCTGAATTCTCAGGCTACTCAGCAGGGGCCAGAGCAAGATTGCTGGCCTCCTGCGGCACAGACTGGAGATGCAACTTGTCATCTGGGTTACTCGAAATGCCCAATGTGAAGGCCCTATGTGGTCACTATCTTATTTTTACATTTTCATTTCGCATAGCAGCTGTAGCATTTTACATTCCCATCAGCAGGGCATGAGGTTCCAGGCCTCCACATAGTTGCAAGCACATGTCGGTTTTGTTTTCTGCTTTCTGCCTGTGATCTGAATGGGTGTGAAGTGGATATTGACTCTTGGATGCACTATTTCTCAAAGACAGTTGATGTGCAGGTTATTGCAATTAGAGATCCTCTGTTTCTTTTTTTTTATTTTTTTGTTTGTTTATTTTTATTTATTTATTTGAGAGTGACAGACAGAGAGAAGGAGGCAGAGAGAGAGAGAGACAGAGAGAGAATAGGCACGCCAGGGCTTCCAGCCACTGCAAACAAACTCCAGGTGTGTGTGCCCCCTTGTGCATCTGGCTAACGTGGGTCCTGGGGAATCAAGCCTTGAACCGGGGTCCTTAGGCTTCACAGGCAAGCGCTTAACTGCTAAGCCATCTCTCCAGCCCCCTCTGTTTCTTAAGATGAGGAATTCTCTGCACCCACCTTGCCTTCTGTCACTTGTTTTCTGTTGCCAGAGGTAAGAAAAGTACACATCATATCTGTATGTTACATGACAGTTTATAGTGCCCTCCAAATTGAATTAACATAACCGGTCAGCTTCACAGCACCACAAGGAAGGTAGTTCTGGAAGATAATATGTTCACTTTCCTTCATAAGTAAGGGAAAAGAAACTCAGTGAGGTTAAAGGAACAGCTTAAGGCCACCATACAGGTTCCTAGAATGGCCTTGTTCTTGATGCTGTTTGCTTATATATCATGGAAGCTATAAGTAAAACTGCAATTTTTGCTGTTCAAGTATTAATATTAGGATACTTTAACTTAAAATAAATCAGTGGTTCTCAACTGGGTATGATGCTCTTCTGGGGGACGTTTGGTAGTTCTGGAGCTGTTACTGGTGTGGGGGAGGGAGGCCGCCAGTACCTTGTGAGTAGAGGCCAGAGGCTCAGCCTGGTGCTCAGCACTTGGCAATGCTCAGCTATGTCCCACAGCAAAATGATCACCGAGCCCGCGTCAATGAGAGACTTCAGAAACCTTCAGAAACCTGTGCCCTTGCCACTCTGAATGGGCAGGAAGTACTGACATGTGATAGCCATAGTGACTAAAGCTGGCATGTTTGCCCAAGAGGTAAGGTGCCATTCAGTGTGTCAGGGCAATGACAAAATTTTTTTTTTCCGTATATTCAGTAACATGGTAGGAAATCATCGCCTGTGTGTTTCCCGCATGGTTTAACCTGGGCTAGTGCAGGATGCTTACCTTGAAAAGCTAAAAAAAAAAAAAACCAAACAATTATTAATCTTACAATAATCATAATACTTACCTGAATACCTTTAACGCCACCCAAAATGTATACTGAATTTCCTTTTTCTCCTTTCTCCCCAGGAAAACCCTAAAAAAAAATATTCACTTAGGAAAAAGCATATTACCATTTCAGTACTATCTTTTCTATATGGAATATTACTTGTCAATGAAATGACTATGACAGCCACTTCACTTAAGGAGTTTGTTTTTTTATCATTGTCCCTATTCTAATGTTGCATGTATATCTAATTAATTTTGAGTTAATATCTGTTAGGAAATACACTAAGAAAGGCTATCCACTAATAAATAATTACTTATATGTAATTATTTACTAATTATTCAGGCAAAAGTCTGCATTTTCCTCTCAATGTAATGCCCAAATATACTTAAAATAACCAATTTTTCAATTTTAACTTATGCCCCAGAAACAATTTTAAAAAGCATTCATTTGATTCATTTCAATATCCATGTTCAAAATAGAACTTATAATAGAGCTTGTAAACTGACTTTAAAAAATAACAAAATATTTATATATATATATACACACATTCATTTTTTGTATGCAGCAGCTAGATTGCTTAAAGCATGTTTAAAAGTGAATGAAAGACCTTAATGTATTCCTTCTCCCCAAGATTTTCCTATGTGCCATCTTAATTTCCTATTTAACATCTTAATATCCTATTTAGCATCTTAATAGCCTACTTAATATCTTAATATGTATTAACTTGATTGCCACATAAAAATTCTGCTTTCTTCATATTATCAAACTCTTATGAAGAATATATAAATTTAAAAGTTAGCCTCACTTAGAGGAGTGCATGGCTTTGCTTCCAATGGGGTATGTGGGTTCCTGTGTCCTCCGGGGCTGGCCGCGGTCCCCCGAAAGGCGCCCATGCAACCGGGGTGGGGTGGGTGAGCATGTGACTAGATAATCATTCCAGGGAGATAGTTAAACAGCTCTCTCAGTTTATTGTCAGGGAAATGAGAGGTTGGGGGAAGGGTTCTAAGGGGATTGGATTGGACATACCAGGTTTGTTTCTGATGCCTAATTAGCATATGGGGGCGTTCATTCCAGCAGGTAGGCAATGGGGGGGGGGGGTTAGGTGATCTAGGGTCTCAGGGGGATGGGCTATGTGAAGGCTGATAAGGAGTTTCCTAAGAAACTGGCCAAAGGTCACAGGGCTATGGGCAAAGCCTAAGTTCAGGTGTGCCTGGCTTGGAGAGGGAGTGGCCTCTGGAACCCTGGGGGTCCTTAGCCATGCCTGGCAGCTCAGGCCGCTCTCTTGAAGGCTCTAGCCTGTGCCTGGCAGTGCCCAGCAGGGGTACTTGACGGTTTTATGATAATTTACATCAGCAATTTCCTTGAGAAGTCAGTTTTGCCTAGACAGTCCTGGCTTTGTATCACTTTAATCTCCATGAATGATTCTATTTTTTAAATACTTTTATTTATTTACTTATTTATTTATTTATTTTATATGCAAGGAGAGAAGGGGGAGAGATATGGGGAAGAGAGAGAGAATGGGCACTCCAGGGCCTCTTGCCACTGCAAACAAACTCCAGACACATGTGCCACTCTGTGTATCTGTCTTTACATGGGCACTAAGAATCAAATCGAGGTCATCAGACTTTGCAAGCAAGTGCCTTTAGCCACTGAGCCATGTGTCCAGGCCATGAATGACTCCTGACGTTGGGTAGGAGGCAACGGTTGGAGCAAGAGCAGCCTCCTCACTCGGGGTCAGCAAACAGTTCCTGAGCTCTGTTCTTCCAACCGTCACAAGCCCCGTATCAAGTGCCTCTCTGTCCCTCTCTACTTGACGTGTCTGCAGTGAACCCTGAGCAATTACAGCACAGGTTTGGTAACATCTTTTGGAGTTCTTTTCTTTACTGCCCATTCTTTGCACAGTAATAAGAAACATGCTAATTAAACATTAAAAATTAGATCCAGTGTTTCCTTTAAACCATCCAGTGTCTTCTCATGGCATAGAATGGAAAATCTAGTCTCCCTCAACAGCCTACCTGGCCCCACCCATCCTTGTCTTGCCCACCTTGCTATCCCACTATGCCAGGACCTGTGTTAGTCGATCACATTCCCATCACAACTGCCCCAACTCTGCTTCCTGAACACAGCAAGCCTATTCCTATGGTAAAGCTTTTTCACTTAAGATTCCTATAGGCTGGCCTTTAGTTGTCTTACTGAGGGGCCTCTTGGTCCAGGAGCTCCTCTTTCTCCTGGAAATCCAGGATCACCTCTTGAGCCATTATGGCCATTTATGCCAGGTTTACCTCTGGGCCCAGGAGGCCCTGGGTGACCCTGCAGGGAAAAAAAAAAAAGCTACATGTGAGAAATTTTTGCAAGAAAACCATAGCTCTCAAGTCATGCGATATGAATTCCAAATTATGGCCAACATGACTCATATGTTTACGCATTTAATTTTTTATGAAACTTCCATCACTGCCCCAAAGTGCCACACAGTGAAACTAAGGTAAAATATTAACTTATCCAAATTTAAATTAATTTGGCTTGGATTGTTGTCAAACACTGGGGAAGAACTTTCCTTGAACTGCTTAGACTCTGAACTGTGAAGCCTCCCAAATGTCTGTTCCTTCTTCCACTTGACTGTCATGTTAGAATTACTGTGAGCCCTCTTGAAATAATAGGACTCACCACAAAATAAGGCTTCTATTATGAGCATAGGTTTACTCCCAGAGCATCGTGCTTGGTGTGGCAAGGATTCCTATCTTCTATTTTGAGATTTTGTGCACTGACTTGCTTAAAGAGTTTGCTTATTGCATAAAATGCTTTGGCTTAGGAACTACTGTACAAAATTAAAATGCAATCACCCTTTTATCAACTAAGATAAGAAATTTGAGTTTGCCTAATATACCTCTTTTTGAATGTATACTTTCTTAGTTTTTCATTTTATTTATTTGATCCTTCCTTTCCTCCTTCCCTACTCTTCTGTCTCTTTCTTTTTAAAAATATTTTTATTTTTATTTATTTATTTATTTATTTGAGAGAGAGGAGAAAATGGGTGTGCCAAGGCCTGTAGCCACTGCAAATGAATTCCAGACACATGTGCCACTATGTGCATCTGGCTTATGTGGGTACTGGGGAACTGACCTGGATCCTTAAGCTTCACAGGCAAGGGACTTAACCACTATGCAATCATTCGAGCCCCCAGTCTGTCTCTTTCTTGAGACAGAGTCTACATAAACTCATGACCTCAAATTTGTAGAACCACTCTCTGCTTGGTTTTCAAAAGTGCTAGTGAGTGCTTCTCCCTCCCTTAAAATCACGGCAAAAGCCTGGGGATACTTACAGGTATGCCATCCAAACCTGGGAATCCAGGAACACCTGTTGGACCCTAGTCCCAAAATATAAAACAAAGACATGAAAGTGATTAGATTAGCACATGCATTAATAATGAGTGACTCATTTAAAAATTTCATTTATTTATTTGAGTGAGAGAAAGTATGGGCATGCCAGGGCCTCCTGCTACTGCAAATAAACTCCAGACACATGTATTATTTTGTGTATCTGGCTTTATGTATGTACTGGGGAATCAAACCTGGGCTGTAAAGCTTTGTAAGTGAATGCCTTTAGCCACTGAGCCCATAATGACTCATGTTTTAAAGCCCCCAGAAGTCACTGTCACTTGTTTTTGTATTGTTGAGCTTACATTCAAGCATTGAACAATCACTCTTTCTTTCTTTGTTGTGTGTTCCTGGGAAGGTAACTTGGCAGGATCGACCCGAATAAAATATTCAGCATGTTGTCAGTTAGAAATCCAATGCCCAGAATCCCTCCCAGAGCATCAGACTCCTAAATGAACAACAGCAACTGGACAGAGTGGTTTCCCCACCTAGCCCTATACAGTGGGATAGAATCTCAAATTCTTACCAGCAAGAGGTGACCTATCATGTTTCCTCTATATGATGGCATATTATGCGGCATTTTTTGAAGGGATATAGTCAGGCTAAAGAAATTAACATGCAATGAACCCCATGACATATTGTTGAATGAGAAAAGATGGAATGATACCTATGATATATCACTAAGGCCATTTACAAGTGCACTGGATGATGCAAGCCATCGGTGGAGCATGCTTACAGATCGAAGTGCCTGGGCATGGTCTAGAAGATTTCCGAAGAGGGGCAGGGAAGGAGCACTGTTTACTACAGAGGTGTCGAGACACAAGTATGCAGTGCTCACAGTTGTAAACCCCTGAGCCTGAACTGCTGGTGACAGGTTAGTGTGGCCCTTTCACCTTGTCTCCTTTCTCCCCCGCTGCTCCAGGAGGCCCGCTGTCCCCTCTCAGTCCTTTCTCCCCTGGAATCCCAGTGGGTCCAGGGGATCCCAAGGGCCCTATTGGTCCCTGTGGCCCCAGTGGTCCTGGCCGACCCTGAAAAGGAAAGGAGAAGAGAACAAGGCATGAGTAGTGTGGTAGTTTGAATAGATGGCCCCCAATATATTCAGTTTTTTATTGTTTGTAGTTTGCATCTGCATCCACCTGGCTGGAGGCAGTGTCACTGGGTGGATCTTAAGGTGTGGTGGTGGGTTTCAGATTTCAATCTAAAGATATGCAAAGTGTGCCTAGCTGGAGTTCCTGAAGTGTGCTGTGGCTTTTGGCTTTAGGCTTGTGCTTCTCTCTGTCTCTGCTTGGGCCTGTGAAGGCAGGCCAGCTTCTTCTGCCATTATGGAACTTCCCCTGGACCTGTAAGCTTCAATAAATATCCCTTCCTCCATAACTGTGCCTGGTCTGGAAGTTCATCTCAGTGAACCTGAAGCTGTCTGCTACAAGTAGTATTTGTTGATATAAGTGCATAGTCTTTTGAAAAATTAGACTTGAGAAAATTCTAACAATAAAAATATAAATAATTGGTTTAACACAGCACAAAAAAACATGATATTGTCTTTTCAATCTGAATTTATGCTGTATGATATATTTTTTGCATGCACATGTGAGTGTATGTCTGTGTATAGGGAAATATAGCTATGCATATAAGTTGATTATAGCTCTGCTAGTATTTTCATCCTCTCTATTACATTTATACTTTTCAGGCTGTTTCATGAAGCACAGAATTAAAACTATCAACATCTTACTAAAATTATGTAGCACAAGATAAGAATGGAGGAATCTCAGACAGATCTTTTATAAACTTCAAATATCCTGCAGCTGCTTTTACCCAGTTTCTTAGTCACAGCTGGAACTGGACACTATGAGTCACATTATATCGATACAATCCAACTTCCTGTGAGTGAATAGCTCCTCTCCTTTGATGAGCAAAGCTTCCTGATTTCAGTTCTTGCCCTGAGCCCAAGGTAAAACATTCATGTGTAATGATGAAGAACTCTCTCTCTTCACTCTATTCCTCTTTCCGCCAACTCCCCACCATACTCGTTCACATGGACGGTTCGCACACTGACCTTTGACTGTCCTTGGAAAGGCAGGTGCAGCAGGTGCCAGCTCTGTGTTCTGTGGTAAGAAACTCTGTACCCTTGCCCCCATGACCGTGCCTTCCCTTGCCCTTCCTCCCTTCTCTCAGTCCTCATCCTCTCCACACTGCAGTCCCTCCAGAACTGTCGTTTCCAGTGCTCTGAACTCTGCACCCTCTACGTCTGAGCTCAGACATCTCTAACTCCCATGCGGCCCCATCCACCTACCTCCATATCTCCTTAGGTTCAATGTTGCCCCAAGTTCAAAACAAGAAAAACGAATTCTTATTTTTTCACTCCAAATCTGACCACTTAGCTACATGCCCTAGAATGCCATCACTAGTACTCTCTTCCTCTTATTTTTTTGTGCATGTGTGTATGACATGATATGTACACATGGTGTAGTACGTGTGTGTGTGGTATGTGTGTGTATGTGGTGTGTGCACGTTTATGTGCTCCTGAAGTGTCTCATATACTCCTGAAGTGACTGTCCCATGTGCTCACCTGCAGTACCCACTTGCCTGTGGCTGCCAGAGCGAAACATCGAGTGTCCCACTCTATCACTCTTCCACCTGTTATTTTTTTTTCCACCTGTTAGGTTTTGAGCTAGAATCTCTTATTGATCCTAGATCTTGCCATTTTTTCCACAAGTTCAGGGGCTTCATGAGTCTCTGCTCCCTTATGGGACTGGGGTTACAGACATGTATGGCCACTGCTCGTGCCCATGTGTTTATGTGGGTCCTAGAGATGGAACTTGACAGGTCTGTTAAGCCTCCTCAGGCCCTCATGAAGTGTCCTTGACCTTTAAGCCATCTCTCAAGCCCACCCATTTTTTTGAGGCAGAGTTTCACTCTAGCCTAAACTGACCTGGAATTCACTACGCAGTCCAGACTGGCCTTAAACTCGAAGTGATCCTCCTACTTTAGCCTCCCAAGTGCTGGCATTGTAGGCATGAGCTTCCTTGCCTGGATCCTGGTATCCTTTCTGATCATCCCTAAATTTAATCCATGACTTACTTTTCATTTCTACTTTTGAAATAGCTCTGAAATACACCCACCTCCATTGTCTCTCTGTGGGTGCAAGCATGTATACTGGGACTACTGTTCTGGTTTCATACATGATGTTGCAGTTAAGTCTTTCTTCCTCAAAGCCAATCTCTGTGGGAGACCCAGAGTGGATGACAGCACTGTCCTGCTATCCAAAACCATTCCTGACTCCCCACTGTATCCGGTGTGCACTTCCACCCCATCCACCCAGGCCTTACCAACTTCCCGGCCCCCACATGCTAGGTCTACTCCCACACACGCTTCTTTGCAGCCACATAGTTCTTCATATCTTAGGGCCTTGGCACACACTTTTAGCTTGTCTCCAGGTCCTTCTCAGGGCTCAGATCTCAGCTCAGGGACATCTCCTTTGAGGCCTCCATTGACCCCGCCCCCCAGTGAAGTGGACTCTACCCCATGCTAGCCATTAGTCTTCTGTCTGTTGGCCGCACGGTAGTCTGCTTCCCTCTTATCACCTTAGCATTTCATATCTTTGAAGCATTTGCCCATCAGTTTATTATCTGCCTAGCCAATCAGATAAGGATTTATGAGGACAGGAATCTTTGTCATGAGCTAATTCTATCCACCTGCACACCCTTGGCTACAGATATGTCTTGCAGGGGTAAGGAGTGAATGGAATGCCTGTGATGATGCCAGGGGTTTGGCAGCTCTAGCCTGACCACACATTCACCTTGGATGCCCTCCATCTGTGCCCTCTATATTATGAAGGGAATTTTGAACTTTGGAAAATATAATTTATTAATTTATTTAAGAGAAAAAGAGGCAGACAGAGAGAGAGAGAGAATTGGTATAGCAGGGCCTCCAGCTGCTGCAAATGAATTCCAGATGTATGCACCTCCTTGTGCATCTGGCATATGTGGGTACTGGGGAATTGAACCAGGGTCCTTAGACTTCATAGGAAAATGCCTTAACCACTAAGCCATCCCTTCAGCCCATTTTTAAAAATATTGTTAAGTATCTTTATTTACTGATTTATTAGAGAGAAACAGAAGAAAGAGGTGGACAAAGTGAGACTAAGTATGGATATACCAGGACTTCCATCCAATGCAAACGAACTCCAGACACATGCCCCATCTTGTGCATCTGGCTTTACATGGGTACTGGGGAATTGAACCAGGGCCATTAGCTTTGTAAACAAGCACTTTTAACCACTGAGCCATCTCTCCAGCCCAAAAGTATTTTTAATAATTTTCGATGTCGACTTTGCTACAACCCTGAAATTAGATCAAGAGAAGCTTACAATTAACTGTTAGTAATGCAGCTGTCATGGATGCATGGGGACCTGGTAGCCATCAGCATGTGCTGTGTGGTCTCAGATGTGTTCAGCTGTGTTATCCCACATACCTAGGAGGCATGTTGTATCTCACCGGAGTTTGAAAACACTCCTGCTATGCCCTTGAAGTCAGACTGTGATTGTTCTCTTCAAATTTTTCCCAAGGCAAAAAAATATTTTATAACCTCTTGCTCCTATCATAACAATCAGATGACTGCATTTGATGAGCCATCAAGTCTTGGTGTGTGGACCGAAAAGCTTAATGCATTTCAGGAGATACCTGCCCAGATTCTATCCCTTAAATGTCTAGCAAACACAGGGCGACCTCTGGGATGTGCAAGACCCTGGAAAAACTATTTCCTGCAGAGTCACATTTATATAAAACAGTATCATACTCCAAGTCAGGGTGTAAGCCTCATCTATCTTGGCCACCTTGTGTGATCACATGGATAAAGGGCCACATGCTAACAATCACATGGGTTCTGCTAACAAGTCGCCCTCATGAAACCAGGGCATAGTCAGGGTCCCCAGACCACCCACGGACATGAATGAATGGTGGAACACCTCACTTGGTCACCTCTACAATGAGAGTAAATGTTGACTGAGACCCATCAAGGTTAGGTCCACACTCAGGGCCTGCTTCGATAATGCTGCTTGTTTTAGCCAAGTCCAGTCATGCAGAGGGAGTCAAGTGGGGGCCTGAGGCCTGGTACCTGAGGAAGGGAACCTAATCACAACAGTATAAGATCATTCACAATATCGTTAGCAACAGCAGGAAAAACTAGAAATCTTATGAAAATCCACCAACTGAGGCTGAGTGAATGAACTGTGGTACTTTTAGACAATGGAGCAAGGCACAGCCTCACCCACCTGGGTGCCCACGCTAGAGAAAACATGGAGGAAAAACAGCTGACAAAAGAGGTAAAGAAAACACAGTGACAGGGCAGGGAAAGCAGACCAGAAAGGAAAAATACCAAGTTAGTCACCTCTATGGACAGCCAAAACTTAGCCCTCAAGGATCGCTGACAGGAGTCAGTATTCAGGAAAGGTCTCACAGTCACTCTGCCTGCAGTGAGGGAGGCAGGGCAGCCCATTCATAGACCGAGGGGTTGACAAAGAGAGGCAGAGTCAGGCAGCTAAAGTCCCCTTCAGTATGAGCCTGACGCACGGGTCTGAGGAGAATGTAATGTGCCGATGGAATTTGTACTTGGCCGAGAAAGAGAGAGAGAGAGAGAGAGAGGCAGATGGCCTGGGCTGACATAGAACATTATATTACTGAGAGAGGCAATGACTATGGAGCCAGACTGTACACTCAGCCCGTCTGCATTTGAAGCCCAGGCCCACACTTACTAACTGTGTGAGCCTTCAGGGCATTTCTTAACCTTTCTCATCCTTGGCGTCTTCTATCAATGTCTTAGGGACATAAAAGAATAGGGTACGCGAAGTTGTTTAAGAGACTCCCTGTCATAAATGCTAACCACTGTCATTACACATGTTCATTACAAATGGATAATTGTTAAATGAGAAAAACTGGGCCACAGAATAGTTCAGCATGTGACCCCAGCCATAAAGAAACAAAAAATTTTTTGCTGACTGTATCTTTACAAATGAAGATTTCGAGAAGAATATGCAAGGAAAAGGCAGCAATGAGCACTGCAAGCCAGGGAAACGCCACATTCTACGTTGTGTGCGTCTAGTAATCAGCAAAAGTGACCATGATAAGCCTAACTACTATTCCTCTGTCATCAATAAGCCAGTGACCTCACAGATCGTGCTGACGTTCTATACCATCTGCCTGCAGTGCACAGACAGAACCGTATGGCGTACGGATTCTCCCTCTTCATGATCATCCATCCTCTTCACAATGGCTACTACTCCTTGAGAATTCAAAAAACTCCTAAAAGCTTAGAATTTTAAGGAAAGCTCACATATATAAATATGTGCTACCAAAATGCCAGTGATAAATTAAAAAGCATAACTATGAAGCCATTGGTGGACATTGTAAGGGTAGACCAATTTATAATGGATATCATACAAATTCAAACTGCAATCTAGAAGGAAAATAATAACTTTAGGTGACCTTTTTAAATTTATGGTAATCTTATTTTTGAGATGAAGCTGACTTTTGGTGAGATTAATTAACATATGTTTTAAAAGCCCCTTTTTTTCTAAACAGAAGAAGTCAGGAAACAATGGCTTTTTCATTAAGTTTGGAAATTATCTTTTCATCTTCCATGTAATGTGTACATAAACTCCCCAAATTATCTTTTGTGAATGCAGTGCTATACAATAATGTGTTATTTGGAGACATAACAAAATTCATGCTTGAATATAAAAGGGAAACCGAGAAAGCGACAACCAATTAACTAGCTGTGAATCTCTTTATTGTGTTTCATTTTAGATGTGCAATCCTGACTCCAGTGATCTAATGCAACTTTGCAGAGGGAAAAAAAAAAGAGTGGAAATGTTTAACACAGTAATAAGAATGACGGCATTCCATTTAGTGTACTATAGAAATGGGTCCTTTTTGAGACAGTGCCACATATAGTTTTGAAAAAAAAAAACATTAAATCAGAGAAGAGGTATTTGCACTCTTGAAGGAACCTGATCCTTTCTCCAGAGTCTGGAATCCTCCCTTGTCCCCTGCTCTGATGTGTCACATCCACTCTGTTGTTTCCCAGCCTTGGGTCATGCTCTTCTCCTTACCTGCCTTTGGCCGACTTCCTCTCCTATGGCCCCCAGAAAGCTCTGCCCCATCCAACTTGCCCTGGAGAACTGGACGCCCGCCCAAGATGCCAGCACAAGAACGCTCCTCATCTGTTCCCACAATCCTCTCTACCTGCAGGTCCCGCCCAACCCCACATCCACTGTACCCTGAGCTCCAAGAGACTGGAGCATAGGTGCCCGAGGGTATGCTGGCAAGAAAGATGTATTAGCCATCCTTTTGTTAATAACATGAAATAACCCAGGCATGCTCCTTTATAAAGAAAGGAGTTCTATTTGAGTTCACAGTTCTGGAAGTATAAGGTACAGGCTCTGGCAGGGACCTGTTAGGCAATACCACTTGGTGACGGTGGTGGTGGTGGTGGAGGAGGTGGGGGGGAAAGGGGAGGAGTGGTGGTGGTGTGTGTGGTCTTTCTCCCTCTTCTTAGAAAGTCATCAGGATTCAGTCACAGAGGCTCCATTCTAATAACTAAATTTAGTTGTGTGGCTTCCCAGAGACTACCATTTCTACATGTTTTAAACATCCACCTTCTTAAAAGCATAAACGTGTGAGTTTGGGGATTAAAGCCCTGCATAAGGTCAGAGGTGAGAAAGTACTTTCAAACCACAACAGCATAGACAATAAATGCTTCCCAAAATAAGGAGGTCAGTCCTACTCAGCCTGCAAGGAAAGACGAGCAGTGGATGCTTCCGTGGCTCCCTGGACAGCAGTACCCAGAACACTGCATTAGCCCAGAGCGCAGAGTACAGCTCCACCTGGCGGGCAGCAAGGCTCAGTGCCGCTCGTTGGACTCCTGAGCCGCAGCACATGTAATTATGCCCTCACTTCACTCTTACTAAACTGCAGGTGCAACTTTTACTTTGCAAGTGGAAACTCGCATAAAACATTAAATGACCCCATTTAAAAGCCATGGGCTTTGTGATTTTATGCTTAATGATTTTTTAATATTATTATTTTTTTACATGATAAAAATTTTAACAGAACCACATTACACCTTGGGTAACTGTTCTAAATCTTTCAGAAAGCTGTTCATGAAAATGTCCCAGACACCAATGTTTGAAATAGCTTGTTTGTTCACCCAGTTTGAGTAAATAATTTATCCACAGTCATGTAGAAAGATTCCATTTTCATTAAATTAGTTCATATTTTTAAAATCTCAGTAAAAAATATGCTCACAAGTAAATAGTTAAGCTTACTTATGTCTAAGGCCATCATAGAATTAATTGCAGGATGAATAGGCAGAAATAACAGTCATGCAAAAGAGCATTTCTGTAACTAGAAAGTTGTAAATGGAAGGAATTTTCCATCATTAGAAAATAATTTGGGGACTGGAGAGATGGCTTAGCAATTAAGGTGCTTGCCTGAGAAGCCTCAGGTCCTAGGTTTGATTCCTCAGAACCCATGTAAGCCAAATGCACATGGTGGTGCATGTGTCTGGAGTTCATTTATAGTGGCTAGATGTCCTGGTGTGCTCTCTCTCTCTCTCTCTACCTCTCTCTCTCTCCCTCTGTCTCATAAATCAATAAATAAAAATAAAATAAATCATAATAATTCGTAAAGAAATTTTACATTCAACTCTAATTCACACTTGTGCCCATCGCCAACGGCATGATTAAAGTAGGTTGTGCTCCAGGATTTGGTATAGCAAACACAAAAGCTACCCAGGAATAATTGACTTGCAGACATAATAGCTCTGTGGTTTTTCTTTCTTCAACTGTGTTGTAAATAAATCGCCTCTGTGTTTTGTGACTTCCAGTGTAAGACAGTGAAATCACCCAGTGCAGAAATGACAATTAGTTGGCTTGACAGTTAAGAAATCTTGGCATGCCATGGGAAGCCACTAGGGCATCTCTTTTCCTGACACCAGCCGTCAGGCAGGCTGTTTGCCCCTCACTACAGCCCTGGCTCCTGGGCCAGCTGTACAAATAAAGGATGGAGAAGATCAGAGAAGATACAAAATCACATACCTCCAGTGCCCAGAGGCCAGGGCATTCCTGTAGGACTTTGTCCCTGGTTAACTGACTAAGGAACAACGCTTCACCAGAGTTTAAGGGAAATTTTTACTTCTGTTTTAGAAGAAATCAAAAGATAAAAGAATATATATTCTAAAAACCAAATGTCTGAACCAGTCATGTTGCCCTTGCTATCAGAAGTGTCCAGGAAAGAAAAGCAGTTCATTTATTGAACTTGGTCGCACACCCACCTGCCCACCCCGGCACCTCTTACCTCACCGCACACAGCGAGGCACACAGCTTGCTTTGTTCTTCCCACCCAGATGACAGAAGCAGCTCAAACCCACATCCAGGTCACTTGACCCCCTACCTGCAGCAGTGGTCTCTCTCCAAACCCCTCCTCCCAGTGGCTGGGGCATTGCAGATATCCACTAGCCAAACGTTATATCTACGTCGACGCTCCAGCCCCTTCCTGCCTCACCTTTTCATGTTTGTAAAGCATCTAGATGAGGTCTGGTTCCTTTATATACTTTCTGTATGAAGCAATATTATAAATCCAATTCACTGCAGACCTCTCCTTGTTTTTTCTTCAGTCGCCACAAGTTAATTTTCTAGTCCAAGCTTGATTTTCCACATTTTCCAGACACTCCCTTCGAGGTCTTCCCCTTAATTCACACATACATTGCAGAGCAGAGCGTGTCCCGGCCCAAGGCTCCTCCCTCATCCCTGAGAATGGGCTACTGCTTTTCCTCTGTCACCAAAACCCATCACCAGCTGTTAGTCTGGGTTAACACCCGCTCCTTCATTCCCTGTGTGTCTCCCATGTTCATATCTGTCGTCTTGCTTTGAACTCCACATCACGAGTTGGCTCGCCTTTGTCCCACTGCAGAGCCCCTGAGTCAAGGTCCTATCGTCTCTAACAGATTACCCAAGCGCCAGATCCCTCACGTCCTTGAGCCTATCCTCCCCCACACACGGTCCATCTGTACTATCCCCTGTCCTTGTCTTCATCTGCACCTCTGAGAGAGGACCATCTCTCCTCCAGCACCCCAGCTACCCAGTCCCTACCATCTGTGGTCTTGCCCCAGTCACACTCATTTGCCAGACGGTGACCCAAGGACCATGACAGCATCCAAACCACAAAGACCCCGTGCTCTCAGCCCTGACACAGTGTTGCGATTCTTCACAGTCATAGAAAGCAAAAAGGCGTCTGTGTATATACGTTCGTCCTCATCCCCTAGGGAGGAAGCTGAACCTCTGAAAGATGAAGCAAGAGGCTCGAGGCCACACAGGCAATACCTACAGAAGTGGAGATTTGAACCCAGTTCTTCTGACCTCGGTTCTACCTCAGTCCTAACCAAGCCTACTTTCATTCAAATGCTCCTGTCTACCTGAAAATGACTGGCACCTAAACACATGTATCCCCGATGGTTCATTTGTACACACTTTGTACACACTGCTTAGTATTTGCTTAAGATGGCACCCTCTAGGGGGCGTCATGAGGCCAGAGATGCGTGGACGTTTTCATTTCCATCCTAGCACTTTGGCCACTTACACTTCCGGATTGGTTAACTTACTAATACATCTATAACTAAAATCTACAAAGAGGCATGATTTTTGTTTGTGTGTGCGGACATATGTTAGTTCAGGTACACAGGCACGTGGGCACGTGTGCGTGGAGGCCAGAGATCAACATCGCGGGTCTTCCTCAGTCTCTCTGCATCTTATTCTTTGAGACAGGCTCTCTTGCTGAACCTAGAGCTCACTGATTCAGCAAAACACATTAGCCAGCAAGCCCTAGGGAACCCTCACTCAGTCTCTGCCGCTCCTGCACTGGGATTGCAGGGCTGCGCCACCATACCAGACATTTTACAAAAGTGTCAGCTTGCTTTTTTTTTCCTTTTTTTAAAAAATATTTTATTTTTATTTATTCATTTATTTGACAGAGAAAGAGGGAGAGAGAGAGAATGGGTATGCCAGGGCTTCCAGCCACTGCAAACAAACTCCAGATGCATGCGCCCCCTTGTGCATCTAGCTAAAGTGGGTCCTGGGGAATACAACCTGGGTCCTTTGGCTTTGCAGGCAAACGCCTTAACCACGAAATCTCTCCAGCCCTTGGCGCCAGAGATTTGAATTTCACGCCCCATGCACTTTCCCCACTGAGCCATCTCTTCAGCCTGAAACATGATTTGTAATGCATCTCTCCTTTTGCTACATTTCTTTACTCTCTTATTATTCCCATTTTTCATGCTTTCTTCCCTCTTAATGCTGTATTTCAGTTTGGAGGAGAAACCACTAGGTGTCACTACAATATGCCATAAACCCTCAAAAGGGCATAATGCGAAGCCTAAGTCCTCTCCACAATGCCTCCACATTACTGGAAGGGGTGTGAGCCTCAGGAAAACTTATAAAAGCAAAGCAAATAATGTAAAGGGTGTTATTCAGCCCAAGCACCTTGTAGTGCAGTGGCAGCGGCAGGGTTGTCATGTCCATTAAGTTGGCCTCACTTGCTGTCAATGAGCTGAGGCAGAATGGTTCAATCCGCCCTGGAGTAACGCTAGGCCTGGAGCAGCACAGACGTGCCCTTCACAGGGAACGTGGCACCGTGGAAAGACTACACAGAGATGCGGAAGATAGAGCTTTGCCTCTGGACAGGAAGGTCACCCCTTGGGCCAGCTCCCCGACCCTTTTCTCTCATGTGAACCACAGCCAGCAACAGCCCCTGCTGTGGGGCTCCAGGCAGGCAGGTTGGGGCTCCTGAGCTCACTCCAGGCTGTATCCCGCTCGCTCACCCTTCCTCCTTCCCCACGCTGTTCTCTTGCTGTCCCTGCTCCTGTCCTCCCTGTGGTTTTCTTGCCACCTCTGTCTCCTGGTTGGGGGCTCCCTGGCACTCCTGCGGCTGCCCTGGCCTCTTCTCACTTCCTTTTGGGACAACTCATACATTTTTCATGGGGCCCTTTGCACCCACAGCCAAACAACCCTCCCAAGCCCTCTCCAGGTCAGACCTCACCTTCTGAGACCTCGTCACATATCCAAGCACATCTCTGGCTCTGAAAATCCAAAGCGGAATCTGTGGTCACTGCACAAATGTAGTTTCTGGATAATTCTACCGTCCACACAGCTGCTTACACCTCCACCTGGGGGCAGTGCACGACTGTGGGCACCCACTCAACAGCCCCCCCCCCCCCCCCGAGCTTCCCTCTTGCAGTCAAGCCTGCCTCTCGAATATCGGCCACCCTACCCACCTCTACACCAGGACTTCCCACCCAGGCGGTGCAGTGGCCCGTTAATATGCTTTCCCTGCCTGCCCAGATACGCACACGGTCCACACAGCTCCCAGAGTGGACATCACATAACTTCAGTCTGCTCCTCCCCTTCCTAAAATCCTTCCGAGATTTCAAATTATGCTAAATGAGCTGTGTTTGCTTTGTCAACAACAGTTCAGGCCGCTTGCCTCCTTTCCCACTGTGATCAAATCCCCCTCTCTTGCCACCTTTCAACTCTCCTACCACGCCTAGCTTGTCTCCTCCCACCTCAGGGGTTCTGAGCAGAGACTTTTCTTTGCTCACCTTGTAGGAGTTAAACAGTGCCCACATAGCACATGTGTGTCTGAGTCCTAATTTCCAAAACTTTGTCCTTTCTGTGGAAAAAGATGTTAGGATCTTGGGAGGTTGCACTTATCCTATCTTGTCTGGAGGAGGGGCCGGGCTGGCTGCTCTTACATATGTCCTTGCAAGAAAGATGGACGGGAGCAGAATGAGGCACACTCTCACACGGAGAACAGAGAGCCAGTCAAAGGGAAAGAAGACACAGGACAGCTGGATATGGCCACCGATGCCTGCAACCCCAGTCCTGTCTCAAGGACTCTGTCTCAAGAAAATAAAGCAGATGAGAGACAGAGGAGGACATCTGACCGTCTCCTGGAGCTCTGCACATGTACACACAGGGCATGTGCACCTTCACACGCAAGTACATACACCACGCACACACCACAAGACACTACACATACGTTTCCCCTACAAAAAGGAAAATAAGAGAAAAGAAAGGAAAGAAGACAGAGGCGGAAGTTGGAGTGACGCAGGCAGAGCTGAGGGATGCCAAGTATTGCTGAGAACCAGACAGAGGTGGAACATGCCAGGAGCGGACTCTCTAGATGGAGCCTGGCAGTGCCACCCCCTTGCCTTTGAGCATCTGGCCTCAAGGGTTTGTTAAAGAGTACATTTCTGTTGTAGTAAGTCCCCAAGTCTGTGCTAATTTGTCACTGAAGCCACAAGTACTAATGTGGCCCTTCCCACAGGCTGTGTCGGGTGGCTTACCATTCTGTCAGGTGTGAGCTCAAGGGCAAAGCCAGGTTCCCTGTGCCCTCCACCCCTACACATGCAACCATGCAAAACGAGCTCAGGGCACCACGCTATTCACCCAGGAAGGAGTAAACACCTTTTATCTCATCTGTTCTCTGAGGCACCCTGAGCACAGTGCCCAGTTCTCATCCGGCACCTACAGATGGTGCCCAGGGGCTGTCCCGTCTGCCAGTCCCTGACTTCCTGGCCATGGGGGCGTCCTTCTTCATCACCAGGGACACAAGGCCTGCCGCATGCCTCACATGTGCCGCTGAACCAACGAAACACTACTCTTACTATTAACTATTGTTAAACCACCAGCGCAGAGAAGTGACAGTTCAGCATGGGGGAGACGTGGCCATTTGCTTTCCTTTCACTCTTGACAAAATATTGAAAATGGAATTTGAAAGAATTTTTCTTTCCTAAGACCTTATAATTCTGAAATGTTTGCTACTTTAGCCTGCTGTTATCCCTACACTGGAGAAGGGTTCTCATACTCCCTGCTTCCCATTTTCCTATGGGGAGTAGTTCTATGAAATATGCCTAACTTCTCACTAATAGCAAACATGCCTCCACAGCAGAACTAACCTTGCTCCTCTGAGTGGAACATAGCCCCACAATTGCTGAGATCTGTACCTGCCTGGATTTGCAGAGCTGGGGAGCCATGGCTATGAACTTGAACTGCACATGAGGAGACACAATGCCCTGCTGCTAATTACTGTCACTGAAGGAGATGACTGGCCTAGGCAAATACGCCAAAGCCTACCTTCACACCCAAGCTGAAACTAGGTGTCTGAGGGTGGTATTTGTTACTTTAGTGCTACGTGCACACTTGTGCTGGACCACATGTGACTCATTCTACAGTACAGGAAGCAAATGTTCTTTCTCCTTTCACGTGCACATATGCTAGACGTCAAGAGTCTGCCAGCACACCTGAAGTGATGTGAATTATCACACCGGAAGTGGTGTAACTTACTTGTCATCACACCGGAAGTGATGTGAGTCACCTGTCATCACACCGGAAGTGTTGTGAATTGTCATCATACTGGAAGTGATGTGAGTTACTTATCATCACACCAGAAGTGATGTGAGTCACTTGTCATCACACCAGAGGTGATGTGAGTTACTTTTCATCACACCGGAAGTGATGTAAGTTACTTGTCATCACACTGGAGGTGAAGTGAATTGTAATCACACCAGAAGTAATGTGAGTTACTTGTCATTATACTAGAAATGATGTGAGTCACTGATCACACCAGAACTGATGTGAGTTGTCATCACACTGGAAATGAAGTAAGTTAATTTTTACCACACCAGAAATGATATGAGTTACCTATCAATATACTGGAAGTGATATGAATTACTGATCACACCAGAAGTGGTGTGAGTTATTTGTCAGCACCTGGAGAGTGATGTGAATTACTTGTCAACATCCTGGAAGTGATGTGAGTTAGTGATCACACAGGAAGTTGTGTGAGTTCTTTGTCAGCACCTGGGGAGTGATGTGAATTACTTGTCAACATCCTGTGATGTGAGTTAGTGATCACACAGGAAGTTGTGTGAGTTCCTTGTCAGCACCTGGAGAGTGATGTGAGTTGGTGCAGGGACTCTTCAGATAGATGCTAGCTACTGCTGCTTCTTCCCATGTTCTGGTTATTAGTAGATTAAAAAAAAAGGGTAAATTGATTGGCATAAAGCTTTCTGCTAAGTCCAGATCTCCCAAGTCCTCCTCAAAACATGTCCCTGGCAGGGTTGAGGAAATGGCCCAGTAGGTAAGTGGGCATCCAGCACCCATATTCCAGATAAGCAGCTGGTCATGGCCATGCACATCTGTAACTCAGTCCTGTGAGAGGCAGACAGCAAAGAATCACTGTGGCTTAAAAATCAGCAAACTCTGTCTCAAAGAAACACCCAGAAGCATGGGTCAAATGTGTCTGCACACACATGTGCATATATCACACATACACATACACACACATATGGGCACGCTAGGAAAAAAAGTAAAAATAAGAATCTTAACTCCTGGGCTGGAGAGATGGCTTAGCAGTTAAGCGCTTGCCTGTGAAGCCTAAGGACCCCGGTTCGAGGCTCAATTCCCCAGGACCCACATTAGCCAGATGTACAAGGGGGCACACACATCCGTAGTTCGTTTGCAGTGGCTGGAGGCCCTGGCGCGCCCATTCTCTCTCTCTCTCTCTCTCTCTCTCTCTCTCTCTCTCTGTCTCTCTCTGCCTCTTTCTCTGTCTGTCACTCTCAAATAAATAAAAATAACCAAAAAATTAAAAAAAAAAGAATCTTAACTCCTATAAGGCAAATCCTAACCTGAAGGGTTTTTTTTGTTTTGTATTTTGTTTGTTTATTTTATTTGCTTTGTTTTTTTAATTTTTATTTTTATTAGTATATTTATGTGGGAACGAGTGTGTGTTGAGCATGGGAAACTAGAAATGAGGCCATAAGATGGGGGAAAAAGAGGCTCTAAAGGCAGGGTCATAGAATGCATGAGATACTATGCTGAAGAATTATTCCTTTAGCTTTTTTAAAGTGTTCCATCATTCAGAAACCCTGGTTACTGTCCTGAGAAGGAACACTGAACAAGCTAAGCCAACATTGTAACCCTGGAGCCTGGCTGGCTAAATTTATCCAGAAAATATGTATAATTAGAAGACACTACCTTTTAGAAAAATTCTGTACCTTGATGCCTTTACAGGACAAATACATGGCCCAATGCCCACAGTTGTCATTACGAACACCCCAGTCCCTGAATCTTGGCTTACCTGTCCCCGCACCTATGAGTGTATCTGAGCTGCAACATCATCAACAGGGAATTTCCCAGCCATGACAAAGTGAGCAACAAAAGTCCTTAGAGAGAGAAGGTGTGGGCGGACGACAAGGAAGCAGGGGCAAAGAGCTGAGGAGCAGGTGACAGACCGGCCGTACCAGCTTCTGCTTCTCACTGGAGTTTTGCTCCCATCCAAACAGGGCATCACTGACTTACGTGAACTTGGGAACATAAAATTGCTGCTCTGAGCCATGTACCAAGCTCAGCGCTCTAAACACGGCTGCGAGAGTGATGAAGCCAGGGAGGCTTAGAACTGTGTGCGCAAATAATTCAAAACGATGAAAAGTACCAACAATAATTAAAATCCCCCAAGCGAATTCCACTGTTTACCAGAGGACCCAGGCTGCTACAAGTGTAAGGAATGAATGGTTAAGACTACAGGAAACATGCTTGCACTGAACATAGTCCAGGGATTTAATTCTAAAAGGAAAGAGACTCAGCAATCTTTGATTTGGAATTTCAAATCAAAAATTCAAAGGCAAAGGCAATCCTTGAGTTTTTAGCTGTTTCTTCCCATTAAAAAAAAACAAAAAAAAAAAACCAAAAAAAACCAAGGTTTGGTTGATTTTATATCTGCTATACTCCCTTGGATGGTAAAAGTTAGACATCTTATTTTCCTCAACCAACTATGGAAGGCACTTTAATTTTCCTCCTAGTCATTAAAGCCTAGTTCATAAAAGGCCCCATCGGAGTCGTAAGGACACAAATCATCTTCCGTATAAACAAGCAACTACACGGGCCTGCCTCCCTTGACAGTGATAAAGAATCACTTTAAATTCTGCCCAATTCCACCTCCCACACCTCCTTACACAGCAATCAAAAGGAAGTGCAGGGAGACTAGAGTCTGGAGTTTGAGTGAGGTGAAGTGGGGACAGCTACATGCTAAGGCAGAGAGCCAAGGATGGACTCCTTCCGTGCCTCCAAGAAAGTTCATCTGCATCAGCTTATTAAAAGGAAGCCTGGGCAGAGCCACAAAGGACTCTAATTCAGTAGTTGTCCTATGAAAATCCTGTGACCCTGGGGTGCAAGTGCTGGGAGGGACAGGTTTCAGCCCTTAAAGGAAACCTTCATCTTCCAGGTGGAGCGCCTCTGAAAATTAGCCTTGGGAAGGGTGAGCTCAGGTCTCCTTCCCTCACCCTGAGCTCTGCCCATCTGATTTTGACAGGGAAATGAACTATGAGAGGTTTCTCACGTCATAGCCCATATTACCGCAGGTGTGAGGTGGGAGAGACACTCCCTCCTACCCCTCTCTTCAGGCCTCTCAGTCCCGTCCAGGTTAGAATCTGGCCTTTAATCTATGTGTATGCTTGGCCTATAAACTGCTATCTGTTGTGACAAACTCAAAGCTTTGTGTCTGGCAACAAGAGAACCTAGGGTGCCCATACATGCACATGTAAACAAAAAAGAAAAAGGAAAAGAACCAGGAGGAAGGCTGGAGAAATGGCTCCGTGGTTAAAGGTGCTTGCCTGCAAAGCCAGGTTCAACTCCCCAGTATCCACTTACAGCCATGCGCACAAAACAGCGCATGCATCTGGAGTGCCCCCATTCCCAAAGGGGGACCCCCGGGTTGACAACTTGAATCACTAGGGTGTCCATGATGGGAAAGGAGGCAGGGTGAACCTTTCTCACTGTTCTCACAACCCCTGGAAGGAGCGCATGTTTGCAATCTGATCGCGAGGGTCAGGCACAGCCTCAGTCAGACCCATTTGGAGCTGTGGACTGGGAGAAGTTCGGTGACAGAGAAGCTGTGTCCCACTGGGAGAGGCAGAGCGGCTGGGGCAAGCAAGGGAGGTTTGGAGAGGGGCTTCAGCCTGGAACCAAAGGGCAGGAAGGACAGCAGAGCAGAAGCGGAAGGCATTCCGGAAAGGGAGGAGCAGTGAGGACATTCAGAATCTCTTCCCAGGACTGAGTAGCCCATGGACGTAGCTAGGGTCAGAGGGACAGCGAGGACGACTATAGCTGGAACCCGAGGGCGCTGGACTCCATCTGCCATACACTGATGACCCGTTGACGAGAGAGGACGCTGGACCGCGGACCTCTGCAGGTACTCTGATGAGCTTGAACTTTGTGTGAGGCACTGAAGGAGCCCGTTCTTGGCTCTCTGCCTTATATACGTGTGTGTGTGTGTGTGTGTGTGTGTGTGTGTGTCCCCACTTCACCTCACTCTAGCTAGACTCTAGTTAAAGCGCTAACCGCAGCTAGTCCGCAGCACGGAGCCAGCTTTGTTTTTTTTTTTTTGTTTGTTTGTTTGTTTGTTGGTGTTTTTTTTTTTTTTTTTTTTTTGAGGTAGGGTCTCACTCTAGCCCAGGCTGACCTGGAATTCACCTGTAGTCTCAGGGTGGCCTCGAACTCACGGCGATCCTCCTACCTCTGCCTCCCAAGTGCTGGGATTAAAGGCGTGCGCCACCACGCCCAGCTTGGTTGGTTGGTTTTTCGAGGTAGGGTCTCACTCTAGCCCAGGCTGACCTGGAATTCACTATGGAGTCTCAGGGTGGCCTTGAACTCACGGCAGTCCTCCTACCTCTGCCTCCCGAGTGCTGGGATTAAAGGCGTGAGCCACCACGCCCGGCACGGAGCCAGCTTCAGCTTTGCTTGTGAGCAATTGCTTCAGTGGGAGCAGCTCCGACGTGGGGCCTGAGCAAGCTATGCACTCAGCCCACGGGAGAGGAGCGATTTCCGTCTCAGGAATGCCCAGGTGCTCCACAAACAAGCCAGGCAGCCTCGGGGAGACACCTCCAGCCTCTGGAATTCAGCATCTTCATATTTTTATGGCCCACCTGCGTTCAAGAAGTTGGCTGGCTGCTGAGGACCAGGGGCCTACCTCCCCATCCCCGTCCTAGTGAGGCACAGTCCTCCTGTGTTCTTAGCTGGAACACGTCACCCACACTCGCAGCCCTCACAGACAGAACCCGACTGTTAGGGAAGGCGGGGGTTCCTGGGGTGGCGCACACAGTCCCCTGGCCACCCAGGATGAGGGACGTGCATGCCGCAGAGAGCTTGCAGATGACCGTGGAGGTGGAAAGCCACACCATGTGCACGAGCATGCCCTGTGATGATGGAGCAGCCCGAGGAAATAGAAGGGCAGGACCCAGGGGGCAAATGCACGGAACCGAGGCTGGGTCCCGTGGAGTGCACACCTGAGTCCACAATGTAACTCTAAGCCCAGGTGTTGGAACTTTGGCGTAATCACCTATCCTTGCCCATGGAACAACTGCGGGAGGTGAGGCCAGGCGCCCGGACCTGGTTGCTGGCCCGGCCACACGCTAGCAGGTAATTAGAGCTTCTGGGGAGTTAATGGAAACACAAGTGATGACACTTTCCCCACAGAGGCCACCAGGGCTTTGTCCTGAGCACTGCTGGAGTTGGGGATGGATCAGTCTCTGGCAGAGGACTGTGCCCTCCCTGCGTCTGAGATACTGAGTAATGATGCTGGCCTCCACCCACCGGACACCAGCAGTGTCGCTTCCATCCAAGTGTGATGGCTAAGACATGTATCGCACTGTTGAATGTCCCCAGAGAGGTGGGGGAAACAAGTTATTCCCAGCTGAGCGCCTGCATTAGAGAGACCAAGGTTTCTGAAGGCACATGATACCCATGCTTAAACCACTTTAGCCCTGTTTGAATAGGTAAATGAGGTTGCTTTATGGTTTTCCCTTACCTTCCCACCACAGAGCCAAACAAATCCTCTTTTCTTGGGTCTTAAAAGTGACATACAGCCGGAGAGATGGCTTAGAGGTTAAGGCGTTTGCCAGCAAAGCCTAGCAACCTGGGTTTGATTTCCCAGTACCCACATAAGCCAGATGCACAAAGTGGCACATGTATCTGGAGTTTGTAGTGGCTAGAGGCCCTGACATGTCTGTTCTCTCTCCCTCTCCCTTCTCTCTCTCTCTCTCTCTCTCTCTCTCTCTCTCTCTGCTTGCAAATAAGTAAAAATATTTTTTAAAAACTGAGATGCACATGGGTGTTTTTCTCCTGTTTGCATTCATATCTGGAGTGCTTGTACTAATCTTAAACCAGAGCCAGACTTTTTGGTAAGCAAATCATATATGTACATGGAAAAGCTGAAATACTTCTTAAGGCTCTAGTTTTCATGTCCTAGCTTTCTTTCCTTGCAAGTTCAGTTTTAAATTGTACAAACATGCGGATAAATTCTGATGGCAGAAGTTCTGTCTGTATTCCTGAAGAAACAAAGCAGGTTGAGTTCAAGGGGAATTGCTGTCATTTACATGCAAGAAGGATGCAGCTTATAGTCAAATAGCTCCAAAATCGAGCCACCAATGTACCACCCGCCTACTGTGTGATGATGGAGCAATGCTGTGGCAGGAACTTCACTCAAGAAGGCAGTGGTTTGCAGGAAAGTCTGATCACCAATGGATTGTGACTTCTGGGTGTCACATCCAGCCCTGTGAGGTTGAAATGGACTGAACGTTCATATGCTTTCCAGAGATCCCAAGCCAGAGTACAGTAGGAGGATGAGATGGGAAGGATGGAAGGTAACTTGATCACCGTCAGAATTTCCCATGGATAGGACTGGAGCTCTTGTAAGAAGATCCCAGAGAGGTCTCTCCCCTTGTGAGGGAGAACACAGTGAGAAGACCCCATCTGCAAACCACAACATGCTCCTCACCATCCACAGCATCTATCAACTTGACCTTGGCCTCCCCAGCCTCCAGAACTGTGAGAAACTGGTTTCTGTTATCCAAGTTGCCCAGTCTGTACTATTTTTGATGATTCAAAAGAATCACCAGAATGACTCAAACTTGTCCAACGCTTTGGAACACACTCAACCTTAACCCTTCCTGCAAGGCTGGAAAGTATTTTTAAACTTTTGTTTTTTATTTTTAGTTGACATATTTGCATGTTTAAGGAGTATGGGGTAATATTTCAATACATGTCTGCAGAAATCACAAAGGTATTTTTGAGTATATGCATTAGTATATATGATGTGGTGTGTGTGTATGTGTGTGTGTGTGTGGTGCATACAAAAGTGCACAGATGTGTGTGTCTCGTGTGTGTACATGTGGAACATGAGGAGAACACTGGATGTCCTCCTACTGCTCTTCCACTTGTTACTTAGAGACAGAGTCTTTCTCCAGGCCTGTAGCTGTGAGTATTGAGTACTTTTTTTCTGGAGGGCGGGGTCTTCCCCCATCAGTCTGGCTGGCCAGTGAACCCCAGAGATTCTCCAGTCTCTGCTCCCCACAGGACTGGGGTTACAGGTGTGCATGGCCACACCAAGTTTTTTTTTTTTTATATAAGGGTTCTGGGGAATTGAACTCAAGGAGAATCAGGCCATCATGCTTACACGGCAAATGCTCTAACCCTCTGAGCCATCTTCCCAGCCCACAAATATATTTTTAGTCAAACAATCATTGTATGTAATACTTGGCACTAATGAATTGATGGCTGAAAACTGCTGCTGTCAGAGTACAGGGGAGATGGTTGTGAAAGTTCCTGGGACCTGAGAGACACTAGTCAGGAGGGACCCTGGGGTGTACAGAACACATAACAGCCTATTGTCAAGCAGTTCTGGGTACACTGAGCTAGAAACTGACCACTACACCTCCACTTCCTGCATAGCAAGCTTGGTGTGTGCACGATGGTTGTTGTAAGGAGCCACTGACGCAAAGTACCTTAAGCACATAGAATTTTCCCTAATGTATTCAGTGTGTGACATATGTAGCCAGCACCTTGATTAGAATGCTATTTCAAAGATTGTGATGGGTGCTATCTATGAAAGACTCATTGTGGTCAAATATCTAGAAAGATGACTTTAAAATAAAATTACACATTTTTTTCCACTCTAAGTCATTCTTAGAGCCTTTAAAACACTGATATGTTACCTGCACAAGGCCAACATTCTGCTGTGGATGGTAGAGGGTGGCATAAGGCCTCTATCACTCCCTGAGAAGTTGTTGAAAATTAATGGTTGCAGAGGAGTTAAAGATTTTTTTTTAAGTATTTTATTTTTATTTATTTATGACAGGGAGAGAGAGAGAGAGAATGGGCACACCAGGGCCTCTAGCCACTGCAAACAAACTGCAGATGAATGCGCCACCATGTGCATCTGGCTTACATGGGATCTGGAGAATCAAACCTGGGTCCTTAGACTTCACAGGCAAGCACTTTAACCACTAAGCCAGCTCTCCAGCCTGAGTTGGAGATATTTTTATCAGTGGTGCAGCTCTGGTAAATAATCCCCCACCCGTGCTCAGTTGGGCCACCCTGATTAAAGCTCTGTGGATCCCAAGACAAGACAAGAGAGACATCAAAGTAGAAGACAGACTGGAGGGGGAGAAGTCTCTTGTTAAGAGGGGAGGGGACAAAGGAAGATAATGGGGGAGGATTGTGATCAAAACACATTATATACCCATATAAAAATTATCAACAGAAGTTCAAAGCACTGACACATATCAGAAACGAGAAGATCTAGTATGCACCACGTGATCCCAGGGTGCACTCTTCAGAGCATGAACAAGGAGACTCGTGTTGTGTAAAACATGAGGTGAGCCCCTGCTGCTCAGACTGCTGCACAGGCTTGACACGTTGCGTACATTAACTGTGACCCCTCGTAAACATGGGGAGAGCTTTCACTGTAGAAGACAAACAGGACTGACTGCCATCATGGGCTGAGAATCTGAGGCTACTTCATATTCACACAGGTTCAAAAATACTCACACACCGTCTGTGTTGAGTTTTCCATCACTTACCCGAGATCCCTTTTCAGGAAAGCAGTGACAGGCAGAGCAGTTTCTTCCCCCACAGGCGCTGCTATATTTCTTCCCACTCTGCAAAGTGAAGAAGCTTGTTCAGTTCCTCAGCCCTCAGCCCTTAGTCAAGCCCCTGAAGCACGCAATAGAACAAGTGTTGCTTTGCCTGGCACGTGCCGGTTTCTCCAGAGCCCTTTCACTTGTGGATCCACAAAAAGCAAAAAGACTCATTCATTCCTTCTGAGATAGGTTCTCACTATGTAGCCAGCCTGGCCTCCAACTCATGATCCTCCTGCCTCTCAGCCTCTCAAATGCTGGGATTATGGGTGTGTGCCATCACACCTGGCTGCCAAGAATGGGGTTTGTTCATAAAAGGTCAAAGCATCTGATCTGGGGTTTAATCATAAGGAAGGTGGATCATATGAGACAGAAGCTTCTAACGTCAAGGACTCTGGGGAAAAAGCATCACCCTTCTGAAGCCATTTGGGCCAAAATCATCTAACTGCTCCCTTCAGTAGAACTTGTTACTCAGTTTTTTGTTTGTTTATTTATTTATTTGACAATGACAGAGAGAAGGAGGCAGAGAGAGAGAGAGAGAGAGAGAGAGAGAGAGAGAGAGAGAGAATGGGCGTGCCAGAGCTTCCAGCCTCTGTAAATGAACTCCAGATGCATGCGCCTCCTTGTGCATCTGGCTAACGTGGGTCCTGGGGAATTGAGCCTCAAACTGGGGTCCTTAGGCTTCACAGGCAAGCGCTTAACCACTAAGCCATCTCTCCAGCCCTGATTACTCAGTTTTGAACAGCATGAGAGTGTAAACGGTGCAGTTAGGCAAACCATTCCCACAATGGAGTCTCCTTTGGATGAAATGCTTGACTTTTTCTCCAAGGCGTTCTTGCTGTGCCTCCAGACCAGCCAGGGTATCCGTCCCTCACCAAATCATTCCCAGAACAATTCTCCAGACAGTCTCATGTTTCAGATTTAAATCTTTCTTCATGAAATTGGCTGAGTCAGAACCATTCCTCTAACATCCTTAATCTGAATCATTTAGGCCTCACTTACAGTTGACTTTTTCCTTCAGTTCTCTCTAGAGTCAATACACACTCAAGCACACATGCATGTATCCGTTCTATGGGAAGAAATATCTCTTTGTCCTCAAATACCCTTATTCTGTATGTCCAAAAGCAAGAGACTTCAATACAAAAAAAAAAAAAATGTAATCAAGCATGAGTATTTCAAGCTGGAGAGATGGCTTAGTGGCTAAGGCACTTGCCTGCAAAGCCAAAGGGCCCAGGTTCGATTCCCCAGTACCCACACAGCCAGATGGAAAAGGTGGCACATGGGTCTGGAGTTTGTTTTGCAGTGACTAGATGCCCTGGCACACCCATTCTTTTTCTCTCTCCCTCTCTCTGCCTTTCTCTCTTTCAAATAAATAAGTAAAACTTAAAAACAAAAACCAAAAATAAGTATTTCTCTGTGACAAATGAGGCAGTTGCCTTCACACACATGCTGCACTGTAGTTCAGACAGAGAAGGGATTTGGGTGCTGGGAGCTAAGAGCAGGAACAGGAATATAAAGCAGAAAGCAAAGACCGATCAACCAGTCCTACCTCACTACCTATTTATATCACCGAGGTGTCTGAAGATTATGGCCCAGCCTTTGGGCTAATGTAGGATGAGAAAAATACATGACCCCTAACCTATAATCCCCACATTGGGGCAGTGGAAAGACAGGGGGCTCACTGTGAGTTAAAGACTAGCCTGGGCTACACAGAGGCCAGCCTGGATATTATGAGAAAAAGGGAAGGAGGGACAATGAAAAGATGGACTGAGGGAAGGAAGGAAGGAAAGAAAGAAAGGAACTGTGACTGTATTTATAGTTCTGATGGAAGACACTTATACAGATAGATGTATAACATCTATGTAATATGTACATATGAATACATATATAAATACACATGAACACATGCATGTGTACACAGATCAAATATCCACATTTTTTTAATCAAACAATTTAGATCTCTTTTTTGCAGGGTGGGGCAACATGCTCAGACAATATTCAAAAGAAAATACCTTGAAGCATTAGTGGAAAAGATACCTTTCTTAACAACATTGTTATGGATCATTAAAAGTATATAAGAACTTGAACTTCAAAAGAGCCAAGCAATTAGATAATTTAAGTTAAAAAGAATTTGAGGGCTGGAGAGATGGCCTAGTGGTTAAGGCACTTGCCTGCAAAGCCTGGGGACCCAGGTTTAATTCCCTAGTACACATGTAAGCCAGATGCACAAAGTGGCACATACATCTGGAGTTCATTTGCAGTGGCCAGAGGCCCTGGTGTGCCCATTCTTTCTTTCTCTCTCCCTTGCAAATAAAGAAATAAAATGTTTTTAAAAACGAAAACTGCATTTGAATGCCAGAGATGCAAGATTCTTGAGTTTTGAGAGACAATTTTATCTATGAACACATAAATTCAAAATCATGATAAGATTAAGAGATGTTAAATGTCAGACCAGGTTGGGAAGCACGTAAGCACTTCCGTAGCTCTCTGAGCAGCTGGACATGTTCAAAGTCAAGACTTATTACTTTTCCTACTGACATACCAAAATAACCAGAGCAAAGTAAGGAGTCAGTTGATCAGATGCCCCATAGTGAAGGCAGCTTATTTCTTTAATATTTACTTGTTCTTGCCAAGGATCACTGATATAAGTAAACAAGATTATGTTTCAGGAAAGAGTCATTTCAAAATAGACTAACAGATTCTAATAAAGAAACACACACCTAAAAACAGAAGAGGCAAATTTATAGACGAAAAGTCTGTAATGCAAAAACAGGTTTGCAAACCAGTGACAAAGATCGGGACAGTATCATGGGCATGAGCCACATACATGGGACGTCCACCTGCACTCTCAGGGGACAACGTTTCTTTTCAGAGGAAAAACAGAAGAAGCCACCCTCTCCATCTCAGGTGTCATAAAACTAATATTTGTTGCAAAGAAAGTTAAAGAAAATAAGTAAATTATTAATTTCTAGAAATTAATCATCTGTTCTGATTTGTATCTCTTTCCTTTTTTTACTTTTGAGAGACAGAGAGAGAGAGAGAGAGACAGAGAGAGAGAGAGAGAGAATAGGCACTCCAGGGTAGCTTCAGCCACTGTGAACCAACTCCAGATGCGTGCGCCCCTTGTGGCGCAGGTGCAACATTGCGCTCTTGTGTCACTGCATCTAGGTATGTGGGACCTGGAAATTCAAACATGCATTCTTAGGCTTCGCAGGTAAGTGCCTTAACCACTAGACCATCTTTCCAATCCTCTCTCTCTCTCTCTCTCTCTCTTTTTTGTAAGGCAAATAATATAGATATAAGAACAAAAATTCAAATAGTGCAAAAAGCATAATAGAAAAAGACATTTTCTCTTCCACAAGCATGCACATACAGACAATCATGGGAACAAATGCATGTGCGCGCACACACACTTTCAGAGATGGTGGGCCTGCCTCATTGTTACCCAGATGGTGCGCTGCATGGTACCTTGCTATTTTCACATAATCACATGTCGTCAAAATCATTCTGACATAATCTTTACAGCTGACCAGTCACGTAGTACCAGAGCTTGTCAAATCACCCCCTGTGATAAATCTGTATCACCCCTTTCTTTAGCTATTAAACACTCCCCTGCAAATGACATTCTTGTGCACTCATCTTCATGCAGACTAGAATAACGATGTATGGCAGACTCTGAAAGGATGCATTCCTGCGTCAAGAGGAATGGTTATTAAGATCCAAGTGGCTAATGTAAATCTCCTTCCATAGACAGTGCACCAATTTGTACCTTTCCTCTTGTAATCCAGTCAACCAGTTCCCAGATGGAAGCTCTAGAATCTGTACACTACAACAGAGGGGGAGGGCCCAGGGTGGAACCATTGCTGGTTCAGGAATTATATTCATTTGTATGACAAACAATAGTAGAGGAAGTGAAATTCAGAATTATGTGGTATTTTGTAAGAGAAAATAAAGGAATATAATTCAAAAATAAGCTTGGAAAAGCTGGGTAAGATAAATAGTAAAATGTACCACAGGCTATGCTCCCAAAGCATATAAACTAAAATGGGCAAGTCTTACCCTCATTGCTTAACATGAAGAAACTGGGTCTTAGAGTCAAGATGAATCACTGGCAGAGCCAGGACTCAAGGGATTCCCATTCCTTGACCCTAGGCTTTCTGCTCCAGCTTGTGGGAAGAAAATAGGTAATGTTCTATTTTCATTTGCTTTGAAAGGGCTGTCATAATCAGTCAGGGAGGTTGAGCTAGGTGGGTAGATATTCAGTGACTCAAGACCAGCCTGAGTTACAGGCAGTTCCCTGAAACCTCTGACGTTGGGTTTAGTAACAACTCTTTAATGAGGAACAGGGGAAAGAGGGCACATTGCAGGATGATCTAGGCTTTTCTTTCTCCAGAACTAAATGTTCAAGTCAATCTTTCATTCATGATTTAATCTAAAATGGTTCAGCACATCCTTTTCTGACTTCAATAGAAAGAATCTAACAATGGGTTGTGGTCCTTTTAAAATAAAGACATCTCCAGCACCCCGCAATTCTGTAAGCCACTTCTACCACAAAATCCCAAATATGCCTTAGACCTTACTTGCTTGAAACACAACAACATCAACCACAACAAATCACACACCTCAACAGAGCATGCATTCCACAAAGGGAATATTCCATGTGTAATCATTAAATTATAATACTTACCCCATATACATGTTGTATAGAAAAGAGAATAAGTACAAGTGACCTATGGAAAAACAAAAAGTATAGACTAATTGAAACTGTTCATTTTCATGTGAAACAACCTGAAAGGGTGACAGCATAGATTCCAGAGATCCTCTTTTCATTTCTGATAGGCTTCTACCACCTCACTGACTGGTTTTCTCTCTAGCTGAGGCCATCATCTCTCTTCTGTTTAATCCATCAGGGAAGACATACTGAAGATCTTCAGGGTGAGCCTCATAGTACTGGAGATTATGAGGGTGAGACCTGCACGGACTGGCGCATGAAGGGAGATAAGATGACTAGTGAAAGCTAGAGGAAAAAGGGAGGGATGCACCATGGTCAGGGACCCTGCCGAGACCAGTGTATCCTGGAGGTCATCAATGGGCTCCAGTGAAAGGATTGAGTAGACGAAAGACACCAAGATGACCTAGGACAATGGCCCAGGGGGCAGCTGGAAATGATACAGAACCATAGGGAATCATCTCCTCCATCTCATGATTGGCTGATGGCCAACCTGAATTCCATCGGCAACTTAAACTGCCCTTGTCATGTGAAATAACACATTCACAGGTTCCGGAGGTTAGTATATAGACAACTTTGGGGTCGATATCCTGCCTAGCACATTCGTGAAAGTGCTTGCGTCCTAACTCTACAGTATAGGAGCCCCTAAGCTCTGTGAATGGAATGCCTTCGCTATTCAGGCCAGTGAGTAAGGAAGAAGGCACAAGCCCAGGGCCCTTTGTTGTCCAGCTTCTGGTGTGGTCACTATGGGGTGCTGGGGTGCATGCCAGGACAGCAGGGAATGTTAGTGCTTAAGGATCAGACTGGTTCACAAGTGGCTGGCAGAATCCCAAGCTTTCTGGAACAGCCTGGCTTTTTCTGCATGTATGTGTTTAGTATGTGTTGCTGATACAGTGTGTTTGTGTGGGCATATGTGTGCAGGTAGCATATGCAAAGGCCAGAGGGAATGTAGGATGTCCTCTTCCAGTGCTCACCGTCATATATCCTTCAAGAGTCCCTCTCTGAATCTACAAAGCTTCTGTTTTCATGACTGGGGCCACAGGCACGTGTGGCCAGGCCCAGCTTTTATGTGGATGCTGGGGAATCTAACCTGGATGGTCTCAGGCCTCTCAGGCCTTCATGCTTGCACTATAAGCCCTAAGTCATCTCCTAAGACCCCAGTTTGGCCTTTTTGACAAAAGAAATATTCAGGTAATTTGTATCCCCTGAACTAACACTTAAGAGAAATTATTGAACAGAAGCAGGCAGTCATACTGAGACACTCACCAGGGGACTGTGGCCAGGAGTTTGTTCCGTCTGAGAAAGCACCTCATAACCATGGTGTGCATAGGCGACCTCACAAGTGAACCTCTGTCCCCCCAAATTCTACCAGTCTTCTTTTATCTTCTAGAAGAATCTCGTTGATAGGTGAAAGTCTGCATGTGTCACATATAAACATGTTTCAAGACATAGCATTCTCATAGTGATGGAAATAACTATTAAAGACTACTGACATCTTTTAAAGGGGACTCCAGTGGCCTTGGCATAGTAATCTTTCATTAGTGACTGTCAAACTGAATACATGTCCTCAGAAACAAATAAAAAATTCTCTAATCTTTTAAACACAATGAATATATTTTTGAATAATAAGAGTACTTGACAGATTAGAAAACAGAATTTCACAATCCACTTACATAGTAAAAAGTAAAAACTCCAAATATCCATTAAAGGACAAATGGATAAGCAAAATGTGATTTACCCATCTATACCATGGAATATTGTTCAACAATAGAAAGGAATGGAATATTAATATGGATGATCCTTGAAAAGATGTGTTTGAAATGTCCAGAATGGGCAAATCCATAGAAAATGAAAATAGATTCTGGTTGCCAGGGATGGGAGAAAGGAAAATTTGGGAAATAAAGAGTTAATTTGAGAGAATATGGGATAAGTGTTTGCATAGCATTATAGATCTTTCTAGAACTACTAAATTATAAATTTAGAAAGAGTTTAATTTTATGGCCAATTTTATGTCAATAAAGAATTAAGAACACTTCAAAATTTGACCCAAAGAACACTTTACTTTGATCAAAGATCTCTGGCTTAAAGAGTTGAAATATCTGATTTTTTAAAATCTTGGCTTCTCTGAACACCTGTCCTTATGAGAACTGACGGAGAGAAGGACACCAGGGTGTTCACTGTTACAGGCTATTTTTAAATTACTGGATAAAGGCTGGGCAAATTGATTCAATACTGTATTTACTGAAGACTAGTTTTCCTAGTAAGTGGAAGAACCACATTCCACATGAGTTTCAAAACCTTGAGAAACAGAATCCCCTTGAGGATCCATCCAGATCTTTCCATCCCTAGACTCATAATTTTTATTCAAAGTTAACTCTAGAAGCAAGTCTCAATAAAATGAATTACTGTTTGGAAAAAAATGCAAATTGGTTTGAATCACTTAAACCATACTCAGTATTTTAAACGAATTGGAAATAGAACAAAATTAAGAAAAATATTCATAGATATTCACATTTTAACCCCAAAATAGATGTATAATGCAGTTAATCTTCACATATACCTGAGCACATTATAAGAAAGGATGATAGATTAAGGATGCTGTTAACATACAGTGTCTTGTATGCAGAGGAAGAATGCCTGACTGCAGTCCTACAATCTGGGAATTTCTCAACATACCAGATGGGTGGATGGATGGATGGATGAGCCAATCTGTGGAAACCCAATTGGTGTCTCAGTTTTGTTAGTCAAGGAGCAGAGGTCGAGTCAGTCCTGGGAGTGTGGCCTTTGCATCCTCAGTTCCTGTCACCATATAGTCTCTATGGCAACAGGGATTCTTTTTTTTAAAAAAAAAATCCATAGATTTATTCCCAATGCCCACGTAGTGTCTATAATATTGAAAATACTCATTGTGTATGTGTTGAATGAATTAACTTGTAAAAGATACTTTGAGACCTTAAAAACAGGAGTCAGATGTATTAAGTAGGGAAGCTATGAATGGCTATGGGGAAGGTTAACCTTGACTACATATAAGGGAGGGGAGGTGGGGGAGGGAGGGATGAATCACAGTGACCTTGGGGGAAGTGACAAGAAATTAGCACTTATTTGTAGAACCCCCTTCAGAGTGTTGCCCATATTAAGCCATTCAACTCTCACCGTGACTTAGCAAGGGTTATTTTCACTGTGCAGGTAAAGCAAAGCAGATCTACTTAAGTGCTGAGTGCAGTCACAGCTAGTAGGTGGCAGAACCAGGAATTCCCCTTCCAGCATGCACTCCTCCCTGGTGACACTTTAGCTCAGCAGCCTTCAGACTCTGCTCTTATCCTCCCATAAGAATAGTTTTGAAACTATGTAGCTCATTACCTCATCTCTTAAGTCAACAATGAAAGCTTTCGTCTTCCTTTTATACAGCTGCAAAGCCCAAGATTTCTAGGCGACTCACAAATGGAGGCCTTAAGTGAAATGGCCACAGCACTGCTTTAGATACATGTACCTGATGGTACTGCTGCTACAATCTGATTTTTGCCCTCAGCAAGTAAAAATGGTTCCATGTACACTTCGTAATGGGAATGGGAATTTTACCCTACTCATTTTTTTTCATTTTGAATTCATATTTCCATTCCATTACTCACATATTTTAATGCAATATGTTTTTATATTTGAAAATATTATGTTGATTACTGTCATATTTCTCTGCTATAAAATAAGTTTATAAATTAAACATTTTGTTTCTTATGACCATATACCTTTAAAAAAGACTCTTTTTTGTTTGTTTGTTTTTTTGGTTTTTTGAGGTAGGGTCTCACTTTAGCTCAGTCTGACCTGGAATTAATTCACTATGTAGTCTCAGGGTGTCCTTGAACTCACAGCGATCCTCCTACCTCTGCCTCCCGAGTGCTGGGATTAAAGGCGTGCGCCACCATGCCTGGTGACTTTTCACCTTTTATTTTGAGATAGGAGCTCACTAATTACTCAAACCTTGAACTCGCTCTGTGGACCGGGCAGACTTTGAATTTGCAATCCTCCTTCCTCAGCTTCCTGAGTAGTTGAGATTACAAGCCTGCACCACCAGGCCCAGCCTGTATGCACAGAGCAGATGGTCATATTTGGAGTAGGGGAGTATGCTTTTCTTCTGGAAAGCAGGAGAAGGAAAGTTGTGAGAGAGGAGATTAGAACCCTGAAAGCAGTTCTGTAGAGGAATCCATCCCGCGGCTGAGGAACTGGAAATTGAATCTTTTCATTGATTTTCCATAGAATTAGTTACAGAACTCCTGAGAATCTTTCTGTTTTTCAAGGATGTATCTTCCTCAGTCTGAAGAGCAGGTCAAAGTGAGCTGCCAAAGGGAAGAAGCTATTGTGCTTTCCGTTTCAACAGGAGCCCCTGGAGATGCCACACACTTGCCCGAGCATCGGCGCAGCCCACACGCCTGCCACACGGGAGTCAGAGACGCTCAGACTGTTCTCCAGCCTGCGGTGACGCTGGAGGTCACAGATGAGCACAGTCCCCACCTCACTGTCAGAGTCAGCTTGGCGCTAAACAGCCATGTGCGTGTGCTCTGGGGTTCACACAACATATTCACATGTGTTTCCCACAGTGTCTTTGTTACAACCACCTGTGTGAAACACACTAAAATGTCTGATTCAACCAAGCTCTTTGAGTATGTGAAGAAAAATATCCTATCATGCAGATCAGAATCCATTCTACCTTCTCCCAAACTATCATATAGAATTAGATGAGATTGTACGCTTCCATGTTTGCGTGCTCAGACGTGTTCATGTATGCACAGGTGTGTGAGTGCATGCAGGTATGTATGCATGTGTGCAGAGGCCAGAGGATAACCTCAGGTGCCGTTCCTCAGCTGCTGTCCACCTTGTTTGAGACACTGGCCTAGAACTCTCCGGTTAGGCTAGACTGGCTGGCCAGCAAGCCCTGGGGATCTGACTGCTTCTGGCCCCCAAGCATTGGGATTCCAAGTGTGCACCGCCACGCTGGGCTGGGTTCCCTTCCCATGGATCATCGGGGATGGAACTCAGGATCCTGATGCTTGAAAGGCAGCAATTTGCTGACTGAGCTGTCTCCCCAGCCACAGTATATTTCCATCTGACTTTATCACTGTTACAAAATGAAAAGAACAACAATTCAATCCAAAGTGCCATGCCACTAAGGCATAAGCAAACAACAAGGTTAAATGGCAGCCTATGTGGGAGACGTCTGCAGAGAACACACTTGACTCTCGTGACAGGGGCATTCTCCACGGCTGTGATGGAATCTCACCTCCAGCCCAGCTACACAGGGCACGTCACAATTTTCTGTCACCTGATCCCGTGTCCCCAACACAGAAAGAATCAAGACAAAAGCAGCCCACCTCAGAACATGTCCCAGTAAGATGGAACCCAGATTCTGGACTGGGGACCATACAAAGACAGAGTCGGGATCCATCCTGAGGAACAGCAGAAATGAATACACGGAGAAGAGAAGGTGAGGGGGAGGATGGCTGGAGGTCAAGTCTAACCCTAGAAGGCTGGGGCAGGCCAAGGTGAAGTGCAAGCCTGAGTTTAGAGAAGATGGATATGCTGAGTTGTCCTGAAAAGCCATTTTCAGAGAGGACAAAGTAAAAAGAGAAAGACAGTTTGAGGAGAGGATGAGAGCTGCCCATTCCTGATGCAGAGTCTCTCCTGAGTGAGCTGTCCTGTGTCTCCCATGTGGATGGAAGGTATCACCCCTCACTCTAGGTTCCACTCTCACAGGAAGCTCACCTTTCCCAAGTCCCAAGAGGGAAGCTACCCATCAGCACCTTGGGCCTTTGACAGGCACCTGCTCACTGACCCCAGCAAGGTCCGCAGCACCACCAGTAGTCGTTGCTAATGTGGATGACAGGCTAATGTCACCTTGAACTCCTCATGACTATTTTTCTCTTCACTTCTTTTGAAAGGCTTCTATTTATTTATATACTTATTTAGTGTATGGGGGGGTGCGTGTGTTTATATGGGCATGGGTGTCCATGTGTCACAACGTAGAGGACAACTTTCAAGTCGGTCCTCATCATCTACCTCATTTTGAGGCAGGATATCTGCTTGTTCACCACCCCATTTGTAAACTTCTGGGGATTCTCCTGTCTCCTCTTCCCTTCTTGCTGGGATTGCAGAATCCCATCACAGCTTCTGCCTCGTCATATGGAACGCAGGGATCCAAAGTCAGGTACTCAGAGTGGTACAGCAAGTACTTCATCCATGGAGCCGTCTCCCCAGCCCCCTTCCCTTTATTTCTTTGTGAAAATTCCTGGATCCTGGTTCCCCTGGGACTCTACTATTCTCTACTCACTGTTTTCCAAATGCTAGATTTGAGAACAACATCTGAGACTTTCCAAATTCTTATTTTCATCATGGGAAATTTGCTTTCTCTGCAACATGATCTTGAGATGAAATACACCCTGCTGGGTTCTCACCAATGAGGAGTGTGTCCCAGATTGAGGACCAGATGAACAAGAGAGTGAGGCATGGGGACATCCAGCCACAGAGAGCTAACAGAAGGTTAGAGTCTGTTTTCTCTCCAAGTGACATGAATTTTTCGAGTTCTGTTAAATGAATATTTTTTTGTTCTTTCAGTGAAATAAGTTCCTCCTAACTCAATGACTACAAGTACTTTCCTTCTGACCTTCTGACACTGAAGTATATCATAAGACTGCCATGATAAAGATAAATTGCTCTGAATGTCTGGACACATATTTTGTATATCTTTCTCTTTCCAAACTAGAATTCTTAATGATTCAGCTTTTGTGGAAAAAAATAAGCAAAGGACTCCAGGCATTAGGAAACTGCTTCCAGAAAAAAACAATTAGACTTATTCACCTCCATCCATAGAGAGCTTTCTTTAACAACCTGTGTCTTCCCTGCTAAGAGTTAAGCTGATGGGCTGGGGAAATGGCTCATTTGATAAAGTGCTTGCCTTGTAAGCATGAGGATCTGAGTTTGATTCCCAGGGCCTATGTAAAAAGATGAGCCTATGCATCTAGGGAGATAAGCGTGCTTGCTGTTCAAGCCTGAGAACCTGAGCTCAATCTCCAGTACCCATGTAAAAAAAAGTCAGGCATGGCATCAAGTGCCTATAACCCCAGTGCTGAGGGAAAGCAGAGACTGGAGAATCACTGGGACTCTTTGAACAACCAGTCTAAGCAAAAGAGAAAGGCGAGCCCCAGGTTCAATGGGAGACTGTCTCAGAGAAATAAGGCTGAAAACAACAATAAAACTAAGTACTCTCTAGAACTGTATGCACAGGTTATGAGCATCAGTGTGTGCACGCATGCGCTTGTACACACACACACACACACACACACACACACACACACACCACATACTACACACATACCAAAAAAAAAAATGGTATGTGGTAGTGCATACTTGCTTGCAGCCCTGGGAAAGTCAAGACAGGAAAGTGCCTATTTGGTGATATCCAGACCACTGAGACACCCTATCTCAAAAGAGGTAGATAGCAACTGAGTAGTGACACATGAGATCATTTCCTGGCCTCCACATCTGCACACTCACATACATGCACACACACACACACACACACACACACACACACACACATGCACACACGCACACACACACACAAAAAGAGAGTTAAGCTGACCATTTCACAACATACAAGCTAGTTACTTGGTTTTGTGTGTGTGTACATGTGCAAGCATGTGCATGAGTGTGTATAGGCCAGTAGACAGTCTTGAGTGTGGTTCCACAGGACCTGTCCAAATTTTAGAAACAGAGCCTCTCAATATCCTTGAACTTATCAAGTGGACTAGACCAGTTGGCCAGAAAGTACCAAGGATCCACCTGTCTCCATTTCTCCAGCACTGGGGTTAGAAGTGCATGCCACTACACTCAGTTCACATATGTGCGTATGTATGTTTACATGCACGTTCATCTGTGGGGATGCAAGTGTGTGCACACACTTGTGTACATGTGCATGTGGAAGTCAGAAATCAATTTTGAGTGTCTTCCTCAATCACTTACCACCTTATTTCTTTGAGACACTGCCTCTCACTGAACCCAAAGCTTGATTCAGCTAAATTAGCTAGCTAGCAAGACCTGGGGATTGCCTGTTCACTTCCCCAGCACTGAGATTACAGATATACTAAGCCAAGGTTTTATGTGAGTACTGAGAATCCAAACTCAGGTCCTCTTGCTTGCATAGCAAGCACTTTGCCAATTGAGCCATCTCCCTAGTCCCAGTCTCACTCTAAAAAAAAAAAATTGTCATTTTAATAGATACATAGAAACATGAAAATTGTACATACTAATGAGAGAACATATTTTAATATGTACATGCATTGTATAATGCTTAGATCAGAGTAAACATGTTTATCTCCTCAAATATTTGTTCAAATATCATTTGTTTGCAAAATCTTTCAAGACTAAAAACTCTCAAAATACATTCTTGTAGTTTCTAAATATATAGGGCATAACTACTATCTATAGCCACCCTACTGGGTAACAACTCAGCAGAACTTTAACTCTTACTTGACTGCAGCTTAGTACCCACTGACAACCTCTACTCATCCTACCCTCCCCTATTCTCCCAGCTTCTGGAACCATCATTCTACTCTCAGTTTCTATGAGATTCACTGGCTCAGATTCTGTGTGTGGATGATGTCATGATGTATCTGTCTTTCTTTGTCTGGCTTATTTCACTTAACATAATGATCTCCATCATAGCCACATCTTGATCTAACATTCCATCTCTTTAAGTTGATCCTACTGCCAGAATTGCAAAGGATTCTTGGTTGGTTTGTTCTCTTCAGCAAAAATAGTCAACCTCATCACACAGCACAAGGTTTTCAGTGTGGTCATGAGTCTGTGTGGTCCGGAGACCCTGAGTGTGTGGCTGGAGCTTCATGTTCTCTGAAAGCAACAGGAATAACTTGACTATCACTCAAGCGAATTCTTGAGAACTACTCTGAGTTCCAGCCTGAATAGGATGCCACTGGCCTAGAGCCAGCCCACCCCATCTCTCCTTCCCTGTAGACTCAGTAGTGTCTGTGTGTGGTAGAGTCCTCAGTTGACACTGGAGTTGAGCCTGTTAGCCCCAGCCAAGTGTGCCATATCTCACCTCACCCACCTTTTTGTCAACACAGACTTCTATTATCACTTCCTCCATGAGGTGTCCTTCCAATATCAACGGAAAGTGTGACAGCAACCATAATAATATCACAGTCAGGAAGGGGATACATATTCCAAACATGCGCAGCTGATTTTCAAAAACAGAAAGGCCTCTTACCTCCAAGTTAAGAGTGACATTCTTGACTTGTGAAGCTCTCAATTCTTCTGCTGCACATATGAACCCCCAGTGTTCCCGGGGTCTGTGTGTGGCAGGTTACTCATCTGAATTCTCCCAAACTTTTAGACTCCCAAGATCTGCCTTTAGGGTGAACTCTGTCAAGAAAGCCTGGTTATTCCCTGGGTGCCATGGGAGGCTGACACTTCCCTTGGCTGACTTGTCATCTCTGTGACCCTTCTTCCCTCCACAGACTCTGCCTTCCTGCAAGGCCAGTTAGTGACTGTGCTCAGTTAGTGATTGAAAGCCAGGCTTTGGAATGAGAAAGACTTAGGTCCAGATATTTACTACTCCAATCACATAGTTCATTATATAATTAAAATATTCAATTGGTAGTGTAACCCTGAACAAGTTTATAATCTCTCTGAGCTTGAAATTTCTGTGTGTAAAGTTAATACCTGAGAGATTAAAACAAGATGAATCAGTACCTGGCTCAATAAATGTATCCTTCCTTCCTTCCTTCTTCCTTCCTGTTTAGAGAGACAAACAAAATCTCTCCTAATGTTTTGGAGAAGGTTATAGACATATAAACAAGGTAAACCCAAGTAGACTTCAGGAAGGGGAATGACTTCGATTTAGAAAGGAAGGAAGAACTGGGGGACAAAAAAAGAAACGTGTTAAGAAGAAATGTGTTATGAGAGTATCTTATAAAGCACTCATCGGTTGGTTAGTTGGTTGATTGGTTGGTCTGTCAGTCAGTTAATTAGTTAAGTATGGAATATTGCTGTGGCACCCAGGCTGGTCTTGAACTCCTGAGCTCAAGTGATCCTCCTGCCTCTGCCTCTGCCTCTGCCTCCTGTATAACTGGGTGTACAGGCCTGTGCTATGAGTGGAGATTAAAATACTTTTTAGACATCAGGAGAAATAAATTATGAAGAGGGTTGAATTTTCAGTAAATATGGAAGAAAAACTACACAAAGGGACCGTTCTAGTAGACTCACAAAATTAACATATTGACTCTGAAAGGACACTAGGAAAATACTGGCTGTGGTTTTAACCAGCAAGTCATCTGCAGGGATTCCTCCCATTTTCTTCCTCTCCTTCTCCCCACCTTCCTCCTCCTCCTCCTTGTCCTTCTACCTCTCCCCCCTTTCCCCTCTGCTTCCTCTTCTTTTGTTCCATCATTATCACCAGCATCGTCTCATCACACAGAAACAAATAATTTCATTGTCACAGGCTAACAGTAAAGTGAAATTTAGGTGAAGAACTTTCCTCAGAATTTCAAACTTCATAGTAGCTCTATGAATTGAGTGATGCGACTGTGCCTGCCCACCACAAATGAATCATGTGGTAAGTAACACTTCAAGATTCAAAGCCAAATCCTTCCTTGCAAACCAATGCATGACACATCTTTGTGTCTTTCATAAAAATTCATGAGGGGGTTTCAGGAAACTAATCTGGGGGAGGAATGACTTCACCAGTGCAGGGTCAATTGTAAACGAAAGTGACATGGCACAGGCATCCTGATCCCTGTGAGTCCCAGAAAGCTAAGGTTCTCAGGTAGAGGCTTTCATATTTGGAATTCAAGTCTAGAAACTCCCATAACACAGACACAGAACTCAAGATTGCCTCTCTAAAGACAATGGAGAGACAGCCAATGTTTAGAGTTTTAAGTGTCTAAGTTAAAAAAAAGAGATTTCATAAAAGTATCCCAATGATTTTAAGATCAAGTGTAATTACACAAGTGGAATGCAGTAGGTTTTCCAAGATAGGAGAAAAGGTGACAGTATACATGTGAGTCCCATGTCATTCCTAAAAGAGCCCACCACATCTTTTTCCCATAGCTACATTCCTGTCTTCCACACAACCTCCAATTTACCCTTGCTTCTAGCAAGAGCTGATTTCTAAGAATCCAGAATCTCCCTGTAATATTTCTACTTAAACACAAGACCTGGAACCAAACTCCACTTGGCATGGTCCTGCCACTTGGGAACCTAGTAAGAGATTCGAGCCATCCTGTCCCCGAGTTTACCATGCACCTTCGTCAGCACATTCAGTGTGGACTACACACATCCATGATCACAGAGCAAAGCCAAGAGCATGCTTTGTGCACTGGCCAAGGTGGACAGGCGGACAAGCATGGCCACAACAACTAGCAGTTGAAAGTCTCATGAAAAAATAGAATTTCATAATTAAATTCCATTGCTTTTCTATCCTGAAATTTGGAAATGAGGTTTTGCTTTTGCTTTTGTTTTGAAGCCTTGGACATTAAAGCTTGAAAATTTTACAACAGAAAAGGAAATGGATATGAAAGTAGAGGGGCAGGATACTGGGGGTGGACAGGTTTTAAGAGGAAAAGGGTTCGGGGAAAGGTTAACCAAAACTAAAGATCATGAAAACCTACTTTTTTGTTAGCTAATTAATGTAATTAAGAATAACAGAGTTTGAACAGAAGTACCCTGTGTGGGTGGATAATTCTTCTCCCAGAAGCCATCATTTATTAAAGGAAAATCCCAGTGCTGGGGAAGGGATTCCTCTCAGTGAGTTGTTTTGGGAAAGGCTTCCAAAACAATGTAGGCAATTTCCACTGCTTTGGGTTGTCCACAGGAACTAGACAGCAAAGCTAGCTACTGCTTAAAATACCACACGCTTCGGCTGAATGACACGGAGAAATCAAGCTGAAACTGAACTGGATGCTTTGTCCCTGCTAGCTAGCATCCTAGTTCTGGAAGGCACTATGTAGTCTGCCAGAGGAGAAAAACCACCAACAGTCTTACCCACCAGTGAACCATGCTGGCTATACAACTGACCAGCCAGGCAACACGTGCTCACTGGAGCAATGTTGCGACTATTTGGGGGTTAACCATATGCTTTCAGAATTGGATTTGAGGCCTGCTCCATGGGAATGAATTCATAACCTAGTACTGAATACCTAGTCAAAAGTCTGTGGTTGGGAAGGTCATAGACCTTAGAAGAAAATCTGCTACTGTTGTTAGCTAAATGGATCTGCTGCGCCCATCAAACTACCTTCTAAGTATTGATATGTATGACCATAGATGAGTGCTGCTCTCAGACTTGATCAGAGAAACTTCTTTTTGCAGTGGGCAGAGACTACTGGGAAGACTCAAAACTCACCAAAGTACTGAGAATAAGTACATTGTTGACTGATCAGTCCTAAATGGAACTGCCATGCCACAGATGCTGGTCCCAGAGATGCCAGTGCACTGACAGCACATCAACCTGACGTTAGCAAATGGGGTTTGCTTCACTCTTTCCTCTCTAGTGTTGGCCTCACAAGAACATCTCTGCTGTGAGCCACCATCCCGCCCTCCAAGCTTTCCCTTTCTCAACTGAAGAATCACATTGTTCTATGAAAATCAGATTGTTCTATGCAGAGAAGTTAATCAAGACACTCTCCAAAACCCATGGCTTCCTTTTTCTCCTGAATTCACACATTTCCCTCCTGCTCTGCTGCTGTTTAAGAAAGTGCCCCACTGCCCGCTGCTCCTAGCTGAGTCTGTTCTTCCATCAAAGCAGAGGGCTTTGAGCAAAGCAAGTGAATTTGCAAGGGAAAAAGCTTCCAGAACTCAGCAAAGAGAAGAAGCACTTGACTTGAGGATGGAGATTTTGGTTTTCAGGAAGCAGTATGAATTTGGTAATGGTTATCTTAACGCCTCTCAGGCATCCTGTGGCATGGGCACTTCATCAACAGAGCACCTGTGGCCCTATCCAAGGACAGCAGAGGCTCCACAAGAGCCTTCCTACCAGTGGAGAGAAGCTACCATGTGCCAAGCTGCAACATTTACAGTCTAGACTAAAATTCCACAGTGTTCCAGAATCTGAATCAAGAGCTTAATGTATGTTTTTTAATTTTTTTATTTTATTTATTTATTCTAATTAATTAATTCATTTATTTATTTATTTTGGTTTTTTGAGGTAAGGTTTCACTCTAGTCCAGGCTGACCGGGAATTCACTATGTAGTCTCAGGGTGGCCTCGAACTCACAGTGATCCTTACACCTCTGCCTTCCAAGTGCTGGGATTAAAGGCATGCGCCACCACGCCCGTCTGTATGTCTTTTTATTATTGCACTAAGAAGAGACCCTAATTCAATATATGTGCATGTTAAAAATGTGTATGTAAAACAGCAAGTCTCAAGTGTGCTTGTACACAGATACCGCCAGAGGGCTTTGAAAGGTATTCATGTGTGAGTTCTCTCAAGTTTGATACAATTGATTTGGAATCCCTGGCTATTGGGATTTTTAGATGCTGCTTCTCCGAAGACATTAGAGCTTGTCCATTAAAGGACAGCAGCAGTTGTATATCACCTGTGTGAATAGCCAAGGGGCAGCTCTTCTCATTTGACAGTCAAATACACACACACACACATATGTATATGTATAGGCATACATATATCTATAACACATAACACACACACATATATATATAGATAGATATATAGATATAGATATATATGGCAGGAGGATGCCTACTCACTGTTACAGTTTTGACTACCTGCACAGATTTCAGATGGCCTTAGACCTCCACCTCAGAAGTACAGGGCTTCCAACAATCAGTGGGCAGCCAAGGAGTTCACACTTCTTTCTTAATAACCAGCCACAGTGTATGTCAGCAACATTATTGCAAAGTAAAGAGATTCTTAAACTGGACGTGAAATCAGATGTTTGTGAGCTTGGATAGGAAAACTGACATCTGAACGTGCACTCGCCCTTCACAGAACTTGGCATTTCCTTCATTGACAAGCAAGAGGCCACAGCTGCCCTGGCAGCTGCTGAGCTTGCGCCCACTTCAAGTTCATAGCGTCGGGACAGTTACCTCACATAGCATTGGCAGTCACCCTGTGTGGATACCGTAGTTCCTAGATTTCGCACAGTCATAATGATGTCTGTCACTGCTCAATGACTTTAGAACTTTGATGATTGTGTCCGAGGAAAACGGATTCTGAATTATTTGTAACTTAGGCACTTTGCAACATTAACTGGGAGATAGCTGCGTTCTCCCAAGCGGAGAGCACAGGCGCCCAGCTTGAAGGAGGTGCCCCAGCAAGCCAGAGGCAGTGTTTGCATTTGCATCCAAGGCCGGCTCCAAAAAGAGCCCTCTCAGAAGGGGGCCACCCTGCGCCCGCGTTGGCTCCCCCACCCCCACCCCACCCCGCGTTTCCGCAGATAAGGGTCAGCCTGAAATGCAGTTCAACTCCGCCGAGAACAGGATGCGATTTCTTTCCCCTCAGCTGCCTCTTGCTGCTGGCATTTTGGAATGCCCAGCGTGCCAGGCGGGTAACTGGAGCCTCCAAATTAATCAAAACACACAGCGCCCAGTTCAAGCCCTGGCAGAGAAGCCTGGGGGCTTTCCTCTGCTGACCCCAGGGCCACAGTTCCCAGCCACATCCCCTGCTAGCCCGCAGAGGCCACAAGTCTTCCTCCGCCTTCCTCTCCCTGGCAGGTGCCCAAGCCCCCGGACAGTGATGGCCCACCTGTGGGCACCTTACCTGGGGGGACTCCCGCACACCTGGCCGCCGCGCCTGGCTGGAATCCACCGGTGTCCCGGCCCTCTGCGCACTGCGCGCTCTCCACCCAGCCCAAGTCCGCGCTGCAAGTTGGAGGCCCGGCCGGAGACGACTGGATTAGACGCCGCCGAGCTGGGAGAGAGCCCGGCCTCCCGGGTTGCGGAGGCCACCGCGTCCCCGGCTTAATCTGGGCAGCCAGCGCCACTGGCCACTCCCTCCACCCTGCGCGGCAGCCACCTCCCTGCGGCACATCCCCCAGATTCCTCACCCCTGACCCGCGCGCCCTAATGGGTCCCCGAGACTTTAGGAATATTCCCCTCGTTCACCCTGACCCTGGATCCGCGCCCACCTGCCTGCCCCGCCAGCGCCTAGCCTTTTCTCGCTTCCTGGGCAAGATGCCCGGTGGAAGGGACAGTGTCTGGTGGTGAGCTGGGAGGGAGAAGGGACGGGGGCGGGACCTGCACCACTAACCCTCCCTTGGAGCCATAACCCAAAGGCTGGGTGGGGAGGAACGGAACGTACGCCTGCAGCCCTACAAAAGTCGTCTCCGCGGGCCAGCGAGGCAAGCCTTCCAGTGGGCTCGGAGCCGCGCGGGGGACGCGGTGGCCCGAGAGCCTGCGGGTCCCTGGACACGCCGGGACTGGGGGCGGACGCCCATCATGAACCGCGGCTTGGCATCCAGGCTGCCCGCGCTCCTGCGGCTGCTGCTGCTGCTGCTGCTGCTGGCGGTGCCTGCGGCCGGGAAGGTGAGTGCGGGGCCCTCGAGACCCCAGAGCTGCCCGCCCACCCCCACCCAGGGGCGCTGCCCTTGAGCCTCGGTCCTGCACTGGCACAGCTGCGCACTCCTTGTGGATTCGGGACTTGCAGCTCTGGGAACAGAAGGACCCGGGGGCCTAAGGAACAGGTGGAATGCGCGGTGCTGGAGGCAGGGGCGGGCCGGGGGCTGTCCAGTGCCTTGGTCAGGGAGGAAGGCCGGGCTTCCTGAGATCAGGAAGATGAAAAGACTGGGAAAGATAGATATGTGCATGATGATGATGATGATAGACGGACAGACGGATGGATGGATGATGGCCCTGCCACTTTCTAGTTAAGACCTTACTCTAACTGACTTCTCGGTGCCTCAGTGTCCCATTGGCACTCTTGGGACAACACGCAACATCACTGGACAACTAAGAAATAGAGTTCACATCGGGATGAATGAACTAATGTTCTCTCGATTTGATTTTCTATTCAGAATTGGACGATCCTGGGTTCCTATTCGTTCCTATTAGGTAAAGAAAGTGTCCACAAAACCACTAGGTCTCCTAAAACTGGCTGTCCCGACTTTAATTTGTGAAAGAGAAATTTAACTTGTCAGATGCTTTGTTAGTTTTACATGTAACAGTGAAGTTGGGTGATGGTAGGTTTCATTTCCAAACATGAGGAGATGTTCTACACTTTTGTGATTGAGATTATGACTGGAAATTTATAGTCCCAGAATTACTTTTGTGTTACATGAAAAGTTTTAGAACCTATAGGCACGTATAACAAGAGTTCTCTCTATCCAACTTTAGTCTCATGTTGAGACATCATAGATGCAAGTGAATCTCCCCTAGACCACCCCCGACACCCCTGTCCTCCCAGAGGTCCCAGCCTCCCCCTTCTCATGTCTCCAGCTGTTGTGTGAGTTTGCATGCACAGCAATGGGCACACACACTATATGCAGTTTTTTTTCTTAACATAACTGATTCCACATTGGATAAGTCTTTTAGTGACCCACCGATCAAACAGGTCAGGGTCTACGAGATCTACATCTCTCTCCTTCTCATCTTGGTTATGCAGTCTTCAACAGTATGCCAGTGCTAATCAAGCTAGTACTTTTTTACTTTTAGGTGATTGAGTGTTTTGCATTCTGAAGGATTTTTGTAACTCATGTAATGATTTCATATAGATGATTCTGACAAAAATGAAATTTGTTAGACTAGATTCTTAAATACAAGATGCATAAAATTCTTACAAATCAAAGTAGATTATCTACCACTTTGGGCCAGGAACAAACAAATGAAAAAAAAAAAATCTTGGGAATGAATTCCAGAGCAGGCTTTGTAGTTCTTTGTGCACTCAAAAGGAAAGGAATAAGACTGGGAATGGGGTGTGGGAATCATGGGAAAATCTGTCTGGAAAAGTGTTGTCCTATTTATCAATTATATTGTGATGTTCTCTCGTATTTTTTTTTTTTTTTTTTTTTTTTTTCGGTTTTACGAGGTAGGGTCTCACTTTAGTTCATGCTGACCTGGAATTCACTATGTAGTCTCAGGGTGGCCTCGAACTCATGGTGATCCTCCTACCTCTGCCTCCCGAGTGCTGGGATTAAAGGCGTGCGCCACCATGCCCGGCTGTTCTCTCGTATTTTGTATGCAAACCTTTCTGTTCTTCATTTGGAAAAATCTTGGGACCTTTTTGCTTTGATTAGTGTTTCAATTAATTTAGGTAATACTACATCTGTTTAGTTTTCATGATCATCTGATGTGAGTCTTCATTAAAAACATTATGGGCAGTCATTTCAACTGCACCTGTTGAAGTAAGACAGAAAATGAGCCACTGAAACAGTGAAATGGGCTTTCACCTTGTGACGAAAAGGTATCAAGTCAACTTAACTGATGACTGGGTAACCTGAGCCAATTACGGCTATGGCCACATACTAACTTTGACTTTGAGCAAGGGAGAGGTCCAGTCTGGATCTTGGGTTCCTCATATGTGAACTGGCAGTGTGGGAACCACTGCTGCAGCCAGCCAGGGCAGTGACAATGAGGCAGCCGGGTAGGGAGCAAGCTACCCTTGCTCTTTTATTTAAAAGATTATTTATATTTATTTATTTGAGATAGAAACAAAGAGGCAGAGAGAGGGAGAGAATGGGCATGCCAGGGCCTCCAGCTGTTGCAAACAAGCCCCAGACACATGTGGACCTTGTGCATCTGGCTTGTGTGGGTCCCGGGGAATCAACCTGTGTCTCTTGGCTTTGCAGGGAAGCACCTTAACCTCTAAGCCATCTCTCCAGCCCTACCCTTACTCTTGTCATTCTAGAATGTAGGCCCAATCCTGCAATTGTGCCAGAATCCCTTCAGAAGAGAAGGTAGGGTTCTAGTTTTTATTAGAAACGTCTCATGTTCTAAATATTAGCAAGCAACAAAGACAAACAACCAAAGCTAAATCATAACCAAAAATAAAATATACACCTGTATGTGGGCCAAACAATGTCTAAGCGAGAGCTACTGTTACCTTTGGGCTATCATGCTTATCTGTGTGCTACACTAGCTAAGGATTTATTTTGCTCTAAATGTCTCCAGTTCTACTGTAGCGTTTTTTCCAAACAGGAAGTTAGCAGCAGTGTTGAGCCTGCATGCTGGGGTTTAGCCAGGGTAAAATACCCGCCCACAATGTGTCCTGGAGCACCAGGGTGAAGGCCTCTCTGCTTGGCTCAGCAGCAGGCTCCACTCAGGGTGATGGTTCACTGTGCCCTCAGGTTTACAGCGGTCTAGCGGTCTCCCGCCTGGCTCACCCTCTGAGACTAGGAGGCACTCCGCTGTTAACCAGGCCATAGACCTGGGAGGGGGAGGTGTGGAGCGCCCTGTCTTTGATCTCTGGATAAGGTGAAGGTCACCAATTAAGATATCAAGGTTGGCCCTTCCTCCCTAGGCCTGAAATTTCAAACTGGGTGGAACTGTTAATAGGAAAGGGCAAAAGCTGAAAAATCACCTGCATTTGGGAAAGATGCTTTCTAACCTGATTTCATTTGTAAATTTAAAAGCTGTGATTGTACTAGGAAACATTTCACACAAACACAAAGTAACATAACAAACACCAATTTGATCTATCCCTGGGATTAAGCAAATGTTAATAAAATTAGGCTTGTTTACTCTCAGAGCTCCTCCTTAATAATGGATACAAAATGTCATACAACCACCCATGCTTAACTCTGTTTTCCATCCCAGGAGGTTTCCATACATCGAGTCCATGAACAACTTTGTATGCATGCTCCATAAGTGTGTATGTGTTTCCACATTATACACTTTTTAAAAGAAATTTTTATTTATATATTTGAGAGAGAAAGAAAGGAGAAAGGGAGGAAGGAAGGAAGGAAGGAAGGAAGGAAGGAAGGAAGGAAGGAAGGAAGGAAGGAAGAAACAGAGAGGTTGGGCACTCTAGGGCCTCTGGCCACTGCAAACAAACTCCAGACGCATGCGCCAACTTGTGCATCTGGCTTATGTGGGCCCAAGGGAATCGAACCTGAGTCTTTTGGCTTTGGAGGCAAGTGCCTTAACCACTGAGCAATCTCTCCAGCCTCATATTATACACTTCTGATCATGGGATATTGGGTCTTGGATTTTATCTACACTGATAGATATCCTTACCTGGGATTTATGTGTGAACATGGCTGTTGCATAGGATTGAATTTTATGAAGCAGCTTGGTTTGCTATCCTCCTAAACAAAGTAAATGTGCCTTTGCATTTCCAAGTTTCAAAGTCGCAGTGTGTGCCTCTAGTCATGCAACACTGTTACAGCTACAATTGGAATTTCTAGATGCATCTAGAGAAAGCATGTTTTAAATTTCCTGGGTATTGTTGCATGGATCTCCAAAAGGATTGTGCCAACAATGAACCAGTGTATCCATTTCTTTGGAAAAACTTGATGTGCTTGGATGTGAATGGGTGTGAAGGTGATCTGTTTTGTAATTGGCCATTTATCTTTTTGTATGAACCACTGGTTGCCTGTGTATATACCTGAACTTCGCCTTGTTGTTGCTAATTAGTTGGAATTTATCTACATATCTGTTTACCAAACTTTTGTATCTAAATGTATAGCAAATATTTTAATTTTAGGTTTATATTTTTATTTAGTTATTGGTACATTAATGTGTAACATTTTATTCATCATTACTTCAAACTTGCCCACTGTTTTTAGTTTTATCCTTTTTGTAAAAAATAGTTTTATTTATTAATTTGAGAGAGAGAAAAAAAAGAGAGAGAGAGAGAGAATGGGCATACCAGGTACCAGGGCCTCTAGCCACTGCAAACAAACTCCAGATGCATGTGCCACTTTGTGCATCTGGCTTTACATGGGCACTGAGGAATTGAACCTAGGTCCTTAGGCTTTGAAGGCAAGTGCCTTAATCACTGAGTCATCTCTATAGCTCCTTGTCTTTTTTTTTTTAGATTCGCACTGTAGCCCAGATTCCCCTGAACTCACTCTGTAGTCGTAGGCTAGTCTCAAAGTCACAATGATCCTAAATATGGAACTCTTCATGAATTTGCTTGTTATCCTTGGGCAGGGGCCATGCTAATCTCTCTGTGTCATTCCAATTGTGTACATGTGCTGCTGAAGCAAGCACTAATTTTATCTTTTGTACCTAGTCAAAAATATCTTTTCCTGTCAGGCATGGTAGCACACACCTTTAATCCCAGGAGGCAGAAGTAGGTTTGAGGCCAGCCTGGAACTAGAGAGTTCCAGGTCATCCTGGGCTACAGTAAGACCCTACCTATCATATATGGTATGTATATGATAGGTATATCATATATGGTATGTATATGATGTATAATGTTCCTTTCTTCTTGAGGTTATGAAAAATTCTCCTATACCCTCCCATTAGAAAAAGTTTTGTAGTTTAAATGTCTCTTTATCTGTTTTGCAGTTTCATCTATAAATGTGTATCAAGCACCCCTTCATACATAGGTTGATGTATGAAGCTCACTGTTGTGTCCCATTAATCTTTTCTTTTGCATTGTTGGTTTGATTTGTTCTATACGGCAATAGAATTAATTGATTTTCATCACTTTATTCTAAAACTATGTGTAGTGGGACAAATAGCGGACAAAACAGCCACCCTGTATTACAATCCTCTGTAAAATTTTATGTCTTTTTCTTTGATCCTCTGGCTTAAGTTTAGAATTTGCTTATCAAAGTTATATCTAAATTTCCTGAGGGGTGTTGAGTGCTATTGCATAGAATATACAGGTTAATTGCTAATTGCTGGTAAAGAAACACTTGACTGTTTCACAGAAATGCTACTGTTTCTGAATGTTTAGTCTGGGGTACTGCGAACTTCTTGAAGATTCTTATTACTAATAGTGCATACACTTCGATTTTGTATGTAACTAAGCATATTATCAGTGAACACTTTCTTCCTTTCTAATCTTTTTCCTTTTATTGCTGTGCAGAACAGCACTTCTAGTGGCATGCTAAGAAAGAACAATGACTTTATCTATTACTGACATTAAAGGAAATGTCTCTATTATTTTATTGAGTTCTTGTTTTTCTTTTTTGCCATATGGTTTGAGTGTAGTTTCACCATCAGGTTAAGGAGTTCCTTAATCTTACAATTTTTTCAATTTACTGGGATATTAATGTTATCGATTCTATTTTAGAAGATCATATATTCCTTAGTCAATATAGTGAATTAATGTATTGTTAGACTATCTAACCACCCTTGCATTGCAGTAGAATGAACTCTTAAGTGGTCATAATGTCTTTTCTTAAAGTACACTGATTATTAAATATGTGACAGATGTGGAAGATTGCATCAACAAAAGCAGAATTAATCATACATAGGGCCTCTCAAGCTGGAGGCTACTGAGTTTGACACTCCAAAACCCACTTAAAAAGAAAAACTGGGAAATCTGTTGAATTAAGCGAAATTTGGTCAGAGTCATCTATTTCATATTTGAAAATAATCCTTTTGACATCTATGGTTGTTTTTCTTTATTATAGAATTAAAACTGTTAGAGCTGGGGAGAACATGTCTTAAGGCCTTGTTTGTTTCCCCTGTGGAAAGCTCTTGTTGTATTACGTAATAGGCCATTCATATATTTGAGGTGTCCTTTTATCTTTGGCTATACATTTCTCATTGAGTGTTTAAGACCAAGCAGATAGCCAAAATTTAATCAAGGATTAATTTAGGAGGTCACTAATGTCTCTCCAAAGGAGACTTTAGGGACCCAGGCATAGCCCTATAGCTTACTGGTGATTTCTGTCTGTTAGGATGAGTCAGGGCCATGCTGGCCAAGTAGTTTGCCCTTCTTTGTGAAGCCAGGATGACTGATTGCTCCTCAGTTGTGACTCTCCTGTTTCAGACTGTACACCTGATTTTTTTTTTGTTTGGTTTGGTTTGGTTCTCTGTATCCTCCCTGCTCAGGAAGACAAGTGACTCACCAGGGGCCAGTGTAGAAGTGTCCCATCATCTCCAATGGCCTCATGACCTGGGAGCACAGGACAAAATATTGGCCCTTCTTGCTCTGATGATTCCAGTTGGCTTTGGCCTCTACATAGGTGATTAATATACTTAGAAAGGAAGTTACACCAGCCTGGATGTATGTACATATAGAGCACATTTGATTACTGAAATAGATTTAGTTAAAGAATGGCACAACAGCTTAAAGTCATTTTGTCCAACCTTTCAAAATTTGGTTGTCCTATGGCAGCATAAGCCATATCTGAGGCATAGAAAGTAGGCATATAGCCTTTAAATATCTAATAGTTAAAAATACAGGCAGAACCTGTTATCTGTCTTGAAAACAATACAAATCTAAACCAATTAATTTAGCCTAAAGATTGTCAGAAAAGGACAAGTAAGACAGTATAAGGTCTTAGCACCTACGTTTGAAAACATCTTTGATTGGTTCAGATACCTATGTGGTACCCAGGGAATATTGGAAACAGAACCACGGAGCTTGAAATTATTTTTCTCAGATGAGGACCAGTGTTTGATCATGAGACTGTACCCTAAAGTAGGGAATATGTCTAAAGAGTTAATTTTGTTATAAGCACCAGACTTGAGATGCCAGAAATGAGACAGTTACTTTATATATAATAGAGCAGAATGTGGTCATTGTTGAGCCAAACAGCTAAGCTCTAATACAACCCTTGACAAATCTGTTTTGAAAAACACCACTTGAAAACCAATATGTTTAGCTTAATCTTGATAGTAATTGGTCTTAGTACCACAGAAATTTTTATTAGCATAAAACAATTTTATGTTCTACCCATGACTTAAAATTGATAAAGCTGCTGGGCGTGGTGGCGCACGCCTTTAATCCCAGCACTCTGGAGGCAGAGGTAGGAGGATCGCCGTGAGTTCGAGGCCACCCTGAGACTCCATAGTGAATTCCAGGTCAGCCTGGGCTAGAGTGAAACCCTACCTCGAAAAACAAAAACAAAAACAAAAACAAAAAATTGATAAAGCTTAGGCAAGCTATCCCAACATATTTTACCTAACAGGAAGATGAACATTATCATTACGGTAATTAAATCACTTAAACCTTAAATGATTTAATTTAACCTTAAAGTGATTAAACCTAGTGATGACCATTGAATAGAATTAGCATAAATACAACAGAAGCTATTTTTAAAAGTCACAGTGTCTTTAGGTATGAGTTCCTCATCTTTGGAAATTAAACACTTTACAAGAGCCTTTATCTTAAGACTCAGTTTCTCCAATAGTTAAAACCTTGACAAACAGAGGAACCTAATTTACTTTATTGAGAGTCTTAAAGCCAGTTTTCATATCCCTTAAACCATAACAAATTAGCATCAGTGAGCTGTCAATGAGTGAGACCTTAACCATAAGACTCAGTTTCTCCAATTAAAATCTTGGCACCAGGTAAACATATTTTAGATTTTATCCAATTACATGCCCTTCCCTGAGCAACTTTCATTACTATTGTGATGTCCTGGTGACATCTACCCTTTTTCTTCTTCTCCCACTCTAGTCTTTTTTGCGCCCCCCCACTTAGTTTCCCAATTATAATAAAACAGACGTTGCCACCTGGAGCAACTATTTTAAAGTTCTGATCTGATCTGGTTACCAATTTTTTAAATTTCTTACAAATATCAGATGTTGACTGAGTTAAGCATTTATAAGAAGAATTTAATTGTCTCTTTAACTCTCTGGAGAGAAGTAGTGGACAATTCCTGTTCTCCCTGTATTATCTAAACGAGCCCAGTTGTTAAGGAGACAGGCTAGCAGAGACTTTTGAAGCTGATTGTCTCATCTGAAACAAAATGGAGGAACATGAAGAGTCTAGAGTCAGGTTATGCCCAATCCTGACTTGCACCTTCTTGAAGAAGGGGGGCATCCCTCTGACCAGATTTGGGAGAAGAAATTAGGACTTTACAGGAACCCTCCCCCAAATTTCTCTTTTCTCCCCAACCAAACGGGGACACATAGTGTGGTCTATGTGCCTCTGGGAGCAAGGAAGGTCCAGGCCAGGAGTTCCACGCTCATCCTTCTGGCCCACTCCCAAGCTGGAGTAGCTCCAGCACTCCCCCAGCCCTGCATGTGTCTCATGTCACAGCAAATAAGCAGTGCCATTAGCAAGATAGGCCCAAGTGTGACAACTCCTATCTTGACAGCCTATATGCCCTTTCGGGGAAGGGGTTTCCTGGGATTGCTTTCCCTTCTTTATACTATGGGAGCCTGGGATGTGGGACCCCCCCCCCATTTGCGAATTTTTCAGTGGTCTAGGGAATAAAGATCATTTTAAAGGTAATCTTTGGTTTTATTATCTTAAATATAGGGATCCTACCTTTTGTTGATATTAGAGAGAAACATATGAAAGAGAGTGTGCCAGAGTTTCTAGCTGCTGCAAACAAACTTAAGATATGTGTGCCATCACATGCATCTGGTTTACCTGGGTGCTGGGGAATTGAACCTAATTCTTAAGCTTCCCAGGCAAGCACCTTAACCGTTAAGCCATCCTTTATTTGATGCCTTTTTTCTTATCTGTTTATACACTGATATACATTTTAAGCAAGTCTGATGTTCGTCTTAAGGAGTTTGTAACTTGATGAAGTACCTTGACTCAGTTTACCTAGTCAACCTTTTTGTCTACTGAGAAATTTCATCTAACAGATGTGACTTTAGTTGTTTGAAAGAGAGGAACTATAAAGAGAAACAAAGTTATATGCTGTTTGTCACTCCCTTTTCCTTATCAGAGACAATAGGCCATTTTGTCTCTGGACAGGGTCTGGGGGACACATGGCTTAAATTTGCATGGGGTCTGAGGTAAAGGGGGCACAATCCCTTTCTCCAGAGTCCAGCTTGCCATGACTTTAACTAGCATATAACAGTAAGAAAGAGCAAAAGGAAATGACAGAGCAGAGAGCTAAGCATCCTGACATTCCTTGTCTTACTGTGAAGTTGTGTTTTTACCTATAAAATTTATTTTACCCATTTGAATTACACATTGTGATAGGGTCTTGTCTATGTCCAACCTGGTTAGACCTCCAAAGAATATAAATTACATCTGTGCTTATGACTTTGTGACCCACCTAGCATAGGACATCACCTGTGTCTAATGTAAGCTTAATTTACATTAAGTCTACATCCCTATATAAAACTTTTAGAGCATCCTTAAGAGTCTATAAACAGTTGAAACATCTTTAATTTTAGGCATGGTGTTTAGGTTTAGCCTGAAAATTAGCTTTCTGCTCCTTATAAAAGGAAATTAATTTCAGGCAAAATTTGGTCTTTTTAGATCTCTTAGATCCTTTCTACATACACACACCTTCATGCACATACTTTAACATTCTGATCTTAGTTCCACTCAAACAGCATTTTTAATAAGCATTCTATATCCAACATTGAACGATGGTGAGTCTCTTCTAACTTGTGCCAGGAAGGCCTTAAATAAGGCCAAAAATGTATTTGTACAGCCTTTAATGCACCCAGTGGCTCTATGGTACCAACCTTTGGCCCTGGCTATCCCCCAGGACAAATTTCAAAAGGTACATTCTGGAAGGCTATTATTACAAAATATGATATCAGAGTTAAATGTTGTACATATGTTTCTGATAACTCTGTTAATATCTCAACTGTTTTACAAGCCATATGGAAACAGATTCAGACTATGTCAGACATTACTGTGCCATTTGGTGAACTGTTCTGGAAGAAAAGCCCAGCCAGCTCATGCTCAGATGGTCCCAAGACAATTCAACTCCACCTACCTGGGTTCCCTCAACTGTTCCCCCAAGGCCTAGAAGTCTACAAGAAGGACAACCCTGAGGGCAACCAGATTGCTGTGTGCCCACTTCTCAGTAACTCCTCATATTTATTCTTTCTCCCCAACATTCTCTTCCAAGACTATCTTCCTGAACTCCATCAATACACTTCTGAGGTCCTTTAAAATATTTCCCCTCTCTGGGAGAGACTCTCGAACTGACACAACTTTGTGCCCCATTCATTAGGAAGTAGTTAATGATTTGACACCATCACCCCTTTGTCCTCTAACAGCAGGTAGACCGTCATCTCCTGAGAGTGGTGAATGAAGAGGGAGTAGAGTTAGGGTGACTGGACCCCTGAAGATAAAAAGGACAGGAAAGTTTTTCTTATCTCTTGCCTAATTCCAAAGAACTATTTTTCCACAGTCAGGATCCCTCCTGGGATGGAGGTCTTTCATAGGATTTAAACATTGTAGTTGCTCAAGTTAAACTAATCTCTTCCTGACACAGCCCTTAGTCCTAACCAACCAGCTGGCCCTCTGGTTTGCCTGGGCCCAGAGACAGCCCACCACCCTAAGGTTATAAATACCTTTGCAAGGGGAGGGCAGGCTCTCTGGTTTTCTGATCACTTGGGAACTTCCAGCTGTGGGTGAAGATTTCCCTTGTCTGGGCCTGTGCTGGCTTGGCCTAGACCCTAGCCCAAGCCCAGCCGGAGGGCCCCCAATCCCTTACTCACCATTTGATTCTTTATCTCCTCAAGCTCGCCACATGGCAGGAACTCCTTGAACTTTCTTTTCTCTTGTCTTTCCACTCTTTCCCCCCCAGATCCCTAGCTGGTCACATGGACTTCTGAGCTACACATGGATCACATGGGCTTTTGGGCTCCAAATGATGCACTTCTCTTCTCCCCATTTTGTTTCCCTTTACCTCTCAGCATTCCCCTTTCTACACTCCTTTATAAAATCTGAATAAAATGTGGTATTTTAAAAATAAAAAAAAATAAAAGAAAGAAAAACTGGGGCTGGAGAGATGGCTCAGCAGTTAAGGTGCTTGCCTGCAAAGCCTAACGACCCAAGTTTAATACCTCAGTACCCATGTAAAGCCAGAAGCAGAAAGAGGGGCATATATCTAGAGTTTGTTTGCAGCGGCTGGAGGCGCTGGTTTACCCATTCTCTCTGTCTGTCTCTCTTCTCTTTATCTCTCTCCTTGAAAATAAATATTTTTTAAAAAAAAGAAAAGAAAAACTGGGTCTGGCCATGACATCTATAACCCCAATCTAAAGGGGGCAGAAACTGGAGGATCACTAGGGCTCAGACTTATGGTAACTCCGGCTTGAGGGAGAGAACGTGTCTCAAGAGAAATAGGCAGTGGAGTGACAGAAAAGGGCACCAAAGTTCTCCTCTGGCGCCTTGACCTGCAGCAAATAGCATACACATCTGCACACACATGTGCAGACACTACAAGATACACACGCCACACACACACACACACACACACGCACTTAAATTCTCCGGATTTTATGAAGATTAAATGAGTTAATATACTTTATCACGCCCATCATAGTAATCAGCCCATAAATGTGAAAATGTTACTCCTTTAGCTTGATTTTAATGACTGTGGAAGTCTCTCGAGTTCTCTCAAACTTCTGTTTTTTCTAATCTTTCTTTCCCTTAGTTCTTTTTGCTATTCCTTAGTCATCTTACACGTCTACTGCAGATTGTCATTCTGATTCTTCTGTTATTTTAAGGTCTGGGGTCTGCCTTCTTCCTTCCATGTGCTTCACCACTGGTGAGGAGGTGGTGCGAGAGAGAGATCCCTGGAGAGCCGCCTCTGGCTTCTGTCATCACTGCTGGCCCCACCCACTGGCGCTACCTTGCCTCAGGAGGGAAAGCAGTGAAGTAGAGTCTGTAGCTTACTCTGTCTGTCCCCCGAGTCAGCTGAGATTGTGTGGTAACGGTTTGGCAAGAAGTGCATGTGCATGGATGAAGTCTCGATGCCCATGTCCTCTCAAAGTCCTATGCTGCACCCTGACCCAAGGTGATGGTATTAGAAGGTGGAACCTCATGAATGACATCAGTGTCCTTATAAAGGACTCTGACTCTTCGCCATAGGAGTGATGTGGGACTGAGCTCCGCGAGAGAGGAAGTCTCCATGATGATGCAAGAGGCCCCCTGGGCTTGCTGAACCCCAAACATCAAGTCCTTGTCCAAGGTATCAAAGAATTGGAAAACATGGTAACAAAGAAGGTTAACTTATGAGAACACATTAAGGCTAGGGTGAAAACAGAGAAGAAATGAAACAGGAAAGAGGGATTCCTCCCCCACCCCAGCACTGCTGAGGAAAAGGCCAGGGGAGAATGTCCCTCCCATGAGGGTTAGAAGTCTCAGAAGCATCTGGAGAAGAAAGGGCGGAGGTGGGGGAGGGGGAGGCTCTCACCCATGTGGCTCAGATCCCTTGATACGATTCAGGCATCCAGCTGGAAGGAGCCTCGTGGCCAGCTCAGGTGTAGAGGGAGGAACCTGATTGGTTGGCAGGTCCAGGAGGCTTGTTCACTCAGGAAAGACCAGCCCACAGGGGCCAAACTGAGGACCAAGCAGAAAGCTACTGTAGAGCTGAGGAGAAAGTAGGAGGTTGCTGGGACCCCCCCCACCCCCCCACCCTCCCACCCCCATTGCATGAGACTGAATCAGACTGGAATTACATTCTGAGCGGGCAAGGTGGCATCTATGTTTCTTTGGGCCAATCCCTAGCTAAAACTACCTATTAGAGAGAGCTGTCTTGCTCCTATACCAAGAAGACACAATGAGAAGGTGTGCCATCCTTGAAGCCCAGAGCGAGGCCTGGACGTTTCAGCCTCTAGAACTGAGTCATAAATTTCTGTTGTTTCTAAATTAGCCACACCGAGGTATTTCATTCCAGTGGCCCAAATGCACAAAGATGGGTAAGGAGTACATTTCTCTTCATGCTCTTTGCTTCAGTCTCTTCCAGTTCTTCCACTGCTAAGTTTTTCCAAATATAGTAGGTTTCTGTTTGGTGCAGCAAGGGCCAAGATCAACAAAACACAGCCTCCCACTCTCTCTTCCTGAGCAAGCGCAGGATCTTCCTCCATGAAGATGTTTCTGAGGTTAAAGAAGTTGGTTTGTTTTCATGTATGATCCTTGGCACAGCAGAGGATCGAGTGAAAATAAGCCTCATACTCCCCTCATAGTTTCTGCTGTATTAAACCAGAACACAGTATCAACCACCATGGTTGGCCATAAGTAAGATTAGCAGTGTTCCATTCTGCAGTTGATGAAATCAATGGAAGCTGTCAGCATCGGCTGCTGCTTGCACGGCTGTCTCATCCGAGAACGCCCTGCATTCCTTCATCCGTGTGGAGCTGACCAGACTTGTGCTGTGGCATTCAGCCAACAGGCAGCCATCCATCATGTAGTATATGATGTTCCAAGCTCAGTAAAAACACAGCATGCAGACCATCTTTGTTCTACAATGTTTACACCTGGCCTCAGCCTAAACTTTTTAATCACAACAGATTTTTACTCTATGTCATTTATCTCACCAATGTTTTCAGTTTGAGGGAAAAGGGGAACCGAGATGACATCATCTGCTTCACAGAACAGGAATTTTCCTGATCAGCCTTGCCATAGAAACCCTACATGTAACCTCTCTGGGTTGTCTCCATCTGGACAAATCCTGAGCAAGCCTCATGTTGTGGGGAGACTTTGGGATGATGCAAGTGACCTCCTGAGGCTGTCCTCAGAGTGTCAGTGCCCTAGGCACCCGTGGAGGCCACACAACGTGTACACTGCCTACTAGGTACATGTTATGACCACAGGTTTGCCAGCACCTCTAAATAAGAAATGTGAAGTCTTCAATAACTAATGCTGGATAAGAACACACATTTGGAATGTAAAGTAGAATCAATGCATCAATGTGCATCTTAGTCACCAGGGGATGCTATGATAAAATACCATAGATAAGTGATTGAAACAGACACTGATTCTTCACAGTTCTGGAGCAAGGGAAGTCCCACATATAGCTACTGAATGGTTGAGTGATTGTGAGTGCCCAGTGGTTGAGTGACAGGGACTGTCCAGTGGTTGGGTGATGGGACTGTCCAGTGGTTGGGTGATGGTGAATATCCAGTGGTTGGGTGATGGGAGTGTCCAGTGGTTGGGTGATGGGAATGTCCAGTGGTTGGGTGATTGTGAATGTCCAGTGGTTGGGTGATGGTGAATGTCCAGTGCTTGGGTGATGGTGAATGTCCAGTGCTTGGGTGATGGGAGTGTCCAGTGGTTGGGTGATGGGAATGTCCAGTGGTTGGGTGATGGGAGTGTCCAGTGCTTGGGTGATGGGAATGTCCAGTGCTTGGGTGATGGGAGTGTCCAGTGCTTGGGTGATGAGAGTGTCCAGTGGTTGGGTGATGAGAGTGTCCAGTGGTTGGGTGATGGTGAATGTCCAGTGGTTGGGTGATGGGAGTGTCCAGTGGTTGGGTGATGGTGAATGTCCAGTGGTTGGGTGATGGTGAATGTCCAGTGGTTGGGTGATGGTGAATGTCCAGTGGTTGGGTGATGGGAGTGTCCAGTGGTTGGGTGATGGGAGTGTCCAGTGGTTGGGTGATGGGAATGTCCAGTGGTTGGGTGATGGGAGTGTCCAGTGGTTGGGTGATGGGAGTGTCCCATGGTTGGGTGATGGGAGTGTCCAGTGGTTGGGTGATGGGAGAGTCCAGTGGTTGGGTGATGCGGAATGTCCAGTGGTTGGGTGATGGTGAATGTCCAGTGGTTGGGTGATGGGAGTGTCCAGTGGTTGGGTGATGGTGAATGTCCAGTGGTTGGGTGATGGTGAATGTCCAGTGGTTGGGTGATGGTGAATGTCCAGTGGTTGGGTGATGGTGAATGTCCAGTGGTTGGGTGATGGGAGTGTCCAGTGGTTGGGTGATGGTGAATGTCCAGTGGTTGGGTGATGGTGAATGTCCAGTGGTTGGGTGATGGTGAATGTCCAGTGCTTGGGTGATGGTGAATGTCCAGTGCTTGGGGAATGTCCAGTGGTTGGGTGATGGGATGTCCAGTGGTTGGGTGATGGAATGTCCAGTGGTTGGTGATGGAATGTCCAGTGGTTGGTGATGGGATGTCCAGTGGTTGGGTGATGGGATGTCCAGTGGTTGGTGATGGGAATGTCAGTGGTTGGGTGATGGAGTGTCCAGGGTTGGGTGATGGTGAATGTCAGTGGTTGGTGATGGGAATGTCCATGGTTGGGTGATGGTGAATGTCCAGTGGTTGGGTGATGGGAATGTCCAGGGTTGGTGATGGGAATGTCCAGTGGTTGGGTGATGGGATGTCCAGTGGTTGGGTGATGGATGTCCATGTTGGGTGATGTGAATGTCCAGTGTTGGGTGATGGAATGTCCAGGTTGGGTGAGGAGTGTCCAGTGGTTGGTGATGGGAGTGTCCATGGTTGGGTGATGGGAATGTCCAGTGGTTGGTGATGGAGTCCAGTGGTTGGGTGATGGGAATGTCAGTGTTGGGTGATGGGAATGCCAGTGTTGGGTGATGGGAATGTCCAGTGGTTGGGTGATGGAGTGTCCAGTGGTTGGGTGATGGGAGATGTCCAGTGGTTGGGTGATGGGAGTGTCCAGTGGTTGGGTGATGGGAATGTCCAGTGGTTGGGTGATGGTGAATGTCCAGTGGTTGGGTGATGGTGAATGTCCAGTGGTTGGGTGATGGTGAATGTCCAGTGGTTGGGTGATGGGAATGTCCAGTGGTTGGGTGATGGGAATGTCCAGTGGTTGGGTGATGGGAATGTCCAGTGCTTGGGTGATGGGAATGTCCAGTGGTTTGGGTGATGGGAGTGTCCAGTGGTTGGGTGATGGGAGTGTCCAGTGGTTGGGTGATGGGAATGTCCAGTGGTTGGGTGATGGTGAATGTCCAGTGGTTGGGTGATGGGAATGTCCAGTGGTTGGGTGATGGGAGTGTCCAGTGGTTGGGTGATGGGAGTGTCCAGTGGTTGGGTGATGGTGAATGTCCAGTGGTTGGGTGATGGAGTGTCCAGTGGTTGGGTGATGTGAAGTGTCCAGTGGTTGGGTGATGGGAATGTCCAGTGGTTGGGTGATGGGAGTGTCCAGTGGTTGGGTGATGGGAGTGTCCAGTGGTTGGGTGATGGGAATGTCCAGTGCTTGGGTGATGGTGAATGTCCAGTGGTTGGGTGATGGGAGTGTCCAGTGGTTGGGTGATGGGAATGTCCAGTGGTTGGGTGATGGGAGTGTCCAGTGGTTGGGTGATGGTGAATGTCCAGTGGTTGGGTGATGGGAATTGTCCAGTGGTTGGGTGATGGTGAATGTCCAGTGGTTGGGTGATGGGAATGTCCAGTGGTTGGGTGATGGGAGTGTCCAGTGGTTGGGTGATGGGAATGTCCAGTGGTTGGGTGATGGTGAATGTCCAGTGGTTGGGTGATGGGAATGTCCAGTGGTTGGGTGATGGTGAATGTCCAGTGGTTGGGTGATGGGAATGTCCAGTGGTTGGGTGATGGGAGTGTCCAGTGGTTGGGTGATGGGAGTGTCCAGTGGTTGGGTGATGGGAATGTCCAGTGGTTGGGTGATGGTGAATGTCCAGTGGTTGGGTGATGGTGAATGTCCAGTGCTTGGGTGATGGGAATGTCCAGTGGTTGGGTGATGGGAAGTGTCCAGTGGTGGGTGATGGGGAATGTCCAGTGGTTGGTGATGGGATGTCCATGGTTGGGTGATGGAAGTCATGTTGGGTGATGGGAATGTCCGTGTTGGTGATGGAGTGTCCAGTGGTGGTGATGGATGTCCATGTGGTGATGGTGTCATGTTGGTGATGGATGTCCAGTGTTGGTGATGGGATGTCCATGCTGGTGATGGAGTCCAGTGTTGGTGATGGTGAATGTCCAGGTTGGTGATGGGTGTCCGTGGTTGGTGATGGAATGTCCAGTGTTGGTGATGGATGTCATGTTGGTGATGGATGTCCATCTGGGTGATGGATGTCCAGTGTTGGGTGATGGGATGTCCAGTGGTTGGGTGATGGAATGTCCGTTGGGTGAGGGAATGTCAGTGTGGTGATGGGATGTCCATGGTTGGTGATGGATGTCCATGTTGGGTGAGGGATGTCCATGTTGGGTGATGGGATGTCCAGTGTTGGTGATGGAGTGTCCAGTGTTGGTGATGGGATGTCCGTGGTTGGTGATGGGAATGTCAGTGGTTGGGTGATGGTGAATGTCCAGTGGTTGGGTGATGGGAATGTCCAGTGGTTGGGTGATGGGAATGTCCAGTGGTTGGGTGATGGGAGTGTCCAGTGGTTGGGTGATGGTGAATGTCCAGTGGTTGGGTGATGGTGAATGTCCAGTGGTTGGTGATGGAATGTCCATGTGTGATGGGAAATGTCCAGTGGTTGGGTGATGGAATGTCCAGTGTTGGGTGATGAGTGTCCAGTGGTTGGGTGATGGGAATGTCCAGTGGTTGGGTGATGGAGTGTCCAGTGGTTGGGTGATGGGAATGTCCAGTGGTTGGGTGATGGTGAATGTCCAGTGGTTGGGTGATGGGAATGTCCAGTGGTTGGGTGATGGGAATGTCCAGTGGTTGGGTGATGGGAATGTCCAGTGGTTGGGTGATGGTGAATGTCCAGTGGTTGGGTGATGGTGAATGTCCAGTGGTTGGGTGATGGTGAATGTCCAGTGGTTGGGTGATGGGAGTGTCCAGTGGTTGGGTGATGGGAATGTCCAGTGGTTGGGTGATGGGAGTGTCCAGTGGTTGGGTGATGGGAATGTCCAGTGGTTGGGTGATGGGAATGTCCAGTGGTTGGGTGATGGTGAATGTCCAGTGGTTGGGTGATGGGAATGTCCAGTGGTTGGGTGATGGGAGTGTCCAGTGGTTGGGTGATGGGAATGTCCAGTGGTTGGGTGATGGGAGTGTCCAGTGGTTGGGTGATGGGAATGTCCAGTGGTTGGGTGATGGGAATGTCCAGTGGTTGGGTGATGGGAAGTGTCAGTGGTTGGGTGATGGGAATGTCCAGTGGTTGGGTGATGGTGTGTCCAGTGGTTGGGTGATGGTGAATGTCCAGTGGTTGGGTGATGGGAATGTCCAGTGGTTGGGTGATGGTGAATGTCCAGTGGTTGGGTGATGGGAGTGTCCAGTGGTTGGGTGATGGTGAATGTCCAGTGCTTGGGTGATGATGAATGTCCAGTGGTTGGGTGATGGTGAATGTCCAGTGGTTGGGTGATGGTGAATGTCCAGTGGTTGGGTGATGGGAATGTCCAGTGGTTGGGTGATGGTGAATGTCCAGTGCTTGTGTGATGGGAGTGTCCAGTGGTTTGGTGATGGGAGTGTCCAGTGGTTGGGTGATGGGAGTGTCCAGTGGTTGGGTGATGGGAGTGTCCAGTGGTTGGGTGATGGGAATGTCCAGTGGTTGGGTGATGGGAGTGTCCAGTGGTTGGGTGATGGGAGTGTCCAGTGGTTGGGTGATGGGAATGTCCAGTGGTTGGGTGATGGGAATGTCCAGTGGTTGGGTGATGGGAGTGTCCAGTGGTTGGGTGATGGGAATGTCCAGTGGTTGGGTGATGGGAGTGTCCAGTGGTTGGGTGATGGGAGTGTCCAGTGGTTGGGTGATGGTGAATATCCAGTGGTTGGGTGATGGTGAATGTCCAGTGGTTGGGTGATGGTGAATGTCCAGTGGTTGGGTGATGGTGAATGTCCAGTGGTTGGGTGATGGTGAATGTCCAGTGGTTGGGTGATGGGAGTGTCCAGTGGTTGGGTGATGGTGAATATCCAGTGGTTGGGTGATGGGAATGTCCAGTGGTTGGGTGATGAGAGTGTCCAGTGGTTGAGTGATGGTGAATGTCCAGTGGTTGGGTGATGGGAATGTCCAGTGGTTGGGTGATGAGAGTGTCCAGTGGTTGGGTGATGGTGAATGTCCAGTGGTTGGGTGATGGGAATGTCCAGTGGTTGGGTGATGGGAGTGTCCAGTGCTTGGGTGATGGGAATGTCCAGTGGTTGGGTGATGGTGAATGTCCAGTGGTTGGGTGATGGGAGTGTCCAGTGGTTGGGTGATGGTGAATGTCCAGTGGTTGGGTGATGGGAATGTCCAGCGGCTGAGTGACAGTGTGCCCCCAGTGGCTGAGTGATTGGGAATGTCCAGTTCTTGACTTGGAGACTGTCAGTGTCTTATATTAGTAAAAAGAGCAAACTAGCTTTCTAATCTCTTTTTGTCAGGACATCAATTCCATCTCAAGTTTTTGCCCTCATGACCCCATCTGGACAGAGTTGCCCCCAAAGGCTCCATCTTCAAATACCACCACATTGCGGGGGCCAGCTTCAATATACCAATTGTGTGGGATATAGGCATCACTGAATCATTCTTCTCCCCCTTATCTGAAGGTTTCTTATTATCAGTGTTTTAAAGTCCTCTGATAAAAAAAAATAATTAAGTTATTAGTGAGCAGTTGAAGCTTCTTGGGCAAGTTAACCATGACAATGTTAGTTAAGGAAGCTCCAAGTTCTGCCCTTGTCAGAGGAGTTGTAATCCCTGGCTATCGTCTTCTCCAAACATCCAAGTCAATCTTTCCTATCTTCCCAGAGTTCCTACAACTGCTAATTAAGCCCTCTGGCCTCTGGTGCTTGTTCCGGCCAGGACTGACTTAAGTGATTTTGGCTCAGTAACTTCCCACTCTCACAAAGTTCAGATGCATAAATGCCTGCATCCTTGCATACAATAGAGGTATGATGTGAGCCGTAATCATGAACCACAGGTGTAATGTCAAATTTCTTAAATCTCATAAAAATATTCATATTCAAGAAGGGCTAGGGAGAGGGCTTACTGGTTAAAGGCACTTGCTTGCCAAACCTACTAACCCAGCTTCAATTCCCCAATATCCAAAGCCAGATGCACAAAGTGACACATGTGTCTGGAGTTCATTTGCAGTGGCAAGAAGCCATGTTGTGGCATACCCATATGTTCTCTCTCTCTCTCTCAAATAAATATTTTTAAAAAATTCAAGGAGACAGGTAAAATTAACTTTAAAATACATCCCAAGTATAATATTATTTCAGATACAATCACTATTAAAAACTGGTGGGGGGCTGGAGAGATGGCTTATCAGTTAAGGCACTTGCCTGCAAAGCCAAAGAACCCAGGCTTAATTCCCCAGGACCCATGTAAACCAGACGCACAAGGGGCACATGTGTCTGGAGCTCATTAGCAGTGGCTAGAGGCCCTGGCACACCCATTCTCTCTCTGTCTCTCTTCTCTATCTCCCTTTCTGCTTGCAAATAAATAAAATAATTTTAAAAAACTGATGGGATATTATACAGTTTTCTTAGTCATATGGTATCTTCAGGGTCTGGGAGTATTTCATATTCCTAGAAGATCTCAGTTAAGGCAAGACATGTTTCAATCTGTAGCCACTGTCTTGGATAGTACACTTCTGTGTAAATGGTCAGGGTGGTGTCAGCTCATAAGGTCTTAACTGTGTCCAGAATACACATGGTTGTTTGACATAAGAAATAAATACTTGGGCTGGTCCTGAGTTCAATAGCCAGTATCCATGTAAAATATTGGATGTGTGCACCTGTAATTCTAGCACTGGAAAGATGGAGACAGGAAGGTCCATGGAATTCATTGGCTAGCTAGTCTACCCTGCTTGGTGAGCTCCAGGCCAGTGAGATGCTCTGTCTGAAAAAGAGGTGGCCGGTGGTCCTGAGGAGAACACCCGAGGTTGCCCTCTGGCCTCCACGCATGTGTGCACCCACCTGCACATACGTGTGCTCACACACATCAACACGCATGCCAAAAAAGAAACACTTGTTAAAATGATAATTTCTAATCAACAACAATAAATTAGACTGAGTTGTGCCTAAATATCTGTGCATTTTTTTCTTCAGAACGTTGACAGTTGCCTACAGCTACACAAATTACCATTTATACATATATAGCCACATTACCACTCTTATCCAAAATATTAACAAACCATATATATATATATATATATATATATATATATGTATATATATATATATATATAAATGTAATTTATTCATATATATATATATGTATATATATATATGAATAAATTACATTTTAAAACAGCAAATATCAAAAGGAATGAGAAAGGGGGAAGTTATGTTAAATCGACATGCTATGCCTTGCTTTTCCTACTATTTCATAAGCCAAATTACCACTGCCATCAACCAGCAACAGGTGTAGTATTAAACCCTGGGCTAGTTGCTGAGGTCTCTGAGACACATCTCTAACAGATGAATGACTCAGCACAGAACCTGGCACAGAGTAAATATCCAGCATTTTTGTTTGTATTCTAGTAACATTGTTATTGTTGTTGTTATTATTATTATTATTATTATTATTATTATTATAACAAGGAAGAGCTTAGAACTATGATGCATGGATGAGCCAAACAGCCATGATGGAGTTAGGAGACAGAGGCCAGCCAGGGGAAGAGATCACTGTGTCTCTACAGAGTAGGAGGTGCTGGAGGAGGTCTGGCTGTGGTAAGACAGGAGAGTCCTGTTCCTGTAGGGAGAGGTGGCTGTGCTGACCTTCTGAGATTCAGGTGCTCGGGCTGGAAGCAGGCACCAAGTAGCCTTGGGAAGCACTCAGATGTGGTACAGGACAGTGCCTCTCTAAGGTGCAGAGGGAAGACACTATTGTTCTGTCATTCTGGGGCTATCAAAGAATGAAACCAAGACCAACAAAACTTGAAATAAGTAAGTAGAATCTCAAATATTGGATGGCTCCAAGAAGAAATTTGCTTGGTATGCTGAGAGATATGCATTAAAGATGGAAAATAGGGAGTCAGATAGATACCACAAGAGGGGTGAGTCCATTATGCTTATTCTACTTAAAGATGGAAAATGGCTGACTAGATAGATCAGGTTTTATGCTCCTTTTCAATACTTTGACAAACACTTAAGGCAGGCTACTTCATAAGGAAAAGGGGCTGGTCTTGGCTTACTGTTTGGGGGCTGAGAGTCCATTAGTATGGCACAAGCTTTGGCAAGCACCACCACCCTTGGCTGCACCATATCATAACAGGGTATGTGTCCCTGTGTGTGGTCTCCCTGCCTCTCCTGATAAAGCCAACAGGATTTAGGATGGGAGTTCCATCCTAGAGATCTAATCTAATCTAATCTAATCACTCTCGCAAGGCTCCACCCTCTAAATACTTTAGGCCAGTTGAATTTCCATCATCAGTGCTATAAACATAAGAGTGGGCATTAAACTTTCCCATGAGCACCAAGTGACAGATCACATTCAAAGTCTCTCATGGTAGGATACGGTCACAGGGCTGTCCACGGCTGATGGTGGGGTGATTTTAAGGTTTACGTTCACAACTAATATTTTTCTAAAGTGATGGACAACGCGGAGCATTTGTGTGGCTCACAAGACCACGGTTATACTCACCCTAACTCACACCATGGCTGAGAGGGTAGCCACATGGAAAGTGATCTGTGAAGTGTTCTTTTGTCCCTACAGACACATCACTGCCATTGTCTCTTCAGCCCTGCAGGGATGGCTCTGAATTTGCTTAACGTGGCTGTGAAACCCAGTGCAGGAATGCAGAGCTGAGCCAAAGAACGCTTGTCCCTGCTGGTACAGGCGCAAGCCAGAGACGGCTGCATATGGAGAAGTATGCGCCCAGCTGAAGGAGGTGAGAAAGGGCACCTCAGAAGGACAGGAAGGGAGGAGACAGCTCTAGATCAACACAGCTGGTACTCAACCTGTCCCTGCTAATGAGTTCAGCGCAGCTAATACAATACCTACTTTACATACACACAGAAGATTAAAAGCCCAGTTCTGAACACAGTCTGCGATACATATAATAGCAGACTATCAAAAATAGTTCCACATTCCATGGTAAACATGTCATGGGTGTGTTCATATAAACTTGTGCATACATACGTAGGCTTACAAATTATTTATTTTCTTAGCATTTTATATTGATCATTACAAAGGGAAAATGGTTTTAAAATGTGTAACATTCAGAGCTACTTAAAATACAGCTGTAAGGATGGGAGTGTAATTCAGGGACAGAGCTCTTGCCTAGTGCAAAGCCCTGGGTTCAGTCTCCAGCACTACAATAAATAAGTAAACAAGCAAACAAATAAATAAATAGATAGTTGTATCCATGTAGAAATATTCTATCTTTGTGGTGGTTTGGGGGAGTAAGTTAGGAACTTTCTGTTTTTAATCTGTAAGATCTACATTTGCTTTTTGGCTTTTCGAGATAGGGTCTTACTGTATATTTCTTAATTAGATCATCTTTCCAAACTGCATTCCTGGAGGAATCATTGCACTGTTAGAAAATGAGTTCAAGTGTATTTAGAAACATTGAGGAGATTTGTCATTATGTAGACAAAACAGTCAGGCCACTGGATGTTTTCCCATCAGGATATTTTTGTTGTTACATGAACTTCCCAAGGAAAACTTTCCTAAGTGGGAAACTGAGAAATCTGGAACAATCTTCCTTTGGGTCACGTGACAAAAGAGACTCAAAACAACATGGACAGATACTTATTTTCCTTGGTTGACCATGCTGATGGGATAATTTTATGCTCTTTGCTTAATGAATGACACTGGGAAAGCTGAGGACTTTATGTGCTGACTGTAAAAAAAAAAAAAAAAAGGCAGTCTTGGAAAGTATTTAAAAGTGAAAATAATCATAAAAGTAATCTATAATCATATTATCCAAAAGTGATTACTACTAATATGTTGATCTCCTCCCTCGTAGTCTTTTTTCATTCTACCTCCTTCATTTAACAATGGGGTGGTGAATTGTTTATATCATTGATTATTACAAATATGATCTTCAGAAATCTACAGAGGACTTCTTTATAGGATTGTAGGTTGATGTCATGCGTTAGTGAAAAGCTCCCGCTACACATTTTGTGTATTTCCAATGATGTAGAAATAATTCTGATGTAGAACTCCTTGAAGATAGACACTTGCCAAAGTCACGGCTTATTGATTATTGTACAAAGACGCTGTCTTGCCCAAAGTCTGACACCATGCATTGCTGAGAATCAGATGGAAAACAATACTATTTCTGATTCACAGATGAATCTGATCCGAGGGCATTGTAGATAATGGAGGGGACTTGTGGTGACTAGACATATCCTAAGATTTGCGCCAGATAACTGAAAAGGAACATTAGATGCCACGATGTTTATCATGCACATAACTAATAGTTGAGATAAAATTAATTTTCAAAATGCTTTTGTCATAAAGGGTAAATGAATCCTAATGTTTTTAAAGTCCATTTTCAATCCAAAGCATCAATTAAATACCATAGTTTGTGAAAATATTACTTCTCTCTGCAGTATAAGAATTGTCTAACCTGCTTCCATGTTACTCCCCTATACAGATCCATGATGACAGATGCCATATCAGTCCCATCTTTGTGATCCCAGTGTTTAGTCCCACACATGGTATTGCTGGGTTCCAATGAGCATCTGTGGAATTAGGCCAATATCTTATTAAACACTAAAATCAGAAGATCAATAAAGAATGGATAGATCCTTTAATCCTTTGGCATAAGAATAAAGCTTTGTTTTCAGATAAAGTATTGAAGAATTCATTCATTAATTCAACAATTCAGATACTTTCCCACATTTTTACTATGTGTAGTACTACATTCAGGTACAGAGGTAGAAAAAAAAAAACAGACAAGGCTGTCCCCCGCCTCATGGAATATTTCCCTACGTGGGGGACCTTAGATAAGCATACTGGTAGGAAATTACACATGTTATCAGAGGGTAAATGTGGAAAATCAGGACTGTATGTGCAGAAAGCAGTTAAATAACAGCATTATACTAAGTGCAATGGAGCTAGAAAGTAGTGAGAGTCCCCTGACTTAAAACCCAAGGTTCTCTTCAAAGTAAAGCACTTACGAATGCTAGAGTGAGTTCAGAAAGCAACAAGGAAGAAGTACTGGGAGGTTCTTGTACTATTACTTCACTTATGTCTCAGTCAGGCTCTTGTCATTGGTTAGCAGTGGTGTTCTAAACTTTCACATGGAGAGAGAGAGAGAGAGAGAGTGAGCGAGCTGGGTTCACTTTATTTCACCATGCCAAGCAAAAGCAAATTGATTCCACAGTCCCTTCCAAAACCCAATACTAAGACCGGTATTATTTCTGAAATCACATGAAATAAGGTTCCCACTCATTTGGAAGACAGACTGCTTGTTCATTGCGAGTGCCGATGCTCTCTGACGGCTGGAGCAGACCAGTGCATTTCTTCAGTGCTGCCTGGGCCTGTGGCTGTATCCACAGGCCGTTTTCCACTCACTGTGACCCTCTCAGACCTTGCAAAGACAGAACACTCAGATCCCATGTGACCTGACTGAGCTGCATCCTCAGTCCTAGAAGGGCGGTCATGCAGTCAGGGACTTGTGAGTCATCCAACACAGGCAGCACATTGCTGCCGGAAGAGCCCTTCATCATGTGCCAGGAGAGAGAGAGACACTGTCCTGATGGCTTGGTGCAAGTCACTCAAATTCTAAGACTCTCCATTTCCTCAGTCATAAAATGCGGCAGATAAAAATCTGCCTCTTATCTCCAAAAATAACGCAACTGAACACACACCACGCCCAGCTAGGCATTCCACAAATGCCAAGTATGGCTGAGACCTGAATGAGCTTCAGTAGCACACAAGCAGCAGTCCAAATGTTTCCTACACCCATGTCATGCTCCTGATATTTTGTGACCTGGGACTTCCTGGAATGTAAAGGAGTTTCTTGCTTTCCAAAATATTATTCAGTGCATTCTTCACTGCTGGCATTTTCTAATAACTTTATTTGAAAACATCAACAGAAATGACATCCTCCCTAAGCACTGTCTACATGGGTAATGAATGGCTTATTGACCTTGTGCCATCCCATGCAGACACCAACCAATGCTGAAACTCCGTGATCCATCACTCAAGGTGTGCTCATCAAACGCTTCAACTAAAATCTAAAATATGTGTTATGATAGAGCTACTACTGACACTGCATAACAAAAACTCATTATTTTCTTACTCTCAAGTGTGGCACCCTTTCACATATTTAAGAGGAGCCATGAAACCGGGTTTGTGACACAGCCTCCCCCACAAGAATCTTCTGGGAACCCACTAATAGGGGGATCACTGTAAGCTCATTTTGTACGGATTTATTAAGCAGCTTGAGCCCAAGGACCTACGCTAAGAAAGATCTTGAAACATCCTTCAAGACTGAGTCCTGGGTTAGATATAGCCCAGTGAGGCACTTGCCACACAGGCATGCAGTCCTGACTTTGGATCCCCAGTGCCCATGTAAAAGCCAGCCCCGGGAGGCAGAGTCAACAGGATCTCTGGGGCTGGCTGGCTAGGTAGTCTAGCCGAATCAATGCGCTCCAGGTTCAGTAAAAGATCCTGTCTTGAGAAAATGAGGAAATCAACTGAGGAAAACACTTGACATTGACCTCTGGCCTCCATGTGTGTGCATGTGGTAAATCCTTGTGAAGTTTAAAAATGAAATCATTGAAAGCAATTATCAGATTAGGTGTGAATATTCTTTATACACTGACCTTTCCCTAGTAATATGTACATACATATTATACATGCCATTTATTAATACATTAGAGATAGATGATTAGTATAAAAACAAAACAAAAATTACTCCTCAGATAAGAATGTAAGGCTAACCAATTTTAATAGCTTGGTATACGTCTCTAAAAATTAGATAAAATGACATATAACATTTTGTATCCTAAGTTTTTATAGTGCTGAAATTAAACCCAGAGTTTTCCATGTATTATACAAGAGCCCTATCATTGAATTATACTTTATATTGTAAGCCCTCTGGCTTCCCTTTTTAAAAAAACATATTTATTTATGTATTTATTTATTTCATACAAAGAGAAAGAGGCAGACGGAATGATTGAGTATGGGCACATCAGGACTTCCTGCCACTGAAAACCAGCTACAGATGCATGCAGCACTTTACATGGGTACTGGGGAATCAAACCTAGGCCATCAGATTTTGCAAGCAAGCAACTTTAACCACTGAGCAATCTCTGCACATCTATCTATCTATCTATCTATCTATCTATCTATCTACCTATCTATCTAATATTGTGTTACTATTTCCTTATCATTAAATTTCCCTTAAAATAAACACATATTTAATCATGTTTATGTATTTTATCATGTTTATTCAATTTTCATGTTACCAACAATGATATCTATGAGAAATTTTCTTGCCTAGATACCTGATATTTATAATAAACTCACAAAGTAAACTGGAACTACTAAAATCTTATAAGTATAGCTAGAGTTTATATATAAATATAAATATATATATGTATGTATTTTAAAATATTTTTATTTATTTGGGAGAGAAAGAGACAGACAGAGTGGGTATGGATGCACCAGGGCCTCCTGCCACTATAAATGAACTCCAGACATATGTACCACTTTGTGCATCTGGCTTTATATGGGTACTGGGAAATTGAACCCAGGCCTCGGGCTTTCCAAGCAAGGGCTTTTAATAGCTAATCTATCTCTGTAATCATATATGTATATATACATATATACATATATATGTATATATGTATATATATAGATAGATAGATAGATAGATATTATCTACTTATTTGACCAAAAACATGACTTGATAAGAGCCAACAATTGAAATAAAAATATTTCCCCATAGGGCCAATTTATCTAGCATTATGTCTGGAAAAATCTGCCTGTGCTTTTTTTGTCTGGTCTCAGTCCTGCCTCTAATAAACCCAACGAATAGCTGGGGAGGAACCAACCTTTTCTAGAACTCTAATCTATGGCAAAGTACTTATCTGAGAGGCACAAATAAAACATGAAGCTTATTAGTAATTTCCGTTGTTGTGGGCCAGGAGTAAGTCATGTGTTGGCTAGAAGTAAATAAGCTGAGCCTCAACCAGCCTAGCATATCAAAGGTCCCCTTCCATCCTCATGATAGCTATGAACCGCAGATGAGTTAGGCTCCAGACGTTCCACTGGTCATTACCACAGGACAGTCCATTTAGTTCAAGTTCATTCCAATCAGTAGAAGAGAATTTTCAATATTTCAAGGAGCAATTTTTTTCTTTTCCTAAATCATTCTGCTCATCTCATTCCCTCTTGTTATTCTTACCTGTTTTCATCACCTCCCCGCTGGGGACAGTTGAGCCTGGACTCTGCTTGACGTTTTTCTTTACTTTTTAAAATATATTTTATTTTTATTTATTTATTTGAGAGAGAGAGAGAGATACAGAAAGAGAGAGAGAGATAGAGAGAATGGGTGTGCCAGGGCCTCCAGACACTGCAAACGAACTCCAGATGTATAGCCCCTTGTGCACCTGGCTTATGTGGGCCCTGGGGAGTGGAATCTGGGTCTTTCGCTTTGCAGGCAAAAGCCTTAAGTGCTAAGCCATCCCTCTAGCCCTACTTGACTTTTTTCTAGATTTCTTGAATGCCAGTTTAGTTTAAGCTATGAACATAAATTGAAACTGAACTGGCTTTCCTGTATGTCAGTGAGAAGGAGTTGATCACTGTGAGAGTACACTGTGAAGTCTCAGAAATAGATTATGCAAAGACTGCCTTATAATTTCAGAAGCAAGAATAAAGAGAAACCCCAGACTTGAAATAAGACCTTAAGACCAAGAATGGAATAAGATATGGGACGTCTTGACATCCCTATTGAAACAAATGTCTTCAGCGGTCACACACTTAATGTAAGAACTAATTCAAGTTGGCATCCTCATATGTTTGCCAGTTTCTGATAACAAAGCAGGAGACTACCACCACTTTCTCTGGCAAGCACCAGCTAACACTCTGTGAATAATTTACCCAGAAGTCCGTTCCAGTAAAGTTCACCTTCAGAACATCAGGATGCTGCCTTGAGTTTTACCTGCTCTCACTTATGGAACTATTGATCTTGACAGAGCAGACTCTGCTGTGGCACAAGCTTTTCTTGGCCTCTTATTTTCCTATTTATTCAGTATGAAAGTGGTGCTGTCTCCTAGCTCTGTGAGTGAACTGAAGATAATGGCATCCACCAGAGCCAGCATAGCAAACGACAACCCCAACGCCTGCACGGAGGCCCCTGGGAGAAGCTCTGGTGTGCACAGTTGTGCATTAGAACACAAGTGAAGGATGCGAAACTCTGATCATATTCAGCCTGAACTCCAAACCTATCATTTGTCATCTTTTTTTTTTTTTTTTTTTTGGTTTTTTGAGGTAGAGTCTCATCCTGGTCCAGGCTGGCCTGGAATTAACTATATAGTCTCAGGGTGGCCTTTAACTCATGGCAATCCTCCTACCACTGGCTCCCAAGTGCTGAGATTAAAGGCATGTGCCACCACGCCCAGCTTTTTCTAAAAATATTTTTTGTTCATTTCTATTTATTTATTTGAGAGCGACAGACAGAAAGAGGCAGAGAGAGAGAGTGTGAGAGAGAATGGGCATACCATGGCCTCCAGCCACTGCAAACAAACTCCAGATGTGTGTGCCCCCTTGTGCATCTGGCTAATGTGGGTCCTGGGGAATCGAGCCTTGAACCGGGGACCTTAGGCTTCATTTGTCATCATTTTCTTTCTCAATTTTTATTAACATTCCATGATTATAAAAAATATCCCATGGTAATACCCTCCCTCCCCCCACTTTCCCCTTTGCACCTCCATTCTCCATCATATCCCCTCCCCATCTCAATCAGTCTCTCTTTTATTTTGATGTCATGATCTTTTCCTCCTCTTATGATGGTCTTGTGTAGGTAGTGTCAGGCACTATGAGGTCATGGATATCCAGGCCATTTTATGTCTGGAGGGAGCACGTTGTAAGGAGTCCTACCCTTTCTTTGGCTCTTACATTCTTTCCTCCACCTCTTCCACATTAGACCCCGAGCCTTGGAAGGTGTGATCAAGATGTTACTCAGTACTCCAGTCACTTCTATCCAGCACTATGATACCTTCTGAGTCGTCCCAAGGTCACTGCCATCTGCAAAGAGAAGATTCTCTACCAAAAGTGAGAGTAGTGTTAATATAAGGGTATAAATATTAAGAGAAGTGCTTACTGGGCAGTTTGATGAGCATAGTATATACATTTATCCAGCCATCAGCAGATGTTACACCCCTAGGGCTCCTGACTACCTCTATTTTAAGTTTTCAGTATCAGGGATGTATTCCTCCCCATGGAGCAGGCCTCCAGTCCAATTGGAGGGCAGATGGTTTCCACCATGACAGACGTGCCACTATTGCACCCATTGGCTCATTTGGCCTGGCTGGCCAATTATAAGGCTTGCAGTGTCCACTGTTGAGTATCTTCACTGGTGGTATCTCTTTCTCCCATTGAACTACATGTAGAATGGCTTCTTCCAGCTTTCTGTCAGCTGGTCTACATGGAGGAGGTGATCAGCTCAGTTCCAGCAGATTTGTCATCATTTTTAATGTGAGAAACTTTTTCTCATGCAACACCTTTTCATATACCTGAATATTTTTTATATGCATCTAAAAATTTGTCACTGGGCTGGAGAGTTGGCTTAGCAGTTAAGATGCTTGCCTGCAAAGCCAGAGGACCCAGGTTCGATATCCCCAGGACCCATATAGCCAGATGCACAAGGTGCTGCATGCATCTAGAGTTCATTTTGCAGTGGCTGAAGACCCTGGTGTGCCCATTCTCTCTCTCTCTACCTACCTTTCTCCCTCCCTTGCTCTCTCTCAGACAAATAAAATAAAGTTTTTAAAAGTGTATCATGACATGAATCACCCCCCAGAGAAGAGTAGTCTGGCCTTAGTTAAGTTGTTGAGCTCTGTTTCTCTCCTCTTTAAAGTGTGCTGAGGACATCTGCCAGCCTGTGGGAATGCTCAGCGCTGTGCCTGGCACACGCTTGTGGCTCAGTCAGCACCCATGGTGATGGGGGCCAGTATTTGGCAGTAGCTGATGAAGCTGCCATCTAGTCTTTAACCTTCAAGAGCCAGGAGCCAAACCTCTTTCTGTATATTTACAATCTTTTGTTGACCACAATGAGTGACTTCTGGGTCATTCTACCTGTACCTAGAGAACGCCTGAGCTACTTATTTTTGAAATGACATTCTGAGTTAACTTTAATTTGCCAATAAAAATAAGAGTAACCTAAGCTAAATTACAATCACGCCACATGCATTATATGCACTGAACTTGGAGTTATGAAAATCTTGGCTTTTGAACATATGTGAAGTCATGTCTAAGTAAACCAATTCATAAGAATTCATGTTTCCAAGGAAAGTAAAGGAGTTGTATTTGTTTGCTGGTTCTGCCATTTTAAAAATTCTGGAACTCTATGTACATATATTGTAAATTATTCTGCTTAAGGTAAGCATTGATGGTGGAAGAGATCCTCATAGCACTGATTACCATAAAAGCAAGGTGAGGCTGGAGAAATTTTCAGAAAATGGTGGCTGGGTAATTGTACAATGGGGACCTTATAGTTAATAACAATAACATTTGTTATGATTTGAATACAAAATGACCCCCACATGTTCATTTACTGGGGTCTTGGTTGCCAGCCAATGGGCTTTTGGGAAGCACGTAGATCCTAAGAGTTCTGGCCTAATCAACGGACCCTTCCTTTGCTGGGTTCTATGTGGCGTTGACGGGAGGTCGTGAAAAGGAAGTGGGCCTACTTGGAAGATGTAGGTCATGAGGGACTATCCTTGGGGCTGTATCTTGTCTTGGCCCCTTCCTCTATTATTTCCTCTGCTTCCTGCTGCCATGGTGAAACTGCTCTGATTCACAACATCTCCCCATCATATGAGCCAAAATACTTCACCACACCTCCCTGTCATGATATGAGCCACAATAGTTCCTTTCCCCTTAAGTTACAGCAGTTGTTCTATCCCAGTACTGAGAGTATGTTTTGAGTCATGAGAGTGTTCTCAGAATAAATAAATAAATAAATAAATAAATAAAATGCAATGACAAGTATAGAAGGTGATGCATATTAGCTCAACTATGTGAGACAATGTTAATTAGCCTGATTTATCCTCTTAAAACATCATGTTATACACAATAAATGTATACAATATATTGCTGTTAATGAAAAAATGAAATGGGGGCTGTAGAGATGTGCTAGTGGTTAAAGTGCTTGCCTACAAAGTCAAAGGACAGGCTTGATTCCCCAGGACTCATGTAAGCCAGATGTACAAGGTGGCGCATGCGTATGGAGTTCATTTGCAGTGGCTAGGGCCCTGGAGTGCCCTTTCTTGCTCTCTCTCTCTTTGTCTCTCTCTCTCTCTCTCTCAAGTAAATAATTTTTTTAACAAAATGAAATGGTGCATCAGGAATATTTGAAAGCCCCAAGGAGCTGCATATATTGGAACAACCATGGACCAGGCAGCAGGAGGAAAAAAGAGAAGAACAAGTCAGAGGGCTCAATGGAATTGTATTTGAATTAACACAGGAGGCCATGGGGGCCCAGAAAGATAGCTCAGAGGTCAAAGGCACTTGCTTTCAAAGTCTAGCCTGGGTTCAATTCCCAACCCACCCATGTAAGCCAAACACAAAAAAAAAATAGTGCAAAACATCTGGTGTTCATTCACAGGGGCAAGAGGCCCTGGCCTGCCCATACACACGTGCACACATTCAAATAAATATATGTATATATTTTTTAAAAAACATCTTTAGGCCACAGTAGGAGTAGGGAAGCATACAGGTAGATGATTGACTCCAATTGGGTGGATAGCAAGCTAGGCCAGGAAAATATCAAAGCAAGATGAAAGAGAGACAAATAGATAACAACCAGATGTACCAGAAAGCAAAGTGCATTGGACATCCAGTTCCTTTCTCCTGGTGCTAACACCTCCATTTTACTTTAAGAAACTAATGGCCCACACCTGTGAGTCTCTTAGCCAGTGGGTTGTGGACATGACTCAAGCCAAGCCAGATAAGTGCTCCTTTCCTTCGACTGAATGAGAAAAGAGCATATTCATCCTTACAACAGAGGCCCACAGAACCTCTCTGTTCAGGGAGGGCATGGTGGTGCACCCATGTAATCCCAGCATTTAGGGGTGGAGACAGGAGGATCACGAATTCAAGATCAACTTTGACTATACAGTAAGTTCAAGGCCAGATAGGGCTACGTGAGAATCTAACTCAAAAGTCAAACAATAGATGGCTTAGTGGTTAAAGTGCTACCTGCAAAGCCTAAGGACCCAGGTTTGATTACCTAGTACCCACATAAGCCACATGCACAAGGTGGTGTATGTGTCTGGAGTTCATCTGCTGTAGCTAGAAACCCTGGCATGCCCATTTCCTCTCTATCTATCTATCTATCTATCTATCTATCTATCTATCTGCCTCTCTCTCTCTCTCAAACAAAGAAGAAAAATTAGCAAACAATAAAGCCTTTCTGTTAGTTCTTATGCCTTCAACCTCTCGGCAGCCGTGGGGATGGCGTTTGGTGGACTTTGATCTTTCCTGAGGCTTATTTATTTGGCTTTTTTTTTTTTCAATATCTGTGAGCTGCACCATTTCACTCCAACAGGTTCCCTTTTTAATTGTTTTGTTAGCCTGGGTAACTTCTTGCTTGTTTCTCATGAACATCATGACAGAAAGCCTCACAGTACTCTGGCCAATAGAACTGGTGGCTCCTGTTAACCTGTCGGGAAAGAGGCTCCCCAGGGCCAACCCTGGGGCTGGCAAGTGCACGTGGCTGAGGCAGTGCTGGGAAACTCGAAGTGAACCAAGGAACCTAAAAACCGAGTGACTAATTATTTGTCACCACCAGAGGCTTTTCCAGGTTTGGATGCACCTAGTGTGGGTGTTAGCCACAAAAAAGCAAGATGGATTCATCAGTCTACAAAAGAAAAGGAAAATGTAACTATTAAAATAGCATCTCAGCCAGGCGTGGTGGCACACGCCATTAATCTCAGCACTCAGGAGGCAGAGGTAGGAGGATCTCCATGAGTTCGAGGCCACCCTGAGACTACATAGTGAATTCCAGGTCAGCCTGGGCTAGAGCGAGACCCTACCTCGAAAAACCAAAAAATAAAAATAAAAAAATAATAAAATTAAAAAGAGAAATTAAAATTAAAAAGAGAGAAAGCTGGAAGAAGCAATTCTACATGTAGTTCAATGGGAGAAACTGATACCACCAGTGAAGACACTCAACAGTGGACACTTCAAGCCATATAATTGGCCAGCCAGGCCAAATGAGCCAACAGGTACAATAGTGGCACGTCTGTCATGGTGGAAACCAACTGCCCTCCAATTGGACTGGAGGCCCGCTCCATGGGGGGGAATACATCCCTGATACTGAAAACTTAAAATGGGGGTAGTCAGGAGCCCTAGGGGTGTAACATCTGCTGATGGCTGGAAAAACGTATATATTATGCTTATCAAACTGCCCAGGAAGCACGTCTCTTAATATTTATACCCTTATATTAACACTACTCACACTTTTGGTAGAGAATCTTCTCTTTTCAGATGGCAGTGACCTTGGGATGACCCAGAAGATATCATAGTGCTGAAAAGTAGTGACCGGAGTACTGAGTAACATCTCGATCACACCTTCCAAGGCTCAGGGTCTAATGCGGAAGAGGTAGAGGAAAGAATGTAAGAGCCAAAGAAAGAGTAGGACTCCTTACATTGTGCTCCCTCCAGACATAAAATGGCCTGGATATCCATGACCTCATAGTGCCTGACACTACCTACACAAGACCATCATAAGAGGAGGAAAAGATCATGACATCAAAATAAAAGAGAGACTGATTGAGATGGGGAGGGGATATGATGGAGACTGGAGGTGCAAAGGGGTAAGTGGGGGGAGAGAGGGTGTTACCATGGGATATTTTTTATAATCATGGAAAATGTTAATAAAAATTGAGAAAAAAAAAGTAGCATCTCCTCCCACAAGATGTCACTGGGGATAGCTCCTGGAATAGAGTGCTTAGCTGTGGTCTTGCATGCTTGCTTGGGTCCAGCCCCTGCCTCAGAGTGATCATCCTTTCTTTTTGTGTGAAGAAGGACCTAGCCAGTATTTCTACTATGCTACTACATTTTGGCACTTATTTCTAAGCCTTCCTTTTTTGTTCTCTAAACCTTCCTTTTTTTTTTTTTTTTTTTTTTTTTTTTTTGGTTCTTTTGAGGTGGAGTCTCATTCTAGCCCAGGCTGACCGGGAATTCACTATGTAGTCTCTGGGGTGGTCTATCTCTGCCTCCCAAGTGCTGGGATTAAAGGTATTTACCACCACACCCAGTTTAAGCCTTTTTTTTTAATTACTATAACGTTTCATTTTGTAGGGCTGTCTTGTTTGCCTTGACTAGTAATAATTTATTTAGTTATTCCAAATAAAATATGAAATCATGGGGTTGGAGAGATGGGTTAGCGGGTAAGGCATTTGCCTCCAAAGCCTAATAACTCAGGTTCAATTCCCCAGTACCAATATAAAGCCAGATGCACAAAGTGGTACATGCATCTGGAGTTTGTTTACAGCCACTAGAGGCCCTGGCACACCCATTCTCTCTCTCTCTCTCTCTTTCTCTGCTTGTACATTAATAAGTAAATATTTTCACACATATTGAAACATAATATATCAAATTAATAAAACAAAAGAACAAAATTTGAACAGATTAAAGTTCATGTTCAGGACTAATTTAAATAGAGAAAATTAAATGCATTTAAAACACACATATACATATCTAATTTGGAGCTGGAGAGATGGTTTAGCCGGTAAGAGCTTTTCCCATGCAAGTATGAGAGCCTGAGAGGCTTGAGACTGCCTGAGTTTGATTCCTCAACACCCACATAAACACCTGGGCATGGACACACACATCAGTAAGCCCAGTCACGAGGAGAATAAAGACAGGAAATATCCCTGGGACTCGCAAAAATGGTAAGCTCTGAAATCAGTGAGAGGCGCTGTTTCAGGGATACAAGCAGATGGGTAATGGGGGAGGACATACCTAATTATCTCCTCTGGCCTGTACATATGCATGGAATACACGCATCTGCACATACACACACACACACACACACACACACACATAATACAATTTTTTGGCTAAACACATATTTGCATAGCTGCCTTTCTGGACTTTCCATGTTGAGTTTCATTCTTTTTTTTTTTTTTTTTTTTTTTTTTTTTTTGGTTGTTTGAGGTAGGATCTCACTCTAGCTCAGGCTGACCTGGGATTCACTATGTAGTCTCAGGGTGACCTCAAACTCACGGTGGTCCTCCTAACTCTGCCTCCCAAGTGCTGGGATTAAAGGCATGTGCCACAATGCCCGGCCTTGAGTTTCATTCTTTATTGAAGTGGATTCATTCAGATAAATTATAATGACTAAAGAACTCTGACAAAGTGCAAGGTTTAGTTGGTTATTTATTAGACAAAGGATGGGTGGTTTGAGGTTTTTTTGGTCACTGGAATCTTGGCTAATAACCCAGGTAGTTAGTGCACCAGGGCTGCTAATCTGTACGCCCAGATCACAAAGACATCTCCTTATGCACTAGATAACTTTCAGCTGTGTGAGCAAAAAGTGCAATCTTACTACTTGTTCTTGCTTTTAAATATAGACTAAACCAGGTCACCACTGCTGGAAAAACTGATGCATGTGTGTTTAAGGTAGAATGCTCACCTTGCAATGTATTAGGACTATACATTGCATTTAATTTTTATTAAATATTTTGTTTTTATTTATTTATTATTTACGAGAGAGAGAAAGAATGGGCATACCAAACAAACTCCAGATGCATGAGCCACCATGTGCATCCAACCTACATGTGTCCTGGGGAATCAAACCTGGGTCCTTTGGTTTTGTAGGCAAGCACCTTATCCACTAAGCCATCTCTCCAGCCCTGCATTTAATGTTTTATACAGTGCACTACTTTTCCTCCCCTTCCATCACTATCTTGATATTTTCGTCTTTTATAAATATTTAGCCCCGTTGAGACCAATAAAGCCCTACACCATTTGAGTATTTGTGCCACAGGAATGTGTGAATATTCCTTGTCCTTAGAAAGAAAGGCATAAGAAGAAAAATGACATTGAGAAGGAAAGCCTTGCACCAGTGGTTCTCAAACTTTTATGTTTTTTTTTTCTATGTGCATGACCTTCCTTTGAGGAGTTAATTTGACAATGCACATTTCCTGGTAAGATCCCCAGGGATTCTGGTTCAGTATACACATGGATTAGTCTGAAAATCTCCAATGAATGCCCCATTTGATCCTTGGAACTCTCTGGTAAAAATACTGTACCAGATTGAGGGAAGAGAGAGAAGTCGGCCTCTCTTGCATCCTTGTCTTAGGCCTGGAATTCCAAGCCTGTGGCTCCTTGGAAGTCCACAGGTATTCAGTGAGTGATGTCTCCCACGGGGAGTTTGCCCAGAAGTTGAGCAGTCATGGCCCCACAAAAAATAAATATCTAATAGGGTGGGTGTATCATATAGGAGAGAATATGCCATCTACTTGAGAGAATTATTGTATCAGATCAAATATCCTTAAGAACACACATGAAGAATATAAAGGCCCATGGTCATCTAAGAAAGACACAAATCCTTGCAAATAGAAAAGGCTAATATACGAAGAAGCAGATTTAATTCGGGAAACATTAGAAGACTGTGACTAGCATTTTCAGAGAGATTCAAAAAAGTTTAAAAATATATTTTTTAAAAGCTGGGTGAGGGGCTGGAGGGATGGCTTAGTGGTTAAGGTGTTTGCCTGTGAAGGCTAAGGATCCCAGTTCGATTCCCCCAGGACCCACGTTAGCCACATGCACAAGGGGGCACACGTGTCTGGAGTTCGTTTGCAATGACTGGAAGCCCTGGTGTGCCCATTCTTTCTCTCTTTCTCTCTCTCTCCCTCTTTCTCTGTCAAATAAATAAATAAATAAAATGCTTTTTAAAAAGCTGGGTGTGGTGGTGCCCACCATTAATCCCAGCACTCTGGAGGCAGAAGTAGGAGGATCACCATGAGTTCAAGGCCAGCCTGAGACTATATAGTGAATTCCAGGTCTAGAGTGAAAACCTGCCTCAAAAAAATACATATATATACATATATGTGTGTGTGTGTGTGTGTGTGTGTGTGTGTGTGTGTGTGTATGTATACGTATTCATCTAAATGTTCTAAAAGTTTAACACATGATCTGAGTAATATGATATGCATAACTGAAGAAAGAGTATTCTGGAAGAGCTCTTGGAGGAACGTGCTAAGGACACAATACAAATGACCAAGCAGAGAAAGAATGAAGAAAAGAAAAAGAAAAATATGAATAGGGTACATTGAGAACCCCCCCCCCATCCATTTGATAGGAATTCTGTAAAAATGTAGCAAAGAAAGAAAATGGAGCAGATAACATACAGAAACACTGAAGAAAATGTTCCAGAGCTGAAGGACTCCGTCTTGAGGTAGTCAGTGCTCACAGAATTACTGGGAACAATAATGAAAGCAAATTCACTCACTCACACACATTGTGAAGCTTGAGAATCCTAGCAACGCACACAAAATCACAGAGGCTTCCACAGAGAGATAGAATTAACCTTGAGAAACAAGAATCACTGAGTACCTTAGATGTTAAAGTCAATGGGCCAGTGTCATGGATGTTCACAAGAAGAGGGCTTTCAACCAAGACGTCCGTATCCAGCCACACTGCCATTGATTTGTAAAACAAAGATTTTTATATATAAAAAAAAAATCCAGGGGGCTGGAGAGATAGTTTAGCGGTTAAGCGCTTGCCTGTGAAGCCTAAGGATCCAGGACCCACGTTAGCCAGATGCACAAGGGGGCGCGCACATCTGGAGTTCCTTTGCCGTGGCTGTAGGACTTGGTGCGTCCATTCTCTCTCTCTCTCTCCCTCTTTCTCTCTCTGTCGCTCTCAAATACATAAATAAAAATAAACAAACAAAAAACATCCTGAAAGTCTATTTCTTGAGTGTCCTCTTAGAAAGACTTGTTGGACTGGTTACTTCAGCAATCTAGCAGTCATTTCCTCTGTCCCTTCATAGGGTGTCTAATTGACATGTTGCTCAATCAGGCACTGGCCTACCTTGCTCCAGTCTCTTCTTCCTAAGCTCTGGCTTAGGCACTCAAACAACTGTCCCTGTTGTATTTTTAAGAAGGCTTTAGTAACAATGCTCCAAATTGACTTTTCCTCTTAGAATTATTTTTTTTTTATTTTTATTTTTTTTAGATAAAGTCTTATGAGGAAGCACTGGCTGGTCTGGAACTTGCTATTATATAGACCATGCTGGCCTGGATCTCCTTCTGCCTCAGCCTCCTGAGTTCAGAGATTACTGGTTTGTGTCACTATTCCTGGTGGCTTTTTAAAAATTAAAGTTGGAACTGGAAAGATGGCCCAGAGGTTAAGAGCACTTTCCATGTAAGCATGAGGGCCTGAGAGCTTCAGGGCCTGGTTCCCCAGAACTCAAACAGCTGAGCGTGCCCAGCCATGTTCCAAACCCCAGTCCTGCAGCAGGCTGACCAGGGAGTAGCTGGGACTTGCTGAAGTTAAAAAATAAAAAATGAAAACAGCAGCCCTGGTTTGAGAGACTCCAAATCAAGAAAACAGGCAGATAAAAAGAGGAAACCCAATGTTTTCCTCTGATCTCCACACACACGAGCACAGGAAATGTGCAATCACATCACACACCACACACAAAATAAATAAAATTTTACAAAAGAAAAAAACACACTTAAAGTAAATGTTGATAACTTCATGTATTAAGTGATTGTTCTGCTCCAATAGAAAGCGTGTTTAGCCGAAATCTAACAGATTTCTTTATAGGAATTGGGGTTCTGTCACTATCATCATAGAACTTTTGAGTACCTAGAGTGAAAAAATAACTATTTCAACCCTGTATCTTTTTTTCTAAGAGATTTTTAGTCTGGTTCCATTTATATGCATATGTTGACCACTTGGGGGGGGGGGAAGGACCCCAAACAGCCTTTTCAGAGCTCAGTGATCTATTATGAGGCATTGGCTTACCACAGAATACTTTTTTTACACAGCCCAGGCCACAAGAGGGATATCCGGTCAGCTATTTTTAAAGCCCTTCTCACCTATTCCATCTCATGTAGCAGAGTTATTGCAGTTTGCTTAGGAATTGGCACTGCTTCTGTGATTCATGAAATCAAACTGAATGAAATATTTTTAACTTGCTTACAACTGGAATCATTTTGCTTACATGCACTGCCATGCCAAAGGAGCGCCTTTCTGAATTAGACATGCGTATACTCATGTAGCATATAACTTCACATTGCTATAAACACGGTATCATGCATTAGGCTTGCCAGATGAATAGTTTCTAATTAGTTAACTCATTCAACAATGTTTATAGAGCACTTACTGTTTATCAGACACTGGCATACAGCAGGGGACATAACGATGAGCAAGGGGTACTTATCTTGCCATACAGTCTAATAAGAGTTAGTGACCAAAAGGAGGCAGCTGTAATGGATGACAGACTGGTGGTGGAGGATGCCTACAGAAGGAGCCGGGGCGAGGGGGGGGGGCGGGGGGCGGAGGGGGGATGTCAGAGAAAGTGAAATATAAGCTGAGAAACAGAGCCAGCCAGGAAGGACGGGAGGAGGGAATCTTGCAGGTGGAGAGAACACCCTGAACCAGGCCAGGGCTTCCGGAGTGGGAGCCAGAGAGAAGACAGAGGCATCTGAGAGAGAGCCAGGGTGAGGAAGAACAGAGGGGCCTGGGAAGGAGGGTGAACTCTACCTGCCACGTCCTGTTCCAGAGTTTGAACTTGATCTTTAGAAGGCTGGAGGGCGGGGGAGGGGACACAGAAAGGTGTGAGTAGCAGAGAAACATGATCAACCAAGTTTGTGCTTCAGAAAGGGCACTGTGACTGTGGTGTGAAGAATGGGTAGAGGCACAGCACAGAATGGCCAGGACGACCATGAAGAAGCAGAGCTGTTGGGTGATCCATCAAGACAGAGGGGATCCCAAGGTGGAGAAGTGGGTGTGTCTCTGAGCTCTTTCAGACCTACCAATATAATTGGGTGGTGATAAATGGATGACTCCACATTGCCCCAAATTCAGCATCAAAGAATTGTCCTTGCCTAGGGACTTGTGCCACATTTGTATTACAAATTAGTATCAGAAAAGAGTTTGCTTACTTTATTATCTTAATATCCATTGCCTTTGTCAACTAAGAATTAAATAGCCCAGAGTTATATTTAGCAACCTTCTAATTATAATTACTTAAAGCTTTATGCTAAAGTAGTATAAACAATAGAAAGGACTCCTCCACCACCCCCAGATTTAAAAATCTAGAGATCCTGAGGGTGTTGGGTGAGCTGAATCCAGTATTCAAATGCTGTACATAAAAAAGCCCTATCTCGAGGGGATATGATGGAGAATGGAATTTCAAAGGGGAAAGGGGGGAGGGTAATACCATGGGATTTTTTTTGTTATCATGGAAAATATTAATAAAAATGGAGAAAAAAAAAGCCCTATCTCTCTACCCATCCTCTTCACCTGATTTTCTTCTAGTATGTTTATTATGTACAGAATTATTAAAATATACATGCAAAAGCATTGCATATGCAATTCTACAACTTTTTTCTCACAAAAAGAAGCAACATAAATATTTATATGTCCTTGTAAGCAATCTTGAAGATTCAAGTTTTCTCTCACTTTTCTCTTTTGAACATTTATGACATTCAAGCTTTCTTAACCATTTCTTTAACACCTGTTTAGAGCATTTCAATTCTTTTTTCTTTTGAGACAAGATCTCACTTTGTAGACCAGGCTGACCTCAAATTTGCAGTACTCCTGCCTCAGTCTTCCTAGTGCTAGGATTACAATAGCATCACACCCAACTCCCCCTGTTTTCATTTTAAGTAATACTGCTATAAGCACACTTTTGTATGATATTCTGCTTCAGATTTGAGGTCATATTTGTACACACTCACAAAATGACAATTCTATGTTCAAAGATACAAAAGTTGGACTTGCTATATGCAAAAGACCCGTTTGCTGAATTCAGACTTTATGCAGAAGATGTAGAAAGAGGAACAAGAGGATGGTGAGGAGAAGAAGAAGGAAATATAAGGATGTCGAGCAATTAGAAGTGAAGGAATAGGAAATAGCATCATCTTAGAAGTATTTTGAAAAGCAGTCCACTATGCAGCAGCAATGTAAGAAGAATGTTGAGTGTCTCCAACTTTATGAATGAAAAGGTTTTGGACAAAGCATTAGCAGAATGAAATAATAAAACAAAATTATCAGTATATTAAAATAATAAGGTCTGGGGCTGGAGGGATGGCTTAGCAGTTAAGCCATTTGCCTGCAAAGCCAAAGGATCCCCTTTCAATTCTCCAGGACCCACATAAGCCAGATGCACAAGGAGGCACATGCATCTAGAGTTCGTTTGCAGTGGCTGGAGGCCCTGGCATGCCCATTCTCTCCCACTCTCTCTCTCTTTATCCCTACCTGCCTCATCCCCTCAAATAAATAAATAAAATATATATTTAAAATAATAATAAGGGCTGGAGAGATGGCTTAGCAGTTAAAGGCACTTTCCTACAAAGCATAATGATATGTGTTCAATTCCCCAGTACCCACATAAAATCAGATACACAAAGTGGCACATGCAACTGGAGTTCATTTGCAGAGGCAAGAGGCCCTGGCATGCACACGCACACACACCCTCTCTCTCTACCCTTCCAAATAAATTCTCTCTCTCTCTCTCTCTCCCTCCTTCCAAATAAATACACACACACACATTGTTTTAAAAAAATAATAACTCACCATGCCAAGTAGTACCATTTCAGAAATGTAAAATTGTTTTAATTATTTTATTTAGAAAATTGGCAATATTTACATCAAAAGAGAAAACTACAACTTTGTCCTTAAAGTTATTAGAAAACTTTTGAGGAAACCTCTAGTAATTTCTCAAACACACACACCTTGTATGTGGTTAATTGATTTAGAATCACTTAGGAGACATACCTCTGGGATTTATTAACAGAAAGGTTGAAATAAGAAGGGAAGACCCAACCCATACAGGCTGGGATTCCAAACTGAAGGAAAGGAAAAATTGAACTAAGCACCAGTATTCATCTCTCTTTCTTTTCCTGAGTGTGCACACAACATAACCACAGCCCCATACTCCTGCCACCCTGTCCTCCTACCTTGATGCAATGTACCCTCAAACTATGAAACTCTTTCTCTAGTATAGATTGCTTCTCGTCATAGTAACAAAAAGTAATCAGTATACCTTATAAACATATAAATATAAAAAAGAGTATAATCGTAATAGTTAGCACTTCCTAAGCCAGGCGTGATGCTAAGTATTTCATGGTACTAACGCCCTGGGCATTCTCAGTGTAGGTGACAATCATCAATGGAGAGTCAGCGGATAGGTGAGTGTAAAATTAGTGGGCTGGACTAGAAATCTGGCTCTGGAGTTGTGAGGGTGACCCCTGGAATAGATTGTCTTTCCCTGTCTTACATGCTTTTACAGGGGTGAAGAGCATTTCAAATGCCATGTCCCTCAAAACAGCCAAGGTTGTCTCTCCACGGGTGTTGGCTTGTGACTCTAGGGACCCTGCACTTTTCTCATGGTTGGAACAGAGTCAATTCAATGCTGATCTATCTATGTGGGTCATCTTGTGTAAGTGATCGCAGAACATCTATCTTCATCAGTGCACACACTCGCGCATGAGAGAGGAGGCACCTGCTTCCTGCCTCAGGGTTTAACTGAGTTCAGATTTGTGAATGGCTGTCAGAGCCTAACTAGAGTGAGGGCCCTCACCACAAATGTCCACTTTCTAAATCATCACAGTGCTTACATAAAGCCTCAACTATAATCATCATTTATGTCAGCATTCCAAACTATGTTCCAAATAAAACAAAAGTGAATATGGATACATTATTATGTTATCATTTCAAATGAAGTTTATAAGATACATCTGGTTTTTTAGACAAACACATCCAAGATCATTCATCCCTTTTAAAAATATCCTGGCGTGGTGGTGCACACCTTTAATCTCAGCACTCGGGAGGCAAAGGTAGGAGGATTGCCATGAGTTCGAGGCCACCCTGAGACTGCACAGTGAATTCCAGGTCAGCCTGAGCTAGAGTGAAACCCTACCTTGAAAAAACAAACAAAAAAGATAAATAATAATAAAATAAAATAAAATAAAATAAAATAAATAGTCAAAGTCAGGCACAGGGCTGGAGAGATAGCTTAGTGGTTAAGGTGCTTGCTTGCAAAGCCAAAAGATCCAAGTTCAATTCTCCAGGACCCACATAAGCCAGATACACAAGGTGACACATGCATCTAGAGTTCTTTTGCAGCAGCCAGAGGCCATGGTGCACCCATTCTCTCTTTCTCTCTCTAGCGGTCTCTTTCTCTCAAATAAATAAAATAAAATAAATATTTAAAGTCAGGCAGAATGATACACATTTGCAGTCCTGGCTCTCAAGAGGTTTAGACCAGAGGATTTCTCTGAGTCCAAGAATATGAGACCTGCCTAGGTAACATAACAAGATTCTTTAGAAATAAAGGAGGGGAGGCTGGATAGATGGTGAAGGTAAAGTGCTTGCTGTGTAAACATGCAGACCCAAACATGCAAGCCCCAGTACCCAGATCAAATGCCAGGTGTACTGGTGCATGTCTGTTATCCTAGCACTGTGAGGTAAAGACAGGAGGAGCTCTGGAGTTTGCTGGCCCGGCAGGTTAGCCTATCTGGTGAGTTGCAGGCCAGTGAGAGACCCTGTCTCAAAACAGATGGATGACGCTCCTTAGGGTGGTGCGCAAGGTTATCCTATGGCCTCTGTGTGCACACCCACGCACTGATGAACATGCCTCCACACACATGCACAGCATACATGTACACCATACACTATGTACGTGCACAGTACACAGACACTCCACACCATATGCTAGTGGAAGATAGTAAAGTGAAGGGAAAAAATAATTCCCTGTCCTCAAGAAATTCCCAACCAAGTGGCAGATACAAAGGTTTCAAACCTAGTTGTGTAAAACTGTTACAATGAGGTAAATTTTACAAAATGGGAAACTAGAACTTGTAGAGAGATAAATATTCTGTTTCAATGAAAAGCTGTACTTTTTGGCAATTCAAGATCACTTTAACTTTGTGTGAAAGGCAGCGGGGAGCTTTTAAAGTTTCAACAGGCAGTCAGCGGAGAATCTCATGGTAGAAGGGCTGGAAAAGGAAGAGCACGGTCTAGAGGGGGCAGACGCCGGAGGGGCCCTCAGGGGCCACGGGAACCCAAGCAGCCCACCTGGGACTTTCTGCTCACCCTTTCCTATTGTCTTATCATTGCACCCAGGCTAGCCCAGAGCAGAGATACAGCCTTGGGCAACAGAGCTCCCTTGCAAAAGACAAGCATGTCCTCATGACACCAAAATAGTCCTCACAGCACTTGAGACTTAAGGCTACGGTAGCAAAGCTGGTGGGTTATCTCAACGTTGCCCATGTGTGGCCAAATTTTCTCTCTCTCTCTCTCTCTCTCTCTGCTTGACTTACTTTCCAGAGGAGAACACCAGCTACCTTCACTCTGAGCTAAGGACAGAATGGGGGAAGTGAACCGAGGAATGATAAATCAGTGAGGTACAGAAGAGCACCTGACCAGTAAGGGAAGACCGTGGGCACGGGGACTCAGTATGTAACTGCAGTCAGTACTTTCATAGCACACACAGTGGTCAATTCCCTTGCCTATTCCTCCCACTACGGGCCTCGCTGTCCCAAAGGATACCAGTTCTGCAGTAGGCTGTCCACTCCTGAGTGTTTGTGTGTGTGTGTGTTTTCATCACTGATATACCACCTGGAAATTTTCACCTCTGGAAATTCTTGCCTCTGGCAAGCCACCATTTTAGGAAAGAAATATTTTAGAAATTCAAATATAACCAGGTAATCCGGGACCTGCTGTGGTTCATTTTGGCTCCGTCGGCCTATGGCTGGATCAAACAGATCGAGGATTTATCTTTAGTCTGAAGCATTCCAAAGAGATTGACTTGAAATTTCACTAAAGCCTCTGCAAGTCCTCAGCTTGAGAAAGACTGGGAGTCAGGCTTAATCCCTGCGTCCGTGTTCCTGAGCTTTCACCCCTAACGCACACCGTGGCCACGAGAGTCACCTGAGAGGACTTCAATACCCAGATTCCTGTGAGCAGTCCAGACTAAACATTCATACCCCTGGCCCTTGTCCAGTTTACTGAGTCAGGATGAGGACAGGCTGTAGGGAGGGAAGTACAGAGAAGCCAGTGCCTTGAACTTGCTCCCTGGGCTAACACTGAGTTTGTTGTTGTTATATTGTTTGGTTTTCTTTTTGAGACAGGGTGTCCCGTATCCCAAGATGGCTTCAAACTGGCTTATGCAGCCAAGCATGGCTTTGAACTTCTGGTCCTTCTGTCAGGATTACAGGCACATGCCATCATGCCTGGTGCTTGGGAACAGACCCTGGGTTTTGTGTATGTGAGGCAAGCATTTTACCAACTGAGCTATCCTGCCCTTTCTTGAGCCCAGAAAAATGTTAGGAAACTGACCTGAAGGATAAGTCAGCTTTCAATAATTTTTAAGCAAGTGGGAAGGTCCAGTGAGGTGCTTCCTTGGAGGTTTTTCTATTTTACATATTGATTTATGTTTTATGTTGTATGTTTACTCTCACCTTTGAAGGCACTGTAAGGATATTCATGGTTTAACCTCATCACAGAGTCTCGAAGCAAAAGAAATCACTGAGGCTGGGCTGTCAGTAAAGTGCTTGCTTCGCAAACATGAGGACTCAAGTTCAAATCTCAGTACCCATGGAAAACTGCCCGGTGTGGTGGTGAATGCCTGTGATCCTAGTGCTGCCCAAGCAAAGACAGGTTGATCCCTGAGGCTCACTGGCCAGCTGGTGTAGCTTAATTGGTGACAGAACCTGCCTCAAAGGAGATGGACAGTGTTCCTGAGAATGATGCCAAAGGTTGTCCTCTGGCCTCCACATGCAGAGTCATACAAGTGCAGTCACACCCAGATAAACAGCGCATAAACATGCACACACGCACACACGCACAATCATAGAATATGAGCAATTAAAGCATGTCCAGGTACACACAGGTAATGCTGACAGTCACCTGTCACCAGCTTAAGATCATCCTTTTGTGACTGGGATGCAGGCTGAAGAGAAGGAGCAGAAACAAAATTATGTATACGCAGCTCTAACCGAGGCGTTATCTTCAACCTCCCGTTAGAACACTGTTCAACCCCACTGTATTCAGAGAACCCCTTGTGTACTCTTTCTGAATTTTTTTGTCATTTTATTTTATTTACAAGCAGACACACACAACAGAGAAAGCGAGAGAGAGAATGGGTATGCCGGGGCCTCCTACCATTGCAAATGAACTCCAGATGCATGCACCACTTTGTTTGTGTGGCTTTACATGGGTCCTAAGGAATCGAACTCAGGTCTTTAGGGTTTGAAGGCAAGCATCTTAACAGCTGAGCCATCTCTCCAGCCCCCTCTTTGTTGCTGTTTATTTTTATTAGCATAAAAAGAATTAGGTTTCATTGTAGTATGTTTTTTTGTGTCAGTTTCCCTCTTACCATTGCCCCTGTACACTCATTCTTCCTTACTCCCCAGTCATGCCCATTCTGTAATTTTCCGTAGTGCCCTGACACTGCTATGGCATGCAGTTGAAGCTTAAGAAGTGCATGTGTATTAGATAGTCTCCTCATTTTAGAAAGCAAGAAAGGTGCTGTTGACTGTTTCTAGAATGTACTGAAGATAGGACTCACAAAAATGTTCAGATTCACAAAGCTATATATAGCTGACTCTGATAGCACAGCCAGGCTAAAAGGTTTTAGGTCTCATCAGTAAGTTCTAGAAGCTTTTGCAGTGACCCCAAAAGCAGCCATTTTAGTTCTCTGGGATTTGCACCTGTAATCTGTGTCTCTGTTATCTGTCATCTGGTGCTAATTCACAGTAAAGGTTTCATTGTTTCTTCACAAATGTCAAATCTTTTAGTTCTCTTGCTTATATTTTGTTTGGTTTTGCTTTGCATTTTTTCTAAAATGTTCATGCAATCAAATATGAAAGAATTGTTTCATTTAAATTTAACTAAGCTTGATTTAGAGATCATAATTTTCACATTAAAATTTTTTATTTATTTGAGAGAAAAAGAGGGAGAGAGAGAGAAAGGAATGGGCATACCAGGGCCTCTAGTCACTGCAAACGAACTCCAGACGCATGTGCCACCCTGTGCATCTGGCTTATGTGGGTACTGGGGATTGAACCTGGATCCTTAGGCTTTGTAGGCAAGCACCTTCACTGCTAAGCGATCTCTCCAGCCCTCACATTTAATTTTAATGAAAAAAAAAATGAAGCACCTTTTGTATCCTTAAAAATAGCTTCACTTTAATACATTTGTTTTAATTAGATTAAAATGTTATCCCAACAAATCTTTTTTAAATCTAATCAGTCCTAAGAAAAAAGAATCAAGTAAAAGTTGAGCAATATTTACTTAGCATCTGGGTAAAGAGCAAAAGAATATTTTCTGTGAGGAAAAAAAAATGCCTTGTTTACAAGTTCATGAATAGTTTTAGGACATGGAACTTTTCCAGTGAGAAATAAAAAATTCCTGTGTTGGTAAAACTTTACAGTAATATAACAGGAGTGGACATAGTTATGTAGGATCAAAAAGCAAGTCTAAAAGCCAGCATATTCTGAGCTGAAAAGGCAAATTTGTCAGATTCCAGAAGGACATTGTATTTTCAGTTGTCCCCTCACTCAATGGCTTTAGCTAAAGTCTGCCTGAAGGGGAAGAAGAATGGAAAGAGTGTGCATGTTCCCAGCTGACCTTGATTTCAATAGGCTGAAATCCAAGGTGTGAGTGAGGTTGTGTGTTCAGAGAAACAAATGGTTCATTCTAAATACCGACCAATACCTGATGCTACTGCAGACTCCATCAGGAACCTCCATAGCCTTTTCAACTGTAAAACAGGATTCTGAATGGAAGCAGAGACTTAACACCATCTGTGAGACTCAGCGTTCCAATTGTATGTCTTTCCTATTGAAGTTACTGACTCTTGTCTTTTGGAAATGGAGAGCCAGAGTTACTTTGTTCAAAACACCTCCCAAATGCATTGGTCTAGTTTGCTATTACTTGTTTTGACATATTCTCCAGACACCATGAAGTGATGTATTATTAACTAAAGTACTGAATGGAAATTATAGCACTTTTTAAATGCCAAGTCTTAACCATTAACTGGAATGCTGGTAAAAAAAAAAGACTTCAAATGACTTGCCAAGGCACTGAGCCCCATTTAGCAGTTTGATTTCAAGGTTGGTCAGCAGCATAAAATCCCAGGTGCAGGATTCCTTTCCAGAATTGTTCAGATTATTACATAGTAGTAAATGAAGGCTCATTGGAACTTGCCTGGTAACCTGCAAGGTGTCAGTGGTCAAACATCACAAGTTATAGCTCTTCTGCATCACCTGTATTTAGAGAGGCATGTAATTTGACTCACCCATATTTTCCTTGTGGCTTTTCCCACATATTAATCCATATTTCATTATTCTTCCCATCAAAGTTATCAGTCCTACATTATGCATTTGTTGAAGCCCTGACTTCTGGAATCATTATCTGTCTTTAGTACCATAGTACATTGTATACTGAATTTCCACTGTTTGTTTAAATGTTGTGTGTGTGTGTGTGTGTGCCCGCACGCACGCGCAAGTACATGTTCATAGTCATCACAGTGCACATGTGGAGATCAGAGGACAATGTTCAGGTCAGTCCTCACTTCCTACCTCATGTGAGACAAGGTCTCTCATTCACTGCTGTGTTCTGGGGCTTCTAAGAAAGAAAGCTCATGTCTTGATAGGTGCCTTGGAAGTACAGAAGTCCAGCACAGCTTCTGCCTTTTATGTGAGGTCCAGGGATCTGAACTCAGGTACTCAGTTTTGGCAAGAGCATCTCACCAACCCACAAGTTCTCTCTCTCTCTCACTCTCTCCTCTTTCTCTCTCTTTCTCCCTCCTTCCCTCTCTCCTGCCTTTTCCCTTTTGACAACTTACTAGAGAAACAAAGTCAAGTTCATTTTCAGAAAAACAGTCCACAGTTATTAACCACACATCCAGTAAATTCCCCTATAGTTTAGACCTCTTGTGCATGGGAACTTTATCTAATGCTCACTTCTGGATTCCCAGCCCCTATATCTGTACGAGGGCCTTATAAATATTCACCAGCTATCACTCTGTCTAAATAGAACCTAGGCTGAATGTGCCTGTAGTTTCAGTTATTCAAGAGTTGCTGAGTCAGGAGAATCACTTGAGCCTTGGAATTTGGGACCATCCTGGCCCCAAAACAAGAGGAAATTCTGTCCCAAAAATACATGACTAAATAAAACCTGGGGTACAAATGTATAAATGAATAGAACCTGGGGAAAATGTTAATATCCTTGGTAGCATGAAGGGTATGTTTAATTCACAACAGTGATATGGACTGACATCCTCAGGGCTCATACTGGACTAAACCACTGGGATTCAAATGCAGGAATCCAAGTGCTATGATTTGGGAAAATGAGTCTCTCGGTGCCTTAGCTTTCTGTGATTAAATTCGTTATTAGAAGTAGGATTAAATGAATTACTAGATATAAAAAGTTAAGGATTAAATGAGTAATTAGAAATAGTATTCCAAAATAAAAGCCTGGTGTGTGAGTCTCAGCAAACCTTTTAGGGCCCACCTAGTCTTCCACCTTTGCTCTTTCTTTCCCTTCCTTCCTTCCTTGTCTTTCCATCTTCCTCATTTCTAATGATAGGCTGACAATTCTTTGCTGGTAGTTTACCTTGTAAAGACCTCTTTCTTCACTTAATCCTGTTACCCAACACCAACCCTGCTGTACAAAGGGATTTTCAAATTCTATCCCCGGATTTCCCCAGCTGCACGTGGTCTCCTAAGCTGCTCCTGTGTGGCTGCCTATTCCAATAAGAAGACCTAGAGTGTCCCCACACCATGTGGCGAGATGCTGAGGGTGAAACTGGTAGTGTCATATGTGTGGGTAAATGTGTGCACATATGCCACAGATCCCGAACAATCAAGACAGTTTTCATTTTCATTATTGCCAGTGGAAACTGGTCATATGCATGGGAATAGACTCAATCATTGAAATTGCGTGCAGGTGTGAGTATAGTGATAGAAAATAGGACTCCTTTATCTTTTTACTCCACTTTTCATGATATGTAAGTAAAATTAATGGAGATGCTCAATTACAGTGCAAATAAGGAACAGAAATTTCTTGATGCTGAAGTATAAATCTGGCTAGTTTTTTTTTTTTTTTTTAAGTATGTAACAAGTCCATGCTCCATCTGGGAACATGGAGAATGGATATATTTTCTTTATTTCATGGGTTTTTGCTTATTTCATTATGTTTTGTTTTGAAACAGACTCTAAGGTATCCCAGGCTGGTCTTGAACTTGCTATGTACCAAGGATTGACTTTGAACTTCTGATCCTCCTGACTCTACCACCCAAGTGCAGAGATTTCACATGTGCTCAATTTATGTGGTGCTAGAGATGAACTAGAGTTTTGTGGATGTTAGACAAGCATTCTATCAACTGAGTTGTATCCCCACTCCATATTCACAGTTTTACATACTTAATTCATATGTAAGAGATAATATTTATGAGTAATTGATATTTGAGCTCATGTATGTTACTTAACTGAGTCATCCCACTATCTTTATATATTTCAAAACATCATGTTGCACATAGTAAATATATATCATTTTGTCTACTAAAAACTTAAAATCTAGGGCTGTAGAGATGGCTTAGCAGTTAAGGTGCTTTTCTGTAGAGCCTAAGGACCCATATTCTACTCTCCAGATCCCACATAAGCCAGACATACAAGGTGGTGCAAGTGCACAAGGTCGCACATATGCACAAGGTGGGTGCACGTGTCTGGAGTTCAGTTGTAGTGGCTACAAGCCCTGACATGCCACTTATCTCTCTCTCTCTCTCTCTCTCTCTCTCTCTCTCTCTCTTCTTTCTCTCTCTCTGTCCCATGCGTGTATACTCACTCTCTCAAAAAATAAATAAATAAACTTAAAAATAAGTAGGTTGTGATAGAACATGCATATAATCCCAACACTCAGGAAGCTGAGGCATGAATATTGTGAGTTCAAGGTCAGCTTCACTACATAGTAAGATTATGGCCCTGCAACATATAAAGTAAAATAAAATACAATAAAATAAAATAACAAGACTAATAGCAAAAGCAGTATTATTCTAAACTGGAAATCTCTCTGAAGCACATGTAATGAAGGGTTGGGAGAGTAATTTGGGGATACTGGGTAACTTGTCTAGCAAGCATGAGGCCCTGAAGTCAGTCTCTGACACTACAAAAAAATAAAAATAGGAGAATTTATTTTCAATTCCTTGGGCCATACAGAGAATTTTCTTTATATCACATAGCTAAGAATTAATATTTTATATTGAAAATTATTTTTAGCACTGTGAATAATCCTGAAATTATCATTGATTCAAATTTAAAAATTACCTGAAAGCACTCTGTTCCTTCCCATAATGCTTGAAACTCCAATGGGCATGCTGCTCAATCCAACCACAGTGATACCACGTGCCATTTGAGAAGGGTCCATGTGAGCCAACGCATCACATTCAGGAAGGCCAGGAGCGGCTCGGCTGCGGCACTAGGGCAATGGGCACTGCTGTGGAAGCCACCTGGGAAGCTTAAGAGAGTTGATGACAGCTGGATGTGGTGACTGACACCTGCAATCCCAGCACAGAGGCGGAGGCAGGAGGGTGGCAAGTTCAAGGCCAGCCTTGGCTGCAGAATGAGTTCTAGACCAACCTAAGCTATAGAAATGAGGGCTGTTCAAAAAGAAAAAGTGCAGCTGGTGAGCCAGGCACGTGGCTCAGTGGTAGAGTGCTCACCCAGCATGTGTAAGGCTCTGGGTTCAGTCTGTAGCACCACACGGAAGAAGAAACCAAGCCACTGATGCCTGAGAACAGCCTCAGGGACACTGAGGTTTGAGGAAGCTCCGCCAAGTGCCTCTCATGGGCAATCAGGCTATCAAGCATTTCAATATCACCTCAGACTCGAAGGAATCAGTGAGGTCTTGAGAGGCAGGAGTGGAGACCGAGGAGGAGCAGGAAGAGCAGACAGCCAGGGGAGTGATGAAAATGGGTTACAGTAGAGAGGTCGGGGGGCAGGGGGTGCCAGCCAGACCCTGCTACTTCAAAGTCACATCACGGGCAGCTGTGTCACCAGGGAACCTGTTAGAAGTGCACAGGCTTGGGCTTTGCCCCAGACCTACATGGTCAGAATCTGCATGCAACGTTCTCAACAAAAACACATAAACGTAGCTGGGCATGGTGGCACACGCCTTTAATCCCAGCACTTGGGAGGAAGAGGTAGGAGGATTGCAGTGAGTTCAAGGCTACCCTGAGACTACATAGTGAGTTCCAGATCAGCCTGAGCTAGAGTGAAACCCTACCTCAAAAAACATAAACACATAACCAGATATTGGACAGACTCTCATACAGGCACACTGGAAAGACAGTTACTAATATATATCACTTTCTTGCATTTAAACATGAAAGGGTTTCATTGAGTTACTCGTAGGGCTTCTTCAAACCCAGTGTACCTGTGAGCATATTACATGTTCTATTGGTACTACAGTGTTCAATGAAAATAGTGTGCCTGTGCACAGTAGCAGACATCCATCCCATTGGCACTGCCAGTGTTCTCGGACAGAAGTGGTATTTGATGTGGCCTTTGTCATGTGTCTTCTCTGATTTAGACACATGCTCTTTGACTCTTGGGCATCTCAAAGAAAGCTGCATCTTCACAGCAGTTTAGGAAGTATCCTAACCATTCCCATGTCTCGTTCTAAACTCACATCACTAAGCAAATGGCCAAGATTCTATCTTTTTCCATTTTTAATCCCTCAGTCAACCCTCAGAGCACACGACAGTCCCAGTGCTGTCTCTGAGCATCCACCTGACCTCCATTCTTCAAATACCTGCTCGTCATGAATTACCTGGAAGTGTCAGGTGAAAAACCTTGCAGACGTTTGTGTGCTGAGAACTTGAGAACTGCTACTTAGCCTTTTGAAGCTCCGTCATCTGGATGCCATCCACCTCCTTCTCATTGATTTCATGCCCCACATTCTGAAGAGGCTTCTTTTAAGTTGCTGAGGCTCTGTGGTCTGGGTGCCTGGCTGGAGAACTTTCTTATCACAACCTCCCGAAGAGGTACCAAGGGCACCATTTACCAACCCCACAAAAATGAAAAGTGTACCTGAAAATATTTGTTTTCAGACTGACCCATTCTTGAATGTCTGAAACTTATATTAGATATTTTTAGGTTGTTTAACTGGCTGAGAATGTAAAGAGTGAAGTGAGAAATCCACATCAGATAAACCTGAACCATGTGCTTTTACTTTGCGTTTTGTGGAGTAGTCTACAGGCAACCATCCCACCATCATTACTATTTGAATTTTAAACAAGGGAAGTATTGTTACAACTACCCTCGCATTGCTGGCACAAAGCACCTGACCACAAGCAGCTTGTGAGAGGAAAGGGTTTATTTTGACTTATAGATTCAAGGGAAAACTCTATAATGGCAGGGGGAAGTGTGGTATGAGCAGAGGCTGGACATCACCTCCTGTCCAGCATCAGGTGGACAGCAGCAGCAGGAGAATGTGCCAAACACTGGCAAGGGGAAACTGGCTCTAACACCCAAAGTCTGCCCCCAGCAACACACTTCCTCCAGCAAAGCCCTGATTCCCAAATTGCCATCAATGGGAAATCAAACATTCAAAACACATGAGTTTATGGGGGACACCTAATTCAAACCACCACAGATAGTCTCATGATTATTAAGTAATATAAACTAAAAAGGTAAGAAAATATAAAGTTAAATATGAGGGTCAGTGTAATGGCTTTCATTACAGTCTGTGATAGGGTATGACTATTTTCTGTAGGGATAAAGAAATGGAATGTGGAGACCTAGAAAGTTCAGCCTGAGTTGGATATCACTGGCCTTGCTTGTGCCATTGTTCAGAAGGCTTCTATAAACAAGGAAGTGCTCACTCGAGGGCAGGGGTAGTCTGCACATTACTGTAATAGTCGCGTTCACATTCCAAGTCCCAGGGCTCACTTGGAAACACTGAGGGTGGCTGCATGTCAACACCATGTCATGACCGTAGTGCAGCTGAGACACTGAGATGGAAGATGCTCGGCAGCCCAGGTGCCAAAGCCCCGTGCAGGGACACCTGCACCACTTCACAGACCTGCTTCTATGAACAGTGCTGAAGGTGCCCTAGTCAAAAGCTACTACCCTTTACAATGTTCTATTTTCTCTCTTTTTTTTTAAATGTGTATTTATTTATTTGGAGAGAGAGAATCGACACATCAGGGCTTCCTGCCACTGCAAATGAACTACAGATACATGTGCCACTTTGTGCATCTGGCTTTACATGGGTACAGGAGAATCGAACACAGGCCATTAAGTTTTGCCAGCAAATGCCTTTAACTGCTGAGTCATCTCTCCAGCCCTTCATGTTTTCTGCATGCATCTGTGTGTGTGTGCATGTGTCCACATATGCATGCATATGCATGTTGAGGCAAATGATCAATGTTCAGTGAATTCCTCAGTGGTCCTCCACCTGTTTCCTTGAGGCAGGGTCTCTCACTAAACCTGGAGCTCACAAGTTCAGTAGTCTAGCTGGCCAATGAGATCCCGCCTCCACCTTCCTGGTGACGGGATTACAATTATGTGCCACTGCACCCAGCATTTACATGGGTCTGGGCATCAGAATTCAGGTCCTCATGCTTGCACAGCGAGCATTTTACCCACTGAGCCACTTCCCCAGCCCTCTTCAAGGTTTCCTACATGCAACTGAGCATTTGAAAAGATTTCAGGTAAAAAAAAAACATTTTCTTATTCTGATATTACACTGATGTCTGTCCTAAGAAAAGTTCTCTTGTCTTTCTTGCTTTTGTTGTTCTTTCTGTCATCTATCTTCCAAAACCAACAGCAAAACAAGCCATCAAGATACCTGCTCCATCAAGACAACTCATTCTACTCTAGCAATGACCACAAAATATTTTTAATATTGACAGAAAGCAAAGCAAATGTTTAGAAAGAGTGCAAAAAGAATCAACTCCATGTTCTCCCAAGTGTATCCCTTGCTCGATGTGGAGAAATCCAGTGGCTGAACTTCCACTGATTTGCTTTCAAAATCATCATGCTTTTAGCCTATTTTAACCTGCAATTTTGGTTTTAAAAATTCAGAATGAATGAGAAATACCTTTTTACATCCTCTTCTATTCCTGCAAAACATGTTACCAGTGTGCAGAATTTATCACCTTCCAATCTGTAATCATGGCATGAAGAGATGTCTGTCCTCTGATCCACGACTCCCCTCCTGTCAACTTTCCATTGACTCCACATTCCAGCCCCGTGTTAATTCTTCTCTGTGTTTTTCCTATGTATAACACTTTAATTTCCATACCACCAATCATAAGGGCTCTAGTGGATTCTCCCTTAATGTTCTCCTCTACCTGCCCCTAAGACTTTGTTTTTTTTACTTACTATCAGTCAGTGGATGAGCAGGAAAAAAAAAATGCAATCATCAAAATATCTAAAATATCCAAATGTGCATTTTTCTGGAGCCATGGCTTTCAGTTGCTTGTGCATTTTTAGTATAATGTCCCACTTTAGCCACCATCCCGTTTACTTGCTTTTCTCTCCACAGAGCCAGGAGGCCCTGTCACTCTTGACATCCTCCCAGGTTCAAGTTACTGTTTGCTTTGATAATAGCCATGTGTTTTACATAGTTAAAAAATTTACATCTGTAACCTGCCTTATGTACTTTTTAGCTCCCTGTAATAATCCCTTTTCCCCTCATAGTCAATATTTACAGAACCTCCTCTATTTGAAAGTGTAACCTCAATGGCAGCATCTTATTCTAGGAAAGGCCAGAGTTCTTCTCCACAATTTCAGAACCTCCGTGGGATCAGCATTTGCCTGGAAACTTTTGCTTTGAATTTCCTGGGCTTGTCAAAGACTGGAAGTTGCCAACATTTCATTTGTCCCTGCCTGTCCTTTTGTGAATGTGCCAGAGTGGGTCAGAGTGCCTCTTGTTCACATTTCCCTAGAAGTAGTCGGTTTGATGTCACACTCTTTATATAAAGGACTTAAACTGTGCTGGGAACGTGCTGTGGTCTGAAGCTGTGATCAGTGCAGGAAACCTGTGGCATTGCTCTCAACTGCTTCCCATCGACGTGGAGAATCATTGAAAATGTTTGCATCGATGGTGAATCCCATTAACGGGATAAATGATGCCTCAACTTCACGGCATCAGCAGTGCTGTGAGGAGGCTGGGAGACGGCTCGTTGGGCACAGTGCTTGCCATGCCAGCATGAAGACCTGAGCATCCACGTCAAAGCCAGGTATGGTGGTATGCACCGAGGAAGCAGGAACAGGAGGCTCCCTGGGACTTGCTGGCTAGCTTGTCTAGTGAAATTGGGGAGCCCTAGGTTCTGTAAGAGGCTCTGTGCCAAAAAGCAGGTGGAGAACAATTACTCAACATTGATCTCTGACCTCCATTTATGTGTGCGCATGTACACAGAAACACACATCCACCAGCACACATATGTGCTTCCCCACACCTTCAACCATTCACACCACACACACACACATGCATGTGCACCAGCAAACACATATGCTTCCACACATATAAACATGCACACACCACATACACACATACATACAAAAAGGAAAAGGAAAAGGAGAACTTGTAAGGATCTGAGGTACTGGACGCCTTCTTGTAAAGACGTTGCTACCAGGATCCCTCATGAAGTACATTACAATATGAGCAGCCCTCATGGCTTCACCTCCTTAGCACAGGGGATCCATAACACCCAGGCCCTCTTCTGACACCACTTTGCACTATGCGGGTCCCCACGAACCTCAGTCCCTCTTCCCTGGCATGGAATGACTGTGGACAGTAATGTTACCTGGCTCTGTGCCCTCTGAGCACCCTTCTTCCTGTCTCTTCCATCATAGTCATTGTCCCTGTGCTCCTGGCATCCCTTTCTTCTTCCTTCTTGATCCTTATGACACTGTCATCAGGGCATCAGGGTTATTTCTTTGTAGGCACTCCCCACTCCTCCGATGAAAACCCCTGCTTAAATCCCATTGCCTCTATGTAGCCAGACGAATCTGCCTGCCTCCTATCCTGTAGCTTCATACTCCAAAAGTCACTGGGCCAGGTTGGCTCATTGAATCTTCTACAGGCCACCTGGGAATTCATTTCCTCCCTTCCTGCTTTCACTTCCCCAATAATTATGATGATTTAGCATTGCAGAACATATTATGTATTTATTTTGCCTGTTGTTTTTCTTTTTGTGCTCATATCTAGCGTATGTGCCTGGCACACTACTAATACCTTGTGAATGAATAAATGAATGAACGATGATACTTACAGACTTGCTGATAACTGAGAAGTAGGGAGAGCTGTGGGGGAGGTGGCTTTGAGTGTAGATGTCACATCACATAAATGCAGGGTCCTTGATTCCGGTCCCCTAGCATCCATCTTCCTTCAAGGATCGCTGCTTATTCTCCCCTTGTGAGACCACATCTGTTCTCCACGGTTCCTACCTACTTCTTTACAGGCCCATTTCTTGGCCAGTTCTCGGGCTGACACATACCTCTTCCCTTTGGATTATCTCTTTGTGGCTGCATTTCATAGTCACATGACCCTATGAAGCCCTGGGCGGCTTAGGGCACAGTTTCCTCCTGGGAGGGCAGCTCCCTTTCCTCTCACGTTATGAGACTGGCAGGAATGCAGAGGTGAGTAAGATGTGGCCACCACTGAGAAGTTAAGCCAGGTGCAGAAAAGCATGTAAACACATAATTACAGCACAATTAGGTATATGTTCCAGCCATAGTGATGTACAGCACAGATGAGGGGACGAGGAACTCACCACCTTGAGGATTTAGAGAGGCAGTCTTGCAGAAAGAAGTAACCTTTGAGCTGCTCCCAAAGGAGCCGAATGTAGCCAAGCAGCATAAAGGGTAGTGAGAACTGGTCATTGCAGCCAAAGTACCACATGGAAAAGCACAGGAATGCGACGAGGGTTCAGCCAGTGCACACCACTCTGGAGGGACTGGACACCTCGGGCAGGGAAAGTACATGGTTCCGGACTTCGATCAGAGTCCTATACTGAACTGATGAGAGTGGACTCAGCCCTTATCTCACACACAACGAGCATTCAGGGAAGTGGCACATCCAACATGGGGAACTTCCTTGGGGTTGTTCATTAATCCCAACTATCCTACATTTTAAAAATGAAAAATATTCCCTTATTATTACCTAAATATCATAGAGGTTAGTTTCAAACTTTTTTTTTAATGAAGCCTAGTTCCTTTTAAGTACTTAATTGCATCATGGAAATTGTCAATGTGTGGTTTGGTGAACACCTGCGGCTCACTGGAGATGGGATTCTGGAAGTAGTAGGTAGGGCTACCTGGGCTCCAGATGGCTCATGCACAATAACATTGAGGTATGCCACACTAAGATTTGTGGAGAGTGAAAGACAGTGGAAGAGAATTGTCTAAATCACAATTTGATGTGAACTAATACTAACAAAGAAGCATGTTACTTAGAACAAATGCAACAAAAAATTCATACAAAGTACAATGTGCATCATATTAATTTATACCATGCATCATAAAAAGCAAATTAAGAATATCAGGGTGTGTGTGTGTGAGTTGTGGGTTATACATGTAAGGGGTGCACATATACGTGGGTGTGCAAGCACATATGTATGCATGTGGAGGCCAGAAGTTGATGGAAGGTATCTTCCTTGACCACTCGTGTTTTATTTAAAAAATATATTTTATTTTATTTTATCTGAGGGAGAGGCAGAGAGAAGTAGATAGAGAGAATGGGCACACCAGGACCTCCAGCCATTGCAAACGAGCTCTAGACACATATGCCACCTTGTGCATCTGGCTTACATGGGTCATGGGGAATTGGCTCTGTAGGCAAGCACCTTAAGCCATCTCTCCAGACCCCACTCTTGTCTTTTTTACTGAGGCAGGATCTCACCTGAGTCCAAAGCTCAGTTATCTGGCTAGGATAACTAGCCATCTTGTCCTGGAGATTCCCTATTTCCATGGCCCCTGTGCTGGGATTGCAAACAGCCACCAAGCCCACTCAGCATTTACATGGTTGCCAAGGGTCTGAACTGTGGCCCCCGTGCTTACACAGCAAGCACTTTACTGACTGAGCCATCTTCTAGACCCCTCTTCATATGTTCTGGGCAGAGTTACAGTCACCATTTCTTGGCTTATGTCCAGCCCCTCTCAAGCTCACCCTTAGGTGGCACCCTGGCCTTCTTTCAGGGAGAGGGGATTTTTCATACTGTGGAGTCCCATGCTGCCTCATGGCATTTGTCTCCCGAGGCAGAGCCTCAAGGGTTCACATCCCAACTTCCTGTGTAAGCCAGAGCTCTAGGCAGAAAAGCCCGCAGGCAGCATAGCCCTCCAAAAATCTCCCCAAATTCAGTCCACTCACTTGCCAAGGACAAGTTAGAAGATCCAAGCTCTAAATAAGATCTGGACCAGCCCTGGAGTGAGATTGTGGCAGGAGAACTCCAAGGTCTCTTGCAGTCCTAACATCCAGTCACCTAGAACCATGGTCTTCCTCCAGCAGTAGCTCAACAACTATGCCTGGGATTTGCCTGTGCCTGCAGAAAATTGTCAGCTTTAAGGTTTCTTCATCCAATGCTTCCATCATATGTCTCTAAAATTTTCCTATGTTTACTCCTACTGCATCTTTTTTTTTTTTTCTACAAGGGAAGTCAAAACTCAGTTAGTAGTTTTCCAGATAGAAGGAAAATATCACCTAAGATGAACTTAGAGTGCTTATTAGTTTAAGAGAAGAATTAATAAATTACAGGACTTTGCATGTAAAGTAATGTGGAATTTTCTGTTTTTGAGATTAACTTTTACACTGTTTTGAACTTTCCTTTGCTGTTACTTTTGATTTTTAGAGAAACTATTCCAAATGGACATTCTGTTTATTGTTGATATTTTTTATCAAAGTCAAACATGCTACCAAATCAGAGAGCCAGAGCCTCAGAGGCCCTCAACACCTCATCACTGAAGCAGACCAAAAATGAACCCAACATGGCTCAGGGAAATTTTGCGGAAGAGGGGGCGGAAAGAATGTCAGAGTCACATGTTGGGTCATGATATGCAGAGACATTTAGCTTACCCATAACTGTGGGCTAACTCCACAATGCATGACCCGTATACCTCAACAAGGAGGGGCCAAGGGGAGGGGGTAGGTCACGGATGAGCCTAATAATGGTACCAAACTGACTGTATTTGCTGAATACAGAACTGACTAATAAAAAAAATAAAAAAATAAAATAAAAATAAAAAAAAAACATGCACATAGCAAAAATCTAAAATAAAATGCTTGTAACATTAAAAGCTTAGCACAAAAACAAGCTTCTTCTCCTGGCTGCTCTATCTCACATTCCTCTTTAAAGAGGGAACCAACTTTACCCTCACAGTGATGACTCTTCCATTCATCCACCTGCATTTCTTTCATATATATATATATATATATATATATATATATATATATATATATATATATAATTTTATTTATTTGAGAGCATGAAAGAAGCAGAAAGAAAGACAGACAGACAGACAATAGGCACACCAGGGCTTCCAGCCACTGCAAACGAACTCCAGATGTGTGCGCCACCTGGTGCATCTGGCTTAAGTGGGTCCTGGGGAATTGAACCAAGGTCCTTTGGCTTTGCAGGCAAGTGCCTTAACCACTAAGCCATCTTTCCAGCCCCCATTCACCTGCATTTCTGACAAACAAGCTTTTAGGGTTATTGTCACTTTTCCAATGTTAATAATTTTTAAAAATATTTTATCTATTTAGTTAGTTATTATTTTTGAGAAATAGACAGACAGACATGGGTGCACCAGGGCCTCCTGTCACTGCAAGTGAACAACAGACATATGCCTCACTTTGTGCATCTGGCTTTACATGGGTACTGGGGAATTGAATCAGGGGCCAGCAGGCTTTGCAATCCAGCACGTTTAACCACTGAGGTATCCCTCCAGCCTCAACCCATTTTCGTATTACTTGGAGGCTGATGGCTTGACAGACGAGGTCTCTGATAGATTCTTCTCTCCCCCTTTTCCTCAAATCTTCACAAGTTTATGCTATAAATTTTTTGCCTCAGTAGCTATGATTATGGAAATTCTGTTTCTTCCTCACCACTATTTTTTAGGTATAGAAACTTTCTTGGATTTTTACAGTTTTCTACATTATAACCCTCAGACAACCTACTCTTCCTTTTGTTTTCTTGGTGGGCACCCACGGGCTCTGGTCTGGAACAGCGGAGCCATCATGAGGATAGTCAGAACTGAGTTATAGCCTGACTCTTGGAACCTACTTCTTTCCTTTCCTTTGCCTACAGGTGTTCACTGTGAGAGTGTGCTTGGAAAATAATCTTTGATTCGTTACTTATTTTCAAATATACATTTTTTGTTTGCTCACACGTGCTGCACCATTTGGCAAATGACAAAATCTGGGTTGAAAATCAATTTCCTTTTTGTTTCATACCCCCCTACATTATTACTGGTCACCTAATCAATGACATTTTGTTCCCAAGTCCTTTGTGTGTAACTGTTTGGTGTTGTCATTTAGTTCTCAAATCTTCTGTCTCCTGTGTGTCATATTGCACCTGTGCTTGTGAGAAGTCACTTTTGTTCTCTTCACTTCAGACAATCTTTCCTTTTCATCACTTACCTCTCTGTGTTTTCCGCCTTTTGAATACATTGACCTCATGGAGTGATCTTCAAATATTAGCATTCACACTGAGATGTTTACTGTATGAATATTTTGCATGTTAGTCATATTCCCATCGGGTTATACTCTTATGTCCCATCTATCCCATTCAACTGCGTGGCCTCCTCAATGGGGTTAGTGGTAATCACTGGGATTATGAATACACCAGCCAGTCTCTGTCAGCAGGGGGGGAAGGCAACGCCTCAGAGTATACATTCCCACCCTATGGCTTTACCGTCTTTCTGCCCCTTCTTCCACAATGTTCTTTGGGCCTTGCAGGGCATGTTATAAGTCTCCTTTAGTCCTGAGCTCACAGCAGCCTCTGTTTTTCTGCTTTGATGAGTGTTGAGTCTCCTCAGTGTCTGTTGCCTCCATGTAGGAGGTTGTCAGGCTAGCAGTGAGAGTAGCACTCATATTTAATCCACCACTTCCCCAGGGCTCTGGCAGATGTGATAGAGATGACTCATCGGGTGGCTTTCTTCTCTTGTACTGATGGGTCTTGGGCCTCTCTGATATTTGCTGCCATCTGTAAAATCATCTTTTTATGTTCTCTTTTTCTAACTTCCTGGGAAGATTTCAGCAATTTATTTTATACCATTTCCATCAAACTTTTCCTTTAAATTAGGTTACAGTATCGTTTATTGCTGCTTAACAAAAGAAAAAAATTACATCTTAACATAGCAGACATTAGGTATCAGATAGGACTTCTAAAGGTGAGTGTGGGACTTGGCTGCAGAGAAACAACCCCAGGTCTCTCTGGGCTGAAGCCAAGCTACCTGCTGGGTCTATAGTCATCAGACACCAGATAGGGTTGGAGACTGGAATAACAGGAACCCTCCTCCACAGGGCATGAATACCGGGACAAGGGATCATTGGGGTCACCATGGGACCTGGGGCCACAGTCCTATATTCCACCTGCTGCTTATTTCCCTTCTTCCATCTGTGTGCCCCTACCCTTCTGAGGTCACATCTACTGGGAACCCTCTAGCACCACAATCCAAGGGATGTCAGCATGGTGTTTTGTAACTCAGCTCTCAAGCATGCATAAAAGAAGAACCTTTAGCACCACCATTGAGCCTAGAAAGCCCAGGAGTGGGTGTCCACTCCCCACATGGCCAGGGTCTCGGTCTGGCTCCCCAGGGAGATGAGTTCCCCTGGGAGGAAGAAGAAACACACCCTAGGGCTTCTCAGCAACCCTCAAGTACCTGGCTTAGTGGCTAGTTGACAAGCAAAATCTCCATGCTCCCTCAGCAACTGATCACTGAAAAGGGGACAGGTGGGTTTTATGCATAAGCTACATTTAAAGCTTTTATTGTTATTTGTTTATTAGAGACCAAGTAAGGGAAAGAGAGAGAGGGAAAGAGAGAGAAAAAAATGAGTCTCTAGTCACTGCAAATGAACTCCAGACTCATGTGCCAGCCACCATGTGTGTCTGGCTTATGTGGGACATGTAGAATCAAAGCTGGGTCCTTAGGCTTCACAGGCAAGCACTTTAACCACTAAGCCATCTCTCTAGTCATACATTTTTTATTACTAAATAATATTTTCAAGTGTATTTTCTGAAATATCTGTTCTTATATGACCTAAGGCACTTACATGACCTAAGGGGCCATGAAATCCAAAATGTGTCTCCACCTCCCACTCTAAAATTTGTATTTTCAACTGTTTGAGAAAGTATTTGTGTTCAGAAGTATTGGTTCCTGAAAAGTATGTCAGTAACAGAATAGATTTAAAAAAATGTATCTCTTGGCATGTGTGACACTGTATGAGATCAGCATTCACTTCTCAAGAGAAAATTCCATAGCAATTGAAAACAAAACAAAATGTCCCACAAGAAGGGCTAGGGAGGTGAGAGGAGAGGAGATGATCAAGGATCATCCCATGCTTCCCAGTCTCACCTGTGCTGGCAGGAGAGACTTCACCAGGTAGAGGGAAATGAGAAAGGTGAAAACCGTGCAGAGACTCTCTGTGAGGAAAAGTTGTTTCTACTCAGAAGGAGCCTCTTATGCTGTGAGCATCTCTTTGCCTCCCTTACAGTGTTTCCATAGTGCTTTCTTATAGAATATGATCATATAATGTGGTGTGTGGATAGCATGGGAGTGGGCTAAATGGTATTTGAAAATGGCCATTTTCTTTACATGGAGAGATACAAATTTGTTGATCATGTCTCTACTTAATTTATTTTCTATTTCACTGGCCCATGAAAGCCAAGTCATTAAGAACTTTTGGACTATGTGATGTACTGCGTTCATCCAGTGTTCAAATGAGGTTACTATGTCCCCAGCTTTGGACCAAAGTACGGTGTTGAAGAAGGGGTGTCAGGAAGGGGAGGGGTAGAAAGAAGAGAGTGATTCCAGCCTATCACTCCCAGGTGAGACTATCTCTCACTGGAGTTCAGAACTTATGCTTGTGACTGAGGCAGGAGGGTTGTGAGTTCAAGGCCAGCCTTATATAGCAAGATCCTGAAATAAATAAATGAATAAATATTATTTATTCTTCAGGTTTTATTAATATTTAATGTAACTGTTATTTTGCTACACAAAGGAAATGTGATCATTTATCCTAGTGGTCATCAAGTTCTCTGAGTGAAGAAATGAATGATAGATAAAAGACAAAATCAAGGACCTTATATAGGTATCAATAGATAACAGGGGTCTGGGAAGATGGCATGGTCAGTAAAGTGCTTGCTATGCACTATATTCAGATCCCCAAGCACCCACATAAATTCTGGGAGGGTGGTACATGCCTGTAATCCCAGAATTCAGAAGATGGAGACAAGTAAGTTCTTGGGGAAAGCTGGCAGTTAGACCACCAATCACTGAGCTCTGTGGTCAGTGAGAGACCTTTTCTCAATTTATAAGACGAGAATAACAGCAGGAGACCCCTGACAGCAACCAATGGCCTTCACATACACACAGGTCCACATGGGCGCCCACACACATAAGCACACACAGGCATAGCACACATACAACAGAGACAAAGATAGCAAATATCCAAAAATGTCTCATTAGTGGGATGCAAACTTTAGTCACAAACATTGAAATTCAAGCTTATGTAATTTTCACATTGCAATTTATTTTCTTTTAGGCTCTTTGAGATAAGGGGAGGGAGTCTCACTATGTAGCTCAGGCTAGCTTCAAACTCATGATCTGCCTCCTAAGTGCTGGTGTTAGAGACTATTACAAGAGTAAATTCAAGCCTGGAATGGTGGCACATGCCTTTAATCCCAGCACTCGGGAGGCAGAGGTAGGAGGATCACCGTGAATTCGAGGCTACCCTGAGACTACACAGTGAATTCCAGGTCAGCCTGAGCTAGAGTGAGACCCTGCCTCAAAAAAAAAAAAATCATTCTTAGCTCATAAGACACACAGAAACGGTCTGTGGGTTGCTCAGCCAGCCCCTGTTCTATGAAAGTAACTTCATAAGCTGCCATCTTATGTGTACCTCTGACATTTTGTGACACAATATGGGGGGCAAAGTGGCAGGGTAAGGTGGAAGATACATATTCTCTCTTTTGGCAAATGTCTTGGTGGTCCATGCAACCTGTCAATGAGAAAAATAGCACAAATTTGGCTTGGTGGGACATGATTGTAATGCCAGCACCCAGGAGGCTGAGGTAGGAGGATTGCCAATTCAAGACCAGCCTAGACAATTTAGTGAGACCCTGTTTCAAAATTAAAAAAAAAAAATAAGAGACTGGGGAGATGGCTCAATGAGGAAAAGTGTGTCTGTGCAAGTGTGGCAACCCCCATCTGGACCCCTAGAACCTGCACAAAGCCAGATGCAATAGTGCAAGAGTCTGTAATCCTGGCATGCCTACGGCAAGATAGGAGGTGGAAACAAGGAGAAACCCCAATAGCTTACAATAGCTAATCTGGGGACACAGCAGTGAGTGACAGGAAAATCTCAAACACGGTAGAGGGTAGCAACCTGAGGTTGTCCTCTGCTCCCCCCCACATATACACCATCATAAGCCCATACTCACACACATGCACAAACACATGCTTAAGAACAGTCAGCGGGCTGGAGATGGAGCACAGTGGTAGAGCACTTGCCTGATGTTCAATCTCTCGTATCACAAAAAGCACAAGAGGAAGAAAAATACAACACTGAGAGAGAACAGGGCTCCACGTCAAATCATCTGGGTTCACACCCCTAAGCTTACACATCCCTTTACCACTGCTGACCTCTTGCTATGCCAGCTTCCCATGTGGTGGATGGAGGGCAGAGGGTGGTGTAAGGGAACTGGCACCAATAAGGAAGGGGCTGCACACAGGGCTGCATGGGGTCAGCACTTGGCAAAGTACTGACAGCACTCTGCTCCGGGCGACCGCTGGTTTCCTCTACGAGCAGCCTTACTGACCCGGGGACCACACAGACTGCTTCACTTCTCACACACGAAGGAATGCTAAAGTTCTCTTGGTTCTTTGACAAGACCATGACAGGTATACATACACCCGGCTCCCTGCAATGCACAATACACGCAGAACTTTTCTACCACAGTGCTTATTCCCAAACATGCCAGAGAGCTCTGAGGGCCACCTTCTTTGTCAGAGCCAGCCATCTGCATGCTTGCTGTCACCCAGAAAATCAAAAGCAGGTGACTGGTTTAGCTGTCTAGACTAGCGCTGTCTCCCTGGACAGGAGCTGGATGACGGGGCGTGGCAGCTTCACATGTCTGCCATGGCCATGTGAGGGGACAGTGCTCCGGAGCAGGGCGGGCAGCAGCTGCCCATGCCCATGTCCTTCTCCTGCCCTGGAGGGCAAGCTGCCAAGGCTCCCAGTCACTGCTCAAGGCAGACGCAGTGTGGAGCCCACCCTGCCGAGAACAGCTGGTGGGGCCTGTCTGGCACCGCCTGAGCTGTACTTTGTCAGCTCTTCTTTTCACACACAAAAACTTCGCCTCAGGCGATTGGCTGGGCAGGGCGACTGGCAGGGCCCCGTAATCATAATGCAAAATCAACAGCCCTGCTCAGTAGGGTGTTAACAAGCTGCCAAGATGCCAACTTCCCCTCCCAGTGATCCAGGCTGGATATGGGGACACAGGGGGCTAGGATGTCCCCTTCCACTGGCCCAGACTGGGTATAGGGAAAGAAGAGGGCACTGGAAGGCCACCTTCATGTCATGAGCCTTAGACACATTCTAAAAGATGATCTGGATATTATTTTTTGGCTTATTAGTGAAAAAATAAAAAAGTCCTCATCCTTTTAATAAACAATAAGAATGTATGTGCTTAAGTTGATCTCTTATTAATTTAATGAGTACGAAGATAATTTTCAAAGTGTTTTTTAATTTATTTTTCTGGGGTGTATGTGTGTGTGTTCAGATGTGTCTCACAGACAGACACACAGGAAAGCCGGAAGACACTGGGTCTTTCTCGGTTGGTCTTCTGCCTCGTTTTCTTGAGACAGAGTCTCTCACTTAACCTGGAACTTCCACTTTGTTTGTGTGTTTGTGGCAGAGTCTCACCCTAGCTCAAGCTAACCTGGAACTTGTTCTGTAGTCCCAGGCTTGCCACGAAATTATTGTGATCCTCCTACCTCAGTCTTCCCAGGGCTGGGCGTGAAGGTGTGCACAGTCCCACCGTGGTTCACCGTGTTTTAGATCGGCTGGTTGACTAGTCAGCCCCGGCGACCCTCCTGTCTGGGACCCCTCAGGCCAGGTTTACAGGCCTGTCTGTGGCCAGCTTGATTCCCACTCGGGTGCTGGAGATGGAACTCCAGTGCTCACGACAATGCTCTTTCCTACTGCTGCACTTACCTTCTGGGTGCTGGGACAAAGCACCGATAAAAAGCAGCTTCCGTGAAGAAAGTGTTTATTTTGGTTTACAGTCTCGAGTGAGAGCTTCATGAAGGCAGGGAAAGGATGGCATGAGCAGAGGCTGGACATCACCTCTGCCACAGCAGGTGGAAAAGAGCAGCAGAGCACTGAGCTGACTTCTCACAAGAGGAAGCTGGCTATACCACCCCTACGCTCACCCCCAATAACACACCTCCTCTAGTAAAGTTTCACCTCCCAAATTGTCATCTGCTGGAAACCTGATATTCATAACACATGTTTTTATGGGGGACATCTGATTCAAATCACCACACCCAGTGAGCCATCTCCCGCCCTCTCCCTCCCACACACACCAAAGATAACTTTCTTACTGCCTGCCAGTGCTAAGGGGCAAGAGGAGTTGTGAGATGCAGCCTCTACATGCAGTCTCTAATCTACTCTATGAAAGTAACATGCTCTTGACTCCTGGACACCCAAGAGACAACGTAAGTGAGTAGATTGGTAATAGCCCACAGGGACCATCCTTGGTGAGTATCCCACACAAGTACACCCCTCTTGTCGCTTTGCCTATGCTAATCAACCAGATCTCATTTGACTGATGTGGAAACTGAGGCACTAACAATTGCCTGAAGCCACATTACAAATGTGGCGGACCTAGAATTAAGATTCAGAGCTGATGCCCTTCAGCTTGGTTTCGCAGTGCCCTGCATCAGAGGGCGATGTGTAGGTGGCACATGGAGATACCAGGTACAGTGTGAGTTGAGACACAGGACACCTGTGCTGACTGATCAGCACCCTGGAGGTGCTTGTCACCTTTATACATGTGTTAAGATTGACACCTGTCATTTATAAGCACCTTGTACCGCTGGGATTTTTATTAAACAAATAGAGCATTACAGTATCTGTGCTCATGTACGAATAATATTTGGCTAGCTAGTTCATACACTCAGTGCCTTCTAAAAGTACTGTCAACAGGTCCTAATTCATTCATTTGTGGAGTAACAAGTAACTTTCCATCTCATCCTCGTTGATTGAGTGAGGGCCAGTCCTTTGGTACTGGAGAAACTTCAGGAGGAAATGTCTGGGGGGAACATGGCTCGTTTAGGCTGATGGAAGACAGGGCCAGACAGTCACATGTCTGTCTTCTGGCAAAAAGATCTTGTAGCAAACAGGGAGAGGAGAAGCCACTGTCTGCATGGTAACTGAGTGACAGTAGCTCAGCTCCTCTGCACACACCCAGATCTTAATGCCTTCCTCTCCAATGAGGGACTTAGAAGGACTCAGCACTTACTCAAAGCCCTAATCAGGAGCCCTCCACGCTGGAAGCAGATCCGACAAGCCGTGGGGGCATGTCCCCAGCTCCGTGACTCTGAACTACTCAACCTTTTACGTTCTCTGCCGTGAGAGTGTGTTTGATTTCTATGAGAAATGAATACATCTGTTAGAAGAATGATTCTCATCAGGTGAACTATTCAATATTCAAACATGATAAAATATCTTATAGCCAGAGGAACCTCCTGACTGAAAGAGGCAGAGAAGCCATAGTATCATTATTAAGAGCTTTCTGCACATAACCAGTAAGTTCAAACTTCAGGAAGGTTGAGTATAATAAAGCTAAGAAGTTCCTTATTGTCGGAAAAGGAAAAATAATAAAAACGTTGCTTAAGAAATGCCTGTAGTGGTGCTTGCTCAGTAATGGCCTTTAGCCATCCTGCTATTTAAGTGTTTTGAATAGTAATTAAGGGGTAATACCCATTAAAACAATAGTTATGTAAAAAGAAAATGGATCCTAAAAAATAGACCAAAATGAATGTAAATAAAAATATGGCTCCTTTAGTCCAATAATTACTGAATTATTTAAATATATTGCAATTATTTTTTCCATGCTTTTGACTTTTGTCTTTGAGGCAGGGTCTCAGTCTAGCCCTGGTTGACCTGGAACTCACTGTGTAGCCCCAGGCTGACCTTGAATTCACCGAAATCCACCTACTTGAACCTCTCCAATGCTGGACTAAAGACATGGGCAACCATGCCAGCTTACAAATTTTAAGATTTATTTATCTCAGGAAAAAATAAAAACAAAGAGAATTTACAGCTTGAGACTTGGGCGACTGCCATAGCCATCCAGGATCAGCCCAGGCCTCGTTTCTGTCACATGCTTCCTTCCCACAGCATCCCACAGGGCGGCCTCCTTTCTGCCCGGCCTGTGGCTTTGAGCTCACTCGGTCAGGCGCTGGGTCTTCATGTCAGCAGAATGCTCACGGGCTCTGAGGTCCTGTCTGCCCCATTGTGCCCATGTCCAGGCAGGCCCCGCCCCACCAATTTAAGCAAGAATTAAAGCTGGGGTGACTAGAAAGCAGTTCTGCTAACCCAGGCAGAGAAAGACAGAGGACCGTACTGTGCAGCCACATCCTCCAGCACATGACGTGCAGACAGACGGCCCGCAACAACTGTCCATCCAGCTAGCTGCTTGCTGGAGGGACGCGGTCTCTCCACACCTTCTAGTCAACAAGCCAATGGAGACAGAGCTCAGGCTTCTCTGCAGCACTGCAGTCCATATCCTCCTCAGAGACGGGCCTTACGGTCGTCAAGAAGTCATTGTTCACATTCTGATTTCCACCTATAACACCTACGATTGTGATCAAATCATTCAGTTAAACGTCGAGTAACAAGTTGATTAACTATGACTGAATATACACAGTTCTGTAAAAGTAAGGTTGGAAGATTTGATTAAAATTGAAGGGCTGGGGTGTTGCTCAGTGGTAGAGCGCTCAACCAACATCCCCCTGGCCCTGGGAATCACTCCCAGTACTGCAAAAACAGTAATTCATAATATTAATAATAATGATGACAGAAAACTACTGTTCAAGAAGGAGCAACTGACACATCTTTTTATTTAAAAATATATTTATTTATTTGAGAGAGAGAGAATGGGCAAGAAGCCAGGGCTTCCTGCCACTGTACACAAAGTCCAGATGCATTCACACTTTGTGCATCTGCCTTTATGTAGGAACTGGGGAATTGAACCCAGGCCACCAAGCTTTGCAGCAAGCACCTTTCACCATGGAGACATCTCCTTAGCCTTGAAACAGCTTTTAAGAAAGACACAGATTGTGACCTAGAAGGACTCTAGATTCACAGGGCCCCTGACGTGTCCTTCAGCGGTTGCTCTGTTTCCAAGAAACCAATAATTGCCAGGGGTGTGTTGCAGATGTGGCATATCAAGAACAATGAGGTAGAACTGCACGCAACAAGCCTTTTTCTGATGCAAAGGACCTGGAGACTGTGTCGCAAAATTAAATAATTAGTGTGCATTTGTATATTTTAAGAAATATTTTAATAGATAGAATGTCTAGTGTTCAGTTACCTGGTTTTGATTTTTTTTAATGCAAGCACCTCTTCTCAGCTATCAAAAAAACTAGTAGGAAGTGACAAGGGCTTCTAAGTTAGTGAGAAAACCAACCAAATGCAGCCCAGACCTCAACATGCTGCCCATGAAAACCCAGGACCCAGACTGAGACAGTAAGCAAGAGACAAAACCCATTCATCAGAACTATGGTTTTGTCTCTTGCTTACTGTCTCATCCGGCATTGATGTCATTATGTGGTAACCCTGAGTTTCTTCACCAAATTCTTTTGACGTTAGCTCCCTCTTCATTACTGGCTTAATAAAGGACTTTCAGTTGGCTTAGAAAGCGTGGTGGGCTGTAATTCTCTCACGTGGACTATAACAGTTGAGACTGGACCTCACATATGGATGACATCAACCAAGATGAAATCTCTGCTACAAAAGCAAAGATTTGCTGAATAGCATGTAATATTCTATGATCATTAAGGAACTGAAACTAGTGGCCTGAAGTTAAACCCACATTGGTGTCTTACTTTTGAGAATAATACTTTAATTGATTAAGAATAAACTCTTGTTTGGAGGAAATATATACAAAAGTATTAGGGAGTGAAGTTTCAGGCTGTGTCAATATAGTTTTGAAAGAGAGAAAGAGAGGGAGATGAGGTGGGTGTGTGGGTCACATCAGCAGATGGTGTATCTAAATGAAGGTGTTACTATACTTCTTTCCAAATCAAAATTTTTCTCAAACAAAATTAACTCAACCATTAGATATGTGTGTGTGTGTGTGTGTGTGTGCATGTGTGTTGGTGTTAATATATATTAAAATAGCCAAAGCCTCTAGTTTTATTCTTTGTCATTTCTATCCTAAACATTCACGTTCCACTTATATAGAGAACATCTTAGTCATGGCAGCCCAACAATAGCCTTAGAATCCACATGTCTTGGGCTGGAGAGATGGCTTAGTGGTTAAGGCACTTGCCTGTGAAGCCTAAGGACCCATGTTTGACTCTCCAGATCCCGTGTAAGCCAGATGCACAAAGTTGAGGCAAGCACAAGGTCGCGCATGCCCACTAGGTGGCACAAGCATCTGGAGTTCGATTGTAGTGGCTGAGGCCCTGGTGTGCCAATCCGCTCGCTCTCTCTCTCTCTCTCTCTCTCTCTAAAAATAAAATATAAAAAAATAACTCCAATTCCAAATTGAACATACCAGAGTAACTGAATCTATCCATTCATCAGTACATACAATCAAACATGTGACATGTGACAGGGCAGGTCTGCTGACACAAACAAGACAGAACAGTGTGGTCCAAACCAGAGGAGACCAACAGGGTCCTCAGCAGTGGCTCTTCCACCGTCTCCTTCCCGCATGCGTCGTGGGGTGGGGGTTGGCCAGTCTGCCCTTCTTTCTCAGTGCAGACACTCCCAGTAGGGGCTTGCATGGCACAGTGAAGGCACAAGAGAGAGCTGCTCTCTGTCCATGTGAGAGCAGGGGCCGCTGAGTCCACGCGTACGTGAGCGCTAGTTCCCGCTGAGTGGTCGTCATCCCCAAGCTCAGTGCCACCCATGGGCCTTTGTTAAGGCAAATCTCTGAGAACTGGCTCTGTAGTTTGTGATTCAGTGAGTGGGAAACAGGGCTGAGGGTTCATACTCCTAACACGGTTCCAGGTAATGCCAATGTTCTGTGCAGCCTGCACTGAAGTATGTGACTGACTTAAATGCAGATGCTTAAAAATCCAGAAAGAGGACTAGGAATATGTCTCAAGGGTTAAAGGTACCTAAAGCCTGCCAGCCTGGGTTGAGTGCTGAGGAACCCATGTAAGACTGGTGTAAAAAGTGACACAAGCATCTGGTGTTCATTTGCAGTGGCAAAAGGGCGCAGTACACATACATGCAATTTTTATTTAAATCCAGAAACTCTGGGTAAAAACAACTAAGTGAAGATTTAACTTCATGGCCCCAAGTGTCTGAGAAAATAGCTAGAATAAAGCCACCTCCTTAAATATCAAATAATCAATACTATGGAGACTGTAGACTCTTCTCGGGTGTTTTCCCTCTCAGCTAAATTAGTGTACAAGAATGTAATGAGGATGGAAACAATCTGAGCATCAGCACTCCCTCCCCTCACGAGTGGACAGTCTGACCATCAGCACTCCCTCCCCTCACGAGTGGACAGTCTGATCATCAGCACTCCCCCCCTCACGAGTGGACACTCTGAGCACCAGCACTCCCCCCCTCACGAGTGGACAGTCTGAGCATCAGCACTCCCCCTCACGAGTGGACACTCTGAGCATCAGCGCTCCCTCCCCTCACGAGTGGACAGTCTGAGCATCAGCACTCCCCCTCATGAGTGGACACTCTGAGCATCAGCACTCCCTCCCCTCACGAGTGGACAGTCTGAGCATCAGCACTCCCCCTCACGAGTGGACACTCTGAGCATCAGCGCTCCCTCCCCTCACGAGTGGACAGTCTGAGCACCAGCACTCCCTCCCATCACGAGTGGACACTCTGAGCACCAGCACTCCCCCCCTCACGAGTGGACACTCTGAGCATCAGCACTCCCCCTCACAAGTGGACAGTCTGAGCATCAGCACTACCTCCCCTCAGGAGTGGACACTCTGAGCATCAGCACTCCCTCCCCTCACGAGTGGACACTCTGAGCATCAGCACTCCCTCCCCTCACGAGTGGACACTCTGAGCATCAGCACTCCCTCCCCTCACGAGTGGACACTCTGAGCATCAGCACTCCCTCCTCTCACGAGTGGACACTCTGAGCATCAGCACTCCCTCCCCTCACGAGTGGACACTCTGAGCCTCAGCACTCCCTCCCCTCACGAGTGGACACTCTGAGCATCAGCACTCCCTCCCCTCACGAGTGGACACTCCGAGCATCAGCACTCCCTCCCCTCACGAGTGGACACTCTGAGCATCAGCACTCCCTACCCTCATGAGTGGACAGTCTGAGCATCAGCACTCCCTCGCCTCACGAGTGGACACTCTGAGCATCAGCACTCCGTCCCCTCACGAGTGGACACTCTGAGCATCAGCACTCCCCCCCTCACGAGTGGACAGTCTCAGCATCAGCACTCCCTCCCCTCACGAGTGGACACTCTGAGCACCAGCACTCCCTCCCCTCACGAGTGGACACTCTGAGCATCAGCACTCCCTCCCCTCACGAGTGGACAATCTGATCATCAGCACTCCCTCCCCTCACGAGTGGACACTCTGAGCTTCAGCACTCCCCCCTCACGAGTGGACAGTCTGAGCATCAGCACTCCCTCCCCTCATGAGTGGACACTCTGAGCATGAGCACTCCCTCCCCTCACGAGTGGACAGTCTGCGCATCAGCACTCCCTCCCCTCACGAGTGGACACTCTGAGCACCAGCACTCCCCCCTAACAAGTGGACAATCTGAGCCTCAGCACTCCCTCCCCTCACGAGTGGACACTCTGAGCATCAGCACTCCCTCCCCTCACGAGTGGACAGTCTGAGCATCAGCACTCCCTCCCTCACGAGTGGACAGTCTGAGCATCAGCACTCCCTCCCCTCACGAGTGGACACTCTGAGCATCAGCACTCCCCCCCTCACGAGTGGACAGTCTGAGCATCAGCACTCCCTCCCCTCACGAGTGGACACTCTGAGCATGAGCACTCCCTCCCCTCACGAGTGGACAGTCTGCGCATCAGCACTCCCTCCCCTCACGAGTGGACACTCTGAGCATCAGCACTCCCTCCCCCTCACGAGTGGACACTCTGAGCATCAGCACTCCCTCCCTCACGAGTGGACACTCTGAGCATCAGCACTCCCCCCTCACGAGTGGACACTCTGAGCATCAGCACTCCTCCCCTCACGAGTGGACACTCTGAGCATCAGCGCTCCCTCCCCTCACGAGTGGACAGTCTGAGCATCAGCACTCCCCCCTCACGAGTGGACACTCTGAGCATCAGCACTCCCTCCCCTCACGAGTGGACAGTCTGAGCATCAGCACTCCCTCCCTCACGAGTGGACACTCTGAGCATCAGCACTCCCTCCCCTCACGAGTGGACAGTCTGAGCATCAGCACTCCCTCCCCTCACGAGTGGACACTCTGAGCATCAGCACTCCCTCCCCTCACGAGTGGACACTCTGAGCATCAGCACTCCCTCCCCTCACGAGTGGACACTCTGAGCATCAGCACTCCCTCCCCTCACGAGTGGACACTCTGAGCATCAGCACTCCCTCCCCTCACGAGTGGACACTCTGAGCATCAGCACTCCCTCCCCTCACGAGTGGACACTCTGAGCATCAGCACTCCCTCCCCTCACGAGTGGACACTCTGAGCATCAGCACTCCCTCCCCTCACGAGTGGACAGTCTGAGCATCAGCACTCCCTCCCCTCACGAGTGGACACTCTGAGCACCAGCACTCCCTCCCCTCACGAGTGGACACTCTGAGCATCAGCACTCCCTCCCCTCACGAGTGGACAGTCTGAGCATCAGCACTCCCCTCCCCTCACGAGTGGACACTCTGAGCATCAGCACTCCCTCCCCTCACGAGTGGACAGCTCTGAGCATCAGCAACTCCCTCCCCTCACGAGTGGACACTCTGAGCATCAGCACTCCCTCCCCTCACGAGTGGACACTCTGAGCATCAGCACTCCCTCCCCTCACGAGTGGACACGTCTGAGCATCAGCACTCCCTCCCCTCACGAGTGGACACTCTGAGCATCAGCACTCCCTCCCCTCACGAGTGGACAGTCTGAGCATCAGCACTCCCTCCCCTCACGAGTGGACAGTCTGAGCATCAGCACTCCCTCCCCTCACGAGTGGACACTCTGAGCATCAGCACTCCCTCCCCTCACGAGTGGACACTCTGAGCATCAGCACTCCCTCCCCTCACGAGTGGACACTCTGAGCATCAGCACTCCCTCCCCTCACGAGTGGACACTCTGAGCTTCAGCACTCCCTCCCCTCACGAGTGGACAGTCTGAGCATCAGCACTCCCTCCCCTCACGAGTGGACACTCTGAGCATCAGCACTCCCTCCCCTCACGAGTGGACAGTCTGCGCATCAGCACTCCCTCCCCTCACGAGTGGACAGTCTGAGCATCAGCACTCCCTCCCCTCACGAGTGGACACTCTGAGCATCAGCACTCCCTCCCCTCACGAGTGGACACTCTGAGCATCAGCACTCCCTCCCCTCACGAGTGGACAGTCTGAGCATCAGCACTCCTCCTCTCAAGAGGGGCTGAAAAGCTCCTATCCCAGACTAAGGAAATATATTCAAATAAAGGGATTTCAGGACTCTGTTTTAGGAATATTTGAGGTAATTTGTTTTTTGAGGTAGGTCTCACTGTAGCCCATGCTCACCTGGAATTCACTATGGAGTCTCCAGTTGACCTTGAACTCATGGCATATGTCACCACGCTCTGCTAAGGTGATTTTACTTTTAAAATAAAATACTAGGGCTGGAGAGATGGCTTAGTGGTTAAGCTCTTGCCTGTGATGCCTAAGACCCCCAGTTTGAGGCTGGATTCCCCAGGACCCACGTTAGACAGATACACAAGGGGGTGCATGCATTTGGATTTCATTTGCAGCTGCCTGAAGCCCTGGTGCACCCATTCCCTCTCTCTCTCTCTCTGTCTGCCTCTTTCTCTGTCTGCCTGTGGCTCTCAAATAAATTTAAATAAATAAAAACAAAATAAATTAAATAAATAAAATACTAGCTAGACTACCTCCCAGATTATTCTGCCTGTACTGTCAATAGTATTTCCCCCAGAGAAACAAAGTAACTTTCAGTTCATAGTGCATGCATAAAGTCCGAATTTATAAATGTATCAAAATGACTAGTGAGCATTGGTTTCCTTGCTCACTGCTGAATTTTCATTTTCTTAATCACAAAGCACATTTTGATATCATAGTGAATGCGCTTGTACAATGTAAAGCTGCATCATAGGTGTTGATCTTCCTCAGCTCTGAATGTCATGTCAGGAAAGGAAAGGCAAAGCTTCGCTCACCTTGGAAGATACCGCATAGCAAATAAAGGCTGCATTATGAGGCACGTGCAAGGTACTGGCACGGATAGACAGATGCACACTGTAACTAAATGTGCACACCACAAACACTATCTTTGTTAACTTTTTATTGTTAATTTTCATACTTGTATATAATGTATTTTGATAATCCCTACCATTACCTTTCCCCCCCCCCTCCACTGTCTCCCTTTCTCTAAACTCCTTTTCAACTAGTCCCTCTTCTATGGTAATGTCTCCCTCTCTTGTTGATTTTGCCCTCCTCCAACACCCGTGATGATATGTTGATGGATGCAATATTGTGCAGGCCCTGTGCAGGAGTGACAGCTATGAGGTCATGAATACAGTGGCCATTTCATATCTCAAAGACAGGGTTCCACAGCACGCCTTCCCCTCCTCTGGCTCTGACACTCTTTCTGCCTCCTCTTCTGCAACGATGAACCCTTTCTTGAACCTAGGAAATTGCCAGGGTTAGGGTGATTTCTCCCCACTGCAGTGGCAGTTTCATATAGTTTATTGTCTTTTCTTGGAGCCAAGCCCAACAGAGTGGCCTCTCTTTTTTTTAATGGGCAAGAGAAAGAGAGAGAGAGAAAAAAACAAATTGGTGCTCCAGGGCCTCTAGACACTGTTATCAAACTCTAGATGTGTGCACCACCTTGTGCACACGTGTGTCTGGCGCATGTGTTACCTTATGTGTCTGGCTTTCATAGGATCTGGGGAGTCAAACATGAGTCCTTAGGCTTCACAGGCAAGAGCCTTAACTGCTGAGCCATCTCTCTAGCCCTAGTTCAACATTTTGTTGTTGTTGTTGTTTTGAGGTAGGGTCTCATTCTAGCTCAAGCTGACCTAGAATTCACTCTGTAGTCTCAGGGTGGCCTGGAACTCACGGCGATCCTCCCTCTGCATCCTGAGTACTGGGATTAAAGATGTGCGCTACCACGCCTGGCCTCAACTTTTTATCATTCTAATTAAAGGATAGCTGACTCTCTTTTCCATAAGTATTCCTAAGTCCAATAATAGTGACTCCTCTCATCTGACATTTCTCCTACAGTGCAAAATCTTCTCCTCGTAGCTCATCCTCCCACTGACCCACTGTCAGAGGGCTCATGAAAAGGCACGTGCCATACCCAAAGAACAGAGAAGTGCTTGCTGCCACCCCACCACTTGGGATCCAGTAGACTGTTTTACAACAAACCTGGTCTCTTTTCCTCTTCCCAGGGCTGTGTGTGCAAAGGCAAAGGCCAGTGCTTCTGCGATGGGACCAAAGGGGAGAAGGTAAAAAGTAAAACTTTAAAGGGGCCGCTTCTTACCTCATTCAGACCCTTCGCTCATGCTATGTGGTTCAGGTCCCCAAGTTAGGTTTAAAGTAAATGTATATAAATACAATTGCATATAAATATAATTGCATATAACTATCTTACATAATACTGGAAGACTGTAGCTCTCTCGGTGTGTAAAGAATAAGTAGCAAGTTCATAGAAAAGGGAAAAAGAAAGTTTATAAGAAGCCTCTGTAGTATACACTGTTTATGATGCCACTAAACATGAGAGAAGAAATGAAAACCACTTGATTCTCTCACTTTCACGTAAACATGGAAAACCCTCAAATGTTGTCACGCAACACCGAGACAAGACCACCACCTGGTGGCGACATCAGGCGGCAGCACCGTGGTTGAGGTACAAAACCAGCTCCATAGCAGAATTCAGGGAAAAAAGAACGCCATGAGATCTCATTAATTCGCTCCATTAACTTGCAATTTGGGATAATTAAGACAGGGGCAGGGCTAAAGTTTTTTCTTTGTTTACAAAACCTTTTCTTCAGAGACACTAATTAATTTCCTAACAATACTGAAGAGTGAATATGTAAAAATATTTTAAAGAAAACATAGTCAAGCTCTTTTTACATAAGGATATATTCTAACTACAATTACCATTACTTATACTTTAAATTATTTCATAATCCCTGCATAGTTGACTTGGGTTTACTCCTGAATGCTGTACATCCACATTCAGACTGGAAAGTACACTCTAGTTCAGCTGGCATTCAAGCATTCATTGAGCCCCAACTGCTTGTAAGATATAGTTAGAATGCATGAAAATAACTGAACAATGAGAAAAGCCCCCCAAAAGGTTTTCCTCCCTCCACTGGTGCAGTGTGCACGCACGTTTACAAAATAAAGTAGCTGACTTGATCCTTTCTCTGTGTGTGTTTTTTTTTTCATTTTCCATTTGTGTAACAAAATTAACCTAATCAACCAGCCGTGGTCTTGACTGCTAATGAGTAACCTCAGGGTTCATCTTCATGGGGAGACACTGGTGCAACCGTGTCACCCAGGGAGCCCGCAGCATTGATCTCTTCCACCTGGCACCTTCCCGTAGCATCAACACACTCCTTAACAACGTTCCCCTCTCACTTCTAGGCAGGCTGCCCTTCCTATCTCTCTTGCAGCATCTATGCAAATATCAGATTTGCTTATTCATTTCTGGACAATCAAGAATGCTCTAAAAATCAACCTACATGGTATACATTTTAAGTTCACCGTGGCTGCACATTCTCAAAGCACACTCATCCTCACCGCTCCATCCCTTAACACTTAACACTCCACTAACCTCCATCTTCTAGCTCAGCTGTCCTCTCACTTCTTGGTCCCTTCCACACCCTCTACTCTGAATACCTCTGCTATTTGGGAACAGTAAGGTTTCTATAAGGCCATGGGCCACTCTCAAGCCTGTACACAAATGTCAATGATCAGTAGCTTTCCAGTGGCCCACAACTCTTGGTGCTAGTACTATCATTTCCTTAATCAAAAAAAAAAAAAAAATGCAAGGGCTGGAGAGATGGCTTAGCAGTTAAGGTGTTTGTCTGCAAAGCCAAAGGACCCAGGTTCAATTCCTCAGGACCCACGTAAGCCAGATGCACAAGGGGACATACACATCTGGAGTTCGTTTACAGTGGCTGGAGGCCCTGGCATGCCCATTCTCTCTGTCTGTCTGTATTCTCATTCTCTTTCTCTTTCTCCTTGCAAATTTTTTTAAAAAAGCAAAAATGTCATCATTGTCATAAGAAACATGGTATGCTACCTTTACTGTTGGATAGCTGCTGTTTTGTCTGCTGCTTGGTTTTGTTTTTGTTTTTGTTTCTTTTTTAACAGGGGGAGAAAGGCTTTCCTGGCCCCCCTGGCTCTCCGGGCCAGAAAGGATTCCCAGGTCCTGAAGGTTTGCCTGGCCCACAAGGACCCAAGGTATGTTGTACTGTAAGCTTGGAAAATCACTCTACCCGCCTAACCGCTCTTCACACCTACCCCATAGACCACTACGACCTGGGAGGAATTTGACATCTGAACCAACTGGTGGGACACAATCGATTCTGGCCTTCCTGTCTTAGCTGAACCCTAGCAGCTGCTTTCTATAACCATCCCCATGCAGATTCTAAGCCTTCATCTGACCAACCTTCATTCTCTTACACGAGGGGCTGAGCTTCCATGGAAGACCTGCGCATCCACCTGTGCCCTGACAGCTGGGTTTCTACCAGGACCTTGTTCCAAGACCTTACTCCTCTCTAGCCAGTAGGACCTTATTTATTTATGTATGCATTACTTACTTATTTATTTATTTATTATAAGGGAGAGAGACCGAATGAGAGAATGAGCACACCATGACCCTATCCTGGGACCTTCCTCTTCTCTAACCATTAGGACCTTGCTCCAGATCCTTACTCTCCTCTACCCCAACATTCCAATGTTGCTTGTGATGCTGGCTTTTTTTCCAGTCCTTTTTTTTTTTTTAATTTATTTATTTGAGAGCGACAGACAGAGAGAAAGAGGCAGATAGAGAGAGGGAGAGAGAATGGGCACGCCAGGGCCTCCAGCCACTGCAAACGAACTCCAGACGTGTGCGCCCCCTTGTGCATCTGGCTAACGTGGGTCCTGGGGAGTTGAGCCTCGAACCGGGGTCCTTAGGCTTCACAGGCAAGTGCTTAACCGCTAAGCCATCTCTCCAGCCCCAGTCCTTAAACATGTAAATATTGCAACATACCTACATCAAACTTCCTTTTAGATTTTTAGCTCCCTTAGTCAGATAATTGCTGTCTTCTTTTCACCTTTTCTGTCACGTTCTTGAAGGACTGTTAAATGTGGTGTCTCTGGTTCCCCTGTGACTCTCCCCTTGGCCAGTGGTCATTGTCCCTCAGCTCCTCGCCGACAGCATCCCATGCTCTCACGAACAGGCCTCTGCATGGTCACAGTTGCAGCTACCTGGCATCTTTAGCTGACCTGAACCTCTGCTTTCTTTCAGACTGTATGGGGTCACTGTTGACCTTGAAGCATTCGTCTGCCTTTGGTTTTGAAGCCCCTTCCTCTGGTTCTCTTCCCATCCCCCATCCACTCCTCCTTCAGGGCTCCCTCCACTTTGGCATCTGGGCCCTGTGGCATCAGGATGCTAAGGTTCTCAGCAGAGCCTGCCCTCCTTGCCAGTCATGGCACATTTTTATCTAAAGCCTGTGGTACTCAAAGGTCGTTGCTTCAGTAAATACTCTAGAGGATTTACTAAGTAACTGGCCATTATATCTGCTGATTGGTCCTTCCTACTGGGGACATTAGCTCGAGTTAGGCCTGCACTGCCATGTATACAAACTCACTCCCCTGACTACTGGCCTCCAGCAAGCTATAAACTAATAAGTTATGAAAGATAATTATAATTGATCTCTGGATCAATTAGAATAATATATAAAACACTTAAATTATAACCAAAGGCAATATACTGCATATTTATACCATGCCAAGCACCAGGCCATTGGTTCTTCTCCATATCACATTCATTCCTCACGATGACTCTGCAAGTCATGACTATGGAGACTTATAATGCATTTCTCATTAGTAGGTCCACCTTGTGGATGAGGAAACAGACATGGTACTTAAATCATTGGTCCTGGGCCACACAGCTATTAGGTGGCAAACTCAGAATTCAAACCCTGTTTTATACAGTGTGGGGTTTTCTCACACCAAAAAATTCTCAAGCTTTTGGACACCAACTTAGTATCCTACAAGATACACCAGATTTCCAGAGTTAGAGCAGACCCTACAGGTTGAGGGTTCAGTCCCACAAGTACACTCCCCAACTTTGGATGTCAATCACATATAGTAGGTCCCACACTTCTTTAAAACTTGGTTATTGACTAGGGCTCCCTTGACTCCCCTCAGGTTGGATAATCATCCATGCCAGTTGCAGAAGTCAAGGAAACACTTCGGTTCACCAGTTTGTTACAAAGACGTGATAAAGGGTACTCACCAACAGCCAGATGAATGAGTACACAGGAGGCACCTGGAGGGTCCCACTGCAGGGCACTTCTGTCTGCGTGGGGATGAAGTGTCCCACGCTCCATTGCCACACTCCGGGGCTGTGCAGTGGCCTCTGCATGGAGACACAGTCAGCTGCTAATGCAGCTCCTCACTCTGGGAAGGATGGGGCTGCAGCTGAAGGCTCAAGATTCTGATTGGGGTTTAGACCATCCCCAACCAAGAGCCCACCAACAGTTCCCTCAGAGCAAAAGATGGGAGTAGGTAGGCCAGGAACTAGACTCAAGATCAAATGCTGGGACCAGAGACGACCTTGCACCTCCGTCACTCAGGAAGGAAGAGGGGTTTTAGGAGCTCTATGCCAAGAAGCAATGGCGGGGAGCAGCAAGCTGTGAACAAAGTCACCCCAGCGCCTGACAGGGAGCACATCCACACATAGCACATTGCCTTTGGTTGTCAGTCAAGTCTTGTATATGTTATTCGAATGCTATTCCACTAGAGTACCAGAGACCAGTTCTAATTACATTTCATAATGCCACATGTCTGGTGCCAGAATCAAAGTCTTCAAGCCAAAGAAACTAAATCCACACCTATAGTCTACAGAAGAAAAAAACGCAAGTGCTTGATTTCTGGTGATCCTACCATTCCCATGTCAACCCCTCTCTCCTTCCTTCTCTTCTCCTGGGCGCTGACTTCAAAGTCGCAGACTGCCTACATCAACACTGAACTGGGATCAACCCAAGACTTTATGCTTTTGATTTTGGTCTGACGTCCACTCTGCTTGCCTCCCTTCAGCATGTCTGTAGAATACCCCGTAAATGTAATACAGAAAACGCATGCCGCTTTGTCCTAAGATCACAGTCTTAAAGCATAGCCTGCAGATACATAAAGCCTCAAAGGAGGACCTGACCAAAGGCAAATTCCCGGAGAACATGAAAACCTTGCCAAAAATTTCTCAGGTTTATGAGCTTCTTTCTTAATTGTAACATTTTCCACATGAGAAGATTTACAAACCCTGCCCATCTTTTCTTTTCTGTCTTCTGCATAACCATGACTCCTACAGAGATGGGGAGCAGCTTGAACATGACCTTGCACCCAGAGATTCCACTTCAGGCAGAGAAGGTCCTTTGACCTTGAAGGTCCAGTCTCAGAAGACTCTGTAACAGCCTTTTCTCAAATAATAATAATAGTAGTAAAGCCAAAGCATACTAAAACTCTCTGGAATGGAGGAAACAGCTTTTGGACAAAGGAACTCTCATAGCAAGCGGATTAGTTGAAATATTCCCCATTCAAGGGCATTCTCCAAGAAAGAGGGCTTCAAAACAGAATTCATTATGTGCCAGAAGCAAATTTATTGGTGGCTCAGGCAGCCCTTACTTCGTTATTTATTTACTTGTGCATGTCAGGAACATTTTATTATAAACTGTTTCTCCTGCACAGGAATACTGGCGGGTCTAGTCCCCTTTGCCATTGTAACTGTGACATTCATCCTTATCAGCCCTCAGCAGCTGCCCAGTGAATGTGGGTCTCCTCCAGCCCCACAACACCTGGAGGTCTCCTGTGTGGGAGAAATGCCCGAGATCACTGGGCTACAGACTCTGAAGCAATGGGTCTGGGAGGTGGCGGAGCGGAGAAGGGGACTGTCTGAGATTTTGCATTTCCAACAAGCTCCAGGGAGATGCCAGTGTCTATGATTTCCCAGCCCACAATCAGCAGCTAGGGTTTAAATTCAGTTTTGTCTGCCCTTACTGATCAGTTATTTTAGCTTAAAGGAAACAAGCAAGCAGGGTAGGGAGATGGCTCAGTGGTTAAAAGTGCTTGGTTACAAAGCCTGTTCTCTACCCACATAAAGCCAGATGCACAATGTGGCACATGTGTCTGGGGTTCATTTGCAGTGGCTAGAGGCGTTGGCATGCCTCTTTCTTTCTATCTTTCTTTCTTTCTTTCTCTCTCTCTCTCTCTTTCTCACTAAAATGAACAATTTTTTTTAAACAAGTAAGTGATGGGCAGGAGAGATAGATGGCTCAACAGTTAAGGCACTTGCAATTCCCCAGTACCCATGTAAAGCAAGATACACAAAGTGGCACACACACCTAGTGTTTGTTTGTATCAGCCAAAGGCCTTGGTGCACCCATTCTCTCTCTCTGTCTCTCTCTCTCTCATTCTTCTTGCAAGTAAATAAAAATACTAAAAAGAAGTAAGTAACTGAGCCATGGTTGCACCTGCCTTTAATCCCAGCACTCTGAAGGCAGAGATAGGAGTATCGCCATGAGTTTGAGGTCACCTTGAGACTACATAGTGAATTCAGGTCAGCCTGGGCTAGAGTGAATCCCTACCTCAGAAAACCAAAAATAAATAAATAAATAAGTAACTGAACCTTATTAACAATGAAGTAATCACAAGAATCAAACAGCTTGGCACATGAATGACTAGGACCCTGAATGTATGAATTTCTTAGTGGCAAATGGCTTTCATACTATTTACATTTTCTTTTTTCCACTTGGATCTAGGGCTCTCCAGGACTTCCAGGACTCACTGGTCCCAAAGGTGTCAGGGTTAGTAGTCAAACTCATCCTTCCAGATGTTGACTGAACATTCATCTTTTAACTGTAAAAGTTATACAAGTGTCAGAGAGGAGTAAGTATACTGTGTCTGGATGCACATACAAGTGTCAGGGAGGAGTAAGTACATTGTGTCTGGATGCACATACAAGTGTCAGAAAGGAGTACATACATTGTGTCTGGATGCACAAAGGAATTTTAAGAACAAAAAAAACTAAAGGGTCATGGGTGAAGTCAAAATGGTGGTTGACAAATTGGGGAGGTAAATAACTGATGAGGAAAGGGTGAGAGAGAACTCTCTAGACAGATAGAGACGATGTGCCTGCTTGGAGGGATGGTAGTGCAAATGTGCATATAAATCTGACAGGCTTCAGGCGCTCGCCTGAAGCGCATTCACAGCAAGAAGAGTGCAAGTTTAGAGCAGCACGGGCTGCATAGCAAAACCCTGTCCAAAGACAAAGAGCACTTACAGAAACATTCCTTACTCTGCTCGGGAAAGATGTGAGCACTTTAAGCAAAATATACCTTAAAAATGCGACTAATGCAGCCATTATCCCTTCCTTGCCTGACAATGCCCCAGGTCTCGGTTTCCTGCCCCCTTATTTCTCAGGTCACCTGGTCACTGTTCTGGTCTCACACCCTAGCTATTTCCCTCCCTCACCTTCCGCCAACTGAAGAACTCAATATGGCCCACTCTCTGTAATCTCCAAGTTGACTGTGCTCTGCTCTTGAGAGTCAGTCCTGGCAGCGTGTGTTTTTCCTGAATAAAAGCTTCCATCTTTGCCTCAAAAAAAAAAAAAAAATGCAACATGATGCTATACACCTGAATTCCTAGCACTTGCGAGGCTAAGGTGGGAGACTTGCTGAGAGTTCAAGGCCAGGTTGGGCTACAGAGCGAGACCCTGTCTCAAAAAATAAAAAAGAAGCCTAGTCTCTTTTAAAGGTTTTATAATGGGAGGCAGGGGCAGGAGGATCAGAAGTTCAAGACTATTATGGACCACATAGTGAATTTAAGTCCAGTGTGGGCTACATAGCAAGACTCTATCTCACAAAACAAAATAAAACAAAACAAGTTCTTCAAAGGCCAGATGACCAAAGGTTTGTCAAGCCTTTTGTTTTTATAATCTTTTTTTTTTTTTCTTTTCTTTTCTTCTTTTTGGTTTTTCGAGGTAGGGTCTCACTCTAGCTCAGGCTGACCTGGAATTCACTATGTAGTCTCAGGGTGGCCTTGATCCTCCTACCTCTGCCTCCTGAGTGCTGGGATTAAAGGTGTGCCCCACAACACCCGACTTGTTTTTATAATCATTTTACTTTTAGTCACCCCAATCACTAGTTGCAGGAAGAGAGTTTTTGAATGATAATTTTATGTATATAAGATGAGCTTTCTAAAATCTGTTTTCCTTGCAGTAACCCCCTTCCCTTCTTTCTCTCTAGGGAATAACTGGATTACCAGGGTTTTCAGGTCCTCCAGGACTTCCAGTAAGTAATGGAAAATATATATGTGGCTGAAATTTTAAAAGTAATCTCATTTCTCTCTCCTCTCTCTTTTTAATATGTGCATAGTAGTAGTAGACAGCCTCACGTTGCTGGGATGAACTACCAAATAAGGCACAGACAGATATAGGAGGAAGGAAATTTATTTGAAAATTACAGATCCAGGGGAAGTTCCCTAATGGTAGCAGTTGACCCCCTTTTCATCGGTCCAAGCAGAGAGAGAGAAAAGTCACCACCATAAAGCAAGCACGACACACTTCAGAAACCCCAGGCAGAGCTCCTGCACTTCGCATATGTTTAGAGTGGAATTCCAAATCCACCCCTACACCTTAGGGCTGGACCCCAGTGACACCTCCTCCAGCCAGGCAGCTGCAGATCCAAGAAGCTTTAATAAAACTCCTGAATCTACTGGGGGACATCTATTCAAACCACTACAATTGTGTTTTGGCATTTGGTATGTGGTGTGTGTGTGTGTGTGTGTGTGTGTGTGTGTGTGTGTGTTATGTGCATGTGTATAGTATATACATGTGAATGTGTGTGCAGGTGTGTATACCCCATGGGCAGTAAATGTGGAAGCCAGAGGGTTACATCTGGTGTCCTCCTCTGTATCACTCATATCACTGAATCCAGAGATGCTATTTTCAGTCAGGATGGCTGGTCAGCAAGGCCCATTGATTATCCAGCCTCTACTCTCCACAAGACTGCAGGGATAGATATGTGTGGCCACACCCAGATGTTCACATGAGTGCTGAGGAATCAAACTCAAGGTGAACCAGACCCTTGTGCTTGCATGGCAAGCTCTCTTAACCACCTCCTCAGCCCTGAAAGTAACCTCACTCCAATGGCAATGTTAAAACCGTCACACAAGGAGACATGTTCTAGGGCAACATGAGTAGCATGTCAGAGAGTGGATTTGCATGACCTGTGAACCAGATTCCATTTTCTGAATTATGATCAGAATTCAGTATAGTAGATAGAACAGAATAAGAGGACTCTGCTTTGTAATGGAAAATAATGAGATTGTTCACCTCAGCATACACACATCTCTTCATTTTCCTTCCTTCTACCCCAGCTTTAAGGGACTTCATTTTATATAGAAAGTCTCTCACTGTCTTATTTTATGTAAAACTATCCATGACTCATTTGGTAATTGTTAGCTTGTTTTGTTCACTGTATTAAATTATATCTAAAAGCCACAATTTAAATTTGTTATTTTTAACAACCATTAACAAATGACTCCATCATTGCCATGGAGTCTTGGTTGCTGTGTGGGTCCCGGGCCTTGAGGTTCTGTCTCTGTCTCAGTCTTTGCCTCTGACACCTGCTCTCCTTTCAGGGCATCCCAGGGCAGCCTGGGCCTTACGGACCTGCTGGCTTACCAGGATGCAACGGCTCTAAGGTAGGTGCCGCTGGCACACGAAGATCAACACAGGCTCAGCGAAGTGAAGAGAGCAAAGCAAAGCACCAGTGAGACAGAAGTAGGTTTTACTGAACATTCTTTTAGGCCCAATGGACAGCATGCATTGCAGCCTCATTTTCTTTCTTCCTATGCCTTGCTTACTTACGGACTTGGAGAAGCTCGCCCATCTTCTCCCATGGGGCATTAGCAGGAGGCACAACCGGCTGCTTGCCTGAGGTTGTGAACATGAAGCCTTGAGGGTAAAATACGTGCCTTGGAGAGGAAGCTTAGGCTCTTCTGGGTCCACTCACCTCCTTTGTGCCCTAACGGATCCCTTCACTGCCCCAGAATGGTGGCCATGAGTGAACTAATTACTAAAGTTTCGAGGAAGCAGCAATTAAAAAGTTCTTGGCACAATTAGGTTGCCATTTATGCACAATTTGAGAAACAGTAGGTTCTGATCCTGTTTTCAATTAAGATAATGGTTTTCTGGCCTCCATCCTTATGACCCAGGAGCTGAAAGGAATGTCAATTAGTTAGCCTAGATTGCCTCTGCTGATCTGAAGGAGAGAAATGGAGATAGCCATCTACATAGACTGTTCTAGGACAACTAAGAACTCTGATGAATACTCCATGTCTTGCAGGGTGAACAAGGATTTCCAGGCATGCCAGGGACACCAGGCTATTCAGGGAATCCAGTAAGTATGCATGTCTAACTTCCCATTACTGGCCGAAAGAATGTGGACTCATGTACACAGATCTCTCATGACCTTGGAAATGCTGGGGCTGCCAAAAATAGACGTTTAGCTAAGAAAATGAATGAATGAATACCTGCATCATGGGCTCAAGGTTAGACTTTATTTTGGTCTTGACGTATCATATAACAATGCATGGTTGGCAGATTTGCCCAGAGTTGAGGATCAGAGGTGGGGCTTCTAACTTCTCAAGGGGTGAGGCTAAAGAGAATGGGGACTTAGAACCAGACTTCACTCCCGCATAGAGCTTCTAGGCAGGAGGAATGAGCTTGACCAGCAGGAAGGCTGTAGTAGGCCTAAGGAAGTATACTTCAGTAGCAGGGTGGGACAGATAGCTGCCTGATGCTGCCAAGAAGCCCAGCATGGTGAGGGCTTTGGTTTCAGCAACATGAAGCCCTTGCTGACCTGAGCAAGCAATGGAGACCTTAATAAGAGGGAGCTGGGGGCAGAGCTGCACCTGGCGGGGGGGGGGGGGGGGGGGAGGGGGATGGGAAGCATGCAGGTGAGAAGAAAAACAGGTCACACTGGAGGCAGAAGATGAAGGGTAGGTTGTCAGCTCACTGAAATGGAGCAATGTGAGCATGTTGAGAGCCTGCAGGCAGCATACAGTGAGGGCAGGAGGTAAAATAGGGAAGGAGAACCAAGTACGAGTGTCAGGGCCTCTCGCCACTGCAAAGGAACTCTGGACGCATGCGCCCCTTGTGCATCTGAGTTGAGGGCACGTTTGATTTGTCTCCAGTTGCTAATAGGCTGCTTCTTTCCTAGGGTCCTGCTGGATTGAAAGGGCAAAAGGTAAATCATCTGAGGACTCCCGCCACTGAAAACCTCTAAGTGCATATATGAAAAGGACTTTATGAAATAATGAAATATAAGCCATTACAAATCAATTTCATAACCCAGGCTTTATTAATTCAAACACCATAAAACTTCAAACATGACATTTACTCCTACTGGGCAACTGCTTCTGGCTCTTGTTACGAACAGGTCTCAGGGATAGAGGTTCTGTCATCTTTTAAGGAACTAGGGGTTAGAGAAAAGAATTCATACCATCTCTGGGCCCCACGTTCTAAGTTAGGAATTGCCACAAATTTTAATATGTTAGGATCTTCAGTGTCTTCCTTCCTACCACAGTAAGTTGTCAGTTTTAGCACACAAAAGTGCTTTGAATTCACAAAGTGGAATGGCTACAAAATCCTAAAACAGAGCCTGGGGCTGCATAGTGAGTTCAAGGTCAACTTGGGCTAGAGGGAGACCCTGCCTCAAAACAAACAACATTTAAAATTGTAACGTACTGCACTAACAAAATAAAAGTAAAAAGGACACTAGATCACCTCAGATACAGAAAAGGCATCAAAAAATTAAGCTCCTAATAAGAAATCCTAAAACATTTCCCTAAATATATATATATCCCCCCAGCACACTTACCTTTAAGGCAGCATGACCTTCAGTAAATATTCACAGGGGGGTTTTGAAAATGTAAAATTAATTAGGTTTGATGGACTTCTCTGTTTCAAGGGTGCCCCTGCTCATGGAGGAGACAGAGACCTCGATGGGAAAGGTGATCCTGGGCCACCGGGGGCTCCGGGATTCCAGGTAAAATGATCTGAAGCTGCCAATGGGCACAGTTTCTCCTTCCTCTCTCTCTCTCTCTCTCTCTCTCCCCGCATATCTATGTCCTCTCTCTCCTTCTTTTCTCCCTATTTATATGTCTGCCATGTTTCAGTTCCATTTACCATGTCAGAAGACACAATGCTGAGACAACTCTTTGTATTTTCCACTGTCTTCTTAAATCACAGTGACCCATCTTTCCCAACCGTAAGGAGTCTTCAGGGAAATTCCACTTACTCTCGTTTGTCAAAATCAAAGATGAAAGCTGGGCATGGTGGCGCATACCTTTAATCCCAGCATTCAGGAGGCAGAGGTAGGAGGATTGCTGTGGGTTCAAGGCCACCCTGAGATTACATAATGAATTCCAGGTCAGCCTGAGCTAGAGTGAGACCTTACCTCAAAAAAACAAAACAAAACAAAAAAAATCAAAGATGATTTGCATTGCGCATTGACTGACTACCATCTAAAACCTAGTTAAGAGGTAAGGTAAGGTCCTGATGACCAAGGCAGGCACTGTGCTCTGAGTTTTGCACAGCTCTGGGAGATGGTATGACGGCCCCCATTGAGTTGACGAGAACCGAGGCAAAGGGTCGGCGCTGCTGCGCAAACAACGCGGCCATTCAGAAGCAACCACTGTGCTACCCCCAAAGCTGGTGCTCCTGTTAACTAATGCGTTTTGAAGAGAAAGTGGTTTAAGGAGAAAGTTTGCCAGAAAAACGTGCCCACATCGAAGCACCTTTCGGCTGTGAAAGAGAAAAGGCAAACCTAACCCAAAGCCAAATTTTTGAAATAAAATCGATCTTTTAAGGAGTCTTGTTGCTTACCGCCCAAGACATGTCTTCGCTTTCAGAATATGCCTTGCGCATGTCTCGGCTGAGTGCCCGGCTCTTTGGTGAAGTGGCCAGGCCTACTGATTCGAAGTCCATGAAAGTGGTGAAGCTATTCAGTGAATAGCCCTTGGCCAAGAGGAAGGAGACTTACGACTGGTACCCAAATCACAACACTTACCATGCGCTCATGGGCACACTCCGTTTTATTGGCCTCTACAGAGATGAGCATCAGGATTTTAAGGATGAGCAAAGGCGTCTAAAGAAACTCCGTGGAAAGGGGAAACCAGGAAAAGGAGAAGGGAAAAGAGCCACCAAAAAAAAAAAAATAATGTCAGCTCATCAAGAAAAAAAATGTCCTGCTCAGCGACTAAGAGAAGAAAGCGTATTTATTGGCTTTTCATCTATTAGAAGTATGTGACCTTCCTCGGTGACCATCATCCCCATGTTGAAATCCAGTTCATTTAAATTGGGACAGTTTTCTTGAACACATTCTAATTCTGCAGAAATAACTTGCTTGGTTTTGTATCCTGAGGTTTACCTAACTCTTCAATGGAATGAATGAATGATTGTTTAGTGACTTGTTTGAAGTAAGAATGGGATGTAGGGGGAGGGGAAGGAAAGCCTCATGAAGTAGGTGTCGTCCGCTTTCTTCCATCCTCCATGGCTTCCCTCCTCACCCAGCCTGAACCTCTCCTTTCATTCTGTCATTGAACCATGGTCTTCACCACCAAGCTCACACATGTGGCCACCTCCACCTGCTCCATGAGTACCTGAATGGGATCAAAAGCTGTTCTGGAAAGAAGAGTATGAATACCCACCATATATAAGGGACTGGAGCTCTGGTGGTACAGTAGTTAACAGAAACCATCTTTAGCTCTGGAACTGTCAATTTTGTAGAAGAGACTGGTACAACTATAGTATTAAATGGTACAAAGAGAAAAAAAATAAAAAAGTAAAAAAATAATAAAACCTAGTTAAATAGCAGCCCTGTTTCAATCTTGGTATGGTATTAAATAAAACAGCTTTGTTGAAATGTATGTAACTGTCTTCCTTGCGTCTTGGCTAGCTTGCTTCTCTGGTCTATCTGCATATAGCCTAGAGGTTAGCTGGAGTGCCTCCAATGAGACACATCTATCTGAGGGTGTGCTTTGCTTTGTGATTCAAAAGGCTCCTTTGGCAAACATAAACTGCAGGTACTAAACTTCAGGCTAATGAACAAGAAGTGTTTTCATTTAATTCAAAAGTAAGTATGGAATACCTGGATGGAGATTGGATATTTGCTTCAATGAGTTAGACTTTGTTCTGAGGCTAAGGACAGAACTTCCCGTAGTGAGCCAGACCACGTGATCTGAGCTATGCAGTGGAGCAAGGAGCTGAACACGTGCCTCTGGGGGCCAGCAGGGGCTCCTGAGACAAGTCTTCTGAGACAAGTCGCACAGTAGGATAGTTCTGTCCTCGGCTTAGGGGCACTTTGACATCACAATGCTGAAGGTAGGCAGTCCAGGTGTCCTGGAACGTGGATGTGTCCTAAAGACAGGCTAAAGACAGCTCATTCGTTCAAATAAGAAATATTTCTCAGATGCTGCTTACGCAGTGGGATGCTGTTGAGAATCCAGCATGGCCCCACATGAGCCAAAAAGAAATAGTCTTGAAAACTTCTCAGCCTCATGGAGTCAACATTCTATAGAGAAGGGGAGGAGTAACAAGCTCTCTACAATGAGTTACACAGGGGAAGGCTGCACTGCGCACTCTCCTGTAGACAGTAGCAGCAGGATGGCCTGCAGCTGTGACCTACAGCGACACACTTTGGGCACAATAATCAATGGTAGTCACCTGGATAGGAGGCATGAGGCTCTTGAGTTCTGTGGGGCGGGGGTGGGGGTGGGGGTTGCATATGTCAGTGTATGTGGCATAGACTAGTGTGTGTATGCATGTTCATGCAGGGGGTACGAGTGTGTCTGTGTGTGTGTGTGTGTGCGCGCACCAGAAGACAACCTTCCATGTCATTTTCAGGAATGCTACTCACTTCCTTTAAGACAAGGACTTTCACTGCCTGGAGTTCCCCAGTTAGGCTAGACTGGCTGCCAGTGGGCTCCAGGGACCTCCTAGAGCCCCGCCTCTCTAACGCTGAGATGAGAGGCCTGTGCTACTATTCTCAGGATTTCTGTGGGTCCTGGCATCAAACACAGTTCCTTCTGCTTGCAAGATTGAGCTACCTTTACCAACTATCTTACTGAGTTAGCTAGCTTACCAAGTGAGCTATTTCCCCAGCCCCTGCTCAAGAATTTATTAAAATGTGTTAATGTATTTAACTAACAGACTTTGTCCTTAGGTAAGAAGTACATTTAAACTTATTCTCTCTTAACTTCCAGGGTTTTCCAGGCCCTCCAGGTTTCCCAGGGCCTATTGGCCCATCAGGTCCTCCAGGATTCTTTGTGAGTATAATGTCATCACTGTTATATGTTTATATATCACTGTTATATATTTATATATTTTAAATGTATATGTTTTTTATAGCAAAACAAATAGTTTTCTCAAAAGTATGTTTGGTGCTATAAGTTTTTTTTTTATCTATGGCTTTTTTTAGGGCTTTCCAGGCCCTATGGGACCTAGAGGACTGAAGGTAAGTCCCATTTCCTATGTTAAGGCTGTCAGAGGACCCTAGCCATTCCAAAAGCCAAGACTGCTTCTCTATGTTGGTCGCTGAGCACTTGTTTGGAATTCAGAGGGGTCTGGGCAAAAAGGAGACCAGACAGAAGCTCTTCCCTCTATCTCCCTGCTCGTCAGCAATTTAATCCCTCATGCCGAGCATTGCGGACTTGCTCTCTGGGAAAGGGGGAAATGGCAAGGATTCCTAATCCATACGCTTCCTATTCCTGATAGTCCCAGTCATCACACAGTACTCTCACCTATCCATTTCTACAGTGGACTGCTTCGCAAAATGGCGCCTGAACTTACGTCAATAAATGACAGCGCTTGCTGCTCAGGTTACAGTGCATCGTGGTGGGAAAGGCACAGCTGCGGGGCTTGAGCCGGTCACACTCAGAGCAGAACGTGACCAGGCTGCTGCTCCGCCAGCTCTCTCCTTTTCATACAGTACAGGACCCCAACCTGTGGAATGGTGCCCCCCACGCTTAAAGTGGGTCTTCCTCCTTAATTAACCTAGTCAAGACAATCCCTCACAATCATGCACAGAGGCTAACCTAGCCTACATAAACCCATTCATCACATTTAGCAAGTTTCTTGAATTTTCTGAGCCTCAAAGTCTCCACCTTTAAATGAAACGTAGTGCTGCCTTACTTTTAAAATAGCTAAAAATAACATTTACAATTCAAAAATTAAAACTAAAATATAAGCGTTCAGTTATACATATTAGAGTTTTAATGGATTCAGATTATTTGTCCCTCTTTGTATGAAACATGTCATTTCATGTTTTCTCACAGGGTCACATGGGTGACAATGTGATAGGACAAAAAGGAGAGCAGGTAACTGAAATACTGTGGCTCATTGGTTGGAAGACGTTTTAAGTGCCTCCAGGTTCACTGGGCTGTTGCTTCTCATGGGTCAAGTTGAAGTTAACGCGTTCTCATTCGCTGTGCTTCCTTGCATAAGACACAGGGAGAAAAGCAGATCCTTCACACAGTAACCCGGAGTGCTGACCATGCTCCTGAAATTCTCACTCGTTGGTGTATTTGTCTTTAGGGTATGAAAGGCCTGACAGGACCCCCGGGACCACCAGGGACGGTTACCGTGACGCTTACTGGCCCAGAGAACAGAACGGTAATGCTGCAGCTTCGTGGGCCTCTGGCTTGGGGGGGGGGGACGTGTTAGTGACCCCTCGGCTCCTTGGCATGAGCCCTGCTGAAACCACGGCCCCTGCCTGAGCCTCTAGGCTTTACTCCTCCTACATCCCTCCCAGCCCAGGACAGAAATGGTAGATGGGGAATCTGAGGCATGTGACTACAAGACCTGAACCTGATTTCTTCACTCTTCCTTCTCATTGCCCTCTCACCGTCCCTGGCACAGAGTGTGGCTCTGATCCCATTAGATGGCAATGACCCAACGTCAAGAACAGAAGAGGATTACCATCAAATGGGAGATTTATGCTCCGCCATTGTCACTCTAAAGACACTATTGTAACTCTCACCCCGAGCACTAGGTTCTTCCTTGTCATTTTGTCATGACATAGTTTTTCATCCTCCTGGTGGGATGGCTAAGAGGACTAGGACATGGAGCTGAAATGGATGCTTAGAGATAAATGGGCAGTATCATGCACAATCCAACCATTAGACTGACCCTAGAAAGTCTGGAGCATGAGGAACTCAGAGGATACCTAGAAATTTTATTGTGAATTAACTAAGAAATCCAAACCACCCTTGTTATTGTTGAAACTTATAGTTACTTGCCTTCGAAATAATAGCTTAATTGAGACATGATTTAAATACTGTAAAATATTCATTTTAAGGTATATATTTTGTGGGCTTTAATTATAACTAATTGAACAACTTTATTGTGATATAATTTACATGCATTAATATTCACTCATTTTGTGTTGAATTCAGTAGCTTTTCATTGTTTTTATTTATTTATTTGAGAGTGACAGACAGAGAGAGAAAGAGGCAGAGAGAGAGAAAGAATGGGCACACCAGGGCCTCCAGCCACTGCAAATGAACTCCAGACACATGCGCCCCTTGTGCATCTGGCTAACGTGGTTCCTGGGGAATTGAGCCTCGAACCGGGGTCCTTAGGCTTCACAGGCAAGCGCTTAACCGCTAAGCCATCTCTCCAGCCCAAATTCAGTAGCTTTTAGATGTTCACTGAGTTGGGTAGCCATTGCAACTGTCAATTCTGAACTTTTTCATTACACTAGAAAGAAACCCTGTAGCCATCATCTCCACCTATGTCATATGAATGATCAAAACATAACTAAAAAGAGTTAGAAAAAAACATGGTGAAATTTAACCTGAACAAAATGATTGGACTAAAAAAATGTTCTGAGGGAAATAACTGACATTTTCAGAGGCTATCAGCAGAAATTAAATTAATAAATTGTAAATTTTCATTGTCTGAAAAAATGATACATTTGTACATTTACAAAATCTACATTGAGAGATATAGCCTGAAAAACGTAGTTGAATTTGAAAAACATAGTGCCCTCAACAAAAGATAAACATCGGGGAGAAAATATAATAAAAAAAATGTGATGATGGCTCAAACCTGAATCAAAACATCATTATAGAATTTATGCAGAAAATTTTAGATTTTAAAGAAGGTAATTTTAGTGTGTTAGAAATGAAAGTTAGACACATTAAATACGATCTGGATGTATTTATAGGAAGATGATGCAGAGGCTGAGGAGGTGGCTCAGTCAGCAAGGGGCTTGTCTTGCAAGCATGAGGACCCGAGTTTGATCCCTGGAACCCATGAAAAACAGCCAGAGTGGTGGCATGTGCCTTTCAGCCCCATGCTGAGAAGGCGGAGACAGGAGGCTCCCTGGAGCTGCTGGCTACTCAGTCTTGCCTAACTGGCAAGCTCCAGGCCAATGAGACGTGCTGCTCAAGAAAATTTAGGCAGCTTTCCCGATAGATTGCCCTATGGCTGCCACCTGCATCTACACACATGTGCACACACATGTACCTGCATACATGTGAATATATACATATAAATGTGCACAATACATACACACATGTAGAAAAATTGCATTCAATAACTAGTCTCATATAGTTTATCTAAAAAAAAATGTAAGAAACAGGGAGAGCGTCGGGGTTGTGTTATCATGAGGCACAGTAGTAGTTTGTAAGTCCAGTCTTAATAAGCAGAGGACTTTTCCAAATGTAACCAGTATAACTTTGTCTGGTTGGTTTGTGATAATGACCTTGAATTGTTCTTGTGGCAGGACCTCAAGGGAGAGAAGGGAGACAAGGGAGAGATGGGCGAATCCGGACCTCCTGGACCTCCGGTAGGTCACTCACAGTTATGTCGTCCCTGTGACCCATAAAATAGAACCTTAGAAGATGCTTTGATGTGTGCTCAACCTGTAAGTCTTTATGTTAACTAAAATGTGCTAATACCTGGCCACAGAGGTCATGAATATGCTAGGATTATGCTGGGGCCATTTCTACCTAAAATCCTTACACTGGTTTATGCATCTGTCTTAGCTTCATCACGTGCTCTTTAACATGTTTTAAAATGGATACTCAGGAGTAACATTGCTCTTTTAGATTGTTTAATTTAAATATGGAAGATAGAAGGGACAGATTCATTTTAAAAATCCATGTTGGGAAACAATCAATTTCTAAAGTGTTTCATGCCTCTAATCACACAGGGGCCACCTGGAGACTCATATGGATCTGAAAAGGGCGCACGTGGAGAGCCTGGCCCTCGGGTAAAGTGGAAATTCAGCATCACATGCAGCCGGCATTGGTTGGAGCTTAGGAGTCTGGGTTGCAGAATGAGATGCCCAACTCCAACTAGCTGAAGTCAAAGAAAGTTATCTTTTAAGTTTTGATAGTTGGGGTTTGTTTGTCAACTATCTGAGAAGTTCAAGACTAAAACAGGCTTTGGGGACTTCGGAGCCTGCAACAAGAGGGAGGATTTGCACCCCTCTACTTCTTCCTTTCTATGCATCATGACATTCCATCCTCCAGCATATAATGTTCTTCCATATGAGGGCAGAAAGAGAGAGGCCTGGCCACAGACAGTTTCAGGGTGAAGGGTTCTGAGGCGAGAGAATGAATCTTTCTCCCTCTGTCTGTACAGAAAATTCCAGAGACCTAATCTAATTGACCAGCTTGGTCATATCTCTCATTCTGGAACAATGACTGTATCCGGGGGTGGTGGGGAAAGGTCTATGATTGGCCAGCTGAGAGGGCAAGGAATTGCCACAATTAACACCTCCATCAGAGCCACCCAGAGCAGCTCTCCAAAGGAAATGGAGAATAGTGTGGCCAGAAGTGGGACACTGAGAACTTCCCCACCCAGCTGTATTTGGACAGATTTTATTATGTACATTGTGTAAAAACTCTAAAAGTATACATTGGGAGGAAAAGTGGGGGTTTCCCTAAGTAAAAATATTCATTTTGTATGCTTTAATTTTACCACAAAGGGTAACTAACAAAAGGGGGTACCTATCATAATATTTCATCTGAAAGCCATGTGTGTTCAGACTCCTCAATATGATATATGTATACACACACACACGCACACACATATATACACAAAGCTAGGGTTGTAAAAATTACATTTCATATTAATAAATTGTGAAGACTTTCTTCTTTCCACATTTCTTTATTCACTTCTCTGCTCAGTGCTTCCCTGATTTCCTTCTAAACTTAGGACAGGACAGCATGAACTCTAGTCAAGGCTTAGCTTCCTCTCTTCCTTCCTTGGACACTAATATATCATTCTGACTATCAAGAGGTGCTTACTGCCTATTCAGTGGAAAGGAACATCACTCAGGCTTTTTTACTTGAGATCAAGATGTGATTGTAACAGATTCATTAACTTTCCTGTTTCTGTCTTAGGGCAAACCTGGAAAAGACGGTGCACCTGGCTTCCCTGGAACCAAGGTAAATACTTGACATGGCTTGTTGCCATGCTGAAAATGGCAGTGATACAGATGGAGGACTTTGGAGAGTCACCAGTAGCTGTATTTGAGAATTATGCGCATTCATGATCACTGTGGAGAGAGGAGAGACAAACACATTATAACTTAGTGTGGATGAATCTAGAGAACAGTATGTTAATCTATTTTGAAGTAGACAATACATTATTGTTGACTCCTGGCATCCTACAATGAAACTATTCTTTCAAGTAAAAGTACCTTTGTTACCATTGTCTGACCTCTTCTTGTCCCTCCCACCCACCACCCCTCCAGCCTCTGGCATCTATTCTCTACTCTAAGAGATAGGTTTCTTTAGACATCACATCTGAAGATATTGAGCAGTATTTGCTTTTCTGTGCCTGGCTTATTTCACTTAACATACAATGTGATTGTGAATCTCACAATCAATATGATTCTCGTAACTACTATGTGTCAATTTTAAAAATAAATAGAATTTTTAAAAGTTCAGATTCCCATGCATCCTACAGAAGCAACTGATTTATGCCTTTTGATCCATTCCCTTTTTTGTTGTTTCTTTAGGGAGCCAAGGGCAACAGGGGCCTTCCTGGGTTAATGGGTGAAGATGGCGTTAAGGTAACTTTCTCCCTGTCGTTCCACCTTTAGTCCTTTTTAACTGGTTGGGTGGTTTCCTACCTTCCCAAAAATAAGGAATTGCAATCACAGACTTCATTAAAATAGCAGTATATTTTATTAAAAAGCAAGCAGAGAGCTGGAGAGATGGCTTAGCGGTTAAGCACTTGCCTGTGAAGCCTAAGGACCCTGGTTCAAAGCTTGATTCCCCAGGACCCAAGTTAGCCAGATGCACAAGGGAGCACATGCATCTGGAGTTCATTTGCAGTGGCTGGAGGCCCTGGCGTGCCCATTCTCTCTCTCTCTCTCTCTCTCTCTCTCTCTCTCTCTCTCTCTCCCTCTCCCTCTCTCTCTCTCTCAAATAAATAAATAATTTTTTTAAAAAAGCAAGGAGAAATGTTGCTAGGAACAGATAATGAAGCTGCTCTATGTAGTTGAAGCTAGGTGCCTTAGGACTGTCTAGTGATATTCAGCTTGTTACGAGGAAGGAACTGAAAAAGCCCTACAGTGGTAGGATGCGTCTGGTCACTTGAGGTTTAAGTGTAGGCTGGGCCCTTGTCCTCAGCCTCAGCTGTGCATGCTGAAAGGTCATGATGAACATGGCAATGCTGCGTGAGTGTGCTGCAGACAGTCACAGATCTTTCCCATATGGAGGTATATGTTCCCATTCAAGGTTTAGCCTTTAGTAATATCACTGCGAGTTGAGCTCTGTAATGCACTCTTGAAGCAAAGGAGGTTGGCACAGCCGAGACCCTGGCTGTTGAATACAACCCCATCCTGGTTTTACTAGAATCTGAGTGAGAAGGCGGGCATGCCGGGCCTGGGAACATCCAGTGAAGGTGAAGTGGGAGGAGAATAAACCTGGGGAACACACAGAGCAACAACCCCTCCTTCCCGAACTTGTGGATAGATAGGATTCCTGACCAGACAGGGCTCTTTAGGAAGATAATTAAAAACAATGTTTAGTTTTGTTTGTACATTATACCTAAAAGGCACTACTTTCAATATTAATTTTTCTACTTTGCATTTTGCTTTTTAACTGTGGTGAATACTTTTGAGTTTGCACATTCATAATTTGTAACTATTTTTCAATACAGGGATGGAAAGGGGACATTGGCCCTCCAGGATTTCGTGGTCCAGTAAGTGTAACTAGAGATGATAATAGTGTCAGAGATAAGTTCTTCAAAGCATTCCACAAGTTTCACACATGCCTTTCTCATTCACTGTTGTGATGAACAGACCAGCACTTAACTTTTGATCAAACTGTGTCAAAAATAGCTATTGTGGCTCACACCTTTAATCCCTGAGGTAGGAGGATCTCTGTGAATTCAAGGCTAGCCCGAGTGAGTTCCAGGTCAGCCTAGGCAAGAGATAAAGCCTACCTAAAACAAAACAAAACAACTAATAGCTCTTGTCCTTATCCATCCATTTGACAGTGCTAAATATTTCCGTTTGATTCTATCTGGTCCCTGGAATGTACTAGCAAAGACCATCTTCAGTTCTGGAGAAGAGCAGCTGGGCCCAGTCACACAGGGCCCAAGTGCTCTGCGCTCTCAGAGGGGAGCAGGAAGGCTGCTCTTGAAGGAGAGAGGCAGTCAGTTCCTCTTCCCTGCTCCTGGGCCCACCCCCCACCCAGCCTGCAGAAGCTCAGCCACCAGTTTGCACAGCATCAACAAGAGCCAATGTCCCCAGCCTGAGCTCCACAGCACTGGGAATGCTCCCATGCCTCCCATGCGCTGGATGCCATCTCTATTCTGGCACTGAGGGCCTCAGGAGAGGAGGGAAGGGAACCCCAGTCCCTCAGCGCTGGCCTCAGCTCCTGCTCCAACGCCAGCGCGTCTCACTGTGCTGTGTGTGATTTGCTGGCTGGAAAATGGCCCAGGATGGTGGTCATGGATGGGTGGAAGTATCATCTTATTAAACCAAAAAATGCACTTCTCAGACTCCTTAACTAAATTATGTAACTCGGTAAATGAAGGTGCGTCCCAAAGGTCTGTATCTGTATACTTAAAGCAAATGACCCCAGTGCAAGTAATCCCAAAATGCTTTTATAGGGTTGCGATGAATTAAATTAAATAGGCTACTTTTCCAAAGCACACTAGCTCAGAGTCTAATACCTAGCAGTGCACACATACCATTATGGATTTTATCACGGCTACTAAAGCCTGAACAGTGGTTCTTCTTGCTTCGTCTTTAAACAACAAAGTTACTGGCCCATACAATAGATAAAAAACAAAGAGTTTAAAAAATAAGTTTTAGATGTCCATCTGTCTCTCAAATTAAATGTACAAACTTCTCTGCAAAATCTATTTTTCATCCTATTTGAAAGGAATTCTTAGCATTCCTAACTTACTGTGCATTTTTCAGCCTCAATTAACTTAAAAAGAAGCTTTGTTTAGGAAGCAAATAATTACAGAGATCAGTACACCCACTGAGCATGTTAGAACTATATGCCTTGATTCTCCTAGACCAATGGTGTCCTGAAATTTAAAGAAACTAATATACAGTATTTGTGAATGTATGAGTCCCATCATACTTTGAAGAAAGTTAGTCCATTGAGAACAGCACTTCAAATCAGTGAAATAAAATGGCATAATGCATACCAGAGTTGATCATGTCATGATAGTGTTAGCACTTCATGAAATCCTATTTCTATATACAGATATATACATACTTAGATAAATATGCATGTTAATGTGTACGCATATTTGAATGGGCTATATAACATCATAAATTGTGTTTCTAGTTGAACATCCATGAAATATATGATAATGCCAGAAATGTCAGCTTTGTCTTGAAATTAATTTACCCACCTAGCTGTGCATGACCATCATATTCCTGCTAACATAAATCTACGAATTCAGAAAAGTATGAAAACTCTCTTTTAGACCAAAATAAAGTGAAGTAACTGTATTGGTGAGAAATCCATAAATAGTCATCCTTCTTCTTTATTCATTTTCCTCTCCTTTAAGACAGCATATTATGACACATACCCAACGAAGGGGGATGAAGGGATGCCAGGCCCGCCTGGGCCCAAAGGACCTCGTGGCCCACAGGGTGAGAAAATGCGGCTCCCTATAACCTTTGCTGATCATTGTTGATTTTCAAGGTAACAATTATCATGCTAGCATGTACTTACGGATCTGTGACTTAGGATGAGGGGGTTAAAGAGAGGTCCTTCCTATTCATGAGCAGGAAGATAGAATATAATATATACATGGGAATATACCAGTCATGATAGCTTTAGTGTTTCTTAATTTTCCTATTTTACATGAAAGTTTTTCTAAGTGGTATACCACAGACATTAAGTAAATTATCCTCATGTAGAAAAGCATGAAGGCCAAGTTGGCAAGGCCACAGTGACATGGACGAGATCAGCAGGCAGTGCATAACTCAGCAATCTGGGTGTTAGTGCAAGAGAATGGAGAGACACTGACACACTTGAGCAAAGCCAGCCCGACAGTGACGGGAGGGCAGGATCAGCCCTGGTTTCCTGACTCCGGAACCATGACCCGTCCCCGGCACACAAATTTAGGCCAGATGTGCGCATTCACTATCACCCTGGGGGGAAGGGAAGGTTCTTGGCCAGTAGCTGTCACCCCTGGTTACACTTAGAATCCTGAAACTAATGACCCTACCAACATGTCATATCTGCAATTCTGATTTGACTGTCTAGAAGGCTCCTAACACAGTTTTCCAATGCCTAGACAGGATTGAGAAGCATTGACATTGGCAAGTCACAGACACAAATAAGATTCCAAAGGAGAATTTTGATTAATGGAGTAAAATTTCCCAGAGTATTTAAATGAAGTGACATATAAACATAGGCATTGATGTAGACTTTTTAAGGATCTGGTGTGCTTCCATAAATCACTCATTCAAGTATGTATATATATTGTGTATATAAAACTATAAGAAAAAAAGAATGGACCAGGAATCATGTATGTTTTGTAAGCAATTAATACATGTCATGTGTTCCCAGGTCCTAGTGGACCCCCTGGAGTTCCTGGACGTCCTGGTACGTTTATGTGCTTTGAGTATAAATGTAAATGCTATTAAATAGGAAATATCATTGTCCTCTACTGTGTTCACATTATTTATACGACAAATTTACATTTGTTAATCTAAACATGTTTATAGCTTGTTACTTTTTTTGTGTGCATTAGAAAAAGAAACAAAAGTTGATATAGATGGATAACAGAAATTCTGTTTTGTTTACTTCTCAATGGTTTTTAACTAAGTTTAAGTTTGTCAGGGAATTTTCACAGTAACTTTAAGGTATGAGCAGGATCCCTGAAACCCAGAGGCAAGTCAGAGAAAACAATGATGTCATGACAATTAGATTGGTTGAAAATAGCCATTTTCATCATGTCACAAGCTTAACAAAGATATCTACGATATACTTTTCTGTCTATTTTATGAGAGAGCGAGTGAGAATCCAGGGCCTCTAGACACTGCAACTGAACTCCAAACACATGCTCCACCTGTGCACCTGAATGACCTTGTACATGCATCACCTTGTGCATTTGGCTTACGTAGTTGAACATGGATCCTTAGGCTTTGCAGGCAAGGGCCTTAACCACTAAGAAATCTCTCCTGCCTAGATATACTTTTTCTATAAAGTTTTACATTTCAGCCTCTGGTCATTCAAATGTTTACTTTCTGGGAAGGAATGGTATTACAGATGAACACACAACAGCCCATCAATGATGACTACCACATTCTTTGTTGTTTCATTTATTTTATTTTTGCATATGTATGCATGTGGTTGGTGCGGATGTGTATTTATGTGGAAGCCAGAGATCAACGTCAGGTGCCTTCCTTTATCACGCTCCACCTTATTTTCTTGAGACAGGGTATCTCAGAGGATCCAGAACTCACCAGTTCAGCTATATTAGCTATCCAGAAAGCCCTGGGAATACTCCTCCTCCCCAGCACTGGAATTAAAGGTGCACACCACCATGCCCAGTTTTTATATGGGTGCTAGGGAACTGAACTCAGGTACCCATGCTTGTGTGGAAAGTGCACAACCTAGTGAGCTATCTCCCCCATGTTGCCACATTCTTTTAGAGAAAAACTTAAAAGACATCTAAATAGATAAAATCATGTAATAAAGTACATGAAAAATATACATCAAAGTGTTAAAAGTAGGTATCCTCTGAAGCTGTAATGGGCAACAAGATCTTTTAGAAGTATGGCTCAAGATTCAGGAAGACCTCTTTCTTCCTGCCAAGTCCCTAAGTAATAGACAATTTCCTTTCAGAAGCTAGTGAGTAGAAAGTTACAAAGTTATGAAGGAGACAGCAATAAGAAATATCTCAATTAGTAAGAAATGAAGGCTGGTTCAGTAGATGTCACCTGGGCATGGCTGCCTGTCCATATTTCCAGGGCTCTGGAGATGGAGTTATGGTTCCCTGGGGCAAGTTGACCAGCTGGACTAAATGAATTGGTAAACTTGAGGCTTAAGTGATAATGTAAAGTGTGATTAAGGAAGAAAGGAAGATACCCAGTGTTCACCTCTGGCCTCCACATGTGCCCACACATGTGTAAGTGAACCCCACACACATGTGCTGACACACAAGCACATACACATACACATGTAGACACAACACACACACACAATAAGAATTTTTCTCCTAATCTTTGGTGATAACATCACACTTCCTAATAATTCAACTGTTCATGAGACAAAAGTTCAAGAATGTCCTCTCTTCATTCCCTCATTGTCTTTATATTAGGTTCAGCATTGTACCACCTGGCCTAGCCTGGCCTGATGTCTCTTCTAAGCCAAGCCTGCCTTCTCCATCCCCCTTAATTCCAAATATAACTGGCAGGAATGAAGTCAATTGTAACTTTCTCACTTTGGTACCAAAAAATATGAATCCTCCGGTTTCTAATAAAACATACCTATAAAATAACATATGTAGAAGGTATTGTCACAAGTCCTTGTAGATAAAAAGTATGTCATACATTCCAAATTCTGTTTTATCTTCATGTATTATATGAATTATCTTGTTGGAATGGGCTGTTTTGTACTTGTACTTATGTGACCTAACTTAACAAGGCCACAGAAAAAGGAAGGTTATTTGCTTATTATTTTGCATGTTTGCTGTACCTATCAATCATACAATTCTTGTAAGTTGGAATGTATCACTCCATTTTAATAGAAAAATAAGCAAGTATTCATCAGGAAACAATTTAAAATACAACTGATTATTTTCTCCAAGGACCATCAAGACCTGGCCTCAGAGGATCCCCTGGATGGCCGGGCTTGAAAGGAAGTAAAGGGGAACAAGGACCCCCTGGAAGGTACACTGTAGGGCCTCCAGGGTACCCAGGCTGTCCTGGTTCACCAGGCCCAGCAGGCCCACCAGGACCTCCAGGACCTCCAGGTAAAGATACAAACAGCGCTCCTTCAATAATCATTACCCCATGACATGTATGTGCAAATCAGTGGTAATGACTTAACTCACCACTTTTACATCAGTCTGTGTGGGTCATTTGTTATCTTTTCAATGATGTATCATTTTAGTAACATATATGGAAGAAACTATGCTGGGACAATACCTTTGCAAATATCAAATCTTTCCCCAAATGACCCAGATTGCAGAGCAGGAGAAAGGGTAGCACAAGGGCAAAGATGCAAAGAGGGAAAGGTGATTTTTATGTTGGCCTTGGCCAAGTACAACTGTTTGTTTAATCCCAGAGTCTGTCTTCTAAGCAGCCTTTCTCAAGACAATCCATCCTAGGAGAGGAAGAGGTAAGAATTGATCCATTAGTCCTATTTCCCAGATCAAAGACTTGTCCTGTAGCACAGAACCATCTCACACCCTCACAGCTAATACATGCACACATTTCAAATCCTTATTGTCTATTACAAAGTCTTACAGATGACCAGAGTAATATGTAAACATCACATAGCTACTGGAGCTCTAAAGGCAACACCTAGGCCTTGGGCACCTATAGGACAGCATCACCTTTCCCCTAGAAGGATACACACGCCAGGCCCTCTCTCTAGAGCCCCCTGAGTCCCTTCCTTTCCTTCCCTAAGCAATGACCATCTGTCTCGACTGTGTTGTAGCTTCAAGTTCAAGTCCTGCAGAAAGTTTTCTCTAGGCTCCCATCTCATAGCACTTATATCTCGACTGCAGAATATTTCACATGACCTGGATTTGTCAATTTCCCCTACAGAACTCAAAGCACTCTGAGGTTTGGGATTATGTCTTAGTTTGTTTTAAGCTTGTTGTGTACTGTGGAAACTGGATGACTCTAGGTATTTGTTGTAGGCAACTCCACATTGCTGGGATGAACTTCCAAACAGACACTGTTTATGGGAGGAATGGGATTATTCAGGTTACAGATCCAAGGGAAGTCCTATAATGGTGGAAGAAGCTGGTCCCCTTGCAGAGAGACACAACCAAACGGCGGCTAGCACCACCAACAAGCACACACAAACCCACGGGAGCAAGGAAGTGCAGCACGCAGCAGGGACCCAGGCAGAACTCAGACTACTACGCATACCTGTGGCCGGGAATCAGATCTTCCCCCAGTATCATCTCCTTCAGCCAGGCTGCTAGAGTTAAGCTTTAATAAAACACCTGAGTCTATTGGAGGACATACTACCACAGTATTTAAATTGTACTCATTGAATTAAGTATGAAATAACTATGCAAATATATATAGTATGTATAAATACATAAATGCATAAGAATACATATAGTTCTGCAATAAGTATAACACTGCCATCAGATTGTACTGTTTAACAATCACTATCCAGGTGTTTTTTGTTGTTGTTTAATAATTGTGTTTGTGGTGCTGGAAATATAATTCAGCCATCCCTAGCCTTCTAGATATCTTAAAGATACAGAAAACTAAAATAAGCATTCCTTCAGTCATTAAACAAAAATATTATGGCATATACCACTTTATAACGAAATTTCATGTTTTCTCTGTTACCTTGATGCTTTTACATTTGGGACAGGTTTAGTTATTGTTTTTCAACATGTGGTTTCATCAGCTTTGTCTTTCACTTACATTTGACAGAAAAAGACATAAAATTAGATCATAGAACATATCATACCAGTTTGAGAGAATGTGCTATTCAATCTAACATGATAGTAGCTGTGAAAGATAGGAACCAATTTCTTGAAGACCTGCTTTAAGAATGACAAAGATAGGCTGAGGAGATGACTCAGCAGTTAAAAATGCGTGCTTGCAAAGCCTGTTTGCATGTGTTCAGATCCCCAGCACTCACATAAAACCAGATACAAAGTGGCTCATTTATCTTTGATCCCAGTACATCCAAAGCTTGAGAGCCAGCTAGTCTCATCTTCATGGGCAGTCTGGAAATTTTAGTACATTTGCTGTGGCAAAACGTCTCAAGGAAGTAAAGCATAGACACCTAAAAGTTGTCCTCTGACCTCCATGTGTGCACCCATACACACACACACACACACACACACACACACACACCAATTTTTTTTCAAAAGAATGGCATAGTCAATTGATGTGGACAAGTTATGAGGTGGAAAAAAATGATCCTCTATGTCAGAATCCATGTTTTTACTCGATGTGAATTAAGTACCTATAACATACAAGGAAAACACATGCATGAAGACAGAGTGATGTTTGGTCATTTGCTCCAAGAAGCTGAAGGGACAGTCTTAGAATGACAGAATATGATAACATTGGTTGATTGGGTGACAAAATATCATGTGGCTTTTAAAGAACCACGTCACTATATATAAAAACAAACATTTAAAATCAGAAATGGTAGCACATACTGGTAATGTAATCCCAGAAAATGAAATAACAGCACATCTATGTAAGAGCTAGTCAGCATGCATCAGACTTTCCAGTTGTATATAAATTTCTAAATACTCAGCAGCCAACACAAAGTTGGGGGAAATACATATAAAATTGTACCTGCATTGAAATTTTGCTAGTTGGAAAAAAAATCACAAATAAAACATTATTTGTTTCGATGTTTTTCCAGGGCCTCATGCATGCTCTGAAAGCCCTCTGCCACTCATTTATATCCTCAACCAATAAAAATGACCCTTAGTGATATCTTTTTATAGGTAACATTGTTTTCCGTGAGGGTCCACCTGGTAACCGTGGACCACCAGGCAATAGAGGACCTCCAGGAACTCCAGGAATTGATGGGCCCAAAGGTTTGTCCAATCTACAGTGCTGTTCTACTATAATACACTATTATATTATATGTTATAAATATATTATAATACACCATTCCCCTCATCATCACTGAATTTTCTCCTCCCTGAGACACAAGTATCCCAGTCAGGGATGGCTTCTATTACAAATAATTTAGCTTAAAATATTCACAAATATGTAAATCAGTAATTCATTTGGCACTTAATAAATTATTGGATAATCCTAAAATGAGAGTTTCATCCAACCCACAAGGAAACTGAACAGTACATGTTTTAACCTAGATTCTTGGATCTTCCTTTCTTAGAAGAATGACACAACTTGTAAGACAGTGAGCAGATATAACATATAAAAATTTTAAATTAATGCATACAGTATCCTGGAATATTTTCACAACAGAAAAGTTTAAATGTAACCAATGCTCATGTGGGTGGAAAACCCCTGTCTTTCTGAGGAGCCCGCCTGGCCAGTGAGTGATGCACGCCCTCTGCCACTGCAGGAGAGCCAGGCCTTCTCTGTGCACAGTGCCCTTGTATCCCAGGGCTCCCTGGTCTCCCAGGACTGCCGGGGTTGGATGGCATCAAAGGAATCCCAGGTAAGGAAAATGTGTGAATTTTTGAGGACAGAAGAGGTAACACATGGGAAAGTTAAAAGGTAACAGATTGCCTGGGCATTGGGATGACCTTAGGGGAAAAGTTTCAAAAACACATACTGTTGTTAACATAAAGCCAGCCAGAATCACATAAACATGGTATTTTTCCCTGTTCCGTTTTGGCTGGTGAACTCTGCCAAAGTATGTTTTCATCCAGGGATTGTAAACACAGATTCCTACAGGGGACCAGCAGACAAAGCAAATGAAATTACCATACCAATCAAACACAGCCCTTCTTAGTCCACGTTTCATGTTCCCACTTTGGTTAGAATCACGGGCACAGGCAGTATTTCTTCTCCTTTTAAGGAAACACTCCCATAAAAACTTTGTGACTGTGTCCTCAGTCCTGGAGACAACAGTGGTGAGACTTCAATAGCCTGAAGGACACATTTAGGTAGATTGCCAATCACTCAGCTCTGGACTATCGTAGTTGCAGGTGTTTTAAACCCCATATTAATAAATCTTCCAATTTTCTTGAGAATTTACAAAAAAGGATTTTCATCTTGAGTTCTTTAAGTTTAATATTAGCCATTAAATCAATGCTTTAAAGGAAAAAACATAGGTAGTATTAGTCAGCTTTCCATCACTGTGACAGATACCTCAGACAAACTACTAATAAGGAGGAAAGGTTGATTTGAACTCACGGTTTTAGAAGTTTCAGTCCATGGCCACCTGGTCCTGATGCTCCAAGCCTGTGTTGGCACATGGGGGTTAGAAAGCAGAAAAACGGAGGAAGGGCTGGCCTCCCAATATCCCCTTCAATGGCAGTCCCCATCCCCATGATCTTCCTTTCCACTGGACTCCATCTCCTAAAGGTTCCACCACCCTTCACATTAGAGCCATGGGCTATCAACCAACCTTTCAACACATGGGCCTTTGGAGGTCATGCAGTATAGTATAAGCCAATGTTCAGAGGACTGTATCAACTATGGCTCATCCATCATGCCTTGGTAACCCTGTGCCAGAATAGGACTCCCTCCCAACATTGGCCCTGCTGGTCAAACTTCTTCTCCCTTGGTCACAAGACTGTCCATGCCTAAGGCTGGAAGTAGAAAAGTCTCACTCCACTGGTTGGGCCTCCTTTGCCCCACCTCCTGGCTACCCTGAGCCATGGTACTACACACACTTTTTATTCTACCTTCAATGTCCTTCGAATGCTATCTTCAAATAATTTATCTTTTCCCAACAAGAGTTCAACTTACAGAACCCTTGTTATAAGTGTCTTACCTGCCACCATTCTGTTATTTCTCACATCACACCTACAAACAGGTGCTCTCTCATGAGTCCCACTTGGAAACTGAAGCAGAGGATGACAAAGCCACTAAGTGTCAACGCCTGCGCTCAAATCCAGGGGTTCTCCAGAAGTGTACTCTTGTTCTCCATCCTGGCATTACTTGATTGCTGTACGGTCACCTTCTCTGCAGGGACTAGCGATGTAGGAATTATGAAAACTCTCCCTGGCCATCTGGATATGGAAACATGCATGGTCCCACTGCCCACTGGACATTCATCCTGGCTTAGGTCCTTTGGGAGACCAACTTTCAAAAACAAAAAAGAGACCATGGTGTCAGCTATGGGCACAATCAAGAAAACCCCAAACCACAGAAAATTCTGCACCCATATAGTCACGCAGTTACACTTTTAAGAATTTATTGTAGCTGGGTATGGTGGTGCATGCCTTTAATCCCATCACCCAGGAGGCAGAGGTAGGAGGATCGCCGTGATTTCGTGGCCTGCCAGAGACTACATAGTGAATTCCAGGTCAGCCTGGTCCAGAGTAAGACTCTATCTCAAAAAAAAAAAAAAGAATTTATTATAAAGGAAATAATTATATAAATTTTGAAAACTGAATATTTAGAGATACTTACTTTAGCATCAATCAGAATGACCAAAAGTTGCAAAAACAACCTAAATGTCTAAAAACAACAGTTAGCTAAATAAATGACGTCTTACCTACATAATCGTTTACTATGCAGGCATTTAAAATGAAGCTCTATACCTATGTTTATTGACATGTTTATAGTATAATTCCAAAGCAGTACATAGATGTGTCTTATGAATTAATGGATATAAAAATTTATTATGTACATTAAGATTAAGCAAACTATCTCCTGATGGTATATTTGTGGTTGATTTTTATTTACTTCTGTATAATTTTCTTACAAGGAGCATGTATTTCTTTTACCATCAGAAAAAAATTAATGTCCCTTTAAAATTACAAAGGTAGAAGAATGCTAAGAATGAGAGTAGGAGGCAAAGGTCTATGTGTTCTTACTGACATTTCCTTTTTCAGTTGTTTACTTCCATCCTCTGGTTGCACTGGACTGTGAGAGACATTGCCTGTCTTGGTCCACCGAGGGAACACCCTACTGATGGGTACCATAGTTAATTATGCATTGCTTTGCAGGAGAACAAGGTGTAGCTGGAGTGAAAGGAAGTCCTGGGTCCCCAGGAAATGCAGGTCTCCCAGGATTCCCAGTAAGATTTCATGGTTATAAAGCTTTGGTTGTTAAAACTGGATGTTTGCATTGCACATAGGTTATCAGCTTGTGTGGTAAACAGTAGGTTTTAAACTCAGAGCAAATGGTAGACTTAGCCAATAGTTGTTGATTAGATGGACACAGGAATGAGTTTACTCATTTATAAATGATGCTAAATGGTATATGAGATAGAAGCAGATCAGTGCTTACATGGGGCTAAGGAGGGAACCGGAAGTAAATGCAGAGAGATGGAAGGGAATGGAAAAGCAGGGAAAACCAATGCTAACTGCAGGAATAGTGGCATGATTTGTACTTGTGCAACAGATAAATTCCATAGCACGTAACTTATACCTCAAAAAAGCTGTTAAAATTATTGATGATCACTAATTCTACTGATTTTACTTATTTTAGTTATTGATATTATTTAAACAAAGTTATTCATAAATTCGGTATGGTGGCTGCCATTTGTAATCCCAGTGCTCAGGAGACTGATAACAGTATCACTATGAGCTCGAAGCTAGCCTGAACTACAGGGTGAGTTCCAGATCAGCTTGTGCTAGAATGAGAGCTTGCCTCAAAAAGAAAAATAATAATACAGCCAGGCGTGGTGGCACATGCCATTAATCCCAGCACTCAGGAGACAGAGGTAGGAGGATCACCATGAGTTTAAAGCCACCATTAGACTACATAGTAAATTCAGTAAATTCCAGGTCAGTCTGGACTAGAGTGAGACTCTACCTCAAGAAACCAAATAATAATAATAACAACAACAACAACCTGGCTCTGGGGTACATTGGACTTCAAACAGAAAAACAAAATAAAATTCCTTTAAAAGCTATTCAGAGATGAATGTTAGGATTACATGCCTATATCATATTGAACTATACTATCACTGAAGTAATTATTTTTTGTATCATACTGACTTCATTTTCTGTTTGGGACGTTAAAAACAAAGAAAAATAAATAAAAAGCCTGCAATGATATTTGTGAGATTAAAATATTGTATGTTAAAAGCTGGGTATGGTGGCTTACATCCATAATCCCCCAAATTTTAGAATCTGGGGCAAGAAGATTGCCAAGATTTCAAATCAACCTGGGCTACATTATGAGACTGTGTCATACATATCTTTAAAAATGTGTATTATTAAAATTGAAAAGTTCTGCCGGGCATGGTGGCACGCCTTTAATCCCAGCACTCGGGAGGCAGAGGTAGGAGGATCGCTGTGAGTTCGAAGCCACCCTGAGACTCCATAGTGAATTCCAGGTCAGCCTGGGCTAGAGTGAGACCCTACTTCAAAAAAAAAAAAAAATTGAGAAGTTCTTGTTGATACTGCTTTTAAGACTGACTTCCCAAGGACACTGCTAACCAAACCGCAGGCCCACTGACTTCTGTACCACCCTAGGGATTCCCAGGTGCTCCGGGGGCTCCAGGACTTAAAGGAAGCAAAGGAGAAACCTCCCCACCCCAGGGGCAAGTGGGTGACCCAGGGGATCCTGGGACCAGAGGCCCACCTGGGAGAAAAGGCTTTGATGGAATTCCTGGAACTTCAGGAGCAAAAGGATTACCAGGACCTAGAGGAGAACCGGTTGGTATTTAGCCACATTTATATGACCCTACCTGTGATGAAGTGCTCAGAAGTCAGAGACAATGATTCCCTTCACCACGATCCTCTATTCTAGCTGCAGAACAAAGCATATTCAATAGTAATAAGGACCCAAACACATACTTACAGTATTTTGACAAAACAAATAAGTAGCTGTCAATAATGTTACCCAATTAAGACATTATACTGTTAATGACAGACATGTACAAATTACATTTCAATATGTGTATCAAATGAGTTTATAGAAAAGTACAGAAAATGGGCTGGAGAGATGGCTTAGCGGTTAAGCGCTTGCCTGTGAAGCCTAAGGACCCCGGTTTGAGGCTCCAGTCCCCAGGACCCACGTTAGCCAGATGCACAAGGGGGCACACACATCTGGAGTTCGTTTGCAGTGGCTGGAGGCCCTGGCGTGCCCATTTACTCTCTCTCTCTCTCTCTCTCTCTCTCTCTCTCTGCCTCTTTCTTTCTTTGCCTCTTTCTCTGTCTGTTGGTCACTCTCAAATAAATAAAAATAAAAAAATATTTTAAAAAAAGAGAAAAGTACAGAAAATGACTAGTAGAAGAAAATTTTAGTCAATACTTCTGAAGTCATTTCTATTCCTTGAAGTGAAAATAAACACATAAAAGACACAATATTTGGGTTATGATAGTCAAATGAAGAGATTAAATGTTTCAACATTTAAAATATTTCAGCTTATGTGTATTGGATTTGTCATGGATAAAATTTCTCATGTGTTCAAGCTAAAATGTCACAGAGTGTCAGACTGAACACCTCTCACAATATACTGTGAGCAGTTTGCCCAAACTAGTCAATGAAATACCAGTTTCTCCCAAGGCTAATCAGAATTTTCCAATTAAAAGAATCCCACCTGGATTCATTTGAGGAAACTTAGTTAGCAAAGGTAGATTCATGTCACACACACACACACACGATTCATTTATAGACTCTGTAATATCATCAAACGAATAGGACTTCCTGGGAGCAACTGCAGGAGCAAGATTTCATGTTCGGGGTAAGGGCAGTCCATAGTAAGGAGGTATTGGAACGAAGCACTATCCAAGCATGTTCCTGTTGCCACAGGCCCTGAGCGGTGTGAAAGGAGACCAGGGTCTTCCAGGGTATCCTGGCTCCCCTGGGCCCCCAGGACCTGCAGGACCAGCTGGACCACCTGGCTATGGACCCCAGGGAGAACCAGGTCCAAAGGGAACACAAGGAGTTCCTGGAGCCCCAGGACCACCTGGAGAAGCCGGTTGGTTAGTTTTCTTTCCAGTCCTGTTTTCCTAAGGAATGGGTGGATGGTTCCCAGAGCCAATGAAGTGTCTTCAAGATTAATGAATACATGTGCAAAAAGAACATGTCAACTTGTAGACATGGAACGAGTATGTGGGCTGTGTCAGAAAATTCATGTGTTTTCCTGTTACTGATCAGCTCAGGTATAACAACCTAGACTAGAATCCTCCATATCTATGAGAAACAAAAATGCACGGCATGACTCCATGCTGAGGGGTGAGTGGGAGTCATTTACAAGAGACCAAGGAAACTGAGCTAGAGAAGCATCTCTGTAAGTCTATAGGCAGGTTATAAGTAAAGCCTCAAAACCTATAAGACAGGTGAAGGAATATGGTCTGACAAGAGCTGTGGAGTCAGGCAGCTTTCAGATCTACAGATACTGAACATGATTCTCTATTCAGAATAAATAGGATTTTTATGGTGGGCTATGGCTGAGAAAATGATGAAAGGTGAGGATAGCATATTGCTGAGAGTTTTAAATGAATAATGCCACCACTGTTATTTGTCTCTTATAAAATTAGTAAGACCCAGTGCACCTATGGTCTCCAAATAAGTTTACAGAGTTTTGTTCAGTCGTAAAAGTTTTTGAGTGCCATTTCTTATGCCTATCAATTGAATGCATAATTTCTGTCCATGTATATGTAAAGCTTATTTTTATTTTATTTATTTGTTTTTGTCCACACCTTACTCTGGGGGCTGTTATGCTCATCTAGGGAGCAGTAAACTATAGTGCACCCAAGTCCTAATATAACTCATCAACTGGCTTTGTACGCTCCACATTGTTAAGTGGTTGAAGGGGAAAATTAGCAATATTCTGTGACACATTAACTTTTATGACATCCAAATTTCTGTGTCCACAAGTAAAGTGTAATGGGATGCAGCCTGGCTGGACAGTGTGTGTGCTATCTCTGCCTGTTTTCACACCACAGTGCAGATCTGTAGCACTGCGACAAAGATCGGCACACACGTTCTAAATTATTTACTGTCTTGCCCTTTTGACATAGTTTATTGACTCTTGGACTAATCTGTCATCAGATTCTCTTCTGTTCTTTCCAAACGTGCATCTTTAGTGAAGACGCTCATCACCATAAAATACACAGTCAAATTTTCTCATCACATGTTGTAAGCTATATATTTTTCTGTAAATATATGACTGTATGGACAAAACTAATCATCAACATGGCTGAATGTTGGCCACTGTGGCCAGGACATTATCTTGAATCTTTTTCTGCTAGGTAATTATGATTTCCATAATGACAGATGAGAATCTGATCAGAGAGGTTAAAGGAATATGCCCAAGCTCATGGATCTTGTAAATAGAACTGCCCAGCTTCAAACCTAGGCCAGTATATTGAGCCACACTTACTGCTTTGTTCAAAATACCACAATGCCTACCCTGACATGAAAACAATAACTGTCCTATTGATCTTCACTAACCTTGCTTCTACATCAGTTCTTGGGACAGACTCTCACTCAATAGACCAACCTATTAAAACAAGGCTCAGACAATAACAGATGCTTATGAATATTTATTGACTGAATTTGAGTTTCTACTGGCTAATCATCCCTAAGCTAATTTTGCAAACAAGTGCCTTTGGCTGCTGAGCCATTTCCCCAGCCCCCTAAGCTAGTTTTGAAGTCAATGAAAGCAGGAATTATTTTTTTTATTTTCCTTTGAATATGGTTATAACTTTCTTATAATAATATTTCCAACTATTGTCCAAAACAAGTTTCAATGTACACCTCAATCTTATGATCACAAATTTTCTTCAGGTCTTAAGGGAGAATCCAGTGTTTCAACACCAGTTCCAGGTCCCCCAGGACCTCCAGGACCCCCTGGTTGTGCTGGTCCCCGAGGCCCACCTGGTGAGTACCACTTTTGCCAAGTCTAGTATATGGCATCAGATAGCACCCATACTCTCCTGAGAAAATAATGCTCTCTCCTTTCAAGAAAAAAAAATACATTTTCGTGTTCTGAAAGGGTATACAGGTAAGAATTCTGCAGAAAAGCAAGCAGGCAGAGAACTTCTCTTGTCCTTTGAGGCTATTCAAATTACTCCCACTGGTGCCTCTTACATAAAATTTCCAAAGAAAAACTGATATAATTACTTAAGAGGAGCTGCAGAGCCCTTCACATATTTAGGTGAGGGAGCAAGCAATGTTTACTTATGGTGAAACTTTGAAACTTAACTCCTTTGCCAAAGTGATCTAAAATTTAATTTGGGATTTATTAATGAAGATATATAATTCAACGCCGGGTGTGGTGGCACACACCTTTAATCCCAGCACTTGGGATGCAGAGGTAGGAGGATCACGATGAGTTTGAGGCTACCCTGAGACTACATAGTGAATTACAGGTAAGCTTGGGCTACAACAAGACCCTGCCTTGAAAACAACAGGAACAACAAAAGATATATAACTCAAAATATGAAGAATCATTTCAGGAATCAAATTATATTTTTTAAATTCTTTACTAAGCATTAATCCAATTGGTTAGGGATGGGAGAAGGGCGAGGCCATGTTAAAATTATTTTTTAATTTCAAAAAAAAAAGGATAGCACAGAAAAATGTTCTTTCAAAACAAATACAAATGTTGCTAATGTTCATGTATGTGGTATGTGTTTTTAAGGTTTGCCTGGATCCATGGGAAAATGTGACCCTGGTTTTCCTGGACCTGATGGTGACCCAGGAATTCCAGGAATTGGGTTTCCTGGGCCCCCTGGACCTAAGGGTAATTTCTTAAAAATACTTATTTATTTGCAAGCAGATAGATACAGACAGAGACACAGAGAGAAATAAAGAAGGAGTGTGGATGTCCCAAGGCTTCTAGCCACTGCAAATGACTCCAGATGCATGTGTCACTTTGTGCATCTTGTTTATGTGGGCACTGGGGAATTGAAACCCTGGGTTGTTAGGCTTTGCAGACAAGTGACTTTACCACAGAGCCATCTTTCCAGCCCACCTAAAGGTAAATTTTAAACTTTAAAAAGTAAAGTTCACTGTGGATGCTTCTAGAAGCCTTAACTACAGATAGTGAATAAGATAGAAAATACCTATAATATCCTTTAAAGTGTTACAACAATTCTAGGTGAAAAGACAGAATTCACATTCATTTATTTGACCTCATCTCAATCATATTTTTAAAGCATACAAAAAGCTGGAAGATTATTCACTAAAATGGTGATAGTAATTCCTTTTGCTTACAAGGATTTATGTATTTACTTCTATATTTCTTACTTTTATATATTTCTTCACTTTACACATTTCTTATCTTTTAAAAATTTTATTGACAACCTTTATAAAGATACACAAAATACTATGATCACAAACCCCTCCCACCACCCTTGCCCCCCTCCCCTGCTCCCTTCCACTGAATCTCTCTTTTTTAGCTTTTGTTAAACCTTTTTTGTACTTTTTATTTTTTATTTATTTTACATATATCACATATGTGCATATGTATTATGACAGGTTATACTCCTTAATCCCCTCACCCCTACACCCATTACCTTAGGGACCCTCCTCAATGGGGTTATGGCATTCACTCAGTCAGTCCCTGTGGAGTAATGCGGGGGACCATGCCTTAGGTGCTTACTCTGTTTGCACTCATCTCTAGTTGAGCTCAGTTAGGAACCACAGATGGGAGCACGTGCCCTGCTGTGCCTGCGTTACCTTGCTTAGAGTAACTTTCTCCAATTCCATCCATTTCCCTGCAGATTTTATTATTTCATTTTTCCTTAATGTTGAGTAGAATTCCAATGTGTATATGTGCCACATATTCATTATCCATTCACCAACTGATGGACATCTGGGCTGATTCCAGTTCCTAGCTATTGTGAATAGAGCAGCAACAAACATGGCTGAACAAGCCTCTCTATAATAAAGAGTGGTGTCCTTAGGGTGCACGCCCAGAAGTAGTATAGCTGGGTCAAGTGGCAGACCTATTTTCATCTTTTACAGGAGTCTCTGTACTGATTTCCATAGTGGTTATGCAAGTTTGCACTCCCACCAGAAGTGGATAAGGGATCCTCTTTCCCCAGAGCCTCACCAGCACTTGGTGTCATTAAAGTTTTTGATGAATGCCATCCTTATGGGAGTGAGATGAAATCTCAGAGTTGCTTTGATTTGCATTTCGCTGGTGGGTCTTTGCAGTGGGATCAGTTCCAAGCTTCTCCTGGGGCTAGAGCTGGTACACAGTTCCTCTCTGCATCAGCCCTTCCTCAGATAATAATTTGTTATGGGGTGGAGGTGCTTACAAGGTGGAGGTGAGACGGAGAATCCAAGTTGGTCAGCTGATGGAGGCTGACCTTTTCTCTCCCACACATTCAGCCCTGTCCTAAAACCCAGGCTCTCAACCTGGTCTCACAAAGGTGCATAGCCCTTCTCACCACTGACCTTCCACTGGTATGCTCCCTCCCAGGCAGGTAACCTGGAATGGTGTCTAGCTCTGTCAGACAGACAGCCCAGTCTCAAGAGGAGCACATCCCTGCTCCCCTGTACCCTTCTGCTGGTTTGCTCCCTCTCAGGCAGGTACCCTGGAATGGCATCTAGCCCTCATGTGCAGCCCAGTCTCTACATTTGTTTTGGGTTTTCTTCTAAGTTAAAAACATGAATTATTAGCCGGGCATGTTGGCGCACATCTTTAATCCCAGCACTTGGGAGGCAGAGGTAGGAGGATCGCCGTGAGTTCAAGGCCACCCTGAGAATACATAGTGAGTTCCAGGTCAGCCTGGACTGGAGTGAGATCCTACCTTGAAAAACCAAAAAAAAAAAAAAAATGAATTATTAAATCACAAAAAGGCTGAAGGGTATACTGCAGAAGAGTGTGTGCTTAGCACGAACATGTCTCTGGGTTCAATCTCCAGTTTAAGAAAAGAAGAAAAGGCTGATCTCCTGTGACTGTCAAACTAAATTAGAAATTAGAGAATTATTTTCCTTTTCTCATCAAAATGGAAACACTCCAAAGACTCCAGATGCTGAGAGTGAATAACAACCTGAGATGCTCCTCTGACAAACCTGTCAAAGTGACTCCTGACCAGGGTGACACAGAGAACCTCAGTCTCAAGACAGACTACTGCAGAGAACTGTAGATGTCATGATAACTTCATCTTTGTTTCAGTGTCACTTAAAATATTTATTAAGATGTAACCCACTTTTTGATGTCACATCTCTTTGGATTAATAGCTATCCATGATTAGTATAATACATCAATTCTGCCCAACTACGGGAATACTAGTTTTAACTTATGTATTTGAAAAGTAAGCATAATTAAACCTCATGTGGTCCAAGAATGGCTTCAGTCAGACTTGGTGGATTTATTTCTAACCCTCTGTGAAGTAATGGAATCTGGCCCCACATTTTGCCTGGTCCTTCCTCAATACTTAATAAAGTTACATGCTAGTTTTGCAACTTTATGGATTCACTTTCTAGACAAAGACAGTTAACTAGCAGGGAGAACTAGCCTGCAAACTCTTGGAAAGGAGAGATTCATGAGTTCAAATTGGATGGAATGAATCCCCCATGATTCAACACTGGCCTCGTGAGGGCAGGCATGAAGACATTCTCCGAATACTACCTCACTTCTGTGGTCCCTTATTCAAAACACAGAACATAGAAAATGATGTGCTTGATTCCCTTCTCCATTGTCCTATTATAAATGCATTAAAAAAAGTCAAGAGTTGCATACATACATAGGGTTTAACTCAAGCCGGGCATGGTGGTGCATGCCTTTAATCCCAGCACTTGGGAGGCAGAGGTAGGAGGATCGCCATGAGTTCGAGGCCACCCTGAGACTACATAGTTAATTCCAGGTCAGCCTGGACCAGAGTGAAACCCTACCTCGAAAAAAAAACAAACAAACAAAAAAAAAAAAAAACAGGGTTTAACTCTCATGGGCACTTTGGTGAGAAAGACCATCTGGGCTGCTGAGAAAGCCCTCCATCTTGAGCTGAGTGGTACACAGGTGGAAACCCACTTAACTGGACAATAAAAATGATGAAAGTAAGTTTTCAAAATTGCAAACCAAAGTAATTTGACTTGGAACTGTTTTTTTTTTTTTTCTCATTGTTAACTTATTTGCTTTTCTCATCATCCAAACTTTGATACAAACATCTTTGATGGCCTCATAAAAGTATTTGATGAAATAGACAAATATAGCTCAGAATCCTTTGATGAGACCCATTTCCAATATTCACTATCTATATTTTTTATTTTCCTTTATAGGAGATCCAGGTTTTCCAGGAACCAAAGGATTGCCAGGATTTCCTGGGGAAATGGGAAAACCAGGCCTTCCTGGAGAGCCAGGCTTCCCAGGAGCCAAGGTCTGCAAGAATCAAAACTCAGACTGGTTTGAGGGAGGGGATGACAACCCTAATCAGCCAGTTCGGATTCCCCCATCGGGCAAGACATTCTGGGTTTAGAAATTATCAGCATATTTGGAGATGAGGATATTAAGTGCGTTTTTTTTTTCACAAATTTCACCGGACCATCTTCCTTTTAAGAAAAGAAAGAGGTGTTTCCAATAGGCTGTCGTTCAATGTCTTCCTGCATGGCTTCACAATTATGCAGAATGATAAAATTAGAGAACTTCCACAGTCTTCTTAACCTATGGGGGCTGAGGCATCCTGAAGCATGATTAGCATAATTTTATGGCAAAGTCAGTGACTAATGTTGAAAAGGCAAAGTTAATTGACTTATGGTATTTATGCAGAGACAAAGTAGCCATAACAAAAAGGATTGGGAAGCATTATATTGGCAAAGCTAACATCATTTTTATGCTATAGGGAGAACCAGCACTAGCCAGGCCTGGAGAGCCAGGAAAACCAGGTTTTCCAGGAGAAAGAGGCAATTCCGGGGAAAATGGAGAAATTGGACTCCCTGGGCTTCCAGGTCTCCCTGGAACTCCAGGAAAAGAAGGGCTTGATGGACTTCGAGGTACAACAGCTAGTGATTGCTTTTCTCCACTGTGAGCAGCACTGAGATGTAGCAAACTGGATGTGTGGGTGCCCCTAGCGGTTACTAAGACACTTCCAGCTCAGTGAACAGAATTTGTAAGGCAATGCCTTCTTATTCATTGTGGCTTTTTCTCTCATTTCCTCCTCCCTTCCTTCTTTCTTTTCTTTTTCCTGAGTATCTTCTATAAAAGAAAGACATTTTAATGGTGTTAAATACAGCTCTGATTTGGGGAGGGGGAGTTACAGAAAGGTGATGGGGATAATAGCAATAGGACCTTGAGTTTTGCCAATTGAGCAGATTTTTGGACTTTTTTTTTTTTTTTTTTTTTTTTTTGCAGGAGATCCAGGGCAGCCTGGACCACCAGGAGTAAAAGGATCCCCAGGGAGGTGCACAGAGGGACCCAGGGGAGCCCAAGGACTTCCGGGCTTAAATGGATTAGAAGGCCAGCCAGGTAGGAGGAGGAGCCAGGTATGGCTTCTGGCATGTTCATCGCTGTTTAAAATGGGAATTGTCCATTAGCAAATCCTGGGTGCTGCTCCATGAGAAATGTTATTTTGGAAATTTAAGCCTGGATGACTTTATATGTTTTATATGTTTCAAACCACAGTGCTTCATAGAGGAAGAGACTTGAAGTTAATACAGTGAGCCGATTTGTATAATGAAATACGAACCCCAGACATAGCAGATGACAGATATTAATAGACAGATGATAGAGTCAGGACACAGAGTTTATCAAGATGTGAAGTAAAATATGTAGTTTATTGCTTTATAGGCAGCATAAAAGAAAGGGAATGAAAATAAACCTAAGTGATGCTGGCATGTCCCGGATAATGTAAGACTTACTCTTATTGGCTCTTTTCAACCAGACCTACTAATTGTTTCTGGGAAGAAAATGTTTGAAAGTCAGTTACTTTCTGCAGGCTAACATTCTCCTGATGGGTTCATAAGTAAACTGCTGGCCAGTACCTTGCTAGAGTGGCACTGTTGTTTCCAGAAGTACCCAGTGGCTTGCCTCCCATGAGTAGCTCTGTTTGTCTTCTGAGGGGAAAGACTGAGCCAAAGTCATAAAAAGCAATCCCAGAACATGCCCATGGGACTAGGAGGAAGACATATCACGCCTCCATTGCTGCATGAGTCACTGAGACAGAGAATGTTTAGGGATCTGAGAATGTTTAGAAAGGGGACAATAAACATAGACACGTGTGCAGTTTACCCAGCATTCAACAGCCAAATAACCATAAAAAACTTCTGTAATTGATGGGGAAAGTTTTTTAACCCGTTTATACCTTCACTCATTCATTCACTTATATATAGGCAGAAGAGGTGATACAGGGCCAAAGGGAGACCCAGGCATCCCGGGCTTGGACAGGTTAGGATTCCCTGGAGAACCTGGACCACCAGGAATGCCAGGACATCCAGGTGAGATGGGACCACCTGGACCAAAAGGACCTCCAGGATCTGCAGGCTCATTGGGACCACCAGGTATCCTTCTCTGTGTGCTTGTCTTCTGTCTTCTTCCATCTTGCTTGAAGGTGGCTCTGAAAGCTGTATTTAGACATAGGATTTTCTTTCAGCTCATATGGCTTTCCTTCTGAATTATTCTAAAGAAGACAGAGATGAAGAGGTAGTAGGCGGTGGTGGCAGGATGATCACATTTCATAATTCTCTAGATGTTGCAGTTACCTTCTTGATATGGGGACAAACACTCAACCAGCAGCAGCTTATGAAGGAAAGGGTTTATTCTAGCTTATAGTTTCAAGTGAAAACTTCACCAAGCTGGGGGAAGCAAAGTAGGAGCAGACAGCTGGGTGTCACATCCCCTCATTGGCAGGGAAGAAGCAACAGAGTGAGCTCCCTAGCACTGGCAAGGAGGACTACAGAATCCCAAGCCCCCTTGACAGTGATGCACTTCCTCCAGCAAGCCTCCACCTCTCAAAAGCTCTACCAGCTGGAGAATAAGTATGAGGTTAATCACAAACACATGATGATGTGGGAGATAGTTTACATTCAGACCTCCATACCATGATATACCTATTTGGGGGGCACAATCACTTTACTTACTATCATATGCTTGCCAGTATTTTTTTGAGATTTTTGTGTTTATAGTCAGAAGGGGCATTGGTTGGTAGTTCTCTTGTGATGTCTCTGTCTGGTTCGGGAAGTGTGTCTGTCTGTTGCATTTCCTGGAGGAGCTAGTGAAGAATTGCTATTCCTTCACCACCTAGCTCTGGGATTTTCTTTGCAGAAAGTCTTTAAAATTACCAGGCCAGTCTTTTCACTTGATATAGTCCTATTTGGATCTTCCGTTTTTTTTCTTTAGTCAGATTTGATTCTATGTTTCACTAGAAATTTGTGCAATATGGTTATCATCTAACATGTTGCCATCACTTTTTATAATATTTCTTCATAAGTTTTTAAATCCATAGTTATTTTTCAATTTTTTTGAGGCATGTGCCACCACACCCAGTTTATTTATTTATTTGATAGGGAGAAAGAGGCAGAGAGAGAGAGAGAATAGGTGCACCAGGGCCTCCAGCCACTGCAAACGAACTCCAGATGCATGCGCCCCCTTATGCATCTGGCTTATGTGGGTCTTGGAGAGTTGAACCAGGATCTTTTGGCTTTGCAGGCAAATGCCTTAACCGCTAAGCCAACTCTCCAGCCCCTATTTTTAAATTTTAATTATTCATTTGACACAGAGAGAGAGACCGAAAGCCATGATCTTCTACCACTGTCAAAAATCTCCAGACACCTGTGCCACTTCATGTATTGGGCTCTACACTGGGTATAGGGGAATTGATCCCAGGCCATCAGGCTTTGCAATCAAGTGCCTTTAACCACTGAGCAATCTCCTCAGACTCAAAGTCCGTGGCTATTTATATAGTTTCTGTACTTGGGGAGAATAGTCTCTTTCCTCGTGGTGTAAGGACCTCACTGATCTCCCTCTAGAGAGGAGCCCAAGATAATTAAATGACACATTGTCCTTTGGTTCATATTATTGGGCAGCTGTCATTTGCCAGGACTATTTTTGGCAGTACAGCCCTATCAGTGAATAAAACTGCTGCTCACTTACAAGGGGAGCGATTAGTAATACGTCTTAAAACCAAGTTCAGGATGAATAAGAACAAAGTGTGATTACATATGTACAAAAATGCCATACGAAAACCCATCACAGCATGCAAACTTGAAAAATGAAAATAAAATAGGGTCAACTAAGTGCTATGAAATAAATTAGCAAATAAATAAATAAAGTAGGTAGGTATAAATGGATGTAAAGAAGGCAGGGAAGGGAAGAGAAACGGAGGGGAGAGGAGGGGAGGCAAGAGGAAGGGAGAGGAGGAAAGGGGAGGGGAAGGGAGGGAAGGGGAGGGAGGCCACAGAGGGTTCCATGGCTTCTGTATTCTCCATTCTCAATCATAATTGTGATTTGCTACCAATGACTTCCACACAAGTGAGATTTTAAAAGACCACTTATTGACCCATCTCCTACACAAACTTGGTTATTTTTCTGCTTGCAGAACCCATGCCTTTAGTTTAATTTACTTTGCTTTCTGGAATACATTGTTTTTCACATTCTGTACACATGCGCTGCTTTGTGTTAACTTTTATCCATAGGCGAGAAAGGAAAGGTTGGGGTGATGGGCTATCCTGGAACCATTGGCTCACCAGGACCTCCTGGGCAGGCAGGCTCACAGGGACAGAGAGGTAAGTGACAGTGTTTTTCCCCATAGAAGGAGGAAGGGACAATGTACATTTATTTAGGAGCAACATACATGACATTTTGTTCTTTAAGGGAAAAAAAAAAAAGTGGCTAAGCTCCCTTTGAGCTTAGTCACTATCCTTATGTGGCTGTCTGCTTGGGGAATTAATCATGTTCTCAGCAATATAATCTTTTCTGTCATGTTTCATTGTAGCCTCTGCTAAGCTTTGAATCCCTATGCACCGTTTAAGGACGTTGGGATCTGACATTGTCACTCCTGTCTGTCAGGTAGCCTTGGAATTCCAGGAATAAAGGGCGAGAGAGGACCCCGGGGAGCAGAAGGTGAACCAGGAGAGAAAGGAAGCCCTGGACCTTCTCAAGTACAGCACTTAGTAGGGGACAAAGGAGAACCGGGCCTCAAAGGTAAAGAACGCTATGTGTTTCTTATCAGAACATAGAGTTGATTCTGGGGCAGTCATCAGGCAAATTCCTCTGACTGACAAATGAGTACTGTGTTCAGTCACCTGCATAACTCACACAGTTGGGGCTGAGCAAGAACACTAGGTTGCCTATTTAACACACAACGTTTTATTGCTAAATTAATTCTATACCTTAGTCTGCTGTATTTAACTTAACATTAGGAAAAAAAAAAAGTTTAATCATAGGCCTAGACCCTCTTTTTGACAAATAGGGGAAAAAATAAATCCTTAGGAAAGAGTACACTGAAAACTTCTCAGACAGTTGCACACCAATGTTTATTACAACCCTATTCTCAATAGCTAAGTTGTGGAAGCAACCCAGGTGTCAGTCAGCAGAGGAATGGATAAGGAAAATGGGGTATATGTGCACAAGGGGCTTTCTCAGCCATAGAGAGTGGTCATGTCACCTGCAGAAACATGGATGCAGCTGGAGATAATCATATGCAGTGAGTTAAGTCACTCTCAGAAATACAAATATCATACAATTTCCTCATTTGTGTGTCCTAAGAATTATACAGACACACAAAATCTCTCTCTCTCTCTCTCTCTGTCTGTCTGTCTCTCTCTCTCTCATACATGACATGAAAGTAGAAGCAAAACATTCTAAGAACAAAGGGACTAGCAGAAGTGAGAAGGATTGAACAACAGGATGCCAGGAGGCTATGGAGGAGAATGCGTTCAAAGTATATTATATATTTGCATAAGAGTGGCCCTGTGTAGCCCAGTGTAATAGAAAACATTATTTAAAATAGCTTATTTTTTCTCCTTTTTATTGATAGCTTCCATAATTACAGAAAATAAACCATGATGACTCCCTCCCCCCACTTTCCCCTTCTCAGATCTACACTCCATCATATCCCCTCCCTCTCTCCATTAGTCTCTCTTTTATTTTGATGTCATCAACTTTTCCTCCTATTATGAGGGTCTTGTGAAGATAGTGCTAGACCGAGAAAGGCCAATTTCTGTCTGGCCAATTGCATTGTAAGCAGTCCTACCCTTTCTTCGTCTCTTACATTCTTTCTGCCACCTCTTCCACAATAGACCCCGAGCCTTGGAAGATGTGATAGAGATGTTTTAGTGCTGAACATTCCTCCGTCACATCTTCTCAGAAATATGCTGCCTTTTGGGTCATCCCAGTAGTCACCACCATCTGAAAAGGGAAGCTTCTCTAACCAAAAGTGAGAGTAGCATTAATACATAGATATGAATATTAAGTAAAGTCTTTACAAGGCAGTTTGGTGAGCGAAATATATACATTTAGCCAGACAAGCACTCCTAATGCTCATGACCTCCCCCACCATAGGCTTTTGATTAGGTTTTCAGTACAGGCATGTATTCCCTCCCTCAGAGCAGGTCTCCAGTCCAATTAGAGAGCAGTTGGTTTCCCCCATAACAGACATGCCACTATTGCACCCATTGGCTCATTTGACCTGGCTGGCCAAATTTGAGGCTTGCAGTGTCCACTGCTTTCACCACTGATGGCTTCTGTCTCCCATAAGGCTGCATGCAGTGCAGCTTTTTCTAGCTTTCTGTGAGCTGGTTCACCAGGAGAAGGTTTTCAGCTCAACCCCAGTTTGATTTCTCGGTGACCTTGCAGCCCAGGCATGTAAAGTCTTCAGTAATAGGGTCTTAGGATCTATTCCTGGTGGGAAACCAAGAGCCTTGGCAATAGCCGGTAATAATTTGGGGCATCAAGAACCTCCCTGGCTAACAACCCACTGGAAGGTATCCCATCCCTGGCACTGAAATTTTTCTAGTCTATGGCTTCTGGGTGTGCCATTATTCAAAAAAAGAAGGTTATCATGTGCCTTATTCACAATATCCTGGATTTTGATTGCCCCTCCCCCCACATTCCTTTCACTCAATCTCTTCCCATCTACTTACATATATGCAGCACCATCCCCTTAAGTCCACCCCTCTCCTCCTTCTCTCCCTCCCTTATAGCGCTTTTCTAGCTTACTGGACTCTGCTACTGATTTTACTCCAACTCTCACACAGTTCTAGGATCAACATATGAGAGAAAACATGCAACGGTTGGCTTTCTGGGCCTGGGTTACCTCACTTAGTATAATTCTTTCCAGATCTATCCATTTCCCTGCAGATTTCATAATTTCATTTTTCTTTACTACTGAATAGAAGTCCATTGTGTAAATGTACTACATCTTTATTATCCATTCATCTGTTGAAGGACATCTAGGCTGGTTCCATTTCCTAGCTATTGTGAATAGAGAAGCAATAAACATTGTTGTGCAAGTATCTCTAAGGTAGTGAGAAGAGTCTTTAGGAGATATGCCTAGGGGTGCTATAGCTGGGTCATATGGTAAATCTATTTTCAGCTGTCTCAGGAACCTCCACACTGATCTCCACAATGGCTATACCAGACTACATTCCCACCAACAGTATAGAAGGGTTCCCCTTTTTCTGCATCCTCGCCAACATTTATCAGTTGTTTTCTTGATAATAGCCATTCTGACAGGAGTGAGAGGGAATCACAAAGTAGTTTTAATTTGCATTTCCTTGATGGCTAAGGATATAGAACATTTTTTAGATGTTTATATGCCATCTGTGTTTCTTCTTTTGGGAATTCTTTATTTAGTTCCAAGGTCCAGTTTTTAAGTGGGTTTTTGATTTCTTATTATTTAGTTTTTTGAGTTCTTTGTATATTTGGGATATCAATTCTCTATCAGATGTATAGCTAGCAAAGAATTTTTTACCATTCTATAGGTTGTCTCTTTGCTCTATTCACAGTGTTCTTTGCTGTACAAAAGCTTTGTAATTTCATGAGATCCCAGTGTTTTATTAGTGATTTTATTTCCTAAGCAACTGGGGTTATATTCAGAAAGTCACTGCCTGTGCCAGTATGTTGAAGGGTCTCCCCCACTTTTTGCTCTAGCAATTTCAGAGTTTCAGGTCTGATATTAAGGTCCCTGGTCCATTTGGACTTGATTCTTGTGCCTGGACAGAGACAAGGATCTATTTTCATCCTTATATATATAGATATCCAGTTTTCCCAGCACCACTTGTTGAAGATAATGTCTTTTATCCAATGAAATTTTTTGGCAGTTTTGTCAAAAATCAGATGGCTATAGCTGCCTAGATTAATATCTGGGTCCACTATTCTGTTCCATTGTTCTATGTCTCTTTCTTTGTGCCAGTACCATGCTGGTTTTGTTACTATGGCTTTGTAATATAGCTTAAAATTGGGTATGGTGATACCACCAGCCTTATTTTTGTTGCTCAAAATTGTTTTGGCTATTTGAGAATTTTTGTGCTTCCAAATGAACTTTAGGATTGTTTTTTTCTATTTCTGTGAAGAATGTCATTGGTATTTTTATGGGGATTGCATTAAATGTGTAGATTGCTTTTGGTAAGATTGACATTTTCACAATATTGATTCTTCCAATCCTAGAATATGGGATGTCTTTCCATTTCCTAGTGTCTTCTGCAATTTCTCACTTGAGTATTTTAAAGTTCTCATTGTACAGATCCTTCACTTCCTTGGTTAGACTTATTCCAAGGTACTTTTTTTTGGGTGGGGGGCAATTGTGAATGGGATTGATTCCCAGATTTCATCCTCCACATCTTTGTTGGTAGTAAAAAGAAAAGCCACTGATTTCTGTGTATTTATTTTGCATCCTGTTACATTGCTAAAATTGTTTATCAGATCTAACAGTTTGCTGGTAGAGTCTTTAGAATCCTTTATGTACAGAATCATATCATCTGAAAATAATGATAATTTGATCTCTTCCTTTCCAATTTGTATCCCTTTTATAAGTGTCTCTTGTCTTATTGCTATAGCTAAGACTTCGAGTACTATATTAAATAAGAATAGGGACAATGGACACTGTTGTGTTGTTCCTGTTTTTAGTGGAAAAGCTTTGGGTTTTTCTCCATTTAGTATTATGTTGGCTGTAGATTTGTTATAAATAGTCTTTATTATGTTGAGATATGTTCCTTCTACTCCCAGTTTCCATAGGACTTTTACCATGAAGGGATATTGGATTTTGTCAAATGCTTTATCTGCATCTATTGAGATGATCATGTGATTTTTGTCCTTCAGCCTATTTATGTAGCGTATTACATTTATTGATTTGCATATGTTGACCCATTCTTGCATCTCTGGGATGAAGCCTACTTGGTCAGGGTGAATGATAGCTTTGAGATATTCTTGTATTCTGTTTGCCAATATTTTGTTGAGAATTTTTGCATCTATGTTCATGAGGGAGATTGGTCTATAATTTTCGTTTTTTGTTCTATCTTTGCCTGGTTTTGGTACCAGGGTGATGCTGGCTTCATAGAAGGAGTTTGGTAGGATTCCTTCCTTTTCTATTTTATAGAAAAGCTTAAGAAGCAATGGTGTTAGTTTTTCACTGAAGGTCTGGTAAAATTCACCAGTGAATCCATCTGGGCCTGGCTTTTGTAGTTGGGAGATTTTTGATAACTGCTTGAATCTCTATACTTGTTACAGCTCTATTTAAATGCTTTATCTTATCTTGATTTAATTTTGGTTGGTCATATAAATCAAGGAAATCATGCATTTCTTTCAGGTTTTCAAAAGTAGAGCCATGTATATTCTTAAAGTATGTCCTATGATTTTCTGAATTTCTTTGGTATCTGTTGTAATGATGCCTTTTTCATCTCTAATTTTATTAATTTTTGTCTCTTCTCTCTTTCTTCTGGTCAGATTTTCTATGGGTTTATCAATCTTCTTTATCCTTTCAAAGAACCAACTCTTTGTTTCAATGATTCTTTGAAGATTTTTTTGTTTGTTTCTATTTCATTAATTTCTGCCCTAATCTTTATTATATCTTCCTGTCTACTGTTTTTTTGGTTTTCCTTGTTCTTCTTTTTCCAAGGCCTTAAGGTGAAGCATTAAATTGTTTAGTTGTGAACTCTCTAATTTCTTAATATAGGCACTTAGAACTATAAATTTCCCTCTTAGAACTGTCTTCATTGTGTCCCAAAGGTCTTGGTATGTTGTATTCTCATCATCATTTGAGTCTATGAATTTATTGATTTTCTTTTTGATTTCTTCAATGACCCATTCATCATTCAGTAATTTACTGTTTAGTCACCATGAATTTGTGTATGCTCTGTAGTTTTTCTTGTTGCTGATTTGTAGTTTAATCCCATTGTGGTCAGATAGAGTACAAGAGATTATTTCAATGTTCCTGTAGTTGTTAAGATTTGATTTGTGTCCTAACATGTGGTATATTTTAGAGGATATTTCATGTGCTGCTGAGAAAAATGTATATTCTGCAACATTTGGATAGAATGTTCTGTAGATATCTGTTAGGTCCATTTGTTCCATGACATCATTTAATCCAGATGTCTATCCTGTCAAATATTAGGATGGCAAAACCTGCTTGTTTCCTAGGCCCGTTTGCTTGAAATACCATTTTCCAGGCTACAGTGGTAGCTTAGCAATTAAGTCATTTGTCTGTGAAGCCAAAGGATCCAGGTTCAGTTCCCCAGGACCCATGTTAGCCAGATGCACAAGAGGGCACACACATCTGGAGTTTGTTTGCAGTGGCTGGAGGCCCTGGTGCACCCATTCTCTCTCTCTCTCTCTCTCTCTCTCTCTCTCTCTCTCTCTCTCTGTGTGTGTGTGTGTGTGTGTGTCAAATAAATAAATAAAAATAAAATATTTTTAAATACCATTTTCCATCCTTTCACCTTAAGACAGTGTCTATCTTTTATTGAGAGATGAGTTTCCTGGAGGCAATAAACAGCAGGACATTGCCTTTTAATCCAGTCTGCAAGCCTGTGTCTTTTGGTTGGAGCATTGAGGCCATTGATATTGAATTATTATTGAAAGGTATGTATTTATTCTCACCATTCTTATTTTGTACTGCTTCCTGTTTTCCCTTTACTCACTTGCTTTAACTGTTATTTGTGTATGATTTATTTTTTCCTATTTCCTCCTGTGTGTGTTTTGCTTTCTCTTCAGCATGAAGAATTCCTTCAAGTATTTTCTGTAGAGCTGGTTTAGTTGTCATAAATTTCTTTGGCCTGTTTTTGTTGTGGAATGTCCTTATTTCTCCATCAATTTGGATAGATAGCTTTTCAGGATAAAGTAATCTTGGTTGACAGCTGTTATCTTCCAGAACTTGGAATACATCATTCCAAGCCCTTCTGGCTTTTAAAGTTTGTGTTGGGTAAACTGCTGTTATTCTGATGGGCTTGCCTTTGTAGGTGACTTGCTTTTTCTCTCTAACTGCTTTCAATATATTTTCTTTGGTTAGTAGTTTAATAACAACATGGCAAGGACAGGTTCTTTCCAGGTTTTGTCTGTTTGGTGTTCTAAAAGCTTCATGTACTTGCATTGGCATTTCTTTTTCAATTTGGGGAAATTTTTCTTCTGATTTTGTTGACAGTGCCTACTATGCCTTTGGAGTGAAATTTTTCTCATTCTATTATATCTTGAATTCTTATGTTTGGTCTTTTCATAGTGTCACAAATATCTTGAAATTCCCATTCATACCTTCCTATTAGCTTGCCTTTCTCTTTCTTGGACTGTATTAGGTCTGCCACCTGGTCTTCTAGTTTAGATATTCTGTCCTCTCTTTCATTCATTCTACTGGTGAGACTTTCCATAGACTATGTTTTTAAGTGCTAGTTCTTTTGCCTGGTCTTTCTTCAGTATTTCTATTTCCTTACTCATGTCTTATAATGACCTCCTTATTTCATTAAGCTGGTTTTCTATGTTCTCTTTCAGGAGTTTGTTTTCTTCTTTAATTCCTTTGTTTTCTTCTTTGATTCCTTTGATTTCTTCTTTGATTTCTTTGAGTATAGATAAAATCATTTTTTTTTTAATCTTTGTCAGACATTTCATCTAAAATGGTCTCATTGGGGATCATTTCCGATAGTTTTATAATTTTGTTGGGATTGTATTGTCTTGATTTTTTGTGTTTCTTGTATTATAATCTAGCAACTTTTGCATCCTAAGTTGATTTAATGCTTGGGTATTGTGCTTATCAGCAGTGTTCTTAGATGTGGAGATCCAACTTTATATACCTTCAGTATATGAGTGTAAGGTGCCAAGTGTAGCTCTTGTACTCCAATCCAACCACAGAAGCAATCCTAGGTGTTGAGTTTGCTGCTATTCAAGTACTCTAATGGGTTGTGTGGAACAATTTACTGGCAAATTCTGAACTTCAACTAAACAATATACACATTCAGTAAAAACCAGCACAGAGTATGCAAGTGTGGGGGTTAAAACAAACAGATAACCTGATAAAGCCAAAATCCCTAAGGGTGTGTATTGCTCTACACTTAATCCTGTCAGCTGGGAGGTTGAGAATTCTGTTCTGAATTGGGTTCCAGGTCAGCCTGGATCTGAATTAGACCCTGCCCCCAATAATTACAGAAGCAAAAGACAAAGGCCCTATAAATTTGAAAGCATCAAAGGCAACAATAGTCAACCCCCAAATACAGCTTAATTGAGAATGGTCAAGCCAACCAAGAATATGTAACCCATAACTTTCCCTGACATGGAAAGAGAGATTAGCACTTCTAGTGCAGGCCTATGCACCTGCTTTTTTGCCAGTTGGCCTCATTACCTTTTAGGGTAGCTTCCAATCTTACCAAGGCTGAGTGCCCACCCCGATCCCTCCATGTGGTGCTGTGGAGCTGTGGAGCTGGTGTTCTGATCAGCTGTGCTGGATGCCCTGCTGTGGGGGCTGAATGCGTTCTCCCGAGGGTCACAGTTCTGTCAGTTGGGGGATGGGAGAGTGCAGGAAGACTGAATTGTACTGGAACTGCTCATCTGGTCCCACCTGTATCCTTTTCAGCAGCTCCTTAGCTGATCTCCGCTGTCTCCCCTTCAGGTTTCTTGACTTTGCAGGGAGGCTGATGAGGTGGGAAAATCCCCTTGTTTGGTCTTTGCTCCTGCAGCTCGGCGCCGGGCCAGGCATGCATGTTGTGTGGATTGGGCCACAAGCGCCTCGGCAGGATTCTAGCCATTTTCCTCCTTTCTAATGAATCTTGGTCTCTCTTGCTTCTTTGCTGTGGATAATACAAACCTATACACCTTCACTTTGCAGAAGCATAATGTCTTTTGCTGCGGTTTTACTTAAATTCCTTGCTAGACTGGTGTAGCATGACTCCTATGCCACCATCTTACCCAGAAGTCTAAAATAACTTCTTTAATCCAGGTTGTAAATGGAGTTTTAGAGTTCCTTTCCAATACACCAATATGCTAATGCACCAATAAATTTAGGGCACCCCAGATCTTAAGACTTTAAAAAATTAAAATCCATAGATCAGAGAGTAAGACTTAGAGACACTTTATTAGATTAAGAGAAGAAAAGGGGAAGAAGGTACAGAGAGATCCGGCCATGTGGGAGGCAGGAAGGGGCAGGGAACCCACTTAGGAGTGGCCCCCATCTCAGCCCAGAAGGGCCCAGATTGAGGAGGGGGATGAACAGCCAAGAAAGAAAGAGGCCTTGTTGGGGGGGGGGGTGCAGGAATAGCTCAGGGGTAGTACATTTGACTGCAGAAAGAGGTAAGCATCCATTTACAATCTTACTGTAATGCATTCTGCCCGCAGGCTCAGGTAAAAGTGAGAGCTTGCTGATTGGCCTGGGCTCAAGAAAAAGTTGACATACACTGGTGGGGGTGAGAGAGGTAGCTGATTGGTTGAGACTGGTGCTGAATTCTGGTTCTGCTGGAGCAGGCAAAAGGTGTTACATCTTTTTTATTCCTTCTTTTAAGCCTTCTCCTGACTAGTTTTCCCTCAAGTTGAGCCAGGTATAGTGGCATATGCCTATAATCCCAGGACTTGGGAGACTGAGGTAGGAAGATTATGAGTTTAAGGAAGCCTGGGGCTACAGAGTGAGACTTCGTCTCATTAACAAAAAAGAAAAAAAAAAAAAAAACACTTTCCCGTGGAAATGGAAATTTCCCCCAATTCTACTTTTCTCTGTCACCTACCAATGGATATTTCTAAATGCATCCAAAACCAGCTTCTCAGTTCAAAGTTTGGGAGGGAATAACAGTAAAAAGAAAATGTGTTTTCCTGAGCTTTAACCTTTTAGCAATACAGTTAATTGTTAGGTGTGTCTGTGGGGCGAATATCTGAGCCATTCAAATACCCGAGTTATTTGGCTACTTTTTGTGCTGTTTTTGTCACATGATTAATATAACCAGTAAAGCCATATTTCTAAGCAGGCCTCAAATTTAATCCCATTGCTCACATTTAACACTAAGCAACTTTAGGAAAACAATTTGTGGGTAAAATGCCACCTTCTCAGAGATTCAGCCATAGCAGAGGAGTTAAAGGAAAGGTGGCATGGTTACACAGCCATGTCATGTCTGAGAAATTTCTCATTTGTTTTGGGAAGTCACATTGATGCAGGATTTGGAGTTCCAGGAAGAGTCACCCAACCTTACAAAATCCAATTTTGAGTGCTTAGCAATGATAAAAAATGGATTAAAGAATGGTAAGTTATGAACCATTGTTGTTTAGGGAGAAATCATAAATCGTGAGGTTATTTAAGGAAAATCTGGGTCTAGGAAAAGGCTGGAGTAGAGTCACAAGCACATAGAAGGTAGGAAACACACACTCGTGTGGAAAGCTCAGCATAACTCATGAAGTTCATTTAAGAGAAATGGAGGTCCAGGAAGAGGCTGGAGCAGAGCCACAAGCACATGGAAGATAGGACCTGGAGCTTATGTGGGAGAGTTAGAAGAAATATGCCCTGTGTGGAAGGGACCGCATCCACCCCAAATCTCCCCATGGAAGAAGTTAAGAGAGTAAGTGGTGATAGCTTAAGAAAAAATAGCAGAGGGAGTGTACCAAAGCAGAGACCAGGAAATTCAGATGAGAAATGGGTAGTCAGGGGAGTTATACCCTTGGTCACCCCAAATTTAGAGAAATTGCACATGTGGTAGGCCCAGAGGTTAGAGGAAATACCCACGTGGTGGATCTAGAGTATAAAGGAAATACACACATGGTTAGAGATGTTAGAGAAAAGTCATACATGTAATTAAAATGAGAGGTTACCTCAAAACAGAAGGCAAGCAGAAAGCTTACCCAGGCCAAGGAACAGGCTGGCTGGGTAGAGGAAAGCCAGCCTTAGAGTCCATAAAGTGGAAAACACTAAAAGGGCAGTCAAAGGGCCCTCCATGAACAAGGATGCGTGGGATTCAGATGAGCAAGTGACACTTAGCTCACATATTTTTTCCAAGGCTCTGATTGCTCTAAGAATTTAATCTCAGGTCAGGCATGGTGACACACACTTTTGATCCTGGCACTCAGAAGGCTGAGGTAGGAGGATTGCTGAGTTTGAGGCCAGCCTAGGCCATCTAGTGAGTTCCAAGTCAGCTTGGAATATAATGAGACCCTGCCTCGAAAACAGACAGGTGTACACGTTTTTTAAAATCTTTCTTCATTTATTTATTCGCAAGGAGAGAGAAAGAGAAAGACAGAGAGAGGGCTGATGTGCTAGGGCCTTTAGCCATTGCAAATGAACTCTAGATGCGTGCACCACTGAAACCCTGCCTCTAAAACCCTTGTTTTTAAAATGTGTATTTAATTAAAATTAAATTTAAACATATATACAAGGAGGGAGAGAGAGCATGCAGGTCCTCTAGCCCCTGCAATTGAACTCCAGATGCATGCATCACTTTGAGCATCTAGCTTTAAGTGGGTCCTAGGGAGTCAAATCCAGGTTATTAGGCATTGCAGGCAAGCACCTTAACTACTAAGCCATCTCTCCAGCCCCAGGTATACACTTTTAACCTACTTAGACGGGTGTAAAATTTTTGTCACCACTTGCCTTTTGCCTGTCTTTCCAGGATCATAACGTTTATGTGCTCAACACTTATTGTGTAATGATTGTGGCCAGGCATTTTATTGTGTTCTGACTACTCAGATCTAGCTTCCTAGTCACAGTGGCATGTAGGAGAAAGAAACATGTGGGGCGAGGGAGAGGGATAAACATCACTTGTGCAAGCTATGTATGTGTAGTGACTATGTTATACTTTGTAAGCCACATAAGGTCCCTGTGACATATTTTTCTTCAGCTTTACTTGATTTGCTTTGTTTTCCTAACTCTATCAATGTAAAATTCATCCTTAGTTTTCAGACCATGCACAACTAACCCAGGCTTGGCATGCAGGCTAGAACAAATGCACACACTGAACAGTATATATTCTTCAATTGGGATAAATGCAAAATACTGGGGAACAAAACAATTCAGCCCTCTGTTACTCAGCACTCCTGGACCTGGAAATCTCGTCTCATCCTGTGCTTTCTCCACCCAATTAGCTGCATTTGGACTTCCAGGCTGAACTACAAAACTTCCCCTTCCAGAAATTCTTCCCTGGGTGGCGGGTGTTTGTTTACCTGGCCAGCTCCCAAATCAAGCATTAGGAACTTGACTTGTCTTTATTTCCAGAACACAGCACAAAACCCGCTTATTAATTAGAAGCTCAACCCATATGTAAACGAATAAATACAGAGGGCTGGGGAAATGACTCTGCTGTTAAAGGCACTTGATTGCAAAGCCTGCTGCCCTATGGTCAGTTTCCAGTACCCACATAAAGCCAGATGCACAAAGTGGAGTTCCTTTCCAGAAGCCACACGCACGTGTATGCAAATAAATATAGAGGCAGGAAGAGGCACAAAGGCAGGCTGTGTACAGACTGTGGAATGTTCCAAGAAGTTAAGGAAGACGATATTTGGCTCTGAGGTAAAAGAAGTCCAATACATATCAATGAGCAGGAGAATAAATTGATCAAAGGGAACATTTTAGGGAAAGTGGGATGGTGTCCTGGAAGAGTCACGAACTTCTCATCCCTGCAGAACTGTGTTCAAACCATGGGAGGCGGGGGTTCACTGATTGACAAGGTGGTTCTAGGTAGGGTCTTTGACTTACTCAGTACTTAACAATCCTAAGTGTGTAGTGTGCCAGTGTACTATAACAAATTCAGAGGTGTTTAGGCGACTAAGTCTTCACATCTGTTATTGTTGTTTGCAGTACTGGGCATGGAACCCAGTGCCTCATACGTGTTAGACATACGTTCTACATCCCCAGCTCTTAACAATGTTGTCTGAATGCATGAACATCATGGTGTCAGCTGCTAGTGCTCTCTGAGGACTGATCCATATAAGCACTGTGTCAAAGCTTTACACACAGTATCTCCTTTTAATGCTCCTGCTCTTGATAACATGCAACATTGTTCCATACATAGTAAAGGCCCATCAGCTTCAACCAAGATATAGACCAATCTGACAAAAGTCTTGCCTGCTTCGGTGCTGAGGAATGATCCAAGGGCCTCATGCATACGAGGCATACACTTTACCACTGAGCCACATCTCCAGCCCTCAAATATGAACTTTTAATGTTTGATCTTTAACTTTAGGATTTGTAGGAAACCCCGGTGAAAAAGGAAACAGAGGTATTCCAGGATTACCAGGTTTGAAAGGCCCCAAGGGACCATCTGGGCTGCCAGGCCCTCCAGGTATTGTTGACTCACTCATAGATACGGATCATGTTTTAAGATTTCCTAGTCAAAATAGCTGCTATGTACTATGAGTAATTATCACAAATTACATATCAGAAGTAAAAATGAGTGCTCTAGACAATTTGACTCCTGCCCTTTTCTTTTTAAAAAAGTTATTGAGTTCCTGAAGTAAATCTTAAGCTATTATAGCAGTCTCCTATCACTCAGTAGCAAAATATATTGCATGGAAATTAACTTCAGTGTGCTGGCAGGGGTGTATTACTGTAGTCGCAGGGGCCCTCTTTCCTACAGGGGTTGGTTCTAAGATGGCTTTGATGTTTGGAATCCAGGCCTAATGACAGGAGTTTCACTTTGTCTAGTTTTCCATGTTCTGAGTCCCCCAGTCCTCACACTAGCTGAAGGCAACAGGATAGCTAACCAAGGACCTACGCTAGCTAGACAGGGGCACTGGATTCATCTACTCATGTGAACAGCACCTATGTACTGAGCATCTACTGTGCCCAGAAGCTATGCACGTTATATGACTCTATTTCCTCTCCAGGCCCTACAGGAGATCAGGGGAGCACGGGGGACCCTGGAGAAGCAGGACCACGCGGCGTGCCAGGGAACATGGGGACTATGGGTACACCAGGTAATGTACAACACCCTGTAATGAGCTCACAAGCTTACAACAGGTCATCATTGTAGCTTTTCTGTGTTCTGCATTACAGTTATTAGAAACTTTATGTCAAGTAACAAGATTTGCTTTTAGATAAAGGTATTGTTGTATGACTAGAATATGAGTGAGAACAGGACAAAAAATGTTATAATCATTTCTTATAATGAGCTCATGTTCATGGTTCTGGAAAACTAACTTCTTGGGAGAAGAACAATTTATGTAGAGGTCAAAAGTGGAACACTTCTAAGTCCCCACATTTGTCTAACTCACCTGATCTCTCTCCTCATTTCAGGACCTAAGGGAAGAAGGGGAGCTTCAGGACTCCCAGGTCTAGCTGGAAAACCAGGCCTGCCAGGGAGTCGTGGCCTCCAAGGAGATAAGGGAGAACCGGGTTATTCAGAATGCACCAGACCAGGACCACAGGGACCAAAGGTACATAGGCCACCAGAAGTTATGTCTTGGAAAGGGTGGCAAGCATTAAAATGGCCACAAAGAGAGATGTAGTTCAGTTGGTAGAGTGCTTGCCTAGTTTGCCAGGGCTTCAATCCCTAGCAGCTGGATGAAATCAGGTGTAATGGCACATGCCTGTATTGTCAGCATTCAGGAAGCAGAGGGCTCAGAAGTTTAACATCATCCTTAGTTTAAAGTCATCCTTTAGTATACATAGTGCGAGGTCAGGCTGGGCTACAAGAGACCCTGTCTCATAAAACAAAATAAAAATATATCCACAAAGATACAGATTCAATGGGGATATATTTTGATTTTTTTAATCCTATTTCCACAACTAAAGACATTTCATACTCTCAACTTTGGAAATTTTGTTACTGACACCAAGGACTTGCTCTGACCCTGCAGTTTAAGTGTGTTCCCAGAAGGAGGCAGAAATGACAGGCCCACACAGACTGACAGGGAAGGCAGGATTTCTTTCCTTGGAATACAAACTAGCCAGTGTTATCTTACAGAGTTTATACATTTTCTAATTAAAGCTCCTTATAATATTAAGACACATTAAGAGGTGTAGAATAATTACTTTACAACATAATTAAAAAGTAAACTCACAAGATACATGTATTTATTCTTGTTCTAGAACTTTATTTTTACTTCTTTACACACAGTATTTTTACCTTGACTCTTCCAAAAGCTTGTGTTCTGTCACATTGAGGTTGGATGTTTTGCCCTTCATACTGTGAGGCAGCAACCCGCTGTTTCTGTGGGGCTTGGTTGTTTTCTTCAGTTTATTTCCTTCCAACCCTTCTTTCTACAATACTTACACTAAGAGCCAAGGCTGAAGCAGTACAGTCATTAACAGAAAATCTGGTAAGCAGGGATTGTTAACATGAGATCCCAAGAGACCCACTCACCTCCCTAAACTGAATGTGAAATATCTGAATACAACTTTTTATAAAGGAATGATGTTCAACAATATATGGTTCTGGGGCTGGGAAGATGGCTCAGTAGTTAAAAGTGCTTGCTTGCAAAGCTTGCCAGCCTGGGTTCAACTCCTAAGTACCCTCAAAAAGTCAGATGCACAAAGTGGCACATGCATCTGGAGTTTGTTTGCAGTGGCTAGAGGCCCTGGCATGCCCATTCACTCTCTGTGTGTTTGCAAATAAATAAAATATATAAACAAAAAAGAATATATGGTTTCAAAACATAAGTTATTATTTATGAAGTTTTTTCCTGTCTTTTGAGACATCAAAAGAGCACTTTTTCTTTAAATTTCCATTTTGTGAGTTAGTTGTGGTGTCACGTGCCTACAACACCAACACTTGGAAGGTGGAGATAGGCATTAAGGTCATTTTCGGCTCCATAGCAAGTTTAAAGCCATCTTGGGCTATATGACAATCTGTCTCAAAGCACAATGAAAATGATAATAATAATTCTTTCATATTTTCCAGTAGCAATTATCAAAATAAGAAAGAAAAATTTTAGAAATCTGCATACACACAAGAAAACAACCTTTTATTACTTGGAACACGAATGATTGTTTTCCTCTTCCTACTTAGAATAGTTTCTCAGAAAACCAGGGAAACTCCTTCCATGAAGATATTTTCTCAGTGAGAAGTTCTATTTGATCTTACATATAAATAATTAGCAGTTCCACATAGACTTAGGAGTTTCATGGGTAACAAGATGAAGTTTCAGAACTGTGCACTGAACACAAAATAAGCTAGCTGGACTTTATAATTTCAGCAGAGCGGTTTATTTTAATCAGCTCTGATGAAAATTTTATGCCACCATCAAACTGCATGTTCCAATGTATCACGAATCTGAAATATAGATGCAATGAATATGAATGCGTTGGAAGGGTTTTTTAACATGTTAATGGCATATGTGGGTCTTCACGTGTTGTGTCAGTAGGACAGGTATCTGCCTGACTGGTTTCTGATCCCTTGTCAGTCATCACAATCTGAAATTATCTACTTGTGTGATTATTTAATACCACTCTAGCTCCCACTGGCCTCTGTGTAGAGGCCAGCACCCCAGTCCGTGAGATGCAGCGTGCGCTGTCACGAGGGCCCAGGCTAACCAGGCTGCCATCTTGGTTTAATGCTCTGCTGCTGCGCTCCTGAAATCCTTTCAATGGCTGTACAACACAGAGCTGTGTTTCCACTTTGCACTGGGCCCACAAGCGTGCACCCAGCTCATCCCTCAACACTTTCATGGCGCTGGCGCATAACTAGTGCTTAATGTGGATTGATAAACAAATTTTAAAAGTTTATGTTTAATTCTAATTGCATGTCCTGCTTATATGAGAATTTTGAAAAAGTGTCTGACTTAATTTAAGGGGGATATAGGATTGCCAGGTGAGCCAGGAAAGAAAGGAGACAGAGGACCACCTGGCCCACCTGGAAAGTCGGGGTCTGCTGGACCTGAGGGAGCGCCTGGGAGTCCTGGAAGTCCTGGCCACCCAGGTGAGCCCTGGCTTTGCAAGTCTTAAGGGTGGAAATACTACGTGTAGTATGGTCATGACCTTCTGCAGTCATCTTTACAAATAGAAACTGAGACATGTTTGTGCTGCAGTTATTTTTATTTGACTTTGAACTCCAAGGTGAATTAGTCATAAGGAGCCATTTTTCAAGGAGAAAGACTAGTGAGAAGGGTGGAGGGGATTTTGGAGGGGTTTATGATTGTGATATGAACTTGGCTCTACAGACAAAGGTTGTCAGTAAAAACTTTTTTTTTTAAAGGAGCCATTTTTACTGTTGGGGGACTAAAATCTAAAACTCTTCTCCTGTAATCAAAACTTTTGCCTCTACAAATCTACCCTAGAGATTCAAACCACACTTCACTGAATGGTCTTACATCTGAATGATTAGCTGAGACCTCCTTAACAAGTACCATCTATAGTACAGCATATAATATAGTATAAAATAATTATATTCATGTATATATATATATATGTGTATATATATATATATATATATATATATGTGTGTGTGTGTAATAGAATTAACTAAGTGTTAATCAACAGAAAATTGTTTCTCATAGTTCTGGAAGCCAGTGTCTGATTAAGATGCTGGTAGGGCTGTTTTCCTATGAGACCTCTAAGCTTGGCTTGTAGAACCATCTTTCATCTTTCCTCTTACATGTCTTAATCTGTTACAAGGATACCATTCATATTGGATGAGGTCCCACCAGGAATCTTACTTGCACTAAATTTTTAACAATCTCATTGCCAAAGACAATAACATTCTGAGTTCCAGGGTCTATAACTTCAACATATGAATTTGGGGGCAATATAATTAACTCGGTAACACTATTCTAGAACATTTTTCTGACATGTTTCTGGACTGGATGTTGATATTCATATTAGCTGACAGCTGGGTTCGAGTTTTCATTTGTTTTATCGACAACAACTGCCCGTTGGGAGATGCAGCTCAGGCAGAACTCTTGTCAAGCACACAGAGGCTCTAGGTTCGATCCCCAGCACTGAGGAGACATTTGAAAACAATGACAAACACTTGCTAAGTTACTGGGTTGCAGCTTCAGGCCTCACTTAAGCCCAGCATTTAAACTGTCTCTGTCAAACCTTGAGGGTTCAAAAGATTTGCAAATCAGATGTTGAGCAATCCATCAAGCTGGTGGCTAGACATACCTCTGCCTTGGTTTAATGGCTGCCGGGACAAGGATCTGAGGTGACCTGTCACAAGACTCTTTCCTTAAGACCAGCTTGAGAAATTGCTAATCTGTTCAGTGGCTACTGTGACCACTCATCTCCTGATGCTCTTCTTTTAAAAAAATGTTTTTGTTTATTCATTTGAGAGTTAAGAGAAAGAATATGAGTGTACCAGGGCCTCTTACCAGAGGCAAAATATAGGCACCACAGTGTAAGTGTGGCTCTACAGAGATACTGGGGAATTGAACCTGAGCCAACAGGCTTTACAAGCAAGTGCCTTTAACCACTGAGCCCCCTCCCCAGGACGCTGATGTTCTTTTTGCTTTCCCTTTCTCTTCATCACTAGGAAGGCGGGGCCCTGATGGCGATTTGGGACTTACCGGAATGAAAGGCTTCCCGGGCCCTCCAGGAAGGAAAGGCCCTCCAGGTCTCATTTTTATGCTTCTCCCACCTGCTTTTCCTGAAGAAAGCACACTTGTTCCTCGGTTCTCGGTGCTCACTGCTCTCACAGAATGCAGCTCCAGGCAAAATGCAGAAAAGTAGGGTAGATATGTAATTCAGTATCTGCTAATATAAACCTCTCACATAGCTATCCTTATGATCATATTAATCTGGGCATAGTTTTCTCTAGGAACCTAGCTTCACATAACTAGAGCTCTAAAACATTAGCACCTTGAACACACTTCCGCATATCTCTCTGGTATTCACATAGAAGCCCTCTCTTTGAATGCCATGGATTTTATTTTGCTTCCAGGCCCTCCAGGATTCCCAGGATCTCCTGGGCCAGTGGGCATGAGAGGAAACCAAGGACATGATGGGATTCCTGGTCCAGCTGGAGAAAAAGGAGAAACAGGTACGACTTGACCGTTATCCTTGATCCATTCATTGTATTAAGAGCATGAGCCTGGAGTGGTGGCGAACGCCTTTAATCCCGGCACTTGTGAGGCAGAGGTAGGAGGATTGCCATGAGTTCAAGGCCACTCTGAGACTCCATAGTGAATTTCAGGTCAGCTTGGACTAGAGTAAGACCCTACCTCGAAAAACCAAAAAAAAAAAGAGCATGTTGGTCTTACATTGCTCTAACAATTCTTCTGATAGAACTGACCACATCTAACTTGTTCTTAGTATATTACATTCACATGCATACATTCATACATTGCAATAAAATTAACTTAAATGTTAATATGCCAAAATTATCTCTCAGGCTTGCTACAGGCCCCTCCAGCAGGCCCAAGAGGGAGTCCTGGTGTTAGAGGTAAGTAGTTTTCCTTTCTGCAGCTAAAGATGTACATTCCCAAGGGCAAAAACCCAGCTCTGTATGTTTGATCTATAAAATAATTGAACCTAGCAAATGAAAGAAACTCCGATGGTAATATAAGGTGTTCATAGTCAGTATTCAATTTAAAAATCATCACAATAAAGAGAGTAAATTAGAAGCTGTGATTCAACTTTGGAATTTTCTTCAGTGAAAATCTTTAAAGATAAAAAGCAGTCAGGGGGCTGTGGAGATGACTTACTGAGTAAAGTGTTTGCCATGCAAGCATGAAGACCTGAGTTTGATCTCTAGTACCCACATAAGTGCCAGTGCATGCCTTTAATCCCAGTGATGAGGCAGAGAAAGCTGGGTCCCCAGAGCTTACTGGCTAGCTGATCTAACCTAGTTGGTGAGCTCCAGGCCAGTGAGAGACCTGTCTCAAAGACAATATTCCAAGGACGACACCTGAGGTTGTCCTCTGGATTCCACATACATGCATACACACATGCATGTGCACCTATACACACCTGCTCAGGGATGTGCATACATATATAAATACATGCATGCACAATACCTACACAAATGAATGAATAAATTCATTTGTATTTGTCCTGTTGTTAGCTGGTTTCTATGTCTCCTCTCCTACAAGGATGCAGGTGAGGTCACCAGCTTCCCCATGAGCATCCAGCCCTGCTGGTCTGCCCAGTGATGCCAACCCTTTCCCACCTGGATTCCATCCCCTGAGCTGAGCTTGTGGCTTGTGCTATTGTTTGTCAGGGGCTACCCTGTAACTCTCCCATGTTGTGCATGGCAACTTATCAACAAGTGACTTAAAGTCTATACATTTTTTGTTTGGTATACTACAAGTGTTACATTTCTCATGCCAGAATTGTAAAAGAAAAGCGGCTTCTTTTATCTCTTCTCTAGTATGTAGAGAACCCAGCCAAGAAAAGTATCTGATTGTACATTTTAATGACCCTTGATAGCCTTCTCCTAGGGCTCCGTGCATAGGCATATGTCATAGTAATTGTCATGCCTTGTTAATAGTTATTGATGCTGAGGACCAGATAAAAAGTAGCTTTGAATTGAATTTGAGAGGACCTGCCTCTTTCCTCAACAGTTAGCACATGAATGTAGACAAGAGCTGCTCTTCTCCTTGTTTCTTAGGGATTGTCTTCTGGGGGGGGGGGCATGCCAATGTGCCCACACCTCCCAGAGTTTGCCCTCCCCATGAGCAGGAAGACCTTCCCATCCAACTGCTTAGTTTTAGAATCTTATGCAAAAGGAATGTTTCTGTTTATATTCTTAGGCTAAACCCAAAATAATATTATCTTTGCATTATTTTCATTCAATTGGAAATAAAATTTAATACAAAATCATCAGATATTGGGGCAAAAAAAGCCTCAAAATTCACAAATAGCCCAGGTGTGTAGTTATCACCTACCCCAATGCCTCTTGGGATAACTAAACAAAGAGTTCATAGATAGCGTGGAAGGCATAGAATTGTTCCATTCGTTTCGTTTCCCAAATTCTAAAAGAAATCATATTGCAGAGCAAGGGATAATAATGAACATGGGATGTACAACCCAAGACATCTGGGTGATTCAGATCACTGCTACCTAAGACCGCACTGGCGAGCTAGAAGTGAGCCGAGGGCATCTAAATATTTTCTTTTAAAAACACAATGTGTAGGCATTAAAAAGCTAATCAATGTGAATATACATAGGGCTAGATTTTAACATATATCAATCTAAGTCTTTCCACCCAGGAACATTCCATACCTTTCTTCCCTGCCATCAGACTCTCTCATTTCCCCTGCTCTTTGCTGGCAGGTCTCCTCCATTCATGACATTTACTCTCTTGAGAACAGAGACCATTTTCAGTTCATACTACATTTTGTGTGTGTGGTGTGCATGTTTGTATGCATGTGGGTGCACATGTATGTGCATATGGAAACCAGAGATTGACACTGGATCTTCCTCAATCACTCTCCAACATATTTTTGAGAGTCACACTGAATCCAGAGCTCACTGACTCTGCTAGACTAGCTGGCCAGCAAGCCCTGGGCATACACCACCATCTACAGCTTTTATGGAAATGCAAGCTCAGGTCCTCTAGTAAGCACTTTATCAACTGAGCCATGTCCTCAGCCCTGTTTTTCATTCATGAATGTCAGAACACCATCTTGAAAGTTCTCTGAGATGAAAAATGGCTAGTATTAAGTTGCGAACTTCTGGGTTTTTTTTTTTTTTCTGTTGTTGTTATTGTTAGATCCCTGTATCTTGCCATATTCGTCTCTCCCAAATGACGTCTTCCAGCTATGGAGAAGAATTAACAAGGAAACAAAATAGGATTTTAATGTTGCTGCTCCTTTATCTGGGTTTAGCTGAGCAACACTTCCAAAGCACATCAGTGCCATAACGTTTAAGGATATTTTTTTAAATATTTTTTGTTCATTTTTATTTATTTATTTGAGAGTGACAAGAAAGAGAGAGAGAGAGAATGGGTGCGCCAGGGCCTCCAGCCACTGCAAACGAACTCCAGACGCGTGCGCCCCCTTGTGCATCTGGCTAAAGTGGGTCCTGGGGAATGGAGCCTTAAACCGGGGTCCTTAGGCTTCACAGGCAAATGCTGAACTGCTAAGCCATCTCTCCAGCCCTTAAGGGTATTTTTGTTCTATTTTATTTTCAGTAAGCAAGTAATGTCATTTTAAGTAAAGTTCAAACAGTAATACTGTGGCTTATATTTGCATAACACTTTAGCATGATAGTATAGTATGGGGGTATATTTTTACTTTTAAAATAAGACAACAGAGATTTGTAACAATGAAGTGATTTTACCAAGATCAGCAGGAGGAACTGCAGACCTGTATTTTGCTTATATATATTTTGTTTATACATACACATATATGATGGTCTCATAAATCTTAACATTTTCAAGGCAAGTGCCCCTATATGATTAAAGATGACCACAGATTACAATCATACCTATAGGAGTATGAAAGAAACTTAGTGATGCTTCTTTACAGGTATCAAAGGAGACAGGGGAGCTCCTGGCTGGCCTGGCCTCCCTGGCAGGAAGGGGTCCATAGGAGACGTTGGGCCTCCAGGACCCACAGGCATAACAGGACTCCCAGGACCACCAGGTCTTCCAGGAGCTATCATCCCTGGCCAAAAAGGAAGCCTAGGTCCCCCTGGCCCAAGAGGAAATCCAGGTAAAGAGTCTCCTTCCAGAAGACAGAATGAATGTCACATGTGACAGAAGATGGTCTCACCTTTCTTATGTTTCTTAATAGCTCCCTTTTTTTTTTTTTTTTTTTTTTGCTTCTGGTCTTTCCTGTTCTTACCATTCCCCATTCTCTTATGAAGTTGTTGAGGTACAGTGACCTGAGTAAAGATTAATAGACATGACTAATGATCCTCAAAGACAGAGACCTCCAATTACTGGGCTCCTACTATGCATCAGGCCCCAGGCTGAGGCCAACACCCTGCCCCAACAGACTGTCCTCAGGGAGAATCTACTCCTCCTGGGCCAGGTCCTTCCCTGGCACTACCTTACTTCCCCTTCACTGCAGTCCCATCGCACACAGCCAAAGAAAGGATGTCTGTGGCAAAGACTAAATGTAGGACTTGTGATTTTGAAAAAGTCCTTGGTAGAACCTTCTAGAACCCTTTACTGACAAGCCTAATGGGCTCTTTGTGAATTCAGGTGAGCCAGGTCCCCCTGGGCCTCCAGGAAGTTACATAAAAGGCATAAAAGGTGACAAAGGATTTATGGGTCCACCTGGCCCCAGAGGTCCACCTGGAAATGTAGGAGACGTGGGTCCACCAGGTCAACCGGTAAGTGTGGAAAGTCACTTTGACTTATTATGAATAGAAGTCTTACTTTTGTTTCAGTGCAGTTATTTTGTAGATTGTCAGTATTGATACTTGCTAATTATTCATACGAGTATTCTGCTGAATTGATTGACTGCCATGCTCAGAGCACCTGGAGGCAGCAAGAGTTCATTACCTGCAAATGCATCTGTGCAGAGTGCCAAAGGGCAGACAGAGCCAGAGGCCTGGGAACTAACACGGTTCTGCATGGGACAAAGCACCTCTACAATAGTCGTGACCTCTGCTTATTTAGCTACTGAGTAATTATAGTGGGGGAGGGGAAGCATCGCAGTTTACAATTGCCCCCAATATTAGTCATCTCCCCCTCTGTTAATAAGCTTTTATCTTTGTTGGGGCCATGTGTGGGGGGACACATCTTTAATCCCAGCACTGGGGAGGTGAGGTAGGAGGATTGTTGTGAGTTAAAGACCAGCCTGGGACTACTGAGTGAACTCCAAGTCAGCCTGGGCTAGAGTGAAACCCTACCTCAGAAAACAAAAAAAAAAAAAAAAAAAAAAAAAAAAAGCCTTCGCTACCTTGCAAATAGCTATATATTTTCTCCTCACTCCATATATTCCCTATATGTAACTTCCAATTCTTCCCTTTTATTTTCTACATGAAGATATACCTGGTTCCAACAAGGTGGGTTCATTAGCCTTGCCTCTATACACCCTATTTGACAGAATTTTTCTTTAAAATGAAGTCCTTGGGAAGGAGAAGTAAGTGTCCCAGTGGGTGGGTAAGGGAGGAGTGCTCTCACTCTAAGCACTGTCATTTGAGGAGTTCAACCTGACGTTCCCCTAGGCCATGCCTCTGCGCCACGGCCTCTCTGTGGAGATCACACAGTGACTTAGTCAGCAGAGCGCATGTGCCTTTTCCTCCGGAACTGCTACTATCTTGGCTCCATTTTGTCTTGCCTGCCCGTGTGTTGTTGATGTTCACTTGTGATGTTAAGTGCAGCACCTCCACATTCATCTTTTGGGGGTGACATCTTATTTTTAAGCCCATGCTCCCAGCCAACATCTCTCACTTGTAAGTCTCTCCCTCAACACCTCTGCAACCTTCCCTGGTTTATATTAGCAGCACACTTCATGAGCCTATTGCTCTGCTGACCTCAACTCATTCATTTCTACTCTGAAGCAATGAATAGGAAAATAAAATCACTGTCCTTTGTCCATAAGGGGGCTAGGATAGGTGAAGAAAACAAGACACCGAGGTAGGTCATTTCCATGCCGTGTGCCACAAGGAAAGGGAGACAAGAGATTACTGAGGAACCACAGGAGGGGAATCTAATTGGTGGAGCATGCTCAGGAGCCGTTCTCTTGGTCTGGGTCTTAAAGGATGCCCATTAGGAATCTAGGAAAGCGAGGAAGGCCGTGATGGAGGAGGGACACAACTGGAGGCTGAGGTGGAAAGGAGGATGCATGGGAAGGAGCCTGGAGGACCCAGAAGAGGTCAGGTCATGAAGGCCTGAGCAAGGTCATGTGTTTATTCAAGAAACATTTGCAAAACAGCTGTGTGTGCCAAATGTTTGTTCTACAACTTGGAATTAATCCCTTAATCGATTTGCCCAGTCACAGTGCTTTAAGTCCATCCTGGTTGTCTTATGTGGCATGGAGCGATCTGTGCTTTGATGATTCAAATACAGAATGTCTATGACACAGCTGTTTCCTCCTCTACTCCCTATAGAACCACTGTGGCACAATGATTGTTAGGAGTCACGTTAAGCTCTTTTCAGCTCTTTTGGTATTTGTTTTCTAGAATCCACTTAAAACGCTTTTTTTTTTTTTTTTTTTTTTTGAGAAATGAAATATTTGTCCACTTCCAGCCTGTAGGTGTCTCTTGTGTTCTGATGCTTTGACAGTTGTCAGCACTGATCCCATGATCTCATCTACAGTTCTTTTAGGGACACTGGGAGATAGAAAGTCTGATTATAAACAGGATCTCAATTCAGTCTTCTGGTGCTTTCATGGTCCCTTGCAATGGCAAGATGATTCTTCAAGAATAGATATCCTGAGTGGCTCATAACAGCTCTCTCCTTGCACAAAACACCTCTCTGCACCCCAGGGCTGGGGGGACCAGACCTTTGCCAGCCACATTTAGCTTGGGAAATGGCAGATATGGGGAGCCACGGAGTACTTCATCGCACGGTTCTTCCCTTCCTCTTCATACCACCTCATCCCCGCAACAGGGAGAATCTCTCTTTAGTCCTTGTCCTCCAAAGATAGCACAGTCAAAGGCAAGCTTTGTTATTTTGGGCACTTTTCATGGCAGCCCAGATAGTTTTCAAGTAACAGCATTCTGACTCAACTCTGGTGGACACTATGAAAGTAGATCTAGGTAAAGCCCTGCCCCCTCTTTGTTCACATGGTCTTACTTAAGCATCTCATGGCTCCAACAACAATCACTGTGGGCCTCACAAAAAGACACCACCACCGGCTCATTCAGATCACAACTTCCTTGCCAAATGCGCCTGTCATAACCTCATCCATAAAACCTCTTCCACTGTCATCCATGGACTCTCTGACTCCCACCACCCTCATGAGGAGTAATTTATAACTCCACCAGCTCAGCAGAATGATGCACGGATGCTATAGCTCAACAATGGCTCCACTGTCTTTGCAAAAATTTTAGGCATAAACTATCACGTTCATTCTAGCAGTATGGCACTTGTTCTAGAAAGATCCCAAAGCACTGGGCTGTTCCATTTAGGGTATGGAATATATAATTGTACTCAGTACTAAAACAGTAAATAGGAACTTTAGAAGCTGTGTGCACTTGGGCTTAACATCCATTTCCTTTGCTTATTTTTTTCTATAGTTTTTTGCATGTTATGTGTGTGTTGTATGCACATTCATATGCAAGTGAGCACATGTGTGCCTTCCATCTGTGTTCTTATAAGTGTGTACATGTCTGCATGTGTGTAGGGAGGTCAGAGGTTGACACTGGGTATCTTCCTGAATCAGTGTCTACTTTATTTTTGAGGCAGAGTCTCTCATTGAACCCAGAGCTCACCAATAGGCTAGACTAGTTAGTCAGGCTCCAGGGCATCCTCCCATCTTTGCCTCCCAAAATGTAGGGATTACAGGAACATGCCATTGAACCCAGCATTTTATGTGTACTGGAGATCAGAACTCAGGTCCTCATTCTTGTACAATACTTGATCAACTGAGCCATTTCTTCAGGCCCCTTCTTTTTTATGTTTTAATTAGTTCTAAGGAAAAATCTAGATGGCAGGGAAGTTATAGGGAGGTGAAACACTAACTTGAAAAGTATAACCGACGTCTATCAATCTCACCTTACTCATATCCAGTAATTCTATATCCACTTGCTTTAAAAAAGTTGTCATGAATATTGTAAACTTTTGTCTGAGGTTCTGCTCTTTTTATCTGAAATACAGGGAGCACCAGGTCTCCCAGGTCTTCCGGGGCTGAGAGGCGATTCTGGATTCCAGGGATTTCCAGGCATGCAAGGTACCGCTTTCTGTATAGTGCTCTTTACACACAATAAGGTAACAGGCAATGTTTGCTGAGCTCCTGTGGGAACTCCAGACAGTGGGAGGGGGACAGTACAAACAGCAGGTCAATGTGAGGAAAGTGGGACACTCCTCCAGCACCCAACCCCATGGGGTTAAAATTAAAACTATACTGTATGGATAGAAACTGCAGACACGTTGAAAACAAAGGCAGCTGATGCCCCCTGCCTTACAATGACTGACTGCTGCTCTCACGTCTCATAACCTGCAGCCCCGTAGTGAACACCAGCAATCCCACTGAGGGACTTCAGTAGAATGGGGGCAGGGAGGAGGGAAATGACACTACTACTGTATGATACGACCATACAAGTTTCTACTTAATAAAAAAAGATAGGGAAAAAGAAAACAAGGCAGTTGAAAAATGTTACTTAGATTTCTGATACGTGTTGAGATGAAAGGTTCACTACCTCACTTTTTTCCGTATGATATGTGTTGGGATGAGGACAGATGAACTTCCTTGGTATTAACAGTAGTGTTTTTCATATGAATTTCTTACTTCTGTAATTTAAGAGGTTGAAGAATCTAAAAGGACAGGCACCAGATGACTAGCATGGATAAACTACATCTCTATGCACAGATTTGTGAGTTTGTATTTTCATGGGCACATTTTTTTGTAGTGATAAAGACTGAACCCAAGGCTTTGCACATGGTAGGCAAGATATCTACCAGTGAAATCCCTGCCTCTACACTCTTTGATCTATTATTTATTTATTTTTATTGACAACTTTCATAATTGTAGATATGAAACCATGGTAATTCCCTCCTACCCACCCCCCCCCACTTTCCCCATCACAACTCCACTCTCCATCATATCCCTTCCCCCTCTCTTTTTTTTTTTTTTTTTTTTTTTTTGGTTTTTCGAGGTAGGGTCTCACTCTAGCCCAGGCTGACCTGGAATTCACTATGTAGTCTCAGGGTGGCCTCGAACTCACGGCGATCCTCCTACCTCTGCCTCCCGAGTGCTGGGATTAAAGGCGTGCGCCACCACACCCGGCTTCCTTCCCCCTCTCAATCAGTCCTTTTTTGTGTGCTTGTTTGTTTCAAGGTTTGGTCTTGCCCTAGTCTGGGCTGACCCAGAATTCACTATGTACTATCAGGATGGCCTTGAACTCACGGCATTCCTCCTACCTCTGCCTCCAGAATGTTGGGATTAAAGGAATGCACCACCATGCCCGGCTTTTCTTTTATTTTGTTGTCATCATCTTTTCCTTCTATTGTGATGATCTTGTGTAGATAGTTTCAGGCACTGTGAGGTCATGGATATCCAAGCCATTTTGTGTCTGGAAGAGAGTAAGTAGTCCTACCCTTCCTTTGGCTCTTACATTCTTTCCGCTACCTCTTCCACAATGAACCCCGAGCCTTGGAAGGTGTGAGAGAGATATTTCAGTGCTGAGCACTCCTATGTCACTTCTTCTCAGTGCTATGGTACTTTCTGAATTATCCTAAGGTTACCGCCATCTGAAAAGAGAATCTTCTCTAACCAAAAGTGAGAGTAGCATTAATATATGGCTATGAACATTAAGAGAAGTGCTTTCTGGGCAGTTTGGTGAGCATAGTATATACATTTATCCAGACAGCAGCAGACATTATGCCTCTAGGGCTCATGCCTTCCCCGTCACAGGTTTTCAGTATCGGGGATGTATTCCCTCCCATGGAGTGGGCCTCCAGTCCAATTATAGACCAGTTGCTTTCCCACATAACAGATGTACCACGATTGCACCCATTGGTTCATTTGGCTTGGCTGGCCAAAAAAAAATTTTTTTTTAGTTCTTTGCTACTTATTGTAACAATTTTACAAACAGATTCAGTGAATTTCAATTCAAGAAAATATTGTGCATTGATCATGCCCACCCACCCTTGAAAATTCTCCCTGCTTTCCTTCAGTCCCCTTTAGTGCTTGTACTTTGAAATCATCTTTTGTTCCCATATATGAAAACATAGCACCTCTGACTCTATATTCATGACACTGACAGAAACCCATTCTTAACACCTGGGCACCGTGGCTTATGTATCGTGTTCTCTAACAGTCATTTATTGGCTGGCGCTTAGGCTGATTCCACAACATGGCTACTGTGAAGTTCCTCAATAAACAGATGTGTACACATCTCCTGTATGCTGACTTCATTTCTTGATACACACCTAGGAGGAGAATAGCTGTATCACATGGTTGTTTGGAGGAACTCCCAGATTATATTCCATATAAGTTCTACCCACATACAACTTTTCCAAATTCTAACCTGTTTTGGCAATTTCATTGTTTTTATCTGCCTGATGACTAAAGAAAAAAGAATCATTCATAACCTTGTAGATCAGGTGTGACTAAGTATCTATTCTGACTTTCAGGTCCTTTGGATGAAATTTTTTGATACATTAGACACCTCCTGAGATGGAGAGCTGACAAAGACTGTTCACTCTGCTTGCTTTGTGGTAGGACCTCTTAAACCTGAAGCAGTGCAGTTGTCAATCCTTGAAGGTGGTTCCACCACTTGGTGCACATACACTTACCGTACTGTGACAGACTGCTCCCCAGGTTAACACATAGTAGTAACCTTTCTGTAACACATTTTAAGTCCCTTTGGTTAATCTGTCTCCTCTTGCTGGTTTCTGGACCCCAGTTGCTTGGAATTTTATTTTTCATCCTTACAGTTTTATGTCTGCACAGTGTCCCTTACAGTGTTTTGTTGGGTCTTGTCTTTCCCATCAGCCAGTCTGTGTCCTCACTATTCACATTCAGGGCTACAAGTGCTATGTACCTGGTCCTGTCCTTTTTGCTGGTTTCCTTCTGGTAGTTGTGAATGTATTTTGCTGTTCATTTACTCTTCTCTTGAATTGTTTACTATATTGGTAATATTTGATGCTTCCCTCTTTCTCACTGGTAGATCTATACTTTTTTGGAATTTATCACTTATTTTTTTTTCGAGCTATGGTCTCATTCTAGCCCAGGCTGACCTGGAACTCACTCTGTAGACCCAGGCTAGCCTTGAACTCAGTGATCTTCCTACCTCTGCCTCCAAAGTGCTGGGATTAAAGGTATGCACCACTACAACAAGTTTATTCACATGTTTTAATGATGGTATTTGTCAAAGTTTTTCTCCTCTGGATGTAAGACACTCTTAAGCAACTTTTGCAGTTCTGGGCTAGTGGTCACAAAATCCATTAATTTATCTTTTTCATGGAAGGTCTTTATTTCCCTTTCAACTGTGAAGGATAGCCTTGCCAAATATAATAATCTTGGTTGGTAGTTACTTTTTGTCAGAACCTGAAATGCATCATTCCATACCCTCCTGGCATTTGGAGTTCTGAGAGATCTGATGTTAGTCTAATGTACTTGCCTTTAAACATGATGTGGTGCTTTTCTCTTGTGGACTGTAATGTTCTCTCCTTGTCCCATGCTCTTGACAATTTAACTGTGATGTATCGTGGAGAACTTCTACATTCATCAGTATGGGGCTCTGCATGCTTCCAGTACCTGGATGCCCATGAGTTTCCCACAACTTGGGAAATTCTCTGGTATTATTTTATGAAACAGGCTTTCTATACCAGCAACCTGCTGCTCTTCTCCCTCAGGTATGCCAATGATTGGCTGGCCAAATTTAAGGTTTGCAGTGTCCAATGTTGCTTATCTCCACTGGTGAGATTTTTCTCTCCTATGGAGCTGCATGCAGTGTAGTTTTTTCCAGCTTTCTGTCAGCTGGTCTACATAGAGGAGGTTTTCAGCTGAGATCCAGCAGGATTTCTCAGTGACCTTGCAGCCCAAGCATGTGGAGTCTTCAGCAATAGGGTCTTATTATCTATTCCTGGTGGGAAACCAAGGACCTTGGTAATGTCCTGTAATGTTTTGGGGGCATCCAGTATCTCCCTGGCCAACAACTTACTGGGGGGTATCCCATTCCTGGCACTGAAAAAAATTTCTAGTAATAATCTATGGCTTCTGGGTATGCCCTTGTCCAAAAAAAGCATATTTCCATATGACTTATTGATACTCTCTTAGATTTTAACTAACCTTCCTCCACCTTTCCTTTACTCAATCTCTTCCCCTGTCCTCATGTAGGCCTTCCCACCACCATTAATCTGTTCTTCAACTTACAAATATACCATACCATACCATACCATACCATACCATACCATACCATACCCTTAAATCCCATTTCCTCCCTCCCTTATATCCCCTTTCTAGCTTACTGGCCTCTGCTACTGAGTTTCAACCTCAAACAAATTATAGATCTCTCATTCCAGCTGATCAGTTAAACATACCTCAAGAATCCCTACTGGATTCTAAGGGGTGCTCCACACACATTTACCCTTTACCCCTCAGGATTGCTCAACAAAGGGAATAAATTTGGGGTGTGCTTAAAAAAGTATGATATGCTATAAATAGAACTTTGATGTTAGCTTCAGTGTCATAAGTGGTGGTTTCACCCTAGTACAAGTTTTGAGGGGTCAGGAAGCTCTTGCCATAAAAATATGTAAAGATGCTACACAGCCAGTGTATCTAGTGTGAGAAAAGCCACATTTCAGTGAAGGAAAGCTCATTCCAGGTTCAAGGAAGGACCAGACGGGTTTGCAAAGAGGTCTTTTTGAGCATCTTTATCCACTACCCCTTTAAGGAACAATCAGCTAAAATAAGTAACAGTGAATGTTTCTGAGGCATCTCACTAGATGTTTCACAGGTGACTATTAGCAGGAGACTGGGAAGTTCATAACATCATGGTTTACAAGTCTAAGAATACACGTATCAAAGATTTGAAAAGAACATAAGAACTCCACTAACAAAAACACCCTGGCAAAATATTTAGAGGTAATTGGAGAGGAGATTCTTAAAATCAATTCCTTTACAATAATATATTCCAAGAAACATTCGCTTACTCTTTTCAATTTCAAAATAAGACCAATAGCTAGAACTAGTCTACACTTCATCATTCAGAACATTTTTATCATCAAACATTTAGGTTTCCTCCACTATTTATAAGTAAATGTTAATACTTTCTTCCAAGTTCTAATTTTAATACCTAATGGATAATTTCTAGTGCAGCTGTCAGCTAACCTTAGGTACTATATTTTATTGTAATACTTTGTTTTGTTTTGTTTTTTAAAACACAGTCTCACCATGTAGCCCAAGCTGGCCTCAAACTTACATTCCTCCTATCTCTGCCTCCCAATTGTTGGGATTACAGGCCTGCACTAGGTCTCACCTTATTGTATTTTTCTATTAATATCAAGTTTAATACTAAAATCTTTTTTTTATTTTTTGTTTATTTATTTATTTGGGAGCGACAGAGAGAAGGAGGCAGGAAGAGAGAGAGAGAGAGAGAGAATGGGTGTGCCAGAGCTTCCAGCCTCTGTAAACGAACTCCAGATGCGTGTGCCCCCTTGTGCATCTGGCTAACGTGGGTCCTGGAGAATTGAGCCTCAAACTGGGGTCCTTAGGCTTCACAGGCAAGCACTTAACTGCTAAGCCATCTCTCTAGCCTGATACTAAAATCTTTTTAAGTAATCAGAAATAATACTCATATAATTTCAAGATTCTTTAAAGGAAGTAATTCTCTGAGTAAATGACTTTGGGTAAACTTTCATATGTGCAAAAGTTTATAATTAAAAAGTGAAATTTTAACCACTTTGTTAGTTCCCATCAAAAATATCTGTATGTGCTCATGAGAATTCCTCGTATAAAAAACCCAAGTGGTATGGATAGGGTAAAAGAGAGTAGAAAGTACATACTGTGACAATCAACAAACATGACAACTCACTAGAAATGTTAACACAAGTAGCAATGTGATTTTTGTAATGTATTTTCAACATTGAATTGGTTCCAAAACTCAAAATTTAAACTGTTATGAACACTTCTCTGTGAATATTGAAATTCAAATTCTGCTTGTTTGTTTGTTTAAGGAGAGAAGGGTAATCCAGGATTTCCCGGATCACCTGGACATCCAGGGCCAATTGGACCAAAAGGACCTCCTGGTAATTATACTTCCTTCTTACTGCTCTCCATGAAGAAAGGGCCACTCCATTCATCCATTTCCTCATTACGTTTATGTCCACAGGTCCAAGTGGAAAGCCTGGCACACTTAAGATCATCTCCCTTCCAGGAAGCCCAGGCCCACCCGGCCTACCTGGACAACCAGGGATGCCAGGAGAACCTGGGCCACTGGGGCCACCAGGAAGCCCAGGTGTGGAGCTGAGCTGGCAGCATGGAACCAAGATAACCTATAAAGTTCATTGGAAGCAAAGTTTATCACTTCACAGAAAACACTAAACATGTTTGTGATCCTCATTTTAGGGCTGAACTCATTTACCCTTGACCTGCAAACAAAAGTTCTTAAAATTTCTTGAAAGTAGTACAAACTGGGATATATACACTTAAGGGTGACTTTTCTTTTAACTAAAGGTATTACGAGCATCTCTTCTGGCAACTGTCAGTTCCGAAGCATGATTTTTAAATGACTTCCTAGATATATCCAAGTTCTGGACTTTTGTAACACTTTGTATTGCAAAGTCACTATTATTTTTTTCAAAATATTGGTGTTTGTAAATTGAATCTAACATCTGTACATAGGCTTAGCATATTAACTGTATTATTCTCTAAATTACATGGGAGATAAGAGACATTACTTATCAATTTGATCAGCACATGGTACCATGAATTCTGGAATGGAGTAAATCAAAATAGCAGCACAATTTCAAACCTATATATTTCATATAGTCACATTTTAGGACCCTTGGGGGATGTGGGGGAACATGAGTTGAATGAACAAGCATTCCAATTTGCCCAGGACTAATTATCTTCTTCCTGTTGTGTAACATCTCCATTGCTGGATCTGTAAAAGTTCCAGGCTTACCTGGATGGTGGCAAACTCACCTTTATATGATGGCATGCAATCTAACAGTTGTTTTGGCCTAGGACCCTGTGGGCCCAGAGGTAAACCTGGCAAAGATGGAAGACCAGGAATTCCTGGAGCCGCTGGGGAAAAGGGCAAGAAAGGTTCTAAGGGAGAGCAAGGTAAGCGCACCCAGCCAGCTTCCCTGGCTGGGCAGTGCTGTTTCTACCTCAGAGAAGTGCGATTTGGGGATGTGACTGAAAAAAGAAACCTGGGCCTTTCACTGAGTATCACTCAGACTAGAACAAAACATTCATTTGGAAGATGAGAAATCCAGAATTACTGGGACACACTAGTCCTTCTCCTCTGGGCAGTTGTACTCCAAACACTTAGCTTGGTGCACATTTTAGGCTGAGGACAAATAGAACTAATGGAGCACTAGTAGCTGTTCTATTTTCAGAAAGGCAAATACTACTTTTAATTATATACATGAGCAGGCAGTTATCAGCTTCTTACAGGAGTGGTGGATAGTGTGTAGAGTTTACCTTGGCATGAAACAGAGTAACTCTGCATCCTTACTTAGAAAATCCATCCTTCTAGCTATCCTGTTCTTGAATATAACTCGATAATGCATGTGTATGTCTTAGAAAGAACCCTTTTAGATATATTTCATTCTGAATATAAGCTATGGGTGTCAGTTTGATAACCTGAATCAAAATCTATGTTTTACAAAATTTTCAAAGCACCCTATGGTAAATACCTAAGTCTTTGTTAAACTATAAATAACTTCCAAATGTGATCTCCCAAATTATTAAATATATATCCTCAGATATACTAAAGACTAGAGACTTAAATCTTAATATTCAAATATGATGCTATAATAGTTCTAATACTAAGTGGATAGGTACTTTTGATTTAGTACACATGAGAGTATGATTAGTCATTTTACTTTACTCCTAATGTGTCTTCAGAGAGGTTTTATTAGTAATTCTGTTAATTTTAAACTTTAATAACAAAGGCTGGGTTTTATAATATGGAAACAGCAAGAATAGGATACCATAATACACATTATGTTTGAAGATTATTAGCAAGTCAACAGTTGGCCCAATGTAGTGAAGGGTTCAAGAGAATGATAAAGGAGTCCAAGACTTAGCCCATTTCTTACAGATGCAGAATACCCTTGGCTAGTATACTCTCTCTCCTCCAGCTTCTGTCCTGCTGTTGCATGAAACCTTTTCCCTGGGGAGACAGGAACACATCATCTATTCACCCCAGACAGGGCACATATGACAGATCAAAGCATGGTTGCACCAACACCAGTTTGGATGAACCAGTGAATTTAATGGGGTTACTTACAGAGCAGAGTGAGGGGTTACTTACAGAAATGTGGAGTCCCTGTAACATTGAGAAGTCTCATCCTAGCATGGATGATGACCTCCCATCCCTGTGTCAGGATTTTGCCTATAGATGCTCTTATCTTAGCCTGAGAGCATAGAAACCCCAAAGCAGCCAACCCTTAAGAACTCTCATCTCAGCATGAATGATGACCATCCCATAGCCTTTTGGATGAAGCTTGCTACCCCTTGATCTTTATTCTTTATATACTCTATCTCCCACCTGAGACTTCAAGACTTTGCATATCATCGCATACAGCTGGCAAGGGGGTGCCTGGGATCTCAAGTGGGGGTCTGATGTACTTACCCACACCCTTCTTTCTATGGGAGAATGTCAACAGTCCTAATCGTTCATGTCCCTGCTGCTTTTCATAAAGCTGTCAATGGTTGCTTACCACTTCCACTTTGGAGGAATTTGTCATACAATACTCCTCAGCTAATCATTTTGTATAGTTCAAAGACCAGAAGGCACCTTTTGCTTAGGACCTATGTCGGTTACTTTTGCATTGCTGTAATAGAAATGATCTGACAGAAACAAGGAAAAGGAAGAGAGGCTCATTTTTGGCTCACAGTTTCAGAGGGATCAGTCTATCAAAGGGAACAGGCAAGGCAGTGGAAGCAGCTCTGTCTGTGACAGCAGCAGCATGTGGTGGGTTCAGATACTGGTGGGCCAGGAAGCCAAGAAAGCTAGAGCAGAATGAGTTGTGATTGCTTGGCCCCAGGCTTGAACAGGACATCATATTCATGGCAGTGTGTGGTGAAGGATTTCTGCTCACCACATGACAGATAGGAAGCAGAGAAAGCCACATAGGAAGGGACCAGGGTAAATCAGCACCCATGAGCATCCCCTAGTGACTAGAACCCTCCTGCTACCTCTCACCCCTTCCCAATAAAGCTGTTATCTTATAACTCCTCAAGGAATTAATACATTCATTAGCATGGACATTTCATGATCTAATCATCTCTGGAAACAGAGACACGCGCCTGTGTGTGCTTTACTAATCTCCTAAGTGCTTCTTAGTCTATCTGATAACTAAAATGAACCATCATAGCCAGTATATAGCCCACTCTTCCCTAGGATTCTTTTTCTCCTTTGGGACTTATCAGACATCTAAAAACATTTAGAGCTTTGGGAAACAAGTTTGAGAATAGAGTCATGGTGCAACCTTTTTAATGTGCTTTTCAAAGGACCACCTGGATTAGATGGATTCCCAGGTCTGAAAGGAAAACCTGGAGACATGGGGACACCCGCAACTGGGACAAGAATGCAAGGCTTTGTCTTCACCCGGCACAGTCAAACGACGGCCACTCCTTCGTGTCCACAAGGGACTGAGGCACTCTACACAGGGTTTTCTCTTCTTTTCGTACAAGGAAATGAGCATGCCCATGGACAAGACCTTGGTAATGTTCCATTCTGGTTCCTAGCCATCTTGTTCCACATGCAGATTGTAAAATGTTCTAGGATGAGGTGCTTCCTTTGAAGGTATGGACAAACAATTGTGAGCACCTTCTGGCAAAATTGAGAGAGCAGTTGGCCTGAGGTTTAATTTGCATCCCAGTACGTAAGATGCAGGAAGGAGCATAGCTAGTGTGTCTCAGTGCCAACAATGTTCACTTAAGCCATCTGTCTTTTCTATAAATCCCCAAATTAACATCTCGTCTAAATCTTTATCAGGTTATTAACTAGCCTGGATAGCTGTGAATGTCTGAAGCAAAGACAGACATTGTTCCAAGTGAACTACATGAGGTGCCAAGTGCTAGGCTGGCTCGAAAGAGCTATCGGGATTATTAGGAGAAGGGTTTGACTTCCATTGTTCCTAAAACTTTTCCAACACCATATTTTGCAAATAACTCTTTTGTGTTGTGTTTGTCTGGGTTTGTCACAGGTTATGTGCTAATCTAGGTAATGACACTCGAAACAATTGTAATTTACTGGAAGTGAAACTCAGCTGTGTTTTATCAGGAACTCTTGGCAGCTGCCTGCAGCGCTTCAGCACAATGCCGTTCCTGTTCTGTGACATCAATAATGTATGTAATTTTGCATCCCGAAATGATTATTCATACTGGCTGTCAACACCAGCTCTGATGCCAGTGGACATGGCTCCAATCACCGGCAGAGCCCTGGAGCCTTACATTAGCAGGTGAGAACTCAAGCCCTGTCTTCTCAAGGGAGCGCAGCAGTGACGTCACTTCTGAGGAACGGGATGAGGCAGAGAGCGGCCCCCATGCCACTGGTTTCATTTTCTAGATGCGCGGTCTGCGAAGGTCCTGCGATGGCCATAGCTGTTCACAGCCAAACCACTGCCATCCCCCCATGTCCCCATGGCTGGGTGTCTCTCTGGAAAGGATATTCTTTCATCATGGTAAGGAGGAGAGGATCAGTACATTTAAGATTATGCTTGCCTGTAGAATTTTATATTATGTCCAGTCAACTGTGGTCCCCATGATTTAATTCTGAATGGTAATATATGTGCTATGCCATGGATGTTTGAAAGTCTGAAGATACACTTTAAGAAAACAACTTTGTGGGTGGGATGTGGTACCTGCCTGTACTGCAGCATTGGAGAAGTAGCGTCAAGGATGAGGAGTTCAAGTCATATTATTCTACACAGAAAGTTTGAGGCAGCCTGGGATACATGTGATCCTGTCTCCAAAACTCAAATACATGAGTACATATATAGATATACATACACACACATCTATGCATTTGGTGAATAATGGAGGCGGCTTTCTACACGTTGTCAGTCTTCTATATCATGACATATAGGTGGAAAGTATCTACTCATTACAGAATGCCCAGTGGTTTGTTGGTTGGTTGGCAGTTTATCTATCTACATCTTCTGTTATCCTAGTGAAAACCTAGAGGCAGGAGTTGTCAGTATCTACAGTTTTACAAATAAGAATGAGGTAATTTTATTATGGTATCATGACTGGTAAGTAACACGTGTGCCTTGTATTACACCCTTGAAATGTTCCTACGATGCAACAATGAAGAGAAACAGCCTCTAGGAAAACTCTGATACAAGTGCTAATGCTAATAGCCACACACAGTCATGTTCTGATAACATTCTTCATGGCATGTTAGTGCCCCTTCTTTACTCACAGCTGTCCACTCACTCCATCACTAATTCAAAACATATTGATTGAATACCTATCATGTGTCCTAAGTGTTTCAGGGGACCCAAATGCCTCCTTTCAGGAAGCTTAGAACCTAGAGACAAAGATACAATAGGCAAGAAGACAAAATAATCGCAGTAACAAGAGTCCAGTTGGTAACAAGTACTGTGAAAAAAGAAGGCAGGTGAGGTAAGAGACTGGGACAAAGTGAGGCCAAGGCAAGCCCCCTGGGGCTGCATGGAGGTACACACACAGGAAGGACCTGGGAGGCAGCATTCCAGGAAGAAGCATGAGCGAGCTTGTACTACATACACCTGGCCCTGAAATATGCCTGGAGTGTTAACAAATCGGGACGAAGCATGTGAAGTTTGATTTGTGTTTCCCTTTCTGGGGAATGTTTTCTTCTCCTCTGTTGTTTTATACTATTGCTCCCTACCCCATAAAAATGTAGAAAATGGACATTTGAATGCCAATGGCAGGATTTTCACTGAGATTTTTGTTGTGACAGTTCACAAGTGCAGGCTCTGAGGGTGCTGGGCAAGCCCTGGCCTCCCCTGGCTCCTGCCTGGAGGAGTTCCGAGCCAGTCCGTTTATAGAATGCCATGGCAGAGGAACATGCAACTACTACTCAAATTCCTACAGTTTCTGGTTGGCATCATTAAACCCAGAAAGAATGTTCAGGTAACTGTACAGTGTTAGACTTAATCTGATGAGTCAACTGCAGAACTACCCAAAGCTTGTCTGTGTTGCTTTTTGTCTCTGTTTTTAGCCTATGTATACTAACATTTTACTCCCTTATTCCTGAATTCCTGAAAGCATGTAAGCATGTTCTTTTAGTACTGTATAAGTAAAAATGTGTGTGTGTGTGTGTGTGTGATTTTTACCACCACTAAACATACATAACACATACGATAAATTTAGAATAAATTACAGAATAAAACCACTAACCTATATGCTAATCTGAAAGCACTGTATAGAAGGCTTGTGATTATCTATGGGTGTGAATAGTCTCATTATTTAAAAAAAAAAAAAAAAAAAAAGATCAGCCAGCATGGTGGTGCATGCCTTTAATCCCAGCACTCGGGAGGCAGAGGCAGAGGCAGAGGTAGAGGTAGAGGCAGAGGCAGAGGCAGAGGCAGAAGGATTGCTGAGAGTTCAAGGCCACCCTGAGACTATATAGTGAGTTCCAGCTCAGCCTGGTGTAGCTGAGACCCCACCTTGAAAAACAAACAAACAAAAAAAGATCTATTAGTTTGCATCAAGACCTATGTTTCAAGACTACTGCTGTAATACAGCTAAAATTATAAAAAGTTGACATACATGTTTTATGCATATATGTATGTGGGTCTCTGGGTCCTTGGGCCGGCTGTGGTCCCCCCCCCCACCATGGCACCAGGCAACCATGGTGGTGAGCGCACAAAAGAATCACTTTAAGGAGACAGTGTCTGCGAACAACTCGGTTTAATCAATAGGGAAATGGGTTTATAAGCAGTTGAGGGTCCCAAGGGGATTGGATGTACAAGGTTGCTTGATGATGCCTAATTAGCATATGGGGACCTTCATTCCAGCACGTAGGCAATGGTGGTGGTGGGGAGGAAGGTATAGGGTACAGGGGGATGGGCTGTGCAAAGGTGCTGGCTGATACCATATAAGGAGTTTCCTAGGCAACTGGCCCAAGGTCACAGGGCTAGGGGCAAAGCCTAAGTTCTGGTGTGCCAGGCTTGGAGCGGGAGTGGCTTCCTGTAGCCCAGGGGTCCTTAGCTATGCCTGGCAGCTCAGGCCTGTCTCCTGAAGGCTCCAGCCTGTGCCTGGCAGTGCCCAACATATGTACATATATACATCATTTCAGAAATTCACTTCTCTGATAAAGAGAGATGAACCTTAGATAAAACTCATAATAGCTACAATATTTATTAACAAAATTTAAAGTAAACAAATATTCTTCATAAGCTACTAATCAATGAGTTCTTTTATTTGTGTTTATTTCAGAAAACCCATCCCATCAACTGTGAAAGCTGGGGAGTTAGAAAAAATAATAAGCCGCTGTCAAGTGTGCATGAAGAGACAGTGAAGAATTCAAAGAAAATAGAGCAGCTTTTTTTCCCTCCCTTAAATAACAAAGTAGTGACTCAGAACATACTTACTTAAGTATTTTTCTTCAACCATACAATGTTGTTCAATGAAGGTTTAATAGTACCAAATTTCAATTTGTTTTCCCACACACAAGACAGCATTTCTTTCAAGTCAGCTCTGTAATCCAGGTCTCTAAATCTGTATAACTTCAAAGTTTTCTGTGGTAGGGCAATGACTTTTCATAAAATACAACTGAAATCACATTCCACTCGTATCCAAAACACCAACTGACTGTATCAAGCTTGAACGCTACAAGCTAAGAGATATTTGGCCCACTGGATTTCAATGTGTGTTCTCCTCTCTTCCACTCTGTAAGACCTAAGGAGTTTGGTTTCCCTCTACCTTCTTCCTGAAATTTTAGGCCACAGCTGAGAAGGAGATATGGCATACAGAACACTGAAACCTCAGGAACAGAACTGGATGGTCAGACCTGCTGAGTGGCCCAAGGCCTAAGAAGACAGAATTGAATGAGGTTCATAGATTTTCTTGGACTCATGCAAACATTCCCAAATCTAAGACTGAAGGGGGTTTTCTAAATGGAACAAGGCAGCCATGGATATAGCATATAGTTTTGTTTCATATTTTGTTGAAATTTTCTGTTTGATCACTAAATTCACTTTACTGCATCAATATAGTCATGGCAGGTCAAATGTTTACCTTTGCATTTTACTAGAATACTTTGAAATGTGCCTTTTAAAATCTCTTTTTCAAAGAACTCACAAATGACAAGGACGTTACTTATCAGATGGACACTCTAAATGCTGATGCATACCACACATAATTGGGCAAAGTAGCTCTGTAATGCACTTAAGAATCTAAGACATTTGTTGGTTTATCAGGCTCAGAATGTTCTTAATGTGTTCTAAATATTTCACTACTTGGCTTTGCAGATTTGTTACTATTTTTTTTTTAACATTTCCTTTGTTTAAAAAAAAAAACATGTTTTCTGTTATATAGTGTTACATGTGGAGAGACCACTGGGTAAAAATCTTAATGTGTGAAGTTACATGTCTTAACACTTACTGATAAGTGTGTTGATACATTCCTAATTTTACCTAATTCAACTTAACAAGCATTCTCTTCTGCACAAAGCTATGTCCTGGCTACTGTGTGGGAAGAGAGAGAGAAAGAGAGAAAGATGGACAGAACTTGCTCTTGATCTATTCTCAGATATGTAACATATTCCTTTTGTTAAGAATCTCACATAAGACCCTGGGTTTGATCCCTAGCACCAAACCAACCAACCAAACAAGAATCTCATTTACTTGAGTTGCTCTACATTCCCCCTTTTTTCTTCCTTTATCTGTCTTTATATTTCATCATCACAATTTAGCATATCCAAATAAAAGTTTAAAAATAAGGACCTTTAATTCTCTTCGACAACAAAAAAGCTAAAGTCTGAAAGATATTACGAAACCAAAGCTTTGAAAGACATTTTAAAAGCCCAGTATTTGGCTGGGGAAATTGCTCAGTGGTTAAAGGAGTTTGCTTGCAAAGCCTGCTGGCCCAGGGTTCAATTCCCCAGTACCCATGTAAAGCCAGATGCACAAAGTGGCACATGTGTCTGGGATTTGTCTGTAGTGCCAAGAGGCCCTGGCACACTCATTCTCTCATTCTCATCCCCTCCCTCTCTCTCATAAAAAAAATGTATATATATATAGTCCATCAGTGGTGGCACTGTGATGACTCTTAGAGGCCACAAGGCAAAGCTGTGATGTTCCTTGATCCACAGGGGTGGAACTGAAGGTGCTGATACATAAACTCAGGCTACTGCTATAAGAGAAATGTGACCCAACAGCACAGACAACAGCTTTTATTTGTTACTGCTCATTTGACTACTGTCAAGCCATTTTTATGTCCAAACTCAGAAATTCAATATTTCATTTAGATTATTTACTTAGGTTCACCCAACATTAAGAACTTTCTGGTGTGTGTGTGTGTGTGTGTGTGTGTGTGTGTGTGTTCCAGTGGCTAAAAGAGTTAAAATACTTGGTCAGTAGTTCTCAGAAGTGTGGTGCTTGGACTAGTGGCATTGCTATCAATCATCTGGGAACTGATTCTCAGATAAATGCTGATTCTGGCCTATGATAGTCCTGAAAAATTAGAAACTCCAGGTAGAAACCAAAACTCTGAGTGTTTTGTTTTGTTTTGTTTTGCTTTGCTTTGCTTTGCTTTGCTGAGACAAGGACTCATTATACAGCCTAGGCTGGCCTGGAACTCCTCAGGTAGCCCAGGTTGACCTCCAGCTTGTCCCAAGTCCTGAGCCTCCCAGAAATCTGTGTTTTAACAACTTTCCACATGATTCAGATGCATTCTACACACATTAAGAAAAGCTGCTCTGGGCAAACACTGGCCACACTTGGTCTCTCTCTCTCTGCCATTCAAACTCACAGGTGACGACCAGGCTAAGCTGCAGTTCATCCTAAGCAAAGCCCCAGGCTGGTGCTAATACCCCTAGTCCTCCTTTGTCTCTTCCTCGTATCAGTATTTGTGAGGACAACCAGCAAAACTTAAAACCTCAAGTTCCAGTGAAGCCATATGAACAATTGTTCAGTCACCCTTCTAAGTGAGCATTAAAATGCAGCCCAAGGACACGATTTTCCAGATATTTAGGAATAGTTTATAAAGCTAAAATTCAGCTGGATAAACAAAATATAAGTAACTTGCTTCTTTTAAATTTGGGGCTTCAATTTCAGAATTTCACAGTGTGCTAAAACAACCAACTTCTCAGTTATTTGTGTCTCCAAGTTAACATTATTAATTTATTTATAAAAGTATTAAAATGTTTAAATCTGAATTTTACTGCTAACTTACAAATGTTATTTTCTATGTATCAAGTGAAACTTACTGTTACTAATGTTAATTTAATATTTTCTTTAAAACCAAATGAAATCTATTTAAAATATATTGATATTTTATAATGTTTTATCCTGACAAAATTCCAATATATTGTAATGTACAAACATTTCAGTAATTATAGCTAAAATTTTATTTTACTGTAAGAATAAAATGAAATAAGTATAACTGGTCTTCATGTTTTCAAAATGAAAATGAATTTATTGTGGACTGTAAAAATAACAGTTGTTCAGCCTGGCATGGTAGTGCACACTTGGAATCTTAGCCAGCACTCAGGAGGGTAAGGTAGGAGGATGACAGTGAGTTTGAGGCCAGCCTGGGCTAGAGTGAGACCCAGCCTGCCTGGGAAAAAAGAAAAAAGAACAGATGTTCACTGTAAAACAACAACAAAAAAACCCAGTAGATAACAGAAGAATAGCAAGACTGCTATTGTTCAATCCTTGCCCCACCCAAAATAACTCTCAAATTTAGACAATAAAAGATAACTACAGTATTTTGAATGTTGATGACTAGAAAAATAATCTTGTGATTAACTGAAAACAAGTAATTGAACAGTTGGGCATGCTAGCTCAGGCCTGCAACCTCAGCAGTGGGCACGCTGAGGTAGGAGGATGGCTATTAGTTTGAGGCCAGCCCAAAGATAGAGTAAGTTCTAGGTCAACCTAGGCTGGTGTGAGACCCTGCCTTAAAAAAAAAAAAAAAAAAGATTTTTCTTCAGGGACAGGGGGTCAAAGACCCTGCCTCAAAATAAAGTGGAAGGGGAGGATGAACACCAGAAGTTTTCCTCTGACCTCCACAGGAGCACCTGGGCTCAAGTGCGCCCACAATCACATATCTGACCACACCCACCTCCAAGTACTGGGATTGGAGTGCGCCACCAGGCCCAGCTCTAATTCCAATCCAGCCACGGATGGTTGAATCCTGTTGCAGTCAGGTTTGCATTGCTGGTAGAAATCACCCAACCAGGAGCAGTTTGTGGAGAAAAGAGGTTTATTTTTGGTTTACAGGCTGGAGGGGAAACTCCACAATGGCAGGGGAAACAGATGGCAAGAGCAGGAGGTGGACATCACCCCCTGCCACACATAAGGTGGGCAACAGGAACTGGAGAGTGTGCCAAACACTGGCAAGGGTAAACTGACTATAATACCCGTAAGCCCACCCCTAACAATACACCACCTCCAGGAGGCTTTAATTTTCCATTGCCATCAGCTGGGGAGACTGGCATTCAGAACACCTGTTTGTGGGGGACACCTGAATCAAATCACCACAAATCCCAAGCCGCAAAACAGTGGCTACTGAGAGCTAGGTCTTTATTTTATTGCGGAAATGGAGGCACACAATACTTCCTCGTTTGCCTTTTGTCTACCTTTCCATTAGTGAGTCTGGGGAATCAGAAGTTAGGTGCTTAGACTTAAAGCGAGCTCTTTGCTAGCTAAATAAGGTGAGGAGCCACCATGAAATCTAACTTACCGTCACCCTTTTCCAGGTTTAAGGAGTAATAAGATTAAGAGTACTGAAAGAATTACGCACAAACTTGGTTAAACTGCAGATTCTTAGGCCTCACACCACGTTAATTTTGATGGCAGGTGGCTCTTGAAAACGGGCTGCTAAAGGTTTACCTTGATGAAAACGCGAGGTTCTTAAAGATCACGAGGCCTAGTCATTCCCCACGCGGGAACCAAACTTCAGAACCTCAAGGCGGGACCACCTTGCCCATAACAAAAATGTCTCCATTACGACTTCTCCAGGGCCACTGCTTCCGCGCGTAAGCGAAACATCCGCCCTTCCACGTCACATGATCGCGCAACCTGCTTCCGCTACGGCTCCTGGAAGGGTCCAGTTCTAGCCGTTCTCGCGTCCGTCCGGGCCCTCCGCGGCCGCTCCGCCGCTGCTTTGCCCCAGCGCCTCGGTGCGCTCGGCCAACGGCCTCGGCGGGCGGCGGCCCTCTGCGGGGACTGTCCAGCGGGGCCGGGGGTGAGTGCCATCATCTCCCCGACTCGGGTCTCCGGGCCTAGCGCGGCGGCCGTGACCCCCTCCCCGGCGGGCGGACGGGCAAGGGCCAGGCCCTTGTCCGGTTCCCCGGGGCTCGCCGCAGCCGGGACCTTCCTCCTCGGGACCGGCCGCCCCTCGGGCTTCCCTGCAAATGCTTGCGCCGGCCCCTTCACCCTTTCTATTTGGGCGTGTTGTTGTTTGCTGGGAGGAAAAAAATCGGATTTTACTAATAATAATAGTTGAGGGGAGTTGGGAAACGGGGGGAGGCTTGCGAGCTTGAACGTCGGGTCTTGCAGGCCGCCAGCCCTCCTGTGCTTCTTCCTCGGCCCGGCCTGGACCCCGACGGTGTGACCTTGACCCTATATATGAAAGCGGCGCTTTCCTGTCTTTTACGGAAAATGGGTGCAAGAACAGACGGGCCTGTAGGAGGCCCGGCCCGTCCGCGGGAGGCCTCTGCCTTCTGAAGCATCCCTCTGTCTGTTCCCTGGAGCCTTCAGCCTTCGTTCTATTGCAACACACACACACATATCCCATCTCACCAGCTACAGCGCTCCTAAAGTGGTGGCTTTTTTTATTGCAAAAAAAAGAAAGAAAAAAAAAAAAACTTGTGCCAAATATTGAGCCAATGGTATGCAAGCCTCCCGCTGGGAGACTTTGAATGATCATGAAAAAACATTTGCTTCTCCCGCCATCCTATTGGCTAATGAGATCCCCAAAGAAAAACCCCTAGGGAAATTAAGAAGATTTAATTGTGCTTAGTATTCGTTCCATGCAATTACATTGGACCTACTCTTTTTTCAAAGGCTTTTGAACTATCTTTTTAGTGTTACTTTCAGTGGTATTTCTGAATATAGGCTTTTTGCTGAGCTCTTTTTTTCTTCCCAGAGGAAATTGTGTGTTGTGTCTTCCTGTCCGATAAGGCTGCCTCCTCTTAGGGTTACAGCTTTTAGCTGTTGCTCTCCAGTCTATGCTGTACAAGTTTTGTAGGTGATAGATATTTTTCAAATTTTTGTGTGACTATTAATAAAGTATTCTAGTTAGCCTTGTTTGCTGCAGTCTGAATTTTGTTTGATTGGTGGTGTTTTGTTTCCCATTTTTCTGAGGGCGTCTATTCCTTTCACTATATTTCCTTGGAAAGAGAACTGAGACAGGGTGACCTAGATTTAATGAAAACCTTGAGCTAGGGCCGCACAATGAATGTTAAAGATTGGGGTGATTTATTTTTATTTTTTGTAATTGGAGAACTGTACAAATCTTTGCTGTCACAATTAATTTGACCCAAGCTGTTTCTGTGACTTTATAGGTTCTGGTTTTCCATGTACTAATATAGATAGTCAGAAAGTTGGTCTGGAATTGCTGTGTTTCCTAGGAGTATGTAACCCGACCTGGGTGCATGCCGGATGAGAGCTTTTTCTAATGGTTACAAGCTTTCTTTCCTTCTCCCACTACACTAGCATACATTCATTGGACAAAATGCTGGGTTTTTTTTTTATGACATTTTCATATGTGTATATCATGACCTTGCCCATATTCACACTCCCTCTGCTCCACCTCTTTTACCACATAGTTCCTAGCTCCTTTTCTACTTTTGTGTGGTGTGCATGTGTGTGTTTAAAGAACTTCCATAATAGCCGGGCGTGGTGGCGCACGCCTTTAATCCCAGCACTCGGGAGGCAGAGGTAGGAGGATCGCCGTGAGTTCGAGGCCACCCTGAGACTCCATAGTGAATTCCAGGTCAGCCTGGGCTAGAGTGAGACCCTACCTCGAAAAACCAAAAAAAAAAAGAACTTCCATACTGATTTCTGAAGCGACTGCTGTAATTTGCATTCCAGCAACAGTGTGTAAGGGTTCCTTCTCAGATCTTCTCTCCCACCAATATTTCTTATTGTTTGTCTGGATAAGAGCCATTTTGACTGTTGTAAGTTGAAATGTCAGTGTAATTTTGATTTGCATTTCCCTGTGGCTTATGATGTTAAACATTTTTTTCATGTACTTATTGGGAATTTGTACTCCTTCTGAGAACTCTTTGTCCATTTATATATCAGATGGTTTGTGGTATCTAATGTTTTTGAGTTCTTTATATATTCCAGACATTAATTCCCTGACAGTTATGTAGTAGCATAGTTTCTCTCCATTCTGTAAACTGTCTTCACTCTTTTTTTTTTTTTTTTTGAAGCAGGGTCTTACTTTAACCCAGGCTAACCTTGAACTCACTCTGTAGATCAAGCTGGCCTCCAATTCAACAGAGATCCTTCTATCTCAGCCTCCCCATTTCTGGGATTACAGGTGTGAGCCTCCACCTCTGACTGACTTTATGCACTCTTGTTTTCTTAGCTGTGCAGATCTTTTTAATTGGTGTAGTCCCACTTATCATTGTTGCTGTTGTTTCCTGGACTATTAGAGTGCTTTTCAGAAAGCCCTTGCCTCTTCTTGTATCTTGAAGTGTGGTCCTTGTGTTTCGTCTAATTGTGTCAAAGTTTCAGATCCTACTTTAAGGCCTTTGGTTTATTTTAACTTAGTTTTTGTAATAGTTGTTATATATGTACATCAGCTCCATGGTTATAAGTGGTGCTGTACTTAGCTTTGCATTGCTGGCAGAAAACTCCTGACCAAGGGCAGCTTGGGAAGGAAAGGGTTTATTTTTGGCTTATGGACTAGAGGGGAAGCTTCATAATGGCAGGGGGAAATGATGGCATGAGCAGAGGATGAACATCACCCCTGGCCAACATCAGGTGGACAATTGCAGCAGGAGAGTGTGCCAAATGCTGGCAAGGGGAAGCTAGATGAAAGACCCAAAAGGCTGCCCCCAACAATATATCACCTCCAGGAGGATCCAATTCCCAAATTTCCACCAACTGAGGACATAGCATTCAGAACGCATAAGTTTATGGGGGAATACCTGAATCAAACCACCACATTGTGCCCCTAGACCCCATATGATGTAAAATACAATGCAGTCAGTCCCACTTTAAAAGTCCCCATAGTTGTTGTCAATCCCAGTGATGTTGAAACATCCCAGTAGTCCAAGGTCTTTTAACTGAGCCATAATACCAGTAAATAAATAAATAATGGCACAGAAGAAAGCATTCACACTGCAAAAAATGGCATTGAGCATAGCAAAGAAATATTCACAAAATTTAAAACAAATAGGGCAAACAAACTAACTCCAAGTTTGGAAACTCTAGCCAGTGAAAAGTCGCCAAGTCCAATACTAGCCAGTGACAAGCCTCTGAAGTTCCAGTTCCGCCCCTCCAGCTAGGCTACTCACAGCCCAGGAAAACTGGTGTGGGCAGCTTTCTTTGGCAGCCATCCCATAGTCCTGACATCTCCATTGGGTCTCTGCTGCAACCTACAATTCATCCTCATGGCCCCATCAGGCCTCTATGCAGGTAATCCAACAAGCCTGATTCACAATGCCCATGGCCATTTCCAAAATACAAAACCATGTTGCAAATCCAGTGACCCTCTCTTTCCTGTATTTGTTATACTCCATAGTACCAGGTAGGCTACCAGTTTGTTAATGGGGAGGGGGAAAATAAAGCAAACTTTGAAGAACAGGAAAGCTTGTTCAGCATTCAAGCCTTCTTTCTGTTGTCCAGTCAGATCAGCTGACCCAATCTCAATGGGTGTAATCTCACACAATTGCAGCTGAACAGGCAGAAGTTTCAGTCCAAAGATTTCTTTCTGTGCTCTATCCCGCTGCTCACACCAGTCCATTTCTACACACTGCAACCCTGCACAAGTTCTTAGGACATGGGCATAACAGCAAGCCTCTCACACAAACTGCGTCTAGTCCAGGCAAAGCTCTTTCTTACCTTCATAAGCCACATCTCACAGTCCATAGTTCTTAATGCATTCAGGTTTTTCAACTCTGAACAGAATAGTCCATCAAGCTATACTGAGCACTGCAAGGTGTCTCTTGAGCCAAGATTTCAAATTCTTCCACATTCCTTCCTCAAATCTGTTCCAAATAACCAAAGCCATAGGTTTCTAGCAATGATGACACCACTTCTTGGTACCAATTTTACAGTTGCAGTCAGCTTCACATTGCTGGCAGGAAACACTTGACCAAGAGCAGCTTGTGGAGGAAAAGGTTTATTTTAGCTTACAGATTTGAGGGGGAGCTCCATTATGGCAGGGGGAAACCATGGCATGAGCAGAGGCTGGACATCACCTCCTGGCCAACATCAGGTGAATAACAGCATCAGGAGAGTCAAACACTGGCAAGGCAAAACTGGCTATGAGACCCATAGGCCTGTTCCCAACAATATGTATGTCACCTCTAGGAGGGTCCAATTCCCAAATTACCACCAACTGAGGACCTAGCATGAGTTGATGGGGGACACCTGAATCAAACCACTGCTAGTGGTAATGGAAATTTTCCTTTTAAAGTACATTTATCATAAAAACTTTTAAGTCAGGCTGGAGAGATGGCTTAGTGGTTAAGGCGCTTTCCTGCAAAGCCAAAGGACCATGGTTCAATTCCCCAGTACCCACGTAAGCCAGATGCAGAAGGGGGTGCACACGTCTGGAGTTCGTTTGCAGTGGCTGGAGGCCCTGGTGCGCCCATATTCGTTCTCTCTCTCTCTCTGTCAAATAAATAAATAAATGAAATATTTAAAAAAAGTTTAAGTCAAGTTAAAGCAGAAATTAACTGTAATATATGTGAATATGGGGGCCCATGAAGTTGGAAAGTGTTGCCGATATTTAGAAACCACTGTGACTAGACAGTGGAGATCTGACATCGTCTATGATTTTAAGGGGACTTTTTGTCTCATTACTTGAAGAACAGACTCGCGTACTGGTTGCCTACTAGATTGTAAGTAATGGAATTTATGGAATTATATCTTAGCTCCAAATGAGAAGTTTATTCCTAACATGTTACCCAAGGGGCCATAGCCTAATGAATGGGAAAGACAATGAGATCTTGATGTGTTTGATGTAAACATGAAACCTAACAGCTGAAGCAGTAGGGCTAGGTCTTAGCAAAAAGGGGCAATTGCTTTATTAAATTTTAGGTAATTCAGCTGCAAGAGAAGTTGTCTTTTCATTGTCCACTTTTAGACTCTTTAGTTTGAGTCTTTACAAACTCAAAAGCCCTCCTAAGAAAAGATATTGCTATGGGCTGAAATGCTGAGATCCTTGAGAACCTGAGACTGAAATGAGCTGGGCATAGTGGCATCAGCCTGCCTGTGGTCCCAGTGCTCTGGAGCTGAACAGGAGGATCATGAGTTCAAGGCCAGTCTGCATTGAAATGCAGTGAAAACGAGCTGTGTAGAGACTGTCACATTTCAAGAAGATAACATGGTTCTAGCAACTTGCATGAGCCACTATGCCTACCTAGCTCATTTCCAGCCTTTACTACACTTTGGAGATTGAAGTCCTAAAATTATCTCGTTTAGACTGCTGCACAGAAATTGATAATGGAGGTTGACAGTAGGCATCTGGATGGCTGAAGATAAGACTGGGTGGAGCATTTCATATTCTCTATATGCTCTTTTTTTTTTAAACATAAATAAGTTCTGACTATGTAGCCCAGCCTGGCCTGACTTCTCCATCCTTCTGCTATGGCCTCCTGAGTACAGTGTCACCATGCCTAGCCCTTTCTTTATGTTCTTACATAGTTTGTACTGCATTATTACCAGTTCAATTTCCAAAACATTTTAAGTAAATAAAAAGTTAACCAATGTGTTTCCTTAGCATAATTGTTGTATGTATATATGCATGTAAATATTAGCTTAATCTAAACAAATTTTTGATTTGCTAGTTTTCTAAATCAGAATTTGTTTTGGTCTTGAATTATCTAATGAATAAGTCATAGGACCCTATCTGTGAGACTAAAACTGGTGGCAAGTTTTTTTTTATTCTTTTTATTCATTTCTTAGCCTAAAGTTGTGTATTTTTATGACTTTTATTGTTTGGAGAACTTCCAACGGAATCTTTTTATTGACAACACCTAGTTTCTCAGTCGGTCTGTTTTTCTCCCCCAGGGACAGAAGTGGCTCTACATCCAGCACACATATGCTGAAGCCCGTTTCAGGATTTACTATGAAGCACAGAAGCAGATAGTGCCAAATCGTGGTTGGTTCACATTTGTAGGTAACATGTTCTCTCTGGACTCCGTTTTCTTAGTCTGTAAGCCATCTGCATGCCAATTCCTCACAGTGGCTATTTGAGTAAAGAGTGAAGGAAGCTAGTTAGCAGTCGAAGTGAAACCAGGCTGCGCACTGAGCAACTGCCAAGAACTCCCGGACCTCAGGGAGGTGGACTTGAGGGTCTGAGTACATCTCTTCCAAGCAGTTGAAGACGTGTCCGAGCTAGAACTAAAACATTTGTACTGTCTTTATTTTTTATTGCTCTTGCATTATAATATCTTTTGCTAAAAGCAGTGCAATTTGGCCTTTACAAATTATTTCCTTTTACGGAAACCATTACTTTATAATCAGGTTTTTTAGGCTACCTTAACTACTTTTAACCATACATTCTCCTCATGGTTTTTTTGTATATTGTCTAAAAAAGAAAAAAAAAAAGCTTAGAATATAATGACTAGAGGAGCTTTCTGGTAGTTTTTATTTACTAATTACTGTGTATAAAGATTTGATGTAGCTTTTCTTTATCCTATTTGGAAAATGATAAAACAGTGACTATGCTTAAAACTGTTTTCCCGATTTTTGAGGTACTGTGACATAACTGTCTTATGGAAATATTTGAAAATTGATTTCTCAGATCAAACCTCATTTTAAGTATTTACTTTTATTCATAGTTTTCTTACAAAGTAATTGTTGAAATACTGATTTTTATTCTTTTCTTTTTACAGCTGGAAAAGCAGTGTCCGTGTTGTTATGTACACCTCCAAAAAAAAAGTTGAGATCTGTAGGGGAGTTGTTTGTAAAGTAAACTGAACTACAGGGTAGCAGTATTTTCGTAGCTATTGTAGACGTGTATTGCGTATTAAAATGAGTAAGAGAACAAGCAGTGACACCCCGCTAGGAAGGTCAGTGGCATATGTTTCAGTTGAGCTGGTTTTTAGGCTTGAGAGTCAGTGGCCTGAAAGCTTGTTTGTCTTGCTCTTTTATGCTTTCTTAGCATTTTTTATTTTGGGGCAACTTACTTTCCACTACATTTCCCTGGAATCATGGATTCTTTTCCAATTAAGAAAGTTACTCAATGCATTTGTACAGTTTTTCCCCAAAGGGCATTTGATACTTCTCAAAACTGTACATGTAAATATGATATTAAATTTAAGTTAATATAAACTTTTAACCCCTCAAAAATGAATGCATACATTACAGTCTTATTGATACAAATTATGTGCTTGACATTCACTATGTCTCAGTCATCACATGTATGTTCAGCAAGAGGATCTAATTTGCATTATGTGATTTAAGGGGGTGTAGCTTCTCTTTTAGTAATTTGAACATTAACCTTATTTACCTTTGGACTTATTTTCATTATTGAAGGATTTTATTTCACGCATGATGGCTCTTTCTAATTTCATTTTTATAAGTTTAAGCAACTTTCTCCCAAATAATTAGGATTTGTTTCTTTGTGGTTTTGGAGATTGAACTAAGGGCTTTGCGCATGTTAGAAAAGTGCTGTACCACTGAACCATAATTAAGAAGTTTTCACTTAAGTTTTATTCCAGGCACTTTTGAGCTAGAAGAGGCATGCTTATTTGTGTATACAGAGGGAGCCTATATGTGTGAGCACAGTTTGTATTGTGCTTACATGATAATTTTAGACCTCTGTCCTAATCTATATCCTCAAGGTGCATTTTCAGCTGATAAGGAAGAGGGCTTTATGTTGAGGAAAGTATTTTCTTCCACCTTTTGTTTTCCTTTGCGTGCATTTAGTATTCTCAAATGAGAAGCCTCCTTTTGCTCTTCTGTGTCTTCGGACATCACAGCATAGAGGAGACTGACATGCTAATATCCAGTCATGCTGGTCTTAACATTTTTCTCCCGCAGGGTGAGTGGGGCAGCATTTCCTTCTCCCACTGCTTCTGAGATGGCAGAAATTAGTCGAATTCAATATGAAATGGAATACACTGAAGGTATTAGTCAGCGAATGAGGGTCCCAGAAAAATTAAAAGTAGCACCACCAAACGCTGACCTGGAACAAGGATTCCAAGAAGGAGTTCCGAATGCTAGTGTGATAATGCAGGTTCCAGAGAGGATTGTTGTCGCAGGTATTTCACGTTTGCTTAGAATGTTGCCTGATTAATCTATGTCTTACTCATTTTTATGAAATGTTTTGGATTTTTCAAAATAGAAAAAGGAATAAAGAAATGCAACTTGGGGCTGAGAAGATGGCTCAGCAGTTAAGAATACTTGCTTGCAAAGTCTGTGGGCAAGGTTCAATTCCTAAGCCTGACACAAAAAGTGACACAAGCCTCTGGTGTTCCATTGCAGCTGCAAGAGGCCCTGGTGCATCTATGCACACACACACATATAGAAATAAATATTTTAAAAAAATAAAAAGATACACAACTTTACAGTCTCAAATTTTCTATTTACTTCATGAGTCTGAGTTCCAAACAGTTTGGGGGTTTGTTTGTTTTTGTTTGGTCTTTTGAAGCAGGCTGTCATTCTAGCCCAAGATGACCTGGAATTCACTCTGTAGCCCAGGCTGGCCTTAAACTCACAGCCATCCTCCTAACTCAACCTCATGAATGCTGGGCTTAATGATATGTGCCACCACACTCTGCTGTCAGTTACTTAAAAAATAATACAACTAGGGCTGGAGAGATGACTTAGCAGTTAGTCGCTTGCCTGCAAAGCCTAAAGACTAAGGTTCGACTCACCAGAACCCATGTAAGCCAGGCACACAAGGTCACACATGTGTACAAGCTGGCACACGTGTCTTCAGTTTGATTGCAGTGGCTAGAGGCCCCAGCATGCCAATTCTGTCTCTATCTCTCGCGCACACTCACATGTTCTCTCTCATATTAAAGATAAAAAATAATACCTAATTCCCAAGGTTTTACAAACATAAAATACATGCATTTGAGTTTGACAGATGTATTGTTTCTGTGGTTGGCATTTTTAATTTGAATCATTAGAGAGGTATATCTGGCATTTCTTTGTGATTTTAATAATATATCTTCAGTTAGTAATTTTGAATATCTGTATATTTGTTTTTTGGTCATTTGCTTATCTTTTTTTGAAACACCTACTCAAATTTGTTTTGGGGTTTGAAAGATTGGGTGTTCTTTATATACACATATATATGTGTAGATAGATAGATAATATGTTGCTTGGGGTTTTTTGTTTATAAATATATTCATTGTATAATTTCTGCACCACAGTATTAAATATTAACGAGATATAAATGCATATGCCAAAAGTGTATTTTTAAAGAAATAGCACTGTCAGGTAGGTTATAAAATAAAACAGGGAGGGTAAATATATTTTACAAAGCCACTACCTTTAAAAAAAAATCCCCCTTTTTTTTTTAATTTTCTCCTAGGAAATAATGAAGATGTTTCATTTTCAAGACCAGCAGATCTTGACCTTATTCAGTCAACTCCCTTTAAACCTCTGGCACTAAAAACACCACCTCGTGTACTTACACTAAGTGAAAGACCACTAGATTTCCTGGACTTAGAAAGGCCTCCCGTAACCCCTCAAAATGAAGAAGTAAGTAGAGTTTTAACATCAGTTGGATTTGAAAGAATATAGACAAAATTACAAGTAAGAAGTTGAAAGGCTATGGATTGTATTGTTAGCCATATGTAATGAAAGATTTCCATGTAGAACAGTGATTACTATTAATTTATTTTTCCTTCCCCAAATATAAAATGTTGTGCTTTTCTAATGTAGCCCTCATGTGTGAGGAAAGTGAAAATCTTGTAGGAAGTGTCACTGACACTGGTGTGGACATAAAGAAAGGAAGAGCTTTTGTGACGATTGCATCTAAGGTGATACAGGGGTAGGCCTGGAAGTTCGGTTTTGTTTTTGCAGTGCTGGGGTTAGACCCGAGCCCTTGAACATTCCAGGCAAGTGACTTAGTGCTGCTTCCCCAGCCAAGGAAGCTTTGAAGTTGGAGAATATTAATACATCATTTTGTGATAAAATCATTTTGACAAACAGAGCTAAGAAAACCCTTTTCTCCTGATCCTATCTACTCTTGCTACTTGATGAAAGGTTTCTACTGTTAGCTGCTAAGCTACAGATGAGTAATGTCCTTGTCAACCTAATTTGGCAGTGTGGCCTAAAAGAGTGATAGAAGTCAAGTTAAAATCTTGCCTCTCCTGTTGACTCAAGACCAGTCTTTTCATCTTAAATACAGTGTGCAAACATATATTTTTATTAAAATTGGTACTTCTCTGTCTGGTTTCATTTCATTTTGCTTGAAGTCTTTTCCAGAAGGTTAAGCATTCATATAAAAAGGACAGTTCAATTTCATACTACTAGGTGTTGCTGCCTATTTAGGTTATAAATTTCTACTAGGCAGTTGAGGTAATATGTTCATATGTGCTAGTTTGAACCTTCTTGTATGCCAAGTAGAAAGCACTAGACTTGAATGTTTGTGTTATAAAAAGTCACCCAGATATTTGTAACATTTTACTTAGCAACTACTGTTGAACTCTTTCTGAGACACTGTATAGTAAGAGTAAATGACACCTAGTCCCTGCTCTCTGGACAATCACTGTCTGCCTAGTGAAAACATTGACACACACAGAAGATGTAACATTTGCTTCCTTTCTGTTTTGCATGTGTATGTGGGGTGTGTGCATGTGTGTTCTTATGTGTTTGAGTGCAGGCACACTTGCACATGGGAGGCCAGAGGACAACTTCACAAGCGTGTTGTCCTCAGAAAAGCCACCTATCTATTTGAGGAAAGGGCGTTTCATTGTTCTGGAGCTTGCCAACTAGGCTAGACTAGCTCCAAGGATCCTCCTGTCTCCACCTCTCCAACACTAGGATTTTAAGCAAGTGCTACCACATCTAGCATTTTACATGGGTGCTTGGGTTAAACAAACGTCCTTGTGCTTATAAGGCAAGCACTTTAGCAAGAACTATCTCCCTATCCTCTAAAGGTCTTTAATAATAAAGAATAATGAAAGTTGTTAAGATGGCTACACAGAGAACGAGATATGTCAGCACATTCCCTGTCAGAGGCCTAGAGCCCAGATCCTCATCATTCCTAATGCAAATTGTAACTATGAAAAGTCTTATCTTAAAGATTCTGCCCAGAGACAGAAGCTTGCTTTGCTATTTGTTGGATTTTTTTGTTGTTGTTGTTGTTTTGTTTTGTTTTTGCTCCTCTAACTAGTTTAGATACTTGATTCCCAGTATAAATAACTGACTAAAGCAATCCAGACACTTTCCTGGATGATTGCTTAATGATGGAATGATCTGGAAGGAGCAAAATCAGTTAGCCTGTATAAACCTTGACCTGATTTTGGTAGAGAATAACAAAGGCAGTGAATGTTTTCAGAAAGGGAGCTTATCTCTAAGTTATGCAAGCTTTAAACAGAAACTGTCAGATGTCATCCACCATATGCCACATTCTATGTTAGTTACATACGAAGTGTATAGCCGCAGCTCCGGGAGTAGGAGAAGTCATTCTAGCTTAAACCACCCTCATCTTTCATCACACTTGGAAAGCAACAACCCTAAAGCTGAGGATAACACAAAAGCCATGGATGTGTGTTGGAAAGCATAAAACCTAGTAGCCCTCCTGTAAGGAAGCAGCAAACAGATGGCTGTCAGTGCCCGTGGTGACCAGTTCAAGGGTGAGAAGCAGGTGACTGAAGTGTATCAGACCCTCAGCTCACTACCAAGAGCACATACAGAAGACTCCGCAGGCACTTTGGGGAATACATAAAAGTGTCCTGCAGAAGCTTAGAATCAAGAAGTCAAGAGAAGAGGTCTCATCACAAGTCAGTGGAAATGTCTATAGCCCTCTTCCCATCCATGGAAAGAAGAACTGGGGGTGAGGTGCCCAGAAAGAAGTGGAAGCCTTAGTCCTGTCCTATCTGTGGGTTACGTACAGGGTGGCGAAGAGCTACGAGTGTGGTCCAATACCAAGTCATAACTTTTGTTTATTTTGTAACTCAATTGCATGGTTCTTGAGTGTGAACTTTGTAGATGACAGTGTTGTGTGATATCAAAAGATTGGGCGTACCTGGTAAGGAAAAGAAGACAAAGAGAGAACAACTTTATTTTTGACTGCACACCTGTGCCCATGGATGACTCAGTGCTGTGCACTCTGGCCTTCGTACAGTGACTGTCTCTTGCTCTTCTTCCATAGGCAAGAGCAGAGCGCTTCCCTGTGCCACCTTGTCCCATGCTCCTTTGCCATGCGCCCTAGCCACCGGCTCAGCTGTTCTCCCCGTTGTGTGCTCTTCTGAGCCGTGCGCTTGAGCATGTTCACACGGGAGGATGCAAGGTCCCGTTGTCCTGTCTGCATTACCTCTTCATTCCCCTCTTCTCCGGTCAAGTTTCCATAAGAAACAAGAATGGTGCCAGGCATGGTGGTTTGTACCTGTAATCTGAGCACTTCAGAGGCTAAGGCAGAGAGATCTTAAGATTTTTAAAAGGAGTATAGGCCAAATTTAAGACATGTAAATAGATCGTTAAAGGAGGGATTGATAGGCTTAGCACAAATGAAGAGCACCAGTGCCAAAAGGGCTTCTTGTGGTGTATGAATAATCAGATACGACTTGGAGCTGAAGCACATTGAACAGGAATATATTCTACCTGTGTGCAAGTTTGTCTAATACTACTGTGTGCTGCACAACTAGACACAGAAGGCCTTAGGACTGAACTGGGTTACAGAGTGAAGTCCACGTCAGCCTAGGCTTGAGTGAGATCCTGCCAGAAAGAAAGAAAGAAAGGAAGGAAGGAAGCACCACAACTGTATCATAGGCAGGAATGCAAATACCAACTGGATTCTTATAAGCCAGCCCAGGACTGCTCACACTTCATCCTGGAAGGGGTAAATTTTTCATGTGTTTGGTTTTGCCTTATTGACTCTGGTTTGCAGACAGAGCCCTTCACGCCTCTCTAGCACTAGGTCATAGTTTGCCTGTGTCATGCTCATGTGCTGTGTAGTTAGGCTGAAATGCATGTGCCTATGCTAAACAGGGACAGACTGTGTCATTTATTTTTCTCTAAACAAAGCAATATCATACCTACTTACCAGGTACATTCTCTCCTCGTAGATGTTGCAAGTAATTTGGAAATAAAGTATGGGGAAGGATGAGTGTAGTAAACCATTTTACCTAAGGTACTTGGGCATGCCATGATTTAGTATCTGTGGGGTCCTAGAACCCATTCCATGTAGAGGAACCTTGTAGCAACCAAGCTTGATGCTTGCTTATAAAAAAATGTGAGTAGCTTTTACTCAAAGGTAAACAGGACATTTCTAAGTTGATTTACATTGTAATCATGTAAAGGTTAGCAGGCATTCTAAGCTTCTTGGCCTTACAATCAGGATGAGTTTTAAAGACAAGTCTCTTAGGTCCCTATCACAGTGCCTTGCTTCGTGGTTGCTATTCCTGCCTCCTCCTCGTTTGTGTCTTGGGCTGAGTTTGTTTTGATGCTAAGTAGCTACCAGGCTACTGAGAATATTTTCTATTCCCTTCCCTTTCTTTGTGCCTTAACAGATCCGTGCAGTTGGCAGGCTAAAAAGAGAGCGCTCTATGAGTGAAAATGCTGTTCGCCAAAATGGACAGCTGGTCAGAAATGATTCTATGTGAGTAGATCCACTAAGCATTGTGTCTTCTTTATGCATATGCTCAAGGTATTATCTGTATACATCCTTTTCTAAATAATTCTCACAGTTTTAAACATGTTCTCCACTGACATTGGTTGTATGGCACTTGTTATAGTCATAAAATCTGACCTTTTTTTTAGTTTCAAGCATATGTCAGCAATACTTTCCTCTTCTACATGTCTGAGCCTCTTCTTACATAAATGAGTATTCTCACTGATTTTTCTGGTCAGTTTCCATGAACTCATCAGGAACCTGTATAACATGAAGTATCATGTTAGCTTCTCTTGGAGCTTGGAAAGCATCAGGAAATCACAACTCTTCTGAGAGCTTGCAAATCTGAAAAGAAAATATATTGCAAAGAAAATATATCATTTTGTACTTACAGCATGCTGAGTTCTAGCTTAGACTTGGATAATGAGGACAGGTGTGTAGAATGGACTTTATTGGGGACAGGGGCTTTAATAGTCAGGATAGAAAGAAGACTAATATATTTTTGTCCTTACCTTAAAAGAAGTGTTTTTACTGGTATTTCCAATAATCAGGGAAATTGCAGCTTCAGGGTAAATATTTGCTTGCTTTGTTGAAATTCCATCATTGTGTGTTAGGTGCAAGAAAGAAGTGTAACTGCCTTGATTGCTGGGAGAATCTTCGGATGTCTCCCAAGGATGTTGCTGTTATTATGAATGTTTACATAACAAGAAACTAAATTATAATAAATATTATATCTCCTTCAGAAAAGACTTATCTAAAAGGATCAAATTAATAATGTCATTTCTTTTCATGATTCAATGTGTTTTCTTGAAGGTATCTAGTTGGCACATATGATGTCAACAGATTCATGAAATTTGATTTTCTAGAATCTTCCCAAATATGTAGCTAGAAAAATGGCTACATAATTTATGGCTAAGTTAAATATACCTACCAGTTTTAGTTATTTTCTAATTGTAATATGCATTTTTTAAAGGAATCAAACATTTCTAGTCAGCTTTTCTGCTATATAAAGATTTGACTCATCATGTAGACCATTTACTTTGACATTTCATATTAATAACATAATAATGGCATCACCTTTGCACAAAGTATAGCAGAAGTTGAAGTAAAAGCTGTCTGCAATTTCTTCACGATATAAAACATTAGTAGCTAACAAATTATTTGATTTTCTTTAATTTGGCTTCATGAGATTTTCCAGGTGTTTAATAAAACTGAAAATCTTTATGTTAATAATGAAAGTTTGCCTTTCTACCATTAATTTTACAATTTATTGAATTCATTCTTAAGGGTTTCCTATGTTTTATTAACCTTAGAAATTTGGTGTAATAAGCATATGATGGATATTATGAAGGTGGTAAGGAAGAAACTACTAATGCACCTATAGTTTATATCTGTTATAGTTGTTATTAAACTCTTGCCATTTTTTTCCTTTTGTATGATACTGGATTAATTATGCATCATTTTGCATGGCCCTTTGCCTGCCTCCACTTCATTTTATGCTGTAGCTCTTAATTAGAGAAGTGGAGATGGGCGGGAGTTCAAGCTTTTGTTTCTTCATTTCTTTGAAGAGGCAATAGGGTTGGTTATTATCACCTGTTGACACAAAAATGAATTCTAATAGTAGAATCATCTAGTTTTTTTCTTTGTTACAAAAGCTGAATATTTAAAAGAAGCATAATTATTATTTAAGGTGGCACAGATCAGATTCTGCCCCAAGAAATAAAATTTCAAGGTTCCAGGCATCGATTTCTACACCGGAGTATTACACGTAAGATTTTATCTGCTCTACTTTTTCCAGTAGGAGTTGCTTTAATTTTGCAGGCAATGTTAATACTAATCTAGCTGACTACATAATTGGCATGTAATACCTGATTGTCTTTCTATTTGGCTTTAGCAGTTCCCTTTCAGGACTTCTCAAACTGCTACCATATACTGTATTAGGAATAAAAAACTCAGCTAAGAAGGTGTTCTGTGGTTTGGGGTGTTGGTGAAAGGAAAATGAAGTCATGTACACATGTAAAGACCAAGCGTCCTTTTCCATTTTCTTTTATTTTGTACTGCTTGGCCTGTTAGTTTTCTATGGATTCTACATAATTTGTTTCAGTAATCCCCATTGGTTTTGTTGTTTTGTTTTGTTTTGTTTTGATTTTTTGCTTATTTCAGGTAGGTCTTACTCTATCCCAGGCTATCCTGGAATTCTCTATGTAGTCTCAGGATGGCCTTGAACTCACAATGTTTTTCCTACCTCTGCTTCCCAAGTGATGGGATTAAAGGCGTGCACCACCGTGCCTGGAACCATTGGTTTTTATATGTCAGCATACCATTTGTTTTATTTTTGATTCAGAGGAAATTGAGTCATAAGTTTGTCATTGAAACTGTTTTTGCGACGTTTTTTCCCATAAATTGAAATTATGTTTGGAAGAATATTTTTGAGATCACTAAAGCTGTACATTCTATAAGTGTGGCAAAACAGGGTGTGAGAATGGCAGCTGTCTCACCAAAGGAGGGCATTTTGATACGCAATAGAAAAATGACTAGGGTAGTATAGTTCTGTGGTCAGGCACCCCCAGCATGATGCTTAAGAATCAAGGTAGATGTCATTCTTTTCTGGGGGGGTAGGGGTAATGGAAGGGTAGGGTCTTATCTAGCCCCTCTGCTTATCTGGAATTCACTATGTAGTCTTAGGCTGTCTTTGAACTCAGCGATCCTACTACCTTGGCCTCCTGAGTGCTGGGGTTAAAGACATGTGCCACCACTCCAGGTCTGTTTTTTCTGTTTTGTTTTTGTTGTTGTTTTTGTTTTGTTTCTTTGTTTTGTTTTGTTTTTTCAAGGTAGGTTTTCACTCTAGCCCAGGCTGACCTAGAATTCACTATGTAGTCTCAGGGTGGCCTTAAAGTCACAGTGATCCTCCTACCTCTGCCTCCCGAGTGCTGGGATTAAAGGCATGGGCCACCATGCCTGGCCAGGCTTGTCATTCTTAACAGAAGAAATCACACTAGTAACCAGTGGACCTGTCACTCATTCTGGTTCTGTTATTGGGCTTCTATGAGCTACTGTGTTGCCTCAATTAGTAGTAGCAAATTAGAGTTTTTATTCCTATAAAAATCCATAAAGAGAGCCATTTGACTTTGAACTTACCTTTTAAGAGTTATGTCATGTAAATTCTAACTTAAATTGTAATTCTGCATTATCTAGTAAAATTTTGTGTAAGCATGAGTTAGAGCTGTTACTAATGAACTAACATGTTAAGCATGAGTTTTTCAAATTTTTTAATCTTTTATTTAACAATGTAAATTTGAGATTTTGCTGTTTTTTAACATTACTAGGACTAATTTGTCATCAAAGTATATTTTATTATTACTTGTAGTGTGATACTTGTTTAAATAATCTTAGTGCCTTTGCATTATTTATTTTTTATTCACTGTAATTTTTTAAAATTAAAAATAAGCAAACAAGGGCTGGAGAGATGGCTTAGCGGTTAAGCGCTTGCCTGTGAAGCCTAAGGACCCCGGTTCAAGGCTCGATTTCCCAGGACCCATGTTAGCCAGATGCACAAGGGGGTGCACATGTCTGGAGTTTGTTTGCAGTGGCTGGAGGCCCTGGCACGCCCATTCTCTCTCTCTCTCTCTCTCTCTCTCTCTCTCTCTCTGTCTGTCGTTGTCAAATAAATAAAAATAAACAAAAAATTAAAATAAGCAACAAAAGAAATCATTAAACCTCTGTTGGGTAAAGTTTACAAAGATGAAATCCAAGTCTGAAATCACCATATTCCTCCACAGTTGATACCAACCAATAAGGACATTCTGACTGTCAGATGGTTAAGCTTATTTTTCCTTATTTTTTTCTCTCATTTGTTGGTAGAAAGACTTATAGGACTCTTCAGAGCTTTAAAAAATTACCTAATTATTATTTGAATTGTACATAATAATTCCTAATTTCTAATTAAGATAATTTTGCTTTTCTTACAATGTAATTATTCAATTAAAAAATAGGTCTGAAGGGCTGGGGAAATGGCTTAGTGGTTAAGTCATTTGCCTGTGAAGCCTAAGGACTGGTTCAATTCCCCAGTACCCACATAAGCCAGACGCACAAGGGGTGCATACGTCTGGAGTTCGTTTGCACTGGCTAGAGGCCCTGGAGTGCCCATTCTCTCTCTACCTGTCTCCTCCTCTTCCTCCTCCTCCTCCTCTGCCTCTTCCTCCTCTTCTTCTCTCTCTCTCTGAAAAAAATAAATAAATATTTTTTAAAAATAGGGCTGGAGAGATGGCTTAGTGGTTAAGGCACTTGCCTACAAAGCCTAAGGACCCATGTTTAACTCTCCAGATCCCATGTAAGCCAAAATCATGAGGTGACACAAGCACAAGGTCACACATGCACATTAGTTGGTGCAAGCGTCTGGAGTTCAGTTGCAGAAGCTGAGACCCTGGCATGCCAATTCTCTCTCTGGCTCTCATTAAAAATAAATAAATAACCTTTCCTACCAGCTGGGGAGACAGCTCATTCAGTAAAGTGCTTACCATGTAAGTATGAGGACCTGAGTCCAGATCTCCAGAACCTATGTAAATACCAGACAGGTGTGTTTGCACACCTCTAATTCTGAGCAGCTTGAGGGGTGGAAACAAGTAGGTACCTAGAGCAAGCTGGCTAACTAGATTAGCTGAATGGGTGACCTGGGGTTCAAGTGAGAGAACCTCCCTCAGTAAACAAGATGGAGAGTGACAAAGGAAGATACCTACCCTAGCCTCTGGTGTCCACAAGTCTTTCATCTTTAACTATACATAATTTTTTATTGTTACAATATGCTTTATTTTCTTTTTATTGCCATACTCCAAAGTCATGTGATCATGATCAGAATATACCTAGATATGGTTTAAATAATTCTTTTCTAATTAATGACTGGAAAATATAGTTTTCATATTTATTATACCTCTCTTCAGATCATCAAGACACTGAAAGTTAATTCATAAAATTATAGAGATTGTGTTTCTTGATTTTTCTGGTACTCTGAGAATATTAGATGATAGTAACTGTCCTTTCAGGGATTATCACATGTTCTTTGGTTTTCAGACTAGTACATGTCAAATTAGGAAAGATTGCACAAGCAAGATGAAAGAGGTGTGTGTGTGTGTGTGTGTGTGTGTACACGTGTGCACGCACACATGCAGAGGACGGCCTCGGATGTCAATCTTTGCTTTGTGTGTAAGGCAGGCTCTCCTTGTTCACAGCTGTGTTCACGGGCTGGCTGGCCTGCGAGCTTCGGGAGATTCTTCCGTCCACTCTTACCTCACCGTAGGCATGCTGGGATTACACCACCAGCCGCTATGTCTGGCTTGGCTCTGGGCATCCATATTCAGTCACTCACAATGGCATAGCAAATGTTTTATCCATTGGACTGTCTCCCAGCCCCAAAATTTGAAGATTCTTCATGTTTCAATAATTCTCCAACTGCTCTGCCTACCCCCACTTTTTTATTCCTTTTGTACATAATTAGGATTAAGTTTAGCCTTGTGTATGTTGCCCGTTGAGAGCGCTAAACCTTCATTCTAGGGTCATGATTCTCTTATTATAACAAAGCTAATGCCAAATCCCTCTGTCACTTAAATGTCTTATCTAATATACCTCTCCGGAAATGCTGACACAGGTATTAAGAGTTTAGTTTAGGGGCCTAGGTAGAAGGTTCTGTGTTGATAAAGGGCTTGCTGTGCAAAGCTGAGTACCTGAGTTTGAGTCCCTAGAATCCGTGTGAAAGCCGGACACTGGCAAGCATCTGTAATTCTAATGTACCTACCATGAGAACAGAAGCAAAGACAGGAGAATCTTCCAGACACTCACAGGCCAGCTTGGCAATTGCAGTGGTGACCAATGCTGACAAATCCTCCCTCAAGCAAAGTAGAAGGTGGAAAACAACACCTAATGTCATCGGACCTTCACATGTGCTCTGTGGTACACACGTCCTCTGACCTCCACATGTGAGCTATGATACAAACGTCCTCTGACCCCCACATGTGAGCTGTGGTACACACGTCCTCTGACCCCCACATGTGAGCTATGGTACACACGTCCTCTGACCTCCACATGTGAGCTATGGTACACACGTCCTCTGACCCCCACATGTGAGCTGTGGTACACACACACGTCCTCTGACCCCCACATGTGAGCTATGGTACACACATCCTCTGACCTGCACATGTGAGCTATGGTACACACGTCCTCTGACCTCCACATGTGAGCTGTGGTGCACACGTCCTCTGACCTCCACATGTGAGCTGTGGTACACACATCCTCTGACCTCCACATGTGAGCTGTGGTACACACGTCCTCTGACCTCCACATGTGAGCTATGGTATACACGTCCTCTGACCTCCACATGTGCTCTGTGGTACACACGTCCTCTGACCTCCACATGTGAGCTGTGGTACACACGTCCTCTGACCTCCACATGTGAGCTGTGGTACACACGTCCTCTGACCCCCACATGTGAGCTGTGGTACACACGTCCTCTGACCTCCACATGTGAGCTGTGGTGCACACGTCCTCTGACCTCCACATGTGAGCTGTGGTACACACGTCCTCTGACCCCCACATGTGAGCTGTGGTGCACACGTCCTCTGACCTCCACATGTGAGCTGTGGTACACACGTCCTCTGACCCCCACATGTGAGCTGTGGTACACACGTCCTCTGACCTCCACATGTGAGCTGTGGTACACACGTCCTCTGACCCCCACATGTGAGCTGTGGTACACACGTCCTCTGACCCCCACATGTGAGCTATGGTACACACGTCCTCTGACCCCCACATGTGAGCTATGGTACACACATCTTCTGACCTCCACATGTGAGCTGTGGTACACACGTCCTCTGACCTCCACATGTGAGCTGTGGTACACACGTCCTCTGACCCCCACATGTGAGCTGTGGTACACACGTCCTCTGACCCCCACATGTGAGCTGTGGTACACACGTCCTCTGACCCCCACATGTGAGCTGTGGTGCACACGTCCTCTGACCCCCACATGTGAGCTGTGGTGCACACGTCCTCTGACCCCCACATGTGAGCTGTGGTACACACGTCCTCTGACCCCCACATGTGAGCTGTGGTGCACACGTCCTCTGACCCCCACATGTGAGCTGTGGTACACACGTCCTCTGACCCCCACATGTGAGCTATGGTACACACGTCCTCTGACCCCCACATGTGAGCTGTGGTACACACGTCCTCTGACCTCCACATGTGAGCTGTGGTGCACACGTCCTCTGACCCCCACATGTGAGCTATGGTGCACACGTCCTCTGACCTCCACATGTGAGCTATGGTACACACGTCCTCTGACCTCCACATGTGAGCTATGGTACACACGTCCTCTGACCCCCACATGTGAGCTATGGTACACACGTCCTCTGACCCCCACATGTGAGCTGTGGTACACACGTCCTCTGACCTCCACATGTGAGCTATGGTACACACGTCCTCTGACCTCCACATGTGAGCTATGGTGCACACGTCCTCTGACCCCCACATGTGAGCTGTGGTACACACGTCCTCTGACCCCCACATGTGAGCTATGGTACACACGTCCTCTGACCCCCACATGTGAGCTATGGTACACACATCCTCTGACCCCCACATGTGAGCTGTGGTACACACGTCCTCTGACCCCCACATGTGAGCTATGGTACACACGTCCTCTGACCCCCACATGTGAGCTATGGTACACACGTCCTCTGACCCCCACATGTGAGCTTGGTACACACGTCCTCTGACCCCCACATGTGAGCTGTGGTACACACGTCCTCTGACCTCCACATGTGAGCTGTGGTACACACGTCCTCTGACCTCCACATGTGAGCTATGGTACACACGTCCTCTGACCCCCACATGTGAGCTGTGGTACACACGTCCTCTGACCCCCACATGTGAGCTATGGTACACACGTCCTCTGACCTCCACATGTGAGCTATGGTACACACGTCCTCTGACCTCCACATGTGAGCTATGGTACACACGTCCTCTGACCCCCACATGTGAGCTGTGGTACACACGTCCTCTGACCCCCACATGTGAGCTGTGGTACACACGTCCTCTGACCTCCACATGTGAGCTATGGTACACACGTCCTCTGACCTCCACATGTGAGCTATGGTGCACACGTCCTCTGACCCCCACATGTGAGCTGTGGGGCACACGTCCTCTGACCCCCACATGTGAGCTGTGGTCCTCTGACCTCCACATGTGAGCTATGGTACACACGTCCTCTGACCCCCACATGTGAGCTGTGGGGCACACGTCCTCTGACCCCCACATGTGAGCTGTGGTACACACCTCCTCTGACCTCCACATGTGAGCTATGGTACACACGTCCTCTGACCCCCACATGTGAGCTGTGGTGCACACGTCCTCTGACCCCCACATGTGAGCTATGGTACACACGTCCTCGGACCTCCACGTGTGAGCTATGGTACACACGTCCTCTGACCCCCTCATGTGAGCTGTGGTACACATGGCTTGTACTCACACATGAACACACACATACTAAGGAAAAGAGTTTAGGTTAGAAGTCTGCAGGTTGCTTCAATAAAAGTGGTCGGCTCTTGGGGAGCACAGGTATTCAACCAAAACACATGTGACTCTCAACTCACATGTAGAGGAATAATGAAAGCTACTGTCACTGAGAAGCCTAGACACGGTTCACGGCATGGATGAGTGAAGTGTCCCTGCCGTCTCGCTGCATTCTGCAGTAGTCCTAATTATCAAACAGTGCATTTTCCTTACAGTTTTCTGAGACTTTGCTTCATATGTAAATTTTCACTTCCTCGTTATAAACTGAAATTTCCTAGCCTTTGTGAAGTATTTGAAACATTTCCTCAAATCACATTAGCTGGATACTATGTACTTGAATTCTGTGTCCGATTATTGTGAACATCTGTAGCTCCAATGCAGTGTTGCCTCTCAGAGGTTTCAACTGGAATACGTACTGCGTGAAGTGGAAGTGCTGCTTGGCCATGCTGAGGGCTGAATACACCCTGGTGTAGCTCTTTCCCCACTCAAGTTCTCTCATGCTCAGTGTGTTCCATTTGATGTTTACAATTACAAAGTGATAAGTGGTCCATGGTAGCTGAGGTTTTTTTAAACAATTCAAAATGCTTATTAATATCTTTTGTCTGACTTTTTCTTAAGGTGGAGTGAAGGGTGAGAAAGGAAACAAGAAAACAAAGATTAAAAACTGCTCTGCTGAAGTTTTATAAAAGTCTGACTTGAGTGTTTTTCTCTTCATGTGCTGTGCTTATGTAAACAGTGTGACACCATCGCCACCACAGGCTCGGGTCTGTCCTCCCCATGTGTTACCTGAAGATGGAGCTAATCTTTCTTCTGCTCGTGGCATTTTGTCGCTTATCCAGTCTTCTACTCGTAGGGCTTACCAGCAGATCTTGGATGTGCTGGATGAAAATCGCAGGTGATTGGCCGTCAGTGGCTTGTGCCAGCTTTGTTGCATATTTGTTGGCTCCTTACTTGGTGGACTTTTGTGTTTGCACCTTCTCGCCTCTTCTAAGATGCAATGGTTTGAAATGGCTTGCTTTGCTTTATTTTTTTAATTTAAAATTATTGTCCAAAATTCACATTTCACAAGATACTATTTCCTTCAGTTGTGGAGAGTATTTAGTTCCTGTATACAAGAAGTGCAGTGCCTTTTTCAAAGGCTTTGCAGACTTATTCCAAGTACCTGACTCCTCTATGTGTAGGTAAGAGGTTCTGTTGGATGGAGGGCAGGATCCTCAACTAATCTTAGCAGCGTACTTCAGTGAGACTTGATTTCTTCTTTGAAACTATGGATAGGACTGAGGTAATAAAGCAGGGATAAGGAGATGTCACTTCTCTCCAGTACATTTTCCCCTCTCAGCTATGTATCTCTAGGCCTACCCTAAAAATCCAGAGTGTTCTCATTTTTTAAAAAAAATACTGGCATTTTTCAGTAGCAGAAACTAATCTCGCTGTTGAACATCTCCAGCTGGAATCATTAGTAGTGTACTTCAACTTGTTCATGTAAATAACTTTTTATAATTGGTTCTCATACTTTTTATCCTTGCTGTATTACTATATCATATTTAAAAGATGGAATTCCAAGAACTGTTTAGGCATAATATGGGAAAGGTATAGTCACCTTCATTTCAGCTCAACATTTATCTAGTGGCTTCTGGGAGTCACTTTGAATTTTCATTATCATTTTATTAGACTTAATTTTTACATTTTTTAGAAATCCGAATAAAATTATGCCAACCTTTCCAGTAAACCTTGTTTCTTAAAAATGGATATCTCCTGGCTTGCTTTAGCAAATTTTCATGCCCAGTGCTCTTTGTCCACGCACAGTCCCAACTCTGTCCCCATGCTTTAGGAGTGTTTCTCTGTGCTGCTTACCATGGTTAATCCAGGGCCTTCTTAAATCTCCCCAGGATAAATGTAATGGTATGCACTTGGGCCCAAGGACTCCATGCTACACTGTAAAGAGTATGGAGGCTTTTGGTATGGAGGGAGAATTATATACTGTCCATGTATATTTTTGTGTATATATAGATATTTTTTGGTGGCTTGTTCGTTTGTATTCCTCCAAGGGTATGTAACCCCTTTTATGCTCCTTAAAGCTTCATATGCTGCCTTGAAATATTTGGAAGCCATAAGAAGCAGGCAAGGTTCAGAAAAGAGCATGGATTCAGGGAATCGGCCAGATTCATTCTCGATCCCTCCACTGAACAGCTCCATTATGGCCTTGAGCAAATTGCTTATGTTTTCTGGGCCACCTTTTTTTCCCCATCTGTTACAAAGGTTAAGGTGGGGGGGATAATATACATAGCTGACTGGATTCTCTTCCTCCCGTCTATTTACAATACAAAGCTAATGGTTTCAAATGTTTTTAAAGAAAGTACTTGGCATTAATAACTAATATTTGTAAAGGCTTATTTTTAACCTCCTTTTAGCAAATTTCTTCTCCACCAGATATCTTCTTTAATTTTTATATTGCAGTAGGTCCTTAGAAGAGATTAGATTATGAACGTCATATCAAGTGAAAACATCCAAAGGGGAAAAGTATATAAATTAAATAACAGCCTGTGGGGGAAGTCACAGTGCATTGTTAATGTCCCACCTGCCATTAGCACATCTGCAGTTCAAGCCCACTGATGTGGAGCTTGTGAAAACATGTGTTCTTTCTCTGTTGTGGGGGCAAAGGCCTAAAGTTCAATCAGAAATCTTATTAATACAAACTTTGCATTCATTTATTATGAAAAACTACTTGGAACTCTTAAGTGAATTGTATATATTTTTTTACATTGTAATGAATTGTTAACTTTAAAATTCCTTTTCTGGAAAGGAGTTATCATTATTCACATAATTGAGAAAAAGAGTTATCATTATTCACATAATTGAGAAAAAGAGTTGAGTGTCTTGGCTCACACAATCCTAGTACTGGCAAGGCTGAGGCAGGAGGATTGTGGTGAATTTAGACAGACTGGACTTTAGAATGAAACATCTAAAAGAAAGTAAAGAAGGAAGGGGGAGAGACAGAGAGAGAAGTCAGTGAGGAGTTCTGTGGCTGCTTTTTTCTGCATATATTCCATCAGTTGTTACCTTGGAGCCTCATTGGCCTTACTGAGACTTTCACTGCTGAAAAGAAACAGTATGTAGATGACTTACCTTGATGTTTAACAAGGCTTGATAAAAATTTTAAGTGCCAACTCAGTTTTTATTCATACTACAAGAGATGTTTGGCATAATTTTTTAAATATAAGAAGTAGGAATGTGAACTTTGGATAATGTGCCACTTGCATGATCATAAAATAATATTGCTTATAAAGTTCTAAGTGCTTTGATGTTCCTTGAGCTGTCTAGCATGTTTTCTTTTCTCTCTTTTTTACTCTTGGCTGGTATGCTAATGCATTATCTTTGGTCTTAGGCTGCCACATTGAATAAAATTTTAACTAGAACCATTTTTTCAGAAAAAAAAAGCAAACAGATTTTTGCTTGCTTTTACTATCATGGAATGATTTAGATTCATACTTGCTCAGCATTACAACTAGTTGTAGGTTAAGTGACACTATCCAAAGAAGCTTATGTACTTTGTTTATTTTTCCAACATGAGAACCAAGTTAAATCTGGGTATGCAATAGAAGAGTTCATTTCTACAAGACAGTGCTATACATTTGGAAAAGTGGTATGTTGAAAATTTCTGAAGACACCGGGAACAAGCCCAAGCACTAGGTGTACTCTGACCCATGGTAACCATATTTAGAGTACTGTAGGATTTAGTCCAGTGCTGGCTAGGAATGGCCCAACTCTTCGTGTATTTGTTAGTGCTGTATATGTCATTTGAAACTAAGTTGTATGTAAGAACATTATTTAAAATTTTATAAGTGACTTGAACTTAAACTTTTTTTAGGAGGGTCTTGTTTTTTACAGTTTTTCTTAGTAGCTTTCAATGAGTAAAGTAAGAAAGCAGTGTGTGAACAATTTATATTTTTGGCAGGTGTTCTTTAAATAAATAACATGAAACACCTAGCAATGCAGGTGTACTTGAGACAGTATTTTTTGTTTGTAATATTTATTTATTTATTTAGTTAGTTAGTTAGTTATTTGGTTTTTGAGGTAGGGTCTCACTCTGGTCCAGGTTGACCTGGAATTCACTGTGTAGTCTCAGGGTGGCCTTGAACTCATGGCGATTCTCCTACCTCTGCCTCTCAAGTGCTGGGATTAAAGGCGTGTGCCACCACACCCAGCTTTGTAATTTTTATTTTTTAAAGTTGTATAATTCTCAATTCCCAAATCAATCTATTTTATTTGCTGTAGCATTTTATACTTTTATGGAAAAGAAACATAGTCTGTTAATTTAGGCCATTTATTTACCCCAAAACATCAGTCACAAGTAAATGCTGAAATTTGGTAGCCTTGGATTTTCTTCCCTTTTTCCACTCCAATTACAATGCACATTATTAATGATTTAATGTATTAAATCATACTCATGGTAGAAAGTGGTACTTGAATGAAGTTTCCAACTTTGCCAAATACCTGTCTAATTTACTTTTATATTATATGTATCAATTGCCAGTGTGAGAAGACAAAATGACATACGTTGTGAAAGGTAACCATATTATTTTCTGGCTCTGCATTCTAAAAGGGAAATCTCTGTGGTGGAATATGTTGAATATGGCAGGTTAATTTGGCCATATTAGCACACATGTTGAAAAATTTCAGGAAGCACAAAGGAATGACTTCCTTCAGGCAGTCGTTCTCATGTTTTGTGATTTAAGACTATAGTTGACTAAGTTTTCCTAATTTTACAGGCCAGCTATATTAGCCTAGATGAGTTTATTACTATGTGAACATACGTGATTGATCAGTGTTCTTTTGCAAGCATTGTCAGTTTCCTGTTCCTCCTCTCCCTGTATCTACTACTACCCTCCCAATCTCTGGATCCCTTATCTTCTAGGCTAAGAAGTCATAGCAACTTTCGGACATATAGAAGCTAAACATTAAATTTTTCTTCCACAAATTGAGTTGTCAGAAAATAGAGATTTATTTTCTACATATATGCCAGCTTCAGTGGAAAAATAGAGCATTTGTTATTAAACATCTTCTATAATTACTGCATTTATATTTATATTTAGGCAAAACCCAATTAATAACTTAGAGAATGAGATAGTCAACATATAATTTGATGCTTCTTAAAATCCCCCACTGGTCAGACAGTATTGCTGATTATTTGGGAGACATTGCCTAGTGGTCAGGTAGAGCTTTTGCTTTCTGATATTAGCAAGTTTTACTGGAAATTTCGATTAACTATGTAGGGAAACAGTAGTCCATTAGCACCAGAGTATGTATTGAGACTGAGTAGAAAGCACCAGAGAGTTTTCCAGTGCACCTCGGTCCTCATTCCAGCAGCCCTCTATGTCACTGCTGGTTGTCTGAAGGTCAGCTCACTCAGACAGCACGTGGGCTTTTGGTAGTATCCCAGATCTTCCCGGCTTCTCCTCCTCTGCTGAGCTGAAGGTTTAAGTGAGACACACATAGCTACACTAACTTATAAGGCTTATCCAATTAACCAACTAATGAAGGGGGGAAGGAATTGTGGCATAAGGGGATTTCTTTAAATCCATTGTTTTTGAGGTAGAGCTGTTGAGATTCATAAGAACCACAATCATGCAGCTGTAGTGCTACTAACAGCTCTTGATACGCTTTTGAACTTGCTAGATTTGGGGTTGGGTTTCCAGCTGGAAAAGGAAATTATACTTTTGAAATACAGCACCATAGAGAATTCTGTGTTGGAGCTTTACTGTCACGTTATTTCTTTTGATTTTTTTATCAATTAGAAAATGTGAAATCATAAAATGGGGAATACATGTGAGACAAGAACTTTGAAAATAGCTGAAATATGAATTAAAGTATACAATATAATCCTATTTGACATTTATCTGTCTTGTTTTTGCTTTTATTTTCTTACTTCTCTGTTTCCTGATTCTGTCTTGTGCCTTCTACAAAAACCTGGCTCTAGACCTGTGTTGCGTGGTGGGTCTGCCGCCGCCACTTCTAATTCTCATCATGACAACGTCAGGTAACTTTTGAGACTTTGTAACTACTAGGGGATTTGCAAAGTTAATGGAGTTTATATTTTGTTAAGATACAGTTCATGTAGAAGCCATGACTGTGTTACAGCTTGCAGCACTGCTTTCTCATGTGAGTGATTCTGCTTTTCAGCTAAGAACAGGGAGAGTAATCGGACATCACATTTGACTAGCAGAGTATAAGGAAAATGATCAGTAACCATGGCATGCTGTGATGTGAATATCTAAGACACTTTATTGTGGTAGAGTTTTAATAACTTATAGGAGATACGTGAAAACACAGGAAAAATGATTTCACATGATCTTACACTCTGTACAGTGTAACTGCTTTGACTGATGCCCAATCTCCTCAGCATTTTCTCTGTAGTTTTAGTTACCTGTACTGTCACGTCCAGGGTCTGTAAGGCACCAATTTAAATTAGGGACGGTCAGCACTGACAACCCAGCAGCTCAGAAAATTGAACATGTAACATCCTTTAAATATTTTTTATCACTGTTGGCTTTAGTCTTGGTTTCTTATTTTTGCCCTATTCTCGCTATTAGACTTATTTAGCCTGTCATGTACATTTAATCTTCCTGCTTTCTGGAAAAACAAAATGAAATCTGTTTGTTATTTGTGAATCATGTTACTCTACTATCCTAGCCACCTGGGTTTATTTTAAGCAGAACTGTATTAACTGCAGCATAGTGCTAAACAAGAGAAGCTGGAATCCATCAGCTTCCCTGCCAATTCCTGACCACTCCACCGACTTACTGTTTTTACCATCTTAATTCAGTCTGTTCCAGTTTGTCCCTGTGTTTTTATTTTATTTCATTGTTTCTCTGTTTGTCTTCTGAGGCAGGGTCTCACTCTGTCTAGCCCAGGTTGGCCTGGGATTTACAGTAGTTCTTTACTTAAACCTCCCAAATGCAGGGAGTAGAGGGGTGAGCCACCACCTCTGGGTTTTTTTTCCCATGTATTTTTCTTTAAGTTTACAATCACTTTATCTTTTTATGAAAATATTACAGCAAATGATATAAATTAGCAAATTTCTGAGGAGGTCTTAGTTCGAATAGATAACAGAATTTTAGTTGAAATAATTTTGTACGTTTTTGTTTTAAATTAAGTGTTTTGTACATCTTTAAATTGCTTTGCAAATAAGTTCTTTATATTTCTAAACACCTTCATTCAGAATTAAATGATTTCTTTCATTTGTGCATTGGTTTGGGCTGGTTTCCTTTACCTTTGAGGCAGTTGCTGTTACTTTTTGATTCTCCTCTCAGATACTCTTCTCATATGTGACCTCTTTTTGGCTCCTTTTCTTTCTTGTTTTTTTTTCCTACTAGTCATTTAATAATTCTGGGGGTTTTGTTTGTTTGGTTGGTTGGTTGATTTGTTTTTGTTTTGCATTGTGCCACTAGGGATGGAGCCCAAGGACTTGTACATGAGTAGCAAGTAGCACTGAGCTGTACCCTACCTAATAATTCTGTTTTATAACTTAATATCACCTCAGTCTATGAACCCGTAGCTCCAGCATCTACTCACCAGTTTGCTTCGCTAGCTCGTTCAGTTATCCTCAGTATTTCAAGACACTTTGTTTCTATGAAGTGGCAGTTAATATAAAAGTAAGCTAATTTAGCCATGAAAGAAATTGAAATTTAGTCACAGGGTTTTTTTAAGACTTTGTTTTTATTTATTTATTAGAGACACAGAAAGAGACATAGAGAAAGAGTGAGAATGGGTACACCAGGGCCTCTAGCTACTGCAAACGGACTCCAAACACATGTGCTACCATGTGCATCTGGCTTATGTGGGACCTGGAGAATTGAACCTGGGTCCTTAGGCTTCACAGGCTTGTACCTTAACCACTAAGCCATTTCTCCAGCCCTAGTCACAGGTTTTTGAGTAGGTTTATAGTACCAAGCATGAGTTTGCTTTTGTAGAGTTGGCTTCAAATCCAATCAGAAAGTAGTTAGTTACCCCTTTAATGGTTATCACACTATTGTACCAGTGAGCACATCTTGCCTGGAAGGGTAGTTGTGTAACACACAGTGTCCATCGCTAGATAAAACTGTTAATGACTTCTCCCTCAGCAGCCTGCCTAGGTTTCCTTAGCACTTTTTCATATAGCTTTTTAAGTGGTTTTCAAAATTTTTATTTATTTATTTGAGAAAATATGAGTGTGCCAGGGCTTCCTACCACTGCAAACAAATTGCAGATGCATGCACCATTTTGTGAGTCTGACTTTATGTGGGTACTGGGGAATAGAGCCCTGGTCATCAGGCTTTATAAGTAAGTGCCTTTACCACTGAGCCATTGCTATGGTACTTTTTTTTGAAGCAGTAGGATTTTCTGAATAGACTTTTAACAAGCCTGGAAGAAACATCTAATTCTACATCATATCCCTTTGTGTAAGGTCATGTAATTTTGGTAATGGGTACTTACTGGGAATATTAAAGTAGATATCCATATATCAACTCTTATTTACTTCTGTTTATGTTCTGCTCACTCAGAAAGATAACCCTATCATTTCAATAAGTTACCATATGTAGAGTGTAAAATTGACACAAGTGAATTATATGGAATATAGATTATATCATAGTAAAAGTATTCATTAAAATAAATTTCAGATTGTTGAAATTAAAGGGAATATAAGACATTTATGTATATTTATTTTTCAGACATTTACTGCCATTCATTTAAAAATCAGTGCCTTTAGCCAAGCCTGGTGTTCCATGCTTGAAATTCCAGTGCTTGGGAGGCAGATGCACAAGGATCCAGAGTTCAGGGTCGTCCAGTACTACATAGCAAGTCATGGCCAGTCTGGTCTGCAGAAAACTCTGGCTCAAAAGTACTCCACCTCCATCAGTACTCTTAGCAGTGACCACTTGAATAGAAGCACTGTTCACTGTTCTTTCTCTGGATTGTCTGAATAATTTTTCCAGCATTATCATTTTATTCACAGCCTCTTGATTATTGAGCTAATCTTGTGTCTAGATGAAGTGGCCAGGTACATTAAGGAGATTTTCTAATCTGTGGGAGAGTGCAATAGAAGACAACAGAAATCAGAAGTTAAAGTAGGAATGGAAAGAGAAACAGAGGGGAAGTAAATTACCAGTCTTCTTTTTCTTAGTTTCTATACATTCCCTGATTGAGGTTCTGTCTATGGAACCTCTATGTGGACACAATTCTTAAGTAAGAATTGTATGTGGTCTGTCCTAGAGTGGCCGTTCTCAAGCCTTTTCAGCCAGGTCTTTTTTTTTTTTTTTTTTTTTTTTTTTTGTAACATTGCTCATCTCTCTGCTAGGAAAGTATCTGTGTGTCTTCCCTCATTATTTAATTGCATTCTGAAGGTTTCACTGCACTTTCCCAATATTGTAGATAGTTGTGCTCTTTTCCTTTGTTAGTATTGCTTCAAATGGCAAAGTATTAGTTCCTTGTATTGCTAAATACCAGTCTTTTGAATATGTATTTGAGCATTGCACAACACAATGTATGGCTTGACATTTCCTCTTAGTTACTTGGTATTTTATGTCTTGTCTGCTAGGTATGGCATTTCCAATATAGAGGCAACGATTGAGGGGACATCGGATGACATGACTGTTGTAGATGCAGCTTCATTGCGACGACAGGTATTGAATGTACTAAATAAGGAATACTCCAAAGCTGTCTGTGTGTGGTATTTTAAAGTGGTGGTTGGCATAATTTTATTATTTTCTCTTCTATAAATCCCATGAATTAAAATATTTCTATCAAACTATTTAATAAGCCATAATTGATTTTTCTCATTTAATTAAAGGTATGTTAAACCATCATCTACATGTTTTTGTTCAACATAAAACATTGTTACCCAAATTGATCAATACCATTCTGACCAGGAACAAAGAATCTTGATATGTGAGCAAGCCAGTATAATCATGAAGTGCTTTTGACATACAAAACAGTCATTTTGGGGACTTTGTTCCTGTGTTTGAGGTCTTTCTCTTGGAAATCTCTGCTTTCAGTTTGCACATTGTCCCTATGTATGTTTTATGACTCTAACCCAACCTAAGTCCAGCTTTAGAATTGTGCCTGCACATGAATATTTTAAGCCTTTAGAGTCACATAAACATGAACACAGGGAAGGCATATTTGCTGCTCCTAGTACGTATGCCAAGTATATGCACAGGGAAATTGAGTGAAATAAATTGTTTGTACATAAAGGTCAGTGACGGAGCATGAATTTAAGCAAGGTAGTTGTTCATTCCAAGGCTGTTTGCAAAAAGAGACAATAGCTGAGGGCAGCGAAATAGCCTCACACACCTACAGGGTCTGAGTGGCATATCACAGGGTCACTCTAAAAGTGTAATTGTTGGCTGTTGCAGTAACTGACAGAGGTGGACAGAGAAGGTAGTTATACCAAGTCAAAGGTGAGCAACAAGGCTGGTTGACAAGAAGCTCAGGAGGTATAGAAAAGAACAGGGGTCCCATGTTCATTATAGTGTAGTAGAGCTGCCTAACATGCTTCTTGTTTTCAGCCAGAGTAGCCTTAGGTGTGCAGCAGTGTCCTCACCTCACAGTGCAACCAAATAGGGAATTACGTCCCTTCTACCTCAGAGATTTAGAACAAGGCAAGGAAGATGCAAGTGTAGAATTGGAGCTGTTACAAGGAGTAATTGTTTCTCTTTACACTTGTGTTTATTTTGTTCCAAATGGTACTTCCTATGTTCATAATAATTCTTTTGACAAGATGTTCTACTCCTTTTTAAGAATGTGATTGCTAGATATATTAAAGCCTTCATTTTGTGTTTTATGTTTGTGTTTCACTTAGATAATCAAACTGAACAGACGTCTACAACTTTTAGAAGAGGAGAACAAAGAACGAGCTAAAAGAGAAATGGTCATGTATTCAATTACTGTCGCCTTCTGGCTGCTCAATAGCTGGCTGTGGTTCCGACGCTAGAGGTAACCTCAGCAGTCAGTTACCTTGTCTCAACAGCTGGAAATATAAAGGATTTGCAAACTTCTTTGTTTCTGTCTTTGCATTGTATGCCGTTTTATAGTCCAGGCCCTGAAAATGTATTTCTTGCAGACAGTAAGGGGAAAGGACCTAGATTTGTAGAAACGAAGGAATAGTGTCACTCGGCTGTATCCACTTGAACCAGTTCTGCAGCAAAACCTTCATAACATCCTTTTTGCATGTTCTGTAAATAGGCTCTAGGGGCTTTTTTTATAATTTATTTTCTTTTTTTCTTTTTTTTTTTTTTTCACCAATCTGTACAACTAAATCTCTGAAAGGGAGAGGTAGCTCATAGCAAATGGATTTAGTAAAGTATCTAAAGAAAAATTGTTGAAACAGTTTAGTTAGTAGACATTTTTGTACCTACATGGCAGCGTTAACACATTTGACATCAAGGTTTGGTGCCAGATTTAAGAACAGTCATGCCACCATACTTCATGATCATCTGTACAGGTTAAATTTTTAGAACTCCTAACAGTGCAGCAGCTTAGCTATTTGCAATGTGTGTTCTTATTTTCATTTTAGTTTGCAGATGGTTTTCTATAAAATATGTTTTTACTGAGTCCATGTTTGAACATTTTAAGAAATTACAGAATAAGGTACAAATGTAGTGTATTTAATAAACTGTCAACCAAAGCAATGTCTTTTGAAAGATTTATTTCATCATAGATCATAGCACGCTATGAGCTGACCCCCGTGCCCTCTTACGTCATCTGAGTCTTTGACTCTGGAGCAAGGAATGCATTCCTGGCCTGGTGGGTCACAAGGCCTCTGTGCTTCCTTACAGACCCCACCCAGTCCTGGTGGGCCTTGTTGGTACTGCAGTTTTTGTTGAACTTCTATTTGACACACACAGAATGGGCACCCCAGGGCTTCTTGCCACTGCAAATGAACTCCAGATACATGTGCCACATTGTGCATCTGGCTTTACGTGCTTACTGGGGAATCAAACCTGAGTCTTTAGGCTTTGCAGGCAAGTGCCTTAACCACTGAGCCACCTCTCCAGCCCCAGCACTTGAAATTTTAATTTTTCATATCTATGAAAGTATTCAAGATTTAAAAAAATTACTTATGTATCCTTTTTCCCATTGTAACATTAACTTGCTAGTATATTAAATCTCATGAGAATTAAACACAGCAGTAAAGCCAGGTTCTGGATGCCTTTAGTATTCAAAACTGTTTTCCCATTTTTTGGTTCAAAAGTAGGTTGAATTCAGCCAAGTGTAGAATCCTTCATACATCTTCAGTTGTCTTTCTGCCAGTGGAGGAAGGAGAAGGCATTCAGGGAAATTGTGTGCATTCAGGTAGACTGCCTGTCGGGTTTGCTTCTCCCTTCTCCTTCCAAACAAATATTAGGGGAACATTATTTTTGTACTAAGGTTGTCATGAGTTTGATACCAATATGTACTTATTTTTGCATATAAAAATCTTCTGACTTTTACTAACATCTTTTTCTCCCCTCCCATGAATCAGGCCCCATGTCCAATTAAAGAGCAGTTGGTTACCACCGTAATGGACTTGCCATTATTGTATCAGTGGGCATCTCTTACCTGGCTGGCCAGTTGTGTAGCTTGCAGGGTCCACTCCTGCTTAAGACTGTTGATTTTTTTTCCCCCAGTGTTACTTGATATCTGAATAGGCAACTGCTAGATTAATCATATAATCATATATATACATAATGTATACACACACATACCTTTTTGTTTTGACTGTGTATGGTGTATGTGCATGTGACTGTGCATGTTCACATGTGAATGAATATATTCATGCAGAAACCAGAAGGTTGGTGTTGGGTGTTTTCCTTGATCACTCCCCCTTCCTTACTGAGGCAAAGCTCACCAGGCTGCTAGTCTAGCTAGCCAGCTTTCCTCAAGGATTCTGTCTTTGCCTCCTAAGCTCTAGAATTGGAGGTGAGCCACCACGCCCCATCTGGCATACCCATGGGTGCTAGGTGTCCAGATTTTGGTCCTCAGGCTTACACTGTAACTACATATGCACTGAGCATCTCCACAGTCCCCTCATTTATATCTTACAGGGTCATTTCTGATAGTGACCCTCCCAGTTGGGCCCACAAAAATGATAAAAGTATTAGAGAAAATTACCAACTCTTTTGGTGAACATTTTCATAAAAGGCCAGAAGTAAAAGATATCCTGGAATACAAAAACTGTTTTGTTCCTGATGACATTGGCAGAGACGTGGCATTTTCTCCCTTAATAAGGTTTATGCAAGAGACAGAAGATACAATTTCCTTCCTTGGCCAGGCATTTTAAACAGGATTTATGACTGTAGCTGGGACCCCAGAATATTGCTTTGTCAGTGACTGGTGCAAAAAGAGAGAACAAACAGCATCTCTTTCTTGATCTTGTCACATAAATGGAAGTAGAACTTGAATATCTCTACTTGTAAAGTTAACTCCATTATTATTACTATCTGTTGCAGTCAGGTTCACATTGCTGGCAGAAATCACCTGACCACAACAGCTTTTGGGAAAAAAAGAGTTTATTTTGGCTTACAGACTCGAGGGGAAGCTCCATGATGGCAGGGAAACAACAACATGAGCAGACGGTGCACATCACCCCCTGGCCAACATAAGGTGGACAATAGTAACAGGCGAGTGTGCCAAACACTGGCAAGGGGACACTGGCTGTAATGCCTATAACCCGCCCCAACAGTACACTGCCTCCAGGAGGCATTAGTTCCCAAATCTCTATCAGCTGGGAACCTAGCATTCAGAACACCTAGATTATGGGGGCACCCGAATCAAACCACCACACTGTCCCATTCTACTTTCCACCAAAAGTTGTTAGTTGTTGGGGGCAGTGGGTGGGATTAAAGAGAACAAATTCGCTCCTGGTTAGGGATAATCAGGATGTATTTTGTAGATATTTGCACTGAAGGTGATGGTAGCATCACTTGTTGCTGGGACAAAACATGCAACCAGCCGCAGCGGCTGGGAGGGAAGGGATTATTTTGGTTTACCGTTTTGAGGGGACATTTCCTTGCAGTGGGGAAGCCTGGCAGAGCACACGGCTGGGGAGTAGTCTTGAGTGAGGTATATCTCAGCAGCCAGTAGGGCTGGACTAAAAAACCTCAGGGCCCAACCCCAGTAACACCTCCAGAAAGGTTGCATCCGCTAGAAGCTAAGTGGGGGCTTATTCACTAACACTTGAGGCTGTGGGGGACATTTTATGTTCAAACCACAATGATGGATGTGTGGAAGAAGGATTAGAGAGAGAGAGAATAGAAGTAGTTAGGTTGGTTTCAACAAGTTGAAAATGAAAAAGATTTCCGGGGTTGGAGAGATTACTCATTGGACAAGAGTGTTTGCTGTGCTAGCTTGAGGACCTGAGTTCAGTGCCCCAGCACCCATGTGAAAAGCCAGGCATGGTCGCGTGTGCCTGTAACTCCAAAGGTTAGGTAGAAGGAGGCAGAGACAGGACTGCTGAGGCTCCCCGGTCAGCCAGTCTAACCTAAAAGGGGTGAACTCCAGGTTCAGTGCGAGACTCAGGGAAACAAGGTGGAAGAGTGATAGAAGACTGGGGTCCTCCTCCATGTGCATGGGCTCACACATCTGCACAGAACATGCATGCAAGCACATGATAACAGTTCATGGTATGGAGGGACAAGGGACAAAAGGATAGAGTCAAGCTCAAAGTATACAGCTAAGAATAGTATACGTTTGTTACACCACTTTCAGAGCTCTCAAATTCTGCTTGCTCTTAGAGGTGCTTGGTGAAGCATTTGTAAGTTGTTTATACTCAAAGGAGTAATTTTATGAAAGTAACATTTTCAAGAGAGCTTTCTTTTATGAATTTCAGCTTCATAACCATTCGTCATTAAGTTGATTTCTTTTCCTGGGCATCAAATTCAGAAATGTTTGCCATAAATGTTCTTTTCTTGTTTTTGTGTTTTGAGTTTTTAGTTTAAGTTTTACTTTGGTTTACTTTGCCACCACATCTGGGTTTAGGAACTGCTGGGGATCAAACCCAAAGCTCTGTGCATACAAGTTGGTACAGTGCAGGCAAGCACTGTACCAACTGATCTACATTTTCCTAAGTACAGTGTCTTATCTCAGCATGTAGACTTTTGTTGGCACATACTAACCTAAGAACTGAGCAGTAACAGAATGTGCCAAAACCGATTCTCAGGACTCGGCAGATGGAGGAGGAAAGGGGTCGCGCATATATATCAAAGACTTAGAAACACCAGAACAGTTTTCCTGAAGGACAGCTTGAGATGAGGAGAGTCTTAGATGACCAAGAGTAAAGATAAAAAGATTCTGAAATGAGGCTGCACTTGGGGGTAAGAATGAAAGTTAAGCATTGAGCTTTGCAAATGACTTTTTTTTTTTATGTGGAGTGGGGAAAGGTACCTGATCATATGTGTAAAGATAAGCATGTGCAAATGTAAGTACCATATCCAAGATTGAATATCCTCAGAAGATACTAACTACAGGTGGCCCGTGAGCTGTAGGCTTTTCATTCGTGGTGGCAGCTTGGATATGCGTACACCGATAGCACTGCTGCCCAGCGTGGTCTCTTTTGCCCTCTGACATGGAGAGTCACATCTCTGTCTCATTCTGACCCTTCGGAGATCCAGAGTCTTGTTTCTCATGTCCAATATGATGAGAAAGTTAACAGTGCTTATACTGTTTGCTCAAGAACAATCAGCTGGTAATCATTTTACCTCTGCTTCAAAGTTAGGGCTGTTATCAGTTGGACATATATGCAGTAAGCATGAAGTCTTCACTCAGAGTGGGTGCTGATGATAGGATTCCTTCACTCATTCAGTGGAATGCTTATAATATCCCTACCTGGTGCCAGGCATTGTATGTACTAGGTACTGATTAGTCCAGGAACAAGTGAACACCCTATGTCCTCATGCCCATGGAGCTTAGGATCTTGTGCAAGACAGTGCTGCGTAAGACTCACACAAGTGAAAATGCTCTCACCACCTGCTAAAGCTATAAAGGAGAGAGCACGAGGAAACATACTTGTCATTTGATGGTTAGGGACAGCCTCTCAGAAATGTAAGCAAACGTCACAACTGCTGATAGCCATAAAACTGCATTGAGGTACAAAGAGGACTCAGCCAAAGATAAACACATGGGGAGAGGGAGGTGAGGGTAAAGGGAGAGGCCTTACCAAGGACTCAAAGGGTAAAAGGCTGACAAATGAATGAATGAATAAGAAAGACATGGTTCCTGCTCTTTTAAAGTCTGTGATTCTGGATGTATAAAAACATGTTTCAGTTTTGGTAATAGTGTCCTGAACTCAGGCACACTAGGAAGCCGTCTGCAAGGAGATATTGGGGCTAGGGAGATGGCTTAGCAGTCCAAGGTGCTTGCTTCCAAAGCCTGCCATCCTGGTTCAGTTCCCAAGGCTCAATTCCCCAGCACCCATGTAAAACCAGATACAAACTGGTGTGTGCGTCTGTGATCCCAAGGCCCCTACAGTGGGAAGCCGAGCCAGAAGCTTGCAGCACAGCCAGTCTGATGTTTGTTTGCAGCCTGGCAAAGAAGGTGGTGGGTCTCCAACCTCCACACATGACACATACACCATGACACATGACTCCTCATAATACACACACACAAATAAAGATTTTGAAAAGGAAATATCTAAGCTAGACCTTAATATAAACAGGTACCTGGCGCGTCCATTCTCTCTCTTCCCCTCCCTCTTTCTCTGTCAAATAAATAAATAAAAATAAAATATATTTAAAAAATTAAAAAGAATATAGGGAAAATATCTTGAAACCATTTCTTGGGGGGGTGAGGCTTACAAGTTCTTTAAATTAATTAATTTTTTTTTATTTATGAGAAAGGGAGAGAGAATGGGCACACCAGGGCCTCTAGCCACTTCAAACAAACTTCAGATGCATGCACCATCATGTGCATCTGGCATACTTGCGTTCTGGGGAATCGAACCTGGGTCCATAGGCTTCGCAGGCAAGTGCCTTAATTGCTAAGTCATCTTTCCAGCCCCACAAGTTTTTAATATACTGAATTATTTGGATAGTTTTCAAAACCTTAAGTTCAGTGACATTGAAGTAAAAAGTTTGAAATAATTTGAAGAAGTCATAACATTCAGAGAACTGTAAATTTTTAGTTCTGTCTGTTTTATAACATTTTAATAGGGTGAATACACTTTGTTATCTGTCTTAAAAGATCAACATGTTTGGAAAACTAACTTTTGGAAGACAGATTTTTTTCTAGGTATTAAACTGCCTTTATGAAAAATGTAAACATAAGAAAATAGAGTACAATGAATTACCACATGCCAATCACATTAATATAACATGTTTTCTAGCACTTCAGTATTTTGGCTGAAGTATTTTTAAAGCATGACTTTTCCCTAAAAATATAGATATATATTTCTCTGAAACCTAAGGGCTTCTCCCCCTGTAACCGTAAAACCAGTATCAGGCATAACAACAACAAAAAAATATTTTACAGAAAAATGAACAAACAGAAAGCTCACCAGTTCTCCCCAGTATCCACCATTGATGATGACTTTTCTTTCTGCGTGAAGGTGTCATGTGTGAACAACATGCTTTACATGTGAACAGTTGATTATTTATTTATGTATATGGGTTGCTAGGCCTCTTGTTACTACAAACAAATGAACACCAGCTGCTTGCACCACTATTTTGCATCCAGATTTACATGGGTAAATGCCAGACAGGCTTTGCAGGAAAGCACCTTTAACCACTGAGCCATATTTCTAGCCCCATTAATTTTTTTTAATAATCACCTCAAAGGTGATTTAAAAATCAACTTTCTGCACTAAGATGACTCATGCAGCTCGCCAGCTGATGTCCCATTATTAAACTTGTAAAAGTTTTCATTTTAAGTGGAATTCTCAGATTATTCCAAGTGCTGATATTCTGTTGGATTACCATTAAACTACACAATTTGACCCCTTCGCCTAGAGACACCACCACATAAACAGCCAAGGAGACCAATGAGTATCTGACTGAGGCCAAACAGGGCCTCGAGGATTCCGACAAGCAGTAGACTCAAAAATACGGAGAAGTGGAAAATCCTGTGTCTGTCTGCCTCGGAGTTGGAGCTTGGTATTCTCCAGTTACTGATGATGCTGCCACTCACAGGTGGGGTTTTTCGGGCCAGTAGGAGATCCACAGGTGTCATTGAAGAACCATTTCAGATTAAAGGATTTTGGATCAAAGTCTCTGAAAAAAAGAAAGAAAGAAAAGAAAAAGAAAGGTTAAATGTACTGAGAAAGAAAAGAAAACAAAAAACTCAAATGAAGTAAACTAGAATGTACATTTGATGGATTGTGCCTGAAGCCATAGGCTCGTCAGGCTCTGACCACAGATCCATATGCCCTATTAGTTACAAACTCTATTTAAAGTCATACATGGCATCATTCAGCCAGCCTTTGTGCAGGGCACCTGGTCTTAAGGGATACCACCTGAAATTACTGTTTCCTGTGCTGCAGTGACAATGGTTTAATACCAACAAGGTCACGTGGCTTCGCTTACTTACGCAGGCACTTCTGGCTAAGGCTGGGGAAGCAAGTGAAGGAGCCGCCCCTTCCCAGGAGTTCCCGTCTCCACGCAGAACTGCAGCACCGCCTCGCCTCTGCAGCCAGACCAGCGGGTTTACTCGCCAGGCCTTTCAGATGTGGTTAAGGGATGTGTGTCTGCTGTAACAAAGTGAGGAGCTGGAACATGTGTCTCAAGGTCGTTTTTCTTTGGTTTATCATAGAGTAAGATGGAGTACTCTTAAGGAATTTGCATTTCGGCAGCCCCACTCCTGCCTTTGGACCAGAGAACAGCTGTTTGCAGTACTTGGAATAGGAGACTGCTTTGTGAAGGTTCATTCCTGAGAGTTAAGCACGTATAACATCTGTGGTTGAAATCGCTAAGCTTCCTGCTAGGGGAATTTCTTTGGATTTTAGATTCGCAATAACTGCTACTCAAACTTTGAGACTTTTTTTTTTTTAAATGTAAGAGAAAATAGGGAAAACAATTGTTTTCATGTAACTATAAAAGTAAAATCTTGTTTTGTAAGCCAAATTATAAATAACGAATAAATTAGGTTGTTCTTTTACTCTTTGCAAATTATGTCTATGTTCAGGTTTGGAATCATGTTAATGAACCATTTACATCTAAGTTCCAGGATTATGTGTTACTATGTGACATAATATTATTTCTATCTGTAGTATATAGTATGTCTACATGACTCCACCGGCTGTTTTGTTTCTTGTATTTTTATTAAACTTTAAAGCTCTACATTTTATTGTGTTTATATTTTGTTTTATTTTGAGGTAGGGTCTCATTCTAGCCCAGACTGAGCTGGAATTCTCTGTGTAGCCTCAGGGGGGCCTCAGACTCACATTAGTCCTACCTGAGCATACTAAGTGCTGAGATTAAAGTTCTAGGGTTTTTTGTTTGTTTGTTTGTTTGTTTGTTTGTTTGTTTTTAACTCAGAAAGGTAATAGATGCCTATGACTTACAAATTTAATTTGGTAATTAATTAGTTTATAAGTGTAGAAATTCCCTGTTCCTTTCACTCCCTTAGGCATTTACTATTCTCCAAGCATGAAAAATGGAGCTTCAGATGGTGTATTTTCAGAATGTTTTTAAGAGGGTTGGAGAGATGGCTTGGCATTTAAAGCACTTGCCCACAAAGCCTAGCAGCTCTGGTTCAATTTCCCAGTACCCTTGTGAAGCCAGATGCACAAAATAGCATTTGGGATTCATTTGTAGTGGCAGGAGACCTTGGTGCACCCATACTCTGTCTGCCTATTTCTTTCAAGACCAGCTTAGACCAACTGAGAACAACGGTTAGATCAGATCCTACCCAGAGCATTGGGGATGAAGGCCCTTCATTTTTGTGTGTGTGACTGCCTATGGGAATAAGGTGCTAAGACTCAGAGCATGCTTGACCCAGGACTTGGCCACAAAGAAAAACAGCAGTTTATGCCCTAACGCTGCAGGGTCTCAGCTACAGCTGCCTGCAGCAGTGTGATGGCGAAAGTCACTTACGTTAAGTTTTTCAATGAAAATTCACAAGTAACAGTACTGTTGCCTTGAGAGTTACACACGAGAGGACCTTCTGAGAGAGCCTGGAGTGATACCAACATGCAGTACAGAGCACCAGCGACTGTGAGGACGTTTAGAAGCGATGAGAGAAGCATCTGGAAGAGAAAACAGCATTTTATTTCCACCCTTTCTTTGTGTCCTCTGCTTCCAGCTCTGCGGCGGCACACAAGACCTTGAGTGAAGCGCTGCGATACTCCAGTCTGGTTCTAGGAGGCAGGTCTGATTTACAACCCACGGGCCTCATCTGGCCCGACACATGATGATAAGCTCACTTACAACACTGAGTTTTGTTTTGTTTTGTTTTGTTTTGTAATTAAATTGTACCGTTCTTAGGCATGATCTTTGTGGATGGTGTAATGTCATGGCACAATGTCAAAAGGTAGGAGACATCTGCAAGATCACAGTTTGCTTAGGTGAAAACTGTAAGGCACAACGCAGTCTTTTACACTCAGTAAAAGGTGGCTGGGCTTGGCACTGTCTGAAAAATCTCAACCTCTATATTCCTGAGCTTTGCCCATTCATCTGGCCGTTGAGCTCTGACTCCTCCCTCCCTCTCGCGTGTACAGCTACCCCACAGAGCCTCCATTAGATCTCAACCACCCACATTTTGATTTCTGGTCTCTTGGCTCCCAAGTTTTCCATCCAGATTTGGCCTTGATGCTGGGAAGGGCAGGTGGCCAGCCTCCTGCAGTGCTCAATCCACAGCAGAGGTAAGAGCATGACTTCCCAGCTCAGCACACTGGTGTGTGTGTTCTGCTGCTGGGCCCTGGCCCATGCAGTGTGGGGTACATAGCAGTATCCCTGGTCCTTACCTGCTAATAGCACTCCATTCCTCAACCCAGAACAAGCAAAACAGCTCTCTAAACATTAAGCATCCTCTTGGGGTGATGATGGGGAGGGGCAAATTTGCCCACAGTTAAGGACTACTGTTCTGGAGGGAAAGATTGTAGGTGTCTCATCTCATGAGTCAGTCATAAAAACAGGAAAGGCATGGGATTTGGCATTGGAAATTAAAGCTACTACGCAGGTGATCTTTTCCCAAAAACTATAAGCTCTATGTTTGATGAAGTTGTTGGTGATGATTATGTCAAAATCAGAAATGAAGCAGGACACACGCTCTTCTCTCCCAGTGGAAGAATTCTGCAGCTCCCAGAGCCCTTCTGTGCTGTGAGCTTCAGACCTCTGTTGTGGTTTGAACATAGAGTGTCCCTCACAGGTTCCTCTGTTGGAACACTGTCCCAAGCTGGTGGTACTACTTGGGAAAGTTGTGGAACCTTTAGGAAATAGAGTCGTGCTGGGGGGAGTGGGTCACTGGGGCAGGCTTTGAGGCTTTGTACCTCACCCTCCCTTCCTCATTGTTCTCTGCCTCCTGACTGTGAGTACACTGTGCGCAGCCAGCCTCCCGGCCCTGCCACCACGCCTTCACCACCATGGCAGAATGTAAACTCCCTGAAACCATAAGCCGAGATAAATCATTTCCTCCCTTAAGCTACTGCTGGTCTGGTGATTGGTTTGACTGAGACAGTAAGGACTGCACACCTTCCTTTGGTGAGCAGGCAAAGCAGCTGCCTGTGCAAGTATGCCAGGGTGTGTGAGCCGTATGTGTACTGTGTCATCTAAGCCTTTGACCAGCCCCAGAGGTAGAGACAAAGGGCTTTCTCCATTGTTGGAAAACAAGCTCAGGGGTGTTGACAGACCCGTGAGGAACCTCATCTAGCAGACACTGGTGCTCCAGCCCCTCTTCTGCCAGCTGAAAGCACAGAATAGTGGATGCGGGATCAAATGCAAAGCCTGATTCTCACACAGTGCCTCTGTGCATTTTTTCATCTGCTGTTTCTGACTTGACACTGCAAAGGGATCTGGCTACACAAAGAGATTCCTTGCTTTTTTTGGACATCAGTTTCTTGGTCAATAAACCCATATCTTACTATTGCCCACATCAGGATTTCAGAGGGTTCAGTAGTACTGATAGCATATCTGAAAGTAATACTCAACTTAGCCACTACTGTGTATATAGGAGGTGTTAAATATTTGAAAAATAATTGGTATCTTTTAGGAAAGACAATTACTATTCTGATCCTGCAAAGCAGACTTTCATATACATGAGAGAACTGAGAATATATTTGTCCTCATTTTTATTTTATACGTACTGTAAGACTAAAGCCTTTCAGTAGGTAAGTTATGAAATTGATTGATTATAGCTCTGAATATGACATAAATCCCCATGCTTTGAAAATCTTTTGCTTTTTTAAATGAACTGAAGATTGACATTAATGGCTAGCTTGTGCTAAAAGAATAATAGCCTCCTCACTCTCCGTGGTACCATATTGTATAGTCATCCCAAAGAGCATGTTTCTCAGACGAGGCCCTGCAGTGCGGCGGAGCGTGCTGTTGGGTTGGGAGTTGGTGAGTCAGGGCAGCGTAGCTCAGCTGTCAATAACGGCTGCTGCACGGCTGTGGCAAACTCACCCCGGTCTTGTGGTTGCAGCACGCTCGTTTTCTCGCTGCCAAGGACATCGCTGTTGCTGGAATGACCTGGAAATGACATTACAGGCAAGATGAGCGCTACCACTTCTCAGGTGACGACACACTCATCTCCACCTCCCGTTTACCACCAGTTGTGGGAAATCAAGGCTGAAGAGAACACAACCTGACAAAGGCCTCCTTGCCGACCTTGAGATCAGGTTTCAACCAGAAAGACTGAAAGGGAGAGAGTCAAGATAACAGTTAGGAAGTCTTCACTTTCCTGGGTACTCTTGAGTCATCTACAGAAACTTGGATTTTAAATAGATTAGGGTGACTTATGTTTGCATTATTTTGGAAGAGCTTTGAAAGAACTGGTTATATCACCCAAAATTTCCCCCCCCCCTCACCTACTGACCTCTCTATCTCTAGAATTACTCCAAGCTTCAGCCACTGACCTAATTCCCATAAATTGTATGGATTAGCCCAGTAAGCGACAGGTAATCGTCTCACCGCTGCCTTCCACCTGCCTCACTTTCCGCTCTCGGTTCGCTCCAGGTCTTCAGTCTCGTCCAGCCTGCCCTTGCAGATCACTGTTGCTTTCACGTTCACTTTCCTGCTCCCATGACCATGATACGTGCTGATCTTATTTTGCACTGGGCTTCAGCAGCCTTAAAGGTATCGCATTCCCTGTTACGGCAATGATGCCACATTCCTGCGACTTGTGTTCCACTTTCTAGAAATACTTAGCAGCAATGACTAGAAAGTCTTACTAAAGGGAGTTTCATGTCATTGAAAAGTGGATTGTTTTGTTTTGTTTTGTTTTTAAGTTTTTCAAGGTAGGGTCTCTCTCTAGCCCAGGCTGACCTGGTACTTGCTCTGTGGCCCCAGGCTGGCCTGGAACTCATAGTTACAGGTGTGTACCACCAGGCCCAGTGGCAAGGTGTAACGTAAATTACTCGAGAAATTGACATATTATCATTGTCTACATTTATACATGGAGTTGGTTGGTCATTCCATCCCTCAGCATATCTCAGTGCATGAGGTATTGTATAATTAAAAGTCTGCTAGTCTTGTTTTTATAAAGAAGTTCAGCAGGTGTGGTGGCGCATGCCTTTAGTCCCAGCACTTGGGAGGCAGAGATAGGAGGATTGCTGTGAGTTCGAGGCCACCCTGAGAATACAGAGCTAATTCCAGGTCAGCCTGAGCTAGAGTGAGACCCTACCTTGAAAAACAAAACAAAAATAAAAAGAAGTTCATTTTTCTGCAGAAAACCATACTTTCCTCCAGATTTAGAAGTAAGTTGTGTAATTTTATGAGAAACTACAGAAGACAAGACCCATAGGTGGTTAAAAACAGACTTTGGGGATCCCTCTAAACACAAACATGAGAGTAACACACAAAGCTCAGTTCCTCATATACATGGAAACTTGCAATTGCTTCTGTGCACAGTCTTCTAATTAACTTTCCACTGTTTGTTTTCTGGTAAGATTTTAGTGACTGACATTAATAAATTACATAATGAGTGAGTGAGGCAATAAAAAGCATGGATCAGGCTTACAGTTAGCCTCATATAAAATAGCTTTTCTGTTTACATTTTTCAAGGAGACATTGTAACTATGTTTAATGATTGAACATTAATATTGATTTTTCCCTTAGCAGATAATAAGTTAAAGATAATACACCACATGATGCCTTAGTCATAACTTCTGAAGATACAAGGAGCAAGTCCTAAAATCATAAAATAATTGTTTGTCATGCAGTAATCAATAATGAATTTCAGAGCTTTTATTATTTGCTGCTTCCTACAAAATCCCCCATTCCTGGAACAATCTTACTTTGAAAGGTTAAGGCAGTTTTCAAAAGAGTACAAGACCTGTAGCCAAAATGCCTATCACAAGGCGTGATTTTTCCTTTATGAGCTTCATCTTTTCAAGTGGATTGACAAGTCAACAGTTTGAAGTAATCAGTATTTTGACAGACATAGAGGGACGTAATTCCCCATGGAAAGCATATGCCTCCACACTCCACACTTTAGAAGCAAGGATCATGAAAACTCACTGGCATTCTGAGCCCTTCTCCTGCCCACCTGCTTGCTTGTGGGACTAGCCAACAGTGTGGGCTGGAAGGCGCGTTGGGCTCTCCAAGGGCTCCATGCTCGAGACATGCTGTGCGGACTAAGGAATGGGGATAGCCTGGTGTTGGTTAATATTTATTGAGGGTGGTTAAATGGATTTAGCTATGGAACAAGGAAGTACAGGTTGTCTGAAACTGTGTCGTGGGTGTTTATAATCTTTCTGTGATTCAGCTTCCTGGTCCCTTAACTTTATGGGTTAAATTACAGATTTTTATCTTTCATCTCTATGGTCCTGAGTCAGAAGTTGAGGACTGTAGTACATAACCAGCTTTGGAGTCAGATAAATCTGGAATCGGGTTTCACACTCACTGTGTGAACTTGTGACATCCCCAGCCTTCTGTTTGCTGTTCTGTAAAACCCAGGTCATGGCTGCTGCCAGCCTGCTGCAGAGCAGTAATGAGGTGGCATTGTGAGCATGGGCCCAGTAACGGGCACCTGGCGTGTAGTCAGTAAACGCGTATGTCTTTCTCTTTCTCTTTTGTTCTCTTCTCTCCCTTAACTCCATACCTTCCCTAAGTGAAGAATACAGGAGATGTATATGTCATCACCATGTCTGGCTCACGGGGCTTTTCACAGTGCCACTATATAGAGAGAGCTGCACAAATTACTTTGAATGGACTATTTTCACTTAGGCGCTGCTGGCAACTGTTCAGAAGGTGCCATCCGTCAGATGCAGAAAGGCTGGCATTGCTACAAGAAGACCCAGTTGTGGTCACTGAACCATGAGGCTCTGCGGCATTCTGGGATCTATGTAATAGCCAAAGCAAAAAGTCCTTGAGGTCAGAGACCCAGAATTTCATTCAGTGAGTCTTAGGCTATTCCCTAGAGATTAAGGTCACATCACATCCGTGCCTCACTCACCACGTCCAGGATAGCTTTGTGCTCGGAAATGCTTCTCATTCCTATCCAGCAACTTCCAGCTCCTGTCGTAGTCACTCTTTATAAATACTTAGACACTGATAATGAGCAAAGGAAAGGTGAGAGGATGGACTTAAAGTCGGGGGGGGGGGGCCTGCTGGGTGGATGGCTTATGCAAACATGCAGACAGAGCACATATGGTAATACCAGGTGGCTGTGGTAGGTAGCCTGTCTGTAATCCAACGCTCAGGGGGTAGAGACAGGAGATCACTGAGGCAAGCTGGCAGCTAAACCAGCAGAAACGGTGAGCTCCAGTTTCAAGGGAGAGACCGTGCCTCTGTAAATAAGGTGTTAAGAGATAGAGAAAGAAATGGGATGTCAACCTCTGGTCTCCACCCGCACCTGCACCCACACAGAAACACTCAAACATACATGCATATGCACCACACACACATACATACATACATGGAAAAAAATGCTCCGCAGGGCTGGGGCTATAGCTCAGTGGTCAGGCTCGTGCTTAGAATACACAAGGCCCTGAACTCCATCCCTAGCACCACATTAAAAAAAAAAAAAAAAAAACATATAATGGGCTGGAGAGATGGCTTAGCAGTTAAGCGCTTGCCTGTGAAGCCTAAGGACCCCAATTCAAGGCTCGATTCCCCAGGACCGACGTTAGCCAGATGCACAAGGGGGCACATGCACCTGGAGTTCATTTGCAGTGGCTGGAGGCCCTGGCACACCCATTCTCTCTCTCTCTCTTTCTCTCTCTCTCCCTCTTTCTCTCTGTCTGTCGCTCTTAAATAAATAAATAACAAAAAATTAAAAAACATCATATAAAAGAAAAATGTGGGGGCTGGGAAAATGGCTTAGTGGTTAAGGCATTTGCCTGCGAAGCCTAAGGACCCTGGTTCGATTCCCCAGGACCCATGTAAAACAGATGCACAAGGGGGTACACGCATCTGGAGTTCATTTGCAATGGCTGGAGGCCCTGGCATGCCCATTCTCTCTTTCTCTCTGCCTCTTCCTCTCTCTCTCTCTCTCTCTCTCTCTCTCTCTCGATCAAATAAATAAATAAATTCTTTTTTTAAAAAATGAAAAGAAAAATGTCCCTAGGACTAACCAATATAGTTCAGAAGGGCCACCTTATATGAAAGAAATGTGAGACACGATAACCCAGCCAATTTTTGTCAACTTCTCTTTCTTTTGCCTAAGCTCCCTAGCCTGGACCACAATTTTCTTTATGTAAATGTACCCTAAGAAGACATAGCAGCCTTCGAGGCTGAGTGAGTCTCTAGGAAGGTGAAAACACAGACCCTTCTCCAAGTCAAGTGCTACTTACCATCAAACCTGCCCCTATGATTCCTGGGAACCACCACTCATAGCAAGAGATGATGTTTTGAAAATCTGCATCGCTCTCCACCCAGCTGATGCCCAGAGGTATGGCATTGACAATTACTCCAAGCAGCAGCAGAACCAGCAGGCTGAATCCGTTGCAAGATGTCCATCCCTCACAGCACGTCATGGCTCCCCTGGCTCAGGTAAACACCTGCAAGGCACCATGCTACCTTTTATCCAGACATTCTGGTTAAAGTTTAGCGCTTATGAAAAATGAATTGTGGAAAGTAGTTCAGAGTCCACTAGGGCAGGACGTCGTGACGATTATGATGGGAACTAATGATCATTTTATATGATGGTGGAGGAAGGAAAGTAGGCAGAAAAAGAAATCGGTGGTTGCTGTGAGCCGAATCTGCACATAAGATAAGCTTAAGAAATAAGAATAAAATATTCTCGAGCAGTATGATGTATGAAAAGTATACCCAGTTAGCACAAACTGTTTCCTAGATTGTTGATACTCTTATCAGCTCTGAAGTGCCTTTATTTTGAAGTCATTCAGTGAGAAAATAAACATACATAAGATGGGAGAAAAATACTTCTCTGCAGATTAGTTAAAATCTTGGGGTTCAGTTTCACCTTTTTGTTCACACACAGTACCCTTATGCAGAATCATCCCAGGCTTGTAGAGTAGACCACTTGTACACAGCCCACCTAAGATATATGGAATTTTTTGCCCAACGCCACCAAGTGAACAATGATAAAGAATAAAAATCAGAATAGCCGGGCGTGGTGGTGCACACCTTTAGTCCCAGCACTCGTTAGGCAGGGGTAGGAGGAGCATAGTGAACTCAAAGCCGCACTGGGCTGCAGAGTGAGTTCCAGGTCAGCCTGGGCTCCAGGGAAACCCTGCCCCACAAATACATACAAAAACAAAGTTAGGGTGAAAGCAAGAAGAGAGAGACTGGAGTGAAAATGACTGACCTTGAACACTTACTTGGCCACGTGCTACCGTTTACCTTTCTAGGCCATGGCTCCATGCTGACTCCCTACTGGCTTATGAGCCTCTGACATTGGGCAGCTCCACCGTCCTTCTATGTATGTGACAGATGCCATGGGAAATGATGAATGAATGACTGCAACCCGGGAGAGTCCACAGGAAGTCAGGAGAATCCAGGGCATGAAAAGGAGGAAGAGGATGGAAGGAGAAGGAGGAGGAGAGGGGTGAGGCCATGGGCTTCAGCTAGTGGCAGAGAGCACAGCTGCACCGTTCGCAGTGGCTTTCTACGTCGTGATTTCTGCCGGCGGGGCTCGTTGCTACATCTTCTCTCTCATATGCAGATCCTAGATTTGAGTCTTCATCTGTGTGTATGTGTGTGTGTGTGTGTGTGTGTGTGTGTGTGTGTGTTTATGTGGGCGTGAGAGTGTGTAGGAAAGTAGAAAGGGGCCCATGAGAGGGGAATAAAAGAGGCTTCAAGGGAGAATGGTTAGGGAAGGTGACAGAACTCATGTGATATAAAAGGGGAAATATTGAGGGGTGATAAGAGATAAGCATGGATGGTAGCAGAGAAATAAGGGAGAGAAGGGAAGGGGATGAGGAAAGTTAAAAGTACTTATACATATATTTCAGTCAATAAAATTATAATAATGTGCCACACTCGAGATGATTCACATGTTCTATATCAGATTTTAACACATTTGGGATGACGTTCATGAAACTTGGCATATCAGGTGATCTTGATTGCCTATGGGCCTTAGAACATTGTTTCTGTCATTTCTTTTCAATTGAAGAATGCCTTAAGAATGCAGGGTGATGAGCTGGGGCAATGGCTCAGTGGATAAAGTGCTTGCTACTCAAGCCTGAGTACCCAAGTTCGATCCTCAGAGCCCTCATAAAGATGCATGGAAACCTTGGCAGGTGGAAGGTGAGGACCCCAAAAGTTTTCTCTGACCTCTAGAGTATGTGTGCCTGCACAATCACCCCCCAACATACATAAACATAATAACACGCAGCAAGCAATGAGAAACAGTGTATCTGTGCAAGCTAAATTATACAGATAAAATTCTCATTTAAATCTCCGATTTATTCACTATTCTTTCTTGTGAAAAGAAAGCTATTACTTAAATCACAAATGAAAATAATCAGACTGACTGCAGCTCCTGTCTTTGTCCTGTGAGATGTCCTATGGTCTCTTCATACTCTTTTTTCAGTGGGTTTCTATTTTTCCGCAGCTGAAAGAATTAAAACCAATGATTGGAAAGTTCACTAAGAACTTGTCATAGGTGCCATGGTGTGCAGAAGGAGGATGTTTATCAAGGTGGCCCAGACACCAGGACTCCTTTCAGCTTTGCAAGGTGGCTAAGAGTTGGGGGAAAAGACTGAAGAGCACAGAGACTGACTGAGGCCTTCAGGACCCCACAATAAATAACAAAAACCCTCTGAGGAGGACCTTCAGTAGAATAGGGATAAGGAAGAGGAGATAGAAAATTACAACCTTTTTATTAAAAAAAAAATCAATCAACAATTTTTTTATTTTTATTTTTTTAATTTATTTGAGAAAGAGAGAATAGGTATGCCAAGTCCTTCAGCCGCTGCAAACGAACTCCAGAAGCATGTGCACTGCTTGTGCATCTGGCTTACGTGGGTCCTGGTGAATCAAACCTGGGTCCTTTGGCTTTGGAGGTGAGCACCTTAACCATGAAAGCATCCCTCCAGCCCAATAAATAAAACATTTATAACTGAAGAGACGAACGTCCCATGCACCAATGTCAGTTGCATACAGAAAATCAAAACTGAGCTGGTGAGGTGGCTCAGTGGTTAGGCGCTTACTTGCAAAGCCCGATCGCCCAGGTTTGATTCCCCAGTACTCATGTAAAGCCAGATGCACAAAGTGCTTTAATGTGTTGGGTTCATTTGCAGTGGCAAGAGGTCCTGGTGCATCCATTCTCTCTCTCTCTTCCTCTCTCTCTCTGTCTTTCTCTCTCTTCTACCCTCTGTGTGTGTGTCTCATTGCAAATAAATAATAAAATTTTTTAAAAGGAGAAAATCAAAATTCTTCTTCCACCTGCATTGAGTAGAAGAGCTGCACTTGAGGAATTATGAGTGCAAAATTGTGGCTAGTGACAGGCTGGGGCTGGCTTGTCCTCAGGAACCCTTCCCAGGATAGGACAGCAGAACTAGTCCTGGGGGAGCTGCCTGTGGAGATCAGGAAGCTGCCTCTGTTTATATTGTGTAACGTTTAAAAGAAAATTATCAGAGCTCTCTAGCCCAAGGTTCCTGAAGCTCCGCCCTCTGGAAGGTTCACTTGCTGTCCAGCGTGCTCTAAACCTTGCAACGCCTGCTGCCTGAGCTGTTTAACTGACCCCTGAGGGACTAGTGATGTGAATGTGAATTAGTGCCCACCCAAGCTGCCTCAGTGTGTCCTCTTCCAAACACCCCATCAAATCACTTGAGAGTCTTAGTAGAGCGTGGGCTATATATGACACACGTGGGTAACTGTCAGCAAAAACTTAAGACTTTTCCCTTTTACATTATATTTCTACACTGGGACAATTCCCTTATAAGTACGTAGGAAGGACCTTATGACTACTTGTCACCAAAGGGAAGGGGGGGAAACCACGTGACTTTCAAACCAAGTGGCTTCGAATAAGATGGGTTTTGTGTACACTATTCTTCTCCACAGTAGGCGGGGGTGCTAAGCTGTCTTGGAAGTTAGGTCTTCACCATGTTAATGCTTTCTCCAACCTAGATACCTGAATGACCCAAAAGGAGAACAGCCCCCCATCGGCCCATGTCCACTTCTGCCTGCCTAAACTGCTCAGAGTAGTTGACTCCAGCAAGAACAACTTCTCTTCTGTTGACCATTTGTTGCAGTGGCTAGTATTTCCCTAGTAAATTCACTGTACACCTTGTCTTTTCTTCTTATAACCTTCCTGGAGGTTCCAACCCTCCCGCCACCAAAACTTCAGTTCCATTAGTTAACAAGAAAATAAGAAAATCAAACAAAATCAGTAAAACAACATAGTTTCCTATTATTTTATTAAGGAATTACATTTAGGAAAATGAACACAGCATATAACCAATTTGAGTGGATATATAAGTGCAGATGTTCCACAGAGCATAGATACTTCAAAAGCATAGGGTTGAAAAGCACACCAGGGGGGTTGAGAGATGGCGAAGCTAAAGGACCCAGGTTGAATTCCCCAGGACCCACGTAAGCCTCCACAGCCTCCACAGCCTCCACAGCCTCCACAACCACCACAGCCTCCACAGCCTCCACAGCTACCACAGCCTCCACAACCACCACAGCCTCCACAGCCTCCACAACCACCACAACCACCACAGCCTCCACAACCACCACAGCCTCCACAACCACCACAGCCTCCACAGCCTCCACAGCCTCCACAGCTACCACAGCCTCCACAACCACCACAGCCTCCACAGCCTCCACAGCCTCCACAACCACCACAGCCTCCACAGCCTCCACAACCATCACAACCACCACAGCCTCCACAACCACCACAGCCTCCACAGCCTCCACAACCACCACAGCCTCCACAGCCTCCACAGCCACCACAGCCTCCACAGCCTCCACAACCACCACAGCCTCCACAGCCTCCACAACCACCACAGCCTCCACAGCCTCCACAACCACCACAGCCTCCACAGCCTCCACAACCACCACAGCCTCACAGCCTCCACAGCCTCCACAGCCTCCACAGCCTCCACAACCACCACAGCCTCCACAACCACCACAGCCTCCACAGCCTTCACAGCCTCCACAGCCTCCACAGCTACCACAGCCTCCACAACCACCACAGCCTCCACAACCACCACAGCCTCCACAACCACCACAGCCTCCACAGCCTCCACAGCTACCACAGCCTCCACAGCTACCACAGCCTCCACAACCACCACAGCCTCCACAGCCACCACAGCCTCCACAGCCTCCACAGCCTCCACAGCCACAGCACCCCATGGTGTCACTAGAGAGGACTCAGGCGAGGTGAGGAGAGAGGCTCAGAGAGGAGAGGACAGTGTGATGCTCCACTGCTTGGCACAGGGCTTATATACTGTCTGTGGCTGAGGAAAGACCCGAGCACATGACTGTCCTGTTGTTTGTCCGGTGTCCTTGAGAGGACCGACAGCACTTCTGGCTTCCTTCCTGTGAGGGACTTCTCACCTCACAAACAGCTTACTCGAGCTCTGACTTTGTTTCAAAGACACGTTTGCAGTAGGACTGCCGCAGTCTGAGGTAGTTTGCTGACACCACACTGCACACAGCGTCAGCGTGATGGTGACGCCGGGAGCCGCCGTCCGGCCTCTGCTCCGTGTCCGCGCTGACCCCTTCGGAGATGGTGCAAAGAAACGTTCATTGAGTGCAGCTTCATTAAAGTCATTTTCATTCAAACTTTAGATATTTTTAATTGTACTTTGAAGCTCTTTTTTCTTCATTTTTCTATGTGGTATTGCAGACTTTTTTTTTTCCTCCAGAAAGTTAACCAGTTAGAGGCCTCAAAACTAACATTTCCAAGTCTATGTGCCAGAACCAAGGAGAACCTGTGGCACCTTTCCCAGCTTGTCTTGGTCCTCTTCCTGTCATTTGCCCTAAAGTTTCACAAGCAAGAGACATGGCTGGGAAGTGGCTTGATGGTACAGCAGTTGCCTGACATGCAAGGACCCGGGGCTTGATCCCCAGCATCGCAAAAAGATGACTCCTTTGGATTGCAGCACTTTGGGTTGTGGGGACAAGAGTTTGTGGAGCTGTGAAACTGTAAGTGCTGTGCAATCTCTTTGTACAAGTGGTGCACAGAGGTGTACCTAACCTTGGTTTTGTGCCAGCCAGGAATTCTTCCACACAGTATGGGATTATACGTGTGTGTGTGTGTGTGTGTGTGTAATGCTTCCTACCATGGCACATAAATAAGGACAGCAGTACTCGGGAAAAAAATTTTAATATTATGAACCTTTGAAGTACATCCAAAAGCAAAGCAAGAATCGTCAGGTCAGCCCTTCAGGAGAAAGCGGTGGGGCCGGGGCAGCTGAGCAAGCAGCTCATTTCAGGGCTCCACGCTGAGCCCAGTCTTAGGAGCATTTGTCTCAAGGGCCATGGGTCCTCCTTCGCAGCACAGGTCTCACATGACATGACTCTTCCATGATCACAGAGGTTTCTCACGGGCCCAGGACCGACCTCAGATCTAGGTAAGAGCTGCTGTAGACACTGAGCATGAGGAGCCCACAGGTCCCCAGCCCAGCTAACAGTCCATGTTCTAAAGAACACACAGGCCTCTCTGCTCGCAGCATCAAGGCTGAGCCTGCACAGAGCCGCCTGGTGGACACTGCCCAGCCCACAGGGATGGGCTTCTCCCTATCTTTTGCCCCCTTCCCCTCCTCAGACCAGAGGAGCTCCCTGTCTGTAGCTGGTTGCTTGCTTCTGACTGTAGCAAGATTTGTGCAGTCGAAATACCGAAGGAAAAGACAGAGGAGCGAGCTTGTTAAGTCCTTCCTGGAGGCCTGAGTACAGAACATTCTTGAATAATACAAGACCATTTCCAGTAGGCAGTGGCAAGCATCCAGTTGCTGCTTATGGCCATGTGGCTTTGTTGCGCTGGAGGGATTCAAGTGCTCATGTGACAAATGCACCAGCTACCCACAGGAGTGGAGCTGGGCTTTGTAATACCAAACAAGTCATACTCACTTAGAGTTGCTCACATATCGGCCTAAATGCAGCAACATAAAACAGGCTCTACTGATTGTTTACTCTTCCAAAAAAAAAAAAAAATTAGCACTAAACACTAGAATTGTGCATATTTTTGCTTTCATAATATTTTGAAAATTATGTTTATAAAGAGTAAATAAACAGTGCAGCCTCATTAAAGTAATTTTCATTTAAAATTTGGATGTTTTTTTTTCCTCAGTTTTTATTAATATTTTCCATGATTATAAAAAATATCCCATGGTAGTACCCTTCCCCCCCCCCACTTTCCCCTTTGAAATTCCATTCTCCATCATATCCCCTCCCCATCTCAATCTTTCTACTTACATGTATACAATACCAACCTAATAAATGCCCTCCTCCCTTTCTTTCTCTTCCCTTTCTATCTCCTTTTTAACTTACTGGCCTCTGCTACTGAGTTTTTTCCTTCTCGCACAGAAAAAAATTTGGATTTTTATTAATTGTATTTTGAACCTTTTCTCTTCATTTTATATGCATACTGAAGTTGTTTTTCAAGAAAGTTAACTTCTTTTTGAGATGGCATGTCACTTTACTGCCCAGGGTGACACCAAATTCCTAGCCCCAAGCAATCCTCTTGCCTCAGCCCCTTAGGAAGCTGGACTATAGGCACACAACATACCAAGCTTAAATAAATAAGTATATATATATATATATATATATATATATATCTGGGGGCTGGAGATATGGCTTGGTGGTTAAGGTGCTTGCTCACGAAGCCTAAGGACCTAGGTTTGATTCCCCAATATCCATGTAAAGCCAGATGCTCAAAATGGTGCATGCATCTGGAGTTCGTTTGCAGTGACTGGAGACCCTGACATGCCCATTCTCCCTCCCTCCCCCTCTCTCTCTCTCTCAAATAAACATTTAAAAAAATAATTGTTTTTTTGTTTGTTTGTTTTTGTTTTTGTTTTTGTTTTTGATTTTCGAGGTAGAGTCTCACTCTAGGCCAGGCTGACTGGGATTCACTATGGAGTCTCAGGGTGGCCTCAAACTCACAGAGATCCTCCTGCCTCTGCCTCCCAAGTACTGGGATTAAAGGCGTGCACCACCACGCCTGGCTATAAAAAAATTAACTGTTTTTTAAAAACCGTTTTTAAACCTTAAGCGTATACATTTTTATTTATTTATTTGAGAGAGGGAGAGAGAGAGAAGAGAATGGTGCACCAGGGTCTCTTGCCATTGCAAATCAACTTAAAATTAATGTGCCACTCTCTGGCTTTATATAGGTACTGGGGAATCAAACCCAAGCCAGTAGACTTTGCAGGCCAGAGCCTTAAACCAATGAGCTATCTTTCTAGCCCAGGAAATTAACTTTGTGGTTTTTTTTTTTTTTTTTTTTTTTTTGAGGTAGGGTCTCCCTCTAGCCCAGGCTGACCTGGAATTCACTATGTAGTCTCAGGGTGGCCTCAAACTCATGGAGATCCTCCTACCTCTGCCTCCCAAGTGCTGGGATCAAAGGTGTATGCCACCACGCCCGGCTAACTTTTTTTGTTGTTGGCAACTTCCATAAATATGAACAGTACACCATGTTCATATTCACCTCCCACCTCCCTCCTTTTCCTCCTCCTAGATCCTCTTTCCACTGAGTCCCTTCTTCGTTTTTAAAAATTTGTATCTATAAATATGTCACATAGATTACGGTCTTGTGTCCCCCTCACCCCTAGTCTCCATTTCCCTGAAGACCCTCCTCAGTAGGGCCCTTGGTGTTCACTGTGGGGTAGTTAGGGCCTGGGGGGGGGTGCTTCCGGATATCTCTACACAGCAGTGACTCTTACAGTCCTCCCACGCCCTCTTCCACAGCAATCCCCGGGTCTTGGGCGTGTTGGCAAGTTTGTTTTCAGTGTTGAGTTCTATGTAGCCTCTGCATTTGTGTTTTGATGTGTTTCAGTTCACCTGCATGCTTGCTGCTATTTCCCTGGAGGCGGTTGTCAGGCCAGCGTTGGGAACAATAACCTTGCGGGTCTTCCCAGACCCCACTTCTCGCGGTGAGCAGTCAGCTGCCTTTTCTTGTTCAGTCGGTGGGTCGTGGATCTCCCCAGTATTCTCTGTCATCTGTAAAAGAAAACAGATTCTCCAACCAAGAGTGAGCGCAGCTTTGATTAAGGGGAGGGGGCGTGCATGTAATTTTGAGAGGCATTTTGGTGAGGATACCCACTCAACTTGTCTGGAGAACAATGGGGACTTCTCTCTGGGGGTTGTGAGTTTCCTGTCTGTGGGGTGCTGACTTGGTTTCCAGTACCAGTTGTGAGTTCTCTCCCACTGAGTGGGCCCCATGTCCAGCTGGAGGGCTGCTGGTTAGCCCCTTGAGCTGTGAGCCACCATTGCAAAAGTGTGTGTTTCTTGTCCGTCCGGTGGGTCGCGTCCTTTGCTGGGTCTCCTGCTTCTTCACGCTGTTTGGCGACCAGCGCCACTTCGTAGCTCCCATAGCACTTCCAGGGCCAGGAGGCTTTATCAGGACAGGACTGGCTCTCCTCTCGTGTCCCACGTGGTCTGTTGGGGTCTTGGAATGGCAGCCTGTGGTGTCTTCAGCAACAGGGTCTTACCTTTGGGCTCTGTTGGGTAACCAAGTACTTGGCAATGGCCTACATTGTTTGGGGGACCTCACAGATTTCCCTGGCCAACTGCTCACTGTGGGGACTAACCCAGTTCTGCTCCTGTGATTCAGAAGCCAGAGCCTATGGTTTTAGGATGAAGCTTTCTCTACCTTCTACATAACAGTCTGGTCCATCCACCTCCCTTAATTGGGGGTTATATCTTGTATACTGGTATCTCAGAGGGAGGTACTACTTTGGTCTTTTGTTTTGTATAGTTCTCCTGTGCACCCTCCCTTCCCCTGGTGCTCCCATCCTCCTGCTCCCAATATTCATTCCCTCTATTATACTTTGTCTGGTATTCGCTCCTCTTCCCCCTCCCTGTTTCCACTTTTTCCTGGTTTCATTTTAGTTATACCCCCATAGGCCTCAGGCTTACTGCCTTTTGCTCTCCTCCTCAGCTGGTCCATGTTAGAAGCCATATATGAGAGAAAACGTGCCACATTTAACGTTCTTAGACTGTGATGGGCTTGGAAAATGCCACCCTTAGCAAGGTCATGCAGTCTAAGGAAATTAACTTTAAAGCATACAAAAAATACTTATATTTTTTCTTCACTTTGATTTTCTTTTTTTTATTTTGTTCTCTTGAAAATGCGTTCAAATTTGTTAGCTTAGATACTAGTCTATTTCACTTTTACTCTATTAAATCATTATTAATGGAATTCAAATAAAATTTAAATCATCATGTACAAACTTTTAATAATTTTGCTGCGATGAAGGTAAGCAAATATATTCTAGAACAATACACAAATGATGACTTTTTTTTAAAAGTTTGTTTAAATTTTTTTAAATTTATTTGAGAGGGAAAGAAAGAGGCAGAGAGAGAAAGAGAGAGAATGGGCATGCCAGGACCTCTAGCCACTATAAATGAACTCCAAATGCATGTGCCACCTTGTGCATCTGGCTTATGTGGGTACTGGGGAATTGAACCCAGGTCCTTAGGCTGTGCAGGTAAGTGTTTAACCACTAAACCATCTCTCCAGACCTGAAATATGTAAGTTTTTTCGAGACAACATCTCACTGTGTAGTCCAGTCAGCATGAAGCGTTACACCTAGCCAGAATTATGTACTTTTCTATTTTACCTCTTATGCCAACATCCTAGCACATCAAGAGATTCCCCCAGCCAAAATTCAGTAAGCAGTTAAATTTAGTTATCTTTGGTATTTTGCCCAGCCCCACAGTACTGCAGATCACTTTCACGTGGTTGGCATGAAGATACATCTGATTAGGAAGAAGAACAGAGCACAGTTTATTTAACGGTCTATTGGCATGATGTATCACTTTTTAATAGGTGGACATCCTCTCTGTTCCTTCCTGTTTGTTCTGGTACTTCATTTCCACAAATGATAGGGCTGGGCTTGTGTGCTCCAGGCTTGAAACATCCACGCTGACACGGAGAAGACACAATTGTGAGGGGGACTGGAGAACAGGGAGTGGGGAAGAGTCCTGTGAGAGACGAGGAGGGTGGCTAAAACCACTCTCAGGAGTGTTCTGTTTGTCCTGGCAGCACTGAAGGGTTAGGCACAGGAAGAGGGAGTTCCAATGCTCCAGGGAACAAATGAGTTCTTTTTAAAAATATTTTATTTTATTTTATTTTATTTATTTGACAGAGAGAAAGAGGGAGAGAGAGAGAGAGTAAGAAAGAAAGAATGGGAGCACCAGGGCCTCCAGCCACTGCAAAAAAAACTCCAGATGCATGCACCACCTTGTGCATCTGGCTAACGTGGGTCCTGGGGAATTGAACCTGGGTCCTTTGGCTTTGCAGGCAAATGTCTCAACCGCTCAGCCATCCCTCCAGCCCCAAAATGGGTTCTTACTTACCATTCTTGACAGTGCATCATCTAAGCAAGCAGCCTCAAGATGCCATTTCCCTTCCACAGGGGTATAGTATGTGTGGTTCTGGACAGGTCCACTTCAGATCTCTCTTTATAGAACTTCCCTGCTTAGAAGAAGAGGGCCAGATATAGTTCCATTGTTATATGTGTTTTTACCTAGTGTGCATGCCTGGCAAAAATGGAGCACATGCCTGTAATGAGGCATTTGGGAGACGAAGAGAAGAGGATTAGGGTACAAAGGTCATTCTCAACTACACAGTGAGTTACCTGAGCTGCATGAGCCCTTGTCTCAAGAACACAAGGGCAGTTGCCCTCAGATCCTCAGTACTGGGCCTGCCTGTATCTCTGAGCTCTAACTCGCAGAGCAGACTTTCTCCTTTTGTCTCCTTTCTTTCTCTTCTCTGGATGCTGGGTGAACTCCTAGCACACCTGCTCTGATATTTGGGGCTTTGAGGGCTTTTCCACCTTTTTTTTTTTTCAATAAATCTACTTTGTCTTGCTCAAAAAAAGAGGAGTGTGTAGTAAAAGAAGGGAAAGATGGTAGAAAGAAAGGAAGGAAGGAAGGAAAGAAGGGAGAGAGGAGGGAGGGAAGGAGAGGGTAAGAAGAACAAAAAGGAAGGAAGAAGGACTGGATATTTTGCTTCCCTAGATTATCCAAGGCAAACAGTTAAACAAAAGACATGGCATTCTTTTTAAAATTATTTTATTTATTTATTTGGTTGTTTATTTGAGATGAGGAAATAGAGCCCCTGCAAACAAACCTAAGACAGATTAGCCACATAATGCACTTGCCTAGAAGGTCCCAGGCCCTACATTCAATCCCTAATATGTATAGAGATAGATAGATAGGTAGATAGATAGATAGATAGTAGATAGATAGATAGATAGATATAGATTAGTAGATAGAAAGTAGATAGATAGAGGATGGATAGACGCATGGATAAATATCTCCTTTAAGTCTTGTCTCCCTGTAATATGGTCACCCCGTGATGCCACAGTGCACATTTCGTTGCCTATGGGCATTACTTACTGAAAACAAACATGGTTTATTTTAACTGATGAGCTTGCAGCCCACATCCAGCATGAGCATTGGCATTTGTCATGTCTTATCTTTCCAAAATGCACAACTCTGCCCACAGGCTCAACTTGGAACAATTAACAACAAGGAAAAGCTCAACCTTTTTAGCCCTGGGGAAAAGAGCGAGGATGTGGGTTAGGGCAAATGCTGAAGTGGGGCGTGACGGTCAGGCCTGGGGAGTCTTGTGGCTGATCAATACAAAAACTTCCAGGAAATGGGAGTAGCCATTCTAGCAGTGATTTATGGTACGTGCAGTAACAGTTGCAGGTAAATATCAGAGGTTTATCTTGGTCATTGCGCTACAGAGTTAGTGTCCCAGGCAGGCACCTGTAATCCCAGCAATTGCGAGTGGAGGGAGAGGCAGAAGATCCGGAAATCAAGGGCAGCTTAGGCCACATGAGACCTTGTCTCAAAAGAAAACACTTTAAAAAAGGAAAGAATTTGTTTCCCACACAATGTTTAATCTGTTCAGAAGGAAGGGTTTGGCTATTTGCAGCTCTGTGTTCATGGAAGCATGCTGTATGAAGCTTGCCTTGCTGTTCAGACCTGTGAAAACTTATGTCATTGGAGAATGGGTGATGCATGGCTCACAGGTGAATCCAATTCATGCAGCAAAATCATGCTGAGCATCCACTACGCACTAGGCACTGGATGTCAGCGAACTAACTCGCAAACCCTGCCCTGAAGCTTCTATATTCGTAAGAGGAAACGGAATGGTACAATTAATACAGACCAACTACTAGCAACTGGGAAGTCCGGAGGAAAAGAAAAAGTAAGAGGATGGTTTTGCATTTTTTTAAAAATTTTTTTTTTTATTTTTATTTTTTTATTTGAAAGTGACAGAGAGAGAAAGAGGCAGATAGAGAGAGAGAGAGAGAATGGGCGTGCCAGGGCCTCCAGCCACTGCAAACAAACTCCAGACGCGTGCGCCCCCTTGTGCATCTAGCTAACGTGGGTCCTGGGGAATCGAGCCTTGAACCACGGTCCTTGGGCTTCATAGGCAAGAGCTTAATCGCTAAGCCATCTCTCCAACCTGGTTTTGCATTTTTTTAAACTTTATTTTATTTATTTGCCAGCAGAGAGAAAGAGAGAGGGGGGACAGAGAGAGAATGGGTAAGTCAGGGCCTCTAGCCACTACAAATGAACTCCAGGCGTATGTGCCACTTGGGGAGTCAAACCTGGGTCATTTGGCTTCCCAGGCAAATGCTTTAACTGCTAAGCCATCTCTCCAGCCCTTGTTTTGCAGTTTCAAATGAAGTCTATAACATGTGCTTATGGGCAGCTTTTTAAAATGAGGCAAAGGTGTATGGTACAAAAGATCTCAAAGACAAATTAGGAGTGAAAAGGTATGTTACACAACAAGCTAGCATTGCGGGTAGGGAGGGTGTGTGTCTGAAGACCTGGGAAGCCTCACACCCTCACCATACACCCACCACCAAGACCACAACACCATGGCAGACACAGTGGGCATTTCACTTTGCCCCACCCTCCTTCCATGGTACCCCATTGCCCTCTGAGGCGGCGCACTTTCCTCAGGGGTCTGAGTGCGGACAGTCCTCAGTGCCCAAGACTAGTGTCCCTGCAGTCCTCCTCCCCTGGGGCCTCTTTGGTTCTTCTGAACCAGCTATACCTCAGAGGTGTTTGTTCTATTTATCCAGAATCTGTAAGGCTTTTGCAGAGAAAAAAAAAAAAAGATTACCTTGTCGCCCACGTTTTCAGGATGGAATTTATATATGTATACACAAGTAGTCACATGTTTGAGTGCATATATAAAGTTAAAAGTAAATTGTAACCAATTCCATTTGTTTATTCCTGTCTGTTCCTATGAGTAGTTTATTGGCGGGCAGTCACATCATGGAGAGAAATTCCTTTGCCTGTCAAAGTATTAGGAGAGACCTTAGGAAAACTGGCAAAGCTTCTAAGCATGGAGAGTGTTGTCAGCAAAAACAGGCCAATACTCTACAACAAATCTGAGTCATTCTTCCTTCTAAAAAATGAGCACACTGCTGTTACTAAAGCTCATGTTTTGCTGACAATAAAATGAAATATTTTTGTTTTTAATTTTTATTTCATTTTTTTAAACTTTTTTTTGCTTATTTTTATTTATTTATTTGCGAGCGACAGACAGAGAAAAAGAGGCAGATATACAGAGAGAATAGGTGTGCCAGGGCCTCCAGCCACTGCAAACAAACTCCAGATGTGTGTGCCCCTTTTGCATCTGGCTAATGTGGGTCCTGGGAAATCAAGCCTCCACCTGGGGTCCTTAGGCTTCACAGTCAAGCACTTAACCCCTAAGCCATCTCTCCAGCCCAATTTTGTTTCATTTTTAGTGATAGGTTTTAAGTCAAATACTACTTATTTGCTGTGAAACTTCAACTTTTGTTTAAATAGATTGACTTCAGTTATTTTTTTTAATCTGTAACAGTTTTCCTTAGAGATGAAAGACTTCTAGTATTCCCGTTTTGAAAATGAGGAGATGGCCAGGCAGAGTGGCTCAGGACTGTAATTCTAACTGGAAGCTAAGGCTCAAGGATTGCCCCAAGTTTGAAGTTGGCCTGGACTACAGAGTGATTTCTTGTCTGAAAGAGAGGGGGGAAGGAAAGAGGGAGGGAGGGAGAGAGGGAAAAAGAAGAGATGGAGAAGAAGGGGGGAGAGAAGAGGGAAGGAAGGAATGGAAAATGAAAAAGCCTGTTGAGCCGGGCGTGGTGGCGCACGCCTTTAATCCCAGCACTCGGGAGGCCAAGGTAGGAGGATCGCCGTGAGTTCGAGGCCACCCTGAGAATTCAGAGTTAATTCCAGGTCAGCCTGGGCTAAGTGAGACCCTACCTTGGAAAACCAAAAAAGAAAAAGAAACAAAAGGCTGTTGAAACTGAGTTTGGTATCTGTATGCCCCAGGTCTCCCAGGTGAAGATTCCAAGCCAGGCCTGGGTGGCCCTGGGGTGTGGCTCTGTCCATTCCCTGCATGAGGCGAGGAAGAGCCTCCCCTAGCAATGGGGTCCTGCCCAGACCCACCTCCTGCTTGTTTCACTTCCCGGTCTCATTGTGTTCTCTGCGCCTTCCCTAGGAGGGCTCCCCTCGTAGTCTGGGGATTGCTTCCCCCCGCTTCTACCTTGAGGACAGAACTCTCAGCCCTCTGAGGCTCCTTCCTCCCTTCTCCAGGTAGGAGAACTGCTTCCCATGGGCCAGGCTCACTCTTAGGACCATAGCTGGCAGTGGAGATGGTGCCCCACATCCTTCCATAGCCTGCCCTTGTGATTATCTTTAGGTTGAGACTTCGACCTGGCCAGCTTAGTACTGAGTCAGTGAGTGAGGTGAAACATAATTGCCTTCCAGGGCTGCCCGGTCCCTTTATCACTTCCGGTCTAGAGTTTCTATGTGATGCAAACGTCACCCGGTGAATTTTTAATATGCCATAATGAGAGAAAATTTATAACCTTCTTATCATTGCCAATGTAGGTTATCAGGTGCACACGACAATGTTATAAGGGATATTATTTGCATATATTGTGCTTCCTTCAGTTGAGGATTATCTATGATGCCTTTTTTTTTTTTTTTTTTTTTTTCTCGTGGTAGGGTCATAGTCTGGCCCAGACTGACCTGGAATCCACTATGTAGTCTCAGGGTGGCCTCAAACTCATGGCAATCCTCCTACCTCTGTTTCCCGAGTGTTGGGATTAAAGGCGTGCTCCACCATGCCCTGGGTCCCCCTTGAGGGGACCAGACTGTCTGAACACAGAGTAGTCAACAGCATTAGAATCAAGTGAAATTTTCAAAGTGAATATAGACACTAGACCAAATTATGCAGCATCATGTGAATCTAATTGCTAAGGATATTCAGCACTGCTCAAATTCTATTTCACCCAGCCAAAAATCAATAGTTGTTGGGGGCTGGGCAGATGTCTCAGCAGTTAAAGGCACTTGTTTGCAAAGCCTGACCCTTTTCTGGAAATGCCATCATTGGCATGCCCAGAGATATGTTCCCATGATTCAAAGCCCCATCAAGTTGACTGTCAAGATTAATCACCGCAAGGAGAGTGTCTCAGCAAACCCAAAAAACAACAGCAAAAATAAACAAGCAAAATATCACTGGTCCTTCTGTTTCAATACTCACTTCCCATCTAACACTTCTTTATTATCCTACCAACTCTTTCCTTTAACCACGCTGGTCCTCCTTACCACTCATCTGGTACTCACATACAAATGGTTTTACCGTCTCTTTCTCTTACTCGTAACTGGATGAGTGTATTTGTCTTGCTTGTTTGTTTTCCAACTTCTCTCACTGTCCACAGCGGCAATACGAGCAAATTTCTCAGAGCTGTGGTGCCTGTACCGACAGCTGTGGCCCATGTGCACCTGGCGTGGCGGCTTGAACGTGAATGCATGTCCCCCGTGGGCTCGGGTGTTTTATTAAGCTTGTCAGTTGGGTCTCCAGCCATGTGACTGGAGGAGGGGTCACTGGGGGCAGATCCTGAGATCCAGCCCAGAAGTATGTAGAGGTTTGAGTTCTGGCAGGGTCCCTGCTCGCTACCAGTTCATGCTTGCTGCGTTTTTGTGTTTGCTGGTTCTCCTCTCTACTTGGATCTGTCAGTGGGAGCCAGCTTCTTCTGCCATTGATGGAACTTCCCCTGGATCTGTGAGCTTGGAATAAATCTCTTCCTCCCGCAAAACTGTGTTTGGTTGTATGTCGTCCCAGCGACACTGCGGCTGTCTACTACACATAGCCATGATCATCCCATGCTCAGCTGGGGCCTCTGATGCGCACGTTTACAGTCCTCTGCGGCTGTAGCTGACGTCCTGTGCTCATGGCTGTCATCCTGCCTTTAGAACAGTGCCCAGCTCATACTAGATGCACACGGCGTCTACAGAGAGAGTTCTCTGTGGTGTTTGCACCTAACAAAAAAGTTGTGAGTGCAGGCTGGAGAGATGGCTTAGCGGTTAAGGAGCTTGCCTGCGAAGCCTAAGGGCCCATGTTCTACTCTCCAGGTCCCACGTTAGCCAGGTGAACAAAAGTGAGACAAGCGCAAGGTTGCACATGCCCACTAGGTGGCGGAAGTGTCTGGAGTACGTCTGCAGTGGCTGAAGGCCCTGGTGTGCATATTCTCTCTCTCTCTCTCTCTGTCTCTCTCTCTCTCTCTCATAAATAAAAATAAAGGGGGCTGGAGAGATGGCTTAGCAGTTAAGCGCTTGCCTATGAAGCCTAAGGATCCTGGTTCGAGGCTTGATTCCCCAGTACCCACATAAGCCAGATGCATAAAGTGGCACATGCGTCTGGAGTTCATTTGCAGTGGCTGGAGGCCCTGATGTACCCATTCACTCTCTCTCTTTCTCTCTGTCTCTTTCTCTGTCTGTCTGTCTGTCCCTGTCAAATAAATAAATAAAAATAAAGAAAGAAAGAAGCTCTTTCTTAAAAAAAATAAATAATAAAATTTTAAAATGACAATAAATAAATATTGGTGAGGTGTGGAGAAAGTCAGTCCTCTGAAGGGCAGGTGGGGTGGTAGGTTGGTGTGGCTGTTACAGACAAAAAAGTGCAGGGACTGAGAGAAATTAAAAATAGAATTACCATGTGACCCAGCAAGACCTCTCCTGAGTACCCAACCCCAACAAAGGAAATCAAATCAATCTTTTCTGCTGTGTGCTTGTGTTCAGTAGCCAAGATTTGACAGCAACCATGACAGATGGACTGACAGATGAGAGACAATAGTCAGATAGAGTGATGGTTATTGTCACTGTCACCATGGCTGGATTTAGAATAACCATGGCAGCACACTTCTGGGCATGTCAATGAGGGTGTTTCCAGAAAGGATTAGGCTTCACAGGCAAGCACTTTAACCTCTAAGCCATCTCTCCAGCCCCCAGAAAGGTTTAAGTGAGGAGAGAAGACAGATCCTGACTGTGGACAGCACTATCCCATGGGCTAGGGTCCTGTGCTGAATAAAAAGGAAAAAGCTGTCTAAACACCAGCATATTTCCTTCTCTCTCTCTCTCTCTCTCTCTCTCTCTCTCTCTCTCTCTCTCTCTTTTTCTCTCGCTCTTAACTTCTGATGCATTGTGACTAGCCACCCCATTCTTCTGCCAGCCTGACTTCCCAACCATGATGGACTGTATCCCTTAAAACTGTAAGCCAAAACAAACCCAGGCTCCCTCTAGTCACAACGTGTCAGGCATTTGGTCACAGTAACAAGAAGGAAATTAATACAGATAGATAACACATGCATGTTAAATTGGGTGTGTGTATGCGTGTGAATAATATGACCTGTGTGAAGTACTATTATTTAGTTCTAAACAAGCAGATCCAAGGGATAAGGGGAGATAGCTCAATAGATAAAGTGTTTGCTACACAAGCATGAGGATCTGAGTTCAGATCCCCAGAACCTGTATGACCTGTCATGGTGGTGCACACCTGTAAATCTCTGCTCTGGGGAGGCAGAGATAGGGATCCCTAGGGCTCACTGGTTAGCTGGCCAGCCTGGGTTACATTAGACTCTGTCAAAAATAATAATAATAGCTGGCCGTGGTGGCGCATGCCTTTAATCCCAGTACTTGGGAGGCAGAGGTAGGAGGAGCACCATGAGTTCAAGGCCACCCAGAGACTACATAGTGAATTCCAGGTCAGCCTCAGCTAGAGTGAGACCCTACCTTGAAAAACCAAAATAATAATAATAATAATGAAATTCCCACTATTGAATATTTGAACACATGAATGATCAAATAAAGTGACTTTACATTAGTTTTTTAAAAATGTCCTGACATTAGCCACAACATGGATGGACCTGGAGGTCATTAAGGTAAATAAAATAAAAGGCACAAAAAGAGAAATATTATTGCATGACCTTACTTATATGTGCAAGTCAAATAGATAAACATAGAGAATAAAACAGAAGTTACCAGGGGCAGGAGGGTGAGGGAGATGCTAGGAGACGTAGGTCAGAGAACACAAAGTAGCAAATATGTAGGATGAGAACATTGAAGCATCTGACATGGAATGCAGCTGGTGATAGCGCATTGTAATCAGGACTTCTGTTTCATGAGTGGATGGTCTTGACACAGGCAAGAGATGGGGAGCTATACTACGTGGAGAATTTGTTCCACGGTCGTAACCATTTTAGTTACGTATCTTGGAACATCATATTTTAATACCTAAAATATACAAGAGAAAATTTGTTTTCAAAGCTCCAACTAGAGCTGAGGAGATGGCTCAGCTTTAGGAGCATCCACTGGGCACGCGTGAGAGTCTAAGAGGGCCTAAGACTGCCCGAGTTTGATTCTCCAGTGCTCATGTAAACTGCTGGGCTTTGCTACGCACATGTATCACCCCATTTCTGCGGGGAGTAGGCACATGAGTGAAGCGGGCACCCGACATTCTCCTATGGTCACTGAGTGCTCACAAGGCATGTGTATCTACATATACACATGTATCTACTACATACATTGCATTACATACCACACCACACATACTCTACACACACAAATCATAAAGTTACTATCCTCCTTACCCTAGAGCAGGGGTCAACACATTTTCCCTCAGCCACGTTTCCCCTTGAACTCAGAGTGGTTTATACTGGTAGGCAGAGAGGGAAAGGAATGGAAACGAAGGGGAGGAAGGAAAGGGAAAAAAACAATGGAAAGAAAAGTAAAGAAAGGTACGGGGCCGGAGAAATGACTTATGGTTAAGGCACTTGCCTGCAAAGCCAAAGGACCTAGGCTCAATGCCCCAGGACCCGTGTAAGCCAGATGTACAAGGTGGTGCATGTGTCTGGGGGGGGCGGAGATAGTTAGGTAGCAGGGACAGCGATGGGGTGCTACCAGGAGTAAAACTCTGTAATGATAGATTGATAGTTTGGGCTTTTACACAAACAGTTATGACTTGTGGTTTACTCGCTTAGGCTGAAAATTGTATTGCTTTTTTATTTATGTTTGAGATAGGATCTCACGTAGCACAGGCTAAGATTATAAACATGGTCCACCATGCCCCAGGCCCAACCTTTATTTCTGAACTGAGCAAATATTTACAGTTATTGTTCAGTAAGAATTTCAGAAGTCTGGCCAACCAGGCTCCATAGGCCAGGGTGGGAGGACGGCTGTGGCCTTGGGACCCTTGTCCTGTTTACGCTGTACTTGCTTGTGATGGACTTCAAATATATTCCCGTCTGGGTGTATCTGGGAACATGCTGATTAGCTATTAATGTCCCTTATAGGGAACATTTGCCGGAATGCCAACTGGTAATTGATCGTGGGGAATTTCCCAGATGATTTTTATAGCTTTTGTTATCATCTTGGGGTGCAAGTCCTTCTGAGAAAAGAAGTACAGGAAGGAGCCCGGCCACTTCTGCGTCCTCCCACCAGCCTTCCTCAATGCCTGATATGCACTCTGCTTCCAGGCCTGCAGTGGTGTGACACTTCTTTGCAGGCGGGACAGTCAGCTCCAGTGGTAGCCATGCCACCAGTCCAGGTGCCTCTTGGTTTTGTCAGCTCCTGCACACACTTCTTTCCCCAGACCTTCCCTTGTCAGCTGGAGAGAGGTCTGCTCCCACCTTGTGGTCATTTGTGCCCATCGCTCAGCCCACTCTGACGTGGGTCTTCTCTATTGGAGCGAATCGAGCTCATGGCTGGACCCTGCATCCCTTAGAACTCCCAGTTTTCTGGCCTAGTAGAGTTGCCAGCTCTCCATCACAAGTTCCTTAATGCCAAGTACACAATTTCTGCCTTTCCTCCCACCACCTGGCTTTGTTTAGAGGAGGGGGGCTCCTCCTTCTGCACCCAGGCACATCCTCATGAACCATTTAAAAGCCTAATCATGGGCTGGAGGGATTGCTTAGTGGTTAAAGCACTAGCGTGCAAAGCCAAAGGACCCAAGTTCGATTCCTCAGGACCTATGTAAGCCAGCTGCACAAGGAAGCCCATGAGTCTGGAGTTCATTTGCAGGGGCTAGAGGCCCTGGCACACCCATTCTGTGTGTGTGTGTCAAATACATAAATAAATAAAATGTTAAACTATTATGAGTTATTGAGGGCTAGGACTTTTTTTAAAAAGCCTAATCACACTGAACAATTCGACATCCTACACTGTAGGAATTAGTCTGGAGGCCTCAGAACAGGAGAGATAGGTTTTTAATATGATTTTAATAACAGAAAACCTAGCGATGTAGACATTTCTAATCTTTTATATTTGTGTGTGTGGTGTATGTATGTATGTGCCCAGGTGTTTGCCCCATATGTTTGCCTGCAGCGTGGGTCACTCACCTGAGGTGGCTGGAGTGTGACTTCAGACTTCCTGCTCCATTGCTCTTCCCCCTGATCTTATTTTGAGCCTGAGTTTCTTTTGACTGATCCCGGAGCTTGCAGAGCTCTGACAATTTTCAGGTCTCTGCTCCCCTAGTGGACTGGGGTTACAGGTCTGCAAAACCACACCCAGCTGTTTTCCATGGGATCTGGAGATCTGAACTCAGGCAGTCTCAGGCCACTCAGGTCCTCATGTTTCGCAGAAAGCTCACTAACGCTTGAGCCATCTCTGCAGATTGCTAGCTGTAATCTTTACCTTTAGCCTCAATTTCTTCTGAAAGAAAACTAGACAAGAACCTACCAGAATCATTAAACAAATCACAGTCCTGTGCACGTATACAAGCATGGTCAGTCAGGATCCTTGGAGACAAAGGCCAGACTTATTTCCCAAAGCAGCATCACGTGCTCTTTGACCTGTGAGACTAGAAAAGAAATGTATTCAAAGAGAAGGCAGCTGGAACTGAGCTGATAACCTCCTCCATGTAGACCAGCAGAGAGAAAGAAGCCATTCTACATGTAGTTCAATGGGAGAAAGAGATACCACCAGTGAAGATACTCAACAGTGGACACTGCAAGCCTTATAATTGGCCAGCCAGGTCAAATGAGCCAACGGGTGCAATAGTGGCATGTCTGTCATGGTGGAAACCAACTGCCCTCCAACTGGACTGGAGGCCCGCTCCATGGGGGGAATACATCCCTGATACTGAAAACTTAAAACGGGGGTAGTCATGAGCCCTAAGGGTGTAACATCTGCTGATGTTTGGAAAAATGTATATAGTATGCTTATCAAACTGCCCAGTAGGCACTTTTCTTAATATTTATACCCTTATATTAACACTACTCTCACTTTGGGTAGAGAATCTTCTCTTTTCAGATGGCAGTGACCTTGGGATGACTCAGAAGGTATCATAGTGCTGGAAAGAAGTGACTGGAGTACTGAGTAACATCTCGATCACACCTTCCAAGGCTCAGGGTCTAATGCAGAAGAGGTGGCAGAAAGAATGTAAGAGCCAAAGGAAGGGTAGGACTCCTTACAACGTGCTCCCTCCAGACATAAAATGGCCTGGATATCCATGACCTCAAAGTTTCTGACATTACCTACACAAGACCATCATAAGAGGAGGAAAAGATCATGACATCAAAATAAAAGAGAGACTGATTGAGTTGGGGAGGGGATATGATGGAGAATGGAATTTCAAAGGGGAAAGTTGGGGGAGGGAGGGTAGTACCATGGGATATTTTTTATAATCATGGAAAATGTTAATAAAAATTGAGAAAAGAGAAAAAAAGAGAGAAGGCCTCTTCCACAGAGGTGGGTGAGACAGACACAGCCTGCGTGGAGAGCCACAGCCGTGCTCACCAACATAGGCTAGCTTTGCTCCTGTGAGGTCAGCAACCGTGCCATTGACTACGTGATACAGAATGGGGAGCAAAGGGTGGAGAAAGCACGAAGGGCCTTAGGGAAGGGCACGGCACGAATGGGATGAGAAGTGACCATCTTGTTTCAAAGCCATAGCAGACACACTGGTGCTTTTTAGTCAACAAGGTATTCCATCCAGACTGGTAGCAGTTTCTTTCCTGTTTATGTTTTTGAAAATGTGTGTGCTCGCATGCATGTTGAGTGCGATGCGTGTGGGCGCATGAGTTCCAGGAGGCCCGCGTAGAGGTCAGAGAGGTGCAGATTGTCATAGTGTTGAGTCCTTTGTCTCAAGACCACACACTCTGCAGAGGGCTTGGCCCACTGTGGGCATATGTGCGAGTATGTCACATGGGTGGACACAAAAGATGACATCAAAAGTAACTGAAAAGGGATTATGTACACTGAATGAAAAGATGCCGGGAGCGCCTTCACAGTTTAGAAATTAGGTTCAGTTGAACTTTCAGTTTAGGGGAAAGTGTCCTGCTGTATTAGAAGGTGTAATGTTCTGCTTGAGAGCTCTTGAGCTTGGATTTTATCACATCTTAGTTATTTTTTTTTATTTCTGTCTAAAGCTCTGGCTCACATAGTTGACGACATCATCTTTACAGCATTCTGGATACTGTTAGCATCCTGAGAAACTAGCACGAGGCTGTTCTCCTCCTCTTTCTCTTCCTAACGCCCCTCCCCCTCTTCCTCTTTCCTCCCTCCCACCCACCCTCTGGCCTATAGTGTGAGACCCTGTCTCACCTGCTTCCCCCATTTTCATTTCATTTGCAGTTCAGCACAGGCAGGAAAGCACGTTGTCAAGCATGTCTCGGACACAAGGGGGCGATGTGTGCTAGCCCAGCAACCCGGTGGGGAAAGACACCAGGAGCCTCCAGGAATGCTTGGCTCAGTGCCCTGACCTGACAGGCATTCAGGAAGCACGCTTGGGAGGGCCCGGTGGCCTTGGAACCTAATCACCAACACAGAACGTGAAGCCAGCGTGTGGAGACAGCCTGCCAGGAGCTGCAGGGACTGGGTTCTGAGCTGGGCAGCCATCCCCGTCCAGGATCCTCACCATTGAGACCGACTGTCCTCTGCCTCGTACTCAGAAAAGACAGACTTTGAGGTGCATAGAAATAGCAGCAGGTTTGAGCCCCAATTCCAAAAACCTTCATTCTGAGAAAGGCACTTATTCACTGAAAGGACACTGTAGATTCGGGGGGAAGGGGCTGGGGGGATTGGTTGGTTTATTTGTTGATTTTTGTTTTGAGACAGGGTCTCCTACAGCCCATGCTAGCCTCGAACTTCCTAGCAGTTCAAGATGACCTTGAGCTTCTGATCCTCCTGCCTCCACCTTCCTTCCCAGTGTCTGGCTTATAGGCGTGCATCGCTATGCCCTACATATGCTGGGGATTGAGCCCAGGGCGTTGTGTGTGTGAGATACTCTACCAAGTAAGCTTCATTCTCAACCTAGTCATTTGGATTTTGTTGGTTTTTTGTTTGGTTCGTTGTTTTTTTTTTTTTTTTTTTTTTTTTTTTTTTTTTTTTTTTTGTTTTTTGAGACAGAGTCTCATATAGCTCAAGCTGGCCTCAAACTCAGTAGGTAGCTGAGGTTGGCCTTGAACTCCTGATCCTCCTGCTGGAATTAGAGGTGTGTGCCACTACACCCTGCCCGTTGGAGGAAATTGGCCATGCGCTAGTTAATGTGTTAGTCCTGAGTCGAGGGCACAGAGTGCAGCCCCCAAGGAAGAAAAGTCGGGGTGTCGGGGGCCAGATGCAGAAGCTCTCAAACAAGGATTCCTTTCTGGGCTCCTTTCCTTGGAGGCCTCCCAACCCGCAGTCGCGATCATCTATTCCTGTTTGGGGAGGGAATGCCAGTCACACGTTCGGCTCTCCCATTGTGGCCGCAGGCCACATTTCTCAGAGGAGCCATCTGCTTCCAGGTTTTTTCTGACTGTCTAGTGGCGAGTGGTGATTCCAACACCTCCACTGGATGCACGAGGGTGGAGGGAGGGCTGTGTTGCCATCTGATGTCTGTGGCTTGGCCTCGTTGCATTGATTTTTAGGGCTCTCACTGAGTAATGCACAATCCTCATCCTTGGAGCCACCCCCAATCTCTTCAGCCAGAAGCAAACTGTCTCTTCGTAATCCCTATACTGAAGCACAGCACTGTTGTGGGGACCACTGACACCCCAACCCTGCCCGGTAGCACTGTGTGTCATTTCATGCAAGCTTTTCAGTGTTCTGGCACCGGCTTTGCCACTGACTTTTACTTTTAAAATGGAGATTCAGGGCTGGAGAGATGGCTTAGCTGTTAAGCGCTTGCCTGTGAAGCCTAAGGACCCCGGTTCAAGGCTCGATTCCCCAGGACCCACGTTAGCCAGATGCACAAGGGGGCACACGCATCTGGAGTTCGTTTGCAGTGGCTGGAAGCCCTGGCGTGCCCATTCTCTCTCTCTCTCTATCTGCCTCTCTCTCTCTCTCTCTCTGTCACTCTCAAATAAAAATAAATAAAAATGAACAAAAAAAATGGAGATTCAAGGGAGAAGGAAAGGGTACGTCTATAACACACACACACACACACACACACACACACACTCGTGTCCGTGCACATGCATACATGTATGCACTATGAAATGGTAACAACCGCGTGTCACCCCATGAAAAGCCATTTCCTTCTGGCTAGGAGTGGCATTGATATTGGCTGATATCAGAATATGGTGGGCACTCCCAGAGGGCTTTCTGATTCTTGCGTCACGGAACAAAGGACTGGACAGAAACACGTAGATAGTAGCAAGCACAATGAGAGAACTTATTGCAACAAGCAAAATGAGAGCTTATGAAGAAAGAATACACTTCCAGGCTGGAGAGATGCCTTAGCAATTAAGGCACTTTCCTGAAAAGCCAAAGGACCTAGGTTCAACTCCCCAGGACCCATGTAAACCAGATGCACAAGGTGGCACATGTGTCTGGAGTTTGTTTGCAGGGCTAGAGGCCCTGGCATGCACATTCTCTCTCAGTGTCTATTTATCTAATCTATCTATCTATCTATCTATCTGCCTCTTTCTCTGTCAAATAAATAAAATATATTTTAAATTATATATATTTGCATGTATGATGTAATTTTAATAATATGCTTCCAAGGGAGGAAGCGGGCTACAGCAGAGAGAGAGTTCCATAGCTCAAATGGCCCCACTGTACAAGGATGGGACATTCATATCACGTAGCATGGGTTTTTGGCTCATTTGCACAGTGGAAGCTTTTCCATACTCTACCTGTTCCACTTAGTTCTACATACAAGTTCATGCATGGCATATCTCAGTATCTTAAAACTCCATACACAGCCAGGCATGGTGGTGTACACCTTCAATCCCAGCATTGTGCTCAGAAGGCAGAGGTAGGTGGATAGCTGTGACTTCGAGGACACCCTGAGATTACATAGTGAATTCTGGACTAGAGTGAGACCCTACCTCAAACAAAACAACAACAACAACAAAACCCTCCACCCAGGAGCATGTGGCTTTGTTGTAGTTGTGAGTTTTTTTTCAAGGTCTCATGAAGCCTAGGTTGTCTTCAAACTTCCTATGTAGTCAACGGTAACCTTGAACTCCTCATTCTCCTGCATCCACCTCAGGGCTTGTGGTTTAGTATTATCCGAAGCCATGGGTCACTTTGGAGCACTGTACATCACAGACTCTGCTGGGTTCTGCCATACCCAGTGACTGGTTGTCGCCCTTGAGTCAGGGTGGCAGGATAAAGTTGGGACTGTGTCATTGCCAGTTGGTGGCTTACCTTCCAGAAAATGTCAGAGGACACATCTAAGGCAGCTGTGGGCCTGTGACCTCACACACAGGTGCCCCGTACCCTCAAATGGTCAAGTGGAAGCACCACTCTCTGATGCCTTCTGTGTGACCCCGGAGGTCCCCCTTTCCTGCTCCCCTCAGCAGTACCCCATCTTGCAAGTCTCATGGCATTTATAGGGGGGTCATGAACAGACACAGGGGATCCCAAAATGGCAGAACACAGACAGTGCCACGCTGTGCACTGAATGCTGTGTCAGTCAACTCACAATGAACAAGAAAGGTCTCTGGTGTGAGTCAGGTGAGGATAGAAGCTGGAGGTGATGGCGATAAGGACTTTGATGAGTCCCATCGGTTCATGACAGTGAGGAAGACACGGTTCTACGGTGCTTTGCGTTTTGGGTTATCTCAGCTTGGGTGAGTAACCCACCTCCTGTCAGACGTGCATCTCTTTGCCTGCTGGCACCACACCCCTTCATGGGATTCCTCATGCTATCTGTCAGGCGTAGTTTTCAGACTCTGTGTTTCCTACCAGGAAGAGTTTCATTCCTTATTTTCCATGGGTCTTGAAAGAATTTCTTACTCAGAGGAAAATGGTGGTACGGATTTCATCACCAAAAAAAAAAAATTACAGCTATTTAGTGTCCGGAGGGGTGGGTACTAGGGATAGATCATAGGGTCTCATACTTGTTTGGCAAGTGCTCCACCGCTGAGCTGTATCCCAAGACCTTTTGGTACTTTGAGACAGGATCTCACTCAGTTGCCCAAACTGACCTTGAACTTACTCTGTTGCCCATCAGGCCTTGAATTCGGCAAATTCTGCCTTAGCTTCCTGAATAGCAAGTATTAAAGACCTGTACCACCAGGTCTGGCCAGATCATTCATCATATATACTTTTAAAGTCATTTGTTTCTGGACTGGAGGGATGGCTTAGCAGTTAAGGCATTTGCCTGCAAAGCTAAAGGACCCAGGTTCGATTCCCCAGGACACACGTCAGCCAGATGCACAAGGGGGTGCACACGTCTAGAGTTCGTTTGCAGTGGCTGGGGGCCCTGGCACGCCCATTCTCTTTCTCCCTCTCCCTCTTTCTCTGTCAAGTAGATAAATAAACAAAAATAAAATATTTAAAACTCTAAACTCATTTGTTTCTGAGTAGATCGTCTGCATGGTACAAAGGTCAACAGGTTCAAGCTCATGAACTGTGGAGAACTTCCCATGCTCCCTTCCCCTCGGTCACCTGGCTTCTACCAATGGAGTCAACATGTGTCCTGAGGTCTTACATCTTTTCTAAAGATTGTCTGTAAGTAAGTTAGTGAGCTTGCTAGGAAGCAATCTATCCCTGAGCCACGCCCCCAGCCCTTCATTATTTGGAGATAGGGTCTCACCATGTAGCCCAGAATGATGTTGCGTTCACAATCCTCCTGACTCACTCTTCCTGGTACCATGAGCACAGGCATGTTCCACAAGACTCAACTTCCATGTCTCTTGAGAGCAGCTTTCTTGAATTTATAAATCAAGGTGAGTTTTTAAGAATATTTTCTTTATTATTTATTTAGAAGCAGAGAGAAAGAGAGAGAAAATGGGGATGCCAGGGCCTGTAGCCACTGCAAACAGAAATCCAGATGCATGCACCACCATGTATAGCTGGCTTTACGTGGGTACTGGGGAATCAAACTTGGGCCCTCTGGATTTGCAAGCAAGAGCCTTTAACCACTAAGCCATCTCTCCAGCCCAAGATCAATTTTTTTTTCTTTTCAAATTTTTTTATTAACAGCTTCCATGATTATAAAAAATATCCCATGGTAATGCCCTTCCTCCCCCCACCGGTCTCTCTTTTATTTTGATGTCATGATCTTTTCCTCCTCTTATGATGGTCTTGTGTAGGTAGTGTCAGGCACTGTGAGGTCATGAATATCCATGCCATTTTGTGTCTGGGGGTAGCACGTTGTAAGGAGTCCTACCCTTCCTTTGGCTCTTACATTCTTTTCTCCACCTCTTCCACAGTAGACCCTGAGCCTTGGAAGGTATAATAGAGATATTGCAGTGCTGAGCACTCCTGTCACTTCTTTCCAGCACCATGATGCCTTCTGAGTCATCCCAAGGTCACTGCCGCCAAGATGAATTTTTCAGAGGCAATATAGTAAATGAACATTACCATTATGTAGGCCAAGCTGGCCCCTAGTGTTAGAATTACAAACCTGTGTCTCCATACCCATCTTCCCCAAGTACTTTCAAAGAAAAAAATTTTAATTTATTTTTATTTATTAGAGAGAGAGAGAGAATAGGTGTGCCAGGGCCTCCATCCACTGCAAACGAACTCCAGACGCATGCACCACCTTGTGCATCTGGCTTACGTGGGTCCTGGGGAATCGAGCCTGAGTCCTTAGGACTTACAGGCAAACGCCTTAATCACTAAGCCATCTCTCCAGCCCCCAAGTACTTTTCATTCATCTTAGCAGCTGCTGCTGCAGTTCCCTTCAGCTGCACTCTTCATTGCTAGTGATAGCACCCAAGGTTTTGCACTGCTGCTGGGCCAGCATTCCACCACTGAGCGACAAGTTATCCGCATGGCCAGTCCAGTGAAAGCTCTGGTTCGAGAGCTGTGTGTGGTTAGAGCACTTTCACAATCAGTCTGCAAATAGTCCAGGACCTCTGGAGTGTGCTGTGGCAGGTTTCTTTCCTGTACAACATCCGGTTCCTCATTCCTCACTTATGCCGGTAAATCATTTCCCTTTGACATGGACAGAAGGGCCTCAAACGCTGAAAACAGAGGTATGGTGCCTTGCAAACAAGGTCTTAGGTCATGAAGATTTAGGGACAGAGCTTGTTAGATATCTAACCAGCACGCTTCAAATCAGGGCTTGTTGAATAGTCCAAAGCACCCGGTGGGTCTGGGAAGACACAGATGTTCTGTTCCTGTGGTTCAAAGCTGAGGGTACTACAACAGTGGCTGGGAAGCCTTAACAGTACTTTGGGGCGATGCATGCAGTGACACACGCCTGTAATCCCATCCTGGGGAGGGTGAAGCAGGAGACCTAGGGCTGGAGGCTGGCCTGGGCCTCCTAATGACTGTCTCAAAAAGGAGGGGCTGGGAGATTGTTCAGTAGATAAAGATCAAACCCTAGTACCCACATAAAAGTGCCTGGTGTGGAGCTGAAGGGATGGTTTAGTGGTTAAGGCATTTGCCTGCAAAGCCAAAGGATCCCGTTAGCCAGATGCACAAGGGGGCGCATGCGTCTAAAGTTCATTTGCAGTGGCTGGAGGCCCTGGCTCACCCATTCTCTCTCTCTCTCTCTCTCTCTCCCTCATTCTGTCTTTCAAATAAATAAACAAAATATTAAAAAATGCCTGGTGTGGCTGCCCATAACTGTGACCCCAGCGCTGGAGAGGTGGACACAGGGGAGCCCCTGGAGCCTGCTAGCTAGCCAGGCCAGGCTAGCCTGATTAGCGAGCTTCCGGGTCAATGAGAGACACCAGAGATTGTCCTCTGACATACACATGCATGTGCATGCCTATACATATGAACGCACACACATAGGCGACGGGGTGTGTAGATCAATGGTAGAGTGCTTAACCAGCACTTCAAAGCCTTGGGTTTGACACCCAAGAGAAAATAAGAAGAAAAATAAGAGGTGTGCTGGTCAATTTTGATACCTGAACAGAAAAGCAAGTGAAGGTCTGTGTCTGATACCCTCAGGTATCTGAGACAAGAGTTGGATTTCCTTGCTAGGGGACCTGCCTCAGGTACAGATGTGTATCAGTGCGGACGTTCTCCTCTATGACCTAATGAGTGGAAGCCATCCTTCTGGGCACACGCCCTGGAAGTGCTGACAACAGCTAAGCTGTTAAGAACTTGTGACTTGGTGACCAATCAAAAGCTTCTGAAAGCCTTCAGCTTCCTATGCCATAATGTATGGCACCCTCACTAATTTTTCAATTGCTTTTCACAGTTGGCCCATTTTTTTCTGAACACTTTATTTATAGGCTGACAATTCTTGGTAGCCCCGATGTGTCTCGTGTAACAGGCCCACCGCCTCCTTGCTGCAAGCTGTGCACAGGGGAGCGATTCTGCAAAGAGAGGGGAGTTTTTGCGGTCAGGTTTACTGACTGCAGACGGCATCTGGGCTCTCTGTGGGTGATCAGCCCCTTTCCTCCTCGTTCCCTCCTGTGACCATGACCGTACTGGAGCAAGCATGTGTCCAAAGGTACTGTCTTCAGAATTTTACTTAATTCAAATCTTCCAGGGCAAGCACTCAAGACAGCCACTCGTGCTTTTTAAAGAAAAACCACAGTATGGAAAGAGAAGCTGTGACCTCCAAGACACACGGACTCACCTTGCACTCTGCGTAGGTCCCAAGGGCCTGGGTAATCCCTGAGGTTTCTCTATTTATTCCACTTTGGTTGTGTTTTGATTCATTTGGTTTTCTGTCCACACGCAGGCAGAAGTGAAACCAATCTGCCAGGTCTTATCTCAAACCTCCCCCATCAAATGGGGGTTTCCTGGGCTTTCATTTTTTCCCTATGCTACCCAGGCAATAGTAGACCACGCTGAAGCTTTCCTCTGTGCCTGGTCTAATTTACATATCAGCTATTACTAATGAGGAACCAAGCACCAGACTTTGACCTGGCACCCCCAGTTAGGTGGAACCCACATGCCTCTGCTGGCCAGTCTCTGGAGCCCTCACTTCTCTTGGCTGACTCCCATGCAGACCGAAACAAAGCAGAAGGAGGAGTTCGAATCCTTGGTAACCGCGCGGGCGGGTGCAGCAGTCTCTCTGCAGGAAAGCAAAAGACCAAGGAAATTGATGCTCATTGGTGCTACTTCTCTTCACCTGACAGGGAGGCTTCCCTGTCACAGCTAAACTGTCACCACTTTTATCCGCACCCCCCTTTTTTTTTGTCCCTCTGTATGCTCTTACCTGGCTTCTTTCTTGTCTCGCATACAGAATCCAACCACTCCGTCCAGGCTGTGAAGTAATCCTTGAGTCTCCCCAGGAAGAGGGTCTGTTTGATTTACATATTGCTGCAGTTTCAGTGCCTGAAATAGTACTCACTCATTCGTGAGCCCACAAAAAAATATTTCTTTTTTAAAAAAATTATAAATTTATTTACTTATTTATTTGAGAGAGAGAGAGAGAAAGGCAGACAGAGAGAGAGAGAAAGAGACATAGACAAAGGAACTCTGGGTACATGTGCCACCTTGTGCATCTGGCTTACATGGGTCCTGGGGAATTGAACCTGGCTCCTTTGGCTTTGCTAGCAAGTGCCATTTCTTCCGTCCTGTTTCTTGAATGACTAGGGTACCTGTACTAGTGCCAGAATTCAGTTATCCCTGGAGGTTATTATAGTCCAAGGAGAGAAATTACTAAATAGCCAGGACTAACAGCACTACAAGAGGGACAGGTTTAGAGAGAGAGTAGAGTTCAGAAATGTGAGAAATTATCTACCAAAATGGGCAGCCGTCCACCCTGAGCTCCAAGGAGCTCTACGCCCAGTGGTTCAGGAGAGCAGGCGCCAGCAGGGAGGGAAGCAGCGGGCGCAGCAACAGGAAGAACCGCCTGGACTTTGGCCTTGGCGCTGCCAGCATGGGCAGGGGACTGAGGTGGGAGAATTACTTGAGCTCAGAAGTTCAAGGCCACCCTGAGAAGCACAGTGAGATTCAGCCTCAAAAACAAACAAACAAGAAAACAGAATCAGCAGAGAGTTGGGTGGAGTGGGTGGGAAGGGCAGGAATGGACAGAGTGCTGAGGCAGTCCACAAACCTGGACCCATTTGCCATACTTGCTTGGGGGGAGGGGCAGTGGGAGGAAGGGTCACTGGTTTTTCTGTTTTGTTCTTCTCTGAGACCTGCTTTTGTAAATAAGTTCTCACTGGCACACAGGCATGCCCATTAATTCACATGGTACGATTGGAGCTAAATAACACAGTGAGGCCCGTTCATTCCCATACTATGATAGGAGCTGGATTGTGCCCCCTTCCCCCAGTTTTTAAAATTACACTTATCGTGTATACTATATCCACAGTAAAATGAATCTTGTGCTCAAACAAATTTACATGGTTGTGATTTCACAGCTAGCTCACGTGAGTGTGGCAGAAGTACTTGGTGTGTGATTTTTTTCTGAGCAAATTTCTAGTCTACAGCATTGTCTTTGTGTACTGTTGCTATAACAAAATATCTGAGACTTGAAATCCACAAGTAATAGACGTTTAGCTACACTCGCTAGTGGTTCTAGAGGCTGGGTTTCTAGGGAGGGCTTTTTTCCTGCATCATAAAATGCTAAAGGGCATCACACAGAGACACAGGAAACATGCTGGGTAGGGTTAGCTTTTATAACAAAACTCCTTCAAGAACTCACAAACCTGTGAATGTATTAATCTGTTCCTGATGGTCGATGACCTACCTGACTAAAATAAAAGGCCCCATTTCCAACCAGTATTAACTGAACTTTCCAGCACATGAACTTTGGAGCAGAAATGGTAGGTATAGCTCGGTGGTAGAGTGCTTCACTAGCATGGTCAAGGCACTGGGTTGGATCCCCAGCATTATAATATATGTGATATTGGGATGGCATAGCTAAAGTATAATAAATATAATATCTCCCTAATTAATAAGCTGAAGTTCTTATGTTAGTACCTCTGAATTTGACTATATTCTGAGATGCAGGTAGATAGAGTCTTTGCGGGGGGCTTAGTGAGTGTTGAGACTGGGTTTCATGTATCCCAGGCTGGACTCAAATTCATTGTGCTGCTGAGGATGACCTTGAAATTCTGATCCTCCTCCCTCCATCTCCCAAGTACTGGGAAACCACTCCTGGCTTAGGCAGAGTCTTTGAACAAGTTTCTAAGTCAAAATAAAGTGATGTAGCAGCTGGGAATGTAGCTCAGTTGGTAGAGTCTTTGCCCAGCATGCACAAAGCTCTGGGTTGAATTCCCAGGACAGCATAAATCCAGATGTGGTGGCACACACCTAGAATTCCAGCACTGGGGAGGAGAAGGTAGGAAGATCAGAAGTTCAAGGTCACTTTCCGCTACATAGTGAGATTGAGATGAGCCTGGGCTACATGAGATCCTGTCTTAAAAAATAAAGCACACACAAAATCATGAGGTGGGCAGTAATCCAATAGGTTTTGCAATTTATACAGAGATATTAGGGGACTGGGGAAGTAGCTCAGTGGTACAGTGCTTGGTGGCATGCAAGAAGGCCTGGACTTTGATCCAAGATGGAAGCAAGAGAAGGAGGGAGAAAGAAAGGAAAGTAGGCAGGAAGGAACAAAGAAAGAAGGAAGGAAGGAAGGAAGGAAGGAAGGAAGGAGGGAGGGAGAGGAGGGAGAGAGGGAGAGAGGAAGGAAGGAACTAAGGAAGGAAGGGAGAAAGGAATTGCTTCTTGGCCTTTTGGCTAAGATCAAGTGTGGAAGGGAGAAAGGAAGGATGGAGGGAAAGGAGAGAAAAGGAAGGACAGGAAGAGGAAGGGAAGCTAAGACACAGGTACAGCCATCTGCCAGCCTAAGAGATGCCTCAGCCTTGCCAGCCGACACCGTGGTCTCAGAGTTGCATCCTCAGAGCTGTGAGGCATTCATGCCTATTGTTTCAAGTAACCAGCCCGTGGTACCTTGTGGTGACCCAGGTAGATTCAGGCCTATTTGCACACTATCGCAGTTGTAGTCTGGGCAGTAATAACAGGCCCGTGAAGGTTTTCAGAAACACTTACTAGCTGGCTTCATACACAAATGATTTGCTGACCTCTAGGGAAGATAGTTGTTTCAAAGTCATAGAGCTGGCTCATTCCAGAGTCAGGATTTGAACCCACATCAGCAATGGCACATCCTGTACTCTGTACTCCCCCAGCTCTTCCTTCCTGGCTTCTACCAGGAGTGCTGACACACGCCCGGCACAGCCAGCGTGGTTCGTTCATTTCCTTCAGTTCCTGTCATGGCCTGTGGGCAGCTGTTGTAGAAATGCCAAGTCATAAATAATTCTCACATTAATGCCAAGGCAGCCAGAAGGGAAATGTCATCAGGAAACAGTATTACAAATAAGTGCAAATTTCATAATTTTAACCAATGTGTAGGCTATTTCTCACAAATATTTCCTTATCTTGAGTTATGATAAACTGGTCATCATTCATAAATGCAGAAGAAATTTTCCTTTGTTGGGACATTTGACTCAGAGATATATGTAATAGAAAAATGAAGGCATTTTCCTACCATTTAGAATGGACCAAATAGACCAAGCAGAGAGAAACAATTGGTCTTATTTATAAAAACAGACACTTGTATCTTAAAATCACCTAATACAGTTACAGTATTGTGACACCCTCTATTGTAGCTTACAATCCTGAGGCTCCAGGAAGCTTTGATTCTACTAAACAGAATGTCTCATTAGTGAGAGTCTATCCTTTCAGAAACTATTGCACAAGCAGCTCTTAGCATTAGCTTCTTTCCCAGCAAGGCCGCTTCTGGGTGGCGCCCAGAGAAGCAGGGGCTATGCAGCTTTGGTCCAGTCTGGGGGTTAAAGGGTAAAGCCAGTCACGTGAGGAAAGGAAGCTGCTACTGCCCCCACGCCCATGTCATTGTGGCTACCCAGAAATACAGAGCCAGCTATTTTCAAATCGTCTGCTTTTTCACAAGAAGCCAGAAATGAATTCACTGCCAAGATGTAGAAATTGAGCAATTTCAGATGAAATCTTGGCAATGAATTCAAATGTCAAACACTATGTACCAAGTACCATGTTAGGTGACAGGAGGGACAGGACATAGCAGATTCAGTCCTTGTGAAGGGTCTGTGGTGACATGGAGGTAGGATTGGATGTGTCTCTTACCCACATGTTAAAATCTTAATCTCCAATGTGATAGTGTCAGGGGTAGGCTTTGGGGAGATAATTAAGTCATGAGGACAGAGCCTCATGAGTGAAATTAGTGTTCTTATAAAGTAGACCCCACAGAGCTATCCGGCTCCCTTGCTGTCATATGAGGACACAATAAGAAGGTCGGGAGGAGGCCACATGAAGGAGCTCCCTGAAGTTAGTGGTGTGGCTCAGTGGATAGTGTGCTTGTCCAGCATGCACAAAGCCCTACGTTCCATCCCCAACACTACATCAACTAGATGTGAAGCATGCCTGTAATCCCAGCATTCAGGAGGAAGTTCGAGGTCATCTGAAGCCAGCCTGGACTACATGAGAAAACAGTACTGAGTAGGCCTAAGGCTTTGATGAAATGGCTAGCAAAGGGTGATGGGGTATCCTGAAGCTGCTATCTCCCTCCATCCCTTTCCCAGCGCTGACTTTTCCAACCATCTGGAAGTGTTAGAGCACAATTCACCGACAGTACCTTTCTGTTTTATTTCTCCAAGAAAGATGCTCCTAAGTGGTAAGTGACAGCTCGAGTTGAAAGTCCTTGTTCCAGTGAAGACCCCCAGTGCTTGCTGAGCGGATCTATCCAGGAAGGAAAGCACCTCCAGGTCCACTGTCTATGGACATCTCTTAGCACGCCTGCACCACTCCAGCCCCCAGAAAGGAAATTTTCCTCAAGGGAACATGTGGAAGTTATCGTAGTTTTAATACATAAAATCACATACTAACTAAACATTGCATGTACATTCCTAGAGTAAGTGTTTGGTTTCACGTTGCTTACTGTTTATGAACACATCAACTTGTATCTCATTTGAATGTCAAAATAACTGTCTATGAATGCATAGTTTGACTGGGCTTCCAGACAGTAAAAGTTCAACTTAAACTTACTCTGTGCTCGACCGTTATCCAGAAACTATTAGGCCCTCAATCTGCAGTCACCTGTCCTTGAACCCGCCTCTGACCAGGCCAGAAAAATCTAAGTCTGACCTTTGCCTGGAGGGAGAGACTTAACATGAATTTAGAAGAACACCTGGTCCGTGTTCACCAGAGAAGGAGGAACTGCTCCCATAGGGGTGAGGGGTGAGAGGTGAGGGGTGAGGGGTGAGGGGCCTCACTGACAGCATCAACAGAATGTGCAGCTCCCAGGCTGGGGAACAGGAGCAGCGTTGAAAACCATGCTCTGAAGGCATTCCTACCAGAGCCAAGACACATCGGGAGACTCCCCAAGATAGGAAAAGAAGTCAGGAGGGGTCTAAAGTCCCACAGTGGTGTGGGAATGGAGGGGACCCCGAAGTGTGAAATGCTGAATCTGCATTAACTGTGGTCTAACTCCAGCCTGGGCCTTGTGGTGAGCTATGGCCTCTCAACCCCAGATTGTCCTCTGCTGTGTGACTCTGGGGCTGGGTCTCCTCCACAAACCACAGCTTTCTTGCTCTGATAGGGTGCCTGTGAGGCCCTGTTATAGGGGAGTCTAGAAAGTGGGAGGAGAGAAGCGCTCAGGCTCCTTTCTGTGCGTCCTCAGGCGGGCGTGGAGCCCAGGCTGCACGGGTCCTCCATGCCACAGTCACAGTCAGTTTCAACACCTCCCCCCCACCACCGCAGAAATCGGCTCTGGTGTCTGGCTCTTTAGGGTCTGGAAGGTTTCGGTGCTATGAAGATTTTCTTCCAGTCCTTAGGTTTCGCTGTCTTGTCCCCTTCCTCCGGGTTCCTAGGAACAGTGGTGTTGGCTGCTCTCTGCGTGGCCGGCCAGGGTTCCTGTTTTGCCTTTATTCCTCTCCTGAATTCTGCCTGATGCCCATCTAAGCTGGCTCTGGTGTGTGTTCATTTACTTGTGTGTATGTGTGGGTGTCAGTGTGTGCATGCCATGGCACATGGATTGAAGTCAGAGGACAGCTTTGGGGGTAGGTCCCCCCTTTCCACCTCCTTTGAGGCAGAGTCTCTCACTCCCCTGCCTCGCTGGCCACACTGGTGGCCTGTGAGCTTCTGTACAATTGTCCTGTGTCCACCTCTCTTCTTGCCCGAGGTGTATGATGGGATTCCACATGAAAGGGCCACAGCATCCAGCTTTGCATGGGGGGTGGGGTTCCAAATTCTGACACTCATGCTTGCTTTATCCACTGAGCCATAGCCCCAGCCCCAGCTCTGTTTTCATCCATTTTCAACTCAGCGATTTCTTCCCATTGCGTGCCATGCATTGTACTGAGTGCTAAGATAGGGAAGAGTAATTTAGACCAACTCTGGGTACTCAAGGTGCAGGAGGGAAACAGTCCAAAGGCAGAGTGGGACTTTTGAGATCTCCCTCACTTCTCTCATCTTGAATGTCAACAGTTAATGCTCACTTAGTGACATGATGTCAATAACAATGCTCATACACTGACACCTCAATGGAGTCACAGGACTGAAGTAACCACTGCTTCCTGTACCATCATGGGACCCATTGACCAGTGAGAGAGTGATGGTCCAGCTCCAAAACACCCCTGCCTGAGGTGTGAGCCGCAGTGACCAGGAGCTCCTTGTGTGAGGCCCACTTCCTGCCAATGCCATTTGTACTTCTGACCCATTCTTCACTCAAATAGTGTCCAGTAACTTAAGTGCTAAAAGGGTGAGCTTTATTTTCATGAAAACCCAGTTAGAGGAAGGTCCCTATCAGCAGTCTCACTAGTGTAGGTGACTCACCTGAGAAGGGCACTTGGCCTCTGTTTTATTCTTTCCAAAATTTATATGTGCAGCCTTACCAGGGAAAGCATCCGGAAAACCTGGTTGGTGTCAGACCAGCGCTCGGGAGGCAGAGGTAGGAGGATCGCTGTGAGTTCAAGGCCACCCTGTGACTACATAGTGAATTCCAGGTCAGCCTGAGCTAGAGTAAGACACTATCTTTGGGGGGGAAAAAAAAAGCCTGTGTTGGAAGACAGCCTATAGGACATCTGACTGGCATTCCTCAAAACTGTCAAGGTTTGAAAGACAGAGAAATTGTCACAGACCAGACGGCACTAGGGAGATGAGACAACTAAAAAAGAAGCATTTGGGGGCTGGGGAGATGGCTTAGCAATAAAGGTGCTGACCTGTGAAGCCTAAGGACCGGGGGTCAATTCCCCACTACCCAAGTAGGTCAGAGGCACATGGTGGCGCATGCGTCTGGAGCTCGGTTGCAGTGGCTGGAGGCCCTGGCATGCCTGTTCTCCCTCCCTCTCTCTCTCTCTCTCTCTGTCTCAAAATAAAGTAAATAAAATTTAAAAAGAAAAAAGAAAGAAAGACAGAAGCACCTGGATCGGGCCTGGGACATGAAGAGGACAGTGGGAGAACAGCACAAGGAAGAAAGCCTGCGCTCAGGAAGGAATAGTGTGCTGGCGCTGCTCACGCAGGTTTTTCTTTTTCTGTTAAAATTCATTTTTATTAGTATACGTTCATTGTACAAAGTATTGTACAAGGAATGGATTACACTTTCCTACATTGTGTAAATGTACCACATCTTCATTGTCCATTCGTCCAATAATGGGCACCTGGGTTGATCTCAGTTCTTAGATATTATGAATGGAGCATCTATAAACATGATATGTCTTCAGGGAAGCATGGAGCCTTTAGGGTAAATGTCCAGTAGAGGAGTCACTGTTGGCAGCTCTATTTTCATCTCTCCCAGGAGTCTCCATGGTGATCTCCATAGACATTATAAAGGTCTGCACTCTCACCAGTAGTGAATGAGGGTTCCTCTTTCCCCACATCCTTGCCAACATTTATTGTCATTTGATTTTTAAATTTATGTTATTCATTAAAGAGAAAGGGAGATAGAAGGGGGGAGGGAGAACATGGGCACACCAAGGCCTTCAGCTGCTGCAAACAAACTCCAGATGTACATGCCACCTTGTGCGTCTGGTTATGTGGGTCCTGAGGAATCAAACATGGGTCTTTTGGCTTTGCAGGCAAGGACCTTAACCTCTACGCCATCTCTCCAGGCCTCATTTGATTTTTCAATGATTGCCATCTTGATTGGAGTAAGATGGAATCTCACAGTTGTTTTAATTTGCATTTTCCTGATGCTTAGGGATGTTGGACATTTTCTTAAGTGTATGTTAGCCATTTGTATTTCTTCCTCTGAGAACTCCCTATTCAGCTCTCTGCCCCATTTTTTGAATGGATTGTTTGTGTTTTCATTATTTAGTTTTTTTGAGTACTTTGTAGATTCTAGAGATTAGGTCTCTGTCAGTGGTATAGCTGGAGAAGATTTTCTCCCATTCCATGGGTAATCTATTGTCTAACTTTGTCAAACTTTGTCTGGTATGTTTTTCTGTGCAAAAGCTTTTTAGCTTCATGAGGTCAGTTTTGACAGGTGTGCCGTCATCACAATTACACCAAGAATGAGGAGATTGGAGGGGCGTGTTTGGGAACTCTGCACAGTCTTTGTAACTTATCTGTACATTTAGAATTACTCTAAAGTAACAATGTTTTTTAAAATGCAACAAAATTACATGCTTTGGGAGACTGGGTAATTATAGCTTGCTTTAAGAACAATGCTGTTAAATTAGGTGTAGGCAAAGATCTAATTGAAAGAGATAAAGAGAAAAAAATTAAACTTATTTTACAAGTTTCATCATGTTCATTCTTCACCTTAAGGAAACTGAAATTGTGAATTGTAGAAGATGCCCTGTGGCTATAATTTATGCCAAAAAAGGATGATGCTAAACTTCCAGGCATGATGACAGCTTTAAAATACAGGCAATGTGCATTTATTTGTCATTTACTTACATTTTCACAAAAAATAAATCACTCATTGGTTCCTTTGTTCTACTGTATTTTCAGTCTCCTTATTAATGGTTTCAGTTGCATTGAATAGAAGAGTTTCTATTGAAACTAAAGCAAGTTAACCCCAGGCCGTGAGCATCTCTGAAGATGTGGACGGGTGGTGCCTAGTCACACAGAGCGGCAGGTTAGAGGTGGAGAGCTTCTCCCGCAGTCAGGAAGCTCTCCAAGGCAATGACATACATTCAATTTGCTCTGAATTCTGAATGCATGGCTTAGAGAACTTTGGTTCCCAGAATTTAATAAATGAGAAAGTAACATAAATAAATGCAGGAACGTGCAGTGAGGTGGATGTGCAGTGGGTTGCAGCTGGGTCCAAGGGGAAGGAGCTCCTTTCTCCCTGAAGATGTCAGAGGAGGCTGTGGAAGAGAAGGCTTCCTAGCTGTGCTGGAGGGAAAGCATGTCCCAGGTAGATGTGGGAGGGGCAGGGTGGTCCTGGGTGTGTGTGGGTTACTTTATGATTAAAAGTGCATACATACGGACACCACATAGAATGGAATAAATGTAAAAGAAATATACTTGCAGAGTAGGATCATACATAGTATGTGGATGGCAAATGTTAACAGGTCTTTTTGCATTCATCTGTTATTTACTTAACTTTTAAAATTTTTAATTGAGGGATGGGGGACATAGCTCAGTGAGTGAAAAATTTTCTGTTCACATGAAGACCTAAGTTCAACATGAATAACTGCAGGGAAAAATGATGCTATCAAAATAGAAGAGAGATTAGTTGGAAAGAAGAGATTCAGTGGAGGAGGGGTTTGGGAAGAGGAAAAGGAAAGGTATTGGGAGTGGGTTATCATATTATATTGCCTATGTGTATGGAAGTTGCCAATAAAAAGTTTTAAGGGCTGGAGAGATGGCTTAGTGGTTAAGGCACTTGCCTGTGAAGCCCAAGGACCCAGGTTCAATTCCTCAGGACCTACATAAACCAGATGCACATGTGTCTGGAGTTCACTTTCACTGGCTAGAGGCCCTAACACATCCATTTTCTCTCTCTCTCTCTCTCTCTCTCTCTCTCTCTCTCTCAAATATAAATAAATATTTTTTAATTCTATTTTAAAAAGTTTTAAAACTAGGAATTTAAAAAAATCCCCAAGTTCAGATCCCTCACACCCACAGCAAAACTAGACATAGTTGAGTGTGACTGTAATCCCAGCTCTGGGGAAGCAGAAAGGAGAATTATGGAGGCCCACTGACTAGCTAGTTTAGCTGAATCACTGAGCTCTAGGTTCAGTGTGAGACCCCATTTCAAAAAGTAAGGTGCAACTAATAAAGAAAAAAAAATAAGGTGCAGAGCAACTACGGAAGCCACCTGATTTTGACCTCTGACCTCTGCACTCACATGGACCTATGTGTATGCACATTTACACACGCATGCCCACTCACGTGTGAACACACATGCACAACACATACATACACATGCAAATGATTTTAAAATTGACACAAAGTTTTACATAATGTTAATAAACCACACAAAGGTGACGTGGTGCTTTAGATCTGGGAAACTGTAACTCATCTGGGAAAGGGAAAGGAATGGTCACATTCACATTTTAAAAAAATTTTAAAGCTTGTGATAATTTCTATTAATAGATAATTGGCATATAAATTGTATATGTGGAGTGTATTGTATTTTGATGTCATATGCATTCTGAAATGATTAAAGTAACATATCCATCCCCTTATATAATATAAAAAAATATTTAGCCGGGTGTGGTGGCGCACACCTTTAATCCCAGCACTTGGGAGGCAGAGGTAGGAGGATCACCATGAGTTCGAGGCCACCCTGAGACTCCATAGTGAATTCCAGGTCAGTCTGAGCTAGAGTGAGACCCTACCTTGGAAAACCAAATATATATATATATATATGGAATGTATCTATTGCTGAAGATTGGCACCAAGCTAGGCAGGTACAGAGTGGGTTAAAAACTTACCTTTGAATCCCAAAATTCATATTTTTGACAAGGTTTAACTGCAGTATAGACTTATTACCGAAAGTGTAGCCTAAGGATCAACACCCAACTTGGGAGCTTGTTGAAATGCAGGGTCTGGGGTCCCTTCCATACCTGCAGACAAGTTTTTCATTTTAATAAGAAACCCAGGTGATTCAGACATACAGTGCTGGCTGAGAAGCATCGTTTAGAAAGCAATGACCTAGGGGCTGAAGAGATGCCTCAGTGGTTAAGGAATTTGCTTGCAAAAGTTACTGGCCCAGGTTCAGTTCCCCAGTACTCACATAAAGCCAGGTGCACAAAGTGGTGCTTGCATCTGGAATTGTCTGCAGTGCAAAAGATCCTGGCATACCCATCTTTATTCTCTCTCTCTCTCTCTTTCTCTTTCTTTCTCTTTGCAAATAAATATTTTTTTTAAAAATCACCAATCTAGAAGATGGACTAAAGAGGTTTGTCTTTCCTAAGTCAAGGAGAGAATTTTTTAAAAATGACTAAAGTAATCTTGATAAGAGATAAAGATGGCCAGAGTTAGGGTCTGAGAATGAGCAAGGAGAGGGCACAGATAACAGAGAGGGTTGCAGGACAGTATTGCCAGCCTTGAGGACTGACCAGACATGGCAGGTGTGGAGAGAAAAAGCATGATTACCTGCTCTTTAGAAAGTGGCATTTACGGCATTGGCCTGCGAAGCCTAAGACCTGGGTTTGATTCCCCAGGACCCACGTAAGCCAGATGCACAAGGGGGCACATGTGTCTGGAGTTTGTATGTACTGGCTAGAGGCCCTGGTGTGCCCATTCTCTCTATCTGTCTCTTTATGTCTCATAAATAAATAAATAAAATATTTAATTAAAAAAAAAGAAGGTGGCATGCCAGAGCCAACAGATCTCATTGTAAACACACACACACACATACACACACCACCACCACCAGAAATTAAACTGCACACATTAGTGAAATATAAATGAGAACAAGGTGAATATGTCCCCAAACTTGTCCCTTTCTATGTTATTATATTTCAATATTATCCAAGCTTTTGAGCTTTTGAACCATAACTGCCGGAGGAAATGTAACAGGGTATTAGGGGTCCAGGAAAGTCTTTGGACCCCAAACCCTAGGTTTGTTTCTAATTTTAATCAAAGAATTGAATAAAAAAGAAGACTGAGAAGGATAATTATTAAATTATCATATTGATTGAGGAAAGTACAGAGCCAAGGAAAGGTACCTATGTCTAGAGATCCCATGTGGAGGGCCTGGGAAAAAAAGCCACTGAGAGAAAAGAAAGTTCAAGGAACTCTGCCATGGGGGAGCTGGAGGGATAAAGAAACCATGTAGAGAGTCAGGGCTGGGGGCCTCCTGGCTGGGCCTGGGCTGGCCCACAGCTGAAAGTTCCCAAGTGGTCAGATGGCCTGCCTTCCCCTTGAAAAGGTATTAATAACCTTATAGTGGTGGACTGTCTTCCACCTCCGGTGAACCAGAGGGACAGCAGGTTGGTTAGGGCTAGAGGCTGTCTCAGGAGGAGGTTAGCCTTGACTCCAAGCTCCAGAGGCTGAACTTGATCAACCATAGTGTTTAAATCCTATGAAAGACCTCCCTCCCAGGAAGGGTCCTGGTTGTTTGCGGAAAAATATGCCTAGGGAACTAGGCAATAGATAAGAAATCAGATCATCTTTGATTTCTAGCAAATGCAAGTTTTCCTGCCTTTTTGACTTTCAGGGGTCCAGTCACCCTAACTGTACCCTCCGCGACCTCCCCCCCCCCTGAAACACTGTACAATATGAGCTTCTGTGCATCTCCACCTAGTCAGTGTTATCATGTGATGGTTAGTCTACATTGTCGGCTTGATTGGGTTTGGAATCACCCAATACATGCAACTAATGCGTGTCACCTGGCAGCTAGTCCGCTCCACAGGGGAACATTTATGCTATTTTAAACAACGAGCACACTGAAGATTGAGACACACATCTGGGTGACACGTCTTTGAGTGTGTTTCAAAGATTAGCTGAGGCTGGGACACCCACACTGAATGTTGGTGGCACTATCCATGGGAGAATATCAGCATTTCTCTCGCTCTCGCTCTCTCTCTCTCTCTCTCTCTCTCTCTCTCCCTTCTGTTGTCTTTCTCCCTCTCTCTTGCTGGTCTGCTGAGATGTGAGCAAGCAGTCTCTGCTGCAGTGCCATAGCCAAGACCCACTCCTGCCACCAAGGCTGACTGGCAAATGATTGATTGTAACTTCAAGCCATAAACCAAAATAGATCTTTCCTCCTTAAGTTCTTCTTGGCAGGTATTTGGTCACAGTGAGGCAGGGGAGTTGGGGGAGTAACTAATGCATATCACACCGGCAGAGAGAATGTTTGCAGCACGATCTTCAGCAGATATTCTTCCTCGGGGCTTGGTTTGTTGAGTGGTTGGTGTTCTAGATCCGAGGATAGAAGACTTCTGATAGAAAACCAGAGCGTTTATATTCATGTCTTCTTGGACATAACTACTCAACTTCATCTCTTGTGGTAGTTGGAATGTACAACCCCATAGACTCAGGGGTTTTTGATTAAGAAGTGACTTTGAGCCAGGTGTGAACTTGAGTCTCCAGTGGGCAGAGCCCTACTGGGCAAGCAGTTTTTACGTCACTGTATTATAGGGTCCAGTGTCACACAAGTGAGACAATTGACTCACGGAATGTGACTCAAAGTTTTATTGGGTAAAAAGAGAGAAAAAGAGGAAAGCTGGGGCAGCAGGTCTGCATCCCAGAGTTTGGGATCTCAAGATGCAGCCCTGATCTGCTTAGAGTATCAGCTTTTATTGGACATAACCACACGATGTTTATAGTAAAAACATGATCCGGAGTTAAACCACAAAATTACACACTGTTAAACAAGGTGGCGGGTGCTATTACAAGAAGTCACAAGGTTACATAGGTCACATAGGGGGAACTCAGGCAAGAAACATTCTATGCTATGTAATCACAAAGATATTTAGAAACAAAGAGATACGGAGAGGTCATGGAACATTGCACAGAGGGTTCATCCCATTCTTGAGTTAACAGTAAACACCTTCATGGAACAGACAGGGATCATGCCATTCCTTTCGCATTCCATTTTCCGACTGGAGGTGGATCTTGAGCCCAGCCCCAAGGTGTGTGGAGAGCAGCTTGAAGCTGTGATTGTTCATGCTTTTTGGTGTTTGCTGGCTGTTTGGACTTATGGAAATGAGCCAGCTTCTTACAGCATTGATGGTGTTCCCCTGGAATTTGTAAGCCTGAAATCAATCCTTTCCTCCTATAAGCAGCTTCTGATTAGTGTTTGTCCCAGCAATATAAAACTAACTGCAACGCCGCTCTAACATAAAAACCACCAAAGCTGATACAGATAAATGTATCTTGGTGGGTTATAATACATTTTTTTTCTTTTCAAAACCAGACAAAGCCTGTTTTTGTTTTTATTATTGTTGTTGCTATTTTCCCCAAGTCTTTCTTAGCTTCAGTCTGGAGTTGAGAAAGCAATAGAGAAAGTGTTTGTTATGTGTATTAAACTTTAATGCATTTTTCCTCTGCAACCATCCCATAGCGAGCAGTATAAAAACTTGACAAAGCACTCTTCAATATTCAAAAATCTATGATCTGATTCAGCTAAGAAGTCACTTATATCACTGATGAATGAGTAAGGTTCCGATGTATTTCTTCCTTGTTTTATATTCATTATTGTAAACTGAAATAGCAGCCAATATTCATGGTGAAACCACAAACTCCTGCTCTATGAAATGTCTACAGTTACAGGACCAGTAAAAACCAGTGAGAGCCTTCTGTGAGAATCAACTGGCTATCCATGGAATTTACAATCAAGTTTTTGGGGTCTAGGACATAGCTCTGTTGGTAGAGTGCTTGGCTAGCATTCATAAAACTCTGGGTTTGATCCCCGTAACCTCATAAGCCAGGAATGATGATACATAGTTATAATTCCAGCAACCTTGAAGGAAAGATAGGAGGACTGGGCCAGGCGTGGTGGCGCACGCCTTTAATCCCAGCACTAGGGAGGCAGAGGTAGGAGGATTGTCGTGAGTTCGAGGCCAGCCTGAGACTACATAGTGAATTCCAGGTCAGCCTGGTCTAGAGCGAGACCCTACCTTGAAAAACCAAAAAAAAAAAAAAAAAAAAAAAGATAGGAGGACTGGGAGCTCAAGGTCATCCTTGGCTCAATAGTGAGTTCAAGATCAGCCTGGGCTACATGAAACTCTATCTAAAGAAAAGATTTTGTCTTATTATTATTTATAAATGGCATGCCACCCACATGTACATGAGTAAAAATTTTATTTTAAAAAATATTTTTATTTATTTTTTATTTTATTTATGGGTGGTCCAGGGCCTCTTGCTCTTATAAATCAACTCCAGACTCATGTGACCACCACTATATACATCTGGTTTTACATAGGTACTGGGTAATTGAACCCAGGCTGACAGGTTTTGCAAGTAAGAACCTTTAATAGCAGAGCCATCTCCTCAGCCCATGAATAAAATCCTTTAATTTATAAAAGGTTATATTCTTTTTTTTTTTTTTTTTCTTGAGGTAGTTTTTCACTCTAGCCCAGGTTGATCTGGAGGTCACTTTGTAGTCCCAGGCTGGCCTCAAACTCACAGTGATCCTCTTACCTCTGCCTTTCAAGTGTTTTCAAACTCCAGATACATGCCTTTCAACACCATGCCTGGCAAGGTTATACTCTTATGTCCTCACCACCCCCCACCTCCACTGTCCTTCCCATTTCCCTGGGGCCCTCCTTAGTGGGGTTATGATGTTCACTGTGGGGTCATAAAGGCCTCAGTCATTCTCTGTGGGCTAGGCGGGGACCATGCCTCAAGGTATTCCTACCCGCTCTAGCTCTAACAATCTTTCCTCCCTCTTGTCTGCAATGTTCTCTGAGCCTTGGCAGGCCTGTTAGCAGTCTGATTTAGCATTGAGTTCTCTATAGCCTCTGGATATCTGATATGATTTTTTAAAAATATATTTATTTTCAAAGATAGAGAGAGAGAGATACAGAGAAAAAGAGAATATGAATGGGTGTGCAGGGGACTCCAGCCATTGCAAACAAACTCCAGATACATGCACCACTTTGTGCATCTGGCTTTATGTGGGTACTGGGAAATTGAATCTGGGTCATTAGGCTTTACAGGCAAGTACCTTAGCCACTGAGACATCTCTCCATCCCTTTGATAGATTTTGATTGACCACAGTGTCAGGCTAGCAGTGAAAACAGTATTCATGTCGCCACTTCCTCTGCAATTTCTCCTGGGCCCTGGAAGATATGGTAAAGGTGGCACGTCTTATGATAGGCAGTAGGCTATCTTTTCTTGTTGTATTGATGGATCTTGGATCTCCTCAGTTTTATCTGCTATCTGTAAAATAAAATGGATTCTCCAACCAACAGTGAGAGCATCGTGGATTATGCATAGTTATTTGAGAGAGATTCTGGTGTGTTAAGCCCATCCTCTACTCCAGGGAGTAGTGCGGGCTTGTCTCTGGAGTCTGTGAGTTTCCCATCCTTGGGATTCCAGCTTGGTTTTCAGTACCAGATATGGATTCTCTCCCACTGAGTGGGCCTCATGTCCAACCAGAGCCCAATTGGTTACCGGCAAAGGCTGTGTGCCACTACTGCACAATTGTGTACTTCTTGCCTGGCTGGTTGAGTCATAGCTTGCAGGGTGCCCTGCTTATCCATGCTGTTGGTGACCCCTGCGGCCCAGCAGCATTATGAGGGCAGGCCGGGAGGGAGCCGGTTGCCCTCTCAGATCCAGCGCAGTGTCTCGACGTTCAGTGACCTCCACCTGTGCTATCTTCAGCAACAGGATTTTAGTGTTTTGGGTTTTTTTAATTATTTATTTGCAAGCAAAGAGAAAGAGAAGAGGGACAGACAGAGAGAATAAGCAAGTCAGGGACTCCAGCCACTGCAAACAGACTCTAGATGTTTGTACCACTTTGTGCATCTGGCTTTACATGGGTACTGGGGACTTGAACTCAGGTCATTAGGCTTTGCAGGCAAGTCCCTTGACTGCTAAACCATCTCTCCAGCCCCCAGATCTTAGCTTTTAGCCCAATTTAAAAAAGAAAATTTTTTTTAAATTGGTTTAGGGGACTGGGGAAATGGCTTAGCGGTTATGGCATTTGCCTGCGAAGCCTAAGGACTTGGGTTTGATTACCCAGGACCCACTTAGGCCAGATGCACAAGGGGGCACAAGGGTCTGGAGTTTGTATGCAGTGGCTAGAGCCCCTGGCGTGCCCATTCTCTCTTTCTCTCTGTCCCTTTCTCTCTCATAAATAAATGAATGAATGAATAAATAAATTAAATTGGTTTAGCTGGGCGTGGTGGCACACACCTTTAATTGCAGCACTCAGGAGGCAAAGGTAGGGGGATCACCATGAGTTTGAGGCCAGCCTGAGACTACATAGTAAATTCCAGGTCAGCCTGGGCTAGGGTGAGACCCTGTCTCAAAAAACCAAACAAACAAACAAAAAAACTTGGATCACCTAATCCTTTTTAAAAAATTATTTATTTGTGCATTTGAGAGGGAGAAAGAAAGCACTCCAGAGCCTCCAGCTACTGCAGATGAACTCCAGATGCATGCGCCACCTTGTGCATGTGGCTTACGTGGGTCCTGGGGAATCAAACCTGGGTCCTTTGGCTTTGCAGGCAAACGCCTTAACTGCTAAGCTATCTCTCCATCCCATGAAAACAATTTTGAGGTAAGGTCTCACTCTAGCCCAGGCAGACCTGGCACTCACTCTGTAGTCCCAGGCTGTTCTTGAACTCACCATGATCCTCCTACCTCTGCACCACCACTCCCATGGCTGGAGAATTGAACCCAGGCTGGCAGGCATTGTAAGCAAGTGCCTTTAATCACTAAGCAATCTCTCCAGCCCCTAAAAAAAACTTTCTAGAGCTGGGCATAGTGACACCTGCCTTTAATCCCAGCACTTGGGAGGCAGAGGTAGGAGGATCACCATGAGTTCAAGGCCACCTTGAGAATACATAATGAATTCCAGTGAGTCAGTGGGGTTGCTTGCAGGAGCATAGATGGGGGATTTTGACTCATCAGTGGCTGCACTGCTGAAGAAAAGCACATTACACAAACCCGACCATTTTAGCACTTATGTTATCACTTAGTCATATTGTTATCACACATGTCATCACTGCCCACTGGTCATGCCATATGAGAAGTTTCCAGGGGACATGAGGCAGCAGCCACAGTATTTCTATCTAGTAGCTGCTTCCATACCTGTTCGTAAACATGCTGTGGAGAGTTTTATGGGTATTACCAGAAAAGGTAGAAAAAGAAAAAAAAAATTGTTATCTCCCAGTAAGAAAAAAAAAAAACACCATGGAAACAGTTTAACTATTTCCTCTTATGGGTGAGCACTATAGATGATGAATGTAACCATTACCAGATCACGAAGTCAGAGAAGAGAAATAGCAGAAACTAGGGAGCAGAAAAGACCTTCCTGTCCCCATCGAGTGAAGTCCACGTTAGACTGCTCTACACATCTCTTAGGGAATGGAGATGTAGCTCTGCATAGTGGCACAGGGCTGTCTCAGTCTATGGTGCAATCTGTCATCTCACAGATGAGACACCGCATCATGGAGGAGGGACAGTGCCAGGACTGTGGCAACTTGGTAAAGCCAGAATAAATGACAGGCACCACCAGCTCATGCCCTGGAGGCATCTGTAGGCTCCTTCTGACTTTGTTCAGAGTCGCTTGTTGAGACGTGGTTCCTCATGCTAGTCCTCATGCTGGGGAGGCAGAGAGAGGAGGATCCCGAGGGTGTGCTGTTCTAGCTGAATTGTTGAGTTCCAGATTCAGTGAGAGACTCTGCCTCAAAAAAACAAAAACAAACAAACAAACAAACAAAAAAAACCAGTAAGGTAGGGGATGATAGAGAATGGCACACAACACCAATCTCTGGCCTCCACATGTGTGTGTACACATGGGCACCTGCACACGTACTCATGGCTTCTCATATATGAGCGTGCATAACCACACACATGCACAGCACACATGGAAGTAACAGTATCCTGCAGGAGTTGGGCCTGAGGAGATAGGTCAGTCAGTAAGGTGCTTTCTATATAAGCATGAGGCCCTGGGTTTGACTCCAGAATCCAAATGTAAAAGTAAGTAAATACAGCTGAGCCTGGTGGCATGCCTGCAATCCTAGCACTGGGGAGGTAGAGGCAGGTGAACACCTGGTGCTTGCTGACCTGCCAGTCTGAGCTACTGGGTGAGTTGCAGGTCACTGAAAGATCCGGCCTTGAGAAGAGTAGATGACACCTGAGAAATGACACTTAAGGTTGTCCTCTGGCTTCCATACACACATGTGCACATATATGCATGCTTACCTGCACACACACATGCACCTGAACACACACAAACATGCACACAACAGCTCCAGTATTTCAAAAAGCCAAAATGAACAATGTCCAAATAAACATTTTTTTTAAAAGAAAAATCAGCTTTTGGGGCTGGAGAGATGGCTCAACAGTTAAAAAAAAGTCAGCCTTTTTTATTGAGTTATATTTATTTTATTCTTAACGTTTCGTTTTTTAAATTTAATTTTATTTATTTGGGAGAGAGAGAGAAAGGGGGGCAGAGAGAGAGAGAGAAAATGGGTGCCTCAGGGTCTTCACTCATTGCAAACAAACTCCAGATGCATGTGCTACCTTGTGCATCTGGCTTATGTGGGTCCTGGGGAATTGAACCTGGGTCCTTTGGCTTTGCAAGCAAGTGCCTTAACTTCTGCGCCATCTCTCCAGCCATATTTTCTTTAAACTTTTTATTGACAACTTCCACACATGTAGACATCATACCATAATCACAGTCTGAGTTCTATTTATAAGCAATGATATTCATGCATTTACGTTCCATGAAGTTTGAAAACTGTATGTGACTATTAACCTATCGTAGCCATTAATATAATTGACATATAGAACATTTTCATCATCCCAAAGCTCTCACTGGGCTGCGGATAAACACTTGCTGCAAAGCTCTAAGTACTTGAATTCAGATCCTCAGACCCCATGTGAAGCCTCGTAGCTGTGGTGGACTTCTGTAAACCCAGTGTGACCATGGCAAGAGGAGGGGTAGGGACAGGAGAGTCTCCCAGGATGCAATAGTGAACAATGAGAGATCCAGCCTCAAAAAAATGAGGTGGAAGGCAAAGACTGACCTGCAAGTTGTCCTCTGATCACATGAGCTATGTGCAGGTGCACACACACACACTCACACCAATCAATAAAGTCATTTAAAAATATTTTTTAATTAATTTTTTTTGCAAGCAGAGAGAAAGGCAGTGAGAAAAGAGACAGAGAATGGGTGCACCAGGGCCTCCATCCACTGCACACGAACTCCAGCTGCATGCAGCACTTTGTACAACTGGCTTTATGTGAGTCCTGGGGAACCAAACCTGGGTCATTAGGTTTTTCAGGCAAGTGCCTCAACGGCTGAGCCATCTCTCCAGCCTAATAAAATCATTTTTAAGGAGTTATTTTTGTCCATTTAAAAGTAAATTCTGGGCTAGAGAGATGGCTCAGCAGTTAAAGGCACTTGAGTGCAAAGCCTGACTTTCAAGGTTCAAGTCCCCAGTACCCACGTAAAGCCAGATACAGAGTGGCACATGCATCTGGGACTTGTTTTCAGTGAAAAGAGGGCCTTGTGTGCCCATGTTCATTCTAGTTCTCATTGAAAATAAATAATAAATAGAAAATTTTAAAAGTTTTAAGGAGTAAATGGTAACTGGGCATGGGTGGCTCAGGCTACTACTCCCAGCACTTGCAAGGTTGAGGCAGAAGCTTTGTAACAAGTTAAAGGTCAGTCTGGGATAAAGTGAGACTTTCTCTCATAATCTCTTCAAAGATAAAAAAATAAAATAATTTATTTGAAGATTCAATGACCCCTGGAATATGTTTGTATTTCCTCAAATCACAAATTCTCTTGCATAACCACAGTACAATTTACTGAAACCAGAAATTCACTCTGAACACTACTGTTGTCTACAGAACTGATTAAAATTTTTATCAGTTGTCCCAACATTGTCTTTCACAGCAAAAGGAACCCAAAATTTTAATTTGTCATCATATCTCCAGTTTTCTGAGCTCCTGGACAACTTTTAGAGCCTTCCCCTTTCTTGTGGCATTTTGTTTTGTTTTTGAAGGTAGGGTCTCACTAGCTCCAGGCTGACCTGGAACTCACTCTGTAGTCCCAGGCTGACCTCAAGCTCACAGCAATCCTCCTACCTCTGCTTCCCAAGTGCTGGTGGTTCTGTCTGGGAAGTTTGTGGTACCTGTGGAAGGTGGAGTCTTGCTGGAGGAAATGTGTCACTGGGTCTAAGGTTTGGGATTTTACAGTCCAACCCTGCTTGCTACACTCAGCTCACTCTCCCTGTCTCCTCCCTGTTGATGTAAAGATGTGATGCTTGGCTATTTGATCCTGCTATGTTTTCCTTGCCATGATGAAACTTCTCAGAACTGTAAGCTGAAAATAAATCTTTTACTTCCATAAGCTACTTCCGGTTGGGTGTTTTGTCCTAGTATCAAGAAGTTAACTGTTATGGTTATGCTTGGTCATTTGGCTATGGTGGTATCTGCCAGGTTTCCCACCGTGAAGTGTTTGTTTTATCCATCATAATTAAATAGTGTGTGTGCAGTGGGGAGTCTTACTTGAGACCTGTAGTAGTCAGCTTCACGTTGCTGGGATGAACCTCCAGAGAAGACACAGTATATGGGAGGAAGAGAATTTATTTGAAGCTTACAGATCCAGGGGAAGTTCTGTAATGGCAGAAGAAGCTGGCCTGCCTTCACAGGACCAAGCAGAGAGAGAGAAGCACAAGCCTAAAAGCCACACAGCACAGCACACTCAGGAACTTCAGCCAGGCACACTTTGCATATCCTTTGATTGAAATCTGAAACCCACCACCACACCTTAAGATCCACCCAGTGACACCGCCTCTAGCCTGGTGGCTGCAGATGCAAACTACAAACCAATAAAACACTGAATATATTGGGGGGGGGGGCATCTATTCAAACTACCACAAGAGTTTAGTATTGAGCTGTTGGTACATGTAACAAGTTTTGTAGAATTTCCAGGACATTATATAGTATGAAAAAAGCCAGTCTGAAAAAGTTCTCTGCTCGTCTCCAAAGTGAATTCTTCCAGGAATGTATATGAACATTAAGTACAGAACATGAGTGAGAATTGCTTCTGTGCTTTCTCAGAGTCTTTGTCCATTCAATAGGAGTCAAGTCTATCTATATGCTTCACTAGAAAAAGAAGCATATATGTTCTTGTCTCTTCTCTGTCATAAAATAGTGACAATGGAAAATTGTTTGACCTTAGGGCTTGTGGTGATTTGAATTTTGTGTCCCCCATAAACTCATGTGTTGGGAATGCTAGGTCCCTAGCTGGTGGCAGTTTGGGAATTGGAGCCTCCTGGAGGTGATGCATTGCTGGGGGCAGGCTTATGGGTGTTATAGCCATCTCCTCCTTTCCAGTGTTTGACAATTCCTGATGCTGTTGTCCATCTAATGTTGGCCAGGAGGTGATGTCCAGCCTCTGCTCATGCCAAGGTTTCTCCTAAAATCTGTAAGCCAAAATAAACCCTTTCTCCCATAAGCTGCTTTCGATCAGGTACTTTCTGCCAGCAACATGAAGCTAAGTACAACAGGGTTGTTTTCCTCTTTCATAGAAAGGTGTATTGGGCCAAGTTCAATTCCCCAGCACCCACATAAAGCCATACATGAAGTAGTTCATGAACCTGTGTGTTCAACATGCAGCTGCCTAAGAGGTGGAGCCAGGAGAATTCGGAGCTCAAGGGCAAGCTAGTCTGATGTTCCTTCTCAGTCTGGCAGCTTGTCTGCAGCCACAAGAGACCCTGTCTCAAAGAAGTGGAGCACCGGCAACAGTTGTCCTTTGACCTCCACGCATGCACCATAACACACATGCATGCACACACACATGAAGTAATTTTTTAATAGATGGGTTGTCTTGGATTATTTGAAGTCTCTTTGTGGCAATAAAATATAATTTTTAAAAATTTTTTTGTTTTTGCCTTGAGGCAGGCTGGCCTCCTCCTTTTAAGTAACAGAGCATTACAATCTTTTTTTTTTTTTTTGGTTTATTTTTATTTATTTATTTAAGAGTGACAGACAGAGAGAGAAAGAGGCAGAGAGAGAGAGAATGGGCGTGCCAGGGCTTCCAGCCACTGCAAACGAACTCCAGAAGCGTGCGCCCCCTTGTGCATCTGGCTTACGTGGGTCCTGGGGAATCAAGCCTCGAACCAGGGTCCTTAGGCTTCACAGGCAAGCGCTTAACCACTAAGCCATCTCTCCAGCCCTAAAATATAATATTAATCAAACCCCTGAAGAATTTGCTTATCTACCCAAACACCTGACAGGTCTTAGGAATTTATGTAGGTGCCTCAGATACACCTGGGAAGCAGGAGTGTCTAGACACGTGAGGGCAGCAGTAGGGCCATATCCAGCAACGCCACAGTGGGGACTCAAGGGGAGACTGACGGCTGAGGACATCCACTCACCTCCCCTCCCACATTCACTGTCGTGCCTCTGTTCTCCACACCTAATGAGAGCAGCAGGTCTTTCCTCTGCTTGTAGTGGTCTGTCTGTGCGTTGTGTGAACAGGAAGCCACAGACTCTCAGTCTCGCAAGCCTTCATTTCCAAGTTCACAAAAGATGAGATGAAGGCGTTTGAAACTGGAGGGCCTAGCACTTGGGTAAATGTCAAGATGTAAATATTGTCCCAGTGATGAGTAAGTGCTTAGAATCTGGCCCCTCCTTTTTGAAAGAGTGGCAACAGCCTAGCTTTGAGAAATGTGTGTGGTACAGTTTCCCACACATCTAAAGAAACAAAAGAAATAAATATCCTAGAAGATGATTTTAGAGGACGTAGTCCTTACCCATTAATTATCACATGACTTCCTGCCAGGAGGGTTCATTTAAAAACAGTTAACGCAGATGGCTAAATGGCAAGGGAAAGCACCGTGGCAAAAAGCAGAGGGTCTATTAATGTAATCTCACATGTAGACAAATGTATAAAACAAGCGAATAGAACATGTCCAGTCAATACTGATATAAATAAACAATGTTGTATTTCTTAGGAATATAATTAGCAATGATGAAATATGGTTTCATTGTATGCCAGAGAGCCTCAATCAGAAAATTTTTGTCTAAATTTAAATAGGAAATGTGAACTCTTTATTTAGTACTTTAATGTCTTTTGTTGAAATTCTTACTAAAATATCTAAACTTCCCTGAATTCCTAAGCCTAGAATTATCACATCTGAGTTAATCCTTGAGGCCTGGGGAATCTAAATATCTGTGATAACAGGCCAACCACAGTAGATACCAGAGCTTTAAGTGGACCCTGGAAAAGCCCCTTTGCAGAGAGAATTTCCTGCTGCTAGCTCTAAAACATGTCTTGTCTGCCCCCTTTCACCAAGTGGTGGGGAACAACAAAAAGTTTAGCAAGGGACAGTTTCCACTTAGTTGATTCAGGCCAAATAAAATTTTCCTGCCTTAGGACAAGAAAACTCATGAGTAAGATTCTGAATCATATAACAGGTGGTGGCACACGGCATTAATCCCAGCACCTGGGAGGCAGAGGTAGAAGCATCGCTGTGAGTTCGAGGCCACCCTGAGACTACAAATAGTGAATTCCAGGTCAGCCTGGGCCAGAGTGAGACCCTACCTCAAAACCCAAAATAAATAAATAAATAAATTCCTTCCTCCATAGCTGTGCCTGGCCTGGAAGTTCATGTCAGCAAACCTTAAGCTGTCTGTTACATCTCTGTTGACAGATATAATTTGCTGAGAGATATTCAGACTATCTTCAATTTTTAACAATTATGAACAAAGTTTCTAAAACATTTTCAGGGCTGGGGTCGTAGCTCAGTTAGCAAAGTGCTTACACAGCACGCAGGAAGCCCTGGGCTCAATTCGACATCACTGCGTAAAACCAGGCATGGTGGGTGGTGGTGTGCACCGGGATTTCCTGCACTCAGGAAGTGGAGAGGGAAGATCAGAAGTTCAAGGTCATCTCCAACTACATAGTAAATTTAAGGTCAGCCTTGGTTAGAGACAAGGTCGAGGGAGAAAGAGAGAGAGAGGTGGGGAGATGACTCAGAGGTCTCAGATGTTAACAGCACTTCCTATGCACATAGCAGAGCCCGAAGAGGCACAGAAACAGCTCAAATTCAGTCCCTAGGAACTCATAAACAGCTGGGTATGGCCGTGCATGTCTGTAACACCAGTCTTTCATATAGGAGCAGTGACCTGAGAATCGCTAGAACTTGTGAAAAAGGGTAAGCTCTGGGATATCAGTGGGAGACTTTGGCTCAAATAAGAGGTGGAAGGAGCCAGGCATGTTGGCACATGCCTTTAATCCCAGCATTTGGGAGGCAGTGGTAGGAGGACCACCGTGAGTTCGAGGCCACCCTGAGACTACATAGTGAATTCCAGGCCAGCCTGAGGTAGAGTGAGACCCTACCTCGAAACACCAAAAAGAAATAGGTGGAAGAACAATGGAATAGGATACTTGAAATTCCCACCCACCACTGTAGGTGAGTGTACCCCACCACAAGTGAATGCATGGGGTGCAAAATGGGCACATTCACTACACACAATAGACACATACATGCGCACACACACACACACACACACACACACACATAAGCAAAAAAAGTAAGTAAAGTAAAGAAAGGAAGGGGGGAGAAAGAAAACATTTACTACCAGCTTTTGTGTGAACTTAGCTTTTTGTAACACTTGGGTAGGAATGGGATTGCTAGACACTGGTAAGCAGACACTGCCAGGTGGTTTCCATAGTGACGGCCCCCATTGCTGGCATCCTTGCCAGTTCATGGCATTGCCAGGTTTTGTTTTTTTTTTTTCCTATTTTTAACCAGATTACTATCATGTGATTGTTCTAAATTTTACTAATTTTTTTTTTGGGGGGGGGGTTTCGAAGTAGGGTCTCACTCTAGCTCAGGCTGACCTGGAATTCACTATGTAGTCTCAGGGTGGCCTCGAACTCATGGTGATCCTCCTGCCTCTGCCTTCTGAGTGCTGGGATTATTAAATTTTACTAATTTTTAAAAATATTTTATTTAATTAAGAGAGAGAAAGAACAGTCATGCCAGAGCATCTTGCTGCCACAGATGAACTCCAGATGCATGTGCCATTTTGTGCATCTGTCTGGGCACTGGTGGATTGAACTGAGGCCAGAAAGCATTGCCAGCTTCTTTAACCACTAACTCAAACCCCAGCCCTTTGGCTAACTTAAAAATACAGCTATTATTTCCTGTTGTGTTGAATTTTATGGATATTTTTAATTTATTTTATTTCTTTACAATCACACAAAGAGAGAGAGAGAGAGAGAGACAGAGAGAGAATGGGCATGCCAGGGCCTCCAGCCACTGCAAACAAACTCCAGACGCATGCGCCCCCTTGTGCATCTGGCTTACATGGGTCCTGGGGAATCGAGCCTCGCACCAGGGTCCTTAGGCTTTACAGGCAAGCGCTTAACCACTAAGCTATCTCTCCAGCCCGGATTTTATGAATTCTTTTATATCTACGTAGAAGTCTTTGCTCAGATATGTGGTTTGCACGTATTTTCTTTTTATTCCCATTAAGGCATCTTTTACAGAACAAAACCTTGCCTATTCCCCTGCCCTTCTTTCTAGGGTGCTGGGAATACAGCCCCAGATCTTTTGCTTGTTATCACTGAGCTACCTCTCAGCTCCAGGACAGGCTTTGCTACTGATATCTCACTCTGCTATCTCTATCATATCTGAGAACACTTTGACTGAACAATGTTCCTCAAAACAAAATTACAGCTTTGTGGGTTTACTGTTTTGTTGTTTGTTTGCAAAAGGGGCTCATCTATCCCAAGTTGGCCTCAAACTTACTATGTAGTCAAGGATGACCATGAACTTCTGATCCTACTGACTCTACCTCCTGAGTTCTATGATTACAGGCACGAGTCACCAGTTTATGAAGTACAAGGGATTGAACCCAGGGCTTCATGTATGTGAGGCGACCATTCTACCAACTGAGCCACGTCCCCAACTCCATCTGGGAATGGCTCCTATATGCACCTTTGGTGGAGCCCACACTACTTGCGGTATGCTTCTGCCTGTCCTACAAATCAAAAACTTCTGAAAGAAATCCTCAAGAGGCTTCATGTGTATCAGTTCATCTGCTAATGTGCCTGCAAGTTACTCTACCATGTCTCAAACTTTAAGATAATTTTTGTTTTCTTGCTTTTGTTTTTTGAGACTTACTGTTTTATTTATTTTTTTTTATTTATTTAGGGTTTCAGTTGCTCAGGCTAATCTTGAACTGGGTAGCTAGCCCAGGGTGACTTTGAACTCCTAATCCTCCCACCTCCACTTTCCAAGTAGTAGAATTACAGTGTGAACCACCAGTAAGTAAACCCAGTTGAAAAGTTTAATTTAAAAACTAACAAAATGTTAGGAGTTATGCAAATAGCTTGGGATAGGCAGGGGAGTTGGCTCAGTGGTTAAAGGCACTTACTTACAAAGCCTGTCAGCCCCATTGGTTTAATTCCCCAATACCCATGTAAAGCCAGATACACAAAGTGGCACATGCATCTGGCATTCACAGTGGCAAGAGGCACTGGCTCACCCATTTTCTCTCCCTGTCTCTCTGCTTGCAAATAAGCACCACAAACACACACACACACACACACACACACACACACACACACATGTATATTAGCTGGAGGTACTGGGGAGATGGTTGAGTAAGTAAAGTGTGTTCCTCCCAAACATGAACCTAAGTTCAATTCTTTTTTTTTTTTTTTTTTTTGGTTTTTCGAGGTAGGGTTTCACTGTAGCCCAGGCTGACCTGGAATTCACTATGGAGTCTCAGGGTGGCCTCAAACTCACGGCGATCCTCCTACCTCTGCCTCCCGAGTGCTGGGATTAAAGGCGTGCGCCACCACGCCCAGCCTAAGTTCAATTCTTAATACCCATGTAAAATGCCAGGCATGTTGGCAAGCTCTGTAAACCCAGCACTGGAGAAGAGGAGGTGGGAGGATCCCAGAAACTCATGGGCCAGGCAGTCTATAGTCAAGCTTAATTAGTGAACTCTAGGTCAATGAGAGAGACTCTGCCTTAAAAGAGTTTGATGGCGGACTGGAGGGATGGATTAGTGGTTAAGGCGTTTGACTGCAAAGCCAAAAGACCCAGGTTCAATTCCCCAGGACTCATGTTAGTCAGATGCACAAAGGAGCACACACATCTGGAGTTCATTTGCAGTGGCTGGAGGCCCTGGCATGCCTATTGTCTCTCACTTTCTCCCTCTTTCCCTCTATCTCTGTCAAACAAATAAATGAAAATAAAACATTAAAAAAAAGAGTTTGATGGCATTCCTGTCAATGCTACCCAAGGCTGTCCTCTGGCATACACATGCATGCACCCACATGGACACACACACACAGACATTTAAAAAAAAAAAAGGTGTTCAGGCTGGAGAGATGGCTTTGCAGCTAAGGTTCTTGCCTGTGAAACCCAAGGACCCATGTTCCACTCTCCAGGTCCCGCATAAGCCAGATGCACAAGGTGACGCAACTGCACAAGGTCATGCATGCACACAAGGTGGGGTACACATCTGGAGTCCAATTGCAGTGGCTGAGGCCCTGGCGTGCCAATTCTCTTTTCCTCTTTATTCTTCCCTCTCTCTCTCTCTCTCTCATGAAGATGTTGCCATCATGCCGCCTAGCAAAAAATAAATAAATAAATAAATAAAGATGTTCAAGGTTGTCCTTCAATACATACAGAGTTCAAGGCCATCCAGGGACTCATGATACCCTGTCTCAAAAAAAAAAAAAAAAAAAAAAAAAGCTAGGCCCATGAGTGTTTATTCTATAATTTTCTGTACTTTTATATATGGCGTTATTTTTTAAAAGCTTCAAGTTATGTTGGTGTGTGGCACACACCTGTCATTTCAGCATTCATGAGGCTGAGGCAGGAGGATTGTGAGTTTCAGGCCAGCCTGGACAACATAGTGAATCCCTGATGCAAAATTCAAAACAAAAAACAAGTTTCTAGCCTCAGGTCAAATGTCTCTTCCCCTCAAGACTACTGTCAAGTAATGTTACACTGATAGGCAGCAGAAGCTAAAGGAAAGTGTGGAGCCTCCATACCAGGCCACTCATCACGTTCTATCTCTCCCATCACCTCCACATGCAGTGTCTGCATGCAAGTCTGGTTCTCATTGATTCTGTGACTTTTGCAAATTTCACTATGTCTAGGGGCCTAAATTAGAAAGGGGACTAAACCCACAGAATTTGAGTCATTTCTTAAAGAAAACAAAAATAACCATGCCAAAACAAATACACTAAACATCGGAGGAGAGGAAAGAAACTGTGTGAGTATCAAAAGTACCCACAGTGAACTTTCGCAGAACACTTCTTTGGTCCAAAGGGAACAAATGTGGTTTATGGAGTAGAACTAATAACCTCTGATGTTCGTGTCTCTAACGCTGTGTCATTTAGAATGCATCTGATGTCCAGTGGAGATATTGTTCATGGTTGGCTTCAGCGACGAGAAAGTGTCTTGGCTAGAAGAATGAAGGGTTGGGGTCATGGCCCTGGTTGGCAGAATCTAGAGGCTGTGATCCTAGCTCCTCTACCCATGGGCTGACGTCATCGGTATGCTAACATCCACAAGAAGGGGCCTGGGAGTGATGATTCTCAGAGGAGGACACAGACCTTCTCATCATGGTGCTCAGAGAAAGAACGGACCCTCTCCTCATATTGTTCTCTCCTATACCTGAAGAAACCCCCCAGGAGGCTCTAGGACACTTCTCTTCCCTCTTCCCTTCCACTCCAATGCCCATATTGGAAGTAAGGATGCACCCTCTAACAGCCAGCCAGGACCCTCAGCCCTCCCAGAGTTTCAGCCTCCCTGAGAAATTGAGAGCTGACTGAAACAGATATGTAATTGGCCAGGAGCAGTAGGAAGTCCATTGTATCTCTCTGTTAGCCCTCTGTATAGTCAATAAAAAGTTAAGAAAAACCCACAACTGTTAAAGCATGTCCAGGGAGGGCAGCAAACCTGTCAGGAGAACAGGCCAGAGTAGTGACACAATCCTGCTGTTAGGATTTAGAGGGTGTGCTGAGTAGATTATCGCTTGAATATGGAAGTCCTTTACGAGCTCACGTGCTGAACACTAGGTCCCCAACTGTGGCTTCTATTTTGAGAGACTCTGGAAATGTGAGGAAATGGGGCTGGTTACAGAACGTGGATCACTGCTGGAGGCACGGCTTTGGCAGTCACACTCAGTCCCCAGCTCCTCCCTCGGCCCCGCTTCCTGTCTGTAACGAGGTGGAAAACCTCCACAGCCGACATGCTCTTCTGCCTCGCCATGGTCTCGAAATCAAGAGCCAGGGGCTGTGCAGTGAAATCGCTGAAACCAGGAGTCAAAATAAACGATGTCACCAACATGAGAGAGGTAACACACAGTATCACTATCTCCACGCGAGATGTTCAGGACAGGTGACAGCCACGTTAAGGTTTGCAGTCTGTTATGAACTTGCCAGCCCCAAGTAGCCTCCATGCATCTTCGAGGAATGCTAGCTTAGGGCCCATTTGATTCCACTAAATGAAGCCCTTCTTCAATTAAAGAAAACCATCTCGAAAATTTAAAATGACCTTTTGAATTTGCAGTAAAAGCACATGAGCAGAAACCAGTGAAGGCTGGTCAAGAATAGTAATGACCATCTCTTACTTTCTCAGACTACTTCTCTATCGTCTTTGAAAGAGTTTTCACTTATTTCTGGGACAGGCCTGGTAAAGATTTAGTGGTAATATATAGTACCATGAGCTCTGGGGAAGAAAAAAAAAGAAATTGGGGCACACACACAAAAAATAATTTTTCTATTCTCCTCTCTGAAAATGTCTAGGAGAACATTTGAGAGACTATTATTAGCACTGAGTTCAGACCACTGGGCTCTGGGTTGGGCATAAAGGGAAAGAAAATTGTACTTTTATCGTCATCCCACATGGAAGGCATTTAAAAAATATATCCTGAACTTACATGATAGTCATAAGTCTTACAGGTTAAATAAAATTAAAATGAAGGAAAAGGGCTTATGAAATGTAACCAGCACTTGATAAGCTTAGGTTCTGATTTATTTTTTTATATTTTTATTTTATTTATTTATTTGACAGAGAAAGAGGGAGGGAAGGAGGGAGGGAGGGAGAGAGAAAACGGGCACACCAGGGCCTCTAGCCACTGCAAATGAACTCCAGACGCATGTGCCCCCTTGTGCATCTGGCTAATGTGGGTCCTGGGAAAGCGAACCTGGGTCCTCTGGCTTTGCAAGCAAATGCCTTAAGCTCTAAGTCATCCCTCCAGCCTGGTTATGATTTATTGATTGTTAGTTCTGTTAGGTCCAGTGCTAAAGTCTTTCCCACAAAGACAAGAGCTCATGCTCTGCTGGTCCAGCTCCACCACCTTCCCCATGGACAGCTCGTGCCCAGGGCTACTGTCTTCTCCATGAACAACCCATGTTTCAGTCACGCTTGCAGCAGGAGGAGAAGCTTGTGGGCAATTGAGTTGAACAACAATAAGGCGACTGGAATTGATGACTATGCTTTTAAAGATCCTTCAAGCTCTACATTTCTCCAAGAAGTCTCCACTAAGCTCTTGCGGTACCTTTCTCATTGTACTCCACTTGCAGACACAGCTCATTAGGAACTGTAACAGAATTGTGACTAAATACAAGTGCCAGATTTTAATTTAAGTTTGCTCAGTGGTGCCGAAAGGTTCAACCTTGACTCTGTGTGTGGGTGGAGGGGGACAAATGATGTCATAATCCAGCAATATTTCAAGATAAGTTAACTCCTAAATAGGATAGAGTAAATGTATTTATTTTCAAGTGTATAAGCGTTAGTTTGATAATGATTTCAGGGTTAAATACACACACATATATATACATAAATACATATGTATATGTTAATATATTTAACAATTTCAGTGTATTTGTCTTGTTCCTCACATTTTTTAAATGTCTGGGCTATTGTAACAACTCTTTGGTGTTTGAAAATTGTAACTCAAATTAGATTGCTAAAGCTGGAAACTTTACACAAACAAAAATATAATGATACCTAATAACTTAAGCAAATATATTTTGTAATTATGACTTTCATTTTTAGCCACAATATCTTATCTAGTCCCCCTCCCATCAAGCTTTGGCACTGAAATTTACATTATAGAAGAGATCGAGACCAGTACTAAATTCCATAGGTAGTTAAGGACAGATCAGGAAACTTTTGATAGACAAGCTCCTTTGAAGCCTACAAAGTCTGTGTTTATGTCTCCTTTCATTTCTTTCCCCTTTCCATCTCCTTTCTCCTTCTCGTCTCCCCCTTTCCTTCCTTTCCATTATTCTATCCCCTCATCATATTTTATGTTCGCTTTTCCTTTTGTCTTAAAAAAAGAATTAATGGTGGGCAGGCACTGATTGAATTCTCTTGTGCTATTACTTTACTATCAAAATTTTCTTTTTTTTTATTTTATTTTATTTTATTTTATTTTATTTTTTTCTCCATTTTTATTAATATTTTCCATGATAACAAAAAAAATCCCATGGTATTACCCTCCTCCCTTTCCCCTTTGAAATTCCATTCTCCATCATATCCCCTCCCCATCTCAATCTTTCTACTTACATATATACAATACCAACCTAATAAAAGCCCTCCTCCCTTTCTTTCTCTTCCCTTTCTATCTCCTTTTTTAACTTACTGGCCTCTGCTACTGAGTTTTTTCCTTCTCACACAGAAGCCCAATGATCTCTAGCTAAGATCCACATATGAGGGAGAACATGTGGCGCTTGGCTTTCTGGGCCTGGGTTACCTCACTTAGTATAATTCTTTCCAGATCCATCCACTTTTCTGCAAATTTCATAACTTCATTTCTCTTTACTGCTGAGTAAAACTCCATTGTATAAATGTGCCATATCTTCATTATCCACTCATCAGTTGAGGGACATCTAGGCTGGTTCCATTTCCCAGCTATTATAAATTGAGCAGCAATAAACATGGTTGAGCAAGTATCTCTAAGGTAATGAGATGAGTCCTTAGGATATATGCCTAGGAGAGCTATAGCTGGGTCGTATGGTAGATCAATCTTTAGCTGTTTTAGGAACCTCCACACTGATTTCCACAATGGCTGGACCAGATTGCATTCCCACCAACAATGTAGAAGGGTTCCTCTTTTTCCACATCCCCGCCAACATTTATGATCATTTGTTTTCATGATGGTAGTCAATCTGACAGGAGTGAGATGGAATCTCAATGTAGTCTTAATCTGCATTTCCCTGATGACTAGGGATGTAGAACATTTTTTTAGATGCGTATATGCCATTCGTATTTCTTCCTTTGAGAATTCTCTATTTAGCTCCATTTCCCATTTTTTGACTGGTTTGTTTGATTCCTTATTATTTAACTTCTTGAGTTCTTTGTATATCTTAGATATTAATCCTCTATCAGATATATAGCTGGTGAAGATTTTTTCCCATTCTGTAGGTTGCCTCTTTGCTTTCTTCACCATGTCCTTTGCAGTGCAAAATCTTTGTATTTTCATGAGGTCCCAGTGGTTAATCTGTGGTTTTATTGCCTGAGCAATTGGGGTTGTATTCAGAAAGTCTTTGCCAAGACCAATATGTTGAAGGGTTTCCCCTACTTTTTCCTCTAGCAGTTTCAGAGTTTCAGGTCTGATGTTAAGGTCCTTGATCCATTTGGACTTAATTCTTGTGCACGGAGAAAGAGAAGAATCTATTTTCATCCTTCTACAGATATATATCCAGTTTTCCCAACACCATTTGCTGAAGAGGCTGTCTTTTCTCCAATGAGTATTTTTGGCATTTTTATCAAATATCAGGTGGCTATAACTACATGGAGTTACATTTCGGGTCCTCTATTCTGTTCCATTGATCTACGAGTCTGCTTTTGTGCCAGTACCATGCTGTTTTTGTTACTATGGCTCTGTAGTATAGGTTAAAATCAGGTATGGTGATACCACCAGCCTTATTTTTGTTGCTCAGTATTATTTTAGATATTCGAGGTTTTTTGTGATTCCAAATGAATTTTTGGATTGTTTTTTCTATTTCCGTGAAGAATGCCTTTGGAATTTTGATGGGGATTGCATTAAATGTGTAGATTGCTTTTGGTAAGATTGCCATTTTCACAATATTGATTCTTCCAATCCAGGAACAAGGGATGTTTTTCCACTTCCTAGTGTCTTCTGCAATTTCTCGCTTGAGTGTTTTAAAGTTCTCATTGTATAGATTCTTTACTTCCTTAGTAAGGTTTATTCCAAGGTACTTTATTTTTTTTGATGCAATTGTGAATGGGAGTGATTCTCTGATCTCATCCTCTGTGTGTTTGTTGTTAGCATATATGAAGGCTACTGATTTCTGTGTATTTATTTTGTATCCTGCTACATGACTGTAGGTTTTTATCAGCTCTAACAGTTTGCTAGTAGAGTCTTTAGGGTCCTTTATATATAGAATCATGTCATCTGCAAATAATGATAACTTGACCTCTTCCTTTCCGATTTGTATCCCTTTTATGCATGTCTCTTGCCTTATTGCTATGGCTAAGACTTCCAGAACTATATTAAATAAAAGTGGGGACAGTGGACACCCTTGTCTTGTTCCTGATTTTAGTGGAAAAGCATCCAGTTTTTCCCCATTTAGTAATATGTTGGCTGTAGGCTTATCATAAATAGCCTTTATTATATTGAGATATGTTCCTTCTATTCCCAGTCTCTGTAGGACTTTTATCATGAAGGGATGTTGGATTTTGTCGAATGCTTTCTCTGCATCTAATGAGATGATCATGTGATTTTTGTCCTTCAACCCATTTATATAATGTATAACATTTATAGATTTGCGTATGTTGAACCATCCCTGCATCTCTGGGATAAAGCCTACTTGGTCAGGGTGAATGATCTTTCTAATGTATTCTTGTATTCTGTTTGCCAATATTTTGTTGAGAATTTTTGCATCTATGTTCATGAGGGAGATTGGTCTGTAATTTTCCTTTTTTGTTCTATCTTTGCCTGGTTTTGGTATCAGAGTGATGCTGGCTTCATAGAAGGAGTTTGGTAGAATTCCTTCTTTTTCTATTTCATGGAAAAGCTTAAGAAGCAATGGTGTTAGCTCTTCCCTGAAGGTCTGGTAAAATTCAGCAGTGAATCCATCTGGGCCTGGGCTTTTTTTAGTTGGGAGATTTTTGATAACTGTTAGGATCTCCATGCTTGTTATAGGTCTATTTAAGTGATTAATCTCATCTTGATTTAATTTAGGTAGGTCATATAAATCAAGGAAATCATCCATTTCTTTCAGATTTTCATACTTTGTGGAGTATATGTTTTTATAATATGTCCCTATGATTTTTTGAATTTCTCTGGCATCTGTCGTGATGTTACCTTTTTCATCTCTAATTTTATTAATTTGTGTCTCTTCTCTCTTTCTTTTGGTCAGATTTGCTAAGGGTTTATCAATCTTGTTTATCCTTTCAAAGAACCAGCTCTTTGTTTCATTAATTCTTTGTATTGTTTTTTTTGGTTTCTATTTCATTAATTTCTGCCCTAATCTTTATTATTTCTTCCCGTCTACTGATTTTTGGTTTGCCTTGTTCTTCTTTTTCCAAGGCTTTAAGGTGAAGCATTAGGTCATTTATTTGCGACCTTTCTAATTTCTTAATATAGGCACTTAAAGCTATAAATTTACCTCTTAGAACTGCCTTCATTGTGTCCCAGAGATTTTGGTATGTTGTGTTCTCATTATTGTTTGACTCTATAAATTTTTTGATTTCCTTCTTGATTTCTTCATTGACCCATTCATCATTTAGTAATGTATTGTTTAGTTTCCATGATTTTGTGTATGCTCTATATCCTTTCTTGCTATTGATTTGTAGTTTGATTCCATTGTGGTCAGATAGAATGCAAGGAATTATTTCAATTTTCCTGAATTTGTTAAGATTTGCTTTGTGTCCTAATATATGGTCTATTTTAGAGAATGATCCATGTGCTGCTGAAAAGAATGTATATTCTGCAGCATTTGGATGAAATGTCCTGTATATGTCTGTTAGGTCCATTCCTTCTATGACCTCGTTTAGTCCAGATGCCTCTCTGTTTATTTTTTCCCGGGATGACCTGTCAATTGATGAGAGTGGGGTGTTAAAGTCACCAACTACCACTGTGTTTGGTGTTATCTGTGACCTTAGTTCTAACAGTGTTTTTTTGATGAATTTGGGAGCCCCCATGTTAGGTGCATATATGTTTAGGATTGTAATGTCCTCCTGTTGGAGTGTGCCCTTAATCAATATAAAGTGACCTTCCTTATCTTTCTTGACTAATGTTGGAGTGAAGTCTGCCTTGTCAGCTATTAGGATAGCAACCCCTGCTTGCTTTCTGGGTCCATTTGCTTGAAACACCGTTTTCCAACCTTTCACCCTAAGATAATGTCCATCCTTTGTAGAAAGGTGAGTTTCTTGGAGACAACAAATTGTAGGGTCCTGCTTTTTAACCCAGTCTGCAAATCTATGTCTTTTGGTTGGAGCATTGAGGCCATTGATATTAAGAGATATTATTGAAAGATGTGTATTTATGCTTGCCATTTTTTTTTTTTTTTTTTGTGGTTCTGGTTCTACCTTTGCTCTCTTATATTAACTAGTATTTGAGTGTTGTTTGTTGTTTTCCAGGTTCCTTATATGTGTGTTTTTCTTTCTCTTCGGCATGGAGGATTCTTTCAAGTATTTTGTGTAGAGCTGGTTTTGTCTTCAAATACTCCTTTAGCCTGCTTTTGTTATGGAATGTCCTTATTTCTCCATCTATTTGAATGGATAGTTTTGCAGGATAAAGTAGCCTTGGTTGACAGTTGTTATCTTTCAGAGTTTGGAATACATCACTCCAAGCCCTTCTGGCTTTGAAAGTTTGTGTTGAGTAATCTGCTGTGATCCTGATGGGCTTGCCTTTGTAGGTAACTTGATTTTTCTCTCTAACTGCTTTCAATATTTTTTCTTTGGATTGTGTGTTTGGTAGTTTGATTATAATATGGCGAGGAGAGGTTCTTTCCAGGTTTTGTCTGGCTGGTGTTCTAAATGCCTCCTGTATCTGCATTGGCATCTCTTTCCCAATTTGGGGGAAGTTTTCTTCTATGATTTTGTTGAAGATGCCTACTATACCTTTGGATTGAAATTCTTCTCCTTCTACTATACCCTGAATTCTTATATTTGATCTTTTCATAGTGTCCCGAATATCTTGAAATTCCCATTCATACTTTTCTATTAGTTTGTCTTTCTCTTTGTTGGATTGTATTAGATCTGCCACCTGGTCTTCTAGCTTAGATATTCTGTCCTCTCCTTCATCCATTCTACTGGTGAGATTTTCTACAGAGTTTTTTATTTCATTAACTGTGTTCTTCATTGCTAGTAATTCTGACTGGTTTTTCTTCATTATTTCTATTTCCTTATTTATGTCTTATATTGATTTCTTTATTTCATTAAATTGGTGTCCTGTATCTTCTCTGATTCCTTTGATTTCTTCTTTGAGTTCATTGAACATATTTACAATCATTCTTTTGAAATCTTTCTCAGGCATTTTCTCTAACTCGTTTTCACTAGAGGTCATTTCTGAAGCATTGATGCTTTTTGGTGGATTTATATTGCCTTGGTTTTTGGTGTTTCTTGTGTTATAATGTATATATTTTTGCATCTTGGATTAAGTTACTGCTTAGATTTTCCAGTTAGCTGGGTATCCTTTGCTGTATCTGTTGATCTGATATTGTATATCTTCTATGTAGGAGATTAAGATGTTAGGTGTGACTCTTACCACTCTCAGAGTATCTAGACACGTGGTCCTAGGGGTTACGTTTGCCTGCTATGGGAGTATTCAAATAGGTTGAGTGGAATAAAATACAGGTATATTCTAAAATTTAACTAAACCCTATACACATTCAGTCAAGAACAGCACCGAGCATTTATGCAAGATTAGGTATTATAAAAACCAGATCCTCTATCAACAAAGAAGTTAAGATTTCTGGTCTGTTGAGGGATCCAAGTCAGCTTGTGACCAGGTGAGACCCTTCCCTGGTTCAATCCCAGTTACCTCTTTGGATGCTTTTGGTCTCAGTCAAGTTGCTGGCTGGGATGTTGGGCCGCTGTTCTGCTTTCTGGAACTGGGTACTGGCTTTTCCTGTGGGGCAAACCAAGCCTGGCAACTGTGGCCCTGCAGATTGGTGCCCCTGATGCTGGATCCCCGCTGCTGCCGCTGGAGCTGCTGCTGCTGGGACCACTGCTGCTGGATCTGCCACTGGAGATGCCGCTGCTGGGTCTGCCCCCGCTGATCTGCTGGAGCTGCCGCTGCTGGGTCCTCCGCCTCTGATCCGCTGGTGCTGCCGCTGCGGGATCCGCCTCTGCCGCTGAAGCCCCTGGAGCCTCCGCTGCTGGATTCGCTGCCCTGAAGCCGCTGTGGCCGGTACCGGAAGAGCTGATGGTGTTTTTGGGGCTGGAGACACGGCTTCCACCGCCGCTTCCGGCTTCCACCGCCGCTTCCGCTGCCGGGGTCTGAGCCGCCGCTGTTGGATCCCGAGTCACCACTGCCGGAGCCCAAGATGCAGCTGCCGGTGCCCGTGCTGCCGCTGCCGCTGCCAGAGTCCGAATCGCCGCTACCGGGTCCCGAGGTGCCGCTGCCAGAGCCCAAGTCGCCGCTACCGGGTCCGGAGCTGCCGCTGCCGGATCCCGAGCTGCCGCTACCGGGTCCCGAGCTGCCGCTGCCGGAGCTGCTTCGGCCTGCCCGTGTGGGCTCTGGATATCTCCTACTTCTCCGCTGCTGTTTTAATCTCTTATACACCTCCCTTGTGTATTTTGCTGGGTTTTCTTTGGCTTTTTCTCCCCTAGGCTGCTTAGGCGTGGTTCCTATGCCGCCATCTTGACCGGAAGTCTCAAAATTTTCTTATTCAGGACTGGACCTTAAAGATCTGCTCTGCCTATAAAAAACTTTCACTCATAGAATATGTTGAAGTAAAAATATAAGCTATGAATTAATGATCAGGATTCTAAATATTAAGACAAATATGATAATTTCTTGTCCTCATACATTTAGCCATTCTTTTCCCTAGAATGTTATTTATGTGACTGGAGTCTTACTGTTTTCAACACAATCTAATCTTTAACGAATGAAAGAGAGAGTGTGTGCAGGTGTGCATGCACACGTATGAAGGCCACAGGACAACCTCAGACGCCATGCCTCAGGAACACTATTTTAACTTTTTTGAGACAATGTCTTTCACTGGCCTGGGCATCACCAATAGGCTGGGCTGTGTGGCCAGTGAGCCCCAGGTGCCGCCTGTGCCCACCTCCCCAGCAGCGGGATTGCAGGTACCAGCCACTATGCCTGGGATAACCTAATCCTGAAATAATCAGAAAGGTGATTGGGTTGTTGTGATTACTGTTATTATTGATTATCATGGGTCTAAAAATCGGTAAGAATGTTGTAGTTATCCAGACATGGTGGCACATAGCCCTAGTTCATAATCAAGCACTTGGGAGGTAGAGGAAGGTATATCAGTTCAAATTCAGCCCGGGCCGCATGAAATCCTGTTTCAAAAACAAAAATGAAAATGGCATTAATAACAACAGAAGAATTTTGTGAAGGATTGGGAATGTAGCTCAGCGGTATAACACTTGCTTAGCATACATAAGGCTCTGGTTCAATCAAAAATAATAAATAAAAAATTTCGCTTTGCAATAGGTTATTTCGAAACAACATGTGCTCCCTAGAGCCATTTCATCAGCCTAGTGCTCTGCTCTGTTTGGACTTGAATGACAGGAAAGCAATAAGAAAAAAAGCTTAGGTAAATAATTACATTTAGGTTCTCGACCTTAGCACCACTGACCTTTTGGGCTGGATGCCTCTTCCTTGTGGGGCTCACCTGTGCCATGTAAGCTAGGTAACAGCATGCCTGGCCTGTGCCCTCAGGAGGCAAGCACAGCCCCTTGCTCAGAGTTGTGCCATCCAAAATGTCTTCAACTATATAGCTAAATATTCCCAGGGGGAACAAATTACCCTAAGCTGAGACCCCAGTTATCTACATTCAGCAGTGTAACTGTCTTATGATCTCTCTCTCTCTCTCTCTCTCTCTCTCTCTCTCAGCAAGAAACTCACACATTAAAAAACAGTAGCAGGGTATAATTTCACATGGCTCCAAGTTTGCTTGGTCATTGTTCTGAGAGAGTCTGTCATAGTATCTCCTGGGGGATGTGGACCTGCTCCAGGAACAGGATCTGATGACCTCATAGATCTTTTCCCCATCTCAGTATTCTAGCTAATGACAGCATAGCCAATGCTCTGAGGCCGAAAACATGCTGAGGACACGATGGACACAGATTCTCCTGAAGAAAGATTTTCTCTTTTCTTTGCTTTTTTTTTTTTTTTTTTTTTTGAGCCTGGGCCAGATATAACATTGCAGTGTGTATTTTTCATCTTTGAGAAAACACCAGTAATTTAAGTCAAAAACAAAGGCAGCCTTTTTGCTGTACTCAAGTCTAGTGTGCCGTCATCGATAGATAGAACTAAGATAGTCACTGAAGCAGAGAGATTAAAAAACACCACCAGGTAGCTTCAAAGTCGAATAGCTGCATATTCAACTTAGTAATAAGACACCTTACTTACTTCCTCCTTGAGAAATGTGTCATGTTGTGCTTCCTAGAGTCAGCTCAGTTATGAAATGTAGACATTGAGAGTCGGGTTAAAGGTTTTTCCTCCCCTCTCCCTTTCTGATTTTCCCCTCTTCCTGCCCTCACCCTGTGTGGCAGTGCTCACAAGTGTAAGAAATGTTGATTCACCACATCCGCCTTGTGGAATAGAGCATGGCGTGTGTCTGGGTCAGCGCAAGCACCGCGCACTGTAACATCCATTTGAAGACTCGAAATTAAGCAGCTGTCTTCACAAGGTCAGGGAAAGAAAGAAATGCAGGTTTTACTAGATTCTGATTCTGTAGTCTGAACAGATTTCTAGGTCATATTAACCAGGGGAAGGTCAAGTAGTAAAAGCCACACACTTGTCCGTGGACTGTTGCCTGGGGGTGACGCTAGTACAGTCTCCATGTGGGGTTCTGGGTATGACTACATCTGCTGGGACTACTGGGAAGGTTTGACCAATATGTGGCTAGTAGAAGAATATCACTCTGTTCAAAGAGAATGTCTAATGCTTTTGAGGCATCATTAGAAATGAGCCAGTGTTGATTTGTTTTGTTTTGTATTGTGTGGTTGAGGGAGGATCTTGCTGTAGCCCAGGCTGACCTGGAATTCGCTATGTAATCTCAGACTGGTCTCATGAGAACTCACAGCAATCCACCTACCTCAGCCTCTGGAGTTCTGGCATTAAAGGCATCTGCCACCACGCCCTGAGAGTTGTTTTATTTAGCCTTGTTTCTTTGAGACAGAGTCTCACTAAGCAGTCCAGGCTGGCCTTGAACTTAACCATCCTCCTGCTTCCCAAATGCAAGAATTATAGGTATGTGGCACCAAACCCTGCCAGAAATTGTTAAAAGTTTAAAACTAGCCATCATCTGACCTTCAGGTACCCCATGCTTTATATAAAAAGACTTTTCCCCCATGGGTCCTAGTCTCTATTTTCCACCAGCAGCCTTATTCCAGCTTGTTTCTTCTCCCCAAGACATTCCTTCCGCCCAGGACCATGTGGCCTTCAAATTCCACTACCTCCTCTATGAAGCCTCCTTTGTGTCATCCTAGTCCGGGAGAGTCAGGTTTCCCACACTATCTCACTGTCTTTTGACACTTCACTTAGTCTTTTTTACGGTCATTTATATATTCCCTTTCCTACTCTGCAGCAAACCCTTTGGGATGCCATGCTCCATTCCCCCACCACGTGGCTGCGGACTTTGCACACTGAGTTCAGCAGATAATATGTTAAATAAATGACCCACTAGACATCACGTCTGTGCCTGATATTTGTTCCGCCCTGAGCGCGTCCATCTGGAGTGTGAGATAATGCAGTTAAGCTCCCCTCTGGCCCCATCAGCAGTCCCAGGTGAGGAAAGCAAAGGCCAGCTACAGATCAAACCCCTAAGCTGATGTTGCAATTGTCCCTTTGGCAAGCCCATCTCTGCTCCCATATCTTTGTACATATCTGCAGGGAACAGACTCCCCAGGAGAGAAGAACTGGTTATTGAAATGGGGCATGCCACTAAAGACACAGCCATTCTTTCCTCTCTCTCCCTTTCTCTCTGTCTCTCTCGCTCGCTCTTTCTCTCTCATTTCTGTTATATAACATACCAACCTGTGCTTTCACATTTAGAAACATAAAAATGGTTACATCGTAAAAATGGTTACATCTGTCAACTAGTTCCACCTTTTGTAGGGATCACTGCCTGGGAGATGGTGAAATGACGCTACCCAGACCTTTCTGCAAAAGACAAGAAGGAAAAATTCTAGATGCCAATCCCTATGAAGGAGGAAAGTCCACATTTAGACCTCCTAAAAATCTAGGGGCTTGTTACTTTATAGAAATCTATATTTCAAGTAAAGAACTATTTGAGATTAAAAAAAATTCCTTCACAGAATAAGTTAAATTTCTTTACCTTAACCTGGCTTTTGTTTTCCTCCTTCTAAAGAACTGAACTCTGGAAAACTTTCAGATTTTCTGCTAATTAGCGGTCACTGTTTCCTTCGCAATATCTGAGATTCACATGAAGTTATTTTATTTTATTTTTTTTGGTGGGTGTATGTGCATTGTATGAATAGTGTATGTGACGAGCTGGGTGTGGTGGCGCACACCTTTAATCCCTGTACTCAGGAGGCAGAGGTAGGAAGATCGCTGTGAGTTCAAAGCCACCCTGAGACTACGTAGTGAATTCCAGGTTAGCCTGGACTAGAGAGAGACCCTATCTTGAGAAAAAGAAAAGAAAAGAATAGTGTATGTGGAGGTCAGAGGAGAACACTGGGTGTCCCCTTCTATCACTCTCCCACCTTGTTGCCCTAGAGACAGCGAAGAGACTGAAACTGGAGCTGCCATTAATTTTTTTTTTTTTTTGGTGTAAGTGTGTGTGTGTGTACATGCATACAGATGTGGAGGCCAGAGGAGTGTCCACCTCTATAGCTCACCTTCAGGCCCCAGCAATTCTGTCTCCAATCGTCACAGGACTGGGCTACGGAAATACATGGCCATACTCAGCTGTTTACGTGGGAGCCAGGATTGAACTCAGATGGTTTCAGGCCCTCTCAGGCCTCATGTTTACAGAGCCAAGCCATCTTCCCAGCCCCTAAAGTTAGCTTTTTTTAAAAAAAAATTAAAGTAGGATGCTATTCCTTGAGTCTCAGATGGTTCAGGGTGAAAGACAAGTATGGCCTACTGGGCAGTGGGTGGGAGGAGGCTGGCCAGCATTTGAGTCCTGGTTATGCCACTGTTGGCAGTTTGGTTTGGGGACAGCCAATTAAAGTCTCTGCCTCCCAGGATCCTATCTGAAACGTGAGGGGGATGATTATGTGTTCCCCAGAACCGTGAAAATTTAATGAGACAATATATGTAAAAATGCATTGTAAAGTCTTCCGTGCTATGTAAATGCCAACTCTTTTTATTATATCAGCATATTTGTGCATCCAAACACTGCATTTATTTCAAATGGACACTTACACCTTACCCACTTTAGGCGGAGGGCATAGAAAGTTAAGTAAGAGATGCTGGCTGAATTTAATCACGTTTTCTTTGTGAGTCTGGAAAAGTAGATTATCTTTGTGAGTTTGGATTTCTTCATCTGTAAGATGGACACTGCAGTCACTACTTTACAAGAACAAACGAGCCAGTCATGGTGGCCTGTGATCCTAGCACTTGGAAAGCTGAGGTAGAAAGATTGTGACTTTGAGACCAACCCTGGCTACTTGGTGAGCTTGAGACCAGCTTGTGTTTCATAATGAGACCTCGTTTTAAGAAATAAAACAGGCCGGGCGTGGTGGCGCACGCCTTTAATCCCAGCACTCGGGAGGCAGAGGTAGGAGGATCACCGTGAGTTCGAGGCCACCCTGAGACTACATAGTTAATTCCAGGTCAGCCTGGACCAGAGTGAGACCCTACCTTGAGAAACCAAAAAAAAGAAAAGAAAAGAAATAAAACAGGGCTATCCAGGTGTGGTGGTACATGCCTTTAATCTCAGCACTTGGGAGGCAGAGGTAGGAGGATCACCGTGAGTTCGAGGCCAGACTGAGACTACATAGTGAATTCCAGATCAGCCAGGGCTAGAGTGAGAACCTACCTCAAAAAAAAAAAAAAAAAGAAAGAAAGAAAAGAAAAGAAATAAAACAGGGCTGGAGAGATGTCTTAGTGGTTAAGGTATTTGCCTATAAAGCCAAAGGATCCAGGTTTGATTCCCCAGTACCCATGTAAAGCCAGATGCACAAGGTGGCACATCTGTCTGGAGTTTCTTTGAGGTGGCTGGAGGCCCTGGCATGCCTAATCTCTCTCTCTGTGTATCAAATAAATATTTTTTCAAATTAAACAAAAGAAATAAAACAAAACAAAAAGGAATGGAAGAAAGAGCCAGGCATAATCTCAGCACTTGGGAGGCAGAGGTAGGAGGATCACTGTGAGTTTGAGGCCACCCTGAGACTATATAGTGAATTCCAGGTCAGCCTGGGCTAGAGGGAGAACCTACCTCAAAATAAATAAATAAAAGAATTAATGAATGAAAGAAAGAAAGAAACATAAACCATTGAGCTTAGTTTCTGTCAAATCTGTTTGTTCAGTAAACAGAATCTGTCTAAAGAATAAGAAAAATACCAACCTAGTATTATAAAATTTAAATTAGTAACTAGGAATTATTAAATCATGGTGCAAAGAGGAGGCACAGTTAAAAAGAAGCCCTATGTGATGGAAAAAGATTAGGATCAAAGGGCGTGAGGGGCAGAGGAGCAGGCCACAGAGGTCACAGAATGGCCTGCCATTGAGCACAGTTAATACTTGTTGACTGCAAAGTCAGTGAGGAGGGCTCTGGGTTTTGCGAATCCATGAATCCATGTCAGCTTTTAAAATGTAGCCTGGAAGCCAGACATGGTGGTGCACGCCTTTAATCCCAGCACTTGGGAGGCAGAGGTAAGAGGAACACTGTGAGTTCAAGGCCAGCCTGGGATTACAGAGTGAGTTACAGGTCAACCTGGGCTAGAGGTAGACCCTACCTCAAAAACAAACAGACAAAAAAAAATGTGGCCTGGAAAGGGCGGAGGCTGTACCTCAATTGGTAGAGTCCTTGCCTCACATGCATGAAGCAGCGCCAGATTCAGTCCTCAGTAGTGCCCAAACTGGATACGGTGTTACACTGCTGTTATCTCAGCACCTGGGAGGAGAGGCAGGAGGATCAGAAGTTCAAGGTCATCCTTCACCACATGGTGAGATCAAGGTCAGCCTGCGCTACATGCGAAATTGTCTCAAAACACAAAATCACACACATGCGCACACAAACACACACAGAGCGACACTGTGGTCGTTCGAATAGGTGGCCCCAATATATTCAGTGTTTTATTAGTTTGTAGTTTGGATCTACAGCTACCTGGCTGTCATCTGGTGGATCCTGAGGTGTGGTGAGGGGTTTGAATTCCAGTCTAAAGATAAGCAAAGTGCCTAGTTCCACCTGGAGTTCCTCAAGTGTGCTGTGTGGTTTTTGGCTTTTTGGCTTTTGGGTTTTTTTTCTGCCTCTCTGCCTGGTCCTTTAAGAGAGGACCAACTTCTTCTGCCACTGTGGAACTTCCCTTGGATCTGTAAGCTTCAATAAAGATCCCTTCCTCCCTAACTGTGCCTGATTTGGAAGTTCATCTCAGCGAACCTGGAGCTGTCTTGCCACAGACACACACACACTAACATGTGGAGACCAGCGTTGTCTCCTCTAGCTGTGAACTGGTCATGGACTTGCCCCAGAAAAACCTTCCTTTGGCATTGCTTCTCATCAGGTCTTGGCACTTACACGCACTTCTTTAAAAGGTTAAGCTTGCAATGTTTTTCAAGCTTGTGAAGTAAAATGTCAGTGTGTGCATGCTTAATTAATCATGTCAGCATCCAGGCTGTGGAAGGCAGCCTTGAAAAGCATGGTGAAGGAAACAAGAACCAGCCTTCAAGCCCTTCACGTTTTCCCGGGCTGGGGCTGTAGCTCGGTGGAAGAGCTTTTACCTGGCATACACAAGGCCCTATTTCCTTCCTATCCCCAGCAGTGGGGGATATAAAGACTCCAGGGCTGAAGAGATGGCTTAGTGGTTAATGTGCTTGCTTGTGAAACCTAAGGACCTAGGTTTGATTCCCCAGTACCCACATGAGCCAAATTCACATGGTGGTGTTTCCATCTGGAGTTTGTTTGCAATGGCTAGAGACCCTGGCACACCCACTTTCTCCCTCCCCACTTTCCTTGCAAATAAATTAAAAGAATAAAAATAAAAAAGAAGTATAAAGACTCCAGATGCATCTAGTTTATAATGTTATTATATATATATATATATATATATTGGTTTTTCGAGGTAGGGTCTCACTCTATTCCAGGCTGACCTGGAATTCACTATGGAGTCTCAGGGTGGCCTTGAACTCACAGCGATCCTCCTATCTCTGCCTTCCGAGTGCTAGGATTAAAGGTGTGCGCCACCATGCCCAGCTTATAATGTGATTTTTGCATCATGAGATTAGTGTTTCAAATCAGTTGTACAGACACAATTTTATTGGGCCTCAAGTATCAGGCTCTCCTACAAAATCATGACATCTACATGTAGTGCAATATTATCAGTATTTAGATGCAATGCCACTGCTCCTTAAAAGTTGGTTGGATTTGTTGGTGGTTGTTGAATGATAATGGTTTGCATTACCTTAGTGTGACCCCCACCCCCCAGCCTGTCATTTCATTCACAGTCCACACAGCAAAGCTCTCTAAGGCTTTTTGATGCTCAATTACATGAAGTCTCTCTGCATGAAAAAGTAGAGTCGCTGCAGGATAATTCAATAATTAATATTCCATCATTCAGCCTCAAAAATGTTTCCTTTCTTCAAATATTTGACTCGATATGTGTGTGCATAGAGCATTATGGTGTGTAATGTGTATAGGTGTGCAGATATGCATGCCCCATGCACAGGTCTGATCAGAAAAGGACATCAAGTGTCCTCTTCTTTTCATTTGCCTGTCTGTTTCCTTGAGACACAGTCTCTCACTTATTCGACCCATAACTGCCATTTTTGCTAGGTTGTTTCTTTTTGGTCAGCAAGCTCCAGAAAGTCTCCCATCTCCCTGTCCCTCCCCCGACCCCAGGCCCAGAACTGAGGTTACAGATGTGCTTGCCATGCCCAGCTGTTTATGTGGGTGCTGGAGAATGAAATTTGAAATCTCAGTCCCTCATATTTGTGCAACAAGCACTCTTAACCAGGAAGCCATCTCCCCAGGCCCAGAATATCTGACTTTTAAGTGACTTCCTTATATATCCACTTTTCCCCCCTCTATATTTGTACAATAAAGGGAATGCTGATATACCATCAGGATAAGCTATGCAACTATCCTTTGATGGGATAAAATGAAATAAGACCCATTACCACCTTATCAAAATCACCACAAAACTACCTGCTCACAATCTTGTCTGTGTGGCTCTGTTCACAGGTGAACAATGTCAGTGAGGAATGTTATTAAGTAGAGATGGAAATGCAGTCAGTCTTCCCCACTGTTTTTTTCCCCACTTTCTTTCTTCATAAATCCTTGAGAGGTAATGTCATGGCTGTTAATTAGCAGTCAACCCAGAACACTCAACCATGCATCACATATCAACTGAGCGCTTGCTAAGAACTCAGCAGTATTTAAAGCACTTGGAATACATTAAAGGAAGAGCAGGAAAGATTCCTGCCCCCTTAAATCTTACAGCCTACTGGGAAATGGATAACAAACAGCAAATATAATATTTAAGAGACTCATAATGTCTAGGAAAGTCCTAAGTGCTTGGGGTGGGGGTGGGGGAAGAGCTAGTATGCATTGGAACATGCAGGCAAAGGTCAGATTGTGATATGAATAGTGCCATGCTGGGTAGACCTAGAGGAGAAGTAGAAATGGAAAGAGGTTAGGGAGTTGGTCAGGTCGATGTCTGCCTAGAGAGGACGCAACAGCTACAGTGAAGGTCCAAGGAGAAGTCTGGTGGGTTCCTATATAGGAGGACAGAGGTGTTGTGAAGGGGTGGGCCTTTATGTGACAAGATCCTACTTCATGTTTGAAAGAACTGGGTTGCCGGGCGTGGTGGCGCACGCCTTTAATCCCAGCACTTGGGAGGCAGAGGTAGGAGGATCGCCGAGAGTTCGAGGCCACCCTGAGACTACATAGTGAATTCCAGGTCAGCCTGAGCCAGAGTGAGACCCTACCTCAAAAAACCAAAAAAAAAAAAAAAAAAAAAAAAAAAAAAAAAAAAAAAAAAAGAAAGAACTGGGTTGAGAAGAAATGATGAAAGGGTCATTGTGGAAGCAGGAGGCCAAATTACTACGTTCTGACCTCACATCAGAAAATACTTTGGAAAACTTCCCTGGTTTGCATTGTTTTAAATTAGGGCTTACAGGGCTGGAGAGACGGCTTAGCTGTTAAGGCGCTTGCCTGCAAAGCCAAAGGATCCCGGTTCAATTCTCCAGGACCTACATAAGCCAGATGCACAAGGGGGCGCATGCATCTGGAGTTAAAAAAAAAAAAAATTAGGCTTACAGCTGAAAAGCAAATGGATGAAGTGCCCAACCACCTCCTCTTCAGTTGCTGTCTTGGGCTTTCACTATTCCCTTGCCTGGAAACTGCCAACCACCCAACACAGGCTGAAACACCCCTGGTTTCTTCCCCCTGTGAAGGGATCTGCATGAGCCAGCTACATAGTGAGCTCCCTTCAGTGGGGATATAGTTACATCATAGACGGTAAGTGGAGCTGGGCCACACTGAGGGACTCACAAGGCTGGAATGTTCCAGAAGCAGTTCTGCAAGGCTGGAAGATGCAAGCTCCGAAGAGAATGAGGAAAAGCAGCAGGTAGGGTTTATGTTCCACAATGGATTCCTGGAGCACAGAGATGCCTTGGGATTTCTGTGACAAAACGCAAAATACCACCGCACCACAGCTTGCTCTCATCTCTGAATGGTCACAGTGCAGCTCGGGCCTTGTCCGTCTTTTCTAGTGTTTAATGCCAGGAATGGGGGTGGAGATGAGAGAGATGAGAGGCTGATATGTAAGAAAGGGTCCAAAAATGTGACACAGAAGACCTTATAGTAAAAGCAACAGCGCGCAAGACTGTTAATTTTTTCCCATGTCTGGCAGTGTAAGAGCACAGCTATTCAAAGAAATCCTGGGAGAGTGTACTGCCCTAGAAAGAGATGTCTCTAGGCTTCTGATGCAACCAAGAAAGCCATTAGGAAGTTTAAACGGGACTGCTGGGAGCTATCGGGTTACCAGAGAGCAGGGGCAAGGTTAGAGGAAGATCACGTAGCTACAGGAGGGCACATCAGGCAAAGCCACCTGTCACCTGGCTACATCTGGAGACCTTCTGGAGGGGCAGGGATTCCAAGGCCACACCCAGGTGTATATTAAAATTGGCACAATGGAGAGCAGTGTCCACTCTGGGCCACTGAGGCAGGGCATTTGAGCAGAGATGAGGGATTTCACATTCCTGAGGAGCGCTCCTATTGCCTTCCTAACCATCTACATTCAGAACATTTTCAGCAAGGTGAATTGCTAGTTTATTTTTATTTATTTATTTGATAGAGAGAAAGAGGGTGAGAGAGAGAGAGAGAGAGAGAGAGAGAGACAATGGGCACACCAAGGGCTCCAGCCACTGCAAAAGAACTTCAGATGCATGTGCCACCTTGTGCATCTGGCTTACATAGGTCCTGTGGAATGGAACCTGGGTCCCTTGGCTTTACAGACAAACGCCTTAACCGCTAAGCAATCCCTCCAGCCCTGCTAGTTTATTTTTAAGAGGCCTGAAGAGGACACTATATAAACTCTCTTCAGATATGCAAAGATTGTTACTTAAAATGAATTCTTTTTGTGGTTATCTATGGCCTGGTTGCTTCTAGAAAAAGCTATTTTCCCTGACCAGGTCTTGGTGGGGAATGCAGGTGTGGTTGTTTGATTCAGGTATCCCCTATAAACTTATGTGTTCTGAATGCTAGGTTCCCAGCTGATGGAGATTTGGGAATTAACACCTCCTGGAGGCAGTGTATTGTTGGGTGCGGGCTTATGGGTATTACAGCCAGTTTCCCTTGCCAGTGTTTGGCACACTCTTCCTGTTCCTGTTGTCCACCTGATGTTGGCCAGGCAGTGATGTCCACTCTCTGCTCATGCCATCGTTTTCCCCTGCCATCATGGAGCTTCCCCCTCAAGTCTAGAAGCCAAAATAAACCTCCCCCCCCCCACCCACAAGCTGCTCTTGGTTGGGTGACGTCCACCAGCAATGCGAACCTGACTGCAACAGCAGGTCTGTGTGTCATGTCACAAGAATCCACAGAGGGGTCCCCACCACTGTCTGAGTTCATAGTCAAGATGGCCCACCCTGCTTCCCATGATGTCTTCTCCTCCCTTAATCCAGGCACGCTTCCCACCTCCCCATCTCAGGCCCCCACAGGCAAACCAGGGACTTCAGACCCACTCGGAGGGAGCCCGTCACCACAAGGAAGGTTTCTCTTCCAGTTCTGCCACCAGGTTTCTTCATTTTGCTCAGAAATAGGGGAGTTTTAACCTGGCACAAGAACCAGCCTGAGGCATACCAGCTTGGGGCATAGTTCAGGAAAGAGGGGGTTGGTGTGGCTTAGCAGATTCTCAAGACTCATCAGCCTCCAGCAGGCTGTATTGTGGCACACTCTTGTGATTTCCAACACTTGGGAGGTGAAGACAGGAATTTAGAGTTCAAGGCCAACCTCAGTTACATAGTGAAGTTCCAAGCCAGTCTGAGCATGACGAGACCCATTTTACAAACAAACAAGCAAACAAATTAGCTAAATCTGGGCATGGTGGTGTACACTTGTAATTGTAATACTTGGGAGGCTGAAGCAGGAGGATTGTGGGTTCTGCCTGGGCTATCTATACATGGTGTTCTAGCCTAGACTACACAGTGAGACCTTGTCTCTACCAACTTCAACCTTTGGGAATAAAACAAAGAAAAGGAAGCCAGGCATGGTGGTGTATGCCTTTAATCCCAGCACTTGGGAGGCAGAAGTAGGAGGATGACCTTAAGACTACATAGTGAATTCCAGGCCAACCTGGGCTAGAGCAAGACCATACCTTGAAAAACTACCAAAATAATAATAATAATAATAATAAGGTACTGCCTAGGTGCCTTCTATTAGGCCCTTCATTTGGAACTTTGTCAGGATTTCCGTTTCATGTCCTGAGTAACTCCATATCATGCTCACAACTGGGAGATGTGCCAAGAACACTGTTCAGAAGGTAAATTCCTCAGATTTTTGGAAGGCAACTAAAGCAGGCCAAAAATGGGAACTTTCTAGGAAAGTGCCAGTAGGAATGATTCAAATCACCCTGAAAACCTGTGGATCATGAAAAGTGAAATATCATTTTAGACAATTTGCTTTTTGTATTTTATTTACTTATTTTGTGAGGGAGAAAATGAAAGAGAGAGAGAGAGAGAGGAAGGCAGATAGAAAGAGAGTGTGCCAGGGTCTCCAGCCACTGCAAACTCCAGACACATGCGCCACCTTGTGAATCTGGCTCACATGGTTCCGAAGCTGTACCTGTCATTTCTGTGCTCTCTGTAGACACTGGAACACACAGCAGACATAGGCCTGACACAGTATCCCTTCGTCCCTCTAATTAAACATTGGTAAATGAACACGTTGGTTCTGTGGTTAGAGGTGTATGGAGCACGTCACCTGCTAAATCAACTGAGCCTAACCCTGCCAGGTATTTACTTAACAAACTTGTATGGCCTGAGTAAAATGTAATCTTTGATATATCTCACTAACTGACTTCCAGACCACCTCGGCTACAAGTGATTCTAACCAATCAAAGCACATCCATGCTCTGGTCATAGGGAAGCTGTACCAGAGGCAGTTTTCATGTCTAGAAGCTTCTGCAAAATGCAGCTAAACTGCAGTTGTGGTTGACGTGATATCTTTGAATGAAGAGGGAACTACGTATATTTAAAACAATGGGAGTAGTGGCATGCACGCCGGATGCTGTGCTGAGGGGCTTTTTTCCATTTAATGCCAACCACCACCTGACTCACTGGCATACCAAGTACTGACGTCATGGGTCTAGAGCACTGGGAGGGGCGTAGGAGCGAGACTGGGCCCTGGGCTTAGAGCTCTTCAGGCTCCTGGCTCTTGAGCCTGGAGTTCTTCTTGTCTGTATTTAGCGAGGAATTGAGAACCGAAGGCACAGAGAAAGGTAAGTTAAGAGACGTGTGTCTAGGGAGGATGAAAACAAGAGGGAAGAAGAAGAAGGAAAAAAAAAGAAACAAGAACACTCCAGAGCCAAGAGAAACCCTCCCCCCTCCCAACACAGCTGGGAGGAAGAACACATCAGGAAAAGCCACTCACACATGCAGGAGCTTAGATCAGTTGCATGTATATGACATAGGCATCCACTTAGAATGAGCCTCATTGCCAGGTTCAGGGGTATAGGAAGGACCCTGATTGGTTGATGGGTACCCAAGAGGCATGCGGGAAGGACACGCCCCCAGGTGCCAAGTCTGGACAGTTGCAGGAGAATCAGAAAGCAGCAGGCATTGCTGCTTCATCTTGGATTAGACTGAATCAGACTGGAGTTCTAGGCCTGCCTGGCAAGCCTGGTGGCATCCGCGCTTGTTTGGCCCAGTCAGTCCCTAGCTGACTACATATAAAAATTAAATTAAATTAAATTTAAAACAAGGTAGCTTGCCCCTAATCTGTCTCAATAATAAAAGCAGTGAGGGTATCCTTCCAGTAAACGTGGCTGTGGGCTTGCTCCTGTAACATGGTCCGGGGGTTCTGAAACCCATTTTGCTCAAACACTCTGAGCACATTCAAGAAGGACCCATCTGTACCGCAACAGTTACCAGAATGAACGGGCAGGGCATTTTCTGCTGTGGGAGTGTGGTGTGTATGTGACTTTTCAGGTAATTTCCCTTATTTGAGTAATTTCTCAAGGGAAAAATAGCTCTTCGATATGCAGTGTGGAGCTCTGGGGGTGGAGCGGCATCTTTTTGAAGCAGACATCTCAGGTTAGTCAAGTCCAGTGATGTCTTCCCATCTAGCCTTTTCTGACGTCCCAAGAAGAGGATCCGACAGAGAACAGGCTGTAGTGAGAGGTTAGACTGGCTGAGGCGTGCCGCTGATCTATTTCCAGCTCTCCCACCTTGGCAAGCTTGTCGATTTTTTTTTTTTCACCAGCAAAATGGGTGCACCAATACAATCTCCCTGCCAAGGCTGGTGTGAGCATTGATAGGGTCACGCTATAGGAGGGGTTTAGCATCAGGAAACAGCAGACATTGTTCTTTGGAGGTCAGGAGTAGAGTCCTGAGCAAGTCACATCTTTTCTCAGATGACGGGTATGATGGAGGAGTCAGCCAGACGGGCTCAGAGGCGATATTCTGTTCAGTTATTTAGGTATTCAGCTCACCCAAGCTATCCGTAAGGAACGTGGGGATGTTGTTTTAGAGACTCATTTTTAAAACACCTCTGTCTGGTCCCTTCAAAATGGAGGACTGAGGTTAGGGTCTATTTGTGTTTTATTTCTGTGGGCTCAGTATGTCCTGTGGGGGGTTTCATTGCTGGTAACTAGAGCAGGTTCAGTCCCCACAGAGACCCCTTTCTTTGCCTTGAACCAGAAGGGAAGCTCCCCTTTCTCTGGTCAGCAATGGGCAAGAACAAGGTTCCATTGAGAGTGTGAATGGAGCGTTTCTCCCCGACTCTTCCTGCTGCCGAGGCCTTTTCTCGCTCTCTGGGCTGCCAAGGACTGTGATTCAAGTTCCGCACTGTCTGTCGGACAGGGCTGCCTCGGATTCCTGATTCTGGCACAAAGTGACTGGGAAGGGAGGCTGCTTGGGTGCGGGGTCTGTGTGCCAGCTCATGTCACCTGGGGGTTTTCCAGATGTGCAACTCTGAGACGTTGCCTTGCCTCGCCTGCTCTGCACCTGCCTGACCGCGGCCGGGAACTTCTCCTTCTGCCCCGTATTTCCTCACGCTGCTCCACTTTCTGTTCAAGCAACCTGGTCCATTCTACTTTATTATATTTTATGTGGAGCACAAGCTCAAAAAAAAATGCAGAGATTAAAAAAATATTATGCATTTATTTGCCAGCAAAGACAGAGAGGAAGAGAGAAGTAAGGAGAAAGAGAAAGAGAGAGAATATGGGCATGCCCGGACCTCAGCTTGTGAGTCTGGCTTCATGTGGGTACTGGGGAGTTGAACCCAGGCTGGCAAGCTTTGCAAACAAGTGCCTGTAACCACCGAAGCGTCTCCCCAGCCCCAAGGTAGAGATTTTGCTTTGTCTTGTCCATGTTTGCAGCACCTGCAGTGTCTAACAGAGTCCCTGGAAGATACTTGGTCCTGGTACAAAGTCAGTGATCAGAGGCTGAAATTTACTTCTGGGTTCCCCCTAACAGCCACAAAATACCTTTCAGATACATGAATAACAAAGTCAGGTGACAGTTGCTACTGCTACTGGCTTCTGGAATGGCCTGAGGTTGGGTGAATCAACCAGCTAGCATGAATGGTGGAGTATATTCTCAGTACCCCAGAAGTAGAGTCCCTGCTCTCTGAGCACACGGTGTTCAGCTGGTGAAAGAAAGTTCTGGAAGGGGAGCAGAAAAGGAGATAGATCCTGGTTGTGGCAGCACAACACGTCTTCAAGGGCAGGACAAGCTGCAGACACATCTATAGGCATCTATCTGCAGGGGACAGAGGCCAGGTGGCACCTATCAGCATTGAAGAACTCATGTCTTTTGGGTGTCTGGTGTCTACAATCTGGGCGCTGTCCCAGGGTACCCAGAAATCATGCTGTTTCCAGGAAGTGCACACCAACTGCTGGCTCTCGAGAGATTTTCCCCCTTTTCTATCTGGCTGCTTTTTCTCAAATTAAAACAGCAAGCCAGGAAGCAGTATTAAAAAGGCCCAGGTGAAACCATAGAGGAACTGGTGAAATGAGCAAGAGTGCTGCTTGTACAGTGAGTCTGACAACCTGCCCCAGGGTGACAGCAATAGACACTGAGGATACTCAGAACAAACCAAAGCAGAGATCCTGAAGCTGCTGAGCGCTCAACACTAAAGTAGACTTAAAACACATGCACCAAGGCTCAGGGAATTTTGCAGAAGGGGAGGGGGATGGAAAGATGGTAAGAGCCACAGGGTGGGAGGACATATCCAGAGGCATTCCCCCCCCCCACAATGACTGACTGCTGCTCTCACAACTCAGAACCCGCAACTCCATGGTGAATGCCAGCAATTGTACCGAGGAGGACCCTCAGTGGAATTGAGGCAGGGAGGAGGTACCACAACACATGATGTGTCCACAATAAGCTTCAATTTAATATAAATAAATAAATAAATAAAGCACCATGAGAGAAAGAGAAGGGGCAGGTGGGGATGGAGTTGGCTTCCTCCACAATGTTTTATACTTGAGTGATCTTTTGTTGTTGTTGTTTTGAGGTAGGGTCTCACTCTATCTAGCTGACTGACTCACGCTGACCTGGAATTCACTATGTAGTCTCAGGGTGGCCTTGAACTCACAGTGATCCTCCTACCTCTGCCTCCCAAATGCTGGGATTAAAGGCATGCACCACCATGCCCGGCTTGAGTGATCTTTCACTCTGGGAAGCCCTTGGGGCTTGGAGGAGTTCCTAGTCCAACATGGCTTTGCTTTGCTTTGCATTGCTTACCGGGGCCAGAAACATAGAACTGTTTTTGGAAAGGAACTAAAGTCACCTAAAGGGAATAGAATGAATGATATCAAATCTCCCAAACTGGGATCTGGTGCACAACACTTTTATTTACACATGAGGAGGCTGAGAGAGAGAGAGAGGAAGGCAGATAGAAAGAGAGTGTGCCAGGGTCTCCAGCCACTGCAAACTCCAGACACATGCGCCACCTTGTGAATCTGGCTCACATGGTTCCGAAGCTGTACCTGTCATTTCTGTGCTCTCTGTAGACACTGGAACACACAGCAGACATAGGCCTGACACAGTATCCTTCGTCCCTCTAATTAAACATTGGTAAATGAACACGTTGGTTCTGTGGTTAGAGGTGTATGGAGCACGTCACCTGCTAAATCAACTGAGCCTAACCCTGCCAGGTATTTACTTAACAAACTTGTATGGCCTGAGTAAAATGTAATCTTTGATATATCTCACTAACTGACTTCCAGACCACCTCGGCTACAAGTGATTCTAACCAATCAAAGCACATCCATGCTCTGGTCATAGGGAAGCTGTACCAGAGGCAGTTTTCATGTCTAGAAGCTTCTGCAAAATGCAGCTAAACTGCAGTTGTGGTTGACGTGATATCTTTGAATGAAGAGGGAACTACGTATATTTAAAACAATGGGAGTAGTGGCATGCACGCCGGATGCTGTGCTGAGGGGCTTTTTTCCATTTAATGCCAACCACCACCTGACTCACTGGCATACCAAGTACTGACGTCATGGGTCTAGAGCACTGGGAGGGGCGTAGGAGCGAGACTGGGCCCTGGGCTTAGAGCTCTTCAGGCTCCTGGCTCTTGAGCCTGGAGTTCTTCTTGTCTGTATTTAGCGAGGAATTGAGAACCGAAGGCACAGAGAAAGGTAAGTTAAGAGACGTGTGTCTAGGGAGGATGAAAACAAGAGGGAAGAAGAAGAAGGAAAAAAAAAGAAACAAGAACACTCCAGAGCCAAGAGAAACCCTCCCCCCTCCCAACACAGCTGGGAGGAAGAACACATCAGGAAAAGCCACTCACACATGCAGGAGCTTAGATCAGTTGCATGTATATGACATAGGCATCCACTTAGAATGAGCCTCATTGCCAGGTTCAGGGGTATAGGAAGGACCCTGATTGGTTGATGGGTACCCAAGAGGCATGCGGGAAGGACACGCCCCCAGGTGCCAAGTCTGGACAGTTGCAGGAGAATCAGAAAGCAGCAGGCATTGCTGCTTCATCTTGGATTAGACTGAATCAGACTGGAGTTCTAGGCCTGCCTGGCAAGCCTGGTGGCATCCGCGCTTGTTTGGCCCAGTCAGTCCCTAGCTGACTACATATAAAAATTAAATTAAATTAAATTTAAAACAAGGTAGCTTGCCCCTAATCTGTCTCAATAATAAAAGCAGTGAGGGTATCCTTCCAGTAAACGTGGCTGTGGGCTTGCTCCTGTAACATGGTCCGGGGGTTCTGAAACCCATTTTGCTCAAACACTCTGAGCACATTCAAGAAGGACCCATCTGTACCGCAACAGTTACCAGAATGAACGGGCAGGGCATTTTCTGCTGTGGGAGTGTGGTGTGTGTGTGACTTTTCAGGTAATTTCCCTTATTTGAGTAATTTCTCAAGGGAAAAATAGCTCTTCGATATGCAGTGTGGAGCTCTGGGGGTGGAGCGGCATCTTTTTGAAGCAGACATCTCAGGTTAGTCAAGTCCAGTGATGTCTTCCCATCTAGCCTTTTCTGACGTCCCAAGAAGAGGATCCGACAGAGAACAGGCTGTAGTGAGAGGTTAGACTGGCTGAGGCGTGCCGCTGATCTATTTCCAGCTCTCCCACCTTGGCAAGCTTGTCGATTTTTTTTTTTTCACCAGCAAAATGGGTGCACCAATACAATCTCCCTGCCAAGGCTGGTGTGAGCATTGATAGGGTCACGCTATAGGAGGGGTTTAGCATCAGGAAACAGCAGACATTGTTCTTTGGAGGTCAGGAGTAGAGTCCTGAGCAAGTCACATCTTTTCTCAGATGACGGGTATGATGGAGGAGTCAGCCAGACGGGCTCAGAGGCGATATTCTGTTCAGTTATTTAGGTATTCAGCTCACCCAAGCTATCCGTAAGGAACGTGGGGATGTTGTTTTAGAGACTCATTTTTAAAACACCTCTGTCTGGTCCCTTCAAAATGGAGGACTGAGGTTAGGGTCTATTTGTGTTTTATTTCTGTGGGCTCAGTATGTCCTGTGGGGGGTTTCATTGCTGGTAACTAGAGCAGGTTCAGTCCCCACAGGGACCCCTTTCTTTGCCTTGAACCAGAAGGGAAGCTCCCCTTTCTCTGGTCAGCAATGGGCAAGAACAAGGTTCCATTGAGAGTGTGAATGGAGCGTTTCTCCCCGACTCTTCCTGCTGCCGAGGCCTTTTCTCGCTCTCTGGGCTGCCAAGGACTGTGATTCAAGTTCCGCACTGTCTGTCGGACAGGGCTGCCTCGGATTCCTGATTCTGGCACAAAGTGACCGGGAAGGGAGGCTGCTTGGGTGCGGGGTCTGTGTGCCAGCTCATGTCACCTGGGGGTTTTCCAGATGTGCAACTCTGAGACGTTGCCTTGCCTCGCCTGCTCTGCACCTGCCTGACCGCGGCCGGGAACTTCTCCTTCTGCCCCGTATTTCCTCACGCTGCTCCACTTTCTGTTTGAGCAACCTGGTCCATTCTACTTTATTATATTTTATGTGGAGCACAAGCTCAAAAAAATGCAGAGATTAAAAAAATATTATGCATTTATTTGCCAGCAAAGACAGAGAGGGAGAGAGAAGTAAGGAGAAAGAGAAAGAGAGAGAATATGGGCATGCCCGGACCTCAGCTTGTGAGTCTGGCTTCATGTGGGTACTGGGGAGTTGAACCCAGGCTGGCAAGCTTTGCAAACAAGTGCCTGTAACCACCGAAGCGTCTCCCCAGCCCCAAGGTAGAGATTTTGCTTTGTCTTGTCCATGTTTGCAGCACCTGCAGTGTCTAACAGAGTCCCTGGAAGATACTTGGTCCTGGTACAAAGTCAGTGATCAGAGGCTGAAATTTACTTCTGGGTTCCCCCTAACAGCCACAAAATACTTTTCAGATACATGAATAACAAAGTCAGGTGACAGTTGCTACCGCTACTGGCTTCTGGAATGGCCTGAGGTTGGGTGAGTCAACCAGCTAGCATGATTGGTGGAGTATATTCTCAGGACCCCAGAAGTAGAGTCCCTGCTCTCTGAGCACACGGTGTTCAGCTGGTGAAAGAAAATTCTGGAAGGGGAGCAGAAAAGGAGATAGATCCTGGTTGTGGCAGCACAACACGTCTTCAAGGGCAGGACAAGCTGCAGACACATCTATAGGCATCTATCTGCAGGGGACAGAGGCCAGGTGGCAGCTATCAGCATTGATGAACTCATGTCTTTTGGGTGTCTGGTGTCTACAATCTGGGCGCTGTCCCAGGGTACCCAGAAATCATGCTGTTTCCAGGAAGTGCACACCAACTGCTGGCTCTCGAGAGATTTTCCCCCTCTTCCTTTTCTATCTGGCTGCTTTTTCTCAAATTAAAACAGCAAGCCAGGAAGCAGTATTAAAAAGGCCCAGGTGAAACCATAGAGGAACTGGTGAAATGAGCAAGAGTGCTGCTTGTACAGTGAGCCTGACAACCTGCCCCAGGGTGACAGCAATAGACACTGAGGATACTCAGAACAAACCGAAGCAGAGATCCTGAAGCTGCTGAGCGCTCAACACTAAAGTAGACTTAAAACGCATGCACCAAGGCTCAGGGAATTTTGCAGAAGGGAAGGGGATGGAAAGATGGTAAGAGCCACAGGGTGGGAGGACATATCCAGAGGCACCCCCCCCCACAATGACTGACTGCTGCTCTCACAACTCAGAACCCACAACTCCATGGCGAATGCCAGCAATTGTACCGAGGAGGACCCTCAGTGGAATGGAGGCAGGGAGGAGGTACCACAACACATGATGTGTCCACAACAAGCTTCAATTTAATATAAATAAATAAATAAAGCACAGCTACAGGGAAGCACCATGAGAGAAAGAGAAGGGGCAGGTGGGGATGGAGTTGGCTTCCTCCACAATGTTTTATACTTGAGTGATCTTTTGTTGTTGTTGTTTTGAGGTAGGGTCTCACTCTATCTAGCTGACTGACTCACACTGACCTGGAATTCACTATGTAGTCTCAGGGTGGTCTTGAACTCACAGTGATGCTCCTACCTCTGCCTCCCAAATGTTGGGATTAAAGGCATGCGCCACCATGCCCGGCTTGAGTGATCTTTCACTCTGGGAAGCCCTTGGGGCCTGGAGGAGTTCCTAGTCCAACATGGCTTTGCTTTTGCTTTTGCATTGCTTACCGGGGCCAGAAACATCAGCACTGGTTCCTTGGCCAAAAGCCAGGAAAAGTCACACTAATAGGGAGAGAAGAATGAATGTTAATCAAACTGAAAACCCAAACTGGGCGTGGTGGCACACACCTATAATCCCAGCACTCAGGAGGCTGAGGCAGAAGGATTCCCATGAGTTAAAGGCCAGCTGGGGCTGCAGAATGAGTTTCCAACCAGCCTGAGCTAGAATGAGACCTTGCCTCACTAAATCCTCACTGTATGTTTCTTATTGCTGTCAGCTAACTCCTGCATTACCAAAACCAACTCCAGTTACTAGTGGAGGGAAAGGAAGATCTGAAACTGGGTGCTTGAGGGAAGACTTGGGGGCCTTTGGGGAGTCCGTGCTCTATGTTTTGGGGCCATGTAAAGATGACCAGGACTTTAGAGGGCTTGGGGAAGAAGGCAGGTGGCCTCAAAGACAAAGTATATCCACCTTAGTTTTTATTTTATTTTATTTATTTATCAGAGAGAGAGAGAGAGAGAGAGAATGGGTGTGCCAGGGTCTCTAACCACTGCAAATGAACTTGATGCATGTGCCACCATGTGCATCTGGATTACGTGGTTCCTGGAGAGTCAAACCTGGGTCCTTAGGCTTCACAAGCAAGCGTCTTAACCACTATGCCATCTCTCTAGCCCCTTAGTATTTTTGAGGCTTCAAGAACATTGCAAATATGAAAAGATGTCAAAACAGAGTCCCCAAATAGTGGTTTGTTTTTGAGTAATTAAATGTTATGGTTTGAATTTACAATCAATGTCCCCAACAGGCTCATGTTTGGAATGTGTGGCCCTCTGTTGGTGGTACTATGGTTGATAGATTGTGGTATTGGGGGTTGAACCTAGGGCCTTGTGCATACTAGGCACATGCTTTGCCACTGAGCCATATCCCAGCCAAGTCCCTCTAGGTTTTTTCAAGCAGGTCTTGCACTTACTATCCTCCAGCGTCAGCCTCCTGAGTAGTTGAGATTAAAGGCCTGTGCCACCAGACTTGTCAGGACCATGCCAATCTCCTTGTGTTGTTCCAGTTTTAGTGTACTTGTTGGTGGAGCGGGCCCTTGCACTATTTGGCACACATAGTGTGTACGTGTACGTGTTGATGAAATGGGCATTTGTGGTCCTATTTTGAAGGCTGTGGGGGTCTTGAGGAGTGGGGGAGCTGCTGGTGGAAGTAGGTCACTAGGAGTAAGTCTCTGAAGTTTATTCCTATCCCAGTTCCCACCTGTTTCTCTCTGCTTCCTGTGTCAAGTGAATAAGCCTCTCTCTGCCACCTGCATGTGACCTTGCGGCAAATCCACACCTTCCCCGCGGTGATGGGCTGACCCTGCCCCAAAACCATGAGACAAGATAAACCTTCCCTCTCTTAAACTGTTCCTGCCAGGTCTCTTAGTCACAACAACACACAACTAACAAAATGTAACCAATTACTCCTTTTCATACACAAGTAAGCACAGTAAGGAAACTGCCCTCTTCTCTAGCTAATCCAAGGTTCACCAATGGTATGAACTCAAAACTCAAAAACACACTGCAGGTTGCAAGGAGCATTAAGGGCTGTGCCTGGTCACATATTTGTTTTGTTTTGTTTTGTTTTGTTTTGTTTTGTTTTGTTTTGTTTTGTTTTGTTTTGTTTGAGGTAAGGCATCTCACTCTGGCTCAGGCTGACCTGGAATTAACTATGTGGTGTCAGGGTGGCCTCAAAGTCACGACAATCCTCCTACCTCTGCCTCCTGAGTGCTGGGATTAAAGGCGTGAGCCACCATGCCCAGCTGCATCTTTGTCAACAGAACTTTGTTGTATCTGAGATACTTCAGAAGTATAAAATTACAACCCTCCCCCACCCCACCCTCCCCAATGCATGGAAAGCCCTCCTCTCTACAATCAAAAGCTTCAAGGCTGGAGGCAGAAGGACCCAGGTTCAATTCCCCAGGACCCAGGTTAGCCAGATGCACAAGGGGCGCATGCGTCTGGAGTTCGTTTGCAGTGTCTGTAGGCCCTGGCGTGCCCATTCTCTCTCTCTCTCTCCCCCACTTTCTCTGTCAAATAAATGAATAAAAATCAAATATTTTCAAAAATATCTTGGAGGGCGGAAGCTGCCCTGACACCCCGCATGGGACCCTGGCCACCCCATGAGCTTTGCTAGCCCTTCTCCTCCTTTTGCTCTCTAGGTACAGAGCAGCCTCCCCAGGCCTCGATGGCGGCGGCATCGTGGTGGGTGGGGCTGCCAAAGATGAGTTGGCAGCTGACTCTGGGCTGTGCGGGGCCTCTCCAAACACCAGGGTTTATTCAGGACATTTTTTCTGACTCACCCTGGTGATAAGACAGACAAGGGCCTTGAAGCAAGTCAGTCAGCATTCAGAGAGGTTTTGGATCCTTCACCGCAAGGGGATCTGACTTCAGAATTTGCAAAAACCTTAATAAAACCAGGGTAGCTTTGGCAGAACTGCAGTCATTCCGCGAGCCGAAACAACAGGGAGCAGAATTCTGACCCCAGTACCTGGGCCTGCGGAAGCTTCATTCTTTGGCAGTCAGTTGCTACATTTATTTATTCATTCAACTCATGTTTATAGAGCCCCATGCTAGGTGCAAGAGAAAAAGTGCAGACCTGGGACCTTGGACCTGGCCCCTTCCTGAGGGAAGCCTGAACGTATGGGGGCTGGGGGTGGGGGTCAGGCGCTAGGACACTTAACTGAAAACCACAGCAATGTGAATGGCCACGGCGCTGCCTGCTCTGGAAGGGAAACAAAAAGGGCTCCAAGCACATATTGGGCGAGTCTGAGGAGGACTTCAAAATCTTGCTGAGGTGAATCTGGTGGATGAGGAGAGAAGAGACAAAGACCATTTTTATTTATTTTTGGATGTGTACAGTGTGCACGTGTTATATGCATGTTCCTATATGTGCATGTGGATGCCGGAGATGACCTGGGGTGTTGTCCTCAGGAACGCTGTCCACATCTTTTTGAAACAGTGTCACTCACTGGCCTGCAGCTCAACAATTAGCTAGACTAGGTGGCTAGCCATCTCCAGAGATCCTTTCCCGGTCCTGAAATTATAGTTGTGTGCCATGCCAAGTATTTTACATGTGTACTGGGCATCAAACTCAGGTCCTCATGCTTGCAAAGCAAGCACTTTACCCACTGAGCTAGCTGCCAGCCCAGCCCCCGCCCGCCCACAACCCGGATTATTTTTTAGAAATAAAAAGTGGATGCTGTACATGGTGATACATATCTGTAATCCAAGCACTTGGGAGGTGGAAGCAAAAGGATCAGGAGTTCAAAGTCACCCTAAAATCCATGGAGACTTCAAGGCCAGCCTGGGCTACATGAGACCATGCCTCAAAAGAAAAAAAAAATAAAAAGGAAAGAGGGCTGGAGAGATGGCTTAGTGGTTAAGCGCTTGCCTGTGAAGCCTAAGGACCCCAGTTCAAGGCTTGATTCCCCAGGACCCACGTTAGCCACATGCACAAAGGGGCGCACGCGTCTGGAGTTCGTTTGCAGTGGCTGGAAGCCCTGGCGCGCCCACTCTCTCTCTCTCTATCACTCTCTCTCTCTCTATCTGCCTCTTTCTCTCTCTGTCTGTCACTCTTAAATAAATAAATAAAAATAAACAAAAAAAAATGAAAAAGAAAGAAAGAAAAAAAACGGAAAGAAAAGGAATTAAAGCTAGCGTTTACAGAGGCTCTACGGTGGGAGAGAGAGACTATAAAAGCAACGGACAGGTAGCGCTCCAGCGTGAGGCTGGTTGTGCACAGTGGGGCTGAGCTAGAGTGGGAAAGACACAGCATGGTAGACAGGAAGGAGGCTTCCTGGGTAGGGCTCCCAAAAATCCTATTTTCCTTTATCCTGAAAGCTGGGAAAAGAGCTCAGTGGTTAAAGATGCTTGCTTGTAAAGCCTGTTAGTGTGGGTTCAATTCTCAAGGGTACCAGATGCAAAATGTGGTCTGGTGTTCTGTTTGCAGTAGTGGGTGTCCCTGGTGCTGGACGGGAGGGGGGAGGTTGCATGCTGTATACAGACACACACACATACACATACAAGCAAAAAACTTGTTTGTTTGTTTGTTTGTTTTGAGATATCGGCTCACTCTAGCCCAGGCTGACCTCGAATTCACTCTGTAGTCTCAGGGTGGCCTCCTATCTCTGCTTCCCAAGCGTTGGGATTAAAGGCATACACCACCACCTGCTTAACCTCTTTTTTTTTTTTTTTTTTTTAAGGCAAAATGAAGTTGCTGGAAAGCATCACAGGAAGGAGGAGCTGAGACATGTCTAAATTACATTTGCATTAGGAAAGACTTCTCTGCCAGCAGAGCCAGCATTTCTTAAGCTAACTTCTGCTCTGTAAATCCAATAACCACAGGGTGGTGTTCAGTCACAGGCACGAGAAGCTGGTGCCTGGCACTCAGATCAGGTTTGAATCCTAACTGCATGCCTTACCTGGTGCATTGCCTTGGCAAGACCTCCTTTCAGAGCTTCTGTTTCCTCATCTATAACACGGGATAATAATTATCTCTTGTGTTGTTGCGAGGGTTAAGGCAGTGAAAATAAATAAACTCTTGATATGTAACAAGCTATTCTTGGGCGTTTAAAAGTAGAAACTGACTTTGATCTTATATATGCTGTGAAAGAGCCAACATTCAGAAGGTCATCTTCGCTTGGAGTAAACACCAAAGACTTCATCTGAAATTCAGCTTCTTCCATGTCCATCATTTAGAAATTACCCTCCTGTCTCTTCAAAACAACAAACAAGCCACCACTCCACTATACCATCCGTCCTCGGGATTCTGGAATTTATCAGATAATGGATCACAGAGAGATGAACGCTCAGAGGGCAAACACAAGACAAAAATAGAAGCAAGCCACCGGTGGTGGTGGTGGTAGGGGAGGGAGCACATTTGCTGATAATGAGTAATGACTGCTGGGTGACTTCTCTCTAGCCAGCGTGGAGCTGGGAAGTCAGTCAGCCTTCTGTTTTGATCCATCCAGCATTCCGCATCTCAATGCTGTCATGTCTTCTTCAGCGTCAGCCCAGGGCCTTGCGAGAATAGAATGCCAGTGGGCCTTAGACCAGGGTGTTGTCCAACCTTAAAAAGAGTCTCCCACTGGCCAGCGATGAGATCATGTCAGCATCAAGGATATGTAATGAATCAAAAATATCAACAGCCTTGGTTTATAATGTACTTGAAATAGTGATCACTACTGAAAAGTAATAGTAGAGCAACATATTGTCTCAAAACATTGAGGAGAAGAAAGGAATCAAATGTTTATCTTGTCTCAAATAGTAGATGAGGGGAAGATTATATATATATTTAAATATTGTATTTTTATTTATTTATTTATTTAACAGAGAAAGAAGGAGAGAGGGGGAGAGAATGGGCGCACGAAGGCCTCCAGCCATTGCAAACAAACTCCAGACATGTGCACACCCTTGTGCATCTGGCTAATGTGGGCCCTGGGGAATGAACCTGGGTCCTTTGGCCTTGCAGGCAAATGCCTTAACTGCTAAAACATCCCTCCAGGCCGGGAAGATATTTTTAATGCAAACATTTCAGCTAAAATGATGTGGGAATGACAGAATTAGTGTACCATATAATGCAATCCATAATGATTGAATCTAGATATTAACACTCAAAGCTGGCTAGCATCATAAAAAGACATCCCTCATTATGTGTTGTCTCCTGTTGGAAAACCAGTGAAATAGACCCCACATGCTCCAAACTGGACTAGACATGAGTGGACTAGATCCAGTCACCAATTTGCAGAAAACAGATAGATCAGGGACATGTTCAGTGACACAATGAGAGAGACCAGAGGAGAAAAGGACCCAATTCCTAAAATGAATGAACTGCAAAGGAGAGAAAGAAAGAGAATCCATAGCACAGAGGAGACTTTATTTATACCTACCACCTAACGCAATTGCAAGGTATGGATTCAAACAAACTGTACAACTCCTTTAAAGATATTGGTCCCAGTGCTGACTTCAACAGTGGTGAGACATTTGATGAATTTTAGTAATGATCTTTAATGTTTTAGTTGTGCTATTCATATTGTGGTTAAAGGAAAAAATTCTTATATTCCAGTGCTGAGGATTGAACCCAGGGCCTATATATGACAGACAACCACTCTATCCCTGGGCTACATCCTCTGCCCTGAAAATCCTTTTTAATGACACAAATGGAAATATTCTCAGATGAATGATATGACAGCTACAATTTGCTTCAAAAGAATAGAAAAGGGGATAGAGTGATGGGTCAGAGTACCGATAACTTAAGGTAAGGCACCATGTTAAAGGTGGACCAGGGTGCTCATGGTAGTCTGATTTTCTTTTTTAACAGATGACAAAGTTAAAAAAGCAATCCATTGGCCAATCTGTCCCTCTCTAATACTGAAAGCACTATTATGAATGTGAAGTTTCCCTGGGCCAATGCATCTAGTTCTAATCCTTTCCTGTGAGATCTGGAGGCTGGCTTGACAACCAGGAAGCTAAAATTCTTCTCCTGGGAACGTTCTCCATTCCAGAGCTGAGGTGTTCTGGAACTCGGCTCTGGAGTCTCCCTGTACTCCTCTGTGAAATGAGGGCAAGGATGGTTTGTCACACCCTTCTGACTGACCGTTGATTCTTGTAGTGAGAGAGTTCTGGCTGTTGCAGTTGGACTGGGTTGGAATCTCAGTTTCCTGATGTGAATACCTGGATTAATTTGCCCCAGCATTTCACTCTTCTGGTTGGTGAAATGAAAATACCAATCATTCCTCAAAGGAATGTTGTAAAAATCAGATGAGGTATGTCATGCATTCATCCCACAAACATCAAGCTCTTAGTCTCCAGTTCTAGTAAAGGTATGCGCAGAGAGGTGAAGAAAATGCTCTTTAGAGTGAATATTGGGCTGTTTAGCGCCTAAAGAGACAGCTCAGAGCACACAGTAAACACTGTACATAGCAGCGTAGTTCAAAGAGCTGGGGCTATGAAGGAAATACAAACTAGTAATTTTGAGACAGCAGCTGTCAGGGAGGTTAGCTCCAACACTAAGAAAGCTAATCTGAGACAGTCTGGCCTTGGACACAGCTGAGCCCCATGTAACCAGTGGGAAGTGGCCTACTAGGGATGATCTGGCCTTCGGTGAGCACTAGTGGTTTCCCCTCCCCTTAACCTCCCTGGGCATTTGGCAATGTCTGAGGAATTTTGGTTGCCACACCTAAAAGGGAAGAGTCCATTCTGGCATCTACACGGGCAGAGGACAGGAATGCAGTCCTCAAATCTGTAATCCACAGGATAGCTCCCACACTGAAAAGTCAACTGGTCCAAAAAGTCCAAAATGGCGAGATTGGAAACCTTGCTTAGAACACAGACTAGCAAGAGGAGGAGTCAGAAAGGAGCTTGCTGTTCCTGGGTGGCGGGAGGAGCCACAAACCCAAGTCCAGTGTGGTTGAGCAAATGAGGAAATGGAAGAGGGAGAAGGGGCTAGGCTAGGCCAGATTGAGCTAGCTTTTCAGTAAGGAGACAAGGTAATTCATGTGAAGCTAAGCACATACACATTGTCGATGAATACTGCCTATTATTACTTTTTTGAGCATATTTATTTATTTGAGAGATAGGCATACAGAAAGAATGGACGCGCCAGGGCCTCCAGCCATTGCAGACGAACTCCAGACACATGCATCACCTTGTGCATCTGGTTTACGTGGGTCCTGGGGAATCGAACCTGGTTCCTTTGGCTTTGCAGGCAAGCGCCTTAACCACCCCTGCCTATTATTTATTTATTTATTTATTTATTATTTGTTTGTTTGGTTTGGTTTTTCAAGGTAGGGTCTCCCTTTAGCCCAGGCTGACCTGGAATTCACTCTGTAGTCTCAGGGTGGCCTCGAACTCATAGCAATCCTCCTGCCTTTGCTTCCCGAGTGCTGGGATTAAAGGCGTGCGTCACCACGCCCGGTTTAGGTAGTTTGTGTTTTTTTTTTTTTTTTTTTTTTTTTTTGCCCTGCCTATTATTAATCATCACCTTTGTGTCTCTGTCTCCCCTACCCTTCCCAGTTCCAACCCCAGGAGGCAGCGTGGTCGCAATGACTCCTCCTGGCCAGCAGAGGGCGCCAGCTACCACTTGTCTTCCGGCCGCCCGAGGCGGGCCTTCTCTTGCCGTCCTCCCGGCCTCGTCTTTTCCCCTAAGGAGGAGTCGGGAAGGCGGCGGCGGCGTCGGCGGCGGTGGTCCGGCCGGGCCGGTTGGTGTAGCCGGGGAGCGCGCGCTCCGCAGCGTCACGCGCCGACCGCCGGGCGGAAGCCCGAGGCCGGGTCCCGGATCGAGAGCGGGCGGGCGGGCGCGGCCGGCCAGCACGGCCCGTGTGCGAGCGCGGGGCCCCGGCTGCGCGGCCTCCCTCCGCCGTCGCTCGGGGCCGCGGCCATGGCGGCCAGCGCGAAGCGGAAGCAGGAGGAGAAGCACCTGAAGATGCTGCGGGACATGACGGGCCTCCCGCACAACCGAAAGTGCTTCGACTGCGACCAGCGCGGCCCCACCTACGTGAACATGACGGTCGGCTCGTTCGTGTGCACCTCCTGCTCGGGCAGCCTGTGAGTGCGGCCGGGCCGGGGCGGGCGTGGACCGGCGGCGGCCGCGCTGCAGCCTCGGCGGAGGGCAGCTGGCCGGCGTGGGCGGGCGTGGGCGCGGGCTCGGCATCCTCGCTTCCCTCCGAGCCCGCGTCGTCCCGGAGCGCCCGTGGCCCGCTGCGGCTGCGGCTGCGGCTGCGGCTGCGGGGGGACCATGCGGGGCCTTTGTGTGCCCCCGAGCCCCGGGCACCTGCCGGGCTCCGCCGGGAGAAGGGGCCGACCGAGGCGCCCAGCATGCGGTTTTTATATGCTTGTACCGTATTGCGGTGTTACCATTATTATTTTTTAGGGGGGTGCGGTTGTAGAGCACCTAGGCAACTGGGGAGATGCGGCGTCCAAACGTCTCGTTGAGAGACAGAGAGGGAGGGAGGGAGGAATCCCAGGAGAAAAGTTCTAGGCGGTTAATTGCGGGAAGGGGGAGGCCGCGGAAAGCCGGAGGTTTGTTGGGTCTTGGCATGGGGGGAAAAGTTTTCATGGAATTGCGTGGACGTGTGTGGGTGTGGGTGTGGGTGTGGGTGTGGAGGGGGTTCCTCAGGAGTTTTTGTGATTTCCCAATATGGTGAAATTCACAATACACGAGCGAGGTGGGGGAGGCATCAGTGTTTCAGAAAGAGATGGGAGTTGGCCGTCTGGAATTACTCAGATGGCTCGCATTCGGGCTTCTCTGCTCCATTGAAGCTCTGTTTTGATAGGATTTTTTTTCCCCCCTCTCCCCTGTGGAAGTTCATTTGGAAAGTTGGCAGGTGGTTTTTGGAACTGTTGATAACATGCTCGTTTACACTAGTTATCTTGAATCCCAGTTAAGTTATGAATGAACTGGTGGTAAATGGTCCCCCAGAATTTTTGATTGTATGATTACTAACAAAGTGTAAAGGAAATAGGAAAACGGATTTCTTAAGGGTTGGAAAATGCAGGGCATGTTCTTTTGCCTAGTATTGGCGGTTTTTATTTTAAATTTAGTCTTACTTGTTTTCCATATGGGTACCCACTAGGTTTTCATTGTTTGGTTTAATTTTTTTTGAGGCAGGGTCAGTCACACTGTAGCCCAGGCTAGCTTTGAACTCACAGAGATCCTCCTACCTCAGCCCTCCCTAGTGCTGGGATTCTAGGCCGACTATGCCTCTCTCCCACTAGGTTTTATGTGTAGCTTTGGGGCGTGCTGATAACAAGCAAAGGCCTTAGTACTCTCTTGACATGTACATCCTAACGGAGATGGCAGTGCATAAGTTAATAAGAAAAGTATCAAAGATGAGTAGTGTGTGGTAGGAGTGCCACTAAGGTATTTCAGGTTGTGTAGTCAGGGAAACATTGAGAATTTGGCAGTTAGTGGTATCTAGGAGAGATATCTGCTCATTTATGAGTGAAACAAAACTAGGATGCTAAAGTCACTTAGGCTGGACAATTTTGATTCTGAAATTAGGCTAATAGCCTAATTTATTTAAAGTGATTTGAATAGGCTTTCAGTATGGGATTAAGAAGTGTGTCCTGCTTCTTCTGCTCACCACAGGTCCTTTGCATTTTGGCTTCATACACGTGTATGTAATTTACCGTCTAGACTTGTGACATTTTTAGGGTACAGAAAGTACCTCCCTTTCAGCAAATACGTAAAGAAAGTATTTTCAAGTTTCATCCTAGATTCCATGCTTTAGAAAATACTGTCCAAAGGCTTGTATATTTGTGTGTATATGAGTGAGTGTGCAGGGCCTCTTGTAACTGCAAATGGAGGGCTGTGTGCTCGTGCCTCTCTTTGTGGTCAGCGTCACATGAGTGGCTGAACCCTGGCTGTTAGGCTTTGCAAGCAAATGCCTTTAGCCGCTGATTCATTTCCCCAGCCTCGAATTATTTTTCTTAATAGGATTTAATCTGTGATAGATAGACCTTCCTTTATTCAGTCTTTAGTCCACCACTGTTTATTGTTCACTTTGCACTGTGGAGCAGTGGACTTACCCAGACCCGTATGCAGCTGGCATTGTGCATATCTACACAGCTACAGCACATGGCAACGCCTTTCTATGAGGGTTCTCTTTATGAAGTCCAGAAGGCGCCATACAGAGGGGTTGATGTCCCCCCCAAAAGACCTTCAAAGATAAGTCCATTTAGCAGGTAGCGTCCGTTAGAAAGATGAAGTGTGATAGCTAGTTGAACCTGCTTTTGAATTTTGGCCCCAAGCTTTATCTATATAGTATGAAAATACCCCTCAGTACTTCAGTTTGCATTTTCTTCCATAGCAAATGGTTTCATATTTATATTTCAGATATAGATTTACTTTTGGTATTAAAGAGATGTTTGTATGTAAAATACCTCACACAATGCCTGGTACATAGTAGGTGCCCAGTCGATGAGAAGTGTTACTAACAAAAGCAGAGGTCATTTTCTGAGTAAAAGACACTGAAATGAGAAACACTAGTATAGTATAAAAAAAATCTTATCGGACTGTGTGGTTATAACCTGAAACCTCACTCAGTTTGGCTTCAAAATATGGGGAAATTTGCTGCTTGGTAATAAGATTTTATTTCCTTCTTAAAAATATGGTTACCTGGGCTGGAGAGGTGTCTTAGCGGTTAAGCGCTTGCCTGTGAAGCCTAAGGACCCCAGCTCGAGGCTCAATTCCCCAGGACCCACATTAGCCAGATGCACAAGGGGGCGCATGCATCTGGAGTTCGTTTTCAGAGGCTGGAAGCTCTGGCATGCCCATTCTCTCTCTCTCTCTCTGTCTCTCTGCCTCCTTCTCTCTGTTGCTCTCAAATAAATAAATAAACAAACAAAAATTTTAAAAATATGGTTACCTCCAGCTCCTCAGGCCATGTACTGTTTTAGTTCTAGCCTTGACCAATATTTTCAGAAGTTCTGCTCCCACGTCTTGGAGTAGGTAGTCATGTGGCTACCTGGAACCAGTGCCCTCACAGGATACATCATCTACCTGACTTCATGAGAACAAGGGTCTCTAGTTTCCAAATCAGAAATCTTGATTTTTGTGAAGGAAGGATTGGGTCAAATGCTGCATATTGAAGGGACAGAGCCCCTGGGGATCTCTGTCCTGGAAAAGCCATAATGCTGGAAAACAGGTCAGGAAGAATAGAACACCTATTGAGCTTAATAATATGTCTTTCTATGTAGATGACATTGAATAATTAAGAGAAGACAAAGCCAGATTCTTGACATTGTCATGAGCTTGTGACCTAGTATGATGATAAGCAAGTCCACCATGTGCAGGTTGACCTGGATTCATTCCCTTGGCTTCGTTTTTAAATTTGTTACCAGAATTTATAGTTTAGTTCTGGGGGTGTTAAGAGAATTGAAATAGCAGTGTGTGGACTGTGTTTACTTATCGAAAACATACTGTGCTTGAGGACTGAGTGACTAAGGCTGAAAAACAAGCTAGGGTATGGTAGCTGCTGTTGCTTGACTCACATGGTAAGATACCACTGTAGAGTAAATAAATAGTGTCTACTGTCATAAGTTCCAAATTTTAAAATTGTCACCTGCCTTTTATCATTTGTTTGGCAGTAGCTTTGTTTAAATTAAGCTGCCATCTTACTACTTAGTATTGCTAGATTCAGACCTAATCTCTGCTATCATGCCCTCGCCCAAGTTGCTGTCATATGCTTGGATATGCTTAGGTACATAACTGACATTACTGAATTCTAATTGTGAAACCTGAGATTTTCGTTTAGATGCAGTTTAATTATTTGTTGCTGAGGCACACAAGATGTATTCTTATTAGTTTCTTGGTATTCTTCAGGTTCTATTTGTAGAATACTTACGATCAGGCACTCTAAATGATTTAAATCGTAGCTAATAGTAAAATTTTGTCTTCATGAGACTGGAAGTGTAGCACAGTGGTAGGGTATCTGATCTTGCACACCATGAGGCTTGGGTTTCATCCCAGGACTGGGGAAAGGAATTACCTTTTTTTTTAAAAAAAAATACAAATTAATTATTTGATTTACTTTTTTATGATTTTTGAGCTTTTATTTACTCTTCTAGTTGATATGGTTTATAAACAGAAAAAGAAGCAATATTAGACTAAAACAATTTGATTTACTTTTTTTTTTGATACAGGGCCTAACCAGGCCCCAGGCTGTCCTTGAACTCACTGTATAGCCAGTAATGACCTTGGACATCTGATAAACTCCTGCCCTCACCTCTCCAGTCATGGGATTACAGGCATGTGCTACCATGTCTGATTTATGCTATAATGAGGATTGAACCTAGAGTTTGTGCATCCCCAGTCCCTTTTTTGTGTTTTGTTAAAGACAGGGTTCCATGTAATACAGGCTGGCTTTGAATTCACTGTGAACCTGAGGGTATCCTTGAATTGACGATTCTCGTGCCTCTACTTCCTTAGTGCTATTTTAGAATTTTTTTTCTTTTTTCCTTTTTTTTTCTTTTTTTTCTTTTTTTTTTTTCGAGGTAGGGTCTCACTGTGGTCCAGGCTGACCTGGAATTCACTATGTAGTCTCAGGGTGGCCTTGAACTCACGGCGATCCTCCTACCTCTGCCTCCCGAGTGCTGGGATTAAAGGCGTGTGCCACCACGCCCGGCTAATTTAGGTATGTGCCACAACACCCCTAAAGACAGGCAGACAGACTGATATAATTTCTGGCATATATATTTATTTAATTTATGACAAACTCTCATGTAGCCGAAGCTGTCTGTGTAACTGAGATGACCTTGAATTTCTGACCCTCATGTCTGTACCTCCCCAGCACTGGGATTGCAGGTGTGCCCCGCTGAGCCTGGCTTACATGGTACGAGGGTCAGACCCAGGGCCTCATCCATTCTAGGCAACATTCAGCCAACAGAGCTCCATCCCTAGCTCCCAGTGTTTGCTCTTGAGACAGTGTCATTATGTAGCTCACCCTGGACTTGAATTTGTGGTAGCTCTCCTAAGCCAGCATCTTGAGTGCTGTCATTATTGGGATGATGGTTCAACAGGTAAGAGCACAGGTCACACAAGCACGAAGGCCTGAGAGGGCTTGATTTGCCCTGAGCTCAGTTCCCTGGCACTATGTAAACAGCTGGGTGTGACCACACAGGTCTATACTCAGTCTTGTGGGAGGTGAATGCCAGAATATCTTTGGGGCTCTCTGGACAGACAGACTGAAAAAGACAGCTCTGACTTCAGTAAGAAAAACACTTGAATGAGTGCTAGAGGAGGACACCTAATATTCTCCTCTGGCCTATGTGCACGTGCATGGGCAACATGCATCTGTATGTACACACGTACATACACTGCACATACTACACACATGCATGTATGCATGAGTGCTCAGAAAAAAAAATCCTTAGATGAAATTACTTGTTTTGTGGAGACTGTAAAGAGTATAATCAATGAGAAGTCGTAGAAGATTGCTATATTTTGAAAAAATGATTCATAAATTTTCAGTGAGGTTTTAGGCAAAATTTAAAAGAGAAAACTTTGCACTCTTCCAGACACAAAATGGCCTGGATATCCATGACCTCACAGTGACTGGCACTACCTATACAAGACCTTCATAATAGGGGGAAAAGATGATGACATCAAAATAAAAGGGAGACTAGTTGAGGGGGGGAGGGGATACGATGGAGAGTGGAGTTGCGAAGGGGAAAGCGAAGAAAGGGGAGGGAATTATGGTTTATTTTTTATAATTATGGCAATTGTGAATAAAAAATTTAACAGAAAAGATAATACCTGATGAACAGTTTGTCTTTTTTTGAGCTAGCAGCTCGCTTTGTAGCCCAGTCTGGCCTTAAACTTGTCATCATCCTTCCTTAGCCTCCAGTAGCAGCTGTGGCCCCAGACCTGGCTGCAAAACAGCTCTGCTAAGCATGAGACCCAGCTGGAGGGAGCGAAGCAGAGTGGCCTTCTAGCTGTCCAGTGCTCACTGTGCATGGGCAGTAAGGAGGGTTCACCCTGTAGGTGGGTGAAGAAAGGACTGCACAGGGCTATGGGCACCTTCTGACCCAGACAGACTTCAGCATCCAGAGCGTAGTAATGTCATTTGACTTTAACTTTTAACTTGGTATGAAGGTATTTTTCCATGTATTTGCCTTTGTAAAGGCTCATTTGTTTCTGATTATTATTTTTTGAGACAGGGTCTCATATAGCTCAAGATGACTTTCATTTTGCTATATAGTTGAGAACGATCTTGAACAACTGATTTTTCTGCCTCCTGGTGCTGGGATTACAGGCATGTGCCACCATGCTCAGTTTACTGAACTCAGGGCTTCATGCAAGCTAAGCAGGCATTTACATCCCCAGCCCTGCCCATGATTTTTGACACAAGATAATTATAAACACTTTGGTCTCTAGTTTCAAAGCAGTTAAAGTACAGTTTGTTTAGATTATATTTATGTTAAAGTTTTAAATACTACCAGTGAACTGGGCTATAAATGAAAATACTTTAAATATTGTTTTAAGGAATTTGCTGACTTCTGGTTTCCACTTTGAAAGCTATTGTCTCTGTGCACCCCAGTAGCTGTAGTATTCGTTGGGAAGCGCGCTGGTCTCTGTCGGTTTCAGTCTTGTCTTTGCAGCACAATTTTTGTGGAGCTCCAGGATGAGGCATCTTTACCTTCCAAGTTTTTCTCCAGTGTACATTTTCCATTCAACTAGTCAAAGTAATGATGGTCTAGGGACTGTGGTGTGGATTTCTCCAATCTATAAAAAGACAGATTTCAAAACATTTGAGTTTGTTAACAGGTTCCTATGGCATCCCTTATAACCTCACTTGGGAGAGCTATTACTCCAGATTCCTAAGTTAACATGAACCAGTTCTTTAAATTTATGTTGCTGACGGATATTTATTTGAATTTTGAGAATATAGGGATTGATAAATATATTTTAAGTTAGAACATAATTTGTTCAAAGACATCTAAATACGGTGCCAATATTAGGACTTTTAGCCACAAGTGTTTTTAAAGAGGAGGAGGTCAAAAACTACACATTCCAGTCATCATGGTTGCTTATTTTTGGGGGGTACCAAAAGGACCTGGACCACGCTCCAAGGATTGCGATGATGGTCAGGAGATCTAAGCTCTATGAGAGGAACTTTTGCAGAGTCAGAACCACCACCGTCTTAAGGAGATTGGGTGGGAGTGTACACACATGACCCCTGTCTGTGGGCATTTCGAGGTTTCTTCTGTAGTTTAGAGGGAGAGACAGGGCTGTGTGTTGCAGTTACAGAGAATCATGTTGTAAAAAGGAAAGGGATTTTCCTTTTAATGGTCAGATTCTAAAACATGTCCTTTATCTATTTTTTGTTAAATTTTGTAAGCCCTTTGGTGGATAAAGTATGAAAATCAGTAGTCTAAGGTAGAAAAAAGGAAACTTTTCCATTTTCTTTTCAAACTTTTAATCTTGTTGATTCTAACTTGGAACACTTGTGTTTAGAGAAGATGACTAGTATATAGTAACAAGGCTTTAGGCTTTTTATTTTTTTACGGTATCAGGTGTCCTATTGCTCTTTCATTTTACTTCCTTGAGCCAGGGTCTCTCACTGGACAGGGACTTGCTGTGTTTTCATTAGCCTGGCTGACCATTGAACCCCAGTAGTCCTTTCTCTGTCTGCCTTAGAACTGGGATTAAAGGTCTGCACGGCTAAACCTGGCTTTTTCCAAGGACACTGGATCAAATTCAGGTCTTTGGTTCTTGCACAGCAAGCACTCTAACCACTGTGCCAGCTCTCCAGTCTGAAGCTGTGAGATTTGTCGAAGTTCCTCATTTAGAGGGACATTTGCTCTTTAAGGAAGATAACCTATAAGTATATGCCGGCTGATTCTGATTTTGAAGAGCAAAAAGTTTACTTCTAGTTTGGTTTATTGTACCTTTTTCATTTAAATCCAATTTTAGTTGTCACTTAAAGAATACTGTATATAATTTTAAAAGGTAAGGCCATGACAGACAGCATATACTTCTTCCTAGTTTTGATTACCAAAGAAAGTGATAGGAGCTCTCTAGGCTGTTCCCTCCTTCCATATTTATTGCATTTTTATTGTTTTTAAGATAATACACCTTGTTTTGAATTTTCAGATTTGGCGCCTATGGATTTTTGTGTTGTGGGAGGAATTGCCTCCTGTTCTCCCCATCGTCCTGTGCTGTGCAGTGGCTCCTGCCCTGTCTTTAGTTGTTCAGCTTTGCGCTTGGTCGTTACTGTTTCCAGAGTCCTTTCTGGAGCTGAAGCATTCCTCCCAGCATGGTGAGATGTATCAGGTACTTGATACATCGTTTCTGCTTCTGGCTTTGCTGCTTTCCAGGCTCCCTCATAGCTATCATCCAGAGGGTGTTAACTTTCATTCTGGGGATTCCTGGACCCTGCCGGGATCTCCACTGTTCAGAGGTGAATGGGAGCTAAATGGCTGAATGCGTCTCATTCTGCCCTTGTTTTAACAGTTACCTGTGTTCACAAAATGAAAATACTTTACTCTTGGAACTTGAAACTATTTTTGGAACTTAAAAAAACATTTGTATTTATTTATTTGCAGGGAGGGTGGGAAAGGGGGGAGAGAGAACAAATAAAAATGAGTGGGTACAATGGCATGTGCCACTTTGTGCATCTGGCTTTGTGTGAGCAACAGGGGATCTGTTATGGGCCACGAGGCTGTCTAAACAAGCTCCTTTAATTGCTGAATCATCTCTCCAGTCCCACTCTGGAACTCTTAGGCATGGGTTTAGTTGCCTTTAAGCTCAGTGCTGCTGTTGAGAAATCAGATGTTACTCTCCTGCACTGACTCATTGTGACACATTGCTTTCTTCACTTTGGGGAATATTTATAATATGTTACCTCTGCCTTTCTGAATTTACTTTGAAGTATTTACTGCAATGGTATATAGGTCTTTTGTTTAGTGTGATAGATCATTTTTTGAACTGCAGAATTATTTATTGACCACTGTTCACCATTATTTACAGTTAAAGTAAACAATGTACAGTAGAATAACTTTCTGATACTACAAAGTTACTTTCCTGGCTTCTCCTGAACCAGTATCTCAAATATTGAAAGACAGACGACATGTGAGGAAATGGAGTTGGGTGAGGACAACACATGCAGGGTGGTCGTTTACTTCACCATGCTTGTTCAGATTTGCAGCAGCTCCTAACACCACCACCATCTTTAACTGTGTGATGGCATTTCCATGCGTCATCTTAGGTATGCATGAACGCAGATTTTAGCCTTAAAACTACACTAATTAGAACTAACCAGCATTTGTCTGTTTTCCTTGTCTGGGTGGAGAGCTGGCAGTGATAAAAATTTTTTCAGGAATTTCGCAAATACACTGTTGCATTTACACGATGATAGAGATATGAATTCTGTTGTAGCTGCTTTTAAAGCATTCAATCTAGACTGCCAGTTAAGTACAGGATTATCTAATTTAAAAGGTTATGGCTTCAGAAAAGTTTTTAGATTACCCCGAAAGTGATTTTTTTGGGCTGTTCACAATAATGGAATCTCATGAGCATCAGTTATCACCTGTGCTTTTGTTTGGATAAAATTTTTAAATACCACTTACATAGGCATTTTATGTATATACACATCAGCCAGCAAAAGCCTCCAGAATATCCTTTTGCATACCAGTTAAAAATAAGTTCTGATTGATGACTGGGAAAAATTTCCTCAGTATTTAGAAAAAGCTGCTCTTCAGTGCAGAAGAAATAAGTCGGCATCAAATACTGTTCTATTAAAGGCGGCAGCTACAGGAAGCTCACAGTAGCCAGTGCTCTCATGCAAAACAGATATTTCCAACAGCTTGTCAAGTCTTTCAGAACCAATATACCAAACTAGATTTTATTAGAATATGGTTCTTTTAACATTAGTAATTCAAAACCCAAGACCCATGTATTATGTGTATATATAGATATAAACCCAGATGCAGACAGTGGCTGAGCTTCACCTCTGGACCAGAAGGAGCATCTCTTCAGATTCACCCCTTGTCAGCACCAAATTGGCTCATCTGGGACTTCCATTCATAAGAAATGCTGGTTCTCTGCCACTGTCTGGCTCTCCTTGTTCACTCAGGACGCAGACCTTGCAGCATCTCTTTCTCTTTCTGTCTTAGTCCCTCTCTCTTTCTTGAGGCATGGTCTCACTTCAGCCTAGGTTGACCTCAGATTCATGGTAATCCTTTGACTTCAGATCCCCACCCCACCCCTAGGATTCTAGTTGTGAGCTACCATGTCTGCCTAACAGCATCTTTTTTCTTTGATTTGTTGTCAGATGAAGATTTTCTTTGTATTTTTTTTTTTTTTTTGTTTGTTTGATTTTCAAGTTAGGGTCTCACTCTGGTCCAGGCTGACTTGGAATTTACTCTGTAGTCCAAGGTTGGCCTTGAACCCACAGCAGTCCTCCTACCTCTGCCTCCCAAGTGCTGGCATTAAAGGCAAGTACACCAGCTTCTTTCTTTTTTAAAAAAAATATTTTTATTATTTTCAGGCAGAGATAGACAGACAGACAGACAGACACACACACACACACACACACTGAGAGAGAGAGAGAGAGAGAGAGAGAGATTGATTGATTGATTGATTGAGAGAATGGGCACACCAGGGCCTCTAGCCACTGCAAATGAACCCCAGATGCATGTGACTCTTTGTTCATCTGCCTTTACATGGGCATTGGGGAATCAAACTTGGGTTCTCAGGCTTCGCAGGCTTGGGTCTTAATTGGCCTCGAGATTTTCTTTGTATGCCGTCTCTTCCTTTGTAGCTTCAGTTAGTGGACATGGTGTTCTTCCGACTCACGAGTGTTGTCAGCACTTGGACATCTTCTACCTCACAAGATACTTCACCTTTCCACTCGCTACATAGTGACCCACTTTTTCTACCACAACTTCTTTTGCCGTTTTAGCTTTCTTACTCTCCAACTTTTTTCTAGGTTTTTTTTTTTTATTTTTGTAGTATAGTTTTGTTGGAGGCCATTGTGTATGCACGTGTGTGCCTGTGCTGTGGAGGCCAGAGGTCAATGCTGCTGTTTTCTCAGTTGTTTGCCACCTTATTCTGACGAGAATAGAGTCTCTTGAACCTTGAACTCACCAATTCAGCTAGACTAGCTAGTCAGCAGGCCCCATCGATCCTCCTGACAGCATTTCATGTGCCAGGCCCTCAGCCATGCACTGCCATACCTGGCATGGGTGCTGGGATCCGCACTGAGGGCCTCAGTGTAACGACTGACCTTTCTCCAGCCCCTGGGGTCCATACTTTCATTATAGACTTGAAGAGTTCACCACCTGAGAGGCTCTTGGTGTCTGCTATTGCAGCATCTCATTTTTCTTCCCACTTCAGAGATAATTGCTGTCTTCTTTTTGGGTAAAGAAAAAGCCTGACATCCATTGTCATGGAAGCCAAGTTGAGGTAGCTGACTGGGGACAAATAATCTGCCATTCAGTATGCATAGTCCTAGATAATCCCCCCCCCCCCTTTTAAGGCAGGGTCTCATCTTTTCCTAGGCTGGCTTTGAACTCATGGTGGTCATCCTATGTCTGCCTCCTGAGTGCTGAGATTAAAGGTTTGTGACACCATGCCCAGCTTAATCTCCACTGGAATCCTTCAACAATTTAGTCCCTCTTGAATAGTGTAAGCCTTCACACTGAAGGAATATGGATGAGTCAAAATAAATAAATAAAATTTAAATTTAAAGAAATAAACACAATGAATGTCTTAGCTCCCAAAGCATAAGTTGCAACACCAAGCAAGTGACATGAAAAACCAAGGCAACTCTAAAAGTCAATCCCACAGCAATGAGAGGGAATTGAGGCAGTCGCAGAAACAGAACTTAAAAATATAATGGAAGAAAAAAATGAACTATTTTTTTTTATTTGAAGCTGGGTCTCATTGTTGTTCAGGTTGACCTGGAGTGGTCCTCCTACCTCAGCCTACCAAAGTACTGGAATTAAAGGCATGCACCATTGTGCCCAACAAAAATGAGAACACAAACAGCTGAATGAAATGGAGCCAGGGAGATGACATAACATACCTGGACTTGGTAGGCTAGTTGCTGTGTTGGAACTGAGAGTGTAATGGTTTCTGACCCATCCTAAGACCTCCATCTGTACCAGGGCTCTTCTTCAGGATCATGGGGTGGGTACAGTACCTCCATTGGATCTCACTGTGAGGAACTTCTGGTTTTGGCTTTTCTCTGCAGTTAGCTCTTACTGGCATGTCCATTCCTGTTTGTCCCTTCCCTCCCCCTTCCTCCTCCCTTCTTCCTCCCCTTCCTCTCCCCTTCCTCCTCCCCCTTCCTTCCTTCCTTCCTTCCTTCCTTCCTTCCATCTGGGGTCTTAAACACCTGGGCTCAATTGATCTGCTTCAACCTCTCTAGAAGCTGGGGCAATAGGCCCTGCCTTGGTATATTTACATGTTTTTGTTTGTTTGTTTTGTTTTGTTTTGTTTTGTTTTTCAAGGTAGGTATCACTTTAGCTCAAGCTGACCTGGAATTCACTGTTGTAGTCTCAGGATGGCCTTGAACGCACAGACAGCAATCTTCCTATCTCTGCTTCCCAAGTGTGGGGATTAAAGGCATGCACCACCACTCCTGGCTCATATTTACTTTTTAGCTTCCAAAATTTGCTATTAAAGAGCTACAGTGTATTTGTGCGCTTTTCTATTTCTTTGTCTCTTATGGGCTAATGTCTTCTCAGTCCTTTGCTGACTTTCAGTGGGGTGTTGTTGTGAGTGTAGTGAACACGGTTTCCATTTTGTTGGGCGGGGTTACTAATCGGCTTCTGTTTGTTCTCAAGAATTGTTTTCTAGATGCTTGCCTCCATGCTACCCTGGATCTAATGGTGGTAGGTGTGGCTTTTTGAAAACCCTCAAGTAACAGTTGTGGCTTATTTTATGTTTTTATATGTATTACAGTTTCCTCTGGATAGTTTTAATCTTTTGGACAATTCATTGCCTATCATATCTTGAAGCCCATAGTTTTTAGACGATTAATAAAAAGACATCTTTTATCTGTTCTAAATTCTAAATCTGTAATTTTTGTAATGTGAGATGTGTAATATTTTTAGTAAATGATGAGGATTGGAGTAGAGCTAAATGGCAAGTTAACTATTACTTTTGCTAATAGTATTACAAACCACATACATTTCCATAGCCAATTAAAATATTTTAACCAGCTTCTCCTCCAGTAGAATAAAAACAATAAAATTAATTGAATAAGCTTTCTTTTTATGTAGCTCAGATTGCAAGATTGAAGCATTGTTAAGCACTGCATATTGGTGGACATGCAGCATGAGTCACACCATCTGGTTACAGTCATACCTGGGTGGTGGTCTTTAAAACTAAAACTCCTGGGGATGTGGCCATGACTTAATCATACGACAGAAGCACTTTGGGCTGCATGAGTAGGTTACTTTGGAACTTAAAATCATTTAACTGGCAGATATGCTTTCAGAACAATATGGCAGCTCCTAAGTGAGTCAAGCATTTTTTTTTTTTTTTTTTTGCTCTGGATAGGAGACTTAAATGTGTATTTTAGGATATGGAAAGAGTGGTGCTTCAGTATTGGCCCTGAGAAAAGAGTATGGTTTACTTGCCCAATACTTTCATCAAATAGTATGACTAATATAATATATAATCATATATATGTTATATATTATGCATTTCATATAACGTATAATAAATAATAGTATAATTATTAATATAATTACAATTAGTAATATAATATAGTAATATAATTATAATGTGTTTTACACACTTAAATTCATGAGATAGCTAGGCTAGGGTTAGCCATAAAGAGAAGTGGCATCTGTTTCCAGGAATACATGTTAAAGGTAACATTTCAGCTTTGATCTATTAAGGATTTGTTTATGTAATGGTCACACTTGAGAGGTGGAGAAGGTGATCTGTTAGAGGGTGTGCGGACATACTTTGTAGGCCCAGCACTCGGGAGATGGAAGAAGCAGGAGGGTCGGGAGTTCAAGGCCCACTTCATCTACATAATGATTTGGAGGCCTGTCTGGGCTACATACGATCCTGTTTCAAATTTTTATTTTTTTGATGTACGGTCTCAGTCTAGCCCAGGCTGACCTGTAATTCAGTATGTAGTCTCAGGGTGGCCTCAAAGTTACAGCGATCCTCCTACCTCTGTCTCCCGAGTGCTGGGATTAAAGGCGTGCGCCACCATGCCCATCTTTTGCAATGTCTGTTTTTCTTCAGTCCTTGGCTCTACTTCTGTACTTTTGTCTTTTCTGAGAATGTCCCTTAAGTGGAACCAACTTTTCCAAGTTGTTTGCTTTCACTCAGCATAGCTGTGATTAATCTTAGTTGCTATATTTTAACTGTTTGTGCCTCCTTATTTTAAAGCAGTATTCTCTTGCTTATTTTATCCATTCCCCATTTGAGAAGCAACTGGCCTGTTTCTAAATTTTGATACATATGAATAGAACAGCTTTAAATATCCATATATAAATTTGGGGGTAAATACAGATTAATATTTCACTTGAGTAAATACTTAGAATGAAATACTAGATTATTTTGGGGGTTTATGCTTAATTTTATGAAAACATAGACAGTTTACTTACTTATTTTTGTTTGGTTTTGACTTAACTTTTCTAGTGGGTTGGAAGCTGCAAATCTCACATTTTATAGTCTCTACTGAAGTGGTACTGTTCATACTAACATTGTAGGATCAACACTATTTTAATTTTGTAATACATGGTCCTTATAAATACAAAGTGATTTCACAAGAATTATTGTTGGCAAACATGTTGGCTTTTGGTTTTTCGAGGTAGGGCCTCTTGCTAGCTCAGGCTGCCCTGGAATTCACTAATGTACTCTCAGGGTGGCCTTGAACCCTTGGCGATCTTCCTACCTCTGTCTCCCAAGTGCTGGCACCACATGTGCCACCACGCCCGGCCCATGTTAGTTTATTATACCTTAAAGAATTGGTGTTGCTGTAATAGGATATTACTTTAGATTTGCCTGTGTGTGTGCCAGTGACTGGTCTCTTCCTTGCATCCAAGACCTTTTGGAGGTTTTTTCTCTTGAATCTGAAATTTTTACCATTTTATCTCACACTTCAAAAATAGCTTACTTAGCTGGGTCACAACATATCACTTGAAGATAATATTCTCATGTTTTTATTGAAAAGTATTATATGTCAAATTTTGTTTTTTTCTTTGTATTTTCTTTATAATTGCCTTTAAAGTCTTTGAGGCTTCATCAAAATGTTTCTGAATAGTTTTATTTGTACTAGTTTTATTAGCTACCTGTGCTATTGCTTCCCTTTTGTTAGAAGTAAAAATCTCAACCATTATCTCCTCAACTTCATTAGTTCACTTTTTCTTGGTTAGGAATATGTTAGGTAGGCTTCCTGTGTTTTATTCACCCTCCCTCCCTCCCTCCCTCCCTCCCTTCCTTTTTTTTTTTTTCAATTTTTTTTGTTTATTTATTTATTTGAGAGCGACAGAGAGAAGGAGGCAGAGAGAGAGAGAGAGAGAATGGGTGCGCCAGAGCTTCCAGCCTCTGCAAACGAACTCCAGATGCGTGTGCCCCCTTGTGCATCTGGCTAACGTGGGTCCTGGGGAACTGAGCCTCGAACCGGGGTCCTTAGGCTTTACAGGCAAGTGCTTAACCACTAAGCCATCTCTCCAGCCCCCTTTCTTGCTTGCTTCTCTTTCTTTTGTTCTTTACATGTTTATGCTGCCTCCCTCCCCTCTTCCCTTTCCTCTCTCTCTCTGTCTTCCAGTCGTTAATCTCTCTTGAGGTGAGTTTAATCTGCTTTTTAAATTATTTGTTGAATTTCTATCCTTTATTTTTTGGCATATGCATGTGCTGTATGCCTGAGTGTGTGCACCACACAAAAGTGTACAGGGCAGAGGTGAAGGTCTGGTAAGTCTTTTGCTTGTTTCCTTGAAATGGGTCTCTTACTGAACCTAGCATTTCCAGTCATACCGGCTAGCCAGTAAGCCCCAGTAATTCTCCAGTCTCTACCCCACATAGGACTGGAGTACAGGTCTGTGTAGCCATGCCCTGCCTTTTTTTTGTGGGTGCTGAGGAATTGAATTTGTAGCTTTTATGCTTGAGCAGCAAATGCTGTTATCAGCTGAGCTATTTCCCTAGCCCCCAGTTTGTTGACTTTTTAAACTTTCAGGGTTCTAAGTTTTATCTTTTGGAAAAGGCTTTGGCTCTTACTCTGTCTAATAATATGTTAAATCTTATTTTTTAAATCTTCTTATACAGGGTCTTTTGGCCCAGGCTGGCCTTGAACTTGCTATGTGGCAGAAGATGATCTTGAATTCATGATTCTCTTCCTTCTACTTCCCAAATGCTGGAATTACATGCTTGCACACCACCATGTCTAGTCAGTGTATATTATTTGTGCAGATCAATTAATTGGCAAAAGGTTAATCTTTGCACAGGCTAAGCCAAAAACCCATGCTAATTTAAACAAAAAGCATAGAGAATAAAAAATACGGTCAAAGTCATGCATGACTAAACTACATGCTACTATCATTACTTGTAACTTTTTTTTTTTTTTTTTGGTTTTTTGAGGTAGGGTCTCACTCTAGTCCAGGCTGACCTGGAATTCACTATGGAGTCTCAGGGTGGCCTCGAACACACCGTGATCCTCCTACCTCTGCCTCCCGAGTGCTGGTTGGGATTAAAGGCGTGCACCACCACGCCTGGCTCACTTGTAACTTTTTTAAAAATGATCATAAAAAGAGGGTCTCATGGCTGTTCAAACTGAGAGCCACTCAAATCAATCTTAACAAGCCCTCTGCTCCTGCCACAGACCAGGAAGGCCCTACTGTGACCTGATGGAATCTGAAGAAATTTTCCCATTAGACTGAAGTGCTGAAGTGGTTCTGACTATGTCAGAACAGCCTAACGTCTTACTGCTATGCTTGTGAACATGATGGTAGTCATTTCCTGTATGGTAATGTTTTCATCCGGGGTCAAGGGGAATGCATATTGGGCTTTCATTGCTGACCTCCCTTTATGGGAACCCATTAAAAGGATGGATCTGACCTTCTCTATTTTCACCAACGTCACATCTTGGCTAGGAGGCATATAGCCTCCTGAAATGAACCAATTTAATCTTACCCACATTTCACCCTCAGAAATCAATTATTGGTCCACTCATTTGCCATTATACATGGTTCTAATAATTTATGCCCAAGCAACAGACTTAGCTCCACTTAAAAACCAGCCAAGCTGATTTTTGGTTGCAGGTAATTATACACATGATTAAAAAAAGATGTTTCAGCCTCCCATACCCCACTACTCTGTTCATACAGACTCTCATCCTACATAGCAAAGAATTCCCATGAAAAATGGGTTAGGGCCCTGCAGAACATATTAATTAGGTTAGAAAATTATTCTATTATTGATTGGGGCCCCAAAGGTTGGATTCATGATAAACATAACCATTCTTTTTCTGTCCATACTTCTGTCAATGGCTTAATAGTCTATAGCAATGATTACATTATATGGGGAGGTATAAGAGAGCTATCCAGCCCCTAACCCTTTTTGGGAAAAGGACCACCACAAACCTCTACTTGGTAACTTGGCTCTGCCTTTTTAAAATCAGTCAATGTGGGAAAGTGAATGTATAAAAGTAAAGCTTCTCGTTAGTTACTTTCTATTACCACCACACTGGACCAGTTCACCTTTGTACCCCCATCCACATGTATTTAAAGTTAGTCAATGTGGGAAAGTAAATGTATAAAAGTAAAGCTTCTCGTTAGTTACTTTCTGTTACCACCACACTGGACCAGTTCACCTTTGCACCCCCATCCACATGTATTTCTTACCCTTTTAATATTGTACAGAAAGAAAACATTTCCTATTCTGTGGTCTTCCAGCTGGGACTGTGCTTTACCTGCTTGTGTATTCATGGGATGTGAGGCCTGTGCCTTATCTCAGTAAATTAGACTGAGCCTACAAAAGAATCCAGGGCTCTTACTAAAATTAATAAAGTAGTACAATACTCCAACAGACCTAAATGGCTTTTGATATTCTCAGTCACCATAGTCACTGCTGTTTTTATCCTAACTGCTTCTGTCATGGCAGTGACAAAAGTCACCTAATCTACTCAAACAACACACTTTGTATATCAAGCTGTGTGTAAAGTAACAAGTACCATTACCATACAATATGAGGTAGACCAAAAAACTGCTAACCTGAGTACAGCTCATGAAATCAACTACAACATATGTTAAGGGACCGAATTCAAGCCACTCAGCTCCAGGCTTTAAGTTGTGATTGGAGACATAAATCCATATGTATAACCCCTATCTTTAAAATAAATCTTAACTATACACAAAACAAAATTAATAAACATCTTCAAGGGTCCCTACTTAGTTATATTAGTATAAATATTGATTATATTACCAAACTAGACAAACAGTGCTTGTCTTAAAAATAATATTAAAAAAAAATCTTGACACCAGGATTTCCCCAGCAGATTGTCTTGACTTAATCCATCTTCCTGGTTTTCAAACACTTAGCCTTCCACTTTGGTGGCTGTTGAATTAATTATCTTCGTTTTTTTTGTTGTTGTTGTTCTTGTTTGTATAACCTAAGGATACTTAACCAACAACAATATGTCTGGTTCATCAGATCTGCTTTTGAAGGAAAAAGAAAGGAGGAGATACAGAGATCAAGCTAATTGGCAAAAGACTAATCTTTGCACAGGCTAGGCCTGGGGACATGGAGGACTAAATGCCTTGGGTGGAGCTTCTTGAAGATGGGAACTCACCATTTCTCCAAAGATTTCCTGATCTGGTCTGTATCAGACAGATTCAGGTTCGCTGAGATGTACTTCCAGACCAAGCACAGTTATGGAGGAAGGGATATTTATTGAAGCTTACAGATCCAGGGGAAGTTCCATAATGGCAGAAGAAGCTGATCTGCCTTCACAGGTCCAAGCAGAGAGAGAGAAGTACAAGCCAAAAAGCCATACAGCACACTTCAGAACTCCAGCCAGGCACACTTCGCATATCTTTAGATTGAAATCTGAAACCCACCACCACACCTTAAGATCCACCCCAGTGATACTGCCTCCAGCCAGGTGGCTAAACATGCAAACTACAAACACATAAACAACTGAATATATTGGGGGCCATCTATTCTATTCAAAGCACCACAGGTCTAATGCTCAGACTTCCCCATAGCTTTGACTGCCTGAAACTGAATAAAAGCCCCAAGTAGTCCACTAAAGTGCATCCCTTGACCACCCATTAAGTCATAGTTTTACTTGTGTTTATTTTACATTCATCCAAACACTGCTGGATGCTATGTGAAATTATTTACTAAACAGTGAAGCCTATTTCAAAAGATATAGTCTGTCACACAATTAGAACTAGAATGAGATTAAATGTGCAAAGTTCTAGTCCAGATACTTATTTTCTTCTACCTCATAAACTTATATTGTGCTGATCAAGTTATACATCATAGAATTCATTTTTTGTTAATTGTTGCTGTACTTTTTTTACTCTTTAATTCATACACACACACACACACACACATAGTTTACACTTGTATTTTTATTTTTTTAAGGTAGGGTCTCACTCTAGCCCAGGCTGACCTGTAATTCACTATGTAGTCATAGGCTGGCCCTACCTCGGCCTCCTAAGTGCTGGGATTAAAGGCATGAGCCACCATGCCAGGCATATTTTTATTTTGTGATACATACACATATATATTTTAAAAATATTTATTTGAGTGTGTGTGTGTGTTTGCGTGCGTGCCCACCAGGATCTCTTGCTGCTGAGGGCTGCACATGAATTCCAGACACATGTACCTGGCTTTACGTGGGTGCTGGGGAAGCAAACCTGGACCAGCAGACTTTGTAAGCAAGGACCTTTAACCACTGAACACTCTACATGTGTGTACACATTTCAGAAGACACAAATAATGGAGAAGTGGGAATAACAGATTAGATACTGTACTTTTACAAGCCCTTGCTTAGATCAAGAAGTAGTAAGTACAGACATCTCATTTATACAAACTAAAAATGTTTATAAACAGCACAGTACTGCAGTCCTGTGTACATTGCCTGTACACCCCTACTGTTATGAATAACTCTTTGGTACACTCAGTCGTGCCCAAGAAGACATCATTAAGTCTTTAAATCTTCTCTTCCCTCTTTTTGGGAAGGTATTTCTGTTTGTTTGTTTGTTTTTTTTTAATTTCATTTATTTATTTGCAAGCAGAGAGAGAAGATACACACACACACAGAGATGAGGGGTGCAAGGGAGGGAGGGAGAAAGGGAGGAAATGGTCACACCAGGGCCTTATGTCACTGGAAATGAACTCCAAGTGTATGTGCCACTGCATCTGGCCTTATGTGGGGACTGGGGAATGTAACTTAGGTCATTAGGCTTTGTAGGCAAATGCCCTAACTGTTGAGCAGTCTCTCCAGCCCACGGTTCTATTTAGACTGCTGATTTTTTTTTTTTTTTTTTGAGGTAAGATCTCCCTCTAGCCCAGGCTGTCCTGGAATTCACTATGTAGTCTCTGGCTGGCCTCAAACTCAGTGATCTCAGTGATCTTCTTACCTTGGCCGCCTCTATGCTGGATTTAAAGGCTTGTGCTACCATGCCTGGCCCTAGGAGGGTATTTCTAGACAGTAATTTTCCCTATAATACAGTAAGCAGATGAGACCTCAGGTGCTGTTTTCTCTGGAATTTTTGGATACCAAACAGTCCATGGGGACCACACACAACTCTATGACAGGAGAGTTGATGGTGTCTTTTGATGGGCATCCTGTCTGAGTAACACATTGTCCAAACACTGTAAGGGTCCATGGAGGTGACAATCAAATATTCTGCTCTCCTCTCCCTTTCATGACAGTCATCTTGCAATATGCATTCTGGTGAGCATATTTGATAGATGGCTTCCTAACTGAGCAACAGATGGAGCCAAGAGAGCCGCAAACTCCAGATCCTCAGCCACTGAGGATCTGGAGTTTACGGCCTGGTGCCATCTCATGTGGTGCCAGCCCTCTCTCTAATAACACTTGGGGCCCTGCACAGAAGTTGCACTATCACTGTGGCTTATAACAGAAAATCCCCCACCTTGGTCATATAAGTGTACCCCTCTATCCTCCCATATGCATTCTTGGTGTTTCCATTAACATCTGAGAGTAAAACTTGTATTCTTATTTTGTTGTTTATCATTTAAAGAAATAGAAGTTATGGAAAAATTACATATTTTTTGGTGTATGGAGTAAAGATATAAAACTTTTGGAGAAGATTGAAATCTGATAACATTTATATCTCAGATCCAGAGAAATTCCTTTAATTTATCTTGTTTAATAATATATTATATTTAGAAACAGTGGTTTTCAGCTGGAAGGATTTTGCTCTCCAGAAATTTGGCAGTATCTTGGGATGTGTGTGTGTGTGGTGTGCATGTATGCATGTTCATGTGTGTGGGCACGTGTGTATGGATGCATGTGGAGGCCAGACTTAGATGTCCGGGGTCTTCCCTCAGTCACTCTCCAGCTTATTTCTGAGGCAGGGTCTCTCTGAACCTGGAGCTCACCAGTTCAGCTAGAGAAGCTCCCTAGTCCCTGGATTACAGCTGCATGGTCCCATACCCAGCTTTTACTAGTGATCTGAACTCAAGCCTGTGCAGCCACGCAGCGCATTAACAACTATGCCATCTCTCCCAACCCCATGGAAACATTTTTGATTGTCACTGCTTGATACACAGGAAGTGTTACATTTAATAAGTGGAGGCCAATGATACTAGTCAGTATCATACAATGCACCAGGACAGCCTTGCACAGTAAAACTACTCCAGACCAAGTACCGATAACACAAGTTAAAAACTCTAATTTAGTGAAATGAAAAGTGAAAACATGCATTAGTTTAAAATTTAAGCAAAGCAAAACAGTGACAACAAAGACCACATTAACCTTTCTTTTTCTCAAAATATGAAACATTGAAATGTAACTTGTCTTAATTCAGTTGGTGACCTGAGGAATATGCTTAGTCACCACTGACCAATGGAAGAAAGAAGCAGTAAGATAAGACAGCTGTGGTGTATTGTTACTTCGGAATTCTTCTTAAGGGTTTGACTTAAAATATGAATTTCTAGAATAGTATGTACCATGTTTAATTTTTCAAAAACATTTCCAGGATTCTGAGAGACCTTTGGTTCACTACTTACTTTGTATCATGGTTAGATTTCATGTTTAAAATCATCAGTGATTGCAAATTCAATATGACACATTCCATAAACATAATATTAAATTCCAGAAGCTAGGTGTCCCAAGTGAGGTCCTAATCAAAGGGACCTTATGGAACTGGTAAGGATTCTGCAGGCCCTTTTCTCGTAGGTGGTTAGGCTGCTGCATGTTAGGTGGACACAATTCTCTCAGTGTATTTCTATTGAACTTTGCACGTACACTAACAAGATCTTTAGGTAAAGTCATCTTAAGGCCGTCTATACAGTAAGGATTTGGGCTACAAAGGAGTTCAAGTACCAAAGAATTCTGGATCCAGCTGTTTCTTAAATCTATCTTCCATCTCTAAGAGCTTTTCCTCTTGAACATTTACTGCTTTTTTTTTTTCTTTTGATTTTTCTAGGTAGGGTCTCACTCTGGCCCAGGCTGACCTGGAATTCACTGTGTAGTCTCAGGGTGGCCTCGAACTCACGGTAATCCTCCTACCTCTGCCTCCCGAGTGCTGGGATTAAAGGTGTGCGCCACCATGCTTGGCTCATTTATTGCTTCTTGAGGTGATTGAAAATATTCTTTACTATGAATTCATACCTGAATTGATGGAGGGGTGTAGTTATATTCAACCTCAAACTTTCTTTTGTTACCTTTCATGTAGTTAAAAAAAAATTAGCCTCAAACTTATTTGAAGATAATAGTTCTAATCTTAACATATCATTATCTTTTTTTAAGGAAATATTTATTTATTTGTTTTTTAAACTTTTATTTATTTGAGAGAGAGAATGAGTGCACCAGGGCCTTCAGCCACTGTAAATGAACTCCAGATACATGCTCTACCTTGTGCATCTGGCTTGTGTGGGTTCTGGGGAATTGAACCGAGGTCCTTTGGCTTTGCAGACAAATGCCTTAACCTTTTAGCCATCTCTCCAGCCCAAGGAAATACTTATTTTTAGGATTTTATTTATGTGTATGTGTATTGGTGTGCCACAGCCTCTTACTGCTGCAAACGTTCCAGACACGTGTGCCACTTTTTGTGTGCAGTTTATGTGGGTGGCTTGGGAATTGATTGAATCTTGGCCTGGTAGACTGTGTATGCCAGTGAGCCATCTCCCCAGCCCGCAGGAAATATTGAAATAGCTTTGAAATTCTTTATCATTGCGCCCTTCCATGTATGTAGGTTCCCATGAATACCCGAGAGCAGTATTTGTGATTACAGGTACTGTGCATCCCTACTAGGTAGTTAATGGATTTATCTTAAAGAATGCTCTCTTTTCTTTCTTTTTTCTTTCTTCTTTCTCCTGGTTTTTCGAGGCAGGGTCTTGCTGTAGCCCAGGCTGACCTGGAATTCACTATAGAGTCTCAAGGTGGCTTGGAACTCATGACCATCTTCCTACCTCTCCCTCCTGAGTGCTGGGATTAGAGGTGTGTGCCACCACGCCCGGCTTAAAGTATCCTCTTAGTGTGAATCTGTCTTCATATTTACTTTGGTATCTCTGTGATGACTAGTTTAAAATGATTTTTAAAAATTTCATTGGGGGGGTGGGTTATTTCAAGGCAGGATCTTATTCTAGCCCAGGCTGGCCTTGAACTCACTATAGTCCTGCTTTAGCCTTCTGAGTGCTGGGACTAAAGGCATGCATCACCACATCTGGCAGTTAAATACTTTCAAATTATTGGCTATAAATAATTCTAAGTTTAAATCTGTTAATTAAAATGCTTTGAATTATTAGAATTGTAACATTAAAAACATACAGTAGTAAATTTTGTAAAATATTTTATCTTTTTAGGAGAGGGTTAAATCCACCGCACAGGGTGAAATCTATCTCCATGACAACATTTACACAACAGGAAATTGAATTCCTGCAAAAACATGGAAATGAAGTAAGTGTTTTTGCAATTTTCAACTTTTTTATGGCATTTTAATAATAAAATTAACTTGGTTAAAAGGATGAATATCATTATCTAAAAGTGGGATTTTTCTTTTGTATTCTGTATTTGGATATTTCAGAATGTTCTAATTAAATAATGTATTTGAAATTAATGCCTACTAAAGTACCATAAACATACCGTAAACCTGAAGTGAAATGTTTGTACTTAAAACTTATTAGGGTTGGATGTAGGGCTGGAGGGAATGGCTTAGCTGTTAAGTGCTTGCCTGCAAAGCCTAATGACCTAAGTTTGATTCCCCAGTACCTACATAAAGCCAGATATACAAAGTGGCACATGTGTCTGGAGTTCGTTTGCAGCAATTGGAGGCCCTCGTATGCCCATTCGTATTCTCTGTGTCTCCCATTGCAAATAAAAGATTAAAAAAACGTACTAATGTTGAATGTAAAAGACATTTTTAATATTTTATTTTTATTTATTTATTTGAGAGAAATACAAAAATAGACGGGGGGGGGGAGAGAGAATGGGCGCCCCAGGGCCTCCAGCCACTGCAGTAGAACTCCAGATGTCTGTGACCCCTTGTGCATCTGGCTTATGTGGGTCCTGGGGAGTCGAACCTGAGTCCTTTGGCTTTGTAGGCAAGTGCCTTAACTGCTAAAACCATGTCTCCAGCCCTAAAAGACATTTTTTAAATGAAAGATTATTCCATCTTTGGTTTATTTATTTATTTTGGTTTTTCAAAGTAGGGTTTCACTGTAGCCCACACTGACCTGGAATTCAATGTGTAGACTCAAGGTGGCTTTGAACTCACAGTGATCCACCTACCTCCCTGCCTCCTGAGTTCTGGGATTAAAGGCGTGTACCAACATGCCTGGCTTGGTTTATTTTTTATTTATATATTTGCAAGGGTAGAGTGAGAATATGGATGTACCAGGGCTTCTTGTCACTGCAGACTAATTCCACATAGATATATATCACTTTGTATATCTGACTTTGTGTGGGTGCTGGGGAATTGAACCTGAGCTGACACACTTTGCAAGCAAGTGCCTCTTAACTGCTGAACTATATCCCCAGCCACCCAGTATTGAAATTACTCTTGAGTCTTTGTTTTGAAGGTCAAAAAAAAAAAAAAGGAAAGAACAAATGAAAGAAGTGGTTTTGTGATTAACTTGTTAGGCTGTTACCTGACGAGCTTTCACATTCTCTGTCCTTCTTACTATATTTTAACATTGGATGCATATGTGCTGCTTAGTAGGAGCTAGATTTGGTGGTGTGGGTCTCCAGAGGCAGAGACAAGGAGGAGCACCAACATGTTCTGGATAGTTAGTCTATCTGAATCAGTTAGTGAGTCCAGGTTCAGTAAAACACCCTGTCTCAAAAGAAAAGAGAAGATAAAGTTGGAAGAGCAATTGAGGAAGACCCCCAACACTGACTTCTGGCCTTCACACGCATGTGCACACGTAAGTACCTGAATCCAGACATTAAAAAATAACTGGGTCTGTTGGCAAATGTACAGTGCGTTCAAGGCCAGCTTGGGTTAGATTAGATTCTGTCTCAAAAAAGCAAAGCAAAATACACAGAAATACTTATTTGCCTACTATGATGTACATACATTTTTGTTTCAAAAATACTGAAGTATGAATTCACAATTATAAATTATTTCAAAATATGTGTCTTAAAGAATAGGTAATACTTTGAATTCTCTTTTTAACTTTTTTATTGACAGTTTCCACAATCTAGACAGTAAATCATGATAATTCCTTCCTGTGCCCACTTTCCCCCTTACAGATCCACCCTCTATCATGTCCCCACTCCCCCAAAATTAGTCTTTCTTTGATGTCATCCTCTTTTCCACCTATTATGAAGACCTTGTATAGGAAGTATCAGGCACTGCAAGGTCAGGAATATCCCAGCCATTTTTTGTCTGAAAGAGTGCAGTGTAAGCAGTCCTACCCTTCCTTTGGCTCTTGCATTCTTTCTACCGCCTCTTCTACCATGGACCCTGAGCCTTTGAAGGTGTGATAGACATGGCTCAGTACTGAACACTCCACTGTCATTTCTTTTTTTTTTTTTTCTCCATTTTTATTAATATTTTCCATGATAACAAAAAAAATCCCATGGTATTACCCTCCCCCCTTTCCCCTTTGAAATTCCACTGTCATTTCTTTTCAGCACTATGGTGACTTTTGAGTCATCCCAGTGTTCCCCACCATCTGAATTTAAGAAGTGTCTCTCAGCAAAAGTGAGCATATCATTAATATATGGGTATGGACTTTAAGAAAAGTGCTTACAGGGCAGTTTGATAGGCATAATATAAGCATTTAGCCAGACAACAGCACCTCCCCTAGGGCTAATGACCTCCCCTGCCATAGGCTTTTGACTAGGTTTTCAGTACCAGGCATGTATTCTCTCCCATAGAGTGGGCCTCCAGTCCAGTTACAGAGTAGGTGGTTTCCCCCATAACAGACATGCCACTATTGCACCAGTTGGCACATTTGGCCTGTCTGGCCAATTTTAAGGCTTGCAGCGTTCACTGTTGTTTACCACCGTTGATGACTTCTCTCTCCCATGGGGCTGCATGCAGCATAGCCTTTTCTAGCTTTCTGTCAGCTGGTCAACAGGGAGGAAGTTTTTACTTCAGTTCCAGCTTGATTTCTCAGTGCCTTGTAGCCTAAGCATATGGAGTCTTCAGCAATAGGGTCTTCCCATTTAGTTCTGGTGGGAAACCAAGGGCCTTGGCAGTGGCTGGCATGTTTTGGGAGCATCACAGACATCCCTGGCCAACAACTCACTGGACAGTATCCCATTCCTGCTACTCACAAAGTTTTCAAGTAAAAGTCCCCGGCTTCTGGGTGCACTGTTATCCAAAGAAGTAGGTTTCCATTTGGCTTACTCATCACATCTTAAATTTTGATTAACCTTCCTCCCACACCACTTGCTTTACTTAATCCCTTCCCCTGACCTCACTTAGACCAGAATTAGTAGATTATGTGAGTATAACATAGGACAATATAAATAAAGCTGGAATGAAAGTAGAGGGCTTTAAATAATAGTAAGGTTAGAATAATCTTTTCACTTACTAAAATACATTTTGAACTACTACATAAAGTTTGAGATTATCCTAGCAATCAAGATTTGGTTAGTTTCTTAGAGTGTTGGCTTTGTGTGTAAGATTTCAGAAATCAAAATGAGAGGCAGGAATAAAGAATAAAGTCAGAATTCCAAATCTGGAAAGATCCTTTGGAAACATAAGTAGAAATGTCCTCACATTAGTGAAAAACATTAATACTCAAGATTGAAGGAGGGAAGTTTAAATTTTTTTTTTTTTTTGTATTTATTTGTTTGAGAGACGGGCAGAGAATGAGTAGGTGCACACTAGGGCCTCCTCCACTGCGAATCAGCTCCAAACACATGGCACCACTCTGTACATCTGGTTTTATGTGGGTACCGGGGAATTGCACCCAGGCCATCAGACTTGGCGAGCAAGCACCTTTAACCACTGAGTGATTCAGCCTAGGAGTAAGTTTTTAAATGTGATAAGAACACTTAACATTAGACCTACCCTATCAATAATTTATTTCTTTAGGGGTGGGTTACTTTTTTATTTTTGGCCTTTTAAACATTGTTGATTTCTTATATGTACGTAATATTTTGGTCATTATCCTCTTCTGAACCTGTCCTCGTGCAGACTAGTCCACCTTAGACTTTGATGTCTTTCTTCTTTTTTGGTGACCTAATGAGTTTAATTTGTGCTGCTTGCATGAGCAAGGGTGACAACTTAGTAGTAACTGCACCATAGAAGAAAATGTTTCCCTAGCGACCATTAACTGCTAATAGCTCCTCAGGGAAAGGTGAGTTCTCAGGAAGTTCTCTCCTATCCATGATCAAATGCAAGGGCCGGGTCACATGTAGGTAACCACAGCTGGTGAGTTCAGTTGTATAATGGCCATGGCATGTTTGCAAGACCGTGTTCTATAACACTCCACTCCTTCCTCTGGCTCTGAGTTTTTTCCATCCCTTCTTCTGTGATGTGTCCTGAGGCTGGAGGGATATAGATGTCCCATTTAGGGCTGAGCACTTAACAGTCACTTATTCTCAACGCTGACCAACTTGAATTCTGTACAGTAACCACCGCGCTGGAAAATGAAGCTTTTCTGACCAGCGCTAATCTATGGACATAATCATAAATACCAAGAAGGCAGTTTGATGGGCACATTATGTCTATTTTTTGGGGGGTGGGAGTAGTAACTTCCCCAGTAAAGCATATCAAAGAAAATGGTTCGTTACTCCCAAGTTGTCTTACCACTTTTGCACCAGTGGGCATATCTTACCTGAAAATCACTAATTCATCATGCAGGGTCCACAGCCGAGGAAGAGTGTTGTTGACCATTTTCTTCCAGCAGCCTGCTTAGCTCTTCCATGCCCTGTGAAAGCTAACCAGCAGGGAAGAGCTTGTTTTTCCACCTTTTTTTCTCTATATCCTGAATCCAAAGCATGTGGTATATTCAGCAGTAATGTCTTACCATCTACTTCAAGTGGCAACCAGGAGCAGTGGCAGTAGCTTGTATTGTTTTAGGTGCCTCAGGGACATCCCTGGTCAACATCTCTTAGGGAACTATCCTACCTCCAACATTGGAATTTTTATTTAGTACCCTATAACTTCTGGGAATAGCATTATGCACCCACACATACGACACTTAGGTTCCCGTCACCCTCTCTTATTCCTCCCCCACCAACCTCCCTTCTTTCCACCAAACTCTTTTATTACTAAATTATATACATATATATATTTAATATATTTATTTATTTGCAAACAGAAAAAGAGAGGGACTTCTGCTGCTATAAACAAACTCCAGATGCATGCCCCATTGTGCATCTGACTTTTATGGGTACTGGGGAATAGAGCCCTGGTCATTAGGCTTTGCAGGCAATGCCTTAACCAGTGAGTGAGGCATTTCTCCAGCCCCCGAAATTATATTTTTAATTAATTTATACAGCAGTAGTTTTCTTACAGGCATTTGATATTTACCCTTATTAACACTTTTCATATGTGTATTTTGTTCATAATTTCCTTTTATCTTCCGTTAAACTCTCTCTTCCCAATTAGTCTCTCTATTTCATGTTTATGTGTTTTTTTTTTAATTTTCTTTTTTTGCCCACTGATAAATTTCTAAGTGTTGTATAATAGATACTTTCGCATTGTTGGGATGAACTTCCAGACAGTTTAGAGGAAGAAGCAATTTGTTTCAGCTTACAGATCGAGGGGAAGTTCCATCTCTGGTAGAAGAGGCTGGCTCCCATTCAGAAATCCAAGCAGAGAGAAACTGATACCAGCTAGCAAAGACCAAGCAGCAGCAGCAGCAAACATGAACTGGCCGCAAGCAGGACCCCAGAGCTCAAACATCTCTGCTCATCTTTGGGCTAGAGTTTAGATCTTCCCCTCAAACAGACCTTTATGCTGGACCCTAGGATCCATCCCTAGTGACACCTCCTCCAGCCAGTCGGTTGGAGATCCAAGTTACAGGCTTTAGTAACACACCCAAGTCTACAGGGCATACATCCAAACTACCACATGTTGCATAACTGAAGCTTCCTGCCTATTGAATTAGCCACTCCCCATTTCTTCCTCAGGTTTTGGTAGCCACCATTCCATTCTCTGCTGTGATTTGACCATTTTGACTATCTCATTATAAGTGAAATTATACAATATTTGTCTTTCTTGAGAAATTATTTCATTTATGATATTTCTTGTTATATATTTGCAGGATATCTGGAGAAACTTTTTTTTTTTTTTTTTCGAGGTATAGTCTCACTGTGGTCCAGGCTGACCTGGAACTCACTGTGTAGTGTCGGGGTAGTCTCGAACTCACAGCGATCCTCCAGCCTCTGCCTCCTGAGTGCTGGGATTAAAGGCGTGTGACACCACATCCGGGTTTTTCTGAAGAAACATGTTTTAATGGTGTAGAAAGGTAAATTTAGAATATATAAAAAGAAATACACTTGATTTAGTGAAGGTCAATATTAGTTATCAAATAATAGAAGTAAGCCGTAAACATTATGAGTGACTGGGATGGGTTTGTGTATCTTAAGTTCTACGGAGGCATGTAAGCTGATAGACTGCTCACCACACTCACTAACAGTCACCGTGCTGGGCACTATGGATACAGGCATAGATTTGTCACCTAGGTTTAACCAGTAGAACACCGAGAGGAAGAGACAAGTAGAGAACGAATAATTGCAACAAGGACTCATGTAAATGAGGCTGAGCCTGTTGAGAAAGTGAAAGGATTGGGAAGACCTCCCAAAACAAGCAAAGTATTTCTTGTTATTTGAAGAATACTGGGAGTTAAGTTGGCAGGGAGAAATGTAGGGATGGAGTCAACCTAGTAAACAAGGAAAATGAAATTTGCAATATTAACAAGGAAATATACTGACTTTGCAAATGCTTTTTTAGGAAAACAAACACATCTTCTTTTATTATATTTAAGGGTATCTTGGGACCACAGTATTATAAGAGGTGTGTTGGGTTCATCACAGTATTGTTAGTATCTGTGTTTTTAAACATTTGAGATGTATAGAGGTTGAAGATTAATATTGCAGCCGGGCGTGGTGGTATATGCCTTTAATCCCAGCACTCGGAAGGCAGAGGTAGGAGGATCGCCGTGAGTTCGAGGCCACCCTGAGACTACAGAGTGAATTCCAGGTCAGCCTGGGCTAAAGTGAGAACCTACCTTGAAAAAACAAAAAACAAACAAACAAAAAAAAGATGAATGTTACAAAATTTAAGATGTTTGGTACGCCTTCATAATCAAACTTTCATAGACCTCAACTGTATTTTATTATTCATCTTATTTATTTATTAGAGAGAGAGAGAGCAAAAACAGGACCTTTGGCCATAGTAAAGAACACTAGACACATGTGCATCTGGTTTATATGAGTTCTAGGGAATTGGATCTGTGTTCTTAGGCTTTGCAGGCAGTGCCTTAATTGCTAAGCCATCTTTCCAGCCCTGTTCATCTCATTTTGAAACCTTGCATCTTAAGTGTAACATGCAGGAAGAGTAAAAATTATTTCACAAATCTCTCCATTTCCTCTTTAAATACTTTAAGGGGCTAGAGAAATGATTTAGGGGTGTAGCAGACAGCTTCAGGTTTGCTGAGATAAACTTTCAGACCAGGCACAGTTATGGAGGAAGGGATATTTATTGAAGCTTACCGATCCAGGGGAAGTTCCATAATGGCAGAAGAAACTGGCCTGCCTTCACAGGACCAAGCAGAGAGAGAGAGAAGCACAAGCCAAAAGCCACACAGCACAGCACACTTCAGGAACTTCTGTTAGGCACACTTTGCATATCTTTAGATTGAAATCTGAAACCCACCACCACACCTTAAGATCCACCCAGTGACATTGCCTCCAGCCAGGTGGCTAAAGATACAAACTACAAACAAATAAACAACTGAAATATATTGGGGGCCATCTATTTTATTCAAACCATCATAATCTGCCCCGGCCCCCAATAGGTTTATAACCATTACACATTGTAAATTGTACTCAGTTTAATTTTAAAGGTCCCCACAGTCTTGACCAATTTAAGATATGAAGACCTGTACAATCAAACAAGTTAAACATTTCTAACATATAAAGGCACAGAGTAAACATTTTCAACTAGTATAAGGCATAGCAAGGAGAGACTAAAACAATGCAAACTCAACCACCATCAAATAAGCATCAAACTTCTGCAGTTTAAGTTCAATATAGCCAGAGACTAATAGTCTCCAGACTTTCTAATTCCACCCCTCTGGCTGGGCAGAGTAGCTGGGGAACACTTTCATCCCAGGCCAACAATGCGCTCTATGGTAGCCCTTACATAGTCGTGGTATATACAAAACATCTTCAGGTTTTCATGCAAGCCATGGTCCATCTTCCAAAGGCTCTTTCAGCCTGTCAGGGCATCATGCCCTGCCTCGTGCTGTATCTCAGTAGCAGCTCCTGGAACCATGTGCAGTTCATGACCATTTCTCACATTTTCCAAAGGCTCTTTCAGCCTATCAGGGCATCAGGCCCTACCTCATGTCGCATCTCAGCAGTAGCTCCTGGAAGCATGTGCAATTTACTACCACTCCTTGCATTTTTCATGCTTCTGAAATCAATACCAGGTGTGCAGGACACAGCCATATTCTTAATTCACGGACAAAATAAATCATAACCTTGAAAAGCAGGTTCCTTTTCCAGTCAACTCTTTTTAAAAGTGTTTTTGGTTTTTCGAGGTAGGGTCTCACTCTAGGCCAGGCTGACCTGGAATTCACTATATAGTCTCAGGGTGGCCTCGAACTCACGGGGATCCTCTTACCTCTGCCTCCTGAGTGCTGGGATTAAAGGCATGCGGCACCACGCCCGGCTAAGTGTTTGTATTTTTATGATAGTCTTTCCTCAGGCATCCTTTCCATGGTAAAGCAATTGGACTATCTTCCTTTAAGATTGCTAATGTGTTTGACAATAGGAGATTCAGTAACCTAAAACCAGTCTCAGTGCCTGTAATTTTAACTTGCTTGAGTTTTCCAGCTTAAAATCTTAAACCTCTCAGTACAGTGTCTTTAGCCAAGCACATCAGTCCATTACAAATTTAACCTTGATCAAACACTGTGGGCCTGGGCATCAGGACGCAGCCAGCCCTTATGCCAGTAGCCCGGTTTCAACAAAGTCCTCTGTAGTCTTTCCTTCCCCTTAGAAAGCTCATAAGCCAAGCCTCGAAGTTCAGTGCTGTCTGCACTTAGCATTCTCAGACTGTCATCAGAATAGTCCATAAAACTTGGCTTACCACTCCAGAAGACATCTTCAGTTGCAAGTACCAAGTCCATGCCTATTCCTCCAAAATAAAGGTTCCAAAAGATCAACATCCACATAGTCAGGTTCATCTCACCCCACTCCTGGTACCAAGTTCTGTAGCAGACAACTTCAGGTTTGCTGAGATAAACTTTCAGACCAGACACAGTTATGGAGGAAGGGATATTTATTGAAGCTTACCAATCCAGGGGAAGTTCCATAATGGCAGAAGAAACTGGCCTGCCTTCGCAGGCCCAAGCAGAGAGAGAGAGAAGCACAAGCCAAAAGCCACACAGCACAGCACACTTCAGGAACTTCCGTTAGGCACACTTTGCATATCTTTAGATTGAAATCTGAACCCCACCACTACACCTTAAGATCCACCCAGTGACATTGCCTCCAACCAGGTGGCTAAAGATGCAAACTACAAACAAATAAACAACTGAAATATATTGGGGGCCATCTATTCTATTCAAACCATCACAAGGGGTTAAGGCCTGCGAAGCCCCAGGTTCGATTCTCCAGGTCTCACGTAAGCCAGATGCACATGGTGGTCATGCGTCTGGAATTCGTTTGCAGTGGCTAGAGGCCCTATTGTGCCCATTCTCTCTCTGTCTGTCTCTCTCCGTCTCTAATGAATAAATAAATGAAGATAAATCTTAAAAAAAAAAAAAAAAAACACTTTCAGGATCCAAATAAGGCCCACACAGTGTGAGTATATTGCTTATTAAGGCAGGATATCTTAACATTTCAAAATATGTCACCTTATTTCTACTGCTTTGTTTGGATAGTTTAGAATGGGCCATACTCAGTCACATGTATTTAGGGCTGAATGGGATTATACATTTTGAACATGAATTGATTTCTGTATGAAGATAAGTGTTTGTGAATTACATGATCAGAAAGTACGTTGGTTTTGGAGCTGGGAGCATTCTTGGATCTTCTCTCTCTCTCTGTCCCTTCACTCCCCATGAGAGTCTTAGTGTGCTAGGGAACATGTTTCATTGTTGTTACTATTGGTAGGCAGTGTTGATTAAAGCAGAAAAGCACCATGGATGGTGGATGACTTACAGTGTGTTGAACAGATCTAACCTGCATACTATGTTCTTTATATGTTGCCCAGACATTTACCTATGGGAAAAATCTGTGTACAACCGTCTGCATATATGATCTAATCCTTGGTTATATGCAGTATTGTGGTGATCATTCTCTTGCCAAAGAAGAATTTGGTTCCACCCCAAGAACCAAAGTGGGAGAGGACTACCCAGGCATGAGTAAAGGGCATAAAAACACAGAAACTATTAATTGAGGCCCATCAGTGCAATGGTTGACCACATGCGTTTGTCTAGGGATTTTTCATTCAGAACTTTGTTGGGAATTGTTCAGTTTGAAAAATCATAAAACTGATGGGATAGGTACTAGCAATAAAGTGCCTCTGTATTAGACTAGACTGTTGGTAGGTGTGATAAGCAAGTGATACTGTTATATGTAAATATATACCAAAGTCATAGGTTTTCCAGAGTGTATCATAGTTTCTATAGATGCCATTTACAGGTAAATTGAAGATTGTTTTCAAACTTCCACAGACTCAGAACAAATGTGGCAGCCTCGTTAAGTTACAGAACGTGGATGACAATGGAATAAATTGCAGCAAAATCATTTGCTGAAATGGTTTATGACTCTTTTTCCCAAAGCTAATTACTCATTTTAGAGAAATTTCCATGTATTTTATTGCCTTATGGATTAGTCATCTTTTTGTCATTATTACAGAATACTTGAGATGGCCTACAAGATGAAAGGGTTTTTCTTTTTACAATTTGTTTTTATTATTTTTGAGACAGGGTCTGTCTGTGTAGTCTAGCCTGACCTGAAAATTGCAGTGGTGCTCCTGCATCAGCCATTGAGTGCTGAGATTACGGATGTGTGCCACTGTGTCTGGCTTACAAGGGTATTTCAGTTTTGTAGGCTCTATTCTATGATCAGCTGGGTTGTAGCAAGGTAGTGCATCATGGCAGCGGCAGCATGGTAGAGCAGCACTGCTCACCTTGTTTCCAGGAAGTGAGAAAGAGAATAGCGCTTGTCACAGTGGCCTCCCGCATGGCTTTGCTTCTCTGAGGACTAAGCCTTTCACATGAGCTTCCAAGCTAAAGTGCCTTGTAATGTTTTCTTTTATATTATAAGGTTTCTTTAAAATTTTTCTGATGTTTTTCTCACGGTTCTCTTTTGTGATATTCTGGGCAAATATTTTTTAGTTAAGGGAATTTCACTTGGGTTAGCTATTCATTTTCAGGGTTAATGAAAGACAGGTCAGAGAGTAGTGGTATAATTCAGTACAAAAGAAAATGTTGAAATAATTATAGTTTGAAACAACTCTGTTTTCTAGTACTAGAATAATTTTCCTTACTATGTTTTATGACCAAAGGACTGAGTATAAAAAAAATTACTTTTGATATTCCACAGATATGTGGTGGACATGCAGAAATAAGATCACTGCTTGTTACTTCTCTATGTTAGATTTAGAACAAAATAATTCCTTTTAAAACAAACTACTCAAGTAAAAGCACACTTTTCTCCGTTTTGCATGATTCTTCAGTCTTGAAACAGTGACTTAATACCTCCTGTATTTGGAAACTGTCTATGAATGCTAGTGATACAGTCATGACCAAAAGCAGATGGAAGGTTTGTGTTTAAGAAAGTGATACAATGAAAAGAAAAAATATTTCAGTCTAGTTTTAGCATTAGGGTAAGAAAGGTTTTCAGTTTGGAAGTTGATGCTGTGGAATATGGAAACATGGTCTTTCTTAATGGAATTGTAATAAAATACCTGAGAGAAGATTAAGTATGTTTCACTCATTCTTTGGGGAAGTTACATTGCACCTTTGAAAATGATTGGATTTATTTATTTATGTATTTTGGTTTTTCAAGGCAGGGTTTCACTCTAGCTCAGGCGACCTAGAATTCACTATGTAGTCTCAGGGTGTCCTTGAACTCATGGCAATCCTCCTACCTCTGCCTCTTGTGTGCTGGGATTAAAGGCATGTGCCACCACATCCTGCTTGATAGGATTTATTTTGTGCTCCTAACTAAGCACTGCCACACATACACAAAAAATGTGCATGCATATGTATAATACACATTATCTATCTCTCTCTCTCTCTCTCTTTATTTCTCTGTCTCTCTACAGTACTGGGGATTACATTCAGGACCTCACCATAAGCTAGGCAAGTGCCCTTCCACTGAGCTATATCCCCAGCTCACAGAAATATTTTTGTTTAAAGAAAATTAAAATTCAAATTCACATGCAATTAGTATAGCAAACAGGATATTTATGGTTATTTCTTAAGTCATCCCTGTCCTATCAACTATTAATACAATGAATTTTTTTTATCTTTCTCAATTTTTTATTTTAGAATACAAAGTGCTGGGTTTCATGATGGCATTTTCGTGTGTGTGTGTGTGTGTGTGTGTGTGTGCCCTTAAGAACAGTGGGATTTTATAGGCATAAGTAAAAGGAACTCTTGGGACATTACAGAGTGATGACAGTGAACATTTGCACAAATTTTAGGAACCAGTGTTTGGAATGATGACGTTTAACATTATTGTCCTTTTAAGTTTAATTGAAAATAAAACAACCTAACCCATACTGCAGCTTTGCAGGAAAATTGGTTAAATTGAGAGGGTTAGTTAAATATTCTCTAAAGTTAAGCCTGTCATCCTGGAGGTTGTAGACTCTGGACAAAATGCTTCTGAGCTTCAGTTTCTACAACAGCAAAATAGAAACAGTCAAGTCTGTGTGTATAAAGGTTAGGGTATTTTGATTGCAGTCAGCTTAGGAAAATTCCCAGTATCTTTCTTGTAAAGAAAATGTAGCCTTTTAAAATATTTTTTATTTTTATTTATTTATTAGAGACGGGGCGGGGGAGAGTGTGTGTGAGAGAATGGCACGCCAGGGCCTTTAGCCACTGCAAATGAACTCCAGACACATGTCCCACCATATGCATCTGTCTTACTTGGGACCTGGAGAATCGAACCAGGGTCCTTAGGCTTCACAGGCATGTGCCTTAAATGCTAAGCCATCTCTCCAGCCCCTTCTAAAGTATTTATTGAATCTGAATCTAAGATACAAGTTAGACTTTTATACTAGCTGGCTATGATGGCACTCATCTGTAATCACAGTACTCCCACAAGGAGAGGCAAGTAGGATCAGTTCAAGGTCAGTCTCAACTATATGAGACTCTGTACCCCATCCCCCCAAAGAGTTTACTTTTTCATTACTTAATTTCATTGGGGCACAGTGGTATCATTTATGTTAATATTTGTGTTTGTATTTAAATATTTTATATTGACTGTATTAGCTACTTTCTTGTTGCTATGAACATTTGACAAAAAACAGAAGGAAAAAGGTTTAATTCAGCTTACAGTGTAGTGGTTACAGTCCATCATGTGGGGAAGGTATGGTAGCAGGAGCAGGAAGCTGACAGGCACATCACATTACAGTCAGGAAGAATATAGGTCCTGCAGCAAGTGGGAGGGACCAAAAACCTCAAGGCCTGTTCCACTGACCCACCCACTACAGCTAGGCTCAGTCTTAAAGGTTCCAAAATCCTGAATAGTACTACCAGTTGGGGACCAAGTGTTCAGGCACGTACGTCTTTGGGGGACATTTGACATTCACATCACAACATTCATCTTAAATAATAAGAATTATGAAAATTGACACTGGTTTTAGTGATAGCATATTAAGAGCCAGTATATAGAGAGTATAGAAGGGATTGGAAAATGTGTCTGTAAAAGGTCAGATAGTAACTAATTATGGGCTTTATGTGCTGCTTGAAAAAAATTAATGTAAATACATTCTTTGATCAGGATAGTATAAGCATATTCTAGCAGCTCTGTTTTGTCTGCAGGTAGTTGATTAAAAGCCTCTACCTGTAGAATTAATTTTATAGCTCTCAGTTTGTAATAACAAATCATAACTTCTTTATCTCACTCAATATTTTGTATCATGTACAGAAAAAAAATGTTTAAATTACAGTGAATTCTGGTACTTATGGGGACTCCCCCCCCCCGCCCGCCTCAAGGTAGGGTTTCACTGTAGCCCAGGCTGACCTGGAATTCACTGTGTATTCTCAGGGTGGCCTCGAACTCATGGCAATCCTCCTACCTCTGCCTCTCGAGTGCTGGGATTAAAGGCGTGCGCCACCCGGCAGTTATGGGGACTTTTAAAGTTGGACTGAGTAATACATTTTGCATCATGAGAGGGCCTTGAGTCTATGGGAGGAGGGGTGGAATGTGGTGCCTTGAATGTCATGACCCCATGTACTCATGTGTTTGAATACTTGCTCTTCAGCAAGTGGAGCTATCTAGGAAGTTTGTGGAGCCTTTGGGAGGTAGACACTTGCTGGAGGAAGTGTGTCATTGAGGGCAGGCCTGAGGTGTTACAGCCCAGCGCCACTTGCTGCTCTCTCTGTATTTCTCCTTGCTGTTACCAGGCTTTCCAGCAGGATGGCCTGCTTCCCTTGGAACTGTGAGACAAAATAAACCGTTTTCTTCCCTAAGCTGCTGCTGGTAGGATATTTTTGTCCCAGCAACAAGAAAGTAACTGGTAAAGTCTCTTTGTTCATTATATGTGCTTTTTCTGTATTCTGATTTTTTTGCTGTTTTACTGATTTTTTTGGTGTACTTTTGCACACATTTTTTTCAACTTCATTAAAACCTTTTTAAATGTTTTTTTTTAAATTTTTATTTATTTATTTGCATGTAGAGATAGAAGAGAGAGAGAGAGAGAATGAATGGGTGCCCCAAGGCCTTTAGCCCCTGTAAACAAACATGACATGCATGTGTCACTTTGTGCATTTGGCTTTACATGGGTACTGGGGAATCAAACCCTGGTTATTAGGCTTTGCAGACAAGTGCCTTAAATGCTGTGCCATCTCTACAGCCCCCAAACTTCTATTCCTAAGTCTTTTGGGAATATTTTATTCCACAAGAATTAAAATGATATTGCATATCTTTTTTTTTCTTTTTTTCCCTCCTCACAGTTTCTTCTTACTGGTCTTTTGGCCCTCAAAATATTGTAGATATTTTATGGCTAATCTTATATACATTTATATGCATTGCTACTATACTTTGGCCAGTGAGAATACATAATATGTACCCACATGAATTTCAAACTTTATAAAAAGTTACATTGTAATTGTGGTGATGATTATTTTGGCAAAAATTTGTAGGCTCTAGTCCCTTAAAGATATTTTTCACCCTGGATGTGGGATGAGACATAGGGAGTGTTTGTTCCATCCCCTCTTCCCTTCTTTTACTTTATTTAAAAAAAATTTTTTTTTTTTTATTTATTAGAGGGAGAGGGAGAGAATGGGTACACCAGAGCCTCTAGCCACTGGAAATGAATACCAGACGCATACACCACCTTGTACATCGGGTTTACTTGGGACCTGGAGAATTGAACCTGGGTCCTTAGGCTTCACAGGCAAGTGCCTTAACCGCTAAGCCATTTCTGCAGCCCTTCTTTGGTATTTTTGAGACATGATTTCACTATAACCTGGGCTTTCTTCAAACCCAGTACTGTATAGTCCAGACTGGCCTCAGACTTATTCCAATTCTCTTACTTTAGCCTCCTGAGTATTAGAATTGTAGGCATGTTTCATCATGCGAAGCTACTTGATCTTCGTTCCAACTAGGACCTCACTTGAAAAAATTAGTATAATCAGTAACATCGTCAGATTAGGACTTAGAAAAAACTCTGCCGTTTAATTTTTAGTAGTAGGCATCTTTGAGTTTTGTGGCTTTGGCCTTAGCAATTTTACTTTCCTTTGTGATTTATAAGAAGTCTGTGTTGCTTATTTCCTGGGATGTGAAGAATATTATTTGTGAAAGCATTTTGAAAATTAACATATTATGCAGATGTAAGCTGGTGGCTTTATGTGTGAAAATACTGATTGATGCCTAAGCTTAGAATATAATTATTATTTTGGAACATCATATGCTTTGTATTGAGAAAAATTTTTACAGAATTTTAGTTAGTATGAACACATTAATGAGATGCAGGGTCTGTTAATCTTGTGCATGTGAGAGTCCTTTTGAATGAACGCAGTGTGCTGCAGAAGCAGCTAAACGCTGTTGGTTCATAGCTACATGGAATTGTCTCTCAGTGTATCTCCTTCTGGTTGCCTTGGTCACTTGAGGTCCTGTAGTGTTAGCTTCCCTTTTGTTGCTGCTGTTTTTTCTGAGGCAGGGTCTCAGTGTCACCCAATCTGGCCTGGAATTCACTATGTAGCCTCAGGATGGACTTGAACTCACTGTGATCCTGCTATCTCTGCCTCCTGAGTGCTGGGATTAAAGGTGTGCCCCACCACGCCTGGCTGATTCTTTCTTTGTTACCATTAAGATAGTTATTTTTTTTTTAAAGCTTTACTGGATACTAATTAAATATACAAATGCTTAGACATTTTTATTCCTTTTAAAAAGCTTTTCATTAGGTAAATGTTCATTTATGTAAGCAAACAAGCAGCTGTATAGCACATTCCTATCAAGACCTAGGCCCTACAGTTTCAGCTGTAAATCCATCAACTCATTTTCTCCCAGTCCTCCCACTCCCCCACCCCCACCCCCACCCTCCCAAAGCAAAGCACGTAGATATTTTCATTTTGTGCTTTAAAATTAATGGTCATTTAGTGCTGTGGTCAGTGTTCAATTTCTTTCCCTTAACAGTTCGCTTCAGTTAGGATTGAAGTAAAGTCCACATGTGACGGGTTCACATTGGTTTTAAAACTCTGCTGTTTAGAGAGGATTGGAGACTAACAGGATCACAGTCAGACCTGCACAGGTCAGCCAGGACCAGGCAACTTCTGGAGGCAGCCTATATTGGTGGTATTGGTGGTCTTTGGGAATAGAGCCACACAGAAGTTTTATGTCTAGACCGTGGGGTCCTAGATACTTGGTGAGTTGGGGAGGGAAGCTGCCAACTAGTTTCTGAGGAATAACCCAGCCCAGGTAATTTACAACTTCATGTTGGACAAACTCAGGTGGCACAGATGCTCCCTGGTGTCCATGTGAGCTCTCTGTGTTCTCTGTCGTGTCCTTTGTTCTGACTGCTCAGGCACCTGAACGTGGTAGGTACTAGGTTCTCTCTCCAGACCCCAAACCTTTATCAGGCCAGCATTCACATTGGCAACAGGGAACACTTGGTTTGGGGTGCTGTATGAGTAGTCCAGAAATTTGAAACAGGTTTTGGGTCCATGTAGTCTTGAAGAATTGGTGACATTGAGACTCTCTTAGTTCTCTGGGAACCTGAGGCAGGAGGATGGCTGTGAGTTTGAGGTCAGCCTGGGCTTCAAGTGAGACCCTGTCTCAGAAAAAAACAAGACAACAAATACTCCAAATAGACATAAAGCTAAAGGATGACACGGATGTAATAAATACTGTGCTGTATTTATTTCAGCAGTCACCTATCTTACCAAGTCATTCATCAGTCTGTCTTACATTTCAAGTTTTTTTTTTTTTTTTTGAGGTAGGGTCTCATCTAGCCGAGGCTGACCTGGAATTCACTATGTAATCTCAGGGTGGCCTCGAACTCAAGTGATCCTCCTACCTCTGCCTCTCAAGTGCTGGAATTAAAGGCGTGCGCTGCCACACCTGGCTCATTTCAAGTTTTAAATGCCAGTTTACATCACCTCTAAAAACTTCACTGTATTATTGAAGTACAATATTCAGTTTTTTAGGTATAATTAGCATACATTGAAATGCAGCATCGTAAGTATACTTTCGGCTGAGTTTCTTTTTTTATTTTATTTTATTTTATTTTATTTTTTTGAGGTAGGGTTTCACTCTAGTCCAGGCTGACCTGGAATTCACTGTGTATTCTCAGGATAGCCTTGAACACACGGCTATCCTCCTACCTCTGCCTCCCAAGTGCTGGGATTAAAGGCGTGCGCCATCATGCCGGCTAAGTACTCTTTTTTTTAAAAATTATATATTCATTTGAGAGAGAATGGGAGCGCCAGGACCTCTAGCCATTGCACACGAACTCCAGATGCATGTGCTGCCTTGTGCATCTGGCTTATGTGGATGCTGGGGAATCAAACCTGGGTCCTTAGGCTTTATAGGCAAGCGCCTTAACTGCTAAGCCATCTCTCCAGCCCCAGGCAAGCATTTTTACCTCTGAGCACTAGAAGTGTTTTGATAAGGACATCTCCAGTCTCTGTAAGTATATAGCACACAAGTACCATTACAATACATTCATAGTACTCCTTACGCATTCTCTTCCCCTTCAGAGGCATTGTTTTGTTCTTTATTCACATCCACACAAGTAATAAAGGGATGTGCTTTTGCTAAAGCATTTCTTTATTTTGAGCATTTACACTTGGATGCATGTAATTTGTTTTTTATTATTATAGTTCTATGAACATATGAAAATGTGTTCATTCTTTATCAGAAATATTCTTCTTTTTTTTTTGTTCTGTTTTAATGAGACAGTGCCTCATGTAGCCCAGGCTGGCTTTGAATCCGCTGTGTAGTCAAGGATGATCCTGAACTTCTGATCATCTTGCCTCTACCTACAAGTGCTAGGATTATAAGCATGTGTCCCATGCATGGTTTCATGCCCTACTGGCAGTTTAACCCAGGACCTCGCGCATGATAAACCATATCTCCAGCCCTGACAGGTATAAACAAAGTAAATGTTTTCCCTCAGTCTGTGGCTTATTTATTTCTTTAGTTGGTATCTTTTGGCAAGCAGTAGTTTTAATGAAATCTAATTTATCAGCTTTAATTTTTATAGCTAATGCCTCCTTTGTCTTGTCCTAAGAAATCTCTGCCTATTCTGAAAACAATCTCATTTTGTTTCTCCAAGAGGTATTGATTTTATTTATTTGGCAAATTCTGTTTTTCCCATGCTAGGTACCAGCTGATACTTGCTCAAGTTTTTGTCGTTAATTAAGCACATGCACAAGTCAAGGGTGAGCCAGACTTAGGCACAGTTAATATGCAGAGTTTTCGCCTCCTATACTCTTTAACTGTCTCCCATCTGGGATTTACCCCTCACTTTTCCATTGCTGTGATAATGGTAAGTTGTCATGTGGGTTAGCGCCTTGTTTCTTCTTGAACTTGAGCAATCTTGATGGTTCTTTAAGGCAGAGGCAGGATTATATTTAAGCTATGTCTTAAAAAACAAAACAACAACAAAAAACCCTTCCAAAGTAGAAAAGAATTGCCCTCCAGCAAAAGGCGTTCCTCATTTTGTGACTATCTCATCTTTATTTCCCGTGTATTTTGTAATAGTCTCAGCTAAAGCAGGTGCTAATTTTTCTGTTTAAATCATTATTCTTGTAGAAGTCCACAGGTGCGCTTATGTCAGGAAACAGCAAACTGTGTGTGTGAAGCATCAGATAGTAAGTGTTTTAGGCTGTGCCAGCCATAGTGTGTTAGTCCCATCTAATTAATACTGGTTAGTGTGGCCTAAACTAGTCAGACTGTAGGTAAACAAGTAGGTGTGGTCATTTCAATAAAATTTTACCTACAAACACAGACTTTAGGTCAGATTTAGTCCTTAGGCTGTAATTTGCTGATCTTTGGCCTACATATGATGTGAGAATTTAGATCAGTGAACTTATTATTTATGCCTCAGTTGGGAGGCAGCTGGGAAACTGAATGTTCTAGGTCAGCATGTACATTTTGGATGGAATATAGGAGAGAAGATTTTTACTGAAGCACCTGCAGGTACAAAGTGCCTCAAGGCAAATGAATAAATAAATAAATAAAATAAGTAATAAATAAAATCAACACCAAATCAATAAAATCAATACCTCTTGGAGAAACAACTCCTCAAGCATAGGAGTTGTGGCCTAGAGGTTTGGACCGCAAAATCTGCATTTTAAATTTGTGGGATAAGGAACATGAGAATAGGCAATATGCTGTACTGATTTTATCTCAGGTTTGATTTGGGAAGTAGTGCCCCATTAGATTGGATGGCCAGGGAAGATTTTCTGTGGACCATGTGGCTGGGAGGAGTGATGACACGAGCTGTTTTGGGAGAAGGTCTGCTGGGTCTAATTAGTCATGATAAGCCATTTGATGCTTATGCTAAATAAACCATCATAACGTAGTTCGTGCTTAAACCAAAATAAAAGCTTACTAGGATAAAATAAACCAGGTGGATTTGGTCTCTTATGTTTACTCTTTCCTTGCATGTCCACTTAGGTGGCTCTCATATCCCTGTGATTTATATGGATGGCTGGCGTATACTGACATTTATTCATTTACCTATGCCTTCTTCTTCTTTTTTTGCTAATACATTTTATAAAACATGATGTCCAGAAGCATTTTTCTGGAATGTACATAAATGCAGGGCTGTCATTTGCCCTTGCTTAAGGGGCTGGCCTTAAACTCATTACCCTCCTTCCTTAGACTCCTGAAAGCTGGAATACAGTGTTACAGGTGTGCACTACCACACCTAGTTGTATTACCCATCCCCATGCTCCTGTAGTGTTAGGGATGGAACCCAGGACCTTGTGCTCTTAGGTAAGTAAAACGTCTAACACTGAGCTCACTGAGCCTACCAACACATCCTGCTCTAAAAGAAGCAGAGTGGAGAGGGAGGGCACAGTGAAAACGTACTTCAGATATATACCATAGCTCTAGTTATTCCATGGGAAAGTAAGTATGTTATTAACGTCCCCTACATCCCGCCAGTTTGCATTAGCATGACTGAATTATTTCTAGACTACGGACTGATGTATTTCTCAGTGACAGAATATCTAAGCAATAAGTAAAATGAATAATACTTGCAGAAACAAAGCCAAGCACCACAATGCACATGACTCCTAAAAAGTAAATATATAAAATTGTTAATAAAATTTTGTACTTAGGCTTATGCTAACTATCTAATGAGCTTCTAATACTATTTCCTGAGTGTTAATGTATATTACTGTTTTTCTACTTCCAAAAAGTGAGATTTGGTTACTTATTCATGAAATTCCCTATTACTTAACTCTCCTTGCCTGTGTTTTGTGGACAGTTTTATAAAATGATAAAATGTTGTGATATCTTTTAAAAAAGTTGTGTGTGTATGTAGGTACACATGTATGCGTGTATTTTTGTGTGTGACTCATTGCATATACGAAGGTCAGCACAACTTGCAAGCCTGTCTTCTCCACTCCTTCTCACTTGAAGGCAAGGGCTCTCAGTCTTGCTCTGCTGTTCTTTTGGCTGTGCTGGCTGAGAGCCTCTGGGAGGTTCCTGTGTCTCAGTGCCCCATCTTGCCATCCAAGTACAGCAATGACAGAAGCCCCCAGTCAAGCTGTTTTTGTGGAGCTTGGGAATCTATCTTGGATACTCAGGCGAGTGGTGAGAGTTCTCTCCACTGAGCCATCTCCCCAGCCCCTGCTGTTAGGACTTGCATACAGGAGGTAGTACTTCATCTTGGCCAAGGAGAACCCAGACAAAAAATAGACTAAGACGGGTGTGTATTGGCTTGATGAAAAAAAAAGTGGTCCATTTCTAGACCGCCTTCCTGTCCTTTTCTAGAAGTTGTAAGCAGAGTCATGCCACATTGCTTATCATTAGAAAAAAATGAAAGTAAAGGTTTATCTGAAAAAGGAGACTACATCGTGGCATTTCTGTTCCCTTTGGCTCTCTCTGAGTTGATTCTTTCTCAAAATGAGTGTAACGCTGTTTCTGGTCTCTCACCACATGTTGCTCACATCAGTGGATTTTATTTTCTACTGTGCCTACATGTCACAGTGATGCAGTCAGTTCTTTTCATTTTTGTACCTTCATCTTTTTCCTACTTGGATCCCCATATAACTTCCTGAGTCCTTCTTCCCTCCAATGGTCCTTCATCCTATTTTTAAGACATTTTCATTTATTGCGCACACAAGTAAGTAAAAATCTCAGCGTCCACATGAGGATGGAGAAGAGGCACCTTCTGCTGACGGCTTTCACTTTAAGTGCTCACTGGTGCAAAGTGCTTGGTACTCCCTGCAGCATTAGCTTCCTCTCTGCTCCCCTCTCCAGCAGAGCCTTTCTTTAGTTGATGGTTTTTTTTAAAAAAAAAAAAAAAAAACAAAAACAGGAAAGTAACTTTTTACCAGAAAATCTGTAAATCCTGAACAATTTTAATACAGTGGTAAGAACAGGGGTCAGTTGTCCAGGGGCCAAAATGTGACAGGGTCACAAGGAGATGCAGAGGTTTAACTAGTATGCTGGGAAATTTTGGACTCTGAAATGATCTTACTTAGTAAGTAACTTACTGACTAAATTTGAGAAATGCTTAAACATTATGTTTTCAATCTGCCTGTCATGTTTTGTCTGTCTGCCCCGTCCATCCATCCATCCGGTAGGAGTAATAATTATAGGTGGAGGGTTTCCATCTGCTGCCATAGGTATCACTGCACCATTCTTTTTCAAACTTGAGCTTACTTCAGAATCACGTGGAAAGATTGATAAAACACAAATTCCTGGGCAGTACCTCAAGTTACTGACTTCTAACATGTTACTGAACTATGTGCTATGGTCCAGGAAGTTGGGGAATCACTGTCTGAGAGTCATTTTACTGAGTCACTGTTCAACTGCCAAGAGTATGAAAAATGGTGAGGATTTTGAGCTGTAGGGGAAAGCTATTTTAAGAAATAAGAGCTAATTAGTGACATTGAGGAAATGGGATGGTGAGGTAACATGAATTTGTAGTGTATCCAAGCAACTAGTGGTAATGCCTTTCTCTAATGGCTTGATCTGTTAGGGAACACTACCGGAAGTGGTGGTTATTGGTATACAATGTTGAGTGGCCCCCATGGGCTCCTGATGTCAGATACGTGCCTTTTTGTAGTTCCATTCTGAGCACCAGGATGGCGGCTTTGTCTAGTCTTGGGCATTTCCTCCATTTTATTTATTTGTTTGCTTGTTATTCACTTACTGTTCTTTATCTTTAAAACGATATATAGTAGTAACTAGAGATTTTGAAGTGCAAAGACCAGACATCATAGTGTTCTGTGACTCTGGGCAAATGTGCCGCCTTGTTTGTGGAGTTTTAAAAATACAAGACTTAAAAGTTTCAAATCCTTTATTAATCTAACTGTAAAGTTAGAAAATATTTAAAAGACAATTGTGTGTTTGTTTAAGGAGAGGCCAATGTGGTTCTTTTGGGGCAGGAGGATAACATGGTCTTGTGGTGTAGCTCAGGCTGGCTTTAACTTGCCAGAGGTAGTTGGCAGGTGTTCTCTTCCATCTTATTTCCCTGAGACAGTCTTTCACCTTTCAGTTGAATTGGCTGACCAGGGAGGCCCTAGTGATCCTCCCGTCTCTACCTCTTAGCACTTGGGTTAGAGGTTATGTGTGAACATGCTGAGCTTTCTTTTTTTCTTTTTAAATATTTTACTATTTATTTTAAGAGAAAGAGGGAGAGAGAGAGAGAGAATGGGAGCACCAGGGCCTCCAGCCACTGCAAACAAACTCCAGACACGTGTGCCCCCTTGTGCATCTGGCTAACGTGGGTCCTGAGGAATTGAACCAAGGTCCTTTGGCTTTTTAACCGCTAAGCCATCAATGCTGAGCTTTTTTTTTTTTTTTCCCTTTATTAGTTAGTTTTGTATTCAGCAAATACAGTCAGTTTGGTACCATTATTAGGCTCATCTGTTACCTACCCCCTCCCCTTGGCCCTTCCTTGTTGAGGTATATGGGTCATGCATTGTGGAGTTAGCCCACAGTTATGGGTAAGATAAATGTCTCTGCATATCATGACCCAACATGTGGCTCTGACATTCTTTCCGCCCCCTCTTATGCAAAATTTCCCTGAGCCATGCTGGGTTCATTTTTGGTCTGCTTCAGTGATGAGGTGTTGGGAGCCTCTGAGTCTCTGGCTCTCTGATTTGGTAGGAGTTGATTTTTCTCTGTGTTGATCTCCTTCCCCCTCGTGCTGGTATCCAGTTCATCAGGAAAACAGCACCCTTGCTTGTTTCGCCAATTTTTCTTAGTTGCCGCCGGGGCCCTTTTGAGGTATGATGAGGTGGCTCTCTCCTTAGGATCTACATCTATCTGAAAAAGAGAAGCAGATTCTCCAACGGAGATTAAGTTAGCACCAGGACAGATGAGATAACCCTTACTTTTTTATAGAGAATTTAATAGGTGTAGGCCCTCTTGTAGCCCACGATTGATGATAGCTTGATATTGGAGAGTGGGCTTATGTTTGGATATGGTTCTGACTTGTTTCCCAGCTCCAGCTATGGGTCCCATACCAGTGAGGGGATCAGTTTGCCGAATTGAGAGCAGTTGGTTCCCCACCATGGCTGTGTGCCGCTACTGCACTTGTGTGGGCGTCACAACAAGTTATTTGCTGCTAAGTAGGTTAGACCATGCGTTGCTTCGACAGATATTGGTCATTTTCCCCCAGTCGCCCATGTAGCACCTTCTGGCACTAGACGCGCTGACTGTTTGGGGACTAACTCTCTTCCAACTTCCAGCCATGCCATTCTATTTTGCATGTCAGCCACATAAGGTGTCTTCAGCAGTAGGTAGGGTCTTACCACTAACCTTTGGTGGGTCATCAAGTACTCTGACAGAAATCTGTCTGTCTTTTAGGAAACCTTGTAGGTCTCTCTGATCAAAAGCTCATTGTGGATGATAGCCCCATCCATACTGAGCTTTTTATGTCGCATCAAACTTGGGTTCCTATGCTTGTGCTCCAAGGGCTCTTATCCACTGAACCATCTCCCCTCCTCTATAGTTCTTTTTAAATGGCTAAAAACTTGGTAGACAAGTTGGACTTCTTCAAGATTTATAGTGTTGCTGGCAGTAAATTGCATTATCTTCCCTGGAATTCCACTCTTTGCCTCTGAAATGTTTATATAGATGCGTGCCTTAGCCTAGGCCTCATAGTATGGTAGCTGAAGTGCTGTAATGACAGTATAGAATTGTGTGTTCTGCATCCCGAGTAGGTTATCCTTTATTGAATTTGGAGAACAGGTGACATTCTGGTAATAGGTTATCCCCCATTCTGGCCTCTGAAATGTTTTGAAACATGCTTAGCTGGGGTTGGGTCCTTTATCCTGTTTTCCTTATATTTCTCTTATCCAGTTAAGTTAGTGAATAAGACTGAGAAAAATGTGTTTCTTTCTGTAATTTCCCAGTTGTCAGCTTTTTGAAGCCAGAAACTATGTTCTTTATATATTGTCATATTGATCATTTAAAATTTTTATGTTTGAGGGGCTGGAGAGATCGCTCAGCAGTTAAGGCACTTGCCTGCAAAGTCTTAACCACCTGGGTTCAGTTTCCCAATACCAACGTAAAGCCAGATGCACAAAGTTGCACACACATCTCTATAGTTTGTTTTCAGCAGCTGGAGGCCCTATCATATCCATTCTCTGTCGTCTATCTCTGTACATGGAAATTAAATAAATAAAATATTTTAAATTTTCATGTTTGAAACTTGTTTTTAAGAGCTTTATTAAGAAATACTTGATTTCAGGGTTGATGAGATGGCTCAGCAGTTAAAGGTACCTTCTTACAAAGCTTGCCTACCTGGTTTTAATTCCCCAGCAACCATGTCAAGCTGGACACAAGCGAAGCTTGCAGGCCAGATTCATTTGCAGCAGGAAGAAGCCCTGTCTCCAAGAAGGTGGAGTACAGGTGACTTCTGACTTCTACACATGTTCTCATACATGCACACATACATTAATATACCTGCAAATAAAATAAGTCAAGTCTACACATGCAAACACAACAATAATTAAATTTATTTATTTATTTATTTACACGTGTGAGTGTGTGTCTTGCCGCTACACTTGAAGCCTGTTCAGCTTTACATGGGTGGCTGGGAATTGAGCCTAGTAAACAACTGCCCTATGTCCTCTCGGCTTTAAAAAAGAAAAAATTAATTGTGGTAACTTGTGAATGAAATACACAGTTTGATGAATTTTGACTTGTGTCAACCTTGCAACCACCACTATAATAACAAGATATATTTTCATTATCTCCACTAAGTCTTTGTGCCCCTTTGTAATGAATGTACTAATTTTCCTTTCTTACGTTTATGTTTCTAAACTTTTAAATTAACAGATTTTACATGTACTCTTGATTGAATTATCTTGAGGTTTGTCGATGTTTGCTGAGAACATTGTTTCTCTAAATTGCTGTATTATCTTACTTTGACTGTTTCACAGTTTATTTATTTACCTTTTAACATTCGGTTGTGTTCTTTGTAGCTGGGGGTTCTCAGTAAAGCTTCTGTGAATATTTGTGTACAAACTTGAGTGTGAACATAATTTTTCCTGTGTAAATATCTGGAAGTAGAAAGACGAGGTCATATATTGGGTGTATACTTAGCTTTGAAGAAACTTCAGGCTGTTTGCCAAAGTTGTACACGTTTGACATTGTGGAGAGTTCTCGTGGCTGTATGTTCTTGTCAAGTAGTAATTACTCCTTGCTTTTCTCATTATGTGTTCTGTGAGTGTCTCCATCATGGCTTCTCATTGCCAGATTTCAATGTGCATTTGAAGAGTTTCAAATTTTGATGAAGTCCACTTCATCAGCTTTTTCTTTCTAGTTTTTTTTTGTGTGTATGTGTGTTCTTTGTGTCCTGTTTGAATCATGCGTCATTTCATTTCTTTTCTTTTATTCTTATTTTTTTATTTATTTGACAGAGAAAGAGGGAGGGAGGGAAGGAAAGAGAGCAAAATGTTATATTTCTCTACATTTCTTTATACCTAGCCTAGAGAAATATAGAAGTCAGGAGGGTCTGTTGATGGCAGACAAACAGGAGGCTCTGCTAATGTCAGGTAAACTAGAGGCTCTGCTGGGATGAATAGCATTTCCCTGGTCTCTGCATTGTTGAGCACACTTAAGATAAGCAAGACTCCTGGTCACAGGGCTACCTCTACCTCGAACCCCCCAGGTGGCGCTTCCTGTAACTGACAATAGATCTGCTTACAAGTTCTTTTTTTTTTTTTTTACTTTTATGGCTGTAACTGTCACATAGAAATTGTGATTTAGGGTTTAACTTCCATCCTGTTTTTGTTTTTGTTTTTGTTTTTGGTTTTTAACATCATGTGGTTATTTCCAATGAAAAGCTGACACTCTAAGCAGTTCAGGGCCACCACCCTGAGATTCCCTAGGGCAGAACTGGTATACCAAACCTTCTTTTTTCTTACCCAATAAAACTTTGCCTCATTCCATGAGTCAATTGGTCTTACTTGTGCTACACTGGCCCCCATAACACTGCAAACAAACTCCAGATGTGTGTGCCCCCTTGTGCATCTGGCTAACATGGGCCCTGGAGAATCGAACCTTGGTCCTTTGGCTTTGCAGGCAAACACCTTAGCTGCTAAGCCATTCCTCCAGCCCCTCATTTCTCTTTTAATTCTCATATTCTCATTTTTCAGTCATTAGATTGAAGTACAACAGAGTACCGTTACAAAGCCAGAGCTGTTCTGTCTTGTCTTTTTTGTACTTTGTTAGCAGACTGTCTATGAGTCTACTATTTGTGTTCCTTTTTGGTTGATTTGTAGCTTGTTAAATGACCATAAAGTTGCTGTTGATGAAGTTTCTCTTTGCTGGAAATAGGAGCTAAGGTCATACAGCTCATGTGACTGCTGTGCTTTACAGTTTAAGACCACAGGGACCTCAGACCCTCCCAAACCCTATTTCCCTCTGAGGCACTCTGGTTCTGTGGCTAAAATTGTCCTGTATGCTGCAACACATTCAAATAAGCTAATTTCTGATGATAATCAATACCTTCTTTGAAAGAAGTGCTATTAAAATTAAGTATGTTAGCTTTCAGAAACAATCATAATTTCCCCTTAAAATTTCATTGAGTAAAAATGTTGACTTTTAACACTTTTTTTTTTTCAATTCTTTCCCAAGGTCTGTAAACAGATTTGGCTAGGATTGTTTGATGATCGATCTTCAGCAATTCCAGACTTCAGGGATCCACAAAAAGTGAAAGAGTTTCTTCAAGAAAAATATGAAAAGAAAAGATGGTGAGTGAATAGCTTGTATGTAAAGCCTCCCCAAACCACAGGCTTATAAGGGTGCAGATAGTTAGACACAAGCAAGCAAGGAAGAAGAAAGGATTAAATAGATAGTTGGTAGGCAGATCCTCACTATCTTTTGGCTGTATTAGGTTTGGTTTCCAGAAACTTTGACTTCTTACTTCATCTGCCCTCCTCTAGGCCTAATAGCAGCCTTTTTGTTACAGTAGTAAGATGCCTGTCCTCTTGGAAAGTTAAGGACCTCTCCTAATCCTTCCTCATCTTGGCATTTGTAATCCTATGATGCCCCCTTTCTTTATTCCTTTAGTAAGCAGTTACTGAGTAGGATCATCTCTGGACTCGACACTGTACTAGCACTCTGGTATAACACTCTCTTCACTCCTCAAAATGTCCCTTAGTTCCCATCCTAGGAACCAGTTCACTCCTGGGTAAGACAGAAGCTTTTATACTGGACATAAAGGCAATATAGAGCCTCATGTTAACTACTCAGGCCGCCTTAATTTTAGCTTATGGGACAACTTAAGTACAGTTGACTAAGACTCATTAACCCTGAACTGCTCTGGCTGTTGTTTTAGCAGTCATTATTGAGCCATATGTATTACGAAGTAATAAAACACTGAATATATTGGAGGCCAACTATTCAAACTACCACATTCCACCCCTACCCCCCAATAGATTCATAATCATCACACAATGTAAATTGTACTCAGTCCATTTTAAGGTCCCCACAGTCTTGACCAATTTAAGATAGTAAGCCCTGTAAAATCAAACAAGTTAATTTTCCAACATATGAAGGCACAGAGTAAACATTTTCAACTGGTATAATGCATAGCAAGGAGAGACTAAAACAATGCAAACTCAACCATCATCAAACAAACATCAAACTTTTGCAGTTCAGGTTCAATATAACCTGAGACTGACAGTCTCCACATTTTCCAACTCGCCTCTCCAGCTGTGCAGAGTAGCCAGAGAACAGTTCCATCCTAGGCCAACAGTGCGCTCCATGGTAGCCCTTGCACAGTCCTGGTATATCCAAAATGTCTTCAGGTCTTCATGCAGACCACTGTCCATCTTCCAAAGGCTCTTTCAGCCTATCATGGCATCATGCCCAGCCTCATGAGATGCAGCAGCTCCTTTGGAACCGTGTGGAATTCACAACCACTCCTCGCATTTTTCATGCTCTGAAACCAATACCAGGTGTGCAGGACACAGCCATATTCTTAATTCTGGGGCAAAATAAATCCTAACATTGAAAAGCAAATTCCTTCTCCAGTCAACTCTTTCCCAAAGAGTTTTCATTTCTATGATAGTTTTTCCTCAGGCATCCTTTCCATTGTTTTAATGTAAAGGAGTTGGGCCATCTTCTTTAAGATTGCTAATATGTTTGACAATAGCAGGTTTAGAAACCTAAAGCCAGTCTCAGTGCCTATAATTTTAACTTGCTTGAGGTTTTCCAACTTAAAATCTTAAATCTCTCAGTCCAGTATTTTTAACCAAGCACATCAGTCCATAACAAATTTAACCTTGATCAATGTCTCTGGGCCTGGGCAGCAGAAGCAGCCAGCAGCCCAGTTCTAACAAAGTCCTCTGTAGTCTTTCCTTCCCCTTAGAAAGCTCATAAGCCAAGCCTCGAAGTTCAGTGCTATCTTCACTTAACATTCTCAAACTCTGATCAGAATAGTCCATAAAACTTGGCTTACCACTCCAGAAGGCATCTTCAGTTGCAAGCACCAAGTCCATACACATTCTTCCAAAACAAAGGTTCCAAAAGCCCAACATCCACCTAGTCAGGTTTATCTCATCCCATTCTCGGTACCAATTTCTGTAGCAGACAGCTTCAGGTTCGCTGAGATGAACATCCAGACAAGGCACAGTTATGGAGGAAGGGATATTTATTGAAGCTTACGGATTCAGGGGAAGTTCCATAATGGCAGAAAAAGTTGGCCTGCTTTCAGGTGACCAAACAGAGAGAGAGAAGCAGAAGCCAAAAATCAAAAGCCACACAGCATAGCACACTTCAGGAACTCCAGCTAGGCACACTTTGCTTATCTTTAGTGAAATCTCAAACCTACCACCACACTTTAAGATCTACCCAGTGACACTGCCTCCAGCCAGGTGGCTGCAGATGCAAACTACAAAGTAATAAAACACTGAATATATTGGGGGCCATCCATTCAACCTACCACAATCTTTAACTCCTGCTTCTGCATGTCTCTAACATGTAGAGGGCATTGAGATGGTCTTACCATAGACTCAGCAGCAGCCATCCAAATACAAACCTCCCTGATAAACAGTGTTGCTGCAGCTGACCAAAGATACTATGAGGCTGTTGGGGCCACCTTTCAGAGTCACTTCTTAGATAGGATAAGCTCTTTTACTTTTAGTGGAGCAGATACTTGATAGTTTTATCCTGTGATCAGACTTGGCTATACTTAAAAATTTATGCCATAGTGGCATGTATATGGGACAGCATAACAACTGTTTCATTCTTAAATCTTTTGTCATCTCTTCTATATACTGAGGGGCCAGGGCAGGAAACAGTTTTAGTACATGGTTTGATAATAGCTGTTATTGAATGTGTTAATATACTAGAAACTATTCTAAATGCTCTATAATTTCTATTTAAACCCCACAGTAGTTCTGTAAGTGAAAACGAATGGAAGTATGAAGTTAGGTATCCAATGATTCACAGTCCTTGAGTAGTGGAGCTGGGACTGGAATTCTGTTACTAGAAGGGAACCTACCTTATTGTTTTATTTCTCCCTCCCATTTGATGTGATGAATGCGGAAGGAGTGTAGGAATATGTCTAGAATTAGAGAAAGGAAGAGTTGCCACATAATCCCATCCTTACAGATGTGCATTGCTGACATTTGAGTAATATGTTCTCACTGCCTCCATCCCCTCCCTCACTTCTTTCTTCCCTCTGTCCTATATATATGACAGATCGGACCTGAAAGACCTGTGAAGTGTTACGGGTAGTAGCTATGCAGAATTAACAGATGTTAGCATAATCCTTTTAAATATTTTTCTTATAGATGGTTGTTTTTTTCTTCAGTTTAAATTATAAATTATATTAAATTATAAATATTATAAGGATAATTAATATACATGTATCTATGTATATTTAGTTCCTAAGAGTAAATTTCTGGAAGTGGTATTTCTGCTGCACAGGGCATATCCGTTTATATATTTTGGTAGATAGCAGCCAAAAATTTATAAAGTTTGCACAGATCAGAGGTGAATAATATTGTAATTTATACTTTTATTAGGTCTCAGGTTTCACAGTCATTTATAAATTTCTTCCTTTGTTTTAAAATGATGCTGTTGGTCTTATTTTTAGCAATTTAAAATAGACATTTTTATATTTTAGGCTAGTAATTGTAATGTAATTGTTTCCTTATTATTTCATGTATCTAAATACTTACACTTTTAGGATGTTTCCATTTAAAAAATTACAGTGCTAACTGTTCATCATGATGATTAAGTGTAGTCCTGTTTCAAAAAAGCAATTATTATATCATCTTTGGAAAAACATGAGTGAGTAATTGAAACTAGTTTTGTGGTTAGTCTTCATTACCCTTTCTCTGAGTCATTTGATTTATGTGTAGTCAAAGGCTACCAATTCTAAGTGATAGAGTTGCCAATAAGATTAATATTATTTTCTACACATTTTTCATGATAGTCTCCTCTGGTTTTCGTATTTTAGGTATGTCCCACCAGAGCAAGCCAAAGTGGTGGCCTCAGTTCACGCGTCTATTTCAGGGTCTTCTGCCAGTAGCACTAGCAGCACACCTGAGGTCAAACCACTGAAATCTCTTCTAGGAGATTCTGCACCAGCGCTGCACTTAAACAAGGGCACACCTAGTCAGGTAAGCAGCTGCCACACCTTTCAGGACTACAGGATAATTGAGAGTCAATAATTTGGGAATTCTTTTGAGACCCGTTAGCATGACCTTGAATACATTAGCATTATGTTCTAATGATTTATAAAATACATTAAAAATTGTTGGATAAGTGGTAGGAAAATATGTATTATTTTGTGATCACTCTCTGAAGCTTCATAAAGGTGTTTAAGCTGTTGTGTGGTATAGAGCAGCAGAACCTAGTGTACCACAGGAAGCAGTAGGATTTTCCCACATATGCTGTGCAGCTTGTTCATCATTGAAATGCACGTGGCTTTGCAATATACCCTACTGAACAGACTGAAATCTTCTAAGTTGATACCTAAAGTTTATATGTACTTGATGATAGATAGTTACTTGAGATGTGAGCGTTGGGGTTATTCTGTGGCATTGCAGCCTCTGTCCTGTTCAAGGTAGCTCTGAAGCACAGCAGTATGAATTAAATCCATCCTTCAATAGTTCATTTTTTGGGGCTTCTGTTATCACAAAAGGTCAAGGTGGAAAAATATGAAGAGTATAGTTAAATCAATATAATGTCTGTTTATAAATGCATTTTAAGCTTAGTGAATTGGATGGAGATAGTTTTATATAAAAATTCAGCAGATCTGAATGGAAAATTGTTACAGTTATTTTGTGGTTTGAAGTCCCCAGTTGTAGGTCGCTCTCAAGGGCAGCAGCAGGAGAAGAAGCAGTTTGATCTTTTGAGTGATCTTGGCTCAGACATATTTGCTGCTCCAGCTCCTCAGTCAACAGCTACAGCCAATTTTGCTAACTTTGCACATTTCAACAGTCATGCAGGTATGCTTCTTTTACCTGTGTTTTTTTTTTGTTTTTGTTTTTTGTTTTTTGTTTGCTAAGAATGTGTATAAATGACCAAGGAACAATTCATTCTTAAACTTATATGTAAGTAAACATTCCATTGATAATGTTTGGCTGCTTTTGAATATTGGCCATGTTTGAACATTGATACTTTTATGCTCTGTGGCACTTCTGCATATAAAGGCCAGAGGTCAACCTCGGATTTTATCCTTAGGAATACCATCCCGTTCCTTTTGAGACACTGTCATTTAATTCACTGGCTAGAGCTCAGCAGTTAGGCTTAGACTGACTGGCTGGCCAGGGAGCCCCAGGGACACCACTGTCTCTGCCTTCCCAGCTCTGGTGCTACAGGCGGGTGCTTTACATGGTGTGGGGATGGAACTCAGAGCCTCATGCTACGGAGGCTCTTTTCCAACAACCACTCCCCTCCTCCATCGTACAGTTTAGTCACAGAAGAGATTATATAGTGTTTAGGATATGACCACTTTGCATGGAAAAATGGGAGAAGAAATGTATCTGTGTATCTTAACTCTCTTATGGTAAATTGCAACTAGTTAAAAACTTCATAAAAAAGAGAAATCCAGTGTCTACAGAGAAAGCCTGGCCCACCAAGACTCAGGGAGCATGGCGGAAGAAGGGACGGAATGATTGCAAGAGTCTTAGGGTGGGTGAGACTGTCCTGAGAAGCTGTGTGCCCCCCATCCCTGCAGAGAGTTAGGTCTTCTGGTCCCCACAGTGAATACCAATAGTCCCACCAAAGATACTCAGCAGAACTGGAGTAGCGGAGAAGGGTCTGTGTGTGCAACCTTTCTATTAAAAAAAAAAATCAATAGGCTAACAAAAAACGTTAAAAAAGGTAAATGGGGGCGGAGAGATGGCTTAATGGTTAAGGTACTTGCCTGTGAAGCCTTAGGACCCAGGTTCAATTCCCGAATACCCACGTAAGCCAGATGCCAAGGTAGCACATGTGTCTGGAGTTTGTTTGCAGTGGCTAGAGGCCCTGGCATGCCCATTCTCTCTCTCTCTCAAATAAATAAATAAATTTATTTATTTTATTTTTTGGTTTATCGAGGTAAGGTCTCACTCTAGCCCAGGCTGACCTGGAATTCACTCTGGAGTCTCAGGGTGGCCTCGAACTCACGGCAATCCTCCTACCTCTGCCTCCCAAGTACTGGAATTAAAGGCACGCACCACCACGCCTGGCTTAATAAATTAATTTTTTAAAAAAGGTAAATGGACAGTTTAACTTATGTAATAATTCCTCATAGCTAATTTTTTCAATTATCATTCCATTCATTAATTTTGAAGTAAACTTTAGATATTTATATCAGTTTTATATCGATTTTCTTAAATTTAAGGACAAACAGACCTTTGTTATGTATTACAGTAGGGTTAGCAGTCTAAATAGTAGTAATGATTCATTAATATTGCATTTTCATTCCAGTCCAAATTTGTATGCGTATATAATGTGTATTTATGTGTCTGTATGTACACATACACTCACACACCTATGTTTACGTACATACATACATATATATATATATACATATATACATATACACACACACACACACACACATATATGCAGTTATTGGAATCAGGTTTTATAAAGATAATTAGGTTTACTTCTGTGAGGTCTTCTTCATCCTCTTTTTCTTTTCTGTAACTTTAAAAAAAAATTTTTTTTTATTCATTTGGGAGAGAAAGAGGCAGAGAGAGAGAGAGTTGGGGGGGGGGAGAGAATGGGCACGCCAGGGCCTCCAGCCACTGCAGATGAACTCCAGACACATGTGCCCCTTGTGCATCTGGCTTACATGGGTCCTGGAGAGTCAAACCAGGATCCTTTGGCTTTGCAGGCAAACGAACCGTTAAGCCATCTCTCCAGCCCCTTTTCTGTAACTTTTTTATAGAAAGTAGGTTATTTGTCCTATGGGCTTTGTAGAATCTGAATGTGTTGATTGCCCCCTCTGGTGTCCTTTAAGAAGTACTTTCTTCTATATTGTTTGCAAATCAGTAGTTGATTTCAGAGTAGAGGCAGAGTAGTGCTCAGGGAGGAGGAGTGTTTACTATGTGAATTACAAATTCTTTGCTTTTTGGGGGAGGATGACTAGGGAATTTATTACTTAGCACTTCAGAGATACACAGTTTTGTTTTTTTTTTTAATTTTTTTTTGTTGTTATTTTTATTTATTTATTTGAGAGCGACAGACAGAGAGAGAAAGAGGCAGATAGAGGGAGAGAGAGAGAATGGGCGCGCCAGGGCCTCCAGCCACTGCAAACGAACTCCAGACGCGTGCGCCCCTTTGTGCATCTGGCTAACGTGGGTCCTGGGGAGTCGAGCCTCGAACCGGGGTCCTTAGGCTTCACAGGCAAGCGCTTAACCACTAAGCCATCTCTCCAGCCCGAGATACACAGTTTTAAATTATGCCTTTTTATAGTCATCATGGTTAGTGCTTGGGCTCAATTATGTAACATGATGCTTCTACATTTCTCATTCATTGCTTATATTGGATTTATACTAAAAACCTGTGTTTATGTTGAAAATAATATGACATTTATTTAAGACAGTAGTAAAGTATTAATATGTATATCATGGAAAATGTATCAGTCTTATTTGTGAAGGATTGAATGAGTTGCACCCCAAATGCAGACACTGATATAGGGATTTAGTTATTTGGGTTTACTTGGTGATTTGAAACTTCACTGTATTTTCACATGTGGGCTTAAGATATTAACTAAAGCTGATTTCTGTATCTTTAATCATAGATAAGGAAAATTCAAAACTGTCTTTTTTTTTAATATAAAGCATAGCATAACCCTGCTTGCTCAGTTGATTTATTATTTGTATTTTAACTCAACCTTTTCTTTTCTTTTCTTTTTTTTTTTTTTTTTTGTTGGTGTTTTGAGGTAGGTTCTCACTCTGGCCTAGGCTGACCTGGAATTCATTCTGTATTCTCAGGATGCCCTCCAACTCATGGTGATTCTCCTACCTCTGCCTCTCAAGTACTGGGATTAAAAGCGTGCACCACCACACCTGGCCTCACCTTTGAGCTTTTGGTGGTATTTCCACTTTTCAGTTTGGCTTTGTTATAGGAGATACTAGGGTCAGATCCTGGGCCCTAATAGCCCTAGCTAACTAGCTTTGGCCACCCGCTTTCAATAGGCCAATTAAAAAGACAAGAAACAGTGAAAAGCAGGAAAAGGAGATTTAGTCAATGTGTCCATATTGGGAAGAAGACCAAAGAGGTCCAGTGACATTCTTCCTTATCTCCCCGCACTCCACCTGCCAGTCCATTTTCAGGGGTCCTGACTTGAGGTTTAATTTTAAATAGAGGGCAAGAGGTATGTATAGCTAAATAGTCCTGGTCAATGCGCGGTTCCATCTACAGGCTTTGTCTCTGCAAGGTGGTCAAGCAGATTGTCAGAATTATGCGAGGTCTCTTGGAAGATAAGCTCCCTCCTCTGGCTGGCCAGGCCTCAGCCTTTTCCTTTTCCTAGCATGAGACTCCTAGGGAAATTCCAACTTCTTAGGGTCCATTGTCTTAGTAGTCTGATAGCTAAAGAGAGGGTCTCAAGTGTCCCTTTAGGTTTTTTTTTTTTTTAAGCGGGGTCTTATGTAGCTCAGACTTACCTTACATGCTATGCAATCTTCCATCTCCTGCCTCCACCTCCCCAGCCCTTGAAGTCCTGGGCTTGCAGGTGTGTGTCACCACATCTGGTTGTGGTGTCGAGGATCAAACTCGAGGCTTCATACATGTTAGGCAGTCACTCTATCCACGTACCGCGCCTTTAGTCCTTTAGAATATCTTCATTCCTGCTGTGACAGTTACAGCTTGTTTTTGAAATGGTGAAAAGTCTATGTCATGGCTATACATTGAAGTTTTGAAATTGCAGAAAAGTTGCTCACTAGCCACATTTCTTCCCTTCTCTTCTCTCCCTCTCTTGCAAGTTTTAGTTGGAAAGAAAAGTTGAGGATAAGCAGACCACATTGAGTTGGGGAAGCCCAGGCTACCCCTTTGGCACAGCAAAGAGCAGGCAGGCATAGCTCTGCATGGTGGCACCTGCCTGTAATTCCAGCGCAGGACCTAGGCAAGAGGATTGCCTCTAGATGCATTTTCTAGGAAGCATTAGAGTAACTTCAGTAACTCAGAAGAAAAAGATGGGAACTTAAGCTGTTTGCTTTTAAAGGGATTCTAAGATGATGTGTATCCATTTCCTTTTCAGGGTAGATCTGTAAAAGGGTAAAAAATTGGGAAACTGCTGATGTTGGGGTTTGGCAGGTTTCCTTTCTGTATCACTTATCTGCCAGCATCCCCCAAACTTATGGGGCATTTTCTCCACTTCAAGGTAGACAACCATATCCTTTTGAAGGAGTCAGAGAGTCCTAGTTCTTTATTTCTGTCTCTTGCATTTGAGTGCTAGCTTAGAAAGAATCAGGAAAAAAAAAATGGTGGAAGAGTTAATTAAAACTGTGTGAGCCAGGCATGGGGGAAAATGCCTTTAATCTCAGCAGAGGTAGGAGGATCGCCTTGAGTTCTAGGCCACCCTGAGACTTCAACACCCACGTCAGCCTGGGCTAGAGAGAGACCCTACCTGGAAAAAACAAAATAAATAAACAAACAAACAAACTGTGAAACTTAAAACCATAAACATATTCATTCTGGTTTTATCTCCATTTTCAAACAGTTTAAAATTATTGGGGCTGGGGAAATGCCTCTGCGGTTAAAGGCTATTGCTTGCAAAATCTGCCAGCTTCTGTTCATTTCCCTAGTACCCATATATATGGGTAATTATCATTTGCTGTTAATGTGGCCTTTCTTATTCCTAAAGATTTTACCTAATACTTAAAAAATTAAATGAGAATTTTAATGACTTTATCTGAACTATTAAATCTTTATTTTTCTTTCTATAGTTCAGATGCCATTCATTTACAGTGTCAAAAGACCCTGGTATGCTCCTCCCTGCACCATACATGCAAATCAGTCAACTTTAAAAAAATATTCAAAAAATAAATAAATTTACTGAAGTAATAGCAAATTCGTTTGTACATTTCTTTTCATATTCCCCTGGGTTTCTTTCTTCATTTGTACTTTGTGACTTTATAGATCAGGGATCAGTGTTGTACTTTTCTGTGTAGCATGTTTACGGTAAAAACTGATAAGTCACTGCAACTTCCCAGACTAATTTGCATGGTAATCATGTTTACCACAACTCTTAAAATACTTTTTGGGAAAAAAAAATAGCAATTGATTAAATATGAACTATGAAAAGGCAGGGGCCAGATTAAAGGAGGGGAGGAAAGAGAAGGAAAGAAGGAAACCTGTTCTGATTGCAGGTGGTGGGCTTCAGTGTGTATGATGAAGTGCTGAGTGTGAGGAAGTAGTTCAGTGGGCATGTGCATTGCTAAGTAGCTAAGAAAAATCCCTTTTGGGCTAAAGCTCTTCCTTATTTATAACTATTCAGTCACAGTTGTTGTGTTTTGCATCATTTGATTTTCATTATGATCCCAGGAGAACATGTATGTATCTTACAGAAGAAGGAGCTAGTTATCAATTTCCTTCTAGTACAGTTGATGCCATCTTTTAACTTTTTTTTTTTTTTTTTGCCTTGGAGTGATTTTTAGATGTCAATTAATGTTAATGGTTCCACTAAAATGTATTTCTTAGGGCATTTATAAGCATCATTCATTAATCTTTATTTTTCTATATATAGTTCAGATAAAGTCATTGAAATTCGCATTTAATTTCTTAAATATTAGGTAAACAAACTTGATAATGAGAAATGTCACCTTTAACAGTAAATGTTACTGACTCAGCTATACCAACTGCTCAACACTGTTTTGTAGGGATAGTGGTCCTTGTGCAGATAATTTAGTGTCTCTAAGGTTAGACATGTTTACCATTCATGTGTACATATTCTGGCTCTGTGCTGGCACATGGAGACATTTTTATGTTAAAAAATGTCATGTTCTGCTGAAATACACATGAAGTGTTAGAAACATATATCGCTTACAGAATTTAATTTCTAAAATAAATGTTGCATCATAAAATCTGTGATGTCAATTTGTCACACATTAGTTAGGGATCTAAAACTAAAGTTGCCTTTGTAACCTTGGTGACACAGATAAGTAATGTGTCCTGTGACACTCTGGTGTCCTTTTTTCTAAAGATAAGTTGTTAAAAAACATAGCAACTTACCTTCTGGAGTATGACGCACTGAATTTGAGAACTTATAATAGTCTCTTGCTGCTGCAAATGAATGCCTATCTGGCTTTATTTAGATGACTTGGTATTGAACCCAGGCTGGTAGGCTTTGCAAGCAAGCACCTTTAACAACTGAGCCATCACCCCAGTCTCGAATACATTTTTTTTTTTTTTTTGCCCAGAACTTATTTTTCCATCTAATAGAATATTTTCTTGTCAGTATTTCAAGCCTTTGGAGAATTTATTTGTTTTTTCAGGAATTGTAGAATCATAGTGGTGGGTTGCATATTGAGGCTAATGAAGACTCCCATTTTGGTAGTAGGAAGCTATTATACAGTGACTTGGTTTGGAAGGACTCTTCTGGGTTTTTATAAGTTTTTTTTTACAAGTATATGTATGTGTACATGCTTGTGCGTGTGTGGATTTCTGAGATGAACATTGAGGGTCCTCCCTCAGGTGCCCTCCACCTTAGTTTTTGAGGCTGAACCTGGAATCAGCAGTTGGACTAGTCTGTTTACCCAGTGAGCCTCAGGTATCCTCCTGTCTTTGTATTCCTGTGCTAGAATTACAGATGCAGGTAACTGTGCCGGGCATTTACGAGGCTTCTAGGGATCTACTCAGGTCCTGATGCCTGTGGGCACAAGCTCTTTACTCAATAAGCTATCTTCCCAGTCCTGCTCTTTGGTTTTATTTATTTATTTATTTTTATTTTTATTTATTTATTTATTTATTTTGAGGCTTAGTCCATGTAATCAGGTCACTGTGGATGACCTTGGACTTTTGTCTTTCTGCCTCTACCTCCTGAGTGTTGGGACTAACAGATTGGTGCACACCCCAGGCCCAGGTATGTGGTGGTTCGAGGCAAACCCAGAACTATGTACAGGCTTGGCATTTAATCTCACCACTAGTTAGAGCCCTAAAGTGGAATCTTCTGATTTTTAACCGAGTCTCTTCTTGCAAGCTACAGTGGCTTACTGGTGTCTGAGGTGGAAACTGTATTTAAAATGAAGTTATATTTATTTTTTAATCTTGTGCAACTATTTCTCCCAAAGTCTTTATTGAGGAGATTTTTTAGTTTAGTTAAATTCCTCCCATTTTCTTTTAAAGTAAAATTTCAGTCTATAAAGCAATCAGATTTTTGTTGTAGATTGCAAGGCATCTAGAAGATGCAAAATTTATATGTTTCTCTCTCAAATAAGTAAAGAAAAATTAAATGTTTACAAAAAAAACTTTGTTTAGTGAATTTTTTGGTTGGTTTACAAGTAGAATACATACCCATTGCAGAAGCACTGCAAACTCAGGCAGAAGAAAATGTTACTAATTTGAAATTCCACAGCTTAGACTTTTAAGTGCAAATTTCTTTTGCACATAGTAGCATTTTCTTATACATTGAACAAAATTGGCAGATGAAAGTGAATCTGGAATTTTATCAACTTTCCATAACAAAAACATTTTAACCTAGAATCCAGCAATCTTTTATATGGCTTTTAATGATTACATTAGATTCTATCATATGATGTTCCACATTTAAAAGATCCCCTCTTGGCAGTCATTTGAAGTTTGGAGTCTTTTTTTTTTCTTTTTCGTAATAAAAATTTCCCTCCCTCCCTCTCTATCACTCGCAAATAAATAAATGAATAAATAATTTAAAAAACACTAAACTTTTTAATGGGCTATACCCATTATTTCTTTATCCAAACTTACCAAAAAAAAAAAGGACAATTGCCTGCAGAGAACGACTTGGAGCAGCTTGCCTTTCACTCTGCTCATCATTACTTTCTGGCTTTCTCCATCCTGGGCATGTCTTTCTATTTCATAACCAATTTTCCCCATCATGTCCTCTTAGAAAATTTTTTATCTAGTATCAATTTTGACCTATAAAATACTTCTCAATTATCTTATTGACATATTTAAAATTTAGGGAAGTCTAGACTTTTACTCTGAAGAGATAGTGGAGCAACATGTCTTTTTTTTTTAACTGAACACATTATTTACTTATTTTTTATTGTTTGGTTTTTTGAGATAGGGTCTCTAGCCCAGGCTGACCTGGAATTCACTATTTTGTCTCAGAGTGCCCTTGAACTCATGGTGACCCTCCTACCTCTGCCTCCGAAGTGCTGGGATTAAAGGCGTGTGTCATTATGCCAGGCAGAACACAGGCTTTATTAAAAAGTATTTTATTTATTTATTTGAGAGACCGAGAATGGGTACCCAGGACCTTCAGCCACTGCAGATGAACTCCAGACGCATGCACCGCGTTGTGCATCTAGTTTATGTGGGTGCTGGGGAATTGAACCTGGGTCCTTAGGTTTCTCCAGCAAGTGCCTTAACTGCTAAGCCATTTCTCCAGCCCCACTTTTGTTTTTTGGTTTTTGAAGTTGGGTCTCACTCTAGCTCAGGCTGACCTGGAATTTATGTAGCCTCAGGCTGGCCTTGCACTCAGACTTTTCCTCGTACTTCAGCCTCTCAAGTAGTGGGATTAAAGGAGTGTGCCACCATGTCCGGCCACAATTATTATTAGCTTTGTCTTTTAAATTTTAATGCTATAAAAATGTCTATAATATTTTTGATGATTTTATCTTTCAGTTCTTTTCAATTTCATATGCCCATGATGTGACATATTTGTAAACCTTAAATCAACCAAAAGGCTAGTTGTGATGACATATACTTGTAACCCCAACACTTAAGAGATGTAGGCAGGAGGAACATGATTAGCAACTAGCCTAAGCTACGTAGTATGACTCTGTCTAAAACAAGAAAGAGAGGAAAATAAATTACAAAGAAAACTTTTTTTGAGAGAGAGAGAATGGGCATATCAGGGCCTCTAGCCACTAATAATAAGCTACAGACGCATGCGCCACTATGTACATCTGGCTTACATGTGTTCTGGGGAGTTGAACCTTGGTCCTCAGGCTTTGCTGGCAAGCACCTTAACCAATAAGCCATCTTTCCACCCCCCCCCTTTTTTGTTTGTTTTTCAAGGTAGGGTCTCTAGCCCAGGCTGACCTGGAATTCACTATATAGTCTCAGGGTGGTCTCAAACTCATGGCAATCCTCCTACTTCTGACTCCCAAATACTGGGATTAAAGGTGTGATCCACCACGCCTGGCCCCAAAAATATTTTATCAATGTGATCAAACCCTCCTTGTATCATTATGTTAGATATTTAAATGGCTGGCTCTTTACATGTCTTATTTAAATAGAATCCCTTTTTAAAATAGTACAACTCAGGCTGCAGGGATGGCTCAGTGATTAAGTACACTTCCTGTACAAGCATGAGGGCTTGAGGGAGTCTGAGACTGCCCAAGTTCAAATCTCCAGATCCCATGTAAAACATTTGGGTATGGCTCTACTCTAGCAATCTCAGTCCTTCAGCAAGGCAGAGACCCAAGGTCCCCCAGGCCTCAGAATTAGTAACAGGAGACTCTGGCTCCAAACATGACCATGCGGATGGAAGAGTGATGGGGTGGTTCACCTGCTGTTCCACTCCAACCTGTAGGCACATGACCCCCAGATGCTACAAGGATAGACATACACGTAAATGTGCCACACCAAGTCCCCCGTCTGTCTCTCTCTCTCTCTGCTTCTCTCATACACGTAAGGAGAAAATTTTTAAAAGTTAGTATAAAACTAAGGCTATTCAAAGACTACATTGAATAGGTTTATTACTTGACAAAATTTTTGTTTTGGAGTTTCTGGATACCCATTTAGTAACTAACTACTAATTGAGTTAAATACTGGTAACATTTAAAATCATATTTTTAAGTGATTTCTCTTTTAAGGTAGCTTTGGTGCATGACAGTAATCATATGGTTCTTAAATTCATTTGTCGTGTTTTCTCACTCACCATTTCCATATTCATTAATCTATGTTGTCCTTGCCATTTACAGCTCAGAATTCTGCCAGTGCAGATTTTGCAAACTTTGATGCATTTGGACAGTCTAGTGGTTCCAGTCATTTTGGAGGTTTCCCCACAGCAGGCCGCTCTTCTTCTCAGCCCCAGACTGCAGGTAGAACTTCTCCAGCATTGTGCTTGAGTGTATACTTAAACACAAAACTCTCTAGTGCAGTTTTGAAAGATTACACTTAAATTTTATCATTACCTGATTTTAAAGTAGCTGTATTCTACAATGCTCTGGGGAAACCTGAATCTCCCCCCTCCCCCCGTGTTCATTTTCTTGAATTTTGTGGTAGGATGTCTGATTTGTAGCATTTCTTACCCTTTTCCTGCACATGAATCTTCCAGAAATCTCTCATTCACCAAAGGCATTAGAATACTGGAACACATTTAAGTTGATGGTCTATCAACTTAATGAAATATGGAATTAACTAAATATGGAAATTATTTTAAGAGCAACAAATTAATAAATTCTGAATATTTAATCCAGAGGAAATCATTAATTAATTAAACCACTTTAATCAAATATGGAAATAGAGTTCAGTGCAGGAATTGGCTTTGAAACCTTGAGTACTGTCTCCATGAACTACTTGTTGAAAGTTCTTGAAACCTTGTTTAAATCTTTGGCTGGTTATTTTCTTTTCAAGTTTTAACACTGTGTATGCATTGTCTTAAAGGCTTTTCTTTCAATTTTTCCCCCTTTTAACTTTCATCATTTCCATAATTTCTGGCTGTCCAGCATTTAGAATGCTTTCATCTAGCTGCAGTTTTGGTGAATTTACTTCAGCTTTTCCTCTCCAGGCCGCCCACAGTAAGTTCTGGTGTCCAGTAGGCATCTGTGTGTGCTTTGTGCAGTGTGCCAGGAGTCTTCTGTTGTAGGTCATTGATCACGTTTTATGACAGTCCTTCATAATCACACATTATTCTGCCCCTCTCTAAACTCAGATTGAAAGACAGTAGTTTTTAACTAAAAGTTAACTGGCTTAAGAATTTGAAAGAAAAAATTTCAAAGTTTAGTATTTACTTTGCCAGCTACTTGTAGAAAATTTTTTTTTAATGCGTACCTATGTTTATTAGTTTTAACTGAACCTTAAAAAATAATTTTTAATTTTTGAGACTGGGTTTGGGTATATTGTCTAGGCTAACCTCAAACTGATGATCCTGTCTCAGCTTCCTGCATAGCTAGGATTACAGGGTGTACCGCTATAGCTGGTTTTCTTAAGTTTATTTGAAAAAGCCAGAATGTAATTGCTGAAAAGAGATTTATCAATATGTATTCATTTAGAAGGTCAAAGAACTATTTGATTAAAGTGTGTGTATTGTATAGATATTCATCTGTTCTCTTAAAAATATCTGTAGCTGGGTGTGGAGGCAGAGGTAGGAGGATCACCACGAGTTCAAGGCCACCCTTAGGCTACATAGTGAAATTCCAGGTCAGCCTGAGCTAGAGTGAGACCCTACCTCGAAAAAAAAAATCTGTATACTTTACCTGCTATCTATCCATACATATATCCATGCATACATATATCCATATACGCACATACCTTACATACATACATGTATGTATGTCTAGGTAGTTTTTGATAGATGAGGAGTAAAGGGCTAGTATCACGATGTAGTATCTGAAGTATAGGATGAAAATGACATATTCTTTTGTTACTTTAGGGAAGTCTTTAGAAAAGATAACATTGAAAAGACTTAGTGAGGCTATATGTCATTATTTATGAAGCCAAAAATTAAAATTAAACAGAAAAATTTTTTAAAAAGGCTTTTATGCCTTTACCTGTATGATAAGGCTTGAGTTTTCTGTGAAAAATCATAGTACTGGACACATATTAAATTCCTATGCAGAATTAAGTAAGGGCTTTACAAGTGAAATGAGTCAAATGCTCAAGGACCATTTTTTAATGAACTGCTTAGTCAACATGATCTTGCATATTTTTAGTAAGCTCTCTTAAAGGTGAACTAGTGAAAGATTATATATTATATAGCTGGAAGTCACTGAATTTCAACCAGGGTAGACATTCTTTGCAAATATGGTTTCATAAGTTATAAGCTATGTGTAGATGATTAGATGCCATTTACCAGTGATTGATCTTTTAACATGTATATGATTATAAGATCATATACATGGTTGTAATGCTTATAGGGTACTTACTTTAGGAAGCAGAGATCAAATAATCTACCAATGACTACTGAGAAAAGTCTTTGAAATTTCAAGTGTTCTGTTTATTCTGTTGCAGGTGGAAGTGCTGGATCAGTAAATGCTAATTTTGCTCATTTTGATAACTTCCCCAAATCCTCCAGTGCTGACTTTGGAACCTTCAATACCTCCCAGAGTCATCCAACAGCATCAACTGTTAGTAAAGTTTCAGCAAACAAAGCTGGCTTACAGACAGCAGACAAATATGCGGCACTTGCTAACTTAGACAATATCTTCAGTGCTGGGCAAGGTATCAAGATGTGAATAGATACTAACTTGTCCTAGTTATATGTATGAAAATCCAAGGGGTACTCTGCTTTTCTCACTTGTATAAAATATTTGTGTACAGTAAACATTTGGATCAAGTGTTCACTGGGCAATTTTGGACCTGCAATATTAACTACAAAACTAAAGATAGAGAACTTAATTTGGAAACTTGTATATTGAAAAGAAAAGAATGAAGCAAAATTTCATTTTTTGTCTCACATACGCTGCTTTATTTTAGAAAGCATGCTTTAGTATTCTGGATAGTGATGGCATAAAGTCTATTAAGAGCTTAATGAAGTGTTCTTTCCTGCTCTGTTCCTGTCATATGGTCATTTACATTATTTTCTATGAATATTTTGGCATTTTTTAGCTGATTTTTATACTTTTCATACCAAATTTTGGTCTTTAGGCTAGTATTCTGGCTCTAAAACTGTATAGTGTCATGGAGAACAATAAGGATGTGTACTCAACAGGATTCTGTCTCCTGGTCATGAGGTTTGATGTCTCATATCCACAGTGAGAGTGACAGACAGCCTGAAATCATGGGGCTGTACTCTGTGAACTGTTATCACATGTCAGACAGTAGAGCAGTGCCTAGCAGACAGCAAGTGCTTAGGGAGTCTTTTCTATTAAACTATTTCTGTTAAAGTTACTTTATTAAATTGTTTTTTTTTTTTCATAGAAAATCCTGTAAGAAGAATACCATTAATAGGTTATATGCATTAAATCTAGTAGCATTTAAATCTGTATGCTTACTTGGATGAGATCCATCTATCTTACATTTCTTTGAAAATGTTTTCTTTATGCACAATCCAGATATTACGCGTGTGCTAGACTAGATTTTTGTTACAGAAGTAATACTGTGTTATATCATGGTGATTTGTACAGCAGCCAATCTTGTTCTTATTTAGATTAATTATAAGACTAAGAGTCCAGAATCCTGTTCATTTAACTTTTAAATTTAACTTTGTTTCATGAATAGTGGGGTTGATAAATGAAGGCTTTGGTGTAACTTCTGTCTGTTTGTTCCCAGGTGGTGATCAAGGGAGTGGTTTTGGGACCACAGGTAAAGCTCCTGTTGGCTCTGTGGTTTCAGTTCCCAGTCAATCAAGTGCATCTTCAGACAAGTATGCAGCCCTGGCAGAACTGGATAGCGTGTTCAGTTCTGCAGCCACCTCCAGTAATGCGTATCCTTCCACAAGTAATGCCAGCAGGTACCCCTGTCTCAGTCGGAGTTACTACTTTTGTATTACCTGTTAATTGTTTCCAAGAATGAATATTATAGTTAAAAATGACTCTTTAAGGGATGTAGCTTTAAAATAACTAGATAGCTTTTATCTGAGGAAATTGATTATGATGTCCTAATTGCGATATAATTCTTGAGTAGTTGGCACAGTTATTGTAATGTGTCAAAAATTTTGTTCTTTTCATCTTTGGGTGCCAAAAAATGTACTTAAGAGAGTATGTACATGTCTTCAAGTGGACAGTTGGTCACATACAGACTGCACTCAGCGTACATAGTGAGAGCCAGCATGAGACCTTGTCTCCAAAAACTAAAAAAAAGACAACACCTGGACTGGAGAGATGGCTTAGCGGTTAAGGTGTTTGCCTGCAAAGCCAAAGGATCCCTGTTCGATTCTCCAGGACCCACATAAGCCAGATGCACAAGGAGGCACATGCGTCTGGAGTTCCTTTGCAGTGGCTGGAGGCCCTGGTACGCCAAAAGACAACACCTATTGAAATTGATAGCTTCCAGCAACATTAGAATTTTTGGAAGCTTACAGAGTCTACTGTGAACTGGGTAGCTTCCTGATACTCTAATGCCATAGTTTATTTATTAAAGTTATCCTAAAGTTTGCATCAGAAAAATATGTCAACATTTAGAAGATTGTCATATAACTCATTGGACAAGTGTATATTATTTGTTTTCTTAAATGAGCAACATGTGATTAAAATTGGCAGAAGATCCATTTAAAGTGTAAAATAGATCATGAAGTCTTTAATGGAGTATATAAAGTACAATGATAGTGATAGTGTGGTGGTACACACCTTTAATCCTAGCACTCAGGAGGCAGAGGTAGGAGGATCACTAATAGTGTTTCATATTCCATTTCTATTACTTTTCAGGAAACTTTGGTTTTTTTAAATTTTTTATTAATTTATTTGAAGGAGGGAGGGGGGAGAGAGAGAGAGAGAGAATGGGTGCGCCAGGGCTTCCAGCCACTGCAAACAAACTCCAGATGCATGCACCACCTTGTGCATCTGGCTTATGTGGGTAATGGGGAATCAAACCGAGGTCCTTTGGCTTTGCAGGCAAGCACCTTAACTGCTAAGCCATCTCTCCAGTCCAGGAAACTCTGATTTGGCATATCAAAGATACTCCTTTTTTGTTCAGCTCTGTGCATAAGATTGTATTTGTCATGTACTTCAAACACATATGATGTTTAATCTATTAAATCAGCTATTAGAGGCACTTTCAAGGTTACACAACAGTGCCTAAGTTCCTCTTTATTTGAAAATAACAGTTATTGTTAAAAATTATACTTATATCATGTAGTGACGATATTATTTTTAAACTCAGGGAATATTATGGTGTCGGGAATCAAATGTAATCTGAGGAATTTTTAAATTTTTCTAATTTCTATATGATGCAGATTTAGAAATACAACATTCATTATACTTTATTGTTGGAATTTCAGTAAATTTTCAAAGTGCTAGCACATACTTGTAAAACTATAATATGTAGTGCATTTGTTTTTAAATTTCCACATTTTGTGGCTACTCTGTAGGTCGATCACCTTATGTATGTTTATTGGTTCTTGTTTTCAGCGGTGTTTTTGGAACAGTGCCTGTGGGTGCTTCTGCTCAGACACAACCTGCTTCTTCAAGTGTGCCTGCTCCATTTGGGGGTATGTACTTCTGATGTATGTATTCTTCTTATAGAGAACCTAAATTATATATTGTATAGTATTTTCCCAGGAATAACTGGAAGACAGGCAAAGCACTGTTGTAATTCCAAATGATTCATGTTTTCTGACTTTATAAATAAAATGAGCAAGTATTTTAAGTCTTGACTACAAAATACATTAGGATTTTACAGTTTATTTTGTACTTTTTAAAGCTACGCCTTCTACAAATCCATTTGTTGCTGCTGCTGGTCCTTCTGTGGCATCTTCTACAAATCCATTTCAGACCAATGCCAGAGGAGCAACAGGTAGGATAAAAGGTTGCACTTAGGAACCACAAGCTTTGGGGAAAGCAATTAATTGTAAAGTGTGCATGCATACATACATACACACACACACAAGGGCTTTTTTTCTTTTTTTAACTGATATGATGGAAGGGTTTATCCATGAAGCACAAACACTAGGTGGATATAGTGGCACGTACCTGTCTTTCCAGTATTGGGAGGCTGAGGGAGGAGGATCATGAATTTGAGGCCAGCCTGGCCCACATATTAAATTGGGACCTTGCTTTGAAAAATAAGCAAAAAACAAAGCTGGAGAGATGGCTCAGAAGCTAAGTGTACTTCCTATGCAAGCATAAGTTTGTGAGGGATCTTGAGACCATGCTTGTTGGAATCTCCAGATCCCACATAAACAGCTGGATTATGGCCATGCACATCTGTCACCCAAGTCTCACATGGAAGGAAAGACCAAGAGTCACCTGAGCCTCTCAAGCTCTTGAATCAGTAAAGAGACACTGACTCAAAACAAGATCAGGCAAAAGAGCAGTGGAGCAGGCCATCTGACATTCCGTTCTACCTGTCACAGGTGAGACTTTGGAGTGCCACACCACTACACAACACCACACACACACGCACGCGCATGCACGCACGCACACAGTTAAAAAAAAATAATTTAAAAACTTAATAAGACAAATGGTACACAAGTAGGATACCAATGTTGGAATAGCCACACGGACTATTTTTGATAATCTAGTTTGAACATGATTGATTCTGAAGAAACTTAAGAATAACAAGCTAGTTCCATATTTTTGTTATTTGTAGGACATGCTCAGAATTAACAAGTCTTTAGAATACAAAATTGATTGCATTTCAGGTGTGTGCCCACTATGCCTGGCTACTACAATGCCATTTTCGTGGATATAGTTGTGTGTTCACACATGCCAGTGTTTACTCTTACAAGCGGATTTCATCAGTGTTGCGTTACTTGGTATTCATTGGTCTAAAAACTCATCGTTTAAAGTGCTATAACTGTTATAACATCATGAATGAAGCTGACATAGGTCTCATTTTATGGAGATGCTTTTATTATGTATTCTTAAGCTTCTCAGTTGCCAGTAGTACATTCTAATTGTAGATCTTTCTAATTAAACCAATTTACTTTTATTTTAATGATAGCTATCCATACTTAATTGACGTTGGTCTCTTTATGGCTTTCCATAAGGCCTTTCTGGAGCAATGCATTCTCAAGTGTTCCCTCACGCTCATTTTGGTAGGTGGCCACAGCTAGATTTGTGTGGCAGTTTGTCTACCTGCTTGTGGAAGCTTCTGCTCCTGTTCTGGATCCTTGCATGTGGACTCCAGGTTTTTCCATGTTTTAAATGGAGTGGGCATGGATGTGTGGCATCAGTATCATGCAATATTTAACATTACCTGAAACTCCTGTGTAATGATTTATGTTTTAATGCCTAAAACATTATTGCTTACCTCCATGGTCACAGTAGATTGTTAATAGCTGTTTTGATTCTTTTAAGTTTGAATTCATAGTACTTTAATACCTTCCTGATCTACTAAACCATTTTACCACATTATTCCATAGAATTTGGTTTTGCGCAAATACATCCTAGTTTGCTTCCTAGTGCTTTCTTAACCAGCAATTGTCAGTCATGTCAGTGCAGTATTGTCTGTTATGAAGCCTCCTGTTTCCCTGCACATGCTCATTCTTCAACTCACATGCTTCCTAGTGATCTGTTTTTCCTTTTGATAGCCTAATTAGGTTCATTGAGAAAAATTGCTTTAAAAAAAAACAAATACTTAAAAGGATTACTTTGGATCACATCTATAACGTGTTGTATTAACAACAATTTATGGTGCATTTTTTGGTGCTTAATTACTGTGCCTTAAAATTACAGTTGGGTTTGTAATTTTTTTTAGATCAGGAAAACACCCACAAATTTTTTTAATGCTTTTACAATATTTTGTTACTTACCAGTAGTCTATAGTTAAAGCAACACCAATATCTCTTATTTCACTAGTTTGTTCCTAGAACATATTGGAAGGTTCTGTTCTAAATATCTACTAACAAGTAGCACAGTGTTCTGTTATTACATGCCTTTCTGTAGTGAGAATTGGTTCACAAATGTAGTATTCATTTATGTAAGTGGGGGAGTGGTGCAGGTACACCACATAAGAGATGTGATCACATTTGAATCTCCTCTACTCTGCTAGTGCTTCAAGCAGAGCATAGCAGAGAGGACAAAGGAATACTGAATGTCTGTTTACCTGCATTTTTTCTGTCTTTTAAAAACATCTCTGCCACTTTTTTCTCAGTACATTTACTTTGTCTCTAGTTTATAAAACGATTTTTGAGTGCTCTGTTGTAGATGAATGAAATTAAAATTTAGCTGTTAATTTACTGGATTTAGCAAATTTAAAATAAAAAATAGTGCTATACATAGTAATTGCATTGTCAGAAACAGACTACTGCTTAGATTTCCTAATTGCTCAGACATTTCTCTGGGATTTCCTGTGGCAGCTTTGGTAGCTTCTTTCTGGTCACTGGGTTTCAAGAAAACAAAATTTCCTTTAGTGTATTAGCCAGTGCAAGTGATTACTACCTGTCAGGATTTCGGAATTTCAGATACGTATACTGTGTATCCTAGTATTTTTCAATGTAAGTAATATATGTTCTCCAGTGCTCAGTGTAAGAGCACACTGTCTACCCCCCTGTGTCTGGACTCATCCTCCTTTCCTCTGCCAGCTGCGACCTTCGGCACTGCGTCCATGAGCATGCCTGCGGGGTTTGGCGCTCCCGCTCCCTACAGCCTCCCCACCAGCTTCAGTGGCACTTTCCAGCAGCCTGCCTTCCCAGCCCAAGCAGCTTTCCCTCAACACACAGCTTTTTCTCAACAGCCCAATGGTAAGAGGGAACCCTTGGATAGCTGTAAGTCTTCTTAGGGACCCTTTATGTATCATTAGGATCAGTGTTGGGAGCAAAGATTTAGGTAAAGAATGCTATATATAGTGTTATGCATCAAGTCTTTACTACACAAAACCAGAAGCCTTGGGAAAGCTGATTTCATAACTAACTTTGGGCAGATTATGAATTAGGAGAAATTGATGATCCAAATCCTCATGATCACCAGTGTCTTGCTCTGTAAGTTCTTCTTAACATGTGAATATTCTGATACACTACTGCCTGGAAATGGAAACTTGCAGGCCTACAATTGTAGTTGGGTTTTTCCTTTCAATTACACATTGTCAGGAAGCTTTCTTGGTATAAGAGGGAGGGAGGGGGTGTGTGTGAGACTTTAGACTAATTTTCTAAGTCATTAACAGCTGCAGTTTGTCTTTAGTGGAGGCACTCATCCATTTCTTCCCCCCCCCCCCCATTTCTCAGCTTGCTAGAATTTGAATTCCATAGATTTGCAGGATGTTCCTGAATGTCATACTTTCTCTTTTGAAGTTAGTGTAAGAAATGTAGTGCATGGAGCAGCCATGAATGGTATTTCCTAGGAAACACTGATGCTTGCATAGAAACCAGTGTGTTTTCTACACCTGCTTCCCAGCTGTCACAGACTCTTCAGTTCAGTGGTTTACTCTGGTACAAGTTTGTATTAACCATTTTTTGGAGAGCTCTGAAAGCTCTTTCAGTGTACACTGTAGGAAGTTTGTCAGTGTTGTCTGAAAAACATGGGATCTAACAATGTAACCTTGACATTTGCTGTGATAAGAATTTCTGTGACATTGGACCTGGGGAGATGGCTCGACCATCAAAATTGCTTGTCCCACAAGCATGAGGACCTGAGGATGACCACCGAATTTGATTCCCAGCACCCACCGCCCCTGTGAAGCCATGGTGACACATACTTGTAACTCTAGTCCTATGGCGAGCAGAGAACCTCTGAGCCTATGAAAAGTAGGTTCAGAGAGTGACTCATTTCAAGTAAATGGGTGGATGAACAAGATAGAGGAAGACAACACCTGGCAGTCTTCTCTAGCCTCTGCTCACATACACAAGTGTGTATGCCACACATAGTCCCTCCCTCTCAGGAAAAACAATAAAGAATTTCTGTGAAACTTGCCATGAGGCACCTCAGCATCAGGTTGTCTATTGATGACACACAGTTTATAACTGGTGCTTCTGTTTTAACAAGGTGCAGGTTTTGCAACATTTGGGCAAACAAAACCGGTGGTAACCCCTTTTGGTCAAGTTGCAGCTGCTGGAGTATCTAGTAATCCTTTTATGGTGAGTAAAATTCATTTTCAAGCACATCTGTGAGTTCTGTCTTATTTTCAAATTAGGGAAAATGAAATGATTCGTGTGACTTCAGTGTTCAGTTGATACAACTCATGAGATTATGCAGACTGAAACATGCTTACATGGCCTTCAAAAAAACTGGTTGCAGAGGCTGGAGAGCTGGCTTAGCAGTTAAGGTACTTGCTTGCAAAGCCTGCTGGCCTGGGTTTGATTTCTTAGTACCCACTTAGCCACACGCACAAAGTGGCACATATGTCTGGAGTTCGTTTTCAGTGGCAGTAGGTCCTGGTGTGACCATTCCTCCCCTCCTCTCTGTTTTCCCCTCTGTCTCCGCCCTGCACCCCTCTTTACAAGTAAATAAAAATTAAAAAAATTAAACCAGTTGCAAATCAAAGCACTGACAGCAAATACATTATACAAACAGGGCCATACAATTTAAGGAGCTAATGTGAAAAAGAATCAGAGATTTCTATTTGAAATTGCAAGTCCTTCTTTTAAATGGCCAGGTTCTTTCTTAGCATCTGTTTACTGATATTTACTTGAGATTAAGTTCACTTAAATGTTTTCCTATTTTGTACAGACATTGTCTTTGTTTATCTGTTTTGTCCTTCTGTTTTCCTTCAGACTGGTGCACCAGCGGGACAGTTTCCAGCAGGAAGTTCGTCAACCAATCCTTTCTTATAGCCTTATATAGACACTTTACTGGAACGAACTTTTATGTGGTCATATTACATCTCCGCCTCTTGCACTGTTGTCTTGTTTCACTGATCTTAGCTTTAAACACAAGAGAAGTCTTTAAAAAGCCTGCATTGTGTGTTAAACACCAGGTAATATGTGCAAAACAGAGGGCTCCAGTAACAACTTTTAACCTGTGAATTGGCCTAACAAGGTAGCGGTATCATGTATATTAAAAATTGGCTAATATTAAGTTATCGCAGATACCACATTCATTATGCTGCAGTACTGTACATATTTTTCTTAGAAATTAGCTATTTGTGCATATCAGTATTTGTAACTTTAACACATTGTTACGTGAGAAATGTTGCTGGGGAAATAGATCAGCCACTTTTAAGGTGCTGTCCTATCTTGGAATGAATGACATAAAATCATTTTAAACATTGCTTCTGGAAAGTAAGTCAAAATTGGAAGGTTTTATTCATTCTTGAATTTCTCCTTTCTAAAGAGCTCTTCTATTTATACATGGCTAAATTCTTTAACGATGTAGAAGGATACCTGTCTGCGTCAAAAAGCTGATCATGTTTTGCTACAGTTTGCAGGTGAAAAAAATAAATATTAGAAAATATGCTATTGTTTTTGTGTTCTTGCTGCAATGCCTTTACCAAAGTGGCCTTAAATAATGAGTAGTGAATTGAGAACATCTTGGATTCTTTAGACTTCTAGTGACTTTTTATAAAAAGGCCGTGTAGAAAATTCATTAAAACTACTAGGACTGCTATTTTCAGGAATATGTCAGTGGTAAAGCATTTAAATGTAGCGTGTCAGATTCACCACACTACTTCTAATTCCTTTGCAGCTTCTTAATTTTGTGAAATTTGTAAATAGGAAGAATTTGCATGTATGTGTATTTTACAAATATTTTTAAAGATCTTGAATTCCCAGACTGCAAAAGTCTATTTTAACTATTGATTTTTTTTTTTCATTTTAATTGTCTTTGAATGTATTGGAAGCAGACATGCATTAACTGTGACATGATCGCACCTGAGTCCTCCCTACCCCCTTTTCTGGACAAACTTATTATCTGTAGGACATTTGTTTACGTTTGCTTTGGGGGGGGAGAAACTGGAACCTAATGTTACCTTGAAGTGATGGAATACTTTGTTTAAAAAGGAAATGATACTGTTTAGTTTCATCTTTTTGTTAATATTCAAATGAACTTGTTTAAATATTTATATGTAGTGATCTCTCATTTATCCAGGGATAATCTGGCAATCTCATCAAAACTGAACACAACCTGAAATGCTTTTAAAAAACTGCCTCTGAATAGCATATGTGAGTCATAAGATCTTTGTGTTGGAGCATATGCATTTGTTTTCATATGAGATTTAGATAACTGTTGGCTTTTTGGTTGGCAGCATATTAGTTGTTCATAAATGATAGAAGGAAGGAGCTGAAAAGAGTGAAGAACATCATTGTCCAAGGCCATGTAACACAGGGACAAGGAGACAGCCCAAAGAGCATAGCGTGGGGATTCTTCCTGATGAGCATCTGTCACCACAAAGGGTGAAGTGACACACACAAAATATGTTATACATGTATGAAACGTTTTCTCTTAAGATGATTGACAAAAAGCTTTGGTATTAAACGAGGTGAACATCAGTTTCCTCAAACATTCATTTCATGTTCGGTGCATTTTTGCAATGATGACTGCATGGTTGTATCGTAGTGCTTTAAAATCTCCAATGTTTGCTAAGACGGAGCATATCCAGCTGGAAGTGTGGTTGCTATGAACTCTTGTTAAGCAAGATGCCAGAGCATTTAGCTGCTAGGATTAGATGATTACTCTTCAGGTCTGGCAGGTTTTGGTAGTCTTAAAATGTGTCCACATTTTTGAAGACTCGGCCCATTTTTCATGGAGTGAAAACTTAAGAAATATCTTCAGTTTGTGTTTTGGATTGTATAATGCCCAAAATAATTCATATGTACAAAAAGATGATTGTGGGCCATTACCCCAATATTCTACCAGATTTTCCATCTGTTAAGTAAATTAAACATCGTAATCAAAGTTTTTAAAAATAGTTTTATTTCTTTTTTGTTTTTTTTTCTTAATTTTTTATTTTTATTTATTTATTTGAGAGAGAGAGGCAGATAGAGAGAAGGGGCATGCCAGGGCCAACAGCCACTACAAACAAACTCCAGGTGCACGCGCCACTGGGGTATCAAACTGAGGTCCTTTGGCTTTGCAGGCAACTGCCTTTACCACTAAGCCATCTCCCCAGCCCTGTAACCAAAGTTTTAAAGACTTTTTTTCTTGAAATTTGTTATTAGTGGGGAACTTTTATTGACTTTAAATAAGTGTTTTGTAAAGTTATGGTGTTTAGGTTAAAAAATTCTAATTTCCAAGTAAATTTTTCTCATGATCTTTACTGTTTTAAAGAAACTCAACTTAGCTTAGTGCTTATGTTTGGGGTTGCTTCTAATTGTGTATATTTGGTGAACCACAGGAAAGACACCCTTCCAGTAGCGTGGCTCATTGGCTTAAACACATCTTTCCTCTTCTGTCCAATCAGGAAAGCAAGTGGTCTTTCTTTTTTTTTAATTTTATTTATTTTAAGTTTTATTTATTTGAGAGAGAGAGAAAGAAAGAATGGGTGTGCCAGAGCCTCCAGCCACTGCAAACAACTCCAGACGCATGTGCCACCTTGTGCATCTGGCTAACATGGGTCCTGGGGAATTGAACCTGGGTCCTTTGGCTTTGCAGGCAAACGCCTTAACCGCTAAGCCATCCCTCCAGCCCAATGGTCTCTTTTTTTAAGATAGCAAAACTTTGACAACATATCTTAATCTTGTATTTTGCATAGACAGTGTTTTATTTATTTATTTTCTTCAAGGTAGGGTCTCACTCTGGCTCAGGCTGACCTGGAATTCACTATGTAGTCTCAGGGTGGCCTCAAACTCATGGTGATCTTCGTACCTCTGCCTCCTGAGTGCTGGGATTAAAGGTGTGTGCCACGACACCCAGCTTGACAGTGTTTTATTCTAAGTTTTTTTGAAAATAGAGGTTATTTTGTCACTTTGATAAAATAAGTTTTCTGTAAATTTGAAAATCTTTACCTGAGAGGTACTCTTTGATATAGTCACTGGAAATTGGCCAAATTGGGCAGGTGAACTGGCTGTTTCTGTACTGACAGTTTTGAAATATTTGGGTCTTAGTACCAAAGTTTTTAAAAGTGATTGAAAAATTACCAAAGAGCTTTTGTTTATGAAAATTCAGTGTTTTAAAATTTAGTATATTAAAATGAAATGTAGACGAATGTTAAAACGTGCATATTTATTGAAATTATCCCATTACTTGATAACAGATGTTAATGAAAAATAATTTCAAAGCTAATGAAAACAGGCATTGTTAGGAGAGAAACAGTGAATATTCTCATACTGCTCTTTTGATTCTTTTTATGTCACTCAGCATGGAGGCACTGCAAAAACTACACTGTGCACTTTGTGAGATCCTGAGGGCGAACATGGGACGTTCCGTCTCAGAATAATGATGAAAGTAGTTTAACCTTGCTCTTCAGAGGGTCCAGGGGACTCTGCGGGTCCCCAGATAGCGCCTGGAAAACAGCATGTTCAACATTTTTCTGAAACTACCTGTGGGATAAACATTGCTGCTTCCTCAGGTTTTGTTTGCTAGCTTGCTTACTTGGTGGGAAAACTGAAATTCCTATTGGAATTGCAGGCTTCTTTTTATTTTTTATTGACAGTTTCATGCACGTGCATAACGAATTTTGATAATCCTCTCATATTACCTTTGTTTTCCCCTTTAACTGAGTCCCTTCTAACTAGTCCCTCTTCTGTTTTGTTATCTTAGTCAATGTTTAAAATTACTTTTTTATTTGGAAGGAGAGAGGGGAGGAAGAATGAGACAGAAAGGGCACACCAGCCTCCAGCCTCTACAAACCAGCTCCACATGCATGGACTGTTTTGTGAATCTGCCTTTATGTTGGTACTGGGGAATCGAACATGGGTTGTTAGGCTTTGGAGGCACATTAACCTCTTGAGTTGTCTCTCCAACTCCTTAGTCAATTTCTTGTTGCTGGGACAAAATACTTGACAAAAATCAACTTAGGGAAAGAAAGGTTTTATTCAATCTTGTAGTTCCAAGTCACAGGCTGTCATGGAGGCAGGTGTCACCTCCAGTCCACACTGAGGAAGCAGAAAGTGGTGAAAGTCCTGGAATACAGAAAGAACACAGCTTTGTTTCCATGGTGATTCTAAAGCCTGTCAAGTTGATAACCAGAGATCCCTCCCTCCTCTCCCTTACTCTCGCATCGCCCACTCTTTCTGTCCCCACACCCCCACTCTGTCTTCCACCCTTCTCCATCATACTTGACAGGTTTTTTAAGGACAGCTTCTGTGAAGTCACAAATTAAAATTGCAAATTTCTTAACATCATTTCACTACTTCAGACACAAAGAGTAGTATGGTTTTACTGGGCCCTTTAGTATATTAGGCACTTATGTTAACTTGGGTTCGCTCATTATAAATCCACAAGTCTTTGGGGAACAACTATCATTGGATGAAAATGTTTCACATTTATGTGAATAGAGTCTTCAAAAAGCTTCCAAACTAAAAAAGTTGGAATTTCAACAGTTACTATCTCTTTATTTATTTTTTTATTTCTTATTTTTTTTTCCTCAATTTTTATTAACATTTTCCATGATTATAAAAAATATCCCATGGTAGTACCCTCCCGCCCCCCCCCACTTTCCCCTTTGAAATTCCATTCTCCATCATATCCCCTCCCCATCTCAATCTTTCTACTTACATATATACAATACCAACCTAATAAATACTCTGCTCCCTTCCTTTCTCTTCCCTTTATATCTCCTTTTTAAAAGTTACTATATCTTATATACAACTAAAAATACTTGAATGATTAACTTGAACTTTTTTTTTATAATTTGATGGAATCAGTACAGCTTATCCTTTGGAATTTTGTTTGAACTTTGGTAGGCAGTGGAGTGTGTTTTAAACTGAAGCGTTGGAACCATGATAATGACTCTTGTTTTGTGATCCTGTTTAGTCCGTCTTTATTGATATGGTTGATGCCTGTGTAGTTTCAAGTGTTGCTTTTTAAAAGATGTCAAAATTTGTATAGATTAGCTTATTGTTTGTTTAGCTTATTGCTTTTAACTTACCTTCATTAATTAAGCTGTTCTTTGTGTATTTTAAAGTAGTGTCATTAATTAAGCATTTCATGTATGCAATTATTTTTGAACAAATGACTGTGCGACCAAGGTGTATATTACAGTGTTGTGCTGGTGACCATCCATCTCTTATGGAAGCTGGATCTGGCAGTTTGTGATGTGTGAATTTCACATATATATCAGTGTTGTGCTGGTGACCATCCATCTCCTAAGGAAGCAGGATCTGGTGATTGTGATGTGTGAATGCTCACACTGAGGCTGCTTTCACCTAAATGAGGCTTCAAGGAGAAGCTCGCCAGCGTGTCCCCTAAGCCTAAGCCTTTGCAAGCCAGCACAGTGCTGGTGTGTAGTTTCACAACTCACTCACTAAATTGGTCAGTTCTTTGATGATTATATCCAGTTCTTGAATACTCTTTTGCATCTGGGTGCTAGTGTATTTCTAGAAGTATGTCAGCACTGAAATACTCAAACTGGAATTATCCAAGTGTTGTGAGCCCCGATTTGATGTCTGGTAGGTATTTCCATGACATACATTAAAAGTGGAGTTTTAAAAAATATTTTATTTATTCATTTGCAAGCAGAGAGAGAGAGAAAAGAGAGAGAAAATGGGCATGCCAGGACTTCTGTTCACTGCAAACAAACTCTGAAACTCATTCACCACCTTGTGCATCTGGCTTTACATGGGTACTAGGGATTCAAACCCAGGCAGTTAGGCTTTGTAGGCAAGTGTCTTAACCACTGAGCCATCTGTCTAGCCCCCAAAAGTTGAGTTTTGGGCTGGAGAGATGGCTTAGCAGTTAAGGCACTTACCTGCAAAGCCAAAGGACCCAGGTTTGATTCCCCAGTATCCATAGATGCACAAGATGATGGATGCATCTAGAGTTTGTTTGCAGTGGCTAGAGGCCCTGGCACACCCATTCTCTCCCTCTCTCTTTAATAAAATACAAAAAAGAGGAGTTTTAATCCTATGAGTGGGGCTAATCTACCGCTCCCAATTGTCTTTAATCTTTTTAATGTGTGTGTGAGAGAGTTCGGGCACATGCATGTCATGACATGCACGTAGAGATCTGTCCTTGCCTTCTGCCTTACTCGAGCCATAGTCTCCTAGTTCACTCCTCCAGAAATTCTCCTTGTCTGCCTTCTGTCTTGCCATTGGCACAGTGGTATTACAGAAGCCCACCAGGGCTTCTGGCTTTTACACGAGGCATGGGGAGCCACAGTACCCATGCAAAGCCAGATGCACAAAGTGGCGTATACATCTGGGGTTTGTTTGCCAGTGGCAAGAAGCCCTGGTACACCCATTCATTCTCTCTCCTTCCCTCTCCCCTTACAAATAAAGTATTTAAAAAGTAAGCCCAGATAATGTAATTTCCTTAGAGTATGTCGATTTCCACCCCAACAGGGGATAGAGAGAAAGAAATTATTGTTTGGTGTGTGTCTTATTAAGGAGAGTAGATCCAAAACCTTGCTCTCCATTTCTATTAGTTATTGTATGTAATCTGCTAATAATTTTCACTGAACTTTTGAGGATTGTGGCTCTGTCGAGTTGTTTTGTGTTCAGTCAAGTTCTGCTATTCAATGCACATTAATACATTGAGTGTTTCCAACACTCACCAACATTTGGAATATGTTTACATTAAACATTTCAAATTGTTACATGTTGGGATGATCATGAAACTAGCAGCCTTTACATCAAAAAATAGTAATGTTGCCGGGCTTGGTGGCACACTTCTTTAATCCCAGCACTGAGGAGGCAGAGGTAGGAGGATTGTCGAGTTTGAGGCACCCTGAGACTCCATAGTGAATTCCAAGTAAGCCCGGGCTAGAGCAAGATCCTACCTCAAAATTTTTACCAATGTAGTTTGAGCTAATAGCACTGACACCACTCATTAACCCCCAACTTGTAATTTTAATGGGCACTGAACCGCTGTTAGGTAGGTATTTGTCACAAAATTTATATTTAGGGTGTTTACTCAGCCAGGACCCCACATGGTGAGAGCCTAATTCTTGGGTTAAAACTCATGCTCACGTTCCTGCTTTGAAGCTTCTTTCGGCAGTTTTAAGTGTAAGACTATGAATTTCAGGAAATCATTAAAAGCCACATTAGAGGGGATCAGAACTCAGCCTTTCCACCCAAAATCATCACCTCCATTTTTTCCCCCTTGTATTTGCTTCTTGTCAAATCTGGAATTTTGCCTAAGTGCTATGATTTTCTGTATTGTTTTCTTCCAAACAATGTAACATTTATTCTGATTTTGAAAACATGCTCACTGTAAAGCTGAAAATGCAAGATAATAACAATGATGTGTGCAGGTATATTATAATTACTTCTGGATTAAATAGTATAAAGACCTTTCACAGAAAGGTCTTGATAAAATCTTACACACTTCATGTTTTATTTAGTTCTCATGGCAGCCATGTGAACATCATGATTACTTCCAAGTTTTCAGCATTGGAAATTGTGCCTGTTGGTGTATGTGTGTGTGTACATGCATGCACAAGATCTGGGGCCATACTTTTTAGAAATGGGGTTGGCAGGGGAGCAGTATACATACTAAGAACTCACATGTTTCAGACACTTGGTGTTACTCAGTGTATGATCATGGTTTTTCATTTGAAAAGATAATTGGATGCCTCACTGTGTGTAACCTTTCATTTGGAATTATAACTTGGAATAAATCACACTTGGTTTTAAGGATTAGCTTTTCTCTGGACTAAATTACTGTTTAAAGGAGTTGCTTTTTTACAAGTACCAAAAGGCAAGTGGGCCACATGTTTTGTTCCAATATCTAGTTGCAGAGAAAATTCTTTTAAGGGTTGCTACTTAGGGATGAAATAGTCCCCATGGTTTCCTAGTGAAAATTTGTCGTTTGCAAGTTGTTTCTTCGTCATGTATGTGTGTGAATGCAGTGCCATGGTGTGTGTGTGGACGTCAGTGTTGGTCCTCTCCTTGCACGTCTTTCGAGGCAGGGTCTCACCATTCACCATACTATTCCCCAGGCTAGTGGCCTGCAAGCTTCCAGCTTTATGTGTATTCTGGAAATCCAAACTCACGTGCTCGCCAAACACATATCCCTTGAGGCAGTTCCCTGGGCCCTGAATTGTCTTACAAGCTGATTTTTGAAATAGTTGAATTCCCTGAGTTGTTGTTATATCCTAGGAAGACAGAGACACAGACTGGAACTTGCCTGTTGCTAGTGTCATTTGGGGTTGAATAAACTTACCTATGAGATTTGAAATTAAATAAAAACCTTACCAGGTGTGGTGCATACCTTTAGTCCCATCACTCTGGAGACTGAGGAAGGGGATTTTGAGTCCAAGATAGTCTGGACTACAGAGTGAGGCTCTTTCTCAATATAAACCAAACTCAGATTTGGTAAAGAATAAAATAAGTGAAAACTAGATACTGCTGTGTTCCCTTGTTAATGTTACTTGTTAAGAGAAACTCATGAGAGTTGTTTCCTGAATCTGTTGCATGTAGAAATGCCTGTTTTGTTGTGAGTTTCCATGTGGTATGTTTGGGTGTGGTGGGCTGGTGATTGTTCATAATCCCAGCACTCAGGAGGCTCAGGTAGGAGGATCACCATAAGTTCGAGGCCAGCCTGGGCTACAAAGTGAGTTCCAGGCAGTCTAGGCTAGAATCAGATCCTGCCTAAAAAACAAAAACAAACTGACTATAGGGTATACTGGCACACACCTGTAATTCCAGCACTGGTAGCTGGGTTATACAGCAAGACATTGCCCCACCCCAACCCCCCCAAAATTTTAAAGGATTTTAATCATTTAAATTGTTCATATTACCACTATCATTTCTGGCTAAATTTCCATAACATCATCACTGGAGAATATTATATAAACCTAGAATGCATAAATCATGGTTAGTAAAAGGTTTTCAGTCTTGTTATTTCATTTACTAAGAATATTTTATAGCTCTCAGAAATGAGAGAAATTTCTAAGCCTTCCAGATAAGATTTCCAGAATCTTAAATGGGAAACTTTAGAGAAGCCTGGAAATTCTAGTGAGCTCTTTGAGGACTTCTAATATTTCTTTCCTTTTTAGAAATAACAGTTTAAAAAGTATAGACCAAGTGGCTCAGTGGTCCAGTGCTTGCATAGCAAGTGCAAGGGCCTGGGTTCAGTTCCATCAATGCAAAATTGTGAGTGTAATTTTTGTTATTTATGTCACAGTTTTGACTTTTACAAGAAGTAGTGTTTTAGGAAAAAGATCATTTTGTGTCTTTGTTGTAGTTGGTTCCATTTTGTTGGCATTATTTTGGAGTTATTTGCTAATTAAATTTTAAAACATTTTACATCCTACTTGCTAAAATAAAGTAAGTGGAAGGACTAGTTTTGAGCCCAATTCTGAAGCAAGTGTGCAGGATGGTCCACCACAAGCCTTTACAAAACCATTCATGTAGATGGAGGAAGTGATGGTTATCTAGGTTCAAATCAAGGGCAGGGAAATAGAGCTCTGTGAGTCTCACTCACACTGATAGGGAGCAAGCAGAAGTATAAGGAAGCAGAGGGAAGGACCTTGCTATATATTGTCTGGACATGCCGTTTTGAAGGATGAGCAACTATTTGGAAACACTGGACAATTCTTTGCATTCAATTAATGGGGGGTTGCTGTTTGAGTATTGCAAAACTCCAACTTTAAATCTGGCATGAAGTATATAGTAAGGGATGCAGATAATGCTTGTATTTAATATTGCTACAAAATAATAAGAGTTTTGGTAGTCTTAACATATTTATTCCACTTAACGGCATTAAAGACAATTGCAATCACTTATCCTCAACATGTGGTCTGAAGGTCTACAGCCCAGGGATGGCCCTGCCTGAGAGCTCGTTAATCATGCAGAATCTTGCGCCTTATCCCAGGGTAATGTTGGTCTTTCTTTCAACATGATCTCTAGGTGATTAATAAGCAAATTCAAGATTATGAAGAACTGACTTTGGCCATCTGTTATAAGTAAATTACTTTCTGTCTTTTCAAGTATCTGAGACATTCACAGCCTTGAAAGACTCATCAGAAGTAGGTCTGGGAAGGCGCCTTTCGCTTCATGCTTCCTGTTAGATGTAATCACTGTTAGACGTGCTTCCAGGACTTAGTAGGCCAAGCAGAGCACTTTTGATTTTTTTTTTTTTAAATCATAAAAGACTTACACTACCAACCTTGGACAGTGCTATCTAAGGAAGGTGTGTGTATGAGGTTTTCATCCTGAGCGTTCTGTGCAGGAAAATTGAAAGAACACAGGGTGGCTGTGAAGTCCCACAGAAGAGAAAAGGAGGCTGTGCAGGTGACAGCAACACCTGAAGTCTCTTGTTGCCAGGCTGCATTTAAGCAGTTAGATCTAAGACATGGTGGTGTGAAGGAGCGAGCGTGATAATGGATGTCACCTAGTTTGCAGGCCAGGGAATGGCCCAGGTGCTGGAAACTGAAGGAAAGTGGTATGGCTCCTGTGGGTTATTAAAGCATGGTTCATTGGATTGGTTTTCTTATATTCTGTGAAATTTAAGAGTACTCACTTGGATTTATTTTCCATTTCTGTAAAATTATGCTAGCTAAAGAGAACCACCCACCTCCCAACTATGTCCAACCTCAGCATGTGAAATCACCAATATCAATACTTTGGTTTATATTATTTTCTAACTGTTGAATGTGTGCATTTTGTATAATTGTTTTCTTTATGTAACATATAAATACTGTACTGTTTGACTTTAAAGTGTAATAATTGACAACTAAATTTTAAGCCATATTAAATAACTGCATCACATGTTTCTGATCAAAGCATGAATTTATTTACTAGTATTGTAGGTCGGGGATGCGGAAACTCTAGATGACCAGCTCATACATTTTAGAGTCTATAGGCCATGGGGGTCTCTGTCCAATTACATACATCCCAAAGCAGTATGTAAATGAGCTCCTGTTAAAATTTTACTTAGGAAGCCAGGCCTGCTGGGAATAATTTGCCCACCGCTGATCAAGGGGTCATTTTGGTAGTTTATATTCTCTGTGATCCTGAGCTGCACTTTTTCTCATCTTTAGAACCCAAGTGTAATTTTCATAATTTAATCCCTGCCATAGATGATTCTGCACCAGAGACTGTGCAGAAGTTTTTCCTCTTTCCTGCTGAAACTAGCTTTGTTGTTAGCTTGGCTGTTCCATACCTAGCTGCAAGCCTTACTCCTGGGCCCTGATGTCCCCTCATTCCTGTTTTGACCCTAATGTTTACTACTCTGGAACACTGATAATAGTTTGTTTTTGTTAGTGTTCGGTTTGCTAGGCTTACGGTTGCCTAGTATTTTGTGTTTCTTGGATTATGAGGTCACCTTTTCATGCTTTGTGAATTACCTTCTCATGAGATTCACCCTTTGCTAGAATGCTCACTGTTTATTGTTTTTAGGTGGTGTAGCTCAGTGGCAGAGCAGCTGCTTAGTGTGTGCCCCACGTTCAGTTTTCAGCACTGCACAAAATTGTTTTTAGATTTTTAGTGTGTTAATATTGAGTACAGCTACAATTACATATTTGCTAGTGTATTTTCTGTTTATAGAAGTTTTGCAAGGTCCTATCTGCCAATCTTTTCTATAATTTCTTTTTAAAATATTTATTTACTTGACAGAGAGACAGAATGGGTGTGCCAGGGCCTCCAGCTACTGCAAACGAACTCTAGATCCCCTTGTGCATCTGGCTAACGTGGGTCCTGGGGAATTGAACCCGGTCCTTTGGCTTTGCCAGCAAATGCCTTAACCACTAAACCATCCCTCAGCTCTTTTCTATATTTTTTATTTTGATTTTATGTTCAAGAAAGCCTTTACCAAATGAATGTTATGTAAGTGTTTACCTAGGTACTTCCATAAGGTGTGTGCGTGTGTGTTTTCTGTCAAGGTTGATAATATCTTCAAATTTTAGGGGGAACGTTATGAGAAGTTAGAAAGTCTTGGGTGACTGGATAGTTAGTATACGGTATAAGTCAGGGATATGAAGCTTAAAAGTCAAACCAATAGTACTACTTTGGTGGTTTATAGCATAGGATGTGTTTCGCTTCCAAATGAAAACAAGACGTGACAGTCGGACTTAATGTAGTTTAAAGGGGATGAGAAAGCTCCTCATCTCTGGTGGTGGGAATAGAGGTGATAGGATGGGGAGAAATGAGATTGAGCATGGATGGGAAGGAAAACAGCCAACAACCAGGTTCCTGTGAACCAGCCACGTTTCAGCAGCCAGACAACTGAAAATGCCAATGTCCTCTGACGCTCTTACTCTCCTGTAGCCTCCTGGTACCAGAGAAGAGTACTGGCGCTTCCTTCTTGCTCCTCTGAGTTTTGCCCTCTGTATCAGAAAATTCAGATGTTGCAGCTGTAACTTGTTGGGAAGTTTGATAACTTGATTAGAATTTAAGGAATCTGAGGCAGGCAAGCTTTTCTGTTTACTCTAGAAAAATCCTCAACAGTTACTGAATTACATCTTGGCTATAAAGGTTTCATTCTAGAGTCACAATAGATTATTCAGGATATAAGTAAAAATAAATTTTTTCTGTTAAAAGCAGCAGATACTTGTGAGAATTGACAGCTTATAAGGCGTAAGGAAAAAAGGAAAGCATTGCTGTCAAGATTAAGATGTATTTATAAAGAACAGCATATATACATGAAAGACTAATTGAAAATGTTGATGTCATTTTTCCTAATGTTGTAAACTCATGAAAAGGAGTATTCACATAATTTCATTCCTTTTCCTTCTTGGTTACAAGTCAGCAAACCACTGTGCAGTCTGCTAGGGAAATGTGGTCTCTGCCCATTTTTAAACAAAGTTAGGGGATCACAGTCAAACTTATTACTCTTCCAGTTGCTCTGTCCCTATGAAAGTGAGAGCTGTGTGGTTGTAACAAGATAACCCATGGACTATCACACACTCCTTAACAGAAAAACTGCTGACCCTTGCTTAGACGAATGTAGAAAGTATAAAAAATGGTAAATTGCCTATATTTCCACTTTTTGTGAGTTCTAGTATGTACATATTTAGCCACATAGTATTAAATACCGGAAAAAATGAGACACTTTTGTATGGGGGTTCACTCTTGCTATGTAGCCCAAGCTGGGTTTGAACTTAGAACCCTCCTTCATTCCTGAGCACCACCACCCCAATTAAAACAAAAATGTTAATACATGTATAGTATTCCATAGCAGAGATAAACAGTGTTAAACAAGGACTGATTGTTGCTGAGGGCCATGGGGAAGGGGTCTGTGGGTTATTCTTTCTCCTTGCTAAGACTAAGTACCTGGCAGAAGAAGGGTAAGGGAGGAAAGTTTATGTTCACAGTTCAGGAGTACGGTCCACAGGGAGGAAGGATTTACTCTAGTTCACAGTTCAGGAGTACGGTCCACATGGTGGAAGGATTTGTTCTAGTTCACAGTTCAGGGGATGTCCACCGTTGCATTAGGACCAGCTTCTGTCCCCAGCAGGACAGGCTCTTTGCTAACCTCTTGTAGATCAAGGAGAGGAAGAAGATGCCAGGGTTCCCTTTTCCCTTTTTATTCAGCCCTACACCAAGCCTATGAGGTGGTGCTGCCCACATTTAGGGCAGACTTTCCTCCCTTGAGTTAGCCCTCGCTGGAAATGCCCTCACACACCCCTAAGGTGCACCTCACCAATGCTATAATTGATGGTCCTGTTGGGTCCTTTGACAGTCTTGGGCATGGAAGACAGGTTCTACAGGTTAGCAACACAGGTTTAACATAAAAGGAAGTAGGTTAGGTTAGGTCTTCCAGAGGCACTTGGAATAGTAAGGAGTTAAGATGAGGGTAGAAGATAACTGGGATATTGAAAGATAATGAAATAGAAGAGGCCCAGCTTATGTTGAATTTTGGATAGTTTTTAATAGAATGATTCATTTATCTTGGACATGTTTATACCACAACTGTTTATTTGAAATTCAAACCTAGTGAGTACCCCATTATGTTTATTTACTAAATATGTCAAGGAAGACTCTTAGAGAAAGAAATAATGCATGTCAACTATAGGAGAACTGGAAATTGTTACAAATGTAGACAATGCATGACCCATATACCTCAACAAGGAGGGGCCAAGGGGAGGGGGTAGGTCACAGATGAGCCTGTACCAAACTGACTGTATTTGCTGAATACAAAACTAATAAAAAGATAAAGAAAAAAACAAAAAACAAATGTAGACTGTGTTTGGTGGTGAATTACACTTAATATCAAGATCACTTCTTGCACAAGACTGTACCCTCATTGAGAGTATTTTTCCCTTTCTCACCAGAGGCCTCAGCAGATGGAATACAGCAGCAAGAGAGTGAACCAACTCTGGCAAGGGGGAGTTGGCCATAACACATCCTTAGGCCTCTTCCAACAATGCACCTGTTGTAGTTAGCTTTGTGTTGTGGGCAGAAAACACCTGGCGAAGGCAGCTTGTGGAAGGAGAGAGTTTATTTTGGCTTACAGACTCAAGGGGAAGCCCCATGATGGCATGAGCAGAGGGTGGACATCACATCCTGGCCAGCAGCAGGAGAAAACAGCAGCAAGAGAGTGTGCCAAACGCCATCAACCCTCCAGGAGACTCCAGTTCCCAAATTGCCACCAGCTGGGGACCTAGCATTCAGAACACTTAAGTTTATGGGGGACACCTAAATCAAACCACCACAAAACCTCTTCCAGCAAAGATCCACCTCCCAAATTGCTACCAGCCAAGGATTTAGCATTCAATGCAGGTGAGTTTACAGGAGACATCTAATTCAAAACACCACAAATTGGAACAGTTGGGCTGGAGAGATGGCTTAGCGGTTAAGCGCTTGCCTGTGAAGCCTAAAGGACCCCGGTTCGAGGCTCGATTCCCCAGGACCCACAGTAGCCAGATGCACAAGGGGGCACACACATCTGGAGTTCATTTGCAGTGGCTGGAAGCTCTGGGGCGCCCATTCTCTCCCCCTCTTTCTCTGTCACTCTCAAATAAATAAATAATTAAAAAAAATATTAAAAAATTGGAACAGTTTATGGGTCAATGAAAATGTTCTTGAATTCAATGGTGAATTTTGTGAGTATACCCAAATTTAGATATAATTCACATCTTAATTAAAAGAAAACTTAATAGTATGTGATGTAATTCTTAAATGCAAAAATAAGATAAAACAATAATATGAATAAAACAGTAGTACATTGTTTATTCCCCTCTACTTAATTTCATCTGAATCTCTGGCACAAAATCAGTGCCTAACAAATGGCTGACACACTTTTGTACTTTTTGTTTTGTTTTGTTTTGTTTTTTTTCAAGGTAGGGTCTCACTTTAGCTCAGACTGACCTGGAATTCTCTATGTAGTCTCAGGGTGGCCTCGAACTCAAGGTGATCCTCCTACCTCTGCCTCCCGAGTGCTGGGATTAAAGGCATGCGCCACCATGCCCAGTATTGTACTTATCTTTTAAAGCAACAAGCTATTTGCTGTGCAAGTTAAGTACATATAACCTAAACAAAAGGCCCTTGTCTCATTTCCTCAGGTAATGAAATTGGGTTGCTGTAACTCATTCTCAGTTGCACTCTGTAAGTGGTCCTCCGTTCTTGCAAGGGCTTTTGCTCTCAGCACTTGCCCAGTGCCATCTGTGTGTAAGTGTGAGATGAGCAACCAGCCACAGGAATTGTGCTTCAACTCTGTTGAAGATCACTCTGGAATTCCATATGGAATACCACAGTAGCAGGGGGCACACACACACACATGGAGCTTTTTTGTAATGCTTTTCTATCTCAGGTAAAAGGAAGGAAAGACATAAATGGCAGTGGGGGAAGAAGGGGTCTGTCCAAGGCCTGCTTGGGAAAGCATCCTGCTGCAGTCTAGAAAGCAGCAGCTGTCTCTGGCTCTTTGCTGCTTCTCCCATAAGAGTGAGCTACCCCAAGCAAGGGCTCAGTGCTCACGCTTGTGCTTTCTGAGCGCGTGCTTCTTCCCGAAAAGAACAGCGTGCTAGCTGTGCGTGGACAGTGGGATCCAGCCAGCCATTCTCGTCACTGCCTGGGTTCTTCGGGAGCTGGCTTAGAGAATGGGCTGTCAAAACTCAAATGCGGGATCAAGTCCCAGCTGTATACCCCAGGAGGCTGGCAACTTGGCAGCTCATGTGACTTTCCCAAATACTCATTTCTCCATTTGTAAGATGGATCGTGATACTGCTCTTTCATGATTGTCAGAATTATAATTATTTAACTAGGTAACTATAATAATTACCAACATGGGTTTAACCTCAAGTTTTCCTGGTATAGTGTAGGTTTGGATTAATTTTTTTTTAATTTTGTTTATCTATTTACTTGAGAGAGACAGAGAGAAAGAGGCAGAGAGAGAGAGAGAATGGGTGCACCAGGGCTTCCAGCCACTGCAAACAAACTCCAGATGCATGCACCACCTTGTGCATCTGGCTTATGTGGGTCCTGGGGAATTGAGCCTTGAACCAGGGTCCTTAGATTTCACAGGCAAGCGCTTAACTGCTAAGCCATCTCTCCAGCCCCATTTTCAAATATTCTATTTATTTGTTTGACAGAGAAAGAGAGAATGGGCACACCAGGGCCTCCAGCCACTGCAAATGAACTACAGACTCATGGGCCCCCTTGTGCATCTGGCTAACGTGGGTCCTGGGGAATTGAACCTGGGTCCTTTGGGTTTGCAGGAAAATGCCTTAACTGCTAAGGCACCCCTCCAGCCCTGGGTTAAATTTTTTTAAGAGTAAGATTTCATTGAGGAGCTGAAGAGATGGCACTGGGTAATGTACTTACCATGCAAACATGGGACCTGAGTTCAGAGCCTAGCACATAAAAATAAAAGTCAAGTGTGCTGGTGTATACCGGTAATCCCAGCACTGGCTAGGTGGAGTCAGAAGGATCCAGAGGCTTGTGAACTAGCTAGTCTAGCCAAGTTGGTGAGTCCTGGGCTCAGTGAGAGACCCTGTCTCAAAAAAAAAAAAATAAGTTGGAAAAGCAATTGAAGACACCTGACATTGACCCTCCACATTCGTGCCACACACATGCATCCACACATATAAGAACAACATGCACGCATGCACACCATATACATAATACATACAAAAAATGAATACAATTAACTGAAATCCCACATTATTTGTGTCAAGTTAATGAAAATGAACTTGTCAGTCCAAACCAAGTAAAAATAGCTGCTTGGATTCTTTTAAGACCAAAATTGGTATTTCCCTTAACGAACATGCATGTATCCAGGGAGCATGTTAGAATGGATTGCTTTGGGTCACCACTGAACACAATCTGAAAGAGCCCGAGAGCTACATGCTCCCAGAGCGCGGGCCTCATGCAGTGAAGGCCAATCCTGCTGTGGCATCTCAGTGCCCCTGTCCTCTGGTGACTGGAGCCGCTTGTGCTCAGCAGAGGGAAATGCTGGAGCTGTTGGAAGATGGCAGGAGTGGTGGTAGTAGCCAAATTTGATTATGTGGCCCAGCAAAAGCAAGAGCTGGATCTCAAGAAGAATGAGAGGTTAGGGCTTCTGGATGATTCTAAACCCTGGTAGAGAGGTCAAAATTCAATGAATAACATGGGTTTTGTCCCTTCTAACTATGGAAAGGAAAAGTAGTGCTCGAGAAAATGTCAATTGTGAAAAATCTAAATGGTACTTTAGGCACTGGCAAAGTACAAAGAAAACCTAGTGTTCCAGAAGTTGCCTCTTCTACTGAAGATAGCTTTGTTGACCCAGGGAAGCATCTTTATGACCTCAACATGCTGGCCTATGGGAAATTTAACCACGTGGCTGAGGAAGATTATCACCTATAAAAGGGACCAAGTTGATCACTATGGAGAGATGCCGTGGTGGGTGGTAGCGTGATAGCCACAATGGGCAAATTGGATGGTTTCCTTCAAACTATGTAATTAAAGATCATCTTTTGAGTGACAGTGTGGGCTCTCTTCCAGAGAAATTAGCAGGTGTTGTCAACAACCTAAGTATGGGGCAAGTATTGCATGTGGTACAGGTGCTTTGCCCAATCACCTCTTCAAATGATAACAAACTCAATTTTGAGAAAGGCGATGTAATAGACGTTATTGAAAAGCCAGGAGATAACTCAAGAGTGGTAGAGATGCAGGAAAATTAATAGCATGGTTGGTCTGGAGCCAAAAACTGTGTCACCATTATGCAGAATAATCTATTAACCTCCAGTTTGGAGCCATCACCTCCACAACGTGATTACATTAGGCCTCACTCACTGAAAAGTTTGCTGGACATTCTTAATATTATGACAAAATCACAAGGCATCAAGCAGCAATGGCATTAAGTGAAAGAGGGCATGGCGGGGATTTCCCCACTCGTGACAGTGAATCTTCACCAGATGATTTGTTGGTGTCACTAAAAGCACGAGGGGAAACAAGCATTTTAAAGTCCTGCTGAAAGAGACTGTCTACTGCATTGAGCAGCAAAGATTCAGCAGCATGCAAGGATCTGTGAACATTACAAAACGGCGCCAACTTTCACAAAAGAACAAGGAGAAAAGCTATTTTGTCCAGCACTTGTCACGATGCTGCGGATCACATAACTTTAGTGTATCACATAATTGAAGACAGAAAATGGCTGTCCAATTGTGATGGGTTGGAAATTGCTATCTCTAACTCTGTATGAAAATGAACTGTGTAATGCATATATATTTTTGTTATTACTCAACCCACACATACATAGATGCCACGTATGGGCTCATCTGCTTTGAGGAATTCTTTATTCTTGGTCTTCTGTTTTACGTTTTTCTCTTTGCATCTAACAAATTAAGGTTTTGTATTTTGAAAACTCAGATAATGCAGATCAAAAGTCTTTATGTGGAAGCATTCCTTGATTGCTGTGGTGGTTTGAATAGATGGCCCCCAATATATTCAGTTGTTTATTTGTTTGTAGTTTGCATCTGCAGCCACCTGGCTGAAGGCAGTGCCATTGTGTGGATCTTAAGGTGTGGTGGTGGGTTTCAGATTTCAATCTAAAGATATGCAAAGTGTGCCTAGCTGGAGTTCCTGAAGTGTGCTGTGGCTTTTGGCTTTTAGGCTTGTGCTTCTCTCTCTCTGCTTGGACCTGTGAAGGCAGGCTAGCTTCTTCTGCCATTTATGGAACTTCCCCTGGATCTGTAAGCTTCAATAAATATCCCTTCCTCCATAACTGTGTCTGGTCTGGAAGTTCATCTCAGCGAACCTGAAGCTGTCTGATACAATTGCCTTTCCTTTATTTCCTTGGAAAGGCACTCTATGAGTTCTGCCATAGTTTCTCATCAAAGAAAATTATATTTATATGCTAGAATATTATTTCTTGGAAGGTTAGCCTTTCCTGTGATGAAATAGCAAGAATAAATGGAAAACTAGGAAGGAAAAAAGATAAGAATTTTAAAGATAGACAGGACCTTTGGGAAAGTCTGACTTCCGTGTTTATAAGGAAGAAACAAGCCTCCAGAGTCTAGGGCTGTTGACAAGCAGACTGCTACACAGTGATGTGAACCATACCAGACCACACTGTCCCCTGCCCTGATTTAAGACTCATGCCAAGACACCAACCAACTCCTGTGTTCAGAAAATGGCAGATAATGAGAGGATTCACTTGTCCTAAATGTTTTATCCCTCCAACCACCCTGCCTGACCTCAAGTTCAAAAGACTTCTTAGAGCCGCCAGCAGTAATTATAGCCTCCCACACAATATTCTCACAGTCTTACGAACAAGTACCACTTGATTACTTATGGGTAAATGTATCAGCCCCATACCCTGTGGCTCTCGTGGAACACTGGTGAAGGTGTTGATCCTGCCTGCTGGCTTAGCAGTGCTGCCAGACACCTGCCTTATGTTCCCCTCAGTAGCTAGTTTCTAGTTCTTTGTTCTGTTCAGTGTCAGAATAACTCAAAGGGAAAAGAATATCCCACTAACATCTTCCTTGAAAAACAGTCAAAAGTCATTTCGAAGACCTTCGGTCCCAGGAAACAGGTGTATCTCTTTGTTCTTGCTTTTTGTCTTGCAGGAAAAGCTTTTTTCCCTCAGGGTCAAGAGGCTGGCGGTTCCACTGCACAAAGGAGCTGTCCCTTGGGGTCAGTGTGCTGCACAGCAGCTTCCGGCTGGACATTGCATGACCATCATTGGCGGACGTGGGCTGCTGGGAGGTAGCAGACAGGCAACTATCTCTGGAGGCTGACTTTCTGTACTGTTGCAAACTAGTTGAGACAGTTAAATGGAGAGTTATTGACCATCCACATTGATCTGGTATTGCAGTTGCTTCACAACACTTGTTTTCATTATCAAACTAGTTGGCCTATATTTTTGTTGATGTGCATGAGTTTGTGCATGTGAATGTGTGTGTTTTGTAGCTTAGTTCCTTTTTCCTTCTGTGATGCAGGAAAATTAATAGCATGGTTGGTCTGGAGCCAAAAACTGTGTTGCCATTATGCAGAATAATCCATTGACCTCCTATCTGTCCTTTCTGTCCATCCCCCTATTCACTGCTGTGTTCCTGGAACCTTCAGCAGGGCAGCGACTATTCTGTAAATTCTTATTGAATGAAGGAAGGGAAGGAAGCTTTCAGATGCTTTCTCTATCCCGCTCCCCCCTCACCATCCAGCAGCAGTTACTCCCCATCATGGGTTAGCATCAGCTGTTACATGATCCACTGAAATACATGCCTGTTTACAGGAACCTGAATGCATTGATCTTGAATTCCCAGGTCCTTTCAAAGTAGATGGCATCAATTAATATTTGATGAGTGGATGACTTCATCTATTTCTAGGGGAATGACACCAGGTGGTCACATCACCATGAATCAGTTTGAAGCTGTTTACAAGGGCCTGTGGTGGTGGGCAGTTAGTGTCGTATGTGATGCATGGCATCAGACATGGGTGAGTTCACTAAGCAGTTCAGCTGTGATCCCAAGCCTCTGCAGCAGATGTTCTACTCCAACAATTTACAAAAATAGCAAAGCTGCCAATCTTGTAGCTTCCCCTCTGCTGATAATGTGACAATGTGAGCTTTCCATGCCCCAGTGAAAATACCCCTCAATGCTGCAAACTGGGGCTGGAGATATGGCTTACAGTTAAGGAGCTTGTCTACAAAGCTTAAGGACCCAGGTTCAACTCCCCATGTTTGCAGTGGCTAGAGGCCCTGGCATGCCCATTCTCTCTAATAAATAAATAACATAGAAAAAAAGGATGATCTTAAAAATAAAAACTAGGGCTGGAGAGATGGCTTAGCCATTAGGTGCTTGCCTGTGAAGCCTAAGGACCCCGGTTCGAGGCTCGATTCCCCATGACCCACATTAGCCAGGTGCACAAGGTGGCGTACGCATCTGGAGTTCATTTGCAGTGGCTGGAGGCCCTGGCATGCCCATTCTCTCTATATATATCTGCCTCTTTCTCTGTCACTCTCAAATAAATAAATAAAAAAATTTTTTAACCTGTAAACTGAAGCCAGGCATGGTGACACACACCTTTGATCCCAACGCTTGGGAAACGAAGGTAGGAGGGTCGCCATGAGTTTGAGGCCGGTGTGGGACTACAGAGTGAGTTCCAGGTCAGCTTGAGCTAAAGTGAGACTCTGTCTCAAAATAAACAAAACAAAAATTCCCTGTAAGATGAAATAAGCCCTTTACTTCCATAAGCTAATTCTGGCTAAGCATTTTGTCATAGCAATGAAAAGGTAACTGCTACAGCATGCATGGGTGTGTGTGGCACACACGTGAGGTGAGAGGATAACTGTGAGGTGCTGTGTCTTCTACCTCTGAGACAGGACGTTTTGTCACTGGAGACAAATGCCAAACTAGCTTGTCTTCCAGCTGCGGCTTCTCTTGGCTCCACCTCCCATTCTTGTTGGTGTGTTGGGGTCACAGACGCATGCACCACTTTGCATCTAGCTTTACATGGGTTCTGGGGAGTAGTGAACTCAGGTCGGTAGCGTTTTCCAGCAAGCACCTTTAACTCCCAGCCCCACATTTAAAAATTTTTAACCATTCTATGGGCTGGAGAGATGGCTTAGCGGTTAAGCGCTTGCCTGTGAAGCCTAAGGACCCCGGTTCAAGGCTCGATTCCCCAGGACCCACGTTAGCCAGATGCACAAGGGGGCGCACGCGTCTGGAATTCGTTTGCAGTGGCTGGAAGCCCTGGTGCGCCCATTCTCTCTCCCTCTCTCTCTCTCTCTCTCTCTCTCTCTCTGTCTCTCTCTCTCTCTCTCTCTCTGTCTCTGCCTCTTTGTCTGTCACTGTCAAATAAATAAATAAAAATTAAAAAAATAAAAAAAAAATTTAACCATTCTAGTGGATGTGTACTTACAGTAATGTGGAGCATCCTTTTTCATGTGCTTCTCCACCTACTGCATATAATCTGAAGGGAACTTTTCATGCCTCTTGACCATGTTAGAATTGGTTATGCTCTTATCACTGGATTGTGTGAGTACTTGATGTAGTCTGGGTACAACTTTTTATGTGATCTATGGTTAGCAAATATTTTTATCCCATTCCTTTGATGAGGTCTACTTTAATAATTTTTCTCCTATTCTGGTTCATGCTTTTGGGATTAAGTCTACGTGTTGTTCATCTGTTGTTTCCAAATATTTCCTCCTCTGTTTTCTGTTATGTTTAAATCCCTGGTGAATATTTTTGCATGCGTGTGTGTTCATGAAGTATGGGCGTGGTGGTGTGTGTATGTGTGTGTGTATGTGTGTGCATGTGTCTATTGTATATGTATAGTGTATGTACATGTGCATGCAAATGTATGTACTGTGAATGCAGAGGCCATATTGGGTGTGTTTCCTGTATCTCTCATCCATGTATTTTCTTTGAAATGGAGTCTCTCTCTGAACTTGAAGCTGCCCTTTTTAATCAGACTGGCTAACCAGTAAGCCCCAAAGATTTTCTAGTCTGCTTTTCACAGGGCTGGGGCTACAGGCATGCCCAACTGTTTACATAGGTGCTGGAAACTGAACTCAGGGTTAATCAGAACCTCAATCTCTCACGTTTGAACAGCCAGTACTCTTACCCACCAAGCAGTCTCCCCAGCCCCACGCTGAATTCTGAGTTCTGTTTTATATAAGATAAATTGAGATCGTTTTTCTCCCTTTCCTGGCCCTTCTTGACCCTCCTTGCTCTTGCCTATAATCGCTTCAGCATCATCTGGTGAAACACTATCCTTTGGCTAGTGAATTATTTCTTCCTTTGGGAAAAAAGTCTACTGCTTATATGTGTGTTGGTCTGTTTCTAGTTCCTTTACTATATTTCATTTATGTCACTCACTCTTCCCATACCACACATAGTTCTGATAACTATATGATAAACCTGGTTGTCAGATACAGGTGATTCTCATCATTTTTTTTCTGGTTTCAAGTATTGCCCAGCTATTAAGGGTCCATTGAAATTATAGAAGTTGTCAATAAAAATAAATACATAAGAATTATAGAATAGACTTTTCTGCTACAAAAACCTCTGACTGGCATTTTGGAATTATTTTATATTTTATATTTGGCTCAACTAGGAAAAAAACTGGCATCTTCATTCCAAATCACGTATGTGGTATATTTCTGCATTTATTTAGATCTTTGATTTCTTTCATCTTCATTTTATAATTTTCAATATAGATCTGATACACAATATGCTTTTTGAAATTTAGATTTAAATATCTCATTTTCGGGAGCAATTATAAATTGTTTTAAATTTCCTTATATATTTTATCCTTACTATGCAACTTATTTTTGTTTTTTTTTTCCCTACATGTTCTCAGGTATAGAAACAATTATGTCTTATGAATGTAAATTATTTTTAAAAGCCTAATAACAGAATGGTGATTTCCCAAACATGATTCACATCTTGAGTTTCTGCAATCTTTATCTGAGTCAGGGTGAGAACTGATTTATGTCCATGGGCTTCTAGGTAGAGTGTATGAATGTTTGGTTAGGGTTCATTGTGGAGTTTGCAATGGTGTGTGTTGGGGATGAGGAAGTGTGATTTCTAGACAAAGATATTGTTGTTGTTCAGTTACATTAGCCAGTTTTGGCCTATATGATATGTCTAGACTTTAGCAGCCAATCTAAGAGAACTTTCATATAAACCATAATTCTAAGATTCTTTTCTCTTAGGAGTTTTTTATTTTTGTTAAAAAACACTAACTATAATTGTAAGAATATGATTTATATACTTATTTGAAATATATTTTTACTTGTTTATTTGTGTGTGAGGGAGAAAGAGAGAATGAGTACACTAGAGCCTCCTGCCACTATAAGAAAACTCCAAATGCTTCTACTACTTTGTGCATCTGGCTTTCTGTGGGTACTGGAGAATTGGACTTGGGTTGTTAAGCTTTGCAGTAAGGTGTCTTAACAGATGAGTCATCTCTCTAGCCCTTCTTTACTAATTAACTTAAGAACCAATGACCAAATAACTTGGGGATGACAGCAGTGATCATTGAAGGTAGAGTCAATATATATTTCACTGATGGTTGTGAAGCCAAGAACTGTGATTGTATGTGTGAGTATATAGTTGACTGGCATAGGAAAAGGGTGAAATAGCTCATGTTGTCAGGACAATCACACATCCCAAACTTAAACTTGGCATTATTGTTATTATTTGTAATTATGAAAATTGTATGCATGTTAAGATGTGTGTGTCCAGATATGAGCAAAGTAATTTTAGGGAAACACTACATTTTGTGAAAACTAGTGGATAATATAGTTTTAGTAAGGAAAGATTCAAACTTGAGCATGTATTAAATCACCCAGATGACTCAAAATATCTTCCCCCAGATTCCTTGAGAATTTCATTTCTCATGTGCTCACATGTTGTTAAGTTTTCTGGTCCTAAGGACCCCATTTTGGGTTCTACAAATATAGTCTATTGCTAATCCCACTAAAGGCTAAAATATTAGGACTACTGGATATTGGGAGCAGGGGAGGTGAAGATTGTCCTTAAGTCTATAAAGAGTTGTGCTAAGCACGTCCCTTGATGCTACTCTTGTATCTACAGTTGACAAGAGAAACAATGAAAGTAGGAAGGCTTGCTTTGTACAAATGGAAGACTTTAAGTGCCATTGTGTTAGTACATTGGGATGGGCTACCACTGGAAAGCATGGGTCTTCTGTACCTAGAGTCCTTCTAAGGAAAAGAGACTTTGTTATGCTTGGTTTTAAAAGTTCTTCCTCATGAAACATGACTGAGTTTCTAAATTATAGGGTGTGGTGGTTTGAATGTAAAATTTCCACCATAGCTTCATGTGCTTGAATGTTTGACCTCCACTTGGTGGTGCTGTTTGTGAAACTTGTGGAACCTTAGGAAATGGGGCCTTGCTGGGAGAAGTATGTCACTGGGAGCAGGCCTTGAGGTGTTAGAGTTCAACACTGCTTTGTGCTTTTCAGCTTCATACTGTCCTCATGTTGTTGTGAAGATGTGATGCCCAGCTGTCTGCTCCTGCCATGCCTCAAAACTGTATGCCAAAATAAACTCTTTCCCTCCATAAGCTGCTCCTGGTTGGGTATTTATTCATTTTATTTTATTGTTTTTGTTTTCCAAGGTAGGGTTTTACTCTAGCCCAGGCTGACCTGGAATTCACTATGTAGTCTCAGGGTAGTCTTGAACTCATGGCAAGCCTCTTACCTCTGCCTCCCAAGTGCTGGGATTAAAGGCATGTGCCACCGTGCCCAGCTGGTTGGGTATTTATTAATGTGAAAATAGCTGCTAAAATAAATTATGCTGTAAGCCAGTATAGATTAAATATTTCTATTTTTCTAATTCTTTTATTATTGTGTAAATCTGAATTGGTGAAAGGGCAAGGTGGTGGAAGAGAGAGAACTTTATCACAGCAGGCTACCTGATTGAAGATGGCAGGGTTTCTTCCTAAAGAACCATCTCCCAGAGAGGCTGGGAGGTAGTTAGGGCTGGTTTCTATGAGGGATGGGTAACACATATCAGATCCTAATCACCTAGCTGGGAGATGTTTCCTAGTTCTGAAAACCTTGCAAATAAACCTCATCATTTCCTCAGTACTGATAATTTGCCACATGCAGTTCCTGACAGATGACACTGGACAGGTTAGAGGGCGTTGATGCCTCCATCACCAAGCTCATGTAATGAATGAAAATATCTTTCACCTGATTAGTGTGGAAGTCAAGGGTCAGGTGAGGTTAAATAGGGAGTCGGGCTCGTGATCTGATTTCAATGCTTGGCTTCGTTTTCTCTGACTTTTGGCCTCAGTCACAAAAGAGTGGCATCTTCCTGGATCTCAAAGCATCAGGTACTCATGTGTATTCTTAGTTTGGCTGGACTCAAGTGTCGTTCAGTCTGTATTTCCATATTGTACAGGGGCTTAAAACGCCATCTTCACATGAATGTGCTCACATGTACGTGTGGTTCCTGAGATGGATCTGAGAACTGTATTGTATGTGGACCTTGCCTGTTCTTGTCATGAAAAAAGAGATGGAAAGTCATAATACTGCCAACTTTAAAATTAGATCTTTTTTTTTTAATTTATTTATTTGAGAGCAACAGACAGCGTGAGAAAGAGGCAGAGAGAGAGACACAGAGAGAATGGGCGCTGCAGGGCCTCCGGCCACTGCAAACGAACTCCAGACGCGTGCGCCCCCTTGTGCATCTGGCTAACGTGGGTCCTGGGGAGTTGAGCCTCGAACTGGGGTCCTTAGACTTCACAGGCAAGCGCTTAACCACTAAGCCATCTCTCCAGCCCTAAAATTAGATCTTTAGAAAACTTTTAAAACATTTAGTTGTGTATGTATATATGTGCATGTGTATGGAATATACAAATGTCACAAGTGTGTGTGTGAAGGTCAGAGAACAATCTCAAGGTGTCCATCTCATCTCTCTTTGAGACTTGGTCTCTCTTGTTCACTGGACACTGGGAAACCAGTCTAGCTGGTCGGCGAGCTTCCAGTCTCTCCTGGCTCAGCCTCCTATTGCCATAGGTTTTACATCAGGCTTCATGTAGGTCCTGGGGAGAATCAAACGTGCATGTGCAGACTTGCAGTGCCTCTAACCAGTGAACCAAATGCCCAGTCCTTAAAATCAAATCTTTATCACCATTTGTAAAATTGATACTAGAATAAAAACAAAAAATATTGGGACCTTGATCTTCAGGAATAGGCCTAAACTGAGGTCAGTGAATTTGATAGTCTACGTCCTCATTACAGCCCTGTGAGAAACCATTTGAGAGATTTGTCTGTGAATCTCTTTCAAAGATCTGTCTCCATGCTGAGTATTGTGTATCCAACATTCTTTTACTTCTGATTGGGATTACAAAAGGAGAGACAACACAGATTAACAAATTACTACATTTGCCTTAATACTGACTGAGTTAGGGGTGGGCTGGCTGCTTTGGATTAAGACAGTTGCTATTTTAGTAGTAACCAAATTGACTTCACACTTCTTAGACCCTACCTTACAAGTGGACATGAGATGTAGGCACTTTGGACCAAATAATACAATTTCTATTGATGTCCATTAAATGATTGTCACAGTCAACTTTGGGTAGATGAGGCTTCTCTTGAACCTGTTCCTGCATGCGAATGGTGTTTCTGCCCTGAGCATTAAGCCCACAGTACATCTTAGCATGATTCTGATCACAAAAGAAATGAACCTTACAGTAGGAAATTCTTCCAACAAGGATTTCTTTATTTAAGTTGCATGAATACATAGAACAAAGTCATTTCATAGCAAGATGATAAATAAATGTACCAAATAAATCTTTGGTAATTAATGTGTGCTACATTCTATGCATTAATTTTCTAGATCATGGGAGTGCCTAAAGAAAGATGTGTAGGCATAGAAGTTTTCTGAGGGAATTTCAGGAAACATTTTGGTAACGATGATTCCATTTTCTATGTATCAAACATTTGGATAGTTTACAACAGCTTGTTTCTATTTTTCACGTTTTTGTTGTACCAATGTCTATCAGTATTTTGAAATCACAAATTTGTAATGTGACAGAGAAGAGGGTGTCTCTGAAGGCATATAAGTAACTTCCAGGTCATGGAAAGGGAAGTAGGTAAGAATGGAGAAAGACTTACCGATGGGCAAAGATATCCCAGCAAGTGCTACCTGAGGCAGGTGGCCCTAGCAGCAGCATTGCTTCTGGCAGCAGCACTTCTGCTGGCAGCAGCCCTTCCCACAGCCACAGCCACAGGAGTGGCAGCAGGTGCGGCGGCAGCAGCCACAGCAGCCGCAGCAGCCACAGCAGCCACAGCCGCCACAGCCACCACAGCTGCCACAGCCACAGCTGCCACAGCCACAGCTGCCACAGCCACCACAGCTGCCACAGCCACAGCTGCCACAGCCACAGCTGCCACAGCCACCACAGCCACAGCCACCACAGCTGCCACAGCCACAGCTGCCACAGCCACAGCTGCCACAGCCACCACAGCCACAGCCACCACAGCCACCACAGCCACAGCACCCCATGGTGTCACTAGAGAGGAGTCAGGCGAGATGAGGAGAGAGGCTCAGAGAGGAGAGGACGGTGTGTTGCTCCACTGGTTGGCACAGGGCTTATATACTGTCTGTGGCTGAGGCAAGACCCGAGCACATGACTGGCCCCTGTTGTTGTTTGTCTGGTGTCCTTGAGAGGACCGACGGCACTTCTGGCTTCCTTCCTGTGAGGGACTTCTCACCTCACAAACAGCTTACTCGAGCTCTGACTTTGTTTGTTTCAAAGGCACGTTTGCAGTAGGACTGCTGCAGTCTGAGGTAGTTTGCTGACACCACACTGCACACAGTGGAGAAAGTCTATCTCGGAAGTGCCAATGTGGCCACGGCATCAGCGTAACGGCGATGCCGGGAGCCGCCGTCCCCGTCTCTGCTCCGTGTCAGCGCTCAGCAGCTGCTGGTGAAATGCTGATGTCTGGAAGCCCTTTCCCCGTTTTCGTCTAGTCGTTTCCTAGATGCAGTTCTCACATTTATGACTATCATTTAAGTTGGTCTAGTAATTGGTGAGAAGGCAGGGCTCAGTTTCATTCTGCATGTGGCTACCAAATGATTATCTTTCAGTGACACCGCGTCCCTCTCCCTATGCCTGATCACATTCATGCTTTGCCATGTGCCCTTTTCCACGGCCATGCTTCCCAGTGCAACTCTTCTCTTTCGCTTGTCACTTTGGTCGTCTACAGGGAACTACTTCTTACTTTGTCCGACCGCGGGAAGAGAGGACTGTGAGGGAGACGGTCCCATGTGAGCAGATGAGTGTGAGGACTGGGCTTCTCTCCAGCGAGTGTGATGCTGGCGTCACTCCAAGGCAGAAGCAGACAGAGCGACCATTCAGACGCACAGGGCCTCTGAACTGTGAGACTCAGTTCAGTGATGCACGGAGCAGGTACTGGAGGCACCTCCTTAGGCTGGGGCCTGTGTTCTCGTCATACTGAAGTGCTCACTAGATACCTTCCCTCTACACTGTCAGAGGAAAGGTGTCATTCCCCTAGTGAATACGGAATCATCTGTGGGCTTATACATCTCCCTGGCTTGCTTATTCTCACACTGGCTGTACTTGGAGATAGGGAGAGGTCCTTTCTAAATGTCCTCAATGGGTGGGACAGAGGTAATTTCAGTAAAATTGGTAATTGATGTGTTGGTTTGAATGTATGGCCCCAGCAGCTCAGTTTTTTTTTTTTTTTTTTTAATTAAAATTGAGTTTGCAGCAGTTTCAGTCCCTAGCAGGCCAACTCCTGCTACAGGGGTGTGTCACTGGGGGTGGACCTGAATTCCAACCCAAAGGGATGCAGAGAGAGTTGAGCTCTGGCTGGAACCCTGCTTGCTACTTTTTGGTGTTTGCCGGCTGGATTTCAGAATGAGAACCAGCTTTTCCACCATTGATGGCACTTCCCCTGGTTCTGGAAACTTGAACTAAATCCTTTCCTCCCATGAAACTGTGTCTGGTTTGGATGTTCAACCCAGAATTATGGAACTGTTTACCACAACTGACTTAAAAACTGGACTTAAGGTATGTAGAGGGGAAAGAAACAGAAAGAAAGTTTCCTTTAGTAACAGTAATAAACAAGGAAGGGGTCATGTGCTCTGGCCTATCCTCCTTGGGGTGGGTATAAAAGGAGGTCCTCTACCAGAAGGGGCATCACACCTTCCTCTCCTCTCCTGAGTCTCTCTCCTCACCTCACCTGAGTCCTCTCTACTAACACCATGGGTTGCTGTGGCTGTGGAGGCTGTGGCAGCTGTGGCTGTGGCAGCTGTGGCTGTGGTGGCTGTGGCTGTGGTGGCTGCGGAGGCTGTGGCGGCTGTGGCGGCTGTGGCTGTGGTGGCTGTGGTGGCTGTGGCGGCTGTGGCTGCTGTGGCGGCTGCTGTGGCTGCTGCGGATGCTGCTGCCCCACGGTCTGCTGCTGCCGCCACACCTGCTGCCGCTCCTGTGGCTGTGGTAAAGGCTGTGGCTGTGGGAAGGGCTGTTGCCAGCAGAAGTGCTGCTGCCAGCAGAAGTGCGGCTGCAAGAAGCAGTGCTGCTGCTAGGAGGGCCGCCGGCTCTGCCTCTGGGATCAGAGGAGATGCTGGGACCTGCTCTTTGTGGTGTTAAGACTCACTTCCATTCTCCCCACTCCTCCTTTAACCTGTCTGTCACCAGCTAATCTGGAGCTGTGTCCTTCTGAGACCTGCCTTTGTTCATAGATGTGTCTGCCAAGCTACACAGCGTGAAGCAAATCAACCCAGGGAGCCATGGTAAGATACCCTGATAAAATCGGAGCCAACCGAGAACCTGTTCAATGTTTGGTAAATATTCAGGCCCAGATTTGGCCACTTTGGAGTTTACTGCCCATGTGCAGTCTTTTCTGTATTTGCTATCTTAAATTTCTAATAAAATGATGTAAAATTAAAACTCTCTTCATGAGTCATGTTTTTATTGGTTGCAATGTCAGCTCTACTGTCCATCCAGCTCTGCCTCTCACACTCCTGCACCCTCCTGACACTGGCCAGGGGACAAGACCCTGCACTCTTAGCCGTTTATCAGAGAAACATAGGTCCTCTGCTGCTACCCTGAGGTGACGTTTCCCTGGAAAGAATCTGTGTCCTCAACTCTCCCTTCAATCTTGCAGGGTGAGGGTGGTGGGAATTGGTGGTATTCTTGGAGCTTTGCTTCTTGAAATTGTCTAAGAAACAAAGAGTGGGGTTGAAAGGAAGGGGGTGGTTTGGGGCCCTAACCCTACAATGGCTTCTGAAGGGGCTGGAGAGCTTTGGCCAGGGAGGGAGCTGCATGTGGCTCTTGTCGTTGCTGGTGTCTTCTACCCCCTCCCTTCTGCTGACTTACTTCACAGGCCCTATGGAGGAGAGGCCTGCCATTCCTTCCCACTCCCTACTGCTAACTCTCTGAGGTTATTCAACCCAGTAGACATGAGCGGAGCCTCACCATGATGCCCGCCTAAGTCCCGGTTTGCACAGCCCACCAGCCTGTGCCCTGGCTCTTCACCATTCAGAGAGGAAGAAGGGTGCCAAGTTCCCTTGTGCCCTTGTTCCTGTACAAGAATGCCTCAGTGTCTCACAGTAAGCCTTGGAAGTGGGCTTTAAGTAGACCCATTTCACAGATGGACTGAGGCCAGGCAGTAAAGAAACTTACCCAAAGAATCATCATAAATAAAGCCTGATTTAATCCCAGGTCTTTCTTACATCTAATCCCACACAAGCCTCTTTCTATACCCTACTGAGTCTCAATTTACAACTACTCCCTTTTCTCATTTCCTATTTTCTTCCTCCCAAGTTCATGCATGCATGTACCGTCATATGGCTCCTCCTTTCTCTGCTGGGTGGCCCTTGGGTGTCTTGTTTTAGTAGAAGATTCATAGTAGCTACTTCCTTTTCAGTTCTCTCAGAGATTGTTCTGGACACACGGCAGCACATTCTCGCCTCACCAGGGGGCGGCATCTATGCTATCAGCTCTTCGCTATTGGGCATGCGTGCCTCCCCTGCTTAATACTGGAAGGAAGAGGGGATTCTTAACAGACACCCCAAAGAGTAGTTCCTCTCATCCCCACTTCCTTTTCATGGTCTTGGGATGGAACCCAGAGCCTTCTGTATGCTAAGCCAGTACTCTACCACTGAGCTGCATTCTCCTGCCCCAAGAGTGGTTCCAAAGAGCAGTTATTTATAATTATTTTATTATTTAATTCAAAACAGGGTCTCATGCATCCCAAGCAGGCTTCAGATTTGCTCTACAGCCAAGGATGATAGTGAACTTCTGGTCCTCCTGCCGCCCCTTCACAAGGAGTGGGGTTCCAGGTGTGGTTTACCATGCCCAGCTTATGCGGTGCTGAGGAGTGAACACAGGGCTTCATTACACTAGGCAAACACTCTACCGACTGAGCCACATCCCCACCCCCAAGGATGGCTCTTGAAGTTGCTGTTCTGGATTCCAGGGCAGACATGGGACTTCAGCAACTTTCCACGTTAACTTCCTTATCCCTCTTGAATTAACCCAAGACCATTTAGGGAGTCATGACTATAACTTACCTCCCATCTCCGTCCTCCAGCCTCTCCTCTACCTCTACCCCAGGGAAGTTACCGCTTACTGAGCTCCGTAGGTCTTTGTTTCTTTACTACCAGGTGATATATCCTGTCATTTATTATTGTTTCTTGTGAACAGGAAATGATGGACAATCTTCTATAGCTGTATCCATAGAAGTTGTATCACTATTATCGATCATCTGTCTATATTCTGTCTTTTGTTATTGTTTCTTGTGAACAGGAAATGACAACTACTCTGCTCTTCTATATCTACATTAGTTTTATCTCTATCTGTTATCTGTCCATCTGTCTTCTATCTAATGCTTTACTGCTCTCTTGCATTAACATTTCTGTTTGTTCAGGTAATAGAATGAATCTCAGTTCTCTGTGTACCTCCTGTGCTGAGCGCTGTGGGTGGAAGATGATCGGTGCTGTCTCCTGGCCTTCCTGTGCTCATAGCCTTATGGGGAAGACAAGTGAGAAAATGATAACTAGCATGGAGTACGATAAACTCCACGGCTGACAAGAGGGTATTTTAAAAATATTTTATTTGCCGGGCGTGGTGGTGCACGCCTTTAATCCCAGCACTGGGAGGCAGAGGTAGGAGGATCGCTGTGAGTTCAAGGCCACCCTGAGACTCCATAGTGAATTCCAGGTCAGCCTAGGCTAGAGTGAGACCCTACCTCGAAAAACCAAAAAAAAAAAAAAATTATTTATTTATTTATTTATTTATTTACAAGTAGAGAGGTTGGGGAGAGAATGAGACTGGACCGCTAGCTGCTGCAAATGAACTCTAGATGCATGTGTCACCTGAACATCTGGCTTTACATGGGTGCTGAGGAATCAAACCCAGGTTGTTAGGCTTTGCAGGCAACTGCTGAGCCATCTCTCCGTCCCTGACAAGAGGGTATGATGATGGAGATCCAGGCAGGATGCCTAGTGCAGGTTGTAGGTGGGAAGAGGGTCATAGAAAGCTTATGGAGCAGGAGGCACTTAAGTCATGAAGGGATGAGGGGGTATCAGATGTTTTAGGGTAGCTTTTTCACCTAGAGGTTTGTAGTAGACAGCCTCACATTGCTGGGATGAACCTCCAGACTAGGCACAGTTTATGGGAGGAAGAAAGGATTTATTGACAGGTAGATGGCAGAAGAGACTGGCCCACTTTTACAGGTCCAAGCAGAGAAGAAAAAAAACCACCACCAGCATCATAATCAAGCTTCAGCACTCTGTGTATCTTTAGACAGGAATTCCAAATCCACCTCCACGCCTTACGGCTGGACCCTAGGGTCATCCCACAGTGGCACCCCCTTCAGCCAGGCAGCTGGAGATCTAAGTTTACAAGCTTGAATAAACTCCTGAATCAACTGGGGATATCCATTCAAACTTTCACAATGTCTATGTGTGCAAGGACCAAAGGTGGGGTACCAGGACTAAGCTGAGAATCTGAGCTCTGAAGCTGGGGATTTGCACTGAGATGGAATATGGCGGCAAATGGCTGGGAAGTGACTGAAGTCTAGAATGGGGGCACCTCATGGAAGTGCTCAAATGTTACCTGCTATACTGTGAGAGCTCTTTTGAGGAATTTTAGGGCACAATGGCATGCTTTGCAAAAAAAAAAAAAATACACCAATCTGTCAGTAAGCACAGGGAGAATGGATTGGAGAGCGTGGGTCCTGGGTCAGAAAAGCCAGACAAGGAGCCAACATAATAGATCATAACACTGGCAGTGGGGCCCTGAACTACAGTGCAGTAGAGAAATGGGAGAAATGTTTAAAGGTAGTGTGAGAACTAGTTACTAAGTGAATGGACTCAAGGAGAGTTCAAGAATGATGTTCTGGCTTGGACAGATGCTGTGCAATGCAACACGGACAGGTGAGGCAACAGAGTGAACGGGTCACCTGGTCACCCACTGCGATGGTGGTGATGAGGATAGCAGCTAACGTGGCCAGCAAGCATCATCTCACCACGTCCTAACAACAATTCAAAGAGGCAGGGTAGAGTAGCAACCTATGCATTTCCTACGGGAAATGGAGGTTGGGAAAGGAAGACTTTGCCACTGTGTGGTGGGGCCAGGATTCCAAGGACAAAACTCACTTTACTCCTTCCAGTCTGTGCAGTCTGCAGAGGAGGAATAGCAGAGAAGCAATGCTTTCTTCAGCTGTCAGCCTTTCTGAACCTGGCACAGTGCCCACGTGGAGGCCTCCTAGAGTAGTTATCTTCTCAAACGCCTGACCTTAGAAGTAGCAAAGAAGCCACTGCCATGATGATGGACTTGCCTTACCCTTGGAATTGTAAACCAAAATGAGCTCTTGCCACGGCAGGAGCAGACAGCTGGGCATCACATCTCCCTAGCAACCTGGGGGAATTAGAGTGCATTCATAAGTGTGGCAAGCAAAGCTGGGCTATGACACCCCAAGGCCTGCCCTAAGTAACACACCTCCTCCAGCAAGCCTTTGCCACCCAAAGGCTCTACCAGCTGGGGACTGAGTATGTGGCTTAATCACAAACACATGAGGCTGTGGGAAACCTTTTACATTCAAACTAGCACACCTCCCAAAGTGTTCATTGGAGTGAATAACACTGAAAATCTGCTCAATGGAAATAGACCTCAACTCTTTGGATTCCTGATCATTCATGTGTCTTCTCTCCTGCCACAGTCTTTCAAAGGTGGGAGGAAGAGCCATGTTTGTACATATGGAATCATGAACAATGCAAATACCCGATTAGCACCGAACTCTTTCTAACCCCTGTGAGGTAAGATGTCAGGCTGAGGCAGGAGGAGATGTCAGGCAAATACCAGGGCCTAATTCTGTCTTTACATTTTTATATTTTGTTCCTCCAGGATTCTTTTGGACTCATTTTGATTTTTAAAAATATTGTTAGCTGGGAAGATGGCTCAGTGTTTAAGAGGAATGGCTACGCAAGCATGAGGACCCTTCAATCCCTAGTGGCCACATGAAAATCCAAGGGCAGCCATGCATGTCTATCACCCAAGAGCTGAAGTGGACAGAGATAGGAAGATTGCTGGGGTCACTGGTCAGCCAGTCAAACCACAAAACCGTGTGAGCTCCAGGTTCAGCAAAAGACTCTGGATCAAGAAAATCAGATGGAGAGCAAGAGTCTGATGTCCTCCTCTGGCCTTCACACACACACATGTGCATAGGCCACACCCACACGCGTGCATACACAAATATCAAAAAATTATTTTTCCTAATTATGTACCTTAAGGTGTTAGTGCCACCTTAAATTAAACCTTGAAGCCTAGAAAAGTGCCTTAAGGTCTCACTTTAGAACTAGTTTTCAGAAATCATTGTATAGATCCCAAGATTCCCTGCCCACATTTCCTCTTATTCCTATGGTGACTGGTGTCTCGTGCCTTGCTTGGGAACAATGACCACTTCAAACTGATCATCTACAGATTTGGGTGATGCATCCACAAAGAGCTTGTAGATTAATGAAAAAACAGTGTTTATGGGAACAAGACATATTTTATGGGAGGTCAGCTGTAAAAGCTCAGAGAATCATTTGTTATGGTTGGAATTTGACATTTCCCCTGAAGGCTCATGAGTTGAAGACTTGGTTGCCAGCTCATGGGGGATTGATGGGATCCCGAGGCTCTAAGCTTTAACTTTGGGAGATCTAACCTCACCGTTGATCAGTCCAGTGATGGGTCTAGTCTTTGATGGCAATGTTGGGAGGTGGCTAGAACTGTAAGGTGGGCTTGGATGGTGGAAGGAGGTCACTGGCTGTGTGCTCTGGAAGGATTTATCTTCTCACAGTTTCCTTCTCTGTTTCTCTTTGCCTCCCACCTCCACGAGGCTATCCACTTTGCCTTTACCTCCTCTAACCATGATACACTGCTGTGTGCTGCTTGGAAGATGTGGTGCCAAGGGTCCATGGACTGAATTATCTGAAACCATGAGCCAAGAAAAAAATCCTCACTTGGTTTGTTTACCTCAGGTATTTTGTCACAATAAAGGAAAACTAACTTGCTCAAGAAACAATGCTGCATACCGGTGAAATGTGTTCCCTTCATGGCTGCCTGGACTTGTTTTCTGACTCTTTCATTTCATTGTGCTCTTCGTTAATGCGTGGCTTATGGCCTTACCTTTTATTCATCTGTAAAGCAGGACTATCAGTCATATATTCTTTGGAAGGCTATTTCAAGAGTAAATTCAAGCCTGGTGTGGTGGCACATGCCTTTAATCCCAGTACTTGGGAAGCAGAGGTAGAAGGGTAGCCATGAGTTTGAGGCCACCCTGAGACTACAGAGTGAATTCCAGGTCAGCCTGGGCTAGAGCAAGACGGTACCTTGAAAAAAAGGGGGGGGGGGGAGAATAAACTCATGTTACATGTAAATCATGTGCCTAGAATATTACAAAAACTCAAAAATTTTGGCATGCATAACCAGAGGAGCTGAAGGCATTGTGAGGAATTACCTGCAATATAGATTTGACTCTCTTGGCAACTGAGGATCTTGACAGGACTGTTAAGGATGCCTGAGTTCTTTCAAGGGACTCAACTCTCTTCATTCTGAGATGTTTGCCCACTCTTAATCTCTTATAGCTACTCTGTGCCCCCTTACATAAAACCTTTTGATATCAAGCTAAGAGTATCTATCTATTCAGCATCCCCATTCCCAGCCTGTAGGATGATCAAATCACATGAGCAGAAACTCCATGCCATCTCCCATTATCCATCTTCCTTCTAGCTTCTACCCAAGTTCAGTGTCTGGCACAGTGTCTGGCAAAGAGGCTGCAACATGGTTTGGTTGTATCAGCTAACAATAACAAGGAAGGCATTCTGCTGATAAGTCTGTTGTCAACTGTACTAGCTTTGGAGAATCACCCTTATGGTATTCACTGGTGCTAAGTATGATGATTAAAGACTTCAATGACAAGCTGAGGAGATGGCTTCATGGTTAAGGGTATGTGTTCCACAAGTTTGCCTACTTGAGTTCAATCCCTAGTACCCATGTAAAGCTGTGCACGAAGTGATGCATGTACCTGTAATCCCAATGCACATACAGGAATGGGAGGTGGAGCCAGGAGAATCCCAAAGCTTGTGGGCTGTTCCATCAGTAAAAACAAACAAAAGCAAGAGAAACTGTGTTCCAAAAAGATGGGAGGACCAACACCCCGTGGTTGTCCTCTGACTTCTACACTAGTGCTGTGGCTCACATGTATGCACACATACATACAGGGCTAGAGGGATAGCTTAGCAGTTAAGGCGTTTGCCTGCAAAACCAAAGGACCCAGGTCCAATTCCCCAGGGCCCATGTTAGCCAGATACACAAGGGGGCGCATGTGTCTGGAGTTCGTTTGCAGTGGTTGGAGGCCCTGGCCCATTCTCTCCCTTTCTGTCTTTCCCTCCCTCCCTCCTTCCTTCCCTCCCTCCCTCCCTCCCTCCCTCCCTATTTCTCTGTCAAATAAGTAAATAAATAAAAATATTTAAAAAAACATTCAGTAAGACTGCTCATGTTTGAGATTTGTGAGTGGTATTAAATTCCACAACTGTAGATATCTACCTAGCCTGTCTCTGAGTTTTCATCTTTAATTCATCCCACCAGCTACTCTCAAATACATCTTTCTGGAATACCATTTGTATCATGCTTGCAAAATAAACACTGAAGGCCAAGAATGGTGGTTCACGCCTTTAATCCCAGCACTTGAGAGACAGAGGTAGGAGGATCACTGTGAGTTTGAGTCCACCCTGGGACTACATAGTGAATTCCAGGTCAGCCTGAGCTAGAGTGAAACCCTACCTCAAAAAACTGAAAAACAAAACAAAACAAAACAAAGCATCAAAGACTTCATGGCTTAAGACCATAACTAACTAGTCTTGATTTTTATCCTACTAGTTTTCTTGAGGCAAATTGTAGACAAATTGCTTCCCTTTCTGTTTTCTAAATAAATCTTCTATTTCCCTTTTATGGTGTAGTATACCTTGAAATAGTAACAAGGGTTAACATTTACTGGTGTCCTCAGCTCTGTTCTGGGACTCAATCTAGCCAAGGTTGAACTAGAACTCACTCTGTAGCTCCAAGCTGGCCTCGAATACACAGTGACCCTACTACCTCAGCTTCCTTAGGACTGGAGTTAGAAGGGTACACTACCACACCCTGTATGTTCTGGATGTTTTAGATGCATTATCACATATGTATTTTATCCCCACGATATAGGTATTATTTCCACTAGGGAATTAAGGTATAGAAAGATCAGGTCACTTCTCCCTGGAGGTGGAGAATCATAAGGATGCACGATGATGCCACACTGTATCTGTGGCCCATTGACGCCTCTGCCCTTTCCATCTATTCACTACCACGTTTTTCTTTTCCCCCAAGGTAGGGTCTTGCTCTAGCTCAGGCTGACCTGTAATTCACTATGTAGTATCAGGGTGGTGGCCTCAAACTCATGGAGATCCTCCTACCTCTGCCTCCCGAGTGTTGGAATTAAAGGCGTGTGCCACCACACCTGGCTTTATGACCACTTTTTTATTCAAGACTCTACCCAAGCCCCAGTCTCTTCATAAATTCTTCCTTTCTTTAGTACACGATTGGAAGTAATTTGTCACTTTTTTAATTTTTAATTTTTATTTTTGAGTGAGAGACAGAGAGAAAGGCAGAAAGAGTGAGAGAGAGAATAGGCTCACCAGGACCTTTTGGCAGCTGTGAACGAACTCCCGATGTGGGCGCATGTGCGACATTGCATGCTTGTGTCACTGCATCTGGCTTATGTGGGACCTGGAGATCTGAACCTGCGTTCTTGGGCTTCATAGGTAGGCGCTTTAACTGTTAAGCTATCTCTCCAGCCCTAATTTGTCACTTTTAAGTTTTTTTTTTTTTAATATTCACCAAGAACTTCACCAGCCATGACTCTGAGGCAAGTCTTCTTTTATTGGGCTAATATTTGCCTATTTTTTTCTTTTTTATCTTCCAGTTGTTTCTTCTCATCTATTTTTTTTCTGTGGGGTGTGTGTGTGTGTGTGTGTGTGTGTGTGTGTGTGTGTGTGTTTATGTGCATGTGGAGGTCAGAGGCCAGGGTCAGTTGCCGTCCTTTGTTGCTCTACACATTATTTTCTAAGACAGAGTCTCTCACTGAACCTGGAGCTCACTGATCCAGCTACCAAGTCCCTGCGCTCCACCTGTCTCTGCCTCTCTAGCAGTGAGATTATAATCACATGCCTACACACTCATCTTTCATGTCATGCTGGAGATCTGAGCTCAAGTCCTCATAGTTATGTGGCAAGCACTTTCATGACTGAGTTGTCTCCCCAGTTCCCTCATATCATCTTTATTATGAGTTTGGATTAATTTAGATGTACATTTTTTTTTTCTATCACCCATATTGCCTTGCACATAACAAGAATCTGGCATTTGCTTGTTGATTGGTCTGATGCTGTGTGGATGTTTATCTTTTGCAATAGAACTGTAAGCAGGAAGTTAATTGGTAGAGGACTTAAATAGCACCCTCTGTGAATTTAGGACAGCAACACCTGCTTATTTTTAGTTGCCATGCTTATACATCTTAGCAATGTTTTATGTAGGAGTTTTTGCTACTGACTAATAGGTTGCATGGGTGGATATCCATTGGCATCTAGTAACCTGGGTTTTGGGGGTGCTTGATTTAGAATTGGTATTATTGCCTATCCCTGTGCCCACCCATGCTTATTGTTCATGGGTAGATAAATTTAAATGTAATACGCTTTGAGTTCTGGTTCTGGCCCAGTGTTTTCTTTTTTTCTAATGTAAACATTTAATAGAACTGATGGTCCTCCTAGATAACATTTATGCAGTGGTCTGCTTTAGTGCTCTGGGTAAGTATAGGGGTTTCCATTGGCATTGAATGGCATGGTCTAGGACCCATGAGTGATCTAGGGGTACTTTAGGTCCTGATTTGTCCAGTCTCCCTGCCTTTTATCAAGTTTCCATCACCTCTCACCATGTGAGATGACCCTAATACACACCCTTTTGACATATTCACTGACATATACAGCATTTAAGTCTTCTTATGAGAAGGAAAGAAAATCAGAATACTCCTTTTTTTAAATGAAAGTACTTTTTCAGCTACTCATTTCCAAAATACAGGAAAAAGAGTACACAGTTACAATATTCAAGATACAATGTATAATGCAATTTCCTTTTGAGGCAACAAGAAGCTAATTTGCTGGTTGTCCATCCCTTATCAGTCTATTCAAGGGCGGAGCCTCTGAGCTGTGATTTCTGCACCATCTGGATGCTTACTTCTCATTATCTGAATACCTGGCTTGGAGGAGGGGGACCCAATGATGCAATTATCTATACTTGACTTTCTATAAATATAGTTGGAACACATGCATATGGAAATGTACCTTTGAAACTAATCATATGGAAGACTGGAACAAAAAAAAGAGCAAGGAGTTTCAATTACACAGGAGGAAGGTATAAAGTTGAGTCACTTATTACACTGGGAAGAGACACTGGAGAGATGCATGGGTAGTCACAGTTCTTCCATAGTGCCTTTTACACTCAGGGACTAACTGTCCCAGACTGGAGCTAACCCATGCTGGTCTGAAGATCCTAAATTAATGGATTAGTATTAGAGACAGTGTCTCCGGATTAAGGCCAAGGACCTCCTAATAGAAATGAAACATTTCTATTAAAAACAAACGAAGTCATTTTGGGGCTGGAGAGATTGCCTAGTGGTTAAGGTTTTTGCCTGCAAAGCCAAAGAACCTATGTTTGATTCCTCAGAACCCATATAAGCCAGATGTACAAGGTGGCATGTGCATCTGGAGTTCATTTGCAACAGCTGGAGGCCCTGGTCTACCCATTCTCCCTCTCTCTGCCTCTTTCTCTTTCTCAAATAAATTAATTCATTTATTAATTAAAATATAGTTTTTAAAAAATGAAGTCATTTTAAGGGAAAGTAGTCAAACACTGATGTTTGGCTCTATAACAATGCTCTATTTCTCTGAGATATTTTCATTAATACATATATTTTATGCGTGATATGTGTTATTATAAATAGTAAAAGCTATCCTACTGATCTATGGATGGACCTATAGTGATTGTATCCCACTGTCGAGTTGTAGTTAAGGCATGGGGTAGAGGTGGCATGGAAGCAACAAAAATTCTTTGTGAGACATGAAAGCCTAGAGCAGCATTTTGGGATATGTGACAGAACATGTTGCCAGGCAGAAGGAGGGGCAGGGAAGGCTTCCTTTGAGTCACAGTAGAGTGATGTCAAGACAGAGAAACATTGGCACAGACATGACCAGGAGTGTGAAAAAGCAGCAGCGACAGCAGCACTGTGTTGGCTAGTGACAGAGGTGGTAACGCCACGGTAAAGCTTTGGCATAAAATCTTCAGCCTGTGGCTGTGGTAGCTTTCATCCACTCAATGTCCTGTCTTACTAACAGGGTCCCAGAGCAGCATCCTGTTGGCCCCAGGAAACCAGCCAAGAGAAAGAGAGATGAGTCCATGGAAAGGAAACTCCACAGGGCTATAGACAGAGCTGTATTGATGAGCATTCTGACCCTTTGAGAACATTCTGACCCCTCTAAACTCCAAGAATAGTGACAGATGGGGCAGGAGGGAGGCAAAGATGAGAAGGTACTTATACAACGCAATGGTGGATAACTTAACCTATCAATAAACTGAGGAATGCATTCAATAATTATTTATTGATCGCTTATGAAATAACTCTAGAGTGGATCCAGAAAAGACTGGCTGTCACTGTGGCCCTGTTATTTCCCCAGTGTTGATGTATACTGTGGAATATTACACATCTACCTCATCACTCTTTTCCTCTCTCACTATCCTGGCCTTTGACCCACTGAAGACCATAGTCTATGGGGCCAAAACTGAAAAAATGCCATTTACCTGTGCTTCTTATTTTGAAGTCCTGAGTCTACTGGCAATTGTCATTCTGAAATGCAAATGACAGTTCTCACTGACTTCCATCCTCCTGATAGTTCTTCAATGTGGTGACAAGGATTTATAGCTTTGACTCTCCCCATGTTTCCAGGTGTGGCTGTGACTATTTATGGCCTTTGTGCCTCTTCCAAGTCCATCCCCTGTTTGCCTCTCTCACCTGCTATCTTCAGTTGTTCTGCAGCTCTGATAGGCAACAGTCTTCCTCTGGTTGATAGTCTTCCTCCTGGTCTAACCAATTCCCCTTCTCCCGCACAAACTCAGAATTGGCTCGTTGCCCATATGGCTAAGTCAATCTGTAGAGCTATGCTGGGTCGCATTCCAGATATTTATGTCTTCATACACACTTCTTACCAGGCCAGAAATCAGTACATTCGCTTGGCTATGTTCACATAGTGCCCTGCAGAGCCCCTTCCTCCTCAGAAAAAAGATAATTCAACAACTACTTATTATGTGGAATACAGCCTGTCAAGTTTATATGATGGGAAACTGTAAAGTCTTGAATCACACATCCCCCATAAACTCATGTGTTCTAAATGCATGGTTCTTAGGGGATGACAACTTGGGGGGTGGAACTTGTTGAAGGAGGTATGTCATTAGGGTGGGAGTGGACTTTGTGGCTTATTAGTCCTTAGCTTGGCAGTGTTAGCTCTCTTTTACTCTTCTGCTGCTGTTTTCTTCTTACCTGCTGTGGCAGAGGTGATGTCCAGCCCCTGCTTGTGCCATGCTTTCCCCTTTCATCATGAAGCTTCTTCTTGAGACTACAAACTTTTCTTCACAACCGCTTTTGGTTGGGTGTTTTGTCCCAGCAATGTGAAGCTAACTACAACAGAAATATCAGTACCAAAGGGCTGACATTTTTGCTGCTAGAAATCTGATCGTATAACTTTTTATTTTTTATTTTTTATTTTTTGGAACTGATTTGTAGGAGGAATGTGGAAGGATTTGAAACCTTAAACCGAAGAGACAACTTTAAGTGTTGTAAGTAGAGCTTGATGTTCCATTCCTGTCATAGTTGGAAAGATTGAAATGCAGGAAGAACTGTAGACTATGGGGGCTTGATTTATGGGGAGGCTTGTTTGTCAGAATTGGGCTAGAGGCAGTTTGTGTGAGAGGCTGGCTCCATTTTTCTCAGGTCCTGGGAACTTGAGCAGAGTTGAGTTTAGAAGAAATGGGCTGGTATGAGAAGAATATAGCACAGTGGGAAATGAAATTTTCATTGGAGACTGATGCGGTTATTGGAGAGATTATTACCATTGAGACTGGGCCAGCTGCTCTGAGTTAGGACAGTGGGAAGAATGCTGAAGGAGTGTTTTATTTTCAAAGCCAGATTTATTCCCCTCCCTGGATTAACAAATTTGGCAGCCCACCTGGTACTATGGGAGTATAACAAAAAGGAAAGAAAGGGTCATTGTATTTGCAATGCGGTTTTGGTTGTTTTTAGAAATGGCCACTGGACAATGGGTGGCAGGATTGTTGAAGTGTCTGTGTGGAGGTCTGATGGAGCCATGAGAATGAACTGTAGGTTGCAGTAGAGTTACCAGGATTTTGGAAATGCCAGGACTTTGAGATGGCTGCCAAGGAGGGATGCTGGCTCTAGATGGAGTTTTCCCTGGGCTGTGGACAGAGCAGCTGGAGTGATGGAATTGGAATCCCAGAGACTTATCACTGGTTACAGAAGTCAGACTTGGAGCTATGGGGTTTGATATTTGCCCTGCATGTTTTGATCTTGCAGTGGTTAAATCTTTCCTTGCAATTTATTCCTGTTGCAATGGAACGTTTACTCTCTACCATTATATATATTTAAATTGTTTTAATTTTACAGGTTTATAGTTAAGAGACTGTCTTGAGTTTTAGATAAAATCCTGGACTTTGGTCTTTTGGGCAGTGTTGGGATTGACAAAAATCTATGAGGACTTTTAAAGCTGGACTGAGTGTAATTTTATATCATGAAATAGTCATGAGTTTATGGTGGCCAGGGCAAGAATCTGGTGGTTTGAATCACTTGTCACCCATACATTCATGTGTTCTGAATACTTGGTCTCCAGTTGGTGGCAGCTTTGGATATGGAGCCTTGCTGGAGGAGGGGTGTTTCTGGAGGAGGGGTGTTTCTGGAGGAGGGGTGTTTCTGGAGGAGGGGTGTTTCTGGAGGAAGGGTGTTTCTGGAGGAAGGGTGTTTCTGGAGGAGGGGTGTTTCTGGAGGAAGGGTGTTTCTGAAGGAGGGTGTTTCTGGAAGAGGGGTATTTCTGGAGGAGGGTGTTTCTGGAGGAGGGTGTTGCTGGAGGAGGGGTGTTGCTGGAGGAGGGGTGTTGCTGGAGGAGAGGTGTTTCTGGAGGAGGGTGTTTCTAGAGGAGGGGTGTTTCTGGAGGAGGGTGCTTCTGGAGGAGGGTGTTTCTGGAGGAGAGTGTTTCTGGAGGAGAGGTGTTTCTGGAGGAGGGTGTTTCTGGAGGAGAGTGTTTCTGGAGGAGGGTGTTTCTGGAGGAGGGGTGTTTCAGGAGGAGGGTGTTGCTGGAGGAGGGTGTTTCTGGAGGAGGGTGTTGCTGGAGGACCTTGAGCTTGCTTAGCCCCTAGCTTGCCTTGTTATCTTGGCTCACTCTTCTGCTGCTATTTGCCATCTGCTGTGCAGAAGTGGTGAACAACCTCTGCTTCTGCCACGCTTTTCCCTGACATCACAGAGTTTCTCCTCAAGACTGTAAACCAAAACAAACCCTTTCCTCCCATCATCTGCTTTTGGTTGGTGGTTTTGTCCCAGCAAGGTGAACGTGACTACAACAGAAACTATTAGGGAGCATCAATATTCATGACCTCGAAGTGCCTGACACTACCTACAAATGACATTCATAATAGGAGAAAAAGAAGAAGGCATCATAAACAGAAGAGAAACCAATTGGAAAGAAGAGTTTCAATGAAGGGTAGATTTCAGAGGGGGAGAATAGGGATGGGAATCATGATTTACTATCTATACTTATAGAAGCTGTCAATAAAAAGTATAAAAAGGAATATCAAAGTGGAAGCCTAGAGGCCCTTTCAAATAAACCTAGACAAATCCTGGAGATTCGAAGGTTGGAAGAAATGCATACCAGATGCACATGGGCCAACTGCTCTTTTACTGTGCACTCTCCAATGTAGTGACCTAAACAATTTAATTGTACTGTCTACTTTGCAAAAAGGATGGAAAAGTAATAAAATTCCAAGAAAGTTATTACTTTCAAAAGTTCTGAGGAAACAGAATCAATGACTATTTTTTCTTTTTGTTTTTTTTTGAGGTAGGGTCTCACTCTAGCTCAGGCTGACCTGGAATTCACGATGTTGTCTCAGGGTGGCCTCGAACTCACAGCGATCCTCTTACCTCTGCATCCCAAGTGCTGGGATTAAAGGCGTGAGCCACGACACCTGGCTTTAGTGACTATTTTATACAGGGGTCTATCCTAAACATATAATGACTGAAGTCACACACATAAAGTCAGGTTTACCATGGGGCCAAACTATTTTTTTATCTTTCTGTTTTGAAAAGTAGTTCATATTTGCATTATCACTGAAATCATCACTTATTTATTTATTTATTGAGACAAGGCCTCATTCTATATCTGTGGCTGGCCTGGAACTCACTAAGTAGCCCAGGCAGGCTTAGAACTTGGGATGTCCCTCCTACCTCAGCCTTCTGGTTACTGAGATTACAGGTATGAGCGATTATGCCTAGCTCAGAGAAACCATTGTTAAGACTTTATTTTTTATTACAATAGCTAAAAATTTATCTGAAGAAAGGCCAGTGTTAAAGACCCAGATCATGACATTTTTCTACTGTGTCGGCGTTGCTCTTTAGATAAACAGAACAACAGGATCCGTGTGTGAATACGTAAGGGGAGATTTGTTATGGAAGTTAGCTCATGTGAATGTGGAGGCAGACATGGAATATCTGGAAAAATAAAGAAGGTGGTGATGTACTTGAGTTTGAGTAAGAAGGTGTGAGAACCAGAGGGGCCAAGGATGCTCCAGGGTCTAAAGGCCTAAAGACGGGTTGTGACGATATCCAAGGGCTACAGGATAGATGTCCCTGCTCAGAGAGAGCTACACATCTTTTGGATTATTCACCTGCTTAATGGATTTGGTGACACTTATCTTGGTCCCTTGTGATACTGTAACAGAATACCTGACTTCGGTTAACTTACAAAGAATAACAATTTGTTTTCTCATCGTCCTTGAGACTGAGAAGGCCAAGACCAAGGAGCCAGCATGTGGTGTGGACCTCTGCCACACATACGGAAGCTGCAAGGGAGGGAAATGGAGGCCATATGTGTTCTCACTTAGTAAAAGAACAAAAGGAAAGCTCTCACTCCCACAAAGCCTCCAGACCACAGCATTGATCCACGGGGCATAGGGACCTGTTTGTCCGTGATCACTCAGACTCTAGGAAACTGTCAGAAACAGGCTTTCCGAGCTGCCTTCTTGGGGCACAGGCTGAGGGTAGTGGAAGCCCCATGGGGTTTGGCTAATGACTTGAGAATGTTTTGAGTGGGATGTAGCTCTTTCACTTGGTATGACATCAAAATGCCTGCTACCCAGGCTGGAGAGATGGCTTAGAGCTTAAGGCACTTGCCTGAGAAGCCTAAGGACCCAGGTTTGATTCTCCAGGTCCCATGTAAGCCAGATGTACATGGTGGCACATGTGTCTGGAGTTCATTTGCAGTGTCTAGAGGCCCTGGCACACCTGTTCTTTCTCTCTGTGTCTTAAATAAATAAAAATCAGAAAAAAAAAGTGCCTGGTACCCTTTTTTCTGCATCAGAGACCTGGTACATATTACAGAGACAAGAAATATCCAAGAAATCAGTCTAGGAAGATGTAATAATATCATCTGGGAGTATATTTAATTTGCAAAATGTTCTCCAGACAAAGGAATGTTCTACAAGTTAGTAACTATTGGCAGATGAGGTAGGGTGAAATAGCTCAGACCTGGACAATTATGACCTGGAAGAATAAAAGTAGCTGGGAGAAGTCTAGACCCACCCTGTCTTTAATACACACAGAGAAAAGCAATAGTTGCTTATTGGTTTATATTAAAATAGTTCTAAAAAAAGTAAAAGCTAAATTTAGTAAGTTTTCTCAAGTCAGAAGGGCCCTTGAAGGAAGCATACAGGTAGGTGGTCATGTGAGATTTTGCAGAAGATATTTGCATAACAGTAACAGGGAAGTGGAAATGACTCTAGGTTCATTTCCTCCCAGAGTGGGTATAAAAGGAGCTCTCCCAGAGGGAGCCAGCATCACACCGTCCTCTCCTCTCTTGAGTCTTTCTCCTCACTTCACCTGAGTCCTCTCTACTGACACCATGGGGTGCTGTGGCTGTGGAGGCTGTGGAGGCTGTGGCAGCTGTGGTGGCTGTGGCAGCTGTGGCTGTGGCAGCTGTGGCAGCTGTGGCAGCTGTGGCGGCTGTGGCGGCTGTGGTGGCTGTGGCAGCTGTGGCTGTGGAGGCTGTGGTGGCTGTGGCAGCTGTGGAGGCTGTGGAGGCTGTGGTAGCTGCACCACCTGCAGATGCTACCGGGTCTGCTGTCCCAGCTGCTGTGGCTGCTGTGGCTGCTGCGGCTGCTGCGGCTGCTGTGGCGGCTGCCGCCGTGTCTGCTGCTGCCGCCGCACCTGCTGCCGCTCCTGTGGCTGCGGCTGTGGGAAGGGCTGCTGCCAGCAGAAGTGCTGCTGCCAGAAGCAATGCTGCTGCTAGGAGGGCCGCATGGGCTCCGGGCCTGTTCTGCAATAGGTGAGTTTTGTCATCTGTCTGCTCCTCTCTGGCTTGTAGGCCACAAGCATGACCCAGGTCCATCACCATCCGACAGAGATGTCGCATTTTGTAGTTTTTGGTGTCCTGCCACCATTTACTATGAACATCAACGGAATGAATACCTACAACCTCCTCTGTCAACTGGCATTCAGATCGTGATGGTGACAAAATGCAGTCATCAGCTAACACTGCACCTTCTTAAAAGGCTTCTTTTTATTTATGTTAACTTTTATCTCTGCTGAGGTGCATCCGTGTACACAAAGCAATTCTTGTCTTAATAAACTACACTAAACCAACCTCAGGCATCTATCTCTTCCTTCTCTTTTCATTCTCTAAGCTGTCCACGGGGGAAATGAATATATTCTCAGCAGATGATGTTATGAAAAAAGGCAACAAAAAATGAAAGGTAGACTGAAGAGATGGCTTAGCAGTTAAGGCATTTGTCTGCAAAGCCAAAGGACCTCAGTTTGATTCCCCAGGACCCACATAAGCCAGATGCATAAGGTGGCACATGCATCTGGAGTCCTTTGCAGTGGCTGGAGGCCTTGCAAACCCATTCCCCCCCGCCCCCGCCTCTTTTTCTCTCTCTCTAATAAATAAATAAAAATAAACTATTTTCTTAAAAATTGAAAGGTAAGATAAGTGATTGCAGTAAATGTAATAGATGAGAACATACTTAACACATTGTGAGTTTATCAAGAAAGGTGGGACCTACCAACCCAGGCGTACCTCCTCAGCCTAGCCATTTCAGTGACATAAGCCAAAATGTACCCCCAGCCTCTCCCTCGACAGAGCCTTAGCAATCAAATTCCATTGTAGAGATATTTGGTTAGCCCCAAGTCTTCACATGATCATATGGGAGCCCAGTCACTTTTGACCTCATCATTGGGAAGTCAGCTTTACTTTACTCCTAGACTCTGTTTCTACTGCATGTTGATATGACTAATCATGGCCTTGTTGCAGAAATCACTCCATAGGTAGCATTACTGGGACCCTTGGGACTAGCCACATTTTTTTTTATTGTTTTGGTTTTTTGAGGTAGGGTCTTGCTCTAGCCCAAGCTTGCCTGGAATTCACTATGTAGTCTCACTGTGGCCACGAACTCATGGTGATCTACCCCTGCCTCCTGAGTGCTGGGATTAAAGGTGTACGCCAACATGCCTAGCACTAGCCTCATTTTTTGTCCATTACCTCTGTAGTCCATGTTATATTTGTCACCTCTTTAGCTTCTTATCTTAAAAAAACAAGTTATCTATCCGGGCATGGTGGCGCACGAGGTTGGAGGATTGCCGTGAATTCGAGGCCACCCTGAGACTCCATAGTGAATTCCAGGTCAGCCTGGGCTAGAGTGAGACCCTACCTAGAAAAAAAAAAAAAAAAAAAACAAGTTATCTAATGTGAATGCTAGCAGACTGCCTTACAGTAGACTGCTGTATAATGACCATGTGGGCATGTAAAGATACTTGGCAAGGAAAAGGTCTCGATGGCTGAAGATCAAGCCATACAGAGAGGTGCCCAAGAGAATCCAAGAAACATCAAGCACATGATGGGGGATCAGATGTTTTCATCCTAGAAACAACTGGTGCACCTGCACCTGCCTTACAGGCTGCTCAGCTACTGGGACTAGACCCAAGGCTGTCCTGAGCTCTTGCTTTCGTAAACCTTGGGACATGTGGGCTGACTTTGTTGCTGACTTAGTTGCTCTGAACAAATCTTCATAGCATTCTCATGCAAGGAGGCTGAGCTATGCCAATCCCACTTGAATGGACTTGCAAAAGTCTCACAGTGCACACATCTTTCCATAGCTGAGCTCTAGTTACAGCTGGGAAGCTCACTGGATAACCACAGAAGCCTGAATGAGACAATTCACACAGGAGTTAACAATGCAGTTTACCTTAGTCTCTCTCTCTCTCTCTTCTATTGAGGTGAGATGCTAATATGCCTAATGTGCACTATAAGAAACTACACTGGAACAAGCTGGGACTTCAGTTGAATTTTTCATCAAGCACCAAGAATAAACAAGGCAAAAGGTTTACTTTACTTTTCAGAATTAGTTCTATTAAAAAGGAACCTGGCTGGGCATGGTGGCGCACGCCTTTAGTCCCAGCACTTGGGAGGCAGAGGTAGGAGGATCGCCGTGAGTTCGAGGCCACCATGAGACTATGTAGTGAATTCCAGATCAGCCTGGACTAGATGAGACCCTACCTAGAAAACCAAAACAAAACAAAAACAAACTAAAAAGGAACCTGGCTGAGCAGGTAGGAAACAGAGTACCTGTTGTCAGTTCTGCTGGCTTCTACAAGAGTGTGGAGATGTCCATCACCCATATCTTGGAGCATGTTTCTTATTGGTTGTGCTCTTGGGGTTTGATAGGTGACCACTCCAGCTTCAAAGCATGCACTGTTGATGTGAGAATGGCCAGGCCAGAAAAGATTCCTTGAGTCAAGATAGCATGAACTCTGGCGGCTCCAGCTGGGAGAAGTTTGTCAGTTGCATGGAAGATTGTACCCCAAGTGACAGCCATGTTGATGTGGCCAACAGCCCTGAGTGGGCTCACAGCTCCCCAGACCAGAGGATTTCAGGTCTTGAGACTTTGTCCACATTTACTAAAGAACTGAGAAATGCAGACACACAGAGAAGGGTAAATTATGAGAATGGAAACAAGAGAGAAGAAAAAGCAAGCCAAGAGGAGTTCCTCCCCTTCCGTCAGTCAGATAGGAAAGGGGAGAGAAAATGGGGAAAAAACTTCATCTGTGGAGGTGTGGCTCGGGTCCATTTATATGCATTAGGCATCAGCTAGAATAAGTCTCATTGCCAAGTCCAGATGTAAATGAAGGATCTTAAATTTATTTTTTTTTAATGTGAGGGATTTAGAATTGACATGCTAGGACATCCAGCCACTGCAATTAAACTTCAGACGCGTGTGCTACCTTGTGCACATACGTAACCTTACGCATGTGTCCTCTTGTGCATCTGACTTATGTGAGATCTGGGGAGTCGAACATGTGTCCTTAAGCTTCACATGCAAGTGCCTTTGCCGCTAAGCCATCTCTCCAGCCCTAATGAAAGATCTTGATTGGTTGTTGGGCCCATGAGGATTGCTGATTCAGGAAGGGCCCCTCCCATGGGTGCTAAGCCTTGAAAAGTTGAGGAGGAGTAAGGAGGAACCAGGAAGCTGCTAACAGCCATCTTGGATGAGTCTGAATCAGTCTGCCCTTGGGCCTGGGTCTCTAGCATAGTACCTCAATGCCATCTGCAAGGACAGCCACTCCATCCTTCACATCTCCCACTTAGCACCATGCAGCTCACCACATTGGTTGCTTCCATTCTTTTTGAATCAAGGCCACGCCCACTTTCAACCGGTCTGCAGTGCAACTGCTTCACTGTCTTGGCTGCAGCAGCATCGGGTGAGACAATCGTGTGTTCCTCCACTTGGAAACTGTTCTCCTAATCCACCATACGGCAGCTGGCTTTGCAGACAAATTGTCCACTGGAATATGAAAACAGGCCTGAGTTTGAGAAGCATATACTTCCTTGGTGATGATGTGATCACCAGCTGCTATAGGCAGCATGTTAGCACCAACCTGGGCTGAGACGGGAGCCTGGCGCTTGTCTTTCTCATCCTGTCAGGCGTAACAGAAGCCTGGAATGACTGAGGTAACCTGGGTGGCCGAAGTGATCTTGCAAGCATTAGATCATGATCAAAAGCTTCATGAAAATGATGTTTATTTCAGCACAGCCACTCTGAACAATGTAGTGTGTTCTCCACATATACTTATACCAATTTTTTTTGTTCATTTTCACTTATTTGAGAGTGACAGACAGAGAGAGGAAGAGGCAGATAGAGAGAGAATGGGTGCACCAGGGCCTCCAGCCACTGCAAACGAACTTCAGACGCGTGCGCCCCCTTGTGCATCTGGCTAACATGGGTCCTGGGGAGTCGAGCCTTGAACCGGGGTCCTTAGGCTTCACAGGCAAACGCTTAACCACTAAGCCATCTCTCCAGCCCCCTTATACCAATTTTTACGTAGATCTGTTTGCTGAATTTCTTTCTTTAAAAAATACTTTATTTATTTTTAAGGAGAGAAAGAGAGAGAGAGAGAGCATGCCAGAGCCTGTAACCACTGCAAATGAACTCCAGACACATGCGCCACTTTGTGCATCTGGCTTACATGGGTCCTGGGGAAGCGAACCTGGGGCTTTTGGCTTTGCTGGCATGCGCCTTAACTGCTGAGCCATTTCTCCAGCCCTGGTTGCTGAATTTCTTAGTCATATTACCCCGATCCAGGCCCAATTGGATAGCAATTTTCTGGGGTGTTTCAGTGGAAACTGTCCCTGAAGATTTTTATATTTGCCATCTTGGGCAACTACCCTACCCACTCTTTGCTCGGTGGTCACTGCCTGCACAGAGACTGGGGTCATCAGCAGTGCAGAGTGTCCGCGCTGACAGCTCGGCACAGCGATGCCACTGTCTTACATTCCCGTCCTGCACACATCTACATTACCCAGCTGGTCTCTGTCTGTGTTTTCTTAGTCTTTTGTTGTGGGCTGAAATGTGTCCCCTTCCATTCATATGCTGAAGCCTTTACTCCTAATGCCTCAGAAAAAATGGCAGTTATTTAGAGCTAGTATTTTTAAATGGATATGAAAGTTTTAGTGAGAATCTAAGAGTGGGTCCTACCATGACTGGTTAAGGCACAGACATGTGCAGAAGGAAGACCCTGGGAGCACAGAGAAAGCCTGGGCATGGCATGGGAGCACTCCCCAGCATAACTGGGCTGACCCACACATGGCTGGCTAGAACCTCTGCCACACGACCTTCAGCATTCTGTAGCATAGGTTCACCTGCATCACAGATCCCCCTGCAACCCAGGTGCCATGCACCACAGGTTCCCCCTTCAGCACAGGCTCCCTTGAAGAATCAGTCCCCCTCCAGCATAGGCTCTCCTATGGCACAGCGTGGGCCTGCCTGCACCGAGTGTGACTGAGAGAGCAGGCACGGACACATCTGCAAGGACTGGAATGTCAACTATTTAGTGCTGAGAAGTCACAGCAGATACTTTCGGGAACTTCCCGCCCACTACCACCTTAGGACTACCATGGCAACTACCTCACTTGGCCTAGGATTCTAATTCTTCGTGTACCACCCATTGCACCCAGCGTCGCTGTGCAGCACAGTCTGCTCGGTCCTCACACTGGGCTTTGCCCCCCAGGCCTCCCTTTCTGCCAGAGGAGCTGCCAGCACACTGGTCCTCAGAAAGAAGGACTCTGAGAAATGCTTAGTGCTTCTGCACATTTAGAGTCCGACTCGTGCCATTTGTCTTTCTGTTTGTATCATCCGGGTGACTTTTGACTACTGGGGCTAACATGGGTCTAGTGTCCTCTTATGGGTAAGAGAAACATGACTCCAATACACATGGAAGTCGTTCTTTCTGGAGTCCCCCCATCTAACAAAAGGACGCAGGCTAGAGGACCCCTCAAGTGTCCTCTAGACTCAGGAGTCTCAAAGCAAAAATGAGCCAAACCACAAGTCACAGTTTGTTAAGTAAGATCTGAAAAAGAATTTGCAAGCAACCTCATGTCTTAACAATGCTCTTATTATGGTTAGATGTGGACCAAGGCAGAAAACAATTCTCTTGAAAAAAAGCAACAAGACTCAGGGTTTTGCATGAGAACTCAGATTATGAACAAACCCACAGCGCTCAGGAGATGGAAGAGTGAAGAATGGATGATTACTTGCAGTAAGTAGGGGGAGCAGGGGCAAATCACAGTGCAGTACCCCACAGAGCGAAAGAAACAATGGCCTTTTGCTGGGGAGACACGCATGTTCACAGTGCAGAGATGTGTCTCCACAGGTAGTGGTGGGCGCATTCCTGTGCACTGGTGCTTTCAGATTGCTGCAGTCAGGTTCGCATTGCTGGTAGAAATCGCCCAACCAAGAGCAGCTTGTGGGAAAAAAAAAAAAAAAAAAAAAAAGATTTATTTTGGCTTAAAGGCTTGAAGGGGAAGCTCCATGATGGCAGGGAAAATGACGACATGAGCAGAGGGTGGACATTACCCCCTTACCAACATCAGGTGGACACAGGAGAGTGTGCCAAACACTGGCAAGAGGACACTGGCACCAATATCCATAAGCCCGCCCCCAGCAATAACATTGCCTCCAGGAGGCATTAATTCCCAAATTTCCATCAGCTTGGAACCTAGCATTCAGAACACCTAAGTTTATGGGTGACACCTGAATCGAACCACCACATTCTTCTCCTGGCCCCCATAAACTGATAACCATACATGATGTAAAATGCAGTGCATTCATCCAATTTTAAAAGTCCCCATAGCTTTTTTTTTAATCAGTTCCAATGATGTTCAAACATCACCATAGTACAATATCTTTTAACTGAGCCATAATACCAAAATAATCCCCCAAAACCTATAATGGCACAGAATAAACATTCATAGTGCAAAAGATGGCACTGGGCATAGCAAAGAAATATTTAACCAATACAAGAATTAAAACAACCAGGGCAAACATCAAGCTCTGTAACATCAAGTCCAACAACTTTAGCCAGTGACAAATCTCAAAGTCTGATTATTCTAACTAGCAACAAGTCTCTGGAGTTCCAGTTCTACCCCTCCAGCTAGGCTACTCACAGTCCTGGAAAACTTCATCTGGGGATGGCAGCTGTCCTTAGTAGCCATCTCGTGGTCCTGGCATCTTCATGGGGTCTCCACTGCAATCCACGGTTCATCCTCATGCCTCCATCGGGTCTCCATGTAGGCAACCAGCAAACCTGCTTCACACTGCCCATGGCCATTTCCAAAACACAAGACCATGTTGCAAACTCAATGACCCTCTCTTTCCTGCTTTTCTCATACTCGACAATACCAGGTAGGGTGCCAGTTTGTTAATCCAGGGGGGAATAAAGCAAACTTTGAAGAACAGGACAGTCCTTGAGCACTCAGGCCCCTTCAAAAGAGTCTACATTCTTCCTGTTGCCCCCTGTGCAGGTCAGCTGGTCCAGTCTCGGTGGTTGTAATATCTCAAACAATTTGCAGATGAATGGGCAGTAGTTTAGGCCCAAAGATTTCATTTTTTTTTCTGTGCCACATCCCTCTGCTCACACCAGTTCTTTTCCATGCAATGCAACCCTGCACAACTTCTCAGGACATGGCCATAACAGCAAGCCTCATACAAACTGCTTCTAGCCCAGTCCAGGCAAAGCTCTTTCTCACCCTCATAAGCCAAACCTCACAGTCCACAGTTCTTATTACATTCAGGTCTTTCAACTCTGACCACAATAGTCCATCAAGCTATACTTACAGCACTGCAAGGTGTCTCTTGGGCCAAGGTTTCAAATTTTCAACATTCCTCTTGAAAACCAGCTCCAAAAGGCCAAAGCCACACAGGTGTCTAGCAGCAATCCCACTCCTCGGTACCATTTTACTGTTGCAGTCAGGTTCACATTGCTGGTAGAAATCACCCAACCAAGAACAGTTTGTGGGAAAAAGAGATTAATTTTGCCTTATAGGCTTGAGGGGGAAGCTCCATGATGGCAGGAAAAAGGACGACATGAACAGAGGGTGGACATCAACCCCTGGCAACAGGAGAGTGTGCCAAATACTGGCAAGGGGACACTGGCTATAATACCCATAAGCCAGCCCCCAGCAATAACACTGCCTCCAGGAGGCATTAATTCCCAAATCTCCATCAGCTGGAACCTAGCATTCAGAACACCTAAGTGTATGGGGACACCTGAATCAAACCACCACACAGACCATGCTTCTTCATACAGTGCATGATTTAAAATGGCAGAAGGGAATGCCTCTGAGTACTAATGAACTTATAATGATCACTGCGCTCTCTGGATTAGTTAGAAGAAGGGAGGAGGACCTTTGGCTGAGTGAAACACATTTTTTTAAATTTATTTTATTTATTTATTTGAGAGTGACAGACAGAGAGAAAGGGGCAGATAGAGAGAGAGAATGGGCACGCCAGGGCCTCCAGCCTCACTGTAAACAAACTCCAGACGTGTGTGCCCCCTTGTGCATCTGGCTAACATGGGTCCTGGGGAATCGAGCATTGAACCAGGGTCCTTAGGCTTCACAGGCAAGTGCTTAACCACTAAGCCATCTCTCTCCAGCCCGAAACCCACTTTTTAAAACTTATTTTAATTTTTGTCATCTTTCTGGAGGGCAACACCTGAAACCTAAAAACTCCTTGTCAGAAGTCCTCAGGGAACAACAACTTCCTCCCCACAAGAAGGTGTTTGGCCTTAAAAATCTCTGCCTAGCGGCAACATAAGGAATCCAAAGTCTGTTGAACCCATTCATTGAGTATGGCCGTATGGTAACTCCTCTACCTAATCCTGTGGTTAGAGAACTGGAAAGGCTAAGGAGACAGTGTCAGCGTCTTAGTGTGCACGGCCCTTGGGGTCGTGGGGAAAAGCCAAAACGCAGCAGAGGCCCTCACCTCACCTTTCCTTCAGGAATGAAGCAGTGCCGTGGCTCATGGAAACCCACAGCAATTGAGATCACCCATATTTTGGAAATTAATGTGTTGCATGGGATTTATGTGAAGTTGTGTGTTTGTGTGGGTGTGCTCCTGGAACAAGAAGTTCAAGAAAGTTGCCTTTCAGAGATTGATCTGGAATGTCATCCAGAGAGCCCCCAGTGCAGCAAGATCCGAGGTGGGGCTGTGTGGGGGTGGCTGCGTCCTGAGGGTTCTGCCCTCATCAGTGGATTCTGGGTATTGGAGGGAGGTAGAAGCGTAGGGGTGGTCACAGAGAGAGAGTCCTTTCCCTAGGCCCTTCCTTTCTAGTTTGCTCTCTATCCTGAAGCCCTGATTGCCTTGAGGTGAGCAGCTCAGCTTTCTCCCTCACTCCCTGCCATGATGTTTGGCCTCAAAGCAAGTCTTCAGTGATGGAACCAAGCACACAGGCCCTGAGCCCCTGAATGGTAAGCCAGAATGGATCCTCAGTTCTGTATGTTGATTTACTCTGGTACTTTGTCATAGTGTCAGAGAGCTGACACACTATCATTAACCAAAACTACCTGAAAACTGAGCTCTCTGATGGTAGTAAGATGCAGACGCTTACCTATGGCATGTGCATTGGTACCAGAAGCATGAGGGAGGGAGGGAGAAATCCTCCAGTTGTTGACCTCTGACCCCACTGGTACCAACCACAGACATTTTAAGGATTCAGGCTGTTTCAGGATTTGGGATGCGGTTACACCAAAAGAAGAGGCAAGAACAAGCTTTCACTGACATAGTTGTATTTTATTAGAAACTTAAACTAACATTTGACAGATGGGAATTTATTTTTATAAAAGGTACAGAGATTAGGAAATGAGGGATAAGGAAATAATCATAGACATCAAAAGGGATCTGGGACCATGTTTCATTCAGATTGAGAAAAGTGACGGGACTGCTGTAGGAACAGGACTAGTTTGCATTTTAGGCCATGTGGTGGCTGCTGGATAGTGTATAAGAAAGTCTGCAGACAGGAAGACTGGACCCCAGAGCAGAAGACGCAGGAACCCCGAACACGGAAGCAAAGTCGCAAGCCAGAGGAGATGTCACAGGACAGCCAAGGAGCACTGGTGTGGAGAATGCAGAAGAGTCGCGGGGCAGAGACCTACCTGGTGGTTTCCTAGCAGCAGCACTGCTTCTGGCAGCAGCACTTCTGCTGGCAGCAGCCCTTCCCACAGCCACAGCCGCAGGAGCGGCAGCAGGTGCGGCGGCAGCAGCAGACACGGCGGCAGCCACCACAGCAGCCACAGCAGCCACCACAGCCACAGCCACAGCAGCCACAGCAGCAGGGGCAGCAGACCCGGTAGCATCTGCACGTGGTGCAGCTGTTGCAGCCTCCACAGCCTCCACAGCCTCCACAGCTGCCACAGCCTCCACAGCCTCCACAGCCTCCACAGCTGCCACAGCCTCCACAGCTGCCACAGCCTCCACAGCTGCCACAGCCTCCACAGCTGCCACAGCCTCCACAGCTGCCACAGCCTCCACAGCCTCCACAACCACAGCAACCCATGGTGTCAGTAGAGAGGACTCAGGCAAGGTGAGGTGAGGAGAGAAACTCAGGAGAGGAGAGGATGGTGTGATGCCCCTTCTGCTGGGGGCACCCCTTATGTACGCCCCTGGGAGAGGGAAGGAAGGACAAGACAGGACACATGACGAGTGGTCACTTCCTTGTTGTGCTGCTGCTGCAGTTCCCACAACAGCCACCCAGGGCTCCCTTGTTGACCTGCTGGGGACATCGTGTGACCCGATGAGTTTATGAATAGTAACCTTCCCTTAAAACCACGTTAGAAGCAAGTCACAAGGTGCGGACTCTGAGGACTTTAGAAGCAAGTCAAGGGTGCTGAACGACTCTGAGGATGGGTCTTCAGCAGCACGTGGAGTCTCTAAGGTGTGTGGTCAGTGGGACTCTGAGTGGTGGGCAGCCTTTTCCCATTTCTCCTCTAGGCTTGCTTCTCCACCCAGACAGTTGAAATCACCCTGCTTGAGCAGAGGAAACTCCCAGAACGAAGGGGCATTCAAACAGACCACTTCATGTTTTTAAAACTGCTCCTGCTGTCCGTGTTCCTCTGCCCTATGCGTCATTAGTTCCTGCTTCTCTGCTTGTGAGCTCCCTGCTAAACTAAAACGTAACTGCAGGAAATTACATTATTTTCTTTTTTCCTTAATTCACTTAAGTGCATTTATTAGGTCCTGACCCAATGCTCCCCACCCTCCTTCCCTCCTGCCCCTGCATGCCCTTGCTGCCTGGGCCCATTTATTGCCCTGGATTTGTTTCCGTATGCACAACTTTAGCATGCACTCACCTCCAGTCACCTAACCCATCCATCATCAACTCTCCACTCCATCTTTTTCCCCTGGGGCCCCAGAGGCACCTTTAGTGTTACCTACCCTAGATGCAGTTCAGACTGTTCCCTCCTGGTCACCAACCTCCATCTAAATAAGGGAATGGGGTTGGAGAGATGGCTCAGCAGTTATGGTGATTGCCTGCCAGCCTAACTTGATTCCCAAGTGCCCATAGCCAGATGCACGAAGAGGTACATTCATCTGGAGTGCATTTGCAGCAGCTGGAGGGCCTGATGTGCTTGTCCTCTCTCTCTCTCTCTCTCTTTCTGCTTGCAAGTAAAGTATTAAAACACAACATGTGAATGTTCCTTACTCTTCCTTGTCTACATGTTGTCAACCTATCAAAAGATCCTGTTTGGGTTCCCCAAGCTCTGCTGACTCAGCTCCTTGGCATCTTCCACTCTTTCTCACATCTTTGTCCCACCACATCCTCACCGAGTCTGAGACTTCTCCAAGCCCCTGTGAAAGTTCTCTTTGGACCAGATGTCACCCAGGTGGTCTAGGGTCACTAGTGAACAATGTCAATCAGTCCTAGGGACTTGTGACCTTTCCTCTTGCTCATTCCTGAAGTGTGACTTTATCAGGTTGAAGAAATGGGCCCTAGGCTGCACGCCTGTAACACTATGAAGGGTGGAGGGTATCAATGGTCTTGAGTGCTGTCCCTTGACCTTGTAGTGTCTGATAGAAAGGTTTCTACTACAGCATTCCTGGGGGATGTCCCCAAAATCATAGCACTGGAAAGGTCAATATATATATATATATATATACACATACATATATAGACATATATTTCACAATCTCCTCATTCACAAAAACCCTAAAGTTCCACCATGATCCACAGCTATATCCTTTGTCTAAGAGCAGCAAATGACTTTTCTCCCCATATTGGGCCTCTATCAGCGCTTCTCCAATCGCCTGTCCTCTGAACCACATCTTCTCTGAGGACCTACTCTGTTTCCTCTACACAGTCATTAACAGGAAGAAGATAGTTGAAGTAGACCAAGGAGTCTTTAGCACCTGGTTCATGCAAGGATGCTGCCAGCTCTTAATTACAGGAAATCATTTCAGTCTGTCTTCAGTTTCACTGGTATCGTCCGCCCTTCAAACATGCATAATTAATATTATCCAATCAGGGCAAAATTAATTGCTTGCCCCAATCAAAACATCTAAGTCGTTACATCACCAAAATGCAGACTCGGGGATGACATCACTGAGGGTGGTTCTGCAGAAGACAGATCGCACTGCTAGGCCTCAGGGGCACAGGTCCGGAGAAGAGATTGCAGCACAGCTGACTCCGCCACTCAGCAGGGGTCATGACGACGCCCACGCTTGTCAGCACCTGTGAACCTGCCCTCATGTTTTCCTTTGCACTCCACTGCTAACTTGCCACTGAAGCTCTCTGAGGCAGGGACTGTGTCTCAGCTTGACTACACACATCCCAGAAGCACAAAGGGCAGGGGCCGAAGGGCTGCCTGGAGATGCCTGTGGTCCTTAGCCCTCTCCACAGCACCACGGGTGCTTGTCTGGGACACTGGAGAGAGGTGGGACACTGAAAAAATAAACACGACCGAAAATATGGAGAAGTCCAAGCTGTCTGAGGAGATAAGGAAACAAGAGCTGGTGACATTCTTGCATGTGCCTCAGGGGAAATGACAACAAGGAAGTGGTCATGTGTTCTCCTCTAGCCTACCCCAGAGTGGGTACATAAGGGGCACCCCAAGAGGGGAGGCATCACACCATCCTCTCCTCTCCTAACATTCTCTCCTCACCTCACCTGAGTCCTCTCTACTGACACCATGGGTTGCTGTGGTTGTGGAGGTTGTGGCGGCTGTGGTGGCTGTGGCTGTGGTGGCTGTGGCTGTGGCGGCTGTGGCTGTGGCGGCTGTGGCTGTGGCAGCTGTGGCTGTGGCAGCTGTGGCTGTGGTGGCTGTGGCTGTGGCGGCTGTGGCTGTGGCGGCTGTGGCTGTGGCAGCTGTGGCTGTGGTGGCTGTGGCTGCTGTGGCGGCTGCTGTGGCTGCTGCGGATGCTGCTGCCGCCACACCTGCTGCCGCTCCTGTGGCTGTGGTAAAGGCTGCGGCTGTGGGAAGGGCTGCTGCCAGCAGAAGTGCTGCTGCCAGCAGAAGTGCGGCTGCAAGAAGCAGTGCTGCTGCTAGGAGGGCCGCCGGCCCTGGGTCTCAGCCGCAGGTAACTGGTACAGGTGAGCTTTGTCGTTCTGTCTGTCCCTGTTCACCTTGAAAGTCACAAGCCGGACCTGAGCTTACTGCTGCTCGATTACACCCTTATGTTTCTGGAGGTTTTGCCATCCTGTCAACGGTAATACTTACCACCAAATTAAGAAATCCATAGCCTTCTGTCTGTCCCATTCAAATCATGACTGTGACAAAATGCAGTCAAGGGATGGTTGTCAATGTGAAAATGCCTCTCGCTGTGGTAACGTCCTATTGCATCACCATGTCTGTATGCCTAAGGCTAGTCTTGTCCTAATAAAGTTCACTAAGTCAACCTCAAAAAGCTGTCCCTTGTGTCATTTGTTTGGTCTCTACTATCTCAACTGGATTTCTACCTCAACAGAAAAATGCTCATGCTGCATCTGCAAAAACAGCAAAGAACCAAAGATGAGACAGACCGTAATGAGATAGGTTAATGGGAGATGAACCCATAGGGAGGTTTTCTGGTAGTGGGGCCAGGCCCTTGAGGTTAGCAATAGCATCCCAGGTCAGAGTCTGCCTTTTCTTTCTTTTCAAAAAATTTGTACTTATTTTCGTAAAGAGATAGAAGAAAGACAGAATGGACATGCCAGGGCCTCCAACGACTGCAGATGAACTTCAGGTGCGTGCGGTCCATTGCATTTCAGGCTTTGTGTGTGTGCTGGGGAATCAAACCCAGGTCATCAGGTTTTGTAGGCCAGTGGCTTCGCCGCTGGGCCATCTCTCCAGCCTGGAGTGGCCTTTGCTTCCCCTCCTGGCCCTGATGTGAGCAGTGTGAGCTCTTTCCCGGGCTCCTGCCATGGTGCCGCCTCACCGCAGGAGGAAACCACTGGGGCCACCATCCCCGATCCTGCTTCTCAGTGTCCTCTGCCTGGATTGAGAACTGCCTGGGAGACTGGTTAGCCACGCTGTAGACAGGACTAACTGGGAAGGAAGATCTATCCCAAATGTAAGTGTCATCGTCCTAGGGGCTGGGGGCCCAGATGGAATGAAAAGAGTTCACAGAGAAAGCTCACAGGATGCCGCTTTTCTTTTTGGCCTCCTGGTCAGGAAGTAGAAACACTTTAGCCCCATGCTCTTACAATTATGGTGTTCTTCCCACATGTGGTGCCAATCATCCATAGTCTGAATTCTCTGAAACTGGGAACCCACAACATCCACCTCAAGTTCTTTTCTCATTAGTCAATGAACCAACCATGGACTAAAATCTAGGAGACTCTGTACCAAAGGTAACCTTCTCATCATCTCCGTCTGTCTGTTGGTTTTTTTAGGTATTTTACTATAGGGATGGAAAGCTGACTTATAACCCTTGTCTGTGTCCACATGAATACTATGATGTTTCCAAAGTTGTTTTCCTTTGGCTAATTTTCCATAGTGCTACCTGGTCATTTTTAGTGTAGATTCCAGAACAATTGAGGTTTATTTAGTGGAAATGGGGGAGGTTAATGAGGTCAGTAAGGATGCCAGTTAGTGCTGGGTTATGAGTCTGAAACAAGAAACATCAGCCTTTCGGGGCATGCCTTCCCTGCCACTTTAAATGGAACCCAGAACACAAGTATATCTGAAATTATGGAACGGTAAAACCAGAGGAAACATGAGTTTATTTTATCAAACACCATAGGCAATAAAACTCTTAAAAGAGAAGGTAATGGAAAGCTAGCTGTCATTCTTCCTTGGATGCCACGCACTGGGGCCCCATAAGGTGTGTGGATGAGTCTCCCAGGGTCTCAGGTGCAACTAGGTGTTTTTGTCTCCTCCTGGCTGTTTCTTTTTCCACCTGCAGTATGCCTGGGCATGTATCCTGCTCAGAGCGCTTAAGTTCCTCTCAGCCTTCAGGATCCATCCCTGGAGTCCCCACTGTCTTCCTCAGTCACCCCTCACGACGTCCTCAGAGCTACCTCTTTTCATGGGAGCTGTCCGCAGCCAGGGCGAAGGTCAGAAAGAAGCCAAGCTTATGGAGACTCACCCACAGCAGCGGTTCCTCCTCCAGGCGCTTCAGCTGGCTTCCCGCACAGTGACGTGGTTGTGATTGTGGCTGTGGCAATGGCTGTAGTGGCTGCAACAGCTACAACAATTGCAGACGCTCCCTAGTGGCCTGGTTGCTGTGGCCACTGCCGCTGCTGCCTCACACCTGTGCATCTGCTGCTGTAGTCTCACCTGCTGTCACTCATGGGCCTATGGCCCACGTGGCTGCAGATGGGGCAAGGGCTGCTGCCAGCCCAAGTGTTTCTGTGAGAAGCAGTGAGTATAGCTGTGAGGCCAGCCACCAGGTCTCTGTTCCTGGGTCAGATGCAGGAGATTCTCCTCCAGCCTCTGCACCAGCATCCATCCCCCGTCCTCTGTGTGTCCCACATCTTTTCCTGGCCTGCCGCTTTACTTCTGAGTTCTGGGTTCTTGTATTTTCTGCTTCAGTGTGTCCAGTATTCCTGTCTGCAGACCTTCCCACCCAACATCAAACAGTCACCCATGGCCTTTACTTCTTAGCTCCCCCAGCAGTCAGGTCACTTGCTCCTGACTTGAACAGAACATGGGAACACAGTCCCACGTCCCTTTTGAGACTTGTGGTTATTAATTCCTATCTCTCCATCTTTTATTTCTGTTTCTGTCTTCCCTTCCTCCCTCCCTCTCTTCCTTTCATTTTCTTTCTTTCTTCACAGTTTTTTTTTGAAGCAGGGTCTAACTCTAGCAGTGGTTTACCTAGAACTCACTCTGTAGCCCAGGCTAGCCTCTAACTCACTGAGATTCTTTTATCTTAGCCTCCAATATTGTAGGATTGAAGCTTTGCATCACCACAGCCAGCTGTTCTTATTTTTCAATTGTTATTTTTTAAAGCTTTTATTTTATTTTATTTTATTTATGAGAGAGAGAGAGAGAAAGAAAGACAGGGGAGAGAGAGAGAGGAGAGAGAGAGAAAAAATGGGCAAACCAGGGCCTTTGGCCAATGTAAATGAACTCTAGATGCATGTGCCACCTTGTGCATCTGTCTTGTGTGAGTCCTGGGGAATCGAACCTGGGTCCTTTGGCTTTGTAGGCAAGTGCCTTAACTACTAAGCCATCTCTCCAGCCCCTCAAATGTTATTTTTAAGTTTCCTAATAAAATACAAATATATCACTGAAAAATTTTCTTATCTTTTCTTTGGAGTAATGTCATCTCAAATTCTGTGACTCCTTAAAAAGCCTGTGGTAGATGCTGGTGGGGACCCCGAGACCCTCTTTCCTGTGCTGTCCTCACGCTCCAGGTAGCAGTGTATGCACAATATTTGAGAGTCTCTTTCTGTTACCATCTGAGTCCAATTTAAAGGGACAGTTTTGATTACACATAGTGAAATCTTTGAAGGCCTATTCTATTCTATTCTATTCTATTCTATACACACAGACACAATGCGCACAGTATGTTCAGAGTCACATTGACTGCTTAAATTCACATCATCTACTTGCTTTAGCTCTCCACCTAGGTGGTATGGGGAGGATGATAATGCAGGTTCCTATTTTGTTTTATTTTTTCCCCCTGTAGATTCAGCTACTCGAGCACATGCAGAACTTTGGTGTTGTCCATTAGCTTTTCTGTTCCCTGACTTACATAGTTAGACCTCCAGGCTGTGCGTCCGTGGATGCAGGGTGGATCTGAGCTTTCTTGTACCAGCTCTGTTTGCTTTAGAGAGAATTGCCATCGCTCTTTCTAAATCAACTTAACCTGATCAGAGTATGGTTAAAATGTAGGGCCAATTGCAAAAATCACTTATGATCTTACTAATAACTTAAACTATGACTCATGTGTTTGTTCATTTCTTTCCATTTTTGACTCATGAGCTTTCAGTGATCTCAAGCAATCCTTTTTCCCCAGTGGAAGTGATGTATTCCTGACAAAGTGACCTCTATATGGGAAGGATCAATGTTTCTTTCATACCCATGAGGAAACTAAACCTTTGTGAACCATCAATCACTTTGATGATGCAAATGGAAAGTCAAATGATAGCTCATGATTCATTACCATTGGGAATCTTTGAAAGAAAGCATTGACTTTTTTTTTTTTTATAAGAAACTTGTTTCCTGTGGGTCAGTAATTGACTGCAAGACTCAGATCCAAAGCAGACAGCAGAGCTGAGCCCAGGTCAAAAACACAGCAGATCCTACACACAAGCCAAGGGTATGAAGGAAAGCCAGGAGCCACAGTGAGGACATGGGCCACACGACAAATACAGAAGCAGCTGTATAATTGTCAAGGAAAGGTCAGCACAGATTGACTCCAGCCACAGGCTCTATAGACCCACCGCTCAGCACAGATGCTCACATGGGTATGGCTGATACATGTCCCCTAAATCCAGGACTGTTCATTAGAGTGCTAGGGCTCCCATCAAAGACCATTCAGTGGTTGGCTTCAATAGGAGGAATTTATTTGATCACAAATACAATGCTAAAAGTCCAAGACCAAGGTATCAGCAGGTTTGGCTAGCCCTGAGGAGCCCTCCTTGTTCTAGCTGGTTTTCTTCTCGTCTTCCCTGTTTTCACACCTGTGTTCCTATCTTCTCCTTTCTTGCATGCATCATTCATATTGTCATGAATAAGAACTTACGTTTATGATCTAGTTGCAGTCAAGTTCACATTGCTGGCAGAAACCATCCAACCAAGAGCAGCTTATGGGAAAAAAAAAATGTTTATTTTGACTTATAGGCTCAAGGGGAAGCTCCACAATGGCAGGGGAAAGTGATGGCATGAGCAGAGGGTGGACATCACCTCCTGGCCAACATCAGGTGGACAACACTGGCAAGTGGAAACTGGCTATAACACCCATAAGCTTTCCTCCAACAATACGCTCCCACTGGGAGGCGTTAATTCCCAAATATCCATCAGCTGGGAACCTGGCATTCAACTAGGTGTGGTGGTGCATGCCTTTAATCCCAGCACTCAGGAGGCAGCATTAGGAGGATTGCTGTGAATTCAAGGCCAGCCTGAGACTACATAGTGAATTCCAGGTCAGCTTAGGCTAGAGTGAAACCCTACCTCAAAAACAAAAAATTAGTTTCAGGCAATAATCACATTCTGAGATTTAGGCGTTTTGGCTTCAGCATATGAAATGAGGGGCATGCCTCCACTCACAACAGAATAGTAACAAAACACAGAGACCACATATGTTCCGCTCTTCATTCTTTTGGCATATCTTTTGGCATATTAGTTACCTTTCTTGTGAGTTTATGGGAGACATCTGATTGTTGCTATAACAAAATACCAGACAAAAGCAACTTAAGGAAGAAAAGAGGGTTTGTTTCAGCCTGTGATTTAAGGGGAAAATTAGTTACCTTGTTGTTGCTGGAACAAAGTACCAGACAAAAATCAGTTTAAGGGCTGGAAACATGGCTTAGCAGTTAAGGCACTTACCTGCAAAGCCTAATGACCAGAGTTGGACGCCCCAATACCCATGTAAAGCCAGATGCAGAAAGTAGTGCATGCATCTGGAGCCTGTTTGCAGTGGCTCGAGGTCCTAGCACATGCTCCCTCTCTTCTTGCAAATAAGTAAATAAAATATTTAAAAAACGAAATGTTTTTTTAAAAACCTAGTTTATGGGAGGGTTTATTTCAGCTTGTAGTCCCAGGTTACATACATCGTGGTTGGGAAAGGTGTGGTGGCAGGAGCTTGGGGCAGAGCTCATCACATTGAGTCTCCAATCTGGAAGTCGAGATTGATGAACGTTGGTGCTCAGCCAGCTCTGTCCTTATACAGTTCAGGACCCCACCCATGAGATGGTGCCACCCACATTTAAGGTGGGTCTTTCTACCTCAATTTATCTAATCAGGATGACTCCTAATAGATGATTCTAGGTCCTCTCAAGTTAAAAATCAATATAAACCATCACAAGGAGATACTTATAGCCCATCATAGTGGGAAAGGCTTGGTGGTAGGAGCAGCTGTCACATTCAGTCTTTAGTCAGGGAGCAGAAAGCCATGAATGTTGAGTGCTTAGCTAGCTAGTTGTTTTTTGTACAGTCCCCAACCCTCAAGCCCATGGAATGGTACCACCTACAGTCAGGTGGATCCTAATCTAGAAAATCCCTCACAGACCTGCCTAGAGATGTTTCCATGGTGATTCTGAATTCTATCAAATTGACAACCCATGTGAGTCTAACATCCTCTTTGCTTTTGTTTCTTGTGATATTTCCATTAGCCATTGGACTTGGTATTACCTTCTTTTTCCACAGCAAATTGTTACCTTCTGAGAAAGAATTATGCAGTAAGACATGACCACAGGTGCAATAGTGGCATGACTGTTATGGAGGTGACCAGCTGTTTTCGGATCTGATTGGAGGTCTACTTCACAGAAGAAAGCTTGCACCTGGTACTGTAACTAGGTCAAAAGCCCGTGGCTGGGTTGGTCATAGGTTCTATGAAGAACCTACTGCTAATGTTAAGTTTATCGGAGATAACTGATTCAAACCACCACATATAGATTGGACCAAAATGCTGAGAACAAGTGACTATTATGTGCTCATCCCTGAATGAGACATCTATATTATCCTCCCCCAAGGATCAGGAGACATTGAAGAAGAGGGTGGGGAGAGAAAGAATGCAATAGCCAGAGTTTGGGTAGGTGTGCTGGAGAAGGTTGTCTTCCAGACATGACATGGCTGTTGCATCCATAACATCAAAACAGCCACTGTGGTTTCCTGAACAACATTCTATCATGAACAGAGGAGGGGTTCGTGAGGCCACACTGCTTTCAGAGGAGCTATTGGAAGCTAATGAGTGCTGGGAAAGGAGAGTCATGGTCTTTAGTGGTATGGCCACTACGTCAAATGCCAATGCTCCATAGTCTTCTACACATGCCCATGCAGGCAACCCTAATTAAGCTCAGAGGGTCACACACATGAAAAAGACATGAAAGCAGGAAGGGGATTAATTGGGAAGAAGTAGGGGTTTAGTAGGAGTGGAGGGGGATGAAAGAAAGTAACGGGGGAGAATAGGATCAAAAACATATACATAAATAAAATTGTGAAAAAAATAAGTAAAAATAAAACAAAAGAGATTTAAGACAAAAAAGGAGAAAAGTAGAAAGAAAGATTCATGCTTTGCTATCCTGCAAAAAGACCCAGCGGCATGCTTGCCAAAGATAGGTTCACTAAATAACCAGTGCACTATCCTGAAAATTCTGAGTTCCCTTCAGAGTAGCCAGGTGCTCCATTATGACAAAATACTTAACAATAATCACAAGTTGCCCTCCTGGTCTTCTGTTGGATGGGAGGTAGTAGTGCTCAAGGCACCAGTGAAATCCCATGGCACCTTTTGCTTGTAAACGCCACCAGGACAGCCATGAGTGACATTTGGCTCCTTCCTCATTAGGCTGGCTAAATGCTGTCCTTCCCTGCTCCCTCCTATGTGACCCAGCCATGGCATGCAAGGGCTCCATCTCTCTTGGACCTCTGAGGATGATAAACTTTGTTTGCCTTAGCTTTTTCTGTCTCCTCTTTTGATCATATCTTAAGTCTGTTTTGAAAATTACATAATCCATGTGTTCTGCCTCCTAATTCTTCTTTTTTAAAAAATATTTTATTTATTAATTTGATAGAAACGGAGAGAGAGTGAGAGAGTGTGTGTGTGAGTGAGAATGGGCACACCAGGGCCTCCAGCCTCTGGAAACAAACTCCAGACACATGCGCCACCTTGTGCATCTGGCTTACGTGGGTTTGGGGGAATTGAACCTGGGTCCTTTGGCTTTGCAGGCAAGTATCTTAACTGCTAAGCCATCTCTCCAGTCCTCCTGAGTTTTCTCTTCATGAGTCTGCCAACATTCAGCGATGACATCCCAACAGCCCATGTCTTCTATTGCTATGGGCTGAGAACAGTTTCATTCCAAGGAGTAGTATAAGGAGAGCACCAAGAAAGATTTGGGGTTTAGATGCTATGAGGGGCTGTGTGTCCCAGAGTCTAGCTCAGAATTACTGTGTGGGAAAATGGACTTAGGATGAAATGGATGAACTTGGGCTCTTCTCTCGATCCTTTCCTGCTGGCTAAGGATACATCCAATGAAAAGAAGCAATTCTCATGATGGATATGGGAAGGAAAGATAAGGCAGTGGGAGAGGGAGGGATAAATCTTGGAGGTTGAGAGTAACTAAAGGGCTCTGAGTGGCCTGAGACCACCTTGGCATTCTGCAGGTAGAAAGGGAAATAGAGACAGAAACAGGTGGAGAGAAAACAACCTTGGCAGCTTAGCCTCTGGAGGCTCATTCCCCACACTTCATCAAGCTCCATCTTGGAATTCCACAGGGAAGGGAAACAAGCTGCCTATGGTTTCTTCTGCCCTCTTATGGCACGTAGTTATTTTGCTGAACTTTTATTTCTTAGGTTGTAAAATATAATAGTTTCAGATATACACATATGCTCCTATCTTGTGCCCAGCTCTGCTTAGAGTGACAAGGAGGACATGTTGAAGGGGTCCAACAAAGACATGCCCATGGTGCTGCTGTGCCTCAGCCTTCGCTGGGACCCTCCCCCACCTCATTAACTCCCTGTTTGCTGCTAAAAAAAAAAAAAAGTAGTTCTGGAATCTGGAATTTACACTAAAAGTCATCAGGTAGCACTGTGCAAAACTGATCAAAGGGAAACAAGTTTGGAAACATGTTTTTGTAAACATCTATAAGTCAGCTTTCATTCCTATAACAAAATACCTAAGACAACCAACTTGTACAGACAGACATAGATGGTGAGACGGTCAGCTTTGGCACATAGTTGCAGAGATTTTAGTCCATGGTTCGTGCATTAGTTACTTTTGGAGTCATGTGACAAAATGACTGAGAAAAGGAACTTGAGGATTTTGTTGGCTCCCAGTTTCAGGGAACTCAGTCTACGGATGATTGGCCCCACGTGTGGGCAGAACACCGTAATCACAGGAGCAGGACTTAGGTGTTTCCACATCCTGAGCAGGAGGCAGAGGCTTGCGGCTGCGTTCTCTGTGAACTCTTTTCATTCCATCTGGGCCCCCAGCCCCTAGGACGATGCCACTTACATTTGGGATAGATCTTCCTTCCCAGTTAGTCCTGTCTACAGCGTGGCTAACCAGTCTCCCAGGCAGTTCTCAATCCAGGCAGAGGACACTGAGAAGCAGGATCGGGGATGGTGGCCCCAGTGGTTTCCTCCTGCGGTGAGGCGGCACCATGGCAGGAGCCCGGGAAAGAGCTCACACTGCTCACATCAGGGCCAGGAGGGGAAGCAAAGGCCACTCCAGGCTGGAGAGATGGCCCAGCGGTGAAGCCACTGGCCTACAAAACCTGATGACCTGGGTTTGATTCCCCAGCACACACACAAAGCCTGAAACACAATGGGCCGCACGCACCTGAAGTTCATCTGCAGTCGTTGGAGGCCCTGGCATGTCCATTCTGTCTTTCTTCAATCTCTTTATGGAAATAAGTACAAATTTTTTGAAAAGAAAGAAAAGGCAGACTCTGACCTGGGATGCTATTGCTAACCTCAAGAGCCTGGCCCAACTACCAGAAAACCTCCCTATGGGTTCATCTCCCACTAACCTATCTCACTACAGTCTGTCTCATCCTTGGTTCTTTGCTGTTTTTGCAGATGCAGCATGAGCATTTTTCTGTTGAGGTAGAAATCCAGTTGAGATAGTAGAGACCAAACAAATGACACAAGGGACAGCTTTTTGAGGTTGACTTAGTGAACTTTATTAGGACAAGACTAGCCTTAGGCATACAGACATGGCGATGCATTAGGACGTTACCACAGCGAGAGGCATTTTCACATTGACAACCATCCCTTGACTGCATTTTGTCACAGTCATGATTTGAATGGGACAGACAGAAGGCTATGGATTTCTTAATTTGGTGGTAAGTATTACCGTTGACAGGATGGCAAAACCTCCAGAAACGTAAGGGTGTAATCGAGCAGCAGTAAGCTCAGGTCCGGCTTGTGACTTTCAAGGTGAACAGGGACAGACAGAACCACGAAGCTCACCTGTACCAGTTACCTGCGGCCGAGACCCAGGGCCGGCGGCCCTCCTAGCAGCAGCACTGCTTCTTGCAGCCGCACTTCTGCTGGCAGCAGTACTTCTGCTGGCAGCAGCCTTTACCACAGCCGCAGCCTTTACCACAGCCACAGGAGCGGCAGCAGGTGTGGCGGCAGCAGCAGACCGTGGGGCAGCAGCATCCGCAGCAGCCACAGCAGCCGCCACAGCAGCCACAGCCACCACAGCCACAGCCACCACATCCACAGCCACCACAGCCACAGCCGCCACAGCCACAGCCGCCACAGCCACAGCCACCACAGCCACAGCCGCCACAGCCACAGCCGCCACAGCCACCACAGCCTCCACAGCCACAGCAACCCATGGTGTCAGTAGAGAGGACTCAGGTGAGGTGAGGAGAGAATGTTAGGAGAGGAGAGGATGGTGTGATGCCTCCCCTCTTGGGGTGCCCCTTATGTACCCACTCTGGGGGAGGCTAGAGAACACATGACCACTTCCTTGTTGTCATTTCCCCTGAGGCACATGCAAGAATGTCACCAGCTCTTGTTTCCTTATCTCCTCAGACAGCTTGGACTTCTCCATATTTTCGGTCGTGTTTATTTTTTCAGTGTCCCACCTCTCTCCAGTGTCCCAGACAAGCACCCGTGGTGCTGTGGAGAGGGCTAAGGACCACAGGCATCTCCAGGCAGCCCTTCGGCCCCTGCCCTTTGTGCTTCTGGGATGTGTGTAGTCAAGCTGAGACACAGTCCCTGCCTCAGAGAGCTTCAGTGGCAAGTAAGTAGGGGGGCTGGAGAGATGGTTTCATGGTTAAGGTGCTTGCCTGCGAAGCTTGAGGACCCTGGTTTGATTCCCCAGTATCCATATATGCCAAATGTACAAGGTGGCACATGTGTCTGGAATTCATTTGTAGTGGCTGGAGGCCCCTGGCATGCCCATTTTCTTTCTCTCTCTCTCTCAAATGGATAAATAAATAAATAATATAAATAATGAAAGTCATCAGGGGAGTGCAAAGCCTAAAATGAGTATATTTTCACAGGTCTGGGCAAGTGTGGACACCACAATCATCTTTACTGATTGAGCAGTGGAGTCACAGTGGTGTGGACAGGATGAGCAGTTTTGGAAACGTGAAACGTTCCATCTGCGTGTTCTTACTTGTGCATTGCCTCTGCTCCAGCAGGGTGACCTCAACTGGCCGCATGGAGAGACAAGTTTTGAGGAGAAATGGGAAAAGTCTGCCTGCAACAATCCCTCCTCAGAGTCCGCATCTTGTGACTGGCTTCTAACGTGGCTTTAAGGGAAGGTTACTATTCATAAACTCATCGGGTCACACGATGTCCCCAGCAGGTCAACAAGGGAGCCCTGGGTGGCTGTTGTGGGAACTGCAGCAGCAGCACAACAAGGAAGTGACCACTCGTCATGTGTCCTGTCTTGTCCTTCCTTCCCTCTCCCAGGGGCGTACATAAGGGGTGCCCCCAGCAGAAGGGGCATCACACCATCCTCTCCTCTCCTGAGTTTCTCTCCTCACCTCACCTTGCCTGAGTCCTCTCTACTGACACCATGGGTTGCTGTGGTTGTGGAGGCTGTGGAGGCTGTGGCAGCTGTGGAGGCTGTGGCAGCTGTGGAGGCTGTGGCAGCTGTGGAGGCTGTGGCAGCTGTGGAGGCTGTGGCAGCTGTGGAGGCTGTGGAGGCTGTGGAGGCTGTGGCAGCTGTGGAGGCTGTGGAGGCTGTGGAGGCTGTGGAGGCTGCAACAGCTGCACCACGTGCAGATGCTACCGGGTCTGCTGCCCCTGCTGCTGTGGCTGCTGTGGCTGTGGCTGTGGTGGCTGTGGCTGTGGTGGCTGTGGCTGTGGTGGCTGTGGCTGTTGTGGCTGCTGTGGCTGCTGCCGCCGTGTCTGCTGCTGCCGCCGCACCTGCTGCCACTCCTGTGGCTGTGGCTGTGGGAAGGGCTGCTGCCAGCAGAAGTGCTGCTGCCAGAAGCAATGCTGCTGCTAGGAAACCCTCCAGACCCAGCTAGTATCTGCAGTTGTCTTTTTCCTTTGGTGTGACTTCCATCTTTCCTTGGCTGTCTGTTCTGACATACTCTATGGTCATGGGCTCTATTCCTGTCTTTGGTGTTTCAAGTCTTTCCACCTGAAGATTTTCCAACCTTATGGGAGCTTTTTCATGGGAGCTTTTTCATGGGAACACTTTAGCTTGAGTCCAGTTCCTATGTAACAATCCCAGTCCTTGACCTCTGACCCTTCCCAGTGAGGTCCACCAGTTCCTGTTGATGGTCATTTTGTGGTTTTCCCTCTTTGTCATTCTTTTCCCTCCTGACTTGCAGTATCTTACTTTTCTCCTTTCCATTCTTAGTTATAGTATAATATTGTCCAAATTTTCTAATCAAATATAAATAAAATAAAATATACACTCACAATTCTCCTTTTTCCTGTGCTGTCTTTGACCACATGAATCCTTGCTCATCGGTTTTGAATTCTTGGGAGGAATTTTACTGTTGAACCAAGGCTTTTGAAATGCTTGCCACTGTAGCATCCCAGCAAAGGGTCACATAAGAAGCTGTGACCATTGGGCCTTTGGGGACCAAACCTTCCTCCTACACCTCTGAAGCCTCTTCCTGTCTGATGCCTTTAGTCAGTTTGCCCACCCAAGCTGCTTTCTTGTCCAAGGTTTACTGATCTAATATGATGTAGCCCTTTAAACACAGAGCCACATACCAAACATAGGGACTCCTATCAAGACTCAGTGATAGTGTTCGATGGCAGGACTAAGCCTATATTGGTTTTGATGAATTTCTTTTTATAACTTGTTTAAGTGAGGAATTAAAAATCTAGTTCTATAACTGATCGCAACACAAAGTCTGTAAGTAGATGGCCCACATCAATATGTTTAGCCTAATCCAAAATAATTTGTGTTCCTTCCCATACATATTGGAGCCATTCCCACACATACTCTCCAGATTGAAGTCCATAGTAGTGGAAAAAAAATCTATGCAGTGTGGGATCATGGATGTAGCTTAGCGATTAAATTCTAGCCTAGCATGTGCAAGGCTCTGTGTTTGATTCCAAGTACCACGATAAGGAAAACCTTATGTCATTCTTGTTTTAAGTATACCTCCTCACTGGTGACATTTTGCAACCTACCGGGACTTGAATATAGTCACTGATCTCAAGGAAAGCTTCTCATCCCCAGTACTTTACAAATCAGCTACCTTTGGGAAGACCATTGTATGTTTTCAGGTAAAAGAGAAAGGACTTATTTATTTAGGTATCTGTAAGTCATCTTATGTCACTGTGAAAAAGTCCTGAAGATAAATAACTTAAAAGAAAGAAATGTTAGTTGTAGTTTCTGGCTTCAGAGGTTCCAGTTCATGGCTGCTTGAAAATGTTGCTTTGGGCCTATGGTGAGCGGAGCATCATGGTGGAGTGTGTGTGCTGGAGCAAGCTACTCACATTCTGACCACTGGGAAGGAAGAGGGCCGGGCGGGGGGCCGGCAGTGCAGGAGGAGACAGCTCCCAAAATGCTTTCAAGGACCTGGTCCAAGTGACTTAACTTCCTCGAGTAGACCCGACCTCCTAAAGTTTTTATCACCTCCCATTAGTGCCATCAGCTAAGGACTACCCTTCAACACAAAGGTCATTGTTTGGCATTGTCTGCTCAAACCACAGCAGAAGCAGTGGAAGAGCCACGCCTGCTGCATGGAAGATTTGAGTCTTCTTTATCATCTCCCCAGCTGTAATGGGACCTTTCCTATGTCTCCAGTTTTCAAGGTTTTGTTCTTTCCCTGTGAGTGTCTGTCTTTCTTTCTATCTTTCTTTCTTTCTTTCTTTCTTTCTTTCTTTCTTTCTTTCTTTCTTTCTCTCTCTCTCTCTCTCTCTTCCTTTCTTCCTTCCTTCCTCCCTCCCTCCTTCCCTTCCTCCCTTCCTTCCTTCATTCCCTTCTTTCTTTTTCGATGCAAGCCCAACAGACTAGCCTTTTTTTTCTATGAGAGAGAAAGAGAGAGAATGAGTGTGTGAGAGAGAGAATGAATGAGTGAGAGATAATTGGCATGTCAGGACTTACAGCCGCCGTAATTGAACTCCAGATGAGTGTGCCACCTTGTGCATATGCACAACCTTGCACATGTGTCACCTTGTGCGTCTGGATTATGTGGGATCTGGGGAGTCGAACATGGGTCTTTAGGCTTTGCAGGCAAGTGCCTTAACTGCTAAGCCATTTCCCCAGCCCATGAATATTTTTCTTTATCAGAGACACCTAGCAAGTTTCAGAGTTCAATTCACTTTGTAATTCAGCCACTTGCAAGATGAGACTCTAGGTTTGGTTTTCATATTTTAATTTTGTGGCTGTAGGTCATTAGATTGCCTTCAGGTCAGATATTGACTTTTATTCATTTAAAAAAAATATTTGAGTAAGAAAGTGTGTGTGTGTGTGTGTGTGTGTGTGTGCATGTGTGTGTATGGGTGTGTTAGGACCTATTGACGCTGCAAATTAACTCCAGACATACATACTACTTTGTGCATCTGACTTTACTGGGTACTGGGGAATTGAACACAGGCTGGAAGTCTTTGCTAGCAAGCACCTTTAATCTCCCCAGCCCTGATCAGCAGTGTAGCACTTACGATGGGAATTTGAAGCCCTGATCAGGATCATCCTTCACCCTTCCTCCTTTTCCAGTGCAGCGAGGAGCGGAGCGGCAAATTCCATTATTCTTCTAGTTTGACCAAAACATATGGTCACCAGGTCTATATCTTCTTTAGGAATTTATGCTTGCCTCCTCTAAAGTTCTTATCTACTTGGAATGCAACCTTAGCTGAAAATAAGATGAGAAGCACAAATTAATGCTAGTTCATGCTAGATAAAGTAAGACCCTAAATCCAATACGATTGAAGTTCTTATAAGAAGAGGGCAATTCGCACATAGGCACACAGAGAGGACAGCCACCTGATGACAGAGGCAGACATTGGTGCAATGTGTCTATGGGCCAAGGAATGCTAGAGAGTTCTGGCTCCCTCAAACACTAGGAAGAGGCAAGGAAGGATTCCCCCTTGGGCCCTCAAGAGAACATGGTTCTGAAAATATCTTGATACCAGACTTCCAGTCTCCACAATATTGACAGAATATGCTTCTTCTGTTTTAGGCTACTAGCTACGTTTTTTTATGGCAATCCCAGGAAACTAACATAGTTATTATGGGTATTCCATTGCAATACTTTGCTGTTCTTCTATAAGTTCCTTCACTAAGATTGTGTCAAAGACTCATCAGTGGCTGGAATATAGCCAGATTAGTTGATCAGTTCCAGAATATCTAAAATAGTTCAGAAAACTCATTCTTGAGATTTTTGTCTTCTACAACCATGGCTGATACCTAAATTTGCATTAGTTGGGGTTCAATCTGAGACATACAACCAGTAGCAGATTATTTTTTTTGTTATGGGTTAGGTGACTATGGGGCCTGGTAAGGCACTCCAAAATTCACAGGGCAGACCATCATAATGGGTAGGTCACTGATATTTCTCTCTTGTTATTTTCATCTGTAAAATCAACATAATAATAATAATACCACCTTATACATTTTTAGTATTAAATGTTCTTACTTATAAAACATATAGGACATTTAAATAACAAAAATTCAATAAATTGTAGTTTTATAGTGCTGGAGTTCTTCCAACCTGTATTTGAAATGCCTATCTGTATTTGATATCGTATATGTATTTGTATATTTTGTGTGATATATTTCACACTTATAATGTGCATATTTTGTGTAGTATTTACACAGAAATATGTGATTATGCTATATGAATACTTATGGCATACATATTTCTATAATTTACCTAGATGTAACAATATTTGAGCAAGATTAAGATGTTATCTAGAGCACATTGTACTGAGTATACCTGCCAGACAGCTGAATGGTAATCCTGAGGGTCAGCTGAGATTGGAAGTTCAATTGTAGTAGCTATACTTGAAATGTTAACGTGCTTTATTTATTATTAATTTATTTTATAGAGATGAAGAGACAGAGGAAAGAGAGAGACAGAGAGAGAAGGAGAATATGAGTGGGGATGCCAGTGTCTCTTGCCCTTGCAAACAAACTCCAGACACATGTGCCACCTTGACACTTTGAGCAAACTGGCTTTATGTGGGTATTACGGAATCTAATTTGAATTGCCAGGCTTTGCAAGCAAGTGCCTTTAACCGCTGTGCCATTTCTCCATCTTAAATGTTAATACCTTCAACAAATAAAGAAGTGATATATCAAAAGCTGGAGTGCTATGCTCCCAAGAAAGGCAGTAAGGAGATCTTTAGAGAATTAGAAAAGAACAGTGAGTGTCAAGGCTTAGTCTGCATTATTGTTGTCATCAGTATACAAATGTAGAACTTGTATGAATTCAACCAAGCAATATAAGTGAAGAGAACATCAAGGTTTTCCAAGGTTTGAGCTTTTGAGAGGAGAGGCCAGCAGAGAGGAAAGGAAGGAGCAGCTAGTGAAGGAGGGAAGACATCATGGTGTCCCTGAGGTCCACAAGGAGCTTTTCCATGGAGTATGACATGGTGACATTGCTGTCAATCAATGAAGATGAACACCTGATTTCTGAATCAGCCAGGGTGATGTTGACTTTAACTAGAAGCTCTTTAATAAGAATGGGTTTGTAGCAGTTACCTTGTCATTGCTGAGATGAAACACTTGACCTGTAGCGTCTTGTGGGATGCATGGGCTTCTTTAAGCTTGCAAGTTCGAGAGGAAGCTTCATAATAGTGGGGAACACAAAAGTAGAGTAGGTGGCAGACTCACATCTTCATACATCAGCAGAGAGAGAACTGCAAGGAAAACCTCGAGGGGGCTCCAGACCCGCCTCCAGTGACACCCTTCCTGCCTTCATAAGTACTCTTCACATTGTTAACTTGTACATTTGCTCCATCTTCTTCTCCCTACACACACTGTAATTCAAAAGAGTAAATTTTCAAGAGAATAATAAGGTTGGAAAGAAGAAGAGATTCAGTGGAGGGGAGATGGGGAAGGGGAACAAAAGAGGGAAGTGGGAGGGAATTATGATCAAGCTACATACTGTGTATGTATGGAGGCTGTCAAGAAAAAGTTTTTAAAAGAGATTTACAAAAACATGGGTGTGGACTGGAGAGATTGCTTAGTGGTTAAGGTGCTTGCCCGCCAAGCCAAGAAACTCAGGTTTGATTCCCTAGGACCCATGTAAGCCCTATGTACAAGGTGGTACGTGCATCTGGAATTAGTTTGCAGTGGTTGTAGGCCCTAGTGTGCCCATTCTCTCATCTCTCTCTCTCAAATAAATAAATAAATAAATAAATAAAAATTAAAGCAACAACAGGGTTTTGGAACGACAAGAGGTGCTACTATGTGTCACTGGAAGGTTTGATGAGATTGGCCACATTCAGGGTGGTATGACCATAGACACAGAAAGGACTGGAGAAGTAATACTCACACTTAGGTGTTAACAAGATTCAAGCGGAGACTCCAGAAGGTTGTGTGCACTATGTCCACCTAGCAGGAGGACATTTGTGTCTTTCTGATTTAACTAAGAGCAGAATTTCTAAGTCACATAGAAAGTTTTAAGGATTATGTAGAAACAAAGGATTCAACATGTTACAACAGAACAACGGTCTCACTCCCCTCCCAATGTGATTGTCCTCCTGCGGAGCAGGCCTTAAATTTAAACAGGAAGCAGTCCGTTCCACCCATGGCAGTCAAGGTGCTACTGCAGCAGTGAGCACTTCCTGCCTGGTGTGCTGGTAGCGTATCACAGTGGGTTCCACAGCTGAGTGGGACTGCCGATGGCAACTCTCCCCCAGCAGCCTGCATAGTGCCTTCCAGCACTATCAATCGATAGGGGAGAGGACACCTTCAGGTCAGTCGCAGCTTGATTTCTCCATATCCTGTAGCCAAAGCATGTGGTATCTTCAGCAATAGGGCCCCACTCTAGTTTTGCTGGCAACCAAGAGCTGTGGCTTGTATTGTTGTCTTCCCTGCCAGGGTAAGGGAGGACTGTGGGAAGGTAGGTGTCTTGTCACTAGTGAAGGGTGGGAGAGGTGTGGTTGCCAAGGCTCCCTCAGAACTCATGGGGATCTAATTCAGTTTGTCACCTGCCAGCAAGAGGCTGCACTCATATGCCATGTCAAATCAGCTTCTGTAACCCAAGGCTCTCAAAAATGGCTGGAGGATCGAGAGCTCAAGACCCGTTAAGATAGTTTGAGGTTAGTCTGGGCTCCAAAAGACCCAGTTTCAAAAGAAGAAAAAGAAAAACAACATTGACTTGGGGATTAAGTTTCCAACCCATTGAGTGCTTAGGGGCCACATTCAAATCGTAGCAGTCTATCAGCACTTTTAATCTTCAGGGCATCACAAAATCCCTAGTTTTGAGTATTCTCCAACTCACATAGGCTGTTACTGCCCAGTATTTTAGCATTATCTTTTAAAACCACCCTCAATATATACAATGTAAATATTTCTGTTTTATGTGCTCCCTGTTTTCTCACATTGTATACTTCTCTTTTGGGATGTTTTCCTCATTCCTTAGGCACATCCTTTGGAAACTGCTTTTGTAAGGGTTTGTTGGTAATAACACACTCCATTTCTATTTGCCTATAATGACTTTATTTTCCTCGTAATTCTATTATGGTTTTGTGGTGTATAATTATAGGCTGGCTTTTCTTTCCCCCTCTAACACACTGAAGACAATCTTTCAGTGTTTCTCTGTGCCACAGAGCAGTCACTTGTCAATGTAATTGTCATTTTTCTTATGCGATGTTCTTAATAGTCTTAGGAATGTTTTAAAATTTTCTTTCTTTCTTTTTTTAATGACAGAGAGAGAGAACAAGAGAGAGAGAGAGAGAAAACAAGAGAGAGAATTGGCATGCCAGGGTCTCTAGCCAATGTAATTGAACTCAAGACACATGTGCCACCTGTGTGTCTGGCTTACATGGGTTCTGGGGACTCGAACCTGGGTCCTTAGACTTTGCAGGCATGCGCCTTCTCCACTAAGACATTTCTCCAGCATACAGATTTCTTTCTTATTGTTATGCATTCTAAATATTAGGATTCATGTATTTTATTTCTTCTGGAAAATTTTAAGTGAGCATTTCTTTATTTCTTTATTTCTCTCTACTATGTCTATCATTTTCTCCAGTAGCTCCAAGTAGATATTTGTTAAACTTTCTCCCTTTAAGCTCTATGTGTATTAATCATCTTTCTACCTGTACTATATAACCTAGGTAACTTCCAGAATTTTGGGAGAGCTAGTTTATGAAGGCAAATTCTTAGGGTAAATTCCGCAGATTCCAGGCAAATTTAATTATCTGTTAGGGTTCCTTCCTCTCTCCCCTTAACTTCATATTTTGTTCTGACTCATTATTCCTGAGGATGTAGCTCTTTGGGATTGTCACTAAAGCTACACTTCCTGTCACCAGGGAGCCAGTACCTCGAGCACATGATGGGCAATGCTTGCTGCTCTGGCCACTCCTTGTCCTGCTCTGGCCCCTGAGACCTCCTCTTAGTTTCTTGCAAATTTATCTACCTTCATGAAATGCTTTCAAATTTATGCCAATGAGATGTAGGTGTTTGTGTTTGTAAAGATTTTGACTGCTACTTAATGGAAATAAGCCTTTCTTATTTTAAGGTTTTTTTAAAAAAAACCTATTGTTTTGAATAGAAAAGATTTTCTTGATTTATTATTTCTAAAAGAACTGTTATTTTTTAAAAAATACAAATGACTCATAAGGCTCCTTCTTGAAGCTCAAGCCCCCTCCCCATCCTCTTCCCCAAGCTAACTACACCAAGGCTGTCCCCACACATGATGTTCAAATAATCAAGACCCAAACACTGAAAATCCACATCAGTAGTTATTTTGTTGACAACAAAAATCTAGTCTTCAGCTTTTCTTTGAGCTAAAATATCACACTACATTATGAAATGGTGGCATTTTACAGCCTACCATCAGTGCAAACACTTACCTGAGCTGCTGAGACCTGGCCTGTAGACAGTTAATGGTATCATTTTGGGAGAGGGCAAGTAAGAGTGTGGAGGGTGGTTTCCAGAACACTATTCTAATGTCACATAGCACAGGAGAGTGACTGCAGTCCATAACATTTAGTCATATATTCCCACATCACTAGAGAACAGCTTGAGGTTCCTACCACACAGATGTGATAACGTTTGGGGATAGAAACTCAAACTACCCTGATTTCATCATTACATATTGCATGATGTATCAGATTATGACATAGCACCTCAAAATTTAAAAAAAGAAAAAAAAATTTTGGTGTTGATTACAAATCCAGGACCTCATATATATACTGGGCAATCCACTTCAGAGCTCCAGCACCACACCCCCATGTTTAAGTACACATGTGAAATAAAAAATAAACCAAAACAAGGGGGCTGGTGAAATGGCTCAGGCCCATATCTGAGTTCGATTCTGAGGCCCCACATTAAAAAAAAAAAAAAAAAAAAAAAAAACGAAAAACGAAAATCCACAAGCTATGATGAGCTTCGGTGATCCCAGCATGGTGACTGAGCAGATGGGAGGCAGAAGCAGAACTTCTTGGATGCAGAATAGTGAATGCAGCAAAGCAGAGCAGAGAGAGACTCCAGAGTGAGAAACTGTCTCCGTGAAGTGGGCAGGGAAGACCAACCTGAAAGAAGTTGTCCTTGGAGCTCCACACGTACGCATGAGTGTCCTGGAATGCAAACACTTGCACGTACATTTACACACACACACACACACACACACACATACACACACTAAAAACCCAGAATAAAAAAAATCAATTTTATATATGTGAGACTGTCCAAAATCCAAATAAAACCCCATTTTGTGCTCTTAAAATAATAGCATTCCTGTTTTCCTCCTAATGAGTCCATCTTTCTGTGTAAAGTACCCTTTCCTTAGTAAGCTCTTTGGGATTACAACTAAAATTCCATTTTCATGATTCCTCCTCTTATCTAATTAAAACTAGACTAAAGTACCAGTTATCCTAGTCAGATAATCTAATGGAGGGTGCAATCAAGGTCCATCAGCTGGTCCCAGAGCGGCTGGGCACCCTGGCAGTGTGCCACAGAGCAGGGAAGAAGGTTAATTTGCATTTCCCCGGAGCGCCCCAGACACAGGGCTGCAGCGCAGTTGTGGGCCTTGTGAGATCAAGGCGCCACTGAGGATGGCTGGCCTCCTCCCTGTCTTTTCAATGTGCCTCTCTCACTCTATGTCTTAAACTTCATGACCCCCGAGGGAGAAGGCAACGAGGTTAGTGAGTAGGAGAGGGATCTGAGCAAGAATTGATGTTCCATCTGTCCCCTGTTTGAAAGCTCACTCTGTCAACTGGGGTCTGGAACTGGGGAGGGAAGGATGGAGACCCCACAACAGATGTTCCATAGTTCTACAAAACTGTGCAGTGCTATGTCTCCGTTTATCCAATTAAAGGATGTTTTAAAGAAAGAACCATCATGTCAGATGTCGTATGGTGATTCTCCCTTCTCCTCCAATACCCTCTTACACTCCAAACTGTGAATTTCACCTATTTTTAAAGTAAGTTTCTTATAGAAAATTATTTTATATCATCAATCATATACTAGTGTTTTCTTAGACATCCAATTAAAGACAGTTCACAGTTGTCACTCCCTGTACTAACCTATGCACTTAGACATTATTACTAAGTGATACCTCTGCGTTTTTAGATGGGAGACAAACACCCCCTTTTGCTTTTCTCATAAGCTTTTCCCCCCAGTTTTTCAGCTATCTGTGAAGATTTCCCTTGAAACCTCTTTTTAACATCATCTTGGCCCTTTTATGATTGAGAAAAGTGTGAATAGCCTAGCTGTGACAACAGTTTCAGAAATGCTGAGAAAATTAAAGAATTATTTTGAAATGTTTCAGTCAAGTCTCCTTTCTGACAAAACCTCTGTGTCATGTGAAAATGCTGGTCCAGTCTGTATTTCTATTTTTAAATTCCAACTTTTTTTGGTTTCATATTCATGGGATATAATAAATGCAGTCAATGATAAATGACCATTTATGGTTATTGACCTGGGAGCTATTTGTCAACATACCTCCAAGTTATTGGTCTTTAAAAGTTTAATTCAGGCCTACTTAATTAGATTGCTACCAAAAAAAAATCAATTTTTAAGAAACTTACATTTTAAAGCCAGGGAATTGCAAAAATAGATTTTTTTTTTTAGTCCAGAGAAAAATAGGGATTTAGCTTCTGTTATGCCTTTGAACTGCATGCTTTTTCTGTTTACCTTGCTTTGGCTTCAGGCCAAACCAGTCCCTTTCTAGGAGCTGAGCTTTACAACACCATTCATGGATAAACCTCATCTCCTCTATGGAGATGACAGCTATCCAAGAGCTGATGCTAGGGGATGGGACAGAAATACAAAGAAAAGAATTTCTTTTTCTTTTTTTAATTAATTAATTTATTTATTTGAGAGTGACAGACAGAGAAAGCGGCAGATAGAGAGAGAGAGAGAGAGAATGGGTGCGCCAGGGCCTCCAGCCACTGCAAACGAACTCCAGACACGTGTGCCTCCTTGTGCATCTAGCTAACCGGGGTCCTTAGGCTTCACAGGCAAGTGCTTAACTGCTAAGCCATCTCTCCAGCCCTCTCTTTCTTTTCTTTTTGAGACAGTGTCTCACTCTAGTCCAGGCTGACCTGGAACTTTCTCTGTAGCACAGGTTAACCTCAAATTCATTACAGTTCTCCTACCTTAGCCTCCCAAGTGCTGGGATTAAAGGTGTAAGATACTATGCCTGGCTATAAGAAAAAAATTCAAAGGAATATTTTTTTATCATTTTATTTATTTATTAGATACAGAAAGATGGAAGAGAGAAAGAGAGAGAGAATGGATGCACCATGGCCTCTAGCCACTGCAAACACACTCCACATGCATGTGCCACGATGTGCATCTGGCTAATGTGGGACCTCAAAAGTACTGAATTTATATGAATCTTAGTTGAATTTTTTTTTTTTTTGAGACAGTATCTCAGTGTATCGCACCAGCTGGCTTAGAACTCACTATAGAGCCCAGGCTGGCCTGGGACTTCCATTTCTCCAGCCTTCACCTACCATGTGCTGGGATTAGAGATGTGTGTCTCCATGACTAGCAGCTTTACTCTTTATTGAACAAAAGGATTCTTCCTTGTATTGGGGCAGTGTGGGAATAGAGATTTTATTTTTAAGTGTTCTGGTGTTATTTCAGTTACTTGTATTTTTAGACGTGAATTATTTTTATCATCCTTTTCAGAGAAAATAGATCAATATTCTAAACACTTTGTATTGAATATTTATATAGAGAGGTAACACTGAGCATTTTTCTGTAAGATTGAGCATATTTGTGGAACTTGTAAACTCATCTCTAACGAGATAGAATGTTAGCCAGGGCAAGGGAAGCCTTTAGTGTTGGGCAATGAGAACTTCATCGCTCTATCTTACATTCTGCTTTCATTATTTCACCTGTTTAATGAAAAAGTTTTTTTTTTCCACAAATGGTATACACAAAGATGACATATTATTTATGTTTCTCAATATAAAATTATCTCTTTGAAGACATTACGCTAACTGAAAGAAACCAGAAACAAAGGCTACATAGGATTGTATGACATTCTAAAATGACAAATTATAGGAATAATGGTTGCCAGAGACTAGGGTGGGGAAAGGGATTGGTAACAAGGGAGCACAAGGAGCTGCTGAGATATGTTTATTCCCAAATTCACAGTTCACAAAACCACACGTGAGCAAGTGTGAGGGGCTGGACAGATGTCTCAGCACTAAAACGCTTGCCAATCAAGCAGGAAGACCTGAGTTTGGATCCCTAGTGCCCACACAGAACAAAAGCCACCCGTCATGGTTCATGCCTATAATCCCAGCACTGGGGAGGAAGAGACAGAAAGATCCCTGGGGCTTGCTGGCAAACTACTTCAGGCAAATTGATGTGTTCCTGATTCAGCACACACACAAATACCACATTCACACATATGAGAAAGTTTGAATGTATTGTAAGGCAATTATTTCTCAATAAATCTCCTTTAAAAAGTGTTGGTTGTTTGATTGTAATGACTCCCCCTCCCCACAGACTCATGGGTGAACACTTTATCCCCAGCAAAGTGGTACTATTTGGCGCGGGGGGCGGGGGCAGCTATGGAACCTTTAGAAGGTGAAGCATTGTGGGAGGAAGTGCATTATTGGAGACAGGCCTTGGGAGTTGTAGCCTGGCCTTGTTTGCGGTTCCTTCTCTTTACTTAATCTCTGCTGATGTGATGCTGGTTTCCTGCTCTTGCTGTGCCTTCTCCGACAAGATCCACTCTACCCTCTGGAACTGTAAGGTGAAACAAATTCTTCCCTAAACTGCTTTGGCTTATGTATTTTGTCCTAGAAGCTTTTCTAGCTGAGACAGTCAGAGGAAATAAGGGTAAATGGGACAGTGGGATGTATTTTAACATTTGCTGGGATGTGATACATGATGATTTTAAAACTAACCATTTCTAAAGTTAAGCCACTTATACTAAATGTTCCACGACTGGAGATCAGTGAGCATTACTTAAGAGGTCTGGCTTAGTGGTCACTTGCTGTTGTTGTTGCTTTGAGTCAGGGCCTCACTCTCACTCAGACTGTCCTATTCTCAATCTCTAACCCAGTCTGGTCTCAAACCCACAGTGATTCTCCTACCTCAGCCTCCCTTGAATTAGATGTTCCTTATAAACTCCTATGGTCTGAAGGCTTGGTCCCAGCTGGCAATTTGGAAGGTGGATCCTTGCTGGAGGGGGTATGTGGTTGAGATTGGGCTTTGGGGTGTCATAGCCAGCTCCCCCTTACCATAGACTGGCTCATTATCTTTGCTGCTGTTTTCCACCTGCTGTGGCAGAAGTGATATCCAGCCTCTGAACTGCCGTCTTTCCCCTGCCATCATGAAGCTTCCCCTTGAGAATGTAGGCTAGAATTGATCCTTTCCTTCCACTGGCTGCTTTTGACTGGGTGTTTTGCCTCAGCAACATGCAGGTAACTACAACACCAGGGTTAGAGGCATGAGCCACCATGCCCAACTGTGGTGATTGCTTTTTAAATAGAAACACAAGTTAATGTGATGAAATGTTGTTCATCTGGAGGCATAACAGCCAGATCATTATTGATTGTCTAAATGAGCAGCTGTGCAGTCTGCTAGATGGCTTTTTTCTCTGGAAAAACCTACAAATTATTTTCTTGCACAGTTGGCTAAGTCTGACAATTCTAAATGCAAATACACTAGGCTTTTAAATTTATTCTGTCAATACTAACAGATATGATTAGTGTTCTACCCAATTTGGTCAACACATTTGTAACTTGAATCTATTTAAAATATGAAACCAAATGAAAAGTGTTAACTACTTATATCTCAGAAATACTGAGTTGAAAAAGACAAGTAATAAAAGCAATCTGAAACTTTGGGATTCAATGAAAATTCATCTTTTAAGAGATATTTTAGCCAGGTGTGGTGGCGCATGCCTTTAATCTGCACTTGGGAGACAGAGGTAGGACGATTTCTGTGAGTTTGAGACCACCCTGAGATTACATAGTGAATTCCAGGTCAGCCTGGGCTAGAGTGAGACTCTACCTCAAAAAACAAACAAACAAACAAAAAAGATATTTATTTGTGTGCTCACTCATGTGTGCATGCATGTGTGGACAGACCAGGCCTCTTGCTACTGTACACAAATGTCAGATGCATGCACCACTTTTTGCATCTGGCTTTATATTGGTACTGGGAAACAGAATCTGGTACAACAGACTTTATAACCAAGTGCATTTAGCTGCTGAGGCATTTCTCCAGTCCAAAAAGCATCATTTTGTGTAAGAAAAAAATTACCAACTGGACATAACAAAACATCCAAATACCCTATGTCTTGCACAATAAATGTGGCAGGTGGTCCAAATGAGACTTTTAATTTCAAGTACTTACTCAGCTAACAACTTTTTAAAATACATTTTTAAAATTTATTTTATTTATTTAAGAGAGATAGAAAGAAAGAGGCAGGTATACAGGGAGAGAATGGGCATGCCAGTGCCTTCAGCCATTGTGAATGAACTCCAAACACATGCACCACCTCATGCATTTGGCTTAATGGGTCCTGGGGAATCTAACCTGGGTCCTTTGGCTTTGTAGGCAAGTGCCTTAACTTCCATCTCTTCAGCCCTCAGTTAATAATTTTCAGTTAATAATTTTTAGAAATATTTCATTTATTTATTTACAAGGAGTGGGAAAGAGAGAGGGGGGGGAGAGGGAGAAGGAGAAAGAGAGAGACAGAGAGAGGGAGAGAGAAACAGGGTGAATATGGGAGTACCAGGTCCTCTTGCCACTGTAAACAAACTCCAGATGCATGTGCCACTTTGGGCACCTAGGTTTTTTTTTTTTTTTTAATTTTTTGTTCATTTATTTATTTATTTATTTGAGTGCGACAGACACAGAGAGAAAGACAGATAGAGGGAGAGAGAGAGAATGGGCGCACCAGGGCTTCCAGCCACTGCAAACGAACTCCAGACGCATGCGCCCCCTTGTGCATCTGGCTAACGTGGGTCCTGGGGAACCAAGCCTCGAACCGGGGTCCTTAGCCTTCACAGGCAAGCGCTTAACCGCTAAGCCATCTCTCCAGCCCTGGGCACCTAGTTTTATGTGAGTACTAGAGATCTGAACCCAGGCCATCAGGCTTGGCAAGCAAGTGCCTTTAACCTCTGAGCCATCTCTCCAACCCTCAGCTAATTTTTTTTTTTTTTTTGCCTGAAGTATTATTATAAGTTTATGCTTTTAAAACCCAGATTAAATCAAATGAAAGATTTCCCTTCAGCATACCAATTATTTTATGTTGAAATGTTGATTTAATCTTGCAGATGCCTAAACAGCATGGCAATGTTCATTTGGTTTTGGATACAACCAGTATATGTAGTGGACTTAGAATTCACAGTTCAGTGGACAGGCTGAGACTGGTATCGAATCAGAACAAATCCAAAAGTTATTTTCAAGAGCCATGAAATGCCCTCTAATCATATTATCCAAAAACCTTACTTTGAGGCTCCAGATGGGTCATTTCACAGCGGGGTTCACTTGGTCACTGTGGAGACCTAAAGCTACTATGCAAGGAACACGACATAAAAGACACAACTGTGCTTATGTTCCACAGGACCTGTACCATTAGTGCAGATGAGCCTCTAGGATAGTCTATTATTACAAAGATAGAACCATCTTGCAATCCTATCTGATCAGATATACATTATACACCATGGAGTTATGAGGTTTGAATAACCTAATTCATTACTTAAAGGAGAATAATATTTTCTGAAGCATTTTCATGCCTGTATAACAATAGAATGGTTAAATTAAACTTAACAGCTCTATTTTTCTGTGTTATGATAATTCGTGTTTTTATCATGTAGACCTTTTGACAATATTAATTCTTCTAATCCATGAACACAGGAGGTCTTTCCATCTTTAGCGTCTTCTTCAACTTCTCTCTTCCGTGTCTTAAAGTTTGCACTGCAAAAGACTCACACCTCCTTGGTTAGGTTTATTTCTAGTTCTTTTATTTTTTTTTGAAACTATTGTGAATAGGATTTTTTTTCCTGATTTTTGTCTTAGCAAGTTAATTATTATTATTATTATTATTTTTTTTTTTTTTTTTGGTTTTTCGAGGTAGGGTCTCACTCTAACCCAGGCTGACCTGCAGTTCACTATGTAGTCTCAGGGTGGCCTTGAACTCACAGCAATCCTCCTACCTCTGCTTCCCAAGTGCTGGGATTAAAGGCGTGTGCCACCATGCCCGGCTAAGTTAATTATTGATATATAGGGAAGCTATTAATTTTTTTCATGCTGATTTTGTATCCTGCTGCTTAGCTGAAACTGTTCATTAGATCTAAGCCTTTTCTGACAGCATCTTTAGAGTACATTGGGTACAGGATCATGGTGTTTTCCAATAGCAACACTTTGACTTTTTCCTTTCCTATTATTTCCCATTTACTTCTCTTGCCATGTTTTTGTAGCTAAGATAGAAAGCACGGTGTTGAAGATGAGAGTAGGCAACATTGTCTTGTTGCAGATTTTGAACCAAATGTTCTCAGTATATCCCCACAATGCCTCTAAGTTTGTCATAAGTATCCTTTATTATGTTGAAGTATGTTCATTCCTTCTCTCTCTCTCTGTATGACCATATGTGTGTGGGTGAATGTGTTGTGTGCTGGTGTGTATGCACATGTTTGTGTATGGAGGCCAGAGATCAACTTAATGTATCTTTCTCAATCTCCATCCATTTTATAATTTAAGATAGAGTCTCCCACTGAACTCACAGCTCACCAATTTGTCTAGACGAGCTAGTCAGTGAATCCCAGAGATACCCCATCTCTACCTCCCCAGCACTGGAATTATAAGTGCTGCTACTATGCCCGGCATTTGGGATTTGAACTCAGGTCTCCGTGCTTGTGTGTTGGGGCTTTTAATGACTTGGCCATTGCCCCACTCAGAAGTGTGCTCCTGCTATATCTAGTTCCTGCAGGGCTTTTACTATGAAGGGATATTGACCTCTGTCAAAGGCTTTTCTGTATCATTTGAGATAATCTTATGGTTTCTGTCTCTGACTATTTCTGTGTTTTATTACATTTATTGCTTTGCATAGGTTGAACCATCTTTGCATCCCTGTGAGTGAAGCCAACTTGATCATTATGTTTGATCTTGTTAATGTATTGCTTGGTGAATTTTGTTTGTAAGTATTTTATTGGGAATTTTTGGGTCTATGCACATTAGGGAAATTGGTCTGTGGTTTTATTTTTGTTGTTGCTGTTGTGTCTTTATCTTGTTTTAGTATCAGGGTAATAGGGGCTTCATAGAATGAATTTGATAGTCTTCATTCTCTTCCTATTTTTTTCTTTTGTTTGTTTCCCTTTCTATTTTATAGACTAGTTTGAGAAAAATTGGTATGCTCTCTTTAAAAGTCTGGTAGAATTCAGGAATGAATCTGTCTGGTACTGGGCTCATCTTTTATTGGGAGACGATTATTACTGATTCAATCTTGTTGCTTATTGTAGATCCATTTAAGATCCATTTATTGTAAATCCATTATCCATCTTGATTTCATTTTGATGGATCATTGGTGTCTAGGAACTTACTCATTTCTTCTATATATATGTTTTCTAAGTCTTCCTAATATGTGTCCCTCTGGATTTCATTAAGATCTGTTGTAATGTCCCTTTTATATTTCTAGTTTAGTTAATTTGGCTGATTTTCTGTATCATTCTTTTTTAAATTTTATTTATTTATTTTTATTTGAGACAGAAAGGGAAAGAGAGAGAGAGAGAGAATGGGAATTCCAGGGCTTCTAGCCACTGCAAATGAATTCTAGACACATGAGCCACATTGTGCATCTGGCTTACATGGGACCTGGAGAATTAAACCTGGGTCCTTAGGCTTCACAGGCAAGCATCTCAACCTTTAAGCCATCTCTCCACTCCTTCTGTATCATTCTTTAGTTTCCAGTTGTTAACTTGTAACTGGATTCTTGCTATTTCAATCTACCTACTGATTTTAATAAGGTTGGCTTATTCTTATTTTTCTAAGACCTTGAGGTACATACATCCTAAAATTATATGAGATCTCTTTGATTTTTCAATGTAAGTATTCATAGCTATAAACTTTCCTCTTGGAACCATCTTTGCTGTTTTCCAAATGTTCAGATGGGTTGGACTCTCATTTTCATTTGATTCTAGGAATTTTAAATTTTATTCCCTGATTTCTTCAATGACTTATGGTTAATTCATCAAAGCATTATTAAATCTTATGCATACTGTTCTTTCATGAATGTATTATTAAATCTCATGTACACTGTTCATTCATTAATGTATTATTAACTCTCATGTATACTGTATACTGTTCATTATTCAAAGTATTATTAAATCTCATGTATTTGTGTAGTTTCTCTTGCTATTGATTTCTAGTTTTATCCTACTGTAATCTGATAAGGTACAATAACTTATTTTGATTGCTTTGTATTTGTTAAAACTTGCTTTGCTTTGTGATCTGAAATATGATCTATTTTAGAGAAAGTTCCATGAACTTCTGGAAAGAATGTGTATTCCATGGCTGTTGGATGAAATATTCTATAGATGTCAGTTCAGTTCATTTGATCTGTGGTGAAGTTTAACTATGACATTATTTAGTGTGGTAGTTTGAATAGATTGCTCCCAATATAGTCAGTGTTTTATTAGTTTGTAGTTTGGATCTGCAGCCACCTGGCTTGTGGCAGTGTCACCGGGAGGATCTTAAGGTGTGGTGGCGGGTTTGAAATTCCAATCTAAAGATATGCAAAGTGTGCCTTGCTGGAGTTTCTGAAGTGTGCTGTGCTGTGTGACTTTTAGGGCCAACTTCTTCTGCCATTATTGCACTTCCCCTGGACCTGTAAACTTCAATAAATCCTTTCTTCCATAACTGTGCCTGGTCTGGAAGCTCATCTCAGTGAACCTGAAGCTGTCTGTTACATTAGTGTTGTTGATTTTTCATCTGAATCTATTGATGAGGGTGGGATGTTGAAGTCACAGTGTTATCAAACCTGGACCTATCTGCCCTTACTTGTACTGTTGTGTTTTATGAAAATGTCTGTACCAACATTCAATGCTTATATATTTGCAATTGTTACATTGCTTTTAGGAACATGCCACTACATATTTATAGTAACCTTTATCTCTTCTGAGTAATCTACTTTTTCAGATGTAAATATACCCACACCTTCTTGCTTTTTCTTCAATTTACTTGGTATATTCCATCCTTTCACTGCCAGTCTGCATGTCTTTGTAAGTGATGTGTATTTCTTGTGGACAATAGTTGGGTCTTGTTTGGTAATCCAATCAGCTAGTCTGTCTTTTAATGAAGAATTTAGACTACTTACATTTAGGGCTATTATTAAGTGGAATTGACTGGTTCCTGTAATTTCACTGGTTATTTTCCTGACTGGTTTGATTATTGTTTGTATTTTTTTTTTTTCTGTAAATCACATTAGGGATTTGCTGGTTTACACAATGGTTTCTTTCCTAATCTTTTTAAAAATATTTTATTTTTACTTATTTACTTATTTGACAAAGAAAGAGGGAGAGAAAGAGGGAGAGAGAGAATGAGAGCACCAGGGCCTCCAGCCACTGCAAATGAACTCCAGATGTGTGCATCCCCTTGTGCATCTGGCTAACGTGGGTCCTGGGGAATCAAACCTGGGTCCTTTGGCTTTGCAGGCAAATGCCTTAACCCCTAAGCCATCCCTCCAGCCCTCTTTCCTAATTCTTTTGTTCATGTATTTCCCTCATGAAAATTATGCTTTCCTGTGCTCTAGTAGTTGCCATTCATTCTCCCTTGCATGTAGGATTCCTTAACGCATCTTCAGAAGTCTTGAGATAGTGGTCATGCATTGCTTTAGTTTGTACTTAGCCTCAAGTATCTTTATTTCTATGTTGATTTTTTTTTTTTCGAGGTAGGGTCTCACTCTGGCCTAGGCTGACCTGGAATTAACTTTGTAGTCTCAGGGTGGCCTCGAACTCTGGGCAATCCTCCTACCTCTGCCTCCCGAGTGCTGGGATTAAAGGCGTGCGCCACCACGCCCAGCTCTCTATGTTGATTTGAAAAGATATCTTTCCTGGATAGAGTATTATTGGAAAGTTATGTTTTTCTAGCTTCTAGGTTTTCTGCTGACTGTCTGATATTCTTCTGAATGGTTTTGTCTTTGTAAGTGAAGTGATATTTTTCTCTTGAAGCTTTTAATATTATTTCTTTATAGTCAACACCTTGATTATGTGTCAGGAAAAGTTCTTCCCTGGTCATGTCTATTTGGAGTTCTAAATACCTGCTGTGCATGGATGTTCATCTATTCTCCTAGACTTGGGGATATTTTGCTGTAATATAATTGAATAATTTTTTCATGCCTTTAGTTTTTGTCTCATCTTCTGTCTTGATTCTTGAGTTTGGTCTCTTGATCATGTCTCAGAGTTCTTGGGTGTTGTGGTAAGGTTTATTATTTATTTCTTCTTTATTGGTATCAGAATGTAGTATTTACTCAAACTTGTTTTCCATTTTCAATATTATTTCTTTGTTTATCTAGTCTATTTTTGATACTTTCCAGTGTATTTTTTTCACTTCTAGCATTCTTGTTTCCTATAATATCTCAATTTCATTGTTGAACTTCTCATCCATGTTGCTGACCTTCTTATCTCTGTCCTAGAGTGATTTATTTACTACATTCTTGTGCTTGTTTGTTTCCTTTTTGAAGTCATTGATTATTTTTAGAAGATCTTTGAGTACTATTTGTGGGGTTTTAACGACTTCACTGCCCTTGGTTTCAGTTATTGCAGGAGTGATCTCTTGGAGTCGTGTCACCTTGCTTTCTCGTGCTTCCCTGACATAATTTGTGCATATGCTGGCTTGGCTATGTCTGCCAACTTCATCTGGGGATCTTCCTAGTGAATAGCTCTTATTGGCACAGAGCTCAGTACCAAGTACCACTCAGGAAACTCCAAACCGCTCTTGAATGAGGCTTTGCATTTTCCTACCCTCTGGGGTTGAGGCCATGTCCTTCCTTCCTTCCTGCTTTCTCAGTTTTGCCAAATCATTCTTCTGCTTCTCTGAACCTTTCAGCTGTCCCGTCCCTCCCGTTGTGATCTCTGCACTTCCAGTCTTCTCCGTCTAGAACAGAGACTGTGGGCTGTTATCCAGACTCCAGTAATTCACTGCACCACATAAATGCTGCTCCTAACCTGTCATCTTTCTCTCCTGCACTTGTTGAGCTTCACAAATGACAAATTTCTATTATACTTTATTCTATCTTTTTTTACATTTTGCTCTTTTCTGCTATTCTCTGACTCTTTCTCTTTACGTGTGTGTGGTGAGCATATATGTGTGTGGGTGCACATGTGTATGCCGGTATGTGTAGAAGCCAGAGACCAGTGTCAGGTGCCTCTTTCAATCATTCTTCACCTTATTTTTTTTTTTGAGACAGAATGTCTCACTGAACCTGGAGCTCACCTGTTTGTCTAGACTAGCTAGCCATAAAGCCCTAGGGGGTCCCCCATCTCTACCTCCCCAGCACTGGGATTACAGGTGTGTGTTATTCTGCTGTAGCGCCTTTTAAATAGGTGCTTAGGGTCCAAACTCAGGAACTCATGCTTGCCCAGCAAGCACTTTTACTGACTGAGCCTTCTCCCCAACTCCTACTTCTTTGACTTTAAATGAAATTTGATGTTCTTATTTACTATCTGGTGGCAGGTGTTTAAGTCACTTAACTTTTGTACTATCTCTTTAAAAAGGTCCTTATGGCTGTAGAGATAGTTTAGTGGTTAAAGGTGTTTGCTTGCAAAACCTGACAACCCAAGTTCAATTTCCCAGTGCCCATGTAAAGCTAGATACTCAAGGTGGCATGTGTATCTGGAGTTTCTTTGCACTGGCAAGAAGCCCTGGTGTTCTCTCTCTCTCTCTCTCTTGCTTGGAAATAAATAAATAAAAATATTTTAAAAATCCACTCTCACATTTGGTTAGAGAATCTGTTTTATTTTGCAGATGCCAGAGAAAATGGAGAAGAACCAAGATCCATCAATAAGACAAGAAGATAGCCAACTGCAAACCAGGAGATGGGCCACCTGTACCACATCTGCCAGGGCCCAGGAGAAATTTCAGAGGAAGTATCAACATGAATACTGTTCTCACTGCTAGCCTGACAACCTGCTCCTGGGTGATGGTGACACACAGTGAATAATCAGAACCCATCAAAGCAGAAACCCAGAGGCTACAGTGAACTTAACACTAAATCAGTCTGCCAACAAGCCTGCAATGGCTCAGGGAACATTATGGAAGAGGGGGAGGAAAGATTGTAAGAGCCTCAGACTTTGTAGGAGTACTCTGAGGTACAGTCCTCTGCCATGCAACGGAAACTAACTGAGGCCTTCATTCCCCACAGTGAATACCATGACTCCACTGAGGAGGGCCACCAGGGTAATGGGAGCAGGGTTGAGGGATAAAAGAATATAACAATATATATAACAAAAATATAAAAATGTCATGATATGTAGAGACATTTTCTCCTACCCATAACTGATGGCTAACCCCACAATATGCCCCAACAAGGAGGGTCCAGGTAGAGGGGACAGGGAGGAGGCTAATAATGGTACCTTGACTTGACTGTATTCACTGAATACAAAACTAATAATAATAAAAAAGGAAAAAATATAAAAATAACTTAAAAAATTAAATTTAAAATAATGTCCTTGAGGCTATAGTTATATGCAGTACTTATCAGCATCATGTAAGTATTGATCTTTTTTGTATTTTCACTATCATGTGTATTGTTGGTTCAGTGGTAAAATTCTCATATTTTTCACTGTCATTACGTTTACATTGTTTTCTTTTTTGCATGGGTGTGCTGTGTGTGCATGCAAGTTTGTGTGTGCATGGGCACACGTGTGTGTTTATGTGAGCGCAGGTGGAGGCCAGAGAACAAGCTTGGGTGATGTTCTTCCATCCGTTTTCTTGGAGACAGGGTCTCTCATTGTCCTGGGGCTCACCGATTAGGTAGACTACCTGACCACCATGCTCCAGGGATCTACCTGCCCTGGCCTTTCCTGTGCTGGTGTTACAGGCGTGTGTCGCCACATCCGGCATTGACATAGGTCAAGATAGGATTTAGGTCTTCATGCTTGCAGGGCAAGTACTTTATTGACCAAACCATATCATCAGCCGCAGTTTAAACTGGTTTCTAATTCCAATTATGATTTCTTTTTGCCTGTGCTCTCTTTTTAAAATTTTGAAGAGAATTGTGTATTTTTAAACTCTAATTTTTGTTAATGATTTTAGCTTTATTATTGGTTGTGAAGATACTTACTGATTTATATTCTTTAGAACTTGAAAAATGTTGAGGGTTACTTCAAGTGCCCAAGACTATGCTATGTGACTACTTTTGTTCACTTGAAAAGAATGTCTATTCTACAATTAGGTCTACTTTCCAAATGTCCACTATTAGAACTCTTTTTTTTTTTTTTTTTTTTTTTTTTTTTTTTTTTTGGTTTTTCAAGATAGGGTCTCACTCTGGTCCAGGCTGACCTGGAATTCACTATGTAGTCTCAGGGTGGCCTCGAACTCATGGAGATCCTCCTACCTCTGCCTCCTGAGTGCTGGGATTAAAGGCATGGCCCACCACGCCTGGCTCCACTATTAGAATTCTTTAAAGCACAAAATTTCAGTCTGCCTAATCCTTGCTAACACTTTTGTGAAGAATCATATATACATTAAACTTAAATCCATGGGTAAAATAAATAGGCAGGGACATGAAAATAAGATGGGGGTTAATAGGGAACAAGAAGGATATTAATGGGATAGGGATATATATGTAAATATGTATGTATAATTATAATGTACATATGATTCATATATATATCTATATATCTATATCTATCTATCTATCTATCTATCTATATAATATATATGATTGCCTGGTTTCCTTAATGTATTTTGAAGCTATGTTGTTTATTTTATTTCAGTTCATAACTGTTTTATTTATCTACCTGCTGCTTAGCCTATCATCATAAAGTAATTATGAAATTATTCACAATGAAAAGACAAATCATTCTTATGTTGGTACTTATTTTGTTTGATGCTAAGATAGCTAAACTATATAAAGGCCAGTGGTTAATGCGGAGATGCATAGCTGGAAAATTGCCAAGAATAAGTGACTGCTGTGTGCTCAGCTTCAAGCAGGACATCTAAACTACCCCCCTCCAAAGCTCAGGGAACCTCACAAAAGATGAGGAGGAAAGAATGGAAGAGGAGAAGCATGAGGAAGAGGCCTGCAAGATGCTGCCTTCTACATATTACATGGCCTTTGCACTCAGAACTCATAGTGCTGTAGTTTCCAGCACAGGTTTAAGCCTGTCAATACTTCAGTATAGATGGGGCAGGCTACCTGAGGCCCCAGATTTCTCAGAGTAGATAATGGCAGCTAATGGTTCTGGGCAAAGGGGAGTCAGGTAGTTACAGTAATGATGAAACCACTGGTAAGTTGCCTATTCCACATTAATTAACCTTCCACCCGTGATCATCCAAGCAATGCTAACTTAAATCCATGGGGAAAATAAATGGGCAGGGACATGAAAGTAAGATGGGGGTTAATGGGGAGGAAGGAGGATGTTAATGAGTTAGGGAGGGGGATAACAAAGGGTATTTGGCAGCAAAAATTCTACCACTGAACCACCAATGCCCCGATAAAAGAAAGGGTGTTTGGGAGGAATAAGATCAAAACACATTATATACATGTATGAAAATGTCAAAATGGAAAACAATAAAAATAAAATTTTTAAAGAAAGAAGGAAAAATAGCCAATTAGGTTTCCTTTGGTACTGTGTGATTAATGTAATTTTCTCATTCGTTGGATCCCTGGTATTATATTAAAATAATATGTCAGTTCTGATTTTTTAAAAAAAAATCTATTCAGCTGATGTTTGTAATCGGAATAATGAGGAGTGGCACATTTTAATAACATCGCCAATCTATTTGCTTTTAAATTTGCCACCTCCCTTAGGGATTTCTGTTTTCTTTGCCTGATCTAGGTTCTTTCTCCGCTTTCTCGCTTCTTGTTACACTAATCCAGTTTTAAAACACTTTCTTTCGTTTAATAACTTGTTAGCTGCTCCTTCTATTCTTAAGTGGTTAAGTAGATTACTGCATGTATTTTTGATCTAGTAGAATCTATTTCAAATCATTTCTTTGATAATGCAAGGTTGTTACAATACTAAGATGTATCATTTCTCATTTCTTTTGCATTACCCTAAATTATAGTTCAATTTTTATTTTTAAAACCAGAAACATTAATGTCAGTGCCTCAAAATCAAGATTTGTGTCATTTAGACAGTAGTCACCCTTATCGTATTTGTAATTTTTTTCTATATTACTATCATTCCAAAATTGACCATTTACCATCTGCCTGAATAATTCCCTTTAGTATTTCTTTTAGTGTGACCCAGCACAATTTTACTAAGTTTTTATTTGTCTGAAAAATGACTTTATTTTGTTCTAAGTGTTGAAGAATGTTTGTTGAAGTCTGAAATCCTAAGTGAGCAGTTCTTTACTTTCTTTCACCACTTTAACATTAGATGAAAGCAAATATTTTCAGATGTTTGCTTTACCTATGATTAACTTCTTAATTAAGATTAAACACCTCAACATGTAGAGAATGAGAAGCAATGTCCAGTCTTTCAAGTTCTCCACATGACTTCCATCACTGTTTTAGCTCATTTCCTTTTACATTAATCTAGATCAAGTATTTAATAATTTAACTATATGTTATAGTATTCATTATAGAATAGTTTCACATCTAAAACAGACCTGATAATATTTGATAATTTGTTTTAGAAAGAAGTAACTATAGTGTTCTCTAGGCTCAATCAAGCAAGAGAAATTGTGAATGAAAACTAAATTTTGTCAAAAAGACCATATCTTCTGTGCTAAATAAGATAAAATTAAAACCTGAAACATACCATTGCCCATTAGTTGTGGGCACCTTACTTTTCTCTCCTGAGTAATCTGAAGTCCTAAGAAAGTTGATTAGAAACAGAAACAGAAGCCTGGAGAGATGACTCAAAGTTAAAAGGTGCTTGCTGCACAGCCTGATAGCCTGAGTTCAATTCTCCAGTTCCCACATTAAGCCAGGTACACAAAGTGACACATGTGTCTGTGAGTTTGTTTTCTGTGGTAGGAGATCCTGGTATACTCATTCTTTTTTCCCTCTTTCTCTGCTTACAAATAAATAACCAACAAATATATTTAAAAGACAGAAACATAGTTTCATTGTCCAGTAGGAAGCCATATATATAATCTGTAACATGGAAAATGTGAAGCAATAGAACTAAAAGAATAAGTATTTTCTTTGGCTCAGGTTTACCCAGTTAAAAGAAATACATGATAAATACTTACACAGCTATGCTTATAGGAAGCATATAACATGGCTATCAAAAGACTGTGGAGTATACCTGAGTACTTGTGGCCTGAGAAGTTGGGAGCCTACATATGCTGGGGAGGAGATCCCCATTGACTTTCACATAGCCCACTGTTGCCAGAGCTCCCCAAAAGAAAGGCACTAGAATATTCTTCATGTTAATCCACACATAGTAAAGTAGCTTGTGGGCTTAACACCAGTATGATAGAAGTACTCCCAGACTATTGTATAAAAAATACTGACTTATTGCAAATTTTTATTGTTTTTTGAGACAGTGCTTGCTATGCAGTCTAGGCTGGGCTTAAATTTGTAATTCTCCTGCGTCAGCCTCCCAAGTGCTGGGTTTACAGGCATTCTCTACAACACCTGATTTACTGCAAACTGAATGAAAAACAAATAGTCACTTGATCTAGTTCTGTGAACTGTGTATGTTGTTTTCTTTGTAAGACTGAACTAGACCAGCTGAGTTTGGTGTCTATAAATCCATAGACTGGAATGGGCCTGTGGATTTCCTTTGCAGATGATAAAACTTGGGCTCAGAAATCTGGCGCCAAATTAAAACAAACCTGGACTTAGGGAGAGGCTTATTTGAAAGAATGACTGTTGCATGAGGACAAACACATCACAGACATCTGCAAGCGTCTGAAAATCAAAGAGAAAAGGCATTTTCTTTCATAGGGTGAAGTAGACGCAAGCAGAGATAAGCAGAATCAGGAGAGGAAGCTGGACAATCAAGGGGAAATGCTCAGTGAGGTCGGACAGGAAAGTGTCCCTCTGCTGTCAGCCAGTTGCCAGCAGGAGCTGATAGGAGAGCACATTCCGGGAGTTTGCGCTTGCTCAGTGGGGGTTAGGGCCTGTAGCAAAGGGAAGGTCTGATTAACGTCTAGGCAAAACAAAACCGAGGGTGCACTACGGAGCAGTGAACAGTTTGGTCTTTGGAGTGATGTGCCCAAGATCTTTGGCCTCTGGTTTCTAATCTATAGTGCACACTCTTTCCTTCAGCGGCTGGTCCTCATACCTATTATTGATGCAAGGAGAGTCTCATTCCCTTCAGCTCCCTCTCTGCTTCCTTTCTTCTCAGTGACATCATTTTTAAAATGTCCTCAAGATCTGTGGTGCATACCAAACTGCATTCAAGAATTCTCTCGGCCTACACTCTCCCACTTGTTTGATCACTGTCCTCCTTGTTCATTCATTTATTCACCTCTCAAGGACTTTTCTGCTTTCTTATAGGACAGTATGTTGGTAAATTTGGGGGCCCTTGTTTTGCTTATCATTCACCCTAAGCTGGACATGTTGGCACACACTAGTAATCTCAGCACTTGGGAGGCTAAAGCAGGAGGTTCATGAGTTCATGGCCAGTCTGGGCTACAGAGCACGATCCTGTCTCAAACAAACGATGAAACAAGACAGAACCAAAAAAGCTTGTTTGTCATACATACAAATATGCTAATTTTGTATAGATATAAATTCCTGCCAAACTGATTTTTGTAAATATTGTTGTTTTGTAGGTCTGAGTTTTTCTGTTAGGAAAAAGTGTGAGTTTCCCTAGCTATTCAAACTAGAATACTGACTCAACAATGGCTCTAACAATTTCAATGAATAGGTGGGTGTGGACCAACCTAACTTCAGGATAAATATCTTCAAAGTTTCATATGATGTAAAAGCTCTGTTGTCAGGAAAACACATGTGGATTGTCAGGGACTTCAAAGGTGACTCTGGGCTCTGCCCTTCTCTTCCTTTAGAGTCACACGTGCATGGGCCCATGTTAGTGTTTTACTGCTTCCATCAATCACACTGTGTCCGTATTTCCTTCCCCACACCTCACATCTTTGGGAAAAGCATTTAAAATGCAACCAAACATATTCTGAGAATGAGGAAGACTGTATAAGGATAAGTATCCAAAAGCTCAACCTCCACTACCATAGCTTCTCAGCTGGAAGGCTGTGTGACCAAACGGAGCCCAGGAGGGACGTAGAGGGTGAATCCAAGCTGGAAATCTTTCGTCCCCACAGAGCTTCTCAGAGCCCCTGTTGGTCCAGCGTCCCTGCCTGTTTCCTGTCAGATAAAATGAAACATCAGAAACCTATCTGTAAGTAAATAAGGATGAAGCAACATTGGTCACCTCAGGGGAAGCATGAACACCAAGGTGCACAATCACTCAATGGGAGGCCTAGCCTGCCTGCCCTCCGCCCCTCTCACACCAAGCCTTTCCCACCCCTGGGCTATTGGTCTCATGCAGCCCTTAGCAAAATAATCAAAGGTTACTACTTGTTAAAGGGAATTATGTGCCTTACCTGACCAAAGACAATGGGACAAAAGTGTAGTATTCATGAGGGGCCAGACAGTAAGTTGCAGGATTGTATAATAACCCTGTTGTGGAAAAGAGATAGGAGGGGGGTTGGGTTATAAAGTCTGTTCTGGAGGAAGCTACTACTCTTACAGATAACTGCTTATGGTAGGGAACAGAGAAGCTGGGAGTAGATAATGGTCTAAAATCAAACCAGGAAACAACAAACTTTGGCAAATCCCTAAAGGTGGAGTGAGGAAAGATGCAGATATGTTACCCAGGCTGTATTGAGAGAGACTTCACAGTGTAAGATAGCTCCAAGAGCACCATTTCCAACTTTCTGTGACTATAGCCTCAGGAAAAATATTACATGTTGAATTAATAATGAATACGCACATGAATAGGGTTTTTGTAAAGCCAAATATCTCCTTACTGTCTGTTATGCTTTCAATGCTGGCCTCCACCCTGTGCCTTCCCACCTCCCCTCCTCTCCCTAACAGCCACCCTCCTTATCTCCCCTCCTCCCCCCTTCCCCACTCTTCTAATCCCATCCTGTCCTATTCTAGTTTATTCCTTGATTTTAAAGTGTTGGTCAGCAACCTACTAAGTTAAATTTGAGATCTAAAATCTGCACAGGACCAAATAATAAATACTGCTGGCTTGTGGGCCACATGTTCTCCTTTGCTTTTGTTGTTATTGTTTTAAGATAAGCCACATCATGTTTTCTCCCACAACTCCACAGAAATGTGAACCAGTTAGCTGTGGTGGCCCATACCCCTTAATTGTCCAACTTCATATTAATGGTCTGGGGGCTGTAGTTCAGTTAGTAAAGTGCTTACCTAGCACAGCTTGCCTCACCTGTCACAGGTCAACACACAAGAAGCTGAGCCTTTGCTGTTGGATTTCGTGTCTAACAAGGAATTACTAATAAACACTGTAGGCAGGGTTGGGTTTTGTGTCAGCAGGAACTGTGTGTGTGAGTGTGAGTGTATGTGTATGTGTGTGTGTGTGAGAGAGAGAGAGAGAAGAGAGAGAGTGTGTGTACATGCATGTCTGTGATGAAAAATGACTCTCAACTATGGCCCAGCTGAGGTAGTCAAATCTTAGTCTTTTCAAGTTAGAAAAAAAACCCAGCTGGGCTTGTAGAAATGGCTGAATGGTTAAGACACTTGCCTGCAAAGCCTAAGGACTCATGTTCAATTCTCCAGGTCCCACATAAGCCAGACGTACAAAGTGACATAAGTGCACAATGTCACATATGAGCACAAGAGGGCACATGCATCTGTAGTTCAATTGGTTGAGGCCCTGGCATGCCAATTCTGTCTCTCTCACACTCATACACACACTCTCTCTCACATAAAAAAAATGCTAGTCTATTGGTTTTGCCTCAAAGAAAAACAAAACACAAACAAACAAACAACAACCACAAAAAAAAACCTAGCAGCTTTCTCCTAAGTGTATTGTAAGACTTTACAAAGAGAGTTACTAGCAGGCATAAACACTAACCTTCTTCATGCCCTTTTCCTGAGCTTATTAAGAGATGGCTATTGATGAAGCAGAAACTTATTCCAGTGAGTATTTAATTTAAATTTTTTGTTGTTGTTGTTTTGTTTTTCGAGGTAGGGTTTCACTCTAGCCCAGGCTGACCTGAAATTCACTATGGAGCCTCAGGGTGGCCACACACTCACAGTGATCCTCCTACCTCTACCTGACAAATGCTGGGATTAAAGGTGTGTCCCACCACGCCCGGCTTAATCCAATGAGTATTTAAATGTAGTGAATAAAATAGCCTTTGCTAGGGCTGGAGAGATGGCTTAGTGGTTAAGTGCTTGCTTGTGAAGCCTAAGGATCCCAATTCGAGGCTCAATTCCCCAGTACCCACTTAAGCCATATGCACAAGGGGGCGCATGCAGCTGAAGTTCATTTGCAGTGGCTGGAGGCCCTGATGTGCCTATTCTCTCTCTCTCTCTGCCTTTCTCTCTCTCTGTCACTCTCAAATAAATAAATAAAAATATACAAAACAATTAAAAAATAGCCTTTGGGAAGTAAGGGATTAAGAAGCAGATAGACCCTCTCATTTACTCATGTGTATTAAATTTAAGGTGAACACTGTTCAGCATCAGCAATGTATATTAATTTGAATTGTCATCCATCCAAGAAGTTTCATTTGATTAAAAAAAAACCAATCCATTTCCAGGAAGAGAATTACATGACTTCTAAAATAGGCTAAATCCTGGATGAATTTAAAACACAATACTTGGAAGCAGTTTTCTAAATTGCTATTTAGTCCCCATTTCTGTACTTTTTCCAGCTATGTTTCTACAATGAGTCAGAACTTAGAGTGACAGGCTTGGGGTTGGCTGGTTGAAGGAAGAACAAGAGCACTCTCTAGAAAGACAGCAGCTCCAAGAGAAATGTCACCTACTTTGTCCTGACCACCCTCCTCCTAGAAGTCTTCTCTAGCTCCTCCTTGTCCTTATGACCCACTTTATTCTGTCCCTGCCAGATGTCACTGTGTGGCAGTTAAGAGCATAGGACTCCAGCCAGCCAGTCAGGCCCTACGTTTTCTCTGCTTTACACACACACATGACCACCACAGCTTTCTGACCCTCTTTGTACCCCCAATTCCTCATCTGTAAAGCAGACATGATAATATATTTGAGGATTTCATATGTCAACACATGCTAGAACAGTCCCTGGCACACTATGCATACACATTGCTATGCAGCTTTTAGGACTGATGGTGTTGGAAAACATTGATCCTGTCATAGTGTGTATCTTCTTGTTAGTCTGAGAACTATCTGAGAGCAGACAGCAGCTTTGTCCCCAGGAATAGCACAGTGTCTGACCCATCAAAGGCGTCCTAGAGACATGAACTTATCAGGAGAGATGATCACTTTAGAATTTTATGTTAGAAATTTCTGGATTCCACCTTAAGGTTGGTAGCCAGCTTATAAAAGCAGAATTTCTAACTTGAAATGAGAGGGTGGGTGGGTTTGACTATATTAAGAAATCTATCATGACCATAATGAAAAGATGCATATAATTAAAAGTCACATGGGGAAACTGTAACAGCAATTTCTCTTCAATGTGGGGTTTTCAGGATCTGTATTTGGACAGACACCCAGTTTGCCCCCTGATGGTATGTTCATTTACTTTCAAAAGACAGTGCAGGCTCATTGCATCTGTCAGTGTTCTGCCTATGCACACAGCCCCTCGGAACTGAAGGGCTTTCATTATGGCCTATGAAAAGTAATGACTATCTAGGAAGAGCTAAAAATGTACAAAGTATGCTGTTCTCTGATTTTATGGCCTATCTGAAATAGAATGGAGCAAAAAAAAAAAAAAACTATATAGGAAAAAGCAGTCCTTAGGGTGCTGTTTCTAATTTCAAATCACCTTTTTCTCTTTTAAAAGGTTAATGATGGAATTATAATGGAGAAAGTGTCCAAACACTGAATTTTCGATCTCAGGCTACTCCAGTGGCACCACTTTTAATACTTACAGCAGGTAGTAGTTTTTGATTAATTTTTAACCTGCTATTTCAAAGGTCATTAGGAAATTAGTTAAAATGTTACCAAACAAATGCTCTGACTTGCTCTTAATCATGTTCAAATACTAATTCCTAGTCTTCAGGATGAAGTGAGATGCATGCAGTGTGGTGGACTTGTGGTCTAGGTGTGTTGGTCTGTCTCAGCAGCACGCGAGGCTGGTCATCCAGGCGTCTGGGGCTCTGGATGCCGCACGACAAACCCTTGGCCCAGCATGGGTGCGCAGTTCATCAGCGTGTAGCTTTTCTGGCCATGTGGACCACGAGGAGTTCAGTTTTTCTGCTACATTTAATCCTAACTGCCTGACCTTGTTCACATTCCTTAACATTCCTGAGTCTCACAAGGAGAAGATGAAAGTTGTCCCTTAACTAAAGAGAGGACTCGGGACATCATCCAGTACAGCTCACTCTATGTCTTTCTTTGGAATCCAGTCTAGGCCCAGACACCCAGGTGATTACAAGAACCAGTGACTTACTGGTAAAAAACAAAATCTCAACATGTCAGACCCAGATAATTCAGATCATCTGTACCAAATGGGTAATCAGTTGTATTACTTATCTCCCTGCTGTGACAAAATACTTAACAGAAGCCACTTAACAGTTTGAGGCTACAGTCCATCACATCAGGGACAGTATGGTGGCAGGAGTGTGAGGCAGCTGGTCAGTTCACATTGCATCCACAGTCAGGAAGCCGAGAGAGAGAGAGAGAGAGAGAAGAGATGCATGCTGGTGATCAGCTCAATTTATTCTTTTTATTCACTCTGGGACCCCAGGCCATGGGATGGTTCCACCCACATTCGGGCTGGCTCTTCTGCCATTAGTTAAACCTTAAACCTCTTTGGAAACACCCTCACAGACAGGCTCAGAGGCGTGTTTCCTAGGCGATTCTAAATCAAATCAACAATGAAGATGAATGGTCATAAGAAGAGATTGAAAAACACATCTATAGTTTAACTAAGGTTGCAAAAAGAATGATTTCATTAAGGAATCACACTGTCTGAAAGTACCTTATCAATATTCAGTTGTCTGAGGAAATACAAATCACTGTCATGCTGTCTTCGATTAAGATTTTGTGGCTGTCTATGAGCAGGAACACATGGTCATAAAGTTCTGCACAAAATCATCCTGTCTACACATTTACATCTTCATTCAGATACTGTGCTAATTCATTTACGTTCTTCCCTATGTAGTCTACATTAGTATACATTTACTGTATAAAATTGCAAACAAGTTGAAAGGAAATGATCCCTACAGTCCAGCCCCACACAAGTCATTATTAATAGTAGTTTTACCCCGATCACTTAAGTTAGCATTCCATGCAACATTTCCCATCTGAACACTCACCCGCCCTTTCTTACCAGCAATGTTGGTGAATCTACTCTCCCCATGTGGTCTTGTACTTTTACTAGTGAGCATGCAGGTCATTTTCTTCTGTATTTTTTGGTGGTGATATCACTGATCCAGCTGTTTGGATGCCATGAACTAGGCTCAGGCCAATTCATTTCAGTGGAATGCTTCTTTCTGCCAGGAAATGACAAGGAACAATAAATTGCTTGATATCAATTTCGGTGCTAGAGAAATGGAGCACTGCTGTAATAATTCCGTAAAATGTGGAAGTGGTTTGGGGATTTTGCAATGAGCAAAAGCTTGAAGAATTTTGAAACACTTGCTTTAAAAAGCCTAAGTAACTTTGAGATTATTGGTAGAAATATGGACACCAACAGAAGGCAGCTAGGAGAGCTCTTCGATTTGTTACTTTTTCCTCATTGCTAAAACAAAATACCTGAAAAAAAAGTATGAAAAAGAAAGTAAGAAAGGGTTCGTTCTAGCTCACAATTTGAGAAGATGCAGCTTACCATGGTGGGCTGTGGGGCAGGCGCATAAGGCAGCTGGTCACATTTTTGTATGCATTTCGAGAGGAGAGAGCAAGCGAGGGAGAGAGACACAATGCTATCAACGCTGGTGCTGACCTATTTTCCTTTCTTTATTTTTATTCAGTATGGGGACTCTAGCTCATGAATTGTGCCCTACACATTCAGGTTGGGTCAGCCCTCTTTAGTTAAAAACTCTCTAGAAACACTTTCACAGACATACTCAGAGATGTGCCTCCTAAGTGATTCTAAATTCAGTCAAGTTAACAATTGAAATTAGCCATCATAGCAGTAGAGAAAACTTTATTTTTTAAATCTCAGATTCTAAAGGTGTCATCATGTACAGAGCGTTGATAGAATTTTAAGCATTAAAGGTGTTTCTAGTGAAGCCTCACATGGGAAAGAGGGACGTGTGTTTGGACACTGATCAGTGTTATAGTTAGCAGATAACTTGGTGGAATTATATTGTTAGAAGGAAAGTAAAACTTATGAAGATGAACTTCGTATTTAGTTGAGATTTCCAAGCGAAGAAAGTGAAGCCTGATTTCTCATTGTGGAGCATAAAAAATGTGAGAGGAAAGAGGTATATTGAAGAGGGAACACCTATAGAAAAAGGAACCAGTACTTGACAATTTGGGAAGTTCTCCACCTATCTATAGTACTTTCTAGAAACATCCTGGCACGTGGCTTGGTCACTGAGTGCAAGGTCCGTAAAGTAAGCCTGGAATAGAGATGCGGTAGTAAAGGAAAGATCTGTGGAGCCTTCTGTCTGACCACTTGGTTCTTTATGACTGCAGTTAGCAAGCAGAAAAGATGCTTGATACCAGCAGAAACATTGTTAGGAGGAGAACAAAATGAAGGAAGAGTAACTTAGAAGCCAGATCCATGGATGCAGAGGGTTGCGCCAACAGGACCTGCCTAGGGCAGGGCCATTAGGTTGGGGCTGCTGTCCCAGCAGGCCTGCAGGAAACGTTATCAGACCTTGGAATCCCCTGGATTTTTTCCTCCTAGGTTTCAGACTTGCTTGGAATCCATGATCTATTTTCCTCTTTTAAATTCTTTCCTTTTGGATGAGAATATCTATATCCTACATTTAGATATGGTATTTTGTGATAAGATAGCTGCTTTCTGGTTTCTTAAATCCAGATATAAAGAGAAACTTTTCCCCAGGATGAATCATACCCTGAGTCTCATCCACAGTTGACTGTTTAGATGATGAGATTTGGGACTTTCGGTTGATAATCTTTAGATATTTTGACTTAGAGTTGATGTTGAAATAGTTAACACTTCTAAGCATGTTGGGATAGGGCAAATGTATTTTATGTTGGGAAAGGACATGTGATGTGTGTGTGTGTGTGTGTGTGTGTGTGTGTGTGCACGCACACGAACGCGCACGCCCCTAGGCTCTGGGGATCAAACCCAGAGCCTCATGCATACTAGGTAAGCTCTCTCCACTGACCCATGTACTTTCTATTTCTGAGACAGAGTCTTAGTCAGTTGCCCAGGCTGGCATTAAACTTATAACCCTCCTGCTTCAGCTTCCTTAATCGCTGGGATCACAGACCCATGTCATGAGGTTTGCATGAAGTGAGGGTTGGTTTGAGCTAACCATGTCACCCTGAAAGATATATCTTGTAGTCCTAACCCCCCATCCCTGAGATCTACCCCTTTGAAAATAGTCAATGCAGATGTAATAATTAAGAGAAAGTCATACCGAAGAATACTGAAGTGGCTCCTTAATCCAAGACTAGTGTCCTTATAAGAAATGTAGTAGAGACAGACAGACGCATTAAATGACACGGCAGCCACATGAAGACAACAGGAGTGATGCATCTACCAGCCAATGAACACCAAGGTCTTCCGGTACACACTAGAAGCTAGAAGAAGCAGGGATAGAGTTTCCTCTTCAGGAGTCAGAGGATGCACGGTTCTGTCCACAGCTTAACTTCAGACTTTCAATTTGCAGAACTATCGCATGGTAAATTCAAGCTGCTTTAGTTCACCCATTTTGTGGTACTTCATTATGCCCATCCTCCGAAACTGACCCAAAATCAGGTACTCTTTCTTAATGTTATTATTATTATTAACAACATATTATTATTATTGTTAACAACATATGTCTTATGGATACATCATGTGCTGGTACCCTCTTTTCCCTCATCCCTACTCCCTTTCCACTGGGGACATTCCTTAATGGGATTGCAGGTATTCCCCATGGGGTTGTGGTTTATGTGTTGTGGGAGCAGCATCAGTTATTTTTGGAGGGAGGGAAGGCCTCTGGGCATGACGTCTCCACCTGTGACTTTTACTATCTTTCTTCTCCCTCTTCTGCAAAGTTCCCTGAGCCGTGGTGGGTGTATTTTAAGTCTGCTTCAATGATGAACTTTTAGGAGCCTCTGGATCTCTGCTTTGAGAGGTGGATAGTATCTTTAGGGTCTGTCTCCTGCACCCTGGTGCTGAAAATCATATATGAATTTTTATTTTGTATAAAGTCCATGATTTTAAGGTATGGTCTCTCTCTGGTCCAGGCTGACCTGGATTAACTATTTAGTCTCAGGGTAGCCTTGAACTCACGGTGATCCTCCTACCTCTGCCTCCTGAGAGCTGGGATTAAAGGCATGCGCCATCACGCCCAGCCATGATTAGTTTTATATTAACACAGTTAGGCCCAGAGAGTACCTCAGTGATAAAGCACTTGCCTTATGAGGCTGTAGGTTCAATCCCCAACACCACAAATAAAAGACAAAATTGATTTTCATTTAGATCTGTTCTGACCTGGATTTTCACATTTATATACTTTCATTATTGTCAAATAGAAGTAGGACAGATGAGTACTTATTTATAGGGTGAATATTTCCATTTGTTTTGATAGCTATCCATAAATAGCTTAGCTAGGTAAAGAAAATTGGTTATGCCCCATATGGCTTTTCTGAAAACTTGATGTTTTCTTCTAGGACTGTAATGTAAATTTTAAAACCTGACTGTTACATGAAATGCAGAGATGATAAAAGGGTACCTGATCCCTTCAGGTGACCTACATTTTTAAGACAAATTTCAAATGAAGCTCTGTTAAGTTTCTCTAGCGTCAGTCCTCTATTTTAGATTTGGCTCATGTTGATTTCTCCCGAGGTAACAGTCTTCACCACCGTTGCTTCCCTTGATCGTGTCTGGGGGACCCGGGTGCCTGTGATCATGTCTGGAGGAACCTGTGTGCCATGGTGGTCAGGAAGGTGTCCTTTCCATGGGTGTCTTTGGCAGACCTATGCTTTCAGCCAAGGGGAGCCCATATCCACACTAGGTGCTAGGTGCTCAAACAGCCCTTGGGGCAAGAAGGAAGCTGTTTGTGAGGTAGCTGTGGTGGGCTTGCTATAACGCATTCCTTCTCTGCCAACCTTGTCTATGGAGCAGAACTGTGGAACGGCTTGTCTGCAACCATGACTTGTGCTGTAATGAACCTCCTGGTCAGGTGTTAAACACAGGGTATCTGTTCAGAGTTTTCACCTTCACTTCTCAGTACACAATGTGTTTCTCCCTACTAGCATTATCATCACAGAACATTTGTTTTAAAGAAAAGATGAAGGAGGATCCCCATGAGTTTGAGGCCATCCTGGGATTACAGAGTGAGTTCCAGGTCAGTTGGACTAGAGAGAGAACCTAACTTGGGAAAGAAAAAAAAAAAAAAAGAAAGAAAGAAAGGAAATAAAGATGACTACGGGGTGGGGGAAGAGGAGGTTAGGTCAGTAGTAGCGTGTGGTATGTACCTAACATAATTAGCATGTATGAAGCTCTGGGTTCCATTCAAAACACCCTGCCCCCATTTTTTAAAAAAATAGTTTATTTTTATTATTTATTTGACAGAGAAAGAGGGAGGGGGAGAGGCGGTGGGGGGAAGAGAATGGGCACGCAAGGGCTTCCAGCCACTGCAAATCAACTCCAGATGCATGTGTCCCCTTGTGCAGCTGGATAATGTGGAACCTGGGGAATCAAACCTGGGTCCTTTGGCTTTGCAGGCAAACACCTTAACCACTAAGCCATCCCTCCAGCCCCCCCTTTTTACATGGCCAGTTGTATTAGTTATTTTTTTGTTGTTGCGATAATCAGCGATAAGAAAGAGATAGTCCCCAGATGAGGCAGATAGTGAGGGAGCATCCAGCAAAACCAAACCACTCACCTCATGGCTGGGAAGGGAAAGAGAGGGAGAGGAGGAGGGGCCTGAGGACCTAGAACATCTTCAGCAGTTCTCTGTGATGACATGGAGATTCTCACTAGACACAAACTGTTTTGCTTGTGTGTGTACATGTGTAAGTATGTGTACATGTGTATGTGTGTATGGGTTCGCATGTGCCCGTGGAGGCCAAAAGTCAACCTCAGGTGTTGCTCTTTAAGATCTCACTTACCTCTTTTTTTTTAATTTTTTGTTCATTTTTGTTTATCTATTTGAGAGTGACAGACAGAGAGAGAAAGAGGCAGATATATATAGAGAGAGCATGGGCACTCCAGGGCCTCCAGCCACTGCAATCGAACTCCAGATGCATGCACCCCTTGTGCATCTGGCTAACGTGGGTCCTGGGGAATCGAGCCTTGAGCCTCGAGCCTCGAGCGGGGGTCCTTAGGCTTCATAGGCAAATGCTTAACAGCAAAGCCATCTCTCCAGCCCGTCACTTGCCTTTTGTGACATAGGGCTTCTCACTGGCTTGGAGTTCACCACATAGGCTAGATGGGCTGGCCAGTGGGCCCAGGGGTCCATCTATCTCTGCCTCCCTAGTGTTGGGATTATAAGTGTATACCACCATGCCTTGAGCTTGCGTTTGTGTGGGATCTATGTACTGGCCTCAGGGCTCCATGCTTGCATAGCGAGCACTTTATTACATGAGCTATTACCTCAGCCCGCCCCCTAACTAACTGTTTTTTAAAAATTTTTAAAAAAAATGACACAGGGTCTTACTCTGAAACCAAGGCTGGACTCTTGCCTCAGTATCCCCACTGCTGGGATTAGAAGTAAATACCACGTGCTTGGCTAGGCTCCACCTCTTAAAGACTTCACAATCTCCCAATGGGCGCCTGGGCTAGGGATGAAGCCTTCCATAGAGTTTCAGGTTTCTTCCATAATCTGTTAGTCATGGCACTATTACAAAAAAATTGTTCTAGAAGTATTTTCAGAATGGATATAAGTCACATGGAGTTTTAAAGCAAACCAAAAAGTGAAAACTGATGAGCAAATGTTAAGTAGGCTTTTTTTTTTTTTTTTTGAACTTTTTGGAACAGGATACCCCAAGCTTTCTCTTTTCCCCTAAATTGAGTGAAACATGTCACACAAAAAAAAGTCTACCCCTAGTAGCGCATGAAGGGCTAAGATGTGACTTTGTTTCTCTTGTGAGGACTTGTTTCAATACCGATTGTGGGCCCCATTTCCTGTCACTAATCAGCAGGCCCAGGGGGAGTGAGGATGAAGGACATTCATTTCTAGCAAGTTCCCAGGGGAAGCTGCCCCTGGCGGGGTCCTCACTTTGAGACCCACTGCTTAGCGGATTTAACAGGCACTGCCAATATTGACTGCTGAATGTCTGCAACAAGAGGTTTTTGTCATTTTAATTTTTTTCCCTATGACAATTTCACTAGAGGGCAGTGTGATTACAGAGCTAGGGCCGGGTGCTGAAGGACATCACACTGAATCAAGACCCAGTTTTCCAACTAGTTTCAAAGTCTCCTGCTTCCGCCTAGGCACCTTGGTTTTATCAGCTGCGCTTATAGGTGTTCCACGTAGTGACATAGGTAAGAAGAGTTCTGCTGCTAAAAATATGTTTGAAATCTGCTCTCTCTTCTGTTTCTTCATTTCATTTTATTTTATGTTATTTTTGAGTCTCGGTCTAGTCCACACTGACCTGGAATTCACTCTGTAGTCTCAGAGTGGTCTTGAACTCATGGTGGTCCTCATACCTCTGCCTGGGATTAAAGGCGTGCGCCACCATGCCTGGCTGTCTCTTTATTTTAAAGTCTTGTATTTGGCAGTTGGAGAGCTGGGGCTGTTGGGATCTGTCAGCTGGAGAACCAGGCTGTTGGATTGCAAGGTTTGACTTCTCATTATTCAGAGAACTTTGGAGAAGAGAGGTAAATTTGCTTTTTGGGTCCACTGCTTCTAAATGTGTTTCAATGACCTCAATTCTATTAATAATGGAATCAGTCTTAAGATGAAATACATTTGGGAACAGAGTGTTAAAGTTATTTAGACTCCTTTACTGGAATGTTCCTCAGGGCCTTGATTGGTGCTTTGGGAATTGTTGGGAGGAGGCTGTGGAATGCAGGGCCACCACAGGAGGAAGGTATCCTCAGGTCCCAATTCTTCACCTTTTCTATAATGAATCAGACTGGAAGATAAGAATGACTGCTAGGAAGTGACAAGACCTGTCTTCTAACTGTAGCGCAGGGTACTTTCTACAGGTTCTGAAATCCATGCACGCAGTGACAGTCCCCACCAGACAGTCAGACACCTGTTCTCTTCAGAACCCTGCGTGTGCCTCTTCTTCCGACTGGATCCTTTTTCTCAGACCATAACCAATGTTTGCCCACTATCTCCTGCAAGTCCTGCTCAAAGACCACCTTTCAGCAAGGACAACCCAGGCCACCCTGTCAAAAAAGGATTGGATTTTTGTTTGTTTGTTTCTTTCCTCTAAAAAGAGAGGAGCCAGGACAGAAGGAACTCAAGCCACCTTGATGTCTGCTATATTCCTAGTGCTTCTTAAGTTCTCAATTCACATATTAGATGATTAACTGATGCTGTAAAAATATATGACACAATAAACTAGAAAAGGTGGTTCACCGCTGTAATCCCAGCACTTGAAATGCTGAGGTAAGAGGATTGCTGTTAGTTTGAGATACAGCCTAGGCTATAGAGTGAGTTCCAGGTCAGTATGGGGTACAGTGAGACCCTGCCTTGAAACAGCTACAGAGATACAATACAATACACACACACCCATAAAATATGATATATGTCATATATGACATAAGACATATGTGTCATAATATATATGACAAAAGGCTGGTAATTGTAGTCAAGGTTCTTCAAAGAAATGGAATCAATAGGAGATACATACATATGCCTATATATAATGTTAAATATGTTAAAATGGTAAAAAGCCAGTGTGTTTTATGAATGGTTCTACTAATACCCAGATAATCTGAACATTATATGAATTTCTAGAACAATTTCCAATTGTATTTCTGGGTATAAAGGCACATTATCCTGTACCTTCTAGAAACAGTTTAAATTTAGTGGTATTTTATTTTGATATACCGTAATTATGTTAGAGAATGTTCTTTCAGTCTTCAAGCTATTTAAGTACTGATGGGTAATCGATATTTATATTTATTCAGAGGCTTTTCTAAGAAGGAATTCTACACTGAATTTGACTGTAACTAAGATAATTTTAAACAATTTTGTTCTCCAAATCTCATATGAGTGGAGAACTGTCATTGACAAACTAACCTGAGACAAGGTAAACATCACCCCAGCTTTCTTTTGTGAAAGAAGAAGGAGACCCTGGAAGATGGTGATGGGATGGTACTGCTGCATTGTCATTGGACCCTTCAGAGAGGCCTTTGAAGCTTGCCAACTTAGCATGAAGCCCACTTCTTACCACAAAGCCCATTTCACTTTCTGTTGACTATCATAGGATTTCAATATCTCTCCTTTAATCATAGGACCTTTTCTTTCCTGATGAACATGAGGTGGTGGGGTGAGGGGTGAAGGTGTTGGGGTGTGTGTGTGTGTGTGTGTGTGTGCGTGTGTGTGTGTGTGTGTTGTCTTCAATGTGAAAAGTAGCCAGAAAATAAATGTGAGGTATTAGAGAAGAGATATGTTAAACACTTAAACACTTGGCTTTTGAGATTCTTATGCAGAAGTTCATTCTGTTCACAGTGAGAAACAGAAATGTCTCTGTGACTGTGTTTAAATATTCTATATGTTTATCTATTTATTTATGGAGAGATAGAGAGAGAGAATGAGAGAATGGGCCCACCAGGGCCTCTAGCCACTGCAAACAAACTCCAGATGCATGGCTTTATGTGGGTACTGGGGAATTGAACCCCAGTCCTTAGGCTTTGCAGGCAAGTTCCTTAACTACTGAGAAATCTTTCCATCCCTATACCTGTGTTTATACTTACTAGTCATAGTCACCTAGCCTTCTGAGTAATTTCATGTTGGGAGAAGGCTAGAGACAGCATTCACCATAAAAGACAGTGCTCATCAATAGAGTGTCGAAGCGTGGGTGGAATTCTGGCCCTTGGTTAGGAAAGAACTTTGGGAGAGATGACCTCCCATATATAGAGGTTGCCACCCACTCTGCCCTTGCATAAGGTGGGTCTGATGAAGAAAGTCTTTTTGGAGACCAATTATATGCATTGTCCTCTGCCCTGCAGTAAATATGGTTCCAACTTATATCAACCAAGCTCTTGCTTAAACAGATTATGTGCCAAAGACAATCAGAGAGAGCCTGGATGATGTCAGTCAACAGCAATGTTGGCAAGAAGGAAAAATTGCCAGTGAAGTTGGTTGCCTTCCATATACTCTGAACACAGAAAGTAGAAAGATTCTCTCTACATGAGGTGCTTGTGGGGTTTTCTAGGTCTTTCTTGTATAACTAACTGTTGACACGATTGCCTGCTGAGTCAGCTATAGCTGCATTGGAGTCACCTGTTTCTGTCTAGTCTGCCCACACATTGTTAGCAAAACTCCAGGGCTGCACTGTGAGCTGAACTTCTAATCTTTTCTCCTCCCACCCTTCACAAACTGGGACCTTGTCTTTCGTTTCAGAGGTGCTAAAATATCTCTGTTTTTTATTTTATTTTATTACTTTTGTGCGCCTAGCTTTTCAATTTCATATGACAAAGTAAAAAAAAAATCTAATAAAGAAAACATAATCTTACATCTTATAGGCTGGTAAAGGATGAGTCTCCTTGGCGAGAGGAGGGGATAGACAGGAAAGAAAAGAGAAATGGAAGGCAGTCTTGAGAGAGAAAGCAGACGAAGTCAGACCCATAAGTAGCAAACACAATAGTGCCGCTAGGTTTTATTCCAGTTTCTTGGGTTCAAATACCAGCTCCATCATTTTCAAGCTATGATCCTGAGCACTTAGAGGTAATTAAATTTACACTAAACTTTATTCCTCATTGTGGCCTCACACAATTAGGGAGGCAACCGCTTTGGGAACAATGAAACATTTTTTCTGTGAAGTTCATCCAGTGAGGATCCTTCCTCCTTGTGGGTGACCTCTTGTCTCAGCCATGAAACTCACTAGTTCTTCACCCCAAGTCCATCATTGTCTTGTGGTTCTTCAGTACCCACATGGGATGCATCCTGTCTTTCCAGTTCTTTCTTTTTCCTCCCTACCTTAGCTTTCCTCCTTACCTCAGAGACCCCTCCTAATGGTCGCGTGAATTTTCCCTGCACTACAAGGCCGTCAGTCACCTAGCTCTGTCTCCCAGCGCCTCTCCTTCCTGCTCCTTGGCCAGCTCCTTCTGCTGTATTTCTGCAGTCTCCTTGCCCAGTTCTCTTGTACTCTCCTGGCCTTGACCTTTCTTTACTCACTTTTTTTTTTTTTTGATTGTATAGCAATCATGCCAATGTTGGAAACCATTTCTGGTTCATGTTTTGGGTTGAAGTAATTTTATTCCAAGAGAAATCTTGAGTGTGCTTCATTTCTCTGTGATACAGCAAGTCCCATGCCAAAGCAAAATAATTCCCTTATGAACTTACCATTGTCATCCCTAAGTGGGACTTAGAAGCTGAAGGCAGTCCTGAGAGGCTCCTCCACATGGCCAGTGCTTCTGTTACCACATGGCCATAGCCTACCTCCTCTATCCCTCCCAGTCCCTCTTCCCCTTCATGCTCAGAGACTGGGACTATGTGTCATGGACAAGAAAGAAGCATTTTGCTTCTTTTACTTAAATACATTCAATACTTTCCACTTTAGAGGTCAGTGACCCAACAGCCCTCTTCCATGCCAGACCAACTTCTTGAACAAGCTGTCCATATTGATTGTCTCAGTCTCCACTCCCCCTTTAAATCTTGTAGCTTACCTGGAAATACCCTGTCACCCAAATGGAAATATCTCTTGCTAAAGAGAAAACATAATTTCTATGATTGCATAGCTAATAAAAATATTTCATTAGACTGTTACTTGATTTTCATTATCATTTAATATTATTATTACTCCCTCCTGACTCAGTCATTCTTGTCTCTTGTCCTCCCCTGTGCACGGTTATTTATTTATTTCTAAATGAGTCATTCTTTGAGTCCTTTGCCGTTCTGTTCCTTTTCATTTCTCGTCTCACTGTACACATTTTTCTTAGGTGGCTTCATCCCTGTTAATGGCTTCTTCAGATGCAGACATGCCTGCATATTTCCCAGAGACATTTCAAGTCCCCTTACGTTGTATTTCTCAGACCTTTGCTCCACTTTCATTATGCCCCAAGCAGTGCTTCTGTCAGGAAATGACCGGAAAGCCATCTTCTCAGAACCAAGTTAGACCTTTTGAAAAATTTTTTTTTCTGATTTATTTTTATTTATTTATCAGAGACAGAGAGAGGGAGAGAAAGAACAAGAGAGAGTGTGTGTGCAAGAGAGAGAGAGAGGGAGAGAGAATGGGTGCACCAGGGCCTCTAGCCACTGCAAATGAATTCCAGACACATGTGCCACCATGTGCATCTGGCTTATGTGGGACCTGGAGCACTGAACCTTTGTCCTCAGGCTTTGCAGGCAATTGCCTTAACTGCTAAGCCATCTCTCCAGCACCCTCCCCACTTTTTATTTTCAAAAGAAAGGTTATTAGAGAGGCCAGGACCTGGGGCTGGAGAGAAAAGCTGAGCTCTCAGGCAGCACCTTTCAGGGCTCTGCCTCGCCGTCTGGGCTGATCCTCACCCTCTGATCTGACAGCTGCTGGGGACGCTTCTGGGCCTCACATCCTTCCTCTTCATCGCTCAGATGTAGACTCTCCTTCAACTCGACCTTAATTCCAGTATTTGGGCGACTGTCCTTGTCTGTGCCTTTATCCTCTTTATTCTTCCTCCCGTCAGCCATCACTCAAGACTCTAGTGCATAGCTTTTAGCATTAGGCTCACTTGAAAAACTTAATGAAAGATGTAATAGGCCAACTCCCTGGCCATTCTTAGAACTTCTGATTGAACAGGTCAGGTTTGAGGCTCCAGAATCCATTTCACAAGCACCAGTATTCCGCAGGCTCGTGCAGGGCACTTAGTTTCTAACCATCTACACAATTTGCAGACTAGGCGTGGTCTCAGGGACGCGTGGTGTCCAAGGCCACGTCGCAGGACGGCAGCCCGGTGAGGATGTGGCGCTTTTCCTCTTACAACCACCCGGATGGAGCACACTTGCCACCCACCGTTCCCTTCTCTCATTTATTTCAAGCCGTTCCACGGTCTCGTTTACTTTCTCTGTCCTCCACAGCTACTCCCAAAGGTTGAATCAGTGTCTGACTAAGGATGCTCTCTGAAATGGTGAATATCATTAAATTGTCACTTATTTCCCCAGGTGTTAATAAACGCGCAAATCTTGAGAGCAGTTCCAGGGATCTGTGAACAGTGTCCACCGAGGCCAGCCTGACCCCACGCCGTTTGCTGCAGTGACATCTCCTGGCAGGAGTTGGGATAGCCAGACTTTGAGTTCAGGCTTCACGTATCATCACTTTGAGACAGAGGTGAGCTATTCACAGCACTCATTCTCTTAGATGACCTTCAAGTTCATACACAGTCAGCCTTTTGTAAAAGATTCTGATCGGGAAGTTTAGACATGGGCGGGGTGTCTCTCCCGGGGGGTCGGGGCCGGGTTCCCGGCATGGTGTGTAGCAGCCATGCTGAGTGGCAGCGTCTTTATCCCTTCCCCAGTGGCTTAGGTGCTCTTTTGGGTTCTAACCCACAGACGAGGTTGCTTCCGAGACTGATTGTGGCTTCTCATACAGCAGTTTTGTGTGAATGTTGCCTCATCTCCAACCTGGGGCGAATAATCCTAATCAATGCCTCGTCACTCCACTTGTGGGAAGGATCTCGTCCATCGCACAGATCCAGTGAGGAGGAGACAGGAGAAGGCACATGGCTCAGTCAGCAAAGTGCTTAGTGCTGGCCATGCAGACATGAAGACTGGAGTTTGAACCCCCACTACAGCGTGGAAAAAAGTCTGGCACAGCAAGATGTGTCCAACTGAGGAGTACACACAGTGCCTCTGGCCTCTACACACACACACACCCACACGCACATGCATGCTCGTGCATTTGCACACACTGTGCTCTCCCCACACGTATGTATATGTATATTATGTATGTCATATATATACAAGAAAAGGAATGAGAATTTCATACAAATTATTATTTTGGTATTTCCCTTTCTCTTGTTTTGATATACTTGTTTTGCTTCTGTGTATGTGTGCATGTGGTAAGTGCGTGGTACATGCACGTGCATATGCCCTTGTGGTGCCCCATGCACGTACCTGTGATGACGCTGGCCTGTGGTGGCTACAGTAGAACGTCAGGTGACCTGTTCCATCACTCTTCGGCCCATCTTCATTTGAGTCAGAATTTCTTACAAATACTAGAATTTGCTACTTTTCACTAATCTGAATGATTCCATGGTCTCTGCTCTCCTCTGCAGGGTGGAGGTTAGAGGAGCATGTGACCATGCCCATCTGTTTCTATGGGTTCTAGAGGTTCAAATCTGGGAGGTTTCAGGTCCCCCTCAGGCACTCATACTTGCACAGGAAGCACACTTAACCTCTGAGCCATCTCTCCAGTCCTTGATATAATTTTTTTTTATCTCTTATGGAAGGAATAATGCTCCAGACTTTCTTTTATTGTAGCAAGGGCACATTTATCCTCACTCATTCTTTTGTCTCTTTGTCCATTATGACATGAGTAGGTCTGGTTGTCTACCAAAGTCTTTTAAACATAGTTTACCACATCTTTTTTTTTTTTTTTTAGGCAAACCAAATAAGACACTAATTCTTCAGCATCTGCTACAGCAGCCAGTGCCCCTCACGCAAGGCGGGCATTAGATCTGCATGACCAAGGTTGTGTCCAGAGTTATAGCCAGGCACAAATTTGAGACATCAAAAAAAATTGTCAGGGAAATCCAGGCATGCTGGCAGATGGCACAAAAATTAATCTTTTTACTTAGCAGCAGAGAAGAACATTAAGAATGAATGTGATAACTGAGAAAAAGCTTACAAAATCCAGTACTAGTATGCTTGGCTGGCGTGGTGTATATAAACAGTGGTTATATAAGTGTGTAAGTATAATCATGTCATGTGGAAACCTGGTGCACCTGGCTGGGCCAGTATCTATAACCAGTAATTATGAAAGCACTGATTATCTCTATTTAGCTTTTATGATTGCTGTATTGTGAAATCAATGATGGTTTGTCCATATATATAGAAATGAATGAAATTATCAATAAGGGTATTGTAAAAATAGAAGAGTTATTATACGAGAAGAGAGCGTGAGAGCAAAGAGCACTTGGGAGTCTGATCTCATCTCAGAAGGGAGGGGAAGAGAATGTCTGCATCATGCAGGAAATGAAGACAAGAGTAAGTGATTTGATAAGATGTGACCCACAAAGTACTAAGAGCAATGTGCCTCTATTAGGAAGTTGTGATCTAAGTCAAATAAATCTTTGACTATTATGGCAACAAGTCAAAGGGTAATGTTAGATACTGAAAGATTGGGCTGTTAAATATTGAAAGATTGGGCTGGAAAAGTGACTCAGTTGCAAAGAATGTTTCCTACACAAGCCTTAGGGCCTAAGGAGGCCTGAGACCCTGAGTTCAATTCTCCAGCTTCCACATAACTAGCCAGACATAGCCACCTCTCTTACGCCAGTCCTATGGGGATCAGAGACTGGAAAATTGCTGGGGTTCCCCAAAATTACAAACTACAGTCAATGACTCCATCTCAAGGACACAGGCAGATGGGCAATGGCAGGGGGACACCGCCCTTCTCCCCTGGCTGCACACACATGGGGAAGCACATCTGCACATAGACGTGCACGCACCACACCACGCGTGCTACACATGCGCACTTCAAAGAAAGAAATCAAGGAAAGTTAATTAGGTGAGCCTGGAATTCTGGACTTTGCCAGGTTAAGATATGAAGCCAGACATAATTAGTCACCATGTCGACGTTTCTGCTGACACAGACAGACTGGGTAGATGTCTTTGTCACAAGCCTCTGTTAAGCAACGAAGCCCTCATTTGCTCAGCAAATGGAAGGACAAAGTCAGAGTTCCATAGTGCAGGTTGGTGAAGCCTCTTCCTCACCAGTGTGAGAGAATGGACTTGTCTACGTCCTGAATCACGTCTGGGAGGAGCTGTTTGCAGATGCTCCCAGTACCTAAGTTTGTTGGTGACCAGAAGACAGCTCACATTCCTGCTGTGTCACTGGCTTTGTCACCTTGTTGATGGTGACCCCCTCACACAGGCACAGAGCACCCATGGCACTGACTTCAGGAGTGAGGGCCCCGTTACCTCGCACAGGTTCAGAGGCGGTCATGGGCACCCCCGTGCAGGTAAGCACTGTGGGCTTGTGTGAGTCCATCACATACATCCTCAGGGGTAGCTCTGTGCGTGCCTCTCATGCCCTGGGTCTTTCCAAGTCACACTTCACTTCCTGATACATCAAATTGGGATGACATTTTAGGGACTCATGGACCCCTTTTTTCTTCTATGATGCCTTAGCTCAATTCCTAACTCCAAAGCTGGCTACATCTCCACAACCCCAGCATTTGTTTGTTTGTTTGTTTTTCGAGGCAAGGTCTCACTGCAGCTCAGGCTGACCTGGAATTCGCCATGTAGTCTCAGGGTGACCTTGAATTCTCAGTAATCCTCGTACCTCTGCCTCCCAAGAGCTGGTATTAAAGAGGTACAATACACCACCTTCCCTGGATCAACCCTAGCATTTTCTTAGGTAAAATTTCCTTTTTCAGGATGTTAAAAAACAAGTGAATTTATTAGGGCCAAAGTTCAGGCATCTGACTGCCTTTATTGCACTTTTCTGGTCATACCGCTGGCAACCTGCTCTTGATCAGCTCCTTCAGGATAGTGACAGCTGCCCCAGGCCCAGTTCTTTCCTCTTGCATAAGTGTTTGTCACTAGCACTGTGAATTTTACATAATGATCCCCTGCCTGGATACATTCTTCCAATAGGAGGGGTGTCCTCAATAATAGCTCCAAGAGCTAGAAAAGGGAAGGAATTTCACAAAGGGAACAAAAGAAAACCACAACATCACCCAAGAGTCTCATTTTGTGCATAGTTCTAGGGAATGGAGTTTGGAATGTGGTCTCTTATAACTCTGGAAATCTTAACTTTGGGTAGGTTTAGCCTCCCCTTCCTCTCCAACTGAGTCATCCTGTCCATGCAAGAGGAACTCAAAAACAATCTCTCAGAAATGGTATCTGTCGGGGCAGGAGAGATGGCTTTGCAGTTAAAGACCCTTGCTTGCAAAGCCTGAGGGCTCAGCTTCAGTTCCCTGGGGCTCATAGAAAGCACAAAGCGGCACATGCATCTGCAGTTTGGTGGCAAAAATGTGAACCATTTTCTGCTCACTAACAAACTTGCTCTTTTTTTCTTTTAAATTTTTTATTTATTTGATCACATGATCTTGAAACTCTCCTTGCCGTGTCCTCACATGATCACGGAGCTCTCCTTGCCGTGTCCTCACATGATCACGGAGCTCTCCTTGCCGTGTCCTCACATGATCACGGAGCTTTCCTTGCCGTGTCCTCACATGATCATGGAGCTCTCTTTGCCGTGTCCTCACATGATCACGGAGCTCTCCTTGCCGTGTCCTCACATGATCACGGAGCTCTCCTTGCCGTGTCCTCACATGATCACGGAGCTCTCCTTGCCATGTCCTCACATGATCACGGAGCTCTCCTTGCCGTGTCCTCACATGATCACGGAGCTCTCCTTGCCGTGTCCTCACATGATCACGGACCTCTCCTTGCCGTGTCCTCACATGATCACGGAGCTCTCCTTGCCGTGTCCTCACATGATCACGGAGCTCTCCTTGCCATGTCCTCACATGATCACAGACCTCTCCTTGCCGTGTCCTCACATGATCACGGAGCTCTCCTTGCCGTGTCCTCACATGATCACGGAGCTCTCCTTGCCATGTCCTCACATGATCACGGAGCTCTCCTTGCCGTGTCCTCACATGATCACGGAGCTCTCCTTGCCGTGTCCTCACATGATCACGGAGCTCTCCTTGCCGTGTCCTCACATGATCACGGAGCTCTCCTTGCCGTGTCCTCACATGATCACGGAGCTCTCCTTGCCGTGTCCTCACATGATCACGGAGCTCTCCTTGCCGTGTCCTCACATGATCACGGAGCTCTCCTTGCCGTGTCCTCACATGATCACGGAGCTCTCCTTGCCGTGTCCTCACATGATCACGGAGCTCTCCTTGCCGTGTCCTCACATGATCACGGACCTCTCCTTGCCGTGTCCTCACATGATCACGGAGCTCTCCTTGCCGTGTCCTCACATGATCACGGACCTCTCCTTGCCGTGTCCTCACATGATGACAGACCTCTCCTTGCCGTGTCCTCACATGATCACGGAGCTCTCCTTGCCGTGTCCTCACATGATGACAGACCTCTCCTTGCCGTGTCCTCACATGATCACGGAGCTCTCCTTGCCGTGTCCTCACATGATCACAGACCTCTCCTTGCCGTGTCCTCACATGATCACGGACCTCTCCTTGCCGTGTCCTCACATGATCACGGAGCTCTCCTTGCCGTGTCTTCACATGATCACAGACCTCTCCTTGCCGTGTCCTCACATGATCACGGAGCTCTCCTTGCCGTGTCCTCACATGATCACGGACCTCTCCTTGCCGTGTCCTCACATGATCACGGAGCTCTCCTTGCCGTGTCCTCACATGATCACGGAGCTCTCCTTGCCGTGTCCTCACATGATCACGGACCTCTCCTTGCCGTGTCCTCACATGATCACGGAGCTCTCCTTGCCGTGTCCTCACATGATCACGGACCTCTCCTTGCCGTGTCCTCACATGATCACGGAGCTCTCCTTGCCGTGTCCTCACATGATCACGGAGCTCTCCTTGCCGTGTCCTCACATGATCACGGAGCTCTCCTTGCCGTGTCCTCACATGATCACAGACCTCTCCTTGCCGTGTCCTCACATGATCACAGACCTCTCCTTGCCGTGTCCTCACATGATCACGGACCTCTCCTTGCCGTGTCCTCACATGATCACGGAGCTCTCCTTGCCGTGTCCTCACATGATCACGGACCTCTCCTTGCCGTGTCCTCACATGATCACGGAGCTCTCCTTGCCATGTCCTCACATGATCACGGAGCTCTCCTTGCCGTGTCCTCACATGATCACGGAGCTCTCCTTGCCGTGTCCTCACATGATCACGGAGCTCTCCTTGCCGTGTCCTCACATGATCACGGAGCTCTCCTTGCCATGTCCTCACATGATCACGGAGCTCTCCTTGCCGTGTCTTCACATGATCACAGACCTCTCCTTGCCGTGTCCTCACATGATCACGGAGCTCTCCTTGCCGTGTCTTCACATGATCACAGACCTCTCCTTGCCATGTCCTCACATGATCACGGAGCTCTCCTTGCCGTGTCTTCACATGATCACAGACCTCTCCTTGCCGTGTCCTCACATGATCACGGAGCTCTCCTTGCCGTGTCTTCACATGATCACAGACCTCTCCTTGCCATGTCCTCACATGATCATGGAGCTCTCCTTGCCGTGTCCTCACATGATCACGGAGCTCTCCTTGCCATGTCCTCACATGATCACGGACCTCTCCTTGCTGTGTCCTCACATGATCACGGAGCTCTCCTTGCCGTGTCCTCACATGATCATGGAGCTCTCCTTGCCGTGTCCTCACATGATCACGGAGCTCTCCTTGCCGTGTCCTCACATGATCACGGAGCTCTCCTTGCTGTGTCCTCACATGATCACGGACCTCTCCTTGCCGTGTCCTCACATGATCATGGACCTCTCCTTGCCGTGTCCTCACATGATCATGGACCTCTCCTTGCCGTGTCCTCACATGATCATGGACCTCTCCTTGCCGTGTCCTCACATGATCACGGAGCTCTCCTCACCATGTCCTCACATGATCATGGAGCTCTCCTCACCATGTCCTCACATGATCATGGAGCTCTCCTTGCCGTGTCCTCACATGCTCATCTCTGTGTGTGCACATGATCAGAAAGCTCTGGGGATCTTTCCTATTCTTAAAACATCAGCCCTTTCAGGTTAGGGTTCTGTTGAACAACCTTGTTTAATTTGAATTATCTCCTTAAAGGTACCATCTGCATGCCCAGGTTGGGTTTCAACATATGGTGTTTGGAAGAACACAGTCCACAGTGGATAACACTTCTGACATATTCAAAATTCAAAGAAATACCTAGGTGGGATTCCACATAGCATGTTTCAATTATACAAGTTATTTTTCATGATACCATAATTCTGTTTTGTCTATCCATAATACCATCTTTTTCTTTGCAAAGCAGGTCAGCCGGTATAGATGATGGAATGAATGGCCCTCTTGTGTTTCTCATTGTCCTCAGGATATGCACTTGCCACTCTGTGTCTGGATGTGGTAATGATGTGTTCGGTATAATGTGCTTTCTTCCATCTGGTAAATGTGCCAATCCATGGTACACATCTATAAGACAGCAGGGATATGTAGGTACAATCTGTGGATATGATAATAGGACAAGGCTAAGTGGCCCACAACAGTAGGACTTGTACTGTGGCCAAGGTCAAGGCCCGAGTGGCCCTCCCTGATGATATCGCCCGCACCTGGTGCTCTCTCCCTAGTTCTATCAGTGGCTTGGAAGATGCGCTGCATCTTTCATCAGACCCTCACCCTGAAGGGCTTCCCTGAAGTCATTAACTCCTTCATCATTTGTCTCCTGACACAGTGGCCTGGGGCCACTTGCTAGCCAGTTCCATGGGTACTGTCATCCTCCACAGCACATGCAGAAGGCTAACTGTCTTCCATGCCACATAGGACCTCAGAAGTTTTGGGGTCACTCTTTTGAGTTGAACAGGTCATCACAGAAAGAGAAAAATACATGTCAGTCAACTTACTCCTTCTATTTCAATATTTCTTCCGTCCACATTCTCCTGAGTCAGAGGCATTCATATTTTCCTATCTTTTATGAACACCTTTTGAGGTTTTTAAGACTATGTGGGTTGGTGATTAATGTGTCAATGAGAGCTTTAAAATGTAGCTCTTTTATCAAGCTAAATGTTCCTAGTATGGACAGAAATGAGAAAGAACTCTACGATATTGTCTGGATGCTGAAATAAACAGTAACAAGAAAGTAGCTGTTGTCATGTGTCCTGGGTCACACTACCATTATCCTCCTTAAGGTGGTACATAGGGGCTGCCCAGGAGGAGGAGTCATCACACCGTCCTCTCCTCTCCCAAGTCTCTCTCCTCACCTCACCTGAGTCCTCTCTACTGACACCATGGGTTGCTGTGGTTCTGGAGGCTGTGGAGGCTGTGGTGGTTGTGGAGGCTGTGGTAGCTGTGGTGGCTGTGGAGGCTGTGGAGGCTGTGGAGGCTGTGGTAGCTGTGGAGGCTGTGGTGGCTGTGGAGGCTGTGGAGGCTGTGGAGGCTGTGGTGGCTGTGGAGGCTGTGGCGGCTGTGGAGGCTGTGGCGGCTGTGGAGGCTGTGGTGGCTGTGGAGGCTGTGGTGGCTGTGGAGGCTGTGGTGGCTGTGGTGGCTGTGGAGGCTGTGGAGGCTGTGGAGGCTGTGGTGGCTGTGGAGGCTGTGGAGGCTGTGGAGGCTGTGGTAGCTGTGGAGGCTGTGGTAGCTGTGGAGGCTGTGGTGGCTGTGGAGGCTGTGGAGGCTGTGGAGGCTGTGGCGGCTGTGGAGGCTGTGGAGGCTGTGGTGGCTGTGGAGGCTGTGGTGGCTGTGGAGGCTGTGGTGGTTGTGGAGGCTGTGGCGGCTGTGGAGGCTGTGGAGGCTGTGGAGGCTGTGGAGGCTGTGGCAGCTGCTGTGGCTTCTGCAGATGCTGCGGATGCTGCTACCCCACGGTCTGCTGCTGCCGCCACACCTGCTGCCGCTCCTGTGGCTGTGGGAAAGGCTGCGGCTGTGGGAAGGGCTGCTGCCAGCAGAAGTGCTGCTGCCAGAAGCAGTGATGCTGCTCGGAGGACCGCCGGCTCTGTCTCTGGGATTGGAGACGCTGGGACCTGCTCCTTCATCCCCTGCCTGTATCTCTCCCAGATGTCCCTACCTGGAATCACCAGAATGTCTTGCAGTTTACTCCTTCAAACTCTATACCCACATGTTGAACTCAGTAGTTTAAAATCACCTTGTAAAAATAACAAAAATAATCAAACAGGAAATGGCCATTACCTAAAGTTAGCCCTAGTCCAATGCCTAAAGGTCAGTGCGTGTCACTTAGCCCTATTCCGGTGGTTCTCTATGGTGAGTATTCCTACAGCTTGCCAGCTTTGCAGCTCACCCTCTCTGTGTTGATACCCTTCCCATCACCATTCTTTCTGGTCACCACAAAGGCTGTTGTTGAATTTTCCCAATAGAATAAGATAAATAACCACAAATGACTTGACCTTTATTTTTCTCTGTAAACTGTGCATATGTGAGAGATATTTATCTTTTCATCTATGTTGAATGATAAACATCAGAAGACAGAGATGTGACCACAAGGGTGTTGTGCAGGTCCTGTGGTGGCCTGTCCCCATTGCCAGCCATGTACCATATTTCCATCACATGAGATCAGAGCGTCACTGAGGTATTTCCACGGCCTCTTGTGAAGGCCCCTGACTGCCTGAAGGTCCTCAGGACATCATCACATGCCTCTTCAGCTTCCTCAAGCCAAACCCAGATACCCAGGCCCAGAAAGCCAAACATCGCATGTTCTCTTTTATATGTGGATCCTGGCTACAAATAACTGGACCTCTGTGTGCACAGGAAGAAAACTCAGTAGCAGAGGCCAGTAAGCAAGAAAGGAGATATAAAGGGAATAGAAAGGGGGTACTTAATAGGATGGTATTGTATATATGTAAGATATGTAAGTAGAACAGATTAATGGGGGGTGAAAAGGCCCAAGTGAGGTCAGGGGAAGAGATTAAGTAAAGGAAAGGTGTAGGGAAGGCTAATCAAAATCTAAGAGGATATAAATAAGTAATATGGAATCCTACTTTTTTGGACAATGGAACACTCAGGAGCCATAGATTCTTACTAGAAAATTTTCAGTGCCAGAGATGGAATACGTTTCAGTGACTTATTGGCCAGGGAGGTCCCTGATACCCCCAAAACGTTACAGGTCATTGTCGAGGCCCTTGGTTTCCCACCAGGAATAGATGGTAAGACCCTATTGCTGGAGACTCCACATACTTGGGCTGCAAGGCCACTGAGAAATCCTGCTGAAACAGATGAAAACCTCCTCCATGTAGACCAGCTGACAGAAAGGTGGGAAAAGCCACACTGGAAGGATGGAAGTTGTTAATAAAAAAAAAAAAAAAGACATAACCTTAAAAAACCCAAGTATTCCACACAAGCCAAGGCCCAAATATCACAAAAGGGAGGCCCAAACATGCTAGAACCTTGACCTGTATACATTCTTCTCCTGAGAAATGGTGATTCTTCTTGCCATTTCTATCTCATTTCTTCTTTTTGTGTGAGAACTCTGTGTAGTTGCTGTTCCAGATTTGTTCTATGTGCAACCAAATCATTTAAGACGTTCCTTCAAAGGATGATCTCATAAGCCCAAGATGCCACTGCACATTACTCTCATCTTTTATCCTATTTTAGTATTTTTTTCTAACTTCAGTAAAAGTGAAAAAAAATCTACAAAAGCCCGAAAGCCAAGAGCCAGTAGAACAATATGTCTTGTCATCTGGTTTCAGATGCTCCTTGGTGGTCCTTTAACAAACAGTGACTGAGGGGCTCGCGAGATGGCTCAGTGGGTAAAGGGCTTGGTGCACAGGCTTCAGGACCTGAGCGTGGGTTCTCAGAGTCTAGGCGTGATGGTGTGCATCTGTAATTCCAGCGGTGAGGTAGAGACAGGGGCGTCCCTTGGGTTCTCTGGCTAGCCAGCCGAGCCTAATCGGTGAGCTTTAGTTTCAGTGAGAGATGCTTTCCCCAAGAATGAGGCGGAGAGCAACCGAGGAAGGCACCTGGCATCAACCTTTGGCCTCTGCACACAGGCACACGCATGGGCATATATAGTTGCACACACACATATGACCTCACAAATATGAACACATCAACACTGCACACGTATGCCCTCAAAACTACAGAAAATGCAGGTCCACCTCGATATGAGTCACTCACTCACTTTGCAGTTCATTTGGAAAGTCACCACTTTAGGACTGGGGATGTAACCAGGAGGTAGAGTGCGCACCTGCTGTGCCGAAGGCTCTAGGTTTGATCTTCCGTACCCACCTCCCCATCAGCACCTTCAACGCTTGGTAGGTAATTTTTTCTGCAGTATTTCAGATTTGACTGTAGTGCATTTATATTTTCTTTGGTTCACTTATAGAAAATAATTATGCTACAAATGCATAACAATTTATAGATTTAAGAAATTACTATTCATAATCGTCAAAACCAAGAGTAAATGCATAGTTGTGATCGTGCCATTTATCCAAAGCCTTTTATAGTTTTGTATTGAAAGGGATGTAAGTATCGTATAGTGTTAAATTATTTCAACTGCCTCTCAAAAAACAGTGACACATTATGAATGTTTTAGATTTTTAGTATTTACTTCAATAGAAGTGAGGTGTTTAAGTGCAAGAATAATAATAAGAGAAGAAGAATAATAATAAACCAAATACATATATGAGATACCAAGTCATCATATATTATGTATTTTGTTTCTTATTGTTAAGCTAAACATTACTTCTTTTAAAAAGGCACTGGCCAGAATTGATGATAGAAAGTTTGATTAAATCAAATGATAAATTTTTTCAGTTTTTTTTTTTTTTTTTTTTTTTTTTGAGGCAGGGTCTCACACTAGCTCAGGTTGACCTGGAACTCTATAGCACAGGGTAGCTTTGAACTGATGGAGATCTTGCTACCTCAGCCCTCTCAAATGCTGAGATCAAAAGTGTGAACCACCATTCTGGATTCAATGATAGATTTCTATTAGTATTTATATGCTGCAATGAACACCTTTATTTCCTATGAACAGATGGCTGGAAAACTTGCCGGTGAAAGCTGGCTTTGGACAAGAGCTTTTATGAAGGTGTGTTTGGATGAAGCACAGTAGTCCTGGAACAATATGTAGTGACATTGATGTCACATTCTTTGCAGCCCCTTTGTGGAAATAAATTCTTCAAATTCATAAGATAGATAATGCTAAAAGACCCAGCCAAACTCGTATGTAAACACCATCTTATTTGACAGTGTAGACTTGACATTAGAGATCAAAAGTGGATTAATTTTATGCAGTTCATTCTGAGTGTTTGGATTAGGTATTAATGAGTTCCATTTTGATACATCTCAAGTGTGACCATATCTTTGACCCATCACTGACTGAAATGGGTAGCAGGGTCTGTAGAAAAATCTCATTTTAGCATCATTGCACCTGACTGAAAGTTGTCTGTCAGCCCTGTACCTCCTTAAGATGTGTACGTATGAAGATGCCCACATTCTGAACAGAATATGTATCTGTATTGGTTACTTTTCTCATCGATGAGACAAAATAATCTGACAAAGTCGCTTATGGAGGACGGGTTTGTTCTAGCTTACACTTAGAGGGCACAGTCCACCACGGCCGGGAAGGCCTGGGCAGCTGCTCACATCACACCCCAGTTGGGAAGCACAGTGATGAAGGCGGGGCTCAGCGCACTTTCTCCTTTTTAAAATTTTATTTATTTGCAAGCAGAGAGACAGAGCGAAGAGAGAGGAAGATAGAATGAGAATGGATACATTAGGACCTCTAGCCACTGCAAATGAACTCCAGAGGCATGCGCCACTTTGTGCATCTGGGCTTTTCGTGGGGACTGGAGGATCGAACCTGGTTTATTAGGCTTTGCAGGCAAGCACCTTAGCTACTGAGCCACCTCTCTAGTACCCATTGTCCTTTTTATTCAGTCTTGGACTCCGGCTCATGGGATGGTAAAAACCCACATTCAGTGTGGCTCTTTCTTCCTCAGTTAAACTGCCTCATAGACCCATAGGTGTGTTTCCATGGTGATTCTAAATCCCATTAAGTTGACAATCCAGATTAACCATAGCAGTATCTTTTGGCATGTGTCCTGCACATGCGTGTTCATAGCATGTGGATGCATGTATGTATGCGCAGGCAAGGGGTTGATGTCAGGTGTCTTCCTCCAAGGCTCTCCACTTGATTTACTGAGGCAGAGTCTTGAACCAAGACTTGAACCAAGAGCTCACTGATTCAGTTAGTCTAGTTACCTGGCTTGCCCCCAGGGATCCCATTCATGCCTCCTGAGCACCGGGCTTACAAGAAGACATTTACGTGTGTGCTGGGATCCAAACTCTGGTCCTCATCCAATGTGCAGCAAGTGCTTTACACACTGAACCATCTCTCTGGCCTCTTTTTGAGAGACAGGATTTCATCTAACCTGGGTTGGTCTCCAGTGAGGATGATCTTGACTTCTGCTGCTGCTGAGGTGCCAGGGTCTGGGAGTGAGGAGAGCAGCTCTCGGAGCTGCGCTGACCCCATCCCATGTGGGAAACATTTGCATAGCTGTCTATCTCTGCTCCCCACTGCTGTGGTGTCTGTGAGAGAGCTCACTCCAGTCCCGGGGCACTGGTCAGTGGTTGCTCCTAGCCACTTCTCTGTGGCCTCAAGATGGGATTTTTCCCTCCACTGCTGACCCATGTAAAGGTCTGTCTCCTCCCAACCTGCACCTTGTTTTAAGGTGCATGGGCTTCCTTTACCTGCACTTCCAGGCATACTTGGGAGGAGTCTTCTGCTCCCCTCACCTCTTCATGTCATCCATACTTTTCTTGGCATTTTCAGGTATGCTTTGGGAATTTCTCTCTTAGATTTCTTCTTTCTTATCCTCTTTTCTTTTTCTCTCTCAATGGGAAACTGAGAGTCATCTTACCTGGAAGCTTACTTTTCCATTTTATTTTACTTTTAAGTAATAAATTTATTTATGTATTCATTTATTTATTTTGAGACAGGGCTCACTCTAGCCCAGGCTGACTTGGAACCCACTCTGCAGCCCAGGCTGGATTTGAACTCACAGAGTTCCTCCTTCCTCAGCCTCCCAAGTGCTGGTTACCTTTTCACTTTTTAAAATGTGCATTTTTTTCTAAACTTTTATTTATTTATTTATTTATTAGAGAGAGAGACAGACAGGGATAGAGAGAGAATGGATGATCCAGGGCCTCCAGCCACTGCAAACAAACTCCAGATGACTACGCCTCCTTGTGCATCTGGTTTACGTGGGTACTGGGGAATTGAACCTGGGTCCTTATGCTTTGCAGGCAAACACCTTAACCATTAAGCCATTTCTCTAGCCCTACCTTTTCATTTTAAAAGGTACTTTCTTTTATAATTTTCCAAGAATCATCTTTAATAGTTTTGAAAAACAATGTGTTGTATTTTCTCCTCAGAGAAAGAATTTACTTTATAAATTGATTTAAGAGGGTCTGATGTATTAATGCATTTTTTATTCTAATGAAGGCACATTTTCTATAGTTTTAGCCATCATTTTTATAGTTAATTTTTATTTTGTTTTGTTTTTCAACATAGGGCCTCACTCTAGCCCAGGCTGAGCTATCGAGTCTCAGGGTGGCCTCGAACTTAAATAATCTCCCTATCTCTGCCTCCTGAGTACTAGGATTAAAGGCATGCACCACCATGGCCATATGGGCATCATTTTTTAACCTTCAAGTGTTTTCAGCCTACTTATATGCCTTACACATTTTAAAAAATACAGAAAATGCAATCTTAGTGACTTATATCTTTGTTTCACTTTAAATGGGATCTATCCCTCTCACAGATCTTATGAATGTTGTACCATAGAAGCTGTCAGTTTCTATGTAATTACTTTCTATGCTATCTTAGTTTTTAGTTGAGACTTAGATATATATTCATAACTTCTGGAATACTTTTGTCTCCTCCTTTCTAATTTTTGACTTCTGATTTTTTTTCTTGTCTAATTGCACTGGTGAACAACACCTCTAGTACAATAAGTTAAACAGGAAAGACAAGTAGTGGTCATTCCTTTTGATGAAGGTAGGACTGTGTTGTTGACGAAGTTTTCTTCAGAGTATGGGTGAATGTCCTTATCCTCTGCTGCATGGTGCCATCGTGAACAGTATTGGAGCTGGCAGGAGCTATGTTTTCGCCTCTATACACGAACCTATGACAGTCAGCTTTTCCATTTTGCATGCCGGAATTTCCAGAATCACTTCTACAGCACTTCAAGGTCAATAAAACTGAGAGGACCATTAACTAACTGATTGATGGGAAAGTACCACAGATAGACTGGACAGAGAGATGGCTTCTATCCCAGGCAGGATATAGTAGGAATGGTAAGTAAGATTTCAGTTCTGCCACTCACAGTAGCATGCAATTTAAATTATATTCTCTTCTGGAATTTCCCACTTGATATTTTTTTGGACCATGGTTAACTAGAATTACAAAAAATAAGAGTATGTATAAAGGGAGACTACTGTATTGGCTTTGGGTTGAATTTTAATTTCAATTCAGTAGGTGAATCTTGTGATATAAAATAAAACATATTTGAGACACCAATCCTGAGTCAGTATTCTTTATTCACAGTGGCAAACTGCTTGCTGCCTTAGCCACTGTGTTTCAAATGACAGACATGCTTACACAACTTTCAGCACAATCTCATTAAAAAAATGACTCCTTTTACGACTTCTGGACGTATTTAGTACAATCACTGGCATTTAAAAATCAGGTGTTTGGCTAGGGCTGTAGCTTAGTGGTAGAGCACTGGCCTGGCATGTATGATGCCCTGAGCTTGATCCCCAGCATCAAAAATAAATGAAAAACAATTTGAATTAAGCCCTTCAAGTGTTTTTTTTCCCTTATTTATAAATACTGCTAGAAATGTCTATAAACTCCTCTGTAAGCTTCTGCTGTGGACAGCATGGAGCATGGGGCAGCACTGAGGGACTGCTTTGAGGTCCAGGTGGGAAGAAGGCTCATCCCCTCCCCCAGTCCACTGGAAATTGTGACCAGGTTAGAGCTTGGTTGACACAGATCGTATCTCCTCTTTGGCTGGCCTCTGAATTGCAGCAGGGCTCTGAACATCCTTTTGGCACTTGGCTGAGTAGAGGACGTATATGCTTCTTATAAGAAAGATTCCAGCAATGACTGCAAAGTAACTTCCATAAACTAAAAACTGAACAAAAACAAATAATTAGCACATATCGGCTCTGACCACCTGAGTCACTCATAAACAATTTGCCTGGATTATGGGGTAGCTGAGCCCCAGAATTTAATCTAGGTCATTTAGATTGGTCAGGACCTTCATCTATCTTAGAAGAACCATGTACAAAAATTTAATCAGGGCTGGAGAGATGGCTTAGCAGTTAAGGCTCTTGCCTGTGAAGCCTAAGGACCCAGGTTCTACTCCCCAGAACCCACATAAACTAGATGCACAAGGTGATGCATGCACACAAGGTGGTACATGCACCTGGAGTTTCACTGCAGTGGCTGGAGGCCCTGGCACACCAATTCTTTCTTTTTCTCTCTCTCTCATAAAAAAAAAAATTTTTTTAAAAAAAGATGTAAGCAATGCAGTGACTAAGGGTCACTGGACTTGGAGCAGAATGATTTGGTTCAAATCCTAGCTCTGTCACCAACAGTGGGAAACTCTGTGCCCCTAAATCATTCTGGTCCATCTGTGTGTTTGCACACATAATGCTGTGTCTCTAAAAATGACTGTTAGGGGGCTGGAGAGATGGCTTAGTGGTTAAGCGTTTGCCTGTGAAGCCTAAGGACCCTGGTTCGAGGCTCGACTCCCCAGGACCCACGTTAGCCAGATGCACAAGGGGGCACACACATCTGGAGTTCGTTTGCAGTGGCTGGAGGCCCTGGCGTATCCATTCTCTCTCCCTCTCTCTCTCTGCCTCTTTCTCTCTCTGTCTGTCACTCTCAAATAAGTAAATAAAAATAACAACAAAAAAATTTTAAAAATGACTGTTAGACACAGGTTGCTTCTTACCTGCCTCCCCCAAGTAAATGTGAATGAAGTTGCTATGGTTGTTCAAAACTAACTTGGTGTTATGATGCAATTAAGGAAGTATATATTTTAAAATCTGCCCAATTAAAGAATTCAAGATACTTAGATGTTGCAAGTTTAAAGACCGAGACACCCTGAGACAACCTAGTTATTCCACATAGCCAATTACCACACTAGTAGGAACACAGAAGTACTGCAACTTGCCTGAATGCTGATTGGCAGGTTAAGGCCTCTCTGGTCGACCACAATCACAGTCATGATGGTCTGAATCACCAAGGCAATGAAGGTGTCCATGCCAAATACCAGGGCATAGCGCTCCACACTCAGGTTCACCACAATCTGAAACCTGTCATTAATGTCCAACAAGCACATTTAACCACAACACATATCAAATTCTTATCTTTTAAAAAATTTATTTATTTATTTATTTATTTATTTGACAGAGAAAGAGGAGGGGAGAGAGAGAGAAAGAAAAAGAGAATGGGTGCGCTAGGGCCTCCAGCCACTGCAAATGAACTCCAGACGCATGTGTCCCCTTGTGCGTCTGGTTTACGTGGGTCCTTTGGCTTTGCAGGCAAACGTCTTAACTACTAAACAATCCCTCCAGCCCCAAATTCTTAGTGTTAAAGGAGAAATCAAAGAGAAAACAGTATTATGGTATATCTTATCTTACTCTCCAGCACAGGCAAACATGTGAAGTAAAGAAATTAAATATTGTGAAATGCCAGATTAAGGGCAGCATGATAAATTCTTCCCATACTACCCAGTGTTTTCTAGAACTTAAGTTCTTATAATGAGAATATTGAATGCTACCTGATTTTATATATGTTTGCAGTGAATTTTTTACCAGCTTATTTTACTTTTTTTTTTTATTTCAAGGCAGGATCTTACTCTAGTCCAGGCAGACCTGGAACTCACTCTATAGCCCAAGGCTGGTCTCAAACTCACAGCAATCCTCCTACCTCAACCTCTTTTGTGCTGAGATTAAAGACATGCACCACCCTACCTAGTTTAGGGGCTCTGAATTTTTTAAATGCAAAGGAATAATGTCATTCTACATTTCAATCATAATTGTAAAAAATGAAGCTACATACATGAGGTTGATGCGTTAAACCAAGATATTTCAATGAAAAAAATTGTTAGTTTGTGTCGGGCATGGTGGTACATGCCTTTAATCCCAGCACTTGGGAGGCAGAGATAGGAGGATCACCGTGAGTTTGAGACCACCCTGAGACTACATAGTGAATTCCAGGTCAGCCTGAGCTAGAGTGAGACCTTACCTCTAAAAACAAAAAAAACAAAACAAAACAAAAAATTAGCTTGCTAAGTAGCTACATCTTAATTTTCCCATGATATTTTCCCTGTGGCTCATTTTCTATATTTTGCCAATTGTTTCTGAAACATGTTTTTCACAAATTAGAAACAGCAGTTGATAAATCTAATCTCCACTTTTCTCACGAGGCTTAAAATTCAAATGTTTCTCATTGTTTTTGCTTAACGCTAAAGCAAATATCCTTCAGTTCATGGACATGGTCTATGTAGCCCAGATGGGCCTCAAACTTGCTACATAGCCAAGAATGACCTTGGACTTCTGACCTTCCACCTCCTAAGTGCTAGGATTACAGGCGTTTGTCATCAGGACCAATGTGTGCACTGCCAGAGATTGAACCCAGGGCTTCCTGTAGGCTGGGCAAGCTCTCTCCCAACTGAGCCACTTCCCCAGCTCCCCAAGCAAATTTCTTGTAATCAGCTTTAACTTGACTTATAAGAGAGCCAAATGGTTTTTAATAATTTATTTTAAAATCCCCTAAAAAAGCAGATGCAGATGTCAAAGCAAACTCTGAATCCTAGAGATGGTCTTCCAAATAAAAAAGAAAAGATTCAAATCCAAGTTCCACAGATAAGCACAGCTGAATTTTTGAATCTACTTTCCCCCCATCCAACTTTTTATAACTTTCCTGAGAATATTTTGCTCATAGAAAAGCATGTGTTTATTACTCAAACAGCTAATGAAATGAGGGATGAAATCCACATGTAAGCATTTAAAATAGGATCACATCATACCTTATTATGGACATTTATGGAAGATAAAAATCTCATAAACCAACACTTTTAGTGCTTTTAGTTTATAACATATCAGCTTTTTTCTTTGATGACTAATCTTAGCAATATTCAGAGAGCAAATAGTTAAATGAAAAATTGGTTTTGCTGAATTTAATCCAATATACAGTTAATACCATGATTGAATAAGATCTTTCTGAAGTCCTCAGAGGAACTTTAGGAGAACAGAAGGAATGGAAAGGAATGGCTAGCAAAACTTACACTGCTATGGTTATAAGAAGCATGTAGCTGGACTTGAATATCAAATAGCCAGCGTAGCACGCCCAGATGTTGAGTGTGTAATGCATAAGAAGAAGAGAGCCTGCGCTGACCACTGAGAAGACGGCCAGAGCAAGCTCTCCTAGCAGGTCCCAGTTGACCTTGACATAACCCACTGCGAAGGCAGCCACAGCCCCTGTAAATAAAGACCCAGGAAGGTCAAACATATTGACTTTGCATGTAGGAAACAGCAACACACTAACAAAAACAAAACAAAAACCAACCACACACACACAACACACACACACACACACACACACAAAACAAATCTTGGGTAATTCTAAAAGATGAATATACTGCTTTCACAAAGACCATGACATCCATTTGAATCAAGATTTAGAAAAGATTTTTTTTTCAACCAGGTTTTCTTTTTTTACTTCCTATTTTTTTCCAGTCATTTAATTGTCATACCTTTTAAAAAAAATTTTGTTCATTTTTATTTATTTATTTGAGAGTGAAAGACAGAGAGAGAAAGAGGAAGATAGAGAGAGAGAGAGGGAGAATGGGCACACCAGGGCCTCCAGCCACTGCAAACGAACTCCAGATGTGTGCGCCCCCTTGTGCACCTGGCTAACGTGGGTCCTGGGGAATCAAGCCTTGAACCAGGGTCCTTAGGCTTCACAGGCAAGTGCTTAATCGCTAAGCCATCTCTCCAGTCCTAATTGTCATACTTTCAATTAGTATTGATTACATACCAGATACTATGTTAGGTAGAGAGGCCAGAAATGTCCTAAACACAGCAGTGTGGGACAAATAATACAGAGATCCAAGCACTTAAAGAACATTCAGGATTTTTTTCTAATGAAGTAAATGCCCTGGGAATGTACCTGTTCTCATTACTTCTGCTTTATTATTTTTTTTATTGTAGGTTTCTAATGATAGGTATCACTTAAATTACACTGAGTTTTTTGTTATTATCATTAACACTATATTTTATATATATTAAGTTTTTATCACTAACATTCACCTCACTTTTTTCTGTGTATATGTGATGTGCATGAGTGTGTGTGCATGTTCCTATGTGTAGGTGTACCTGTGTGTACAAGTGTGCATATGGAGGCCAGAGGTTGACATCGGGTGTTATACTTGATCATTTTCCACATTACCTTTTGGGACAGGGACTCTCATTGAATCCAGAGCTCACCAACTGGGCAAAACATGAAAGCCAGCTAGCCTCAGGAACCCTGTGCTCTCCACCTCCCGTCTCAGGGATCACAGGAGTGTGCCACCATACTTGGCAGTTTACATAGGTGCTGGGAAACAAAACTCAGATTCTCACGTACGCAGCACTTTCTTCACTGTGTCATCTTCCTGGCCCCTTCATCTCACTTTTCAAAAAATTTAATTTATTTGTTTATAAGCAAGAAAAGAGAGAGAAAATGGACATGCCAGGGTCTCTTGTGCTACAAACCAACTCCACATGCACGTGCCACTTTGTGCATTTGGCTTCAACTGGGTAATGGGGAATCGAGCTCTGGCCACCAGGCTTTGCAAACAAGTGCCTTAACTGCTGAGCTATCTTTCCAGGCCTCATCTTCCTTTTGATGTGTTTTAAAGTACTTGAGATATAATCTGATTCTTCCGCATAGGGGAGTCGTGTTGCTCTGGCTGGACTTGAACTTCTGAATTCAAATGTTCCTCCTGGCTTAGCTTCCTGAGTAGTTGGGGTTACAGATACATGCCACCACGCACAGCTGATCTATCTTTCTTGAGGCTTTGGGTGAAAAGGCCTATACTGATTAACTGACAGTAATTGGGGTTGGGAATTAAGGTTCTTTTTAACAAGATGAAAGGCATTTAGGTTTCAAATTACTGATAATTCAATCAATTTCCCCTCATGTGACCTATTAAAGAGCTAACTCTAAGAATGGGTTAGTTTTCCCCCAAGAATTAGGAATTTAGGGGCAATTATTTGAATGAACTGCTTGTGGCATAGTCTTAGATTTCAGGCATTGATTTGGAGCCTCCCAAAAGGGAGACGGCAAAAGAGACTATGTGATTTTCTGAAGCTTTCTGTAGATGAGGGTGTGGATAAATACCACTTCCTAAGAAAACACCTTCAAAGTCTCAGTTGACATTTAAGTTTCAGTCTACTAAGATATAAATATTTACTGTGAATTAAGCTTCAAAGACAGATATTCCTTTGATGGTAGAATCTTGACTCACATCTCTTCCATTCCTCCCTGAAACTGCATAAAAAAGCTACTATTGAAAATTGTTGGTGTTCAGCCGAGGGTTATTAAAGGTCATTAACAAGACCTCTTGGTGAGATTTTGCAAACTTTCATTTATTTTCTAAAATAAGTTCTAAAATCTTGCTTATGTCTATTTTTAGCTTTTGGTATTAAAACAGTCTTGATTCTAGTCACTCAGGAAGTAAGGCCAACAATCAACAAATGAGACCTCATGAAATTAAAAAAACTTCTATACAACAAAGAACAGAGTTAAGTAAGCAAGGAGAGCTTACAGGAGAAAAATTTTTGCTAGCTATACATCTGACAGAGGATTAACGTCTAGGATACACAAAGAACTCAAAAAGCTAACAGGAAATCAAACAGTCCAGTGAATAAATGGACTAGTGAAATGGACAGTTCTCAAAACAGGAAATGAAAATGACTAAAAATGTGAAAAAATGTTCAACCTCACTTGCCATCAGAAAGGTGTGAATTAAGACTACATCAAGATTCTATTTCACCCCGGTAGAACGACAGTCACTAAAAAACACTGAACAATGCTGGTGAGGATGTGGACAACAGAGAACCCTCACACACTGCTGGCGGGAATGTAAACTAGTCCAGCCACTGTGGAAGTCAGCATGGAGGGTTCTCAAAAAACTAATAGCAGATCTTCTACATGACCAGCTCATATTCACCCCAAGGACTGAAAGTCTGCATATTATGGAGATACTTGTGGATCAATGTTTATTATAGCAACATTCACAATAACTCGTTATGCAACACACCTAGGTGACCAACAACAAAAGAATGGATGGAAAAAATGCAGTACCCAAGGTTTTTTTTTTTTTTTAAGCTGTAAAGATGAACAAAAGTTATATAGTTTTCAGGAAAATGGATGCAGCTGGGGATAATTATATTATGCAAATTAAGGCAGTCTCAGAATGACAAATATTGTATGGTTTCTCTTATTTGTGGTTCCTAGATATTATACAGATATGTAAAATCACATGTGTATGTATGACAAGGAAGTAGAACTAAAGCTATCCAGGGGCAAAGGGACTAATTGGACAGGGAGGGGAAAGGAAAGAGAGTGTGGCAATGGGGGAGAACATATGGTCCACACACAATATATACCTAGAGGAAAACTTAACAAACAAATAAATTTAAAAGATAAAAGAGGGCCACAGAGATAGCCCATTCACTAAAGTGCTTGCCTTGAAAGCATGTCTAGAACCCATGTAAAAAACTGGCATGATGGTAAGTGGGTTTGTAATGCCAGTGCTGGAGAGGCAGAGACAGGTGGATCCTTGGGGCTTGCTACTCAACAATCCTAGGCTATGTGGTGAATTCCAGACCCGTGGGAGAGATGCCCTCTCAATTTTCTTTTCTTAGAATAGGTGGGCAATATCTGATGGTACTTGAGAAATGACACTTGAGGTTATCCTCTGCCCTCCAAATGCACACTCACACTCATGCACACATATAAGCAGATATAGATACACACACACACACACACACACACACACACACACACACACCTCAAAGAAAAGATAATAAAGTTACATTGATGTCATTCATCTTTAAACTAAAAAGTTAGTGAAATTAGCAAACTTTAAAAAAATGAAAACAATACTGAAAGAACAGGGCACATTATCGCTACTTGTCTTAATCATGAATCTGAGCTAATGTACCACCCACAGAGGGCAACCCCAGCCAAGAACAATACGGAGAGGCTGACTTACCTCCAAAAGTTGCGGTTGCTTCTACTGCCCCATTGTAGACTGCAGAGTCCTGGAAGGGTGCCTTGTAATCCCACAGGATTTGAACATAGTTTAAAACTTGATTAAAACCTGCAGTGGCAAAAGCCCACCACAGGGACCAGTAAAAAAGGCGCTTTGAGGAGTAGCATTCCTTCAGATCTTGGAACCACTGAACAAAGACTCTCACAACCCCACTTGCTGGGCTGCTCTTCTCGCTGTCCTCCAGGTTCCCCGGAATGGTGAACGGTTCTTGGTAAGATGGCTTCCGACCCTTTGGAGTTTCCTGGGGGACAGTGTCCTGTTCTGGTGGCTTTTCAGGAGTTTCTCTCTTGGGCTTTGCATGGAAAAACATGCTCTTCTTAGGCATTGGTAGGAAGAGTGAGAAAAGGAAAGCCATGGAGACGGACACCAAGGTTATGACATTGAGGTAAAAGTATGACAGGTTTCCAAGGGACACCAGGAGTTGGGCCAGCACTGAGGCCGTTGTGTAGGCCACAAGCGTGACGCTTCGACAGTAGCCGCTCACCTTCTGATAGTGCTCAGGGCTCACCACACTGTATATATAGGCATAGTAGGCCACCTCAGTGGCCGAGACCATCCCAAAGACGAACTCGACCGCCTGCATGGCCATCACCCCTTGGCCAAACAAGAGCAGCAGCCAGGTGACAACGAAACTAATGCCTTGCAGGATGATGACAGGCTTGTAGCGGAGGTAGTCCGTGAGGACAAACACGGGGAACAGCAGCACCAGATAAGAATACGTCCAAACGGGGAGGACCTCATTTGTGATCTGCAAAGTTGATACACAGGGTGACCGGAGGCACAGTGCATCTGAGACGTGCGCTTTGCACGCCACATTCACGTGCGGCCAAATATTCTTCATATCATGTTAAGTATAATCAAAAGCTGATTTTCAAGAAGATATTAAGAAAAAGTAGTGCCTTTCCAACTGAAAACCCAGTGAGGATGGTGGGGGGGGGAGACTCTAAGTAATTTATATGTTTGGATATAAAAGAATATATAGGGACAATACAAGTGATTTGATCTATATATTAAGTTTAAGAGTAAATAGTATGTATAGATTGTGTGTGCCTTGTGGACTTCCCTGTGACAGGTGTAAAAAAATGTTAGATGTCTCCTCCCACCACTGACCTGTCTGTTTCTTTCGTGTGATGGATTCTCTTACTGATTTTGGAGCTTGCCGTTCCTGAGCTCCGGTGATTCTCTGCTCTCTTCCCCCCCCCCCCCCAACAGGATTGAGGTTACAGACATAAGTGGTCATGTCTAGCTGTTTATATGGGATCTGGAGATTTGAACTCAGGCAGCCTCAGGCCCCTTCAGGCCCCTATGCTTGCACAGGAAGCACATTAACTGTGAGCCATCTTGCCAGCTCAGTTAAATACATTTATAGTTCTTAAAAATGTTCTTAAGCTGAGTGTGGTGGTGCACACCTTTAATCCCAGCACTCGGGAGGCAGAGGTAGGAGGAGCACCATGAGTTCAAAGCCACCTTGAGACTACATAGTGAATTCCAGGTCAGCCTGAGCTACAGTGAGACCCTACCTTGAAAAACCAAAAAAAAAAAAAAAGTTCTTAAACAATGCCAGCCCTGTAGATAGATATGGTGCCTCATACCTTTAATGCCAGTACTTGGAAAGCTGGAGGAGGATCACCATGAGTTTGAGGCCACACAGGGCTACTGAGTGAGTTCCAGGTCAGCCTGGAATAGGGTGAGACTCTGCTTCTCTGCTTCAAATGAACAAAAGTGTCATTCTCTTCATGTCCAAAGATAATACTAGATAGTAACAAGGACAAGCTCTCTCTATTGGATCCATCACTATGTCACAAGTTTGAAGCCCCTTGAAGCCAGGATGAATACCAACCATGGCAGAAAGAGCAACTGACTGATAAATTACCAAGTGGGAATGAGTAGCACATTTCATTTTCTTCCTGTTTCAATTTGCTGTACTGCCAACCTCCTCCCACCCCTCCCATGCCTACTGATCTATCTCCACTTGCTCAACTTAGCCTCAACTTAAGGTGCATCTTCTCACTGCGAATTCAATTTTCACAGACAGAAAGGACTGAAGAAGTTATAATCTTCAGGGGCATAATGAATGAGAGTGGAAGCCTCCTGAATCACTGGACTTCTCTCCACATAAGGGGTTGCTGAAGAAAGCAGACAGGCTCAGAACAAAGCCGATGTTTGAGGGGGCGTCTACACGCTTGCACAGCGTGCAGAAGCATACCCACATGGTTGGCTGAGCTGATTGTGGCTCCATCTCTGTCCTCTGTCTTAAGTGTGACATGCTTCCATCCAAGAAACTCTGAAGCAGTTTTCCTTATGTGATTGTACAAAACAAACTTTTCTTTCTGACCTTGCTACCTCCCCACCAATAGTATAGTACCAATTAGCCTTTCTGGTGAAGCCAGACTCTACACAGTGTTTTCATGAAAATCACTTCAGGGTAATTTGGTACACTTATGTTTTCAATTTTATTATACAGAGAGAGAGAGAGAGAGAGAGAGAGAGAGAGAGAGAGTTTTTTTTTTTTTTTTTTGAGGTAGGGTCTCACTCTAGCTCAGGCTGACCCGGAATTCACTATGTAGCTTCAGGGTGGCCTTGAATTCACAGTGATCCTCCTACCTCTGCCTCCTGCGTGCTGGGATTAAAGGTGTGCGCCACCACGCCCAGCTATTTATTTATTTATTTGAGAGAGAGAAAGAAGCAGAGAGAGAGACAGAGAGAATGAGAATGGGTACGCCAGGGTCTCTAGCCACTGAAAATGAACTCCAGACACATGTTCCCCTAGTGCATCTGGCTTACGTGGGTCCTGGAGAATCAAACGGGATCCTTTCACTTTGTAGGCAAATGCCTTAACTGCTAAGCCATTTCTCCAGCCTGAGAGAGAGATTTTTAAGTAAGGGAATTTGATCTTCTAGGGGGAAAACATGGGGAGATAAATCTATTAATGTCTCTGCTGCTAAATAGTTTTTTTTTTTTTTAACTGAGCACTACCCTAAAGAAACAGTTTTGTGTTGCTTAACAATGGGGGTCCGCTCCAAATAAAAGTGTTACTGGAAAATATTCTTTACTGCAAACCTCAGAGTATGCTTACCCAAACCCAGACAGACTAGATGGTAAATACATGGTTCTATTATTCCTAGGGCCACTATAACCAAAATATAAACTAAGCACAAGAGAAAATGATGTAATCAAGACAGGCAGTAAACATAAGATGTTCAAACACTAGCAATATGGGCTGATGATGGTGTAATATGGTACACCATTATACAATAAACTTTCTTATTGCACGTGTATGTGTATGTATGTTTTTATGTGTGTGGGCCATGTGTGTGCATATGCATGTGGAGGCCACAGGCTGGTATCAGGTATCTTCCTCAATCTTATGTCACCTTTTTTTTTTTTTTTTTTTTTGAGACAGGGTCTCTCACTGAACGTAGACTACCAGTTCAGCCGGAGTATCTAGCCAGCAAGCCCTATGGATCCTCCTGCTTCCACCTCCCAGCACAGATATTTCAGGCAAACACCAACATTCCCAGCTTTTATGTGGATATTTGGGATCTGAATTTAGGTCTTCATGCTTATACCCACGGAGCCATCTCTCCAGCCCTTGTTTTTTATTTTATTTTTATTTTAATAAGTAGAAGTATACTCTAAGATTATGATAAAAGTATGGGTCAGTAAATATGTAGGGCAGTAATAGTAATTTATTAGCATTACCAAGTATTATATACTGTATATACATGTGTGTATAACATTTCTATGGGTGGGAGCATGGACTTATTTACACCAGTATCAAAAGTATTTGTATTATATAATAAACACTGTGAAAATGGAGCTCACTGAAGTCAGAGCATTCTTCTTATTTCAAGTTGAATAGAACCCCATGTTCTTTTACAAGTACTATAAAATCTAAACCCACTCAGATATATATGCATATTAACTTACCTGTGTGCTAGTTAGGTTTTTATTTGGTCCAGACAAATATGGGATAAGAAATGGTTCTGAAGGCCTCATCATGGAGAAATACCCAAATAAGCAGAGGATCACAGTGGGATAAATCCAGGAGTCACTTGGGGAAGTTCTGAGGCAATTCATGGCTAGTCAACTGAAAACAAATTGGAGATTAAGTGATGTTTATAATGTTTTGGCATTTTGGATGAATAAAAAGCAATTATTTCTACACGTCTTATGAAAACATAATGCCTCATCCGGCTGCTGCTGAAATGGGAAAGTCTGTGAGGAACAAGTGGTTTAAACATTTACTAGGTGAACACTCCTGTCAGTGGCCTCCTCCTTTATTGCTGGAGAGAGTCTCATTTCTTGAGTGTTCTCACAAACATGGTTATGAGTAGCCACTGGTCAATGATAAGCAATGGGCTGGCACATGCTTGGTCTGAAGTTCACCGCTGGCTCGTGGATCACTGGTGACATGACATGATGTCAGGAAAGAACTTAGAAGTGATCAGTCTGGTATCTAAGTACACCACTGGATCATGGCTCACTAATGACTCATGGTCATGAAAGAACTTGAAAATGAGCAGAGTATTGTATCTGCCCATTCGATTTTGCACTGATTCTGAAATGTTTTAACACATTGAATAGCATTTGCTTGTCTATCCATTTATCTCTCCACCAGAACATTCCTTGTCTAGAATTTTACTGGTCATATGACGGATACCTGAGATGTTTGTTCAGTGTCCCCAGTCTTGAAGGAATTTATAATTCTTCAGTTAAGATAATTAACTGGATAAGATTTGACTTTTCCCATCCCCTTAGACTTTCCTGCTGGTGACAATTATGTTGGGAACATCACTTCTAAGACTTCATTTTTCATCATGACCAGGCCATTCTGAAATACTACATTTTCACACTGTTCAAATAGGGCAGGTAGTTAATTCTTCATGCTTTTTGATAACAAAATATTTTATGAAGTTCAAACTTTAGACATAAAGTACAAGAATATCTCATTAGTCACTGCACAGAGGAAAAAAAAACCCAAAGAAGTAACAAATAAAACTAATCTTATTTTTTGGTGGTTATAGTTGAAAATATTTCATTTTTCATGTGAGCTCAGGACAGTATATTACTCCTTCATGTTTGAGATCAAACCACAGTTTTGGTGGTTTTTATTTTGGTTAACTTCTGAGATAGTTTACAGGGAAAAAAAAAAAAAAAAACCTGATGGGCTGGAGAGATGGCTCAGCAACTGAAGAGTTTGCCTGCAAAGCCTAGCACCCCGGGCTTTGATTCCCCAGGACCCACATAAATCCAGATGTACAGTGGCACATGCATCTGAGTTTGTTTTCAGTGGCTGGAGGCTCAGACATGCCTGCTCTTTCTGTCTGTCTCTCTCTGCTTGCAAATAAATAAATAAATATTTATTTAAAAATTGGCTACCAGGATGATGTCTTCCTATATATTTCTCAATTACAGTATCTAATAATTATAATCCCAAGATGGGTATATGAGGAAGCCAAGATTTCCAACAACTGGATTCAAATCATGTGGTCAATATTTAATCAAGTTCTCCTAATTTGCATCAGAATCCTTTCCTCCACTCCACTTTGCCTCCTTCCCTCTCTCTTTCCTTTCTCTCTCAGTTCTTTCCCCTGCTGCTTCATTAACTTAATTGCATTTGTGTAAACTAATGACATCTTGTTCCATCATGAAGAAAGAGTTTTCCTAAAGAAATCCATAGCAGATATTAGGACATATTATTTTACGGCTTTCAGAGGTCCAGATTGAGTGGCTGGGTTGCAATTAGGTATTTATCACGGAAGAGCAAAGTAACCTGGACGGAATTCCAGGGTCCAGGTACAGGTAGCTACCTGGTCACACCCAGTTTACCATCCACTGTACTCTTTCACAAAGTGAATACTTTTGCTGCTTACTAAATTCTGTTTTCATTTACATTGATAATGTTTTGGTCTACTCAGTGTAGAGATCACAACAGCTGGATTGTGGAGCAGGGGTTCCAACAATGAGCTGACCAATGTAAAAATTCTGCCAAGGACAAACTGAAGTTGACCATCTTCAACTTAATTCCTCAGCACAGAAACCAGGGGATTTGTTTCTGTCCTTCCTGAGATTCTGAGGGTTTTCTGGGGCTTTCTTTTGTTATCGTTAATGGTCTCAACAAAAAGGTTATCCCAAGGAGCCAATTACTTAGGTTGGGGTATTTTTTGAAGAGTGGTTATGATGGGGTAGCATTTGCTGATTACATGATTACATCTGGAATATTCTGTTCATCTCTGCTGACCATGGATTTGGTCATTATTAACTCCGTGAATCCCAGACACCTTGGACTCCTTCGTCTCTGACCTACTGAACTCTGCTGATTTCTTTATCTCTTTTTCTCTAAGGCAGTAATATCACTATGCAGCTACAGTTAGTTGGGAAGTTCAAGCAAAAAAAAAAAAAAAAAAAAAAAAAAAAGGCTCTGAAGAGTAAACTCCATGAGGGCAGGCCATGTTGTTTGGCTGTCTGCTCTATTTAGAGTGATGCCTGCCACGCAGTGCTATGAATTTCAGGGGTGCAGCAGCATGCTTAGCTTATGTGGTTCTGGGGATAGAATTCTGGGCTTTGTGCATTGGAGGCAAGCACTGTACCAGCCGAGCTACATCCCTGGCCCTTTGTCTTCATTTTACAGAAGGAAAACTGGAAAACAGAGCTTGGCCTTGGACTCAGTTTTTCTAATTCCGACTTTACTAGTCTTTCCTCTTACCCTGTGCTGGGTGCCCAGCCATATGCCCAAAATTCATAACCCGGTTTATTTTAAAATAATGTCTTGTGGACTCTGGTATCAAAAATAATTAGCAGCTCACAATGGTATTTTCAAAATGTGCAAAAACATTAAACATCAGAGTATATTGCAGGGTAAGGCTGAGTTTGTTTTCTCCATCTTTTGTTTAAGTAAGCATATATGATCATTAAATATTCTTAATGTGGGACACAGTCACTGGCTTAGAAGTTGCATAGAAAAAAATAAGATCATGTGCTCATGACCTTCAAAAGCTCACCTGTGATAGTCCTCTTTGTTGGCCTCTGAAAGGCCCAGGTGTGAGGCCTAGTGGAACTTCCTGAGCCTAGCTAAAGTTTGGTGATCTGCCTCTGGCCAGACGTGACTCAGCAAGACGCCTAATGGCTTCTTACCTGCTACCTCCACATGGGAGTTAGAATTATCATTTCAATAGTCACAGTTTACTATTGGCCCTTACCTTTCCCCACCATCCTAGAATCCCCGCCTTCATCCCCAACATTATATAGGCAACTGCTCCTAGCAATAAATCGAGTTCCTGCTTCGACCAGACTCCCGACTCAGTGTGGTTTTTCTCCGGTGGTCAGGAGAGGTCTGAGTCGTCAGACGCTCATCTCCTCCTCAACCCCTCGGGAGGAACCAGCAGGCCTGGTCCTTCCCTCGGCACTACCTGCCCCTGCCGGCGGAGCCCGGCACCTCTTAGAACACCTGTGTGGTCTGAGAGCGTCACAGGTTTCAGAGCCAAGAACTACTTTAGAATAGAATTCTCTTTGGAATGTTTCAATTTATCATTCTATTTGACACCCTGTGACATAACCCCCATCCTAAAAGCATCACCTGAAGTCTCCTTTGCTTCCTGGCCTGTAACCTGTGCATGTGGGGTTCTGAGGAATGAATTCCGAGAGACTTACCTTTCCTCTTTATTTTCAGTACTTTCCAAATAAGAAAGGGGCTGTGAGATGGCTCAGCAGTTAGAGGTGCTTGCTTCCAAGAAAGATGAGCCTTTTAGAAGTTGCTCCATAGCAGTCATGGTGGCACAGAGGACAGCACAGATCAGCACGCCAAGGCTCTCAAGACGTGAAACCACGAGCAAACGTCAAGTCAGTGACGACTCCAGAAATGCAAGTCACGTGCAAGGTGGAATTCATCAGCCATTTCTAGCTCAAACCGGCAACAGCTGAACGTGTGGCAGAGCTCACCTTGGCGGCCTGGGAAACCCCTGGAGGATTACGTGAAGGCAAAGTGCAGGCTGCCAACAGCAGGCAAGGGGCAGACACACGGAGGAGGTGAGTGCCGAGCTCTGGCTTCAGCTCCACTTCCGAGCCATGGTGGACACCAACAGGTTCACAGGACTGCTCCACCCACCCAGCAGAGACCAAGGAGCTCCTGCCTCACTCAGTTGCAGCACACCTCCAGACGGGCCCTGGAGGAGGTGGCTGTAAGTACTGTGACACAACACAGACACTAACCCAGCAGGTACATTTGACCTGGAAGGAGTTCCACAGACCACTGACACCTCTTCACTGGAAATGACTACCTACATTACCTTGGAATGTCATATTTTCCCCTTATTTTCCTGGGAAGGGAGGAGTGCCGGCCATTTTTTTCAATTGTTAATTTCTATTTTTTACTTAAGACAGAGAGAGAGAGAGAAAGAGAGAGAGAGCACCAGGGCCTCTAGCCACTGCAAATAAACTCCACATGCTTGTGCCACCTTGTGCATCTGGCTTATATGGGATCTGAATAATCGAACCTGGGTCCTTAGGTTTCTTAGGCAAGCACCTTAACCACTGAGCCATCTCTCCGGCCCAGGCCTACATACTTTTATTGCTGCTTCTCTTCAGCGTGTGAGATGCTGTGCTTTTTGAAAGATGACAATTTTCTCACTAGAATATCTAATCCCATTTCATTAAAAAAAAAAACATGTTCCTAATTTTTTTTTTTTTACTTCCTATAAAATGTAAGGTTTACTTGTATTTTTTTTTTTTTTTTTTTACTATGATCAGGTTTGGCTAGAATAGATTCTCACAATTTTTGTTTAATCTGGACTGAGAAATTTGTTTTTATACTTACCTCTGATATGTTGGTAGTCTCTTAGTATTGGAGTTTGATTTTTATTTCTCCTCTTTATTATAATCATTAATTACTTACTTCATCCACTTTTAAATATCTCCTTAAAATGTTCTTTTTTAAAAAATATATTTTAATTTGTGTGTGTATGTCTGTATGTATGTGTGTGAGAGAGAAGCAAATATATAGAGAGAATGGGTATGCCAGGGCCTCTAGCCACTGCAAATGAACTCCAGACACATGTGCCACTTTGGGCATCTGGCTTACTTGGGTATTGTGGAATAGAACCTAGGCCCTTAGGCTTAGTAAGTGAGTGCCTTAACCACTAAGCCATCTCTTCAGCCCCAAAATGTTCTTTCTTAAACACTAGGAAATAATGCTACATACTGATTACAAGATAAACTCATCTGTCATCTTATTAATTCTTTGGTGTGCCAGAGAAGGAGAATTGTTTTTTTAACAGAGGAAACAAAAACCCTTACTTTGTTGCCTAAATCTCTTTGGGGTCAGTTAACACAGAAAACTAGGACTTACTTCCTGATTCCACTGATGGATTTCCTTCAGTGAGCCTTAACTTACCCTTGCCATATGAAGTGGTTTGATTCAGGTGTCCTCCATACACTTATGTCTTCTGAATGCTTGATCTCTAGCTGTTGGAAATTTGGGAATTGGAACCTTGTTGAAGGTATGTTGTTGGGGGTAGGCTTATGGGTGTTATAGCCAGCTTCCCCTTGCCAGTGTCTGGAACACTCTCTTGCTGCTGCTGTCCACCTGATGATGGCCAGGAGGTGATGTCCAGCCTCTGCTCATGCCATGCTTTCCCCTGCCATTGTGGAGTTTCCCCTCAAGTATGTAAGCCAAAATGAAGCCTTTCCTCTCACCATCTAGTTGGGGGCTTTAGCTCAGCAAGAAGAAGGTAACTGCAACAGCATGCTTGCATGCACACAAACATTTTCATGTAATGCTTATGTACATGCACCAAGGAACCAAATTTGCTTTATTGGGGAGTCCCAGTGAACTTGTACCTTATCCAGATTTTAGCCATGGACACTGTCTTATTCCTTAACTATTAGCTTGTGTCTGTGTGTATAGAAGTGTGTATGAATAGAACCTCTAGTGCTGCAAATATTTCTAGATATTTCTTCCTGCATGCTAGGTAAGTATACTTCCAACTGAGCTGTATCACCAGCTTTCTAGATGTATTTTCCATTGGTGTAGAATAAGTAAGTGTTAAAATTAAGAACTATAGAGACTGGCAGGCCTTGATGTGCTTCCTGGCTCCCTTGGGCTTGGGTGATTTTCTAGCCAAGGATGAGCCTTAGTTGATCAGCTCTTCCACCCATCAATCTGGGCAGTGGCTAGGTCCTCATGCTGGGGATATCCTCAAACCTGGTTCTCAAAGGTTTCCCACAATAGACAGGCTGAACAACAGACATACACAGTGGGATAGAACCCTTTTATATTTTTCTTAGAAGATTGTGGTAGTTTGAATAGATGGCTCCAATATGTTCAATATTTCATTAGTTTGTAATTTGGATCTGCAGCCTTCGGGCTAGAGGAAGTGTCACTGGGTAAAGCTTAAGGTGTGGTGGTGGGTTTGAAATTCCAATCTAAAGGTATGCAAAGTGCCTTGTTCTACCTGGAGTTCCTGATGTGTGGTGTGGTGTTCTCACTCTGTCTTCTTGGTCCCTTGAGAGGGGGCCAGTTTCATCTGCCATTATGAAACTTCCCCTGGATCTGTAAGATTCAATAAATCCCTTCCTTCCATAGCTGTGCCTGGTCTGGAAGTTCATCTCAGCGAAAATGAAGCTGTCTGCTACAGAAATTCATACCGAGAGTGGGGTGAGATGAATCTGACCACGTGGATTTTGGTGTTTTGTAACTTTTGTTTTGGAGAAATGGGCATAGACTTGTTTACAACTGAAGATACCTTCTGGAGTGATAAGCCAAGTTTTATGGGCTATTCTGATAATGGTTTGCGAATGCTAAGTGCAGCGAGAATTGTATTTGGAGGCTCAGCTTATGAACTTGGAGGCTTGGCTTATGAACTTTCTAAGGGGAAGGAAAGACTGCAGAGGACTTTGTAGGAACTGGGCTACTGGCATATGGGCTGGCTGCATTTTGCTACCCAGGCCCAGAGAGTCTGATCAAGGGTTAAATTTTTAATGGACTAGTGTGCTTGTCTAAAGATATGGGACTAAGAAATTTAAGACTTTAAATTGGAAAACCTCAAGCAAGTTAAAATTACAGGCACTGACACGGGTTTTAAGTTGCCAAAGCTGCTGTTATGAATTACATTAGCAATCTTAAGGAAGATGGCCCAAATGCTTTACATTAAAACAATGAAGAGGATGCCTGAGGAAAGACTATGATAGAAGTGCAAACTCTTTCATAAAGAGTTGAATGGAAAAGGAACTTGCTTTTCAAGGTCATGATTTATTTCATCCCTGAATTAAGAATATGGCTGTGCCCTGCATACTTGGTATTGGTTTTGGAAGCATGAAAAATGTATTGAGTGGTCATGAAATGCACATGGTTCCATGAGCTGCTGCTGAGATGTGGCATGAGGCAGGGCATGATGACCCTTGTAGGCTGGCAAAGCCATTGGAAGATGGACCGTGGTTTGCATGGAGACCTGAAGATGTTTTGGATATGCCAGGACTGTGTAAGAGCTACCATGGAGGCTGTTAGCTAGGGATGGAAGTTTTTCCTGGCTACTCAGCCCAGCTGGTGGGGCAGAATTGGAAAATTCAGAGACAGTTGCTGGTTATGATTGAACTTGAACTGAAGAAGTTTGATGTTGCTTGATGGTAGTTAAGTTTGCATTGTTGTAGTCTCTCCTTGCTATGCCTTATACCAGTAGAAAATGTTTACTCTGTGCCTTTATATGTTGAAAATATTTAACTTGTTTGATTTTATAGGACTCACAGCTAAGAGAAAATCTTAAATCTCAGAGACTTGGGACCTAGGAACTATCTTAAGTTGGTCAAGACTGTGTGGGACCTTTGAAATTGGACCAAATACAATTTATGATGTGTGATGGTTTTGAATCTATTGAGAGCCAGGGGCAGCATGTGGTAGTTTGAATAGATGGCCCCCAATATATTCAGTGTTTTATTAGTTTGTCATTTGGATCTGTAGCCACCTGGCTGGAGGAGGTGTTACTGGGCAGATCTTAAGGTGTGATGGTGAGTTTGAAATTCAAGTCTAAAGATATGCAAAGTGCCTAGTTCTGCCTGGAGTTACTGAAGTATGCTGTGTAGTGTGGCTTTCTCTCTCTCTCTCATTAGTTCTTTGAGAAGGGGCTAACTTTGTCTGCCATTATGGAATTTCCCCTGGATCTGTAAGCTTCAATAAATCCCTTCCTTCCATAACTATGCCTGGTCTGGAAGTTCATCTCTGAACCTGAAGCTGTCTGCTACAGGGATATTGCCAGAATCAACTCAGATGCCAATGATACAGAAGGACACTACCTAGACATTCTAGTCTCCACCCAATTCCAGCCCACGCCTCTGCCAATCACCTCAGGCATCTGGGACAGACTGCCTGATAAGCATTCCTAACTTTCACATAACTTCCAGATCTTTATTGCAGTCAAAATGCTTCATTATTATTATTATTATTATTACTATTAATTAATTAATTTTTTTTTGAGGTAGGGTCTCACTCTAGCCTAGGCTGACCTGGAATTTACTCTGTAATCTCAGGGTGGCCTTGAATTTATACCATCCTCCTCCCTTGGCCTCCCAAATGCTGGGATTAAAGGTGTGCACCAATACACCCAGCCCTGATACTGTTATTATAAAAGGTAACAGATCAAGCCAGGTGTGGTAGCACATGCCTTTGATCCCAGCACTCAGGAGGCAGAGGTAGAGTTCAAGGCCACCCTGACACTACATAATGAATTCCAGGTCAGCCTGAGCTACAGTGAGACCCTACCTCAGAAACCAACAAGAAGAAAAAAAAAAAAAGGTAATAGATTAGTAATTTAAAATAATCATAAATCAAACAGCCTCCAAAGTCAGAGACAATTGCAAATGATTTCTCTTGCTTCTACAGCCCAATTGACTACTTTTTGTTGCAGAAAGAAAACAGTTTTATATATTTCTGTTTGCACACAATTCTCCCCACACCAAGCAATTCTCCATTGGAATTGGATACCAACTAGGTGTGTTAATTCAAATAAATCCTGATACTACTGAACTGAAGATAGTGTCACATCCCTCAAGTTCAAGGATTCATCCCTCCCATGACTGTAAGTAGTAGGATGTCACCTGTACTTCTGGAAGATCAGATATAAATTGGGGTTCCCGTTCCGCCCTCCTGACATGGCTTACAGAACTCAGGGAAATATGTTTACAGGTTTATCTCGAGTCCCAGTAACAAAGGTTACTGGTGGCAGTTGGACGGTGGCTAAAATAAAGTGGGGGTGGGGGTGGGGAGTGGCGAAAGCTCTGGCTGGACAATCCTTTGTCTCCCCAGCGACTGGCCTCACCACGAGGCTGTCTAAGGACACCACTCTAGGATAAGACTGTTAGCATCAACTCTGATGTTATTAAAGGGGTCATTATGTAAAACAAAATAAACTCCACATACTCCTACACCTCAGGAATTCCCAAGAGCTACAGATATGTGACACAAAGTGAGGGACAATAATGGAATGATACTGTACCAGCTGTATTTTCCTAAAGGCCCAGCTCTTAACACAAGTCAGTCCTCTCACTAGACATGACTAAAAATTTGAACATTTACCTTTAGGTGATATATCAAAGTATAACAATCAACCATGTCTTTCCCTTCACTTATTACCAAGACCAGAGAATAAACTTTGAACAAAATACTCAAATGAAGGAACCAGCAGAACTAAAGGCCAGCCACTGCTGAAGGAGGCAGGGGCAAGGGATACCAGGCTCTTGCCCAACTTCTGTCCCTGTGATGCAATACCAGGACTGGAGGGTGGTTCCACTCATTTCTGGCAGAGCTCATATATTTCAGCCATGACTCATCCTATTTAAAATGCCCTGTACTGATGTTACCTCATGCTGCATACAAAAACAAAACAAAACAACAAAACAAAACAAAACAAAAGCCAGGTGTGGTGGTGCACACCTTTAATCCCAGCACTCAGGAGGTAGAGGAAGGAGGATTGCCACGAATTCAAGGCCACCCTGAGACTACAGAGTGAATTCCAGGTCAGCCTGGGCAAGAGTGAGACACTACCTCGAAAAAACAAAACAAAAACAAAAACAAAAATCCCTGACATACAGACTATGTCCATCTCAGCCTGCAGAACACCCAGAAGAAAACAGACCAAGGAACCCAGCAAGTATTTCAAAGAAATGATAATAGGACTAATCTTAAAGAAAAAAAACAGGAGAGAGAAATTGGAACCTCATGACAAAACCATGTTTCCTCATAAAGTAATACTGTTAAAAAGTTGAACAGGAAAGCTACAGATCTAGGAGAAAGCAAACACAGTACCAACATCCGACAAAGGAATTGTGTCCACACGATGTAAGAGTTCTTCCATTCCATTATAAAAGAAGTACACACAAAAGTACTCAACAGAACTTATAAGAAAATCATACGCTAAAGCTACAGACAAAAACTTCATAACCATGGGAAGGCTAAGTGAAAAAGGATGGTATAGCAAATGCTGAGAAAAGTTTTGAGTGTGTATACATTGCTTGTGGGAAGGCAAAATGGTCCAACATTTTGGAAAATCATTTGGCAACCTGTCCAAGAAAGTTTTTATATTCATATAAAAATATTTTTATTTATTTATCTATTTATTTATTTATTTGCTAGGGGGGAGAGAGAGAGAGAGAAAATGGGCTAGGGCCTCCAGCCACTGCAAACAAACTCCAGATACATGTACCACTGTGCATCTGGCTTTATGTGGGTACTGGGGAGTCCAACCCAGGTCATTAGGCTTTGCAGGCAAGCGCCACAACCACTGAGCCATCTCTCCAGCCCAAGTTTATATATTTATGACAATGAAAAATGAGAAGCATTTAACATGCCCACTAACTGAAAGAATGATTGTACTATATATAGCATATTTAATTTACTAATAGTGATCAGTAATAAAAACTGATACACTGTGGTTAAGAAGCTTGGGACGATATCAACAACATGCTATACAAAAGGATTTTGACACCAAAAAACGACATATAAAGTTGTAAAGTGATTAAGACCAATTATGGTGATAGGAAGTGGGTCCATGGCTGTGCGGTGTGGGAGGCAGGGAAGAGCACAAGGGAATGTTCTGGGGGGATAAAAACGCTTCCCCGCATGACTGTGGTGATGGTTGCAAACACTTGTCCAGACTTATGCACAGCACACGCATCATGTACATCTCATTATATGTAGACCACCTCTGAGCAAAGAGGAGTTGATCTATAGAACGATACGCGAATCTCAAATATTATGCTTTATGTAAGAATCTAGACATAGGACATACTGTATAATTCCATTTACACCAAGTCTCAAAGCAGGCAAACTATAGTACCTCAGTTGAATCAGAACTGCGTTACCTCCGAGGTATGGGGCTTGGAAGGGATAATGATTATATTTGGAGATCTTCTTGGTTATTAAGCACCCTTTATCTTAATGAGATATTACATTATATGGGTGCATACAGTTACAAACAAACTGAAAATCTGTACTCTGAATGTATGTTCTCCTAAGTTTAAGAAAAAACACCCTCTCCTACATTCCTCCAAATATTTTACTACAACAGCGCTGAACTTTTCCTACAGATAGAGTGACTAAGGTTATTCCAAATTTCACATCAGGGCGAGCCCCCTATATAATGAGAAAAATAAAACAATGTCTTGGAATTTGGCTCTGTCCCAGAAAACCTAAAATGGAAAGAGAATCCATAGACCAATAAGCCTTGTTAAGTCTAGCTACATAGAACATGCTCCAAATTAATTCAGATAGATCAAGTACCTGTTTATTCCACGCCGTGACTTTATCTCTTTACAATCAAGGCTGGCTTTCTGCCTTGGATCCAACTTCTCCTCCTTCCAGCTTCCAGCAGCTGCAAAGTCGGCAGTCACAATGCCCTTTCTGATTGCTCCTTCGAAGCCGACCTGTCCAACGGTCCCAGCCCTTTCCTGAAGGCTTAAAACTCTGGAGCCCACGCCCTGTCCTTCAGTAGCCACCCTCTTTTGGAACCCAGCTCAGTAAATCAAACACCTAGGTTCAGATTGTTCTGAAACACAAATGGCTAGAGAGAGCAAGAGAGATGTGAATTCAAAAAATCTTTTCACTCTTAATCTAGTTTCTCTAGAATTTTGTACAAAGTGACTTAAGCTCCTAGAAACCCAGGAGGGATCCCACCATCCAACAACTCCTCCAACAATCTTAGCTGTCCCCAAACAACCTCAAGAAGTATGAGCAAGGCCCAGATCATCAAGAAATGGGCCAGAACAGTTCTGCTTTCGATCAGATCCACTGCAACAGCCGAGGCAGCTAGCACTGAAAACGATTCAGGCTAGGGAGACAGCTTAATGGATAAAATGTTTGCTGTACAAGTGTGAGGACCTTCCAGATCCCCACAACCCACAAATGCAGCTAAAGCATCTATAACCCCAGTGGGCATACGGTAGGAAGAGAGGCAGGGGCGGAAGGATCCCCCAGAAGCTCACAGGCCAGCTAGCCTAGGTGACATAGACCTTGCTTAAAAACAAATTGGATCTGGCTATGGACACCTGAGGTTGTCCTTTGACTTCCACATATGTGCTGTGACATATGTGTTCCCCCATACATAAAAAAACTGAAAAAATACATGTTCCACATTCTATTTTGTCATATACACTCTTTTCACTTGAGTGAAGCATTTGCTGTTTAATAAATGACCATTTTCCTAATTATGTTTTGTTCTCAGTATATAGATGGTTTGAGCCATCTAGTATTAAGTTCAACAGTGGAAAGGTAACTACCAAAACCATGAAGGTGGTGTATGGTGGATAGCTTGGTTAGAAAGTCAGTCAGGCAAGCCTAGCCATAGGCATGCAGTGTAGACATCTGCTCAAAGGCGTGAAGATAGCGTGGGAAAACTATAGGTTGTTCCAGCTGTTTCACAACTCTGCATTTTAACAACTGACAGCCCTGTCCGTGGACATGCAAATACGTCTTATTCAGAGAAGGGAGGACAATCTTCTTCTCTGGTGGAAACTAGTTTCAGTATTCCCCATCTATATTTTATTACTCCATGTTCAATAGTCCTGTTCCATCAATGTACCCATTCTTTGGATCCCCTCCATCAGTTGATACATTTAAATTGTTAAATTAAAAAATTAAAATTAAATTAAAATTGTTTTAAATTAATGAAATTGATTAAAATTAAATCATTAAGTCGTTAACACATTTGTTTCTATGTCTGTAGGAGTCATGGCTCTACTCTTCTGAAAATCAACTTCTCATAATAGTTACCACTCATTGTGCCTCTAGGCTAAACAACCTCCCATTTACACCTCTGAGTCAGAATGATTTGGTGGTGGCTGTTAAATGGTCAAATCTGCTTCTGCTTCAAATGCAAACACTTCCAGTTTTGGGCCTTCTTTCCCTCTTTCTCCCTCTTCCTTCTTTTTTTCTTCTCTAGGTTTGGGTTTGCAGTGGGGGACTTTGGAGTCTGAAACTCCGTGTCCCTCCTGGCTCCATCTTTACTTACAGTATATATACGTCTCCAAATCTCCTTTTAAAGTTCGGAGGAGCATTCCTGCCTCACATGTCAGTCTCAGGAAAGGCTTGGTCTAAGTTTTAGCACTTAGTAGGTGTTCAATAAGCCTATTTCCCCTAGTGTTGCAGAACTGTTCTGAAAAGCTCGCTCCAATGACAGCATCAGTGAAAGTACAGGGGTTTATTTCCCGGGCGCAGAAGTTGGGAGTGCTCCCCAAAGCAACTTCAGGTGTTAAGCTGAGATGTTACTTTCATTTTACAGTGTTCATGGCTGAGGGGAGGGGTGGGAGAGCAAGAGGGCAGCTGGTTCACAGAAGTAGGGCGTGACAGGTTGTGCAGTCTGTATGATTCAAAAAATTTTTCAAAACATACCTATGAAACAACATGCATTTGAATCATGTAGTCGGGTCACCCTAACCATGTTATCTATTTCAGTTCAAACTTCCCTTCCCTCTTATCATCCCTCTGGGTCCCCCCTAGACAGTTCTCTTTTTGTAATTCCTTCAGAGGCTGACAGCGGTAAGTTCAGCTCCTCAGCAGTTAACTCTTACAGTGACTCGGGGCATCAGTCCACCTTTTATCTTCTTTTCCGCTACACTATCTTCTCATGCAACACATACTACGTGTCGTCAACCAGAGCTGGGCATTCTGCGTTCTCCTAGTCTAGGGACAATAATCACAGGAAGTAAAATGTTTTTAGCTAAACTGCTAAGATCCCAAAGACTGAGAAACTCATCTTTGTCTACTTTGGTCCTGGTGAAGTTCCTGTACTGGGTCCTCACAAACCAGGCTAAAAGTCAAGGTGGAGGCATCCCTGCCAAAGTCCTGTCTAAGCCGAACCTAAGCTGTTTACTTGAATAAAGTTCCCTCTGAGTTAGTTATGAAATAAAAGAACTAACCTGAAATCAGTGACATGTTAACGAATGGGTCATTTCCCAGTCCCTCTGTCCCTGCAGCAAAAAGAAAGCAACTCCGAAAGGCCTAGCTCTCCTCTGGTCTGTCCTACCATTTATACAGAAGCCCAGCAGAATGAATGACGCGCTGCCCATTCTAGAACCCACAAGAAAGCCAGTTAAGACCATTAAACTAAAATCACTGACATCTTGTCCTTTGACACTCTTGGACTATTTCACAATTTGTTCTGCTAGCAAAATGACTGAACAAAATTGGTACTTTTGTTCATTTGGCTACTCCTAAGAGAATCTGAAGAAAAACCTATTTGGAAAGTTGGTTACACTTTGGTCTATTTAAGGAAGGCTTAATGGAACCGAGTTTAGGCCTTGCTCTGTGTTTTGGTATCTGGTGGCAGCAAAGCTCTCATGTGAGGGAAATTTTAGAAAATGCCATTTCATCCTTTTCAATTTGAAGCACTCGGTAAACTCCAACCTTCACACATCCACCTCAGGGTCGGGCCTGATGGAGCTCACACACGTTCTGTACCTTTCCCTGAAAGACAGCAGGCGTGGATGCATGTCACTTGAGTTTTAACCAAGCTAGTTCTTTTTAAAAAATATTTTTATTTACTTGCAAGCAGAGGGGAGAGAGAGAATGGGTACCCCAGGGCCTCTTGCCACTGCGAAGGAATTCCAGATGCATGAGCCCCTGTGTGCACCTGGTTTTACATGGGTACTGAGGAATCCAACCCAGGCCATCAGTCTTTGCAAGCAAGCGCCTTTAACCACTAAGCCATCTACCCAGCCTCTCCCCCCCCCCGCCCCTCCCCCAAGCTAGTTCTTAATAGAGCCCTGGTTTTCTTTAATTTCAAAGTTCACCTTCTTTCCCTCACTCGGAAGGACCTTTTCATGTCTTCTGGCTCGGGACTTGGCATTCTGTGTTAAAACTGCTTTTTGGTTAAAAACCTGAGAATCGGGGTGTGACCCTGGCAGTTGCAGGCTCTGGACCAGACCCAGACGAGTGGCTTTCTTAATCTGCTTTAGGAGATGGTAGCACTGGATGAAGGAGGGAGAGAGAGAGAGAGACAGAGACAGAGAGACAGAGACAGAGAGAGACAGAGACAGAGACAGAGAGAGAGAGACAGAGAGAGAGAGACAGAGACAGAGAGAGAGAGTGACAGAGAGAGAGAGAAAGACAGAGAGACAGAGAGAGAGAGAGAGACAGAGAGAGAGACAGAGAGAGACAGAGACAGAGAGACAGAGAGACAGAGACAGAGACAGAGAGAGAGAGAGATTGAGAAGACAGTGCACTACAGACGGACTGGTCCTGTCGCAGCACAAGGAGCACCGGCCTCTGCACCAGGACCCAGCAAGGCCGGCTCCAGCCCGCGCATGCGCACTGCCACCACGCAGGCTCCGCCGCAGCCCCACCCCCGCCCGCCTCCAGCCCCGGGGACAGACTGCGACCCCGAGCCTCAGAGTTTCTGCGGGGAGCTCACCTGCAAGGGAAGCGCTTACCTAGGAGGAGGTGTCGCTCTCTAGCAGGCACCAGGCACCCTCAGCCTGGGTCCAAGGTAGAAGCTGACAGTCTGCGCGGGGTCGCTCCCCCCCGACCCGGACCCGGAGGCCACGCCCCAGCTTTGCATGTGCGAATAAAGCCCAGGCCTTTGATCCTGGGCGGGAACGCGAGCTCCGTGGCCCGTGTGTGCTGTCTAGAAGCGCCTTCCTGCGCGGACACCCTTGCCAAGGCGGGATGCTGAACCCAGGGCCCACCATCTACCCCGTTTATAAGAATGTTGTTATTTATGAATCCGTGTATTTTTCCTCAACAACTGAGGAGAGAGGCTGTGATGCCCATTTTACATATGAAGAAAATGGGGAAAAGGAAGAAGGGCTGTGGAATGAGAAGCCCTGATTTCAACTGGGAGATCTTGGCTCAAAAATCAGTGTTTGAAAGTTTCCATTTTAGGGCTGGAGGGATGGCTTAGCGGTTAAGGCGTTCGCCTGCAAAACCAAAGGATCTAGGTTCGATTCCCCGGGATCCACGTTCGCCAGCTGCACAAGGGGGCACCTGCGCCTGGAGTTAGTTTGAAGTGGAGAGAGGCTCTTCCTCTTTCTCTGTCAAATAAATAAACAAATAAATAAAAATAAAAATGTTTTCTTTTAAGTTTCCATTTTATTCTCCTAATGATATGGGTGGAATGGTTATATGGGGCTTTGAGAATCTTGTGATACAAATAGTTCATGTATTAAAATAATATGTAGTGTGTGTGTGTGTGTGTGTGTGCGCGCGGTGCTATTCAGCTACACCTTGAGTGTGGAGTGACCTGTGCCAAGCTACTCTTGCAAACTTTTGGCTTTCCCAGAGAGCACTGTGGCGTTTTCTGAAAGGTTGAAGGTATCTTGATTTCCTCCACTCCTCTCCAGCAGGGAAGACCTCAGTGGGATCTTACTTCTGTTTGTCGGATCACCCACAGCAGTGGCCTGACTCTCTCCTCTGCGGAAACATGAAGGTGTCTGCAGGCCAGGTCTGGATCTGATTCATATGGTGGAGAGGGTGTGAGTGGGGTCACAGATGAGGAGGGACTGGCCATGCGTTACTGCTGTTAGAAATTAATTGCATTATTTTCTACGTTTGTGTACATTTGGCAATTTTTGCCTGTGAATGTGTGTGGTGTGCATGTGTGCAAGCATGTTCACATGCTTGTAGGCAGGCACATGTCTTTGATGCAGGTGTCCTCCTTGATCATTCTTCACCTTAGTTTTGAGACAATGGCTTTCTCCTGAACCCAGAGCTCATAGATTCTGCTAGTCTTTCTAGCCAGCTTGCCCTAGGAGTTCCCATCTCTACCCTCCAGCACTGGGATCACAGGCTGCCATGACTACTTGATATTTACATGGGTGTTGGTGATCCGAATTCAGGTCCTCACCCTTGTGCCATAAGCATTTTACCCACTAAGCCGTCTCCCCATCCCTAGAAAAAAAATTTCACGCATTCATGAAGAAGTTATTGACTAGGGATGGAGATATGGCTTAGCAGTTAAGGCACTTGCTTGCAAAACCAAAGGACCCAGGTCTGATTCCCCAGTAACCATGTAAAGCCAGATGCACAAGGTGATGTATGTGTCTGGAGCTCATTTGCAGTGGTCAGAGGCCCTGGTATGCCCGTTCTCTCTCTGTCTATCTGCCTCTTTCTCTCTACTAAATAAAATATTAAAAAAATAAATACCAGACACTGTACTAGAGGAATATTATTGAAGAAAGTTGCTAATCCCTGGCTTGGCAAGTTTACATTCTGGTTTGGGATAGGGTTTCATAAGCTGAGCAAATTGTAAGCACAGTAAGGTCACAGATGTTATAGTTGGTTAGAAAGCGTTCAGTTTCACTGAGAAGAAAAATTCAAACAGGAGATCATGTGCTGGAGAAGAATGGAGAAGAGGAACTGGGGCCTGAGTCCTGAGGTCCAGTGTTGAGAGGGGAGGCTGAACAGGAATAGCAAGAGGGCAAGAGCAGCCGTGAGGCCAAAGAGTTTGTTAGAAAGGAAACGGGTGAAGTTAGGCAGGAAGGCTTTATTGGGAAGGAGGGAGTAGGCAGTTGTGCCAAATGGTCACTCATGTCAAAGGTTACTAGCCAAATGAAAATTCCTATGGTGGGCTGAAGAGATGGCTCAGCAGTTAAGGCACTTGGATGCAGAGCCTAACAACCCAGGTTCAATTCCCCAGTACCTGTGTAAAACCAGATGGACAAAGAGGCACATGTATCTGGAGTTTGTTTGCAGTGGCCAGAGGCCCTGGCATGCCCATTCTCCCTCCCTCACTTGCAAATAAAGAAATAAATTTTTTTTTTAAAAAAAAAAAAGGAAATTCCTGTGGCAAGCATGATCAGCCCCCCAGTGAGTGAACTGAGGATCTCTTACACCGGTTCTCCAATATCCCTACACTGATGTTCACAAACATCTGCTCGAACACTACAGATGGGAGTGGAGAAAGCATGACCAGAGAAAGAGAATCAGACTTTGGGCAGCTGTTATCATCCGTTCTAATTTATCCATCTCGGGCACTACTCGAGGGCCAGCGCTTGGTTATCCGTGGATCTCTGTCTTGGCTGCATACCCACCCTGATACACACTCATGCTTTTGCCAAGAGAATGTGTTAAAAATACATGGGGCGATAGAGCGAGCTGTGACTTGACCCTTCAGCTGTAGTTCAGTTGCAGATGCACCCTGATGATATCTGTAGGAGAGGCTGGGATTTCCCCTATAACACTGATGACCAAAGGTTGGAGATTTGTTCCCAATTTCTATCCTTGCTGTAAAATTCATTCTAAGTCACTGTAGAACGAACTATCCACCACCAACTAAACCAGGTATGAGAATAGCACCCATTTTTTTCTTGCTCCCTTGCCCCCTCCCCCGTGAGGGAGAGCATTTTACAGACCAGACAGACACATTAGAATAGGCTGAGATTATTTATTTATTTATTTATTTATTAGCAATTGTTACTTTTTTTCTTTTTAAACAGAGACACGAAAGTAGGAAAGAAGCTTGGTTACATATAATATGAACGAATAAAATGCTTATCATAAGTATTTTTTTCAATAGTGAAATATTTGCAATTTTCTTTCATTAAGCTCATAATATAAATACACTTTGGGATAAATGCTTTTATTCCCAGACATTAATAATATATATTAGTGTTTTATCTTTATTCCAAGTGGAGGCAATATTATAAAGACGATACCAAGTCCTAGAAGATACCGGAAGAAGAAATTGTTGGATACTTGATACCACTGTAAAGGCAAATAAACACCCCTGACACCTCAGAGTACGGTAAGCAGAAAAAGCAGGCCCAGGGCTTGGGCATGCAGGTCGGGAAGGAAGAGGGGAAGGCAGTAAGATGGGTGGCAGTGGTCTTACCAAACGCTGTGAGCCAGGCCTGAGCATTGCTTAGGCTAGTTGTGGAACCGGGTGTTTTCCTAGCAGCAGCACTGCTTCTGGCAGCAGCACTTCTGCTGGCAGCAGCCCTTACCACAGCCGCAGCCTTTACCACAGCCACAGGAGCGGCAGCAGGTGTGGCGGCAACAGCAGACCGTGGGGCAGCAGCATCCGCAGCAGCCACAGCAGCCGCCACAGCAGCCACAGCCACCACAGCCACCACAGCCACAGCCGCCACAGCCACAGCCGCCACAGCCACAGCCGCCACAGCCACAGCTGCCACAGCCACAGCCCACAGCCGCCACAGCCTCCGCAGCCACCACAGCCTCCACAACCACAGCAACCCATAGTGACAGTAGATAGGGTTCAGGTGAGATGAGGAGAGAGACTCAGGAGAGGAGAGGAGAAGTCTGACATCCTTTGTTTCAGGGGCTCTTAAATACCCCTGTGGGGGTCACACAGGGCAGGCAGCCACTTCCTTATTTGTCACCATTTTCCCTGAGAGGTGTCCTAAGATCCTGGGTGTACTTCCTCATGGAATACCTCTCACCAATGTTTGCATTTACTCCCTCAGGTTAGGCTTCTACTAAAAACATGTTTCTGAAGTGTTTAGTCTTGTTTTGACACCAGTTTTAAAGCGCACATGTGACCTTCCTGTTGTCTTGTTTGGTTGAAGCGTGCCTCCCATCTCCCACACATGGGAACGCCTCAGCCTCCAGTGCAGATCTGTCCCTGGGCTCCAGAGCAAACTCTTCCCAGAGCCTCTCTGCAGAATGGAGGAGAAGCTGACATCCCATGACAAGGGGCGAGGCGCTGAAGCCTCTCATCTACCCTGAGGTCTTGATGCTAGGGTGTCAGAAAGTTTTCTCGCGTATGGTCAGACTGATCTTTGTTCCTGATTCACAAGAAAGCCACCTGGAAGGTCACCCTGGGGTTGGAGGACTAGTTATGATGTATTCCAAAGTGAAATTCCCAGACTCCTTCATGTCCCCACTTCTTATAATTCCTCAGGAGTGGGCAGTGGAGCCTCTGCCAACAGCGAGTCATTTTTATTTGTTTAAATTATGCAGAATTGTTTTAAAAAGAAAAAAAACAACTTAACTGTTTAGAGCAGTTTTAGGTTCCAACAGAAAAGTATAGGGAGTTCTCGTATGTTCCCTACAGATAGCCTAACCTACCTTGCCCCAGCACTACCCGCAGTTCATTATTTAGATAGGATTCCCGTTTGATGCTGTATGTTCCAGAGGTTTAGAGAAATATAGAAAGATACACATTCACCAACATAGCACTATGCAGACTACTGTCATTGCTTGGCTAGTCTTCCCTCCCTTTTCCATGGTACCACTGGTCATTTTGCTGTGCCCACAGTTTTAGTGGCACCAAAATGTCATCTAGATGGAATCATAGTTCAGGTCTATTTATAAGATATGTTTTAGGGCTGGAGAGATGGCTTAGAGGTTAAGCACTTGCCTGTGAAGCCTAAGGACCTCGGTTCAAGGCTCGATTCCCCAGGACCCACAGAAGCCATATGCACAAGGGGGCGCACGTGTCTGGAGTTCGTTTGCAGTGGCTGGAAGCCCTGGTGCGCCCATTCTTTCTCTATCTGCCTCTTTGTCTGTCTGTTGTTCTCAAATAAATAAAAAGTGAACAAGAAAAATTAAAAAAAAAATATTTTATTTATAAGAGACAGAGAAAGAGGGGGAGGGTAGATAAAGAGAATATGAACACACCATGGCTTCTTGACACTGTAAACAAACTGCACATGCATGCACCACTTTGTGTATCTGATGCATGGGTACTGGGTAATAGAACCTGGACTTTCAGGCTTTGCAACTAATTGCCCTTAATAATGGAGCTATCACCCTAGCCCACAGGTCAAACTTTTATATTATTATTAATTATTATATTTGGCAGTACTGAGGGTTGAACACAAGGCCACATGTATGTTAGACAGGCACTCTGCTACTGAGCTATATCCACAAACTCCAAGTCTAATTATTTTTTAAAAAGCCATGTTTTATGTTCTGCTGATCTTCGTGTCACCAGGCCTGAAAGGATCCCACATTTATGTTGACTACTGCTTGATGAGCCTTGCAAGAAACACGAGGAGCTCTCTTTGCATAGTTTCTGCTCCCAGCTACTGAAGATCACTTCACTCCAGGGACGGTATCAGGCTCATTTTCGGCAGCAGCCTGGGAGGCGCATTTCAGTAGCCGTGGCTGGTAGGGATTGCGTCCATGCTGAGGATCCAGCATCTGCTTGTTTACTGGGAAACATCATGTACCTTATCAAGGACATCCCACCACCCAGCTCTCCTCTGAAAGAACTCACACCTGTTTCCATATAGGGATTCTGTAAATGTCACTGTAGGTCACAAAGCCTGCAGGAATGGCAAGCGCCCTTTGTTTTCATGTCCAAATTTAACTTAGCGGTTGGACATCTATACCCAGAAAGATGCTATGATTGGCCATTTCAAAAATCTTATTTAGGGCTGGAATGAGGGCTTCATGGGCAAGGTACTTGCCTGAAAAGCCTAATGACCCAGGTTCAATTCCCCAGTACCACATAAAGCCAGATACACAAAGTGATGCATGCATATGGAATTCATTTGCAGCAGCTAGAGGCCCTGGTGCAACCATTTTCATCTTCTCTCCCTTCCTCTCCTTCTCTCTGAAAATAAATTTTTAAAAGTACAAACAAATTTATTAAATTGAGACAAGACACCTCAACATCACTTGAAATTTTTCTGTCTTACTCAGAGTTCACCTGAGGTATCTCTATACCTTCATTGTCCATACACATAGACTCACTCACACCTTCCTTTACACTTTGCCTATTATGTTTTCTCCGGCTCATCACCAAGCCATCACCCCTTGTGTTCCCAACTAGATTTTGAGTGCTTGGACTGTGAGCAGGAGTAGAACAACCCTTTCTGTTGCAGTCAGGTTCACATTGCTGGTAGAAATCACTCAACCAAGAGCAGCTTCTGGGAAAAAGAGGCTTATTTTGGCTTATAGGCTTGAGGGGAAGCTCCACGATGGCAGGGGAAAACGATGGCATGAGCAGAGGGTGGACATCACCCCCTGGGCAACATAAGGTGGACAATAGCAACAGGAGAGTGTGCCAAACACTGGCATAAGCCTGCCCCCAACAATACACTCCCTCTAGGAGGCGTTAATTCCCAAATCTCTATCAGCTGGGAACCTAGCATTCAGAACACCTAAGTTTATGGGGGACACCTGAATCAAACCACCACATTCCATCCCTGACCCCCATAAACTGATAAACATACACAATTTTATTTTATTTTATTTTTGTTATTTTTATTAATTTATCTGAGAGTGACAGACAGAGAAAAAGAGGCAGATAGAGAGAGGGAGAGAGAATGGGCGCACCAGGGCCTCCAGCCACTGCAAACGAACTCCAGACACGTGTGCCCCCTTGTGCATCTGGCTAACGTGGGTCCTGGGGAGTCGAGCCTCGAACTGGTGTCCTTAGGCTTCACAGGCAAGCACTTAACTGCTAAGCCATCTCTCCAGCCCAACATACATAATTTTAAATGCCATGCATTCAGTCCAACTTTAAAAGTCCCCATAGTTTTTATCAATCCCAATGATGTTCATACATCCCCACAGTCCAAGACCTTTTAACTGAGCCATAATACCAAAAAGTCCCCCCAAAACCCATAATGGCACAGAATAAACATTCACACTGTAAAAGACAGCATTGGGCATAGTAAAGAAAACCTCAACCAATACAAGATTTAAAACAACCAGAGCAAACATCAAATTCTGTAGCTTCAAGTCCAACAACTCTAGCCAGTGATAAATCTCCAAGTCCTATAATTCTAACCATCACCAAGTCTCTGGCATTCCAATTCTACCCCTCCAGCTAGGCTACTCACAGTCCTGGAAAACTTCATCAGGGCCAGCAGCTTTCCTTAGCAGCCATCTCATGGTCCCGGCATCTCCGCTGTGTCTCCACTGCAATCCACGGTTCATCCTCATGGCTCCATGGGGTCTCCAGGCAGGCATCCAGCAAACCTGCTTCACACTGCCCATTGCCATTTCCAAAACACAAGACCGTGTTTCAAACTCAATGACCCTCTCTTTCCTGCATTTCTTATACTCCACAATACCAGGTAGGGTGCCAATTTGTTAATCCAGGGGGGAATAAAGCAGACTTTGAAGAACAGGACATTTCTTGAGCACTCAGTCCCCTTCAAAAGAGTCTACATTCTTCCTGTTGGCCCCAGTGCAGGTCAGGTGGCCAATCTTAAAGGTTGTAATCTCTCAATTCAGCTGATCAGACAGCAGTTCACCCAAAGATTTCATTTTTTTCTGTGTCATATCCCTCTGCTCACACCAGTTCATTTCTATGCAAAGCAACCCTGCACAACTTCTCAGGACATGGGCCTAAGAGCAAGCTTCTCACACAAACTGCTAGCCCAGTCCAGGCATTGCTCTTTCTCACCCCCATAAGCCAAACCTCACAGTCCATAGTTCTTACTGCATTCAGGTCCTTCAACTCTGAAAAGAATAGTCCATCAAGCTGTACTTATAGCACTGCAAGGCATCTCAGGCCAAGGTTTCAAATCCTTCCACATTACTCTTCAAAACCAGTTCCAAAAGGCCAAAGCCACATAGGCAGGTGTCTATCAGCAACCCCACTCCTGGCACCACTTTACTGTTGCAGTCAGGTTCACATTGCTGGTAGAAATCACCCAACCAAGAGCAGCTTGTGGGAAAAAAGCGGTTTATTTTGGCTTATAGGCTCGAGGGAGAAACTCCATGATGGCAGGGAAAATGACAACATAAGCAGAGGGTGGCCATCACCCCCAGGCCAACGTAAGGTGGACCATAGTAACAGGAGAATGTGCCAAACGCTGACATGGGGAAACCGACTATAACACCCATAAGCTTGATCCCAACAATACACTGCCTCCAGAAAGCATTCATTTCCAATTGCTATTAGCTGGGGAACCTAGCATCCAGAACACCTAAGTTTTGGGGGGACACCAAACTCAAACCAACACAGTTTCCTCAGAGGCTTTCTTTATCTCCCATTCTCTCTTTCATCAACTCTGCATCATCTATGCCCAGAACGGCCCCTTCCCCCAAGAAGCTCACAAAACCTACTTTGTTGTTCAGAATTCCACAGCCTCCCCACTCTGCTCTGACTTTGGGGCTCCACTCTGCTATCTGGGCATGGTGACACACCTCTCCTAATAAAGCTGTCTTTCTAGAAGGGTATTCATCTCAGCTGCCTCTCATCTCATCAAATCAGCCTACTTTCCTCTCTTTTGTCTACCATGGTGGTACCTTCATCTCCTTTGGCCTCTTCCCCAGGCCCCTGTCTTTTCTATAGTGGATCATGGCTACCAAGAGTCAAAGGGTCTATCTTGGACTGCTGTTGTACCAGCTTTTCTTACCAAAAGATGGCTCGAATATTTTTGTACACTTGTCCTTAGAGTCCAAGAGAGACCATAGTCATCTGCAGGAGTTCAAGCCCCTATTGTAAAATAACACAGGATTTGCCTGTGACCTATGTAACTGGTGCATTTTATCATCTCTAGGTCACTGGTAATCCAAAATACAATGTAAATACTATGAAGATAGTAACAATCCTTGGGGGGAAATGACAAGAAATAAGTCTTTCATGTGGAGTATAGATAGTTTTGCTGAAATCATATTGTGATCCATGAGTTATTGACTTTGCAGGTGTGGAACTAACCTTCTGGGGGGAAGGATGGCATGCTAGGATCATGCTGAATGCCAATACTGCACTGATTTCACATTTGTGCATGTGTGTGTCCTTTGTTTGTTTCTACTTCACTTTGTAAAAAAAGAAGACAGTATTTTGGGGAGGTGGGGGGCTTTTCAAGGTAGGGTCTCACTCTAGCTCAGGCAGACCTGGAATTCATTATGTAGTCTCAGGATGGCCTTGAACTCATCGTGATCCTCCTACCTCGGCCTCCCGAGTGCCGGGATTAAAGGTCTGTGCCACTATGCCTGGCAAGGCAGCATTTCGACTTGTTATCACTATTAATATTTCCTGTGGTGGTCTCATTGTCGCCAGCATGACTTCCCATGAGATACACACACACACACACACACACACACACACACACACAATCCAGATGACAGCACATGTCAATTTGTGTCAACACTTAGAGACTTTCTGTTTGTGATCATGGTGTCAGGCATGAATAAGAGAGGGTGAGTCCTCCTCTCATCCTTCACCAGACACCCCAGCTATTCAGACCCTTTAGGATCATGTGCCCCAGAGAATCCCATCAAAAATTTTCAAAAGAAATCTTTTTTTCCCCCTCCAAATCCTGATGAAAACCTCCAGTGGCTGTTTCTAAACTTACATCTATTCCTCGGTGCTGTGATATGAGGTATTTCCTGTCAATCCCTAGAGTATTAAGCTATAATTTCCTGTCTGATCCTAGGTGCTCTGAGATAGAGCATTTCCCATCCATTCCTAGCTGCTGTCATGTAGGATATTTCCTGTCTGACTAGAGTGCTGGGATATTTCCCCCTACATTTTTGTACAGTAGTGGATTGCAATTGGGGAGCGGGTGATCACCTGCCAGACACAGTAGGCACTGTCTCAAGACACTTGCAGTTTTCATCACTGCAGAGAGGTTGTTCTAAGTAGTGGCTTGGGTCAGGAATGTTGCTCAACATCCTACCATGGTCAGGACCATCCTCCACCACAAGAAAATTCATGGCTCACAATGTCAGTAGTTCCAAGGTTGAGAAACCTTGCTGTCTTGTTAAGTCCTTGCACCTCATTTTTCCATCTGTGAGCTCAAAGTGATAGACTTGCCTGACGCGCACCTATAAGGAGAGTATTTTGCAATACAAAGATGCATCAGGCCCCGGGAACGATTCTGCAGAGGTGTTCTGGAACTGAAGCACTTTGTACCTCAATTCCTAGTGATTCTGAGTAGAAGCTGGATGAGCGGTGAGGTGCCTATAGCAGACCTGATGAAGGTGAACAGTTCTGGCCACGTTGGTGATTCCAAACATGTCCAAAACACCAGTAACAAAATATGTATGCATGCAGAGATAATTCCAGATGCCCACCCATCCCTCCTCACCCTCTCTCCAGTCCCCTACAGGGAAGCAGCACCGACCTCTAGCCAGTTGCTCCTGCTGTGGGCTGCTTCCATATTCCTTATCACTTCCTCCCTACAGCTGGCTTCTGACTACCTGTGTTAGTTTCTGTTTAGTTCCGTGGAGAGTTGACTCCTTTTTACGTAACTGTATTTATTGTTAGTGAAGTCCACAGCAATCGTTCCTTTATTATTACACATATTATTCACTGTAGAATCATATAGTCCTCTGTGATTAGATATCCTTAGATACAGGTACCTTTTTCTAGCAGTCTGATAAAATTTCCTTCCCCTTCTCTCCCCTCTTCCTATTTGTGTCTTTTATTCTCCCTTCTCCACCTTGTTTTATTTCTCTTTTTGGGCCATTTTTTTCAGACATATGTGTTTTTTTTTTTCTTGAATATCAATTTGTAAAACATTTCAAGCATCTAAATGAAGTTCTCATTCAAATACAAAATGCCTACCTATTTTAAGCTCAATAAGAACTATCAGAAAATATTAGACCATTGTGAAGGATGACTTATGTTTTTCGGGCAATCATACAATGTTAAACGTGCTGAATACTGAAGCATTTTCATGGGCCATGGCTGTGTGGAAGGAGAAAGGCAAGTCTTCCCTTCCTCGGTGGACAAACATGGCAAGGTATTAGGACTGATTTTGCAGTTGACAATGACATTTGCACCTGGGACTTTTCATTTCTCCAACTTTTGGTAAGAAAACGTCAGGCACCACACATGCAGAGTATTCTGGTGCTGTTTCTTCTTCCTTTCAATGTGAAAACACCAGCTCAAACATTGCATGTGGACTGTATGAGTCTTTGGAGTATGCCCATGGATCCCAGGGCTTACTGCAACTTCATACAATTTAGAAGAGTAAACAAAAGAAGCAATCCGGTAAGTCCAGGTGGCATTCCAGAGGGAAATAAATACTCCATGAGATTCCTGCATGACAAATGAGCCAAATGCCAACAAGGAAGTGCTCACATGCTCTGGTCTTCCCTCCCCGGAGTGGGTACATAAGGGCCCCCAGCAGTGGAGGCATCACATCTTCCTCTCCTCTCCTGAGTCTCTCTCTCTCCTCACCTCACCTGAGTCCTCTCTACTGACACCATGGGGTGCTGTGGCTGTGGCAGCTGTGGAGGCTGTGGCAGCTGTGGAGGCTGTGGTGGCTGTGGCAGCTGTGGGGGCTGTGGCAGCTGTGGAGGCTGTGGCAGCTGTGGTGGCTGTGGCAGCTGTGGGGGCTGTGGCAGCTGTGGCTGTGGTAGCTGTGGAGGCTGTGGAGGCTGTGGTAGCTGCACCACCTGCAGATGCTACCGGGTCTGCTGTCCCAGCTGCTGTGGCTGCTGTGGCTGCTGCGGCTGCTGTGGCTGCTGTGGCTGCTGTGGCGGCTGCCGCCGTGTCTGCTGCTGCCGCCGCACCTGCTGCCGCTCCTGCGGCTGCGGCTGCGGCTGTGGGAAGGGCTGCTGCCAGCAGAAGTGCTGCTGCCAGAAGCAATGCTGCTGCTAGGGTCTGACCTGGCCTCTGGGCAGGGGCTGCAGGTTCCTGTCCTGTTGGTAAGATTTTCTCTCTTGCTACACAAAGGCTTCATCCTGTTTTTTTTTTGTTTTTGTTTTTGTTTTTGTTTTGTCTCTGAGATTCTGCCTCCAAATGGAAAATAACAACAAAAGCCTTCAATAACCAAGCAAGGCATGGACCCAACAAAATAGAATCATGATTTCTAATGCTTTCTTGGAATTTCCCAGTCGGAACGTTTCTATTCTCTCCTCACCCCTCAGCTTTTCCTTACTGTGTCCCAGATGCTCTTTTCCGTAGCTACAAATCTAAGACTGTGTTTTCTCAATAAACTACATAACATTATAAGCAAAAAAATATCAATGTTTCCTTCCCTTTTTTAATTCTAATGTGTCTAACTAAAACTGCAACTCAAACAGTAAATTTCCTGATATTGGCTTGAGATAGACTTAGAAACATCAGGGATAACCTGCCTCTGGTAAGGATTGTGAAAGCTTAGTGTTCTAACTATCCTTTTATAAAAGCCCAAAACAGGATCTCAATATTGTACCACTAGGCTCACATTTCATCACATCCTCTTTACCCTTAGATTCATCTTTTCCAGCAGATTCCAATCTCAGTCTATGGCCAGATGAAATGTAACACCCAAAGCATCCATGTCGATTTGGGTCTTAGTTATTCTAGTTTGGTTCTACTACCAGATTAATATTTAATCACAATTTAATGGAAATTTTTATCCCACCTCCAGTTCCAGTAGACTATCTCTCTGGCAGATTATGATCACAGCACACTTCTGTGGTGGTTGTGAAATGAGTTTATAGCAAGAGTTGGAAATTACTAACAACAGTTTATCCATTTTGGTTAGAATCTGCTATAAGTAAAAACTTTATGAGAAGCTGAGTGTGGTGGTGGCTGAAGGTGGTAAAGGGAAATAAAAAACAAAATTTGTTGTGGAACTGGGCGTGGTGGTGCATGCTTTTAATCCCAATACTTGGGAGGCAGGGGTAGAAGGATTGCTGTGAGTCCAAGGCCAGCCTGGGACTATAGAGTGAATTTCAGGTCAGTTTGGGCTAGAGTGAGACCCTACCTCAAAACAAACAAACAATCAAAGTAAAAAACAAAACAAAAATGTTTGAGGTGGGGAGACACCTCAGTGGTTAAGGCACTTGCCGGCAAAGCCTAATGACCCAAGTTCAATTCCTCAGTACCTATGTAAAGCCAGATTCATAAAGGGCACATGTGTTTGGAGTTTGTTTGCTAGAGGCCCTGGTATGCCCATTCTCTCTCTCCTTGCAAATAAATAAAATAAAATAAAGTAAAATAAAATAAAATAAAATAAAATAAAACATTCTTATTTAAAAATTGTTTGAAATACACCATAATTATATCTAATTAGTTGTAGGCTAATAAAAATTTATAGGGTCTCTAAGAGAAATAAAAGTCAATGAGGAGTTAGGGAGATGGCTCAGAGGGTAAGAGCACTTGTTGTGCAAGCATGAAAACCTGAATTTGATCTCTAGTACCTACTTAAAATACTGGGTGTGGCCACACATGCCAGTAACCCCAATACTGAGGCAGGTAGAGATAGGAGGATCATGGAGGCTCACTAGTTATCTAGTCTAGCAAAAACTGGTGAGTGTCAGGTTCAGTGAAAGACCCAATCTCAAGAAAATAAGATGAAGGAACAACAGAGGAGGACACCTGGCATTGTCCCCTGGCCTCTGAACATACATGCATGCACATGATACATACATGAACACACCTGTCCACACAGCACGTACTCTACAATCACCCCAAAAGAATACTTCCATGAACAAAACAGATACTCATATTGCCCTCATAGTACCTGTAATCCAGTCACAGGAGAAAGATAACACACATGACACACATATGATGTAGCAGTTAACACACATAACACACAAGTGAACGACAGTAGCTGGACTGCCTAGAAAGATTTGGACTGATGGTCTGAAGAAATCACCCCAGGGAAACACTGTCATCACTGGTGACACAACCAGCCTACCATCTACTAGAGACTCCTAGGAAATCACACCACCATCTTTCTCAATCAGCCCAGGAAGTCACGTGATGACACTGGGCTCCCAATGACCAGGACTTGATGAAAAACTGTCAGCTCTTCTCCTCACTGCTGCCTTTTCCAACTTCGGACCAGCCAGAAGAGCCAAGTAGACACTCTCATCATGAAGGCAGCCCATCTATGGCTTCCCATGCAAACAGCCTTCACTTGAGCATACCTGCTGCCCTCCCTTCTCCCACTGCGTGGCCGGCTCAGTGCCTTGGCAAACCTTGGGGAAAATAACCTTTGCCTAAGCTCGTTTGTCTGCTTCATTGCCACAAGACTCTGGCATTCCATTCATAACTGGGATATTCTTAATTCCTAATAGTCTTTATTAATAGAGATTCTTATTAAACAGAATAAACTTAACTTAAGCATAAATTAAAATTAAATATAAAATCTTTAGATTTAAATTTATTTTGTTTACTTTTCAAAAAATACTTATTTGCAACAATAAACACTCTTTTTTTTTTTTTGGTTTCTTGAGGTAGGGTCTCACTCTAGACCAGACTGACCTGAAATTCACTATGTAGTCTCAAGGTAGCCTTGAACTCACAGTGATCCTCCTACTTCTGCCTCCCGAGTGCTGGGATTAAAGGCATGTGCCACCACACCCGGCTAAACACATTTTTTTTTTTTTTTTGAGGTAGGTTTTCATTCTAGCCCAGGCTGATCTGGAATTCACTATGTAGTCTCAGGGTGGCCTTGAACTCACAGCGATCCTTCTACCTCTGCCTCCCAAGTGCTGGGATTAAAGGCATGTGCCACCATTCCTGGTTGATAAATAACATTTTTTATTAGAGAAAGAGAGAGAGAGAGAGACAGAGAATGGATGCCTTCTACCATCGTAAACAAACTCCAGAGGCACACACCACTTTTCATTTGGCTTCACATGGGTACTGGGGAAGCAAACCTGGGCCATCAGGCTTTGCAAGCAAGTGCCTTTAGCTGCAGAGCCATCTCTCCAGTCCCAAACATAAATCTTTTTATTATTATTATTATTTATTTATTTATTTAGGACAGAGAGGAGGAGAGAGCAAGTGAGAGAATGGGCAAGCCAGAGCCTCCAGCTGCTGCAAATGAACTCCAGACGCATGCACCACCTTGTGCAACTGACTTATGTGGGTCCTGGGGAATTAAACTTGGGTCTTTTGGCTTTGCAGGCAAGTGTCTTAATCATGAAGTCATCTCTCCAGCCCCCATAAATTCTTAATAAATAAAAAATAATTATTCTTTTTTAAAAACATATTTAATTTTACTTATTGATTAGAGACAAAGAGAGAGAGAGAGAGGGAGAGAGAATGGGAATGGCAGAGCCTCTAGCCACTGAAAATGAACTCCAGATGCATGCACCATGGCTTACGTGGGACCTGGAAAATTGAACCTGGATCCTTTGGCTTTGCAGGCAAGCTCCTTAACTGCTAAGCCTTCTCTCCAGCCCAATTATTCTTAATAAATGGAAATTCTTGCATGCGTGTTCCAGCAGACACATATAGTGTTGCTCAGAGCAGCATTGTCCAAAATAACATAAACAAAAGGAATTCCATCAGCTGGAGAAAAAAGTAAATGAACAAATTGTATCAGATCCATAGAAAGGAATGCATGTACTTACATGAAAGGCATGATGTAGGGTAAAGGCTTTTTTGGGCCACGGGATGCCGGAGGTTGGGTTGTGTGTGGCAAAACTTGTTGTTAGACTTTATTGCCACAGTCCTGGTTGTTTATGTTTCTAATAAAAGTAGCTGTGGAGGCTTGAATCTAAACCAATCTCCATTTTTGAGTATCTGATCCCCAGCTGATGTCACCCTTTGGGAAGGCTGTGGGACTTTTAGGAGGTGTAGTCTTACTGGAGGCATGTCCCTGGGGGCAGGGGGGTCAGGCTTTGGGGCTTCAGAGTCCAGCCCACTTCCTGTTCTCGGTCTGCTTTTCCCCTGTGGATTTGACAATGTCACTCCAGCTGCCTCCTCTCTCCCTACTTTCCCCTCCATGAGGGACTTCCACTAGTAACTGTCAGCCAAAAATAAACCCTTTCCTTCTCAAGCAGCTACTGGTTGGGTATTTTGTCCCCAAAATGTGAAAATAACTAATACAGTGGCCAATTCAATGAAGAAGGCTATACTTAGAGTATATCATGGTCCAGAAAAATTGTGGTCCATTATTTTTGTGCCTTTTATAAAAGTAAATTATGGTCAATTATTGCACATGTATTACAGAAAAAGTAAAAGGTAGTATGAGGGATTGAGATTGTTGGGTTTAAGCGAGACTTGGGTGGATATAATATTTGAGCAGACTACAAAGTGATGAGGGAATAAACTGTCTAGTGGTGTGGGACAAGAGCGTTCTCGAAAGTCAGAAGACAGTGGTGAGAACTCTATTCCAGTATTCAGTATCCAGAGTGCGGACTTTCTCGAGGTGAGGGGGGAGGAGGATGCTTTTCATTAGAGTCACTCCGGGTCACTGTGAACGTCAGCTTTGATGACCAGTGAAGGGGAGAAGCTGGCAAGGAAGGAGCTCTTCTGCCTACCATGAACAAGGAAGAGCTTACCCAGTGCACTGAGAACTGGCCCCCATGAGTGGCTCCAGAGGAAGTTCTGCTGGGTGGATGGGATGCAGCTTGGCCTAGGGGATGGGGAAGCAGGCCGTGAGGTCTGCTGAGGGTCCAGCAAAGGAGGTGAACATAGGAGTCCAGAAGCACTCTGTCTCCTAGCCCGTGCCATGGAGGAAAGGCGCTGCTCTTACCTGAGATTCACTGCAATGGCATTTGCAGAGGATCATGTACTCTGGGCGGGGACGGCTCTTAATGGGAGCATCCAGAGTTTAGTTTCTAGCACACTCTCATTGTCTCCTGTCCTCCCTCCTATAATCGTGGCTCCTATAAATCCTTGGTGAGAGAGGAGAGGTTTCATGTGAAAGCTAATGTGGTTTTCTGTCTTGGCTGTGGAGTCATCAGTTATGCAGCAGGTGTGGTTCTGTGATTTGGGTACACAAAGAGACAGGCAGACTTTTTCTCAGCTCCACGCAGAGACAGTCAGGAAGTTTTCACTTGCTGTGATGACCTGGGATATATTCTTTTGCGCTGGTGTAAGCTGTTTGGATAGCCGCATGTCTTTTCTCTGTAGAGACTCCGGTGGCTCTTTGCCTGGGGCATGGGCAGTGTGAGCTCCAGCTCAGCTGATGCTCACACATGGTTCGCAGTGTCCACCACAAGGGCCAGCAAAGGCTGCTGCTGGAGGAATTTAACCTTCAGCCAAAGAAATGACCTCAACAAAACAGAACACAAAAATAACAACAACAACAAAAAAAAAAACACAGAGCTTGACATATTTTGACAAAGGTGTGATTTATTTTATCACCGCTGGCTGAAATCACGCCTCAGCCTTGTTAGTAGCTGGGATTATAGGCACACATTTCTGGCCCTAGCTGCCAAAGGCACAATGTTCTTATCCCCCACATGATTTTTGAAATAAAATACCATAAGTGAAGTTGGCTTATTGAGTCCTGAAGCAATTGTGCATCTGTGAATTTAGCCATGAGGCAAATCCATCATTTCATGTAAGTATAAGTGTACATACAGTGGGCTTTTTAAAAGCTATCTTCTTGGGCAGAGGCAGACCTGAGGCCATGTTGGAATGTGGGGGATCCCCCTCTTCTCATTACACTTTAATTGTGGCTTTTGGCTGGACTCCCAGGGGAGCCAAGGCGGGAGGAGGGCAGGGGCAGCTGGCACTGTTAGACTAGCATCAAGGTAGACAGGATGTGAGAAGACGTATGAGTCTTTCAAAGAGCCTTTCTAGAGGCTTTGTTGGGCTTTGATTTTAAATTATTCTCTTAGTAAAGACTTTCCCAACAATTAAAACCCAGGGTCTCGTTCACCCTGGGGATGGAGCATGAGAAGGGGAGCTTAGCCCAAGTAGTGGACAGACAGTGGACACCAATAGAAGTTATGGGGATTTGATGTGATGTAAAGATTTTGCTTAAATTGAGCCTTCTTTTATATTGTGTTGTAGCTATGTGAGATAATATGTTGTATTATAGCTATGTTATGCAATTGTTCGGTCTCCTGTCCTATTTTATGGCTACATTTATTTTTTTAACATATATAACTGGGTGGACAAATGGGTTTCTCCCTGGAGTTTCCATATGTGCACATATACATGACAATATGCAACATCCCTCCTACCCTCTCTTGCCCCCCTTACTGTTTTCATAACCAGAAGCCTACAGTAATTTTATATTAAAAATACATGTCATTTTGTTGCTGCAGTTGGTATCCAAGTTTATTTTCCAAGTAGTTAGCAAAATATTCAATATTGTAATTAACTAGTGGAGATGAGGTAATTACAGAAATTCTATACATTACTGCCTATTATGTTGTAGTGATTTGATTCAGGTGTCACTCATAAGGTTAGGTATTCTGAATGTTAGGTCCCTGGCTGATGGCAATTTGGGAATTAAAGCCTCCTGGAGGCAGTGTATTGTTGGGGGTGGGCTTATGGGTATTATAGCCAGCTTCCTCTTGCCAGTGTTTGGCACACTCTCCTGTTGCTGTTGTCCATCTGATGTTTCCCAGGAGATGATGTCCATCCTCTGCTCATGCCATCATTTTCCCATGTCATAATGGAGCTTCCCCTAAAGTAAGCCAAAATAAACCTTTTTTTTCCCCCACAAGCTGATCTTGGTTGAGTGTTTTCTGCCAGCAATGCTAACTTTAACGCAACAGTAAAGTTGGTACCGAGAAGTTGTGGTATTGCTGCTAGTGTGGCTTTTGACCTTTTGGAACTGCTTTGCCAGAGAAATGTGAATGAATTTGAAATCTTGGCCTAAGAGATGCCTTATAGTGCTATAAGTACAGCATGATGGACCATTCTTGTCATAGTTGAAAGATTGAATGCAGTAAGAACTAAAGACTGTGAGGTTTAGCTTGTGAAGCTGAGAAAGAGCTTTGCCTGGACTGGGCTAGATGCAGTTTGCATGAGAGGCTTGCAGTTATGCCCCTGTACTGAGAACTTGTGTAGAGTTGCATTTTATAGAAATGGACCTGTGTAAGCAGAGGGATATGGCACAGAAAAAATGTAATCATTGGACCAAAACTGCTAACTGTTCAGCTGAAATTGAAAGATTACAACCATTGAGATTTGGGCCAGCTGACCTGCATTGGGACAACAGAAAGAACGAAGAGTCTTTTGAAGGGGTCTGAATGCTCAGGGAGTGTCCTGTTCTTCAAAGTCTGCTTTATTCATCCCTGGATTAACAAATTGGCACAGCACCTGGAATTATAAAGTATAAGAAATGGAGGAAAGAGAAGATCATTGAATTTGCAACATGGTCTTGTGTTTTGGAAGTGGCCATGGGCAGTATGAAGCAAGTTTGCTGGATACCTGCATGGAAACCTGATGGAGTGGTGAGAATGGACTGTGCGCTGCCGTGGAGACCCTGTGGAGATGCTGGAACCCCAAGTGCTGGAACCACAAGGTAGCTGCTGAGGAGAGCTGGCAGGCTGGATGACGTTTTCCAGGACTGTGAGTAGCCTAGCTGGAGGGGTGGAATTAGAACTCTAGAGACTTGCTGCTGGTTAGAATTATCAGACTTGGAGATTTGCCACTGACTAGAGTTGTTAGACTTGGAGTTGCAGAGTTTGATGTTTGCCCTGTTTAAATCCTGTATTGGTTGAATATTTCTTCGCTTTGCACAATGCCATCTTTTGCAATGTGAGTGTTTATTCTGTGCCATTATTATTATTATTATTATTATTATTATTATTATTTTGGTATTATGGCTCAGTTAAAAGATCTTGGACTATGGGGATGTTTAAATGTCACTGGGATTGATGAAAACTATGGGGACTTTTAAAGTTGGACTGAATGCATTGCATTTTACATGATAGATGGTTATCAGTTTATGGGGGTCAGGGGTGGAATGTGGTGGTTTGATTCAGGTGTGCCCCATAAACTTAGGTGTTCTGAATGCTAGGTTCCCCAGCTGATGAAAATTGGGAATTAAAGCCTCCTGGATGCGGTGTATTGTTGGTGGCAGGCTTATGGGTATTATGTTCAGTGTTCCCTTGCTAGTGTTTGGCACACTCTCCTGTTGCTGTTGTCCATGTGATGTTGCCCCGGAGATGATGTCCACCCTCTGCTCATGCTGTTGTTTTCCCTGCCATCAGGGAACATCCCCTCGATTCTATAAGCCAATATAAACCCTTTTTCCTACAAGCTGCTTTTGGTCAAATGTTTTCTGCCAGCAATGCAAACCTGACTGCAACATATACTTTGGTTTGAAAATGATTTGCACTGCCCCCAACTCATGCTGGCATTTAAGCTCCATTGTGAGGTATAAAGAGAGTAGAAACCTAATTTGACTATGGTGTTTAGAGAAGTGCTTAGGAGTGGCTAAAGTTATTAAGGTAGAGCCTCATGATTGAGTCTGGAGTCTTCAGAAGAAGAGGAGGAGAGGCCAGCCAGACACACAGACATACATGTGTGCTTCCTCTTGCCTTTCATGTGATGTCCCAGTTCATGCAGAAATTGGCCAGAAAAAAAGGCCATCATTAATGAGCCCCCTGACCTTGGACTTCCAGAACCATGAGCCTAAATAAACAACTGTTCATGAAAACATACCCAGTTTGTGTTATTGGGTTATCAGCAACAGAAAATAGGTGAATACATGTGGTCATTAAAAAGCTTCTAAAAAACAAATATTTAATAACAGGCATTTTTATACATGTTAAGTATTAAAACTTAGAACAAAACTATATATTCATAATTATTTTAATTTTGTCATATAAATGCCTTGGAAAATTACCACTTTTTTTTTTCAGTTTTTTCGAGGTAGGGTTTCGCACTAACCCAGGCTGACCTGGAACTCACTATGTAGTCTCAGTATGGCCTTGAACTCATACGATCCTCCTGCCTCTGCCTCCCGAGTACTGGGATTAAAGGCATGCACCACTACTTCCAGTGGAAAAGTACCATTTTAACTAAAAGTGAGAAAGGCTATACTAATATGAAGAAATAAATGAGCATTATACTTATTGGGTGATCAAACTTATTGTCACCAGTAATGTGGTAAACTTAAATCAGTTATTTTTTGATGCAACCCACTGACAAAAGTCCCCACAAAATGTTAAAGAACAATCTGACTATGAAGAAGCAACCATACTGACTCTGTGTTGAAGATTATTTTGCAATACAGGTTTCCAGAATAAAAATACAATTTTTTTTTTTTTTTTGGTTTTTTTGGTTTTTTGAGGTAGGGTCTCACTCTAGCCCAGGCTGACCTGGAATTCACTATGGAGTCTCAGGGTGGCCTTGAACTCACGGCGATCCTCCTACCTCTGCCTCCCAAGTGCTGGGATTAAAGGCGTGCGCCACCACGCCCGGCCAAAAATACAATTTTTAAGGATTATTTAAATTAAAGCTGACCAAAAACATGTCTTTGATAGGATACAAGGTGAAAATATTATGAATGGGAGCTAGGGAGATTTCTCAGTGGTTAAAGGAGTCTGCTTGCAAAGTGTACCAGGGTTCAATTCCCCCGCCACCCATTTGAAGCCAACACAAAGTGGTGCACACATCTGTTGTTCATTTCAAATGGCAGGAGACCCTGGCACACCACCGCATCACATACTAATAAATAAATAAGAAGAAACTATTAGAAATGGGGATACAAGTTATAGGACATTTTTGGTATAGAGAGGGAAATCTAAGATTGAATATACATTATATATGAACATGTATCACTTTCACAATTCTTGAGTTGGACCACTGTCTTTTGGGTATATAGGAGAAGATCTGTTTTGACAGATACATGATAAGATTTTTATGTGTAGTTTTTTATTTTTATTTATTTATTTGAGAAAGAGAGAGAGAGGCAGAGAGAGGGAGAAAGAGAGAGAAGAGGGGGAGAGAGAGAATGAGCACATCAGGGCCTCCAGCCACTGCAGTTGAACTCCGGACACGTGTGCCACCTTGCGCATCCGGCTAACATGGGTCCTGGGGAATTGAACCTGGGTCCTTTGGCTTTGCAGGGAAGCCCTTTCACCGCTAAGCCACCTCTCCAGCTCTATAGGTGTAACTTTTGCACATTATACTTCTATAGGATAGTGAGAAATAGGAAGCATGCTAAAATTTTAACCATTGGTGAACTGAAGTGAATATATACACATATCTTAACACACATATTAATGTGATATTTCTGATATTTTATTGTGGGTTTGATATGCTCCAAATTAAAAATATTGGGGAAAATAATAGGAAACTGATGGGAGGATATACATCAAAGTAGTAAAGTGGTTGTGATGGTTAACCTTGATCGTCAACTTGAGTGGATTTACAATCGCCGAGGTCGTAACAAGCCTCTGGGCGTGTCTGGGAGGGTTTTTACAGAGGTCTCACTGAATGTGAGAGCATTCATTCCATGGGGTCTGGACACCAATATTAATCTTTCTCCACCAAGATGTGAGGGCTTAGAATTGCCAGCTGCACCCCCCTGCTACAGTGGAGTCACCTGCTGCTGTGTCTTCTCTGTCACAATGGACTGTATCTCCTTGAACTGGAAGCCAAGGTGGTCCCCTCCTGCCTTAAGTTGCTTGTTCAGTTATTTGGTCTCAGCAAGAAGAAAAGTAACCAATACAGTGGCTAATAATACCATCAGTATTGATTTTTCTCCTTTTCTGTACTTTTAAACTTTTTGTAATAACTTATGTTATTTTAGTTATGTGTGGGTGAAAGGGTCTCATGTGGCTTAGGCTGGTGTTAAACTCACCATGTAACCAAGGCTTGCCTTGAACTTCTGATTCTCCTGTGTCTATCTTCCCAGTGCTAGGCACCACCATGCCTGACTTAATTCATGTCATTATTTATTATTTTTGGTGTGTGCGTTCATGTGTGTGCAGGCACATAGATGCCACAGGGTGAGCATGTTGAGGTCAGAGGACAACTTTTGGGTGTGAGCCCTTGCCTTTTACCATGTTTGAGGCAGGGTCTGTATTGCTTTTTTTTTTTCTGGCTGTGGTGTTCTCCAGGCTAGCTGCCCCATGAAGCTCTGGTGGATTCTCCTGTCCCTGCCTCCCTTCTTGAGGAGGTGCTTTGGGATTGCAGATGTTTGTACTACAACATGCTGCTGGGTGTGGGTTCTGGGTATATGAATTCAAGTACGCACACTTGCGCAGCAAGTGCTTTTTCCACCAAGCTGTCTTCCCAGCTCCAGTTTGTGTTATTTAAAGAGAGAGAGAACTTTTCAAAAGGAGAGAAAAATCCACTTCATGCTTGCCATTTTTCTCTTCAAATATTGCAAGTCAGCTCCCCAAAATGATACCAGTTGGCTCAGGAATGAGGGACAGGAAGCTGCCGGTGTCTGGATCTGGCCCCTCCTGGAATGTGAGGCACCCTTGCCACCTGCAACACTATGGAACAGTCCTCACATCTGCTGTGAATGTCTTAGGATAAGTCCCTCTCACCTGCGAACCTGAGGGACGTTGTCCCAGAGAAACCCTGGAGCAGGTCAGACGCATGCACCCAACATGACAGTGAAGGCAACCATTGGAAAACTATCTATGCTGCTCCTCCCCCCTCCCCCGAGTTCTTCCTTCATCCCAGAAGGGTCAGGAGCCCCATTCTCCCTGGCTGAGGGCTTGGTGGTGATGTCACTGGATCAACACAATGCATGGTGATGATGCTCATGCCATTTGAGAACTGTACAACTTCCAAGAGCTCAAGCTGAAATTCCTTCTTCATGAACTCATCCTTAATCTTGACTTTTTTTTTGTTGCCTACAATATTTCAGGTGTATCTCACAGATAAATTTTCCCATGACTGTGTGTTTTAGTTTTTTAGGTAATTTATATTTGTCATACACATTCTAGTTTGGTTCTAAAGTTTTGTTTTTATTTGAGACAGAAAGAGAGAGAGAGAAATGGGCATGCCAGGCCCTCTCTTATGCATCTGGCTTATGTGGGACCTGGAGAATCAAACCTGGGTCCTTAGGTTTTGCAGGCAAGTGCCTTAACTGCTAAGCCATCTCTCCAGCCCTCTAGTTTGGTTCTACATGTTTCCTAGATCTTGACTCATTCCTTCTCAGTTCATAGAATTCTGACTCATTCTTTTAGACATTTATGCAATGTCCCCTTGTGTGGATAAATCATTTAATCTGGACCTATTAATGGATGAGTGATTTAGGTTTGTCTTAGTCTATTGTATATATGGCAGTGAATAGTGCACGCACATGCGCGTGCGCGTGTGTGTTATGTGTTATTGTCCATTTATTTTATGTAACTTTCACTGGTTTAAGGTTACAGTAAATTCCAGAAATTTGGGGAGGTTTCTTTCCTCCCTCCTCAATATTACTCATTTGTTCTTCCCCAGAAGAAACCATCAAACAAGAAGCTTTAGTGAGTCAGGATTTTAAGGACAATTTAGTTTATTACATATTAAGAATACTGTAGGTACTGTAAGTAGAATACATACCAACAAAGAAAACAGGAAGGCAATGTGCTCACAGACAGGAAAGGCAGATATTGGTAGACAAAATCCACAAACACACAGTGGTAGTCAGATATTGACAATCTGGCCCCACTGGCCTGAGTTCCCTTTGATCCAAGTTCCCATTGGCCAGACATGCAGGTGCTGAGAGATACTCACTTGCTTGAATTTGACTCCAGTTGGTTTAGACAGTTGCCAGCCCAGAGGGCTTGCACCTCACAAAACGGAAAGAAGGTGGTGCAAAAATAAGAGTCCACAGGAGAGCCTGACACATCCACACTCACACAGTGGGGTCGGCTGATTAGGAGCAGCTTAAAGGATTTCCCCCATACCCCAAGTCTTGCCTAGGGGCAGATCCAGGCGTGATGCCTCCAGGAGCAGCCAGCACAGAGCAAGGGGAGATTTCTGTCTTATCTCCCAGATGGCACTGTGTGAGATGCCCATGCAACTCCCTTAAAGCTCTGGAGTCAAAGATGGATGCACCATAGAGCCCATGTGGTAGCGGGACAGCAGGGAGCAAACCGGATGGAATGGAAGAAGCCCTCAGCGAAGGACATAAGAAATATGCCTAGCAGCAGCATTGCTTCTGGCAGCAGCACTTCTGCTGGCAGCAGCCCTTCCCACAGCCGCAGCCGCAGGAGCTGCAGCAGGTGCGGCGGCAGCAGCAGACACGGCGGCAGCAGCCACAGCAGCCGCAGCAGCCGCAGCAGCCACAGCAACTGCCACAGCCACCACAGCCACAGCCACCACAGCCACAGCCGCCACAGCTGCCACAGCCACCACAGCCACAGCCGCCACAGCCACAGCCACAGCCACCACAGCCACAGCCGCCACAGCCACCACAACCTCCACAACCACAGCAACCCATAGTGTCAGTAGAGAGGACTCAGGTGAGGTGAGGAGACTCGGGAGAGGAGAGAAAGGTGTGATGCCTCCTTCTCCTGGGTGAGCCTTTTATATGCATCACCTACCCTGCTTATTTTCCATCTAGTTTCCCTGGAGGATTTCACATGACATTGTTTACTTCCTTCTCAAGTAAGCTTGACATGAATAACATCACTATCTTTAGCACTCTTATCTTCTTAGAAATCCTTTGAGTACTCTCAAGGGAAGAATTCTGTGTTGTCCATTGGGTTATGACACTCAGAGACATTTCCTCCTACCCCACAATGCACAACCCATATATCCCAACAAGGAGGGTCCCTGTGGAGGGAGTAGGGCAGGGAGGAGGCTAGAAATGATACCAACTTGACTGTATTCACTGACTACAAAAATAAAATAATAATAATAATAATAAATAATTCTGTGTTGTCTATGTGAATTTATATTTAGAAGTAGAAAAATGCCCCATGTGTTTTTTAAAAAATGTGGTTCTGACACCCAAAAATGATTCTTTTCCCAGATATAGGACATTGGAGACATTTATGGTATCCCTTGTATGCAGCAAGACTTCCCAGGGTGCTGGAGAACTGGGATGCTGAATGAAAAGAATTCTCTCAGGCCTCTGGTTGACAAGATGCTTATTAAAAAAAGGCATTTTCATTTTTTATTTATGAGAGAGAGGCAGCCAGATAAAGTGTGTATAGGTATGTGTGTGTGTGTGTGTGTGTGTGCGCGCGCGCACGTGGGGGGACAAGAATGGGCACACCCGTGTCCCTTGCCACTGCACACGAACTCCTGAAGTGTCTGCCACTTTGTGCACCTGACTTTTTGTGGGTACTACTGGGGAGTGGAAATTCGGGCTGTCAGACTTTGCAAACAAGCATCTTTAACCACCGAACCATCTCTCCAGACCCAAAGGAGTACATTTTAAGGCTTCCTTCTTAACCTCTTCCTATTGGCTTATTAAAGAGATGCTAGTTTGAAGCCCAGGGACAGTGGCATTCTGGGGCAGGAGAAGCCCCTGTGAAGCTAGGTTGTCCCTGACCCAGAATCCTCTGTGTGAAACCAAGAGAGATGGTGGAAAAATTTCAACAGCAAGCATCTCTTCTGTGAGTTTTCTGTAGCACCTAAATTCAGCAAGCGATCATAAGTTGTGATGACAGTTGATGAAGACAATAATTCTATCTGCACTTCTTCAGTCCACAGGCTGCTTGAGGTAAGAGACAGGGACTTGACAGGTGGAATCTACTGGGACATTCCAAATCAGCAACTCCATTGGTGTGTGGATGGAAAATGTGAGAAAACCTCAGAGGCCAGCCACCAGTGAAAACTGTCTTATTTTTTCTTGATTATTTAATAGGAAAACTGTAACCTGGAGCCTCAGTCTTGAAAGAAACCTTAGCAGTAGGCCCCACAAAGTTATGTTTTTACTACGTGACATCATACAATTATTTTACTGTAATTTCAGTGAACAAACAGTTCTTCTAGTGAATGAAGAATTGCAGAGAGCTATAAAGAGAATATTTGTGGTTTTAGTGTTTTGTATTTTTTTTTCTTTGAAGTAGGGTCTCACACTAGTCTAGGCTGACCAGGAACTCACTCTGTAGTCCCAGGCTGCCATTGAACTCATAGTGATCCTCCTACCTCTGCCTCCCAAGTGCTGGGATTAAATGCATGTGTCACCATGCCAAACAATATTTGTGTTTAAAGGGGAGATAGAATGTGAGGTTAATAATATGTTTAGAGTTACTTATTTTTTTCCCTTTTGATCCTAGTTTTTCACGGATTTTTCCAAGGGTCTTTTCCTAACAAGGGTGTGTGATGAATTTTTATAGAGAGATAACAATGCTTTGTCTATAGTGGGATGTCTAAGAAGTAGAAATGGAAGTAGGACTTTGCCTGACTCTAGATTCAGTCTTTTGTGGTGATATCATGTTGAAATATCCTTGGCATTTATTTAATTCAAAAGATACTCATTGAAAACTTACACAGTGCCAGGCACTGTTTTAAACTCTGGAGCAAAACCTGCATACATATTGAAGTTGTCATGGCTATAAACCTTTTAGACATATGCTCTGAATTAAATATAGGCTTAAGAGACGAGTAAAAGTTAGATCCAATAATACTAAGTGGTCAGAATGTCAACAAGGAAGGATACAGAAAGCCTCACGAGGTCTTTCATGGGATTTGGGATAAACAAGGAACCAGCTCTATCTTCAGGGATGTGCCCAGTGGGGTTGGTATATAAGGGACTGCTCTAGCAGAAGAGGCATCACACCGTCCTCTCCTCTCCTGACACTCTCTCCTCACTTCACCTGAGTCCTCTCTACTGACACCATGGGTTGCTGTGGTTGTGGAGGTTGTGGTGGCTGCGGAGGCTGTGGCAGCTGTGGCTGTGGTGGCTGTGGCTGTGGAGGCTGTGGTGGCTGTGGCTGTGGCAGCTGTGGCTGTGGCGGCTGTGGCTGCTGTGGCGGCTGCTGTGGCTGCTGCGGATGCTGCTGCCCCATGGTCTGCTGCTGCCGCCACACCTGCTGCCGCTCCTGTGGCTGTGGTAAAGGCTGCGGCTGTGGGAAGGGCTGCTGCCAGCAGAAGTGCTGCTGCCAGCAGAAGTGCGGCTGCCAGAAGCAGTGCTGCTGCTAGGAGGGCCGCCGGTTCCAGGAGGTCCCACTAGTACCATTCTGTTGGTGAGTCTGGTGGCTTGTAGGTGATGCTGAATCAGCTCACTCTCATTGCCAAATATTTCCTCTTTCCTGCCCTGCCTACCCCTTGCTGTGTCTCAGGCAGCTGGCCTCTTCTGCACTTCTCTCTTTGATTCTCCTTTTCTTTCTTTCTCTTCCTCCTCTCTCTGTTTCTCTCTTGTTCTCCTACTTCCTTTCTTCCTCCTTTCCTCCCTCCCTTTTTTCTTTCTTTCTTTCTTTCTTCCTTCTTTCTTTCTTTCTTTCTTTTTTTCCCTTTCCTTGGCCCATTTTTAGCCTGGGCTGATCTGGAACTCACTCTGTAGCCCAGACTAGCTTTGAACTCACAGCACTCTTCTACCTCAGCCTGCTGGGGGCTGGGATTATAGAGTGCACACCCTAATCCTCCTTGATTTTAATATGCTGAAGTTCAAAGTTTTCCTTTGGAAGATATTCTTGTTCAATGCCATCCAATAATGAAGATGGGAGACATCTTGCTTACTAAGGTAAGCAAAATGGAATAATGAGTTTTATTGTTTTCCTCTTTGAATTCTTGCCTATGCACTAAGTCTTCTATGTGACCCAAGCAATATTTTCTGTAGTCATGGAAGTCTTCCTAGACAATGTCTTACCGTATCCTTAATAAAATGAAAAAAATATAAACAATTTCCTTTTGTTTTGAATTTATTTTTATTAAGGCTACCATTTGTCATCGTGTTCTATGATGTACGTCCATCAAAATGCACATATAATTATACTGTAGTGTGATTGACAAAGATAACCATAAACTTGAGATAGATAATAATAAATGTGGCCAAAGATCCACAATGACTGGTTTGTCATGGTCATGAGGGATTCCACATTGCTTCCTGGAGGGTGGGTGTCATTCAAAACAATGTGGATAGCTTCAAGAAGTAGGTGATATTTGTGAGTGTGGTTTGAGGAGTAAGCAAGACTTTGAGAAATGGAGTTGGTTAGGGGTATATGTTCCAAGAGTGCAGAAAGGTGAGGAATGGGAAAGTTTGAGACATACAATGAAGCTACTCAAAAGTGAGTTTGGAGCCGGGCGTGGAGGCATGCCTTTAATCCCAGCACTCGGGAGGCAGAGGTAGGAGGATCTCTGTGAGTTTGAGGCCACCCTGAGACTCCATAGTGAATTCCAGGTCAGGCTGGGCTACAGTGAGACCCTACCTCGAAAAACCAAAAAAAAAAAAAAAAAGTGAGTTTGGTATTTAGTATATTGACATACTAATTAAAATAAGCAAGCAAGAAGAAGCCTACCCTATGATTCAGAAGTCTGAAGGGTGTTGCAACGCAACTGCCAAGATGACAAAAAGTTGTCATTCCCTTAAAAGCCAGACATTCTAAGAATGTGTGTGTGGAACATTACCTCATTGTGAAAGAGTGTACAAGTGATAGATCACCTCATGATGGAAGTGGGCACGTGGCAGATCACCTCGTTATGGAAGAGCGAACACATGCAATACCACCTCCCTCGTGATAGAAGAGTGTGCACGTGGAAGATCACCTTGTGATGTAAGAGTGTGCATGTGGCAGATCACCCCGTGATGGAAGAGTGTGCATGTGGAAGATCACCTCATGATGGACGAGTGTGCATGTGGCAGATCAGCTCGTGATGGAATTGTGTGCACATGGAAGATCAGCTCGTGATGGACGAGTGTGCATGTGGCAGATCAGCTCGTGATAGAATTGTGTGCACGTGGAAGATGACCTCGTGATAGAAGAGTGTGCACATGGAAGATCAGCTCGTGATGGAAGAGTGTGCATGTGGAATACCAGCTCACGACAGAAGCATGTGCATGTGGCAGATCAGCTTGTGATGGAATTATGTGCATGTGAAAGACCACCTTGTGAGGGATGCAGCGTTGTGTCTCTGCATGGACAGGAGAACAACATAGAAAGTTATCTCCTCACTTGCTCAGAGCAGAGAGCTGCTTCTGAAGCTGCACATATATTAATGCAATGGGATAGGTATAGGCTCTGAAGAGGGGACATTTCTCCATATAGCATAATTTGTTGGCTGGGAGAACTAAGGTGATGTCAATAATCCTGGCAGAATCAAAGAGGACCTTTAAGAATAACAGAGAGGGAATAGCAAGTGTTATTGTGGGGATTAAAGACATTTCATGAAGCCGATTCAGCAAAAGCAATGCCCACAGTTTCAAGATAGAGGACAGTGGTGACTGAAAAATGTGCTGATTTTCCTGTGAAATTTGGGAAGCTCTACAAGGTAAAAATTTAAAAAATTTATACACCATATAGTCCAAGCTGCTTACCTCCATAGGTCCAAGCAGAGAGAAACTGCAGCAAACAAACCACCAATATGAGCAAAAACCAAACCAACAAGAACTCAAACTATAGTTTCTGGAATTCAACCCCCCCCCCATTTACACCTGAGGGCTGGGCTCCAAGATCTGTCCCCAGTGACACATATTTAATTTTAATAAAATATCCGAGTCTACGGGGCCATGCATTTTCAAACTAACAAGCTAGGATCAAAGTGATGGATGAGGAAATTATTCTATTTTTACTTTTTTAGGTTATCATTTCCATTCCCTCTATTTCTTACAGGGTGAATGTCAGGGTTTGAAGTGAAGCATCCTTCACAGGTCACTGTGCTGCAGCTTCAGTTTCTAGCTGGTGGGGTTGTTTTGGGAGGTGATTGGAAAGGTTGGGATGTAAAGGCTGGCTCAAGTAAGTAAATCACTGGAAATATGCCCTTGAAGGTTATGACTAGTCCTGTTCTCTGTCTGTTTCTGCTTCCTGCCCACCAGAAGGTGAATAACTTCCACCACACATTCTTTCAACCATGATATTCTGCCTCAACATGGGCCAAAAATCCATAGAGCCAAGGACTATGGATGGAAATCTGTGAAACCATTAGCTAAAATGAATACTTCCTTTCTTAAGCTGATTATATTGGGTATTTTGTCACAGTGATGCCACATGTGACTATGGTAACAGCCTTCAGTGTCACCACAACATTAAGGTGCTTTAATCCACCCAATGCAAAGACATAGGAAACTTACATAGCAGAACCATGATATTTAGTAGGGGAATATGTTATGGGAAACAACTCATTAGGGGATTTTTGTCATTGTGAAACTATCATACAGTGAACCCACACAAACAGATAGTGTGTCCTAGTACATATCACACACACCTTCTCTCTCTTTCAGTCTGTAACTCCTAAGACCCCACTGGACAAAACAGCATGAGATTTAATCAAAGGCAAGAGAAAATGAGAGACTCGGTAAACATGACATGCATGAGCCTACACCCCGCATGAACATGGCGTGTTGATTTACAGTGAGCTTTTTCTTTAATAAGTAGGAGGAGTATACTCTAGAATAACAGTAACAGTGACCACATAAACCAGCTGCAGTTGTTTGTTATCATTATTAAGCATCACTCACTGTATGTAGTTGTAAAAGCTATACTTTTATACTCGTGATCACAGTGGCTTCTCTAATCCAGGTTAACACAGGTATGGTGGTTCATCTTGATTTTAAACTTTATTTTTTCTTTGTTTTAAAGTTTTATTTATTTAAGAGAGAGGGAGGGAGGGAGAGAGAGAGAATGGGCACACCAGGACCTAGTGTGCAGCATACTGGTCAAGCACACTTGTGTTGTAGATGGCAACAAAGCAGATGTGATTACATCAGCAACACCAAAGTATGTGACCAGGGAGCAATTCCCCAACACAAGCAACAGGAGTTTTTCAGTTCCACTGTAAACTTATGGGGCCACCGTCATATATGTGGCTCATCAATGACCAAAATGACACATCCATGCACTTAGGTAAAGAATGCTCTGGAAATGGGTGAGGGGTGGGAAGGTACTGGTGAGCAGGGTGGTAGTGTACAGTAGAAAGGACAAGAAAGTGGATGACGATGAGCAATTTACTCTTGTATGCTGGGGAGGTAAGATTTGGTCTACAGTATTTTTTCTTTTTCTTTTTTTCTTTTTTTTTTTTTTTTGAACTTTACACCTAGAAAATGACCAAGTTTTGTAAAGATGTCCAAAGTTAAAATAGAGCCTTGTTAAAAGTTTTATTCGGTTTTTTTCTTTTAGTTTTAAGCTTTTGAACTAAAAACCTTCCATGGATATAAACAATATACAATGATTATAACTCCCACCCGCCACCTTTTCTTTTCCCCCTCCCAATTCCTCTCCCTCTACTAAATCCCTTCTTTTTTTCCCAACTAGTCACTCTTCTGTTCTGATGTCGTCATTTTTTCACTCCTATTATGGAGGTCTTCACTAGGTAGCATCAGCCACTGTGAGGTCGTGAATATCCAGTTCCCTTTGGTCTGGAAGACAGTATTGTAAGCACTACTCTCCTTCCTTTGACTATTAGATTCCTTCTGCCACCTCTTCAGCAATCGCCCCTGAGTACTGGAGGGTGTGAGAGAGACATCTCATTTGGTGCTGAACACTTTACTGTCCCTTCTCAGCAGTTTGGTGAGCTTTGAGTCACTCCAGTGGTCACCACCATCTGAAAAGAGAAACTTTTCTAACAAAAAATGAGAGTAACATTAATATAGGCACATAAACATAAGTATTTAGATGGCAGTTTGGTGGGCATAATATATCCATTTACCCAACAACAGTAGTAATTTTTCCCCAGAGCATATGACCTCCCTAGCCATAGACTTTTGATTCAGTACCAGGCATGTATTCCCTTCCATGGTGTGGGCCTCAAGTCCAATCAGAAAGCAGTTACTTTGCCTCATAACAGACATGCCACCATTGTACCAGTTGGCATACTTGGCCTGGCTGCACAGCTATAAAGCTTGCAGGGTCCACGACTGGTCAACACTCTTAAAGACTTTTCTCTCCAAGCAGGCTGCATAGGTATTTTCAGCATGCTGACAGCTATGGATTTATTATTCTACTGTTCAGATTCTCCCAGTATGAGAAGGCGTTAGTCCTTGACAAAATCCTGAACTAACAGAAGAATGCCTTCAATTTATTCTATATTTTTTACATGAGCTGTTTTCATTTGTGTTAGACTTACTGAACTAAAATCTGATAATAATGAACTTGTCCTCCTGTGAAAAGGAGATGGTGTTTTATTATTTGATTTTATATTACATGAATTTCAAAGGCCAATTACTAAGAAATATAATAAACCATTTCTTAATTAGCTTCTTAGAAGTATATAATCTACCAAACATTGTATCAGCTTGATAAGGCTTCCATAACAAAAGCCATAGGCTGGGTGGCCTAGGAAAACAGAGATTAATTTTCTCCCAGTTTTGGTGGCTGGGTGCTTGAATTCAAGATGTCAGAGAGACAGATTTTTCCTAAGACTCCTTTTCTTGGTTTGCAGATGGCTGTTATTTCACTCTGTCTTCTTAAAGCCTTACTCTGTGCAAACTCCAACCTGACATCTATCTCTCTTATTTAAAAAAAAAAACAGCATTGTGTGTCTATTAGTTATTTTTTAAAATCTCTCTGTTGTGTGTGTGTGGTTGTGTGTGTGTGTGTGTGTGTTGGTCAGAGGACACCTTGGATGTCGTCCTCGCCTTTCACCTTGTTTGAGGCGGCCACCGTCTTTTGTTGTTCACTGCTGGGAACATGCTTGCTGGCTCACGAACTTCCGGGGATTCTCTTGTCTCCTCCTCCTATCTTAAGGGCCACAGGCATGCTGGGATTACTGACAAGTGCTACCACACCTGGCTTCATGTCGGTCCTGCGGATCCAAACTGAGGCTGTCAAGCTTGCATAGCAGATGCTTTTACCCACTAAGCTATCTCCCCAGTCCCTGTAGCAGCTACTTCCTGTGACAAAACACCTGACAGGAAGAGAAGAAAGGCTTGGTTGGGCTCATGGTTGCAGAGGGTGCAGGCTCCTCCACAGCGACGGGAGCTTGAACGTGCCACTTCTTTACACGGCTCAGGCAGCTAGACCAAAACTGGAGGTGGCATGGCCTTCAAGGGCCCACTCCCAGTAGTCCTCATCTACAGGAAGCCTTGATGGCCCCACGGTTCTATAAGCATTCCAGATAGTACCACCAGGTGGGGACCAAGAGTTCAAGCATGTGCCTGTGGGAGAACCTTCACATTTAAACATCACACCACACAGGCCACTGGTACAAGCTTGCAATACAGTAATGGGAGGCTAAGACAGGACATTCTCAAGTTCAAGGCCTGCCTGGGAGATGTAGAGCCTGTCTTAAAAAAAATAATAAAGAGTTAGGGATATAGCTCAGTTATAGAGCACATGCTTAGTATGAATAATGCCCTGGGTACAATCTCCAGTGATGAAAGCAACAACAAACAAACGAAACATAAAACTAACCAAACAAACATCCTTATTATGGCTCTAGCCTTATGACCTTGTCTAACTTCCTAAAACATTCTGTCTCCAAGTCTAGCCACATTGTGGGGGTGGGGTTAGGACTTTGACATATGACATAGGGGAGTAATGGTTCCGTTCGTAGCACATATCTTTGCTGTAGCCACAAAGATGAAACAGTTTGCATAAAACATAGTATTCAAGGAGCTCCTAAGCAGAAGTAAAAAAAATAAATAATTAATTAAAAAAAAAGAAACCCTCTAAGAACAAATGAGGAAAAGCTGAAGCGGCCCTGCCTTTTACCACTAGATGCCAGCAGTGCTACACCAGCTGTCTTCCCCAAGCCGGGACAGTTAAAAATGACATTTTCTCTAGCAGACATTGTTAGTGAAAAACTCAGGGAAAACAATTCATAACAGACAGGTTTGGAAGGGCTTTCTGAAAAAGTCTTCAAGAGCTCAGGAACAAGTATCAAGACTTGACAGGAGGAGTGACTGAAATTAAACAGCATCTGAGTAGCAAAGCAACAATTAACCGAGTGAAGAGACAGCCCTCAGGATGGGTGAAATCTTGTTAGTACCTAGAACAAGAAGGCACAATCAACATGTAGTATGCCCACACAACGGACTAGTATTCAACCTTAAAAGGAATAAAGTTCTGTAATGTGCTATATCATGAGTGCATCTTATGCTGAGTGAAATAAATCAGTCACTGTAAGAAAACAAAGGAAGTGCTATAAGCCTTCCTCCAATAATCTCAGCGATGAGTGGGCAAATGAAACGCACAGACAGTTCTCAAAAGAGAAAATAAAAATGATCACTAAGTATGTGAAAAAAAAAAAACATAGTTCAACACCCTTTGTCATGGGGAAATGCAAATTGAAAGTACATTAGGATTCCATTTCACCCTGGTCACGATGGCGATCATCAAAAAAGCAACATGGGAAAGAACCTTGCACACTGCTGGTCGGGGTGTACGTGAGTGCAGCCAACATGGAAATCAGTGTGGAAATTCCACCCCGAAACTAAAGGTTAAGCTATCACATGATGCAGCCATGTTACTCGGGAAGATTCCCAAATGGGTCCAAGTCAGCATTCAACAGGCATGCCTGCACATCCACGTTGACTGCAGTGCTATTCACAACACCCAAGGCACGGACTCAGCACAGGTGACCACCATCAGTGACTGCACGGATGAAGAAGAAAGTGGCTGGAGGCCCTGGAGTGCCAATTCTCTGGCTGTCTGGCATTAAAAAGAAAAAAAAAAAAAAAAAGCCAGTAGGTTGGGCTTGCCACACAAAAATAAAAATGAACAAACAAAGCTGTGCATACATTTAAGGTGACTTCTTAGACAAAGTTTCATCTACTGCATTACGTTTGGCTGGGAACTGTTTGCCTTTGAAGTAATGTAAGCCGGGGAGACCGTTGCAGCTTGAGTGCTTTCTATGCCCAGCACAAGTCTCAGTTGAGAGAGGGATACTGGGTTCATGGAGAGCAAAAAGAATGTTAATCCTGCAAAAATCAGCATGAATGGGGCAGGAAAGATGCTTAGCAGTGAAGGCACTTGCCTGCACAGTCACAGCCTAAGGACCCTGGTTTGAGCCAGATGCACAAGGTGGCACATGTGTCTGGAGTTTGTTTGTTTGCAGTGGCTAGAGGCCCTGGCATACCCAGTCTCTTTCTCTCTCTAGGTAGTTATGTGGTGTTTCCATGCTGGCTGTTTGGCTCTCAGCATAGCAAAGTGAACCAGACTCAAGCTTGGGTGAGTTAAGTAACTAGTTACAGCACCTCCTTGTGGCCTCAGACTGTCTTTACAGAGAGCAGACTGGCTCCTTGGGTTGACAGCTACTGCTCCCTCCCTTATTTGAGAGTGAGAGCGAGAGAGAGCAGAGAGCGAGACAGCAACAGCGAGAGAGAATGGGCGCGCCAGCCCCTACAAACGAACTCCAAACGTCTGCGCCCCCTTGTGCATCTGGCTAACATGGCTGGGTCCTGGGAAATCCAACCTCGAACCAAGGTCCTTAGGCTTCGCAGGCAAGCACTTAACCGCTAAGCCATCTCTCCAGCCCTGCTGAATCTTTCTTGACTGTTCATATAGATTTCTCTCTGTGTGTTTCTTTTGTGTGTGTGTGTGTGTGTGTGTGTGTGTGTGTGCGCACGCACGCATGTGTACCTCTTGAACCACACATCAGTGAGTTCCATGAAGACTCCTTGTTTTCTCTCCTTGCATTTACCATTTACATCTCACTGGTGCTGGAGCAGTGTTGCTCCTGGTATACATACGAGTGGGTTCAGTGCCTTATGTAAGATGTGACATACAACCCCTACATCAACGGTGACACACCTTCTTTACCCCACCGTCTTTTTTTTGTTTGTTTGTTTGTTTGTTTGTTTTTGTTTTTCAGGGTAGGGTCTCACTCTAGCCCAGGCTGACCTGGAACTCACTATGGAGTCTCAGGGTGGCCTCGAACTCATGGCGATCCTCCTACCTCTGCCTCCCGAGTGCTGGGATTAAAGGTGTGCGCCACCACACCCGGCCCTACCCCACCGTCTTTGAGATTGCCGGCCAGATCTCTGAATGGAAAACTCAGAGTTCAGAAAGATGAAATCTCTTTACAAGAAGGGCAGGGAAGGATTCGATCAGGCAGTTACAGCAGGTAGACTCCTGAGAGAACGCCAACACTGAGTTCTCTGGGTACTTAGGGATTCGAGTGTGGAGAAGATGCAGGACTTTGGGGCTCAGGGCATCCCCCAAGATATGTGAACCCCAACCTTTGGGTTGCTTTCAATCTTAAAAAGAATTGATAAAATGGACTCAAAGGAGAGTAAGTTATGAATTATTGTTTATCTAGGGAGACATTATGAATTATGAGCTTGATTGTAGGGGGAATTAAGATCCAGGGAGGAGGCTAGCTGAAAGACTCACGCCAGAGGGGTTTCTCCTCCTTTCCTGTCTGGAAAGGGAGACGGAGGGAACTCCATTAGAAAGAAATCCCCAGGGGCAACAGGGCTCTGGAGGAGGCGTACAGCCACATATGGAAGGCCAAGGGTAAGATCCAACAGACCTCCTTCACAAAAAAGACCAGAGAGAATTAAGAAATGGTGGAGGAGATCCGGGCGTGGTGGCGCACGCCTTTAATCCCAGCACTCGGGAGGCAGAGGTAGGAGGATCATGAGTTCGAGGCCACCCTGAGACTCCATAGTGAATTCCAGGTCAGCCTGGGCCAGAGTGTGACCGTACCTCGAAAAAAACAAAACAAACAAAAAAGAAATGGTGGAGGACTCAGAGAACAAAGGAAATCATTCATGTAACAAAAGGAGAAAGCGCTCCAAAGCAAGACGTGCAGAAAGCAAGCAGGAAAACACGCAGGCGGGAGGAAGGGGTGGTGGCTTACACAGGGCATTCCGGAAATCCTGGAAGGAAAGAGGGCCCGCCCACGTGCTCAGGCTCATTTTATGCCCCAGCCATCGGATTAGGACCAGCCTTGTTTATTAGACTCAGGTGTGCAGGGAGAGACCTGATTGGCTCATGGACCCAAGGTACTTACTCAAGAGGAGCCAAGATCTGATTGGTCTTCCCTTTCAATAAAAGTTCACTTTCCACAGAAACGGCGAGTTTTTCTGACCTTTGGAAGCCCCTTCTTCTCTGAGGAGTCTGCTTTCTTTCCTGTTCTTCCCCTCTAAAATAAACGTTGTCCTTTTAAAATACTTTCCTGCCTCTTAATTCTTCAGTTGGCAGAGACTAGAACCCAGTACCCCTAGGAACTATCGTATTAGTATTCATACTTAAAGGTAAATTAATGTATCATCAAAATCGATCAGTTAGATGACTTTTGCTTTATATTAACGAGTGGTAATATAAACTTGTGTAAGAAGTGCCTTAGCTTTACCTTGAGGATCTTACCACCCTGAGCACACCCAGTCTTCTCTGATCTAAGAAGATAAACAGGGTTGGGTCTCATTCTTACTATGTAGCACAGGCTCGTCTTGAACTCAAGATCCTCCTGTCTTTGTCTACCACATGCTGAGTTGACAAACACACACCACCATGTGTGACTCACTTCAGAGATCTAAGGACAGGCATGCTGTTACATTAAGTCACACACAGTATTTTATAGCTTTTGATAGATTAGGATAATGTTTCTCAGAGGCAATTTATTTCCTTGAACTCTGACTTTGATAAAATGCAGATGTCTAGTATTCCGTGAGTGACTTCTGCTCTAGGCTGAAGTGATCAGGATTCCTGAATGGCACTCCCAGGAACTTGCATATTCTATAGGAGGAGACATTTATCACCATGCCTGACTAACACAGAGGTCATGACATATCTGTTCACAATTTGGGGAGCCTTCATTGTACCTGGTATGTATTTTACAATGGATAGCTATGGTAGGCAGGGTAATGGTAAACTAAAGATACCTACTTCATAACCTCAGACCCTGGGATTGTGTTACTTGATGTGGCAAAACAGATTAAGTCAAAGATTTTTTTTTTTTTTTCGAGGTAGGGTCTCACTCTAGTCCAGGCTGACCTTGAATTTACTCTGTAGTCTCAGGGTGGCCTCAAGTTCACAAGCAATCCTCCTACCTCTGCCTCCCGAGTGCTGGGATTAAAGATGTGCGCCACCACGCCCGGCCAGTAAAAGATTTTTTTTCTTTTTTTTTTTTTGGTTTTTTCGAGGTAGGGTTTCACAATAGCCCAGGCTGACCTGGAATTCACTATGGAGTCTCAGGGTGGCCTCGAACTCACGGCGATCCTCCTACCTCTGCCTCCCAAGTGCTGGGATTAAAGGCGTGCGCCACCACGCCCGGCTTCCAGCCAGTAAAAGATTTTAAGAAGGAATCTGGAATAGCCAACTTGTCTAAGCCAACTGTAGGGTTCTTACAATAGGGAGAGAGAAGGATTGGTCAGAGGAGCTGTGATGATGAAAGCAGAGATCAGTGACATGATTGTGGAAAGGAGCCATGAGACAGGAAAGAGATACGGGATTCTTTAGAAAAGACAATACCAGAAAGGGCTGGGGAGACAGCTCAGGAGGTAAAGTGCTTGCTTTACAAGCATGAAGACCCAAGTTCAAACCCCAGAACCTACGTGCTGGGTGTGGTGGCATGAACCATAACCCCTGAGCTTGTGAGGCCAAGACAGGAGGGTCCTGGCTGGCCAGTCTAGCTTGACTGGTGAGCTTTGGGCACCCTGCGCCAAAAGAAGAAGGTGGACAGCATTTCTGAGGAATGACACCAAAGGTTGTTCTCTGGTCTCCACATGTGTGTTCACAAATGTGCATGCACATGCACACACACATGTGCATATACACACATAAACACAATATAAAGACTTAGACACTAACTGATGGAATTGAAGTGTGTAGTTCAATTAACTAGTCATACCATTAGGCAAGACCGTTTCCTTATGCACCAGTACATCTCAAAACTTCCCCACACTTAATGGCTTAAGCAATAGCTATTGCACTGTCCCTTGAAGTCTCATGGGCTGAGGGGCTCAGCTAGTGGTTCCTCCGTTCATCTCCTTTGGTGTCATTGTGATGGCATGTAGGGTGGAGTCCTCTAGGTCCCACGGGGAACAGAAAAAACCTGGCCCTTTTTTTTCTTCATAGACACAAGTCTTCTTGATGCGACTTTTCCCTTTCATTCATTTTTTTCTTTTGAGGTAGGGTCTCACTCTTGCCCAGCCTGACCTAGAACTCACTCTGTACTCCCAGGCAGGCCTTGAACTCATAGAGATCCTCCTACCTCTGCCTCCCCAGTGCTGGGATTAAAGGCATGCACCACCATGCCAGGCTAGACCTTTTCCTTTTTTGAAATGGGCATGAAAAGGCTCTCACAGCCATCTTTAATCCGCCACACACTGCTGAGCTTCCTCCTTCATCATATAGCCTCACTCCTCCAGTTCTTAAGGTCCAATTTCTTTTTATTCTTGGCTCTGAACATAATTGTTGGAGCTAAAACAAACAAACAGAGATTGATTTTCACAACAACTCCTTCCTTAGAGGGAAGAGAATCCACTTGTATAGCAATTTCATGAAAATCCTTTCATCAAAGTCAGAGATCAACCTCAGTAGTGAGATTGTAATGATTTATATTTCTTCCAAGAACACAGCACACGACTATGAACTGGAGCCACGTGGTGTGCGATAGACCCGTACAACTTCTCCTGCGGTGGCGTATATGAGGCACAGTGGATGCAGGGAGAAGAGGTAATTTGGGAGTGTTGGGGAGCAGTGCCGAGGATGAAAGGCTCTGTGAAGGAACCACTCATGAGATGAGTGTTGAAGAGGGCGTGGAAGTGGGCCAGAGAGGGAGGAAGCACTTTCCAGGCAGAAGCCTCAGTAAGGACACGGCTGTGTTGAGATGAGATGTGTTGGCGCTGCAGGGAAGGGTGTGTGGTTGGGCAGGATGGGTGGCGCGGGTGTGCTTACGTTAGCCCTGTGATGCCAGGAGACCTGGGAAAGCTGGGTGAATTTAACCCCCAGGCCACCATAAACCAACACACGGGGCTTTGAAGCAGGGGGGATGGTGTGATCAGAACTTGAAGACAGTGACCCTGAAGGGAGGGGGGTGGAAAGGCCACGGGTTTAAACATCCAGTTGATGAAAGCAGCATGACAATGACTGAACCTTCTCAAATAATTCAGAAAGTGTGCAACCCCAAGCATGGTACTAAGAGACTCCCGTGAAGTGCATTTTATGATATCCTTGTTTAAACAGGAAAGTCTTAGTGACATTCTGCTGGAGATGACTGACACTTGAACTTACTTTTATGATGTAACAACAGGTGGTGCACCAAAGTTTTAACATTCGAATTTTTTTTTAATACTGGCCCATATAGATCACACACAAATATTATGAAACAGATTGTGTTATCTTTGCTTTATAGATAAAGAAGACGAGGCACACAGAGGCAGTAGGTGAATTAAGGAGAATCGTTTAACCAGTTGTTTGCAGAGGTTGCATTTGAATTTAGGCCCGCTGGATTTCTGGAGTCCATTAAGCACAGCTCCCTGCTTCCACCTGGTGGTCTCGTGTGGCAGTGCATCCATGGAGGCGTGCAAGGAGGATGTGAACTTGAAGTAAGGTTGGCTGCTCCAGAGGACAAGAAGAGGGAGCAGACTGTCACAAAAAAGACAAAGACTACCGTTCATGAGCGTTGTGTGAGGGGGGCAAGAGGAAATGAATTGTGTGGGGACATGAAGTGGTGAGAACTTGTTCCAGGAGGCCTCGTGGCACCTGGCGAGGGCTTGCACTCTGCTCTGAGGCTGATGGGAAATCACTGGAGAACTGTCGCCACAAGAGAGAGGTGAGGGGCAGGTTATGGAAAAGTGGCAGAAAACAAACAAACAACAAATAAACAAACAAACACAGTGAGAATCCAGGCCAAGGGGATGACCAGGGGAGTTCAAGAAATTTTCAGGAGGCAAAGTTTGAAGGTCACGAGTGCAGCATCCATAGCAGCCTCTAGGGGGAGCGCAGCCGCATTACTGCTGGGCCTGAGCCTCCAGAACCTCCAATCCTTTCTGGTGGACCTCGGAGAAGCAGGAACAGAGGAGACACTTGCCAACGAAGCATCCTTTTTTTCTTTTCTTTTCTTTTCTTTTCTTTCCTTTCCTTTCCTTTCCTTTCCTTTTCCTTTCTTTCTTTCTTTCTCTCTCTCTCTCTCTCCCTCTTTCTTTCTTTCTTCTTTTTCTTTAAACATACACAAGGCCATGCATCCCCCCCTCAGGGGGGATGCCCACCGGCCGTGCTCCACCTCAGAGGTCTTCATTCTTCCACATCATAGCCATATGGATTTCTGTGAACTATGAAGTGGTTCTGAGACCCAGAAGAGTTAACTGCTGTTTTTTGTTTTTTGTTTTTTTAATTCTTCTTCAGGAAGTCACTGGATAAAGTAGGAGGCTAAGAGGAGTCAAGGCTTCCCTCAGGCAGTTATTGATGTGTTGTAAGGGCAAGGACCAGTCCCCTCTCTTTTCACCCAGCATCATCTTTGCAGGAACAGAGATGCAGAGCCAATAGACTCCCCAGGGCTGCACTGCGTCTGGAAGGAAGCACTTGTGGTGTTCCCAGCCACAGAGGCAGAGAACAATGTAAACACAGGGATGGCTCCAGGGTTATCTCTTGAGCTGTCTTCATGGAAAGCCACAGCAGGGGAGCTAGGGCCATGGAGCACTTGCCATCCGTGGATGATGACCGGAGTGCACCAATATGGAAATGCTGGGCAGGTGTTCTGGGCGGCCTGTAATACCAGGTCTCTCCAGGTGGAGACAGGATTCCCTGGGCGAGCTGCTAGCTAGGCTAGCCCAACTTGTGCATTCTGGATTCAAGTGAGAGACTCTGCCCAAGTAAATAAAGTGGAGATCAACTAAGTTATGTTGACCTCTGGATTCCACACACATGGTATACACATGTGCTTGCGTACATGAACACACATGCAAATGCCAACGAAAGCAACCTTAGATCGCTTAACTGACCTTAGATTCAGTGAACTTTGAACTGTTCTTTAGTTGTTTTGCTCAGGTGAACTCCTTCCAAGGCCCCGGTTCTGCTGAGAACTATGAAGGCAGGCCCTTGTACACCCATTCTCTCTAATAAATAGAAAATTTAATATCAATTCCCAGTACTTGTGATTACTATCAGGAACACTAAGGCTACCTAGAATTTAACCCTATAGTATACATAAGGAAGTCAACATGCTGGGTTTTGGAGGAGGATCCCTTTTCTTCATGTGGGAAAATGAATGTTCTGGAGAATGGGATGTAACACTCAATTATAGGCATAGGGTTTCTTTCCCACTGACCTGAATAACAAGAATTTAGATCAAAACTAACCATATTATTTATTCGTGACCAGACACTCCCTTCTGGCCTCATTACACAGTGAAGGATTTTGCTCGGTCATCTGTTAGCCCCCTTCCTTTTCTCCCATGAACTGTAAGTTATGCATTAAGCATATGCTAAGTTAATTAAGCCTTTGTGGGGATTTTGGGGCCATTATTAATTCCTCCCCTGGGTAGCTTTCCCCTTGAATTCCTTAGACAATAATGACACTGTGGCAGTCAGGTTCGTATTGCTGACAGAAATCACCCAACCAAGAGCAGCTTGTGGGAAAAAAAGGGTTTATTTTGACTTACAGACTCAAGGGGGAAGCTCCATGATGGCAGGGAAAATGACATGAGCAGAGGGAGGACATCACCACCTGGCCCACATAAGATAGACAAAAGGAACAGGAGAGTATGCCAAACACTGGCAAGGGGGAGCAGGTTATAACACTCATAAGCCCACCCCCAACAATAAACTGCCTCCAGGAGGCGTTAATTCCCAAATCTCCATCAGCTGGGAACCCGGCATTCAGAACACCTAAATTTATGGGGGCACCTGAATCAAACCACCACAACACTCAAAGTGTCATTATGAAGGCAATGAAGTAGACAAGAAAACTGTGTGTGTGTGTGTGTGTGTGTAAGAGAGAGAGAGAGAGAGAGAGGCAGGAAAGAGAATTTGAAAGCTCTAAGGAGTGATATTTATTTGCTCCTTGGCCTGTGTGACTAGGTGTGTGGTATGAATGGAGTTCATTTATTCAAGTTGCCTGTCAGGGTCCTCCAAACCACACAGCTAAGTAATGTTGACCTCTGGCTTCGACACAGATGGTATACACATGTGCCTGCATACATGAACATACATGCACTTGCCAATGAAAAAGGGTCAGATTTATCCAATCCACAAAGATGGCTGATGCATGGCCATATGCCTGCCCGAGTCATTCTTGTTCAAATTGAGCAATTTTTTCAGGTTGACCCCCTCACTTACAAGTGTTGAGCCTACTGGAATGGGGATGTGTGAAATGTGAGGGAACAGGGCCCGGAGGGTGTGTTTCTCTGGGAATAAGAGAGCTCCAGAAAGTATCCTTTAATTGGCTGAAGTAGGAGGGCCTCCACGAGTGCCGGGCCAGCTGACAGCCCAGGTGAGGCTGCCTCACACATCAAACATTCGGACATTTGAAAATCGTCGAGAACGTCTGAGTCCACTTCCGTGGACTGCTCACTTACCCTTGTCACTGGTAATGATGAGGTGCCCCCTTTTCTGAAACATGCAGGGATGCTGGTCCAGATTTCTTGAGAGAGAGGCTGACAACTCCAGGACTTCTAAGGAGCGGTGTTTTGCTTCCACCCAATGACAGAGGCGGTAGGACTCTTGCTTCTGGGTGGAACGCCACTCACATAGGTTCTCTAATTCCTTCTTGACTTGTTTTGAATAGGAATTGATTTGCTTACCTTCTATCAGAATAACCACCCCAGGTACACATGACAGGTGCTGGCCAAGAAGGCCCTCACGCTTCAGAAACCTGTGTTGAGCACTTTTCATCCCCCACCAACAAGGAAAAAAAAGTATTTTACTTATTGAAAAGTGAGAGAGAAAGAGAGAGATAGGGAAGAGAAAGGGACAGATACAGGGAATGGGCACACCAGGTGTCCTAACCCACACTAGCGACCCCTTGTGATCGTGTGCGTCATGGGGATTTGAACCGGGGTCCTTTGGCTTCACAGTAAAAGGCTGTAAACACTAGGCCATTTCCCAGTTCCCACTGCTCCCATGCCTGGTCTTCTTTCCCTTTCTTTTTCCAGCTACGCCTGCATTCTAGTACCGGGTGAACTGGAATTCAGGGTGTAGCCACAGGGTGGCTGCAATGTCATGCTCATCCTCTTATCTCTGCTGTCAGTAAAGGTGCTGGCCATGACTTCAAGCTCCCTGTGTTGATGATGCTCAACTGCTCTGATCATTGAAAATCAGAGATCAGATGAAAACGCTGCAAGATGGGTCAAAGTTCACAAACAGGCCTAAACGTTTGTCCTTCAACAGGGATACCCTAGAATGAAATATGTATATGACTTCCATTTGACCCACAGACATGGCTATCATTTTCTGGCAAGTAAAGATATCATTCCAGTGCAGTATACAAGAACCTGTTTGGAAAAGTGGAGACGCTGGGTGCAGTGTCGCCTACACTGTCACCATAAAGCATAATCATGCATGCTTTTATCTCCCATGCCACATGGGAATTTCTCATGATTGTGAGGAGCAAGTAAGGCCACAACAAATTCTAACTGTGTTCCCAGTGGACCGTGTGTTACGTACTTACTGTATTTTCCTTGACATCTGGGACACGTCCGTGATTTTCCAATACTTACCCTTCTGATCCTTCATTCCACCTGCACCCATTGTCGGGTCACGATGATTCTCCAGGGCCTGGAAATGGGTACACAAACCCTCATAGTACATGTTTGGAACCCGACACTCCTAAGTCTTTCTGGCCAGGCTTCAGCAATTTTGACCTGGGCCTATAAGGCATGAAGAATGTCAATACTTGCATATGGGTTTTACTCATATTTTGTTTGCCCTCTCGAGCTTGGGACACTTCTGTGTGTCTACTGCCTCAAACAGACGTCAGTCCTCCGGCTAGATAGGGGCTCAGGACTCATAGGTAGTGTCTCACTTCACCTGTAAGCTCTGCATGTCCCATGTGCATGTGACCACTTAAGTCATGTGTGTGTCAGGGGCCTCCTTTCCCTAGCGCACAGAGATTCCCTGCATCGTCATGGCATTCTCTCAGACCTAAAACTCCCGATTCCCTAACCTAGGGTAAGAGCAAAGCTATCACCCTAGGTTAGGGAATCGGCTCTCTTCAGAAAAAGGGTCAGTTTTATCCCATCCACAAAGACGGCTGATGCATGGCCATATACCTGTCTGAGTCGTTCTTGTTCAAATTGAGCACTTTTTTCGGGTTCGCCCCCTCACTTACAAGTGTTGAGCCTACTGGAATGGGGATGTCTGAAATATGAGGGATCAGGGCCCAGAGGGTGTGTTTCTCTGGGAATGGCTAAATAGATAAAGTTAAAGAGAGTTAGCTAATGGTCTAAATTCACACCACTGGCCAGACATGGTTGTGAACACCTATAATTCCAGCACTCAGGAGGCTGAGCTGACAGAAGAGGATCGTCATGTGTTCAAAGCCAGCCTAGGCCACACAGTAAAATCCTTCCTCAAATACTAATAGAAAAAAAATTAAGAAATACCACTATTAACTAAGTCATCATTTACATGGGGCTATCTGCCATATAGGCCTGGCACTTATTACATTTTAGTTCTTTTCTCCTTACTTGTAGCCCTGATGAAAGAAAGAAAGAAAGAAAGAAAGAAAGAAAGAAAGAAGAAAGAAAAAAGAGGGGAGGGAGGGAGGGAGGAAAGAAATAAGAAAGAAAGAAAGAAAGAAAGAAAGAAAGAAAGGGGCTGGAGGGATGGCTTAGCAGTTAAGGCATTTGCCTGCAAAGCCAAAAGACCCAGGTTAGATTCCCCAGGACCCACGTTAGTCAGATGCACAAGGGGACACACGCATCTGGAATTCATTTGCAGTGGCTGGAGGCCCTGGTGTGCCCATTCTCTCCCTCTTTCTCTCTCTCTCTCTCTCTCTCCCTCTCTCTCTCTCTCTCTCTCTCTCTCTCACACACACACACACACACACACACAAACATAAATAAATAAATAAATAAATAAAATAGAATAAGAAAGAAAAGAAGAAAGAATATATTGGTGTCCAAATGATGGTGCATGCCTTTAATCCCAGCACTCAGGAGGCAGAGGGAGGAGAATCACCATGAGTTTGAGGCTATCCCTGAAACTACATGGTGAATTCCAGGTCAACCTGAGCTAGAGTGAGACCCTACCTTGAAAAGAAAAATATAACCCTGAAAGTGGCCAGCAGAAAGGCTTATGTAACCAATTAAAATGTTATATCACAATGCTGTATATGTTACATAGATGACTGCTACCTAGTTTTTCAATATTACACACATGTAATACACACAAATATACCCATGTAGGTTTTAGTGGGAGTGCAAAAATATATACCCATGTACATTTTAGTGGGCCCACTATGCTCACCCCTACCATCACAGGCAGATGAATGACCCTCCTATACCAGTGAGCTTGCTTGGGGAGGAGAAGCATCATTTCCTCTTCTGTATACATAGTGAGGCTGGGCAGCAGAGTGACCAGGATGCAGGGGCCTGTTGAAGGAGGGTGGCAAAGTGTGGTTTTTATAATAGAAGGTGTAGTGAGTCCCAGACCACAAATGAACAGAAGACCACCCAAATAAAATTTGAAAAGGAGAGTCTTTATTAAGCTGGCCAGTGTCTGTCCCCTCACAGCAAGGAAGAGACAGCAGCCCCATCCTACTTTTACAGTGAGTTTTTAAAGGCAAAAAACACACTCTTTTACAATGATCTGAAAAAAAAACCCAGCCACCCCTTCCACAAACAATTGTCTTTAGCAAGAGCAAGCATGGTTACAAAGGCAGAAATTTTGCAGTTAGCACCAGGTATAAAGCAGATACCAAATATCAGGATATCTTGACCTCAGAGTAAGAGCAAACACCAGATGCTTTACTGTGCTAATCTTTAATCTGTTAAGGCTCCTTGAGAATGTCAAGATGGCTGGGTGGGCCTAAGATGACTTCCCTTAGGTCTGTTAACCAGAGGTTGTTTCATTCCCCACTGGTTTTAGTAACTGAGTCAAATCAGACTGATAACATGTTCTGCCTGTACTCATAGCTATTAGAAATTTAAAGAATAAGATATACCTACCTTCTAAAAAGTTGTTTCTTTGTGTTTTTCTTGCCCTCATTGCTTACATTATTCAAACTTAATTCTCTATAATAAGGTGGTAAATTTATTTATAGTGCCATCTCTCATATTAAGATAAAAGAAAATTTGGAGGCCCCTGGCCCAATGTTATGTCCTATACTGGAATAGACTTTTATGTTGGTTATGTCCCATACTACATAGTCTTTTGTACTGACACTGTAGTTTTTGTACTGTTTCAAGGCCTTAGTTTGTACTACAGCTTCTGACCTGTACTAAAAATCATCTTTTAGCTGAGCATGGTGGCTCACACCTTTAATCCCAGCACTTGGGAGGCAGAGATAGGAGGATTGCTGTGAGTTCGAGGCCACCCTGAGACTACATAGTGAATTCCGGGCCAGCCTGGGCTAGAATGAGACCCTACCTTAAAAGAAAATCATCTTGTGTCTGTGCTTATCTCCATAACACAGCTACAGATAGCTCTCTGCTAATTAATCATTTTTTTATGTTTTATGTAAAACTTGTCTACTTCATACTCAAGGTCTGAAACACAGGCCAGAGCTTTGATCTCTGAAACTTAACAATAATAAGACTAATCCAAGATAAAGTATATAAGCTCTAAACCACCAAGATTCATGAGCCAGGCTTTAAAAGAGATCCCCCTGAGTTCACAATAAGATGAAAATAGACTGTTCTTCCACTCTGTCTCCAGTGCCAGTTCTGTGAACCTTAGTTTCCCATTTCAATATCAAGGTTAACAAAATCAAAATATTTTAATTAATTTTATCTCTTTGTTTAAACTCTATGTAAATGTGACATAAAAGTCAAAACTACAAAATTAATATAAGCAACCTCTGGACCTCTACAGTTTCACCATTCACCTCAGAGGGTCCTATAACAAACTAACCCCATTTTTCTGGGCCCCTTTTGACTGTTCTCCAAGGCCTAAAAGTCAACAAGACTAGAAACCCTTCCCCAATTTTTTTCACCATCCCACTTCACCTTTAAAAAGTCAGATTCAAACTCATCACCCATCTTCCAAAAATGTGGGTCTCTCTCTTTCTCTCTTAAAAAAAAAAAAAAAAAAAAAAAAAAAAAGGACAGGCATTAGAGTTGGAGGTCATTAAAATAAAGCTCCAATTTCCCTTGTCCCTAGTAACATTAAAAGGATTATAAAAATTGCTTAGGACTGTGTGGGTCCCTGGTTCCTCAGGAGGCTGTTATGCATTGGCTCCCTAGAGGCATCTAGGCAACTGTGGAGCAGGGTCTTGAGTGGCCCTGAGTGTGACGGGAAGAAACACCTGGGAGACAGCTTCAGAGAACAGCTCTGTCAGGGGACTGAGTTTTTATAAGCAGTTGAGAGAGAGAGAGCAGGAAGAGGGTCCTAAGGGGATTAGTGGGTTCAAAGGTTGCTTGCTAATGCCTAGTTGTCATATAGGGACATTCATTCCAGCATGTAGGGAGAGAGTCAGGTGATCTACGTAGTGGTGGGAAAAGGTATGGGTAATGGGTCACAGGGGATGGCCTGTGTGAAGGCTGCTGGCTGATACCATATAAAGAGTTTCCTAGGCAACTGGCCAAAGGTCACAGGGCTATAAGTGAAACCTAAGTCTTATCAGGACAACGAGGTGTCCCAGGCTGGGAGAGGGTGTGGCCCTACTTCCTGCCAATCTCAGGGCCTGAGATTTGTCTAGGAGGTCCAAGCTCACTGCTACCCTAGAAAATGGGGGAGGACCAGAGATTTTGTGTGGTGGTTCCGGCTGCTGTGACCACTCTGTAGCCTGGGGGCCCTAGTCATATCTGGTAGTTTAGGCTTACCTTAACCTGGGGCCCTGCCTGTGCCCAACAGGGCTGGAGGGATGACTGAGCAGTGAGCAGTTAAGGCCCTTGCCTGCAAAGCCAATGGATCTAGGTTCGATTACCCAGGATCCACATAAGCCAGATGCACAAGGTGGCACATGTGTCTGGAGATTGTTCGCATCAGCTAAAGGCCCTGGTGTGCCCATTCTCTCTCTCTCTCCCCACCTTTCTACACCTTATAAGTAAATAAATAACTTTTTTAATTGTCTAATTTCTGATTAAAATAACTAAGTTATATCCAAATGTTAAGCTTATATGTTCTCCATCTGATAAAGCCTTTATTTTGTTGCATAAAAAACCTGTTTACAATAATAGGCTTCTTAAGTGCCCTACTCTTGTATGTTTTCCTACTAGGTAAAACTTTTTCTTTGCTATAAACTTATTCTAATAGATAAAACTGGGCCTAATTATATAAAATATATTTTATTGTATTATATAATCAATATAATTTGGTAAAACATAATTTCATTGTGTTAATAAAATAAACAACTGATTATAACAAATTATCAAGACTAATCAAATTTTTAACTTTTTCAGTCTAACATACTTTTATTAGTTCTTCTAAAGCTAAGACCTTTTTGCTCTTTGGACCAAGTAAGTAAAGACTATGAGCCTTCTATATTAAAGACTTACAAAAACAAACTTTAAACCTAAACTTCAAAATTAGTTGATTTCTTAATCTCTGTCATGTGCAAATTTAAAATAATTTAATATATTTCAAATATTGCTTCAATACTAGTCTCTTATAGTTCCTACCTTACCTAAACCAAATCTTTGTATTTCCAAAATTTCCAATTAACTTCCCATCCAAGTTAACAATTCCTTCTTCCTTACCTATAACCTACATTATCATTTTTCAACCTGAGATATAATATTCATGTCACCTGTAAGTGTCATGTCACATGCAAGAGAATTCATACATAAATGACTAATAGATTTGACATAATCTAGAAGTTTCTTTCCTAATAGCTGTGATAAGTACCACTCTCCTGAAGAGCTGCCTCTTTGCCTTGCAGCTACTTGTGGTGACAAAACATAAGGCTTTGGAGTCTTCATGTAAGGCTCTGATAACTAAAGAAAGCCCTTCTTTCCTCTTTCTACATTTACTCTCTTCTGCATTAGTGTACAGAGAATGGCTGGGGATCCATGAGGCCGTTGAGAGTGGAGGTTGTATGCTGAAAGCCTGGGCCCTTGATGACAACTAGAAATGTCACACTCACTACTTCTGGGGCATCTACATTTGGATTTCTTGTTCATGTGAGAAGTGAGCTCGCTACTAGTCATCTAAAAGCTGTTGGAGGGTCGGACTTGTTGCTACCCTGGGGCTGGTATTACCCCTACAGTCCTGGGACTTAAAAAGCTCACAACCAGCCGGGCGTGGTGGCACACACCTTTAATCCCAGCACTCGGGAGGCAGAGGTAGGAAGATCTCCGTGAGTTTGAGGCCACCCTGAGACTCCATAGTGAATTCCAGGTCAGCCTGGGCTAGAGTGAGACCCTACCACGAAAAAAAAAAAAAAAAAAAAAAAAAAGCTCACAACCATTGTTTGTGATACCATAGGGTCCAGTTTACAACATACATGGGGCCTAGGGAGGGGGCTGATGCCCAATCCTCCTTACAGCTTTGGTCTCAGAAGGGTTCAGAATACTCCCTCAAAGCCTATAGCTACATCCACACTGTCCTCCAACCCTAGCCAGTCTCAGTCACCTATGGAATGGCTACCTCTCCAAGGCTCGTGGTCTCTAGAGGCACAATCTGGCTTTAGATCATGCTGATCACCACTGAAGCACCCTGTGGATGGGCAACACCAGTATAGAGGCAAGAGGGAGAGAGAGCACATTGCCTCAATGGTCTTTCAGTTCTAGTTAAGACTTCCACAATGTCCAGCTCAGGTACCCCTAAGTGTACGCCTGTACCCATTGACCCATTTACTACCCCAAAACTTAGAAGCCAAATCCCAAAAGACTGTACCCAGTCAGCTAACAAGTCAGTTAGCTCTATGCATTCTCTTCATCTATATGAGAAAAACAGTGGATAGAAATTGTGCATATGCAATGTGAGCCTCAAGTCTGAGTCCAGATGAACTCATACCCACATAGTGTGGGCATGGAGAGGAATCCTTGCCATATTTCCTGGATACTGCTCCTCTAAGAACAGGCCGTGGGAGCAAGATATGGACTTCTGTCCTAAGACCAGACCGGCCTCCTTAGGAATGGACCCTGACAGTCTGCGACAGGGGTGGGACTAGTGTGATAGACCAGAAGGAAGAAGTCACTTAGTATGCTACGTTGGCTTCTGCACCATCAGCTAGATGGCCAAGATTCCCTCTCCACTTCACACCCCTGGCCCTTCTCACCCCTACCCAGCAGCTCAGCTCCTGGGTTCAGCTCTGGTGTGGGCTCAAACCTGACAATAACGTAGCCTTCACTGCAGCCTCAGGGAAGCACTCACTATAACAGCAGATTAACATCCAAGAGCAACCCTCTAAGTCACCTGCACCTCACTGGCCACTACCTCCACTCCCCTGAAATGTGGCCTTCTCAAACGTTACTGAACTCACAGGAACAGCTTAGTGTTCACCTCAGCTCAACCTGGCTTCAGAGTCTTTCTGGGGCTGTACCACAGCTGCCAAGGGCCTGAGTGGTATCCCCTGTGCTGATATGACAAAAAGGAAGGCATTCATACACATTGTACACACACACTGACACATGTAAATGCACACAGAGCACATGTACACTACATACACATATGCAAAAGACATAAGAAGCACATTGTAAATTTAAATATAGAAGCTCATTTAAATCACTAACCACATTCCAGAAAGTTTAGGAAATAGTGGGGTTGAGGATTGAAATTACCTGTTTTAAAGAACAAGTTTATGATAAAGTGGAAAAGCATCATTCATTGTTATTTGTGTGTTTGTGTGTGTGTTTTCATTTGGATCTTAAATTGAACAAATAAATTGGTAGTTCTACCTTCAACTTCTGGGAAATGTTTCCAATGATGAAACAGAAAGTTTTTATGTGCCATTGCTATTAACCATTTCCTGTTCCAACCTCAGAAATAACAGTGAGAGATGGCTAAGTGGTTAAAGAAATAACAACGAATCAGCCTGTGACCTGGGCTGTGGCCTCTTCCCGCTATGGGACCTCAAGGCCCATTGGAGCAAGTTTCTACCTGCCTCTCTGCCTGCTAACTCTGTTGTAGAAGTTGTATCAGGGTGACCTTTCAGTTTTCTGCACTTCCTGCCCTTGTCTCCACTGGGAGAGAACCTTCCCATTGCTCCAGGGCACAGGGATCTCCTCTCCCACACTTCCCATCTGTGCTACCTCCTAGTGTTACAAACTTGAAGCTAACAGTTTGGAAATTCATGTTTCTCTTTCTGCCCAGAAGGAGGGGTGGCCCTGGGGGAACTTCTCGGCCTTCTAGAGACCCAGACTGAAGGCTGCTGCAAGTACTGCTAAAGCCCCTGCCTCTAGTGACTTCCTTCCCAGATCAGTTCCTCAGAATTTTCCTGATGAATCCAGCTAGAAACAGACCTGGGGTAGGCTCCCAGAACAGAAATGCAGGTCGTTGTGACACCTTCATACCCAGTGACTACACTTTTAAAATGATAACTGGTGTTCATATGCAGATCCACACAAGAATGTCCATAGGAACTTTGTCCACGATCCCCACCAACTCTATCTACACACAGGAACCTCAGCAACGAGTCTGCAATCCCGTTTAAGGAGGTTCTAATAACTTGTGGCACAGGGCGACCAAACAGGACCACCTCAGTCTCAGGGAGCTAACATGCAGCAGGAGGATGTTTCAGAAAACAGTGCTACGGGGGAAACCAGATCCAGTGGTACCTGCTGCACTAGGCTCTGTGTACAGAACTGCTGAGGTAGCATGTGAGGGGGCAGCACATAGTCTGCAGCCTCCTTGTGAGGGGACATACAGATCTTTTGCCTGTGGTGCTGGGTTGCAGGTGTCAGTGACAGAGCAGAGTAGTGAGCATCAAGGGCCCTAGTGTGATTTCTTGTTAAAAAATAATTAGTAAATTATATTGAGAGTACAGAGCCAAGAAAAGGCACTCACGTGGCTAAAGATCCCACGTGTAGGGCATGGAAAAACTGTAGAAAGAAAAGAAAGTTCAAGAAGCTCCTTCCATGTGGAGAGCTGGAAGAGGTTAAGGAGTCCATGTGGAGAGCAAAGGGTAGGGGGCTCTCCTCTCTGCTCAGTGGAGCCCAGGCCCAGCTGAGGGAAAACTCACTCACAACTGGAAGTTCCCAAGTGGTCAGAGCCCTCAGAGGTATAGAGAACACCTCTCCTGTAAAAATCATACCCACCAAAACATGCCTGGTGATTAGGTTCCTTTTTCACCTGGATCCCATCTGGCCCCAGAAAACCCCAAGCCAGGCCCAGGGTGTGTGTGTGTGTGTGTGTGTGTGTGTGTGTGTGTGTGTATTGGAGAATAGGATGTGGGTATGTGTTGAGGACAGAGTGAATTGTGTTAGGGACCCAGTGTGTGCTGGGGGATAATGTGATCGCATGTGTGGTGAGGATTGTGTATATTTGGGGATAAATGTGTATTTGGGATTGTTTTGCACTGGGGAATAGCATGCGTGTTTGGGATTGTAGATGTATTGGGAGACAATGTGTGTTTTTAAGATTGGTTGGTATTTTTGTGAGGCAGGGGCTTAAGAGGCCAAGAGCATGAGTTGAGGTGTAGGCCACAGCAGTTCCCTCCCAGGCCTGGTCCCATGACTTTGGTGGGGAATCAGGTAATGAGCCCATCCTCTGCCACCCTGAAGGCTCTGAGCCCTCGTGGCTCTGACCTTAGACCCTCCCTGAACCACAATTCCCTTTAAGGAGGTTCTAGTAACTATTGGCACAGGGAGACCAAACAGGACCACCCATCTCAGTCTTGCCCCATCCCATAGCTCAGGAAGAACTTGGAAAGAGGAGGGAAAAGGTTAGGGGAAGGGGGATCGGAAGAAATGGAGGAAAGGGGGAGCTGGGGTCCCCTTTTCCTGCAGGCCGGTGGTGGTGAAAAAATTCCCAGGGGAAGGATGGCAGCTTTCACCTGGCTCCGCACTGCTCTGGGCCCAAGCTTCCTCCTGCCCAGGCAGCTCCATCTTAAGTCCACAATGGACAAACTTATCCCTGCAAAACACAAAGCATCAGTCCCATAGGATGGCTCTGGACAAAGAAAATAAGAACAAGGATGAGTGGGATCTGTCCTGAGCACCCCTGGGGGTTGCAAAGGTATATAGGGAGGCTCTGAAGAACACCTGGCCTTGCTGCAGTGATTCCTCCCAGCCTCCACCTACACACCCCGTGCTGAGATTCAGGGCCATCTTGTTCCCTGATGCTGTTTTTCCATAGCTGTGCACTGTTAAGTTTCCTTCACAGCCAAGCCTGTACCTCTGAGCTGTGGTGGCAGCTGCCAGATAGCTTCCAGCCCCGCTTGGTTATTTCAGACTGGTGAGACCCACACATCTCATCACTAATATCAACAGTTATGTTTTCCTTATTTTCCATTCACTATGATAAAATGCTTAGAGCAGAGCACACTAAAATAACCAGAGCTCTCCACAAATAACCACCCAGGCTAGACACCTGGACACACAGGGTCTGTCCCACCCACTCCAGGAATTTGCAGGGCTAGGCAGGCAGAATGTGGTGTAATCTCCATCACCTAAAGGCTAAGGCTGATCTGACCTGAAAACAGTGACACTGCCCTGGTGTTCAGCCTGCAGAGAGCAAAAAGGAAATAGATCAGGACCCAGTACATCAGGTCCTGTAAAACCAAAGTCACCATGAGAATGAGGAGGACAGTACCCTGGGCAGTATGACTCTGCGCCTTGAAGTGGAAGTGTCAGTCTAGTCAGGAGAAAAGGTCAGACCAGGCCCAGGGGCTCAACTGCCCACACAGGCTTTCTGGGTTTGAAGAGGCACCTAGGGGAATAGCATCCTCCCTCCCTTCAGGAGGGGGCCAGCACCCTCCAGGTTTTCCCTTACCTTACAGGGGACTGGCTGGGCACTTGCCCCCTCCCCCCATAGAGTTAAGAGCTCAGATGGTTCAAGAAAGGACAAGGATGCACGCCCCCTCAGGGAAGCCTCAGGGACCAAAGCCAGGGATGGCACCCACTCTCCCAAGAGATGAGCAAGAGGCCAGGCTCTAGTCACTGTCTCCTTAGGAGCTGAGGGACATAGAAGGTGAGAAATGGACTGAAGCAAAATTGTCCATAAGAGGGGACTTGAGCTGGAGAGGACCCCACGGTGGATAGGGGTCCGAGGAGGTTGGTGGTCTCCTCCTCCTCTCCCACTCTCTCCCCTTCACCAGCTCCCACCCCCTCCTCCCAAGCAGATACTCTTCTCACATCTCCTCTCCCTCTCTCCTCCCCCACCCCTCCTTACCAACTTCTCTGCCTGGTTCTCCGGCCATGGTGAAGGTGGAGGTGGAGGAAGAGGGGGCAGGGGCCAAGAATAGCAACCCTCCCTTGGACCTGGCCCCTGGACAGTTTCCTTTCCACTTCAGGCTGAGGAGGAGGCTTTGGCAGGTGACCGAAGAGCAGCCCTGGGCACGTGGGTTCCACAGGTGCCCTGGCCACTCACCTGGGCTGTGTTGCAGCTGATGTGGCAACCAGGATGGCCTGTAGATATGTGGCTCCTGGGGATATGGGGTTAGGGTGGGTGGTTGGGCTAGGGTTTGGAGGAAGCATAACCCTCAATCTTTGTTGGTAAGAAAGGAATACTAGGGGAGCTCTGTAAGGAAAGTGTAAGAGAAAAGTAAAAGAGAACTTTGGATTTGATCTCTGCAGACTGTTTATTGAGAGAAACAGTGAAGGGCAGCAACCTTTCCACAGGATGAAGGCTGGAGCACTGAGCTAGGCTAGGGTTTAAGTTTATAAGAAGGATCCTAAGAAAAAGACTGTACCAGCTGTAGGTCCAAGGGAAGTAGATAAGGAACTGTAGTTATTTGTGTCCTTGTTCAGAGTAAGCTTTTTTAGCAAAATTGTTTAGGGAGGATATCCCATCAGACGGGTTTTGTTCCCTCAATGTTTTTTGAGCTAAGGGAAGTTTATCAATCAGGAATAGCCTCATGCCTTTGAGGCTTTTTTATTGCCTGCTAGTCTTAGGGATAGTTATTAACTCTTTAGTTCCCTCTGGTTTTCAGGGAAGGCTATTAACCCTTCAGTCCAGATTCTGGAAGGATAAGAAAGACTGGGGAGAACTGGGAATGAGTGGGGCACTGTAGGGGTGGGCTGCGCAGGCAGGAGTGAGGGTGTGACATCAGATCTTTTGGTTATTTTTTGTTGGGGGGACAGTAGATCTCTTGGGGTGTCCTGTGCAGTCTCATGGAAGTTGGATGTTCAGAGGCTGGCATTTAGTGGCCATGAAGGATTTGGTGATTTGCTGTGAAGCGAAGGTGAAGATTCTGTCTTGAAGGAATATAGTGAGCCATCTGAGTATGTAGGGACCAAAAGAGAGGGTGAACATTATCATAATCAGGGGAATAAAGTACATGTCAGAGACAGAACAGGTTTAACTGGAAGGGAGTAGAGCTGTGAGATTTTTTTTTAAATTTATATCAGTAGATCTCTTAGTCACAGAGAGATATGAGGTCATATGTAGAGAAATAATATTTGCCATTAAAAAGGCTAATACAGCCCAAAATATTATTGGCTCTGTATTGCTAACATTTACCTCTTCACAATTATTGTAGTCCATCATTGAAGTCTTAGTCACACAGGTGTGGCTTTGGAGAGTTTTAACTTTTAGTTTTTTATTTGTTAAACTTTATTTTGTAGTTTGTGTACATGTAGGTTATTATCTCGTGTCAATTTTATAAACAGGCAAGGAGGCAGCTCTTTAGGAGAGTGATAGTTATCAGAGCCATTAGGAAAGAATCACCTAGATCATGTTAAATCTATCAGCCATTATGATTTGGTTATTATCCATGTATGAGTTTTCTTGTATGTGACATGATGTTTACAGGTGACATGAACATGATATTTTTTAATATTTATTTTTATTTGTTTGAGAGAGGGAAAGAAGCAGAGAGAGAGAGAATGAGTGCACCAGGGCTTCCAGCCACTGCAAACAAGCTCCAAATGCATGCGTCACCTTGTGCATCTGGCTTGCGTGGGTACTGGGGAATCAAACTGAAGTCCTTTGGCTTTGCAGGCAAGCACCTTAACTGCTGAGCCATCTTTCCAGCCCATGGACATTATATTTAAGGTTGAAAACTAATAATAATATAGGTAATAGATAAGGAAGAAGGAATTGTTAACTTGGATGGGAAGTTAATTGGAATTTGTGGAAATAAAAATATTTCGTTTAGGTAAGGCAGGAAGTATAAGAGATTAGTATTGAAGCAATATTTAAAATATATGATATAGATTAAAAGGTTAACTAATTTTGAAGTTTAGGTTAAAAGGTTTTTTGGAAAGTCTTTAATATAGAAGGTTTATGATATTTACTTATTTGGTCCAAAGATCAAAAAGCCTTATCCTTAGGAGAGCTAATGAAAGTATGTTAGGCTGAAAGGCTAAAACCTTGATTAATCTTGATAATTTGTTACTATCAGTTGTTTATTTTATAAACATACTGAAATTGTGTTTTATATAATTATGTTGGTTGCATAATTCAATAAAATATATTTTATATAATTAGGCCCTATTATTTTATTTATTTATTAGAATAAGTTTATGGCAAATAAATAAAAGTCTTACCCAATAGAAAAACATATAAGAGTATAACATTTAAGAAACCTATTGTTGTAAATAGGTGTCCTACGTAGCAAATAAAGGCTTAGTTTTGATTTTTATGTCATATTTAAGTAGAGTTTAAATAAATAGACAAAACTAGCTAAAATATCTTGATCTTGTTAACCTTGATATTGATATGGGAAACTAAGGCTTACAGAACTGACACCAGAGATGGAATGGAGACTCAGTCTATTTTTACATCAGTATAAGTCTAGGGAAAATCTCTTTTAAAGCCTGAAAAAATGGTTAATTAGTAGAGAGGTATCTGTACCTATATTATGAAGTTAAAAAGAAACACAAGATAATTTTGGTACTAGCCAGAAGCTGTAATATAAACCATGTTGTTGGAACAGTACAAAAACTACAGTGTCAGTACAAAAGACTATGTAGTATGGGACATAATTAGTATGAAAGCTTATTACAGTACACGATGTAACTTTGGGCCAGAGGTCTTTAACTTTTTTATCATAATATGAGGTATGACATTGTAAATAAATTTATCACCTTATTATAGAGAATTGTTTGAACTATGTAAACAATTAAAACAAGAGAAATACAGAGAAACAGCTTTTTTAAAGGTAGGCACATTTTATTTTTTAAATATTTAATAGTTATAAGTACAGGCAGAATATGTCACGTAAGACAGTTTTGGCATTTGTATTTGGTAATATCTTTGATTACTTTAGATACCTATGTGGGTACCAATTACCCCACAAACTGGCAGCAGAACAGAAACATTTAAGATCATGTTTTTTAGAATGGGGAACATGTCTTAAGTATCAGTATAAGTAATGAACTTAAGATACAAGAAATGAACAATTACTTAAGTGAAAACTTGACTGAGACTGATTATACATAGCTTAAGAATAAAGCCAGACCTGGCCATTGTTGAGCTAAATTAGTTTGATTTTAACATATATTAGAGACATTATGATAGATATAAAATGTTTTTTTTATCAACTACCTTTAATCATTGAACCATTTTTAAGTTTAACATAAGACAGTATTTATGACTGGTAAAATATATGAAGCCTAGACAAACTATATTAACATTATTTGTATATTGTAGGCTTTTTTAGGACAGGAGGAGTTTTTATTAGTTTTCCTAAGAACAAAGTCATAATGACTAAATCACCTTTTATAAGACTTAGACAATAATCTCAGTGATAACCACCCAGTAAAATAACATGAACAAGACAGAAACCATCTTAAGGTTACAGTGGTTTTTTTTTCCAAAGATATAATAATCTTAATAAATAGTAAAAGGTTGACAAATAGAGGACCATAGTAAACTTGGTTGAGAATTTTATAGCCAGTTTTTTTATAACCATTATAATTACAAGATTAATATTAATGAGTTAAGGTTTTTAAGTTTATAACCTGAATATCATAGCATCCTGTTACCAGCCAGGGCCATTTTTTGTTAGTCTGATATAAGCCCTAAGCTAATAGTCACCTTATATATCTTAAGGAGTCTGTAATTTGATCAAGCAATTTAAGACTTAATCAACTTTGTCTTTAACCTTTTGTTTAAGTTTACTCATACCTTTATCTACATATTTTACTCTTACCATTATCTACATGCTTTTACCTTACAATCTATGTAACCACTCTGTAACAATCTTTTTTATCAAACATTATCAACATTTAAAGTTTTTTCTCCAGTTTACTTTTGTTAGTCAGTTTATCTCATAGCTATCAGCAAAATCTTTTATTGTCATAAGACTTTTAATATGACCATTTAAGTTATTTTTAACTTTTGTTTTTTTTTTCAGTAGTCAGAATTTAACAGTAGGAAATATAAGTATAGCTCAATTTATGAAGAGTAAGGTCTGAACTATATGAACAATTAAGGTGAGAAAAATATGAAGAATGAAAACTTTTAAGTTAACCCATTTTATCACAGGCAGTCCAAACTTTCTTCAGGTTAAGTCTCACAAGCTTTCCATATCATTTTCATATCCTTTTAATAATATGCCTTACAGTAATCTTTTACCTTATAATGTCTTTTCTGATCTCAAAACACATCTCTTTCTGTAGAAGCAGGATTATAGTTTGGTGTACAAATATGTCTTGTTGTAGAAAGCATGAACAAGCACATTGTCAAAAACATAGAGGTTAATTATTTCAAATATATTTTAAACCTGGTTTTAATTATTTACCATTATCTTAAAATATATGAGCCTCAGAACATTTAATGACCATAAACATTGGAACAATTAATAGCCATAAAAAGTCATAGATAAGGACAGATTACATGAAACATAGAACACATGACATGACATGGTTGGCCAGTATTAGACATGACAACATGAAACATGGAGAGACATCCTTTCAAGATTTTAGCTATGTTAAAGTTGACATTTTTTCTTTGGTGGCTTGTAATGAAAAGAAGGGGGAAAGGAAAAGAAACCCTAGAAGCTGTATAGTGATTTTTAACTTTTATTAAGGACAGAAAAATTAGATATCCCTATGTAGAAGAAATTAAAGAGGCCCAGTAAAGATAGGAGTTTCTTTAAGAAGACAGGGTTTGGGGCTGGAGAGATGGCTTAGCGGTTAAGGCATTTGCCTGCAAAGCCAAAGGATCCCAGTTCTACTTTTCAGGACCCACTTAAGCTGGATGCACAAGGGGGTGCATGAGCCTGGAGTTCATTTGCAGTGGCTGGAGGACCTCTCTCTCTCTCCCTCTTTCTGTCTCTCTCACCCTGTCTCTCTCTCTCTCTCTCTCTGTCTTTCTCTCTCTCTTAAATAAATAAATAAAAATAAAAATAAATATATTTTTAAAAGAAGGCAGGATTTGTGTTTGATTTAGTGAGATGGCTTGAATTTGATGTGAGAAAGAGACCCATATCCAGATGGTAGAACTATGTGTGAGAGATAGTTTTAGAAGGGTCAGGATTTTTTGAGGGACTTTGGTGACAGAGGAGAATTTGGTAGGTAGAACAAGAAGTACAAAGGGAAAGGCAGAATGGAGGGCAAAGAAGCCCTGAAGGTAAGGAACCTCAGACCACTTGCTATGTTTTCTGAGGAAGTTATCAAGATCAATAAGAATACTAAAGTTAAAAGTACCAAATTCAAGCCATTCATGGCCATTATCTAAGGAATATTGTGGCCAAATTTGGACAGAGAGCAGGAGTAATTTGGCAGGCAGCAGCTCAGGAAGTTCAAACTCCCTTAAATTAACCTTGAGACATGTCAATCGAATGTTTTTTGGAACAGATAATTTAGAGCCCATTTTGTTTTTGTTTTTTTTTTTGTTTTTTTTGTTTTTTTTGTTTTTTTGGTTTTTCGAGGTAGGGTCTCACTCTGGCTCAGGCTGACCTGGAATTCACTATGTAGTCTCAGGGTGGCCTCGAACTCTCGGCGATCCTCCTACCTCTGCCTCCCAGGTGCTGGGATTAAAGGCGTGCGCCACCACGCCCGGCTAGAGCCCATTTTGGAGGACAAGAACTAAAGTAGTCAATCCCACCACCAGGGATGTCTCACAGGCTTAGGGAGGGCAAATGAAACCCAAGGACTAGGAGGGAACCTCTCCACACTTTTAATGCTTGGGGTGTAGAACGATACATGGGAGGCTCCTGGAGTCTCTGATCATCCACGGACCAAACAGTAAGAAACTCCAAGAGTTTCTAAGGTCTGGGATGTGACACCTCTACCACAGACTGAGAATGAATACCTTGTCCTGAAGTTGTAATTTGATGAGGATGTGGATGCAGTAGCTCACATGGCAAGAGGCCTCTTGTCTGGAGTTCAAAAGTCCTGTGGAAGGGGATGAAAAGAAGAAGAAAAGGAAGAACCCTCCAGGCATTAAGTTGGAAAGACTGGAGGCTTCTGGTCCCAGGCAGCTGTTTAGTTCAGAGCAGTGAGCACAGCAAGTGTTTGTGCTCCTGAGGGGCTGAAACATTGGCAAGGAAGTAGAGAGGAGGAGAGGAAAAGAAAAGGAGAAGGCATTCAGCCCAAAAGCCCCGGAGGGCTCCAATCGGAGTCTTGGCACCAAGTTGTAAGGAAAGTAAAAGAGAACATTGGACTTGATCTCTACAGACACACTGTTTACTGAGAGAAATAGCGAGGGGCAGCAACCTTTCCATGGGATGAAGGCTGAAGCACTGAGCTAGGCTAGGGTTTAAGTTTATAAGGAGGATCCTAAAAAAAAACAAAAAAAAAAAAAAAAAAACAGACTATACCAGTTGTAGGTCCAAGGAAGGTAGATAAGTAGATAAGGAACTGTAGTTATTTGTGTCTTTGCTCAGAATAAGATTTTTTGGCAAAATTGTTTAGGGAGGATATTCCACCAGATGGTTTTGTTCCCTCAATGTTTTCTGAGCTAAGGGAAGTTTATCAATCAGGAGTAGCCTGTCAAAGCCTCATGCCTCTGAGGCGTTTTTATTGCCTGCTAGTCTTAGGGATAGTTATTAACTGTTTAGTTCCCTCTAGTTTTCAGGAAAGGCTATTAACCCTCCAAGCCCATCCCCCAAGTGCCCAGGGTGGCCCCTTTCTCAACCTTGGGTGACCTTGATAAATGAGGGACCCTTCAGAGCTCCAACTCCATACCCTCCTTGCTCTTGGGCAGAGTAGATTTTTGTTCTATCTCAACTAATCCTTCACGACCCTCTCTGCAGTCTCTATCAGTCTGGCCAGAACCCTGGTGGTAGTCACTGTGGCCCTGACACACTTCTGGCAGGTGTGAGTGTCCCTGGCTCTCCCTTGTGTTTTCTATGGATGGGACCAGCCTCACACAGGGCTAGCTACAGACTGGATGACTGGTGCTGTTTGTCTAATCACGCTAAGAGTGTTACCACCTATATCCCCTTGTGGGTACAGCTTCCCCTGCTAAGGTCTCTGGAGGCCTCCAGTGTGAGGTCCAAGAACACAGCAGCCCTGGGTAAATTATTTTACAATGAAAGGACTCTCCTTGTCCTCCTGTACCATAGCTCATCCTCTGGACACCTGTCCTCTGGATCTGGCAACCTGTACTGAAAATAGAGGACCAGGGAACCAAGGTTCCCCAGCTCCTGACCCTGGGCTGCTCCTACAGTACACATAGGGGAGTTCTGGCCCTGGAAGGACCCAGACAAGGGCACCTCTGGGCTGCAGTGGCACCTCTTTTATTGGTGGGTTGTGATGTCCTCTTGCACAAAGTCCCCTAAGTCACCCCTATTTCTAGTTCTTTCACTATTATAGCAACTGGGACTGGGGGTTCCTTGACTCAGCTTCACTCCAAGGCTTCAGGTCAAAACTGGCTGGAAGTGTGGATGTGTCTTTTTTTTTCTCAAGGTAGGGTCTCGCTGTAGCCTAGGCTGAACTTGGAGCTCACTCTGTAGTTCCAGGCTAGCTCCCATCCTCCTACCTCTGCCTCCAGAGTACTGGAATTAAAGGTGTATACTACCATGGCTAGCTGGGTATCTTAACCAAGGTTGCTATCCCTCTGCCCTGGCCTCTTGGAGGAAGGTCCATGGGTGGCTGTTAGAATTGAAGGGAGGAAACTGACTTGAAGATAATGGTCTGAGGCCTTTCAAAGATGTTGATCAAAGATGTTGGGGAACACAGATGGGCAGAAAGTTTGTGTACCATCCCAAAGGAGAAACTGAGGCATAATGGAGCCATGACCTACCCTGGTGACCTAACATGCAAGGCATGTCCCCAAGCTCAACTGCATGACAAAGTGGGAAAAGACAGAAGGCAGATTTATGCAAGCATACTCTAGCTTGTTCCTGGGCAAGTGTCTCAAGGTAGCATGCGCCTGTTTCCCCACATGTGTAAGGCTTCACATGGAGCATTTCCCAAGGCCAGTGCCAAGTGCATCTGTCCAAACCTGACACTCTGCTACAGTGGACTTCTTAAGTTCAAGACACTTCTTTCTCCTTCTAGAATTACTCTCTGTCTTATTTCAGTTATCCAACAGAGGTCTTCCTCTTCCTGTGCTGCTTCTTAGACTTGTTCTCTGAGATATCCGAACCCCAACAAGAATGGCCTAGTGACTGAGAGGAAAGCTCAAGCTTCGAAGCGGACAGTCTTGTGTTCAAGTTCAAGATGCCATTTTCGCCAGACATCGTGGCACATGCCTTTCTCAAGTTTGAAGCCAACTTGGGCTGCCTTTTGAGACCCTGTCTGAAAAAGTCATCAATAAGTACAAAAAGCTGCCATCTGTGAACTTAGTGACCTTTGGCATGACACTGAACCTCTCTTTGATAAAATTTAAAGATAAAAATACCTGCTTGACAAGTTAGAAGAATTAATCAGACTATGAGAATCAGCCAGCACTACGAGGACACATTTCTTAAAGTTAGATTTTCATATTTTTCCAGCCTACAATTTTGAAAAATATCACACAGTTGAAAAACTGTATGATATGGAAATGGCCAACTAATCATATTGAAAATTTGCATTTTTTGAGACAGGCACAGAGAGAGAGAAAGGCTCACCAATTAGCCCATACCAGCTTCGAACTCAATCCTCCAGCCCCAACCTTTCAAGTATGCTGAGATTATAGTCATGTGCCACCACATCCAGCTTTTGTATGGTTTGGTCAGGATATTGTCAACATGTACCATAGCCTAGAGGCTTGTATGACAGGATGGCTTCCTGTAAAGCTTCTAGAAGATCGTGGGGTAGAAGTATCTCAGTCCCTCTCGCCAGCAAGTCCCAGGCCTCCCTCCTAGTGCTGGGTTTGCTGGCAGCATTTGGGTCCCTTGGCACTTAGAAGCATTTCTCACCTCTGCCTTCATCCTCAGATGTGCATCTGTGTGTTTCACCACATCGTTTCTCTCCATGGACACCAGCCCCACTGAGTGAGGCCCACCCTACTCCGGGTGGTCTCATCTTAATTATCACATCACAGTCCCCTCTCTTAGTAAGGTCTGGTCCTAAGGTGCTGACTCCAGTGTGTGAGTTTGGGCATAAGTCAGCCCACACCTTCCATAGTTTGAACCACTGAGTGTCAGCTGCCGATGTTAGAAAACCTTTCATCCTTCATCCCCAGTCAGATCCTCTGGGGACACTTTTCTCTTGGATGTAGCCAAAAGCCAAGTTCCAACATTACACCCCTGACCTGATGCCTCTGGCTGGCTTGCTTTTACCTAAGCAGGACCTGGTGGAGAACATGATTTTAGCTAGGTGTCACGTATTCTGCCTCCCCTCCAGGTTGGCCAGCCCCTGAGCACTCAAAGAATCAAGTTGAGGGGTATGAACCTACCACCTAGAAGCATCTGACATCCACTTGTGGGGCTTCATGCCTTGGCCAGGAACATTATCGGTCTGCTGGTCCTTCTAGGGGCCCTTCAAGAATACTCATGCTGGGGATGTTCCTCTGAGTAGGCGTGGAGGACACTATCCATTTGTGATAAGTCACCCAAGGGGTCATGGGGGCCCCCTTATAGCCCACCTGATGATGCTTTCAGCTTTCAAACCCATGTGGGTCCTGCCTAAATAAGGTGTCAGATGGCACTATGTGTTCCATGATGTGGGTTTCCATGTGCTCAGTGGTGAGCTGACCTTGCAGTGCCCATGCTCAGGCTGTCTGGAAGGACGCTCCCTCCTAACCTTCCAATGCTGCCCTGGACATGCACTAGCCCATCAACCCACCTCCAAAAGCAAACTCGATGAAGTCTAAAGAACCCCATGGAAATACCCAAGACAAACCTTTGTCACCTCTGAATTATACCTTCTGTGTGGCTAAGGAAACCAGACAGTGGCTTACCTTAACCTCTTTTCTGTTGCTCTAATTGAACATCACAGACCAGTTTATTTTTTAAAAAAATAATTCATTTGGCCCAAAGTTCTAGGGACTGGGAATCAGAGATTGAGAAATGGCCACTTGTGGGGAGGCTACAGAGCCCTAAGGCAGGTCAGGGCATCCTGGGTGAAACAGGGTGAGACAGAACAGGCATGTTAATGAGGACCCACTCTTGCAGCTCAACCCCTCCCTTGGCAGCCCATGACTCATCAGTTCATGAGGACCCTCAGTTACTAGGAGCTTTCCCTTCTCTGTACCACTAGCATAAAGTTTTGGGAATAGTGTTGCCAACAGCTGAGTTCTGTGGCAAACATTAACTGATGCCACGACCCCTGGATGGGAGCTCTCAGGCTGGACAAGGCGTGGGTGTGGGGGAGACAGCAGGAGCCTAAGTGTCCACTGTGGACATCAAAACTGTGTGTCTCCCCACCACCATCACCACCAGACAGGAGTCCAGACTGGGCCCAGAGGCTATTGGTACCACATTCTTCTCCCTGTCTCTCAAGCAGGGGGCAAGAGGAGATAGGCCACTTCAATCAGATTGGTCTCCAACTAGTCCCAGGCTCCCAAGTTCTCGTTAGAGGCCACCAAAGTGACAGACTTATCTAAACATAAAAAAAGGGCCTAAGGCCTGCCAAGTAAAAACCAGGCCTCTCCATTGACTTTTACAGATACATAGGCAATATGAAATTTCTAATTACACACATAACATCAGAATAGTTTCATGGATGTGGTACAGGGACTCAGAAAATTCCTTATACACTGTACCCAAAAGTCAGACTGCCATAGTTCCTCTCTTTCACCATGTGTAGATTGTTCAAAACTGTCTTTATCCTGCTGTGGTAGTGTCTGTTTGTAATCCCAGCTCTTAGGAGGCAGAAGAAGAATTGCTATGTATCACGGAGACCCTGTCTCAAAAAAAAAATCTAAGTTGGATGTGGTAGCTCATGCATTTAATCCCAGCACCCAGGAGGCTGAAGTAGGATTACCATGAGTTCCAGGTCATCCTGGGCCGGGTGAGACCACAGTGATACTTCATGCTCATCCACTTGTGGTGTGGCCCCACAGGCAGCCACAGCATGAAAGGGAGAGTCAGAGGTGCTGTCTAGGGCATCAGCCACTCTAGAGTCTGCCCTGAGTTCTCAGAAGTGCAAGGAAGCTAGGGCTACTGGGGCAGCTCGGAGCTGAGCCCACCCAATATCCACTGCACTCAGCACAGTCCCAACCTGTGCCCCAGCCCAATTCCGAGAAGCTCTTTCAGGCGCCTTTGGGGGCCACCTTCCTCCATCAGGAGGCAGGGGAGGTGCCCTGAATACCTTCAGGTGTCTTCTCTGTAGTCTTCATGCCTTGTGGCCTCTAGAGGTGAGTGCTCCCTGGTCAAAGTCCAGCCCTTCCCATACATAGCTGCAGTTGAGTGTTGGTCTCTGTGATGGGGTTGTCCCTCTTGCCACCTCTGAGATGTCACAGAGAGGCATTGAGAGATCCATTGTTGTAGTAATTGCTGGAGGGTTACATAGAAAGATAACCTTAAGGGGAGTCTCAAGGTCTACCAGGGAGAGACCTGGGAATCACCGAAACCTAGACAGAACCAGGCAGGGCCCTGGGGCTGGGCAGAGGCAGAGACTCACAGGAGAATGGGGCCCTAGGAAGCCAAGCGTCCCACTAAAAGGAATGACAAATTATCACACATTTAGCCAGGCGTGGTGGCGCATGCCTTTAATCCCAGCACTCGGAAAGCAGAGGTAGGAGGATCGCCGTGAGTTAGAGGCCACCCTGAGACTCCATAGTGAATTCCAGGTCAGCCTGGGCTAGAGTGAGACCCTACCTCGAAAAACCAAAAAAAAAAAAAAAAATCGCACATTTGAGCATGGAAGAAACCAAGAGCAGGAACCAAAGGGCAGGTGAGGAGAATGCCTTCTAGCTCATCAGCAGATGCCATGAAGGGGCACACTGGAGCAACCCAGAAGCCAGCCTTGAGAGTGAGGAATGGTAGGTGGTTCCCTAAGGACTTGTCATGTTCCCAAGGCTAGGAGAGAGCACCTCATCAGAGAGGCCAGCAGGTGAGAGCTTGACAGAGGGTGTCCAGTATACTCAGAGACCAGAGGTGCCCCTGTGCAGGAAGAGGACTATGGGGAAATAACTATGGGGTTCTGTTCACTTGGGCTCCCCACTTAGTCCCTAGGGGCTTTTCTGGTCCTGACCTTGTGAGGCCATGGAATTCTGTTATAGAGATGTTGGCCTGTATATGTGGCTAGATTTGGGAGTTTGGGTGGTGCAATGCAGACTAAAGATTATCAGAGACACTTGTGCAAGGACCCCAGTTTTCTGGTTCCAGAGGAGAGAGACCATGAACCAGGCCACACTGACAGTGCCTGGGAGAGGCCCCAAGCCTGGATGGGTATAAGGAGGATGTGTCAAGCCCAGAACTAAGGTGGCCACCAAACACTGCCAGTGGCACCAGAGCCCCAGATCTGGCATTTCAGTATTGTAGCATGACTTCTGCTGAATCCAAACTTACTGTATTTTCTAAAGGTCTTCTTGAAAAATGCTTGTATGTATACCTGTTGACAATACCATGCTGTGAAAGACTAGCTGTATATGGCTTGAAAACACAATCACAGACTATAGAAAGGGTGTGCTGGGCTTGTGGTGTCTGTGGCATTCTAAGATGTGAGGGTCCGAACAGTCACCCTTGCTGAGAAAGACCCAACCCTACAAACCTTTTCCAACCCAGACCTGGCTTTTCCAGGTCTTCCTGAAAGCTGCTTTGACCACAACCCATCCTGCCCTGAGGTATGGGATTCAGACTTCAGCACTTCTGCACAGGGTCCAGGAACTTTCCAGCCTTTGGCTCATGGGCCATGCCCGCTCTCAAGTCCAAGCTGGTACTCACTAGATCTGCATAGTCTATCTCTGTCTGTTTATCATCCATGGGTATCTGAAAATAGCAGTGGGGAAGGAGTAAATGGCAGCCCTGTCTCCTCCCAGGTGGAAATAGAAGCCATCACTGGTCAGGACTGTGGTGGGAAGGCCTCAGTGTCTCCTTCTCACTGCAGAAAGGCCCTTCCAAATATCTCTGGCTTCTTTATCTCACTAGAGGGGACTGATTTCAGGTGCCTTATTGGCCTAGTGTTTGGGCTCTTAGGTCCTCTGCCATTCATTCCCTCCCTATTTGACCCCTCTTTCTTCTCATCTCTCTCCCACTGTCCCTCCTGCTATCCATCTCCCTTCTGAGCCCATAGAAAGCCTTAGATATGGCAACATAGTCTCACTCTTTGCCACCCTGGAAAGAAAGCATACCCAGCAAATATGGTCAAATGCCACGTATTGGAGAAGGATGCAGTATGTAGGGTATAAAGCCCTAAGCCATGAGGGTGGGCAGTAGAAATCCCTCATTGTGTGACTACTCAGCCCATGAGAGAAAAGGGCATGGTTGAGGGACCCTGCCTTGTTCTGAATTGTCTTTACCTCCACAAGCCCCACATAGGACAGGGGCTAAGGGGAGCTCGCAACTCACCAGAGCAGGGGCCAGAGCAGCCTCAGGCCTACACTGTGTATCTCTGACACTGTTTCTGGCATGTAAATCAGTTTCTCCTTGGAAAAGCACAGCATGTGTAAGATGGGTGAAGCTCTTTTACCTTAACTTGAGGCTCCTGTCTGTCCCTACGTCCTTGACTGGGGAGACAGTTGCTGACATCAACAGTGATCCCCAACAGAGGACACTTTTGAGTACCAGTGAGAGGTGAGTATGGGAGGTTGTTTGTGAGTATACATATATGGCTATGAGTATATCAGTGAGACAGGGCCTTGCCAGAAAGAGCCATGAGCTCTTGCCCCTTGCATGGCTATGTGGAGTATTGCTACAGAGCCATGGCAATTATACCTTCAATCATATCTTTGCCTTGGGGAACCAGGAACCATGGGAGCCTTTATTCTGTCCATTTGAGGAATGATGGGCCAGCTGGTTTCTAGAGGCTCCTTGCTATGACCTCTGCTTCAGTGTTATGCTGGAAGACATAAGTGCCCAACACTGCCTGCAGCCCAGAGCAGCTTTGCAATATATTGGGTGGTCTTTCTAAGCCAGGGCATAGGCTGCACCTAAGCTTGGGCAGGGGCCCACTCCATCCAGGGCTTGGGTCTCCATAAGAAGTCCCCATCCTCCCAGCCTAGCATCCCAGTGACCCTGAAAACAGCACCAGACCAATCAATTTGAGGGCTAGGGCTGGGAATATACAGGTCAGGCCTGGGAGACCCTGCACAGGAGTGGGAAGCTGAGGTAATCAGGGAAATCCTTAAGTCCCAAGGGGAAGACATAGCATGTTGGACAGAGCCTCAGCCTCAGGGCTCAAAGGGGCCAAAGGAAAAGCCCTGCTGTGGGAGTGAGCACCTGACCACAGCCTTCAAGAAGAGGTCACAGGCTTCCAGTAGGGGTGAAAGGACAGTCCAGCCTAGGGTGGGCCTAAGAGACCATTCTTGTTCCCAGGAATTCCAGAAAAATGGTAAGAGAAAGTTCTCATAGATATGTGTTCTCATCCATCTCAGAGGCCCCTGAGAGGCCCTTGAGGTCCCTCACCTTCTCCCCAGCCTGGCTCATGGTATCCGAGAGGGCAAATGCCACCTTCACCTGCAGCTTCTCCAACTGGTCCGAGGATCTTGTGCTGAACTGGTACCACCTGAGCCCCAGCAACCAGACTGACAAGCAGGCCACCTTCTTCAAAGGTCACAGTCAGCCTGGCAAGGACCCCGCTTCAAGGTCATGCAGCTGCCCAGCGGGCCTGACTGCCACATGAACATCATCACAGCAATGACAGTGGCATCTACCTCTGCGGGGCCATCTCCCTGCCCCCCAAGGCACAGATCAAAGAGAGCCCTGGAGCCGAACTCATGGTGACATGTGCAGCCAGCAGGGCCTGAATGCACAGTTCCTCCTGCTCAGGGACCTTCCAGTGTCCTGTCCAGGGCTTTGTCTGATTCTTAAGTCCCCCCCCCCCTGCCCACACCTGCCATCCTCTATGGAAAGGCACCAGCCCCACTTGCTCACTTGTCTCCAACGGAGAACAGAGCACAAGGGAGGTGGGATGGGTGGATGTTCACTGCCCACCCCAGGTGGAGACCACTTAGTTCTTGGAGAGGGCAGGGCAGGTGTCCTAAGGGGAGCACAGAATGGATGTCCTTGAACTCTGTCCTTTCTGGCCCTGTAGAGAGAGTCCTGGAACCCTCACAGCAAACCACAGCCCCTTACCCAAGCAAGTAGGCCAGTTTCAAGGCCTGGTCATCGGTATCATGAGCATCCTGGTGGGTGTCCCAGGTACTGCTGTTGCTGGCCTGGGTTTTGGCTGCCTTCTGCTCCAATCGCATGCCAGGTAAGGCTTGACATAGTCCTACTCTCTGTTCCACCAGAAGCAGAGCCCCAGGACTTGCACACAGCCCTGTCAGTCATCCTTCCTCCTATGGCTGTCACCATCCCTTTACCTCCCACAAATCCTCCATAGCTCCTGACCAACCTGAAGTCACTATACTTCACACACACTGACCACCACAAGGACCTGTGGTACCCACACTTTACACACACCTTAATCTCCACAAGGGCATGTGCTCATCACACCTTACACACTGAGCTCCATGAGGGCCTAGGTCACCACATGCACAGCTAGCACTAGGCTGCTTGCCTTCACTGAAATCACTGGTGAGTGGGCTTTTTCTGTGGCCAAAAAGAAAGGCTGAGCCTTCCCTCCTGGACTCCCTGCCAGGAAGGGACCACACACATACCGTCAACTCTGAGAGCCCCTTTCCCAAGTCCACCCATCGGCCAACTTGGAGGGCTATTCATAGTATCTCTGGCTGTGTTACACCAACAGAGGAAGACACAGGTTCATTTGACCCCACAGCAGGCCCATACTTAAAATTCATGGTCCAACTCTACTACATAGGGAGGGTGTGAGTAGGGATGGAAGATCTGGTGCCCTTCCAGAGACTAGACCTCTTCAGGGTCTAAAAACCCCAGGAAGGTCCACCCCAGATAGGGACACTCAGCCAAAATCATCCCCTGGAAAGGATTGCTCAGCTGTCCCCTGATTCAAAGTTTATTTTGCTGCAGAGACCAGAAGAGCGGGAAACAAGGAACTGTCCCTGGTGAGTCCGGGTCCTCTTCCTGAGTGACTCATCAGAATCTGCACCCAGAGCTGGGCACAGGCAGAAGAGACTGTTGGTCATGGGACTTGAAGGGCTGCAGCCTGGGGACACAAGTCCACCCAAAGTTCACACTGCTCACTAGGACCCCAGAGCCACATCTTCCCATACGCTGGCTCTAGGATGCATAATCCTGGTATGTGCTAGCTTGTGAACCTACAGTGTGGACGTGGTCATTGTTTATCCTATGCTGGGCAGAGAAGGGCTGGAAAAGTCACAAGAATGCTAGAGACAGTTTAGAGAAAACTGTTAAGCGGTATCTGAGCCAGAAAAGAGGGACTACATTGTGGATCTCAGAAGGCAGTGGGGGACAGTTGACAAGTCTCAGCTGTGATGGCTAGAGTACACCTGCTCTAAGAACCCAGTGACAGGCCCCACAAAACCAGAGGCCTAACCTGGTGGTTAGTGGGGGATGATGGGGATGCAGACTCCTCCCAGGCTGATTCTGTAGCTGACTCCTCCCTTCCTCCCCCCGCCGAAGAAGGACGACTCTTTGGCAATTCCAGTTGACAATGTGGCCTGTGGGGAGCTGGACTTCCAGGGATGAGAGACGACTCCAAAGCCCCATACCCCTTGTGTACACACAGAGTGTGCCACCTTCGCCTTTGCTGATGGGCTGGGTGTCTCATCCTCAGGCTGCTGGGGCTCAGCTGATGGCTCTCTGGGTCTCAGGCCTCTAAAGCATGAGGATGGACACTACTCTTGGCCCCTCTGAACAGTTCCTTCAACCACTAGTGTCCTGAAGATCCTTCACTAAGATCCCAGATTGATTCTTCCCTTGGGAGGACACAGGCTACAGAGCAGCAGGAACTCCTGGCAGCTTAGCTATCTAGGGAGACAGCCTTGCACCTGTGTGAGCCCTCCTCAGATATGGTGTCACTGAGGAATACATCTCTCAATGTTCACAGCAAGCTGGAAGCAGCAGGCTTCACTGTCCCTTGATGTGGAGAGCTTGGCATGGACAGGTACCAAGCCTTACCACAAGATGCATAGCTGGCCTGAACCTGGCTTTCCTGAATTCTGCTGCTAGACACTGCCAGGGTTTTGAGTTATGGCCCATGGCCTCTGGGGATCCTATATTTGGAGATAGGGACATAGTTGGAGATAGCCTTGGACTGTGCCATGTGAGGCACTCTCATAGCAAGAAGTTCCACAGCACTTGAAGTGGCCCTCAAGGATCATTCAGGTAGGATATTCATAGACTTAGGGGTTCCAGGGGCTATGAGCTACCCCCAGGCCTGGAGAAGTCTCAGTGAGGGCCAAAAGAGCTTCTGGAAGCAGGGGCCAGGGGAGATACAGGCATCCTCTGTAGGAGTCTCCTCCACCTTCCTGTAGTAGTTTCCTTCTCACTGCTGGGACAAAACACCAGACCAGAAGCAGCTTATGGGAGGAAAAAATTTATTTCAGACTTAAAACTTCTGAGAGGAACTCTCATCATGGCAGAGAAAAATATAACAACTGGTTCTTATCCTTCTGCATCAGCATCAGGGAGAGAGAGCAGCAAGAGTGAGCCAGCTCTGAACACCCTAGCTAGCTTAATAAGTCTCAAGGCCTGCCCCGAATGACACATCTTTTCCAGGAAAGCTCTACCTAGATAAGGCTGCACCAGCTGAGGACTAAGTAGAAAGCTTAATCACAAATATTTGAAGCTATGGGGGACATTTTACATTCAAACTGCCACATTGGAGAAGTTTCAGTAAAGGCTAAAAGAGCTCCTGGCTACAGAGGCCCAAGGAAGGCACTAGGCCTCCAACAAGAAAACCCTCTGTGGGAGTCCCCTCTACCTTCCTAAAGTGTCCAGGTAGTGCCTCAGACCTTTTCTACATCAGGAAAACTGAGGCAGTGATGGAAACAGGCAGAACTAGAGACCCACCCACACCTCCAGTGACATATCTCACTCCCTTCCCTACTCCCATGAATCAGAGGCTGGGGGGCTCCTCCCACTGCTCATGGGGAGGGGAGGGTTCCATACAGGCAGTGGGGAGGGAGGACCTAGCTTTGACCTATCCTAGCTGTGGCCGTCCTAATTCTTGGACCTCATTGACAGCATTTTTTAACAGGGCCCTAGGGTGGACAGAGGGGTTCATGTACCCTCTTGACATTTTGAGCAGCCAATCCAGCTAGAGCCTAGGCTGGCCAGTGGACACATATGTGGATGGGTGCTTTGGTTCTACCATATTATAATTAAAACAGTAGTAAAAGCCTAAGGAGTCCTGTTCTACTGGGAGAAGGGGCAGAAGAGCCTGAGGATCCAGGCTAAGGCTCCAGGTACAGTGGAGCAGATGGCTCTCCCAAGGCCTAGCCAGAATTGATCCTCACCATCATTGTCCCAGAAACATTCAGGCCCTCCCTAGCCTCATATCCACTTTCTGTCCTCATTAACACTGCCTCTCAGGTGTGAAAAACCTCCCACTGTGATAAGTGGGTGCCATGTTCCCCATCACAGGTTTTCTCAGGGTTCCACAGCCACAAACACCAAGCCTCAGCCCAGTATGGCGCATTATCTGGGCCACTGTATATGTGTTTACCCTACTCAGCCCCCATGCCCTCCATTTGTGAGTCCTTCCAGGCAGTGATGGTGCCTAGTGCTGGGGCCATCTCAGTTGGATAAGTGGACTGCACCAGACTATGAATGAGGACACACCTGCTCCATGATGAGGTCTTGGCTGTTGACCAGTGGGTCAGTCAGACACCCTTCCCAACTTCCATCTGGGGGACAGTAGCTCTGACCCAAGGCCCTTAGTGCTGCAGCCTCTCACCTACCCCCCCAGTTCTTTGAGCCCCTCGTGAGCCACTGCCCTCACTCTGTGTGCATGTGTGAACATATGTGTACGTATCTGTTTATACATGTGTACAAATGTGTGTAGTGTGTATGCATGTGTACATGTGTGTGCATGCACATATCTCTAAATGTGTGTTCATGCATGTCTACACATGTAGTGTGCATATACATATGTGTGTGCATGTATGTACATGTACACATATCCCTTAAACAGTGAAAGAACATTCAACTTTACTCATAATAACAAAACTACACGTTGAAACCTCCCTGCCAGGTTAGCAAAAGTCTAAAAGCAAGAACAGTTTGTTTGGTTAGGCTGTGAGGTTCATCCCCTATGGCTGGAGGAGATGCCATGCTAGGGGAGGATGGTCCCTGGCTAGTGGTCCATCAGCAGTCACTCTTTGCCCACCTGCCTCAGTGGAAACACTTCTGGGCCATGGCAGCACTGTGAGGCCCAAAACTCAGGCACAGGGGACTGAGCTTACCTGAGTCCCCAGAGCAACAGCCATTCATAGCTCAATACAGATTATGGGAGGGAGGACACACAACTTCCTGGTACCTGACATAAGAAGTGTCCAAAGGCAAGGAATGGAGTGAGGGTCATGCCAAAATGACAAGTGGACAATTTGAGCATCAAAAAAAAAAAAATAAAATAAAATCAGATGCATTTTGAATGTATTTTTAAAAACTTGAGTTCATAGAGATACTCAAAGAAAAGGAAAGAGGAAAAAGAAAAAAAAAATAGAGTATGGGAGTACTCAAAAAAAGCAAAGAACAATAGAGAAGAAGTGGTCTCTCTCTGAACCTCCCGCCTAGCGGGCCAGGCCACCCGTTGGTGGCAGCTCCATTCAGATAAGAACAGAAAGCACCATGGGGACCAGTCAGCACTTTGCATCCACTTTCCTGGAAAGTGACCTCTGCACCCTTCTGTGCTCAGTTTTTTCATCCCCTCACCCTGCCCCAGGCAATTTTATCATGGCTCTGGTGAGACCAGGACCCAACCCTCCTACTCTCTTCCAGTGAGACATCCCTAGTCTCTGGCAGACCCTTCAGCCTCTAAAGGGTCCTGGGTATGGTTCTCCCACCTGAAGCCAGTGCTGACCCCAGTGGGTGGGACCCAAAGTGGCCAGACTGCTCAGCACCTTGCACAGACTCCCACGTCCTGCCACATTGGCCTGCCCTGTGCACCAGCCCCAGCCTGAGCTCCACCCGAGATATCCCCTCACCTCTTCCCTCCCCTCTCCACTTCCCTGGTGCCTATGCCAACCCTAACTGGCCTGCAGAGGTAGAAAAGTACAACATGTCTCTGAACAGGAACAGCCCAAGCTCTGCCAAGACAGCCAGGGTTTGACCCTGTTGGATGGAACAGGCAAGAGAACCAGCAGGGATCTGACAGGAACCCACCTTCAGGCAACAGGAGGCAGAGCTGGCACTTGGGCTCAGTTCCATGGCCCTTGGGGCTAGTGGGGTGCTGCAGAGTCTGGTGGCTGAGCCCTGGTGGTCTCAACCATAGGGAAGGTCAGTGGGATCAAGATCCCTTTTCATGAGGGGGAGCTCCCAGTTTTTGGAAAGCTCAAGATATGTAGGATCCGCCAAGGGGCCAATCAATTAATGGAGTTACTCATCCAATTCTCTGGGACCACTTGACTGAGACAAGTGCTCCCTTCGCGAATAGACATTCATGTCTCTGACCCCAGTCAGGCAGCTCCACTCATCAACAGCCCCCTCCCCTGAATTTTTCCAGCTTCAGGATTTCTCACCAAGGGCAACAGGTGCCCAGAAATGCCTGCGTGACTGCAGATACACCGTTGTCCCACTCACCACAGGCTCATACAACTCGTGGTTGCTTTAGTCTTATGCTTTTAACACAAAAATCACAAAAACTAATTATGTCATATGTAGAATGCTGTTCAGCTATAAAAAGGAATGAGTGTGTTCTCCATATTCACAAGAGCAAAGAGCTGGAAACAGCACACATATCCATCAAGGAATAAATGGATGAGCTAGATGTGGTCCATCCATGCATGTTGGACATAGGAAGGGCCCTGGGTTAAAGTAAACCTAACCTGTCTGACACAAAGGCCCCAGGCTATGGAGAGGTTGCTGCAGCCTGAACCACTGGTCATATCTTGGGAACTGGACGGGCAGGGGAGCTCCTCCCCCCATTCTCAGGGGTTGCAGTGAGCCAGGATCCTCCCCCCCCCCCATTCCTGAGGGTCACAGTGATCCTAGACCCCAGGACAAAATCTCAGATCCCAAGATTGGCAAGAAGTAAGGCCACTCCCTCTCCAAGCACTGGATAACTGGACATTCAGATAAGACTTAGGCTTTGCTCATAACCCTGTGGCCTTTGCCAGTTGCCTAGGAAACTCCTTATATGGTATCAGCCAGCACCTTGCAAAGTCCATCTCCCTGTACCATTGGCTACCTGCTGTAATAAATGTACCCATATGCTAATTAGGCTTCAGCAAGCAACCTTGTACGTCCAACCTCCTTAGGACTCTCAACTGCTCATAAACCCATTTCCCTGACAATAAACCTAGAGCTGTTCACTGAAACTGTCTCCCAAGAGTGATTCTCATGTGCTCACCACCATGGTTGCCTGGGATGCCTTGGGGGACCGCGGCGAGCCCAAGGACCCAGGAACCCACACATGTAATGGACTATTAGTCTAGCAAAGGAAGGAAATTCTAGGGCTGGAGAGATGGCTTAGCGGTTAAGACTCTTGCCTACAAAGACAAAGGACCCAGGCTCAATTCCCCAAGACTCAAGTAAGCCAGATGCACAAAGTGGCACATATGTCTGGAATTCATTTGCAGAGGATAGAGGCCCTAGTATCTATTCTCTCCCTCTATCTGCCTCTCTCTTTCTCTCTGTCTCTCTCTTTCAAAGAAATAAAAAATTTAAATAAAGAAAAGAAAAGGAAGAAAATTCTGCTACATTGATGAACTTTGTCATTGGGCTCTGTGAAATAAGCTGACTGCTTAAAAAGTTATGTACTGTGTGATCCATGCCTATGAGAAGTAAAAATCAGAGACAGAAAGTAGAATGGTAGCTGCCAGGGCCTGGGGAAGTTATGGAGAGTTAGTGATTAATGGGAGCAGAGTTTACTTTTCATAAGAACAAGATTGTGTTTCTGAGCTTGGAAGGCAACCCTGAGCAGAATGGCATGAGTGGGATATGGGGGCTTTGACCAGTTGCCTGACCCCAAAAGCTGTCTCTGGGCTGAGCCTTCACTTCAGGAAGGATGGCCCCATCTGTGAGCCTGTAGGACTAGACACCTCCCGCTGACATAAGAAAGGGAAACTGAGGCCCCAAAAGGATTGTCCTAACTAGTCATTGTTCAGGGATCTTGTGATATGGCAGCAGTCATGATTTCCCAGGTTTAGAGATGTGGCTCAGTTGGCTGAGTGCTTGTCTAACATGCACAAAACCTTGAGTTCCATTTCCAGCAGCATATAAACCAGATGTAGTGCATATCTATAATCCCAGTACTAAAGAGGTGGAGACAGGAAGATGAGAATCACCCTTGGTTACATAGTGAGTTTGAGGCCATTCTAGGCTACATGAAAAAAAAAAAAAATACAGGCTTGGAGATGGCTCAGCAGATAAATTCCCCAGCAGGATAGGGTTCATTTGCAGTAGCAAGAAAATCTGTCATGCCCCCTCACCCTCTCACACTGCATTACACATACATACAAACAAAAAAAAATATTAAAAATGCCTTTCCACACAGCTGGGTACCAAGGCTTAGACACAGAACTAGTCATCCTGGTCCCCAAAGATTCAGGTGGACAGGGGACAGAACATAAACACCTCACTGCATTGATCAGCAATTCCTGGGCCACTGGATGCTGCAGGAAATGAGCTGCCCTGCCTCCCGGCCCAGGCCATCCCTTTGACTGGTCATACTTTCAAGTCCTTACTATTATATACTATTGTCATCCTCTCTCTCTCTCTCTCTCTCTCTCTCTCTCTCTCTCTCTCTCTCTCTCTCTGTTCTTATTTTTACAGCTTTTATCACTAGGCTTTTTAATTAATAGACTTTTTTTTGAAATACGAAGGTTTATTTTCAGCTGTACATACTCAGCAGATAGCACATACAGATTAAGATAATTCAAGGAGGGGCTGGAGAGATGGCTCAAGCAGTTAAATTTGCTTTCTTGCAGTGCCTAATGGCTGGGTTCTATTTACCAGTACCTACAGAAAGTCAAATGCACAAAGTGGCACATGTGTCTGAAGATTATTTACAGTGGCAGAAGGCCCTGGTATACAATACTTTCATTCTCTCTCTCCCTCTTTTCTTCTCTCTCTCCCTTTCTCAAAAAAATAAAACTATGTCTTAAAAAGTAATTTAAGGAAAGTTTAGCAAGAGGATGTGCAGGATACAAGCAAAACACAAAGTTTCTTGCAACACCCTAAGAGAGTGTTGAGTACAAAAAACTGTCAGAAACAACCAGTCAGACAAGGGATCCAAGAGGATAAGTACCCAGCTTCCCTGTCCTTGGGCATTCTCATGGCAATCCCCACTAACTGAGCCCAGTAAGAAGCAGAGGGAAAGGTATTCTCCTGGAGTGCAAAGAGACTACAGGTTTATACTTTTACTTATGGGACCCCAAATTTAAGCCTTATTAGCTCCTGTCATGGTGTCTATGGAATTAAGTCCTTACCAATGGGACCCCCAACAAGATGCATCTATGTTTTCTAGGGACTATGGATTTATATATACTCTTACCAATGGTGCCCTACATGTCTTGGAGGTCTAGGAATTAAGTCCTTACTGATGGTTCCCCCACCTGTAGTAGTTTGAGTGGATGTCTCCTGATAGATTCAGGAGTTTTATTCAAGTCTGTAACTTGGTGTCATGATGGGTGGATCTTAGGTCCATCCCTAGGGTATTTGGGGGTGGATCTGTAATGTCAAGCTAAAATATAGGATGCTTGGCTTATGAACTTTCTAAGGGGAAGAAAGTCTGCAGAGGGCTCTGTTGGAACTGGCCTACCGGCATAAGGGATGGCTGCATTCTTCTGCCCATGCCCAGAGAGTTTGATCAAGGTTAAATTTGTAATGGACTGATGTGCTTGGCTAAAGATATGTGACTGAGAGATATAAGATTTAAAACTGGAGAAATTCAAACAAGTTTAAAAGTTACTGGTGCAGCTGGGCGTGGTGGCGCATGCCCTTAATCCCAGCACTTGGGAGGCAGAGGTAGGAGGATTGCCGTGAGTTCGAGGCCACCCTGAGACTCCATAGTGAATTCCAGGTCAGCTTGGGCTAGAGTGAGACCCTACCTCGAAACACCAAACCAAAAAAAAAAAAAAAAAAGTTACTGGCACAGAGACTGATTTTAGTTTAATAAAGCTGTTACTGTCAAACTCATTAGTAATCTCAATAGCATCTAATGAGATGGCCCAATTGCTTTACATTAAAACAATGGAGAGGATGCCTGAGATGATCCCACCCCAGAAAGACTGAATGGTAGGAATGTAAACTCCTTTGAAGGGAAATAACAAAGAAGGAACCTGCTCTTCAAGGCCGCAGTTTATTTCATCCCTGCACACCTGCTATTGGTTTTGGAAGCATGAAAAATGCATGGAGTGAATCAAAAAGTTCAAATGGTCCCAGGAGCTATTGCTGAGCTGTAGCATATAGGCAGGGTGTGATGACCCTGATGAAAAGGCTGGTGAAGTCATTGGAAGATGGACCATGGTTTGCATGGAGACCTGAAGATGGTTTAGATATAGCAGGACTGTGGAGCACTGTTGCCTTGGGATGGAAGTTTTCCCTGACTATTCAGCCCAGCTGTAGGGGCAGAGCTGAAAACTCTGGAGACTGTCAGTCACTGGTTACAATATTTGCTTGAACTGCAGATGTTTGCTTGATGGCTGTGGAGTTCACATTGCTCCAGTCTCTCCTTGCTATGCATTATAGCAGCTGAAAATGTTTACTCTGTGCTTTTATATGTTGAAAGTATATAACTCGTTTTGATTTTACAGGACTTACAGCTAAGAAACTATCTTAAATCTCAGATGAGACTCTAGGCTTTAGAACTGTCTTAAACTGGTAAAGACTGTCAGGAACTTTGAAGTTGGACTGAACATAATATACAGTATGAGATGGTTATTATTCTATTGGGGACCAGAGATGGAATGTGGTAGTTTGACTGGATGTCCCTCAGTAGATTCAGGAGTTTTATTCAAGCTTGTAACTTGGTGTCACTATGGGTGGATCCTAGGTCCAGCCCTAAGGTGTTTGGGGTTGGATCTGAAATTCCCAGCTAAAGATATGCAGAGTGCTTGAGTTCTGTCTGGGTTCCTGGAGCGTGCTTGTTTTTGGTGGGTGGTGGTATTCCTCTCTGCATGGACCTGTGAAAGGGGGCCAGCTTCTTCCACCATTATGAATCTTTCCCTGGATCTGTAAGCTTTAAATAAAATCACTTCCTCCCATAACTGTGTCTGGTCTGGAGATTCATCCCAGCAACGTTGAAGCTGACTGAAACACCATCTATCAAACAGAAGATCATATGCTGGAATGTTTGCCCAGTCTCTTTTGTCCTTTGCTCCATAGCATCCTCCAGAGCCCCGTTTTTCCTTCTTTCTGTGGGCAGCCACAACGGTAAGTTAGACCTTTGGATTTGGTCACCCTTTACCAATGCGGTCTGTGGCACCCTGTATCCTTGCCTTCTTTATTGGTGACAATAAGAAGGCAGTCTATGGATTTGAGCCACTCTATACCATTGTGAATTCATACTAATTTCCATGATCTAAATGGCTTTTTAAAAAAATATTTTATTTATTTATTTGAGACAAAGAGAGGTAAAAAGAGAGAACGGGCTCACCAGGGCCTCCAGCCACCACAAACAAACTCCAGATGCATGCATCTCCTTGTGCAACTGGCTTACGTGGGTCTTGGAGAATCGAACTGGGGTCCTTTGGCTTTGCAGGCAAAGGCCTTAACCACTAAGCCATCTTCTCCAGCCCCTAAATGACTTTTTTTGTAAGGCCTGTGACTGATCACTCATCCACTAAAGCAGTATTGACAAAAGCCTCTGGAATAAATATTGAGACCTATGTCAGAAAATCCAAATAGCTTCTAATAACTATGTAAGGCAGGGAGAGTACCAACGCCTCTGTGGATTGTTCTTCTAATACTTCTTTTTGAAAAGAAAACAACCATTTGACTCCTTTATTGATTGATTTACTTAGGATTGCAAGCATGATAACACTTGAGGTGAATTCCTTATAAAAATTTGCCAAACTTTCTGGATTAGTGTCTTGCTAAATTTATTAGTCAACAGGCAGATTATGTTGATTCAGTGTACACACTTTATTCACTCTTCACACATGTTAATTAAGCCTGGTCCCTTTTCTTTATCCTCTCAACTACCCTAGCCTCCTGGCCCTAACCCCCTGGGAGGGGGGGCACTCACCTAACCCTAACCCTCACTTTGTGGCGGGGGATGGCAGCATCTGGGTCCGGGCCTTGCTCCTTTCCATGCAGGGCTGCCAAGGGGTCCCACGGGCCGCAGGTATCAACACAGAGAGAGACGTGGAATCTGCCTCTCTAAGTTGACTAACAATTTCCTGAGCTTTTGCTGGGGTTCTTATAACCATTTTTTCCTCAGTCATCCTGGCTGCTGATAGCCACATTAGGATTAGCTCATTCGCAAATCAGCTCACAGAGGGTCTCTGGTCTTGGTCCCTGGTTGCCATGACGATCTTGTCACTGCTGAGTGAGTGCCCCATTTCCACTTCTAATTATTGCTTCTAACAGTTCCCATTTTTACTTCTAACTGTTGCTCCAAACAATTAGGAAAACTATACTGTAAAATTACCACATGTAACATAGAGACTAGAAAACTGTCTATAGGTAAAACAACTAAATAAAAGCAAATAAGGGCTGGAGAGATGGCTTAGCAGTTAAGCGCTTGCCTGAAAAGCCTAAGGACCCTGGTTTGAGGCTCAATTTCCCAGGACCCACGTTAGCCAGATGCACAAGGGGGCACATGTGTCTGGAGTTCATTTGTAGTGGCTGGAGGCCCTGGCGTGCCCATTCTCTCTCTTTCTCTATCTGCCTTTTTCTCTCTGTCTGTCGCTCTCAAATAAATAAATAAAAATAAACAAAAAAATGTCACCCCAATCCTACTTCTCAGCTGGGTGTGGTGGTGCATGCCTTTAATCCTAGCACTCTGGAGGCAGAGTTAGGGGGATTGCCATGAGTTCAAGGCTACCCTGAGACTACATAGTGAATTTCTAGCCTGGGCTAGAGCAAGACACGGCCTTGAAGAACAAACAACAACAAAAAATCCTATTTCTTTGAGCTGGGTGTGGTGGCACATGCCTTTAATCCCAGCACTTAGGAAGCAGAGGTACATGGATCACTGTGAGTTAAGGCCACCCTGAGACTATATAGTGAATTCCAGGTCAGCTTGGGCTAGAGAACAAGGCCCTATCTTGAAAACAAAAACAAACAAATAAAAAGCAGGTAGAAAGAGAAAACACAAAGTGCCTAGTTCCTAAGTGGAAGGTTGCAGAGAAGATAACCTCTGAGTTTTCCTGGCCAATCACACCAATGTGAAATGGGAATTTTAGGGTCCCTTTCCAATACACCAATATGCCAATGAATTAATAAACTTAGGTACCCAGGATTCTTGTCTTATGAATTTAAAGAATTAAAATCCAGACCAGAGAGTAAGGTTTAGAGAGTCTTTATTAGATTAAGAGATGAAAAGAGAAGAAAATATGAAGAGCTCCTACCATATGGAAGGCAAGAAGTGGTAGAGAGCCCACATAGGGATAGGTCCCCTCATCTCAGTCCAGCAGGGCTGAGATGGAGGGTTACCAGAGCAGGGAGGAGTGGGTAAAAGCAAACAGGAGCTCTGTTTTTGTTTTTGTGTTTTGTTTTGTTTTTTCTCTTTGTAATGGGTCTCAGGAGCCAGCCGCTATCTGCCTACTCTGTCACTAGGCTAGTGGGGAGTGTGGACTCAGACCCCTTGCTTTTTCAGTCTGTGCCTATGGTCGCAGGCTTTGGGGAGCCAGCCAAGTACAGAGAGAATGTCTCACTTGTGCCTGTTCAGCCTGGCTGAACACGTGTTTCCTTGCACCTGCTTTTCCCTTTTGGGTACAATCTTCCTTTCAGTGTAGAGCTCTGTTGGGGGGGGGGGTGCGGGGGGCTTCCAAGAGACAGGAAGTTGCTCAGAAAGCCAGAACTGGTGGTAAGTGAGCAGAAGGGCAGAGTGCTTTACAGAGCTTGTAGCTTGGGTTGCGGTCAATAGAGGTGGAGAACCTGGTCTGCGAGGCTTGCTATTACTTAATGTAAGTGGTTGTCTTTTACTTGTCTAGCTTGTCTTTCTATCTGTGACTGCGCACTGCGTCCCTGCTGAAGCGGGGGCTCCGGTGCGTCCGGGGGCGATGTCAACACCCTGCTCTCTGTGCCTCTGCCTGTTGCCCTGAGCTTCTGTGTGGTTGGCTGTGGGCTGGCCTGAGTGGCTAGCAGCGGGCTGTCACTGCTCACACCCTACGGGGAAGGATACCCCTTCCCTCATCTCATCCTCCCACACCAGGCTATACACACTCCCCAGCCCCTGGTCAGCCACTCACATCCCCAAAACACCCCACACAAAACCTTCCTTGGGAGGCTCACTAGGGAAGGGGAAGCTCTGAGGATGCTTGGCGGCACGGCACTCCCGTGGCTTCATTGTCTTATGGAAGTGTTTCTCAGGTGCCCCTCAGGCCAGAGCCCTACAAGCAGGGGATGTGAAAGGTGGAGCGAGGACAAGAAGAGCTGAGCTGCCCACAGGTAGTGCTCAGCCCCCTTTGGCTTGTGGATGAGGGAGGCCTGTCCTGCTGAGGGTTAAGAAGCTGCAGAGGGGGCAGGGCTGGGAAAGCAGACAGTGGGTACCCACAGGGAGGGTCCTTTATAGTATATCCTTAGTCCATACTTCCTGGCCCTGGAATGCTGTCATCACTCCCTCAGAACTCACTCTGATCCTGTCCTGCTAAGTAGGAATCAGTAGGGGAGGGGAGCCAAGCTAAAGAATCTTTCCCTTCCACTGCTGCTCTAGTGGTCACTAGTACAAAGCTGCTGGTCAAGTCCAACCTCATGGCACGGTCCCCTGTGCTGGCCAGGCCATGGGGCACTGGGAGGTGAAGGGAGTCAAGATTTCCCTTGCCTTCCTTAGAGTCCCTCATGTTGCCTTCTGGCATGCCCTCCCCTGACCCTGCAATGCATGTGAGAGCCACTTTAGGTATGCTACAGGTGAGGGTGATTGTGGTTCCTCCCCACACCCCTATCCCTGCTTAAGTACCCCAAGGGTCCAGCTGATTGGTTCCCTGTGGCTGAAGCTCCCTTCTCAGCTTCCATGTGCATTATGAGTGCTATGCCCTTGGGTGTTCATTTCCGTTTCTGTGGTGTGTCTTCCTTGGTGCGAAGTTCCCTATCTATGGACACTGAACCCCTTTTTGTCTAAATCTTTTGGTCCTCATTATCCACTTGGTCAACTGCTTATTGGGTGAGTTTTGTGGTGACATGTTTCCTGCGCACACCAGCTAGGGCCTCTTTGCAGGGCTCCCCAGCATTGCAGCACCAGCCAGGTGCTGAAACACAGCTCGGAGAGGAGAGAAAGGACAGTTCTACAACACTTGGGGTACAGTGGCTGTGTGGGGAATGCTGCGAGGGATCCTGGATGAGGGAGATGGAGAGGGCCATTGGCAGGTAGGAGGGGACAGGGCTGTGGCCCTATGACTCTGTGGAGTCTTCTCCCCAACAGACTCTCAGCACTTTGTAGGACATGGCGGCTCCACGAGTCCCCAAGAGGACCGTGCTCTTCCAGAGGGAGCGGACTGGACTGACGTACCGCGTGCCAGCGCTACTTCGCGTGATGCCGGGACCCACCCTGCTTGCCTTTGCTGAGCAGAGGCTCAGTCCAAATGACTCTCACGCCTACCGACTAGCACTGCGGCGGGGCACACTGGCTGGGAGCTCAGTGAGGGTGAGTGGCCAGACAAGGAAGGGAAACTGAGGCCCAACTCTGAAGACTTCCCTGGGGACTGAGCCTCAGATGTCCTGAGCAGCAAGCCGCCTCTCCTCCCGCAGTGGGGAGCTCTGCTCATGCTGGAGACTGCTGCGCTGGAGGGGCACCGGTCCATGAACCCCTGCCCCGTGCTGGACTCGGACTCAGGTACCATCTTCCTCTTCTTCATTGCCGTGCTTGGCCACACCTCAGAAGCTGCGCAGATTGCCACAGGCAGGAACGCTGCTCGCCTCTGCTATGTGACCAGTCGTGACACAGGCCTCACTTGGAGCAGTGTTCGAGACCTCACAGAGGAAGCCATCGGGGCTGCTTTACAGGGTAAGCTCTAGCTAGCACAAGGACCTGGCTGGACCAGGCAGGGTGGGCAGGACCAGGGTGAGTCTGGGCTGGTCCCTCTCATTGGCCCACCATCCACTTGGAAATCTTCATTAGACATCCCTTACCCTCAGTTTCCTGGAAATAAGTGACATCCCAACCCTGTCCCTAGGACTGTCTGGCATACCTGAGCTCCTTGTGCTAGGTCAGTGAGTGTTGGTCACCTTCCCACACTGCTTGCTGGCTAGGCCAGCACATCAGTGCTGCCCATATACATAGAGAAAAGGGTTGAACACTGAGGTCTCTTACCCCAAATCCAATGGCCAACCATATCATTTACCACTTCCTTTTCCTTTTTGCCTCCTCCTCAACCCAGTCCAAGGCTCTGGGCTCCAGGTGTTTTCCCTACCCCTGAAGTTCCCTGATTCTCCACTGGTTTCTCCATGGCCACTCTGACTCCTGCTCCTGGGCAGTAGTCCCAGGGTCTACAGTCTCTTGCACATAAGGTACTTCACAGGGGTGTGGCAGGTTCTGAGACATGGACAGGACACAGGGCAGATCCAAAGTCTTCACCCACCCAACTGCCCTTTGCTGCTCTGTTTGTGCAGCATTCCCCCATGCTGGGCTTTTCTGGTGGCCATCAACCTCAGTTTGAGGCTAGTCTCTGTGTACGTACCAATAACTCAGTCAGCGCCTGGGATGTGGCTCAGTAGTATACCATTTGTCCGGTATATGCAGGGCCCTGGGCTTCATCAGCAACATAGTAAAACCACAAAGTAAAACGTCTGGCCAAGTGGTTTCCTAGGCTCCTTAGAGACTTGTCCAGCCTGGGAACACAGGGTTCAACATGGAGGGGTGGTAAAATTACAAACTACCCTAATCCCAGGCCATAGCCCTTTTTCAACACAATGGTTCATGTCCTAACATCCAAGATATTTGGCAGCCCTCCCCCGACACACACCTCTGCCTTTCCTCTCTGCAGACTGGGCCACTTTTGCAGTGGGTCCAGGCCATGGGGTCCAGCTGCGCTCAGGACGCCTGCTGGTTCCTGCTTACACCTACCGTGTAGACCGTCGGGAGTGTTTTGGCAGGATCTGCCGGACAAGTCCCCACTCCTTTGCCTTTTACAGTGATGACCACGGAACTTCCTGGCACTGTGGAGGCCTTGTGGCCAACCTGAGCTCGGGTGAGTGCCAGCTGGCCTCGGTGGATGGAGGCTTACTCTACTGCAATGCTCGGAGTCCCCTGGGCAACCGTGTTCAGGCATTAAGTGCCAATGAGGGAATCTCTTTCTTGCCTGGGGAGCTGATACCTACACTAGCTGAGACTGCTCGTGGCTGCCAAGGTAGCATTGTGGGCTTCCCAGCCCCTCCTCTCAATCAGTTTCAGAATGAGTGGTGGTCACTGGGAACTCAAAAAACCCCATGCACCTCACACCTCTGTTCTAGATTGCAGAAGTCTTCAAGGGAAGGTGCTGAAGGCCCTTGTGGGGACTTGGTGCTCAGAGGGCCCTTCTGCTACCCTGAGCCTTGGGGAGACAAACAAGAACAACCTGGCCTGGAGTCTGGGCCAGGTGAGCATAGAGCAACCTGGATACCAACACTCTCTATGCCTTCTGATATCCTGGCCCAGAGCCCCACGTGGCTGCTGTATTCTCACCCAGCAGAGCGTAGAGCTCGGCTCCACATGGGAATCTATCTGAACCGGTACCCCCTAGACCCATATAGCTGGACAGAGCCATGGGTGATTTATGAGGGCCCCAGTGGCTACTCTGACCTAGCAGCCCTTGGACCTATTCCTGGGTCAGCCCTGGCCTTTGCCTGTCTGTTTGAGAGTGGGGCCAGGGTCTCCTATGAGGACATCTCATTCTGCATGTTCTCACTACATGACATTCTTGAGAATGTGCCCACTGACCCAGAGCTTCCCAGTTGTAAGGACAAACCTCAGGGACATTGCTGGCCCTTCTGATGGCCCTACTCCCTACCCTTGCTGGGTTCTTGTGAATGAGGGGGATTGAAATTCCAAGAGGAGGTCTGGGGACGGCCAGCATAATCACAGGGTGGACACAGCTTGAGGCCAGCCTCCTCACTGGCAGAGAAGGGTGTCATCAGAAGATCTGGCTGCACTATGAAGAGCCTCCTGCCGTGGGTCAGCACAGGCTGCTCTTCAGGAAAGGTGCATACACCTGTGGAGGAGGGGTTTGGATCTGGATGAGGTAGTTAAGGCTCCATTCTGAGTCTGACCACATGGCCACCACAATTCTAGTTCTGGACAATAGACTCCAGAGAGCCCAGAGCACTGCCTTGTCTGACAGTTGTGCTCCTAGCCCTGAATCACTGCCTTCTGTCCTGCATATGAATGAGAAATAAAGAGATTGCACTGTGTCTGCTTCTGTCCATGCCACAGCCCTGAAAGGAGTCCCAGTAGTGCGCTAACCCTTTTCTCTGATCCCTGTCCAAATTTTCCTTTGCCTGGCTCAGCTGTCACGTGCCCAAGGATGGCTGGCAGGTCTGAGGGCTGAAGGAGCAGAGGACATCATGAATTACCCTTTCTGTCTACCACCAGCTTTGTGCTAACCCAGGCCATCTAGGATTTGTTGATGACTAAGGTCTGCTCTGTTTCTAGTTGGGGGAGCGTGTTGGGAGGCCAGTACCCTGGAAACAACCTGCCTTGCATTTTATCTGGGCCTCTCCAGCTAGCTGGTGGGAGCAAAGCTGGGCATGAGCAGGAAGCTGCCCCAAGGGAAAAACCCTTTGTATTTCTTCTCTGTATGAGGTCCTAATTTCTGATTTGTAAACATTATGAGGCCAAAGGAGGGATAGGACTGCTTACAATGCAGTGCAATCTTCCAGACACAAAAAGGCCTGGATATCCATGACCTCGCAATGTCTAGTACTTCCTACACAAGACCCTTATAATAGGAGGAAAAGATGATGACATCAAAATAAAAGAGAAACTAATTGAGAGGGGGAGGGGATATGATGGAGTGTGGATTTGTGAAGGGGAAAGTGGGGGAAGGGGAGGGAATTATCATGGTTTATTATCTATAATAATGGAAGTTGTCAATAAAAATAGTTTTTAAAAATATTATGTGTATGGCTATTGTAGAAAGCTTGGAAAATACAGAAAATATGGCACAAATATGTCTCTTGTTAGTCACAACAGTGTTTGTAAGCTCTGTTGAAGTGGCTGTCAACACCATTTCTTATCAAGTGCCTTCCATGTGACCTTCTTCCACTTATGGTCTTTTACTTATTTGTGACAGAGAGAGAGAGAGAGAGACCTGGTGAGGGCCTCTCGCAGCATAAGGTTGTCTGGGAGACCCCCTGAGCTACAGACATTCTCTGATGAAAGACCTTCTTGCTGCTCCCTTCACTTCATACATAGTTCTGCAGAGACAAGTGTTGCTGTGAGGATTACCACACGGTTATAGGCAGGGGCACAATGATCAGCCTGGTTGGGGCCCTTAGAGCTCTGAGCACTCCCACTACCACCTATGTCCTTCAGAGGAGAGGCCGCCTGCCCAGGACGTGTCAACAGTGCTTTCTTTCTTTCTTTCTTTTTCTTTTTTTTTTTTCTGGGTCTTACATCTGAATCCACTCAGGATGCTGCAGTAGAACATGGTAAAGCAGCGGCTCATAGACAGAAGACCCATATGTTTAAGAGTTCTGGAGTTTTGATGTGCAAACTCAAGGTCCAAGATCTAGAGGGCAGATTCACCATGCTCCATATGGCCTCGAAATTGTGTGCTCATGGTAGGAGAGCGCTCTCTCTCTCTCTCTCTCTCTCTTCCTCTGAGGATCTCTTTTATAAGGGCAACTGGTTATGTTCATGGGTTACTACTGTAATAACCTGTCACCACTCAAAGGTCCCAGACCACATTGGGTATGAGGTTTTCAACATGACGGGTTTTTTTGAGGGGGGGTCACAAACATGAACACCATAGCAACCCATTTTCCTATTTTCAAACCAACCAAAGAACCACACATTGGTCTGTGGTTCTTAGAGCCACATATCCACGGGTACTTATAGCCACTTTTTTGCCATTCATACCTGCAACTGGGTAAGTAGTGTTCCCAAAATTCATATGTACTTGGAACACCAAACTATAACCTTATATGAAAATAACATCTATGCAGATATAATGCAGGTAAGATGAGGTGGAGTGGGTCAGGGTGAGCCACCCAGTGATGACTGTTCTTACAGGAGGAGGGGAGAAGACCACAGAAAGGCAGAGATGGGAGTGATGTGGCCACTGGTGCCTTCAGAAGCTGGAAACGGCCAGAAGGGTCCTCCTGTAGCCTTCAGATGTAGCATGTCCTTGTTCATGCCTTGACTTCAGACTTGACAGTGGTCTGTGTATTAGTTGCTTTTCTTTGTTGCTATGACAAAAGAAACTTAAAAAAGAAAGGGTTTATTTTGGCTTACAGTTTAGGGATGCAGCCCATTATGATAGGAAAGGATTGGCAGGAGTGTGAGACAGTTGGTCACATTGTGTCTGCAGTCAAGAAGGAAATTTAGCTGGGCAAGGTGACGCATGCCTTTCATCCCAGCACTCTGGAAGCAAAGGTAGGTGGATCACCCTGAGTTCAAGGCCACCCTGAGACTGCATAGTGAATTCCAGGTTAGCCTGGGCTAGAGAGAGACCCTACCTTGAAAAAACAAAAAATATTTATTTGCAACCAGGGAGAGATAAGAGAGAGAGAGGGAGAGAGAGAAAGGGTGTGTCAGGGCTTTCAGCCACTGCAAACGAACTCCAGATGTATGTGACACTTTGTGCATCTGACTTTATGTGAGTACTGGGGAATAGAATCCAATTTGTTAGGTTTTTCAGGCAACTGTCTTAACCACTGAGCAATCTCTGCATCCCTGACGTTCTCCTTTTTTATTTAGTCCAGTACCCCAGCCAATGGAATGGTGCTGTCCACATTCAGGGTAGGTCTTCTGTCCTCAGTTAAACCTTTCTGGTAACATCCTTATAAACACACCCAGAGGAATGTTTCCATGGTGATTCAAAATTCAGTCAAGTTGACAATGAAGGTCAACTATCACAGGCTGCCTGGTCTATGGCCCTCTCATTCCAGTAGTTCTGGAAGCTTTTACACATCCATCCAACCATCTGGACCTCCAGGTGTCCTCAGTGTTCTGAATATTACCGTATGTCAAAACCACTATGCTCCCTGGTCAAGCCTGTATCTGGTTGCTGCCTGTCTGAAATTCCCATCTTGTTTCTGGGCTACATCCTGGTTGGCTTCTCTGGCTTTTGTTTGAGTTCACCATCTGTCTGAACAGCTTCTTGTCAGGTGAGGATGTTCTCTGCTCCCTTACTCCTTCCCCCACCTTTTCTGTCTCATGTCTCCTTGGTTTTGTCTGTGTGTGTCTCTGTATATGTGTATCTTATTTCTTCCATGTCTTGAATATTCTTTTGTTATTATCCACTTTCTGGATATATGCAGAGGGAAAAGGATAATGAATGTATGGAAAACTTCCTAGGTATGCATACTTTATATGATTAATTCTACTTAATGAAAAATAAAGCTCTGAGAAATGTATGTAATTTCCTTTTTTCATATGTGGAAATTGAGGCTAGGCCACTGCTTATAGGTCAGTCTTCAAGTGGAAGAAGCCAGCTTACAGTCCATCTGATTGATTCTTTTTAAAAAACAGTTTTTAAATTTTTTTAATTTTTAGCTGGGCATGGTGGCACACACCTTTAATCCCAGCACTTCAGAGGGAGAGGTAGGAGGATCACCATGAGTTTGAGGCCACCCTGAGACTACATAGTGAATTCCAGGTCAGCCTGGGCTACAGCAAGACCCTACCTCAAAAAACCAAAAAATAAAATTATTTTTATTTATTTTAGAGAAACAGAGAGGGAAAGAGATAGAGAGAGAGAGAAAAACAAATGGGAGTGCTAAGGCCTCCAGCTGCTATAAACAAACTCCAGATACATGCACCACCTTGTGCATCTGGTTTGCATGGATCCTGGGGAATCAAATTTGGCTTTGTAGGCAAGTGCCTTAACTGCTAAGCCATCTCTCAAGCCCTGATTGATTTTTTTTTTTTTTTAGGTAGGGTCTCGCTCTAGCCCAGGCTGACCTGGAATTCACTATGTAGTCTCAGGGTGGCCTTGAACTCACAGCTATCCTTCTATCTCGGGCTCCCTAGTGCCAGGACATGCACCACCACACCCAGCTTCCTGATTGATTCTTAAAGCATTCTGGGGCTGGAGAGATGGCTCAGCAATTAAAAACACTTGCTTGCTTGCCAAGCCTGACAACCCTGGTTTGGTTCCCCAGTACTCATGTAAAGCCACATGCACAAAGTGGCACATCTGTCTGGAGTTCATTTGCAGTGGCAGGAGGCCATGATGTGCTCATATTCACTCTCTTTCTGTCTGCCTCTCTCTCTCTCAACCAAGTAAAATTTGTGAGTGTGTGTGTGTGTGTGTGTGCATCTTTTGGTTTTTCAAAGAAAAGCATTCTGGTGGTAGGAGATATGGATTAGTGGTCAAGGCACTTGCCTGAAAAGATTAAGGACCCAGGTTTGATTCTTCAGTACCTATGTAAGGCCAGATGCACAAGGTGGGTCACATGTGTCTGGAGTTGGTTTACAGTGGAAAGAGGTCCTGGTCATCACAATCTCTCTCTCTCTCTCTCTCTCTCTCTCTCTCTCTCTTTCTCTCTCCTTCTCTCTCTCTCTCTCTCATAAATAAATAAAATATTTAAAAGATTTTTTAAAGTATTCTGTAAAATATCTTTGACATCTTCTAATTAAAAAACTCACAGTCAGCCAGGCGTGGTGGCACACTCCTTTAATTCTAGCATTCAGGTGACAGAGGTGGGGGATTGCCATGAGTTCAAGGCCACCCTGAAACTACATAGTGAATTCCAGGTCAGCCTGAGCTACCGTGAACCCTACCTCGAAAACAACAACAAAAAGACCTCACACTGGCCCAAACTGCCTGTTTTACTTGCCAAACAAGTTCTAATCTATCTTAGTCTTCCCTCTCAAATAACAGTATTATGTACCTTTCCCAATATTTGCACAAGTAAACAGGATTGTAAATGTACACATGCATCTCCTTTCTGTAGTGAGGCTGAGGCCAAGCTGTACCTTTTCTGGCTTTCTTCAATAAGCCACTGTTGACTCCACCTGCAAACCTGCAAGCAATGTTTCTCACCACCATCATTTCTTAGCAGTCTTGATCCTAATGCATTCTTACTGATTGAGGGATGACCACTGGTGGGTATGTAAAATGGGGATGCCACTTGCCTCAGACAAGCGTGGGAGAAAGAGAATTGGTCCCAGCTCACTGAAGACATATCAGACTCCGAACAGAAAGGTTGGCTGGGGAGAGAACATTATGGGGTAATGCCTCTACATCTCAGCCCCAGCATGGTGCTTTGTAAGGAAATGATTAACAAGCTTACATGTGAAAGGTAGAGTAACTTCTTTGTCTGTGTCTTAGTATGTATTGAGTATTTAACAAGAACATAAACAAGGGCATTGTGACCTAAAACTGAGATCATTATGACTTAAACTTTGCAAACAAACATGTGATTTGTATGGGAAAAGTATTGAGAAGCTTTTAGACTTCATTGTGTGGGATCCACAGTTTACTTGAGAATACTTGGGACATGCTCACTTATGAATACTTTCCTCTTTCCACCTGCCATGCAGGACAAAGGGGCATAGTCCAGATAACCTCTGGATTCCTGCTACAGAATCAGTCTCCATTAGGCCTGTGGAAAACAGTAGAGCTGTTTCTTTTAAAGAGTTAAAAATAGAATTACTGATGGATGGAAGGGTTTGAGGGTGGGGAATGGGACAGAGGGGGGACATATACACAAAACCAAATCCAAAGGGAATTGGTACCATAGAAACCTTCTTCATGGATAGCAGACTAAAATATATAATCCTCAATAGAAGCATGGAGGGATCATCTGTTAAGAAGGACCCTGGAAAGCCCAGCATGGTGGCCCACACCTTTAATCTTAGGACTCAGGAGGCAGAGATAGGAGGATTGCCATGAGTTTGAGGCCACCCTGAGACTACATAGTGAATTCCAGGTCAGCCTGAGCTAGAGTGAGACCCTACCTTGAAAAAATAAATAAATAAAATAAAATGAAAAAAAAAAAGAAGGACCCTGGAGAAGATGGCATGAAGCCTACCCCTAAAACATTTGGCTCTGGCTTGCAACTCCTAGTACCATAAATTGGTTATAATCCACATTAAGCTGTTGATCAGAGAGACCTATGAGGTTCCCAAAACGAGACAGGCTTCTTACCCACCTGAAATAAAAGGTAAGATCCTATGCTGAAGACCTTGCATGCTGCTGATACAGAACATAGAGATCCAGCTGAATCTGAAAAGAAACCAGTTCCCAGATGGTTAGCACATATAGTGCTGAAAAGTACTACATGAGCTGCTTGGGGAAAAGGGCTAAGAATGCCATGAGCAAATGGGAGACACTGCTATATGAAAACAACCAACCTAACAAGATATACACACCTGTGCAACAGTGACACAGAGCCTAGGTGGGTAACCAAAGGCTCTTTGATTGGGTATGAGATTTGCTCAGTGGAAAGGAACCCATAACTGGAACTAGGACTCAAGTCAGAACCCTATGGAGACCAAGATAATGGACTCCAATGAGAAGCTCCCACTCGTTGTCATCAAAAAAATGAGGCTGCACAACAGGTGCAATAGTGGCATGTCTGCTATGGGGGAAACCAACCACTCTCTAATTGGACTGGAGGCCCACTCCATGGGAAGGAATACATCCCTAATACTGAAAAACCTACAACAGGGGTAGTCATGAGCCCTAGGGGTGTAACGTCTACTGCTGTTTGGCTATATACTATGCTCACCAAACTGCCCAGTAAGCCCTTCCCTCAATGTTCATACCTACATATTAATGCTACTCTTACTTTTGGTTAGAGAACCTTTGCTTTTCAGATGGCAGTGACCTTGGGATGACTCAGAAGACACCATGGTGCTGAGAAGAAGTGACAGAGGAGTGCTCAACTCTGAAATATCTCTATCACATCTTCTTTGAAGACTCAGGGTCCATTGCAGAAGAGGTAGCAGAAAGAATGTAAGAGCCAAAGGAAGGGTAGGAGTCCTTAGAACGTGCTCCTCCAGACACAAAATGGCCTGGATATCCATGACCTCACAGTGCCTGACACTACCTTCATAAGACTATCATAATAGGAGGAAAAGATCATGACATCAAAATAAAAGAGAGACAGGTTGAGAGGAGGAGGGGATATGGTGAAGAGTGCAGTTTCAAGTGGGGGGAGGGAGGGAATTACCATGGGTTATTGTCTACAATTATGGAAATTGTCAATAAAAAATAAATTTAAAAATGAGGCTACACTCATCAAAATCTCTCTAAATTAACAATGCTTATCCCCCTTAACCTATCCTGATATCAGTCTCCATTACAGAACCTGTTTTTGTTTTTCAGAAAGCAGTGAGAAATGAAGACAACTATAATCTACCAACAGGACAAGAATAGATACCTGACTCCCTGACCAGAGATGAAAAGCAGCAGCCAGGGTCCAGGTGAAGCCACAGAGGAACTGGCAAGATGAGCAAGTGTGCTGCTTCCATGGAGAGCCTGATGACCTGGACCAGGGTGATGCAGACAGACACTGAGGATATTCAAAATGCACCACGGCTGAAATCCAGAAGGTACTGAAAACTCAACACTAAAGTAGAATTAAAGCACACCCACCAAGGCTCAGGGAAGTTTGAGGAAGAGGGGGCAGAAAGAATGTAAGAGCCACAGGGTGGGAAGGAATATCCAGAGACACAGCCCTCCCCACAATGACAGACTGCTGCTCTCACATCTCATAACCTACAACTACATCATGAATACCAGCAATCCCACTAAGGAGGGCCCTCAGTGGACTGGGGGCAGGGAGGAGGGAAATGATAGTACCAACATATGATGTGTCCATACAAAGTTTCTAATAAAAAAAATAGAATTACCATGTGATCTGATGATCCCATATCGTATTTGAGCAAACATGTTTACAGCAGCCAAAACATGGAAGCCACTCCTGACTAAGGGTGTATGAACAAACAATATATGGCATATGCATATGCTAGAATGTCAATCAGCCTTAAAATGGAGGGAAATTGTGAATGTTACAGCATAGAGTGCTTTTTTGACATTTTGCTCAATAAACTAAGCCAATCACAGAAAGGCAAATACTGTGAATCCACTTATATGAAGTCAAGAATCACGGAAGAAAGCATGGCCTGAGGAAGGAGGAAGGAGTTAGTATTGAGTGGGGACAGCTTTGAAATGGTTGAGGGGAGGGAGCCATGCTCTGAGTCAGCTCTGCTGGAGTGGATTCTTACCTAGGAAGCTATGAAGAACTGCTCCCAGGCTGTAAGACAATCACAAGGCAGGTGGGAGAGAGGAATGAATGCAACAATGTTTCTTTTTTTCTTCTTTCTCTCTTTCTTTCTTTTTTTGTTTGTTTGTTTGTTTTTTGAGGTAGGGTTTCACTCTAGCCCAGGCTGAAGTGAAATTCACTATGTAGTCTCAGGGTGGCCTCGAACTCATGGTGATCCTCTTACCTCTGCCTCCCCAGTACTGGGATAAAGGGCACGTACCACCACACCCTGCTGACAGGAATCAAAATTAAAAGCAAAGACAGAAACAACAGGCAGGTTTAATTATAAGTAAGACATCACCAAATGGGGAATGGGTGGGATCCTCAAAGTGGGGACTCAACTGAGCTCTGAATTGGTGGAGAGGGGATAAGTTGGGCTTGTCTCTACCTATAATTGAAAATGTCCCAGGCTTATTGTCTATTGAAAGTTTCTTAGCAATTACTGGGGGGGAAAAAAAAAACCCTTTGCATTGAAAGAATGGGGCAAGCCAGTTGCCAAAGCAGCCAACTGCTAACTGCTTCAGCCACAGTTTTCTGGCTGAACTTCAGAGCCCTGGACTCCCAGAGCCTTAGCCAGTCCTCAGTCAATCATACAATTTCTTTTTTTTTTTTCTCCATTTTTATTAATATTTTCCATGATAACAAAAAAAATCCCATGGTATTACCCTCCCCCCTTTCCCCTTTGAAATTCCATTCTCCATCATATCCCCTCCCCATCTCAATCTTTCTACTTACATATATACAATACTAACCTAATAAAAGCCCTCCTCCCTTTCTTTCTCTTCCCTTTCTATCTCCTTTTTTAACTTACTGGCCTCTGCTACTGAGTTTTTTCCTTCTCACACAGAAGCCCATTCATCTCTAGCTAAGATCCACATATGAGGGAGAACATGTGGCGCTTGGCTTTCTGGGCCTGGGTTACCTCACTTAGTATAATTCTTTCCAGATCCATCCACTTTTCTGCAAATTTCATAACTTCATTTCTCTTTACTGCTGAGTAAAACTCCATTGTATAAATGTGCCATATCTTCATTATCCACTCATCAGTTGAGGGACATCTAGGCTGGTTCCATTTCCCAGCTATTATAAATTGAGCAGCAATAAACATGGTTGAGCAAGTATCTCTAAGGTAATGAGATGAGTCCTTAGGATATATGCCTAGGAGAGCTATAGCTGGGTCATATGGTAGATCAATCTTTAGCTGTTTTAGGAACCTCCACACTGATTTCCACAATGGCTGGACCAGATTGCATTCCCACCAACAATGTAGAAGGGTTCCTCTTTTTCCACATCCCCGCCAACATTTATGATCATTTGTTTTCATGATGGTAGCCAATCTGACAGGAGTGAGATGGAATCTCAATGTAGTCTTAATCTGCATTTCCCTGATGACTAGGGATGTAGAACATTTTTTTAGATGCGTATATGCCATTCGTATTTCTTCCTTTGAGAATTCTCTATTTAGCTCCATTTCCCATTTTTTGATTGGTTTGTTTGATTCCTTATTATTTAACTTCTTGAGTTCTTTGTATATCTTAGATATTAATCCTCTATCAGATATATAGCTGGTGAAGATTTTTTCCCATTCTGTAGGTTGCCTCTTTGCTTTCTTCACCGTGTCCTTTGCAGTGCAAAATCTTTGTATTTTCATGAGGTCCCAGTGGTTAATCTGTGGTTTTATTGCCTGAGCAATTGGGGTTGTATTCAGAAAGTCTTTGCCAAGACCAATATGTTGAAGGGTTTCCCCTACTTTTTCCTCTAGCAGTTTCAGAGTTTCAGGTCTGATGTTAAGGTCCTTAATCCATTTGGACTTAATTCTTGTGCACGGAGAAAGAGAAGAATCTATTTTCATCCTTCTACAGATATATATCCAGTTTTCCCAACACCATTTGCTGAAGAGGCTGTCTTTTCTCCAATGAGTATTTTTGGCATTTTTATCAAATATCAGGTGGCTATAACTACATGGGGTTACATTTGGGTCCTCTATTCTGTTCCATTGATCTACGAGTCTGCTTTTGTGCCAGTACCATGCTGTTTTTGTTACTATGGCTCTGTAGTATAGGTTAAAATCAGGTATGGTGATACCACCAGCCTTATTTTTGTTGCTCAGTATTATTTTAGATATTCGAGGTTTTTTGTGATTCCAAATGAATTTTTGGATTGTTTTTTCTATTTCCGTGAAGAATGCCTTTGGAATTTTGATGGGGATTGCATTAAATGTGTAGATTGCTTTTGGTAAGATTGCCATTTTCACAATATTGATTCTTCCAATCCAGGAACAAGGGATGTTTTTCCACTTCCTAGTGTCTTCTGCAATTTCTCGCTTGAGTGTTTTAAAGTTCTCATTGTATAGATTCTTTACTTCCTTAGTAAGGTTTATTCCAAGGTACTTTATTTTTTTTGATGCAATTGTGAATGGGAGTGATTCTCTGATCTCATCCTCTGTGTGTTTGTTGTTAGCATATATGAAGGCTACTGATTTCTGTGTATTTATTTTGTATCCTGCTACATGACTGTAGGTTTTTATCAGCTCTAACAGTTTGCTAGTAGAGTCTTTAGGGTCCTTTATATATAGAATCATGTCATCTGCAAATAATGATAACTTGACCTCTTCCTTTCCAATTTGTATCCCTTTTATGCATGTCTCTTGCCTTATTGCTATGGCTAAGACTTCCAGAACTATATTAAATAAAAGTGGGGACAGTGGACACCCTTGTCTTGTTCCTGATTTTAGTGGAAAAGCATCCAGTTTTTCCCCATTTAGTAATATGTTGGCTGTAGGCTTATCATAAATAGCCTTTATTATATTGAGATATGTTCCTTCTATTCCCAGTCTCTGTAGGACTTTTATCATGAAGGGATGTTGGATTTTGTCGAATGCTTTCTCTGCGTCTAATGAGATGATCATGTGATTTTTGTCCTTCAACCCATTTATATAATGTATAACATTTATAGATTTGCGTAAATCATACAATTTCTTAGTTAACCATATCATTCCCAGAAATGGAGGATTTCTAGTTCAGTTTCAGGTGAGAAGATGGAAGTTATGGGAATGGATGTGGTTATGGTTGCATAATTGTGAATGTGTCTCATGCCACTGAACTGAAAATAGCCAAGTGTCAGAGCCTTCTCATTGCCATCACAAAATGTCCGAGCAACCCTACTTTGAAGAATGATTTCAGGAATTTTGTTCCAAGGTTGGCTGGCTCCATTGTTGTTAGACCTGTGGCAAGATAGGATATAATGATGAGAGGAATGGCAGAGGACATCTGCTCACACCATGGCAATTAGAAAACAAAGACAGAAAGAAGGTGGGACTGAGGGAAAGTTCTACCCTTGCAGGGCACATCCCCAGTATCCCACTTCCTCTAGCTATGCTCCATTTTCTGCTTTCTACCACCTCAGAACAATGCCATCAAATTATGGATCCAAGGACCGGCATGGTACACATCTTTAATCCCAACACTTGGGAGGCAGAGGTAGGAGGATTGCCATGAATTTGAGGCTACCCTGAAACTACATAGTGAATTCCAAGTCTTCCTGGGCTGGAGTGAGACTGTACCTAAAAAAAAAAAATAAGAAGAAGAAAAACATTATGAATCCATTGATGTATTAACCCCTTGATGATCCTCATGATCCAATCAATTCTGAAAAAAAAAAAACACTTATGGATATTGCACTGGAGACAAGCCTTCAGCACATCAGTTTGGGGGCAATATTTCATATACAAAGCACAAAAAGTTAGGATGGTAAATTTTATGAGTATATTGCCACAACAAAAGTATAGAAAACCTGTCTAATGTATTCTATAGTGTATATATTCTTATGATTTATTTGGCATTTTACTCACTGGATTTTTTATTTTATTTTTTACTAAGTGTATAGTTTGTATGGATATAACATATGTTGGTACCATTATTTCCTTCCTCCCTGCCCCTATTTCACTGAGGGTCCTCCTCAGTGGGATGGCTGGCATTCCCCATGGGACTGAGCTATGAGTCATGAGAGCAGCAGCCAGTCATGCGGGGAGGGCAATGCCCTCCCTACCTGTGGCTATTACAATCTCTCTGTCCCCTCTTTTGCAAAATTCCCTGAGCCATGGTGGGTATGTTTGAAGTATACTTCAATGTTGAGCTCTCAGGAGCTTCCGGATTCTGCTTTTGTACGTGTTGAGTATCCTCAGTGTCTGGATACTGGTGTAAGTTATCAGGCTCGCCATGAGAGCAACACTCTTGCTCATCTCGCCAGTTCCTCTGTGGTTTCACCTGGGCCCTGGCTGATGTGTGATTGTTTATCTCCTTGATTATTGCTATCTTCTGAAAAAGATAAACAGATTCTTGAATGGAGAATAATGTCATCATAAAGTAAATGGGATTAGCATCATTAATTTAGAAATTCCAATGGATGTAGCCCCTCTTTTGGCCAAAAACTAGTGGAAATTTGCTACAGGAGACCATAATCTTTGCCTCCATAGGATTCTGACTTGGTTTCCAGCTATGGGTTCCTTTCCATTGAGTGGATCTCTTCGCCAATCAGAAAGTCTTTGGTTAGCCACCACGGATGGGTGCCATCATTGCACATTGACAAGTGTATATATCTCATCAGGCTGGTTGCTTTTGAATTGCAGTGTTTTTAAATTCTTTTTAATATTTATTTATTTATTTGAGAGTGAGAGGCAGAGAAAGAGAGAGATGGAGAGAGACAGAATGGGCATACCAGGGCCTCTAGCCACTGAAAATGAATTCCAGATGCATGTACCACTTTGTGCACCTGGCTTTACATGGGTATTGGGGAATCAAACCTGAGTCCTTTGGCTTTGCAGGCAAATACCTTAACAACTAAGCCATCTCTTCATTCCCCCTTAAATATTTTGTAAGAGAGAATGAGAGAGCATGGGAACGCCAGGTCCTCCTGCTGCTGCAAACTAACTCCAGATGTATATGCTACTTTGTGCATCTGGTTTTATGTATGTACTGGTGAATTGAACCTGGATCATCAGACTTTGCAAGCACATGCCTTTAATTTCTGAGCCATCTCTCCAGTCCAATAAAGGATTTTTCCCCTATTTTAAAAAATATTATTTATTTATTTATTTACTTGCAAGGAGAGAGAGAGAGAGATTAAGAATAAGTGTGACAGGGCCTCTTGCCTCAGCTAACAAATTACAGATGCATGCACACTTTGTGCATCTGACTTTATGTGTGTTCTGGAATTTAACCTGGACCATTAGACTTTGCAAGAAAGTGCTTTAACTGCTGAAACATCTCTCCAGCCCTTTAACAAAACTTTACATTAATAACTTACATAAATATAGACAATATATCATGATCATAATCCCCTCACACCACACTTCTTTTCCCCCTTCCAAATCCCTCCTCCACTGAATTCTTTCTTCTTTCCAACTATTCTCTCTTCTATTTTGATGTCATCAAATTTTTCCTCCCATTATGCAGGTCTTGTGTAGGTTGTGTCAGCCACTGTGAGGTCATGAATATCAGAACCATTTTGTGTCTGGAAGACAGCACTGTTAGCAATCCTCCCCTTCCTTGGGCACTTATATTCTTTCTTCTATCTCTACTGCAATGGTCCCTGAGGCTTGGAGAGTGTGAGAGAGATATACCACTTACTTAATGATGAACACTCAACTATCATTTACTCTCAGCACTCTGGTGAGTTTTAAGTCACCCCAGTGGTTACCACCATCTGAAAAGAGTAGCTTCTCTAACCAGAAGTGAGAGTAGCATTAATATGTTCACATAAACATAAGTGTTTAGAGGGCAGTTGGGTGGCATAATATATGCATTTATCCAGACAACAATAGTAGTTTCACACCCAGGGCTTATGACCTCTCTGGTCATAGGCTTATGGCTAGATTTTCAGTACCAGGCACAAATCCCTCCTGTGGAGTAAGGGATTTCATTTCATTCAGTTCATTCATAGAGCAGGAATTTTTTTTCCCTCATAAGAGACATGCCATCATTGAGCCACTTGGTGCATTTGGCCTGGCTGGTCAGATGTAAAACTTACAGGATCCATTAATGACTTTTCTCCCCACAAAAGGCTGTGTGCTACATAGATCTTTCCAGGATCCCAACAGCTAGTCAACATGGAGTTTCCAACTCAGCCCCAACTCGATTTCTCAGTGACCTGAAACCCGAGCATGTGGATCCTTCAGCAATAGGTTCTTACCATATAGATCTAGTAGACAACCAAGAGCCTTGGCAATACCCTGTCATGATTTGGGAGCATCAGGAGTCTTCCTGGCCAACAACTCATTGGAAGCTATTCCACCTCTGGCACTAAAATTTTTCTAATTACAATCTATAGTTTCTTAGTAAAACTTTATCCACTTCCACAAGACACTTCTGCCAAAACTATCTCTTTTTTCAGCTAACAAAGGTCGGTTTTCAAAGCCAGGCATGGTGGCACATGCCTTTAATCCCAGCACTCAGGAGGCAGAGGTAGGAGGATTGCCATGAGTTCAAGGCCACCCTGAGACTAATTCAAGGTCAGCCTGAGCTAGAGTAAGATCCTACCTCAAAAAAAAAAAAAAAAAAAAAAAGGCTTCCATATGGTTTGTTCACAACAACTTTAATTTTGATTAATCCTGCTCCCACCTCCTTCTCCCCTCCATCCTTTCTCCTGTCCCCACTTAGACCATCACCCCTAGTATTCTGCCACTCTACTATACCTTCCTCTTAAGCCCTCCCTTCTGCTCCCTCCCTAATAGCTCCTTTCTAGCTCCTTGGCCTGTACTGAAGGATTGATTTTAGTGTTCCTCTGTTATAAATCAGTTTCACCTTGCTGGGATGAACATCCAAATAAGGCATAGTTTAGGGGAGGAAGGGATTTATTCCAAGCTTATAGATCCAGGGGAGTTCTATCAGTGGTGAAAGAATCTGATTTCACACAGCTAAACATACAGGAACCATCACCAGCCAGCAAACAGCCAAAGCAACAAGCACGAAACAGGCAGCAAACAGCAGGGACCCAAGCTCAGACCTCTCTGCATACCTTTGAGCTTGGAATCAGATCTGTCCCCAAACACATCTGAAGGCTGGACTCCAGGATCCTCCTCCAGTAACACCTCCTCTAGCCAGGAGACTAAAAATACAAATTATAAGCTTGAGAAAATGCTTGAGTCTATGAGGGACAACATTCAAACTACCATATTCAATCTCTGATCCCCAATAGACTCATTGAAGGGCTAATAGCCTTCTCTAAAAACTAGGGGGAACTAAACAGTAAATAACTAACCTTAAGATTATAAGGCCATAAAGAATAGAGGCATCCAGTCCTCCCTAGTCAACTCTGCTAAAGAGCCAATTCCAAGCAAAGAACTTTGATGCCTTATCTACTTCCCTTGGACCTGCAGCTAATTCAGTATGTTTGCCTTAGGATCCTCCTTATAAATTTGAACTCCAGCTTGACTCAGTGTTTCAGCCTTCATCCAACAGGAAGGCTGCTGCCCCTCACTGTACCTTTCAATAAACAGTCTGTCTGTAGAGATCAAGTCTTGTGTTCTTTTTTGCTTTTCTCTTACATCTTTCTTATACTCATGACCATCTCACTTTGCAAATTGTATTTATTCCAACTTTAAAGTTCCATAAGATTTACCAACTACAAGACTGTCTCTTAAATTAAAATCAAAACAAGTTACATGCTTTCAACCTGTAATGGCACCTGGGATGAATAGCCAGGGAAAAGCTCCATCCCAACAATGCCACATGATAGCCCTTGCACAGTCCTCCTATATCTAAAACATCTTTGTATCTCCATGCAAACCATAGTCCATCTTCCAATGGCTCCAGTGGCCTATCAGGGTCATCACACCATGCCTATATTCTGTGTCTCAGCAGTGGCTCCTGGAACCATGTGGACTTCATTTACACTCCATGCATTTTTCCTGCTTCCAAAATCAATACTAGGTGTGCAGGACACATCCATATTTTTAATTCAGGGACAAAATAAATCAGTGAATTGAAGAGCAAGTTCCCTCCATTCAGTCACTTCCTTACAAAAAAGTTTGTTTTTCTATTATTCAGTCTTCCCTCAGGCATTCTCTCAATTGTTTTATTGTAAAGCAGTTGGGCCATCTTCCTTAAGATTGCTGATGTACTTGACAATAACAGCTTCAGTAAGCTAAAACCAGTCTCTGTGCCTTAAATTTTAAACTTATTTAGGTTTTTCCAACTTTAAATCTTCTCTCTGCACTTAATATTTTCAAACCCTCATCAGAATAGTCCATAATAATTGGCTTACCACTCCAGAAGGTATCTTCAGCTGCAAGCACCAAGTTTCCCATTCCTCCAGCACACAAGTTCCAAAAGAGCCAAAATCCACATGGCCAGATCCATCTCAGCAACTCCCCACACTCTGGTACCAATTCTGTAGCAGTCAGCTTCAGTCACTGGGATGAAACTCCAGAGCATACACAGTTTAGGGGGGGGGAAGGGATTTATTGAAGTTTAAAGATTGAGGGGAAGTTCCATAATGGCCAGAAGCAGCTGGCCCACTTTCATAGGTCCACACACAGAGAGAAACCACTACTAACACACAAGCAAGCACACTCCAGGAACTGCAGGTAAAGCTCAAGCATTTTGCATATCTTTAGACTGGAATTTTCCAAACACACCTTATAGACTGACCCTAGATTAAACTTATAGTGACACCTCCTCCAGCCAGATATCTGGAGATCTAAATTGCAAGCTTTTTTTTAAACTTTTTCTTTATTGACAACTTCCATAATTATAAGTAATAAGTCATGATAATTCTCTCCTCTCCCCCACTTACCCCTTCACAAATCCACTCTCAAATCATATCTCCTTCCCCTCTCAATTAGTCTCTCTTTGATTTTGATGTCACCATCTTTTGCTCCTATTATGAAGGTCCTGTGTAGTTAGTACCTGGCATTGTGAGGTCATGGATATCCATGACATTTTGTGTTTGGAAGACTGCATTGTAAGCAGTCCTACCCTCACTTTGGCTTAAATTACAAGCTTTAATAAACTCCTGAATCAATTGGGAGGCATCCATTCAAACCACCACACATGAGTACTAGGGAATTGAACCTGGGTCATTAGGCTTTACAGGCAAGTTCCTTAACTGCTGAGCCATCTCTCCAGGCCCCATTTATCTCTCCCTCTCTCTCTCTCTCTTTATTATGAATGTTACTGTATGAACCAATCATGTGTTGGCCACATTCTCCTCTAGAATCCTATTTTAAAGTCAGGGTCTCACTCTAGCCCTAGGTGACTGGAACTCATTCTATAGCCCAGGCTGGCTTCAAACTCACAGCTATCCTCTACCTCATCTTTCTGAGTGCTGGGATTGTGGGTGTGAATTGGTCTTTAGAATCTTGATAGCTATTTCTTTTGGAAAAGAATTTTGAGTCACTGCTTATGAGGACTGTGTGGGAAGGCTTGATTTTTTGCCCGCTTTCCGATGTTGCATGTTTCTGTGATGTGAGCACAGTGACACATGGCATCCCTCACTACTGGGTATAGTCTCAAGAGAGGACAATTCATATTAAACCATGGTCTTAACCTTAGTGCCTGCTACTTTCCTACCAGGAAACCATAATTCTTTTAGACTTCACACAATGGGAGAATTCCACTACCATAGGGGTGGGAGATTCCTTATTAGGTGGAACCTACAAAGGAAACAAAATAAAAATAACCCAACCAGCATCAAGAAAAAAAACTATCAATGAATGGAGGGAGGTGAGGTTGTCATCTTTGTTTAGCTCCAGACTCTGAGCATTATTAAGAATGGTGTGATCCAGGCATGGTGGTACATGCCTTTAATCCCAGCACTCAGGAGGCAGAGATAGGATTGCCATGAGTTTGAGGTCACCCTGAGACTACATAGTGAATTCCAGGTCAGCCTGAGCTAGAGTGAAACCCTACCCAGAAAAAAAAAAAAAGAATGGTATGACTACATGTAGTGGCACACATATTTAATCACAGTGCTTAGGAGGCAGAGGTAGTAGGATCACTATGAATTCAAGGCCAGCCTCGAACTACATAGTGAATTCCAAGTCAGCCACAGTGAGACCCCACCTTGGAAACAAAATGGTGTGGTGGCTGGTTGTGGATCTCGAGCTAAGTCATAACAGGGTAATCTTTGTACAAGCTGAGCCTGAGAGCATGGAAGGCTGTGCACCTTGGGTGGAGCTTCTTGAAGGCAGGAACTCACAGCTTCTTCAAAGATTTCCTGATGTAATAATCATTAACAAACAACTTGTGATCTGATCTGATCTGATGCAAACTTGTGGTCTTATGTTCAGACTCCCCATAGCTTTGACTGCTTTGAAACTGAATAAAAGCTGTGAGTAGAGTCAGTTCAGGGAGCACTTTAGTGCTTCCCCATGACCTTCTATTGAATCATAATTTGCATATTGTGTGTTCATTTCACATTCATCCAAACACCGCTAGATGGTGTGTACAAGTGGCACCCAGAGCACGGACATTATAATTGCAGGAGATGGTGAAAAGCCTAGGAGACTGAGGCAAAAAGGAAAAGGGGTGCTCCACAGTGGGACCATAAGTAATGGGGAATTTCCACTTATCCTAGGGACTGATTCAAACAGGGTAAAACAGTGGAGTAATTTTACACAGAACAGAAAGAATATACTAAGTTTTCTGGACGTTTTTAAAGACCTCTAGGGGCTCAAGTCTCAAAAGGACAGCTCTTGAAGCCGTTGAAGACAGTAGTTGATGCTAATCTTTGGCTTCCTGACAATGGCACAGTGAATCTGGCATTGTGAGCTTGGGTGGAGACAAGAGTATGATTCGGGCTCATGAGAAAGGAGACCTCCAATGCCATCCCTCTCTGTCATTTCTGCTCTCAGACCCAGATCTTCCTCCTGAGGGAACAATCTTCACTTCTTCCCTTTAAACAGCTACTACTATCCAGGACCACCCACCTTGCCTGGGCCCAAGGAGGGGACCTTTCTCTCATTGTGCCACAGCAACTAGTACTTTCTCTTTCAAACATGTCTTGAATACTTTTGCTTACCTTTTTCTACAGTGCATGCATGGCTTTTCTGGTTGGGTATCATATAAAGGCTGATTATCCAGATTCTATGTACTCTCTTACCCTCTAGGAGAGCAACTGGAAACACCATGGGAGAGCTAATCATAAAGCAGTACATTCTGGATTAAGAATATAAAAAAATGACTGTCTTCTAATATTTCACTGCTTGTTATGAGTCGGATAAGCCTTAAAATCTGGATTCTCACTAGGTATTTGCAAAAGTTTCCCTAGCTCTCAAGGGCAAAAGATATAAACAGAATTAAAAAATATAAAGCTTTGACTGAAAATGTTTAAAATTATATTTCCACCAGCAAGGACTTCTCCCTCTGCTGCTTAGCTCTCAAAAACAAATGGATAACTATCTGCTAAAAGTCTCCTGAGGAAATACCATGTTACTGGTGTTCCTAATCTGTATTAGTTTAGATAAAATATAAAGGTACCTGGACTTTCAGTGATAGATGTTGCACTCTCTCTTTTGGGGCTGCAACTGGGAAGATTCTGCCAAACAATTAAAGGTATATGATAGCTAAAAAAATTCTGTGACTCTGAGCCCAACTCCTTTTGGACAATATACCTTATCTTGGGAGATGGCAACTGGTATTTACTCTCATTTGACAGAACCCTGCACTCACAGACCATAAATTTCTCCTTCTGAAAAATGAAATGTAAAGGGACACAGTAGACCTGGTTAAACATTCTCCTGTGCAGCCCTTGCCATTAGGTACACATAATGGAGGCCACCACCCAAGTTGATCTTTCTGACAGGTAAAGGAGAAGTTTCAGGAATTGTTACCACAGGCCTTATTGCAAAATGCAGGTGTTTTCTGTTATCTAAGAAATGGGATGCTCCCCTCTATGCAATGTATCATGACCTTCCTTTACTTCTCTGTTTCTAAGTACCTTTATGTTTAATAGCATAGAATGTTTCTTGCCTCAGTTCTGCCTAACTTTGTATTTTAACTTCCATCCTGTTTTTACAATGAACATCTTGTGGTTTTCTCCAATAAAAGTTGACACTCCCAGCAGTTCGAGGCTGCATTCTGAGATCCCAAACTCTGGGATACTCTGGGATGCAGACCTGATGCACCAGCTTTCTCTTTTTTCTTTCTTTTTACCCAATAAAACTTTGCCCACATTCTGTGAGTCAATGATCTTACTTATGTGACACCGGACCCCATAACAGTTCAAGCACGGGAAAATCCAGGATTGTAAAAGGTATAACCCCAACACTGTCTGCATTGATGACCTCTGTCAGTCTTGGCATTAGCCAGCAGAGGTCCACATGTGAATAAAGGCTCTCTCCCTCTCTCTGAAGTGGATTTTGCCTGATTATTCTCATTGACTCATAAATTCCTACAACAAATCTACATAAGTAACTTAACCGGAGATTTTTTATGTTGTTAAGTCTTACATCTCAAAAGATATAAATGTAATGTTCATAAGTGACCAAACCAAAGCACTCTGAGGCAGGGAAAAAGCTGTTTATTGGGGCCTGAGCTGCAGGGCTCCCTCATGGGAGGAGAGAGACAGGACAGCCAGCAGAGTCTGGATACTTTGGGTTTTTATAGAGTTTTTCTTTGGGGAGGGGGAACACAGAAGACAAAGGACTAAGGAATTCAGGGGAGGGCAGGGACCAAGCTGAGGAGGTGATCAATCAGAGAACGGATTGCCATCAGAAGAGGAGCCAGGTTGTCTGGTCAGAGAACTGTGGTAAAGGGCATTGTTAGGTGAGGGGAATAAGGGTTAGGCAATGTAAACATCTGAAGTTGCATCAGTCAGGTTGCTGTCATTCTCTTCCTTCATCTCAACTCCATGTTGGGACTCTTGTCCTACCTAACAATAAAGTTTCAACTTTATTTTCTTAAGGTGCACATAGGATTCATGTATTTATGTCGTGTGTGTCCATGTTTGTTTTTGTTTGTTGTCTTATGAAAAAAATAGAGAGTAACAACATAAAATTCAAAATATATAAAACTTGTGGCCACTGCATATTTTCATTATTCTTAATTATGCTTTTTTTAAAAAAAGACATCACTTCTTTTTAAAAATTTTTTAATTTTTTTATTTATTTGAGAGAGAGAAAGAGGGAGAGAGAGAGAATGGGTGCATCAGGGCCTCCAGCCACTGCAAATGAACTCCAGACACATGTGCCCCTTGTGTATCTGGCTTACATGGGTCCTGGGGAATCGAACCTGTGTCCTTTGGCTTGGCAGGCAAATGCCTTAACCACTAAACCATCTCTCCAGCCCAATTTTGCTTTTTTAAATGTATGTTTTGTATACTAACTTAAAGTATGAATATGTGTGAATGTGAATGTTTTGATGATATATTAAAAGACCTTACAAGTACATATTCATGAGCTTAAGAAATCTTAACTTCTTAAAATCTATAAAATCTTATTTTGGATTTACTAAACAATTAATAAAGTCATAAATGCTACTTGTTTGGGCGATGTAATATTCATTAAAGTCTTAAGACAAGTTTCATTAAGCTATAGAAGTTAACATTAGATGCATTAATTTTTTATATATTTTATTTATCTATTATTTATTTATTTGAGAGAGTGTTAGGCACAATAGATAGAAGTAAAAGTGGGGAACTCACTGAGCAATGACAATATCACCATGGCAACCAGGGGCCAAGACCAGAGACTGACCAGAGACCCTCTGTGAGCTGATATGCAAATGAGATAACCCTAAGGTGGCTATCAGCAGTCAGGATGACTGAGGAAAAAATGGGTATAAGAACCCCAGTAAAAGCTCATAAAATTGTCACTCAACTCAGAGAGGCAGACTCGACGCCTCTCTCTGTGCTGATACCCGCTGTGAGAAGAAGCAACCCATGGGAACCCTCGGCAGCCCAGCACTGAGGAGTCAGGCCCGGACCCCAGACTCCACCCTCCCACCCTCGGGCCAAGTGAGGTTGCATGTGAGTGCCCCAGGGGGTTAGGGACAGGAGGATAGGGTAGTTGAGATGATAAAGGAAAAAAGGGACCTGGCTTAATTAACATGTATGAAGAGTGAATAAAGTGTGTCAAATGAATTAACATAATCCGACTCTTGATTAATGAGTTTAGCAATCAAGAGAGAGAGAAAAAGAGAGGCAGACAGACTAGAAAGAGAAAGAGAGTGAGAGAAAGAGAGAGAGAGAGAGAACGGGCATGCCAGGACCTCTAGCCACTGCAAAGGAACTCCAGACGCATGAGCCACCTTGTGCATCTGGCTTGGCTTACATAGGTCCTGGGGAATTGAGTCAAGGTCCTTTGGCTTTGCAGGCAAGAGCCTTAATGGCTAAGCCATCTCTCCAGCCCCCAAATTAGTCCCCAGACAGTTAGCTTGACTAGTGCTGGAAAGTGCTACATGAGCTACTGGGGGGAAGTGACCAAAAACAGTCTGAGTAACCAGAGGTCTAAGCTACTCAGAAGCAAACACCCTGACAGAATGTACATGCCAGTGCAGTAGTGGCACACAGCTTTGGTGGGTAACCAATAGCTTTCTGATTGACTAAGAGTTCTTCTCATTGTAAAGGAACCCATATCTGGAATTGGGAACAAGATTAGAATCCTATGGTGGCAGAGACTTCGGGGTAAGATGGTGGGATACTAGCCACGCCAAAGCAGCCTAAGGAAGGAAATAAACCGAAACACAACAAAATATACTCTTCTACTGAAAAATGAAGGTGTATGGTGGGCGAATTTTAAGTCTACTTTAATCATGCACTCTTAGGAGCCTCTGGATCTCTGCTTTGGCAGATGTTGAGTATCCTCAAGGTCTGTCTCCTACACCCTGGCACTGATTAACATCATGAAGTTCAGCATGAAAGCAGCACTCTTGCTCATATCCCCAGTTCCTCTGTGGTTTCAGCTGTGGCTTGGCTGAAGTGTGAGGGGTAGTTTGTCTAAAGGTTGGATTCATGATAAACATAACCATTCCTTGTCTGTCTATGCTTCTATCAGTACTCCAATAGTATATAACAATGATCTATTACATGGGGAAAAGGAGAACTATCCAGCCCCCGACCTGTTTTAGAAAAAGGACCAATACAAACCTCTATTTCGTGAGTTGGCTTCACCTTTTTAAATAATGCAGTATGGAGAAATAAAGTTACAAAAGTAAGTAATGTCTCTCCAATTACTTTCTATTGCTACTACACTGGACCAATTCACTTTGTTACTCTCCATCCATATGTCTTTCTAATGGGTCCTTTTTATACTACACACAAGGAAAATCTATTTCATATTCTTTGCTCTTCCAGCTGCCACCTGTATTATTTGTTTGGGTTTCTTTTTCTTTATTTTGTTTCTTAATAAAAGTATAATTGGGGCTGGAGAGATGGCTTAGTAGTTAAGCACTTGCTTGTGAAGCCTTAAGACCCCAGTTCGAGGCTTGATTCCCCAGGACCCACATTAGCCAGAGGCACAAGGGGGTGCACACGTCTGGAGTTCACTTGCAGTAGCTAGAGGCCCTGGCATGCCCATTCTCTCTCTCTCTCTCTTCTCTCTCTCTCTCTCTCTCTCCACCTGTTGTTCTCAAAATAAATAAATAAAAATAATTAAAATTTTTTAAAAACTTTTAAAAATGTATAATTATGTAACATGAGGCCTATGCCTTAGCCCAGTAAATTATACTGAGCCTTAAAAATAATCTAGGGCTCTTACTATAATTAGTGAAGTACTATGGTGCTCTAACAGACCTAATTGGTTTTTGGTATGCTTATAGCCGCTTAGTCACTGCTATTTTTATCCCAGCTGCTGTGCCGTGGTAGTGACAAAAGTCACCTAATAGACTCTAGCAACACACTTTCTATATAAAACTGTGTAATATAATGAGTGCCATTACTATACAATATGAGATAGAAAAAAAACTGCTAAATGGAGAACAACAAATGGAATCAACTTTTGGGAACAAATTCAAGCCACTCAGCTCCAGACCACTTTCAGCTATTATTGGAGACATAAGTCCATCTGTATGACCCCATATCTTTAAAATAAATCTAATCATACATGGCACAAAATTTTTTTAAAAAATCTTCAAGAATCCCTACTTAATTATATTATTATAAATATTAATTGGTTACATGACCAAATCAGTCAAACAGCTATTAAAAAGACATCTTGAGGGCTGGAGAGATGGCTTAGCAGTTAAGGCACTTGCCTTGCAAAGCCTAAGAATGCTTGTTGGAATCTCCAGGTCCCATGTAGCCAGATGCCAAAGTGATGCAAGCACACATCTGGAGTTCTATCTATCTATCACAGCAACTGAAAGGCCCTGGCATGCTCATTCTCTCTCTCTGGGTTCAGACTATGCCAGCTATGGGATATTGGGGATGGGCAAAAACATGTGTAGTCCTTGGGACTCACCCTATAGTGAAATTGCTCAAAAGGCATTGTGCCCCTCCCTGTCATGCAGACGGACTAGAAGGGACATAAACGTGAGGAGGCACCCATGTGGGGCTATGTCTCTGGCAGAGAGAGGGGAGACCCTGAGTGCTGGGGGGGGGTGACCTGGCTGCAAGGGAGGTCAGGTCTGACCTCACCACTCAGAGGCCAGGCTATTTTGGTTGGGAGAAATCAGGAGATGGATGCCCAAGGATACTTTTGTAAACTCAGCTCTGCCTGGCCCCTCCTTGGCCCAGGTTGGCCAAACCAGGACTGCTCCCCTAGAGTTCTTCCCAGAAGCCTGCCCAGTGGGAGCATCAGCACAGGACATTGGAACACTTATAGCTCCCCAATCTCTCAGAGAGAAGACTGGACTCAGTGGGGGGTGGCTACTGATGGTCCATAGATGGGTAGGATGGGATCCTGGCTCTGCTCTTGGGACTGCCAGGGGAGAGGTAACCTCCCAGAGCACCAGGCACCTGTGCAGAACTTACAGGGTGAGCAGATCAATGCCCACATGAAGGAAGCCAACTAGCAGGAGCATGATCAGCACCAGGAACAAGAGCACCACCCAGAAGGACCTGTGGGTAAGACCTCCCAGGGTCACTTTTGTGTTATGCCATCTTCTGAGAAAGATAACTATTGCCATCTTTATCAGAAGCATCTGGGACTATTCACAAAAGACCTTGAGATTGGATCTGTTGACATTTTCCATACAGAAGGAGGGGTAGAGAGGGTCATCAAACCGTCACCTGAGACTGCAAGTACCCCTTTGTGCCAGATATATGCAATGATGCACATGGTCTTATGGTCTCAGAAGGAGCTAGAGAATATAGAGGGCAGAAGATCAAGGGAGATGGAGTTCTGTCTATGTAGGTCACCTATGCTGAGGTGACCTATTGATACTGTGGCTGCTTTAGGGTCGCCCTGCTACTGTAACTCTTCACCCATGCTCTGTGAGGAAGCCCATTAAAGTCATTAGTTCACCAGGTTGAACATTGGTGGAATCAGCCTTATAACATCCTGATAAAAACACAGAACAATAGGATTAGTGTCCTGATAATGATAAGTAAAACACAAAGCTTGCTTCCTCTCCCCATCCTACCCTGACCTGTTCTGACCGAAAGGTGCTGTGTACAAGTTCAGGAAAGAGAACCCTTCCCAGGAGCTGGCCCTGTTGACACCCATCTTTCAGTTTCCAGCTTCCAGAACAGAGAAAGGAGTTAATATTGCTCAAGCCACTCTGTGTATGTTGGGGGAATGGGGTGCTCCATGAGACTGACAGGTGGACTTCTTGGGATGTCAGGGGAGTGTGCTAGCATTCCATTTACAGAAGGTAGAGGCAGAGGATCTCAAAGATTTGATGCTGTTGGCAGTCTTCCCTGACTGGATCCAGGCTATGCTGAGGGGGCATCATGTCCCAAAGCTGCCTGGAAGGTTGGCCTCTACTGAACCCTGACTCAGTCCAGGACACAACGACGATGTAGTATTCAGCCACGTTGGCCCAGCCTACCTGAGGCATACAATGAAGTGTTCGAAAAAATATCTGTGTAGAACATTAGAGGTCATGTCTTTCCATTGTTTCCCTCCTTTCTTAGGAATGTCTGCCATGTGTGCTAAGAACATGGGTTTACTTCTTAGTGTTAGAATATGATTTTCTAGTGACCCGATATGCTTGGTGCATGTGCTATGTTGGGGTGTAGTGAGTGGAAAGACCCCAAGAAGGCCACAAAGCATCCCACCAGCTCCTCTCTCTCTCAGACACAGGAATGTGCTGGTATCTGGTGTGGTCTTTTGCTCTTCCTAAAGGCTCTATTCAGACACATTGAGAACCATCTGAAGAAGTTGAGCACCTCTGTGGAACTCTTCTGGTATCAGCATGCCCTATATACCACATGACATGGGACAGATGTTACCCTCAGTTTAAGTAGGCAACTGAATAGAACATGGCAGGATCTTGAATCTCTAAGAGAGAAGATGCCCACACCTGCCCTGGTCTGGTGTCTTTACTGATGACTACATTAACCTTGAATTCTCAGCCTGAGATAGTGTGACCTGACAGACATGCCTGACTACAATTCCTATTTACAGGGCAAATAAGCATCATCAGCTCTCCTCAGATAAGCCCTGAGAGGCTTTATGGCTGTCCTTGCCAGGTGGTTCTTGACTATCTCTTGACCAGAACATCCTCTCAAGCAGACTATGGTAATAGGCAGGGAGAGCTGCAGACCCCCACCCTATAACACAGGACAGAGGGGAACAGGACCACTTAGGGCTGAGCTTCCATAGCAGGCAGGACCTAAGAAGGCAGTAACCTAAAGTAATATCCAACAAAACTCTTGAGTCATGATGATTGGGCATCAGATCTTGGATATCAGACCAGCTTTGACTACATGAAATCTTGTCTCAAAAAATAAATTCGCCAGGGCGTGGTGGCGCACGCCTTTAATCCCAGCACTCGGGAGGCAGAGGTAGGAGGATTGCCGTGAGTTTGAGGCCACCCTGAGACTCCATAGTGAATTCCAGGTCAGCCTGGGCTAGAGTGAAACCCTACCTCAAAAAACCAAAAAACCAAAATAAATAAATAAATAAATTCATTGGGGGCTGGAGGGATGGTTTAGTGATTAAGGCACTTGCCTGTAAAGCCAAAGGACCCAGGTTCAATTCCCCAGGACCCTTGTAAGTCAGATGCACAAGGTGGCACATGCATCTGGAGTTCATTTGCAGTGGCTGGAGGCCCTGGCATGCCCATTGTCTCTATCTCTCTGTCTTTCTCTCTCTCTCTCACTTTCTCTCTCTCTCTCTCTCTCTCTCTCTCTCACTCACTCAAATAAATTAATTAATAAGTAAAAGAAAAAATTATGGGCTAAAAAGATGGCTTAGCAGTTAAGGCACTTGCCTGTGAAGCCTAAGGACCCAGGTTTGATTCCCCAGAGCACACATAAGCCAGATGCACAGGGTGGCACAGGTGTCTGGAGTTCATTTCCAGTGGTTAGAGGACCAGGAGTGCCCATTCTCTCCCTCTCTCTCTCTCTCTCTCTCTCCCTCTTTCTCTCTCTTACTCTCAAACAAATAAATAAATAAATATTTTTTAAATTTTTTGTTGTTATTTTTATTTATTTATTTGAGAGCAATAGACAGAGAGAGAAAGAAGCAGAGAGCTAGACTGAGAGATAGAGAGAGAGAGAATGGGCAAGCCAGGGCCCCAGCCACTGCAAAAGAACTCCAGATGCATGTGCCCCCTTGTGCATCTGGCTAATGTGGGTCCTGGGGAATCAAGCTTTGAACCAGGAGGGTCCTTAGGCTTTCCAGGCAAGCACTTAACCACTAAGCCAGCCCAATAAATAAATATTTAAAATAAATAAATACATTCAAATGTAGGCAATACACCCATGGATACAATAGAAGGTGGTAGTGTGACTACCTCCCCAGCAAGACACAATACTGAAAAGGTGTTTGAAAATAGTTTAAGGGGTTTTCTGCACAACAAAGGAGTAACTTCAAAGTGATGCTGAGGCCACGAAGCCAGCAGGAAGAGATGAAAAGCCAGAAGAAAGTGGATTAAGGGCATGAACAATGGTTTCCAGGAAAGGAGTTACTTGTTTGAAAGCAGAAAACTCCTGCTATGCTTGTAATAAGATGCTACAGCTATCTCTTATCCCTAAATGACCATGATGTGTCCCTTTGAGATTAGCTACCAACAAAGTCTAATCATAGGCCCCATGGATCATGAAGGAACACTAAAACCCAGAGCCACATTCTAGCCTGCAGCACACTGACCCACCTTGGAGGGACTGGACAGAAGAACCAGCCCATTGATAGCACTCGTGATGGGCCAGGCAGAGAAACCACCTAGAAGACCCAGATTCCTGTTAGAGGACCCAGTAAAATAAGATATTTCAAAAGAATGCCCTCCTGAACAGGAAAGAGTGAGATGGAGCAGTGTGTGGGTGGCAGGAAGGGTTCTCCTCCCAAGAGGACTGGAACAGAAGCCCTGAGTGTTTCCCCTGCAAAAGGGAAACAGGTTGGCATGGCTGTGAAGGTGCCTCTGGGCTGCTGAATCCTCCTTCCTGAGACCAGCATAGTATGAGAAAACATACTTGCCAGATAGTCTCAGCATCCCTAGATGAGCTCTAACCACTCCCCCTGACAGTTCCAGGCTCTTCTTCATTTCTGTCCTAAAGGAAGGTCATACCTCAAGGTCCTTGCCCTGTCACTTGGACCTTCCAGGTGACCCTCTCTAGCTCTCCCAGTCTACCTGCTCAGTTTGAGTCTCCCTCATGGAGCTTTTAGAACCCAGAGCCTCAGCCAAAGTGGGGGTGTAGGGATGGGGCCATAAAGCTAACCCTTCCTCTGGCCTGCTAGGAATGGCTCCAGAGGCCATTGATCAATTTTTGCAATCCAGTTGCTTGAGGTACCAGAGAAGGTACAGAGTCCAAAGGCCAACAGAGATGTGGACCTATCAGTTGTCAAATCATCCAAGGTGGGTCTCCTCATAGGTTGGGTGGATGGAGGCAGGCAAAGATGTTAGCTTCCTGAACCACATGCCCAAGGGAAGCCCCTGGCTATGGGGCCCTGATAAGCCTGCAGAAAAGACACTTTGCAGGGAATACCACCAGGCCTCATTGGCAATTCCCTTACCCAGGAGCCCTGATTCTGCCACCCCACACTATCCTGCCTCTACTGGTGCAAATGTAAGTTAGGGGCCAGACTGGAAATGGCTCAGCAGTTTAGAACACTTCCAGTGAAAGCACTTCCAGAGGGCCTGAGGACTGCTCAAGTTCCATCTGCAGGTTGACATAAACAGCTGGGCCTGGCCACAAATCTCTATAACACCAGTCTTGTGGGGAACAGAGACCAGAGAATTACTGGGGCTTGTGAAAAAATCAGCAAGTCCCAGGATCAGAAAAAGACTTGGTCAAGTAAGATTAAGGCCGGGCGTGGTGGTGCACACCTTTAATCCCAGCCCTCAGAGAGGCAGAGGTAGGAGAATCACTGAGAGTTCAAGGCCACCCTGAGACTACACAGTGAATTCCAGGTCAACCTGGGCTAGAGTGAGACCCTACCTCGAAAAAAAAAAAGAAGAAAGATTAAGCAGAAGAACAATGGAGGGGGACATTCCCCTCCAGCTGAAGAAGAAACAGGAGTAAGGTAGATTTTTACAGGTAGTTACTCAGTTACTCAGGGCAGAAGCCCAAACAGAACAGGAGATGCCAGAATCTTTCATCTGATCCTGTCTCATCAAAGATGGCTGTGGGTGATAGTCCCCACTTCCTGCTTCTTCCTCAGCTCAGCCTCTCTGGGTCAGCCCCCTGAGTCCACAAATCAATCAAGTATCTCCTTACATAGCTGAATCTGGTAACAAGACTCACCCTAATTGGATGTCTGACCTTTATAAAAGAGGTAACCCACATGGGCCAGCCCTCTTTTTCCTGTAGACCTTGCTTCAACACACATATGTAAATCTGTCTCTCTTCTTCCAGGCTTGTCTTAGTCTGGATATTTTCCTGCTTGCCTTCTGTCTCTGGTATGCTTTGGGTACTTTCGCACTTTGATTATATATATGAAATTTCTTTGATATCACCTGGACCAAGTAGGCTTTATACCAGAGATGCAGGGATGGTTCAACATACGCAAATCAAAAAATGTAATACATTATATAAATGGACCAAAGGACAAAAATCATATGATCATCTCATTAGATGCAGAAAAAGCATTTGACAAAGTCCAACATCCCTTCATGATAAAAGTCCTACAGAGACTAGGAATAGAAAGATCATATCTCAATATAATAAAGGCTGTTTATGACAAGCCTACAGCCAACATGTTACTAAATGGGGAAAAACTGGAAGCTTTTCCACTAAAATCAGGAAGAAGACAAGGGTGTCCACTGTCCCCACTTTTATTTAATATAGTACTGGAAGTCTTAGCCATAGCAATAAGGTAAGAGAGGCACATAAAAGGGATACAAATTGGAAAGGAAGAGATCAAGTTATCATTATTTGCAGATGACATGATTATATATATAAAGGACCCTAAAGACTCTACCAGCAAACTGTTAGAGCTGATAAACACCTACAGCCATGTAGCAGGATACAAAATAAATACACAGAAATCAGTAGCATTCCTATATGCTAACAACAAACACAGAGAGAATGAAATCAGACAACTTCCATGATTATAAAAAATACCCCATGGTAATACCCTCCCTCCCCCCCCCCCCACTTACCCCTTTGAAACTCCATTCTCTATCATACCCCCTCCCCATCTCAATCAGTCTCTCTTATACTTTTGATGTCATGATCTTTTCCTCCTCTTATGATGTTCTTATGCAGGTAGTGTCAGGCACCGTTAGGCCATGGATATCCAGGCCATTTTGTGTCTGGAGGGAGCATGTTGTATAGAGTCCTGCCCTTCCTTTGGCTCTTACATTCTTTCTGCTACCTCTTCCGCATTAGACCCTGAGCCTTGGAAGGTGTGATAGAGATATTGCAGTACTGAGCACTGCAGTCATTTCTTTCCATCACCATGATGCCTTCTGAGTCATCCCAAGGTCACTGCCATCTGAAAAGAGAAGATTCTCTACCAAAAGTGAGACTAGCATTAATACAGGGTGTGAATATTAACAGAAGTGCTTACTGGGCAGTCTGATAAGCATAGTATATACATTTAACCAGACAACAGCAGACATTACACCCCTAGGGCTCATAACTAACCCTGTTTTAAGTTTTCAGTATCAGGGATATATTCCCTCCCATGGAGCGGGCCTCTAGTCCAATTAGAGGGCAGTTGGTTAACAGATGTGCCACTATTGCACCCACTGGCTCATTTGGCCTGGCTGGCCAAATATAAGGCTAGCAGTGTCCACTGTTGAGTATCTTCACTGGTGATTTCTCTTTCTCCCATTGAACTGCATGCAAAATGGCTTCTTCCAGCTTTCTGTCAGCTGGTATACATGGAGGAGGTTATCAGCTCAGATCCAGCAGGATTTCTCAGTGGCCTTGCAGCCCAAGTATATGGAGTTTTCAGCAATATAGTCTTACCATCTATTCCTGGTGGGAAGCCAAGGGCCTCGGCAATGGCCTATAATGTTTTGGGGGCATCAGAGACCTCCCTGGCCAACAACTCACTGTACGATATCCCATCCCTGGCACTGAAAATTTTCTAGCAACAATCTATGCCTCCTGAGTGTTACATTGTCCAAAAAAGTAGGATTACATATGATTTATTTATATCCGCTTAGATTCTGATTAACTGTCCCTCCACCTTTCCTTTACTCAGTCTCTTCCCCAGACCTCATTTTGGGCCTTCTCACCCCTGTTAATCTATTCTTCTACTTACATATATACAATACCATCCTATTAAGTACCCCCTCCCTTCCTTTCTCTTCCCTTTCTATCTCTTTTCTAGCTTACTGGCCTATGCTACTGAGGTTTTTCTTTCTCACACAGAAGCCCAGTCATCTGTAGCTAGGATCCACATATGAGAGAGAACATGAGACGCTTGGCTTTCTGGGCCTGGGTTACTTCACTTAGTATAATCTTTTCCAGATCCATCCATTTTCCTGCAAATTTCATAACTTCATTTTTCTTTACCACTGAGTAGAACTCCATAGTATAAATGTGCCATATCTTCATTATCCATTCATCAGTTGAGGGACATTTAGGCTGGTTCCATTTCCCAGCTATTGTGAATTGAGCAGCAATAAACATGGTAGAGCATGTACTTCTAAGGAAATGAGATGAGTCCTTAGGATATATGCCTAGGAGTGCTATAGCTGGGTCATATGGTAGATCAATTTTTGCTGTCTTAGGAACCTCCACACTGATTTCCACAATGTCTGGACCAGATTGCATTCCCACAAACAGTGTAGAAGGGTTCATCTTTTTCCACATCCTCACCAGCATTTATGGTCATTTGTTTTCATGATGGTAGCCAATCTGATAGGAGTGAGATGTAATCTCAACGTAGTTTTAATCTGCATTTCCCTAATGACTAGGGATGTAGAACATTGTTTTAGAAGCCATTTAAATGCCATTCGCATTTCTTCTTTTGAGAACTCTCTATTTAGTTCCATAGCCCATTTTTTAATTGGCTTGTTTGATTTCTTATTATTGAACTTTTTGAGTTCTTTGTATATCCTAGATATTAATCCTCTATCAGATGTATAGCTGGCAAAGATTTTTTCCCATTCTGTAGGTTGCCTCTTTGCTTTATTCACAGTGTCCTTTGCTGTACAAAATCTTTGTAATTTCATGAGGTCCCAGAAGTTAATCTGTGGCTTTATTGTCTGAGCAATTGGGGTTATATCCAGAAAGTCTTTGCCAAGACCAATATGTTGAAGGGTTTCCCCCACTTTTTCCTCTAGCAGTTTCAGAGTTTCAGGTCTGGTGGTAAGATCTTGAATCCATTTGGACTTAATTCTTGTGCATGGAGAAATCTTTCTACAGATAAATATCCAGTTTTCCCAGCACCATTTACTGAAGAGGCTGTCTTTTCTCCAATGAGTATTTTTGGCATTTTTATCAAATATAAGGTGGCTATAGCTACCAGGACTTGCATCTGGGTCTTCTATTCTGTTCCATTGATCTACCTTTCTGCTTTTGTGCTAGTACCATGCTGTTTTTGTTACTATGGCTCTGTAGTATAGGCTAAAGTCAGGTATGGTGATACCACCAGCCTTATTTTTGTTGCTCAGTATTATTTTACATATTCGAGGTTTTTTCTGATTCCAAATGAATTTTTGGATTGTTTTTCTATTTCCGTGAAGAATGCCTTTGGAATTTTGATGGGGATTGCATTAAATGTGTAGATTGCTTTTGGTAAGATTGCCATTTTCACAATATTGATTCTTCCGATCCTGGAACAAGGCAATTTCTTACTTGAGTGTTTTAAAGTTTTCATTGTAGAGATCCTTTACTTCCTTGGTTAGGTTTATTCCAAGGTACTTTATTTTCTTTGATGTAATTGTGAGTGGGAGTGATTCTCTGATTTCATTCTCTGTGTGCTTGTTGTTTCTTAACCCTTTCTGGTCTTTTATTTGAAGGGTATCTTTTGGTTTTTATCTTTGCCTTCCGTGTATGTGTGTGTGTATGTGTGTGTGTGTGTGTGTGTGTGTGTGTGTGTGTGTGTGTATCTGCTGTGTGGCACATGCCTCCTCCAGAGCTTTTTGACTCCCAGAGTTTTCCCTGTGAAGGAGATTCTCTCCATCTCCCCTCTCCTTTTCCAGCAAGGTGAGGAGAATTCTCCTCTGGCTTGAGTATTTCAACTAGCCTCCTCCCTGGATCTTATTTCCCCTTATAATAAACCTGGTAATTCATGTTTTCTCTCTAAATAAACTTAATAATTCATAATTTACCCTTCTCAGAGTCCATTTTAATAGTTTTTGCTAAAATATAATAAATTTATTTTTAAGCCGGGCGTGGTGGCGCACGCCTTTAATCCCAGCACTTGGGAGGCAGAGGTAAGAGGATCGCCATGAGTTCAAGGCCACCCTGAGACTACATAGTGAATTCCAGGTCAGCCTGAGCTAGAGTGAGACCTTACCTCGAAAAACTAAAAAAAAAAAAAAAAAAAAATTATTTTTAAAAAGCTGAGGTTTTCAGACCTGGGGGGCATTCATGAACCCCAAAATCCTGCATCACAGACACCAAAGGTAAGCACATCCTACCACAGGCAATCACACAGGCACTATATGGACATATACACATGCATACATCACACACAAACATTGTGGTGCTAGGAAAGGGAGAAAATGTGTGCAGTGTTTTCAATCTATCTGAAGGGTTAATAGCCCACCCTGGAAACTAGAGGGAACTAAAGAGTTAATAACTCTCCCTAAAACTAGCAGGCAATAAAAAAGTCACAGAGACATGCAGCCTTGACAGGCTACTCCCAATAGATAAACTTCCCTTAACTCAGAAAACCTTGAGGGAACAGAAACCATCTGATGGGTTATTCTCCCTAGACAATTTGGCTAAAAAAAAGCTTATTCTGAGCAAGGACACAAATAACTACAGTTCCTTATCTACTTCCCTTGGACCTGCAACTGGTACAGTCTGTTTTTCTTAGGATCCTCCTTATAAGCTTGCACCTCAGTGTTTCAGCCTTCATGCCCAGGGAAAGCTGAGGCCCCTCGTTGTTTCCCTAAATAAGCTGTCTGTAGAGATCAAAGTCCGGTGTTCTCTTTTGCTTTTCTCATACTCTCCTTACATGGTGCCTTGTCTCAGATAGCCCTCTGGGGCTTTTGGGCTGCATGTCCCTGCCCACCCCCCCTTCTTCTCGCTACCTTCCTGCTGATGTTTCACTCTCTCGGAATAAAAAATTCATTGTGCTCACTACTCTGAACTAAACAGCCACCTGTGACCTGAAATCTTCAGTCTCTCCAGCTTGATACCTGGGGGCCTCTTCCTTTTCTTCTTTTCACCCTCTCCCACTGGACTTTTGAACTCAAGACTAGAGGCCTCTCACTATGTGACCCACTGTATCCACACCCTCATCAAATTACAACTTCAGGACAAACTATTCATTCTCAGTCTATGGCAGAGGAGCCCACCCCAGACCTTAGAAACTCCCTTAGAAAGGGAGTTTCTCACTTTTCAGTCTGTGGACAATCAGAGACTCCAGAAACCTCCCACATGTTCCACTGGACACCCTAAGCCTTATGAGTGTGAGGATACTCGCTCTTAAACCTTGGGTTTCGTTTGCTCTCCCTAAGGCTGGTTGAGATCCCTGGTGGAGGGACTGGCTACTCTAGTCCTTGTCCTCCAAAATGGGCTCTACATTATCTGTTCCAAAAAAATACTCCATTGGCATGCTTCAAGGCTAATTTAAAGGAGCTCAAACTTTCTGAGCTCTTGCCTGCCAAATTACTCCGACACTCTTCAAATCTGGCTGCAATATTCCTTAGATAACGGCCACCACTGGCCTGAATTTGGTACTTTTGATTTTAATATTCTTATTGATCTTGATAGCTTCCTCAGAAAACATGGCAAGTGGTCCGAGGTTCCTTACCTTCAGGGCTTCTTTGTCCTCTATTCCTGTCCTACCAAATTCTCCTCTGTCACCAAAACCCTCTAAAATCCCGTCCCTTCTAAAACTCTACCTCTGACACACAGTTCTGCCATCTGTCTATGACTTGCCAGGGTCTCTCCATCTCATTCGAAATTCAAGCCATCTCACTAAATCAGATACAAACTCTGCCCTCTTAAAGAAGCACCTGTCTTTACTGGGCCTCTTTAATTTCTTCTACATATGGATATCTAATTTTTCTCTCCTTGCTAAAAGTAAAAATCACTAAACAGCTTCTAGGGTTTTTCCTTTCTTTTCCCTTTCCCTCTTCTTTTCATTACAAGCCACCAAAGGAAAAAAAAAGTCAACTTAAAATTCAAACCACTGGCTGTTGCCCTGTTAAGATTAAGTCCACAGCAATTTAAAACATAACTAAAATCTTAAAACGATGTCTCTCCATGTTTCATGTTGTCATGTCATGTGTTCTATGTTTCATGTAGTCTGTCCTTATGTATGACTAAATTTATGGTTATTAATTGTTCCAATGCTTATGGTCATTAAATGTTCTAATGTTCATATAATTTAAGATGATGTCAAATTACTAAAACCAGGTTTACACCAAGCGTGGTGGCGCACACCTTTAATCCCAGCACTCAGGAGGCAGAGGTAGGATTGCCATGAGTTTGAGGCCATCCTGAGAACACACAATGAATTCCAGATCAGCCTGAGCTAGAGTGAGACCTTGCCTCGAGAAACCAAAAACAAAATAATAGCCATATTTTTATACCAAATTCTAATCTTGCTTCTACAGAAAAAGATATGTTTTTGTGGATCAGAAAGGACTTTATAAGGTAAAATATTGTTGTAAGATATGTTATTAAAAGAATATAAAAATGGAATGGAAAGGTTATGGGACTTAAACTGAAGAAGGTTTAGGTTGCCTTTGGTAAAATGGGTTAACTTAAAGTTTTCATTCTTCATATTTTTTCTCACCTTAATTGTTCATATAGTTTAGACTTTACTCTTTATAAATTGATAAATCAATTTATATTGTCATGTCTCAAATCAAAGTTAAATTGAGCTATACCTATATTTCCTACTGTTAATACTCTGACTACTGAAAAAAAACTAAATGTTTAACAAAATCAAGATTCATTTTAATGAGTTTGTTTATTTATTTAAACCTCATCTAAATGTAACATAAAAGTCAAAAATATAAAATTAGGGCTGGGCGTAGTGGCACACACCTTTAATCCCAGCACTCGGGAGGCAGAGGTAGGAGGATTGCCATGAGTTCAAGGCCACCCTGGGACTACATAGTGAATTGCAGGTAAGCCTGGACTACAGTGAAACCCTACCTCAAAAAAACAATATATATATATATATATATATCAGACCTTCTAAATATCAAAGAAAAAAAAGGCGGGAGCCTAAGGGAACTGCTGACCCAGGGGAATAGGAAGACAGGCAATCAGAATCCAAACAGTCTTTTTATAATTAACCATAGAGATAAAAAGCTATAAAAGCAGAATTTTTAAAAAAAAACTTAAAGGCTGGGCATGAGGACACATGCCTTTAGTCCCAGCACTCAAGATGCAGAGGTAGGAGGATTTCTGTGAGCCACCCTGAGACTTCATAGTGAATTCCAGGTCAGCTTGAGCTAGAGTGAGACCCTACCTCAAAAAAAAAAAAAAAAAAAAAAAAAAACTTAAATGGTCATATTAAAAGTCTTATTGGGCTGTAGGGATGGCTTAGTGGTTAAGGCATTTGCCTGCAAAGCCAAAGGACCCTGGTTCAATTCCCCAGGACCCACGTAAGCCAGATGCACAAGAGGGTGCACGCATCTGGAGTTTGTTTACAGTTGCTGGTGGCCCTGGTGCACCCATACTCTCTCTTTCTCTCTCTCTCTCTCTCTCGCTCTCACTCTCGCTCTCACTCTCCCTCTTCCTCTCTCTGTCTGTTGCTCTCAAATAAATAAATAAAAGTAAACAAAAAAATTTTGAAAAACACTGTAACCTTAAGATGGTTCCTGTCTTGTTCATGCTGTTTTACTGGATGATTATCACTGAATTTATTGCCTAAGTCTTATAAAAGGTAATTTAATCATCATGGCTTTGTTCTTAGGGAAACTGAGGAAACTCCTCTTGTCTTAGAAAAATATACAATATACAAACAATGTTAATATAGTTTGTCTAGGCTTCATATATTCCACCAGTCACAAATATTGCCTTATGTTAAAAAAATGGTTCAATCGGGCTGGAGAGCTGGCGTAATGGCTAAGCGCTTGCCTGTAAAGCCTAAGGACCCTGGTTCAAGGCTCAATTCCCCAGGACCCAGGTAAGCCAGATTCACAAGGTGGCACACACATCTGGAGTTCGTTTGCAGTGGCTGGAGGCCCTGGCGCACCCATTCTCTCCCTTCCTCCCTCTCTCTCTCTCTGTCTCTCTCTCTCTGCCTCTTTCTCTCTCTGTCTGTCACTCTCAAATAAATAAATAATTTTTTTAATGGTTCAGTGATTAAAGGTAGTTGATGAAGAAATCACTTTATGTGTATCATAATGTCTGTAATGTATGTTAAAATCAGACTAGCCAGGTGTGGTGGCGCACGCCTTCAATCCCAGCACTCGGGAGGCAGAGGTAGGAGGATCGCCATGAGTTCAAGGCCACCCTGAGACTCCATAGTGAATTCCAGGTCAGCCTGGGCTAGAGTGAGACCCTACCTCGAAAAAAAAAAAAAATCAGACTAATTTAGCTCAACAATGACTAGGTTTGGCTTTATTCTTAAGCAATGTATACTCGGTTTCAGTCAAGGTTTTACTTAAGTAATCGACTCCTTTTTTGTATCTTAAGTTCATTGCTTATAGATATATTGATACTTACGACATGTTCCCTACTCTAGAAAAATAATCTTAAAAGCTGCTGTTCTGGGCTGGAGAGATGGCTTAGCAGTTAAGCACTAGCCTATGAAGCCTAAGGACCCTGGTTCAAGGCTCTATTCCCCAGAACCCACGTTAGCCAGATGCACAAGGGGGCGCACGTGTCTGGAGTTCGTTTGCAGTGGCTGGAGGCCCTGGTGCACTCATTCTCTGTCTATCTCGATCTGCCTCTTTCTTTGTCTGTCTGTCACTCTCAAATAAATACATAAATAATTTTTTTTAAAAAGCTGCTGTTCTGCTTCCTGTTTGTGGGGTAATTGGTACCCACACAGGTGTCTAAACTAACCAAAGAAATTAACAAATACAAATGCCAAAACTTTATGTTGTCTTACTTGACATGTTCTGCCTGTACTTATAACTATTATACATTTAAAGAATAAGATGTGGCTACCTTCTAAAAAGCTGTTTTTCTGTATTTCTCTTGCCTTAATTGTTTACATAGTTAAAACAATTCTCTATAATAAGGGGACAAATTTATTTATAATGTCATACCTCATATTACAATAAAAGAAAAGTTAAAGGCCTCTGGTCCAAAGTTATATCTTATACTGTAATAAACTTTTATGCTAATTATGTCCCATACTACATAGCTTTTTATACTGACCCAATAGTTTTGTACTGTTTCAAAGCCATAGTTTATATTACAGCTTCTGGTTAATACTAAAATTATCTTGTGTTTCTTCTTATCTCCACAAAACAGCTACAAATATCTCTCTATTAATTAGCCACTTTTTCAGGCTTTAGAAGAGATTCCCCTGAACTCACAAGTAAGACCATGAACCTTCTACATTAAAGACTTAACACTGGAGAGATGGCTTAGTGGTTAAGGCACTTGCCTGCAAAGCCAAAGGACCCAGGTTCAACTCCCCAGGACCCATGTAAGCCAGATGCACAAGGGGGTGCATGCATCTGGAGTTTGTTTGCAGTGGCTGGAGGCCCTGGCATGCCCATTCTCTCTCTCTCTCTACCTGTCTCTGCCTATTTCTGTATTTCTCTCTTTCTCTCTCAAATAAATAAATAAAAATAAAATATTTTTAAAAAGACAACACAAAAAGAAATGTTTAAACCTAAATTTCAGAATTAATTTCTTTTCAAAAATTTTTTTTCAATTTTTTTTGTTTTTATTTATTTATTTGAGAGTGACAGACAAAGAGAGGAAGAGGCAGATAGAGACAGAGAGAGAGAATGGGCGCGCTAGGACTTCCAGCCACTGCAAATGAACTTCAGATGCGTGCGCCCCCTTGTGCATCTGGCTAATGTGGGTCCTGGGGAATCGAGCCTCAAACCAAGGTCCTTAGGCTTCACAGGCAAGCGCTTAACCGCTAAGCCATCTCTCTAGCCCCAAGAATTAATTTCTATCATATCTAAATTTAAAATAATTTAAGATATTTCAAATATTGCTTTAATACTAATCTCTTATACTTCCTATGTTACCTAAACCAAATATTTATATTTCCACAAATTCCAATTAACCTCCCCAGTTAACAACTCCTTCTTCCTCACCCAACTCCTATATTATTATTATTATTTTATCTTAAATATAATGTTCATGTCACCTGTAAATGTCATGCAAGAAAACTCATACATGGGTAATAACCAGATCATAATGGCCAATAGATTTGACATGATCTAGTTGTTTCTTTCCTAATGGCTGATAACTATCACTCTCCTGAAGAGTTGCCTCCTTGCCTGTTCATAAGATCATTATGAGATAATGGCCTACTATGTTCACAAACTACAAAATGAAGTTTTACAAGTGGGAAACTAAAAGCTGAAACTCACCAAAGCCACACCTGTATGACTAAGACTTCAATGATGGACTACAATGATTTTGGAGAAGTAAATGTTACCAATCCAGAGCCAATAATATTTTGGGCTGTATTAGCCTTTTTTTTTTTTTTTTGAGGTAGGATCTCACTCTAGCCCAGGCTGATCTGGATTCACTCTGTATTCTCAGGGTGGCCTCAAACTCACAGCAATCCTCCTACCTCTGCCTCCTGAGTGTTGGGATTAAAGGCATGTGCCACCATACCTGGCTTGTATTAGCTTTTTTAATGGCCAATAACATTTCTCTACATGTGACCTGACATCTCTCTGTAACTGTGGTGGTTTGATTCAGGTGTCCCCCATAAACTTAGGTGTTCTGTACACTAGGTTCCCAGCCAATGGAAATTGGTAATTAATGCCTCCTGGAGGTGGTGTACTGTTGGGAACAGGCTTATGCGTGTTATAGCCAGTTTCTTTATGCCAGTGTTTGACACACACTCCTGTTGCTATTATCCACCTTATGTTGGCCAGGGGTTGATGTTGATGTCCACCCTCTGCTCATGCCATCATTTTCCCCTGCCATCGTGGAGCTTCCCCTTGAGCCTGTAAGCCAAAATAAACCTCTTTTTCCCAGAAGCTGCTCTTGGTTGTGTGACTTCTACCAGCAATGTGAACCTGACTACAACAGTAACCAACTACAATATCTATTGCTATAAATTTAAAAAATCTCAGAGCTCTACTCCCTTCAAATTAAAACTATCCGGTCTCTGACATGTGCTTTATTCCCCTAATTATGATAATGTTCACCCTCTCTTTTTATCACTGCATACTTAGATGCCTCACTGAATTGCTCCAAGACAGAATACACACCTTCACTTCATGATGAGTCACTGAATTCCTCATGGCCACTGAATATCAGCCCTGAGCCTCCAACCTCCACGGGGCTATGTGGGACACCCCAAGAGATCTACTACCCCCCAGCTTGACATAGTTGGAGATGAGTCGCCATCCCCATTGCTACCCACACAATCTTCCCCTAAACGCCCCCACATCCCCAATTCTCCCCAGTCTTTTTTATCCTTCCAGAGTCCAGAATGAAGGGTTAATAGCTTCCCTGAAAACAAGATGAAACTAAAGAGTTAATAACTCTCCCTAAAATTAGCAGGCAATAAAAAAAGTCACAAGGGGCTGGAGAGATGGTTTAGTGGTTAAGAAATTTGCCTGAAAAGCCAAAGGACCTCAGTTCAATTCCCCAGGACCCATGTAAGCCAGATGTACAAGGTGGTGCATGCATCTGGAGTTCATTTGCAGTGGCTAGAGGCCCTGGCGTGCCCATCCTCTCTCTCTCTCTCTCTCACTCAAATAAATAAATATTTTTTTTTAAAAAAGTCACAGAGACATGCAGCCTTGACAGGCTACTCCCAATAGATAAACTTCCCTTAACTCAGAAAACCTTGAGGGAACAGAAACCATCTGATGGGTTATTCTCCCTAGACAATTTGGCTAAAAAAAAGCTTATTCTGAGCAAGGACACAAATAACTACAGTTCCTTATCTACTTCCCTTGGACCTGCAACTGGTACAGTCTGTTTTTCTTAGGATCCTCCTTATAAGCTTGCACCTCAGAGTTTCAGCCTTCATGCCCAGGGAAAGCTGAGGCCCCTCGTTGTTTCCCTAAATAAGCTGTCTGTAGAGATCAAAGTCCGGTGTTCTCTTTTGCTTTTCTCTTACAGTTTCCTTACAGTATCCTTTTCAGAAGGGAAACAGCAGGCCAGTGCTTAGCACCTGGCCCCAGAATTAGAGAGGAATGACCCAATCTTATGCCACTCAGCCCCATCCCCTGCCTCCTGAGTATGCTAAAATGTACTCAAGTGTCAGGGGCTCACAGCCCAGGAATTCCTACAAACACAGGGGTCCAGAAACGGGACACAATGGGAGTCTCTGCATTAAGTCAACAGGTCCCCAATCCTAGTGGCCTCCACCCACTGACTTAGACACCCAAATGATCCTAATGCTGCCATGCTAGGAGGTACAGCCCCACAAACTCCAAAATGCCCAGGATTAGCCCTGGCCCAGGAAGCATGGGTTTCTCTGCTTTCTCTTTTGTATAAAGTGAAAACACAAGGCTGGAAAGATGGTTCAGCAGTTAAAGGTGCTTGCTTGCAAAGCCTGTCTGCCTGGGTTCAATTCCCAAACCACCCACATAAGCTGAATATAAAAAGTAGTGCAAGCATCTAGTGTTCATTTGCAGCAGCAAGAGGTCCTGGTATCACACACACACACACACACACACACACACACACACACACACACACACGGGGAGGGGGAAGAAAGATTGAAATGAAAATCAAAAAGGTTGAATTCAGAATAGTGTTAGCAGTAAAATGCAACAAATACAAGCAAACTTCCCTTCAAAGATAAACAACAAACACTAACAAGTAATTTTGTCAGCTTCTTGGACTATGAGGGAAGCAAGCACCTCTGTTCCCCTTGTGCCGGTCACCTGAAACCACACCAGCTTACCTGTGTGCTGCTCAGCAAGAATAACATGCTGCCCATGAAGCTTCCAGTGAAGATGGCAGGCAAGTAGTGATAAAGGCCTCTGAGCACCCTAAGGTTCCCCAGGGTGCTAGCACCAACTGATGTGGGGCCACTGCATAGACCTTGAACTTAAGTGATCAACAAGCTTACCTGCTGGCTTAGGTATAGTGCTCCACCCTCTCCCTTCATCTCAATTGCTGGGGCTTAACTGCTCTGTTTTCAGGAAGAATGAGTTCTCCTCCTAGGTTTGTAGCAGAAGGCTTGGCCTCTCCCTTCTCCATTGCACCTCTGGGTATACTCTGCCAGCCTGGCGTGGGGAGTAGAGATGCTTCCCAAAACAGCCCTATCTTTCCTTGCCCATGGAGCCCATCAGTAGCCTCCCTATACTGGCAAGTGGCATATAGGTGTGACTGTGTGCCCCATTATGACCAACGTAGTCGTAAGGGGATAGGCTGGGTGCTGGGAAGAGAACCTTGTGGCCTCACCCAAAGGGCAGTGTGGACATCAGATTCCAGAGACGGTAGGACAGACTTACTGACATCAGAGACCCTGAACAGGGCAGCTGCTCATCCACTGAGGGTATCGTCCTGGGCATGGCCTCTCCTATCCAGTTCACCAGTGTGCAGCTGCCCGTAAGAACCGAAGACCTCTCCATAACCCTTAGGACCCCCTTTTCCACTGGGACCTGGGGCCTTAAACTGTCTGGGAATTGACCTCTGAGCTCTGAGCAAGCCCCTCTGCAGACTCTCAGAGCTCCATCCAAGTGCAGGGGGCCAATAGGGTAGCTTTCCACGCTAACAACGGTGGGGGGGGGGGGGAGGCAGGAAGTGCTGACTCTGCCAGGATGACCTTCACCGCACTCCCCGCACCCCCGCATTCCACTCTGGAAAGTGAAAAGCCATGAAGGCCTACTCCACCTTAGGGGAGGAGCTCCCTACTCCTGCCCAGGCTGCACAGACTCAGCCTAGAAACATAAAAGATCAGATTAGATGTCATGTGCCCCAGAACATCTCAAAGACACCTCAGCTAGTCCACAATGATAGACCGTGTTTCAACTGGTGGTAGTTTCCTGGGGCAGCCCTGGGTGAAAGTGACAAGGGGCCATCTCTCAGGAGCAGACTGAGCACTGACAAAGCGCCATCACCTCAGGACTGCTCATACTATGATCCCTAAGGAAAAGTGACATGGGCTCAGGGTCAGTGTTTCACCAGGAGGGATCATACCACGTATGCTCTGGAGACTCCAGAGCAGCAGCCACTCCAGTTTTGCTTGCTCTCTGCTCCATCTGCTCTTCTAATGCTGGTGGGTGACATGGGGAAGAGGTCACAGCTACCAACTAAATGGCCTGGATATTCCAGATGGTTAGCAGTAAGAGGGTGCCAGGGAGAGCCACAGCCAAAGAGCAAGACCAAGAGCAGGGCCAACAGGGCGGCACAGTGGCTGGTACTGGACTCCCAGTGAAAATATGCCTTGGGTCTTGACCACTTCCAACAAGCATGTGCCCTTCTGCTTCTCATGGAACACACTTTCCTGGAGGAGCCCGCAGCCCCTGTAGTCCTGGGCAAGGGATGCTCACACCTCAGCTATTTTTCTTTTTTTCTTTTTTTAATTTTTATTTTCTCAATTTTTATTAATATTTTCCATGATTATAAAAAATATCCCATGGTATTACCCTCCCCCTCTATCCCCTTTGAAATTCCATTCTCCATCATATCCCCTCCCCACTCAGCTATTTTTCTGGGGCTTAGAACCCTGGGCTACGTCCTCCCCTCCTCAGTACAGGTCTTGCCTGGGCTCCTCCCATCACCCTGGTTAGGTACAGTGGTCTCAAGTTACAGCAGCTTAGATGTCTGGAGATGGAATCCTAAACTTTTCTTAACCCAAACAAAATAGGCCCTCTAGACATGCACACTGGAGATTCCCAGTCTTTAGTCAGGTAGGGTAGGGGTGGGTTGCACATGGTCGTCCATTGTGGACAGCTGGTTTTGGCTTCCCACAGAAGCTTTGCCACATTCTTAGTGTCAGTTCATCCTTCCTGTGGCATATAACTCCTTGTTAGGGTTAAGGTTGAGCCAGAACCCTGAGGTTTCCAATGGTGAGAAATTTCTTTATTGTGCAGTGACCAGGGACATCAGACCACGGACACCAATGCCCTCCCATGGTGGGTAGGGGTGTGTATTTTGTGCAATGGAATTCAAGGTATTACAAAGGGTCCCTGTCCTTCTGTCCTCCATGCCTGTAATCTGGGTCAGTCAGCAGATTCTGAGAAATAAGTTAATTTTTCCTATTCTAAGATTTTTCTGGATGTATGAAAACTCATGTCTTGAAGCAAGCATTTTTGGTCAGTGCCAACATGACTTTGGACAGCTGGTTTCCTGTCACACACTGCTGAGAGAGCTCTACTGTATCTCACTGACTTTTAGATGCTGACTTTTACTATGTACTGCAACTTCTACAGCACATAAGAAAAGCTACAGTGGGTCTAAGAAGTGCCCCTTCCTAAGGGATAGATGGACCAAAAGTGAGCATTACCCAACCATAGAAGAGAGAGAACAGGGACCTCTTGGTCACTGAGCTCCAGGAACTAATGCCAGCAGGGTCAAGGTCAGCACTAGCAGAAAGTGCATGGTTCACACCTACTTCTGGGTCCCTCAGTCAATTCTGGGCACCTATTTGCATCAGGACACTGGGCAAGGCAGTGAAACACTATAGGAGCTAGTTTCCTTGACTAGGCAGACAGGGAAAAGGGGCCCTTGATAGATAGCTATATTCTAACTTAAGATGCAAAAGAGCGTGATCTCCTCCTCTTTCTTCTTGGCTTAAGTGAAAGCTCCTGCCTGTAAGCTACCTTGCTGGGCTTTCTGGGACCTGCACAGTACTGGATGCATCATGGGCCAACCCATGCCTTTGTCCTTGCTTAAGCTGACTAATCATGGGCTCTGGATGAGAGGGCTTCCCTCATTTGATAGAAATCCAGCTCCTTCTGGGACAGCAGATTTTTCCAGCACTGGAATCCCCTCTGCCATAAGCAGTCTGAGTTCTCTGCTTTCTTTACCTCTTACTTTGAAATGAACTTTTTCCCCCCCCCCAGGTAGACTTTTGCTGTAGCCCAGGTTGATCTGGAATTCACTATGAAGTATCAGGGTGGCCTCAAATTCACAGCAATCCTCCTACCTTTCCTCCCAAGTACTGGAATTAAAGGCATGTGTTGCCATGTCTGGCAAACTTTATTCTTTTAAATACTACATTTTAAATCTTTAATCGGCAGAGAAAAAACAAGCCCCAACACATCCTTAGATGGTATCATCTGTGGGGTCTCAGTCTGGAATTCATAATCATCAACTCAGAGTCACCTCAAGGTCAGTATGAACCAAGCTAAACCAGTAATGAAGTGAGAATAACTTTTGCATTTCAAGCATCTCCCTGGCTGTCCTGACTAGAGGAAGCCCCCAGCCATGGATAGCATAGCTGAATGGTTTTCTTGTCCTCCTTTTTGTTAAGGATCCCTCTTTCCCTAGGTATGAGCAGCAGCCCTCATTGTAACCTGAAGAAATGGTCAGAGTTCCTCAGAGAACTCGATAGAATGTACTTGGCCAGTGGTACAGGATTCATGCGTAATGCACAGACTGGGGCTCATGTGGGTGAAACCCTGTGCACAGCGAGTGGTGGGTAAAGAAAACTCCATGTGGTGCCAAGTCTCTACAGGGCTGCAATCCACACTAGGTGGCAGATGACAACAGGGTGGCAGAAAGAAGCCAGACTCCACAGGCAAGGACCATGTCACTGTGACTTGCTCAGCAAAAACAATATCACAGTTGGACGGAAAGCTGAAATAGTCTCATCTACTTGGTCCTAAAGTCTACCATCTAATATCTGAATACAGGCTAAATGGATTGCTGAATGAATGGTTAGAAACACTTGCTAGTGACTGCATCTTTCTGATTATTTTCTTATTTGCTTCTCATTTTAGAGGAAATAAGATGCTTTACCTGTAGACCTTTCGGTTTCTGTATTGCATGTGGTAAATTACAGTGGTTTTTTTTTTTTTTTAATTTCTAAAGAGAGAATAGGTACACCAGAGCCTTAACCACTAAGCCATATCTTCATCTCAGTATGTTTTTCTTCATCCAGGTATCCCAACAGATTGGAATGGGATATGTTCACATTCTATTTACTCCATTCCTTTTTTTTTTTTTTTGGTCTGTCTGTCTGTTAGTACTGCTTTAGGCTAAAGCACACTTAGGTAAGTATGTGGCTGAGATGTGCCATGAGCAGGGTTCCAAAAGAGACTAGTCATAGATCCTATACAGGCAGGCTAAGATCAACCAGGCAAATCCAGATTATAAAACATTTAGTCACATTGGTAAGGATCTAAATCCACAGGCTCTTTAAGGTCCTATCCGTAAGGATATAAATTGGTAAGAGTCTAAATCAATAGACTTCATACAGAGTACCACTGATAAGGATCTAAATCCGTAGACTCATCCACAGGATCTAAATCTGTATACCTTTAGGGTACCATCAGTAATAATCTAAATCTGTAGACCCAATTTACCTTGATAAGGATTTAAATCCATAGACCCTAGACTTCCAAGTGCTCTTAAGAGCACCTTATGTGTAGGCTTTCTTTGCTCTAAAATGCTCAGTCACCTTGCCTGCCACAGGGCTACATGTGCCCTGGCTAGGGGAATGATCTTGAGGATTCCAGGGCTAACTAGATAGAAGTGCCACACATGGCTACAGTACTTGCCTCACAAATATGAAGAAAAAGTCCCTCCCTAGGGATAGCCTACCAGCTCTGGGTCCAACTAGATTTTAGGCTTCCAGCAACTAAAAGTATCAGAGATGGAAGGGATAGAAGAGGAAGATAGCAAGGAAATGAAAATACACTGCATGGTCATACGGGTATAGTAGCCCCAAACAGACCTTTGAAGACCTAGTTCCCCTGGCCATGAGAATAGGTACAGAGCATGAAAAGAGACATGTTTTCACATAGGATTCAAGGCCCTTCTGGAGACATGTGGATAACGTAGCTTAGGCTGGTATTCTCTAGCCCTGCAGATGGGTTCTATGAGAAACTCCCTTGCCATTTCTGCTAAAACAGAGGGACTTTGATACCTAGAGCCTACAAAAAAATTATCCTCAGAATCTCAAAAGGAAGGCATTAATCATCCTTTCGACTTGTGCCTGGCCAAAAATACCCTTTAGGAAATAAGGAAACTTGGCTCCCTCAGAGAACTATAAATGGGCTGAAGTTCCCCCATGTCCAACTCTTTATCATCTACCCATTCCCTAAGTCCCACAAGCAGTTGAAGGAATTATTTGGGAGTGACAGGATTCTGACAGATGTGATAGTCACCCATTTCACTTATTTATTTATTTAGAGACAGAGAATTGACACAGCAGGGCCTGCAGCCACTACAGTCAAACTCCAGATGTGTGCACCACTTTGTGCACATGTGCAACCTTATGTGCGTGCACCACCTTGTGCGTCTGGCTTACATGGAATCTGGAGAGTCAAACATGGATCCTTAGGCTTTGCAGGCAAGTGCCTTAACTACTAAACCATCTCTCCATCTCTGGATCACACTTTTAATCCCAGCACCAGGTATTTTAGGGGATTATTGGGAGTCACAAGATTCTGCTAGGTATGGTGGCTCACTCCTTTAATCCAAGAACTTGAGAAATGGAGGCTGCAGGATCAGGGGTTTGAGTTCAGCCTGCCCCTAGGCAATGACAACAGTTCTCTTAATACCTGAGGCTACCAAATTAACTTTAGGAATGCTTCTCATGTCTTAAAATACATGTCAAGGGCTGGAGAGATGGCTTAGTGGTTAAGGCACTTGCCTGTGAAGCCTAAAAATCCAGGTTCAATTCCCCAGTACCCACATAAGTCAGATGCACAGGGTGGCACATGTATCTGGGATTTGCTTGTAGTGGCTAGGGGGCCCTAGTGTGCCCATTTTTTCTCTCTTGCTCTCAAATAAATAAATAAATAATATCTTTTAAAAAGATGTCAAGACTCTATTCTACTTGCTTTTTAACAAAACAATATTTAAGTCTTTTTTTAAATATTTTATTTTTCTTTCTTTATTTATTTGATAGAGGGAGGGGGAGAGAGAGAGAGAGAAAGAGAGAGAATGGGCGCACCAGGGCCTCCAGCCCCTGCAAACTCCAGATGCATGCGCCCCCTTGTGCATCTGGTTATGTGAGTTCTGGGGAATTGAACCTGGGTCCTTTGGCTTTGCAGGCAAGCACCTTAACCAGTAAGCCATCTCTCCAGCCCTATTTAGGTCTTTTAAACTTGTTGATAAAAATTATTTCCAGGAGCCGGGCGTGGTGGCGCACGCCTTTAATCCCAGCACTCGGGAGGCAGAGGTAGGAGGATCGCTGAGTTGGAGGCCACCCTGAGACTCCATAGTGAATTCCAGGTCAGCCTGGGCTACAGTGAGACCCTACCTCGAAAAACCAAAAAATATATATATATATATATATTTCCAAGGCTATTAACATGTTCTGTCTGTATTTACCACTGTTAGATAATTAAGATATGTCAAATATATATATATATATATATATATATATATATATATATATATATATATATATCTGCTTTGTATGTTACTAATACACCTTTATATGTGTTTCAGGTATAGTTACAACTGCCAAAAGTACAAGGACACACTCCAATACCCAGAAGCTGACTACCAGGTAAGAATGTTCTACCATGGGCTCTTAGATAGCCTTCCCTCCACAGGAATGCTAGCATCACCCCTTATCAGCATGAAGTTAGAGAGGTCATTGCCCCATTTCCCTAACAGCAGTTAGGGTGGCTTCTGGGAGGGAGACTGAACCACTACAGGAGCTAGAATGTCACTGTAGGACAGAACCAGAAGGATCAAGCTTGGTGGGAAATCAAAGTCCATCACACCTGCCGGCTTACTAGAAAGGCTTTCCAGAATGGGGGAACAGCACAGTCCTGTCACTCTGGTCAGGAGCTGCTTGATGTGGCAACAGATTCCATTCAGCCCAGGTGGATAAGTCTCAGTGCTCTGGGTCTTCTCAATTAGCAACTTGGAGCCAGTCATCTCTGCTTGCAGCCCTTACAGGGGTACACCACATAGGCACCCAACGGCAAGGACATGTGGCACACCTCCTGGGGCTGTATCAGACACAGCAGGTCCTCAGGGGCCATCACAGGGAGCGTGAGACTTGGGGTGGGAAAGCTGCCCACCTACCTGGTCTATCTGGAATTAGCCAGCAGAAGGGCAAGGGGGCACAGAGCCATGCAGCTGTGTTGGCTCTGCTCCCCCACAGAGTGGCAGCATGGCTGGGAGAGTACTGCCTAAGAGCTGGGCATCCTTGAACCACAGACCTGGCTCCACAGAGCTGGCCAGTGGGAGAATGGCCACCCTACATACTGCAGGTGCCACCAGCCAGGAGGCCTTCAGGCCCAGCAGCCCGCAGGCCCAAGGCCCCTGGAGTGCTACAGCGTGAACATGCCATGGCAGTCAGGCCTGGGCAGGCAGTGTCTTATAGGGGTTCAAGATACCCTTAGGGTCTAGGAGGGCCTTGAGCTGCTGCATGAGCTGCACAGCCACTGGTGGCTTGCTGTAGCCAAGCACGTGTCTCTTCTTGAAGCCCACACCGTGCTCTGCGCTGACACTGCCCTGCTGCTCTGCAGTCCAGGCGTACACGTAGGGCTCCAGGACACCCAGCAGTGCCTCACTGAAGGCCTCTGTTGTCACATTCAGGTGCAGGTTGCCATCCCCTGGGGAATAAGAGCAAGTGGTTAGGACAGGTTGGCCCCATAAGCCTGCCAAGAGGTCCTCCCCAGACCTCAAAGATCCCTCAGTCATGCCCCTCCATGCCCAGGGACTGCCCTTGTTCCCTACCCCCATCTTGGTCTGAACCATACACCTTGCTCCATTCCTTCAATCGCTTATGACTACAGAAGGTCACTGCCCCATCTTACAGAGCTTCAAGGCAAATGACCCCCTCCCTCCACAGTGCCATGGGGACATGTGAGAAGCCAAAAAAACTGGGTCATATTCCACATCCACACTACTGCTGCTGCCCTAGCTCCACAGCCACACTGCTGGCCCTGCCCCAACATACCTCCCATGACTTGGCTTTGGGACACCATGGATGGAATATGCCAGAAACAGGGGTGAACTGGTCTTCTCTATGAATTAACAGAGTATTCTAAAGTACTGCTTTTCTGTCCTCTCCAAAATGATTTGAAACTGGTTTTGAACCTCTACAGTCTAAAGAGGTGGGGTAGTGAGAGCCAGTGCAGCACACCACCCTAGCTTTCTGTGAAGCCCTGTGCCTCCTGCCTGCAGGTTGTGTCTGCTGCCTCCTTCAATCACACACCAGCAGATTTTTCCAAAACACATGAGATATGAAACATGGCTTTCCCAATCCAGAGCTTGCTCCCATCACTGGGACAAGCTGAGCTGATAAGGTTGGCTGCAGAGGTCACCACAATGGATCTTTGCATCTCACTGTGATCGTGCTACTTACCCAGGTGCCCATAGCCCACTACATGCTTGGCACTAGAGCCGAGGCGAGTGCGCAGGTCAATCACAAGGTCATAGAGCCTCTCCACTGGGAGGGAGATATCATACTTGAACACATAGCCATCATGGCTGAGTGCCTCAGTGATCCTCTCCCGTAGGGCCCACAGCATCTAGGATAGTTAAAGAGGAAGCTGGTCAGATCCACCGCAGCTGGGATCTTGGGTGACAACCACTAACACGTGCCTGCTTTGGTCTTGGTTTTCACACAAATGTGCAGGAACCTGGGCTGCTAGAAAGCTCCATGAGTCAAGGGAGGAGGCTGAAATAGGGAAAGTGAGGCAGAGTAAGCAAAGGGGCCTGGGGGAAGAGGTTCTTTCAGAGGAGCCACACTATGAGTGATATAGCTTTCATCTGCACAGCAGGAGCCATAGCATTGGCAAGGGCAGCCCAGAAGGCTGCACTTGAGATGGGGAGGGAAGTTGCAGGGGTCCCCCGCTCCTCCCCTACCTCCCCTTTTGTCTGTCTCTCTCTCTCTCTGTCTCTCCCTCTCTCTCTCTACCTAGCTTCCTATTTGCCACGGGTTGGCACTGTTGTCCTCTGTGGGTTCCCATTCCCGCCCAAGAGGTGGAGGTGTCCCAATGGCTAGAGCACCCACAAGGCACTGCGGGGAATGTTTAACAGGTGTCAGAATGGCATCCAGATTTGGCAAAACTTAAGAGTAGGAAAGAAGGCAGTGGCAGTTCAAAATTTGAAGTCTTTTCCAACAAATGGACTACCCTTAGCACAAAATGGGGAGAAACCACAGTTATAGCTAAATTAGGGAAGACAAGGCCCAATTTCAAACCAGATATCCAAGAAATTCCAAAGAAAGCTAAAGTAAAAGAAGATGAGACTACACTCATGGTGTTGGGTGTTGATAGTGATGATGAGTCTCTTTCTTCAAGGAATTTAGGCCAGGGTGAGAGTTCCTCTCACTCTGAAGCTAGTGAAGCTGCTCAGCTGGAAGAAGTCACTTCTGTACTTGAAGCTAATAGCAAAATCATTTCTGTAGCGGGAGAAGGACAGCATCGTTTCTTAGAGGTGCTTACTTTTGGAGGATACTTTGTTTGGGAAAGAAAAAAGAACAAACAGGATCCTAGAAGGTGAGGCAAGCAAATGTACCTGCGCTAAATTGATGACTTCAGACAGAGAGGCCTAATCCTGCACATGACCAGACGGCACAGAGCACAACAGGGTTTCCAGCAGCTTGTGGCTTGAAGTCTGACCACTCTCTTGCTGCCTCCCTCCTGCAGGCGGTACCTCCACCTTCCACAGGTGCCTTATGACCTGACTCACCACTTCCATGTTTCTGACCGAATGATTATGTTATAGAGAATGGGAGCCTGGGCCAGCATAAATAAATGTCACCAAAAACAAGTAGATGAGAGAATCAAATGAACATGAATATGAGAAATTCTGGTTCAATAACACAGAGGTTTACTAATGTTTTATAAGTAATTTTTGCCACTTGATTTTTTTCTTTTATAAAATCCCATAGAATAGTGTTTACGATACAGCCATTTAATATATGTACAAATTGTAAAGAATATGTATAGGGAGCTGCCTTTGTATGCCAAGCTGCCCACCCATCCTTTTAACAATGGGCGGCACAAGCAGCCTGAGCTTCATGGTGCAGTGTGGGCACTCACTGCATGCTGGCCAAGCTGGGCCTGTGAGGGTCTCGGTTCTGGGCTGGAGGGACCATGTCAGACCTGCCAGGCACACTGCCGTGGTCCCATGGAGCTGGGGGGAGAGTGGTGGCAAGGACAGCTGGCTGCAGACGTCTACCAGGCGCTTCAGTACAAGAAGCTAAAGTTGCCCTCTTACGAAGGCCAGGCCCCTCCACTGAGTCTCGGGTGATACTTTGCTGACTTGATTGCCAGTGTGAACAATTGCTTCACACTCTGCCCTTCTGCTGGACATCTTGCCGTCTATTTGTTGGACCTGTTTATGGACCGCTATGACATCTCTATCCAGCAACTGCATTTAGTTGAGCTTTCCTCTCTGCTTCTAGCAAGTAAATCTGAAGAAGAAGAAGAGAGTGTGCCTAAGTTGGAGCAGCTCAGCAGCCTGGGTTGTATGACTAAAGTCTAGTGCTTAAAAAAGCAAAATTTGCTACATATGGAATTATTATTATTAGAAACCTTTCAGTGGAACCTCTGCCTTCCAACAGCTGCCCATTTCACTGAGTACTATCTCTCAGTACATGAAAAAGATCTTCAAGATGGCTGGCCAATGATTTGCTTAGAAAAAACTAAGCCGGGCGTGGTGGCGCATGCCTTTAATTCCAGCACTCGGGAGGCAGAGGTAGGAGGATCGCCATGAGTTCGAGGCCGCCCTGAGACTCCATAGTGAATTCCAGGTCAGCCTGGGCTAGAGTGAGACCCTACCTCGAAAAACCAAAAAAAAAAAAAAAAAAAAAAAAGAAAGAAAGAAAGAAAAAGAAAAGAAAAAAACTAAACTCTACATAGCCAAGTATGCAGATTACTTCCTGGAAGTGCCTTTCTAAATTATGCACGTTCTTTATCAGCTGCTACATGTGTGACTTCTTCAAAGATTATATTTTGTCTTTTTCCAATGTGGCCTATGAGACTACATTGTCTCACTGCTTACTCCTGGGAGTTCTTAGTGCAGTGTATTGAGCAGCTGTTGATTGCTCACAATAATGACGTGAAAGAAGCAAACAAACAGGGAAGACATACGGGCCCTCAGTGAGCACAGCTGGGTGTGTTGCAGACAGCCTCCCAGCCCTCGTGACCAGTTCACTTTCAGCAGCCTCAGTGTCTTCACCAGACCTCACTGCAGTATCAAAATCCTCTATCAGAACCACCAAGCTGCCCACAGATCTTCTCTTACTACACACACTTCAGACATAGCCTGCTGGCTTCCAAACTAGTGTTCAGGGCCTTGGGCACACGTAGACAGGTGTTGGGATGTCCCTGGCAATACCAGTGGAAGTTAAACCCTGTCTGATCATTTCTTATAACTGGAGCCATCAGGTAAATGAACATTACCCATATATTACTCCGTGTTTTGAGAAGTGATTATTTGTACAGGTCATAACTGACTCAGACTATTTTGTGATTTGTAGCTCTGGAGCAAGCTTTTTGTGCTTTTTTTTTTTTTTTTTTTTTTTTTTTTTTTTTTGAGGTAGGGTCTCACTCTAGCCCAGGCTGACCTGGAATTCACTATGTAGTCTCAGGGTGGCCTTGAACTCTCAGCGATCCTCCTACCTCTGCCTCCCTGAGTGCTGGAATTAAAGGCGTGCGCCACCACGCCCGGCTTGGGGCAAGCTTTTTGTAAACCTCTCTTCAGAAGGAAAAGGGATCCAAATAATACCAAAACTCTTTATGTAACAGCACCAGGAAGATTTTTGTTACATCATTAATAATGGTTTAGTGGTTAAGCGCTTGCCTGTGAAGCTTAAGGACCCCGGTTTGAGGCTTGATTCCCCAGGACCCACATTAGCCAGATGCACAAGGGGGCACGTGCATTTGGAGTTCATTTGCAGTGGCTGGAGACCCTGGCACGCCCATTCTCTCTCTCCCTCTCTCTCTCTCTCTCTCTCTCTCTCTGCCTCTTTCTCTGTCTGTCGCTGTCAAATAAATAAACAAAAATGAATGAAAGTAAGAATAATTAGCCAGGCGTGGTGGCGCATGCCTTTAATCCCAGCACTCGGGAGGCAGAGGTAGGAGGATCATGGTGAGTTCAAGGCCACCCTGAGACTACATAGTGAATTCCAGATCAGCCTGGGCTAGAATGAAACCCTACTTTGAAAAAACAAAAAGAAAGAAAGAAAGAAAATAGCAATAATTGTCATTATAGCAAGGGCAACTTGGGCATAAAACACTTGGAGGGGGGCTGGAGAGATGGCTTAGCAGTTAAGTGCTTGCCTGTGAAGCCTAAGGACCCCGGTTCAAGGCTCAATTCCCCAGGACCCACGTTAGCCAGATGCACAAGGGGGCGCACGCATCTGGAGTTCGTTTACAGAGGCTGGAAGCTCTGGCGCGCCCATTCTCTCTCTCTCTCTGCCTCCTTCTCTCTGTCACTCTCAAATAACTAAATAAACAAAAAATAAATAAATAAATAAAACACTTGGAGGGAATAAACTTAAAAAGTAAAAAATGTGAGCTGGGTGTGGTGGCACATGCCTTTAATCCCAGCAGTTGGGAAGCAGAGGTAGTAGGATTGCCAAGAGTTCGAGGCCACCCTGACACTACATAGTGAATTCCAGGTCAGTCTGAGCTAGAGCAAGACCCTGCCTTGAACCCCCCCCCAAAAAAAAGTGAAAAATGTAATAACTGATAAGCTGTATACACTGTGTTCTTATCCATGGGAAAAGAGAGATTTGGTGGAGGGAAATTTTCTGGTTTAAAAACTAGAAAGGTGTGTGTGTGTATGTGTGTGTGTGTTTTAAATGGCACTTGAAATAGGAGGGAATCTGTGTGGCAGATATATGATTGCCACAGTGTGTGTTGAAGTAAACTTATTATTATAAAGATGTGGGTATGCAACAGGAATCTCTCTTCGTGAGGAAGGGGTGGGGTTCCCTTGGATGAATGTTCCTGGGTGGATTCTGCCAGCATGAATTCTTAGAGAAATGTCCTTTACTTAAAAGGAAAATACTTTTATCTTTAGAGTACATATCATGTGGAATTACTAGTCTGGTAAATGAAACAAGAAAGCCACTCAGGTAAGAACTCTGCAATTTTCAAGCATGAAAATTATTTTCTGAACATAGGTTTCCCTCTTTAAAAGGCTGCTAATTGGATCTTAGTAATTCTTTCTTTTTTTTTTTTAGATTTTTATTTATTTATTTATTTATTAGAGACAGAGAGAGGAGTTGAGAGTGAGAATGGATACACCAGGGCCTCCAGCCACTGCAAACGAACTCCAGTCACATACGCCACCATGTGCATCTGGCTTATATGGGTCCTGGGGAATCAAACCTGGGTCCTTAGGCTTTGCAGGCAATTGCTTTAACTGATAAGCCATCTCTCCAGCCCAGATTTTAGTAATTCTTAACTTTAATAAAACTTGAATTATTAAAGGGCAAAGTAGGTTCAAAAAATAATGTATCTTTCACATTCACAAATAGCCCAGTAACCTGTAGTGCAGTTTTCAGTATTCTAACTACCTCAGTATTACTATGAATGTAAGATGATGGGATTAGGGTCCTAACTTGGAACAGACAGTGTCTATGGTAACTTAATGTCTGGGCAGTGCTATTACTGATTGATTATATGTAATTCTTGTGATAGAAGAATATTTGCCTTTTAAAAAGCTTATTAACACTTTTCCAATTTATATTTAAAAAGCTGAAGAACGCTGGATGAATCTTTTTTGGGGGGTAGAATAACATAATTGATGACTCTTGCTGCATACCTGGGGTGGAGTAGCTGGAAAAGCAGCTATTTTTAATGCATTAGGTTTCAGTATAAATATAACCCAACAACTGTTAGCTTTTGGGAGTGGGAGGAATTTTGTTATAATTTATTGATTAATCTTTAAAACTTTTTTTGACATTACCAGACCATCATTAAATATGTGCTGTGAAGAAATTAATAATGTATAAAGGACTTTACCCAAGTCCATTAAAAAAACACTATTCAAGTACAAACTGTAAACCAAAATATATCTCTCCTGTACATTAAATGCAAATAGTGAGTAAGGTGGGCTGGAGAGGTGGCTTAGCGGTTAAGCACTTGCCCGTGAAGCCTAAGGACCCCAGGACCCATGTTAGCCAGATGCACAAGGGGACGCATGCATCTGGAGTTCCTTTGCAGTGGCTGGTGGCCCCGGCGTGCCCATTCTCTCTTTCTCTCTCTCTCTCTCTCTCTCTCTCTCTGCCTCTTTTTCTCTGTCTGTCACTCTCAAATATATAAATAAAAATAAACAAAACAATTTTAAAAAATAGTGAGTAAGGTGCTAAAGACTACACAGTGGAATTAGATGAGTGCTATGCACTTAATTTTAAAATAAAACTAGTTTTCACTTTAAAAAATATGTACAAATAATTTACATAGATGTAACAGCATGTAGAAGCCAACATATAAGTAAATTGTTTAAAAATTGTACAGTATAAAAATAAATAAATGAAAATTTAAAAAAGAAATTAGAGGGCTAGAAATATTGCTTAGTGGTTAAGGCACTTCCCTGAAAAGTCAAAGGACCCATATTTGATTTCCCAGGATCTACGTAAGCCAGATGCACAAGGTGGTGCAAGTGTCTGGAGTTGGTTTGCACTGGCTAAAGGCCCTGGTGTGCCCATTCTCTCGCTCACTCACTCTATTTGCCTCTTTCTTTCTCTATCCCTCTAAATAAATAAACAAATTTTTAAAAAAATAGAAAAAAAGAAATTAGAAAGGTTGCAAGTAAGCAATTGAATGTTTCACCTTAAGGCCTTGGTAAAAGAAGAACAAGGCAAACCAAAAATCAGCAGACAGGAAGAATTAATAAAGGTTAGGGCAGAAATTAATGAAATAGGAACCAAAAAACAAAACAGAACAAAAATGATACAAAGAATCAGTGAAACAAAGAGTTGGTTCTTTGAAAGGATAAACAAGATTGATAAACCCTTAGCAAATCTGACCAAAAGAGAAAAGAGACACAAATTAAGAATATTAGAGATGAAAAAGACATCATTACAACAGATACCAATGAAATTCAGAAAATCATAAGGACATACTTTAAGAACATATACTCCACTAAGTGTGAAAATCTGAAAGAAATGGATAATTTCCTTGATTTACATAACCTACAAAAACTAACTCAAGATGAGATAAACTGCTGGGCATGGTGGCACATGCTTTCAATCCCAGCACTCAAGAGGCAGAGGTAGGAGGATTGCCATGAGTTCGAGGCCACCCTGAGACTACATAGTGAGATAAACTATTTCAATAGACCTATAACAAGCATTGCAAACAAAGCAGTTATAAAAATATCCCTTACTTTCTAGGTAAGATGGCAGCATAGGAGCCATGTCAAACCAGCCTAGGGAGGGATTTAAGCAAAACCACAGCAAAATACACTCTTCTTCTGAAAAGCAAAGGAGTATAGGTTATTCTTAGACACAGCAGAGAAGCAGTAGAGACCAAGATCCACCAGAAGGGAGGAAGATGGCCAGAAGCCCACTGGCACTTGCAGCCCACCGATCCACACGATCCACATGATCCACTTATCCGCCTGGTGCACCAAGCAAGTGGCAGCAGCAGAGACCAAACAAAGGGATTTTCCAACCTCATCAGCCTCTTTGTGAAGTCAAGGTATCTGAAGGAAAGACAGCTGAGATCAACTAAGGAGCTACTGAAAGGGATACAGGTGGGACTGCATGAACAACTCCAGGCTTCTGCACTCTCCCATCCCCCAACCATAAGAACCACGAACCACCAGCATTCAGCCCCCTGTGGCAGTGTATCCAGCACAGCTGATCAGAACTCCAGCTCCATAGCACCACATGGAGGGATTGAGGTGGGCACTCAGCATTGGTGAGACTGGAAGACACCCCAAAAGGTAATGAGGCTGAATGACAAAAAAATGGGTACATAGGCCTGCATTGGAAGAGCTAATCTCTCTTTCCATGTCAGGGCAGGTTATGAGTTACATATTCTTGATTGGCTTTACCATTTTCATATAGGCTGGATTTGGGGGTTGAATATTGCTGCCTTTGATGCTTTCAGGTTTATAGGGCCTTTGTCTTTTGCTTCTGTCATTACTGGGGGCAGGGTCTGATTCAGATACAGGCTGACCTAGAACGCAATATAGAACAGAAATCTCTATCTCACAGCTGACAAGATTAAAGGTGTAGAACAACACACACCCTTAGGGATATTGTCTTTATAAGACAATCTGTTTGTTTTAATCACCACAATTTCATGCTCTGTGCTGGTTTTTATTGATGTGTATATTGCTCAGTTGAAGTTTAGAATTTGTCAGTAAACTGTTCTACCCAGTCCACTAGAATACTTGCTTAGCAATCAAACTCAACACCTAGGATTACTTCTGCTGTTGAATTGGGGTACAAGAGCTACACCTGGCACCTTAAACTCATATCCTGAAAGTATATAAAGATGGATCACCACATCTAAGAACACTGAAAATAAGTAGGAAACCCAAGCATCAAATCAATTCAGTATGCAAATGTGGCTACATTATAATACAAGAAACACAAAGAATCAATAAAATACAATCCCAGCTGGGCATGGTGGCACACGCCTTTAATCTAAGCACTCGGGAGACAGAAGTAGGAGGATTGCTGTGAGTTCAAGGCCACTCTGAAACGACATAGTGAATTCCAAGTAAGCCTGAGCTAGAGTGAGACTCTACCTCGAAAACAAAAAAAAAAAAGAGGAAATACAATCCCACAAAAAAATTATAAATCCGGGCTAGAGAGATGGCCTAGTGGTTAAGGCATTTGCCTGCGAAGCCTAAGGTCCCAGGTTCAATTCTCCAGGTGCCATGTTAGCCAGATGCACATCAGGACACATGCATATTGAGTTTGTTGGAAGTGGCTAGAGGCCCTAGCATGCCCATTCTCTCTCTCTCTCTCTCTCTTTCTTCTTCTTCCATCCCTCTATCTCTAATAAATAAATAAATAAAGATATAAAAATATAAACCCATCAGAAATGATCACCAATGAGCCTGTTTTAGATGAAATTCCTGATAAAAATTTCAAAAAAAAAATGATTGTATCTATACTCCAAGAAATCAAAGAAGAAATGAAAGCATTCAAAGAAGAAAACAAAGGAGTTAAAGAAGAAAACAAACTCCTGAAAGAGAACACAGGAAATCAGCTTAATGAAATGAGGTCCTTACAAAACATGAGTAAGGAAATAGAAATTATGAAGAAAAAACAGGTTGAAATTCTAGCTCTGAAGAAAACAGTCAGTAAAATAAAAAACTCTGTGGAAAGTCTTATCTGTAGAATATATGAAGGAGAGAACAGAATATCTAAACTAGAAGACCAGGTGGCAGACTTCATACAGTCCAACAAAGAGAAAGACAGCTAATAAGAAGATATGGATGGGAATTTCAAGATATTTGGGACACTATGAAAAGATCAAACATAAGAATTCAGGGCATAGTAGAAAGAGAAGAATTTCAATCTCCAGAGGTTTAGTAGGCATTTTCAACAAATCATAGAAGAAAAAATTCCCCAAATTGGGAAATAAATGCCAATGTATATACAAGACGCTTTTAGAACAGCAAACAGACAAAACCTGGAACGAACCTCTCCTCATCATGTTATAATTAAACTACTAAACATGCAAACCAAAGACAATATATTGAAAGCAGTTAGAGAGAAAAAGCAAGTCACCTACAGAGGTAAGCCCAACAGAATAACAGCAGATTATTCAGCACAAACTTTAAATGCCAGAAGGGCTTGGAATGATTTATTCCATTTCCAAAAGATAACAACTGTCAACCAAGATTATCCAGCAAAGCTATCTATCCAAACTGAAGGAGAAATAAGGACATTCCACAATAAAAACAGGCTAAAGGAATTTATGACAACTAAGCCAGCTCTAAAGAAAATACTTGGAGGAATTCTTAATGCTGAAGAGAAAGCAAAGCACACACAGGAGGAAATAGGAAAAAATAAACCATACTCAAATAACTGTTAAAACAAGCGAGTAAAGGGAAATCAGGAAGCACTACAAACTAAGAAGAATGGTGAGAATAAGTACATACATTTCAATATTAACTCTTAATATCAATGGCCTCAGTGCTCCAACCAAAAGACACCGGCTTGCAGACTGGATTACAAGGCAGGATCCTGCCATTTGTTGCTTCCAAGAAACTCATCTCTCAATAAAAGATAGACACTGTCTTAGGGTAAAAGGATGAAAAATGGTATTTCAAATGGGCCTAGGGAACAAGCAGGGGTTGCTATCCTAATATCTGACAGGATAGGTTTCAAACCAACATTAGTGAGGAAAGATAAAGAAGGTCATTTTATACTGATTAAGGGAACACTCAAACAGGAGGACATTGCAATCCTAAACATATATGCACCTAACATGGGTGCTTCCAATTTCATCAAACAAACATTATTAGACTTAAGGTCACAGATAACACCAAACACAATTGTATTGGGTGACTTCAATAACCCACTCTCATAAACTGACAGGTCATTCCAGCAAAAAATAGAGAGACATCTGGATTAAATGGTGTCTTGGAACAAATGGACCTAAAAGAGATCTACAGAACATTCCAACCAAATGCCGCAGAATATACATTTTTCTCAGCAGCACATGGAACACTCTCTAAAATAGACCATATATTAGGACACAAAGCAAATCTCCACAAATATAGGAAAATTGAAATAATCCCTTGTACTCTATCTGACCACAATGGGATTAAACTGCAAATCAGCAACAAGAAAAACTACAGAGCATACAGAAAATCATGGAGACTCCACAGTATACTATTGAATGATGAATGGGTCACTGAAAAAATCAAAACTGAAATCAATAAATTCATAGAATCAAATGATGATGAGAATACAATATACCAAAACCTTTGGGACACAATGAATGCAGTCCTAAGAGGGAAATTTATAGCTCTAAGTGCCTATATTAAGAAGTTAGAGAGTTCACAAGCAATTTTTTTTTTTTTTTTTTTTTTTTGGTTTTACGAGGTAGGGTCTCACCCTAGTTCAGGCTGACCTGGAATTCACTATGTAGTCTCAGGGTGGCCTCGAACTCACAGTGATCCTCCTACTTCTGCCTCCCGAGTGCTGGGATTAAAGGCGTGCGCCACCACGCCCGGCTTGTTCACAAGCAATTTAATGCTTCACCTTAAGGCCTTGGAAAAAGAAAAGGCAAACCAAAAAACAGTACATGGGAAGAAATAATAATGACTAAGGCAAAAATTAATGAAATATAAACCAAAAAGAAATTCAAAGAATGAAAGAAACAAAGAGTTTGTTCTTTGAAAGGATAAACAAGATTGATAAACCCTTAGCAAATCTGACCAGAAGAAAGAGAAAAGAGACAAAAACTAATAAAATTAGAGATGAAAAAGGCACCGTAAGAAAAGATACCAAAGAAATTCAGAAAATCATATGGACATACTTTAAGAATATATATTCAGGGTGGAGAGATGGCTTAGCAGTTAAGGCATCTGTCTGCAAAGCCAAAGGCCCCAGGTTCGATTCCCCAGGACCCATGTTAGCCAGATGCACAAGGGGGCGTATGCGTCTAGAGTTCATTTGCAGTGGCTGGAGACCCTGGCGTGCCCATTCTCTCTCCCTCTCTCTCTCAAGTTCTCTCTCTCTCTCTCCCTCTCTCTCCCTCTTTCTCTGTCAAATAAACAAATAAATAAAAATAAAAATATTTTTAAAATAACATATATGCCTATAAGTTTACAAATCTGAAAGAAATGGATGATTTCCTGGATTCATATGTCCTACCAAAATTAAATCAAGATGAGATAAACCATTTAAATACACCTATAACAAGTACAGAGATCCAAGCAGTTATAAAAAGTCTCCCAACTAAAAAAAGTCTAGGCCCAGATGGATTCACTGGTAAATTTTACCAGACCTTCATGGAAGAACTAACACCACTGCTTCTCAAACTTTTCTATAAAACAGAAAAGGAAGGAATTCTTCCAAACTCCTTCTGTGAAGCCAGCATCACCCTGATACCAAACCAGACAAAGACAGAAAAAAAAAAAAATTACAGACCAATCTCCCTCATGAATATAGATGCAAAAATTCTGAACAAAATATTGGCAAACAGAATACAAGAATATTTCAGAAAGATTATCCACCCTGACCAAGTTGGCTTTATCCCAGGGATACAGGGATGGTTCAACATATACAAATTGATTAATGTAATACAGCATATAAATATTCTGAAGGATAAAAACCACATGATCATCTCAATAGATGCAGAAAAGGTATTCAACAAAATCCAACATCCCTTCATGGTAAAAGTATAACAGAAACTGGGACTAGAGGGAACATATCTCAACATAATAAAAGCTATTTATGACAAACCTACAGCCAACAGAATATAAAATGGGGAAACATTTGAAGCTTTTCCACTAAATTCACAAACAAGACAAGGGTTTCCACTGTCCCACTTTTATTTAATATATTACTATATTAATATATTAATATAATTATTATTATTAATATATAATATAATATATATTAATATATAACATATATTACTATATTAATATAATATAATACATATTAATATATACTGGAAGTCTTAGCTATATCAATAAGGCAAGAGACACTCATAAAAAGAACACAAATTGGAAAGGAAGAGATCAAATTATCATTATTTGCAGAGGATAGGATTCTATACACAAAGGACCTTAAAGACTCTACCAGAAAACCATTAGCACTGATAAACACTTTGAGTAATGTAGGAGGATACTAAATAAACACACAGAAATCAGTAGCTTTCCTATATACTAACAACAAGCATGCAGAGGATGAAATCAGGGAATCTCTTCCATTCACAATTGCATCAAAAAATAAATAAATAAATAAAGTACTGTGGAATAAACCTAACCAAGGAAGTGAAGGATCTCTACAATGAGAACTTTAAAACACTCAAGTGAGAAATTGCAGAAGACAAAAGGAAATGGAAAGACATCCCATGTTCTTTGATTGGAAGAATCAATATTGTGAAAATGTCAATCTTACCAAAAGCAATCTACACATTTAATGCAATCCCCATTAAAATTCCAATGGCATTCTTTACAAAAATAAGAAAAATAACCCTAAAATTCATTTGGAACCACAAAAAACCTCTGGGATCTCATGAAATTACAATGCTTTTGTACTGCAAAGGACACTGTGGATAGAGCAAAGAGAAAACCTAGAGAATGGGAGAAAAATCTTTGCCAGCTATACATCTGACAGAGGATTAATATCCAGAATATACAAATAACTCAAAAAACAAAACAATAAGAAATCAAATAACCCAATTAAAAATTGGGCTATGGGACTTCCAGTTAAGATGGTGGCATAGGAACCATGCCAAAGCAGCCTAGGGGAGAAAAGCCAAAGGGAAAAAAAAAGCCAGCAAAATATACTCTTCTACTAAAAAGTGAGGTGTATAAGAAATTGCTAACTGCAGTAAAGTAGGAGAGACCCAGAGCATCTAGAGCCCACGTAGACAGGCAGAAGCAGCTACAGCAGAGGTGGCACCAGGTCTGCATGGCTCCAGCCATAGGCTCAGCCTGAGATGAGGAAAATCCAGGTGAGGAGACTCTCCACTCACACCAGAGCTCCTCACAAACTCAAGAAACATGAAGGGAGGATGGCATGGAAGAATGGAGGAGCAGCTCATGAGGAAGACGACTGTGAGTACCAGTGGGAAAACATCAGTCACCATTCACAGCCTCCCCTCCCCCACCACCAGCGTAAGTGCCACCAACCACTAGAGACCTGGGGAAGGGAGCTCACCTACACAGCACCCGACAGGCAATCAGAACAGTGATCCAGTGACCCAGCCTGCCTACCTGAATACACAGCACAACAAAGAAGGACCCAAGAAGGAGTGCAGCATAATTGAGACCAAAATCATCCCAAAAGGTAACTGGGATTATACCAGGGAAGGGTCTCACATGGTTACAAAATGACTTAGAGCCCTCAAAAGACCAGAAATCTTACCCTTCTAGTTGATAGGATTAAGGGTGTGGGACAACACACATCCTAAGGGACTGTGACTTTGCTTGAGGATCTGGTAGTCATAACACCTACTTTTGCATAAATACTCTGTGTTGTTTTTAATTTAATGTGTACATTGTTTAGTTAAATTTTAGAATCTGCCTGTATTTTGTTCCACTCAGCCTTCTGAATACTCTCATAGCAGGCAAACCTAACATCAGGGTCACTTTTGTAGTTACTCTGAAAGTCTTAAGAGCCACACCTAGCAGCTTAAGCTCCTACCCTGAAGATATATAACATCAGATTGATTGATACATCTAATAATACTGCAGCTAATTAGAAATTCCAAGCACTAAATTAACCAAAATGCAAAGTATGTATATTATAACACAAGAAACACAAAAAAATCAACGCAATATAAATCCACCAAAAAGTATAATGAATCAGAAATGACCTCCAGTGAGACTGATTTAGAGGAAATGCCTGAGAAAGATTTCAAAAGAATGATTATAAATATGTTCAAAGAAATCAGGGAGGAAGCTGGGCATGGTGGTGCATGCCTTTAATCCCAGCACTCAGGAGGCAGAGGTAGGAGGATCACCATGAGTTCCAGGCCACTCTGAGACTACGTAGTGAATTCCAGGTCAGATTGAGCTAGAGTGAGACCCTACCTTGAAAACTTAAATAAAAAAAAAAAGGAAAGAAATCAGGGAGGAAATGAAAGGAATGAAAGAGGAAATCAAAGAAGACACAGGACACCAATTTAATGAAATAAAGAGTTCAATACAAGACATAAATAAGGACATAGAAATAATAAAGAAAAACCAGTCAGAATTACTAGCAATTAAGAACACAGTTAATTAAATAAAAAACTGTAGAAAATCTCATCAGTAGAATGGATGAAGGAGAGGACAGAATATCTAAGCTAGAAGACCAGGTGGCAGATCTAATACAGTCCAACAAAGAGAAAGACAAACTAATAGGAAAGTATGAATCGGAATTTTAAGATATTCGGGACACTATGAAAAGATCAGACACAAGAATTCAGGGTACAGTAGAAGAAGAATTTCACTCCAAAGGCATTGTAGGCATCTTCAACAAAATCATAGACGAAAACTTCCCCCAAATTGGGAACGAGATGCCATGCAGATACAGGAAGCGTTTAGGACACCAAAAAGACAAAACCTGGAAAGAACCTCTCCTCGCCATATTATAATTAAACTATCAAACATACAAACCAAAGGAAATATATTGAAAGCAGTTAGACAGAAAAATCAAATCACATACAAAGGCAAGCCCATCAGGATCACAGCAGATTACTCAACACAAACTTTCAAAGCCAGAAGGGCTTGGAATGATGTATTCCAAGTTCTGAAAGCTAACAACTGTCAACCAAGGTTACTTTATCCTGAAAAGCTATCCATTCAGATAGATGGAGAAATAAGGACATTCCACAACAAAAGCAGGCTAAAGGAATATTTAAAGACAAAACCAGCTCTAGAGAAAATATTTGAAAGGATCCTCCATGCTGAAGAGAAAGAAAAACATATATATAAGGAACCTGGAAAAAACAAACTATACTCAAATACTAGTTAACACAAGACAGCAAAGGTAAAACCGGAAGAACTACAAAAAAATGGCAGAAATAAATACACACCTTTCAATAATAACTCTTAATATCAATGGCCTCAATGCTCCAACCAAAAGACATAGGTTTGCAGACTGGGTTAAAAAGCAGGATCCTTCAATTTGTTGCCTCCAAGAAACTCATCTTTCTACAAAGGATGGACACTATCTTAGGGTGAAAGGTTGGAAAATGGTGTTTCAAGCAAATGGGCCTAGAAAACAAGCAGGGGTTGCTATCCTAATATCTGACAAGTTAGACCTCAGTCCAACATTACTTAGGAAAGATAAAGAAGGTCACTTTATATTGATTAAAGGCACACTCCAACAGGAGGACATTACAATCCTAAACATATATGCACTGAAAACCGGGGCTCCCAACTTCATCAAACAAATGCTATTAGAACTAAGGTCACAGATAACACCAAACACAATCTAGTGGGTGACTTCAACACCCCACTCTCATCAATTGACAGGTCATCCCAGGAAAAAATAAACAAAGATGCATCTGGATTAAATGAGATCATAGAACAAATAGACCTAACAGATATCTACAGGACATTTCATCCAAATGCTGCAAAATACACATTCTTTTCAGCAGCACATGGAACATTCTCTAAAATAGACCATACATTAGGACACAAAACAAATCTTAACAAATACAGGAAAATTGAAATAATTCCTTGCACTCTATCTGACCACAATGGGATCAAACTACAAATCAATAGCAAGAAAAGCCACAAAGCATACACAAAATCACAGAAACTAAACAATACACTACTAAATGATGAATGGGTCAATAAAGAAATCAAGAAGGAAATCAACAAATTCATAGTGTCAAATGATAATGAGAACACAACATACCCAAACCTTTGGGACACAATGAAGGCAGTCCTAAGAGGGAAATTTATAGCTTTAAGTGCCTATATTAAGAAATTAGAAAGGTCGCAAGTAAATAACTTAATGCTTCACCTTAAAGCCTTGGAAAAAGAAGAACAAGGCAAACCAAAAATTAGTAGACGGGGAGAAATAATAAAGGAAACATTAGGGCAGAAACTAATGAAATAGAAACCAAAAAAAAAAAAAATCCAAAGAATCAATGAAACAAAGAGTTGGTTCTTTGAAAGGATAAACAAGATTGATAAGCCTTTAGTAAATCTGACCAAAAGAAAGAGAAACGAGACACAAATTAATAAAATTAGGGATGAAAAAGGCACTATCACAACAGATACCAGAGAAATTAAAAAAATCATAGGGGCTTACTATAAGAACATATATTCCACTAAGTTTGAAAATCTGAAAGAAATGGATGATTCCTTGATTTATATAATCTACCAAAATAAAATCAAGATGAGATTAACCACTTAAATAGACCTATAACAAGTATGGAGATCCAAGCAGTTATCAAAACTCTCCCAACTACTCGGCCCGCCCCTTTCTGCTGCCTCCCCAACCCACACCGCCTGCTGTCACCTAGCCAGTGTATGCAGAGGTCTGTCGTCAGCCCATAGCTGCAAGTTCTGGGCCCAAGTTCTGGACCCGAGCTTCTCGCTGCTGACCCACAGGCCACTTCTCCAGTGTCCTCTCCACCTCATGAAGCCTCTGGTCCTGTTTGTCCTCAGTGGTCCTGGCACTGGCAAGGGGGCCCAGTGCGTGCGCATTGTGCAAAGATATGGCTACACACATCTCTCTGCAGGAGAGCTGCTTCCTGATGAGAGGAAGAACCCAGATTCACAGTTCAGTGAGCTTATTGAGAAGTACATTAAAGAAGTAAAGACTGTGCCAGTTGAGAGAACCATCAGCTTATTAAAGAGGAAAATGAAAAGGAAAGGTGGAGGGAGGGCTAATCAAAATATAAGAGGATATAAATAAATCATATGGAATCCTACTTTTTTGGACAATCGAACACTCAGGAGCCATAGATTATTACTAGAAATTTTTCAATGCCAGGGATGGGATATCTTCCAGTGAGTTGTTGGCCTGGGAGGTCCCTGGTGCCCCCAAAACATTATAGGCCATTGCTGAGGCCCTTGGTTTCCCACCAGGAATAGATGGTAAGACCCTATTGCTAAAGACTCCACACACTTGGGCTGCAAGGCCACTGAGAAATCCTGCTGGAACTGAGCTGATAACCTCCTCCATGTAGACCAGCTGACAGAAAGCTGGAAGAAGCCATTCTGCATGCAGTTCAATGGGAGAAAGAGAAATCACTAGTGAAGATATTCAACAGTAGACACTGCAAGCCTTATATTTGGCCAGCCAGACCAAATGAGTCAACAGGTGCAATAGTGGTACGTCTGTCATGGTGGAAACCAACCACCCTCTAATTGGACTAGAGGCCCGCTCCATGGGAGGGAATATATCCCTGATACTGAAAACTTAAAACAGGGGTAGTCATGAGCCCTAGGGTGTAACGTCTGCTCCGTCTGGCTAAATGTATATGCTATGCTTATCAAACTGCCCAGTAAGCACTTCTGTTAATGTTTATACCCTTATATTAAGGCTACTCTCACTTTTGGTAGAGAATCTTCTCTTTTCAGATGGCAGTGACCTTGCGATGACTCAGAAGGCATCATGGTGCTGGAAAGAAGTGACCTGAGTACTCAGTACTGTAATATCTCGATCACACCTTCCAAGGCTCAGGGTCTAATGCAGAAGAGGTGACGGAAAGAATGTAAGAGCCAAAGGAAGGGTAGGACTCCTTACAACGTGCTCCCCCCAGACACAAAATGGCCTGGATATTGATGACCTCACAGTGCCTGGCACTACCTATGCAAGACCATCATAAGAGGAGGAAAAGATCATGACATCAAAATAAAAGAGAGACTGATTGAGATGGGGAGGGGATATGATGGAGAATGGAGTTTCAAAGGGGAAAGTGGCGGGAGGGAGGGTATTACCATGGAATATTTTTTATAATCATGGAAGTTGTTAATAAAATTTTTGAAAAATAAAATGATAAAGAGGGAAATAGATCAAACAATGGCTGCCAGTGCTCAGAAGAATAAATTCTTGATTGATGGATTTCCAAGAAATCAAGACAATCTTTAAGGTTGCAACAAGACCATAGATGGGAAGGCAGATGTATCTTTCATTTTGTGTTTTGACTGTAATAATGAGATCTGTATTGGACAATGTCTTGAGAGGGTAAAGAACAGTGGGAGGAGTGATGACAACAGAGAGAGCTTGGAAAAAAGAATTCAGACTTATCTTTAGTCAACAAAACCTATTATTGATTTATACAAAGAAATGGGGAAAGTCAAGAAAATAGATGCTTCTAAGTCTGTTAATGAAGTTTTTGATGAAGTTGTGAAGATTTTTTTAAATATTTTTTAATTTATTTTTATTTATTTATTTGAGAGCGACAGACAGAGAGAGAGAGAGGCAGAGAGAGAGAGAATGGGCGCTCCAGGGCCTCCAGCCACTGCAAACAAACTCCAGATGCATGCGCCCCCTTGTGCATCTGGCTAATGTGGGTCCTGGAGAGTTGAGCCTCGAACTGGGGTCCTTAGGCTTCTCAAGCAAGCGTTTAACTGCTAAGCCATCTCTCCAGCCCAGTTGTGAAGATTTTTGACAAAGAAGACTAACCCTGAAAGCACCCTTGAAATCGCTTGAATATTGGTTTGGTAGCTGCTATCACAGTACCCTTTTAAGGCAGTTTTAATCTTTCAAAATTTTATCTCAATTAATGACTAGAAAATACACACTAAGATGAATTACATTTATTTTATTTTTAATGTTTGTTCATGAGAGTAGACAGTGAGTTCAGGGTCAGCTTCATTCTGATTATCATGGTGCTCACAAGACAGAGAAGGGTATCAGCTAGTTCTTTGTTTTTATTAAAAAGACCATCTCTCTTATAGTTCGTGCCTTCTGTGAGCAAATTTTTTTAGAATGCATGTATATTCTTTTTAGTAATTATAACATATTCAAATTAGAGATTTCCACTCTTTCTTTTTGTTGCAGATTTTAAATTCCCAAACTACTGACTGAATTTGTGGACCAAATTTAAAAGAGCTTTTTGTGTAGTCAGGTCCTACACAAGGTGTTTAGTGAACACACTCATAAAGTGGATTCCTAGCAATGTTTTAGTATTTATCAAGTAACTGACCATTTCCTGTAGGAAGAGGAAAAGTTATCTGAAAGTTATATGCAAGTCTGTTTCCAAGGTTTGGCCTGGAGTTGGAGGGGGGGCGTTCAGAACCCGGAAGAATTGTCTGCATTCTTTTGACAGAATCTGGGGCCAGGATCAGATTCACATCATGTCCTTGTGCTCCATACACAGTGCTATTCATTGTTAATTGATGTTAACAAAATTCCTAGCAAGAGAACCTTGAGATGCATATGCTAGATTTGTGTTAATGTGGCTCGCTTCTCATTTTAATCATACTTCAAAGGATTTTTGTTTTGCTCTGTTTTGTTTTCTAGACTAAACATATAGTTAGAATAAATTAGAAAAAGCCATCTAATGGTTAATTTTCCAATTTGTATTTTGTTTTCTAAAATACTTTTTTCATAGCTATTTCTTTAAAAAGATTTAAATCATTGCACTTTGGTCAGAAAAAAATAATAAATATATCTTATAAATGATGAATTCCCTTCCTGGCTACTTTGTTCAATAAAGTCTGAATGTCCAAACAAACAAACAAACAAAATCTCCCAACTAAAAAAAGTCCAGGCACAGATGGATTCACCAATGAATTTTACCAAACCTCCCTGGAAGAACACCAATGCTTCTTAAACTTTTCCATAAAATAGAAAAAGAAGGAATCCTACCAAACTCCTTCTATGAAGCCAGCATCACCCGGATACCAAGACCAGGCAAAGGTAAAACAAAAAAAGAAAATTACAGACCAATCTCCATCATGAACATAGATGCAAAAATTCTTAACAAAATATTGGCAAACAGAATACAAGAATATATCAGAAAGATTATTCACCCTGACCAAGTAGGCTTTATCCCAGAGATGCAGGGATGGCTCAACATACACAAATCAATAAATGTAATACATTATATAAATGGACTGAAGGACAAAAATCACATGATCATCTCATTAGATGCAGAAAAAGCATTTGACAAAGTCCAACATCCCTTCATGATAAAAGTCCTACAGAGACTAGGAATAGAAAGATCATATCTCAATATAATAAAGGCTATTTATGACAAGCCCACAGCCAACATATTACTAAATGGGGAAAAACTGGAAGCTTTTCCACTAAAATCAGGAAGAAAACAAGGGTGTCCACTGTCCCCACTTTTATTTAATATAGTACTGGAAGTCTTAGCCATAGCAATAAGGCAAGAGAGGCACATAAAAGGGGTACAAATTGGAAAGGAAGAGATCAAGTTATCATTATTTGCAGATGACATGATTCTACACATAAAGGACCCTAAAGACTCTACCAGAAAACTGTTAGAGCTGATAAACACCTATAGCCATGTACAGGATACAAAGTAAACACACAGAAATCAGTAGCCTTCCTATATGCTAACAACAAACAACAAAGGATGAAATCAGAGAATCACTCCCATTCACAATTGCATCAAATATAAATAAATAAATAAAGTACCATGGAATAAACCTAACCAAGGAAGTGAAGGATCTCTACAATAAAAATTTTAAAACGCTCAAGCGAGAAATTGCAGAAGACACTAGGAAATGGAAAGACATCCCTTGTTCTTGGATTGGAAGAATCAATATTGTGAAAATGGCAATCTTACCAAAAGCAACCTACACATTTAATGCAATCCCCATTAAAATTCCAGTGGTATTCTTCATAAAAGTAGAAAAAAACAATCCTTAGGTTTATTTGGAAGCACAAAAAACCTTGAATAGCCAAAACAATTTTTTAAATATTTTATTTATTAATTTGAGAAAGAGACAGAAATAGGCAGGTAAAGAGAAAGAGAGAGAGAGCAAGAGAGAGAGAGAATGGGTGTGCCAGGGCCTTCTGCCACTGTAAACAAACTCCAGATGCATGCACCCCCTTGTGCATCTGGCTTACTTGGGTCCTGGGGAATCAAACCGAGGTCCTTTTAGGCTTTGCAGGCAAGCACCTTAACTGCTAAGCCATCTCTCCAGCCCCAGCCAAAACACTTTTGAGCAACAAAAATAAGGCTGGTGGTATCACCATACCCAATTTCAAGCTATATCACAAAGTCATAGTAACAAAAACAGCATGGTACTGGAACAAAGACAGACAGGTAGATCAGTGGAACAGAATAGAGGATCCAGATGTTAATCCAGGCAGCTACAGCCATCTGATTTTTGACAAAAATGCCAAAAATATTCATTGGAGAAAAGGCAGACTCTTCAACATGTGGTGCTTGGAAAACTGGCTATCTATATGTAGAAGGATGAAAATAGATCTTTACCTCTGTGCACAAGAATTAAGTCCAAATGGATCAAAGACCTTAATATCAGATCTGAAATGCTGAAACTGCTAGAGGAAAAAGTAAGGGAAACCCTTCAACATATTGGTCTTGGCAAGGACTTTCTGAATATAACCCCAATTGCTCAGGCAATAAAACCACAGATTAATTGCTGGGACCTCATGAAATTGCAAGCCTTTTGTATGGCAAAAGACACTGTGAGTACAGCAAGGAGGCAGCCTACAGAATGGGAGAAAATCTTTGCCAGCTACTCATCTGATAGAGGATTAATATCTAGGATATCTAAAGAACTCAAAAAAATTAAAAATAAGAAATCAAACAGCCCAATTAAAAATGGGCTATGGGACTAAATAGAGAGTTCTCAAAAGAAGAAACACAGATGACATATAAACATCTAAAAAATGTTCAACATCCCTAGTCATCAGGGAAATGCAGATTAAAACTATGTTGAGATTCTATCTCACTCCTGTCAGACTGGCTACCATCATGAAAACAAATGAACATAACTGCTGGCGAGGATGTGGAAAAAGAGGAACACTTCTACATTGTTTGTGGGAATGCAATCTGGTTCAGCCATTATGGAAATCAGTGTGGAGGCTCCTGAGACAGCTAAAAATAGATCTACCATATGACCCAGCTATAGCACTGCTAAGCATATATCCTAAGGACTCATCTCACTACCTTAGAGATTCTTGCTCAACCATGTTTATTGCCGCTCTATTCACAATAGCTAGGAAATGGAACCAGCCTAGATGTCCCTCAACTGATCAGTGGTAATGAAGATGTGGCACATTTATACAATGGAGTTCTACTCAGTGGTAAAGAAAAATGAAGTTATGAAATTTGCAGGAAAATGGATGGATCTGGAAAGGATTATACTAAGTGAGGTAATCCAGGCCCTGAAAACCAAACATCACATGTTCTCTCTCATATATGGATCCTAGCTACAAATAACTGGACTTATGTGTGAGTAGGAAGAAAACTCAGTAGCATAGGCCAGTAAGCTAGAAAGGAGATATAAAGGGAATAGAAAGGGAGGAAGGGGGGACCTAATAGGATAGTATTGTATAAAGAATAGATTAATGGGGGTGAAAAGGCCTAAGTGAGGTCAGGGGAAGAGATTGAGTAAGGAAAGGTAGAGGGAGGGCTAATCAAAATATAAGAGGATATAAATAAATCATATGGAAACCTACTTCTTTGGACAATGGAACACACAAAAGCCACAGATTGTTACTAGAAAATTTTCAGTGCCAGGGATGGGATACCTTCCAGTGAGTTGTTGGCCAGGGAGGTCCCTGATACCCCCAAATATTACAGGCCATTGCCAAGGCCCTTGGTTTCCCACCAGGAATAGATGGTAAAACCCTATTGCTGAAGACTCCACATACTTGGGATGTAAGGTCACTGAGAAACCCTGCTGGAGCTGAGCTGAAAACCTCCTCTATGTAGATCAGCTGACAGAAAGCTGGGAAAAAGCCATTTTGCATGCAGTTCAATGAGAGAAAGAGAAATCACTAGTGAAGATACTCAACAGTAGACACTGCAAGCCTTATATTTGGCCAGCCAGGCCAAATGAGCCAACTGATGCAATACTGGCACGTCTGTTATGGGGGAAACCAACCATCCTCTAATTTGACTAGAGGCCCGCTCCATGGGAGGGAATATATCCCTGATACTGAAAACCTACAACAGTGGTAGTCATGATCCCTAGGAGTGTAACCTCTGCTGCTGTCTGACTAAAAGTATATACTATGCCCACCAAACTGGCAGTAAGCACTTCTCTTAACATTCATACCCATGTATTAATGCTACTCTTACTTTTGGCTAGAGGACCTTCTCTTTTCAGATGGCAGTGACCTTGGGATGACTCAGGAGACACCATGGTGCTGAGAAGAAGTGACAGAGGAGTGCTCAGCACTGAAATATCTCCATCACACCTTCCATGGCTCAGGGTTCATTGCAGAAGAGGTGATGGAAAGAATGTAAGAGCCAAAGGAAGGGTAGGACTCCTTATAAGGTGCTCCTCCAGATACAAAATGGCCTGGATATCCATGACCTCACAGTGCCTGACACTACCTACACAAGACCATCATAATAGGAAGAAAAGATCATGACATCAAAATAAAAGAAAGACAGATTGAGAGGGGGTAGGGATATGATGGAGAGAGGAGTTTCAAAGGGGAAAGTGAGGGGAGGGAGGGAATTACCATGGAATAGTTTTATAATTATGTAAGTTGTCAATAAAAAGTATTTTAAAAAAATGGGCTATGGGCTAGAGAGATGGCTTAGCAGTTAAGATGCTTGCCTGCAAAGCCAAAGGACCTCGGTTCAATTCCCCGTACCCACATAAGTGAGATTTACAAGGTGGTACATGCACTTGGATTTCATTTACAGTGGCTGGAAGCCCTGGCACGCCCACTTTCTCTCTTTTTCTCTCTCTCTTTCCCTCCCTCCCCCCTTCTTCCCTCTCTCAAATAAATACATAAAAATAAAAATATTTTTTAAAGTTCTCTTTAAAAATGTGCTATGGAATTAAATAGAGAGTTCTCAAAAGAAGAAATACAGATGGCATATAAACATCTAAAAAAGTGTTCTGCATCCTTAGACATCAGGGAAATGCAAATTAAAACTACTTTGAGATTCCATCTCACTCCTGTGAGAATGGCTATCATCAAGAAAACAAATGATGATAAATGTTGCCGTGGAAAAAGGTCATCCCATCTGCACTATTGGTGGGAATGTAGTCTGATACAGCCATTGTGGAAATCAGTGCGGAGATTCTTGAGACAACTAAAAATAGATTTACCATATGATCTGGCTATAGCACTCCTAGGCATATATCCTAGTGAGGGGGTTCAGCAGGAGTTAGAGGGGTGTAGGAGAGGGTAACACAAGATCCATATGCTCAAAATATGATATTTATGTATGAATTTATCAAAGAACAAATAAAAAGTGGAATTTTAAAAACTGAAAGTACGCCGAGCGTGGTGGCGCACACCTTTAATCCCAGCACTCGGGAGGCAGAGGTAGGAGGATCACCATGAGTTCAAGGCCACCCTGAGACTACATAGTTAATTCCAGGTCAGCCTGGGCCAGAGTGAGACCCTACCTCAAAAAACCAAAAAGTAAAAAAATAAAATAAAAAATAAAAACTGAAAGTAGGAAGGATAACCAGGCATGGTGGTGCATGCCTTTAATCCCAGCACTCAGGAGGCAGAGGTAGGAAGATTGCCATAAGTTCAAGGCAACTCTGAGACTACATAGTGAGTTTCAGGTCAGCCTAGGCTAGAATGAAACCCTATCTCAAACCCCACCCCCCAAAAAGTAGGAAGGAATGTCACACATCCTAACCCTAGAGAACCCATCCCTAGGCTACTATCTTTTTTCTTTTCTTTTAATTTTTAAAAATATTTTTATTCATTTGCAAGCAGAGAAAGACAGATGCATATACAGAGAGACAGAGAGAATGGGTGTGCCAGGGCCTCCAGCCACTACAAACGAACTCTGGATACATGCACCACTTTGTGCATCTGGCTTCATGTGGGTACTGAGGAACGGAACTCAGGTTGTTAGATTTTGCAGGCAAGCGCCACTGAACCATTTCTCCAGCCCTAATTATTAATTTTATTTTTTTAATATTTTATTTTTTATTTGACAGAGAAAGAGGGAGAGAGAGAGAGAATGGGCATGTCAGGGCCTCCAGCCACCGTGCAGCTGGCTAATATGGATCCTGGGGAATTGCACCTGGGTCCTTTGGCTTTGCAGACAAATGCCTTAACTGCTAGGCCATCCCTCCAGCCCTAATTTTATTTTTGAGAGAGAGAGAATGGGTGTGCCAGGATCTTCAGTCTGCTGCAAATGAACTCCAGACACATACACCCCCTTATGCACATGTGCAACATTGCACACTTGTGTCACTGTGCATCTGGCTACAGGGGACCTGGAGATTAGGCTTCTCAGGCAAGTGCCCTAACTGCTAAGCCATCTCTCTAGCCCTTGGCTGGTATATTAACACTCCATACCCTCCTCTTTCCCTTTTCCATGGAGGACCAGCCCTAAACACTATGCAGCCTCCCTGGCCCCCTTCTGGCCACTCATGGCTGCATCTAGCAGGACCAACGTGGGACAAGAGGGAGATGTCAACTCTCACTATCCAGGCCTCCATGCAGGTGACCAGCTTCCCACAGCAAGTTTGCCTCCTCTTTCTTAGCTCCCCTATGAGGACAAATCTCTTCCTGCAACACAGTCAATCCCTTTTCTTGGAACACTCTCTTCCACAGGACTCACTGGTCCTCTGGGCTCACCTTCCACAACACTTGCAGTTCTTCCTTGCCTCTTGACACACTAGACACTCCCTACAGCTACCTACAGCTGATCTAGAGGTAGCAGACTGGCTATGTAGCTCTATTCATTCTGCAGCCTGAGCAAAATAGAAGGTAAGGGTATAGTTTTACAATACTGATGAAATTGCTCAAGATACCAAGAATATATTTTCCATTCCAAAGACATTTTCTATCCATTCCACAAAACCTTGTCACATCTTGACCATACACCCTGCCACTGCTGAACAGATTAGGCCCTAGATGAGTGGATAGGAGAAAAGGAAAAATGCAAACAAATGCAAACAGCATAGGAGCACCTGGACTTTCCTCTGGTCAGTAGCCATGGTACCATCAGTCACCAGGCCGGAGCCCAGCACCTGCTCAAGGAAGCTTCCCAGCTTCTCAGCATCATGTTCTGCACTGGAGCCCGAGGTCTCAATCAGGACGTAGAATGGACTCTCTGCAAGGGGGCAGGAGATGCAGAGTAAGCATAGGTTTTACCTGCTGTGTCAAGTCATAACTGCTCTAGGTTACATGATAGAGGTGGTTTGCAAAGTGGATAATGCTGAGGCCAGCCTGAATTCAGATGGCTTAAACATAAGTCTTTTATACTAAAACAGATCACAGGTGACTCCCCCCTCCGTGAAGTTCCATCTTCCATCCCACTCACCGTCTTTCTTTTTTTTTTATTTTCTTTTTTTGTTTATTTTAATTTATTTGAGAGCAATAGACAGACGGAGAAAGAGAGAGAGAGAGAGAGAGAGAGAGAATGGGTGCGCCAGGGCCTCCAGCCACTGAAAATGAACTCCAATGCATGTGCCCCCTTGTGCACCTGGCTAACATGGGTCCTGGGGAATCGAGCCTCGAACTGGCTTAACCACTAAACCACCTCTCCAGCCCTCACCGTCTTTCTTATAGCTTTGTCTCATTGGGAACCTTCCAGTAACCTGATGTGGGAAAAGACTGGTACAGCAGAGCAACCACAGGCTCCCAGTACTGGCTCATCCAGTGTCATCAAACCCCAGCACTCTAAAGAAAGGCCATTTGTGGGCAAAAGGCCAGTGATGTTTTCAGATATGACTATAGCATGCAAAAATGCTGTCCATCACAAAAATATATTTAATCTTTTTTTGTTTGTTTGTTCTGTTTTCCAGGGTAGGGTCTCACTCTAGCCCAGGCCAACCTGGAATTCACTCTGTATTCTCAGGCTGGCCTTGAACTCACAGCACTCCTCCTTCCTCTGCCTCACAAGATCTGGGATTAAAGGTGTGTGTCACCATGCCTGACCCTATTTAAGCTTTTAAAAAGTTTAAATGTGGGGTTGGAGAGACAACTCAACAGTTAAAGGTATTTGTATGAAAAGCCTGCTGCCCTAGGTTCAATTCCCCAGTGCCCATGTAAAACCAGACACACAAAGTGGTTTATTTGGAGTTCGTCTGCAGTGGCAAGAAGCCCTGATTCTCTCTCTCCCAAATAAATATAATAAAAAATATTTTAAAACTTCAAATGTGCATTACTTATTTAGGAAACTTTTAACTTTGAATTTTTCATTTTATTTAAGAGAAAGAGCTAGGGAGAGAGAGAATGGGCATGCCAGGGCCCCTAGTCACTGCAAATAAACTCCAGACACATGCACCACCTTGTACATCTGGCTTACTTGGGCACTGCAGAATCAAACATTTGCAGGCAAGTGCTTTAACCACTAAGGTATCTCTCAGCCCCAACTTTGAATTTTTTGGAGTCTATTGTGAATTTTGTTTCATATATATTGAAATCATAAATGGGAACTTACTGAGTGGCACTGTCCCATCCCTTACTAGTACATTAAGGCTTCTTCTGGAAAAATTGTACTAGTTCATCCTACTAAAGATAGAATACAAGCATTAAGGACAGCTTTCTTAACATGAAGCCCAATGACCACATAGTGCTCCATTCAGAGACCTGCCATCTTCCCAGAAGTCCTTCACCTGTCCAGAACCACCTGCCATGACCACTGAGCAATCTTCTGAGGCACAGAAGGTGTAAGTGGTATTCCCAGCCATGTGTGGAGTCAGTACCTTGAACTGGGCTGGACAGGTGGAGGTGCTGCCTCACCAGCTGCATGCACTCAGCATCCATAAACTCAAATGCAGACAGGACCTCACTCAGCATTGCCTTGCAGGTGGTGAAGGTCTGCAGAACCTCAGCAAAGCCTGAGCAGCCTGAAATGGGACACAATGCATCAGGTACCACAGAATGAAAGGACAGCAGGACCCATAGCCTCACACACACAGCTTGGCCACATCCTCATCTGCAACAGTGACATCAATCCAACTTGCATGTTTAGCAAGCTGGGTGGCTATGAAGACCAGAAGCTTGGTGCTTCAGGGAATATCTCACAGGATGGCCTACAAGTACACCTCAAGGTCAGGCTAGTCCTACAGACCTGAACATAAAATGTTCCTAAGAACTGCCACAGGGCACTTGGGATAGGAGAAGGAATCAGAGGGACACATCTTGAGAAAGTCTGTAAACATAAGACCAAGTCAAAAGCCTTTGGAAATGGTCTGTATTTCTCTCAGCCATCAGCATTCAGGTCTTAGATGTCCTCAAAAACTCATCCAACACTCATTTACAGACACCTGAGGTCTCTGCAGTGTTCCAGGGCTGAGCAGCTACCAGCATAACCCCAGGAGAACCAACCGTTCAAGTATAGAGGCAGAAATGAACCAAGGGGATATGTCACCAAGTGGACGCCCCAAAGACTGTAGAGCAGGAGGTAATGTGTCCAGGCTTCAGAGGAAAGACCCAGGACCACTTAACAAAAGCAATGAAAATCTCACCTGAGAAGTGCCCTCACTTTTGGCCTCTAGGAACAATTATCCAGAGATAGGCACTGTACTACCCAAGGTGACTAAGAACCCATGGACAAGGTTCCATGAGCCATGTGTTTCCTCGCTATAGGAAATGACCTTGGATTGCATTTACAGTTAACAAGAGCCTGGTATAATATCTGATGCAGAGACACAGAAGTTAAGGAAGTAGCCCATAAAACAAGAGACTTTTAAAAGGGACTCAAGAGCAATAGAGATGGCTCAGTAAATAAAAGCACTTGCCACAGGCTTGAGGGCCCGAGTTTGATTCTTCAGGACCCACGTTAAACAGCTGGGCATGGCCACATATGTCTATAAATCCAGTCTCTGAGAAGCAGAGACCATATAACTGCCAGGCCTTGCTCACAAATACCATGGCTCCATGTTTAAAGAGAGACTACTTCTCAAGGAAATACTGGAATGAGTGATAAGAGGAAGGACACCAAATATTCTCTTCTAGCTTCCATGTGCTCATACACTCATATACCACACACACACACACACACACACGCACACGCATGCACACACACACATGCACACACACCACAAACTACACATGCTACACATGCAAAAGGGAGGGGGAAACTCAAGACACACTACAAGAACATATAACTGGGAAGGGACTAGTAGAGCTAGAGCCTTCCCTTAAGGTCCTCAGGCAAGGCAATGACACAAATGAGTGGGATTTGATGAACTAAGTATACCTGTCATCATCTCTGAAATAGCCAAATGAGAAAAGGGTCATCCAGAAGAAGGGAAAGGCCGGGTGTGGTGGCGCACGCCTTTAATCCCAGCACTCAGGAGGCAGAGGTAGGAGGTTCACCGTAAGTTTGAGGCCACCCTGAGACTACTTAGTGAAACATAGTGAAATCCAGGTCAGCCTGAGCTGAAGTGAGACCCAATCTCAAAAAAAGAAGAAGAAGGAGAAGAAGGAGGAGGAGGAGAAGAAGGGCTGGAGAGATGGCTTAGTGATTAAGTGCTTGCCCATGAAGCCTAAGGATCCCGGCTCAAGGCTCGATTCCCCAGGACCCATGTTAGCCAGATGCACAAGGGGCGCACGCGTCTGGAGTTCACTTGTAGTGGCTGGAGGCCCTGGCATGCCCATTCTCTCTCTCTCTCTCTCATCCTCTCTCTCTCTCTCTCTCTTGCTCTCAAATAAATAAATAAACAAAAATAAAATAAAATAGAAAAGGAAAGGAAAGGAGGAGCTGCAGAGGTGGCTCAGCAGTTAAAGGCACTTACTTGCAAAGCCTACTGGTCCAGGCTCAATTCTCCAGCACCCACATAAAGTCAGATGTAAAGTGGTACATGGGTCTGGTATTCATTTGCAGTAGCAAGAAAGCGTGGCACAACCATACACACACATGCACACACACAAATAAATAAGTTATTTTAAAAGAATAATGGAGGGCTGGAGAAATAGCTTAGTGGTTAAGGCACTTGCCTGTGAAGCCTAAGGACCCAGGTTTCATTCTCTAGGTCCCACGTAAACCAGATGCACATGGTTGCAATGCACCTGGAGTTCATTTACAGTGGCTAGAGGCCCTGGTGCACCCATCCTCTCTCCCTCCCTCTCTCCCATCCCTCTCTCTGTCTCTAATAAATAAATAAATAAAAATCTTTAAAAAAGAAGAATGGAAAGGAGAACACAGATCACAGGAGAAGGAAGGTCATGACATGAAGGAAGAGAAGTTGGTTTCATGTCAATCATGAAAGGGTCTGAATAGCAAAAGGGACTCATGTGTGGAGATGCTATGAGCTGGAGATCAGGAGAGATTAATTGCTCCATGGTGATTACCAGGCTGGGGCCCAGAACCTACACCATGGCATCTCTTCCCTCCCATTCTCACACTACAGACTTCTTAAATCCAAGTTGGGGATAAGCAGTGGAGAGGAATAGCATTCCAGTTTTGTTATGTAGTGAAGTGTGTTATGACCAAAGACAAAAAAATCACTCATGGTTCCTGACTATATGTTGTGGACACCTGCAAGGCAGGTCCTAGATCCCTGGACAGGACCCACAGGCTAAGAACAGGCTCCTCCCATCCTGCCCTCACACCAACAGCCCAACCAAGGGAACTAGCTTGAACAACCAAGTTCAGAGCAACTAACCAATCCCCATCCCACCGCCCCCACCCCAAAGAAGCTCAGACATGAGTGGAGGGCCTACCAAGGAAAGCCACATTCACAGCCTTGGGCCGGGGTGGACACAAGATGGACACAGCAGTGATGACCCCCAGGGTGCCCTCTGACCCGATGAATAGTTGTTTCAAGTCATAACCAGTGTTGTCCTTCCTCAGGGAGGTCAGGCAGTTCAGGATGGTGCCATCAGCAAGTACCTGGCAGGAGAAGAGAGACAAGCCTTCCCTCACAGGCTACCCTCTCTCTCTCAGAGGAAGCTGATGCAACTCCAGGGCATCCTGAAAATGCAGTCAACCAAAAGCCCCAGCCAACTCCACCCCATTTGATTCAGAATGAAATAAGCCCAGGAATGAATGGATTCTAAAGGAATATTCTCCTTGTCCCCCATTGAAGCAAGATTGTCCCCACCAGCAGGGAACACTGGGAAAGGCTGAGAAACACAGCTTTGGAGAGCAGGAACACTCCAGGAGGAGCAGGGAACAGAACTGGGAAAGCAGGGAGCAAGGTATACAGGGGCATATTTAGGAAGGAGCAGAGAACACAGCTGGAGTGGGGACGCACAGCTGTGGGAAGTTGGGAAAACACCTGGGGAAGCAGAAAACAACTGGAGAGAGCAGGGCACACAGCTGAGGAGAAGAACACATTTGGGAGCAATAAATAGAACTGGGGGAGCAGGGAACACCAGGGTACACTGGGGAAGGAGCAGGGAACACAGCTGGGGAGATAAGTGGGGGGAGCAAGGAACAGAACTAGGGAAGCAAGAGGCAGCTGGAGGAGCAAGGAATATGGGGGTACACTTGGGAAGGGGCAGCTAACACATCTGAGGGGAGCAAAGAGAAAAGAGAAGACAGCCCTGCCCTGGAGTTCCCCCCTCCCAATCTAGGTGTCTTGGTGACAAGGCATCATGGTTCCTGCTTTGCAAGCCCACCTGAAGACTTGCTGGCTGGTTCCTTGAACCAGAGCCTTACTAAAGAGCTGGGGACTATGAGGAAACAATGTATAATAAATTGGCAGCCAAGCCAGGCGTGGTAGTGCATGCCTTTAATCCCAGCACTCGGGAGGCAGAGGCAGGAGGATCACCGTGAGTTCAAAGCCACCCTGAGACTACATAGTGAATTCCAGGTCAGCCTGAGTTAGAGTGAGACCCTACCTAAAAAAAAAAAAATGGCAGCCAGCCAAAACACAAAGCAATTGGACTTTGTGATTTAGATGAAACATGGCTTTATATCTGCTCTAGTCATCTGGGTTAACAGACCAGGAAGCCACCTTTTAGAAACCATGAAATGCGATATTCAGGATTGGCAAGTATGACAGTTAATCTTCATTTCCAATGTGACTGGATTTAGAATCACAATGGATACACACCTTTGCTGTGTCTACAAGGGTATTTCCAAAAAGGTTTATGAGGAAAGACCCACCATAAATGTGGGCAACACATTCCAAGGTCTCAGTCCCAGAATGACGAAGAAGGAGAAAGTGAGCTGATCACCAGAATTCATCTCTACTTCCTGACTGTCCTGTGGCTAGCTGCCTCACATTTCTTGCCACTTTGACTTTCTTACCATAATGGACTGTACCCTCAAACTGTAACCAGCCCCCCAAACAAAACCTTCCTTTCTTAAGTTGTTGTTTTTTTTTGGGGGGGGGGTTGATCAGGTATTTCAGGTATTTTGTCACAGCAACAAGGAAAATAACTAATGTAGCAAGGTTTTGGGGAAATGGACTCCAGAATTCCTAGAAGTAAATATGACTCCATACCAAGTTGAGCTTGGCAAAACTTCATGCACTGGCTCCTGGAAGCCTGGTTCACATGGGGTATGTCTGCATCAAAAGGGTCATCAAAAGGCAGTGGGCATACCATCAGCATCACATGGGAGCCACAGCAGGGCCTCTATGAGCACAGTGGTGTGTGCACCAGTGCATCCCTGAGGACTCTGCAGCTAGCACAATGTGGTCTCTAGTCCAGGATGGGTCCCTGCCCACCAAAGTAGCCCTATGCTCCTGCATCACCACCAGGGGCCAGGATAATCTCAGACTGAAGCCAGGACACCCCTAGGCCAGGATCTGCACAGCACTGGTGCCCAGCTCACCACTTCCAGGCCTAGGACAGTCCCTCGTAGTGAGCCATATCGCAGAAACCTCAGACCACCAGCGTTGGTCGCCACATTGTCCCCAATGTGGCAGCTGCCCTTCGCTCCCAAGTCCAGTGGCATGATGAAGTCATGTTCCTGCACGTAGCGGCTCAACTCCTCCAGCACACAGCCTGCTTGGCAGACTAGAATCCCTGCAGAGAACAAGCAAACTGCCAGGCTCCTGGTTTTTCTAGGGGCACAAGAACTCTCACTGCTGGGGACACTACCCTAAGTTATCTGTAGGTGAGACCCTCATAGAAGGAACTCCCACCTCAGACCCAGGGCTGAAGAAGAAGTGCCACCTCCCAACCTCCCCTAGAACATTTAAATATACCTGGTCCTTCATGATTATAATATAAAAGAAGAAAAAATGGGAAGGCAAAAATGGTAGGGAAAAGCTACTGGTGTTTGGCAGGAAATGGGAATGCTTCTGAACACCTAGCTGTAGACAGCTGTCCCCAGCACACAGCAATTTAGCCCAACTACCACACTAAGGAAAGAAGGGCTGTCCCAAACACCAAGGCCATGTGCCGCTGCACACTGTGCATCACAGGTACCAGAAACCCCTTTACATGACACTTTCACACATCCAGGAAGAGCTGCCATGACTGGCAGGTCGGAGTGCCAAGGGACTGGCACAACATGTATATACAATGTGAGCCACTCAGTGATCCACGGGCTGATGAGGACAGATAATCTCACCTGGCACTGGGAAGGACAGAAAACCCTGAGTACACAGGCAGTATGGGCTTACCGGACACATTGTGGAAGCTGATGACCTGGTTCATGAGGGCAGTGGACAGAATAACCTCGTCAAAGACAGGGACGCTCCCTCCTACCATGCCTGTGTTCCCTCCCTGTGGGTTCACAGCCAGGTTCCTCTCATGGCAGTGCCTGAGACAAATACAGGAGGGCCATCAAGCCAGTATCCCCACACCCACATCACTGTCCCCAGGGGACACGCTGCTGAGCTGATACCTGTCCTCCAAACCTGATCCCCTTTCTAGGCCTTCCTGTCACAGCCTTGACAAGGGATCTTCCCTTCCACTCTATGAGAGATTCTGGGGAGGCAGAGTTCACCCCAAAACTGGGCAGACATGGGGGCAAAGGCTGACAGCTGTCCCCAGAGCACAGATAAGGTAGTATATATGTAGTCTGATTTTATCTAATGACCTCAGAGGCCTCACTTCTAATGACAGAAAGTCCTAAGTGCTTAGAAAGTTCCCACAATGCTCTGGAGATCAGCACAACGTTCTCACCCTCCCCCACTCTAGTCCCACTGCTGCATGCTGAGTTCTAAATTCCTGGCCCACCAGCCCTCAGGTTACACCTCAGATCACTGCTGAAGCCTCCTCCAGCCAGACAACAAAATATAGGGATCTGGAAAAAGGAATAATCCTGTCCATGAACATCCAGTGAGCCTGAAAGGCAGCAAACTGCAGCAATGATTTCACAGTGTGGGTGGGAATATGTCAAACATGTCCCACAGATGCCTGAATGGAATGCTCTAAAACAGGAGTGTTCAATTTGCAGCCCAAGGGCTATAAGCACCCCAGGATAGCTATGAATGTAGCCCAGCATAATTATGTCATGCTCTGTTCAACTATAGATACTTCTTACCTGAGAATGCTAGATACCTCCTCCGAGGTCCGGGGCTTCAGCAGCACCTTGCTACAGCCTGTGACAGAAAATGGCCATATCAGCCTGTGTGAAGGGAAATGGCTCAGGCACGGCCTGAGCTCATCTCAAAGAATGTCCTCTACAGTCCTTGTTCTTTCTCAGTGAGACCATCACATCTGCATAGTTTCCCAACAGTAAAGTGCTCAGCTGTGAGTCTGTCACATGGCAGGTAGAATAAAATCAGATTTCATACTCTTGTGACATATGTAGACCTTCTAACTAGAAGTCAATAAATGAAGGGCCAGTAACTAACATGAGTTCCAGAGAACAGGGAATAAATAGAAGGTAGGAAACTGTCAACACCCAATGCAGGCAAATGTCCCGAACAAGAGGGAAGAGCCTAGCTGGAAAGACCTCAGAGCAGGCCAAGGAGGAAACAAACTCAAACACTTCCAGGTAAAATGATGCCCAAGCAGATCAAGGTACCTCCTTTGGGTCTGCCCCTTCCCACTATTCCCATACCCTCAGAGATTCCTAGTAGTCCCTACCTTATATCCTGGGCCCTTTGGAGTTAGTGACAACAAAAACAGCATCCCTGGCAGGGCGTGGTGGCTCACACCTTTAATCCCAGCACTTGGGAGGCAGAGGTAGGAGTATTGCTGTGAGTTCAAAGCCACCCAGGGACTAGAGTGAATTCCAGGTCAGCCTAGGGTAGAGTGAGACCCTACCTGGAACCTCCCCCCAAAAAAAATCTGGGCGTGGTGGTGAATGCCTTTAATTCCAGTACTTGGGAGGCAGAGGTAAGAGGATTACCGTGAGTTCGAGGCCACCCTGAAACTACATAGTGAATTCCAGGTCAGCCTGGGCTGGAGTGAGACCTTACCTCAAAAACCCACAAAAAAAAAAAAAAAAAAAAAAAAAAAACAGCATCCCACTCCACCCCCATTTCCAAGGAACCACAGTGAGTCCAACCAAGCAGACATCCCTCCTCAGTGCAAGGCCTCACCAGTGCACCGAACCCTCTGGAACAGCTGTGTGGAACTTCTGAGCCTCTTACCATCTACCTGTCATTTGGACTTTGCTTCTGCTGCAGCCTTTGGAGGGTGTTGGCTCCTCTTCTGCCCTCCAGATACCCTGCCTTGGATTGGGGTATGTATGCAAGTGTCCCTTTTGTTCCATGGTCTCTTCAGGTACCTCCACCTGGAAGCCATGAGGGCACCATCCCACCACTCACACATCTCAAGCCTAGCCACCACCCCCCCCCCACCTGTCACTCCTTAGCTCTCCTTCTAGTGAACTCCTTGAGACTTCAGTATATACCTTTATTAGGGGCAAATCTGGCTTGCTACCTGTTCTTCTAAATACAATTTTATGGAAGTGCAGTTATGCCCATTGTCTACACTTGTCCAAGGCTGCCAGTACTACACCTCTGTCCACATGCCTATACACCTACTTCTGGAGACACCATCCATCTTCTCCAGATTCCTTGGAGGCTGGGGCAAGAGAGCTTCTATGAAAGCTGACCACATCCAGCACCCTCTGGGGTAGGCTCACTATCATGCAGATGGGCACCAAGAAGTTTTTGGTAGTAGGGATCCACCTATCAGCTCCAGTGAGGACACACACATAACACCATGGGACTGGCCCCATGGTGAACTCTCATGTTGGTAGCATCACCCCTGAGGCCCTTCCTTAATGGGCAGGGTGTCCTGGGAAGCCCATTTAAGGGTTCTCCTGCAGTGAAGAATGACCCAGTGACTTCAGTATCTCCCACTACCCCACAGAAATACAGACACCTCCAGCACCTGGGCATTGATCCAGTCTGGAACTTCACTTAGTTTCTTAATTTCTTAGGTTTTCCTGGCAAGAGCACATCCCTTCAGTACTGAGCCAGGTGTAGCCTGGGGACCTGAGTGCCCATGTGTCCTGGCATGACAGATCAAACGCATCATTCTCTGTACACTGTTATCAGTTGCTTCTCCTTATCATTATAGCAAGAACATCATGTGAGCAGACGAGTTATATTATCTCTGAAATAAACCACTTCAAAAGAGAAAATGATAGGCTGGAAAGATTTCTCAGTGGTTAAAGGTACTTGTTTGCAAAGCCTGATGCTTGGGTTTGATTCCCCAGTACCCATGTAAAGCCAGATGCACAAAGTAGTGCATGCATCTGGAGTCGTTTGCAGTGGCAAGATGTCCTGGTGTACTCATACTCCCTTTCTCTCTCTCTCTCTCTGTCTGTCTGCCTTAAATAAATAAAAATATTTAAAAATATAGAGAGAAAATGAGGGCTGGAGAGATGGCTCAGTGGTTAAGGTGCTTGCCTGCGAAACCTAAGGACCCGGGTTCAATTCCCCAGTACCCATGTAAGCCAAATACACAAGGCGGTGCATGTGTCTAGAGTTTGTGTTTGCAGCAGCTAGAGGCCCTGGAATGCCCATTCTCTATCTGCCTCTTTCTTTCTCTCTCAAAATAAAATAAAATAAAATAAATAACCAAAAACTAAAATAAAGAGAAAATGAGTTGTAGTTAACAAAAGGAGATACTGGGCCTAGACCAGTCATGTGAATTCCTATACTGTGGGAACAGGTATAGGAGTAAGCAGGTGGTGGCCACAGCAGCCTCTCTCTCTAGAGGATTATATGAACTCTCACAGAGACAGAAACCTGCAGAACCTGTGGGAGTGGTCTGATACAGAAAACGAGTCATATCTCCCCAAAACAACATGGATGAATCTTCATTTAATGCTTATTAGGCCTAACTAAGAAGGGGAAAAGGGTTTTTTATTTGTTTTGTTTTGTTTTTTTGTTTTTTCAAGGTAGCCTCACTCTAGCTCAGGCTGACCTGGAATTCACTATGTAGTAGTCTCAGAGTGGCCTCGAACTCATGGTGATCCTCCTACCTCTGCCTCCCGAGTGCTGGGATTAAAGATGTGTGCCACCATACCTGACTTGAGAAGAGGTTTCTTAATTATGCAAAGATGATTTCCTTGGAGACTCCTGTAGCTACCATGTCCAAAAAGAACCTCTAAGAGTTAAGGATGAGGGTCTGTAAGTGCCAAGAACAATGGATAAACCACTAATTAGAATTCCCAAAGACAAGAGATATTTCCTGGCCTTTCCATGTCTATTTCTGTTTGTTTTGCATTCTTTTCTAGTGTCACTTTTACATTAACTCCTTTCTACCTTCACTTCATTTCTCAAATATTTATTTGAGGCCTGTATATATTATGTATATAAATGGTGTTAACGGTTAAATTTTTTTCCATAAGCATTTATTTATTTATTTATTTATTTAACAGTGACAGACAGACAGAGAGAGAAAGAGGCAGATAGATAGAGAGAAAATGGGCACACCAGGGCCTCCAGCCACTGCAAACAATGCAGATGCATGTGCCACCTTGTGCATCTGGCTCACATGGGTACTGGGGAATTGAGCCTTGAACCGGGGTTCTTAGGCTTCACAGGCAAGCACTTAACTGCTAAGCCATCTATCCAGCCCCATAAGTATTTTTTTATATATTTATATTATATATATTATATATATATATATTATATATATATATTTTATTTACTTATTTTGTGTGTGAGAGAGAAAGGCAGATAGAAAGAGAGAATGGGCATGCCAGGGCCTCCAGACACATGCACCACCTAGTGTATCTGGTTTACATGGGTATTGGGGAATTGAACCTGGGTCCTTAGGTTTCATAGACAAGCACCTTAACCGCTAAGCCATTCTCCAGCACCCATAGTATTTTTTTAAAAAAGAAAAAAGTCAAGTGTAATGATGCAAGCCTTTATCCCAGCATTCAGGAAGCAGAGGTAGAGGTGGATGGGACATTGAGTTAAAGGCCAGCCTGGGACTACTGACTGAGTTCCAGCTCAGCCTGGGCTAGTGTGAGATTCTACCTTGAAAAAATAAAAATAAAGAGCAAAGCAAAAAACAAACCAACAAATAAAAAAATGAGAGGACTGATCCTTGAGGGATGGCTCAGCAATTAAGTACATTTCCTGCAGAAGCATGAGAGCCTGAAGGGGCTGGAGACTCCAGAGTTTGAATCTCAAGTAAAAAGCCAGGCATGCCTAGGTTCCCCATGAGAAAGAGATGGTAAGATCCTATTGCTGAAGACTTCACATGCCTGAGCAGCAAAGTCAATGAGAAATCAAGTTGATGCTGAGCAGAAAACCTTCTCCCTATAGCCCAGCCAACCGAAAGCTAGAAAAAGCTGCACTGTATGCAGTCTTATGGGAGACATAAGTCATCAGTGGTGAAAACAATGGACACTGGAAACCTCAAGTTTGGCCAGACAGGCCAAATGACTGAACGAGTGCAACAGTGGCATGTCTGCTCTGGGGGAAACCAACTGCTTTCTAATTAGACTGAAGGCCCACTCTATGGGAGGGAATATGTGCCTCATACTGAAAACCTAATCAAAAGCCTATGGCAGGGGAGGTCATGGGCCTTAGGGGTATAAAGCCTGCTCTTGTCTGGATAAATGCATATATTACTCTCACCAAATTGCCCTGAAAGCACTACACTTAATGTTCATACTCATATATTAATGCTATTCTCACTTCTGGTTAGAGAAGCTTCTCTTTTCAGATGGCAGTGACCACTGGGATGACCCAAAAGGCAACATAGTGCTGAGAAGAAGGGATGGAGGAGTGTCCACCACTGAAACATATCACATCCTCCAAGGCCCAAGGTCCATTGCAGAAGAGGTGGCGGAAAGAATGTAAGAGCCAAGGGAAGGGTACCATTCCTTACATACAACTGTCCGGACAGAATTTGGCCTCGATATCCAAAACCTCACAGTGCCTAGCAATACCTACAGAAGACCCTCATAATAGGAGAAAGACATGATGACATCAAATTAAAAGAGAGGCTAATGAAGAGAGGGAGGGGATATGAGGGAGAGCAGAGTTATGAAGGGGAAAGTGGGGGAGGGGAGGGGAGGGGAGGAGAAGGGAGGGAAATACCATGGTTTCTTGTCTGTAAGTATAGCAGTTGTCAATAAATAAACAAAAAAAATACACACACACACACATATATATATATATATATGTATATATATATATATGTGTGTGTGTGTGTGTGTGTGTATACTGTATATTTTTTTTTAAAGAAAAGAATTTCTACTCAAAAAAAAAAAAAAAAAGGCTGGGCATGGCCACATGGTCCTATAACCACAGTACCACAGGGGAGCAGAGACTGAGAATCATCAGAGCCACAAACTCAGAAATCAGTAAAGAGACTAAGTTCAAAACAAGACCATGTGGAAGAGTACTGGAGTAGGATACGCCACATTTGCCTCCAGTTGCACACCCTCCACCCTGGCCACAGGCAAGTGTATGGTGCACTACACCACCACACCATACACACATACACACCACCATCACACCACACACACCACCACCAAAAAAAAGCAGAAGCAGAAGCAGAAGGAGAAGGAGAAGAAGAAAAGAAAGAAAGAGAGAAAGAGAAGAAAACAGGTCTTTACAGAAGTAATTAAGATGTGGAGTTAAGATAATACTGGACTAGGTGGGTCCCAAATCCAATAACAAACATTTCTATAAGACAAGAGGAGAGAAAAAGAAGAGGCTGCATAAAGATGGAGGCAGACCACCAGGAAGAGATGGTAAGACCCTATTGCTGAAGACTCCACATACTTGAGCTGCAAGAACACTGAGAAATCCTGCTGGAACTGAGCTGATAACCTCCTCCATGTAGATCAGCTGACAGAAAGCTAGAAGAAGCCATTCTGCATACAGTTCAATGGAAGAGAGAGAAATCACCAGTGAAGATACTCAACAGTGGACACTGCAAGCCTTATATTTTCCCAGCCAGGCCAAATGAGCCACAGGGTACAATAGTGGCACATCTTTCATGGTGGAAACTAACTGCCCTCTAATTGGACTGGAGGCCTGCTCGATGGGAGGGAATACATCCCTGATACTGAAAACCTACAACAGGTGTAGTCCTGAGCCCTAGGGGTTTAACGTCTGCTGCTGTCTGACTAAATGTATATACTATGCTCATCAAACTGCCCAGCAAGCACTTCTCTTAATGTCCATACCCATATATTAATGCTACTCTCACTTTTGGTAGAGAACCTTCTCTTTTCAGATGGCAGTCACCTTGGGATGACTCAGAAGGCACCATGGTGCTGGGAAGAAGTGACAGAGGAGTGCTCAGCACTGCAATATCTCTATCACACCTTCCAAGGTTCTGGATCCATTGCAGAAGACACAGTGGAAAGAATGTAAGAGCCAAAGGAAGGGTAGGACTCTTTACAACGTGCTCCTCCAGATACAAAATGGCCTGGATATCCATGACCTCACAGTGCCTGACACTACACTACCTACACAAGACCATCATAATAGGAGGAAAAGATGATGACATCAAAATAAAAGAGTGACTGATTGAGAGGGGGAGGGGATATGATGGAGAGTGGAGTTTCAAAGGGGAAAGTGGGGGAAGGGAGGGCATTACCATGGAATATTGTTTACAATCATGGAAGTTGTTAATAAAAAATAAATTAAGAGGTAGGAGGATTGCCGTGAGTTCGAGGCCACCCTGAGACTCCATAGTGAATTCCAGGTCAGCCTGGGCTAGAGTGAGACCCTACCTCGAAAAACCAAAAAAAAAAAAAAAATCTTTAAGCCGGGCGTGGTGGCGCACGCCTTTAATCCCAGCACTCGGGAGGCAGAGGTAGGAGGATCACCGTGAGTTCGAGGCCACCCTGAGACTCCATAGTGAATTCCAGGTCAGCCTGGGCTAGAGTGAGACCCTACCTCGAAAAACCAAAAAATAAAATAAAATAAAATAAAAAAATAAATTAATTTGAAAGAAAAGATGGAGGCAGAGGCTGGTGGGGGAATGCTATTAGGAGCCCAGGAATGCCTGGGACCACCAAGAGCTTAGATTGACAGGAAAGACCTTGCTTTAGAGACTAAGGGTACAGCCCTGATGACACCTGGATTTTAGGATCTGGGCCTCCAGAACTGAGAATAAATCTGTGCTGCTCCAAGCTCCCAGTGGGGTTTTTGGTGATGGCAGCTCCAAGAGGAGCTGAGCAAAAGTGAGCAGCAACATTCACATTTCTACACCCCTTCCCCAAATGCAGCCACAGACTGCTTTGTTTTCTGTTTTTTATTTATTTATTTATTTATTTGAGAGAGAGATAGAGAAAAGAGAGAGAGAGAGAGAATGGGTGAGCCAGGGCCTCCAGCCACTGAAAACAAACTCCAGACACATGTGCCACCTTGTGCACCTGGCTTACATGGGTCCTGGGTAATCAAACCTGGGTCCTTTGGCTTTGTAGGCAAGTGTCTTAACCACTAAGCGATCTCTCCAGCCCATGTTTTCATGTTTTGTTTTTTTTTAATCTGCAGATGTCACTAATCACCAATAAACTGGAACAAATTTTATTCTCAGAAGACCTTGTTGCACACTAGAGTGTCTTCAAAGGCATATATGGCACAATGACCATAAAACTCTCCTCCTTCACCCCACCACACGCACGCACGCACACACACACACACACACACACACGCACACACACACGCACACACACACACACACACACACGCACACACACGCACACACACACACGCACACACACACACGCACACACACACACACACACACACGCACACACACACACACACGCGCACACACACACACACACACACACACACACACACACACCTGTGTCTTCCTGGCCTCTGTGCACTGCCATCTCTCACCCCACTGCTCAGGGACTTGACTTACCCCGCACAGTCTTCAGCCAGTCTACGTTACATGCTTCCAGTTCCTCTGGATCTGTAATGACCCTGCCAGGAATGATGCGTTGAAAGGTGGCCATGTCCTCCTCAGACACCTTAGAGAATGGCAGCCGCTGCACAGGGTAGCGCTCACAGGTCAGCATCACCTCAGGACTGCGGGAGGCTGAGGAGTAGCTTCTGCAGACCCAGGGGCTATATGAGCCCCAAGGGTAATTCATTAACCTCTGTTTCACAGAGGCTCCAAGAGCACCAGCTGTCTTCCTCCATCCTGGAGTGGCCCAGAAGAGCCACAGAGACCATCTGGGCACCAGATGGAGTACCATTGCTCCTGCCTTAAAAAATAAGGGATTGAACCTTCAACTTAGTAACACTGGAGCAATGAGAAAACCCCACACAGCACCCAGGCCCACTTAAACAAGGCTTAGAGGAGTTGAATGGTTTCCACAGTGATGAAATGGGTGGAGAGCAACCACACAAAAAAAGGGGGAACACATGGGACTTGGTACTATGAAAGTTCTGTTCTTAATCTCTGTAATCCCTGCAGTATTATGGTCCTGTGAATTCCGAGTGTAGTTGCACTGGGTGCTGTATTTTAACATTTATACAAACAGTAATGTCCTTTCCAGGGCCTCCTCTTTCAGAACAAACTAAGCTTTTAGGCACTTAAAGAAAAGGAAAACACCAGTGAACAGTACACCCAAACACAACTGAAAGATTTCCCGTGTTACTATACTTTACCATGATTTGTTTTTCTGTTGTTGTTTGTTTTAATATTTATTTGCAAGCAGAGCTAGAAAAGAGAAGGGGGGGCGGAGAATGGGCATGCCAGGGCCTCCAGCCACAGCCAATGAACTCCGGATGCATGCACCATTTTGTGCAGCTGGCTTTACGTGGGTACTGGGGATTCGAACCAAGGTCATTAGGCTTTGCAGGCAAGTGCCTTAACAGCTGAGCCATCTCTCCAGCCCTACCACGAGTTTTTAAAGCTGCCGGGCAGCCGGGCGTGGTGGCACACACCTTTAATCCCAGTACTGGGGAGGCAGAGGTAAAAGGATTGTGGTTAAATGCGCACAGTGAACAAGGTGAGATCAGCTCACACTAGCAGCCACCCGGGCCTAGCTACAACCGCTTCCCCTCACCTGGGCGGTAAGAACCTGAACCCCACGGGGTGAGGAGCAGGCAGACGCGGCACAGTGACCTCCAGAGGAAGGAGCCCTAGGCACCGCGGCCTGCCGAAGGTGACCGTGGGTAGCTGATCCTGTGCACAGCAAGGGCACGCGGGACCCACTGCAGGACCCGATGGGCGGGTAGGGAGGCACGGCGCGGATCCGCCGCAGCTCCCAGGTCTACCAGGACTTGCAGCGCGTCCTCCGCCCAACCCAGCGTCAGCTACCACGCACCCACGTCTGCTCCTGGGTCCCCGCCGCGCCGCCAAGGTAGGCCTGGCACCGCCTCACTGGAGAGGCGGGGCGGGCAAACTGCGCATGTTCGCCGTCCTCCGCTGCGCTCGCGGGCCTCCCAGCGCCCAGCTCTGCCTTCCGCCCCAGCCAGTGCCCGGGATTCGTGCTCTCAGGTCGGGGTGCTTTGACCTGAATACGAATCAGCCCAGCTGTCCCAGCACTCACTATCCGGAGCCCTTTCCTCACTAGTTCCTTTCATAGTCCATCTGACTAGCCCTGAAAGGGTAAGTGCACACTCCTTCATCTCACCGTGGTCATTCCAAGGGCCTGTCTCCCCCAGAGGTCACCAGTCCATCAGCAGACACCCCTTACATGTAGTGAAAGCGATAAAGGACCAGCCTCCTGCCTAAGTAGGAACTCAGAGGCCAGTCTAGGTCTACAAAGTATCGCCTCCGCTGACCTCCTGAGGGTGCAGATACAGCGCCCACGTCTCAAGCAGCTGCATCCCAGCGCTGCAGCACAGGGATCGCCCTGAGTCCACATAGCAGGCCTCCCCCAGGCTCCAAGTCCGTGTTACACCATCTGTTTCTCTTGGTCCCAATTTTAGGTGACCAGTAGTTCTCATTTCCTGCAATTGACTGAAGTCCAGGGAGAAATTAGATATCCACAAAGATTCGGGTCAGTGGACCCCAACTTTGGGTCCTTGTCCAAGTTATCAAAGAATTGAAAATGCAGACTCAGAGAAGGGTAAATTATGAGTTGTGAAAATTATTTTAGGGAGAGTTAGGATCCAGAGGAAAGGCAAGCAGAAAAGCCCAAACCCAAAGAAGTTCTCCCCATTCCCAGCCAGGCAGGAAACACATCTTTTCCTTCACATCTTGGGGAAGAAGCCTTTGGGGAAGGGGCTCACCCACGTGGAAATCAAAGCAGGGGAGTCCAAGCCAAAAGATACCCTTTGCCTAGGGGCTCAGAGCTTATAGAGATTACACATATAGCAAAGCAGGAAGCACCCAGAGCAAAATAAATTCTGCCCCTTTCCAGCTTTCTGGGAAGGGAGAGTGGAGAGCTCCTTCACATAGGGAAGAAACTGAAGTGCTTGCCAAGGAGCCAGGAGGGACCAAGAGCCAAAAAAAGCCAAGGGTCAAGTGAATCAGGGCCCAAGAGATTTATATACGTTTATGGGATTTATATGAATCAAACATCCAATTAGGATGAGCATCCTCATCAGACTCAGGTATGTAGAAGATACCTGATTGGTTAGTAGACTAAAGAGACTGACTCAGGAAGGGCTAATCCCAGGAAAACTTGAAGAATCAAAACCTGTTGCTAAATTGTTGCTTGCAGCCATCTTGGATGAAACTGATTCAGACGCAGGTTCTAGTTCTGCCAGGGCAGGCAAGGTGACATCCATGTTTCTGTGGACCAGTTCCTAACTGCCTACCTACCAGAAAGAAAGTTATCTTTCTTCTAACCCATAGTTATTCTGTGGCTTCAGTGTCCCCCTTTTCCAGCCTTCCACTGTTGGGAGCTATAAGCCAAACCTCGGCCATGTTGACAGAAACCGCCATGTTGTGAGTTAAGTTTCTATTTCCTCATCTAATGTTCAATTACCAGAAACAAAGAATTCGTACGCTTGGGTGGTAACTGCCCCGTGCTGCCGGTAACTGATGAAGAAACAAGGATATTGTCGGTTTAGCTAGTAACCCTGTGCTCTTTGTTCTAACTACGCCCCTTTCCCCCTACAACCCTATATAAACCTATATGTAAAAATAAAATTTTGAGACCTTGACAAACACCTAGCTTGGTCTCCTTCTTGTGTCTGTTTGCCTTCTCCCATTCAGGTTGACTTCCCCTCAGGTCTTTGTTCTAACACCACCACCACCACCCCCCCCGCCGGGGCATTCCACAACCTAAATGGAGGGTTTTTTGTTTTGTTTTGTTTTGTTTTTGGTTTTTCAAGGTAGGGTTTCACTCTAGCCCAGGCTGACCTGGAATTCACTATGTAGTCTCAGGGTGGCCTCGAACTCACAGTGATCCTCCTACCTCCGTCTCCCCAGTGCTGGGATTAAAGGCATGGACCACCACACCTGGCTTTTTAAAATGGAGTTCTTAAAATCACCCCAGTGGTTGCTGCTTTGCTGGCAGACAGTACCTGGTACTCCAACTAAAGTTCCTCAGTCTTCTTGGGGCAGCATCAGTACTTGTTACTTCCTGCTTATCCAGGTCCACTTGCCTGGAAAGAAGTCTGGAAGGATATTTTGTGAGATAGTAAGGTAATTTAAATCTCAGAACCAGATTAAGAAAAGCAAGAAGTGAGACCTGGGGCTAAGATGTAGGTGTAGAGTTGCTTTGCCAAATAAAATAAAATAAAACATTCCACTATAATGGCTCAGTGTCCAGGACAGGACATGCAAGGACAAAAACTCACTCCAACATCCTCTCAAATTCTGTGCCTGAGAACCACCACTACACACATATTTTTTAATTTTGTATTGAAATGTTAACTGGAGCTTTAAAAGCATACATGAAGTGTGTGACTCTGGGTGTACAGTAAAATACATTGTTGACTATGGATATTTTCTGGAAGTTTGTAGGGTAATTTGCACTACTTAGGATTATGAAATGACATTGTGTAGGATATGCTATTTGTTTCAATTTTGATATAAAACATTTTTTTTTTACATTTTATCTGAGAGAAAGAGGCAGATATATAGAGAGAATAGGCATGCCAGCCTCTAGCCACTAAAAACAAACTCCAGATGTATGTGCCACCTTATGCACCTGGCTTTATGTGGGTACTGGGGAACTGAACCTGTGTCCTTTAGCTTTGCAGACAAGTGCCTTAACCACTAGTCACCTCTCCAGCCCTAAAACTTTTTAAACATTCTTTATTTATTTCTTTATTTGAGAGAGAGAGGCAGATAAAGAACGGGTGTGTCAGGGCCTCTAGCCACTGTAAACAAACTCCAGATGCATGTCACCTTGTGCTTCAGGCTTACATGGGTCCTGTGAATCAAACTTGGGTTCTTAGACTTTGTAGGCAAGCACCTTAACTGCTCCAGGACCCTCTACAACATTTTTAAAATACACATCTCAAGCTTCTTTCTTTTTTTTTAATTTTTTTGTTCACTTTTATTTATTTGAGAGTGACAGAGAGAGAGAGAGAGAATGGGCACGCCAGGGCTTCCAGCCACTGCAAAAGAACTCCAGACATGTGCGCCCCCTTGTGCATCTGGCTAACGTGGGTCCTGGGGAATCAAGCCTCAAACCGGTCCTTAGGCTTCACAGGCAAGCGCTTAACCGCTAAGCCATCTCTCTAGCCCTCAAGCTTCTTTCTTATTGTGCATCAATACTTCCAAGTTATTTGTCCTAAATATTTTTCTTATATTAAGGTTTTGGGGTTTTTTTTTTTTTTGAGGGTCTCACTGTAGCCCAGGCTGACCTAAAATTCACTATGTAGTCTCAGGGTGGTCTTGAACTCATGACAATCCTACCTCTGCCTCCTGAGTGCTGGGATTAAAGGCATGCACCACCATGCCCAGCAAAACATTTTTTTATTATTAAAAAAATTTTTTGTTGTTATTTTATTTATTTGAGAGCGACAGACAGAGAGAGAAAGAGGCAGAGATAGAGAGAGAGAATGGGCGCGCCAGGGCCTCCAGCCACTGCAAATGAACTCCAGATGCGTGCGCCCCCCTGTGCATCTGGCTAACGTGGGTCCTGGGGAATCGAGCCTCAAACCGGGGTCCTTAGGCTTCACAGGCAAGCGCTTAACCACTAAGCCATCTCTCCAGCCCCCAGCAAAACTTTTTTAAAAAGAAAAAATAACCTAATTCATAAAGGTTATAGAACTAGATTATAGCCCAACCATGTATTTCTATCACCTCAATATCCAAAAATATTCATAAAGAAAGAAATAACAAAAGAAAAGGCCACTTAAAAAAAAAAAAGCCACTGGGCATGGTGGCGCATGCCTTTGATCCCAGCACTTGGGAGGCAAGCAGAGGTAGGAGGATTGCTGTAAGTTCGAGGCCACCCTGAGACTACATAGTGAATTCCAGGTCAGCCTGGACCAGAGTGAGACCCTACCTCCAAAAGCCAAAAAAAAAAAAAAAAAAAAAAAAAAAAAAAAAAAAGCCAAGGCATCCATCCTAGAGGTCTTTGCAAACAGGGGAAGAGAATGAAGCCTTTGGAAGTTGACAGCTACATGCTGCATGCAAGGGATGTGTGCAACTGCAGCGCTGCTTTCAGTAGACCAGTTCCTTAGGGACTGGTCATCTTTTGCCCAGATTTATCAGATAAGGGCACCAGGACATGGTTATCACATCACCCTGTCATCTTCCAGGTCCTTTGAATTCTTAAAACTAGTTGGAAGGGCATTCCAGACTTCTACCAGGGCCTTCCAAGTTGGCTCTCACTCCACAGACCACTGTGGGAGATGGCAGTTACATATTTAGGAACTGGGAAGATACCCAGAGGAATGTGTGGCCCTCTTATACAAACGCTCCCATCGCCTGGAAGCCAGTGGTGTCTTACACCCTTGGAATTAGTAACAATTAGAGCCAGTCAAGATCGCTAGCCACTTAACCACATGAGCACACAGTGAGAGGACAGCTATCTGCGACCCAAGGCAAAGCCCTCATCAAACATCAATCTTGCTGTGACTTTGACTGATCTCTAGAACTGTGAGAAGTAAAACTGTTAACCCCTCCCCCCAGTCTAGGGTATTATGTGGAAGTAGCCCAACCATACTTTGACAGTTCACAAAGGGATCCTGACACCACGCAATCATCCAGTGCAAAACTCCCATTCTAGGGAAGCAAAGTACTTTTTTTGTGACTGCTTGAGATGGAAGCCAGGGACTTACCATGCTAGGCAAGTGCTGTCTTACTGAGCTACATCCCCAGCTCCCACAGTATAAATCAGCCACAGCACTCATATTCATACACACACATCTTCCTTGGGAGCTGGAAACCCAGATGTAGCCACTGACCGTCCAAAGCCCAGGATCCCAGGTTCATAAATTCCCCCAATGATATCCTTGAATCACTGCATAGCCCTGACTTGAGATACACATCTGATAAAGCACAGGGAAACTACCCAACTATTTCCCCAAATGATACACTTCCAAATGTTTGTTCCCAAAAATATTTTATTTATTAAACAATATATCTGTAATCTATAACATGATCCAAAAATACAGATATACATCTTTATTCAATAAAAAGATTTACAATAGTATCTTTCCTTTACAAAGGGGACATAGGTAATAATCCCTTGAAAATAAAATGTGACATTCATGTTAAAGCTGCTTCAACCTGTTGGATGGAGTGCAGTAAAGACCACAGAGCACATACTGAGAAATGTCACAGATGTTCTTCAGTGTAATTATTAGATCTCCCCTGCTTTAAAATTCCTCTTCATAGAGGTAGCAAAGACCAATCACTGTGCATTAAAATCCAAGAAAACCTTAAGTCTTCAATGCCAGAAATAAATGTCCCTCATTGTGTTATTCCAAACCAGGAAGACCTAACCTCTCATCCCTATAACAGGGCAGACCTTGGTGCTGTGATCATATGGGAGATGTTCTCTGGATAATGTTATTGCTTGAAGCTTCCCTGCCAAGACCTCCCAAGGACAGATACGAGGGCAGGGTACTATGTGCACAACAGCTACCTACCTACAAGCCCCCTGCCTCATGGCTCTTCATTGTAGAGTAGAAGACAGTCAGTAGCCTGGCTCCTACTGACCCTCACCTGCAGGACAGATAGGGATCAGCACTACTTGGACCATTACACTGACCACACACCACTAGCATATTCACAGATATGGGGGGATCAGTTTAACAAACTTTATTTAATTCATTGTTTTTCTCCAAAACAAAACAAGAAAGCCCTCAAGTTGCTGACAATGTAGCACTGAAAACAAGATGATTTCCTCTTAGTATAACACTCATATACTTACCAGGAAAAGGAATCTTATAGAGAGAGACCATCCTTGGCCCAGGGCAAGTAAATGCCAGAGTGACCTATGAGGGTCAGCCCAACTTCCTCTGTCCAAGAGGCAGGGATGGCACCATAGCAACCTTCAGGGCTAGGTGTGACTGAGTAGCCGTGTAAGGTTTTGTCCATGGATGGCAACCACCAGGCCTTCTGAAGCAGTGCTTGATAGCACAGCACCACGGTTGCTGTGTTCCTTAGGTACCAGAGACAGAGCTGGTTATGTGACATTCTTCTCTTTGCTTGTCCTTCCTGCTCACAGATAGCAGTAACCTTTGGGACAAACATTCTACCAAGGTCTAAACAATGACCCAAGGTAGTTTCCTATTTTGCTGTGTTGTTGTTTTGGTGCTGGAGATAAACCCAGGGCCTCATACTTGCTCCACAAAGTGAGCTAAATCCCAAACCCATGTGTTCTGTTTTCTCCAAAGCTATATGCATCTTATTTTGATGACATTATTGTAACTATCCCAAAAAACAGATGAGCACATAAACTTTTTTTTTGGGGGGGGGGTGTTTCGAGGTAGGGTCTCTATCTAGCCCAGTCTGACCTGAAACTATGTAGTCACAGGCTGGCCTCAAACTCAGTGATCCTTCTACCTAGGCCTCCTGATTGCTGGGATTAAAGGTGTGTGCCACTATGCCAGCCTCTAATACTCTGACCAATAGACACCAAGCCTTCCCAGTGATGACAGGACCCAGCTGCCCCAGTATGAATCACAGGTTTCAAATCAGCTTCTAAGGTATTACCAGGCAGAAACTGATTACAAACTCCCTGTGTTTACAGAGATTGTAAAATAAACCCAGCACCATAGCATACAGCTATAATCCCATACAGCAAGGCTGGGGCAGGAGAACTTGGAAGTTCATAGCTAGTCTAGAATATACAGTGAGACCTGGTGTCCAAAATCAAAAGGGGGGGGGGGAGAAGAAGCATGCATGAATTCATGGGTTTGATTCCCATTACTGCAAAAGAAAGAGAGGAAAGAGGGAAAGAGAGAGGAGAAGGAGAGAGAGGGTCTGAGACAGAAAGGAGTTCAAGGGCATCTCTGGCTACTAGTGAGCTGGAGGGCAGTCTTGGATACATAAGACCCTGTCTCCCCCCCCCCAAAAAAAAAAGCAAGAAAAGAAAGAGAAAGAGCCAGGCATGGCGGTGCATGCCTTTAATCCCAGCACTTGGGAAACAGAGGTATGAGGATCGCTTTGAGTTCGATGCTAGCCTGAAAACTACATAGTGAATTCCAGGTCAGCCTGGGCTACAGTGAGACCCTACCTTGGGGAAAAAAAAAGAGAAAAAGAAAAAAAAACTTTCCATGACTTACTCTTCACAATCTTTAAATACCTGTATCAACAAAAGGCCAAGTTATGAAAATGCATCTATAATCTCTGAACCTGAGGAAGGATACTAGCCTTTCTCTAGCCTTGAGCTGCAGCCCTTTCCTTTTGAATTGCAGGAAAGAACCAGCACTTCCAAAGCTCATTCCAGCCTGGAGACCTAATGGATAAAAGCTGGAACAGCTGTCTACCAGCTACAGTCACCTGAAAGAGCACAGACCAATTCACTCACTGTGGCATGAGCCGAAGAAGTTAGCCCTGGCTTGCTCCCTCCCCAAGTCTGGGCCTGTGGGAGCACCCTGCACAGGCTCAGAGCTGCTAAGAATCACAGAAGTTAACCCCAACCCTTAGTGTCCCTGGAGGTCCTCAGCATCCTTTATAAACAAGAACTGATATGTAAGGTATGGACTGGTGTGGGGCAGTGAGAAGTGGGACTCCCTAGGTTCTTGCAGAGCCTGAGACACTTGAGTATGTACCAGAGGATTTCTGAATGGAAGGAAGATCTCAGAATTCTGCCACACTTGAGGAGCCACCACATGCATCTTGAGAGGTATGCATTTCCCCACAACTATTTCCAGAAAGATGGTTCAACATTGGTTTGAAGGCTGACTAAACAAAGTATACTCTAGTTTCCTATCTTCATTTCAGAACTACCCTTGGGCACACAAACTCACAAATCAATCACATAATTGTCGTCCCCTTGGGTGTAAGCTGCTGGTCTAGTAGTATGCAACATAAACAGAGTTCTAAAACCAGCTCCTAGTAGACAGACTCAATGCACAGACACACAGACCCACAACCTTCATGCTATTACAATAATTTCATCTTCACAGTAAAAAATGTCAGGAACTCCCATAGAAGTGGAACCTCAGCCCAGCTGTCAGGCCGCTGCTTTGGCGGTGCTGGTTGTGGTAACTGACAGTCCAAGGCAGGTGGAAGGTGAATTCCCAGTACTGGAAGTTCACACTGAAAAGGCTGTGCACAATGAAGCAGAGGACACTTCCTCCTGGGAAGAGCCACCAGTCCCTTCCAGAAGTATCTTGGCCAAGAGTTCACAGTCTCCAGTCAGGGTCAGAGGAGAACATGGGATGATGGCCAGCAACACTGTGCTCATAGAGCAACAGCTGTGCTCCGATGAAAACTGCCTATGGACACGAGGTTGACCCCCTGGTCACAAAGTGGTGGCAGTATACAAGGTTAAAAATGTGTCCACCCTGCACTATGTGCTATGTCTACAGCCCAAGATCACACTCACCCCAGGCTGTTCAGGTGCTGCTGAGCCCAGTGCTGTGGCAAGTACCTGTGAGACTGCTTTATGCAAACAGGGTACAGCAGCTTCTTGTTTTAGGAAATCCAAAATTACAACTGGCCACTGAGTTATTAAATATCAGTCAAAATAAGGTAGTTTTAAAATGATAGAAAATATTGCAACAAGTGAAGAAATATATTAACTTGCTCTTCAATCTGACATACAGCCTCTTCCTTACTTCTTCTTCCTCTTTTCCTGAACACATCGTGGACAGAACCTGTGAAAGAAAGACACAGGGATCAGCCTTCTATATTGTTTTTGCCAGCAAGTAGGGCACTGAGACCCACCTCCTACATCTCTCAGGGTAGCTGGACTCTGGTGGGTCAGCACCAGAGGAGGCTATACAAACACAGCAGGGATATAGTCTTGCAGCTAGGAAAGGCTGACATGTGAAACACTGTCCTATACATGTTTGAAGCTGACAGATGCCCATGAGTACAGCCTCATAAAGTTGTTAAGGCTGGTCATTAGATAGAGTCACTGTGCCAACTGTGGAGGTGACACATATTTAACTGGCTACTGGAAGGCATGTCTGGGAGGTTGGATATGCTGAGGACCAGCAGACACAGACCTGTCAAGCCTAAGGAAATCAGTTTCCAAGACAGCTGCATTAGGGTCTTGAGCTTCCATGGCTCACAAGGGCCTCAGTGCTCTTGGTCAAGCATGCCTCAGAGTCTCAGACACGTATTCTTAGACATCTCTAGACTATAGCATAGTGCCCATAGGCAAAGGGACACTCTTGCAGGTTCTCCATGTGGGAGGCAGCTCCTTCATATAATAGCTAATGTCACTTCCTACTACACTCTATACCAAGAAGCTCCAAGCACTAGGCCTGCACTATAGTGATGTGGCAGTTAGAAGCTGCAGGTCCCTCTGAGCAGAAGGAAGCCCATTTTAGAACCTCCACCCCTCCCACCTGCCCAGCCCCTCTGTCCAGCACTGGCTTTAGAACAATGTGCGCTTACTTGCCAGGCTCTGAGGTCTACATTGGCTGTCCTGCTGACCTTCCCACTGCTACTATACTTTCCCACCTAGAAGTCCTGTAAACAACTCACTATGTCCAAACCCAACTCAAAGTCACACTTCCCTCCCATGTCACCCCTGCTTTACATTGCCTCCTCTTTCTCTCCCATTCATTCTTAAGCTCAGAAACTGACATCCATTAGAAAAGCCATGCACATAAGTGGCTGCTCTCAAGCACCACCTCACAATACATGGGTGCAGCCAAAGAAACTGCTACACCTCTTCTTGGATATGCATCGGGTGAGGTACAGTGTGAAGTCATCTGCTCAACATCACGCACCAGTGAGCTGACCAGGAGCCTGCAACAGAGGATCTACCCCACCTTTTTCAGGTGACTCTCTCACTGGCCCCTGGCTGGTCTACACAGCAAGCATGTTACTATGATATGCTCTGAGTGCTCCTAGTGAAGAGGACTATACTTTATTTTAAGAACATGTACCTAATTTTAGCACAGGTCTACAAAATTATTTTTAATGTATTTTTTATTTATTTGCAAGGAGAGAGAGAGAATGGGTATGCCAGGGCCTCTAGCCACTGCACATGAATTCCAGATACACGTGTCACTTTGTGCATCTGGGTTTACATGGATATTGGGGAATTAAACCCAGGTTGTTAGGCTTTGCGGGCAAGTGCCTTAACCAGTGGGCCATTTCTCCAGTCCTTTTTAAAAAATATATTGTTTATTTATTAACTTGCAGAGAGAGAAAGAGAAAGAGAGAGAGAGAGAGAGAAAGCCATTTTTTTATTCAAATGAAATCTTGGGAATATCTTGACTAGTTACTGCTGCTGACCAGAGACAAGATGGAGACAAGGATACTCAAGCCTCCTACACCCCTTGACTAGATAGTCCCTCAGCAGGGACACCCCAGCCAATACCCAGGTTCCACAGCTACTCCCAATGCTCTTCACCATTTATAGCATTTCCCTAGTGACAAGAATCTTTATTTCTAAGCTGGGCGTGGTGGCACATGCCTTTAATCCCAGCACTCGGGAGACAGAGGTAGGAGGATTGCTGTGAGTTCAAGGCCACCCTGAGACTACATAGTGAATTCCAGGTCATCCTGGGCCAGAGTAAGATCCTACCTTGAAAAACCAAAAACAAAAAGAATTTTTATTTCTAATCTTCATTTTAAAATTACTTCTACCTCACTCAAACCAGAATGAAGGATGTGGAGGAGGGGCATGATCAATGGTAGAGCACTTGCCTAGCATGCAATGAATGCCCTGAGTTCCATCTCCAGCACAACAGGATGGTGGCGGGGGAACCCAAAGGCTCTTCTTCAAGGGACAGCAGTGTAAATATATAAACCTAATAATAATGTCCCAGGTAAGCTGGACAGCAGACATCTGTGAGTGTTCGCCTCCACCCCATCCCCAGCCAGAGCCAGTATTACAGCATCACTGGGACACAGAGCCAGGCCTAGAGTGCCAGTCAGGGAAATACATGTAATGCCAGCCCAGCTCCTAGCAATCTTGGAGCAGGGCCAACAGAGGCCAACAAGCAGGAGCAAGCAGGTAGGCACCCCATACTGACCACTTTCCTTTGGGCTTCGTGGTGAGATCCACACAGGCAAAGTGAAACCACTCAATGGGACACTGCAAAGCAAGGGAAGAATCTGCATGTTAAATAAAAAAGCTGACACCCCCACAATCCCTACAAGACCCACACCAGTGCACTCACATCTGGATTGTCACAGCCGATCATCTCTCCATAGGACACCTGGTGGCACAGGCAGTATGTGGGCTCATTTGGATCCACAGGCATGTCCAGCACGTCAGAGGGATGAACAGACAGAATGCTGTCGTTGAACTCAGACCTGAGAGAGAGGCAAGTACCACTGACCACATGGCAATAGGAAGGAGGCAATAGCAGGCCAAGGATCACACCAAGGCCCCAAGGCTCCCTTGCCCTAAAACTGAAGATGAATGAATGGGGAGAATCTACAATGAAACCATTCATAAACTTTCCTTGTTACTAGAATCAGAAGACATTTCCAATGGCCTGCTACTGAGGCATGTTTTCAAAAACTTAAAAATCATTCCAGCCAATAAATACTCTCCTAGGAATTTATAGTAAGAAAGTATGTAATGATGGAAACAAGCTATCAACTGAAGCAATGTCCCTAGACTATCATTAGCCACAAGAACTAGGGCAGCAGTAGTGAGCAGCAGGCACATGGGAGCCAAGAGTCCATGCGCCATCACTCATCATGCAACAACAGCTACTCTTGTCTGCTGAGGGCAGAACCTTCCACCAGGACAAGGCTGATCCTCCCTCTGCTCCCTCCTCTCTAGCCCTCCTCAGCCTCCTGCCATCTCCTGGTAGGTTTAAGAATATGTCCCCCTGGCCCTTTGTCTCTGCATCCCTCTAAATGTTCCCCAGGATTTTGTAATTGATGCAGGAGAGGGTGTACCATATCCATCCACATTCTGGCCCAACATAAAGGGATTTCTGAAGCTCAAGTCTCTCCCCTGCTGATGGTAAATCCAAGCTGCTGCTTGCTTATCTCTTTGAAGTCTGTATCACAAAAAATGTCTTTTCTAAAACAAATATTTTAGCTGGGAGTGGTGGTGCATGCCTTTAATCCCAGCACTCAGGAGGCAGAGGTAGGAGGATCACCAGGAGTTCAAGGCCAGCCTGAGACTACATAGTGAATTCCAGGTCAGCCTGGGCTAGAGTGAGACCCTATCTCAAAAAAAACTTAAAAAAAAAAACATTGAATTTATCTATTTGCAAGCACAAAGAGAAAGAGAGAGGGAATGAATGGGCATGCCAGGGCATCTAGTCACTGCGAACAAACTCCAGACACATGTATCACTTTGTACATCTGGCTTACCTGAGTACTGGGGAATCAAACCTGGGTCCTTAGACTTCACAGGTAAGTGCCTTAACCACTAAGCAATATAACCAGCCCAAAAACTGCTTTCTAAAAGGCTTATGACATTCTGCGCCTCAGCCTCCTGGTCTTCATAGTTTCTGCATGGCCAGGTGTCAGTGGATGTAGTATAGTGCCCTTCCCAGAAGTAAACCTGCCTTTCTTCACCTCCATCAGTTGGTGAGAGCTTTCCATCCAACACTTAACACTCCACTCAGCTGCCACTACCAAGAATCACCAAACTCAGCTAGACAGGCAGGTGTAGTAACATGCACCTATAGTCAAGCCCTTGGTAGGCTGAGGCAAGAGATTCAAGTTTTAGGTCAACCTAGGCTACAAAGGAAGTTCAAGGCCAGCCTATACACAGGCAGGCATAATGACACCTGCCGATAGCCTAGGCTGAAATAGGAAGATGGCAAGTTTAAGACCAGCCTATATATGTACTCAGACCTTGTGTCAGAAAACAAAAAGAAGAGCCAGGCATGGCAGTGCACACCATTAGTCCCAGCACTCAAGAAGGCAGAGGTAGGAGGATCACTGTGAGTTTGAGGCCACCCTGACTACAGAATGAATTCCAAGTCAACCTGGGCTAGAACAAGACCTTACCTAAAAAAAAAAAAAAAAAAAGAGCAAGAGAGAGAAAAGAAAACAAATAAAAAGGAAGAAGGGAAATAGGGAGGGAGGGAGAAGATGAAAGTAGAAGCTGGAGGCTGTTCCAACCCACAGATGTCAGTTCCTTGGTACATCCTTCAGTATCTTCCCTATCTGACCTGTCTTAACACCTGTAAAATGGGTGGCTACTCAGGAACCACAGAGAGGAGATAGGTCAACACAAAAGTGTGAGATGCAGCCAACACAAAGCTGGCATCTGCCATCATCACCATCTGAAGTCCCTGCTGGAGCCAGCCCAGAAGTCAGACCTGAAAGCAGTAACTATCTTCCACTGTTTTTAAGCAAGTATCAACACTAGGCAAAATACAATAGCTCCTGTCAAGGGAGAAGCTGTATGGCCCACATGGCTATGTACCTATTTGCAGATACTTCTAATGCCTGGCTTTTAGCTGAGGCATCGGGAGAAAGCTTCAGCCAGTTGAAGCTGGGGCCTCCCACCACCTGGAGACCCCTGGGCTGGGCTGGGCTTCTCACATTAAAGACACCCTGAGAAACAGTGAAGACACCACCTGTGTGAGCTCAGAAGAGGCACAAGCACACAGCCTCTGGATTCTGAGCAACGCAACAGAGACAGTATGCTGTTGCCCTATAAGTTAGAAGTGTGAAGCCCAACGAATTCCAACCATCCCTTACAGACAGCAGCAATACTGGGTGACCTGTAGCAGGGGAAGGGTCCTGTCTGCTGTGCCTGAAGGGGCTGGTGCCCCATCCACCAACTTAACACTTCAAGACCTACAGCTGGCAGCCATATCAACACAGGACATCACTTGAATCCAGGAGTCACATGGGCCACACAGCAACAAAGGCAAAGTGACAGTGGCTTTAGTTCCAGTCTATGAGACGATATTCCCACACTCAGCTTCTCTTCCATCTGGAAGTAGTATGGGCCAGAGAAAAGAAAGATAAGCCACAAACCTCATCAGCCCAGAATGAACTCATAAGTACCCTGCAAGAAGCCAGAACCAAGAATATGGGCTCTCAGAACACAGCCAGTGAGGGTTCCCCTCAACACTTGAGGCCAGGGACGACTGACTCCCAGCTCATCCTGCCTGCCTCAGAGAAGCACAGACTTGCCCTAAGTAATCACTAGTCACCCTTTACCTCTTCTTTACTTGAGATCACAAAGATCATTAAAGAAACATCATAAGAACTAAGAGACTGAAGTGAGAGGATTGTTCAAGGTCAGCCTGGCCTAGAGTAAGACCCTGTTTAAAAAAAAAAAAAAGTGGAGTTACAAAGAGGAATGTGGGAGGAAAAGGGAATTACCATGATTTATTGCCTATAATTATGGAAGTTGTCAATAAAAAAAATAAAATTAAAAAAGATATAAGACATGAAAAAAGGCCTTTTTTGGTTTTCTTTTAGTTTATTTTTATTTAAGAAACAGAGAGCTTTTTTGATTTTTTGAGGTTAGGGTCTCGTTCTAGCCTGGATTTCACTATGTACTTTCAGGGTGGCCCTCAAATGCACAGTGATCTTCCTACCTCTGCCTCCCGAGTGCTGGGATTAAAGGCATGCACCAACACATCTAGACTGAAAACAACATATTTTTGTGATAATCAAGAAAAAAGCTGGCATTAAAGTAAATAGACTTCCCAGATATTAAAGCTGATTCCAACACTTGAGATACTGAAGCAGGATTGTTGCAAGTTCAAAGCCATCCTGGGCTATAGAATGAAAGTCTATCTCAAAATAAAAATGTTTAAAGAAGCCAGGCGTGGTGGCACATGCCTTTAATCCCAGCACTTGGGAGGCAGAGGTAGGAAGATCGCCATGAGTTCAAGGCCACCCTGAGACTACATAGTGAATTACTGGTCAGCCTGGGCCAGAGTGAGACCCTACCTCAAAAAAAAAAAAAAAAAAAAAAAAAGTTTAAAGAAATATAACTAAAATGTACACAAACATGAATAATTTTTAAAAAAAAAGGACCAAAAAAGTCTACTAAAGGAATTAAATGGGTGCTCTAAACTAAAAACTACTATCTGCAGCATTGCATCCACAATATGCTCGCTTATAAAAAGTATGATCCTGGGCTGGAGAGATGGCTTAGTGATTAAGTGCTTGCCTGGGAAGCCTAAGGACACCGGTTCGAGGCTCGATTCCCTAGAACCCATGTAAACCAGATGCACAAGGTGGCACATGCATCTGGAGTTCATTTGCAGTGGCTAGAGGGCCTGGCATACCCTTTCTCTCTCTCTCTCTCTCTCTCTCTCTCTGCCTCTTTCTCTGTCACTTTCAAATAAACAAATAAAAAATAAACAAATAAAAAATAAACAAAAAATTTTGGGGGGCTGGAGGGATGGCTTAGCAGTTAAGGTGTTTGCCTGCAAAGTCAAAGGACCCAGGTTTGATTCCCCAGGACCCACGTTAGCCAGATGCACAAGGGGGCGCACGCATCTGGAGTTAGTTTGCAGTGGCTGGAGGCCCTGGTGCACCCATTCTCTCTCTCTCCCTCTCTCTGTCTCTCTCTTCCTCTTTCTCTGTCAAATAATAAATAAATAAAATAAAATATATATTAAAAAATTTTTTTAAAGTATGATCCTCCCACATAGGGAGCAGACACTTCAGTTGCCTCTGTTGCAGGCTATGTGGCCTGCTGCTGAAAATCCTACCACACCTACACAAACCAGGTCTATAACCATATAAGACCACATACTCTCAAGATCAAACTGGAATTCTACTAAGCATAGGATCAGTGTCACCTAGACCCCAGCATCTTAAACTATGGGTCACCAACCCTATGAGACCATGTAATTGAATGTAGGAGTCACAGAAAAACTGCAACAGTAAAATGTTTCTGAAAGTCAAGCAGGTAAGGACTCCAAGGTGTTTCTGGCAACACTCAACTATGTTGCATCATGGGTCTTCACTGCAGCTTTAGTTGTGAACATACAACATGTGTACTCCTTAGTATCAAATGTGTGTATCTTTGAATTCTTTGAGAATGTTTGTTTTATATTTTTGGTTTTTTTGTTTTGTTTTTTTTTTTTTGAGGTAGGGTCTCACTCTAGCCCAAGCAGACCTGGAATTCACTATATAGTCTCAGAGTGGCCACGAACTCACAGTGATCCTCCTACTCTGCATCCCGAGTGCTGGGATTAAAGGTGTGAGCCACCACACCTGGCCTAGAATGTCTGATTTTAAAAACTGCTGTCTGAGTTACTGAATTCAGTTTCGTAAAAAGTTATTAAGGGGCTGGAGGGATGGCTTAGTGGTTAAGGTGTTTGCCTGAAAAGCCAAAAGGACCCAAGTTTGACTCCCCAGGACCCACATTAGCCAGATGTACAAGGGGACACATGCATCTAAAAGAGTTCGTTTGCAGTGGCTGGAGGCCCTGGCACACCCATTCTCATTCTCTCTTCCCCCCACCTTCTCTGTCAAATAAATAATAAATAAATAAAATATATTTTTTAAGTTATTAAGGGCTGGGGAGACAGCTCAATGAATAAAGTGCTTGTCTTGCAAGCATGAGGACATGAGTACAATCCATAGTAACCAAGTAAAAATGTCAGGTGCGGTGGCACACACCTATAATACTAGCGGCAGGGAGGTAGAGATAGAAGGATCTCTAGGGCCAGCCAGTCTAGCTTAACTGGTGACCTCCAAATCAATGAGAGCCTGTCTCAAAAAAGATAGATGCAAGATGTGGTGGCATAGGCCTTTAATCCCAGCACTCAGGAGGCAGAGGTAGGAGGATCACTGTAAATCCAAGGCCAGCCTGGGACTACAGAGTGATTTTCAGGCCAGCCTGGGCTAGTGAGACCCTACCTTGAAAGAAACTAAAAGGAAAAAAAAAAATCAAAAAAGATGGGGGGGGGTCCTGGAGAAATGGCTTAATGGTTAAAGATGCTTGCCTGCAAAGCCAAAGAAGCCGTTCAATTCCCCAGGACCCATGGAAGCCAGATGCACAAGGGGGTGCATGCATCTGGAGTTTGTTTGCAGTGGCTGGAGGCCCTGGCATGCCCATTCGTTCTCTCTCCCTGCCTATTTCTCTCTCTCTAATAAATAAAAGAAAAAGAAAATAAAATTTAAATTAAAAAAAAAGATGGATGAGGCTGGAGAGATGGCTCAGTGGTTAATGCACTTGTCTGCAAAGCCTAAGGACAGGGGTTTGATTCCCCAGTAACCACATAAAGCCAGATGCACAAGGTGGTGCATGCATCTGGAATTCATTTCCAGTGGCTAGAGGCCTTGGCATGCCCATTCTCTCTATCTGCCTGCTCCCCCTCAAATAATACATAAATTTAAAAAATATTTTTTAAAAAAGGATGGAGCCAAGCATGGTGGTGCACGCCTTTAATCCTAGCACTTGGGAGGCAGAGGTAGGAGGATTGCTGTGAGTTCAAGGCCACCCTGAGAGTACATGGTGAACTCCAGGTCAGCCTGGACTAGAGCAAGACCTTGCCTCAAAAACAAAACAAAACAAAAACAAACCAAAAATAAAAAAAATTTTTAAAAGACGGGTCTGGAAAGATGGCTTATCAGTTAAGGTGCTTGCCTGGAAAGCCAAAGGATCCAAGTTCAATTCCTTAGTACCCATATAAAGCCAGTTGCATAAAGTGGTACATGTGTCTGGAGTTCATCTGCAATAGCTAGAGGCCCTGGTGTGCCCATTTTCTCTATTTCTCTCTCTCTCTCAAATAAATAAATAATAAAAAAACAAATAAAATATTAAAAGATAAAGCCAGGCGTGGTGGCGCACACCTTTAATCCCAGCACTTGGGAGGCAGAGGTAGGAGGATCACCAAGTTCGAGGCCACCCTGAGACTGCATAGTGAATTCCAGGTCAGCCTGAACCAAAGAGAGACCCTACCTCAAAAAACTAAAAATAAAAATTAAAAAATATATATTAAAAGATAAAAGGATGAATAATGTTCCTGTGGATAACAATCAAGGTTGTCCTCTGGCCTGCACATATATGATCACACATGTGCACCCACACATACATGGGTGCCCACACAAACACCCAAACACACACACACAAACACACTCCAGAAATAAATTAGTCATTAAATGAATTTTGGCTTTGATTAGGTCAGAATTCCCAACAATTTCTGAAATGGCCTCAAACACACTTCTGTCATTTTGTACTATGTATTTACAGGAAGAAGTGTTCTCAGCATAAAATCCAAACATCAGCCTACTCTGCAAACCACTGACAATGCTCTATGTCCTATAATATCATATATTCAGCTACAATTTAATTGTTCATGTAAAATACACAAGCATAGGGATAGACAGATGGCTCAGTGGTCAAAGGTACTTGCTTGAAAAGCATGATAGCTTGTGATCGATTCCCCAGTACCCATATAAAACCATATGCACAAAGTGACACATATACCTGGAGCTTGTTTGCAGTGGCAGGAGACCCTGGTATACCCATCCTCTCTCTCCTTCTCTATCTCAAATAAATAAATGTAAGACGGGTGTGGTGGCACATGTCCTTTAATCCCAGCACTGGGGAGGCAGAGGTAGGAGAACTGCCATGAGTTCGAGGCCACCATAGTGAATTCCAGGTCAGCCTGGGCTAGAGCGAGACCCTACCTTGAGAAACCAAAAAAAAAAAAAAATATATATATATATATATATTTTTTTTTTAATACACAAGCATGGCTGGAGACATGGCTTAGTGGTTAAGGTGCTTATCTTCGAAGCCTAAGGACCCAGGTTCAATTCTCCAGGACCCATGTAAGCCAGATACACAAGGTGGCAAAGGCATCTGGAGGTGGTTTGCAGTGGCTAGAGGCCCTGGTGTGCCCATTTTTTCCCTCTTTCTTTCTCTCCTTCTCTTCCTTTCTGTCTCAAATAAATAAAAATATGCTTTAAAAAAAATACAGAAACAGCTGACAGAAAGCTGGAAGAAGCCATCCTACATGTAGTTCAATGGGAGAAAGAGATACCACCAGTGAAGATACTCAGTAGTGGACACTACAAGCCTTATAACTGGCCAGCCAGGCCAAATGAGCCAATGGGTGCAATAGTGGCACGTCTGTCATGGTGGAAACCAACTGCCCTCCAATTGGACTGGAGGCCCGCTCCATGGGCAGGGAATACATCGCTGATACTGAAAACTTAAAACAGGGGTAGTCATAAGCCCTAGGGGTGTAACATCTGCTGATGTCTGGATAAATGTATATACTATGCTTATCAAACTGCCCAGTAAGCACTTCTCTTAATATTCATACCCTTATATTAATGTTACTCTCAATTTGGGTAGAGAATCTTCTCTTTTCAGATGGCAGTGGCCTTGGGACGACTCAGAAAGTATCATAGTGCTGGACAGAAGTGACTGGAGTACTGAGTAACATCTCGATCACAACTTCCAAGGCTCAGGGTCTAATGCGGAAGAGGTGGTGGAAAGAATGTAAGAGCCAAAGGAAGGGTAGGACTCCTTACAACGTGCTCCCTCCAGACATAAAATGGCCTGGATATCCATGATGTCATAGTGCCTGACACTACCTACACAAGACCATCATAAGAGGAGGAAAAGATCATGACATCAAAATAAAAGAGAGACTGATTGAGATGGGGAAGGGATATGATGGAGAATGGAATATCAAAGGGGAAAGTGGGGGGAGGGAGGGTATTACCATGGGATATTTTTTATAATCATGGAAAATGTTAATAAAAATTGAGAAAAAAATACACAAACACATCTACCTTATTAGTGTGCAAATTTGTTTTCATCTCTAATAAATGGTATGAACATAAATCTGCATGAAGGTATGCTCCTAGGGATTTGTCTCATCAGAACAGCACTCTAAGATGAACATGGTAGTGCACACCTTTAATCCCAGCACTGGAAAGGCAGAGGTAGTAGGATTACTAAATTCAAGGCCAGCCTGAGACTACAGAGTCAGTTCCTGATCAGTATGGGCTAGAGACCCTAACTCGAAAAAAATAAAAACAAACAAAGAATAGCACTCTAGGGAAACTACTCAGTCTAGATCCTCAAAAAGTAAAACAAACAGTGGACACTGCAAGCCTCAAATTGGGCCAGCCAGGCTAAATGAGCCAACAGGTGTAACAGTGGCATATCTGTTATGGGGGAAACCAACCGCCTAATTGGACTGGAGGACTGCTCCATGGGAGGGAATACATCCCTGATACTGAAAACCTACAATAGGGGTAGTCATGAAGCCTAGGGGTGTAACGTCTGCTGCTAAATGTCTGGCTAAAAGTATATAATATGCCCACCAAACTGCCCAGTAAGCATTTCTCTTAATGTTCATACCCACATATCCATATATTAATTTTACTCTCACTTTTGGTTAAGGAACTTTCTCTTTTCAGATGGCAGTCACCTTGGGATGACTCAGGAGGCACCATGGTGCTGAGAAGTGACAGAGTGCTCAGCACTGCAACATCTCTATCACACCTTCCAAGCCTCAGGGTCCATTGTGGAAGAGGTGGCAGAAAGAATGTAAGAGCCAAACAAAGGGTAGGACTCCTTACAATGTGCTCCTCCAGACACAAAATGGCTTGGATATCCATGACCTCACAGTGCCTGACACTACCTACACAAGACCATCATAATAGGAGGAAAAGATCATAACATCAGAATGAAAGAGAGACTGATTGAGAGGGGGAAGAGATATGATGGAGAGTAGAGTTTCAAAGGGGAAAGTGGGGAGAGGGAGGGAATTACCATGGGATATTGTTTACAATTATGGAACTTATCAATAAAAATAAAGATAAAACAGCAAAAATTAAAAACATTGGGAGCTAGGAGAGTTGGCTTAATAACTAAGTTGCTTGCCTGTGAAGCTTAAGGACCCAATTTCAATTCCCTAGTACCTACATAAGCCAGATACACAAAGTAGTGCATGCATCTGAAGTTTGTTTGCAGTGGCTGGAAGCCCTGGCATACCCATTCTCTCTCTCTCTCTCCCCCTCTCTTTCTCAAATAAATAAATAAAATATCTTAGAAGAAAAAAAATCAGTGGTGGTGATATGGAACCCAACCTGTACTACAGTGAGACTCTAACTCAAAAAACAAATTAAAAAAAAAAAAAAGTGAAGCCAGGCATGGTGGCACACACCTTTAATCTCAGCATTCAGGAAGCAAAGGTAGGAGGATCACCATGAGTTCCAGGCCACCCTGAGACTACACAGAGAATTCCAGGTCAGCCTGAGCTAAAGTGAGAGCCTACCTTGAAAAACCAAAAAATCAAAAACAAAAAAAAAACAAAGTGGAGATTGACTGGGGATGTGGCTCAGTTCAGTTCAGTTGGTAGAGTGCCTGCCTACCATGCAAGAAGCCCTGGTTTCAATCCCCAGAACTATATAAACTGGGCACAGTAATGCATGCCTGTAATTCTAGCACTTAAGAGTTGGAGGTGGAGCTGGGCATGATGTTGCACGCCTTTAATCCAGCACTTGGGAGGCAGACATAGGAGGGTCACCGTAAGTTTGAGGCCACTCTGAGACTACATAGTGAATTCCAGGTCACTTTGAGCCAGGAGTGGCGGCACACACCTTTAATGCCAGCACTCAGGAGGCAGAGGCAGGATCACCATGAGTTCGAGGCCACCCTGAAACTACATAGTGAAATCTAGGTTAGCCCGAACTAGAGTGAGACCTTACCTCAAAAAAAAAAAAAAAAAAAAAAAAGAGAGAGAGAGAGTATAAACTGACTTCCACTTCTGGCTGTACTAGGACAACAGGTCCTAAAGGAAAATTGGACAAAACACAAAACAACTATATTAAGAAGCTAGAACAAAGGTGCATGAGGTTGTGATTCTGAGAGCAAGTACATAAGGTGACACCACAAGCCTCTGGGTTTTCTACCTGGAGGTACTTCCAACACCAAGCCACTATGAGTATCCTGCTCAACTATAGGGAAAATCCCTAAAGTTCTGGGTGGCAGAGCCTCCTTGGGATTTGAGGCAGGGTACTAAGAAGCTACAAACAGAAGTGCTCCAGATATCTGCAAAAAGATCCCCTTCAGTTTTAGGGTAAAAATTCAGCAATTAGTGTGCATGTGAGCATAGACAAGGCCAGGCTGAGAACACAGGGAGCTGGGAGCGCAGCAACTCTCTGATAACCCTGATGGGCCACTCCAGAACAAGGATGTCATGAAACACCAAGACATTCAGAATACCCAGAAAGGCTACTGCTTAGAAACAGGCAAATCAACCCTGGAGAAGAGAATACCCCAGCAGTGCTGCCAAAACAGGCCCAAAGGCAGCTGCCCATTTCTATGAACAAGGTTCATCTACATATTTCTTTGGTTCGTGGAGTTTAGGTGTGGGGAGTTTGAAATAGGATCTCCCATTGTACCTAGGCTGGCCCAATCTTCCTGCCTCAGCATCCCTAATACTAGGATTACAGGTATGAGCAACTATACTTGGTTTTCATCTACATATTTCCTATGCATGTCCTTAATCTAAAATAGCAGAGTAGAATAGTCACAACAGAGACGACACAGTCAGCAACCCTTTACGGAGGAAAAAAAAGGGGGAAGAGGCTGGCAGTGATAGCTTAACAGTTAAGGTGTTTGCCTGCGAAGCCTAAGGACCCAGGTTCAATTCCCCAGTACCCATGTAAGCCAGATGCACAAGGTGGCACATGCATGTGGAGTTTGTTTGCAGTGGTCAGAGGACCTAGTGCACCCACACCCATTCTCTCCCTCCCTCCTTTCTTCCCTCCCCCCATAAATAAACAATTTTTATAAATAAACAAACAAATTAAAAAAAAAACTACTGGGACGGCTGGAGAGATGGCATTTGCTTACAAAGTCTGCCAACCCAGGGTTCAGTTCCCCAGTACCCACATAAAGCCAGATGCATAAAATGATGAATGCATTGGGAATTTGTAGTAGCAAGAGGCCTTGGCATGAATTCACACTTTTTCCCTCTCTCTCTATGAAAATAAATAATAAATAATATTTAAATGGGGGGCCTGGGGAGATGACTCAGTGGTTAAAGGTTAAACCAAAGCCTGCCAGCCCCTGACTCAACTCCCCAGTACCCATGTAAAGTCAGATGCACAAACTGGTGCATGTGTCTGGAGTTAATTAGCATGAGTACCCATACTCACTCACACAAATTCTATTAAATAAATATTTTAAAAATAGCCAGGCTAGCCGGGCGTGGTGGCGCACGCCTTTAATCCCAGCACTCGGGAGGCAGAGGTAGGAGGATCGCCGTGAGTTCGAGGCCACCCTGAGACTCAATAGTGAATTTCAGGTCAGCCTGGGCTAGAGTGAGACCCTACCTCGAAAATCAAAAAAAAAAAAAAAAAAAAAAAAAAAAGCCAGGCATGGTGGCACACACCTTCAATCCCAGCACTTGGAAGGCAGTGATAGGAGAATCACCACGAGTTCCAGGCAACCCTGAGACAACAAAGTGAATTCCAGGTTAGCCTGAGCTAGAGTGAAACCCTACCTGGAAAAAAACAAAATAAAACAAACAAAAAAATATATACATATTAAAAAAATAAAACTAGGAGCTGGGCGTGATGGTGCACACCTTTAATCCCAGCACTTGGGAGGCAGAGGCAGAGGCAGAGGCAGGATGATCACAGCAAATTCAAGACCACCCTGAGACTACCAAGAGAATTCCAGACCAGCCTGGGCTACAGTGAGACCCTACCTCAGAAAGACAAAAGTTGCCAGGCGTGGTGGTGCACGCCTTTAATCCCAGCACTCAGGAGGCAGGGGTAGGAGGATCACCATGACTTCGAGGCTACCCTGAAACTACATAGTGAATTCCAGGTTAGCCTGGGCTACAGTGAGACCCTACCTCGAAAAACCAAAAATAAAATAAAATTAATTAACTAATTAAATTAGGGACTGGAAAGGCTGGAGAGATGGCTCAGCAGTTAAGGCACTTGCCTACAAAGCCTAACTACTCCAGGTTCAATTACAAACCAGGGCTGAAGAGGTGGCTTAGCAGTTAAGACACTTGCCTGCAAAGCCAAAGGACCTAGGTTCATTTCCCCAGGGCCTATGTAAGCCAGATGCACAAGGTGGCTTCTGTATCTGGAGCTCGTTTGCAGTGGCTGAGGGCTCTGACACACCCATTCTTTCTCTCTGTCTGCTTCTCTTTTTCCCTTTCCAATAAATAAATAAAGTAAAAAAAATCAATAAATAAAAATTAAAAAACAACAAAAAAATAGTCCGGCCTGATGGTGCATACCTTTAATCCCAGCATTCCAAAAGCTGAGGTAGGAGGATTGCCATGAGTTCAAGGCCACCCTGAGACTACAGAGTGAATTCCAGGTCGGCCTGAGCTAGAGCTAGACCCTACCTCAAAACATAAAAACAACAACCAAAAAAAAAAAAAAAAAACAGGCTGGTGAGGCAGTTAAAGGTACTTGCTTATAAAAACTGCTGGCCTGGGTTCAACTGCCCAGTACCAATGTAAAGTCATGCATGAAGTGGCACATTCATCTGGAATTTGTTTACAGCAGCAAAAGCCCTGGTGTACCCATTCTCCTTCTGTCTCTCTCAAATACATAAATAATAAACATTTAAGACACACAAAAAATACTGGGAGAGTGCTGGGAGTGCTGGCAGACACCTTTAATCCCAGCACTCGGGAGGCAGAGGTACAGTTACCACCGTGAGTTCGAGGCCATCCTGAGAATACATAGTGAATTCCAGGTCAGCCTAAGCTATAGTGAGATCCTACCTTGAAAAACCACCAAAAAAAAAAAAAAAAAAAAAAAAAAAATACTGAGAGAGGGTGAAGAGATAGCCCAGCAGTTAATGGCATATGCTTACAAACCCTAGTAGCTCAGGTTCAATTCCCCAGTACCCATATAACTCAGCAAAAGACCTTAGCATATGCACACACACCAATAAAAAAAAACTAAAAAAAAAAACTAGGTGCCTCATTACATTAGTGCAGTAGGTAGCACATCATTCTCATAAAAAAAAAAAAAAACTCTCTCTCCCTCTTTCTCTGTCAAATAAGTAAATTAAAATAAAATATTTAAAAAAAAAAACTAGGCTGGACATGGTGGCACACACCTTTAATTCCAGCACTTGGGAGGCAGAGGTAGGAGGATTGGTTGTGAGTTCGAGACCAGCCTGAGACTACAAAGTGAATTCCAGGTCAGCCTAGGCTACAGTGAGACCTTACCTCGGAAAAAAAAAATAAAAAAAAAAACACAAAGAGAAAAACTAGTAGGCTAGGGGATATTGCTAAATTGGTGGAGTGCTTGCCTAGCATACATGAAGCCCTGGGTTTGATTCTTAACACTATATAAACCAGGCATGCTGGTTCATGCCTATAATCCCAGCACTCAAGTACAAAGAGTTGGAATTAAGCCTGGAATAAAGGCCATGTATCATATAAATAAATAAATAAACCTCTTTACAAAGGTTTAAAATGAACTTGGAAAAAAGTAGTGGTATCCACCTGTAATCCCAGCACTCAGGAAGGAGGCTAGATGATCAGGACAAGTTCAGGACAATCCTTGTCTACATTACATAGAAAGACTATTTCAAAAAATATAATAGTAATAAAAATAAAACGTTGTTTTTGGTGAAGAACACGGCTAGCACCAAACAAACACCAGGTTAAATAAGCAGAATTTTTTTTTTTTTTTTTGGGTCCACTCTCTCCCAGAACTGTCAGAACCATAGCCAGAGGCCTCACAGCGTTTTACCATCCTCCCTCAAGTCCATGCATCACTTCAGTAAAACAGCAGCACAGCTGGGTGTGGTGGCACACACCTTTAATGCCAGTTCCTGGGAGGCAGAGGTAGGAGGACTGTTGTGAGTTCAAGGCCACCCTGAGACTACATAGTGAATTCCAGGTCAGTCTGGGCTAAAGTGAGACCCTACCTTGGGGGGCGGGGAGAACAAAAACATCATCACAATGTCTTTGGTCAATGACATGTGCAACTACTAAATGCAGCCACACAATTTAACAATAAGTAGTGCAAAATACATATCAATCTATAAGACATTCAAATCCAGCTTCTTAGAGTGGCCTACACAGCACTGTCAGTAAGGACTCACTATTTTCCTGTCACCCAGGGAGGCGCACACACAGAGGTTCAGAGGAGGGGTCTGTTACTGCCTGGAACATTGGTTCTCAGACCTGGGTAGCTTCCTTGGGGCTCTGGCAACTACGGGTATGATGAAACAGTCCAAAGGCTGCCGTGAGCCTGGGCAGGCTCAGTGTGTACAAAGCACCAAGAACCAGAGCTCCCTGGATTGGGAGGAGCTCTCCCTGCTGTTTCTACTTCTTCAACAAACACTACCTTGGAAAAAGAGAGCAGAAAATCCCTTACCCGGCTTTGTGCTTCTTTTTCTTTGGAGTATCCTCTTCTGATGTCCTCCTGCCTCTACCCCGGGAACTTCTTTTTTCTTTCTGACTCCGACTTTCTGAAAAAACATAAAGAAACCACATTATTTTCACAGGATTCACTAAGCAGGACAAGATTCACCCAAATACATTTATAACAAGTTCCTAACACATTTAGAGAAAAGTCTTCCAAATCCCAGTTAACCAATAAAGAGAACATAAGCAGACTTGCTTTTCAAGCCTCGTGCTCCAGTACTTTCAAAGTCACTGCCATCCATCTTGTCCTTCAGGTCAGCCTCAAAGCGTGCCAGGTCAGCATCAAGCCTTCGGATGTGTTTGTCCACCTGCAAAAGGACACTTAAAAGTCTAACTTAAGTAAAAAGAGGGGTATGGATATAGTTCTTTAGTGGTACAACACTTGCCTAGAACATACTGGACTAGATCCCCAGTATCACAAAATAAAGTAAAATAGGGCCTGGGGACATGGCTCAGTGCATGAAGCACTTGCCACACAAGTGAGTACCTGAGTTCTGACTCCCCAGAAGAGATGCAGTAGCACCAACATCTATAATCCCAATATGCCTACAGCAAGGTGGAAGGCAGAAACAGGGGTCTCTGGGAGCTCACAGGCCAGCTAGCCTGGCAAATATAGCAACAAACAATAAGAGCCCTGCCTTAAGCAAGGTGGAGGACAAGAACTAACACCAGGGTTGTCCTCTGACTTTCACATCCACTTCATGGAATTCACACATGCATGCACACACTAGCACACAAAACTACAAAGGCTTCCCAACCAAAAAAATAAAGAGTGTAGAAGCCAAGTTTGATGGCACACATCTTTAATTCCAGCACTCAGAAGGCAGGAAGGAGGATCACTGTGAGTTCAAAGCTAGCCTGAGACCACAAGAGTGAGTTTCAGGTCAGCCTGGGCTAAAATGAGACCCTACCTTGAAAAAACAGAAACAAAAACAAAAAGGCCCAGAAAACAAAAGCACAGGAGTGGGCCAAGGTGAAGGCTCCAGTAATGATTTCTATTGATTGCCAAATTGATAGGACCTAGAATCACTTGTGAGGTATTATGTAGCTCAGGTTAGCCTTTGAGTATGTTTGTGAAGGATTATCTTGATTAGGTTAATTAAGGTGGGAAGACACACCTTAACTGTAGGCAGCACCATTTCATGGGTTGGGGTCCTAGACTGAATAAAAAGGAGAGAACTGGGGCTGAAGAGATGATTCAGCAGTTAAGGCATTTGCCTGTAAAACCAAACAACTGGGGTTTGGTTCTCCAGTACTCATGTAAAGTGGCACATGCATCTGGAGTATATTTGCAATGGCTAGAGGCTTGCATGCCCAGTTTTTCTCTCTCCCTCTGCTTGCAAATTAATTAATTATAAATGAATAAATAAATTTTTAAAAAAGGAGAGAACTGGCTGAGCATTAGCATTCATCATGCTCTGCTTCCTGACTATTGACTGTGACAAGCTGCCTCAAACTCCTACCACCATGCCTTCCCTGCTGTTATGAAATGTAATCTGGAAACATGAGCTAAAATAAACTCTTCCTCCCTTAAAATGGTTTTTGTCAGGTATCTTGTTGCAGCAATGGAAAGTTAACTAAGACAACCCCAGTGAATCTTCCTTTTAGAATCATCACTCCATGATGCTCCAAATATCCACCCTAGACACAAGTTTCTGTTGTTCCCTTTATGGTATGGGAAAGGAGAAGTGAGGGCCCTAGTACTATACATCTTACCATTTCATACGTCTGCATAGCCAGCTGCACCTTGTCATCGCTGTATTCCTTACACTTGCTATAGGCACTCTGAATCTTCTGTAGGTGCTCCACACGCTGGTCTGGAGAAAGAGTCTTCACCGTGGAGATGTATTCTGCAGCTAGAATGTCGATCTCTGCTTTCTTATCTGATGGAAAGACAGATGAGACTCTAGCCCTACAGAAAACTCACTGTATGTCACCAAAGTGGCAGTAAACAAAGTCTGAGGGGCTGGAGAGATGGCTTAGCAGTTAAGGTGCTTACCCTGCAAACCCTAAGGACCTAGGTTCTATTCCCCAGAACCCACATAAGCCAGATGCATATGTGGTACATGCATCTGGAGTTCATTTGCAGTGGCTAGAGGCCCTGGTGTATCCATTCTCATTCTCTCTCTCTAATAAATAAATGTAAAATATTTTAATATTAAAAACAACAACAACAACAAAGTCTGACACTCCCAACTGGTGGCAACAGGTACTAACATGCATTCAAGTGTCTGGCCATGCTAGTGAGTGCTTCATAGTATGGCAATCAGGTTCTTAGGCCAAGCCCAATTTAGGTATTGTCCAGCAAGTGGTTAAAGTGCCCTCTGACTCTCCTCATGATAAACTGTGCATTCACCTTGTCTAAGACTTTTTAGTCATATACTCAAGACAGAGCTGGGCACCTGGGCACCAGGATACACATGAGAAGACACTCATTACAGGAGAAAACAGTAATTAATACAAACATTCAACACACTGTAAGACTGGTAAGATGTGCTTCACCCACACCAGAGAATACCACTCAGCAGCACAAGGAATCACTACAGTGGTACAAAACCCTGTAAATTAATCTCACAGAAAGTAAAAGCAAACAAAAAAGCAAAGCACAAAAAAACATCCTATATGCTTTCATTAAAACCAAGAGCAAACAGGTATGACTTTTAGCTCTTGCTAAGAAGTGGGACATTGATATTTCAAGTGAGGAAGGTTACTACTAACCCAGGGTTGAGGGAAGAAGCCATGGAGCTTCCACACACCAGAATTGTAGTCTAGCTGGCAGGTGGGAACAGTAAGGTTTACCTAATGGTATCTATGGACAAATCTACAAGCATTTTATGCCCATGTCTATATGTCTTCCATATTTACTTGAGAGAAAGACGGGGGGGGGGGGGCAGAATGGGCACACCAGGGCCTCCAGCCACTGCAAACAAACTCCAAATGCATGCGCCCCCTTGTGCATCTGGCTTATGTGGGTCCTGGAGAATCAAACCAGGATCCTTTGGCTTTGCAAGCAAATGCCTTAACTACTAAGCCACCTCTCCAGCCCGTCTGCCATATTTACAAGAAAGTCTCTCCACTCCTAGGATGATGCCATAAGTAGAAACCACAGTGCTTCCAATGAGCAGTCTTCCACACCAAAACATGTCTTCATGAAACTTAAAATCTCAAGGATAAAGAGAGCATACCAAGTTTCTCAGAAGGGAGAAAAAGGAAGCACATGATCAAAGGATTGGTAATCCAAACAGCATCAGATTTCTGAACAGTAACATGGAAGCTGGGAGACAGTGCGGTAATGTACTCAACATTTTGAGAAAAAGGGATCATCAGCTTAGAATTCTACACCCAGCTGAACATCTGTAAAATAGGAAGCTGGAACCAATGCTTTTTTACATGTGCAGTGTCACCAAAATGCATCTTCCAGGTAAAATTTACCTGGTCCTTTGTTCAAGAAGTTATGAGAGGGCTGGAGAGATGGCTTAGCAGTTAAGCGCTTGCCTGTGAAGCCTAAGGGCCCCGGTTCAAGGCTCAATTCCCCAGGACCCACGTTAGCCAGATGCACAAGGGGGCGCACGCGCCTGGAGTACGTCTGCAGTGGCTGGAGGCCCTGTATTGCCCATTCTCTCTCTCTCTATCTGCCTCTTTCTCTCTCTGTCTGTTGTTCTCAAATAAATAAAAGTAACAAAAAAAAAGTTAAAAAAAAAGAAGTTATGAGAGGAAAAGCTGCAAGAAAGGAGCAAATAAAAAAGTGGATGATTAATAACCCCACCAAAGATGACCCTCAGCAGAATTAGGGCACGGATGAGATAGAACCCTTTTTATAAAAAATAATTTTTTCCTGATTTTTAAAATCTATTTATTAAGGACAGAGAGAGAGACAGCAGGCCAGAATGGGTGCACCAGGGCCTCTAGCCACTGCAAATGAACTCCAGATGCATGTGCCACCATGTGCATCTGGCTTACATGGGACCTGGAGAATCGAACCTGGGTCCTTAGGCTTTGCAGGCAAGCACCTTAACAACTAAGCCATCTCTCCAGCCTTTTTTTTTTTTAAGAAGCTGGGTGTAGTGGCGCACACCTTTAGTCCCAGCACTTGGGAGGCAGAGGTAGGAGGATCACCATGAATTCAAGACCACTCTGAGACTACAATAGTGAATTTAAGGTCAGCATGGGCTAGAGCAAAACCCTGCCTGGGAAAGAAAGAAGAAAAAAAAATAATAAAAGAGGTTGTAGGGCTAGGGAGATGGCTCAGTGGTTGAATGTGCTTGCTTGCCAAGCCTGCCAGACCAGGCTCAAATCCACAGCCACCCACATAAAAAGCCAAGTGTTTAAAGCAGCAAGAAAGCCTGGCTTGTGTGTGTGTGCACAAACACACACAAATTTTTTTCAAAAAAGGAGGACATGGCCTGGAGAGATGGCTTAATAGTTAAGGTGCTTGAAAAGCCAAAGGACCCGGGTTCCACTCCCCAGGACCCATGTGAGCCAGATGCACAAGGGGGCACACACATCTGCAGCTCATTTGCAGTGGCTAGAGGCCCTGGCACACCCATCCTCTCTCTCTCTACCTGCCTATTTCTGTATCTCTCTCTCTCTCAAATAAATAAATAAAAATAATTAAAAAAAAAAAAAGGAGGACATGGGACTGGAAAGATGGATAGATCAGCAGTTAAAGCGCTTACCACAAAGCCTAACGACTAGAGTTCAATTCCCCAGTAACCAGATGCACAAAGTGGCGTATGCACCTGGAGTTCATCTGCTGCAGGAAGAGGCCCTGGTGCACACATTCTCTCATTCTCTCTCTCTCTCTTTCTGCCAGGAATGGTGGTGTACACCTTTAATTCCAGCACTCAGGAAGCAGAGGTAGAAGGATTGTTATGAATTTAAGGCTAGCCTTCTCTGTCTCTCTAATAAATAAATAAATAAAAATCAGAAAAAAAAAAAAAAAAGAATTTAAGGCTAGCCTGAAACTACAAAGTGAGTTCCAGGTTAGGCTAGGCTAAAGCAAGACCTTACCTTGGGAAAGAAAAAAAGAGGAGGTATGTATATGTATATAAATGTCCTAATAAAACCAGAACAAGCAATAAGGATCTGAGTTCAGATCTCTAGCACCTACGTAACATGGCAGGTATGGTAACATATACTTATAATCCCAGCATTGGAGAGGTGGAGACAGGAGGGTCCCTGGAGTTTGCTGCCTACTTTGTCTAGTCCAGTGAGCTCTGGGTTTAATGAAGAGACCTTGTCTCAAAAAATAGTATGGAGGGGGCTGGAGAGATGGCTTAGCAGTTAAGCGCTTGTCTGTGAAGCCTAAGGACCCCGGTTCGAGGCTCAATTCCCCAGGACCCACGTTAGCCAGATGTACAAGGGGGCGCACGCATCTGGAGTTCCATTTGCAGTGGCTGGAAGCCCTGGCGCACCCATTCTCTCTCTCTCTCGCTATCTGCCCCTTTCTCTCTGTCTGTCGCTCTCAAATAAATAAATAAAAATGAGCAAAAAAAAAAAAAAATAGTATGGAGGGCTGGAGAGATGGCTTAGCACTTAAGGCACTTGCCTGTGAAACCTAAGGACCCGTGTTCAACTCTCCAGGTCGCATGTAAGCCAGACACAAGGTGACGCAAGTACGCAAGGTCACACATGCACAATAGGTGGCACATGCATCTAGAGTTAGATTACAGTGGCTGCAGACCCTGGCACGCCAATTCTCTCTCTTCACTCTTGCTCCACTCTCATTCTCTCGCATTAAAAAAAAAAAAAAAAAAAAGCCGGGTGTGGTGGCGCACGCCTTTACTCCCAGCACTTGGGAGGCAGAGGTAGGTGGATCGCCATGAGTTTGAGGCCACCCTGAGACTACATAGTGAATTCCAGGTCAGCCTGGGCTAGAGTGAGACCCTACCTCAAAAAAACAAAAAAACAAACAAACAAAACAAGCATTATGGAGAGATGGCTTAACAGTTCAGGTGCTTGCCTGCAAGGCCTAAGGACCCAAGTTTGGTTTCCCGGTACCTACGTAGGGCCAGATGCCAAGGTGGCACATACATCTGGAGTTCATCAGCAGTGGTTGGAGACCCTGGCATGACCATTCTCTCTCATTTTATTTGTCTGCTTCTCTCTCTCACTCTCAAATATATTTTTTTAAATTAAAAAAAAAGGAACATGGAGACAATAAAGTAAGACACCAATGTCAACCTCTGGCTTCCACACACACCTACATGCACACCTGCGCACATATATCCAAATGTATGTATACTACACACATACACACACATAAAAAGTAAATTTAAAGAGAGAGCATACACCTGGGTGTGCTGGTGCTCACCTTCAATCCCAGCACTCGGGAGGCAGAGGTAGGAGGATTGCCGTGAGTTCGAGGCCACCCTGAGACTCCATAGTGAATTCCAGGTTAGACTGGGCTACAGTAAGACCCTCCCTTGAAAACCAAAAAAAAAAAAAAAAGAGGGCATACACCACACAAAATAAATTAATTTTTTTCTTATTTTTGGTTTTTCAAGGGAGGGTCTCACTCTAGCCCAGGCTAACCTGGAATTCACTATGGAGTCTCAGGGTGGCCTCGAACTCACGGCAATCCTCCTATCTGCCTCCCCAGTGCTGGGACTAAAGGCATGCGCCACCACACTGAGGTAAATTAATTTTTTTTTTTTTTTGGTTTGACGTAGGGTTTTCCTCTACCTAGGCTGAACTGAAATTCATTATGTAGTCTCAGGCTGGCCTCAAACTAACAGCAAACCTCCTACCTCTGCCTCCCAAGTGCTAGGATGAAAGGCATATACCACCATGCCCAGCCTAAATTAATTTTTTTTTAAAGGATGTTTTGGGCCAGGCGTGGTGGTGCATGCCTTTCATCCCAGCACTCAGGAGGCAGAGGTAGGAGGATCGCTGTGAGTTCAAAGGCCACCCTGAGATGACATAATGAATTCCAGGTCAGCCTGAGCTAGAGTGAGACCCTACCTCAGTCGGGGAGGAGAGGGGGGGAGGATGTTTTGAATCCAAAGAAAGAGTCCTCCAAAAAGAGGGTTAAGGGTGATCACCAGAAAATTCCAGGGCACTAACTGTACAGGAGGCCCAGAAATACTGAGACAAAGATGGGAGGGAAAGCAGAGACAATCCCATTGGACAGCCAGGAAATGGGAGAACCTCAGGTGGGTGGGGGCAGAGGGGAGAATACAAAGCAATAAATAACTCCAAGAAAAGAGTTAGGACTGCAGAGACAGCTCAGCAGTTAAGGCACTTGCCTGCAAAGCCTAAGGACAGTGTTCAATTTCCCAGTACCCACGTAAAGGCAGATGCACTACATGGCGCATACGTCTGGAGTGTGTTTGCACTGGCAGGAGGCCCAAGTGCACCCATTCCCTCTCTCTCTGACTCTTCCCCTCCCCCACTCTCAAATTAATACACACACATATGTATGTAAATTTTTTTTTTTTTCCAACATAGGGTCTCACTCTAGCCCAGGCTGACCTGGAATTCACTCTATAGTCCCTGGGATGGCCTCAAACTCATGGTGATCCTCCTACCTCTGCCTCCTGAGTGCTCGGCTTAAAGGCATGCACCACCATGCCCTGCTAATAAAATACATTTTTTAAAATATTTTTTATTTTTATTTATTTGAGAGCGACAGACAGAGAGAGAAAGAGGGAGAGAGAGAGAGAATGGGTGAGCCAGGGCCTCCAGATGTGTGTGCTCCCTTGTGCATCTAGCTAACATGCGCCCTGGTGAATCAAGCCTCGAACTGGGGTCCTTAAGCTTCACAGGCAAGCGCTTAACCACTAAGCCATCTCTCCAGCCCTGAAATATATTTTTTTTAAATAAAAATGTTACTCAGACTGGGGAGATGCCTCAGTGAATAAAGCATTTGCCAGCATGACTATCTGCGTTTTGGATACATAAAGCCAATCACAGCAGTGTGAGCATCTGTAATCCCAGCATGTGCCTGAGACAGGATGGGAGGCAAAAATAGGAAAATCGGGCTGGAGAGATGGCTTAACAGTTAAGGTACTTGCCTGCAAAGCCTAAGGACCCAGGTTTGATTCTCCAAGTCCCATGTAAGCCAGATGCACAAGCTGGTGCATGTGTCTGGAGTTCATTTGCAGTGGCTAGAGGGCCTGGCACACCCATTCACTCTCTTTCTCTCTATCTCAAATAAAAATAAATAACTAAATACCTAAAAAAAAAAAAAAAAAGCCAGGAGTGGTGGCGCACGCCTTTAATCCCAGCACTCAGAAGGCAGAGGTAGGAGAACCTCCATGAGTTCAAGGCCACCCTGAGACTACATAGTGAATTACAGGTCAGCCTGGGCTAGAGTGAGACCCTACCTCGAAAAACCAAAAAAAACAAAACAGAATCCCCACCCTAAGCTTGGGGGCCAGCTAGCAGCAGTGAACAAGAGGAGACCAGCAAACAAGGTAGAAGACAACAATATCCTAGGTTATCCCTTAACCTCCACAGGCATGCCATGGCACATGTGTGCCCACATTTGCAAACATGAACATGCACATACACACACATACACACACACACAAAAAAAAATCCTAGGGTTAGGGAGATGGCTTAGTGGAGAAATCACTTGCTGTGCAAATGTGAACACCTAAATTTAGATCCTCAGAACCCACATAAAAGCCAGACATGGTGGCACTTTACTATGGTGGGAAGGGAGGTAGAGACAGGAGAATTTCCTGGAAGCTTGTGGGCTTGCCGGCTAGGTTCAGGAACACAGGCACACAAGGAATAATGACAGACCTTGCCTCAAAAAAACTGGAAGGCAAGTACTGGCACCTGTTAGTTGTCCTTTGACATCCATACATGTGCGTGAGAAGCGGGCCTAAAATATATATATATATATATATATACACACACACACACACACACACACACACACATATATGTATATATATGTATATGTATATTTTTTAAAAGTCATGTAAGCACAGGATATGATATAGCAGGGTTTTTTGTTTTGGTTTTGGTTTTTAAATGTAGGGTCTTGCTCTAGCCCAGGCTGACATGGAATTCACTCTGTAGTCTCAGGGTGTCCTCAAACTCACAGCAATCCTCCTACCTCGGTCTCCCAAGTGCTAGGACTAAAGGCATGCCCCCACCATGCCTGGCTGTTTTGAATTTTAATATTTTTATTCATTTATTTAAAGTACAGAGAGAGAGAATGGGCTGCTTTGTGCTTTGGGCTTTACATGGGTCCTGGGGTAGTGAACCTGGGACAGCAGACTTTGCAAGCAAGCACCTTTAATCACTCAGCCATTGCCCTAGCTGACAGAGCAGTTTTGAGGTAGGTCTTACTCTAGCCCAGGCTGACCTGGAACTCACTCTATAGTCCCAGGTTGGCCTCAAACTCACAGGCGATCCTCCTACCTCTGCCTCCCAAGTGCTGGGATTAAAGGTGTGCACCACCACATATGGCTAAAATATAAAAGTTTTTTTTAATTTTTTTTAGGTAGGATCTCACCACTCTAGCCCAGGCTGACCTGGAATTCACCCTGTAGTCTTAGGATCGTCCTATATCTGCCTCCCAAGTGCTGGGATAATATGCACCACCATACCAGCTTTATAAATAGAAAATTTTTAAAGGAGAATGGCAACAAATATTCTCACTAAAAAGGACAAAGTTTAAGAAGATGTAACATGAAGATAAGTAAGAACCCAAGAAACAATACACTACTTTAAAAGTACCAATGCTGCTCTAACTCCCTGCCCTTTGGAAGGCTGAGACAGAAGCATCCGAATTCCAGTCCAGCCTGACTACAGAGAGACCCTGTTTCAAAACTGCTGGAACCTCTTCCAAGACACCATGCAATGCCTAGTTAGAGCTACACCAAGTCCCCTCAAAGCCCTCTGTTGTTCCATAATCCTCTACCATCTCAGAGCCCAGCTCTGCACTCACCTTCTGTCCTTTGGTCCAGTTCTCGCATTAGCTGGAAGTTCCTCTGAAGTTCACAGGGAAGGTTTTCGATGCCTGAAAGGGACATGGAAACCCTGTTATTCGCAGAACAGAATCTGCCTCCAAGGCTTTACATCCAAAGCCTGCAACAGCTAACCTGTTTCATCTTTTGTTTCTGTTCAGATTTGGGAACCAAAGGAGTTAAGTCCTTTCTTTTAGAGGCAGGTATCAAACTGTGCTGACAACAGGCTGGCATGCTTCAGAAGCATCAACAGCTAGAGACTTTAAAAGGGAAATGTAGGAACAGCCCCCAGAAGAAGCAGACAGGCTAAACAGCTGTAACTCTTCCCATGAGCCTCACTTCTCAGCCCTGGATTACATCTCTTGGTGAACAACATCCTCCAAGGCTCAAGCCAGAACCTTAGTCATCCATGATCTCTCCAACTTTGTGCTTAAGTCTACTGCACCAGGTACTGGAGACCAAGCTGTCCTGGGGAACCTGGTATAAATAAATGTTCTCTCTGCACAGCCCAAAACAGTAGCCCCTGACTACACAGGGCTACTGAACACTGGAAATACAACTGGTGCTCACTGCTTTCCTGTCTGTATTACACCCCTAATCCAGACGACCTCTACCTCTACACCTGTAAGAGGTCTACTCACTATAGCGATGGTCTTCATTTTAGGCCTGAATAGGTTCTTACAAATCTGTTGTTTCAAGCCTGTGGTCATTCCCACACAGCCTATAGTTCTCTGGTCCTAGCAGCCAAATCTGTTCTCCCCTGGGCCTAAAGCCTCAAGTCCTGTGCTCTCCTAACCTACAATTAACAAACCTTAGAAATGGGACTCCTACCCATGCCCCATACATGACAAGGTGCCCAGATCACACAGGAGCCACCTTAAATCCACATCAGGACGCCCACTGGTGAACACCAGGATAAGGAAGGACCACCCGGGGGTCCCACTCCTTAGGCTCAGCAGGGAAAGCACAGCAGAAAAGCAAAACTGGTGTCCCTTTGGCGAGCGTTGGGTCACACCTCCCTCTAAGGGGCTTTGTTTCCACCTCTGTAAAGTGCTGGAAATAATCATCCTCCCAGCTTGGAGACCCACTCTTGCCACCTGTAAATGGAACAAGGACTCCCTGGGATTTCAACCCCGTTATTCCTGAGCCTTGCCACCTTGGGCAGGCCCAGCGGTAACAGCACGAATTCCCGCGAAAAATGCACACCCTCCCTGGACTCGCACTCCCTCGGCTGGCACATGCTGTCACCACAGCTGAGCAGGAAAAGGGGCTCCACGTACAGGTGCTATGGCCCAGCCCGGAACAGATGCAGGGGCCACACCTCCTGAGCAACCCTAGCGGGCGGGGCCTAAGTAGGAGGCGTGGCTGGGTCAAGGTCTGGGAGGAAAAGGCGGAGTCAAAGGGAGGGGCGGGGACTCGCCGCAAGCCCCTCCTCCGCCGTGACGCACCTGGAATTGGCGCGCCCGAGGTGGCGGGAACCCGCACCGCGCCCCGCGCCCCGCGCCGGCCCTCCCGCAGCCCCGCCCCGCCCTGTCGGCGCGCCCCCGCCGCCCCTACTGGCCGTCGTCGCCCGTGCTCGAGCCCCGGGAGCCTCACGCAGGCCGCAACGTGAGTGGCGCGGCAGGCAGCGCGGGCTCACGCGGGCAGCGACGCAGCCGGGTCGCTTACTGTCCAGATAGTGCTCCAAGTACATGGCGGTCGCCATCTTCGCCGCGGCCGCGTTCCGGGGTCTGCGCGGGCAGGCGGCGCCGCGGACGGGGGGCGGGGCGGGGCCGCGCGCTCACTATTCATGAGCCGCGCTCACCGATTGGCCGGTGGAGAGGGCGGTCGCGGTGGAACCCGCCTCCAGACTTCCGGCAGTCTGCGAGTCGCCTTTGAGGGGCTGGTCCTTGCCCGCGGCCTTCTACCGAGGCCCCGCGGTGTCTTGTGGTGGCAGCTCGCAGCGCCACCCGGCCCAGGTGGCTACGTGTTGCCGCTGCTGCTCGCGCCCCACGCCCTGGTTATCCCTCTACTGCCGCGTGCTCGGGTCGCCGGTTCCACTCCTCGCCCTGCCGCTCAGGCGGTCTCAAGCGGCCTGATCGCTTATTCAGCGGCCGCTCGGCGCTTTCCAGGAAGGCCTCGTCCCCACCCCGCCTGGGTTCATGTTGGCGCTTATTTGTTGCTGTTTCGCCTAGAGGGGCGCACCCACACTGGACCTGGATGCTGCACCGGTACCCGACATGTCAGTTCCTGTGTGGCTGTATGACACCAAGAAGAAACTGTTCACACTGAGAAGCCTGCAGAAATACCGGGAAAGGGTCAAATAGCATGTTCGGTGGTGGCATTAAGGGTGATTCTTTTGGGTCCGAGCTTTGTGCAGTGTCATCACAGCTCTGACTCGCCAGGCCCCACCATTCTCCCATCACGCTGAACCGCCTTTGCTAAAATTTACCAATTATGTGGGACATAGCTTCATGGTGGAAGTGGTGGTTGCCAATCCTTGACCTTCGAATAAACAGGACCTTCATTATTTTGCATGTTTAAGTGGATGGGGAGCCTGCTTAGCACACTTTGATCCCCAGCACTGCAAAGAAAGTTTTGGGTTTTTTGTTTTGTTTATTGAGATAGTGTCTTACTACATAGAAAGTGGCCTGGAAGTCATCTTCCTGCTTAGCCTCCTTAGTGCTTTGGGCTCAAAAGCATGCACACCCATGTCCAGCTAATAGAAACATTCATTTTTGACAATTCTTTGTTTGCTATAAAAACTCAAAGTGGGGCTGGAGAGATGGCTTTGTGGTTAAGATGTTTGCCTGCAAAGCCCAGGGACCCAGGTTCGATTCCCCGGTACCCACGTAAGCCAGATGCACAAAGTGGCGGATGCTTCTGGAGTTCCTTTGCAGTGACTAGAGGCCATGGCACGCCCATCCTCTCCCTCCTCTCTGCTTCTTTCTCTCTCAAATAAATAAAAATATTTTTAAAAACCTCAAACTATGCACGGATATAAAATGTTTTCCGCCTCACCAAAGTACTAGACCAGTTGTCTCTACCTTTCTGTTCTGTCAATGTGCTAGTGGCTCAGGTGCTCCTTTGAAACTGGGCTTTAGGGGTCTAAGGATTTTTGTGTTATGAGTTGAAAGAATTGAAAACCACAGACCAGAGAGTAAGATTTAGAGACATTTTATTAGAAGGAACTGCTCCTGCCTATGAGAAGGTAGGAGGTATTAAAGTCCATCTAGAGACCCAAACTGGGCTTCTGAATGGCTGAGCTAACCAGCCCAAGTTTTGGGGGATGTGCTTAACCAACCCACAAGGCCAGGTTCAGGTTTAATCCAGGAATTTTGTTTGTTTTGATATAAGATTTCTAACCCAGGCTGACCTGGAACTAACTCTTGTCCTATACAAGGCCTTGAACTCACAGTGATCCTCCTACCTCTGGTTCCTGAGTGCTGGGATTAATTGACATCACCATGGCTAGCCACATCCTTATTATTATTATTACTATTTTTTTGTTTGTTTTTTGAAGTGGGGTCACACTGTAGCTCAGACTGACCTGGGATTCACTATGTAGTCTCAGGGTAGCCTCAAACTCATGGTGATCCTCCTACCTCTGCCTCCCAAGTGCTGGGATTAAAGGTGTGCACCACCACTCCCTGCCCTTTTTTTTTTTTTTTTTTTGGTTTTTGAAGGTAGGGTTTCCCTCTAGCACATGCTGCTGACCTACCTATCATGTTTCAATCTAAAATTGTTCAAGATGAGTTGGAAGTGGTGGTGTACACCTTTAATCCCAGCACTCAGAAGGGAGAGATAGGACTGCTGTGAGTTTGAAATTTGGCCAGCCAGGCCAAATGACCCAAAGGGTGCAATAGTGGCAAGTCTGTAATGGGGGAAGCCAACCACACTCTAACTGGACTAGAGGCCTATGGTGGGGGAGGTCACAAGCCCTAGGGGTGTAATGCTTGCTGTTGTCTGGCTAAATGAATATATTATGCTCACCAAACAGCCCTGTAAGCACTTTTCTTAATGTTCATACCCATGTATTAAAGCTCTCATTTTTGGTTAGAGATGCTTCTCTTTTCAGGTGATGGTGACCACTGTGATAAATCAAAAGGCACCACAGTGCTGAAAAGTGACAGAGGAGGGTTCAGCACTGAAGCATCTCTATCATACCTTCCAAGGCACAGGGTAAATGGCAAAGGAGGTGACAGAAAAGAATGTAAGAGCCAAAGGAAGGGTTAGATTGCTTATAACGCAATCTTTCAGACATAATTTGGCCTCAATGTCCAGGACCTCACAGTGCCTAGTACTACCTATACAAGACCCTCATAATAGGAGGAAAAGATGATGACATCAAAATTAAAGAGGGAAAATGGTGGCTCACAACTTTAATTCCAGCACTCGGGAGGCAGAAGTAAGAGGATCACTATGAGTTCTTCAAGGCCACCCTGAGATTACATAGTGAATGCCAGGTCAGCCTGGGCTACAAAGAGACCCTACCTCGAAAAAATTTTTAAAAAAATTTTTAAATGAGAGACTAATTGAGAGGGGGAGAGGATATGTGATGGGGAAAGTGGGGGGGGGAATTACAGTTTATTGTCTATAATTACGGAAGTTGTCAATAAAAACTCACAGTGCCTGATACTACCTACACAAGACCATCATAATAGGAGGAAAAGATGATGACATCAAAATAAAAGAGATAGCCTGGCGTGATAGTGCACGCCTTTATTCCCAGCACTTGGGAAGCAGAGGTAGAAGGATAGCCAAGAGTTCGAGGCCACCCTGAGACTACATAGTGAATTCCAGGTCAGCCTGAGCTAGAGTGAGACCTTACCTTGAAAAAAAAGAGAGAGAGAGAGAGGCTGATTGAGAGGGAGAGGGGATATGATGGAGAGTGAAGTTTCAAAGGGGAAAATGGGAGGAGGGAGGGAATTACCATGGGATATTGTTTACAATAATGGAAATTGTCAATAAAAATCACCAATGAAGATACTCAACAGTGGACACTGCAAGCCTTATATTTGGCCAACCAGGCCAAATGAGCCAACAGGTGCAATAGTGGCACATCTGTCATGGTGGAAACCAACTGCCCTCTAATTGGACTGGAGGCCCACTCCAAGGGAGGGAATACATCCCTGATACTGAAAACTTAAAACAGGGGTAGTCATGAGCCCTAAGGGTGTAATGTCTGCTGCTGTCTGGCTAAATGTATATGCTATGCTTATCAAACTGCCCAGTAAGCACTTCTGTTAATGTTTATACCCTTATATTAAGGCTACTCTCACTTTTGGTAGACAATCTTCTCTTTTCAGATGGCAGTGACCTTGGGATGACTCAGAAGGCATCATGGTGCAATTATCACCTTTCTAGAATGACCCAGACCACCTATCCCAATTATTGCTTTCCTATAGTGGCCCAAGCACCAAGGCAAGGTGCACCACCCTACAACCAAAGAATTCCAGTGCCCTCACTGCCCCGTAAGTATTCCCTACTCTGTAAGGGAAGCTGCTTCTGACCAGCTTGGTCAGAACCCTTCTCAGGTTTTCCAGTAGAAAGCCTGTCTCTGCTATTGAGCCTAGTCTTCTCTCTTGTTTCATTTCCTGCTTTTTTTGAGACAGGGCCACCTATATCCCAAGCTGGCCTCTAACTCATTATGTAGCTGAGAGTAGCCATAAATTTTTTTTGGGGGGGGGGGCGGGATGGGCTGAGGTAGGGTCTTGCTCTAGCCCAGGCTTACCTGGAATTAGTCTCAAACTGGCCTAACTCACAGCGATCCTCCTACCTCAGCCTCCTGAGTGCTGGGATCAAAGGTGTGCATCACCATGCCCAGCTTTTTTTGTTTTTTCAAGATAGGGTCTTCCTCTATCCCAGGTCAACCTAGAATTCACTATGTAGTCTCAAACTGGCATCAAACTTACAGTGATCCTCCTACCTCTGCCTCTTGAGTGCTGGGATTAAAAGCATGTGCCACCACGCCTGGCCATAAACTTTTTTTTTTTTTTTTTGGTTTTGCAAGGTAGGGTCTCGCTCTAGCCCAGGCTGACCTGGAATTCATTGTGTTGTCTCAAGGTGGCCTTGAACTCATGGCAATCCTCCTACCTCTACCTCTCAAGTGCTCAGATTAAAGGCGTGCACCACCATGCTCATCTATGGCGCCTTTTGAGTCATCCCAGTGGTCACTGTCATCTGATAAGAGAAGCTTCTCTAACCAAAAGTGAGTGTAGCATATGTGGATATGGACATTAAGAAAATTGCTTTGAGGGCAGTTTGGTGAGCATACTATATGCATTTAGCCAGACAACAGCAGGCATTATTCCCCCAGGGCTCATGACCTCCCCCACCATAGGATTTTGACTGGATTTTCAGTACCAGGTATGTATTCCCTATAGTGGAGCAGGCCTCCAGTCCAATTAGAGAACAGTTGTTTTCCCCCATAACGGACATGCCACTCCTGCACCAGTTGGCACATTTGGCCTGGCTGGCCAGTCTTAATGCTTACAATGTCCACTGCTGTTTATCACTACTGATGGCTTCTCTCTTCCATATGGTTGCAAGCAGCATAGTTTTTTCCAGCTTTCTGTCAGCTGGTCTACAGGGAGGTTTTCAGCTTAGCTCTAGTTTGATTTCTCAGTGATCTTGCAGCCCAAGTATGTGGAGTCTTCAGCAATAGTGTCTTACCACCTACTTCTTTTCTTTCTTTCTTTTTTAAAATTTATTTGAGAGTGACAGACAGAGAGAAAGAGGCAGAGACAGAGAATGGGCACGCCAGGGCCTCCAGCCACTGAAAACGAACTCCAGTGCGTCCCCTTGTGCATCTGGCTAACGTGGGTCCTGAGAATTGAGCCTCGAACTGGGGTCCTTAGGCTTCACAGGCAAGCGCTTAACCGCTAAGCCATCTCTCCAGCCCCTTACCATGTATTTCTAGTGGGAAACCAAGATCCCTATTATAGCTTAGAGCTTTAAGAGGGAGAGCTTTAAAAGAAGGGGAACTAAGGGAAGGAAGGATGACCTAGCTCTTGCTCAGTGAGGCAAAAGGGGGTTTAGAAAACCTTGTACTGGGCTGGAGAGATGTTAAATCTACATATGTATATTTCCTAGCTTTAGTTTATTGTTTTTATATTTTTAAAAAGTATGTTTATTTGCAAGCAATGAGACACAGAGAGAATGGGTGCACTAGGGCCTCCAATTGCTGCAAATGAACTCCAGATGCATGCACTACTTTGTGCAGCTGGCTTTACGTGGGTACTGGGGAATTGAACCGGGGTAACCCTGGTCATAAGCTTTGCAGGCTAGCGTCTTGACTACTAAACTATCTCTCTAGCCCAGTTTCTATATATTCTAACATGACTAGTGGCAAGGTAGAAAAATGTTCCCCAGTTCTGGCAACATTGCAAATAGATTTTCTCCTTCTACCAATGACCACAGCAAACCTTCCCAAGTGCTTTGGAGTTGCTTGACTCTTAGCATTACCCGGTTCTCAGCTGGAACCACGTTACATATTCTCTTTCCTTGTTACACATAACTTGTAGAGCCTTGCAGACCTGAACATGAGGAAAGTAAAAAGTTAATCCCGGGATGGGGAGATGGATTAGAGGTTAAGGCATTTGCCTGCAAAGCCAAAGGACCCAGGTTCAACTCCTCAGGACCCACGTAAGCCAGATGCACAATGGGGACGCACGCATCTGGAGTTCGTTTGCAGTGGCTGGAGGCCCTGGCACTCCCATTCTCCCTCTCTCTCTCTCTACCTACCTATTTCTGTATATATCTCCCAAATAAATAAATAAAAATAATTTTTAAAAAAGTTAATCCTATTGCTTGTCTAGAATTTCCATGTGACTAGAGCCTGGACAACCTCGACCAGAGAACACGCAGCATATCTACAACTAGCAGCACCTGGGTTGTTCACCTATCTAAACGCAAAGGCTTTGATTAACAGCGAACCCCAGCCGCTTGGACGCGAGACTTCCGGCCGGGAAGAGGCGGTGTGGTGCAAGGCGCAGGCGCAATCCCACCCCTCCAGCCCCGGCCAATGCTGGCGAGAGCGGGCTGGCGGGAGCTGCGCTGCACCCGGCGGGCTGGCGGGCAGTATGGCTGTGCGGCGTGGGGCGCTCATCGTGCTGGAGGGCGTGGACCGCGCGGGCAAGACCACGCAGGGCCATAAGCTGGTGGCCGCGCTGTGCGCCGCGGGCCACCGTGCCGAGCTGCTGCGCTTTCCTGGTGCGTGCGGGCCGCGGGTGGGTGTCTACGCAGGCTGCGGGTCTGGCCCTTAGCGCGCGCCTTTCGGTTAGGTGTTCGTGTGTTTTAGCAGCTGTGATCGAACTCAGGGCCTACTTACTGCATGCGAAACGCGCTCCCGTTACTGAACTACATTTCTCAGCCATAGTTTTAAAGTGTCGACCCTAAAAGTGCATGTGATACAGCGGGGAGTGGTGGCGTATGCCTTTAATCCCTGCAGGAGGGAGGCAGAAGTAGGTGGGATCACCGTATGTTCTACACCACCCTGAGACTACGTAGTAAATTCCAGGTCAGCCGGGACAAGAGCGAGACACTAGCTTCAACCCCCGCAAACAAACAAAAAAATTCACATGGTTGATTTTAAAAAAGAAAAAGCGGACTGAGGAGATGCCTTAGAGGTTAAAGGCACTTGCTTGCAAAAAGCCTGATAGCCTAGGTTCGATTCCCCACTACCCACGTAAAGCCAGATGCACAAAGTGACACATGTTCATCTGCAATGGCCCTAAGCCCTGGGGAACCCATATTCTCTCTCTTCCCCTCCTTCCCAAATAAATACATAATATATTATATATAATTTATAAAAAGCAGGTAGAAAATTGGAGGAAAGCTTTCTTGGATAGTCAGATCTTCAAGCCAGCCAGTTCACAATCTTGCAAGTACTTGCTTTGCAGTCACATATCTTTTTCCCTGAAGAGTTGTCTTGATGCCTGCCTGCACATTGGTGCTTTCTCAGGGAATCTTTAGTTTCAAAGATTGGTTCAAACCTGCATAGACGTTTAGCAGAGTAAAATTCAAAGCTAGACATGAGGGCTGGAGAAATGGCTTAGCTGTAAGGTGCTTGGCTATGAAACCTAATGACCCAGGTTCAGTTCCCCAGGATCCACGTAAGCCAGCTGCACAAGGTGGTGCATGCTTCTGAAGTTTGCAGTGGCTGGAGGCCTTGGTGTACCCATTCTCTCTCTCTCTCTCTCTCTCTCATAAATTAAAAATTTTTTAAAGCTAGACATGAGTACAGGATGAGAAATTCAGGGGTAACTGTCATCTAATTTGAAGTGCTGACTTAATTTTTTCTTTTTCTAGAAAGATCAACGGAAATTGGCAAACTTCTGAACTCCTACTTAGAAAAGAAGAGTGAACTGGAGGATCACTCTGTGCACCTGCTTTTTTCTGCGAACCGCTGGGAACAAGTGTAAAAACTGACCCCCTGCCCATGCCCCTGGCATTTTTCTGTGGAGTTTGCAGTTCTTGATTTTGAATTACACTTGAGGGCAGAAAGCAGGAAGTGCCTCAAAGGTGACAAGGTTCTTATCTCTGGCCTGGAATTCACTATGTAGCCCTGGTTGGCTTATAATTCATGGCAATCCTATCTCACCTTTTCAAGTGATAGCTCTTATCTTTTTTTCCCCCAAAGGAGGGGCTTACACTAGCTTAGTCTAACCTGGAATTCTGTAGTTGCAGGCTGGCCTTGAACTCACAGTGATCAATCTCCTACCTCAGCCTCCTAAGTGCTGGGACTAAAGGCAGGCACTGTTAGAAAAAAATCAGAAGAAAGTAGGAATATTTATGGCAAGAGAATTAGACTTTATTGGAGGCAAGTTAAGTCATACAGGGACACTTTATATCTCAGCAGTAGGGACTCTGGGAATGTGAGGTGTCTGTGTAGCATTTGGTAAGGGTGTTTTTATCAGAAAGTTGGATGGTGTTGACAGGGAAAGAGAGGGAGAAGGATTAGCAAGTGTGAAGGAAGGGAACTTTTTTGAACTTTGCCAGATATCTGTGTCCTTCAGATAAATAGTAGGAAACAGTCTTCTGGCACACTTCTTGGTATCCAACAACAACAGTATGTTGAATTCGTGCAGTTTGCTAACTTTCAGGTGCCAACATTCCCCCCCCCCCCCGCCGCATGTTTTAGTGTTGAGTTTTAAGAGTGTATACTTTGTGTATTTGTTATTTATTAGATGTAACTTTTGCACATATTTTCTTCCATTCTGTATCTTTTCCTTTTACTTATTTGATAGTATCTTGCACAGCAGAAATCTGTTATTTTATTGAAATTCAGCTTGTCTCTCTTGATCTTGTCCTTGGGGTTGCCAAACCCAGGGTCATCCAAGTATTCTTTTAGGAGTTTTTGATTTGTTTTGTTTTTCCTTTTAGGAGTTTTATAGTTTTGCGTCTTATATTTAGGCCTGTGGTCCATATTAATTTTTCAAGGATTAAGATCTGGGTGTGGATTTGTTCTTTTGTATGTGTACCTGTACCAAGACCTCACTGTGTAGCTCAGGCTAGTCTGAAACTTGGGATCCTCCTGCCTTAGCTTCCCAGGTTCTGGGATTGCAAGGCCTAACTGAAAATACTTCTTTTTTGGGGGGCGGGTCCTGTGCTAGGCATTGAACCTGTGGCCTTTGCACATGCTAGGCAAATGTTCTACCATTGAGCTATATCCCCATTCCTTTAAAAGCACCTTTTTGCTCCATCATACTGCTCCCGCTCCTTCGCCAAAGATTAGTTAACTGTAGTTATGTGGTGTCTTTTGTCATTTGGAGGTCCCCAGTGAACTGGGGCAAGGGGACACATGCCTGTAATCCTTGTACTTCCAAGGCTTCAGACAGGATCAAGAGTTGGAGGCCATTCTGGCCTACAAAATAAAAACTGTCTCCACCCCCCTGTCCCAAAAGAATTGACTGCTCCTAGTGAAATCGGTTAAATAGGAAGAAATTAACTTACCTTCTCTGGCTTCAGTTATTCTTTTTGCTAATGCAGGCCCCTTGCCTGTCCGCATCTAAAATCTTGACATCATGAGGATGATGATGGGCCTGTGGTCTTTGGTGGGGACCATCCTTGGCATCTTGTCCCTTCTTGTATTTGCCGTCCAGGCTGGGAAGCATGAGCATCAGTGCTTCACCCACTGGCTGCCCCATGCCCTTTGCTCTGCCTGGGCTCTGCTCAGACAGTTAAGAATGTTGTCCATCCCAGTGATTGCCTTTTTCATGTTGGGCTCTCCTGCAGGTGCCAGTGTGCTAATCATTGAACCTATGGCCCTGCACATGCTAGGCAAATGTTCTACCATTGAGTTATATCCCCATATAGCTACTAAACGGAAGATCCAGAGATTTTTTTTTTTTAGTTTTTTAGTTTTTTGAGGTAGGGTCTCACTCTAGCCCAGGCTGACCTGGAATTCTGGAGTCTCGGTGGCCTCGAACTCACGGCAGTCCTCCTACCTCTGCCTCCCGAGTGCTGGGATTAAAGGCATGCGCCACCACACCCGACCCAGAGATTTCTTAAATGAAAATAAGGCTATAAACTTATGTTAAAATCGTTCATTGTTGGAATAATTTGAGCATGATAGTTCAAGGTCTGTGAGACCAGTTGCAGGGCTCAGGAGCCTTCTGTTTTTCAGGCCATTAATTAAGGAGAAGTTGAGCCAGGGTGTGACCCTTGTTGTGGACAGATATGCATTTTCTGGTGTTGCCTTCACCAGCGCCAAGGAGGTAAGTGCTGTATGGCCTCTTGAGATGCCAGATATTGTCTGAGCTGTTCTCCTTTATTCATAGTGTCACTGGCTGCACAAGTAGTATATGTTGATTTTACTCTTTGGAGCCTGAGGATTTTTTTTTCCTAAGGTAGGGTCTCCCTTCTAGCACCGGTTGACCTGAAATTCACTATGTAGTCTCAGGCTGCCCTCAAACTAACAGTGATCCTCCTACCTCTGCTTCCCAAGTGCTGGGATTAAAGGTGTGCGCCACCACACCTGACTGCTGCTGTTCACAAACTCCAGATGCACATGCTACTTTATGCATCTGGCTTTACATGCGTACTGGGAAATCACATCTATAATGGCAGGCTTTGTAAGCAAGTGCCTTTAAGTGCTGCACCATCTCTCCAGTCCCCCAAGAAATAACTTTATGTTGGTGGGGGAGCCACAGTTTAGATGGGGGTCTGACTATAGCCAAGGTTGGTCTCATACTTGCAGTGATCTCTTGCCTCAGACACTATGTCTAGCTAAGAAATAATTTAAGGATAATCTTATATAAAAACAGACAACAGAAGCTGGAGAGATGGCTTAGCTTTTGAGGCCTAAGGACTCAGGTTCCATTCCCCAGTACCCACATAAGCCAGATGCATGTGGTGGCACTTGTGTCTGGAGTTCGTTTGTAGTGGCTGGAGGCCCTGGCATGCCCATATCCTCCCTCCCTCCCTCTGTCTCTCTGTGTTTCACCCCCCTCAAATAAATAAATTAATAAAATAAAAACAGACGGCAAGCCTGGCATGGTGATATACACCTTTGATCCCAGCGCTGGGGAGGCAGAGGTAGGAGAATTGCTGTGAGTTCGAGGCTAGCTTGGGACTACAAAGTGTGTTAGTTCCAGGTCAGCCTGGGCTAGAGTGAGACCCTACTGTGAAAAATATCCCTCTCTCCCCCCAAAATAGTTGAAATATTTTTTAAATTTCTTTTTTATTTATTACTATTATTTTTGTTTTTTTTATGAGGTAGGGTCTCACTCTAGCTCAGACTGATCTGGAATTCACTATGTGGTCTCAGTATAGCCTCGAACTCACAGCAATCCTCCTACCTCTGCTTGTCAAATGCTGGGATAAAAGGCATGCACTACCATGCCTGGCTTACCTATCTATCTATATATGTATTTATTTATTTTTGGTGGTGGAAGCTGGGTGGTTTTATTGACAGCAGTGCTGAAGACTCCAGTCTTAGAGGTAAGGTAAGAGTTGAACTAGGCTTTATGCTTATCCGTAGATTTCTTGGGTGCAAACCTCTACTCCACATCCTTTTTAAAAATTTTTTTTATTTTTATTTATTTATTTGAGAGTGACAGAGAGAAAGAGGCAGATAGAGAGAATGGGCACACCAGGGCCTCCAGCCACTAGAGATGAACTCCAGACGCATGCACCCCGTTTGGCATCTGGCTTACGTGGATCCTGGGGAATCGAGCCTCGAACCAGAGTCCTTAGGTTTCACAGGCAAGTGCTTAACCGCGAAGCCATCTCTCCAGCCCTCTTTTTAGATTTTTGAGGTGGGGTCTTGACCTAGCCCAGGCTGACATCGAATTAATTCACTATGTAGTCTCAGGCTGGCTTTGAACTAACAGAGATCCTCCTACCTTTGCCTCCTGAGTGCTGGGACTAAAGATGTGCGCCACCACACCTGGCCCACATGCATTTATTGTTTATTTGTTTTTGTTTTGTTTTTGTTGATTTTTCAAGGTAGGGTCTCACTCTGGCCCAGGCTGACCTGGAATTCACTATGGAGTCTCAGGGTGGCCTCAAACTCACTGTGACCCTCCTACCTCTGCCTCCCAAGTGCTGGGATTAAAGGCGTGTGCCACCACACCTGGCTTGAATTTCTTATATTTCTGCTGACGCTTCCCAAGTGCCACTACACCTGACTTAAATTTTTACATTTTGTGTGTATGTGATGTGTATGTATGCATGTTCTTATATGTGTGGGTACAGGTATGGGTTATGTGCATGTGTGTGTGAAAGCCAGAGATTGATATTCAGTGTATTTCTCAGTTGCTCCCCGCCTTATTTTTTATTTGTTTATTTATTTTCTGAGGTAGGGTCTCACTCTAGCTCAGGCTGACCTGGAATTCACTCTGTAGTCTCAGGGTAGCCTGGAACTGATTCTCCTACTTCTGCCTCCCAAGTGCTGGGCTTGTTTATTTTTATTTTATTTGTTTATTTATGTATTTGGTTTTTCAAGGTAGAGTCTCTAGTCCAGGCTGATCTTGAATTCTCAGTGATCCTCCTCTGCCTCCCAAGTGCTGGGATTAAAGGCATGTGCCACCATGCCTGGCTTCTATAATTTATTTATTTGAGAGAGAGATAGAGGAAGATAGAGGAGAATGGGCACACCAGGGCTTCTAGCCACTGCAAACTAACTCCAGACACATGTGCCACCTTGTGCATCTGGTTTACATGGGTACTGGGGAATTGAACCTGGCTCCTTAAGCTTCACAGGCAAGGGCCTTAACTGCTAAGCCATCTCAACAGCCCTCCACCTTCTTTTTCTGAGATAGGTCTTATAACAGAACTCACTGATTTAGCTTGATAAACTAGCCAGTAAGCTCTAGCCTCAGCATTTGGATTACAAGTGCACAACACCATGTCTGGCTTTTACATGGGTGCTAGGGATCTGAACTCAAGTCCTCAGGCTTTTGCACCAAGTGTTTTACCCAGTGAGCTATCTCCCCATCCCCAGTTTTTACTTGTGTGTAAGCCTGCTTTAAGGAGTGTTGGGTCCTCCCATCAAGAGGCAGATGATGTCTGGTAATGTCTTTTTCAATAATAGTCCTTGGTGATGACTAATTGCAAAGTGGCAACCTTTTAATTCTGCCATTTTTTTCTTCATGTGTTAGTTGGAGTGCTTCCCCCAATGAACTGTTTGGCTTGTGTAAGGATGACAAGACAAAGGCATGCTGTGGGCCTATTCTTTGGCATCCTCCTAACACATTGATGGTCTCACAGACATATGAGAAGGCTTTTAGGGTTGCTTCTCTAGCCCATGGTGTTGCCATGGGTGGCACTTCAAACACTGTCTTTCCTCTGGAAATGGTGCCATTTTTATTTATTTTTTAACTTCAAATTTTTATTAACAACTTCCACGATTATAAAAAATATCCTATGGTAATACTCTCCCTCCCCCGGCTTTCCCCTTTGAAACTCCATTCAGGTGCCATTTTTAGCATCTATACAGGATGAATAAATGAGAATATACATGAGATCTAGAAGGCAGGGTAGGCATGCAGTGGGCTTTCAAGATTGCCAGTTCCTCCAGGTTTCCTGATAAGTATGTGTGTAAAAGGTCATGGCAAGAGGCCCTGTGCCTAGGCTTGGAAGCCCACTCCAGGGCTGTCAACATAGGTTGTACTTTTTTGTGTGTGTGATGCATGTGGAGGCTAGAGGCCAACAGTGGAGGGCCTCCTTAGTCATTCTCCAGCTTATTTTTGAGATTGTCTCTCATTGAATCTGGAGCTTACTGATTCACCTAGACTAGCTGGCCAGCACGCCCCAGAGATCTACTTGTTGCCACCTTCCAAGCACTGGGATTACAGGCACATACTGCCTTATCCAACTTTTTGTTTGTTTAAGGTAGGGTCTCACTAGCCCAGGCTGACATGGAATTCATTCAGTAGTCCCAGGCTGGCCTTGAAGTCATGGCGATCCTCCTACCTCTGCCTTCCAAGTGCTGGCTGGGATCAAAAGTGTGCCATCACACCCAGCCAGCTTTTTTTTTTTTTTTCCCATGGGTGCTAGGATCCAAACTCAGGTTCTCATGCTTGAATAGCAAGCACTTTACTGACCAAGCCATCTCACCAAATGCAGGTCATTTTTTTCTTTTTCTTTTTTTTTTTAATGACTTGAAACAAAAGATCCTACTCAACTTGCTTTCTCTTAACTGTTGGGTTCTCGGTTGGCAGAATTTTTCCTTGGATTGGTGTAAACAGCCAGATGTGGGCCTTCCCAAACCTGACCTGATCCTGTTCCTTCAGTTACAATTGGTGGATGCTGCAGCCCGGGGAGAGTTTGGTTGTGAGCGCTATGAGAACGGCACGTACCAGGAGCGGGCACTGCAGTGTTTCCACCAGCTCATGAGAGACACAGCTTTGAACTGGAAGGTGAGTTAAAACTGCAAACCAGGAGCCATTGGGAAGTGGCAGGAGCCTACCCCTGCCAGCAATGGGTGCTAGTGTTAGTTCAGCTGCTGCCGTTTCTGATTTTTCCATCTGTTAAATCTCAGAGCAGCTGTTCTAAGTGCTCTATGCTAGTTTTTTTTTTTTTTTTTTTTTTTTTTTTTTGGTGGTGCTAGGCATGGAACCCAGAGCCTTACCTACCATCAAGTTATACTCCCAGCCCTATGCCAGCAAATTCTAATCCCCTATGGGTTTTGCAAAACACTGAGACTTGCTGGGCGTGGTGGCACACACCTTTAATCCCAGCACTTGGGAAGTAGAGGTAGGAGGATCGCTGTGAGTTCGAGGCCCACCTGAGACTAATTCCAGGTCAGCCTGGGCTAGAGTGAGACCCTACCTCAAAAAAAAAAAAAAAAAAAGAAAAAATACTGAGACTTGTCCCTTGCCTGGTGGACCAGGTGAGTTTGAGGAAATCACCAGGAAATGTGATCCTGTAGATCCACAGGATGCTTTCAGACCCAAGTCCCCAGCACACTCCTGCATCTTCTTATGTGCAAAGCTTTAGCCATGTGATATTCCCATTCAAAACATGAAGTCTTGAAAGCTAAGTCACACTTTACCTTCAGTCTTTATTGTCACAGGAGATTCTTTAGCTTACTGGGTCTTGGATTGTACTTAGGAAGTGATGTGAAAAAGTGGAATTGCTGGGATTTTAGGGTCAGACTTGTCCTTTGCTTTGCCCATGCTGTGACTCCTTTCTGGCCTCCCTGATGATTCTTGTAATACTGTAGGCGTCATTTCCTCTAGCCACACTTGGGGCTTTCCCCCTAGGGCTTGCCTTTCTGTTGTCATATAGAAACAATGCAGCTGTGTAGGACAATTTTCATTTCCAAAAAAACAGAAAGCAGACCCAGGTTGACAGACCCGTGCTGTGCAGTTTCCATATACCTTAGGAGTTGCCTTCAAGCAAGCTGTAGCCTATCCTTGTCAACTGGGAGACAGTGGCTCTGGCTTGCTTAGGAGCAAGGTGGACAGTTGGCATATGCCATTTTTTTCTGTCTGCGGTAGCAGGTACGCAGGCTGCTTTGTACCAAGTACACCATCCAAGCCTAGGTCCAAAGTTGTAGATGTAGGGTCCCTGTAGGGATTCAATTTGGCCTTACAGGGAGGGCCCTGGCCCACCTGAAGTCACTTGAATAGGAACAGAGGGAAAACTGGTATAATGGTCTTTTTTTCTTCTTGCCTTCACTCTGGAAACAGGTGGTTGATGCTTCCAAAAGCATCGAGGATGTCCACAAAGAAATCCGTGCACTCTCTGAAGACATCATTCATAGTGCTGCGCAGAGGCCACTGGGAGAGCTTTGGAAATAAATCAGGGATCCCACTGCAAATGCCACTCTCTGCTTTCCTTCAAGAGACTTGTAGAAGGCTCACCTGCTCATAATGCTATTCAGATTATACAATTTCAGGAGCTCTTTCCTGGCAGCAGAGACCTCCTGGCCTTCACTTATAACATGGAACCTTGGTAGTGTGGACACTAAGTGCAGTGGTGCTGTCTTCCTCTGCCATCCTTAAGTCATCAATATGTTTCAGTTTTTTCTTATGGAAATTTAATAACTCTGAGCTATTCCATTAAGGTCATTAGAAATGGCAATTATTTGGGATTCTCTTGAATTTCTTGTAGGCAATAATAAAGTTTACCTAAAAGTGTATGTGGAGGGCCTGAATTTTTAGATACAAAGTGTGAACTGAGCTGACTTTCCCTGGGAATCTGGAGGTTGGCTATAGCAGTTACCTTCCCATTGCTGGGACAAAACATTGGAACAGAAACAGCTTATGGAAGGGTTTATTTCCAGCTTACAGTTTCCAGAAGTGTCATTATGGCAGGGAAAGCATGGCAGGTGCAGACAGTGGGCATCACGCTGTCATCCATAGGGAGGAAAGATGGTAAGCTACGTGCAGTGGGGCTATTAGCACCCCAAGGCACCTCCTCCATCAAGGCTCCACCCCCCCCCCCCAATAATTCACAAACTTTCCTGACAGGACCATCAGCTGGGGACTAAGTAAGAGGCTTAATCATAACCACATGAGGCTATGGGGGACCTTTTACATTCAAACCACCATATTGGCCTTGCCTACTCAAGGGAGTCCAACCAAGGGTTTGACCAATGTCACAGTCACATTCTGAATACATTAACTTCACTGTTTTGTTAACCCTAGAGCTTTTCATTCTATCCTCCTTTTAAAAGATCTCTAAAGTAGAATGATTTGTTGCTATTTCCTGGCAGAATCTCTCCTATACAGAGCACCCTGAGAGTGGAGTGTTAAAAATAGAAGACAAAGAGCCTCCTGTAAAACTCAAGAATGTGGTCTCTGCAGATGGGATTAGATGGAGAATGTTGAAGTGGGTCCAGTGTTGTCTTAGGGGTCTTTTAACAGGGCAGGTCAGGATTGCAAGATGCAGCCTTTTCAGGCATGATGTGCAAGGAATGCAGAGCCTCAAGACACGAAGATGCTGGATATGTGTTCTTGTAGCCCAAGGAACCAGCCTTTCTGACAGCATGGTCTGGACTTCTGTCCTCCAGGACCGTAAGAACAAGTTCAAACAGCAGAGTATGTGGCAGGTAGTCACAGCAATGCTTTTACTCTTGAAAAATCACACCCAACAAGGAAAAATAAATACACAAACTTTTCTACTGAAATTTATTATTTGCCATTAAGAACTGCAAACTACACTACTAAGAATGAACAGCTCTTCAGGAAGTCTTTCTCAAGCCATGAGAGAGCTCCCCCAAATTGTGTCCCACGCATCCACCCTTGGTACCAACAGCAGGAGCACAGCAACACAGTGGCCACTGTACTCTGGAGCAGACTCTGGAAGGAATGAAAACTGTTCCCACCATCCCTGCTGCCCCATCCCACCTAAAGCTAAGGGAGAGGGTGTAAGTGAAAGCAGAGAGGAAATAAATTACATCAACACTTGGGTGGCTGTGGTGTTCACTGCTACTTTGGTAGTCCACTTAGAGCTGCCATGTCTGGGACACACCAGGGAACAAATGCAGCTCTTCAGAAAGGGTTTTCAGGGAAGCCTGTAGTGGCCACTCCATACTGCCAAACCCTGTTCACATCTCCTCGCCTCCTTCTAGGATGGGTAGCAGAACAATGATGCAAGGTTTGAGGGTCCAGGAAGGCAGGGTTAGAAGGCGGCAGGTGTTGAAATGAGTGCTCAGGAGGGTATGGACACTTCACCTACTGACACCAGGAGCCAAGCCTGCCCTGCCCAAATAACTATGCTGAACCACAATGCTGAAGTACACTCACCCTCTTGTCCCAAACCATCTAACACCTCAGTAAACCAGGAGGGTAGTTCTGAGAAGGGCTACATGGAGAAAGGAAGGCAAGGGCAACACGTGCCATCCAACCAATGCCATCCCTCCAGTGGGCATAATGTTATAAGCAAAGGGCAGTTCTGCTCCCCTCTTCCCAGGGAGAAGCTGGGTGGCAAGCATGTAACAAACAGTGCATCTTAAATGCAGCAACCCCTTCAAGGAGACAAGAAGCTCTACCCTGAAGGGAAAGCTCTGAGGACCATGGCTCCAGAAGACACTCCAAGGACTTAGCTGCCCAACAGCTCAGATGTCCATGCACACTAATATCTTTGGATTTCCCATGTGCCCCACTGGAATATTTCTCTCTCCAAAAGCAGCAGCCTTGTTAATTCCACATGTTCTCCCACTGAGGTAGCCCTTGATAAATCACACTGGGCAGAGGGGACACAGTCCAAAGCTCACCCTGCCCAGCAGCACAAGGCCACAATGTGGCTGTCACTGCACACACCAACCTGTAGATCTTCCAAGACTAACCTGGAAGGTGCCCCAGAAATTCATGTCTCTGTTGACCGGCTTTAATTCCAAAGAAACCACAGTCCCAGATGCCCAGGAGAAAGGACTGAAGCTGATGTGCTGACCAGGGCTGGCAGTGTCAAACAGAACTCTGGAAGTTCCTAACCCACTGCTCTGGGCCTCCTGATGGGCAGCTCCTTATGAGAAAGGGTCCTGAAATATGTTCAGGGCTAGGCAGTCTAACTCCAAGCAGTAAGGCCTCCAGGCAGCGCAGTCCTCAGTCCACAAGCAGAATGGGCCTTCTGGACAGAGGCAGGGGTGGGCTGGGTGAATGGAATGCAGTGGCACTGAGCACCCAAGGCAGGTCTGGGTCCTCAAAGCGCCTCAGCAAGGGCCGTGGAGGCCACCTCCCAACCCTAGGATTTTCAGAGGGACAAGATTTCAAAGTCTTCATCCTCAGAGTCAAAAAATCTTTCCAGTCGCTCTACTTCAGAAGAATCTGAAAAAGAACAAGATAAAAACTTCATCAAACATCTCTTGGGCTGCTGTGTGGTGATGATGATGAGATCCTAAAGGACCGGGATACACTGGGACAGGCCTACCCTGCCCTGCAGCCCCCAACCAGCCTTTTCCTTCCTGGGGATTCTGAACAGGTAGGAAAAGGTCCAGCCCCATGAGCAGGTGACAAGACCCTGTAGCTGCTGAGGGATGGGAGCTCTTTAAAAGAGAACAGAAGCTCACTCCTGCCTGCACACACACAAGAGAAGGGAGCCCAGGTATCAGCCTGGGCAGATGGGGTGAGGGAGCATGCTTACCCTCTATATCAGGTAAGGACTAACTGGGCCTCTGTTCATTGTCTCCCAAGGCCATCCCCTAACCCTCTACAGTGTTGGCCTACAGGGCAAGGGCTAGTTCTCCACTCCCACTCCCAGCCCACCGGCCACAATCCAAGAAGTCAGCCCTACTCATGGCCAGTGGCTTTCATGGTAGACTATCATCATGGCCTTTTGTGCAATCATTACAGTGCCTGAAGAGCCCATAAAGTACACTTCACTCCAGAGTACCCAGGGAGAAGCGTGGGCAGAAGAGCAAGGTGGAAGATTCTGAAACTCAGAACTAAAGGAGGGGTAGGAGCTCCAGTGTCAGTCTTACACACAATCCTTAATGGTTGAAAGCAAGAAAAGAGACCCCAGGGTTTGAGGCAGGCACATACTACACACAACCCAGAGAAGAGCTGGGGAGGCGAAGGATCCCACCCAGACTTGGCCCAGCAGCCTCTACTCACCTAAGGACAGGTTCAGGACATCAGGGCAGGCCAGATGGGAAGGTTGCTGCTCCACCAGTTCAAACATGGGCAGGGCACCTCCAAGCAGAGACAGCTGTCAGTGAGACATAGCTGTTAGATGTATCCCAATGGTCAGTATGCCCCAGCCTGCAGATGCTGGCACAATCAAAATGAAGGACCAGCTGCCACAGCTATGGTATAACATTTATTATCCCATTTCACAAGTGAGAAAATGGAGGTAGTTTCCAGACTATAGGTCAAGCAGAACCCATCATAGTGATTAACACAGCACAGCCCTGGCAACCAAGTGCCATCCTACTAGACATGACCACAAAACGGATATGGAGGACAGCAACAAACACTGAGAAAGGCAGCCTTTGGCACACAACTCACCACTACCATAACCACATGAGGCAAGTGAATAGGCCTGAAACCCCACCCTAAAGTCAGTATGTGATACCTGTCCCTAAGATGGCCAGTCATGACAAAGTCAGACGCAAATGCCATTTAATGAGGCATACCAGACAGCCTGCCCTGTTCAGTCTGCTCAAATGTAGGAGGCAGGGACAAAACTCCCCATGCAACCAGTGGAAGGGTTCAAGTCCAGGCTATGTGCCAAGATGCTTTCTTCATCCTAGTCTGCCCCACTGCCTGTATCCTCAGAAATTTCAGACTGGCTTTGGAAAGGGGATAGCTACAGACCTTTTTGACTCGCTGACACCAGTCGTTAAAGTCGTCTTCAGTCTTACAGAAAAATCCCTAAAATGAAAATGACCATGAGAACAATGACCACATCTGTATTGAGCTGGAGGTTGGGATCTCCAGTCTTGCTGCCTAGATGCAGCGTAGCCCCCATCACCTTTGGGAACTCTGGCATGCACTTGCCAACATACACCAAGCTTATAAATTTTTTTTTTTTGGCTTTGCAAGGTAGGGTCTTACTCTAGTTCAGGCTGACCTGGAATTCACTGTCATCTCAGGGTGGCCTTGAACTCATGGCAATCCTCCTACCTCTGCCTCCCAAGTGCTGGGATTAAAGGCGTGCTCCACCACACCCGGCTAGCTTATCAATTTTTTTAGGCTATCTTTTAAACAGCTTTCTGTACTCAATTCTTCAACTCTACTCAGGCTCCACAGCATATTTCTACCCTTTTCTCACTGCCTTGATTTACCCAACAAGTGATGTCATTTTTTGAAGCTTCATTGGCTTTTGAGGGGATGAGATAGTTTATACTGATTCACCAAAGCAAAGTGAAGAGCTCTTCCTATTCATATTCCTCTTGGTGGCAGGGGAAGTTGGTGTGAAATTCTTGTTCTAGAAACTAGCAGCAAGGGCTGGCCTGGAACTTGCTATGTAAACACAAGCTACCTGAATTTGCAATTCTCACGATATCATTCTCCCCAGTGCTGGAATTACAGGTGTGAGCTACCATGTCCGGCTCCCAAAAGTTATTCTGACAAGATGACAGCCACACCACTAAGAAAGTGAGCCTAGCCAGGCATGGTGATGCATACCAATGATCCCAGGACTAGGAGGCAGAGACAAGTGATGTATATTTGAGGCCCATCAACATCATGAGTTTCAGGCCAGCCAATGCTATGTAGTAAAATCCTGTCTCAAAACCAACAACAACAAAAAATGGACCCAGTACTGAGGCAAGAGTCTGGATGTAGGGGCCCTACCAAGCACTGCTATACTTTTATTTATTTATTGGAGATGGGGGGCAGATACACACAAAGAGAATAGGCATGCCAGGGACTCTAGCCACTACAAACAAATTCCAGACCCATGTTCCACCTTGTGCATGTGGCTTGCATGGGTACTGGGGAATCAAACCTGGGTCTCTTAGGCTTTGCAGGCAAGTGCCTTAACTGCTAAGCCATCTCCCCAGCCTGTTTTGTTTTGTTTTGTAAAAATACTTTATTTTCTTCTTTTTATAAAAAAAATTTATATAGCCTTTTTGTGTGTGTGGTTTTTTGAGGTAGGGTCTCTCTTTAGCCCAGGCTGACCCGGAATTCACTATGTAGTCTCAGGGTGGGCTTGAACTCAAGGTAATCTTCCTACCTCTGCCTCCCGAGTGCTGGAATTAAAGTCATGCCCAGCAACCAGCTTTTTTAAATTTTAAACTAACTCCAGAAGCATGTGCCACCTTGTGCATCTGGCTCACATAGGTACTAGGGAATTGAACAAGGGCCATCAGGCTTTGTAGGAAAGTACCTTAACCACTGAGCAATCTCTCCTGCCCTTGTTTGTGGTTTTGAGGTAGTTTCACTTTAGCCCAGGCTAACCTGGAACCTATTCTGTAGCCCCAGGCTGGCTTCAAAGTCATGGTGATACACCTACCTCAGCTTCCCAAGTGCTAGGATTATAGGCATGAAAACCAAACCCAGCTTACACTACTGCACACTTAAAGCTGTATTCTCTGAAAGTTAGTCTGTAAGGACAATTAGTAGGGAGCCTGAAAACAGCTAGGTTTACAGATACTAAAACAAACAGATGAAAGAAAATACATGTGAGATGGGTAGAGTTCAACTGAAGCACTCTCTCTCATTCTGAAGACACTGTCTGCTCTCCCCATGCTTTAGTCCATAGACATAGAGTACCTGAAGATGGAAGGTCTGTCTGCATTGCTGCTTTCCATACAGTAGGAAAAGAAAGTGATTCTACTGTGTGTTCCTTTTGGTATCAGCTTCCAAAAACTAAGACTGGGGCTCAAACTCTACTCTCTGTACCTGCTAGTTTCCATGTGCTCCACCCATCTACTTGTAGGGGTGACTATCTTCTTCACCTTAGTGCAAGAGTTTCAATCACTGAGAACTGTAAAGGCACACTCAGTATTTGAGTTAGGTGAGGAATTTACCAGTGGATTCTGTAGGAAGTCTTGGACACAGAGTTCTAGCCTACCTTCCCCATTCTTACCACCCTCCCCAGGACATAGAGGGAGGCATGTGTGTGATAGGAAGTGTTGCTGGGACCTGTGTCTATGAGACTGTCTCATGTTGGGACAAGATTGTCCTGTTCTCTATCATCAAAGCAGAATGTCCATGGTGTGTAGCTATGACTGGTGATGACTTCCCCAGACATGGCACTGTCCACATTCCTGTTTTTTTGGCCTCCTTCCCCAAATACATTTTGGGTATCAGGTTTACATAAACCAAACAGCAAAAATTTCCACTATATAACCAAAAAGGGAGATTAAGATGCTCATTTGAGGGAATCAACTCCCAAATACGTTAAGTAAAAAAGACACACACACACACACACACGGTGCAGTCAGGTAAGTGGCTCCAGATGGCTGTCACTCATGTTTAAAAAATATGAGAGGGGCTGGAGAGATGGCTTAGCAGTTAAGTGCTTGCCTGTGAAGCCTAAGGATCCCCAGTACCCATGTAAGCCAGATGCACAAGGGGGTGCATGCATCTGGAGTTCGTTTGCAGTGGCTGGAGGCCCTGATGCACCCATTCTCTTTCTTTCTGTCTCTCTCTGCCTCTTTCTCCCTCTGTCTGTTGCTTGCTCTCAAAGGAATAAATAAATAAAAAACTGTAAAAAAAAAAAGTATGAGAGGGGGCTGGAGGGATGGCTTAGTGGTTAAGGCATTTGCCTGCAAAGCCAGAGGACCCAGGTTCAATTCTCCAGGACCCATGTTAGGCAGATGCACAAAGGGGCGCATGCAACTGGAGTTTGTTTGCAGCGGCAGGAGGCCCTGGCATGCCCACTCTCTCTCTCTCTCCCCCCTGTCCTTTCTCTGTCAAATAAATAAAAATAAAATATTTTTTTAAAAAGTATGAGAAAGCTTGGGAGACAGACATAGGATAGCTGTGATTTTGAAGTCAGCCTGGAACTACAGATTGAGTTCCAGGTCAGCCTGGACTAGAGTGAGACTCTACTTTGAAAAAAAAAGTAGGGGAAAACATACACCCAATCTCTCTCTCTCTCTCTCACACACACACACACACAGAGTCTGACCCACACTATGGATATGAAGGCTATTCATGAGGCAGCTGGTCTCTGCGGAAGAGGGGCTGAATGACATTCAATTCTTATGGCCTTGGGATTATAAACCATGTCACCATAACACCCCCAAAATGCTGGAAAAACTACAAAAATCTGAAGGTTTTCCTTTACATCCTACAACAGGGTTTGGCACAGAACAACTGCCTAGAAACCACACAGTTGGAACACACCACAGCAATGGATGGGTCAAGCTCCCCGATGCCCATTCTACAGGGAGGGTGCTGGCAGTGGAAACTCTCATCAGGGATAAAGCAGCTGTCAGTCAGCTCCACCGCAGGCTGTGTCGTGTGAGGATCCAGGTAGATGAGCTCCTCACCTGAGCAAGACAATAGAGAAGTCAGAAAGCAGCTGACTGCAACTGGGCAGGGGACAAGTGAGTAGGTATGCCAAGAAACATCTAGACCCATCTTGCCAAAGCCAGAACATCAAAGAAATGAGAGCCACATGGGCTACTTAGCATGCAGGCAATTGGGAAGCACAGCCCTTAACAGAATACACTGCTTGTCCACTGGTAGCCCTGAGTGAACTGGATGCCACTACAGTGGGTAAGATGGAGTCAAAGGAGGTGGCAGCGCTACTCCACAGAAATAAACACACTTCTGTGGGGTAGACATATCATCACTTATGGACCTATGGCATGCAAATATGACTCACCAACATAGCCAATGAAGTAGTGGGCACTGTTGGGCTTCCCTCCAATGACCCCCAGGGACTGAGGCATCATGAAACAGTGCTGTGAGAGAGAGGAGGAAAGGCCATTGGCATACTGGTCCTACAGCAGCATGTCAAGAGGAGATTCCTGGAGAATCACAGACATTCCAACACAGCATGCAGGCAAGAATACATGGTTTTCTACCCACCACTACAGGCAGGTGCCCATGGCCTGCAGCAGCCTAGCTGAATGACAGTAAGAAAACAAGAAAAACATGAAGACAGTTTCCAGTCCACCTAGGCTCTAGGTATACCTGAGAAGCTTCAGGGAGGAGAGGTAATAACTGGGCCTGCTTTTAGAGAAGCAAGCAGGTATAAGCAGGAGGGAGATGTGATAGGCAAATTAGAAAGGCGGCTTAGCCAGACATCAGTCTTATTCATTGGGCAAGAGAAATGGAAGTAGGAGTCAAGTCAGATGAAATAAGAAATATATTAGAAGTAGGAGTGACAGAGAGGGTCATACAGGGGCCTATGGCATGGAGTGTCCAGGCAAGGGTGGTCAGAGACCTAGAGGGAAAGGACAAGAACAAAACAAGTAAAGGATTTTTTTTTTTTTTCGAGGTAGGGTCTCACTCTGGTCCAGGCTGACCTGGAATTAACTCTGTAGTCTCAAGGTGGCCTTGAAGTCATGGCGATCCTCCTACCTCTGCCTCCCGAGTGCTGGGATTAAAGGCATGCACCACTACACCCGGCTTAAGGATTTTAATTGCAAGCCATGTTACTATTATGTATAGTGAGGATATCCAGTGTGAACCCTTGGTCTAAAGTCATAGTTAACTGGAGTTTGAAGAAAGGTTTTCTCTTCTATTTCTGTGACATGAGGAGGGCTGTCAGAGGAGTGAGTGGGTAATTCCTGTGATATGGGAAGGCAGAGATAGTCCTCCCTGTGAGGTGAGGAGGGGTGTCATAGAAACAGGTTGGTAGTTTCCCAGAAATCAATGTCATTGGCTACCCTACATAGATACACAGCCCCCTTCCTCATGAGTCTATCCAACCTCTAGAGGGATATCCAGAGAAGGTGCCCTACACATAGCAGAGACCCAAGAGTGATGACAGGCCTGGAGTGCAAGGCTCAGAGCAAGCTGCTTGGTCCTGAGGACTTTTTTTTTTTCGAGGTAGGGTCTCACTGTAGCCCAGGCTGACCTGGAATTCACTCTCAGGGTGGCCTCAAGCTCACGGTGATCCTCCTACCTCTGCCTCCCGAGTGCTGGGATTAAAGACAGTGCGCCACCAAGCCCAGCCTGAGGACTTTTTTATATAGCCCCTGATGTTTTATCTAACATCTGCTCTAAGGCCTTTTTTGCCTCACTTGAATCAATAGATGTATACCCCTTTCATAAACTGTTTACATCCCTCCAGCCAGCCAACAACACCCTGAAATCGACTGAGGACTAGGAAAGAAGAATCCCAGGACAGGAGCTGCTCTCAAGACTCACCTTCAGTGTCTCCACATAGGCCTCATTGATGTCTGTGAGCCCCAGGCGCAGGGGGATGAGAAGCACCAGTGGTCTCCAGGAAGATGGCCTGTTGTTAACTTCAGCTCCAGCAGGGAACCCATTACAATGCTGCTCAGAATCTGCAGGAAGCATAGCTGCCCCTGCACAGGGAAGGCTGGCCTTGCACAACCTTCCTGGAGGGGAAAACATTCTTTTCATGGGCTAATCAGAGGCAGGGAGAAGTTCTCCCTAAAGAACAATCAAGTCATCATAATGTAATACTCAATGGTGTTAGAAAGCCAGGTTTGGTGGCCCATGCCTATAATCTCAACACTCAAGAAAATGAGGAAGGAGGATCAGAAGGCCAGCCTGGACTACATGAGACTCTGGCTCAAAATAAATAAATATTAATAAATAAAATAAATAAAATGTCCCCAAATCCTGCCAAAAAGTTTTTTCTGAGCATATTCAGTGATTTTCATTGTGAAATAAAGATGCAAAATAGTGCAAGAATTCATGTGTGCTTTAGAGAAAAATAAAAGCAACAGCAATGAGGTCTATAGCCTGGCCAGAGCCAGCTCTCACAGCATCGGGGAACAACTTTTCATCCTTCTTTACTGTTTCTGTCTAAATGCACTCTTCAAAAAACACATTAACTAGGGGTCAGGTGGTAGCATAGAACACACCATCCTACACTCACAGAATGGGTAGGGAGTACATAGCAGGAGCCAGGAACACTTCCCCAGTGCTAGAAAGAAAAAAAAAGCATGCTCAACAACAAAACATGACAGAAAGAGGGTCATGACACAGCCAACCCAAAGGGGTACATCAGCCAAATGCAGACAATATGAGCATCAAGATATATAACACTGGATAAAAAAAAAAAATAACCCATGAATTGACAAACAAATTGATAGTCTTTCAAATTTAAAAATGGAAGGAAGGAGCCAGGCATGGTAGTGCATGCCTTTAATCCCAGCACTCTGGGAGGCAGAGGAAGGAGGATTGCAATGAGTTTGAGGCCACCCTGAGACTACATAGTGAATTCCAGGTCAGCCTGGGCTAGAGCAAGACCCTACTTTGGAAAACAAAAAAACAAACAACAACAAAAAAAACAAAAAGAGGAAGAAAGGGCTGGTGATAGCTTCAGCAGTTAAGGTGCTTGCCTGCAAAGCCTAAGGACCTCAGTTCAATTCCGCAACACCCACGTAAAGCCAGATACACAAAGTGGCACATGAATTTGGGGTTCCATTGTTATAGTGGCTAGAGGCCCTGGTGCACCCATTCTTTCTTTCTCTTTCTCTCTGCCTCTTTCCCTCTCTTAAATAAATCAAATGTGTTTTTTAAGTATATAATAAAAATTGAAGGAAGAGAGAATAAATCTTTTCAGGAATGCCTGTCAGGAGGTTGGGGAGATGGCTTAGCAGTTAAAGGCACTTGCTTGCAAAGCCTGCTGAGTTCGATTCCCCAATACCCACATAAAGCCAAATGCACAAAATGGCATATACATCTAGAATTTGTTTTCAGTGGCAAGTGGTGTACCCATGGTTTCTCTCCCTCTCAAATGAATTTTTTAATGCCTGTTAGTCCATATGTAAAGAAAGTCAACTTGGGAAAAATCATATTTAAAAATTTTTTTATTTTTATTTATTTGAGAGTGACAGACAAGAGAGAGAAAGAAGCAGAGAGAGAGAAAGAATGGGCACGCTAGGGCGTCCAGCCACTGCAAACGAACTCCAGATGTGTGCGCCCCCTTGTGCATCTGGTTAACGTGGGTCCTGGGGAATCGAGCCTCGAACCGGGGTCCTTAGGCTTCACAGGCAAGTGCTTTACTGCTAAGCCATCTCTCCAGCCCGAAAAATCATATTTTCAGCTGAACATGCAAAGAAACACCTCAGACAAACTCACTGATGTAAATTAAAAATCATCTCCAGCCAGGCATGGTGGCACATGCCTGTAATCCTAGCACTTGAGAGGAAGACGTAGGAGGATTACTGTAAATTCAAGGCCAGTCTGAGACTACTACATAGTGAATTCCAGGTCATCTGGGCTAGTGAGAACCTACCTCAAAAACAAACAACAACAAAAAAGGACAAAAAAAAAAAATCACCTCTAACTGTGCGGGGAGATGGTTTAACAGTTGGCCTGCTGTTCTGGGTTCAATTGTCCAGTACCCAAATAAAGCCAGATACAAAAAGTAGCACAAGTATCTGGCTATGGTTTTCAGTGGCAAGAGACCATGCCATGCCCACACACAGACACACATGCATGCCTGCACTGTAAAAAAAAAAAAAAAAAAAAAATTTAAAGGGGGAAAGGCACCATTAAGACAAAGACACCACACTCCCCAGGTAGCACAGTATGGCATCATAATAATGAGACAGACACACTGACATTGGCCTGACACACCACATGGTGGTGGTGGTGTTTAAAATGTTTAATTTAGGGCCTGGAGAGATGATGGCTCATTGGAGAAAGTGCTTGTCAGGAAAGCAGGAGGACTTGGGTTTGGATCTGTAGTACCTATGTAATATACCAAGAGTGGTGGCACATGCCTGTAATCCCAGCACTGAGGAGGTAGAGACAGGAGGATCTCTAGGTCTCACTGGGTAGCATCTCTTGTCCAGTTGGCTCAGCAAGAGACCCTGTCTCAAAGAGTAAGGTAGAGAGCAACTGAGAGACCCTGTCTCAAATGATAAGGTGGAGAGTGACTGAGGAAGATATCCAATGTTGACTTCTAGCCTCCGTGTGTACATGTACATGTGCATACAAAAAAAAGTTAAATCTAACCTTAAGGTAACAGATCAATTCAGTTTGTGGTAGATTAACTGAACTAGATTCTTCAAAATGTCAATACTACAAAAACACAAGAACTCTCTAAATTAAAGAAGACTAAAAGTAGTTATGATTCACTGAACGTTTTAAAAAATATTTTGTTATTTATCTGAAAGGGAGAAAGACAGAGAGGGAGCGAGAGAGAGAGAAGAGGCAGAGAACGAGGGAATGGGTATGCCAGGGCCTCTAGGTACTGCAAATGAACTCCAGATGCATGTGCCACCTTGTGCATCTGGCTTACATGGGTTCTGGGGAATTGAACTTGGGTCCTTGGGCTTCACAGGCAAGTACCTTAACTGCTAAGTCATTTCTCCAGCCCTCAACTTTTATTTTATTTTACTTAAGGGAGAGAGAGAGAGAATATGGGTGCACAAGGGCTTCTAGCCACTGCAAACGAACTCCAGATGCATGTGCCACCTTATGCATCTGGCTTACGTGGGTCCTGAGGAATTGAACCTGGGACCTTTGGCTTTGCAGGCAAGCATCTTAACTGCTAAGCCATCTCTCCAGCCTGTTTTTTTGTTTGTTTGTTTGTGTTTTGGTTTTTGAGGTAAGGTCTTGTTCTAGCCTAGGCTGACCTGGAATTCACTATGTAGTCTCAGGCTTGCCTTGAACTCACAGTGATTCTCTTACCTCTGTCTCCCAAGTGCTGGAACTAAAGGTGTGCACCAGCATACCGGCTCACTGAACTTTTCTGCAGGCTTGAAATATCTCAAAATAGTTAGAAGAAAGGATTTAGGGAGGGAGATTATTTTAACTTTGTCTATATAACTTCTCTAATTTCTTTCTCTTTCTTTTCTTTTCTTTTTTATTGGGGAGGGTTCAAGGTACAGTCTTCCTTTAGGCTGACCTGGAATTTGGAATTCACTATGTAGTCTCACAGTGGCCTTGAACTCATAGCAGTCCTCATACCTGTGCCTCACAAGTGCTGGGATTAAAGGCGTGCACCACCACACCCTGCCTGCCTCTACTTTTTTTGTTGTTGTTGTTTTTTCAAGGTAGGGTTTCACTCTAGCCCAGGCTGACCTGGAATTCACTGTATTCTCAGGGTGGCCTCAAACTCATGGCGATCCTCCTACCTCTGCCTCCCGAGTGCTCGGATTAAAGGTATGCACCACCATGCCTGGCCTGCCTCTACTTTTTAATAAATTAGACTTTTCTTTCTTTTAAAAAATATTTAATTTTTATTTACTTGAGAGAGAGAAACGGGCAGAGAGATATAGAAAGAGAGAGAGAGAGAATGGGCACGTCAGGGCCTGCAGCTACCGTAAACTAACTCCAGATGCACGTGCCACCTTGTGCATCTGGCTTATGTGGGTCCTGGGGAATTGAACCAAGGTCCTTTGGCTTTGCAGGCAAGTGCCTTAACCACTAAGCCATCTCTCCAGCCCTAGATTTTTCTTTCTTTATTGATGACAATCAGACAATATATATACCTGTTTCACCTCATAACAACCAGGCCTTTTGTTCAGAATTCTGAATAGTTTTTAAAAACATTTTGTAAAGCAGAAAGGGATGGCCATGGTCAGTTTGTATTGCCTTTTTTCAAAGGAAACTAGACAGTATTGTTATATGGATGACATAATTTTTTCTTCTCACTTTGGCAATTATACCAGGAACACCTATGATTAAGCTTGCCTGACTTTTTTTTCTTTTTATTTCTTTATTTTTGAGGTAGTGTCTTGCTCTAGCCCAGGCTGACCTGGAATTACTATGTAGTCTTAGGGTACCCTCAAACTCACAGTGATCCTCCTACCTCTGCCTCCTGAGTGCTGGGATTAAAGGTGTGTGCCACCATGCCCAGATGATTTTATTTTTGTATCTGTGGGTGTGCACATGTGTTTGTATGTGTGGGCATGCATGTTCCTCAGCATGCATGTGGAAGTCAGAGGACAACTTCTGTTATTTCTCACCTATATAGCTCATTTGCTGTTTTTTTCCTGAGCTTGCTTCAAGCTTCTGGGAAATTCTCCTGTCTCTACTTCCCATCTCACCATCAATACCAGTGTGCTAGGATTACAAAAGCCTTCCATGGTTTCCAGCTTTTTACATGGGGTCTGGAGCTGTGAGCACTTTATCCAATGAGCCATCTCTACAACTCCAAGTATTTCTAATTTTTAAAAAATATTTTGCTTTTATTTATTTAACAGAGAGAAAGAGGGAGGGAGGGAAAGAGAAACAGAGACAGAATGGCACACCAGGGCCTCCGGCCACTGCAAACGAACTCCAGATGTGTGCAGCCCCTTGTGGATCTGGCTTACGTGAGTCCTAGGGAATCGAACCTGGGTCCTTTGGCTTTGCAGACAAATGCCTTAACCACTAAGCCATCCCTCCAGTCATATTGCTGATTTTAAAAGGGGAAGGATGGGGAGATGACTCAATGGGTAAGGTACTTGCTGAATGTAAAATGTCCCCCATAGTTTCATGTGTTTATGATTAAACCTCACACTTAATCCCCAGTGGGTGGAGACTTTACAAGGCAGAGCTTTGCTTCAAGAAGTGTGTCACTGGGAACAGGTTTTTAGATCTTATAGTCTAGCCCCACTTGCCAGGGATAGTGAGCTCTCTCCTTCCTGCCTGCTGATGAAAAAGATGTGATGTCAATTGTCTGTTCCTGCCATGTTTTGCTGCCATAAAGCAACTTCCCCTTTAAACTGTAAATCAGAAATAAGCATTACCTTTCCATATGCTGCTTCTGGTCAGGGGTTTTGTACCAGCCATCAAATAACTGCTATACTAGGTGTGATAGGTGTATCAGCTATCCCTCATAAACTCACAGTTGATTGCTTGGTCCCCTACTAGTGACAATTTTGGAGGAACAGCCTTGCTGGAGGAGATGTGTTGTTGGGGGCAGGCTCTGGGAGTATTAAGCCCAACTTCCTTCTTGCCAGAGCTCAGCTCACTCCCTTGCCATTTTCCACTGCTATGGCAGGAGGTGATGCCCAGCCTTTCTATTCCCTGCCATTACAAAGCATCACCTCAAGACTGTATGATGACATAAACCCTTTTCTCTCATCAATTGCTTTTTCTTAGATGTTTCATCCCAGCAATGCAAAGTAGCTACAACAACAGGTAAATATAAGGACCTGATTTTGGATCCCCAGAACCCATATAAAGCCAGACATAGTAGCAAGTAAATGTAATCTATGGCAAGATGGGAGGCAGAGGCAGAAGAATCCCCAGAAGCTTGAAGACCAGCTAGCCTGGCACATGCACCAGTAAACAACAAAGAGATCCTGTCTCAAAACCAGGGGAAGGCCGAGCACCAATCCCCAAGATTGTCCTCTGACTGGCACATGCACACCATGGCACGCACACATCACACACCACACACACACTCACACACACGTGCGTGCATGCGCGTACACAGAAATTGAGGTTTTAAAGACTCAATTCTCACCAACTGAGGGGAACTTTCTCTTATTCCTCTGGAAATTCCTTTTTTTTTTTTTCTTTTTTGGCTTTTTCGAGGTAGGGTCTCTCTCTAGACCATGCTGACCCAGAATTCACTCTGTATTCTCCAGGTGGCCTTGAACTCATTGAGATCCTCCTACGTCTGCCTCCTGAGTGCTGGATTTAAGGCGTGAGCCACTACTGCCGGCTTGGAAATTTCTTTTTTTTTTTTAATTTTAAAAATTTATTTATTTTCAAGCAGAGAGAGGGAAAGAATATGGGCATGCCAGGGCCTCCAGCCACTGCAAACAAACTCCAGATGCATGCACCATTTTGTACATCTGGCTTTACTGTGGGTACTGGGAAATCAGACCTGGGTTGTTAGGCTTTGCAGGTAAGCACCTTAACCACTGAACCATCTTTCTAGCCCTATCCTCTAAGCCACCTATGTTTTGCTTAACTACCTCTCAATAGCTGAATTTCACCTCTTCTTTTTTCTCCTTTCTCATTTTTTCAGCCATTCTTGCATTGGCACTTAATTGTCTTTCCTTGAGTGACTTATACTCACTACTGATTAGACTTTTCTATGCAATTTTTCCCTATATGTAGAAAATTCCTGCTGACTGGTGAAGTAATAAAAGCCTAAATCCATCAACATTGCTGGGCATAGTGATTCATGCCTGTACTTCGGGGGCTGATCCAGGAGGACTGCTGTGAGTTCAATGCCAACCTAAGATATAGAGACTGCCTCAAAAAAATTCAAATACATAAATAAATCTGACAGCACTAAAGGCTGGCAGACATCTTGGTTGGCCTTCAACAGGAATGCATAAACTGCTCTTGTTTGGATGTTTCGTCTAAGCACAAGAAGGTAACCACTATGTAGGATTACAAGCATTTGTCACCTCCTTCAGTCCACGCCTTATGACATTTCAAGCAGCAAGGGTTCCCTCTCTGAGCACATATTCCCTTAAATCTGAGTGCGACCACTGTTAACCATCTCTCTCAAAGGAGGAAGTGATCTTTGGGAAAGTCTGTGAATGTCTGATGAATGAAGGAATGTTTTTCCCAAACTGTTCCTTCCACAAGCAAATAGAAGGGGGAAACCCCTCTCTGGCCATGGCACTATTCCTCCAGCTTTGCTTTGCTGCCATCTAATAGGCTGGCCCCATTGGATAACTACTAGTGGTGGATTAAAAAAGCAGCTCACTTCTTTATTTACTAAAACTGTCAAAAACCAAAGGCAACTGGTTGGCAGAACCATTGAGAACTGTCCCATATACCCCATCATACTACTCCATGCTCAAGAGCCCCAGCCTATCTACTGGCTTCTGTCTTTTGTCATGTTTGATCAATATTACCTTAAATTCAGAGTCAGGGCTAGAGAAATGGCTCAGCGGTTAAAGTGCTTGTCAGAGTCAGATGTCACTTTTGTCCCAGTAATGGGCATATCCCTTGTGACTGGGTCCCGGTCATGGCAAGGCAGCCTACAACAACCCCTAGGAGCTATTAAAAATGCATACTCAGATACCTCACCAGGATCCAACTCACATCTTACCAAGACTAAGGTTCATGGGTTCATTGGTCTAGCAGCACTACTACAAACAATCTGAGGCCACAATACAAACTGAGTCACCCACAGTTCCCACAGTGCATATGCACCCAGGGGAACAGAGCTTCTGGGAAGCAGCCTGTCCCTAACCCTCTCTTGCCATCATACCAAAACAAGTAGCTTCCTTCATCTAAAAGCCAGGGGTTGAGTAAGTGATTTCCCAGAGAGTAGGGAGAGAAATTAAGGCACAATAGTATAACAATAGTATAGTTGTAGCCAGTTAGTAAAATGGCTGCCATGTTTTCATTACCAGAAGAAATACTTATGATACTATGTAGTGTTTTTTTTTTTTTTTACTTTTTATTGTTTTTTGTTTGTTTTTCGATATGGGTCTTCCTTTAGCCCAGACTGACCTGGAATTTGGAATTCACTATGTAGTCTCAGGGTGGCCTTGAATTCAGGGCAATCCTCCTACCTCTGCCTCCCAAGTACCAGGATTAAAGGCAGATGCCACCACATCCAGTTGTTTTTGTTTTGAGGCATAGTCTTACTCTAGCACAGGCTGACCTGACTCACTCTATAACCCTGGATGGTCTTCAACTCACAACCATCCTCCTACCTCAGCCTCCCAAGTACTAGAACTAAAGGTATGCACTACCACACTCAGCTTACTTTTCCTAAGTTTTACAATAAGGCAAGGGAACTGAGCAGAGAGTTCAGTCAATAAAATGTTTGCCTCATAAGCACAAGGACCTGAGTCTGAACCTCAATCCCCACATAAAAATGCCAGGCATGGGCTAGAAAGATGACTTAGCAGTTACATGCACTTGTTTGCAAAGTCTGATGGGTTTGATTCCCAGTATCCATGAAAAGCCAGATGCACAAAGTGGGGCATGCGTCTGGAGTTCATTTGCAAGGGGCAGAAGCTCTGGTATGCCCATTCTCTCCTCCCTCTCTCTCTTAAATAAATGATTAAATAAATGAATATTTTTAAAAATGCCAGACACAGTGGCATGCACCTATAGTCCCAGCACAGGGGAGATGGAGATAGGAGGATTCCTGGGGCTTGTTGGCTAACTAGTCTTGCTTAATTGGTGGCTTTCAAGCCAATGAGACCTCGTCTCAAAGAAGGTGGATAGCATTCCTGAAGATGGTCCTCTAGCCTTCACACGCGCACATGTGCATGTACTCTTCACCCCACCATGTCCATGTATACACACACATAATACACAGACACACACAAACACACACACATTTTTTTTAAAAAATAAAGTAGGGCTGGAGAGATGGCTTAGCGGTTAAGTGCTTGCCTCTGAAGCCTAAGGACCCTGGTTCGAGGCTCAACTCCCCAGGACCCATGTTAGCCAGATACACAAGGGGGCGCACACGTCTGGAGTTCGTTTGCAGTGGCTGGAGGCCCTGGCACACCCATTCTCTCTGTGTCTCTCTCTCTGCCTCTTTCTCCCTCTGTCTGTCGCTCTCAAATAAATAAATTAAATAAAAAATAAAAAAAAAATTAAAAAAAAATAAAGTAAAGAAAGAGGCAAAAGGAAGAAATAGATACTTCCATTAGTGTCTCAAGTTTATCTACTCTGAGGAAGAGAATCATGAACGGCAGCAATCTTGCTATAACGAAGTCTATAGCTACAGAATCAGTGCTGCTCTTCCGCAGTATGAGGGCCCTGCTCCCTCCTGACTACACTGACAACATTCCCCAGAATGATCAGGGATAAAGAAATAAACAAAAGACACTGTCATCCTGGAAGGGAAGGGAAACATCTGTGACTCAACAGTTGCATGTGCTGCAGTGACATGATGATCTGCACACCACAGCTATGTGGATGAGACCCACTCCATTGTGTGTCTATGAACTTTGGGGGCCATATCCCCCTTTAATTTGCCCTTTGTAAAGCAAAACTGGATTTAGAGCAACAGCCCATAGCTGGAATGCCAATAAAAAATTAGACTTGAAGAAGTAACTTTTTGAGGAATTTCTTGGGGAAAAAGCATTGCTGAGTCAAATACAAGCAGGCAATAAATACATGAGTAGAATAGGTCAGGACAGCTGCATTACGGGTGGAAGCTTACTCAGACCAACTTTTAAACGAAGCCTCACTTTCCTTCTAGGTGTCAGTTTGGTGCCTGGCTTCCCTTATGTTTCTGGTAGGTTTTTATTCTAGACATGTGATAAAATGGTATGCTACTTCAGCTGGTGACAGCATTGTTCAAAAGTTATTCTTGTACCTCACTGTGGTGCATCAATGCGGCCAAATGCAGCATATATTGACAGTTTGTTGTTTTTCTTGTGACAAGGTTGGTCTTGAACTCCTGTACTCAAGTGATCCTCCCACCTTAACCTCCTTAGTGCTGTGATTAAAGGCCTGAACTACTGTTCCCAGCCTTAACACATTATCTGTAATACGTAATGGAAGACTGAAGATAACCAGTCCTCCTCCCTTAGCCTGGTCTACATGGTCCTCATATACCTTACTTGGTCTACTACCTGCTGGAAACACCAGCACTACTGAGAGTCACAGCTTTCCAGCTGAGGCTCCTTCTTGGGTTCAGTAGGGAGAATGTCACTTACAATTCCTCCTTATCAGCTGAAACTTTAAGACACTTACTGATTTCCTCCATCACCACAGTGTTATCCATTGCTATGTGAACAGCCAAGGAGCTCCATGTGTCAAACACAGCAAGCTTCCTGTAGGAAGTAGGAGAACACATCATGAGCTTTCCATAGCTTGTGCACTGCACCACTATAGCAACCACCATGAGAGGGTTCAGTGTTAGTTCAGCTACCCAAGGGAGGAAGACCAAGTCTCAAAAGGGCAAAGGTGTATCCTACACCACAGACATATCTGAGGCAAGGCCAGCTGCCCTTTACCAGGAGAAAAAGCAGGTATAGGGGCCCCTTGGCAGCACAGTAGCAAGACAGAAGCCCAGGTCTGATAGACTGAAGCTTTACCAGCTTAGAGGCAGGTCCAGCTTACTCTGGGAAATATCACCTCCCCCAGCACCTTACTCTAAACTGAATCATAAAATCCTAACAAGTGATACAACTGTGGCAACCAGTGGGAAGTGTGGCTGCAGCTTTATCGCTCTGAAGGAGGAACATAATGCAGCCATAGGTACATGGGAAAAGGATATAATCTTGGTCCCATAGTGGTGGGGTAGTGGGCCTATGAACAGTGAAAGAATGGAAAGCCAAAAGGGGCACTGCAGGCAAGTCCCTAAGCTGAAGGTCCCAGTATGTCTGGAGACATGAGAGGCCGAAATGCTTGAGAAGCACCAGAGTTGCCACACAGAACCCTTCCTCCCCCACGCCATGAGAGGCCTGGAAGAGGCACTGCAGAGCTGGAACTTCCTCCCAAGCTCTAGCCCAGCTGCAGATGAGGACATGAACCCAGAAAAGGCAAAGCAGTATCTCCCAGCACTGACATCTTGGGGAAGGCAAACAAGAAGAAGTAAGTAAGTGAGGCAAGTGGTACATGCTACAGACACCCTCAGCAGAAATGAAAGAGGGGCTATCAGAGGAGGCACAAGTCATGTGGACTGGGTCGAGCAGAAGCATGAGGAGCAGCCCAGACAGGTCTGAAGTACAGTTTCCAGGCCAAGATCAGAACACATACAAAGGCACAAAGGCCCTAAGATAGAAGCATGTGAGAAACATAGGCCTGTCATGCCAGGGCAGACTGGGGCAAGTACATAGTAGGTAACACTGCTGCAGTCCGCCAAGAAGCTACAGCCCAGAGCCATAGAAAGGGTTGCTGTATTTGGCTATTATTTCAGAGTCTAGGATGATAGAAAAATGAAGAGGATTTAACAAGAACAGGAAGTAAGACCTAGACCAGAGGGGGGGCGGGGGAGAGGGATGAGCACTGGTCAGAGTTGAGGTGTATTTCAGGTTGGTGTGTCAAGACAGAGGAGTCTAGAACCAATCCAGATTTTGGCACCTGAAGGACTCCATCATCATCCCCTGTCAGAGAGGGGAGCTGGCACTGGGAGGAGCTGGCAGAAGGCTCTGGCTTTGAAAGTCAACATACATCTAGGCGTGGTAACACACGCCTTTAATCCCAGCACTTGGAAGGCTCAGGTAGGAGGATCGCTGTGAATTTGAGGCCAGCCTGGGTTACATAATGAGTTCTAGGTCAGCCTAAACTACAGTGAGACCCTACCTCAAAGAGAAAGCAAGAAGGGATGGGGAGGGAAGACAGGGAAACAGAGTGAAAGTCAGCATGTATTGTGGGTCTTCAGGTAGAGACACTGAGTAAACAACCTGAGTCTCTATGTGACCCGGGAGCTAGATGTCTGTAGAATATGTAGGACAGAGGATGGCCACAGGCTACAGCCTGGGTTTCTATCACAGGCTGCTTGCTAGACATGCTAAATGCCCTGATTGGCTATGAGGTAACAGGGAGCCTCAAGTAGAGCACAGAGCACACAGATGCACAAGGCAGAACCTCAAGGTGAAACACAGCTGGAAACAGATTTGGGAAATGTTGGTCTTTGAACAGAGAAGAGGTGCTGCATGTGTCCTGGGACTTAGACTCAGAGTCCCCCAGGCACACCAGGATACCAGGGCACACAGCTATAGGCAGAAGTGAATCTAGTCAAAAGATCCTGATGCACTGTTATGTACTAAGTGACATGTCCCTGGAAACTGCAGGAAGAAACATTTCAAAGGAATTTAAAATGCTAGGTGGTCAAAATGGGGCAAGCATCCTTCAGAACAAACAGGTACAAATTGGGCTCCAGATGCTGAGGCTGCAGGGTCTATAAACAAAGAATTTGAATGTTTTATTTCCTGTGGCAATGAGGGTTCAATGAGTGGGAGAAGTACAAAGAAAATTAGCTAGGTGTGGTAGTGCATGCCTTTAATCCCAGCACTTAGGAGGCAGAGGTAGGAAAATGCCACCCTGAGACTACATAGTGAATCCCAGGTCAGCCTGACCTAGAGTGAGACCTTACCTCGAAAAACAAAAACAAAAAAAAAGAAAATGCATGCTATCCCCAACATGTGGAAGGACTGAACTTAGTACATACTTGAGGACCTGGGCAACGGTGTTCGGTCCGTACCACTGGCCTATAGATTTGCCTTCACCAACTCCCATTTGTGCTGTAGGAAACAGATCCAAATTAGTGACATACCCACTCCAGACATCTAATACCCCTCAGCCCCTCACCTCACTTATGACACATCAGGAAACACTTCACAGAAAGGCCTGGAAAGAACATCCACCCTCCAGAGGAGAGTGAACCTTCAGATGGAGTGGAGCCTGGTTCCCACAGACTGCTGAGTGCAGCCACCATATGCTGTGTAGACAAGGGCTGGGACAGGGCAGACTTGAAGTCTGAGTTAGTGCTGGACCACCCAGAGAAACTCCCAGGAGCCAAAGCCAGAGTGACCTAGAGCTTCATGCTCCAATTCACAAGACTTGAAAAGCTCACAGGAGAGACCCAAGGACACTGCCTATACATGGAGTCCATCCAGCCTGGCACACACTGGTTCCCACCTATCTGGTGGATGGAGTAGTAGCTGTCTTTTCTGTCAAGAAAAGCGTTGAGGACACTAAAGTAGCTGTCAGGCTGCCTCTTCCGTTGTGCCCATCTCCAATCTATTAGAAACAATACACAGAAGGTCAGCTTGATCACAACATGAAAAACAAGTCTTCTTTAGACACAGTGAGATTCAGGTGATTCCCCCAAACTTTTCTTTTAAACCTGTCTAAAGTTAAAAACTAAATTCTCTAGAATTTCAAATATGCACACACTATCTCATTAAAACAAATCTAGACTGAAAGAAAACTGTTTCAGTGACTTAAAAATTTATTTTTTGCTGGGCATGGTGCTGCATCCCTTTAATCCCAGCACTCGGGAAGCAGACGTAAGAGGATAGCCGTGAGCTCGAGGCCACCCTGAGACTACATATTGAATTCCAGGTCAGCCTGAGCTAGAGTAAGACTCTAGCTCAAAAAAACAAACAACAAAAAAAAGTTGTTTTTTCTTTTTTGAGGGTCTCACTATAGCCCAGGCTGATCTGGTACTCAATCTGTAGTCCAGGCTGGCCTTGAACTCCCAGTGATCCTCCTACCACAGCTTCCTGAGTGTTGAGATTAAAGAGTTGAGCCACTATATCTGGCTCTAAACATAATTTCTTTTTTTTCTTTTCTTTTCTTTTTTTTCGAGGTAGGATCTTACTCTAGCCCAGGCTGACCTGGGATTCACTATGTAGTCTCAGGGCGGCCTTGAACTCATGGCGATCCTCCTACTCCTGCCTCCCGAGTGCTGGGATTAAAGGCATGTGCCACCATGCCCAGCCTAAACATAATTTCTTAATCCAGTGCCTTAGATCCCTCAGTCATTCTACCAAAAATAATTTCTAAAAAATAAACTTTTTTTTTTTTTGTTTTTCGAGGTAGGGTCTCACTCTAGCTCAGGCTGACCTGGAATTCACTATGTAATATCAGGGTGGCCTCAAACTCACAGCGATCTTCTCACCTTTGTCTACACCCCAGCTAAAAATAAACATATTTTTCATTGATATGCTTCAAAGTCAGTTTTTCTGCTAAACTTAATAATCCAGGCCAGTATTTCCAGCTTCCTAGGAAGCTTAGGTATGAGGATTGCCAAGTTCAAGGTCTGCCCAAGCAATTTAGGGAGATCCTGTCTTAAAATATAAAGTAAAAAGAGGGCTGAGGGTACACCTTAGTGGTTGAGCACTTATTTAGTATGTTCAAAGTCTTAGGTTCAATCCCATCATCAAAAAAAAAAAAAAAAAAAAAAAAAAAAAAAGCCGTGTGTGCTGGCACACACTTTTAATCCCAGTACTCGGGAGGCAGAGGTAGAAGGATCGCCGAGAGTTCGAGGCTACCCTGAGACTACATAGTGCATTCCAGGTCAGCCTGAGCCAGAGAGAGACCCTACTTCGAAAAACCAAAAAAGAGAAAAAGTCAGTTTTCCTTTTCTTTTTTTTATTTTGTGGGTGGGGTTGTCTTTTTATGTGTGCACACACACCATGTACATGTGGTAGAGTATGTATGGTATGGTGTGTGGATGGCATATACACACGTATGTGCAAATGTGAGTACCCCTATGCCAGAGAAGAATGTCAGGCGCCCTCCTTCAACCCAGAGCTGCTGTTTTTCATCAGCAAGCTCCAGTAATTCTCTAGTCCCTCTCACATCCCCTCCTCTTACCTCTCACTCCCCAAGCACTGGGAAATCAAATTTGGGTGGTCTCAGGACCTCATGCTTACACAGCAAGCACCTTTACCTGCTGAATCATCTCCCCAGCCCCTCCCCCCCCCTTTTTTTTTGTTTTTTTTTTTGAGGTAGGGTCTCACTCTAGCCCAGGCTGACCTGGAATTCACTATGGAGTCTCAGGGTGGCCTCAAACTCACGGCGATCCTCCTACCTCTGCCTCCCGAGTGCTGGGATTAAAGGCGTGCGTCACCACGCCTGGCTCCCCAGCCCTTTTGAGACCCTGTCCAGACTGTAGTCCAGACTGGCCTTGAACATACTATGTTGCCAAGGATGGCCTTGAACTCTTTTTGTTAGTTTGTTTCTTTGTTTTTTTGAGATAGGGTCTCACTCTAGCTCAGGCTGACCTGGAATTCACTATGTAGTCTCAGGGTGGCCTCGAACTCATGGCGATCCTCCTACCCCTGCCTCCCAAGTGCTGGGATTAAAGGCGTGTGCCACCACACCCAGCACTGAACTCTTGAACCTCTTGCTTATACCTCCCAAGTGTTAAAATTATAGGCATGGGCCACCATACCTAATTTATGGGATGTTGGTAATCAAATCTAGCTAAGTTTAGTTTTTCTTATCAGTAAAAACCTGCAGGTCATTATCTATGTATTACCTATGATGTACTTTAGTTTTTTGGGTTTTTAAAAATATTTTTTTTATTTTCATTTATTTATTTATTTGACAGAGAAAGAGGGAGAGAGAGTGAGAGAATAGGCACACCAGGGCCTCCAGCCACTGCAAATGAACTCCAGATGCATGCGCTCCCTTATCATCTGGCTTACGGGGAATCAAATATGGGTCCTTTGTTTTTGCAGGCAAGCGCCTCAACCGTTAAGCTATCCCTCCAGCCCCTATTTTAGTTTTTAATTTCCTAGGGGTTTTTTTTTTTTTTTTTGGTTTTTTTTTTTGAGGCAGGGTTTCACACTACTCCAGGCTGTACTGGAATTTACTCTATAGCCCCAGGCTGGCCTTGAACTCATGTCAAGCTTCCTATCTCAGCCTCTCCAAGTGATGGGTTACTAAAAGTATGTGCCACCATGCCCAGCTAGTGATGTGCTTTAAAATTCCTTATCACAGACTCCCACAAGCACTGTGACTCACCTCGGCCTAAGTGTTGGCACACCAGGGCCTGAGCAAAGATCATCTGTCCACATCGTAGCATGCATCCCCAGCCTGTGTCTGAGGTAGGGCCAGTTCCCCCTGTCATGGAGGAAAGAATAAGAAGTATTCATAATCAGAGGGCCCAAAAGCAGTCAGGTATCCAGTGACAAGAGGGATAGAATAAGCTCCATATGACCTCCCTGTGTTTGTCACTGTCTCCAGAAAAGTGCAACTCTGAGAATTCATAAATGACCACATTTTCTGGAGAGCAGATCATTCTGACAACCTCCTCAAGATGGGAAAAATATGTGAACAAGTCAGTTGTGCAGCAACAAGAATGCCTGGCAAGGAAGAACTCCTTTGAGTATGCTAGAAGAAGCAGAGTTACATAGTAAGAACCACTTCTTAAAACATTTATTTGAGAGAAGGGGGATAGAGAGGAAAAGGTAGATAGAGACAGAGAATGGGCACACCAGGGCTTCCAGCCACGGCAAATAAACTCCAATTGTATGCTCCACCTTGTGCATCTGGTTTACATGAGTACTGGGGAATCAAACCCAGGTTCTTAGACTTTACAGGCAAGCATCTTAACTGCTAAGCCATCTCTCCCACCAGAAAGGCAAAGATTCAAAGGTTACATGATATCCAGTGTTGCTCTGACTATGTGCTAGAGTAGTATGCAGTAATGGTCAGTGACAACTCTATATACTTCAAGTATATGTAATGACCCCACCACTTCATGTCCACTGTGGAAGTGTATCATGTGACAAACAGATGAATAAAGTCCCATGGGCCTTCAGTGGGAGTTCAGGGGAATGCCAGTGTGTGGCTATGATAAGGAAGAAGAGCACACTGTTGTGGCACTGAGTGGCAGGGATGTGATTGTACATGGTATTGGAAGAACAGAGAGTAAGAGGTCAGTGAAGGGGGATCTTCCCCTATTTCCTAAACTGCCACCAGCTTCACTTTACTTCTTGTTTTTGAGGCAGGGTTTCACTTTAGCCTCTGGATTTCATTCTGTAGCACAAGTTGGCCTCCAACTCACAGTGATCCTTCTCAGCCTATGAAGTGCTAGGATTATAGGTATGAGCTATTTTCCCTCACTTCTGATAGAAAGATGTTATCCCTGTAAGATGTAGGGTACATATAGGCCACACTTGGGCTTTAGGCCCATTATGGGCTCATATCCAGCTCAAGGATGTCCACAACTGGTAAGTAATGAAGGTGCCTCTCTAATTTTGGTTTCCTCCCCAAAACCCTGTCTGGCAGTCACCATGTACCAAGGCAGGCTCAGAGAATAAGTGTGCTCCAGGTATTTGTGGAATGAATAGCTTATTCAGAAAATTACATCACTAAATGTTAAACTAAGAAACAGAGATGTTATTATTCCTTCATACTTCAGTGTGCCTACTTTACTTCCTAGGTCACTTTTGAAGAAGGGGTGAAAGGCCATCCAAGAGAGGAACTGTCTCATTATCTGGCTATTGGGGACAGTATAATGCCAATCTGGTCCAGTCTTGGGATCTTTGGCTGTCCCAGAACTTGGGAGGCAGAGGTAGGAGGATCACTATGAGCTTAAGGCCACCCTGAGACTACACAGTGAATTCCAGGTCAGCCTGAGCTAGACTGAGACCCCACCTTGAAAAACCAAAAAAATAAAATAAAATAAAACACAAGACTGAGAGTTGTTCTCCAACCTAAAGAATGACTTCTAATCTCTTTAAATCAACCCTTCAATCATTATATAGCTAAGTATCAAACATACGAAAAAGCTGAGGGATGCAAAGCAATGACTTCTAAACATATTAGACAGAAAGAGACACTATATAGTGAGACCTAGGACACAATCAAATTTACCAACTAAACCCAAAATCTCTTAAGGCAATATGTTATCTTATTGTTATTATTTTTATTTATTCATTTTTTTTTTTGGTTTTTCAAGGTAGAGTTTCACACCAGCCCAGGCTGACCTGGATGGCCTTGAACTCACGGCAATCCTCCTGCCTCTGCCTTCTAAGTGCTGGGATTAAAGGCGTATGCCACCACGCCCAGCTAGTAACATGCTATCTTATTATGGCTAACAGTTCATATACTCTTACTACTCTATTCTAAATCTTAGTATTTTTAATTTTTATGTTTTTTTTTTTTTTTTTTTTGGTTTTTCGAGGTAGGGTTTCACTCTAGCCCAGGCTGACCTGGAATTCACTATGGAGTCTCAGGGTGGCCTCGAACTCACGGCGATCCTCCTACCTCTGCCTCCCGAGTGCTGGGATTAAAGGCGTGCGCCACCACGCCCGGCTCTTATTTTTATGTTTTAAATTTATTTGCGTATGGCAAGAATGCATAAATGCATATATATATTGGTGCATATGTACTTGGAAACCAGAAGTTGACATCAGGTATCTTCTTTGATCACTCTCCACTTTACTGAGACAGGCTCTCTCACTTGAATCCAGAGCTCACAGATTCAGTTAGTCTAGCCAGCCAGCTTGCTTTGGGGATTCCCTGTGTCCATCTCCTGAGCAACGGGGTTACAGGTGGACTGTCAAGCCCACCCAACACTTACGTCCTTGTGCAGCAAGTGCTTTACCCACTCTAACATGCTGGCTGTGGTATGTAATCCTAGCACTTAGAAGGCTGATGCAGGAGAATCCCAAGTTCAAGGCCAGCTCAGGCTACATGCCAAAACCCTGTTTCAAAATCAGCCAACCAAACAACTGCTGTCATGACCCCTGATCCTGACTTCAAGTTCAAGTAACAAGCTGTGACTTACAGGTGAAAAGTCACCAGGAGCCTGGGTTTGGAGCCCAGCTCTGCCACTACTGAGTATAAGAACTCAACAATATAACCAGGGTTCCTGTGAGGATGAACCAATTGTTTGGCATTCTTTTTGTAAGTGTGTGTGTGTGTGTGTGTGTGTGTGTGTGTGTGTGTGTGTGTGTACAGGTAAGCCAGAGTATCTTGCACTGCAATTGAAAGCTTGTTGGGCTTTATGTGGGTGGCTGGGTAATGGATCCCAGGCTTGGCAAGCACAAGCAAGTGCCTTTAAAAGCTGAGCCATCTCCCTAGGCCTAACTGTCTGGCATTCTGAAGTAAAAACCTTAAACCAAAAATTTTCTCTTTCTTGAATCATGTGTATTTTGTCATAGATTTACAAGACAGTGGGGTACTCACCAATGGCTGGAAAATTTCTCCTGTAGGTGAACCAAAATCTGGATGCCACATCAGACAAGATCTCATCCTTCTCTAAGTGTTTAAAAGAGGAAGACACATACAAATCTTTCAGTTTCTAAGTCAGATATGGGAGAGTTAGCCAAAAAACAAATATTGACACAAGATGATTTCTGTAGGAGCACCTAGAGCACAGAGGCTGATACCTGTGCAAATGCTGTATTTTCTGCCCAGGATCCAAACAGGCTCTGAAGTCTCAGGAAAATCCTCAAATTCAGCAAACCGGAGAGTATCATAGGTCAGAGTGGCTGTGAAAACCAAGGAAACACATCTGACTTTCACAATTTCCAATAATAATAAGACCAAAGAGCTCATTCATAACATTAACTTCTTTCCCTCCCTACCCCGAGTCTCACTCTAGCCTAGGCTAACCTGGAACCCACATTGCAGCCCCAAGATGGCTTGGAACTCCTGGTAACCCTCTTATATCAGTCTCTGGAGTAATGGGATTAAAGGTGTGTCTGCACCACGTGGTGGTTTGATTCAGGTGTCCCCCATAAACTTAGGTGTTCTGAATGCTAGGTTCCCAGCTAATGGAGATTTGGGAATTAATGCCTCCTGAAGGCAGTGTATTGTTGGGGGCAGGCTTATGGGTATTGTGGTAGTATGAATAGATGGCCCCCAATATATTCACTGTTTTATTAGTTTGTAGTTTGTATCCAAAGCCACCTGGATAGAGGTGGTGTCACTGGGCAGATCTTAAGTTATGGTGGTGGGTTTGAGATTTCAATTTAAAGATATGCAAAGTGTGCCTAGTAGGAGTTCCTGAAGTGTGCTGTGCTGTGTGGCTTCTGGCTTTTAGGCTTGTGCTTCTCTCTCTGTTTGGTCCTGTGAAAGCAGGCCAGCTTCTTCTGCCATTATGGAACTTCCCCTGGATCTGTTAGCTTCAATAAATTCCTTCCTCCACAATTGTGCCCGGTCTGGAAGCTCATCTCAGCAAACCTGAAGCTGTCTGTTACAGGTATTATGGCCAGTGTCCCCTTGCCAGTGTTTGGCACACTCTCCTGTTCCTGTTGTCCACCTGATGTTGGCCTGCTCATGCCATTGTTTTCCCTGCCATCCTGGAGTGTCCCCTCAAGACTAAGCCAAAATAAACCCTTTTTCCCAAAAGCTTCTCTTGGTCACGTGATTTCTGCCAGCAATGTGAACCAGATTGCAATAGTAATGTTGGTAGCAAGGAGTGGTGTCATGTGCTGCTTGACACCTGACTGCATGGCTTTGGCCTTCTGGAGCTGATTTTCAAGAGGAATGTGGAAAGATTTGAAACCTTGGCCTAAGAGATGCCTTGCAGTGCCGTAAGTACAGCTTGGTGGACTATTCTGGTCAGAGTTGAAAGACCTGAATGCAGTAAGAACTATGGACTGTGAAGTTTGCCTTATAAGGGTGAGAAAGAGCTTTGCTTGGACTGGGCTAGAGGCAGTTTGTGTGAAAAGCTTGTTGTTATGTCTGTGTCCAGAGAAATTGTGCAGGGTTGCAGTGTGTAGAAACGGACTGGTGTGTGCAGAGGGATATGGCACAGAAAGAAATCTTTGGGCCAAAACTGCTGCCCACTCAGCTGCAATTGTATGAGAGATTATAACCATGGAGATTGGGCCAGCTGAACTGCATTGGGACAACAGAAATAATGCAGTCTTTTGAAGAGGGTTGAATGCTGAAGGACTGTCCTATTCTTCAAAGTCTGCTTTATTCCCCCCGGATTAACAAATTGGCACCCTACCTGGTATTATTAAGAAATGCAGGAAAGATAGGGTCACTGAATTTGTAACATGGTTTTGTGTTTTGGAAACGGTTATGGGCAGTGTGAAGCAGGTTTGCTGGATGCCTGCAAGGAGACCTGATGGAGGCATGAGGATGGACCCGGGATTGCAGTGGAAACCCAGTAGAGATGCCAGGACCACGAGCTGACTGCTAAGGAAAGCTGCCAGCCCTGATGAAGTTTTCCAGGACTGTGAGTAGCCTAGCTGGAGGGGCATAATTGGAACTCCACAGACTTGTTGCTGGTTAGGATTATCGAACTTAAAAACTTGTCACTGGCTAGAATTATTGGTCTTGGAGCTATAGAGTTTAATGTTTGCCCTGGTTGTTTTAAATCTTGTATTGGTTGAATATTTCTTTGCTATGCCCAATGCCATCTTTTGCAGTGTGAATGTTTATTCTATGCCATTATGGGTTTGGGGACGATTTTTTTTTTTTTTTTTTGGTATTATGGCTCAGTTAAAAGACCTTGGATTATGGAGATGTTTGAACATCATTAGAATTGATAAAAAATGTGGGGACTCTAAAAGTTGGGATTGAATGCATTGCATTTTACATCATGGATGGTTAACAGTTTATAGGAGCCAGGGGCAGAATGTGGTGGTTTGATTCAGGTGTCCCCATAAACTTAGGTATTCTTAATGCTAGGTTCCCATCTGATGGAGATTTGGGAATTAATATCTCCTAGAGGCACTGTATTGTTGGGGGCAGGCTTATAGGTATTATAGCCAGTGTCTCTTGCCAATGTTTGGCACACTCTCCTGTTCCTGTTGTCTACCTGATGCTGGCCAGGAAGTGATGTCCACCCTCTGCTCATGCCATCACTTTTCCTGCCATCCTGGAGAGTCCCCTCAAGTCTGTAAGCCAAAATAAGGGGTCCCCTTTTTTTTTCCCAAAAGCTGTCTTTGGTTTGGTGATTTCTGCCAGCAACGTGAACCTGACTGCAATATGCCACCACATCTGGCATTCATTCATACCATTTCTGCAGTATATATTCTTGCCACAAGCACACCTGTGTTTCAGAACTTCCATGATAGGTATTGTGAGCACACATATAAGCACATGACAGCCTGTGAAACAGCTGGAGTAGGGATAGGCGTTAGCCAAGCCTTTCAGACATCAACTATGTCTTACAGCTGACATGATGGGAAGAGAACAAATTAGGCTGGCTTGAAGGGATGGAGCAAAAATAAAAGGCCTCCCCTTCTCAAGTAAAAAATAAGCACTTGGGCTGGAGGGATGGCTTAGCGGTTAAGGTGCTTGCCTGCAAAGCCAAAGGACCCAGGTTCAATTCCCCAGGACCCACATAAGCCAGACACACAAGGTATCACATGCGTCTGGAGTTTGTTTGCAGTGGCTGGAGGCCCTGGCACACCCATTCTCTCTCCCTGCCCCCCCCCAACCTCTGTCTCTCTGTCAAATAAATAAATCAATAAAATATTTAAAAAAATAAGCACTTGACTGTTTTTTTAGACTTTATGTTTAGAACCACACCCTTTGTCTCTGTAGACTACAGAGGCCTCAGAAGAAACACAACATGGAGCTAGCATTCCACCAAGGTTTTTCAGTATTGCCATGGCAGTGTGTAACTGTGATGAAGGTAAGTCCTCACTGAGCTTTGAAGAGATGAGCTACCAGATCATGCCAGTCCTCTGGTTAGAAGAGTTCACTACAAAAGGATGAAGGGTTACTCCTGGGTGGGAAACTGGGAGCCTGAGGCCTCTGCAAAATGCTCAAAGGAACCGGGGAACCGGAGGCCTAACACCAAAGCCTGGAACACATCTTCACTTTGTGTTTGCAACTGAAGGGCAACAGTCCGCAGTCTAAGGAGGGGCCTGGTCACAGAGCCAGAGCCATGGTACCACCTGATTTTTTTTTTTTTTTCTTTTTTGGTTTTCTGAGGGATCTCACTCTAGCCAAGGCTGACCTGGAATTCACTATGTAGTCTCAGGCTGGCCTTGAACTCACAGCAATCCTCCTACCTCTGCCTCCCAAGTGCTGGGATTAAAGGCATGCACAATCATGCCCAGCTTCTTTTTTTTTTTTTTAATATAACATTAATTCTGCACATGATGATGAAAGCTAAGTTTGGGTATGTTAACATTCATGCCTATGTTTGCAAGAAACTGAAAAACATCATATCTCCCATTCTCTAAAGCACTAAATGCACAGTAAGCACTTCTTAGTTTTATTAGAAAATTTTATAGATGAAGACGCCAACTTCAAAGTGAAAGAGATAAATGGTGCTCTATTAAGTTCAAATATATCACTACTCATATATATGTTGTAACTATGAAAATTATGGGTTGTGCAGCTTCACAAACCAACAGCTAGTCCTTGGATGAAAAAATCAAAAGGAAACAAAACTATCAAGAGGCAACCACATGCCAGAATTGGGACTCAAGAGTCTGAGCTGACTACATGCCCTAACCCCAGGAGGCACAAAGGAAGGGAGACCCATCAGTATGATAAGAAAAGAAAGCTGACTTCCTAGCAAGAGACAGTCATCTCTATCACATCTGCAAGGGCCCAGAAAACATTACAAAGGAAGTGGTGCACTAAATATGAGTGTTGCTCTCAATGTTGCCTTGAGAACTCCAGAGAAGTGTTGGTTAGACACTGAGAAAACTCAAAACTCATCAAAGTAGAAACTCATAGGCAGCTGAGAGCTCAATAATAAAGAAGACGTATAGCATAGCTGGGTGTGATGGTTCACGCCCAGCACTGGGGATGCAGAAGTAAGAGGATTGTTGTGAGTTTGAGGCCATCCTGAGACTACATAGTGAATTCCAGGTCAGCCTGGGCAAGAGAGAGAGATCCTACCTAGAAGGAGAAGGAGGAGGAGGAAGAAGAAGAGGAGAGAAAGGGGAAGAAGAAGAAGGAGGAGGATGGAAGAAGAAGGAGACGAAGGGAAGAAGAAGAAGAAAAACAGAAGACTTATAGCATACCCTGATAGGCTCAGGGAACATTGTGAAAGGGTGTGTGTGGGGGGGGACTGTAAGAGCTACAGGGTGGAAAGGAGTATCCTGAGGCATTGTCCCCCACACAGCACAGAGACTGACTGCTGTATTTATGGCACCACAATGAATAACCATAAGCCCACTGAGGAGGGCCCTCAGGGGGATGTGAGGGACATAAGAGTATAATGGGATAGTAATCTGATCAATATGCAATATGTTAATAATAAATAAATACATAAAACAAGCAACCACAGTTCTCACCAGCTTCGTGGCAGCCACAAAGCAACAGCATCCATCACTGCCTGGGGGCTATGCTCCCTGGCTTCTCTGTGGCAAGGAGCCTTCAGCAGAACACTGCAATCCACTGCCCCAGACTCACTGTAGACCTGCTATGTATGCTGTACCCCCATTCCTCCCACCAACTGGACCCTCCACAGGGGTGGGCCATTTTCACTTTGATCCCATGAGGACATTAGGAGCATCTGTAAGCTTCAGTTTTCTTACTGGTAAAGAGGGAGCAATTGTACTTTCTTTCATCACTTGGCTATGAGAGTCAAATGATGAAGAAGAGCTCTGAACCCTACTGGAAATGAAGCACATTTTTAGGGCCAGTCATCATCACCTTCTTCTTCTACTACTACTTCTTCTTTTTAAATATTTTCTTTAGGGCTGGAGAGATAGCTTAGGATTAAAGTGCTTGCCTGCAAAGGCAAAGCACCTAGGTTCAATTCCCCAGGTCCCACGTAAGCCAGATGCACAGGGTGGCGAATACAACTGGAGTTCGTTTGCAGTGGCTGAAGGCCCGGTGTGCCCATTCTCTCTCTATATATATCTGTTTCTTTCTCTCTCAAGTAAATAAAAATAAAATAAATTAAAGTTTTTTTTTTTAAAAAAAGACTTCACGCTAGGTGAGAGCTATGTTTGTGCAAAGCTTTGTTCTGTGCAAAGCTTAAAAAATATATTTTATTTACTTATTTATTTGCAAGCAGTTAGGGAGGAAAGGAAGAGGAGATAGAGAAAGACAGACAGAGAGGGAACGAGATTAGGTGCACCACAGCCTCTTGTCAGCAAATGAACTCTAGATGCATGTGCCACTTTGTACATCTGGCTTTATGTAGGTACAGGGGAACTGAACCCAAGCTATCAGGCTTTGCAAGCAAGTGCCTTTAACTACTGAGTGATCTCTTCAGACCACAGGGCCAGTCTTTTTGAATCACTTAAAAGGTGAAACAATTACACTGTGAAATGAGATATATACTCTGTCCCCAAGGTGAGGTGTAACACCTAGTAAAAAACAAGGAAGAATCAAATCAAATGTGCAAGTTTCTGCCCCTGATTCCAACTTTATAAACTTTCCTCAAGAAACAAGGACGGGGGAGATGGCTCATGGGACTGGGAAGATATTTTAGCTGGTACTATGACTGCCAAATAAGCATAAGGACTTCAGTTCAGATCCTCAACACCACGTAAAAGCCAGGAGTGGTAGGACATGCCTATAATCCCAGCATAGGAAAGATGTAGATAAGATCCCTCGGACCTGCTGACTAGCTAAGCTAGTCTAGCCAAATCTGTGAGCTCCAGGTTCAGTGAAAGATCTGGTCTCAAAAATTAAGGTGGTGATGCCAGGCACACGCCTTTAATCCCAGCACTCAGGAGGCAGAGGTAGGAGGATCACCATGTGCTTGAGGGCAGCCTGAAACTACATAGTAGATTCCAGGTCAGCCTGAGCTAAAGTGAGACCCTATCTCGAAAAAAAAAAAAATTAAGGTGGTGAACCTAATCAGTTAAGCTGAGCCCATAGTACACCAAAGAAGAAAGCAGCTTCCCAGTCAATGTAGGCAAGACAAAAAGCTATCCCAAAAGGTAACAAGGCTGTTTTACACTGTGGCAATACATATCCCAAAGCCTAACTGCAACTTTCCTATCAGGGCAAGTTGCTAAAGAAAAAAATTCCTAGGAAGGGAAAGAACTCAAAACCAAGCACACGAAGACAAAAATACTGATATGTTAGATTTGATTAATACACTTTTAATCTACTTTACCATTCTTAAATAAGTTGTGTATTGTGGTTGACATTTTTAACTTTTGACATTTTTAAAAATAATTTTTATGTTATTTATTTATTTACTGGTTTTTATGGGTTTTATTGTTGTTTTTTGAGGTAGGGTCTCACTCTAGCTCAGGCTGACCTGGAATTCACTATATAGTCTCAGGGTAGTCTTGAACTCACAGCAATCCTCTCACCTCAGCCTCCTGAGTACTGGGATTAAAGGTATGTGCCACCATGCCCGGCTTACTTTTGATATTTCTTGACCTATAGTGCCTTTTTTTCTCCTTCTGTCTTTTTTGGGGGCATCCTCTCACTCTGGAACCCAGTGAAGCCCAGAAATCTCTCAGCCTTCCAGGTGATAGGATTAAGGGCATAAGGCAACATACCCTGCCAGGTTAGGGCATTTGGCTTTGTTAGTTTGCCTGTTTGTTTTAATCCCCACTCATGCATAAACACTCCATACTTGTTTTGTTTATGTGTATATACTGCCCAGTTGTCTTTTAGAATTTTTCTGAATTTTTCTCTACCCAGCCTACTATTGGACTCTTTCCACAACTTTTCCCACCACCAACTTGTTTACTTTTTCTCTCTTTCCAACACCTTTTCCACATCCTCTCCTCCTAATCCCCTCCTCTTTATTCTGCAGAACTAAAACTTTCATAGCCTCAGCCGCCTCTAAAATCTGTGGAAACTAATAGTACCCAACTTCCCTCTTGCAGACAGCTGAACAACCTCCATCTTTTTATCCAAAGTTAGCATTAGCCCTCACACTAATTCACCTTACACTGTTCCCATTTCTAAGTAACCAAAATCCTAGGATATTTCTACCAGCTTTATTCTTTTACCCACCAGCAATTAGTGAAATCGAAAGAAATACTGTTAATTTAATACTGGAACATTTGCATAGCAGATATATCCAACAGCTTGGGTCACACCTGGTGTTACTCTGGGGGTAATATAGGAGCCACACCTGACACCTTGAGTTCCTATCCTGGAGATATAACTTTTGATTTACACATCCATGAATACAGCAGATAACTAGAAAACCCAAGCATCTAATTACTCAAGATGCAAAAATATCTACATTATAAGAAACAGAAAAATAAGACAATATACTTCCTCCAAAAATTATAAATCAAACAGAAATACCTTCAGTGAGACTGATTTAGATGAAGTGTCAGAGGAAGAATTCAAAAGAATATAAGTAGCTGGGCATGGTGGTGCATGCCTTTAATCCCAGCACTTGGGAGGCAGAGGTAGGTGGGTCATCCTGAGTTTCAAGCCACCCTGAGACTACATAGTGAATTCCAGGTCAGCTTGAGCTAGAGAGAGACCCTACCTCAAAAAACAAAAAACAAAAACCCAGAATGTAAGTATGTTCAAAGAAATCCAAGAAAAAATGAAAGGAATCAAAGAAGACAAACTCTTGAAGAACACAGGAAATCAACTTAATGAAATAAGGAGGTTGATATAAAATATAAATAAGGAAATAGAAACGCCAAAAAATACCAATCTAAAATACTAGAATGAAAAACACAGTAAATCAAATAAAAACACTGTAGAAGGCCAGGTGTGATGGTGCATACCTTTATTCCCAGCACTTGGGAGGCAGAGGTAAAAGGGCTGCTTTGAGTTCAAAGACACCTTGGGACTAAATAATGAATTCCAGGTCAGCCTGGGCTAGAGCAAGACCCTACCTTAAACAAAACAAAATAAAAATCCTACTGTAGAAAGTCTCACCAATAGAATGGATCAAGGAGAGGACAGAATATCTGAGCTAGAAGACAAGGTGGAAGATCTAGAACAATTCAACAAGAAAGACAAACTACTAGGAAGGTATGAGTGGGAATTTCTAGATATCCAAGATAGTATGAAGAGATCAAACTTAATTCACAGTATAAAAGAGAATTTCACTCTAAAAGCATAGTAAAAATTTTCAATAAAATCATAGAAGAAAATTCCCTCCAAACAGGAAAAGAGATGCCAATACAGACACAGGAGTCATTTAGAACTCCAAACAGACAAGACCAAAAAATAACCTCTCTGTCATATTATAATTAAACTATTCAACCCACAAACCAAGGAAAATATACTGGACGCAATAAGAGAAAATAATTTGATCACCATAAAAGCAAATCAATGGGATTACAGAAGATTACTCAACACAAGCTTTAAAAGTCAGAAGAGCTTGGAATTACAAATTCTAAATCACAAGACAAGTCACAAAACAATAACTTGCCAACTCAAACTACTATATCCAGCAAAGCTATCCATCAAAATTGAAGGAGAAACAAGAACCTTCCATGATAAAAACAGGCTAAAGAAATACATGACTACTAAGTCAGATCTACAGAAAATACTTGAAGGGATCCTTCCGACTGAAAGAAAATACATGAGAACACAGGAAAAAATAAACTATGTTCAAATAGTAGTTAATGCAAGAGAATAACAGAAAAACAGCAAGCACTACAAAATCAAAAACAATGGCAGGAACAACTAAACACCTTTCAATAATAACTCAGCCAGGCATGGAGGCATATGCTTTAAACCCAGCACTTGAGAGTCAGAGATAGGAGGATTGCCATGAGTTTGAGGCCACCCTGAGGCTACATAGTGAATTCCAAGTTAGCCTGATCTAGAGTGAAACCCTACCTCAAAATAACAACAACAACAACAACAACAACAACAACTCTTAATATCAAAGGCCTCAAAGCCCCAACCAAAAGATACAGACTTGCAGACTGTATTAAAAGGCAGGATTTGGGCTGGAGAGATGGCTTAGCGGTTAAGCGCTTGCCTGTGAAGCCTAAGGACCCCGGTTCGAGGCTCGATTCCCCAGGACGCACGTTAGCCAGACGCACAAGGGGGCGCACGCATCTGGAGTTTGTTTGCAATGGCTGGAAGCCCTGGCGCGCCCATTCTCTCTCTCTCTCTCACACACACACTCTTTCTCTCTCTCTCACTCTCTCTTTCTCTCTTCCTCCTCTCTGTCTGTCACTCTCAAATAAATAAAAATAAACAAACAAAAAAAAAAAAAGCAGGATTCTGTTACCTTCAAGAAACTCACCTCTCCATAAAAGACAGACTACCTTAGGGTAAAAAGATAGAAAACAGTATTTCAAGCAAATAGGCCTAGGAAACAAATAGGTGTTGCTGTTCTAATATCTGACAGGATAAACATCAAACCAACATTAGTTAGAAGAGATTTTTTTTTTTTAAAAAAAAGGTTACTATACTGATTAAAGGAAAAATCCAACAAGAGGACATTAAAATTCTAAACACATACACACCAAGCAAGGGTGCACCCAATGTCATTAAACAAACATTACTAGACTTAAGGTCACAGATAACCGCACAATTGTAGTAGGCGACTTTAATATCCTGCTATCACAAAACGACAGGTCATCCCAACAACAAATAAACACAAAAGCCTATGGATTAAATGATATGACAGAACAAATGGACCTAGCAGACATCTACAGAACATTCTACCCAAATGCTGCACAACAAATGTGTGCATGGAACATTCTCTAAAATAGACCACATATAAGGACACAAAGCAAATCTTAACACATAAAAGAAAACTGAAAAAACCCCTTGTACTCTATCTGATCACAATGGGATTAAACTAGAAATCAAGAGCAAGAAAGACAACAGAACATACACAAACTCATGGAAATTAAGCAATACACTACTCAAAGATAAATGGGTCACTGAAGAAATCAAGAAGAAAATTTAAAAATTCCTACAATAAAATGATAATGAAAGCACAGAATACCAAAACCTACTGTATATAATGAAGGGAGTTCTAAGAGGAAAATTTGTAGCTTTAAGTACCTATATTAAGAAATCAGATGTCTGCCTAAATGTATATACTATGCTCATCAAACTGCCCAGTAAGCACTTCTCTTAATGTTCATACCTATATATTAATGGTACTCTCACTGTTGGTGGAGAACCTTCTCTTTTCAGATGGCAGTGACCTTGGGATGACTCAGAAGGCATCATGGTGCTGGGAAGAAGTGACAGGAGTGCTCAGCACTGCAATATCTCTATCACACCTTCCAAGGCTCAGGGTCTAATGCGGAAGAGGTGGCGGAAAGAATGTAACAGCCAAAGGAAGGGTAGGACTCCTTACAACGTGCACCTCCAGACACAAAATGGCCTGGATATCCATGACCTCACAGTGCCTGACACTACCTACACAGGACCATCATAATAGGAGGGAAAGATGATGATATCAAAATAAAAGAGATACTGAGAGAAGGAGGGGATATGATGGAGAATGGAGTTTCAAAGGGGAAAGTAGGGGGAGGGAGGGAATTACCATGGGATATTGTTTATAATCATGGAAGTTGCTAATAAAGACAAAAAAAGAAATTAGAGAGGTCACAAGTAAACAACTTAAGTGACACCTTAAGACCCTGGAAAAAGAACAAGGCAAATCAAAAATCAATAGATGGAAAGAAATAATAAAAATCGGGGCAGAACTTGAAACAAAGAGTTAGTTCTTTGAAAGGATAAATAAGATTGATAAACCCTTAGCAAAACTGACCAGAGGAAGACCTGATGTGGTGACACATGCCTTTAATCCCAGCACTTTGGAGGATGAGGTAGGAGGATCACTGTGAATTCAGGGCCACCCTGAGACTACAGACTGAATTCCAGGTCAGCCTGGGCTAGAGTGAGACCCTACCTCAAAAAAAAAAAAAAAAAAAAAAAAAAATTCACAACACTGACCAAAGGAAAGAAGAGACCCAAATTAACAAAATTAGAGATGAATAGGATACTATTAAAACAGATAACAATAAAATTCAGAAAATTGTAAGGCTATACCTTAAGCACATATACACTACTAAGTTTGAAAAGGTAAAAGAAATGGATGATTTTCTAGATATATATGATCAACCGAAATTAAAGCAAGATGAGATAAACCATTGAAATGGACCTATAACAATGAGATCAAAGTAGTTGCAAAAATTCTCCTAATTAGGGTCTGGAGAGATGGCACTTGTTTGCAATGCCTGATGGCCTGGGCTTGATTCACCAGTATCCATGTAAGGCCAGATACACAAAGTAGTACATGCATCTGGAGTTAAGTTTTCAGAGGCAAGAGGCCCTGGCAGATCTACTTATTCATTCATTCTTGTTCTCTTTCTCCTTGCAAATTAATAAATAAAAATATTTATAAAAATTCTCCCAACTAAAAAATATCCAGGCCTGAATGGATTCAATGGTGAATTCTTTTTTTTTTTTTTTTTTTCGAGGTAGGGTCTCACTCTAGCCCAGGCTGACCTGGAATTCACTATGGAGTCTCGGGGTGGCCTCGAACTCATGGCGATCCTCCTACCTCTGCCTCCCGAGTGCTGGGATTAAAGGTGTGCGCCACCACGCCCAGCTTTCAATGGTGAATTCTACTAGACCTTCACAGAAGAACTAATACCAATGTTACTCAAATTTTTGCATAAAATAGAAAAGTTAAAAAAATACTACCAAAATCCTTTATTTTTATTTTTATTTTATTTTTTATTTTTGGTTTTTCAAGGTAGGGTCTTGCGCTAGCCCAGGCTAACCTGTAGCCTCAGGCGGCCTCAAACGAACAGTGATCCTCCTACCTCTGCCTCCTGAGTGCTGGGATTAAAGGTGTGTACCACAACACCCAGTTCCAAAATACTTTTATGAAGCCAGCATAACCCTGAAACCAAAATCAGACAGGCAGGCAGACACACACACACACACACACACACACACAGAGAAACCTGGGCTGGAGAGATGACCACTAAGGTTAAGGCACTTGCCTGTGAAGCCTAAGAACTCATGTTCAAATCTTCAGGTCCCATGTAGTCAGATGCACAGTGACACAAGCACACAATGTTGCACATGCACTACAAGGGAGCGTGCACATTGAGTTCATTCTCAGTGGCTGAAGGTCTTGGTGCACCCATTCTCTCTCTTCTTCTTTTTCTGCCTCTCTCTCTCTCAAAAAAAAAAAAAAAAAAAAAAAAAAGGCAGGCATGGTGGCACACTCCTTTAATCCCAGCACTAGGGAAGCAGAGGTAGGAGGATCACTGTGAGTTCCAGGCCACCCAGAGACTACATAATTAATTCCAGGTCAGCTTAGACCAGAGTGAGACACCACCTTGAAAAACAAAAATAAGCTGGGCGTGGTGGCGCACGTGTTTAATCCCAGCACTTGGGAGGCAGAGGTAGGAGGATCACTGTGAGTTCGAGGCCACCCTGAGACTCCATAGTGAATCCCAGGCCAGCCTGGGCTACTGTAAGACCCTACCTCAAAAATCCCCCCCCCAAAAAAACAAAAACAAAAATAAATTAAATAAAAGTAAATAAATAAATAAAATAATAATAATAATAAAAGAAACTTACAGACCATTCTCCTTCATGAACATATATGCAAAAATTCTCAACAAAATACTGGCAAACTGAATACAGGAATACATCAAAAGGATCATTCCCAAACAAATGGATTTTATTCCAGAGATGCAAGGATGGCTCAACATTTGCAAATAAATAAATACAATGTATCATATGAATGGACTCAAGATAACAATCATGTGATCATCTCAATAGAAGCAGAAAAGGCATTTGACAAAAAAATCCATCATCCCTTCATGATAAAAGCCCCAAAAGAGTTGGGTGTGGTGGCGTACAGCTTTAATCCTAGCACTCAGGAGCTAGGAGGATCACTGTAGGTTTGAGGCTAACCTGGTACTACAGAGTGAGTTTCAGGTCAGCCTGGGGTAGAATGAGACCCTAACTTGGAAAAAACAAAGAGAAAAAAAAGTTCTAAAGAAACAGAATAGAAGAAACATATCTTAATATAATAAAGGCTATTTATGACAAAACTATAGCCAACATTATACTAAGTGGGGAAAATCTAGTTTCAGGAACTAGACAAGGGTTCCACTTTCTTCACTTTTTTTTTTTTTTTTTTTGGTTTTTCGAGGTAGGGTCTCACTCTAGCCCAGGCTGACCTGGAATTCACTATGGAGTCTCAGGGTGGCCTCGAACTCACGGCGATCCTCCCACCTCTGCCTCACGAGTGCTGGGATTAAAGGCATGCGCCACCACGCCCGGCTTGATTTTCAAGAGGAATGTGGGAGGATTTGAAACCTTGGCCTAAGAGATGCCTTGCAGTGCCATAAGTACAGCTTGATGGACTATTCTAGTCAGAGCTGCAAGACCTGAAGGCAGTAAGAATTATGGACTGTGAGGCTTGGCTTATAAGTGTGAGAAAGAGCTTTGCCTAGAGCTCTGCAGTTTGTGTGAGAAGCTTGCTCTTACGCCCATGTCCTGAGAAGTTGTGCAGGGTTGCTTTCTGTAGAAATGAACTGGTGTGAGCAGAGGGATATGGCACAGAAAGAAAAATCTTTGCGTGAACTGTTGCCCGTTCAGCTGCAACTGAGAGATTACAACCTTTGAGACTGGCCTAGCTGACCTGCACTGGGGTAACAGGAAGAATGTCGATTCTTCTGAAGGGGCTGAGTGCTCAAGGAGTGTCCTGTTCTTCAAAGTCTGCTTTATTCCCCCCCTGGATTAACAAATTGGCACCCTACTTGGTATTGTGGAGTACAAGAAATGCTGGAAAGAGGGTCAGTGAGTTTGCAACACGGTCTTGTGTTTTGGAAATGGCCATGGGCAGTGTGAAGCAGGTTTGCTAGTTGCCTGCATGGAGACCCCATGGGGCCATGAGGATGAACCATGGATTGCAGTTCAGACCCAGTGGAGATGCCAAGACCACAAGATGGCTGCCAAGGAGAGCTGCCGGCCCCAATGAAGTTTTCCAGGACTGTGAGTAGCCTAGCTGGAGGGGCGGAATTGAAACACCAGAGACTTGTTGCTGGTTAGAATGATTGGACTTGGAGACTTGTCACTGGCTAGAGTTGTTGGACTAGAAGTTACAGTTTGATGTTTGCCCTGGCTGTTTTAAATCTTGTATTGGTTGAATGTTTCTTTGCTATACTCAATGCCATCTTTTGTAGTGTGAATATTTATTCTGTGCCATTATGGTTTTGTTTTGTTTTTGAGGTTATTTTTTGGTATTATGGCTCAGTTAAAAGATCTTGGACTATGGGGATGTATGAACATCATTGGAATTGATAAAAAACTATGGGGCTTTTTTTTTTTTTTTTTTTTTTTTTTTTTTTGGTTGTTTTTTTTTTTTTTTTTTGAGGTAGGGTCTCACTCTAGCCCAGGCTGACCTGGAATTCACTATGGAGTCTCAGGGTGGCCTCGAACTCATGGCGATCCACCTACCTCTGCCTCCCGAGTGCTGGGATTAAAGGCGTGCGCCACCACGCCCGGCTATTGGGGCTTTTAAAGTTAGATGAATGCATTGTATTTTACATCATGTATGCTTATCAGTTTATGGGGGCCAGGGGCAGAATGTGGTGGTTTGATTCAGGTGTCCCCCATAAACTTAGGTGTTCTGGATGCTAGGTTCCCAGCTGATGGAGATTTGGGAATTAATGCCTCCTGGAGGAAGTGTATTGTTGGGGGCGGGCTTATGGGTGTTATAGCCAGTTTCCCCATGCCAGCGTTTGGCACACTCTCCTGATACTATTGTCCATCTTATGTTGGCCAGGGGGTGATGTCCACCCTCTGCTCATGCCATCATTTTCCCCTGCCATTGTGGAGCTTCCCTTGAGCCTGTAAGCCAAAATAAGTCTCTTTTTCCCAGAAGCTGCTCTTGGTTGGGTGATTTCTACCAGCAATGTGAACCAGACTGCAACACCCCCCTTCTTGGTTGAGCTCCTTTTTTGCCACCAGCCCCAGTCGTCCTGCCTGTTAAGGAATCTAAAACGCAAGAGGATCATAAGCCAGCAGTCCTGACCCCCTCTGCCCTCAAGGAGGACCTCTACCCACCTCCCTATGTACCTGCCCCTGCGCCAGAACCCGTACCACAAACGGTAGCTGCCGATCAGGGCCCCAGGGAAGAGGGAGCAAACATGATCGGTCCTCCCCATACATGAGCCTGGACAGCGAGACAGATCCCATTGCAGTTGCACTGCCCTTGTGAGCAACAGGGCCTCCTGATCAGGATGTCCAACGGTTCATGGCCCATATCCCTTTCTCCACTAGTGACCTGTATAATTGGAAGATGCAGAATCCAAAGTTTTCAGATAAACCCTCGGCCCTCCTAGACTTGTTAGATTCTATAATGATAACTCACCAGCCCACTTGGGATGACTGTCAGCAGCTTTTGTAGGTTCTCTTTACAACAGAGGAAAGGGAACAGATTTTAGCCACCGCCCACAAGCTAGTTCCTGGACCTAATGGCCAACCCACGATTGCACAGGCTGTTGTGGACGCAGCCTTCCCCTCAGCCCACTCTGACTAGGACCCCAACAGCCCTGAAGGCAAGGAAAGACTCAAAGCCTACCGCCAGATTCTGATGGGGGGGGGGTCTCCGAGAGGCTGCTAGGAAGCCCACAAATTTATCTAAGGTAGGGCAGGTTATACAAGGTAAGGAGGAAAGCCCGGGGGCCTTTTTAGAGAGGCTAGTAGAAGCCTACCGGACCTATACGCCTCTGGACCCAGAAGCAAGAGAAAACCAGTCTGCCATGAACATGGCTTTTGTCACCCAGACATCTACAGAAAACTCCAAAGACTACATGGTTTCGCGGGTACGCAGATGTCAGAACTTGTAGCAATAGCAGAAAAAGTTTATAATAATATAAAGACTCTAGAAGATAAAGTAGAGGCCTGGCCAAAATACTACTGGCTGTCATGCGAAAATCTGACCCAAGGGAATTAAAAAAACATGGCTTATGGGAGAAACAGGGGCAAAGCAGCCCCACAATTGAGAGAGGAAGAGCTACACCGACCCCGTCTCCAAAAAGACCAATGTACTTATTGCAAAAAGATGGGACACTGGAAAAATGAATGTCCACAAAGACAAAGGGACAAAAATCCTAAAATCCTGGAGATGGGAGAACTCAGTGACTGAGGGTGTCCCCTCCATGAACCCTGGGTAACCTTGGGGGTTGAGGGGAAACCAGTAGACTTTCTAGTCTACACTGGAGCTCAGCATTTGATCCTGAAACAGCCCATGGGACCCCTGTCCACCAAAAGGCCATGGGTCCAGGGAGCCACTTGGACAAATCAATATTCATGGACTACCCAAAGAGAAGTGGACTTAGGAATGGGATGGGTAACCCATTCGTTCATGGTCATCCCTGGGTGCCCATATTCACTCTTGAGGTGAGACCTCTTGACTAATACAGGGATTTCAGCCCCAAGGGAGTACAGGTTCTTAATCAGAATGGTCCTGTACACGTGTTAATGTGTCACTGGAGGAAGATTATAAACTCTATACCTCTCTCTCCCAAGCTACCCCTGAAAGCCCGTATCTGAGGGAACTATGGGAAAGGACTCCAGTATATGGGCAGAAAGAAATCAGACTGGGCTGGCCAAGCATCGGGCCCCAATCATGGTCCAACTGAGGGCTAATGCCAGCTCAATCCAAGTCTGCCAATACCCTATGACCCAAGAGATCAAACTGGAAATAACACCTCACATAAACCGACTTTGGAACAAGGGATATTAGTCCCTTGTCAGTCCGCCTGGAATACTCTCCTGACAGTAAAGAAGCCCCACTCCAATGACTACCGGCCTGTGCAGGACCTGAGGGAAATTAATAAATGGGTGGAAGACATCCACTCCACAGTGCTGAACCCATACACTCGGCTAAGCACTGCCACCTGAATGCAATGTATACATGGTACTGGACCTCAAGGACACTATTTTCAGTCTGCCACTGGCCCTGGCCAGCCAACCTCTGTTTGCCTTTGAATGGAGTGATCCAGAATGTGGATTCAATGGACAGTTGAGTTGGACCAGACTGCCACAAGAATTTAAAAACTCACCCACCATCTTTGATGAGGCACTCCATGAGGATCTGGGTGAGTGCTGCCAGGCCCATCCCCAAATAACCCTCCTGCAGTATGTAGATGACCTTCTTATAGCAGCCTCAGATGAAGAAGCCTGCCGCTCAGCCACAGAGGCCTTGCTGAGAGAATTGGACCACATGGGATACCTAGTTTCAGCTTGAAATTCGCAGCTCTGCCAGAGGGAAGTAACTTAACTTGGATACATACTCAAGGGGTGCCAATGCCTGTTGTCTCAAGCCTGCAAAGAGATAATCCTCAACATTTCCCATCCCAGAACCCAGTGACAAGTACGTGAGTTCTTGGGGTCAGCAGGGTTTTGTAGACTCTGGATACCCAGATTCACAGAGATTGCCAAGCCTCTCTATGAGGCCACGAGGGGACAAGAAAATTCCCTTGAATGGACCCCAGAAAGGGAAAGGTCTTCCTCCAGTTGAAAAAGGCCCCCCTTGAAAGCCCTGCATTAGCTTTGCCACACATCCACAAACCTTTCCATCTTTATGTTGATGAAAACAAAGGCATAGCTAAAAGAGTACTGACTCAAACTCTTGGCCCTTGAAAGAGGCTGATTGCTTACCTATCAATGAAATTAGACCCAGTGGCAATGGGATGACCCCCATGCCTCCGAATAATAGCAGCCACTGTCTTATTGGTCAAAGACTCAGATAAACTGACTTTGGGCCAAACCCTGAGAGTGACTACTCCTCACGCTATTGAAGGAGTGCTAAGGCAGCCCCCTGACAGGTGGCTGACCAATGCCAGACTGACTCATTATGAGGCTCTTCTTCTGAAACCCCCATGGGTCCAATTTGTCACCAGTCAGGCCCTCAATCCCACAACGCTGTTACCTGACCCAGATCTGGACAGTCCCATACATGAATGCTCAGAGATCTTGAGCAGTTTACAAGTGACCCGACCAGATCTCAAGGACGTTCCCCTTAAATTAGGGACAGAGCTGACCTGGCATACAGATGGAAACATCTTCCTTAAGTTTGGTGTCCAGTATGCAGGAGCTGAGGTGACAACGGAAGAAACAACTGTATGGTCAGAAGCCCTCCCTCCAGGTACGTCTGCCCAGAAAGCCGAATTGATAGCCCTGACCAAGGCCTTGCAACTAGGCCAAGGAAAGAGACTTAATATTTACACTGATAGCTGTTATGCTTTTACAATGGTACATGTTCATGGGGCCATTTATAAAGAAAGGGGACTATTGACAGCAGAAGGAAAAACCATTAAAAATAAACAGGAGATTTTGGGCCTCCTACAGGCTATATGGCTTCCCAAAGAGATAGCAATCATGCATTGCCCTGGTCACCAGAAAGGGGAGGGTCCTATTTCTAAAGGGAACAACAGGGCTGACATGGCAGCACGGGAGGCAGCCCTCCAGGTTGCTACTACCCTAGTGGCAAAATTGCCTCCAATAATGGCGCCAACCTTGCCAGAGACACCAAATTACACTGATTCAGAACTACGGAGGATTAAGACCTGCACGGCAGCCTATAAGGAACAAGAATGGTATAAGACTCCTGACAGAAGGATCATCCTCCCATCGGACTTTGCTAGCCAACTCATCAGACAAATACACCAGAGTACTCATCTAGGACAACAGAAGATTGAGGACTTAGACGGGCCCACCTTAAAGTTTTTGACTTGAGACAAAAGGCAGCAGAATTCATAGCCCAATGCCAAGCCTGCCGCCTGGTAAATGGAAAAAGCAGAGTTTCTCGGTCGGGAATCAGGGAAAGAGGAACCTGACCAGGAGTAGATTGGGAAATTGACTTTACAGAGATAAAGCCTGATTTATATGGATACAGGTATTTACTAGTATTTATAGACACCTTTTCAGGATGGACCGAGGCTTTTCCAACTAAGAATGAGACTGCCACAACTGTGGCCAAGAAACTGTTAGATGACATCATTCCAAGGTATGGTTTACCTGTTCTTTTGGGGTCAGACAATAGACCAGCCTTCACCTCACAGGTAATGCAGGCTATAGTTAAAATGGTGGGGACAAATTCGAAACTACATTGTGTGTATTGTCCCCAGAGTTCAGGACATGTAGAAAGGATGAATTGGACCCTAAAGGAGACCCTAACTAAATTAACCCTTTAAACTGGTGGTGACTGGGTGTCTCTCCTTCCCTTTGCCCTCTTCCAAGTTTGAAGCTCCCCGTATACCATGGGGCTGACACCTTTTGAAATCATGTATGCAAAGCCTCCATCCTTGTTGCCCAATATAAAAGCAGAAATGTTAACTGAATTTGATGATGAAAGATTCCTCTCCTCCCTACAAGCTTTATTTCAGGTGCAAGAACATCTCTGGCCTCAGCTGCAGGCCATCTATGAGAAGGCACCCCTATCTACACCCCACAGGTTCAGGCTGGGAGATCTAGTGCTCATCAAAAGACACCAAAAAGAGACTCTTGAACCCAGCTGTAAGGGACCCTTCACTGTGATCCTGACCACCCCAACTGCTGTTAAGGTAGACAGCGTCCCTGCTTGGATACAACACTCCCACGTGAAGCCTGTTGACCCACATGCGGATCCAGACGACTACGCACCTGAAGAGAAGCCAGGACTTTGGCGAGCCATTGCGCACCCGTAGGATCCACTAAAACTGAGGATTCGTAAGCTAGAGACTCAACAATGATGCTAAGGATGTTTATGGTTATGTTTCTTACTATGCTTGCTTGCAGTTCAGAACTTTGGGTGGCCCCTATCACCGCAACCCACATGAGCCTTATAATCTCACCAGGATAATCTCTAATCCCACCACCGGGACCATTCTCAACTCCACCTCCCAGCTGGCCCCACCATATACATGGTGGCCAGAACTCACGGCAGACTTATGTGATTTTTTTTGGGGGGGGGGGATTTCGAGGTAGGGTCTCACTCTAGTCCAGGCTGACCTGTAATTCACTATGGAGTCTCAGGATGGCCTTGAACTCACGGCGATCCTCCTACCTCTGCCGCCCGAGTGCTGGGATTAAAGGCGTGCGCCACCACACCCAGCTTTTATGTGATATTTTTGAAGGGGAATGGGAACTCAGTGACCAACAATGCTTTCCCCCTTTTGGGTGCACTTATCCGGCCAGGAGGCAACAAAATCGAGCCTTAACTATCTATGTATGTCCCGGGGCATAGCCTGACAAGGGAACAAAAACCAATATGCGGGGGCCCTAGGCAGTACTACTGCGCCTCCAGGGGATGTGAAACAACTGGCACCTTTACATGGGTGTCTGCCAACAAAGACACAGATTTAATTACACTACAGAGGTCCACATGGGAGACGGATACAGGAGAACACCTTATAAATGGGACATGTGAGAAAAAACAATGCAACCCCCTAACCATCAGATTTACAGAGAAGGGAAAAGGACTCAAAATTGGACCTATGGTAGGACATGGGGACTCAAATTATACGTAATGGGGATCCTGGTGCTTTATTCACTATTAGACTGGCAGTTGATCTAATGCCCACTCCCTCCCCCACCCACCTCGAGGGCCCAACAAAGTGTTGGCTCTGCCTCAAAGGCCACCTCAAAGAACCACAGCCCTCTCCCTAATCACTCAAACTTCTAGAGCCACAATCCCATTCCTTAACACTGAACCAGCAACTCATATCATCCTTCCACTCAACATTAGGCCACTGGAACTATTGGAGGCAAATTATAAGGTCCTCAACTCCTCTAGGCCTGAACTTACTAAGGACTGCTGGTTGTGTCTCAACCCACAACCCCCTTTCTACAAAGGAGTAACAGTACCAGAAAATTATTCCATGGCTGCAGAGGCAATGGCCTGCCATTGGCAACAGTCAGGAAAAGGAAAAATAACACTTCAGTCAGTCATAGGAAAGGGACTCTGCATTGGAAATCAGATTCCTCAAGCCTACTCCCATCTATTGCAAACAAACCCAATTTCCCACTACCTCCGGTACTTTCCCAGTACCTCCACTACTTAATTCCCCCAGAAGATAGATGATGGGCTTTTACTACAGGACTAACCCCCTGTGTCCATGCCCAGGTCCCCAACCACACAAACGACTGCTGTGTGTTAGTACAGCTGATCCCCCATATAGTCCACTACTCCAACCAAGACGTTCCTTCACAGTTAGAGCCAATGGGATGGGAAAAATGAGAAATCGTTACTGCTGTTTTATTGTCTTCTCTTCTAGGCCTTGGTTTAGCTGAGGCAATAGGCACTGGCACCTCTGTTCTGGTGCTTCAAGACAAAAGCTATAAATATCTAAGGTCAGCAATCGATGCAGATTTAGAATAATTAGAAAAATCAATCACCCACTTACAGGACTCTCTCTCCTCCTTAGCTGAGGTAGTACTGCAGAACAGACGGGGACTAGACCTACTATTCCTCCAACAAGGTGGTCTCTGCACTGCCTTAAAGGAAGAATGTTGTTTCTATGTTAATCACTCTGGTGTTATAAAAGAATCTATGGCCAGGCATGGTGGTGCATACCTTTCATCCCAGCACTTGGGAGGCAGAGGTAGGAGGATCACCAAGAGTTCCAGGCCACCCTAAGACTGCATAGTTAATTCCAGGTCAGCCTGGACCAGAGTGAGACCCTACCTTGAAAAACCAATAAATAAATCAATAAATCAATAAATAAAAGAATCTATGGCCATACTTAGGAAAAGACTGCATAAAAGAAAATTAGAAAAAGAACAACCTCAAGAATGGCATGAGTCCATGTTCAATTGGTCCCTCTTGGTTAACAACTTTAATTTCTGCCCTAACTGGTCCCCTTATCCTTTTACTGCTTGCCCTCACCTGTGGACCTTGTATCATTAATGCTTTGGTCAGCTTTGTTAAGGATTGCATAGCCACAGTACAACTAATGGTTCTGAGACAACAATACCAACCTTTAGATATATCTCAAGGATTTGAGATGGGACCATACTCAAAGGGGAAATGAAGGGACCAAACTGATGCCATGACAGGCTTCATTAAGGTGCCACCCTAACTAGGCCTAAGTTCCAGTTTCCCAGAGAGGCAGACAAGACTTCTGAGAAAGGGCGAGCTGTTAATCAACAGTGATCCTGACATGTGGCCAGAAAAGATAAAAGCCCAGGGGCTGAATCAGCTCCTGGAGACATGTCCCTTTCGAGCCTTTTTGCAACCCTTCTGCCTCAACCAATCAGAGATGGACAACTGTAATTGCTGCTTACCTAGCCAATCATTTTTAAAATTACCTAAGCATGCCAAAATTTCTCTAGCTGTGCTTAAAGGGTGCCTGCGAGCTCCTCTCATGATCACCAGTTTGCATGAATGGTTGACTCCTGCATGCTGGCTGATTCTGCAGAATAAACACTCTTTGCTTTTACATGCTATTTGAGTCTGGGGTCTTTCTTCAGTGATTCTCAGACCCTTACAGTAAGTAGAGGGGCTGGGTACTGGGGAGAGGGATAGCCTAAGAGAAAGGATTAGAGGAGAGAACGGGGTGAGAGAAGAGTTAATCAAAATTTAAGGTGTTACAAATAAGCCATATGAAAACCTACTTCTTCATTAGCTAATGATATATGTTTAAAAAATAGGAGTTTGGGAAGAAGTATTACATGAAGGTGGATAATGTGGTGCCCAGGAGCCATAGATTGTTATTAAAAAAATTTTCAAGTCAGGTGTGATGGCACATACCTTTAATCCCAGCACTCGGGAGGCAGAAGTAGGAGGATTGCTGTGAGTTCAAGGCCAGCCTGAGACTACATAGTGAATTCCAGGCCAGCCTGGGCTATAGCAAAACCCTATTTAGAAAAAAAATTCAGTGCTGGGGTGGGATACCTTGCAGCAAGTTGTTGGCCAGGTTGGCCCCTGATGCTCCCAAAACATTACAGGTTATTGCCAAGGCTTTTGGTTGCCCACTAGAACTTGAAGGTAAATTGCTGAAGACTTCACATGCTTGGGCTACAGGTCACTGAGAAATCATGCTGGAGCTGAGCTAAAAGCCTCCTTCCTATTAACTATCTGTCAAGATGCTGGAAAGACCTATGCAATGTGCAGCCTTTGGAAGAGAAAAATCATCAGTGGTCTTAACCAGCAGTGGATCCTGCAAGTTTTATGGCTGGCTTACCCAGCCAAATGTACCAACTGGTACAATGGTGGCATGTCTGTTTTAGGGGAAACCAGTTGTTCTCTGATTGGATTTGAGGCCCACTCCACAGGACAGAATTCATGCCTGGTGCTCAAAACCTAGTCAAGAAGCTAGAGAGATGACTCGTCAGTTAAGGTGCTTGCCTGCAAAGCCTAACAACCTGGGTTCAATTCACCAATGCTCACATAAAATCCAGATGCACAAAAGGGTGCATGCATATGGATTCATTTGCAGTGGCTGGAGGCCCTAGAGTGCCCATTCTCTCTCTCTTTCTTCTCTCTCTCTCTGCTTGCAAATAAATAAATAAATAGTAAAATTAAAATTTAAAAAACCTAGTCAAAAGCCTATAGCTGAGTTATGGTCATAAGTTCCAGAGTGGAAACTATTACTGTTATCTGGCTAAATGGGTATATTATGGCCACCATATGTTTATGCCCATGTATTAATGCAACTCTCACTTTTGGTTAGAAAAGCTTCTCTTTTCAGATGGCAGTGACCACCAGAGTGATTCAAAAATTGACAAAGTACCCAGAAGAAATGACAGTGGAATGTTCAACACTAAGGGAGACATCTCTATCACACCCTCCAAGGTCACTAGACGTGGTGATGCATGCATTTAACCCAGCACTCGGGAGACTGAGGTAGGAGGACTGCATGAGTTCAAGGCCAACTTGGAGCTACAGAGTGAGTTCCAGGTCAGCCTATGGTGAAGTGAGACCCTGCCTGGAAAAACAAACAAACACAGCATGTACGAGCCAAAGGATGGGGGAGGACTGCTTGCATCAAGACACAAAGTGGTCTTGATATTCATGACTTCACAGGTGCTAATGCCCTATACAAGACCTGCATAACAGGAGGGGGTGGGGGGGATGATGGCATCAAAGTAGAAAAGATTAGTTGAAAAGAAGAAATTCAGTGAATGGGGGATTTGGGAGGGGGAAAAGGGGTATGCTGGGAGTGGATTATGATCATGGTATATTGCCTGTATTTATAGAAGTTGTCAATAAAAAGTCAAAAAAAAAATAAAGTGGGGGACTGGAGAGATGGCTTAGCAGTTAAGGTGCTTGCCTGCTGAACCTAAGGACCCATGTTCTACTCTCCAGATCCCATGTAAACCAGATGCACAAAGTGACGCAAGTGTGCAAGGTCGCACATGTGCACAAGGTGGTACATGTATCTGGAGTTCAATTGCCATGGCTAGAGGTCCTGGTGCTCCAATTCTCTCTTTCTCTTTTTTTCTCTCACTCTCACTCTGTCACATAAAAAAAGCCAGTCTATTGGGCTTGCCTCAAAATAAATAAATAAATGAATAAAAAACAAAGTGGGGCTGAGGAGAAGGCTCAGCAGGTAGGAGTGGTTCCTGCACAAGCATGAGAGCCTAAGAGGGCTTGATGTATCCTGATTTGATTCTCTAGCACCCATGCAAAGAGCTGGATGTGGCCAGATATGCGTATAACCCCATCCTCTATGGAGCAGAGACCAGAGAATCACTGGGGCTCACTCTTCAGTCCATCTGACCAAAACTGCAGATCATGATTAGGTGGGAGATTCTGCCTTAAATAAACAAGCAGATGAGTGATAGAGGAAGACACCAGATGTTTTTCTTGTCTTCTGTATTTGTGCATATGAAACATGCACATCTGTATACACTTACATACACCACATGCTCACCCCACCACCACCACACACACTAAGGTGGAAAGCAATTGAAGAAGACATGCAATATCTACCTCTGGCCTCCACATGTATGTGCATGTGCACCTGTACACATATAAGCACCCACACACTTACAAACACACATATACACTTGCTTACCATCTCACTGCATGGGTTAGCTCAAAGGTCCTTAACCTTTTACTGTGAAGAATTAGCACCAAAGGCATAATGGCATCAGCAATTCTAACTAGAAGGCCCACAGAGGTTCTCTCATCTCTTTGTCTGCATAGGTATCCCACTGTAATGGTGGATAAAAGAGGTACAGGATGACCTTCCCACCAAACCCCAGCTTGCCTGGATATGCTCAAGTGTAGTTAAAGAAAAGAGGAGAGCTGTAGAGATGGCTTAGTGGTTAAGGCGTTTGTCTGCAAAGCCAAAGGACCTCGGTTCAATTCCCCAGGACCCACGTAAGCCAGATGCACAAGGGGCACATGTGTCTGGAGTTCGTTTGCAGTGGCTGGAGGCCCTGGCGCACCCAGTCCCTCTGTCTCTCTCTCTCAAGTAAATTAGAAAAAAAAAAAAAAAAAAGAGGAGACTTCTGAATAAGATGACGACATACTAGCCACAACAAAGCAACCTAGGAAAAAAATCACATAAATATCTCATTAGATGTAGAAAAAGCATTTGAAAAAATCCAACATTTCTTCATGATAAAAGTCCTTCCAAAACTGGGAATAGAAGGAACATATCTCACCATAATAAAGGCTATTTATGACAAACCTACAGCCACCATAATACTAAATGGAGAAAAACTTGAAGCTTTTTTTAATTTAAAAATTTTTTTTTGTTTATTTTTATTTATTTGAAAGTGACAGACAGAGAGAAAAAGAGGCAGATAGAGAAAGAGAGAGAGACTGGGTGTGCCAGGGTCTCCAGCCACTGCAAAGGAACTCCAGACGTGGCCCCTTGTGCATCTGGCTAATGTGGGTCCTGGGGAAACAAGCCTCGAACCAGGGTCCTTAGGCTTCACAGGCAAATGTTTAACCGCTAAGCCATATCTCCAGCCCAACTTGAAGCTTTTCCACTAAAATCAGGAGCAAGACAAGGCTGTTCACTGTCCCCAATTTTATTTAATATAGTAATGGAAGTCTTAGCCATAGCAATATGGCAAGAGACACACATAAAAGGGATACAAACTGGAAACGAAGAGATCAAGTTAACATTACTTGCAGATGATATGATTCTATACATAAAGAACCCTAAAGACTCTTCCAACAAACTGTTAGAGCTGATAAACACTTGTAGCAATGTAGCAGTATACAAAATAAACATAGAAATCAGTAGCCTTCCAATACACTAACAATAAACACACAGAGAATGAAACCAGAGAATCACTCCCATTCACAAATGCACCAAAAAGCAATAATAAAATAAATTACCTTGGAATAAACCTAACCAACAAAATGAAAGATCTTTACAATGAAAACTTTAAAACACTCAAGCGAGAAATTGCAGAAGACACTAGGAAATATAAAGACATCTCCTAGTCTTGGATTGGAAGAATCAATATTGTAAAAATGGCAATCTTACCAAAAGCAATCTACACATTTGATGCAATCTCCATCAAAATTGCAATGGCATTCTTCACGGAAATAGAAACAACAATCTTAAAATTCATTTGGAAGCACAAAAAACTTCAAATATCTAAAACAAATTTGAGCAACAAAATAAGGCTTGTGGTATCACCATACCTAATTTTAACCTATATTACAGAGCCATAGTAACAAAAACAACATGGTACTGGCACAAAAACAGACATGTAGATCAATGGAACAGAATAAGGGACCCAGATGTAGTAAGTCTGTGTAGCTACAGCCACCTGATCTTCGACAAAAATGCCAAAAATGTGCATTGGAGAAAAGATAAATGGTGCTGGAAAAATGGATATGTATCTGTAGAAGAATGAAAATAGATCTTTATCTTTTCCCATTCTGTAGGTGGCCTCTTTGCTCTATTCATAGTGTCCTCATGAAATTATAAAGCTTTTGTACAGCAAAGGACACTGTAATACAGCAAAGAGGCCACCTACAGAATGGGAGAAAAATCTTTGCCAGCTATACATCTTTCAGAGGATTAATACCCAGGATATACAAAGAACTCAAAAAAAAAAAAAACTAAATAATAAGAGATCAAACAGCCCAATTAAAAAAATGGGCTATGGAACAAAAGAGTTCTCAAAAGAAAAAATACAGGTGGCATGTAAACATCTAAAAAATGTTCTACATCCCTAGCCATCAGGGAAATGTAAATTAAAACTACTTTGAGATTCCTCCCTACCCCTATCAGAATGGCTACCATCATGAAAATAAATGACAATGAATGCTGGCAAGGATGCAGAAAAAGAAGAACCCTTCTACATTGTTGGTGGGAATGTAATCTGGTCCAGCCATTGTGGAAATCAGTGTGGAATTTCCTGAGACAGCTAAAAATAGATTTACCATATGAACCAGCTATACCACCCCTAGGCATATATCCTAAGGACTCATATCATTACATTAGAGATACGAGCTCAACCATGTTTATTGCTGATCTATTCACAATAGCTAGGAAATGGAACCAGCTTAGATGTCCCTCAACTGATGAGTGGATAATGAAGATGTGGCACATTTATACAGTGAAGTTCTACTCAGCAGTAAAGAAAAGTGAAATTATGAAATTTGTGGAAAAATGGATGGATCTGGAAAGGATTATACTTAGTGAGGTAACTCAGGACCAGAAAGCCAAATGTCACATCTTCTCTCTCATACGTGGATTCTAGCTACAAATGATTGGACTTCTTTGTGAGTTGGAATAAAACTCAGTACTAGAGGCCAGTAAGCTAGAAAAGGGATATAAAGGGAATAGAAAGGTGGGGGAACTTAATAGGATGGAGAATATATATACATACATACATATATATATATATATATATTTCTACTTACATATACATATATTTCTACTTAATATACATATATATATATATATATATATATATATATACATACACATACACATATATATATGTAAGTAGAAAAACAGATCAATGGGGGTAAAAGGCCTAAGTGAGGTTAGGGGAAGAGCTTGAGTAAAGGCAAGGTGAGGGGAGGGCTAATCAAAATCTAAAAGGGTATGAATAAGTCATATGGAAACTTACTTTTTTGGACAATGGAACACCCAGAAGCCATAGATTGTTACTAGAAAAATTTCAGTGCCAGGGATGGGATACCTTCCAGTGAGCTGTTGGCCAGAGAGGTCCCTGATGCCCCCAAAACATTACAGACCATTGCCGAGGCCCTTGGTTTCCTACCAGGAATTATTGCGAGGTCAATGAGAAATCCTGCTAGAGCTGAGTTGAACCAGTTGACAGAAAGCTGGAAAAGGCTACGCTGCATACAGTTCAATGGGAGAGAGAAATCACCAGTGGAGATACTCAACAGTGGATATTGCAATCCTTAAATTTGGCCAGCCAGGAAAAATGAGCTAACGGGTACAATAGTGGCATGTCTGTCGTGGGGGAAACCAAACGCTCTCTAATTGGACCCCATTCCACGGGAGGGAATACATGCCTGATACTGAAAACCAGGGGTAGTCATGAGCCCTAGGGGTGTAACATCTGCTGCTGTCTGGCTAAATGTATAGAATATGTTCACCAAACTGCCCAATAAGCACTTCTCTTAATGTTCACACCCATATATTAATGCTACTCTCACTTTTGTTTAGAGAAGCTTCTCTTTTCAGATGGCAGTGACCTTAGGATGACTCAGAAGGCACCACAGTGCTGAAAAGAAATAGAGTTTTCCGCACTAAAATATCTCCATCATACCTTTCAAGGCTCAGGGTCCATTGCAGAAGAGGTGGCAGAAAGAATGTAAGAGCCAAAAGAAGGGTAGGACTCCTTACAATGTGCTCCTCCAGACACAAAATGGCCTAGATATCCATGATCTTGCAGTTCCTGACACTACCTACACGACCATCATAATAGGAGAAAAAGATGATGACATCAAAATAAGAGAGAGACTTATTGAGAGGGGAAAGGGGTATGATGGAAAGTGGAGTTTCAAAGGAGAAGGGGGGAGGGAGGGAATCACCATGGGTTATTGTCTATAATTATGAAAGTAGTCAATAAATAAATAAATAAATACAAAATTTTAAAAAGAAGACACAGCAAGGAAGACATAATGAGATGCCATTCACCAGGACAACACAGGTTGAGGTAGAATTGATATTCCTGACTTTCTGGATTTACTTTAAACAGAAAAAAAAATTAATAAAACCAATTTCAGTTAAAGTTAGTGAGTCTATGACATGTGCCTGAACTTCTCTATGCTTCAGTCTCCTCACCTCCAGAACTGGGCAACACCAACAGCTCTGTCCATGGGGTTGAGACGTGAGGACAAGTGTAAAACTTAAGCTCACAATCACTGGCATATGTATGGATTGAACACATGAAACTCTTTTTTCTGGGCTCCACTGGGCTTCTGCCCTTCACAGAGATTCCCCCAGTCCAACTACACAGCCCTTGTTACCAGTTCATCATCACACGCCACCAAACATCACTTATGAAGAAGTGTTTCCTAAGATAGAGGGAAATTTGAAGACAAAAACATCCTCCAGACTCCCAGGCAATGATTTAAATTTGCCATTAGATAATATGTAGGAAAAGCAAGATGGTAAGACCCTCTGTCCTAGTTAGAAAAAAAGCACCCTTAGAAGGAAGGAGCTGCCACATCTAGTCAAACACTTGAGGTGCTTGGCTTCCCCACCATGTTCCTGGGACTTCTGTGATCACAACCAGAGAGGAAATGGAGAGTATTAACTATATGACAGCTGCATTTGAAAAAGCACTGTGAGAGCTGGGCGTGGTGCCGCACGCCTTTAATCCCAGCACTTGGGAGGCAGAGGTAGGAGGATCGCTGTGAGTTCGAGGCCACCCTGAGACTCCATAGTGAATTCCAGGTCAGCCTGGGCTAGAGTGAGTCCCTACCTCAAAAAATCAAAAAAAAGAAAAAAAAGAAAAGAAAAAGCACTGTGATTTTACATTTATCCAATAGGCAAAAAATAAGGAAATGTGCTCAGTGAACTGAACTAACTTCACTTACTACAAATCTCAGTCATTCAAGTAGGGCAAACCAAAGACATACAACCAGTAGATCTCTCTAGGGATTATTACAATACATCTCATTTTTAAATATATTTACTTGTGAGGAGAGAAACGGGGGGGGGGGGGAGAATAGGTGTGTCAGGGCCTCTTGCCATAACAAAGAAACTCCAGACACACGTGCTACTTTGTGCATCTGGCTTTACATGGGTATTGGGGAGTTGAACCTAGGCTGGCAGGTTTTGCAAGCAAGTACCTTTAATCTCTGAGTCATCTCCCAAGCCCCTATCTTATTCTTATATTTTGAAGCTAGGCATGATGGCATGCCTATACTCCCAGCATTCAAGAGACTGAGGAAGGATTATGAGTTTAAGGCTAGCCTGGGCTACACAGCAAGACTGTTTCCAAAACAAATTTACCCAATAAGATTTTACTTTCTAAATAAATTCAGCAGAAGGGTTCTCCCTTTCCTTTGGAAACTGTTTAAAGCAATAGTTTGTATGTAGAAGAAAGTAAATAAAAACTTTAGCTGTCAGAAAACTAGAAAAATCTGCTTTAGTAAACATGCTAGACAATGTCTACTGCTCTGGGGCTGGGAATGTAGCTCAGTTAGCAGAGTGCTTCTCTAACATGTACAAGGCCCTGGGTACAAACCCCAGCACTGCATAAAATAAGTGTAGTGGTACACACCTGTAATCCCAGCACTTGGGAGGTAGAGGCAGGAGGAACAGAAGTTCAAGGTCATCCTCAGCTACATGAGACCATCTCAAACAATAAACAAAAAGCAAACCCACTGCTTTGTAGTCAGCAGCCTTTTTATTAGTGACTTTTGTGCTAACAGATTGGACTTACTGAAATCCTCATAAATGTTAAATGTCCTTCTAGTCAAAATGTTTAGGACAAGAAGTTATCAGACGTTGAATATCTGAATATGTCTAAGAAGATGTCTCACTAGAAAAAGCACTGTGACCCAAATCAAACATGGTCTTATTCAGTTTCATCTACATATCTTTCCATTGCCTGAAAGCAACTTTATAAAGTACTTGTAATGAGATAGTGTTGGTTTCTTTGTCTGTCTGGATTATTTTTTGTTTAGTTTACAGTAATAGGGATTGAGCCTAGTGCCTCACACATAGAGGCAGGCACTCTACCACTAAGCTATGTCTGCAGCCCTCATATTACCTTTTATTTTGAAACAAGATCTTACTAAGTTGCCTAAGCTGGCCTTGAACATGCTCTCTAGCCCAGGTTGATACCTGTGATCCTCCTGCCCCAGCCTCCCAAGTAGCTGGCTGGTATTATAGGCCTGAGGCACTAGAATGACTATTTTGTTTTTATTTTCAGACAGTCTCACCCTGTAGCACAGGCTAGCCTGGAACTATGTAACCCAGACTTGTCTCAAACTCATGGCAATCCTGCAATCCTCTTGTCTCAGTTCCCACTGGGGACATTGCAGATATAAAGTCACTAGCCTGGTTGTTTAAGACAGGGTCTTACTATGTAATTCAGACTGGCCTCAAACTTGTTATCCTCCTGCCTTAGCCTCCTGAGATTACAGGCATGTATCACCTGCTCTATCACAACTGGCACAGTGTTTTTATTTTTTATTTTTTTTAATGTGGTGCTGAAGATGGATGAAACCCAAGCCCTTATACATACCAGGCAGATACAGTACTACTAAGTAACATTCCTAGGGTATAACTGCACTAAAAAAATTTTTTTGTTTGTTTTTTTCAAGATAGGGTTTCACTCTAGTCCAGGCTGACCTGGAATTCACTATGTAGTCTCAGGGTGGCCTTAAACTCATGGTGATCCTCCTACCTCTGCCTCCCGAGTGCTGGAATTAGAGGCGTGCACCACCACGCCCAGCTAAAATGTTTATTTTTTTATTGAGAGAGAGTGAGAAAGACAGAGAATTGGCACACCAGGTCTTCAGCCACTGCAATTGAACTCTAGATGCTTGCACCACCTAGTGGGCATGTGCGACCTTGCACTTGTGCCTCACCTTGTGTGTCTGGTATATGTGGGATCTGGAAAGTCGAACATGGGTCCTTAGGCTTTGCAGGAAAGCACCATAAGACTAAGCCATTTCTCCAGCCTGATTGACTGACTGACTGATTGATTGATTGAAGAGAGAGAAAGGCAGAGAGAGAGAGAATGGGCACACCAGGGTCTCCAGCCACTGCAAGTAAACTCCAAATACACATGCCACCTTGTGCATCTGGTTTTACATGGGTACTGGGAATCAAACCTGGGTCCTCAAGCTTTGCAGGTAAGCATTTTAACCACTGAGCCATCTCTCCAGCCCATGACTGATTTTGACATTTTTTCACACGTGGCATTGCACTGACACTCAAAAATTTTTGAACTGTGAAACATTTTTGGTTAGGTATGTATAATCTGCTATAGAGGAATATGTATGTTTTATTATTATTATTATTTATTTGCTAAGCAGAGAGAGAAAGGGAAACAATGGGCATGCCAGGGTTTCTTGCTACTACAAATGCATGTGCCACTTTGTTCATCTGGCTTTACATGGGTACTGAGGAATCAAACCAGGGCTGTCAGGCTTTGCAAACAAACACCTTTAACCACTGAGCCATCTTTTCAGCAAAGAGGAATATTTAAGCTATTAATTCAAGCTCTGTCTCGCTGACTACCAACAATGTGCTAGACACAATCACAGGAGACCCAAACAATAGACACTAGTTGCAAGGATGAGACAGTGAGGCTGCTTAAGTACTGGCACTCAACAGCTCTTTGACCAGGAGCATGTTTTTGTCTTTTGCCCCCCCCCCCCAGGTAAAGCTCAGACTGACCTAGAATTCACTATGTAGTCTCAAGGTGGCCTCAAATTCATGGCGATCCTCCTACCTCTGCCTCCCAAGTGCTGGGATTAAAGGTGTGCACCACCATGCTGGCTAGGAGCATGTTTTTATAGATAGTGCTTGGGCATGTGTAAAGAATACAACCAAACTATATCCACCTGCCACTTCCCCACACCAGCAGGCCTGGGCTCCCTGTATGGCCTCCTCTCTTCTCCACTCACACTCAGACCCTAGGCCACCTCATCCAATACAGTTTCCTGCACATTTCAGCATAGGCCTATTCCCTCAGTTCCCAGCCTACATATCCAAAGGTCCCCTGACAACATTACATGGACACCCAACAGACACATCACATTCAGCACATATAAAACCAAAGTTTTGACAGCTCTCTGCCAAACAGGACTTCCCCATCAGTTTCTTAGTTTAGGCAGTAAGCCCTGGTGTCATCTTGCACTCCTTCCTCTTTACCTACCTTCCTCCCAACTTCCAACTTATAAACAAATCCTGCTGTCTTGACTTTCATTATACCTCTGGAATGCAAGCTCTTCTGCATCTCCAGCATTTTTTTGCATGTCTTATTGAAGAGGGCTCTTAACTGGTCTTGCTCCTGGCCTTGCCCCTCTGTAGCAGACTGTCAACATCTGTTAAATGTTAGTCCTCTCAAAGCCTTCCAAAGAATCTCATTCAGAACAAAAATCCAAGTGACTTGGCAAGGTACCACGACTGAGCACAAGTCACCCCTCTGCTCTTAACTCCTACTTCTGTGATCCTCACTCATTACACTTGGGCAAGTCAAACTTCCATGCTACTCCCCCATTAGCCCATTCTTTCTGCAGTTTTCCTTCTGGTCTTGGTTAGCAAGTAAACCTTCGGGGTTGGCGATATTGTTCAGTGGTTAAGACACCTGCCTGCAAAGCCTAACAACCCAGGTTCAGTTCACCAGTACCCATGTAAAGCGAGGGCACAAAATAGTGCATTCATCTGGAGTTCATCTGCAGCGGCTGGGGGCCCTGGCATGCCCATTCTCTCTTGTTTCTCTTCTCTTTCTGCTTACAAATAAATTTAAAAGAAGAAAGAAAGAAGGCTGGAGAGATGGTTTAGTGGTTAAAGTGCTTGCCTGCGAAGGCTAAGGACCCATGTTCTACTCTCCAGATCCCACATCAGCCAGGCATACAAAGGTGAGGCAAGCGCAAGGTCTCACATGCCTACTAGGTGGCACAAGCGTCTGAAGTTCAATTTCAGTGGCTGAGGCCCTGGCACACCAATTCTCTCTCTCTCTCTGTCTATCTCTAAAATAAAAATAATAAAAAAAAGAAAAAGGAAAAGAGAAAGTCACCTTCAAAGGCAAATCTTTCTTGGCTATCTGGCTACAATTCCAATCCCTTAGTGCCCAGACCACATCACTTTCCCACAGAGCTACACTCCATGCCACTTACTCCTGATCTCCTGTGAGAATGTCATCCCCTTCAGGAAGTGTTTTTTTTTTTAAATCTATTTTTAAAATATTTTTATTTATTTGAAAGGGAGAAAGAGGCAGATAGACAGAGAGAGAGAATGGGCACACCAATGCCTCTAGTCGCTGCAAATGAACTCCAGACACATGCATCGCCTTGTGCATCTGGCTTTATGGGGGTACTGGGAATTGAACCTGGGTCCTTTGACTTTGTCCAGCCCTTAATCTATTTTTTAAAAAATATTTATTTGAGAGACAGAATGGGCGCATATTTATTTATTTATTTGAAAGAGAGAGAGAAGGAGAATATGCACACCAGGGCCTTCTGCCACTTGCAAATGAACTCCAGATGCATGTGCCACTTTGTGCATCTGACTTTACGTCGGTATTGGGGAATCAAACCCTGGGCTGTCAGACTTTGCAAACAAGCACTTTAACCACTGAGCCATCTTTTCCTTCAGTCCTTTAATATATTTTGTCCATCTCTCAAGACTAGGGTGTAGAACAATGTCCAGAACATACCCGACACTCAATAATAAATGCAGTCTATATAATGAGCAGCCTTAAGAACAAACAGGCACTGCATTACAGTGGCAAAAGACAAAAATCTTTTAGGACTCCAGGAATCAGAAGACATGAAGCATAAAAGGTCATTTAGCATTGTGTTAAAAGAAAAACTGTCCAGCCAGGCATGGTGGCACATGCCTTTAATCCCAGCACTCGGAAGGCAGAGGTAGGAGATCACTGAACTCAAGGCCAGCCTGAGACTACATAGTGAGTTCCAGGTCAGCTTGGGCTAGAGCAAGATCCTACCTCAAAAAAGAAAAAACAAAAACAACAACAACAAGAAGAAGAAACTGTCCCATCACTTCAGCATCAACACAGGTCTTCAAATGCAAATGTATTTTCTATTTTGATACCACAAGTAGCAACATTCAGTGTCCAAATAAGGTGCTATCATGTCACTACACAAGTGAATCAACTTCAATGTCATTTTCACATTTAAAGTATATATGACAGGTATTAAATTGGGTTTAATTGCATTGTCTTGGGTGTCTAAGTAATATCTAAAAAGAAAAAGGATAATTAAATAATTCTAAGTGGTCTTCCACTCCATACCCCCAGCAAACAGTGAGACAATTTCTGATCCATGTTCTTAAAAACTAAAATTCACAAAATACAACTCTGGTCCATGCTCCTGGTTAGTCAGGACTCCTGCTTCCTCCAGCCACCTAAAACACTCAAGTGATGAATGTCACAATCCCTTGAAATATGTACTAACCATAACTGTATTCCCAAACAAGACTCCAATAAATTTATGGTGAAACTGCCAGTGGGTAAAAGGGGGAAAAAAAAGCAAAAACAATGCCATCCTGGACAATAGGAAGAATTAAACCAGATGACACATTTTTTTTTTTTAACAGATGAGGGGATTCTTGAAGGAAGGCAAAGCAATTCCTACAAAAACTGAAAACATTAAAGCTGCTAGAGAACGAAAGGGGGCATAAAAATGTTTCTAGGGCTATCAGCGATTTCTGTATTTGGTATAGACTTACATTCTCAAAACGTCTTGCCAGCAAAAACGAAGGAACTGTCGTCCCCTACCGGACTTCGGAAGCCAAAGTTAGGCAAAAACTGCCCCCACATCCAAACAGAATTAGGACGCCAAAAGTCAAAATAAGATAAGAGGGATTCACTGTCCCCCGAAGCAGAAAAGGGAGCTTGGATCATGATCATCACAACGTTACTGAACTGAAAGACAAAGAAAAGACGCGCATCCTGTGACGGCTGGAGCATCAGCCAACAACTTCACGTAAGTTAAAGCAGTCCGCTTCTTCACTAGGCAGGTAAGGCCCAGCTCCGCGGCGCGCGAGTCCACCCGGCCCGTGGCCATGCCCACGCCCACGCCCTGCCTTGCCCCGCAGGATCGCCGCTCTCCTAGCCGGCGCGGGGCCTGCGAGCCCGCTGACAGGGGCGCTCCTCGGGAGTCCGAGGGGCGCCGGAGGCCGCGAAGTGACTGGAGACCTAGTGCGACGAGAGGCGCGGTCCACCCGTCCCCACACCCGTCCATCCGCCAGCACGCCGCCTTCTGTCCAGCGGGCCGCGAGAGAGCCGCGGCAGCTTGGGCAGGACCAGACTGTAGCGCCTCTGTGAGAGACCTGGCGTCCGCCCTCCTCACCTGCGTCCATCTTCCCCGTCCGGCCGCCGACTGACCGCGGTGTCGCTCCGACAGGCCACTACGCGACACGGCGACGGGAAGCCGCGGGGGCCAAGCACGGCGCGGCGGAAACGCGGGCGCGGCCATCTCGGCGTACGGCGGTGCAGCAGCCGGGACCCGGTGAACAGAAGGTCAGGGCTTCGCCTCGCAGCATCCCCGACCCAGCCCAGCTGCCTGGCGCTGCGCTCGCCCCTCAGAATCCGCTGGAGCCCGGCCTGCGCAGCTGGCTGTACAGTGCAGGGCGCCGCCATCTTGCCGTACGGACGGGCGCGCGCGCATGTCGCCGTACAGACTCGCCGCTCCCGGCTGCTCCCGTGCCTACCCGCCCGCTACCGCCACCGCCGCCGCCGCCGTCGCCACCCGCCGTGGCCCTGCGCCGTGGCTCGGCAGCCCGAGCGCGGTGCGGAGCGGCGGGCAGAGCGCCGCCATTTTGCCGTACGGTGCGGCCACGGCCCACGTCCCGAGCCGTGTCGCCGCGCTCCCTCGGGGCGGGCCGGGCTGCTGGACGGGCGGCGAGGGCCAGAGCCTGGCGGTACCCTAGACCGTAGCCCGCGATGGTGATCTGCTGCGCGGCCGTGAACTGCTCCAACCGGCAGGGCAAGGGCGAGAAGCGCGCCGTCTCCTTCCACAGGTACGCGGCTCATCTCCCGGTCCGCCACGCCCCCGCCACGGCCGGGCCCGCAGGGAAACTGAGGCCACGCCGCGGGCTGGGCGCTTGGGGGCGCGGGGCCAGCTGGCGGTGGCGCAGCTGAACCGTGCGAGCGGGGCCGCGGCGCTGTGTGACCTTGGCCTGGACCGCCGTCTCTGGGCAGGTCGCGGCCACGCCGGGCATAGGGGCGACCCCGAGGCCCAAGCTGCCACCCTCCACTTCCACGGCCCCTAGGCGCCCCCAGGTCCTGGAGCAGTATGTTTTGGAAGCGCGCTTCCCGGGGGTGATTGTCCGCTTAGGCTTCGGAGACTCCTCCCTTAAATCCGCGGGACAGCTTGCCGGGAGGTGTGCGGCCCTACGTTCGCAGCTCTTCCTGCATCCCAGTCCTTGGGAGCTGCCCCGCGGGGTTCCTGGGAGCATCCTGCGCACACCGGCCGGTTCTTAAGGATAGGCCGCTCGAGGACGGTAAAAAGTCTCTTCTGATGGTTTGCGGTGGGCCCTGCGGTGGGCCGCGCCCTCCTAAGGCTTCTGAGACCCCTCATTTCAGTGGGTCCTTTTCAGTGATTTTAAGGGAAGGAACCTCTGCCTTAGAAGCCTTTGTGCACATGCTGCTGTTTTTTGGTACTTAATAAGTTTTAAGATGGGAACAGTACATTTCTGTTGAAAGTTAGCAGGTTTTGCACTGTCTCGGATCCTTACAGTCTATCACAAGAACCCGTAATATTTAGATAATTTCTGAAGTCAGCCAACATGTTTTTTTTTTTTTTTTAACAATCTCTTTCAGAGTGTGTCCCAGAAGTTTTGAAAGTGAGGCAAAACATTTCAAGAAAGGCTGTTCATGGCATTCCCAGTGTTCTATCATGATGTGACGGCAGAGGATGCCCAAGTTGGGGACCAGGGTTGTGGGAATCAAGCTCACAGAGCATGAGAAAAGAGGTTAAAAAGGTCATGTTGTGTAGAACTTCCGGACCCAGCTTGTTAGGGCTCTTCCTGGTTTATAGAAACTTCAGCTGGATGGAGGACCTTAGCTGGACATCGTAACATTTAGGGACACCCCACACACACCTGCCATGTGTAGTTTGGCTTGAGTTTTCATATGCACAAATCATTAACTATTTTTACTTGGTAATGAAGAAAGGACTAAGCATCTTCAGGGACTGAGGGTTTGCGTGTGTGTGTGTGTGTATTTCTCCCCCCCCCCCCCCCGCAGAGTCTTACTCTAGCCCAGGCTGACCTGTAACTCATTCTGTATCCCCAGGCTGGCCTCAGATTTACAGCAGTCTTCCAACCTTAGCCTTCTGAGCCCTGGGATTAATGGCATGGACCACTATGCCTGGCTTCTTTTTCATTTTCTTTATTTGTTTGCAAGCAGAGAGGATACATGGATACTGCGGAATCGAACCTGGGTCCTTAGGCTTTGCAGGCAAGCACCTTAACCACTGAGATATTTCTCTGGCCCTCTTTTTCTGTTTGTTTGGATTTATTTTTTATTTTTGGTTTTTCTTTTTCTTTCTTTCTTTTTTGCAAGGGTAGGGTCTCACTGTAGCTCAGGCTGACCTGGAATTCACTATGTAGTTTCAGGGTGCCCTTGAACTCATGGTGATCCTTCTACCTCTGCCTCCCGAGTGCTGGGATTAAAGGCGTGCACCACCATGCTCAGCTCATTTATTATTTTTTTAATGGCATAGTACAGAACATAAAATTTATTCTAATGTGTGGGTGTGTGTTTTGAGATAAGGTGGCTGGTCTGAAAATTGCTATGTGGCCCAGGCTGACTTCCAATCTGGTGCAATTCTCCTGCCTCTGCCTCTTGAGTATAGGCATTACAAACGTGAACCACCCACACCTAACTTGGCTTTTTTGTTTTGTTTTGTTTATTAGGAGCCAGGTCTTACTAACCCAGGCTGGCCTTGTTGAACTCTGGATCCTCCTGCCTCAGCCCCTAGAATTCTGAAATTAAAGGCCTGTACCACCTGTATGACTGGTTTATTTCATTCAGCATAACTTTGAAGTTCACCAGAACTCCTGAAAAGGAGCAGTTTTACTCCTGGTAGAAGAAATCCATAAAAGCACAAAGCTCTGTGCCACTGAGCTACCAACCCTCCTTTACAGATTTTTTTAATTTTTTTTTTTGTTTTTGATTTTTTTTCAAATAGTCTCAGGGTGGTCTGGAACTCACGGTGATCCTACTACCTTTGCTTCCCAAGGGCTGGGGTTAAAGGCATGCACCACCATACCCGGCATTCTTTTGTGGATTTTTGAGATAGGTTCTCATATAGCCCGAGCTGGCATACTTCTTAATATGTAGCTGAGGATGCCCTTGAACTCCTGATTCTTCTGCCAGTACCTCTCAAATGCTAGTATTACAAGTGTGCTCCACCACCTGGTTTTCAGTCTTCCTCTTACTTTTTTGGGGGGGGGGGTAGATTCTCACTAAGTTGTCCAGTCAGACCTTGAACTTGCGATCCTCCTGCTTCAGAGTAACTAAGCTCATAGACTTACACCATTAGGCCTGGACTGCAGCTTTGGGTCTTATGCTAGAGCTACTTCCCACACCCTCATCAACTGGTTGACACTGCACTAGACATCTGGGATGTACTCCTGGCCTTTTGCTCCCCCATTTCTGTGGCCAACACTGCCTGGCTTCTCAGTAGAAGATCACCCATCTTTGTTTTAGCACCCAGAGTCCCACCTTCCAGACACCAGTAGGTTTGATCAATGATCCACTTCTAGGAGCTGTTTTCTATTGTCTAGATAACAACCTGCTGTCTTTGGACATCTTTTGTGCATGGAAGAAGGGGAATTTGCCTCAACAGGAAGGAGGGTTGTGCTTCATTCTTGTCTGTCCTTCAGACTCAGGTCCTTCCCCTTTTCATTCCAGTAATGGCCTGCAAGTAGAAAATAGTTGTTAAATTGATTAGTCTTTTAAGCAGGTGAAGTCAGTACAGGTTTGGGTGTTTGCAAAGGCACTTATTTTGCTTTGAAAATTGATAGTTTTAGAGGGGCCAATCAAGTTATTTCTAAGTTCTTTGTTATCTGTCCTGCAGGTTCCCCCTAAAAGACTCAAAACGCTTGGTCCAGTGGTTAAAAGCTATTCAGAGGGATAACTGGACCCCCACTAAGTATTCATTCCTCTGTAGTGAGCATTTTACCAAAGATAGCTTCTCCAAAAGTCTGAAGGACCAGCACCGCCTGCTCAAGCCTACAGCTGTGCCCTCCATCTTCCACTTGACAGAGAAGAAGAAGGGGGCTGGGGGCCATGGCCGTACCAAGAGAAAGGCCTCAGGGGCTGTGAAGCGACACACAAGTATAGCTGCCACCGGTTCCTCATCATCCTCAAGTGAGAACTTGATGGCCAAGCCTGAGTCCCGCAAGTTGAAGCGAGCAGCTCTGCAAGGTGATGCTACACCCAGGGTCACCTCTGAAGTTGTCACTCAGGAGCAGGCATCATCTCTGAAAAGAACTCTAGGAGATGAACTGGCCACCTCAGCATCTAGCAGCCAGAGAGAGGCAGAAGTGTCTGCTGCAGAGACCGGCCACCAGAAGGCCTCTTCCTTTGCTGATGTAGGTGGAGCAGACAAAAATGGCATTTCCATGGACGACTTTACACCACCTGGGTCTGGAGCTTGCAAATTTATAGGGTCACTTCATTCTTACAGTTTCTCCTCTAAGCATACCCGAGAGAGACCATCTGTCCCTCGTGAGCCCATTGACCGAAAGAGGCTGAAGAAAGATGTGGAGCCAAGGTGCAGCGGAAACAGTGTGGCCCAGAATCCTCCAAGTTCCTCACTCACAGCGACCCCTCAGAAGCCTTCCCAGAGCCCTTCTGCCCCTCCAACTGATGTTACCCCGAAGCCAGCTGCAGAAGCTGTGCAAAGTGAGCACAGTGATGCCAGCCCCATGTCCATCAATGAGGTTATCCTGTCTGCCTCAGGAGCCTGCAAGCTCATCGACTCACTGCACTCCTACTGCTTTTCCGCTCGGCAGAACAAGAGCCAGGTATGCTGTCTGCGAGAGCAGGTGGAGAAGAAGAATGGAGAGCTAAAAAGCCTGCGGCAGAAGGTCAGCCGCTCAGACAACCAGGTGCGCAAGCTACGAGAGAAGCTGGATGAGCTGAGGAGAGCAAGCCTTCCCTACCTTCCTTACCTGAGTGGTCTGCTGCCCCATGGTCACGGTCAGTACCCAGCAAGTGTGTTCCCCTGTATTCTTTCCTCCTGTTAGGAGGGGTTTTCTTATACTTTGGCTAATGTCCCTGTGGTTGCAGAAGGGGCTCTGGTAGTGGTCATTCCTTGCAGACCAGGGAAGCCAAGTTAGAGAGCTGACACACTTGCTCTCAGTAATAGGAAAGGCCTGTATGTGTGAGGATTTAGCAATTCAACATGGAAGTCCAATACTCAGCCCAACAGGCCTGCTCAGAGTTTTTCACTGAACAGGGGAGATCCACTCCTGTTGCATACTTACCCAAACACAAATTCCAGACAAGTTAGATTCCCAAGGAAAATTAAACATACTAATACTTAGACCAACACTTAGAAAAATGTAGAAAAGCTGCATTGAGACCCACACATGTAATACTAGGGCTTGGGAGACTGAAGCAAAAGAATCTTGAGTTTGCGTCTGGCCTGGGCTGCCTTGTGAAATGCTGCCCCAAGAGTAAAGATAAGGGCTCCTGGACTTTAGCTCTCCCCAGAAAATGTCATGGAACAATCATTATCTTTCAACATCCCTCACTCCCTGCCTTCTTTTTCTTTCTTTCTTTCTTTCTTTTTTTTTTTTTTTTTTTTTTTCTGAGGTAAGGTCTCAGCCTAGCCCAGGCTGACCTGGAATTCACTGTGTAGTCTCAGGCTGCCCTTCAACTCACAATGTTCCTTCTATCTCCCAAATGCTCAGATTAAAGGCATGTGCCCAGCTGTTCTCTTTTATTTTGATCTCATCTTTTCCTTCTAATATGAGGTAGTGTCAGGCACTGTGAGGTCATGAATGTCCAGGTTTCTTTTGTTGTTGTTTAAAAATTTTTTTAAATTTTTTTGTTTATTTTTATTTATTTATTTATTTATTGGTTTTTCGAGATAGGGTCTCACTCTGGCCCAGGCTGACCTGGAATTCACTATATAGTCTCAGGGTGGCCTCGAACTCATGGTGATCTTCCTACCTCTGCCTCCTGAGTGCTGGGATTAAAGGTGTGCACCACCACGCCTGGCTTTATTTATTTATTTGAGAGCAACAGAGAGAGAGAGAGAATGGGCGCGCCAGGGCCACCATCCACTGCAAACGAACTCCAGACGCATGCGCCCCTTGTGCATCTGGCTAACAAGGGTCCTGGGGAAATTGAGCCTAGAACCGGGGTCCTTAGGCTTCATAGGCAAGCACTCAACCGCTAAGCCATCTCTTCAGCCCTTTTTTTTGGGGGGGGGGTTTAGATGTAGGATCTCACTCTAGCACAGATTGAACTGGAATTCCCTATGTAGTCTTAGGGTGACCTTGAACTCACGGTGATCCTCCTACTTCTGTCTCAGGTCATTTTGTGTCTGGAAGATTGCATTGTAAGGAATCCTACCCTTCCTTTGGCTCTTAGATTCTTTCTGCCACCTCTTCCATAATGGACCCGGAGCCTTGGAAGGGGTGATAGAGATGTTTCTGCCAAACACTATTATTTCTTCCAAGCACTATGGTGATTTTTGAGTCATCCCAGTGGTCACTGCCCTCTGAAAAGAGAAGCTTCTCTAATAAAAAGTGAGAGTACCATTAATATATAGGTATATTAGGTATAATATATAGGTATAAACAATAAAAAAAAGAATAAAGAGAAGGGGCTGCGAAGGTGAGTCAGTGGTTAAAGGTGCTTGCTTGCAAAGCCTGACAACTAGTGTTCAATTGCCCAGACCCATGTAAAGCTGGATGCAAAGTGGCATATGCTTCTGGTGTTTATTTCCAGTAGTAAGAGACACTGACACATACATCATAGTTTTTTTGTTTGTTTGTTTGTTTGTTTGTTTTTTCAAGGTAGGGTATCACTCTAGTTCAGGCTGACCTGGAATTAACTATGTAGTCTCAGGGTGCCCTCGAATTCTTGTCGATCCTCCTACTTCTGCCTCCCAAGTGCTGGGATTAAAGGCGTGTGCCACCACGCCCGGCTTAAATAAATATTTTTTAATTTTTTAAATTATTTATTTATTTGAGAGTGACAGACAGAGAGAGAAAGAGGCAGATAGAGAGAGAATGGGTGCGCCAGGGCTTCCAGCCACTGCAAACGAACTCCAGACGCGTGCGCCCCCTTGTGCATTTGGCTAACGTGGGTCGTGGGGAGTCGAGCCTTGAACTGGGGTCCTTAGGCTTCACAGGCAAGTGCTTAACCACTAAGCCATCTCTCCAGCCCTTAAATAAATATTTCTTAAAAGAATAAAGATAAAAAGAGATGTACAGGACTCTAGTCTGAGAGGATCCTTTCATCTTCTGTTCTTAAAGTTAAATCATGTTAGACACTAGTAATTATTTCTTATTTAATTTTAAAACTTTTGTTAAAGTACAGTAAAATATCTTCTGTAAAAATTTAAATACCAGGTGGAGAGATGGCTTAGTGGTTAAGGCATTTGCCTGCAAAGTCAAGATATCCCCATTTGACTCTCCAGGCCCCACATAAGCACAAGGGGGCATATGCATCTGGAATTGGTTTGCAGTGGCTGGAGGCCCTGGCGTGTGCTCTCTGTCTCTGTCTCTCTCCCTCTCCCTCCCTCCCCCGCCCTTTCTCATATATGTTTATCCCTCTACAAATAGGTATGTTTTTATATATTTATTAGCTGTGTGTCTGTTCTTCCCCTAATTTTACTGTTAAGTACTTTTTTGTTTTTGGTTGTTTGTTATATTGAGTACTTTTTGTTTTCTTGTTTTTGAGGTAAGATCTCACTCTAGTCAGACTGACTTGGAACTCACTCTATAGTCCCAGGCTAGCCTCATACTCATGGTGCTCTTCCTACCTCTGCTGGATTAAAGACATGCCACCATACCCAACTTACTTGTTAAATACTTTTAAAAGTTGATTTTGAGGGCTAGAGAGATGGCTTAACAATTAAGGTGCTTGCCTACAAAGCCTAAGGATTCATATTTGACTCTCCAAATCCCACATAAGCCAGATGCACAAAGGTGAGGCAAGCACAAGGTCACACACGCCCACTAGGTGGCACAAGCATCAGGAGTTTGATTGCAGTGGCAGAGGCCCTGGCGTGTCAATTCTCTACCCCCTTTCTAAAATAAATAAGAGTTGATCTCAAACCAGGCGTAGTGGCACATACTTTTAATCCCAGCACTCGGGAGGCAGAGGTAGGAGGATTGTGGTGAGTTTGAGGCCACCCTGAGACTACATAGTGGATTCCAGGTCAGCCTGGGCTAGAGCAAGACCCTACCTTGAAAAAAAAGGGGGGGCTGGAGAGATGGCTTAGTGGTTAAGTGCTTGCCAATGAAGCCTAAGGACCCCAGTTCGAGGCTCAATTCCCTAGGACCCATGTTAGCCAGATGCACAAGGGGGCGCACGCATTTGGAGTTTGTTTGCAGTGGCTGGAAGCCCTGGCACGCTCATTCTCTCTCTCTCTCTTCTCTCTCTCTATATATATCTGCCTTTCTCTCTGTGTCATTCTCAAATAAATAAATAACAAACAAGCAAATTTAAATTAAAAAAACAAAAGAAAATAAAAGTTGATCTCTAGGTATTCTTTACAAAGTAAGGATAGTGTTGTTTGTCAAGTAGAGAGCTTTATGGTCAGCTTATCTGTATCATTGCTTCTCAGCACAGACTTGATTAACCCTTCTGCTGGAGCAAGACTTTCAGACCTTCTGAACCCCCAGATTGCTAGCAAAGCTCACCTGTGAGTTTCCAGGGGCAACCTGGGAAGAGTGGCCCCAATTGCAAGTGCATGTGGTGTTCTGTTCTTGTAGTTTCTCCCAGGTGGTGTTGCTATTAGTTTCTGTTCCCTGTACCTAGTATAGATCTTTCCAAACAACTGGCTCTGACTTTGTCTATGTTGTTTTAGAAATGGTAGTGGCAAGTATAGGGTTGGGAACAGAGCTCCCTTGCCCTCTCAAGTGTGCCACCCTCTCAGCATCTCTGTGTGTTGGTTAGTCTGTAAGTTCTGTGAACATCTTCAAGTTTTTGTGGGGGCTTCATTACATAGGCATTGGTGATAAAATAATTGACTGTTGGTGATTAACTCATTCTCTAGCCCCTCCAAACCCTGGGCATGAGAGCGTTTCTTGCTACTAATGAACACCAGACCAAGCTTGTGCCAGTTTTTGTGTCATGCTAACGTGGGTGGTTTGGGAATTGAACTTGGGCCAGCAGGCTTTGCAAACCAGCAAATGCCCTTATTCACTGGGCCATATTTCTAGACGCAAGTTTTTGTTGTTGTTGTTTTGTTTTGTTTTGTTTTGGTTTGGTTTGGTTTTTCAAGGTAAAGTCTCACACTAACTCAGGCTGAACTGGAATTCACTATGGAATCTCAGGGTGGCCTTGAGCCGATACTCCTACCCCTTGCTTCCCAAGTGCTGGGATTAAAGGCATGTGTCACCACGCCTGGCTTCTAGACCCAAGTTTTTGTTTTAAATTTATTTATTTGCACATGTATGTGTATGTATGTGCATTCAAAGTCTCCTGCTGCTACAAATGAATGCCTATCAGCTTTATGTGGATGGCTAGGAAATTGAAGCCAGGCCATCAGGCTTTGCAACTGCTGACCCATCTCCACACCCCTCCTTTTCTGGGTGTGGCCTCTTCAGCATAAATTCAGATATGGTTAAAAATGCTTATTATGAATACAGAATATTCTCTTCTCACACCTAAGGTTTCTAAAATCTGTGTGCCAAGATATTTCTTTAAAATATATTGCAAGTAGAGAGAAAATGGTCATACTTGGCCTCTTGCCACTGCAAAGTAATTCCAGACACATGTGCCACTTTCTGCATCTGGCTTTGTGTGGGTACTAGAGAATTGAACCTGGGCTGTCAGGTTTTGCAAGCAAGTGCCTTAGCCACTTAGCCATCTCTCCATTCCACGATTTCTTTTGTTTTTGTTTTTGTTTTTTCAAGGTAGGGTCTCATTCTAACCCACGTTGACCTGGAATTCACTATGTAGTCTCAGGCTGACCTCAAACTCATAGCAATCCTCCTACTTCTGTCTCCTGAGTGCTGGGATTAAAGGCAGGTGACACCACACCAGGCTCCAAGACATTTCTTCTATCACAGTGACACTGCACTGAATGGTGAGAAGTCAGAGGAAGTTTTCCTTCTAAGATTAGGATGCTACCTAGGACCATTTCTTCACACCATTGTTCTAGAAGTCCTAGCTAGTTCAATAGAAGAAAAGGAAACAAAAAGACACAGAAACTGGAAGGAATTAAAAATTATTGTAGATAATAACAGAATGATTCTAAAGAGTAGACAGGTCCATACTGGCCAACATCTTATCGAAGAACCAAGATGAACTACAGTAATGACAAAAGAATACATAGATTAACCAGGCATGGTGGCACATGCCTTTAATCCCAGCACTTGAGAGGCAGAAGTAGGAGGATAGCCATAAATTCAAGGCCAGCCTGAGACTACATAGTGAATTCCAGGTCAGCCTGGGCTACCTCAAAAAAAAAAAAAAAAAAAAAAACCCTAGATTAATGGAGCAGATTGGAGAATGCAGAAATAGTCCCACACAAAACAGCTCTTTTATTTATTTATTTATTATTTATTTATTTATTTATTTATTTATTTGGTTTCTTAAAGGTAGGGTCTCACTCTAGCCCAGGCTGGTCTCAAACTCACATTGATTCTCCTACCGCTGCCCTCCAAAGTGCTGAAATTAAAGGCATCATGTATCTTGTGCCAGGCATGGTGGCACACACCTTTAATCCCAGCACTTGGGAGGCAGAGGTAGGAGGCACCCTGAGTTCCAGGCCACCCTGAGACTACATAGTGAATTCCAGGTCAGCCTGAGCTAGAGTGAGACCCTACCTCAAAAAACAAACAAACAAACAAAAGGCATCATGTATCTGGAATTTGTTTGTGGTGGCTGAAGGCCCTGGAATGCCCATTCTCTTATCTGCCTTTCTCTCACTCTCAAATAAATGGAAAAAAATTTTTTTAAGGAAAAGAAATTTAGACTTAGACCCTTCACAAAAATTATCTCAAAATGGACTACAGACTCAAATGTAAAAATACAAAGTGTTTTTTAAAACTTTTTTATTGACAACTTCCATAATTACAGACAATAAGCCATAATTCCCTCCCCTCCCTCACTTCCCCCTCCATAAATTCACTCTCCATCATATCCCCACCCCTCTCCATTAGTCTGTCTTTTGTTTCATTTTATACTTTTATTTATTTGTAAGCAGAGAGAGAAGAGAGACAGACAGAGAGAATGGGCATACCAGAGCCTCCAGCCACTGCAAACAAACTCCAGACACATGTGCCACTTTGTGCATCTGGCTTTAAATGGGCACTGGGAAATTGAATTCAGGTCATTAGGCTTTTCAGGCAAGCATCTTTAACCACTGAGCTATCTCTCCAGCCCATCTCTTTTATTTTGATGCTATCATCTTTTCCTCCTATTATGAGGGTCTTGTGAAGGTAGTGCTAGACAGTGAGAGGTCATGGATATCGAGGCCAATTTCTCTCTGAATGATTGCATTGTAAGAAGACCTACCCTTCCTTTGGCTCTTACATTCTTTTCATCACTTCTTCCACAATGAATCCTTAGCCTTGGAAGATATGATAGAGATATTTCAGTGCTAATACTCCCCTGTCATCACTTCTCAACAGTATGGTGCCTTTTGGGTCATCCCAGAGGTCACTGCCATCTGAAAAGAGAAGCTTCTATAACCAAAAGTGAGAGTAGCATTAATATATGGGTATGAATGTTAAGTAAAGTGCTTACAGGGCAGTTTGGTGAGCATAATATATACATTTAGCCAGACAAGAGCAGGTGTTACACCCCTAGGGCTCATGACCTCCCCCACCATAGGCTTTTGACTAGGTTTTCCTCCTATGGAGTGGCCCTCCAGTCCAATTAGAGAGCAGTTGTTTTCCTCCGTAAGAAACGTGCCACTGTTGCACTCATTTGGTCATTTGGCCTGGCTGGCCAGATTTGAGGCTTGCACTGTCCAGTGTTTTCACCCCTGATGACTTCTATCTTCCACAGGGCTGCATGCAGTGCAGCTTTTTCAAGCTTTCTGTCATCTGGTCTACAAAGAGGAGGTTTTCAGCTCAGCTCCAGCTTGATTTCTCAGTGACCTTGCAGCTCATGTATGTGGAGTCTTTAGCAGTAGGGTCTTACCATCTATTTCTGGTGGGAAACCAAGAGCCTTGGGAATGGCCTTTAGTGTTTTGGGGGCATCAGGGACCTCCCTGGCCAACAACTCAGTAGAAGGTATCCCATCCCTGGCACTGAAATTTTGCTAGTAACAGTCCATGGCTTCTGAGTATGCTATTATCCAAAATAGTAGGTTTCCATATGGTTTATTAACACAACATCTTGAATTTTGATTAACCCTGCCTCACCCCCTCTTTTACTCAATCTTTTCCCATGTCCTCACTTAGGCCATTACACTCCCAGTAATCTGTTCATTTACTTATATATGTAACCCGTTTTGCAGGTTAGCACCTTAACCACTGAGCCATCTCTCCAGCCTGAAAACTTGTACTTTTCCCTGGCCTAAACTTGTACTTTTCCCAGACTGGCCTAAAACTTCCTCAGAATGCTGGGATGACAGACATACACCACTGCCCTGCTACCATGCTTGGCTATTCTAAAGTTTAAAGAGCACACTGTGGCCCTTCTCTATCAGTCCATCACCTTTACATTTGCAAAATTAGTATTTAACAGGCATGTAGGAGTCCAGACTGACCTCCAAAGAAATGAGACAGTAGGCCTCCCTAGACTTACCAAAAAAGTTATACTGGGCTGGAAAGATGGTTCAGCAGTTAAGGTTGCTTGCTTGCAAAGCTTGATGACCTGGGTTCAGTTCCCTAGTACCCACATATAGCTGGATGTACAATGGTATATGCATCTGGAGTTTATTTTCACTGACAAGAGGCCCTGGTATGCCCATTACTTTTCACTCTCTCTCTCTCTCTCTCTATCTCTCTCTCTCTCCCCCCTTTCTAATAAATAATGTTAAAAAAAAAAAAAAAAAGATTGATCCCGAGTTGGGCATGGTGGAACACAACTTTAATCCCAGCACTTGAGAGGCAGAAATAGGAGGATTGCTATGAGTTTGAAGCCATCTTGGACTAGAATGCGACCCTGTTTCAAGAAAAGAGAATGGTCCCCAGAGAAAAAGAACTCTTGTCAGGCAGGAATATCCTACTCTGTCCTACAAAAATCTTGTCACAGGCTGGGGAAATGGCTCATTGGATAAAGCACTCAGCTCAAGCTGTATACCTGAGTTCAATTCCCAAACCCAATGTAAAAAGCCAAAGACTATGGTGGGCTTCTGTAATTCCAGCACACTGATGCTGACAATGAGATTGGAGGCAGAGACAGAAGAATTTCCCGGAAGCTCCTGGTAAGTGCAGCAAAAAACAGCAAAGTGAGAATCCAGAGAAAAACCCTACCTTAAATAAGTTGGACAGGCAAGGACTGACTTAAACGTTGCCCTCTGACCTCCATATGCATACCGTGGCATGTGTGACCTCATACACTTAGATAAACACATATAAACTGAGAGTTTCCCCTCTTCAAAAATGAAGGGTCTAGCCGGGTGTGGTGGCACACGCCTTTAATCCCAGCACTCGGGAGGCAAAGGTAAGAGGATCACCATGAGTTCAAGGCCACCCTGAGACTACATATTGAATTCCAGGTCAGCCTGAGTCAGAGCAAAACCCTACCTCAAAAACAAAACAAAACAAAACGAAAAGGGTCTAGCCGGGCATGGTGGCGCATGCCTTTAATCCCAGCACTCAAGAGGCAGAGGTAGGAGGATTACAACAGTGAATTCCAGGTCAGCCTGAGCTAGAGTGAGACCCTTCATCGAAAAGAGAAAAAAAAGTGGGGCGGGGGGGGGGGGTCTCGGCTGGAGAGAGGTTCAGTGGTTGGTGTAGTCAGCTTCACATTGCTGGGATGAACCTCCAAACCAGACACAGTTTATTGGAGGAACAGGATTTATTTGAAGCTTACAGATCCAGGGGAAGTTCCATAATGGCAGAAGAAACTGGCCCCCTTTACACAGATCCATGCAGAGAGAAAAAGCAACCACCACTGGCACCATAAGCAAGTACTCCAGGAACCCCAAGCAGAGCTCTAGCACTCTGCATATCTTAGGCTGAGAATTCCAGATCTGCCCACAAACACACCTCAGGGCTGGACCCTAGAATCCACCCACAGTGACACCTCTTCCAGCCAGGCAACAGGAAATCAAGAAACTTTAATAAAACTGAATCTATTGGGGGACATCGATCCATTCAAACTACAACAGCAGTAAAGGGCTTGCCTACAAAGCCTAACAACTCAAGTTCAGTTCACCAGTACCCACTTAAAAGCCAGATACACAAAGTGAAACATGCATCTGGAGTCCATTTGTGGCAGCTAGAGGTCCTGACACATACATTCTCTCTGTCTCTGTCTCTCTCTGTCTCTCTGTGCTTGAAAATAAAACAATATTTTTAAACAATGAAGGGTCTAAGGGACTGGATCAGTGGTTAAGAGCACTTAGAAGAAGGATGAGGGCTTGTTAAACCATTTTTCAATTCTTTAGCACCCACATAAAACAGTTGGGTATGGTCACCTAGCCCTTTAGGGAGCAGGAAGCATAGATTTGCTGGGATCCTGAAAACTTGGTTGAGAAAGAAAGACTGTCTCAAAGAAATATGGGGATGAGTGAGAGAGGAGGACCTCTGACATTTTTCCCCAGCCTCTTTGCTCACACACCATACATACTAAACATGTATAAGGACCTCTGAGATTAAACATCTACTCCATTTCCCTCAAGTATGGACTTAGATAAAAACTGTCTCATTTACCAATCTGTCTCCTGGTTTTGGGGGAAGTGGTGGATAGCAGAACCTTTGGATTCTAGCAAGCTTCTAAGACTGGGAATGCAGCTCAGTGGAGAGCACTTGTTTGGCTTGTACAAAGCCCTGGGTTGGATCCCCAGGGCTACATTCAGTCAATCAGAAGAAACCAAAGACACTGTTAAGAAAATAGACAAGATAACCTATTTTTAAAAAATAGGTTAGCCTGGGCTAGAGAGCAAGACCCTACCGTGAAAAAACAAAACAAAACAAAAACCAGGTGTGGTGGTGCACACCTTTAATCCCAGCACTTTGGAGACAGAAGTAGGAGGCTCACCATGAGTTCAAGGCCACCTTGAGACTACATAGTGAATTCCAGGTCAGCCTGGACTAGAGAGAGACTTTACCTCCAAATAAATAAATAAAAGGGCTGGAGAAATGGCATAGTGGTTAAGGTACTTGCCTGCAAAGCTTAAGAACCCAGGTTCAATTCCTTAGTACCCACACAAGCCAGATGCACAAGGTAGCACATGCATCTGGAGTTGGTTTGCAGTGGCTACAGGCTCTGGAGCACCCATTCTGTCTCTATCTGCACCTCTCTCTCTCTCTCTCTCTCTCTCAAATAACTATTTAAAAAAAATTAGAAGGGCTGGAGAGATGGTTTAGTGATTAAGGCACTTGCCTGCAAAACCAAATGACCCAGGTTTGATTTCCCAGTACCTACGTAAAGCCAAATGCACAAGGTGGCACATGCATCTGGAGTTTATTTGCAGTAGCTAGAGGCCCTGGTGTGCCCATCCTCTTTATTATCTGCCCCCCCTCAAATAAATAAATAACAATAAAAAAATTTTTAATGTTGAAAAGAAGCCGGGCGTGGTGGCACACACTTTTAATCACAGTACACAGGAGGCAGTGGTAGGAGGATCACCGTGAGTTTGAGGCCAGCCTGAGTCCACATAGTAAATTCCAGGTTGGCCTGGACTAGAGAGACACCCTACCTTGAAAAATAAAATATATATATATATATATTTTTTTTTAAGAAAAATAATAGACAAACCAAACTAGGAGAAAATATTTGCAAAACATGTATTTCATGAAGGATTTATATGTATACAAAAAGTCATTAAACTCAGCAATAAGGGGGAAAAAACAACTCAATTAAAAAATGAGGACTGGGGCTGGAGAGATGGCTTAGCTGTTAAGGCCTTTGCCTGCAAAGCCAAAGGACCTTGGATTGATTCCCCAGGACCCACGTAAGCCAGATGCACAAGGGGGGGCTCATGCATATGGAGTTCGTTTGCAGTGGCACCCATTCTCTCCCTCTCTGTGCCTCTTTCTCATTCTTTCTCTCAAATAAATAAAAATAAAACAAAATAAAAATTAAAAATGAGGGCTGGAGAGATGACTTAGCAGTTAAGGTGCTTGCCTGCAAGCCTAAGATCCCAAGTTTGACTCTCCAGATCCCATCTTAGCCAGATGCACAAGTGAGGCAAGTGCAAGGTTGCACATGCTCACTAGGTGGCACAAGCATCTGGAGTTCGATTTCAGTGGTCGAGGCCCTGACATGCCAATTCTCTCTCTTTCTCCTTCTGTCACTCTCTGTCTCTCTTTAAAAAAAAAAAAAAATCTGAACAGGTACCTCACCAAGGATGATAAAAAAATAAAACAGGGCTGGAGAGATGGCTTAGCAGTTAAGGTACTTACCTGCAAAGCCTAAGGACCCATGTTTGACTCTTCAGATCCCACATAAGCCAGATGCAGAAGGTCACACTAGGTGGCACACATGTCTGGAGTTCATTTATAGTGGCTGTAGGCCCTGCCACACCCATTATCCCTCACTCTTGCTCTCTCTTTTTAAAAATATCTTATTTTTAAAAATTTATTTGAGAAAGAGAGGGAGAGAGGGAATGAATGATGAATGCACCAGGGCCTCCAGCCACTTCAAACAAACTCCAGACACATGTACCACCTTGTGCATCTGGTTTATGTAGGTCCTAGAGAATCAAACCTGGGGTCCTTTGGATTTGTAAGCAAGCACTTTTAACTGCTAAGCCATTTCTTCAGCCTTTGGATTCTAGCAAGCTTCTAAGACTGGAATGCAACTCAGTGGTAGGGCACTTGTTTGGGCTTGTACAATGCCTGGTTGGATCCCAGGGCTTACATTCAGTCTATCAGAAGAAAACCAAAGACACTGTTAAGAAAATAGACAGATAACCTAAATTTTTAAAAAAATAGGTTAGCCTGGGCTAGAGAGCAATGATCCCTACGTGAAAAACAAAACAAAATAAAACCAGGTGCGTGGTGGTGAAACACCTTTAATCCCAGCACTTTTTGGAGACAGAAGTAGGAGGCTCACCATGAGTTCAAGGCCACCTTGAGACTACATAGTGAATTCCAGGTCAGCCTGGACTAGAGAGAGACTTTACCTCCAAATAAATAAATAAAAGGGCTGGAGAAATGGCATAGTGGTTAAGGTACTTGCCCTGCAAAGCTTAAGAACCAGGTTCAATTCCTTAGTACCCACACAAGCCAGATGCACAAGGTAGCACATGCATCTGGAGTTGGTTTGCAGTGGCTACAGGCTCTGGAGCACCCATTCTGTCTCTATCTGCACCTCTCTCTCTCTCTCTCTCTCTCAAATAACTATTTAAAAAAAATTAGAAGGGCTGGAGAGATGGTTTAGTGATTAAGGCACTTGCCTGCAAAACCAAATGACCCAGGTTTGATTTCCCAGTACCTACGTAAAGCCAAATGCACAAGGTGGCACATGCATCTGGAGTTTATTTGCAGTAGCTAGAGGCCCTGGTGTGCCCATCCTCTTTATTATCTGCCCCCCCCTCAAATAAATAAATAACAATAAAAAAATTTTTAATGTTGAAAAGAAGCCGGGCGTGGTGGCACACACTTTTAATCACAGTACACAGGAGGCAGTGGTAGGAGGATCACCGTGAGTTTGAGGCCAGCCTGAGTCCACATAGTAAATTCCAGGTTGGCCTGGACTAGAGAGACACCCTACCTTGAAAAATAAATATATATATATATATATATTTTTTTTTTAAGAAAAATAATAGACAAACCAAACTAGGAGAAAATATTTGCAAAACATGTATTTCATGAAGGATTTATATGTATACAAAAAGTCATTAAACTCAGCAATAAGGGGGAAAAAACAACTCAATTAAAAAATGAGGACTGGGGCTGGAGAGATGGCTTAGCAGTTAAGGCCTTTGCCTGCAAAGCCAAAGGACCTTGGATTGATTCCCCAGGACCCACGTAAGCCAGATGCACAAGGGGGGGGGCTCATGCATATGGAGTTCGTTTGCAGTGGCACCCATTCTCTCCCTCTCTGTGCCTCTTTCTCATTCTTTCTCTCTCTCAAATAAATAAAAATAAAACAAAATAAAAATTAAAAATGAGGGCTGGAGAGATGACTTAGCAGTTAAGGTGCTTGCCTGCAAGCCTAAGATCCCAAGTTTGACTCTCCAGATCCCATCTTAGCCAGATGCACAAGTGAGGCAAGTGCAAGGTTGCACATGCTCACTAGGTGGCACAAGCATCTGGAGTTCGATTTCAGTGGTCGAGGCCCTGACATGCCAATTCTCTCTCTTTCTCCTTCTGTCACTCTCTGTCTGTCTTTAAAAAAAAAAAAAATCTGAACAGGTACCTCACCAAGGATGATAAAAAAATAAAACAGGGCTGGAGAGATGGCTTAGCAGTTAAGGTACTTACCTGCAAAGCCTAAGGACCCATGTTTGACTCTTCAGATCCCACATAAGCCAGATGCAGAAGGTCACACTAGGTGGCACACATGTCTGGAGTTCATTTATAGTGGCTGTAGGCCCTGCCACACCCATTATCCCTCACTCTTGCTCTCTCTTTTTAAAAATATCTTATTTTTAAAAATTTATTTGAGAAAGAGAGGGAGAGAGGGAATGAATGATGAATGCACCAGGGCCTCCAGCCACTTCAAACAAACTCCAGACACATGTACCACCTTGTGCATCTGGTTTATGTAGGTCCTAGAGAATCAAACCTGGGGTCCTTTGGATTTGTAAGCAAGCACTTTTAACTGCTAAGCCATTTCTTCAGCCCTTGCTCTCTTGCATTAAAAAAAAAAAAGATCACCCTATTGTGCTTGCCTCAAAAAAATAATAAAAGGCACTGTAGAGATTGCTCAGTGGTTAAAACCACTTGTCACTTAAGTTTGAGGGACTCTCAGGTTAGAGAGTACCAGTTCAACTCCCCAGAACCCAGGTTATGGGCTCCCTGACAGCACCCAGATAAGGGAAAAATCCTATTTCAAAAACATACATGGGAGCTGGGTGTGGTGGTACACACCTTTAATCCCAGCACTTGGGAGGTAGAGGTAGGAGGATTGCTGTGAGTTCAAGGCCACCCTGAGACTGCATAGTAAATTCCAGGTCAACCTGTGGTATAGCGAGACCCTGCCTTGAAAAAACAAAACAAAAAACATGGATGAGTGATATTCTCCTCTGGCATCCCCTTACCCACCTACATATGGAACATTGCACATTTGTACACATTCTTGCACACATCATACCCATACTACACACACTACCCTCCCCCCTTCCCCCTGAGCAGGGTAGTCAGAAAAAGCAGGCAGACATTATCCTCATGGTCTACAATGGGCATTCTCTGGGAACCAACTGGGGTGCATCTCAGGCCACCCTGAGACTACATAGTTAATTTCCAGGCCAGCCTGGGCCAGAGTGAGACCCTACCTCAAAAAAACAAGTAAAAATAAAGTAGGTCTCTTTCTTTTTTTCTTCCTTTTCTTTCTTATAGCTATCCTCCTACCTCTACCCCCCGAGTGCTGGGATTAAAAAGACATGCACCACCATGCCTAGCTATGTCTGTATTGAAAAGTAGGTTTTTTTTATAAGCAAATAATTGAGGGCTGAAGAGATGGCTTAGCAGTTAAGGCGTTTGCCTGCAAAGCCAAATGATCCCGGTTCCATTCTCCAGGACCCACGTAAGCCAGATGCACAAGGGGGCGCACGCATCTGGAGTTTGTTTGAAGTGGCTGGAGGCCCTGGCGCGCCCATTCTCTCACTCTCTCTCTCTGTCTCTCTCTGCCCCTTTCTCTCTCTCAAATAAATAAATAATTGAGTACTATTTTTTTATTTTACTTTATCTCACACACACACACACACACACACACATATATATATATATATATATGTTTCCCCCCCCCCCCCCGCCCAAGGTAGGGTTTCACTCTAGCTCAGGCTGACCTGGCTGAGTGAGACCCTGCCTCAAAAAAACAAAAAAAGGAAAAAAGGTATGTTTTATTTATTTATTTGAGAGAGAGAATGGGCACACCAGGGCCTCCAGCCACTGCAAGTGAACTCCAGATGCATGCGCCCCCTTGTGCATCTGGCTTATGTGGGTCCTGGAGAATTGAGCCAGGATCCTTTGATTTTGCAGGCAAGGGCTTTAACTGCTAAGCCATCTCTCCAGCAGCGTTTTTGTTTTTGATTTTTTTTAAATATTTGATTAATTTATTTATTTGAGAGAAAGAGAGAGAGAGCATGGCAGAGAGAGAGAGCACCAGGGCCTCTAGCCACTGCAGACAAACTCCAGATGCATGTGCCACTTTATGCATCTGGTTTTAGTGGGTACTGGGGAATCTAAGCCATCTCTCCAGCAGCATTTTTTTAAAAAATTATTTATTTATTTATTTGAGAGAGAGAGAGAGTGAGAGAGAGAGAGCACGGCAGAGAGAGCACCAGGGCCTCTAGCCACTGCAGACAAACTCCAGATGCATGTGCCACTTTGTGCATCTGGCTTTAGTGGGTACTGGGGAATTGAACCCAGGTCTTCAGGCATTACAAGCAAGTGCCTTAACCACCGAGCCAACTTTTCAGCCTTCAACCATGTTTAACTGCTTGTGTTTGTTTTTTTCCCCCTGCCTTCCCTTGTTTTAACAGTATCTTATGTGGTTTTATTTTTTCACTGCTTAGAATGTCGATTATGGTTTTTTTTCAATGAGGTTTTTGTTTTAAAATAAAAACTTTTGGAGCCAGAGAAATATGACTTAGCGGTTAAGGCACTTGCCTGCAAAGCCAAAGGGCCCAGTTTCAATTCCCCAGGACCCGTGTAAGCTAGAAGCTCAAGATGATGCATATGTCTGCAGCTAAAGGCCCTGGTGCACCTATTCTCTCTCTCTCTCTCTCTCTCTCTTTCTCTGTCTCTCCCCCTCCCTCCCTCCTTCCCTCCCTCTCTAAAATAAATAAAAAATGTTTAAAAGCTTTTTAGTGATTTTCAGCACTACACATCAGAAACTTGTCGAGTCCATCCTCAGCAGCATCTCATGGGAGCAAGCTCTTGAGAGAGTTCCTCTACTGTCCATTGTGGAGTTAACTGCTGTTGATCATTTTACTTATTCACATGCTGTATAAATACAGTTACCATGAGGCCAGTTAAGATACAAGAAATTAAGCCAGGAGTGGTGGCACATGCCTTTAACCCCAGCACTCAGGAGGCAGAGGTAGGAGGATCGCCATGAGTTTGAGGCCACCCTGAGACTACATAGTTAATTCCAGGTCAGCCTGGACCAGAGTGAGACCCTACCTCAAAAAACCAAAAAAATAAAATAAAATAAAATAAAAAAGATACAAGAAATTGGGCTGGAGAGATGGCTCAGCAGTTAAGGAGCTTGCCTGCAAAACCTAATGACCCAAGTTTAATCCCCTAGTGCCCACGTAAAGCCAGATGCACAAAGTAGCACATCCATCAGGAGTTCATTTGCAGTGGCTAGAGGCCCTGGCGTGCCCGTATTATCCCCCCACCCCCTCTTATATATAAAAAAATTTTTAAAGATACAAGAAATTGGGTTGGGGAAATGGCTTGGTGGTTAAAGGCGCTTGCTTGCAAGCCTTTTGCCAGTCCAGGTTCAATTCCCCAGTACCATGTAAAGCCAAATGCATAAAGTGGCACTTGAGTCTGGAGTTACATGATTTGCATCCATACTCTCTTGCTCATAAATAAACAAAAATATTGGGCTGGAGAGATGGCTCAGCAGTTAAGGTGCTTGCCTGCAACGCCTAAGGACCCAGGTTTGATTTTCCAGCACCCACATAAATTGCACAACATGGCACGTGTGTCTGGAGTTCATTTGCATTGGCCAGAGGCCCTGGTATGCCCATTCTCTCTCTCTCTCTCTCTCTCTCTCTCTCTCTCTCTCCATCTTTCTCTCAAATAAATTAAATATATAAAAATATTGAAGCTTAGAGTTTAAAAAACAAATTTCTTTAAAAGAGAGAGATGCAAGAAACCTAGCGAGGTGTAGTGGTATATACCTGTAACCCCAGCTCTTAGAAGGGTGAGGCAGAAGAATGCAAATTTAAAGCCAACCTCAGCTATACGATATGACTCTGTCTCAAAGAAAAAGAAAGAGAAGAAAGCATAAGGCAAACTTAGCTCTGAGTTTGATCCTCCATATGGCACAAAGAAAGAAAAGACACTTTTTTTTTTTATCTTCACTTATTCCTTTGGTTTTTTAATGTGGATTTGAGTTTCTGAGCTATATCATGTACCTTCTCCATGAACAACTTTCCAAATTTTTTGTTTGTTTGTTTTTTGTTTTGTTTTTTGAGGTAAGGTCTCACTCTAGCCCAGGCTGACTTGAAATTCACTATGTAGACTCAGGGTGGCCTTAGACTCTTGGCAATCCTCCTACCTCTGCCTCCCAGGTGCTGTGTGCGCCACCACTCCCGGCTAAACTTTTCAAATTTCTTTTAGGAAGCATCTGTTGGCAATGAATTCTCTTGTTTTGTTTTTTTTTTGTTTTTTTTTTTTGGCTTGAGGAAGTCTTATTTTCTTGTCTCTGAAAGGTGGTTTTGCTGGCCTCAGAATTCATGCTTCTCTCTCCTTGTGGTGATGCAGTGGTGTGGCAGGAATTACAAGCTCAAAGGTATGTGGTTAAAAGTATTTGCCAGGGCTGAAGAGATGGTTTAGCAGCTAAGATGCTTGCCTGCAAAGCCAAAGGACCCAGGTTCAATTCTCCAGGACCCATTTAAGCCAGATTTACAAGGTGGCAGATGTATCTGGAGTTTGTTTGCAGTGGCTGGAGTCCCTGGCACACCCATCATTCCTCTTTCTCTCTCTCTCTCTCTCTCTCTCTCTCTCTCTCTCTCTCCCCTCTTTCTCTCTCAAATAAATAAAAATAAAATATTAAAACCTAAAAACATTTTCCAGGAGAACCAAGCATGGTGGCATACGCTTTGAATCGCAGCACTCAGGAGGCAGAGGTAGGAGGATCACCATGATTCAAAGCCACCCTAAGAGTAATAGTGAATTCCAGGTCAGCCTGTGCTACAGTGAGACCCTATGTCAAAAACAAAACAAAAAAAAAGGTATTTGCCAGATCAGAATGGATAGGAAAGTTTAATAAAGAATATACTGTGATTAAGCCGGGCATGGTGCCACATGCCTTTAATCCCAGCACTCCGGAGGCAGAGGTAGGAGAATTGCCATTAGTTCGAGGCCACCCTGAGACTCCATAGTGAATTCCAGGTCTGCCTGGGCTAGAGTGAGACCCTACCTCGAAAAACCAAAAAAAAAAAAAAAGAGTATACTGAGTATACTGTGATTAGCCAGGTGTGGTGGTGCATGCCTTTAATCCCAGCACTTGGGAGGCAGAGGTGGGAAGATTGCAATGGGGTTGAGGCCAGCCTGGGCTAGAGCAACACCCTATTTTGGAAAACCAAAAATAAAATAAATAAATGAAGAATATACTGTGGGACTGGGCATGGTGGTGCATGCCTTTAATCCCAGCACTTCAGAGGTAGAGGTATATGAATCACCATGAGTTAATGGCCACCTTGAGACTATGTAGTGAATTCTAGGTCATCCTGTACTAGAGTGATACACTAACTGGGAAAAAAAAAAAAAAAAAAAAAAGGAATACACTGTGAACAAAACTTTTATTTATATAATTATTTACAAGCAGAAAGAGAGAGAATGGATGTGCCAGGGCCTCTAGCCACTGCAAAAGAATTACAGATGCATGTGTCATTTTGTATATCTGGCTTTATTTGGGTACTGGGGAACCCAACCCGAGGTCGTTAGGCCTTGCAGGCAAGTGCCTTAACCACTGAGCCGTCTCTAGCCCTTCATGTCAGTTTTTTTTTTTTAATAAATAAATAAAACATGTATTTGAGAAATTTATTTATTTGAGAAAGAAAAAGGCAGATAGAGAATGGGCATGTCAGGGCCTTTATCAATTGCAAAGGAACTCCAGACACATGCATCACCTTTTGCTTCTGGCTTAGAGGGTACTGGGGAATTGAATCTGAGTCCTTAAGGTTCTCAGGCAAGCACCTTAACCGCTAAGCCATCTCTTCAGCCCTCGTGTCTTTAACCAAAGAACTGAATAAACCAGACAGAGAAGGATAATTATTAAATTGTTACATTTTTTATTCAGAAATCAGGAGGGGTGAGGGAGAGTCTGTAGACCAAAGAAGGGGGAATGGCAGGGGAGGTTAGGTGGGGAAAGGAAAAATCCAAGAACTAAAGGGTGAGGAGAGGTCTAAGGGCCCATGTAAAAGTCAATGAGCCTAGGAGAAAACAAAATAGCCTTTCCCACCCTGGAAGCAGCTAACCTGCCAGGATGGGAAGGACACACTCTTACTGGTGGTAAAAACCTCAGGTGCTAAGAGGTGAATAGCCAGGAGCTTGAAAAGAGGACACCTCACCCACAAACCCTCCTGAGAAGCTAGGCTTTTTATTTGGGTCCAGGGCTGAACCCGGAAGAAGCCAGCACACCTGGATACAGTATCCAGAAGGGACTGGGCTTGAACTCCACCAGAGTTAATTCCAGCTCTCTGGCTGCTGCTGCAGATAACAGAGTGAACATGTGATTTAAGCAGCAGCTTTTGTAAGCAGCTAGAAATCAGTTTATGATTTCTCTTTTTAAAATTTAAAAATTTTAAATTTTAAATTTATTTTTAAGCCAGGAGTGGTGGCGCACACCTTTAATCCCAGCACTTGGGAGGCAGAGGTAGGAGGATTGCCTTGAGTTTAAGGCCACCCTAAGGTCAGCCTGAGCTAGAGTGAAACCCCTACCTCGAAAAACTAAAAAAAGAATATTTTTTTTATTAGTTATGGACATACTTAGTATGGAAACAACACATGTTGGTACCATCCTTTCCCTCATCCCTGCTCTTTCCTGAAGGGGCCCTCCTTGTTGGGGGAATGCAGGCTGTCCCCATGGGGACTGTGCATCATGCAGTGTGGGAGCAGCAGTCAGTTACTGGGGAGAGGCAATGCCTCTGGGCATAGTGTCCCAACTTGTGGCTTTTAACAATCTTTCCACCCCTTCTGCTGCAAAATTCCCTGAGCCATGTTGGGTGTGTTTTAAGTCTACTTCAGTGATGGCCTCTTAGGAACCTCTGGATCTCAGCTTTGGTAGGTGTTGAATGTCCTCAGTGTCGATCTCCTTCACCTTTATGCTGATTATCAGGTTAACCGAGAAAGCAGCACTCTTGCTCATCTCACCAGTTCCTCTGTAGTTTCAGCTGGGGCCGGGCTGAAGTGTGATGGGTCGTTTATCTCCTCAGGTCCTGCTCTTGTCTGAAAAAGAGAAGAAGATTTTCCAACAGAGAGTGAAGTCAGCACAGGTTAAATGGGATAAGCATTATTAATTTAGAGAGAATTCAATGGCTGTGGTCCCTCTTGTAGCCCAAGATCAGTGGGAGCTTGATATTGGAGAGCAGAATTATTGTCTGAATTTGCTTCTGACTTGTTTCCCAGTTCCAGATATGAGTGGATCTTTTAGCCAATCCAAAGGCAGCTAGTTACCCACCAAGGCTGTGTGCCATTATTGCACTCATGTGAGCATCACGTCAGGTTGTTTGCTTCTGAGTAACTTAGACCTCCGTTTGCTTGGACAGATATTGGCCACTTTCCCCTGGTAGCTCATGTAGTGCCTTCCAACACTAGATGGGCTAATTGTCTGGGGTCTGGCTCTCATCCGGGTTCCAGCCAGGTCTCTCCATGTTCCGTGCCGACAGCATATGGTATCTTCAGCAGTAGAGTCTTACCATTAACCTCTGGTGGGTAGGTCTCTCCGATCAGTAGCTCTTATGAGCCTTTTTAATTTCCCTCCCAGGAGTAGATGGTAATGGTTGATATTCCTGAGATTATATCTTGTGGAGCTTAATGGCCTATAATCTGAAGATACCAACCTTACTAGGTTAACAGGGACCAAAAACACATAGCAGAATTAAAAACAAGAAAGGAAGGGCTAAAGAGATGGCTTAGCAGTTAAGCCAAAGGACATACAATGATAGGTCTAGGAGCTTGACTGCAGTTGAAGACATGAGAAGGACTTTACAAGGTCTGGTTCAATGGCCTTTTGTCCCAAGAGAGAGGTTTTTGTTTGTTTGTTTGTTTTTGGTTTTTTGAGGTAGGGTATCACTCTGGTCCAGGCTGACCTGGAATTAACTATATAGTCTCAGGGTGGCCTCGAACTCTCAGCAATCCTCCTACCTCTGCCTCCAAGTGCTGGGATTAAAGGCATGTGCCACCATGCCCGGCTAAGAGAAAGTTTTTAAACTTTTTTATTGACAACTTCCATTATTATAGACAATAAACCGTGATAATTCCGTCTCCTCCTCCCCTTTCCCCTTCACATGTCCACCCTCCATCATATCCCCTCCCCCCTCAATTAGTCTCTCTTTTATTTTGATGTCATCATCTTTTCCTCCTACTATGAGGGTCTTGTGTAGGTAGTATCAGGCACTGTGAGATCATGGATATCCAAGCCATTTTGTTTCTGAAAGATTGCATTGTAAGCAGTCCTACTCTTTCTTTGGCTCTTACATTCTTTCTGCCACCTCTTCTACAATGGACCCTAAGTCTTGGAAGGTATGATAGAGATGTCTCAGTGCTGAACATTCCTCTGTCACTTCGCCTCTACACTGTGGTACCTTTTGAGTCATTCCAATGGTCACTACCATATGAAAAGAAGTTTCTCTAACCAAAAGTGAGAGTAGCATTAATGTATGGGTATGTACTTTAAGAAAAGTGCTTACAGGGCATATTATATGCATTTAGCCAACAAGAAAGAGTTTTAAGATAGACCCAATCCTGGGTTAATATCAGGAAATGATCCTGAAAGGTAAAGTCAAGCTGGAGCTGTACTTACTACTCCTGGTCCTCTGTGACAGCCTTGATCATCTATTTCAGTGATATACACTGAGACAAGATTTTATAGTAAGCTTTGGAGCTTGTAAGAAAAACGTCTGGCCAGGCTTGGTGGTGCAAGCCTTAAAGCAAGCACTCCAGAGACAGAGGTAGGAGGATTGCCATGAGCTCAAGGCCAACCGGAGAATACAGATTGAGTTCCAAGTCAGCTAGGGCTAGAGTGAGACCCTATCTTGAAAAAAAAGGAGAGAGTATGGTATTTGTTGATTCTACTCACTGAGACCCGGTGGAAGACTCTGTAGTTCAGAACATTAACTTAGTAAAGGGGGGGGGGGAGAGGTTTATTTGCACGTGTGTGTATGCACACAGACATGCTAAGGTCTCTTGCTGCTATACCAGACAAATGCACCACTTTTTTTTAAATTTTCTTTTTGGTTTATTTTTATTTATTTTTTTTTTTTGAGAGCAACAGATAGAGAAAGAGGCAGAGAGAGAGAGAGAGAGAGAGAGAATGAGCATGCCAGGGCCTCCAGCCACTGCAAACGAACTCCAGATGTGTGCGCCTCCTTGTGCATCTGGCTAATGTCCTGGGGAATCGAGCCTCTAACTGGGGTCCTTAGGCTTCACAGGCAAGCGCTTAACCACTAAGTCATCTCTCCAGTCCAACATGCACCACTTTTTATGTCTGGCTTTATGTGGGTGGTAGGGAAGTTGAACCCTGGCCATCAGGCTTTGCAAGCATGTACCTTTAACTTCTGAGCCATGTGCTCACCCCAAGGTTTCATTTTGGAGACAGGGCCATCTATATCCCAAGCTAGCCTGTAACTCATTATGTAGTGAGAATAGCCATAAACTTTTTTTTTTTTTTTTTTTGGTTTTTAGATGCAGAGTCTTGCTCTAGCCCAGGCTGACCTGGAATTAGTCTCAGGTTGGCCTTGAACTCATAGCGATCCTGCTACCTCAGCCTCCTGAGTGCTGGGATTAAAGGTGTGTGATACCGTTGTCAGCTCTTTTTAGTTTTTCAAGGTAGCGTCTTACCCAGCCTGACCTAGAATTCACTATGTAGTCTCATAAACTCTTGCTTTAAACTCATGGTGATCCTCCTACCTCTACCTTCTGAGTGCTGGGATTAAAGGTATGCTTCAGCACGCCTGGCCATAAACTTGTTTTGAGTATGTATGTAAGTACATGTGCACATGTGATCAGAAGACAGCTGCAGGTGTTGCACCTAACCTTCTACCTTGTTTGAGACAATGTCTTTTGGGGTTCACCACTATGTTTGCCAGCTCACTGGCTGGTGGGTTTCTGGGAAATTCTCCTAACTCTGCCTCCCTCCTCTCTGTAGGTGTGCTGGAATTACAGATGCACACCTTTCAGCTCCCAGCCTTTAAATGGGTTCTGGAGATCTGAACCTGGGTACTCATACTTGTGCAGCACGTACTTTATCCACTGAGAGCCTCCCAGCACTGGTCACAAGCCTCTGTTTGGGTCGTGTGTGTAATGTGATATGAATGGTGTGGTCACTGCATGTGTGTATATGTGCCCGCGCTGTGGCTTGCTGACAGGGAGGTATGGTAGCCAGCGAGGAACACAGGTCTCTTCATCACTCTTCCCAGTCTTGCCTTGAGCTAGAGTCTGTTACTGATCCTGGGGCTTGCTATTGTCATTTCCCACCTCTCCTCCCGCCACCATCCCTGCATATGAGCTCCAGCAATTCTTGGGTCTCTGCTCCCCACAGAACTGGGGTTACTGATGTACATGGCTAAGCCCAGCTGTTTCTGTTTAGGTGGGTCCTGGTGATAGAATTCCAGTGGTCTTAGACCCTCATTCTTGCATAAGAAGTGCTCCTAACCACTGAGCTCCTGCCTCTACCTTTCTAGTGCTACTAGAATTACCTGTGTGCGCCATAACTGCATATTTATGTGGTAGAGATCTGACCCAGGGCCTTGTGCATGCTATGCAAGCACTGTACCAACTGGTCCCAACCTAGTAAAATCTTTAAGTTAGATAAAGCTAGTTATTTAAATAAGTTTGTAGGGCTTTAAGAGCATCAGGTACAGAACCAGGTCAGGATGAGAAACCTGGTTGGGAGCTGATAAGAGTTTTATTTTGTAACAGTATTTGTGACTATATTTCTGTTGCGTATTTAATACCATATAGGTGGCTAAATTTAACCTTTTTTGTTTCAGTCAGTTGAGAGTCTTTAAGTTTACTCTTAGAACTTGAGGGGTGCTTCTTGGTTCTTTTCATTTTTTTCTACTAATTGTGTAATTAATCAAGGTCTTACCATGTATCCCAACACTTTCCCTCTATAATGACCCTCCTCTTTGAAGAGTGCATGTTGGATAGATTCCAACCTCTAGGGTCTCCATGGCCTCTCTGATCAAGAGGACAAGTGACTTACTGAAGTTTTAGACCATTTTAGATGTGTCCCCTGAGACTTGTCTTACCTGGGGTCAGGGAGCAAAATATAGGCTGTTGTCTTAACCCTTTTGTCCTCTAACCATGGCTGTTGAACACCCAGGTCAGTTTCGTCAGTCTTGAAGAAGAAATAGTGATTTGAAATTCAGCTGTTGTTCAACACCTAAAGCTTGAAAAAATGAGATTAAAAAAAATTGGCTCTGATAAGACTCACTTTTTAAAAAAATGTATTTATTTGCAAGGAGAGAGAGAGGAAAAAGAGATAAGAGACAGAGAAAGAATGGGCACGCCAGGGCTTCTAGCCACTGCAAACACTCTCCAAACACATGTGCCCCTTGTGCATCTGGCTTAGATGGGTACTGGGGAATCAAACCTGGGTCCTTTGGTTTTGCCAGCAAGTGCCTTAACCACTAAACCATCTCTCTAGCCCAATGAGATTCACTTTTTGTTGTTGTTGTTGTTGTTGTTTGTTTTTTGTTTTTTGTTTTTTCCAGGTAGGGTCTCACTGTAGCCCAGGCTGATCTGGAATTCACTATGTAATCTCAGGGTGGCCTTGAACTCATGGTGATCCTCCTACCTCTGCCTCCCAAGTGCTGGGATTAAAGGCATGTGCCACCACACCCAACATGATTCACTTTTTAAAGTAATTAAAAACTTGACAAACTCAGTAGAAACTATAAGCAATTAGGCTGACAAAACATAAAGCTGTTTGTTCTTCAAGGAAGTTTTCTTAAACTTTTATCAACAATTTTTATACATTTATATAATATATATTGATCATAATTCCCTCTTCTTACCTTCGCTTCTTCCTTCTCCCTTCCACTGAAATTCTTCTTTCCACCCAGTCCCTTAAGTTTTTTTTAATTAATTTTTTGAGAGAGAGAGAGAGAGAGTGAGTATAGGTGGACCGGGCTCTCCTGCCAATGCAAAAGAACTCCAGGTGTATGTACCACTTTGTGCATCTGGCTTTACATGAATACTGGGGAATAGAACCTGGGCTGTCGGGCTTTGTAAGCAAGTGCCTCTAATTACTGAGCAATCTCCCTAGCCAAAGTTTTATTTTATTGTTATTTTTTCGAGGTAGGTATCACTCTAGCCCAGGCTGAACTGGCACTCACTCTGTAGTCCTAGGCTGGCCTTGAACTCATAGCAATTTTCCTGCCTGTGCTGGGATTAAAGCCATGCACCACCATTCACGGCTTATTTTATTTTCTTATTTTGGGTTTTTTTTTTTTTTTTTTCGAGGTAGGGTCTCACTCTAGCTCAGGCTGACCTGGAATTCACTCTGTAGTCTCAGGGTGACCTCGAACTCTCGGCGATGATCCTACCTCTGCCTCCCGAGTGCTGGGATTAAAGGCGTGCGCCACCACGCCCGGCTTATTTTGGGGTTTTTTAATATATTTATTTATATATGAGAGAGAGAGTGACAGAGATAGAGAATGAGCATGCCAGGGGTTCTAGCCACTGCAAACTCTGGACACATGCACCACATGTGCATCAGGCTTACATGGGTTCTGTAGAGTTGAAACGTGGTCATTAAGCTTCGCAGACAAGTGCGTTAACCACTAAGCCATCTCTCTAGCCTTTTTGTTTGTTTTTTTGATTTTTCAAGGTAGGGTTTCACTCTAGCCCAGGCTGACCTGGAATTCACTATGTAGTATCAGGCTGGCCTAGAACACACAGCAATCCTCCTACCTCTGCCTTCCAAGTGTTAGGATTAAAGGTATGCCCCACAACTCTTGGCTTATTTTAGTTTTTAAAAATATTTTGGGGGGCTGGAGAGATGGCTTAGCAGTTAAGGCACATGCCTGCGAAGCCTAAGGACCCAGGTTTGATTCTCCAGGTCTCACATAAGCCAGGTGTACATGGTGGCACATGCATCTGGAGTTCATTTGCAGTGGCTAGATGCCCTGGAATACCCATTCTCTCCCTCCCTATCTCTCTCTGTCCCTCTGTGTCTCTAATAAATAAATTTTTAAAAAGTTGGGGGGCTGGAGAGATGGCTTAGCAGTTAAGGCGCTTGCCTGCAAAGTCTAAGGACCCACATTTGACTCTCCAGATCCCATGTTGTAAGCCAGATGCATAAAGGTGAGGCAAGCACAAGGTTGCACATGCCCACTAGGTGGCACATCTAGAGTTGGGTTTCAGTGGCTGAGGCCCTGCCATGACAATTCTCTCTCTCTCTGCATCTCTCTCTCTCTCTTTCTTTCTCTCTCACTCTCTCTAAAAAAATAGAAAGAAAAGAAAAAGAAAAATATTTTGATTTATTTCCTTGAGAAACAGAGAGACAGTCAGACAGAGAGAGACAGATAATGTGTAAGGGTGTGCCAGGGCCTCTTGTCACTGCAAACAAACTCCAAACACATGTACCACTTTGCATCAGGTTTTACATGGGCACTGAAGAGTTGAACCTGGGATGTCAGGCTTTGCAAGCAAGTTCTTTTAACTGCTGAGTCATCTCTCCAGGCCCCACCCACCCAAATTTTTTTTCAAGGTAGAGTCTCACTCTAGTCCAGACTAACCTGGAATTCACTATGTAGTCTCAGGGTGACTTTGAATTCACAGCAGTCCTCCTACCTCTGCCTCCCAAGTACCAGGATTAAAGGCATGTGCCATCACACCCAGCTCCCACATTTTTTTTTTAATTCGTTGTGTTTTAATATTCACAGACCTACTTATGACTTACTTTAACTTTTTGGTTTTGTCTTGATGTCTGTTTTTGACAATTCTTTACTTCAGGACCAAACTTGATTCAAAAGAATTTCCTTTTTTATCAGAAATATGTTTCTATACCTATAGATAGCTATTTATATCTCCTTCTCAAGCTTTATGGTTTCTTACTGTTTTACTTGTATAAATTTTTTTTTGTTTTGGTTTTGGTTTTGGTTTTGGTTTCTGAGAGAGGGTCTTACTGTAGCTCAGGCTGACCTGGAATTCACTGTCTAGTCTCAGGGTGGCCTCAAACTCACGGCAATCTTCCTACCTCTCCCTCCCTAGTATTGGGATTAAAGGTGTGCACCACCACACCTGGCTTAGGCCACATCTTTTTACAAAATAGATCTAGCTGGAGTATGTATTAAAGCTTAAATTGCCAGTTTTAGTTAAATCTTCTTAGCTCCTAACTTAAACTCTGGTAATATTGTTTATAGAACACTAAGTTCACTTATTTTCCCCTCACAAATTTAAAATAACAAATTTGTTAGTTTTGCCATATCTTATGAATTAAAGAAATTTAGTGCATGTTGTAGTCTGCTCCACATTGTTGAGATGAACATCCAACCAGACAGTTACAGGAGGAGGGGATTTATTTCAAGCGTACAGATCCAGGGAAAGTTCCATCAATGGTGGAAGAAGCTGCTAACAACCATACACCCAGAGAGAAAAACTGCAGTGAGCAAACACCAACAGGCAGCAAGCATGAACCCAGACCTTTAGACTCCTCTCTCCACACCTTTGGGCTGGAGTTCAGATCTGTCCCCTGTGACACCTTAGAGTTGGACTCCAGGATCCATCCCCCAGTGACACTCCTCCAGCCAGACGGCTAGAGACCTAGCTACAAGTCTAGTTTTAATAAAACACCTGAGTCTTTGGGGCTATATCAAACTCCCGCCTGCCCCTGGCCCCCATAGACTCATAACCATCTCATACTATATGTTGTATTCAGTCCAAATTCAAAGATTCCATAAACTTTGCCAACTTTCAGACTGTTCCAAAGTCCCAAGTCTCATCTGACATAAGGCTGTCTCTTAACTGTGAGTCCTGTAAAATCAAAACAAGAGTTACATACTTTCAACATATCATGGCACAGAGTAAACATTTCCATTGCAATAAGGCCTAACAAGAAGAGACTAGACCAATGTAAAATCAATAACCATCAGATAAACATCAACTATCTGTAGTTCAAATCCAACATCCATAACCAGTTACAACAGTTCTGGATTTTTAATTCTATCCCTCCAGCTTGGTTGAGTATCCCAGGGAAAACTTATTCCAAGACAACAGCACTCCATGGTAGCCTTTGTACAGTCCTGGCATATCTAAAACATAACTAAGTCTTCACTGTAAACCATGGTCCATCCAAGGCGCTTTTGGCCTTCGATGTAGAACTATTATCCTGCTTCCCATGATGCATCTCAGCAGTGGCTCCTGGAACTGTGTGTGCTTTATGACCCACTTCCATGCATTTTTCATGCTTCCAAATCCAATACCAAGTATGCAGCAACACAGCCATTTTGTTAATGATCTTGGGAAGAAATAAATCATGACCTTGAAGAACAGGTTATCTTTTCAGAATTATTCATTTCAGTCATCTCCTTTCAAAAGAGTTTGTATTTCTTTCATTCACCCATTCTAGGTGGACTTCATCACAGGCATCTTTTGCGTTGCTTCAGTGTAAAGCAGTTGGCCCCACCTTAATGGGTAATCTGTTAACAATAGCAGTTTTAGCAACCTAAAATCAGTTGCTGTCCCCATAACTTTAAACTTGCTTGGATTTTTCCAACTTTCTATCATACATCTTTAGTTCTAAATTTTCCACCAAGCACACCAAGTCCCTACTTTTTTTAAAAAAAAAATTTTTATTTTTAATTTTTTTGAGGCAAGTCCAGCAGACTGGCTTTTTTTTTTTTTTTTTTTTTTTTTTTTTACGAGAGAAAGAGAGAGAAAGAATTGGTGTGGTAGGGCCCACAGCCACTATAATCAAACTCCAGATGTGTGTGCCACCTTTTGCACATGTGCAGCCTTGTGTGCTTGTGTCACCTTGTGCATCTGGCTTACATGGGACCCAAAGAGTATAACATGGGTCCTTAGGCTTCACAGGCAAGCACCACCTTAACCACTAAGCAATCTCTCCAGCCCAGAAAATATTTTTATTTATTTGAGAGAGACAGAGAGAGATAGCAAGCCAGGGCCTCTCACTACTGCAAACAAACTTTAAATGCATGCACCCCCATGCATCTGGCTTACATGGGTACTGGGAATCAAACCTGGGTACTTAGGCTTCACAGGCAAATGCCTCAACCTTTCAGCCATTTCTCCAGGTCCACCACATCCATACTTTTAAATTCTACCTTGTCCAGCCCCACCAAGTTCATACTTTCAAATTCTACCTGGGATACAGAGATGGCTTAGTGGTTAAGGTACGTGCCTACAAAGCCTAAGGACCTAGGTTCAATCCCCAGTGCCCACATAAGTCAGATGCACAAGGTTGCACATGCATTTGAAGTTTATTTACAGTGGCTAGAGGCCCTTGCATGCTCATTCTCTCTCTCTATCTACCTCTCTCTCTCTCTGTCAAATAAATAAATATAATAAAATAAAAACAAATTCAACCTTGATCAAACTCTGGGCATGGGCACCAGAATGCAGCCATCCTTTATGTAAGTAGTCCAATTCTAACAAAGTTCTCTGCCTTCTTTCTTTTCCCTTTGAAAGTTTATAATTCAACATAATTCTCTCTGCACTTAAATATTTATTTTTAAACTCTCACCAGAATAGTCCATAGAATTTGACTTAATGCTTTGTAAGGCTTCTGTAGTCCCAACTAGCAAAACCTGCCACATTCCTCCAGCACAAAAGTTCCAAAAGAAGCCAGGCATGGTGGTACATGCCTTTAATCCCAGCACTTGGGAAGCAGAGATAGGAAGATTGCCTAAATTCAAGAACAGCTTGAGATGCGTAGTGAATTCCAGGTCAACCTGGGCTAAAGCAAGACCCTACCTAAAAAAAAAAAAAAATAGCTTCCAAAAGCCACATGGTCAGATTCATCCTCAGCAACACCTCACTCCTGGTACCAAATTCTGTGGTAATCTGCTCCACATTGCTGGGATGAACATCCAAGCAGACACAGTTAGGGAAGGAAGGGATTTATTTCAAGCTTACAGATCCAGGAGAAGTTCCATCAATGGTGGAAGAGGCTGCTTACAACCATACATCCAGAGAAAAAGAAACTGCAGTGAGCAAACAGCAACAAGCAGCAAGCATGAACCCAGAGCACAGACTCCTCTCTACACACCTTTGGGCTGGAGTTCAGATCTGTCCCCCGTGACACCTTAGAGTTGGACTCCAGGATCTACCCCCTGTGACACCTCCTCCAGCCAGACGGCTAGAGACCTAGCTACAAGTCCAATTTTTTCAAAATATTTTTGAATAATTGTTAATTATTTATTTGATAGAGAAAGCGCATGCCAAGGCTTTCAGACATTGCAGATAAACTCCACCCACATGTGAATGTGGCTTATGTGGGTCCTGGGAAATTGAACCTGGGTTATTTGACTTCACAGGCAAACACCTGAACCACCAAGCCATCTCTCCAGCCCCTCAAATTTTAATAAAACACCTGAGTCTATGGGACTGTACACTCAAACTACCACAGGACAGTTTTCCTTGTGTCAGGAATGGAAGGAAAAAGGGAATTGACATGATTGCAATTAATCAGAATATGGCCTTAAGTAGAAGCAAGGTAAAACTTTACATCTCAAAGGGTTGGGAGATGGCTTATTGGATAAAGCACTCCTGAAGTCTGAGTAACCAAGTTCAATCTGCAGTCCCCACGTAAAAAGCTGGAAGCCATAGCAGGCTTCTGTAATAACACAACTAGGAGATGTGAATTAGAGACAGAATTTCCCAGAAACTGATGGAGAGTACAGCAAAGAACATCAGGTCAAAGATGAAGTTTTTTATATAAACTAAGAAATAAGGTAGGTAGTATTAGTAGGAAATGTTTTGGAAGAGAGAGGAAAGCTTTTAATTGTTCCCTGAGTTCTTTGAAGACAGAGAAGAGTGATGGGGAGGAGAAAGAGAAGGAGAATTCAGAGAGGAAAAACTGAAGCAGAGTTGTTACTAGAGGGCTGGCTGGTGGCAGAGAAACCAGTGGTTGAGCAGGGTTACTGTCAGAGAATATGGTAAGGCACATGTGGAGTCCCTCCTGCAGCTGAGAGTCCTATGACAAGTTTAAGAGAATTGGCAAGGCATGTGTGGCATCCCTCCTGCAGCTGAGGGTCCTTTGATAGGGCCATAGAGGTTTGGGTGTAAGGAATCTTAGATCCCTTTCTTAAATTACCACAAAAGTGTTCTATTTGCAAGATACAGTTGTGGTTTAATGTGCTGTTAGACCACCAGCATTCTTGGTCTGAGAGTATAAAGATCACACTTTGTTACAAAGGAAAATAAGTTTTTTGGAATTTGTTTTGTTTGATTTTCAAGGTAGGGTCTCACTCTAGCCCTGGCTGACCTGGACTTCACTATGTAGTCTCAGGGTAGCCTCTAACTCATGGCAATTCTCCTACCTCTGCCTTCCGAGTGCTGGGATTAAAGGCATGTGCCAACATGCCTGGCTGGAAAATAAGTTTTCACCTTTTCTTGTGTGTGTGTGTGTGGTTTTGTTGTTGTTGTTGTTTGTTTTTTTTATGAGAGAGAGAGACAGATAATTGGCATGCCTGGACTGCCATCCCCTGCACTAACTCCATATATGTGCACCATCTTTGTGCACATGTGCAACCTTGCGCACTTGCATCACCTTGTGTGTCTGGCTTATGTGGGACCTGGAGAGTTGAACATGAGTCCTTAGGCTTCTCAGGCAAGTGCCTTAACTGCTAAGCCATCTCTCCAGCCCAACTTTTTACCTTTTTAAAAAAAATATTATTTGGGCTGGAGAAATAGTGGTTAAGGTGGCTGCCTGAAAAACTAAAGGACCCAGGTTCAATTCCCCAGGACCCACATAAGCCAAATGTACAAGGTGACACATGTGTCTGGAGTTTGCAGCAGCTGAAGGCCTTGGCATTCCCATTCTCTCGTTCTCTTTCCCTCTCTATCAGCCTCTTCTCTCTCAAATAAATAAAAATAGGAAAATGTGTACATATACATATATATATGGGTACCAAGGAATTGAATGCCAGCCATCATGCTTTGTAGTCAAGCACTTTAAACACTGAGCCATCTCTCCATCCAAGTTCTTCGCATTTTGAGAGTCTGAAGATCAAACTCAAACCAGTTTGTTGCTGCTGCTGTTGCAGTAGGATCTCACTGTAGCCCAGGCTGACCTGGAATGCACTAGGTAGTCTCACACTGGCCTGAAAATGGGCTCATTTCAGAATAACCGTTCCACAGTCAGGAAGTGATGTGTTTTTTCTTGTTTTTTTTTAAAAATTATATTTATTTGAGAGAGAGTGACACAGAGGCAGACACAGAGAGAGAATAGGCATAGGCACTAGGGCCTCCTGACACTATAAACAAATTCCAGATGCATAAACCACTTTGTGCATCTGGCTTTACATGGGTACTGGGAAATTGAACTGGGGTGGTCAGACTTTACAAGCGAGTGCCTTTAACTACTGAACCATCTCTCCAGCCCTGTTGCAGTCAGGTTCACATTGCTGACAGAAATTACTCTACCAAGATTACCTTTGGGGCCTGGAGAGATGGCTTAGCCGTTAAGATGTTTGCCTGCAAAGCCAAAGGATCCTGGTACGACTCTCCAGGACCCACGCAAGCCAGATGCACAAGGGAGCGCATGCATCTGTAGTTTATTTGCAGTGGCTGGAGGCCCTGGTGCACCCATTCTCTCTTTCTCAAATAAATAAATAAAATATATGGGGGGGGGGAGTAGCTTTTGGGAAAAAACGGGTTTATTTTGGCTAACAGACTCAGGGGGATGCTCCAGGATGGCAGGGAAAACAATGGCATGAGCAGAGGGTGAACATCACTTCCTGGCCAACATCAGGTGGACAATAGGAACAGGAGAGTGTGCCAAACACTGCAAGGGGACAGTGGCTAGAATACCTGTAAGCCCGCCCCCAACAATACACTGCCTCCAGGAAGTGTTAATTCCCAAATCTCCATCAGCTGGGAACCTAGCATTCAGAACATGTAAGCTTATGGTAGACACCTGAATCAAACCACCACATTCCACACCTAGCCCACTATAAACTGATAACCATCCATGATATAAAATTCAGTGCATCCAATCGAACTTTAAAAGTTCCCATAGTTTTTAGCAATCCTAATGGTGTTCAAACGTCCCCATAATTCAAGGCCTTTTAACCGAGCCCTAATACTACAAAGTCCCCAAAAAACCCATAATGGCACAGAATAAACACTCACACTGCAAAAGATGGCATTGAACATGGCAAAGAAATATTCAGCCAACACAAGATTTAAACAGGGCAAACATCAAACTCTAGCTCCAAGTCCAGCAACTCTAGCCAGTGACAAGTCTCCAAGTCCAATCATTCTAACCAGCAACAAGTCTCTGGAGTTCCAGTTCTGCCCCTCCAGCTAGGCTACTCACAGTCCTGCAAAACTTCATCTGGGCCGTCAGCCCTCCTTGGCAGCCGTCTCATGGTTCTGGCATCTCCACTGGGTCTTCACTGCAGCCCACGGTTCATCCTCACAGCTCCATCAGGTCTCCATGCAGGCATCCAGCAAACCTGCTTCACACTGCCCATGGCTGTTTCCAAAACACAAGACCATGTTGCAAATTCACTGACTCTCTTTCCTGCATTTCCACAATACCAGGTAGGGTGTCAATTTGTTAATCCGGGGGGGGGGGGAATAAAACAAACTTTGAAGAATAGGATACTCCTTGAACACCCAGGCCCCTTTAAAAGAGTCTACATTCTTCTTGTTGCCCCAGTGCAGGTCAGCTGGCCCAATCTCAAAGGTTGTAATCTCTAATTGCAGCCTACAGTCAGAAGATTCAGCCCAAAGATTTCATTTCTATGCCATACCCTCTGCTCACACCAGTCCATTTCTTTTTTTTTTTTTTTCTCCATTTTTATTAATATTTTCCATGATAACAAAAAAAATCCCATGGTATTACCCTCCCCCCCTTTCCCCTTTGAAATTCCATTCTCCATCATATCCCTTCCCCATCTCAATCTTTCTACTACACCAGTCCATTTCTACACAATACAACCCTGCACAAATTCTCAGGACACAGGCATAACAGCAAGCCTCTCACACAAACTGCTTCTAGCCCAGTCCAAGCAAAGCTCTTTCTTACCTTCATTAGCCAAACCTCACAGTCCATAGTTCTTATTGCATTCAGGTCTTCCAACTCTGACCAGAATAGTCCATCAAGCTGTACTTACAGCACTGCAAGGTGTCTCTTAGGCCAAGGTTTCAAATCTTTCCACATTCCTCTTGAAACTCAGCTCCAAAAGGCCAGAACCACACAGTCAGGTGTCTAGCAGCAACACCACTCTTTGTACCAACATTACTGTTGCAGTCAAGTTCACATTGCTGGCAGAAATCACCTGACCAAGAGAGCTTTTGGGAAAAAGGGTTTATTTTAGCTTATAGACTTGAGGGGATGCTCCAGGATAGCAGGGAAAGTGATGATATGAGCAGAGGGTGGACATCACTTCCTAGCCAACATCAGGTGGACAACAGGAACAGGAGAGTGTGTCAAACACTTGCAAGGGGACACTGGTTATAATACCCATATACCCTCCCCCCAACAATACACTGCCTATAGGAGGTGTTAATTCCCGAATCTCTATCAGCTGGGAACCTAGCGTTCATAACACTTAAGTTTATGGGGGACACCTGAATCAAACTACCACAAGCCATTGGGCGTGGTGGTGCACACCTTTAATCCCAGCACTCAGGAGGCAGAGGTAGGAGGATTGCCGTGAGTTCGAGGCCACCCTGAGACTCCATAGTGAATTCCAGGTCAGCCTGGGCTAGAGTTAGACCCTACCTCGAAAAAAAAGAAAAAAGAAAAGGAAAAAAAAAAAACCTACAACAAGCCCCTTCTTGTCTTTTCATGGAGAGAACCTGATTGGCTTTCTTGAAGCATAGCCCCTGAAATTGTGGGAACTCAGGACTGCAGCCCCCACTAGGTTCTCAGGCTTGCTCGTCTGCCTCCTATATATCATCTAGGTCACCTTGGAGTTCTTGCCAGCCTGTCTCTCCTGTAGTTTCTGCCCAGAATAGTAATCTGGGCTATGGTTCTATATTGGGAGAATTATCTGTGTTTTCTTACAAGGTGGAAATACAACTATTTTTTTTTTTTTTTTTTTTTTTTGTAGAAAGGTCTCACTGATAGACTCCTTCAAACTGACATTCCTCCTGCTTCTTCCTCCCATACACTGGGACTACAGGTGTGCACTACAATACTTATGCTATTTACCTATCAAAGTTGAAATGGTAAACCCCTCCACATCATTGTTTAGTCATTGCTAATATATGAGAACACTACTGACATTAATAACTATGAGAACCATCATGTTTAAATCTCTAATTCTACTTTTTCAGTGGAGTCTTCTAGGTGAATTAACTAGGTAACCAAAAATGTCTGCAAAAAAGCTGGGCGTGGTGGCGCACGCCTTTAATCCCAGCACTCGGGAGACAGAGGTAGGAGGATCACCGTGAGTTCGAGGCCACCCTGAGACTCCATAGTGAATCCCAGGTCAGTCTGAGCTAGAGTGAGACCCTACCTCGGAAAACCGAAAAAAAAAAATGTCTGCAAATAATAATCACTTGGACTTCATTGTGCTGTGTGGAATTTTTTCAGGATATTTGCTGTTTTCCATTCTTCATCTCTGGTTTTCCTCCTTGATTGTACACTCCTTTTCATCTCATGAGTGAAAAAGTGGGGCCTTATTGTCCTCTTGGTGTCAGTGGAACCAAATACCCTTCTTCATGCCAGTATGGTTTCTCCCCACCTAGATTATTATCTGCCTTGCTGTCTGGTGATTAATGCCATTTTCTCTGCTTGCCACATCGGGAAATACCATTGCTGCCAGGACAGCAATGATGTGAGGGTTGGGAGGTGTTCTCCAGGAAGGATTCTGTCACCAGGTCTCAGCAAATGTATCCACTTGTGTTCTACCACCGGGGTTCTGGGCTTGTTAACCAGGAGACAGAACAATCTTCACGTGTCCACATTTAAAGCCAAGATAAGTGGGAGACCATTGCTCTTTTTTGTGTGTGTGAATTTTTAAATTTATTTTTTTATTGGCAACTTTCATAATTATAGATAATAACTCTTAGTAATTCCTCCCTCCCCCCACTTCCCCTTTGAAACTCCATTCTATATCATACCCCTTCCCCCTCTCAATCAGTCTCTCCCTTATTTTGATGTCATCATCTTTTCCTCCTATTATGATGCTCTTGTGTAGCTAGTGTCAGGTACTGCGAGGTCATGGATATCCAGGTCATTTTGTGTCTGGAGGAACACGTTATAAGGAGTCCTACCCTTCCTTTGGCTCTTACATTCTTTTTGCCACTTCTTCCACAATGGCCCCTGAGCCTTGAAAGGTGTGACAGAGATATTTCAGTGCTGAGCACTCCTCTGTCACTTCTTCTCAGCACCATGGTACTTCTGAGTTGCCGGGCTCTCCCGGCAGGTAGTGCTGAGGAAGGACCAGGCCCGCTGGTTCCTCCCAAGGGGTTGAGGAGGAGGGTGGATGTCGACGGCCAGGAATAAACCACCGAGCCGGGAGTCTTGTCGAAGCAGGAACTCACTTTACTATAACAGGCAGTTGCTTATATAGCGTTGAGAACAAGGGTACAGATTTTAGGATGGGGTGAGGTGTAAGGGCCAATAGTATACCACAACTTTTGAGACGATTGGTTCTAAGCGCACGTGAGAGAACTCCAACCTCCTACGCAGAAGTAGCAGGCCTGAGGCCATTAGGCGTCCTGCTGAGTCATAGCTGGCCAGAGGCAGGTCGCCAAACTTTAGCTAGGCTCAGGAAGTTCCACTAGGCCTCACGTCTGGGCTTCTCAAGGCCCAACACTGAGTCATCCCAAGGTCACCACCATCTGAAAAGAGAAGCTTCTCTAATCAAAAGTGAGAGTAGCATTAATATATGAGTATAAACATTAAGAGTAGTGCTTACCTGCCAGTTTGGTGAGCGTAATATATACATTTAGCCAGACACCGGCAGACGTTAACACCCCTAGGGCTCATGACTACCCCTGTCTATCGTAGGTTTTCAGTATCAGGGATGTATTCCCCCCCATGGAGCGGGCCTCCAGTCCAATTGGAGGGCAGATGGTTTCCACCATGACAGACGTGCCACTATTGCATCCGTTGGCTCATTTGGCCTGGCTGGCCAATTATAAGGCTTGCAGTGTCCACTGTTGAGTATCTTCACTGGTGATATCTCTCTCCCATTGAACTAAATGTAGAATGGCTTCTTCCACCTTTCTGTCAGCTGATCTACATGGAGGAGGTTATCAGCTCAGTTCCAGCAGAATTTCTCAGTGACCCTGCAGCCCAAGTATGTGGAGTCTTCAGCAATAGGGTCTTACCATCTATTCCTGGTGGGAAACCAAGGGCCTTGGCAATGGCCTATAATATTTGGGCGGCATCAGGGACCTCCCTGGCCAACAACTCACTGGAAGGTATGCCATCCCTGGCACTGAAAATTGACTAGTAACAGTCTACTAGTAACAGCTTCTGAGTTTTCCAAGTCCAAAAATGTAGGTTTCCATATGACTTATTCATACCCTTTTAGTATGTTTTTGTTGTTGTTGTTTTGGTTTTTTTGTTTGTTTGTTTGGTTGGTTTTTCAAGGTAAGATCTCACTCTAGCTCAGGCTGACCTGGAATTCACAATGTAGTCTCACTGTGGCCTCAAACTCACAGTGGTCCTTCTACCTCTTCCTCCCGAGTGCTGGGATTAAAGGTGTGCACCACCATGCCTGGCTCCCTCTTAGATTTATTTTTTTTTTATTTTTAAGAGTTTTTTGTTTATTTTTATTTATTTGAGAGTGACAGAGAGAGAAAGAGGCACACAGAGAGAGAATGGGTGCGCCAGGGTCTCCAGCCACTGCAAACGAACTCCAGATGTATGCATCACCTTGTGCATCTGGCTTATGTGGGTCCTGGGGAATTGAGCTTGAACCGGAGTCCTTAGGCTTCACAGGCAAGCGCTTAGCTGCTAAGCCATCTCTCCAGCCCCCCTTTTAGGTTTTGATTAGCCCTCCCCCCTCCTTTCCTTTACTCAAGCTCTTCCCCTGACCTCACTTAGGCCTTTCTAACCCCATTAATCTGTTCTTCTACTTATATATCTATAATACTATCCTATTAAGTCCCCCCCCCTTTATATTCCCTTTATATTTCCTTTCTAGCTTACTGGCTGCTGTTACTGAGTTTTATTACAACTCACATAGAAGTCCAATCATTTGTAGCTTGGATCCACATATGAGAGAGAACATGTGATATTTGGCTTTCTGGCCCTGGGTTACCTCACTTATATAATCCTTTCCAGATCCATCCATTTTCTTGCAAATTTCATAATTTCATTTTTTTTTAACCGCTCAGTAGAGCTCCATTGAATAAATGTGCCATATCTTCAGTATCCACTCATCAGTTGAGGGACATCTAAGCTGGTTCCATTTCCTAGCTATTGTGAATAGAGTGGCAGTAAACATGGTTGAACAAGTATCTCTAAGGTAATGAGACAAGTCTGTAGGATATATGCCTAGGAGTGGTATAGCTGGTTCATATGGTAAATCTATTTTTAGGTGTCTCAGGAACCTCCCCACTGATTTCCGCAGTGGCTGTACCAGATTACATTTCCACCAACAATGTAGAAAGCTTTCTCTTTCCACATCCTCACCAGCATTTATTGTCATTTGTTTTCATGATGGTAGCCATTCTGACAGGAGTGAGATAGAATCTCAAAGTAGTTTTAATTTGCATTTCCCTGATGGCTAGCCATTGCTCTTGAAGACAGAAAAGTATACATACATCAGAAGCTTTGGGGGGCTTCCAGAAGAAACAGCTTCTTTTATATGCCTGTCCCAGTGTGTTTTCCCATTTAGTGAATTGGTTCCCTGTGTTGTGATCAGTGAAATAGCAGAGGGTAAAAATCTTGCTCTTCACTGTGCATTAACCCAGTGCCCTGACCCTTAGTAATAATATGCAGCTATGTTTTTAGAGCTCCTATCAGCCCTGAAATTCTGCGTTGTCCAGGTCTGTCTTTGTCTTCCACATTCTTATGTGACATAGTCTTTTATATTGAACTACAATTCCCAGAATGCTCTCTTTGGAGTTGGCATTCACTTCCTGCAGCCTTTCAACACCCAGGTGCAAACATTTCCCGTGGATTGGCAGAAAACAACCTTGAAGAACCTTGAGTGGTGTGTGTTGGACTTTAGAAAACTTAGGGATGGGTAAGCCTGCTTTCAATACCTTAAGTCAAGAATGCAAATGTAAATTTCTTGTAGAAAATTTAGGGTTTTTTTGCATTTTTGTTGAGATTTTAACAAAAATGAAAAGATGTAGAAAAGCCTGTCTAATTGATTTGAAGAAATTGAAAGTTACACATAGGCTAGATCCTTATAATTTTAAATTCCATTTTATTTTTACTTTCCTGATAAAGTCTAACTTACATAGAATAAACAACATAGTTCTTGAAGCTGTAGTTTAGTGAATTTTGACACATCTAGGCTCTGTAACCTAGTGCTTGGATTCTAGAATGGTTTGGATTGTCCTCACTACCACCCCACACTTTAGTAAAGGCATAGTTTCCGTAAGTGGGTACACTTTGGGGTGATGGAGGAGCCAAGAATGTCAGCCTAGGGTAGTTGAGAGTATTATACAAGGTGCAAGCATTAATTTACTGCCCACCCGCTATCTCTTAGCCAAACTGAAGTTTCTTAGTGAGCTGGGAGGACTGAGGAGCAAGAAGACCTCAGAGCAGCTAGATACTACTTTTCAGAGTCCCCTTTTCTGTACTGTACCTATGCAGGCCATGGACTGTAGCACTCTGAACAGCCTGATATGTAATCACAGTGGTGTACCCTTAATTTCCCATAGAGTAGTCCTATTCAAGGGTGTAATGCCTCCTCATAGAATTCCTAGTCCTGCTTCTCTTTAGCTTGCCAGGTGTCACAGACTACAGATTCACCAATAAGCCCTGTGCCCCCACAGGAGCAGCAATGCCTGAGTTCACAGCTCTGCCTCCAGAAGAGCTGCCTATGAGGTGGCCCACCATGGCCTCTATATACTTTCCTATGACACCCGATTTAAAAGCACCCACTGAACAGGCTTTAGCTGGAATTGGGACAATGAAGCTGTGGTATGTGGCAGTCTCTTCCCACTATTCCTCCAATGGATGACTACCCCTGCTCAGGTGTCTGTCTGCTGAGTGTGCCCTGGTGATTCTAGCTGGTTTGAGGCTGCTGTCCACCTTGGCCCTTATGGCCCATGCACTTTTACCCACTTGCCTCCTAGTCCCATGATAGCTACCACTCCATCCCTTCCTTTCCTGTCCCTCAGCTCAAAACTCTACCTCCCTAATTATGTGGCATCCAAAACATATCCCTCTTCTATTTCTGGCAGTTCTCTCCTGCTGATTCCAAACTTCCAACTTCCAGCCTATCTACTTTCTCTCCTCTAGTCCTCACTGTCTAAGACCCCAAAGCTCTTTTCAACAAGACCTCATTTGGACCTGGCCATATTCATTTCCCTGAACACAGAATTGGCAGACTGCAATGTTACTGAGATTGTGGAAGGGATAGATTGCAACCTATGTTTGCATCCTGATACAACAGGCAGAGCTTGGCCCTGCCTCAAACCCACAACCCCATATGCCTAGCAGTTTATAGCCTGGTGGTATGACTTCTGACACTTCTGGGCACTGCTCACACTCTGCCCCAGCCCAGCCTTCCCTGTGAGACCCTCCTGGCCTTGGCCATGCAGCCCCCTACTATCCTTGTTCCCCCCCTTCTCCCATCCCATCCATTCAATAGCTCAGGATGCTCAGGAGCCTCCACCCTAACCCTAACCCTCCTCAGCCTCCCCTTCTGTGGGCTCCTCTTGTCTTCTTGTGATAAACACTTTACTTCATTTTGTCAGAATTCTTCCAGTAAACATCCTGCCTAATATTGAGGGAAGGTGAACAGAAGTTCCAGGGGGCTATCCTCCTTACACGTGAAAGCTTTGTGGCTCTAGACAGTTCAACCCGGCCAGGCTTTACAGAAGTCCAGTTCTTTCCCCAGATTAACTGCTCCTCCTCACCAATTCCACAGCACACTCTCACAGGTATTGCATGTCAAAGTCTGTTTGGTTCCCTTTGCTCTTTGTTAAACTGGTAACTGAATACTTCCTTAGTGGGCTGGTTCTTGGGCTGTGCAACTAGAACCTGTTCCCAGTGCAACTCAAACAGCCTAAAATGCCCCCGATACAGCTGAGGGCTGTAAAGATTTCTGTTGAGCTTGGATCCAATGAACCAGGGTCTTTTCACTCCCCAGCCAGAAGAGGAAAGGATAAAGAGGAGGATATTGGGGAGAGGACAGCAGTGTGTGGCAAGATATGGAGCAGCTAAAACTACCAGCCTTGACACCTGGGTGGGCTTCAGGCCTACCTGCCAAAGCCATTATAACCAACTGGTAGACCAGACAGCCAGGGATGAGGGCGTGTGACTTATACCACAGGTTCTTTGCTGAAATTAGGGCTAATCTTTAGAAAGTATGATGCTTTATCCAAAAATCAGTTTTTTTCTTTTATTTTTAAACTTTATTTATGTGGGTGTGCCAAGGCCTCTTGCCACAGCAAATGAACACCAGACAATGCTACTTTTTGCATCTGACTTCTGTGGGTAGCTTAGGAATTAAACCAGGTCAACAGGCTTTGCAAGCAAGTACTTTAACTGCTGAGCCATCTTCCTAGTCCCCAAATTAGTATTTCTGACTTATTGAATTACTGATACTGTATCAGTGGGCCTGCATCCAGGCATGACAGTAGCGGATTGCTAGGCAACTAAGGTTGCCACTCGCTCATGATGAAGTCTGTCATCAGGACGAAGACAGGACACTGCAGTAAGTGCTGAGAATGGATGATGCCCTATCTAGCACTGCCCAGAAGCACCAGAACCTGAATTTCACATATGACTTAAATTTCTAACAGTACTTTAAGAAGGTGAAAAAAAAAAGTATGACTAATTTTAACACTTTTTAAATTTTACCATTATTTAAAACACTGTCATTTCACTGTGATCACCAAGAGTTTAAAGTACTGAGATTTGGGGAAATGCCTGTTTGGAGTGAGCTTTGGAAAGCTTATGTGTTTGATGTAGCACATGCCTGATGCCTCAGGGTGGCTCATCAAGTCTGCAGCCTACACAGGGCACAGAAAGCTGAAGCTAGTGCAAGATCTTTCTTGCGGCCCATGTTCTCTACTTGTGTTATAGATTGACCCTTTGCTTTTATCTATGGAGAAACACTGACCTGCTATCTGTCTACATAATGAGTAAGCTAGACATTTCCAGTGGAATCTGCTCTTGAGTCTGGCTTCTTTTACTCAGGCTTTCCCATGTGGTAGCATAGTAGGTCCCTCGTTGCTTTCTAAAATTGTTTTTTTTATTTTTATCTATTTATTGACAGACAGAGAATGGGTACACCTGGGCCTCCAGCCACTGCATACATACTCCAGACACATGTGCCACCTTGTGCGTCTGGTTTACATGGGCCCTGGTGAATCAAACTGAAGTCCTTTAGCTTTGCAGGCAAACGCCTTAGCCACTAAGCCATCTCTCGAGACCTCATTGCTTTTATTTATTTATGTATGTATGAAAGAAAGAATGGGCATGCCAGGGCCTCCAGCCACTGTAAATTAGACTCCAGATGCATGCGCCACTTTGTGCATCTGGCTTTACATGGGTACTGGGGAATCAAACTCAGGTTGTTAGGCTTTGCAGGCAAGTGTCTTAACCACTGGGCCATCTCTCCATCCCCCCCCCCCCCATTACTTTTCACGACTGAATGTCATTCATTGTCTGATGTGCTTCATTGTTTGACACTCACTAGATTATGGACAGGAGTCATTCTCCTTGTGGCTGTGATGAATAGTGCTGCTATAAACAGTCCTGTCTAATTTAGTGTACATTTCATTTCTGTTGGGTCTGGTCCTATATCTGAGAGTGGAGTTGTTGTTAGATTATGCTCCATGCTCACCTGTTTTTTGTTGTTATTTTTTAAAATTATGAACTATTTATTTTAAGAGAAAAGAAAGGGCTAGAGAGATGGCTTAGCAGTTAAGGTGTTTAAGCACCTGCAAAGCAAAATGACCCAGGTTGGATTCCCCAGGACCCATGTAAGCCAGATACACAAGGTGGCGCATGCATTTGGAGTTCATTTGCAGTGGCTAGGGGCCTTGACGTGCCCATTCTTTCTTTCTCTCTCTCTCTCAAATAAATAAATTTGAAAAATTACAAAAGAGAGAGAAAAAAAGCTCCCAAACCAAGAATGTCGTTGTCGTCCCCCATCCTGCCCCTGCTGGGAGGGTTATTGAGAGGGAAAGACTGGGAAATCCTTAGTTTACTTTATTTTTATTCCTTTGGAAACTGTTGAATCTTATCAACATTATTATATCCTACATTGTGAACCACTTTTTTTCTTTTGTTTTTACTTTGTTTTGTGGTGTGGGCCAGTGCTCCCTGTGTCCATGTTCACATTTGTGGAAACATCAGTATCTCAGCTTCCATGTCTTCTCTTTTGAACTCTTCCTACCTGGGTCCCTACTGTTTTCCATGCTAGTTCTCCCTTGGCACCTTTCCATCTCAACTTCATATTGCTAGTGGTTGTGTTTTGCCTTTTTTTCTCCCAACAGTCCCAATTTCTGCTTGCTCATGTTTCATCTTCTTTCTTCTTCTTTTTTTTTTTTTTTTTCCATTTCCTTCATGACTTCTTGCAATTATGGGAAGTGTTCTCACAGAAGCTGCTGCCTCAGGTTTTAAAGGGTGTAGTAACCAAATTTGGTGGTTCATGCCTGTGATCAGGTGCATTAGAGGCTAAAAAGGAAAGTCTCAAGTTCAAGATTAGCCTTGCTGCTTTGTAAGACCTGTCTCAAAAAATAAAATAAAGCCTGCTATGGTGGTACACAGCCTTAGTCCCAGCACTCCAGAGGCAGTTCTCCAACCTCTGCCTCCCAAGTGCTGGAATTAAACACATGTGCCACCATACCCAGTTTTTTTTTTAAGTATTTATTTGCAAACAGAGAGAGATAGAGACACAGAGAGAATAGGCATGCCATGGCCTCCAGCCACTGCAAGTAAACTCCACATGCATGTGCCACTTTATGCACCTGGTTTTATGTGGGTACTGGGGAACTGAACTCTGGTCATTAGACTTTGAAGGCAAGTGCCTTAACCACTAAGCCATCCAACTCCCCAGAGAAATGTCTGGTACATTGGATGAACTGACTCAGCTGTTCCACATGACCAACATTGTGTAGAGGTCTTCCCAGCCAAGTTCTTCCAGAGCTTATACTCTGGTTCTAAAGCTTTTATTCCTGCTTTCGTAAGGTTTGCCACTGAAATCCTGATTGTAAAAGTATCTGTGTTGAATCAGAAAGTGTTATCCAGTTCAAATGTTCCCATCCTCACTTTGTGTCTTTTCATAGGTAGCTTGAAATGGAAGTGCTGAGAGACAGGCCAGCCTGGAGCAGGTTTGCTTTCACCACCCAGGCCTCGTATCTGCCTGGTCTTACTGTTCTCACATGCCCTGGCTATGCCACGGAACCCTGACTCCTTGACCATCTCCATCTGTGAGGCCCTCTGAAGGGCTTTCCTTTTCTTGAGTAGTCTTTCCCAATACTTTCCAAAGCTAGTCCAAGACTGTAATTTCTGAGGTTGTGATGGCTCCCAGAGCTTCTCACCTGGCCAACTCAATAGAGCTGGCCTGGAGGACATGTCAAAGGTTGTTGGTCCCAGTGTGGAAGTGATTCTGTCCTTTGGTATATATGGGTTGATAGATGAAGGCCTGCCTAGTAAATCAGTGAGCTCATGGATCTCTACTTTTGCTCTTCCTTCAAGTTGCTGTCCAAACTTCAGATCTGGGCTCTCTAATTTGAGGCATAGGAAGGTACCTGAAATGGGTCATGGCTAGCAAAGTTTGGAATGCATGCTGGAATCAGCCTGGCAGGCAGTGCAAGACTGATTTCAGCATGCAAGCAATCAAGCAATGGCTCCATTACTAATCTTAGAGTCATGGGAGCTAATTCCAGAAAGCCAGTGCTTAATCCCTCAGTCTTCATGGGAGCCACCAGACAGAACTCACTGCTTTTAGTCCCTGCTTCCCAACCCCTCAGAGTTCCAGTCCTTAGTGGTACCCTCAAACTTAGTGAATGACAGAGCCAAATCCTTCTGGGTATGTGAAGGAGGCACAGCATGGGAAAGGGAGAATCTGTCTCCTAGATGCCTCCAACCCCTATTCCAGCCCTCTGCCTCTCTTCATTCTAACTTTTGCACCTTCTCTACTTAATAAATTCCAGTGCCAGACCTCTGAATGGATATGGGGGCTTTGCCCCTCCCCTCACTCACCAGACTCTCTATGGAACACCACAGAGGTTCTGAAGAGGATCTCACCATGGGGCACTTGCTGGTTACATGACCATTCTTTCTGGTGAAGGCAACTCTAGCAGCAGGAAGCCTGGCAAGACACTGGTGGAAAGAAGTGACTCACTGTCCCATCCTTTTGTCCTCAGAGCCTCCCAAGATGAACCCAGTGGTGGAGCCGCTATCCTGGATGCTGGGTACCTGGCTATCAGACCCACCAGGAGCCGGGACCTTCCCTACACTGCAGCCCTTCCAGTACCTAGAGGAGGTGCACATCTCCCACGTGGGCCAGCCTATACTCAACTTCTCGTAAGTCTCCACTGGCTCATGGGCTGCTTAGGTCTCAGAATAATCCCAGACTAAACAAAGATAGACGCAGGCAGGAAGATGCAAGTACAACTTTTGATCTGTTTTGAGAAAAGCACTACTTTTGAGAAAAGCACTACCTCCTACTTCTCCAGAACTTGGCAACTGAGGCATTGGGTGGGTAACTATGGTACTTTCTTTCTCTGTAGTTTGTAAGATGTTAGGCCTACTTTAAATTTATAGGCTTGTTAATCCAAGCACAAAAAGAAGTATGTGTGTTTAATTAACACCCTAGCGTCAGTCTATTTGTGGAAATTAATCATTCCAATGTTGCAGAAAATAAGAGGACATAGTTTCTTTCACTTTGCCCCTGGGCTAGCTGAAGGTTCAAGAAAGCTTTTATATGTGGTTCTAAGATCCCTATCATATAATAAAGCAAAGATTTCTTTGAAATTCAAGGTTCTTCCCTGTGCTCTCATTCATACTCATTCTTTCTCTCCCTCTTTTTATCCCTCTCTACCTGTTTCTCTCTTGGATTTTGATATGTGTATATGTATTAGACTGTGATATAAAATTTGTTTTTTAGGGGTTGTGTTGAATAAAGGGCAGGTATTACTTGTACAGAGTTTAGCTACTATTCCTAACTAGAAGTCACCTTGTAAGAAATGTAGAGAAAGATGGATATATTTTTAAAAGGCGGGGGGCTGGAGAGATGCCTCAATGGTTAAGGTATTTGCCTACAAAGCCAAAGGACCTTGGTTCTGTTCTCTAGGACCCACATAAGCCAGATGCACAAGGTGGCATATGCATCTGTAGTTCATTTGCAGTTGCTAGAAGCCCTGGCGCACCCATTCTTTCTCTCTCTTTCTCTCTCACACACACTACTCTCTCTCTCTCTCTTTCTCTGCCTCTTTCCTTCTCTCAAATAAATAAATAAAAATAAAATATTTTTTTTAAAAAAGATGAGGGCTGGAGAGATGGTTTAGCACTTAAGGCACTTGCCTGCATAGCCTAAGGATCCAGGTTCAATTCCCCAGTACCTATGTAAGCCAGATGCACAAGGTGGAACATAGATCTGGAATTGGTTTGCAGTGGCTAGAAGCTCTGGCATGCCTGTTCTATCTGCCTCTTTTTTCTCTCTCTCATAAATAAAATAAAATCTTTAAAAGGTAAGATGGCCAGGTGTAGTGGCATACACCTTTAATCTCAGCATTCAGGAGGCAGAGGTAAGAGGATCCCTGTGAGTTCAAGGCCACCATGCGACTACATAGTGAATTCCAGGTCAGCCTGAGCTAGAATAAGACCCAACCTTGAAAAGCCCAACAAACAAACAAGCAAACAAAAAAAGATGGATATGGTGATGCACACCTGTAATCTCAGCATTCTTAGGAAGAAGAAGTAGAATGACCACAAATTTGAGGCTGGCCTGATCTACATAACAAGACCCTGTCTTGGAAAAAAAAAATGAGCTGAGCATGGTGGTGCATGTCTTTAACCCCAGCACTCAAGAGGCAAAGGTAGGAAGATCACCATGAGTTTGAGGCCAGTCTGGGACTACAGAGTGAGTTCTGGTCAGCCTGGGCTAGAGTGAGACCCTACCTCAAAAAAAAAAAAAAAAAAAAACCACAAAATAACAATAATAATAATAATGATTGAGATGATGATGATGAAAAGAATCAGAGATATATGTACTAATCATGCTGGTGAAATGATGAGTCAGTTTTTCAGTTTTCAAGTGCAGATATCTTTACCATCATAAGTTTTATGAATTTATTACTATTTATTTTTTGGTCATTTGAGACAGGGTCTCATGTATACCATGTTGGCCTTAAACCTGTTGCTATCCTCTTGCCTTTGCCTCCTGAGTGCTGGGATTATAGGCTATGTACACTATACTGGCCATGAATTTGTGATGACAAAGGTTAATTAAGAATTATATATAATTAGGAATTCAGTGCCTGTTCCATTAATTACGACCTTATAAATTGGTTGGATGAGTACACCAGAGTTCTAAATCCTGATATGGTAAGGTTTTACTGTGATTGTCCAGTGTTTACAGGTTGCCTAGAAACCAGGCGTGGTAGTTCACTCCTTTAATCCCAGCACTTGTAGGCTGAGATAGGAGGCCAGCCTAGGCCACAAAATGACTTCCAGGTCAGCTTGGGCTGCCTCAAAAAAAAAGGCCAGGCGTAGTAGAGCAATAATTAAAAATAAAAATGGGATGTTAGAAGTAAATGGGAACTACTAGAAGCAATAATTAGAAGTAGAAATGGGGCACTCACTCAGCAGTGACAAGGTCGCCATGGCAACCAGCGGCCAAGACCAGAGACTGACCAGAGACCCTCTGGGTGCTGATATGTAAATTAGCTAACCCTAAGGTGGCTATCTTGTGAGTGTCCCAGGGGGTTAAGGCCAGGAGGCTAGGATAGTTGAGGGATAGGGAATTGGTATAATTAACATGTGTGAAGAGTGAATAAAGTGTGTAAACTGAATCTACATAATCCGCCTCTTGACTGATGAGTTTGGTGCTGGCACAGTGGCACACGCCTTTAATCCCAGCACTTGGGAGGCAAAGGTAGGAGGATTGCCATGAGTTCAAGGCTACGCTGAAACTACATAGTGAATTCCAGGTTAGCCTGAACTAGAGTGAGACCCTACCTCAAAATAAATAAATAAATAAATATAAATATAAAGCAGCCAGGCGTGGTGCCACTGCCTTGAATTCCAGCAGAGGTAGGAGGATCACTGCAAGTTCAGGGCCAGCCTGAGGCTACTGAGTGAGTTCCAGGTCAGCCTGGGCTAGAGTGAGACCCTACCTTTAAAAACAAATAAATAAATAAAAATAATAAAAACAACTAAACTGGGCATGGTGATGCACACCTTTATTCCCAATATTTGGAAGGCAGTGGTAGGAGGATCACCATGAGTTTGGGGCTAGCCTGAGACTACATAGTGAATTCCAGGTCAGCCTGGGATAGAGTGAGACCTTACCTGGAAAAATAAAATAAAAATAAAAAAGTAAGTTCCTGTTTTTAGGAGTTGGTCTGCTGGGCAATAGAGCAAGGGAATAAAGAGGGAATACCAGAAGAAACTTGGTAGGTAGCATCAAGGGCCTCTTCTGGTCAGATTAGATATCTTACTGCCCCAGAGCCTTTGGCTAGGCTCCTTTCCCCATTGTTTTTTACATTGCTTTGAGAATTATTTCTATAGGAATATATGAACAAACATCTATTCACCCCCTGATAGGGCACCAATAACAGACAAAAGTAAAGATTCCACTGAGTTCCAACTTGGTAAACCAATGAGTTACTGGGCTTATTTACAGCATGAGTGAGGGGTTACTTACAGAAGCATGGGTGATCCCCAAACCAGCTACATCACTGCAGTCTTAACCCTTTCACAGATGCCAGCCTCATCATGGAAGCTGCATCATGGAGTCTCCCTTTCATTTAACCTTCTACTTCTTTTCTATTCTAGCATCTTGCAGGATCACTTATAGCTGGGAAGGCAGGAGGGAATAGTGGCTGGAATCCCCAGTCCTCTGTCCTGCCCCTCCCCCACTTCTACTAAGGAATGTTAACAGTTCTATTACCATAAATCTAGCTATCACTGTATTAATTTGCTTATTTCATTGCCATGGCCCAAGGCAATCTCAGCTACAAGATGGCACTGGAACAATCAAGTTATGCCTAAAGGAAACAAGCCATACCACAATACTCCTTTCCTCAGCCTGTTAAATTCTTTCATCTTCTCTTATGAACACAAATGTTTAGAAGGCAATTTGACTGGCACATCACATCCATTCAACAAAACAATAGCAGTTGCCGGGCATGGTAGCAGATAGACGCCTTTAATCCCAGCACTTGGGAGGCAGACGTAGGGGGATCACCATGAGTTTGAGGCCCAGCCTGAGACTACATAGCGAATTCCAGGTCAGCCTGGGCTAAAGTGAAACCCTACCTATTACCTCCCTACCCACAGGTTTTTGTCATAGCTTATAGTAACAGATGTGAATTGAGAACTTGCTGGTTCAACACATTACAGTTGTACCATTATTGTACCAGTGAGCACATGCCTAGCATTTAAAAAATATTTTATTCATTGAGTTGGTCAGAGAGAGGGAAGTAGGAAGAGGGAGGGAGGGAAGGAGGGAGGAAGGGAGGAAGAGAGAGAGAGGGAGCGAGCACGAGAGCACATGATGCACCAGGGCCTGTCGCTCCTGTACACAAACTCCAGACTAATGGATCACTTTCTGCCTCTGGCTTTTTTGTGGGTACTGGGAAATGGAACCCAGGCTGTCAGGCTTTGTAGCCAAGCACCTTTAACCACTGAGACATCTCCCCAACCCTTGCCTAGCATTTTAAAAAAATTTTATTTTAAGCCAGGCATGGTGGTAGACGCCTTTACTCCCAGCACTCGGGAGGTAGAGGTAGAAGGATCACCATGAGTTCAATTCCACCCTGAGACTGTATAGTGAATTACAGGTCAGTCTGGACTAGAACAAGACCCTACTTCAAAAAACAAACCAAAAAAAAAAAAAAGGCATTTATTTTATATTTTGTTTATTTATATATTTGAGAGAGGGTGAATGGGCACATACATAAGGGCTTCTATCCACTGCAAATGAACTTCAGGCAGATATGCCACTTTGTGCATCTGGCTTTTCGTGGGTACTGGGAAATTGAACCCAGGTCCTTAGGCTTTGCAGACAAGTGCCTTAACCACTAAGTAATCTTTCCAGCTCTAAAAAAAAAAAAAAAAAAAAAAATTATTTGCACGAAAGAGAGAGAGAGAGAGAGAGAGAGAGCATGGGGCCAGGCGTGGTGCTGTTGCACACCTTTAATCCCAGCACCTGGGAGGCAGAGATAAGAGGATGGCTATGAGTTTGAGCCTGAGACCACAAAATGAATTCCCGATCAGCCTGGGCTAGAGCAAGACCCTACCTCAAAGAGAGAGACAGAGAAAGCCAGTGTCAGGACCTCTTTCTTGCTGTTGCAAACAAACTCCAGATCTTTCATGCATCTGGCTTTACATGGGTACTGGGGAATTGAACCCAGGCCAGCAGACTTTGCAGCCAAGCACCTTTAATCACTGAGCCATCTCCCCAGCCCTTGCCTAACATTTAAAAAAATATGTTTTTTTTACTTATTTATTTGCATGAGAGAGAAAGCTAGCATGAGCATGTCAAGGCCTTCTGCTGTTGCAAATGAACTCCAGGTATTTTGTGCATCTGACTTTACATGGTTAGTGTGGAATTGAACCCAGGCCAGCAGGCTTTGCAACCAAGCACCTTTAAACTGCTGAGCCATCTCCCCAGACTTTACCTAACATTTTTAAAGCAAGGTCACACACAAGTAGAAATGTTGGTAACAATTCTCTTCTGCATAATACCTCCCCACACAAAAACAAAGCTAGTAAAGAGAGGTTTCAGCTCAGTGTCAGCCTGATTTTTCCATGTCTTGCAACAAAACCATGTAGTGCCTTCAAGTAGAATCTTACCACATAGTTCTGATATGTAACTAAAAGCAATGACAATAGCCTTTATCATCTTGATACCTTATTTTAAACTCTTTACTGCTTTTAGTGTTTTTCCAGATGCTTTTTATAAGAAGAAACTGACTGCTAAAGCTTGACAAATGTTTAGACAATGTGTCCAAACCAGGGTTTATGTCTCCCATTTGGAAAACTAAAAAAAAAGTGTTAGCAAGGTCCAATACAGCATGAAAGGGTCCATTATGTATATCAATTGTTTCCTCAAGAGCAGTGTTGGATACATTGGCATGGATGGGAGGCATTATGTAGTTTTCTATAATACAGTCATTCTTCTGAGAGCTTTTTTTTTTTTTAGGTGGGGTCTCACTCTAGCCCAGGCTGACCTGGAACTCACTCTGTAGTTCCAGGTTGGCCTTGAACTCATAGTGATCCTCATATCTGTCCCTCCAGAATGCTGGGATGAAAGACATGCGCCACCAAGCCCAGCTCCCAAGAGCCATTTTGTTGCCGTGTTTGTGTCTATTCTGAGTTAATTCTGTGGGTTTGACAGGCTCCAGTATGGTCACTGTAGCCACAGCCACTGCCATGCCTCTCTGTTGGCCACTTCTGGATGAAAAGAATGTCCCAGTCTTAGTGAACAGCTTCCATCACTAGCATACCTTTTATTTTTTCTGTTTTGTTTTGTTTTGTTTTTCCAGGTAGGGTCTTGCTCTAGCCTAGGCTGATCTGGAATTCACTCTCTAGTCTCAGGGTAGCCTCGAACTCATGGTGATCCTCCTACCTCTGCCTCCTGAGTGCTGGGACTAAAGGTTTATGCCACCACACCAGACTTAGCAGTTTTTGTTTTGGTTTGGTTCAGTTTGGTTTTCTGAGGTAGGGTCTAGCTCTAGCTCAGGCTGACCTGGAATTCACTATGTAGTCGCAGGGTGGCCTTGAACTCACTACGATCCTCCTACCTCTGCCTCCCAAGTGCTGGAATTAAAGGCGTGTGCCACCATGCCTGGCATAACTTTTTTTGTGTGTGTGTGGGAGAGAAATGTACACAGCTTACTCTAGAGGAATAAGTATTCTGCCCCACCCCCACACAGAACTTATTCCTTTTCATATGCACTATTTTATCATTTATACCTTCTTTGCACGTTTTAAGCCTTCCAGAAGCTCACTAGCACAACTTCCTGTCATTTTTTTTTCCTCAGTAACTCCAGCTTTGACATATTTGCCTTGGAGTGACCCAGACAGACTCCTTTGTCTGCTTTTCCCTTCCCTCATCTCATGTTTACAGCCTCTTTGTAGACATGATTTACATGCCAGTCTAAGTCACTCAAATCTGTCAAAGTCTTCCCTGTCTTATAAAGATCATGCCCCACCAAGAGGATCCATAAAGCACTAAAGCTCCATACCATTACAGAAGTCCCTGCTAAGTTAACTTTTTTGGGGGGTGAACCAAAGAGTTTATTGGGATTACTTACAGAGCAGGGTGAGGGGTTGTTTATAGGAGCAGTAGATAACACAAATGCAGCCACACCAGAAGAGGTCTCATCCCATCTTGGATGACAACCATCATTGCTTTAACTCAAAGGCAGCTGCATCTCCAGAAAGCCACCTCAACATAGGTGACAACTCATGGAAGCTGCATCACTGGAACATACTGCACCACTGACAGGCAGCTCCGTCAGAGAGGCCTGAATTAACTTTTTAAAAAACTATCCAGTGAACACAATCCTATATGGTCCAGTGAACAGAGCATCATCTACTCCTTCTCATGTTATTTCCCTGAGTAATGCCTGTTCCTTCTCTATTGTGTTCCAGTCCCTGATATTTATATGGATCTCAGATGGCCGTAACCAAGTATCCCTAATGGTTCCTTTGAGTCAGTCCATTAGGGACTGGTTTCCCTCAGATTGTTTCAGATTATGTAGCCACTGTGTCAAGGAGAATGAGTAGTTCCATTACTCAGTTTCTCTTTCACAGCACTCAAACTGATCCCATCTGCCTATGTCCCACAGCTTTGGGAGCCAGGCTATGAGAGGGTCTTTTACTTCCTGCTTAAAAGTCCTTCCCAACTCAAGCAATTCATAGGTATAATACTCCCTTATCATGGTTTCTTGAGCTGGGGATTATTATCAAGGCCTCCATCTGCATGTCAATTCATGGATATTCCCTTCCTCTCTGTTAAAGGTCAGATGTGAAGGGTATTGTCTCTCACTTCTATCTTATTTTCTCCCTCCTCACTATCCAGGGTTTCTCTCAGGCTTCAAATTTTTTGGATCCCAGTAAGGGTTCTTTAATACAGATATAATTTGTACTCTTTCCCTTTTAGCCCTCCAGCCACAAAAAGTGTTGAAGCAGCTCCTCCACTTCCTCTCTTATCTAATTTACCTGTCAAATCAGAGGTTGTTGCATGTCCCATTCCCACTGTAATTCTTCCCTTACACAAGCAAGTTCCCTCTGAGTAGCTATCTAAGCCTCAGTTGCTTGTCTTTTTTTGTTTGTTTTCAAGGTAGGGTCTCACTCTAGCTCAGGCTTACCTGGAATTCACTATGTAGTCTCAGGGTGTCCTTGAACTCATGGCAATCCTCCTACCTCTGCCTCCCGAGTACTAGGATTAAAAGCATGCACCACCATACCCAGCTTGCATCTCTCTCTCTCTTTCTCTTTCTCTTTTTTTTGAGGTAGGGTCTCCCTCTAGCTCAGCCTGACCTGGAATTCACTATGCATTCTCCATACTGGATCCCACTCATCAAGGAAGACCTCCTCCAACCCCCATTGATCACCTCCAGATGACCCAGATTTAGTTGCATATCTTACTGTCCATTTGCAAGGCCCATGCTGTAGCAAGAAGGCACACCACCACATACCACACGGGGTTAGAATGCCATGTTGGGCCTGGGCATGGTGGCACATGCCTTTAGTCCCAGCACTTGGGAGGCAGAGGTAGAAGGATCACTGTGAGTTTGAGGTCACCCTGAGACACCATAGTGAATTGCAGGTCAGCCTGGGCTACAGTGAGACCCTACCTTGAAAAGAAATGTCATGTCAGTACTGCCCACACAGATGCTTCATCCTCAACCAGTTCGTCCTCAGTTGCATGCCATGCTACAAAGCAAGAACCCAAAGCTCTCTCAAACTCATCTTTGGGTCGGTTCTGCCCTACCTTGGGTGGGCATCAGTTTTGTTCCTGGAGAGATGTGAACAAATGCATGTTTACCCCACATTGGGCACCAATGACAGACCAAAATAAAGACGCCACCAAAGTCCAACTTTACGAACTGATCAGTTTATTGGGCTTACTTACAGATAATGAGTAAAAAATTACTTACAGGAGTATGGGTGACCCCAAAACAGCTGCATCATCACAAAGTCTCACCTCATTATGGATGTTGACCTCATCATGGAAGTTGTATCATGGAGTCCCCCTTTCAGTTAATCTTCCACTTCCTACATACTCTAGTATGTCCCAAGATCATTTGTAGCTGAGGGGAGCAAGAAAGAAAATGGCTGGAATCCCAGGTGAGGGTCCTGTAACAGCATATACATCCTCCTTCTACTCAGTAGTATATACCATAGACCAAGCTAGCACTGTATCATTTTGCTTATTTTGTTGTCAAGGTGTGGTGGTTTAAATGTAAATGTCCCCCATAGCCTCAGGGGTGGGTGTGTGTGTGTGTGTGTGTGTGTGTGTGTGTGTGTGTGTGTGTTTTGAGGTAGGGTCTCAGTGTAGCCCAGGCTGACCTGGAATTTACTGTGTAGTCTCAGGCTGGCCTCAAACTCACAACAATCCTCTTACCTCAGCCTCCTGAGTGCTGGGATTAAAGGTGTGTGCCACCATGCCCGGCAGAAAGAGAGAGAGAGAGAGAATGGGTGCACCAAGGCCTGTAGCTGCTACAAATGAACTCCAGACACTTGCACCACTTTGTGCATCTGGCTTTATGTGGGTACTAGGGAATTGAACTCTAATCATTAGGCTTTACAGGCAAGAGTCTTAACTGCTAAGCCATCTCTTCGGCCTACCTCAGGTGTTTTGATTAAGCTGTCTACTTAATCTCCAGTTGGTGTAGTCTTTGGTAGGTAAAGCTTTGTAGGAAGTATGTCACTAGGTACGGATCTGGAGTCCAGCCCTTAGGTGTGTTCTAAGCTAGCTTGAACTCTGGCTGCTCTCTTTCTCTGTGCTGCTGTGATATATGATGAAGTGAGCCAGCTTCCTCTACCATGATGAAGCTTCCCCTTGAAACTGTAAGCTTGGGAGATGGAGAGCTGGCACAGCAGTAAAGGTGCTTGCCTGCAAAGCCTAAGGACCTGGCTTCAATTCCCCAATACCTACATAAAGCCAAATGCACAAGGTGGCACATGAGTTTGCAGTGGGTAGAGGTCCTGGCACGCCCATTCTTTCTCTTTCTCTCTCTCGTTCTTTCCCTCTCCCTCTCTGTTTCTACCTGCCTCTTTCTCTCTCATAATAAATAAGTAAAATAAAATAAATGACTGTGAATATTTTTAAAAAATAATAGAAAGAAACTGTAACCCTCAAATAAACCCTTTCTTCCCATAAGCTGCTTCTGGATGGGTGTTTTGTACCAGCAATGAGAAGGTAATTGCAACGCATGGCTACCAAGCCAAGGTAATCTGTACCCCAACTAGTGATAATAAGATTATATTATTCTGACAGATAAGGCTAAAATACAACATGCTAATGGTGGGTGCTCTCTAAGGTCAAGTGCCTGCTTCACATCTCTGACTTCTCATCCAGGTTCAACTCCTTCCACCCCGACACACACAAACCGATGCACAGAGAGTGTGGTTTCATCCGCCTCAAGCCTGACACCAACAAGGTGGCCTTCATCAGTGCCCAGAACTCAGGTATCTCACCCCTTACACAAGAGGACCAGTTGTGGCTGGTCATTTCAGGTGAACATCAAGTTTATCCTTCATCATGGACACTTGAATGAACAGTGGAGATATAGTCCCCCATGGACTGTGAGCCATGGCTTACCTTCCTCCTAGTACATCCTCAGTCCTTTGGTATTTTCATGCCACCATCTGCCTGTTGCTACCACAATAGATGTTGCCTAAAGGACAAGAACTGGCAAGTGCCAGCTAACTGGATAAAAGCTCTTTAGAGGTCTGCCAGGCTCATAACTCAAAAATCACTCAACAGTCTACATGACCTTGACCCTACCTATTTTCATTTCTGTTGAAGATATGCCCAGCTTGGAATGAAGCTACTCAGGGCACTGGTGGACGTGGAAGTGTTGTCTGTCTCTACCCAATTCCTGCTTCCCAGTATGGGGCAAGATAGGGGTGGGCAGAGCAGGGCTACTCCTGGCCCATTGAGAAGTGCAATTAGGAGGACTGGTGTCCAGGGGGCATCCATGGGGTGGGGGTGACCCTCCACCGAGTACCTGCCCTGATATTGTAGAAGTAACCCCCCCCCAAAAAAAAAAACGACAAATTATCTGGACATAGTGGCTCATGTCTATAATCTCAGCACTCAAAAGATTGAGGTAGGAATATTGCTGAGTTGAGGCCAAGCTAGGCTTCAAAGTGAGTTCAGTCTGGGCTAAGATGAGGCCCTGCCTCAAACAAACAACATGGCTGGAGAGATGGCTTAGCCATTAAGGTGCTTGCTTGAAAAACCTAAGGACCCACATTTGACTCTCCAGATCCCACTTAAGCCAGATGCACAAAGGTGAGGCAAGCACAAGGTGGCACGTGCCCACTAGGTGGCGCAAGCGTCTGGAGTTTGATTTTCAGTGGCTAAGGCCCTGGCATGCCAATTCTCTCTCTCTCACACACACACACTCACTCTCTCTAAAATAAAAAATAAATTTTTAAATCATTTTAAAAAACAGCAACAACAATAGCAAAAAAGCACAAACAAGAAGCCAGGTGTAGTAGTGCATGCCCGTACTCCCTACTGCTCAAGAAACTGAGGCAGGAGAATTGTTTGAGCTCATGAATTCCAGTCAAGCCTGGGAAACATAATGAGACCCATTTTCAAAAAGAGAAAAGGTTGTGAGTTGTTTCCCTGTCAGTATCTACAAGGGTGCATGCAGATGAAGAGGGAGAAACAGTATACCTGGACCCTGGACTGCTATCGACAGGAAGTGCAGTGCCTCTGATGGTCAGAGTGGCTTAGAGCTGAACTAACTGTCCCTCCTTTGCAGGCATCGTGGAAGTAGAGGAGGGTGAGGTGAATGGGCAGGAGCTATGCATTGCATCCCACTCCATTGCCAGGATCTCCTTTGCCAAGGAGCCCCACGTGGAACAGGTAAAACCAGTCTTTCTTTCTCTCTCTAGAGCATTTGCAGTGGGCATTGTGGTACTGTCTTCCCAGCACAGCTTTTGTCTGACTACTTTTCTTGTAGGCCTGTATATTGTTGTCATCTCTCATTCATTTCTTACCCTGCCCTCACAGTTGGATGAGCCCTAGTATAATTGCCTGTCTCTTGCTGATGGGCAGATCAGGTGTGTTTTTCTGTCACAACCATCCCATTATCTTTGTGTTGTCCATTTTTTAAAATATTTTATTTATTTATTTGAGAGAGAGAGAAAGAGGCTGATAGAGAGAATGGGTGTGGCAGGGCCTCCAGCCACTGCAAACAAACTCCAGACGCATGCTCTCCCTTGTGCATCTGGCTTACATGGGTCTTGGGGTATTGAACATGGGTCCTTTGGCTTTGCAGGCATGCGCCTTAACCACTAAGCCATTTCCCCAGCCCTGTGTTGTCCATTTTTGCAGATACTCAGATACATTGGACATTTCTCCTAGTTAAGTTACTGGGTACATTTTGAATAGTACCTACTGGTAAATTACTTAACAGTTAAACTTCCACTAGCATTGAATGAGTCATTAGTTCCCTCTCCTTTACTTCAGACTCTTCAGTTCCTTGAATTTAATAAACAAAACAGTGCCCTATTTATGTTTCTAACCTACCTTATGAGTGAAAGGGCTCCTTTCCTATGCTTGTTGCCATCTTGTTTCTTATTCTGTGTACTCAATGCTCAGAGTTGTTGCCTAGTCTTCTGCAGATTGTGATTTGTAGGAGCTTTGTATTGCTTTGACTGTTCTCCATATGGCCAATATATGTCAGATTGTGATTTGGTTTTTAATGCCAACTGCCCGTGTTGCAAAGCTTTTCTGCAGTCACCCCAAGATGTTTCCTTTATCACATCTGTACTCAAGTTCTTAAGCATTTCCTCCTCTAGATGAACTTTCCTGAGAGGGTTTCATATAACCCAGGCTGGAGGCTAGCATCAAACCCTCCATGTAGGTGAGGCTGACCTTGAGTTCCCCATCTTCCTGCCTCAACTTCCTAAGTCATAGTATTACAGAAGTGTGCCACTGTGGTGGTTTGGATAAGATCTCCTATAAACTCATGTGTTTTGAGGCCGGGCATGGTAGCGCACACATTTAATCCCACTACTTGGGAGGCAGAGGTAGAAGGATTGCTATGAGTTTGAGGCCACTCTGAGACTACATAGTGAATTCCAGGTCAGCCTGGGCCAGAGTGAGACCCTACCTTGAAAAAAAAAAATTACTCATGTGTTTTGTACACTTGGTCCCTAGCTGGTGGCAGTTTGGGAGGTGTAGCCTTGCTGGAGAGGAGGTATGTTGTTGGGGGTGGATTTAGAGGTATTGTAGCCAGCTCCCCCTTGATAGACTCCGGCTCATTCTCTTTCTGCTCTCTGCCACCTGCTCTGACAAAAATTGATGTCCAGCCTCTACCATTTGCTCTGTCATTTTTTTCCTGCCATCATGAAGCTTCCCCTCAAGACTACAAGCCAAAAAAAGAAAAAACAATCCATCAGCTGCTTTTGGTTGGGTGCTTTGTCCAAGCAACAAGAAAGTAACTACAATAGCTACCATGCCCAGTGTGGATAAACTTTCAGTTGACCTTCTCAAGGTCTATAAAATTTACATCAGTGGGTTCGGGTGTTTGCTCTGGTACAGTGCTTATTTTAGATACATGAAACCCTAGGTTCAATTCCCAGTACCAAAAAACATAATAGTAATAATGATTTGACATCAGGATTATATTGAATACATGAATTAAATTTAGGAAAAATGACATAGCAGGCTGCATCAACATGGTAGTCTACTGCATTGATTTCAGTATTATTTCAGAAGAGGCAAAAGTTTTACTTTTTTATGCTGTTAGCTATTATATTTCATGTTAGAATAAAATTAGTTGCTTTATGGTTTTTGTTACTGTTGCATCTTCTTTCTCCTTGCTAGAACAAACACCAAACCAGAAACAGTTTATGGTAGGAAAGGGTTTATTTCAGGCTTTCATATTCAGGGTAAGTTCCATCAGGGCAGAATAGATCCACAGCAGAGAGATCCCGCCAACAGCCAGCAAATATGAACAGCCAGAGCTCGAACTGGCTCTAAACACACATTAAGGTTGGACTACGGGATCTGCCCCCAGTGATACCTACTCTAGCAGGAAGATTAACCTTAATAAAACATCCCTGAGCTGGAGAAATGGCTTAGCAGTTAAGATTCTTGCCTGCAAAGCCAAAGGACCATAGTTTAGTTCCCCAGGACCCACATAATAAGACAGATGCACAAGGTGGCACATGTGTCTAGAGTTTGTTTGCAGCAGGTGGAGGCCCTGACATGCCCATTCTTTCTCTCTCCCCACCCCAACTCTCTCTCACTCAAATAAATAATAAATGAAAAAATTTTTAATCCTTGACGCTACGGGGAACATACATTTCACATTCAAACTACCAGTTACTTTGCAAGTATAACTGTTTTGTCACTTCATCTTCTAATTCATTGTTGATAGTTGTAGAACTCCTTTTTTTTTCTTTTGAGACAAGGTCTCACTGTGTTTCCTAGGGTGTCCTCAAACCCCTAGACTCAAGCAGCTCAATACTTCTACCTCAGCTGAGGAGAGTAAGAGCATATCTAACATGATAGCTAAAACTTCTGAATTTTGTATGTTTACATTGAAGTGGAAAACTTTTATAATTTTCTGGTAGCTAGAATCTCTGGCATGCACACACACACACACACACACACACACACACACACACACACACACAAGATTGAATCTTGCCAGGAGCAGTGGCGCACACCTTTAATCCCAACACTTGGGAGATAGAGATAGGATGATTACCATGAATTCAAGGCCACCCTGAGACTACATAATAAAGTGAATTTCTAGTCAGCCTGAGCTAGAGTGAGACCCTACCTCCAAAACCAATAAATAAATAAATAAAATAAAAGTTTGAATCTCATTAAGTTTTTTTGTTGCCTCCTTAAGGAAGATCCTGTGTTTCCCCACTTAAAGTTATTAATGCAGTGGGTTTTATTAATGTTGTCAACATCTTGAGTCACATTTGCTTTTGGGAGATTACGCCTACTTGTCATGATATCTTAAATAGTTTTTTCAGGTGTCATTATCTATTTTTGTATCTGCATTATTCATAGACTGAAGTGGGAGCTTTATAGCTTCTTTTGTTCTTTGATGGATGACAAAGCCCTTGGGGATTGTGTGTCTGGGCCACAAACTGTTGTATATGTGTGTGATGTACATACATGTGTGCATGTGAATGCACGTGTACATGTATATGGAGGCCACAGGACAACCTCAGTATCATCCTCAGGTACACTGTCCACTTCTTTTTGAGAGAGTCTCTCAGTGGCCTGGACCTCACCACTAAGGTTAGACTGGCTAGCCAGCTAGTCTTAAGACCAGTCTCCATTTCTCCAGCACTAGGGTTACAGGTATGTACCACCATGCCTGGCATTTATGTAGGTACTGGGGAATACAGGTCTTCATGCTTACAAGTCAAGCATTGTACAGACTGTGCTATCTCCCTAGTCCAAATTCATGTTTTCAAGTATCAGTTTTTCTGGCTTTTCAGAGTTTACAGAGGAAAACTATACATACTGCCTTCTCTCTTTTTTTTTTTTTTTTTTTTTTGCTATCCTTCTCACTTTCATTCTAATACTGTGTGTCCAGATTTTCTTTTTCTGTTTTTTATTTATTTGCAAGCACAGAGAGAGGGGGGGAGGGAGGGAGGCAGGCTGCAAACAAACTCCAGATACATGCACCGCTTTTGTAATCCAGCTTTATATGTGTACTGTGGAATTGAACCTGGGTTGTTAGGCTTTGTAGGCAAGCACTTTAACCACTGAGCCATCTCTCCAGCCCTCTTTCTTTCTTTTTTCAATTATTTATTTAAGAGAGAGAGAAAGAGGCAGATAGAGGAGAATGGGTATGCCAGGGCCTTTAGCCACTGCAAATGAGTTCCAGACACATGTGCCACTTTGTGCATCTGGCGTTATGTAGGTACTGGGGAATCAAACTCAGGTCCTTAGGCTTTATAGGCAAGCGCTTTAACCACTGAGCCATTTCTCCAGCCCTCTTTCTTTCTTTTTTATTTATTTATTTTGGTTTTTTGAGGTAGGGTCTCATTCTATCTTAAGCTGGCTGGAATTCACTATGTAGTCTCATACTGGCCTTGAAATCAGGGTGATCCTCCTACCTCTGCGTCCCAAATGCTGGGATTAAAGGCATGTGTCACCATACCCAGCTGCCCTCTTTCTTTATTTCTTTTCTTTCTTACTTCCTTTCCTTCCTTCTTCTTCTGAGTTTTGTGTGTGTATATGCATGTGTACATGTACATATATATTTGTACAGATGCACATACCTCATGCATATGGGCATGGAGGCCAGAGAAGGATGTCAGGTTTTCTCTATCATTCTTCTGCCATACTTCCTTGGGACAGAGTCTCTCACAGAATCTGGAGCTTGTGCCCTGTTTTTTTGTTAGACTAGCAGACCAGGCAGCCACTCAGCACTGTAGTTACAGTGGTGTTTTTTTGTTTGGGTTTTTTGTGTGTGTGTGTGTTTAGTTTTTGGAGGTAGGGTTTCGCTGCAGCCCAGGCTGACCTCAGGGTAGCCTCGAACTCATCGCAATCCTCCTACCTCTGCTACCCAAGTGCTGGAATTAAAGGCATGTACCACCACACCTGGCTCCACACCCAGTTTCTCATGAGTGCTAAGGATCCAATTCAAATAGTTATGCTTACATGGAGAGCATTTTATTGACTGAGCCATCTCTCCAGCCTTGTATTTGCTTTTTAACTGTCAATTCTATTCAGGTATAATTTACAGTAATTGCATATATCCCCAAGTGTGCAGTTTGATACACCAGGGCAAGACTGAGAAGAAGTTGCTCACCCCAGGAACAGTTCTTGTGTTCTTCATACTGCCCACACTGCTCTCTCAGCCATCACCCTAACTTCTACCACCGCAGGCAAAAGGTCTGACATTGGAAGTCTCATGAATGGTGCCAGACACAGATTTGTGTATGACTAGTTTCTTCACTCCACATAATGTTCCTGAGACTTACTCATGCTAGCGCTTGTTCAGTGTTGGTCATGATGAGTGGCCCCACCCTGTGATGTGTCACATCTGTGTGTCCTTTGTTGGTGTGCACAAGTCTGTACGGTCATGTGTTTACTTCTTTCGGGTGGATGTCTGGGATTGGAACTGCTGGATCATGTGGGCACCAGTCCCTTCCAGAGGGCTGTGCCACTGCACACTCAGCATCAGTGTACAAGAACATGTGTTCCAACCCCCTGCCACGTGTGGGCCTTTTAGTTTGCACCAGCCTGGTAGCCACAAAGCACTGTCTCATAGTGGTGGTAACTGTGTTCCTAAAGGGCTACTCTTACCACTCTTCTCATCTTGCTTTTTCTGCCATTGGAGTTTCTCTCTTGCAAAGTGAGCTTTTTTCTGTCCTTCATACAAGTCATTCCTCAGTGTGGTGAGTCTGTATGCCCACCTTGGGTTCCTTTGCCTTTCTTAAATGCTGCTTTATAGTCAAGTGCTTTCTGTGCGTGTAGTTTCTTCAAGAAGTTTATTGTTTTTCTTTGTCCTTAAAGGCCTGGATATTGGAGTAAATGCTTTGTGTGTTGGGAGGTAGTAGCCAGGTTTCTGTCCTAACCCCTGCCAACAGCCCATTTTAAAACCTTTGTTGGCCAGGCGTGGTGGCGCACGCCTTTAATCCCAGCACTCGGGAAGCAGAGGTAGGAGGATCGCCGTGAGTTCAAGGCCACCCTGAGACTCCATAGTGAATTCCAGGTCAGCCTAGGCCTGAGTGAGAACCTACCTCGAAAAACCAAAACAAAAAACAAAAAACAAAAAAAAAAAAAAAAAAAAAAAAAACTTTTGTTGAAAACACTGCCCTTGACCCAGTGAAGGATGTGGGTGTTTTTGTCATAAACCAACTCACAGGGCTGAGGAGATGGCTCAGTGGTTAAATGCACTTGTTTGCAAAGCCTGCCAACATGAATTCAGTTCCCACCTGCATACCTACATAGAGCCAAAGACTGACATTTGTTTGCAGTGCCAAGAAACCCTGGTGCTCTGATACACACACATGCAAATAAATAGGTTTTTTTTTTAATTATTTTTCTTTTTTTTTATTTTTTTGTTTATTTATTTATTTGAGAGCCACAGAGAGAAGGAGGCAGAGAGAGAAAGAGAGAGAGAGAGAATGGGCGCGCCAGAGCTTCCAGCCTCTGTAAACGAACTCCAGATGCGTGAGCCCCCTTGTGCACCTGGCTAACGTGGGTCCTGGGGAATTGAGCCTCGAACCGGGGTCCTTAGGCTTCACAGGCAAGCACTTAACCGCTAAGCCATCTCCCCAGCCCTAAATTATTTTTCAAGGTAGGGTCTGGCTGTAGCCCAGGCTGACCTATAATTCACTATGTAGTCTCAGGCTAGCCTCAAACTCACAGTGATCCTCATATCTTTGCCTCCCAAATTCTGGGATTAAAGGAGTGTGCCAACACGCCTGGCAGTATCTCTTATACCCTAAAATTTTTCAAAATAGGGTCTCAGTCTAGCCCAGGCTGACCTGAAATTCAGTATGTAGTCTCAGGCTGGCCTCGAACTCACAGCAAACCTCCTACCTCAGCCTCCCAAGTGCTGGGATTAAAGGTGTGTGCCCTGCCCAGTTTTCTTTTCTTCTTCTTTTTTTTTTTTTTTTTTTTTTTTTTTTACTGAGAACTTTAATATATGAACATACAGTAATTTGATCATGTTCTCACCACATTATTCTCTTTTGTCCCCTCTCCCCCACCCCCATCCCCTGAGGACCCTCCTCTTCCTCTGTTTTGTTGTCTCATTCCCTTTGTCCTTCTCCATCATCCATGTCAAAATCTTGATGGAGATGGGCGTGGTGACGCACGCCTTTTATCCCAGCACTCGGGAGGCAGAGGTAGGAGGATCGCCGTGAGTTCGAGGCCACCCTGAGACTCCATAGTGAATTCCAGGTCAGCCTGGGCTAGAGTGAGACCCTACTTCAAAAAACCAAAAAAAAAAAAAAAAAAAATCTTGATGGGCATAGCACTGTGCTGATCTTGTGGAGGTATTGGTAACCATTGTGGGGTCATGAATGCACCAGTTGGTTCATGTCAAGAAGACATACCTTCATACATATCTCTATCTTTTTCTCTCTGGATTTTAGTCTGCATATTTCCTACTGGGCATTTTGTAGCTACTTCTTCAAGTTTGTCTAACCTGCTGTTTTCTCTGTTGTTGTGACCTCAATTTGAATGATTACATTTTTAGTTATTGAAGGTTGCTTTTACCTCTGTAGGTTGTGCTTCTATGCTGGTAACTCCAGGCTGAGTCTCCTCTGGAAGGCAGTCTGTTTATAGGTTTTCTTTTGGCCTTGTCTCCTACTGAGGTACATGGCAGCTCCCTGGTATTGATGCAGGATTTGGAAATTCAAAAGGGGTCCCCTAGGCCTATAAGGCCCAACTTTTGAGTCCTTATCCTATTAAGCAAAAAATTGATAAAATGGACTGTGAGAAGGGTAAATTATAGAGCCAGGCATGGTGGCACACAACTTTAATCCCATCACTCCGGAAGCAGAGGTAGGAGGATCCCTGTGAGTTTGAGGCCACCATAAGACTATATAGTGAATTCCAGGTCAGCCTGGGCTAGAATGAAACCCTACCTCAAAAAGAAAAAAAAAAAAAAAGGGTAAACTATGGATTATTAAGTTTATTTAGGGATAAAACATAAATTATGAGGTTTATTATAGGGGAAATTAAAATCCATGGAGGAAGATAGCTGACTCAAGCCAGAGAAGAATTATCTTTGCCAAACTAGGAAGGGAGAGGGAAGACAGAAAGAATCTCCATCGCAGAGGCAACCTGGGAAGGGGAGAGACAGACTTAAATGTGTGTTCAGATAAGGTTACAGGGAAAAGAGAGGAGGGTACCATGTGGTCAAGCCTCCTTTCTATAGATGTATGTAACAGAGTGCTCAGGGTTCAGGAAAGTCCTTGAGCCCTAAACCCTAGGTTCGTGTCTAATTTTAATCACAGAGTTAAATAAAATAAGACTGAGGGCTGGAGAGATGGCTTAGTTGTTAAGGTGCTTGCCTGTGAAGTCTAAGGATCCAGGTTCTAAGGATCCAGGTTCAATTCTCCAGATCTCATGTAAGCCAGATGCACAAGGTGGTGCATGCATCTGGAGTTCGTTTGCAGTGGCTAGAGGCCCTGGTGTGCCCATTCTCTTTCTCTCTCTCTCTCTCTCTCTCTCTCTCTCTCTCTGTGTGTGTGTGTGTGTGTGTCTGTGTGTGTGTGTCAAATAAAAATAAATCTTAAAAAAATTTAAAAAACAAGACTGAGAAGGATAATTATTAAATTACAATATTTATTTCGGGAAGTAAAGAGCCAAGGAAAGACACCCACATGGCTAGAGATTCCACATGGAGGACCTGGGAAAATCGTGGAACAAAAAAAGAGACAAAAGTTAAAAGAGCTTCTCTCCTGTGGGGAGCTGGAGGGGATAAAGAGCCCATGAGGAGAGTCAGGACTAGGGGGCTCTTCCCTTGTCTCAGCCTGACTGGGCCTGGGGACAAGGGAAGACTCACCAGCAGCTGGAAGTTCCCAGTTGGTCAGTCAGCTCTGAGAGCATGCCCTTCCCTTGCAAAAGTAGTTATAACCTTATAGTGGTGGGCTGTGTCTTCCAACTCAGGGGAACAGAGGGACAGCTGGTTGGTTAGGGCTAGGGGCTATCTCAGGAAGACGCTAGCCCTGACATCAAGTTCTAGGGGATGAAGTTGACCAACCACAATGTTTAAATCAAAGAGCTCCCGCCCAGGAGGCACCCAGGTTGCCTGTGGAAAACAGGTCTAGGTAAGAGATAAGCATTCCAGCAAGTGCAGACCATCCTGCCTGCCTTTTTAGTTTTAGGGGCCCAGTCACCCTAACTGCCTACTCTCTCTCATTAGATTAGCCATCTAATTAGGGTGAGCCTTGTTACCACACTCAGATGTGTAAAGAGAAACCTAATTGGCTTGTAGACTCAGAGAGCTGACCTAGAGAAGCTGAGCTGAGGAAGAAGCAGGAAGTTCCTTATGGGAACTATTGCTGGCAGCCATCTAGAATGAGAAAAGATCAGAAACAAGGAGAGACAGACTGGCATCTCCTTGTTACCTCTTTGGGCTTCTGCCCCTCTAGTGCTGCCTGTAAAAGCTCCTGTTCTCCTTCAATATCTTTTTTGTGCTGTTTGGTTGTCTTTTTCAAGGTAGGGTCTCACTCTAGCTCAGGCTACCTGCAACTTACTCTGTAGTGCCAGGCTGACTGAACTCATGGTGAACCTCCTACCTCTGCCATCCAGTGCTAAGATTAAAGGCATGCGCCACCACACCCAGCTCTTTCTTTAAACAGACTTTTTGAAACAGGGTCTCACATATCCTAGGCTGGTCTCATATTCTCTCACTGTGTTGCTAAACATGACCGTGATTACTTCCAGAGTGTGTGTGCCACCACACCCAGTTTATGTGGTGCTAGAGATCAAACCCAAGGCTTCATGCATGCTAGGCAAGCATTTTACTAACTGAACTATGTCTCCAGCCTCTAAATAGACTTTCACATCCTCTGTCTTTAAGTACAAGAGAGTTAGAGAGTCAGAGTAATCATTATGGTCAGAGACAGCCCTTCTCCACATACTCCTAGAGCACTGGAAACAAGACCCCTTAGAGATTTGCTTTGGTACTTCAGATGGTCACACTTGAGTCAGCAGGCATCCCACATGGGGACTGGCTCATTCAGGGTGTAATTGGTGAATGTCTACTTATATTCTTATCAAACCAGCAACATAAAGTAGTGTCTTCCAAGGTGCTGGTCTTGAGTCCTCCAAGAACACATTGGACATTGGTGCAGCTGGTAAAATTGGGGGTTTATAGCTAGCAAAGCACCATCAAGTGTTACTCACTAGAGGCCAAATAATAGTTACCTGGATATCTGAGCTGAGATCACCTTTTGGTTGATGAAAGTGGCTGAGGGACCAGCAACCATAACACATTGATCTTAGCATGTGTCATGGTGGCTTAGGCCTAGAGTCTTTATATATATATGTATATTTTTTTCCCCAGCTGGAGAGATGATTTAGTGGTTAAAGCACTTGCCTGCAAAGCCTAAGGAACCATGTTCAACTCTCCAAGTCCCACGTAAGCCAGATGCACCAAGTGACACAAGCACACAAGGTTGCACATGCGCACAAGGTGGCACACGCATCTGGAGTTCAATTGCAGGGGCTGGAGGCCCTGGTGTGCAAATTCTCACTATCTCCTCTCTCTCTCATTCTCTGTCTCATAAAGGTATGTGCCACCATACCTGGCAAAAAAAAAAAAAAAAAAGAACACTTTTTTTTTTTTCTTATTTGAGAGAGAGAGATTGAGAGAGAAAAAATATGGACATTCTAGGGCCTCTGCCACTGCAAACAAATTCCAGACACATGCACCACTTTGTGCATCTGGCTTTACATGGGTACCGGGGAATCAAACCCAGACTGTCAGGCTTTATAAGCAACCATTGAGTCATCTCTCCAGAGTCTTAATGCTGCTCACAGGCCTGTGACCAGTGATTGGCCCAGGTGAGTGCACCAGTGTTTGTTGAATCTTTTATTGTTGTTGTTGTTGTTGTTTTGAGTGTGTGTGTGTGTGTGTGTGTGTGTGTGTGCACGTGCGCATTTAGTTTATCTATTTGAGAGAGAGAGAGAGAAAGGAGAGAGTCACAGAGAATGGGCAGTCCAGGACCTCCTGCTATTCATTGCAAATGAACTCCAAACTCTTGTGCTACTCTGTGCATCTGGCTTAAAGTGGGGTACTGGAGAATTGAACCCAGACAGTCAAGCTTTGCAAGCAAGTACCCTTAATCACTGTGCAATCTCTCTAGCCCCATTGGGTTTTGTTGTTGTTGTTTGTTTGTTTGTTTTGTGAGACAGGGTCTTACTATATAACCTAGGCTGGCCTAGAACTTATTATGTAACCAGGCTGATTTTAAATATGGAACAGTCCTCTTGTTTATGTGCCTGGCCTCATGAGTGCCAGGGTTATAGGCATGCATCACCATGCCCAGCTTTTGCTGAATTTTCTGAAAAGGATAAAACTTAATTAATTTGTTTTGTTCTTCACTCAGATTACCAGAAAATTCAGGCTGAATTCTGAAGGCAAACTTGAACAGACAGTTTCCATGGCAACCACTACACAGCCAATGACTCAGCATCTTCACATCACCTACAAGAAGGTGACCCCATAACCTGGAGCAGCTCTGGAGCCCTGGGAAGGCCTGGCTCCTGTGTGCAGCCCCTCGGTTCAGTGGATGATGCAGGGCGGCTGCAGGCTCTGCTGGCACGAGAGTGGCATCCAGGTGTTCTCGTAATGGCATAGAGAAACCAAATAAAAGGCCTTTATTTTTATGGATGAGCGTTTTGAATATCTCTTGGGTAGACTGTAGATATATATATATTTTTAATCTGCTACTATTGGTTTGTTTTCCATCATTTTCCCTAAGGTATTAAGAAAGTATCTCAGGGAGCTGGAGAGATGGCTTAGCAGTTAAGCGCTTGCCTGTGAAGCCTAAGGACCTCGGTTTGAGGCTCAATTCCCCAGGACCCATGTAAGCCAGATGCACAAATTGGCGCATGCATCTGGAGTTCGTTTGCAGTGGCTGGAGGCCCTGATGCGCCCGTTCTCTCCCTCCCTCCCTCCCTCCCTCCCTCTCTCTCTCTGTCTCTCTTGCTCTTAAATAAATAAAAATAAACAATCTACAAAATAAAACATAAAAAAGAAAATATCTCAGCCGGGCGTGGTGGCGCACGCCTTTAATCCCAGCACTCGGGAGGCAGAGGTAGGTGGATCACCATGAGTTTAAGGCAACCCTGAGACTACATAGTGAGTTCCAGGTCAGCCTGGACTAGAGTGAGACCCTGCCTTGAAAAACCAAAAAAAAAAAAAAAAAAAAGTATCTCCCTTCTGTGTTTTTATTTCTAACTCTATCTCTTCCTCCTTTCCCCCTCCTCCTAACCTTCTTCCTCCTTCCTGCAAGTTTTATTTTTACCTTTGTGTGTGTGTTCAAAGTTTGTGGGTGCACATATAAGTGTGTGTGGAGGCTAGAGATTGTCATCAGGTATCATTCTCGCTTATGCTCCATCTTATGCTTTGAGACAGGATTTCTCACGGAACCTGGGGCAATATTAGCTACCTAGAGAGTCTCAGGGATTCCCTGTCTCCACCTCCCCAGCATTGGGATTACAGGTGTGTACCACCATACCCAACTGTTATATGGGTGCTGGGAACCTGAACACAGGCCCTCATGCTTGCAAGTACTTTACCCACTGAACCATGTGAGGTTTGGAACTTAGAAAACCAAGAAGACATTTTTGTAAGGTTCAGGAGTGACCAAGACCACACAAACCACTCTGAGGCAAAGATGAACGCTTACATTTGGGAAAAACACCAGCTGGCAAGACTGACTCTCAAGAGCGGAGCACAGCCAACCTGAAATTTCAGATACTGGGCTTTATAGGGCTCTTCAGTTGGGGGAAGGTGAGGAAGAGAAAAGTTGAATTAAAAAAAAAAAAAAAGTTTCTTTAGGGGAGATCTAAGATAGCCAGGGTGTGACATCAGAACAGTGGCCAGGTGACTTACAAGATAAGGGGGCAGGAAATCATGACCTGGGGGCAGGGCATTGTTAGGCAAGGAAGGGATAATGGCTGAGCAGTTTCTCGAGGAATGTGGATAAGTCTCTGTTGCCATCCTGCTGTCCTTGGTAACTTCATTTTTGGGAGCCTGTCCTGACCTAACAATTTTCTTTTGGGGCTCATGATATTTATTTAATGATAATCAGGATGTTGGCAGGACTGAGAGAGTAAAAGGAAACAGGAAAAGATGGGTTCTAAAGCCTTCTGGGGAAATAGGAAGTGGTGGGTGGTTAGTACCCTGTTGTGGGTATGTTATGGGTACCACACTGCATGGGTTGGCTGTCCATTTCAAATGGAGATGGGAAATCATGCTGGAGTCTTGTTGTCTCAATCTTTATAAGATAGGCTTTTTATCTCTGTCTAGGTTTCCCAGGTGTTAGCTTGTGAAGGAGGAGCTGTCTCCTTCCATCTAGGTACAGACAGGCCTAGGAATTACCATAATAGGTGTTGGTTCTAGAATCCTAGACTAGGGCTTGGGTTTGCTAAGAGGGAGCAAGTAGAAACAACTCTTTGAAGTCTCTGTTTCTTAAATTTTATTTTTGAGTAGTCTTACTCTAGCTCCATGCGCCACCATGCCCACTCAGCCCCTTGTTTTAATCTTTCATTAACTCGTCCTCCTCTTTCCAAACCTGGATATAGAAATACAGGCTTCAAAGCCAGGCATGATGGTGCATGCCTTTAATCCCAGCACTCGGGAGGCAGAGGTAGGAAGATCGCTGTGAGTTCAAGGCCACCCTGAGACTACAGTGAATTCCAGGTCAGCCTGGGCTAGAATGATACCTTACCTCGAAAAGTTGAACAACTAAATAAATAAGTAAAAAGAGGGGGCTGAATTCCAGGTCAGCCTGAGCTCGACTGAGACCCTACCTTGAAAAACCAAAAAAATAAAAAATAAATAAAAGAAGGGGCTGGAGTGTTGGCTTGGTGGTTAAGGCCCTTGCTTGCAAAACCAAAAGACCCAGATTCAATTCTCCAGGACTCATGTAAGCCAGATGCGCAAGGTGACGCATGTGTCTGGAGTTCCTTTGCAGTAGCTAAAGGTCCTGATGTGCCCATCCTCACTCTTTCTTTTTCTCTCTCTCTCTCTCCCTCTTTTTCTTTCTCTCTCAAGTAAATAAATTAAGTTGATTAAGAATCAGAAAATTAAGTGTACATTTTCAAGTTAGAAATCTGACTCAATTAGATGTACACTTTTCTTCCCCATTGGATGCTGTGAGATAAGAAACTTGCTGCTCCTTCCTGTTCCCATGCTGCTGGGATCAGCTTCAAGAGTGATAAGGGAGCTAGCCAAAGGAGGCATACCCTGACTTGTGTCAGTCTGCTGTTGTGTCAATCCATACTAGAGATAATCACTCTGGGGCTTCCTCCCCATGCAGTTGTGTATAGTTAATAGTTAACCTAAGGTCACACAGTTCCCTTCCCACGTTTTACGACCTTATTGTCCTCTGTTCCATGTATATCTTTAGGCACATAGTTCTATAAAACTGACTACAGAAGTGGAGTGCTGAAGATATGTTTGAAGCACAAACTTCCCTCTAGCCCAACAGAGTAATACTGATCCTCTTAGGGAGAAAAAAAAAAAAATAAGAGTGCTTGGCTTCCTTGCTGAAAATTCTGCAATACAATAAGCCATAACCTCAGTCCTGTTTTTTTTGTTGTTTGTTTGTTTGTTTTGCTTTTTGCAGTGCTATGGGTCTACCCCATGCTGGACAAACACCCCATACCACTGACTACACTCCCTAACTCTCTTATGCAGCAAATTTTTTTAGATGGAGCCCAGGCTGGCCCTAAACTCAAGATCCCTTTGCCTCAGCCTCCTCTCCTGAGTACTACCAAGCCAAGAGAAACCTCCACCTTTTCCTTAACAGCCACTATATCAGAATCCTCTCATGGTATACAAAGACAGGAAGTATGGAAATAAAAGGCATTACCAGTATTCGGTTGCCAGTGCCTCACAGCTCAGAGGAAAGCCCTGAGAGGGTTACAGCTGATATGCAAGGGCCTGGGCTGGTACCCCAGGGGCCACAGACCATATAAACAGAAATCTTATAAACAAAGCCAATTCTGCCAGGGGGATGCTGAGGTGCCATGGAGGCCTGCTCTCCCACCCCTCAAAACACACATCCTGAGGCAGTTTAGGAGGGACAGTTCCCTGGAAATTAAAAGAAAATTTCCTTTAACCTGTCCTTAGAGTAGAATTACCTTCCTAGATGTTTGTCTGAACTCAATCTGAGTTCCTCCATAGAAGATACAATTGCCCCCCTTCTGAGAAGGCTATGCACCCTTTCTAGAAGATTACTGAGACACCACCCAGAAACCTGTTGGGTTGATCAATTCAGCTCCCACCCAGAACCTAGTAAAGGCTCCAATCTGGCTCTAGGTGGCCTCTTCCATTTCTAGGAATCCTGCTTCTGCCTCTTGGGCATGAGCTGTCTTTCTTACTTTAGTCCTATCTATAATCTAATGAACCTGTCAACTTTACCCTCTGGTCTATGGAATTCTTTTTGTTGTTGTTGGTGGTGGTGGTTTTCCTAGGTAGTGAGAGGAAACTAGTCAAGTAATTATTAGGAAGCTAGGAAAAGGCTCTTAAGAGAAATCTTGAGTTGATTTCTGTTTGCCTCCTGGAACATAAGCAGCTGCCTTCCTCAGCTCGCCTCAGTTGCAGGACTGAATTCAGAGTCTGCTCATCTCATCCAATCAGATCTCTTTCGAGCGTACACCCCGCCCAGGTGTGGGAGGACCCAGGCCAGTTGGCTTTCATACCTGACACAAATGTGTCAACCTCTTCCAGAGCCCTGATCCCAAATATCTTACTTGGGCTCAAAGAAAAGAATTTTCCTTTCCAGCTCTTTTTGGCTGCTCACACCTCCATGCCTAGGTCCTCGTGTTGGTAAGCTTGGCTGCCGGGAGTGGGAAGGGATATTTTTTGTTTCTATTTTTATGGCCTTTTGTTTTCTTTGAAAGTGCATGCCTTTTTAGAAGAAAAAAAAAATCCCTTTTCACATTTTTTTTTTTGTTTTATAAACATTCCTTAGTTGAACAACCTCTACATACAATACTGTATGGTTTGCTTTGTTGAAAAGAATTTTAGGTCTCAAGGTTTTATGAGCTTGTGACGAATATTCTCTGGTAATCTTATGAGAAGGAAGATTCAAATCAAACCATCTATTTTTAAGAAAGCAAGTCCAAGATCTACAATAAGGGGATTTACTTTTATTTCTTCCATATTCAAATTCACCCTGGCAAGCAGTAGCCTAGTGTACACACGTGGTACTATGCTGGATGGCCTTTAAGTGGCGAGGTTAACTTAACAGGGGATGAGTAACTGCAGACACTGACCTGAGACTAGACCTGAGGCTAGACTGCTTAGCAGCTTTATGGGAGGGGCCAAGTGCACCGGCCTAAGACGAACTGACCAACCTGACAGAAACCATTTCCTGCAGTGACTAGAGGCTTCGTACTGCACACTGTTTCTAAAGGCACAGGACTCTCAATTAAGACGTTCTATAAGCTCAGGTATTATCAAAGGAATGACCACTGGCTTACCACTTTCCCATCCAGGCAGAATCTTCACTACTTGTAATAATAATTTGCCTAGCTTTCAAATCCTTAGTGTCAACAAATTGGTGTAAAAAAAATGGGCAATAAATCCAGAATTCTAGATTTCAGAGAACACATCAAGTCTTCCCACCCTTTATGTGAACTTCATGGCACTGTTGACTCAGCTAATTTTGTTGCATTGTTTTGTAACAAAAAATCCCTTTAAGTTTACCAGATTTTTAAAAATAGTGGCAATTTAGAAGCCTTTTTCTTCATAAAACAGGTAAAACACTGGAACCAACATTTAAAAATAGCCATTGTTGGGCTGGCTCAGTGGCTAAGGTGCTTGCTGGCAAGGCCTAACGCCCCAGTTTGATTCCCCACTACTCACATAAAGCCAGATGCACAAAGTGGGGCATGAATCTGGAGTTCCTTTGCAGCGGCTGGAGGCCCAGGCCATTCTTTCTTCTTTGCTTGCAAATAAATTGCCCCATGTCCTATGAATTTCTAAACAAAATCCAACGTTATGGTGGCTCGTGCCTTTAATCCCAGCACTTGGGAGGCTGGGAAGATCGCCTTAAGTTTAAGGCAACCCTGACAGAGTGAATTCCAGGTCAGCATGGGCTACAGCTAGACTGCCTCAAAAATAATAACTGTTACATGGTACCAACTAAGCTCTCCATGCACCACACAAGTCTACAGGGCTAGTCTCAGCACTCCTCTTTCAAAGTATGTATTTTACACCTGTGCCATACAGCGTGTCTCAAACACTGTACATGTAACTCCCTAATAAGACAATGCAGACAAGTTTATCTTATGAGAAACAAGATACACCATCACTATAGTCGTCAAACATTATTGCACTTTTGACAGTCACAAAGCATTCAGGAAAAGAACTGCAGACTACTTTTAACAGACAACACCTTTAAATGACGTAACTGTCCTAAATTGTTTATTAGGTGTGGATTTTACAAGCATCCCTTCTATTAGCGGTAACGGTGGAGCTGGAGGGTATTGCGCCTTCTCCAAGCTGCACGGTGAGAACCACCAATAGTTTGGTGGAACTTGTGGCCCTTTCCAATGCCACGACTCTTGTGGCCTGCAGAAGTCAGCCCGCGCATCTCCCTGTGCTTGTGGGCTGGCTTGGTGATCCCCTCGGTGTCAGGATTTCTTCTGATAGCTCTATGGAATGGATCAATGAGGATAACCTCAAAGAATTTGTATGTGGAATCTTCGCCAACCCAGTAAGAATTCAGGACTCTCAGAGCCCCACAGTGACGTCCAGCTCTCTCCGCAGCGACAGACTGAGGACTTCGGGCAAAGCTCAGCTGGTTAGCACCGTGGTGTACAGGCTGGCCCTAAGTTGCACCCTTGGGCCCTGGGCCTTTGCGACCACCGCGGCGCGCACGAATCCTGTGTATGACGTAACCTTGCGTGGCCGTGTAGCCCAGCCTGCGCGCCTCGGTCGTGGGGCGGCGCCGGTGCAGCGCCCAGAGCTGGCGGTACTGCCCGCAGCGGACCCGCATCACTCCGACTGCTTCTTCCTCCACAGCGCCTGGATGGACCTGGACGCGCCCATGCCGGCTCACGTCTGATGGCTGCCGCACGGAAAGGCCCTTTTCACATTTTTGTTTCCAGGGCCCATGTTTGTTCTTCCACATGGGCTCTCAATCACTGTGGGTATATCCATTCTCCCTTGGTTATCGAACTCTACTCTCCCTCTGCCTAGACCACATGGATGTGTCCACTTTCCCTTTCTTGGTTCTCAAGCATTCCCACTCCCTCCTACTCCTGATATTTTTGAATAAATTACCCTACTCAGTCTGATTTATCCAATTCATTGGTTAAAAACAGACAAAGCCGGGCATGGTGGTGCACGACGTTAATCTTAGCCCTTGGGAGGCAGAGGTAGGAGGATCACCGTGAGTTTGAGGCCATCCTGAGACTACATAGTAAATTCCAGGTCAGCCTGAGCCAGGGTGAGACCCTATCTCAAAAAAACAATAAATAAAAAAGTAAAAACAGACACAAACAAACTCACGGTTTGGAGTTCAAGGACTTTTCCTTGACCCTTAAAACTCCATCACAGTAGGATCTTGCTCTAGCCCAGGTTGACCTGGAATTCATTATGTAATCTTAGGCTGGCCTCAAACTCACAGCAATCCTCCTACTCAGGCCTCCTGAGTGCTGGGATTAAAGGTATGCACCACCATGCCTGAATTGTTCTTGACTTGTTCTTTTGGTAAGGGCCCTCCGAAAACAGATAAGACGGCTACCTGTGTATATGCATGTAAGCAACCTTGAAGCTCAGTAGCTTACTGATGCAGAATTTTGGAGTTTGGGAGTGGTCTCCCAGACTTGTGAACCCCAATTTTGGTGTCCTTATTCTATTTTTAACAAAGAATTGATAAAACAGACTTGAGAAGTATAAATTATGAATTACTGAGTTTATTTAGGGAGAAATCATAATTTGTGAGGTTTATTTGGGGGAAATTGGTATCAAGGAAATGGCGGGAGCGGTTCCACACACATGTGAAAGGCAGGATCTAGAAGCCCATGCAAAGACTTAGAGGAAACACTCAGGTGCGAGAAAAGTATAAAGGCACCAGCTCTGTAACGCCACACAGGAGAAAGCTAAGAGATGAAGTAGGATAACAGAAGGGAAGCACCAAAGTAGATACCAGAGAATTCAGACCAGAAATGAGTTGTAAAGAAAGTCAAGGGAGTTATTACACATGTGGTAGCCCAGAGTTTAGAGGAAATACCCATGTGGTAGATTCAGAGATCAAATATAAATGTAACAGAGCCAGGCATGGTGGCGCACGCCTTTAATCCCAGCACTCAGGAGGCAGAAGTAGGATCACTGTGAGCTCCAGGCCACCTTGAGAAAACATAGTGAATTCCAGGTTAGTCTGAGCTAGTGTGAGACCCTGCTTCCAAAAACACAACAACAACAACAACAACAACAAAAAGATACATGTAACTTGTAACCAAAGTGAGAAGGTACCCCAAAGCATGACAGAGATAGAAAGCAAACAGAAAAATACCGAGGTTGAAAGAAGTACCCAGACTAGCTGCATTAGGTAAAGCCAGACACACATGCATGTTCAGAGGCCAGGTTACGAGGCCAAAAGAGAACGTGGCCCAGCCTCCTTTATGTGGATTAGACATCCAATCAGGGTGAGCCTGGTCACCAGACTCAGCTGTGTAAGCAGACACCTGATTGGTTCGTGGGCTTGAGGCTGACCCACGGAGGCTGAGCTGAGGAAGAAGCGGGAAGATCTCGCTGATTGTGTCACTGGCAGCCGTCTTGGATGAGGCAGGATCAGATGCAAGTTCCAGCTCTGTCAAAGCCAGCAGAGTAAGATCTGGTTCTTTCCTTGGGCTCCTGCCCCTAACTTAACTGCCTAAAAGAAGCTCTCTTTCTCCTATCTCCTTCATTAGGATAGTATTTCTGTATTGTGGCAGCGAAGGGGAGGATCCAGGTAGAGGGGAGGCGTCATCCTAAGGAACTGAAGAAAAGAAAAACAAGAAACATCTGCAGCAGGCTGGCCAGTGTCCTTGACCCTACCTCCCCCCTTCCCTTCTAACCCTGTCCGGCCTAGAGAAAAGTAAGAAGTGACCAATCACATATCGCCAAATATGGTCAGTATTACCGTGTGTTCTTTACTATAAAAAGTGTGTAAAACCTTGAATCGAGGCTCGGATTTTTTTGGAGGTCACTCTGCCAGAGTCTTTGCCAGCTACTAAAGCTGTTTTCTTGAGAACTTGGTGCCTTGGTCTTTACTCTTCCACTTCATTCCCTTTTCACTCTATGGTCTGGAAACTGGATCTAAGCTTTGGCTGGAAATACTTCTGGGGAGCTGGGTTCATCGTGTCCCAGCACATAATGAACTTCTGTCTGGTCATCGCACCACAGCCAAGCTTGATGTGCAGCCAAACATTACCCCCCCCCCCCTTGGGTTTTTCCAGGTAGGGTCTTGCTGTAGCCCAGTCTGACCTGGAATTCATTATGTAGTCTCAGGCTGGCTCGAACTTGTGGCAATCCTCCTACCTCTACCTCCCAAGTGCTGGGATTAAAGGTGTGTACCACCACACCCAGCTATCTTTTCTCTCTCTCTCTCTCTCTCTCTCCCTTTAAAAAAAATTTTTTTCTTATAGTGCTGGAGATGGAAGCCAGGATTCTCCCGTTGAGCCCCACCAGTCCTCAGTCTGACCTGTTGTCAGTTTCCAGTCAGCCTTTCACCTACATGTTCTACTTGTATGTGACCTGGCAAAGACTACAGTATAACCACCCTGTGTTACTCTTCTCAGTGGTTGGTAATTTCTCAGGAACTTCTTTACCTTTTGGCTGAGTTGATCACTTGAAGTAGCTTTTAGCATAAACACTTGGTACTTTTCCCCTTGGTAACATCCCTCATCCCACTATCCCTCTTATCCTGTCCGTGGTCCTGCCATCAGACCCGACAATTCCTCCTCCTTGTGTTCCGTGAAGTGTCAGTTTAAGTGCTGCCTTTTGCTTTGGCAAACCACAGTGCTCAAATTATACCCTGGTGGCCTCAAGGCATTGCCTGCACCAAACTCAGAGCTACCCTCCAAGAGTCCTGGATCTCTGGTGGGTGGAAGTAAAGACCAAACCTTGGGCACACACAGGCTCCCCTTACTAGCCACTCTACCACCGAAAGTCATTTCACATTTATTCTCTTGTTTCTTCTACTCTCTTTACTGAATCACATACGGTTCCATTGCAGAGCTCATGATCCCCAGTGATAGCTCATCTTCAATGCCAGCTTGACTGTATTGAGAAATACATGGGGGACACGCATACACATACACACGCATGGACGCGTGCACACACACACACACACACACACAAAGAAATACATGGGTGTGGGTATCAGTGAAGCACACCTCTGGGTGTGTCTGAAATTATTTCCAGATACTGACCTAACTAATGGATTAATCTCTCTCTCTCTCTTTGTTTCTTTTTTGGAGTAGGGTCTTGCTCTAGCCCAGACCAACCTGGAATTCACTATGTAGTCTCAGACTGGCCTCGAATTTACAGTGATCCTCCTACCTCAGCCCCCAGAGTGCTCACTCAATGGATTAATCTCTTGATGAGTTTATAATGTGATGGTATTATTGGGAGGTAGTGAAAGGTAGTAGTAGTGAAGCAATTCAGGTATAACAGCGCCCCCTGAAACTTAAAGCAAGGAATGTCCTTGAGCCTGCCCTTATAGTCTTCACTTTGCTAGTGGTCAGGTTATCTCTTGCACTCTTGCAGTCATTTTTTTGGTTTTTCGAGGTAGGGTCTCACTCTAGCCCAGGCTGACCTGGAATTCACTACGGAGTCTCAGGGTGGCCTTGAACTCACGGCGATTCTCCTACCTCTGCCTCCCGAGTGCTGGGATTAAAGGTGTGCACCACCACGCCCGGCTTCTTGAAGTCTTAAGACATTCCATAGACCTGCTTTTCCTTAAACTCAACTGGAGTTCCTCCCTAGAAAGGAGTTCCCCTTTCCTAGAATTAAGATTACTGGAAGTATTAAACCTGAACCTCGAATTGTGGCTTCTTAGTCCCTATTCAGAACCTAGAACACCCCAATTTGGGTTTCTGGGGGTTTACCCCACTCCTGCCTTTTATGGTACTTCTGTACTCTCTCCTCCTCTCTAGGTGGGCTTCTCAGCTTCCTTTGCCTTCTTGGGATTGAGCTCTGCATTTCTTCCTCCTCTTTTTTTTTTAAAGGTTATTTATTTATTTATTTATTTATTTATTTGAGAGTGACAGACAGAGGGAGAAAGAGGCAGAGAGAGAGAGAGAGAATGGGCATGCCAGGGCCTCCAGCCACTGCAAACGAACTCCAGACACGTGCGCCCCCTTGTGCATCTGGCTAACATGGGTCCTGGGGAATCGAGCCTTGAACCAGAGTCCTTAGGCCTCACAGGCTAGTGCTTAACCGCTAAGCCATCTCCCCAGCCCTTCTTCCTCCTCTTAAGTTCCTCTTTTTTTTTTTTTTAATTAATCAATTTATTTGTTTAACACACACAGAGAGAGAGAGAGAGACAGAATGGGTGCGCCAGGGCCTCCAGCCACTGCAAATGAAACTCCAGATGCGTGTGCCCCCTTGTGCATCTGGCTAACGTGGGTCCTGGGAAATAGAACCTGGGTCCTTGGCTTTGCAGACAAATGCCTTAACTACTAAGCCATCCCTCTAGCCCTCTCTTCTCTTTTTTTTTTTTTTAAGTTAATTTATTTGCAAGCAAAGAGAGATGGAAGAGAGACAGAGAGAATGAGCATGCCAGGGCCTATAGCCAATGCAAACAGACTCCAGTTGCATGGGCCACTTTGTACATCTGGCTTTACCTGGGTACTGGGGAATCAAACTTGGGTCATTAGGCTCTGAAGGCAAATGCCTTAACCACTGGGCCATCTCTCCAGCCCAAAGTTCCCCTTCTCTTAAAGCACTTTCTCCTAAAGCTGTAAAAACAGTACTTTCAGGGGTCATTTCTGCAATTTGTTACTAGAGAAGTTTCTCTGACTGTGTAGAGTATGGGAAACCATGAGGAGGAGGTACAGTGTTCTTTCCTGAGCATGAAGGTGACCGCTGTTGTTTTGCTACAATTGCCCATTGCCATTAAGGATCATTCTTCTCTCCATGTGGGAGAATTAGAGGGAGAGAATGAAGTCTGGGGAAAAAAAAACTGTAAACTTTATCCTCTAGTCTATGGTTGTCAATTCTTTGAACTCATAAGACAAGAATCCAGAAACACCCCAAAATTCATGTATCATATCTGTTTGTTGGCATATATTGGTGCATTGGCAGAGGAATACCAAGTCCTGTATCAGTAGGTAAGGTCTAGCTGGAGGAAATAGGTTAGGAGTGTGTCTTTGGAGCTCTATCTCATCCTGGCTCCTTCCTATATTCCCTTTTGCTCCTGGATACACAATGATATGAGCTCTATTACATATTCCTGGCCATGATGGACTAGAACTCTGAGCAAAATAATTCTTCCCTTATGTTGTTTATTCAGATATCCTATCACAGTGACCAGAAAGCTGACTAACATAACCTCCTCCCTTAACTCCATTAGCACTTAAAAATGTGTGTTCAGGGCTAGAGGGATGGCTTAGCAGTTAAGGTGCTTGCCTGCAAAACCAAAGGACCCAGGTTCAATTCCCCCAGGACCCACGTAAGCCAGATGCACAAGTGGCACATGCATCTGGAGTTCATTTGCAGAGTCTGGAGGCCCTGGTGTGCCTCTTCTCTCTCCCTTTCTGTCTCAAGTAAATAAATACAAGTTAAAAAATATTTTTTTTAATGTGAGTTCAGCTGGGTGTGGTGGCACATGCCTTTAATCCCATCACTCAGGAAGCAGAGATAGGAGGATCACCATTAGTTCGAGGCCACCCTGAGACTACATAGTGAATTCCAGGTCAGCCTCAGCTACAGTGAGACCCTACCTGGAAAAAAACAAACAAAAAAAAGTGAGTTCATATTTTTAAATAATGGGTTTTATTTATATTATTTGACTTTAAATCTCTCTTTTTTAAAAAAATACCTTTTAATTTATTTGAGAGACCGAGAGAAAGAGGCAGATACATATATATATACAGAGAGAGAGAGAATGGGCAAGCCAGGGCCTCCAGCTTCTGCAAACAAAGTCCAGACACATGCACCACCTGGTGCATCCATCCATCTCATGTGGGTACTGGGGAATTGAACCTGAGCAAGCTAGATGCACCAGGTGGCACATGCAACTGAAGTTTGTTAACAGTGGCTAGAGACCCTGGCGTGCTCATTCTCCCTCTCTCTCAAATAAATAAAAAAAATTTTAAAACATTAAATTACTTTATTATATTTATACAATATGCAATTATTTCAAAGTAATAGTTCTTAACAAGTTGGCTGATTGAAGTTTTTATTGAAGACATAGTTAAAATGTAACACATTAATTTCTATCTGTGCTGTCACCAACTTGGTATATTAACTTCTAAAAATTGGCTCTCTTGCTAGTTTTTCTCATGTAAATCAGTGAACATGGTTCTGTTGTAGTACTAAAACAAGGCGCATCTGTCCTCACAGGCAAACCTCTGCTGTAGGGCTTCCTGAAGCAACTCTGCCAGCAGCTCCCTAATACTGAGGATATAGGGGTCATTTAGTCTTGCTCATCAGATAATGGAACATGAAGCTTTGCATATGTCATTTTGGATTTTTCTCAAGTGTGTCTTTGGGATTTCTAGAAGTAGGGCTGCTAACCCAAGAGCAAATAACCAGCTTGCTTAGTCGTGGTCCTTTCTCCACAGGGTTTTGCACCCCCATAGCATGAGCAAGGTGTCTACCTCCAAGGACAATAGAGATTGATATTAAATTTGGATTTGGGGGCTAGAGAGATGGCTTAGCAGTTAAGGCACTTGCCTGCGAAGCCTAAGGACCCAGGTTTGACTCCCCAAAACCCACATAAGCCAGATGCACAAGGTGATGCATATGCACAGGGTCATACATGAGCACACAATGGTGCACACATCTGGAGTTCAACTGCAGTAGCTAGAGAACTTGGCACACCAATTCTCTCTCTCCTTTTTCTCTCTCTCATAAAAAATTTCTATTTGGGTCAATAATAGGTGGGGAAAAGGGTGCCAGAATATTTTGGGTTTTCATTTCTCTTGTTTTTATCTTTGTAGCAGCATATTGTTCCAGTATGCATTTTGTCTTCATTATTCACGGATTCAAAGTCATATGAAGATTTTGCTCTCTCCATACTAACCTTTGTTCCACTGGACACTGGTCTTGGTGCAGGGGATGCAGAAGTCTTTATTGGGATGAGGTGACAGCTTTTCACAGAACTGAACTATTTTTTTTTTTCAAGGTAGGGTCTTATTCTAGCCCGTGCTGACCTGTAACTCGCTCTGCAGCTCCAGGCTGGCCTGAAGGTCACAGCCATCCTCCTACCTCAGTCTCCTAAGCCCAGTCCCCCCCCTTTTTTTTTTGAGAAAGGATCTCACCCTATAGCCTAGGCTATCCTGAACTCCCTACATAGACCAGGCTGGCCTCGAATTCATGCCAATTGATCTGCCTGCCACAATTGCTGGGATCGTAGGTATGAGCCACCAGACCTAGCTGGAGTCAGTTTTTTTGAGGTAGTCTCACTCTAGCCTAGGTTTACCTGGAACTCACTCTGTAGCCCCATGCTGACCTTGAACTCATGATGGTCATCCTCCTACTTCTGCCTCCCAAATGCTGGGACTAAAGACGTGTAACACCATGTCCAACATAGTCTTTTATTTATTTACTTATTTATTTGTTTGTTTGTTTGTTTATTTTGGTTTTTCGAGGTAGGGTCTCTGGCCCAGGCTGACCTGGAATTCACTATGTAGTCTCAGGGTGGCCTCGAACTAATGGCAATTCTCCTACCTCTGCCTCCCGAGTGCTGGGATTAAAGGCGTGTGGCACTACGCCCGGCTGGTTTTTTTTTTTTTTTTACAAGAGAGAGAGGGAGACTGGGCGAGCCAGGGCCTCTTGCCACTGCAAATGAACTCCAGACACATATGCTACTTTGTGCATCTGGCTTTACATGGGTACTGGGAAACTGAACCTAAGGCCAACAGGCATTGCAAGCAAGTATCTTTAACCACTGAGCCTTCTTCTCAGCCTTTGAACAGTTTATTTTGTTGTTTTTTTAAATATTTTTTATTTTTATTTACTTATTTATTTATTTGACAGAGAAAGAGGAGGAGAGAGAGAGAGAAAGAAAGAGAGAGAGAATGGGCATGCCAGGGCCTCCAGCCACTGCAAACGAACCCCAGACACGTACACCCCCTTGTGCATCTGGCTAACGTGAGTCCTGGGAAATCAAACCTGGGTCCTTTGGCTTTGTAGGCAAACACCTTAACCATTAAGCCATCCCTCCAGCCCTATTTTGTTTTTTTGAGGTAGGATCTCACACCACGCCAGGCTGACCTGGAATTCACTGTGTAGTCCCAGGCTGGCCTCCAACTCACAGCAATCCTCCTGTCTGTCTCCCAAGTGCTGGGATTTTAAAACTGTGCACCGCCATGCCCGGCTTGCTTTCTTGCTTGTCTGATGTTTCAGCCTTTACTGTATCTCTGAATTCTGTATATAAAGCCTATTACGTACATTCTTCTACCACCTGTGATTGTCTTGCAGGGCCCAGAAAGAACAGTGATGCTTTACCACCTCTGGGCAAGGACTTGCCCTGGCACAGCTCACCTAGAGCAGAGCTGCCGCTCCCCTCCCATGTCAGGTTCCTGGCTATTTCTGCCTGCCTGCCTCCCTGCACCCCCTCGCTCATGAACTTTATAATTAGCTTGTTTTTATTCAGGGGGAAACTATCCTAATGTTCCGTAAAGATTGCATTAGCCTTATCAATTCCTCATCTGCAACAATTCTCTGGCCCAGCTTGTATCTGTCCTTGTCTACCTTGATGTCTTTAAGGTGCTTTTTAGAGCAGTCCTCATATAGGCTGCCACATATTTTGGGGCGGGGGAGGACTTCAAGGTAGGGTCTCACTCTGGCCCAGGCTGACCTGGAATTCGCTGTGTAGTCTCAGGGTAGCCTTGAACTCATGGTGATCCACCTACTTCTGCCTCCCAAGTGCTGGCGTGCACCACCACACCCAGCTCTGTCACATTCCTTGTTCCATTTATTTATTTATCTGAGGCAAGCCCAACAGACTGGCTTTTTTTTTTTCTTTTTGTAATGAGAGAGAGAATTGGCTCACCAGGGCCTCCAGCCATTGTACTCAAACTCCAGACGCATGCACCACCTTGTGCGTCTGGCTTATGTGGGATCTGAAGAGTAGACCATGGGTCCTTAGGCTTCGTAGGTGAGCACCTTAACCGCTAAGCCATCTCTCCAGCCCTCTTGTTCCATTTATGTCTGATTTTTATCCTTCTGCTGTTTTTGGAATGTATCATCTCTACCATGTCCATATCTCCATCCCACTGTAAGCCCTGTGCTTTTCTGTGTTCTTACAGGTGAAACATTTCTTTCTTGTGTTGGAAATAGACCAAAAGATTTGCTGCAAGGACAGAAGCCTGGGCAGACAAAGCCACCCACACACTAGCATTGCTTTGCTGTGGGCCAAGGGAGGCTAGGGTACTGGGGAATAAGTTGACCTGGCTGGAGGACAAACCCCTTCCACATTCACTTATCAGTTCTCTGAGTACCTTCTATATTAAGCATTCCCATATCATTCATTGAGGCCACCTATGGTCCGTTTTTCAGCCATCCAAGCAACTGCAGCCCTGGTTTCTACCCAGCCCCCAGCTGTAATAGTGAATGAAACTGTTTGGTGAACCTTGCCAGTACCTAACTGACCCCACTCATGCCTCCCACCTCCTTGCTAACTATTCCCACACTTGAGGCCGCCTGGGACTTGTGTCGATAAGAGATCCAGAAGCAGAGCAGAAGGGGTACTAAGAACCAGTGCTGTCTAAAAGGGTAGTGGCTGTGCCTCAGGTATGCCCCACCATCTTCTCCTGATGGTGGGGCTTGCTGCTGAGGGAGGCCACTTCAGCTGACTAGGACATCTCACCAGGCCCAACGTCCCCAGCTTCCTCAGGCCTTCCACAGTTTCATTCCAACTCTCAGGAACTACTACTGCTCTGCCTTTAACAGGACAGCCAGTAAAGCCATTTCAATCTGTGTCATGTTCCAGCCACAGAAAGACTGAGGGTGGGGTTTGAATGCACAGTGGCCCTGGTTCTGTGACTGAAGATGTGGTCTCCAATAGAGCAGAGACAATGTTGAGGGGTTTTGTTGGTGGGTTTGTTTGTTTGTTTTTTTTTTTTGAGGTAGGGTCTCACTCTAGCTCAGGCTGACCTGGAATTCACTATGGAGTCTCAGGGTGGCCTCAAACTCATGGCGATCCTCCTACCTCTGCCTCCCAAGTGCTGGATTAAAGGCATGCACCACCATGCCCGGCTGTTTGTGTTTTGAGGTAGGGTCTCACTCTTGCCCAGGCTGTCCAGAATTAGCCTCAGGCCGGCCTGGAACTCATGGCGATCCTCCTACCTTGGTCTCCCAAGTGCTGGGATTAAAGGCTTGTGCCACCACATCCAGCAATGTTGAGGGTTTTGATGGGACGCTAGAGCCTGGAATTTGAAGCCCCGAGTTTGTTTTCCTTCCTCCGTTTTATCCAGTGAATGTACTTAGGAGCACCCAGGCAATCCCATGGAACTCCAGAGTCACTGCACCCAACCACCTTTTATTACTTTTAATAGTTTTTATCTACTGAGAGGGGAAGAGAGAGAGATGGATGAAGTATGGGCGTGCCAGGGCCTCTTGACAGTGCAAAGGGACTCCAGATACATGGGCCATTTTCTCCATCTGGCTCTACATGGGTACTGGGGAATTGAACCCCAGGCCAGCAGGCATTTGAAAACAAGTGCTTTAATTGCTGAGCCATCCCAGCCCTGCACCCAGCCTTCTACATGCAGTTAATTAGGGGACTTTTATGACAGTATTTCTGGCATCTCTGTAGCCATATCATACCCTGGACTATTAAGAGCTCTTTCTGCTATTGAGAAGAACCACTTTTATTTATCTACTTATTTATTTTGAGACAGGATCTTACTTTAGCCGAGTCTGACCTGGAACTTACTCTGTAGCTCCAGGTTGGCCTCAAACCCATGGCAATCCTCCTACCTCAGCCTCTGAAGAGCTGGGACTAAAGGCATGTGCCACTATGCCCAGCATTCTAACCAGACTACAGAACCAAGTCCGGTATTATCAGACAAATCCTCACATCTCATGGTTTCTGATGAGGGCCACTAAAAATCCCAATGGTGACTCAGCCTAAAATGAAAGGCTGATTGCCTCTGCCCCATAGGATGATGTAAACCCCAAGTTATCCGAGGGCTTCCTCCTCTACCTGACATGCAGCCCACCCCAGTACCACTCCTGGCAGGCAGCAGGCTGCTAGGTGAAGCTAAGTTGCATGGTTGGCCCAAGAGGTATGGAGGATGGGGAAGGGCAGTTCAGCCTGATGCACATCAAGCCCCACAGGCCTGGCTAGGGCTCCAGGACATTCACATGGGCCCAGCCCTGATAACTGGGTGTCTTAGAAAGGTTGAGAGGGGAGTTTAGTATATTCCCAGGGACTTCCCTAGAGTCTGATTTTGTTTTCATATATATATGCAAGAAGAGAGAGATAGAAGAGAGACAGAAAGAACAGGCACACCAGGGCCTCTAGCCCCTGCAAATGAACTCCAGATGCATGTGCCACTTTGTGCATCTGGCTTTATGTGGGTACTGGGGAATTGAACCCAGGTTGTTAGGCTTTGCAGGCAAGCACCTTAACCGTTGTGCCATCTCTCCAGCCCTGTGTCTGAATTTTCAAGGATCCCAGTGGACATGTCTGGCAGTCACATGAGACAGATATTAGGAAAGCAGAGAGCGAGAGTCTCACTCACTCTCTACTGTGTTAAAACTTTATTGGGACTAGATTCATGCAAACCAGCCTTCTCATCCACAGGCTCTCACGTCCATCAGTCAGGCAAGCTGGCCAGGAAGACCACACCATGGTCCTTGCCATAAGGATTCACAAGGACCCATCAAAGGTCAGGGACATCTTCTTCTAGAAATAGCCCAATCACTAGAGCTTTCTGCGTTTACAGTGCCAGTAAAGGCCCCAGCTCCTCCCATTCTAGCCAATCATCTTCCAATCAAATGTGCAGAGCCTGCTATCCAAAAAGACCAAGGCCAGCTTGTGTCATGAGAATGTCCCTTGCTGGGGTGGGACCTGGGGCACTGAGTGCAAGGGTTACTAAGTCCCCTTCTTTGGACCTGGCACTGGCCCTGACTTTCTGGCAGAGGTTCCAGGAGAAGGGCCACAGTAGGCACTGAGGCCAGCTCCGGGCTCAGGAATGGCTTTCTGCATTCACCCCTCCCACAGGTCAGGGTTTATAGAGGAATGAGGCTTGGGGTGGCACCCCAGGGATTGGATGCTCCCAGACCAGGTGAGGGGGAATGGATGTTTTCCTAGTGTTTCAGGCCTCCCAGGTTGGGACCAGGGGTCTGGGGAGCAGACCCTGTCCGGGTGGGCAGCTCATCTCTCCGGTAATAGCACAAAGAAGGCAGCCTTCAGGAAGCGACCAAAACTACAGAGTGTGACAACGAGCCAGTGGGAGCGGAGTCCAGGGTCCGTGTTGACCACACACTTGAGGACATCAGTCTAGGAGGAAAAGGGATAATCAGCCAAGCCCCCAAGGTCATAGCACCTTCAGCTAGAACGTCCATCATACCACAGAGGCTTTCTAGGAAAGAAGGTTGTGCATCTGCACCAAAATTTGAGCAGGATACCTAAGAGCTAGATAAGGAAAGGTGGCAGTGGGGCGGGGGCAGAGTACCCTCTGGTCACACACTGAAAACCTCTGGGTGGAACCCACCATCCATACCCATGGCCCAAAAGGACCTTTGGTTTGGTCAGCTGAGCAGGCAGTCAGGCATACAGACTGAGAGGATCTGGTTCCAACACCCACCCCTCTAAGCCTTGCTTCTCCTGAAAGGTGGTAGAAGCAGGACTCCCCAGAAGGAGGTAAGGGTGCTCTGAGACAACCAGCATCTCCCCTCTGATAAGGACCTGACTCCTACCTCTGCTAAGCAAAGATTCTGCCAGGCAACTTCTGGGGGCAACAGGGCTTTAGCTGGGGTGGGGGACAGAAATTCAGTCATAGAACATGTCAATATGGGATCCAGGCACAGGTGAGCCAGTATCTACCTATGTTTCAGAGCTACCCTGAGCCCCAAAGCCCTTACCTATTACCCCCACCTTTCCTTCCCATCATCCCTCTACCTCCTGCACCAATGCTCTGGTGCTCACCACACCCCTCCCCCACCCAACACAACATCCCGCCTCCCACAGTCCTGCTGGCACTCAGACTCACCCATCCACCACGCCTCCGCAGCCAGGTTGCCAGGGTCTTGCGTACAAATTCCCCCAGGCAGTCAACCAGGGCGTGAACCATGGCAGGCTGGGCCTGTCGCACACAGTCCACAGCCAGCCCTGCAGCCACTGCATAAAGGGACACAACCTTGCCCCATGTGATACCTGTTGAGAGAGAAACAGAGACAGACACAGAGACAACTGTTGGTTAGAGTTCAGCTGAAGTCTAGCACACAGGGTCCCATGAACATGAAGAACTGAGCTTCCCTGAACTGCTTTCCTGCCTGCCATCAGCTGGGTACCAGGGATGTACAAGGGGGTTAGGGCCCTCCCCACAGGCTACCACCCCAATAGGGATGCTTAGCCAGCTGTCCTTGTGTGTATGGGCCATTGTCTCTGATGAATCAGTCTTCCCCCCATCAGATAGTCCTTAATTAGATGGAAGTGTCAAGCCTCTGCTGCACACCACACTGAGCTCAGGACGAAACCTGCCTGGCCCATGTCTGATAAAAGTAGCCACGGGGGACATAGGATAGCAGGGCAGCTCAGCATAGAGGGTCTGACTCAGACCTGGACACAAATAATAGGTAGCTTCAAGAGTGTGTCTGCCCCTGCTTTGTTTGCTCCTCCAAAGGGACAGCAAGGCATGGCCCATCTCCACATTTTATAAATAAAGCCAAGGCCCATGGAGGGACATTTCCCCAGACCAGTGACCTACTGGGACACAGAACTGAGACCTTGAAGTGAAACAGGTGAACAACTATGTGGGGAGGAATACTTACAGTTAGAAACATGAAATTTCTTTTTTTTTTTTTTAAAGATACTTTATTTTTATTTGACAGAGAAAGAGGGAGAGAGAGAGAAAGAATGGGCACACCAGGGCCTCCAGCCACTGCAAATGAACTCTAGATGCATACGCCTCCTTGTGCATCTGGCTAACGTGGGTCCTGGGGAATCGAACCTGGGTCCTTTGGCTTTGCAGGCAAACACTTTAACCACTAAGCCATCCCTCCAGCCCGAAGTTTCTTTAATATACAGAAATCTTGTAAGTCAGTGAAAGAAAGAGAAATCATTCAACCTATTTTGCAGTCTAAGACGGGAAGCTTGCAAGTTTGAGGTCAGTTGGGGTTATATAGTGAGGCCTTGCCTCAAAAAGATAAAACTAGCCAGGCATGGTTGTGCGTGCCTTTAATCCCAGAATTTGAGAGGCAGAGGTAGGAGGATTGCCATGAGTTCGAGGCCAGCCTGAGACTATATAGTGAATTCCAGGTCAGCCTGGGCCAGGGCGAGACCCTACCTCAAAAAAACAAAAAAATAAAATAAAATAATAATTAATTTATTAATAACTTAAAAAAATAAAATTGGGGGTTGAGGAAATGGCTTAGCGGTTATGGCATTTGCCTGCGAAGCCTAAGGACCCGGGTTTGATTCCCCAGGACCCACATAAGCCAAATGCACAAGGGGCCACATGTGTCTGGAGTTTGTATGCAGTAGCTAGAGGCCCTGGCATGCCCATTCTCTTTCTCTCTGTCTCTTTCTCATAAATAAATAAATTTAAAAATATTAAAACAATAATAATAAAATAAAATTAACAGGCTGGAAAGATGGCTCAACAGTTAAGGCACTTGCCTGCAAAGTCTAATGACCTGAATTCATTCCCTAGTAACCATGTAAAGCCAGATGCACAAGGTGGCACATGAGTCTGGAGTTCATTTGCAGAGCTGGAGGCCCTGACGTACCCATTCTCACTCCCTCCCTCTCTCTCGCTCTACCAGGTCTGGTGGTGGCACTCCTTTAATCTCAGCATTTGGAAGACAGATATAGTAGGGTCACTACAAGTTTGAGGACAGCCTGAGACTACATAGTAAGTTCCAGGTCAGCCTGGGCTAGAGTGAGACCCTACCTCAAAAAAAAAGGGGGCGCTGAGAGATTGCTTAGTGGTTAGGGTGCTGCCTGTGAAGCCTAAGGACCGAGGTTCGATTCTCCAGTACTCATGTAAGCCAGATGCACAAGGAGGCTCTTGCATCTGGAGTTCATTTGCAGTGGCTAGAGGCCCTGGTGTGCCCATTCTCTGTCTCTCTTCTCTCTCTGCTTGCAAATAAATTAATTAAATTAAGTTTTTTAAATGGGCTGGAGAAATGGCTCTATAGTTAAGGCACTTGCCTATGAAGCCTAAGAGCCCAGGTTCGATATCCCAGTACCCGCATAAACCAGATGCATATGGTGGTGCATGGGTCTGGAGTTCATTTGCAGTGGCTGGAGGCCCTGGTGTGCACATTCTTTCTCTCTCTGTCTGCCCCTTTCTGTCTCTCAAATAAATAAATAAATAGGGCTGGAGGGATGGCTTAGAGGTTGAGGTGCTTGCCTGTGAAACCTAAGGAACCAGGTTCTATTCCCCAGTACCCACATAAGCCAGATGCACAGGGTGACACATGTCTGGAGTTCATATACAGTGGCTGGAGGCCCTGGCACATCCATTCTCTCTCTCTTTCTCCCTCTCTATCTGATTCTTTCTCTCTCTCTCTAAAATATTTAAGTACATAAAAATAAAATATTTAGGAAAAAATAGTACCAGCAGCCATGGTGGCACATGTATTTAATCCCAGTACTCAGGAGGCAGAAGTAGGAGAATCACTGTGAATTCAAGGCCAGCCTGGGACTACAGAGTGAATTCCAGGTCAGCCTGAGCTAGAGTGAGACTCTACTTTGAAAAATCAAAAAACAAGCTGGGCGTGGTGATGCACGGTTTTAATCCCAGCACTCAGGAGGCAGAGGTAGGAGGATCTCCATGAGTTCGAAGCCACCCCGAGACTCCATAGTGAATTCCGGGTCAGCCTGGGCTAGAGTGAGACCCTACCTCGAACCCCCTCCCAAAAAAAAATCAAAAAACAACAAATAAAAGTACAAATAGCACATTAGGCATTTGAAAAAATGAAAAGAATTCCATTTCTTTTTTTAAATACTTTATTTATTTATTTATTTATTTATTTATTTATTGAAAGGCAGAGAGAGAAAGACAGAAAGAGAGAATGGGTGCACCAGGGCCTTTAGCCACTGCAGATGAACTCCAGACGCATGCACCACCTTGTGCATCTGGCTTATGTGGGTACTGGGGAATTGAACCTGGGTCCTAAGACTTCACAGGCAAGTGCCTGAACCACTATGCCATCTCTCCAGCCCCTAAGAATTCCCTTTCACTAAACAGTCATAGGATAAATTAAAACAAGGTGTAGATTGTGATCTACCATATCAAAAACTTGTAAAGACAAGACAAGGGTTCAGGTAAGTACTGGGTCTTAATTATGCTGGGAAGGACAGCTGGTGAGTGCTTGGCAGTACCTGAAAACCATGCATGCCAAGCCACAGTTCTGTGGGAAGTTATCCTAAGAAGCAGTGTTTGTAAGGAGTATCTAATCTCCCTCAACCCACCTCATACAGTAGCCAGACAGACCTCTTACCAACATATGAATCAGCATACAGATGTTTATTATGGCACCATTCACAGTAGCCAAAAAGTAGATGCAACCTTAAATGCCCATTGGCAGGTGAATGGATACCCAAAATGTGGTAGAGTCCTGCAACAGAATAACTATGTAGCTGTAAGCTAGAATGAAGTCCTGATGGATACTACAACATGGACAAGCCTCAAACGCATGGTGAGAGGAGCCAAACACAGAAAGACACATACCCTATGCAAAGGCCCCCTCTAGGAAATGTCTGGAACAGACAAATCCAGAGACAGGGCAGATTAGTAGTTTCCAGGGGCTGAGGTTGGGAGAGAGGGACTGCTGATGGGCAAAGTCCTCTGGGTCATGAAGAACTCTAGAAATTAGGCCCTCCTGCCAACTCTTCAGTAGCTGTTACTTCTCATTTCCTTTCAAATCCACACCTGAAGTCCCCACTGTCTTCAATGGCATTCTTACAATGCTAGGATACACACTTCAAGCACAGCCTCAGTCCTCTGCCTGCTCAGCACCCTAATCCAAAAGGACATCACTCAGGGCTGGGAACAGAACTGCACCATCCCACATCCTCATAGACCTCTGCACCTAGCTCACCCTTAGTGAAAGTTAAGGGTTAACATAGCGGATGGGCTTGGGATCAGAAATGCAGGCATGGTACCTACCATCTGTGTCACCAGCAAAATACCTCATTCTGAAGCCGTCACAGACAGAGGAGCTTGGTGTCCTTTTAAAGAATAATGGAGTGGCCACCCTCCCACATCTGCAGCCAGCAGGGGGAGGGAGTGCCCAGGGGCAGGCTCTCCCATTTGTTTCTTTTTTATTGAGATATCATCCTATCACTTAAAACTAATCTTTTAAAGCAGGGTGCTGCATCTAGTATATCCATAAACTTTTGCAACAATCTAATTCCAAAACACTTTCCTCACTCCCCCCCCCAAAAACCCCATACCCATGGATAGTCAATTCCTGCTTCCCCATAGTCCCTGGCTACTTTCATTGCTATACACTTACATATTCTGGACGTTTCACACAGATGGAATCTTAAAGCACATTCCATTTTGTGTCTGGCACATTTCGTACAAAAAGGTGTTTTGACTCAAGAGTCATCTGCGCTGCACCGCCTCACTCCTCTTCACCACTGAGCAGTATTCACATGCATTTGTCAATAGATGGACATGCGGGTCATTTCTACCTCTTAGCTATAATGAATAATGCCACTAGGAACATGTATGGGCAAGTTCTGTGTGGATGCATGTTTTACTCCTCTTATACCTATAAGTAAACTTGGCAGGTGGTATGAAAACCCTATGCTGGGTGGAAAGATGGCTTAGCGGTTAAGCGCTTGCTTGTGAAGCCTAAAGACCCCGGTTCGAGGCTTGATTTCCCAGGACTCACATTAGCCAGATGCACAAGGGGGCGCATGCGTCTGGAGTTCATTTGCAGTGGCTGGAAGCCCTGGCGCACCCATTCTCTCTCCTCTCTCTCTCTCTATCTGCCCCTTTCTCTTGTCACTCTCAAATAAATAAATAAAAATAACAAAAATAAAAATAAAAATAAAGAAAACCCTATGCGTCACCATTCTAGTAACTATCAAGCTGCCTTCCAAAGTGGCTGCAATTTACAATCTCATCAGCCATGAGGAACAGCTGTGAGTTCCTTATGTCCCAAACATTCATGTGATTTTTCAAGTCTGGCCATGCTAGTAGGTATAAAACTGTCTGATATACAGTTCTCTAACAATCAGTGATGCTGAATATCTTTTCATGTACTCGTTTGTTCAAGTCCACTGGTGCTACCTGACACATACATGGTCAGCTAAGTGACCACTCTTCATCTCCATGGTCTCCCTTCCTAACAATCTCCTCTGCAAAGAACTTCCTGGATCCCTTAGAGGATCCTCCAGAACTAGTGCTTCTCTGGGCTGCTTCTGTACTCAGGCTGAATCTGCAACAGGCTGGGTTAGGCAGACAGGGGGTGGAGCTATTCTGTCTTGGTCCCAGCTCACAATCACCCAACACACCAGCCCAGTCTCGGTCCCACTGCAGCCGTCAGCAGGCCAGAGCTGCATTCTCAGAAGCAAAAATACCTTATAAATCCAGCTCATCCACAGCTTATAAACCAGCTTGCCTAACAACGCTGAGACAGACATCCAGGCAGCCACCCACAGCTGGCATGTGTGGGAGAGCCCCAGGGAGGACAAGCGGTCCTCTAGTGATGACAACTGGCTGCTAGCTCCTGGCTTCCTTCCTAAGCCCTACCCACTGCCTCCTCCACCAGGTGCCCTGCTGGTCACCCTCAAGGATCCCTGTGCAGTGTCCTAGGACATCCCCTGTGTCATAGCCCTCCCCCACCTGCCCCACATGCCCACTTCCTTGCCACAGCCCAGCTCCCTGTGTTCTTCACTGTGCAGGCATTGTAATGGCTGACGCTGGTCCATGACATGGTGCTGCCCAGCCTGGCTAACATCCTCCCGTCCCAGGTACATACGACGACAAGGTGTCCAGCAGGGCTCTGAGGACATAGGACAGGAGGGCTTGGGGGAAATGAGTCATGCAGCCTCTTGTGAGCCAGAGGAGGTGAGTGGAAGGAAAACAACAAGAATGAAACTCAAAGCAACAGGAAGGAAGCTGCAGGAACTAAAAGGCAGGCCTGCCTGTCATCTCCTTCTGCAGCAGAGACAGAGCACCCAGGAGAGTCACAGGTGTGTACGGACAAGTTGGCTGAGACCAGTGTGTCCCTAATTTCCCATGATGCCCCAGCAACTCGCCACCCCCAACTCTTGGGGATGCTCACTACTAAACATGCCCCATGGGAAATCCAGCACTATGCCATGAAGCCTGAAGCACCATGGTGGCCAACATGCTGCCTCAAGCCATGCAGAGTACCACAGCACCTGCTGATGCTGGATCACAACTGCATGACAGGCGTGTACCCTGCAGCTTTCAGAATAATGGGATATAGGTAGGTTGGTAAAGTGCTTGCCTAGCATACACCAAGCCCTAAATCCCATCCCAGCATCAGTGAACCAAGCATAGTGGTATACACCTATAATCCCAGCACTCTGGAGGTAGAGGCAGGATGATCAGAAGTTCAAGACCATCCTTGGCTCAAGGCCAGCCTAGGTTGCCTCAAAAGATAAAAAATGAACTGAGCATAGTGGTACACACTTTAGTTCTAGCACTGGAGAGGCTGAGGGAGGATCACTGTGAGTTTAAGGCCAGGCTGGGCTACATTTTATTATTTTTTATTTTTATTTTTGTTTATTTTTATTTATTTATTTGAGAATGATAGACAGACAGAGAGAGAAGGAGGCACAGAGAGAGAGAGAATGGGCATGCCAGGGCCTCCAGCCACCTTGTGCATCTGGCTTACATGGGTCCGGGGGAATCAAGCCTCAAATCGTGGTCCTTAGGCTTCATAGGCAAGTGCTTAATTGCTAAGCCATCTCTCCAGTGGGGCTACATTTTTGTTTTTGTTTTTGTTTTTGTTTTTTGAGGTAGGGTTTCACTCTAGTCCAGGATGACCTGGAATTTACTATGTAGTCTCAGGGTTGCCTTGAACTCACAGTGTTCCTCCTACCTCTGCCTCCCAAGTGCTGGGATTAAAGGCACATGCCGTCATGGCTGGCAAAAAAAAAAAAAAAAAACTTTTTAAATAATAAAAATAAAAATTAAAAATGGACAAAGCCGGCCGTGGTGGCACACGCCTTTAATCCCAGCACTTGGGAGGCAGTGGTAGGAGGAACACTGTGAGTTCAAGGCCATCCTCAAATTCCAGGTCAGCCTGGGCTAGAACAAGATCTTTCCTCGAAAAATACACAAAATTTTTTTAATGGGGCTGGAGGGCTGAAGAGATGGCTCAGCAGTTGTCACTTGCCTGCAAAGCCTAATGACCCAGGTTCAATTCCCCAGTACCCATGTAAAGCCAAATGCATAAAGTGGTGCATACATCTGGATTTGCAGTGGCTAGAGGTCCTGGTGTACCCATATTGCCCCCCACCCCAACCAGCTTGCAAATAAAAAATATTTTAAAAATTAAAAAAAAATTAGTGGGGCTGAAGAGATGACTCAGAGGTTAAGATGCCAGCCCTGAAAAGCCTAATGACCCAGATTTGATTCCCCAGTACCCACATAATACCAGATTCACAAGGGGTGCATGCATCTTGAGTTCCTTTACAGTAGCTAGAGGCCCTGGCATGCCTATTCTCTCTGTCTGCCTTCTATCTCTCTCTGGTTGCAAAGAAATAAACAAAAATAATATTTTAAAGAATTAAAAATGTCAACACCATACAGTTCCTGCCTTCTGAGCCTGAGCCAACTCTTTCTGAGCTGGTGTTACACAGTTCAAGCCAGGCCTAGATGCCAGGAGACTAGAGTGGTAGCTCACAGCCCGTGGAGTTGTCTCATGGGGCTTGGCCTTCCCCTACAAGCCTGTCTGATCCATGCATGCTGGGCTTCCTCTTCAATGCATCTTAGGGTGAATGGGCTAGACCTACCTGCAGAGAAGATGTGGCCTGCCACAGCCAGGAATGCATCAGTCACCACGGGCTCAGACTGCAGAGAGATGTGCAGCTGTCGGGCTACGTTGCGGTACACGCTGGGCCGAATCTGCTCCAACTCATCACCTGTATGACATACAGTGGTCAGGCCTGCCCATGCCTCAACCCTATGACCACTGCTGGGTGAGACCACACTCTGCAATGACCCATCTGACCTCAGTGGACATCCAAAATGACACCTTCCTTTACTCATTAACCCAACCCCAGTTCCCACCTAACCTGTTTTATTCCCACCCTTTCACCCTACTTGACTTCACTTGACCCTTCCCCTACCTTGGTCCCTATGGGCAAAGAGACGAGGGAGGTGCCAGTCCCCTAGGGCAAGCTGGCTAGGCTGGTGAGGCAGGAATCCTGCAGAAGTGTGTGGGCTATGCCTGTTCTATGACTCATGGTAGGCAGGCAGACGAGCAGGCAGGCCATGCTGAGCAACAGGAGGACCTGGGCAGGTGTCTAGCTCCCAACCTGAGGACTCAGCTGAGAGACCCCACACAGATGGCATGGCAGGGACATCCTGGCTCAGGCCCTAGCATCACTAGGTTATGGCTCAGTGAACTGACTTGGAGAGACTGAGCCATGGCCCTAGAGCACCCGTACCACCCACCAGCCAACTTGGGCAACTGGTGCCAAGTGGGCTTGTTTGGATATGGTTCTCTGTCAGCCTAGCCCTACCCTGTGAAGAAAATGCCTCCCACAGGCTCCCTGCTTCCAGAACTGCAGCACCATGAATGCATTGAGAAGATGGTGCTGGGAACTCCACACGCTTCTGATTGGGAGTCCCCAGCCCAACCACTTCCCCAGCCAAAGCAAACAGGGAAATGCTGCTACTGACTGGGTTGTCCCAGCCACAAGAGCACCTACGTCATCCCTGGGGCCAGCTGCACTCCATCTAATTAAGATCTGGAAGAGAGCAAGGGGATGGGGGAAGTGGCATGGAAATTCCCAAACACAGACCCTGGGGCCCCAGGAGACTGTGGGGACAAAGCTGGGCCTGCTTCCTGTTTGTGACTGGCTAAGGGACTGGAGCCATGCTGGGGGTGTCAGACAAAGCTGGGCTATGATCATATCATCCAGAGCAGCAAAGAGAAAGAAACAAGAACATCTTTAGGTTCAAGCACTCTCCCTCCAGAGTTCCCTTAGGTGTCTGGCAGGGCTGGGCAACAGATTATGAAGTTCTAGCTCATTCAGAGGGCCACCAATATCACAAGGCCTGTACTTGCCCTCCCCCACTCAGCCCCCACCAGGCCAGATTGTCCAAGCCTCTGTGCTGAGGGGAAAGAAGCTGTCTTGGTCAGATGGAAAGTCAGAATCAAGGCAAGTTCTGTCTCCAAGGCATTCTCTGGTGCTCCCTGGGGTCACCCTGTCACAGCCCAGGGAAAGAGGGAGAGACATTGGGTAGTGGACTTAAGGATTTCTAAGCATCAGACAAGGCACCTGGATACCTGGCCAATTTCTTAAACCCTCTCACTCGGCCTCTCCACATACTCAAGAGATTTCACCCCTCCTTCAATGCACAGGGGACACCAGCCCTCCTGAGAACCCAGCACAGGCCCCACGGACTCTGTCTTTCTCAGGCTTCTAGCAACCCTGTTACTGGGACCACCACAGCACAGATCCATGGCCACACAAAACAGTGAGGAAACACCCATGTCAGCCCAAGAGGCCAGGTGTCCCCTCACAGGGCTCTCTGATCCTGACAAGGCACTAGCTCTCCCCCACACAGCTTCAGTGTTTCTTTGGTCTTTGCTGTCACCGCCCCTTCCCTGGGACAGCCTCAAGCCTGGTGAGATGGAATGATCAGGGTCAGAGTTTGTCTATCCTTCCCCCTCATGTATCCTGTCTCCAGGCTTTGGTGACGCTGGAATTACTGAGCTATGTGTGACCCTAGAAACAACTGCCCTACAGGGCCTCCCCATCAAGGGAAAGAGCAGAGGGTGTCCGCCAGCAAAGGCCTATTTTCCAAAACAAACCTCAGAACACGTGGTTTCACCAAGGATTTTTGAGTCCAGCTGAGTACAAGGGTCATATTAAAGCTTAGCTGCTAAAATATTACTCTTTCAGAGCTTTGTGCTGTTTATGGCCAGAATGTTTGAGATCAGGGCTAACCAGGCACAAGGGATCTGGCAAGAGAATCACCAAGAGGGCAAGCCTGAGAGTAAACAGGGTCTGGGTGGTCTGTTATGTACCCTAGACATTCCAGGCATATTGGAGAAAAGAGACAAGCCCTCTCTTTGCCCCAAACCGTGGGTGAGGCGCAACACTGGAGCAGCTGGCCCAGGCACCAGATGAGCAGACTAGCGCAGACCAAGAAGACACAGAGGCCAGGCCAGGGATGCAGATAGGATATGGGGGCCTGAGGATACACCCGCCAGGGTCAGCACTCACCCAAGCGCAGCAGCACAGCGCACACCTCCGCCAGGCGTCCTCCCGGGACTGGCGCGGCACGCTCGGGAGCGCTCCAGGCTAGGCCGGCTCGCAGAAGCCGCGCGTGCACGTACTCCCGGCCTAACGCCTTGGCCTGAGCCACCAGCTCCTTGTCCGTGGGCGAGCGGTCAAAAGCGTCCATGATCTCTGCAGCGAAGACCGAAGAGCGCCGCAGCACCTCCATAACTGGCACGCAGGCGGGGGGCGCCGCACCTGCGGACAGAGAGCGCTCAGCCGGGCCGCCTGCCTCCGGCCCGGAGGAGAGGGGACGCGGGCCTGGCGAGGAGCGCGAGCGGAGAGGCGCGGGGCGCAGCGGTCCTCAGCGCGCGCGCCGCGGTCGCGTCCGGCGCCAACCCACGGCGCATGGGGAGATCGGCTGGGCGCCGCCCTCGAGACGGTCCAGTGGCGTGTAACCCTCGTTTTGTGCCCCGAGCCTCTTCAAATACAATGTCACGTTCTTTGAGGTTCCAAATTAAATCACGTAGTCCCCCGCGAGGCAGGGGGTTGGAGACACCGCGAGGGAATGGCGATAGGCTTGGGAGGGGGAGGGCGCAGCGCTCGCGCCGCAAGACGAGTGGGGGAGTGACGCAAGTCAGCCCCAGCCCCGGCTCCGAGGCCGCCCGACGGCGCACCTGGCAGCCCGGGTGTTTGTCCCGAGCCTCCCGGCGCCTAGGGCGCGGTCTCGGTATCCAGGGGACCTACGCCACGCCCGCTCCTCTCACCTCTCCAGCCGCATGTCGCGCGCAGACCCGCCTTGGAGTCCTTGGCTTCGGAATTGGCTGGCCACCGTCGGGGTCCGTCAAGACTCTCCCATTCAAAGCCACGATCGCGCGTCCCGCCCCGCCCCGGCGCCCGCCCAGTCCACACCCGAGCCGGAGCGTTGGGTCCACCGGGCGGCCCGCGCTCGCAAGCTTACAGAAGTCCGGCTCTCCGCGAGGGGTGCAACGGGTGCAACCACACCCACGGGCGGCAAGCCAGCCTGGGGCTTCTCCTTCTAAGGAAACGGCAACCCCCGAGGGCGGAGCTGCGTGCTGGAGCAGCCCCACGCCTCCGGGTTTAAGGAGGACAGTTCGAGTTCCTTGGATGCTCTTAACAATAACCTACTGGGTCGCACCAAGCTCCATTTTAGAGTTAGCTGGCTTACTCTTTTCTTGATTTGTCTTTATACATGCTCCATTCCTATTCTTGACCTAACCGAGGCCTCTGTTGTGTGAGTGGATACTTGGATTTGGGCCGTATTGAAGGTTCTGCAAATACCTTCTCTATTCTCCCACTCTGATCCGGCATAGCAAAATTGAGTTTATCAGTCTTTTATGGTTAATGCTTTTTTTTTTTTTTTTTGAGGCAAGCCCAACAGACTGGCCATTTTTTTTTTTTTTATGCGAGAGAAAGTGAGAGAATTGATACATCAGGGCCTCCAGTCACTGCGAAAGAACTCCAGATGCGTGCACCCCCTTGTGCGCTTGCGTCACTGTGTGACTGGCTAAGTGGGACTTGCAGAGTCGAACATGAGTCCTTAGACTTCGCAGGCAGTATCTTAACCACTAAGCCATCTCTCCTGCTCTATTAGTGCTTTTTTATATAAATTGTGACTCCAGTTTTTTCTTATATTTTTATTTATTTGAGAGATCGACAGAGAGAGACAGAATGAGTATGAACGTGCCAGGGCATCCTGCCACTGCATGTACCACTTTGTACACCTGGCTTTGCGTGGGTACTAGGAAATCGAACCGGGACTATCAGGTTTTGCAAACAAGTGCCTTTAACCATTGAGCCATCTCTTTGGCACTAGTTAGAGCTTTCTTGTTAGAAAACACTATTCTGGGGGGCTGGAGAGAAGGCTTAGCAGTTAAGCGCTTGCCTGTGAAGCCTAGAGACCCCGGTTTGAGGCTCGATTCCCCAGGACCCA